>OX637879.1:0-10000000 GCA_951802675.2 Boloria euphrosyne | reverse complement strand
ATTCAACTATACATCACCTCCTAAGCCCCATCATCAATACAATAATTATCTCTTGAAAGTGGCTTCCAAGATTTCCTATTTAATATAACAGGTAACGCTTATTAACAAAAGAGAGCTAAGAAATACCCAAATGCTTTATTTATTTTCAATTTGCTGATACTTTTAAGGATGTAACATCGCGACATACCTACCTACAAACCAAAAATATTTATTAAATATCAAAATGTAAGCCTCATTACAATAGATTTTTCAAAATTTTCTTTTAGAATATTCAGACTAGAAGGAAACGTATGAAAACTCGTTACTTTTCAGGAGTTACACTAACAATAGCTAGTAACGTAAATATCTACTACACTAATAGGCATTATCAGACCATTTGAAATATGCCAGTTAATGGAGCGACCGCAATGGGCGGCTATTACGTATTATGTTTTTAGTCACGCTGCATGATCTTCTCGGCTGAATGAACGCACTGAATGGCAGAAGTGAATTGATTATTGTTTAACACATCTTTGTATAGTATAATTGAATTTACCTGGGATTTCAGTTACTATACAATAACGTTTAATACATTATATCGAAAAATCTAAATCAATTGCCTTTTTTATAGTTTTATTCAAATATAAATTCTGATGAAACATTGTATTATTCTCATAATTGATGTAATTTTATCATAATTATAAAATAAACAGAATAGTCCGAGAGCCAGCTGTATGCTACACCTATGGATCGAATACATAATTTAAAAAAAAAATACTATCAATGACGGTCGACACAACGTCGCGGATAGTTAGAACCTGTCGACCTCCGATATTCTTGTTGTATACATGAAAATCTTCAAGTTGGTATAAATTTCAGCGGTGTATCTTATCAAATGATATTACATTCAAAATCGCAACCGGAAATGATGTCATATTTTTGCATGCGGCCAAAATCGGACAATTTTGTAAGTGTCGTCTGTTAGATCTATAGTTAGTAGTACTCACACGTGAAAAAATATTCATGTATTCTATCCATAGGTGTAGCATACAGCTGGCTCTCGGACTAGAAACTCAAAAGTCAAACACTCGTAATTAGAGTACTTTCATAAATAAAATATTAGTAGTTCAACAAAAGCATTTACAACAATTTAAATTACCTTTCAATAAAGCTTAAATTTCATCATTTCACAATATTATTTTCAACTGAAAATCACAATAATATCGATGACAATATTTCCATTTTAATAACTTCATAAATAAATGTTATTTTAACGAATGGTGTGTATTTTGCGCTACATTTACTCTGTATTATTGTTTGCTGCATTTCCATATTTCAGAAACTCACGTCTAGAATAAAATTGCAAGCGGATGTTAGTTTTAAACGGTTTCTCTAGAGCAGACTACAAATAAACTAATGAGACGATACAGTCATTACATTCGGTTTGTTTTGCCAAATAGATTGTAGAAACACACGGCATGCGAAACGCAAAGAAAACGCACAAATCATCTTTTAATTTTAAAATGAAATAATATTTAATATTTGTAGAATATTTTCGAGACAAATTAATTTAGTACCGCAGTATTAATTTTCTGTGAACATAATTATTGCATTGTAAGACTTGATAGATAGATAAAATAGGGCTTTTAAAAGTTGACATTAATTAAAAAAACAATTTACAAAGATGTGTATAATATTATATATTTACAATAATATATTAATTGCTATAAACAAATATATATATAGTCCACAATATTTTTATTTATAACCTAGAGCTTTTACGTTGAGAACGCTTAACCGTGTTTCAACAATTAAAAAAATAATGAAGCAAAGAGCGCTCCGCACGATATAATCGGTGATGAGATCTCGGGATGATTGCATTGTTTGTAAATGAGAGCGGCGAAAAGAATTATACAGACACAACCGTTTGACTTTTGTCGGCAGGATTTCATATTAAATGCGCTTAGTTTTCTTTATTATTATTATTATGTAATATGTTAATCTTAAAATAACAAATACACATTCCATATGTATAATGTAACTATATATAAAAGTATTTTGGAAACGACTCTATCGATTTGGATAACATTTGCGATTTCGATAAGATTTAGCAATTTAGGTTTAAGCATATAGGTGACTTTTTAGAAACAGACGCAATTTTTACGTCTTTTTCTCGATGCTCGATTGGGCAGGTATTTCTACTAATCTTCTCATAACAATAACATGCATGTAACAACTTTCTCTTTACGTTCTAAGTACTAGCAAAGCCTATGAAACATATAGTCGTCCAACGTTCGTGGACACGTGGACAGGACAGCCCAAGCTGCCATACACTCGATTGGGCTTTTAGTGTATTGGCTTTGCAGCTTGGGCTGTCCTGTCGCGCCTGTCACGTCCGATGGCAGACTATATGTTTGTACTAGTATAAAGTATTGTCTGGTAAGTCTACTAGACTTACTATTTACTCTGCCTAGGCTATAAATTATACATTTATGAGACAAGTGAGTGGAGCAATTAAACATCCTACTAATATTATAAATGTGAATATTTATATTGAATATAATGTGAATATTTCCGAACGGATGGATGGATTGACTGGATGCGGATGAAATTTCACTTAGATAGTTATTTTTATCCCGGAAAAATGTTTGATTCCCGTGGGATTACATGTTTCTTTTTTCCACTAGGGATGAACCCGTAGCGGAACAAGGTCGTAAGTAAATTATATATGTTTCGAATCAGTAAATCAAATATGTAAGCACTTTATAGTTTTTTTGCCATCAGGCTGAAATTTGAAGCACAATAATATATCGACTTCTCCCCATCATATTATTAAATTCAATGTCTCCCTTACACAATGACAATAATCATTGTAAGAAATTGTACGTTGGAATATAAAAGATAAACATAGAAAGTTAATACATAGAAAATTAAGTTTATTTTACATTAAACGTATATACTTAAATATATTATGTATGAACTTTACAACTACATATATATTGTCATGCAAAATGTACATACAAGTAGTACTTCAGATAATATCAACATTAAAGATAACTGTTGCAATTCATCAACTTTATTTATTCCAAACCTCAAACTGGTCACTGTAAACATTTCATTTACTATTAATAGCAATTTAGCTTTTTACATGTGAATCTATTTGACATAGATTCTCACGATTGGCTGACATCATTCTAAATGCAACTGATAAATACAAGGACATATTATTAGAAGTGACTTAGTCATATTAAAGTTGATTGAATGCTCCTATTAGAGAATTCTTTCTTTGGAATATAAATTTAACATTGACTATTAGGTTTTTGGTATAACTTTGACTTATAAAATAAAGCGCGTTTAATATATATTTTGTATTAATCATACAAAAAGGTAGTGGTGACCCATTGGTTATGCACTCGCTTAGATAACCGAGTGATGCGGGTTCAAGTCCGTGTCTTGCACCTTTGATATTTTCATGTGCGAATCATTTTCTAACATGATCACCACTTGTCTTACGGTGAAGGAAAACATCGTAAGGAAACCTGCATGTCTGAGAAAACTCTGCAAGTTTTCAAAAAGACATGTGAAGTCCGCCAACACGCACTAGGGCAGCGCGGTGGACTATGGCCTGGTCCCCCTCGTATTGAAAGGAGGCCCGTGCCCAGCAGTGGGACGTTAAAAAGGGCTGATTACATTAATCATACAAATTACTGTCTTGATCTAGACATGCAGAGCATGTTTAGCAAGTATAGCAAGTATAGCAAGTAATAGAAGATGAAGTAACATGCACAAATAAACATAGTTTAGTTTAGATGTTTATTTTATATCCATTCATAAACATGCATGCCCAAGTATCATCTATAGAGCTTCCTATTACGCATACTCCTTCAAGTTACATAATATTCTGATGTATTTTCGATACAATGCCTGTAAGCCCTGAGGTTATACACAACGCGCATTTATAATGTTCAGAACTAGGTTACTTTGCCGTGGGAAATGACGTGTGCTGGCAAGTTCGCAGACCACCTACTAAACATTACGAGCTCGTCTATAACAAGCAAATACTACTTAGCCTGCCCAAAATACCCGAACCAAAATGGAAAAGCCTCACATATGTGTGTACATAATGGTTAATGTAAATTCGGGTCTTAAAATGCGTTCAACAAAATATAAGTAGATTCAATAGAGATTTCTGGTCTATCTCTTGCCTGATGTATCTTCCACTAATTCCCTATATACACCTAAATTTTTTTGGACCATATAGTCATAGTCCATAAAAAATTTAAGTAGCCAATCATTACTTTACTTTACTTCAGGAACGTTTCATAGTGTATTAAAAAAACAATTTTTTTTATCTTATGCTAAGAATATTACAAATGTGAAAGTCTATAAGGATGGTTGAATGGATGTTTTTTACTCCTTAGTGCTTGTTCACGTTGAAACGCGCGGGCGTGGTGACGGGCGCGGGCGCGGAGCTCGTGTTCACATTGGCCGCTAGGCGTTTCCGCGAGTGTGACGTGTTTTCAGGGGTTATTAAAAGATGGACTCTTATTTTTCTTTTATTTTTAACCGAAAGTTCATATTTAAAATGGGAGACGGCAAATTATTTTTATTATTTATTTTGCCAAATTGGAGTTCTAGCTTGAACAGCACTTATGAACTCTTCTGTATCGAAAGACATCAGAAAAAAATAATAAGATATATGAAAACGTGCTGTCGTTTCTAGCGATATGTTCAAACTGGTTGAACTTACCTGACGTCGCGATTGAATCGCGCGCTCCGCCGCTAGTTCGACGTGGACACACACAAGCAACATTATACGTTTGTTGGTTATACCCGCGAGCGCGCCGCACGCGCCAGCCGCCAGCTTCCCCACTACTTTTGCCGCACGTGCGTTTTGTACGTGAACACTTGCATATTATGCTGTGTGTTTGATATTTCGTGACTGCGCCCGCCACCGCGCCCGCGAGTCAACGTGAACAAGCACTTAGACTAAAGATAAGATAGGCACAAAAATTATTGACTGGGAGCGACGGTGAATTGCTAGTTTTTCATATCAATACAATAAATAAATCTCAATAAATTTCAAAAAAATATATATCAAAGGTCATATTCAATGTTTTTATATTAAATTGTTTATATATGCGTTTAATGTTTTTTTATAAGGAATAAATATTTTGTAAAACGTAGAGTTTTTGTACTTATTTTAGTAACAAAAAGGAAAACTACTTGAAAAATACAGAAAATATAAAATAGCATTCATGAAAATGATGAAATTTCTGGCTATTGTAAGATAAAATTGTATAGCATTTGTAAGTATTTGAACAACAATGGAGTATACTGTAATGGTTTTGTCATTACAATAGATATTTTAGGACTTCGTACATCGTAATTCGTATCCCATAGTGAATAAACATATCATTAAATTATCAATTTGTGCCCTATTAGTTTTATGAAAACATTATATTTCATTGTAACTTTTCCAGTATACTGAAGTAGATTAATATATAAAAGTTATGGGTGATAGTGAGTTTTTTTTTTTTTTTTATGTGACAAAGGGGGCAAACGGGCAGGAGGCTCACCTGATGGTAAGTGATCATCTCCGCCCATGGACATCTGCAACACCACAGGGCTTGCAGATGCGTTGCCGGCCTTTTAGGAAAGGGAGGAGGGAGAAGGACGGGAGGAGGGATGGTGAGTGGGCCTCCCGGACTCTAAAATTCAGAGTATTCTAAAATTCAAAAAATCTAACCATATGCGACCTAACTATTACCCGAATCACATAATACTATACTAGCTAATACTACCGAACAGGTTCATTTTATTGCAGTACAATGAGAGATAGGTAAACTTACAATCTAAACCTAGATCTAGGGCCTACTAAAAGGGAGTTGCAATCTGTAGGGTGCAAGTTAGTGCGAGCCAGAAAGAACGCTGAAATTAAATTACTACCGTCCGAGCCCAACATATTGGGGAAAAACACAGGCAGCACGTATTCATTGGCTCTTACGTGTATAGAGAATGAACACCTAACTATGTTTTAAAAAAATATATGTTAAACATAGAGTGTACAAGTGGACACCATCTTGTTGAACGATCGAAGTATCGCTGTACTAAGTTCCAAAAGACAAGCCACACCAGCTCTGAGATGCTGATTTTGAGTGGTAAAAAGCTGAAAAGGATAAAAAAGGAATACGTAAAGTATATGGGCTGTAAATATATGAACACGCAAATATTTAACTATCTAATCATAATAAGAACAAGTACATTGCCCATAACTATTAGTAACTCAAACACAGCTCATTCGTCCGAATATAACAAATGATCCGAATCGCTGTAACTAATAAGTTTCCTAATTAATTGTTATTGCTGTCTAACGATTTATTATAATTGCCGCCCACATCAAAGGACATCGTATTTGCCTTTATGACAAATAGGTACTAGTGTATACAATAAGGTTTAAGACGATGATAATAAGATGAATAAAATTTGTGTAGTTTTTTTAACTTTGAATATCAGTTGCACGCACAAGCTTATACTTTTCTGCCATTTTTCATTTTGAGAACCATATTTGTTTTTCTAAAACTTCTTATAAATTAACTCAGGAATAAAAATATGGTCGGTAAAACAATTATACGCAGCATCTGAAACCAAATTATTGTCGCTTAATAGAGTGGGAACCCGTCATAATACTCGTAGCACGTTTGTACCATGCTTAAGAACGGCAAATGTCAATTTTTAATTTATGTCAATTAGATGACAGGAACAGCTAATTACAAATTCTAATATGTCAGAGAGAGGCAAAGCATTTTCGGGAAAGGATTCCAAATTACTAGAAACTTTTTGAAATTTCTATACTAGAATGTTCTAATATTTACGCATATAAAAAGGCCGGCAGTGTGTCGAGAGAGCAGTTGACATTCGAAGTTGAGTGAAGACTAGAAGATATACGAAATTGTGGAAAAGTGAAGAGTTGGTCGACGTATTAGTGAAAGTGTAATTTTAAGTGAATTACAGTGCTCAGAGACTAGTGCCGTGTACAAACTGTGCTTGTGTTTTTAGATAATTAAAACAACTTTAGTGCAAAAACGCTTATAATTTCCGATCCCTAACCCGTAGTTCGTAACATTGTGTTTCATAAGGTATAGATAAGGTTCTATGAAAAGAATTATAAACTGTTAATCATTGGCTTACTTTATTTAAGCATTGCATTGACGATTTGTATTCATCATTAAAATGAATCCGGTATGGCTGAAAATTTTAGCACGTGAGTAAAGTTTCATTGTAAATCTGGACGGAGTCGGGATGGGTCGCAGAAACCTATCTAATATCAGGAATATCGTGTACACGTGATTTCGATCACTAATCATTTACATATGACTGCACGTTATCTGTTTGTGTGTACATTGTACAATGTATACTTTTTATAGAAACACATACTTTATATCATCAGTGTGATAAATATAATAATTATAAAGTCTTCCCGGTCAATTTCGGCCTAGGCTCATTTAAACTAACCTCTATATAGGAGATAATTTAGTGCAAAAGTGTACGCGCAGACACAAGTGCACTCTTTATTCCTTTCACTCATTCTCCAGTGGGACAACTGCTTGACATGACTACTAATAATTAAAGCGCAGGATTGACAGCTTTACACACTCTCCGAGGCACTGAAATTCAAGTTGTTAGTTTACTAAGGCATAAATGGGAATTGAACCCCAGGACTTCTAGATATGCAGCCGTACATGCTAGCTATATTCAAATAATATGTACAGTTATTAGTAAGCAATTCAGCACATCCAACTGCAATATTGACTGTGTGCAGAAGCACGTTTGTTTAGTGTATAAATAAGATGTATTCCAGCAAATCATTTAATATTGAATCAAGCTTTTGTATTAATTATTAGCAATTTCACGATTGCGTTTTGTTTATTGAAAATATTGATCTTATTTGTGAAATCAAATACTTTTTCTTCACAGTAAATAATACCGTTATTATGTTACAATATAAATATGGAAGCATATAATTTCACATGATTAAAGAAACTGTTTTATTTATAGGTATAATAGCAACCTGGGGTAGGTCGCTTCGCTCGATTACATCCCTGGATACATTTCATATTTATATTGACAAAAATAGTTATTGTGAGCTCCAGAGATCGATCTCTGGTGAACTCAGCATTGCACCATGGACTCAGTATTGTAGCGTATAATAATTATATGGTAACTGTAAATTAATATTATATTCAGCCCTTTTTAACGTTCCACTGCTGGGCACGGTGCACCGCGCTGGTCAAGTCCGGGTTGGCATACTTCACATTTCTTTCGAAAACTTGCTAGATTCTCTCAGACAAGCGCGTTAGCCAAGAAAGCGCGTTGCACTGGGCTATCACTGCTTATAATAATAAATATAAATTAATAATATTAAATTACTTTGAAAAAGCAATCGTAAGTGCGACATGATTTATTAAGTGTAAAATAAATTACACGTAACGTAAATTAAAAAATGTTTATCAAATAATGCATAATATAATACCGTGACATGTTTAATTAAACCCACAATAGAGTAAATTAAAACTTCCCTAAATACCAGCCATGTGCTTTGCTTAGAACAACTGCAAACTTGTAAATATTAACTACAAAGGAAAATATTAGACGAAATCGCGCCCAACCATCGTTAACGCATAAGCGTGTGCTGACACACAGTATTGTTTTTGTATAACGATGAAGTAAACCATCTTTAAACATGAGTTATTAGACACGCGAATGTTAGAGATGATTAATGTGTTTTCACCGTCAGTTTATAGTGGCAATAAAGCGGACTTAGCTAAATTCGGAGAATTACTACAGCAATGACATATGATATAAAGTAAATAGCTACGTAGGGACATAAATCGTGTTGTATTGTCACTTTCAGGCTTTTCATCCAGTTACATTTATTATCGTTTCTTAACATTAAGCTTTCGAAGCTCTTGTTAAAGTAAGAAAAAAACGGTATTCATTAGATATTGTATAAAAATAAAGGAAACTTGGCTAGGAGCTTTAGACTGTGCTTAGCAATTCTGTTGTACGTCACAAGTGCCATTTTCATATTTGTATCGAAAATTCTGAAATTAGTTGAACGATGAGTGTACAAATTTGCTAGTCCTATTAAAAATATATATTGAGAAAAGTTTATAGATTGTTTAGTATCACTTTAAGAAAAGCGTGGAAATGGCCCATGTATAAAGAGTCAGCACTAACAATATTAATTTATAAATACTTTTTTAATAACAAGCTGGTATGATCCAAACAAGTATTAAAATGATCCTCTCTATACCCGCTTGCTATTCTTTAAAACATAGAATCGGTTAAGCTTAAATCAAATGAATGTTTTACAGATAGAGGATTTATTAGAGAGTGATATAAGCTTAGGTTTTTTAACTCAAAAGGAATGGATTTCCGCGGGATAGTGTAGAGCAGAAATATGGGTTCAATTATTTTAGTGGATTTTAATTATTGGTAAAAAGTCTAAAGTGAAAATGACAAAAGCTATTTCCATTATAATACGTAACCATATGTATAGATGAATCTAAATTTATAGTAAAACTTATCGATAATATAATTTGTGTGTCCATATGGACTACACATCAAGATTACCATACGATTGTGTTACTACAGTAAAATTAGTGGTCACAGTAAAATGTATTACGAGTATTCTGACATAAAAGTCTTTCCACGTCTTGGAAAAGTTAATGTAACTGGTTAGTATTATTGGAAAGTAAAAATTTTGTACGAGTATAATCTTATTAATTCGAATGTCTCTTCACTTTTTAAGTCATTGAAAACATAGTACAGTACAAGAGGGATGAGGTATTGCGAAAAACATTGCTATAAATATTGCTACGATATCATCAAAAATATTAATTTAATATCGATTTATTCAGTTGCTTTACCTAAGAAATCATCAAAATCTAATCATGGAAGCTACTCGTAGCTATCTAGGCCAAGTCTGCTCTAGGTGTAAGTACCCACTTCATTGCGTATAGTACGGTTTACTTAGGGCCGCTTATATACTTTCTTGTGTTATCAGCCCCTCTATGTATTCTAGAGGCATTGCAAAGGTATAAATATTGATTGAATTTCTTTATCCTATATTATTGCTTACTTTTTCATGGAAAAATGTGGAGCTTTTTTCATAGTAATATAATATTTATATTATGAATACAAATTTTATAAGTCTCGTGTCAGTTTGAGGGTTGTTTACCTACATTAAGTATTGCTCTTGATACTTAACCAATTTCTATGTAATATCTAACATATATTGTTATCGTCAAAAGGCAAAAATTACAATAATATTATTCATGCGCTAGGCTCATTCCAAAGCTATTTCTAGTTTTCTTAACTACGTAATACAGCAAATACAAAATAAACATATCGAATAGCAAGACTGAGGAAAGCAAACAAAATATCAAATTTGCTTTCTATTGTTTTCCCAGTAATAAAACAGACGGGCGAAAGGCGTTAGGTTACAAAGTATTGTGGCCGCAGACAAACGGCCAATTTCCTTTCGCACGATTTCTTCACCTTTTATCGCCCACAAAAAAAATAGAGCTCTAGAAAAATAAATGCTACGAATAATTCCCTGTTCAAACAAAACATCGGAACATTAGTTTCCTTATAATTTATACGCGACTTTGTTTCGATGCACACTGCGTACAACATTATTTAACGTACCATAGAAAGAACAGATACGGCAAGTTAATATAACGGTACATATAAAATACAAAATAAATGAATAATCTTTTATAAGACGTTCTGTTATAGATATTAATAAAAATAAAAATTATTATGCACCTCATTAAGCTTTGGATTTTTAACGAAACAATTCATTAAATTAAATTGTCAAGTATTATATGATACTAGTGACTTGCCCTCGCTCCGCGCGGGTTCGTTTCCTTGGTACATTTTAAGAGCTGGTATAGATTATATATGATATTATTCCGTTATAAAAATTAGTACTGTATATAAAAAAATTTAAGTGTCTGATTTTAATTTGAATTAAACTAAATGCATCTAAAAGTATATTCGCTACTTACATCAAAAAATCAAGTCTATCTGTCTATCTGTTTGTCCCGGCTAATTTCTGAACTGAAATGAAACGTCTGTACCGATTTTGATAGGACTTTTACTCGCAGATAGCTTATGTTATAAGAACTAACTTAGGCTACTTTTATTTTATAAGAAAATTATAAAAACCGTTCAATTTATTTAAACTTACGACCAGCAAAGCGGGCCAGGTTTTCTAGATTTTCTATATAACTCAGATAACTAGCTATCATAATGTGTCTACAGGGTTTCTCGTGATGCGGTCACAGACCGACAGACAGACAAAAATTCAACAAGCTATAGACTATTTGTATAAGATTTTCCAAAAAATGTACAAAATTCGAGTCAGTAACAATTTTATTACGTATATTTTTCTTTTAAATATTTAAAAGCGAGGAATGCCTCAGTAACTACGAGTAATCAAAAATTCTTGGAATTTTAAATTAATCTGAAGTAGAAAACGTAAGTTAACTTACAATATTTGTGATTAAATTGTTCTTGATATAAAACACTACTTATAATTCATAATAATTAATAATTATACTAAGAATTTAATAAATAATAATATTTAGATTATCTGAAGTACTTAGCTGAAAGCTATATATATAATATCACTTCGCTTAAAGGTTTTAGAAATAAGGGTTACAGTATTTTTTATTATCATAAAAACAAAAAACCTTGTCTCAACCCTTGCACAACAAATTATACATGTACGAAAAAGAAACATAATTCGTATTTTATTAACATCAACATAATTTGCTTCATAATATTTCATTTCGTGTACATTTTCGTAATATTCCTTGTATGAAGTATCAAGTATTTTATAACAAAAGATATTCCAAATTAAACATATTTTAGGAGGATAATATTAAATTCTCTTCATGATGTTACATTAAGCCGATGTTATACAATATATTGTCTATGGCAGTATCTGACTACTTAAGCAGGATACACACATTATTGCCCACGCATTATGCAAAGCATACAATCCAAGATCTTCTGTTTGTTCGTCGTAATTGTAGCAGTGAATAAACCATATATCATTCATAATGGCTACAGTCCCTTGGACACGTGTTGGACTATGAAGCATGAAAAATTATACCGTAATTATAATATTAGCGATATTATGATTATAGAACAATATTTTGTTAAATACTGCGTAAAAAATTGATGGTCTTCAAAGCTAAGTGGATTCAGTGGAGTGTTATACTTGTTGTACCTCTGATTACAGGTTCGATATCACAGTGACTTTAAAACCCAAAACAAAAAATATTCAGACGTTTTTGATGAAAGTGACTAAGTTAAAATGTGAGGAATAAGAAGAAATAAAAATTATATCTTTGGGCAATTTTCATCAGGTTTTTTGCTGGTAGAGCTTTCGACAAACAGTATTCGAAATTAATAAATATTTTATACTGGATAAAGAATCTGGATTAATGGAATTAACTTTAATTAATTTAATTAGTGTACCAGATCAGTCATTTTATAAAATATCAAATAAAACCATGCTATAAATCGTAACGTTAAGTTAACTAACAAAGAAAAATTGCGTAAGCTACGTTTAACAAAGTGAGCCATCGCGTGGCGTTTACTCGACACAAATTAGTGGTCGTTAAACTATCGATATTTTACGAGCCCGTCCCTTTGTACATCTGCGATCAGAAGTTCCGCAGTCATG
Organism: Boloria euphrosyne; assembly: GCA_951802675.2. Classification (NCBI taxonomy): domain Eukaryota; kingdom Metazoa; phylum Arthropoda; class Insecta; order Lepidoptera; family Nymphalidae; genus Boloria; species Boloria euphrosyne. The sequence continues at coordinate 9,987,258 of OX637879.1, read as the reverse complement.
ACAACGAGAACAGAATGTAAAGACTAAATAAGCACTTTTAATAGCTTCGCTGTGAACGGCACTATTGGTTTCCGTTCTGTTTTAGTTCCTTATTTGAATTTCGAAATTTAAACTTGATTGTCTATGATTGTTTAATTATATTACCGCTGTACAGAAATTGTATAAAGCTAATATTACATCCAAGATTACAATTTATTTTCAATTTAAGTTGACCTTGTTTAAAATTAGCCACAAAAATTACCTTTTAATTACAATTTTTTGAAACCAATTATAAATTGCTACATTGATATATTAGGTATACTTATTATACTAGCTGTCGCACGTTCGTGTTTGAGAAAGACCTTTATGTATATTTAGATTCGACCGCTTAGAAATTTAAAATGAATAAATAAAAAAGTGTGTCTTAATATGTTTTTTATTGGCGGGATTTATATCTTTCTAACATCAGATATATTATCGCTATAGTTTAAGTCCCTTCAAAAAGATTAGCCGGAACAACAGAGAGGCAGACAAAAGTATGAAAATTATTTTTTTTTTCTAATAAGTAAGTAGGTACATAGTATACATTTTCATTTGCATTAAAAAAGTTATTATTCCGACAGTATAAACAGATGCTTCAAATTTATTTATTTGTATAGAAAATTACAAAGTTGAATTGCATCTTTCTATAACATATGACAATTTAGTAGTCATATTATGAAAAATCATTAATCGTAAGATCAATGATCTTTTTTTTTGTACTTATTTTACCAACTAGTTAGCAAAACCTTTTGCAGGTTCTTAAAATGGCAAAAAATATAAGTAGATAATGTTGATGTTTGTTTGGCATTTTAATGTGCCATTTACTGAGGCTGTCGTAATGTCACTCTTTTGTTTCAGCTCTAAATTGATGTTCATCAAATGACAATTTATTGTTTTACCTTCCTTTCAATTTCGCGGGCCATGGGGAATATTACGTTCTTTTACGCAATTTGCATGTACTGTGCTTAGAGGTATATAATAATAAAATGTTCGTAAATAATAAGCTTATTTATCAAAACGACACTTTGTCATAAGAAATAAGTTAAAGTAATTGTCTAATTTAAAAAATAATGTCGAGAGATCATTTTAATTCCGAAGTTAAGTCAGGACTAAGAAGAAATACGATAAAATGGAAAAGCAGAAGAGTTGGGTGAAGTTATAGTATTACCACATACACTAAAATAAACTAGTTTTGTGTAAAAACTGTGTTTGTTACTTGTTAGATTGATTTATATAGAAATATTAAAAAAATCTGTAGTGCTCGAAACGCTATTTATTCTGATCCCGAACCTGTAGTATGTAACAATTTAATTAGTACACGTGTTGTTGTGTTGTAGCACACTACTTCAAACATTGAAGGTATTTTATTATGAGAGTTAGGGTCTTTTTCTATTACGAGAAATTATAACAAACCAGTTCCTAGAGAATTTTGTACTTATAGAAAACTAGCAGTACCCGCGGCTTCGATTTTTTAAATATTAGGAGTCAATCCCGCGGGAACTCCGGGATAAAAAGTAGCCTATATGTTATTCTGGGTCTTCAGCTACCTACATACAAAATTTCATCGTAATCGGTTCAGTAGTATTTGCGTGAAAGAGTAACAAACATCCATACTTACAAACTTTCGCATTTATAATATTAGTAGGATGAAGTACTGCATATATACCAGAAAAGGACATTATTTGCACAAACTATGCAAACATGAGAGCTTATAAACTAAAAGTCAATATTCTAGTTGTACTAAAATTCACTTGTCAGTATACTACCGTGTATGGAAAGGAGGTAACGCCCACTCGCAGAGCATGCTGTCGAATCCGGTCATTATAAACCGTGCTAAATTATTACTACTGACAATGTGTCATGCTCTACTTGGATTTATTAGCAGAATATGAATACCTACGCACTTTTTGCACAGATAATCTAAAAACGTTTTCTATTTTAGAAAGTATATACCTACCATAATTACTTAAATAGGAAAAATAGTCCTTTAATCCAACGTCCAACATCACAATCCAAAGATTTATTAGAGTAAAACTTCTAGTTCAGGAGCTAGGGCTGTGTAAGATGTATTTTGTTTTTCAATAAAGACCTTTTATTCTATATAACATCACAAAATATACTAATTTGTTTTGATTGACGATTGTATGAATTTGGTTTCCGTTTTTTAGCTGCTGAAATTCTAATAAAATGAAAAAAATTATAACAATATAGTCCACTAACATATATTTCTGAAGTCCGCCAGGACCAATTGTTACGTGAAAGCTGATTTATACTTATTATGTAGTATTACTTACGCACTTCCAAGTTCCAATTAACTGCTATATTCTCTGTCGGTCTGGTCTGGGATATATTTTTATATACGAATCATTACCAATATAACCTATATATTATAGGAATAGTAGTCCATAATAGTCTCATAATAGTCCGCAACACCGCAGTTAGCAAGCGTGGTATACTATGGTCTGAAGCCCCTCGCATTGATGGGAGGCCCTGCAGTTGAACGTTAAAAAGGGTTATGTACACCAGTGGCGAAGGGTGAAATTTTAGCAGAGGTAAGCTGTCCAAAAAAATGACAAAAAAAATATAAATAAATGCGATGCAAAAGTACCTAGTAGGTACCTACTAGTACCTCGTAAGTATCCCTTTTGTTGTAGTGAAGATTTTTTTGTAATAATTAAAAAGTAAAAAAGTATTTATAAGACTATTGTTTATTTTTTTAATTTATGTTAAGTTATAGCAAAATAGTCAATATATTTAATATTTACTAAAATAATATAAAAATATTAATGACGCCATCTATGAGAAATTATTACGCATCATTTAAAAAGTGAAAGTACGGCGATTTGATTTAAGACCGCATTATTTTATTTTGTATTCATTATAAATATAATTAATTTCAACCTAAACATAATTTTGTGAGATTTAAATATTCTTTTTTCCCTTCTGTTAATTTTACAATGATATATTTAATCATTATTTTAAAAAATATCGCCATCTAGTGACAAGTGTTTGAAGAACTTCGTAGTTCGTCTATCTTACCTATTGAAGAGATTGATTTATTTTTTATTTATCAAAGAATTAAAATTTTGAAATATGTAGATATGTTTTTACTGGTTTTAAAATTTAATTACAATTTACAATATCCTATAGCAACTTCTTCCAGTCCGAATAAACTGTTTAAACTAATACACGTAAAATAATTTTGTTAAGGTAACGCGTATAAAATAACTTAAAACATATTTTCAATGCAACTTAAATGAAAACAAACACAATATTTTTCTATAAATTTAACAAATATTGTTTTTGGCCAAACTTAAACAGGAGGTACAAAGTTTGGTCTTGGTTTTTTTTTGCCAATTTTGAAGAAAAATTTTGCAAAATAATAACGAATGATAACTTTTATGTACCTAATTTGGAAGATAGTTTAATCTTTTTATGATTTCCCATTCGACTGAGATCTGAACAGTCAACATAATTCTGAAAAATAAAAGATCATCCACTTAATTTACTAATCGTCGCTTCACGAGATTAAAATTACATTGAGGATTAAGGACTGCCCACTGAGAAAGGATTTTTAAATATTTCATTTCTTAAGAGTGATACAGTTATAATTTATCAGCTCATTATCAGCAAAATCCATTTGCTGTACAATTTTGTACAATAAAAAAAATAAACTGGAAGTGAATCAGACTTTCTAAATATTAAATTTATAATAGTAACTCTAGTTAAAAAAATATAACTATTAAGTCGTTCATATTAAATATCCAGACAAAAGTATCTCAATAACGTAAGAAGTAAGTACATACCTGTATAAAACACCAATAGCATTTTATAACTTTAATCAAAGTAAAAAATATGTGTTTGAAGTAGCAATTGGGTGATGGAAAAATCTTGATTACGATTTAACGTGTAATACAGTGTTTCGTGGCAGTTGAAAATTGAGTGGCATCAATATTGCAGGTCAACATTTCGTACAATATCGAAATTTCCAATATTTATGAATGAATTACGCGATGTAGGTCAGTTTGGTCGTATCCATTTCATTGCGGTCCGCATCGCTGACGGAGGTATGAATTTTGTAATATGAAAACAACACGTGCTACCAATTTTATTATGAAACCTTTTTTTTTTTTTTTTTTTTTTTTTTTTTTTTTTTTTTTTTTTTTTTTTTTTTATTTCATTCTGAATTAGTGCTTGACTACGTTCCACCTGATGGTAAGTGGTAACGTAGTCGTAGATGGTAAGTCGCACTAATTCAGTAGCCACCTATTCACTCTTGCCTTGAAGACACCCATATTGTAACCGGACGGAAACACAGACGCAGGCAGATTGTTCCAATCCTTTGCTGCACGTATAATAAATGACGAAGCGAAACGCTTCGTCCGGACGGGTGGAATGTCCACGACGTAAGGATGGAGACCAGCCGTTCGTCGGGTCGTCCGATGATGGAAGGGGGATGGGGGAATTAAATCGTGTAATTCCTGCGCACACTCTCCGAAATGTAACCTATAGAATACACAGAGGCTGGCAACCCTACGTCGGTGATCGAGGCTGTGTAGCTTGGCTTTTACCAGCGTAGGGTCACCTATAAGTCTCTGGGCACGCCTCTCAATCGAGTCCAAGGCTGACAGATGGCATTTCGCAGCACCAGCCCAAATGTGACTACAGTATTCCACGCACGACCGGACTTGAGCTTTATATAAATCTAGAAGCTGTCCCGGCGTGAAATACTGTCGGACCTTTGCAAGGATGCCAACTTTCCTCGCTGCTACGTTAGCCTTAGACTCGATGAACCGCCCGTAGTTCATGTTGGGGGTAATGTCCATCCCAAGTAACTGCAGGCGGTCAGTGTATTCCAGAGGCACATTTCGGAAAGTAGGAGTCAAGGTGAAAGGACTCCTTTTTGTGGTGAACAGACACGCCTGTGTTTTGGTGGCGTTGAAACTCACAAGATTGGCATCGCCCCAAGTGGAGACTGCCCTGAGTGTGAGATTCAACCGCTCTACCATGGCCTCTCTTTCGGACTGAATTTGATCTCTACTAGCCCGAGGATTCGGCAGGTATCTCTCTACAACAGTGCTGTCGTCTGCGTACCCATAGATACCGGGTATAAGCAGATCGTTGATATGCAGCAAGAACAAGGTTGCAGAGAGAACAGACCCCTGAGGAACCCCTGAGTTGGTCTTTAAGGGTTGTGATGAATAACCCTCAACCACAACTCTAAGTGATCGGTCGGTCAGGAAGTCTTTAATCCAGCCGATCAGGCCAGGAGATATACCGTAGGCTGAAAGCTTGCGTATAAGGCTAGCGTGCCAAACCCTGTCAAAGGCCTTTGAGACATCGAGGGAAACGGCAATCGCCTCCCCGCTTCGCTCAAGAGCTTCGCCAAAGGTGTGATTGGCATACACTAGAAGATCCCCAGTCGACCGATTCCGGCGAAACCCATATTGTCGATCACTGAGGAGATCATTCTGTTCTAGGTATGCCATTAGACGACTATTCAATACACGCTCCATAATCTTGCAGAGTATGGAGGTGATTGAAATCGGACGATAATTGGCAGGGTCGGCACGGCTACCTTTTTTGGGCACTGGTTGCACGTTGGCAAGCTTCCAGGATTTAGGCACTATTCCAGTCCTTAGAGAAAGGCGGTACAGACGAGTCAATATCGGAGACAACTCGGGAGCACATGTTTTTAGCACTATCGCTGGTATACCATCAGGACCACTGGCTTTATTCACATCTAGACGACACAATACTCTCTTGACCTCCTTATTAGTTATAGGGATATCTGCCATTGAGATTCCGCAGTGAGGTAGATGTGGTGGAGTAGCATTGCCAGTGTCTAGACATGAATTTTGGGCAAAAAGAGAAGCAAGCAAAGTCGCCTTTTCCTTTGCCGTATGAGCCAGGGATCCGTCAGGTTTTACCAGCGGTGGCAGTGAGGGCCGACAGAAGTTCGTCTCGACCGCTTTGGCAAGGGACCAAAAAGCTCTGCTGCCAGATGGTTGGGCAGAGAGCTTTGCGCCAATATGTGTAATTCGGTCAAGACGAGCCTTCTTTAATGTCTTTTTGTAGGACTTGGCGGCTAAGTTAAAGGCTCTCTTCTTGGATCTTACATCCGGAGCTTTGCGGTCTCGAGCATCAACCCAGGCAAGGTAAGCCGAATGCTTACGCTTTTCAGCAAATGTACATTCGGCATTAAACCATGGGTGAGCTTTGCCACCGACGGGTACATCAGAGAACGGGATAAAATATTCCATCGCTTGATGCACCACATCGGTTATAGCATCCGCACAGCTCGACGGATCGGAAGAAGAGAAGCAGACCTGCCGCCAAGGAAAGGATGCGAAGAAGTGTCGCATCTCATCCCAATCTGCTGACTTGTATTGCCATACTCGTCTAACACCAATAGGGTCGTTATCTGGTGGAGAGTAAGACGATACAGATTTTACCAGACAGTGGTCAGAGCTACCCAGTGGGGATGAAACCTGGATGTTATATCTGTCTGGATCAGTTGTCAGCAGAAGGTCCAGACAATTAGCTGAGTGGCCGTCTACATCGGGAACCCTAGTCGCTTGTTCAACTAGCTGGGAGAGTCCAAGTGATACCGCAAACTTCCACGCTTCTCTCCCAGCATGGTCCGTCTTCTGGTATGGGAACAGCCAATCTTCATGATGGGCGTTAAAGTCCCCCAGAAAGACAAGCTGCGCGGAAGGGTACCGTTGCATAGCCACATCAGCGCCCTCACTAAGATGTTCAAACAATCGAGTTGTCTCCTGGTCACCAGTGTGCGATCGGTAGACACAGGAATACAGGATCTTTTCGATTCCTGTGTCTACAATAACCCAAATCATAGATAATGTGGGGTCTTCAAGGTGGCGGAGACGCTGGAAACAGAGGTCATTTCGCACGTACAAGCAGACTCCGGCCCGCGAGCTAAAATTATGCTCCAACGTGTAGCCGGGATAGTCCAGGTACGCAGCGTTCAATGGACATTGAATCTGCGTCTCCGTTAAAAAGAGCATGTGCGGCTGCGCAGTCTCGAGGTGGTAGTGGACTGATGAGAGGTTAGTGTGCAATCCACGGATATTCGTGAGATGCACGTTAAGTGAGGGGGAGTGCAGCCGCTTAAAAACTTTACCCTTTTTGTGCCTTGTCATTTAAATATGATAACTGAAGAGTGAATAGGATGGAGAACGGCAGTTGAACGAGGTGTTGCACGAGCCCGGCAGCGATATTGATGCTGTCATGTCATAGAGGGCTTAGTCTGGAGACTGCGGGGACGCCCGAACCCCCCCAAGGATCGCCATCGGGCCCCCTCCTCTGGTCGCCAACCAGCACGATGGAGCCACCCTGGGATTTTTCACAGATGGCGGGGCAGCCTTTCATGGGTGGCTAGCCCACTAGTTGGGCCCCCAACTGTCTGCGGTCGGCCAGCGGCATGCCGTGCTTCGGATCCCGCTACCCTCCACGACTAAGCTCCCGACACAACAAGCAACGATCCACCACCAACACGGCTACTGTGCAACACAACTGTTCAGACCCATTCCCCATACGGCTTCATCAGCCCCTACATGCCGGAACACGCTGTTAGGCGCTTGGCGGCACGACTTCTGCTGATGGGTGGTAACTCTGCCGTCGGCTGATGTTGGAGCCTACCACCACGACTACCATGGTGTTCGGTAGTTTGTCCCTTAGTCGCCTTTTACGACACCCATGGGAAGATATGGGGTGGCCATATTCTACTTGCCGTAGCCACACAGCAAATTTAGACCACTTTTAGACGTATGATATAAACATATATCATGAACTTTCCAAAAGTATTCAACGAGGAAAGGTAGGTATCAATTGTAAATATTTCAAAGGCTACTTTAATAAATATAATCATTTATTATTGCTTTTAACATATAGAAAAAAAGGGTAATTCAAAGTCCAACAAATGTAAATCCAAGTAGTGTCAAAATAAAATTTAATTAAATGCTAATTAAATTGAGTTTGATAAGCGAATTTTATTTATAAAGTAGGTACGACAAAGAATGATAACTAAAGTATTATTTGTATAATTTTTAAAATTAAGAAGTCAGCAAAAATAATAATAATTCCATGTTTTATTACTTTATCAAAAGATCTATCCTGTGTTAACCACTATGTTGTTATAAAACCTTAACTGCTGTGCTATCATTAATTAACATACTTTTAGTAGTGTATGTGTTAAGTACTGTATATTGTACACGTAGGTACTAATTTTATTCGCACTTTCTCTACATTAATAAAAGTGTTTTCTGTATGCTATATTTAGTTTTATATTTTTCGTAGTGCCAAATATGCCGTGTAAACTTGTATAACAACGTACAAAATTGTTTAGCCAAATAAACTATTCATGTTACTTACAGATTTGATAGATACTAAAAATCGAACAAGAGCGTGTCTGACTGACACACCGAGGGTTTCGTACAATATTACTACTTAAAACTCTAACCAGACAGACACCTTTTAATTATAATTTTTATAGGTAAAGTTATGTAGTTTTTATTGATATAAGTGAATTAAACATTAAGATGTGCTACATTTATAGATAATATCTCGTTTCTTATCTATACGTATAATAAAACTGTCGAAAAGTCGTTTTTGTACATCAAAAAAAAATTACAAAAAAATAGCCCGGGTGTTAAAGGACAACCAATAGAACCCATTTCCAGCATTTTTAGATTTTTTGTCTGTTTGTCTGTTTGTCGGTTTGTCGGTTTGTCTGTTTATTTATCCGGGCATCACGTAAAATATACGAAAGCAATGTAGATAACTTTTATACACAACGATTGAACGCAACTTGAAGTAACATTTAGTTTTTGTTTCATTGCAATCGGTTCAGTCTATCAAAAGATATTTGAGTTTAAAGTGAAGAAGTAGAGAAACTCCAGAAGTAAAATTAGGGTTATGTGAATTTGGTCTCACTCATCTACACACCTAGTAAATATGCGTGCACAGTTAGGAGGCTGCGAAAATGCACAGGAGTTTTCCAATTTATTGTTACAAATAGGCGATGGCACATACCCCGTACAAGAAAATGGGAAAGTTATTTTGATTGATAATGATTTGAATTGATGGTTCCACAGCTAATGTTGTTTATAAAGAAGCACTACCATAAATAAAAAAATATATTTGTATCGGTATCCTCCAACAGCGCTTCGCACTAAAAAATACATTGTTAAGTTCCGACATCCACGCGAACGAAGTCGCGGGCACAGCTAGTCAAAAATAAGTTCATTATTTAAAAATCTTAAGAATATAAGATTCTTGTAATTGCAAATATTTTTATATTTAAATCTTTTAAAATTCTATTATTATTTCACCCTAGGCTACGGAATTCTAATAAAACTAAAAATTACATTCTATATAAATGGTTCTTTGTTCATTTTTTAATCCGTACGAACGTATATTTTAAAACAAAAATCGAACTACATAGAATTCTAATTCATATTTGATAGAGTTTAAATATTTTTATTCATTTGATTCGTTAGTAAAAACTATTCAGGCTTGTTGAAAATATTAAACTTTGAATTCCGCATAGACAAGCAAATTGGATGCACTTTGGAATATGCGTTTTTATCACACAAAACTGATACAGATAAAATATAGTTATAAGTTTGTACATTTAATATTAACAGGCTTTTGAATAGAACGTTCAGTAGTTTAGATTAATAGTATATTTTAAAAAAAATGTGAAAGAACGTTTGTGTACTAAAGGATATAATTCGATTCACGATTTTTTAAGACAGTACGCCTTAGGAATGATGTGATCGCCTCCAGACTATTTCAACCTATAGAATTATTGTTAATTTCAATTTAATTTAAAGAAGAACAACAGACTAAGACAAAAAATAAATTAGTCCCGCTGAGTTTCTTTCGCCAGTTCTTCTCAGGTCGTCTTCATCTTTCCGAACTAGTAGACTCATGACGTTCAGTAAAAAATTGTAATAATTTTATGCTGAATAAAATATTTTGAATTTCTATTATTTTAGTAGGTACTATTAACACAAGAGACGCAAAACGTAGTGTATAAGAAGAGTCACTGTATCTGTGTAGTGTAGTGTGTAGAGAGCATGGAAAAGCCGATATTAATTTAGTTTTTCTTTGTCTGAAAGTAGACTTGAGTGAGAGAGTGCTTTTATAAATAATAAATATAATGATCCGCCAGGCCGAATTCAAGGCATCATTCATTTTATAGACCGTAAAAGGACGTAGGCAACTTTCACAAATCTAATTCCACTATTTTTATGACATTGCAACGGTAAATTGAATTGATGCTGCAGCGTTATTGGAACCTGCAAAATACCCTACTCTGTACTAAATTCTGCAGTGATATCGTGTAGTGAGCCTACTCATAGAAATGAGCTCAATGAATCATAATAATTAAGTATATATTGAATACACTACGGGACTTAAAGAGTGAATTCATAATGGCTATATCCGCCCGTATTTTTTTTAATTTACGGGGTATTTCAATTTACTGTTTTAAGTTTTGTTTATAAAGATTTATTTCTTAAGCCATTACCTTTTAAAAACTTAAATATGATGTACCTATAATTTCACCATAGCATGTAATAAATAATATTATTACGTATAGGCCTAAACGCTACTAACTAACCTAATGGTACTTTTAAAACATTTAAAAAATATATTAAAATATCTCTCCTCTTGTAACAAATCAATTAGTACAAGAATAGTATAATTAGTACGTTTATCGATCGTGTACTGAAGCTGGCTAATTAGAAATGAGCTTGCGCAGATTTAAATATATCTGCTTCTAGAGTTTGTTCTCATTATAACCAATACCAAAAATAAGATTTGCCTAATGATACAATACGATATCCATTCTTTTCAATATTGATTAAACTATATGTAAAGTTATATCTAATAGAATGTTTTTATAATTATCTGTTTGGTTTTCGGGTTTCCCTCGAAAGGAACCGTTCTTGATATTATACCAAATATTCTGAAAAAATCAAACTCTCAAATCAATAAATCAAAAGATATGGCCGTTTATGCCGCACATTTTGACACTTGCTAGAGAATCAAAACTTGTAGGCTAGTTCGAATTGACCTAAAATCATCAAATTTGGCAATAAGCAATGTCTCAAAGCACAAGTAAAGGAAAAACATTTAAAAATTTTAGTTAGAGCTCACCATACTAGTATAAATCAGGAATTATTTATATAGGTTTAAGAACACACTATTAAGAAAGTAACCTTTCAAATTCTACGTAGTTTTTAATTTTATCGTTATCTAAATGCATAATGACAATAATTTGTAAACATAGAAATGAAATTAACTCATATCGTTTAAGAATAAAACTAAATTGTAGTAGGACTGCAGTGTACTTTGGAAACACACATAGTGCATCGACCGATCGTATCGCCGGTATTTCGGGTAGGTAGCTCATTGCTCAAGTTAGACCAACACCGCACATATCTATGTATCATTATTTACTTATTAATTTTCATTTTAACTAAATTATTCAATTATCTCAATAAAAGCTTCATCATTTTAACGATACTTTGCATTAATTTTATTAAATAATTCACTTAAAAAAAGTTATATTTAATATTAGTTGTTATGTAAATCGTCGTCGTTTTTAGTTCAAGTAGTATTTCATTTTGCCAAAAAGCCAACCTTAATTTCCTAATTACTGTTTAACATGAAATGAAAAAATAATATCCAACAAACGCTCCCATTCTTTCAAATTTGTTACTAATGTTTTCCAAGTGGCCTTAAGCTAGAGTTAAATTCATTTATATATCATTAGGACTAACCGAGGTCAGTACGTACTGATTTTAAAACAGCTAAAATATAATTTAATGTATAATATTAAGGAAATATATAAAAATAGTAGTATAGAATTTAAAATCTAAGTATATGTATGTATGTATGTATGTATGTTTGTTTGCGACCGCATTACTTAAGAGCTTCTATACAAAATAGAATAGCGTACTCTCGACGCTTGTTATACTAGTTACTGTTGACTTTATAATTTGGCTTTCCGGACCGTAGTGAAATATTTATATACTGTCATACATTTCTGAACAACTATGAAGCAATATATAATGTATTTAAAACACTTGCAATTCACTTATTACCAGATAAACTATTCTACGATTCCGCAGCAAAAAAAAATGAAAAACGGTACCCTTACATTTTCATGATATTTTTGTCCGTCTGACTGTATGCCACTTTGCACGGTGATTATTCATAATATTATACCTACAGCTCTTTGAAACAAGTCTTGTGCGAACCGCTAGACAATGGTTAAGTTAAATTAAGCACAATGAACAGACGATAAACATGAAACCGACTCAAATATCACATAATTTTGTATAAATTATATTTTAACTTTGGAATGATTAATTTTTCACTCAATTTATTCATTTGCTCTATAGCTTCTAGAAATGCCGATTAATTTTAAATAAACATGTTGGGACATTATTATAACAGCGCCATCTAATTCCGTGGTAGGCTACGAGGCTTGTGTTACGGATACCAGATAGTTGATATACTACATATATAAATTTTAATTACATATATATTATACCTAAATATAAACACCCGTGACTGGAGTACTAGCATTCGTGCTCAACAAATGAATGCCCCAGCGGGACTCGAACCCGCGACCGATTGCGTAGAAAGTAGGGTCACTAGTCACTACCAAGTGAGCCAAACGTGCCGTCATATTTTTAATTTACAAATCAAAGACGGTAAAATTAAACTAATTTATTGGTCGCTAAGAACCTGAATTATTGAAAAATATTTCATTACTTAACTTTTTTATATTAAAATTAATTTTCTTAGTTGTATATTGAAAAACCTTTTATCTGATATTTGATTTAAGTATTTCCCATCTTATACTGTAATGCTAGGTAGTCAGTGTTCACTACATTTTTTAACAAGGCAGCGAGGCGGTTAAATTGTATAAAAATTTTAGATTTTTTTGTTATCTTATATGTTTAAGTTTTATTTCAATTATTTTATACATTATCCACAATACTTATTGCCAATCACATACATAGTACACACTAGAAAAAATTGTAGATCAAATGAGAGCATTTCGTCTACAATCGACACATAAGATGATCATCCAAATCGGCAAGGAAATAAGCAACCTTCCACCACCTTAACGCCAAACATATGGTAAACCAGTAGGTTTAATAAATTAATGTAGTTAGTGAAAATTTGAATAATGAGTCAGTTTACTTAAACTTCCTTATACTATTATTTACCTAAATGAAGGCGTTTATCACTAGATAAATGTGTAATTACAGAACGAGAGAACATGATATGGCTACCCAAAGAATTCTTAGTTCTCACGCGTCACAAGCCAATGCACGCTCAGTGACGCGTGTACGAATTTCGACTGCAAATTGATTGCTCTTGTCAATGTAAGGATGTAATAATTTAACTTTCTTTATTACATAGTACTGCTACTTTGTTTGATTTCAAATTAAGGAGTCTAGACGACCTTTTTATATTATTTCCAGCGATCTATATGTACTTAAATGTAAAGAGAAACCAAATCAAAATATACTTTATACGAAGGGACTTTTAGAAGCTCTATAGATAAAGTAATTACATTGTCTTAAACAAATAAATCTTTATATGTAATTCAATTAAACATTACAATACTTCAATTCATTTTTCTTAGTAAGAAAACATTTAACATTACATTTTTACAGAATAAGATTTTTTCTATTATTTTTTCTATGAGTATACTAAACAACTATTTAAAAGTACTTCTAAACAAATGATTATTAAATAAAAATAAAGATTTTAAGGTTTATGTAAGGACTTATTTATCACTAGCAATTTATATTTTCATATAACATATACAAGTTAATTGTGTCTCTTTCTTATTAAGGTCATTCAAAAAGGGAAGAAATTAGAACAAACGTTTAGTAAAAATTGCGGTTTTCCTCAAGTATCTTATTATATAACGAAACTTTTCAAATTAATTTACGATTTGCTTATCTTTAATTATACTTTGTAAAGCCGAGTAAGTAAATTTTTATAAATAAATGGAGGAAAAAATATAACCTTAGCAATAATTGCGACTCGTAAAACATTTAGAAAACTTTCTTTGAACTTTAAAGCTTAATTACAGTTTGCGAGATCTTTGTAGTTAAGTACAGCGTTGGTGAAACTTTATTTCTTAGAATGATTTAAATAAGAAAACTGTTATTTTCTTGAGTAGAATCTTATTCAGTTCGGACCCGCAGGGTAGACATGCAACATCCTTTATCATTAGCAGTCCTATGCTACATAAATATAATAATAGGCCATTTTATTACTTTTCTTGCAAAAAATACTTTCTTTAATACACTTATTTATTAATATATAATGCATAATGCTGTAAATAGTTTAAAACTTTATTCTTACAGCTTTTATTATATTATATATTAAAATTAGCCATTTACCCTCACTTCGTTCGGGCGTCCCTTAGTAGGAATATTTTAAATAGATAAAAATTTTAATTAATTAATGTGATTGTACCTTAAGAGACAAACATAAGTGCTATAACAGACTTTTCAGCACTTTTCAATCTGTTCAGTACTTTTTGCATGAAATGTACAAAAATATACACAGACATTACTTATCCCAACTTAATATTTTAAGTTAATGTTTATTCGTTCACAAGCAATAAATTTGATATATTTTGTGAAAATTTAAATAATTTGTGAGCTGGATAATAATTAACGCTTCTTTAAATTCACTTACTGTAGATACTATAATTATATATTATAGTATCTACAGTAAAGTAGGATATTCTAAGCTATTACGAATGTGATAGATACCAGTACACTAAATGCTTTCCATGATATATTTTATACTGTTGCTAAAACTAACTAATTAAGTTAGGCAGGCTTTAAAGTTAAGTACTAAATAAATAAAAAAAAATTAAATCAGAAAATTTAATTTTAAGAAAGAAGTTAATCTCGTTGTTTTATAATTATATCCGTTTGATCACACCAAAACTCTAGCAACGACAAATCGGTTCATCTAATAGGATAAAGCGGATATAGATCGTATTACTCGTAAGGGGTCATGAAGAATCCTTTAAGCTCATTGATACATAACAAGATAATACATATTCACAGACACTATCAAAAACAACAAAGTATGAATGTAATTTTATTGCCTTTTTTGAATGTATTAGTTGTACTCACCACTTAAAAATTTAATAGATTTTACAAATTACAAATATTTTAGTTTTAACAAATACTTTAGTTTCATTTGAAAACTATGATTTCGCATTTTTTCGCAGATTCATTCTCATTTTTGTGCCCGGCGCGGCGTTTCGAATGTTTTACAGCAATCAAAGTTACGGGAGAGACTAAGCTTTAAGACTGTCTCAAAAGATAGAAGGCGAAAAGTTTATATAAAATGTCAAATATTCGCGTAAATCTAAGAAAGTATTATTAGAAAAACTTTATTTTAAAATTGTATTGATTGCCAGCTTTGCTATCGAACCTAATTTGTAAAAGATATAAAAAAACACACCTTTTAAATTCTTTAATTTAACGAGGGTTGACAATTATGTACTGTTTGTCCTTCATCATCTGCTCAGATATTATCATTGTTGCTGTTATTATGAGAATAATTATCCCTTAAAATGTGACTCTATCCTTTAAACGTATAATATTACATGTCCTTATAGTATCAGATTTAACAATTAAAATATTTTAATTATGTGGTAGTTGCAAGCGAGAATAATGTCCTCCCCATTTAGATATTATATAACAATTAATTACTACATAATAGTACAGAAGAATAAATTTGATTTAGTTTCAAATCTATCTATAAATCTATGAATATTACCAAACTAAGTAGTAACCATGTAAGTGATTAAATCATGCATACCTTATAAATAAATCTATACATATTATAAAACAAAGTCCTCCGCCGCGTCTGTCTGTTTATCTGTCTGTCTGTTCGCGATAAACTCAAAATCTACTGCACCAATTTTAATGCAGTTTTCACCAATGGATAGAATGGTTCTCCAGGAAGGTTTTAATATATAATTTGTCAAGTTTTTGTATAAATTGGCTAAAATATAATGATATCTGTTAGAGGTGTCGAAAAAATATAAACCGTCTGGGAGCTTTCAACGAAAACAACATTATACAATTAACGGCGTTTGACGTATCATGTTATGACCGTTGCCATGGTGCGTACAATTCATATAATTAACTCAAATATATACCGGGCGGTGCGAAGTAAATATATACAACAGGTACCTAGGGGCGAACTCGAGCGAAGCGAGGGTGAGTCGCTAGTAAACAAATAAATAAATATGTTGGGACGTACAACAGCGTCATCTAGTTCCGAGGTAAGCCACGTTACGTGCTTGTGTTACGGATACCAGATAGTTGATATACTACACATATAAATTTTAAATACATACATATTATAAATATCAACACCCGTAACTGGAGTACAAACATTCGTGCTCAACAAATGAATGCCCCCAGCGGGACTCAAACCCGCGACCGCTGGCGCAAAAAGTAGGGTCACTACCAACTGAGCCAAACGTCTCGTCAAAATATTTAACCTTATATAATTTGAGTATGGTAATTTTTAATAATAATATACAGCTTTGTCTTTAATATTAGATATGCTAAGTTATGCCTCTACATTACCACAGTCAATGATGCATAGGATCATAGGGAATCAAATTATATGCATCATTACGCTCCCCATCAACACACTTCAGTTTAGGTGTTTGATCAATATCGTATATGGTAACCGAGCTTCTTTTAATCGTGTTTGAATTCTTGTTCATAAATTTATCGTAAAATATATTAAAATGGTAATATCACAAAATAGAGATAGTCTTTCAGGTTTCATACATAATTTTAACATAAAAAATATTTAAATTATCCATAGTACGGTCTGACTTAGTACCTGGATGATAAACGGCACTCCCTGAAGCTGTTACGAAAAATATATTTGTATTTCCATATAAAAAGAAAATTTATTACTAATTTTCTTTTGATCTTATATTATTATTTTTTTTTACATTTGTAGTAAAAATATTTTTAGTACCTGAGTAGGTTATTAAAAGAAAAGTATTTTTAGAAGAAATGTACCGAACAAGAACAGCTGTGCTTTGCTGCGGTCTGTGTCACAAATGTATTGTGAAAGCTTACATATTTGCATATATATTTTATAGCTTCAGTGCTCAAATTTGATACAATGTTTACGTGATACTCCAGAATATTGAACAGCACCGATGAATATGAAACTACCCACCAGTTAGCTAGTTAGCAATAATTGTTCAGTTTGTAAAAAACACAAAATGAAGGCTCGAATATAATAAAAAATTATAGTTTATCGTGAGAAAATCATACTAAACAAGTTTTTGTTGTATTATTTATTTAATAAAATAAAATATTAAAAAGATCCAATTTTCAATTCAATTCAATTATTTCTTTTAATGGCTTCCATGAGTGCCGATTGGGCATAGTTGACTTCGCCAATGTCGCGTAGAATGGAGAATACACGTTATATATACTGATCGGTGAATATGAAAAAAAAACAAACACTAAGACTGATTACATGTAGAAACGGAGCGACTCGTTGTAAGATCCAATTTTCGTCGAAATTGGTTTAGACGACTAATTTATACTAATCATAGTCAACATAGAATGTATAACTTTATAGTTTCTACCATAGACATTGAGAATGGATGACATAAACTTACTGTCATGAAATCGAACACTACTGAAGGAAAGCTTTAATCTCCAATTTGAATTTTTATATATAAATGAAAAGAAATTTAAATATTATAATGGAATCAAAAATGGTTATTAAATTATTTCTTAATTTGATTTCAGTCAAATCAAAATCAAATTACCTTATTAAATTTATTTCAGAAAAAATCGAAGGCTTCGTTATTTGTTTGTCTCTTTCGCGTCTTTCGGACATTTTACAGCTGGCAAAGAAAAACTCAGTCCACTCTCTTTGTCTATGTTACTTCAAACGATGTCCATCTATGAAATTAACAAAAGAAACTACACATAATACAAATAATTGCTGGTTAAAAAAATTAAATGCTGATGTTTTACTCTTAAAAAGACAAGTACTCTTAAAAATTACTAAGTCATAGTTAGTCAGTCTGGAATCGTAAATAAGACCTACGACTAAAGGTGATTAAGATTCATCACTATACCTATAGAACACGTCGTTGTAACACTTATCTTTATGTTGAGAGTACTTTATTCTGTTACGCCTCTTATCTTAGCGCCCGAGGTAATTGAATCTAGATTCACTCGTCTTCAACATAATCCTCTGAGCTAAAAATTATCTTCTAATACAAAATCCATTAAAGAAAAAAAAGTTGAATATCTTCCGAAACAAAGTTAATTTTGATAAGAAAAATTAATATTATTTAAAGTTTTTTCTATACCCAGTGTATGATTCTACACAAAAATTTTTTTTGTAAACTATAATTCCACATAAGTTTTGTTTGAATCCGATTTTCATTCTCTATAGTTAACATTAACTTTTAACAAAATAATTTAATCTGTGCCCATTAAAGCAAAAATTGGATCACTGAATTCATTCGCAGCTTTACACATATTTAGCTAGCATATAGTTTTAAAATTTAAAACACTCGTATTTCGCCGAAATAAATGTAAGTAACAAAGATAATCCATCACCAAATTTTAAATGGAAATGAATGGCAGTGGTAGCTCAGTGGTAACGCGCTCGCTTGGATAACCGAGTTCGAATCCGGGTCTCGCACCTCTGATATTTTCATGTGTGAATGATTATCAACATGATAACTACTTGTCTTACGGTGAAGGAAAACATCGTTAGGAAACCTGCATATCTGAGAGAACCTAACAAGTTTTCGAAAGACATGTGAACTGTGAAGTCCGCCAACCCGCACTGTGCCAGCTTGGTGGACTATGGCCTGATCCCCTCGTATTGAAGAGAGGTCCGTTCCCAACAGTGGGACAGCAAAAACTGTTGAACACTCATAGGTACACAAAGTACTATTATAAAATCATCGAACCTTAAATTTTTACTATTAATATTGTACACATATTTGCTTGCTTATTCCAAAAACTTTAGTTCATTAAATTGAATTTACATCTACAATAACATTACAATAGAAATACATAATAGGTACATTATACGTGGATCTTATCCCTAAAATCAAAATCGAACATACCTAATAAAAAAGCCATACCAGTAAATCACAACCATATCATATCCATAATCTTTTGATTAATGGTTTCCCAATGAAGTAACGATCCATAAAAACCATCTTTACTTAACATAAATTTTCGTGATTCTGCATTATTTTAGTTAGGTAAATTAAAATTCAATACAGTTATTCAAACTTGTATTATTTACAGTATACCTACCCCTTTCTTCTCAAGTAAAAGTTATTTTTTGTAAATGAAATGCTAATAATATGATTATAATGATTTATTGTAATATTTACTAAATATTTATAGGTTCAGGTTCTTTCATGTAATAGATTTATATTCTGCTTCTTCAATTATATAACTATAATGGGATGAGCAGTCATGGGTGTTTAAATATGTATTAATTAAATTTGTAATTGAATAACAATGTATTTAAAGTCATGTATATAATATAGTGTATGTATACAGTATTTTACTATTTGGTATCTATAACACAAAACTCGTAGCTTACCATGGAACTTAAAGTTGCTCCTTTTGCTGCTTTTGCCTTAAAATGCTTCTTTACATCAAATACTAAAATGAAATTAGAAAAAATTTCTAGCACATTTCTCTTAGAGACGTTATTAAATATACTTAAAAGATTAATTTCCTAAGTATTTCGTATAAAAACATCGGTACACTTGAAAGTTCAAACAGCGTAGTCAGCACTACGTCAGCCAGCCCTCTAATGAATCGTCGAGGACACTTCGTTAAATTAAAAAGATTATATTTTCCATTTTCAAACGCTGCCGTTTTTCTGTGTTGCCATTAAACAAACATTTAATTTAGATTTGCCGCTTTAAATTGTTTATTATTGAAAAGGAAGATATGTATTTATGTTTGAAGTTGAAATTTATTAATTTATTTTTTCATATTACTTATTTATAGTATGAATTTCATAGTTATTTTATTAAAGTGAAATCAGTGTTCGTAGTTTTAATTTTTTTAATCACCGGGGCTAAATTCTGTTTATAATTTTACTATTTTTTTTTTTGTGGAGGCACTAGCTTGCTTTCTTCTTATCAATATATCATATATCTAATATCATTCTATGATCTCGTGGTCCTGGTATTTTCGTATTATAATTCGTTTGTTTTAGTACAATGAACTTAAAACTACGTTATAATCTATACAGCCAGTATATTTATTCAATATTTTTAAACATTGACGCTAATTACAGATCTATAAAAATGTTTATTAGAAGTACACCGTACACGTATGTAATAAAAGTTGTTTTTTTTTAATTTGTGTATAATATGTTCTTCTCATCACAATGAAAAATTGGACCTCAAGGTATGAATATGACATGCATATTTATTCATTCTTAACAAAATCTATGTGAATTGCAGTCGGTCGAAGTTCGTCTATATATTTTAATATGAAATATATATTAAATATAAAGACTTATGATTAACAATGGCTTCTCACTTAATCGAGCTATACGTTAAACACGTATTACAGTGGATCCATTTTATCCACGTAATCGAGATCTTGACATTATAGGCAAGTCTCTAGTGCAGGGAAACCATACCTCTGTATATGTAGAGACATATTGCAGTTAAAGAGTTAGTCACGACGCGGGCTGTAAGCGGAACGCGTGTTTGAATTGAATCACAACGACTTAAAGTATATTTTATCTATTATTGTTTATTTATACAATAATAGGTAATTATACATTTTCGAAAAATTCTTAAATAATAATCTTAAATAAACTATAAGGCATTAAGTCATTTTTATTCAACATGTAGGTACCTCGAGGCGTACAAGCCATTAGAATGAAAATTTAAATTAAAATAAATTTAAAAACAATTAAATCATTGGTGAACAATTTTTATAACTTTAAATAGTTGTTTATGTAAATTTAGATGAAATAGTTCCTTTTTAGTAAGTTTCAGCACAAATAAAACCGGACGGATGTAACATCCGCAGTTCGCAGTCTTTTGTTCCACAAGGCACAATATATGTCAGCTATATGTTATACATGTCACACGTGTTTATAATTGCATGCGCTGTCATTCATGTAGTGATGTAATATATTGCTTCATAAGTGCTCTTCACACAATCCATGCTTAGTTTTTAGGTTTAGTACAATGTTTTCGACGATTGCCCATTGCCATTTGTTTTGTTCAACATTTAAACATTTTTAATAATGTCTGATCTTAAGATAGCAACTACAAAATAATGAAACTGAAAATCTACGTTTAGTATTTGATTTACTCATCAGTTTATTTTGTCAATATCATCTACAAATTACAAATATATTATATTTTATAAGCATCACCTACAATAATAAATATAATTATATTCAAACCCATGTTATTGTTTAAAAATAAATTTCGTCTTCGTATAAGAGAGTCAATAGTAGAATATTCTAATAAACAATGCATAGAACTTGGTAACAAGAAATATAAGTAAAGTAAATTTAACCGAGAATAGAAAACACCTGCGTACATTGAAGGCAACACTGAACTAAAATTACAAGTTGTATCTTAATAAAACATCACGTAACCAAGTTGCAAGTAACAATAACATTGTCTCTCGTCAGATTACGTCTGAGAGACCCTTTACAGGTGGCCCCGACCGAGTTGTGAAAAGTCGGCTAGATGGCCGGACTAATTTCTATGCAAATGCTATCGTACATGCTTCGCTATTTCGTGATGATACCAAAATTTTGGTTATATTATTATGTAAACATGTGTTTATTATTATTATCTTGCTGTGTTATTATTGTATAGCTTAATTATTTTTCAATTTAAGGCCATAGAAAGCATTTTTAAAAAATATAATTAGATTGATCTAGGTGATTGAAATCTGGCTTGGCTATAATTTAGGTCATGATCGTTAAACGTCAAAGAACACTCGGCTAAAATTTCAATCGCAATTTCACGCTAAATGTAATACGCATTTATTTATATTTAATACAGACAAAGAGACGCCTTTATTTTATACTTCTACCATTTTCTATTAGAAATAAATTTTAAAATAATTATTTTTCATCGTACGCAAAGTATATTTGAAACATGGTTATTTTGAAACATGAAAGTGTTTTATAGAGTCTGAAAGTACCACTGTAGTATTATACAAGAGAATTGAGTATAAATTGCTGTAAGTTTGAGTTTAGAGTATAAATTTGAAAACAACTAACTCTGGTCAAACCAAATGCTCTTGTATACTGTAGCAGACAGCAACTTGCTTAACTGCCTGAGTCTATGCCGTCAACACATTGTATAACAGTACCTAATACGTATTGTTTTCCTTTTGTGTAGAACAAAGCTATTCTAATAGTTCAAATTAAATGTTTTTGTGTCATGTAAACAGAAAATGTTTACTGAAAATAATTACTTAATAAATTTCATTAATTAAGTAATAATTAATTAATAATTAATTTAATTGACGAAATATAAAATATAAGTACTGATACTCGTGAAACGAATGTGAAAATTAATATTGAGTAAAGGATCTCATGGGGTTCATTCTCTTGTGTCAGTTGTTTAGCGCTACGAATGTATCATTTAAGTGTATCTACCGATATATAAAGAAGTATTTTTCTTATTTATTTGCTATCGTATTTATAATCAATCCATGTATTGTATTACAAGTAAGTAACTAAACCGAATTTAATACTAAGTTATAGTTCATAGTGCAACTTTAGACTGCGATAAGCAGGAACTTGCTTTGTTTAACTGCCTCATGTTACCGTCAACCATCAACATGCGGTGTTTGTTTGTTGGAGGCTAGTTCGGTTTTCGGCATTACAGATCTAGGGGCAAGTTTAATATGTATGTACCTATATGTAATAAAGGAGATTCACGTATATTACGTAAGTATTATATAATATGGCTAAGTATAATAATTATTTTATACATTATATATTTTATAGTATAGTTAATTAACAAGTTTTTGATAGTTACGTTATATTTATATTCGAGAATGATCATTCAAGGGTACAAGTATTAATTTTTTTAAATGTAAATTGTATAAAACATACTTATATTTATAATTTTTTTTTTATGGGACAAAGGGGGCAAACGGGCAGGAGGCTCACCTGATGGTAAGTGATCACCTCCGCCCATGGACATCTGCAACACCTCAGGGCTTGCAGATGCGTTGCGATGAGGAAAGGGGGGGGAGGAGGGAGAAGGACGGGAGGAGGGATGGGGAGTGGGCCTCCCGGACTCTCACTTACCGGACGAAACGCGACAGCATAGCTGCCACTTCACGCCGGTCTCCTGTGAGAGAGTGGTACTATACGGGGCGTGCCGGCCCATTCGGCTGCTACCCGAAGGTAACAAGCATGGCACTACCACTTGATAAAATAATAATGTTTGTATTATAATTTCCTCGGCTAGACTTAAGAGCAATGTGAGTAAGCGTAAAAGTAAGTCAATTGTTTTCTCTTCGCCTCATGTGTTAGTGCAATTATTGTTATTAAACTATCAACGTGTCCGTGTTTAGAGATACTGTTATATAATACTTCAACCATGGTAAAGTGGAGACTGTTTCTGAGACAAGATGCAAAAAGATAGTATCATTTATGATACTGTTACAACTTACATTTATGAAACTGTTACATTTACGAGTATACAACTGTCTGGCTGATCTAGTGGCACCAATGACGGTAGACCCGGAGGTCTTAGCTTCGAGTCCCGAATTAGGACAAATATTATTACATTTATTAGTCTTCTAAGTTCTAACACATAATTTTATACATATCACATTACTTTTTATAGATAATAATGCAAATATCTCTAATATTTATAGCAATCTAGCAATTGGGTTAAATGACAAATCTTACCTATATATTAAAGTGATGAATGGTAAAAGTAGAGACACCTACCAGCTACCCATCTTTTTAGTGCGGTGTCTTCTTTTATTGGAAATATATTTTTAACTAAGGTTCAACATAACTTCATCCATCGATAGCCTTAAAGTTAATCTATTTTTAACTATTAATCATTTTATTTACAATACCTATAGTTACATTTTATTTACAAATAAACTTAATTATATAGAGAAACAAATGTACCCTTAATTATTTCTGTACAAGTCAAGTCCTTGTAGAATAGTGGCAAGAATGCTAGCCGCATTCCCCCGCTGAATGGCTACGCCGATTCTTTGGGCGAAAAACAAGCCCGCTCCTAATTATTATAAATGAGATAGGGAATTATACTACTGGAACTTACTTTTTTTGTTATTTAGTATTACCTAGTAACACATTTTAATGAACTAAGCATTTTAAACTATTGAAATTTGCTATCTGATTAATATTATGAAAAGTTTAAAAAAAACTGTGATGATGATAATGATGATGAATGAATTCATGAAGCCTGACAAAAAAATTACATAATATAGCCACTAATTGATAAAGTCCAAGAAAATAAAAAGTTCCTTTTAACATGGTTCATTTCATCAACATAACAAGTTATTATCTATAGTTTAATTAACCGTTAAAATAGTTCAGTATTCATATATTTCTTTATCTTTTCCTATGACGAATCTACTTAAGAATCATTAATTTTAATAAGTCTTAACTTAGTCATCTCAAAGCAAATAGGTATAACAAGAACGAAGATTAATCCTAATAAGGAAATGTTTGACGCGACAAGATGAGACATGGCGATAAGACAACACGCTACGACGAATAAACCGACTTAATTAAAAAATAAAAATATAAAAATGTAGGTACTAATTATGAAGAAAACCAAATAACAATGGTATATATAGTGTACTTTATACCTACGTACATGTAATACATGTCATGTATATAACATGTTGTTGTATTTAGCAATTCATTTTTTACAATACGTTTTTATAAGTTTCTTATAATTATAAGTTTTTAAAATCTAAAGTAAGTAAGTGAGAACTTAAGTAAAAGATTTTTTTTATATTAAGGTTCCTGATAAAAAAGGTAAGACAATATTATTTAACTTTGACATTATAAGGTATGACATAGTTATTATGGCAATCAATAAAAATACCTTTTATGATTTACGGCTATATTAGATTAAGATCCCAGAGCGTTCTGACATAACTTATTTTCACATGGATGAAACCTTCACTACTTAGTAGCGTCTAGTATACTTAAAAATACCTGCCTACTTGTGAAGCTTGCCCTGTGACACCTGGGCAGGTACCAGGTGAGAAAGGTAACTAAAAATATGAGTTATCTTACTTAAATTTGTATGGCTGATTTTTATATATATTTTGTAGAATATTATTCTAAACTAGAATTATAAAGTGTCAGACACTTTTCATGGACCAGAGCTTTTGTCAGACGCTTTAAAGCTCGACAAAAAATTAATGAACTTTACTTATTTTTTCATGTCTGACTTTTAAATATGTTATTCAAGTAACTATTACAAAGTTATGTTTCATCAGTCAGACAAATTCGAGTGACCAAACATCCCCTAAACACAAAAATATATACACATCTGAAGTACCTACAGAATATAAATTAATAAAAATATTCGTAAAGTAAAGCACCTACTGATATGTGCATTGTGTAAATATAGCGGAAACAATAGTAGTTTAGAGAATAGGAAGTTAGAATTTAGTTTAAATTAACACCTATGTTACTATTACTATAAAACTATATTCCTATCAACATATTCCCTCAATGCTATTAAATAACTACATGTAAATTAAAAATAAAATTAAAAAATTAAAAAACCTGTGCAAATTCTTATATTTATTTGATACACACAAAGTTAATTTTTTTTGATCAATAACCCCCCGCGTCCTTAGCAAAATTTCATCACATAGAATATATAGTTTAGAAATGCATAAAGAACAAACATACAATCTTTTATTTATTAGGGCGAGCGAAGCGAGACCAAACACTATCCCACAACCTGAAGTTTTGTGGTACACTTTACTGAAAAACAGTCACGCCTATAGATTCATGCTTTAACATAGTAATCTAATTTCACATCTAGATGTGTTATCTGTCAAAAGAATATATATACATATATATATCTGAAATGGCTGGACCGATTTTGATGATTTGCTAGTATTATAATAAAATTCTAATTTATTCGAATCTGTACATTAAATATTTAATTTAAAAATCTTATTATATTATTCTTTTATCCATTACATAAACAAGTAAATAAATAAATAGTCATTATTATCGATACAGAGGCCAAATATATAGTTTTTAGAATTTTTGTCTGTTTGTCTGTCTGTGACGAGAAAATCTATGCACACGTTATGATGAAATTTGGTATAATCATAGTTGGTTATTCGGGTCAATAAATAGGATTCTCGTTACTTCAGGTAAATATCTCAGTTGTCAGAAATATATACTATGAGTTATAACGTATCCAGTCATATATTTAATTTCAATCTAAGAATTTGGTTTCCGGTCTGTAGAATGCGTTTTTAGAACTTTTTTTACATAATAATTGTTGAGTACTGATATGATTTTTCAGAAATAACAAATCCTGCAGTACTGATACCCCCTATGACCATACTCAATTTCATAAAAAATTGTCTATTGGTTTTCTTGTGAAACAGTCACAGTCAAACTGAAATTTTTTTTAAAGAAAAAAAGATTCAGCTTGATAAATATATAGATATACATTTTGCATGGGTTGAATCTTTTTAAATCTTTTTTTTTTTATAAGGGATCTTATTGAAATAAGGATGCAAAAATCTTGGATTGAAATTAGTAAGTATTTTCAATACATTTCAATTTTTTACTCTGAGACCCATGCGCATAGTGCTCTCGCGCTCGCACTCCCGGCTGAATAATTTTGTGTTTAGGGGATGTTTGGTCACTCGAATTTGTCTGACTGATGAAACATAACTTTGTAGTAGTTACTTGAATAAGATATTTAAAAGTCAGACATGAAAAAATAAGTAAAGTTCATTAAATTTTTGTCGAGCTTTAAAGCGTCTGACAAAAGCTCTGGTCCATGAAAAGTGTCTGACACTTTATAATTCTAGTTTAGAATAATATTCTACAAAATATATATAAAAATCAGCCATACAAATTTAAGTAAGATAACTCATATTTTTAGTTACCTTTCTCACCTGGTACCTGCCCAGGTGTCACAGGGCAAGCTTCACAAGTAGGCAGGTATTTTTAAGTATACTAGACGCTACTAAGTAGTGAAGGTTTCATCCATGTGAAAATAAGTTATGTCAGAACGCTCTGGGATCTTGGAATATATTAGGTACATTAATTACTTCCACGTCAGTACATATTTTGTAATATTCACTGCACGTTGTATAATCTTTTAAACCACTTTGACAGGTCTTAAAATATATTGGCCACCGCCTCTAGAATAACTTATGAAGTTAGCACTCCTGTTTCCTAAACGTTAGATTAGTATAAATTGTTCTAAACTGCATCAATTTAATAAAATTTTCGCAAAATTGGAGATTCAGAAGCAATAAACAAAGTATAAAAACGTACAATTTTTACTGAAATAATTATTTATATTATATACTTTCACTATTAGGGATTATTTAAATTTACGCTACGCCTTGCGTCAAAAATAATCGATTGAAAATGAAATCTAAAATAAGTTTAATTATTTCGTTTGTATTTTTAAAGAAAAATCAATTTAACCTTAGCTTAAACTTAAGCATATGTTTTAGTTACTTCATTTAACCAGTGTTCATGCTAACCAAATTACGCTAAGTTGCGTAATGAATTATCCATTCTCTTTTCTTGCAACGGCTTACAGCTATCTTTGGGCGGAAACATTAAATTTTCCATGCAGTTACGACTTTTTAAATTAATTGTACGTGCTCCGCTATTATATTCCTAATTAACTTCTTCTAAGCCGTAAATTCGTTCACATCTCGATTAGCATAATTTAGGGTTGTAGATATGGGCAAAGTAATCGCATTGATAGCCGCTATATAAACATCAAACGTGATAACATAATCTTCAGTTTTGATTAGTATTTCTAATAAATTTCTTGATTATTTCGTTTTAATACATTAATTGCTTAAATATTATTCTATGTTACATGCTAGTAGTAAAGTAGAGTTAAAACTAATTTTCATTACCCTAATAACATATTTTTTAAAGTAACAAGTCAAATGTATATTTTTATATAGCCAACAAAATAAAATAGAAAAAATATTCAAATAACTACTACAATAAACCAATCATTTATATTTAGGAATGTATGACTTATCAATACGTTTTCGGATATAAACGAATGTTAAACATCTTACATCTCATACGAGACGGCACAGTGCCATCATCAATTCTCTTTATAGGCACTTTTCTTGCCATCATCACTATCTCGCTGGAGACGTTAAATTTTATGAGGCTGACTCATTTGAGAGCGGCTATACTATTTGTCATTTACAATGATAAAATCCCGGACCGATATTTCCTAAGCGATTTTCTTGTCGATCATCAACTCAGAAATGAGCATATCGTTTGGATAATGCCCCATTCACATAGATTGCTTAAAAAATGATTTTTTTATATAATGAATTCCACTATAATAATAGATGTAAAAATAAATAATTTATATATTATACTACCTATTAATAAGGATCATTTGTCATATTAACAGTTTTTATTAAAAAAACTTGAACAAATTCATTTTAACGACAAAATATGTATTTATGAACCTCTTAAGGAAGAAAAACGAACAAAAGCAGAGCGAAAAGGCAAAGATATCAAGAAAAATGGTTTGGATACCTAACAAAACCCAGTACGTCTTATCAAATTGAATTAAAATAGGAAAAGTTTCATGCCGACGCGACGCCTCGAGTTGCTACGGTGTACATTTTCAACTAACTCCGTGCCACAACTGTAGACTGACGAGCACTCGCAAGCGTTAATCTAAATTCTCCCGTGTAAATGTATCTGTCTAAAGCGGTGCAATTTTGGAAAGTTTTAAATTACATAATATTATGTCATTATAACATTTAGCTTACTAATATAATATTAATTTTCACGCTGAATTTAGGACCTAGCAATCTAGATATAACCTACGTAAAAGTTCGGTGATGTTTAGCTCATATATTTTATCCAAACTTATACCTACTTACCTAAGGGATAAGCCAAGTCTTAACCCTTTTTTCGACGGAGAAGTTGGTAGTTAAATATTGTAAATTTTATTGAATTACCTTATTTTCATTATCTTTCAGAGGCCCTAAAAAATAAAAATAAAATTCTACCACCCACCGTTTTTAAAAAAATCGGTGTCCGCCACTCCGGACACTGCCGAATTTATGGTAATAAAGTATCAAAATGACTTGTCCACCCTAGCGGACTCCAGCCAATAAGTAGTAGAAGCAGTATAATATAAAAATTTATGTAAATAGTATAAAAAGCTATTTATTTGTATTAAAGAAAAAACAAAAACAAAAATATGGTAGGTACATGCAGGTATTTCTCATGCATTGGAATTTGGAACATGCTCGAAACTGATTTTTTGAGTTATAATGCATTATTATTTAAC
Source organism: Boloria euphrosyne (assembly GCA_951802675.2). NCBI lineage: Eukaryota > Metazoa > Arthropoda > Insecta > Lepidoptera > Nymphalidae > Boloria > Boloria euphrosyne. The sequence goes on along the minus strand of OX637879.1, from coordinate 9,957,554 downwards.
ACGGAAACCACGGAAAACACGGAAACGGAAAAGACTGTTTGCTGTATCTTAACATAGACGAGTGTCGCATTTCAGGCAATACACAACAGTTTTTTTTATTACAGTTCATGCACGGATCTTAATCTTTTACAGAAGGATATCCTTTACTTTATCATGCCCAAGGTTCCAGCTCGAACATATATTTTAAAACCCTATTTCATTGGCTTGTCTTTCATGAATTGACGCTTTTTGACTGCTTTACGTCCTTCATAAGAATTCATCATTTCATCTATGCTGAAAATACGTTTGCCTACTAAGATTTCCTGAGCCAAACAGTTTTTTCTTATATCTTCAAGTAATGGGCGTGCTTTGTAATACCGGTCGAAGTTCTCAAAGTTATTGCCCGCAAAATGTAAGGTTTTCCGGATTCTTTCGTATCTTTTTAGAGGAACAATACTTGCAATTTTACAGTACCTAAATTTAATACTCCAGTAATGTAAATATGACGGTAATGATATTACACCCATCAGAATATGCAAGGAAGTCGCGGAACTCGTCTTGAGTCAAATTTATGGAGCGGCCAGTTTTTTGCACAGAATGTGCATTTGTTTCGTGAAAAATATTCGTCATAATATTTTCGGTGCAAACATTGAAAAATATTGTGAAGGCAAACGGGCTTCAGGAAGATTTTCAGCTGCTACGGTATCTTGTATTTAAGCTCTATACAAAAAGACACTCCGTTAGCATTTGTATGTTAGCAAAGGAAGAAGCAAAAGAAAAGAAAATCTTAGCATAGGGTAAGGGTAAGCACATAGCTACTTGTACGTACAGGTAAGGAGTTTTAATCCGTGATACAGTTTAACATTTTCGAGTCTTATAGTTAACAATGTAAGTTTAAGATCTAGTAGTGATTTTACGTAGTTATTTTAGGTATTTAGGGTAGTTTAAGTTAGTAGGTAATAGGTCGTTACATGCAAGTATGATAGTATGTAAAATCTAAATAGATGTAGGTAAGATTACTTTTCAGACACCATGTAAAAGTCAAAATTAGTTCTAGTACCTATTCGACAAAGTCCGCTGTGACGGACAAGGTGAATAATACATTAATTATAGGTGTATCGACAAGGTCCGGTGTGGAGGACAAGTAAACAAACCGTTATTTATGTACAATGAAAAGGGAAAAATGAATAAGGTTAACGTTATTAGAACGTTAAAAAGTTAATCTATATGAAACATACAGAAAAACTACGCATCATAAACAAAAATAATATTTTTTAAGTAAAATAACTGGAAAGTTATCGTAGAGCGCGGTTTTCCCGATATTTTCTTGACAACTGTCTAATATAGCATTGCCACACACAAATTTTACTTTTATACTATAGCGTGGTAAACCTACCAACAGTTTGGTAGAAATTTAGCGTTGAAAATAAAAACAGAAAAGACAGTAGATTTTTTTTAAGTACTTGTCCGTCAGGACGTACAAATTCGAGAAAAGGGTTAAAGCAGGAGTCTGTAGTCTGTCGACTAATGACAAGCGGCCATTTTCGTTCCATATATTGTATTATTTTCTTTAAGGTTTACATATCTTACAAATATAATATACAAAGACATATTGCAAGCAGTAGGTACTTTTACCTACAACTACTACCAGTATAAGTTTCGATATTGCGTGTTTGATAGCGATACACTACGCCTTGATTTATTCAATCCGAATCTATATTCTATATACTATTATATTAAACATATAGATATTTAATTTTAATGTTTATGTTTATATACAGTCGTAATATGAATAAACATTTACATTACGTATCTAAAAGTATTAGAGTAGAACTGTTAAAACAATTTCTCAGCATTACTGTAAGTACTTCTAATTCTTATGTAGGTGGGAACGTGTCATCCAAAGTATGTTTATTTCAAAAGAAATCATGTATTTTTACATCAACACTTGTAGCACCTTTATAACATACTAGCGGACCCGACAGACGTTGTTCTGTCTACATACAAATTTTTTATAAACTTTTCCTCCCGGTGAAATGTTTTATTACGCATTCGTAAAACAACATTTACTTCGCACCTCCCAGTATGTATTCGCTGATTTAATTACCATTCCAATCAGCACGCACCATGGCAACGGTAATAACATGATACGTCAAACGCCGTTAATGTTATAAAGATTTTTTTTAATTTCCTTTTTTTCCGCACAACTTTCATATTTATTCACCTTTAAAGCCTTCCCTGGACTTCCACAAATAATTCAAGACCAAAATTAGCCAAATCGGTCAAGCCGTTTTCATGCTATGTCGTGACAACGACGTGTACAGCGTGCTGATAGTTCAAATCAACAATTATATTCGTACTCTACAGGGAGAAACATCGGACGATTATTATAAATGAGAATGTATATAAACTTTCTCATGTTTGTATGATTGTTACTTCTTTTTTTTTATTTAATTGAATTTTAATACCGTGTAGACTATGAGCTGAAGTAATATAAAGACGTTTATTAGGTACCTAGCAAAGCGAAAAGAGTGTAAATCAATAGTTTATAAAAAAAAGAAAGATAAATATTATAGAAACGTATTATAAGTATAACGTAACACACAAATAATGTTATTTAAAGCAAATCCCTTTTATCAAACAGTAAGAGAATTTGTGCAAAGATTATACATTTACGGTCGTAATGATTTAAGCGAATGACGAACGGCGCGGCACGAACCCACAAAGTTTTATCTGAAGCGGGCACAGAACGCCTTAACCATAATCCTAATTAATTAGTACGAGATGTGGTCTGAGTAAGCTAACAAAATAAAAGCTACACAAAAACACACTCTTTGACGACGTAATAAACGTAATGTGCGAAATTTCGTAGATACTATGTTAGATAGGTTGATTTGAGTTAGACAGAATTTTCAGATAAAATGTCTATATAAATCTTTTGTTATAAAATACATAGAGTATGTAACGTTAAAGCTTATAGAGAATGGAAATAATCTCATTAATTAACTCTATGATATAAAAAACAGTCTCCGGTTGTATAATATTTCAGGTATTTATTATCCGATGACATTCATGCCTTTGTCGTTCGCACAGTGAGTATAATCAGTTAATTATATTTTCCCCAGATTTTTTGATACTTGGAAATTCCAGACAATATCGATTCTGATACGATTGCAGTTGTTGCCTAGTCGTTACGCGCACGCTTCAGTAACTGAGTGAAGCGGGTTCAAATCCCGGGTTTATTTTCTGCCATAATATACCTAATAAAAATCACTGTGATAAGAAAAGTGGATACGTGGATACGCTTTCGAACGCAATATATTGAAAATATCCTGTCCATAACAAGCTTGATTAGTATTTTATCCTCTATCTGGTATATTATCTATCTCTATGTATATAATATTATGTGTATAATATTATGTGTATAATATTATGAAAAGAGGATTCTGTCTGTCAGAGATGATATATAAAGTGATGTTAATATAAAGCAATTTGACTTAATAATCTACCTTAAAATCTTTTTATATAACACCAACTGAAGTAAAGAAACATAATTATTTTAATGTTATAACATTTATTATGAAAACATACTGCCATTGACCTAGGAATTATTTGAAAAATTGACGCCTCTCGCATAATTTTATCTTTTTATCTGCATCTAAAAGCAATTACGGCATATTGTTACGCCGTTCGAGCAGCCGTAATTAGACGCAGCTGAATCTCGCAACAACGCTCCTCCATTTGCCAGCAAAAACAAATACTTGTTAATAACTCAACATAAAAACGTAGTATTTGCACAATTTTTGTTTCTATATTAAATTGTAACTGAAATGAATTCTTGCTTAATAATAAATTCAAAATAGCAGTATTTTTCAAAGATAATTTCCCGCTCTTTTATACACCCTTAAGAAAAAATTATAAGTGTAAATAAATCTCGCAACACAAACTTGATGCGTAAACGAATAGCTATTCCCGCAAACGCCCTACGATCTAACGTAATCTCAGATCCCATCTCCCACCAATTCATAGTATTTGACATCCAGAACGTAAGCACAGTAACAAGTAACACTTATCTGTTATCTTCTATTGTGCCTAAGATGCGTTTCCGGGGTCATTACACCCAGGAGCCGCCCACACAAAATGTTGCCTAAGTCAATATGCGCCGGCGCATTGTTTATACAACGTTTCTCTATTCCGATGGAAGTGCAATTTTGTTTACATTTACATATATAACGATTGTAAACTTATTATTTTTGTAAATGCTTACTTATATATGCATGGAAATGTTAACTATTTATCATACTTTTTGATGACATATTTGGTTGTTAAAATATAAGAATAATATTTAATAATATGAAAATGTAATTTTGATATATCTCCATCTAATATCTATTTATGTTACCTATACATGCATGCAAAATATGTATTAGTCGATATAAGTAATCATCGATTGATCGACATTATATCCTGTTTGGTCGTAATCGCTGCTCCAATTTAGCACTGACAGTATAAACATGTTCAAACGGAATCGTAACCATTTAATAATGTAGCTAATAGCTGTGTAACTGGTTAAGTCTGCTGTGCCGGACATCCCCAGTTCGAGGCATTTGTATTCGTATTATGCTAATCTTTATCTTATCTATACATTCCTCTAATACTTCACTAAAGTAGAAATATGTGTATATACAGAATATATAATATTTACAAAAAAAAGTTCAACACTAAACCTGTATGCACACGTATTTCCGTTAAAGCAAGTGAAATAAACTGATTATACAAAAATGGTATCCCTTAAGTGCACTAAAATCACTATCACCACTTTTATATAAAAATGTTGAATCATTATTCCGAATAGATTTTCTAAGTTTACGAAAAAATATAAAATAACATTGAATCACTATCATTAATAACAAATATACATATGGCTACTGCCGGCTTTACTCGCTTATTTACTACTGAATTGAGAAACAAAGCGTAAGATTTATTATAATCAAATATAACTATCCAAATACATAGTCTTGTTTTCTTACATAGTTAAATACTTACATAGTAAAACAGGTTCCTAGTTCCGACCTACTAATTTCGTGACTGAAACTACTTTATCGCAACTTCGGCCTAGCACTATTAAGTAGAAGTAAGAAAGAAAAGATTCTAGCGCTAGTTCTAGCGGGATAGAATCTTATTTTTTTGTTCTCAATAACACGCAAAAGCGAGTGAGGAGTTAATTGAAGCTGTAAACGAAATGACTACTTATGTAAAATTTCTTTTATGCCATGTCAAAATCGAACACACGAAATAAAGTGCATACGCAGCGTAATTAAAATACTACACATCATACTTTATAACAAAAGTGTTTGTAAAATTCATAGGTAGATAGATGTAAATGAGCCTTTCATTTAGAGCACCATTTAAAATTTTTTAATAATTAATCTTAAACAGGGATGATTTATTATCTCGCAAGTCCCTAAAGTAACTTTGATATTACTTTGCCAGCATCTTTTATAAGAAAACTTTTATCGTATAAAATACATAAACAACGTTATTAGCGGCCATGAATGACACTTGCGTAAAAAGCAAAACTTAAATAAGAAGAGAACAATAGGGCTGCTCTAAGCATACACAATTTTAGTATCTTACCTAAATACAGTGATGTCTCTTGTAACAGCCTCAATATGATATATTGTGTGGTATTTAAAATAAACATCTTCCTAAAATAAAATATTTTTATACAGTACCTACTTATGTATACAATGTAATTATATCCATTTTTCTGTGAATTCATTTCTATAGTTCCAAATTTATATTAATTATAATAGAGGTACAGATAAACAAACATTTCAATTAAATTAAAACAAAATAATTATAAAAACCAAAACTAAACTAAACTTTTTGTATAGCTTTAACCAATAAACTGTATGCGCAACGTTTCAACTCGATGAATCAAGTTAATAAGCATCATTTTAACAATGACTCATTACCTCAATAATGACAGCTAAGCTCCTTCCACGGTACTTTAGACCTTAATAGATTCAAATAAAGGTTGATGCACACTATGAAAAAGCGGGAAACCGGGATATATATGGTTCTATCACGTCACGCGATTGTTGGTACCGTACATTACCGTGTCCCTAATGACAAACAAATGAAATTCGCCCCAGCAATCATATTTTCACCCCTTTTCTATTTTAGGTCGAAGGGAAAAACAATATTACTGTAGAACATATTTTGAAAACATCTGTAACCCTGTTTTATTGATTCCGCTATGAACAATATTGGTGGCATAAACATTGCGGTTAGTTATAGCCTTATAAGCTAGCCGAATGGATACCGCCCTGAAAGTTCGGCAGTGGCTGGTACATAACGTTTTATTAGCTGTACTCGAAACTTGCACAGAAGGTTATCGAAAGTATTTACACTACCCTATATAAATACCCTACTAATAACTAATTTAAAAATTATATTAATATATATTAATTTAAAAATTATACCGTTATTAATTTTTCTTTATATAAAAAAATGTTGAAATAATTGTAGCTTTTATTTGGCTACATTCTGCAGGCCTATAAATTACAGACATGGCAGTTTCACGTATTTTATATTTACATACTGTTCATTTCTAAATTTCTATTTTGAATTAGCCTATAAAATCACATAATCTCTAAATAAGCCTAGAAAATTGAAAAAAAGTTTTATAAGTATATTATAAGTGTATATTTTACACTTTTTACGAAGCAAGGAAATAGAGCAACCTTTTTTTCTACGTAGATATTTTTCTTCATTTCAAGCTGGAAAACTAACTTTAAGGTCTAGTTGTACTGGACAGTAGAACAAGAAGTCGCGTTGTCACAGCGATATCTGATGCTACACTACCAAACTGTTAAAAAGAATTAATTTACAGGTACCTATAGAGCATGTCCGAACTTTTAATGAAATATCACAACAATTGTAAATTACTTTATTTTCTTGAATAGTTTCATTTAAAATTCATCAGGCTTGTTTCGATAGTATCGGTGTAAACGAACTGTCATAACTGGCTGTTCCGAGCCATTAGAACAGATAAACAGCCACTGGCAGTCAGCCAGCGTCCACCTAAATGGAAAAATAATTTATTATCACAATTATTTTATGCAATTGTTATGATGGATTTAGCACGAAAAGCTAATTGATTGCGAATGTTAATTGGATATTGATTTTCATATAGCGCCACGTGTAAGAGATATACCTTTTTAAGTGGAACTTGACTTTCGTAAAGATTCTTATATTATTACCGTTTATATTTCGATTCAGTATCCTTAGTAACGAAAAAAATATATAATGATCAGTTTCTATATCTCGTCAGCAATTGAAGTGTATAAAAATATTTTGTATAAAGTAGACGTACTACTTAAATATATACTATCAATAGAGGCTATAAGTTATTATCTTTTCAGTCATAATATGCATGTGTTTGATACAAAACAAACACTTTTCGTTTTACTCTCTATATAAATAGTAGCAAAATATTATATAGTATTATGTATATATAATGTTATTTACATAAAACCATTTTTCTTTTAAACAGTTTCTTACTGTCCTAAACCCGGCCGTTTGAAGTATCGATTCAGCGACAGATGCGGCCCACTGCCTTCTACTCGCTAATTTGAACTACACTTCGCGAAACTAAGACGATTACTTTGCAGATGGTACAAAATGTATATTAAAGTTTGTATTGCAACATCGAACAGCACAATTAACTTAGATATTAACACAGTGGAAAATACTTTCATTCGTTTTTTTTTTTATTATTAAATAATCAGAAAACTTTTTACCAAGTGTTGGTGAAATCGTAGAGTTTTACAAGATATTTTATTTATTACATTTTAAGCCTAATAAAGCCTACCAGCTCATTCTGCGAAATCACATCATCAAATATACATGGACTTAATAATGTTACCCTAATAAAATATAACATGTCTATTACTTTACTTATATTTTTTATATAGCCCATATTTTCAGACAAATATATTCGTGTTGGTTATAGGCAAATGCCCGCACCACTGCACGGGCTTAGCGGGAATAAGCGTATGGATTACGTGTATTTGTAATTTGTATGTTTTGGATGTAAAACCTTAAATATTTCTACAGTATAACGATGAAAATTTAATTATATTATATTTAGGAAATATAGGTAATGTTTTGGTAATTGTTCTACGAAATGACGTTCATTTGGGCTTACAACTTGTAATCTGGAGTAGATTCTGTACAGAATTCTAACAATAATAGTCGCGACAATAGAGTAGAATGAATGCTTTTGTTTGAAATTGCTTATCAATCGTTTTCGTGAAAATACTCTTTCAGAATAGCGTATTACTGTACAAAGCGCTGTGCATCAAGTTGTATGGAGAAAGAAGGTTTACAAAAGCTGATACTAACAATAATAGTAAGTAAAACATTTACACGAACACCGCTAACCGCAAGTGTCGCGGTGTGGCTTCGTATTACAAAAACGAAGAGTGCCTCTTTAATTAGCACACGACGCTCTAAGCATCCCAGCCATACATTAGAGACACCGCAGACTTGCACAAATTGTGTTGCTCTATCTGTGTCACAGCCGGCACTATTGGCCAGCTACTTCAATTTTAGTATCGAACCCATAAATTGTTTTATTAATGTCCTAAATTTGAATTATTTTTAGCAGACTTCAAAAAAGATACTGAATCAAGTTAATCGTATATTCATTTATATCTCTACTACAGATAAATAAAAAAATAAAATTCAAATACAAAATATAATTTGAAGTTGAAATAACTTATCACTCATATTTTTTCTGGATGTACACAGTAATTTACACAATCTAAACTATGAAATGGAGGTAGGTACCATATTTTTGATATGTACAGCTTAAATTATTAAAGATATCCTCTTAATATTTATTTAAGCGAAATATAGATAGCCTTTTAGCACCTCTAAACATATAATCCTGTTTAGCCGTAACGTCTGACGTGTCGATAAGTAACGGAAACTGACACACCTGTAACCTGACTTCCGTAACTGAATATGGCTTCCGTTCATAATTGTTTCGTTTTAAGTGCTTCAAATAAAAATTAAATAAGTACTAGTATATATACCTTTAATAATATTATTTTTCTGTATAAATATTTATATTATAATTAAAAAATATATTAATAAATAGGTTTTTTTTCCAAATCAAAGGACATTCATTATATTGCTTTAGCTTTAATAAAGTAAATAAACATAAATAAGACTGAACCAATTTTTATCAAACAATAACAAAATCTTCTATGATAGATATCTAAAAGAATCTTAACAATGAACCTAGACTGTTAGGCTATGTCTGTAGCTTGGCACTATAGAGCGAGCGGACCGTAACGAATGAATGTCGAGAACTAATGTTAGTGACATTTTATTTTTACTGAGACATGTGAATAGCAATAATAAAAAGCAAACGCGATATTAAATTACATCTTTTTATGAAGACGTATAGTTAGAATATGTAAAAATGAACCTTTCAAGTGAACATAATTTTTTGCACAGTTCAAAATTTTATTGTGAAGGTCATCTTGTAGGTGAAAAATTAAAACAATGTAATTATTTCTTTATGTAGTGGATTTAAGAAATAACCACTTATAAATTTTATCTAAATTACATATAATGAGTAAATAATGTATTAACTTTGCCGAAAACATTCTTAAAACTAGAAACACTAAGGTTACTTAACTATTTGCTTTTAATTTGAAATTTTTATTTTGTTTTAATAAAATATTTAATCTTCAATTTGGGTATATTTTATGCATTGTTTTATAGTCCTTTGTTCTATAATTTTATGTGTGTATTATAAAGTCATATTTTAATAATTTTCTAATGCTTATCGTATACTAGACTTTGAGTTCAATGTACTGCCTACAACAGTGAAAATCGAGGGTTCGGTTGCAGACGTCTTAGGAGTACATAAAAAGTATAACTTTACAACAAAGACACTTTAGTTTTCAAACCACTCTCAATCCAACCTAGAGGAATTTTTTTAAAGCTTTATAAGCATAAGTGTAAGAGAACTTTCATAATCCTGCAATATTTAAGTACAATCTCGAGGCATCATACAATAAGTACTTTATAAAAACGATGAGACGCCTTCAAAAAGTGTGAAGTCGATTGCAACACAATGCCGGTTGGAATATGCTAAATGGTTTATGTTACGATACGTACCCACACAAAGAAGTTGTAATTATCGCCTTCTTAAGCCTAGCACATATGACGTAAAAGGTTATTCTTAATCCAATAAGCTTTAGATTTTGTATTTGCTGAACTGTATAATCTAAGAATTTCTTGTAAAAATAATATTTTGCTAAAGACAAATTCATAGTTTTCAATATACGCTAACAAACTGTTCAATTGCGTAAATTTGGTTATCTATATTCTAATATTATAAAAAGGCAGAGTTTATTTGTTTGTTTTAACGCCCTGATCTCAGGAACTACATACTAACCCAATTTAAAAAAAAATTACATAAGATAGCCTGTATGTAGAGGAAGGTGCATAAGATAACTCTATATTATATTATTCCCCACGGTAAAAAGTACCAATAAATAGGTATGTAATTACACCAAAGTCTTTATGAATTTCAGTAGATGGTGCGGTAATAACTATCTTTGCATCTTTATGTTTAGAATTCCGTGCGAAAATGTTTCATTCGGAGCCCTATGCCTGAGCCTGCACTATACTGTCTCCCGTGGAAATCCGACTAGCAGTATGAGTTTCAAACGTTATTCCTAATTAGGTTTATGTTTTGGCAAATACCACAAATGTTTTTCTTTATAACAACCAAAATTATCTTATTTGACATATAATCTTGAAAATTGTATTTTAAATTATATAATGTGGCCTTACCTTAAGCTAAGCTCCATTTTACTTCGTTTCGTTACTTACGTGACGCGGACGGTTAAGTGACTAAATTAGTATTCTTGATCGTTGTTGTAATTGGGTGTCACTGTTAATTGTCCCTTCAGCAGCCAGCATCCTCTTTAAAGTTTAAGTATACAATATACACGGTGTCTGAGTCAAGGAAAACATCTATTCTGTTCTTGTATTTAAGAAATATATTCTAATTAAACCTGACCTATAACATCAGAATATTAATGGAAAGCCTATTTAGTTAATATTCATTTGCATTTAATTTCACTCGCCCTTTTAAAGATGTTATATATTATATATTCCCTATTTTAAAAAAAGGAATGAAATACTACTTATCTTTACAAACATAGATCCTAACTTTCAAAATACCGCTTAACTTATCGTCCACCCATCCATCATTTAACTTCTCTAAGGCTTTCCGAATCGTACTAAAGTTTTTGGGCTACGTGTCATTTTTATAAGGACACTTTAATATTTTCTAGATATCAAACAAAAATAAAAGAGAAAAAATTTATCCTTATCAAAAATACCTCGTGTAAACTATCCTCCCTCATAATTTATAGTTGGAAAGAATTCTGTTATTACAAAAGTTTGTGAAGAACGCCTGTACTAGCAAAATAGGTGACGTTTTCGTGTTATACACTGTATGTATAATGTATATACATATGTATGTATATATATTCTGTAGGTATATAACTTACACTTTAATAAACGGTGTAAACTTTGGAATTTGGTATTTCAGAAGCATTTTGCTAATTTCTCAAACTGACTTCAAATTACTATTAGCTATCTAACTCGTATTACCTATAGCAGGTTTTTGTTTATTTCAATGTGATACAACTCTAGAGCTAGACGCTGTTCTTTTATTTTAAGAAAAACCATTAAGGGATTGTTCTACGCCTTGAATTTGTACTCCTATACTTTGTATCATTCAACAAGAAGTTAAAACTAACGTATTTTGTTTATATGTGATACTCATATGACAAAAACTAGATACTATGCTAACTAGATACTGTAGGCATAAACAATTTTTAGTGACTCAAAGAATTCTTCCGTTTCTAACTTTGTTTCCAGTAACGGAGAAAGATTATTTATTGGTTTATCTTATTATGAATCAATAGAAGAACAAAGGCTCAACGTGGTTTTTGGAGTACAGGTATAGCTGTAGAGCCGAAGCAATATGCTAATTTTTATCCCGTCGCTTAAAAGGGTCAAAAATACTTTTCAGTTACTTTACATTGAATAACTATTTGAATTTTTACATTCGTGTTATATCGATACAAAGTATAAAGAGTAAAAAATTCCAATTTTATATCGCACTTTTAAAAGAAAACAAATACTTACTGAAATTGATAACGTCAACGTAGCGTCGGCGTCGGGACGCCCGCTCGGCACTGAGACAGCTATAATTAAAAATGACTTAGAGTAAAGAATATTCACAGGAATTATTAACCTCATTAAATTGTACCTTACGTTTAATTTGGCTACGAGTAAGATATCGCCTTTAGGGAAAATCGTATAGTGGGAAATTTAACGAAAGCTATTATAGAACTTAATTAATTTAGAAATAATGATTATTAAAATACTGCTTTAAAGTGGTTCATGATCAGACTATTTAGTTATCAGTAACAGCTCGTATATGCATATCAGTATTTATCGGAAATTACTTTAATGCGCTATGCAAAAGCCGAACTATTGTTATAATTTCTCTGGAATGTATGTTGTAATAAATACAATTCAAATTAGGAAAAATATTCAAATTATTCAAAATATAACTTTACATAATGAAGGTCCTCATTATCATAAATTATTTCATTATTTCGCTTGCACGAAATTGAAGAAAAAGTAAGATAAGTAAATTACTAGAATCTTACGTCAAATATAAATGTAACAAGATCCCTAATATATTTTTAATTTGTTCCTTTTAATTTAGGCAAAGATCAGTTTGCCCTATATTTAAGGAGACATTATTTTTCTTATCACCGGACCCCATGAAAGAAAATACGTAAGGTTTTGGCGAGGGCCCAAATTCCTTCTAGTGAAGGCACCAGCAATAAGAAAGGCCGAATGTCTATAATTCAAGAGCAACCATTAAAATTCGGTTAAAGACTCCTCGGCGTGCTATTACTTTGCGACCGTTGGTAACATAATAACATGTCATTATTTAATTCCTTTGTTTTGTTTTGGGCTATGGTCGTCTACGAAAAATATAATATAATCGTATCTATGAAAATAGTTATTTATGTGTTATATTTCTGTTTGTTTGTTCTTATTGATTTTCACTATATTAAAACATTCTAATATTGAAATTCAAAATATTATTTTTAAACGAGGAACCTTTTCTCGACGGCTTTTCTTAGCCCTTCTCGCTCTTTTGAGCCGGTGATAGTGCATAGTGAGCTTAAAAACACCGACATTTAAATTAAATTAAGGATTAATAAGCGCTTTATAAGCCATTCCAAGAAAATATATTTTTATTTTCGGTTTTTATGATAAAAAGTAAGCGCTATTACAATTATTTAATATTTCTAAATGCTACTTTAGTTCGTATCACAAAAGCTGACAAGCTACAAAGAAATAAAAGAACACCATTTGATCGCGTTTCAATATAACACATTGTATTTTGTTCTTAGTATTTCAATGCAAGCACAAGGCTATTCTTTATGTGAATATTATACGTTTCATAGGAATAAAAGGAATTTTTGATAGAAACAAAGTTTACGTTACAGATCATAATTTTAATTTAATATTGAAATATTTAATTTACATTATCTACAACGTCTTATTTTAAAATGAATCTGAATAATAAAATCTATCAAGCTAACAACATCGCCCAAAAGAAGTCCTTGTGGAAATATAACATAATAATAATAGATATCCAACTTTGGACACCTTTATTGGTTTGGTAAAGGGACGCTCTTTGTTACGAGTATATTATAAACACGCCTAGCCTTACTTAATGATCCCTTCAAATTTCATCTCGATACGAAGTAAGCCATATCAGATTAAGCTCGTTCGATTGGAAACTGTCACCAGCGGGGATCTTAAGTGTACTAACGGAGGTATTCTCTAAAGCCCAGAGGCACATTATCGATTTCTATTCTTAAGTCTTACAGAGTTAGTTGCTGTAAACAACAACTAATTTTATCAATACTTACATGAAACAGTACATTATTACTACGCGTACGTCCAAAGTATACTTATTTAATATTTTCATACTTCGTTTGAATCGCTGTTTAAGCCTACTTACGAACGTTAACCGTTCAAAGCAACACATACCTACATTTTACATATTATAAACATTTGATTTAGATTCCAATTTAGCTATAAATGAACCTTAGAATAAAGGTAGAAATACTCGCATAATTGTAAGAATTATATTATTTATAATTTCAGGCAACGACAAAGTTACGTCAACTCAACTTTATGTATATAGGTATATTGCCTAAGTAAGAAAATAAGTATATTACCTAAGTAAGTTTATGTTGAAGAGATATAATATATTATATACCGTTGCATCAAGTAAGATTGTTACTTTCTTTTATGGTTATATATTTTTTAAAACAAGATACCAATATCGAAATGATCGAAAATTAGAAGTTTACACGCTCACATTTGACAAAAGCAAGTTTCAAAATCACTACCTTAGACTGTGTTTTCGAAGCTATTTTATGTACTTTTATTTAAATATTTCCTTGCGTCCATGACCTTCTAGGATCAAAGATATCGAAAAAGTGTACGCGCAGACACAAATGCACTCTCTATTCCTGTCATTCTCATACTCCAGTGGGACAACTGCTCAATACTTGCAGTAGGAGTTAGTGCGCAGGACTGACGACTTTACGTGTTCCGAAAGGGTATGTAACCGCTAACTTTCCAATTCGAGGTTGTTACTGAGACTTACAAAACAGAAAGACTCAATAACAAAACTTGGCCCGAGTCAAACTCCAGATGTGCAGCCTACATATTAACTTACATATTAACATATCTACTAATTATTACAGCTTTGTAAATGTTTGTTTTCTTCACTATAGTATCTTTCAACAAAATGAAATTCACTGAGATTTTTTTAATTTATTCAATAACCATTTCCTGTATTACAAATCAGACTCTTTTAAATTCCTCGAACCTTTCTATGAGATGAAGATTCTAAAAACTGATATTACTGGAGTAGTACTATAAATTTAAGCAGAATTTTACATTATGACAATACACATATGTATTATAGTATAACTCAAATCGCCTTAACAGAAAATGATGTGCCTACCTACTTATCGCTAACAGTGTAACAGCTTATTTTTAGTGCAGCTGTTAAAAATAATATTTAAAAAAGAACTTCATTCAAACTACATTTTACTAACAATATCGAAACCATGTCTTTCTCATAGATTCATTTAAACAATGCCGTATCAGAACAAGTTCGCTCAACTAGAAACTGTCACCGGTCCGGAGCTTTTAAGTGTTCTTACGTTCCTACGTATGTATTCTCTAAAGCTCAGAAGCACGTTATCGATCTCACGCCTCTCAAAGACATTAAAATTTACAATATAAACGGTTTTCTTTGTAAGACATCTAAAAAATATCGAAAGTACAAAAATAATATATTTAATTGGTTTGATATGAAACAAAAACAATACTTTTGTTCAAAACATTTATTTCAGACAGTTAAAGTCGAGTCAAATATCTTAAGATAGACAATTTTTCCAATTAACGAAATAGTCTCGTCGCTCAACTTTTACCTTTATTCTTTTGACATCATAAAAAGTCAAACATGAAATCTGGATGACCTTCATCCAAATTTAGTACGAATTTTTATATGTACTTACACGCCTTTTACAGACACAATAAAGCCGTAATGTAAAAGACCAGTACAAGATTCACAAACTGAAAGTGCAATATACATAGGTCTCTCATTTTTGTAAAAGTAAACATACCAATCATGCATTTTTATAATCGAAATCGTATAAATTACTTCTTTGACAATGGTTTTTACTTTATCAATAAGCATTTTGAGCTCTAAACCTAATTTTGTTCAGTGCTTACGACTACTAACGTAGAAGTCGAAGGCACATAAATGTTTATTTATTTTCTTACTTCTAATCGTATTAGATTACTCACAGCAGACGCAGACGTATCTAATAAAAAAGAAAGATAAATAAAGAACAAATGCTGGACGTGACTAATTGACTGCACGGGCCAGTGCAAGTGTATATTTCCCGTATACAGCTAACGTTTTATTTCGACTTGTACATATTTGGAGTGGCAGTATTTAACTAAAACACGTATCAAGAATATTGTTTTCTTGAAGTTTTCTCTAATAAACTCTAATTCATATATTTACTACTTCAGACTATTACTTTAGTATATAATATATATTTGACAGTGGTAGCCCAGTGGTAACGTTTTCGCTTCGTGAACCGAGTGAAGCGAGTTCAAAACTGGGTCTCAAACCTCTGATATTTTCCTATGCGAATCATTTCTAGCATGGTTATCACTTCTTACGATGAAGTTAAACATCGTAAAGAAATCTGCATGTCTGAGAGAACCTAGCAAGTTTTCTAAAGACATGTGAACTGTGAAGTCCGCCCTCGATTAGCCAAAGTGGTATACTATGGCCTAATACTTCTCGTGATTAAGTGCTGCAGCAGTGGGGCGACAAAAAGGACTGAATACGTATTATTTTTATGTCAATTAGACCTTCATCGTTCTGAAATAATTTTATATAAAGCCCTTTTTAACACGTCATTGCTGGACACGGGCCTTTCTTCAACATCAACTCGAGCCCTAAGCAATGGCTTGGACTGGACTATGCCTATGGGAAACTAAGTGAAGCGGGTAAAAAAGCAATAACAATAATATAATATTACTTGTCTAAGCCGCTCCTTTCACACGCGATCAACTCAATTTCTTCAGGGAACCGTATATGAAAATCTTGAAAATTAATATGTATAACACAACATTGCTATGTCCCTTGCGGGCAGATTTTACGTCTGATGAAACTCATGAAAGTGACTCACCACTTGTCCTTCACTTTCCAAATGTTGTTCACTCTTATAAGTTATAAATCGAACTAGGACAATCATAAATATTTGTTTAACTCATACGACTATGTCTTTTAAATGTATTTTATAATTTATACACTGCTCTTGATCTAAAAGTTTCTCGGAACTTAATGTATTCTCCAACCAAAGCCTATGAAACATATAGTCGGCCAACGGACGTGACAGCCCAAGCTGCCATTCACTAATGTCCCCAACGAATGTATGGCAGCTTGGGATGGCTGTCACGTTCGTTGGCCGACTATATCTTTCATATACTTTGCTCCAACATCATTTATCTAATAAAAGTACTCACTACATACATTTTTATAGTTGAAACTAACCAAAATAAAAAATTAGACTGCCGATAGCAGATGAAATAACAGCATCCGCTAATTTAACTCCGTTAGTCGTTATCTTTGTTCATGGTATTTTTATGGGCATCATGTATTCTATAGTAAGTGCAACTTGGTGTTTGCATATAACTGGTCAATTTCCCTGTGGCATAGCTGTGATGCAACGTAACGGGAATGTGGACCGTCCACGTGATCCACAGTGTTATTTTGCTATGGAAAACTAACTTGAACCTAATTATACCCTCCAGCTATAGAATATAGTCTATTCTATTACAATTTTTTTGTGTGATATATTAAAAAAATCAACTCAGAAGGTCTAGAACTACTTTATTAATTGTTTTTGGCTGACCTTTCTTGTTCATTATTCTAGATTATTCAAGACGTTTGTCGTCCTCCAATAAAAAGTAAATTGTCGTCATTTATTTACATGCATATTTTTCTTGGGCGTCGACAATCAACAGATCATAAGAGAAGGATAGTATTAGGAATGAGATAACACCCATTTTGATATTACCAAGAAACTTCTTAAGATATTATCATACAAAGTATTCTAATATTAGTCACTTGAGAAACATAAAATATGTGCGGTTAAATATGAATATTGT
The DNA here is from genome assembly GCA_951802675.2 of Boloria euphrosyne. Taxonomy (NCBI): domain Eukaryota; kingdom Metazoa; phylum Arthropoda; class Insecta; order Lepidoptera; family Nymphalidae; genus Boloria; species Boloria euphrosyne. The sequence continues at coordinate 9,939,668 of OX637879.1, read as the reverse complement.
TCGCAATAAGTTAACAGTTTATGTGCTGCAAATTCTTTTTCTGACCACATTTTGAAAGCTAGCGGTTTAGGCTATTCCATTTTATGAGGCTTAAACGTAATTATATTCCAAATGCATTGAGCATGAATAAGCTACCACATTTAAACTGAAAGTAGGACACTCGGCATCTTATAGAATAAAAGTACATCATTTTCTTTGATGAGAGTGGTCCATTTTTGGGCGGTTAATAATCACTGCATAAAGTTTCATGTTATATACAGCTTTTCTTGTGAATATTATTTATCAACCCGATACTTATTTGGTTGTCGGGTTATATTATTTTTTAGCATAAAAGATACATCTACTTCAAATCCGCTTTAAACTAATTATGATTACTTTAGAAGTGGTATTTAATTGTACCGTGCTTAATTGACATCTCGAAACATGTACACAAAAAATTCAAGTTTATCCTCTTTTGAAAGTGAGTCAATTTAACCAAACTATTTAAATAAACATAATTACTGTTTTCCTTAGATCTAGATGTATCTACAATCTATGTATAGATAATTAATGTAAAAATTATCTTGAATTCACATATAAATAAGATTCATAAACTCGTATATATAACACCATAAATAAGATATTATCTTTATCATACAAAGTGCTATATTTCTCAAGCTGTTGGAACTTGGAAATCAGGACAGTTTCTCCGTAAACAGGGTTCCTGGTCCACTGAAATATGAATCACTTTCCATTTGCTGTCGAGTAAGAGAATTAACATTCATTGACATAAGTTACTGCTAATGTTTTGATATTAATTACTAGTAAACTCGGCCCGGCGTAAGTGAAAATAAATTAAACGGTTTTTGTATATTTTTTTAACAGACAGACAGACAAAAGATTTAAGAATTGATTTTGTGTAACTACCGTATATACTTTCACTTCAAATTTATTTATATCTAGCCTTTACTACAAAATTAGGTTGGTACTGCATACTTTTTTGTTTAATATTTTTAACCTTTTCGATAGCAAGTCACGTTGCATATAAAGAAAATCGAGGTGTTACTTGGTATGCAGTTTTGCGACCACACCATTCCTCTAAAAGCATTCACATCATTGTATGTAAAATATGAAGCAGTATAAAATTGAAACGGAGAGAACATGCAATACCTTTTACACTTACGTAATCCTTGTACCATTATTCAGCGGTCACAAATATACGATACATTTTATATGGAAATTTCGAGTCACTGTATTTTATTTTTGTAAAAAATCGTCTTTCATTAGAGGAATTTTGAAATAAAATAAGAAAATAATTTATTCTTTTACTTTGGTATAAAATACATGAATACATTTAAGTATGTATACTATATTAACGAGTACAATGTATAACAACAGTGTCTTGCTGCTGATAACGACCGATTTCGGCAACGGCGGCCAATCTTACTGTGACTAGCCAGATGAGCCAAGTGTTCGTGTAGACACAAGTGCTCTCTCTATTCTTTTTATTCTCAAACTCTTATGGGACTATATTTCGAAACGGCCCGGTGACTTTACACACTTCTGAAGGCACGAGGGTGAAACACCGCTAACTTACCAACTTACAATAACTAAACTTAGACCGACCCGAGACTCGAACCCAGGATCTCTTATGAATATTAACTTTACTCTACTGCCTTAATACCCAATTCTGCTCGGTCAAGTAATGTTAGTAGACTTCTTTATAATGTATAATGTACGGTATTACATTAGTACGAGTACATCATACGAAAGGTATAGTATAAAACCACCTTACATAACACCTTAAAAACACCTTAATGTATTATTACTTCAATTTTAAAAAAATCCTCAAAACGGTAAAAAAATATTATTTATTAAGTTCAAAATCTTATCTTTGCTGTTAATTTAATAAAACTTAGTAACTTCTTAAACATTTTATAACGTTACCTGCATATTCTATATTCACCAACAATCAATGAGAATAATTTCAATTGCAATTTAAAGCGAGCATTTTTCTTCAATAAGAAAGGCATTGGCCTCTTAGTGAGACAACCATTTATACGCACCCACTTTAAACTATCCAAACTAGGATACGGCATATATCACATGTATTAGGACACTGCTCGTAAGCGTGGTAATGTTTAGTTTGTCATGAAATTAACAGCTTAATGACTCAAGCGAGAAAAGCAAACTAGGTTAAACCTTAGGAATAATGAGGGCTAACCTACATATAATCTGATAACGTAAGGCCAGAAATGACTTAATTTATGTATGTTCTAATGCATCCGCATCCCATATTTTACATACTGTATGTTTAAAATGTACGAGTATCTTTTCAGAAAAAGTGCTTAATGATTTTAAATAATATGCATTTACAAGACTATACATACGGTCCCTTAATTAATGTTAAAAGAGAAGAGCTTAGAGCTTTAAGAACTTTAATATAAAACATAAATGTTTGATTTAAATTGAGACATCTTAAGTCATTACAAATTGTTCCAGAGTAGAATGTGCATTTCGACCAAACTAACAATGAATGTAGAACTAAAGCTACAGCATTCCTACCTAACGCTTAAAGAAACATTACTGTTTAAGTATTCTTGCTCCTAGAGTTTGAACGAGGGAGCGTTCTCAAAACACAATTCTGTGTAAATATTCAAATTACCGAGTATGTTTATATTGATGATATTATCAAAATTGTAGAATAATAACAAGAATTTCTAATTTTTACTTAAAATATAATATAGCAAATAATCTAACTTGGTTTGGACCTTAATATACAAAATGCAGTAGAAAGTAAGTACATATTATGCTTATTAATTACATGTGGAATGAGTCGATATTGAATTTTTATGGTTATCTGGAATACTTAATTTAACGCGAATTTAACAGCAAATTGAGCGTTTGAGGCTATAGGAAAATTTAAATCGAAGACTGCGCTTTAAATAGAAATCATACAATAAAAAATCTTTTAAAAAGTACGATAAAGTAAGAATACTGCATAAAAAATCAATTCGTTTTGTTAACTCAATTAGTTCGGAACTTTGAACCAATTGCATTTCAGGTGAAATGTTAAACGCGTATTGTAATTGGTGCGCGCTCGAGTCGACTGTATAAATTGCTCTTCTGCGCTCTCCGCGGTCGCTCCGATCTAAATTGGCTAAACCTTTATTATTAAATTGAACATTACGCCTTGTCTATTCAACTAACGATTTAAGTGGAAGCAATATTTTTCTATTATAGCAGGCATGTTCTTATTTTTTGGATCAATCTATTGAGTAACACCATTTGGGGGTCTTAGCTTGTTCCAACTACTCCTAAGTAATTGTCAAATATTAAGCATATAAAAAATAAACCTGGAACTTGCTACAATGCAAAGTTAACGTCACTTTATTGTAACGTACCTACTTTTAAAGCCTTTCATTTTTATTATATTACTAGCGGTGCCCGCGGCTTCGCTCGCGCTAAGAGTGAATAAAATTAACATTTTTGCTTATATACTGTTACTTATAATGTACCAAGGATATTGATGCCATATTATGTAATATACTGCAATAAAAATATCCTAAGTCACGACCTGAGTAATAAGTTATCACTAAACAAAATTTGGTTAAAATTTGTGCAGTACTTTTTGAGTTACACGACAACAAACAGAAAAACAGCCAAAAAAAATATAACTATTGTTTTGGGGTCTGTACTCTCTATTCAATACAAAATACGTTACAGTCATGGTTTTTGAAAATATTGAATATACAGATTTTTTAAGCTACGGTTTTTTTATTTTATATAATATTTATTTCATATGTTTCATATAAATAAATATGTATGAATATATTCATAATTTGAATGAATTGAATTGAATTGAATTGAATTGAATTGAATTGAATTGAATTGAATTGAATTGAATCGAATCGAATCGAATCGAATCGAATCGAATCGAATCGAATCGAATCGAATCGAATCGAATCGAATCGAATCGAATCGAATCGAATCGAATCGAATCGAATCGAATTGAATTGGATTGGATTGGATTGAATTGAATGGAATCGAATCGAATCGAATCGAATTAGATTGAATTAGATTAGATGATAATAATGAGGCAGTGGTAGCCTAGCGGTAGGTAACGCGTCGCTTGTATAATGCGGGTTCAAATCCGGGTCTCGCACCTCTGATATTTTCATGTGCGAATCATTTCTATCATGATTACCACTTGTCTTACGGTGAAGGAAAACACGTAAGACATGTAAAGTCCGCCAACACGCGCTGGGCCAGCGCGGTGGACTATGGCCTGATCCCCCTCGTACTGAGGGAGGCCCGTGCCCAGCAGTGGGACGTTAAAAAGGGCTGATGATGATGATGATGATGATGATTTTATATAGATCATTATTATTATCGAGCTTAGTAAAGTTTTACTCAATGCTACAGGCTACTGAACAGAGAAAGAATAGAAGTTGTAAGTAGTTTAACAAATATTCGACGTTAAATTACCATAACTTTTTTATTTATGAACCGATTGACATGAAACAAACGCTAAATGTTAAGTGAAGCTTACCACAATATATGTGTGAAAACCACATTTCGATCAAATAAACCGTTTCAGAGATTAGCGTGCACAAACGCACAGACAAACAGACAAAAATTCTAACAATCATTGTTTTGGGTTCTATTTGTGTTAATAAAGGTTCCTATAATATTTTTTCTTATATATCTTTCATGTACAGACAGCGATCCGTTACAATTTTATTATATGTATAGATAGCGGTACCCGCGGCTTCGCTCGCGCTAAGAGTGAATAAAATAAACATTTTTGCTTATATACTGTTACTTATAATGTACCAAGGATATTGATGCCATATTATGTAATACTGCAATAAAAATATCCTAAGTCACGACCTGAGTAATAAGTTATCACTAAACAAAATTTGGTTAAAATTTGTGCAGTACTTTTTGAGTTACACGATAACATACAAACAGACAAATGGACATACAGACAAACAGCCAAAAAAAATTATAACTATTTTTTTGGGGTCTGTACTCTCTATTCAATACAAAATACGTTACAGTCATGGTTTTTGAAAATATTGAATATACAGATTTTTTAAGCTACGGTTTTTTTTATTTTATATTGTATTTATTTCATATGTTTCATATAAATAAGTATGAATATATTCATAATTTGAATTGAATTGAACTGAACTGAATTGAATTGAATTGAATTGAATTGAATTGAATTGAATTGAATTGAATTGAATTGAATTGAATTGAATTGAATTGAATTGAATTGAATTGAATTGAATTGAATTGAATTGAATTGAATTGAATTGAATTGAATTGAATTGAATTGAATTGAATTGAATTGAATTGAATTGAATTGAATTGAATTGAATTGAATTGAATTGAATTGAATTGAATTGAATTGAATTGAATTGAATTGAATTGAATTGAATTGAATTGAATTGAATTGAATTGAATTGAATTGAATTGAATTGAATTGAATTGAATTGAATTGAATTGAATTGAATTGAATTGAATTGAATTGAATTGAATTGAATTGAATTGAATTGAATTGAATTGAATTGAATTGAATTGAATTGAATTTAATTGAATTGAATTGAATTGAATTGAATTGAATCGAATTAGATTGAATTAGATTAGATGATAATAATGAGGCAGTGGTAGCCCAGCGGTAACGCGTCGCTTGTATAATGCGGGTTCAAATCCGGGTCTCGCACCTCTGATATTTTCATGTGCGAATCATTTCTATCATGATTACCACCTGTCTTACGGTGAAGAAAAACACGTAAGACATGTAAAGTCCGCCAACACGCGCTGGGCCAGCGCGGTGGACTATGGCCTGATCCCCCTCGTACTGAGGGAGGCCCGTGCCCAGCAGTGGGACGTTAAAAAGGGCTGATGATGATGATGATGATGATGATATTCATAATTTTATATAGATCATTATTATTATCGAGCTTAGTAAAGTTTTACTCAATGCTACAGGCTACTGAACAGAGAAAGAATAGAAGTTGTAAGTAGTTTAACAAATATTCGACGTTAAATTACCATAACTTTTTTATTTATGAACCGATTGACATGAAACAAACGCTAAATGTTAAGTGAAGCTTACCACAATATATATGCGAAAACCACATCTCGATCCAATAAGCCGTTTCAGAGATTAGCGTGCACAAACGCACAGACAAACAGACAAACAGACAAAAATTCTAACAATCATTGTTTTGGGTTCTATTTGCGTTAATAAAGGTCCCTATAATATTTATTCTTATATATCTTTCATGTACAGACAGCGATCTGTTACATTTTTATTATATGTATTGATTTAAACTTACAAGATTATGCGACCTTTTAACTCTATCTGTGGTATCAGTTTTTAAATTATTATATCCCTCAACCGTATTAAAGTTCTCACACGTTTCTCGTTAAAGTTGCTGCATCTCAAAATCTTTCTACGTAAGTCATTATTTATGTATTGCGTAACTAAAAAGCTTTAGTTGGGACAAGAAAATCTCTTATCAGATAGAAACATGTACTACTTTGTATAGTTCATCTTCCGCAATCGTATAATTATACCATTATTCAAAATGTTTTTTTTATTACATTTAGGTATGGCATTACGATAAAACCTCATTATTCCATAACTATAAATAATACCCCGCTATTTGCGTTTTTTTCATTGACCTACAAAGGCTTTCCATACATTTGTCATTAATTACTATAAAATGTATGTTACTTTGACGACCATATAGACTATAGTCCATTGCGGACATTTAATACATGTATATAAGTGAGATTACATTTTGTTTTGAAAATAAAACAGTAACACTGCGAATGGACACCATTCAAGCCTAGTTTAAATATGCAGTACGAATCAGGCCAACAACCTACGAGTACTTTAGAAATGACTCCGATAGGGGTTTCGATAGCTTTTAAATAAAAAAAAGCTTTAATCATACTAAAACTACTCAAGTATAAATCATATTAGGCGATAGAAATGGAACATTTGTCACTCTAAAAAAATGTTATAAATAATAAAAGAAAACAGATATATCATATGAGATGGGAAGTAAAGTTGTATGACAGTGAAACAGTGATTCGTTTGGAGCCGAATGGAATCGAAGGGCCCTCATAAATAACGGATATGCCACACCTGTCCCTGATATAAGTGCTTCAGACGGGATATTTTTCTGTATATATTTCCTACTTATCGATTCTTGGAAAGTGGTCATATATATCGCTTGATTTCAGAGCAAAAGGGATTCAGTATTGAACACGATGCCTACTTTACCGTAGCTAGACGTCCTTATGGAGCTTCTACTATTATAGCTCCATGGTAACGCTACTATTGCTGTATAATATTATGATATATGTTGCGATGTATTTATATTAAATGCTTTTTCCGACGTTCCGCACTCGTTTTAACTCGAGCAGCGTATATGCTATCCCATAGCGTAGGTATATTATAATACAAGAAGACAAAAACGAATGAAATATTTATAAATATTCGCAATTCTCATTTAAAGTATTATTGAAAAACACTTAGTTTATAATATTCTAAGACAATACTTGTAAAAAAATTATTAATAGGCCAAGCCACTCAAACTTTGTATATCGATCGTAATAGAATTAGTGAGAAAAAGATTCTTTATCATTCTCCTATACAGAAAGTCTGTGAACATACAATAAAGTTACAAAAAGTGGTTAAATATAAACTAAAGTTTATTTCAGTAAAATAACGCACATCTAAATTAGTTACAAAACCCACTTGTATTAGGTACCACTTGTACAATGCTATCATATATTATGCAACCGGCCACACGCAACGAGCCAGAAACTAAACCTCTAAATTCATATCACAGAGCGATTATCATACTAGTATTACATCAACCATTAGGCTTATTCCACATGGGAGGTAACAACGGACTTTATTTTCCAGTATGCAGGAATCCTTATAAATTGAAAAAAAAAGAAGCGCTACAAATGAAAGCTTCTGTAAATCTTATGTTTTATAATACTACAATTATGAATCATGATTAAAAACATTAATTTCCACTATTTTATGTCTACTCTATGGCGTTTCATTACAGTAGCTTTCTCTTTGGTATCTTATTAAATTCCTTTATAACAGGAATGTTTATGATTAAATATAAATTAAATTTTAGTCCGTAAGAAATCAACAAATTAAACTAATATTTAATTATTAAATTCACTCGGTGCTGTTTCGAAGTAACAAAAAACCCATTTGACGAATGACCATTTGTCGCTGGCAACATGTGCCATCGACACGTTCATGCTAGAGGTAATAGTTGAAAGTTATTGACTTGTTCTATACAACCTCGCCTGAGACCATCATCAAAACAGAACACTAATCATTCATAAATTCTCTTTTACTTTTTAATATTTCTTTTGGTGATAAATGACAGAAAGCAAAATTTTAATGCCAAGACATTTCGATATTAAGATCTACTAAGTAAAAATACTTTTTAATCAAAGTAAAAATATTATATATCAAAAAACTCTTCATTAACAACATTTATATATAATTTTAACTATAAAATCTATCTAAATACGAAATATAATATTGATGATTTATTTTTTATTGGGGAACCCTAAAAACTTATGTTGCCATCCATCGTAGGCAGCACGTGCCGCGGACATCATCCACTGTACAATAGAAATAACGGTCGATGACAATTGACTGGCTGGATGCGACTTGTAATTCAATAATAGTTCAATTGCACGTTATTTATATACGCTTACCGATTGCCCGTTCGATTAGAATTTAATGTTATTCGAGAGTTAATTAGATAATGCGTTCTAAAAAAGTTATGAAATAATGTGAGAATATTTCTTATACATATATTATTTATTATTATATTTTTAACCTAATAATATTGTTGTCTTCCTCACAATGTTAATGCGCTCGCTTGGAAAACCGAGTGTGCAAGTTCAAATCCGGTCTCGTATTCTATGTGCAAATCATTTCTAACATAATGACCATTTTCTTAAGGTGAAACGGAAAAAACATTGTGAGAAAATCTGAGCCAAGCAGTTACAAGACGTTAAAAAGGGTTTAATATAGGGATGCAACGATACCGATACGATAATCGTATATCGGCGGTTATCGTAAACCTTTACGATCATTCGTTATCGTAAATATTACGATACGCTAATTTTACGATACATTTATTTCAAAATTTTAAAATTTTTACTGTTTCGGGTGAAACGAACCGCATAACGCGTCAATTTCTGAACGCTTCGTAAGCCCCAAAGATATAATGGTAGCCTTCAGAAGCCTGGACGTCAAGAAAACAGCTGATTTATGGGGTATATCTGTAAAAGTTGTTAGTTCGGTAATTGATGTTGTTGCACCTCTTTTAGCTACTATATTTAATGACTGTATAGAACATGGTGTGTTTCCTGATCTAATGAAACATAGTAAAGTTACTCCAATTTTTAAATCGGGTAGTACCCTAGACCCTAATAATTTTAGACCAATTTCAGTACTCCCAACATTTAGTAAAATTTTTGAAAAAATCATACTCGGGCAAATGTTATCGCATTTTAATGCACACAATCTACTTCATAAGAAACAGTTTGGCTTCACAAAAGGTCGCTCCACAGCAGATGCTAGTGTTGAGCTAGTTAAAAATATTTTTGAGGCATGGGAGAGGTCGCAGGATGCTCTTGGGATATTCTGTGACTTATCCAAGGCCTTTGATTGTGTGCATCACGTGACGTTGATCAGGAAACTGCATCATTATGGGATTAGAAATAAGGCACTCAACCTTCTGAATTCCTATCTGAGTAATAGAATACAGAGAGTTGATGTAAATGGTAAGAGATCTTCTGGGGCTCCGTTAGATATGGGGGTTCCACAAGGCTCTATTCTTGGTCCATTTCTCTTTCTAGTTTACATAAATGATTTCCCATTTTTTGTGCAGGACAAACATGAGATAGTATTGTTCGCTGATGACACTTCACTTATTTTTAAGGTAAAGCGTAATTTACTTGTGTATGACGATGTAAACGATGCTCTCTCAAAGGTTGTCTATTGGTTTGATTCGAATAATTTATTATTAAATAACAAAAAAACAAAATTAATAAAATTCACAACACCTAATGTTAAACTTGTTGATAATGGTGTAGTATTAGGCGGGGAAATATTAAAACCGGTACAGTCTACTAAATTCCTAGGTATTATCATAGATTCGAAATTGCGGTGGGATCTCCATATTGAGGAGCTAGCGAATAGGCTTAGCTCTGCAGCGTTCGCGGTTAAAAAAATTAGACTTCTTACTGACGTAGATACAGCTCGCATAGTATACTTTAGTTATTTTTATAGTATTATGTCATATGGAATCTTATTATGGGGAAATGCAGCTACCGTTAATACAATTTTTGTCCTGCAGAAAAGAGCTATTCGTGCAATTTATAGTTTAGGTCCTAGAATATCATTAAGATTTAAGAGATAAGTTTAAAGAAATAAAAATATTGACTGTTGCTTCTCAATACGTGTACGAAAATGTTATGTATGTTCATAAAAATATACACGAATTTCCCAGGAATTGCGACATGCATACCATTAATACTAGGAGTAAACATAAACTTGTAATGCCTGTGACTCGTTTACGCCGAGTCAGTAATTCTTTTTATGGACAATGTATACGCTTATACAACAGGATCCAGGAAAAAGTTCAAAAAGCTCCTATTGCCAAATTTAAAAAAATTGTGAAAGAACGTTTGTGTAGTAAAGGATATTATTCGATTAACGATTTTTTAGAAGACAGTACGCCTTGGGAATGATGTGATCGCCTCCAGGCTATTTCAACCCATAGAATTATTGTTCATTTCGATTTTCATAAAAAAAATATTAAAACAGACAAAAAAAAATTAGTCCCGCTGAGTTTCTTTCGCCAGTTCTTCTCAGGTCAGTGGCTTCTTCTTTCCGAACTGGTAGTAGACTCATGACGTTCAGTAAAAAATTGTAATAATTTAATGCTGAATAAAATATTTTGAATTTGAATTTGAAATATATTGATTAAAAATGCATAATTTTTTTTATACTTTTACTTTACTTAGTCTTACAATAATAACATACAACAAAGCTTCCAATCAATTCATTAAAATGGTATTAAACAAATATCGTAATGCATTCGTATCGTAATTCGTTATCGTATTTGGCCATTACGATGTATTCGTCATTTGTATTGGTATCGTAATAGCCGTATCGTTGCATCCCTAGTTTAATACAAGGAGAAAATGTATGTTAAACATAGGTACACAAGTATTGTAACCGTGCCTGATTGCACAACACAAGTGGACTGAAAATAGAACGAAGTAAGATTCACTGTTTTCTCCTCACCACCACAAAGAATATGTTTTTTAATAATACCAAGAACCTTTTAACGTTTTAAGCTAGCAAAATTCATTTGAAGTGTTTTAGAAATGTTTCTAACATTTATGTAACCACAATTATTACCGTATTTTTGCTCAAATTCTAAATTATCATGTAATTTATTCTGTTAGAATATATAAAATATTTTTAAAAATCCAATCGCAAAATCAAGTTATATAAATCATCGTAATTTTGAAATCTTTTTGCCTCTACAGTAAGTTTTACATTTGTTTAGGAGAATTTCGGTGTAGATACTTGAAAACTCGCCTTGGCAAGGCTTCTCAGTTTTCAACTCGAAACTCGCTACAAATGTAACCTCTTTGAAGATACGAAATTCGACAAGATATCCTACTTCCGGAGATTTAAAAAGTTACTTTTAAACTGGTTTTATCTCGAGGTTTTTAAACTTACAAAATTATTACTGATACGGGACACAATATTTATCCATCAGCTAATTGAGAATAATAGTAGGTATAAAATAAGGTAAAAAGCAAATTGACATAAAATATTTTATAGTTAAACAAAGTTACATACTTTATTGCTAATGTCATAAATATTTTAATTAAACAACGATTTGTATTGTAGCTTACTGTAACAAGCGAGAATTCCAAATTAAATGTTCATTGTAATTATAAAATCATTTTATATTTGCAGAACGTAATAAGTAAAACAAAGTACCTACATAGGTTTAGAAGTAGCATACATACAAATTTTATCTATTTCTTTTTTGTGCATAATTATAAAATACTAATATATTACAAGATTTATAATTAGTAATTTTGTTTCACTATAAGTAAATAATTTATAATTTCAATTATGAAGTATCTTAATTTTTTTAAACTTTAAATTGCTTATCTAAATACAAATTTTGGATCGTAACTTTAGCGAAAATTAGAGCCGATTCCGAGAAACACGAAACAAAATTTATAAATTTGACAAGAATTGTTCTAATATTAGATTATTAATTTATTTAATTAGGATACATATAAGAGAAGAATGTTAACAGAAATTGCTTACTGTGTTTGGTGATAGTAATAAAACAATGCACGTCTCAGCCACGCGCCAATGATCCAGTCATATATTCTGCTTATCGCTCCTGTTATAGCGAATTGAAGATTCCTAGAATAAAAATTACCATCCTTGCACGTTGTACGAATGACAATTCAGACAATGTGTTAAGAATTTCACAATTTGAAATTACAACGTTTAAAAATTACGTGATGAGGACATATTATATATGGACCAATTTATCTAAATTTAAAATTTATTAGTTCTTATGTGAAACTGTTTAAATTACCTTACAATTTGAAATAATATTTATAAATTTTCTAAGGCAACTTTATTTTGATCAAAATGAAAGAAAAGTGTCACAAAGTAAATTGCAAATACCATTGTCATAGTATAAACGAAATTTCAGTTTTTCAATTTTTATTTCCAAAGTACGAATAAAACATTTACACTCCGACGAAAAGCTATTAAATTATATTACGTGAGAATATGTATAAAACTTTCGTTATTAAAAAATTTTACCAAATGCCGTCTTCTCGTGAATTTGAATGAAATATTGGCAATAAGTTGAAACTTTCTCTGCGATGCCGCGTCGTTTTGATATCAAGATTGCGGGAATGCTTTATTATCACATTTAAAGAATTATTAAAATAATTCACTTTATATACAAATCTATACGTATAATAAAATTCTAACTAGTCGGACGTGTACATTAAATATAGTATGGAAAATGTTATTGAAATATTCATTATTGTCGATACAGAGGCCGAATCTATAGTTTATAGAATTTATATAATATGTATGTCTGTCGCAGGAATATTGACGAGAACGCATCACAAAAAAACCACTGAACAGATTCTAATGAAATGTATGATTATAGTTGGTTTTCCGGGTTAAAATATCTAGGATACTTTTTACTTCTGGAAAATATCTTATTTTTATAGTAATAACAGTCGCTAGTTTAAATATAAAACCATAAAGCAATTAAAATATAATTTGCTGACAGAATATTCACACATAGTAGGTAAACAGTTAAATAAATAAAAACACAATGATGAGAGCCAAAAGTGCCACCTTTTGTAGGAAAATCTAAAAACGGAACAAACAACATTCGCGACATTCTTTAAGAAAGAAGACACTCAAATATAGGTTGCCTAAAAACTGCAGCCTAAAAATCTAAAAACGGTGGTTTTTTGTTTTTAGTACCAGCATTATGTGCTTCTTATATATATTTTTTCTTTTTTGTGATTCATTCCTTGATGTTTCTATTTTTAAAGTATACTATTATATTAAATTGTGGATCGTAAAATGCTTCCTTCACATGTTTATACCAGGAGTAACGACAATGCTTTGTTTCGCCGCACTTATTGCGCTCTCTCGAGGATTACTGTGCAGTAGTTTAATTAGCAGCCGACATTACTTGTCACGGGTATTTGCAGAATACTGTTGTTTTATCCTTCTTATTATGGGCCTACGTCCATGTCTAGCTTTAAGAGGACTACAGGCAAAAGGAAATTAAATCCAAACAGGATTTATCATCCCTTTCTCTGTTCGTAAAAAAGGTAAAATAATAATTTTTACTCAAAGTTGGGTCGTAATCATAGGACTAAACTGAGTTTATTGATTATTCAACTCTCAAAGGGCTGCCTTTGAAAAATTACCTGTGTTCAGTCAAGCTTCTTTGGGGCGAGGGCTGTTAGAAATTTTAACTCCCTAGACCTGAGCTTTGGAAATAAAATGCCTCGTTTAATCGCTAGATATTCGTATTTTTGAAACAACATTCTCTATTTTTTACTCGTGAAAACCGTTCCCGCTTCTTTTGTATGTTATATCCAGATTTGAATTATACTTTTCAAAGCTTTTCTAAAAGCCCGAGCTTTTTCACTAAATAGAGTTTCAATAGCATTTTTTTTCATGCTACTTGGATCCAATTAGATAACCGTCTGGTATTTGCTTTTATACCAATTGCTCTATGCTCTAGCTTTGATTCCTGCCATCGTCTGATACAATTATCAAAGTATTTGTTTTTGGGAACCCTGACGGTATTTAATATGTAGACAGTGAAATATCGGCGTCGGGTATCTTTTATATACAAATGCTTGAAAGTTGATATTTGATTGTCTTTAATCGTTTTTTTTAGAACGATCTTATACTGTATTCAGCTGTTATAGCGTCCCGCTGCTGGGGTGATACATTCAACACGAGGGGAATCAGGTCATAGTCTACCACGTTCAAGTGAGGGTTCGGAATTCAAGTGTCTTACGAAAACTTGCTAGGTTCTCTTAAATATCAAGGTTTCCTCACGATATTTTCCTTTACTGTCAAACAAATAGTAAGATACGATTCGTACATCAAAATATCAGATTTGAACCCGCTTCACTCGGTTACCAAGCGATCGCGTTACCTCTGGACTACTACTCCCTATTTAAAAGACTGAATCCATATAGGAATCTTCTCTGAAATAAAATGCTTAAATAAAACCGAAGCTAGGTCGCCCAGGAACTAAATCATTGGATACATAAATTACAAGTGACCGGTTTTAATTTCCGATGCCAGAAATCAAACATCGCAATTAATACACTTCTTAATTGCTTTAAATGAATTTAATTAAAATGTGAAACTAATATAAGGTATTGAAAAAATAACATTTATTTAAAATAAAACCAAAAAAAAGCATCGAAAAGCCTCATTTCTATATTTTAAAAGTTTTAATTTAAGAGGGTTAGGTTATAAGTATTATGGGTACCCTCGTTAGTATAAAATTTTTACCAACTTTAAATGTTTTACTCATTTATATCTAAGCAAAAGCCAAAAAATAAATAAATTTCAAACTTCTAGCTTTAAAAATGACGTAATTTCCATACAAACTTTCTTCTCTTATTTATACCTCTTACAGCCATTTTTATGTACTTTCTCAGACTCTAGACTATCTGTGTACCAAATTTCATTTAAATCGGTTCAGTAGTTTTGGCGTGAAAGCGCGACAGACAGACAGACACAGTTACTTTCGCATTTATAATATTAGTAAGGATTTTGTTCGTCGAGAGTATTTAAAATAAACTGTAGATAGTAAACATTCTATGTTATTCTAACCTAAAAAGTATTCTTTGCATTTTACTATCACATACAGAACCTGCTATTTACAATATTAAAATTAAATCACAAAAAGCTCGAACATTTTTATACGTAATAAATTCGTAAATATGTT
Organism: Boloria euphrosyne; assembly: GCA_951802675.2. NCBI lineage: Eukaryota > Metazoa > Arthropoda > Insecta > Lepidoptera > Nymphalidae > Boloria > Boloria euphrosyne. The sequence continues at coordinate 9,924,057 of OX637879.1, read as the reverse complement.
TGATAATATTGATTGTAATATACTAAATAGCGCGTAAAACTCAGTCATTATTATTAAGGAAATGTTCATACTGGCCGAAATGGAGGCAATAAAAATATTCTTATATCAATAAAAAGAGTAGTAACGCTTTTATTAGGCTGTGTTTGTGATTTTACTGCCAGCACATGAACAAAAATAAAACAAAAACATATGGTAAAATAGATAAACACATAGATTGAGGGTGCTATAAAATGCAAACACACCCCGCTGTTTTATTACACAAGTATGACTAATAAAGTTTACATCGCTCATTCTAATATCGGCTTCCACTCCTATTGTGTAAATGAATAATTCCTGTTACGACACCATAAAGATTGTTTTAGATTGACTCTTCTGACTTAGGGCAGGTTCACACAAGCCAGTGTGTACGTCGCGAAAGCCATGGCGCGTGATCGGTAAACTTAACATAAGAAGTTTCGCTTTGATGTATAAAAATAACACCCTACGTTGACAAGAAAATTGAAAAATGTTGAACGAAATAATAGAAGATCAAGCGAAATTTGTTTCATGATCCTAAACAAAGCTATGCCGGCAGCTAATCTAGTTTCACTTTACCAATTTTCGTAACTTTTATAATACAATCATCAACATCTATGTATACCTATTAGATCCTACATCTCTTTGTATGTACACTGTACATTGTACAGATATTATATATCCTATATATTCATCCCTTCTCGTCTCAGAAACAGCAAATAAGTAATTTAAATGTTTGATTGGCAAGTCAAGCCAGTAAAGGTCCATATTTTTACCTATTACCTAATTCGAATATTAAACTAAAATCATTTCTAAAATAAACTCAATTCAATTATAATTTAAAACATAGTTTAGCAAAATATGGAATATTTTTTTAAGCGCTCACTCACCTTTATAAAATAATGTTTTAATATAAAATTTTCTAATAGAAATATAAAAACTTATATAAATATGTTAAATTTTACATTGATCACGCCTCTACCGCCCTATGTAGCATTTCGCCAAGTTCCACCCGCGGCGCCACTCACACCGTAAAGTAGTTAAGCTAACACAATAAAATGTAACTCTAAATTAGCTAGTCGTTTTACAAGCAATAAATTTAATAGCCATCACTAGGGGGAGTCATTCACGCTTAAAATTTTAAATCGGCGACAATTTCGTTACTTGCACGGGTGAAATCAAGTTTGGTAATCAACTTCCACTGTTATTATTGGCTTCGCTACCCCTAGCTTTCAAACGGCTCTTGTTAAATTTGATGGTATTCTGAAGTATATTTAAACTTGGGCTAAAATAACGTAAAAGGTTAGTCAATAAGATATAGGAATAATCTGTTTTCAGTATATAAATATTAAAGAGCATTTTAAGGTCAAGGAGCCCGAAAAATACCCATTAAGATAAAAATACATTATATATACAGAAATAGAAATAACTTACATTATACATTAATAAAGTAGCTAGAAGCTATTTTCATAAAGTTGATATTTCAAAGTATAAGTAGAGCGAAACAAATATCGAGACGTTTTTTATGGCTAAGGATTTATTTTCACAACACATAGACAACAGTTATTGGGATATACAGTATTATTCTCATCTGAATAAAAGTTGGCTCTCTCAAAATATACGCTGTTTTTGCGTACATAGTTTATCATATTCCGTGAAGCATATGCAATCTCTGACATTTTAGTAGTAAAAAGACCCATTCACAAATTCTCGTACATTCTACTGGAAACAATGCATCATAGAAATTGCATGTTTTTTTTTTTCAATTTCTGAAAAAGACAAAATTTATGTACAGTAAATGAAGATGAACATATATTACTGAGTCTAAATTCAAGTCTACCATTTTGTGCTTTATATGTGTACAGAATTGAATACAATTTAATAACGATGTTCTTTTAGATTTGATGTGTAAATAAAATTTATAAAATTTCCACTGTTTCTAAAATATGTAGTGAATTAGTTAGTAGTATTTAGTTTTTTAACTTGGCAATAGGTACTTTTACTTTGATATAATTGTGCTAAGATATTATTGTTTTGCTAATGAGTTTTTTTTTTATTAAATTACATTCATTGTAATTTGTACTACAGATATTATATAAAACTTAACATTTCTTTTGTCTACTTTATCACCACCCTTCAAATACTAAACAAAGCCATTTTCATATGTAGTTGTATATGTAAAAAATATATAATTCGCTAAACATTATTTTCAATTTAATAAAGCGGAAATTCTTTAATTTCATTTGCCGTTTCTTATCAAGCAAATTAGCCTTTACCAAAATATCCTCGTAATTCGAAAACAAAATTCACTTATTTCATTGAATAGTCAATTGTTAATATTGAAACAGAATTAGCTCGTAACTAATAATTATTTATTTTAATTTTATTTTCATACTTTTTTATTTATTTACTTAAAATTATTATTGACATTCAAAGTCTTAATTATTTAATTATTAAATCACGAAAAATGTAATAAAAATCAATTTGTGTTTATAATTTTGTGTTAAAATTGACTTTTTTAATAATGTATTGCGCTACCATGATAAGAATAATGATATATTAATTTCAATAGTGAAGTGTTGACAAATTTCCTTATTATCTCACTAAATCTTTTATATCAAAGTTAACACAAAAGCTTTCATTAAACTTTATTTATATTCAAGGTATGATTAACATCATTACATAATACAGCTTATTTTATGAAATTGTGAGAAATGGGTAAAAAATAAGATATCTCAGTCATAAACTTCTTTTATTACATGACTATACAAACATCAGCCATATTCACATAATAACTACAAAATAATTTACAGTCTTTCGAATTAATACTTACAAAATTATCTATACAACAGAAAATGCAATAAATATTTAGAAGCAAATCGCATAGAAATGCAAAATTTGGTATCGTTATTGTACAAAAGTTACACTATATAAACACTACTAGGTCTATTTACAATATCGGACAATATGTTTCGTTCACAGCTAAGCGAAATTCCAGCAACGCCTATCTTACAAATGAGATCGATCCAACAATAACCACTAGTCTCACACCAGGTACGTTTGAACTGTATGCTGCAAAACCACAGAATGTGGCTGATGATGGCGGCCTTGGAAATCATTTGACGAGTAATCCGAATCTATAGTAGAGTATATGTGCTCAGACAACGGCCTATCGCAGGGCGAGCGTTCCGCAGAGTTAGCGGACTTACCACAAAGCGTCTGGCAGGTACTGTTCAATACAGAGGCGTCCATTGTGTACGTGTTAGAATTTCTCCCATAATTAAGTCTTTTTAACTTATGTCCGCGTCGCTTAGATGACGGCATCGCGTATCGTAATCGTTCCCAAAACCGTTTCTCTTTCCACGTTATCTCTAAACCAGTTTTAAAATACGATTTTAATTCTGGATCGCGTGCAACTTGCCCTACGGTGACTAATATTAATTTGTGAGGGTTCTTTCGGAGCGCTCTTTGGAGAGCCTGCCTAAACTCTATTTGTGACCACTCGGTTAGTATAAAGTTTTTCGATAATACCACAATGATACGCCTCGACGCTTCCGTCGCTTCGACGACTAAATCGGGAAACTGTGCGTATGTAGCCTCAAACTGTGGCACATCTCTGTAATGCAAGCACAGGTGATAGGACGGGTAACCATTTTCGAGCTCCCGCGCCAAAGATTCTATTACGAACTCTTCGTCTTTGGGGCTATAACAAATGTAGGCGTCATAAAGCTTATCTGCGTCGTTAAAGGCGCCCGCTAAGGGAGAAAGCTTAATGCCGCAATTTGAGTACAACCACATTCTACAAGCGTATCTAAATGTGAATACTAAAGCTAATATTAATAAAATAAGCATGAACCCAGTGAGAGCCGACGCTAGTAATGGTATATTGTGGGAGACGAAGAAGGCGCTTATCACTGACGTATCGCTTATTTCGCTACAAACTGTCACATTTAAATTCAATTGCTTTTTAGTCGGGCTCATGTTTTCATTTAAGCACCATAAGTTGTGGATATCTATAACTTTTTCTACATTTTGCGATATGTATAATAAAAATGCTTGCAAATATTTACAATTGCAAGACCAGTAGTTATTACCTATAAACAAACTTTGTAACTTTTTGTTATTGTCCAAATGCCACAAGCCGTAGTTTACGAGTCTGTTCCCATCCAAGCGTAAAACTTCGAGAGAGCTCAAAAAGGCAAAACTGACATTTGAAATATACTCAATGCCATTATTTTGAAGATACAATTCTTTCAAGTTATTTAACTTGGAAAATTCGAGACCTTGCAAACGTTTTATTTTGTTGTCATCTAAATGCAAAATTCTTAAATCACCGAGACCACGAAACGTGTCATTTTGTATATTCGTAATGCCTGTAGAATTTAAATATAAAATCATAGCTTTACGCATTGAATAAAAAACAGTTTCGTTAATTTCATTATAATAATTTCCATCTAAATAAATATGTGTTGCACCCAAAGGAAAGTCCCGAGGCACCGAGTTTAATTGTTTTACAGAGCAATCTACTACATTCGTCGTCTTAGTTGAATCATGATAACACGAACAGTTAGCGGGACATACTGTTTTACAATTACAGAAACTGAAGTCGCAACAATGACAATCGTCGGGACAATAACTTTCATATTTACAGAGGAAATCTTTCGTATGTAAGGAACTGACAGAGAGAAATTTAACCCCACGAACGTATGATTCTTTACAAATCACATTTTCCAAATCCATGACTCGTGGATATTCTCTAGCGGGCATAGAATTTATTAGTAAAAGCCATTTCATGGTACAGTCACATCGAAAGGGATTACCGCTTATATAAAATTCTGGTAAAGCGCGATCATCAACTCTTGAGATGCGCAGGCTATTTATATCCAAGCTCTCGATTTCATTGGCATACATATCGACACGAGTTAAATTAGACTTTTCTAGGAACGTATCTTTCTGAATACTCGATATAACATTATTGTTTATAAAAAGCAACTCTACACTATTCGGTATAGATATAGCGGATAACGTGACGATGCGGTTATGGCTCGCATCTAATGTCTTAACGTGTAAATCACTCTGAATTTTGTAATAATTTCCAAGCACTTCTATAAAATTGGCATGGATATCGAGCCACTTTAAACTTGCCGGTATAAATGCGTAATCGAACCACACGAGATGATTCTCAGACAGATTTAGCCATAACAACTTCGTCAATGACACAAATACTCCATTTATATCAGAAAGGAAGTTGCCATCCAATCGAACGGCTTCCAATTGCACGTTCTTTTGAAAGGTTTCAGTCTCGATCGACTGTATTTTATTTTTTGCTAAATTGAGTACTTGTAGACTAGGCAAGCCCCAAAACATTCCCGCTGAAAGGTTTCCAATCTGATTGTCGATTAAACGTAACCCGGTCAACTGGGATAAATTTTGAAACGAATTGTTTGAAATTTCTGTTAATAAATTCTCTCCCAAGTCCAACGACTTCAAGAACGGTAATTGCAAAATCGCCTCGGGAACTTTCGTCAATTTATTAGAACTTAAGTCTAGCTCCTTCAAATCTGAACAATTTTTAAAAGCATTTTCTGCAATATATGACAGAATATTGTTATTTAAATTTAACTTGTTTAAAATAAAAAGACCGTTAAACACATGATCTTCAATAGTCCTTAATTTATTAAGTTCTAAATTTAACGTATGTAAATTAAATAAAGGAGAAAACGCATTATCTTCAATAAAACCGATAGAATTGTTACTTAAATTGAGAATTTGTAAAAAGAATAAATCTTTAAACATATTACGTGCAACCCCTGCGAGGGCATTGTGTGACAGGTCGAGCACTATTAATCTTATTAGACCACCAAACGTTTCATCTTCTATATGATCGCCTTTCAATTTATTCGCCGAAAGATCTAACACGACTAATTGTTCCAACCTATTAAATAATTTCTTCGGTAATATTTCTAAATCATTATAACTCAAATATATTTCACGAATTTCCTTTGTATTTTGAAATAAACCTTCGGGTAAATAATTTATAGCGTTTTCGGACAGATTTACAACTTTTAACGATAACAAGTCACCGAAAACTTCGCCCGGTAACTCGCTTATTTTATTATTTTGTAGAAATAGTTGCGTTAGTCTCCGTAAGTGTAATATTTCTGAGTCAGCTGGTAAAGACATGATATCATTATAACTCAAATCAATAGTCTGCAAAGTGGACCCACACTTGTGACCGAAGCCTAATTCATCGACAAACTTGATTTTGTTGTGAGTTAAGTTGAGTGAAATTATATTTTCCAGTGCACAAAACAGGTCCGACGGGATTTTTCTTATGTTGTTGTACGCCAAGTCCAATGTGTGAAGCTCTCGGAGACCATTAAAGGCTCCTAGAGAGAGCTCTAACTCCTTATTATGCCCCCATTGATTGTTCATGGAGCGCAACTTTAAAGTCTTGAGCCCTCGCAGACCCTCAAAGGTGTTACCTGGCAGCCGTAGAATTTTGCAGTCACTTATTGTAATCTCCGTCAAGCCGTGCATTTTTCCGAAGTAATGATCTTTCAGCGTGCTCTCGAGAAGATGCGAGCCGCATCGGATAGCGAGCCTCTCCGCGCCGTCGGAGTGCATCGAACCGACCACATCCCGGTCCGACGACAGTGTCCGTACATTGCACTCCACACTGTTCTCACTGGACACTCGAAAACAACCGTCTGCTGCGTCTGGCGCTTCCATCACCAAACAATAGAATATCACGTAAATTATCATTTTATGCTGCACTGTGTCCATTTCATTTTCACTTGTCAACTCGTTTTGATGAATGAAAGTGGGGTTCTTACGTCGCGTGCGGTCATATTAGTGTCCGGGCGAGTAGTATGCGGACACAATTCGATAACAATGAACGCGAGCGAGGTAAATAGAGCGCTTCGCAGAGAGCATGGCTTAGCGAGCGGCCGACACGACGCGATCCCCCCGCGGAGGCGAGTCCGCGACTGCCGTGCCGCCACTGCCACCGTGCCGTTTACAATGAAATGCCATGAATGCGCGCCAGCTTGAAGGGAACAGACCGCACCATCGCATTTCTAATGCCGCTAACTAACTAACCCTCCTAGTTTTCGACTTCTGTAGAAAACGGAAACCGTTACGTGACTTTGACTCTATTAATATTATTAATAAGGTAATCCATTCAATGCTTTCTCTCGTTTGTTCGTGACAAATTCTTTTATTATCTCACTATTGTGATGTTTATCTTAACAGAGCTCATAACATTTTCTCTTTCGTAAGATATAAAATAGGTAACATTTGTCAATTTTATGAGTCATAGGATAGTGTCATAAAACATAAAAAGTAGCCATCATCTCTAACTAAGCATGAAACGTGCGCTAGAAATAAAAATAACAATAATAAAGTTGGTTTAAGTTCGCAAGTTTTACGTTTATGTATAAGAATAAAATAGAGACCAGCATTGGTTTCTAATAAAAAGTTTACCCCGATGGGATCCCTAATCTTATACGTATTTAATTATAGACCTTATTACACGACTGCGAAAAAAAAATCAAAAGTGGATTATGAGTTTCACCTGTATGCACGTATGTCCGTTCCTAATTTTCTCGTAATTATTAAAACGATTTTGATGATTCATACTTTGATTTGTCTGAAAACACGAGTATCATTGTATATTCAAATCATTAAAAATAGAAATGGAGGAACAAAATAGCAGCGGATTTTTACGCAGTCGGGTTTTTTATTTTTTTATAAAATTTCTTTAGTACATTCATGTGGTAAGATACAATACCTAATTCAAAAAGTTTAGGCCAAAAAATCCTTTTTCTTTGCCGTAGCCTTCTTTACGCATATAAAAAGTATCTACGAGTATTTCTCAGAATATTTAGGTATCTTACATATCCCAGCACATTGTAGGTACCACAATGCTAAATAGTAAGCATGAGGTTGTTATTACGAATCCTGAAGGGGAGTTGGTGATAAGCACCTATGACCTAGGTACTTAATATTTGTTTTGAAAATACATTCGATATTTGTCTCATTCCGTTTTAGACATTGTCTTCTATACTAATATTATAAAGAAGTAAAGTTTGTGTGTTTGTTAAATTGTAAGGGGTAATCTCGGGATCTACTGAACCGATTTTAAAAATTCTTTCACCAATAGAAAGCCACATTATTGCTGAGTGTCATAGGTTATATAAAAACCGAAAAATAAAAAGGCTTTTACGTGGTAGTCCGTTTTGCAAAGTGAATCGGAGAAAAAACGGTCGAATGAAAGCGTTTCTTACGAACGCTGCCTTAACTATGAAAGATATATTTTTTAGTTCTAGAGAAAAGATGTGGAGCTTGAAAATGCCTACAAAAAAGTCAACGACAGCATATTATGTCTAACTTTTATATTTAATTTACAAAAAGTAGTTTTTTTAATATTAGTATAGATAATTTAATTTTTAATATTAATAAAATACCTACGTATAACCCTCCTTTTGGCAGTTAGAAATTAAAACATAACACTCTGTACTAAAAAAGGATTATTAACATTATACAACGAAGTGGGCACGGGTCAGCTAGTATTTTATATTTTATTAACATTTTCAGTCTGTGAAGCCTGCAAAGAAATTTGCACCAGCCTAAATAGGTAGATATGCGGAATGCCAATATTCCTCTCTTTCTTGTAATAAATGTAATGATATTGCCAATGTTACTGAACTATTTAGCCTTGTAGGAGACAAACGAATTACATTAATTTTATTTGATGAATTTATCGTATTGAAACAGTTGCTAGAATTTCACTTTGACCTTAGCCTACCGAAGTCATCTAAATAGAGGTAAGTAATAAGTATTATATAGGTATTTTATAAGGGCATTGAAATGATAAGGAATGTTTATGATTACAGACTCATTTTAACAATACATTAATTATATTAGGTACGTAAAGTGCAAAGTCAATCTATTCATACATGGGCGTACCCAGGTAGGGGCAGGGGGGGGCAGCTGCCCCCCCCCCTGGATTTAGTGTGATATTCACCGGTGAAACGAAACAAAAATATTTTATTATTATTTTATTTATTTATTATCTCATCTAGATCATGTTAATCACATACCAAAAGACATAATGCTTATGTTCTAACAATATTTGTCGCTAGAGAATGCACTATCACTACATAGTATAAAACAAAGTTGCTTCCCGCTGTCTGTCTGTCCCTATATATGCTTAGATCTTTAAAACTACGCAACGGATTTTGATGCGGTTTTTTTAATAGATAGAGTGATTCAAGAGGAAGGTTTATATGTATAATACATGCATAATATAGTAGAGAAACACTGATAATTTTAGAGGTTTCTAATGTGATGTCGTAAATAAACTCATTTTTTTGCGCTTACATTGCAAATGCTCGCTGAACCTTACGAGATAGATCAAAATAATGTACTACAGTATTGTACACATTAAAAAGGTCTATAAAAAATTTCGCGATGGCATATGTCTATCTCCTAAGGATAACATACTATATCCATTTTAATACTTTAAAAAATTGGCAATTATAAGGGGGTAATATAAAGCTATTTTCACAAATACGGTATTAATTTCTAATAAAAAAACAATGAATAGACGTAAAGTATTACGAGTAATTCAATGTCCATAATATCTATCAATTATATCATACATTATTTTAAGAAAATCTGGTTGATCATTGTTGCATTCTGTTGAACAATAACAAAAAGCGTCCGTTAAATAAAAATGGACATACGAATTTTTTTTGTGAGTATTTTCTATGATTAATTCAATCAATCAGCCTATCATCGTCCATTGCTGAACAAACGCCTCCCCCAATGAGCGCCAACCATCCCGGCCTTGGGCAGTCCGCATCCATCCACAGCCTGCTACCTTTCTTAAGTCATCGGTCCATCGTGCTGCAGGGCGTCCTACACTAAGCTTGCTTAAACGCAGTCTCCACTCTAGCACTTTTCGGCTCCATTGACCATCAGTTCGCCTGGAGACATGACCGGCCCACTTCCACTTCAGCGAGCTAATTTTGCACGCGATGTCGGTTACTTTAGTTCTCTGGCGAATAACTTCATTTCGAATTCTGTCCTTGAATTTGTGGACCAGTCTTATGGTGAGTGTCCACGTTTCGGCTCCGTATGTCATTACTGGTAGGACGCACTAGTTAAATACCCTGGTCTTAAGGGATTGTGGGATCGACGACTGTAGAATATGACGTAGCTTCCCAAAAGCAGCCCAGCCCAAGCGAATTCTTTGGTTGGCCTCCTTCTCAAAGTTGTGCCGGCCGAGTTGTATAGTTTGGCCAAGGTATACATATTCCTGCACAACTTCAAAAACAGCGTCATTCACTATCACTGGTCTCGGGGATACATGACAATTCGACATGATTTTGGTCTTGTCTAGACTTATCCCGAGACCCACTCGTCCTGAAGAATCACTAAGGCTGTTTAGCATTTGTTCCAAATCCATTAGAGTCTCTGCTATGACGACTATGTCATCGGCAAATCGCAGGTGTGTTATATACTCTCCATTGATTGCAGACTGGTATAAACACCGTAGTATTTGGATATACTGATAGTCAATAAGGCATCTCTGCATGGATTGTAGAACAGCCCAGGTTTCGATGGTGTCGAAGGCTTTCTCATAATCCACAAACGCTAGGCATAGAGGCTGATCATATTCCTCGGTCTTTTGAATAATTTGCCTTAGTGTGTGTATGTGGTCTACGGTCTACAGTACTGAAGCCTTTTCGAAACCCAGCCTGCTCCACAGGCTGGAAGTCATCGAATTTTTGGGCGAGATGGTTCGTGATAACTCTTGAAAACAACTTATACACATGGTTCAGAAGAAACACAGGTTGGTAGTTCCTTAAAAGGGCTTTATCCCCCTTCTTAAAGAACAATACCACTAAGCTACTACTCCATACCTCCGGTGTAGTGCCATTGTGAAGGACAGAATTAAAGAGATTTGAGAGCTCAGATAGAACCTGTGTTCCTGCCGCTCTGAGGAGCTCTGTGGTAATTCCATCCTCACCCGGAGCTTTGTTGTTTCCTAGTTGTCCAAGAGCTATCCTAATCTCGCCCACGTCGATGTCGGGAAGCGCATCTGTTTGGTGGCGTACAAATCTGGCTCGTGGATCCTCCACGTGGTGGGACTCAGGTGGAAGTGTATGTGAGGAGTAAAGATCCCCGTAGAATCTTTCGACATCAGCGAGAATCTCTGGTTTGGAAGAGACGGTTGTACCTTGTGTGGTTCTAAGCTTTGTCAGGTGACAACGGGAATTGTGAGAGTTGGCAAAGACTTTGGAGCCCCTACTGAGTGCAATAGCATCTTCAATACTTCGGGTATTCGCTCGTCTTAGATCACGCCTTATTAGGTTTCTCACATTCCTGTCTAGTACCTGACGCTTAGACTGAGTGGTATTTACAGCCTCGCGTTGCTTCGCCATCTCGTTCAGAGTCTCGCCTGAGAGTTTCGACTTTTGTCTATCTCTCTTAGGTCGAAAATGTTTTCGTCCCAACTTACGGATCACACAAATCAGACTATTGGTGGTGTCATCGATATCTTGAGTGGTTTCCAACATGGCGAATCGGTTCTGTAGTTCTAGCTGGAAGCTTTCGCAGCCAGTTTTCATCTAAAGTGGTGTAGGTCTAAGAGTCGACTTCATTAGCCGCGCACGTTCTATTTCGATGTTCATATTCAGGGTTCCCCTTACAAGTTGGTGATCACTGCCGGTTTTAACCCTGTTAATCAGTGAAACATCCCTGAATATGTAGCGCTTGTTGGATATAATGAAGTCGATCTCGTTCTTTGTAGTATTATCGGGGCTTTGCCAGGTCCACTTCCTTTGAGGCTTTTTCTGGAAAAATGAGTTCATCAGAAAAAGCCCCTGGGCCTCGAGGAAGTTTACTAACATTTTCCTTCGATGGTTCCTCAGTCCATAACCAAATGATCCAACCCTCGATTCGCCATCTTCTTGTACTCCCACTTTGGTGTTGGTACGAGACATAGCCTTAGCTATGTCTTCGTACATGACTTCGACTTCGTCGTCAGAATATGAAGACGAAGGAGCATACACTTGTATAACTTTCAAGAAGTATCTTTCTGTTATATACAAGGTACGCTACCCTCGCCGACACACACACACACCGAGTGACTTATGGATTAAATCCTAATGTTGCGCGTAGTGTTTTTGTGTAGAGTAAAACAAGTGCGGGGGGTGATTTAATAAATTTCAGATTTGCCCCCCCCTAGGCCAAAAGCTGGGTACGCCCATGTATTCATATAAGTAAATTTTAAGCTGTATTATACTCTATCTAAGCATAAAAAATTCACTGCTTTTCACTAAATGTATATGAAAGTATTTACGGTACTTACATCAAAAAATCAATTTTAAAAATGTTTGTCTGTCTGTTTGTTCCGGCTAATCTCTGAAACGGCTGGACCGATTTTGACGGGATTTTCACTCGCAGATAGCTAATATTATAAGAAATAATTTAGGCTACTTTTATTTTATTAGACAAATATAAAAGCCGTTTGATTTATTTTAACTTATGCCCAGTGAAGCAGGCTGGGTTTGCTAGTATACTATTATATATCTTTACCTACATTGTAATAAAATACAACATGATCATTACTTTAAAGATGCTAATATTAGAAATGTTTTTGATATTATTCCCCCTAATAATCAACATCGATGGAGCTTAGAATAAAAATAATAATTCTAATTGACACCAGTCGTTAAAACGTAGTTACGTACGTGTTAATTAGAACGCAGGATGGGGGCGTGAATTGTGCGGCTACCGTCCGACAAAGTGGGGACTGAGGGTAGGGTGCCTCGATTATCCTGTTAAATTATAATTGCAAAACATCAAAAAGCATATTTATATTTCATCTTCACGCTTTTTGCAAGTTTAAAAGAAAAACAAAACAGCACCGAATTCTGTTTTCTACATTAAAAAATTTGCATGATAAAGGTGGATTAATGCTTTTTTCTATTTACCTCGTTTTGATTTGATACAGATTCGTAGGTTAGGTTTGAATCCCAGGCCATGAAATAATTTAAAAACATTTATAAGAGGTCCTGTCGGTAGTCATCTCACCAGAGTGTAAGTTTCGTGGGGCTGCAATATATGAACTTTTCTAAACGATAATACTTTCTTAGGTTTACGCGAATATTCGACATTATAAATGGAAGTACCTTTTCGGATTTTTTATTTTGATTTTTAGTTTCCGACGTTTCGAATGCTTTACAGTAATCATGGTCACGGGAGAGACAGACAGATCTTTCCCATGACCATGATTGCTGTAAACTGGGAACTAAAAATCAAAATAAATCCGCGACAAAATCCGAAAAGGTAGTTTCATTTTCTAAACGAATTAAACTCGTAATCGTCTATAGGTACCTACTACGTATTATATGTATCTATCTATTTTGAATCAAAGATTCTATAAACTTAATACTAATTGCTAATTTAAAGTTTGACTATCCACCTGCTGGTTTCATTATTCAAGTTTTTATAGACAGATATACAATCATTATTTTAAACTACGTATTGGTAGAAATAAGTTTTAGCGGGAAGTATTAGGTACAAATATAGAGGTAGGTAAACATTTATGCGACTTTTAAATCTTTAATTAATTAATATGAGTAACTACCGATGGAACGTTACAAACTATCAAACGATCCGATCATTTCAGAACTATATTTCAATGATATACGTAACAAATTATTATGCTTTGCGAGTCAATCATCTTATCCGTTGGTACTAAAAAATATTTTTCGCGCAATCGATTTTGGTGGTACATTCTTACGCAACAGTGGGTACATGTAATTTAATCGATGAAATGTTCGAATAAGTACTGAAAACTAATTTCTTTATTAAGTGTACCCATTTTCAATTAGCTATAGGTGATATTCAATTTTAAATGTTTAAGGGTAAAAGTAAAATAATATCAGGTTAGGATTTTCTTATAATAGTAACAAAACTCGTAGCTTAAAGGACCAAAAATAGAACTTATTAAAAGCTTTTTACTCAAAGGCTTTTTTCTCATGGACGCTTACTTAAAAGTAAAACAAATAGGCATGGCATATTCGAAATAAAACCACATTTATGCAGATTGATTTTTTTTATATTTTACACCCTAAGTCTAAACTTCACAAAATATTTACATTCAAAAATTAAACACTAAAAGAGGAACCTACAAAATAACCATACACACAAACTAATGAAATTCATTAAAGATTATAACTAAATTTTTTCTCTCCAATCTGTCATTATCACAACGTTACCAAAAACGCAACTTTATTCCGTATCATATAAATAGTACTCATAGTAGTCTAAAATATACTTAATGCAGACTAAATAAGCTTCATGTCACGGAAACTAATGTCTATGCTACATGAACGTTGTATTATTAATTTTGTAAAATTTACAATTTTTGATCAACGAAGGTCAACATCGCTTTGTGATTATGTCAGTTTAGGGAAGGGTAATCAAATAAAACCTTATTTATTAATAATACAATACAATTCCCTTGTTACATTGCCTACATAACAATAGTCAACATTACAATTTAAATTCGATGTCCATACTAATGACCACTAATTTTAATTTTATTGGGGTCTTAAGTTTACAAGTTACATGTTTAACTTTACTTACCTAAACGTCAAATAAAAAACTGATCTTACCAAAATATCGACCGAAATTTCGGTCTTTTAAAATAGGTTAAAAACCACTGGATGGTCATAGATCATCAATTCTTAATAATTATAATTGAATTAAATAAAGATTCACAACTGTCTATCATTACATTATATTAAAAAATATAATATAAGTAAGTATTTAAATTAACTCATAATTTTACATAACTTACCGATACAGTCTAACATCATTTAGTGTTACTCAACTCTTGGTGGCAGTCTCGACATAGCGATCGCTATTGTATCGATTCTTGTCGTTAATTCATAATTATCAAATTAAGACATCGAAATCAATCATGATAACTTAGCGGCAAGAATCGATAAAATAACGATCGTTAACTAAGTCGAGATTCCGACCCTGGAATTCAAACACGTAGACTCAAACGGCGAAATTAAAAAACAAACAATAAAAGAAACATCGTGTACTTATTACTTACGTAAAAGAAAAAAACATTTGAAGGGCATCCTGATCCTTTTATTCGACACAATTGTAATGAAATGAGAGGACATTTTTAGAACTGCTTTAGAAATACTTACAAACTAATTACACGAAGCTATTATAGGAGAAACAATCTCAAAGCTCTGTATAAATTACAAAAATAAAGTAGAACGCCGTTGCTATATTCCAAAATTTGTACATAAATACTTTTAGCAGACACTTACAAAATTCTTAGCGTACATTTGTGGCATTCCTAAATATTTTAAATCTAATACAAAAAAAAACTCGTAATACCTTTAACAACTATTAAGTGTAATAACTTGTTTAAACATTGAATAACAATGAAAGAGATTATTTCTTCATATCTAAAGCGTTATATTAGTTGTAGGAGACATTAAAAGAGCAAGTTATCTTTTATTAAAACCGTCCAATTCTATTTCTAAGACACGAAACGTACAAGCATCTGTCTACTGTCAAGGCAAAAACTAATATTCATATCGAAAATTTCGGGATACCAACCGCCAGTTGATATACAGTAGTTCACTTACTTTGAAATTTTTGATATGACTGCTTATATTTTAATTTTTGTAACTTTGCTGGTGATACATAAAATACCGTATGATATTATGAGGAAAATATTCTTAATACTTTAAGATCCGTAGAATATTATAGAAGGATATCTGCTTTGACCCAACCAGAGCTCGGGACTGGTTAATAATTTGATATTATAATAGTTAACGGTAATTCTTAGAGAAAGATTAGATTTTGGCTTTGATACCGAAATAATCCGTGATTTATTTATAAATAAGAACAAGAGCTTTTCTCATATTCACCGATCAGTATATATAACGTGTATTCTCCATTCTACGCGACATTGGCGAAGTCAACTGTGCCCAATCGGCACTCATGGAAGCCATTAAAAGAAATAATTGAATTGAATTGAAGAACAAGAGCCAAAGTATCCTTCTACTATGCCATACACTTATGTTAACCGGTCTTCTTCTAAAATCGTAAAACCATTCTCCCAGTTCTAACCGGTTATAGAACTTAACCAAAACCTTAAGCCTTTCGATTTAGGGTCAATAACCAAAATCACTTTAATAATTGAATGGGTTGTTTTCGAGCCCTGGTCTCAATACTATTATATTGATAATCATTTTCAACACAGATCTAATGTATCTACTACAAAGTTGCAAAATATTACTTGCAAATATAACAGCTAATTATTGCAAAATTGTGCAATCAAGGCCACATTGAAATCTGAATAAATTATTGCTATCACTTATGTCAGTATTATATTTATTAAGACGGCATACATCTTTGACTAGAAGTCCAACAAAATACCGTTTACAGTTCATTAATTTAAAAAAAAAACTAAATCATTTAGTCACTTATTAGTTCACATTTGTCACTTGTTAATGTGAAATATTCATAATTATCCCTTGTATTATTTAGACTATAAAAGAAAGAAAGAGAATTGAAATATAAGGTCCTTTTCCTACACTACTTTAAAAAGTGTAACTTGACCGGTAGTGAACTTGACGAAGAGATGTTTCATCAGAACCTAGCTGTTATAGAAGTAATGCAATTGCAATCCACTGTCTAAAAATCACTGGTAAATACACAGCTATTCTTGAATAACTGTTAAATAATTCAATACAAGCCAAAAATCAAATTTCAGTCCATAATTAAATCAATTTCATATTAAATTATATGCAAATTACTGATATAGTCAAAACCATAGCAACACTATGGTCCATAACATATCAATATGGACCAAATTTGGTCCATCCAAATTTCCAAGGGATATTTATGAATAACAACCACATATATACACTTAGCACCAACGGCGTTTCAGTCCACGATTCTATTTCTCTATCGCCTGTACGTGATCAGGGCGTTCGTTCCGGGCGTACTTGGCCCACATCTTGTTGTATAGCATTTCCAAGCCGGTAGCGTATGCCTTACAATCGAAGAGTGGACTGTCTGTACGTGCGGTCCATACCTTCGCACGAATTGCTTTTAAACTGTAATAAAAATAATACTTAATTACTCTTAAATACTTACTCTTAAATATATAATAATAATCGTAAAAAATTTGCAAGTGTATCTAGTAAATATTTATAAAAACAAGTTCATGGCTCTATTATAATGCTGTTTTACCAAATAAATTATCATATTTTGTACTCGGTGTATTTACATAAGATAGTATAATAATTAAACAAGTAGTATATAATTATTATTAATATTATTAAATATTCTTACATTAATTATCTATTTTGGTTAATATGTACAGATTAAACAAACTATTACTTACAATTCTTTGTCAGTTCCTAATCTTACTGCAATATCTTGATACTCTTGTCTCGTCCTGGCGATAAGTTCCGGGCATCCCAAAGTATTCAATTGAGACGCAGCCACACTACAACAAATGTAAATTATACACTCTGCTTGTGACCATTATATAAGTTTGTTTAGGTAGCGCAGTGGTAGCTTAGTGCTAACACACTTGCAAGGATGAGACCCAGTGAATAAGGTTCAAATCTGGATACTTAATTGTACTATAATTCGATTATTTTAAGATTTTCTTCACGACGAAGTAATTGATAAATCGCCAATATAATAAATAGTTCATGTAATTTGGAAACATTAAACAATAGTATACAATACATACACATCAGTACCAAAATATTATATTAAAAGGAAAAAGAAAACAAAATTAGTGAGTATAAAATAACTTGATAAGGCTAAGGCTGAAATATGAAAAAATAATGTATATTATTTATTTGTATGTTTATATTAATGTAACATGAGGATTAAAGTGACATTTCCTCTTTAATTTTTTGTTCTCATTTTGCTTTTTCACAATGCATATTTCCTTTCATATCTCACTCACACTCTTAACACTTTATCGTTTTTTAATTTCATTATTACTAATGACTTACCCACCTCGAGTGGGTTCCAATTTACCTAATAACCTATTTACACTATAGAGTAAAGTCTATTTGTGCAGATAATAGATATACATATAATCCAAATTGATCCAACAATTACAATTTGAAGAAGTAACAGTAAGAGATATGTAACATATATACAAATTTCAGATTGGTTCTACTACAAACAGTACCTGCGGCTTCACACGCGCTTATTCAGCGACGAACTACACAATTGCCAGTACAATGACTGCCTAAAATTCTATCAAAATTTTAGAGTGTAAGGGACGTATGTTACACATCGATTTTATACACATACTAGCAACTCACCTTCGCTTCGCTCGGCTTCGTCCCTAGGTACCCCTTTAGTATAAGTTTTTTACCAATTTTGATTTTTTTTAATTAATATTAAAACCTTCCGTTGACCTTACGGAACATACAAAAACATAAATCAGCCGAATCGGTCCAGCCATTCTTGAGTTATGCGCTTACCAACATTCATTTTTATTTATATAGATGTATAAAGATAAATAAATATGTTGGGACATTTACACACAGCAATCTAGTTCCATGGTAGATACGAGCCTTGTGTTACGGATACCAGATGGATGATACGTTACACATATAATAATTTAAATACATACATATTATAAATATTAACAACCATGACTGGAGTTCAAACATTCGTGCTCAACAAATGAATGCCCAGCGGGACTCGAACCCGCGACCGCCGGTGTAGAAAGTAGGGTCACTACAAACTGCGCCACACGTGTCGATAGATCGAATATCAATTTAACTTCCATTAACATACCGTGAAGCCAAAGTTTCCCCGGGCAGGGTGACAACGGGTGTACCGGTCCACAGTATATCCATGCTGGTCGTGTGTCCGTTGCACAGCGGCGTGTCGAGGCACACGTCGGCCAGCTGCCCGCGGCGCACGTGCTCCTCTTTGGCCGCCACGTTCGAGAAGATTATACGACCGGGTGGTAGACCTGTGGAATAATTAGTTTATTATTTTAATGAAAAAATGGGTGTACGCAATAATACAGATAAATGATAAGTGACAGTAATGTCAAAAGAAAATAAATTTTGAACATAAACAGTAAATCAGGGCTCTGTGGGAAAAAAAATTAAAACTGTAATTGTGAACAAAACCACATTTGTTTGTAAAATTATTATATTTTTAACAGCAAACAAAAACTGTTGAAATAGGGACAAACTGTTTTTATTTTAATAGTTTAGTGTACAATTATACTAAAATAATCAAAAGTAATTAATCACGTAGGAAAAGTATCATAACATACCTAATTGCTGGGCAGTTGATTGCAAATTCGGTTCACCGACTGCTGGGAATCTCAACAGCCACAGAACACTATTAGGCACATGTTTCAAAATATACACCCACATGTGCAACGTTAGGGGGTCTATTTTGTATAACTGGTTGAAGTTGCAATACACGACTGCATCATCTGGTAAGCCGTACTGTTGTCGAGTGGTGATCACTATTGACTGTGGGACTTCTTCACCCGTTGCTGCTTTGTTGTTTGTCTGGGTTGTTGCGAGACCGTTTTGTAGGATCACTCCGTTAACTGACGTCTGAAAAGGTAACGTATCAAAATCGTGTGGCCATTTTAAAATCACGAAGAAAAGCTTTAATTTTATTTACAATTATATGTGTGCACAAACACAAGTGAACTTTCTATTCCTTTCACTCTTAAACTAGAAGAGTCAGCAATTTGACGTAACTTTAAGAGATCAAGACCAAATCAATGGGATAAAACATAAAATGCCAATTTGAAATTTTGAACTATTACTAAAAATTTCTTAATAGAAAAATCTATGACTAGATATGGTCGGACACGGGAATCGAACCCAAGGTTTGCAATCTGCAACCCGAACATTAAACTACACTAGAAAAAAAAATTGTAGTATTAGTAGCATGTTCGGGTATGATAACACAGTAATAGATTTGTATGAAAAAATAATACATTGACATCATTGGATTAAAACAATCAAAAAAATCCTAATTTTTATAATAGCAGATTACATTTTAATAGCAGAAACCTATATATTACCTGTACTTGTCCTGAAGCGATCATAGTCTCAATAGGCGTTGTAGTAGGCAATTCTGCAACTTTCAACGAAATCTCCACTGGCCTGGCAGCTCTTACTATTTCTTTAATTTCCTTGATATCCGTATTTTCGACAAGCGGCGACAAATCTGTTGCGTTAATAACTGCCACATTATCTGCTACACTGCCCATATTATTATGAGACTTCACCTTGTCACTAACGATCAATCGTTCTTGCAAATGCGGGAACATTTGCTTGTGGTCACCTACGAAGTATGTATGCGGCATGTAGGCAAGTTTCTCACTATACTGGCTGGCCAATTCAACTGGTGACGTCACGGCATCGGTTATCAAGTAGTCCATATAACTAGCCCCGCTCGTGCCAGGATAGCCTAGCCACATTACTTGGACTGGGGCAGGCCTTAGTGCGAATATTTCGTTTCTAGCTCCCTTAGTATAACCGTTCATGTTCACTAGGATATGGATGCCGTCTGAATAAATCTTATCAGCAGCTTTTCCATTGCAGGGTACTTGGGATAGGTCAGTAAAGTGCTCTGCTTCTCTTGCTATTTTTGAACGGAATGTCGTGCCGTCATCGGGGCTAAGTGCGTAGCAGAAGATTTCAACTTTAGAACGGTCGTGCAATCCCGGAACAGATTGCATCAAGTGGGAAGTTGGATGATTTCCAAAATCACTGCTCACATAGCCGATACGTAGGCGACAATTCAAATCTCTTGGGAATTTGTATGGGGGTTTGTGTAGAACTTGGACCTTTTCGAGGCACAAGTTAGCATGTCGGGCTGCAATGGCCTTTCTGAACTCGTGCGTTAGAGGATACAACATTGAATGATGAGGATGAACTGAGGGTAACCTATTTTTCTCTAACTGTTCAGCGACAATGCTAACTAACTTCTTCATTCTTGCTTCATAGTCCGTCCAATCGCATACAATTTGTAAGCAATGAGCCAAATTGCAATATGCGTCTGGGAAATCCGGTTTCAATTTCAACGCTGTTCTGTACGATTGAATTGCTTCTGGAATGTTTCCGGAGTCTTTGTGAATGCTTGCAAGATTGCTATGAGCATCGGCAAATGCTGGATTAATTTGAATAGCCCTTGTATAGCATTGTAAGGCTCCGGCGACATCTTGCATTTCCTTGAGGGTATTTCCCATATTACTGTACGCATCCGCGAAAGTCGGTTGAATGCGAATCGCTTCTTTGTAATGCATGAGTGCTTCATTCAATTTCCCTTGCTGTTGTAAAACTGAGGCTAAATTGCTATGAGCAGCGGCGAATTCTGGGAACACTTCTAACGCCTTTAGGTACAGACGAGTGGCTTCTTCTATGTATCCTTGTTCACGTTTGATATTTGCCAAGTTGTTCAAAGAGTCAGCATGTGAGGGACATAATCTTAGTGCAGTATTGTAACATTCTTCTGCGTCAGCGACTTGGCCCTTTTCTTTTAGGGCATTCGCCAAGTTACAGTACGCGTCAGGGAAATTAGGCTGGAGTTCTATGGCACGCCTGTACGTGTCGATGGCCAAGTCAATGAGTCCCTGTTCGTAATATACGCAAGCCAAGTTTCCATGTACGACTGCATTGTTCGGTGATAAGTTGAGTGCACGTAAATAAGCTGCAACGGCTCTGTGAGAAGAATTTGTATATTTGAAGATTTCGTAGAGAAAATAAAAATATTAAGAAAAAAATAGGTCAAGACAAAATACCTGTCAAAAATTCTGGCTTCTTTCAAAACGTTTCCTAAATTGATATAAGCATCCAAGAAATTGGGATCCAACGCAACTGCCTTTTCAAAGTGATGAATTGCCAACCAAATTTCACTTTGCGCGTTAAAAACGCATCCTAAATTACTCCAAGCAACTGCAAAGTCTGGCCTCGTTTCGATGGCCTTCAAGTAACATGCCTACACACACGGAAAAAACAAATGTTAAAAGTCGATTTAAATTTGTATTTTACACTGATGAAGTTTGAGATGTTTTTTACGCCAAAGTTTAAGTTACACCATAGCTTTGAATGGCAACGGGTGATCATATAAAGAAATAGTCATGCAAATCACCGATTACCAAACAAATATTTCAAGTACATCTACGCCAATTGCGCCCTAATTTTCGAAACTACGCCAAATGCCACAAAAATCAGTAGGAAATGCAAGCGACGTCAGTCAACAGTGCAGTCAACACAGCAAAAACAATTTACTCAAAAATCATCCTGTTTCTACATATCGCAGTCATTTCCACTTCCTAGCCGATAGAGGATGGTCACAGTGATAAAGTCAAAGAGCTCGCCCGGTAAACCTGCTCGTAAACAGTTTCTTGCAAACCTTTTACACTTTACCTTTAACAAATAGTATGTTGTCACCGTGGCAGGATACGATGAGTCGAAATAACCCAAGATACCGCAGTGGTCACACCTACTGTCTTACCAGTACACCTTGTGAAAATATAACAAAATTAGTCGATTTTGAGTCAAACTATGTCACCCGATTGACGTGTTATTTTTTACAAATTATACAAGGATCAATGTCTTATCACGCTAATTCGTGATGGTGACTACACGTTGGATTAAATTTCTAATATTATCTCCCCGACTAATAAATTTAATAATTAATATCTACTGTGTAGAACTTGAAAATGTTTTATACTTTAAATTTGGCACAAAAAGTATTACCACGGATATTAACACTTTTTTTATTACAATTGTAAAAATTTAAACTCTGCAAATTTAGTAGTGAAAATAGCTTTAAGCCTGACAGTTTTTCAGCTTTAGTTTCACATAGAAACATCCGTTGCAGTTTGTTAATTCTAAAAGCTTACCGTAACAAGTTCTAACTCTCCGGCACTCTGGATGATAAAAAAGTTTTTAAATATATTACAATACAATTTAAGTATCTTGTCTATGGATTTTATTTGTATATAAAAATCCATATAATCCGACGTCTGACGATGACAAAATCATTTACAAAAAAAAATAACTCACTATGTCATACCAAAGTAATTGACGCCTTTGATCCTCCTTGAATACATAAATCTACAAGCGAATAAAAGTAAAAAACCATATTTTTGAAGACAACAGGATTTAATTCGTCATAAATAAATATTAAAACGTAACGCTTAGAGTATTCCCTCTTAAGACTTGAATCTTCCACACAATGTTTTCAGTATTGTTACAAACCCAATATCTACAAAGTCCTTAAAATTATTATTTAAAATCAACCAAAAATGTGATAACTATATTTATGAACACCGTGTAGAAAATTATATAAGACTTTTACGCTTCGCTGGCATCACAAAATATTAAATGATTGTTTAAAACCAATCATAATATTTAGCGACCAATAGCAATCGGATATTGAGCAAAGTAGAAACGAAATTTGCCGTGCTGTGTAAATAATGCGGTTTCCACTTTGTTCTCACATCGATTGTAATAGTTTAAGCAAACGCTCTATCGTTCTGCTAAAATAATATGTTAAAAGAAAAATATTGTATATAATTTGAATAAAACTATTACAATGGACGCAATTTACGCTTTGAGCAACAAAAGTCGTTTACGCAATCGCTGTACGCTGACGAAACAAAGAATACTCTAATTATATTTGTGACAAAGGCAACAATAAGAGAATCCTGTTATCTCGGAAGGAAACCAGAAAGCGGGAGTACAAAATCATGTTTACCTTTGCCTCGTCCAGACGTCCTAAGGCCTTGAGCAAATTACCCAAGTCACTTCTAACGCAGTACAGATCCTGTAACAATATTAAATTTCAACGTGGCATACTATTTCAATGCAAGATAATATATTGCTCGCTTTATAAATATTTAGAGCTACAAAGGTTACATTAAAATTTTCATTATATAGGATAATTTAGTAAAAGCTAGAAAATACTAATATTATTAGTTTAATTTATTATATTTTTATTTCAAAACAAAAGTTGCCCCTTCCTAACTCTTTGTTTGAAAATCATTGTTCGGACTTGAGCAGAATTGACGTAAAATTTCCTTATTTAGAATTTTAAGATATTTTTTTTTCTTAAAAATATAAAATATAGGAAACATTAGCAATTCCCGCACCCGCGCCTGAGGGCGGAGACACTTTAGGGTTATAATTGGACATAGTTATGCAGACCAGAATCAACCCACAGAATGACTGTTTTGAGATATCATCGATTTTCATGAAAACTGTATACAAAGTTTGAATAAACCTCTTTCCCAAAAACTTTATAATATCATAGAATATGTAGTCTACGATGCAGGGTAACTTTCTTCATGTACATTTTTTGGATATTAATAATAATATTAGGTAAAATACTGTCTGGCTCTTGTTTGCAAAATAGTGATATGTGGTATATTGGGTGTTGGTTCCTTTCTTTCTATATACGGTTATAGGAATTGTTTGAATAAAAAAGTCTTTTTTCCGAAACTATAAGAACTATACTGTTGAAACTTGGTAAATAGATGTATTCTGTGAACCGCATTAAGATTTTCACACAAAAATAGAAAAAAACAATAAATTTTGGGGGTTCCCCATACTTAGAACTGAAACTCAAATTATTTTTTTCATCAAACCGTACGTGTGGGGTATCTATGGGTAGGTCTTCAAAAATGATATTGAGGTTTCTAACGTTTTTTTTTCTAAACTGAATAGTTTGCGCGAGAGACACTTTCAAAGTGGTAAAATGTGTGGATTGAGATTTAGAATGATTTTTACTCAAATTTGGAGACCATACAGCATAGTTTTTTTCTGTCTCTTGCAAAACTAACGAAATGTGGGTTGGTATCTTTGTTGACAGTATCTTTTGCATACAAAGAATCGTTAGATAGCTTAGATCTTTTTAGCATACATAAAACACGCAATTTTGGACCTATCTGTGTACTTAACTCAATTTCACCACGATTGTGGGTTGGTTCTGGTCTGCATAACTATGTCCAATTATTTTTTGATGCCAAATCATAAAAAAAATAAAAAATTAGATTTGGTCTAAAAATAAAAAATAAAAAATCTGGAGAAAGCCACCCTTATCACCTACCAAATATACACAAAAAATCATGAAAATCGGTCAACCCGTTTCGGAGGAGTTTGATAACAATTTTTATATATTAGATTAGATTAATTATACATTTAATTTTGACTGTATGCGTGTGACATCATATGCATCAACCAATAGCAAATAATATTTTTAATTATCATACATATAACGAAGTGAACTAATTAAGTAATAACTAAAATAGCTCGCGATCTGCTCACAATAGATTATTGTTAGATGAGGAAGTCAATGCCGCGGCCTTCAAGCTGTGAGACAATTTATCTTTAGTTATGTATGGTGCAAACATCCATATGTTATGTACGATATTGCTTGTAAGTATATAATATAAGGGAACTTAAGAGATAAATCATGACATCTATTACATAGAGGTAATAAAGTTTGTAAGAATATTAATTTTTTCGATCTATTTATCCGAGACTAGATTTAATTTCCGATATTATGCGTAAATTTAAAAGGTTATCATTGGATAAGCTCGAAATGCTAAAAGGTTATTCAAACAAAGGTTTCAAGCTGCAATAGTGATAATGATAAGAACGTACGAAGTAGGTATATCAATAAAAATTAAAATCGGCTGTATTAATAGGTAAAATCCACAATAACAAGAGTAAATCCTTAAAATAAATTCTGGCTAATGAGTAGCTATAGCCAGCGATTATTCATACTAAAATAACAAAATAGATCAATCTGATGTCACACTAATGTTTTTATGAACGAATGGAAATTATTCATAAAATCGTTTGTTTTCTTTACTGGTTGCAAAAGACATGGTGCCTTTATATAAATATTATATTTACAATTAAATAAAAAAGCGATAACAACTATTTTTAACAATGTACGTGTTCTTCATACTGCTCTTTCATAAGAACCTAAGTTTGTATAAACATTAAAAGTAACGCTTAAATAATGGAAATGTTTTCGTTTCTTTCCGTTAAACAGTTCACAAACATGTATCAAGGACTTACGTTATGTTGATTATTGGTACATAAATATTCAATAGATAAAATTATACGAGTACACGAACACGAAATTATAAAACCCATGGTTTGACCTTTGGGTTTTGGACCAAGTTTAAATAAAATTATTTAAACTCCATAAATACGCAAAGATCTAAGTAATATCATAATATTATGTGCAATATTTTTCATCTATCATCGAGTGTCTCTGTCTGGTAAGTAACAAGACTGCCACTGCTTTAGAAGTACACCGTAAGTACTACCGACCGAACGTCCGCGTCGGTGACCACTGACCACCAGCTTTTTATCTTGAAGCATTCTCTTTGGAATTTTGTATCTCTAACTTTTATAAACAAATCTATATTACTATAGCCTCCATTCGCAATAAAGTAGTTTTCTATTTACATCCAATAAATGTTAAGAGAAGTTTAAAAGGGCAACGATTTGTAAAATTTCTTAAAAACCTTCGAAGAATCCGCTACTAAAACTTAAGATGAAAGTAGTGTATGCCATTTAGTATGTATTGCGTGCACATAATAATTGTTGAGCAGTTTTAGCGATTTTAAAATGGGGTTAAGGATGATTCGCACCCAGATTAACTTTACACGTAAAAAGGAAGCGAATACAAAAAAACGGTAATCTGCCGATGTCCTCCGAAAAGAAGATGGCAGAAAGAAGAAGCAGAAGGCCTACCAAATAGCAGCTAAGATTCAAATAATAGGAAATTCACATTGAGCATGGCACAGATGAAAACTTCAGTGTTACAGCGTCAATCTCATTTTTTTAAATATCCACGCCTTTCTTTCCTGTCTGATAGATAGTTAACAAATGTAATAAAGATTTAAACTTGAACATTAATTTTTATTTAATCTTATTTATATACTTATTTATTTATTAATTTCTGGAATGCTGTTTTTGCTGATTCCTTTAAAGCAGTCATGGTCTCAGGAAAGACTAAGGATACAGATATATCAAAGGTAAACAGGTACTAATTACTTAATGGGCTTTGATGTATAGCTTTGTAAACAGTACCTACCCACTATTTAGCCAGTGACAAAGAATTTAATTTCCAATGGAGCGTTTGAAACGTAAACAAAAGAACAAGTATTTTTTTAGGATTGATATAAAAAGCTTCAATTTTGATATAATCTCATTTAATTTATAATTTATATTCGTGGAATATACCTTTGCAGTTCCGAATTGATAAGATCCATCATATAATAAAAATGTAACGGATCGCTGTCTGTACATGAAAGATATATAAGAAAAAATATTATAGGGACCTTTATTAACGCAAATAGAACCCAAAACAATGATTGTTAGAATTTTTGTCTGTTTGTCTGTGCGTTTGTGCACGCTAATCTCTGAAACGGCTTATTTGATCGAGATGTGGTTTTCACATATATATTGTGGTAAGCTTCACTTAATATTTAGCGTTTGTTTCATGTCAATCGGTTCATAAATAAAAAAATTATGGTAATTTAAAGAATAACGTCGAATATTTGTTAAACTACTTACAACTTCTATTCTTTCTCTGTTCAGTAAGTAGCATTAACTAAAACTTTACTAAGCTCGATAATAATAATGATCTATATAAAATTATGATTATATTCATACATATTTATTTATATGAAACATATGAAATAAATACAATATAAAATAAAAAAACCATAGCTTAAAAAATCTGTATAATACTAAATATTTTCAAAAACCATGACTGTAACGTATTTTGTATTGAATATAGAGTACAGACCCCAAAACAATAGTTATAATTTTTTTTGGCTGTTTGTCTGTATGTCCATTTGTCTGTTTGTATGTTATCGTGTAACTCAAAAAGTACTGCACAAATTTTAACCAAATTTTGTTTAGTGATAACTTATTACTCAGGTCGTGACTTAGGATATTTTTATTGCAGTATATTACTTAATATGGTAACAACGTAACCGTTCGCTGTCTGTAAATGAAAGATATACGAGAATACTTTCGTATTGGGATCTTTATCAACGCACATAGCACCCAAAACAAGGATCTTTAATTTTTAGATCTTTTGTATGTATGTATGTATGTATGTATGTATGTATGTTTGTATGTTTGTGTGCATGTGTGTATGTGTGCGCGCGTGTGTGTGTGTGTGTGTGTGTGTGTGTGTGCGCGCGCGTGCGTACGGGTGGAACCGAATAGAGGTGATATTGGTATTAAGCTTGATTTTGTAAGTGTAACTGCACTTTAAATTCGGTATATATATTTATCAGTTCGGTATATATATAGATCAGACTTTTCGTTTAGTAATTATGACGGTTCAGATTCTATAACTAAGAAAAATGTCGCAGCTTGGACAAACTGTACTGTGTTTAGAATAAACTCAAAAAGTACTGTTAGATCATTTAAAAAAATTATAACTAATGAAAAGCTACATTATCAGCCAATAACATAACCTATATTATTTATTCCGGTATTCTCACGGGACCTTAAACAACGCGGGTGAAACCGCGGGGCGATGATACCTATTCAACATACAGAAACAGATTTTTTAAAACAAAGGCTTTGACGTATATTTTATTAAATACAGACCTCAAAATAATAGTTGTTAAAATTTTCGAGCGTTTGTCTGTTTGTCTACTAAATTTTGTGTAGTGATAATTTATTACTCGGGTCAACATTTAGAATACTTTTTATTGGAGAATTTTTTTTTCACTGAAACAGGAAAACAAAATAATTGGTTTTATTGAGTTGGCCTAAGAAAGCTACCAGTGGCGAGATCTTAAGAGATACGTCAAAATGTAGTAGGAAATTCTAGGTCTAAAAAAAGCCTACTGAAAAGTCTACAATACCAAAATATATGTAAGTTACACTCGCAATACCTATTTTTATTATTAGTATCTATATGTATACATATATATGTACGGTACGGGTACGCTACGGGTAAGTCTTAAGAGATACATCAAAACAATATTGTAGGTCTTAAAAAAGGCTACAGAATAGTTTACAATATCAAATATCTGTCTCCTAAGCTACACTCGCAATACCTATTTTTATCAGTACGTAAAAAACAGTAACTTCGTAAATCGAAGCGTGCGTTTCACAAAAAAGTACATAACTGATTTCAATTAAGTTTTGTATAGTGATACGTTATTATACGAGAAAACATTTAAAATACCTTTTATTGAACATTAATCTTTCATTCCTAAGTGAAAACACAATTACTGGTTCTATAGAGTTCTCACAAATTTATATACGAGTAACTCTTGCTAAAACTTAAGAGACACATCTCACAGGATTACAAAATATCTGGTGCTGCAGATGAAATAGAAAATACTATAGAGTAGTTCCCATAAAAGAGGGCCAGAACTTTAAATGGGGAATCAGTCCTTGGTACATTATAAGTAACAGTATATAAGCAAAAATGTTTATTTTATTCACTCTTAGCGCGAGCGAAGCCGCGGGCACCGCTAGTAATAAAATATATTTTGAAATGATGAAATGCATGAAATTTATTTTGGTTTATCTTTTTTATTTTAGTGTCAGTAAAAAATAAAAATCACCTTCAACGTTCTAGAAGTGATGGAACCAAATTGATTCAGTGGAACTGAAAATTTACCGCACAAAGTCAAGGTCAAGGGCGAATGGAAAAATATGGGTGAATATACGCTATTTGAATTCCAATGGTCCATAGACAAATTTTATGTTAAACTTATGATATTATTGTTTTTGTATACTTAAACAATAAAGAACATTGTCTTTTATTTGGCCCACAAAGTCTATTCGCGATAATTGTTTAATTTCAGGCATTGACAGTTTGAAATAGTTATAAATGTATACTCCTCTGGCCTCCCCAATTATTAGATTATAATGATTTTATAGCTAGATATTTTAAATACGTATACCATTATGTTTTTTTTAAATACGATAATATGCTTTTATAACCGTGGAAACGTACTTTATCTAAATACAGTGTCTAAATATTTATTAATATACAAAAAAATTGCTTATTTTCATGTCATGTTACAATAATGTCACTTCATCTGGCAAAACTTAGAGAAATAAAATTTGACTTCAAACCGCAAATGTATGTTTTTGTCTATGAACTATGCGCGCACAATAGTGTGAAGTTAGAAGCAAGCTAACGACGTTGAGCAAAACTTCAATAATATTGCGTCAGTTTGCGATTCACTGTAGGAAAGCGTGTTTGTGCCAGTCGTTGGAGTATTTCCTTTGGTATGTATATGTTTGATGTATTATTACGTTACGAAATTTAATATTTGCACAATGCAATGTTTAATGTGTGTAGATGTCATGTATTACATAAAACTTTGGTCAGATAAGCGAGTGATATTGTTTTTGTGGGTTATGTGCCATTTTGTCACTTCTCTGGCGTAACTTCTCTGGCATATTTCATGTCAGAGGAAATTCAAAAGCGCCAGAGAAGTGACAATTTTTTTTGAAGTTATACTTCTTTTGACGCGTTAGGGAAAAATTTCGTTAATATTTAATGTTTATAGGCTTCATTTCATTTGTTCTAGATATTTAAGTATAATCAGACATCATGGCGAATATTAAAAAGAAACAAACAAGGGAAGAAAGGTTAAAAAAAAAGCGTCAAGCTGAAAAATACTGTGGTCTTATATACCAAGGGAGAAACAAAATGTTTTGCCACAATGTCAGAAAACCTAAACCATAATGTACCTGTAATCTGGGCTCATCTAAAACCTGTCATGGAACTCCTTCCGTCCTCAGTTAAGAACGTTCATTTTTTAAGCGATGGCCCTGTTACTCAGTACCGTAACAAAGATATGTTTTATTACTTACTTTGTAAATTGACTGAAGCCTATCCAAATATTTGTGATTTTGTGACCTGGAACTATCATGAAGCGGGGCATGGTAAAGGAGCTCCAGATGGTATCGGAGGGACATGTAAACGAACCGCTGACAAAATTGTAGCTTTAGGAACTGACATTGCTACGATTGACGACTTTGCTACAGAATTAAACAAATAATAATAATGTTCTCCGACCGAATCCGGCCATGGCGGTCAATCTCATTGAGACTGGCCAAGTACGCAGGAGATATTATAGTGCACAAGTGTACGCGCAGACACAAGTGCACTCTCTATTCCTATCACTCTCATACTCCGGTGGGACGACTACTCGACACGACCAGTGAGAGCTAAGGCGCAGGACCGACGGCTTGACGTGCTCTCCGAGGCACGGGGGTGAACCACCACCAACTTCCCAACTCCGGGCTGTTACTGAGGCTAACGAAACAGAAAGATTCAATAACTAAACTTGGCCCGACCCGGGACTCGAACCCAGGACCTCTCAGTGTGTGACCGTACATGCTAGCCACTACACCACCGAGGCAGTTGTATATAAACAAATATTGTCCAGGCATTAAAATTTTTATGATACCCGAAGAAGAAATTGATTTCCAAAAGAAGATTATGGAAGATAATCGACCAAATATCAAACCTTTTACTGGTACACTAAAAGTACATCAAGTACGAGGAAACTAATCTAAGCAATACGTTGTACATAAAGAGCCTCAGCTGCTTTTGTAGCAATTTTTGTACTCACTTCCACTTAGGCGACATTAAATACCCCCAAAATGGAAAAAACAAATTGGATGTTGATGCAGTATACACCGATTCTGAGGAAGATGTGATAAACAAAATGGTTGCACAAACATCTACTTATCTTATTAATCCTACAGACAATGCAGACACTGCTATGACCGTCAAGAACGAAGATTTTGTACTTGTGGAATATAATATTAATAATAAAATATATAGATATGCTTGCGTATGTTCGTCAGATTTTGATGAATTTAGAAACTGTGAAGACTGAATGTATCTTGTATATTAAAAATATGCAAATACTATAATTTATCTATGTTTTATTTAATATTACTCCCCGTCCTTAGCTAATAATTCATGGCCTGCCAATAGTGTCACTCCCCTGGTAACACATTTTCCTCTGGTGCTTATAAGATTCAAAAAAAAGGAAAAATCTTCTGGCCCTCGTCATTACAAATTTAAAAATAGTGTCAAATAGAGAAATTATCAATATTGAATGGAACAGATTAAATTTCCTCCAGGAACACAAAAAAATCAAATAGCGTATATTCACCCATATATGTACATGCTACTATGATTCGATGAATTCTAAATTAAATTATTTTCACGAAGCCGAAAAGTGCAAACATTTGTAGCATTAAAATAACAATGTTAGTTAGTTAGTTAACCTATTGTTACATGTTTAATTATAAATTCCAAGGGAAAATAAGTCTTACTTTATAAAACAAATAGCAAGTCTCCCTCAATTCGGTCGGATTCGTCCCTATCTACGTTTTAACGATTCCTTTGGAATAGACAGCAGACGAAATAGTACTTATAATGAGTTTCATGTCCCTCCCTAATTCCATCAAGGGATGATTTCCGGGATAGAAACAATTCTTATGCCCTTCCCAAGACCTTAAACTATTTTCATACCAAATTTATTTTCAATCGATCCAACGGAATAAGTGTGAAAAGATAACAGACACTCAGTTAAGTATGTTCCTATGATGTGAATAAAAACGATTAAGTTTTCACACATACTTTTTATACAAATCAATCAAAATTAAATATAATAAAATGTAATTATTAGAACATAAAGCTCAAGTACGCTTTCATGTCGGATAATCTAAAAAATCTAGATTAACATCAAAAACGGCAATTTATATGTCACAATAAATTGTTATTGTGGTTGCGGAAAAAAGCGCTAATGTAACAAGCTTGCTTAGGTTGATAGAGACGTACGTAATTATGACGTAATGGCAAAACAAGGGCGTGTTCAGTGTTGACAATATTATAAGACTTAAAATATTTCGATCAAACAGTAACACTCATATCCATACTTTATTATAAAGAAGGCAAATATGCTTCTTTATATTTGATATGCTAAGAAATTTGTTTATTTATATTTGTTTATAATTTATAAGCGATTCACCCTTGCTTCGCCAGCTCTAACGATTAGTATAAATTTTATTGAAATGATGATAAAGTTTTATGGGCATTTTTCTACTATAATATGCATGTATTATACATAATATTATAAACCTTCGTGTTGAATCACTATGTCTATTGACGAAAGTGCATTAAAATCCTTTGCGCCGTTTAAAAGATCTAAGTTTACAAACACGGGAAGCGACTGTTTTATACTATGTAAGCGTATACAGTTAGTAGTTAGGTAAGGATTACGGTTTTTATCTCATTTAATTCATAGTTTTTGAGTTTTTCGGTAAACCGTTCTTTAAAAATTAAAACTTATTAGTTCTATTAAAAACAATTATATTTTTCTGATTTATAATATCACTATATAGTATAAAAAAGTCACTTCCCACTGTCTGTCCCTATGTATGTATGCTTAGATCTTTAAAACTACGCAACGGATTTTGATGCGGTTTTTTTAATAGATAGTAATTCAAGAGAAAGGTTTCTCTTAAGTATAATAAATGCATAATACAGCATAGGAACACTGATAATAAACTCATTTTTTTCTTTTACATTGATGATGATAATAAAAACGTCTACACTCTACAAAAAAGTCCGCGATGGTACCTATATGTCTATC
Source organism: Boloria euphrosyne (assembly GCA_951802675.2). Taxonomy (NCBI): domain Eukaryota; kingdom Metazoa; phylum Arthropoda; class Insecta; order Lepidoptera; family Nymphalidae; genus Boloria; species Boloria euphrosyne. The sequence continues at coordinate 9,890,273 of OX637879.1, read as the reverse complement.
GCTTATTTATTTTTTACGAGAAATAATGGCTTATTTACGAAGCGATTTTAAGCATTACAGCATTGTTCCTTATCCAATTAAGTAGGTAATAATCAATGGTCAAATACTTTTCTATTATAAAGCTGTAAAATTTTAGCAATAAACTTGTATAAAGTAAAATTAAACCAATGATTTGTAATAAAGTTTTCTAAGTTAGGTGGGTCATAAAATGATGAATGTTTAAGGCAAAATACTGACAACTCACTCTGTTGAGGCAAGAATTGGTTACAAGTCATCATTTAATCACAATATTTATTAATTTTGGGCCAAACAAACATTCAATTATAACAGTAATTTTTTAATTTAATGTGAAATTGAGAACATAGGTAAGTGAAAGTATTATAAATCTAAATGAAACAAATATAATATATAAAAATCTCATGTCACAGTGTTTGTACTCAAACTCTTCCAAAACGGCTTGACAGATTTCTATGATTTTGTTTTGTGTTTGGTAAGTCTGAGAATAGGTCACAGGCTATTTTTTATTCCCCTGGGTGATAAGAGGCTTTGCAATTTAGGTACTGCCATTTTATACAATATTGCAGTGAGAAGTGAAATTGGTATACAATTATTTTTTAATATGTAAAAGAATTACGTTTCAGTCTTTAGAACACGGGCGGAGCTGCGGGAATCGCTAGTTCTATTATAAACCATAATTTTTTTTCCCATAAAAAAGAACTTGTTTACTATGAGGTACAAATATAATAACATCATAATTAAGAGTAATTTACTCAATACAAACTAGACTTACTGGGTTATACTGCAAAGCTGTGACGTAAGCCTGAACTGCCTGTTCCATATCACCAGCAGCCACAAGAGCTGCTGCCAAGTTGATGTAACCATCTATGAAGTCTGGCTTTAGCCTTACTGCATGACGGTAATTCTCCAAAGCTTCTTGAAGTTGACCACGCTCTTTGTACACATTGCCCAGGTTACTAAAGGAAAGTTACAATAGTTGTAATAGATAAAACAGTGGACTTTTGATTTGGATGGGATAGCTGAATCTTATAAAGATATCATCAAAGAATATCAAATAATATTGATAATATTAATACTTCACATTATTTAATTCAACTTATTTATTATTACAATATTCCAGACAAATTCATTTTGCTCTACTCAAACACTACCTTATACTTTAAATTGTAATGATAGTTCTCAAAATACTTTCTAAGTTTAAAGATATTCCAGAAGGTATAATATTTTGTACTTTTTATTGTAATAATTTTTTGATTTTTTAAGCTTAGAATGATAATAATTATGTAGAAGTAAGGTTGTAGGAAGTAGTTATTAAAAATATTATACAGATAGTACAATAGAAACTAGCAATTTAACATTTGCATAATATGTATGAAGTTTGAATTTAAAAAGTAAACTATACCTGTAAGCTTCAGCCAATAAAGGGTTTTGTTTAATAGCTAATGTTGAAAAATGAGCAGATTTGTCCAAGCGCCGACATTGGAAATGAATAGATGACAGCAACAACAACACTCCTGTGTTAGTTCCATCCTGACGCCATAACTGCATACAATGCAGTTCCGCGCTATCATAATCTCCAGCTTGGTACTCTCTATGAGCTAACTCCAATAATCCTACAATAAATAATAAAGATACCCAAACAAACAAATCATAATAATAATCGAAATCAACACAAATACCCTTCCAAATTATATTACTTTGATACATACCAACAGTAGATATTTGTTGTATTTCCGACATTTTTAAGATCACCGCATTTGCGGGAACGCCGACAATTTGTTGAGGCTGCGTCGTGACAGATTGTGGCACGGCAATATTCGCTTGCTGCTGCATTTTTGTTATCATATTTCAATTGCAGTACGTTTTTGTTTGAAAATATCTTAACACTAAACCAAACAGTTGTAAGTATCACAAAAAAACACTAGTAATTTTCCATGACGAACAAATTCACAATGAGACTAATAAAGATATTATATATCTCGCTACTCGGACCTCGGTTTCAATGTCAATTGCCAATCGTACAACGCAAGATTAGCGGAAGTGTCTTTTTATATTTTGTCTATGGCATAATGATGGCATTATCACTACAATTGACATTCTAAATTAATTTTTATTACTTTGATTTCTTGCACAGCAATCAATAAAAATGTAATATTAGACTTTTGAAAAAAGGTGAAATAAATAACAATATACTATTAACATTTTTTTCAAACACGGAACTTCATATTATAAGAATAATTGACTCGTTTCCGCTTAAAGCATACAGCGCGATACCGTCAGCCATGCCAGCGCATCCATTGATTATGTTGGTACTGTAGTACATATTTCTATTTCCTATTCCTTTTTTAACCAATAAAAATGCAAATTTTTAAATAAGACATGTGCATTGTGCGTTATGATAACATTACAAATTCATTATTCAGCATATTGTTTAAAAAACCATGGAGATTAGAGACCAGGAGGACTATCGCTTCATACTAAAGCATTACCCGCCTGTCTCTGAAAATGTGTAGAATTTACAACGCGCTGCCGTCGGTAAGTAGTATCTGTGAAATTAGCTATTTATGAGTACTGTCACTATTGTGACAACGCGAAGTTAGGCATTGAGACAACATAGCGATCGCAGCGCCTCCTTGGTTTGACTATATTTCTGAGACACTACATCTAGGGCCTTGGTCCTCCTGGTCTCTAATCTCCATGTAAAAAACTATCAAATCCGTATACACCTCACTTTAGACAAGTACAAGCACAGAACACTAAAACTTCCGATTTCGAGTATGACTCGCACACAGAGAACTCCATAGCATAATCGAAATAAGCTTATAATCGCAATTATAAATATTTTTTTTCGAAACTACAAAAAATTAAAAATTTGAAATGTGTCAATAGTTGTGGCATAAATCATGGAGGAGGACGATCGCTTCATGCTAAAGCATTACCCGCCTGTCCCTGAAAATTAAGCGATCGCAGCGCCTCCTTAGTTTGCCCATATTTCTAAGACACTAGTGACACTACATCAAGGAACATATTTACTCCAGGGGAAGAATGTCAACTACGTACAAATAAAATGGCACTATTTTTAGTGCCATCTAGTGAACGCCCCACAAAAACTCGAGAAAGCGGGAAAATCAAAATCGAATTTCTTTAAAATATTTATTCAAACGTTAGCAAGGTCCACCAAAACAGAACTGGAAAATTGTAACCACTGAATTTCACTAGTAATAATTTTCCAGCTCCGCTTTGGTGGCCTTAAATGTTTTAAAAATAACTTAAAAGGTATTAACCTTTTAATAATAGGGAACATTTTGATTTTAACATAAATCACAAGTTTTATAGTTGATTTATAAAGATCAAGTTTTTAACTAGTATTTTTTTAATAAAAAAAAACAGCAGTGTGTTTTTTGTCAGAAGTACTTTAATATAAATGACACAATTGGTAATGCATAGTAGATTGAACAACAAATTTACATAAATAAATATATTAAAAAAAATGTCTTTGTTTAATTAGTCTTCAAAATACACATACAATATATTCATGCTAAAATAATATAATTAGCAAACCAGTAAATTAACAACCAAACACATCAATATTTTAGCATCAATTATATTGTCGAAGGTTATTAAATTTTGTATTGAACAGTTTGGTTTTACAGGTTTTACAAACCACTACTACTACTACTACTACATATGCTTCAATAAATTAATTTTTTTTTTAAGTGCTTTTGTGGCAGAATCTTGTGATAGAGACATATTTCTTTTTGTGCAAAATCTTTTAATAATAATTAGAGAAATACTTTTAATTATATAATTTATATTATTTTGTTTGTGTTCTATGCAATCATCTAAAAAGTTAAAATTTATGGAATCTTTTAAAAAGTTTGTTAATTCATTAATTAGTCCTATTTTATGTGAATTACTTAATAAATAATCATTTATGTAAGTGGCACAAGATTCTACACACAGTACAAAGCTTTTGCTGGCATACTTTAGCGATTCTTTGAAATCATTATATTCTTTAAATTGAATAAAGTAATGAATTACTGTTCGGTCCGATGTTGTTAATACTGTTTTGCAAATCTCACAATCATTTTTATAATTTTGTATTAAAAATCCACAAACATAAGCACATGCTTGCGATTCACCATCCTCCTCAAATACTTCCTGGTGAATGAAATCATTATTTAATCTCCATGCTGAAGATGAGGATAAAATTTGTTCATTATCTTTTTTGGGCTGATTATTATTAATTTTAAAAAACATTTTAAAATTGTCAATAATGACCTCATTACTGTCAATTTCACAATTTCCAGGCCCAATGTGTGAAAGGTTACTTAAAACCGATGTTTTTAAGCCTGCAATAAACTGGCCAGTGGTAGGACTGCAGTTTGAACCACAATTTGCTCTAATGCAGCCAAATAAATTTTCTAGCGCATCTTGTTGCAGCCTTCGAGTTGCTAGACTTTTAATAGATGGGTGTTTTTGGCGCAAACTCTCCCACAACATTTCAACTCCATTAAGCGTCCACAGCCAACCTATTTGCGATGGTGGTGTGCATTTGGAGCCTAGGAATTTGAGTGATTGTAAAAATATTTTCATTTCATTTATAAATTTTATATGAGGTGAGGAAATTTTTATATTAGTTGCGAAAGGTTTTCCTCTCCGCAGGTCCACCGTGTCGCTGTTGAGAGTGTCAAACAGCTTGTCCATTCTGGATATAATATCTGCCGTCACAGTCGCATCAGCTGTTAATTCACCTGTAATAGAACATAATATTTCATTTTATTATAATGGATTAAAAAAAATAAAATTGATTCAATAGTATTCTTGCTGTACATAGTAAACATAAAAATAGACAGAAAGAGAGACATACACACAAGATATTTTCACATTTGTAATATTATAATTATGTAGGTACTATGGATTTTTAGAGCAAATAGCTTTTCACATTGTGCCAATAATCTCAAAGTAAAATTGCTGCAGCTTACAGACACATAGACAGAACTAAATTACAGAGTTCCATTTTTGCTGTTATAGAGTGATGGAACCCTAAAAATATCTAGGAATCCTTTACATACATAAAGTTCAATAAAGCAAGTTACCTTGTGATATTTTAGCAAACATGCCCGCAGCAACTGTGTGGCTCAGCACTTGAACAGCTAGTTTTACCCTCATTTTTTGTTTTGTATTAGGATTTAAATGTTCATGTCTGAGACAGGGTGCAAACACGAAGTTAGGATTTGAGTTGTCCGATTCATAAAATTTAACAATGTGACTCCATTTGGCTACACCTGAAACAATATAAAATAATCATGACCAGTTGTTTACATTGTTACATTGAATAAGTTCTTCTTGAACCAAGAACTGCTATAAATTGTAATGTTTACCTGTTCCCTGGATTCCATCAGCTGATGTTATATTTGTAGAGCATTGTATGTCATATTTTAAAAATAAATTTCTAAAGCACTTTATTAAGTGAGGTGGATCAAAAAGTGCAAATATTTTTTTATTATTTATCTGAAAATGTGGACAGGTAGCAGTTGCCCCTAAAATGCATAAAGCCCTTCTATTGACTCCATCCATGTCACACACACTGGCCGCTATGTTAATGCCATGTTCATGACATTGTCCAAGCACCTGAAAATGAAACATAATTTGAACATTATGTCATTCCCATATTGGAAAACTTTATGCAAGCACCATGCATGACAGTAAATTATTAAGATTATATTAATTACCTCTTTTATTAAGACTGCTAATCTATCGGCAGTGACTGAGGAGCCTGATAAATAATAAGCCATGGGTTGCTTTATTTTTTTACGAATCCCAGCAATCATAAATACTAGTGCATAAGACACCACTTGTGCAGTTCTACCTTGCACACCATGGTCTTGAAAACCTTCTATGCTATCTTCTTTAATATTATATTGTAAATGTTTTTTTAAAGCTATTTCATCAAACATTAAAACATATTCATTATTAACAGCTTCCTGGGTTGAACAAAACTTCCCAACAAATTCAAATAGCCGTTTGTTGATGCCAACATTAAGTTTACATTTTCCTAACAAAACTTTCAAAGTGGTTGGAGCTGGCAGAGTAAACATTCGCCTTAGTAGCCTGTAGCAAGTGGGAGACCTTTTATACAGTCTTAAAGCAATAATTTTATCTTCTTCTGTCCATCTACGTCCCTTAGCACACTTTTTAAAATTTCTAATTTGTGCTTGCAATAATAAAGCAAAATTTGGGCTTATTTTATTTGTAAGTTTCATCACAGCATCACTGGTGCTTAATTTTTCCAGATATTTTGAATTTTTCAAGTGCTTCAATTGCCTTTTTAAACTGCTAACTTTATGCAAGTACTTCTTGCATTTTATAAAATTTTTATTTTCAACTGGATTTTTGTTAAGTCCAGATGGTCCTGGAAGATCACCTGTTGAGAGGTATCTGTTAGATATATCCCCAAGAGGCTGTGATGGTCCAGCTACAGGTTTTCTAATATTGTCATCTTGTAGAAATGGCATAGTAATATCCTGCAAAGAAAGTATAGCATTAGTTATGTAAAAATTTTTAAAATTTTAACATCATGCATTCATGTCTATCACCTCTCAGCCTTCATGTCACTTCTTCCCTATCTTTATCATCTTTCACTTTCTTTGCTTTTACTTATCACAATTATAAGTACATTATCAACATCATTAAATCTATTATTATGTTTTAGTGTCAACATTTATAAATTTATTTATATATTCACATTACATATGTGGTGCTAGCATATATTGTTACTAAAGTAGAATAAGCTAGGCAAAGTACTAAAGAGAAGAAATGCAACAGTATTAATATAAAACTTTTCAATTACTTAAATTTGTATTTAACTTAAATAGAAATTTTAAGCAATGCGTAAGAGCTCTACTTCTGTCAGGTATCCTTACACCATTTTGCTTTAAATTTGGTTCTGGCTGTTCAGCTTACTTTCACATCTGGTGAAGCAAACCGTCTCAACTTTTTGGATGTAAAGTCCACAAATGCTGTTTCATCAAAATGCCTATGACATAGCATTCTATGTTCAGTGTGTAGCTTCATCTGAAAGTCCTTGTTTGACCATGATTTGTCTGGACAGCAATATTTTGCCCACAATTCACAACTGAAATAAAGCAATGAATAGATAAATTAATTATGTCCAAAAATAACAATAATAAACATAACAGTTATAGATATATTATAATGATATATGTATTCACTTATTATGCAGTCTTAGAGCACTTACCGTAGGATATTTGTGGAACCAGGTTTTGGAAACCTAAATAATCTGGTTTCGGGGTCATCGACAGGTGAAGAACCGCACTTAAAACATTGTCTTTTGTTCTCCTTCATGTAACTAAAAACACGAACTCTCGAACACAACACTTAGGTGTTTTGCGACACAATAAACGGAGGAACCTAGGCTCAACTCAACGTCAACAATGGCGAGAAAACACTTAATGTTGTAAAGAAGACAATTCTGAATTCACAAGAAATAACATGCACCTAAGCCGGCAGACATTTTCCTTGTGAACAGTTATTATTACCAAGGAACAAATTAGTTACTGTAAAGTGGGGTTGCCAGGACAATTTTACAAAAGCCTACTAAATACTACACCCATTTCTTGAAAGTTGAAATTAATAAATTAAGAAAATAAGTAACCTCTCCCCAGTACGTTGCAGTAATTTAATTTAAAATGTAATTTATTTATTTGCATGATTTTTTGTTTATTTAAAGTAAAAACGTACCCTACACGAGCTTACATTTATTATATTCTGATATTTATACTTATTCAATTATGATATATATATTAATATGAAAAAAAAAATGCGAAATATTATACCGGATTATTTTTTTAACTTTAGAAAAGAATGTTAATAAAACTACCAAATGGTAGATTCTTATTAATTTTGGCACCTCTTCAGTTTTACTAATGTTGCCATACTTGAAAACGCCATTTTTAGAGACCGAAATTTTAGGTCTCTCCGAATAGACAAGAACTTGGCAACATAGTTCTAGCCCCCGTAGGCATTCTAAAGTTTTCTTAGGAAGTCGACCCCCCCTGCACTACATTCTAGGGCGATCATACTCCTGTTCTCTGACATCCATGGTTGATGGTATTAAAACAGTTCAGAAGGGTTTACAGAAAATAGTATTCAATAATTAACAATTTCATTTATTGCTCTCTCAAATGCTTATACAATTTTATTATATCTTAGTACTCGAATCGCTGACTGTCTATCTGACATATTAAAAATCAATTATTATGACACATTGAAAAACTGCCTGTAACAGTATAAATTATCGTATTTTTGATTGCGTCCACTTAATTTTTTTACTTTTTTCGCAACTCCTAGGGTCCGCAGACCTAAGTTAATTATTAATTTCAACTTGCATGACGTATTCCTGAGAAAAAGGGTTTTGACAGACAGATGACATGACAGATACAATTAGTTTATAATAAAACAACCACTATAATAATTATTTTTGTTTATTACTAAAAAAATGGAATACAAAATATAATATAAAATATAACATATTTGATATAAAGATACTATGGACGGATCACGGATCAGATATTATAATATCAGAGATCACTTTTAATATAAATGCTAAACTTTAATACTGATATTAATTTTATAATTACTTCAAGGCCCTTTTTCATATATCTCTAATTTTAGTCAAAAATAAGTTCATAAACTTGTAACATATAATTAGTTAATGGATCTTTTGGATTGTCTTAATGGATATGCGGATTTTATACATTACAAATTAAAAAAAACCTTTATTCGTTATCTACCAGGAAAAATATTTCCGATTAAAAATATTAAGAGATTATGCCAATGATATTCTAATAAAATATAGAATAGAATGTTATGAGCGCGCAATCGTGAAGACTCGAAAACGTCCTAATTGGGACGTATTGCCTTTAGTCTGTGTCACGCATGGCGACGAGTGGTACGCTGCTACAAAATTAAAAAAAATGTCATCCTGTGTATTTAGGATATGCACCAATTATGATACCAAAGTTAATAAAACACAAGGGATCTCATACCACATGTAAGAACGCAGTATACTTCGATTTATTAATATATTTCAATTATTTGCCTAATATTCTGATATGTCATCGCCGATGCATCGGTCGCTAGACAAATGTTAGTTTACATTGACGCGCAATTGACAACACTAGCTGTCTCTTTTTTTCTTATTGATTTTATCGACTATCCCCTTTCTATCATTTTGACTTGTAGTGAAATGTACCTTGAATGAAAAGTGTGTATGTGTGCTGCGCGGAACCCTTTTTTCGGTGGTTTAGTGTGCGTATAACATATCTGTCTATTAGAATATCATTGGATTATGACAAATGGGTTCAATATTGAAATATGGCCAAGGATCCTTTTTACCATTACTAATTACAATAACTGGTTGCGGTTTAGAATCGTTTGGCAGGACGATGGTGGTGGTAGGTGGGGGAGGTAAAGAGGGGATACTCCCTATTATCCCTATATAACTCCCATTACAAGGTAATTCATAGTTCCTGAGAAAATAGATTTTGAAAATAGCACTCGCCGGCCGCTGCCGCGGCACCCTTCGCTCGGCTCGTGCGATGTGGTCATATATCTAACCTAACCTAACCCACCTAGAAATAACAAAAAATTCTTAAGATTAACCCTCAAAACCTATGTTATCCAAGTGGGAAGAAAGAAAGTCGGACTATGGCACTCGCCGGCCGCTGCCGCGGCACGCTTCGCTCGGCTCGTGCGTTGTGGTCATATATCTAACCTAACCTAACCCACCTAGAAAGAACTAAAAAGTCTAAGGATTTACCTTCTGAACCTATGTTATCCAGACTGAAAGAAAAAAATCATCATACAACACTATTCATATCTTACAATAAAAACACATTCACACAAATCGAAAGAAAAGCGGAACTAAATTTGGCGCCATTTATAATAAATAATAAAACATTTTTTTTGACATAATAATCGTACGTCCTTGTCTAACATATACGAAATCACATTTCTTATCCTACTCTACAGTGATAATATTACGTTTAAGAGGTTAAAATGGCCGTTAAGTTTTTATTTAATTTTTTCTAAAAATATGAATTACCTTCAGTTGTGATTATTATTATTGTGATCAGTGAATATACCTCTATCAAATATATAAATTTCAACCACCAACTCCTGCCAAACGATTCTAAACCCAACCCCAATAACTAATGTCATTTACTTGTTAATCATTAATTTAATGACTTACTCCGGATCTTGAATGTATAATATATTTTTATAGTTAAATGTTTACTCTAAATACGAAAGTAAATATGCTATTTCCATGAGGTCTTGTGGAACAGATTCGTGATAGCATATGTACAGTTCTCGCGGCTCTGGCTCACTGAAAACCCGTCTGTAATAAGCAAAATTATATTTTTTTATAAAGTAAGTATAGTACGATTCAAACTTAATGGCGGCTCCAACATCGTACGTTCCCATGGAGGTTAGATACAGGAGAACCAACGCTTCATACTAAAGCATTACCCGTCTGTCTCTGAAAATTTGTAGAGTTTATAGCGCGCTGCCGTCAATAAGTAGTATCTGTCAAGTTAGCTATTTATGAGTACTGTCACTATTGTGACAACGTGAAGTTAGGCATTGAGACAACATAGCGATCGCAGCGCCTCCTTGGTTTGACAATATTTCTGAGACACTACATTCTAGGGCCTTGGTTCTCCTGGTTTCTAATCTCCATGGTACGTTCCGATGCGCAGATCGCAATTTTTACGTATCAGCCAATCAGCGGGACGTCGACTTGCGCGTACCTGTACTCGCAGCTAACTTCCGAGCCGCCATTAAGTTTGAAAAAATAATAGAAATAGAAAAAAACATTACATTACGTATTGTTTTTTTATTGCTAAGTGTAAAATGTGGACTTATCTCTAGAATAGATCTCGATCAGTCAACATAATAGTATTAAAAAGCAGGCTAAAGTGCAGTAACTCAAACGTATCACTACATATTATTATTATAAAACAAAGTCCGCCGCCCCGGCTTCGCTCGCATTAAATCGAGTCGCTAGTAATAATATAACACATAATATATTACATACATAAATAAATAATCTATATATTACAAAATAATAGTGCTGAATATGATTATGAATATATTTTGTTTATTCTAGAATAAAGTATTCTCATTGGAACTTACCCTACTACCCAAAATAAAAATGGTTCATAATTCTTTCTACTAATCCCACACTGGCTCAGTACTTCCACTGGCGCTTCAAACAACATGCCATATTCTTTAACAGCAACTAATATCTTGTTAAGTGGATTAGATGTTGCTTGATTTCTTTTGAATCTGAAAATAATAATAGTTAATATACAAAATAGTACCTAACGAAAATAACAAAGAAGAAAAATAATGATGATATGTTACAGTATTTTTTTAATAATGCTTTTTACTAATCCATTTATTTAAATAGATAAGTATGAAAGATATGTTTATTTGAATCAAAATTAAATTGGTGATATTCTCTTTTTTATAGGTATCCCTTTAGGTAAAGCTTACTTTTTAAAAATAATAATCATAGGGACACAATTTCCAAGACTTAGAGGGAGGGAAAAAGAAAGATGGAAAAACAAATAAATATAAAATTATAACTTTGTAATTAAAATAATAAAAGTGTTGAAAATTAATACATTGCCCTTTCTCGCTCTCTCTTAATCGGTCTTAATCGCTTTCTTCCTCTTCTCAAAAACGTTGGACATGTCGCGTTACATCCGTAAGAATTTTACCCTCATGCAAAGAAGTTTAATTTCAAAAATAAAACATCTTTTAATATATTATATACATATGTATAATAAACTATACATAAAATAATAATATTACGTATTTAAACTGACTTACTTTATACTATGCTGCATTAATTCGTGTATTTTCTTACTGGCACTTCTGAATGTTTTCACTATATGAGAATACAATACATTATTTGCTTGAACTTCTATGTTCTTAACTGGAGCTATGAATATGCCTTTTTCAGATTCCAAATGTACAAAATGAAATAAAACATTATCTTCACCAGCGGTTATCCTAAAAAACATTTGATTTTTTATTTTGAAAAAAAGAATTTCGAAATTGAAATTATTTTAATACACTATTTTGGAATAATCAATTATAATATAATCGATTATAAATTTATTTTATGAGTCAGTGAGTGAGTACATTTATTATTAATTTATTTTTCTTACGTTATGGCTTTATTTTATAGATTCAAAACAAATTGAGAAATTAGTACTCATAAATTATAGAAAACTTCATAAAGAACAGGTTTCTAGTTAACATCAAATTGTATACCTTTTAACCGTGACATGGTTAAGTTCCTCAAGTAATGACTTTCTGATATCAGGCATGTCTGTAGTACTTGATCTACTGTCCTGTAAATATTAAAAGTTCAGTTAGGAGCTTAGTGATTGAAATTAAAAATTTTACTTTTCTCTATTCAAGTTCATTTTTTCATGGATTTTTTTAGTTTCAATATTTATTTGTGTTAATTATCTTATATCCTATAATGACCTTTAAGAGCAATTTTTAATAAAATTAAAATGGCATGAGAAATGTTTCACGGTACTTGTAATTTTTTTTTCATATATTTAATATGTTGATATTAATGAAACCTGTTTATCCCAATCAGACTCGGACCCGGAGGAATCTCGTCTATTCTTCTCTCTATCTGCTCTTCTACCAACTATTCTCTCATCGCTTATTTCACTAAAAAAAAAGTAATTAAACCAAGCAAAAATCAAGTAATGATATAAATAATATAATTAATGATATAAATAAAATAATATAATTATTATGTACGCCATATTGGAATTAGAGATAATGACCTGTTTTCTTTCAAATCTACCTTCACTCGTGACCTAAAACTGCACTTGTGTGTAGGCTTGTCCGTGACATAAATAATTTATACTGTGCAATAATTAGTTAATGTGTTTCCATTCACTGTCCGTTCCAATGGGGTATTTTATTTTAAGGTAGCCTAGCGGTTACGCGCTCGCTTGTATAACCGAGACCCGAGTGATGCGAGTTCAAATCCGGGTCTCGCACCTCTGATATTTTCATGTGCGAATCATTTCTATCCTGATTATCACTTGTCTTACGGTGAAGGAAAACATCGCGAGGAAACCTGCATGTCTGAGAAAACCTAGCAAGTTCTCGAAAGACACGTGAAGTCCGCCAACATGCACTAGGCCAGCGCGGTGGACTATGGCCTCCTCGTACTGAGGGAGGCCCGTGCCCAGCAGTGGGTCGTTTAAAAAGGGCTGATAACAATTTTTTTTTTATTTTTCACTAGGAACGATCCCGAGCGAAGCAAGGGTGAAGCTACTTAAAGCTATAAAATAGTAAAGGTACAAACATATTACGATAAAAGAATAACATATGGCATACCTATTACTCTTTACACTGCCGGAATCTTCAGAATAGCTAACATCTATACTGGAATGTCTGTATTGTTTCTGTGGGCCGTTGTACCATTGAGCATGCAAGTTATGTTGACTTGCGCTGTGAAAGTTGTGAGGAGAATTCTCAATCGCCATGTTTATTTGTTCACTTGAATTGTGACGCCTTTTAATGTCTTGCTGTGACTTTGAAAGTTTTAGTGTTGGGTTCTTTACTTCTGATTTGGAAGCTGTAGTTAAATTTTAAAATATATTATATATAGTACATGCATTTTATATTAGCAGCTGTGTTTTTTTTATTCTGGTAACATCTAAGCGAGATCTTGTAAAATAAGGAATTAAGGCTGTCTTTAGATCTCCCAGTTTAAATAGGCTATTTGACAATTCTAGCGATAAGTATTTAATCTGTTAGATACAGTAGCTTATGGGTCCACAATAATTATACAATATTTTTTTTGCATTAAAATAAATTGTAAATATTTAATTTTTGAAAAATAAATTTGAGTTTTTTCATCTGTGGATTACAAGTACTGAAACGCTGGCGGTCATATTTGAGCAGCGTGTGACGTCACATTTCAAATAACAAAACATCGTGTGTTTTATCGTTTGCAGTTTGCTGAGAAGATCACTCGAAGTTTAACGAAATGAAGCCGGGCTACACAAAAGCTGATAGTGCAAATTTACCAAAAATAGATTCATTTGTGGTTGCAAATTTTTTTGCATGTAATCCTGACTTTTGCTCAGCCGAGTTGCGGTTTTTGTAAAAGTTGATGTGTATAGTTCTTATGTCAAATAGTAAAAACTTTATGAAATAATTTTAAATTATTTAAAGGTCACACGTCTTGTAGCTTGTCATTTTCATAAAAAATATTTATATTCTAAATATATATAATATATATATACTAGCTGACCCGTGCCCACTTCGTTGGGCATAATGTTAATAATCCTTTTTTAGTACAGAGTGTTATGTTTTAATTTCTAACTGCCAAAAGGTGGGTTATACGTAGGTATTTTATTAATATTAAAAATTAAATTATCTATACTAATACTAAAAAAACTACTTTTTGTAACTTAAATATAAAAGTTAGACATATGCTGTTGTTGACTTTTTTGTAGGCATTTTCAAGGTCCACATCTTTTCTCTAGAACTCAAAAATATATCTTTCATAGCTAAGGCAGCGTTCGTAAGAAACGCTTTCATTCGACCGTTTTTTCTCCGATTCACTTTGCAAAATGGACTACCACGTAAAAGCCTTTTTATTTTTCGGTTTCTTATATAACCTATGACACTCAGCAATAATGTGGCTTTCTATTGGGGAAAGAATTTTTAAAATCGGTTCAGTAGATCCCGAGATTACCCCTTACAATTTAACAAACACACAAACTTTACTTCTTTATAATATTAGTATAGACATTAACTTATATGAGCTTGTTATTTCCAATGAAAAAGCTGCAAACTTTTAGCTTAAAATATGTTTAAGAGTTGGAACATCGTAGCATGGAAAATATATAACATATTCTCCATGCATCGTAGTTAGCTTTATTTAGTTTATTGAAATATGACGTCACAGCCAGGAATGTCACGTGATGTGCTGTTTTCGCGCGAATTTAAAATTACTGAAAGATTAATATATTTTTTCCGAATAAATAACGCTTTTTTCAGAAAAAGATAATTGTAAGAGGTTTAAAATGAACCTACGTATGTTTTAAAATATCTTTCCGAAAACTGTCAAATAGCCTATTGTAACTTAAACATATTTTTAGTTCAGAGAAATCTGTACAGCAAAAGAAATCCTATTAAATCCATTAAAACTTTAAATTGACCAATACACAAAAACTTGAAAAATTGTAATACTTCAGTGGTTAAAAAATAAGAAAAATATTTTTTTTAAATATATAGGTACATATTTATTATTATAAATCATTTTTTTTATCATTTAAAAATAATCCATTGTTTAATACTTTCTTAGCTTTACGCGAATATTCGACATTATAAATGAAACTACCTTTTCGGATTTTGTCGCCGATTTATTTTGATTTTTAGTTCCCGACGTTTCGAATGCTTTACAGCAATCATGGTCACGGGAGAGACTAAGGTATTTGACGTCTCATAGGTTTATATACCTACTTGTTACAGACAGTGCCTACCCACAATTTACAAAAAAATTTTGACCATGATTGCTGTAAAGCATTCGAAACGTCGGGAACTAAAAATCAAAATAAATCCGTGACAAAATCCGAAAAGGTAGTTTCATTTATAATCCATTGTTATTAACAAAAGATTATTGACTTACAAATATTATCTCTTATTTTCTTTCCATACTTTGTTAAGTATTCAGGGTGTGTTTCAACTTGAGGCTGGGTGTTGGACGAAAACCAAGACTGTAGGTATTTGTTTAATCCAACATCAAATAACAATTCAAGGCAGCTTTCACACTCTTCTACATAAAATGGCGACGGTGGAGTTACTCCCACGGCCTACGAAGAATAAGTTTATGAATAACAGTTAATTGAAAAAAATAAAGTAAATCTAAATATTATATAAAAGCGAAGGGTCACTCACTCACTTGACGTATAAAGATGGGATTTGGTAGAGAGGTAGTTTATAGTTAGTAGACATCCGCTAAGAACGGACTTTGGGACAGGGCCGGATTCAGGGAGTCTAAGGACTCTCACGAATTTGTATGTATGTTCTTCATTTTTTGTGCTATAAACTTTAAATTCGGAGTGTTCAAAGTGAAAAATTTGGATTCGTTTCACTTAGCCTTCGAGGCGTTACGATTGAGCGCCTCAGAAGCCAATAGTTATAATTTCTTGAGTTAATACTTTCTTAGGTTTACGAGAATATTTGAAATTATAAATGAAACTATCTGTTCTTTCGGTTCATGGACACAGGAAAGTCTCTCCAAAATAAATCCGCGACAAAATCCGAAAAGATTTTTTTTAATTAGATAAAAAATAGGATTATAATATATAGTGCTTTCTTCCTATTTAGCGTTCCATATCAGCGACATCTATTGATGAATGATAGAAACTAAAGTTTAAAAAAAAGGTCAAACAGTGAGAACTTTCTAGGGTTGGAAGCATTTGACTAAACATAAAAAACCATGCACTTATTTTAATTACACTTAAATAAATATTCAAACTAAAAATACATACTAAAAATGATACTATTCTATATTTTACTATCGTTAAAATGACGATTCAATAGAGCTTATAAGAGTCTATTTGAATAAAGTACATTTGGAATTGATCTGTCGTTATTTACTTAGTTACAACAAAAGTTACATACATCTTCTGTACATCCTCCAGCTTCCATTAGAGTGGCGAGTATAAAATGCCCTTTTCCCACGATAAGTATAAACCAACGGCCATCTGGAATTCTAAAATAAAAATTGCAATAAGATAATTAAAATACAGTGGCAGCCCAGTGATGCAGGCGCTCGCTTTGATAACCGAGTGATGCAAGTTCAAATCCGGGTCTCGCACCTCTGATATTTTTATGTGCGAATCATTTCTAACATGATTACCACTTGTCTATGTAGAAGGAAAACATCATGAGGACACTTGCATGTTTGAGAGAACTTAGCAAATTTTCGAAAGAAATGTGAAGTCTGCCAACTCGCACTTGGCCAGTGGTGGACTATGGCCTGATAACCCTCGTATTGAAGGGAGGCCCGTGTTCAGCAGTGGGACAATACAATATGAACGTGAATATTGTCGCGTAATATAGTGTGAACTCGTCATAATAGCACGCCTGTACCATGCCTAAGAACGGCGAATGTCAATTTTTAACTTATGTCAATTACATGACAGGAACAGTTTATTGCAAATTCTAATGTGTTAGAGAGAGACAAAACACTTTCGGGAAAGGATTCGAAATTACTAGAAACATTTTGAATTTTCGATACTAGAATGTTCTAATATTTATGCATATAAAAAGGCCGGCAGTGTGTCGAGAGTCAGTTGACATCGAGTCGAAGTTGAAGAAGGAATACGAAATTGTGGAAAAGTGAAGAGTTAGTGAAGAAGCATTGAGAAGGAGTATTACAGTGCTCATAGACTAGTGTCGTGTACAGACTGTGCTCGTGTTTTTAAATAATTAAAACAACTTTGGTACAAGAACGCTATTAATTTCCGATCCCGAACCCGTAGTACGTAACAATATCATATTTATTTTTTAATTATGATGATGATGACTTATTGTATTTTCTCTTCGCGGATTTATTTTTGAACAAAAAATCCAAAAAGATAGTTATAATAAATTTCAAAATATATTCGCGTAAATTTTATAAAGTATTGTCGACACTGATGTCGAAGTTAGTGGTTTACACCACCAATTCCGACGATTCTGAATGCAGAGTTCACATAACTTCATAACATAATACTAACTAGTAATCTACACATTATTTATCTATATATATGTATAAGTAAGTATATATAAGCACATGCAATCTCATTCATTAACCGACTTCAAAAAAAGGAGGAGGTTCTCAATTCGTCGGGGACTTTTTTTTTTTTTTTTTTTTTTTCTATGTATGTTCCCCGATTACTCGACGATGGCTGGACCGATTTGGAAAATTCTTTTTTTGTTTGAAAGGGTATAGTTTCTAGTTGGTCCCATAGTCACCAAGTTACGATCTGATGATGGGATCCCAGGGAAATCGAAGGCAACTCTCAAATTTTATAGGCACTTATCACGTTTTTCATATATTTCCTAAAGATGTTTAAGTATTTGCGTCTGATTATCATCATCTCCTGTGGTTGAGCTAATGATGGAAGGTACAACTCCTCAACGGTTAGGAGTTAAAAGAAAATTCTTTCAATATTATACGTAATTATAGACCGATAGTTAAATTCTTTCAGGCTCTTATTAACCGACTTTAAAAAAAGGAGGAGGTTCTCAATTCGTTGGGGACTTTTTTTTATGTATGTTCCCCATTACTCGAAAGTGGCTGGACCGATTTGGAAAATTCTTTTTTGTACATAAACCAAATAAGTATCTACTTTCCGCTAAAAATTTGAAAATAAATTATTTTTAACAAAAAACAAAAACCGACTTCAAAACTAAACAAATCTAAACTAAAAAGTAGAAAATAATACTTTTAAGAACTTCGTTAATTTAGAAGTCGGTGCCAGCCAAAGCAAAATAACCTTAAATAGACACATTCGATTAATCTATATCTATAATATTTGTAAACATAATCAAAATACCGTTCGAAAGTTCCTTGCAAAGGCAAGATAAGTCTATCCGTCTTGGCTGGCACCGACTTCGAAATTAACGAAGTTCTTAAAAGTATTATTTTCTACTTTTTAGTTTAGATTTGTTTAGTTTTGAAGTCGGTTTTTGTTTTTTGTTAAAAATAATTTCACTCTCAAAAGTCCAGTGGCATTGTTAGTTCATGCTTCAAGAAAAAGAAAATAATCTAAATTATTATTTTATTAAAAATAAGCTATTTTTTATTCATTACAACAGAATGATTTAGTCTAAGTTATAGTTTACAGTACCTGAATTCATTTCCATCATTAGCATGTTGCTTTCTGTGTTCATTGATAAAAACTTCTTTCCATATAACTAGTTTTTCAATGTCTCTCTCCATGCTTATGTTTAATATTCCATTTAATTTTAGAAATGCATTTATTTCTTTTAAATCTTCATCTTGTAAATGTGAACTTAATATATGTCCTGAATAATACAAACAAGCCCCAATTACTGTGTAAAGTCTTTGAAAGTTTTCTACATCATCTGTCTAAAATAAAACAAATATATAATAATATAATACATCTTAATTAATAATAAATAAATTATTACATCTGAATACATAAAGGTTACATAATGCATATAGTGTAATAACTTTTACTTTGTTGTTTCTTTAATTATATTTTTATAAGTACCAAAATTAAATTTTAATGACATACCCATTCTCTGTAATCAGCTGCTTCTAATTCTGTAATAGCATCATCAACTTGAATTTTCACTTCTAAGGGTAAGGACACACTATGAGCTGCCAATGTTTCTTCAAAGATAACACTATGATGTATACTAACAGCGTTACTCTTTGTTTTACTTCCAAATATTAGTGTTACAAATATTCTTGAAAATAAACCATCCAATTTGTCTACATTATTAGGTTTTGTAAAACAAGTTTTCAGCGAGCCATATAAAAATTCTAGAACTTTAACTATTTCATTTATTACCCGTTTAGCCCCAAAAATATCTATTTTTTCATTTGGAAGAGCAACTAACAATAAATCATTACAGTGAGAGGCATAAGTAATATTAATCAATTTATTTTTATGTAAGACTGTAGACACAGCAGGCTCACTTGTACCTAAAGATTTGGGTGCTAAGTGATTGAGAGTTAAATAAGCACCTCTTGTGTTATACAAGAAATTTTGATTGAAAGGCCTTGGAAAGCAATACAGTACTCCTTTGTCATCATTGCTTTGGTACTCTAAATCATTTCCACAAATATAAAGAACAGAACACATAGCATCTTTTAGTATTTGTGTTAAAGAATTTTCTGGTGCACATTTGGATACCAATAACTTTTCCATATCCAAATTAAAGCCATCTGTTACCACTTGAAATGCTAATTTAGGGTTTTCAACATCTTCAACGACTCTTTGAAGTACACTATTAATATTATATGATGTTACTTCTATACCATTTATTTTTTGTAAATAATATCCAACTTTTACTTTTGGTATATATAATGCTTTAGCTTCGGACAAGAAATCAGCCACCACTAATGTTTTTCCATCTGCATGAGTTTCTAAGCTGATTCCAAATAGTTTCTCTATTTGACAATTTTTTTCACTGCTAAATATCATGTTTTTACTAACCTACAAATAATTTTATGTAATACAGATGATATAGAAACCTTGATCAATAATTTCATGAATACATCACTAAATATTTACCTGAATAATAACAAATTTATTGTTGTCCTCTGACTCTTTTTTCTTTTCAGTTACAACTTTATTTTTTGCTTTGCGAGTTTTTAAGACTTTAAATATTCTACCTAAAACATTAAGGAACGAACTTGTGAATTAACATAGAAAGTTTATTTGTGAATAACTATTTATATTATAAACACTCATTTAAATTAGAATATAATGATTAGTAAACCGAAAAAATAACTTATATCTAAATAATTAATATATATTATACCCTTTGTTGAACGACGTGTAGAAGTTCTTTTAAAATCACTTCTTAATTTAAATGTTTCGCAATTTTCTAATAACGGTGCCTGGGAGTCGTCTAAGCTTTCGTTAGTGGCTTTAAGTTTCATATAAACAAGTTCGCCATCCTCACCTATATCAGAATCCCATTCAGGGACGGAACTGTAAAATAAATAAAGTTAATCACGAGATTTTTCATTCAAAAATACTTTTTAATTTGCTAAATCGGCACCTTTCAGAGTCCGAATATTTTGAATCATCTGACGAATTAGTCCAATCATTATCAGATTCATATGGGCTTTCATAGTTATTTTTGTTTTTGTAAGTATTCATATTATTAATATCTTCTCATATATTTTAATTTAGGAAATATAATAAAATTATAATTTATCCTTTCAATCACATTCAAGTTGTTTATTTTTGAAAGTTTTGTTATAGTTTTTGACACTTTAATGTCATGATTTATCACTCATCATCCACAGTGTAAACAGAACTAAAAGTCATAGACAAAAACTAAGAAATCTAAAATGTCGAGTTCAAATCAAATGGAGATTTTTAGCATTAAAGATTTACTAGCACTTTCCGTTGGTTCCTCGCGTTCAAAACAAACTCTTCAGCTTTATAATATTACTTATTAGTATACATAAAGTTGTTTATTTATAACCTTACTTCACTTTGGCGAACTTTAATCTATTCGTTCAAAATAGTATTATCATTGGAGTGAGTTAACTAGTATTAAAAATCGCAAAACCACTTTGAACTTACAAATGGTTTTAAGCAACATATTAGGTACTATCATTACCAAACTTCCTTGAAGTGTTCAATTTGTATTTTTATAAAAAAAAAATATATAATGTGTGGCATGGAGTATGATGTGTGGGGTGAGATGACTGACAATATGAATTTTGAATACCATTATATTATAATCCATCTATATTGAATATCATACATTATTTTAGCACGGAAATTTAAAATGCATAATATATTAATACCTATTTAGAAAATAGAGAAATATCATCTCAGTCAATCTCTTATCAGGTAATTCAAAATATATATTAAGTGGATCAGATAAACTACAATGTTTTAATGAGGTTCAATAATTGACTTGAAGAATAGAATGGAAAATACTTTATTTGTAAACAATAAATCAAACTATCCTTTATATAAATGCATTGAAAGCAAACAATCAGATAACTGGAAAAAAGATAAATCCCCAGATCTGTACAGCTCCAAGTCATTCCACGTTTGCGAAGTTAAATCTAAAAACAATAAAAGTGATTTAATAAATAATGAAAAAAATACTTTAATTTGGAGTACTAAATCGGAGAGAGGCAACAATAATGAAAGCTGTGATACTACAAATGAACCATGTTATCACGTAAAGTTGGTATGTAATAGTAACATTTTTTTATATCTATATTTATGTTGTTTACTGTCCATTGCCGAAAAGTACAAGAAAAATTGCGTTTCATTCATATATTTGTAAGTTTAGTACAGTAGATAGCTAATTTACAATCTAAGAAAAGTACCGAGCGTCCTTATTTGCGATTGATGTTAACTAAACGCTGAAATGAAAAAATTGTTAAAACTCTACCAGCATTGATTTATGTTAATTGAATTTTGTTTTTTTTATAATAATATTTTTTGCCTGCCATTGTGCAGTGCCCCAGTACGTTGCTCCAGCTTTGTGTATTGTCTTTTATTTGTCGGTTAAAGTTATAATTTTGTTAGTAACACTTGATATGGTCTTCATCTGTATTAAATATTTTTATTATAATTATTACGACCTCAGTTCACGACGAGAAGCACGATGACAGATAGAGGAGAGAGTTTTCAATTTCTAAGTTTTAATAGATACCTAATAGATAGATATAAAATTGGTAAAATTAACTATTATGTAAAGAAGGCGGTAGTCCATAAATGTTACTGAGTTTATCATGATAGAAGAACCTATTTTGACCTATCCAGTATTTGAATCCAGGACCTCACGATCTGAAGCCGTACATATTATACTCATTAGGTGTAATATGTATGTAATATGATATAATAACATTAACTTACACCTTCCAGAATACCTTTCTACGATTAAAAGACAGCACTAAGCAACTTTTATGTCTACTTGAGGAAATTCAAGCAAAAGTACATACAAATAATATCATTTCCGTCGAAACTCTACAACTTAATAACGTTTTTAAATATGATTTACCACCAAAGGTAGATATAGTTTTTTTTATTGTAATTTTGATTTGGAACACGTGTAATTTTTTAACTTTTAAATACATAGTATTTAAATTCAATTACTTACTGCAAATATGTCGTACAACATTTAGTTCTATCAAAAAAATATTATGTTTTTTAATAACATAGGTAGTTTTTTTTGTAGAAAATAAACTCAGTAACAAATATAATTGTTTTGTATGTTCACCGATTGACCGCTGAATCGATTTGGAAATATACTATGAAATCCTTCTTAGGTGGTCCCATTTAAATTCTATCGAAATCGGTCAAACGATTTTTGAAAAATCTACAGAAATCTTTTGTTTTAAGTTTGCACATATAGGTATAGTTATGAAGTCTTTTTCTTAATATTTTTATATGGTGCACGAAAGGCACGTATGAAATATATTATTATATTTGAATTTTGAGCTATTTATATTATTATTTTTAGGATGAGCATGATGACTGTTCAGTATATAAAAGGTTAATACGTAAATGCCATTGTCTAAATCATCCTGAATACAATGATTTTGTGATACATTTCAACGAAGAGTCCAAATTCACTACGAGTAACATCGGTGAATTAATAAAAAATATGCGCATTTTAAGAAAATTTCTTTATATAGGGGGCAACTATACTAAAAACGCCCTATTGTTTTTATATGAAGTGAGTGGTACTATGGCTTTATACGTATTTTCTTTTAATTTATTTTGAGTTTTATATGAGGCTTATTTCTTTTATTTGACTAGAAGCATCGCCGTCGCTCGCCTCAAAGGCTCTATGAAACATCTAATTTATTAACTATGGATAGAGGCAAGGTGAACCGTCTTATATATAGTATAGGGTCCCATAGGAGTAAGTTGAAAAAATCACCTGCTGTAATTCAAAAATCCATCATAACAGCAAGAGTGTAGCAAGAAGGAATTATTTTGGGTGACTAGAGTAGTTTTTACGCTTTGAGATGGTTCCCCTTCTTCTACCATCCAAATAAGTAATAACAAAAACATACATTCATCTATACATATAATAAAATTCTAACTAAATATTTTTTTTCAAATCTTAGACAAAAAAATGTAGACCAAATGTTTGTTTTTTTTTTGTTTATTATTTTAAAATAATACTTATAACCCTACATTTTCAACCTTCTACCGCCAATCCATATTTTTTATAATGATTAGAACGCAGCCCGGCCGTCGGAATTGCTATAGTAATATTATAAAAGATGTTTGTAAAAGTTTTGATCATTGATTAGACTCAAATTCATAGGGTGTGTTAGAATCACAAACAAATGAAAAACTTGAAATTATACAAGGATGCGCCCACGCAGACATTTGTAATATTTTTTATGAACACTCCATAGTAACTGCTTGTATATCGTGGCCTTGTAAATACAAATACTACGGAAATTATGTGACGCAAGTCAGTATAATATATTGTAATTTTTATTATTATACATTTTTCTACAATTAGGATATTTCAAAAATAATAATTAAAGAAATAGGTAACCGGTAAAATCAGACCACGTATTATAAAGGTGTACCAGAGTGGCTCAGTGTTAATGCATTCGTTTTGGAATCCGAGTGAAGCGAGTTCAAAACCTGGGTCTTGCATCTCAAAACTTTTCATGTGCAAATCAATTTCTACCACGTTTTCGAAAGACACGTCTATTGTGTAGTCCGGCAACTGCACATGGCCCCCGTGGTGGACTATGGGCTGATTCCCCACTTAAAAAGGGATCCGTCATGTACCCAGCAGTCGAATCTTAAAAAGAGCTGAATACGAAAACAAAGGATTATAATATTATATTTTTAATATAATTTTTTTAGAACTTAGCAGCGAATTTTTTATATAAACTAGCAGATATAGAACAAGGACGAAGATATTTAAACTATAGCTCTAAAATTGCTAACGATATAAGAAATGTTTTAAGAAAAAAATCATCGTGCCTTGAAGTAAATATTGTTCATTCTTTAAATGCTACGTTAAATTTACTTCAACCATTTACCAAAAACCCCCCTGTAACATGCTTCACCCAATCACTTTATGAAGGTGATAAGAAGAAATTAATTTCAAGAGCACAAAATACTTTTAGTAAATGCAAAAACTATCACTTTTACTCAAAGGAGTTATGTAGAATTAAAAGACCAAAAATCATTCCAGAATACACTCAATAAAAAATATCTATTTGATGTAAGGTAAGTACATAATATAAAGAATATTTTTTTAACAATTATAATTACTATTAAAACTTTAGTTTTAATATAAACCATACATTTTTCAGGTAGAGGACCTAGACTTTAAATTTATTTCAAAATCACCGCTTGTAAGTTATAGCAATGTCAACCATTGAATGTATCCTTTATTAGTATAAAACTACTTGTAATAATTAATGTGTATTATTATTGTTTTATTTTATTTCAGATTTAAGCATCTCCTTAATTAACCGATATAGAAAAAAATCTAAATGTTTCCTTTTTATTTTATACTAGAAAACCCGGCCCGCTTCGCTGGGCGTAAGTTAAAATAAATTGAACGGTTTTTATAATTTTTAATAAAATAAAAGTTCCCTAAGTTACCCCTTATAACATTAGCTATGTGCGAGTGAAAGTCCCGTCAAAATCGATCCAGCTGTTCCAGAAATTAGCCGGAACGAACAGACAGATAGACATACAGACACTAAACTCCAATTAAACTACGATTTTCGATAATTAAAAATACTTTGCCCTTATAATAAATTGCCTTAATTCTAAATTCAAACCAAGATCTTAATAAAATAAATACTTTTGATAAATTATGGTTTTATTAATATTAACGTAATGTACTTACTATAAGTACGCTTTAAAAATGAACCTTAATACCGACTAAAGTACGAACATACAATTGAGAAAAAATTGTCACGCTGAAAAGCACGTTTTGTCTTAAAAAAATCACTTGCATGTGCCGCTTAATGCCAATACCACCTCAACCGCTATGTCCCTGCATTTTAAATCTGTAATATCTTCAAAAATATTCATTTAAATTACATGCTTTAAAGGGCCATATTGATCTATATTAAATACACATTTTATTTAAGGTACTTAATTACATAAGGATTAATGCTGTATTGCTTAAAATTGCTTCTTAAATAAGCCATTATTTCTCGTAAAAAGTTAAGGATAAAAAATGGTTATTGTGGGTTATCCCTAAGAGATAGACATATCTACCAGTATATAAGTGTATAATCTATGGACATATCCCTAAGAGATACATAAGTCGTCGGACTTTTTTGTAGATCTTTTTAAGGTCTACAATACTGTAGCACATCATTTTGATCTATCTCGAAGGGTACAGCCAGCGTTTCAATGTAAGCGCAAAAAAATGTGTTTACTTACGACATCACATAAGAAACTTCCAAAATTATCATTGTTTCTCTACTATATTATGCATGTATTATACATATAAACCTTCCTCTTGAATCACTCTATCTATTAAAAAACCGCAACAAGTTCCGTTGCGTAGTTTTAAAGATCTAAGCATATATATATGGACAGACAGACAGACAGGGAAGCGACTTTGTTTTATACTACGAGTATGTAGTGGATATGTACTTAATTAAGCTACTGTAAAAGCAGGTTGTTGAGTTACATATGTTTTTAATTTTCAGATTAAAGAAAAGTAATTATTTTGGTAACTATTGAAGAAAAGTAAATATTAAAAAATAAAAATATATTTGTTTAATTAAACAACACATATAATATAAAAGTACAACACAAACACCTTAAAAGCAATTATATTAAATAATTTACTGTATAACTTTATAAAATACAAAAGTACTCTAAAGCAACTTTACATAATATACTCATACTAATATTCACAGGTAATTTTGGTATTATTTTAAAAACTAAAAAAATTGTTACATCTGATATAAATATATCAGGATAAAAAAATGCAATTACTTCTTATTACATAATAAAATAGAAGAACTAATAATTCCCTATGACCTCTGTTCTTAAAGTTTTGATTATTATTTTTATTTAACCCATGAAAATCAATAGAGGAATGTAATGAAAATAAATAGTTTGAATAAATAATCATTTAACTTTAAAAGTGCTGCCTTACGCCAACACTCAGGCATATTTTAATGAACCATTAAAAGTTGTTGTTTAGTATGAAGGTTCTCGACTTATTGGTTCATTAAGTGACTGTGAGTGCAGTGGTTAGTCACATAAGGGGAATGAGATCTAAAATATAGTTATAATAACAATGCTTCATTGATTAATAATTAATCAATCAAATTCCCTAGGATTAAAATTTTCTTGGGGTCTATTATAATATGTAATTCTTCTCTTATTTAGAGGGTTTGGATTGTTAGGCTTAAAAAACATTGCCATTAAAATATAAAACCCACCAATTATTTTACTCAAGAAATCTAGAAAGCCTAAAAACATTGGTGTGGAGTTCTTAATAAATATCGACATTTCTCTGATTAAAGCCAAAATAAAGTTGCCCAAAAAATTGACAAATGCAGTGCTACCAGTAAAAATAGCAATGATAAATGCAAACAAGAATGTGAAGAATTCCTTAATATTACTTATTGATAGCATATTTTTAAGGTTTGTTATTTCACTATATGCATCATTTAACTTTGCTTCGATGTTAGCCTGTTTGCTGGCACTTTTGGCTTGGTCATAATCAACAGATCCAGTTAGTATTGGTTCTATCTCTAAAAAAGCATCTGTTATATGTCTTACACATTTTAAAAGCACCATTATTTCTAAATCTCTGAATTTTACACTTTTTACTTGAAACCAGAATGCACCAAAAGGTTGGTTATCTATTTCTGTCCAGATGCAGGTTCCAGATGAGTGACCGATAGTTTCGGAATCCGAAATGCCGATCCACTGTATCTTTGGGTAAACTTTCATAAGTTTATGCTGGGCTTCTGATAAGTCTCTCTTAAATTCTACTTCAGCTGGGCTCACCAAAACTACATCACGATAACCAATGCGTTCATCTATCAGTCTTCTTTCCAGATATCGGCCTAAGAATATTCGTGACTTCAATAAATCTTTTACGTAATTTTTCGCATTTAAAGTTTCCATGTCTTCAGAACTGTCCATATGAGATGAAGCTGATGACAAATTAAATGTAGTACTCCGCCTTGTTACGTTCATTTTTGCAAAAATAGTAATATAAGAAATTAATTATACATAATACATATAACTTGTTGTGTTTAATAAAAACACAAACACCATTCACCGTGACATGACGAATGCCGACAGTTGTCATTGACAATTGACATATCGTATCATTCTCTTTGTATCGTATGGTCGACCAATAGTGATGTGCATTTTAGGGTTTATTATTTAACCATAGATGAATATATCAAATAACATAACAATCCAATCGTACGGCCTTTTCCAATTACAGCACTAAGGCGCATTATGCGGCATAATGCTCATCGTTGAATGTTCCAACTACAACAGCGCTTCGCACAATCGAGCACTGCTTTTGCGTGATGCTGTGTTAAAGAAATAAATATACCGTGTATCGATCATTGAGTTATTATTACTACGTATAGAGTGGGCACCTCAACTAGATTTATTCAAACACCTGTATAAGCCGATCGGCATATACGCGTTTAGTCTGTGCCGAGCGGCTGCGGTAGCTTCATAGAGTATATTGCTACATATATAAGTAGCTTGACGTATTGGAGTAAAAATTATTACGTCTAAATATGCCGTCATGTGTAGTGAGGTACTGTACATACCGTTCAGGAAAATCAAATAAAAGTCAAGGAGTGACTTTTCACGCGTAAGTTTACTGCATTTTCGTTTAATCACGCTTAATTTAATAATTTTGTATAATTTTAAAGTCATGCCGACTGTTGAAATCAAAGAGTAAAAAAAAGGTCTACGCAGAAGTGACAATATCGAGTTGCTATGTTAATTAATACAGATAATGAAATTATTTTGTGGTTCCCTATCAGATAAAACATTTTATATTATTATATATATACTTTTTTATTAAGCTATTGCATAGCTTCTATCGCGGGCTTTGAGCGCGGCGACCGAATTTTTGCAATCCCCGAGAAACCTCGAAAATGAGACCCATGTCATTATTAAAAAAAAATTTAGGATCTTGTGGCTCAGTGGATGTAAAGTGGGTTATAGGTTCGATACAATTACAGAATATAAAACCTTATTGGTGTTAGGTTTTTTCGTTACGGAATTTCTCGATTCGGTCGCCGCGCTCAAAGCCCGCGATAGAATCTATGCAATAGCTTAAAAAGTAATTGTAATTAAAATAATTAGTTGTATGCTCATTAGGCAGAATATAAACAAAGTGTCCGTGTCCCTTCTGCATAGTAATCTTGCAATCTATGATGCGGTCGCCTCCTCCCCCGCGCCCCGGGCGGCCGCTTGTGGCGAACAGATTTTGTTCGCGGCGTCTACTCTAGTAATAATAACTCAATGGTATCGATGAAGGTTACAAGAGTAATAACATTGACTTTTTTATATTCCACGTTTATAATGTGAATACAATTTTATTTTAGAATTCAAAACTATAAACATATTTATTTTGCAGAAATATATAATCGAATCATTATATTCACGTTCCAATTAGCATCAGCACAAATCGGCATTGTGCGGCACTGAGTCGCATTATGCTCTGTAATTGGAAAACAGGGTCAGTATCTGCAGAATGCTACATGATACATCTCGTTTGAAATAACTGAACTGTTAATATTATGGAATACTTAATGTGTATTTTTACAAAGGCAGGTCAATTTTTTTTCAAGATAATCAAGAGTATCGCTTTTTCTTGAAAGTTGGTACAAGATAAACAAATCGCTTCCATTTTATTAGAAATATAGAAATATAATATAAAATACAGATTTTAAATTGTATAAAAAAATAGAAGTGTGCGTCTCGGGACGCCCGACAGAAGTGATAACTAAAACTAATCTAAGTTGAACTATTTAATATTGAAATTGTTTAACTTGAGAAAAGCTTAAATTATTACTTAAATTTTATGTATATTGTAGGTTAGAGTCAGAGAAGACGAGTGTGAGTGAAAGAGAACGAAGCGGTTTACCCTCCCAATAAGAAGTTATCACTTCAAAAAAAACAAAATTAGAATACGTAGTGTATTATAATATAAACATCCTGAGTTCGAATCCCGGACACAGGTCAAAATTATTAGAGACTACGACTGAACAAGAAAGAAACTCAACACTGCCCAGAGTTAATAAATAGGAAATTAATTATACATTAATGACAGGTAGTTGCGATTAAATTTTTATAGGCAACCAATCGCTAATACGTTATTGTCCGGCCGCTCAGAGAATGCGTTTCTGACATATCGTGATCGACTGGGCGATGTAACTTGGAACTGGCGTACAATTTACGGCAATTTTTTAAATATCTTTTATTTACCTTATTAACGAGTGATAAGTACTAGTACTAAGTACTTAAGTAATAATTCGAATAATTATGCCGACTTACAATAAATGTATTAATTTTGGGCTAAAATTATTACAATTACTTAATTAACAAATATAAAAATAATAGCTCTTAAAAGTCAAACCACGTCAAACGACGTTGTTTCAAGATTATGTCAACTGTTTGTTTTTGTAGTGATGTGACAAAATAACGAGGCAATTGTATTCGAATATTTTGTAATCTTAATATAATCTGTCGGTATGATATAAATAATATAATATTTAATGTACTTAGGTACATTCCGTCTATTACAAATTCTAATGTGTCAGAGAGAGACAAAGCAATGTCGAGAAAGGATTCGAAATTACTAGAAACATTTTGAATTTTCGATACTAGAATGTTCTAATATTTACACATATAAAAAGGCCTGCAGTGTGTCGAGAGTTCAGTAGACATTCGAAGTTGAGTGAAGATAAGAAGCGATACAAAATGGTGGAAAAGTGAAGAGTTGGTTAAAGTATTAGTGAAGAAGTATTGAGAAGCGAGATACAGTGTTCAGAGACTAGTGTTGTGTACAGACTGTGCGTGTATTCATAGTGAAATAAAACATCCTTAGTGCAAGTGCAACGATTATAATCCTAACCCGTAGAACGTAACAATACATTTTCCAATAAATAAAGCATATTTATTTTTTTCCCTTCGTTACATTCAGAATTTACGATTCAATTCAAGTAATTGATTCATTAAAAATGTATTTACATTGTGAATATTTATTGAAATATAATTCCTATTAAGAATAACAACATATAAATTAAATTGAATAAATATGCATAATGAATGTAATAAATAAATTACTTACGTTACTAAATTATTGTACATCACTAGTCATGACGAATTGACAGGTGTCAGAAACGCATTCTTTGAGCGGCCGAACTGTAGATACTACATCATCATTCATTTAAAAATAGTTTTATCAAAAAAACAGATACCTGCAGAATCGAGCAGTGAGATCTTAGACCATTAGGGAAAATATTTGAGAATTAATATATGTAACTATAGACCGTAACGGAAATATATATGGTATACAAACAGCACTATCTAGTTCCGTGTTAATCTACGCGGCTGTGTTATGGATACTAGATAGTTGATACACTACACATAACTTTACATATATAGGTACAAATTATAAATAATATAAACATTCATGACTGTAGAACAAACATTCGTGCTCAACAAATTAATACCTCTAGAGGGACTCGAACCAGCCACCGCTTGCGCAGCAAGTAGGGTCGCTACATACTGCGCAAGACGTGGCTATAAAACTGATAATATTATAGTTCTCAGCGAATTTTTTAGTAACCCAAAATTTAAATACAAACGAATACTTTTTTGGTTAGTGTAATACACCTGTGTATTTACAGTGGTAGCTCAGCAGTCACGGACTTGCTTGGATAACCGAGTGATGAGGTTTCATATCCGGATCACGCATCCCTGCTATTTTCATGTGCGAATTATTTCTCTCACTATTACTTATTACCACTTGTCTTACGGTGAAGGAGAACATCGTGAAGAAACCAGCATGTCTGAGAAAAACCTAGCAAGTTTTCGAAAGACGTGTGAAGTCCGCCAACACGCACTAGGCCAGCGCGTGGACTATGGCCTGCTCCCCCTCGTACTGAGGGAGGCCCGTGCCCAGCAGTGGGACGTTAAAAGGGCTGAAGACACACGACATGGTGTACTTAAGGAATACATCATATTTTAAGGCATGTAGGCATTTTTTTTTCAGATTGAAAAATGAAAAACCTTGTACATAGATGAAAAAATTTGTACATTTTATTGAAGTTTAATGTTGAAATTCAAATAGGATATTGAATATTGATATATACATACGCAATACCAGTTTTTTCTATAAACACGCGTATTTGTATAGATATAATATAATTACAACTTTTATGTCTAAAAATGTTAAATGAGAACTAAGTACTTAAAGAAAAAATAATAGACATTAGTTATTAATATACATTTAAATTTATAATACTAAAACAAGGTACAAAGAAAGGTTTAGTCCTAACTTTATACTTGCAATTTTATTTCTAAGCATACAAATATTAAGATATTTTTAATTTTTACAAGAACCTTAATCTAGAAGCCAAGTTTAAAATTAAGTATTTTATATTTTAATACTTTTAAAGGCAGTGGCCCAATCACCAATGGTAACGCACTCGCTTGGATAACTGAGTGATGCTGATTCAAATCTCACTTGTCTTACGGTGAAGGAAAATGCCGTGAATCTAGTAAATTTTCAAAAGATATGTAAACGTCCGTCTACCCGCACTAGGCCAGAGCGGTGGACTATTGCCTGATCCACCTCATATTGAATGGAGGTCCGTGCCCAGCAGAGAGACGTTAAAAAGGACTGATTACAATTTACATTACTTTTAATGTTATAGTAACAA
This sequence comes from Boloria euphrosyne, assembly GCA_951802675.2. NCBI lineage: Eukaryota > Metazoa > Arthropoda > Insecta > Lepidoptera > Nymphalidae > Boloria > Boloria euphrosyne. Next base: position 9,857,497 of record OX637879.1, on the reverse strand, counting down.
GTTCTAACAATATATAAATAAGAGAGAAGATGTTAAAGAAATATTTTTATATACTTCTTTTGGTATACAGTCTAAAAGTTAATACATTTATCGTAATGGCGGTAAGCAGTTACCGTATGTACCAGCGAGTTGCATAACTAACTTCTATCTAGAACAATCTGTAAGGATTTTAATTTTTATTTCTTACGACCGCACTGTATTTTGTTTACTTAAATTTAACACCCATTCTGAAAATAGTTACTAGCCTTACAGGATATTTTTTCTTATTATGTAATAAATTCTTAATTTTAATAAATTAGTGCAGAAAAGTACCTTAAATACAATTCTTTTATAATCTATATATACGAACTTGGTCTTCTAAGATATTATTTACAATTTAAATAGAAGTAATTGGCGTGTCTCTAAATGATTAAGTATATATTTAAAACAAATAAGTTTATAAGTGCGAGAATTTCTCAAGTATCAAATATGTTTGTTCTTAGAAAAAATATTACGTGTTCAAAAAGCTGTAAAGCTCTTAAAATTAAGTAACTATAAAGACACGAAGATAGACTATAAAGACGGAATTGAAATTGCTAGTAATAAATTATTTATTTCAGAAAATAATAAACTAAGGACATGGTACTTTCTTAGCTTTACGCTAATATATATTTAAAATGTTAAAATGAATCTTTTTGAATGTCATGAGAGACCCTCGTGAGGGGCTTTAGTAACCAAGTTTGCTGTAAAGCAGTCGAAGCGTCGAGAACTACAATATAAAATAAAACCATATACATATCAATGAATGTAATAAAATTATTCGAATCCAACACTACATTCAAAATTAATTTGTATTTCGCGTCTACTAAAACTAAATTACTATTAATAAGAAAACAGTGTCAAGAAAACTATTATTGCTCACAACCATTATACGTTTTCTTTCGTTGTAAGGTTACTTGAAAAACAATAATAAAATGTTATTTATCATAAATTTATTATCCATTACATATTCTTGAAGAAATTTTGGAATTTTTATAATTCAATCATTATGAATAATAAAAATATTTAAGTCAAAGTTAAGCATTGTACTGCAAACTTTTTTAAATGTGTCTACTATCTATGCTGAGACCAAAACTATTTTTGTTACGTGTTCAATTACTAACTAAAATTCTTTCATTATCTTGGTAATAAAAGCATTTAGTTTAAACTGAGGTAAATTCGAGAGTATTTAATAGTTAATTACACTTAAAACATGAGTTTCAGTCATTACCTATAATCGAGGCACGCTTATCAATATATGTATATTAGGAGCCTCTTTGTTTGAAGTCAACTAAATCTTAAAAGAAAATCGTCTACCCCCGACTAAATTCTCAAGCACCCTGTTTTCACTTAGGCCATACTAACAGAATCGTAAAACAAAAATACTTTCAGAACAAGGGTCTATGAATTTTAAGTAAGTTCTATTTTTACTCTATATTATTACATAATATAACACAGCCCTATGGAAGGACATTTTATTCACTTTTATATTACATACTCAAATTCGTTTAATCTAGGTCATATAGTAACATCTGTTATGACGTCATATATAAGTAGATTTAAATACCCATAAAGATGGATAAACCGACAAGAAATACATTCTTATAATGTAAATAATATCTAAATACATACAGAGACAATAAATGAAAATTAATTGTATTTCATTACAATACATTCATTAGGAGATAACTTTGTAGCAATCATTTCGAACATAGTTCACATCTGAGAGTAAACCTCCATCCAGAGGGCCTAGACAATGTGACAATCGATTAGCGAAAGCGATTTAAAGTTCAAGATGCATACGCTGCGTTTAATTGATGACGATTGTAGAAATCGAATCGCTTCATAACGAATGCCGGTTGTCTATAGGCCCAGATAAGTCCACAATAACTAGTCATAGAAACGACTTCAATGACAGCAACAGTTGACAATTTTAATTTCAATGTAAATTTAAAAATTATTTACTTTACTATCAAAAATCCATGCACACTAGCTAGGAACTTATCGAAATTGTCTTGAAACTTTAGCTTATGGGTTCTTAAACCATCAAATAGAACTCCATTGGTGAGTATCCCGAAGGCTTCTTCTAATCTTGGTACATTGGTGGGGTCATTGACCGCGAATGCTTCTATGAGTTGTCTCGCTAAACCTTCTAGTAAGGCGGGTTTCACACATGTAAGTGCATATATGGCGGCGCCGGCTGCTGGTATAGAATCTGGTGGTATTTCCATTTTGATTATCAGCATCAGTAGTAACTCTGCGAGGGAGAGGATTGCGATGGCGTAAGGATTGTCGTCGCCAAGAGTCCGCACTGTGTTAGCGATGCCCACTATGGTTTCACAGCACAGTGTGGACACGTCGCAGGACACGGCCGTCAGTCCGACTCGTAGAGCGTTTATGACCATGTTGAAATCTTCTATCGGTAGGCTTGTTAGCTGAAAATATTTTTTTATGTTGATAATTGACAGTTTAATGGTTACAAAAAAGAGGAGGAGTATTATATATTCGAGTAAATCTAAGAAAATTTTACTATATAATGATAACTATAAAGGTTTGAAAAGTTGTTGTGAAGGCGGTATAACTCATGACAAGTGAGCCCCTAACTACCATTTGAGCAATTCTTCGCACATATAAAGGTAGATGCACCTATCAATTGAGTATATTCTTCACACATAAAAAGGCAGTTACATATCTATCATTCTAACATTTCCTCACACATATAAAGACAGACGCACACTTATCATATGAAGGATACAGGGACAAAACAAAGAATGTCAAATAAAATTAAAAAAGTTGAAAAGTTATGCATACATGCAAGTAAACATTAAGATTTTGCCAATTACAATGACATTATAGTTTGTCCATTTTGTTAATGGTTTTTTGACAGCTCGACGACTGACAAGCTATAGTGATGACAAAAGGACGTAATAATCGATATCACTTATTTTTTTAAATATAACATAATATTTATTTTTATATTTATTAATATGAAAATAAATATTGTGGTGGTGGTGGAGAAGAACTAAGAGAATCATAATGTCTGATTTGGACCGTGACATTGCATTTGATAATTTATGCACACAAGAGTTAATAATTAATAGGTATAACTGAAGACTCCTCATCGGACAAATCTAATATAAATGATGATTGTGACGAATCATGTTAATAAAAGGAATTAAACTATTTTAGTTGTTTTATTTGTATGATTATAATAAGAAGAAAGTAAAACTTTACATAATGTTAATGTTTTCATTTATTGGTTTCAACCTTAAAATTTTGTTGTCTTCCTGATTAAATAACATATTACACCTTATTTAGATATTAACATTGATTTTTTCCGATTATTTGTAATCTGTGGCACAATCGTAGTAATCGTTATGTGTGATACAGCAGTAAGGGGGCGGTGCCCGTCCATGAAGTACAATATTATTTGTATGACATTTTAACTTTAATGGCTAACCATTAAATACGAAACTTTGTGGACGTGAGCTGTCAAAAAACCATTAATAAAATGGACAAACTATAAGATTACAAAAAATATTTTTTGTAACATTCCGGTTTACCGACACATATAAAGGTAGATGCACACCTATCGCATGAGGATTTCCTCACACATAAAGTCAGATGCACACTAACTAATAATGAAGATCACCGCACTAATAAAGGCGGAAGCACACCTGACTGGCGTTGTCCAGGTCGCGCAGCATGCGGTAGGCGCGCAGCGCGAGCGCGGGCATGGCGAGCAGCGCGGGCGTGACGAGCGGCAGCAGCAGGCGCAGGCCGCGCGCGCACGCGTGCCGCCACGCCGCCTCCGCGCCGCAGCCGCCGCCGCACCGCGACACGCTGCTTATTACCTCCATCAGTGCGCATATGTCCTATGTAGTGCAAGAGGCAGTTAATTAATAAATAAATAATAATAAATATGATGGGACATTATTACAACAGCGCCATCTAGTTCCGTAGTAAGCTACGTACGTGCTTGTGTTATGGATACCAGATAGTTGATATACTGCACATATAAATTTTAAATACATACATATTATAAATATAAACACCCATGACTGGAGTACAAACATTCGTGATTAGCAAATGAATGCCCCCAGCGGGACTCGAACCCGCGACCGCTGGCGCAGAAAGTAGGGTCACTACCAACTGAGCCAAACGAGTCGTCGACTAATGACTATAACAGTATTAAATATCTATATGTATAATAATTATAAATTTAAAAATTTTAAGTTTTACTACTTTACTTTAATCCTCTGAAACAGTTAGACATATTTATATGAATGTTTTTGTTAAACATCTATGAACACCGAGAAGAGCAAAAAAGTCGCTAATTTATTTGCAAAAAACAGCAATAATATAAATAAAAAGGTAGCCTATCAAAAAGCTATTAAATTAATAAAATGATGATATTGTTAATTGAGATAGCTTATATGTATTTTAGATCAACACGTAGTATTATGTTATTTTACATAGACATACACATTGCCCAACATGCAAGGCAAATAATGGGAACCCAAAAAGTAAGCATGTTATTTCAACAAATAAATGCAAGTAAAAATACAACCATCCAAAGTAAAGAAGGAAACTGTTAGAAAAAGTATAAGCAATAGTGATGTAAGCATAATATTAATAAAAAATAACCTCATATGCTTCTTCTTCTGCATCTTGCGGAATACTTGAAATTTTTCCAGAATTCCACCTCATGTATACTTCAAATGTAGTGTTACACACATCCAAAAATCTGAAATAAAATTAAATATAATTAATTAGTTATCAGAATCACAAATAGAAGTGTATCATTTTACGACAATTGTAGCTGTAATATAGTTTCTTGAACATGTAATATACCAACAAAATAATATCATAGATTATTCTAAAAAATCTCCTGCAACCACCAGGCAAGTTATAATTGATTTGATGAGATTGGCTACCATGACTGACACTGATCTATCTAAATGAAGTGTTCAATTGAATTCTACTATGTATTTTATTCAATGGCTGTGAAGGTTTAATTGCAAGTTGGACATAGTTATGCAGACCAGAACCAACCCACAGAATGGTTGTTTTGAGATATGATCGATTTTCATAAAGAAATATGGGTTGGTATCTTAACTTATACTTAACTCAATTTCACCACGATTGTGGGTTGGTTCTGGTCTGCATAACTATGTCCAGTTATGAATAAAATAATAATAAAGTTGCTGAACGCACTTGCTGACATTGTCCGGCTGGACGGAGTGCAGCATGCGCTTGGCGGAGCGCGCCAGCAGCGTGAGCGCGGGCAGCACCACGCCCGGGTAGTTGTGGTAGCGGAACACGATGCCCGGCACCTTGTCCAGCGCCTGCATCAGCATCGAGAACTGCTCGTCCAGGGTACCCACCTGCGGGAGTCATCACTTTATGTCTGTACTAGCGACTTCACAATACGCGAGGGTTCATTCCTTGGTGCTCCCTAAAGTTTGTAGCACAAAAATTCACCCCGCAATTAAAATAAACAAAATTTCTAAAATAGTAAGTAGCCTGAGTTACCCTTTGTAACAATAGCGATCTGCGAACGAAAGCCCGTTAAAGTCGGTCCAGCCGTTTTAGAGATTGGCCGGAACAAACAGGTAAAAATTTAAAAAATTTAGATAAGTACCGCATATACTTTCATATGCATTCAATGAAAAGCTGTTAATTTGAAATTACAAACAAACACTTCAATTTTATTCATATGTACTGACTAACGACTCACTCTCGCTCCGCTTAGATTTGTCTCTAAATACGTTTTAACAATTATTAATATAGATGTCTCAAAAATGAGGTATTTTCTCGGCTTTTTTCTACTATGCATGTATTCAGTATTATATAAAAATCTTGTGTGACGGTGTTTGTGGTTGTAGTCCTCTGAAACGGCTCTATTAATGAGAATACGTCATAAAGTGCTTTTCACCGTCCTACCCCACCACCTTTTTATGACAGAATTTAGTTTTCCAGGTCAACTAGTATAATAAACTAATGTGTCATAAGTGAAACTTCTTTGTTTATAAATTTAACTCACTGTTTACACAATGTATAAATACTTATAATATTGTAATTTCACTTCAAAAGCAATTCCTTACGATTACCAGCATGAGCAGCCACGTCATAAGTTAGGCTGTATATTGTAATACTTTTGCCACACATAACGTCACATTAAAAATCACCGACTTGCGGTGAGCGAGACCCCCGACCTGCGCATCTTGACCGTCTGAGGGGTGGTGGCGCTAACTCTTCCCCGTCTCTGAGTCCCTGGTACTTGTACTGGTACTCGTTTATATTTATACTAATCTAAAGCTTTAGATTTCCGAGACTTAGAAACGTTTAACGCAACCTTGTTGGAAGTCACATAAGGAGTTTCACTTATCGTGCGGGTAGACTCGACCTTGGTCGAAACAAAGACCTCTTGTAAATTAAATAAACATCCACTTGATATTGTTTATGTTTCATCTTATCGTGTGTATAAGTGGCTATCAATAAATGTAACTCGAACACCTTATGACATAAACAAAAAGTTCTCAGAAACGCAAACATTCAATCTCAAGTGCCGCGCGTGAGTAATGTAAACACTCGGTAAACGGTGCTTAGTTGCTTTTTGCGGCCGGTATTCGAGAGGTTACTACAACAACTAAACAATAACATTGAACATATACTTAAGTGAACTAACTTCAAGAACACCCTCGGTGACTCCGATGAAGCAGTCGAGGGTGTCTGCGAGCAGGTTGCGGATGGGCTCGGTGTCCGCCTCCGCGTTGATTATGTTCATCAATGTTTCTTGCAACGCCACCGTACTGCTGAGGAGACGGTTTCTTTCTTCACCTGTAGCATATAATTAAAAATACTAATTAAACTAATGTTATACAAAGGTAAAGTTCACAAGTCTATATGTAAGTATTTTAATTTTAAACTTGTGACTCACCCTTGCTCCACTCAGTTCGTTCACTAGATACGTATATTGTACTAGCGACCCACTCTCGCTTCGCTCGGCTTCGTCTCTAGGTACCCAGTTTAGCATAAAATTTTACAATCTTTGAATATCTTACTAATTTAGATATGATCAAAAGCCTAAGAAATAAGATGCAAGCTTCTAGCTTTAAAAATGATGTAATTTCTATACAAACTCTCATCCCCTATTTCAACCCTTTACAGCACTTTTTTTGCTTTACTTATTACAATCAAAATTGAACTGTTGTTAATGAAATCTCTTATTAAAATGGTAATAGAGGATAGGTGTAAAACATACACAATTAGAATTTTAAGCTCTTCATTATAATCCACTTCAAACCTGCTGCTGGACGGATTTTGATAAAATTCTATAAGCAGATAGATTACTTATTACGTTATTACGTCATATCACAAACCTTCAGCATATGTGGCCGCGATAGCAAACACGCGATGAAGTTCCTTCCGCAACGCGCCCGGCAAGTTACTGCCGCTAGCTTCCCACGCAACTAGCGCTACGAACTCCTCGCATTTTGCCAGAGGACTCTCTCTGGAATAAAATGGATAATATTTTTATTTTTGAACATCGGAATATAAACAAAAATCAATTATAATTTGAATTTGAATAAGTATTGTATCGTATTCAACCCTTTTTATAATATATATATTATACAATAACCCGTGAGATCTGTGACCCAGCCGTGACCCAGCTACCAGGATAAAAATATTTAATCATATACATATGAAAAAATTTTGAGTTGAATCTGTACATGAAATATTTTTTGGATAATCTTATTGTAATCGTTATAATTATCAATATATTATTCTTTGACCTTTGTCAGTCTGTGACTGGATCATGTACAAATTACTAGACAGATTTTGTTGGGTATGATAGCGGGTTATCTGTGTTAACATATGTCATATAGGATACTTTTTACTAGAGGACAATGTCATTTCTGAGAAATGTATACATACATACATACATATATATAAATTCTAACCTTTAAAACATATCTAGGGACGAACCCGAGCGAAGCGAGGTTGATTCTTTAGTAGTTAACATTATTGATATCTATCAAAAGTTTTTATTAGACTTTTGTGTGTCCGGGAACGTCATGAGAACACTGCTGGACACACACATTTTCAACATAATATAGTAATAAATATCTGATATGATTGAAATGTAGACATAAAATGTCACATGTGTACAGGTGCGTACTTGTGCTGAGGGTATGCGAGCGCGGCGAGCAGCAGCACGGCGTGGCGCGCGGCGGCGGGCTGCGCGGACAGGTGGCGCAGCGCGGCGGCGGCGCGGCGCGCGCCCTGCGCCACCGCCCACGACACGCCGCGCGACCCCGCGCCGAACGCCGCCTCCAGTACCTGCACACACGCACTCATACACTCACCACTCCGTACTAAGGGCTTTATCATACTAGCGGTTTGCGAGCGGCTTCAGGGCGGAGCGGGTGCGCAGCGAATACGCCGCGGACGCACAACGAGAACGCCGTGAATGTAGCGTGGACGCCATTTTGTACTCTCTGTAAACAGTGACGAAAACGTTGCGTATCCGCCACGCGTCCGCGACGTCCTCGCTGCGCAGCCGCGGCGTGTTCGAGACGTATTCGCTGCGCGCCCGTTCCGCCCTAAAGCCGCTCGGAAACCGCTAATATGATAACGCCCTAAGACAGAAACGTGTTTGACAACTACTTCTGGCTCAGTTTGTAGTATCACTATTTGCTGTGCCAGTGATTGGTGAAGCTTCATATCAATTTAAGTTATAAGTTATTTTCATCAACATGATACTGTATTGCCATATATTTCCGTCAGGCGTAATATATTTGTCAAATGTGGCACAGACGGTGATTTAAAAATTATCTTCTGTATTTTTTCTCAATAAACCGTGAGGCTGCGTGCTACTAGGTCGTTATTTCATTTTTTTTTAAATCCCAATCTTTAAAAACTCCCTATATGAACAAAGATCAAGGGTTAGTCCCGCTGTGGACATTCATTTGGTGAGCACGAATATTTATACTCCAGTCATGAGTAGACACTATGAACAAAGGTAGAAACGTGTTTGACGACACATCGTAGCAACCCTACTTACTGTGCTAGCAGTCACGAGTTAAGAGTCCATCTGAGGAGACTCATTTGCTCATCACTAATGTTTGTATTCCAGTTATGGGTATAAATCATATGTATGCATTTATATCATACATGGTGTCCCAGAAACTAACGATAACCTGTCATAGGGAGAAAGACCATCTTATGATGTGCCAGCCACCAAACCCAGTAGAACTCGAGTACCAACCATTTTGTTGAATTACTAAATGTACCACTCGGAATGGAATTTTTCGGCATTGTGAGTAGAGGTGGAATTGTTTGTAGGTTTTAATGCTGTTGCGACCTCGCTTGCTATTCTAGTTGATAAAAATACGTAGATATAATTGGTAAATGTACTTTAAATTTACTATCACTTGTATTTTACTACTCGTACTAAAAAGTTATACACTAACCGAACAGACAATTTGAATCAAAAGATGGTAGATTTCATGGCAATTCTAAAATACAAACCATTAAAACCTATTTAGAAAATAACCCGAGTAGTGCAAGATTGTGTGATGTTTATAGTTTAATTAGTATATTATATGATAATAATTAAAATAATTGCACTTCATCGATTTATGTAATATTACGTTAAGAATTAACTAAGAATGAGCAACAAAGCAAAATTACGTCCTCAGGCCATTGTTATGCAACAATATTTTTTATAATAAAACATTGATTGTGTATTATTGCATTAGCTAATGAAACAAGACATATTTATACAATCATTGAGATTACACTCTCTGCCTCTTTAAGCACCTCTAAGAAAACCCAAAAAACTACGCGGAACCTAACCAAAGACCTTCAAAGCAGCTGTACTTACTTGGTAAGCAAACAGACAACAATTAAAGGAAGGCACCAATGCTTACCTTAGAACAATGTGGGGGTTGCAATACCAAATAGGCATTGGCCCATATCTTCAATAGCCAGGACAAAGTGGCGGATAGTTCCGGACTGAAAACTGAAGCGAGCCCCGCTTCTAACGCCGCACATTCCCACGAACTGATTCGTATAATTTCACCCACCAGCCTGAATGAACAAAGTTATTATTTTATATAACTTATCTACACTAATAACTAACATTATGTTATGTAATATTATGTTGGTAATTTCTGAAAGTACTGATCCGAAGTCTGTACATATATCGGCTTTCAGCTAGTTATTGTTTCGGTGGAGATGGGTTTTCGTGAATTTCAGAAACCATCCCTTTCATATTATACCTAAATGCGTAAGTTTGGATGGATCGATGTTTGTTACTCAATCAGGATACATCGGCTGGACGGATTTGGATAAAATTTGGCAAAGAGATAGATATTAAATCTGGAACAGCACATAGGTTTTATCCCAGAAATGTGTACGATTTCCGTGGGATAGATTTGTTTTTGTTTTCCATAGAGCAAGGGATTGAATTTCTATTTCATACTAACCGTTATAACGTTTACATACGCTTGGGACGAAACCGAGCCAAGCAAGAGTAAGTCGCTAGTAATAACTATCATTTAAGTCGACAAGTAACTGTCCGTTAAGCTTTTTTTTATCACCTATTGTTTGGCACTTAATCAAAATAATATGACTAGCTCTTCTAGAATAATATGATTTCTTGAAACTATAAGTTGTTTATATATAAGTTTGAATACTAAAATGCCATATTATTATTATAGACGTACTGAAACATATTGATATATGAAATAGAAAGACTGTGAATGTGTGTAGTGGTTACTTTTTCACTAAGTAACGATTTAGTGGATTTAAAGAGATATTTGAAATGGTATTGGGATCGGTATATCTTTTTTTTTTTCAAAATTAGGTATTTTATTTATGTATTTACACGCCATGGGAGCCGCCGGAAATTTGTAATATAAAAATGTCTACTAAACTAAAATATAAAAAAGCTCTTCTGATCATTTATCTATGCCTTTAGCTAATTAACATTGCGATGTCTAATTTCATTAAAATCAATTGATCAAATTAGGTAGTAAATATGCACTATCATTTATATTGTATAGTACATGCTACTAATATTAGTCATAAAATTTTCCAAAAGGTGGCGCTGACATGTTGTCAAGTTGCAAAAATAACCAAGAAACATACTAATTAAGTATAATAGTGTATATAAAAAATATAGTAATAAAAAATGGATAAAAATCATAGAAATAATAAGTTATTGTTGGTTACACAATAAAAAAACCTATTAAAATTCAAGGGCAAGGAGCTATTTGACTTATGTATATATTGCATCGTTGCATCGAAGATCGCGTGATAAAGCTGTATGCACAAAAGAATAAAAACCTTTAGAGATAAAAATTATACAATGACGTCAATATCCTTGCGTAAATACAACAAAGCTACCTATGGGTTAAATTAGATAAGAGGGTCCTGTGTATCACTCACATCACATCACACAGGGTATCCTAGTGCGTGCGTCTCAGCACTCCATTTGCCTATGTTTTGTTACATTATAATTGTTATTAGTTTAAGAAGTATGTTTGTATCTTTTTGTGATATGAATTAAATAAATAAATAAATTTTATAATATGTGTAGATAATATTAATATTATTGGCTGACATAAAAAAATTGCATTGCCACTTTTGACATAATACAGTCAAAAACATCGAATATTATACTTTATTATAGTATAATTGGGTAGTAGTAGTAGGCAATATTTGTTATGAGTTGTTAAAACACGATTATTAATTATAGATGTATTTTTATGGATGTTGTCATTAATTACAACCTGTGACATAACTTATTTGCCAATTCAATTTGGCTAATTATTGATTTCGATACGACTAAAACTCTTATTTAGTTAATTGCAAATTAATAGTGTCCGACCGAAACTGGTTTTTACGACCGAAACCGAAACCGAAACCGAATTTCGGCAACACTCTCAGTTTCGCCCGAAACCGAAACCGAAACTTCCTTACCAGGATCATGTTTTGAGAGAAAAATAAAGAAAACGTTATTATGCTTTTGAAAGCGCCACTATCTTTTGTTTCACGTCGATCTGTTGTTGTCGCTTGTAAAATTTTATATTCAACCTAATGAACAAAGTTGTCCAAGCAAATGCACTCTATTCTAATGAAAAAAAAAACGTTTAAAGTAGTATTGCGATTGGCCACATGACGGTTCCTATATGGGAATCTTGTGTATTGAACTTTGAAACTTTGAATTCAAAATATCACCACTAGTGTACTATAGTAAGTACCAAGTACACTCATTTTTGTTTAGGTATAGCATTAGGGAGAGAGTTAAATTAACCAAAAAATATTTAGATAGTTAGGTTAATATAAGACAGTGGTAGCCCAGCGGTAATGCGCTCGCTTGGATAACCCAGTGATGCGGGTTCAAATCTGGGTCTCGCACCTCTAATATTTTCATGTGCGAATCATTTCTATCATGATTACCACTTGTCTTACGGTGAAGGAAAACATCGTGAGGAAACGTGCATTGAAAACCTAGCAAAACACGCACTAGGCCACCGCGGTTGACTATGGCCTGATCCTCCTCGTACTGAGGGAGGCCCGTGCCCAGAAGTGGAACGCTAAAAAGGGCTTTTGTTATATTGATTTATTTTTTGATGACTACTCTTATGCCATATCACGTGATAAAACTTACAGAAAATAATTAACACAAAAACTGACAACATACAAAATGAACTGCAAACACAAGCCAGTTACGACATGATTAGTCGCTTGGATGGAAATCAACTCGCCGAACATGACCGATCACAGCGCGATAACTCCCGAATGCAGTTTCGGTTTCGGTCGCAGTTTCGGCAGGTTTGCCACCGAAACCGAAACTAAACCGAAACCCCGTTTTTTGCCGAAACTCGACCGAAACCGAAACCGAATGTTCGGTCGGACACTACAAATTAAAGGTGCTAAGATTAAATCTTTAGAGATGGATATTTGAATGTTTTGTATTTGTGCCAACTACCGACGTAGTAACGACATAACGTTTTCATTTTCAAATGATATACATCAATACTTCAGAGAGCTCTTCAGTGGTAATGAAGAAAATGTTTCTATGATATGAAAAATAAATTTGGTGTTTCAATAAATATATTAAAATGTTAACTAAAAATATAGTCATGGCTAAGCCACCAGTTTACATTTTCCACTTTCTTTCAACTAATGACATATAGACAGAAACTCTCAAACTTCTCTCTCTTTGAATGACAAAAACAAGTCATACTTACTTTAATATATCATCAACGTTCTCAGTACTAGTGCTCTCTCCGACCAGATAACGTAAGGACGCGCCCACATCAGCGTTTTGCGCCACACTGTATTCCACTATTTCGGTTGGGATCATCACTGTCTCTCCTTCCACACAGTCAAAGGCTAGAAAATGTCCTAAAATAAAAAAAATAGTATACAATATAGCTCTATACTTGGTACTTTTTAACAATTAGTATAGATTAGTGAGAATCCCCGCAATAAAAGGTATCCTATATGTTGACCCGGATCACCAACAACATCATATCAAACATCAAAATCTGTCCAGTGATGGGGTCACAGAAAGACAGACAGAAAAATAACTAAAAACTATAAATTTGGCTTCTACAACTATAATAATGACTATTTCAATAAGGTTTCCCAAAAAATATTTAATGTATTGGTTCACCTCAAAGTCTTCCAAATACTTAAAAATAAGATAACCTTTTTTTCCCAACTAGTTACTTTTTTAGGTTACATTAATCACTAACTTGGGCCGTTCTTATTAAGTTACTTATATTTTTGCATATTTTATAATAATTGAACAAGTTAAAAAATATTAAAATCACACCAGTTATCATTAAAATCCAGTGTAAATCCTCAAAAAGAGTAGTGAGTTGTTCTCCTCCATTAATAATTTGACATTTATTCATATGCATTAATTGTAATTGACTTTCAAGCCTGAAACAAGAACATGTCATTACTATTTAAGAACTAACAAAACAAAACAAATGTATAACAAATAAAAAATTTCATAAAATATTTCTACCTCTTATTCAATGTTAAAGTGATAAAAATTGCAATAAAATTAACATATTTTTTTTTACTCATACTAAATATATTTTTAACTAAAAGCTATTTACTGGTATATTTACTGTAAGTAGGTTTCCAAGTAAATAATCTTAATCATACAATAAAAATTAATATAATAGACAATTGTAAAGATCTATACTGGCAACTGTCAAGTGGCATCATTTGTATTATATACTATATATCCCTATGGGAAGATGTTGAACTTTTAGCAGACCTCTGTCACTCGCCTACTACCACAATAAGTACCTACAGCGCCCGACAACTCGGAGTTGCAAATCAGTCAGGGCCGCCCCGCGCTTGTCAGTACACGCGTATCTATACGACGGTGTAGGTACGCATTTACGGATGGAGTTATGACATTAACTAAAAAATATATTATTTTCGCTGCTACAAAAATTTTTAACTTTACTGACCTTACCATGTCCGTGTTTCTGACACTATACCTTTTAATATTGTTTTATCGATTTCTAATTTTCGCAACACTGAAGTTTAATAATAGATACTAGGAGACGGTAAAAAATACATATAACACTACATTAAAATAAAAAAAATGTACATACAATAAATGCTTTTTAAATTCAAGTATGTTGTTATTTGTTTTACTATACGTACGACCCTAACGCTTGAGCTGTGGTGTAGGTAAATTCTGAACACAAAGGAATTGTGCTCTTGAGAGTGTAGTAGTAAGGTGTGTTTTCGAATGCATCTGGTACGTTGGAAATTTTATAGGTAATTATGACGGCGGTTTTTTTTCAAGATCAAATGAGTGCAACTTCTGTTACATTATACATTCTCTGCCTTTGAACATTCACAATTTGTCATCAAAACAAGATTTTGATTTTTTTCTTAATTTATAAGACTCAAAATGCAAATTTCGCTTTAGCTAGTCAGACAGACACATGACAAAAACACTTCATGGATGCGGCCGTTCCTTTCATTAGTATTTTTCACTTTCCAAGATATGCATAATGCATGGTGTCCACATGTACAACTATCCATAGGTACAACACTTTCCTATATTATAATATACTAGCAGTACCCGCGGCTTTGCCCGCGTTAATTTTTTAAATATTAGGAGTCAATCCCGCGGGAACTCCGGGATAAAAAGTAGCCTATATGTTATTCTGGGTCTTCAGCTACCTACATACCAAATTTCATCGTAATCGGTTCAGTAGTATTTGCGTGAAAGAGTAACAAACATCCATACTCACAAACTTTCGCATTTATAATATTAGTAGGATAACATTAATATACGATAACTAGCGGAAAGAGGCCGCCCAAGGATCTCTTACATCATTTTTTTTTTTGGACAGTATTACAACAAGCGCCATCTAGTTCCGTGGTTACGCTTTGTACGTGGCTACGAAGCTTGTATTACGGATACCAGATAGTAGGTATACTACACATATAAATTTCAAATACATACATATTATTAATATAAACACCCATGGCTGAAGTACAAACATTCGTGCTCAACAAACGAATGCCCTAGCGGGATTCGAACCCGCGACCGCTAGCGCAGAAATTGGGGTCACTACCAACTGAGCCAAACATGTCAACATATTAGGTTAGCATCTTTTCATTTTAAAAAAAATGTGACATTTTCCTGCAGCAAAAATTACCCTATATTGACCCAGACCATAACCATACCAAATTCTGTCCTTTTCTCATTTAATATTATATGGTTAGGATACTTTTTATTGCAGGAAAGTATGTCATCTTTAAGAAATCCATACAGCTAAACCTAAAGCTAACTGCTATTTAAAGTATAAATATCTTACCGTTTACTTCTATCCATCAATAGTGTATATAAAACATGGCTACAATGAGCTGGTGCTTTTCTTGCTATAGCTCCAATTGTCAATAGGCTATTACTATGCAATTCACGTTCATCCTCGTCAACGTCGTCTTTGATATCATCATTGCAACTGTCTCTGCTTTCGGAACCTCTAAACAAATAAATTTATTTTTTATTATATTGATATAAGTATAAACAGCAAGGCATAGAATTGTATGAAGTATGTAGTCTCAAATACCTATAATAAATAAATATATTGGGACCTGAACGACCTTGTCTTATAAACATTAGTCAGTTCCCCCCAACCTTGTGGTGCTGGTAAGGCTTATTAGCATCTGGCAATCTGGCAAGCTAAGGAACGCACAGGGAGGTAGCCTCTTCAGAGGATGATGTACCATAGTCAGTGGTAGCTTACTCACAGATTTACAGACTGATATTTAATTTAAAGTATAATAATGTAAAAATGACGATTAAAAAGATCTTGTAAATGTCTAGTTCTATAAAGAATATTTTGATTTGATTTGACCATAATATGTCAAATCAAAGTTGCTCCTGGTACTTCTCTGATAACAGAGTTGTAATTTATTAATTTAAAATCTTAAATATTCATTGCTTAACCTGTACCAAAAAAGCAGTATTTAAAAACTTGAACAGAATAATAATATTTTATTCAAAAAATATTACAATAATAATTGTATATTGCTGCAACAACCAACAACAAACATGGACTTACAGATAGAATGTGACATAATATGATTAATACTCTGTATAAGTACATCTATATGAATATAAATGATTCGCCAAATGTCTTGCTATTCGCTAAGCACAAAATCGAGTACAGCTTGGCTAATTCGGTATTTTTTTTTTATTTTCGTTAAGACACGTGCAAGTTTCTTATACAGAGAAAAAAATTAAAAATAAATAAAAACTTATCCTTCAGCCTGTATTTGAATAACTGCTACATCCATCATAATTAGTAAAAAAGAAAACATTGAGCACTGTGTGTTTATATGGTAAATATTAAAGATGGTATTCCTATAAATACATATTATACACAATGAGGATAAAACAAAAAATAAATCCTATAAATGTGCAAAGCAAAACTATATTCATTTTTTGTTATAAAAGAATAAACTTATATTAATTAAAAGATCCTTTAATCTTAACTCTTCAACATGTCATAAACAATGAGCATAAAAACATTCATAAGTGAATAGATAAAAATGTAGAAACTATGCATACACAATAATGCAAATTATCTCACCTTGTTCCATCGGGTGGTGCTAATCTACATTGCAAATAGGTATTGAATAATTCTATGCAAGGAGCCATCAATGTAGCATTTGAAAAGCCATCTGAATCCTGTACTATAGAACTCCATGTGTGTAGGAACTTAGTTAGTGATTCACGCCAGACTGTATCATCATTAATCTAAAAGAATTTAAAACTAAATACATTACATAGATTTTGAAATTATATTGCAATTATATGAACATAGCATAAAGTTAAAAAATAAAATAAAAGTACTGTTCAAATGTTATTATAAACTGTTACAAAATTTTCATTACCTAATAAGTATAGTAACTTTATCTATATAATATATAAACACAATACTTACACCTTCTTCAACAACTGATCCTCTGATACAATGGCAGGTATAAGTAGTCAGATATTGAAGAAATGCAGGAGGAGTAGAAGCTATCATAGTTGGTGTGAAAAACTGAACTAATCTCCTATATATTTGTGAAATGCCCAGCATTTCCCTCTCTGAGGGTTGAATGAATGCTAATATTCTCACAAAGCTATTGACATAATTCTCTAAGTACTGTTGTTTTAAATTGCTCGCTGATACAACTACACCACTTAGACTAGCCAATTGAACTAAGCATGTTAGGGAGGAATTCAGTAAATCAGGGTTGTTTCTCACATACATATGTATTTCAAAGAATAACTTTATTAATTCTGGCTGCATGATTGTATCCTTCCAATTCAAACTTAACCGCAAAGCTGGTGCAGTATCACTTTCATAGATTGCTTCAAAGGCACCAATTAATCTTTTAGAAAGAAGTGGAGACACATGGTTCCAACATAAAACTGTTTCTACTATTGTTAAAAGCTGTTTTGTCAATAAAGCTTGATCACCCTCGGGTTGGTGACCTGATCGGATAATTTGTTCTAAGACTCCAACAGTAAATCTAAATATTCTTTTTAAATCTAAAGCTTCAAAAGACTTTTTTAATCGAAAATGAACTTCCCATATAAGACCTACATCAGCAGATTTAACAGTAATAGCATATTCTTGCATAATTGATAAAATAAGTGAACATGCTAATTTTTGTTGGCTTATGGGTGAGCTAAGAATTATTTTTTCTAATTCATCTAATAATGCTTTTCTTTCTCTTCCACCATCACTAATACTGCCTCTTTTAATGATTACTGCAATAGTCTATAAAAAACAATGTTTACTTTACAGACATTTACAATTATTATAATATAGTTATAACAAAGCATTTCCAGTAAATAATGTTTAAGTACAAATTTTTGAATTGAGGATCATCTTTTTGAATAAAATTTATTATCATACTGTATTATAAATATATAATTTATGCAGTATAAGAAAAAACTTATATAATATTATACCTGTAACAGCTTTTCCTTGAGAAAAGGTGGTGATTCTTTTCTTAAAAGATAGTTTAGCAAATATTCCCGAAGAGAATTTATATCGTTTTCTGATAGTAAGCTCCATTCTCGTATTAGAGCTGTCTTTATTAGACCAGCAGCTTCAAAAAGTATGTAATCTGAGTTAGATTTTTCAAGTAATTCTCTACATAATTGATATGGATTCTTAGTGCTTCGAAACTCCAGAAAAACACTCTCTGCCTGATGTCGTTGCTCTGAAGAAACAATATTTGGCGGTGCCTAAAATATTGGAGTTTTACGTATTGTATAAACATGGTATTGAATTTAATATTAATATTTATAATATAGTAGTACTAACCATCAATATTTGAGCCGCAGCTTCTAAAGTTTGTATAGCAGAGTTATCCATGTTTATCTTAAAAAATACAGTACTAATGAGAAAAGTTTATTGAACGCAGGTTTAGTTTATTTCAAGTCATACGAAGATGATATATAAATCACGTAGTTTTTCTTTCCTCATATTTTTGCGGTACCTCCAGCTCTTCAAAGTACAATTTATCATGAGCGAAATTGAAAATATACTAAAATGAAAAATCTAAATTCTACTTTTGGGCTTTGATGTGATTACATTCCATTCCTAGGTTACAGACTAAACATAACATACATTAAATAAAATGAAATGTCAAAAATCTTTAAAACTGTCAAAACATAAGTAGGTATATAATCTTTGATAACAAAACAGGAGGGTGCCAAGTTTTTACAAGATGCCTCATAAAAGTGAGCTCATTTGAAATAAAACAAAGAGTATTTAGAGTTATTTTTCTCAAAATAGAAAGCATATACTTACTTAAATAGCAATATCAACCCTTTTAACCGACATTAAAAACGGAGGAGGATCTCAATTCGACTATTTTTTAAATGTGTTAACTCCGGGCTCCGAACTTTTTCAAAATTGAATTTTCTCTTACTGAAATATTCTCTTCTATGAAATACTTTCTTCTAACTTTGCTACTGCTAGGCATACACTAAAAAAGTAAATATAACTGTAACTTTTTTTTAAAATGACTTCAAAATGAAAACCAATAGAAGGTAAAAAACAACTGATTCATAGTTTTCATTAACTTACTATTGATATCAAAGCAGACAATTTCGAAGACGGCACCAGCCGATAGAAATCAAAGCAAAGCTTACATTACAAATTGTCGTATGATATTAAGACCGACTTGTAAAATTAGGTACCTAAAGTATTTTTTTTGAGAAATGATAATAAACTTTTTTTTTATTGAAATCTTATGTGTAGGTATACGCTAATAATAATAAGCAGCTCTCTCATTCAAAGGCATAGAGTAAAGTAATAAAGCTTTCAAAATTCAAAGATCTTAAATCTTAATATGAAAAAAAGCTTGAATCTCGACAGGTCGTAAACTGGTACAGGTCATAAAGATGACCAAATGTCTATATTTACCCTTGGATTCATTAATATTATTATTTAGGAATATTATATACAGGAATTCTGAAAAAGATCATCATGTATATCATGGTACGAAAGACGTTAAACATGTATTTCTATACAGCGAAAGTAGACTATAAATTATAATATAGTGAGAAATTGTACTTTTAACTAAAATAACTGGATCAATAGCCAGTAAAACAGCTCGCTCTTAAGCCTTTGGATGGTAGCCGTGCTAGGATACCATAGAAAGACATAGCTGTAAAACTCATCATACTCATCGGTTTCAGGGTTCCGTAGTTAACAACAATTGTTATTTAGCTTTAGGAATCATTCGTGAGTCCGTAGTTTAGCTCATAGACTTTTAATACCTACTAGAAAACTGTAATTCGGCATACACGACTTACGCCGACTAGTTACTAACTAGTAGTTAGTAAAATAAAATTATTAAAATAAATGTAGGGTACCTTAATCTTTATAGGTACACGTAATACCACGTGTACTAGCTTTAAGTTGTGTATATTTACTATTTTCTTTTTAAAGTAGGTAGGTACCGTGTACGTAACCACAGCTTACTTAAATTACTTCGCTTGCGATGTTAACAAAGCCCGTATAACATTACTTTATCACCACAGTAAGTAGAAGTATATTGTGTAACACTTGCGGCCTACAGCTATTTCCATACATGATCAATTTCCTTTATATATTATATTAAAGACTAAACTAAATTCTAAAGGTGGCAGTAGTAGCCCAGCGGTAACGCGCTCGCTTGGATAACCGAGTGATGCGGATTCGAATCCGGGTCTCGCACCTCTGATATTTTCATGTGCGAATTATTTTCTATCATGATTACCACTTGTCTTACGGTGAAGGAAAACATCGTGAGGAAACCTGCATGTCTTAGAAAACCTAGCAAGTTATCGTAAAACATTTGAAGTCCACCAACAGCCAGCGCGGTGGACTATGGCCTGATTGCCCTCGTACTGAGGGAGGCCCGTGCCCAGCAGTGGGACATTAAAAAGCGCTGAAGATTAAACTAAATTCTCAGATATCACGTACCATATGATGTTTTACAGCCGGTTTTTAACGGTTCCATGAGAATTCTCAAATATTAGATATTTTCCAACAGTAAAAAGTATCCTATATCCTGACCCGGATAACAAGCTATCATCATACTAAATTTTAACAAAATCAAATCAAAATTTAAGTGGTTTTGTCGTGGTGCGGTCGCAGACATACAGACAGACAACAATTATAAAATTATAATATAGTCCCGGCCTCTGTACCGATAATAATGACTATTTCAATAAGAATTTCCGAAAAATATTCAATGTACAGATTCGAGATCGATTAAGTTAGAATTTTACTATATGTACTAGCGACTTACCCTCGCTTTACTCGAGATCGTTCCTCTCAAAATTGACTTTTGGCGTAACAAAAAAATATCCATCCATCCTAACTATTAATAAATAATAATTACAATTATGGAATGAGATTGTTTTATTCCTAGTGGTAAAATAATCAATAATATTAACATAACCATCAAAATGAACTAGTGTATAGAAGCTCCTAAAATTGGATGATTTAAATTTTAATGCTGTAGACACTCTTTGCCCATGGCGTCAAAGTGCCGTAAACTGGATAACACACAACGCCTCGTTTTATCGTCTCTACTCGTGACAGGATCGCTGGCTTGGTTTTCGTCCATAGGATCGGATTTGCCCTTCAGCAGGGAATGCAGGTGCAGCTCGCAATTTGATCACTATTCTACTTGGAGTTTGGACTTGTACAATGTACAGTAATAACTGTGTATAATTAATAGCGTATGTATTGTAATTTCCTTGATTGTAAATAAAAAATAAAATATCTTAAAATGCTCATTATATTTTTAAATTATAAAGCCACAAAACACTCGTAAAATATACTACGTTTTTATATCGAAGTTAAGTCGTGTATTTA
Organism: Boloria euphrosyne; assembly: GCA_951802675.2. Lineage (NCBI taxonomy): Eukaryota > Metazoa > Arthropoda > Insecta > Lepidoptera > Nymphalidae > Boloria > Boloria euphrosyne. The sequence goes on along the minus strand of OX637879.1, from coordinate 9,835,532 downwards.
TAAAAACCAGTGTACATTATAGAATACTCGGAAGATATAAAATTACACATTACATTTTTAAATAATTATATAATATTTAGAGTTATCATTTACTCATATTTATTTATTTTTGCCTTCAATTTCTTGCAATCTCCTTTTTAATATATCATGATTTAACCTATGCATGCAAAGGAATTTACCATTTAAAAATAATACTGGTATGTCTAGTCTATACAATCTGAGCCATCTAACATTTTCTTTTTGTGTTATATCTACTTTTTCAATTATTAATTTATTTTTATAGGGTTCTAGCTCTTCCATTACAATGTCACAAAGTTGACAAGGATCTTTTGTATAGAATGTTAGTATAGGAGGGCCGTCAACACCATCAGCCCTGAAAAATAATAATTTCTAGGAGAATTTTGATAAAATAATACTAATATGTATAAAGAATTTGTTTTATTTAATTGTATTGTATAATAAGTAACAAAATGTGCATAATATTCTTAAAATATATGTGCAAACTATGCATTTTAATAAAATACTAGCGGTGCCCGCGGCTTCGCTCGCGCTAAGAGTGAATAAAATAAACATTTTTGCTTATATACTGTTACTTATAATGTACCAAGGACTGATTCCCCATTTAAAGTTCTGGCCCTCTTTTCTGAAAACTACTGTGTAGCATCCTGCCGTGCCGCCACTGCTGCGCTTTCTAAAACTTATTTCCTATTTTTAACCAATTTTGCTACTATGTGTATCATAATTTCTTTGTGTGTTTTTCGTTAATGATAAACTGATGTACGTGGTTCATTGTTATGGACTTATGGTAAAAATTACTGTTAAATATTTTTCCTACGCAAATTGTGCCACCCCCGTTAACCCCCATAGGGGTTGATTTTCAAAAAACGCTTAGATATGTATCTCATAATTTGTATTGCAGAGCATTATTTCAGTGTCACGCAAAATATTTCAATAGAATTAAATTTCCCATACAAACTTAGCCACCCCCTTTAACCCCCAATGGGGGTGAATTTCGAAAAACCCTGAAATACGTGTTTCATCATTTGTACTAAAAAGCATTAATTCAAAGTTTCATGCAAAAATGTGCAATAAAAATATTTTTCTCATACAAACTTTGCCACCCCTTTTAACCCTTTTAGGGGTTGAATTTCCAAAAAATAATATGCCTATTTCCTTCTCTTGAATGCAAACTATCGACATACCAAATTTCAGCAAAATCGGTTGGGTGGTTTAGGCGTGAAAAGGTAACAGACAGACAGACAGACAGACAGAAAGACAGAGTTACTTTCGCATTTATAATATTAGTATGGATAAAAACAAACAATTTAAATATATATTTCAATATCAACAAATTTTTACTCTTGTGAGGTTGCAGCAATGAACAAAGGCACAATGGAAAGTATACAAACAAGCTCCACCAAGAAAATTACTCTATGACACTTAATCTTCTGATAAAAGAATATCATATTGAGATATATAAGTCACAATTTTATTGAATTTTAAGTATTATAGAGTTCACATTCTTGAGTGAAAGTCAAGGATTAATCTTTATGTAACTTACAATTTCTCAATCATTATTGATGATGCACCACCACCTCCATTACAAATAGATGCTACACCTATTTCCCCTTGTTTTAGTGCATGACATAAGTGCACTACAATGCGAGCCCCTGACATGCCAATAGGATGGCCAAGACTGACTGCTCCTCCATGCACATTTATCTTGTTGGGATCTAGGTCTAAAATTTTTTGATTTGCCACAACTACGACACTGAAAGCTTCATTAATTTCCCAAAGAGCAACATCATCCTTTTTAACTCCAGTTTTTTCTAATAATTTCTTTATGGATATGGCTGGTGCAGTAGGAAAGTCAATAGGATCGCATTCTCCATCAGCATAACCAATAACTCGGGCCAAAGGCTTGACATTCAACCTTTGAGCCGCTTCAGCTGTCATTAATACCATTGCTGCTGCACCATCATTTAATGTTGATGCATTTCCAGCTGTCACTGTGCCATTTTCTTTCTGAAAAACTGGTCCTAGCTTCTCAAATTTTTCAAAATTAATCTTTTTATATTCTTCGTCTTCAGCAAAAACAACAGGAGGAACACCACGTTTTTGTGGCACAGATACTGGGACTAATTCATCAGCAAATACTTTTCCTTCATAAGCTGCAGCACTTTTTTTGTAACTAGATAAGGCAAATTCATCTTGTTGCTTTCTTGAAACATCATATTTCTTTGCAGTATTTTCTGCACACATTCCCATGTGGATTTTATTATATACATCTGTCAGTCCGTCACATACAATGCCATCGACTAATTGCATACCGCCATAAGTAGTTTCACCTCTTTTTAAATAAAAAGGTACATTTGACATAGATTCCATTCCACCTGCAAGAATGACATCCTGTGTGCCAGTTTGTAGACCTTGTGTGGCTAAAATAATAGATTTCATTCCAGAAGCACAAACTTTATTAACAGTTGTGCATATTGTGCTTTTGGGGAGGCCAGCAAAAATGGTAGCCTGTCTAGCTGGAGCTTGCCCAACAGACGCAGAGCATACATTTCCCATGTACACCTACAACAATAATGTTGAATAAGAAACATTTCATTATTAAAATAAATATATATTTACACAAAACTTTTTTTATCCTCACTTTTATCTTATTGTTAATAATTTTGTCAAGATAATTCTTATCATACAAAATTGGTTACCTAATAATAAATTCTAACTTTCTCAAGTGTCACCTAAACAATCTGATGATAAACTCTGTCAATAGAACTAAACTTTTAAATTTACGTGTATCATCACATAACTGTAAAGTAGAAAGTAGACAATTTGAATTAACCTCTTTAACTTCCTCCTTTGGAATGCCGGCCCTTTCGACTGCTGCTTTTACTGCGACACTGCCTAGCTCAGTTGCTGATAAAGGTGCTAAACTTCCTCTAAAAGAACCCATTGGGGTTCTAACTGCAGATGCAATGACCACATCGTTAAGAGAAATTTTGGAAGAATACGCTGCCATTGCTTGAACTATCTATAAATTTAAGGAATACCGTTATTGATATATAATAAAAATTAACAACATTTATTACTCATAAACTATTTAAGATTATTGATCACCTTTTTTCACCTTTTTTTTCTATACTTTAGTAGGAATATTTCTAATGTTAAGTGTTCAGACTCGCGCCAGTGATTATATACTCTTTGACTCGCGCAACGACAGTCCGAAACAAACTGAGCACGACACCATAAAAACGGTATATAAAAGTCAACTTCTTGGATCATGCATGATATTATAATTACTACCTAGCTTTTATACTACGTATTGTATACAAACCTTACTTGTAGAACGCATTTTTATGCTAAACATTTTACTTCTTAGGAATATCATGATTTATTCTATTCACACCGCTGATACTTATCAAAATGAAGAGTGGTAAATAAGAATACAATTTACAAAAGACTACTGAAATCTGAATACACATCAAGTTATCAACTAATTATAAAAATATTTATTCGAACTTATCTATAAATATGTCATTTTAAAATGAATCTCTATTGTATTTATCACAAAGTTGATACTCTCGCGTATATGATTTTCGAAACTAATCTTTGACCCGAAGTTTATAAAGTAGATTCTTAGGGTACATTCATAATTGTTATTTTAGAAAAAAATAATACTAAAACAATATCTTGAATACGCATTACGAGTACTTATAGTTATAAAAAGCTAGTTTGATTTCAATGGTCCTTTATAAAATCATTATTTATTCATTTAGTATATATAAAGGAAATCATATAATTTTACAAACTAACAAATATTATACTATTATAGTTTTTAAGCATTGATAATTTCAATTTAAACTGAAGAACATGCTTAGTAGATGTAAAGTAAATAAACTTATATTTACACGACAAGTAAGTGTATATTACAAAGAATTGTAAGTTTTCTATATAAATAAATATATTGGGAATTGTGAATATTGTAACTGAAACAAAAATTATTATCAGTATATCAATAAAATGTAAGTATCCACATCAACACATCTCTTTGATTTCTTCAATAAAGTTGAATGAATTTTGTAATCCAATTTTAGCAAATTAGCGCCAATGTAGTCGGAACCTAATAAACTTACAATTTTAAATACGTTCCAAGTTAGATCATTGCCATATGAAGTGAAGAATTTTTAATATTTTGAAAAAAAATACTTTTACTAAATTAACATATTTTTTAAATTATACATTTCTTTAACAAAGCATCCAATCATCAGAAGTTGAATATTGTTTTTAGTCGCTTTTTTAATTAAAAATTCTAGTGTGTTATAAGGTTTAGAAAATTGAATAAAACTGAAATAAATTATTACATAAATAATACATATTTTGTAACATACAGTTTGTAAAAAAACAATTAGTATTATAATAAGATACAAGATTTTTTCCCGCACTAAAAGCCATAATTCATGGTAATTTTGTTATTCATAACGTGAACTAGGAATTAGATTGACTTTCAATCGACTTCCAAAAAGGAGGAGGTTATCAATTCGTCTGTATGTTTTTTTTAAATTTATTTTTTATGCTTGTTACCTCAGAACTTTGGACTGGGTGAACCGATTTTGACAATTCTTTTTTTATTTGAAAGCTGGTGCTTCCCGTGTGGTCCCATTTTAATTTAGTTCAGCTCTGACAACGGCATCCATGAGAAATCCATAAAAAGTCTTAAATTTGCATTAAGTGTATACGCGACAAATGGATGAATAACTCAATATCATAATCTCGTTCGAAAGTCCATTGCAAAGGCAAGACAAATCTGTCCGTCCTGGCTGGCACCGACTTCAAAATTAACTAAGTTCTTAAAAGTATTAGTAGGGGAGCCCAAGCGGGGATTTCGGGATTTACTAAAGCGCGGCAGATTAATATACAGGGGGATACCTTGTACCTCGAGTAAATCCCCATTTAGCATCGTGGGCTCCCCTACTATATTATTTTGTACTTTTTAGTTTAGATTTGTTTAGTTTGGAAGTCGGTTTTTGTTTTTTTGTTAAAAATAATGTTGTTTTTAAACGTATTGCCTGAAAATTTTATTTGTATTTTATTTAAAGATTTCCTAAACGGTCAACTATTAAAAATCGCTGGATTCAAACTACTAGTCGATCTAGTTTGTAGCCAACTTACAAAAAATAGTCGAATTAAGAACCTTCACCTTTTTTTGAGCCGGTTAAAAAGAGATTAAAATAGTAATAAAAATCACAGACATATAATTACTATATATTATATGTCTGTGAATAAAAATATGCTTTTTTTTTATTTTGAGTTTTTTTCAAATTCAATTATAATAAACGTTTTATATTTTCATAGATTTTTCGATAACTTCAACACTGTTTCCCTCAGATAGAGTGAGCTGTTTCCTAATTCCTTACAGTCAAGGCTGTATGGACTATATATATAGTCCTTTGCCTTTCCCTATTGGGGATAAATTTTAAAAACAATCCTTAATGTCAAAATGAAGTAACTGTCAAATGTGGAATCAGAAGATAAATGAAGTTTCTTCAGACTTGGCCTCGGCCTTTCGTCATATCGGAATGAAATTTACAAATTTAGACTAGGCTGTATGGACTATAGTCTTATGCCTTTCCCTATTGGGGATAAATTTTAAAAACAACAATAACTGTCAACTGTCAAATGTCAAAAATATGTGCATTCTGCTGTTAAACGTCAAATACGAGCTAAAATTTTAGGTGCAATAATCATTGTTGTATTAATTATTAGTATTTATTGTGTACAAAATGCAATGACAAACTTAAAAAAATAATACTATATTGTATACTTTAGTGAAATATATGGGAAACAGATATGCGCAGAAACCAAAAATTACCTTTCAGTAAAAAAAGGTAAAGTGTTATTTTTCACTACAAAGCAAGCTTGAGGATGGCTTATGGTTACAGAAAGCAATTAATTGAGTAAGTAATACGATTTTTTTTATTAAAAGCAGAAACTTTTAAAAAATTCTTCATTGGTATGTGTTAAGGCTTTAAAATTTATCTACACCAACTTCACTTACCTTTTATATATTATAGGTAATGTTTTTACAAGTGACACTGTAATTAAAAAGATAAGATAATATAATACAAATCAATATAACATGTATTGCGCCATTGCTAGAACTTTTTATTTGAATAAATATAAAGGTGTCTAAAACAGTAAATGAAGATGAGTCAAGGTCTATCCTTTCTCTTAATAGTAAAACTTAAACTAAAAATAATTAAAGTACTGTTTTAATTTGGGTCCTTTAAATATCCAGAATATTTTATTTATTTGAACTAATAACTAAATATGTTGTCAGTCTTGTTTTCTGTATTATTACTGTTATTATCATGATATTATTATGATTCAGAAGGGTTATTAAGGAATTTGGTAACTAAAGTATGATTCATTGTAGTTACTTCAAGTGAGCTTTGTAGAACTTTTATGTTAACTGAGATGTAATATATTTAATCATTTTAGTGTTAATATCTATAATATCTATATACAATATTTTTTTATCTACTCTGTACTATACATATATAATTTTTAATTGATTTGTTTGTATTTTCAACCATGAATACTATGTATTATAAATATTTTTGTTTGATTTCTGTTCTTTAATTACTTTTCATGTAATTTAATGGCATACCACATGCCTTAGCTTTAGTTTTATTGTTATTACTGTGTGTGGCATCTTTACTAAGGTGACTCATTAATATTTCCATAACCTAGTACCTATTATATTTTTCATGGTAAATAATACTAAAATATCTTTTTTAAATATTCACATTTTTATAGGAGGCAATAACATACATATTTATGAAATATGCAATGACCATTTTCTTATATTTAAAAATAATACAGATGATTTTGGAGTCTTTTCTTTAATATATTTAAAATCATGTTATTTAAACTCACCAATAGTGAGAGATTAATGAGTAGGTTAAGCCATCTTGATGTTTTATCTCAAAATTAAGCCTAAGTAAATATTGTAAGTCTAGGATGAATCATGTAATTCACAAGCATCGTACATAAGGCTTGTCATTGTGGTGTTAAAATTTGACCGTCTTTCATGAATGTTTCTTGATAATTAGTATCATTAGCTTTATGTCTGTTTGCATTTAAATCCGACAAATGTAGCTTTGTTGGTGATGTATAAACTGTGGAAAATAGTGTCCTATAAATATTGTATGTGGTGTAGCAATGATCAAAGTGATATCTTTTTGATTTCTTATATTATAGAGCGGTAATTTGTTACAGGGTTCACACCAAAGCATGCAGGTTATGACTTAGGTCACGCAATTAAAATGGATGTGGTCAATATGGATGAGGGGCGATATGAGCAGAGGGAAAGTTTACCAGGAAGTAGTGCCGACAGTGACGCGTCAAGTAGCCTGTTTGAAAGTAATGAAAGTGAATCATTAAGCGATATAGAAAGGCCTTCTGACGATGAAGAAGACTTAAAAGAAGATTTACAAAAAAATATACCCCATATTTATAAGTCTGATTCAAACTATACATCACATAACTCTAATGACATCACAAACGATGAGGAGTTTCAAGCGACAGCGCTTTGTCAATTTATGGATATATTAAATGATTTAGATGAGGTTTTAGATAAATCTCTATTAGCTTGTCTGGATGATGGCACGAAATCTTTTGATAGTGACGATGACGATCTCATTTGTAAAATTAAGGAGTGTATTACTACTACAGAAGGCAGATCTGATCATTCAGAATCGCAAAGTTCAGTAGACGATACAACACAAGTTATCATGTGCCCGATTGCTCAAACCTCGGCTCCGTCTATGGAAGAGATGGAAACCCCCAATGAAGGGGTAAGGTCAAATCTTGGGCGTTCCAAAAGTTTTTCAGAACTCTCTAGGAGTAGTACTCAAATGCCATTACAATTAGAAAGAGCCAGTACAGTTGACGATAGCTTACGCAATTCCATGAGGAGATTAGATCCCATTGTTTTACCAGCAATAACCCAAGATTCTTGTGAGCCCTTAACATTGCCGGTTATATTATTTCTAGAACATCATGTAAATATGCGGCCTACTAGTGCGCCCATACAACTACAAGTTACAGCTGCGAATCTTAGTAGTGATGGCACTTCAGGGCCTCTAATAGTCGGTCGTAGGACATTGTTGATGAACCGAGCGTTATCTTTGCCCTCACCTGGTGATAACGACGTTGCTCCTATCGAATGGACTGATCGCAATACAACCAGAAATGCAGGCAGAAGTACCAGCGCGTCAAGTTCCAACGAATCACTAGTTCGTGTAACTACAGCGAATCAAAACGAATTAAATACTACAGATGACAGGTAAAGCGTTACTCAATATATTACAACTACTAACTATCTTTTAAGTAAATAGACGATTTAAATAAAACCTATTTCGAAGATGTTTCGAATGTTTTACTATAATAGTCTCCGGAAAAATTAAGCAAAAATAAAAAAAATCGCGTAAAAATCCGTAAAGTTAGTTTAATTTAAATAATTAAATATTCGCATAGATCTAAGAAAGTATTAATAGAAGTTTTTTTTACAGAAATGAGGATTCGAGAATACCCCCTTTTGGGGTTTGGCCTCATAAAATGAGCGCGATGCTAGCGTGTCTCAGTTGTACCGTTGGAATATTCAACATTTCTAGGTTTGCCATATTTAGCGTCCATTTTGGAGGTAATATAACATTTGATTGAGCTCTTTACTTCGCATGTTCAACCTCCATTAATCAAAGTTAATTAATGTATGACTTTTTCAGCTAGCTTCATCGTGCAGTTTCTTATACTGTCGCTATTGATTGGAATACCGTTATTTACACTACATTTGTGTTTGGGCCAAGTGTTGGAGTCGGGGCCGATAGATATGTGGCGTATATCGCCAATATTCCAAGGCGTTGGCATATCTTTGCTGCTAATTCAAGCAGTGATTGGGATATACAGTATAATAGGTCTCTCGTGGATCTTTGTATATTTCAGAGATTCATTCATAACATCTAACGATAGATACAAATGGGCTTTGCCACATGAGTACAATTTCGATGGTAAGTTTTTATCATTTAGTTAAGTATTTTAAATGCATTGAACGTGACTCAACTAAACTATTTACAATTAAATTTATTATCTTTCCCTGTAATAAAACGGTAAAATAACTTGGTATATTTTTGAATTACTCCATGACACGTCTAATAGAGATAAGAACGAGGTAAATGTGATTGCAAATTATAAATGAAACGGTTTAAATATTGTATTATTTTTGTATTAAAAATAGTAGATTGTGTTATAAAAAATAACTATAAATGATACAAATATTCCATTTATTGAAATGTAACATAACCAATAAAGAGTATTAATATATTTTATTATAGATATCATACAAAAGAATGTGACAGTCAAAATCCAAGAGACAATACCGCAGTATTTCCATGAAGAAGTACTTCAACGTAATTTGGGTACAAACAATTTTGGGACAATAAAATTTCAAGTTGCGTTTAATTTGGCGGTAGTTTGGATGATAGTATTTGTGTCACTCAGCAAGGGATTGAGGTCATACGGCAAGGTCAGTGAATTATTCGGACTTTATAATTTCCTTGTGTTTAACTTAGTACCAGGTGATTTGGTCTCACTCGGTATTTTTCGTAGAATGTATAAAAATTACGTATTTCAGAAAAACATAGATATAGGTTAATATAAAAACTAAAAAGCTATAAATAAAAGCGATTCTAAAAGCTCTTGCGCAAACTCTCTCTTCCTCATAAAAGAGGGGTGGAATCGGGATTTTTTAATGGGGAATCAATACCTTGATACCTCTTATACCTACATTATAAATAATAGCATAAAGCCAAAGATAGTTTTTGCACTTCTAGCGTAAGCGAAGCCGCGTATATAATGCAATCATTAGTAAGTCATTACTAATTTTATCATTTATCAGTTTATTTATTTATAATTAATGTAAATTTAATGTAAAACTTGTTTATGATGTAAAAATGGTTTTATCAAATGTAATTTTTTTACTGCCTACCTTGTTGCATATATTAAGATTGATACATTAATTCGTTCAAAATACGCAGGATTTGGAAACAATGTAAAAACTACGATTTTATGAATGACGATTTATTGACTCGTTGGTATAAATATATGTATTAATTTTGAACGTACCAATTATTTAAACGCTTAAACCTACAGTTTAATTAAATCAAAATTAGACAAATCAAAGTTAACATTTGTTTTAAGTAATTTTTTATGAGCATTTTTGAACTTTAATAATGTGAATTAAAACTTACGTTATGCACAATTTTGTCGGTGCGGTCACAAGCAGGATATAATATAGGAAAATCTCAAAAGTAAGTGATAACAAAGTAATCATCCCGCCGTGATATATATTTAATAAGTTTTATCAATGACTAAATGCAACAAACCTTAAATAATATTGATGTCGGGAGATCAATCTCCGTAAAGTAACAATCTAAGAGCTAAAGAGTAAAAGACTTAGCGATAGTGAAATAAGTATTACTACGAAAGGTTAAAAGATTTGGAAGACTGTGGAAAAGAAGGCGTAACTAAAATTTTAAAGAGTGTTTAAATCAAAATTATTGTCGCGTAATATAGTGTGAACTCGTCATAATAGCACGCCTGTACCATGCCTAAGAACGGCGAATGTCAATTTTTAACTTATGTCAATTACATGACAGGAACAGCTTATTAGAAATTCTAATGTGTTAGAGAGAGACAAAACACTTTCGGGAAAGGATTCGAAATTACTAGAAACATTTTGAATTTTCGATACTAGAATGTTCTAATATTTATGCATATAAAAAGGCCGGCAGTGTGTCGAGAGTCAGTTGACATCGAGACGAAGTTAAGTGAAGACTAGAAGGAATACGAAATTGTGGAAAAGTGAAGAGGTAGTGAAGAAGCATTGAGAAGGAGTATTACAGAGCTCATAGACTAGTGTTGTGTACAGACTGTGCTTGTGTTTTTAAATAATTAAAAGAACTCTGGTACATGAACGCTATTAATTTCCGATCCCGAACCCGTAGTACGTAACAATTGGTGTCAGAAGTGGGATCGGAAATGCCGTTAGTACCGAGGCACGAGAAGGAAGGCGTCACTACACGCGCAATGGCGGAGCAACAAAGGGAGGAATCTAGCCCTAGTTCTTCGAGTGGAGAGACCACTGCTCAACAGACCACCATGCCAGACATGAACGCCCTTCTGCAACAAATAACGTTCATGATGCAAGAGCAGACGCGCCGCCAGGAGGAACAGCTGCGCACTCTCCAAGAGGAGCAGGCTCGTCGCCAGGAGGAACAGATGCGCGCACTCCAAGAAGAGCAGGCTCGCCGCGAAGAAGAACATGCGCGCCATCAGGAAGAACAGACACGCCGCCAAGAGGAGCAAGCCCGCCGTCAGGAAGAACAGAAACGCGCACTTCAGGAAGGTATCCACAAAGATGTCATTGCCGCTCTCCAACAAAATACGGAAAGGGTGGAAGCTGTCGAGAGGGATGTTGAGGGAATTAAGACGACACTAAGTGAGGCCTTGAAAAGGGTCGATAACTTAGAAAAACACGGAACACCGCGTAGTGTCGACACCAGAATATCAACAGCAAAGATCTTTAAAGTCCCCTACTTCGACGGTAAATCTTCTTGGGCTGCATTCAAAATCCAGTTTGAGACAATCAAGGAGACGAGCGGATGGACGGATGACGAGGCCCGATCTGCCCTTACCGTTGCACTTAGAGAAGAGGCTTTGAATGTATTGGAGGCTCTTTGTGCTAGCGACCCTAGCAGGAAGATCACATACAGTGAGCTATTAAGCTCTTTAGAGTCGCGGTATGGTGATAGTCATCTGGAACACGTGTACAGGGCTCAAATTAAAGACCGTACACAACGAGCCAATGAAACCCTGCAGCAATGGTCTATGGAGATTGAGAGGCTCGTTCGGAAGGCATATCAATCCTCGCCATCCACCATAGAAGCTATTCTTCTGCAGGCGTTTGTGGACGGGATTCGCGACCCGGAGGTACGTGCCACGGTACGCTTAAGACACCATACCAGTCTCAAGGAAGCTGTAGCTCATGCTTTGGAGGTTGAAGCTGTTCGCCATGACACAAGAGCTTGGAAGGTGAGAGAAGTGGTCACTACGGAGGGATTATCCACCCGGAGACGTTTTTTTAACCCAAGATGCTACGAGTGCGGCGAGCGGGGCCATCTTAGAAGTAACTGCCCTAAAAATAACGAACGTTCGGAGGCAGTCAGAAGTGGCTGTATCTACTTCCGACCAGCCACCGGAAAACTAATTCCAGCCAGGGCTGCGGGGTGGGCGCTGGCCGGGGGATATACAACCCCACAAATAGAAGTTAAACAGACAGTGGACGGAAAAGTTTGTTGTTTGAAAGACACCGCTCTTCCACCAAGATCGCAGACTCTAGTACCTGTCGCTTTACCTCAGAACAAGTCAGGCCGTCCATGGTCATGTGCTATTATAGAGAAGTTGGAAGATGAGAGCTCATGGATCCCGGCAAGAGTTGTTGTAGGTAAAGCTTCGACATCTATGGTTCCAGTTCTGAATACCAGCAATTCTACTCAAACCATTCGAAGAGGCGAAGTTGTGGGAACTTGCGAAGAGATAGCCTGGTTAAGCAGGTGTGAACCGAAAGAGGAGGTGTTGAACAAGGATAAAGAGCAAGCGATGAAACTTTTGGAAGATTGTAAGGAAGACCTCACAAGTTCACAGAAGGCAAAAGCTGAAAATTTACTATACCAATATTCTGATTTATTCTCCAAACATGACGGCGATATTGGAAGAACCGGATTAGTGAAGCATAAAATCAATACTGGGGACGTAGCGCCTATTCGACAACGACCAAGACGAATTCCATGGGCTAAGGAAAAGGAAGTTGACGACATGATCCAGGACATGAGAAAGAATAACATCATCGAACACTCCACTAGTCCTTGGTGTTCGCCAGTGGTACTAGTAAGGAAGAAGGATGGATCTACAAGGTTTTGCATCGATTACCGCAGGCTCAACGATGTTACCAAAAAGGATTGCTATCCACTGCCTCGAATCGACGATACCCTAGACACCCTCAGCGGTATGAAATGGTTTTCAACTCTCGATTTGAAGAGTGGCTACTGGCAAGTGGACATGGACCCCGTGGATAAAGAGAAAACTGCATTTTCGACTGGAAAAGGGTTGTGGCAGTTTAAGGTTATGCCGTTCGGGCTATGCAATGCACCAGCCACATTCGAGAGATTGATGGAACGTGTACTCGCTGGATTACTAGGAGAAGCCTGCCTTGTTTATCTGGATGACATAATAATTGTGGGACGTGAATTCGAAGACCATCTTAAGAAACTCGAAGCAGTATTCGACAAACTAAGGGAAGCTAATTTAAAGTTGAGTCCGAAGAAGTGCTCATTCTTCAGGAAACAAGTGAATTACCTTGGGCACGTGGTTTCGGAAAACGGAGTAGAAACGGACCCGGGGAAAATCTGCGCTGTAAAAGATTGGCCGACTCCTAAGGACAAGACACAAGTAAGGGCATTTCTAGGATTGTGCTCTTACTATCGACGCTTTGTAAAAGGGTTTTCTGACATCGCTAAACCACTCCACAAATTAACCGAAGAGAAGAGACCTTTTGTATGGGATAATAATTGCGAATTGGCCTTCCAAGAACTAAAGAAACATCTCTGCCAAACACCGATCCTTGGGTATCCTGACGTAAAGGGACAGTTTATTGTCGACACTGACGCCAGCAATATCGGTATTGGAGGTGTATTGTCCCAGCGGAAGGGTGATGAGGAAGTGGTCATCGCATATTTTAGTAAATCCCTATCTAAACCGGAGAAGAACTATTGTGTAACTCGAAGAGAGCTACTTGCTGTAGTCAAAACCTTACAGCACTTCAAGAAGTACTTGTTAGGTCGTAAGTTTTTGATAAGAACCGATCACGCTGCCTTGAAATGGTTATTGGAGTTCAAGGATCCCGAAGGACAGGTGGCGCGATGGATTGAACAACTGCAAGAATTTCAGTTTGAAATAGAACATCGTGGGGGTAAAAATCACAACAACGCCGATGCACTATCTAGAAGACCATGTGAAGAAGACTGCAAGCATTGTCAAAGACAGGAGGCGAAGGAATTAGAGTCAATTAAAATTATTAGGACAGATTCGGTAGATGAACGTTGGAGCGATGATGCCATGAAGAAAGCACAAGAAGAAGATCGAGACATACGACCCATTCTGGAATGGTTAAGGAGTGGTAGACCAAAACCTAAGTGGTCTGATATTGCTCAATACAGTACCGCTACAAAGAGTTTGTGGGCTCAATGGAAGAGTTTGCTGTTACACAATGGAGTGTTGTGCCGCAAATGGGAAACGACAAGAGGAAATGATAGCCATCTTCAATTAGTTGTACCTAAAATAAAAGTACCCGAGGTACTTCGAGCTTATCATGATGGTTCTTCTGGTGGACATTTAGGGGTAAGAAGAACGCTGATCAAGATCAAGGCGCGATTTTACTGGTTGCATTGTCGAGAGGATGTCGAGGACTGGTGTCGGAAATGCGAACAATGTGCTTCCGTTAAGGGCCCGCAAACCAGAAGCCGAGGTGCAATGTTTATTATACAACGTTGGGGCACCTTGGGAGAGAATCGCATTAGACGTAGCAGGACCATTTCCGATTACTGACTCTGGGAACCGATACATTTTAGTAGTAATGGACTATTTTACAAAATGGCCCGAAGCATTCGCCATACCAAATCAAGAAGCAGTAACTGTTGCTAACAAATTGGTAAAAGATGTATTTTGCAGATTTGGTATTCCATTAGAAATGCACAGTGATCAAGGAAGAAACTTCGAATCACAGGTGTTTCAAGAAGTGTGTAAAATCATGGGGGTGCATAAAACTAGAACTACGCCTTGTCACCCACAGTCCGATGGAATGGTAGAGAGATTCAATCAGACTTTAGAACGACATCTAGCCAAGGTTGTAGATAGTCATCAAAAAGATTGGGACGAGTATTTATCACTGTTTCTTCTATCTTATCGGACCGCCCTACACGAAAGCATTGCAATGACACCTGCCTTTGCCAATTTCGGAAGAGAACTACGGTTACCAGCGGATTTGTTAAGTGGTTGTCCACCAGATACCCCCAGTTGTATCACCGAATATGCCAGTGATCTAAGAGCGAAGATGATTGATGTTCACGAGCAGATACGAGATGCAGGGCTACAAGCAAGTGAACGCATGAAAACGCGCTACGACCGGAAGGCGACAGGAACGAAATTCGAGGAAGGCTCTTTGGTATGGCTGCATAACCCAGTGAGAAGAAAGGGTAAATCACCAAAGCTACAACCCAGTTGGGAGGGGCCTTATAAAGTTGTAACGAAAATTAACGACGTCACTTTCCGAATTCAACGAACATCTAGAAGTCCAGCTAAGATCGTACATGTGGACCGGTTGGCTAAGTACCATGGCAACAACGATGCTCGAGACGAGCATAACTAAGGAGGGGGTAGTGTCGCGTAATATAGTGTGAACTCGTCATAATAGCACGCCTGTACCATGCCTAAGAACGGCGAATGTCAATTTTTAACTTATGTCAATTACATGACAGGAACAGCTTATTAGAAATTCTAATGTGTTAGAGAGAGACAAAACACTTTCGGGAAAGGATTCGAAATTACTAGAAACATTTTGAATTTTCGATACTAGAATGTTCTAATATTTATGCATATAAAAAGGCCGGCAGTGTGTCGAGAGTCAGTTGACATCGAGACGAAGTTAAGTGAAGACTAGAAGGAATACGAAATTGTGGAAAAGTGAAGAGGTAGTGAAGAAGCATTGAGAAGGAGTATTACAGAGCTCATAGACTAGTGTTGTGTACAGACTGTGCTTGTGTTTTTAAATAATTAAAAGAACTCTGGTACATGAACGCTATTAATTTCCGATCCCGAACCCGTAGTACGTAACATTATTAAAGCGCAGATTCGAATAAATGCAAAAATGTAATTATTTCCGTAAAGTGGAAAGTGAATTTAGATATTTTTGAACGAATTTAAAAAATATACTAATTTTGACAAGAGAGCCACTACAATGTGCTGAAAGAAAGTTTACTAAAGTAATGTCTCAATCTAAAATATAAAAAATAAAATATTTCTATTAAATAAAGAAAAACTTAAATTAGTTTAATGGCATAATATTAACTAGCGACTCAACCTCGCTCCGCTGGGGTTTGTCCCTACTTGGGTAAGTTAATTTTTTTAGAAGTAACATGTATCCTATATGGTGAACCAAATAGCCAAATATTATCATACCAAATTTCATGGCAATCTGTGCAATTGTTTTCTCGTGTGCGTTTACAGACAGATAACCAAACATTCTTATATCTGTAGATTTGGCCTTCACCTTTGTACCGATAATAATGAATATTTCAATATGATTTAAAAAATATATAATATTTAATTTACTAAGTTCGAATTTAATTATATGTAGATAAATTACCTATAAAATTATAATATTTATTTATTACAGGCTGTATACATGCTCATATTCTTACCTATATGCGGCACACTTGTACTTTGTACGAAACTATTAACTCTAATACCATTAGACTCAGTTACAAATATCTTCGCGGAAACGGAGTGGAGTGAATTCTTTATCAATAGCAATGTAAGTATGATAAATCAATTGTTATAATTGCTACTTTAAAAGATAAATCAGTAAAAGGACTTTATTTTGAAGTGTTTCATGTTATTGATTAATCGTACTAAATACGATATTATTTATAATATATATATAGATATGTGTAGAGCCTTCTAATACTGAAAGTCTCTGCTACAAGCCTACGCTTTGCCTAATAATAACAACACTAAATAATATTATTAATTTATAACAAATGTTGTAAAAAATGTTACAATTATAATAATACTTTTTAAAATGAAGGTAATCATGTTGCCATATTCTCAATATTTAAATTAAAATGGTCAGAATTAAAATAAATACTTTTATAAGATAGTGTGCCATTTTGAAAAAAAATGTTGTAAATTGTGGGTGGGTCTTAGTCCCTCCCGCGACCATGATTGCTGTAAAGCGTTCGAAACGTTTCGAACCAAAAATCAAAATAAATCCGCGATAAAATAATTTCATTTATAATGTCAAATATTCGCCTAAGAAAGTTTTATGGTTTTTTAAATATCTTAGTATCATTACAAATAACTAAACAATTATTCAATATAATATTACACATTGATTTGTATAGAGCTGGGCTGCCGCAGCACAGGAGACATTTTTAACTTGGGGATTATTAGGAGCAAGCATAATGCAACTAACTTCTCATAAGGACCCAAAAAACAAATCAAGTACAATACTACAGAAGGAAAGCGCGTGCATAGTCGCCTTTACATTCGCAGTGCTACTGCTGGGCTCCTTCCTAGCAAATACATGTGTACAGATTTTGAAGAACCATGGTTATATGTATTTACCTAGCAGTTATGGTAAGTTACGCTTATTAATGTTTTTATTTACGAATTTTACACGAGACTCAAAGCTTTTGATTCAATAAATATTTACTATTCGTAAAAGTAAAGTCGTTTTTTTTTGTAAAAAGCATTTCTGAAACATTGCATATATTCATTTCTACTTCAGAAACAATCAAATCATCACAATTTCTTTGGCCGATATCTGAACCGTTACCTGGCAACACTGTGTCTACTCCAGTTCGATATATGGGACATTATGGAAGTTTAGTGGGCATGACCGTGTGGAGAACTGGCAACCCTGCCAAAGTGTTAAGTGGTTGGCAACCTTTACAACTGGCAACACAGATCGTTCCGGCCACCTTGGCTGTGTTGCCAGCCAATATGGTGAGCAAAAATTTTTTACTTAATAAGAAAATATAAAGTAAATGAGATTAGATTTTTTTTTATTTTTCAATTACATTTAAGATTGCATCTATATTCAACATTAAAAATATTTGCATCATTTTAGATGTTTTTCAAGGCAACACTTACATATTTAATTATTCAAATATTCTGTACTTTGACGAGCTTTTGCAAATTTTTCATTATAATGGTGAAAATGAAAATTTTTAAATGTAAATTTTAACTTTAGTATGAGTAAATTCGTTGCAATGATTAAAATTGCCCAGGAGGATATTACTAGTAGTTATATTATTTTTTTAATTTCAGTTATCTCCAGCATGGGCAGTGATATTCTACTTCATCCTCATAATGTTCGGAATAGCGCAGCAACTCGCTATATGGCACTGCGTGATCACGGGCGTCATGGCGTTCAACCCCCGTGTGCTGAAAGTGTGGGAGACTACAATTACTTTCTTCAGTTGTGTTCTTGGACTTGCCATGGGATTGCTATTATCTACTGATGTGAGTATGACACTCTTTTAAAATACTCATCGGTTAACTCGAAGCAGTATTCATATTAAATAAAGCCGAAAAATATCTTCAAACACTTTGCTGTATTGAAAAATTTTTTTGAAGTATTAATTCTTAGTTAAAAGCATGCATGACTTGGGGAGTAACTGGTAAATGCGTGACGAGTACGTTGCGAAAAGTGTGATTGGGCGAGGCGAACGGAGAAAGAGAGATTTACGTTTCGTATAAGTATTACTGTAAGGGCAAGAGGGAGATGTGAGTACACATTTTCTTTCTCTCTTTTTCTCATGTATAGTATATATTCTGCGTAGATACATAATATATAAACATATAGATATAGATGAAGCTAAAGAAGTTTTACTTTAGTCGTCTAAAGGTCTAAGGACATTCGTTCTTTTTTATAATGTTTCTCACATTTTTTTTCAATATTTTATCCGATATCCTGCTGGTTAGCAAAAAAGGCTATCTCGCCTTTACGTTCTATACGTGAACATTGTTCGCAGGCAGGCATAAAGATGGTGCACTTCTGCGACTACACGTGGGTGGGCGCGTGGTGGCAGTGCGCGGTGCAGACGGCGCTGGCGGCGGGCGTGTTCGTGGTGCGCGGGCGGCCGTACGCGGCGGACGCGGTGGTGCGCGCGCTGTACGCCGCGCGCGCGCCGCCCGCCGCCGCGCTCGCCGCGCTGCTCAGCTTCACCTGGACCGTGGTGCTGCCCGTGCTCTTGTGTGTCAGTCACTGTTGTTTTTTTTTATTTATTAATAGAGACACGGCATGGTTGTTGTGTGAATGGTTTTTTTTCATTGGACTATGATGTTGCCAGTCTTAGGAGAGCAGTTAGTTTTTTTATTTACAGCCGGCCGCACATTCAGATATCCTGGCAAAGGCAGGCATGAGCATTAATTATTTATTTAAATAAAACTAATATAGCCAAATCAAGGCAAAATATACTCAAATAGACTATTGTAATTACTTTTGAATTGTCCCTTGTATTTAATGCGTTCGTGTAAGTCCGTCCACAATTTACCACGGGCTCGTCAAGCAAATCTACTGAGAAGAGTCGGCGAGAAATCCAACAGTTCCTATAAATAGCATAAAAGTAACTTAGCAAATTACAAAATTAATTAATTGTTTCCGTTTGTTTGTTTACATACATTTTTTTTATTTACAGGTAATATGCGTATTGGACTTCCGTGTGGGACAGCAACGTCAGTTGTACAGCTGGAGGAAATCTGTTGGGTAAGTTGTACTACACTTTATGACTTTAGTCCTAAATCGCTCGCTATCGAAATATTCTATTGTTGTCTAGTTGACTATGTATATCTTACAGTTATAACCCGTTTTTAGTTCTTACACAATAAATTAACTTATTTAAGTACCTAAAATAAATGTAAATAACTGATTACATAAAAAGTAACTGAGATTTTAAGTAGGTATTTACTAAAAAAATTGTCAAGATTACCATATTTTGTTCCAATCTTCTAATCAATTTTAGTTTTTACTAAGGCGTTTCGTGTAAACTAGTTTTGACTAGTTAAAACGCGTTGTAACTGAGAACGGGTTTTAACCGTAACATATACAAGGTAGATGATGTTGCTATATAGTGTACTCGCTTTCGCAGTTAATTAAAATCGGAATATGGATGGATGGATTGGGTACAGAAAAGATTAGCATGCACCCTGACCTGCGCAAGGATGACACGCAAAATCGTGAAGCGTTCCACATTTTTTGAAGAGTATCACTAACGTTGATACAGATTTTTTTGACTTCGACGCAAATGTTAGTTGACCGATGCTTGTCGCGACAGTTCTTAGTCATTTTTTTGTCACGATGAAATTGTCAAACAACGCTTGATAAAATAAAAAGAAGAAATGCATGAATTGGTTATGGTTTAGAACTTAAAAATTTTATTTATGTGTTTTTGTAGAATGTCGTGATTTGTAAGCATTTTAGTACGCACATACACTATGATGATGTTAAGTACCTAAGGATGAGTTGTAACGAGATGAAATTGCATTATGGCGATAAGCTTTCGCTGTGGATTTTAGGCAAAGTCTTACAGACTGCTTAATTGCGGTCAGCAGGGGTTTCCCCAGCGAAAAATATTGCTAATGAGATGTATGTTTTCAAAGCCTTAAATAGCTAGTCTATACATATAAATAAAATTGAAGTGTCTGTTTTTTAATTTCAAATTAACAGCTTTTCACTAGATGCATATGAAGTATCTACCGTACGAACACAATATTATTTTTTTTAAATAATAAATAAATAAATATCTTTTGCTGCTTTTATTTATTTTGACTAGCGGAACCCGCGGCTTCGCTCGCGCTAAATCTTCCTAGATTTAATTCATTTATTTAGATAGAACCGAGCGATGACGGTGAATCGCTAGTATATCATAAAATATTAAATAAGAAATTGTGGAAGATGAACAGGAAAGAGGATGTTGGAGTGGGGAGAAAACTATAAAATTGTTAAGTCGTTACTTTGTTGGTTTATTTTTCAAAATATTTAATATTTTTTAAAATTCCGGGAGGCACACTCCCCATCCCTCTTACTTCCCCCTCACTTCCTCCTCCCTTCCTCTCCCTTCCTCCCTTTCCTGAAAGGCCGGCAACGCATCTGCAAGCCCAGTGGTGTTGCAGATGTCCATGGGCGGCGGTGATCACTTACCATCAGGTGAACCTCTTTTGCCCGTTTCCCCCCTTTGTCCCATAAAAAAAATATCATTGTTGGTAGCTTCGTTGTCTTTTTGGTTAGTTGTGTTTTAGCGTTTTCAGATTCTTAAAATAAATTGAGGTCGATTTAGTAAGCTTGTATTTTTAAAAAAGCTCACTTCTGGTCTAAATTCACAAGAAAATATAATTTCCCCCCCACAGATACTGGCCGGTGTGGTGCCGCCAGACGGGCGTGGCGCTGCAGCAGGGCGCGCTGCTGCTGGCGCCGCTGGCCGCCTTCGTGCAGACCTGGCGCTACCTGTCGCGAGGACCTGACGATATACTTGAGGTGAGTCCTACCATAGTACACTGTACTGACACATATACTATTTATTGTTAAGCAGTCAAGAAAACAAATTAGATTAGATGTGGAACATCTAAATATTGTTATTAATACATAATAGTTTCGATGTTTCACGTCTGTCAGATAAAGCCGTCGCCGGACGCCTGACAAACATTTATTTTTACACAAATTACACTATACGATTTTTTTAATTTTTATCGCTGCTAGGATACCCATGAATGTTTTGATGACTTGGTAAGTTTTATAATTATTATAATATTAAATTCGCATAATAGGTACAACAAGAACCTATAAGGTGTTTATCATGTCTTATGATTAATATAGTTTGAGTTGTTGTTAATTTGCGATACGTCGACATATAAAATTGTAGAAGCTTAGCAAGTTACTCTCAGGTTTGATTCAGCTTTTCTAGGTGCCTTACAGTGATATGAGTTAGTAGAGCTTAGAGGTCCTAGTTAAGCTAAACTACCAGGTTTTATCCAAATGCGTTCAGTTGTTACAGTCTCCAGACCGATAGGATAAAAACTCTGAATAATGACTATTTCAATAACATTTAAAAAAAAATAATGTACAGATTCGACACAGAATTTAACTACATAATATATAATGTATAGATAAAATAAGCGCATATCTTCCACAGCGCGTACAGAACCTCTACCGCCCACGCATGGAGGCGGACGGCGCGGGGGGTGCCGGGGGCAGCGCGGGGGGTGCGGGTGGCGGCGCGGGAGGTGGCATGGGGGGTGCAGGGCAGGCGGGGGGAGGCGCGGCGGTGCCCGACCCCCCGCCCAAGTACACTCCGCCGCCCTCCTACTCCACGGCGACGGGCGCGCGGCTGCTGCACTCGCTGAGGCGCAGCTTCCGCACGTTGCGGCGGTGAGACTGGCTTTTTTTATACATATATAAGTATGTAACTATATTTTCCATTTTTACGCTTTGAATGATTTACTGCAACCATAGTCACGGTCGATTGTTTAAAATGTCGAAAATCTACGAAAGTCCTAAACTTTTCTTAATTACATGCGGTAATCGGTAAGTCAGTTCTCGGTTGCCATGGATATTAAATGGATGAATATTAAATAGAGTATATAACATTTCACGGCAGTTTAAAAGTTTGTAATACAATAAAAATCATCCAAACATCATATTATGTACTACTCCTTTTTTAAGGGACGAAGTATATTATCATTATTATAATTATTTTCCTAATTATTTTTGTTATTTTTAGAATAACGACGAACCGAGCAGAAGCCGCAGATGACACATCACAAATACCCATCACTCTGAGCGAGAGTGTGGACCGACAGACCGACGTGCGCCCTCCGGAGTACCATTTCCCAACACTCACGCCGACCATCACACTGACCGACGAGACCGACACGACGCGACCGACAGCCCCTACTCGCCGACATTCCCGCTCACCGACAATGCCGACAAGACCGACATCCTCCCGACACTCGCTCACCCTTACACGTGACTTACTAAGACGATCCTTCGTCAGGAAAAGCGATTCTGCCAAAAGCATCCGTTCGAGTTTACGGCGAAGTTTCAAATATGGCGGACCACTCACGAACAGTCACGAACAATTAGTAAGGGACGTTGAACCTATCTCTAATACGGTGGCCATGTCGGCCATGTTGAGCGATGACGTCACACATACTAGAAGTCTCGGCTCCGTCATCTGATTGGTGGATATTCGAATATAGAATGTAGAATTATTATCCTCAATAACGAGCGTTTTAATGAAGTACTATTTTTTATAACTTTGTTGATATCACAGTTTTTATTGTTGTAAAATGAATTAAGTTAGTATATATGATAAAATCTAAGATCTTTACAATAACGTAACTAATTAGTTTTATATCTAACTTGTTTGTTAGAGAACCCAACAAATATGGTGACTTATGCATGTCAATAAGTAGAGAACTTATTCTTAAGTGATTCACTGATATTTATTTGTCATTTGATAATAATTAATACTCCTAAGTATGAAGTTTACATTCCATTACAATATTAGTAGAAGTTATACAAATACACCAAAAATAATTAGAACTATGAAAAAACTAAATATATTGATTAAAAGAACAGTATTGAAAGAGAGAATCTCATTCTACAAGCCATGTAAGTTAGTGATATAATTATAGGTACTTAAAAATCCCCCTCGTATCGGAGGGAGGCTCGTGCCCAGCTGTGGGACATTAAAAGGGGTGAAAACTTAAACAATAATGAATTGAGCTTAAAATAAAAAGACAGTGCTATTAAAATAACGCAACAATTTTTTATGAAATAGATTTTGTAATTTAGTGAATTAGATATTATTATGATGTGTTCTTATTAGAGTATGGTTATGTCACGAGGAGTTTTTAAATGAAATTGTTAAAGTTGGATATTGGGTTGGATTATATGTATTTGGAAGATGTTATATTAAATTCTCAATAAAATTATTTTAACTAAAAATTAAAAATAGTTACTAAAAAGTAACTTTCATTTATATAGTCTTTATTTGTTTATTTAACAAAATGTCTAATTTTGGTGTTATAAATATAAGATGCAAGAGTACAGATAATTTAATGCCCACTTAGAAATGAATGATATGATTTTGTTATGAAAGGGTTTAGTGAATTATAGCGATGGTTACGCGAAATAACAAATTATTAATTCTCTTAAGAAATTAAGATAATATTCGAACATCGATATATATTTTTATTAAAACAATTTTGTTGTATAAGTAACGTTAGTAAATATATACAAATAGATATGTACTTAGTATTTTTTACAAATAATAGTTGTTTATTTTTATGAGAGAATTTCAAGTACAATGAATGTAGGTATTAAGTTTTACTATTCAATACAATCACTTAATAATGGCATTTAAATTTTAATAATATTATTGTTTAACTTTTGGTGAAATTGCCTCGTCTCATCACACGCAAACTAGAACTGCCAGACGTACTTAGTATGAGAGTATTTTAAATAGATTTCCCGGTAATTGTAGCGTCTATTATTAAGTTTATTCGCAATATTTTTTTAAAGTTAATAAGTTTTAATTAAAACTATCTCTTCTATCTTCCTTTATCCGATATTTCGAATGCTTTGCAGCAATCATAGTCGGAAGCTAATTATCAACATAAATCCGCAAAAATACTAGATAAGATTGTTTGTCAAATATTTACGTAAATCTAACAAGGTTTTAAATTTAATGTTGTATCAAAACATGCATCTGCATTCAAGTTTTTTCGTTAGGTTCCTGTTCTGCATTTATAATAGCTTTTAAAGTGCGTCTTCATATTTTTAGTTCTAGTCAAAATGGCTTCCACACGCTCTTCGATTTTAAACATCACACAAAATAAAGATATTTTCGCGCACACATTTTATTCGCACATATATTAGTGTTTAGTTCTATTATTTTGTCGATTTACATTCCTCTTATATTTTAATGTATTATTTAGGCAATAAATATGTTCCTTTTACAACGTTGTTTTATTTACTGATTATTATTTTTAATTTTTATGCAAAAACTACCGTAGTTTGGTTATATAAAATTACTCGTATAAATATGTTATAAACATAATCTTTCTAAATTATAACATAAGCTATAATTTGGAAAGATATAATAATACGTAACTAAGCAATTCCAGCGGAGTCGGATGGAAAAGCTAGTAGGTATGTATAATATTTTCTTTGCTCAGACATTACAATTAAATTTCTTTTGCAGAATTTAATCTGTACGAGTACGTACAATAAATTCATTAATTAATTATTTTTAGTAAAATGTTATTGAAATAGTAATTATTATCGATAACTTTTAACTGCCTCGGTGGTGTAGTGGCTAGCATGTACGGTCACACACCGAGAGGTCCTGGGTTCGAGTCCCGGGTCGGGCCAAGTTTAGTTATTGAGTCTTTCTGTTTCGTTAGCCTCAGTAACAGCCCGGAGTTGGGAAGTTGGTGGTGGTTCACCCCCGTGCCTCGGAGAGCACGTAAAGCCGTCGGTCCTGCGCCTTAGCTCTCACTGGTCGTGTCGAGTAGTCGTCCCACCGGAGTATGAGAGTGATAGGAAGAGAGAGTGCACTTGTGTCTGCGCGTACACTTGTGCACTATAATATCTCCTGCGTAGTTGGCCAGTCTCAATGAGATTGGCCGCCATGGCCGGAATCGGTCGGAGAACATTATATATTATTATCGATACTGAGGCCGAATCTATAGATTTTATAATGTTTGTCTGTCAGACTGACAACATTCGCTATGATTTCCCAAAAAAAAAAAATATCTATCTATAAATTTTATAATGTTACCTATGACAATTTTTAATCTGGATCTATTTACTTGAAAAAAAATGTGTTTTTATTATAGAATTTTCTTTGACGACATGTTTAGCTCAGTTGGTAGTGACCATACTTTCTGCGCTAGCAGTCGCAGGTTTGAGTCCCGCTGAGAGCATTCATTTGTTAAGCATGAATGATTGTACTCCAGTCATGGATGTTATAATAAATATTTAAAATTTATATGTGAAGTATTTCAACTATCTGGAATCCGTAACACAAGCCTCGTAGCTTACCACGGAACTAGATGGCGCTGTTGTAATAACGTCCCAACATATTTATGTAGAATATATCATGTACTTATGTATTCATATACATATAACATTATAGTTAAGTTTTTCTGCATATTAAAAATATTCTTCCGCTTAAAAACAAACATGTACATGGCCATGAGCCATCTACTTAAATCCATTATGTTTTTGACACATTTACATTATTGAAAAATTTATGCTGTCGTCTGATCGAATTAAGGCGTACCGAAATTCTTTAGCTTTGTATAAATAAAAGACAATATATCGAGCATTCTTTATTAAAAAAAAAAATAATAATCACTATTCAAAATGGCCATTCACAAAACATTCTTAAATTCATAGAAAGAAGAAATGTTTAATTATACTAGTATACATTACTATAAAGATCGTAAAACAAGGAAGCCGAGGTAATGAAATGTTGAAAATTAAGTAAAGGGTTAAGATTACAAGTTTATTAAACTAAAAGCAAGAATTTATGAAGAACCAAGAATAGAAGAAACTAGAATGGAAAGATCGCGACACATTTTACGACCTCAACTTCTCTTTTGTTCTGTTGAAAATAAAACACTATAAACATTTTCAAGGGCTAAACGTCCTCTTAAATATGTCATATACTAATTAAATATTCAAAAACATTGTCGTTCAAAAATGTAAAATAAATTAATGGATGAATTTTTATAAATTAACCAAAATGGAGAAACAACTTGTAATGATAAGTCATATTTAATTTGATTTAAAAAAAAAATAATAGATTGTACAACTTAGTGAAATCGCTCGAAAAACATATTGTCATATACATATTAAAAGCAAACAAGTTAATACTTTCTTATTTAAAAAATCACATTATTTTCAGTCACATGCGTTCACAATTAAAGCTAACATTTTTTTAGTATTATCGTATCAATGAATTCATGTTAAGTAGGGATTTAGTTGCTTTGGAGTCAGTCGGCTCTTTCTTCTTTGATGGATCTAGCATGAAGCATTTCCAGAGACTGAAACAAGCATTCAAAATTATTATTTTGGGAAAAATATTTAAATAATATTATAAAATAATATTTAGAACATATTGTTGTAGTGGCAGACTCCATGAGGTTCAGTCTAAAATTTTGAGTCCGCCATATTTGAATTGCAATGACGTCATTTTGCTTTGCTCATCAAACACTTTAATTTGAAGCTATAAACGGACTAGGGGCTCACCCTCGCTTCGCTCGGGTTCGTCCCTAGGTATGTGTTGTATATATTTACTTCACACCGCCCGGTATATATTTGACTTGGATTATATGAATTACCATTGCACGCACCATGGCAACGGTCATAACATGATACGTCAAACGCCGTTACATATTATAGAATATAGATGATCAATGGCCATTTTTTTCTCGTCCGTTATATATCGTTGGTTTGTTTTCTAGATTCAGATTATATATATACTAGAAAAACCAAAGAAAGTAGCGTGGGCAATCAAGACTTTCCAGCCCTTTAAAACGCCAGGAACAGACGGTATTTACCCAGCGCTCCTCCAATGGGGTGGCACGCGGTTAATTGACGTACTAAGCAAAATCTTCCTCGCATGCCTGGCTTTTGGTTATGTACCCAAAACTTGGAGAGAAGTTAAAGTCATCTTCATACCAAAACCTGGCAAGACAGACTACTCAGACGCTAGGTCGTATAGGCCAATCAGTCTCACATCTTTTCTCTTAAAGACCCTGGAAAGACTGTGTGACAGATACCTGAGAGACAATGTTGTGGAAGATGAATAGGAAAGAGGATGTTAGAGGGTGGGGAGAAATCTATAAAAGTCGATGCATAACCGGCATCGGGGGGTAGTTGTGTCATGACACTTATCGTGGTAGCATTATTAGGTTGTTACTCTGCCGGTTTGTTTCTAAAAATATCATTGTTGGTAGATTAGTTGTCTTTTCAGTTAGTTAAATTGTGTTTTAGCCATTTCAGTTCTTAAAATAAATTGAGGTCGATTTAGTAAGCTTGTTTTTTTTTAAAAAAGCTCACTTCTGGTCTAAATTCACAAGAATATACTATCAAAACTACCTCTACATAGAAATCAGCATGCCTATAGTGCTGGTAAATCTACAGAATCAGCTCTACACGCTGTAGTGGGCAAGATCGAAGAGGCCCTTACAATCAAGGAATCCTGCTTAGGCACCTTTATAGACATAGAAGGAGCCTTCGACAAAACTAACTTCAACAGCATAGTTACAGCACTTAACCGACACAAGACGAACCCAACCATCACTAGGTGGATACGCAACATGTTGGCGAATAGATTGTAAGAATAAACAATGAAAAAACGCAAGGTGCTAAGAGATGCCCCCAAAGAGGAGTGTTATCACCCCTCCTATGGAACCTCGTAGTCAATGATCTAATATCCTTGCTAAACGACAACAGATATTATACAGTAGGCTATGCAGATGACATAGCTATACTTGTTACAGGCAAATTCACAAACACACTTTGTGAGCTGACACAAACAGCCTTGTTATTAATAGAAAGATGGTGCGAGAAGCATGACCTAACAATAAATCCAAATAAAACGGAATTGGTGATGTTCACAAACAAACGAGTCTTGGGTAACTACACCCTACCCACACTCTTTAACGAAACTCTAAATCTAACCACAGAAGTAAAATATCTGGGTGTAATACTAGACAGTAAGCTAAGCTGGTCCAAACACCTAGAAAGCAAACTAAACAAAGCCAGCATCATCTTCTGGCAATGCGGAAGAATGATTGGGAAGAGTTGGGGCCTCAACCCGAAACTGACACTATGGCTTTACACAGCGGTCATCAGACCTATGATAAGCTATGGATCCGTTGTGTGGTGGCGCAGGACACTCCTCACCACAGCACAGTCCAAACTGCAAAGTTGTCAAAGGCTGGTGTGCATGGCAGTGACCGGCTGCATGAGAACAACACCTACTGCAGCAATTGAGGCCATGCTAAATATTCTGCCACTTCACTTATTTATTCAACAGGAAGCTGCAGCTACTGCAGTAAGATTAAAAAACCACAAACTATTGTGTGCAACTGGCACACCACACACCACATTTGGAAATGTTAGATGATATAACCAGAGACATTCCACTTGCGGGAGCGCCCAATGACAGTATACAATTTAAATACATTTTTGACAAAAAATACAAAATACAGCTGGAAGAGGACTTACAGGCAATATCCAACGGAAAAGACCTGAGAATCTTCACGGACGGCTCATAAACGAAAACTGGGTCAGGCAGCGGCATTTTCGCCGAAGACCTAAATGTTAATATATTACTACCCATAGGCACCTACAACACAGTGTTTCAAGCAGAGTGTTTAGGTATACTTGAGGCAGCCAGAACTATCGCAACGAGGAATATAGTGAATTCCCCCATTCGAATATTATCAGACAACATGTCAGTACTACAGGCACTGAATAGTAACTTAACCACTTCAGGTATTATCTATGAATGCCATAACACCCTGATGCAGGTAGGTTCAAGTAATGACATCACACTGCAGTGGATCAAAGGGCACAGCAACATTCGCGGTAACGATGTGGCGGATGAGCTAGCAAGAAGAGGTTCAAATATGACGGCTATAAGAACCGAACCAAGTATCCCATTACCTTCTTGCTGGCTCAAAAGCCAAATTCGACAACGCATGAAAAAGAAACACAACATCCTATGGTCTGAACTTGAGAACTGTAGACAAGCCAAAGTGGCGCTGCCTACAATTGACGCCAAAATGGCAAGTATACTTATAAAATTAGATAGACGACACCTTAGGCAAATAACTGCGGCAATGACTGGCCACGGGCCGTATAATAAACATCTATTTAATATAGATATTACCGACAGTCCCCTGTGCAGAGCTTGCATGGGTGAAGAAGAAACGGCTGCACATGTACTTTTAAATTGTCCAGGTGTAGCGGCATACCGGGCACAACATCTTGGCACCCCAACGACACTCCCGGAGATCTATAAGAAGCCTAAAAGACTTCTGAAGTTCTTGCAAGAGCTGGGGTGGCAGGAGTAAACTTCTCACACACGCAAAATAGGCGCACAATCGTCGAGTTGCGGAAACCAGCCCGCTCATACCATACCATACCATATACAAGAATTGATTGTTTAAGGTAATATATAGATCGATGTATGTAGTAAAACGCTCGCTTGGATAACCGAGAGATGCGGGTTCAAATCCGGATCTCGCACCTTTGCTATTTTCATGTACAAATCATTTCTATCCTGATTACCACTTGTCTTACGGTGACGGAAAACATCGTGAGGAAACCTGCATGTCTGAGAAAACCTCGCAAGTTTTCCAAAGATATGTGAAGTCCGCCAACACGTACTACGCCAGCGCAGTGGACTATGGCCTGACCCTCATATAAAGGGGAAGCCTGTGCCTCGGAGGACGGTAGTGTGTAGTATGTCACTGACCTCAACAACTCAACAAGTATTGGCATTCTTAATTTTATAAATACAAAATTATTACAATTTATGATACTTGGTATCGGAGAAAAAGTATCGAGTATGTATTTGTATTTACTCGTATTGTTTCATTGCTACAAATGTCTGCAAGAGAAGTGTTTGTTTACTGTGAAGTAATTTTATCGATATTTGCTTGCGGATATCGACATCACTAGTTTTAGTACCACAGACACTTGCTACGTCCGACAGCGCCAAAATTGCGAATATCAAACAGGTACAAAAGCACTTTGACAACAGCCAGTCCAGTGGTATCACTGACCTCTATAATACCACTGGACTGGATGTTCCAAGCGTTTGACAGCAATTTTTTGTGTCCATTTGAAGCGCCACTAGCGAGAGGGTCGAGAACTAATTTTGACGTATATTGCAAATGACAGCGAGAAGTGTTTGTTTACTGTAAAGTAATTTTGCATTTTCGTTGTTAATATAACATAAGTAGTAATTATGATGATACGGTTATTGATTAATAAAAATAAAAAAATAAAAATCTTTATATCGACATCATTAGTTTTAGTACCACGAACTCTCGCTACGTCCGACAGCGGCGGACAGCGCCAAAATGGCGAATATCAAGCAGCCACAAAAGCACGTTGACAACAGCCAGTTCAGTGGTATTATAGAGGTCAGTGAGTGGTATCATAGAGGTGAGTGGTAGCGTGTAGTGTGCAACAGTGCACGTACCGCAGCGTCTCGTCGGCGCCGGCGGACAGCACGGTGGTGCCGTCGGGCGACAGCGCGAGGTGCAGCACGCGCGCCACGTGGCCGTGCAGCTCCGCCACGCGCGTCAGCGCCGGGTACTTCCAGATCGTCAGCTGGTTCTGCGCGTAGCCGTGCCCCGATATCAGCTCCTTGTAGTGCGTGCTCCATTGGATTGAGCACACCTGAGTTACCAATTAATATAATTCTATTTATATCAATACAATGTCACCATAACATTCAAAATCATTTGCATAGTAACTAGATTATATTGTAACAAATGCGAAAGTTTTGATAGACAAACATAGACATTCTATGAAATTGTAGTACGTCATTACAGTAGATTACTCAAAAGTATGATATGTAGTTTTTAATTTATAAAAAACTAACGATACTAAATAAGCATTAAATGAATTCTATCCTTAACAGGACATTATTAGTTACAGCATTTCCAACTAATAACACAGAACATCTAATTAATAGTATTAATATACTAATATTGACATTTCAAAGGCAAATATTTTAGCAAAAACATTAACCACTAACACAAAACACTATCCACTGCATCAGAATGCACACACAACAACAACATACCTGCGACTTGGTGTCGACAGTGTTGATGTTGGCGCCGGTGTTGATGTTCCAGAGGCGGATGGTGCGGTCGGCGGTGCCGCCGCCCGACGCCAGCACGCCCGCGCTCCACGGACACCACGCCAGCCCCTTCACGGCCGCCAGGTGCTGGCTGCCACACAAACAACACTTATTCGAAATTGCGACCAAATAATTATTTTATATTCTAAATAACACTTTTATTTATCGGATATTTTAATATTGGTTCTTGATTCTCCACGAATATTTACAGTAGGTACCTACATACGCTCACGGGGGAAACGAAGTTTTAGACTTCAGACGTCTCAAAGGTTCGTTTTGTAAAATGAAAACTGAACTGTCAACTTTTATTATGATTTCCATAAATAATAAATAGTTATTAAATTGTTGACAGTAAACACATTTTTGTCGACATAAAAAAAGACTAGCACTGTTATAAAGTAAAAGTGATAGAATTTTCAAAATCAGATCAGCAGCTCGAAGATTACTACTCAAGTTATAATATAT
Source organism: Boloria euphrosyne (assembly GCA_951802675.2). Taxonomy (NCBI): domain Eukaryota; kingdom Metazoa; phylum Arthropoda; class Insecta; order Lepidoptera; family Nymphalidae; genus Boloria; species Boloria euphrosyne. The sequence continues at coordinate 9,803,205 of OX637879.1, read as the reverse complement.
AAATGAACGTAGATAATTTTGTAAATTACCTAAATTATTGGACTAAAATGATAGTTCTGCAGTTAAATTTGGATGTCGATATGTCACAGAAGTTTAAATCCATTGCTTAAATCTCGCAGTTGGTTCTACCAAATTCTTAACAAAAGTCCTTGTAATTGATACAAGACAATAAATAAAGCATAATTTTGTATTCAACATATCTTTTAATCTCTCACAAAAATGTTACGGATTACCATAGAAGTAGAGTAGAAATCTTACATATTACAATTTCACCATACATTATACAAAGAGACATTTTACTTAATAATTTTAAAAGTATTACTGGCATTTAACTTAAAATTAAAATTAGTTATATACTTACTTGAAGGAGTATAAATATTGTGGTTGCGAATAATGCTGTCCTTGAGCGATGGGCCAAATATTGAGTAAATTATCGTTGCCACCTGAAGCCAAGTATTTGCCATCTGGAGACCATTTCAGTCCACATATCTGTGAATTAAATCTATTTTGTAACTCCTTAAAAGATTAATAGGCCGTTAACTTTATTTTAAAAGTAATTAATACTAAGATACTCGATATAAATTAAATAATAAAAATCTGTCATGTCGAGTCAGAACTCGTCAAACTCATTTTCGTAATACGAAATATTTATAGTCGTTTGTTTTATTTTACTTAATTTGTTATGTTAAATTTTAAGTAAAATATTTACCTAAATATACTTTATACAAAAAATACCTAAATTTAAATTAATATATAAAAATGTAATAAAAGAAAACGGAGAATAATCTTTGTGAGGTAGACCATCGTAAACGACCCGCCCGCGCCTCAAAGTTATTTACTTTATATTTTTTATTTAGTCTATTTCATACTTGTCTCTAATTTTGTTATATGTTATATATCTAATATTTTTTGTATATTTTTATTAAATAGATCCAATTCTCAGCATCATCGATATGATGATTTTAAACAAGAGATAATTTAATTCTGGGAGCTTAATTTTTAGAAACTTATTCCTGATATGATATAATATAATTATTGTTATTAATGGTTTACACGAGCCTTCTTTACGTTTAGTTGGCTACCTAAACCTATGGAGAAATATAAAGTGAATTAATAAACGGTGTTAGTTTATTGCGTGCATTAGGACGACTTAAGCCAATGGAATAGACTTTAATAAGAGGACTTAAGTCATAAAATGTATACTACATATTTCATAGCGACCGTATATCGTGTGACCGACATTCATTATCTTAATCATATCATATCCTAATTCGAACAATTGTGATGTTATAAGGATTAAAGCGCTTGAAAAGCGTCGAAGAATAAGCGTTCCGCTCAAAAAATTAAAACTTACAGTTCGGAGAACATCCCACAACTTTATTTATAAATATCTCTCTTCTCTTATGGTGACATTTCAGTTATCTATACATCACGACATATTATAAAACAAAGTCCTCTGCCGCGTCTATCTGTCTGTCTGTTCGCGATAAACTAAAAAACTACTGCACCGATTTTGATGCTGTTTTCACCAATGGATAGAGATTAGAGACCACTCTAGAGAACCATCAAGAACGATCACGAGACAGGTTTTCGTATATAATTTATCAAGTTTTTGTATACATTTAGTAGCGTAACCCGCACTCGCGCTAAGCCTAGGGACGAGTCTGGGCGAAGCGAGAGCGAATCGCTAGTAATTTTTTTTTTGGAAAATCAATCAATCACTGATTGATTATGACCTATTGCCGTTCTGTAAAATTCTCATTTCTGAGAAATCTCAACTAACCGTTACAAACCTGTTATACAGCATCACATGGTATAATAATATTGAAATATAATAATTTGATTTCGAGTCTTTAGAATGCGGGCGGAGCCGCGGGAAATTCTAGTTAAAATATTAAAATTATTATTCGGATCAATATCTGGATGATGTGAATAAAGAAATTACAGGTTGTATTAATTTCGGAATTTTTTTGGATAGAATCATCAGAATAACTGAAACCTGTTTTTATTTATTTTTTTATTAAAATATTTACACTGATCTCCGACAGTTGTACAATATACATATTCACATACATCATCGTAACTTATGCCTTAAATCTACTTACGTTATTACTATGTAGGTAGTTAGGTACTAGGTACATACTACCAATTACTTAAAATATTTATAAGAAATTATTAATCGTTGTTTAACAAGGTATGTTTTACAAAATAATTTTGGTGGACAAAATATAATATAATTATAGGAACAGAAATATAAGTATGGTTCACACGAAGCCAGTGCGCAGGCAAAGCCAGTCAGCATGCATATTTCTTGTGGTGTGCACACGTTTGACGTTTAAAAGTAATGAATTGCGGTAAATCATTGAGTCTGTTGAAAAAGAAATGTCTAATGAATATCTCTGCACTAATATTAGAAGAGTTGATTACTATATAAGACGAAAAAATCGTAAAGAAAAACCACTTTGAACAACAACATGGCTAAACGAAAACCCTTAACTGCTTTGTTGCTAATTCAACAAAGATTAGAAGATCCTTCTAAATATAGATTGGCGTTGCGAGTTACAACTGAAAATGTTGCAGAAATTCTAAGAAAAAACAAAAGCGTATAATATGCATCCTACGGACATCCGCTCGTGACTGGCGCGATGCGTCTACGCGTGTAGCGCCTAGCGGGCGGAAGTCACTGGCTTGAAATTTGAAAAATAGACGGGCTCTATTCACGCCAGTGCTGGCTTGGCATAAAAAACTCTTCATATAAGGCCAATATAAAGCCAGTGCGATGGCTTCGCATAAACAAGGTTCAAGTATCACAAAAAGTTAATGACAAACAAATTTTCTGTTGTTACATTACTGCATAATAATATAATTCTTGACGTAGTACCGGTATCAACGTGGGCTGATTTATCTCGCTTATAGACATTCATTTCAATACTAATTTGGCAACTGATGAAGATTTTTATTCACTATGTTGCTTTAATTTAGCCAGGCGGGCACCAACTTCTAACAAAGACGTGGTTGATGTCTTTCGAAAGCTATGAGTCGTAAAGTTATCGACCTTAGGTAGATTTAAGTACTTCGCTATATCTCTTGGAGTTTTTGCTATCCTTTTCATTCCAATTGACTTTTCTTTACATTGACCATTGGAGTATTCTAAAAAAAAATGTTCATTTTGACAAAACGCTGGTCTAGCTTTTATATATTTCCAACAATAATTACACAATATTTTGTTTGTTATTGTAAAAATTTTTGGGTCATTACTGTTAGTTTTTTTAAAAACTTTAATAAGAATGACATCATCCTCCACTTTTATCACATCATTGATCGTGATGTTTACAAAATCTTCTCTGTATAAAACGCCAGCGATTCCAAAAATAAAAATCACCTGCGAAATAGTAGGTATTCAGTATAAATAATTTTGCTAATTAATATCAAACTAATTGATTATATACATTTTTTTTATGTTTTATACCTTTTTACATAAATATACATCATCAGAAGCTTCGTGAAGAAACTTGAAAATATCATCCTTTGAAAAAACTGGTGTCGTATTTTTTTCATATTCGAGACGATTTTTTTTCAAATAAGCTTTTAATTTATCATAGCGACTTATATCAATGTTATTGTACGCATTGATCGAGGATTTCAACTTTGAGTATGTATTGCGTAAACTGGTTTTTTCATACTTTCGTGAAAGATGTTTAAAGTATTTAAGTAGCACATCTTCGTTTAAAGTATTTGATTCTGTATCTTTGTTTTTTTCACACCATTCTTTAAACTTATTATATGCTAATGTATCCTTTTTTTTAGATTTATCAAGCAACAAATCCATTGATACATTTTTGGACATTTTGTTGCTTTTGGCACAATAAGTGTAATTTCTTATGAAGCGTGCTAGTCTACAATTATTTCGCCAGTATCACGTAGAATAGAGAAGGCACGAAACACAATTTAAATTATATATTCACCCTCACGTACCCTCTATTATGGTTCAGGTATAATGGCTTCAATGCTAATCAATAATATCTGCTCTCGTTTGACATATGCCTGTGATATAACATGCGCAGTAAGCATCATCCACATAAATCATAAATTGATACTTAAGTGCACCCTACAAATGAAAAATTACCGCTTCGGTTTTGTTTTGGAACAAAATTCCTTATAAATGCGGTTTACGGTAGGAACTGACAGGCCTAATTAATGTTCGGCAAGCCAGCCGGGTGCGAAACCAAGACACGGACAAGGAAGTGGCCCACTTCGGTGGGCGTTGTGTCATGCTACTGGGCCTTCTCTGATAGGAGAGTGTACTATAGAGCATTGTGCAACCCCGCGGCTGTGTGCTGCGGCCGCCGGGCGTCGGTCGTGGTCGAATGCGTAAGCTACTCTGCGACGCCCCATTAAAATGAGGCGAGGTTTTGTTAGGATAAGTGCGTAGTATAGTGGCTGTGTATTGTGTATGAGTAGTAGTGCGCGTAAATGTATTTATTTTAACTTTAGACGTTAAAAAAGGAGTTGACAGGAATACATTGTAATATTTAATTTGGAACAAAGTTAAATATCACGTGTTAGTTAAATGTGCTCGATGAAGTTAAATAATTTTTCAATTACTATTTTTAAAAGTGAATCCATTATGTGGTTATTACAATGTTGTAATGGAATATGCAGCAATTATGTGTAATGCTTAGAAATAGTAAAAAGTATTAATTGATTAAACCATACTAAATTATTACCTCTAAACCCATACTAAATTATATATGCGTGGAGCGTGAAAATTAACTTTATATCAAATTACATTCGTATCTGAAAAAAAGGAACTTCTTTATCGATACGGGTCCCCAGACAGCTTATATATTTTTTATTTTATATGTACATATATATAATTTAATAAATTTAAAATTACCTATGTCTACACATACATAACAAGACATTTGATATAAAATGATTGGATAACGGAATTGCTCGTCGCGAATTATTAATAAAATAGCATATTGTATAGTAGTTTTTTTAGTCCTCAAAAAAGTAACAAAATTATTTGTTGTTACTTGTTAGGTACTAATATACTTATACTTCAGACCTTTTTAAACGTCCCACTGCGAGGCAGGGGCCTCCCTCAGTACGAGGGGGATCAGGCCATAGTCCACCGCGCTGGCCCAGTGCGTGTTGGCGGACTTCACATGTCTTACGAAAACTTGGTTTTCTCAGACATGCAGATTTCCTCGCGATGTTTTCCTTCACCGTAAGACGAGTGGTAATCAGGATAGAAATGATTCGCACATGAAAATATCAGAGGTGCGAGACCCGGATTTGAACCCATATCATTTGGTTATGCAAGCGAATGCGTTACCGCTGGGCTACCACTGCCTCCTAATTAATAAATGTAAAATATATATATTTAAATAAAAAAAAAACAAAAAAAAAAACAAAGTTATAACATCCAGTGATCGCATCCGAGTGTGCGACAACAGTACTCAGTTTAATGTTTATCGTGAATATGTATGATAGGTACTACGATACCCACCCAAATACAGAGGCATGAGGCTGGTCAGTCCATTAATATAACAATTTGAAGACATGAATGTATGAAGGTGGTATGTCACGTTTTCGCAAACACTTTTATGATGCCTGTGTTATGGGCGTTTTTAAACAACCAGCAGTTTTAAATCTTTAAACAACTATAATTATAGTTCAGTTCTAGCCATTTGACAGGTATTTATAAAATTTTGTGATATAGTATTATCTTCAGCCATTCATGTCTTCATTTGTATATATTTTTTTCTAATTTAATCTTAGTCTTTCTGACTACAAGCACTACAAGCAAATTAGTCGTTACACTGGCAATTTGTATATAAAACCAAAAAGCAACACATAAACAGCTGACCTCCTGCGTGTGCGCCGCCAGCGCGGCGACGGCGTGGTCGCGCTGGCGCACGTCGTGGTGCACCAGGCGGCCGTCGCGCGCGCCGCTCGACACCACGTACAGGTTCCACGCCAGCGACCCCACGCGCGCCTCGTGCCCGTCCATTATCTGTACACACCGACACCGAGTACATGACACATGCTTAGGCCGCATCTTCATTATACGACGACATATTATACAACGGTCAGACTGACCACATTCGCTATGATTTCCCAAAAAAAATCAATCTATAAATTTTATAATGTATTGATGACGATTTTTCAATCTGGATCTATTTTAAACAACTTGAAAAAAAAAATGTGTTTTTATTATTGAATTTTCTTTGACGACACGTTTGGCTCAGTTGGTAGTGAACCTACTTTCTGCGCCAGCGGTCGCGGGTTCGAGTCCCGCTGGGGGCATTCATTTGTTGAACACGAATGTTTGTACTCCAGTCATGGGTGTTTAAATTTATAATATGTATGTATTTAAAATTTATATATGTGTAGTATATCAACTATCTGGTATCCATAACACAAGCCTCGTAGCTTACCATGGAACTAGATGGGGCTGTTGTAATAATGTCCCAACATATTTATTATAATGCTGTTTACGGTTCTTTCTTTGTCAAAATATTATCAAGTAAGAATTGTGTGCATTTGTACTGTCAGTAACAGTCTAGTTCCTTTACAATCTCGAAGAAATTTTACTCTAATCCATTATACAATATTGTAATATTTCTTCATCATTAAACATGAACTATTAAATATAAATATGATATGACTTTACCAGACCGACGGAACAAGTTGTGAATGTCATTATAATGAGGATCAGCCCTTATTCTTACTAAGACTTGCCAGATCAGGAGCTATTATAGTAGTATAGTAAGCAAAAAAAAACAACATACATTCTATACTTTGTCTATATTATGCATCTGCGAATGTAATGTATGTATAATAAAAGTGTATAGTGACTTACATTACAGTGCAGTAAATTCAGAATAACAATTACAGTTTACAGAATAAATGAAAGAATACAAAAAAAGAAATAACATTGTGAACAATTGTATTTTTTATTGTCTTTTATTTGAAACATTTTAAAAAGGCTTTAATTTATTTTAAATACCGCATCAGCTTTAGAGGAGATAATAAGTAACTGAGCAATGAAGATTGGTCACTAGAAATATAAGTAAAAACCTTCATAAAATAACACTTACCCTTAATCTTTTTATCTTTTCACAATCCCATAACTCAACAGTAGCAGATGAAGTGCCAACTGCTAAATGACTGCCGCCTCCTTGAACCCAGGCAACGGAACAAACAGTCTCCGTCCCTTCTAAAGTTAATAGTTGTTCTATTTGTCCTGTGCCTGCATTCCATAAGTACACAGAGTTCCCTAGTGCAACTGCAAGTATGTTTGATGCACTCCAGTCCACTAAATTCAAATCTGTTTGACAAATATTCTGGTTTATTAATTAAATTTGTTTTTCATTATCATAATTGTTATTAAAATTATATACTGCGATAAGATCAATATAAATTGATAATATTAAAATTAACAATGTAATGTTATTTTTTTTGTGCTGTTTTAAAAATCATACTTCATTTGACAGTAAACATTCAAAAATTAAAACCTGAACTCATAGTTATTTTGCTATGAATTAAATAAATAGCAATATGCAGACAAGGTCAGAAGAAAGACTTTTTATAAAAAAAAAATATGTCAGATAAATTTTAGTTGTGATTGTTCACGGATTAATTTGGTAATTAATAAAACAGTACTTACAATAATCATCCAAAATATCAGGTGCATCAAGAATCCTATCTGGTGCTTGTGGAATATATCTTGTTGTGTTCTTAACTGAAGATGGTACTTTTGCCTATACATGAAAAGAAACTAAATGTAGTATGTATTCAGTCATTTTTAATCTGACTGTTGGGTACAGGCCTCCTTTCAATACAATGGGGATCAGGCTATAATCCACAAACCTGGCCAAATATGGATTGGATATGAAGGTTTCCTCACAATGTTTTCCATCGTCCTGGTAATTATGTTAGAAATGATTGATAGATGAAAATATCAGAGGTGCCAGGACTAGATTTGAAGCCACATCACTCTGATACCTAAACAAGCGCGTCACTTTTGTCTAATGTAGTATTTATTCAATAAAATGCAATCGGTTCGAATGCTCTTCATCATCAGCCCTTTTTAACGTCCCATTGCTGGGCACAGGCCTCCCTTAATACAAGAGGGATCAGGCCTGCGCTGGCCCCCTAGTCCCCCTGCGCTGGCCTAGTGCGTGTTGGTGGACTTCACATGTCTTACGAAAACTTGCGCGGTTTTCTCAGACATGCAGGTTTCCTCACAATGTTTTTCTTCACCGTAAGACAAGTGGTAATCAGGATAGAAATTATTCGCACATGAAAATATCAGAGGTGCGAGACCCAGATTTGAACCCGCATCGGTTGGTTATACAAGCATGCGCATCACTGCTAGGCTATCACTGTCAATTAATGCTGCTTACTGATACTAAATTTTAATAAACCTAAAAAACTTAAGTAAATGTAAACTCACTGACCTGGGAATATACAACACGGAGCCTGTTATTATATCCTTCAGGAGCTGCAGGGGCCTTACAATTATACTGTAATAGTTTTCCTGGCTCAGTGTCTGTGAGAGCCCTACCAATAGCTTCACTTGTAGCAGATTGTATGGCAAACTCTTCAGTTTTGTTTTTATCTTCATCTCGGCTCAACTGGATATAAAAATATAATTTTACTTACGAACTTTTACAATGTATAATAATGTAATAGTTTTATAGTAAAACTTTAATTTACCATGTAATGACATAAGTCATAGTTAGAGTTGCTTCTTGAAGGAATAAACCTATCAGCTTTGTTTGGAGTTTTTGATGCTTTGTTAGGGGTAGGAGTGGTCGATCGCCCTGTAAGAGAAATTTATTATTGAACATATCATAAGGAATGAATGTTGGATTTCCATTAAAATTATTTCAAAAAAAGATTAATTTTACCTGGTGACTTATTTTTGGATGGTGTTTTTTTCCCCTTTTTATTTTCAATTCTGGTTGGCGTTTTGTTAATGGATAAAACACTGTTATTGCAACTATTTCCAGAAACAGAGAGTTTCTGCATTGACTGATTACAAGAACTTACGTTTATATTTGATATATTTTTTATTGAGGTACTCAGTGAAGGGTTTATGTTTTCGTTATTGGTCTTTTTCACCCATCGTTGAAGTGGCCCACGAGTTATAGGTCCGTCTATTGTAGCTAAACTATTCAATTCATTTAGATAGTTAAATTGTGCCATTTTCTTAACAGATACGTTTTAGATATGTTGCAAGAAGGATATTATAAAGAAAAACTATTAATCAACCGTTTAGAACAAGTTTCTCGTCATTTAGACGTGAATATATATTATTCTTTTAAGTTTTAACTTTTAAAAATGCACCACATCTATGTAGTAGCCAAATCAGTTTGACAAAAGTTCAAAACGTTAAAATTAGGGATATTCCGATACTAATAAATACGAGTAGGTACTCGATACTTTTGATTCGATACCAAGTATTTATTGTATCGAATCAATTTTGCGATAAATAATCGGTATCGAAACAAAAATACTTGGTATCGAATCGAATCAGCAAAACAACCGAATACAATAAAAAAAACCGAGAACGCATCATACAGAACTTTTTCATTAGTCGTTAGAGCACGCATTCGGGGTGCGGGAGATTACTGTTCACGCATGCCATAGGGACCGTATGCTGTAATCGTTTTCATTAGTCGATAGGGCTCGCATACGAGGTACGGGAGATTTCTAGTTAAGCATGCGATAGGGCCAGCATGCGTTAACCGTTTTCATTAGTCGATAGGGCCCGCTTGCGGATTGTTTGATATTCTTCATTGCACATTTAGAGTGGGACTGAGTAGACTTAGGTACCTGCTATGGATCAACAATTTTTGTTGTGTGGAGCAATGTTATCTGTTTGTGATTTACTGAAGAAGAAATTATTAACTTAACTGAAGTTAGACAATTGCATTCGTAAACTGAGTCCCCGCACGGCGCACCACGCATGCTTTAAACCAACCGACGAATTTCATTGGTTGTTAGGCCACGCACAGGGAATACCCGCATGCCGTATAACGACCGAGATATAGATAGCCTATTTTCATTAGTCGACAGCCCGAATTCGGGGACTCCCCGCTTGCGGTGTAACGACTGAGTTAACGACTAATGAAAATGAGCCCTAAGAGAGCAAAAACGAGGCAAAAACAGTCAGCTAATCAGGTTACCGAGTTACCGGTATTCGTCGCGTGGCGGCGTGAGTGACGCGTTGTCTCGCGCTGGGCTAGCCGAATTCGTCCGACTTCAGCCGAGCCCGCCCGAGCCGAAAGCGAGAGAAGAAAACACCCGCACCCGCTCGCAAATCATCTCGCCATTCCGCCATTGTGCCAAAAGTTCCAAAAAGTATCGATATCAGTAAGTATCGATACTTGAGGAGTACTTATTTGTGTAGTATCGAAAAAAGATTTGAGTATTATCGAAATGAGTAAGTATCGATACTTAGGTGGTATCGGAAAATCCCTAGTTAAAATCCGTTAGGATTTAAATTCTTTATTTTGGTTTCACAATGAATTGCAGTAGATTCAAGTCTTTTGCTTAAAGCAATATTGCCAGACTCTAAGCACTTATGTTTTTTTATGTTTTTTTATGTTTTAAAATATATAAATTTATCAATGATAAATTTTCGGATTATTAATTAAATTATATATTTCTTGAAAATTTAAAAATTTTAAGTATGTATCACGTAGTGGTAACGAAATTGTATGCCTTGTAAATGCCCTAGTATTTTCTGAAGGTAAACTTCCGGTAGGTTATTGCACATTTATCTAGGTAATTTAACTTTACATGTACGCTAATAAGACTTGGTCCATATTTAGCATTTAATTTTTTTAAATAACGCTTAGAACGATAGTTTCATTCATGTTTCATTCATAGTTCCGCTCAATTGTACACTTATGTGTCACGTAATTATACTCGAAGGCACGCACCAAAGAACCAAATAATGTTGCAAGTAATTACATTTCCCCCAATTTAATGGTGTATTTTCCAATTTTGCCATTTGTTGCATATGAATTATGAAATATATTTGATTCATGTGAATTATAATGTAAATTGTATTCAGATGTAACAAATTGTATTGAGTTGTCAGTGTATGTATGTTTGTTTGTACCTGTGGACGCATTTTTTCTGAATCTAGTAATAGTACTTGTGAAATGTGATTTTGTTTTACTTATTTTTATTATGAGACATGTTGTGACACCCTTTTACTGCACGGCAAGTCATTTTTAAATAAAATTGCGGGAACTATTTGTAACAAGACTTTATCGAGATGACTCACGCGGCGGGAAAAGTTTGTAGCCATTTATGGTATGGTAAATTGAAATGGTTACAATTCACCTAGGCCTTCTGTTGTTCTAATCGTCCTTATTCTAAGGTAGAACTCTATTAACACATGGATATAATTAGAGGGAGAAAATATATTTTCGTCATTTTTTTAACTAAAATAAAATTCATTACAGGGGTATCTAATAACGTATAAGGAATGACGAAAGTATCATTCATAATACTCGTAATAGTTCCAAAAAATCGATAAAAGAATTTTATGAACAAGTCAAATGCCACAAGTAGTAGTAGTAATGAGTAGTAGTGTAAAAGTAGTGTCAGTGCGCTGTGACCATAGACTTAGGCTGTTATTGTTCCGAGGCTGTAACCATTTGAATCTCAGATTAGAATCGACATCATAAGTCATTAAATAGGTTTATTATTCATCTGTGGTCAATATTGAGATACGAGTATAAATGGAAAAGTAAACTATATAGAAACAAGCAGACATGAAGAAACATAGAGTACTCTTCTATAAACTCATGTATATTTATATACAATGAAGAAACTATTGAAATAAATTATTTTTATTTCTAGAAGTTGTAAATTAAAAAAACAAAACAAATGCTATAAAATGAATTTATTAAAAATTTGTTTACAAAATAATATTATATTATTCAAAAATAGAATTTATACAAAAATATTATAAAATGATACATTAACACGTCATAAGGGCAGTGAAATAGATGAATTGATATTGTTTCAATAAAATAAAAATATAGTGTATTTCCGACAAGAATAATCGGAAAAGTAAATGCATCATTAGGTTTTCTTAATAAAAGTTGACAACAGTGATAGATACAAACGCATTAGTTATAGCACCATTTATATAATGATACACTTATAGATAAAAATTACCTACATTATATTTACACTTATATACCACAATGGCACTATTTAGCAAACAGCGCTCACTAAAATGGCAATATCCTAGTGTCATCTTGAAAATCTTTACCATATAAAAAAGTATTGTGACCGAAGTTGGACTTTGATAAAACTTTAAAGAATAAAATAGAAGCCACTTAAACATTTAAGTAAAAATAAAGGCTTGGTGGCTTATGATTTTTTAATGTTTATTTTATAATAAATAAAGGACCAATACTCCTTCAGTCGTACGTTATTTCAAGGAAAGGAAATTATATTTTGAGCAGACTATCAATTTCGTAAAAAATCTTATAGCATAATTTAAATTATAAGTATCAGTACATTATTGCTGCTGTTATTAACAGTTAAAATTTTATTTGAGCACATTCGTTTATATATTTACTTTTAATTAAATATAATGTTCTACAAAAAATATTGATAATGGATACAAGGTTATTATTATTGAAATTATCTTTAAATATTTTTATGGTGGGATATCAAATTAATATTAATTTATTATTTACTTAATATATCATAAATAGCAAAATAATTGTTCTACAAAGTTTTATTTTACTAAAAAATGGAGCATGAGTAGCTCTTTTTCATTGTTCTTCAATAATCTCAGAAGCTAAAAATAAAAATATTAAACTAATAAGTATTAATTACTATTTTCCCTCTTTTCCAGGTAAATACATAACGAGTATTAAATAAAATCCACGCCCACATATTATAAGTGGGGTAGCAACATTGGTTACACATTCACTACAATATTATAAAATTGAGCATTCAAATTAACTAAATCACAATACTGGAATAATCGAATGCTCACAGATCCTTAACATGATAATATAATTAAGTTCTTATGAACATTAACACATTGCCTGCTTTGTCAAGGATTCTTGACAAAGAATAATAATAATTATTCATAGACCTGGCATTATATGAAAATATTGCATATTGCATTTAATATGAGTTAAGTTACACCAGTAACTTTAAAATTTCATTCTAATCGTGTGCGTTTTTATATTAAATATTATCATCATCATCAGCCCTTTTTAACGTCCCACTGCTGGGCACGGGCCTCCCTCAGTACAAGGGGGATCAGGCCATAGTCCACCGCGCTGGCCCAGTGCGTGTTGGCGGACTTCACATATCTTACGAAAACTTGCTAGCAATTTAATTTATTTTACTTAATTAAACTTTTGTAATATTTTATATATTTCTAGTAACCTTATTAATTTCACGGGCAAGCAAGTTAATCTAAGAGCCTTTTTTTCTAATTTCATAATGTAGGCAATTGCTATTTGTATTTATTTAGTGTTGTTTAAAAACAATTTTTATAGACTTTTCAGCTAATAAAGACGTCAGTTTCAAATAAAAAACTTATGAAAATAGCAAGTACTTACATCCATTTAAATATTACTAAGCCTGAGTCATTAATAAATTATCTAATAGCACACATTTTACCGACTTCAAAAAAGTTTTGTGCACAACTACACGTCATGCGATATGTTTCTTAAATGTGAACTGACTTTAATGATTCTTTCTTCTAGAACATAGACTATATCTAATAATATGGTCCCTTAGGGATCCTGAGGGCGGTATAATTTTATTTAAAGTTATTTTGGAGTCGGTGTACCCTTTTAGTTCAAAAAATTTATTGGTTTTAAGTTGGATTCAACTTTATAACTGAAACTATCTATTCAGATTTTGTTGGAATATATTTAGATTTTTGGTTCCCGACATTTCGAATGCTTTACAGCAATCATGGTCTCAAGAGAGATTCAAACCAAAAATCGAAATAAATCCGTGACAAAATCTGAAAAGACAGTTTCATTTATAATGTCAAATATGCGCGTAAGCCTAAGAAACTATTATTCTGGATTCCACCCTTATGATTCAGAAGTGCTCATAAGTTTCATTATGTGGATATGTCCGGGATGGTCCACTGTGATGAAACACGAGAACTTATTATCGAAACAGATGTGTTCTGCACTCATGCCGGATAACTTGATGCAGGCAAGGATGTCTTTACGCTTGGAACCTTCTTTGTATCTGTAACATAGTATGTAAAGGAAATATTTACTACTAAATCAAAAAGATTTGAATAACCTTTGTGCATATAATACGTATATGTATAGATTATTTAGTCTAAAGAATTTGTTTGTTTGAGTGTACTGATCATTATTTCTGAAATCATCAGATGTAATGTCCCTCATATCTAATCTAATGTCATTCTCTTTTGGATTTCTTCCCTAGTGAAAAACAAAAACAAGGTTATAAAAGAGTGTTAAAACCAAGACATCTTCAAAAACCATGTATATTGAATTAAATAACGATGTATCATATAAAAATTACGACTTTTCATTATACAAAATGTCTGTACTCGAGTCATGGGTATATTCATAATATGTATGCATTTTAAAGTATCACAACAAGCCTTGTAGCTTATCATATTATTGTAGCTTATCAGATTATATTTTTATTTATTTTTTCCACTATAACAACCTATTATTTTACTGTTTTAAATATTAAAACTATCCCTAATTCATTATGTATAAAAACGACACAATTTCTAAATTACTTACGTTTTGTTTTTCCAATTAACTTTCCAACATGTCTTTGGATTAAGGAGATTATCCCCAAAGAAAAAATTATTGAAGGGATCAGTGTTAGCATTATCATCTGTGTGCAAGTCGTTTCTCATATCAAGCGGACTTGCGAGTGGAGTTATGACGTTGAGACTCCTCCTACAAATAAAAATATATATAAAATTACGTATGAAGATTTTTAATATCATATATACTCTAAATAATATTCGTTCAATTATATATAATTAATTTTCAAGCAATCTAAAATGTTCCTATACATATACAACCTTTTTAAAATAAAATATGTGTGTGTACCAGAGTACACAGGTAAGAAGTAAAACTTCTTTACGACATATCATTTTTCTACTATTTGCAACTTCACGAAAATGGCGTGGATAAGGCTTAAGCCTTAAGAAAAACAATTTACTTATTTCAAACCAAACTTCAAAACTAATATATTGTTGTTATTATTATCATATATTACATTATATTCTTTACGTCACTATACTAAACTTTGATAAAAAAAAAGCAACATGGCGCGTAACTAAAAACGTGACGCGAAACCATGACGACGCGTAAACAAAATTTTTTTCCAACGCCGATAAAGAAGTTTCACTTCAATAATAATTACTTAAAACTGCATTATATCGCTATAATATTATTAGTAAAATAAATAAGATTCACGATATGCTCTCAAGTGTAAGGAAATCCATAACCACTTAAAGAACATTCCATGATAAATAACTCCATTATTTATCTGCACGGATAATTGAAAGTGAAAATAATTGAAGACATTAATGGATTGAAGGTATTAATTCTAATTTCGAGGAAATTAAAATCAAAGTTTGCGTAATGTACTAAGTGCATGTATAAAATGATTGTCAAGTGGCGAGAACTGAACTATATAATAGTCATTAATATGGCTGTTTCAAGATTTTTAACTGTTTATACACCCACAACACCGACGTCTATGCATAAAATAGCCAAAATTCGAAAACGCGACAAAACACTTTCATCCATTCACGTCTCTTTTCAATTATTATAAACACTTATTTAAAAAAAAAAAACATTATTTTGAAAGTAAATACCATTGAAGTAATATTTGGTTGCTTGTGATTTGTATTGAAATTGTCAAATAGAAGGATGCATAACTACTAACCTCAACCCTTTCCTTCGGCTCCGTATAACATACGTCATATTCCACCACACGATCTCGGAGGCCATGGTCACAAGGACCAGGGGGGGTTGTTCCTCATCCTCGTAGGACGGATGCGGCGGCGAGAGGGTTGAGGGGGAGTGTACAGATCGGTAGAGCCGGTCCGGGGTGGGGGAGAACCCACACCATTGCACTTTTGATTTATGCAGGGTTAGAAGAGCGAGCTGCTTTTTGCTATGAATGTTCCAGACCTGATAAAAAACATATTAACTGACTTGAAATAAGGAGGTTTGTAGTATATGCTATATTTACATATTTAAATTTCGACGTCTTATTCTCATTCTTATAGTGTTTTTGTAAATTATACTAACATTTGTGAAAGAAGATTATAGAATATAACATTGAAACATACATTCATACAAATGTTTTAGAATAATTACAAGGACTAGGTCACCAGGTAATAAGTGAAGCAACTTGTGTGAGAAATAAGTGATAACTGATTAGTGTATAATAGGTGATAAAAAATAAGTGAGAAATAGGATTCACTAACGATCGGAGCGAAGCGAGAATGTGTTTGTAATCTTTATATATAAAAATCTTTTGTGCGTGTGTACCGATTCGAGGATGGTTAAGATTCACATATCGGTCCACTACAAAATGTATTTTTTAAATAATTAGTTTTTTATACCATAAATGACATAATATTCAATTATAAATTTGTCGTTGCTAGGCAACATTGTTTTGCGCATGCGTACAGAACGTCTGTCGGGTCCGCTAGTAGACTACTCTATATATACTACTCTATATATAATACTCTATATATAATACTCTACATATATTATAATTTACGTACCACAACATCGCCGGAGTCGGAGCCCAAAGCGAGTATATTGCCGTCTGTAGTTAAAGCACAAGAGCATATCCTGATGTTTAGTCTATATTCCTGTATGAATTCTGCATACACCCCATCACTGGACTTTATTTCAAATACCTGCAAATATTGCACTATTTAAATAGAGTTGTCTGAAATTACTTTAATAGTTTGTAAAATTATAAATAAATTATATGATATTTTGTATCAGCAAAAATACCCTTTAAAGTAAAATAAGTTAAAAATATATATATACAAAACTTGTTCTGGAAAAATAAAGTATTACCAAGATGTCTAGACTCGGAAAAGATATCACTAATGTCTTAAAAATGTTAAATAAATAACATAAATAAACATTCAATACCTGAAAAGATGTATTATAATAATCACAGATGACCAAAATTCTCTTTTGCAGAGCTGAACAGCAGATGCAAACATCGGATTGACGTCCACTTAAAACACTTGCTAGCTTTAAATTTTCATCCCATAACTTAATAGTAGCGTTTGATTCAACGGTTATTAGACCTAAGTCCGGTATCCAGTAGCAGTCGACCAAACTGCTCCCCTTGCAAAGGCCTTTTTTGTCGCAGTTGGGAAATAAACGTTCTTTTGAATTCAAGCTTGTATCGCTTCCTGAACTAGATGTTTTCTCTGATTGGCTCGATTTCTTTTTTAGACCTGAAAAGCAAACATTTTACCACTTTGGAAGCGTCTCTCGCGCAAAGTATTCAGTTTAGAAAAAAATTATAGTAGAAACCTCAATATCATTTTTGAAGACCTATCCCTATAGATACCCTACACATATGGAATTGATGAAAAATTTTTTTTTGAGTTTCAGTTCTAAGTATGGGGAACCCCCAAAATTTATTGTTTATTTTTCTATTTTTGGGTGAAAATCTTAATGCGGTTCACAGAATACATCTACCTACCAACTTTCAACAGTATAGTTCTTATAGTTTCGGGAAAAAGTGGCTGTGACATACAGACAGACAGACAGACATGACGAACCCGTTTTTTGCCATTTGGCTATGGAACCCGAGAAATCTCAACTAACCGTTACAAATCTAAGAATTTTGATTTTGATATTTAAAACGCGGGCGGAGCAGCGTGAAATGCTAGTATTAATAACAACCAAAATGTCACCTTGTATATCGTTCAATATTTCTTGCGAGCCGAGATTAGTGTTGCCGCTTTGCATCATCTCAGGCTTCCACTCGCCACTCTCAGTCATTCTGTACGCCATTAGACATTTATTTTTACCGGCAACCATCAATAAATTCGGATAAACAAAATTCATGTACTGAACTGGACTATTCACATCCATTATGTCTTCATATTTTTTTGAACGTATTGTAAATTTTCTTACAATGCCACATTTAAGCCCATAGACAATATATCTGTGGCACTGCGATATTTTAACTATAGTAATTTGATCGTCGGAATTCGCTGGGATTTCAGTTATTAATTTTCTTCCTCGCATTACCTGAAAATACAATATATTTAAATATCTACAATTGTACTAGTTCTCGCCTGCGATTCCACTTGCTTATATAAATTTATTTATTTTAAATAAATTGTTAATATACATTTACAGTTTTAAAATCAAACATTTAGGTATTTTAGTTATTAAACATAAGTATTAAAATGTCAAATACCTGTATATTATTTTTGTCATCTACAACCGCCAGCAAAGGCAGCGTCATACTATCACAGTCCCCATTAGTAATTCCCTTCAAATTCAATGGTTTTAGCGAGTGCCTGTCCAAGCTCATGGTAGATTTCACCACTCTTTTAGGTTCTTGAGGGTTAATAAATGATCTGTGGCGTTTTGGTGTATTTTGAGTGCTCTTTGGGTCATTTTCGTTTGCAGTTAGAGTGCTAGGTGTCGGGGGGTAGAGTGAGTTTATGAAGCTCGCATCGAATTTTGTTGTTAATCGGACTTTTCTGTGGATGGTAAAAAGGGTACTTAAGTACTAGTATTATAGACTTTTCTTTTCGATTTCGATGTATTGGCAATTTTCATTTGCGACGTATTTGAGTGATTGTTAATGTAATTTTTTTGTGTACATAATATGATGTTTAGCATATTTTTAATATAAAATTTTATTCCTCAACCAATATATTATTTCCAGTTAGTTTCAAATATATTGAGTTTTGTAATAACTAATAGGCAATTATTTTAATTTGAACAAATCTAAAATTAAAAAAATCTGTAAACGTAAAACATCTTATTTTAAGATTGGTGAGTAAAATAGTATAATAAAATTTGAGTTAAAGTTTAATATTGAATAAGGATATATCTATTATTTTATTTTAATTATACTAATTTATGACGAGACGGTTGTTTGTTCTCTCTACGAGTAACTACAAAAATGAATTAACAAGGAACTAATTTCATAGGATATTGCGTGTTTCGGTGAAGATTTTAGTATACGTAAAGAACAGTACGTTTGTATTATAATAATGAAATATTTGCGAAGGTGTTTTGTTAATTAATCCTTATTCAAATTAATCGTTATTCATCACAATAAACGATATGTAATAATATGTATGTAATGTAAATGCATATGAAAGTATATGAAATAGTTGAAATGCATGGGAACATTAAGATTTTGCTACGTATTATAAAATGCAATGTTAATTTAAAAAAAATATTTTGTGACATTCCTTGTTTTGCCCCTGTACCCTTCATATACGGTTCTAACATAAAAAAAATCTGTCTGTTTGTCCCGGCTAATCTCTAAAATGGCTGGCCCGAATTTGACAGGACGTTGACTTGCAGATAGCTATAAATGGGAAGTAACTTAGGTTTTTGGAAATTTTATTGAAGTGAAACTTCTTATGCGACTCAACAAGGTTGCGTTAAACGTTTAACGCAACCAAGTACCAGGCACTCAGAGACGAGGAAGAGTTAGCGCCACCACCCCTCAGACGGTCAAGACGCGCAGGTCGGGAATCTCGCCCACCGCAAGTCGGTGATTTTTAATGTGTCGCTATGTGTAGCAAAAGTATTACAATATACAGCCTAACTTATGACGTGGCTGCTCATGCTGGTAATCGTGAGAAATTGTTTTTGAAGTGAAATTACAATATCATTACTATTATAAACAAAGAAGTTTCATTTCTGACATGTGTACTTTGTACGCACGCACTTTTTTAGTGAGTCGCTACTAAATAAAATATAATAAATGTTATACTAGTTAGCGTACCCGTCGCCGCGCTGCCTCGCGCGCGCCACGTAGGCGGCGTCGAGGCACCACACCTTGGCGCTGTGCTCGGCGCCGGCCGTGCCCGTCAGCAGCGCGTCGGGGCCCGCCGCCAGCTCGTCCCACGCCACCTCGCTCACCGACATCGACACCACGTTGCTGGAACAACGGTCACAATACTAAAAAAACCGTAATAAATGTTTTCACTTTCACAGTTAATACAAATCTAACGACACCTTTGAAGTAAAATTCATTGAGCCGTTCAGGTCGCAAAGCCTACCAAGCAATTATACAAACATACTTTCGAAAAACAAAATCTTCCTTCTGGCACAGTCGGGTAATTATAATAAATAATAATAGATTCAGCGATTTTAACGTCCCACTGACACATGAGCCTCCTAATACGAGGGGATCAGGCCATAATCCATGTGCCAAGTGTGGACTTCAGATGTCTTTCAAGAATTTGCTAGGTTCTCTCAGACATGCAAGTTTAATCGCGATGTTTTCCTTCTCCGAAAGGCAAGTGGCAATGATGTCAAAAACGATTCGCACGTGAAAATATCAGAGATGCGAGACCCAGATTTGAACCCACATCGTTTGGTTCACCAAGCGTCGCTTGGCACTGGGCTACTGGGATCGCGTTAGCACTGGGCTACCACAACCTTCTGCTTCAATAACCTACGGTTATCCGGCCGGATTTTAATGAATAATACTGTTTTTTTGTAGCCAGTGAGCCTCACATGAGCACTTCCAAACGTTAAAAAAAGTCATATACCATCTTATACTAATATTCATCAAAACCCATTTCAACTTAGCGAATCATATAAGTCGCGCAACGAATTAAGAGCGCTGACCTTGAATGCGCAGAAGTAAACTTTTTGGGTATATTTGGCGGGACGCGCGGGCGAGGCGTGCGCTATTGGCCCGATCAGTTCCCGCCGCTCCCCTGCACCGCACGAACCTTACCCTTTAGTACAGTCGCGCGCGCAACTACCTTAGCAAACTTTTAACATTACGTAATTATAATATATAATATATATAATTTTTTTTTAATTATTAAGATGCCGAAAACCAAGATTTTAACTCGGCAGGCAAGAAAAATGGTGTACGAAGTTAATAAATTTATTAAAACTGAGTCACATGAATTTATATGTGATTTAAAAGAAATAAAAAAATTAATAATAGGAACAAATGTTTCTAGGAATTTTTTATACATTTTTAACTTAATTTATTATAATTAACGTTGAAAATGTTCCAGTTCCATAAAAAATTGAATCAAAGCATATACTTTAGCAGTGTTTACCTATTAATTTATGCAATTAAAAATTAACTAAATGAGAAAATAATAGTGTAGATACAATACCTATTCGAAAATTATTAGGAAAAAATGAACCAAATTTAAATCACATGCATGTTCGCTAATAAGAAATAAAAAATAATTAGTACACACAAAGAATGTCTGTGCGTGATTGTACACATGCGCCGATTGCCCCCACTACTTTCCTCGAGCGATCTTAAACCATCGCGCGACCTATACAAGCTTTCTTTAATCTTCAACTTTATTTAAAGAACACTAAACGTAACTCGAAAAGCAACCCTTTTGAGAAAAGCTAGCAAGAATTATTCTTCAACATGTTTTCCAACAAGTAATAAAACCAAAATATATATTATTAATAAACTGTTAACCAAAATATATACTATTAATGTATTTAACATATAACTTACCCCCTCCTATTCTCCAAATCAAACACACGTGCAAATGTTTTCAAATCCACACAAATCACTCGACTGTCGTTGGTAGATATGAACAATAGTGACCCGGACCTGTTCACTGCTATTGATATAAAAGTTATACATTCCTTCACAGTATCACTTGTAATAACCACTCTGCACTTGCTGTCGCTAAAATTCCTATTAAATCTCCGCAACATATTGAACTCGTACTGTTTTACTTCCTTTTCTCTTAGAGTTATTACTTTATTGGTGCCTGAAAGTGAAATTATACTTTTAAGTTTTATTATATGATATATTTTTGATTCATAATAATAATCAAAATGTTACACAATATTATATAATATTTCAACACCAAACATTTAATTTTAAGGGTTGTAGTACAAGCTAAGCTAGCTTCTAGTTAGATATTTAAATCATTTATAAGGATAATTAATAAACTCAACTGCGGGAAAGCCTATGCATAGAACACATATACGCAGCTATACACTCAAGTTGCTTGACGCAAAATGCCATACAAAGGATGAGATTTGATACCTAATGTCTTAACTTCCTAAGTTCTTCTTGTCTATCTTGTTGTCGTTCTTTCATTGAATTTTTCGCTGTTTAGGCAGTTGTCATATATGACGAAAAATAAACAATCAAATTACAAAATTATTAATTACACTACGAAACTAATATTAGTGCTCATTAATCATATACACGTAATTTAAACTATAACCTAACTTACCAGGAACCACAACAAGATCTAGAACATTAGTCGTCTCTTCAAAGCTCTGCTTCTCATTGGTTTTCATATTTAATATGTCCAGACTATTACTTGTAACAACTAGGACGTAATTATCTAAATTGCACGGAACGCACAAATATATGCGTCTATCTTTATACAAATCCCGGGTATATAAAACATTCCCACTGGTGTTATATACGTAAATGACATCAAAAGTATGCGCTATCAGAGTCTCTTCATAATTTGACCAGCGGCAGTTCAGGAAGGGATTGGGTCCGGTGATAGTGAAATTACTAGGAAAGTTATTGTTGTATGATTCTTCTGCTTCTGTAAATAAACAGTTTAATTTATTAAAATTATTGTTATTATAATTTATTAAAATTACATCGCTAACATAAAAAATTATACTGTAGAGAATTGCCTTTGATTGATTAAAATACCGACTAGGGAAGGCAAATACAGATATACTAATTTTAATGTCGAACGATTTTAAGTGTAAAGACGTAAAATCATTACCAACTGACATACAAAATAACGTATGGGTTGATTTTAATACAATTTTAAGGATTCAGATAAGCCCAACGTTGTTTCTGTGAAGTTTAGTTGCGAAGAGTTTGACCACGGGTGAAGCTGAGGGTATTGTTAGTTTATTACATATTCAATCCATGCATATAATAAAACTCTAACTGAGTCGAATCTTTACATTGAATATTTTTTGGAAAATCTAATTGAAATAGACATCTGACGACTCGTTTGGCTAAGTCGGTAGTGACCCTACTTTCTGCGCCAGCGGTCGCGGGTTCGAGTCCCGCTGGGGGCATCCATTTGTTGAACACGAATATTTGTACTCCAGTCACGGGTGTTGATATTTATAATATGTATGTATTTAAAATTTATATGTGTAGTATATCAACTATCTGGTATCCGCAACACAAGCACGTTAAGTAGCTTACTGCGGAACTAGATGGCGCTGTTGTAATAATGTCCCAACATATTTATTTATTATTATCGATAGAGAGGTCAAATCTATTATTTTTAGAGTTTTTGTCTGTCTGTCTGTGACCACATCACGAGGAAACCACTGGACTGGACTGGACGGATTTGCATGAAATTAGGTACGATATTAGCTGGTTACCCGGATCAATATATAGAATACTTTTTACTGTGGGAAAATAACTCATCTCTGAAAAAAATACAAAAAAGAAGGTTAGAAAAAATGCTTGCATTTACGTCTTTAGAACGTGGGCGGAGTTAGTATTTTATATTACCTTCTTCGATGACGTCATCACAGTCCTGTTCGACTTCGTCAATATACCAGACATGTATGACGCCGCGCGCGTCCAGGGCCGCCACGAAGGGCGGGTTGCTCGGACACGCGCCCACCCACTCTATAGTCGACCCTGTACTCTTCAGCTCTTTCTTTAGCTTATTCGTGCCTATGTGGAACAACTGGAAATGTAATGTTTACTATGTTAATTAACAGTATTATTTAAAATGGTAATGACGAATGATTTTAAGCTAGGGCATCTAAAATGCATAGAGTAGGTTAGTTTAAAATGGGCTCTGTGGCAAAGTCCTATAAGCTGAATTTTCTTGTTTCTAAAAGAAATAAAAAATCTTTTTACATTCGTGAGAATTAATATACAATATTTTTAATTATAATAGTTAAATATCTTAATAAGATAAATGACATCATTGCGATTCTTTAATTTAAATTTAAACTAAACTGTCGATATTTTAAGTAACGAAACTTTCGATATTCATCAAGTTGTCCTTCCTTAATCTGACCTGTTCCTAATCAGAACTAAACTATATAATACATACATGATAATGATAATATGTAATAAAATGGATAAATATGAATGCAATATGATGGATGAATCGATTGAAATCGGTTATTAATATATAATCAAAGAGGGAGAAGGAGAATGTTTAGTGATTGCAAACTAAAATTATTTATTATGTACCTATGTGGAGGATGTAAAATATAAACTAAGTGAGGACAAAGAATAATCTACTTGCCACTCCATTCTTTTCTTAAACCGGAGCAAATATCTGTATTGTCAATACAAATTAAATTAATATACACACTAATTATGGATAAATATTAGATTCTAACTCATTGTTTAGCCTAGCGAGCGATACAAGATAACTAAGAGAAAAAAAAGGTATTTTTAGATGTAATTCAATGTCATGTACTATTTTAGCGTTTTATACCAACATTACTAACGATTTAGTTATGTCCATTATGTACTTATAATTTAATAATATTAACACATATTTAACTTTTGCTTTTTAATAGATGTGCATTGTGCATTGAAGAAAAAGCTTTCCGAGACAACTTCAGGTTATTATTGAGACTATCTTCACAGACGGGACTCAAACTCAGGACCTCTGGATTTGTACCCATACATGCTAGCCAATACAAACCGAGACAGTCGTCATATTAACAACTAGTCTATAGTAGAGTTAATACCTCGCTGCAGACTCGGCCATAAATCATAATCAGACTAGGGATGTGCGCTAGTTGCGCGCGCGCAATGCCGTTATCGATAACGGAATCATCAAGGTTACGAGTTACGACGTAAACATACTGCATTCATTAAGTAACTAATGGGTACTAATGTGTTTAACTAACTAATTATTAAAAACTAAAGAGGGTAATTAGCAAATATGTTTAGACTATTTAGTATAACTATTTTAGTTGTGCTGTGCTATTAAGTATATTTAAATCGCTACAAAAATAAATAAGACCAATACTATTTTGGATTACAAGAGTGTCACAATGGCTGTTTCTTTTCAAAGTAGCGTTTTACCTGTTGGCGACAATATTGCTGTTCAAGCGCGTGTTGTTATTAACAATGTTTTAACTTTTTTGACAAATATAAAAGAAGACCCTGAAACTTTGAAGACTATTAATTTCTCTCGCCCGCGTGACGTGATTTCTATCACCCATTTATAAAGATACAAAAAAAAAACTATCGATATCACTCATCGACTGCAGTAATACACAGCGTAGTAATGCACAATGCCGTGCCATAAGGCCCGTGAGTGGGAAAGAGAGCGAAACACTCGAATGATTTATGGCCGAATCTGCAGCGAGGTATTAACACTACTAAACTACTTTTACTACTTTTATAGTAAAACCAATGTATTAGCCATAGTATAAAGTACATTACAGTATTTTTCATAAAAAATTAAAAGATTATCTTCTATATCTAATTGCCAGTGGTGAAATAAAAAATTATATTTAATTAAAATAATTACCTTAATAACACCGGTCATAGTGCCGACCAATATATAATCGCCGAGGAAACACACGGACTTTATCGGCTCTTTAACATCTATTGTTGAATGTTTTAATTCTTCTACATTTTGTTCGTGTCTGAAATAATAGATAGTAACATAGACTTTACTGGTAATGAAATGATTTTAAATGATATATTTTGATTTAAAAGAATAGTAAAAATCGGGGAAGTGTGAGTCTGAGTCGCATATCGAGAGTTCCGTAGCATTAAAAATTTTTACAAAACAATTGGTTTTATTGTGCTTAAGCACTCTTTCACCCTCCTTTGCAAGAAAATTAATGCGAATTTATGTATGTGTAATAATAATAAGAAATATAAAAAAAAAAATATTTTTAATAAGGATCATCTATCAGTTTTCTACCACTTAAGCATTTGTTCTTTAAACCTAAAAATACATTATTTTTATTTTACTATTAGTAATTATTTAGGGAATTAGAAATACTACATAATAATCAGTATAAATACTCACAAAAACTCGAAATACAGTTCATTTTTACTACAATTCTCTTGAGCTATTCTCCATGCTTCGGTATAAAGGATACCTTTAGATTCATTTTGGAGAATACTCTGTATGATATCAGTGCACGGGTATCTGTATAAGTCTATGCCATATGTGCTTAAATATTCCTTGATGCTGTACAATAGCGTTCTATCCAAATCCTGAAAAAATCACATCAATAAATTGGAATACTTTTTAAATTTTGTTATAATCTATGGTTGTTTGTTACGTTTTCATTTAAAAGTATACTAAAAAGATTGTGATAAAACTATACAGTAATATAGCTTATACATGAGCAAATACTTAGGGTTTTTATAGATATATAGTTAAACATGAATGGAGTGTCGAAAATATATTTGTTTATTTTTCAACAAATTAATGTAAAATTTGGAATATTCATTATATCTCATTCATATATCTTTTTAGAATTAAAATAATTAATAATTTATTTTAAATATGTGTACTGGTGTAGGTAATGTAGGTTAAAAAACTTAAGTTAACCAAAAGTAACTAACCGCTGCACTCATAGTCGCTTAATGAACCATTAAGTCGAGAATCTCCATACTACAGAACGAACCTAATGGTTCATTAAGTGACAATGAGTGCGGGCGTTAAACACATAAATACTCACGTCATCAACAATGTAGCTCTCATACTTCTGCAGATCGGATATGACGTAACCGGGTCCTGTCAATCTCACTTTATTGCCCAAGAATTTTAAATTTAAAAACAATTTCTTGAACAAACCCAACATATTATTTAAGTTCTTTGTATTGGCTATATGATATCCTACGTAGTACGCTATATACCCGTCATCTTCTATGTGTAAAGGGAATGTGTTTACACCATAGTTGTAGCTTGTTAGGAGATCACTGTGAAGCTTTTTCAAATAGTCATCATTTGAACTAGTTCTTAGATAATCCATAATGAGACCGTGTATTTCATATGTGTAATTATGTTTGTCTTCATCATAGAACACCATTACAAGGGATTTGGTTCGTAATTTTTTCATAATCCTGTCGACTTCAATGGTAGATTTATTCCATAGCTTACTGAGCACATTGGCCGTAAATTTAACATTGTCGGGTAATATTGCGAGCATTTTGAACAGTAAAAGTATGTCTGGTTTTAATGAATTAATACAGAGATCTATTGGACTAGATACATTTGATCTTGATATATTGCTGTGGGAAGAGATATTAATTATTATAAAATTGTTTATAACAAAATAGAAATAGCTAATTTTATAAATGCGAAAGTTTGTATGTGTGCTAGCGTTCGCGGGTTCGAGTCCCGCTGGGGCCATTCGTTTGTTGAGCACGAATGTTTGGACTCGAGCCATGAGTGTTTATATTATGTATGTATTTAAAATTATATAGGTAAGTGTAGTGTATCAACTGTCTGGTATACGTAACATAAGCTTTCGTAGCTTATTATAGAACTAGATGGCGTTGTCTGTAATAATGCCCCAACATATTTATTTAACGGTCTGTATTTAATGTTATATAAAATATAGTGCATTTAAAGACGCACACGAGCTAAAAAAAACTCGTTTGTACTAGTTTAAAACAACTTACAATATAAACTCCTTTGCGCCCAACTTTTTCGTATAATCCTTCCAATGACTCGTGTCGTGCACTAATTTCTCTTTGTTCTCGGCTAATTCAGCACCAATCAGAGCGATAAGGAATGGACTTCCTTTGCAGATTTCGTGTAACTTCTTCGCTTGTCTTGGTAAAGTGTTAGCTTGCACTTCTAGGCACGAGGCGAATAATTCCAGTGATTCTTCTTCGGAGAAATGGTTTTCAACCTGAAATAACCATTAGTTTTTGATAAAGCTACGGCATTATTTAAAAAGTATGGACTTCTCGTATTGAAGGGAGGTCCGTGCCCAGCAGTGAGACATTAAAGAAACCCGGGTTCAAATCGGGGTCTCGCACCTCTGATATTTTCATGTGAGAGTTAGTTAGTTAGAAGGAAAACATCGTGAGACCTGCATGTCTGAGAGAATCAAGCAAGTTTTCAAAAGACATGTGGAGTCCGTTAACCCGCACTTCGCTAGCGTAGTGATGTCACTACGCTACGATCCCCATCGTATTGAAAAAAAGTCTGATTACAATAAATAAAAACAACACATAAGGATTTTAAAAATATCTATATTTAACTTATATACTATATAATATACAGCGTTATGTCAATAATCATTCTAGTACAAGTCTACTTACTTTAATTATCTGTGGATGAAAATCCTTAACAACATCAGTATCTCGGGTCGTGACTAATATTTTGAACCCGATATCGAACCCTTCAACGCAAACCTTTTCGTTCACTTCGTCCAAAACAAGTAAGCCATCCTTCAAAGAGTCTTGGGAACTGAATAGATTTTTCAATCTGTCCTTCTGTTCAGGCCAAGAAAAGTCGTAGTTGGATAGAGAGTCGGCATTAGAAGCAATACTAGACATTGACATTGATGATTTCATGTAGGATGTGTGCGGCAATAATAGTAAAAGTTTGCGGTATAATCTGAAAATGTGTATACATTCAATGATGAACTCATACAAAACTAGCGACTCGCTTCGCTCGGGTTCGTCCCCAGATTTAGCGAGAGCGAAGCTAGTTCCGTATGCAAAAACATGACAAATCATATACTTAAACCTTCCTCGATAACTATTCTATCCATTGGTGAAAATCATGAAAAAGTAGTAGTTTTTGAGTTTATCGCGAACAGACAGACATAGAGACGCGGTGGAGGACTATGTTTTATAATATGTAGTGATTAGTTAAACAGGTTAACTCTGAACCCTAACTCTTTTTCTAAAATAATAGCAGCCTAAGTTACTTCTTATAACTTTAGCTATCTGCCATTTAAAAATCCCATCAAAATCGGTTCAGACTTTTCAGAGACTAGCAACTATTGCGACAAACAAACAATATGCGTTTTTCTTAAAAGTTTCGTATATAATCCCTTATACATTTAGTCAAACTGTTATTTTACCATGTAATGGTACAGTCAACAAACAGTCTACAGATACTTTAATTTTGAATAGCTGTATAGATAATAATAGCAGGTAAAAATAATCAGAATTTTGGTAATGTCATTAAAACACAATTCTCATCATTAGCTATGTACGCAATATATAATATTAAAAACAAAGCAAAAAGGAATTTAAAATCATCACTGTAAATCTTATGCAATCGGACAAAACGAATTCTAAAATATATTTACAGATTATTCAAATTAAGATATTATTCGTCCTTCATAACAACGTGATGTGAATGACTGATTTAACTAAATCTTTGTCGCAATAACGAATGTGTTTAACAAGGAAAAAGTAGTGATAGGTATATAATTGATGGCATTATTACATGAATTTTGTTAAAGTTCTAACAATAAAATAGAATGCGATGTATGAAAAAAAGGTCAATAACGACGGAAGAAAGAAACAAGGAGGCGAGAAGGAAACAAGTTTAGGCAATTGCGTTAGTGATTTCTAACACTAAATAAAACTAAAATATTAATATCATAATCACTTACACTTTCTGTTGTGCGATAACATCGTCTGTTGTTTTGCAATTTCCGAAATTCATCCAATACACTACGCCATTAAAAGTCGAAGTGATAAGTTGCGAATTACTTCGCAACACATTTATTGCTAGTGTAGTCTTCCCACAGCCTGACATTCCATGAAGAACCAGAATATCGCGCCTCGGCAATTGAATTAATTTTGCTAATAATTCATTTTCCTTAAAATCAAAGTCCGCAATCAGTTAAAAAAAGTATTAAAGTTATACTTACTCAATACATTAACAACAAATTCCTTTCCCAGTAGTTACCTATATCTTATAAATAGGCTTAATTTTTTTTTAGATTCACTAGAACTTTGCAGTCTTCATTGCACGACATAGATAGTGGGGTAGTGTAAGATTGCTCGCGAATTCTTTCTTTATTTTAAAATATAACCTACAATAGTTCTATTTGGAAATATAACCAAAAATATCGATTACCGGGCTTATTACGTCAAGTACTTGATAATTCAATTCAATTATTTCCTTTAATGGCTTCCAGGAGTGCCAGTTGGGCACAGTTGACTTCGCCAATGTCGCGTAGAATAAAAGTACTTCATATGTAGAGATTAGAGAATGTGAAAACTGTATTTTTTTCCTTATATCTATGGTAATGAGAGTGAAAAGAGTAGAGAGTATAAGTGCATTAAATCTACTGTTAAGATCTAATTTAAGTGCAATTGGCCACCGTAAATCGGTCAGTAGGACATTATACTGTCCAAATATGCGGTATTTTTTAGATTAATTTACGAAACAGGTTACAGTGGACCACGTAACTTAGAAATGGCTAAGTTCTGCTAAAACAAGTTGCGATATCCGATTAGATATCAGCAATAGAATCAAAATGTTACTCATGCTAATAAATGTAATATGTTAAAAGCTGTTCAATGTAAAGTCGATTTATACATAAATATAAATGCTCTCAACATACTAAAATAATGGTAACAATCACCATTGGAACTGAATCAAACAGTAAAAAGGTCTTGAAGTAATATACATTTTTGATTTTACCAACTTACCAAAGATGATCTTTTGACAAAATGGTCTGGCAGCCTCGGTACATCGCCTCTACTGAGGCTGTCTTCAAAACTATCATCAACCATCTCTACATTATCGATGGCTAGTAACTCCCATAACCATTTGTAATCCTTTGCTAAGCTATCTACGAACGCCTCGAAAGCACTGTTATTGCTTTGTGATAATCGCTCTAAAAGATATCTTGTTTGATCCGTTCGTTCATTCTGAAAAAAATTCTTACTTGTAAATAAAAAAACTGTTATGTACCTTTATACTTTATAGTGCATACCTTCCTTTTAAAAAGTAGACTTATTTGAAAACATTTTTATTGGATCAGTGACCGTACAGGTTTAAACTAGAACATATCATTCAACGACATGTATTTAATACGACGTGATTGGCAAGTAGGTACCTACTAATATTTTTAAGTTAAACATAATGAGAAACGAGTGACTTTTCTAGAATGTTTTATTATAAGTGATTTTTTAACTTATAGGTAATTGCCGGTTGTTAATAGTCGCTTCTATACTTACTAGACTAAAGATGTAATCAAAATCCTCAGCAGATATCGCTTGCTTCGTAAAAAGTTCATCGAGGATATACTTAACGTCTAAATCTCTGACGATAGCGTTTTGATGAATTTGTAACAACCTTCGGTTCTTACCCGCCATTGTACCTGAATGTACGTCATCTGAAACAAAAAAATATGTTATTAAGTACAGGCATCTCCTTTAAAGTAAGTATTTTTTGCAGTCTAGTGCATACTTAGACTCCTAAAGTAATATGGTTATGAGTCTATTGTAGAGTTCATTCTTATTTTGTAGTGCTGCCTTATTCGTAGGTATAGCAATAGTGAGGGGCGAATGTGGACTATAAAATCTATTAAGATCACATTATCTCATTTATTTAATAACAGTTGATATTGGTAGCTAAATTATATGATTGATATAATATTAGGTATATTTAAATCTATAAACTGTCTTTTAAATTTGTATAATATTATAATAATAAGCCCCCTTTAAATCCAACCGTACGTCTGAATCGACCATCTAAATCTTGTAAGGATCGGACACATGGTCCATGTATCCATGTAACATGGATATATATTTTTACTGACACGGCTAACACGGAACTGGTCACCCATTAAACATGAAGAGTCGATCAAGAAGTAGGTAAGTAATGGTTTTTGGAACGTTGCCTGGTGATGATCGCCGAGGCGCACTTGGAGCTGATGCTGGGTAGGTTACACACAGGTACAGTAAACGATCCGTCAGCGGAGAGGAGCTAAATGGGCGGGCGCCCACCGGGCTAACCGAAAATGTTACAGCTAACTCGACACGACAGACTGACCACTCTTCACCATTACCTTTTCATGCATAGGTACTTCTTCATTAACATGTCACTTTCACAAAAATCTACACAGACTAGATGTTATGCAGACGGTGAATTCCTTTTTACCTGCGTCCAC
This sequence comes from Boloria euphrosyne, assembly GCA_951802675.2. Classification (NCBI taxonomy): domain Eukaryota; kingdom Metazoa; phylum Arthropoda; class Insecta; order Lepidoptera; family Nymphalidae; genus Boloria; species Boloria euphrosyne. Next base: position 9,770,842 of record OX637879.1, on the reverse strand, counting down.
TATGGCTGATAAAGCAAGAGTACGCATTGACATGGCCAAAAGAAGTCAACCTGTTCATCATGCGTACATACTACATTATGACAAAATTAGAGACAGATTTGACATGTTATAGGAAAGTCCTGCATGAATTCTGTACTAAACAATTTGCGGGAGTATTACCAGTGTAAGTCGTGTAAAAAGGACGAAACAAGAGAATAATATAAAAAGAAATCCAGAAATGCATAGGCACATACTTAAATGGTCAAGGTAGAGCCGTTGTCGCACTTACTGTATACTATACATACCATGCCTGGTTAATGGAGGTGTTCCTGGCACCTTGACCGTTTATGTAACTTAATCTAACCTAACCTTCAAACTTTTTTTAATTAGAAAGAAGAAGCAGTTAGCAAGAAGAAAAGGCTTCGCGATTTATTAGTAAACAGAAATAATAAATATGTTGGGATATTAAAACACAGCACCATCTAAGTAGTTCCACGGTAATCTACGAAGCTTTTGTTATGAATACTAGATAGTTAATACACCACATTATATACATATAATTTTAAACACATACCTAATATTATTATAAATATATACAGTAAACAGAAACACCCATGGTTCGAGTACAAAAATTTGTGTTTACGGAATTCAAACCCGCGACCGCTGGCACGGTTAGTGATCGAACTGAGTTAAATACTACGATAAAATTAGCTCGAAAGATGAAAGTTTGAAATTGAAATGATTTAAAGTTGGCTAAAATAAACTTACTTATACTTGTTTTCCGGGGGAGAGGCTGACTCCTACCGGACGCGTCCCCGGGTGGCGGATAGGGGAATGCCACGCCGGCAGCCTGCACCTCCTAGTCGAGTGCGGCGGGGGTGGTTCTCCTCAGTGGCAAGCACCTTAATTGAGTGCGGCCCTGAGTTGTGCCACGCTGGCAGCCTGCACCTTCTAGGTTGAGTGCGGCGGGGGTGGTACCGGAGCAATCCGGCGCGGACCAACAGCCAGGGGGGGGGGGGGGGTTTAGGGAGCGGCGTCAGGCGGGCGCCGAGTCTCCCGCGTGGTGGTAGCCGGTGCCTCTGTCGTTTACGCTGTAAACGGCGGTTAGGCACTGTGCGGGCCGTACTGGCGGGACTAGCCTGTCGGTACGGCGGCTGGAGCGGGGCCACTCTGGTGGTCCTGCGTCTGGCGAGGGGTTTGGCACGTTGGGAGGGGTAGGACCCCCCCTCCCTTCGGTGCCGGGGGGGTGCCCACTTGTGGGTGTTAGGTTCGCACCGGGGACTCTTTGGCCAGTGGGTGGTCGGGGAGGACTCGGTGCTGGTGGGGCTGGGCTGCGGGGGGTGGGTGGAATTCACAATTCTCCCCGCCCTCTGTGGTCTGGTTCAGCGGGGGAGGGGGAGTGTCGGCGTTGCCGCATCCTCTTCTCCTGCTGTCGCGGTTTTTAGGGCTGTTCCAGGGACTCTCTGGCCTGTGGATGGTCGGGGTGGACTTGGAGCAGTCCTTTGTGGTTGTAAATTCTTCCCATATTGAGGCTGCCCTTTTCAGGGCGGCCTCATGTTGGTGGCTTCGGCCAACCGTCGGGGCGTCGCGGTTGTATGCGAAAGCGATCCCGTGGCGTCCCATTCATGGCGGCAGGGGTTTGGGAGTTGGGTTTTAGTGGGTATGCCGGATGCGTCCGGAGAGTCGCCACATAACCCCCAGGGGAAGTCGGGGGTACCCGTAACAGGGTTTCCCAACTATAAAAAAAAAAAAAAAACTTATACTTGTTTACTTAAGTTCATTCATGTAGGTATTTATTTTGATTTTCTCGAAAATGTATTTACTGACAAGTTACAATGTTTTTGTTTACGGATTTGGAAGCGCATCAAAACTCGTGACAATATTGACTTAAATAACATAATAATTAATAAGTTACATAACATGTATATAACTAAACATTTTAAAAGAATTAACTAATAAATGTATAAATTGTTACTAATAAGAAACAATTGTTTATAATATGATATAATAATAGGTATAAACAATATAAACGAGATCTCATTTACCTATGGCTAATTTAAACATAACTAAAATGTAGCCTATTAATATTAGAATAATGGTTAAACCACAAACATTATTACTATCTACGTTGGTATCATAAGCTCGAGTTATTTTCAAATTAAGGTAGAGTCATAATATACAAAAGGATTACTGTATTGCCAAAACCACTTGAGTTTGCCCTTCAAGTGATATTACAAACAATAATTAGTAATTATCTGACTCACCTGATAACTAATAATGTACATACATAAACAAAACAAAATTAGACAAATAAGTATGCAAGAAAAATACAATTGTGCTGTTAAGACACAACTAATGTTAATGGGGTGCTCTTTAAAACTAATGGATGCTGGTAGTACTCAAAGTAAAAACATTTTCGATATAACCTTGCCGATTAGTGCCACCTACACGACAACAAGATGAACACACAGATCGAAATACGAAAACGACTGTGTCATCGACCTTACTATGATTGCCAAGGCCTTCTCATTTACGTAAAGTTATTGCGAACAACTTAAGTACGTTTTATTATTTCTCTAAGATAGTTTCTAACTATACTGTTACAAATTCTCACGAGGTACCTACCTATAGCTTATGCTGTTAATTATTTTACACGGAGATTAAAAACTTATTTGAAGCTACAGGGTACCCATCGGTGACACAATTATTAAAACTCTACTAACTAATTTTAAAGATTTTACTATTTTTTCTTAAGAAAAACATTAAAACAATAAACTTAAAGTTCTAAGTGAACTTAATGTGTATTCAATTTAAACAGTATTATTCTACTTATATTTTTGCTTTAGTGATTAATGAGCGAATTAATTAATATCTAAAACAGTTAACACTGAAAGTATGTTTTTCAAATATTATATTTTGTATCTAATTGTCTATCTTATGGTTGCCAAACATGGGCCCTCACTAAAGCGCATGTTAGAGATGAGGTCAAGAATTGCGAGGGAAAGGAATGGTTGGAAGAAGCTGGAAGAGGCCTACGATTGTTTCCGGGGGAGAGGCTGACTCCTACCGGACGCGTCCCCGGGTGGCGGATAGGGGAGTGCCACTCAAACTGCTTCCCCTGAGATGCCTGGCCTGCGCCTACTCTTGCAGGGGGAATATCCCTCTGAGATGCCTGGCCTGCGCCTACTCTTGCAGGGGGGAAACCCTCTGAGATGCCTGGCGTAGGCCTACTCTTGCAGGGGGGGAAGACCCCTGAGATGCTTGGCGTAGGCCTACTCTTGCAGGGGGAAATGCGCGAGTGGTACCGGAGCAATCCAGCGCGGACCAACAGCCAGGGGGGGGGGGGGGGGTTCGTGAGGGAGCGCGGTGTCTCTGGCCGTTAGACCCGCAGTTGGAGGCACTGCGCGGGCCGTGCTATCGGGGCTAGCTCGATGGTGCGGCGGCTGGAGCGGGGCCACTTCGGTGGTCCTGCGTCTGGTGAGGGGTTTGGCACGTTGGGGGGGGCGTTTTGCGCTCCTCCTCCCTTCTGTGCCATGGGGGGTGTTAGGTTTTTGGGGGGGGTACCCACTTCGGTGGGGAGTAGGTGTGGGGCCGCGGGGACGGGAAGAATTCACAGTTCTGACCGCCCTCCGCGGCCCCAGCGGGGCCGTCACCGCTTGATGACGGACGTGGCGGGGTGGCAGGGGAAGGGGAGTGTCGGCGTTGTCGCATCCTCCCTGCTGCCGTTTGTGACGGGCCTTCGGGCATTTTTAGTGAGCCTTCGGGCGACCCAATTTGGGTGGGCGGTTTTGGGTGTATGCGTATAGTTTTATATACGCATACACCCCTTTCTTATTGCAGGGTGCCCACTTCGGTGGGCGGTGTTTCGGGCGTGTGGGGCTGCTCCGGGTACTTCTCTGTTTTCAGAGTGGACTTGGGAGCAGCCTGACGTTTGGGAGGTAGGTGCCCTAGGGGGTCTACAAGGAGTAGGGTTCCTAGGGTACCGTTATTTTGGTGGTGCCCCTTTTTGGGCTTTCGTGGTCTCAGGCTGCTCTGGGGCACTTCTCTGGCGTGTGGATGGTCGGGGTGGACTTCGGAGCAGTCCATGGTTGTTGTAATTCTTCCCATACTGGGGCTGCCCTTTTTAGGGCGGCCTCATGGTGGTGGCTTCGGCCAACCGTCAGGGCGTCGCGGTTGTATGCGAAAGCGATCCCGTGACGTCCCATACATGGCGGCAGGGGTTTGGGAGTTGGGTTTTAGTGGGTATGCCGGATGCGTCCGGAGAGTCACCACATAACCCCCCAGGGGAAGTCGGGGGTACCCGTAATAGGGTTTCCCAACTTTAAAAAAACAAAAAAAAAAAGGCCTACGATTGTTGATGAAGTAGAGCTAAGTTAGATTATAAGGAAAAAATTTTAAAACTATCCGATAAAAGCCTTTAATTACTATATATTATTATTATTAATTGTCTATCACCATTATCAAAATGCTAAAACTATAAATACATATGATAGTTAATAGTTTATCAGACAATTATAATATTTGTTGCTGTATTTTTTCTACTTCTCCACACTGAAACTGCTAAGGGGATTTGGATCAAATGTGTACAGAAAAATTATAGACTTTGAGTAGCACACGGGTTAGTATTAGGCACCTAGGGATTCATTGTAGGTAAATTATGTAATGTTATAAATAACAGCAAATTCCATAAAAGTTTTTTATTATGAGTTCTTTACAAAAGTAAAGTTCTTTACTTTTGTAAAGTGTACTTAAGAAAAGAAAGTAAAGTAAGTTAAAGTTTAGTAACCAAAATAAATACCTACTTAAAAAGATATATTTGACTTCAAAAAGATGTTTATGACGTAAGATAACTGTAGTTTAGCTTTGAATATAATTATTAATTAACTGGTAACCCACCCTACTTACAATATGCCACATCCTAATTTTCTGGAGAGCCAATTTAAAATCATTTCAGTTGATTGGTTTCAGTCAACCTGATTGCAAAATACAATTGGACCTACCTAATACAATAAACATGATGATTTTGACGAAAAACAACTTTAAAACATTAATGTTGAAAATAAATACTAAATATCCTGACTGTACATGTCAACAAATCATATTTAATAGCTAGAAGCCCCAAAGTGTCAGTAACTTCTTTATTTGTTCATTCAGATTTTCTTTGCTGAACATATCTTGATAAGATTTAGCAAGAAGATATATTTAACTATAGTGACAGACCATTTGATACCCTTATCCTGCTTATCATGTTTAGGATGCCACAGCCTGCCACAGTATATCGTAAACACATCAAGTAATGAAAACATTTTCAAAGGCACACAAATTGATAACTGACATATTATATGGCATATGGTCGACTAAATATTGAAAAGTTACGGCCATTACTTTATTATTTAAGTATTTTATGTGCCTCATTAACTTAACTGTTAACAGTTATGCACTATTATTATTATTGCTTTTTGATTGATGCATTTTAACTTTTCATTTCAATGAAATTCAATGTAAGCAGTGAACTAGAAATAAATACAAGAGAACCATACAGTGAATACATAAATTGATTATAAATACAAATATATTAGTTTCCTAATAGTACCTGTATTTAGTTCACTAGGCCAAGGGTGCTTTATCTTGGTCATTTTAACTTGGGTCTTTTAGTAATTTAGGATTGATGTTGATTCATGTGGGAAAACTTGCGGTTGAATGATAAGCGACTGATAATGTTTTGTGAGTAATTCATTAATTATATGTAAGCAAATAATTACCAAATGTAGGTAGGGACCTAGACAAATAACTTCGGCTCTGACTGGACATGGCCCGTATAGTAAGCATCTATTTAACATAGGTATTACAGACAGTCTCCTGTGCAGATCTTGCATGGGGACAGAAGAATTGGCTACACATGTACTCTTAAATTGTCCAGGTGTAGCAGCTTACCGGGCACAACATCTTGGCACCCCAAGGGCACTTTTGGAGATATTCAAGAAGCCTAGAAAACTTCTTTAACTTCTGGAGGAGCTTGGGTGGCAAGAGTGAATAGAAAATTCCCACACATGCAAAATAGGCGCTAAGTTATTGACTCGCGGAAACCAGCCCATGTTCATCATACCATACCATACCATAATATGTAGGTACTATATTATCTCATTAAATTATTAAGTCAAGAAGTCAGGCTGTTTTTATCCCTCAGTCCACTTAAAATACAGAGATAGTTCCAAACTTTGCATTGTTTAATAACAAGAATCAACTGTTATAGGTAGTAGTTAGAATATAAAATTATACTTCATTATTTTATTACCCCTAATTTTAAATTCAATTAATTTTAGTAGAAATATGTAGCATGTAGAAACTGCATATTATAAAAATAATATATAGGAAATTATTGTTATCAGTAAATTATTAATAAGATGATTGTTTGATCATTTAATTATAGTACAAATTAATAGACTAGTTTCAAATAGGTCAAATTCATGTTTTATTCTTTAACAATAAAAATTATAATATGTTTACTTATCCTTTTTTCTGATGTAACATGCATACCCCCACCTCCACTTTCTTATGAGTCAGATTAATTTGATGAAGATGAAATTAGCTTAAGTTCCAATATAATACTGTTTATAAAAGTATTTAAAAATATTGAAATACAATAGGTAGTAAAATTTCTGGTTAAAATTAATTACTGTTGATATTTAATATCTCTTTCTTGCAGTTAAAGGGTCAAAAGATATTAAAATGAAAGATACACAGAATTTGCGCATATTCTGCTTCGATTAATAGTTATTTGATAAAGTTTTATGTTACAAATTATAAAAATACTATTAGAGTAATAACAAAAATCAAATTGTGTGTTCAATAATTAATGTTGTCATTTAGTGAACTTATTAAAATTATAAGTATATAAGATTTATTGCAATCCAGTTAACACAAAAATAAATAATTATGACCGCATTTAAAATAATATAGAAAACATTATTATGAATTCAAAGGCATGGGAAATTCTTACTCCTTATGCACCAAGCGATGTTGTTGTCATGGAAATAATCCCAGGATTCAATAGCTATGAAGTTATTAACAAATTATTTTCAATTAAATCACCATCCACTTTTCATTATAATTTATTTCTAACACTAGTATAGCACCAGAATAACAAAGCAAACAAACATTGCACGCGTTGCACTCGTTCCGTTTGTTTTTGTATGTGTTGCAAGTAACGAACACAATGCAAGGACTGCATTATGCATATTAAATAGAAATATACTCTATGGACTGCATTCATTTTAGCTTTTAAAGTATTTTGATTGGCTGGAATCACTGACCTCTATAATACCACTGGACTGGCTGTTCCAAGCGTTTGACAGCAATTTTTTGTGTCCATTTGAAGCGCCACTAGCGAGAGTCCCGAGAACTAATTTTGACGTATATTGCAAATGACAGCGAGAAGTGTTTGTTTACTGTAAAGTAATTTTGCATTTTCGTTGTTAATATAACATAAGTAGTAATTATGATGATACGGTTATTGATTAATAAAAATAAAAAAAAATAAAAATCTTTATATCGACATCATTAGTTTTAGTACCACAAGCTCTCGCTACGTCCGACAGCGGCGGACAGCGCCAAAATGGCGAATATCAAGCAGCCACAAAAGCACGTTGACAACAGCCAGTCCAGTGGTATTATAGAGGTCAGTGGCTGGAATATAAAACTTAAATTTGATTGATGGAAAGGTAATAAAGTAATGATTGTCAACTTTATAAGAACTTGACATAAGCTAGGCGATTTAGTTAGATAAAGATTAAGTTCATTTAACTTTAATTTGAATGTATTGGAAAGTAAACTTTTTAATGATGCATATTTATAAAAAATGACTATCATATTAATAGCAACTTGTAAGCGATCGCTTTTAGTGATAAGGCCGCTTTTGCACATTTCGTTGAATGCTTTTTGTATGTATAAAGTGTATGTAAATAAATAAAAAAAGAATTTAACTTACAACACAGATCGCATAATACTATATAGTCTGTCTCACGGTCGAGTAAAACAGATCTAGCAACAAGCTCAATTTCAGTAGTAAGAGATATTAAGTACGATTAGTGTGACAACTTCCAAGCTTCGCGTCAACGCCGCTGTACGTCGTTGCTATCGACTGGGGCAGCTTCAAGGACATTTCTCATTGTCAAATATAATAAATTCATTGTGAGATAAATAGTATATGAATTTTCATCATCTATTAATTAAATGGTATTTATGAAATACGAAATAAATTCGAGTAATGTCATGAGGGTTTAGTACGCTTGCATTCCGTCGAATAAAAGAGAAACAGAATAATATTCTTAGTTGCACAGCACTCCAGTCTATCGTCACGCCACGACCGTAAATGGAAACTATTTTCATGATGCTAGACCTTCTTCCTAGATCTTGGTCTGTCTAATGAAATTAATTAGCTGAAAATGATTAGCTGAATACACAATACACATATTCAGCTACAAATATTCAGCTTATTAAAAATGTTAATGAAACCAAAAATAAACACCGTGAAGTATGAACAAACGTTTTGTATACATGAATAATCATAAAAATAGGTGTATTGAACTGTATTTGCTAAAAAAAAATTAAAAAATGCGATAAAATTCGTTCAAAAATTAAAAAAAAAATATGAGGGGCTAACTTCAGTGACCCCTAATGAAAGTAGACACTCGAATTTTTTCGAAACTTTTTACATGACAATATTAAAGTGTTCACCTTCAGACATTATACCCCATTAACGGGAAATTTTTGGGTGCCCAAAGGTGTGAAATATTTGTTAATTAACGAATTGTAACTCACTTTTAGTGGTCTGTTATTTTATTTTTACTGACTTATTTTGATTCCTTTGGAATTTCAACTACACGATCTTTTAGTATCTATTATAATATTATGTGGAAGAAAATCACTTAAAGCAATTTCTAAACTCTAGAGAATACATATTTTAAAATAAACTAGTTTATGGTGTTTTATTGAATATTCATTCTGAATCGGAAAAATAAATGATTTAATTAGTTGGTATAAGTGCCAATACTTTTTGCAAAACGGACTGACATAAATTATTTGTAACAAAAATAACAAAAATCGACTTCAAAAAAAATAATACTTTTAACCCTTAATTTGGCAAATATAAAAATTCTATTAAAATCCTTTTGTTTTTAATAAAAATGTATTGTAGACCTATATAGGTGTTACAAAAGAATAATGAAAAAAATATAGGAACTTCAGAACTTCCTGAAAAACTATGTATGCCACAGCATACATTGCCAAATGCACATTAAAACATTAAGTAAATGAGTTGTATGCCGGGACAGACATTGCCAATTACAGTGCAAATAAAGAATATAAAAAAATAAAGTTTAATATTTGCTAGCTTTACTAAATACACGTATAGTAGTCTAGTTGACAATTCCTAGGACTTTTACCAGTTACAAAACACAGACGGATTTGGCATTTCATGAAACACAGACGTTACCTTAGAACATAGCCTATACCGGCCTAGATTGGTCATAATCATAAAATAGCCAACATTATCAAAACGCGATGTTTTTATTGAATTAGCTTGTGGTACACGCTTTGTGCGTTTGTCAGACTTTTCACGGATGTGTCCGGACTTTTTTAAGCCCTCGTAAAGCTCAAATCAAATGGAAATTACGATGCATTCGTTAATATCATTTAAGAGACATCAAATCGGCTACGATATGGTACTTGTACCACAAACTTTAATAATATGTATATTTATATCATTCTCACAACACCCATTACAATATGTGTGGTTAGAAAATCCCGCATTTCATCTTCAGTCAATACAAGAGAACGTCCAGTTTTGGATATTGCGTATGCACGTTGTTGCTTGTTTGCTCTACGATATCTGCTAATACGTCTGGGGAAAAGAACTTGTAGAAATAATCAAGTGAAGTTGGTTGAGAATGTCGGTGGGATGTGAGTCTTCTTCTATAGTTGCCCTGTACCGAAAAACCGCTTCTTTCAATTGATAGCTCAGAGTGAACTTTGGGTTATGTCTAGGTCGTTTAGTAACAAACAATGGGACGTTGCGATCTGGTATTTCTGGGACGCGATTTGGATGAAGCAATGCTCGCCCTTGTGCGAGCTACAGCTATGCTAAGAACCATAGTCGCTTCTTGTTGGTTCATGCTGTGCAGGGGGTGCAGGAGCTTGCTGGAGTTGCAGAAATGGCCAAAGTTGCGGGGAATGACGAAAAGTCACTTAGTATCAGCATTTTCTTACAATTTGTTTATAAATAAGGTCTTGAATAAACACTTTGAAAAATTGGTGTGAGTCGAACATTCTGGCTGGTCTGCTCATCTTCATCGTCTTAAATGTTAAACCTTTCCATAGAACTATCAAAAGAAGGTGCAGAAGAAGATGACATAGAAAGCGGGTTGTGTACAAGTAATTCATCATCTAGGTAACAAGGTAAGGCATAAGCGCCAAAATTCTACCACCACAAGTCTGAAACTTTTGCTGCCGACAAAGAAAAAAAAAGCGTGCTATAAAACCAAGTAAACTGAAAAAGCAACCTCAAACTGGCAATGTATGCCGTAGCATACAAACAAAATAAAAGGTGTTTCGTGACGAACTTGGCAGTGTAAGTCACAACATACATCATGTTAGTGATCAAAATAGAACGTTTTAATACACTAAAAACTTTACAATTATTATCACATGCATTGCATTACATAATAAAGCATAAATTTTTGTCATTACAGCTATCATAAACTATGTAATATTCATAATAATATTATTATAAATACATTAGACCTCACAGTTGACGCTCGCCGGGTAGCTATTTTTTTGAAGTTATATCAAAACGGATGTTCCTAGAAGCGTGTTTTATTTTTTCTACGAATGTTAGTTAGTTTACAATAAAAATAATTTATCAGACCCTAATTGCTTCATTATTAACAAATCGATTTTTAAAGTTCATGTATGACAGTACATACGATGCCAAATTAAGGGTTAATGGGAGGTCTCACTGCGAGTTTTAGCCGTTGGTGGCGCTACAAGCGCATAACGTAAACAACGTCAAGTATATAATATGTAGTGTATGTCAATAATTTTATGTCAATTTTTTAATTCAACAATAGTTAAAACACCGTATTTTTCCATCTTACAAAACTTAACTAAACAATTCTATAATAATAAACGCGTCTGTCAATTTGAGCATTGAGGTTTTCGTAGCTGACGTTATGCGCTGGTAGCGCCATCTGAGCCGAGCTTGGCGGAAACCTCCCATTACTTCGGTATTTTCATTCCATACCATGGAGATTAAAAACCAGGAGGACCATCGCTTTATACTAAAGCATTACCCGCCTGTCTCTGAAAATGTGTAGAATTTACATGTTTACAACGCGCTGCCGGCGGTAAGTAGTATCTGTGAAGTTAGCTATTTAAGAGTACTGTCACTGTTGTGACAACGTGAAGTTAGGCATTGAGACAACATAGCGATCGCAGCGCCTCCTTGGTTTGACAATATTTCTGAGACACTACATTCTAGGGCCTTGGTTATCCTGGTTTCTAATCTCCATGTTCCATACTTTCATTAAACAGACTATACTCACAGATTAAGGAGACTAAACTGTACTTGAGTATGTTGTCTATAGTAGAAACCATAGAAAAGTCTTATATGGGTTGGAGATTCTGCTTTGTACATTTTAATGCATAAAGTAAAGTGTTTTAATTAATGGGCTTTTAATCAAATGTGTGGGATAACTATAAGTCATGTTATATCATTTCGCATTTTCTTAAAGGGCTACAGCTCATTGAATTTTACAGATGCCCCTTGCCCTTAGGACCTTTTATATATATAGAGCAAATTTCACCTTCTAGCTTTCAAAATAAAATAAGCCCAAATCAATATACTAAAGTAGATGATTCCAAAAGATTTATTTAAGATTTATATTGTAAATGATGTGTACTTTTTACACGTAGGTATTCAGTTTTATCTAATATTTGAACTTTAATTGAAATAATAAAAATAATTGAATTTAAATACTTTCATTAACACATACAGTTAGTTTGTTGCTTGTTCTTGATTGGTTTAAGTAATTGTTGTTTTTTTTTAAATAATTAAAAACCAATAACATTTATGGGGGTGACCAAAACTATTATTAATGTCACCGCATGATGATACAGTGACATCTATCGAATGGTTTTTGGTTTTAATAAGTAACATACAACGCCATCAACCTACATAAAACATTAATACGTTAAGTTGTAGCAGACTTTAACTAGGTGTCATTCTATAAACTCTAGTTGATGATGAAATGGTTATTTGTATTTTTTAATCTCAGATTTTTACTTGATCTGAGTTTTTAATATAATATTTGTATATAGACCAGGGTAGATAATTTTTGAAACAAAAAAATAATAGTAGTAGGATGAAACCTTAAAACCCGAAAAATTCAAAAAACGAAATTTTTGGTTTTTTATTTTATCTTTTACAAAAAGAAAATATTTTTCACCAAATTTGGTAATATATTACCTTTTTATGTCCTAAATACACTGTAATTTTTTTGATTTAAAGTACTTATTTATTTCACATTATTTTAACTTAATATCGAAAAAGCACCCTAGTTTTCAATCGAAAATTCTCCCGTCAAAATATTTGCTTTTTTAAAAAAGTCAGTGGGCTTTTTATTTGTTGAAACTACTTTCTGATGGTGTGAAAAAAATATCCATAAATATTCTCAGAAAAGCTGCTACATTATAGACATATAGATATTTTTTATAGATACTATTTTTTTGATGTGGTACCTACATTGACTTTCATAGAAAATAATTATGATTATTTACCTACTTGCTTATTTAGTTCTCAAGTTATTATGAATTTTAATTCGACAAGATAACGTAGGTTATTTTTATTTTTTGTATACATCTTATAAACATATATGTACATTCGACTTTCGCGCATATTTTGTTTCAAGGATGAGAATATTTCAAGAAGTATTTTTTATTTGTAGAATTTATAAGCTATTAACTTTATTCATAGATACAGCAGATGCAAAGCCACAAAAGCATTACCAATATCCGCGTTTACAGTAAACAACCATTCTTTAGAATATATCAAAGGCGCTCATGAATGGCGATGTGAGGCCGAACCGCAGGCCGAAGTTTTAATAAGATTTATTGTAACCGATCTTGTTTTGACAATCACAATAGACGGCATTCTTAGCGGCAAACGACACCTTTGTGTTCGTGGTTGTGTGGTCTTATACTTAGTGGAGGCCGTTTGGCTTATGTCAAAATTGTTTGCGATGCGACACCTGGTTTAAGAAAAAAGCGCATTAGATCATACTAATGTTGACTTTACTTATAGCTTTTATTCATAGAAAAGTACACTGAGACTTTAAAGAGGAGATTGCAAAGCAATTTCTTTTTATAATTTTTTCTGTCACTGATACCAACTATAAAATAGATAATAATATGTTATACTACAAAATAGAACGCACATCCTCTCTATAGCAAATATTTATTATTTACAGTCAACGCCGTGAGATTTGAAGCTCTACATCCACTTTCTTCGTTATAAGTTAGAAAAGTATTTCCCAAACGCTTTGTGTCAACATCAACAACCTATGTAACTGAAGCTGATTAACTTTATAATATCAGCTGGTCATTCTCTTGTTATTTGAAGGGTGCACCGTATAGGGTTAAAACAAGGAATGTCACTAAAAATTCAAATAAGTAGTTGAAAATTATGGGAACATTAAGATTTTGCCTCGTATTATAGAATGCAATGTTAATTTAAAAAAAATGATTATGTGACATTCCTTGTTTTGCCCCTTTATTTGCGTTTATTACAAAGATTGTTAAGATATTCATAATTTTTTTATATTGTATAAGTATACAAAAATCTTATTTACTTTGGTGTTTTTATTATTACATAAGGAATTACAGTTTCTATAAAAGTAGACTTATTAAAACCCATACTTAAAAATAACGGTACTAAAGTTAGTTTGAAAAATCCATGATTATCATGAGTCACACTGCTTTAGTTAAATTTAATGGCACATTAAATTTAACAACAATCGCTTTTTAGTGACGCGAGTGGACATCTTTATGTTTATACGCCGTTAAGATAAAACAGTTTCTACGTTTCCGAACCGTGAATGACTCCTGAGGTATCGCTGGGTGCATTAGCATAACTCAAACGAGTTCCATTGCTATCATACTGTGCATTTAGTGCTTCATATGTTGATGGGTCTTGCTCTTGACATTAAAGTGTAAACAATAATAAGCTTTATTGTATGTAGACATGTATTCAAGTTGTGTATTCACGTATTCAATTTGTGAACACCATTAAGCGTAGATCTGGTTTATATACGTATTACATGCATACCTAAATACGTTTACATCGAATTGATTGAGAGTCCAATTCGTGATTATCGTGTCGCTCCAGAGACATCAACACAAGTGACTGTGCCAAATAGCTGGCAGCCTGTTTCTATTTTTATATAGATTTTTCTATGCAAAACGATTTTAAAACACTTATAATATTCTTTAAGTTTTTTAATCTAATATTATAACTACTTTTCTAAACTAAAAAAATGACAAAAATATTAACAAATAGTAATTTATAAGGTATACTTTTGTGATACTTATAGGTATATTTACATGTTCTTCGTTGGAAACAAGTGCCTAATTTTGTTCACAGAAACTTTAAGGGAACTATCGTAGAACCCTTTTAAAAGAAATAAAACTAAAAACAATACGCCAAGGAGCGACTTTCTATAAAAATGTCACGAGAATCACATTAAAATATCTAATGGACCTGAAAGGTTTTGAAAGGGCTGTATCCGATTTCAGATCAAAATATATACTTAGTATTTATTAAATTTATTTTTTAAAGTTAAAGACAAATTTAAAAATTAAACATTGGTACATTAGAAGAGATAATTTTAGGCTCTATCATTAAAGGCTAAGTATATATGTACGAGTAGTCCTAGTCTGAAATTCACCAATATTGGATGATAAGCATTATCAGAGGGAAGTAAACCTAAACATGGTGATTTAGAAAACTACGCACGTTCCTGATTGGTCATTTCAGTATATCTCTGCCATACGCTATACGAATGTCGAATACCTAAATTGATTTGATTTTGTATAGGAAAAAAATATGTTATTGTTGCTTAATATTTTTTTAAGATTTTTATTCGAAAAAAATATATTGACGCCTACCAAATTTTTATAGCAAAGATGTTATGAATGTGCGAGTGATATTTAAAACCTTTGTCGTCATTTGATAAAAAAGAATGAAATAGAAGGACGAATCTAATATCATTTTGACATAGTTTTAACCATATCCAACATATACGTCATATGTTGAATATGAAATAAAGCCGGACATGGACCTCCCTTTAACACGCGGAGTTTAGGCCACATTCCACCACGCTGACTTAGTGCACGTGTGTTTTTTGATTTTTCACGGTAATACAAATGGTAATGATGTTGAAAATGATTCGCACATGAAAATATCATAAGTGCGATACAGCGATTAAACCTGCATCACTTGGTTTCCCCGCGGGCTACCACTGACGATTACAGATTAATTATGTAAGTATATTGTTTAAGCAATAATATTAATTACGCATATACCTTTTATATATAGAATAGCACATAGCATATAAATATAGTATTATATAGTCCAATTAAAATTAGTAATGCGGTTATCGTTACCATGTTAACGATCTCGTGACATTGCGTGCTCCCGCTACCGCCCATCATTAGCCGCAGATCCCATTGTGCGTCCACCATTAACCTGGCTTAAACGATTTAATTTTAGATTTTCCCTCCATATATTGCTAACTATCGATGGCACCTAATCACGGCCTACGGACAAGATAATCCACCGATTTATTGCCCATAACATCGGATACTGTCGTCAACTGAATTGATATTGTGGCCATACAGATTTATAAACAGTTCGATGCTAATGAAATTATATTGGTTACTCATAAATAACGACGACAATGTAAGAGGCAGCGTGACCACAATGATGCCTATTTACAATGTATTTGGGTTAAATAGCTCTATGGTCATAATACGGACCACCCTTAATGTTGTGTATCGCAGTTTACAACTGGGGTCTGAAATAAGGTGCTCCGTCATACAGAATATACGGAAATTTATTGGAGCAATGCGTTTATTTGGATACTTTATGGATAGGTAATATCCTTTCATTAAATTATTTAGAACCTACGCGTTTGGTTATATTTATGAACAATGTGCCTACATATAATATTTACAAGTACGAAACCAAATGGTCCGTACGTACTTTTCAGTAAGAAGCGTCTTTCGGTAAGTTTTTTCAAATTAGCTATTCATATCCCGTGGGAACTACTTACTTAATATGATTGATCTATGGTTTATTTTTAACTGAAAAAATTCACTTATTTCAAATTCACTTATGCGATTTTCGCGCACTTGCGGGTGGAATTTTCTTTTGGATTTTTTGAGGCTCTATTTCTAGAGCATTTTTCTAAATATGAAATTTAACATTATTAAAGCAAAAAAACAAATGTAAGCGAATTGAGTACATCCTCCTTACAAAGTTTGTCATCTATATTAGGTCTAAATCTACTTCTTTTAATTTATAAGTTAATGAATAAGAAAACAAAAAAAATATTTTCGTAATAATAATACTTATTAGTAGGGGCTCTCATTATTATGGGATGCAAGATAAAGGATGACGCCAGTGGTAATTATAAAGAAGAACCAAAATAAATTGTCAAAAAAAGAAACGTTTCGACAGTTCATATATTTTAAATTTAAATATGTAGTTGTCTAGTTAACTATTAAACTTGGTCTAAACGTTGCCGTAAGACTCTTGATAAAATTATATCTATACTTCTAATTTCTTGAACAGAAAATTATTTTACGGTGGTTTCTTGTATTATATACAATTCGATTCAATCGAATTAATTTTATAATTAGAGCACCATTTAATAAAATATTTAGGCTTCTCATGGGATCCTTCGAGTCATGACGTATGTAAAATTCTTACGGACAAAGGTGCGGTAGTGAGCGTAGGTAGCAAAACCGACCCTACCGTCAATATTATCGACAGCGGGACACCATTGTCACTGAACCTATTGTACCCTGACGCAGCGATGCACTGACCAAAAATCATTAATTTTGTATCACAAAGCAAGAACCCACAAATCGAGGCACTGAAAAAAATTAGGGCCATTCAGACTCGGTCACTGACACAGATGGGAAATGCGGCCCACGGCTATTTTGATTTGAGTTTTAATTATACGATTTAGATGATTCCCGCCGACGGAGGTTTCATTGCAATTTAAAATATTTAATTCCAATAACCTAACGGTTTGAATAAAGGCGCGACGAAAATGCTTATTAAAATCTATAACTTATAGTATAACTCTTCGTTTCACTATTAAAATTATTATTTATATTCTGGTATTGTGGCTGATGCGAAAGTATTTGAAATTTCAAAATTATATAATAACATGCTTTTGCCTGCAGCTATAGTTTATTTATTTAAAAGACTTTTTTGTAAGACAATAAGAATGCTAATTTATTTTCCTACTGGAACAGAGTGATCTAAATAGAACTCTTAAAATTTACAATATAAGCTAGTTAGTATTATTATTATCCGAGTTACTTAATTATTTAAAAAGAAACTTATAAACATGCTTATTTTTATACAATTAAAATCAGTAATTGATTGTTCTTACGCTTAAATAGCTTTTTAACCAACCTTTACTTTGTATCAGATATTTTTTATCAGTCCTCGGGGTTACAGAACATGTATGGCTCCACTTCTTACGTAGATTGCTAGCACGCGATTCTTTCACATGTTCCGAATCGAGCGCAATGCAGTATTTTAACTGACATTTTCGTATTTTTTAACCGACTTCCAAAAAGGAGGAGGTTATATGTTCCGATGTATGTATTTTTTTTTTATGTATGTTCACCGATTTCTCCGCCAACTGTGGGCTTTTCTTTTGTTTGATAGGGTATAGTTCTGAGGGGGTCCCATTATCACAAAATCAGGATCTGATGATGGGATCCCAGGGAAATCCAGGGCAACTTTCAAAATTTATAGGCACTTATTATGTTTTTTATATATTTTCTAAAGCTGTTCAAGCATTTGCGTCTGAAAATCGTAATCTCATGTGATGAGCTGATGATGGAAGGTAGAATTCTTCAAATGTTATTGTTTATCTGTGTTCACCGATTTATGCGTCAATTGTGGGCCGATTTCAAAAATGTATTTTTTGTTTGGTAGGGTATACTTACAAGATGTTCCCATTGTCACCAAGTTAGGATCTGATAATGGGATCCTAGGGAAATCGATGGCAACTCTTAAATTTTATAGGCACTTAGTACATTTTTCATATATTTTCTAAAGTCTTTTAAGGATTTGCATCTGATAATTACCATCTCATGTGGGTAAGCTGATGATGGAAGGTACAACTCCTTAACGGCTAGGAGTTGAAAGGAAATTCCTTTAAAATTATACATACATATAGACTGATAGTCAGTGATGTACAAGATACCTTATACAAAGTATCTGAAATACAAGATGTAAGATACTTTAAAAAGAGCATTTCAGATACCAAATATAAATAATTTTCTAAAAAGGTATCTGAAATACTAGATACAAAATACCTATCTTTCAAATACTTTTTCAAGATAAAATACTTTTGTAAGAAAACAACATTTACTTGAACTCAAGTTTATTTGTTTGAGAAAACAATTTTCGAATAGTTCGCGTTGATAACAAGGATCAGGCAAATGCGACAAGACAAAATATAACGGTATTAAAATTGAGACTTTTAATCTTTGTTTTAGTTGAGATTTGAGTAAAAATAATTCCTCAAACATATTGTCGCTCATCTTCCTTCGATGAGGCCTCATGATCATGTCCCCAAAGAAGAAGAGTCTCCACAGGGGTAGAGCTGGGCAAACAGGTGTTATACTTGTACCGGACGGGCGGAACTCGAGGGCAAAGTGTATGAAATTGCCCGACGAGCCGCTGACGCCCTGCACACTATAGGTTCGGATCTTGGGGTGCGTCGATGTCGTCGAAATAACACCGATAGTCTATCGAAGTAAACGTAGGTGGCTTGCCGCTCTTCTATAACTATTCCCTTACTATTCACTACTATCGAACACTATTGCTGTCTATTACTATTGTCGAACACTGGAGAACCGAATGTGCATACTGCATGCTCTAGGAAATGCCTCTGGAGCTTAGCTACCTCGGAGCAATACCTTAACGAGAGCCGCAAGCCACCGAGCCGTTTTATCTTTATTTGAACTCTAATTTTCACTATGCATTTCACATTATTTATCGATTATCTCGCAAACTATTTATCAAACATTTATGTATTATATACCATTATAAAGCTTAATTAATTATCTATTTAACTATAACAAATTCTATATTTAACTCGAACCACAGTAGTTCGAAATACACGAAAATATATGAACAGTATACAAAGTCAACCTATAACATCAACTATTTAACTTAAGTATTTAACTATATTCTATAAGTATTAACTTTTAAACTTATCTATCTATTAATAATTGTACCGAAGAACAATACAAACATAATTAGTTCACAATAATAACAAATTCGAAAATAATGATCATTAATATTTCTTACATATAAAAATGCTGCTAACGAAACTATTTCTATTTACTTGTAGTATATATTCTATATACTATAAGTGTTAAAGGATATATAAACAATATATTTTATGCAAATTGCGAAACTATATAATTAATATAGTATTATTTCCTATGAAAACTATAACTATTAATTCCTATCTATCTATAACCATAAATAACAACATAATTTAATATTATGTATAAAGCTATTGAAATACGTATAAAGAAGACTATCTGACTATATTATTTACCTATTATACTATAAACTATTACACTATTAACTTATTACTATATGCATTTCTCAAACAGCTATCAAACAGTATTATATAAGCATAAAAGTTTAATCTTACGATATTCATATTCTGAAGTTAAATACGAATAATTAAATTATTACAAATTCATACAAAATTCAACATACCGAATAATTTAAAACCATTATCAAAATATATAGACGTGCACGTAGATCTGTTTGCGCGTTCATTAGTCATCGGCACTCGGTTGTCACGAACAATGTATAGACGCGCACATAGTTCCGACTGTGAGTCAAACTGCGAGCAGCGCTTTCGATGACCGTCGGCACTCGTCGGTTTTCTTCGCGAACAAACTATAGACGCGCACGTAGATACTATTGTGCGTCAAGCTGCGAGCAGCGCTTTCGATGACCGTCGGCACTCGTCGGTATTCTTTGCGAATGATCTATAGACGCGCACGTAGATACTATTGTGCGTCAAGCTGCGAGCAGCGCTTTCGATGACCGTCGGTACTCGTCGGTATTCTTTGCGAATGATCTATAGACGCGCACGTAGATACTATTGTGCGTCAAGCCTCTTACAGTTCGTTTGATAGTCTCGGCACAAGTCGGTAGCTAGTTATGTTCGTCGCGAACATTTCTCCCGCCGTGCAGCATCATGCTCAGCGTGTTGCTGCATCTATCCCGCGGTGAGCGACGATAATTCCTTAATTTGGTAAAGGGACGAGTTTCTTGGTTGGCCTCTTCAAGAGACCTCCTTTCGTTCGTACTTCTACTATGCGAACTTGCCCATCGGCACCCGGATATACTTTCTCTATGCGTCCTCTGGGCCAGGTATTTCGAGGCAGCTGTGAATCAACAATTAGAACTAAATCGCCCACTTTGTAGAGAGGACCTCGGTCATGTGGCTCCCGCCGGTATTGTAGTTCAGGCAGGTATTCTTCAATTGATTATCCATATTTTTTTCTTCCTTACTATTAGAAAAATCATGTACATTCACCTTCTGACCCAAGATTCTGGTATGGGCACCATGTAGTACCCATCCGAGTGGAGTAAGTGACGCAACTGGTTGACTGTTTGGACCTCTGCGAACGTCTTCGGCAAGAAGTAGATTCCAGTTGTCTTGACCAATGAGTATCTTCGGAGTGGCAGATTCGTATACAAGCTGTTCTTTCAAGTCTAAAAGATGCTTACAACTGGCTAGGTCTTCTTCGCCGACGGTTTGTGAGGACAGACGCAGTCTCCGAATGGTACGTGCTTTGAAATGTACTTTATTACCATTGCCACAAGTACTTACAAGAGACAAGGAAACGCGCCTTGACTCTGGAGTGTCGACTACTACATTCCCTATTGCTTCTATTTTGAATGGATCCAAACGTCCTTCAGCCCCGACTTCTTGGGCTAGTGTTTCATCAATCAGGGACACTGTTGATCCGTCATCTAAGAGAGCGTATGTAGAGATCTCTCCTGCCGGTCCTTTGACTCTAACTGGAACTATCTTTAAGTAGGCCCGGGGTTTTGACGGTTGCCAGGTGGTAGCAACTGTTTCCTTTACTTCTATATTTGCTGAATTGTGGGCTACTTCTTTTTTTACATAGTGCAGCAGTGGATGGTGTGTAATATTGCATCCTTCTGTTCTACATTTCTTTGGCTTGCAAGTATGTCCTGGTCGTCTGGATTGAAGGCATCGAAAACACAGCTTATGCTGTTTTGCTAGTTCCCATCTTTCACTTGTCTCGGCAGCTATAAATTTTGGGCATTTACTCGGAGGGTGACGCTCTCGGGAACATATTATGCACCTATTTGTTTCCCTTATGGATCTTTCACCAAAATCTTTTTCTGATATTCTAACTTGTCTTCTGTCTTCTGTTGTTGTAAATGTTCTATGTATGATACGACGATTGGGTTCTGTATTGAGAGTCTCTACTGGTGCATATGGCGTGCGACATGCTGCTTGTTTTGTTAGAAATACACTAAAGTGTGTCAGGTCCGGTCTCGCTATGTAAGCTTGTTCTTCACACCATCTAGCACACAATGACGGAGGAAGTTTCTCTCGAAGAGCTCGCATAAGATCTGGAGCAGTGATGAAGTTGTAGAGCTTCAGAGCACGAAATAGGTTGAGACCACTTCTAACTTTGCTAGCGAATGCGTGTATTTCCTTCGGTGTATCGGCACAACGAGGTAATGATCGAAGCTTGTCGTACTCACTGTAAGCAATGGTGTCTGGGCGACCGAAATTCATTTCGAGCTCTTCAATGATGGCATCTGGCCTTGAATGTGCGATGAGCTGAGTATCGACAGCTTCAAGTGCTTTCCCGGTGAGACTTCTTCGAATTCGTGCCGTGTTTTCCACATCGTTGAAGTACTCCTTAGTGTTTTCATATATGGCACGATACGATAACCACTCGTTAAGAGCTCCACTATATGTCGGCAGATCCATAATGACTTTTGATGCGACGGCGGATGATGGCGAAATATTAAGCATAGGTTGTCTATATACAGTAGGTGCTTCTCTGAGACCCAAAGGCATCGGACGATTAGGTTCATTCACAGCGTTCGATATGTTAATTTTCTTCAGAAGTTCTATTTCTTGTTTCAATTCAGCTATTTCGTCTAATGCTTGTCGTAGCTTTGAATTCGATGGTAAATCTTCGGAGTATTTGACGAAATCTTGATGACTATGCGGTATAGTAGGTTCTTCACACAATTTTTGTGTTTTTGATGGTTGCATGCATGGCTTAGCATCTTCACTATTTTCTATCCATGAACGAACGTAGCTTGTCTTCGATTTGCCATCATCTTCATATTCCGAACTGTCCGATTCGGCATCTTCTAAAGCGAGTTGGGCTAGTTCAAGCTTGATGCGAAGAAATTCTCGACGAGCTTCTCGAGTTTGGCGTCTGGATCTCGACGACTTCTTTGACCCTGAAGGCTTCGAAACTATAGGTCTGTCTGCTGAAGCATCGGGCCTTTCCTTTATATTACTTGATGCCGGTGTCGAATCTATACGAAGTAAAGGCGAACCTTCGCCACTGGCTTTCCTCCCGCCGCTGGGCAACGTTGACTCCCCAAGCGTTGCGGACGATGTAGAGGCGTGAGCCTCCCGTGGGGTGCAGGGAGACTGTACGACTTCGATGCGAGACGATAGGTGCGACGATTCTGTAGGGACGATGGCGTGTAATTCACGAGACGATGAGCCAATTCCCTCTCCGGCCACCCACTTCTCTGCTTTTCCTCTTGAACGTGTGACAGGCATCACGATGAATTATTATGCGGCGGCTCCGACGATAACGGTGACGGCGACGTTGATGCTGACAGTGACTTGTACGATGACTGCGATATCGATGACTATAACGGTGACGGCGATGACTGACTACGAGGATGACTGCACACCAGATCCGGCTCGAAGGACCATCGCGTTGTACCGGACGGGCGGAACTCGAGGGCAAAGTGTATGAAATTGCCCGACGAGCCGCTGACGCCCTGCACACTATAGGTTCGGATCTTGGGGTGCGTCGATGTCGTCGAAATAACACCGATAGTCTATCGAAGTAAACGTAGGTGGCTTGCCGCTCTTCTATAACTATTCCCTTACTATTCACTACTATCGAACACTATTGCTGTCTATTACTATTGTCGAACACTGGAGAACCGAATGTGCATACTGCATGCTCTAGGAAATGCCTCTGGAGCTTAGCTACCTCGGAGCAATACCTTAACGAGAGCCGCAAGCCACCGAGCCGTTTTATCTTTATTTGAACTCTAATTTTCACTATGCATTTCACATTATTTATCGATTATCTCGCAAACTATTTATCAAACATTTATGTATTATATACCATTATAAAGCTTAATTAATTATCTATTTAACTATAACAAATTCTATATTTAACTCGAACCACAGTAGTTCGAAATACACGAAAATATATGAACAGTATACAAAGTCAACCTATAACATCAACTATTTAACTTAAGTATTTAACTATATTCTATAAGTATTAACTTTTAAACTTATCTATCTATTAATAATTGTACCGAAGAACAATACAAACATAATTAGTTCACAATAATAACAAATTCGAAAATAATGATCATTAATATTTCTTACATATAAAAATGCTGCTAACGAAACTATTTCTATTTACTTGTAGTATATATTCTATATACTATAAGTGTTAAAGGATATATAAACAATATATTTTATGCAAATTGCGAAACTATATAATTAATATAGTATTATTTCCTATGAAAACTATAACTATTAATTCCTATCTATCTATAACCATAAATAACAACATAATTTAATATTATGTATAAAGCTATTGAAATACGTATAAAGAAGACTATCTGACTATATTATTTACCTATTATACTATAAACTATTACACTATTAACTTATTACTATATGCATTTCTCAAACAGCTATCAAACAGTATTATATAAGCATAAAAGTTTAATCTTACGATATTCATATTCTGAAGTTAAATACGAATAATTAAATTATTACAAATTCATACAAAATTCAACATACCGAATAATTTAAAACCATTATCAAAATATATAGACGTGCACGTAGATCTGTTTGCGCGTTCATTAGTCATCGGCACTCGGTTGTCACGAACAATGTATAGACGCGCACATAGTTCCGACTGTGAGTCAAACTGCGAGCAGCGCTTTCGATGACCGTCGGCACTCGTCGGTTTTCTTCGCGAACAAACTATAGACGCGCACGTAGATACTATTGTGCGTCAAGCTGCGAGCAGCGCTTTCGATGACCGTCGGCACTCGTCGGTATTCTTTGCGAATGATCTATAGACGCGCACGTAGATACTATTGTGCGTCAAGCTGCGAGCAGCGCTTTCGATGACCGTCGGTACTCGTCGGTATTCTTTGCGAATGATCTATAGACGCGCACGTAGATACTATTGTGCGTCAAGCCTCTTACAGTTCGTTTGATAGTCTCGGCACAAGTCGGTAGCTAGTTATGTTCGTCGCGAACAATACTTTAGGAATATTTTTTTATTTCAGTAGAAAGATAGTGTCGCCATCTGTCACTTGGTTCCCGACAATATCGACAAAATTTATAAACGATGCGCTGCGTTCAGTTGCGTTCGGAAAGAAAAACTGCGAAGTTCATTTTTAACCGACTTCAAAAAAATTAGGAGGTTCTCAATTCGTCGGGGACTTTTTTTTTATATGTATGTTCCCCGATTACTCGACAATGGCTGGACCGATTTGGAAAATTCTTTTTTTTACATAAGCAAAATAAGTATCTACTTACTTTCCGCAAAAAAGTTGAAAATAAATTATTTTTAACAAAAAACAAAAACCGACTTCGAAACTAAACAAATCTAAACTAAAAAGTAGAAAATAATACTTTTAAGAACTTCGTTAATTCTGAAGTCGGTGCCAGCCAAAGCAAAATAACCTTAAATAGACACATATTCGATTAATCTATAAATTTGTAAACATAATCAAAATACCGTTCGAAAGTCCATTACAAAGGCAAGATAAATCTGTCCGTCCTGGCTGGCACCGACTTCAAAATTAACGAAGTTCTTAAAAGTATTATTTTCTACTTTTTAGTTTAGATTTGTTTAGTTTTGAAGTCGGTTTTTGTTTTTTGTTAAAAATAATAGTATAATATATTCATTTTATTTATTTTACAATATTGTATATATAATAATATAATATATTTAATATTAATAATGTAATAAGTATATAATGAATTATGTAAGTAACATTATACAAATCTAAGAGATTTACAATGTTACATTTAATAAAAAAAAATGTAAACTTTCATAATAATAAATAAATAAATCTATACATATTATAAAACAAAGTCCTCCGCCGCGTCTGTCTGTCTGTCTGTTCGCGATAAACTCAAAATCTACTGCACCAATTTTCATGCAGTTTTCACCAATGGATAGAATGGGTCTCCAGGAAGGTTTTAGTATATAATTTGTCAAGTTTTTGTATAAATTGGCTAAAATATAATGATATCTGTTGGAGGTGTCTAAAAAATATAAGCTTTCAACGAAAACGCTGACTAAACCTTTTAAGATATAACTAAATGATGTATGGTGGAATTGTGTATCTTATATAGGTCTACAAAAAAGTCCGCGATGGCATATGTCTATCTCTTAAGGATAACATACTATATCGAAAAAAGTTAGGAAATTTAAAGCAACATTATACAATTAACGGCGTTTGACGTATCATGGTTTGACCGTTGCCATGGTGCGTGCAATTCATATAATCAACTCAAATATATACCGGGTGGTGCGAAGTAAATAATATGTATATTCAACACGTACCTAGGGGCGAACCCGAACGAAGCGAGGGTGAGTCGCTAGTAAATAATAATAAATAAATAAAAGTATCTCGGGGAACAAAATATCTTCAAAATACTAAGATACCAGGAAAATGTATCTAAATATAAGATCCAAAATAAAAAAAATAAAAAGTATTTCAATTACAAGATGTAAATACGTATTTTGTATCTTGTATCTGTATTTCAGATACTTTTATGTAAGATACGTCTCATCTCTGCTGATAGTTGTGTTCTTCCAGGCTATTACGTTAATATGATAATAGAAGGTAAATCTCATTAACCTCTAGGAGTTAGGTGGAATAATGGACGTGGTTTATTTAAACTATTTCGTATGGGGAATGTAAACATAAAGATGAGCTCGTAGTTTAGTTACAGCTACAGTAGTCGTAGATAGAGTACTCATTGGACACCAACACCCCCCCCCCCCCCCCCCCCCTTCGGTAGACCCGATAATTAATTACTATTACGTTACATACGTTAATAGGTATGCTCGTTGTTTAATATAAAGCTTAAACAGATTTTAAATTAGTGACATATAGTAAGTCACTATAATTAAATCAGCTAAATAAAAGGCACACTAAAAATGGAAAAATAAGTTATTTTTAAAAAAAAAATTAAACCGACTTCAAAAAATCTGCACTAAAAAGAGAAAAATCTAAACTAAAAAGTAGAAAATAATACTTTTAAGAACTTTGTTAATTTTGGAGTCGGTGCCAGCCAGGTATTTTGATTATGTTTACAAATTGATAGATTAATCGAATATGTATCTATTTACTTAGGGTTATTTTGCTTTGGCTGGCACCGACTCCAAAATTAACAAAGTTCTTAAAAGTATTATTTTCTACTTTTTAGTTTAGATTTTTCTCTTTTTAGTGCAGATTTTTTGAAGTCGGTTTAATTTTTTTTTTAAAATAATAAAGTAACTAATGTAAGTATTGCAGTTTAGAAGTTATTTTTTTTAAATAAATCTTCGTTAAATAGTCAAAGGATAATTTCTACTTTTTAAAAAGGTACATGTAGAGACAGTGCTAGATACTAGTGATAGAAATTCGACCGTAATATAAAATGATTATTTGGACTTTTCGAAGTATCATTTTTTTATTTTTTATTAAATAAGAAAGTATACACAAGCAAGCAAAATGTAGTTTAAGGTATTTATAATGCAACGTATTACAACAAAGTTTGTTTAAAGACGACAAAATTGCAGTCGAGTACGGAATTACCATTTATGTGAATAAACCTTTGCATTAGTCAGAATCAAATTAATTTTGTGTGTCCAATGTCCATATCTCGCCTGTCGATCTTTCATCACTCATTTGTTCTGCGCGTGCACAACCTTGCTATGTTATTCTTTCCAAGCAAGCTATTATGCTTATCGATTTATCTATAACTTGTTTCTCGTGATGTACCTGTAGTTTTATGTTTAGACAAATATCAGCACTACGTAACATATTCGTGTTATGTACTGAATGATATGGAATAAACAATAATTATTAATTAAATAATGAACAAAATAAGAAGCTGAAAATATTATACTTTTTATTATGACTTAGAGTAAGTAGTTTCCCTGCTAGTGTACCTATAATAGGGTAAATATATGTGGTGGGAGGGCTCATTTACGTCCGGCAATCCAGCCGGGCGTGAATCTAACAATCACACTAACATTGGGAAGTGGCCCACTTCGTAGGGCGGTGTACCATACGAGTTGCTCCTGGTACTTATTTGATAGCAAGGTGGACTGTGGAGCAGGTCATGGTTGTCTGCTTCGGCAGACCTGCGTTCAGGGCATCGTAGTTGTGTGTGTAAGCTAACTTGAAACACTATATTGTGACGAGTCTTTAAGTGCTTAGTAACCGGCTTTGCTGGTGATAGGATGGTATACCTTAATGCATTTTTCAACTTTTAAAAAAGTACGTAATTATTAATAAAAGTTTCGTTTTAATTTTGTGAATTTAACGCTCGTAAGTTTCGCATAGGAGATTTTTTGTTGTTCATAAAAATGATATGATGATTTTCGTTTCAATTTTATTTCTTATCTTTATTTTAAATCTTAATAATTCTTCTTTTTAATCTTTTTTAAAGTAATTATTTTTGAATTTATTATTATTGATAAACTTAAATATAATAAATATTTAAAAAATCATAATAATTAATTAACAAAATTTCAGCCAACTTCATTTATGTTATAGATCTTGATTATTTGGGTGATGAAACGCTAATTTGTTCGTTTAACTGTTATATTTTACAACACCTAGACCCTTTCCCTGACTCTACAATTCAATGTCCCCGTTTTTATTGTTTTTAATTCTTTGATGAATTTCTTAGAATTTTAGAACCATGACTTGTATGATTTACTAATATTTATGATCTTATTTATAGTGGTTGTTTTTGTGTTATACATAATAGAGTGGGTGACCTAAATGAAGTAATAGAGAAACAAGTTTTGTGGTAAGGGCTTCTTTGTTCCCGTTCCTAATGCTTTGAGCGACACGTGTACGGTGGCGGTCACTCGAAAAGTTATAAAATGAATGAAACACCTCTTTTGTTGGCGCCTTAAATTTAAAGAAAGCTTTAGACTAAACTCTACATTAAAATGGCTTGTTGTTCTATAAATCACTAAGTCTTTTGTGATTAATGTCAACGTTAAAGCGTAAAGATTCATATTTAGTGCAGCGAGTCCTAAACGTCCGTGACAAAACCGACCGGATTAACCAGATCTATAAAATGTGGTAGAAAATAAAAACTTTGTGCTTACTGTTTACACATTTCTTCTATACCTAATTATTTATTAAAATCCCCACATAAATTTTGATTCATTCGGCTTCATAGGAAACGGTTTAGGGTTCCACAGTCTTTAAATGAAAGCCCTCGGAATCCTTCTGCTTTATTTATTTAATATAAAAATGTTAATCCCTAACATATTTTGTAAAGTATTTTAGTTCTCGTAAGCTTTGTTTTTTGTTATTTATTGTTAATTACTAAAAATAATAAAGTATTGTAATGAAAACTTTATGTACTTACTTATAAGCAATACTAATTTTAAATAAATAGTAATTTGTTCTGTGATTTTAATAAATAAAATTTAAACCTTTCTAAAATTATCATGCTTAGATTTTGGTATATTAAACAAATATAAAAAAAAATAATAATTTAATAATACTACTTTAGAGAACCTCTTTCAAATAGTACCTACATAAAGTTTATGTGACAAAAATACTTAAACAAACCATTCAACTATTAATAACATGTGGCGTAACAAATACGATTAAGCCGCCGTTGTCGGAGATCGAACACAGATGTTTGAGGTAAAATTAAAAAGTGCGGTAGAAAAAAAGACGGATTTTGTATTGGCTAAATTCTCTTTATGTCAAAAACCTGAATCCACGGCCCCTCCAACAAATAATGCTAATCATAATGGCATTACATTCATTCGAATTTCGTCAAGTATCTGGGGATCGGGCATGGATTCTCATCATTATTTTTTTGCGACTGACTTCTAACGAATTCCTTGTTACAAGGCACTAATCTTATCAGAACTTCATTTTAAACTCCTAATTATGTTATTGATTTAATTGCTCAGAGCCGTGTATTTCTTTATTTTGATTAATGTCTTCATAATTAACTTTTTGTTTAGCGCTATAATTATGTTTAAATAATTAGTAACAATTAGCGGTTTCACTAATCATTTTGTTCGAAAAGGATTGAAGTATTCTGTAGTAGTTATAAAAGGATATACCTACCTAGACTTTCTTCATGTATATTAAATGCTAGATGAAAAAAATAACAGTTCAACAAGATATTCTTATAATATCAGTAAAAATTCTGAGGATGCTTAGATGCATAAATTGAAAATTTATTTGTTTCACTTTCATTTTTCGGCTTTTTATTAAAATTAAGTATGTACATTAAATTTAAATTATTAAATATTACAATCTTCTTTTCTAGGATTAAAATCATGTCGCATGTTGATATCATTAATAATATAAATCCTTTTAGTTTGCCACAAATCCACCAACAAACGGTGCGCATTTGGTCACAATATACGAAAAACCGAACAATACGAACTTAATGCTAACTTTACAAACTACACCGCACTGCATAGCCATTAGCACAACTGATATAAAATATTTTGACGTTTACTGCCAAAAACGTATGGGTCTTTGGGGACTTAGACCCATAGACAGTAACATAGTTAGTGGCGTGCTAGGAAGATCGATTCGATTTGAACGTTTTTTTCGCAATACACAAAAGACCCTATTTATTAATAGATAATGGAATAGCAAAGTAACAGTTGGCAGGAATCGATACAACGTGTAATGTGGTTAGATATGGTGATCAAGTCACATGTTGAATTCATCAGACATACGCATTGTTGCGTCGTCGCCCTATAAATTAAAAGCTTCCGTCTAATTAAAATTTATGTTTAAAAATATGTTTTACTTGAACGGTTTCATTTATTTATTTTAAGTATGTTACTAAATAAAATATGCATGTTTTTATTTAATTTGGCTTAATAAATAACACCTACACTTGTTTGGAACTTAACAAATACTTAATAGAGCTACATTAAAAAATAATAATTAATGTAAATTAATTTTAGATTAAAGTTAGGGTTTTGTTTATTAAATAACTCGTAACTATTTTATAAAATAAATAAATAAAGACACTTTTTACACTAAAATTTACTATATTGTAACTATACATTTCATTGTAACTATACATTTTACATGACTTTCGACCATATTCTAAAATATAAATCAAGTCATAAGTTTTTGATTAACGATTGTGTATAGACATTAACAAGGGTATTATACTTCGTTTGATTCATAGCTCACATCAAACGATTATTTTGACGGACCCGGAAAAAATATTTTCTGAGCACAGTACAGGATATACGCGCTATAAAAAGTAGATTAAATGCTTTCAGCGATTCCTTGTAGTTCTTACCAGAATATGAAGACCTTTGAAAGACAATGTAAACACAAATCGAAATGAAAATCAATGCTGTAGAATAATCTTCACACAGCACTGGTAGATATTTTACTTATAACTATTATAATATATATTTATATGACAAAAGAAGCAGTATAAGTAAGTCGATGGGTGTAAAGTTAAAGAAAGCATTAAGTAAATATATATTTTTGTATAGTTGGCAGTGGTAGGCCAGCGGTAACGCGCTCACTTGTGTAACGTGTAAGTGATGCTGGTTCAAATTCGGGTCTCGCACCTCTGACATTTTCATGTGCGAATCATTTCTATCCTGATTACCACTTGCCTTACGGTGAAGGAAAACATCGTGAGGAAACCTGCATGTCTGACAAAACCTAGCAAGTTTTCGTAATATATGTGAATTAGTAAAGTCCGTCATCACGCACTAGGTCAGCGCGGTGGATTATGGCCTGATGCCCCTCATACTGAGGTAAGCCCGTGCCCAGTAGTGGGACGTTAGGTTAAAGGGCTGATGACATATTTTTGTATGTACCTATACCATTTTACATCTCACATTTTTATGATATAGGTATATGAAATACTACTAAATTTTGAAAAACACAAAAAGTAAGTAGATACGTTGTATAATTTTACTTACCTTTATTCACTTACTCAGCAAATCATAGGAACTTTGTAAACTTGATAAATTTCTTGACAATTGCATTCTGCAATGGGACGGCTCAAGCAAAGTTGGTGGCAAACGAACGTAGTACCTACGAGTGACTCCGTAATGCTGTGATTTACAGCTTCCTGAACGAGAGGGCGTCTACGCCACCTGACAGCTACTAACGACGCTGTTTAGTGTCCTGTGTATATTTTATTTTCTAGTGATGGATCATGATTTATGTTGAATTGAAAACCTATTTTTTAATATAAAGTGCTTCTTTTAAGATACTTATTGCTATACTAGTTTTCACCCACGACCTGGCTTATGTGGTATCCTAGAGTTTATAAAAATAGTAGAACTCCGAACTATACAAAAAGGCTCTAGCAGCTTTAGCTAAATTAAACAAGATAATATGTACTATGTATATTTTTTAATTTAGACGTTAATTATTCGGTAGGAATAAAAAACATTTGATTCGTCTTAAAAATTATCTAAGCTAAAGGCATATATTATAAGTTAAATCTTAGGGGATGAAATATATTTAAATTTAACCCAAACCCATACCAATAATTTGACATCATGTACTGTGCATCATATTTATGTGCATTAAAACTTCAAAATAAAAAAAAAATGGAAAACAGTAATGCAGGTATTACATTAACTAACCTCTATGGTCCAATAACAATAAAAACAATAATTGTTTATTATGGTAGTTGTTGTAGTCTTGTTTTATGATTTTGTATTACAAGTTTTGTGTTAGAATTTAATTTTAAGTAACTTTGAATGAGATAATATTCTTCTAACATTATATAACATAAACTAATATAAGTACTTTTTTTTATATATAATAAAAAACCTCGTACATCTATAGGACCTATAGGATCAACTATAAGAATATAATTTACATGAAGCGCTTAGAATAAAAAATGCATGAGCATGTATAAATTAAACATGTATGTTTTATTCATAACTTAATTCAGTGTGTAAAATGAAGGGCCCTCCCTTTGATTAGTTTCCTCTTTGTTTAGCATACCTCTGAGTGCCAATAAAATTCTTTCAAGTTCCCGACAGCATTTACACTCAAGTGCAATCATTGTATGTGCACAATTGTGCTGTTTTTCTGATATCTGATTGACATTTTTTCCAATAATATTTAAAATACCATTATGGTTATAAAAATTCTGTGAGGGGTTAACCGAAAATTATAATGCATCAATAGAGGTTAACAGTTCAAAGCTTTAAGTGCTTGAGTTGAGGGTGGAATAAAGAGTGCGTCGCCATAATTTTTTAAAACGTTTCTTTCATAAGACATACACATTTATAAAATTATAGAATAAAATATATACATTGCTTTATAATACTTATGAATGAATGTTAACGTATATGAAATGAAAAATGCGTGAATAATTGAACATAATAAATATAAAAAAAAAAAACGTTAAAAGTATTTTAAACTTAAGCTACGTAATCGCGATGAGAATTGTGGGAGTACGTAAACCTTTAAGCAGTGATTGCACCGGCATTTGACTAATCACAGATAAGGCGTTATCACAAATGCCTGTGAATGTGTCATTTTCACAGGTAACGTGAAATACAGAACAAAAGACCAGCAGGAAGCTATTAATCCTTCCACATTTATTTTATCAGTGTGAATAAGTTTTTTATAAAAAAAGAATATGTTCAAAAACACTATTAATAATTCTAACAAATAAATAACACTAATTAATAAATTATACCTACATATTTTTTAATAAATACTACGAAAATGTCGTATTATATAATATTTCTGTACCTATACAGTACCTGATTATCTTTTTTTATATTTAATTATAGTATCTCAAAGTCTTTCAAGCCCTATCCTAGCAAATATATTATACAATATAATTAAATAACATACCATAGGTATAATTAGTATCGGGTACGCTATTGAAAGTTTACGAGTAAAACAAACAAAGTAAGAAGTATGTTTATAAAAGCTCGCGAAGCGCGCTCCTGTTCATGCTAATCTTGCGGCGAGCAACTTGTTGCCGCTGTGAACTTTTGAAGGGAAAGAGACAGCGATAACGGATATCTTCGTCATGGGAGGAGCGAGAGCGGGGAGCGGCGCCGGCCGGCCGTCGCTCAACGCGCCTCACGCACGCCGTCAGTCAGTCGCTTCTTACACATCGTCGCGAGTGGACTGTAGCGCCCTGTAGAGCGCGCATTGCCCGTTATGTGTCGTACATCGAAACAAGTTTGACAGGAAATTCGTAAAGTTTTCCGATTGCATCCGGACTAGCAATGTGCGTGTACATAACGAACATAATAGTGACGTATTGAATAGTGACAGTTTTAAGTTAGTTTTTCGAAATGTTTTCTATTGGATTATTGACTCTGTACGCTTGGAGTTGGATGTACCTAAGTGCCGGTGGGGCGTCGTTGACGAGTCGAGTGGCGGAGGCTCCACAGGAGTGTGAGTGGCAGCGAGTGTCGGGTGGCGCAGGTGAACCCACGCGAGTGCAGCTCGCGTGCGCACTGCGGACCGCCGCAGGCGCAACCGATCTCCTCGCCGGTCTTAGCATTTCGCAGGCGCAGCTAATTACTTCGTTGGATCTTCACTGTACAGATGTACTTTTCTTTGAAAGTTCTCTCGATATTGGCAGGAGAAAAGAAGAAGGCATGGAACTTTTGTCACGATTTCATAACTTAAGAGAAATGAGAATTGAATCTTGCAAGATACGATATGTACCGTCGGCTGTGTTATCACCGCTTAGTGGATTACGGAGTTTAACTATTCGTACTCACAACACGGATTGGTCTGCTATGTCAATGGAATTTCATCGTGATTCTTTCCGTGGGCTTACTGATTTGAGGAATTTGGACTTAGGAGATAATAATAT
Source organism: Boloria euphrosyne (assembly GCA_951802675.2). Taxonomy (NCBI): domain Eukaryota; kingdom Metazoa; phylum Arthropoda; class Insecta; order Lepidoptera; family Nymphalidae; genus Boloria; species Boloria euphrosyne. The sequence goes on along the minus strand of OX637879.1, from coordinate 9,736,124 downwards.
ATGGATATTACCGTCAGAAATATTTTGCCCTCTTTATAATTTAAAAGAGCTCAATATTACGCAAAACAGATTACAGGATATATCAAACTTGGGATTCTCGGACTGGGGTAATGGACCCACTGCGCCCGGAAAATCTTGCAATACTGTGTTGGAGACATTAGATATGTCCTATAATGAAATAAGTGCATTACCCGATAATGGGCTATCAAGTTTACGCGCGCTTCAAAAATTATTTTTACAAAATAATAGAATTTCATCTGTAGCTGACCGTGCTTTTGTGGGTCTAAGTGATTTACAAATTCTTAATTTATCTACAAATGCCCTGACGGCGTTACCACCCGAAATGTTTCAATCTTCGCGGGATATTAAACAAATTTATTTGAACAATAATTCTTTGAGTGTACTTGCACCTGGATTATTAGAAGGACTGGATCAACTGCAAATATTAGACTTATCATCAAATGAGTTGACAAGTGAATGGGTTAACAGAGATACATTTTCTGGCTTAGTTCGTCTTATAGTTTTAAATCTATCACACAACAGAATAATAAAGATAGACGCACTACTTTTTCAAGATTTAAATAATCTTCAATTTTTGAGTCTTGAATTTAATAACATTGCAAGAATAGCAGATGGCGCATTTACGAATTTGAAAAATCTTCATTCTCTGTCCTTAGCTCACAACAATATAATAGAAGTGGATAGTAGCCATTTTTCAAACTTATACGTACTGAATCAGCTGTTTCTTGATGGAAATAGAATAACAAAAGTTGATTTACGTTCGTTTGAGAACATCACAAAACTTCATGATTTAGGATTGAGTGGAAATCAACTAACAGAAGTTCCTGAAGCAATAAAAACATTACGATTTTTAACCTCTTTAGATTTGGGCATGAATAAAATTACAAAAGTAACAACAACACAATTCGAAGGGTTGGATGACTTGTATGGCCTTCGTCTGGTTGGAAACAAAATACAAAAAATTTCTAAAGATACATTTTCTGCTTTGCCGTCACTGCAAATATTAAATTTGGCTTTAAATAATATAGACCAAATAGATGATGGAGCTTTTGCGTCTAATCAACAACTAAAAGCTATCGGCTTAGATGGAAATAAGTTAGTCGATCTAAAAGGGATATTTACAAATACACAACCACTTGTATGGTTGAACGTATCTAATAATGAGTTACTTTGGTTTGATTATAGTAATATACCAACTAACCTAGAATGGTTAGATATGCATGACAACAAAATTGAGAAACTGGAAGATACATACGCTGTAAAAGAAACTTGTAACGTCAAAATGCTTGATGTAAGCAACAATAAACTGAAAAATATTGACGAATTCTCTTTCCCTAGCAGTGTCGAGACAATTTTATTAAATAATAATCAAATTGACAAAGTTAATCCTGGCACCTTTCTTCAAAAGTATAATTTGAATAAAGTAATACTTTACTCTAACAAAATAAAAACATTAGATGTGGGTGCGTTCGCAATATCATCAGTTCCACAAGATAAAGATTTACCTGAGTTTTATATAAGTGAAAACCCATTTGAATGTGATTGCACAATGGAATGGTTGCAAAGAATTAACCAATTAAGTAACCAAAGACAACGACCCAGGGTAATGGATTTAGAAAGCGTAAGGTGCTCTTTGACGCATTCCCGAAGTAATACTGAAATGCTTTTATTAGAGGTTAAATCTGCTGAATTCTTATGCGAATATGAATCTCATTGCTTTACTCTCTGCCATTGTTGTGATTTTGATGCTTGCGACTGCAAGATGACATGCCCAGATAAGTGTTCATGCTATCATGATCTCACCTGGAACTCCAACGTAGTCGATTGTTCGAATGCCGGTTACGATCACGTGCCAGAACGAATACCGATGGACGCGACTGAAATCTATTTAGACGGAAACGATCTAAAAGAATTAGGAAATCACGTATTTATCGGTAAAAAAAGATTACAAGTTTTGTATCTTAACAACAGTGATATCAATACAATACAAAACAGAACGTTTAACGGAATCGAATCTTTGAGAATACTCCACTTAGAAAACAATAACTTGGAATCGTTAAGAAATACTCAGTTTATGACGCTTCCAAATCTTAATGAGCTCTATTTACAAGATAATAAAATAAGAGTAATAGAAAATGATACCTTCAACTACTTATTATCTCTAGAATTTTTAAATCTTGACAATAACGGATATGTTGATTACATGCCATGGAGAGCTATGACAGACAATAATCCACGCACGCGTGTTTCTGTTGAGGGAAACAATTGGATATGTGATTGTAAGGATGTAGCGCAATTAAATCAATGGTTGATAAAAAAATTAAAAGACCCCGAAAATATGATGTGTTTTTCGGCCAATGGTCAATCAATGAATAAAACAATAGCCGCCGTGACTATGGAATGTAAAACAGACATAACTACCGAGGAAACTGGGACTGAAACGTTAAAAAGGCTTGTGGTAGACACGAACAACGAATTCGAAAATTATATTCCTTATATCATAGGAGTATTAGTAGTAGTGTTAATTATCGTTTTACTTATGGCTGCGTTATATTGCACGTTTCAAGAAGACATTCAGTTGTGGATGCATTCGAGGTACCGCAAAAGAGTATTTAGCTCTATACCGAAAGATCTCAACGATAATAAAAACAAACGGTTCGACGCTTTCTTTGTGTACAATGCACGAGACGAAGACTTTGTCACGCGCGCAGTTGCCTCTAAACTTGAAAACTCCGGACATATTTTGTGTTTACAACATAGGGACTTACAATTGATAGAAAGACGCTCTAGTGAAAGTTTAGTTAGCGCGGTTGAGTGTTCAAAAAGACTAGTGATAGTGTTATCGTCACATTTTTTACAACAAGAATGGTACGCACCTGAATCCCAAGCGGCCGTTCAAAGTGCTATAAACTCTGTGAATGTTAAACATAGACGTCAAAAAATAATATTTCTTGTAAAGACTGACCTCAGTGCCATAAATGTCGATCCTGACCTAAAATGTTTGCTTAAAACGTGTAATGTGATAGTGTGGGGTGAGAAAAAGTGTTGGGAAAAACTAGAGTTTCGGTTGCCTGACGTAGACGTTACGTCGCCTAATCGGACGTTTCATAACGCGAATAATATAAAAACTAGTAATAGGGAGGGGTTTGGGAGGCATGGGAATATGAGGTATACAGCGCCCCCGACTTCCCACGACCCGTGGTATAAGTATGGGATGGCTCCTCCAAACTTAATGATGCCGAGTCCAATGCATTCGACAAGTGCGAGTGCAGAAGTGTCAGCGCGCAGTACGGAGGACGAGACGTGCTCGGTCGCTAGTAGCGAAGGGCGCCCAGACGACCGGTTGCCACACCACCATAGTTACGTTTCTATAGACAATCACCAGTGTGAAGAGCGGCCCCTTAGGCCCGCTCAACAAATACCTATGTCAAATACACGACCCACTAATGTGAGAAAGACTTATTTTGTGTAAATTTTAGGAAATGTGATTTATTATAATTGTAAATACTAAATTGTATAATATTTTTAACATTGTCTTTTCGAATTTCAATATCGAGTATGAGATCTAATTTGGTGCTGAAAGCTAAGAAATAAATATATTAATGTTATGAGGTCGATTGCAACCTTTGTTAGTCTATGTTAAGTTCGATTACACGTACTACAAGTACCTTGTCAATGAATAAATTAAGTAATAGTATTTGATTGCATTTAAATAATGAATGTACCTGTTTATCGTAACAATATATAAGCTGCTTTTTCGTAAGCATAAGTTCATGTTACAAAATAAAACATTCCTTTATATGTAACATTCAATATTTCTAAGTTTGTAAGGTTCCTGAATGTCTTGTAAAATACGACAATTTGTGATAATTTAGGTACTTATGTTTACCCCTAATTATTGAAGTGAGAAGTGTAAAATATAACAAAACTCTGTAATTGTAAGTAAATATGAATATCAAATTAAATCTGTCGAAGAACTGAACATGTACCCTAGTCAATTGTAAATAGCTACTCTGTAAATTATAAGTATGTAATATGTGATGTAATTATTAGTTTAAGAATAAAACAACGTATTTATTACGCTTCCAAAATGCAAATTATAAATAAATTAATATTTTGTCTAACCTATGATTTTCAGTTAATATCCTTTATAGTTTAAATGGCATTTTATCAAAAACCTAATCACTTTTGTTTAACATAGAGTCATCGCTATATAGTTATTACAAACTTGTATTTCAAATCAGAGTGATTGAATAGGCGAAAGTAAAAAATTATCCCGTCATAATCAATTTAACGTATAGCTTTATTCGCTCATACACATTCGAATGTATAAATATTTATTTTATCTAAATTGATCAAGCGGGATAAGATCGCAGCGTGGCCGTTGTTATTTAGGCTGACCGCAAACGTAACTTCATTCACATTTGAAAAGTTTACATATTATCCACTGAGTCATAATATATTACTTTAAAAGAAATACATTTTGAAATTTATTATAAGTTACAATTTATATTAATTCTAAATAAAATTATTATAAATTTGTATACTTACATTAATTCTGAGCAATGAATATAAAAAGTTAAAGTTTATCATTTAAAGTGTGAACAGGTACTTATTTTTTGAAGTGCTCAAAGCTGCGCTCGCGCTGAGTGCCCGCTGCGAAACTATAAATCATCATTGGACCACGGGGATGAATAAATACCGCTGTAATTGACTTTTGATTGCACTTCGATGTCTCTCCTTATTTAACTAGTTAAAGCAGAGCAATTGATTTTGTAGAACAATACATCATTGTCATAACTTATCTACATTATTTCATTACATGAATAAATTTTCTTATCTCTTATAGGCAAAGAGTTTAATTTTGATAAATGAGTATACCAATATTTTATGTAACGGTATCTTTTCGGATTTATTTTTATTTAAATATAATAATTTGTAAACAAAATAATCTTAGTAAAAACAAACATGAGAAATGATAGTCTAATGACTAAAATATTTGTACTTTTACATAAAACGAATTAATGATTAGTGATATTACCGTCATTTAATTGATTATAATTAATTTGATCAATGTAAAGGCGTTTAAAAATCAAAGTAAAAAAATCCTAGTATCAGAATATAAATTAGTATGTCATATAACATAAAATACATATGTACATAAAATATAATTGTAATTTATTCTGATTAAGATTTAAAATAACATTGATAAACGAGCAGCGATGAATAGGCTAGCGTACCTAATTATCATGACTAAGTAGACAAAAACTATCTCTAACAAGGTCCGAGACCACGGCGAATATCTTAATTATTGGATGTAACATGATCCTCGGATGTTCACATATCGTATGATCTTCTAAATCGTGTCTTTCGTCCCGAAGTGTGTCTCCGACTAAGAGTCATCCATTCACGCCAATACTCTTACAAATCGAACACTCATCACCTTTTTCCGTGCAATACGATACTCTATCGTTTATAGACGACGCTTTATCCCAAACCAGTTCCAAATGGAGCCGAGACATCAACTTACGAGGGAAATATCTAAAGTCGAGGTGACAATTGATTATGTGTCCGGTGGAGACAAAAAGGAGAATAGGTCGATTAGTTATGTCGTCCTGAGACGTAGGCCGCAGGAGACAATAGATTGGTTCTACTTTATGATTCTATAAACGTTTATGTCCCTATAAACGGCATTTTAGCTTTCGGTCCAAGATTGTGATGTTATCACTTTTTAAGACAGGTTTATTATAAAATTGTCCCGAGATATAAAAATTGCATTGAAGTGCAATAGTGTTGCTTTTTGAGTATGATCATTCTTCGTTATTTTTTTGTGGTGTCTGCATAAGATGCGGGTTTGGTTTCATTTATGGCTCAATTATAACAAGATACCTTTGTAGTTTTCTGAAATAGCACTTTCTAATATATAGCATTCGTATACTTCAAGATTATAAAAAGACATTGAAATTCAAACGTTATGTCATAAGCACAACTAAAAACAAACTTTAAATATTTCATAGAATAGGTCTGAATATATTCAATGAAACATTTAAGCTTTGTAGTGTGAAAAACCGTTATGTTTAAGACAATTAATAATGTATTCGTTAGTTAATAATTATTTGCTTGAAGTATTTGCTTTAAGTATACGTATATTTACATAAGTGTTTTATATTTAGAACCATGTTCTTATACATTATTATATTTGTTGAATGTTTACTTTTACTTGCAATCCTAATGTAAATATGTAATTATAATGGAAACGATAATGATAATGATAATTCTATCAATATATTATTACGGTGGAGATCAATTTTTTTTTATAGATCTTTGACTTGTTTTAAACAAGTCATAGATGAAATGTGTAAAGTCATAGGAAAAAGCGATTTTTTTACTTATATAGAAAGGATAGTGGTATCCCATTGGTAATGCGCTCGCTTGGAAAACCCAGTGGTCCAGGTTCAAATCCGACTCTTGCACCTCTGATATTTCTTAATGTGCGAACAATTTTCTAACATTATTATCACTTGTCTCGCGGTGAAAGAAAACATCGTAAGGAAACCTGCATGTCTGAGAGAACCTAGCAAGTTTTCGAAAGACATGTGAAGTTCGCCAACCCGCACTTGGCGAGCTTGGTGGACTGTGGCCTGATCCCCTTGTATAATAGGGAGACCTGTGTCCAGCATTAGGACGTCAAAAAAGGCCTGAATACACAGATGTAATGAATGACGACAGATAATTTTAAATTTATTTTAAGAATTTCTAATCCAAAAAGCACGTAAGCATTTTTTTAACGTTTGGTTCACCTCTAATGAACAAAAACCATAAGATTACTGAGTGTCTGAATGTTTTTTTAAAAATAAAAATTCGTAATCGCTCTACTGTGAACTGTGAAATCACACGAATCGACTTCAATGAATTGTCGTTTTTAGTATAGTTTCAGTCAATAATATATAAAAGAATCATATTAAACCGTATTGTCCGTTATTATAGCGAAAAATTATTATTTATTCTACACAGAAGTATTTGCTATCGATTTTTAGATTAAACTGAAGTCTGCTATTAAATTTTATAGTAAGCACTTTAGCTTCACATGGTTGATTTTAACAGAGATTGAATTTACAGCTGCGTAGGTAATTGTAATCTCGAAATATCTTGACGACTACTTTTGTTTGAATTATGTTTGGCCGCGTATTTAGTTAAATTTTAGGTGTCGATTTTCCTTATAAAACATAACATGCCTTATTTTAGATCATTTCTTAAATAGGATGTACTTAATTTTGATGATTGTTTTTGTCTATGTGAATATAGGATTCTGTGTATGTTATTTGTTGTTCACGATTTAATAATTTTATCAAGGATGGTGATGTGACCTATAAATATCAGGACAACAAGTGCCGTGGTATTTTAAGAATATGAGTCAATATTCGATATTTGTTTTGATTAATGTGTTTTTTTAATTATTCATTGTAACATAGTGGCAAAATTTAACGTATTTACATACTACATATGTATTCATTCATATATACTTGCCCAATGCTCAAGAACCGCCATGGTAATTATTGAAGCGCAGCTGTTTCCGCCGTTCGGTGGGTGGAGTCAGTTTTTTTAATATACTACGACCATTGGTAGAAGATACGGAGGAATTACTTTAAATTCGCTGGGGACGTGTTGAAGTCGAAGAATGTCACGCATATGTTCTTGGCTGGAATGAGCTCGTTAATTTTTTGTTTGCACTCTAGTATTACAAATATGCAAATGTTTTTATACAAAAAGATACCTGACTCTAAATATATGCCATGACCCGCCCAAATCCCGAATATTTTATACACGAAATGTTTAGAAAGGGCGTTCGAAATTTAAACTAGATCTAAATTCATTTCCGTTTCCGGTTTTGTAATATACATTGTTAATTTGCATAAGTACTAATTATGATTGTTAAATAATTGTTCCGTCTGTCTTAACCAGACAAAGGGTTCATACATTCTCTTACAGGAATCGAACCCGTGAAATCCAGTAAAGTGGATATTGTCATTCTGTTTATGTTCAAGACTTATCTCTCCATTACTCATATTTATTTATATATCAGTAAGATTTTTCTATAAAGGAAATACAATGTTTCTTAATTACAATGATCAACTTATTGCTGTTTTGTACAGTACATGTTTTGAAATATTGCGGTTTTCCTTTATAACGGCGTAGACGGTTTCATTAGAATATTTAGTAAAATATTTTTACTAATGTTTTATGCATAGTAATGTTTCATTATACTCGTATAAGCAAATGTAAGAATCATTTAAATTTAAAAATACCTGACAATTAATAAACACATTTCACAGTTTGTTTCTTAGTCGTATATAACTCACATTCGCAATACATACGTATGAAAATTAAAATGTAGTTTTAACAGAGCATTGATAAAAATTTAATAACTTCCTTCAAAGAACCGCAAAGTTACCTGGGTGGTACAGATCAAAGATAACGAATACTTTTAATTATCGTAAAGGGCGGGCATCTAACCCCTAATTTCTATTTTGATATACGTTTAAAGAACATCTGCGAGTTATTATTAATAATTTCAAAAATCTTTTTTCTTATCTTTTTAAAGGGTAGGTCTAAATGGCATGCAATGATAAGTCTTACACAAGCGCTAAAAGGTAAGCGATAACATTTTCAATTGTAGTCATAAGCCATTGCTACACATAATGAAATAAAGCTGGGTTATAGTCGAATATATTAACATAAATATTGCTCGGAATTATTTTATTTATAGAGACATGTTAAGATTTATTATAAGTTTTGTTTGTTTGTCTCTTTGTTTTAATAGTCGCATCACGTCAGTCGAGAATTGCTACCGGGAATCAAACCTATCTGGCAACCGGTGGTAGAGTACATGACTTTGATTGCCTTACGATATGGCCATCATAGTAGATCCCTACATTTATCGCATTTAAAATATTTCTGTACCGATATCGAAAAATTCTTGTATATTAAAACGTCTTATGTCTGCGACAACCTAAAGTGCTAAAACATTTGTTTCGAGATAAGTTCGAGTCGAAATTTAAATTCCATCGCCATAAGTCATGATGAGACGTTTTTGCTATGGAGCTGTTGTCGACAAACACGTTTACAAGGTTTTGACATTTTGCGTTTAATATCATAAACAGAAATAATTAATTAACTAAATACGTATGCTTGCTTATATTTATTTACATCATTTTGTATAATTTAAGCTTTATTTATAACCCGGTCACAAAATAATGTGGTCGTATAATAACTTAAATTTGGTGGAAAGAATACTTCCTCAGAATACTACACATTCTTTTTACCAATATTTCATTGTTCTGAAATGAATAAAAAAACAATCTTATAAGAGATTTTTATATGATATTGCAATCTAAAATAAAAGAAAATTCATTTTATATAATTACGACTGCACTGCATAACGATTGATATTAAAAAAAACACAGTGTAATTAGTTAACAAACGTACGTAAAATATAAAAGAAATAATTTCGATTCTTTGATAACTTATAATTAAACCCACCCCCGAAATATAAATATAAAATACTCTATTGTATTAATAATTTACTATTCACAAAAGCAGCCATTTGCTTGATGAAACAAACCACAGTTACCAAATCTGGCATGTGCGGGGACAAGGGGTTCACTTGTCACAAAAATATTAAGTGGGTGGAATTGAATATGGTGATGCGTACAGCTTACAATACTTGGTTCGTTAAAATTGGCCTGAGGTCAACGAAATATGTAGAGTTGACTCTACTTGCAATTTTTTAAGCTAGTTTTATTGCATTCTTTTTTTAAACTCGTATAGATAACAAATATGCGTGAAAATTTTTCCTACTTTTGATTATATTTCATGTAATTTTCTTAAATCTTCTATTAATATTTTGCTTGTTCAGAAATTGTTTAATAAATAGAAGTTAAACGATGAGTTTTTACTCAAAAGGACAGTTAAAATTACGGTTAATTTTGTTTGTACATTTAAAAAACATTTAGCTTGAGGTAGGCTCCATTGCAGCTGTGACTTGCTTGGCCGGTGATCACTCTACCTTTACGCTCGCCGCCACAATGCTATGTTTTATTCTAGACTTTTTATTTCGGTCACGGCCCTTGAATTATGTAATTAGCTACTCATTGGAAGTATTTGGACGTCCCGTAGCTCTCAATATAATTATATCCTAAGGTAAATTGTGAAGAATTCAGAAGTAAGTTTGCCATTTTATTTTGTTAATATATTTTATGTAAATATGTCAAGTAAAACCATAGGGTTTCATAAAAATAATAATAAGCAATAATAAATTACGAGTCAGCTGTTTAATAATATATAAAGTGCACTTGTATGAATTTAATATTAAAAATTCAATTAACAACGAGTAGTAGTAACAAGTGCGAGCTATCATTCATATGTTATTGTGAACGTTTTGCCCCGATTCGTGCAACCCCTACTAATAATATAAAGCGCATTTGGCATGAACACAAAAGGTTAAAAAATGCACGCATAAAAACCATACGCGGTTATCTATTTGTATCTTAGAATTACACACGCAGATGTTACAGATAATAATCCGTTCTACAGACGCGCCCTCACGAACGTGCTCCTAAAAAGTCGATAAAAAAGATATTCCCTACCTGAACGGTAAGTTAAAGACAGTAGGATTTAAGTTAAATAAATAGTCGATACCGAGTTTAGAATTTACAAATTGTTTTTAAGGTGACTAATGTGTTGGGGTGGAAATCTTTATTTGGAATGTAATCTTGTATGTTTCGTTCTACTTAGGGTGCAGGATTACCTCATGACGTGGTAATATTGTCTCTAAAAAAAGTTACGACTATGCTTTAGGTGCAACAATCTGCGTGACTTTCATAAGTCATACAGGTTACACGGGAACTGTTTTCTATCGTGATAAGAATTATCTTAAGCTGGGGGTTGTTCTTGCGATTACAAACCATGTACACCCCATGTTAGTTATTTTTATATTACATATTTTAACAGGATTTAATTTGTCTTATATTCGTACAATTACCTGTAACCTCTTTAGTACAACAGTTTAGAATAGAACGGTAAAAATCCTGTATGCTAGCGACTCACCCTCACTTTGCTCGGGTTCGTCCCTCGGTGCTTACTGCCAAATTTAAAGTTTGTAGCACTAAAAATGAAGGACTTTCATACAAACTTTCGAAAACCCTTAAACATAAAAATGTAGCAAAATCCGTTCATAGCAGACGTCCGCTAACTATAAGCCTCCCTATCAAATTTTATATTTTGAGATGATTCTTCGTGATGAGTAAGTGAGTGAGACCTTTCGCTTTTATATATTTAGATAAGAAAACAACATAATAGTAAGCACAGGCATAAGTATAACGTCATGTTTACAATCAATCAGCCATGAATAAAAATTTAGCATGCTCACTATTTGTTTCAAGTTTTTTTTAATTTATTGAGATAGTTATTAAATACATAAACTAATTGGATTCACAATTGAAGGTTCCGTATAAAAGTATACTATCAACTCTCTACTTCGCGTAGGTACTTTTTGCTATATCTACATCTTTTTGCTTAATTTCAAATCGTTTAGGTAGCGCCGCCGATGAAACAACTCGCCGCTGTTTTTTTTCTAAGGTCAATTAAACTTTTTTAGATGTCAGACAGTAAAAACACAATGAAAAACTGCTTTTACCACTTTACGGCACTATAGCTTTATAGTGATTTTCAGAATCAGATCTGTAATATTAGTGATTAGGGTAATACTTATATTTATAAGCTTTACCTCATATATATTATACCACCAATATTATATCCTTACTAATATTATAAATGCGAAAGTAACTCTGTCTGTCCGTTTGTCTGTCTGTCTGTCTGTCTGTTTATCTGTCTTTCGCGCTTTTACGCCAAAACTACTGAACCGATTAAAATAAATTTTGGTACACAGGTAGCTTAGAGCTTAAGAAAGGACATAGGCTACTTTTCAAGGCGAAGAAAGGGCTGTAAGGGGTTTAAAAGCGGGGATGAAAGTTTGTATGGAAATCACGTCATTTTTAAAGCTCTTCTAGCTTGAAACTTATTTTTAGGCTTTTAATTAGATATAAATAAGTAAGTACATTCAAAGTTTGTATATACTAAAGGGGGTACCACGAGACAAACCCAAGCGAAGCGAGGGTAAGTCGCTAGTGGTTCATATTTGTTTCATGTGAGATACACAGTAAAATATTCTTATATTCAAAATATCCTTGAAAGCATGAGCCCGTCAAAGCTTTTAACATATTATATACATCATAAAACATGTACATAAATACATAACTTCACATTATGCCCCTGGAGAAGACAGAGTTTTTATTATTTACAATTTTGTTTTATAGTTTGGATCATCTTACTAAAACTCTTGAATGTACATTGTACATTCAAGCGTCAATTCAACGGTGCGATTTTTACATTCATATGTTACAATAGTCTTCTTATTCAGTCACAGTACTTGTTATTGAACTCCTCCTAACGGCTTGATCGATTTATATGAAATTTTCTGTATATATTTGATAGGTAGAGGCTGAGAGTAGGTCCTAGACTATTTTTATTCCTCTAGGTGATAAGGTTTGGCCCCTCTTCAGATTTTTTATTTTTAAATCAAATTTTACTTTTTAATTTTTTTTTATGATTTGGCATCAAAAATTACTTATAACCCTAAATTTTCATCCTTCTACCTTAGTCTTAAAAGTGATTAGAACGGGAACGGAGCCGCAAAAATTGCTAGTGTAAAACAGTATTGTCAAAATAAACTATAATTTTTAATATTTATTCTTGTTCAAATATCAATTAACGCGACTAATAAATAGTGAAACCAATCACGTACTCGTATGTATCTTCTGTGTTTATGCAGATAAACTTCTACATAAAGAAAATTCATGTGTACCGTTTGAAATCTAGACGCGCGAAACGAAAGCGCTTTTTAAGATTATCCTACTCTGATATTCAAACTAATATTATATTAAAATATTCCTGTTCTAAGTGCAAAATATTAAAGATAGCTCAAACATTTGATGTTAATACATACTTTAAGTTATAGTATTTGTATTTTTTCTAAAGTTATGGTAAAAATTAAAATTTATTCTTCATATATTAAATTCTAAAAGACCTGCGTTTCTGTAATTTAAAGCTAGAATAAATATGTATCATATAAAATACTGCATAAAATACAATTTTGATCACAAAATGTGGCTACTTAATTAAGGTTTATATCTGCTCTAGAGTCCAGCCGTGTCCAAATGTTCCCCTGTTGATTTTAATTTCGACGACTCAGCGTCTATCTTTCTTACTGTTTTTATATAATTAAAAGAGTCTTTCGCAGAAACCACGTCTCTGCTATTGAGTCGTAACTTTGCATTAGGTTATGAAGAATATTTATATATACAGAAAATGTATGATTTAATTTTTTAAGTGATCTTAAGACATTATACACACAAAAATTTATGCTTAGGTAAATGTAAGCACGCTACATTTTCTTGACTACTCTGACGTGAGCTTTACTGAGCTTTCTGATTCTTGATAATCGTATTTGAATATTGTTTCTTTTTATACCGTATTGAACTTGTTTCGTCTATAATTCATAGCACCCTGGAGTGGATGATGTTAGATTCGACCCAGTAGTAGGTTCTATCTTCGCAATGGATAAAAATTTATTTTAGTTATTATAGATTATAGATACTTGTATTTACGGAAGAATCCGGCGATCTAACACACAACTAATCTATGCCGATGGAAATAATAATTTGGTTAAGGAGATTGCTACATCTGTACAGATTATCTCGCCAAGCTTCATCTACGCAGATTAACCAGACAACCATTTTGTTATTTTTCACATACATATTATTATGATAACTTTATATTCCATTGTTTATATTCGTAGAATTTTTATGTATTACGTTATGAATAGTACTTGTAATGTAGTACAAGTATAGAGTTACACCGTGTCGTGTCAGCACCAGGTGTTGGGCATAAACTAGCATGTCCACTTACACTTTGTCTTTGTTTAAGTACTTATAAAAGTTAACATGAAATTTTAATATTCTACTCTATTGTATAAGAATCACTGTCTAAGTGTAAGTCTGTTTTATGTTGTTTGCTTATCAAGTTACAATAAAACTAATAAACGTAAAAGTACTGTGTTTCTGCGTCTATGCAATATTAAGTGCGAAAATACTTTTACTTTCATAGCAACATACTATTTTAATATTACTGAATTCTCTTCCAAAGTTCAATTAAAAATACACTTGAATTACCATCAAAGCAATCTCTAAACGTTATATGATATTATGACGAAAACCATGCAAGTAGCGAATAGTTAATAGCAACAAGTTGGAGATTTCCTGTTTCGCCACCCATCTGCGTACACATCGCTTAAAAATATCGCATTACGTTTTGTACACAAGCATTGAAAGCCGCGGATGTTTCTTCGGACGATTTTGGGGTGCCTTTTTGTGTTCGAACCGCACAGATATTTAATCACAGGCCAATTAATGATTTAAAGGACTATGGGCGTGCTGCCAGTTCCGACCGGAAAATACAAATGTACAATACGTAATACGATACACAGCCACCTGTTTACAGACAAATCGACGAGATCCAAATGCGAATATTTGCATTGTATTAAGGTTTTATCGTATTCTCAGGGTCTCGCTTTATTTACCGATGTAGTACACATTACACAATCAGTGCGCTTGTCTGAACCTTCAGCTTTCAGTGCGAAATCGTAATTCGCTTTGATACGAGAGGGCGCTGGTTGAATTTGATGTTGTATGCCTTTTTTATTTTGTTTAAAACGATACGTTTTTTGATACTTATAATGAGGTAGGTAATATTTAAAAAAAATTACTTAAAAATGGTACTCAGTTAAAAGGTACATATTTGGATTTTTATACCATAAATAAACGTAAAGTATTTTGATATTGTTTTGAATCAAACTGTAATGAAATGTTTCAGTTCTCAGTGTCTAATAGTGTCAAATTTTATGATTATTAATTGAATGGTAAATCATGTTAAATCCAACAAAAACATGCTTAGAAATAAATCGATGAGGACGAAGAGCTAACCATGATTCAACAACATTCAGCTAATAACAATACATTTGCTATACAAACGTCGGCGGGACCAAATACAGTAATTGCAAATTGATAATTGCAATCGCACGAACGAAATAAACTGAGAAATCGTGTCAAACGAGCCACTTATTATGGCTAATAATTTATATGGGAGATGACATTTAATATCGATGTAATTTACACATATAATAAAATAAGAGGTCGTGTATCCATATTATACGTTTTAAATTTATTGAATATGTTTTATGGCGTTTTTGTTGATATATCAGCACAAATAATTTATTTTTTATTATAATTTGTACATGTTCATTTAATATTTCAATAATAGTGATAGAAATATACACATATGGATTTAGAGTATCTGTAGTTTATGGCAGTCAAATGTGAATCTTTTCTAGCCATCGTGATCACGGTTTTTACTGCAGGGGGTATAGTAAATACATCATAATTTAATGCACATCCTTAAAAGAGCACAAGTTTAATTACCTAATCGTTGAGATTTAGACACTTTGATAGCGTTTCTTGCGGTGTAACATTTTATTGTATTAATATGGAAGTTGTAAAATATTCGCTATCATTATTTTGCCTTATTTATTATTTTATTATTACTATTATCGTGACTTTCAGTAAGAAGCTCTATTACAACAAACGCTCAAAATATAAATTGCCACACTAAATAATGAATCTATTTGAATTATAATCTTATCGTATTAATGCTCAAAACTAGCAAACAGTAACATTAACAAGCGAAAGATGTATAAGAGCATGTTAAATTGTCACACGTTCGACTCATTTAATATGTATATCGAGCAATAAAAATAATATGAATATAAAATTTTAATCAGAAAACAAAATGTGAGCATTGCCTATCGTATAACTATCAAGAGATTATATTAAGCTCTGTTGAATACACTTGAAAGAATTATACGTTATTAAAAGGTGAAATGTTTTAAAATTCACTCCGGGTGACCACCATAAGTACCAGACTATCATCAAACAGGATTTGAGGCTCACTGTCGACTAAAGCTCTGATTACACCAACGTATGGCACACGTAATCTTGCTTTGATTGTGCTGCTGTCTATGCAATCTATACATATAATAAATTCTAACATAGTTGAATCATTACATTAAATATTTTTTGTAAAATCTTATTGATTCATAATTATCGTTACAGAGGCGAAATTTAATAGATTTTAATATTTTTCTAGTCTGTCTGTCTGTCTTTCATGTCATTTGATGACATATAAGATACTTTTTACATCCGGAAAATATATCATCGTTAATAATGTTTACGAACATATGTAGTGACCAAAACGAGCGGAGAGAGGGCGAGTTGCTAGTTGCTAGTTTTTATATATTATGTGAAGGTTTTGTCTTATACTATATTTAATTTTTACAATTTCTCTTTCACCTGCTATGTTCCGAAATGGTAACAGGACTTATACTTTTACAAAATATTATTTTTTTATTATTAAAATTCGAATGCTGTTTGGTTCGAATACTGCACGCTACTGTGATAGGAAGATAAAACGTCCGTTTACTCCCATAACATATTGAAATTTATACTTTTAATTTGTTCTAAGCTAATAAATATTTGTGGTACAAATGTGACATATTTGCATTTCAATCCACGTTTTATCTTACAAACTACGCTAGTCTTATGAGTTATACATATAACTCTGGATTACTATGATTATTAAATTAAATACTAATTTTATGATAGGCGGCCCACTTACAACTTATTTGAAAATATACTAAATACATGGTATGGTATACAATATTTATATAAAAATTAAAAAAAAAGACAAAATTTGAGGTTTGATTTCGAAACCGAGGAGTTTTCTCACTCCGAAGGCTTTATGATATAATGATGAATGATGATTTTACTTTACTTTTAAAATAAAGCTTTACTACTAAAATAAGTTCTATATAAGGTGTAAAACTACGACACGATTTATTGCGAATACCTACACATAAACTCGCTAGTGTCACTAACATTTGACGATCGAGCCGTAACAGTAAAAATTAATTAAAAGTTATTGGTAATTAATATTTAATATTTTAATTGCTAGCGATTCCATTATTCAGCAGTCGCTGTCATTTCTGCAATAAATATGTTGAATTCTATCTAAGCTCACCCACGGAACACGGTTCAGTATCGTGATAAATAACTGAAACGTTTATGAGGACATAAAGTGTTGTGGTCCTTTTGCATTGTGATGCGTTGCGCTGTGGGGACGATAAAACAACGCATTGGAGTTTCGCGCCACGTTTTGACGGACCGAAACGGAATGGGCGTGCGGTACTGGCTCTTAAATACGGTTTGTAAATTATAATGTTATTACACTTTTAACGATAAAAATATTGTTCACTCATAATAAAAATGTAGGTTTTTAAAAATGAGTTAAGTAATTATGTTTCGTTTTTTTAGTAAAGTAATGATGAAATAAAGTGATTTGGATTTTGGTTATAAATTATTGAAATGTTTAAGCATTTAATAATAGGAGGTAAATAGATTTTTCACAATACTAAAACAGAAAGTAAAATTATTCAAGTACATTCATACTCTGTTTCGTAGTTTTGAAATAAATAAAATTGAAAGAAATAAAAAAAAACTATAAAATTAATATTTAATATTAACACACGTTAGAGTATAATGCATAAAATAAAAAAAAAATCAAACTAAATTCGTTGTATATACGCTGTACACGTCCTTTCCCGCTCTATCGAACTTAAAGCCGCCGCCATGTTTGCATTTCGATCCGCGAGCAACCTGTGTTTAAGTTGACTCGGGAATTATATCGCAGCGATTAGTGTAATAACTGGTTGGCTCAATGGTTTTTCTTGTTTCATACTGGACCATGTGCTCGGTCCATGCATTGAATCTCGCCCGTCGATTACAAGGACGGCCCCCATTGTCTTCTTCCCTGAAAATGTAGAGTTATTCTATAGGTGATTTTGATTTATTTTTATTTAAGGTTGATATTTTCACCAAAAATTATTAAAAATATAATTAATTGGATTTCTGTATTAAATTTCTTATTAAATAAATTACGAAAATATCTTTATCGGGTTCCTCAAAAATGAAAAAAGATATGAATACGTTATTTTGGTTAACCGGTAAGTTAACTATACATCAATGTTACGTACGAAACAAAATGTACTTGTATTGAAGCGTTAGTAAATGTATTATATGATGATGGTAATACGCTATTAATCAAAAACTACTTCCATGGTATCATAATTACGCAGTTTAGTGAACGTACGTTTTGAAAGATTTGCGTTTGCGTAAAGGGAGTCTGTGCAATAATGTAGTAGTTTTACATACATTCGTATCGTAAATATTGATTGTACACAAACAGGCGCATGTAATTGCATGTGCCGAACGCAGCTTTTACAGAACTAGTTGCAAAACCGCCACAATCAAAATAATATTAAACCATTTTTAACCTTATTGCTATAGAGATAACGGCCACCGGCTTCTGAATTATGTAGATCCATGTCCGACGGAATGCTCTGAGACATTAATGTCTATTTATTGTACGTGTCCTGTAATGTTTTTATCTGTTTTCGAACGATTTGCTGTGATGTTTAGAATTAGAATATATCGTTGTGGCATTTTATATTAAAATATACATTTTAATCTTCTTTTTATTTTTAATTAACTATATAATTTCATCGTAATTAGACATAATTTAATGGTCACTAGAAGTTTTACGGTCTTGTGTATTACTGACGCAGCTAACAAACAGATATACTGAGTTACGTTCACATTAATAATGATAAAATAATATGGGTGTAAATACATTTTTTTTATTTTTTTATTTTTAAAATTACACATATGTTTATTGTATATACTCGTATAGGTCAGTTATAATAAGTTTCGTATGACTCGTAAATGATCTATTCATCACATGAAAGGCAATAAACGACTTTAGCTTTTATAAGTATTAGTTCGATATTTAAATATATTTTTTTTATTTCTATATTGTGACGTCCAGTACCTGGAGCTGACAATCCATTAATAGATTATAAATGCCGACTGCATTTAATGTAACAACTTTAATTATAAGCCCGCTTCGGTCGATAGTTGGTACAAGTTAAGTATGAAGTCCTTCTTAACATATTTTGTAATTACATGCCATTATATTATAATAAACTTACCTGGAATCGGTTTCAAAATATTTAAATACAAATAATTTAACCATCTCAATGTACAAAATTAAATAAGTAAATTATATCACCAACAGGTATATTTTATATTATTTAATAATAATTTCGCGAACTTCTGTTACCTCTTTGTTACCTCTCTATCACTTTCAAGTGAGTGTTGGCAATAAAATTGACACAATTGTATTGCTAATTATCTCTGCAAGAAAAGTGTACCTATATATAAATAATTTGCAAAACGTCTGTCATTATATCCTGAATAGTACTGAGTCTATAATATACATCCAGAAACAGCCTGTGAAGGGTTATTTTTTTAAAATGAAATATATAAAATGCATACGCATTGAATTTAATAAGAATTTAAGCCAAGTTTGGTGTGAAGTTACTATTTTTTTATATACATAAAGATAAAACATAAGATACTAACTTATGAAGTCATCTGTCATAATATGTAATTAATTAACCGGTACGCGGCGCGGTTTTGAATTAGTCGTGAAATGCTGTTGAGACTTGAGGTAAGCGGGGGCGGGTCATTTATACGACTGCATAATAAATTATTTTCATTATTAGCTTACTAGAAACCTTGAAATCGAATTCGACATTTGACTAATGTTTTTGGCTATTGTAAATACTGTTTTATAATTTTATTATACATTTGCTCTATACCCATCTTGCTAACATTAGTGGCTTAACTACGTAGGTAGAGCAAAGCACTTGAAAAATAAAATGGCCTGTCACTTATTACATTTTGCATAAACAGTAGTTGGAACAAGAGGGATACGGATTGAATTTAGTATCTACTCAAAGGTATTTTTTTGTTATATGTATCGGGAGATACGTCAGTCATTACAAATTATTGACATTTTAGTTGATAATGTTTCGATTGTGTTGTGTTATTGTCAAAATTACAAAATTAATAAAGCCGTCAGTTAATAATATAATGGAATTCCGAATACAAAATACAGCTTGATTACTATGAGATTTTACATCCTTAATTTGTGTTACTAGTAGTGTTGGTCAGTTTTTAATTTTGAAATAAATTTAAAATATTTTAATACCAAACGAATTTGATGAATGAACCGTCATTAAAAGTCAACACTTGAAAATATAACTTTTTGTTTATTTATGTTTCAAAGAAAATATAAGAGAAAACGACCTCAAAAATATTTTCGTAGAATCATTATTTGTTTATTCCCACCAAAAGAACGTCTGTCTTATTATACTTGTCATCTAAAAGCAGAATGTCTTTGATCAATGTGTGTTTCAAGGAAGAGTAATTATTTTCATATATGAATCGTCGCCTTTAAAATAATGGTTGGTGCGATGTTAGCGCTTTGGAAAATACTCTGCTAATTAAGGCGATGTTTTCGTATTACATACTTTGAACGCTATAAATATTGAGCAACGCTTATTTTTGTATCAAAATTATTACGCACTTGTTATTCAGGTAAATGACTTCATAATCACTTAAAATGTAAGTATCAAAGTATCGTTGTGGTGGTTTCTTAAAATCTTTTTTTGTACCCTTGAGAAAATTAAAAAATAATAAAATTCGAAAGTATCGAGTGATGTACTCCAAAAATCATACAAGCTGTCAAGAAGTTGGTCAAAGAGCCATAAAACGATTTTTTATTAAAGCTTCAAATAAGTACCTATCATGTATATATGTAGATATGCTCAAGTTAAATATTACCATCTCAAGTAAAGAAATTCCTGTAAGTCAATGAATAAAACCACCATAAAGTCTCGAAGCCCTGACACATCGCATAATAAATTGGTTCGATTTATTAAAATTACGTTACATCGTTGTACTAGATTGTACTTTGAATCTCAGTCGATTGTCTCAATTAAATTAAGTGTTCCCAACTTCCATTGGCCGATGACTTGCGATTGAATCTTGAGAGATGACAACCTATGACGGGCCCTAATTGATCCTGAATGAATCTTCACAAAGTGGGCCATGTCATGACTCTCAGTTGGGAATGTTTGCTTACGAACTGCCTTTTGATGAAAGATTTCAATTTGTTTATAAATATATTTATTCATTATATTTTGAACAGTGAGGAAATATATATTATAATAACTACTCACCCTCGCTTCGTTCAGGCTTGTCCCTAGCGACTAACAATAACAATTCTATCCTACGTACAGAACCGTACATTTTTCCGAGATGAAAAGTAGCCGATGTGCTACAGACAAAATTCTATTACTGTGCTCAATGTCATCCATATCAGTATAGCTGTTTTGGCGTGATTGAGTGAAAAACATCCATCCAAACATCTAATTATTCACATTTATAATTTTAGTAAGGATAAGAGTTGCAATTTAGTACTATAGTTTACTTTAAAGAATACTTTACATATTATTTTTAACAACACGTTCCTCTCGTGTTCAAGTTACAACAACGCGTAATTGACAAGTTGATGATGATGATTCTAATTCTTGGACGGCATCAGTACATTACAATTTGTCGAGTAACAAAACTTAATGCGGCTGAACAAGCAGGAAGCGATTACACTATTCGGAGGTGTCTCGAAACTGTTTTAAATCCATTACCCTTAGATGTCGCACGGCAATTTTCCAGTAGCTGGTCTCGGCCACACACAGTCTTGTGTCTAAAGAGCTAATAACTATTATCCGGAACAGTTGAGCGCAGTGCGTCAGTGAAAATTATGATTAATATCTGTTTGGCTAACGGTACCTAAGAGCGCGATGTCTCGTCGATGTGAAACGGACGGTCGTTGAATCTCGCACGCTCGCGCTTTCTTCCTCGACCATTATTTTATCTATTGAATTGGTTAAAGGGCAACAATTAACCGATGTATATCTACAGTACGCCACAATGATGAACGGATGGTAGATACTCGAATTTCTACTTTCCTTTACGGAATTTCTTTGTTGCTAGTTAAATACTGGTTTATCGTCACATCTCGAGCTTACCAGTTCTTAACTTTGTAGGCGATTGGTTAAAATATTATGATAGATGACGATTGTATAATTTTAACTTTTACATTGATAAAAGATAACTCTGTTTATTGAGTACTAGTGCCTTGCCCTGGCTTCGCTCGGGTGCATCCTTGGGTATGTTTTCAGTGGATAAAAATAGTTATTGTGGGTGTACCTTGTACATTCTTACATTGCAGACGTTTTCGTAATTTTCAATTTCTTTTATCATTTTTGTTCTAATTTTCAGTGAATGTTCCTCTGTATTCAGTTAAGTGCCAAAGATAACTTCGGACAAATAGACAGACGGACCACAGTTAAAAGGATTGTTTAGGAATTGGTATCCTATAAACAACTATGTAGTTGGGAAAATATTGTCATTATAAAATATTGTGTATGTAACACATACACGACTTATTTATTTATATGTATAGATTAAAATGTAACGATTCCTTTGTATTAATGAAGATTCAAAGTCAAAATAGTACGTATAGTAGTACAACATCTGTCGTAGTAGAGATGCTAGATAAGCAAATCCTCGTGATCTTATGATTTATCTTAACGTGTGGAGATAATGTATATTGAGGTATTTGTATTACTTTTTTATCAATTTTTTGGTCCAATTCTGTTAGTTGATCGATAGGATTGTTTTTTCTTAAATGGGTTGTTTAAAGAACAGTTAAAAGAAATATTTTGACAAATTATCAATATATCTATATTATAATAATTATTTATATCTATATAATAATAATTATTTATATGAAGGTTTACATTTCTAAAATCACGATGGCTTATGTTATTATATTAAATTTTACGACTAAAACCACTCCGTTCCGTTAAATAAATCGAGAATTCACTCTTGATAGAGAATTTCTTATGGGCTTATAACGTCTTAGATCCTGTATGAATTTTGCTATAAAATACCTTATGCATATGTAATAAAACCTATAATAGTGTGAATAAATGAAAACTTAATACTTATAATAGTCTGATGGGTAACCAATAAAATGTGGAAGTACTTATTACATTAAGAACAAGGGTTATAATCGTTTGTGTATATGTATGTAGGTTTGTTTATGCTGGTGGTACCGCCTGGGAACCCGGTCCTGTGCTAGGCGGCTTGAAGCTGCACTGACAGCCCTCTATTTAATAATAGTTCTCCGCAGATTATCTTGAGCGTCCGCCCTAAGCGAGTTGGTAGCTGTCCGCCGTCATTATGCAATTGAAACTTAGTGAATTATTACGCACGATAATAATCTACATAAATAAATAAAGGCACGTTGCACGCTGCACGCTGGGCGGGATAGCTTCACAAACTCTTTCTCGCAGGATGCTGTAGGTAATCGTTTTACCTGAATGCGCTATTAAATTGTTAGATAAGATTTATGGTAACCGAACGGCATGGATTAAATGTCTTCTTTAACTATGAAGTTGCTTCACTGTTGACTGCATAAGTGGCAATTTTGATTTATTATGATGAATTGATGCATAGCGCTATGAATATTTTAGTATAAAATTATAAGATCTATGATAGTTAAAAACATATTTATCGGTCCAAATAATATAATACTGGCACAACTTGTAAAGTAAGCTATTAAAAAATGAAATAATGAAACACATACAGCATTCTACAAAACTCATCTCGTAAACATATATTAGCGAGGAGCAAAACAAACATGATGATGGCACGGCACGACTAAGAAATGACTGCGCGCACGCACGTCCGTCAAGATGAGCGTTGAGTGTCCTTCACTTATACGTCACTTGTACCAGTGTGACTATCGCCCATTGACAACGTTGACTGATTGCGAAGCCTGTTCTACTAGATTTACAGAGACTTCATTAAGGAACTATAATTAATTACCATTCTTAATCACAATACTAATCACTTCGAGGTTTCATTGCCCATAGGCGCAAATGGTTGATTTTGATTTATATAAAAAAAGTATTGGGATTCAATTTAAATTTTGAAACCAGATGTCTGTAATATCACTAAATGTAACTATACATACTTTGTAGTGACTAAGTCATTAAAATTTAAAATGTAGAAAAGACCTGAACTTAAAATCATAAAATAATCCCATTATTCTACTTTAAAGAAAAGAAAAATAAGTTTTTTGATTAGATATTACTGTGAATTATACAGACTAAGTTAAGCTATAAAAGTGAATAGTGATGTTTTCTATTGAATTGGTTTATCTAGTCATATAACATATAACTTTATCTCTCAGTAGTTTGCAGTAAGTACCCATATAAAATAGAGGTTAGGATTAAGAGGACTCATGGGCTGAATGTAACTGCCTCTAGTATATGCAATACCATAAGAAAGAGTGCCTACTGTAATATGTGGTATTTGCGAAAACAATAAGTTAATCAATTACATTCGGTAAGCGAAATGGAGTGGATAGAGTGTTTTATTTCAGGTATTTAGGTTTCATAATTCTAATATTTGAAATCTAATAATGTAAACTAAACAATTAACTTTGCAAAGGTTGAAATGTTTGTAAGCATTTCTCAGAGATATTTTTCTGCAGTAAAAAGTATGTAATATATCGATCCGAATCCGCTATGATCATATTAAACATCATCAAAATCTAATGATTTGACATCAGTGTCGATAATTGAGAAGACTTTGTAAAATCTGTGCAGGGCGTAAATGCCGATTGATGGGCTGTTAGCCAGTTACTATTATTAAGAAAGGATTAATTTCTAAAGGGTTGCTTGCGGTGATTAATTATTCCATAAAGTTATGTCTCTTAGTGGCGATAGTGGCCCGGGAGATCAGTCGGTATAATTGAATTTATGCAGGATCCCCGCTCACCGATGAATTGGTTTACTGTTAATTGATCGAGTATCAGTCTACCATACTATGTATTTCTTGCTGTATTTATACAGTGTTTAGAACATGTTTTAAAAATTTAAAACACTTATATTGAATAACTTAACTAAATTACTGACTTCATTGAGAATAACTTAACTCGAAAAGGAATTAGTATAAACCAACTGTTGTGCACCTTTCGATGTTGTTATTAAGAAGTAAATTAATAGATAGTGAATGGGATGCCACCCAAGGATACGCCCACACTAACGCCATAAAAGGTCACTAAAATGGAATTTACATATAATTAGAATGTTTCATTAAAAACGCTAAGTTTTAAGCTTTGTTTTATACGAATATAAAGTTTATATGGAGGGAAATATTACAATAATTATATAATATAAAAATGTAACTGCAAACAAAGCATTATATGAGTCATTCTTCTGCGGGCGTTTACCGTGAAATTGAGGAAGTTTTAAAAGCATAGGTTTTTTAGTTCCTATCAAAATAATATGGAGAAATTATAGTATGATTATAATAAATGCTTATATACGACGTATGGTGAAAGTTCCAAAAAGGAAATGAAAAAAACATTTTTTTTATTAATATAAGAAAAATTAGATTAAAATTACACAATTTTATGATACCGTAATACGAAATTATAACATTATAATATCGAAGTTCGATCGAGTTTGAATGTGCCGCAGTTTATTTTTCACTTCCGTTGTTATTTCAATTAATTAATATGTAAAGATGTTGTACAGAAGTAATATCATCATCTTTTAGGTCGCTTCACTAATTTCCTTTACAAGGTTCCACTAACGAATGTTGCTTGACGTCCTCATGGTCTACAATTTTCTAGTCTGCCTTAAAGCTATCCAATAAGGGCAATGAAACTTTAATTAATATTCACCGTTCAGTATTAACTTGTGTGGCATTAACAAACAAACAGCTCACGACCGATGAAGTCGTGGCGGTTACTTTAAAATCATGAACTTAATTACTAATCACTGTAAGCAAACATTCAATTTACGAGGCGGGCTAATTGCGTCTTGCCCATCGTGCTTTGTAAAAAGTTGGCAGAAACCGTATCTTAAACTTATTTCTTAATTATAGACCGATTCATAGCGGCGTCGCGAGGTTCGTGCCAGAACAGTTGATGTGATGCTTTAGATGAGTTCA
This sequence comes from Boloria euphrosyne, assembly GCA_951802675.2. Taxonomy (NCBI): domain Eukaryota; kingdom Metazoa; phylum Arthropoda; class Insecta; order Lepidoptera; family Nymphalidae; genus Boloria; species Boloria euphrosyne. Next base: position 9,709,881 of record OX637879.1, on the reverse strand, counting down.
TTGTTTTACTTCCTTATATCAAAGGAGTAAGGCTTCAAATCCAGTAACACCATCTCGTACAGCGGTCGTTGGCAAATAGTACCTCCAATAATTACACGGTTGAGAGAGAGGTTATCAGCCTCATAATATATTTTAGGCTTTCCTTATCTAAAATCTGCACTATTTCCTTATTAAAACTAAACGAATTTAAGCTCTATATTAAACCAGTTTAATTTAATTTGGATTATTTGTTTAACAACACTTTAAGCTATCATTTAAATCTTCTATTGTGATGAGATTAATGTACTTTCAGCACTTTTATTGTATATTACCTAATTTCAATGACTTAACTACGTTTCAAAGGTTTATTTCGTTTAATACAATCTACATGTAATAAAATTCTAACTTAGCTGAATCTGTACATTGAATATTTGAAGGAAGGAGGAGGAAATGATAGTAATAAAAAATTTTACAATTAATTATAATACAAAATTGTGTTCTTAATGTCTTTTGATCATTTTTTTTACATAAGTATAAGTTATAAAACTCATATTATAATACATTAAATATACAGGTATCTCATATTTATGAAAAATGAGTTTACTTGTTTTATATTAATTTGAAGTAAGAGGATAAATTAAGCAATTTATAAATTAAAACAGTATAATTCATTAACTAGTCCCCATGGTGAAATTTTTGGAGAACAACTCTGTACAGACCATTGAATCGGGCACAGATTCAACAAATGAAACGTACTGTCCTCAGACGGAATTAAGCCGACCAACACTGTCTAATTTGAAAAAGCCAGACGTATAAATTTTGCTCTAATCCCACAATTGTGTGAGGAAAATTGGACGCAATTTCGTACGCACTCGTTCGCCCTTTAGGCGGCGAATCGCAGTATATTGCGTAATGAGTGTAGGGCGACGGAGCGAAGGCTATTCCGTATCGTAGTTATATTGTGTTAAACGTGCCATATATTTTGTTAAATGCTAGGGCAAGGTGTATCCTTATGCGTTTATTTTAAATTTTGTTACCTAATTATTGTAAAATTAACTTTATTTTTCACCTTTTTTTAATATATTAATAATTTTTATACATATATTATTTCTTAAAGATCTATTGCCGGCACGCCGTGTTTTCCTAAATATCTTGTGAGTAAATTTATATCTTACTAAATTAATAGTAAATTCTGTATATAATTATGAAAGTATATCCCTTTCAAGATTATTTTTCTTGGTTCTTTCAAGATTATATAATTTATTTAAATTAAGGTTTTCGTTAACAATTTTGATAATTAAAACTATGATAAACTAATATTTCTTTCCATGTAAATGACATATTTATTTAGTATTTTTTGGCCTTCATTCTATAAAAAGAGTTGAGATGCATAAAAAGCAACTAGCGTAGTTGCGGGCAAAAAATAGTTAAATACAAAAAAAATATTTTTTATTCCCAGCGATACCTACTACTCGATGATGGCCAAAACATAAATATATAAAACCTCTTTTAATAAACGAAGCTTTGCATGCGCTCTGTATTACTCACAACATGGATACCGTGGAATTCGATACACTTATTTACGCTTCACTTGACTTTTCTCACTTACTGTCTTCACAATAGCGTGATAAAAGCGATAATGCATGCTGTTACCATTATGTTGAAATTGCCTTCAAATAAAGTTATATTTTCATTCCAATTATTATCAAATAGCATATATATCGTATAAGTCGTGTATTGAAACATTTCCCATTTTATGCTCTTTAGGTTAAGTGATTCTGGTCATTCGTTAAGATATAGGTACCTAATTACCTAATAACCAAGTTATTAATATTTATGATTACATACTTTATATTTTATGATCAATTCATATACGTATAACAATTACTATGAATACACTCAACTAATAAGACGAGATCTTACACCATTATTTTAATTGAATAACTAAAATATTTGGATATAAAAGCGGCTACGTCGATTATTTTATATTAAACACGTCGATAACTTCACTGCGGGGAGGCGGATTTTCATACTTATGGTAAATTAATATGCTATTCTCTAGTTATTTAAAATACCAAGATGCTGTGAGAAATTTTAGAAAATGTATTTTAGGTATATGTATTTAAAAAAAACAATCTATAAAGGAACCAAATCCACTAACATTTAAATTATTATGCTTCTATAGAAGTACGTTGTATTAGTGAAAATAAAATGATCACTCATTTCAATATTGCCATATATGTATACTTATATTCATTTAAATAAGAAAAACAATAGAATTGCCATGTTCAAAAAATCTATAAATGATCATATACTTAATAATAATAACATAAATTAAATGTGATTCTTATTTTTTTCTAAGGTTAGGTATAGTAGAATCTATTTTTAACCGTCGCCTTTTATCCTTGATCGTAGGCCATTTGTCGCGGTGAAGTCCAGCTGAGTGACAAACAATAAGCCGCCCTCGACATAAGCTGTGGCATTCACTACACTCTCGACTCCTGTATCTTGTGACTATGCTTCCCGTAAAAGGCCTGCAGAGGTACGTAATTGTCTACTCATAAGCGTACGTTACTCGTTCGATAGAGTCGGGCACTTTGCAGTGTAATTGACATACCGCTTTATATAGACCGTACAGTTTTTGCACATTGTTCTCGTATTCGTGTTAGTAGAATACTCAAACAATAAGCGCTAACAGTTATATAATTGTCGACAATAAAGTTGACCCCTTTTGCAAATCGATTTGCAAAAAATCATATTAAAATAACTTTACTGAAAAATTTTCGTTCCTACATAATTTTTTTACAGAGGGAAATAAATACATAATAAGATAAGGATATTGTGATTTATCATCTTAAACTATTTAGACTCGGGTATATGTACTATTTAGTATTGTATTTATAATAAATTAAGAGAATGCACTATAATATTACTCTATTTCATTCCTATCGTTCTAGCTTAGGCTTAATTAAATTGTACCTACTGAGTTAAGTAACTACGATTAAATGATAAAAATAATCGCATTCACACTCCTAACCTGCCCTACATTAAAACATATAGCCAACATAACAAATGTAATCTTTTATATGTAAAATTATAATGAGGCTATCACGAAATTTAAAACCATTATAGAACTGAACATTGATTGATAGAATTAATGGTAAGCAGATTCAAATATTTAAATATCCATTTCAACACCTTCGATGATCATATTACTAGACGAATTAATTCATAGCATCTGGTAGCTAGGTGCATAAAGTTTGTTTTGTTGCTACCTCGTCGCGTGCAAAGGATCGATTTACATGTTCCCCTGCTTGCTACTGTCTTGTTATTTGTAGACTTTTTTATACTAATAGCCCTAATAACTTGATGGGTCCAGATGAATTCCTTAGAGTTTGAATAATTTTCTTAATGTACATCTGAAGACGTTTTGGTTTTATTTTCTTATTAAATTATAGGCTTGATCATTGATGGTATTTTAAGCATTTTTGTATAGAATAAAAGTTAGTTGTAAATATATAGACTGCAGAATATAATAAGTTTTGAAAAATTGAAATAGGCTATAGAATCGTCTTGTTGTTGTAATTTTGTAGGTTTGCAATTATTAATTGCACTAGGCAATTAACTAATTTCATATTTTTATAAGTGTTTCATTTTGTATTTTTAAATATGTATATTAAACTTCTTCATATTAATGTTTATAGGCAATAGATTTATAGGAATTTGTATTACCGTCACCATATATTATTATGTACATTTTGTTTATATTTAATGAAAATACACTGACTTATATAAGACAAAAAGCTTAGAGAGTGTTACGTTCTTAGTTAATATGTAGTTCATTCTTTCTATCTGGAGTAGAGAAACATAACACTAGTGAAACTTCTAAAAACGTTAACATTAAGAAACTGTTTACTCGAGATATACCTATCTACCTTCTATTTTTTTCATAGAAAGACAAGCTATTTCATTAAGTTATTTTTGCAATTTAAATTGGAATACATTAACATAACATTTAGAAACAGTTTAACTGTTTTTAAGCACTTTCTGCTTGAGGTTATGATGTTTTGTTAATTTAACGAAAACAAAGTTTTGCCAGTAAGCGATTATAAAATGCAGGTGTTCTCACAATATTCCCCTAACCTAAGTAGAAATACACGATACGAGGTTTCCTAGAAAATGCTATTACTACATAGATTGTATGGGAAAATCTGCCACATTATCAATCTCGGAACGGCGCGTTTATGTAACATTATCTCTTTGTCACCGCTTCATGCATTACGGTGTAGAAATGATGCTTGTGTATATGTATAGCGCTACTTAAGTGGTCCGGAAAGACTTTGTAGTATCGGTTTACTTTCTTCTTGTTAGACATTTCGGTTCTCTTGTGTAATATAAATAAACATATTATCAAGATTTTTAACTTTTTTTTGTAAAATATTATAGTAAAATAGTAATAGCTATTTGAAGTCTAACATTAAAAATATTTTCGATCGTTTCTGTTTAAGCCGACTTTATTTCATTAGCCTACAATTTAAACAACAGTCATTATATGTCATACCCGCCAAGATAGACTGCTATATCTAAATTAGCTTAACTAAACGAACTAAAGGACATTTATTTATACGCTAAGGAAATGTTTTTACTTTGGCCCGACTTACTTGAGCAATATAATTCTACTCCGTACCACTTTGTTTACAGTTCCAGGTTTCCATGTAAATGCATACTAATAGGACAGTTAACAGTATCGAAACAACAACTTTATTTACTCCAAATAGCATTCAACGTTTCTTGTTGATACAGTTGTTCTTAGATTTGTACTAGTGCAATTGCAATATACATTCAATTAAATTTATATAACCTTTAAGTTGCACCTGCTTCGGTCATTGGAGAGTTAATAAGCGACGTGATTGGAACATGTAAATTGACTTATTCTGGTAAATTATATCATGTTCGACATTACATGTAGGTAGCTTTGCCAATAGGTAGGCCTCACTGTTAAATACGTAGTTGTGATTAATGTAATAACAGTTCCAAGGTTGTATGAACTATAATTGCAAGAATCTAGAATGAATTTTTTTGTAAGAAAAAATTGAAATTTCTTAAATAGAATTCACACGGTACAAGGTAGGGTTAATTAGATAAATCAAGGTGATTGTGTAGGAGAGCAGAACGATCGTCGCACGCACCGATTTGTCACAGAATTAGTTCGTGGCTGCCGTGCATTACGCTTTTACTAGGGTTGACAGAATATCTCGTGCATTTGCACACTTATTTATTAACTTGATAGATTTTGTAAGGAAAGTCTAAACGAGATATTTATGTTAAATATTTATATTGTAGAACCATCATTTCATGACTAATGCTATATTTGGATTGCCGTAAAGCTTGCGTCATCGTTTATATACTCATATCTCCCTTTTTCGGTGAAATGGCAATTATTTCTTCGCATGGCTACTTTCGATTATGAATCCTTTGAAGTGGCTGCGAATAATCAATGCGTCTTTCATTAGTCGAGTACATGCCAACCCTAACTTCGACCTTGGCTTGATCGCGGGAACATCGGGACTTCCGCCCTTCATTCATCACGAAATCGATCTAAGATCGAATGCCCAGCGAACGTATCGATTACATGGATTTTTTTATTTATAGTATTGAATAATCATTGAGAACCTTAGTTGAAAAAGTGAGCAATAACGTAGAGTAATCTAGTTTTCAAAACGACAGAAATAATTTTATACGTTTTCGAACATGTAAAAAACTATCGTGATATGTTCTATAAATTTTATTGATTTTATATGGGCATAAATAAAGTCAATGTAAATAAGTCTGAACTCTAATAAAATATTATTTATGGTATTCACCTAAAGCATGTTAAAAGTTATTATGGCATTGATTTCTTACCGCACGGTGGTAATACAGAATACTTCGCAATTAGTTTTGATTTTTTCACCACCAGTATTCTGATTGCAAGTCAGACTGCCTACGAATAAGTTTTTATTGCGCCTTTCGGCAAGACATCTCATTTTATTATACAACGTTATGAACCATAACATTGCATAGCTCACTCGAGAAACCCTCTCATCCGATACAATATTTTATATTTACTCATTTATTTGTAAAAGGGAACTCGTTCCATCTAAATGAATAAAATTGATTGCTTATACAAACTGTGAGCCCAAATACTCAGCCATCACATTAAAAAAGGTTTAGAAAAAGTATAAGAGCGTGGATCGTGGACGTCAGGGCGCTCGGCGCGCGGCCCGACCTTGGAGCTCGTAAGACAACTCGATTTTGTTATTTGTTTATACACAACACTACCTGTTCGGCAAAGAACGGCTCCACGCACACAACGGCAGCCTCCCTGCCCAATCGCTCAGGCATTTTACGGCGATTTTGGTAATGGCTACCAATTTATTACGGCTTTGGTATGCTGCTTAAACTTTTACTGCACTAACGAAATAATGAAAGCGATTACAATCATTTAATAGGACACGCGGTTATGTAAGAGAATCCCCGTAACGTATGTTTCGTCATAACTCGCTCAATTTTGAACCAGATATGATTAATTGTTATATATGTATTGTATTAGTTTTACTAAATCATAAAATGTTAGTAATACTGTTATGTTTTAAGTTTAACATAAATATTAAGTTATCTCTACAAGTTTTTACGACATCGTGAGACGGTTTATCAAGATTGTTGACGTAATGGGTTGGTAATATGCGTTATGATATCCTTACTATGGGAGTAACTGGATCCACTGGGACACTTCGAAAGAGACGGAAGCCGCCTCAAAGTGCCATAAAAATATTTCACCGCAGGGATCGACGCTACCTGATAAGGATACACAGTCATTTGTAGTAAGTACGAGCGTAAGCAGGACCGCAGAGATATATGAACAATTTATTTTTGAAACACTGTCAGAGTTATCTTTCTAATGTGTTAGGGGACACGTCGTGTAGATACGAAGTTCCGACAATACTAAAATGATTGTCTTTTTTTGTAAAAATCTCTTGTACTTCGCTATACTTATAAGGTTTAACTGAAACGATTGAAAGCATTGCTTCCATTTAAACTTTAAGACCTCATGATAAGAAAAAAATATTAGTTGTGCTTAATAAATGCCTTTTGGTCGGGTCGAGGGTTTTTGCGGCCGTAAATATTGCCCCATCGGGAGTGCTTCGTGACCTATGCTTAAAATCATGGTTGTGATTACAGTTCATGATTTAGTTAAGTGTCGGCATCACACAGATAAGGCAATGTTGAATTACGTTGTTCCGTCTTCGATTACTTTGTTGGTTTTATATTGAGGTTAAAGGATTATTATAAGATCATGTTTCAAATTAACCATTGATTTAGAACTTCAAAGACTCAATTATAAACGATTATCGTCTTCCTTAATAATCAAGTCTGCTCTATCATCAACATTTCTTAGACTTAATTTAATAGCTTCTATAATATTTTCAAGCCTGGTTGTATTAGTTAAGCAGATTATACTATAAAATACATGTGAAGAAGATATATTTGCATTGTATTACTTATATACAGATTTGTGACACAACGAATTATAAATATGAGCTAGAGTTGTAAATTTGGAGGATATGTTGAAACATTTTTTTTGCACGAGATAAATCATTCAAAATAATATAATGCTGTTTAAACGAGCTCTTACTAACTTACGAATACAAAGTTGTTCGCGGATACAGTTGTCGAGTTACATAAAAGTTCTCATAGAATAACTATACTGTACATAAAACGTATTTGTTATATGTATTTTTAACAAAATACCATTCTAAGATGCCAACTACATGTTTTTGCTTAAGAATATATACCATTTCTAACGAGGTTACCTATCTTGCAATATTTACCCTGCAAGTATGTTTTAGTCATTATCATACTGCATCGTTGACGAGCAAAAAGTATGCAAAAACAAAGGGAGAAAGAACAACATCCTTAATCTAAAATTCTTAGTACCAGCGCTATGGTACAAGTGTTGGTTGCGTGACTACCGATCCGATCCTAGTGTTGATCCCGACGTTCTCACGACAATCTGATATTTCACTGAACATATACAGCCAACTTTTGTTTTTAGCTCCGAATACGCGAGTTTATCGTCTCAATATTAATTTTTTGTTTATGTCTTTGCTTTTAATACTACATGTCGTTTTTCAGCTTGTTTTTGTATGTTGAATTTAATATGCAACATTCAAATAAAAACAAATATTATAAACAGATTGCTATATATTTTCGTTTCATTCTTTTGAGAAATATACAATCTCAACACATCACTTATTATTAAATATTATAAAATTATGAGTAGGTACATATTTAAGACGTCAAATTGATATTCTATGATCATTACAAAATTCTCAAGCTTGGAAATGAAGCTTTCGAATAAGGAAATTAATTAATTATTTTTATTAAATAGAGATAATTACTTTCATGCGATGATTACGAAAACATTATAATCAATATAACCAGTATGTAACATGTTAAAATGAATTATTTAATTCTAAATTAATCATAGCACTCATATGTATGCTGAAGCTGGTACTAATTAATTTTAACTAGGGGGGAAGAACTTGCATTAGAATGTGAGGTTTATCAACCAGCTGCCATTTGTATTTCATTATATAATGTTTCAGAGGATATTAAAATGTTATAATATGTTTTAATCAATGTACAAAGAATTATTCGATCGTAAAATGGTCAAGAAAGCGACCGGAGCAAATTAGAATATCGCTACTGGTATCCGTCTATATTTTTGTCGGTCCGACTGTGTCTACGTCGAAAACTCAATCAATGCCCATGAAATTTACAAGGCAGATAAAATTTAATTTAATGTTTTATCGATGGGTATGTGTTTGTGAGTAAGCGTGTGTGTGTATAGTAATTATGCGGTGGACCGGCGCGGGCGCAGCGCCGGTGGTCTGCCCCCCTCACGCCGCTAGGAACTCACGATGGACGTTCGCTACGGATGTAAGCTTTAAAAACTATTTGTTCCTATCTATCATGTATACAGACTAACGTATGAGACTTAATTATTTCTTTTCCGCTTTTATTAAGGTTTGCGTGGCCGTTTTGGTTTATTTAAAGATTGATGGTATTGTGTTTTGACTTTTAAATATATTTATAAAAGTTTAAGCTTAACTACAATAACTTTTATTATATATTATTTTTATTAGATAATATGTATAACTGCCTCGGTGGTGTAGTGGCTAGCATATACGGTCACACACCGAGAGGTCCTGGGTTCGAATCCCGGGTCGGGCCAAGTTTAGTTATTGAATCTTTCTGTTTCGTTAGCCTCAGTAACAGCCCGGAGTTGGGAAGTTGGTGGTGGTTCACCCCCGTGCCTCGGAGAGCACGTAAAGCCGTCGGTCCTGCGCCTTAGCTCTCACTGGTCGTGTCGAGTAGTCGTCTCACCGGAGTATGAGAGTGATAGGAATAGATAATATCTCCTGCGTACTTGGCCAGTCTCAATGAGATTGGCCGCCATGGCCGGAATCGGTCGGAGAACATTATGTATAAAATAAAATTATCGTAAGGTATGTTAAGTCAGCAACAAAAGTGCCTTTTAGAGCTTAAAGTACATAGGCGGTACTCTGGTATCTGGATCGCGACATTGAATGGTTTCACGTGTTCTCCTTATTCTTATCACAGCTTTTGCTTTCAGCTGATTGGCACATGCACGTATCAGCATCCTTCCAACAGCATTGAGATTAAGCTGGCTTAAAAACTAAGTATTAAGCTGGTTTCGACCTGAGTAGAGAGTTTTAAGATAAGGTATTGATGTCGTTCTCATCGCTTTATGGATAAACTAAAGTAGTACTAATCTACTTTCTTTACATAAAAATAAATGTATTCTTAAATATTTTTTTACCACTACGTAAGTATGTAAGTATTAAATATAAATAAATAAAAGGAACAAAATGTGTACTATATATCTGGGAATACCAGGAGTTTGTTGTATAACTTATTGCAAGGTATGCTTAAAATTTTTTAACGTTGTATAAGCAATTTTTATATATAGCTCTACTAAAGGACTGTAAGATTTATTGGTCACTTAAAGGAGCTGTTTCGCTTCATGTTGTCGACTTGGTTTGATTAGGGAAAGTGTGAGAAATTGCGGCCTTACCTTATACCTTCGGAGCTCGTCCTCGTGTACTTTTATTTGCCTGTCACTCAAAGACCCCGACGTATGCGTTAAAGGCACGACAATGTAGCGCTTTGTAAGAGGTTTTACTAACCTTTAGAAGAGTAAATTTCGTTGTCATGCATAAAACATTGTTTATATGTGGAACGTTTTGTTATGCATTTTTCATATCTGCAGTAAATTGATTTTGATTTTTATTTTGCGTTGTAAGAAATTGTTGTATCGAGTATTAAGATGTATCTATTTCTTTGTTGATTCATAAATTAAGTACGTTATCAGGCCAAATACGGAGAAATCAAGCTTAAAGTAATTAAATATTATTTATTATCTATTGACATTTTATTTCATTCGTAATTTAAATACGACGAAGACATTACATTAAAATTGGTCAATTTATTTTTTCAATGTATGCGAATATTTATATACTTACTAAAAGGAATTTATTAAACATGTTATTTATAAAGTATTGCATATTTTAAAAACACATTTATGAATAAAATATTTCTAATCATCTAAATATTAGAAAAAACTCAAATATCAAACACCAATTATTTTGAGTGCTGCATAATTATATATTCATGGCAAAAATTGATTTTAATTTGAGAGATCCGATCATTTTTATGAGCGACAGTTATAAACTTGCAAATTGATTGAAGCCAATTTTTATAATCATTTTGTTGTTCGACGTCGGTTATAAAACAGATGTCGTAAAATATGGCGTCATTTTGCATAGACTTGGAACCGTTAAAAGCTATTATTTACCACTAAGTACGTGTAAATAGACAGTTAATGTTAAATCAATAAGTTATTAAATAACTATTACATATTCTACGAATATCCTATACTATTATACAAAAATTTCGACGATAAACGATATTATTAGTGCGTTTGTTGGTTAGTCTTCTTGTCTTGAGGTAAAGGATCAATGTGATTTTTTGCAAAGAGATTGTGACCTGGAGATTCATATCGGTCATTATGTCGGGATATCAAGTGGTACCCGTAGCATATTAGCGTATTGAAAAAAATATTGAAGAATAATCGGAATCGAACTAATGTCTGCCAAGCGAAGGTGGCCTTTATAGTAAACAATATTATTTCAGCATAATTTGTATTTAAAAAAAAATATATATTCTATTGTTATTTTGTAGATATGTATTGTAGTTTTTTTTATTTAACTTGACTGTAATTGATTTTTAAGATTTAGTTCAAATAAAACAGATAACAGGCATTTTTAGCTCAGTGGTAACGCACTTGTTTGGAAATCGACCGTTTGGAATAAAAGGGTTCCATCCAACATTTTTCTATATTTTGATTTTTTACCATAACTTTGTCCATTGTGACCATAACTTTGTTCTCTAAACCTTTGAACGTCATCTATTGACCCTTAATGAATTAGCTGCATAAAAAAGTTCTATTTGTGAAATTAATGATTCAAAAAGTTCCATCTGAATCATGAATGTTAAAATCCAGATGGAACCATCTTATTCCAAACGGTCGAAATAGAGTTGGTTCAAATGCTGGGTCTCGCGTATCTGATATTTTTATGTGTGAATGTTTCGAATTTAAGCACATGTCTGGGAGAATTAAGCGAGGCTCGTGCTCGTAAATATAGTTCAGATAAAGACTCGTAATAATATGTAGTACCTGCGGCTTACTCCTGTTTTGTTTGAGTGAATAAGCATACAAACACACGTACAAACTTTCGTATTTATAATAGAAGTCCTAATGGAAATCTGTTGGTTACAACAAATACTTATAACTATTTATGGTCTTAAACAATGCAGTTTCAAAATAAATAGAAAGCAACCGTTATGTTTACGTTAAAAACAAAAAAAATCTTAATAACTCGTTTGCTTTACGGCCTATTTGCCAATGTTTATTGCATAGGTCCCGTTACTGCGAATTTTGTTTACTGACGTCAAACTCTTTCTTCAACAAATATTTCATTGTTTATATAGGGCAATAAACAGCCCTTTAACAGTTAACGGTTAAAATTAACTGCAATGGGTATTTCTTTCTATTCTATTGTTTATATTTTGCAACTCTTTTAGCAACCCTTAAGTCTAGTGTTACTGTATAACGGTATGCAATAAAACATTACCGTTGACTTTATTAGCGACAATTTGATTTTGACGGAACGGGTATTTTTAAAGTATATGACTCAAGGGATTTTTGCGACAGTTTATTATTTGTGATTTTATGTCTTTATGATCCTTGAAAATTTTAGCGAGGATAATAAAAGAAAAAATTAAATGATGTTAAAACATGCATATACTACATAATTTAACTTGCAGTCGCAGATTCGATGCCTGCTTGAGGGAAAATATAAAGATTTTTTGTCCTTGTCGGATTGAAATGAAGGTCGTGTTTAGTTTTTTGTGGTGTATCACCACAGCACCATAGTCAACTGGTAAGTTACAAATAAGAAAGTGTTTCAAATGTTTAGATCATTTCCATTTAAATAGTCTTCTATTAAAAATCTTCCATTCAAAAATCTATAAAAGTATTATAATATTATAAATATTATGATTATAAATAATGTATGCTACAGATAGTTAAATTTTAATACTTAAAATCGACATTTAAGCCATCTAAACTTAACTTCTACTCTAAAAAGCCGTTAACTAAACGTTGCACGTTATTTCTTTTACATTTTTTAAATCAAGTTCATATATTTTCTTTCATTACCAGCCAGTGGCAGGTATACATTAAAACGATCCTCAGATCGCAAGTGCAAATGAAATGTATATCTTGCAAAATAGATAACCTATTCAATATCTGCATACATTCGTCCTCGATCAGGAATGCGCCATCTATCTGATAAGCGACGTTTCACGCGGTCCGCTGAGAGATTCATTGCGGACTGAGAATCTCTACCTTTAAATGATACAGTGTAGAAATAGAGTAAGGGTTTTTAATAATTTTTAGAATTCAGGTTTTTTAAGTCAATAATTTTACTTTGTGAATTGTATATAATTAGTACTTAGAAGTATTTTTTTTGTATATGTGACTTAAAACAGTTCTCTATGTTTACTTCCTTTATTTACCTTACTTTGATAAGTTATTTCAAATTGGTATTTTGTATTTGGTATAGTATAACAGATATCTAGGCTTAAGATTTATATATATTTACTTTTCCCGAAGGTAATTTAGTGAAAAAGTTAAAGAATGTTACTTTATTCCTTATTATTCTATTTTAATGTGTGTAAAAGAGTCAGAAGAGTAAATTAACTTTTTTTATTTCTTTAAATATGTACATATAAAACAAAACTATATAGATTCTTGGGTTAAATATTTATTCTTTTTAAATATACCATTTTATAAGTGATGATAATTTTAAAGAAATTAATTGATTATATTAAGTATATAAAAAAAATCATGAAAGTTTTATTAGTCCACATACAACTATTAAGCTTCTCTACTGGAATTACTTAGCTGTGGCAATGGACTTTACGATGGTATTTACAAAGTAAGCTCAGATGTGAGATTAGATCAATGGTGATACCTGCATCGGTCAGGGAAAAGGGTGCCAATACTGTATTTATACTCTTTTATTACTATTTACGGTAAATTTTATAAACTTAGAAATACACTTTTAAAGTGAACTTAAAATAAGCTACCCAGAAGTACCTACAGATAAGCACAAGCGGTTGACGTGGAGTTCCTTTTATATGTGTAGGGATGGTAGAGTATACTTTTTTGACATATTTTATTTTAATAGCGATCGATCAATCGGGCGTCAAGATCAATTATAGATCAAGATCAAGATCTTTTATAATAAAATTGCATTTCATTCTCCATAAAATATTTTTTAGAATAATATTAAGAAATACATATTTTGAATATTTGATAGGGAGTTTTGATATTTTGGTTCTGGAAAAGTACTTTTTTTATATTTTGGTTTAAACTCAATGTTAAAAAACTAGTTAACTTTCAACTAAAAAGGACAGCTGGTGGGTCCGTCCTGTTTTTGCTCAAGTGTAAGTGACATAGGTACATAATATGATGACGTCGTTACAACTGCCATGTTCGTTGACTGGTAATGGCTCCAGTTTGACTTTTTCATGGTTTTTAAATACCCATTGTCACTCGCGTTATCTAGACAAATTTAATGCATGACTCATCAAAATCAGATTAGCCGTTTCGTAATTACGAGGGAGTAAACATACATACAAGTCAAACACATAACCCTTTTTCGGACCTCGTTGCAGTCGGATAAAAGCAAGTGTCTAATTGTATTGGCTTATTGCAATATTATATACTTTTTAACGTATTTACTATATGTACCTACTCATTTATACAAACATTGCCTTCCAGACACAAAAAATACAATGAAAGTATAATGCGTATTATTATAACGCTGGTTATCAAATATTTCCGAACAAACGTTTATATTCAGTGTTTACTTTCGACGCTTCATTAAATTTGTTCAAGAATTCTGTTTGGTTATGTTGATGACATCTTCTTCTTTTGTGACTTGGTTTATTGATTCTTGATGTTTCCAAAGGCCACCTGGTCCAGTGAAAGTGTCCTTATCTTTTTAGATGGAACTTATAGATGTTAGAGCTATTAGAGTAAATACATATTAATGCTAGTCAGAATAATAATTTCAGATTCTAGATTTCAACAGCATTTGATATTCAAAAGTACTATAAAACTACCTTTTCGGATTTTGTCGCAGATTTATTTTGATTTTTAGTTCCCGACGTTTCGAATGCTTTACAGCAATCATGGTCACGTGAGAGGTCTCTTCCGCGACAAAATCCGAAAAGTTGTTAATTTATATTAATTACATGAGATAACTTTGTTGCTCCAAGTTAGAAAGTGAATATTCCTATTTAAAGTTTTACATACACACAAACTAAACAAAGTTAAATGTCAAGCGATATTACCACGAAAATTGTATGGATCATAAAATTTGTTGCCCACAAAAATGTTTTAATAAATGTAACAAAAGAAACTTATAAGTACATTAATGAAGCGATAGACATTATTGTTTTTCACAAAACTAATTACACGTGACGTTTGTGTGAGAATAGTTTTTTGCTACAAAACATTGTCTGTAAACATTACATTGGCTATTACGACTACTAATTAAGAATATAAATCATTTTTTTTATTATTACATTACCATATATATTTGAATATACTCGTATATCAGATATATAGAAAAAAAACTGATTACTTCGCCAAATATTAATACCTGCCATTTTTAAATAAAGTTTTAATCTAAAAACTATTTAATAATGAAATCTAAAAATATTTTTATTACCTATGCTTCACTTAGTGTACATAAGAAGTGAAATTATAGACCGTGCATTCTTTTATAACAATAGTTGATTCGCGAGAGCTCTGCATATATTTGCATTTCAAAGCGGATTGTTCCAGAGCCAGTGTGTAATTACGCAAACACTCTAATAGCGGTGTCAATGGGGCACTGATGTCCGAGCTTTATTTACTGCCCAGAGAAAAGAAATGTCAAGATGTCCTGCCTTCGCGATTATCGCGGTGCATCGAGCGACCGATTGTTAGATAGCGCACCGACACCTACTGTTCCATTCAAATTCTTTATACCATTACAGGTTTGCATACATTTCTTTATTCCACAGCGAACGCAGTCCGATGTTAAAAGGATAGATCGGTAAGAAGTATGTCCGGGCGGACATAATGGACTTCCAGGTTTATTGTTCGGACTTTTCTGACCATTAAATGCTCCTTAATAGTCTTTTGATAAATATTTTTAATCTGATAACGCTCGGACCAGAAATGTTTTAAGCCCTTTTGTTTTATTTTAAATATTATAAACCTAAAAATAATCTTCCGCTACTGAAACTTCTTTGTGGCAGGTAGAAATCCCCTAAAAGTAAACCCGTTTCATATAGAATCTATTATTAAGTTAAGTAGCTAACCGATAGACAAAACCACACAAAAATTAATTGTGTTCACGTAGACCTCGCCCATAGATCAACCGAATACGTCACCCAGAGGAGTCACACCGAATTAATTTTTGAAAAGCGCGCAAACAGGTTCCGTTGAAACATTAGCATTTCCAAGGAGACCGCCCATTCATCCTTCACAAAAGATTTTTGTGCATTATAGCGTATCAAGAAGACAAATCTCTAGGTATCTCGGTCTCACCGATCTACTCTGTCTACAAAGGACGTAATAACCATATCAAACAGCGTGTCCCTTCGCCGCGTTGCATACATATCGCGTTAAAGTGAGTAGAGTACCTTTATTGTGTTTTAAAATAAAGAAATACACTTTGTTTCCGTGAACGCGGGCCTGCCATACCTAATGCCGTACGGCTCTTGAATACCGGACATAGACATGACTCTAGCTCTGGAAGTGACAGTTAAAGCTGTCTTGTATAAAAATATTTTGAACAACATTTGGTGTTTTGGAAGAATTAAAAGCTATATAATAAAATATGTTACAATGTTGTCGTTCATTTATTTAAAGTTTGTAGGCTTATAGTAGTATATGTACAAGCAAGTACAAGCCTTCGCATAATTGAGTCCAATGTTTATTCTGTCGGAATATATAGATATTAATGATCAACCGTCACACAGTGGATCCATATTGAAAATTAGTGGACATAGGCAACCAAGTTCCAATATCGATTCGATATTTTTTTATGTGATTCTTCATGATATTCCAGACAACTTTTACTCTTGTAAAATTTCTTCTAAAGTTGATCTTTTGTCTGAAAAAAAATAAATTAGATTTTTTTGTATGGAGCGAATCACGTTTATTTTTTTTTCTTCAATTGTACGAATATGTTGGGTGTATGGCGTGAGTATATGATAGCTAGAGTCATTCCCTATCCACGAAAAAATATATCAGCGCCGGCCATCCGCGGCCGCGCGAGTAATCATTCGGTAAAAAAACAATATTGAAAATTAGTGGACATAGGCAACAAAGTTCCAATATCGATTCGATATTTTTTTTTGTGATTCTTCATGATATTCCAGACAACTTTTACTCTTGTAAAATTTCTTCTAAAGTTGATCTTTTGTCTGAAAAAAAATAAATTAGATTTTTTTGTATGGAGCGAATCACGTTTATTTTTTTTTCTTCAATTGTACGAATATGTTGGGTGTATGGCGTGAGTATATGATAGCTAGAGTCATTCCCTATCCATGAAAAAATATATCAGTGCCGGCCATCCGCAGCCGCGCGAGTAATCATTCGGTAAAAAAACAATATTTTCTATGAAATTTTTTGCCTTTTAAAATCAATTCAAAGTATATTTTCTGTCTCACTTGTCTGTTTTCACCTTCTTTTTAGTTAAATATATAGTTTTAATAGCACATAGGTACTCACAACTAGTAATTCTGGCACAGGTTTAGTTATTATTGCATGTTATCGGTGGCACCTGCATTGTGATTGATGACTCATTTGTTTGTGCGCTCGGCTAAGTGCACAACAAACGAGTCACTGAAAAATAATTGTCTCTGATTGGTTGTTATTTTTTTAACTACCTGCACATTATCTATTGTTATCGGTGGCACCTGCTTTGTGATTGATGACTCATTTGTTTGTGCGCTCGTCTAAGCGCATAATTAATGAGTCATCGAAAAATGCTCGTCTCTGATTGGCTGAATAATTTTCAGTCATGTTAATATCTTCACTACTTGAGTAATTAACACTGACTATAAATACAAAGACATTCATTAAGCCCCTCTAGTTTCGCTCTTTTCGCGTATTTGTGAACACAGTGAAATACTTTTATTTTTATATTTACTTTAGAACTATGGCTGGATTTTGTACCTAGATCTTTTTGTGAAATTAAGAAGTGGTGGTGATCTGAAAAATTATATGTTTCTATATGAAAGTATAATTTCTGTTTTAAATACCACAGTTTCTGAAGAAGACAAAAACCTAATCAAGGAGTTCTGTCGGCTTTTTTGTGTAAATCTAAATAAAAAGTGGATACGGTCAAGTAGAAATCAAAAAACTTTTATGAATCGTGTAAATAATCGCAAGTGGTTGGAAAAAAACATCAATTGGCCTGTTTGTGACAGTGTTGACCTGAGAAGTGAGTTGGGCTTTTCGGACGCAGCCTTACCTGAGCCAGTGGATATGAATTCCCATGTTCCTATTCTTGCAGTATGTACTACGGAAACGGGAACATCTACAGAAAAGGAGCACAGAAAACCGTTCGAAGACTTAAGTAATAAGCAAAAAAAAAGACGTTGTATTTCCATAGTAGAAGAAAATTCCGAGGAAGAGTTGCAGCACTGATACTTAACAAAATTGAAAGACAACGGCAAAACGAATCTGGCAAAAGTGGTCGAATTCCTTTCCAGTAATCCAGAAACGCTATACGAAGTACACGAGCAACTATTCAAAAAGCAGAGCCTAAGTACTGTCTCTGAAGATAAGTGTTTATCACTTGCGCTCTCGAGATGGAAGTACTTAGCTCTTCGACAATTTCTGAAAGAAGAAAACTGTGCTGCCTTTCCATCTTATCCAAAGCTCGTAAATGCCAAGAAAAGATGTTATCCACCACAAGAGAGTATGGAGATTACCGAAAAAGGAGCTCAAATTAAATTGCAAGCGCTATTGGACCACACTGTGGAGAGAATTTTACTAGATGTGAATTCTGTTGATAGGTCTCAAAATGAAGAACTCAAGTTGACCTGGAAATGGGGGCTTGATGGTCCTTCGTCGCAAACACTATAAACAGAAAACTTCAAACACAGCTACAGAGTTCGGTGATTCATCAGTATTCATGATAAGCATCGTCCCTCTTCGGCTAGTGTCTGGCTCATCATCTGGGAATGAAAATATAGTTTGGGAGAACCCCACACCTTGCTCAACTCTGTACTGTCGACCAGTGAAGTTCACTTTCACTTCGGAGACAGCTGATTTTATAAAGTCTGAAGAGTCGGAGATAAAAAAACAAATTGATGAACGGATATCTACACAGTGTGGAAATATTATTATATGACTATACTGAAACGTCAGAAAGAAACACACTCGGAAAACGGACAGAATAGCAACAAACGAAGACATCCTCCATGGACTTCTAACAAGCTCTGATCCCCACATATCCTACATAAGGCCTAAAATAACTAAACAGGTTCATAGTGAGTTGTTACAGACTACCGGGTCTCCCTGTGACAGCGAGACTATGGAGAAAGAAGAATGCCTCGTAGCAGAGTCCGAAAATTTGCCGGACCCACTTCTGGAATAAGAAATAAAGTGATCCGGCTCTGGACTATTCCCACAAAAGCCCATCAGGGCTGGGAATATGACAAACAGCCCTTTTCAGGGCTACAATTATTTCACAATTTCCTTTCGATCATACGTACGATAACTTATACTATACTTTACATACGCTTGATTATTTAGATAATGATTATCAATGTCTTGCCAGTAAAAATTCAAACTATTTCCTCTATATTTGACAAAATTAGTATAACCAGAAACTTATTACTGTATTTATTTTACAATAGATAACGTGCAGGTAGTAAAAAAAATAACAGCCAATCAGAGACAATTATTTTTCGGTGACTCGTCTGTTATACACTTAGCCGAGCGCACAAACAAATGATTCATCAATCACAATGCAGGTGCCACCGATAACATGCAATAATAACTAAACCTGTGCCAGAATTACTAGTTGTGCTAACCTATGTGCTATTAAAACTATATATTTAACTAAAAAGAAGGTGAAAACAGCCAAGTGAGACAGAAAATATACTTTGAATTGATTTTAAAAGGCAAATATTTCATAGAAAATATTGTTTTTTTACCGAATGATTACTCGCGCGGCTGCGGATGGCCGGCGCTTATATATTTTTTCGTGGATAGAGAATGACCCTAGCTATCATATACTCACGCCATACACCCAACATATTCGTACAATTGAAGAAAAAAAAAATAAACGTGATTCGCTCCAAACAAAAAAATCTAATTTATTTTTTTTTCAGACAAAAGATCAACTTTAGAAGAAATTTCACAAGAGTAAAAGTTGTCTGGAATATCATGAAGAATGACATAAAAAAATATCGAATCGATATTGGAACTTTGTTGCCTATGTCCACTAATTTTCAATATTGTTTTTTTACCGAATGATTACTCGCGCGGCCGCGGATGGCCGGCGCTGATATATTTTTTCGTGGATAGAGAATGACCCTAGCTATCATATACTCACGCCATACACCCAACATATTCGTACAATTGAAGAAAAAAAAATAAACGTGATTCGCTCCATACAAAAAAATCTAATTTATTTTTTTTCAGACAAAAGATCAACTTTAGAAGAAATTTTACAAGAGTAAAAGTTGTCTGGAATATCATGAAGAATCACATAAAAAAATATCGAATCGATATTGGAACTTTGTTGCCTATGTCCATTAATTTTCAATATGGATCCACTGTGCGTCACAATGATCGATGAAGAACAAAAGGCGGAAAATCTAGGTCTCGTGTTACAATAACTTGTATGTATAGATGTTAATTAACGGTCCCAATTAACTATGAGAAAATATTTTGGAACGTCTCTAGCTTTGTTATTTTAATTACAATTTATTATAATCACGTACGTTGTAAGAATATAATTCAGACTATAAAACTAGTATTCCATGAAAGACTCATTATTTTTAATTTGATAATCTTTAAACGTTACATTTAACAGGTAAACGTCACCAAATGAGCGTGCTTTGGCCACTGTTCCCACTGCAACGAGTGTTTTAACTCTTTTTAAAGCCGTGTAAGCTACACTAAGCCTTATTTGTATGAAATCAAGCATAGAGTTTAGTATTAAAATATGAAAAGTTTTTAGAACCTCCGTGGCTGTTTGTATACGTAGTACGTGAGGGGCATGAGAACCGTACCGTACCATAACGACCCCGCACATAATTTTAGTGTTCTCGTCCTTTGTGCCGGTCGTCATTGTTATTAAAGTAATCACGACTGCCCTCCATCATGCTCCAATCGAAACATTATGGGATATAAACAAAAGAAAGCAAGAGGAATTCAATGAAAAGCCATTATGTTTGTGGAGTGCTCTTCGCGGGTCTGTTGTCTCAATATTTTTCTTAGTGGATGGAGTTGACGCGTCATTCTCTCGCGCTCAAAAACGCCGCGTGGAATTTTGAAGGGCCCTCGGTAATGGCCGATATTTACGACATTTAGATAATGTTATTTAAACGGCGGGATTGAATTATTATAATAAAACAAAAAATGTCACGTGCACGAATACACTAGAAACTTATTTATTTGAAACGTTTCAAATTGTTATCAATGTTTTTATTATTTTTATGGCCTACTATGGGTAAAAAAACATTTTTGTTTTGTTTCCCGAGAATTTATTTAATTATTAAACCTGACGTGTTGAATCTGAATTAAGGTCAGTGGTTCCTATTATCGTATTTTGCCTTAGCTATGTAAACAACTACCTACACTAGCAAAAGGCGGAGCTTTGTGAGGGCTTGCGTAGTTTTTCTAACGGGTAATAATGTTATAGGCTACAGCAATGCTAACACTTTGGTAACAGGCGGCGTTAGTAGTACAATAAAATTCTATTCAATGAACACAAACTTGTAAATGTTTATTTTTTTTTAAAGTTTATAAAGTTATATTTTTTGACAAATAACACATCTAAATATGAAGTTAAATTGCTATGGTAAAGCGCAAATCTATATGTGATAGTTTTTTAGTAAAGTGTACTACAAAATGTTCAGGTTGTGGGAAAGTGTTAGGCCTCGCTTCGCCCGCCCTAATACATAATAATAATGTTAGCTAAATACAACTTATAACACTTTTTCACTATGGATGTTTTTTAGTTTTTGTCTTTATATAATAGAAATTATATAATAAAATTCGGTATGTAATATTTCATATTTTTTATACTATATAATTCATCAAGGATTAAAAATAAAATATTGGTAAACTAATACATATTAGTTTGAGTATCAAATTAGTCGGTAAGCCATTGAGGTGTTACACCAAAATCCTAATAGCCACATTTAATTCAATCTCGCCATATTTGTTCATGATTTAGAGCTTAGTAAATGCGTCACAGATTGTGCCAAGGGCCTGATCCGATTGAGTTAATGTGTTTACGGTCGGCTTCTTTCAACTTTCATTATGTCGCAGGTTCACTGTCGGATTACACTCGTATCATTCGAAACTTATAATCTTTAAGAAATTCCTTCTATAATACGTCTAAATATAATATATGTATTTGCAAACAATACTTTATTTATATGGTCTATTTTTGTTTGTAAATATAATAAATGCGAAAGTAATAAAAAATAAAAATAGATAAATAAAAACCTGACTGCGTAAAAATGAACTAAAAAGTAAAAAGATGTGATAAAAGTAAAAAGATTTCAAGTGGTAGTGCCATGCTTGTTACCTTCGGGTAGCAGCCGAATGGGCCGGCACGCCCCGTATAGTACCACTCTCTCACAGAAGACCGGCGTGAAGTGGCAGCTATGCTGTCGCGTTTCGTCTGGTAAGTGAGAGTCCGGGAGGCCCACTCCCCATCCCTCATCACATCCCTCTCCCTCCTCCCTCCCTCCCTTTCCTGAAAGGCCGGCAACGCATCTGCAAGCCCTGTGGTGTTGCAGATGTCCATGGGCGGAGGTGCTCACTTACCATCAGGTGAGCCTCCTGCCCGTTTGCCCCCTTTGTCCCATAAAAAAAAAAAAAGTGACAAAGAAACATAGCAATATGCAGTCATGGATATACCTACATATGATGTACCTACTCACATATATTATAAAATTTACAATATAAAATATGCAGCTAGTGTTGCTACGTGCATGTATGTACGTACAGGTCAAGCACAAAACCCTCTTTTTGAGATAGTTGAGTAAGTGAATAAGACCATGCTGACAATATGCTGGTGTTGGTATTAAATATTATTTCAGAGGCCGCATCCTTATGGTAGGTGAATATTTGAAATATCAAAATGAGTCAATAAATTAAAGGGTTACATTACATTAAAATACAAAATACACACAAAAATGTATAAAAAGTGTGGACATTTGTGTAATAAATGTAAATACTATAACTAAAATAAATGAAGTAATAGGAATTTAATATTAAAATTGTCTTCTTAAGCTGTCTATAGATGTTATATTCATTACACATAGATGGATTGCTCATTATATGGTAACACCATTTAAGATATTATATCCCTGGAATTCCAGTAAAAAATTCAATGCATACCAAAAACGTATTTAAAGTTTAATTATCTGAATATTTAACTTTAGAACTTTTGTTTACAGCTTTAATTTACTATATATTTATTTTAACTTGACATGTTAGATATAAAAGCGCAATAAAGTGTTAAATATACTATCAGTCGTATTTCGGAATTAGAAGGATCTTCGTGTTTTGAAACTCTGAGATTATTGCGCTCTACAAAAATACCGCACGATCCTTAGCAAAAGAATGCTTTGTAATGGTTTACTCGTGATATATAGACATTTGTGATTAACTCTTAGAAGATAATCTTTGCCGATTCAATATGAATGATAAATTATATATTACTGTTTGAAATTTATATATAGTTGTTATTTACACATTAATGTAATAAATAAGTTCTTTTATTGAAAAAAATTAACATTTTGTTTTGTAAAATTTTTATTTCTTATAAATCAATCTTGTACAATTTTTATTTTCTGCAAAGTAATGTAATTTAATCCAATCGTATCACAGTGGGATTTTAAATGCAGTAGAAAAATATAAAACGAATCTTGTCTGAGGTGGAGAATTATTGTTTACTATATTTATTGTTTAAACGTGACCTATAATTTATCATCTTATATGGACCTTGGGTGACTAAGGTATAGGAATGTTTTAAAATAATCAAGCCTACATCATTTATAATAGACAATCCCTTAAGGTTGAGTCATCTTTCATTGCGAAAATACTTAACGGGTTTCACCAAACAAAGACATTGGCTGAAGAACGACGTAATTTATGCTATAATGTTTAAAGACGAGAACCCTTTGTTTTGTTGCGGGGTCCCGTCACAGGATCTTTATTACTATTGCACTGTTAATTAAGATATATTCTTCGGAAAAGAGCTGATTTGCAGCAAAAAACGTTTACTATTGCGTAAACGCTGTTAGTAGAGTTGTAAAAGTAATGTTTGGTTTTTGTGTAGGTATAAGTAATATTTGCGCAATTACATACTTTACTTTTTTAAAGGTTTAGAAAGTAAATACAGTTATTTCTTCAGGTAATTTTACTATGATTAGTCATTTCTGTAAAATAAAATTCATATTATATACGTATATGGTACGGCAATACAGGACTTGAACGAAGCCACATAAGTACTTAATTATGAAACGCGAAAAAATATTATATAGCTCACTGTTAACTTATCGCATATTTTTTTATGCTACTATATACTATACTAGCATAAAACACTAAGGATGATTACAAAAAAATCAATTTTGAAACAATGATACTTGATTTAATCTATCAGCCGGACGGTCGTGTAAGGTCTTATTTAAATCAATGTAATTACATGTGCTGATGTTCAATTGTAATTTATCTTGCAAACTTCTCGGGGCGATGTTGCGTTTTCTTATGGCTCTTTACAAAGTTACTAAAGAAACGCTCCAGGCTACTAAATGCTACTACAGTATGAAGTAATGCTTTTTGTGTCTACATCTCATACCTTTAAACTAATTTCGACTTTAAAACCGATGGTGTACGATCGCGAATATATATAGTTATTTGAGTCCGTATTCGATTTGTTAGGAGAAGTTTACACAGGATCCGAAGTGCAACGCCGGGACAAACACACGGCTTTGTACTGGGTCAATATTAGTTCTTTGCTTCGGAGAAAAATGCGTTTAGAAAACATGGCCCTTGTGTACGGTTTTCGTTATTCGTATTAAGGCGCGAGTGGCGAGCTATGACCGCCTCTTTATGCCCCTATTGTAATGCGTTGTTTAAATTTAGTTGAAGTTTGATAGACGCCGACAGCTCGCTGTCTAATACGAAATTGATTGAGTATTAATTTTGAAGACATGAAAGCGGACACTTTGTTAGGAGCAGTAGTAAATGAATCTGATTGTATTTTCTAATTATCTACTTAATTTTATTAGCAGATTAATTATATTTTCAATTTCCAATCTCTGATTAAGACCTCATAAAAATGTATTTTTAAGCATTAATTTTACATTTTCTTGCTAATTTGGTGCGTATAACATTGAGGCCTTCTTTTTTAATAAGCCAGTGCTTGGACTTATTTAATCTGCTTAGATTTTCTCATGCAGTTTTTTTACGATGTTTCTCTTTATCCTCAAGTATCTGCTGTTTGGTATGCTGTTTGATTTGCACATGTCAGACGTTTACGACCCAGGATTCGAACCCACTTCACTCGTCTTCTGAAGCTAGTTACCACTGTGCTATATCTGCCTTTCTAAAACATTATGAAAGATTAATGAATAACTTGAATAATTTTTTAGATATTACATAAGAAAAAACTGATTTTCTCAAGAGATAATCCGGAATTGGGAACAAGTTGTATAATGTTTGTTTCGTTCGACATTAACCTCTTCAATAATGATTGTGGATTAAATTGTGCACATGATTTTTGTATTTTAGATAAAAGAGATGAAAAATAGTTTTATTCAATTTAAATATTAAATCAGGAGATTTTTTATTGAATTTCATTTTTATATTGTTTCCAAATGTAAATACGATTTCAAACAGAACGAATATAAATGTACATAAGTACAGTTTAAAATAAATAATGTCATCTTAACCGATTACGGTGGCCGATCTCATTGAGAGAAGCCAACTGCGCAGGAGATATTATAGACTTACACAAATGTACGCGCAGACACAAGTGCACTTTTTATTCCTATTACTCTCATACTTTGGTGGGATAACCAAAATTGGCCCGACTCGGGCCCAGGACTTGTACAACTTCACCTGAGGCAGTTATGCATTTTATAAAGAGAAATGATGACTGGGAATGTATTTACATTAATATTTTAAAAACAATAGAAGGAAAGTGGAATCAGTGATTCAAAATAACAAAGCTTTTGATTTTGTTAGCTTATACTTACAAATAATCTTTCGGTCTAATCTCTATTATGAGGTTGTATAGCTTACATAAACATGCTAATGACAGAATTGTTTCCGATTGTAGAGTAACCATTCGATTCTTAATATGTATTACCTTTTAAAATTAATAAAGTTATTTATACTTCTATATTATTAATCCATACATCTTTATTTAATGTAGGGATAATAAAGCTCAAATCATAGTATATTATCAATAACAGATTTTTTTAGTTAATTCTAGGTAAGTATATTTTAAATAAATCACTGACTGCAAAAAAAAATTTAAACTTCCCACAGTAAATGAAAATATTATGCGGACACTCGTAAATACGAGTATTTTCGAAGTTACGTAATTATTTTATGTTTAAAATTCATTCTCATCTGGATTAAAACGCTTTCAATTTCAATATCGGATGTTCTTTAGATAAACTCGATATAATTTTAATTACGTAGGTTTTTCCCATATATTTAATTAATATTAATAAAGATTTCATTACTTTCGGTGACACATTTCTCATGTCACACACCTGTCGAATAATTAATAATTGTATCAGCGTCAAAATATGCTCAACATCATAAAGTTATATCGAATTTGTAATGAAGTATTGCGTCGTAATTAGGCCTAGAAAGTGTTTAAACTCATTAATAAGCTCGTCTCTTAGTATGAGGATGTATTTACTCAAATTTTATATGGATGAATAAAATGAATGTACTGAAAAATACATACCTAAATATTTTTTTAGGTAGGATTTAAAAGAAACTTATCTTTTATGCGATCAGTTCCTACTGAAATTCAGTAATAAAAAAAGTGAGTGCGTACAAAATAGTAGTTTAGCAAACTAATTTTTAAATCTTGTTTATATTTATACTAATTTATAGCTTTAGATTTCCGAGACTTAGAGGGAGGGAAACAGGAAGATATGTTAGGAATTTAATGAATTAAATTGTAATTAAAATAATAAAAGTGCCGAAAATTAATAACAATGTCCTTTCTCACTCTCTCTCAATCCGTCTCAATCGCTCTCTCCCTCTTGGTCAAAAACGTCCTACATTCTGGTGTCACAAAAATTATTATTATTGCGTTATCCGTAAAAATTTTACCCTCATGCGTGCAAAGAAGTTTCACTTCAAAACCTCAAAATTATATTAGAACCATTAAGATTTCAGATTGCAGGTGTAATAAAGTAAAACTTATAACAGACACATTAAAAATTATGGAAACTTTGCACTTAAAATGAAGCAAGCTCACATATTAAAATTATTAAATTCTGTAAAAATATCGAGAAAGAAATGACCGCATAAATTGGAAATATGTTTTTCAAAATAATAAACATGTCGTTCTAACAGGACGATCCTTTATGTTATATAGTCATCCTACGCACCAGCAGAAGCAATATCGTAGTCATAAACGCGGTCAACTTGAGAAATGACACGACTTCCATTCACACTCATATCCTAAAATATTTATATCGCACTCCTTATTGTGCTGATAAACATTTGCTACCGAAGCATATCTTTCTTATTTTATAAAAAAAAAATGGAGGATAAAAGAAAATAAAATGTTTATCTGACACCGTATAAAGATTATAGCTGTAACTTATAATAATGTATGTAAGTGAACTCATAAAATTTTATTTTTTTATATATTATGTTTAAGTTAGCAATAAATATTTTTAAATAAAAAATATTATATAAGCATGTTATTCTGATTATAGGATTTGAAAATTGAAGGTAATATTTTTTTGGTACTCCACATGGATATTTCAAGGATTTAAATCAATAACGTAAGTTTTTTATTATTCTAACATTATGGAAAAACCAAAAGTGAAGCCAGTATTCTAAATATTGTATTCTTATGTTAAAAGAAACATTTTAATGAATAATATTGCGACTAGAATATTTGATTAAAAATAAATTATGCTAAGTATAAAATTTACTAAATAAACTTTTCAAATACATGAAATAACAAGTAACTCAATCTAGCTTCGCTCGGGTACGTGTTAACTTTTTTGAGCGGAATTGAACCCTTATTACTTTAGTCTAAGTAATTCCTGATAACATCAGTTATCTGCAAGTGAAAGTCTCATCAAAATTGGTCCAGGCGTTTTGGAGATTAGATGGAACAAGCAGGCAGACAGAGAGAGGTATAAACATTTTTAAATTGTATTTTTTTCTTTTAAGTGCTATATATATTTCTCATATGCATTAAGTAAAGAAATATTATTTAGTCATTACAAACAGACACTTCATTTTTCTTTATTTGTATAGATGATATCACGTTACTGAGTTGCAAATGATGCATAAATAGAAACAATAAATTCTGTTCGACATTCTATTAATATATTTACATATACAATTAAAGGAATTTAGATTTTTGAGGAAACTTGATACATTAATGGAATATAAAAGAGAATCTTTAACAAAATAATATATTCAGATATTAAGTTATAAATGTATAAATGATTGCTGTAATAAATATTTAATACATCCCAGTTTTGATTTTGTATGATTTTACCTATGATTTACATACTGAATGTGTTCTGAAAGACATTATTTTACTAAATTAACATTTAGAAATTTTAATATTTATTTTGTAGAGTCATTCTCATATGTATCAAGGCCGACTTATATTTAAACAACACTTTTCAATGAATTTAACACTTACTAAATAATATAATCATTCAAAAAATGTGTATCGAACTCTCAACCTTAAGCTTTTGAATTAGGCGATGTTCCAGCGTAGTTTATTGATTATTATAATAATAACATACCTAGTTATTATAAAAGATAACTTAATGATAATGAGTAGATATATGTTCACATAAAACTTTATATTTAAGTGTGGAGTATACATTATAAGTTCAGTAAGATTATAAGCCGACAATAAAAAGTGTATTGTAACTCTCAACAATCACATGCATGTTATGTGCTCCTTAATAATTGTGAATCACAAATTCACATTGTATATTTATTATATAATATATCGTGTAAGTTATTAAAGCTATGAACCAAATATATTTTCAGTAGAGGAACGTTTTGAAACGACACCTATCCGAGCTAATTTTCGTTGACGACGCTTACCAGCTGCACCTAATACAATACGATTCCAATATTTAAGTCGCGACACTAAACAGCTATTAAAAAAGTATCTTATTTTGGTGACAAACAAACGAATACGCGATGTTAGTTCCGATATAAAGCGCGATGCGTTAGAGCAGAGTTTCTCTTTGAAGATGTCTTTACAAATGGGAGAGACGTTTCGCACTGACGGCAGAGACGCATTGTCGCAGCTGGGTTCGTAAACTAAATATAAAAGTTAAAGAAATAGTTTAAAAAATGTTTTATGTAACGGTTTAAGTTATTTTTGGTGTAATTCTTTAATACATATACCTATTTTACATAATATTTATTATAACATATATTTTGATGTTTTTATAGATTCATATAGTTAAATAATCCCAGGACTATTACAAGTTAAGTGTATTTAAATATGAAGCAATTTTATTCATCGCAAACTGTAAAGTACTAAGACATTGAGAGGCTACAGTGTGTCTAAGTACCGAATTTAAAAGGTTGAAGCACATTTTCGTCATTCTTTTACGTTTTTCGTTTTACTAAGAATACGATCTTAACATGCGCTATGCAAGCCATGTACAGGTCACTCTCCTGCAGGTTTAAGCGACTGCTCCTCGACGATTGCTGACTGGATTTTAAATAAGACATGGTTCTTCCTTTGTTACATTCCCGCTCTTGTTGTCATATTGAACGTTGTATGGTATAACAACAGTAAAAGTGCACATTTAAGGCAATCTTACAACAACATTATTCTAAATTACTCACGTATTTCAATTTACTTGAAGTAAATTATCGTATTAAAATTCACAACTTCTTTGCTAATTAATTAAATGTGACGGTATGAATGTAATTTCCAATTGCAATTATAATAAATCTTCATCATTAAATTATACATTATTGACATAGACTCCGTATCGAATAAGAAAAGCTTGTGAAGCTGCGTTCCGACGTCCATAACGGGAGTGCCTTTTAAAGAATTGCTGACACATTTGAGAATTATTCTCATGAATAAAAAGTAAGTTGACAGTCAAGATGACAGTCAGAAGCGGCCAGGATAATGAGAAGGAATTTAAATTTGATGGCCCACTATGCTATTGTTATTGTTGCTTAATAGTATGCAGCGGTAATAGTCCTCATTATGTATGTCGTAAAGTACTTTTTTTATAACTTAGCGTTAGGGCTTTCATATTTAAAATCATTAAATACTCGTACATTTAATCTTACTTATTAGTTCACGTTGTTAATTACATTTTGTCAAGGAACCATTTCGTAAAAGTCAAGTAATTACATGCTTCAAGCAAAATCTTTGGAAAATATATATTCAAAAATTAACAGATTGCCCTAAAATTTAATTGGGTATAGAAAAATTTTAATTAAAAAAGTTGACGTTAACATAACAGTTGCGTAATCATCAAAAATTCGACATCCCAACGAGTAAAGTGCCAGCATTCTACGCTCATTAATTACGTAGTCATTTATGCATGTAGGACTACGGCCACGGAGCCGTCGTTACTATGTAATGAATTTTTAACAAAAACTTAATTAAAAATCCTATCTTATGGTCGAAGGAAATGAACTCATTCTTCGGGGTCCCGCTGACAGTCGGAGTGACGTCACGGGCCCGTCATTATGGCCTGCCATCTAAGCTTGGTATCACTTCTTTATAAACATACATTTCTGTGTGTTTCTGGTACGCCATGATGGTGGTGCCTGAAGGTATTTGTAAATTAGGTTTGTTAGGAATTGTGGGTAGAAGCTCATCAACTGTTACCTTTATTAACTGTAACATGTTAAGAAGAAAATTGAATTTAGTTTTAATTGTTAATTCCTGTTTTTATTTTTTATTTGTAAATATTTTATAAAAATTGTATGTATTGTGTTCTTGTACGTTAACTTTAATATTAAAAATAATAATAATAGGTACCTTTCATAGAGTACACATCAAAGTCAAAATAAGGGTCGTAAATAATACCTAACTACAATTTATAAGTTATAAACATTGCACTTTCAGATAAGTTGAGATCTTGCTCAGTGAGATATTGGCTTCCGCGAAGAAAATGTCAGATTATGCAAGCGGGTTCCAGTTTTTACGGTCATTATAGAAATGCACTACTGACGTTGCACCGACGCATGGGAGAGATCAGCAGCGATTAGAACAAGAAACAGGGTATTAGTGCAAATTGCGCAAGCGCAGACACACATTACTCACGATGTAAGTTACTCGCAGTATATTTGCTGAACTATTATTATTGCTCTTATTTATAAGGGACAATAAGTCAAGTCTTCCGCTAATTTAAAGTTAAGCGAGTTATTAGAGGTAAGTAAGTAATTATTATTGTTTTATGTTAGCTATTCTGGGATTCAAGATAGCTATCAGTTAGGCAGTATTATTGTATATTATTATGGAGAAGCTTAAATTGTTTTATTCTATAACAAGCCGTTCTTTAGGAATTTATATTTATTATCTGTATCGTATATAAGTAACAGTAAATTTAATCACTAGTGCCTATTTAGAGATGAGAATGAACTTCACAAAATAATTTAATAGAAGAATTATTCATTTATTAAAATCAATCAAACAATCAGAACGAAACAAAGCTATTTGCAAAAATGAACCGCTTAGATTTATTCACATTGGCAAAAAGTGTAAAGAGAGTATGAAGACGCTAGCTTCAAGAAAACCAACACGGCGGCCACAAATTGGTGGTTTCTGACTGGCATGTCGTGACTGAGTCCCTGCCGCGGGCGACGATGATGACGCAAGGGTTGAGCGCTTAGCGGACTGATCGGCGTAGCGTTTCAACTTAATCAAAGGAAAATAATATTTTTCGTGATTTTATTGTGTAGATAAAAATGTGTAGAGAACATTTTATTTAATTATTTAAATATGTAATTTACAATGTCTATCAGTGTTTACATAACTTATTAGTCAATGATGAGTTGCAACAATTTGTCACGGATAAAATTAAAATCATTCTTTTTTCTCTAAAATGGAATATTTAAACTAAGAAAACGGCTGCACTTTGTTGAATCAATATTTTTTGAAATGTTGACAATTATTGGTATAAGATTTTTTAAATTTTAAAAATGGTGTGAAAATTGATAAAAACTTACAGAACTTTTTATGTACTCTCGGACAAAATTTAAATTTGGGCAATAGATGTGTCGCAACAGCTAGAAGCTCATAAAAATAGCCTTAAGCTTTTGAATTAAGCGACGTCCGAGCGTTGTTTATTGATTATTATAAAAACAATATAGTTAATAACAAAAAATAATTTATTGCTAATGCGTAGAAATATTTTCACATAAAACTTTATATGAACATAAGTGTAAAGTATACACTATAAATGCAGTAAGATTATAAGCCTAGTAATGTTGGAAATCCATTAAACAAGCTTCTTTTAGTGATTGAACAACAAGTAAACGACAAAGGTAGAATGATGCACCTTTGAATTGCAAGTCAATTTGCAGACAAAATTGCATACCTTGGTAATATGTGATTCTTTTTCTATTTATGTTTATACTAAATTGGATTGAAAACTACATATATGTGTTTGTTGGCGTAAATGAGATAAGTAGTTTGAGAGTTAGTTTTTTTATATTATTATCGTGTTGTATTGGCAAAGGAAGCTCATGTTATTTGTTTAATTTGACATATTAATGTCTTTAAAATTGTTTTATACGGTATTAAATTTCTTCCTAAGATATAGCTGCCTAAAGCTTTAGAGTAAAGATCTTTTAATAAGTTTTATGCCCGACGCGACGTAGAAATTCGAACCTGTTGCCTGGATCTGTTGCCATTTGCCACTAAAGCAACGAGGTGTGTAATATACTAGCTGGTAACAAAACGGTATATTAATATTATATCCTTTATTGCACTTAAAATGTAAAACAGAAAATACAAAAACAAAAAACTTAGTTCACAAAGGTGGTATTATCCCTGAAAGAGATCTCTTCCAGTCAACCTGTGGATGAGGAAAAAGGTGTCAGCGGGCGATATAGTGCAAGAAATAAAAATAATTACATACATATACATACAAATATTACATAAGTATTACATAAAAACTAGTAGAAAGGCACGCATCAGATTGAAACAACCAGGGGTCTGAGGTACAGTACACAGTGAGTAACAGTACTTTAAATTTGCAGTATAGCATAAAAATATTTTTTTCTTGATGTTAGTCTATAAACATAAAGGAAATACTAAACCGGAAAGTTACAAATAAGTGCCGCTGAAGATGTTATTGCCTATAAAAATATTGCTAGAGTAAGTCGTAATAAAAATGCATAAAATGACCCAAGACTTTACTAGAGATCTTATTTAATACACGATCCTATACTTAAGGTTAACATCAAATCACAAACTGCAATCTTATACTAGCAATTCCCGTAGCTCCGCTCGCGCCCCAGGGATGATAATTTAGGGTTATAAGAATTTTATGATGCCAAATCATAATAAAGTGAAAAATAAAAATTTGGTCTAAAAATAAAAATAAAAAATTTAGAGAGGGCTACCCGTATCACCTAGGGGAATAAAAATTAGCCTACGATCTATTCTCAGACCTACCAAATATACACAAACAAAAAAAAAACAAAAAATCGGTCAAGCCGTTTCGGAGGAGTTCGATAGCAAACACTGTGACACGATTTTTTTTATATATTAGATTAGCTTTTAAAAAATCGAAAACAGTCAAGTGTAAGCGATGGTGTAAGGTACCTTACACCTTAATAGGTTAATACATTAATTGGTTATTTAAAATATCTAATTTATATTGTATATTATAGGTACGCTCTATAATTGTCGATTTTAATTTTGAAACAAATTCAAGATTTCAACTTGCTGCTTGTTTGGTACAAATTACAACAATGGCTTACTGATAAAAGAAATAGAATAGAAAATATTTAAAAACATATCTTAAGTGTATTTGACACATTAGCAATGACCAAACAGTGAATTTAATACAATTTAACCTCTTTTCGTGTGTAGAGTTTTCTACCGACAGTAATTATTACTGCACCAAAGCCATTACTTAGATAGAATTGTAGATTACGCGCTTATTGATAAGCATAAAAGGGTCTACGCACACCATGTTTCATAAGTACGTGTTTGTTAGGACGCGTGTATCATGATCGTACTTAATTTGCACATTTATTAATTAATATGTACTAATTTACTTTTAAAATGCAAATTATCTGTCTTTGTATTAATTATTAAAACGCGTAAAAGTGTGCCTTTTTTGTCAAAAAGTCATATTCTATTATATATACAAATTTGCAACTACCCGGTACTCTTAATGTGTACTCTACATTATTTGTAACCTCTTTATAGGGACCAATATGTTGACATTCGGTAATACAAAATAGTAACTATAATTTTGACATTATCATTAGATGACGCACGAAGGAGAGTTTAATGTTTATAGTTCGTTCATAGTTGGTACGTATTGTTAGGTCCGATCGTGTGAATGCGTAAAACGATTTCTTCGTCGTACCAAATCTAATTCGACTATTTGTTACGGCTTTAAATCCCAGCAAAAACAAGGTAGCCAAAGATTTGACGGTTATAATATTTGTCTGTGTATTTCTGATCAAAATATATAGATTAAAATCAAGTCTATTAGTATACTGTAATATAATAAAACTTAAAAGTAGTAATTAAATTCTCATAGGTAATTATTGCTTTGAAAGTGTTGATAGTTTTGTTTGCTTAATATAAAATCTAGAAGAACAATATATATTTTTTATACTTTAAATGCCTCGGTGGTCTTGTCTCTAGCATATACGACCGTAGATACTTGAATTTTTGGCCCGCCCAAATCAGGCTAAGTGTGATTGTTGAGTCTGTTAAGAAATTCTCGGTAGCAGCCTGAAGATGGGAAGTTGGCGGTGGCTGGCGGGCCATGCTTTGAAGCATCGGTCATGTAAAGCCATCGGTTCTGCCCCTTAACTCTCACCAAACGTGTCAAAGTATCGACTTATCGAACTTTGAAAGGGAAGAAACGGAATAGAAAGTGTAGTAGATGTGTTTTCCATACTTTTGTACTATAATATCTCCTGCGCACATATTTAGCCTCAGAGAGACTGCTCGCTGCGACCGGTCAGAGAAGAACATGTTTCATATAATCAAAAATTATCTTATCTGAAAAAAATATATTACGCCAACTTACTAATTCTAATATGTAAATATTTTATTCTAA
Organism: Boloria euphrosyne; assembly: GCA_951802675.2. Taxonomy (NCBI): domain Eukaryota; kingdom Metazoa; phylum Arthropoda; class Insecta; order Lepidoptera; family Nymphalidae; genus Boloria; species Boloria euphrosyne. The sequence goes on along the minus strand of OX637879.1, from coordinate 9,674,418 downwards.
TTACGTACATTTGAAATATTACTTCAACAACTAATTAAATAAAATATAACGCTTAATCTAACGTCCGATTAGCTTATCAAATTAAAACGTATTTCTATGAAAATGAATGAATGAATAACAGAAGGTTGCTGCCTAATTATTATAGAAAAAGATAAGGTACACGCACATCGACCTTGTGCCTCTCACAAACTATACGTAGGAAGATGAATCACCAGTACACTAGAGACAATTGTCCGCATTCCGCGCGGATTCTCTTCGCCGACTTTACGATATTTTTATGCGGTTTAATAATTTCCCACACTATTTGCTCTTATTTGTAGTGAAAATATTTACCCAAAATTGTATATATTCAATTTTTTACAGCGAATCTTGTTGAAGGACTATGAATACTAGAGTATGATATAACACATTTGTTTGCTTTCAATTTTCATTTACTAGCTACTCGCCTACGCTTCGCTCGTCCTAGGCTCTAGGCTCATTTTTGCCTTTGAGATTTACCCATGATTGAGTTAAGGACCAATGACAGCGTAATTATTACAGACCTATAAAAAATAATAAAAATATATAAGAGCCCCTTTTCATTATCACATTTTCTGGGGAACATGAAGAGTATTTGTTAAAATAAACTTTATATTTGAAATATTGATAGCACAAAATCATTGTGTATAAATACATCCTCCATTCCCCTACTTTCTGCTCCGGATAATTAGAGCATTCGTAATTAGAGAAGGAGGTGTATTATATCAAGTATATTCATTATTTTAATTTTATTTAAAGTAATTATTTTGTTGTACTAATTGGTACTAAAAGTAGAATTCTCAATTCAAATATTACAGCAATATAAAATAGCAGCTGCCTTTATTGCGGTCAGTCAGGTTATTACTGCTCAAATAATTAAACCACTCATTACTATAAGTTAATTCCTTAACTAACTTTATACATTGGACTTTCTGTTTTGATTGAATACACACAAAAAAGTCAACAGAAATTTATATTTACCGTATAAACCCAATGACCAATATCAGATGCGTTCAATATCATTAACCACTTGACACGATGTGTAACGTATCGACAGGATTATCTTCACACTTGTCCGCCGGTGTGAATGTAACAAATATTTTCGTATTAATGTTAAAAATATTCAGCAATTTATTTTAACAGATTAGGGATCATTGACTTGTTGAAAGGCGTAATTTTTTATTCATTTCGTATGGTATTCCAGAAGTTTGGTGTAAGAGCTTTCTAAAAATGTATGCATACCTATATAAAGGTATAGGTAAATATCTTAACGTAGCTAGGAGTTATTTATTTACATGCGATATGTATTTAAATATAGTTTTTTTTTATTTTGCGTAATATTTATAGGGTTATCCGCCGCACTCAGAGTCACTTAATGAACCATTAAGTCGTTCTTTAGTATGGAGATTCTCAACGTAATGGTTTATTAAGTGACTCTGAGTGCTGCGGTATATCAACTTAACAATAAAGAATTAAGAAAAAGTGTATTAAGTATATTCGATACACCGAGTAATATATAACATTTATAAGATGTTACTTAATTATTTTAGTCGTAAGTAAGGTTGATGAAAACAAGCTCCGAACAAAAGAGCGAATGATGTTCGCAAAGCTGAGATGCTTCTGACCTTCGGCAACCTTTATAATGGACGCGCTATCAATCTAGATCTTTCACACCGTCATAAAAATATTGTTATTTACCTACCGCAGTGTTTTCTACGTATAATTTTGGCCTCAAAATGAATAACTTAGTATAATTGAAAAGATTTATTTCTTAAGTCGAATTTATTTTAAATATTAAATTGTATAATATATAACGTTATGTTTTATGATTTTTGTTTGACATTTTACTTATTATATAACCTTACTTTTTTCAATTACAAATATTATGTCAATCAAGATATTCATAAATATTTCTTAGTAATAGCGTTAATTGAATATTTTTAATGTTTATTAAATAAACTTTTAAATAAAAGCTCTAAATTGAATTCCTTGAGCTCAACTGGCATGTTTAGCAGCTATTAACAAATATCAAATTGAATTAAAGCACGTGAAGAGTTAAACTAAAAATTATCAATAATTAGACTTATTTATTTTTTGTTTCATAACAAACTTGTTGAAATAACCCATACGATGACATTTTTATTTAAAGAAAAATAGTCTATAATAACATGATTTCATACCAAAATTTATGTAAATATTATTAAAATGAAATATTTTTTTTGTAGTTGTATGTATTATTTTATTATGGAACACAAAAAACATTGATTCAAAATTTTAAATCAGTATATCTCTTGTACCTGCTCTATGATCATCGCGTTTGAGGCGTGCTCATTTACATATATTGAACATAAATTCTCGTTTGTATGAACACTGGTATTTTTATTATGCACCTCATTGTGTTGAGCAAAAACTGACAGCTTTTTATTATAGAATATCTCACATGACCTGAGATCAATTATTAACAACCTGACTTGAATTTCAAACGTAAATAGTAACTATACATTGTAACATACATATGCAATTATAATTAAAATCTATATGAGAACGTTTATCTGAGCACATTTGAAAAGCACTCAGTCGATATTACTAGTATTTTCATACAACACTCCTATAGTTAGATATGTTACGTATTACACCGCTCCGGCACCGTTGCTGGACCGCGCTCTTTGTATGAAAAAAGCGGTGGTCTGTGCGCAGGACGACTACGAAACGATGTGCCTAAATTGAAAGAGCCCTTGATCTCATTTTACTCTGGTGCGTTCCTAAATATCTCTCGCAGTTAAAATATTGTATACAGGTCCTTACCTACCTTAAGTACACCTTGTATAATTGTATTACTAATAGTAGCAGCCGTAATTAGTTAGACGAATAGAAAGACGAATAGACGAATAACTTCTCCAAACCATAGTCTATCACTCATCTGTTCACATGTTTTATAATACTGTGATAAGTATAATTTTTAATATCCAAAACTTATATTTATCACAGTACTAGGTTTGGCATTAATTGTTATCAAAAAGGAAAACATTCGGTCGACATAATTTTTATTTTATAATCTGTCCTTAAATAGAGTTCCACAGCTACAAAAAGGAGAGAGAGAGGTAGGACGCAAACTACCTGGATGACAAATGTCCGAAAGGAGCTTGGCCTTAGAGATGACGACGCTTACCAACGAATTTAAGATATACTTATTACAAAAATAATATTATTAATAAAAATATTTAGTAATAATAGTAGTAGTAATAATTCTATCTTATTTTTGGTGTAAACACGTTTTCGATGATATCATTTACGTTTTCGAAAATGTTTTAATTTGTGGTTAGCACTTCTGTAACAGGCATTTTGGGTCAAGACTAAATATTATTATCCATAATGGAAAATGGTTCCAATGTTCTCGAAATAATTTTACGATGGGTCATTAAAAATGTTTAAATTTTGATTTATTGTATACAGATCCTAACAGATTTAAACTTGCTCGGTTTAACATTCAATGAAGAGCCATTCATTTGTTAATTTTGTTCATCTTCATAATGTTTACGGCAGCCGTAAACCTTAACTGTTAAAATTCTGTTATATTTAGTTTTTGAATATAGAAAATGCGGTTACGTATTATTGACAAAATATGTTCGTGTGCTTGATTCATATTAAGTTTCATTCAAGGATTGAAAATTATAAAACTAAAACGACACGTTTCGATATTTTTCTAATAATATTCGCTTACTTAGTAAGTAAATGCACTGAATACAAAACTTTTGGCTTGGTTGTCTTTTATGTTGGTATTGATCAATTTTTTTTATATGCTTTTTTTATATGATGTTGCCATGTAAGCAAACAGCTTTTGACTACTTAGAACCTAACTGACATAAGTATATAATGTTATAAATACATACTAAATAGTTTTCGAAGAAATAGTGACTATCTTACAGGTTAATCAATAGCCAAAACTCCGTATAAGAATATATAACACTAAACTATAAATTACAGGGATATTAAAAAAAAATAGTTTATTATACACAAGATATGTGAAGCTTCAAACAGAGGATCAAATATTTGAAATAAAATATTTCGATTAATAATAAAAATAAGCAAAATAGAATTTTTCAGTTAATTCATAATTAATCCAAGCGCAAGCGGGACCATGTCGCTGTATTATCAGTACATTGTTGCCATTAGTCGCCAACAGCTCGGTCTGTCGCGTGAATTCTGTCGAATCGCTCGTTTTATGAGATCATAAAGTACCGGACGGACTGTCGTGTCTTGTCCGCTTGGGGCGTGTGTAATGTTTCCCTTTACACTCCATACGGCTTAATAAAGGGCATTCTTTAGATAACTTCAACGAAAATATATTTTATTGTTTTAATAAAAATAAGATATTTCTCATTTAGAACTTTTAAAATAACTTATAGCTAGAAGAAGTACATATTTGTTCTTATAGTGAATTAATTATTTAAATAAGCTCACAAAGGAGCTTTTCATAAATAAAAATATTGTAGAGTTCCAGTATCCATTTCCGGCACTGTGATAACAGAACAGCTCGAGTGGTTAAGTTAATGTATTTTAATCAAAATTTCACATAGTTAAAACTTTTTACTTTTACATTCATACGTAAATTGGTGTTAAGTCATGTATGGTCCTCTTTGCTGTAGGTTCACAGTTACAAAATATCAAATTAATAATAGTGTGTAAGTAGAAGTCAGTTATTTTGGGATCATGTAAGTTTATACATTAAGAAATATATATTTTAAGTTTTTTATATTACGTGCTGTTATATTATAGGGATTGATGAAAAAAATATTTCTTGGAAACCATTTTTGTTTTTAGTAATATTGTCCTTGCGAAATACGGTGTTTTCTGAAATGTTATCATAAGAACATGTGATTTTATTAAAAATATATATTTTATTCATACATGTATGTAAACAAAGCCAGTGTAACCATTTAAATTCACTGTAATGGAAATAGTACCAGTTAAGTCTCACCATATTTTAGAGCGTGAATAATTCTTAAAAGATTTGTTTTGCAAATCCGCGATTTGAAATGTAGGTGAAAATTGACCCTTGTTCTCGACTCGAGTAGGAGTATTTATGTAGAGTTCAAGTCATTGTTCATCAAGCTATTGTTTGTTTTGTGACACGACGAATTATTGGAGTGAATAAATTGGACTGCCTTGTAAATTTGTCATGCCATAAATAGAACTCCTTATTTTGGAGTAAATCAGTTTGGATTTAATAATTCTATCAGTATTATAATGTTGTAAGTCAATGTTTCTAGAGTATTTTGAAATGATTTTCTTATATAATTGTTCTTATATATGTATGTTATTATGAACTCAAGTAGAATAAGTAAGTAATGTAATACTAGTTATATATAAGTCTTTATGATAGCTTTTACTAATTAATAAATATGGAAATTGTTTTACGGTAAAGGAAAACATCGTGACGAAACCTGCATGTCTGAGAGAACCTTATAAGTTTTCGAAAACCATGTAAAGTCCGCCAGTCCTCACTAGGCCAGCGTGGACTATGGTCTGATCCCCTTCGTATAGAAGAGAGGCCCGTACCAAGCATTAGGACGTTAAAAAAAGGGCTGATTACAAATATGGAAATAGCACAAGAATGTATGCAAGAACACATTATGATAGATTACATTATGATAACACAATATGATAAATTACATTAATTACGGCTTGAATGACTAACTTCAACTACCATTCTTATAAATTCATTAAGTCGTCGATGCGTGGGCTTAACGTCAAATACGATAAACTTAGTGCAAGCGCTGTTCAGTGTTCATACTTCCTCACCACAGGATTATAAGTTATGCCCACGATCGACTGAGAATATCATTAAATTATATTTGCTTATTAAATATATTTTAAAAGTTTATATAGCGTTCAAGTTTTTTTAATTATATGAAGTAAGATTTTTAGGCGAATGTACATTCAGAGCAGATCATAGATCACTTTAAGTTCAGTACATTAATTACTTGTGATATGTAATAGATTTCTTGGATGTAACAAAAAACCATCGTAGCAGAATTATAGTAATAGTAAATCTACATATAAATAGGCAAAGACAAAGCTCGATACATTTTTCTCTTTTGTTTGTCGACCTATCTCCTTTTTTCTGTAGTAGTAGGAATATCTTCAAATTAAAAAAATGGCCAACACTAGTTAAATATAAATCAACAAACTTACGTATCTTATTGTAAAGTAAGTGTAGGTAATAATAAATAAATAATAATAGTCAAGAAATAATACTCATACCAAAACCGCCGAAAAGAAATTCTTTAAAATCATCCTCATTCATACACTTCTAGTATTTTTGCATTTTTATCATTAGCTATTACTGTCAGGAGTTAGTGCTTGGTAACTTTATCATAAATACCTAATTAATCAAATGAATTATTAATTTAAAATTCAAATAAATCTCAGTTATGTTACTTTAATGACACAGTATTGTTTATGGAATATAAATAAATTGCCGTGAACTATTGAATCACTTTTATGATATCATCGTTACGTCACCTCCCTCCTATAACTTAATATTTACTAATACATAGCTCTTTTACAGTGAAAGTTTTTTCTTGTTTAGACTTTATGGTGACATGGATTTATTTATAGGTTTTCCCATCACTACATATTATAAAACAAAGCCTGTTTGTCTGTTCGCGATAAATTTAAAAACTACTACACCGATTTCCATGCTTCTTTCACCAATGGATAGAGTGGTTCTCGAGAAAGTTTTAAGTATAGAATTAGTCAAGTTTTTGTATACATTTACTAGTGGAATCCGCGGCTTCGCTGGTGCTAAATCTAGGGACGAAACCGAGCTAAGCGAGAGCCAGGCGCTAGTTTATTGATAACTATGTATTTCTACGTTAATCAAAAAAGCAACCAAGTAGCTCCAATCCCGCATTAATATTTTGGCTCAGTTTGTAGTGACCCTATTTGCAGTCCTAGGGGTCGCGGGTACGAGTCCCTCTTGGCCGCAATCATGATGCTGTTTGTACTCCTGTCACAGGTTATTTATAATATGTCTGTATTTAAATATATATGTGTAGTATATCTACTATCCGGTATCCGTAACACAAGCCTCGTAGGTTACTATGGAACTAGATGGCGCTGAGTATAATAATTCTCAGTAAAGATGATAGCAGCAACAACTGCATCTAAATTCGTTTAGTAGTTCTCGAGATAACCCTGTATATATTCGTAAAGAGACTTAAAGATTTTTAAATCAAACTGTCTTTTTGGATTTTATTGCAAAGAAATCTTTAAACATACTATTATTTAAAGTGTACAATATTGGCGTAATTCTAAGAAAGTATTATTTTTGTAATATTTTTATGCATCAACAGATTCTCTACGTATAGTATTTCATTGCATACCTATTTCTTACGTGTCACGTAAAAAAAGGCTTATATTTTGTCTTGGTAACCTTCGATAGTAGCGCTATTCTGTCACATCTTTTTTGTGATTTGACAATTGACAGCCGAATCCGCAATACACTTCATAAAAAAATGCTCTGTTGTTTTTATATTTAGTTAGGCAATAATTTATTTGGCGAAAATAAGATTAAAATTAATTTATTTCATTTTACGATTTTACTTGTTATTACAACATCGAACTTTATTAATCTGGAGGTTTAATTATTAATAGTCAATAGTCCAAAAACTATTTTCTATTAATAAGTATATTGAGAATGACCTTTTTGTGTATGAAGAAAACTGTTTTTATGATATAAAAAATGATCTCGTTACATTACAAATACTTATTGATACGAGTACGATTGATAGAAGTACTTTATCGGTCGACATGCTCATTTACTACATTAAAAAACCATTACTCAGTCTCTATGTCTTTTGGGCAATTAAAATGAAAGGCTTGTAAGCTTTTAAAAATAAGAACTCTAGCGTTAATACCTTTTATCTTATCCCTTACAAAGCTCATATCTATAATGATGCCCTAAAACGCCGTGTACATACAACTTTATGAATATAACGGCTATAAAAGTTCTAATGATATTATTACGTTATTAAACAAACCACAGCTTACTGCTGTTGGTAAGTGGGTAGAGTTCACTGCCAATGATTATGATGTTCAGATTCAAGATCAGATTTTTTATAATAATTATCAAGAGTTAATTATGCTAAATATTATATTTGCAACATATTGTATATGACGAGTAATCTAGATGTCAAAATCAGACAGCTTAGCATGCCTTTTGACGAAAATTGCGGTGTTGAGAATCAATTATAGTTATTTTATACTAGTTGCCCGGACAGACTTTGTTCTGTCAAAAGTTAATAGTAAAAATGTGTCCACGCAATTTTTATTTTTAATTTTTTTGACGTGACAACGTCTTAAATTAGGTTGCGGCTGGGAGTCACTTATGAAAAAGTGTAACGCTCGGTAACGTTACGATGAGTCACCGAACGAGAGAGAGGCCCGCCGAATGCCTTGCGTCTCTCTCCCACTCAACTATTAAAATATATTTCTATAGTTAAAATTTGTGCAATTCTTATTTTCATTCAATTCCTTGTTCCTATTGTGCAATTTAATTATATTCATATCAATAAATATTCTACCGAGAAAAAGACGTTGTCACGTAAAATCTTCGCCCGTAAAACCGACTTTACAGGCAACCATTTTTTTATTATTAAAAGCGTCATTAAGTGTGCCTTATGGAACCGTTCTCGAGTTTTGCGCTTAGCAACATTCATTTTTATTTATATAGATTAGTGATATCTTTGAAGGTTGAACTTTTATAAACGTTTTGCACTATCTTTAGCTATTCTCTCACAATCGTTTTTCAACAATTATGAATAAATTATTTGATAAGCTATCGAATACTATTTTTATATTTTAAATTATTTTAATAAATGTTATTGAGTTATTATAGTAATTGAAGCTTATGTAACTTTTGGCGACTTATTTACTGAAACTATCTATAGTTATAAAGTATGTATTTCATCTCTTATGCTGACTCTTTGATTCTATCCATAGTTGTCTCTATCCTTCAAAAGAAAAATAAATAAAAGCACATTCCCATTTATAATCCTCGTAATAATAAAAAAAAAAAACTAGGTAAATATGTATATATCAAAACAAAAAAAGTAAATGTACCAAAACAACATTTTTTTCTACGTAAGAACCATTTTTGTATAGAAATTAAAATAAATTGATGAATTTTACTTTGTGATTCATTACTAGAAACTTTTGTATAATAGTGAAAGATAATGTCTTTAGCGAACTTCTAATTTGATGTGCTCAATTTATGTATAATATTTATAATATTTTTTTAATGGCCGTGAAATTTATATTGCTTGTCCAATTAGTGTCTTTTTCAATTTTAACATAAAATGTATGGGTTGCTTTCAAATATAAACGTTACCAAAATTATAAGTGGTTGTAAAAAGTTTTTTTTTTATATAATTTTACTCATCAGCTTTATTTATTCATATTTTACTTTATTTTAAAATACATCTAACACAGATTAATGTTACGTAGAAGGTCTGATTTTAATGACTTTGATCATTAAAATATAATACTGTTTCTGACCCTTCCTTTTTATAAGAGGATCTAATGAAAAAGGAGTTTGAAAATAGAAACCAATCTAAACTTAGTGCTATTTTTGTTATTAATAAACCTTAACACTAAAAACATACATTTAAATATGTGTTATCATTGACATTGATTAATTAAAGTATATAGTTTTGTTAACATATAACACACGCAAGCCTTAAAATGTATTCGCTAATATACCATCGTTTTATCTTAGCCGGCGGATCAGATCTTCATATATTATCAAGGGGAAATAACGATTCGATATAATGAAACAATTGTCTGTATTCATCACACGGGACATAACACGGGCCGGACAATGCGGACAAAATTACACTACAAGTGCTTAATGTGAGGACGGCGCAAATAAATATTATCAACTGACATTCGAATTATTTTTTTGTCATTTTGTAAGTAAAGACAAAGGCTATATCCGCCCACGGTGCCGAAGGGATCTGAAATTATGATGCGTGTTCACTTTCTGAGGCATTCCAAGACTAATGATTTCGAAAGATACCCTCCCCTTGAATGTAAAACGACTCCGCCCCCCGAATGAATTGAAACACTGGCGGGACCGTTTTTATTTATTTATTAATTGTTGTTTTTAGACCGTCTCGCATCGGTGGCCGAGTGGCCCCGAAAACTTCTAATTAAACGCAGTTTAGATTTTAAAATGATTTATTGCCTTGTAAAACTGCGATAGCTTGATGGATCCCCTTTCTATTCTTTTCCCTTCATGTCTTCCTTAAGTACTTAGTATAGTCATGAGTATTTTATTTTGTCACTTTATGAGAAAAGTTAATTATTTATGTAAAGAATATACTTATAATATGTATATTATATTTGCCCACCAAATATTTAATCTGTCTCTACACTATAATTTTTGGGTGATTCGTTAGTATACAAAAAAATTTCGAATTTAGTTAGTCAACCAAAACATCTGTAATTGCCTTCTAAACCTTAACGTAATACTATATGGGAAACGAATATTTTTTTTTAAATAACATTATGCAAAAACATCTAATCTAACTTTTAACGGTTATCGTAATAATACTCATGTTATTACCTTGATTAGTAATCCATACATAAGCTTTTAACACACATTATTAAACATACAGAATTAAGCTTTATATTAATACGTCTAGTGACTATTTTAGCTTGGCTAAAACCATAACAGTTACCGGTATAGGTGTCTAAATTATTAATATATTACAGTAAGACGATAAACAAGGTGTTTTGTCATCTGTGGTCATACTTAATCTAAATCCTATTCTAAGCATCAATCCTCGTTAAGTTTCACCCACACAATTACTAACGAAACTTTATTATAAACGAATACTTGAAGTGCCTCTGCCATTTGTCTTTGTAATGTTTGCAAAATTATTCTCAAGTTTTGAACCATGCGATTACATACCATGAAAATATGTATGTAAAATATATTTTCTATTAATATTAAATAAAAAAAAAAATGAATTAATTAAACGTTTAATATTTAAAACTTTTACGTAATATAATATAATTTCCATATATTATTAAAGTTATTTTATAAGTAAAGTAGGTAGTATATCAGTTACGTTGTTATTATACTCAGGAATAGCGAAATTTCATATTAGTAATTGAATTTTCAAAATCTATCAAATAATGGTTAAGTAAAAGACAGTGTAGATAAGATTTTTTGTAAGTAACAAGTACAAAAATATTGCAATATAATATTGCCACGTCAATACGCCCAGCAGTTATAAAATGAAGAACGGTACCGTTCTCTTGGATAATATTTAACAATAGTTTGAGGCAGTTGATTGTAGACAGATTATACTTTTGATGGATCGAATTCAAGTTTCGCTCTTTGCTCAGTTACAGTTGAAAAATGAATATCTCGATACAAGATACGAATACTTAATACAAAAGCTTTATATTGTTTCAAAAATATTTTATTAAGTATAAATAGTGTATTAGGACCTTTTTTCTAACCTTTAAAGCGTTTACATTAAAAAAAAAACCCAGAAAAAATGTATGATGTAATGTCTTGTATTTTGGTTCTTACCGTTTCAAATGTTTTCCAGTTTACACAAATCAAGGGCATGGTAGAGATTCGCTGTCTCATGCAAAAATGAGAATTATGGCGTAAATCTAAGTATCTTATTAGTACATGCTGTAATGATAAACATTTTTGAATTGGTAATTTAAATGTATGTAGCTCATAATATGGAGTCACCATGTCATGTTGGACAGTCACGGATATTTTAAACAATATAATGAAATTGCATTATAAAAATCCTTCATATTTTTACCTTCATGTTTGTTAGAATAATTGCTATAATCATGAAATATGCAGCCGTGACATAAAGATGCTATCAGATCTTTGCCAGTGAAACTTAGGAGTGTTGTTTTATTTAATTATATAATTACTTTTCGTCGGCAAATTGCTTTTTGTAACTTTCTTCACGGAAGTCATTGTCACTCTCCTAGACACGAGAAGGAGAGATAAAAAACAGTAAACAGTGTATTTATTCACCAGTCTACTTAATGGGATATAATATATCTGTATAAAAATATAGATACTTGGCACTTAATTCTTATCACTACATAGTATAAAGTCGTTTTCCGCTGTCGGTCTGTCCCTATGTATGCTTCGATCTTTAAAACTAAGCGACGGGTATTGATGCGGTTTTTTTAATAGATTGAGTGATTCAAGGAAAGGAAGGTTTTAATGTATAACTAGTGAAACTCGCGGCTTCGTTCGTGCCTAATCTAGGGACGAACCCGAGCGAAGGGAGGGCGAATCGCTTGTATCTCATATTCTTAAATTGAGTAACTAACGTACGAGCTTATAAAGCAATTAATTCAAATATTGAATTACGTATTATATAATTCGGAAATGCCAATTCTATTCACGGTGATAGCAAGAGACTGACAGGTAGATTATACAATATTTAATAGTATTTCGTTCTAAATGTTGACTCGGATAGATTCAGTTGAATATCACTTGTCAAAATTCGCGGTGGGCTACTTTACTAAAGTGCCTGTCTAATATATTCCTTTTACTATAAACAGATAATAAATATTTCATTAAAAAATGCATTTAAGCTTTAATTTTTGAGGTAACTAATGTTGTTTATTGCTAACTATTATTGTTTATAACTAAACTAACTATATATTGATATATAGTTATGCCTTATAGCGTATCCACATCATTGGATTAATACGTTAAAAAATTAGAAAATTTTACAAGTTTATTACAAGTTGTATAGGAGTTTTCAAGAGTCTACATTAAATAGTCATTTATTTTTTTATTTTAACTCGTTGATATTATTTTTAAATATATGTTTTTTATATTATGTCACTTTTAAAGTGCAACTGATTAAAAATTGTTAAAAAATGACCTTAATATGGGATATCCATATTATAAAACGTACAATCGAATTGAGTGCGTTTTTTTTGAATTCGGTCAACACGAATTAGATATAGTTAGATTATCTTCATTGTTACACAATAAATAAAGCTCTCTCCAATGTACAAGCACTGTTCAGCTGATTGTGCTTGCATAACCCAATCGAGCTATAGAGGCTTATGTGCATTTCGTTGAATGAAAGTGAGATAATGGGAATTAAAATACCTTTGATTCTTGATATGACGACTTTAATTAATGGTAGCTTTTCGTTGTATAATTATGTGAACTTTATAAATAGTTACAATAAATAAACACAATTGTACATAAAATATGCTATAAAAGTTTTAAATTTAAACTTCATTCAAGACAATCATTACATATTCTAGATACAATACTTTGATCAAGTAAAATATATTTTACTATCTATTTCGTAATTAATTAATGAAAACATTGATAAATATAGTGTCTTTTCCCAATCGGTCTCTGTTAGTCTTATGGTCACTGTTAGTCTTATCATCTGGCGAATTTAAAGATCGGATATTTAATAGAAAGCTAATCTATAAACTTTGCCTTATCAGAACCAAGAGAATATTTTACTGTCACTGACACATGAGAATGAAAACAGCCATAGGAAATACCATAGCTTAACTTAACACCATAACTGTAATTCTATAACGGAAAACAACTCATTTCATTCTTTATTCTGTGCGCTATAAATCATGATTACTTCCACCACGAGCCAATCATGACTTTATTAATCAGGCGTAATCACGATTTAGCTTAAATATGCTATTGTGATTAATACTGTTAATTTTGGTTACCCGAATATGGTTTGGTATTGCAATTCTTCATTCGTTTATGGTTATTATATGAAATTTAAATATTTGAAAGCATTTGTAATAAAGGTATTAAAAAGTCGAAAGTTCTTAAAAAAATATGTATTATTAACTTTGTAGAGAGTTGTCATGTTAAAGAGAATAAATTTAGAATGTTGTAAAAGTTTTGTAAAGGTAAAAAAATAATTTAAAAATATATTTTTAAATGTTTTTAAAGGTACCTTATGTACGTACTTTACAGTTTATAATTTGAATGTCTTAGTTCATTCATATAATTGGATGATTTATCTACAGTTAGGTATATTTACCAAGATCGTTAAATAAAGCTAATTTATAAAAAAACTAAAATACACAACCAAAATAAAACACTTAAGCCATTCAAAGCTCATAGGCTTGTTTGTATTAATTGTCTACGAACTCGTTATTTAATTTCATCATAAAAGCGGCGGTTCTTAGAACAAATGAGAGATTTTATATAAATATCGTTTTATAAACCTAAATAAAACATTTATTCGTTAATTACTACGTGTAACGGAATACGTGTCTAATTATTGTGAGATATAAACTCGAATGTGTATTATTTAAGCGGAAATGTAAGAAAAAAATTCATAATTATATACGTGAGTAGGAAAAGGTTATTAAAGGCACAGTAGTCATCAGGCAGGAACCTTGTAATCCAGAATATATACATATACGGATGTTTACTTGTGATAATAATACACGTACTGTTCCAAATTGTTTATGTTATAGAATATGGTGGTGTTAGTTGTAGTGGCTAGCATGTACGGTCACACACCGAGAGGTCCTGGGTTCGAGTCCCGGGTCGGGCCAAGTTTAGTTATTGAATCTTTCTGTTTCGTTAGCCTCAGTAACAGCCCGGAGTTGGGAAGTTGGTGGTGGTTCACCCCCGTGCCTCGGAGAGCACGTAAAGCCGTCGGTCCTGCGCCTTATCTCTCACTGGTCGTGTCGAGTAGTCGTCCCACCGGAGTATGAGAGTGATAGGAAGAGAGAGTGCACTTGTGTCTGCGCGTACACTTGTGCACTATAATATCTCCTGCGTACTTGACCAGTCTCAATGAGATTGGCCGCCATGGCCGGTATCGGTCGGAGAACATTATTATTGTTATAGAAGAAAAGAGAATATGAGGACATTAAATACATAGAAAGTCTTATATATTATATATCACCTAGAAAAATTACAGCTACCTACTTGTAATTTTCTAGGTTATCCTTAGGTCATTTAAAGTTATAATGTCTAAATGAGTCTTACTAATACTAACGATATATATTATTTTTTCGATATCGTTGCAATCTTTAATGAAAATAATGTTACTATATTATCGTAATAGTTTACTTCATTGTGTATCACCTGTCGTAAGTCTACGCTTGTCCCAACCACTCATTACTATCATTTATTTTACAAAGGGACGAGCCCTTGAAGGGCTAATGAGCATTCCTTGTAGAATAATGTGGACGTTACAATGCAACCACTGCATATAACAGTCAAGCGTCGCATGTAAATCGACCGATTGATTTTTTTACAGTACTTGCCGCTTTGGTTCAACGATTTGCATACTTGCTTTCTTTTTATACTTTGTTTAGCGTTTTAATGGACAAAAGCACTTAATTCTCTAGTTTAACGATGGCTTTACCTTTACAATAACAAATAATAACTTAAAATATTTAATAATTTATACTTTTGGATTGTTGTCTTCAGCCCCTATCTTACACTTGATTGGTTTTTAAAGCAAGAAACCCAACTTAAGTATCTAATTGTGCTAAATCCGTCTTAAAAGGAAATGCGGTAACAAAAACCGACCAATGTAACATACGTTACATATATTTGAAGAACCGCCTAAACAACTAATACTGTAATTCACTCAACAAACATCGGTATTACAAAGAGAGCGGTTGATTTTTTTAACACAGAGAGTATAAAACAACATGTGGATGTCGTCATATTTCTCATACCTTATTATAATCAGTGTCAGGTAAACCTATGTTCTCTATTGTTCGTTTTTTTAAGAAATACAAATAGATTTAAAATTCGATTGCTACCTGGCTCGAGTACAATTTTCGGAATTTTGGTTTTGTAAAAAAATTCGATGCTTGCCGCAAACATTGTTTTTGTGCTGTTATAAATTTAGGGCCAGTTTATGTAAACATTTTATTCAAGGTAGAGGTAGAGTTAGAGTAGAAGAGTTTAGAATAGCAGTTATAGTACATTTTTATTAACAACGAGTAATTCTAGTTGAAATTAAAATTGATACAGACTCAATAATAAGAGATTATAAAATATTTTGTAAATATTTATATTATATAAATCAATCATAAGCACTAATCACGGCATTACATTAAAGTCACTATCATATTAATTTCAAAATGTCATAATTCAACTTTCATAAAATAATATAAGCGATTATAGAGAAAAAGGTTTTTGACTTCTGATTTCTTAGCAAGGTAGTAATCAAAAAACTTCACAGCAGGTTTTCGCTGTGGGTGAATACATGTTCTGTTAGTTAAGAACGTACATTGCGTTTTTAGTATGGAATTTGTGTTTTATATAACGCAATGTATTAAACGAATGGGACAAGCAACATAAATCTTGTGTAAGGGCAGACAGCCTAAGGACGTCATATGGCGATCATTACGAATTTATCTTTGTTTTTCGATTGATAAAAACACAACTCATTTTTTGCACAATCAATTTTTTTTAAATAAACTTTTACTTTGAACTTCAAAAATGACCGTCATCATGATTATATGGATATTTTTCACATGATTTATGCGTCGTAAATTTAAAATTAATGTTTATTTCTCTTATATTTATCATATAAATATAAACAACAACTAACTATTATAAATATAAACTACAACTAGAACTTCCATAAGAAAAAAAAAAAAACAATGACTGTCCATTTAATTTTTCCATTTAAATTTAGCTTGACTCGAATATAACTAAGTTTATAAATATTTGTTTAAAAATTTCATTCAATTCGCGACCGAATTAAAACGATAATTAGCTAAAAAGATTACTTTATAAACAAATTATATAATGGCACGAAAATAACAAATTAAAGTGCTGCAAGACGAAATGAGAAAATATTTTACGAATAATTGCGGTGGTTGGTAGAAGTTAATGGAATAATTATAATTATGTGAGTCCAAAGGAGCCGGCGGCCACCCGCTGTCCACGGCGAGTTTCGACGATTGTTGTATCCAAAAAAGCAATTAAAAATGTACGGCCGAATTGGCTCGAATTGTAAGGGAATCCGTACTCATAAGAAGACGGTAGGCGCGTTTGTCTGCCTTCTCATATGCAATCAGTAAATAGCAGGTCCTTGGGTGGAATTTTCATTAATTACTATTAAATTAACTAATATGGTAGTTGGAGTGAATATTTAATCAGTGAGTGCGGCTTCGATTCCCATGCTGAGTGAAATTATATTCTATTGATTATACCTTTATAAAGTAAAATAGTGAATATACATAAGTAAGCTCAAAAACACAAAAAGACCAAAAACATGTCTCTTATAATTAATTAAAAAAAATAGACATCGGCTCTATTATGGATCCAGTCAAAGCGAATGATAAAACAAGCTGTTCTACAGATCTTATAGAAAATTATATAAATTAGTATTGGTTTAGATTATATTTTTACAATCCCCAAGTGAAAATTCACCAAGTCAGTATATCAGTACAGTCATTATTATTTATTTATTTTTATAAAAAAGAGTCAGTGCACGTTTATATTTGAAAGATGGTTGTTGATCGACTTCCGATAATTTCTTCTCTTTGTAATTGATATTGACAGATCTGAAACAGAGTGTGAAAGTAATAAAAATAGAAAGTGAAAGCGTAAGATTATTTAAGATAAAAATGTAATTTAATAGAATTGGTCTGTTAGATTTTTGTCAGTTAAACAAGAATATACTTTTAAAACGTACATTTTAAATTGTATGAAAAGTTGTTTTAAAATATGACAATTTGATAAAAATAAATGCATAGCTTTTTATAGTTCTACGAGTATGATACTTCACATTCGATTTTTCAGATTCATATTATCTGTATTTTAATATTGATAAAAAGAGAAGAACAAACACAAGTGCACTCTCTGTTTCTATCACTCTCATACTCCGGTGGGACGACTACTCGACACGACCAGTGAGAGCTAAGGCGCAGGACCGACGGTATTAGGTGCTCTCCGAGGCACGAGGGTGACACACCGCCAACTTCCCAACTCCGGGCTGTTACTGTGGCTTACGAAACAGAACGACTCGATAACTAATCTTGGCCTGGCCCGGGACTCGAATCCAGGACCTCCCGGTGTACGAACATACATGATTGCCACGACACCATCGAGGATACCACATTGAAGATATCAGGGATATCTATTCCTTGACGTTGAAGCTATCACTTTACGTTTAACTATTTTTAGTATACTCGTATAAAAATAATGAATGCATACAAATACTTTTTTCCTATAGACAATAGAAGAATAACATCTTTATCGATTTTAACAATATTGAGTAGAATAACGAAGAAAAGCTAGTATGAAATAAAAATATTGATATTAATTTCTATATATTACTGAATATCTGAATAACTTGTATTTAATAACACCTTTTAAAAAAAGCATACGAAGTCCATGATATATTGTGTAGGAAACAATTTTTATTATAACAATATTATATATTATAGAAGACACGACACTGTAAGCTATTCATGTCTTTTTTTCACGGAAATGGTTGTCGAAAAGATTAAAAAATAAAATAGATACGATGTGCGTAATTACTTTTCCGAAAATAGAATTCTTTGGAGGATCCTCTGAGAAATTCCCCTTAGTACAATATTTCAGTGGATCACATCCAATATTATTGGATATGATCTTTCTGTTCGGTAGTCTATTTGTACTTTGTACTAACTTCATCACTATAGAAGTCGCATATACGTAAGACAAAATAAATGAAAATGTAACTCTATAAAATCGATCCAATTCAATGCTCTTGATTATAATATTCATGCAATTACCAATGGCAATTGCATGGATGCCATTGGTTTAAATAATTTACAAAATTAATTATCACTTTCCGTCCAAATATTAATGGGTCATTAATTAAGCCACTTACTCTTACTTACTTACTCATCACGAAATAACGAAAACTACTTGACGTATAAGGATGAAATTTGGCAGGGAGGTAGTTTATAGTTAACGGAAATTATCCGACAGGACCAGATTGAGGAGCTCTTTCGCAAGTTTGTATGAAAGTCCTTCATTTTTTGTGCTATAAACTTTAATTTCGGCAGGGAGCAACGCTAGTAAATTATAATAATAGTATTTTAAGCCAATTATTTTTAAGTTTTAAGACATGTTTGTCTTAAGACTTAAATGTCTCTGTAGGGCACATGCACATGGAAGCTCTTGAAATTGAGCTGTCAGCCATGAGTATATTAACAAATGGCTCCCTATGAATATTAATATTACTCACCATAAATATTATTGTCCAGTCAACTTTTTGCTGCGTAGCTTTCCATGGGAATATGTTAGAAAATATTCTATGAGAAAAATGCATTCTTCTGATTTGTTATGTAAATGTTTGCAATTGTGTTAGATATTAAAGAAAAAAAATATTACATTTATTTATGGCGCAGTTTGCACTTTGACCGCGAATTCGGATTTTTTTAAGAGATTAAAGACTCATTGTTTTAACTTTATTATGATTTGTTATTATTACTGAAAAACCATATATAAAATAGGTTTTGATGTTTTGGTAGAGAATTTTAAATCACTTCTTGTTTGTGTTTATGATAAATAAAACAACCAAGTCTAATTTAAAAAATCGATTTAAATTTTTAGGGAATTTAAACTATTATCATAAATATATATTAAAAACAAATCGATTTTATCGGATTGGTTCATATTTGTAGTGATGTGATATAAATCAATAATAATTTTAGTATCGTTTATAAAGTATTTTAAACAATAAAAGCCCTAAGGTTATATGATTATTTATGAGTCCTCCAGAACATATAGATAGACTTACATGTCGTTCGAATGCGGCGCGTTATTTATTTTATAAGAAAGAGTAATTGCAGGCTCTAGCTGGTATTTAAATCATCCAATGGTAATAAAAAATGACGTCAATTTAAAAAATTTCGTTTGTAATTAGTTCTCATGGTATTTGGTATAGAAAAAGTGTTTTTTAAATGAGATATTTTTTTAAATACGCACAAATATTGTATACTTAATGTTGAAGAACGTCTTATTATTATTAGAAATTACTTGAACAATCGCAGGTTTGATTCTTATGCAGAACCTTGCTTGTGTTGTATATAACGGGAAATTTTAAAATAGTACAAATACTTATATAACAAAACTAAAACATATAAATGAATTAATTCTATTAAATTATTTATTTTAATAGGAAAAATATATTGTAAGGTATGTATTAGATGACCTTAAAGTAATGTTTAATCTTAATACATAGTCGAATAGTCGGATGGCGAAGTAAGACGAACGTAACTGTTAGGTAAAGCAACGTTTTAACGATAGTGCGGTGTAACTTTTAGTAAATATGTTTAGTAGTCTGGCCACGGCGTAAGTAGATTTACATGTTCGAAGCACGTGACCCTATTTCGGATTTTCCTTCGCGTTCACATCGCGTCGGTTGAGGTTTTGAGGTGTGGAGTGCCAGATAGACAGATTTCTAGAAATATTACGTTACAGGTAAAAATAGAAGCTGAAAACTTACAAGACTGTTTACGTGACTTATGTGTTAAAAATATTCTTTTAAGAAAGTTGATATTATAAAGAAGTTTTATTCTTCAAGTCGATATAAATCATCTAATTGATCACTATAGATCACATTACTAATATACCCCAAAATAAACATCAGTTTATTTTGACCACATATTATAGAATAAATAAATATAAATATATGTTGGGACATTATTAAGCTACGAGGCTTGTGGTACGGATACCAGATAGTTGATATCCTACACATATATAAATTTTAAATAATACATATTATAAATATAATCATCCATGACAGGAGTTCATACATTCGTGCTCAACAAATAAATGCCCCCAGCGGGACTCGAACCCGCGACCGCTAGCGCAGAAAGTAGGGTCACTACTTAACATGGGCGTTTTCAGTTATTTCGCATATCGGCTACATATCCGATATTAAGTTTTCATATCGATATGAAAAACGGTTTTCAGATATCGATATGCAGAACTATTAGCTTACCGTTTGCACAATTATTATAAGTTGTTAGTATTGATTTTTTACCCACGATGGAACGGAGACGGTATATGCGTTTAGGGTGAGAGATGTTTGTGTGTTCGCATGTGAAAAGTAATGTTCCCACCTATCTTCTAAACTAATGATCCGATTTTGATGCAGTTTACAGTTATGGGTTCGGGTTAGATTGCTGCATGTTCTTCGATAGGTATTACGGTGATCACTCACCAGGGGGCGCTGCAGCAAACATTATTTGTGCAAATCAATGTTACCGGAATCTGCTTCTTTATCGACTATATCCTTGACATTATTTAATGTTGTTTCGTATAGTGCTGGAATCATTGCCCCCGAAATAGTTTTTCTGCTGGGCAATGTATAGCCTGGAATATGTTTGGCAAATTTTTTGAATCCCTTATCTTCTACTATGCTGAAAGGCTGATAGTCTGCGATAAATAAGTCTAGTAGATCGCGATCGATTTTCCGCTTTTCATCTGTAGTAATTTTTTGGCTACATAATTTTGCATAGTCTTTTGTGCGTTTCCGAGATGAGACTTGAGCCGGACAAACCAGATTCAAAGAAGTTGTCGTGGTGGCATTTTCTAGTAAAGTCTCTGAGCCTGTCGTTGGTGGATTAGATGACGCCGTGTTTAAGAGTTCCCTATTATTAATCCTTTCTGCTGTAACCTCAGAAGAATCACCCGAAGCTACCGATTTTTGCGCAAAGAAAATCGTAGCATGTGATCTTTTCAAATGTGCATTTAAATTTCCAGTAGTCGACTTATACGAAAAATTTTGCTTGCAATATTTGCACACAGCAAGAAATGAACTATTGTCTTTTTTTATAAAATGTGTCCATATTTCACTAGCTTTTCGTGACATCATTAATATTTACAATTTTAAAATTAAAAGAAATAGACGGATACTAAAACGTTTGTCGTTAAATATATATATACAGAATTGTCTTATTTTATTGTTCTAATATAGGTCCACAGTTTTTATTTTAAGAGTTAAAGAATTATTATATACAATTAGTACACAGTACAATTTACGTATTATTCACTATATTCACACTGCACAAAACAAGAAATACCTAAATAAACTTAATTAGCACTAAGTTCAAAACTTAAATGAAATTAAAAATTGGCGCGAATTATTGTTTACACACAACAAACTCAAGCAGCTGTACGTCATGCGCAAAAGTAATAACAATTTTACACTAAAAAACAAATATTAAGCACCGACTTTACTGCTCTTACGATAAAGTTTAAATTAGATTATTATTTCTTCATAACTAAAACTTGCTGGCGGCGAATATAGCTAATATTCGCTTTGTCTCACTTTTTCTACCGACAGTGTCATTAGTTAGAAAGAGAAGCGGCGAATTTTAAACCATTACCGATTAATGGTTTTTTATCGTTTTATATTTGTTAAGTTTTCTTTCGATATTTTTTCGATGTTTTAATGACATTAGCACAAAGTTTTAGTAAAACTAGAAATCCGTTTTAATCCAAGGGCATATCGATACGATAAGTTATAGGTGTGTATCGGTTTTTAGCTACGTTTTGGTATAGCGGACACATGCCTAGTCACTACCAACTGAGCCAAATGTGTCGTCGAATTATGTACCTATCAATATTTGTTAAAATGATACATGAATATAATAATCGTTGATAGTTTATAAATACATAGTAGGTATAATGAACAGGTTAGCAATACACTTGATGATGATTGGAAACAAGAATTCAAATAAATTGATAAAAAGATAGCTTCAATAAAAGATTGTAGATCTTTTATTGAAGGTATCTTTTTATCACAAACGTTTGACATTGTATCTGTGTCGATTTTGACAGTGCATCAATTTGAAAGGTACTAGGGGACCAAGGTAAGGCGGTTACGAGAAATCGGGAAAGCTTTTAACCCACAACTGTAACACGAAGGTATAAGAGCTAAAGTTATACTTTAAGCTACGAAATATTAATTTTTAAACTGTACATGTATCGTTGTAAGTCGGAATGTAACAAATATCGATCGTATATGAGATAGCTTGGCGATGTTGTTAAATCGGTATGGACACGGCGCATTGATTACTTGATTCAATTGTGCTTGTAAGCTCTAATGTTGCTAGGCAGAATCTTGTGAGAGCGAAAAGCTGCAGAGATTTGTTTACTGTGTATGGCAAAATGTTTCTTTGGCTTAGCATCTTAATCATATTATGTAACATTTATGATTTAGAAAAGATTTAAAAAAAATATTTAAATACACTTTAAAGTTTACCTTTTAAACTTTTAAAGTGATAATGTCATTATTCTAGCAAATACAGAGAGTATTCCTATAAATACTTTATTTTTATGATATTCTATAAAACGTCACATATTTAAGGATAATAAAAATATTATGACATATTGACGGGCAGACAGCTTGGGTTTTTTAATAGGCCCTATATTTCTTAGCAGAAACCTAAAATAAAGAATTCAACGAATTTTGG
Organism: Boloria euphrosyne; assembly: GCA_951802675.2. Classification (NCBI taxonomy): domain Eukaryota; kingdom Metazoa; phylum Arthropoda; class Insecta; order Lepidoptera; family Nymphalidae; genus Boloria; species Boloria euphrosyne. Next base: position 9,650,880 of record OX637879.1, on the reverse strand, counting down.
TCGTTTTACATACATTTTATTTTTAAAATCTTTAAATTACAATGAATAAGCTACTAAGTGTTGTAACAGAATTGAAAACCGACTCAATGGAAATTCAAATAGACTTAAGCCTATCATTTTATAAGCTCTGCTCGTTTATTGTGTTTACTCAATACTCATACATATCTGCTTAAATTGTTCTTTTGCAACGTCCGATATCTATCTTTGTGATTGTTCAATCGATGGATAAATTGAATATGTGTATGTATTTATTATATAGTTTCGCTTAAACTAGTTACATTGCTAGCGTTGTTAAAAGCTTTTTCATAAGTGTAAAAGATGTTTCAAAAACAAAACTTTGTTTTAATATGTATTATCGTTTGTATTAATATTTTCATCTTTAAGATTAAATAAAGAGAGGCTGTCTCTTCTTTTCTCAATTGGAGAGATAAGAAATTAATTGACCATTCGAATAACACCTCCCTTAAGTTATAATATGTATATAAGTAGATTTTTAACTTAGTATTAGTCGGTGATACAATTAGTCACCTCACGCACAGTATTATTTATTGCAATAATTATTATAAAGTAATCGTATTGTATAAACCCTATACGTACTGATAGACATTTTGTTTTATTTTATTTAACACAAATTCATATGAATTCACAGTTATTTTATAATTTGCGTAGACATACAATGCAGCTCTAGGGATTATTGGACAGATTTTTAAAACGGATATTCCACAAATACCATTGTTGTATCAGTTGGTTTTTAAACGATTTGCGTATAAAGTTTCTATATGTAAATATTTTATATTTATCACGAAAAAAATGAATTTGTATGGATTTAAATTGGGTGTATATTTGTATAGTCAAAAAACGATGTAGTGCTAATATAATTGGCGTCGCAGTTTAGTTTTTCTAATAATACACATATAGACGTGTTCCTCAAAGTTAAGAAGCTTTGATATTGAGACTTAAAAGATTTTAATTTTATTTATTATGTAGGTACATATCAAAGTTAAGAGAGTATATAATAAAACAATCTGAATCTTACCTTAAAAATAATGGTCAAAGTTTGGAAACTTCTTAAAAAGCCTTGCGTAAAAAGCTTATATACTTGTATGTACAATATAGCTACATATATAACGTTAAGCAAACAAACTTATGTAATTTATTAAAAAAACATCTCTTTTAAGTAACTTAGTGATAGATAAAAAATATGAGCTTTATGATAAATAATTATTTATAGAAATGATTTGATTGATGGTTTGAGTATACACTATAGAAACACGTATGTTTGTCTGTGAAGTAATGTTTTTCTTCGAAACTTATTGAAAAGCACTCTCCTACAGTATAGAGTTAATTAAAATCAGTGGCCTCATTATACAAATGTTTTTAACAAAGATGTTGCTCATCAGTTACGCTACCAAATAGTGTGTGGGCGCACAGTAGAACACAATAGGTTATAATTTGATTACTTCGGGGTATAAAAAACGTACGTATATAAGTATCTATTTCAAATTAAGCATCTAGCCCCCTACGTTACGTAATGATTGTAATTATTTTGTAAAAAATTGGTTTAAACAGGCAGGTTATATTAAATATGATACACTAATTTCTTCGTGAAATATACTAGTGACATATCTTGACTTTGCTCAGCTTTTTTACCCCGTACGTAAAGAGAGAAATGTTAGACTTAGCAAGTGAAGGTAACTGTGTGTGAGGTTAGTCTGTTTATAATTTAATGTAATTTATAAAATCAACTAATCAAGACAATTTTTAGCTATAATTTACAAATAAAGAAAATTTATAGTAAATGTTATAGTGAATATTATGTAAGTACATTTGTAGAGACATACGTAGGTGTCTGAATATATGTTATGTTTCAATTGATCGAAAAGTTTTAATATTTGTGTTGTTAGTGTACTTTTAAATAAATCAGCTTTTTTCTATACGGTTAAAAGTTTCTGTCGCTTACGTGGAAAACCGATTGAAGCGGGTTCAAATCCGGGCCTTGCACCTCTAATATTTTTAGTGACATAGTAGAATTTGAATCGGTTTTTCGTCTATTACCTGGTCTAGTAATCAGAGAAACTGCCAACCGCGTCAGGCTTGCCACAGTTTGGACATCTGTAAAGGCAATTTGGGAACTACATGTATTGTAGTCTCGACGTACAATTTTGGATAGTGTTTTTTTAGTGAGGAAAATATTTTTTTGGCATTCTGATTAAGAAACTATACAAAAATTTAATAATAATTACATCAAAAAAATATTGAATAAACCATAGTATTTTTTTACAGAAAGATCAATTAGGTAGTTTTAGATATCAATATCCTCAAATTTATCAATCCTGAAATTTACAGATAATTTATACATTTTCGTTTAAATTTATTTATTGTCAGCTGCAATTTCACAATAACTGTTTTGGTCAGAGTATATTGTTAACCAATTGTCATTTAAATTCTTGTTATGAATGCATTCACATCACAATTACAATGTGCTGTAATCCACAAATATATGGAAGGTTACATTACGCAATTTAATCACGTGTTGCCCAAATTGACCCACCTTTCAAAGAGTTTAATAGACTACAATGCTGCTCAACTATCAACCGTATAAGGATGTCGAAACGTTTGAAAGCTCTTTAATCTAAATGTATTCATTGCTGGCTGGCTATGTATGTGATTTACTCAAGCTCATTTATAAGTGGAAATGTAAGTAATTTTTTTACTAAAACGGCTATGGTTTGTGTAGATTAAGGCCCATAGCTGATTGTTTGGACGTTTTGACAGCTGACCACTCTCGTTACCACTGTCTTCGTGAAAGGCATCACCAACTAAATGCAAGGCTAATTGAATACAAAAGAACCGATAACTAAAGAATGTGCTTTACGTCAGTTGGGCAATGCTCAAGACTGGACATATGCAGCATACCGCCAAGTTGAAGATCTCTGAGAGAGAGTTGAAATCGAATTTTGGTATTTTAAAGTTTATATAATCAATATACACAATATACACTTTCTATTTTTCATCTAATGCTTAAGAAAATTTTGTCATTATTATATAGTAAAATAAATAATAAAAATTGCAGATTTCTCTATTGTATTTGTTATATTATTCACGAAATCTTACCAACTTTGAACTTTTGAAGCATATTATCACACAGCAAGTATAGAGTCCTTACATCCTTCATGTAACAAAGCAGCCAGGAAGCCTTAGGCGCCAGTCGTGTCTTACAGTTAATGATGTCATTAAATATGAACCAAAGTGAGCTTGGGTCTTTTGTGCACTGATATTACACCTGCCCTTAGTGCTAGATATCCTTGCTTGAAAATCTTTGTAAGGTTTTGTGTGGCTGAAGATGAGTTACAGTGAACCCGTGCTTCAGTTCAAGAATCATTTATAGTACTTTCAATAAGGAAAATGTATACTTTGTTATTAAGAAATAGTATTTCTAGTATATAATATCTAGGTACTAAATTTTTGTCTCTCTATATTATTAAAATCTGTCTAGATTTATAGCGTTAGGAAGTAACAATATACCAAACATACAGAAAATTTTTCGCAATGATACTAGTGACTTAGATTATTATTTATATTTCCTGACTAATATTAAAAGGCACAAATTCATCATTATTTGTAAAATACATTCGAATAATTCTCAACAATATTAAATTATTACTCGATATTAAAATCTATTTGACTTTAAATTAAGTCCACTTAATTATTTTAACACTCGCTGATAGACAGTTTTAAACCATTTTATAATCATAAAATCACAAGACTGGTTTCTATAACAAAGGTAAGAATTTATGTAGATTTTTTCAAAATATATTCGCTTGGAGAATAAAAATTGTGTTGAAATTCATTATTTTAGAAGAAGAAGTTAGAAATATGGAAATTTAGTTTTAAGTACCTGAATATACTCGTACTGCAGGTTGAAAAATGTTATCTTGCTAACTGTTTGTACCAAATAAAGTACAATTACGAAATAAAATTTGAACAATTTTTTACACAGAAAATGCCTGGTAACCACCATATGAGAAAATTATTTATTACGGGTTGCAACGTAGATATTTGGTTCTTGAATAATATGAATATTATTATTTTATTCAACAATCAAACATAACGTATGGGATAGGTTATATTTTTGGACAGCTATAGACTATATTTTACTGTTTTATTAGTCGTATAAATATAAAGAAGTATTTCGAAATGCTTTATATTTTTCTTATATATATTTATGTTAGGTATAGTCTGAATGATTCTTCATTTTGATTATTTACTTTACTGTGTAAAAATATTCTTACCCAATTACTTCTTAAGATAAACCACGAAAATTGTTCGATAAACAAACTCCTAAAATATTTCTTTACAACTAAATTGAAAGCATAATAAAAGTGTTAAACTTTGATCACAATAGGACTTATGAATACCTTTTCCAGCTTGCCCTTATTTTACAATTACAACATTGATGTTTATATATTTTTATGTACTTTATATATCAAATTTGGTTATTGCTCGTAGCTTTAACTTTATCGTTGCATAATATTCTACATAATGTACAATATTTTGATAAGATATGATGCATAATGAGACAATGATTCAGTTTTTGGGTTCGGTGTTCTGACAAAATCTTATCGCTTCCTCTTTAAAACATTCTATATTGTGTGGAGATTAGGCTTTGACTCTATGATTCATTCATTAGGCAAGCAAAGTCATTCTTTTGACACGATAAGATCTAGATTGCGTTTAAACAGTAATTTAATAGTAAAAATGGTAAATGATTTCCATTTTCAGTTTATTGAACTTTTAATTTCCCATATATTTCTTAATTACACAATAGATTTACAGATTAACAACCTATTTAGAATATAGCGGGCACAAGAATATGTTAGTGTCACTTTCAATATATAAAAAGGCTATTAATGTTATTTTAATCTTAAATTTCACACATCTGATGTAGAGATAAGTTAACATCTACATAATTTATGACTACGGAGACTCCGTTAGCAGTAATAGTAACGTCCGCGTCACTATAATTTATAGTTTAATTTTTGTAAGGCAGCTTCAAGAAATCGTTATTTTAGATACCCATTATAGACTTGATGATTATTATCATCATTAAGTAAAGTTCATTACCACGTCGTTATTATATTTAGGCCATCCGACTTGTAAAAGAGGCTCTGGTAATTGTTGACTGGCTCGTAGTATTGCTTCTGGTTTTAAATTGCACTTCCGTTTTCCAATTCGGCCATTTTGTTCATTCAAATCTGAATCATGGCTTTTCGAAATCCAATATTCCCGAGCCTTTTACATACTATACTATAAGCAAGAACAATTACTTACCATAAATGCCGTTTACTTGAATAAGGCATTTTAAAAAGTGATGACATTACAAAATTAGCATTGCGAATTGGACTCGCCGCTGCCTTTGTGCTTATCGATACAGCACTATCTCTAACTTTAAGCTTATAAGTAATGCATATTTTATTATTTCTGCTGTATCACCAGTTGTATCTCACGTGAACGTCGATTAAACGAATTTATAACTTATTCGTATATTAATTTGGACTGAGAAATCTTTGAAGAGCGCAAAATATTGTTTGTAGGTAATATATAATTTGTTGTTTGTACAGTCATCGTGTGGAATTATTGGCGAGGTATTCAAGTACCCTCGCGTCTCTGCGTTGAGCGTCAATACAAATTGGGATGATTGGCCCTGATCCAACTGTCAATCACGCATCCACAATGGAAACTAATGATATTTTTTGTAACTCTCTAGCTTTTTGTAAATGCTCACGTCATAATAATGTGTGGGCCTATATTACTATGAAGTATTGCATAACCTTCGTGACACTGCAAATATGTATATAATATTTAAACGAATAATATTTTCTAGGAAAGTAGCGTTATATATAAAAAAGTAATTTGAAAGAATTACATGCTATATTATAAAGCCAAAGGTTTTGTATTTTTGTTTCTTTGTACATGCTATTTATGTATCTGTGGAATTACCAAAAATATTGAAAGCAATATGCATCACTAAATAAAGAAGGCTACCTAACTTCAACTATGACATAAGGTTATAGGGAAATAACAAACAAGTAAAAGTTACGAAAAATAAAATGTTTCTTAAGCATCGTCAACGTAAGACATAAAGCTCGAAGCGTAAGCTTTTAATTCATTTGATATATCTTAACTAATTGATAAAAAAATTCAACTGAACAATTCAACCTTTACCCTTCAAAGTCAACTCTGTAATCAACCAGTGTTTATCAATTTGTGTCTATATGATTAATGATTCAATAGCTTAATACATTTTGATTGGTGAATGGGGCCTCAATAAGAAGGGATACAAATTCTATGGGAAACTTAACTGCCCATTTATCCAATTTTCGTCAGCGTTCACTTATCACCGGTCACACATAAAGTATGCGAATCTAATAGAATCTTTCGACAGGTAACTGTTGTTGCAAATGCATCGCCCGCAATTACTATTGGCACCATAACTTCAATCATTCGGCGTTTATACGCTTCGAGTGTTTTAGATAATGGTGGTCCTCTAAAACACTTGAGAGAGTCGCGTCAGTGTAAACGATGATTAATATCTTGACGGTGTGTGTATTAGGCGCACGACTTGTATTGGTTAACGAAGCCGGGCTCGCCCGCGGCTCGGATGTCCGTTGGTATTGCTAGACGCGTCATTTGTTCGCTACAACGGTCGCTACTGCTTTGAATTCTTTACTTTTCAATGAACACCGCTGGATCGCATTGCTGACAACTGCGCTTATGGTTCCTCAGATAAGATCATATAGCAAGCTATTAGCTAACGTGATTGACGTTGTTAGTTTCTTGTCAGTAATTTTGTTTGAAATTCTATTTTGTTTTTTGTTGTATCAACATGTCTTACAGTGTTCTTGTACAGCATGATTGCTCAAAAGATTTGTTGGTTCGCAATGAACACAAAAAGTTATTTAATAATCGCTTATGCTATCATATAATCTAGTATTACGATAACTAAAAGCTTAATAGATCTAAATAAAAAACAACGAGGTTAATTTCGTGTTACGACGCCTTTGTAATGATTGAAATTCAATCAAATCAATTATTGAAAGACACTTAACTCTTGCACAATGGTGTGTTGAGTTGTGACTTGTGAAACAAAGAAGTGGAACCGTGACTGGATATAATGTGTTATGAAAAATTAAGGAGTGGTAACCCAAGAGACATTGACGCAAAGATTATGTTGTTAAATCAAACAGGCCTTAGGGCATGGGGTTGTCAATATGTACTCTATTACAGTGTAAATTGTCGTTGGCTAACATTTTGATTACTGTTTTATGTTGATAGAATATTACTAGTAATATATATTTAATGTTAAGTAATTTAGTTTTTTTATTATTCATCCATTTTATGTCGTATTCTTCGAAACGAAATAGAAGTTCACACATTATGAAAGAGGTTTAAAAGATTACCACACTGGTAGAAGGACTTTAAAATATGTTGGGACTTTAGCACAATACGTAGTGTTTAGTACGAACATTTGGGTTAACGAGTAACAAAACTGAATGCCACGAGCGGGCCTCGAACCCGGGTCTACTGACACAGCAAGTAAATGCAAACTGAGCCAAAAGTAGAAGTATGTTAAAACAAAACTTAGCTGTCGTAATTCATCAAACAGTTCTTTCCGTTTCCATATCTAGGTTTGCAATACCAATCTATTATTTTTGCCTACATCGCGAACCGCTGACTAAACTTTGGACTAACTGCAACAATGAGATAACACAGCATCGCTAATCTGTCAGACGACCCAACTCCGTTAATCTATTTAATACACGCATATAAAGTGAAATACTGGGCCATTAAAATTTTAATTATGTGCCTGTGCTTTTATTTATAGTAATATATTAAATTCCAAATGAGTGTCAGATCGGAATTTATAATTTGTTAAAATAATGCTACGAAAGTGAAATATTTTACCAAATTGTTTTATTTTGAAACCTTTATATGCTAAATGGGATTTTTAATCACGATATCATATTTCAATGTAAAGCCGCCACCACTTTGAGAGGTTCTTTGTTTTTTTCTTTTACTACATTTCTTGGGTCGATCACTTAACTTTTAGTTTTAGAATATTTTTAAATTTTTAAATTTTTGTGTCAAGTAGTGCTAACAAGTAGAATGATAACTGAATGGTAAAATAAAGTGATATCAATATTTATTTAAATCATTTATTACTTTAACTGTAAATATTTAATGCTGTGATATTGGTAATTACTGAAAACCTTTAGAAGACCAGTATTTTATTCAATAACTTTATACTTTTAAGACTTACCTAAGTTAGTAAAGACTAATTTAAATTTTTGCTGTCATTAAAAAGACTGAAATATACCAACCACAAGTGTTTGTTAGTAATAATATTGTGTAAGCAAAATATATTATTTTTCTGTTGTTATTATTATTATTTCCTTTATTAATTTGATTTCTTAAGTTAGGTTTTTTACAATAAAGTTATATCAAAAGTAAAATACATTAAAGAATTTACAAAATATAAATACATTATAAAAAACCTAACCTGAGGCCTTTGTCAACTGCTACAACATCGCGATGAATCCCACACTCGTTGTTTAGGAAATACTCCCTAAGACTGCACACCTCGCGGTTATGGAGGTCCTTAGCGTTTAAAAAGCCACGGCCTCCACACTTACGCGGGATGTACAGTCTCATAACTGACGAGCGTGGGTGCCTCATGCGGTGTGCAGTGAGAAGCTGACGGACCCTCGTATCCAGGGCGTTATTATTATTATTATTATACAGCTCATTATTATTATTATTATCTTTTATTAATTTCATTTCTTAAGTTAGGCTTTTTACAATAAAGTTATATCAAAAGTAAAATACATTAAAGAATTTACAAAATATAAATACATTATAAAAAACCTAACCTAGGGTGCCGCCGGCAGCGAGGCAGGGCCCAGGCTACCGGTGGTTAGGGCTGCAGAGAGAGGAACCTCCTGACAATGCGCGCCGTGTCCAGAAGTACCGCCTTCTGCATCTGACCCTTGATCCAGCCATCTAGCGAGAGTCTCTTAAGATGTTTGTCGAGACTCTTCGCTATAAGACCGTTCGCCGAAACGACCAACGGGACAATGATCGTCGAGTCAACATCCCACATGGCGGTTACCTCGTGAGCCAAATCAAGGTACTTGCTGAGTTTGTCCTTCTCAGCCTTCACGAGGTTCTCGTCATGCGGGATGGCGACATCGACGAGCACTGCCTGGCGCTTTGATCGATCTACCAGCACGATATCAGGCTTATTGGCTACAATAGTCCTGTCCGTGATGATAGATCGATCCCAATAGAGCGTGGCACGACCATTCTCAAGAACCGGCAATGGTGCGTACTTATAATATGGCACCTCAGACCCCACAAGACCGTATCGAAGAGCAAGTTGCTGGTGAATGATCCTGGCTACTAGGTTATGTCTGTGCAAGTACTCGCCGTTAGCAAGATGAGAACAACCAGAGATTATATGCCTGAGTGACTCACCGGGACGGCGGCATGCCCGACAGATGTCGACCGTACCGTCCTTCAGGATATATCTGCGGTAATTGTTCGTCATCATTACTTCGTCCGCAATTGCACAGAGAAAACCTTCGGTTTCCCCAAAGAGATCCCCGAAGCGTAGCCAGTTCACCGACGCGAGCAGATCTACATCGGGCCCCATAAGGGCCTTGCAGAACCGCCCATGTAGCTCCTTGCACTTCCACGCAGTCCTACGGTCATCGGTGCTAAGCACCTTTGGTCTGCGCCAGTTCTCGTTTGCCAAGGAGAGAGAGGTGAGGCCTTTGTCAACTACTACAACATCGCGATGAATCCCACACTCGTTGTTTAGGAAATACTCCCTAAGACTGCACACCTCGCGGTTATGGAGGTCCTTAGCGTTTAAAAAGCCACGGCCTCCATACTTACGCGGGATGTACAGTCTCATAACTGACGAGCGTGGGTGCCTCATGCGGTGTGCAGTGAGAAGCTGACGGACCCTCGTATCCAGGGCGTCCAGCTCAGTCTGAGTCCACCTTAGTATGCCAAAGGAGTAAGTGAGCAGAGGCATTACCCAAGCGTTGAAGGCACGCGCCTTATTGCCACCGGACAAAAGACTGTTAAGTACTTTTGTCAAGCGACAAAAGAAACGCTGCCTCAACGCCTGCCTAATGTCTCCGTCCGCAATACCCAATGACTGTGACATACCAAGGTACTTGTAGGTTTCAGCTTCGGAGATAGACCTGAGGGATATTATGTCGGAAAGTTGTAAATTCGCGGAATTTACGACTTTCCCCCGCTGCACATGCATAACCGCGCACTTGTCTACACCAAAGTCCATTTTGATGGCGCTACTGAAGGTTTCTGTTACTTCCAGTAGTTCCACCAGATCTTGGCGCTTTGATGCATACAGCTTAAGATCATCCATGTACAGCAGATGAGAAATAACCTCACCTCCTCTTCGAAGCCGGCAACCTAGTCCTGAATCCTTCAGCAGAGTGCTGAGCGGGTTCAGGGCCAGGCAGAACCACAGAGGACTCAAACTGTCACCCTGGAAAATACCTCTCTTAATCCTTATCAAGTCCTGCGGGCCAGGGAGACCATCCCCACCACCTGGTTGATGGAGGACTGTGGTCCACTGCCTCATACATGCGCCTAAGAGTGATCTTAGAGCTGTATCGATTTTATACAGCACTAAGACCCTCTCTAGCCATGAATGAGGCACCGAATCATAGGCCTTCTTATAGTCAATCCAAGCGGCCGAGAGGGACCCCCTGTTCCGCCGGACCTGTTGGCAAATGGTCGTGTCAATGAGGAGTAGCTCCTTAGTACCACGGGACCCAACTCTACATCCATTCTGAGAAAAGGCCAAAACATTGTTCGCAATAACGTGCGTATTAATTTTTGTTCTCAAAATGGACATAAGAAGCTTGTATAAGGTGGGCGGCTGTTGCCCTCCCTAAAACAGATTAGCTTGGCAATGAGAGTCCTAAACGAATTGATACGCCGCTCGATCCGTATTTGCCAGGCAGGAGCACCCCCGGTGGTCCGCGTTGCTCGATCAGTGTCCGGGAATCTGACACGAGCAACACGGCACACCGCGATGGCCCCACAGTACATGATCGAGTGGGTATCAGTTAAATCTTCGCTAGCCCGGAGGTACGGGTCTAGCAAAGCGTCCATGGCTCCCATTAACGCTAGGTTACGCTTGTGCATTGGCAAGCGTGGTATTCGTGGCCTAGACTCAGGTGTGGATCGATACCGCCCAATCGCCTCCTCCAAAGCCCTCCTCAGCTGCTCATTGGCCTGCGTATTTACGCCACTCGCACATTCTTCCTCATCGGCTCCGTGATCCGCCAGCGGCACCCCCGGCACCATATTGGGCATTGGCACCGGAGCCGGTGACGTAGCAGGCGGACCCAGACCCGGCGCAGAAGCCGCGCGAGCGGCCAGTTCTTCCAGGCGTAATCGATCAAGTGTCGCGTCATCCAGCAACTTGCGTCGCTGGATGAAGCGCACCTGATCGGATAGGCGTTGCGCAGATACGGCGATGGTCGGATCAAATGCCAGAAACAGAGGCAGCATCCTGTCCCGGTACGCGGACAGGTTGATTCCCCCCTCTGTAGCCCCATAATAGGCGCGCATGCAGTTCTCGTTCATTACTTGAGTCCATCGCATGCGACGCACTACACCACCGGTAGCGGGGGCCATGGTTGGGGCAGGTTGCCCCGTAGGTCCCAAGCGTGCCGGCAGCGGTGGTCGTCCACGTCGCGCAGGTGGTCGTGGCGGCGGGGGCGGGGGCCCGCGCTCGTCGTCGCTCGACTCGCTAGTGTCGGGCGCTGTGGCGAACTCATCACCCGACGATGATGGCGAGGAGGACGACGAGACGGGTGGGGGTGTTGGGCGTGCGTTAGATGTGTGCGCGGCTGTTTTTCTTGCCTGGCTCCTTGTGATCATTAGTATTTTTGTCCGTTAGTCCTGTTTATTTCGCGTGACACTTCGTTGTCATCTTGTGTCGCGACTGATTTTTATTAAACACTACATATTACTCACATTTCTCTTTGCCTTTGTGGTTTTCCTCATTATTTAAAAGGTTTTTAAATAGTGTTTTAGTGTTTTAAACAGCAATAAACAATTCTAAAAATGTAAAAATACTAAAAATTCACGGAAGCCTATATTTGTGACATCATGTGTCAGCCGTCATATTAATATATATTTAATCAATGCTTTTTTTTTAATTTAGTTACTGCTTGCGACTTTACACCCATGTCATAAGTTTCTATTAAGTCTACAGTCCACGATCCCACGTTTTCTATGAGTAGTTTTAACAGAATATGGAAGTAATATGTTTATTTAAGACATTTTATATCAAACAGTAAATAATTCATCTGCTTAATAATATAAATTACCAACCTGCACTAGACCAGTGTATTGAAGGGAGGGCTGTGCCCAAAAGTAAGTCTTTAAAAAGGTTGAATATATGCAATAATATAAATTGTATTTGTAGAATTAAAATATTTTATCTAATAATATATTCTTTCTGATATCTCTAGGGCGATGTTTTCGTCACTGAGTGTATCCGATCGTTCGTTTCATAATCCATGTTGCCGTATTTAGCGTGGACTATTCAGGCCTTCACAAGATTTTGTGCGTGATCAATGTGTTCTTGTGCTTGTTATTTAATAGTGCTCCCTTTCAGCCTTTCTCTAGCTCCCTTCATCTTATTATAATACAACATACGAGATTTGCACACCATATAACATGTTTTCTCATTAAATCCATTTTTCTCTTTCATACATCATGTTTGCTCGATTCTTGATTCAATCATGTCATTTTTTAGACAATTCTTTCATAACTTTAATAATATTAGGCAATTTATTTACCTTCACCTACAATGAAGAATATTAAAAAATAAAAATACTAAATACCCCACGAAAAAGAATGTATGAAGGTCCACCATAATGTCAGTGGGATCTAAGTATGACTTGTACATATTTTACAATACGAAGCGTCATCCAATTTTTAAATCAATTATTATTTATTAACAAGTAAAGCCACGGGAAGAACTTAACACGAATATAAAATTTAGTTGTTAACTAGATTCGTTGATCCAATAATTTGGGCGCTGCGACATTCGAAGGGGCTATTAGTTTTTTCTTTGCTGAACTGTGTGGCATCATTATATTGTTTATTTTGTCTTAATGATAGGGACTCCAATTTAACACATGTTGCTTTCGTCCTATAAAAAATTATATCCACATTATTTGATATAATTTGTACCATGTTATGACGAAAGGTTCGTGTGTTTAAGAGCAATTTTTCTTGTTCCGTTATTAACCGGTGAGCTTTTTTTATCTTAAAAAAGTTAACGAGGATTAGATATAGGGTTTTTTATTATAAGGCTGATGATTTCGACGTTGTACGGAAATGAACTTTAATTAAATGAAGTTATAAAAGTAGCCAGTTACAGAAAAAAGTCAATGACTTTTGTTATTTATTATTTAGACCAAAATTTCTAATAATAACTATTATTTTAAAATTTTTACAGGAAATACTTCGAGTTATGTAAAAACGTGCAATTATGTTCTGGTCTTTGTATTGTTAATCATATGAACTAAGATGGTTTCATTTTTTTCTGTTTAATAAAAGTGCTTTACTTTTTATATAACTAGCGACATGCCCTTACTTCATTCCCTTAAACACAAATTTAAGCACTTATTATTATAAAAAGTGAAAAATTTCAACTCGACTGATCAAGAAAAAAATGTTCATTAAAAGATTTTTAAGGAAATCTTGAAAAAAAAAAGATTATTCGATAAAAATTGATTATTCGATTTGGTAAGTGTATACCTACTTATTTTTTTTTGGTATACTAAACTCATCTTTTTCGTCAGTGTTGGTTAACTTCAAAGAGAACAAGGGGGCAGTAAATTTTCCTCTTGTACATAAACCTATATGTTTATAGCTTTTGTGAAGTCCCGGCTAATTTATTCCTTCTCAAGAGAATGCTTAGTTTGTTAACTAATATTCATATTATTTGGAGATGTTATTTTGTGCTTAGTTTACATGATACATTAAATAATATAAACTATTTTATTGTAATACAAATTATGATGAATTTGAATAATTAAAATAAGCATGATGCTATTAAAGCAAGTTTGATTAAAACACGTTAAAAGAAAATATTTTCTTTGCTGAGCTTTGCTAAGAAGTATTTATTTTATAAGAAATGTAAATATATTAATGTATAAATATACTATTACCAGCCTAAATAATACGAAAACAAAGTATGAAAATCCCGATGTAGTCCAACCTTTACAAAATGACAAGTTGTCAGAGGGATAACATATAGTCTGTAAAGAAACTAAGTTAGAGCTTTGAGGGTTACTTAAAGGCTTTGTAAATCAAAAATATGTTTAAAGTAGCAAAGTAAATTTAAATTTGAACAGAGGCTTCTTTTAATTATATATAATAACTAGCGGTGCCCGCGGCTTCGCTCGCGCTAAGAGTGAATAAAATAAACATTTTTGCTTATATACTGTTACTTATAATGTACCAACGACTGATTCCCCATTTAAAGTTCTGGCCCTCTTTTCTGGGAACTACTCTATAGCATTTTCTATTTCATCTACAGCACCAGTTATTTTGTAATCCTGTGAGATGTTTCTCTTAAGTTTTAGCAAGAGTTATCTATATAAATTTTTAAGAACTCTATAGAACCAGTAATTGTGTTTTCACTTAGGAATGAAAGATTAATGTTCAATAAAAGGTATTTTAAATGTTTTCTCGTATAATAACGTATCACTATACAAAACTTATTTCAAATCAGTTATGTACTTTTTGTGTGAAACGCACGCTTCGATTTACGAAGTTACTGTTTTTTACGTACTGATAAAAATAGGTATTGTGAGTGTAGCTTATGAGACAGATATTTGATATTGTAAACTATTCTGTAGCCCTTTTTAAGACTTATAATATTGTTTTGATGTATCTCTCAAGACTTACCCGCAGCTAGGTTTCTAAGGACGACTCAATGAAATAAATTGTTTTGTTTTCCTGCGGAAATGTTTTTTTCTACAATAAAGAGTACCATAGTAATAACCCGAGTAATAAGTAATCATTACACATTTTTTTTTAAATCGGTCCGGTACTTTTTGTGTTAAGCGAAAACATACAAATAGACAATAATTTTAAAAACGTATTGAGGTCTTTATTTAATACATATTTCATTACAGTCATTGTTTTAAAAAAATATTTAATGTACAGACTTTTTATAAGTTTCTGCTTTATTATATTTATACATATAGATACTAATAATAAAAATAGGTATTGCGAGTGTAACTTACATATATTTTGGTATTGTAGACTTTTCAGTAGGCTTTTTTTAGACCTAGAATTTCCTACTACATTTTGACGTATCTCTTAAGATTTCGCCACTGGTAGCTTTCTTAGGTCAACTCAATAAAACCAATTATTTTGTCTTTCTGTTTCAGTGAAAAAAATTTTCTTCAATAAACAGTATCCTAAATGTTGACCCGAGTAATAAATTATCACTACACAAAATTTAGTAGACAAACAGACAAACGCTCAAAAATTTTTACAACTATTATTTTGAGGTGTATATTTAATATATTATTATACGTCACAGCCTTTGTTTTTTTAAAATATTTCAAATAAATGTGACTTTGCTCTGTTACTGTATGTCGAATAGGTATCATCGCCCCGCGGTTTCACCCGCGTTGTTCAAGGTCCCGTGAGAATACCGGAATAAATAATATAGGTTATGTTATTGGCTGATAATGTAGCTTTTCATTAGTTTTTTTTAAATGATCTAACAGTACTTTTTGAGTTTATTCTAAACACAGTATAGTTTGTCCAAGCTGCGACATTTTTCTTAGTTATAGAATCTGAACCGTCATAATTACTAAACGAAAAGTCTGATCTATATATCAGGTTAAGATCATTTATTTCTCAAGAAGAATATTACAATTCACTTATATGAGAAATTAACAATTACTAAAACTAACACTATTGGGTACATCGCAAATTCACAAGCCAGACAATTTACAATTTGAGGGTGAAACTAAAAAATGTATACACAAGTTTACAGAATAAGCGCAACTGGAAGAGCCTTTACTCGAGATTTTTGTTGTAACGTTTACAATGTATTACTATTTGGATAATATTGTACCTACTACATTTTTTTTATTATTACTTTTAGTATTATTATTTATTTTTATATATTTTTTTTTATTTTTTTTTTTTTATTATTTACAATTTAGTAAATTTAATTTAATTTTATATTGTTTTTTTTTTAGTTAAATATACTTTTTATAATATTTGTACGTTGATTTTTTATGTTAAATATTAATTACAATTTATTTTACTAACTATTTTTTAAATAATTTTTGAGTAATTTTTTGAAAGTCGGTAATGATTTTGCTTCTTTAATACTATTTGGCAATTTGTTGTATAGTTGGGCTCCTTCAAACATTATGCATTTTTTGCCATAGTTAGTGCGTGGCTTATGGAGTATAATATCGTTGGCAGATCTTAATTTCATTTTTTGTATTTCTTGTTTTTTCGTAAATGAAATTTTTGAATGAGTATTTTTATTTAATATTTTACGTACTAATAGGCAATTATAATATATGTAGGTTTGATAAATGTTCATAACACCCGTTTCTTTATAGATTTTTTGAGTAGAGGTAAGAAAATCGTATTTAAAGAGAATTTTTATCAACTTATTTTGTGCTATTTGTAGTGATTCTAAATTTGTTTTTGCTGCTGAGCCCCAGATCTCAATTAAATAATCAATATGTGGTTTAATAAGGGAATTATATATAATAAAGCGTACCACACGTGGCAAACAACGAACAATACTCCTTATAGCACCCATCAGAGAAGTCAATTTAGCTTTTATTTTTTGAACATGTGGCTTCCACGTTAATTTACTATCTAAAATTATTCCTAAATATTTTTCTTGATCAACTTTAGTGATTGCTTGATTATTGATAGTCAAATATATATATACCGAATTTAAAGTAAAATCAAGCTTAATACCAATATCACCTCTATTCGATAAGTATTTGAACCGTATTTGAACTGAAGTTAAACAAAAACCACATACCACAGTGGACTTTTTGTGAGCATTATATACATACATAAATACATACATACATACATACATACATACATACATACATACATACATACATACATACATACATACATACATACATACATACATACATACATACATACATACATACATACATACATACATACATACATACATACATACATACATACATACATACATACATACATACATACATACATACATACATACATACATACATACATACATACATACATACATACATACATACATACATACATACATACATACATACATACATACATACATACATACATACATACATACATACATACATACATACATACATACATACATACATACATACATACATACATACATACATACATACATACATACATACATACATACATACATACATACATACATACATACATACATACATACATAAGTCGTTTCTGGCAAAATATCTAAAAATTAAAGATCATTGTTTTGGGTGCTATGTACGTTGATAAAGGCCCCAATACAAAATTATTCTCATATATCTTTCATTTACAGACAGCGAACGGTTACGTTGTTACCATATTATGTAATATACTGCAATAAAAATACCCTAAGTCACGACCTGAGTAATAAGTTATCACTAAACAATATTTGGTTAAAATTTGTGCAGTACTTTTTGAGTTACACGATAACATACAAACAGACAAATGGACATACAGACAAACAGCCAAAAAAATCATAACTATTGTTTTGGGGTCTATACTCTATATTCAATACAAAATACGTTACAGTCATAGTTTTTGAAAATAATTAATGTACTGATTTTTTAAGCTAAGGTTTTTTTTATTTTATATTGTATTTATTTCATATGTTTCATATTAATAAATATGTATGAATATAATCATAATTTTATATAGATCATTATTATTATCGAGCTTAGTAAAGTTTTAGTCAATGCTACTGAACAGAGAAAGAATAGAAGTTGTAAGTAGTTTAACAAATATTCGACGTTATTCTTCAAATTACCATAACTTTTTTATTTATGAACCGATTGACATGAAACAAACGCTAAATGTTAAGTGAAGCTTACCACAATATATATGTGAAAACCACATCTCGATCAAATAAGCCGTTTCAGAGATTAGCGTGCACAAACGCACAGACAAACAGACAAACAGACAAACAGACAAAAATTCTAACAATCATTGTTTTGGGTTCTATTTGCGTTAATAAAGGTCCCTATAATATTTTTTCTTATATATCTTTCATGTACAGACAGCGACCCGTTACATTTTTATTATATGTATAGATATAGATATCAAGCAGTAGGAAAATACCAAAAACTTATTTTAAAATTTACTTTAAAAACAACAAAAAGAATAATTGAAAAAAGTATGTTTTAAATAGAGGCGTATGAGCATATTTTATTGTCGTTTATTGTGAAAAAGTTATTATATGTAAATTGTTGGGTCGTGATGATGTTCAGGCAGATAGAGACGAGGAATGTTTCGCAATGCACCAAGATTGTTAGAGCCCAGCACTGAGCGTGTGGGCGCTGGTCGAGCACCTGTGCGTGTTCTCAGTAACGAGATGTAACAGATAGACCCCTAGATTTAATATTTCATAAACGTGATCTTCAACAGGCACGCTACCATGAATTCTAAGTTTTACGTTGGTTTGAGTGTATGAGATTACTTAATATCTGTCTTCTATAGAAAATAAATTTAAATGTTCATTGCAAAGCCGCAAAACTTTTTAGCCACTTTAACAATTACTTTAAAATTTTAAGAATGGTATAGGTATATATATTATGTAAGTACTAAGTAGGATATCATTTTTTACATGGAATTTATAACCCTATTCATTTTGATGTAATTTGCCAAAGGATGATGTGTGATGATGGATGATGAGTAATAATAATGTCCTCTCGACCGATTCCGGCCACGGCGGCTAATCTCATTGAGACTAGCCAATTGCGCAGGAGATATTATAGTGCACAAGCGTACGCGCAAACACAAGTGCATTCACTGTTCCTGTCACTCTCATGCACTGGTGGGAAAACTTTTCATCACAACCAGTAAGAGAGCACTTTACGTGCTTTCCGAGGCACGGGGGTGAATCACCGCCAACTTACCAACTCCGGGCTGTTACTGAGGCTATACAAAACAGAAAGACTTATTAACAAAACTTGGCCCGACCCGAGACTCGAACCCAGGACCTACGGATGTGACCGTACATGCTAGCTCTCGTACTACACCACCGAGGTAGTTAGTAAAAAAAAATAAAAAATAGATAACAAGTTTATAACGAAATTGAATGACTTCTGTTACATCTATGTATAACCTATCTATGTTTATGAGGCGAATATGATCAAAGTAGTGATAATATCTACAATATTTTGAACAACACAGTCAGACTGAATACTACTACTTCACGACGGATGCCAAATTACTCGTATTTATAGTATTTATTTTTGATTGCTTTCAAGAATAAAGGATACTTTTTTACGTTTCCAATTAAGTTGTTAAGTCCACAAATATGGTTGATGATGCAGCGTCCGATTTATTAGTGAATGTAATACTATGTCTCTGTCAGGTTAAGATAACTCTTAATGAAGGGTTCAGTATTGGCCTAACAAATGTTTCGCCACAAATCGTGCATCGTGGCCACTAATCAATACTGTTATTTCCTCCAATTTACTTTCGAAAATGTTATTTAATGTGTACTTACGACTTATCTGTTTAATTTTGTAAATATAATGTGCCAGTATTTTATTTAGATATAACATTGGCTCTGATAAAATCACTTAAATCCTTATAGATATTATAAATGCAAAAGTTACTCTGTCTGTCTGTCTGCCTGTCGCTCTTTCACACCAATATATATGAATTACGTAATTTCTAAAAGTTATGTTTTAGGCTTTTGTTTAAGTGAGATATTCAAAGTTTGTAAAAATTTTATACTAAACGGGACGAACCCGAGCAAAGCGAGGGTGAGTCGCTACTCGCTAGTAATATGTTACATAGGTACATTAACGTTTAAAAATCTAACGGTAGAAAGATACGTACATATGTAACTGTTTTCAACAGGAAAGATCTGCTAAGCATCAATGGGTAAATTAATTGATATTAATGATGAAGGAAGCTTCCGTCCTTTCTCTGCTTGATTAACGCCGCTACTTACAAGTATAATTTAAGGCTACGCCTGTATTCAGTGTCATTATTCAGATGTCTACACACTGACGTTACCGGTTGATAATCTCGCTCTATATGTGCTAATTAAAGAACTTTAAAGCACAATGATCGCGGCTGTCAGAGGTACATGAAACACAAGCGAGCAAGCCTTTCTTTCCAGCCAATGACTGACTACCAATGCCATGTTCTAAATGTACGCTTAACTTTTCAATGTATATTCATTTTAAGGGTTTCTGTACCAATGTTTTACTTTGAATTGTAATATTCTACTTATGTTATATACATTGCTGTATTGATACCCTAGTTTGGTATAGATTTTAAACAAATAACGCTATGGAAACCAATTATAATAGTCATTATAAACTACTACTAGTTACGAATAATAAGGTAGGTAGCTCAATGATTGTATCGTGATATAATCGTAAGCTGACAATTCTTTTATTTTATCGTATGGTTGGGAGATAAAATAGTAATAAATAATGATCAGGACACTGCAGTACGTGTATTCAGTTGCACTTTTCATTTGTATTCTTCGCGTAATTATGCCTAAGTTGACGTGCGCTTTTATTTATTACACCCGACGCCGACTAGTTGTAAAGGCATATGCTTTGTTAATGGCTTGTAATTATATTGGTATGATTTACTGTCTCATATATTAGTTAGTTGGTACATCTATAATACTTCCAGGTCATTCTACTTCATTAATAGAAAAACAAAATTTTCTAATATATGTACATATATATTTATTTTGATCGTTTTCGCCTACTGGTTGAAATCAAACGTATTCTTTTTTATGGTTGACGCTAAAGCTCAAAAGCTACCAAATAAAAGAAAAAAATGTCTTTCTCTATTAACTACATTCAACATACATAACGTTGATACTAGCTTTATATCAACTTTCCAACACTACATAAATCGCTTTTTTGTAGGACAAAGACATTAATTTTATATTTGACACAGAGCAAACTAAAAATTAAAAAGGCTTAAAAAGGAAAAATATAAATTTATCTTTAAACTTTCTAACCTAAATTACAAGGATACAACAATTACTACAGTAAACATAGTACATCAATTTTTTTTCTATTTTATTGAGATAAAATTTTAAATAGTAATGCAAGTTTTTTTCTTGTAAGAATCAGATCTTAAGACTTAGTCAGCATCCGTTCCTGTTATCTCGTATATCTTTAAGTTAAGTGGTAATAAATCAAAATACAACACATATCTGAGGCCATTCAATATACTATTTGTATTTTTTACAAAAATATTACGGATTATGCGCGACACATCTTCAAAGCTTGTTTCTTCGAATCTTATTCTGACGCCGTACACGTCGCACGTTTCCTACGGGATGTATTACAGATAGATAGAGAACCTATAACTATATTTACCTCCAAACTAGCGTTATTGTATTTTTATACCATTTGTATGCGGATTGGGTGCGCATGACATCTGTGCAACGAAAGTTTTAAATAGGGGAGGCGCGGCTCGTTCTGAAACGTTTTTTGCGGAATCCCAAATTATAGGTATTCAAGTCTCTACTTGCTTTCTTTAGAATGGGAATGAATTGATGTTTACTGTTGCTTTGTTTGCTGTTGTAGGAACTTTTTAGGTATTTGAACCGGCAATCAACTTTTCACATAGTTTATTCTGTTTTGTGGTTTTTGGAGTATCTTCTATTACTTAGTTAATTATATATTTTTATTTATTTATTCACTTGTGTGATGTCTGATATTTATTGTCTTCAGCCTTTTATTTAACGTCCACGGGGCACGTGCCTCCCTCAGTACGAGGGGGATCAGATCATAGTCCAACATGCTGGTCTAGTGCGTGTTGGATTTTACATGTCTTACGAAAACTTGCTATGTTTTCTCAGACATGCAGACTTCCTCACGGTGAATTCTTCACCGTAAGTGCGCGACCCGGATTTGAACCATATTTATTACCATGTGCAAATCTTAATAACATGAATAACCCTTGTTGTTACGCCCTAACATGATTATCAATTGTGAGGAAACCCGCATATCTGACAAAACCTATCAAGTTTTCGAAAGACATGTGAAGTCTACCTATACTTGTCCACCGTGATGGACAAGGGCCTAATTGTTTAAGCGTGAAAAGACTAAAGGAGACAGACAAAGTGACCTACATTCAGACTTAGTATTTCTACAAATTGTATACCTATTATATTGTTTGGACGTAGACAGAGTTTGCTATGGTTTAACAGGATACGCTTGTACGCGCAGACTAACTACTAGAGAGACAAATGTATGCATGTATACATTTATGTGGTGGCAATGTGAGATACTATTTGTATATACGTACAGATATTTCGAAATTCATCGAAATTGAATTCTAGGGCGTACATGTCCAAATTGTTCGTTCTCAAACTGACAAATTTAAGCTTCGCAATCAAGTGATGCGACACGTTAGGCCGTGTCTACATAACAACCTTTTAGTTTAATCCCATCCATACAACGCAGTACAGTAATAAGAAGATTGTAATTGAACGTCAAAGACGCCGGTTCAGATTAGGCGACTCGAGTTGTCCGATACACAGATTATCGTAGAAGTGATACGGTTAAATATCCACTTGGTATCTAGACTTTGATCTGTGAATTTTATTAACTTTTTAAGTGGTCATTTAAAGTAGTTAACTTATGCATTACTTATCTAATATGTTGATTATTTTTATTTTAGGTTGTTAGCAGCTTTTCTATAGACATTTATAGCTAGAATTTCGAGTAATTACTATATAAATGCGGGTTAAGCGGGTTTAAACTGATATTGTAAGCCTTTGTTAGTAAACCTACCTGGCAAAACAAATTAGGTATTTTTCAAAGGACATGTAAATTCCAACAACATGCATTTCACTTTCGTCGGCTAGCCTTAATTCTTTTTCCACTGCTGAATGGTCTTCCATGCTTAGTACAATCTTAGTAAAATAGTAACACAAAACAACCTTAATATTAATATAAAAAAAATATTAATATAATTGACATATAACTTCGTAATTACATATTCATATACGGCATTTCTATAATATTTTACTCTAAGAACTTCCGATTATAAGCGACAATTCCAAATACTATTAGTGATTGACGTCCAACTTTAGTTCGTTACGGATCGATTGACTTCGTTTCGGGAGCGTGACGGCGATTATTGACAATAAATAATCTGTGTATGCGCTTATTAAATTAAATTGAATGCGGACTAGTTCAAACGCGGCTTGCCTCATATACTGTTATTCAATTTAAATGTATGAATAATTAATTATTTTCAACTGTATCTTTTATACCAGTTTTCGCTCATGGCTTCGCTTGAGTGTATCCCGATAACATTTAGACTTTGGGACAAGGTCTATACCTTTCAGAGGCTATATTCATGAAAAATTTTTTTTCGTTAAAGTAAAGATAATATTACAGAAATTTCCTATTCAAAAGTTTTCATATGAAATACATAGAAAGTCGTTTATGGACACTAACTAGACTATAAATATCGTTAAGTTTGTAAGACACATCGTCATTCGTGTTTACTTTTTTGGTAAACCCTAATGTCCCGTGAGAAACACTTAATGTAGGCTTTAACAAATTTTATGTGTAGAAAAATAGCAGGCAGATAAAATACATCTATTAAAATGACATCGTTGTAGCTTTGTTACGTAAAATAAGAGTCTTTAGGAACAAGGATGGAACAATAAATATACTTTCGCATTTAAAACCCATACTAGCTTTTCACACTGAAAATCATTTATATTCAAAATAGTAAAATTTTAAAATTTTTAGTAACAATTTAAAAAAAAATGATGTAAGTATGAATATGAGTGCACTTATTTGACAAAGTTAGTACAATCAAATACCTAGTAATAGGTAGTTGCGTAATGTGTTTAAATGCAATATTGTAATTTTTATTGAAACATTAGTAAGTCTTCTTGTTATTTGTAATAAGGTTCTCATTAAGTGCTAGTGTTTTAATATGTTATTTATTTTAATATAAAAAATCCTGTGTACACTATGTTGATCCGGAATGAACTCCGAAAGCACTAATCCTTCGTCTAATTTAAAATATATTTTTATTTTAATAAAAATAACACCTACTCAATGAATATCAAAAAGTTATATTGCACATAATTTGCGCATATGTTATTTGAGTATCTATTGATATAATTGATGAAGCAATATATCAAAGTCCTTGATAATATAAAGATGCAGGAACACATAAAGCTTAGCTGTAATCACGAGTACATACTCGTATCTACGGGTATATACATGCTTTAATAGGTACATCAAATAAATAAACAAACAGACATAAAAAGACGCTACACGCTGTAAAACCAGCCTTTGTGATATACGTTTTGTTATTTGTAATATCAAACCCGATGAATGTTTCCTTAGAGTGTAATTAAATAACCGCCTAATGCTTTCTCGTATATTTAGATGGAATTAGCACTTTCGGCTTTATTACCTTTGCCAACTATAACATTATAATAGTGCGTATTGGGAAACATAAAGATGAGTAAAGGGCAAACATCTTTCAGTTAAAATCTACTTTTCCTGTACCATGGACTCTATAAACCTGCTAATAAGTCAAAAGTTTAATAGCCGTCAGGATTTATAGTTTGGTTAACTTGCTTAGGCTTAATTAGCTATTTAAATAACAGAAAGTACTATTAAAGTTAAATTAATGTCTATGATTATGTTTATACGCTGTGCTCTCATCAGCTTACAGACAGAGACAAAAAAATAATTTTAAATTTTAAGAAGTTAAAATGACAGTTTTTTTTAATATATTAGAAGTGACAGTACTAAAGGCTAGCGATTTTGCCTCGTTTCACTCGAGTGCGACCCTAAGTGTGTTTTGTATTTTTAATATTATTTAAAGACAAAGCCACCTTTTGGCATATATATTACTAGTAAAAGTCGCCTATCTCTCTCTATCCATGTACTATCATTTCTCCAAATTAATTCAGCTATTATAGCGCGAAGGAGTAACAAACTGTATATAAACACAATATACATACTCATAGATATACTTGATCATTCGGATTTATAATATTAGGCTGATGTCTAAGTGATAATTAAAGATTGAACTTTGTCCAATAACAGCAGAAATGTACTTTCCTTAAAACAAACTGTAAAAAATGAATTATAAGATTGCAATTAGAAGTACGTAAATATATATAATTACTATCTAATTTTACTAATAAATTCGAATATCCATTCCGAGAATTCGAAACTCAATCAGAACATTCTAGTCAACGTAAGCAGCTTTGAAGCATTCTCAAACAGTCCACAGTACTGTAGGGCAAAGTAGGAATTTAAGATGCTATCGTTGCACCGGGAGCTTAGTTTTATGGTTGTATGGCGCAATAAATATATATACCGTTGTGACACCTACATACGTCACCGGTCAATAACTATTATGGTTTTGCTAAAAGTTTTATTTGAATGACCCGCGAAGTCAATGATGATAAAAAGCCTATTTTACAGTTAATCTTTAAGGCGTCGTATGATGTATACATATTATTAAACATATTGAGTTACAAAATTGCTCAGAAGTTTTAATTTTAATCTATATTTTAATTTCTGAATCTTTAGGAATATATCTATAGTTTGAAGCGAATTAACTTTATAATGACTTTAATTATTTTCGTTTAACTTGCAAAGATTTAGATAGAAATAAGTATCTTTTTATCATTTTAGTAATTGAACGCGCAACATCTGTATTGAGTTTGAAGAAGTAGCTCTTGAGCCACGAAGGTAATATAGATATAAGATAATCATAAAAAATCTGATGAATATAATATAAATCTTAAAAATATTTATACGAATCAAAATGTTGGTACACTTTAATTTAAAAATTAAATTTAAAATGAATTAATCTTCGCTAATATTTTAATTTGTCCGAAAAAAAAGAAAGATCATATGAGAAGAATAAGCGTGAAACCGTGTAGACATTCACACAGTCCCTAACGTTTAAAGTCGACAGATGAGATGTCAGCAGAAAATTGGATTTCGTAAAATAAATATGTCGCATCTACTTTGAATTATTACCACTTATACAAAAATTTTCTCTAAAATTAAAACTATAAGGTTGAATATTGGTCAAACTCCGTGGAAGAATACGAAAAGTTAATTTTAAACGCAACTTAGATTACAAAAGATTTAATTTTTGTCCACTATGGGCGTTGATACAACTTGCTTTTGCATAAAGGTGCTTTCATGTAGGGATTAATTTTACGAAAGATTATTTTAGTGAGACTTTGGATTAAAATTTTACTTTTGGACGTCTAGAAGTGAATTATAAGCTCCCCTTTGTTCGGGTCCTTTATCCATAGGTCCATAATCCTTTCTTTTGATGTGTGACTTCGATACTAATTGTCTGTAATCCTTGTCCCTCTACATAACAAGCAATCCTGTTTAACTTAATTATTTTCGGAGTATTCCATTATTTGAATTGTAGCTCAATTTATGTAACATTGAGTTATTTTTTGGACTTTAAATAACTGAGTATCGTTAAGAATGTTGTTAAAATAAATGTTAAAGTTGCAGTTAGGATTGTTTATTCTGAACCTTTACCTTATTCGAAGAAATCGTTAAATTTTGTGAATTTTAATTTGAATTAAGAGTATATAAATTAAAACCCAACATTCATAATCGAAAAATAACATTATAAATTTTAAACGTCGCTGATTTGGGTCGCACTTGCTAATAATTTTTCAATTTATTGTCAAAAAAAATTTTATTGACTTAAGTAACATATGACTGAGAATTCTTTTATTGTCTTGTAAATTACTATACTGTGTTAACCTTTAAGAGTTATTATGGGATTATATATAAAATATCTTTATAATTTAAAGGAGTGGCTTGAATTTTGGGATTTTATAGCTTTGACCACAGTTGGTTTTCATTATTGACTGCTAAAATCTAAATTGTCAATAAACAATCAATGTCGAATAAAAAGTTTGCGGAACTGTCAACGATCAAGCTAAGGTGCATTAACAAACTTTAAGTAAAACATAAACAATATTTATAACTCTAACTACATAAGAGCCTATAAAATTGGGCAAATCAGGTTCATGTAGCGACATAACTCCTACTTAAAATGCATGCTAAAACAACTGATAAAAATATAACAAGACTTTTATGTAAAGCCTTAATCATTTCAAATATATGACCTGTATTAACAGTTTTTTTACTGTTATTAAGGTAGTGATTTATTTGACAAGCCCAACATGTCGGACAGGGCAAATGCATCGATTTCTTTCTGACCCTTGTTTTAAAAGGCATAAAATAAACATCAACCGAGCATCTACAGGAACCGACATCTTAAAAAGTCACATTCTTTTTATTTCACTTTTCAATTTACAACAATATTCATCTCTTGTAAGTTTTTATTGATCGTAAAATACATCGGAATGAATATTGCGTATTAATTGCGTTTATTCTTAGTCTGGGAGTTCTTCGCGGTGGAGCGCTATCAAAGAAATATATGTATACGTTTATATGCTAATTTAGATAAAATAAGTTTATAATTGTATAAACGCAATCGAGGGCATTTCCTTTTAGTTACATATTGAATTTAAGTAAATACACGAATGATATTGATTAAAATTAGTCATTTAAGAATGGTGGTCTGTTTAAATAACGTTTTTGATTTCAAATTTATTTTAATTTTCAAATATTTTTGTATTTATCGTATCGTTAAAGTACATTAATTAGGGCTGCAAAATTATGTTAAGATAATATTATCGAATTTCAACATTGGTGTTCATCGTAAAAATCAAATCTTATAAGTTTCATTATAATTATTTTTAAACGAAATTCCTATAAGACTTATTTGAATGCTCTTATTTGATAAAATGTTTTTAATAAAATTTTAATAAAAATAATGCATAAAATGTTATTAAATTTTTATTACAAAAAAAAATTGTCAATGTTTGAAACGTCTGTATCAGGAGATCCTGGATTCGAGTCCTGGAACTGCTAGCCAAATTTATTTACTGAGTTTTCATGTAAAAAAAATGTAAGTGGAAGTCCGGAGTGGGGGAGAAGCTGTATTTCACCCCCGTGTCTCGGAGAGAACGTAAAGTCGTGAGCCCTTTACATTAACCTTTACCGTTTGTGTTGAAGTATGGTTCTATCGGGCTTCCAGAGTGATCGATAGTGTTTTGATGTTAACGTGCTTATTTGTTAATTATAATATTGCGCCTGCGCACAGTCTCATTGAGATTACTTACCGTGGTCGGTCAAGAGAACATTATAAGCTAAATTATTTCGTTTACTATCTAATTATACCTACTTTTGTAAGCATAATTTAGTGTATCTACTGGAGTACGTGAATTCTAATTAGATTTTAAAGAATATTATTTCATGTCAAACGGAGCACTGGCCTAGCTACAAAATCTTAAGCTCATTATTTAAATCAAGTTTTACGTTATCTGTTCATTTAAAAGGTATTTAAAGTTAAATTTAATGTATAATTTTAAAAATATTGGAGTAAAAAGTCATTGCTTTTAATATCTCGTGGAGAAAATTAATAAGAAGGTAACTGCATTTTGACTAAATCTAACCTGAATAATTTTCTAAATAAAAAGAATTGCTTAGCTTGGCTATCTAATTCATTTAAAATATTGGGATAGCTTGTTAATTATTTTAATAATTGTATAGATACACTTTAGAGATATAATATTTCATGTTCTATTGTTTCACCCACAAGGGATTGTGATAAGATCGTACGTAGACACAGATCAGGCATAGGATCGATGCCTTTTGTACTTGCAAAGACACGAGTTGTACCAAAACTAACTTTGTTTTGTGGTTATGGTATGCTTTATGACAGAAAAAAAATCCCGGGATTCGAACTTAGGCCACCTCTTAGTCAACCGTCTAACTCAGACGGTTGACTAAGAGGTTAGATCAAAATATAGATTAAAAAATAAACAGTACACATTAAATAAATTATGTAATTTCTACCCAAATTGGACATAATTGTTTAGACGGAAGCGACATAAAATATAAAACAAACAGCAGTCAAATAAAGACAATGCAAGTTTAATGTTTCTGTGGGACCGTCACGTGCTCTCAGCGGAACTCTGCGGTGACCGTCGGTAAGGGAAGCGGATATACGGAACCACATTGTAGCGATACGATTCTATATTCGTTCACACAAAATGAAACCCCCGGAAAGCTGTAATATATATGATTTTGACATTTGATGTTATTTATTTTATTTCAGAACTAGCTATACCCGCGGCTCTGCTCGCGTTCTAAAGACGTAAATGCAAGCGTATTTTTTTCTAACCTTCTTTTTGTATTTTCTTTAGAGATGAGTTTTTTGTCGCAATAAAAAGTATCCTATATATTTACCCGGGTTTATTTATTACCAAATTTCAATCAAATCCGTCCAGTGGTTTCCTCGTGATGCGGTCACAGACGGACAGACTGACAAAAATTCTAAAAATAATAGATTTGGCCTCTATATTGATAATAATGTGTATTTCAATTAGATGTTCCAAAAAATATTCAATGTACAGATTCGACTCAGTTAGAATTTTATTATATGTATAGATAAATAGTGTAGTAGCAATGCACGAATAGTCTAAATTATAAACATATGAAGTTAGACTAATTCAATAAATTAATAAAAAAATTAAGTTTAAAAAAATCAATAAGTTCATAATTATAGTGTACATTTTTAAGTTTTTGTTGTTATTGTCAAAGTTTTATTATAATTTGTCTAGTCTGTCTGTCTGCCTATTTGTCAACACACAATTACGCTGTTTGTAAAAGTAGAAAAAGCCTGGGCTTAGATCTAAAATAGAATACTGTAGATTTACTTTTGGTTAGTTACTTATTCATTACTAATATAAAGTTTTATATTAAACACATAATGTCTTGAATGGTAGAGTGAGAATACTGTTGGTTAAGTAAGCATATGTCGCTCATTTTATCTAACAATCTTCTACTGAAATAAACATAACGTGTTCATTAGTTTATCTTTTATTCATACAATAACGAATTATCATGATTTTTGATAATCTATAGAACACTAAAGCGAAGTAGCATTTCCTACTGTACTATTTAAAAGGCAAGTCTGCCACCTGCTCAATTTCTACACCCGATAGTAGCTTTAACCCGCATTTATGGTTAAATGTGCTCCCACTAAGATTTAATCAATTTAAAGATATTTTTACCGATTTCATTAGCGGGATACGTGGTTGATAGTTTCGAGCCTTCACATAGAGCAATTAGTAGTAATCTGATTTCTGTAACCTAAACATGCAAATCAACGCGTTAGGTTAAACTAATTAGGGCCGCAAAGCTAAAGTTTATCGTCCACCGCCGTATATTTTCCAAATAGGAAGAGATAATAAAGTAGACATTTCAAATGTAAGTAAATAAATCAATTTGACATTAATTTTCTTAAAATATTAGAAACAAGACATTTACGATACTCACTAGCTGCTCTTTAATTTAACAAGATATTAAGCACTGCACCTGGAATTCCATATACTCATAGTTCAAAGAAATATATTATGATGAGGATAAATATTTTTACTGTGTATTTAAAAAGTTAATTTATAATTTAAACACTTTCGAGATTATTTTTCATTTAAAGATTTAGCATTTTCTTTCATCTCAGTATATGTTTAAGAGTGTTATCGAATCTCAATTTCACAATGATGTTTTGAAGAATAAAATCGCATTTTTGTGAGCAATTAATTAGCAAATGCTTACTAAAAATAATTTTGTTTGAGTCGTTAGGTTATTTCATACAGTAGAACAAAAACTATAATAATATACTATAAAACAAATTATTTATACACATGTTCCTTATATATGAACCTTAGAGAAAGTAAATGTCGCAATAAAATAATTTAACATAATATGTAATCTGTCATCAATACAAGTATTAAATTTGATTGAAAGTAAGTATGTATCAGAAATCCACGTGCTGCTTTCACCGACCTTGGGCAGAGTAAGTCTATTGTGTAATATCAATGCACGTTGTTAACAATCGTAATACTCGAACTCAAGATTTGTTGGGTTTGTCTCTATTTGCAGTCTGTAACATGTGTTTCTACTTAGAATTATATATTGAATTTTTTGCTTGCTCTTTATTGAATTTTAATGCGATGTTTTATTATATCAGTACATCAATTATACATTATACATATAAATAAAATTTAAGCTTCTGTTTTTAATTTCAAATTGACAGCTTTTCACTAAATTCGTATGAAAGTATATAGGAACCTACCTAAAAACACTTTTCTAAATTTTTGTCTATCTGTCTGTTTGCTCCGGCTAATCTTTGAAACGGCTGATCCTATTTTGACAGGATTTTCACTCGCAGATAGCCAATGTTATAAGGAGTAATTTAGGCTACTTTTATTTTATTAGAAAATTATAAATAGTTTAATTTATTTTAACTAATATCCAGCGAAGCGGGCTGAGTTTGCTAGTTAATTCATGAGATAACTGCCTTGTTTTGAAAAATTTGCATTTGAGGAATATCTTATGTATTTTCACTGTACTATATTTGTTGAATTTGAAAAATGTGGACTGAAAGCCTTTTGGGAAATAGTTTGCAGATATTTATTGAAGGCCTTCTCTAGGTAACTTGTGAAATTAATAAATAATGAAAGCGACTTTTTTCATTCGTCTTTCCAAATTGTAACAACATATCAGAGCTCGCGTTTTATCTTCACTTTGTTTTTCTATTTCACTTGATGTATGTGACGTATTTCCGCACTTTCGAATGAGTTTCGTATTCCCTTTCATGTGCGCACTGCTTTAAAAATGTATTCGCAGGGGGCGGGTATTCCAGACGTGACATGGGGGTATCATGATTTGTTAAGGAACTTTTCAGTTAACGGTATCCTTTGGGACTTGAATATTTGGCTATTATATACTGTATTGTTCCTTTTATTGGCGTCGTAAAGGTATAGGTGCAAATAGAAACGATCGTTGGAGTATGTAGAGTTATTGAAATGTATAAAGTACACGTAAATATTTAAAACTATGTAAGTAACACGAAATTGAATACCGCTTTACAAATATTTTTCAATCGCGAGACCTCGATTGGTAACTGTAATATAAAAAATTACTCTTTCTAGACGTATTTAACAAGGTGCATTATTAAAGCTTAAAAATCACTTGATAGATTTCCTAAGTAATAGCTTAGAATGTTAACGTTCGTTATTTAAGAAGATCCAGACGATATTAAACAAAACGAAACAAAGTACAACAGCTATAAACTTAAGCAAATACAATAAAAGGTCTTGTAATTTCACGATTATATTTCAAGTAGCGTAATTCAATGGACGGTGATATCGATCAAGTATTCCATCAGTGCGACAGCGGTGGGCACGATTATCTTGAGGAAGGAATCGGGCTTCTCGACCTATCTATCGTATGCCAATTAGCCAATTAGAGCCAAACAACGGAGGCTGGGGAGATAAACCTATGTTTTTGTGATCTCGCCTTGAGACACTTCCTTTATCCCATTGATAGGGACAAATGGCAGAGCTGCCGTCAGCAAGGTCGTGACAGTCGTTATTTTCAGTCTCTAACGGTTTCTCGTCACTTTTATGTACTCGTAGTGTAGGGTTACTTATATTTTTAAGCTAAAACCACATTTACCTGATATTATGGGGCAATTGTATTAAGTCTGGTCTTCTCTATTTTTCGTTAGACAAAGGCTATGATAAAAATGTATAAGTGTAATTGTATGGTATTTTTTATGTTGTAAAACGGCATAATTACTATGCTTTTCACCTAATTTTATGAGTTTTCGCTATTTCATTGTTGCAAGTAGCATAGTCATGGATACGCTAATAAATGGAAATGCATACGCTAATAGTACACTCATGACGTTCAGTAAAAAATTGTAATCATTTTATTCTGAATAAAATATTTTGAATTTGAATTTAAATTGAATGTTATATATAGAATATTGCATTAGTTTGAGTAGAGAAATACATATACATACATTGAAAACTATTAATTCTGTTTTAATAACGAAAATCGTACAGATTAGTTTAGCAGATATTATTAATACTTCATTTTACAAAAAAAAAAACCTTTTTTATTTATTTTACTAAAATCATTAACCTGAACGATATTATAAATGAAACTATCTTTTTGGAGGATCTGAATGATACAAGACATTGTTACAAAAATTCTTATCTATGTAGATCCTTTAAACTGGGTCTTATTAGCTTAACCTACTTGTATTTTTGTACGTTGGTTGCGACAAGATATCATTGTTGGCTTAATTAGTCACCACGATAACATTTCTAGTTACAAAATGTTTCATTCCATTCTACTAAAAACTTAGAAAGCATGTTGTGTTTTTTCAGTCAAACTTATTTCAGTAATAATAGTTCTTTTATCTTTCACATTTACTTATAGGTAGTTCTTTATTTTCACATAATATACATTTTTTTGTCATTATAGTCTTTTACTATTACCTTGTGAAACAATAAATAATACTTTATTTTTATAGTAAAATGTGCCGTAGATAATGCGAGCACCTTGATTTTTATATTGATGTTGCTTAAATTACACCTTATAGTGGACACCGTGCTTAGGCATGCGTAGTGTGTGATGCGGATGCCGCGGATGATTGGACCAGGATCTTTGGCGTTCAGGGAGAAGCTTTCTTTTAGCAGTAAACGGAGGTTTATTTAAGTCAGACTGGAAAAAATGATCAATTTAAAGTTAGTACATTTTTAAAAGAATGATAATTTTTAGAACAAATTAACCCAAAATTTAATATTAATGTATATTATATTGCATCGCGGCCATCATTAACATATCAACACCTGCAAAAAACAAAGCTGTAACTCTAACTTGTAGCAACTCTAAAATTAAATATAAGAGAAATAAATTTCTTAAAATTAATACATTTCAATGTTATTTCTTACCAGAGACGATGTAAAGTTTAATACGATAGTGGTATGTATGGATATGGTATATTAGTATACCATAATATGATCCATTTGGTATACCTAATACCGAAATCTACTTAGTAATCCATACAGTTATCTAACAAAGGCAGTTAGGGCAATAAGGGTGAGGAACCCCTGACTGTCATACTTAATTTAATAATACAATTGTAAAACCGCTTTGGGGTTAATCGATATGAGTAAAGCTTGCCACAATATGATACTATTTTGCCATAACTCCGAAACTCTTCGTTGCAAAATAAGTATTTTTTAATGTTAACCCTTTAATTTGACGTTATTTTCGTTAAATTCAGTGAGTGATAGAATATATACAATCCTTTGTGTGGAATCAGGCCATAGTCCACCACCAAGTGCGAGTTGGCGGACTTAGAATACCTTTCTCAGATATGCAGGTTTCCTCACGATGATTTCCTTCACCGTAAGACAAATATCAGATGTACCAAGTCTAGAA
Organism: Boloria euphrosyne; assembly: GCA_951802675.2. NCBI lineage: Eukaryota > Metazoa > Arthropoda > Insecta > Lepidoptera > Nymphalidae > Boloria > Boloria euphrosyne. The sequence goes on along the minus strand of OX637879.1, from coordinate 9,616,114 downwards.
TTTGAACCTGCTTTATATATGATTTTTCAAACGCGAGCGTTACTACTGCGTTAGAACTGACAAACTAAAGGTATTTTCATACTGTGATTATACTTTGAGTTTCATAGACCTTACATATAGAGTTAATACGATAAAGTATCAAATCCTACTAACGAAGCTCGATATTGTAATCCCGGACGCTGCGGGTTTCGTTTGGGCTCAACAAACAAGCTAAACTGCTTTGTGTATCAATTTGTGGATATTTTGTTACATAATCTTCTTTATATAATAAAATATATTAATATAAAATATTTAAATGTCGCAAAATAAATATCCATAATGTTTAATTAATTAATGTTAATGTGTTAAAGTTATGTTAAATCAATATTCTATTCTTAATTAATTATTATAATTTAAATCATATCTTGTGATATAATTTATTTCATGAATTTAAAGTAATTATTTAAAATGTATAATTCATGTTCTTAGTCTTTGTGATTATGTACAGAACTATGGCCTGATCCCTCTCATATTGAAGGGAGGCCCGTGCCCAGCAAGTGATAAAAAAAACTAATGTTTGATTATAAAATGTATCTAACACGAAAATTAAGTGAAACGAGAAACGTATAAGCTAATAAATATATTAATACATAATAAATCTGTTCATATTACGAGAAGGTCAATAAATTTCAATACGTCATTGATAATTTTGTATAGTGAACATCTGCATATACCGCCTGTCTCTGTCTCATTCAAGCGTTCCGATTCTGTAAATGCACCTGTAGAATGTCTATAAAGCTGCCGTTAAAGCCTTATTGCTTTTATACTACTTTATGTTGTTCATGGAATCTTGTGACTGGAGATAAAAGTAAACGGAGCGTACCTTGAGATATTATGTTAAACGGGAAAAACTATCAAATGAGCTCATTAATGTATTAGACAGTTAAGTATAAGCTTGCTTTTAATTTTATTTTTATCTACGTTTATTTAAATGTACGTATTAAAATAGATTCGTTGGCAAATGTGCACTTATCGTTATATATTTAATTATATCTCGTGTCACGGTGTTTGTGGTCGCACTTCTCTAAAACGGCTCGACCAATTTTAATGATATTTTTGTATATTTGGTATGCATGAGAATAGTTCGTAAAGTATTTCACCCCCACCCCCTATTTTGTATAATTTAGTAAAAGAACTAACTTTCTTATTTTATTTTTATAATCAAATAAGAATAAAAAAGTCCTCGTGCTATTGAGTTCAGAATTTTTTCATCGTTAATATTAATAGTTTTAGATTTTTCGTACGTTTACTTAGTTAATCTTATCAATACATATAATAAAAATGTAACAGATCGCTGTCTGTACATGAAAGATATATAAGAATAAATATTATAGGGACCTTTATTAACGCAAATAGAACCCAAAACAATGATTGTTAGAATTTTTGTCTGTTTGTCTGTTTGTCTGTTTGTCTGTGCGTTTGTGCACGCTAATCTCTGAAACGGCTTATTGGATCGAGATGTGGTTTTCGCATATATATTGTGGTAAGCTTCACTTAACATTTAGCGTTTGTTTCATGTCAATCGGTTCATAAATAAAAAAGTTATGGTAATTTTCAATACATATAATAAAAATGTAACAGATCGCTGTCTGTACATGAAAGATATATAAGAATAAATATTATAGGGACCTTTATTAACGCAAATAGAACCCAAAACAATGATTGTTAGAATTTTTGTCTGTTTGTCTGTTTGTCTGTGCGTTTGTGCACGCTAATCTCTGAAACGGCTTATTGGATCGAGATGTGGTTTTCGCATATATATTGTGGTAAGCTTCACTTAACATTTAGCGTTTGTTTCATGTCAATCGGTTCATAAATAAAAAAGTTATGGTAATTTAACGTCGAATATTTGTTAAACTACTTACAACTTCTATTCTTTTTCTGTTCAGTAGCATTGACTAAAACTTTACTAAGCTCGATATAATAATGATTTATATAAAATTATGATTATATTCATACATATTTATGAAATAAATACAATATAAAATAAAAAAAACTATAGCTTAAAAAATCTGTACATTAAATATTTTCAAAAACCGTGACTATAACGTATTTTGTATTGTATTGAATATAGAGTATAGACCCCAAAACAATAGTTATAATTTTTTTTGGCTGTTTGTCTGTATGTCCATTTGTCTGTTTGTATGTTATCGTGTAACTCAAAAAGTACTGCACAAATTTGAACCAAATTTTGTTTAGTGATAACTTATTACTCAGGTCGTGACTTAGGATATTTTCAACCGACTTCCAAAAGGAGGAGGTTATCAATTCGCCTGTATGTTTTTTTTTATGTTTGTTAGCTCAGAACTTTGAACTGGGTGAACCGATTTTGATGATTCTTTTTTTATTTGAAAGATAGTGCTTCCCGTGTGGTCCCATTTTAATATTTTCCAGATCTGACAATGGCATCCATGAGAAAATCATAAAAATCTTAAATTTGCATTAAGTGTGTGCGCGACAAATGAACGAATAACTCAATATCACGCCAACCGATTTCGATGATTCCTTTTTTATTCGAAAGGATGTACTTCAAGGGTAGTTTGACAAGAGTTGGGTAAGGTTCTGAATATGGAAACCATGACAAAGTAACGTAACTCTTCAATTCTTAGGAGCAAATTAACGATGCTCGGCCGAATCTTTTATTGGCTATTTGGATATTTGAGTCACGTACTGTAACTGATGATGGAAGGTACAGCTCCTCAACGGTTAGCAGTTTAAAGAAAATTCTTTCAATATAATACTCACTTATGGACCAATAGTTGTATACTTTCAGGCTATTAGGTTAACTTATAATAGAAGGTAAATTTTTATGATCATTAAATCTATACATATAATAAAAATGTAACGGATCGCTGTCTTTACATGAAAGATATATAAGAAAAAATATTATAGGAACCTTTATTAACGCAAATAGAACGCAAAACAATGATTGTTAGAATTTTTGTCTGTGCGTTTGTGCACGCTAATCTCTGAAACGGCTTATTTGATCGAGATGTGGTTTTTACACATATATTGTGGTAAGCTTCACTTAACATTTAGCGTTTGTTTCATGTCAATCGGTTCATAAATAAAAAAGTTATGGTAATTTAATGAATAACGTCGAATATTTATTAAGCTACTTACAACTTCTATTCTTTCTCTGTTCAGTAGCCTGTAGCATTGAGTAAAACTTTACTAAGCTCGATAATAATAATGATCTATATAAAATCATCATCATCATCATCATCAGCCCTTTTTAACGTCCCACTGCTGGGCACGGGCCTCCCTCAGTACGAGGGGCCATAGTCCACCGCGCTGGCCCAGCGCGTGTTGGCGGACTTTACATGTCTTACGTGTTTTCCTTCACCGTAAGACAAGTGGTAATCATGATAGAAATGATTCGCACATGAAAATATCAGAGGTGCGAGACCCGGATTTGAACCCGCATTATACAAGCGACGCGTTACCGCTGGGCTACCACTGCCTCATTATTATCATCTAATCTAATTCAATCTAATTCGATTCGATTCGATTCCATTCAATTCAATTCAATCCAATTCAATCCAATCCAATTCAATTCAATTCAATTCAATTCAATTCAATTCAATTCAATTCAATTCAATTCAATTCAATTCAATTCAATTCAATTCAATTCAATTCAATTCAATTCAATTCAATTCAATTCAATTCAATTCAATTCAATTCAATTCAATTCAATTCAATTCAATTCAATTCAATTCAATTCAATTCAATTCAATTCAATTCAATTCAATTCAAATTATGAATATATTCATACATATTTATTTATATGAAACATATGAAATAAATACAATATAAAATAAAAAAAAACCGTAGCTTAAAAAATCTGTATATTCAATATTTTCAAAAACCATGACTGTAACGTATTTTGTATTGAATAGAGAGTACAGGCCCCAAAACAATAGTTATATTTTTTTTGGCTATTTGTCTGTATGTCCATTTGTCTGTTTGTATGTTATCGTGTAACTCAAAAAGTACTGCACAAATTTTAACCAAATTTTGTTTAGTGATAACTTATTACTCAGGTCGTGACTTAGGATATTTTTATTGCAGTATATTACATAATATGGCATCAATATCCTTGGTACATTATAAGTAACAGTATATAAGCAAAAATGTTTATTTTATTCACTCTTAGCGCGAGCGAAGCCGCGGGCACCGCTATCTATACATATAATTAAAATGTAACGGATCGCTGTCTGTACATGAAAGATATATAAGAAAAAATATTATAGGAACCTTTATTAACGCAAATAGAACCCAAAACAATGACTGTTAGAATTTTTGTCTGTTTGTCTGTGCGTTTGTGCACGCTAATCTCTGAAACGGCTTATTTGATCGAGATGTGGTTTTCACACATATATTGTGGTAAGCTTCACTTAACATTTAGCGTTTGTTTCATGTCAATCGGTTCATAAATAAAAAAGTTATGGTAATTTAATGAATAACGTCGAATATTTGTTAAGCTACTTACAACTTCTATTCTTTCTCTGTTCAGTAGCCTGTAGCATTGAGTAAAACTTTACTAAGCTCGATAATAATAATGATCTATATAAAATCATCATCATCATCATCATCAGCCCTTTTTAACGTCCCACTGCTGGGCACGGGCCTCCCTCAGTACGAGGGGGATCAGGCCATAGTCCACCGCGCTGGCCCAGCGCGTGTTGGCGGACTTTACATGTCTTACGTGTTTTCCTTCACCGTAAGACAAATGGTAATCATGATAGAAATGATTCGCACATGAAAATATCAGAGGTGCGAGACCCGGATTTGAACCCGCATTATACAAGCGACGCGTTACCGCTGGGCTACCACTGCCTCATTATTATCATCTAATCTAATTCAATCTAATTCAATTCGATTCGATTCGATTTCATTCAATTCAATTCAATCCGATTCCATTCAATTTAATTCAATTCAATTCAATTCAATTCAATTCAATTCAATTCAATTCAATTCAATTCATTCAAACTATGAATATTTTCATACATATTTATTTATATGAAACATATGAAATAAATACAATATAAAATAAAAAAAACCGTAGCTTAAAAAATCTGTATATTCAATATTTTCAAATACCATGACTGTAACGTATTTTGTATTGAATAGAGAGTACAGACCCCAAAACAATAGTTATAATTTTTTTTGGCTGTTTGTCTGTATGTCCATTTGTCTGTTTGTATGTTATCATGTAACTCAAAAAGTACTGCACAAATTTTAACCAAATTTTGATTAGTGATAACTTATTACTCAGGTCGTGACTTAGGATATTTTTATTGCAGTATATTACATAATATGGCATCAATATCCTTGGTACATTATAAGTAACAGTATATAAGCAAAAATGTTTATTTTATTCACTCTTAGCGCGAGCGAAGCCGCGGGCACCGCTAGTTATGTACTAAAACTACAAGATAATTTTCTCGATAATTGTGGGTAATTATTAATTTAAAGTGTTACATACTTAGTAACTAGAGGAACCCGCGGCTACGCTCGCGCTGAATCTAGGGACGAACCCGAGCGAAGCGAGAGTGAGTCGCTAGTATTATTTAAAATTTGACACTGCGATGGTAGTGCCGTCTGTCGGATCCAATGTAAAACATTCCAAAATCAACAACTACTAATAAATTAAAAATTAATTAAAAAAACATTGTCCAGCGGACAAAATTGTGAATCTAAACCATTCCCAGATCCCCTTGAACACACACAAAAAATTTCATCAAAATCGGTCCAGTCGTTTGAGAGAAGTTCAGTGACATACACACTCACAGAAGAATTATATATATAAAGATTTATTTTAAAAATTGCAAAAATCATATTAAATTTAAATGTTTTTTAATTGCTTGACTGGCATTAGGAAGTAAGCATACATCAATAGATAAGTAACTCTATCTATGTACAAATGTTACAATCTCCTAACTCTCGTAGGCGTTCGGGTCATGTCCGTCACCCACGTGATTAATAGAGTTGCAAGCGCCATCTCGTTTCAATAGGAAGACTATTCTAAATTCCATTCTCTTTCAAGTATAAATTATAAATTACTAACCTTCTCTGGCTTCACCAATGTAGATGTCGTATATATACTAGCGATTCCCGCGACTCCGCCCGCGTCTAATCACTATTTAAAATAGGGTTTGGTGGTAGAAGGATGAGAATTCATAAGTAATTTTTGGTGCCAAATCATAAAAAAAATAAAAATAAAAATTTGGTCTAAAATGAAAAATCTGGAGAGGGCCACCCTTAATACCTAGGGGAATAAAAAAAACCTACAACCTTTTCTCAGACCTACTAAATATACATAAAAAATCATAAGAATCGTTCAAGCCGTTTCGGAGGAGTTCGATAACAAACACTGTGTCACGAGATTTTTATATATTGGATGTATATATACTTAGATTGTTGCTTGTAGATATATAATATCTATGTTTTGTATGAGCTAATCTAAACAATTAGTTCTAAGGCATTATCAGAACTTTAGTTAGCATGTTGATGAAATCTTCATAGTTATTGAAAAAGTGAAATTTTATCATATATCTAATGTCATACAAACAGACGAACAGACAAACATTTACCTCAATTCATATAAACACAAATCAACGAGTACAGAAATGGTACACTCATTTGAATTACTGATTCGACAAGGTCCATATTCTGCATTGAGACCCTATCGGCACCTTTGTAAAGAGTTTATCTCATTGTAAAACTCTTAATACAGATAGGAAAATTGTAAAACCTTTAATGAGGTGTCCGATGCATATAAAATAGCCGTTTACTTTTATTGATAAAGCATAATAGTTTGTATAGATTGCTTATAATATATGAGATTTTTTTCATACCAGACTGGGCTAGAAGGCGACAGTAGTCATGTATCCGTTCTTTACTAAGCATAAGTAAGGACGGACGTGACAAAAATTTAATTAGGCAATTGTTTGTAATTCGTGTAACAGCTTTTCTGTTTTGCATTGGAATGTTTAAGCGCCCTTTGTATATTAATGTTAAAATAATAGAGGTTTATAGCAGTTTTATAGTTTTTTACTACTATTATAAAAATAACGTACATAATATAATTGTATGTCTGTTTGTAATGGATAGTAAAAGTCCGCTGAACCGAATTATATGAAAGTTGGTATAAAGATAGTTTGAGGCCCTCGAACCTACATAGGATGGTTTTATCATGGAAATTATTCCTTTAAAAGCGGGATATAAGTTTGTATGTGGAATCAATCATTTCCCAACTAAGCCATTTATTAATATAAGTATTTAATAGTAGTAATTTCAATTCAATAATAACCGCTGAAACGTACATGCTAGTATTCAATATACTTTTAATTGCATTGTAATTGTTATTTTTCACACGAAAATAAAATTAAAAAACATTTAAATCGATGTACTTAAGTTAAAATTTGCAAATACATACATTATTTAAATTCCCAGATTATAAGGAAACGATTAAAATTCGGCTTGCTCATTGTCGAATAAACTGAATAAATCATCTCACGGTATTCACGACATATTATTTTGTTTATGGAGAGATTTCGAAATTTTATGGTTCATTGTTGTTGTATATAAATTAGTCATTTTTCGTCGATAACCTGTCAGAATAATGTAAACCGAAGCTTTTAAGTTTAAGCTTGGCGGTATGCAGCCATATCAAGAGATTTATCTTGAAGCTTTATGTTTGTACGTGCAGGTGTTTTTAATTTCTTCTCTAGATTATAGTAAAAGATTGTTTACAACCTATTACTATTTGTTCAACTTTTATTCATGATACTAGTAATTCCTTAGCTAATTTGAGCCAATTTAGGGTCAATTGAAACAATTTTAGTTCTTTTATATATATACTGGAAAAACCGTTAAACGGTGACAATAATGTCGATAATTTCAGTAAAAGTAAATAAATAAATAAATAAAAAACTTGTCATAAACCACACCGTAGATAAACTAACAATTAAGTATATAGTTTTATAAAACATAATCTACAAAACGATAATCTAGGTACACGAATATACTTCATATTGAAATTTTTAAGAATAATATATTTCTAAGCGATATCTTGATTTATATGTACGTACTGATCAATATGATAAATATAACGTACCTACGGAACTCATATATTATTAAGATAAACCATCACTTCTTCAATATAAGATATACATTATATGAGTATGTATAGGATAAATTTCTTTTGTTTTGTAGAAATCAGTACTAATATTTCGTAAAAAATATAATAATGAGTGCTTATTGCATAAATAAGCACTCATTATTATATTTTTTACTAGCGAAATATAATAATGCTCACCCTCGCTTCGCTCGGATTCGTCCCTAGGTTTGGCGTCAGTGAAGCCACGGGTAATACTTGTTAAATATAACCTCCAACAAAACAAAATAAATAATACTTGTTAAATATAACCTCCTTCTTTTTTGAAGTCGGTTAATAAGTAGCCAACAAACAGACAGAAAGACAAAAATTTTAAAAAAACATTTTTTGACGTTAGTACCGTATATACTTTCATATGTTTAGTGAAAAGTTGTTAATTTGAGATTTGAAACAGACGCTTCAATTTTATTTATATGTATATGAATACATAAACCGCAATCTTAATATCTTTATTAATAAAAATCTGTGCTATGATTTTTAAAAGTTGTACTTTGTTTTTCCGTTAAGTATGTTAGCTCTTACAAGACCATAAATTGTTATTGCACGATAGGTAGTATCTAACATCCATGTTCAGGAAGCGTAAACAAGGTAGTCTTGTGGAGGAAGTGTAGTCATAGGTCTTTTTAACACCTCGCCACGGTTTTACATAATATATTTAAAGTGGACAAAAAATTCATTAACATTAAATTTATTCTGGTGTCAGCAGTAACAAAACAGACTAAAATTAGAGGTACTTTATAATTTAAATGTGAATTCTCAAAATAATGATGTATTTAAAAAAATGTATACGGTGAAATGAAATGTACAGAGAAAGGAAGAAAAAAGTGACAAAAATCATTCATCACTTTTACAAACTTTTAAATCTTTAATAGCTTTGGCTTTGGTTTGTTGATAGTTTGACTTGGAACTTTTGTTAAAAGCTATTTTCAAGGAATTTCATGAAAAGTAATAAACAATAATTATAACAATGGAATGTTTTATCACTCTCGTATATAATTTCTAATATACAACATACCTTGAATAAGATATGTAAGCAATTAATTTTCTTGGAACCCATACGTACTTAATTTCTATAAAATAAAAGGCAGACACTTCTATAGTTCGAGGAGCAAAATTTTAATGTGGATAATAATTAATGTAAATAAAGGAAAAAGTACGCGTGTCCATAAATTAAACTAAATGGAAAGGTTCCGACGCATATCGAGAGACCTTTTAAGAAACCTGTACACACAAATGCCATTCCGTCGGCCATAGTTAAAATGCCCAAAGAATAGCTATTCATTAGCGGGTGCGAGAATAAGAATTCTTCAAGCACTCTGAATATTTCATTGGTCGAGGGGCTTGTATTGTCTTTAGAAAAATGCCTGCATAGGCTTTGGCGCTAAATTATGTCGGCCCGGTGTTGCCAACACGCAGGCTTGACAAAACAGGAGCCTATCGCAGATGGCCATTTATCCTTGTTCATTATCTAGCGATCTCATAGATTTAGTTAGCTATCTCTCAAAACAACGAACGGGTCCCGTTTTGGATTTGAACAGTTTCATCTTGAATATAAACATGGTGTAATGTTTTATGTATGCAGCTAATATTTATTGGAAAAGATAAGAGTGTTTTATGATCGTGTTTAAAAATTGTGTAATGAAACTTAATTCCTAACGCTTAAATAATGCCTTCAAGATTTATAATGCAGTAAACTGTCATATAATATGTAACGAAATCAATTGTTGTTTTTGTTTTTTGATAGCATCTTATAGATGTTCTTTGATAACGAAAATTGAGACTCATCAAAGCCCCTTGTCTTCGTTACCCTTATCGATAGCAATAACTCTTTCTCAATCTCTGAATAATTAAAAGCCTTTTAACTTTGTCAATGTAAAGCTCTTAAATTAACAAGACACGCAAGCCTTAAGAGCGTGTAAAATTATTCAGTATCCTGTCGGAAGACTGCACCACAAAGTTTGCGCTTTGCATATTTAAAGAATACTTGCTTTATCTGGCTCATCGACGATCCAGATATTCCCAAGAAAAACAGAGCGAGCCAAAAGACAAGATTCTGATACTCGGCCACGCATTAGGACAAAATTAAGTGCGGTTATGTGTTCAACCATTACATTAAAATGCCATCGACTACTTCGCATTGCTTCGGGAAAAATAAAGGGCTTTCTGCGTAAGCTATTGGCAGTACAATTATTCGATGAATCCTTCGCGCCGTACTTTGCACAGCAAGTTACGGCCTTGTTGCCAATTTATCGGAGTACAGCCCAATAAAGCGGGGCGGCACGCATACTGTCTGTCAAATCATTTATGCCATTTTCAGCTTAATTTCCATGTAACAGAAACGAATTTCCTTTCAATCTATTCAATTTACAATGCTGATAAGTGTCTCTAGCGCCAACTTTGTCAACAGTTTATGAAGTTGACCAAAATTACGAGCACACTTTTTAGCCTTGAACGGTGTTCTTTTTAGGTTAGCTTAGAAAATATACCTTTAAACATTGATATGAAAAAACAATAACAATATTTTTATAACAAAAGCAACTAAGGCAGTTTGTAGTACGTGACAGAAATAAGTCTAAAGTGCTATCAACTCTTGGCGATGAGTCAACCATGCGGACCAAAATCACTTCCGTGGCAAGTCAATTCGTCGCGAGCATTGAGATCAATTAGGTGCGAGCGGTCGAGCGAGTATTACGAGAAGGAATCTCGCGGGAACAACCGTCTTGAAGCAAAAAATGATCAATGACCTAACCTTTGCCGTTGAAAAAAGGAGCTTTTTATAAATTGTAGAAGTTAAAAGTTGTAGGCGATGTACCGATTAAATAAGAATCATATTTTATCTACTGCTAACCTTAACATATAATTTTTTATTGAAATGTTAGGGACGCGGCCAGCATTCTTGCCACAATTCCACGCGGACACGACTTTTACAATAATTATTATTAAGTGTACTTTTGCTTTATATATATAGTTAAACTTACTTGTAATTTCTTTTATTGGAAATAAATGTTTAAATAATCAAAAAATTATTGAAATGAAATTAAATCCTATAGTAAGTAAGTATAAGACCGAGTTTTAATAACAACTAAAAACTTCTTTAATAAACTTTTTATAGTACCTTGGAAAACTGGAAGTTAATCAAGAAACGTAAGTAATTAAACAGCATACATTTATGTAACAGCAAAATAAGTAAGCCAAAGTCGAAGCAACATGTTAATTTTACAAGTGAAATGTTACAGGTACAAATATTTAGTTATTATTACTCGATTACACTAATAATCGTTCAGAAGCACTCAGTAGCAATCGGCGAGATACAATCAGTTGAAACAACTTGTAGTAGTAATGCTTTTGGAAGTTCAAACAGAGTGGAAGGAACCGGCCACGGTAGTGACAGCAAACGTTTGCGAGGAAACTGCTCTACCGTTATACGGGATATGCTACGCTAAATTTATTTAAAGAGACAATATTTAAGATTAGATTTTCTATGTGCTGTTAATTTTCTTAGCAACAATGAACTAGGGAGAAAATTCTATTGTTATTTTATATGTATTTTTGTCATATTTCATTGCTCGCTTTTTCAGTCTGTCTTTAATCTTTTTACGCAAGTTAAACTTTCATATGTCTATAACTGTGTTCAAAATCCATGGTAAACTTATGGTGTATAACCCTGCTACCATAGCGTTGTGGTGAGTAATATGGTAAATAATATTAAATTAAAATAATAGAGCAATATCTCTTACACGATTAAATTAAATTAAATTTAATTTAATCGTGTTAAATTTAAATTTCGGTTAAAAGCTCATATTGAATTATATAATGCATCATCTAATTTGTTGCTAGTATTAAAACTTCTTTTACATACTGTAAAACTACTATTAAATTACATATGTGAATTACATTAATACAACATTGTACCTACCATAATAATATTAATATCTAGTAAATAGAGTTAGTCGCTATATTTGCTTTTTTGTTTTTTTGGTTGGTTCATTAAACTATCGTTTCTTGTTCCAAGAATGCGTTTCCTGTGCGTAGTTTCGAGTCTACTTTGAATTTAGCGAAAAATATTTATTATTAAGCCAACATCAATTTTGTTCAAAAAATACTTATTATTCATTGGTGGGATTAACTTAGGTATTTTTTTATTTACGTACTTTATTTAAATAGTACCATACATACTATACAGTATATAATATATAGTTTGTTTCTACTTTGTATGCTTCTTTTTTTTTAATATCAAACAGCTTCCCAGACTAATAAAGTTGATGAAACAAAAATATTTTAATATTTTAATTAATTGGATTTTGATATGCAGCAAAAAGGCAACAAGCCAAAAGTTTTGAATGCAATCATGATGAAGGACGTAATTAATTCTCGAACCCCCTACCTGGTTACACGGGCCTTAAAATTCGAAAAGATTGCATTGGTATAATTTAATGGCGATTCCTTTCGTTTACAAGCAATAATGGCCTATAAAGAGTTCTTGCAATTCTCAATAAGTGTAATGCTGGCTTTATCGGGCATCATGTTTATGGTCGGGATTAATCATCAGTTAATTAAATTGCTCTTTCTTAATAGTCTACGGCTAATAAAATTATTTTAAAATCGTAGCCAATAAAGATTTTCAATACACACCTCGTAACTGGAAAGCTTAGGCAAACCTATAACTTTGAGTATTGTTAAACAATAGATAAGCTTTTCAAGTTTATACCGATCGACATAACTATATAATATCATTAATATTAATAATTCATTATATGTTAGTTCAATAGAACCAATTGCCAAACACAGACTTCTTGCGTATTTTTTTCGCTGAAATATCATCAAATTCTTGACCAAACCTTTCGTCTTATGAGAATGAAAGATTTCTTGGAGGACTTTCTCTATGTCCTATGTCACCTTACACTGTTTTCTTTCCAGAGGAGGCTTTTTTTTCTAAAGGTCATTTCATAATCTCATTCATTCTCACTACTAACCGACACCGCGTAGCTTTTGGATGCTCCTACCTTCTGTTATTTTGTTTTCATACTTCTATTGCCAAGTATTATTTCAACGCTCTATAATAGCTCAGTCTTGTTAGTATTTGTTGTTTACTGTCAACAGCGTAGAATTCATTCACTGCTTATTTATTTATTTATATAGATCTCCAACAGTTGTACATATTCACTTACATCTAACTCATGTCTTACATCTACTTAAATTACTATGTACTACCAATTATATGAGAACACATCATTCTTATGTAATAACTCATGAAAATTAATGGATAAAAATTAATGGATAAAAATCAGAAAAAATATATAAATTACTTCTTGAGTATAGAAATAGAGATATTTTTAACGAATCCAAGCAGAATAAGAGTGAATCTGTAGTCACTTATAAAATATACCTATAGCATTAATTAGAAGTAAAGTTATTAATTATAGTATATTAATTAATCAATACAATAGTGATACAATTCTTGATCTTTCTTTGAATGTAGCATTAGTGCAATGTAAGAATGTGATTATTTACATTTACAATAACATAGGCTACTTAATACTTTTTTATCTTGAAATCCGTTGCAAAAAGATACGAAAGAACTAGGGTTGCTAGTTTAAAAAAAGGAAAGCTTATAGTCAAACATATCATTAACGTCGTCATTTTCATATCAAATCAACGAATTGTAGAATGCATAAGACGATGTCGAATTAACCCGTCAACGTCACAGCGTTATCGCGGCATCGGTAGCTCCGGACAGATAATCTGTCGCCCACATTTTATTTTTCTCTTTGACGAGTGTCAGAAGCTGTCTTCGAGTACATATATGTGTAGTAAAACGTTCTCTTACAAATACGTTACCTAATACATCGTTATTTTAATTGAAAATTAGATAGTTTTTTTTTGTAGGTCATATTAGGACCTTCGATTTTCTAGGACCTTATTTTGATGTACTCGTACATATCGCCGAGGTTTCGCTTGCGTAAGACTTGTAAATTTCTAATGATGACAATTTTTGTACATATTAATTTCCTATACATAATATTGATATCAGTCATTCACAGACCTTCACCCACAGATACCTAAGTTATAAGGTGTGTTGTTATAAGGAGTATTTTATTTTATTAGAAAATTATAAAAAGTGTTTAATTTATTTTATCACCCAGCGAAGCGGGTCAGGTTTGCTAGTGTGTAATAAATACATGGCCAATCAAAATATTAAGACTATGTATTATTTTCATTTTATAAATAGTACTCACTATCGTTGAAATGTACCGTGGGTGGCGCGTAGCGGACATTAAAATTAAAATATTTGTCCAGCCACACTGAAAATCCCATTAAGTTGTCAAACGGCGAATAAACTTTGGCAATATAGTAAATTGATCGGAAACCTCTGCTAGTAATTTGTGTTATCATTGTTATAAAATGTTGAAAATAATTTTATCGGATTTTTTGTAATATTCGAACATTTTTTCTTTACTTGGTACTATCAAGCAAAAAAAAATGTTGTTTGAATATTACAAACATTTATAACATTGATATTCAAATGTAAAGTTGATATTGATAATATAAGATTTTTTTTATATACCACGATATAATTATATTATATTACTCGTAATCTTAATTTAGTTAAAAGCTTAAAAGATTTTTGATAAGCGAATAAAAAATATTTTTTGTTACATTTCAATCTTAATATAGTAAACATTGCTTGAGCTTTATTTTTGAAGGACGTGTCTCACTCTTGACAAGTGAAGAAAAAATATAACAAAAAGCTGGCTTAATTCGTTTACAGACTGCCATTTAAAACCATAAATACATAAGTAAATCAAAGTTCATATTGAATGAAGCAAATGCAATTTTCTGTAATAATGCACAAGCTTTCAAATATATGTTTTGTATAATAATGTTAATGATTCACAAAATGTATGAAGGTTTTATTTTCAATTCCTTTTGATCGTAGGATACAAACGTCTGCTGTCCTCTTAGTGGGCATACAGAGCATGTTCGAATTTTACGAGCACATAAATATTGGACTCGTATGTCGCGGTTTCATAAAATATACGGGAACAAAAACGATTCTATTATCATTTTTTATTTAACATCTTTATATTAGTATCTATAAGTACTTTAAAAGTAAAAATCTACATCGTTTCCACCTTTATTTATTTTATGACTAATACGTACCTAATATTTTTTTATAACTGTTATTTTATACAACAGATATTATTAGAATTATGTATATATTTATATGTATTTTTAAACAGAGGATGTTTAAAAATATTCAGTTTGATGATATGAAAAGTTTGTGCCGTTTAATGTTATCGAGTACGGTATTCGCCAGCGTATGTTTCAATACAGATCGCGCTCGTAAGGAGCCGCAGGCGCATATATTGGTCGTAATTTTGACTCACGGGCCGGTGAATAATTCGGTAAATTTGTTTGCTCGATGCAGGTTTTGTCGATCTTAGCGCCGGCGGAATTATGCATTTACATAAAGTAATATTAGCCTCTCGCCAACAGTAACATGACGGTAATTCTCGGGATGAATGCTCATAACATTGAAATATGTATTATTTCAACGATTTTAAAATTTAATTTTTGATTTATTCTTTATATTTATCATGGCCGAAATATTCAATCCAAACAGTTAAAAGATGTATGATTTATAGGGAGATGACAATATTTCTATATTCTTTCTTTTGAGCTTAAAAGCTTCCTGAATCGAAGGGTTTCGATTGTTCCGATATAGCTACTTCGTTTAAATGATCCATTGTATACAGTGTCCCACGCATCTCATACTCGTACAGGTTACTATCTGATAGTGTAGAAGAATTAGCCATCCATCATTTAATGATAATGATATTTGACGGGCTCTTATGATTATTTTGTTGATAAGTTCTTAATATCGCTTTGAATATGAAATAAAATATGTTCCGTAAACCATAAGTATTATAACTACGCTTATATGCTTATTCTACAAATATTAATAGTCATACACATTCTTACGTATTAAATTCAATTTAAAATTTAACTAATTTCTAAATTAAAGTGAGCGCAACATTTATTACTTCTAGAATTCATTCGAAAAGGTCATTTTTGCAATTAACAACTTAATATTTCTCAAGTTTACTAATATAGTTTGTTTATCATTTCGAGTCCCTTTCGTAGCATCATTGGTAAATACAGAAAGTCAATTCGAGTAATTAGCTTTAAATGGATTCGATGCGACTTACGCTTGTCGCTTATTTGCTGTGGCTGTTGAGTTTGCAAATTGTGTAATTAATATTGATTGATGTTCAACAATTTAAAATTGCCGCTTAATGTAAGTTACATGTTTTCGTATGGCAGCTTTTTTGCTACCATTACACATTCTGTTACGATGATATAAAAAATTGACGAGAGGATAATAAGTAAATTTTAAGATGAATTTTAATTTAAAAGGCGTTTATAAGTAAAGAGTTTTAAGTGTAAGTAAATATCTCAGCTGTGCACGAGGAATGTGTATGTACATGTACAGGGCCTCAAGTCTGCTATTACAATTGTGTCACAGTTGTCTTTCAATGACATTGTAATTGCTATTTTTTGCAATTTTTGCAGTCTACTAATTCAATGGTTTTCCGATGGTTTGTCACTGACACTTCAATGACACTTCAATGATACATTTCCAAACAATTGGTAGTCCCGTACATAATGACAAGTCAATGATCGGATGAATTGCGTAGTTTGTTAATATTTTGACAGTTCTAATGACCACTGGAACGCCACTGAACTACCATTGATGCGCAATTGTGCTGTCATTGCATATTGGTCACCTAAACCAATATTATCACGGTCTCGTTAAAATAATATGATTATAATTGTTTAAGTAGTCATAAATGCAAGAAAAGTGTATAAAAATGATAAAAATACTTTACTACGTCCAAAGAAATATCATCTCTTGCCACGAATAAAGAAGATATGCAAAAAAAGTTCAAAAGTACGAACCTACTGTCAAGTGAATAGTGATAAGTGAAATTAAAGCGAAAGTGATTATATTAAATAAGAAGAATAATGAATAAATGATAAGTGAATCAATGGAAATACAGTATAACAACAATGATATAGAATTAGTGAAAAGATTGGGGAAGAGGGATAAGAATGTACGACCTATATTAGTAACTTTTACTACACTAGGCCGAAAATTAGCCCTACTAGAGAGCAAGAAGGAGCTAAACAACTCCTTATCAATCTACATAAATGAAGATATTCCACCAGATATACTAGAAAAAGGAAGCTACTACTAGAAGAATACAGAGAAGGGAACAAGGAAAGAAAGTAATCCTAAAATATGATAAAATTGTATATCTAAACCCAAACAGAAACAAAGGTCAATTACCCAAAATATACTATGAACTTAGCAGTAAAGAGAAAGGATATGGTACAAACCCTTCAGCCCGATACAAGAAAAGAAAACCTGAATTCCCACCATCAGCTCAACACTCAAGTGACCAAGTAAATTTATCTAAAGCAGTTAAAAAGAATAAGACTACAATGTATGCATTTATAAATAGAACAGAGGAAATCAACAGAAATAAGCACCATAAGAAAGCTTAGTAATGGCTGCCTCCTTTAAACATCCCAATACGGCTGGTCACCGTGGAACGTCCAGACCAACACCCTCTAGCAATAAAAGACACAGCAGGATCATAATGGTGAAGAGTAGAACACAACACAACAGACAACAATGGTAGGAGCTAGAGGAGGCCTTTGCCCATAGGCAAACTGAAAAAAATAGAGAAACACTAAAAGTAAAAAAAAAAATAGATACATACATAAAATTAAACTACTAATAAAATTATTAATAATGAAAACTTATAATTTAATCTAATAACTAATTTTGATTAGTAATTACCTTAAATAATAAAAATTTATTTCTACTTTATATTATTGTAATTTGTAATCAACTTATTATAATGAGGAAATTGTTATTTAATTGTAATATCTTATTTACATAAATAAGTTAAGTAATTACATACTTGAATAAACTTAAAGATGTTTCTTAAAGAAAAAAAATTTTTCTTAATTTTCAATTAACAAGTTGTAAACAAAAACACATAGGTTCCTATAATTAATATAATATTCCTATAATTATAACAAAAAGAACTGACCACATTGTATTTAATTTAATAAAATAAGTTTAGCATTATTATCCTATTTATAAATACTATGTAAACAAGAGTTGTGAATTAATGTTAATAATAGTTATAGAAAAATTAATAATGTAAGGTAAATTAATGTGAAATGTTGTGAATTAATATTAAAAAAGAATTTAATAAAAGGCTATTTTTATTTATTTATTTTATTTATAAACCAATATTCTTAAGTTGTGAAGTGTGTGAACCATTGCTTCACTCATTACTTATCACTAAAGGCATAGCTATAGTCTAAGTATACTTGATTTTCATATTAATCTATACTAATCTATAATAATATTATAAAGAGGATAGATTTGTATTTTTGTATGAAATGAATAAACTCAAAAATTACTATTATTAGTTTTATTTTTTAGATTGCACTTAAAATTTATCTTTTTGGCTTTTTATGATCATTTTACATAATATTTAGTCTTTAAAACATAAACTAATAACATATAATATTATAATCGAAACTAGCTTAAAATTAATTTCGGTGAACGCTTTTTGCTAATGGCAATACCGATTCCCTTTCTACTACAATTCAACTACAATCCAATGACAAGACCATTGATCGACCATTGTAAATTTAGTAGACTACCAAATTTTGGACCAATGGTAATTGAATTAAAATTGCATTGTATCAGAATGACAATTACATGTAAAATAGCAGACTTGAGGCCCAGATACCTCTCTTCAGCCCTTTTTAACATCCCACTGCTGGGCACGGGCTTCCCTCCGTACGAGGGGGATCAGGCCATAGTCCACCGCACTGGCCTAGTGCGTGTTGGCGGACTTCACATGTCTCTCGAAAACTTGTTAGTGTTTTCTCAGTCGGCAAAATAGTAGGCATAATAGAAAGTATGTAGTAGTAGTAAAGCAAAACATTTTTGTGATTTGAACTTTGATATAGCGAAATTTTACCTGTCACCATATATTATAGCTTAGTTTGAGATGCATGTTGTCAGTTGTTAAACTTATTTGTCAATTTTAATAGTAGTTGTAACTGCACCAATAAGCTCTACATCAGGTGTATATTTATGATAAATACTGACCATAGTAATTGTTAATTTTCCTTATACCCACATTCTTAAAGACCTTATTAGCTCTACATAAAGCGCATATTACCAATAAATTCTTCCTCCGGCTTACCTTTGTATTAACACCGAAACCAATCAAATTTGTACGGTACATACTTCACGAGGCATTTGTCAAGACCGTTCATTCGTTGTAATTACTTATGGTGCTCAGCAAATTGATATTATATATTGAATATTAGAAAGTGGAATAGATTTTTAATATAACATGACCCACTTGACTGGGAACGTGATAGAAAACATCATTCATATGATATCGATCTTGTATAAATATAATACGACAGTGGTAATACAATGAAATAGATGATACAGTTACGCGATCGGT
Organism: Boloria euphrosyne; assembly: GCA_951802675.2. Taxonomy (NCBI): domain Eukaryota; kingdom Metazoa; phylum Arthropoda; class Insecta; order Lepidoptera; family Nymphalidae; genus Boloria; species Boloria euphrosyne. The sequence continues at coordinate 9,596,323 of OX637879.1, read as the reverse complement.
ATCTTTATGTTCATTCATCATATACTCATGTAGGTTGTGCGTTTAAACACTGGTGTAATGTTTTACAAAAAATGACGACACGTTTGGCCCATTTGGTAGTGACTCTACTATCTGCGCCAGCGGTCGCGGGTTCGAGTTCCGTTGGGGGCATTCATTAGTTGAGCACGAATGTTTGTATTCCAGTCATGGATGCTTATATTTATAATATGTATGTATTTAAAAAATTATATGTGTATTATATCAACTATCGGTTTCCGTAATACAAGCTTCGTAGCTTACCACGGAACTAGATGGCGCTGTTGTAATAATGTTCCAATTATTTTATTTATTGTTAAAACAGTGTATGCTGGTCTAAACCATAACATGCTTCTAAAACTGCAGATCGAAGGTACTAGGTTCGAATCCTAGGTCCGGTCAGGTGTAGATTTGGCTTTTATTTAAAAACCCTCAGTAGTACTTTGGACTTGAGGAAGAGGCTGTGTTGCTTAACCGTGAACTACAGAACAAGTAAAGCCGTCGGTCCTTATCTTATCTTTGGTCTTCACCGATCGTGTCGAATTGTCGTCCCATTGAGCTTTGAGAGAATTTGAAATAAATACTTTACAAAATACACCACTTTGATTAAAGATATTTATATTGTATACGTCTATTCCTATTTACTTTTTGGTATCTTCTTGAAATCTATACAGATAAATTAAATTGAAGTGTTTGTTTGTAGCTTTTTACTTAATGCATATAGGATGTACGGTATACGGTAAAATAACCCTTATAAAACTAAATAATTTAATCATATATAATAGATATAGAACTAATTTAGTACGTCTTAAGAAATGAAAATTACTTTACAACTTATTCTGAAGTTACGACCATCAATCATTTAACTATCTCTTGTTTAGAAGTAATTTTTAACCCTTCACATTGATTTCCTTTTGAAACTTGTTTCTAAGGCAAAAAATAGACATAAAACCACCCATTGTGTAACTCTATCAAGCGTAAGATTATAAACACCCTTAGATTGGACATTTTATTAGGGGTGTTTGATTGATCCTCTTGATTAGAAATTTAAGTAACGTACAGACTTTCAATGAATTAGATTAGTGGAATATTCATTCCACTGATCTAATTCCTAGAAATTTTGATTACAAATTAAACAATGTAAATGTAATAATAATTAATTATGATGACCATTGAATTATGAAGACCATGAATTGTATAGTAATTGGTATAAAAAGTTAAGATATTTGCTTATTAATAGTATTTTTTGTTATATTAAAATTTGAAACTTTCAACTAAAATAAACTACAATTTTACCAAGTTAAAGAAGCTTTTATTAATTGAGTCTTGGGTAAAGTTATTTTATTGATAGTGTGAACGGTGCCTTAAAAGGACGGAACTTGGGTTCCCAAAGATAAAAGACAAGCTCATGCATCAATATAATTAGCACCATATCGAGTCATTATGAAGGGAAACAAAACAAAAGCATGATTGAGATTTATGCAGATGTGAAATACACCTGTTTAAATACTAGTTAGATGATCATACTTTTTATTTCGATAAAAAATGTTCGATAAAAATATATTTTGTTGTTAAAATTTGAATTAACAATAGAGATTAGATGCCACAGTTTCCGGTTAAGGACTCTATTTTGTCGTAAGCAAAAATTTAATAGAATATGTATTGAAACAGATTGAAGAAGAAATTTTAAATAAGCAGTTAATGAAATCAAAAATACCAACTACTATTACATAACTTTGACCCCTAAGACAAATTTACATATTAAAAATAATAGTGTATAATATACATTTCAAAATATATATTAGTGGACGATACAGAATCTTTGATAAGAAAATTTTATATGTACTTAAAATATTTATTTTAAATATATTAGATTTACGCTAATGTTCGACATTATAAATAAAACTACCTTTTCGGATTTTGTCGCGGATTTATTCGGGAGAGACTAAGGTCTACCTTAGTCTCTCCCGTGACCATGATTGCTGTAAAGCATTCGAAACGTCGGGAACTAAAAATCAAAATAAATCCGCGACAAAATCCGAAAAGGTAGTTTCATTTATAACAAGGTACCTACTTAAAATATGGAACAAACGAAAATAATAACACTTTTTCCAAATATTTCGTTTGTAATTAAATTTCTTTATTGCTTAGATAGTAATTATGAATACATACAGTCAAGCTTAGTTCAATCGGTTAAGTGGAACTGATAAATGCGACAGTCTAAGTGTGGAGTAATGGCGTTGCATTAGTAATATGACACAGCAAATCATCTAAATTGATAATGAAAAATTTACGAGTATTACTATATTGGTACCTTCTCTTCAATATTCTAGTAGCAGCTCATGAAATCATTAGTTAATGAATATAAATTACCTCATTGATGCTTCACGATATACATAAATAACATATATCATTGAACATGATACTTCTTTTTATGTTTTGTATAATCAATTCAGATATGCTTCTTTGTTCTATTCTTATGGTACAAGTTTTAAGAGATTTTAATAACTAGACTGGTTTATGATACGGCTAACGCCATTTTTCTGTTGATGCAAATATAAATATGTATATTTCTATATATTTATATGTCTAGTGGACTTAACTAATTTTTATTCTTTTATGGATGAATATCCGGTCTTTAAATTGTAATATTTTTATTAATTTGTGAGTTATTTTTACAACTCATGTATAAATTAATTTCAAGTGTTTTTGATTCTTATGTTAATTATTAGTCCCACAAAATGAAATATTAGAGGACTATAACCCTTTAAATTTCATACTATAATATGTATATAACATGCACTACTACCTAGTTCTGCGCGGTACGTTTTAAAATTGATCGTTGATCTCTTGATCTATGAAAAACAAAAACAAATCTATCTTACGAAAACCGTACATTTTTCCGAGATAAATAGTAAACTCATGTTTTCTTCTAGACTATAAACTCTGTGCTATATAATTCATCCAGATTCAATCGGCCGTTGTGGCTTGATTGAGTAACGAACACTGGATTAGTACATAATATTAGTGATAATATAGTATTTTCAATTACAACATGAAATTCAGTTCAAATAAAATTCTTTTGAGAAAGAAAACTTATGGAAGTTGATGCAATTTTAAAAGGTATTTATTTGCAAATTTATCAAAAGCAGTGATTTTGAGCTATTATAAACATTACGATAACAAAAATGAATAAGTGATTTAGTTTTTTACCGATTATGAATATAAATTTTACACAAATGATGAATTTTCCAAACGCTCGCTAATACTTAAACAATTTTATTATATTATTGCTATATCATCTCAAATACCTATTTCTTTAAATTTCAGATATTATAAGTGAACCAAAATTTATTGTTTAATAAAGTTTAAAATTCTTCAACTTTATATTCTAAAATATCTTATAGTGCAAGCGTAAATCAAGTAGAAATTGCAGAAATGTGCAATATTTAAAAGAAAAGCGACTACGTACTGTAAGTGCGAGTGTCGCACTGGTGGTATATGAGAAATCAGGATAAAATGTATATATCATGTGAAACATTATTTAAGTTTTCAGAAATAACTTACATTAAAAATTTAAAAAGAATATATTGATAAATATTAATCTCTACTATAGTTAAAGCCTGTAATACTGGAATGAGAGTACAATACTAACATTTTGAAATACTTTTCAGCCATGACACTATGGAAACAACAAATTGGGAAATGTATATTGTAACAAATAGCTTTAGTGGACTATACATTTTATTTATTGTGTGGGAGCAATGTCACCATAAAACATAAATGTAACGCAACTGTAAGCGCAGTGCCAACATGATTGAATTTTATGCGTGGCTTTACCGATCACTCTCTTATGCTACGCTTTATTATCGCTATTTACGATTGACGCCGTCGAATCGTTACGTTAGTTTACTGCTGTTGAGTTTACCCATTTTGGATATTTTTACATTATTAAGTAATATTTTATGTTAACGACAGATATCGAGTAAATACTTCCTTTATATACATATTACACAATTGTGAGATTCAGTCTTACAATTTTTAGAATAAAAGTAAATATTTATAATTAAATAACGATTTAACTTTGTACTTAAAACAAAATATTTTGTACACAATAGTAATTTTGCAAGTGTTTTCTCAAGTAAATTTTGGTTAAAGGCACGTAAAACGTAAATTGTTTTGAGTGCAGCCAATAAAACGGTACGTATTAGCTTGTATTCTTTTATATAGGTACTTTCCAGAATTTGCAGCTCCACAAACATAAATGTCCACATTTTCTTTTACTATCGACTTTTCACCGATAAAAACGACACTATAAACTCGACCCTTTCACGAATAAACCACCGTTTCGCTCACATGATGATACTTTAATATGCATAGAATCCATTTTATTTGAGGTTAGCTCTAAAATCCTAGTGAGGGATGGTAACAGACCAACTTTTCGTCGTATTGACAATTTACTGGGCACTTGGTCTCGTTTTTCCGTATTTCGGGGGGTTGAATTATAAATGAATTTAGGTGTGTTGGGTAGGATTTATGAAGGGTGGGCAAGGTTTTAATCTTGTAAAACGGCCATAATAAGACGTATAGACAAATTACTATATCCGCTTTATAATGTATGAACGGTTTTATATTAATACAATTCTTATTACTTCCGTAAGTAATTTATAAGCAAAAGTGGCATACTTGTTAAGAAATATAAGCAATTACTTAAAATTATGCAGGTGCACTTGCATATTAACTCGAAATTCAAAGAGTTTTAATAGTCTTCTAGAAATTACGAATATAATGAGTACGTAATTAGATATACAGTGTACTTATTTTGATGTAACTTATCTTGAATAATTAATTTAATGTTGTACAGTAAAGAGATATAGTGTAATTACTTTTATTACAATTAACATAAAACATGTAATAATGGTTAATAGATTAAAAGTAGGGTATACATTTACATAATACCTACTCAAATTAGAACTATTGATCGCGCTTTCCAAATTATTATAATTTGTATGTTATTAAAAGTTTTATTAATAACTAGTAATTCTCGCGGCTTTGCTCGCGTTCTAATCACTATTAAAAAATATGAATTGGTAGAACGTGGAAAATTCTTCAGAATTTTCAAAAAAATCTTCGGTTCGTTCTTGTTAGACCTATTAGCTAAATAATAGGCAAGACGGTGCGGGGTAGGGTCGGTTGCATCAAGCAAAGCGGCTGCATTTTATTCTCACGTCCGTATTTTTTGCGACATTTAAACCAATGAATACAAAATAAATTAAAATACTTGACAAATTATATACTAAAATCTTCCTTGAGAACCACTCTTTCTATTGGTGAAAACACCATGAAAATCGGTGAAGTAGTTTTTGAGTTTTTCGCGAACAGACAGACAGACAGACAGACGTGGCGGAGGACTTTGTTTTATAATATGTATAGATAACTAGTATTGACTTACCACTTACAAGACGTACTAATATAGACTTTAATATATAATAGTAAAGTGAAATGTTTGTTTCAGTTCCTATTTTAATAAAAATAATTTCTTTTTTATTATATGCTTATTTAAATAAGTTGTACAAATCAGTGCCATTGTTTGGAAAAAAAAGAACATTCGTTTTCATGCTAATAAGATGAGCCCTAACAGCAACGTAGAAAGTACCTACTAATAGGTCTCACTACGTTTGACCACGCAATCATTTGTTCCTGGATTTTGTGTTACATTGGCTTACGAAAAAGTACTTATATACTTGTTATATAATTTTCATTGTACATCAATCTGATTTATATAGAGCTTAAGTATATACCTTATATTTTCTTAGATTTACGCAAATTTTATTATATAAAGTATTTTTATAAGCTGAAGTTTTTATTAAGGGCGACGTTTCTAATGATTTATAGAAAACAAGGCCACGGAAGAGACTCAGGGATTTGACAGCTTAAAAGTCAATATTACGTGTATTTATAAATCGATTTTGGTACCTACAGATAGAAGAGATTATACTCAAATACGTGATAGGTCGATAATTTAACACAACAATCAGGCACCGTATCCGATATAAAACCTTTCACTGTCCATTTTTGACAAAAAAGCTCAAAATCTTCAGTCTTCCGACCTGATTCTCGAACCCAGGACCTTTATCTCTATACTCTATACATACTAGCCACAAGTACAATAACAGGACATCTTTAGGTAATCTTCGTTTTCACATTTTTATTGAGAATTTTTTATAAAATACGTAAACCGCAATAAGACTCGCCAAAACTTGTCATATCCAAGCTTTTTGGGATCAACGTCGGCCATGACACGGGGATGCTGCGTCGTGATCCGCCTAATTAGCATTGAGCTCGCCATCGCGATACTTTGCTCACGTGCGGATTTGAATGCGTTTGAGGACATTCTTTCCTTTGTGTTGTTGGCTATATATATATATATATATATATATATATATATATATATATATATATATATATATATATATATAGCTTGAACTTTAAAAACAGTGACGACCTTTCTAATTGAACATTTCATTTACATTTTAAAGTACTTTTTATTTTTACTTATATATGAAACAAGCTTTATACTAAAATAAGATAGTAAAATACCTGAAATATCCTTAGAATTATTTGTTTTACTAGGGAAATTTCAAAATACTTGCGTCTAACTAAAATTATATACCTATTTCTTCATAGTTTGATTTAATGAGTGTGTATAACATTCGCACCTAGCAAAAAATGTAACGAAATATAAAATTGAGTTTCATTATAAAATAAAATTACCTCGTGATCTTTAAAGTAATAAAGATGGGCACTACGAGTTAGCTATAAAGAAAAAACCGTTAGCTAATATGGGTTTAAGAACTGCTTGTATAAACACTAATAAAAGAACATTATAATCTGTGATAGCATCTCGATCTCAATATTTGGGTTCGGATATCTATTCTGTTAAACAATGTCCACCGACGTGCATGCCCACGCGCAGGTCACGCCCCTAAGCGATCATACATTGTTCAAAGGTACGCTATCTTGATCACCAATGGCTTCAAGAATGCTCATAGATCCAATCATTACGTAAAAACTATCGAGGTTAAGTTTTATGTGACTAACTTTATAATTTATAGTAAAATGTACATATCTAGCGACGTTGAGATATTTGAATTTTATTTATTTACGGTTATGTATAATAATTATTTGATTAATTGAATAATTAATATTACAATAATATTTTATATATTGACTCGCATAATAAAGATGTTATTCTTAAAAAACGGTTGCGATTGATATATTTAGTCGTTAACTTTTCTTGTAATTAACCATTGCCGTATGAGGATCTTGCCCACGTTTTATTCTTATCGAAACCTAATATATTATACAAAGGAACTTAACTTCTCGTACTTTCTGCCTTTATAATTGGGACATTTGTCTGACAAAAATAGCGATCGCTTTTTGTATTCTGCATACCGCAAAACTTTTAAAAGACAAGGTCCAAGATTTGCGGCGCATTAAAAAACTTGAATTATATCGAACTCACTTTGTATTCGATTCGAGTGCAAAAAAGTTATTCCATTATGCGCAAACGCAACTGCGCGTTTCGTTTTCTTTAAATTGAATATCGACTGTAGGTTTTAGTGAAACACAAGGCAAAAATCATTGCGTCAAAAAAATTAATGGCGAAAGAAAAACTGTGAAAAACATATCGGCACTTGAGATTGCATTCGTTGTTTTGATATTCCTGTTTGTCCTTAACGTCAAAGCAACTTACTCCATATGTCATTGTGTCAAGCCAGTTCAATGAATTATGCATTGTTTCCATTACACTACGAAATTTAACATAAAACCGATGTTAAAGTTTATATCATGAATATAATACAATTTTTTATTTGACTGCCGAGAAGCGACCAACTCAAGGATGGTTCATGATGAAACCGCTTTTTATATTGCCCAAAGTTATATAGCAGATGTGCCGATCAAACAGTTTTTACTCTTTGTTGTATTGAGTAAAAATAAGTATATCCATAAAAAGTTTTTATTTATTAACGCTTAAAAAAACTTTATTGTCATATTAAAACATGACTACATATAAGTATGTACAATATACATGGCTTGACCTTACACGCGTTTCATAGTACAAGAAATATTTCAAGGTATAAATTTTACAGTCAATCAACACCACTTATATACCCACAATTTTACAATCATTTACAAATGATAAATAAATGTGATGAAAGTTATTCATCATCGTTATTCATCATTCACTTTCTTAAGTGCTTCTTTTCCCTTGGACGTGTGTATATATCTATAAAACATGTTTTTAGAGTAACTGTTTTATCATTAGTAAAAGAAAATGCAACAAATCGTAATTTTGATGAGTTGGCTAAGCAAATCTTTACCCTTTGCCTTTTGGAGAACAGTTGTATCTACGACGGAACAGTTAATATTTGTAGATATACCATCATTGACAACTAACTGTATTGAACGTTTCTGTTCTGTTTACACCAGCTTCGAAGTAAGTATCTCTTATACAAATATACCACGATTTGCTATTCCGATGCTTCGGTTGTTCATGCCTAATATTTGTTTTTGGCGCTTAAGACAAACCTCTTGTGGAGATTTCTTCTAGCATATCTGTGACATTACTTTATCTCTCGATAAAATTTAGGTTTATGTCATCCTTGGGATTTCGTGCACCATTGATTCTCATATCCTTATGGATTTTAACCGTAGATATGAAAGTGTAATAATTTTATGTTATTTTAGTAGCCAGCTTTTACTCACATAGAACTGGTCAAAAGACCAAGTGAGTTTATTGAGCTACTTAAAAGAAATGATTTGGTTTCTTATCCTGTTGTTCTTATACATGAATATAACAAATACTTAGGCCTTAAATGGAGTACTCTACCCAAGTCAAGAGATCAGCATCTGTTTTTTCTTTGATCATCTCGAATTAATATCTGACAGTAAAACATAAACGTGAAACATTTTATACACACTATATAATATAATTTAACTAAATATTTTACGAATGTTATCAGCCACAATATTCAAAAAAGCGGCCAGAAAGAAATGTATTCATATATTTTTTTTCTTTCAGCAATCGAACCTTTAGCAGCGTAGATACTCGTTTTGGAGGCATTTTTTGCTTTACCATACCGTTCCACAATTTAACGTAATATACTCGTACGCCGAGTACTCGTTTCAAACTAATTCTTTCGAATAATTACTTACTTCAGAATAATTGATTTTGAATTAGTAAAATATAAAGAGATCTATTAAAATTATTAATAGATTTTAATTTATAATAAAAATCTAGGTAATAGCTTCAATGATTAGCTTTCTTATCTGAAAACATGCAACAACATTTGTATTATTGGATAATTGAATGTTATGTACTTACTTCAGTTTTGTACTTTATTATTTAAAAAAAATAAAAACCAATGAAGCAGATACCTGATACATGATTAACTAATAATTTATATTAACTCTCTTGCCTTAGGCTTATATTCGGAAAGAAACAAAGAAACTCGTACTATGAAAGATCGAGTTAAAGTAACTATTATAATTGGTTTATTTAAGTTGTTCAATTTACATCTCAACTTTTAAAGGTTTATTTAGATTCCATTTGTCGATCAAGAAATGTCACGATATGTTACATGAATACATTACAAAATACGATAAGAGAATTTAGTATCTCCTTTGTTTTACAGTCGGTCAAAAAAGAAACTTAATTCAATAGTAAGTAGTACACTATGATAATATGGTTTGAATGATAGCATATTGAAGTTTATTTGTAATACAGATTTTGTATTCTATAGCATTTTACGTCTGCCTTAAACATTACCATAATACATGTTTAGTGGAAATGCCTTTAACACTGTCGGATGCGTATCTTATTCAAAACGTGAACTCATGAACAAAATAGAAAGGAATATTATGGACCACCGGAGCTGTAAGAATGTCGGCTAACGTAATAATTATACCTAAAATAACCGTTTGATGCATGGCCAAGATCCACTGTTATAAATTGCGTGTGATTATATGACGCTGACTTTACAATTCGATAGTTTTCGTTATCACTTTCTAGGATTATTGATCGATTTGAGGCATATCGTTGCAATCTCGTGGCATCGTATAAATTACGAACCCCGCTTAGCCCGTATTGTCAAAGGAAGTGCATCGGTTATTGTTCCCGTCGCTTTGCGTTTTATCTATCCAGCTCGATCGCCAACTGACCGAGGACTGCAATTTAGCCCGCCCTCTATTTGATCGTCTTATTTCGCTATTGAATATTATAAAATTGCATAACAATAATTCGTGGTAGATTTTTGTACTCGTGCCTTGTTTGAAGCAATCAGTGTTCGCATCGCTGGAATGTCTTGTTTGACTAATAATTTTCATTTTGTTACGTAGAGTATACAAATTCCATTATTTTTTTATTATATGTTTACATACAATGTCTTGTAGGTGGCCGTTCCCAACTAGCGCTTTGTTTCATGCTAACTGGAACAATATCTATTTATAGCCATAATGAACAATTTATTTTGGACAATTGAATCGACGACCTGTGATGTGCTACCACCAAACTGTTGTTTTTTAAACTATTTTATATGTATTGTATATAGTACAATGTAGGCATGTGTATTTAAGACATCCATAATACATATTTAATCCTCATGATCTTTATATGAAAAAGCTTTCAAAATATTATTGTTAGTATATTAGCTGTAAATGTAAGCGATATAAATCATTTGACTGATTTAAATCAGAACGCCAATATCTTGTTTATGAATCTGCCATGATCCATTGTATGTGTGTCATATTGACGAGTGATCATAGTAATCGGTTTAAACCTACCGATTGTAATTGTAATGCGTATTGTACTACTGGTTATTAATGTCACATGAGACTTTACTTTGTGATATCACATAATTCGCTTTCACAAAGATATGAGTAGTAGGTATAAAAGATCCGGGATTACCTAATTCAGTTCGAATTAATAAACTAAGGGATGTTCCTAATATTCCTGCTCAAATTCCAAAAATAAAATAAAAAGTGCCAATATCTTTATGATTTGTTGAAAAAAGTGATTTTCGCAAATAAAATGGCTGAGTTATTAAGCGATAAATTGTAAATAGATATTTTTATAACTTATGTACGTTGACTTTACATAATAAGAATCTAATCTATAAAAATCTCGTATCACAGTGTTTGTTATCGAACTCCTCCGAAACGTTTGACCGACTTTTATGAAATTTTTTGTGTATGTTTTGTAGGTCTGAGAATAGGTAGGCTATTTTTTATTCTCTTAGGTGATAAGGGTGGCCCTCTTCAGATTTCTTATTATTTTATTATTAGACCAAGTTTTTATTTTTTATTTTTTATGATTTCTACCCCCAATTCTTATTTTTAATAGGCACTAGAACGCAGGCGGAGCCGCGGATTACCGCGGTACCGCTAGTTCTGTTATATATTCTTTAATTTGTATGTACGACGTGTATGTTTCTTACTAAGCTAAGTGATTTCAATAGGTCACTACGATTTCTTTACTTTTAAGTAAAAGATCAAAGTAAAAACAATAGTATATATTTTTTCAATACAGTCAAGAAAATCTTTGTTTAATTCACAGACAATTCAACCTATTGTCTGTGGTATAATTCCAATAATCTACTACCTATATTAAATAATTTTCTCACATTACCCATATTTTCTAAATGAATCATACAACAAGTAAGTTAACGAATACAATCAGTACGTCCAATTCGACATTGACATTATTATGTACATCGCAATGCGGATTGAAATTAATTGATATCTTATTATTACTGGTTAAAGTTCAAGCATTAATTAAGATTTTCATTTAGGAGCAACTGCGTAAGATGCCAAGTTTAGCTGTTTACGCCTCTTCGGAGGATGTCAGCGTCACGTAAAATGAAACAACTGAAATAAAATTTAAGCCGAAAGTATATAGTTAAAGAAAACACTTCACTTTTCCTTTACCTCAAGGTAACTAAAGGTATTGTTTATTTCAAAATGCGTCAAGCATATTAGCTTAATTAAGTAGAATAACTTTTAATAGTAGGTTCTAAAATTATTCATAATATTTAAGCAAGATGTGTAATATTTACAAAATTCGGACCATTTAACATAAAATACTGCTTGGAATAAATATTTTATTATTTAAACGCTTAAAATAACCACTAAAACCAAGTATAACGTAAATTATTTAACTAATATTTTATAATGTTTTTCAAGATTTAATCCTCATAATCATGTAATTTACAGACACCATAGAGGTGTGATGTCCACTCATTTTATTTAGATTTTTGTGAGATGTGATTTGAATAATTTTGCAATTTGTTCTATGATACTACCTCCTACCTTAATTTATATAAAACTCATTTTGAATTTTCCATCTCTATATATTAGGTCTAAATTTAGCAATCAATTATTGTAACGTATTTTAACACCATCTACTAACTTGTTGATAATGACTGTGTGGATGTTAAAATTATGGGTTAATATTACAAGTTACAACTTGCTTTGTTCTATTGTAGGCAGTATTGTAATTTCCCAAGAACTAAAATGGCCTGTATCTACATGCCTTTTCTAGTGTTATGTGTGACTTCCCTCGTGTTAGATTAGGCCTTGCCCAATTATTCATAGCTTATATCTCTTTGAGAATCTCAGCTATGTTGATGTCCTGTTGAAGGTGTTTGATTATTATTAGAATATTGGCGAACAGATGTTTGAAATTTTATACATAGCTACTACACGGCGTTATGTTAATTAATTTGACAATTAAGAGATCGTAGTTAAGATTACATTCATCATTATTGAACTCTGTAAATCACAATATTTTCTGTATTAATAAATGAAATACAATTTTTTTATAAATATATTCATATTCTATATAATTATTATATTCTGTAAGAGAATTCTTATATGTATAAAAATAATCTTTATCGTATCTTTTTTTAGAACTTTTTCTACAGTATTTTTTGAGCTATGAATATTATTATAGGTATCGATTTTGATTCTAAGAACAGTAGGTATACTGCGGAAGTAAAAATTGTTGATTTTATTAGTCTTATTTTTTATCATTCAATTATATTTTTCCATTTACTTTATCTCTGTGAAACTATTATACTAGTTATAATTTTTACGATATTCAGTATGATTTACTATATAGAGCTTCAGTTATTACAAACTTTAAACTTTTATAGTTTTAGTTTAACCGCAATATTAAAGCGTCGGCAAGTAATCAAGCTAAAACGCATAGCAACTTGAAGTAAACTTACATTGATTTCTCAAGAGCACAAATCAGCTCATTTCGTTCATGCTATCTGAATATCTTCATTTGCGTATGCCGCGGAGCACTAAAACGTTTTACACGCGATTTTCAATTGAAGATCTTGTATGGTGTACCATGGGATTCCATTCAAAGGCCTGCTTAAGCTAAGTAACCTATTATTACCCGTTCATCGCTGGCGGATTTATTCTGAACCGCGGCGTCACGGAAGGTTTCCATACGCAATTATCTGACTTACAATCTCCCATTGTTGTCGAATTTTAAAACAAATTTTCTGTACAACGGGGGGTCGCGTTTTTCTGCCCTGCCAAATTGGATAAGCACTGTAATTACTCGTTTAATTTTGGTGCTGGTCGGTGGTTTGTGGATATTTTGAATTGGCGAGCAAGCGAATCTTTGCTGGAGTTTATAAGGCGGAACGCGTTCTTTAAAGCATTATGCATTTACATTTATATTGTTTTTGGCTTTTAACTAGGGTAATTTTGCTGTTTGAAAAATAAAAAATAGTTTTGCGAGCTATAGTTAATGAGGAGTCTCTATATAAAAGAAAATTAACAAAAATGTGTACATACATTTATTTATAGCTGATATTAAAAAACATCCTGTATTTGAATTAAAAACATTTAATTATTAAAAAAAATCATAGAATAATTATTGTTTTCAAATCAATATTTATGAATTTGGTCAAACAATGTATTTAATGATAAACCAGATCACAATCATACATAAAACATCAATACACAAAAATGTAAGAGTAAATACTAAAAAATACAAACCCACTTCTATACGAACTGCTATTCAATAAAATGTTAGTTAAATTTTTGATGGCAGGTGTTCAATTTCTTCATCGTTCACTATGAAAATTGGCATGTTTTTGAATAGAGAGAATATTTTTATGTTAATAGCTTAACTGAAAAAGCTATTAACAAAACATACAAAATATTTCATATTTAAACACGAAATTCATAAAAAGATCATTAATTCTTGCTATGAATGTATTTCTCTTATATTTAAAGGTGATTAAAATTAAAAAAAATAACATATGTCAACAATTTCTTATGCGTAAACAAATTTGGAAATAAAAAGGGGCGCTTTGCTTATATTTTGGCATAACGTTGTGAGTTTTCAAATGATCTAAGATTTCCCTAGGGCCTGAGAGATTCATTGCTCAGCATGTGTGGTGAGCTATAACCTTTACTTCAGAAAGTTTGAAGTTCCATGACATTTGATAATTTGTATTCAGGTTTCTCCCTTGGTAAATTTATAGTTAGATACTTTAGATAGAGTCAACGCGATCCTTTCTCAAAGCTCGTATTCATAAGACTAACTGTTAAAGTTATTTTGTTTAAATACCACATTTTTGCATTGGAAATTTATCAAAAGATTCCTTTTTCTTCACCATAATATTTACGATGTATTTTTAATGTGTATAGAATTTCTGAGATTTTTTAATGATTCCTTTTTTATTTGTAGCAGAGTCGAATATTATAGCATAAAATGATTAATTATCTCAAAAAATTTACACATACTCGTATCGTAATAAAGTTACAGTTTAACGCGTCGAACTTTTTCAATGGATAATCAAATTTTAAATTTAGCTGTCATTTCGATCTTGCACTCAATCATCCCAACCACATAACTTACCGCCAACTGACTTAGACACCCATAACACCCCAGGTTCACTTTTGACAGATGAGATGTCAGCAGAAAATTGCATTTCGCAAAATAAACACTTGATATGTTTCAATGTTAAGGTCCAAGGGAAAATAAACTTTGTTATTTACGCAGAAGCACTGTAAATCAAAATAATTCTTTAAATAAAATTGATAATTTGTATTGTTTGTAAGGATTTTTATGAATGCTTATAGTTTTATTTGATTCGAAATGAAAATAAGAATTTGATTGTTGTATTGATTGAGTATCCAAAAGATTAATTTTGTACGTATAAATGTGTAGATATCAGTAAAGTTTGAATAAGCGATGCAGTGATGTAAGTATATAATCTAACAAACTTTATTAAAAAGACTTGTACTTATTTAAATGTTCGTTCTAAAAACTAAACTTTCGTTTCATTCGTATTTAATTTAAAAAGTAAAAAGTAAAGATCCAACAAAACTGAAGCTATAATGTTGTTTAAACCATGTACTCAATGTGATTGATCAAAAGATTGGCCGCAGTTTGCAGCTGTTGGAACGCTTACTTTATTTGTTCAGGAATCGGGATTGACGCAGCGTTCGCTCGCAAAATGCATTTATAAGTCCTTTATAAGTTAACAAGTTTCAAGTTGATGGCTTCATTAAATTGTTTACTGCGAGAAAACCTGACATGGCGATGTTTTCGTTTATTAGACACATTAACTTTAATAAAACTAATAATAGTGATTTATAAAATATTATAAAATTTTATTTTCGCTTATGATAATAAAGAACTCCCGATTAAGAATGACGAAGAAATAAATATTTTGTAACAGATGTATTGTTACTATAATAATAAGCACATCTATCGTTTCAGAAGTAATCCATTTCAAGACCCTCTTTGTTATAGACCGCATATATTTAAGCTCTATTACAAATACTCGAGTATCTAGCGTTAGCACTTCTGGTCGTCGCTTCCAGTCTTATCAGTAATCACCGTGGAAACGTGTACTTAGGGACAGACAACGGTAGTGTTTCTCATGCATCTGGAATAGGCTACCGGGAAAACGGTACGGTTCCTGTGGAATACATTTGGATTCTTTTTCAGTAAGGACGAAACTGAGCGAAGCGAAGCTAGTTTATTGCAAGCTTTTTATTAAATCTTTGAGCTGTAAAAGTGAAAAGAAGATACAAAATGAACATATGCACATATATTACTCATTAACTCTCTACCAAACTTACGAATATAAAAATGCTTAATATTTGCTTAGAGTATTTCTCGTCTGTACTCTTTTCAATAAAAAATACAAATTAAAGAAAAGTTTTAAAAGTAAATCAACGATTTTGAAAAATATTTTTTCCAATATATAAATGATATATAATATACATTATGTGAAATAAATACCTATACATTTCAAGAAATGTAGGAATCATTTGTACGAAGCAATATTACTCAGATTTATGTTCCCATAACATGACTAGGTCTTAAGAGACTTTAATTAGGCATTAGGTTTAACGATTCATTCATTGTTTATTAATTTGTTTTAATTAAACTCCTGTGGAAGTATTTATATGCGAAACTAATTTTGATTTGATTAAATTAACTAAAGCGGATATTAAATTTGTTTCAAAGAAATACTACTAAACATTTTTATGATGACTTTTATTTTGTTCGGTGATTGATTTTGTTTTATACATAAATGTTATTTAGTATAGGCTTTTATGAGCAGTATAAGTATAGATGGTTTTCTTAAGTTAAAATAGCTTATCGTTTTTTAATTCACACCAAACTAAATAATAATTTTATTATTTATTAATATTACTTATTTAAAAAAGCACACCAACCACTTTTCCGCACATAACACAATGGATATATTTTTAAATTTTGTATTGTTTGACGGTAATTTTTAAATAAATAAAGATTGAAGTTAAATTTTAGTCAAAAGCAAAACCTTTTAATAAATTACCAAGGTTAAGATAAAAAAATATAAATAAATACACAGTTGGTATTGATCTTTAGAAACACTAACACGAGTAGCAATACCTCAGAAACTATGCTCATCCCTAAATTAGGTGTGTAGATTTCGATATGAAGATAAAATGGAGGTAGACGTGTATAGTGTAGCAGGTGACAAACTAGGAGAGCCACGCAATTTGTCTCCTCGAGCGCTATAAATTGATTGCAGCGCAGCGGGCCGTCTTCTAACTGCCTTCATATTAATGTGTACACTACACGACATTATAATCCTATTATATAGATATATTACCGCGTGGAACATGAAGATGTTATTTAGTGTTTTTTAAAATTAAACGGTGTTAAACATTTTTTTCGACTTTAATATTAACTCATGATGAATATTAACTACTAGCGATTCACCATCACTCTGCTTGGTTTCGTCCATAGATTCGTTTTAAAAGTTAGTATTATGTTATATTTCCCTTGAGTAAAAATTATCCTAAATGTTGACCCGAATAAAAATCTGTTTAGTAATTTTATCGTGATGCATTTCCAGATAGAAAGAAAATCTAAAATTTATAGATACGGCTTCTGTATCAATAATAATTATAACATTCATAGAAATACAATAAAACTGGCGTGACATTTTAAAAGTCATACCAACCATTAACCTATTAAGGCTGAAGCGATTACAGAACAAAATTACATTGGAGCAACTCATGCAATTACATTTTCATTTAAAATTCCGGGCCCTACCGTTCGATTCAATTAAACTTGCTCAATGTTCATATCTAGACTGCTATTCGGGTGCGTTCAATAAAGGGATTGTCCGAAAGGGTACCAATTGGTTGGGTTTTATTCGTGTTTATGTGTATGATCTTATCTGTGGTCTATCTTTCGGGATACGGGCGCCCGCCCTTTTATTAAACTCGCATATTGAACGTTTCACTAAAAAGCTCTGGAGACGTGACATTGCTGTACTTTTAGTTTTAGCTTTAAATATGTATTTTTATCCTTGAATTGACGATTAGTTAAGGAAAAAGTATGGAAAAAAGTCAAAATTTAAATGATATTATCGAGTGATATTTTAATTACATAATGACTTGAAGTGAAATAAACATTATTTTTATACTATAACATAATAAGTATATAATTAAATTAGTTAATGCTTAACCTTTGAGGGGTACCTAATTGTAAAAAAGAATAAACGGTAATAATAAAAAAAATTGGTATTAGGCAACTCCATGTCTTTCCGCATTCTATTTATATTAGAGGGGTGTGCTAACTGAAAACAGGACAGGAATCTAAATTTAATATAACATTATACGATCGTAACTATGCAAGTATCGTTATTCAATGAATTAATTGAATGGGATACTGTTATTAATATCCATTCAGCGAACTAGAAAGACTTTTTATTAGCTTTTGTAAGTACCTATTTAATATTTTTATTATTACAATTTTACAATTGCAATGAAGATACACTGAAATTTAAAATTTAAGCATTTGTTGGAAAGTGAATATTTTATAGTTATTATTTCTTCATGCTTCGTAGAATAGACTTAGTTGCAACTTAGCACTTATACACTTATATACTATAGGTTAATATAAGTATTTGTATTATTTGTATTTGTACATAAGTATTTGTAACTTTTTGAAATATTTTCTAAAACTTCACGAGAATGAGAGGTAAAATCAGTAGTTTCAATTAAAAATAGAAATAACGGCAAATTAGAAATATTTAACTCAGCCTCGATATTTACATGAACAGCTTAGGTGAAGCGCATCGAGGTTTAAGCTTGTCAATAATTACAAGTCAATTCATTTCAGTATTGTCCCGTTTTATTATTTATTAGAAATAAAGAAAGCTTTCTTAGAGAAAGGAAGTCATTTTTTATCTTTCAATGGATATTATGAATTAGCATAGAATATTTAACAACAGAACCATCGACCGCAGAAATGATAAATGATAAAAAAATATTCGGTATCGAAGTGGCTTATAGATGTCTTCTATTAACCTAGTCTAGATGTCTATTAATTTAGGGTAAAAAACTAATAAGCACATTCACTCACTTACTACTTTTAAACTTTTATATGTCTCTATATTTTAGGTTTAACTATAGGATATTTAAAATTATACAGGCATGTATTTAAATACATTATAATTTATCTTCATATGCATGTACATATTAAGCCTTTTTAACGTCCCATTGCATGCACCTATCAAACAAGGATCAGGTCATAGTCCATTACGCTAGCCAAGTGCGGGATGGCAGACATCACATGGCTTGCGAAAACTTATTAGATTCTCTGAGACATACAGGCACCTCCAGACATCGCCTCACGATGTTTTCTTTCACCGTAAGATAAGTAGTATAATGTATAATGATATAAATCATATTTTGTAAATGAAAATAATATCAGAGGTGCGAGACCTGTATTTGAACCCTCTTCACTCGATTATCCAATTTATAAATATTTATACTATAAATGACTTAAATCTTTACACTGCTTAACATTTCTACAGAACTTTCTGTTCTAAGTTTCCAAACAGCTGATTCATGGCAGTTGCGATAAGCGCACCTACGCCTTGATGCATTGCATTTTATAAGCATGATAAATTCTACTGTACTGACATATGATTGATGGTTGATTTGTCTTACATGTGATTGCTTGAAATTGTTTTACTATCGCGAAATAGTAAACAAACTTTGTGATTTATCTTAAAAATAATCTTGGATTAAAAAATGATTGCTTACATTACAAAGGTAGAGAAAAAAGTTAAGTTAGAAAAACAATATTTAATATTTAAAATTATTTTTAACAAAAAAACAAAAACCGACTTCCAAACTTAATAAATCTAAACTAAAAAGTAGAAAATAATACTTTTAAGGACTTTGTTAATTTTGGAGTCGGTGCCAGCCAGATTATGTTTACAAATTGATAGATTAATCAAATATGTATCTATTTAGGGCTATTTTGCTTTGGCTAGCACCGACTTCAAAATTAAAAAAGTCCTTAAAAGTATTATTTTCTACTTTTTAGTTTAGATTTATTAAGTTTGGAAGTCGGTTTTTGTTTTTTTGTTAAAAATAATTTATTTTTAACTTTTTTGCGGAAAGTAGATACGTATTGTGTTAATGACTATAAAAATTTACCTTCTATTATGAGGTAAACCTAATAGCCTGAAAGTATACAACTATCCGTTCATAATTGCGTATTATATTGAAAGAATTTTCTTTAAACTGCTAACCGTTGAGGAGTTGTACCTTCCATCATCAGTTACGGTACGTGACTCAAATATCCATATAGCCTATAAAAGATTCGGCCGAGCATCGTTAATTTGCTCCTAAGAATTGAAGAGTTCCGATACTTTGTCATGGATTCCATCATCAGAACCTTACCAAACTCTCATCAAACTACCCTTGAAGTATACCCTTTCCATTAAAAAAAGAATCATCGAAATCGGCAAATACTTAATGCAAATTTAAGACTTTTATGGTTTTTTCATGGATGCCATTATCAGAACTGGAAAATATTAAAATGGGACCACATGGGAAGCACTACCTTTCAAATAAAAAAAGAATCATCAAAATCGGTTCACCCAGCTCAAAGTTATGAGCTAACAAACATAAAAAAAAAAAAAAATACAGACGAATTGATAACCTCCTCCTTTTGGAAGTCGGTTGAAAAGTAGATTTTAATGATACAATATTTAATTTTAACTAAGTTTGAAATTTAAACGCGGTAACGCGCTCGCTTGGATAACTGAGTGATGCGGGTTCTAATCCGGGTCTCGCACCTCTGATATTTTCATGTGCGAATCATATTTTCTACCATGATTACCACTTGTCCTACGTTGAAGGAAAACATCGTGAGGAAACCTAAAAGTTTTCGTAAGACATGTGAAGTCTGCCAACCCGCACTAGACCAGCGTGGTGGGCTAGGTAATAGGTATGGCCTGATCCCCTTCGTATTATAGGGAGGAGGATGTCCAGCAGGGAGACGATAAAAAGGGCTGAATACACATGAAATTTAAAGCGCTTTTATAACTAACACACGTTGAATAAAAAAATGCAGGAACTTTTAATGAAATCGAAGAACTGAAAAGTAAAATAAATAATCGCTAATAAAGCAAAGCAAAAAAAAGTTTTAAAGATACACTTGAACTGACAATTTATTATTTCAAGTAGCCAAAGAAATTAGTCTCACATTTTTTCAGTGTTCAAATAAGGCATTTAAACTTCTTTAATCGTTACCCTTGAGTTGTGGACCCAACGCAGAATAATATATTGTTGCGAATTTTTAAGGAGATTCATGTAGTAAAATGTCTTAAGTACTGAATGAAATCCGGGGCCTGAGATTATTAAAATTCTTCTCTTAGCATAGCACTGCCTAAGGCATAATACACATTGTCAACGCATATAAAGAAACAGTGTTGCCTTTATAACGCTATTGTGTTGCACCCTTCGCAGTTCCTTCGCCGTTTTCAAGGCGTATTCTAGTATTTTATTATTGATGCAACAATTGCTTTATGCGCTTCTGTAATTTTAATAATTGAACATGTTCTTGACGGAACACAAAATAATATATGATTTACCGACAAACACTTTATGGGCTATACAAGTTGCACTTTTTAGACCAATTGTTCCCAATGCACAAAAACACACGACGGCTTTTAACAATTTCTATTTCTATTCATCATATATTTTATAACTCTTTATTTGGAGTCAACTCATTTGTTAGTGTTTTTATATATTTAACTGTTTCGGTGGTGGTGGACAGCTTGTACAACCGGAGTTTGAGTTCCGGGTCGGGCCAAGTTCTATGTTTCGAATGTTCTGTTAAGAAATTCGTACCAGTACCAGGTCGGAGTTGGGAAGTTGGAGGTGTCTCGCAGAGGCCAAAATCGGTAAGGAGCATAAAATCATCATCGTATATTGCTACGCTAACTGTTAAAAGACTTTCGTGATTTCTCTTTAAACGAAAAATATTGGTATTGCAAGGTCCAATATAAATTTTAAGAAAAATACTCCTAAAGGTAGACTTACATACATAGTTATTTTTATTTTGAAGTGGTTGTCCCTTTTACCTTAAAAGAAAATATATAAAATATTTCATACTTAGTTTCTTTAACATTCAAGCTAAGGGTCATAACCGTTTTTATTATTTGTAAGTAGTTAGTATTTTTTAAATTACTCAAGTAAAATAAATATTTCAATGTGCAAAAGATTGAGTCGTAACTTTATATCCCTTTTTGAAGTAACTTTACACTAAAGGTTTTAAGTGTATATTATTGAATTTAAAAGTACCATTTCGTCGCTGTGTGATTACATTATGGGTTGATATTACCGCCTGTTTATGGCTTATTGTTCTCAGATTTTGTGATTAGGGTTGTCAGATCTGAGGTTTAGCGTCGAAAATTTTCAGTCTAGTTTAATATTTTTTAGAACAAATATTTTACATGCATAGTATAAGTACATACATATTATATTGCATATTCCATACGACTTTGCTATGAAAATTAATATATTTTTTATATACTTTACTAGTTTAATTAATTAAATAAAAACAGAATTTACGTGATATAAATTGTTACCTAGTAAAAATTTGAAATTCAAGTAAAATTGCTAAAAAAGACTCTTTCCCAACCCTAAATACCCACCACTGCATTAAAACGTTTCATTGAGTAACGCTATGATAAAACCAAGACAAAAGGTCAAGTTTATAAATATTTTAAAAAATATAATACGTAGGCGAGATTATTTATTACAGCGTTTATATCGAGCCCATAAATAAGAAATAACCGGATGGTATAGGAATTTCAACGGATGTTTTAATACATAGCGACTCTATTAACTTTTATATTGATAGTTTTTTAACATTACGAGGTTATTACTAGCAAAGTTGAATAAGATTATTGGCGATTACATGTTTTTCTTAAAACAAAAAGAAGAGATCGATAAATACGAGTATGATTTGTTGCTACAGCGATCATTTTTTCACAATATTATCTTCTTCTTAATTGATTAGTTTGCTTTGGAGAATGAATAACTTTATAACAAATCTAACAAATCCGGCCCGCTTTGCTGGGTATAAATTAAAATAAATTAAACGGTTTTTATAATTCTCTAATAGAATAAAAGTAGCCTATGTTACTCCTTGTAACATTAGCTATCTGCGAGTGAAAGTCCCATCTAAATCGGTCCAGCCGTTTTAGAGATTAGCCGGAACAAACAGACAGACAGATTAAAACTAAGAAAAATGCTTTTTTGATGTAAGTACAGTATTTACTTTCATATGCGTTTAGTGTACAGCAGTTGATTGAAATTAAAATCAGGCACTTCAATTTTATTTATATACTAACGACTCACTCTCGCTTCGCTCGGGTTCGCCCCTAGGTGCGTGTTGTATATATTTACTTCGCATCACCCGGTATATATTTGAGTTGATTATATGAATTGCACGCACCATGGCAACGGTCATAACATGATACGTCAAACGCCGTTAATTGTATAATGTTGTTTTAAATTTCATAAACTTTTTCGATATAGTATGTTATCTTTAAGAGATAGACATATGCCATCGCGGACTTTTCTGTAGACCTATATAAGATACACAATTCCACTATACATCATTTTGTTATATCTCAAAGGGTTTAGGCAGCGTTTTCTTTGAAAGCTCCCAAATGGCTTATTTCTTCCGACACCTCCAACATATTTCATTATATTTAAGCCAATGTATACAAAACCTTGACAAATTATATACTAAAACCTTCCTGGAGAACCATTCTATCCGTTGGTGAAACCTGCATGAAAATCGGTGCAGTAGATTTTGAGTTCATCGCGAACAGACAGACAGACAGACGATAGACAGACAGACGCGGCGGAGGACTTTGTTTTATAATATGTATAGATAAATAGATATATATAGATAAAGATAAATAAAACTTCTATGATACAAAATGTTCAAATGTCTTTAATCGTCATGCCTAGATATCTTTATTCTTAGTGCTTAAACTAATACCTGTATTTAGAGCTCAGGATAATGAATAATAAATTTATAATGATCGCACAAGATAAATCGTTACAGGAAATCATTATGTTAATAAATTACGAAGTAAAATTTAAATTTTAATACAACGGTTCTATTCATATAGGTAATCGTTCCCCCTAGGACATCCTACGTCTTATTAGAATGTCTAACCTGAACTATAATATTCTCATTCATAAAAAGCGATAATGGATATTACACCTGCCTTGAAAAACCATTTCAATTACTAGAACAAACATTAACGTTAACAGTCTCCGTGGGCTAAGTTTTTATATCAAAGAGACCGATTGAATGCGAAATAATTAAGTAAAATATTATTATCGGTTATTAAAAACTAATGACTATTATTATTCAGGTTGGACATTTAAAACTAGTTATGAGGAGTTCCTGTTCAGCTGAAAATTTATTTAATGTGTTTCATGCAAATGCACCCACTCAGACACCAAATCATTGTATTATTTATTAGTAGTGCGATAAATAGAAAAAACATTTTAAAATAAACAAACTTAAACCCTCGTCCCACAAAGACTAATCTTGGAGTGGCAAAAATACATACCTAGTTTTTTGTAAAACCAAATAAAACTATTGGCACGAAATATTATTAAAGCTAATTTAAAGGTCATGAGCAAGTTCCCTTAACGCCAATTGATACAATGTGAAATGATAATGTGATTTCTATTATTACATTGACTTATTTTGAAGTATTTTTTTTTAAATTTAACGTACGTAGGTTCCTTTTACGTCCGTATTGTATGTACTTACTTTGCGAGAATTGAAATAATTTTATCAAAATATTGTAATCAATGTTTAACCTACATAAGATGGAAAAAATACTAGACACTATAAGCTTAAATTCGTTAAGACTTCTTTAAAAACGCGTTTTTTAAAAGTGAATTTCCAACATGATCACAGTGATGAATTTAATTAAAGAAGAGCATTAAGTTTGAGGATCTAACCAGACGGTTGTCACTATTGTGTCCGATGCAGAACAGCGGTTTGCACTCAGCGAAGCATGCCTTGATCTCGTATATCCTGTGTAGGTGCATATAGCTTATGATTGCTTTAAAATTGAATCAAATAGTTAATTACGAATTTCATTTATGGGATATTATTTAATCTTATTGATTTTATTAAATGTTTAACTTTTATGAGTGTTGCTTTAAAATGAAATAAATGAAAATTAATAAAAAGTATACAAAATGAATTCAATTCAACAAAATGGCCTTTTTATTAATCAGGAAAAATAAGAATCGATTACATTTTATAACATAAAATTTAATAAATAACTACTTGATGTAGTATTTATGATCCATTCATTTCAATAAAAGAGTGAACGATGGCGGAAAAATATTATTTAATGTGTAAAAACTTTCGGAGA
Source organism: Boloria euphrosyne (assembly GCA_951802675.2). Taxonomy (NCBI): domain Eukaryota; kingdom Metazoa; phylum Arthropoda; class Insecta; order Lepidoptera; family Nymphalidae; genus Boloria; species Boloria euphrosyne. The sequence goes on along the minus strand of OX637879.1, from coordinate 9,570,986 downwards.
ACAAAAGGCTTTCCATAATTATGATATTCTTTCTCAATTGAACAATTAAACTCCTAGCTTCTTGTAATGTACATAGAAAATGGGGTATAAAATGAAGGTAACTATGGCGCCAAGTAGGTTATCGCCTAACAGGTTTTTAACTTTTCCGTTATCCGTTACATTTTTATTCCATTCCCAGCGGAAACACGGCGAACCTTTTTCAACCGAACCGCAATAGTATTCATAATTAGACCACACGCGATTGTGCAAACAGGCACAAGAATTTAAATGTTACCTATTCAAGGAAGAAATTCATGTCGTTCCCGTTGTAATACTTTCTAAGTTTCGTTTTGCTAAAAAATGTCTTTGAAGGGTATGCGCGGTTATTCTCGGAAAAGTTTGGATTTCTGCAGGGCACGCGAAGCAAACTATACCAATTTACGATGTGTTACATCAAGCTCACGTTCCCGAATTTATCTACTTGGGTGGGCCATAACCATTAGCTTTTTTCTTTACTTTAATGGTTGCCTTAAATACGCGTAAGAGCGACATTAGTTTTTCCTGTAATATCGATCGATCGAACCTCAAATAAATAAATTTCTTCACATTCGTCACGATGTCACAACGTCAAATTCTTCTAAGTTGCCTTAAAACGAGATAAAAATAATTAATTAAATGAAATGTATAATACTAATATTATAAAGAAGTAAAGTTTGTGTGTTTGTATATTTGTTAAATTGTAAGGGGTAATCTCGGGATCTACTGACACGATTTTAAAAATTCTTTCACCAATAGAAAGCCACATTATTGCTGAGTGTCATAGGTTATATAAAAAACCGAAAAATAAAAAGGCTTTTACGTGGTAGTCCGTTTTGCAAAGTGAATCGGAGAAAAAACGGTCGAATGAAATCGTTTCTTACACGATTATATTATATGGAAATTACGTCATTTTAAAACTATACTAAAGAGGTTACACCTGGGGACGAACGCGAGCGAAGCGAGGGTGAGTCGCTAGTTATTTTATAAATTAGCACACATATTACTGATACGAGCTAAGTAGTAGGATATATTATAGCATATAGTAATTTAATTATAATATACACAATGCAATTTATTACAAAAATTACAATTCATTAGATGAAATAAAATATACAATCTTCCTTAACTTTACTTACTTAAACTTATGACAAAAGATAATAAAGAAAATTTTTTTGAAGATATAAGATTTCAACAATTAACATTTGAATTAAAAAATGTATGAATAATTCATTTTCTAATTTTCTAATCATTTTGTAGTATAGGTAGCGTTATTAACGTAACATGTTTTTTAGGGTGTCATGTCTCAGTTAGCGAATAAAAATTCATATAAGATTACCTTTTCAGCCACATTGCATGATACGGAATGGTTAAGGGATATTACTTGTTTCTTTTATTGTACAAGTATGTGCAACATGTATCGTAACTATGTAAATTAATTCTATCTTACTTTTGAACAAATAACGACATTTTTTGGTTATATATTGCAAGTAGAATATTATGCAATTGGCCTAAGTTATCAATTCAATTCAATTCAATTTTCTTGTTAATGACTTCAAAGCGTGCCAGTTGAGATCCTAAGTTATTGATATTGACATACTGATAGTTTAAAGTGTGTTTATACTGACAGTTTATAGTGAGTTCTTTAAATCCAATTATTGTCACTTAATCATCCCCATATTAAACTTTTCTGTAAATATATTCAATATAACGTTAGGAACCATACTACTATATAAGAAATATTGCAAATAATTGCATGCACACAACAGTGCATCGTTGTATCAAATTTAATCGTCACGATTACTCAAGTTGAGTGATCATGAGATTCTCCATGACAATAAGGAGGAACGTCTGTTTCAGTGTTGGTTTAAGCGTCTTCCTGACAGATGTTACGTCTCGGGTTGTACGTGACTAAGATGAAGATGTACTGTTAAATAGAGACAGGGTGAAATGCTAAAAAGTATTGTGCTATGGAAAACTTTATTATTTTTACTATAAATTTCTTAGAAATTATATAGTATCTCGAATTTTTTTCTATGAAATTTCTCTTGAAGCTCTCTGTATTTTGATGAAAACTGCGTTGAAATCTGTTGCGTAGTTTAAAAGATCTAAGCGTACAGACGGCGGGAAGCTACTTTTTATACTAGTGATAAGATATTTCCTTTTTTTATTTGAATAATTTATACTCGAAATACCAACTTAGTAAGCAAAATTAAAATACATCACGAGAACTATGCTATTGTTATTGTAATGAAATAATATATTTTTATCTTTCAATTTCAATATTCTGCATATAGGTGACTATGCTTGACTTTTGTATTAAATGATGTCTACTTAAAATATACAAATATTATATTCATTTTTAAATAAGAATGACAGACTATTTTGTAAGCAAAAGCGTGTAGGAACGAGAACGAAAGGTAGTAATAATTCGTACCTATTCAATATAATGTTTGAAAAGAAATTATATAAACACAGCGTACCATTTTACTAACAGTGTTTAAAATTTAAATTCTTTGGACAAAAACTGCAATAAAATAGGCCTAATCGACGAAAGAACATGCAACTTTACTTACCTGCGCAGGAGTGCTGTCTCGCAAACTACGCGCGGTATTCCGAGCCCTCGCCAAATATTTCCATTCGAAAGTATTTATTACCCTTTAAAACTAACTTCCCGGAATATTCAGAATTTACACAATAAATAAGCTAAGAAATTGCTTATTTATGAGTCAATAATGACCGTTCTTAGATATCCGTAAGATTTGTGTCGCTATGTCTCTAGGACTTCTAGAGAATTTAAATATAACCCTTAAGTTTTGTATTGATTAAGATATAACTATAAAAAGACATAGAAATAGCATTTAGTGTATTTAACCTACTCATTGTCATTTTTTGATTAAGCAGCAAGCGGTAATACTCGTAGGTACAGTACAGTACAGTTTGGATCACAATTTAAATAATTCAGAGTTACTCATGTATTCCACCACATTTAACTTATGGTTTTGACATTTTCTTTCAAATTTTATTATTTTATTTATTGCTAAAATAGCAATAATCGCGGATAGCTCTAGCACATATATACAAGCCACCACAAGTACAAGTATAGTTTACAATTCCGTATAAAACCTATTAGAATTAATAAATTATTGATAATCTAGTAATAGTAACATAAACACTAAGCAAATAAATTCTATAGACATAACTAGAAAGCCAGTAGGCACCTATCAAAACCTCACGGATACATGCCCCGTCTGAATAGGGTGCCACAGGATCGCTTACTCACTCAACCACGACGGCTAGCCATCGAGGCAGGCCTCCTGCGAAGCGATAAAACTGGCTGCCCCTCGACTAAGCTACCCCTTAACTCGCCTAACCTAAAATTTTTAAAAGTTGTCCGCTTCCTAGTTTGTGATAACAAAGCTTTTCTCATGATAATGAAAAAAAACTATACAGTCCAATCTGTGGAAAATTATTATCTTGAAAATGAGTGCAAAATCACTAAAAGTGATTTAATTAAATAATTTCCTACAATACTTTAATATATATTTTTTAAAAACAACCATCCCATAATACTGATTTCTTTAAATTGAGGAATACATTACAGAATAAATCTCTACGTACAATAAGCTAGGTACAAACTGACTGTACCTAGAGTACGTATCGATGTGAAATACGTTCACTTTTATTCAGGCACATGCGAACAAAATCGGATTCTAGGAGCATTTGGCAAAGTGCTGCGAATCCGACTCCCCGCAGTCTTTACCATTTTGTTCGTCTCTAAACACCATTTTGCACTCGGCTACGGACAAAACTTTGAGTAAAAAAATATTAATTTATCCATGCTGTAGGCAGTTTTCATTACTGGGCGCACGTTTTGAAAGTGTTGTACTTAGGTGCCTATTTGTATAGCGTACGAAAGCGAAATCGTTTTTAGATCGATGTACTATTGCGGCTATTTATTGCTCGAGCATCTCTAGTTATAGTCATTTTTCATTTTATTTAGTCTTAAAGTTAATGGTAATAGTAGTGTAGTAAACGTATAGTATAGACAGTGGTAGCCCAACGGTAACGCGTTCGCTTGGATAACCGAGTGATGCAGGTTCAAATCTGGGTCTCGCACCTCTGATATTTTCATGTGCGAATCATTTCTATCATGATTACCACTTGTCTCACGGTAAAGCAAAACATCGTGAGGAAACCTGCATGTCTGAGAAAACCTAGCAAGTTTTCGTAAGACATGTGAAGTCCGCCAACACGCACTAGGCCAGCGCGGTGGACTATGGCCTGATCCCCCTCCTACTGAGGGAGGCCCGTGCCCAGCAGTGGGTCGTTAAAAAGGGCTGATGATGATGATGATGATGAAACGTATAGTAGATGGATCAAAATAAAAAAAATATGTTTGCTTTATTATTATTAAAGCTTATATTAGGGTATAGGATAGCATTATCGTAACAAATATATTGATGAAGAATAAAACAATTAGGTACAAATGAGCTATAGATGATGATAGAGTTCAAGAATTGGATGCTGAAGTTTTCTGTGTTAACTAATAAAACTTTCTTTCTCGCCCGTGACCATGATTGCTGTAAAGCATTCGAAACGTCGGGAACTAAAAATCAAAATAAATTCGCGAGAAAATCCGAAAAGATAGTATCATTTATAATGTCGAATATTCGCGTAAACCTAAGAAAGTACTTTGAAGCTTGTTCATATTTGATTTACTTGACCATGATACATTTAACATTAAAAACAAAGCTGATGAGAAATATATATTAAGCAGTTTTATACATATAATTTTGTTACCAAAAGGTAATAAGGGACATTAGTTATACATTGTTATACTTTAACATACTACTGTATAGGCAGAGAGTGAGAACAAACAATTTCGTACTATTAATTTAAATTACAGGTGGTGGTTCTCCCCATCCCACTTTCAGTCGCTACTTACGAGGTCGATACATCGACGTAATTACTTAAATACTAATAAAGGAGACACTTTTCGTTAAAATGACAATCTTCATTGTACATATCAGTTAAGGTAAACGCAGCTATCAACGACCCATCGAAAATCTGCAGGTTTTACCGACCCATTTAACTATTTCGCATTTATTTCATCTATAAAATAGTTAAACTTACAAATTTTGATGAAAATATGCGTGTTAGTATATTGTGTTCAATTTGAAGCTATGTTTGCGTGCGTGATAGCTCGGGAAAGGCACAAAATACATTAGTTTTTCTGACAACAGTGAGTGCGCAGGTAATTTCATACTGGACCTTACTCCCTCTGGTAAGTAAGTTATATTTCTGGTTAAGACATTTTCTGCTCGTACATAATATCTACATTTATTCAGTATAGTCAAATATATTAATTATGGTGTATATTACGGATGTAGCAACACATTTTATAAGATTTTAATAATATTTTAAGGTAAAACTTAAAATTAAATTAGAGCGGAAATAGCTTCGTGGATTTAATTCTTAGCAGCAATTACCGACCCTTGGGTCGTTAATAGCCAATGCACATTGTTTACCGTTTCGTATTTATGTTTGATTTGGTCAGTAAAATAATTCATTTTCATATTCAAAACAGATCTAAAGTGATCTACCCGTGTGAAAATCTATTAACGACATACAATTTTGTAACTGGTTTACTTCTATTTTTGTGATTTCTTTATCACAGTTTAGTTACTTTCTAAGGATTTGTACTATATCACAGCTAATCTATGTATTCATAATAAAATAACTTATGAGCACGTTTACAAATCCTATTTGTGCTCTCAATCAGTTATTTTTCATCAGAATTAGGAATTAGAGTTGATCAACTAAGTTTTATTTATTTTTTAGGAGTCGGTAAAACATATTATAGTTGGTCATAAAGTACTAATTACCGACCCATATGAGTCGGTTATAGTTACAACGAGAAGCTATTTTCGACTCTAACCCTGTTCCACTAAGCCTATGTTACTACGGATTATATATTTTTTTCCATTTTTTTATACTTAGATATTAACTTTACAAATATTTTTTTAAACATATGGATCAAAGAAATCGCAGGAAACCTACAAAAGCTGCTCTCAATACAGCGATTCCGGATATTAATGAAGGCATGAGTATATATATCAAGTGTCAAAAAATTAATACTCCAAAGAGTACTTTACGTAATTAACGAGATAAAAAGTACAAAAATGAGACATGTGGCGGTCAGTCGGTAATTAGTTTTAATGAAGAAGTAATGATTGTTGACTGGATTCACTACCTGGGCCAGTCAAGCTTTCCAATCACAAAATAACAATTATTAGAATCTGTACCTAGATTTTTCTTAAAGTTAAATCGTCCAAATCCTTTTAACAGTGGTATAAAAAGACATCCAACTATATCCAAAAGTATAGCACAAAACCTTACTATAAGCCAAAATCAAGTCACCGAAGCAGCTATATGAGGATTGTTTGATAGAGTGAACAATTATTTTGTAACAAATGATGAAACTGCTTTCTTTTTATTTCCCAACTAGTTTTGATTAAAAGAGATAGCAAAAGAATGCTTAATTGTTCGTGTTAGCGTTTCTGCTGATGGAAGTATTGCAACTCCAATGATTCTTTATCAGTACAAAAGCTTACCGTAAAATCTTGTGTCTACTTTGCCGCGTGGATAGGATCTTGGGAACATGGAATCAGATTGGATGAACATGTTATGAATATGTTACCAACTGCAGTAACCCATGGCTTGTGAGTAACAAGATACCACTTCCAGTAGTCCTGTTTTTGGATGTACATACATCTCATATATCTCTTCCATTATCAAAACTTTGCACAGAAAAAGGAATTGTTCCAGTTACTTTACTGCCCGATTCTACATATATATTACAGCCACTTAATGTAGCAGTTTTTAGACCAGACCAGTTTCAGACCAGTCAAAGGCTGCTGGAGAGAAGTTGTCCATAATTTTTGATAAATTATAAATTTATTTTTAAGTTAAGTTAATTACCTTGTTTTTGTTATGTTAATTAATCTGTTACATTTTATGATTGAAAAAAGTTAAGCTTATAATATAGTAAATAGAAAGTAAAAGTTTATAAGTACAAAATTGTTTTATTTTCTTATAGTCGGTATTACCTTCATAAAAATCGTTAATAGCATCATAGCCGTTATAAGGGGTCGGTAATGGAAGCATTTGATTTGCTCACATTAATAAATAAAATTTCTAAGATCTCATTGTATTTTGTTATTTTTATGGTAAAAAATTAAAACTACATATCAAAATCTACATATTAAAAAAAAACAAGTAAATGTGTACGCATCCGATCACCTTAAAAAATCACATCGACTTCAAAATTGCCTTAAGGGGGTCGGTAATACCTGCATTTACCTTAATGGGTTTGTGATCGAATAGAAAAGTCACAGTCAAGGGTTTACGGTGAATTGATATAAATTGCTGAGACTATCCATCTTCTTTAGTCTATCGATCGTTTTAGTATCGGAGAATGACATGTATTTTCAAAGAGATGCAAATAAACTTTTAAATTACGTAAATAAAAAACAGTAAATTAAATTAATAAATATTATTCTTCTTGCAGTAACCGCGGCTTCGCCCGCGTTAATATTTTTAATCAGTACTCAACTGAAAATTTCACCGAAATTGGTCCAGCCGTTTCGGAGTAATTAGGGAACATACTCGTTCATACACACATCGCCTTTTACATACATATAGATTTAATGAAGTAAAGATTAGAATGCAGAGTAAACTCTGTTTACTCTTAAGCTCTGTTCTGCTCTGTTTACGTTTAAGCTTTTGTTTTTTTATGGTTATTTTTTCTATGCTTGGAGTTTGAAACTTTTAAAGCTACATTTCTAATAAGAATAATTTTTCATCTGTACAAAATTTCTAGTAGGATAGCGGAACGGATAGTAATAGAAATCAATAATTATAAAATAATTAATGAGCTACTCAGGAATATTAAATGCTCCCGATACGTAATGTAATGTGAAAAGATAAGCGGTAAAGGTTTTTACGTATCGCAGAAGGACTGGATTGGGAATAATTAATATAATACTATTACCGGTACTAAGATTCACATGAAGTATTATATATTTATCTTTCAGTCGCTTATCTTAACTACACGGATGAAAAGTATAATTAATTAGTTAATTATTATACTAGTTTAGTAAAGTACGTATAGGTATTTTATTAAGATGGTCTTTAAGTTACTATAGAAAAGTAGTATAGCTTATGAGTTGGAATATATAATACTCCGGCCGGGCGCTAAGCCAAGAAACGCGCAGGGAAAGCCCACTTCTTAGATAGCAGATTAGACTGTGGAGCAACCCCTTGGCTGTTTGGTCTGTTTCGGCAGACCTGTCGGGCCGTCAGGACATCGTGGTTGAATTAGTAAGCGATGCTGCGACACCCCATTAAGACAGAAGATGGGTGCTTGGGTTTTAGTGGGTAGTACTGACTGCCGGTGAGCCCCGCCTGATGTCTACAGGTGGTAAAATGCATTAATACATTTCTCAAGGATAAAAAAATACTTTCAGTTCTGTCTTCTTTACAATTCTTCTTTGTTTTTAAATTACTATTATAAATGTCTCAGTGGTGTTATGGCTAGCATGTATAGTTGCACATCTGAAGGTCCCGGGTTTGAGTCTCAGGTCGGGTCAAGTTCAGTTATTGAATCTTTCTGTTTAGTAAGCCTCAGCCTCAGTAACAGCCCGGAGTTTTGAAATATGCCACTCATATGTGTCGGAGAGCATTTAAAGCCGTCGGTCCTGCGCCTCAACTATGACTGGTCGTATCGAGTAGCCGTCCCACCGGAGTACGAGAGATGAGCAGGAAAAATATATATGAACGGATTTGGATAAAATTCAATAAATAGACCTTGACTATGGTGACATATATTAGTGCCATATATTATACTAATCAAACTTACTTGTCTGTACATAATTTTTAAGAACAAATACATCATAATAATTCTTAAGAAACAATGAATATATGTTTTACTGTAATAAAAAATGAATTAGAACATTTTGTAACTGTTTTATAAAATAGTAGTAGTATAGTAAATCATCGAACAAATCAGTTATTAAGTAGCATAGAGGCAAACGAAGCGGTGGGTAATCTTCGGTCTGATCAAATAACTTAAGCGCCCCGCCTGCGGAGTTGTATACAAAATGTCTTGTATGAGTATCATGTAATTAATTTTGAAGGGTACATCTTGCTTAGAGTATTATGACATATTCTTAATAGTTTAAAGATTTTTATTTTTTATAGTTTTTTGTATAGGTTAGTTAAGAATGGTATTTTTAAATAGGTTTCCGGCAGTTGTAAAAAATAACTTTTTACACTTACGTATGTAAAATATATAATATGGAAGGTATTACAATTGTTGATATTCACTTGATTTTGAATCAAAATAATACTTTGATTTTTTTTCTCAGAAATAAATTTAGACAAATATTATAGGGATGATGAGATTTAAAATCATAATATGTACCTATATTGCTTTAGCAGTCAGTTAGATACTCGTAAAAAATACTTTTCGGATGTATTCTGTTTCTATTTTTTAAAATTGAAGGCGAACACTTTCTATAATATGGAAACTTATTTAAATTTAAATATATTACAATGTTTAACAAATAATCTCGGACTATGTCACGGTTATTTTAAAACTCTGCGAACTCATTTCCAAACTTTTATTAACTGTCAAGAGTGCATATAGCCGAGCTGGTTCTATTTTATACGTCGTCCACTATAAAGGTAAAAAGTCTATCCCACGTAGGGTCTCTATGATTAAATTTTAAATTGCTCAGCCCACACAGGCAGTCCTCAGTCCATCGTGACATGCTTCCAAGTTGTAAATAATCAAATAGCTGTTATAAAAATATGCACATCCGAAGCACTTTACTGCACGATAATATATTATATTATCTACTCTATATAGATAATGAATGTCGAATTAAGGCGGTGGTGGTTTTTCTATACATTTAATAAAATTTTATCATAGTTAAATCAGTACATCAAATATTTTTGGAATGTTATCGAAATAGTTATTACAGATACAGAAGCCGAATCTAAATTATAGTTTTTAGAAAAATATAATTATTAGATTTTTCGTCTGTGTGTCACTGTCCATGTATTGTATATGTATTGTAGTGTAGGAATGTATTACGAGAAAACCACTGGACAAATTTTGATGAAATTTAGTAGGACGATAGCTGGTTATCCGTAACAAAATAAACAATACTTTACGCCGCAAGAAAATATCTAATTTCTAAGAAATCTATATTAACCGTTAAAATGTATCTAGAACCAACTCGAGCGGAGCGAGGATGATTCGTTAGTGCTAAAATAATATTCGAGATCTATGAACGTCTGTTTGTTCAAAAAAATAATATTACATCAAGTTTATAACTTAAGATTTTTTACTAAAACCAGCTACAATAACTGTAGATCAATATTATTGTCTCGTTCGAAATGTTCAAAAATAATATGTGTAATTGTATTTATAGTATTTATTAGTACATTAATGAACTATAAAATTATAGCATTAGTAAAGTAGGCAAGGATTTATGAAGCGGAGACTTAATGAAATTTCGCTAGACTCGAGAAGCATATTATTCTAAGCGTTTAATCTCTGCCTTTATGTTACTTTGTTGATCATGTACCTACTCTAATTATCTGACAAGATAAAATCTACTGTTCTACCATTTAGCGACAGAAACAAATCGACGCAATAGAAATCCAATTATAACATGGTTACACACAACAATTATGCAAATTATTGCAGGCAAAACCAATTTCACACCGACAAATGTTTTAAGTCACATTCAATTACAGTAGTACTTAATCAATTGAACCGATAATTACAAATGAAATTAATAAAGAGATTGGGCACCGAATTTTGATATTATTGCAATAGTCTTTTTAAATCTATATTTTATTGGGCCCTTTTTAACGTTTTATTGCCTCTGCTGGGAAAGGACCGTCCTTTAATAATGCGACGACATATTTGGCTCAGTTGGTAGTGACCCTACTTTTTGCGCCAGCGGTCGCGGGTTCAAGTCCCGCGGGGGGCATTCATTTGTTGAGCACGAATGTTTGTACTCCAGTCATGGGTGTTTATATTTATAATATGTACTAGCGGTGCCCGCGGCTTCGCTCGCGCTAAGAGTGAATAAAATAAACATTTTTGCTTATATACTGTTGCTTATAATGTACCAAGGACTGATTCCCCATTTAAAGTTCTGGCCCTCTTTTCTGAAAACTACTGTGTAGCATCCTGCTGTGCCGCCACTGCTGCGCTTTCTAAAACTTATTTCCTATTTTTAACCAATTTAGCTACTATGTGTATCATAATTTCTTTGTGTGTTTTTCGTTAATGATAAACTGATGTACGTGGTTCATTGTTATGGACTTATGGTAAAAATTACTGTTAAATATTTTTCCTACGCAAATTGTGCCACCCCCGTTAACCCCCATAGGGGTTGATTTTCAAAAAAACGCTTAGATATGTATCTCATAATTTGTATTGCAGAGCATTATTTCAGTGTCACGCAAAATATTTCAATAGAATTAAATTTCCCATACAAACTTAGCCACCCCCTTTAACCCCCAATGGGGGTGAATTTCGAAAAACCCTGAAATACGTGTTTCATCATTTGTACTAAAAAGCATTAATTCAAGGTTTCATGCAAAAATGTGCAATAAAAATATTTTTTTCATACAAACTTTGCCAACCCTTTTAACCCTTTTAGGGGTTGAATTTCCAAAAAATAATATGCCTATTTCCTTTTCATGAATGCAAACTATCTACATACCAAATTTCAGCAAAATCGGTTGGGTGGTTTAGGCGTGAAAAGGTAACAGACAGACAGACAGACAGACAGAGTTACTTTCGCATTTATAATATAGTATGGATGGATGTATTAAAAATTTATATGTGTAGTATATCAACTATCTGGTATCCGTAACACAAGCACGTAACGTAGCTTACCACGGAACTAGATGGCGCTGTTGTAATAATGTCCCAACATATATTTAATATGAGGGGGATAAGGCCGTAGGTCACCACACTGGCGAAGTGCGGGTTGGTGGACTTCACATATCTTTCGAAAACATGCTAAGTTTACTCAGATACAGGCTTCTACACAACGTTTTATACTGGTGATAATCCTGTTGGAAATGTTTTGCACATTAATGTCAGAGGTGCAAGATCCGAGATTTGAACCCGCTTCAGTCTGTTTCACAAGCAAGCGTGGGCTACTGCCTCTTTTTAAATTTAGTACAGCGAAATTTAGTTACATGAGAACACTTTCAAACTAAAATATTTTGTTTAAATATAATTAAAATTCATGGTATTTATTTTTACGTAGGAGTTAAGTATTAAATGGAGAATAGAAAGATTGTTCTATAGATTTTAGCCATATGATAACACCAAATTACTAACTTATGCTAATCAATTACAGTATTTAAGCTTCTAAGATGTTATCAATGAAATAATGTTTATGACTATGATGACAGCTGAGATTGAAGACTTCAATTTTATACAAGTATTATACAGTTCACTGACTGACAGACAAATAACGTACGTATAACTGAACGTATTAAATTATGATATTTATATAAAAAATGGTTGATGCGTCTGTTAATAATCTTGTAACTTCTTAATGCGTTTGCCAATTTAGGTAATAGGCCTCATATATTTTATTTGTTTTTTGACGATGATGATTTCAGCTTTGCTGGATCTGATAATTGGTACTGTAGTTATTTTAATTATAAAGAAAATTTGAATTTATGGGTCAAAATGGCTTATAACCACATTATACCTATTCAAAGTGAGGTATAAATTAAGTAAAATATTATATATGGATTTAAAAAATGATAAGTGAAGATAAGTGGTTGACATTTCAATTTTATTTCTTTTTAGACTGGGTAGAATAACGCCTACTAAAACAAAAAAATAACAATAATAATTAATATAGTAAAGCATATTTGATTAAAATAAAAACTTTGGTTTCAGTGTCACTAACACGTTCTCCGACCGAGTCCGGCCACGGCTGTGAATCTCAATGAGACTAGCCAACTGCGCAGAAAATATTATAGTGCACAAGTATACGCGTAGAGACAAGTGCACTCTCTATGCACTGTCACTCTCACACTCCGGCAGGACGACTACTAGACGAACGGTGAGTGCTAAAAGGCTTTACGTGCTCTCTGAGGCACGGAGGTGAAACACTGCCAACTTCCCAATACCGGATTATTACTGAGCATTACTAAACAGAAAGACTCAAAAACTAAACTTGGCCTTGACTCGAGACTTGAACCCAGGACCTCAAGTTCTGCAGCCGTAGGTACATACTAGCCACTATACCACCAAGGCAGTTGACACGTATAAGAATCTTATCTCATATACGCATCTAATCAGATAAAATAGTGTTTTATTATTTACTAAATATACATATAAGTTGTTGTATACTTACAAAATATTTTTATGTTTATTTCACGCAAATGATCCACATGTTATTCTAAATCGTGATGGGAGTATCATAGCTTTCCTGATACTATCTATGCTAATATTTTTAGTATCTTGGTGACTTTGTCGTGCAACTCGAAAATATAAAGGCTCGCCCTCGCTTCGCTCGGGCTCATCCCTAGGTATCCCTTTAGTATAAAATTTTTACATTATTATTTTTTTTATATTTATATCTAATCAAATGCCTAAAAATAAGTTTCAAGCTTTTAGCTTTAAAAATGACCTTATTTCCATACAAAATTTCATCCCCGAATACAACCCCTTACACCCCTTTTTTCGCCTTGAAAAGTAGCCTATATCCTTTTTCAGGCTCTAGACTATCTGTATACCAAATTTTATTTAAATCGGTTCGGCGGTTCGGTTCGGCACATACTTTTAGTAGTAGTTAGTACATAAACATACTTTTTGTATCTGTTAGCCACGTGCCGAATGGCCTCTCAATCATCGCCGGTACCGGTTTTGTAAATTTTCGTATCGCCTTGAATCGGAAAATAATCAAACATCTTCAAATCTAGTAATGATGATGATAAGGTAGCATATGATTAATTTGTATTTGTGTAAACACACTCTTACAACGTCTAGCACGCACTGCTGTACTTAACTATTATTAAATGCCTAATACCTATACGATTTTTGAGAAAATATCATCAGATATATGTACTCGTAAAGCATATTATGCAAATATCAGGTTCATAAAGTGATTAAAAATATCGAAATAGAAAAAGGTGGACCGACCGACAATTTAATAAACTGAGAACACAGTATTATTAAGTAAACGTGCTAAATTATTCAATTCTGTCATTAAATCTGTTTATTATTATAATATTAAGCTCTCGTACTACAGTATGAAAGTGGCGTTATCGCTAATTGCCACCGCCTTTGTGTGAAACATAAAATTCTCTCCAATATATGAAAATATATAAGTATGCATTATATATAATTACAGTCGTACCTACATTGGCATTCATGTGAATTTTAATGCGATAAAACGTATTCATTGGCTATTAACGCTGACGTATCCAACAATAAATTCGAGTGCAATTGATGCATGAATGCGCCTGTCAAGATTGTTGTATACGATACTCACGGGGCGGGCATATTTGTACTCGAATTGCTCATTGTTGCAATGACACTATAATACTAGCAAAAGCCCAAACGAATGGTAAACACACGCAAATGTTAAATATTATTTTTCAGTATGGCTTTTTAAGTATTGTTTCCCAATTATAAATATTTTTGTATACAACATCTATAGTCTTTGATATTTCTATATTTCACAAGTTTCCTTTTTACGACCAATTCTGTATATATATCACATCTGCATTTTCAATGCATTCAAGTTTAATGTGTCTATTACTCCGATAGATAATCAGATAAATAAAAAAATGCAATTTTTCTGGTTTTTTTTTATTAGAAAAGCAATACATATATAAACTTCATTTTGTGTTATTTTTTATTTCTATGTGGAAAAATAGCGAAATATTTACCAGTACTAAACATGTTTGAAGTTTGAACGCAGTACTCTACGCTTAGGCACGTAGCGTTATCTAGAACCAATTGTCGCACATGGATTAGGGTTTATATTTAACTTTATTGATTGGTTTAAGTTATACATGGTATAGTTAACATGCGAGTGCAAGTGGGCCCCACATGCAACAGTCGCCAGTGGTAAGCGATTTGTCAGTTGTCGTCGGTCACAGCACGCGCCGCTGACTAATTGAGGTTATAAATCGACGCGCTAAATGTAATGAACGCTCCGATGCAAGTGATAAAAGAGCTGCATATGTATTCAATTTTAATTTTTAGGGAGCTGAGTTTAATTTTACATTGTTCAGGTTCTATTTCTTGTTACGTATGGTACTTCTCTAGTTTTTTCAGTTTTATGATATTTGCACTAACTGTCACGTTATATGCGAAAGTTGGTATAGGTAAGTTTTCTTTTTACATCGTAATGCTGAAATTTTTGGGCAGATTTGCCTGTAATTTGGTATTCAAATAGAATATCCAGGTTGAATTAAGATATGACTTAGGCTTTAAAGAACAAACCTAAGCGAAGCGAAGTTCGTACTGAGTAGTTAGTGTGTTTAAAGATAACTCTATTATAAGGAATTTATAATGCAACAATCTAACAGATATACTCTTAGAAAGTATAACAGTGATCAGAGCCGACAGTGATTAATATGCTAACGCACAAAGGCATGCGAAATTTCTATTTGTCGTTCATTAATAAGGCTATATTGCAGCGTGTATCGTTGAGTAACGCTATATTGAACCACAGATTAAAGTACAGACTATTCAAATATTAGCTGTAACAAAAACTTTTCTTCACAAAAATGTATTAAAATATGTTTACAGAGTTTTACTATAATATATTAAATTAATGTTAAAACTAAAGTTAAAATAAAATGGGTAAAGTTTTTTAAAATGTCAATGAAAGCCATAATTGAGAATTAGAAATGTCAAAGTAGCTCTGTCTGTTTGTTATAAGCCCTATGGTGCCGCTGAACAGATTTCGATGAAATCCAGTGAAGTAGATTGTTTGCATTATAGGGATGGATACAGGGCAATTTTTATATACACCCCGCTTACTAATACTACACAAGCGAATCCGTGAGCATAAAGTAGTGTTACATATTAATATATAATATTAATATTTCTCCAGTATATTATGCTCACAATATCAACGTCACTAATAAAATAGCACAGTCATTTAAAGAACATAAATAGTGATTATTTCAATAACAACTTGACCGTAAACACCGCAGTATTAACGATCACAGAAAAATCAACGCACAAAAATACATCAAATTGCAAGGTAATGGTACCATTGAAGTGTTCAATAAACGTGTGTACATCTTATCTTCCATTAAGTCCCAATTACATTTTTACACAACCATTTCATTTCTAGTTAGCGACTCATTCTCGCTTCGCTCGGATTCGTCCCTAGGTGATATCTGCCAAATTTAAAGTTTGTAGCACAAAAACCCGTCCCGTACTTAATATAAATATTATTTTTTTAAAATAAAAGTTGTTACTCCTTATAACATTAGCTATCTGCGAGTGAAAGTCCCGTCAAAATCGGTTCAGCCGTTTCAGAGATTAGCCGGAAGAAACAAACAGACAGACAGACAAAAATTTTAAAAATTGAATTTTGAGGTAAGTACTGTATATACTTTTATATACATTTAGTGAAAAGCTGTTAATTTAAAATTAAAAACAGACACTACAATTTGATTTACTTTTACCCACAAAAAAAAATCTAAGTGTGCTTCATTTCAAATTCAATATTTACAAATTTTGATTTTAAAATATGCATCATTATAGATATTTGGTTTAAATATCTTGATTGATCCGTGATTGACGATATTTTAATCACCGGAATAACCCTAATTTGTTACTCATTATATTCAGAGACATGTAGTTCTATTCGATGTATCATTTCTGCAGTGTAATGAAGCTTTAAAAAAGCATTTGCTCTTATATTGTCATGAGTATTTTTTTTTATCTTTTATGTGTTAGTAAATCATGTATAAATATTAATTTTTACGTTAGATAAAGCTAAAATGTTAGAAAAGCTTCCCTGAAAAACATGTATTAGAGAGAATAAACTTAGTCCAAAAAATAATTTATGTTGTAGCTATAGAAAATACCATACTGTTAAATAAAGCTCCATGGAAGGTAGTTCTTGTTTCATAATCTTTGATACTAGTATGCTAGGAATAATCCAATTAAGCGGCGATTTCCTAAGGCCTGTGAGATCGTCTCGCTAGAACCAATAACAGTGCCAATATCCCTTGCAACACCTTGTTTATGCATGTTATTACGTACTTACACACAATTATAGAATAGAGTATAGTATTTATGTTGTAAAAATCTAGCTTATTTCTATAGTTACTTATTTCTTTATATGATTTAGACCGCAGGAACTGCGGGAAAATATCTCATCAGGATGATCCCGAGATGATTGAGGGTAGGTCGCTAGTAACCTATATGTATAGTATTCATGAAATAATCGAGAAAATCGAATCACAATCGATGAAAATATTAAATTCATATAAACACTTTGCATTTTGTCGAAAAGAATACAGTAATGTAAGCCCATTCTTTACTTAATCTTTCGTCATTTCTATAGCAAACATCTATATTTTAAGTGTTGGTTTATTACTGTTGGTACTAAAATATGCATTAGTCACAGCAAGTACGTACGAAATAGCAGTACATTATACACAAAGCTGTTTTAGAATAAGGGTTATAAGACTTTTAAGGGAAGAGATGCATTGCATACATTTGAAGGCAAGAGACTTCTTAATTTATATCAGATATGAAAACAAATAATTTGTTGTAATGTAATTTCTTTTTTCATTATTACGACTCGTTTGGCTCAGTTGGTAGTGACCCTACTTTCTGCGCCAGCGGTCGCGGGTTCGAGTCCGCTGGGGGCATTCATTTGCTAATCACGAATGTTTGTACTCCAGTCATGGGTGTTTATATTTATAATATGTATATATTTAAAATTTATGTGTAGTATATCAACTATCTGGTTTCCGCAACACAGGCACGTTAAGTAGCTTACTGCGGAACTAGATGGCGCTGTTGTAATAATGTCCCAATATAATATATATTATTTATTGTTCATTATAAAGTGCTAGTTCATACTAAAGAATAATTAATTAAATGAACTGATCTTTCTTGAAGAGGTACTTGAGTATTCAAAATTTGATAAATATCGAAGATGTTCTTTCATGGTTCAGGTACTAAAGTATATTTTATACACCTTATCATTTTGGAGTTAGGAAGCGTAACTAAATTTATCATTTAACTTGTCTAAAGATCCAAAACTTAAAAGCTCTAACAGTTTAGAATACAATTAAAAGCTTAAAACATAAGTTTTAAATAAAAAAAAGCCTGTCAACAATTTCATTATACATTCGTGCACCTCTAAATAATCCCCGTGCGAATGAATTTCAACGCAAGACTTGCAACAAATAACAATTATTTTATAAAGCTCACTCACAGCTTTAGTTTATTAAGTCAAGGAAAAAGAGTTAATCATTGTTTCCGTTTTAAGAGCGCCTGCACAGCTAACAAATTTTTAATAAATAAAAATAGTTTTAGAAATCTAATAATTTAAACACTATACTAACATATTATGTATACTATGTATTGTAAGAATTTATAAAATTATGTCCATGTTGTTTTTAAATATTCACTGCCTTATTTTGTTTCGGAAACAGTACAAATGTGTATTTTATTTTAAACCACTTACTGTAACTCGTGCTTTGTGTGGATCTTGAGCTATTAGTTAATAAAAAAAAATAGAAGTTAAGTACGGCTACTCAAGAAATTCTAATAAAAATCGAATGTTTTTGTTTTGCACTCAAAACAACGTTTATTTTTATTAACTTATTTAATCACAGAAGAAAAATTTGTAAATATAGTAAATTCATGATTAAAACGCTAGCAGGTAGTAGCTTAGTAATTCTACCAAACGCACGATTGTAATGTAAATGACTCTTTATCTGCACTCGGAGTAACACATCAACTTAAATATTTACTTATTACAAAATTACAAGTAACTCAGACGTCATTCGTAGATAAGGGTCGAGATTAAGCCTAATTAACACTACAATTATTTAGAGAGTAGCTTTATTATGTGCGATTAGACCCCGGTGAGATTTTATGTATGTTAATTTTTGTACTACTTGCTTTGCTGTCTTTTACGATACATATTATGTTGCTGGGGTTTTGTAAACGATACAAACGATAGTTTTCTATACGAAAACTAGAGCCTCAGAAATGAGATATTTTTCTGCAGTAAAAGTATCCTATATATGTATATACCAAAAGAAGCAACTATCACCACACCTAATTTCATTATAGTCCGTCCAGTGGTTTTCTCGTGTTACGGTCAAAAGATAGGAATTAAAATTTATATTAGATAGGAATTACTAAAAACGATATATTCGGCCTCTGTATCGTTATTAATGACTATTTCAATTAGAATTTTCAAAAAAAATAAATTCAATGTACAGATTCAATTAAGTTAGAATTTAATATTATATGTATAGATGTATAGCAATAGTAAGCATTTTCCCCTGCCCTGCCCTGCCCTGATCGGTCGTAATCTTCTTACTAAGCTATATCACTTGGATATCCGTTCTTATAAACAGAAATAAATTCGGGATCATATAGGCTACTTTTTGTTTGACTTTTTTGATGGATGTAATTTTTTATGGACACATTATTCCATGAGATATTTTTGATTTGAAATATACTATATGGCAATATTATGCTAAATGTAGTGAATTGTTTTTGTTAGAATATGGTGGATATTTACATAAATTAAATAGGTAATAAATATTATAGTATTATTTCGTTTCGCTCTATACTAAAAAGGACAATGACAAAACATTCAACTGTCACATCACAGTAGACGTCCTTGATTTATTTCCATAATACGTATATACTAGCGTTTTCCCACGGTTCTTTCTGAGAATCATTTCGTAAAACTATTTTTAGAGTAATGGCAATGAAATTAAAGAAAAAAGAAAGCCTTTTTCTCTTGTGATAACTATTATGATTAAATAGACGAACTTAAACACTAAAAATATTTAATATTAATTTAATTATAACTAAAGCGTATAAAATATTATTTATGTACCCCTTTTGACCCCGATACAATTTAATTAAATATGCATATCCATATACATATTTATGTAGTAAATAATACTTATACCCATAAAAATCTGCGTAGTAGGAGTCATTATTGTATAGTAGCCATCATTTATCAGCAGGCATAAAATATTAGAATATAAAATAAAAATTCAATTTTCAATATAACGCTCCTTAAAAAAAAAACAAATTAATTAAAAACAGGTATGATCTGTCAATTAAATGATTTCGATTATAGAATTTAGTAAGAAAGAACAGCATGTGGTAGGCCTTGAGTCCAAATATTAATAAAATAATTCTACTGGTTTTACTACTTGATAGCAAAGTCGCATAAATTATAGCTCCAAAATTGCGTAGCGAAAATACATTTATACATGTGAATGTGTGTGGTTAAATTGACTTTTGTGTACATTAAACGCATTTTTACTTTAAGAAATTAAATTATAATATGCTTGTTGTTTGTTCAATATTACCTTATGTCATGTCATCAGCCCTTTTTCACGTCCCACAGCTGGGCACGGGCCTCCCGCAGTACGAGGGGAATCAGGCCATAGTCCACCGCGCTGGCCTAGTGCGTATTGGCGGACTTCACATGTCTTACGAAAACTTGCTAGGTTTTCTAAGACATGCAGGTTTCCTCACGATGTTTTCCTTCACTGTTAGACAAATAGCAATCATGATAGAAATTATTCGCAAATGAAAATATCAGAGGTGTGAGACCCGGATTAGAACCCGCATCACTCGGTTATACAAACGAGCGCGTTACAGCTGGGCTACCACTGCCTTTTATAATAATATAATTATATAAATTTCTTTTATTTATGTCCATAGTTGCTGAATCTTGAAGTAGATACGAGGTTATAAAAAACATGCATATTCATATATTATGTTTGTATGTTTATCTCAATGTCACTGTGATAGAAGCTTTGTAAGAACTAAGAGTACAGTATTTTTAGTAAGAATATATTTGAATTGTTATATAGACGTTAACATGTAATTAAGTGATTTAAATTATTTTACAAAAAAAATAATTAAATAACATTACATGGAAATTAAGTTAGAATATAAGAATAATTTTAATTATGTATATATTTTCTAAAATATAATATACTAAGTACCTAATTGTTTATGCACTCGATACTACTAACTAAATGAAGTTAAATTTTAACGGCCAAAATTAATTGCACTAGTTATATGGAGAAGTAATTTACTCACGTCAATCGTTAAAGCAGGGCTCTGTAATCAGGGATAGGTCAACTGGCATTAATGGCAATCGCATTTGGAAAACGTCAGCTGTTCCGGTAATGGCTAGCGAGGGTCACCAGCAGCATTCTTATCACGTGTTTTTTTCGCACATGTTACCTATCTTATTGAGTGTAGTATATATAACAAGGTAGAAACTATTACTGTTTGTCGATAGTTACCGACCACTTTTGTGTTTCTTCTACGTCGTTAAAATTTCGTATCAGTGTTCTACACTAAAGAAGTTATAAGCAACTCTAGTAGCATATTTCTTGCTAAATCAAGTCAAATGGTTTCATAACAGCTCGTTAAAGTTACATATTGCGTCTTAAATAAAAAACTTCTTTCAATTAAATAAAATTAGTTAAGGCTCAAAGATCACAAAGCATATCTCGCCTCACGTACACTTTTAACAAAGCGAAACAATTCCCAGGAACAACCTAACGAAGCCAGTTAGCATAACAATATTCGTGTCTCGGTCGTGTTGCTCGCACACGAATATGTATGTCGGATTGTTCTTAAACAACTACGTAGCTTTTATGTAAATAGCCCTTCTCTGCCGCAGGGTGTGTGCAGATATTAAAAACCTTTGTTGAGTTGAGCGTCGGACAATCTTGTCTTTCTGCGACACCAGCTTTTGTCAAGGCCTCGCATCTCGTGCACGCTAACAACAATGTCGGGATTATTAAACAAAAATGAGAGTAAACTTGGCCAGGCACTATCTACTTACTAATATCGTAGTAGGCTGTAAATAAGCTTTATTTATTGATATGAAAAAGAAAATATTTTTTTGTACAACATGTATAATTAATTAGTTGTTTTAAGTATCACATTATAATCAAAATAGAGCAGGTGGTAGGTTTTTCTTTATTCTTAAGCAATTTTTATTATGTAGTCGATAAAGGGAACATAGAGTGCATTTTTCTTTTATAACATAGAGACGGAGATAGATAGTACCATGAATACAAAACATTGTTAAATAGTTTAAAAAATATTATTTATAAAATATGTTTTCATTATTTTTTAGGGTTGCCAACCTCAAAAGAAAAAAACGGAATCATTAAAATTTTAAACTTATTCCAAGTACCTTTAAACAAATTTCATTTTTGTAAGTATCCGATGTCATTAACTAAATTACCGCAGACCAATATTGACAAAGGACTCGCTTGGTAATGCAGAAAATATGCAAAAATATGCATCCACTACGCTACCAATAAGAACTTTGTGTGGTCTTATAACTGTGAGCAAGAGTTTCAATTAAAGTATGACTAATTAGCCAGAGGTGACTATAATTTTTGTAATATATGTGAAGGTTTCATTGCATTCGTTAATTGCGCTTTATTAGGTCTTTTGTCCAGTGGGAGATTAGCAGCAATTTGTTTAGTGTTGCCAATTTAAAATTAACTTCGTGAAATACTATAAACGTGCCTTGCAGTCGGACCACCGTGGTAGACGGAATGCCAGTGCGCATGCGTGCTTTATTCGCAACAGCTATTTATTATTTAAGATTATACTCTAAATACGTAGGGCTATTTTGATATTTTTGTTTCTTTTATTTCGTTCACTCGCTCTTTGTGCTATTTTAATTTATCAACATCTAACTTTAAAGCGCTGTATTGTATTCTTCAGTAAGTACCAGTTGATCCTATTGAGTTATACTAAGAAAAGAGAGCGAATAAATATAATAAGAGTAGTGTAATGGGTGGTGGTAG
This sequence comes from Boloria euphrosyne, assembly GCA_951802675.2. NCBI lineage: Eukaryota > Metazoa > Arthropoda > Insecta > Lepidoptera > Nymphalidae > Boloria > Boloria euphrosyne. The sequence goes on along the minus strand of OX637879.1, from coordinate 9,547,820 downwards.
GTCTAACTTAATAATATTGCATATTTTTGGAAGCTTTATGTTATTCAATGTGAATATAGCAACTAAATAAGCTAATCTATAAACGGTTGGACCGATTTTGACGGGACTTTCTCTCGCAGATAGCTTAGAAATGTTATTTATTTGAACTAGCGGAACCCGCGGCTTCGCTCGCGCGAAAGCTAGGTACCCAGCCGAGCGAAGCGGTGAGTCGCTGGTATGTAGTATATATACTTATATAATATAAAACCGATAAGTTTAAGTTATTTTTGTAATACTATATAACAAAAAGTAATGATGTGAGCTGATTGATTTTTTTAGACTATAAGTTAAGACTAAATTCTTATACAGTTATCTAATTATTCTAAGACTTGAAGATTGTTACGTTGTCGTCTAGGTCTCAATTTCAAGCACATGTAATTCCCATCAGTCATTTCGAGTAAAAATTTTATAGAAGTGGTATCAGTTGTATTATAGGTATTTTTAATTGAATAATATTAGGAGCAATAAATATGAGATGAGATGTATAACATAGTACCAAGATATTATATATTATGGTTTAACGAAACCTCCAATGAATATTTTGTTTGATGGAAAAGTAACTACTCAAGTAATATTTTATGTATAATATCGATATATATACAAAGGAAAGATACAAAACTAAATTATTTACAAAACTTGGTTTTAATCAAATTAACGTGGCAAGTCCTCTTACTCTAAGGTTCTAACGGCCAAAGCACCACGCACGGAAGCTGGATTTAATTATAGTCAACCGTTATATTGCTACAGTCTCATCGTCTATAGTATTAATCATTGGGGCCTTTGATTTATCTCGTAATTCCATAGTAGCTATTTATCTGGATGTTATTAAGATAGTTATTCCACAAGTCTGTTGATATAATCATAAGCGATAATTTATTAGTTTTCTTTATAAAACACTGTCTCCAAATAAAGTTATGGGTTTAAAGCTATTATTTGAATATTTTTTGCTATATAGTGAAATTTTCTAAATAACAGAACGTATATAAGTTAATTAGGTGCTTCGAGGCTTGAGCCCTTCACCGGTGCGTTACTGGAATGGTTAGGCATTAGCTAGCAAATACAAATTACTAGATAATGTGTATTTATTATATTAGTAATTATAGTATCAGTGAGACTTGAAGCAAGAAAAGTGTAAAAATATTGTGTTTTTCATACCTACTGCATATTTTTATTATTTTTACATATATTAGTAGTTTGAACTCACGAGAAAACGCTTAGTAGATATCGCACATATAAGCTGTATTTTCTATAGTTCTTACCAAACCTATATATAAAACTTGCGCGTCCCTACGGCCCCGCTCGCGTAGTTTATGTATGTATAATTGCTCCGCTCCTAAGTTTCACATCATCCCTTAGTTTTCATCCCCAGAGCATATATTGCCTAAAAGTGGAAATTAGAATCATCGTAATTTTAAATTAGAATTTGTTTACTGTAGTTTTTAAAATAAAAGATATTTAGACAACCATTTTTACACCTTTAAGGTTTGAATTTCTAACAGTTCTTTGTTAGCGAATAGTTTTTCCTTGTCAAAAATAATTTACATGTCAACTTTCAAGTTAATAGCATTTATCGTTACAGATATTTCGTGACATTTCAGGGATTGAGTGGTATTAATTTGCTTCTAAACTCATACATATAGGTATACATAACTTTCTTTTCTTAGTTTTTTGACGAGAGTACTCTTTTAATAGAGTCATACTCTGTGTACGTCTACGGATGATGATGTCCTCCTGACTGATTCCGGCCACGGCAGCCAATCTCATTGAGACTATTCATCTGCGCGGAAGATATTATCGTGCACGAGTGTATGCGCAAACACAAGTTCACTCTCTATTCCTTAACACTCTCTATCCTTATCATGACACGACCAGTAAGAGTTAACGCGCAGGAAAGACGGTGAAACACTGCCAACTTTCCAACTTCGGGCTGTTATTGAGGCTTACGAAACAGAAGGACTCAATAACTAAACTTGGCCCGACCCGGGACTCGAACCCAGGACCTCCCAGTGTGCGACCATACATGCTAGCCACTACACCAACGAGGCAGGCAGAGCATGTACGTATCTAATACTATATTCAGAGGTTAACGTTCAGATGACATGAGACTTTCATACATACAAATATAGAATAAAAGCATTTGCGACAACCGGTGGTTATGTATTAATAATACTGCAACAACAAAATTATAACCGATAAGTTTATCTTCTGACGTACGGCGGGCTTTATGACTTATCTTTTAGATATTTATTTAAAAACTCTATTATCTTGCAAGTTCTTTTAATGCTAAGAGTAATCTTCTTTAAAGCTTTCTGATGTCAGCATCATATTTATCGATATTGTTATCGTGAGGCATATATCAAGTGGATTTAATTGAATGATTTCTAGGTGCAAAGCTTCAGGCACGAAACTTATTAAATTAACCATTTTAATAAATAACAGAAAAGGCAATATAAATCAAATTAGCTTTTATGAAGAAAAACGGTGTTTAAGCAATAACATATTATGTCAGTTAAAAGTAGTATGCTAGTGGGGCGTTCCACGTGAAGCGGACAGGTAAAAAATGTCGATGTTTCCGATTTTAGTTATATTCGATTAAGTTATACCTACATACGTCCTCGATTCAGATACGAAATATTTTTGCGGTACAATGTATAGTTAACGAGTTATAGGACATTGAAATTTGGACTAACTTACAAGTAGGCGCTGCTTTAGACCCAAGTACCAAGTGTTACCAAGTTATAATTAAATAAACAAACTAGTGGAATGTATACTTGACTTAATAGGCTTGCTAACTGTATTTTTGGAAAATAAAAAAATATTGTATTTCTTTATGAATTTCGCTATTTTACTTTTCAAACTTAATTTTTTTAAAGTTCGACCTCTTTAATTTTTTTCATTTTTTTTCTCAAAATAGGTATTAGTGTGTAGAGATAATCCTTGTTAAGTTTCATAATGGGCCTAGAAGTCGTTTGGGAGCTAGACCAGTCGGAACGCCGGGCCGCGGCGCCCGCGTCCGCCGCCCGCTAGCGATAGCTTACAGAAATGTTCAATTAAAGAAAGTTTTATCTTTAAATAAATAATTATCTTAAATGATATTGTTTATAATGGTTTATAGATAATATTTAATATATAATTTCGCAATTTATTCATTTATATCATGTTCGAGTTCATAAAAGAAATCAGTATAACAATTCCTAACAAGAAAAGATATTTACGTTTATAAAATAATGAATTTAAATGTCGTTATGTTAAATACGACTTAAGTGACAATAGTGCCTTTTTCATTATAAACAAGATTTTGGCGCAGATGCAGATTTTTATTTTCATGCCACTTGACATGGCAAAGGGCAGTGTGATGGTCTTGGTGCTATACGGGCTAGTGTACAGTCGGCGTCCGACAAGGCAATCACGACTGCGGAATGGCTGTACAAATGGGCTAAAACATCAATGCAGCAAACGAATTTCTATTATGTTAAAAAAGAAGACATTGAAGAAAACGGATGTTTTTTAAAAAACAGATTTTCGTCTGCAGTGATAATACCGGACACAAAAAATTACCATGCCTTCATTCCGACAGCTGAGGGTATCTTGGTGAAGCGCACCAGTATTAGTGACGCCTTTAAAATTGTTAAAATTTGTGAAAAATTTTTTTCTACAATATTTCTATAAGCTATCGCTAGCGGGCGGCGGACGCGGGCGCCGCGGCCCGGCGTTCCGACTGGTCTAGCTCCCAAACGACTTCTAGGCCCATTATGAAACTTAACAAGGATTATCTCTACACTAATACCTATTTTGAGAAAAAAAATGAAAAAAATTAAAGAGTCGAACTTTAAAAAAGTCAAGTTTGAAAAGTAAAATAGCGAAATTCATAAAGAAAAACAATATTTTTTTATTTTCCAAAAATACAGTTAGCAAGCCTATTAAGTCAAGTATACATTCCACTAGTTTGTTTATTTAATTATAACTTGGTAACACTTGGTACTTGGGTCTAAAGCAGCGCCTACTTGTAAGTTAGTCCAAATTTCAATGTCCTATAACTCGTTAACTATACATTGTACCGCAAAAATATTTCGTATCTGAGTCGAGATCGTATATAGGTATAACTCAATCGAATATAACTAAAATCGGAAACATCGACATTTTTTACCTGTCCGCTTCACGTGGAACGCCCCTAGTACTAAAGTAATATAGATGTATACATATCTATACATATTATGTACTCTACATCATATTATTATAACAAAAAAAAAACGAAACTTTTATAGTTTCTGACATATTGATGATTTTTAAGTGTGATTTACAATTTCAATAATAATAAACTCGCGATTCATAAAATGATTTAGATATTTTATTACTCTAGAAGTTATATTATATTTAAATTTGTGATGAATATTAAGATGAATTTCTGGAATTTGGTCCAAAAATTAAAATAGTTTTTCTTGGAATTTTAATGACACGAAATATTTGAAATAATTTTGATTACCAAATGTTATCTGCTATCTTTTATTTCTGTTTCGTTTTAAACGTTAGATTCCTTCTAACGACGTAAAACTTTGGCAAGCTATAAAATTGTAATAAAAAATGACTAGACTTTGTAATAAAAAATAAATCTGTCATCGACCTTCTGCGGATGTGAATAAGAAAATAAGTAAGTAGCTGATGTAGAAGAATTAATTAGTATTAAATGTCGTTGATCTCTTCGTCATTGAACGGAGACTATTGATGCATGGTAAGTAATTAAGGCAAATTCAATGTAAATACAATCATTAATTTGAAGGCAAATAGATTTTAGAATTACAAAGTTTTGTGATTTGCTTTTAATCTGATCGAACATAATACGCTTTAAGCGATAAGGCCGTCTTCTGTACATATTTTCTGCGTGTGTTTTGTGTGTGTTTTTGGTTGTATAAATGATGTAAAATAAGAAGTGGTGTAAATAAATAAATAGTTAAGCTAAAGGTACGCATATATAGATATCTTTAATTCAAAAAAAAAGAAATTGATGCCGATCTTATGATGTTATTAATTCTTGACAAGTTGAAATAAGTGTAGATAGGCGCACAAACTCAGTTGTATATTCCAATTTCCACTATATCTGAATGAAAGCATTAAAAATTATTAATTATCAATATGGAATTATTGCACATTGATATTTAACTTACAACTTCACACACTCGGTAAGTATTTACGTTGATAATAAGTTGCTAAGTAATGTAGCATAGCTGTTTTCAATCTGTTTTGCTGTCATCTGTGTCATCTTTATAGTTTGGAAAAGAAACAAACAAACATATTCACTCGTATATGTATTGTTTGAGTAATTTGTGCTGAACAGGAATCGAACTCTGCTACCTGATATAGTTTCCTTCTCTACTTATGAAACGCCTTTTATGTCTTCACTCTCTGCTCTTATCTCGCTGCAAGACTACATCTTTGTCTAACATAGAGCCTCCATGTAATAAATCAGCCTATGTGAAGTTTATTGCCGATCAAAATATGGCCAGCTTTCCGAGCAATTTGTATACAGTACATAGCTTCTTCCGCGAGCTCCGGTTTCAGAAATCGGCTTAGTATAAAAGTATTATATAATATACAAATTGTATTTCTAAATCGCCCACATAATATATTTCTGAATTGTCTACGCAATACAAAAGACGTTAACGTCAATTCAGTTGCGATATAATATTAAGTCTCTCTCAAAACTACTGCAAATTATTGTTCAATTATTATGTATGTTTTAATAAAGGTTTCAAGTAACTTACGATTTATATGAAAGATTATTAAAAAATGTTTTTAATAATTAACTAATTTTATTCAAAGACATCACTACAAAAGCAAACACTTATTTCTAAGGCCTCTTACACATTGAATCAGAAATGTCTTAAATCTAAAAATAATATTTTAAATCGTATCAAAACATATGTAGTTATCAATAAAATACCCAATAAAAAAGGACAGCTATAAAGGTGTAAAATGAGGATAATCTAAAGGCCGCGGTTAGGCCTCCGCTATCATAAAAGTGTCACTGGATGCTACAAACGAGAATTTACGACGAAATCGTGCAAATGAGCGAGCGACGCCTTAAATCCTTCGTGCGGGATAGTTGTCGCCAAAGATTTCAAAATTGAATAGAAGTGATATATATTTTTAAGATCGAGATTGTGTTGCAATTAAAAATAAACTATTAATTATTATTACATTTAGGTATAGTTTGTATGCATCTAAGACTTAAATTGTTTAAAAGTTAGTGTTTTATTATCAAAAAAAATAGTCAAACTAAATTTTTATTTCATTTAAGTGTAAGTTAAAATAAATTAAAAAAAGATTTTTTTAGTTTAAACCAAAGAATTACATGTTAGTAAAAATTCAAGAAGAGCTTATCATTGCTATTTGTTCTTTTGGGCTTAATTTAAAAAAATGTGATTTTCTTAGACTTTCAGTTATTTTTTATTTTAACATTTCTAACTTAAGCTTTGTTCTTTGGCTGTCGCGATAACCTGATAATTCATGATGGCTGCCTGTTTGCTGTTTGGACAGTGTTTGATTTGTGTTCTTTATGTGTTATGTCGTTTGCAGTATTTCTAAGTCTAGATTATGAATTACTTCAATTTGAAAACAAGTTTCATAATTTAAGAAAGATTAATATGATAATATATAGCTTTTTTAATTAAAAGCTTATCGAACCATCTTATATGTTCTTACATATAACTTGCTTCTATTATAATTATCCTAAAAATAAATAAAAATAACATAAAATACAAAAAAAATTAATTAAGCATATGTAAATATAATCATGATGGACATATTAGCTGCCAAACGGTAGTTAGCCTGATATTTACGAGTGCGTATCGCTAACGCCAGTTCCTCGATTATTGCCTATTGACATGCGATGAACTAATTCAATAAATTCACTTTCGACACTGGCCTATATTTCCTACTCATGAAGAAAAATAATGGGTTTTAACCCAAAATGGAGTATTTATTGGGCTAGTAGTAAGTTTTATAGCGCAATACTTACACGTTTCCTGGTAATAGCAATTTTAAAATGTTTTTTTTATTCTTATATACTTCTTTATAAATACATACAATTTAATTTCATAAGAGCTAAATGCTCTACATATCTGTATATAAGATATTAATTTCACAATTGAGTGTACATTTGGTTTAAATCTGGTTCTCGTAAATCTATTAAATTAGTTTATAATAATTATTAAAATAGATTATTGCAATTTATTAGCTTTTTTTATTTTTGAAAGATGGTTCGAGTAATTGGCGTCTAAACTCTAAAGATTACCGTGCAGAGTACACCCTTGTTAATTGAATATGACATCTTAAGGTATAAAGGTATACTAACAAACTAAGGGACTATGGGAATAAGTCAAACTTGAGGCTTTTATATTATAATGTATCAAATAATAGAAGAAACGCTGGTGTGGCTACCATGTATAGCCACAGATCTGGGTCAGAGAGGTCCTGAGTTCGAGTCCCATGTTCGGCCCGGCGGCGCGGCGTGGGGAAGTTGTTTCGTTCACTTGCCTGGGAGATTATTATACGTCAGCGAGAAAACATGATTATATTACGTATGATATCAAACAATAATTTAAAAAATGCTGACATTAAATATTAAAAATTAAAAACATAAGTCATAAATTATGTCTAAAAAGATATTATACTCGTAGATGGCAAAGTCGTAAAGTGAATTGATTCATTTCAGTACGTTCTGGATAAATTGTTGGAGTGTGAGAGATATTTTGTTCGGACCTGTGTACGATCGCAAAATTAAATATTTTATTTAAGCATAACATGACATACCATCATAAAGTACCTAATGTTTTGGTCAACTTATAGCAATCAATAAAAAATAAAAACTTTAAAAAGGGGTACGATGTCTGATTGTATGTAGTTTAAGTTTCGCGCTTTAATTAATTTAATAAAAAGCCTGCCTTTTTATATTTTTCTATAATGTGAGCAGAACCCAAGGCTAAAATTTAGTCATTATCGCGTGAATCTATTAATATTACTTATTACTATGAACTATTGACCTACTAATTAAAAACGGGTCGAGATCCCTTCACTTCTCAGACTTTATCCCAGATAATCCTTTCTTCGATATAATAATTAAAATCAAAAGATCAGACATCACAAGTAATTACAAGATAAGGTTAAACCAACATTGAAAAATCAATTTTTCTTATACGACAGTGTAATTGCGGGCCTGACGCAAATTGCAGATTGCACCTGGCTCCAAGCTATTTACATTACACTTGCAATAAAAGTAAAATGTATCGTATTACACATTGCGTTGTTTATACGTGAAAGGTATGCTTTATGTGTCTTAATTGCAATCTAATGGTAAATTGCATTTAATAGAACTTAATATTCATTTTATGTTCGTTTTTATGTAAAAGTCCTATAATAAAATAATAGTTAATTAATAATTTTGTAGATTAAAAGCCCTTATATTGCGATACTGGGATTTTCTACAATATTTTATTATTTATACCTAATTTTTTTTTTCATTTTTATTAAAAGTTAAGAGACATTTGCATCGCTTGAATGCTTGATCGATCTTACCTGCGCTTTACGAGTATATATATACTCGTAGATATAAAAATATTCTGAGAATAACATTTTCTTCACAATGTACTATCTAAACTTAGTTATTTTGTACAAAATATTTACAATTTATATACCTACACAGATGTTGATCATTTACTATTCATTCTATTAGTGAATACAGTATCAAATTCATTTTCATAGTTTAGATAAAGTAAGCGGAAAATTACAGTAAATGCGGACAGTTACTTTGCTTTATACCTACTACATATTAATATGTACATTATGGATGATTTAGAAGTAGCATATTTAGTACTTATATCGCCTTTAAGTTTAATATATATAAAATAATTCACCGAAGTAGCAAAAATAATAACTTATCGTTAAATTGATATTATAAAGAGATACATTGTAGCATATTAAAACAACAATGTCTTCAAAATAATTGTCATTTTCTTACATATTTTCGCAATTTAACTCAAAAAAAAATATTACTAGAAACGAAACTAAGAAAGACATAAGGAATATGAAATGTACGACGTTGGAGCTTTCATTCTGCCTTTAGAACTACTTACAAAGGAAGATTCGCCAATTAACTCTGCAAAGCTCTGGGATATAGTTAGTATGCAAATGATACAACTGAGTTTATGATTACAGTAGTTCATAATTTCAGAACATTTGCTTATATTTTCTTTAAATTAGTAAATTTTTCAGATGAAAACGTTAAGATCTTCACATTACAAAGTAATTAAAATATAAAAACTAACAACAATTTATATAAATACTTATCGTTTTAATAACATTGTATTTGCTCTACTTTTATTAGAATATAATATTTGAGTTCATGAATTAGAAATTCATCTGACTTATATTTATATTATTAATAATATATAATAATGTTATTAATTATATAATAATGTTAAGAGTTAAGATCAAATATAATATACATTAAATTAAAATACAAAGTAAGTAATTCAGTTCCAATTTTCATGCTCTACATTTCATATTTCACGAAAATATGCATTCAAAATAAAACAGGCATAAGGTGAAAGTTCATCTTTTGACTATAAAGTCTTTGAATCTTTTGTAACTGAACAAAAACGCGAACAATACTGTGATTGATTGATTAATTAACTTATTCGATCTTTGTGAATGAGAAACGCTGTAGAGAATTTGCTTGCGAATATAAAGCGATGAATATTAAATTTTGGCTTATAACTGAGATTTCCATTATTGAAAGTTTTATTATTTAATATGTGTAACCAATGAATTAGTGACTATTTTTTGAAATAAAATTGCATATAATTTTAGTGACTCTCTTATGAATATTGACGACACGTTTGGCTCAGTTGGTAGTGAACCTACTTCCTGCGCCAGCGGTCGCGGGTTCGAGTCCCGCTGGGGGCAGTCATTTGTTGAGCACGAATGTGTGTCAGTCATGGGTGTTTTTATTTATAATATGTATGCATTTAAAATTTATATGTGTAGTATATCAACTATCTGGTATCCGTAACACAAGCTTAGCTTACCACGGAACTAGATGGTGATGTGTGTAATAATGTCCCAACATATAACTAATATACGCATTACATTATTTTTAATGCCTATATTACAGGTAAAACCTTACATAGATAGAAAAATCAGGAAAAGCTTACGAACAACAGAAAATTGTGATTTTCATATCAACCGTACTAAAAATGTGCAGAATATTTTATTACTTTATTTGCAATCGGTAATGCTAATAATTGTTATGTAACAATAATTAAATCTACAGTTTTATTGTAAAATGTAATTCGTTTTATTTAAAGGCTCACGCTTTTTATGAAAAAAAAAACAAAGCAGTTAAACGTACGTTGTAGTCTAAAATTATTTCGCTATATTTTCTTAATAGTGAGGCTTTTTCTTTTCGCTTCCCTGCATTAATAAAGTTCAGTAAGATCTGTAGTAATTTTTATCATATTTATTGCATTTATAAAACATTATAAAGGCATTATTTATTAAATATTAATATATTATTATTAATATGTTGGGACATTATTACAACAGCGCCATCTAGTTCCGCAGTAAGCTACGTAACGTGCTTGTGTTGCGGATACCAGATAGTTGATATACTACACATATAGATTTTAAATACATACACATTATAAAATTGAAGTTTTATTCTAATAATTATTTAGTACATAGTTCGTAAAGTGCAAGAAGACATATCCATATGTTACATTAATAAATGTACGTCATTTTTTAACGAAATTGGCTTAAATTAGTAAGAAATTTCACAAGCTATTATAAAACCCACCAAAATACCTTTGTAGGACACAATTGCATTATAAAACATTGGAACGACAGATAAATCGATACATCCATTTGTATCGAAAGCTGGGACGAAACCAACTATTTTAATTCGTTTTATCAAACGAATGTTCGCACGTTATAAATAACACTGTCGCGACGATTCTGCCCGCAATATTTCAGAGTCAGGCAACGCAACGTGTGCCTTTGATGATCCTTCTTATGAATATTGTGAGCTCGCTCGTATGACAGCTACGGGAATGTGGGAGCGGAATGGAATATCGTTATTAGTTGTTAGGAATGTTTGGATGGGTAATAGGCATATGCTTTTAAGTTAGCGGTTTTGAATTAGTTGTCATTTTAAACATTTAATAATTCTTTTATGAATATTTCACCTATGAATTCAGTTTCAGTTTCCTTTTTCAGCCCTTTTCCCTACATCTGGGCATGATAGGCCTCCCTTAAATACAAGGGGAATTAGACCATAGTGGACCACGCTGGTCAAATGTGGGGACTTCTCAGGTATTTCTAAAACTTCCTGGGTTCTTTCAGTGATGCAGGTGTCTTCACGATGTTTTTTTAGTTTATTAAGGCACTTCGCCTTACTACTGGTTTTTAAATAAAATAATGCAGCCTTTGACTATAGATAAAATTATTTTCTGGTAATCTAAGGAATTCAGTATGTTTTATTACGGAGCTTTGCGCTTTTAATCCAAATAACCAGATATTACTCAGACAGACAGACAAAAGTTCTCAGAACTTAGCATCTCTAACTAATTGTATATATTGAAAATATTTAATGTACGGTTTCGACTAAAATTAAAATTTTATGATATGTACAGATAGATATAATTCTCATCATTTCTATTGATAAAATGTAGATATCTATACTATTTTTGCATATATTTTTTTATAAAAAGCAAAAAATATCTGAAGCCTAACTTAAAATTATTACCCTAGTACGAGTACGTCTGAAGGCAAATGGCAGTAGAATCACTTTGCGCAAATGATGCTGAATTCCGTCAATTTAATAGTTTTCGATCAAACTTTATTTCATAAGTATGAAACCTATATTATAAAAACGGTTTCTTTTAATACTTTCTTAGGTTTACATTTATGTGCTTAAAATATTTGTCTTATAACCATTTCTTGTGAGTCAATCTTTCTCTTAAAATCCAAAAAAAATATTAAAATTTACTCCAAACTATACTGGAATAATTTACATTTTTTATCATTTTTTTTATGACAAATTCATTAAAATAAATATAATTGGAGTACCTGTTTGAAATTTGGAAATGAATGATTTTATCATGAGTAATTGAGGCTACTTTACTTTAGAATAAGTATTAGGCTTCCGCGCAAAAAATTTTACCTTAAAAATAAAAACACACCAAAACGAAACAACGACGTCAGTCGCTTTTGACAAAATAAGTTTTTTTTTATTAGACCTAATATACGTACAACATATCGTTAAATCGTATATACTTAACTATCGCGTAAATACAGTAGCTTAACCAGGACAGCAAGTTACAAAAAAATGAAATAAATCTTGAGGGTAAATTGTCTTTGCTAACAAGCCTCGGGCCGTTATGTGGTGAAGATAGATAATGTTTGACCGCAACATGACGGTTCCACTAAACAAGCTTCACCGCAAACTACGTATCAACGAACGAACGAAATTATCTTCTTATCTCGTATAAGATTATTAAATAGTAAATTGCTTTGAGATTTGTATTAACTTTAATTATAAATGTTAATTTTTTCTACGAATTTGTTCTACAATTTGGTAGTTGAAGTTGACGCTTCGTTTGATTTATGTAATTACGAGAAGTAAACATTATTTTACTAGGCAGAGAATTCGCTTTAAAAACAAAAAGACCTCACCATTTCTCTTAAAGTTTGTAATTATTATTTATATATACAGTGTACCTATATGTCCTAAATGCCTATAGTACCTATGTCTTAAAAGGATCGCTTTCTAGGGATAAGGTTGTTCTATTTTTGATAAATAAACAAATATTTTTTTATGTTATGTAATCTATACTATTATAAATGTGAATGTAAGTTTGTTTGTTACGCTTTCACGCGAAAATTACTTCATTGATCATCATGAAACTTTGTACACATATTCTTGGAGGTGTTAGAAGTAACATAGGATACTTTCTTTCCTTTTTTTCTAGCGGGCTTGAAACTATGAATGCGGGCGAAGCCGCGGGTACTACTAGTGTAAAATAATGGTGTGCAATAAAGACTATTTGTACTGAATGTTTTAGTATGTAATAGATGGAACTTAACAGATTTCTATATGTCATGCTCTTTACCAAATGTTGGATTTAATTTCACCAAACGAAAGAGAAAATGTTATCTTAAGTACTCTCTCTATATTGCGTTGGGAATCAAACTTATGATTTCCATGTAATAAACTAAACCAGTCGCAATTAAAATGTTTACTGCATTGCGACTCGCTACAAAACTTACAAATATTATGATAAGTATGAATAAAAGTGTGTTATACTTACACAGTAACGATTTTTTTATTAAATATAAGCGGTTTTATTATATACAAATTGCCGCAACTACTCTAGTTTAAAAAAGAGAATTTAAAAAAAAAAGCCATCCACGAGCTTTTTACCTTAGTCTTTAGGAATTTAATTTCCAATTATTCTTTCTTAACGAATGCTAGCGTCTAATAAGAAAGCTACTTAATAAGATTATTTTAGACAGACTTTTTTAGATTTTATAAGATTATATTACAGTTATATTATTATTAATTCTATTTATCTAATTGGCATAGTAACTGGTCTACTCAGTAAAACTCATGCTCTTTTTTACCATGGCGGCTTATAATTTATTTTACATACGTTTATAAGCAAAACAGAAATATTATGTTAATGATTATTTAATCATACACTCAATAGTAATTTGAATCGAAACAGTTGAAACAAGTGTATTTTACGAAGTGTTGAACTTAATGCACCGCATTTGCATTCCCGCTTCGTTCAATGCGCCTCTTATTACCCCCTACAATTACGCAAATTGTATAATAACGGTTTGTCAGTTTGTCAGGCTGTAATATTTTTAACCGTTACTATTGTAAAACTTCGAATAGCTTATTTCCTTTTTGCTTGAAATAGTGATGGTCTGTAAAAGGCCTAATTATAGTGCTTTACGGTACTTAGCTCATACGGAAACTAACACATCACTCTCGCTTTGCTTGGGTTCGAATTAAAATTATTTTTTTAATTAAAATAACAAGAACGTAGTTTTTTTGCAATTTATTTTAAATATTGGGCATTTTTATTTAATTCCTAAAAAAAGTTGATATATATAGGTGTAATTTATGACTAACTTAAAAGATGTAACTTAAGTAACTTAAAAATCGGTTTTTGTGGGATGGATCCATTTTGTATAACTATTTCCTATTTATCTGTATGGATATATGTATGTCGCTAAATATAGCTTTATATTAGCTTTTTGCTATTTATAGAAAGAAACTGTTTTGATTTCTATAGAAATAAGACTAATAATAATATTATATACGTTCACATATTTCTAATATCAGAAATGGCGCTTAAATTACTAACACTCTAATGCATAAACATTTGACACTTTTACATGCACGACATTGTAACATTTATCGGAGACCTAGTCGGAATCGCTTTCCGCTTTCTTTTGCACGAATTTCTAATTTAATATAGGCCACGAAAACGACGAAACTTCACTTATCTACAGCATGTTATTTATATTGTGTATATTTACACGCCATTGTACTAAAACTGACGATAGCTATTCCCATGTAACATTCATTATAATCTAATAGCAGAAATCTAGGCGCGACCCCACCGGTTGTGCTTCCCAGACTTGACCTAGGCCATAAAAATTGCGGTATTATTTAGTAAAATTGTATTAATGTAGTCATTTTCTTAGGCTAGTAAGCCTTATTACTTATTTATGAACCTTAAACATCTCTATTATTATAGTTATGAAACTGCAAAGAGAATACTGTTTTTTTAATATATTGTAGATACTATTACCTACAAATGTGATACTTTTACGTATTTGCACTGTATATACTGAGCCCCTTTTAACGTTCCACTACTGGGGTTTTCTAGGGACATATCTGCTCTTAGAATCTACGTTATGTCTTTCGATTTGTTTACGTTTCCTTACGATGATTTGGTTCACCGTAAGATAAGTGGTAATCATGTTGGAATTGAATAACATATGAAAATATCAGAGGTGCAATGGTATAAGAAGCCGTTTCACTCGACTTCCGAACCGAACACGTTACCACTGGGCTACTGCTGTCTGATAATATTTTACTGACATTAATAAAGTTTAGTAACCAATAGGTATACATATAATTTAAGCATAGTAAACTTATTTCATTACTCAGTAAATTCTATAATATCGTAACGTAAAGACATTAAGAAATTATTAGAATAGACATGTTCATCTTAACAAACGCTTATGTTATGGCTTACGTTGAGGTCGTGAGTCGAACTTAATTGGACCCCGGCTGGGTGACACGAGAGTAGATGCATCGTCTCGCCGTATGGAACGCATAAATATTGCCTCGAAAGTGAGCCTTAGGCCACTTTTGTTTAATCTTACCTCCGTGACTCTCTTTCTCTGACATTGTCATGACGTAGTACAATATTTTTCATACTATGTAGGTATTATGTATATTGTAGATTAAGAATTTTAAGCTTTTGGTGAATTTCTCTAATAATTATTTACATTATTTCTTTACATAATCTAGTGAAATGGTCCATTGTGTAAAGTGTTGTATTCACTTGCCCAATATAACTATGAAGTTGTTAGGTTCGATTCTCGCTATGTACAAGTACACATAATTATTTATTTGTTTGGCTTAGTTTGCTTAGAAAAGGCTTACCATAAGAATGCTGTGTACAAATTGGAAGACATATTTTTTTATATATGTAGTAGAAGTAATATTATAGTTTATTGAATGCAAATTAACATTTATAATGGAACTTGCATATGTAATTTAAAAAATAAACGTAAAATAAATTACATGCTAACATTAAAAATATGCATTAACGGCTCTACTGTTGATGTCAGGGATAGTGTAAGAATGGTTGGCATATTGGTAGATAATATTATGCGCATGTTTCTCAGCTTTAAGTATAGCCCAAGTATTAAAGAAAGCGACAGTGATAAAATGATATGTTAGGACTGTTCACGATAATTGATGCTTTTATAGCCGTTTTATGGTCTCTATTACAATATTGTTAAAAGCGGCATATTATATTTTATCTGATAATAATTTCCACTTCGGTAATAATGGGTGTTTTGATTTTTTGGGAGTTTTACGGAGTTTTTATCATTTTTATGTGAAATTTAATTTTAGCAAATAATATGTATCTTCTTTGAATTTTCAGATGTAATAAATATTGTTTCTACAGGTAGTACTAGTCGTGCTATTTAGAGCCCCTTAAGTCCACCTTATAGCTTATATTCTAAACTTAGTACTTGTGTATAATAAAGTATATAAGTATATTTAAATTAATTGATTATTCTATCTTTAATCGTCATTATTTTAAGGTGGTTCACAATGTCGACAAACTGATATAAGGCTGGAAATTAGGTTTTTTAGTGAATATTGTTCATCTCTTATCCCTTGAGCGGTACTCATGAATACAGAGAGGGCGCGGGCGCCACATAACGAATGCACATTTACATTTCATCTGCTACAAATGACGCTGTACGAACAGGTTGGAGTGATACACCGTACGTGCTGCTATGATCGTGACATGATCGTCTATAGAAATTGATATCGGCAATGGCACACTGATGTTAGTTATTCATTTAGTAGACTTCTGTATGAAGTTTTATTGTACTTAATAATGGTTTAAGTGTAGTTTTAACTTAACGCTTGCGAATGTCAATGATCATATAGGACGTGAGTCTTGACACAAAGGAGGCTCAATGCCCAACAGATTTTATTTTAAGGGCCAGATATTTGCTGGTCCTGATATCAAAACGGGGTATTGAGTATTGTAGGTTTAAATCTGAAAACATTTTAGATAGTCTCTTTAAAAATATGTACTAACCTCTACTATAAGTTTATATTATGAAGAATATGTCACGACTACATGAAATGATTGCATCTACAAATCTAGATGACTATATTAAATTATAATAATAAGTACTTGGGCGAGTTTCGCCCGAATGTTTTCGGAGAAGATAATATAAAAAATTGCGCTTTTTCCAGATAAGACACCTATTTAGATAAAATTAAAAACAAAACCTTATCTAAATAGAAAATTTAATTCAAATCATAAAAGCCATTGAGGAGATATACAATTTTTTTATATAAACATATTAATATGCAATAATTGCTCATTTCATATTGTAAAATATATTTATCATCATCATCACTTATTATTATTATGTACCTATTGTAGAGAGTCAACATTTTTCAAGAATCATTAAAAAGATGAAAATCATTAGAAAGTGTGTGATATTTTTAAGTCATAACTTCTGAATCAGCTATGAATTAAGTACAATTTACCTTCTAAATTTACTCTTTAAATTCTAACAATACCAAAACTTATAATCCAATTACCTTATTTACCACGATAAAAACAGTCGCTATTATAGACCTATCTAATGTATAAGAGATTGCGTTATAATTTTGTAAGTGCCTTAACGAGTTTATATGATAACGATACTATAATATTTAACACTAACAGTTTGTGTTAAGATATTGATGCAAAATATCTAGGAAATGCCTACACGCAACGGTTATTAAGGTTACATAATTAATGAATATAGGCGAGCCTAAGTTTATTCGTCCGGCACAAATCTTTGTAATTGATTTAGATAACCCATCGTTAAGATAATATGCCATCTATAAATTGGCTATTAGATTTCTGATTCTAGATCTTAAATGGCCGACTAAAAGAACTTGTAAATATTCAATAGATATCGGTTTATCGATCATATTTTATTGCTTTGAAATGAGGTAAGACCGACTCTATATGCTAATTTTCGCCGTTTTTATTACATTTTGATGATTATTTGAAAAGGATGTGTCAAATTTCGCTGGTATCGAGATGATTAGGATAACGTCAGTATATTTTTAAGCGTTATATCGTTTCGTCTACAGTTGACCGTCCTTGAACATTTATTATTAATATACTTAATTATCTTGCGGTATTTATTCGGTAGTAAAAAAAAGGATAAAAAGCGTACCTATGTGACCCGAACGTGTATCTTTACTCTCGTAGAATAAGTGACGCCACGCCGATAAGTGCTTTATTTCTCACTTATATAAAGTTACAGGATATTTAATTAATTAAATAATTTTTTTTACATTACTTCATTGTGAATCATTCGTATGTATATTGACAGAAATAAATAATAAAATATGTCAAAAGTATTCAAATACGATTCAATATAGATTGTAATATTAACAGAAGAAATATGTTTCAAAGATAGTATTAAAGTATACGACTAAGAAAGAAATATAAAGATTTTTTAAGAATATCTTTGCTTAAGTTTTAATTGCCTTTACACTCGGTACCTAACAGCTGGACGGATGTCAGTCAAACTTTTATTTTACATTATATAATTTAATTAAATTAAATACTAAAAATAATAATTATAATAATTTTATTTAATTAAATTATACTACCGTTTCGTTTCAACGTTTTATTTAAATATATAATATATCAATTTTATTTATTTCATCTGTAAAATTTTTATATAAACTTGACAATATCTATGTAAATTTTTTTAACGTAAACTATAATAATAAGTGTTTTATAGGTAAATTCAATAATAATTAAAAAGAGGGTAACCTGGATGTAGCATGTACTAAAACATTATCACATTATCTAAAGTTAAAAACTTTTATCTCAAGCTGATTTGAGCTCGAGAAAGAAGTATGATCACAATTAAAATATTTAACTTAAAGCAAATAGTAATATATCAGCGAAACGAGAAATTGATGCAGAAAATAAAAATAAAAACGAACATGTACATAAAGTTATCCCTGTCTGAAACGAAGTGAGAGGCTTTTAAATAAGGTGGTTATGTAAATGAGCCCTCAACTGTCCTCGGTGCATTCGTATTTACAAAAGTTTTTGCTTCCCTTGACGGGAAAAAAGGATTGATCTTACACGTTTCATTAATATATTAAGAAAAGTCTTACTTTTTTATATTTTTGCTGTCTAATATTGTACTAATATTATATGGTATTGTTAAAACCTTTTTAGTGAAGAAACTTTTTTTTTGTCCAGTCCAAATGTCGATACAAATGATTTTTCTTACATTAAAATAAATAGAAACTGAATATTTCACTATTTTTATACTAAATATAAGTCTAAAATTCACATAATTTACTAATCACAATATGAAATCTGCTTTTAACGTGAAAATCGTGTGCGTATCCACAAAGCTCGCAACCTAAAGCACTGCAATTCGAGGCGTACAGGGAACCTGATTACAATGCCAAGTTCCCCAGTCCTATGACAGGCTAATCACGACCCGTCACAGTATTACATTCCGCCTCCGTTAAAGTATTTCGAGATATGTTAATTCTTAATTGTTGGGTGCAGGGAACGTAACAATTATGTTGATTGTGCTGTTGACTGCATTGGGAAAGTACATATATGAGTAAATATAATGATGGCAATTTACGAAAATCAATTTTTTAACTATATATTATTTATTTAAATTTTTGTTTTGATTTAATAATACTGGGATGAGGATGAGTTTTGTTTATATTAAACCATTTTGATATTCATTATTATTTATATGGTTATTAATCAGGTAATTCTAAAAAAAGAAATAAGTTATTATGGCTAAGCTTACTTACAAATGACAAAAGAGGATCGAATTGAAACTGGTGTATAAGAGAAATTAATTACTTTCATTTGCTATCTAATAAAATGTCCTATTTAACTAATAATTGACCAATACGAACGTTTGTTAAATTAGTTACACTATAAAACAGCATTTTATATTTTTTGTATTGAATAAGAATTATGTACAAAATAATGTGGAACAGCCATTCACCAGCAAAATAATGTAAGCTCTTACGAATTTTTAAGTTGTCATCACGAAGAGACCCACCCAACGTAATCGCGTTCAACCGCTCGGATTATAATGTATTTATTTCTTTACACTGTTATTCAAGTAAATTACGGATAATTTTACCGCTGGATTGCTTAAAGACCAATAAGTTGCGATTTTACGATTTTATAATGGCTGCTCCGAGCTGTTTGCCATGTGAATTGCACTGAACTTTTTATAAGCATCATTTAGGAGTGTCAATTGCTTTTTCCAATAATTTTTATAGGTTCGTACATTTATTTATGTTTTTGTTTATAAATGGTATAGCTTTATAACGTGTTTTTTCCAGCTAATTATGATTACTTTGGTTTCTTGGAACGAAAAAATTCTTGTCTACATTGATGTTAAGTGTAAAAAATATTTCTTGGCACGGTGGTACTTTTATAAAACTGACTTTTTTACATTGTATACGTTTTAAGAACTGATTTATAGTCTAGGTAAAGAGAGAAAGTTACTTTTTTCTTTTACTTACTTTATCTTTTACTTAGTACTCCGTACATAGTATTCAAATAAGACTGAAGAAATGTCAAAGTATACTAAGCTACAATTTGCGTCTATATGCATACCGTTGGCTTTTCATCTCAATGCATCTAATTTTCGTTCAAAGAGACTATTTCTCGTTATCTCAAGACTAGAAATCCTGGACATACCCGTCTATAATGCAGGTCTTAGTCACAAAGGTGCCAACCATTCCTGCAAGATTGAGCGGTAATCCTCCTTCATTATTCGCCCTGAGAAATGTCACAATGTTCCGTTTTGATTGACATTTAGTTATATTCAAATTAGAATAGTCTTGTAAATTTTTAATATATGTGCCTATTTTTTTATTTTTTTATATTTTAGATTTAAGTACTTTTGCATAAAGTTGTTCAAATTGATCGATCGATGAAAAATCTTTTGGCCTTTTGTATCAGATATTAACTAAGAGTAATTTAAGTTATTGCTTATTGACATACCACAGTGGAGCAGCGGGCGAAATGCAATAATTAAAAAAAATGTTTAACAAGAAAACAAAAAATAAATACTAAAATATGATATGGTGATTATATGCTATTTGTAAATTTTTATCATAATATTATGAAAACCTAAGTGGTCATCGAAAAAACTAGTTGAAGTTTGTCATCAAAAAGCCCTTTTAGTATTTATATAAATAGTCTATATTCTGTTACAAAATATCGAACAGACAGAGGATTTTTCGTACGTAATATAAAAATAATGAATGAAATGAAATTAACACATTCTGACACACATATAATTTAAAATTTATTCTATAAAACTGACCGACATAATGAACTCATTGTATTTTTAACTTTTTATTTTGGAGTCATCAATTAGTGTCGCATCGTATTGCATTCTTTGGTTGTGTAGAAGCCGATTTCGCGCAAAACAAGATCGTTGATAATGCGATTGAATCGGTTAATATTTATGAAGTCAGGACGAGTTTTTGTTAAGATATCCAGATGCAAAGAAAAACTTGCCTATAACATGTAGCCATGAGAATTCGTAAAAGCATTCTTACATGTTGTTTGGGACCAAAAGCTTTCAATTCCAACCTTTTATTAAGTGAATAAGGTAATACCTACAATCGTGAATATAACATTATTTTTATTTATTTCACTTCATTAAATTTTATTTATTAGCCTATGTATGAATTAATTAATTTTTAAACGTATATTTAAAAAGTTTTATACATTATTTTATTTCCATGAATGCTTAAGCTAGCAGCTAGCATCGCCATCTCTTGGAGTTGTTTGAAACTGACTCTTTACGCTTCTACGCGGTAGATGTCGCACCATAGGACAAATATTAAGTTACAACTTACAAGTTTGTGAAAAGTAAAAGAAGCTGCTATTTTGTTGTAATTCTTTATTTAGCTAGGTTATAATTTATTAGATAAATATTTCTTATCTGCTAATTGAAAAGTGTTATAAATTTGAATATTATACATAAAAAAATGTATTTTCTTTAAATAATTCTTGAAGTAATTATGATTCAGGTACAAAATATTAAAGATGTATGATGTCTATATATGTATGGTTCAGTAGTTTTGGCGTGAAAGCGACAGACAAACAGAGTTACTTTCGCATGTATAATATTTGCAATATACCTACATAATATAATTGTAGCAAATAAAATCATAATTTTTAGTTTTATTTTGTTGGTTAATAATTACAGTTCAAATATATAATTTTCCTTTGAATTACCATATTTTAAAAGCATTATTAAAATTAAGAAAAGTTATTAACATAAAGAAAAGTTTAGAATAATTTTAGAATAATATTGATTTAATACGTCAATATTTAAGGTTAGGTACTTATCAGACTACCTAGCCACCTTTATTTTCGAAAAGTGAAGTACCTATATGTACCTATATTATTTTTCAATATATCATGCGTTATATCCTGCGTTTTCGTAAATAATATTAATATTATTATATCGAGATTATACCTCTCATTCACTTTTCCTATATATTTTGTTCTTCTTGGTAAAATCAGTGAAATAAAATATACTTCTTTAAATGACGACTCGTTTGGCTCAGTGGGTAGTAACCCTACTTTCTGCACCAGCGGTCGCGGTTCGAGTCACGCTGGGGGCATTCATTTGTTAGATCACGAATGTTTGTACTCCAGTCATGGGTGTTTATATTTATAATATGTACATCAACTATCTGGTATCCGCAACACAAGCACGTTACGTAGCTTACTGCGGAACTAGATGGCGCTGTTGTAATAATGTCCTAACATATATATTTATCCCAAAATATTATACTTCTTTTAATCAACTCAACCCAGCATTTTTTTTTTTTTTTTTATGGGACTAAGGGGGCAAACGGGCAAGAGGCTCACCTGATGGAAAGTGATTACCTCCGCCCATGGACATCTGCAACTGCATGCAGATGCGTTGCCGGCCTTTCAGGAAAGGGAGGTAGGGAGAGGAAGGGAGGAGGGAAAGAGGAGGGATGGGGAGTGGGCCTCCCGGACTCTCACTTACCGGACGAAACGCGACAGCATAGCTGCCACTTCACGCCGGTTTCCTGTGAGAGAGTGGTACTATACGGGGCGTGCCGGCCCATTCGGTTGCTACCCGAAAGTAACAAGCATGGCACTACCACTAAAAAAGTTTATTAATAGTAGGTATGCAAAGCTCTACTAATGTAGCATAACTCAAAACGTCGACATAAAAAGCGATCTCCTGAAAGTTTTAGAACAGAATGAGGGCTAAGAGATTATAAATCGTGCAATTATCTTTCATTAACACTCTAAAGTTAACTTATGTTTTATTTCCTTGTATTTAAATAACTTATACTATAAATAAGCACGAACTAAATAAGTAGAAGAGTAAATTCTCGTCTGATTAAAAATAATGACTAGGACTTTCTTCCATAAGAAAAAGTATAACCATATATACTAGCGGTTTGTCCCCAGGTGCTCACTGCCAAATTTAAAGTTTGTAACACAAAAAATTACGCGAGAGCCCTTAGACCTCCTTAATGCGGACCTGTCGCAAAATCCGTTCTACGCGGACGTCTACTATAAACTAGCTCCCTGCCAGATTTCTTCTTTACAAATCAAGCGGTTTTCAATATTTCGTGACGACTGAGTGGATGGCACTCCTCTTCTTTTATGTATTTAAATTATTTTGTTCCTATTAAAATGAATTGGAATCTAACATAGATTAGATAGACAATGCACAACTATATTATAATTACATATAATTTCCACATATTTAGCTTAAAGTTAAATAAGTAATAATAATAATAATAATACACTTTATTGTACACCAAAGAAAAAGAATAAAAACACATACATAACTAGTTAAAACTAAACAAAGATGCACAGCAGGCGGCCTTATCGCTTAAAGCGATCTCTTCCAGACAACCCAACAACCAGTCAGAGGAGAGTGGAAGAAAAACGGTAGGCGGTGTACTTGCTACATTCGAATTTTGATATCATACAATACTATAACATATATAAATACATATATACATACATACATACATACATACATATACATACATACATATATACATACATACATATATACATACAATATATATACATACATACATATTATATGAATATACACACAAATGCAAATAGACATACGTTGTTGTAAAAATCTTTAAGCAACAAAGCACTAAAGTGACAGGTAATATTCTTTTAATAGCATCTTAAATTTATCTAGACTTTTGGCACTTTTTATTTCTATGGGAAGCGTATTCCAGAGCCGAGCGGCTTTTATGGTGAATGAGTTAGAATAGACACAAGAAGAGTGGAAAGGAATTTTAAGGACAAGGTTATGTGCAGAACGAAGAGAGCGATTATGAGAGTCTTTCAGAAATTCAAAGCGCTCTTTTAAATAAGGAGGACTTGAAGGATGAAACAGTACACAGTAAAGAAGATGAAGAATGTGAGAATTCCTGCGGAAACGGATAGGAAGACTTGAGTTTTCTGCGAAATTCAGAAACATGGTCGTATTTTCGAAGGCCAAAAATAAACCGTATACAAAGATTTTGAAGTCGCTCAAGTTTATTTAAATATTCTTCTTTTATATCAAGATAACAAACGTCAGCATAATCAAGAATCGGTAACAGAAGAGAATTTGCCAGCGCAATTTTGGTAGGTATTGGCAGGAAATTTTTTAATCTACGAAGCGAACCAACTGCTCCAAACAACTTTCGGCTCAGCTCACTTATTTGCGGTCCCCACGATAAATGTTGATCAATTAATAAGCCCAGGTTCTTAACTTTATCAGTGAACATAATTTGTTCACCATTCAGAGTTATAGGTGGTATATGCAAATTTTTAACCTTATATATTAGTCTTTGGCTGCCTATAATGATTGACTGAGATTTATTAGCGTTAATATTGAGCCCATATAAATTACCCCAAGATGAAATCAGTGATAAATCCTTATTAACATTGTTAATAGTATTATGTAGATTCTCCACAGTTGTCATGGCATATATCTGCAAATCGTCGGCATACAGGTGGTAGTGAGAAGAAATTCGTTGAGAAATAGAATTAATAAAAATTGAAAAAAGGAGAGGAGACAACACGCCACCTTGTGGAACACCAGCATTGATTGTAGACCATTCAGAGTACGAATCTTCAATTCGTATACGCTGCCGGCGATCACACAAGTAACAACGAAACCAGTCAACCACCTCAGGAGATATGTTAAGAGAAGCTAGAATGGCAAGTAAAATGTCAAAATCTACTGTATTAAAAGCGTTTGAAAAATCTAATAATGTTAATACCGTAAGCTTTTGGTTGTCCATGCTTTCTCTAATGTCATCTGTAATTTTAGTTAGCGCCGTAGTTGTGCTATGTCCATGACGGAAACCCGATTGTAATGAATTTAATAAATTATTTTGGTGTAGAAAAGAATTTAGCTGCTGATGCACGAGGCGCTCTAGGACCTTGGATAGGAAAGGAAGAATTGAAATGGGTCGGTAGTCAGAAAAGGATGTTGGGTTGGATTTTTTTGGAAGCGGAATAACTTGGCCATCTTTCCAGGACGAAGGAAACTCGCGAAGATCAAAGGAAGCATTGAGGATAGATGTGATTATAGGAACAATAAAGTTAATAATAGGAAGAATCATTTTGCGACTTATAAGATCCGCCCCAACGGCGTTAGATTTAATTGCCATAATAGTTCTCTTAACATCACATTCGGAGATTCGACTAAAAGTGAAACAGGGAAAGTCAGGAGTAGGCAAAGTTGAAAGAAGATTAAGTGCATTCGCCTTATTTGTACTGTCAATAGTACTAGAAGAAGAGAAATGTTGATTAAGTAAGTTTATATCTAAGTCATTAGGATTAATATTTACTTTAGGTTTATCTACTCCTAGGGACTTAAGAAAATGCCAGACTTTTTCTGAGTCATTTTCTTCGACAACTGATTTATAGATATGGCGTCGTTGACTGTCCCTACACACCATGTTGCAACGATTGCGAGCCTTGACATATTTTGCCCTATTCTCATCAGTGGGATTTAATACATATTTTACTTTTGCAACATTCTTTTTAACCTGTAGCCTTTTAATTTCTGGCGTAAGCCAGGGAGCAGGCAGATGTTTGACTCGAACAGGACGAACTGGAGCATGAGTATCATACAATTGGATTAGAAGAGAATTGAATATAGCTATCTTGTCGTCAATTGTAGTTGCTGAGTTTACCGCCGACCAATCCATACTTTCAGCGTCTGCGTGCAATCGTTGTAAGTCAATACCACCAAAATTCCGCTGGAGAAGTATTCTTGATTTTGCTTTCGGGGGTTTCAATTTGTAAGATAGATAAATTAAGTCATGGTAGGAGAAAGCCGGAGCGGAACACTGACCATGTTTAGCAACAAAGTCAGTGGAAGACACTAAAATTAGGTCAAGAAGAGATGGTAGACAATTTGGAAAATTATGGGTGGACCTTAAGGGGAGAATATTTAAATTAACTGCGTTAATAAGGGACATGAGCCGCAATGCACGTTGATCATTCTTTAGGAGACAGGTGTTAAAATCACCCATCACCAAAGTATGATCGTACAAGGGCTTATATGTTTCTAACAGGGTTTCAAATGATGAGAAATATTCAGTAGCGAGATTAGGATTGTAATAAACACCCAGAAGTATTTTAGTGTGAGAGAGTAAAATCTCAATAAAAAGATGTTCGGGTCCTACGTCCCCTGGATTCTTAGACATACTAATAATCGAGAAAGGAATATGAGAACGCAGATATATTGCAACCCCACCTCCAGTGCGTTCAGCGCGATCATTTCTAATTAAGTGAAACCCTGGTAGTGAATAGGAAGTAGATGGGAGACAAGGCTTCAGCCATGTCTCGGACACCAAAATGGCATGTATATTTTTAGAAGTAAAAGAAGAAAACATGTCAGGATAGTGCGCAGGAATACTTTGGGCATTAATATGAATTAAGTTGAAGTTTTTCAGAACATCTGAGAAGACTAAATCAAGAGTTTCATCAAGTGTTTGGATACTATGAAAACTGTCATAACTGCTTACATCCTCCAACGTGGAACAAGATAAAAAGGAATCGTTTAAACTATTACTACTCGAAGTCATTTGTATGTTATATAATAATAGCAACAATAAGAAAAATATATATAAATAATAATAAAATATAATAATAAAAATATATATATATACACAAAAACAAAATTGTATACTAAAATAATTCAAAATTAAATGAATAAATTATAAAATGACTAAGTAATAAATAATAATATATAGTAATAAATAAAATAGAATACTAGCAAGTTTATCTTACAAGTTCTACAATTTACCCGCCTGTGCAAGAAAATAAATTTTACGGTAAACTTATAAAAATAACACACAAAAAAAGTAATATGAAAACAAGGATGAAAAAAAACAAAAATGAAAAACACATAAGAAGCAAACCATAATGCCAAGAAAATAACATAAAAAAAATATATATAAATACCTAGTAACTATTACAATATCAATTACATGTACTATTATGGATAGTGTGTTTGTATCCTTACGTTTCAAAGACAAGAAAAACTTAATTATCTGTGATACAAACATAGTCTATTAATTATTATGGTAACAGAAATTAGTATAAGTCTGTGGACAATTCACAACCATAACAATAACAAAGTAGCTTTATATATAATTGAAAATTAAAGTAGAATTAAATATAAAATATTATTATTAGATATAAAATTAAAATAAATTTACTTCTTAGCTATACGTCTTACGCGAGAAGGTATCACTTTGTCTGCATTTTTCAACACTAGTGTATTTTGCACTGGTGATTTTACTGGATCACCTGGTATGGCATTGAGATCCAACTTGCGCTCCACCCGGTGTCGAGATCCATCAGGCGCGATGATGTGGATACATCCATCCCGTGTCCAGCATTTGCCAACCCCAAACCGCTGCCGCGCCTCTAAAAATGCTTCGTGCCTACATTTTGTGAGAAATTCTGATTGCGTTACGCCAGTGCCCTTTAGTTTTGTTTTAGAAAACCATACTTTATTACGTACAGAAGCATCACGAAATTTCACTACTATCGGTCTGGGCTTATCAGAAGAACGGCCTAAGCGAAATGAGTGCTTAATATTTTCAGAAGAAAAGTTCTGCAGGTCCAAGTGTTCAGCAATTAGGCCAGTGATTCGGGCTGGGATGTCTTCATTTTTTTGCTCTGAAACACCGTGAAATAGTAACATTTTCCGCCGGTTCCTCATCTCATGTCGATCCACCTCCAATGCTAGGAATTCGACCTGCCGTTGCAGTGTGTTTAATGCAGACAATATGAAACTGCGGAAATGGTTGAATTCACCAGGTAAAACAGTACTCGTAGCTGGTGTTGTTGTTTTGCTTAAACCCTGCTCGAACTCATGCATTCTAGCATTGAACATGTCAGTTAGTGCAGATAGTGACTCCTTGATAGATTCCATTTTCGTTAAATATGTTGTAAATAAAGTGTGTAGGAGAATAACTAGGAGTATTCTTGCAGGTGGGTAAAACTGTTACTCACATAAACATAAGAAATGTATGTATGAAAGAGTTATTATATTATTTTATAATAACTTAAATCAGCTGATCACAATTTTACGTCCGACGTGTTTCACTCCTACCCGCGAAAAAAAAAAAAAATTATTTTGTTGAAATCACAAACTAATTATATTAACAAATGAAAATTTTACTTTGTACCATAATATATTTAAGCGTATACTCTTAAACAAATTAGAGTATGTACGACGTACGTACCTATTGTTCACAGTGATTTCACTCCCATTGGGAGATACATAACGACATTTCTCTCTTCCAAGACGATTCCTTTCACAGTCATGTTCTTGTTTTATTTATTTCATCTTTTCAAAGGAACTTTGGCAGCACTTTATTGAAAGATCTAAAGAATACTTTGGAAACTTTTCTATATCAAGAACATAAAGTAACGTAAGCCAATTAGATAAAATATAAACTTTTACTAAGCATATTATTGACTTCGACGTGAATGCTTACATTTAATGTATCATTAGTAACTTTTCTAATTACTGAAAGTTAAACATAATTTCGTATTTCCATCTGTTTCTATAATAATGTCTTTTATATAATTTATTTACCATTCAAATTAAAATTTTGCGAATATGGATGTCTTACAAATTAGTATGCGAATTATTTTTAACAAAAAAACAAAAACCGACTTCTAAACTTAATAAATATAAACTAAAAAGTAGAAAATAATACTTTTAAGGACTTTGTTAATTTGGAATCGGAAATCGGTTGGCGTGATATTATTATTATTATTATTAAAAAGAAACAATACATAAAAATCCTTATTTTAACTTATAATCTAAGTACACAGAAAAGCGAGCAGCGCTTTATGCGTGTACCGATTGCCGCGCAAGTCGATCCATCCATACATTCATAAAGCGTAAGTTAATAAATTACCATTTGTACTAACAGAAGGAAGTGAGTGAGTTATTCGTCCATTTGTCGCGCAAATACTTAATGCAAATTTAAGACTTTTATGGTTTTCTCATGGATGCCACTATCAGAACTGGAAAATAATATGGGATCACATGGGAAGCACTACCTTTCAAATAAAAAAAGAATCGTCAAAATCGGTTCACCCAGCTCAACCTCCTTTTGGAAGTCGGTTGAAAATTAGATAGATTTTAAATATATACTTGATCTATAAACTAAATAATTAGTACGGTGCGAAGCTTAAGCATTGCTAAATAAAGCTTGTATACAACTAAATTTCAGTTATACATTTAAATTAGTTTGTTTTAATGTCATATGATTTTGATGCAGCACATTTAGAATTTGCATTATCAAATTATTAGAATGTTTAGTATTTAACATTATTATTATTATTTGATTACAATATTATAGTATTGGTTGTGTATCAGATTGCTATCGTATAAATGTGTCTACGTTATATTAGATATCAACTGCCTCGGTGATGCTAGCCGCATGTACGGCCATACATCGAGAGATCATGGGTTCGGGTCTCGGGTCGGGCTAAGTCTAGTTATTAAGTCTTTCTGTTTAGTAAGCCTCAGTAACAGCCCGGAGTTGCCAGTGCGTACACTTGTGTACTATAATATCTCCTGCGCAGTTGGCTAGTCTCAAATCTGTCAATGAGACTGGCCGCCATGGCCGGAATCGGTCGGAGAACACTCTTATTTTTGATCATTATTATAACTAGAGATTCAACTTCAATTGGCTAATGTTAATTAAATTTGCATTAGAATAAAAGTAATATAATACGTCGCTCACTGATATTGGTGACAATTCAAAAAGTAATGGGTGTTGTGATCCCAGGGCTAGCACCTAGCCATCATTATTATTTTAACAAGTATTAAACTCTGGGACCCATTGTGAAGAAATCTGCATGTCTCATATGATGTGTGAATTCACTAGAACGCATTTGGCCGTAGAAAAATATGCATTGTACCCCTTCCAATTTAGGGGAGGACAATTATGCCCAGCTGTGGGACGTTGAAAGGGTTATGATACGTTTTATATATTTCTCAACAATAAGATGACGTGTGTTCTAGAGAGGAGTGCCTTCTCTTGCGGTAATTCTGACTCCTAGTGACACATTAAAATTTTATTAAACTAATTTACTTAAAAAATAAAACATATTGAAACTATACAAGTGAAAAAATCTATTTTATAATGTTACTAAGTATTTCCTACATTTTGTACGCTATTAGAGTTTCCATTGTAAAAGCAAGAGTCAATAAATTAGAAACATTGACGCAGTTTGCAGGCGAGGATACAAATTCTAGGCCTGCTAACTCGCAGCGCTATATCCTGCATTATGTCTGTACTCACTGTCGTGATTTACATTGCGACACTGTGCACGGCACTTTATGGCTACGCCTACGCTACTGTGGGGAAGGAAGGCAAGAATATGGTTTCTACTTTTAGATTTGCTTATATCGTATTTTTTATTTATTGTTATCACAGGGTTGTTATAGTATGGGATGGGTAGAGCTTATTTGCTTTTCATAGTCGGTTTTATTTATGTAAAGCATTAAAAGTAAAAGATATTATTATTGTACTTCGTTATTTTCTTTACTTTACTTATTATATGACTGTATTAAATGTATATGTCATTCGCTGAAGGAAAAAATCGAAGGGGAACCTGCATATCCAATAGAAAGCCCAAAAAAAAGACTTGTGAATACATGACACAATGCAATGACGTATTCGCACTTGGGCGGCCCGTATGTTATCATGTACGTAATGAAAAAACAACGAATACAATTTTAAATAACATTTTAATGAGATAATGTTATAATGTACCTACTTAATAGCAGAGGATTCAATTCAAATAAAAAAACCCTAACCCTAACCCCTTGTTGGTCATATTTAGTACATAATCGAAGTGAGACTTGATCGCTATATCATTGAAAAATCGTGTATTAAATTATTACTGTTATTAAACTAATAACAATTTAATTCAGTATTGCTACATTGATACTTAAGTAAACGTCATTGGATAATTAATTAATATGTTCATGTGACGAACATGCCAAGTTGGAACCACTCCAACGATCTTCGCTGAATTTGGCAAGATATTTGACGGTTCTAAACGACACATGCCCACCTGCACTTTATAGACCAGGGTTATGGTATAACGGCCCGATTTAAACTATCAAAATTGTAAACATTTTTAACTAGTTTTATCAGCAAAAATTTACGTTAATTAATTGCTCTTTAAAATTGATTGTTTTGAATAATATTAATCGGTATTAATATCGTGTATTTAAGAATGGATTTAAGGCATATTTTATTCCTTACACAACGTTATCTCCGCAACGGATTTAATTAATGCCGTGTTCATCAGTAGACAGACTTATTCAAAAGGAATAAATGTATGTATAATGTGTATAGTACATTCATAAAAAAGCCTAGAGAACACCTTATTTTAGAAAAAATTATATACTATTCGCTAAAACGTATCAGAAACCTGTAGGACCTTCAAAATATAATTGAGTCTCAGAGAGGTTAATAGAAGGTGGTAGTGAGTTATAAAGCAAAGTTATAAATATAGAGTGATACCTTAATAGTTACCACACAATGTTCAGATAGTCATGAAGTATGTTGTTGTATTTGGAGCGGCTCCGGCTTACCTACCATACATATAAATTTCGGCGTGACTTTGACACCTCTCCTTCTTCTTGACTCATAGTTCAAATTTTGATTGCCGATACTGAATAAATGAAAGAATATTTTTACCACAATAAATTATAAAATATTTGGCTAATTTAATCATAACCTCAAGTTTTTTTTAATACTAAGAACTTAACTCGCACTCATATTATACGAAGTGAACTTCGCCATCTTATGTCGTAAAGAACATTACATAATCTGCATAAAAAGTTTGAATGGGCTAGGATGAAAGCTTGCGGCCCGTCTGGCATGTGAATTGCTTCTTATATTAGCTAATATTGACTCTTTTACTCACAAGGAACTTGTATGTTTGGAGACTAAGCAATACAAGGCAGGCCTTATAAAACCTTTGGTCCTGATTTTACAACTTTAGGAAGCGAGCCTTTAGAATTCTCCGAGCTTAGGCGTATTCGTCAGTCTTTTAGGTCATAATATTATGTACGTTTTTATTGATAAATATAATAGAATTTTAGTACACTGTTATAAATAGCGACATACATTTACTTTATGTTTTATCAATAATTGATAAACAAAATGAATGCTGTGAAAATTAAAATGTACGAAATTAATTTCTATACCTCGTGTCCCCTCGCTCGAAACTCTTTGTAGACATAAATTACAAATATGATTGCTATACTGCAGAATAATATAAGTGGGAACCGGATTTCTCTAATCAGAATCAAGATAAGAATTCAATTTATATTTCCGGGCAATTCAGCGATCCCCAATTCTGCTTTAAATCAAAATTTACCCTAGGCCAATGTTTGAAGGCGATCACAATCGCAAAGTTAGTCTGGGGCACTTCTATTGAATGTTTGATAAGAGTTTGACAAATTTTGAAAATTTATCGGTTAATTTGATAATCTTTTGTGTATTAACTAAATATTTGGAATTACTATCAAAATATTATTTTACTACTGCTTTGTTATATATCGCGTGTGATTGACGCTGTAGCAAAAATATTTTTTCACGATTTTTATCTCGCAGATAATAAAATATATTAATATGTAATAAATTACAAACAGGTACATAATATTAAAACAATTTTGCATGTTGCAGAAATTAATTCCTAGATCGAGTAGAGTTATAGGAATATGCTAATGATACTGCTGTAGGGAAATATGAAAGGAATGTTTGGATATATCGTGTTACAGTTTCGTGCAAACATTCGCTGAGTCACAACTTGGATGCGCGATGTACACTCCGACCATCTGACGGCAACTTTCAAAACTACTTCTTGCTTTGTGACATATCGCCCAAGCGTTTAAATAGGGATATGCAAAATATTTTTATTTTAAATCATAAGTTATTGTTATGAGTAACTTTAGTAGAAAAATTCATGTTCATTGTGAAGTTTTTAACTTTAAATATAATAGTTATATTTAAATGGTTCTTTTGGAGAATTATTCAAATGAAAAATATATAAACGCAGATAAATACTTACTTTAAAGTTTTATTAGCTTTTAATGATAAGTTTAAGTTAACCCGTTCAATTATAATAGCTTACTTATAGAAATAATATTAAATACAAAATACTAATAGCACAGTTTAAATAAATTTTAGTACATTTTTAATTCATTTGCATAATTGCTACTATTGCCATTTACGTATAACCTATAACACGTGTCAACAAATTGAGTACCATATTAACAAAATATAAAAAATTATAACTCTTTAACTTTATAATATTAAACTTATTTGTAATAATATTTATAGAGTACATTATTCGCGGTTACATTTACGAGTAGAACGGTTTAAATTAACCTATATCTACTTTAACTCCTTAAGTAATAAGAACAGGTCATTGTATGCTAGTGTCCTTATGACGTAATGCCTTTTGATCCTGTCATAGGCTTCAAAGGCACGAATACAGGCACTGTGGAGGATTTCGAGACTGTTTAGTGCAGTTCCGCCTGTAAGCCCGGATTAACTCTACGTGTCAGCCAGCCACTGTAGTTTAGTGGCTAATTGGACTTGTACCACTAATGTATATAATATAATATTGTTACTATAGTATAAATTGTTTCACTTATTAACTATTCTATTAGTGTACTTTAGTTCTCGTACTATAATATACTAGCAATTCCCGCGGCTCCTCCCGCTTTCTAAAGACGGAAAGCTAAATCCTCTTTATATTAATAAATAAATTACTCGTATACTACTTTCACTGCTCACTGCAGTATTAAAAAATGGCAGTTCCTATATTGCAATGCCTCCCTTATCACTTTGGAGAATAAAAAAATTCTCGCTAATATTCAAAAGGTTACCCGTGGGCTAATCTGAAAATTGCTCGAAAATTCCATAAAAATAGCTTCGCCCGTCTTTAAGTCCATACATGCGTAATGCGCATGCATGCATTGCACATCGGTTGTTATTTATATAGTTTGTTCTGGAAATCATTATCATTTTCTCGGATCAATTTAACTTTATACGTAATAATGTCCTCCCGGCCGATTACGGCCACGGCGGCCAATCTCATTGAGACTAGCCAACGGCGTGGGACATGTTATAGTGCACCAGTGTATGCGCAGACACAAGT
The DNA here is from genome assembly GCA_951802675.2 of Boloria euphrosyne. Classification (NCBI taxonomy): domain Eukaryota; kingdom Metazoa; phylum Arthropoda; class Insecta; order Lepidoptera; family Nymphalidae; genus Boloria; species Boloria euphrosyne. The sequence goes on along the minus strand of OX637879.1, from coordinate 9,513,123 downwards.
GCACTCTCTGTTCCTTATCACTCTCATATTCCGGTGGGACGAATGCTCGACACGACCAGTGAGAGTTAAAGCGCAGGACCGACGGCTTTACGTGCTCTCCGAGGCACGGGGGTGAAACACTGCCAACTTCCTAGCACCGGGCCGTTACTGAGGCTTACGAATCAGAAAGACTCAATAGCCAAACTTGGCCCGACCTGGGACCCGAACCCAGAACCTCCCGGTGTGCGACCGTACATGCTAGATACTACACCAACGAGGCAGTTACACGTAATAATATGTACCTATTCAGCCCTTTTTAACGTCCCACTGCTGGACTCGGGCCTCCCTTCAATGCGTACTTTATACATACCACAAGTGTATTATGAAAAGTAGATAATAGATTTCATTCGATATATTATTCATGACATATTTACGAGTTTACTGTAGTTGCTAAGGACGTCGTGACCCTGTACTGTGTATTATTTGTCAAGGAAGACCGTTTGTCGCGTCAGCCATATAACTAATTGCAGCTGTAAATCTTCGTCGAGACGTAAACGTCTATCAGCGGCTCTGAAAACGAGAGAATTTTGTTTAGCACAACACATCGTGGACATTTTTATTTGTATGATTTTTAAAATTTATTTTTATTAAACAAAAGATTTTGCTATAATATTGTTTTAAGTAGTTTTCAAGTATGTCATAAAATCTGAACTAGGAGAACTAATCTAATACGAGTTGGCTCATGTGATGTGACGAACTGATTTTCCGAATCAACTGAACAGAAAAAGTATTTTGACATCATATCAAGATGTAGGTGAGCCAATAACAGATGGTGGAACTTAAATGACTCTTTTCATGGGAACTAATTTCGGGTGTCTAAGGACTAAATGAGAAAAATGTTTATAATTTTATATACTGAAATAATGTAGTATGTGTTACTTGAAGTATTAAAGCCACGTAGAATATAAGCGAGTGTTAGATACCTAGAAAAGAGATGGAAAGCGAAGATAGGATAAGTTACTAGTATATATAATACCGCCAACACGCACTGGGCCAGCGCGGTGGACTATGGCCTGATCCCCCTCGTACTGAGGGAGGCCCGTGCCCAGCAGTGGGACGTTAAAAAAGGGCTGGTAATGATGATATATAATAATTATCATTTAAATAAATAATTTATGATAAATATTAAAGTTCAACTGTGAAATCCTTATAACTATAACGGTTTGTCGACTGATATGCTGTGATTTCTGCCGCCCTGTAAATACTGTTTCCAAGAAGAACCTCAAACGGCTACTGTTGTTTCATCAAGTCATTTATAATGGACCACGATGACATGTTTAATAATTAATCGCTATTTATTCAACACTAGCGACTCATCCGCGGTTTCCTCGGATTTATATCTAAGTACATTTCAGCAGTTAGTTTAGATTTTTCAGAGATTCCGCGATAAAAAGTATTCTATACCTATGTATGACCTAGATAACCAGTAGTATCATAATAACAAGTTTTATCTAAAGCTATGCAGTGATCTTCTCTTGATACCTACCTCCAAAGACAGTCATACAGTCAAAAATCTAAAAACTATAGATTCAGCCTCTGTATCGATAATAATGATATTTTAATAAAACTTTCCAAATAATATTTAATATAAAAAAATAATTCCGAATTTTACTATGTATTTTAGATCAAGTTATATTAATTTTAAATCTTTAAAGTAATTGCAAAGTATTTAGAATTTATGTACATAATAAAAGTAATTACTATTACTTGTATTGAAATCATAATCAAGATTCTCCTTAGTACTGTTTAGTAAAGAAGATTTTGCAATTCCATTATTTTACATAGTAATTTGTGAGAACTATGATTACTGTTATTCGTGATTTAATAAATTTACATAATAATTAAGCTGTATGCATTAAGTATATGTTTATTATGTGTAGATAAATTACTTCTATATTATTTAAATTTTGCCTTCTTTTATTTAACGATTTTGGGAAAATTAGAAATAATGTTGAAGAAAAGATAACAATTTGGTAGCATAATATTTGTTACCAAACAATGACACCGATGGGATTCCAATCAGCGCTATAAACGAAAATTTTGACATCAACTTCATATTTTTTACTTCAAAAGAGACGATTATGTCAAACTTTTATACAAAGTTCCGGAATTACTTAACCCCTAAAGGATGAAATTTTAAAAGTATTTTTTTAATATGTTTCAAGCTTCTTTAGCCCGCGGTTTAATTGTACATAAATCTGTCCAGAGAGTCAGTAAATAGAATGATAGAATTTATTTTTAAAAAAATACTGTTTTGTTTTATTTTGATAGGTGGCCACTGTTCGGAATACTTTTTTAACGTTGGGAAATGCATCTACTCTTACCACCATTTGTGTGGTAAGACGGTGGGCCTCACCGGCTTCTGATATTTTTACGATATATAAGAACTTTATAGGGTATTTTGAAATCACTTGCATACATCTTGCAGAATTTAAAAGTCGTTCGCTTAGTTATTGCTTTAACTGAAACACATAAAACAATTGTAACTGTTAAATCGTGAGTCCAACATTCATTCATACATTCATATTCCTTGACCGCAGCATGCATTTTAATATTATTATCGCAAATATCTATTAACGTGAAGTTTATGGAAATACGAATCTGCCTTGAGGAGCGCTTAGTCTTGGTCATTGCGATTGTGTATGCGCATTTAATGTTAGGCTATTGATCCATGAACTTATGATTTGTGTTGTTAATATAGATAACATTGACTCTTATGAATCTATTACTTACAAATAACGAGACAGTATCCAAATAAGATATACATACATATGTATTAGTGAGAGAGAAGAGTGAAATATTTAAATGACCCGATATATCTTCATTGTTCGTCTATTGTGGGCGTTTTGTGCTCATGGCTATTTGATCTGCAACAACATTAAGCTGTTAACATATTGTATTCTATAATAAAGCTTATGAGTTTGTTTGGTTGAATGCGCTAATCTAAGGAACTACTGGTTCGAATTGAAAAAAATATTTTAGTGTTCGATGGACTATTTATCGAGGAAGGCCATAGGGTATGTAACAACACATGGTATAATAATATGTAAAATCTAAGAATTTGCTTTAAGGTCTTTAGAACCTAAGCGGAACCACAGGAAATATTAGTTAGTTTAATAAATACACTGTCTGCACAAACTATATAACATTTAATTTCAGAGAAATGATTACATTATAGAGTCGATGTCTTTTCAAGCATACGCCATGTCCAGGTAAGACCTAATAGATAATCCATTCATCAACATGATATTATCATTCACAACTCCATTAAGCGTTATCCGCTCAAATACAGATTGATAATGTAAACTCATTATGATGATGCGACCGATTTAGTCCACAGCGGCCAATCTCGCTGAAACTTGCTAACTAGTACACGTACACTCTATCACTGTCCAGTGACCAGTAAGTAAGATATTAGGAGCAGAACCAACAATTTTAGGTACTCTTTAAGGCGCAGGGGTAAGACGCCCTCAAATTTTCCAACTGCGGTTCGGCCGAGTAAGTGATCTAAAGTTACACTTACCGAATCCAGATTTTGTAAATACTTTATGTTTAAACAATTTCTTTTGTATAATTTAACTTTTCTTTCTAAAAGATTATAAGAACAAACTATTTTAGGATAGACGATAAATAATTGCGTAAATCTTAGTTCAAAGAGGGATTATTATAAAGATTTATTATACGTCATGTAAATATATGTACTTATATTATATATGAAAAATTTAACTGAACCGCGGACTATAGCTAGGTAGAACATTAATTATTAAGTACTTGCTTAATTGTTGGTATTTATGGTTTTACTGATATATAACATAAATTACAAATTCACTTTTTCTTTTACATTCTCCCTTATCTTTGGTAATGATTTATTTATACATAAACAATAATAGCGTCTCTAGAACAACAGAGAGTCATAAATTACACTGTCATATTCCATTCGTAACTTAGACAAACAATATGGCCGTTGTCAATCAAATCTGCTATGGGTATAAATTAATCTGACCGCGATGTGACCGAAGCTTAAATGTTTATGCAAAACCACGTACAGAATTGACGGGCGTCCAAATAACGGTTAATGTACACACACAGTATCGGTCCCTTTAACGTATTATGAGGATAATATGAAATATGTACACAGTTTACCCTTTATTATGTAAAAGTAATGGTTTTATTATATACTAGGGACGTCCTTAGGTGCCCATTGGGTTAATGGAAATCGCCAAAATCTCATTCTTAATCAAAACAACCTTCACCAGATGATATGTGTTATCCAAAAGTTCCAGCCATTTAAACGTGGCGGAGTAAAAAAATACAAAGTTACACATTTATTATACTCTAAACTACTTATTACTACTTGTAATATTATTAAAGTGTGTAAATTCTTCTAACATTAAATGTAGACATTCATTCTCTATTGTAAATAGTTTTTTTTGACTCAAACAAAATACATTGTATTTTCTCGAAGAAAAAGGAATACAAGACGTCTGATATAAAGACTTATTTTTAGTACTGTATAATAACATAGATTTTTGAATAAGCTTCATATTAAATAAATTGCAGATAAAAGGAAAGGATAAAAGGCGAGGAAAAATTTCATTTATAAAAATGGCTACATACAAAAGATACACTTATTAATATACAAACCTATTAAGAAAATATGTTTGTATAATAGAAATGGAGGCCTGGAAGAAAAACAATTCAGGACATACAAATACGCATCTAAAATGGTCGTATTAGTGATAAAACACGCACTGGAGTAATATCATATGGGAAACTAGGTCACTGTAAAACGACTCTACTAATGTTTTATGCACATTATGAAAGGCTATGAGTCCATGTTAAATATTGTATCTAATATGAATATGAATAACTATTATGTTTATATTACAAATGCGGGTCATTTAATGATTTAATCACTACATAATATTAGAAAACAAAGTTCTTCCATCGGGTTTTCCTGTCTGTCTGAACACACTTAAAATCTCCGAACGGATTTAAATACGGATCTCTCTATAGGACGGATAGAAATGATTAATGGGAAAGTTTAGATGTAAAATTTATTAAGGTTTTTTATAAATTAGCTGGAATATAATATTAGTTGAAAATGCCGGAAAAATCAAGCCGAATGAAAGTTTTACAGGCTTGTGCTACGTAAGCCAATAGTCATATGATGACATATGTGCATACGTACACATTTAGTGTACGAGCGAAGTGAGGGTAAGTCGCATATTATATAGAGACTCAATTTGTACATTGAGTACAACATCGACATCTACCTGTGAAATATGCATATTAAACATATTATTATTATATCATAGTTCTGCATTTAATTATTATTTTTATTATTTATTTATGTTGAAACGAAGTAAAATGTATGCATTCATATTAATATTTATAGAAATGTGCGATAATATATTAAAATAATATTGAAAAACAAAGAAACGTGGTTGATTTAGATTGAATGTTATTTATGCTAATAGCGTAAGAAACCAGAACTGTATCTTCATACATTTTTACTCGTACAAAGGCACATTGACTTTAAAATTTAAAAGAAATACTTTTACGCTAGTAATGGTTCGATATCTAAGAATTTGAAACTCTGGTCTTTGACGACAAAACCCTTAGGCAACAATCGATAGCTCAGCTTTTCTGGCTTAGATATGTAGAGGACTTTGGTTGTTACATTTCTAGGTTAAAATAAAGTTTTAAAATGTTATTAATATAAGCTTTGTATACATTTACTTAAAGTTAAACATAAATTTCGATAATTCATTAATTTATTTAAAGATACAAGATTAATGTTTTATAACATTTTACGACACGTTTGGCTCAGTTGGTAATGACCCTACTTTCTACGCCAGCGGTCGCGGGTTCGAGTCCCGCTGGGGGCATTCGTTTGTTGAGCAGGAATGCTTGTACTCCAGTCATGGGTGTTTATACTTATAATATGAACGTATATATCAACTATCTGGTATCCGTAGCACAAGCCTCGTAGCTTACCACGGAACTAGATGGTGCTGTTATAATTTAGTCCCAATATATTTATTTATAATTTCCAATAGAATATATACAGAAAAACTAATTATCCTTCAATAAGAGATATCAAACACCAAGCATTAACCACAAACAATCGAGAATTCATTTACCACCCCCCTGTCATTGAGCCATCTCTAGAGAAATAAAATAGCCTCATTTGCGACTTGAATGCAATCCGTTTAATTCGTTACGGGAAACCCTCTGATGATTAGATCAAGGCGTTGGGATTAAAAGAAAATTAAAGCGTCGCGTCTGATGTCATCCCCTCAAATATCTGCAAATCTAAATAATGCAGCACAAATAAATCTTATTAATTTAAGCATAAAGTGCATATTATATAAAATAAATTTAACTATAATTTGTAAGACCACCGATGAAGTAGTCAGCCCTCAAATAATTAATGCTAAGTTTGGGGTGTCGCTCGGCAACAACTGTTTTGTGCCTTGTATTAAATTTTTTAATAGAGTTTTCCATATACATATCTAACGCAAATATCTCTTCTTCGTTTTAGCTGCGCGTAGTATGATGTCATTTTAAAGCTTCCCTTAAAATATATTGGTTTTTAATAAAATATTTAAATTACTTACATTACATTTTATTAAAATTTTGAATTATAAAAATCAGTCCACTAAATTTAGTAGTGGTAGAATGTACATTATAAGTAATTTGAGTAATAGTTATACATTCTCTGAAATAGATTTCACAATGAATATCAAAACGATTACGTTTCCGAAGCTCTCAATAGAAATACTTTTGATCCATTCAATGTTAAACCAATTTCCATTATGCTTTTTAAGATTCTTGCAAGAAATCCAAACACTAGCTACCGGAACAGTTTGATTGGCATATCCCTTTTCATCGCTATATCTGACAAGATATTATAAAAGGGCCATGAGTGCGCACGTTTCGATATTGGCATAAGCCTCCGTTAAACTATGATTGATAGTGTGCCATAGTATCTGAGTATTTTCATCATACTAAAAATTTTTATAAGCGGTTCTTATTTGTGAGGATATTAAACATTTTCTCAGCACCTTTAGGTGACGGTGTAAAAATGGCGGTAGTCAAGAAAATGTAATTTTTTAGGATTTTGAATTTTATCGATGAAGAAAAAAGTCTTTGTACGATGTTCTGTTATATTATCCATCAAGAATTTGTATAGATTGATAAGATATAGAATTTAGAATATCGTGGTAAATCAATTTTGCAATTTAGGTGATGAAAGTTTGTAATAGCGTTTTTTTAAACTCAGTATACAAGTGTATGACTGCGTGATATGACATGAAGGCAATAATTAAGAACTCATAATATTCTCTTACTTTCTATATATGTGTTGTTAAACTAAATAAATTTTGACTATCACTTGCTTGATTTTTATTTTTGCTCATAAGCACTTCTTAAGATATATTCCACAAATAACACTTTATAAAATAGTTGAACTACATAGCACGTATTTAAAAATTTTGTAAAGTGATTATACATATCACACAGCAAAGCAAATTCTGTAGAAAGCAAACAAGAAACCATTAGCACATTACTTAAGTATAGCTGTTATAAGTATCAAGAGATGTCAAGTCATGCAATTGAACTGCACGAAGTAGCCTGTCAAACCTGTCTAAGATGATAGCTTCTAAGTGTCATCCCACGCGTCAACACTTGCAAATATCGCATATTGGTTTTACTATGTCATTGTATTGTATATTATTTTATTTTAAACCGTTTAGACAGTAGACGCTGATAGATCAAAACAATGACCAGTTTCTTTCTACTTCAATTAGTATTTATGACTTCTAATAGTGAACAAATTTTTTGGAGAGACAAATTATAAGTGAAAACAAAACAGAATTGAATCAGTACGTGAAGAGACATTGAAGAGACATTCCTATGAATTCATAATCGATAGAATGTAAATAGCCATTGGTAATTTGTAATTCTTTTACTATTTGCCTAACTATTTTTCGCATTCGCTAGCGACAATCGATAAATCATATTAGTGGACCTATAATGTCGAACGCCCACTTAATGAGAGTTAATGTTTTATGTATTCTTTGGCATGAAACATGTTAGCTTTAGTTTTTGATTAAATCAAGATTTTAGAATATCCTGTTTAAGTCAATACACTACCTACTTGTCAATACGTGTTATCTTTTGAAAAACAAAATATAATATGTGATAATCTTAAGACTAATTCAACCGTTTTATTCCAGCCTATTAAATAGTAACTGTAGAATCAGTAATTAAATTTGTGATAAGAATCTGGATAAAATCAATAATCAAGGTTTCAAAGCAAAGTGAGAGCAGGTTGTTAGTTGGGTTTTGAAAAACTGACTTTATATGACTCAGCTTAGATAAAAATGTTCTCACGATGAATCACTGAATATTTGATAGTTATATTCAAAGTAGCTTAAACACTAACTTAAATATTACTTACTGTATATCGTTGTTATCATCCCCTAATAGTGCTAATGCTAAATTATTGTATAAATTAGCAAAGATATGTGTAGATCTAAGAAAATAATTTTTTGTTTAACTTACAGAGCGACATAGTCAACTTTTGACTAAGCTCTTTAAATAAAGAGAAAAAAAAAAAATTTGATAGTTGTAACAAGTGGTTTCATACTTTATACAGTTACGTTGATAAAAAAAAACTTATTTTAACATTATTAAAAACTTATTTTATACCTACTTTAGACAGTGGTAGCTCAGTAGTAACGCGCTCGCTTGCATAACCGAGTGATGCAGGTTCAAATCCGGGTCTCGCATCTCTGATATTTTCAAGTACGAATCATTTTTGTCATGATAACCACTTGTTTTACAGTGAAAGAAAACATCGTGAGGAAACCTGCATGTCTGAGAGAACCTAGCAAGTTTTCGAAAGACATGTGAAGTCCGCCAACCCGCACTAAGCCAGCGCGGTGGACTATAGCGATCCCCCTCTTATCGAAGGGAGTCCCGTGCCCAGCAGTGGGACGTTAAAAGGGCTAAATACAATACCTTCTTATGCATAAATTTAAATTGATCGCAATTGATTGAAATATTTTAAATATTCTGTCTTATTTGACAAAAAAAGTATAAAACATCCTTTTCACCTATACTAACTAGTAATCTCTACAAAAGTAATACTTATTTAACTTAATTTAACAAAATTCTAATTAAAGCTAATATAATATGTATGAACTTAGCAGCATTAATTTTGTTACTTAATTACTTTCACAGATGCAGTGGCAACTTTAAGAAACATTGAATACCAAATTCAGTTAGCTTTTACCAAATTCGTCCATAAATCAACGGCGTGTTATTAAGATAAGCGTCTTGGACAAGACATTATGAATTACAACATAATGTTCATTTAGTACCAAATATGGGTGAATTAGAAGCAATCTGTTATTTTATCAGAGATATCCACATTATATCTTGTTTTGTAAATATTTCGTCTTAACACAAACCTTTTTGATAAGGCATATCTTAATGATGTCTATATAAAAGTTGGTTATTATAATGGTTATCGGTAAGGTACTTTTTACTGCTTTGTGCTTAACATTTATGAGTCTTTTGTTAAGGGTCATTTAACGTTATCAGATGGACGTGTTTGATGTAGTAGAGATTTTATTACAATCTACTTCTATGCATATAGAATTAAAATATTTTAGAGGTTTTTTGTTATTAAGTAGGTTAGTCTTAAGAAGTCGTACTAACTTAGGTATAATCTGTGAATGTTTGCCTCTTACTTACTGCTGTTTGTCTGTATCACGACTCACTTCTTTGTACGGTAGAAATTCAAATCTCCTGCGGATTGAAACTAGATTATATTTGTTTTTGCACTGTCTGTCTTACCAACATGGAGTAAATACTATTTAAATTAAATAAATTATCATAAATTACCTTGTTCTTAAATAATAAATAATGGAAACTTTATAAAACATTACTACACTGACTGTCGTTAAATTAAATTTACTGTTAAACCTATTTGTTTGATTCATAAATCTATACGAGTAAAAAATTTAAGATATATGAATAATTTTAAAAGACATAGCAAATAGAAAAAACATTATCATAAAATAGGGAAAAAAGTATCTATATCAGGATGCGTAATTCTTACTGCGAATTATATAGATAAGTCTATTTTATTTAACCACTAAATGTTGTAAATCTTGATAAGTGACTCGGCTCATTGAGTCACTTATAAAATTGAATCATATTCAAAGTAACGGGCTATCAAAGGTTTACCTGTCATTTTTATAGTAGGTATTGTTAGCGACTCACTCTTGATTCGTTCGGCGTTGGCTCTATTGAAAAACAAATTCATCCCACGGGCACCGTACGATCTTCCCTGTAAATAATTGTGCCAAACAACTAGATCCGTTCAGTCATTCTGGCATCATTGAGTTAGAAACATCCATCCATCTGAACACCGAAGTCCCCGAATTAATTTAAGCTTAATAAATAATATTAATAAAGGCATGGCACATGAGTAAAACATTTGTTTCTTACTCGTATATTTTATCATTGAATATTTAATTATGAAAATTTAATTATAGGTAAATTATAATTTTTTTACAATGAGCTTTATCCCACGGACACCGTACTCGTAGAATGTTCAATGTTCGTGTTTTTTCAAAACTCATATTTTGGATTTGTTTATAAATTAAGGTTACCCTTTAAGTAGTTAAATTATAAGTATATATAAAATAGCGTGATTTTCTCTCAGAGCATAGTTTTAATTTGAAATATAAAAAATCTTTCTTAATACTATTAGTTAGAATAAGGCAAATAAGAAAAAAAATTTTGACCATGGCAAAGATAAGTAGAACATGCTTTACGACACCTACTCAAATGTTTTTCCATATCTGAATGGGCGACGCGGGCGATGTCCCTAGGCCGCGACCGCAAGAATGTGTAAATCACGCCTCGTTAGTCACGACTATTAGTGATTCAATAACCACAATATCGTACCTATTTGTTCCAAAAATTAGAAGAAAGGTGTGTAATGAATTAAAATGCCACTTAAGATAAAGAAATATAAGAATTCATAGAAAAAAGAGCGCTATGGATATCGTATTTCAATGTGTAAATAAAATCCTTATACGTTATAGGTATCTAGTTATTAATTTTTATATTGATCATTTAATTCGATAAATAAAACGACCATCAAAATGAATAAATCTTATAGAAAGACTTGAACATACAAAATATTATACAAACCAGTAATTAATTTATGAAACCTCCTTTCTATGATATCGGCACAAATGATAAAATACATATCAGTAAAAATAATAACAATTGGCTACTTCCCTTTATATTTCTTATATTACATAGGTATTATAGACAGAAGGGCTAAAGCACTATACTTCCCAAGTACTTTGTCAATACAAATAACTCGAACTATGAGTACATTTTATGAACAGATGGACATCTAGGGATCATGGACTTTTTCAAACACCACTTCTACATTTAAGTGATTTTGTAGTTAGGCATTAACAATATCAAATTAATAATTTTACGATTATTTTATATAAATATTTTAGATAAAACAAATAAAAATAAATTCATGTACTGTAGTGACAAAGTTTTTCATTTCGTATAATGATATGTCGAAAATAATATTACGACCGTATCCAGTACACAGACTTGACAAATTAGCACTTAAGGCGACGAATTGTTAAACAATAATTCTAAGACCAGGCACGCCCGCCCCGCAACCCGCACACACCCCGATAAGTAACGTAAATATGGATTGTGTTATTTAATTTAGTTAAAAATGATAATTTGAGAAATTCCTTCTACAATTTTAAAGAGCATGTATAGACTCATCTACGGAGAAAGTTATGAGGCTTAATTCGGTCCCGTTTGCCCATAAGATGTGAATCTCTTTTTAAAAAGGGGTATGTTTAATATATTTTTTTCTGTTACAAAAGTTACAAAATCACGTTTTGAAAACTAACAAAATAAAGTTTTTATCATGAATTATCAGGTCACCAATTTATATTTTAATTCGTTTTGTAATTACTGACAAAAATTGAGATCACTGACTCCAAAATTTGTAATTCGTCCTCTTAAAAATTCACAAACCGATGAGCAGAAAGATGCTTAGACATTTCTAGATACTTAATTGCCTGACACCTATAAATAACTTAAACATTATTTTATTTATTATTCACATAAAAGTTTATAATTGATAATATTATTATACATTAACAGAAATGTTACTTTAAATATTTATCTACAACAATTATTTTCTTATAAGAAATCTAAATCAGAAATATATGTATTAAACCACACCCTTAAGACCAGGGTTTTTAATCAGTGCGTCCTACCTGTGATGACTTACGGAGCTGAAACGTGGACACTCACCGTAGGACTAGTCCACAAGTTCAAGGTTGCTCAGCGAGCAATGGAACGCGCGATGCTTGGCGTTTCTTTGGCTGATAGAATTCGAAATGAGGATATCCGCCAAAGAACTAAAGTCACCGACATCGCGTGTAGAATTAGCACGCTTAAGTGGCAGTGGGCTGATCATGTCTCCAGACGTATGGATGGCCGATGGAGCCAGAACGTGTTAGAGTGGAGACCACGTTTAGGCAAACGAAGTGTAGGACGCCCTGCGACTAGGTGGACCGACGACTTGAAAAAGGTGGCAGGTACGGGATGGATGCAGGCTGCCCAAGATCGGGATGGTTGGCGCTCTTTAGGGGAGGCTTTCGTCCAGCAGTGGACGGCGATAAGCTGAAAAAAAAAAAAAATGTATTAAAAATAAAATTAAAATAATGACAAAATAAACCAATAATAAGATCAAAGCGAAATAAATCACCGTATCGCAGAGAATCAGCGCGGGCCATGCCAATGGGCATTGTTTGACTAAGCCTTTTTTGCGGTACCGTGGTGCTAATTTATATCGGTTCTGTGTCGAATTTCGACAGATAAATTTATTGTTTAGACAACCGATTATTTGAAGTGTGCTGATTCGGAATTTCAAAGGGGATATACTTTTATTAGCCGAAACAACGGTTGGTTTTATTAAGTATTGCAATAGAAATCGTTATAAGATGTATAAGTAAATGAAATACTTTTGAACAATATTTATTTATTTTTTACTCGTACTGGTTAGATTTTGGAACACATATTTTACCTGCATGTATATAAAATCATTTGTAAAAGCATCATATACACGTATAATAGAAACAGTAATTAGTTATTGACATTTTTTTATAATAGTTGATAAAAATGATTACGTACAGGGTAATTATACTTACAGGGTCAAATTCAACACATGTTACGCCATCTCTTAGGGATACGCAGAACTATTAGTATAGTAGGAAGCTTGGCTAAGCGACTGCTAATTCTTATTAGCATTATTCCATTTAACTTACCCTTCTTATAAGGGAGCTAACTTATAAAACATATTTACTCTTGAGGAATGTTCCAATTTTGTAGGTTTATATGTAAGGTTTTATCTCTGCAGACGATACTACCAATACTTTCACTATTGTACGTACACTATCAATGAGTTGCCTCAGTCATTATTTCTTTATATTAATATATTCACATGACATTTAGCGATGTTAAGCTTCTAAGTTATATATTATGTGTTTTGTTAAAATGTGTCAAATATTATAAAAGCTTTAGATTAAATTAACTAAATGGCACCGAAGTGACCTAAAGAATAATTAACCAGGGGATCCATTTCCTAATGAAGAATAGTGCTCTCAAGACGGCTGTTGGTGTGAACTTGGACCATTAAGATATTACAGAGTTACTGTTGCTTACATAATGTGTTAGAATTGTTCGTGCAATGTAGTCCCAATACTCCTTGAGTATCTTATGTATTCAACACTTTAATTTTAATAGAGATTACTTATTGTAGATATCATTCTACTGGCTACATACTGAGGGGTTTGAATAAGTAAAGATGAATAATATATGTTGTTTCCTTCTCAAATATTGCTCATTTATTGACAATGCATGCGTAGTATTTTTCATTAATTGTGTATCCTGAATACGACAAATCTGTATGGCTAAAAAGCCAAAATAGATATTTGTCCTGAACGAGAATCAAACCCATAATTTATTATCATACATAAAAAATAAAGCAAACTTAAAAATAATTATAATATGTTCATAATAGGATTAAAAAACAATAATTTACCAATTATATATGTACCTATGTAATGTTCCCAGATCACTCCCGATACATTTCAATGTAACGACCGTTTCAATCGGTTATCATAACAAACATCGTAAATTTTACCGTATCTCTTAGAGGATGACGTCGAATAATAAACCAACCGAGTTATCTCTTTCGATAGAAAATAATTAGAAGTTGCTTAATTATGTTATGGTTATATCATAGCCTATATACAGCTTGATTATATGAAATTAAATTTGATTCAAAAACTTCATTTCGATCTAATGGCTTTTATAATTTTTTAAAATATTAAATCTTTTTATAACTCGATTTTGATTAAATTTGGTATATGTCTGTATAATGTAATATTAGTATATCATTTTAGTCATTGTAGTAACTTAGCTGCTGAAATCTTATACGTTGTGACAATACGATCGAAGATAAGCGTCAAGTTCAAAGTAAACCGGTACGTGTGAATCACTTTAATGTACTACGATATTGATTAAATGATCTTGTTTCTTAATGGACTTGAAAATATGATCGATTTGTTTTTTAAATTGTTCTATCTACTAATGAGTAATGTTGCATGTATCTTATAATTTATTATGGCGTTAAATTTGATTGTGTTTGAATTTTTGTAATATTATATCAATAAGACTAGTTTAATATTATAATGAAGTAGCGTATCTAATTTTTAATTGCTTCGGTACTTTGCTTATAGCTTATGCAATCACTTTACGACAAATAATATCGGCGAAATTAATGATTTATAGTTTTATTTAAATTATGAGAAAAAATCTATATAAAATGCAGGAAAATACGTACAAGGATTTAAATACACTGTCAAGTTTGTTGTTATTTGCGTACACCTAAAAAAAAATAGTTTTTATACTTAATACTAAACATATTGTAAGTTACTTGCTTATTTTCATGTAGATACTACCCCTTATCCTTTCAACGACCATGCAACGAGATGGTTAGCAATAATTAAGCCCACATAGTCCCTTGCGTCCACTCGATCATTCTCAAATTCTCTGGACTCCATTTTCAAAGGCGTACTTTGCTATCTGATATATTATGCTCTTGTTTAGAAAGCAGTGAATTTCTACTTTTATGGTCAGTTTGGTAAACTGATACTGACTATAATAAATATTTGTTAATTTATTGTACTTAAAATTTGACTAAATTAAAAGTTTATTCAATGGTGATAAGTTCGAGCTATTGGCTTTTTGTACTTTGATAAATATAGAAATAATCATATTAGCAATAAATTTCTACATATTATTATTTACTATCCTTATCCTTACTAATATTATAAATGCGAAAGTAACTCTGTTGGTCGTGCTTTCAAGTAAAAACTATTGAACCGATTTAATTCAAATTTGGTATACAGAGTCTAGAGCCTGAGAAAGGACAAAGGTTACTTTTCAAGGCAAAAAAGGTCTGTAAGGAGTTGAAATAGGGGATGAAATTATTTATGGAAATAACGTCATTTTTAAAGCTAGAAGCATAAAACTTATTTGTTTGCCTTTTGTTTAGATATAAATAATTATTAATTAAAAATATTATATACTAAAGGCGTACCTAGGAATTAACCCGAGCGAGGCAAGGGTGAGTGGCTAGTGTATTATTAACCCTAAGAGGACAAAATAAAATCTATCTCAACATCGGCTCAAACAATTTATGTACTTTTAACCACCAAAGCAAATGTTCATTAAACAGGTCGCTAGTCAAATAGCCCTTCAGTCACAAATAGACTAATCGCGTTAATTAATGCATGCTGCTACTTTCGTACTTTATTGACTACTATTCAAAACTACGCGTTAGATTCTGTGCGTATTTAGTTTTAGTTATACATAAATGTGCATGGAATATTCGAAATGTTACAATGTAAATAATATTTTAATGTTTGTCTGTTATTTTAAAGTAGCTTAATAGGTATAAGAAGTCGCAATCCTTCATCGTAGAGATATTACGTGAGGCGTCAATAAGCTATTTTTAGCTCGAAACAAAAGATTACACACTGATGAGATTGGTAACAAGAGGAGGTAGAGGTTTCGGGTTAAAGTGGAGGCTATTTTGAATTATTAAAATATATACGTAAGAAGAGCTGCGGGCTTTATAATATATAAATATTAAATAGCAGTCTTCAATTAGAATATTCCTATATAATCAAAAGTTACATAAAGGCAGTAATTTAAGAGTAATGATATATGTATTTGCAAACAATTGTAAATATTAACGTATCTATAACAAATTCTTTTGATAATAATCATTAATAAACATTAAACATAGCATAAGGTACGGCTTACCAAAAGAATATAATAACGATTACTAAAAAAAGACTAATATTTTAAAAAAATGCAAAATATTAGAATATATTTTCAAATAAATAAAACAACGTAACCTTCACATTCCACAGCGCTTTATTTTCACAACGCCATTTAGTTACGCTTTTAAATTCAATCTTGTATATTGAAACACCCCATTATATTTTGAAACGGGAGAAGTGTAGTGTAATGGTTTACGATCCTCGGCTGCAAATTTAATTTAATTCACGATTTAACCGTTAAAGCTCATGTTTATAAACTAGTGCCTTTAAGTAAATTGTTACTTCCTGTTATAGTTGTAGGTACTTCACAAACATTCAGCTAGCTTTCTAAATACATCAAACTATAAACGTTCTGCTTCCTTTTATATACCTACTAGCATGGGCGTAGCCAGGGGGAGGGTTTAGGGGGTTTAAACCCCCCCCGAAATATTAATAATGTGGCTAGTGCATTGCATAACCCGAACGGCATAACCTTAAACTACCACAACCCTTTTCCAGTTGAAAACGCAGTTTTCTCCTTATCCACGGGGTCCATGTCCACTTGCCAGTAGCTACTCTTCAAGTCGAGAGTTGAAAACCATTTCATACCGCTGAGAGTGTCTAGGGTGTCGTCGATTTGAGGCAGGGGATAACAATCCTTTTTAGTAACATCGTTGAGCCTGCGGTAATCGATCCAAAACCTTGTAGATCCATCCTTCTTCCTTACTAGTACTACTGGCGAACATCAAGGACTAGTGGAGTGTTCAATGATGTTATTCTTTCTCATGACTTGGATCATGTCGTCAACTTCCTTTTCCTTAGCCCAAGGTATTCGTCTAGGTCGTTGTCGAATAGGCGCTACGTCCCCAGTATTAATTTTATGCTTAACTAATCCAGTTCTTCCTATATCGCCGTCATGTTTAGAGAACAAATCTGAATATCGGTACAGTAAATTTTCAGCTTTTATCTTCTGTGAACTCGTGAGATCTTCTTTACAATCTTTCAAAAGTTTCATTGCTTGCTCTTTATCCTTGTTCAACACCTTCTCTTTCGGTTGACATATGCTTAACCAGGCTATCTCTTCACAACTCCCCACATCTGAATTCAGAAGATTCAGAACTGGAACTACAGATGTCGAAGCTTTACCTACAACAACTCTTGCCGGGATCCATGAGCTCTCATCTTCCGACTTCTCTATAATAGCACATGACCATGGACGGCCTGACTTGTTTTGAGGTAAAGAGACAGGTACTAGAGTCTGCGATCTTGGTGGAAGAGCGGTGTCTTTCAAGCAACGAACTTTTCCATAAATTCCGCCACTTATCGGCACTTCTCTATTTCTGCATCGTAAAACTCCATGTTTCATGTCAATCGTACACTGGTGATTTTGAAGAAAGTCCAATCCAATGATGCAATCATCCACGATATCTGCAACTATTGCGTTATGCCAATAGATGTAGTCCCCAATTTTGATAGCGATTTTCCTTTCCCCCCAAACAGGTATGTGCTGGCCGGTGGCTGTCGTAAGAGTAATGTGTTTTCTATCATGCAAATTATTGTCTGCAATGTGTCTCAATCTTCGGTTATTAATGACAGTTAATGCTACGACAGTTAATACGTGATGCTCCGGTATCCAGCGTGAGTTTACATGCTACTCCATTAATAGCGCCATGTATAACCAAGGTATTTCCATCTATTGATGTTTTACTTTTATCGCTGGGGTTATAGATTCTCCGGTCAGTGCCCAAATCCTAGCCCTGGCAGAGATCAGTTTTCCTTTGGCTTGATTATAAGTTGATATACCAACATCTGACTGTCGTCGACCGTTCTTCCTTGAAGGGCAGTTACTTCGAAGATGGCCCCGACCGCCGCACTCGTAGCAACTTGGGCTAAACTTACGTTCTCGGGCCGATGCTCCTTCTGTACTTACTTCCCGCACCTTCCAAGGTCTGGAGTCATGACGCACAGCTTCAACCTCTAGAGCATGAGCGACGGCTTCCTTAAAACTAGTATGGTGTCTTAAGCGCACAGTTGCACGTAAATTTAAGAACATTCTAGTATCGAAAATTCAAAATGTTTCTAGTAATTTCGAATCCTTTCCCGAAAGTGTTTTGTCTCTGTCTAACACTAATAAACTGTTCCTGTCATCTAATTAACATACGTTAAAAATTGACATTCGCCGTTCAACATGGTACAAGCGTGCTATTATGACGAGTTCACACTATATTACGCGACAATATATTACATTTTTTTCATGCAATTTTAGTAGTTTTATTTTCTTGAACCCCCCCCGAAATTAAAACCTGGCTACGCCCGTGCCTACTAGATTATATTATTTATAGAATTTTGTAATTTTTGTAAATTTTGCTACATTTCATACAAGGATATTATATTTTTAGTCGGCATTCAATTCAAATAAACGAGCCATATAATTATATGATGAATAGCCTAACATTTTTAATACACCTTTACCATTGAAAATCACTAAAAGACTTTTTTTTAAATATATCACAAATAACTAAAAGTATAATAGTGCGTTATAACAAAATTGCAAACCCACGTTTTATAAAAATCATTAAAGATCTTGTAAAACTGATAATTTTTTAATTTTGTTTTATTTAATTTATGCATCTCAATGGTTTGATTTATAATATGTATTTATATTCATAGCTTAAGCAAAAATGTATACCCTAGTAGAGCGATGTATTGACAAAGCAGTTATTTAAAAAAAGTATTCTAAAAATAAGCTTATAATATAGACTTTTGCATAAAGCTATATTATCTGGATTAAAAAAAGTATTCGAGTTAAATTATATATAAAGGTAATTTTCACTTTTGAGAACAAAATAATTACTTATTAATAATTTAGTTTCACTAATGGATGGATCAAAAATTTGTTCATTTTTTTATTACAATTATTTTTATGAAAAACTTGAAAAGTGAATTTTTAATTTCGCTTAATTTCGTCCTTACCAAAATAGAACAATTCAGTACATTTTGCTACTCTGTTTGTAAAGCAATATTTTTTTGTTTAGTAGCTCCATACGTTTCAGCGCGAGCGATTTAACGAGCTTTCAAGATTATAGTCGAATTTCGAACACTGAGCGAGAATAAGTTACAAAGATATTATCATTAACAACGTGATACTATAAATAATCACTGTCACTTTTAACGCAACTAAAAAGATATTTTACCAAATATTTTTACTTTAAAGATGGACGCAAAGATTTTAAAATAATGGACTTAATGAGTAGCTAAAGTGTAACAGAAATGATGGCAATATACAATTCTAAGTAGGGACATCAATAAAACAGTAGACATAGATTAAGCGAGGAAATGGCAAATGAATTCTTAGTCGTGTCAGGCTCATATCCTGCTTTCCTCTCAGTCACTGGGCTAACTTATCACGCTAAATAAATATAAACGCGACTAACGAAGTGCCGAAGTAAAGTTAAAAGCGTGTGTTAGTAAGGAGTTGTATCCCCTACTACAGTTTTGAATTTCATTTGTAAAAAAAATGTGTACATTTAAGCGAAAATCGTTAAATATATAGATTGATATTTTTATCATATTTGATTTTGATTCAGATACTATTTACTTAATTAAAATAAAATTAATAAAATATATAACACGTAATATTTATTTTATGTTAAAGGAGATTTTTTGTTTAATTAACAAGTAGAAATTAAAATATTACTAATTCAAATAGACATTATAACCGTTTTCATTGCTTTTAATTAAAATGTAGCATGATTATTTAAGAACTGTACCTACTTGTACTGTTCGTACGGTAGAGCTGCTGAAAATAAATTTATAAGAATTTATATACCACACGCATCCAGGAATTTTATATATAACAAAAATATGTTATATTGTATGTTTTGGTGGTACTTTATAGTAATACGACTTGTTTAATATGATAATAACTACGTGGGCTACGAAGATAAAGCAATACATGCAAAGCCGCGGGATAAAACTAGTATAATAAATAGTAGAGTCAGACAAATTAATATCACAATATAACAATAATTGGTTTTAGTTAACCAAAGGGTATTCGAACTATAAAAAGTGAAAGTAGAATATAAAATAAAAAGTGAAAGTAGAATATAAATAAATAATATAAATAATAATAAAGTAGAATAAAAAGTGAAAGTAGAAGATAAAAAGTACACCAATAGTAGCATCACAGAATTTATTAATGTTAACGAACCTCTCGGCGTCCCATTAAATCATATCTGACCGAGCGACTAAAAAGTGTCCTGATTCGACGAACGCCTATTTTTATAACGATACTTTCTTTCAAGATTTAGAGTGTATAAATATATTTTTCGGATGGTACATAATAAATATGTTAATCACTGCTATTTAGCTTAATGTTCATAATTAATAAAAAGTTTTATAAGAAAGTATTATGAGGCAGAGGATTAAAATGTATGATTAACTTTTCTAAGAAATTACTGAAATATATGGAAAATAACAGACATTACAGGCAGTGGTAGCCCAGCGGTAACGCGTCGCTTGTATAACCGAGTGATGCGGGTTCAAATCCGGGTCTCGCACCTCTAATATTTTCATGTGCAAATCATTTCTATCATGATTACCACTTGTCTTACGGTGAAGGAAAACATCGTGAGGAAACCTGCATGTCTGAGAAAACCTAGCAAGTTTTCGTAAGACATGTGAAGTCCGCCAACACGCACTGGGCCAGCGCGGTGGACTATGGCCTGATCCCCCTCGTACTGAGGGAGGCCCGTTCCCAGCAGTGGGACGTTAATAAGGGCTGATGATGATAATGATGATGATGGAAAATAAAAATTTACCGTGACAACAGTGTTGTCGACTTAAGTTTTGACATACTATGAATGTAAAGGGACGATAAAAAAGGGACACAAAATACATAAAAGTACAGACTATTTAGTATTAGAATTAATATTTACAATATTAGCGATTGCGACTTCGATTTGATTATACTTACAAAGATATGTATTGTCAGTCTTATAAATTTCAAAAAATAATTGTCTTTAACCTCTCTCGTCAACCTTTTGGCTTCACCATCACATTAACTGCAGTCATCAAACTATTGTTGTATACAAAAAGTTTAATTTGAAACAACAGTAAGAAATGGGTTAAAATCAACTTACAAAATTTGGTTACATAGCTTATTTGTTTACAAGTGAAGCTAACATAAGCGTTTGAAATAAAAGACAAACGCGTCTTCTTATTAAAATTCTTTCACTGTAATAGATAATGTGAAGACGGTTATACTGTTAATGGTGTTTAGTTTTACAACTGATGTGTTTTGGTAACTGTTGATTTGGTTTTTGGTATATTTTATTAAAATGACGTTACATAAGATGGATAATGCTATATATTAATCGTTGTACTCGTATATGTAAAGTCAAATAATTTTTATGTATTTAATACGATTATAACATATAAGTCTTAGGCAGTGGACATTACCGCTGGGCTTAATAGCGGTAGCGCGCTCGCTTGGATAACCAAGTGATGCGGGTTCAAATCCGAGTATCGCATCTCTGATATTTTCATGTGCAAATCTTTTCTATGATGATTACCACTTGTCTTACCGTGAAGGAAAACATCGTGAGGAAACCTGCATGTCTTAGAAAAACCCAGCAAGTTTTCGAAAGACATGTGAAGTCCGCCAACATGCACTAGGACAGCGCGGTGGACTATGGCCTGATCCCTCTCGTACTGAGTGAGGCCCGTGCCCAGCAGTGGGACGTCAAAAAGGACTGAGGTTGATAACATGAGTAACGAAAAATATATTTATCTAGGCCAAAATCAATACGTTGAAAGAATCCCCCTCGTTAAATTATTCAAAGAGATGATGTAAGCAGTCCCTTAATCGAATGCAGCTTGTATTTCATCTTAATTAAACCAATATGACTTCGCACGCTGATTGTAGTAAGGAATCTTAGGTCAAATGATTTGACTCTATGCGATGAGTATTGTACGATTCTTTTTTTGATTGCAAGAGTCTTTAATATCAATCAAACGATACTTCGTAAGTGATAGCGAAACGATTTTTAATTGCCAATAAAATTCAAAGGTACAATGTAAAAAATGTAGATTTTTTACAAAACAAATTATTACATACATATTTATTTGCATAACCAAAATAAATAGATGTAGGTATTTGTAAATACTAACAACTGGTACATTTTATGTAGTATCTTGGTGAATATACTAGGTTTTCAATTTCGATATCATATACCCAAAAGATAGGCAGTGGTAGCCCAGCGGTAACGCGTCGCTTGTACCTATAACCGAGTGATGCGGGTTCAAATCCGGGTCTCGCACCTCTGATATTTTCATGTGCGAATCATTTCTATCATGATTACCACTTGTCGTACGGTGAAGGAAAACATCGTGAGGAAACCTGCATGTCTGAGAAAACCTAGCAAGTTTTCGTAAGACATGCGAAGTCCGCCAACACGCACTGGGCCAGCACGGTGGACTATGGCCTGATCCCCCTCGTACTGAGGGAGGCCCGTGCCCAGCAGTGGGACGTTAAAAAGGGCTGATGATGATGATGATGATGATGATGATACCCAAAAGAATGAAGCAAAATTAGAGTATGGACGGAATAATGTGTAAATAATAGAAATATAAGTTGCACATCTTATAATGTATATTGAAATTGATCTTACAATTTACGAACCTATTTTATCTTATTAAAAAGTCAACCACGGCAATAATCTATCATACTTGTAAGTGTACGAGATCGCAGATTGATATTTATGTGCACTAACAATTTCAGTATTCATGTCCTTTCATAAATGAACTCTTAGGTTATGTTAAGTTTTATAAAACCTAGACAAATATTTCTTTTATTCTAGGTATTATTTTAATTTTTTTTAGATTTTGCTTATTTATAACAAAATTGAGGAATACTTTCTAATGTTCCTTATAAATTAACAATTAATGTTAATAACATTTGACCTGCTAGTGGATATATCATAATAGAAGATAAAAAAAAATTAAATCTGGCCACGGATCTTTTCTCCCTGTATAATAAATAAATATGTTGAGAGATTATTACAACAGCGCCATCTAGTTCCGTGGTAAGCTACGTTACGTGCTTGTGTTACAGATACCAGATAATTGATATACTACACATATAAATTTTAATTTCATACATATTATAAATATTAACACCCATGACTGGAGTACAAACATTTGTGCTCAACAAATGAATGCCCCCAGCGGGACTCGAACCAGCGACCGCTGGCACAGAAAGTAGGGTTACTACCAACTGAGCCAAACGTGACATCGTGTATGGATCTTTATGCTGCCCCAATTATCCCACCGCGGATTAGCGCATTTCACGAGTTCTTATTCTGGTTAACATGGTAATTACCATGGAATACCTTAGTTACTTCAGATCCTCCAGTTAATTTATAAAACATACTTTAGTTATTACAAGCAAGCTGACACTGTTCATGCAATATTTTTTCTAAAATCTTCAGATATATTATATTTTTGTATATTCATAGAATACTATAAAATAAAACTGAAATTTATTCGTAGACGCATAGACGTGATAATAAATAAAACGACTGTGTATAAATTATAAATAAAAATTATTATATCACTTTTGCTTCTTTCAAGGATTTTTGAACTTTATTCATACAAATTAAAATAACAACGTAGCTAATAATTTGTTTTTAGAATATATTCAGTTTTGATATATATTTCTTATTTATCGATTGCCAAAGTTAAATTCGTAATTATGGAGCGCTCGATGAAATATTGCTAACTGAATCCGACATGTCTCAAAGTAAATCATTTTATATTTGAAAAGCTTTAAACAATTTCTATTGTAACTCATCCTTGGCCTGTTTAAACGTTACAAAACAAATGTATTTTCTCAACTAAATCCGTATTTATTTATGTTAGAATTAGGTGATGACGTAAACACTTCTTATGCTAGTCATTGAGTTTGCTTCCATCATGTTCGTTAAAAGCCCGCTTGATAGTTGTCACAATTCTTTGATGATACATTTCATTTCACAACAGTCATATATTGTGTGTTACATTACATCTACCAATCGTTATGATTTATTTTGCCTTGGCATAATTCTAAAATATGATTCTTATTGGCCGATAAATAAATATATCGTTAGCGTCCTAAATAAAGCAATTTAACGAGTTAGCTTAATAGTTTGCAACTTGTTTCCATTCGTTAAAAGTTTTATCCTTGTATATAATTGCTAGCCTATATTTACTGTAGTTATTTAAGTGAACTTAAATAGAAAAATATTGGTTTTATATGTTCATTAAAAATAAACCAATTTATTGATCTTTTATTGCAGCGAAGGAATTTTAAAATGTTTAACGAGATAATACAAAAGTATGATGTAATATCGACCTCAGTAGAAGTATCCGATAGAAGTAATAAAATTAATAAGATAATAAAGCTACGAATCATAAATTTAATAGATTCATTTATATGCGATAAAACCAACTATAAAATATATAGTCTCACGCGGGGTTTTTGAATCAATGGAGACTAAATCGGATGCAATTGAGCGCATAATTCTGACTGGACCATAGAGAATCGGTCAAATTGACCCAACAAAAGACTGGTTACAGTTTAAAATACCAAGCTTTGTTGCTTTACATTTAAATGATCTGGAACATCTATACATTCGGTAGGTATACTACGTATATTTCATTATTAGAGAAAGTTCGTATGTATGTCTAATTATGTGTACATACCTATAGATAGGCTATATGTATACGATAAGATGTATATAAAGGAGTGAAGTTGGGTTTGATATGTGTATACAACGCTTAAGCTTATAATTAACCGACTTTTAAAAAGAAGGTGTTCCTATTTGCCATAACATGTACTTATTTGTTGTGTTCTCCTTGGCCCGGCACCGATTTCAAAAATATATGAATTTACTTTCTTAATTTTTTATTTGGAAATAACATTATTTTTTTCTACACTTTTTACCTACTACATTATACACGCTTATTATATTATGGGCTTTAAACAAGATGTTATTTTACAAAATGAGATGGATATTTTAAAAATTGTACTGAAATGACATCAAGCTTAAATTTCAAGTTTAGTAAAGTTCTACTAAAATTTGATAAACTTAAATTTTTAGATGATTAGTCTACTGGTTGTTTCTAAAAGTGGTACTAGGGCACAATTTACTTAGCCAAAGTCGTGTACATTGGAGAAGGTGCTTAATATTAGAGCAATAAAAATGTTTTTTTTTTCAAAAGTTGTTACATAAGTTTTCAGTATTCATTTGCACCATGAAGCTTGACACCTTGACATAATGATATCAAAAAATATTATTGTAAGTAATTTCAACAGCACCTATGTAGGCTTCATTAAAGTTCATCCAGGCACGTCAAAAGCAGCGCGTGTTCTAACCGCTACTTCTCGTTCTAGGCGACCGCAGAATTACGCGCTTGAACGCCTTGAAAATGTTGGCGCAAACAAGCGTTTGAAGCAGATTTTATTTTTTATTAGCTATCTATAAATAATGTTTTAGCTATATATTGAAACAAATTTAATAAAATATAGCATTTTTTTGAGATACTTATAACACTTCTTTCAATAATAACTTACTTAACTTAATTAACTTAACAAAGTTAAGAAATTCTGAATATTACGTAATATGTACATCGATCCATGTAGAGAGCATGTAGCTTCGGTGACGTACTTTATCTCTATATATTACTATATAATCTCTACATATCGATACTTACTTGTGTCTAATATTTCACTGCTTTAGGTACTTCAATTTTCCAGCTTCAACTAAGGATAATATAGTTGATTTCTGATAGCAAACACATTTTTATTATTATGGAAATAGCCTATAGCACTAATTGGTGGTAATGCCTATACTGTATTCCTATAAGCAAAAAAAGTTTTTACTCGTAGTATAGGATCGATAGATTCACAGACCAACATACAAACAAACTTTATTTATTTATCCATTTATTTTCTGTGAAAATAGGCAATTTAATAATTTTAACCCTGACTCAAAAAGATAAACTAATTAAATCTCCAATGACGACACAATATGTTAATTAACTGTTAATGCCCCTATCTATGTCAATCTCGGTAAATTCTTCTAAGGTCCATTTTACATTTTAACTCAGTTCAAAATACCTCAAAGACGCGTGCTTTGAGAACGCGACCTCGAGGAAACCGCAAAATTATCCACTCAAGCGTTACCAAAGATCTAAAACGAGGTTGTTGGGTTTTTAAGAACTGTTTGAATTTGAAACTAGTAATTTTTTTAAACTTGAATATAAATAAAATTAGATTATTTTTCCCACTATCTTTTCGGCTTAGAAATAGAATAATTTTTAAGTTTAACTCAATTTAAACATCAATCAATTTATTTATTTAAGTATGTATTTAAATTTATCCATATTTTAACTTAAACGCATTAGAACCCTGTATACTTTTATAATTGGACATAGTTATGCAGACCAGAACCAACCCACAGAATGACTGTTTTGAGATATGATGGATTTTGTTTTTAGATATGATCAATTTTCATAATGAAATGTGGGTTGGCATCTTTGTTGACAGTGTCTTTTGCATTCAAAAATCGTTAGATAGCTTAGATATTTTTAGCATATATATATATATATATATATATATATATATAAAACAAGCAATTTTGGACCTATCTGTGTACTTAACTCAATTTCACCACGATTGTGGGTTGGTTCTGGTCTGCATAACTATGTCCAATTGTGCGTGTGTACCGTAGCAGTCTGGAATGTCTTGGCAGATTTGCATAAAATTTCCTATATATGAGTAAATCGACTACGATGGAATTAAACATCAGTGTAATATAATATAACCCATAAAATAATGCTAGAAGGTGGTGTGGATCGTTTACCACGCTTACCACGGAACTAGATGGCGCTTTTGTAATAATGTCCCAACATATTTATTTATTATATTATATACATACAAAGAAATGACGAGATTTTTGTTTAAAGCCGAAAAAGGCACCCAAGTATGCAGTCGAGCGAAGCGAGGGTAAATCACTACTTTTCAATAAATATCAGAAAGCGGTCCATATTAAAACCGCAAATTGTATTTTGCAATCGAGAAGTAAGAAGACTACAGGTTTCTTTACAATCGATTACAGCAAATTGCGAATAACGGATGGTTACTTGAGTTTTTGTTAAGTGTACATCATTAAAATTGCATCCGAATACTGTTGGTATTACCATATTTTAATCTTTAGTTTAATTAAATTACACTTTTCATTCGTTTACAATTACTTAGTAATGGAAGTAAAACTAAATTAGAAGTAATTTATGTGAGTGATTTATTTTTCTTAGTATTTACTACAAAAATATAAAAAAAACATAATATTAACTTATTATTAACTATAACAACTTAATATATAAAAATAACTTAATATATTTAGTAATTATATTTAATAATTTATAGAAAAATTGCGTTGGAAGATGAATTATAAACTTATGTCATTGTTTGTTCGCATCACGTAAAAGCAAATCATAAAACGTTCAAAAAGCATACGTATTTCTAAAAACTTTTCTACCCATAAATATAGTATTTTTTATTAAAATATATCGGTAAATATAATTAAAATTAATAACACAATAAATAAACATAGATTATAAAGTGAACAAGTCACCAACAAAATAATGTCACACGGCTTGCCTATTTAATTCGAATTATGTTCAGTGATCGAATATGAAACTTGATAGGTGTTCAGACGTTTCTTGGGAGCTGAGGCCGCAAACGGTAGCCACTGAGATCAGGTGACAGGCGCCTCCCGTCGAGATTATTAAGAGATTCGTGCGATACATAATGCTATCAAAATTTCATTTTTCCAGGAATATGTTAGGAAAGTTTTGAAGAGTGTTAACTGTCAGTGGCGGTAACTGTCGATAAAAGCGGGTGGTAACTATCGATAATATTTTGACACATCATGCCATTATTTTCCAGTAAAAATTGTTGATTGAAATTGAATGTGACAGCGCTAATGTATGGATTCCTTTTAGGAATGTATCAAGTGTAGTGGAATAAGTTTTTTTCTTAATAATGTAAAACGTAGATAACACAACATAATAAATCAGAAATTGCAGTGAAATCAATTACTTGTGTTAAAGTAATACCATCACACTGAAGTATGACAGTGAAAGGAGAACTAAGAGAGTGCACAATAATTTGTATTGCGCAAAAGTCTCTGTAAAATATGTTGTAAATTCAATCTGGATGATTTAATTATTAGTTTAAAAGTAAAAGAAACACAAAAAACAAAGTGCCAATTGTACTGAACATATTTGGCATCTTATCAATTAGATAATCCTATCATGATTCGTATTTTTGACCTTATCATAAAGCAAATAGATGGATCCGGTCACTACTTAGTCATCCACGACGGACATACAATAATATTATTATTTATGGTTAGTGAACCGTTTACCTTCGTAAAGAGAAACGGATATAATCCAAAAGCAGACCACGCAAGTCCTATTAACCACTTCCTTCACGGTAGTTTTTTATTATACACTAGCAGTACCCGCGGCTTCACCCGCGTTCATGATTTCAATCCCGGTAGAAAAAAAAAAGAGTAAAATAAGTATCCTATGTTACTTCTAATACCTCCAAGAATAGGTGTACAAAGTTTCATGATGGTCGGTTTAGTAGTTTTCGCGTAAAAGCGTAAGAAACAAACTTACATTCACATTTATAATATTAGTTTAGATAGTAGGTATACGGTAGATATGTTTTAAGACACCTATTTTGTAATTTATCACTTTGAAAAAAATAAAATTATTTTTCATTGCAGTCGTTTTATATTAATACTTTTCCGTCACATATATTATATTCTATCATTGCTAATGCAGTAGAAACAAGTTAGACAAATGTATGAATAATATATGGATTAATTACTCTAATCTAACTAATAATTATGGTATATTATGAGAAAAAAAGAGTGCACCTGTCTATTAAAGGGAAAGTAAGTATATTTTACATTAAGAATATTTATATCATATTTTGTTCATTAAATGTAAAAAATTATAATTAATTTCAATATCTTAGTTGTTTATATTAATTTATACCTATTTATCGTGGACGAGGGAAACTACTAGGTAGTTACATGACGGTTAAAAATAATTTATTTTTAAATTTTTTAAGCCAATATATTTGAGTTTCGTTAACATTAGTTATTTGTCTTACCTGGATTAATAAACCGTACATTCACATATAATAAAATAAACTTACAAAAGTCAACTAACTAATCACAACATTTAAAAATTATGTGATCTACAATTCTAAAGCCTCAAACTGTTAAATGCAAGCCGTAATCCAAATGGACCTAATTCTTTAATCTTGGTAATATAGGTATCGCGTTTCGGGCTTTCTAAAATAAGTATCGCATAAAAGGACGGTGTTTATACCGATGTGGGTGTTAAACGCAGTTTTATGTTACTCATCCCACGTCTCTTTAAATCTCTGTTGGAGACCACAGCGAGGTAACAAGAACTTAAAAGAAAAACGTTTTTGTTTGGTCAGTTGAACACCTCCAAGAGGTGTAATATTTTTTATAGTATAAGGGTCGATGTGGTCTTGTTTTATAAAAGGTGTAAATTGTGTACGATTCCATCCAGACCCCTGTACCGCCCGTATTGACTATATCAACAGTACTATAATAGAGAGTAACCGCAGGCTTTAGAGCTTCCTTCAGATAATGAGCTCATCAAAAATAAAAACCACTTAGATTTCTAGACAGGAAAACGGTTTTTCAAAGCAATGAACACAAAAATGATACAAAAATACTAGAAGTCCCGAATTTTTATGAAATAATTCAGTAAATAATATGACTTCATTTTAAGAACTATAAACACCTTAATAGATTAAATTAAAATTGATGTGCTTTTTAGCAAGCTTTTTAAACAACCCAAAACTTAAAAAAAACCACTGTCTACTGTGTGTATTCGTTTGTATTTATAGTTACAAAAAATTTATTAGAAAGTATGTAAAATAAAATATTCTCTAACTGAAGTAAAAATTAAAAATACCTATTACACGGGGTTGATCAAAATTTATAGCATATTGAGCTGAAAGGAGAAAACAGAAAACGAATTTTTTAAGCTTACTAAACAACATTATCCGCTGTATATTAAAATGAAATGGGCCTAAGATGATTTTTATGGCCGCGCCTATTGAGAAAAGTGAAATAGATTCTTATAAGCGCATATTATATCAGATTTTATCAATAATATTATAAAGCATAGTAGAGTGACGCACATGTGTACATACTGCTGAACAGTTTGTTTGTTTGGTTTAACGCGCGAATTTTAAGAACTAGTTTGCATTAAAAAATCTTTGAGCGTTTGGTAGCCTATTTATCGAAGAAGGCTATAATGCTATAACATTACATAGTATATTTAAAAAATCTAAGAATTTGGCTTTGGTTGGTGTTGAAATTTAGAACGCAGGTAGAGCCACGGAAAACACTAGTATAAATAAACTACTGTACTTTTGCAAGTATGGAGGATTCATAAAGATAAATTGGATTGTTCTGGCATTCTTAATTCAACGATTTCTTATTGTCTGTGACACATGACAAAGTTCTCTTAATAGAACTGATATTTGGGCTCCAATGTAAAAGGGGTCTTTGATATTCCATTCCGGATGTTGCATTTGTCATAATGCTGGGGTACATGTGCGTTACGACGGTTAATATATATTATAGACCTACAACCAACAGTTAACTTATAAAATATAAATTTTATGTCATGTAATATATAAGTAACTAGATAGAAAACATTATATTAATAATTTATTAACTTATTTGCTTAAATAAATTAAAAAAAACTATGATATTATCTCACTTACAGAATTTTTTATTCATAAATTTAACTGGTTGTCCTTCCAAAGTAACGCACATGTCTAGCTCCCCTACATCTAGACAATTTGTTCCAGCCAAGCATGACGAAAGAACGTACGATGTCAAGTCCGAGACACGCGTACGCTTTAGCCTTTGCTTATGGTGGGGCAAATATCTAAAAAGTTAGTACACAATAATAAAGCTTATTAGAACAACATAAGGTACACATAAACGCAAAAAATAAACGTCCAAAGACAAAATATTGAGTACTTAACTACTACAAAATATGATAGGGACACTGATTTATGGTACTAGGTTGATATTATTAGAAGAGGGCTTGCTTCTAGGCTTATTAAAGCCCATAGGCCCACATATACTCGTTAAATTATAAAGTACTTAAGAAAAATAAAAAAGAAATACAAAATAAGTATTGCATTCAGCCATCTTTAACGTTTAAAGGGAATCAAGCCATAGTTAGCACATATAGGTCCAATAGCACATGCAGGTTTCCTTGTGTTTTCTTTCACCGCAAGACTAATGTTAGTGATGTTAAATTCACACATGAAAATATTGTGCGAAACACTGATTCGAACTCATCGACCATCCAAACGAGGACGTTACCACCGCCTTCAACCTATCTTCAAAAAAAAAGTTAATTTCATAATAATAACAATAATATCATAAAGTTGTTCAAATTAATTTTGTATACTTATAACAAATGACTAACCAATTAAAACATCAACAATATCCAATTAAATAATCTTCAAAGATGACTTAAAAGGTCCAATTAGAGGTCGGCCGTTTGATTTCGTCGCTTATTTATTTTCAGCGACCTCTGACGTCCGGGACAGGGGTCGGACCCACAAGGCGAAAGATGCCAAGCGTAGAGCAATTCGATTAGGGTGCAACAAGGGAGACGCTGACATTGCAACAACACCAACCAAACCAAAACACGCTTCAAAACTCAAGTATGAACGCTAAATATATATCCAGTAAAGTCGAAGTTAAAGTTGATCATATTTTTCAAAAGCCCACACAAAGTTCAGTCAGTGTGTCATTCCATTTCATACGCGACACTCGCAAATAGATCGGTGACGAGTCAGTATGGGTGCGAATGCCATTTCACGAAATATGAAATTACTATATATTAGGGTGGCTTTTCGATTTTTTGTTTTATTATTATTGGCAGCCGGTGCGGCGCTGAGTATGCTTGTATAAGCAATGTGAAAGCCCATTTTTCTTAAAAGCAGAACTGTGTAGTTTCAGAAAATAAAGATGGTAATGGTAAAGTAGCTATTTTAATTCAAGTCTGAATATATTTCATGGGAAAAGAGACTAATAGTGCCAATTTGTGATGTCTTATTAGAGCTAAATGAAAACATTCTCCGCTCTCGTTTTTGACAGCGAATGTCGTGAGATTCCGCATAAGATTGTTGGTTCTACGTCACGATCGGTGTGTAAATTTAACTAACTGAGAGAGGTTTTTAGCGGAGTTCTTTTTATTTTAAACTAGCTATTCACCCTTTTTTCGCTCAGGTTCGTCGCAAGGTTCGATTTAACGGTTTGTTTTGAATAGAATATACTCGTATAACGTATAATACGTATACATAAATGTATAATGGATATGATGAGTTTTTGTGAGTTTAAGGTGTTATCTGTGAAGAGATCTCCCGCGATAAAAATAGTCTATGACATTGTCCAGCTTTACAACTATCTCCACACAAAAAAAATGACGTCGATCTCTCACTCTGTTTCGACGTGAAAGAAGGACAAAAAATAATATAATAATTATATAATAAAGTAGCGGTACGTGGTAATTTATTTTGCGTTTATTAATCTTAGCTATTATAAGTAATAGTTAAATTATTTTAAATGTAAAATATTTATAACAAATAAGCAACTTCTAATTCGGAAATAATATATATTTGAAACTTCAGGATTAGAAATAATAATATTTATACATCTTTGCATATACCTAGGTACTATAAAGCTGGAGCATAAACATATAATTTTCGACTTTATTGACGCTCATACCAAAATTAGTTTGAGTCTACATGATATTAAAATCTAGCAAATATTAAAC
The DNA here is from genome assembly GCA_951802675.2 of Boloria euphrosyne. Taxonomy (NCBI): domain Eukaryota; kingdom Metazoa; phylum Arthropoda; class Insecta; order Lepidoptera; family Nymphalidae; genus Boloria; species Boloria euphrosyne. Next base: position 9,479,650 of record OX637879.1, on the reverse strand, counting down.
TCTTTTTTTTCTAAACTTTGATACATTTATTGAATTTTATATTATAAGCAATATTAACAGTACATTGTACTTACCATTTTTTATAAATATTTGAATTTAAATTAAAGCAATGAAATGATAATAAAATACAAAGAAACAACGTTCATTTGTTCCCATAATACTTATTTGAATATAAGTATATTATATCGTGTAGTAAATAAAAAATACATATCCCATAGCTAAAATACCAGATAACTCATTTATCAGCGTAATAGATCAGCAGTTTCCTGCATCGAATACGAAAAATGAATTCATTTGCTACGAATTGAATTGAAATGAAATGAACGGGCCCCTAAAAAGCACGCAAAGGCGCAGGGAGCAATAGAAAAATAGAAATGGGTTGTTCTTATCTAGATGTAGAAGCGAAGGATTGTGGATTGTAATGAGGGGAAGGGTGAACCTGAAAAGGATACCATTCAACCCCGCTCACTTCAAAATAATTGAAGTTAAATTTGTTCATTTAAATTGACTAAGGCCCGCCTTTTGATATTTAATGATAAGATTGTAACAACCCTATGGTTGAATAATGAAAATGGTTACTAATAAACTTTGATATACACTCACAAAATATCAATATCCATATTCAATTTAGCAGTCGAATATCTATTACCTAGTACATTCATATATTCTATGGACGATACAGCTGGTAGAATTGGTCTGAAAATTTAATTTGTGCATTTAATATTCAGAGGCTCGTATTAGAATTTCGTAGATAACTGAAATTATAACATTGTAAAGCATGTCCCACAATTGGACGGCCATAATTACCCGCAAAACGTGTTAAATTGTACTTCATCTAGTACGAACTGTTTCAATTGTCCGGCGCATGTTCAATTACGATTTAATAGGGCACAGCGTTGATTAGGGATCGAGGATGAGGACTTTGCTAATCGCCTCTTGACGTAACGTGAAATAATTAAATTCTATGATATTATTATTAACTTTATGCTAAACATTCTCTTAGAAAGATTCCATAATTTGATTTCCCACGAATGACAAATAAGTTTACCTTATAGCGCTGCCTCAATAGAAAGCCTAACAAAGTCACGATTGGCTTAGTTTGCATCTCGAGATCCCCGTACCCAGCATCGCATCTGTCTTGTTACCTGATACAGGACTGCAAAACAAGGTCATTAACTTAGTCTCAGAATGTTGTAACAATGTATACAAAAGTAGGCCGTGAATAGAATCGCTCAACTTTTGTCAACGTATAAAAATTCTGCACGTGCGGATGTGGGAATAACTAGAATCCGCCAAAAGAGCACCTCTAGTTGCGTAAGGCTCAAAAAAAGGTCACAGTCAGGTAAATTTAGTCTTTTCACCAAATAATACATATGAAAGTTACACTTTTTCCAAAGGATTTTATTTTGATTCAATAAGAAAACACGTGTGTTACGCAATACCCGTTCTGTGAAACCGAATAGATCTCACGTCTACTATTCCGTGGGAAAGTTTTTTGAAATAGGTACAATTTAAATTACTCTACACTAACAATATGAGTAATTATCACTAGAATTTGTGACTGCAAAACAACATTGCAGACTTAATTACACTTTAATTATATTGAAATTGTTATGAGGTATATTATACGTTAGCAGAATATGGTGAAACTTAATGCTTCTAATAACTATTTTTTGTTAAAATATATTTATACCCAAAAACTGACTGCCTTGGTGGTGTAGTGGCTAGCATATACATCGAGAGGTCCTGAGTTCGAGTCCCGGGTCGGGCCAAGTTTAATTATTGAGTATTTCTATTTAGTAAGTCTCAGTAACAACCCAGAGTTGGGAAGTTGATGGTGTGTCACCTACGTGTCTCGGAGAGTACGTAAAGCCGTCAGTCCTGCGCCTTAGCTCTCACTGGTCGTGTCGAGTAGTCGTCCCACCGGAGTATGAGAGTGATAGAAACAGAGAGTGCAATTGTGTCTGCGCATACACTTGTACACTATAATATCTTCTGCGTATTTGGCTAGTCTCAATGAGATTGGCCGCCATGGCCGCAATCGGTCAGAGAACATTATTATTATTATTATTATACCCAAAAAATACAAACCTAAATAAATTACTTTTGAACATACCTATTATAAATTGTATTTAATGTTACATGTATTTGCAGTCACCTATTAAATCTTGCATTTTGATATAACACTGGATTGATTCGGACGAAAGTTTTTATTCAAATACCTACACATTAGCCACCTTAGATCCACAATTTACATTTTTAATTACTTATAACTGTTTGCTCTATGATACTCGCGTTATCAACACGTATCAAACAACGTATGGTGACGAAACATCAAAACATATAAAGGTTAAACATATAACCCTCTTTTGGGTATCGCCGCAGTCGGTGAAAAATCGATTTTTTTTCTAATATTTCATTCATAAAACTTGTATATTTATTTAACTTTTATGACTACGACTATAATTAATAGTATAAAGAATAGTAGCATAATATATAACATTACGGTAATATTTTTACTTGTTACCATTTATTTTAGTGAACTCCGTATATTATTTTTTTAGCCTGAGGCTTTTACTTAATACATATTATGAATTAATAATCTTAAGAAATTCATTGTATAATTCTTCATTATCTTAAGTAAACAGTTAACAGGTGACTAGGATTCCCATCAACCAGCTGATGTATGTACGTAGAACAAAAACTGACCGCACCTGCTTTTAAATCTGACATTTGATATTCTTACACATGCTCTTGGTGGTTACTTTAAAAAATGTGGTGCCATACTTAAAAATAAGACCATAAAACTATTTAATACTGATAATAACAACATAATTTGTTTATTTTGCGTCTATTTAAATACATCTGCTTACAGTTCATATGGTGTAAAAGTATATTATTTATATGAAATTAAATGCAGGTGAACCCACAAAATAAATATTGTTGTTGTAAACTTTCTATTATTACTTAACGTGAATAAATGTTTAACTTATTTTCAATGGGGTACTAAAAATATTTGTTTCAACAACGTTAGGATATGATAATCGTTGCCCTGAGCGACAATCCCCTAATGGTTTCATCCATATAGGAGTATAAATTCCGTAGGCCGTGACCAAGCCAAAACAAACTGTTGCCTTCCTGATAATTAATGATCATCTCCATCAATTTTACGGTCGTTCGTTCAAAAAGTAGTTAAATCAGAACGATATTTTAGGTCCTTTAATGCACCTGCTTACCCTATTTTTTGTTGCTTTTGAATACTAATTAAAATCGTTAATTTATTAATGAGACGTCCTTCAAATTGACAGTGTATTAAATAATGTATGTTTTATTTTTTGTTTTTATGTCTATCAGTTATTAATTAAATATATTATGTTAATTTTCACATATTAGCGGAACCAGTTAGTTGAAAAGTTTATGCTTGTAGATAAGAAGCAAAAAGCTTGAGACACATTGCTTGTAGATAAGAAAAATTGCAATTACGGAAAAAAAATTGTTACAAAAGACGATATTCTATATCAATATTTTATACGTAAAACTGTTTAAAATAAATAAACTATGTTTATTATAATTAATTAATAAATATGTTACGAAGCAAATAATCGACTTGGTTTTGAAGATTAACATTAGGAAATTTATTCTCGTACATCAAAACGCGAAATGGAAATATTCCATGTAATAGAAAAAATTGTATCATCATTAAATTAATACAATTTACTATCGAAAGTCACTGTATGTGGCTGTTACTAGTTCGTAAAAAATGAAAAATGCTGGTTAATTAACGTGTTCTACAGTATTTAAATCTGAACCAATATATGCATAAAACTCAATGTTTTGTTTTATATTTAGGGAAATCAATTAACATAACTCAAACAAAAGAAGCTCTCCAACAATCATTACGAAGAAATTCTTTGAATTTCTTACGGAATGTTTTTACATTTAGGCATAATATCTACATTGACTTTTGAAAATTTAAATTTACGAAACAATTGCATTTTACTGCTTTTCTAACTATTTTTATTACATATTAAGGAAATTAAAAAACTAATATGATAATACCTTTTTCTAACTAAAATGGCCTGTTAGAATTTTTAACTACTGTTAGAATTTTCTACATTTCAGGGAAAATACTAATAGCCATTATTTAATACATAATAGCTTTAATACCTTTTACAGCTTTATTAATTTAAATAAATGTGCTTTGATAGCTTTGAAACTCACATAAAATATTTGTCTATAATAGAGTTGCCTACGTTTTGTATTGATCATCCTTAGTAATATTATCAATGCAAAAGTAACTCTGTCTGTCTGTCGCGTTAGCACGCCAAAAGTACTGAACCGATTTAAATGAAATTTAGTACACAGATAGTTTAGAGCCTGAGAAAGGACATAGTCTACTTTTCAAGGCGACAAAAGCGCTGTAAATGGTTAAAATAGGGGATGAAAATCTTATTTTTTAGGCTTTTGATTGGATATAAATAAATAAGACGTTCAAAGTTTGTAAAAAATTTATCCTAAACCTACCTAGGGGGTACCTAGGAACCCGAGTGAACTAAGTGTGAGTCACTATAAAAAAAATATTCGTTCTGAATGAAAAATCAAAATTAAAACTCGTTATGCTTGAAGAAGGTAACATCACTTCTTGTAATACCACTAGTAGTAGTAATTTGCCTACATACTCGTAGTGATGGAAAGGCGTGGTCAAGTCAATGATTTAAACAAAGCTTTTAGTTGCGATGACACGGCTTTATTTTTAATCGATTGAGCTTTAAGGATTTTGATCGTGATTGTTTTTGTTAACTGTTTAATTGAAAGCTCGTGACTTTAGTTTATTAACATTCGTTTTTGTAAAAACCGTCCGAAACGTCTCTTTTCAATGCGATTTATAAAAAAGTATTCTATTTTCTTATAAAAACGTAAGGAATACATAAAATATAATGTCCTTCCGGCCGATTACGACCGCGGCGGCCAATCTCAGTGAGTGAGAGTAGTGCACGAATGTACGCACAAACACAAGTGCACTCTCTGTTCCTTATCACTCTCATATTCCGGTGGGCGCAGTTAAGGCGCAGGACCGACGGCTTTACGTGCTCTCCGAGGCACGGGGTTGAAACACCGCTAACTTCCCGGCTGTTACTGAGGCTTATGAAACAGAAGGACTCAATAACTAAACTTGGCCCGACCCGCGACTCGAACCCAGGACCTCCTGGTGTGCGACCGTACATGCTAGCCACTACACCACCGAGGCATTTATATTAACATAAATATTTAACTCATATAGAATTGACATTTACACTAATATAACCATTATGCGGTATTACAGTCAACGATATTATATTAATAATTAAATCTGTAGACACAAATCGACGATTATTTTTAGGACGTGTGGTCATGTTGGTAATATAATATTAATAGTACCGAATCAATGAATCCCTCGAGAGGTACCGCCTCTTTTATTATGACACTATAATATGTATGAGGGTTTACTACTGATCCCACCTACAGCGGCGTTTATTTATGGGGTCTTGAATAAACTTTATGAAAAACTTAGTTTAGTTTTCTATGCAAAATAAATTTTAATGAAATATTTGATTAATATGGTTTAAAATCAACATTTTAATTGATTGCTTAATGTAAATGAAGAATTTTTCAATTTTTTTTTAATATTAATTAATGGCACGAAAACGTACTTAGAGTGGTTTTTGTGGCGGTTAAATATAGTAAATTACTAGAAAATCAATAACTGATTAAATATTATATTAGCAGTTAAAAATCGTTTCAAAACTCGGTGAAGCAAATCTAATAATAAAATCTTAAATCTAGAATTAATTTGTTTTACTTAGCTGAAACAAATGATACAGTTTGTAAGAAAAAAGGAACAAAATAACATTTAGTTTAGTCTTTGCAATTCTTCTTTTCATGTTCAAATAAATGTAACGTAGATGTTACGTACAAAAGTACCTGTAAAGTGAAACGTCTCGGCTCTATATTTGTAAGTCAAACTGCCTAACGGTTCGGACGTGGTAAGTGCTTCAGCAAACATCTGAGCCACCTAGTGTAAAGTTGAATTTCGAAATTGAGATGGATTTGAAGGTACATAGAAGATATTCGACCGAATGTATCTGTTATTTCTTATTTAAAATAGAATTGAATGTAGGATTTAAACAGACATAAATTTTACATTCTGTGTTTGTAGTTTTGCGTAATGGAAATGCAGTTTTGACGTATTTATTTTCTAAGTAGGCTATTTTTTACAGTTTTCACAGATACTAGTCACAAAAGCGTTCATTACTATTGTTTACTAAGCTTATGACGTAACAAACTTTCATATATTAGCTTTTTGAGGTGTGATAAAATTAGTTATTATTTTTTTAAGTAAGCTCGAGTGAAGTTAGGTTACGTTGCTAGTCTTTTTAGAAAAACATCTTTTAAAAGAGCATAGATTTATTTGTTAATAAAGTCTGATACATCCTTATTATTCCTATATTATTAATAGTTTACTTAAAATAGAGTTGAGACTATAGCTATAATTTTCATCCCAAAAACATCACATAGGAACTATACTACTACTACCCAATTTAACAATATGTTTTCTAATATTCGTTTACGTTCAGTAATTTTTGAAGTCTTTTTAAATTCTTGCTGTCAAAGTGCATTGAGAAGTGAGCTTAACGCGGGATTTAGGTCTTATGTAACTGCCAGTCTCTCGATATGGAAGTATTGAAAGTAAGCTATTTGCAACGATCCACTCGCTTTTGCAGCTTATTCAAATAACTTTTGAAATCATTTATATGTAAAATATTATTCCGCTCAAAAATATTATTAGTGTAAAATTGCATTTTATACAAAAATAAAGTGCATTAAAGTGCGATGCCTGTAACTATTTATATTTTATTCAGCCCTTTTTAACGTCCCACTTCTGGACACGGACCCAATATAAATACGAGGGGGATTAGGCTATAGTCCAAGAGGAATTGGTGGACTTTACATCATCATCAGCCCTTTTTAACGTCCCACTGCTGGGCACGGGCCTCCCTCATCTCTCATCAACATGCACGTTTCCTCACGAAGTTTTCCTTCGCTATAAGGTAAGTAATTATCATGTTGTAACGATTTATTGAAACATGATAACTACCTTAACTGGAGAATATTTTTGTTCATATCTAGATCAAAAAAGAACATGTCTTGTGCAATGAATCCTTAAAGGGCATTTGAATGAGCAGGTACATCACTTATTAATACACTTTAGTTTTATTTAGCAACACTATAAATATCGGTCATGAAAATATGATATATTTATGTAAAATATAGACAAATACACCCATTATAGTGTAAAACTTTTCAAATTTGAAAACTTGATAACAATTGTTTATACGAAATTACCACTTAATTGTAGTAATCTTATTTGCGTTTCAAAGCTTATCCCATTGTTCTCTTTAGACCTATTATTACTACGATTGCATTGGACGGCTGTCTGTTATAATGCGACTGTCATTTAAATTCCGTGTGCTAGATACTGTCTTACATACAAATTAGTGCGGAATTTATTTTAAAATGGTGATGTAAAATAAGTTCCGCGGTGGTGCGTCCTTAGGTGCCTTCCATTAAAATATTGTATACTGTAGATTTTCGTCTCTCTATGTACAAAATTACACCCAAATACGTCCAGCGTTCAACACAAATAGACACACATACAAAATTTCGAATATATAAAAGTTCGAAATAATAACCTGCAATAATATGTTGCTTATATGATAATCCTACTAATATTATAAATGCGAAAGTTTGTGAGTATGGATGTTTGTTACTCTTTCACGCAAATACTACTGAACCGATTACGATTAAAATTTGGTATGTAGGTAGCTGAAGACCCAGAATAACATATAGGCTTACTTTTTATCCCGGAGTTCCCGCGGGATTGACTCCTAATATTTAAAAAATTAACGCGGGCGAAGCCGCGGGTACTGCTAGTAAATTTATATTTTATTGCTAACCAGTAAGTAAAAAGTTAAACATTATGGCCAAAGAAATAATTTCCTTAAGCAAGAACAGAATCTAGAAAGATCCTGTCTTGAAACTATTTTGATTTGCTGATAATGTTAGGCAAACTCAATATTATGGAATTGTTAAGATCATAATTCAATATAATATGAGATTTGAACTGTTGGCTGATGATCTCTTTAATCTGTAATAAGAATTAGGAAATTTGAATAAAATTTGATTTATATTCCGCCGTCTTATTTGAGTAGTATCACTTTGAATAACTTGAGCTTTAAACTTAGCGAAAGTTGCTTAAATAAACATATTTAAAACTTTTCCTACTTGACCGTCCCAAAAGGATAGATTTCATGGAGAAAATTAAAAAAGTTAGCTCAAACAACGTTCGTTCATATTTTGAAAATAAGTGTTTACCTTTTATAAGTCACTTGAGTGTATGTTTTGCTTTGGCTAATGCTTCAAAGTTTTTACTTTGGGGATTATAAGAAGGCTAAATAAAAACTTATATTAACACTTGGTTTCCTTTTTATATGTAAATATTTTTGTTATGAATTTTTAAACTTAAATTATGTAAATATCTATATAAATAAAAATCTCGTGTCACAGATTTTATTATCGAACTACTCCGAAACGGCTTGGCCGATTTTAATATTTTTTTTTGTGTACATTCGGTAGGTCTGAGAATAGGTCATTGGGTTTTTTTATTCCGCTTAGACATAGGAATAAAACCTCTTCAGATTTTTTATTTTTTAAAAATACTCATAACCCTAAATTTTTACCCTTCCACCACAATTCCCTATTTTTAATAGTGATAAGAACGCGGGCGAAGCCACTGGAATTGCTAGTTAGTATAATAAATCCGTAATAAAGCTCATATCAAATACGTATATCTTTACTTGGAAGTGTTTTTTCTATGAACTGACAGACACTAGATTATTTTATAATATGAGAAAAACATGATTCGTATATTACTATTAATATTGTTCTTAAATTAAAATTATTGAGGTTTCCAGAGTGGAAACATTCTATTTTGACATAACATAAAATCAGTTCAACGGTTAATGCCTTGAAACACGCTTTGTAGTCCAATCAATAACAATCCTAAGTTCCCTCACTTTAGAATCCATGAAAGTAAATTGCTTAGAGTCAGCTATAACATTCAAATAGGAAGCGAGTAATAATATATCATTATATTATTAACTTATCTTCTCACCCTTGACAATAATGGCTGTTGAAATATTTGATATCATTATTCGTGAATAGAAACCATTCTGAATTTTACTGCTTCTTATCATGCAATACTTTAATTCAATTCACAAAACAACAGGTGGTGTCGAAGTTTAATTCTAAAAAATATGTCCCGTTGGTTTCTTAAACGTGACTAGGATTTGATCTTTATTACCCACTGAGATATTCTATGATAGTCATAATATTATAAACATGATATATCTACGTAGGTACGGTAAGTAGTTGGAATTCATTAAATTTACCAGTACTTGGTAACGTTAGTTACGTTATTTGATGCATTTTTATAACTTATAAAATGTCTACCGAATCATATTTGCATATCAAAATGATTTTGACGTGATTAATTGAAGGTGTTAGAAAGGTACGAAGGGCCAAAAGCGCGCGTGTTTTTCTGAAAATACGGCCAATTTTAAAGGTAGATCTTTTATATAGGACATGGGACGAAAAATCGATGTCTCCCATGAATTTAAATATATTCTAAAATGAATATTCATACCAAAATTATGAAGCACGATAACCTAAAACGAGGAGATGGATGCATTTTACGTTGAGTGGACAGTTATGAAAAATTTAATACACCCGCTTGGTGCTTCAAAGAACCTCGTCAAATAAACCTCTTAGCGAATAGTCGGAGATATAGCGAGATTTGCATAAGACGGCAGAATGGCCATCTTGGGGCTGAAGACCGTGTCTTGCATCTAAATAACGTCTTATATATTTTGTAAATATTGACTCTTGTCCGCACCCTTTGAAAGGTTCCGATCCTTAACCGAGTTAGGAGGAATAAATAAGTGCTAAAATAGAGTGTACGCATATATCTATCACATTTAACCTCTTAAGATACGAATATGTATTCAAACCGTTTTGAAAACTTGTTGTACTTTACTATAATTATATTTTTTTATATCAGCATTGTAGATACAAGTTTCTTGTATAATTTTACAGTAGTATTTAGTAGTCCTAATACAACCATCCATGTATTAGCTACTTGTAGCCCATTTTAATTAAAATTTCTCATCGGCAACATCTAAGGGACTTGGTTACTAATTTCAATATGGCAGTGACTAATCAAAGTTGCTTTATATTTTAATTCCACCTAAAAGCTTATCTGACACAGACCTACATTATCTTTTGCAATACCTATTTTCCTGTTCGTGCAAAAGTACTGATAAATCTGATATTGTGGCTTCGGCAAAATCATTCTCAACAGTCTACTTTGTATTCAGGACCTGTCAGAGTATAAAGCATGTGATATGATTCACACGTGAGTAATTGGTTTCTCTGTCAATTTTTTCGGTTAGGGCTTTTAAGATAATATCTATGTTCCATTGTGACGAAGTTCTAAGAAAACTTTACGTAATTCCTTAGTCAGGAGTTACAATATTCTAATCTGAAGATGGCAAATTCTTATGTTTGCTTTGGAACACAACCTGTATAAAATATAGAGTATTTTAGTTATATATTCAGAGTAGACAAATATAATGTAAGAAAAAACTATTTTGTACGTCTTAATCTAGAATGAATTATTCTACTGACATTAAGAAGCATAATTCGACAAGAACAAAATTCGAATATCTCTGCCGGTAGATTCTAGACACTATCTAGTTACATGGTAAGTAAGCTTGTTAAAAATGAGAGGTAGTGGTGGCCCAGTGGTAACGCGCTCGCTGGGATAATCGAGTGATTCGGGTTTAAATCCGTGTCTCGTACCTCTGATATTTTCATGTGCGAATCATTTTCTAACATTATCACCACTAGTCTTTCGGTGAAGGAAAACATCGTGAGGAAACCTGCATGTCTGAGAGGTTTTGCAAGTTTCCGAAAGACATGTGAAGTCCGCCAACACGCACGTGGCCAGCGCGGTGGACTATGGCCTAATTCCCCTCGTATTGAAGAGAGGCCCGTGCCCAGCAGCGGGACGTTAAAAAGAGCTGATTACACACTCCAAAAACATACATATTTTAAATATTATCCCCCATGACTGGTGTAAAAACTTTCGTGCTACTAAATAATAGGTACTACTTACTGTAAAAGCTTGAGATTTACTTGTATAATAAGAATGTTTCAAAAATGTCATAAATTCTCTCATTGCTTATTAAATATGATCTGCACGCACATGACTCATTAAAACAATTACCAAGACATGACAACAATGAATGCACGATAAAATCGTAGCCACAGTATAATAACGTACGAGAAACGTGATGGCCGCGCCCAACTTTCGCATCCATTCTATGGATGACATGATGTCACCTAAGAGAGAGGATAAGTATCACTTATAAAGGAATACAATGGCATTTAATTGTAAAGCACTATTTTGAGTAAGTATTATTGGAATAGGGACTATCGTGTTTCTAGATATGATTGTAAAGTTCACTCTCACTCACCTATAGGCTATTAATATAATAAATAGCATGTAATTTGAAAAACGCTTTTGCATATAAAAGAAATGAAAATATAGTTAAATAAAATTGTCTTAATCAGTCCAGCCGTTTCAGAGCTTGAATAAACAGACAGACAGACAGACAAAAATAAAAAATTGATTTTTGAAATTAAATCTACCGTATTTACTTTCATATGCATTTAGTGAAAATCTGTTCATTTGACATTAAAAACAGACACTTCAGTTATATTTATATGTATTTATAAAACTCTCTTTCCCTCTCTTACCCTCTCTTTCCTTATCTTTTTCTCTCTCTCTCTCATTCTTGCGCATTCTCAGCATTGCAAAAAATTATTATGATAATTAATTACTCGATGTTTAATACAAAACACTTAATATTCACATAATAAAATTCAAACATTCTATATAAGAACCTCCTCCTTTTTAGATGTTCATTAAACAGTTCAAAAATTCGTAACACTCATTATAGTTAATTTTACGTAACTTTCTAATAAATGTTGAAATTTTTATCATTAATTGAATAAAAACAAGCAAGTACTGGGAAAGTCAATTGGGTCGGTATTTACATTTTTAATTAAAAATAATAAGATATAATTAAAAATATCTTATATGAAAAGTTTCTGTGTAAATTATATATTTCTGTACGTTCTGACATTGAAAGGTAAATATTGGTAGTAATTATAAAGATTAATTCTCATAATGAAAGACAAAAAGGACTAACGATCATAATTTGGTGCAATTTGATCGAGTTTTGTTACGGAGCGGAAACATCAAATCATACTAATTAAAAATGAAACAGCCTAATGATCGTTTGTTTTTGCTTACTGTTCATGTACACTAAAAGACTTTTATAAAATTTCTTTTACAGGGGGTCGGGTCTCCCTTCAATGCGAGGGGATCAAACCTGGTCCATTAAGCTGGTCGAGTGCGGGTTGGCGGACTTCACATATCTTTCTAAATCAGTAGTCGAATTCTATAAGAATTTTTATACTCGTAAAAGTTGACAGTTAAACATATTTAAGTGAATGTAAGTAAGTAAAAGTATACAACATAGATAAATATTAAAGTAAATAATTATATCAAAATAAAAATAATTAAAGCGACTGATTTTAAAATGAACGTTTTTGAATCTCATATAAAATGTCCAGAGGAAGGAATAATTTTAACAGAACGTTTTAACAACAAAAATTTAAACCACAAGAAATCATGTCGTACTAAAGTCCAAGCAAAGCCACCGATTACATTGTCTGTCGTTTTTGTTGGCCAACTGTCATTAAGATGTAACGGAGTGTAAAATGTGCCCAGTAATTTACCACCGGCCAAGCTCTCAGCAAAATTATTTTTACGACTATTGATATATTTTAGCTTTTCTTCGACTATAACAGTATTTTATTAGATTAAACAATGCGGTGTAAAAATAATGTAAATTATTATAATATACTAGCAATTTACGCGGCCCCGTCCGCGCCCGTGGGATGAAAATTTAGGGTTATAAGTATTTTTTTTTGATGCCAAATCATCAAAAAAGTAAAAAATAAAAAATTGATCTATAAATAAAAAAAAATCTGGAAAGGGCAACCCTTATCACCTAGGGGAATAAAAATTAACCTACGACCTATTCTCAGACCTACCAAATATACACAAAGAAATTCATAAAAATCGAGATTTTTTTATATTAGAATACGGCATTTTACTCTCTTTTAAGAGTAAAGTAGGTACCTCTTCCTTTATCCTTACACAATTTGTTCTTGATGTTTTTACTAAACTTCCTTAGAAAATACGAATATATAGTATACGAATATATAAAAAAATATAGTAAAGCTATTTAATAGACGTGACTTGCATACGTTAGAGAAATATTTGAATTATTGATTATTAATAATCAATTGGTACGGGAAAAGTAGTAATATTTTAATTATGTTAATAATATTACTTTTATTGAACATTATAATTTTTCTAATCAAATGCTGAGTGTGAATGAATTGTATAATATTGGCATGTAAACATTACTAAGAAAGATAGTAATTTTTAATGAACTATCCACGTTTGGATAAAACTAGTAAGGTGTTAAATACTTCCTCCGCCTAAGCCTAATATAACCATTATCTCACCTTATTAGCATCAATTCCAACTCTTAATTGTACGGTCGAGATCTGTATATAGAAAAATGTTCTGTTCGTCTTCCAATATAAATAAAAGTTCAATTACGTATACATATATAAACTTAAAATTTTGAAATATATCTAAATCGTTTATTTGTTTTGTTTTAGTGCCTTATATTATAACAATTATAAAAGCTTATGACATAAACACAAAGTTAAATTTATTTGTATGAATAACGTAAAATATTTAATAATAAGAAAATATAAAAAAGGATTAAATACTTATTTAATTGAATTCTCAATATCATAATATTTTCAAGTTATTTAATACTTTCTTAAGTTTACGCGAATATTCGACATTAATGTAACTATAGGGAGGGTCTCTCTCGTGACCATGATTGCTGTAACATTCGAAACGTCGGGAACTAAAAATCAAAATGAATCCGCGACAAAATCCGAAAAGATGGTTTCATTTATAATTTTAAATTATTATTGAAAAATTCTTCAAAATATTATAAAATTAAATAATTAAAACGAATTTTTTAATATTTAAACGAAGTCAAAGTCCATCGCTAGTATCTAATAAGAGGTATTTGTTTGTAATATCTTAAGCGTACTGCGTTGTGAAGTTTAAACATTGACAACGGAAGTTTGAACGTCTGACTGGTTTCCAGTAATTAAAATAAAAATATAGTTGGAACCATTGAATGATTTCTTTAAGCATTCTTCGAAGCCGACCGCTGTATGCCGCATCTACTAATCTCTAGACGACATCTGATAAACCTCTTACCATGTAAAAACTATTATAAGTTTGTTGTAACTAGAGTGTGGCTTAATTTGTTTTCCGCTCTTGTATTTTAGCATGGTAATAAATATTATAATAAGCTTATAATTGACCTTTTTTTTCTTAAGTTATTATATTACTAGCGGTGCCCGCGGCTTCGCTCGCGCTAAGAGTGATGTTACTTATAATGTACCAAGGACTGATTCCCCATTTAAAGTTCTGGCCCTCTTTTCTGAAAACTACTGTGTAGCATCCTGCCGTGCCGCCACTGCTGCGCTTTCTAAAACTTATTTCCTATTTTTAACCAATTTTGCTACTATGTGTATCATAATTTCTTTGTGTGTTTTTCGTTAATGATAAACTGATGTACGTGGTTCATTGTTATGGACTTATGGTAAAAATTACTGTTAAATATTTTTCCTACGCAAATTGTGCCACCCCGTTAACCCCCATAGGGGTTGATTTTCAAAAAACGCTTAGATATGTATCTCATAATTTGTATTGCAGAGCATTATTTCAGTGTCACGCAAAATATTTCAATAGAATTAAATTTCCCATACAAACTTAGCCACCCCCTTTAAACCCCAATGGGGGTGAATTTCGAAAAACCCTGAAATACGTGTTTCATCATTTGTACTAAAAAGCATTAATTCAAAGTTTCATGCAAAAATGTGCAATAAAAATATTTTTCTCATACAAACTTTGCCACCCCTAAAGGGTTAAACCCTTTTAGGGGTTGAATTTCCAAAAAATAATATGCCTATTTCCTTCTCATGAATGCAAACTATCTACATACCAAATTTCAGCAAAATCGGTTGGGTGGTTTAGGCGTGAAAAGGTAACAGACAGACAGACAGACAGAGTTACTTTCGCATTTATAATATTAGTATGGATATGTAAGCAATAACAAAAATAAGTCCTTTAATAATTATATTTATCAGATGATATTAGAGAAACCTTGTAGGTATATTCAATAACAAGGTGACATTTCTATTTTAAAAGTTGTTTACTGTAAACATATTTTTAATGAAATAAATAAAACAAACTCAAACACAACCGGCACTTCTGGAAGCCGTTAAAGGATAGAATTGAATTGAATTGAAACAAAAAAAATGATTGGTACGTGGATTTAATAAAAATATCGGTAAGCTGTTTGTAACGAAAAAAGCTCTAAATATTTTCTACATGCAAAAAGATTTTTAGACTTTGTACGTTCCACAAAAAGAATGATCCACGTGGTTTAAACGGATTTAAAGGAATATTTTTATTTGAACTAGAATATTCTTACGTAGTATCGACGTTTAAAAAATATTATAATTCATACCTGCTCATACGTTTTAAACTATAATATATAAAAATAAAACTATAATAAATGAGTTATAAAAACTTAAAAAAAAAAAAAATATATATAATACGTAATCGCTTAACGCAACGGCTATGACTGCAGGCGTACCTCTTAATTTTAAAACAGTATCAAAGTAATCTCAGGCGACAAACTACAATCGGTGACAGCAACCAAATCTCAAATCGCTTTGACTGAGCCGAACGATTGTATTGGTGGTTCCTATGTTTATTACCTCTTGTTTAACCGGTTTTATAGAAGACAGTGCAGGATAAACTTAAAAATACCTAAGATTTTTTTGTTGTATTATAAATAAAAATGTGACACATCTCTAGTGGGTACTTCTTCAAGATATGTATGATTAATTGAGCATTTTATAATCCCACTTTTGAGGATTGGTCTGTTGAGTGGCATAACATCATAATCTGTCACATTATTCATTTGGATTAGCAAAATATCAAAGATTTGAGCTCCGGGATGGAGCCCACATCACTTTATATTAGTCATATACAAAAATTGAATCTATTGTTAACTTTATTTTGACTGCACACGATGCCACTACAAC
Organism: Boloria euphrosyne; assembly: GCA_951802675.2. Classification (NCBI taxonomy): domain Eukaryota; kingdom Metazoa; phylum Arthropoda; class Insecta; order Lepidoptera; family Nymphalidae; genus Boloria; species Boloria euphrosyne. The sequence goes on along the minus strand of OX637879.1, from coordinate 9,463,207 downwards.
AATTGGTTTAATAACAGTTACTTTTTAAGCATTATTAATAATACTAGCGATTTACCCTCGATTCGCCCAGACTTAGAAACAACGATCCCAAATACTCGGTATAAAGCGTACCAGGCTATACATTAATGTAACCTAAATGCAGCCCTATAAACTCCTCTATCATTTACTAAAGGTACCATTACAATCGGTTAAGCTATTTCAAGGATCACAACGGAAAAGCATAAAGATAAACTAAAGGCATAATTTTTAAAAGAGGTTGTTTCTGTACTCGTACAATTTTAATAATTTAATATTTTTTTTTTAATTTTAATTTGGACTTGAAAAAATAATGTTATTTTAAAATCACACTCACATGACAGACAACTCATTTTTACTTATATATAATATATAGGTATAGATTTTAAGTAAATATATTTCCTGTTATTTCGATTCCATATACTTTGTTGTTTCAATCGGAAATATCCCCAAGAATAATATTCGTTCAAATCAAATACACTGTCGCCCCTGATCGCACAGCTGGCGCCAAAGTCGCGTGAAAAGCAAATACACTGTTTGCTCATAATATTGAATTAGTTTGGGGACTTTCTTTATTTAACTATTAATTCATTATTGTCACGTGCCATGAGTTAGTATTTAAGGCGGTAAGTCCTTTATTCTGATTGCACTTTGTAGATAATTAATTAAAAAAAATTTTAACACCATATTATAGGTAGGTTAGGTTAGAGATTAGTTTAGTTTTAATAGCAGTTTTATGATTACCAATTTTTATATGAATATATTATATATTATAATTAAGTAAATCATGAGAAAATTGAATGTTTTACCAAACTGATCTTTTTCGTGGACGTAATCGAGAAATTGTAAACCTCCTCGTGAAAATCTATAGGACATTATTATAAATGAAGCTACATTTTTATCTTAAATATTCAAACTAAGTTACAGTTAGTGCCACTTTGTTAAACAGATATGACATAGGTGCCAGTCAAAACATTTGGTTTAAATTATGGATCTCTCAAATTCGGCGATTATTATTAATAATTCAAATTATATTTTGGAAATGGATGTATATAAATATAAAATGTATTATTATATTAATGTTGTATGTATTGTAGAATTAAATGAATGTAATTGATAGGTGAGTATTTAATTAATTTTACTTTTTGTTTTATAATTATCGATACTATTATAAAGTGATATAAAACATTATGCTTGTTTTAATAAATTTTCTGTAAACCTAATTACATATAAATATTTTTGCGAATGGCAATCATTACTCTATCTTCTACTTCGTACTCTATTATCTATTTTATATGAAATACAGGCGAATTGACAACCTCCTTCTTTTTGGAAGTCGGTTGAAAATAACAATAATTGATAACCGAGTTATCTTGCCTACTTCATCAACGTTCTCGAATCCATTACTGCGAGGGGCAAATATTTTCACTGTTTAGACAAATACTTATTCTTTAGCACTAAGCTGCTCAGCTTGAAGCTTTGTAGGTACGCCAAATTGTCTTAACATGCTCAGGAAAATGGTAACGTTAGATGTTACTATGTAAATAACTGTAAATACTACTAATTTTTGATTTATCGAATTCATTCTGAACACAAAATGTTAAATCTATAAGCTCCTGTATGAAAGCGTATAAGACCCCGAATGATACGCTTGCCGTGTTTTAAAAACTACAAAATATTATTTCACAAGTACCTAATAATAAAAATAGATATCGTTAGTTACAGTTTTACACCCTTTTGTAAACTTATCATGTAACTTATAGTATACTTATTTTGACTTCATTGAAAATAATTGACGTAAAAAGTATGACGAATTATTGTGAGAGTTATAGTATAGCATCCTTTGTGATTGAATATAATTGATAAAAAATATTATATACGTGAACGCCTATTAAAATGACGTTTATTGAAATGAAGTACCCACATATTTTAAAAATAAATAAATAGATGCTTTAAAATTGTCTTTACAATTGAATCTGATCAATTATTATATTATAAAAGCGAGGGTTTTTGTTACTTCTTCAAGCTGTAACGAATTTATTGAAATTTGTACGGAGATAGCTTATATTTTAGATTATTATGTAGTAATAATTTATCAATTACTGTGACGTAATCAGAACAATCACAAAAAAGTAAGATCTAATTTCTGACAAATCCATACTACGTTTGAACATATTTGAAATCGTCACATTTTTTTAACTAAACCAAAAACAAGTAGGTACTTATTATAAATTTTCATTTCTATTCTTAATAATTACATTATGATAATGGAATATTGACTTAGATAAGCATTAGTAAATGTCAATAGCTCTAAAATGTGTTGTAAATAGTTAAAAGACATAAAACTGGATTCTAGCATTTGCTAAAGTACTGTGTAGTTGGTATTTTTACGTATCAATTCATCTAATTAATGAAAACCGGTTTGTGCTCAAGCTACTCGTAATTCTCTCGTCTTGAATAAGTGAAGGTTTGAAAATCGTTTTAACCATTCGTGAAGGCGGTGTTTTCGATATTAAAACATAAGATATTCTGTATAAAACCTTAATTAATAATTAATGGTGTAAGAAATGTAACATTTCAGAATTGTTCGATTAATTGCATAAATTAAATGAAAATACTTTTGTTCACTATTTTTACTTTGCGCGCAATTAGGGACTGAATAAAGGTCAAAATTGGTAAGAAATAAGCAAGCAGCCTTGTGGTTTTGTTTTATATAAGTTATTATTTTTAGTTGTTTAACGTATTAATTTTTAATGCCGCTGATAGTTTAATAAAACATTTAGAATAATAGGACAAATGGATCGAAATATGTACTTATTATGTATTGTTGTGTGCAATCAAGGGTTTCTTAAATGTTGACCTGAGTTACCACTACATAAAATGTGCTTAAAACTGTAAATCTATCAACAATTACGATTTTGGGGGTTATCATGTCGATTTATCAGTCATTGTTTTTAAAAACTTCATGAACAGGTTTCACTTTGTTACTATTTTTAATATTTACCCATAGAAACAAATGATTTTAAAATTTATTTGGCGTGATTTGAATTTTGTTGAGAACGAAACTATACGTACGAAAGGCAAAGTCAATTTACCCACTCATAGTGTAATTAAGCTTTACGTTAAACGTCTTAATGCAGTTGCTGTTAACAGCTGTTTACATTTGCATTTAAAATTGATAAGAGAAAAGGTTTTAAAGGTAACTCTCAGTAAATTTCGCTGCGTTTTATATTAATTGAAAGATTACTTATCTCGAGCGATATAATTTCGTAAGTTTAAATTAAGCAAATCTTTATTGCTCGTTTAATTATTTTATATTAACTATTCAATTACGAGTAAAATAGGTTAATTTTAAGTTTTCAAGTTATTAAAATATAAAATTATCTAAAATCTTGAATAAAGAATTAATAGAATAACCTATTTTTAGTGGGAATTGAACGTACATATTATAATGTATGGGAACTTGTGTTACCGAGTAATGCGGATTCAAATCAAAGAAAACATCGTTAGTGAAAAAAAATTAACCTCATAAAAATTATTTTTACTTGATAAATTATAAGCATAAAAGTAGTAATAAAATGATCGATTTGTTTTTTTTATATCATACTCCCAACTCACTCTAGCTCCGCACGTCACTACGTTCATTTTAACAGTTCGTATATCCATCAAAATCTGTTCAGTCGTTATCTCGAAATGCGGTCACTGACGGACAAAAGCTCTAAAAAGTATATATTCGACATCTGTATCGATAATAATCACTATTTCAATGATCTTTTACTTACTTATGCACAGATTGGACTTAGTCAGAATTTTGTTTTGTATAGATCCGAGGCATTATTTTGTTTATACTACTTTAATACTCAAGTCATGCTGCACTTAGAATCTATTACACTGATTTAATTGTAGCTAAAAGTTTCATATCATGCACATAGCTGTATTTGGTCGCGATTCGTTCCATAGAGCATGTCGAATGGGCCCGCGCTTGTCGTCGCGAACGCTTGCGCAACGCTGTAGCGCCTCATTAGGTAGGGACAACGTTATTCATGATCTATTCTACGAAAAGTGTGAACTTAGATACTTAATTATATTATTTTCAACCAAATATATGTTTTATTATATTCTTTCGAAAAAAAATGGCGTAGAATTATATTGAAAATAACTTAATTAGATAGCACTGATTTGTGCTTATTTCTATATTTCTATAAGTCTAACTCTAACTTTGATTTATAAAGATACATAAAACTCATACAGATTTAAAAGCATATTCAAATATATTTTTACTGTTTTAAAAATATTATTCTTTTAATGATACTGACCATAAGTTGAAAGTCTTAGTAGACACCCTCATAATGTTGAACTAATTTTGAACACACGAGATAAAGTACTGACAAAAAGTGGGAAGTGATGCCTCGGGAAGGGTGGGATTAATAAAATACCGAGTGATTTTGCTTTTCAGCTTTAAACGTTATTAGTGGAAAATCTGAACTCGTGCGCAATAATGGGCTCCAATTGTTGATGAGAGCTTTATTATGAGACACGCGACTACATACGAGTAATTTATACAATGTATACTGCAATAGCATTTCCCGCGGCTCCGCCCGCGTTTTAAAGACCGGAAACAAAATTCTTATATTTCATATACCGTGTGATGTTTTATAGACGGTTTTTAACGATTACTTGAAATCTCTTAGAAATGAGATATTTTTTCAGCACTAAAAAGTATCCTATATCCTGACCCGGATAACCAGTTATCATCATACCAAATTTCATCAAAATCTGTCCAGCGGGTTTCTTGTGATGCGGTCACAAATAGATAGACAGACAGACGAAAATTCTAAAAACTATAGATTTGGCCTCTGTATCGATAATAATGACTATTTTAAAAAGAATTTCCAAAAAATATTCAATGTACAGATTCGATTATATTAAAATTTTATTATATATTGTATAGATAGATATAGATTTTGATTTTATATTACACATTGTCCCTTATATTATATACCTAATAATCTTATGTCATCAACTCTTGAACTAGCTTCTAAGACTTTAAGTTTGAGTCTTTAAATTTTACTTAATTATAATACTGTGTGTTTTAAGACAGTGGTAGCGCAGTGGTAATGCACTCGCTCGGGTAAATTAAGCGGGTTTGAATCAGGGTCTCTCACCTCTGAAATTTTCAAGTGCGAATCATTTTTGACATCAATATCAGTGAGACGTTAAAAAGGGATAAATACTGCTGTATGTTTCTATAATATTACATTTTTTGGGACTTTATATAATAAAAATGATATATGTACTTACTATTTTAAACCATTTACCTACTATATAAAACCAACATTTTATACATCAAGATATTATGATAATACCTGCTTTATTCGGTATTTTTATTTAAATCGAGACGCTTTATTATTACTTTGGCAAAGGTCTTCATTGACCGCTCATAATTTGCACCTGCGATTCGTATAACAATTCAGTCTGGTGCCAACTCAGCAGAGTATTATACATAATATCAATTTAATATTTGTGCTTATAATATTATAGTTACATTATTGCTTTACTTTACTAAATTAATTTCTACCAATTGAAAAAAATTAACGATAATATTATCTCAGTTTCTTTTTGAATTTAAATTTGTATTTTCATCCAAGACAAACTAAGCTAATATACATCAATCATGATATAAATAATATAGAAGTGTCTGTTAATTTTAAATTAACATCTTCTCACTTTGAATGAATATGAAAGTATATAAGTACTTTTATATCAAAACAACAATTTTTAATCTTTTTGTCTCTGTTTGTCTGTCTGTCTGTTTATTCCAGCTCTGTACCAGCTGGACCGATTTTGACGGGACTTTCACTCGCATATAGCTAATGTTATAAGGAGTAACTTGGGCTACTTTTATTTTAGAAATTTTATTCAATTTTTACTAGTGGAACCCGCGGCTTCGTTAAAGCCTTAATATATAAATAAATTAAAGCTAATATAATATTCAATCTCCCAAATATTTAACGTATATATCTTTTATTAGCAAGTTAAGGCATATTCATTTGAACACAATAGTTCAAGTTGCATCTTTATTAAGCCATACCATCCAGATGGAGCCTAGGAACAGTATTACGTTGGCACGGGGCCTAGCATCGACGGCAGTAATTTACACCTGCGACTATCGTGTCAACTGAGCATAGTGCCAAGCAGACAAAATGTTTATATGGTAATAAAGATATTACCTGTCAAATTGAGATTGCTTTGTATGATGTATTGTAAATGATATAGGTAGAAGGGTTAAATAAATTTTATTTGCCAATTTTTTATTTGTAATTTTATACTGATGAATTTTACTATTAAAAATCGTTATCTACATGGATAGTCTCTAGAAATGTTGAACGGATTTTTAAAATTCTTTCACTAATTTTTCTTATCCTTGGGTAACGGGTAATTAATACAAGCCCTTAAAATCTGATCCTAAAAATAAAGTTAATTTGAATGTTGTGTATTTCTGTGTATATAAATGTAAGTGCCCATTAAGTTTATTCAGAAAAGCTTCTGAAAACTAGTTATTGTCTTAAGCGCCTGACCATAAGTTTATCTTAATCAATTATTAATAATTAATAAAAAAGTCTATTCAACCAAATAAGTAAGTACAAGTTACTCTTTACGGTGAATTATTGTTATTGATCAGATAAGCTATAAAACTAATATGGCCATTGACTACCGAGAGATAATACATTTTATTAATTCTTCTGATTGTACATATATTTTGAAAGCAATAAGAGACGCCTCTTAATTGAACAAGACGGAAGAGGAATCAAAGGGAATGATTCCCTTTAGGGGGCGATATTGAGGGTAGGACGTGATGCGTGTGCAATGTAATTTAGGGGACTTAAATATCTGGCTAGAAAAATTTTTCTTTGTGTACAAAAGATAAATATCCAGAAAGCATCCTTAAGTCAAACGTTTAAGTTAATTTTATAATAAGCCTCAGGGGAGCTGCATGAAAATTACTAATTATTTCTTTTTGATTTAAAAAAAGCTAAGCTAGCTTAAAATTGTTTTAATATTTGATTATTGTATTGTCTATTTTCTTAATATTTAAATTACAAAAAATGTTTATGTAAATAAACGTTGCATTTTATGTTTCAATGTTAGTAACTTAGTATGCTCGTCTTAGGTTAATAAGATTATTTGTTGTATTGAAATAAATAAATTTAAATGTCGAATTTCAATTTTTTGTTAGTTTAGCTAAAAAAATATGACATTATATGTTATTTTTTTCATATATTTTTATACATACATACACGTATACCTTTTAATTATTAGTTTCCGTGTAAATCGATAATTGCCTCATCCAAACGGTTGTTTCGTAGATCCAAATGACTTCATAGGTCAAAGTCGTATCGTGGGTGAAATTCCATAGCAACAGAGTACTGCCGTCTAAGATTGTGCCTAAAATTGCTTTATGTAATTTGTAGACTGGGGGCCGGACACATCAATCTTATGGGGTGTAACGCCTTTAAAGTAAATCAAGTGAGTAATATCGTATTGCGAATGTAGGGAAAGGATATCATGTAACACTAGTTTAGTTGTATTGTTTTGTCTGCTATATCTTTAATAATTTTGATTTAGCTTTCAAAGTAAATTTGATTAAGAAGAAAAGTGTCCTTTATCTTAAATATGGCACTCAGTTTTGTGTATTTCATTGATATTAGAGCAGTAGGTATATATTTCTATATAGGTATATGTCTAAATAGGCCTCCTATTCTGCTAAGATAGCTTTCTAAATTCGATGTCGCTCAGAGAAAACGAAAACTTCTTTTCAAAGAATAACTCTCTGGTTATGGAACTTAAAGCTAAGATATCTTACATCAATACAAATTTAACTTCTCAATTAGCATCAGTTATAAAGTATGAATAAGTCTAACTCGAGTAACTCTATAGCGAAAAATATTATAAACATAATATGTAGATTCCCCTAACAGAAATTGAGGGTGCAGAAGTTGCCTCTGAAATTGTACCAGTTTAAAGAATATAATTTGAAAGCATCCCTAAATGTGTGTTATAAAAGCTGCTTTTAAAAGTTAAAATCTTTTTGAGACTACTTTTTCGTAGACATAAATAATTATTCTTATCTTAGAGCTTCAAATTAAAATTAGTTATCTATTTGCAAGTAAAATGTTACTAAAAATTGAATTAAAAGGAAGCAAAACTGATCAATACAAGCCTAAAAAGTAAATTAATCAATTGCCTGAATAATGCAGCTAGACTTAAAAGTTGACATTTTAACAGTGTTTCCTATATGACATTCGGGAACCATATTATAAAAACAAACAGTACTATACTAAGTGAATAGTTACTTAATAAAATATACTTATCCACAATGATATATTATAATCACAATTAAATGCTTTAAGCTCTTGAAATATACTCAAAAACATACAATTCAATGTTTAAATCACATATTTCCCATACTATCGTTAAGTTACACAACTTTACCGTTTTAGAATGTTATAAGAAAGCACTATTCATTCGGGATACTTTACGTATGCGTCCATATTTATGTCCCAGTTAAATGCTATCAAGCGTAATGTAATAAAGTTGATTTACATAAATTTTATATAAAATTTACATAAGGAATAAATGAATTGCGGTTCTATTGAGATTCTGTACATTCACACCAGTGTATATAAGTGTAGTAGATATAACGCCTACATTTCTTGAGAAGAGTAAAACAGAACAGTGAACCAGTCACGACATTGTAGTGTAGTGTTGGAATTGTTCATTTTAAATAGCTCAATTATATTCTACTGGTGACTTGCTCTCGTTTAGATCAAGTATTAAATATTTTTAACTTACTTCAAAAAAAGAGGAATTACTCAATAAGTTGTTATGGGATATTTTCACCAATCGTAAAGTTGGTATTGTTGTCAGTTTATAAAGTAACAACTTGAAGAACTCAAAAGTTATTTATTGATCAACTCAAGGGATGTAAATGATTTAATTTGAGGATGGATGGATGGATAAGGAATGTTGCAAATTATTATTTAATATTAGTTAAAGGCGTTTGATAAAATATGTATAAAGAATTATTTCTAGTAATTTACGAGATGTCTTTTAACGTGTAATTGTTGTTAGCTTTTATTTCATAAGCTTAACCATAAGCTCTAAAAAGAAGTAAATAAATCTATAGTAGCTTATTTTTAAAGTTTTAATATAAAGTTGTTATACCAAGTCATTTTAAATATTATAATTCGTATTGTGTTCTAAAACATATACGATGTACCTACCTATGTTTGGATAATAATACTGAAATGCTTAGGATACCTTCATCTTGGTTGTATATTGGATAAATATAAATAACTTTTTTAATATATGCCGTATGATATTACGTACATATCTTTATAAGAAAATTCTACAAAGTAGAATTGTAACAAGGTCAAGTTGAAGATGCTTGTAAGTTAAATATATTTGAGACAAAAATGTGTGTAGAGAATTCTTGAAATGTAATAAAAAGTAAATTGTTTATGTGTAGTATTTTTGTCTGTCTACTCAATAACGTATTCCTACTTTTTTCCTTTACGGGTTAATAGCCCTGAATAAAACATAGCTTCTATTTCAATTACTCGAGTGGATGAAAATACTGAGAGCTGAACAAGAAATTACTCCTAAACATATCTAATGTAATATCATATCAATTCATTATTCTTTTTTACTATAAGACGATGTGTTCAATATTAATATGACATAATTACTTCATTTTCACAATAATTACAGCTTGTAAACTCTACAGGATCAATGTTGAGGGTAATCGTCTCATGTCATCTAACTTAATATAACATCTTACTTCGTTTTTTGACTTTCAGATGAAAAATAAAATGAAAATTCACCGCCTTACGTACTCTTATTAAAGTAGCATATATTGTAGTAACGTGGTAAAAGTCACTGGTAGAAGCTATAACTCACAAATACATACATATATATTACAAAAAACTAAAATCTAATTTAAATCAATGCACTAAGTCTAGATCTAACAAGTGCCTCGTATAAAACTTTAAATATTCATAGCAACTCATGAAATGTAGTTGGTTTTTCATTTCCTTTATTGTTCCACAATAAAACAATAAAATTTTACGTTCATGTACGAATAATTCACCTACTTTCATCGTACACGGTTTCACAGAGTTTGTAAAACTTTTGATAATATGTAAGTGAAAAATATTTGTATGAAATTGTAAATTCAACAAATTCTCTTACATATAACACTCAACTGCGCGTTAAATATTTTGAATGAGAGTTGAAACAGTGTTAACTCTATAGATATGCGAAGTACATAACAATTTTAATGAATGTATGAGGGTCCAAAAAACGTGCTCTATCAGAGGGGGATTGTTTTATCTTGGTTCATATTTGCTTTAAAATTAAAATAAAGTGATATGAACACAAATACTTATAGATAAGACATTATTCTTTCTAAAAAGACAGCGTTGCAGCATGGAACTCTTAAACAAGCTGTTAATGTGCATCCCTGCGTTGTATCTCTGAATATTACAAAACTCAAATGCTAAGGAGGAATTAATATTTAATGAACAAAGTTGTATGACTGTAATAAAATATTAATTTTTAGAAAGAAGTAATGAAAGTTGGTAGTAGTAGAAGTAAATTCATTAACATGCCGTAAATGGGTTGAAATTACTACAAGCGATTCACCTCGCTTCGTTCGGTTTCGTCTCTATGTGCGTTTTAATGGTTAGTACAGTTTGTAAATGAAACTACCTTTTCGGATTTTGTCGCGGATTTATTTTGATTTTTAGTTCCCGACGTTTCTAATGCTTTACAGCAATCATGGTCGCGGGAGAGACTTGAAATATACTCAAAAACATACAATTAAATATTTAAATCACATATTCTCGATTTTCTTTCTCTCTCTCTTACGATTCTCAAAATAAATCCGCGACAAAATCCGAAAAGGTAGTTTCATTTATAATGTCGAATACTCGCGTAAACCTAAGAAAGTATGATTGGTTAGTACTAATTAAACTATATTATGTAAAATATACTATATTATGCACCTATAATGAATATTATATTTTGTTGACATTTATGAATCGTGCTACTTCCTAAGGGAGCGGAGTTCTGCTTCGTAGTAATTTGATGATATATAGCCATTAGCCATCCTCAATAAACTTGCTATCTAATGCGAAATATTTTTTAAAATCGAATTAATAGTTTCTGAGATTAGCGTGTTCAAAAAAACAGTGTTCAAATAAACAAACAAATTCGGTTTGTAACAATAGATTATAAAAGAAATGTAAACCTTGTAAAAACTTAAAGATATGATTATAAAAATACATAATATAGTTAACCAATTTTCAAAATGGTATACCATCAAGTATTTGTATTTCCAATACCTAATAAAATAATATTATGGTATTTTTGGTAAAAGCTGAAACAAAAAAAAATTAGGAGTTTCGTTTTCTAAAGTATTACTTTATATAGATAAAATAAAATAAACAGCAACAACTACAATTTTCTCTAAATTTCCATTACCCACATTTAATTAGCAATGAAAAGGTTGCGAGCGGCTGCAATGCGAATTAAACTGAGCTAATAAAACTGAATGCACTAAACATAACGCAAATCTCACAGTAATTACGCCAGTCACGGCTGTATAAGTTTTAATTAATTGCTAAATTACACACGTAGTATTTATGTACGTTTATCGGAGGCTCAAGCGACAAGAGCGTACTAGTTTATGGAAACTGTTTCCATTATAGCTAAGTCTTCATTTATAATATTGCTTATTTAAAAAATACAGATGTTTATAAATTATAAAATTTAAATTATTTCACTTAAATGGATATTCTGAAAAAGGGGCTTACATTTAATTATGTATATGATTAACACAATATAGCAATGAAATAACTTAGTAGGTACGTGAGAATTATAATATATCACAATACTTTTTTTTATTTTACATCACGATATCTATGTGAGTTTTATCTCTATGCTTGCACGGACGTGAAAATTGGCTAATGCTAGTGTTAAAAATTCTAAGAGTTGCCACTGTTTGTATGTAGATATTAATATTATAAATATGTGACATTAATCCCTAGTAATGGATAATTTAATCAAAAAAATTTAAATTTTAACTTACAAAATGCTTTGGAAACATGTTATCTATACATTGTCTTAGGAAGGTTTCTAGGGTGCAATTCGAACATGTCGAAGATAGTTGGAGTTAATGTCAATGACGGCTTCATTCTCTTGATTCTTATTTCGGCTCGTTTAACAACTCAAACGCATATTAAGGCTTTACTATACATGAGACAATTAAGCACGTAAGCTTTGAATGAAATAAATTTTAATTTATATATGGTTTCTTTAGTTTCGGAAAATAATAGTATATGTAGGTAATGTTTAGTATAGGTTATTGTTAAAGATGACTAAGACTGAAGTAAATTATATTATGTTCTACTGAAAAGTTATAAGTAATAATTCATCCTATTTTACTTTCAATTTTTTTTATTTTACAAGTAAAGATAAATAGGGGGTTAGAACAATATGCTATTTAACAGTTGTTGACTATCTAAAAAATGTGTGATATAATGCAATTTTTATTTTTATACAATTGTAAAACTTTCTCGTATTTTAGGCACATAATATCTGAAAAATAGTGAGATTACTTGTTATTACAAGTAAGCACCAGGAGCGCGCGAATGTCAACATAACCTCTAATGTTGTATAGTCAATAGTTAACTACTATAATATTTGAACTATAAATATCAATGAAATATAAAGAAATTATTAAGACCAATCGTTATACATTATAAAAAAAAACTACAATAGTTTGCCATTCTTTTACCAAGTCTTCTTAGGCTGGAGGCACTTTTTGTACGAACAGGTAGTTATGACTTGCAATAAGCGATTTTAATTTTTGTTCTGAATGAAAAATGCCATTAGTTAGAGAGAGAGGAGAATAAAATATTTTATCACTATTTATTACACAAGAAGTCCCTTGTTGTGCCTGTCTGTCTGTCTTTCTGTTTTCCTGTCAGTCTGAACGTGAAAAACAATAACTATTCAACGAATTTTCATGAAGTTTTCACAGTTTTAGCACTAGGTGTATAATACATAAGGGGTTTGCGTAAATGACGATGATTGTTGAGAATGTAGAAAAAATATGCCAACTGGGAGCTTTATTAGCGCGCGCCGCGCAAACTTATAAAGTTATATTAAATCAATTCATTACAGAAATATTCATCTTTGAAGGTTCTTTACTTTTTATAATTAGAATTTTTTTCATTCCTTAGCAATTTTAATTAAGAACATTATCAAGAAGTATTTTAATATTAAAACTGTGTAGAATAAGCTTAACTTTAAGACGGTTGTGTGAGCGATGTCAATACGCCTGTGTAAATAAGCCTACAGACTTTTGATGTTTGTTCATTTGATTGAAGATTAAATAAATTGATGGTACTCTAAAATTTTAAAACCATTTTCAGATACCAATTAATTACTTTTTAACATGGATTGAAATATACAATTGTTTAGTTAAACTTTGAGATTAGAGTTGGCCTATAAACAAAAGTGAATGAAATTATTCTAAGGTAAGTAAATGAGTTTAATAAAGACATTTTTTTATTATATTATGATTTTTGTCTCTTCTAATATTATTATGAAGAATTGATTTGTTTCTTTGATTGATTACAATAAAATCTGGGAATAATAGTTTGACTTAAAATTTTTTGCATTATATGGCCTACAAAATACTAATTATTGCTCGCGGTTTCGTTCGCGTGTTATGTGAGAAGGATTATAACTCATAAGTATGCTTGGTCTATCCTAAAAATTAATACTTTAAGAACAGTTTATTAGAGCAAGATTAAGGATGTGGAGTAATTCGGTATTATCGGCATTACTAAATGGTGTGACCTGTTTATCAAATAGTTGGGCAATATGGCTTAGATTAAGAGATTATATTACAGATTTTTTAAACATAGAAATTTATAATTTTAAATTTAAATAAAAAATATGAGACTTAAGAATTTAGAACAATTTTTTTCTTGGCTATTAAACGCAAAATGATAAAACCAAATAGGAGTTTTAGCATCATACAGTAATTGAGCTAACCGCTTAATTTTTTTTTAATATATAAAATAAATGGAGTAGCAATTTGCTTAATCTGCTACAAGAAGATAGGAAATGTTTATATAACATTTTTGTGCCTGTAGTTAGTTACATAGAGAAATGTCGTTTTTGTAAAAAGGTTATAAAAAAAATATATTTAAAAGTATAAGTCTTTAGATCTGATGTCAATAGAATACGAAATTAATGTCTATAAGGCTACCTGTGCGGTAGCTTCCTTTTGTTTGCCACAATCAAAGAAACAAATGAATTCCGGTGGTCTCTCTCAACCAGTTAGCACCTACTTGGAAGCGAATAACTCGACACTGCTTATTTACCGCGAGACCGTAGAAAATTTTCTTTATCCAGAACCAATGTACAAACAATGGTCCAATATAACCCTCTGTAGCGAATCGAAGAGGTAGTCGACGTTTAAAAGCGCAGACTACACAATACAACGTGTAAACGTCCCAGTTGAACGCAAATATGTCCAACATTTGCAACGCTATCCCATAAATTATAGAGATAAATGGTACTTCAACAATGGTTAAATAAACCAGCGTTTCTTATGAAGAAGCGAAAATAAGTTTTGTTCGAGCACCATAAAAAATAAATATTCATTCACATTTATACAATGAATCGGTATTAAAGGCAGTTTAATACGGGTGGGCACCTCGATTGCCACAAAAAATCTAGAGTGCCACATTATCTGCTACATTTTATGCTCACATTTTCTTTATCAAATTGTATTTGTAGCTATTCTACCTGCGCGATGTAAAATATGTGTATTTAATTACTCTTGATAGAGTTGTATCTTTTAAATTTATTCGATTTTAAAATTGCGATCGTATTATGTAATATATTTAAAAACATATATCAATATGTATAAAAAATTATATTATGGCTAATTTAAAGTAATTGTGACTTATGAAGATAAAATTTAGAAACTTATAATGTAAATTACATTGATTTTTATTAAACACACTCGTGTGTTGTAATTAAAAAAGATAAGACGCAAACAATTTTAAATTAAGTTTTAATTGCTAACGAGGGGATATCAAGAGGCTCTCTACAATTTGAAACACTTTACCATTAAAAATCGTGTATAATTTTATAAAATTTCATCATAATTCACATGCAGCCGGAAGGAATTGCGTAGTAACTGTAAACGAGAGCTAACAACTAAAACGGAGATCACAAAGAAGTGTTCTCGTAAAAACGGCGATGTAAAAATAAGTGTTTACTTTGTAGGAAACATCATGCCGCTCTTACTTTGAAGTGGCTCCATTTATACAACCCTTCTATCCGCATCTGTAGATAACGCTGATAATAGCTATTTTCTAACTATATGTAGACACTCTTGAAAATAACGTAAGCTATTTTTATTTTCTTAAATAACGTTAATTTGTTCTCCTACAACTTAATTACTTTATATAAAATAATATATGTTACGATTAGATGTTATTTTAAAATAAAAAGTTCGCGCGCAAGCGCAGTATAAGTCAGACGTGTGTTCGTGCTCTTGTCAAGTTATTATTTCGAAAGTGAAGTTGAAAACAACAAAACCGATTATCACCTTATATAAAAATAAAACATCATATTTACGCGTTAAAAAAGACCAGAATATAGTGTTTCAATGTGTTTGTGGCATTAATGAATAGTTGTAATATGCTGTTATCGCAAACATTGTGTCGGCCATTGAACTAAAAAAGAGATTTAAAAGAGTGACTACCCACTTGCTAAAATATAAATAGTGTAAACGGTTCAACATTTTCATCTAACAAAGTAATAGTTGCGTAGCTCAGCCGGTAAAGCTTGGACTTCGAAGTGTTACAGGTCTCAGGTTCGAGCCTCATGTCGAATGAGTTTTAAAATTTTTAAATTTAATGAGAATCCATCACTACACTTCATATAAAAAATATAAGTTAAAAATTAATAAAATAAAACAAAATTGCAATAATTTATAAAAAAATATGTCGAAGATAAAACTTAACTGCTGTAATGAAGCCAAAGATGATGAAGATTACATGTGTTGTACGAATTGTAGTAAGGGCTACCACCGCGCGTGTCTAAAGTCGACCGGGCACTTTAGCACGAATACAAAACCTGCGTCGGAATGGATGTGCCCTGCGTGTACGTCAAGAAGACCTAAAGGCAATAGCGAGAACACACCTGTGCGTAATAAAGAGACATTATCAGGCAGCGACCAAAATGTCACGAAAAGATCGACCAAAAGAGTCGCTATTTCGTCACCAGAAACAGAAAAAATATCTCAGTTGGATAATATACGGAAGATAGTGAGCGAAACTGTTAAGGCCGAAATGAAAGACATGTTGACAGAAATGAGGACTTCAATAAAAAGTGTAATAAATAATGAGTTGAAAGTAATAAGAGAGGAAATTTCAGACATGAAAAATTCCATAAATTTTATAAACAACCAATACGAGGATTTCTTAAAAGAACACCGCGCAAGTCAAACAGCTGTAAAGGATTTGAAAGAACAAAATACTAAACTAGAAACGACTATTAATACCCTAAGCACACGAGTTAACGAGCTCGAACAACGTTCTAGATACAACAACTTGGAATTGCAATGTCTTCCAGAAAGTAAGAATGAAAACCTGATAAAAATTATAGAGCAACTGGGCAATGCCGTTGGTTACGACATAACCGCAGATAAAATTATGAATATTACAAGAGTCGCTAAGGTAAACCGTCATAGTACTCGGCCGAGATCAGTCATAGTACAATTCAATTCCCCACTTACCAGGGATGGCGTTTTGGCTGCGGTGATAAAACATAATAAAAATAACCCTAGAAATAAATTAAATACTTCACACATTGGCATTGGAACAAGTGGAGACAAACAACCAATTTATGTCATGGAACATCTGTCCCCTGAGAACAAAGCACTGCATGCCGCGACGAGACTAAAAGCTAAAGAAAAAGGTTACAGATATGTTTGGGTTAGAAATGGACGTATACTTATGCGCAAGGATGACCACTCCGATTATAAAATAGTAAAAAATATGGAATTTCTTAGTAGCTTAAGTTAAAGTGTAAGTTAAGGTCTCGTAATGGTGTCATAATGCTTAAAAGGCGCATCGATTAATATGTTGTATCAGAATGTTCGTGGACTAAGAACCAAAACCCAAGATGTTTACCGTAACATAGTAGTAAATGATTATGACATTATTATATTGACTGAAACCTGGTTGAATAGCTCAATATCAAGCGGAGAACTATTTGATACACGTTATAATGTATATAGAAGGGACAGAGAGACTGCAAAACTTAGCACTAAGTTAAATGGTGGTGGTGTTTTAATTGCTGTCAAAAAATATATAATTTCAAACAGAGTTGGAAGTTGGGAAAGCGATTGTGAGGATTTGTGGGTGGTGGTAGACTTGCCCCATCTTAGCAGTATTCGTCACATAGCTTTCTGTGGTATATATATTCCACCTCCTGTAAATAAGAACTTATTAGATATATTTTTAAATAATTGTAATAGAGTTTCAGAGCAACATGATATGTTAACATGTATAATTGGCGACTTTAATCTTAGCTGTATTACCTGGAATGTATCCTTAAACTCAGTCGACTGTAACTTTTCCCCAGCAGCACAGACTTTACTTGATTTCGTTACAGAAAATGGACTGCGCCAATGTAACTCTGTCCTTAATAATAGGCAAAAGATACTTGACCTTGTACTAGTGGACTTACCTGTGTGTTGTGTTAGTTGCTCTTATAACCCCATCAGTAATATTGATCCAATGCATCCCCCCCTTGAAATAAACATACCTAATATGAGACACAACAGACTTACGATAAATACCTCACACAACCGATACAATTTTTATAGGGCCGATTACGATTCTATTAACGATTACTTGAAGGGAATTGATTGGTATATGTTATTGGACCTAGATGATATAGATGAAATGGTCAGAGTATTTTATGAGATATTACAGACTGCAATCACAAATTATTGTCCCTTAAAAAAAGTTAAGAGTAATAGGTACCCTTCATGGATGAATCACAAGGTTGCAAAAAGAATTAAAGAAAAGCATAAAATGCTAAAACGATTTAAAAAATATAATAATCCAATGGATGAAATAGAGCTAAGAGTGCTAAGTGAACGTTGTAAAAAAATTACACGTGATGCCTACAATAATTATAATGAAGACCTTGAAAAACAAATACAAAAAAATCCGAAAGCATTCTGGTCGTTCCTAAAGAGTAAACGTAGTAATTCTAACTCGTATCCAGCTGCTATGACTAACGGAGTAAAAACATCTACTTGCGGAGTTGAAATCTGCAATATGTTCTCTAGTTATTTCGCCTCAGTATATGAAGATTCAAATAGTTCATGTCTATTGGATTCCTCATCTTCTTTGCGAAAAATTCCCTATTTAGGCATTTCTGAAAACTTCGCAGATATAGACATTAATCAGAATGATATCCTTAAGAAATTAAAAAATCTTGATATTGCAAAAAGTGCAGGACCAGACAATGTACCTCCGGCATTTATAAAAAACTGTGCAACTAACCTAACTCTACCTTTATATCTTATCTTTAAAGCCTCATTGAAATCGGGTACTTTTCCAGCATTATGGAAACAAGCTAAGGTTGTTCCTATATTCAAAAGTGAAGATGAGCATGACATATGCAACTATAGGCCCATATCGATTCTTTCAGTTTTTGCTAAAGTGTTCGAATCTTTAGTGTGTCCAATAATTCAAATGTATTTTAAGCGTTTTGTCACTGACCATCAACATGGCTTCTTACCAGGTAGGTCTACTACCACTAATTTGGTTAGTTTCACTTCATCATTGTCAGAAGCTATTGACATGCAAAAGCAGGTGGACACCATATACACGGATTTTAAAAAAGCATTTGACAAAGTTCCTCACGGTATACTTCTTGAAAAATTATCATACTATGGGTTTTCCGGCCCGTTACTGAAATGGCTTTCATCATACTTAAGGGACCGCTCGTTTTATGTCGTTGTTAATGGCTTTAGCTCCTCAATCCATTTGGTAAAGTCTGGTATCCCTCAGGGTTCGCATCTAGGCCCAATCTTGTTTAATATATTTGTAAACGACATAGTTTCATGTTTTGAACACTCCACACCATATCTATATGCAGACGATCTAAAAATAACTAGAACCATTTTTTCACCGGGTGACTCGATTCTATTACAAAACGACTTAAATAGGCTTACCAACTGGTGTGAATCTAATGGCATGCAACTCAACTGCAGTAAATGTCTTCATATCAAATTTACTAGGAAAAATAATATTATCCCAACAACATATAAGTTATATGGTAATGATATTGAGGAAGTTGAGCTTATAAGAGACCTGGGAGTTATGCTTGATAGAAAATTAACTTATCTACACCAAATAGAAAGCGTAATAAAAAATTCTTCAAAATCATTAGGTTTCATTATGCGACAAGGTCGAACTTTTAAAGAAGCCAGAACAAAAATCTGTCTTTACAACAGCCTTGTTCGCAGTCACTTAGAGTACTGTAGCGTTGTTTGGCGTCCACATTATTCTGCTCACTACTTAAGACTGGAGCGTGTACAGAAAAGATTCCTGTGGCATCTATCATATTCAGAAAAAATTCACAAAACAGTGGTGTCCTATAAAAACAGGCTGAAATACTTTAAAATGTTGTCTCTCGACCAAAGAAGAGAATTAATGGATTCATTATTTTTATATAAATTATTAAGAAATAAGTTAGACTGCCCCATATTACTTAGTAAAATTAATTTCCGAGTACCACGTAGATATCCACGTAATGCTATTACCCCAGTCGTGCCTCCACTTACTAGAACAGTCTTCGGCGCTAACAGCACTATCCCTCGTTTATGTAAAATATATAACAAATATAGTAATTTAATTGACATCAATATTAATACTCCTAAAACTTTTCATAATTTAATTACCACCAACCTAGTAAGTCAGTCGTCCTGAGTGTAATGGGTTACTTTCGATAATTAATAATAAATGTTAAATCTAGTAATAATAGTAATAGTTGTTAAGCTAAATTCATAGTTTTAATTTACATATAGTTTTAGTTGATGCATTAATCCAACTACTACAAAATGTTTTGGTTTTGTTATTCACTTTTAATATTAATTTAGCAAGTAATAAGAGAATTTAGCATGTAGTGTTTACCTTTAAATGATTTTACATTAGCTAGGCATGTAATGTAATTATTGTAAGTATAGGAAGTTCTAATGTAAACTCGCTGGTAAACCTAATAAATAAAAAAAAAAAAAAAAAAAAAAAAAAAAAAAAAAAAACCGGCCAAGTGCGAGTCGGACTCGCGCATGAATGGTTCCATACCATTATCTATAAAAACGAAAAAAAAAACATTTCTGTTGTATGGGAGCTCCCTTTATAATAATAATAATAATAACGTTTATTTCAGACAAGAAGTCCATAAAAAAAAATTAACAGTCTTTTTTACAGTATACAGTAGAAAAACAGAAAAACAGAAATAAAATAATATAACATATTAGCTAAGTAAGCATAGAAAAATAGGAATATATAATTTAACATTAATTCAAATTAAAAAAAATAAATAAATAAAAAAACTTGTATGTCGATATAAGACAATGTCAATCAATTAATTTTACATTATTAATAATTAAATTACTTTACGTCAAATTTGAAATAATTGTAGCATAATAACTAAAATAATAAAATACAATAACATAATAAAATAACAATAACAGTGAGTCAATGTTGTCCTATTGTAATACTCATCATTCTATGTAGGATGGGGCAATCCGTACGTGAGGCTATCATCTTGAGGATGCCATTGCTGCTGTCTCTCAACCGTCTTAATAATGAAGCAACCTTTTTACGAATCATCGCTTGATAACCGTCCGTATGATACTCAGCAAACATAAGCGACGCGGAGCAATATGAAGGCAACCGCAGTAGCATCCTAAAGATGTTGTTATATTGAACACGCAGGACTCTAGCGGCCCGACGGGTATGATTCACCCATAGACTGCTCGCATAAAACGATTGGCAGTATGCCTTAAACAAAGTTATTTTTACTGGCGTAGAGCAGCGAGCAAATCTACGGGCGATCATATTCCCCCGGACCGCCAGTGCCCTGCGCTCCCGTTCCAGATCCGCGTCATCGGACAGATTATCTGTCACAATGTGCCCGAGGTACTTAAAACTGGTTACCCGCTGCAATTCCTCACCGTACAATTTAATTGGAGGCACATAGACCGGCACACTTGATTTTCCCCTAAAAAGGAGAATTTTACTTTTTTTGGTGTTATACGTTAGTCCATGCTCCACCGCGTATGATTCACATATATTTAACATTTTGCGGATAGCTCCTACCGATGGTCCCACTTACAAAAATAAATAATTAAATAAAAATAAAACAAATATTTGTTTTATTTTTATTTAATTATTTATTTTTAAAGTGAATATATAACTAAATATTATAGATTTAAAAATAAGTATTAGTAACTTTTTCTACGAGAAAAACAAGCGAGCGATAATGTGTAACATTTTCATCAACGATTTTTTAAAATAATTATTAGCAGCAGTAATGTTTTTTTTTAATATAATAGTCTACGACAGCGTGTTCTCATTGGTAAAATCAAATAGCGCGCGCTTCCCTGACTCCCAGTTTTTCCCAAAGATTGCAGGAAGCACATAAAAAAATCTATTAAAAATTAGGCCTTTCAAGGTAGATATAATTGTTACATCATATAAGTCGACTAAAGTGTTGCACTTATATAACCTTGTAGCCATTTCCACTAATTAAGTGATACGTGCCTGTTATTAAAAGATAAAGCACACTTCAAGAGGATACCGATGATGTAAACTTTTTTCAATTTTATACATAAGAAAAACCAAACACAAGTAAAGTGAAACATTTATTGTAGGTTCTATTCTCTTGCAGAGCATCATCAATTTGAAAACAATAACTAGTTCCTCTATATGTCGGTCTATACGAGTATAACACCATTTGATTTTAATAATCAATGTGTTAAGACGTGTTGAGAATTACGTAGTAGGTAGGATCTATAACAATAGTAATTACGTATTAGCGACTCAACCTCGCTTCGCTTGGCCTCTTCCCTAGATTTAACGCGAGCGAAGCCGCGCGTTCCGCTAGTAAATGTTTATAAAAATTTGTCAAAGTATATATTTAAACCTTCCTCGAGAACCACTCTGTCTAGTGATGAAAACAGCATGAAAATCGGTGCAGTAGTTTATGAGCTTATAGCGAACAGACAGACAGACACACACGGTGGAGGACTTTGTTTTATAATATGTAGTGATATTTTTTTGTTACTTTCAATGCCATTGTATTCTCGTTGAATATTTTGTACTATCTCTATAACGCCTAAGATACAAAGAATATTTCTAGCGAGGGTCAAGTTCGCTTTAGTGTCTCGACTAAGAGCAAGCTATTTTCAAACGATATAAAATCTTGTATTTTATTTGAAGATACGTTTGGTTTAGTTGCAGCACCAGAGGTCGCAGTTTGGAGTCTCACTGGGGCATTCATTTGTTGATTATTTATTTATGAAACGTTACTTTAATAAAATATGTACCTGTACATTGTGTAAACTGATGATTTATTATATTTTCTATGCTAATGTACTTAGATTTTTGCCTATTTAAAAAAAGTTATACATTTAAATGAAATAAATGAATGAATTATAGAGTATAGTAAAAATCATAAACTTTTTAAAATTAAAAGTAAGGAAAATGTTAATAATATATAACGAAAAAAATACTCACATCTAGAGTATACAAGTAATAAAATAAAACATTAAGGAGTACGAGTACATTGGTGACTAAAGTTTTCTATATGCGTACGTACATTCTGTAGTTACGAAAACAAGTTACTTTGTGTAATCCAATTGGTTTGAAAAAGAAAGTTCTCTCTCAGGGTCAAGTTCTCGAGCTTTTAAGTCTAGGCGGCTTGTTCTTGACATATATTGTTGTTACATATAACATTTTTACTTATGATATAAGAGTGATAAATATTCATAGAAAGAATAATACGTTTATGCTTTTAGTGTAGATATACTTATTTATAGTGTATGTCACAGAATTAGCAAGTACATTTATTTTCATAGTCGTGTGATTGATATTGCAATTTAGTAATAAAACGAATCTCCGACAAGTATTCTGATATATACCTATAGATTTTTAAAAAGTGGATTCAAAAATGGCGTGTGTCATTAAAGTCTATGAATATTAAAAAAAACATTCTGCACATCATTGTTTTAGCCCATATACATAATTTCAAAGCTTTCTTTATGTTCTTTATTTAAAATCTCGTGTAAAATAAGACAAGAGCTTTCCATGAGGGTTAGGCTAAAGATAATAGTGCAAGCAGTCTCTGAATATAGGAATGTAATCCGATGATCCGACTTATCCAGCTTCCATCCTAGATCCACATGAACACGTCAGCTAGGATTGAAGTTTTGATAGAAATATTTCAAATGCATATTTGCGTATCTATTTTTGTTATTTTTTTTACACTAAGGCATTGCGTTTGCGAAAAATATCATTTTTGTATTCGAAACTCTTTTAAAATATTTTATTTTAGAATATCCTATAATATTAAATGACTGTTCTTATACACGTATAAGATGTCAAAAATATAAACATATCAATATATCAAATTTATATCCAAAATATAAACAATATGTATATAAATTAATTTCGTGTATTTCTGATATGGCTGTATTTCAAATCGGCATGTATTAAGATAAAAAAAACTCAAAAAAACATCTCTTTTAAAAAAATCGAGCAAAACTCGAGCTTCCTGGTATTTTCTAAATAACCGGAATGAATGATATCATTTCCTTCTTCATTTATGAAGTAACAAAGCTATATACCCCGTTCAAAGCTTACGTAACTCACGACATTTAACAAAAACTAATAATTCAATAGATTACGCAAGATAACTAAACCATCAATTTCACTTAACAAGTCGTCCAAAACTTTTCTCTAGCATTGCACAAGTTTAAACTATAATGTCTTAATAACTGTAGTTTATCTCAATATGGGATGCTTTGTGGGAGTTTTAATTAAGTAAATTGCTTTATCTGCAGTCAGAGACAATAGAGTATGATGGGAGGGAATTTTATTAACACGTTCCATGATCGCTATCACCATACGGGTGGCCGCTTATTTACTTAACAAATAGAATTGATTTGTTAGATTATAATCTCTTGCCCTACTTGTGGTAAGTTCCCTTTGGTTAAACCTTTGTATGTATAGTTTAAATTAATTCATTAAATATAATATTTTGTGGGTCACAAACATTAAATATAAATGTTAAGAATGTGTTAATTTTCTAATAATTATAAAGAAAGTTACTTGACTTCCTTGATAATTGCTACGAGTATGTACGAGTATGTAGTCATTTCCGGTATTTACAAATATAAATGCCAGAAGCAACTACATAGTCTTATAAAAGTACCAAAAGTAATGTTGAAATTGAAATGAATAAAATGGCTATTGAAAAAGGAGAATTACCATTTCTAGGTACTCAAGAAGCCGGAAACTCGATGTCATAAAGCTGTAGAAATTGTTCTGCAGAGGCCTGACGCAGCAGTGTGACGTATGAATATCACGAAGTGAAGTTAGGTAAGATTCAAATAATTTTAAATTAACAGGTAAACTTTTATAAATGTCAATATTTACTCTTAAATATTTGCGTACATTTTTGGCATAATATATTTGATTATATTAGTTTATAATAATACCAATTAACATACATATAATTTGCAAGCGATTCGCACTTCGCTTCACATTTATTTGCAAGTCACGTGAATTGCCATGTGATGATAGGGGAAGACTTGGTAGAGAATATGATCGGTAAACAAAGTTTATTAAACTCGATTCGCCCAAATTTTGTAATAAACGGAGCTTTGGTTGTAATTACATGTACTTGACAACTTCAGTCCTGTACTAGAAATTCAAAAAATAAACGGGCTTTCCTTTAAATTAAAAATGTCTTTAATGACATAATAAGGTACGTTTTGGAATTAAAATTTTGCTATTTTTTATTTAGATTCCATTTTTTTATTGTTTTCTTCTCTTAGACATTATAACACATAACAAGAAGATCAAAGAAATTCTCTAACTTCCGGTACTCTCTTTTATACGAGATGTAATAAATTCATTTTAAAATTGAACTTAGGATTTAAAAGTAAAACTTACGTTTGGGATGATCATATAATATTACGATCATTTTATACATTCACTGCTCATAATTCATAACGGCCCGACATAAACCTTATCAGTTCGTTTACTCTCGTACTTTAAAATCATTTTAACTGTAGCACAAAAGTTTAATCGTACATAATTTGTATATTTACTATAGAAATAGGTCTATTATAAGCTATAAACATTACTTTGCATATTGGCTGAACAATCTTGAATTGATGTCAGAACCGTAACGTATAATTTGTGAAAATAAAATAATGTGAACCTCGCTTTACAATGTGGCTGACATCTTTGTTTATTGGTATTATTTACTCCACGAATGATGTTTTTTTTTAGTTTAGGCATAGATATAAATAAAATGGCCATTATTTTTTTGACATAAAATTTATTTTTATGTCAAAATTGTATTTTAAATAATTTAGTATTTTTGAATATTAAATATTATTCAATACACAAACAGAGGTTTGTAGGTACGTGTGCGTAGAAGCCTTTAAATGCAAAGGTCAAGGGACCACTTTTCACACAGGGCTAATGTTACCATTTCAACATTTTTTCATGAAAAAAGTAAGTATAGGATAGCTGGTATTGCCAGTAAAATACTACTATGGAGACGTAAAATGTTTATATTTCTTCCTTACTTTTAATAGATGACTTTAAACACTGACCTATTTAATGCACTACATATGTTTGCAATTTTTTATACTTACTAAAACAGATTTTTTTCCTATTTACCAGTTCTTCATTAAACAAAATTCATGCCTACTTGTTCCTATTATCGTAGTTCACTCATTATTAAGAGCTTTGCAATAAACAACTTAATAAGTAATCGATAGTTTATAGTAACATTTATTGTTTCTCACAGTAATAAAATACAGTGAAGCTTATACACAATTTAAGCGGATCTCCATTGATTTTAATTGCTGTCATTTGTATAATTGCTTCATTGGAAGCCGACTTTCTCGTTGAAAGCCTACCGATTCTAATGTGCCTAATAAAGATTATAATGTTCGAGTATTATAACAGACTTTTATATTAATTAAGTAACGACTAAAGTTAATAAGCTAAAATTTTATGTTAACGAGTGGGCGGAGCACAGCCTTTTATACACCAGAACGTAAACAATTCGTATAAAGATAGCCAATCAATCACTCAAGCTTGTATTGAATGTTTTATCTTATCGTCCAGTTTTATAGCTGCTACTTAAAGCGGTACAATCTTTATTAATTAATAGGTATTCATAAGAATCTTTTTAATTTACATTTAATTTTTGGTTCCAGTTTCCAGTTTTATACGTAAATAGCCACCGTCTTGAGGTTGACAGCGTCGATTTGGTGCCACGTGCTTGAATTCTGCAGAAGATAATTGCTTGTATAAGAAGTTTGTTTTAATCATTTCAAAATAAAACACTTGCTTTAGAATAGTATTTTTTTCATGTAGTGATAAATTATGTAATGTAAAATATAAACTTGACTGATTCAATCATTTTTAGTTTAGTTAATATATTTCCTTCACACATTTGCATTTTTGTTTTTTGCAACCAATTATGGTTAATTAATTTAAGCACTAACGTTTGAAGTTCGTTAGTGAAATTTGTATGAAAATAGATAATTTGTATCTTGTATCTAGTCGCGAAACATGTAAATGAACTGCATTTGGCATAATTAGTACATATTACACTTCTGTGAGCTTGAGAAATTATGTTTAAGGCAACGCTCATTACAACATTTGCATACCTATTGTTAAGCTTAATGTTGCTTCTCGCTATTAAAAATATATTAAAATAGTGCCACGAATAATATGGATGTGATAATTGAATTTTATGTAAAACCACGTATATTTGCGAAAGGTAAGGAAATACAAGAAATAAATAAAATAATAATCAGGTGAAGAAGAAGAAGGTCAAGATTTTTTTAAATATAAAACTTATTTACATTCAGTAGACATAACAAACAACAAAGATATTTTTTTATACAGTACTATTCCTGCGGCGCCGCCCGCGCCCGATTGATGAAAATTTTGGGTTATAAGTATTTTTGATGCCAAATCATAAAAAAGAGAATAATCAACATTTGGTTTAAAAATAAAAAAAATAAAATATCTGGAGAGGGCCACCCTTATCACCTAGGTCCTAGGGGAATAAAAAATAGCCTACGACCTATTCTATTTTACGACCTCTTATATTCTCAGACCTACCAAATATTTCATGAAAATCGGTCAAGCCGTTTCGGAGGAGTTCGATAACAAACACTGTGACCTCGTGTCACATTTTTACATATGTAATTGTGATAATGTAAAACAAAATAATTATTGAAGTAATTAAGTAAATTTAAAACAAATAAAATACTGACACCCTATTATTGCTTAATTCCCAAATCCTTTTAACTGGAATTGGCTTTCTAATTTTGAACAATAGCCCAATTCGTTCGGTGGTCAGAAGACTATAAATTAACTTTTAACACATGTCACCTCTTAAAAGCTTTCAAGAAAATACACAATATTTGCTACTGTTTAGTTTTGAGCAGATGCCAACAATAGGATCTTAGTTGTAACCCCATTATGTTATAGAAAACAAATGGTTGAAGTAAATAATAGTACAATGTAACGATGGCTACTTGTCAAAGCTTCCGTATAAAATAAAGGTAGTGCTTTGTCGTTGCTCCATGGGCTTTTAAACAATATCGATGCCTCAGATAGAATTTCAAAGAAAATTTCATGTACTGCACGCACAGTAAGCTTTCGTTTGTTCGGTACGAAATTAGAATTCGGGTAAAAAATATTTGAATAAGTCTGATAATTGGTTGTATGGTAGCCACAATAATAAGTTCTAAAATGCTAGTTCTAGCTAGCTAGTTCTCAGCATTATTTTAAAGCGTATTTACAATAGGTTTGAAAATAAACATTTTTTTCAGTATCGTACTTACTGTCATTAATGAAAGTTGACATTTTTTTTCTACTCTCGTATAATAATATTTAAGTAGAGAGTATTCAAAGTAAGTACCATGAGTATTTTTGTTAATAATTAAAAACTACTGATCAAGTAACCTGCATTCATTATGTCTCTGGAATCAGATAGATAAAAATTACTGTGCAATCTAAATTCAATGAAAAAAATCTATCATTACATAAATAATATTTAAACATATCAAAGATAAATAATATTTAACATATTAAAATGAAGTTTTACTATAATATTTATTTGTACAATTACTTCTACACATTCGAAATAAATAATATCATTTCCTTCATTTCCAAGTTTGCCTCGTAATGAGAAACCTAAAACTATTGTACTCACATGACATTCAGCAAAAGAATTGTGAAGAAAAACATCAGGTATATCAGATATCAATGCGCAATTTATCTTTTGTTAGTATCTATTACTGTGACATAAAAACTAGTAAACGCAAATAAAATGCAATAGTATATTCTAAACGTTGTGTAACGAAAAGTTCCGAACAATTGGTTTGTAACATGAATACCGATCATTATCGGACTTTCCAATACGCTTATCTATGTCACAGAGACCGATCGTGTGTTAAGCTCTGCTTAAACTGTTTCTGATGTTATTTTCCTCTCGATTACTTTTTAAGTAATTGATCCTTACATTTTTGAATACATATATACACAGAACACAATAACTCTCAAATCGTTTTATAATGTACATTGTTATTCTTCAGCTATATCAAAAAAGGGGTTAAAAGTTGAAAGCAATCAACTTACCAGCATTGAGATTTGATTTCGTCTAATTATAGCGTACATATTATGGCATAATATATCAGAACCAACTTTTGCGAGAATTAAATTCTAAGCATATCATATGATCGAAAATACTAAAAGGGCTATTAAGGATTGAAAATAATAATTTGCTTTGAAATTGTATGTAGGATCCTTTTTTTATGTTTGTCTGATTCCGTAGACATAATGAACGAAGGTTTTAGACTATAGAAATGTAAGATAGAATAGAAATATGATATAATAAATAAAAATAAATAATTTTATTACGATATTACCTAATGAAAAAAAAACTTCTTTTTAATACACACCGTGACTCTAATCTTGCTTTTCTATATTTGTTTACTTCAATTAATAATATAATGTAAAGAGTAAGATAATTTTAGATTAAACAAATAAAAACTCGGACTTGTTAACTGTAAGCACCGACTAAACGGATGGCTAAATATAGGTCATAGACTAGACAAATAGTTATTTATTTTATGAAATATTTTTTTACAATTATTAGTCACTAGCGACTCGCTCTCGCTTCGCTGGGGTCGTCCTTGCATTTGGCGCAAGCGAAGCCGCGAGATCCGCTAGTATTAGCTGAACAGTAGACAAGACGGTGCGCTTGAATTTTATTCTCGCGTCCGTAATTATTTTGCGATTATTTAAAGTATTAAAATAGATATATTATGTTACCCTTAAGAGATAGATACCTATATGCCATCCTAATTCCACCACACATCATTATGTTATATCTCAAAGGGTTTAGGCAGCGTTTTCGTTGAAAACTCCCAGACGGCTTATTTTTTTCCGAAACCTCCTACACATATTAAGTATTATATTTTTGCTAATGTGTACAAAACCTTGACAAATTATGTACTCAAACTTTTCTGGAGAACAATTCTATCCATTGGTGAAAATAGCATGAAAATCGGTGCAGAAGTTTTTGAGTTTGTCACGAACAAACAGACAGACAGACAGACGCGGCGGAGGACTTTGTCTTATTATATGCAGTGATAGCATAAAATTACTGTGTTATAATATATCACATCCGAAAACATTTTTAATACAATGGCATTGTAATAAAAAAAAATTTCAATATTTTTAATCACAATTTCTACAAGCGACATGATTGATAGGGAACAGCTGCTTGCACAATATAGGGATAAACAGCAATTCAAAATATATACTTGTACCTTAGATATCTACAATATTGTTGGTCAATATACAAAAAAAACCTGTTATAGTTTTCGTATATAGATTACTATATTCTTTATAATTTATTTTAGTTATTAAAAATATACAAATGTAGTAAAAAAATAGAATAACGTTTTAACATTATCAACAAACATGCAGAATAAATATTAGTAACGAATACAGAAATGCTTTACAAAATTACAGTAATACATGACAATGTTTCGGTGCTAGCAAGTTTATTGAAACCGTGGGTGTGATTGATGAAGCGGAACCACATAAATTGCAAACCATTAGAAACCTCTTGAGACCACAGAAACACCAATAATCTATTGACAAAGGTCGAAGAATATGGAATGCACTTCATCAGTTGTAACGGTAGGTGTGTCACCCGACAAATAAACGCCAAAAAGAGATTTAAATGAAATACGTATAGCTAAATCTAACGGGCTTTTTGTCTGTCCGCGTGTAAGTTTCACGGTAGGTTAAAGTCACTGGCTCTGCAAGTCCGCAGCTGTCATCATATCTCGGACGACAGCCTTTGTTCCCACATGGATACGACTTCATATAAATGCAGTTTATGTGAATCTCTCAAAAGGAATAAGCTCTCAAGAAATTTAGTTTCACGAAAAAAATCGTCTATTGTAAAAGATGAACACAATAAGCGTTGGTCGTATCTTTGGCGCATTAAAAAGTATTCATGCGGTATCATTGTAATATCTGTATCCTTGTATATAATCTCGGGATCTTGACACTTTTATATTTATCATTTTTTCTAACCAAAATACCAATTTTGTATTGTAGCACTGAACATAATATATCATTCGTAGTGCCTTATGCAAGTTCATAAACACTAACGATGTTTTTCGATACAATGTAATAATAATAAAAGCAATTGCACGAAATAATGACTTTCGAAGTAATCATAAAGGGACTTCGCGTTATGGTTGACGGTACTGCGGAATTAAAAACATCGTTATCAAAATTTACCATGACTGACGATTGTATTGTTTCAATCAAAAACCATTGAGCATCGAGTACGATGACCGCTGCTAAATGACGGGGAACTGAGAACAGAGGGAAATTTATGAAAGATTGATACTTAAAGTTATTTTTTACTGATCTCCCATTCATCTTCCAACGTGAAAGTATTTTTAATCGAGCTCATTATCTAAATCTTCTGAGAACATATCATACATCCGCCAAACAGAGAACGACGTTAATAAGAGTTCAGGAAAAGATATCTTAATCTGGTCTCAAAAATATAAATAAAAGGCATTCTTTGTTAACCGCAATATATCTGTCATACAACTTGTTAATATACTGCTTTGGTTTTAATACGATCAAAGAGTCTTTCTCGCTTAGAATCTCGCTGACAAATAATTGGTTTAGTTACAAGCTACATCTGAATGTGGCGTCATCGTATCTATATTTAAATTCCACACACGATAAATAACTTTAGCGCTTCTACGGCTAATTTCGCTTTTAAAATGTGTTGTCACGTTTGCACGAACGAATTCCGATCTTCTGGACATGAGTAGATTTTGCTATCAATTTCTTTGGATCGTTAAACATTTTTTGTTGTTACTTAACTGAGAAGAATAAGCAAACAGCAAAGCAATCGATAATAATCAAAAAGAAAAATTTGTTGTAAATTAGACTTTGCGTTATACCTACATAATATGCACATTGTACTCGTAAAATTTAAATAGTTTAGCACTTTCCACGTTTCGTATAAATTTATTCATTATGTTTGTGATATGATAATGATAGTTATACAAATATTAGAAGAAACAAGCTATTAATTAATTTCTAACATGGAAAACAAACCGCACATGTCGAAATTGCGATCTTTGATTGCTTGCACCTTTAAAATTGGATAGCTATCGAGTTACTATATCATTTTGGTTTTAATTAGTTTTATCAAATTGGAAAGCCTATAAGTTATAACGAATACTAACAAAATAGAATAACATATGATTTTAAAAATACACTGAACGGAAAATCGACGACGGCTTATTAGCAACAGTTGCAAAAGTAGGACAATTTAAAAATGAATTTCCTAGAAGAATCGATACAATGCGGTTAACGTTGTTAATCGCATTCGTTGGCAACTTCATTGGTGTTTGTATCATATATTTATTTATAAATACTTTTTAAAATTTTAAGATTAACTTATTTTGGATGCTTTTGTAATTATGGACTCGTTACATTTTTACGTTACGTTTATACGTAACCTAAATTTTATAAAATATCTACTTTAGTTTTGTACTTAACAAATAAATCTATGTAATTACCTACTAGTAGGATATCTGCGTGGGAAGATTAAAAACCTATAGACGTGTATATATATAATATATACCTACCTAATAATCGCTTAGTAAATTTTTATCGCATGTACAAAATATATAGAAGAAAATATATTATTACAATTGTAATTATTTAATTCTAATAATAATAAGTAATGTTCTCCAAACGATTCCGGCCATGGCGGCCAATCTCATTGTGACTAGCTAACTGCGCAGGAAATATTATAGTGCACAATATGTGTACGCGCAGACACTAGTGCACTCTCTATTCCTATCGCTCTCATACTCCGGTGGGACGACCCTCGATACGACCAGTTAGAGCTAAGGCGCAGGACCGACGGCTTTACGTGCTCTCCGAACCACGGGGGTGACATACCACCAACTTCCTAACTCTGGGCTGTTACTGAGGCTTACTAAACAGAAAGTCTCAATAACTAAACTTGGCCCGACCCGGCTCTCGAACCCAGGACCTATCGATGTGTAAATGCTAGCCACTACACCACCGAGGCAGTTAATAATAATATAGTAATATGTGTACACTCATCTTAAACATTTTATTATAATTAAATCATACTGCGGTGGTCTATATATGCTCGAGGTCACAATGTAGGTGGGTAAATCTTCAATGAGGTGCATGAATCAGTTCACTTGACTGGAGGCTTAAGAATTAACACAGGGAATACATTTGCAACAAAGTACTTTATAGTACACGTTCGTTATACGTAGAATATTAATTTATCTTAGATATAAATATTTTACTATTAGAACGCCTTATTTTAATATTATTTACCAGTGTTTCAGATACAAAAATAATCTATTAAATCGGACCAGTAAATCGAGGGATTAGTGCTTCAAAAAAACTCTTCAGCTATGTATAATGTAGACGAGTACAGATATAGACTATGTGGGAAGTAGCAACTAGCATATAAAACACTTATTCATTTAGAAATGAATTTGGATGTAGTAATAGGTAGAGAAAAAGTTGTTGTTTATCTGCCTATTATAATCAATAGAAATTCTTAAGAAACTAAAAATTATTCAATTATAATGATATAAAGTGCTTTTAAAATGTTTACGTCATTATATTATTTTATTAGTCAAAAAAGCGAAATTATTGTAATGGCAAAGGTATGGATATATAAAGTATTAATATTTAATTACTTAAAAGTTTAAAATAATTCTCAATTGAGTATATTATGGAAAACTTTTACTTGTACTTAGCCTAATTGAAATGTTTACGATAAGACATGTTTGACTAAAATCAGGTCAATAGGACGCGGCGTATCTGCACTGGGATCTACACTTGATCCCATATCAGACGGAAGTTAAGATTAAATTTGTATAAGTTTATTCCTCAAAAATAAAAGTTTTGACTCTAATACTAAAAATTTTGTTATTATTCCATCCTTAAAATTATTCAGCACATTTTTACATAAAGCAACTAATAATTTACCTATTTCTTCTGGGAATAGATCGATTTGCATCGGATCTGTTTTCGAAGTCATGATCCTTTGACGAGAATAACTTTTTTATGATGTAGCCGATTTAGATTACAGTTTTAATTCAGTCGTTACTAGTTAAATTGTGAAGTTAGTCGTTTAATCTTCTTTTAGTATAATAAGGATATTTATCTCGGATATTTATCTCTTTCTATATACACGGTATTTATATTTGAAAAATAGTATATCATGAATGTAAGTTACATAGAAGTAATAGGTGCCTAGTAATTACAATATATATATATATATATATATATATATATATATATATATACATATATATATATATATATATATATATATATATATATATATATATATATATATATATATATATATATATATATATATATATATATATATATATATATATATATATATATATATATATATATATATATATATATAAGCCAGCAAGAGAAAATCTAAGAAATAGGTAAGCGTGGTACCTCATGAAGAGGAAAGTAAATAATTTGCATAAATGTGGATGGATATAAAAGTGGAGGTGGACAAAGAAACGAAAAAGAGAAGGGCATGACGAACCTTTTTCAGAAATTAAGAGGTGTCTTGTGTGAAAGGTGAAAGAAAGGAGAAAAAAACAAACCTTTATGTACCTATAATATGTAGTAAAATATGTAAGCTTGCCAGGTCCAAGCACCTAGATTCTATATATACAAATGTTTCTAAATATTAGCATATTCTATTCTATTCATTTCTATTGTTTTCTATCGAATAATGACAATTTGTCTTTATTTAACCACAGCTTAACTAAACATTAGATTAACATTACAAACAGGACAAGTGTAACGTGAACTATGGACAAAAGATAAACTTTATGTGTAGATTGTCTTTCTATTTGTACATGAGTCAGGATTTCTAAGAACCTACCATTTGTTTATATAATATAAATGATTATTTTGATAAAATGTTATTTCACAACTTTATTGTTAATTTTAAACCTATAAAAATAGTGACAGTAAAACAAAGCTTTAATAATATTAAGCTATATAATATTTATAATAATACTAAAAAGCATATTCTTTAAATTTTATTTTTAAAATTCGATCTGTTTTTTTTTATTTTTTACGTTTATTTTTAACTTTATACTTAAACCACTCATAACATACCTCACTAAATAGGCTCTAACATTACAGATAGAAACGCTTCAGACTGGTAGTCCTAAAGATTACGTTCAAACAAAATTAGCGTCTTCATATTTGTATTTTTTTATATTCATCTACCTAAGAAGCTTTTTAGATGTATGTAGTTATTAATAAAATATTACTTGTAGTACAAGCAAATCTGATAAGTGAGGGTTTACAGAATCAAACATTATACACAATATCAAAGGCATATAATAAAGAATCCAGTATATATAAATATTTTATATAATAAAAATATATAAAGCAATTGAAATAGTTTTAAAAAAAAATAGATGTAGTACTCACGCTTATTCGACATTTAGCAACTTTATTTTTAGTTCTGATAGCAATTATAATAACGAAAGTTAGCAAGCTGCGTTTACATTTTACGTTCTATTAAAATCATAGCTCGTTTGCAAAATAAAAATCACAAACGTTTGATTTTTATATGATACAAACTATAAAATTGTAGCACATGGTGACCAATGCATATAAAAACCCCAATTTGCAAAATTTCATAGCGTGTCGAGGTTCCCGACGGTCACCGACATAGATGGTCGCATTTAAATGTGCATACAAAATATCGATGCTATACAATGCGAATAGCGGCCTATAACTGCAGCTAACAATATAACTGTCAAGGAAATCGGTCACGAAATAATCACCCTTATTAATAAAGTAATAAGGACTAAATAAGTTAGAATGAGTCGTTTTCTAGTTCACTTCTAAGCTTGGTTTACTGTACAATACTAGACAATAACGCTGACATGTACTTGAATGCAAAACAGTTTATATGTCATGATGTTTTAACATGGAAGCTTCAGGAAATAAATTGTGAGTATGCAAATGCCTCCTCTTAAGTTTAAAATATTCTAATGTAGATATGGTTCATTTATGTAAGGTCACTTGCATGGAAATTACACATTTCATTTCAATGTATCAAATATGTATAGCAATCGTAAAACAGTTAAAGTACTTTGACGTTTTCTGAACAAATTTTAAACGTTTTAATCAAATTAAGATTTTGAAAAATAAGATGATGATTAAGGTTTGGTTTAATTATCCGTAAAATACTCTACTATCAAAGAATAATTCGTAATTGATTTTTGTACAAAGATTCGCACTTTTCAGGACTTGCATTCAGTGAGTTTTACAATATATTATAGTGGCAAGCTTAAAAAAGGTAATATTTCAGTATGTATAAATGATTTCACACTGGCTATAAATAATAATAATAATATAATAATATACTTTAATGAGTAAATACGTTGGATACTATAGTAATTTTAATATAAACACAAACATAAAGATCTTATAAAGATAGATTCAATTTTAATATATGCGTTTTACCCGCATTGTTATTTAGACACGACCTCTCAGACTTCCATTAAAGTAGCTATTAGAGAAACAAACAAGGAACTCCCCGCGATAAAATAATTATCGCTTTTATCTCTGCCGACCTTAGTGGGCACCCATTTGAGAGTCCCGAAGCAAACATGATATTAAAGAATTTCACAACTTCACCTGACCAAAGTTATGCCTAAAAAACTAATCTAAGGGAACTAAATGACGTCAGCTAAACTTTTGTTGGCCAAACCGCCTCAAGAAATACATTTATACAAAAATACCATGACCGACCATAAACAAACTAAATTACTATGGGAATAATTTACGGGAAAGCATATTTTTAACAGGTGCTTAAGTAGCCACCTGCTCTTTTTTGACCTCTAAGTTCGGTTTATGAAAAGAGAACCGTTCTTATATTCCGTTAACAATTGATTTTTTATTACTTATAAGTTGATATCATTATAGCTTTAGGCAAAATACAGTTAAATCGTTTAAATCTGACCTCCAAAATATATCTAAACAAACTAATGTTAAAGAACCGAAATCATTTACTTTATTTGATCTTATTTATGAAATTTATAAATCAAACTGTATTCACAAGGACTTATTAATTTTAAAAATATTTTTCAATAATTTTTTTATCATTAAAAGACGTTATTTGTTTATCACGAAAAGACAAGCGTAATTGTTAAACTATCCACACATTTTAAAGACGCCCCAGGTATATTAAAATTAAGCTGCCAAAGTTCTAGCCATATGTTTACTTCTTAATATGTAGACGTAAATAATTCAGTCTGGAGATCATTATTCCAACATAAGTAGCTGCCAGTTAATTAAGGTACATTGAGGTCGTTCGGACCCCGAGGTATCATTTGCTATTGTGATAGGCCCGCCGGCTCCTTCGGGGTTCAAGGTATTGTTGTTCCATTTTAATAGCAAAAATGATAAATGCCCCTTCGGGGAGAGGAATGCTATAGTAAATTCACGGCTAACATTTTTTGCTGGCTTTAAATCAAAATAAATGTATCCCTACCTTTTTGACCTGGACATTACTCCGACAAATGTTCGTTAGCCGGCACGTTAAGTACTGCCCAGCAAATAAAGTAGAAACCCCTAATTAACGTGTAGAGTATCGAAACATGAGTCCTTATAGAACCCCCACGTCGAAGTACCAACTTGATAAAAAATCCTCCCCTAATCGGCTTGCGATTGAAGGCATTTTAAACGTGATTTAACAAAAAGCGCAACTCTTTTAAAGAAAGTCATAGTTTAAGCGTCTTAAGGTCGACACACTTTCCATAAAGTTAAGTACGCTCTTAGCGGCGATGATACGGCTACCTCCTTATTTAATCCGCCTTTAAAACACCGCTGTATTCTTTTGTTATTCAACGGGGTAGAAGTAATCTTCGCATGGACTTTAACAAACAATTGCCGCAGAGCTATCCATTTCGATGAAGGACTTTTAAGACATAATTTGCAAGTATTAACAAAAGAACGGCTTCTTTAAGAGATAATTCTAGGTTATTACCTCCCTTAATATGCTACTTTATTTTACTAAATACATTGTTTAATTTTTATATAACTTTAGATTTCATTTGTTCTAGTTTATGTTTTCTATTTTTTCATTTCCTGGAATTTAAATATAAAATATCACATATATGTTACTGTATTATAATATATAACTGTGTATAATATAAAAATGTTTTCGACTAATATATAAAAAGCTTCTAACTGAAATAAAACCCGATATAATTGTAAGAAGGATGTGACTGTGCGTCCAGTAGGAAGGTATTTTTATTTGGTCTCGTTTCTAAAATAAAAAACAGAAAGGGTTGAGTAAATCGTAATCAGGTCTGTCAATCTTAACGAAATTTATTAAAATGCTTCATTGTTCAACCAAAGTTTCCCGCCTTACTTTAAACACAATAGATCAGATCCACATGTCTGTTTTTTGCTTCCGTCAAGTGTATGAAGATTTTTATGTTCGACAAGCAAAGATGGCTTAGTTTTTTCGGATTCTATGAAAACTATCATTTTATCTACATTTAATTCTGATTTAAATAAGTGATAGGTATTTTTAAATACAATATAGAATACGACCCTTGTTGGAACACGCTGATAAAAATGAATGGAATTGAATTCAATATAATGTTTATCCTAAATACCTCTCAATAAGTATTCTACATAATATAAACACGTCATTATTCTAATATAAACATTAAAAAATAACAAAATCACTTCATAAAATTATTATAATTAACAGTTATTCCCATAGCATCCGAGCTAATATCGTCTCACGTTCAGTTTACCCTGCATTATTGCTGTGAACACCGGCAGGTATCACTTTACAAAGGTTTTTTTGAACGCATGCAAAACGTTGATGATCGTTGTCCGCTCGAATTATAATATTAAAAAGCAATCGTTCATTCAGGATCATTGAATAGTCGTTATTTCATAGGGCGTGGGCCACAATACGTCGGGTCTCTTAGAGCCGGACAATTTCAGATCACTAGCATACGAAAGTGCATGTAATATAAATCTTTCCGGTGAGGCACAAACAACGCCCACTCGGCCTGCGGACTCAAATACGAATATTAAATTCCGCTTATTCGAAGTCTTTATTTAAACTGGCAAATTGAAGCATTTTGATGTTTATTACCACAGTACTGAGCACAGTTTAGGAAGAATACACTCGAATCGGTGCCAAAGGCGAGTTTTTGAATGGGTATTAATTTTTATTGCAGGTTCATTGCATTGTACATTGCAGATTGATTTCTTTTTTGGCAACTGCCATCAATATGTTTTTTAGGACAGTTGAATGTCTGTCGGTCTGTTTTAAAGATTGGGTTAATCATTCGGTTTTTACTTTATATTAGTGCACGCATGTGGACGTGTCTAAATTATCATTAATTTTAAGTACTGATACAAAAATACGCTATTTAACGCAGATGCAGATCGAAAATAATTTGAAGTAGGTATAATGTAATTTTAAATTTCAAAATACTAAAGTGGATTACGTTTCACATTCCTCGCGTTTAAGACTTAAAATTATCAACACGGCTACGACAAGAAGCTTATACTTTTATTTAATTAAACTTTCATTTCTGAACAGAATTGATGGAACAAATCCACTGTTATTACGTAAGTTAATAACAGTTAACAAAGGAAGCGGCACGTCACATGTGACGCGTCGTGTCAAATCGCGTTGACATTCAAGTTCGAAAAAACCATGGCACCCATGACCCCGCAGTGAGTAGACAACAGAAGAAAGTAGACATAAATTATTTTTTAAATTACTTACATTATTGTATTTTTATCTTCCCGTTATTGAAAAAATGTATTATATAGGGATTAATTTAATAATTAAATAAATAAATATAATATTGTATTTATGTAATACTTTCTCATGCAGTTAATTAAGATTATTAAGTAAATATAGTTAGATAGTTGTAGACTTAAAAAAATTACAATGCTTCATTATGTACGGAAAGCTTAATTTCGAGTACACGAGTATTTTTGAACAGTGAGAATTATTTTAGGAATCCTTTCTTATTTTATTTTTTATTTTATAGTATTATATTATATCACAATCAAAAACGTACGAATCAAGAAATAAAATTATCTAAGTTTATAGTACGAATGACAAAAAGCACATGACGTAGTGGACTCTGAGTATTCTTAAGAGCTTGTGTATACTTGTTCACTCTGTCAATGAGAGCTGATCGAGACAAGGATATTATAGTAAAAAAAATATAATTTTGTTATTTTTACTACATAATTTTAGACAGTTCATATATGCTATTATTAATATTTTTATAAATGAATATAAAAATAGTATTTAATTAATGAATGTATAATGAATGCTTGTAGTTCAGTTTACTCTACATTAGCATTTATATAATTTGTAGTAAAGTAGCTTAAATGAGAGCTTTAATTTTTATTTTGAAAATTAGTAAGATAAATAATTCATGCATTTACTAAATTCTTGTTACAAAGAACAACCTTTACCAACGCTACATGTACATTATGTACATACACACTTATGGACGAAGCCGAGTAAAGCAAGAGAAAGTTACTAGTTCATAATCCTAAAATAAAAGTTCATTGAGTGTAATAAAAAATATATTAAGGTAAGTGATACTTTTAGTTTCTACACACGCGACGCAGAAAGCACTACGAATACAAACTTCAAAATCAAATTAACTCAGAGCTAAACAATATCGATTCGTGACAAGACTTGCTCTTACTATTTGTTCGTTCATCGGGAGGTGCATTAGCTTGAAGTGGTTTTGTTCTCACGAGGGAAGGCTTAAACCTTTTAACTATCTTAGTTTCGGGCCACGACCCTGTGGCCATAAAACCAAACTTGACAAAGATGAACATGCATTTAATATGTCCTTAGTGAAGGTAAACTTAAAATGGTATCAAGTTGTGTGTATTGTCATTGTTTTATCGGATAGTTTAAAAGGCTTTCTGTTTTCCTTTTATAATATACTTTTTGAAGTTAATATATAGTATGTTGGATAGGTCGCGAATGTTAACATTTCCTCTTTCTATTTTAGTACTTACTTGTTTTATAAACCAAGTCATCTATACACTAAAAGCTATTTGTCAAACATTTCAAAATATTTTATTTTATAATTAGTATAAAAACTCAGTTGTGAACTATAGTATTTCAAAATATGAAGCTGTATATTATTGTAACAGATAAAAATAAGACGAATGTACAACAATTTAGCATTAGTAACGCATTTTTCCATAACAGCTCTACCACGCGTTTCTCCGAGCATAAGCCTGGTATACTAACGGAATGGTGCAAGCTGCTATAATAAACAAGAACGCTGCACTATGATTGACAAGCGCCGTCCACCCACTGTGTTGGTGGTCGGAATACGTAATTTCTGATTCCAGACTTGTTTACACTTTTTATTTTCCTTCAACCCTTAATTTGCTGAACGAAAAACGTATAAAACTTGCTAATTGCTTTATATAACTAATATTGTTTTAAATATCACGTCTGCTTCTCTTGATGATTCTGAGAATTGATTTTATTAATGGCCAGTCAGCCTAGATTTAGGATTATAATTATAGTGCTTTTGATTAATTTTAATTTAATGTTGCCTTTTTAAATAAGTTTATATTATAAAAATTAGCCGGTTAACTTTACAAGTTTTAATATTCTCTTTAACATGTTTGATAATTTATTTATTTTTTTCGTTTTTTTTTTTGCTAATAAATATAATCAATTATGCTTACATTATTTCACTTAGGTATTATTTAAAATAAAATTTTACTTTTATTAATTAATTGCTACACTCATAGTCACTTAATGAACCATTAAGTAGAGAAGCTCCATACTAAAGAACGACTTAATGGTTCATTAAGTGACTATGAGTGCGTGTGTAAGTGATTGAAACGACGCATAACGATTAAAGAGCCTTTAAAACTTTTTTCTTTATATTCTTGAATCTATAGTTTATCTCGTCCGATGTCCGATTATATGATATACCTATAACACTCGTAATAACCTACCTAATTACTTAATATTTTACTATTATTAACTAATAAAAAGGATTATAATAAAGGATAATAGAAGTAATTGCTTAAGTCACGAACTAACAACAGTAACGTTATGTTATTAAAACGTGAATTTACGCCATTTCCCAATACTAGTTCTATAATGGAAGCTAATATTTGTATGGGTCATGCAATGAGTTCATTACGCGACGGACACATTCCGCCGCCGGCACCGTACAATGTGAACCGATAAACAAGCAATTTTTAAGCCAATTACGGTACATATTTTCGTTAGTACTTGTACAATGTACATGTATGTAATAAAGAGTGATGAAAAGCTAAGATAAAATACGCTTTTTATACATTTTTTTAATGAATATATGAAAGCTCGGTGATACAATAACTTAAATTTATCTGCATAGTTTAACAGTTTTGTAAAAAAGCACATGTCAATGACCAACCTTTCAGCAAGTTTATTGAGTGTCCGTTGACACAACTCGGTTTTAAAGAGTCTATAAAAGTAAAAGTTTAATATTTGAAGATGGAATAGTTAAGATAAAGCCGATGCTATGGCAACCGATGCCACCTGCACTCATTTAACTGATTTCCGATTTCCAATTTTGAAGCTTCACCCCTTATAAAACAGTACATTTTACATTGAACGAAGTCAAGAAAGGGAATATTTGATGTGGTAATCTGGTATGCCAAATCGGTGCTGCCTGCATTACACAGCCCGTGATGCGACTATAAAATATCAATATTTTATAAGGGGTGAGTTATTTTTGATTATTATCTCTAATATTAACACCTTGTTTGTTTATTATAAAGGAAGAGATTTTTTACGAACAAAAACTTTTGCTTCCACCGCATCTGCCCTACCGGATCTCAATGTACTTGTCATTCTAATGATTAATCGTCCTTTAAAATATCCAGACTATTATTATATTATTAATGAACTTATTTCTTTATTTATTGTTATATTATATCGAGCATATTTTAAATTGTGCTATTTGTATACTTTGATACATAAAAATATTATAATTACTGTACAAATATGATTAATAATTTCATAATGATAAGCATTGACGACGAGAAATTATATATAAACAATATGTAATCGTAAGAGGCAGTGGTAGCCCAGCGGTAACGCGTCGCTTGTATAACCGAGTGATGCGGGTTCAAATCCGGGTCTCGCACCTCTGATATTTTCATGTGCGAATCATTTCTATCCTGATTACCACTTGTATTACGGTGAAGGAAAACATCGTGAGGAAACCTGCATATCTGAGAAAACCTAGCAAGTTTTCGTAAGACATGTGAAGTCCGCCAACACGCACTGGGCCAGCGCGGCGGACTATGACCTGATCCCCCTCGTACTGAGGGAGGCCCGTGCCCAGCAGTGGGACGTTAAAAAGGGCTGATGATGATGAATGATGATGATGATGTAATCGTAATACTTCCGATATTATGATTATTTGAAGTAGTTATTGGTTAAAATTACAAATTAAATTTTAATATTATGTTCTTTTGCCAGTATTAAACGTAGGCACTCATTTGTTTTTTTTTTTCATTTTTTTTTCCAAAACAAACATTATATAATA
Source organism: Boloria euphrosyne (assembly GCA_951802675.2). Taxonomy (NCBI): domain Eukaryota; kingdom Metazoa; phylum Arthropoda; class Insecta; order Lepidoptera; family Nymphalidae; genus Boloria; species Boloria euphrosyne. Next base: position 9,419,505 of record OX637879.1, on the reverse strand, counting down.
AAAGCTAAGGCATAAGTTTTTCTTTTCTTGATACAGCTATGTATTTTAAATATAATTGCGGTAAATCAAAAAATCATATGAAGTAAATCAAATAAAGTCGCGGTAAAGTTTGTGCTTAAGCATATTTCGTCGAAATTCTCTATGACTACTTTGTATAAATGTGACTGAATTTTGTCCGTACAGCGCTCAATTTGTTTCTTGTATGAAGTACCTTCAAGAAATGGATAGATAATTTAAAGAAACGCTATAAATTTTACGGCTTATAAATGAATTAGAAAAAAGTACTTTCAACGTTACGTACGAAATGAACAAAAAAAATATGACATGCTTAAAACTTTAAACTAGAATAGAATCGTATTCCTCCGATACACTAAACAAATTCACTTCACTAATGGTTTGTCACATAAACTAAAACAAATAAATCGATATCCAGTATTCATAGACAAGATCAAGCTTCAATCTGATAGCCCCATGACCTCCATAAGAACTCAGGGTCAATGTGGCCATGAAATAAGAACTAGCAAACAAGACAATGGTTTAGTTGCATACGTTATATAGAATACTTTTTATTTGTTATAGTTATGTACGAAGGTAACATGCTCTATATTCCAACATGAATTAAGGTAGATTTAGAATTAAAATATCCATATCTATATGACTTGTACAGTAAGTTCTTTAACTGCCTTAGTGGTGTAGTGGATAGCATGTACGGTTATATATGAGAGGTCCTGGGTTTGAGTCAGGGTCGGGCAAATTTAATTATTGAGTCTTTCCGTTTAGTAAGCCTTAGTAACAGTCCGGAAGTTGGCAGTGTGTCACCCCCGAACCTCGGAGAGCACGTAAAGTCATCGGACCTGAGCCTTAGCTCTTACTGGTCGTGTAGAGCAGTCGTCCAACCGGAGTATGAGAGTGATAGGAATAGAGAGTGCACTTGTGTCTGCGCGTACACTTGTGTACTATAATATCTCCTGCGCAGTTAGCTAGTCTCAATTAGATTGACTGCCATGGCAGTCGGAAAACAATAACAGCACAGTAAGTTACTGTTGTAGAGGAAAATTAAAGATATAAATATTTATATTACGCCTTTAATCAAAGTATTAGCGATTTACTCGAGCTTAGTTTCGACTGAAACTGAATCTTAATAAAAATGGAAACCAGTTTTATAATAGGTCAATTAAATTTCAATGTGATAGTAGGTAGTTGAGTTGTATATACGAGTACAATAACTAGATTACAAAGTGACTTTGGTTGCGATTCATGGCCATTTATATTATGAAAGCGTACTAAAATTAGTTTAGAACTAAAACCTCATAGCATGACCTTAATAAAAGTTAATTGTCTATAGCAATGTATTGTATTGTTTTTAAGCTTTATAATTTTAGAGTAATTTTGTTTTAGAATATATAGGTCATTACAATAATTACGAAATTAATTTATTTATTACAAATAACCCAGCGGTAACGCGTCGCTTGTATAACCGAGTGATGCGGGTTCAAATCCGGGTCTCGCACCTCTGATATTTTCATGTGCGAAACATTTCTATCCTGATTACCACTTGTCTTACGGTGAAGGAAAACATCGTGAGGAAACCTGCATGTCTGAGAAAACCTAGCAAGTTTTCGAAAGACATGTGAAGTCCGCCAACACGCACTAGGCCAGCGCGGTGGACTATGGCCTGATCCCCCTCGTACTGAGGGAGGCCCTTGCCCAGCAGTGGTACGTCAAAAAGGGTTGATGATGAAGATGATGATGATATTTTTTATAAATAACTATTGACTAGCCCTCGCTATCTCTCTCTTTCTCTCTCTCTCTCTCTCTTTCTCTCTCTCTCTTATATTTATATTTATTTTAATACCTAAGGATTACTATAATTTCAATTTTGGGGCCTTAAACTTTTATAACACTATAAAAAGAATATATCTAAATGTAATATGGACGAGGGTCGGTAAATAGCTAGTAGACTTCTAAAGAGCCTTTTAAAACTTTTAAGTTGTAGCGTATGGCGCGCAAATGTAATACTTTTTTGAGAAGTTCAGAACCTACGCTTCTAACTTTCCGCTAACTTACTGCTTTAGAATTTACTTCGATGTTCAAATTCAGGCTAAGCATATATAAATACCTTTTTTTATATTTGACAATATTGTATTAGACTACAAATTCAAAAGTAGCCCTAAAATAACTTCTAAGAATTAATCAAACGTCAGAATCCACTTTAAATTAAAATGAAATATATTTATAATTTTACATGGTCCTGTGATACTAAAAAAACATTTTGTCAAAGTAATCGGTTTTAACAAAAACTGACGTAACAAACTACTTATCATTTGGATTTTTGTGATTCATTTTGTTCATCTCGGCTTAGACACTATGACGCGTTCCACATCGCTCGGTCATCTTCATATGTCACTTTGGAAATATTAATAGTAAAAAATGGACAGTCCTTTGAAAAAACCGAGCACCCACTAGGTTGATGGCAGCTTTATTCCTTTTCTAACACACTTTAGATCGGATCGCGCCTAAAGGGTGCATTTCTTAGATCGAAATACTTATGTCGTAAAAATAGAATGAAATGCATTTTTTTAAAACTATTTTGAATAATATTTCTAACATTAAGGACAATTTATCGGTCGTCCATTAAATGGATTTTTAAAGTGTTGGTTTTGTAGCATTTGCTTTGGCCGATGTATAATAATAGACCTCATAAACATATTTATTACTATGAAAGGCATTTAATTTTATTTTGTTTGATATACCATAATTTTATGTTATTAAATTGTATGAAAAATAAAAGAACTAGCTATAAAAATCAAATGAAATTCATTTTTTTTCTTATAAATAAGTTTACACAAACATTTTAAGAGCTAACACAATACATAACATAATAAAAAGTACTTTAATCTCTGCTCTAAATAAGTAAAATGAATAAACTACATCTATAATGGTAGAAAGTTATTTCAAATTCTTAAACAAGTACAAATTAGTATTTTTATATACTTCCAATTTATTTAATTAAACTAAAAACTGAAAAAAAAACCGTCAGACCTGAATAGTCGACAAAAATAACCTAAGGCGTTAACAATATATTTTCACAATGAAACCAAGAACTGTATACTCAAATCATACATTGGCAATGGGTAATAAAAGTCGGTTTCTTTAACATCTCGTATTACTGTTAATTATTGAATTTTAACAAAGACGGCCGCACCTGCGGTACCGCGATCCCTTTTATGCTACCGACGTTTACATTAACAGCAAAGTAAACTACAGTTTTAACTGCCTGCCCACGGTTACAACACGTATGGCATAAATACCGTGCGTAGAACCTTGGGCTAAGTTATATTCTTATATATTTTTATGAAATCGATAACTTCCGTAAATTTTCTATAATAGGTACTTTGGAAAGAGATATAGCCCTATTTTGTCTAGTTATGGCTTGGAATTAGGGCAAGTTTAGGAATATCTAGCGATATACTATAAGACGAACTACATACTATAAAACGAAGCCGCCCACGCCGCGTCTATTTATCTGTCTGTCTGTTAGTGATAAACTCAAATACTGGACGGATTTAAATCCAGCTTTTGCCAATAGACGTAGTGATTCATGAGAAAGGTGTAGGTTTATAATTAATGAAGATTTTATATTATTTCGCTGAATTATGAAGATGAATGTTTAAGATATCCCAACAATCATGCCAACGTGCAGCTTTATTGGGGGGCGCCGCGCCGCGTTAACTCGTAACGTTATATGAAAACAATGTATTAATATACATTATTAATCCTCTTAAAAAACATTATTAAACTGTATCAGTGCTATGAGCACGTACCTAGGGACGCACCCGAGCGATGCGAGAGCATGTCACTAGTTTTAGATAGCTTTTCTTTTTTAATTGATATAACAATTTTAAAACAGGACATCTATACATATAATAAAAATGTAACGTATCGCTGTCTGTACATGAAAGATATATAAGAAAATATATTATAGAGACCTTTATTAACGCAAATAGAACCCAAAACAATGATTGTTAGAATTTTTGTCTGTTTGTCTGTTTGTCTGTTTGTCTGTTTGTCTGTGCGTTTGTGCACGCTAATCTCTGAAACGGCTTATTTGATCGAGATTTGGTTTTCACATATATATTGTGGTAAGCTTCACTTAACATTTAGCGTTTGTATCATGTCAATCGGTTCATAAATAAAAAAGTTATGGTAATTTAAAGAATAACGTCGAATATTTGTTAAACTACTTACAACTTCTATTCTTTCTCTGTTCAGTGGCATTGACTAAAACTTTACTAAGCTCGATAATAATAATGATCTTTATAAAATTATGATTATATTCATACATATTTATTTATATGAAACATATAAAATAAAAACAATATAAAAAAACCGTAGCTTAAAAAATCTGTACATTAAATATTTTCAAAAACCATGACTGTAACGTATTTTGTATTGAATATAGAGTATAGACCCGAAAACAATAGTTATAATTTTTTTTGGATATTTGTCTGTATGTCCATTTGTCTGTTTGTATGTTATCGTGTAACTCAAAAAGTACTGCACAAATTTTAACCAAATTTTGTTTAGTGATAACTTATTACTCAGGTCGTGACTTAGGATATTTTTATTGCAGTATATTACATAATATGGTAACAACGTAACCGTTCGCTGTCTGTAAATTAAAGATATATGAGAAAAAATTTGTATTGGGGCCTTTATCAACGCACATAGCACCCAAAACAATGATCTTTAATTTTTAGATATTTTGCCAGAAACGGCTTATGTACGTACGTATGTATGTATGTATGTATGTATGTATGTATGTATGTGTGTATGTATGTGTGTATGTATGTATGTATGTATGTATGTATGTATGTATGTGTGTGTATGTATTGTTGTATGTGTGTGTGTATGTGTGTGTGTATGTATGTGTATGTGTGTGTATGTGTGTGTGTATGTGTGTGTGTGTATGTGTATGTGTGTGTGTATGTGTGTGTGTGTATGTGTGTGTGTATGTGTGTGGGTGTGTGTGTGTGTGTATGTGTGTGTGTATGTGTGTGTATGTGTGTGTGTATGTGTGTGTGTATGTGTGTGTGTATGTGTGTCTGTATGTGTGTGTGTGTGTATGTGTGTGTGTATGTGTGTCTGTATGTGTGTGTGTATGTGTGTATGTATGTGTGTGTATGTGTGTGTATGTGTGTGTATGTGTGTGTGTATGTGTGTGTGTATGTGTGTGTGTATGTGTGTGTGTATGTGTGTGTATGTGTGTATGTGTGTGTATGTGTGTGTATGTGTGTGTATGTATGTATGTATGTATGTATGTATGTATGTATGTATGTATGTATGTATGTATGTATGTATGTATGTATGTATGTATGTATGTATGTATGTATGTATGTATGTATGTATGTATGTATGTATGTATGTATGTATGTATGTATGTATGTACGTATGTACGTATGTACGTATGTATGTATGTATGTATGTATGTATATGTGTATGTGTGTATGTATGTATATATATATGTATTTATATATGTATTTATGTATGTATATAATGCTCACAAAAAGTCCGCTATGGTATGTGCCTATTACAATTCAGCCAAAAGAACATTTTTTGTTTAACTTCAGTTCAAATATGGGTAGAATCGAATAGAGGTGATATTGGTATTAAGCTTGATTTTGTACGTGTTACTCCACTTTAAATTCGATAATATATCAGTTCGGTATATATATAGATCAAACTTTTCGTTTAGTAATTATGACGGTTCAGATTCTATAACTAAGAAAAATGTCGCAGCTTGGACAAACTGTACTGTGTTTATAATAAACTCAAAAAGTACTGTTAGATCATTTAAAAAAAACTAATGAAAAGCTACATTATCAGCCAATAACAACCTATATTATTTATTCCGGTATTCTCACGGGACCTTGAAATCCGCGGGTGAAACCGCAGGGCGATGATACCTATTTAACATACAGTAACAGAGCAAAGTCACATTTATTTGAAATATTTTTTTAAAACAAAGGCTGTGACGTATATTTTATTAAATATAGGTACACCTCAAAATAATAGTTGTTAAAATTTTTGAGCGTTTGTCTGTTTGTCTACTAAATTTTGCGTAGTGATAATTTATTACTCGGGTCAACATTTAGGATACTTTTTATTGAAGATTTTTTTTTTTCACTGAAACAGGAAAACAAAATAATTGGTTTTATTGAGTTGGCCTAAGAAAGCTACCAGTGGCGAAATCTTAAGAGATACGTCAAAATAATGTAGTAGGAAATTCTAGGTCTAAAAAAAGCCTACTGAAAAGTCTACAATACCAAAATATATGTAAGTTACACTCGCAATACCTATTTTTATTATTAGTATCTATATGTATACATATATATTATGTATAAATATAATAAAGCAGAAACTTATAAAAAGTCTGTACATGTAATATTTTTTTAAAAACAATGACTGTAATGAAATATGTATTGAATAAACACCCCAATACGTTTTTAAAATTTTTGTCTATTTGTATGTTATCGTTTAACATAAAAAGTACCGGACCAATTTGAAAAAAAATGTGAAATGATTACTCGGGTCATTACTATGGTACTCTTTATTGTAGAAAAAACCATTTCCACAGGAAAACAAAATAATTTATTTCATTGAGTCGTCCTTAGAAAGCTAGCTGCGGGTAAGTCTTGAGAGATACATCAAAACAATATTGTAGGTCTTAAAAAGGACTATAGAAATAGTTTACAATATCAAATATCTGTCTCCTAAGCTACACTCGCAATACCTATTTTTATCAGTACGTAAAAAACAGTAACTTCGTAAATCGAAGCGTGCGTTTCACACAAAAAGTACATAACTGAGTTGAATTAAGTTTTGTATAGTGATACGTTATTATACGAGAAAACATTTAAAATACCTTTTATTGAACATTAATCTTTCATTCCTAAGTGAAAAGACAATTACTGGTTCTATAGAGTTCTTACAAATTTATATAGATAACTCATGCTAAAACTTAAGAAAAACATCTCACAGGATTACAAAATAACTTGTGCTGTAGATGAAATAGAAAGTGCTATAGAGTAGTTCCCAGAAAAGAATCAGTCCTTGGTACATTATAAGTAACAGTATATAAGCAAAAATGTTTATTTTATTCACTCTTAGCGCGAGCGAAGCCGCGGGCACCGCTAGTTTATTTAATAAATAAAACACATTTAACGCTTTCATTATAAAAAAGCTGATACATGTATAAAGATTAAGTGGTTTTATTACTATTCGCGGTATTTGACTTGAGATTATATTAGTTTAAAACGATCGTAAATAATAATTTTAATTTAGTACAAAGGCAGTTTTGGAGTTGATACAATTTATTGGCTTTTTTATGGGTACTACTATGACTAGCTGATACACATTCCTCTAATCGGCAGAAGAAAAAAGGTAATAATTTAAGCGATCTTATAACTGTTGGCGAAATTGCAATTCTTAAAAAATATTACGTCCTAAATATATAAATCATTTTTTCTATTAACTTTTTTGTATATATTTTTTATAAAGTTTTTGTAATAAAGTTCGAATTATTATGTATTTTATATAATATATTTTCATATACATAAATAAAAATATATTAAAACCCCTCTACGATAATTAAAAGTTAATCACAAACTTGCATTATAAATATAAATTCTTGAATACACGTCTCTTTACGCCAAGACATTGATGGTTGGCAGCTAACAAATCGAGGGATGGAGTGATTCAACAAAATTACTGTATTTCTTCTAAGTGTCTTGGATTTAACAAAATTTGCTAATGGCACTTTATTTTCCTTGGAACGATGAATATTCAAAACTATAACGACGCGAGCCATTCATTTTGTATTATTTATTCTTGCCATACCGTATCGGTAACTCGTACCCTATAATTATAAAAAAGGAAAATCTGTGAGAAAGAATGCAGGAGGAAACGTACCGCATTTTTGTATAGTGAAGATACTGTGTTGCGATTTTAAGTATAGCTCGTTATGCATAATAGATCATTTAAGTACATATTACAATACAAAATAAATAAATATACGAATTATTGTAATATACTTAGGTACTAATATTACAACCGTGCATTTACTTTTTTGTTATTTTGTTATAAGCAATTAAGTAATATAATTCTTAGTTTTTTTTTTTTTTTTTTTATTTCATTCTGAATTAGTGCTTGACTACGTTCCACCTGATGGTAAGTGGTAACGTAGTCGTAGATGGTAAGTCGCACTAATTCAGTAGCCACCTATTCACTCTTGCCTTGAAGACACCCATATTGTAACCGGACGGAAACACAGACGCAGGCAGATTGTTCCAATCCATTGCTGCACGTATAATAAATGACGAAGCGAAACGCTTCGTCCGGACGGGTGGAATGTCCACGACGTAAGGATGGAGACCAGCCGTTCGTCGGGTCGTCCGATGATGGAAGGGGGATGGGGGAATTAAATCGTGTAATTCCTGCGCACACTCTCCGAAATGTAACCTATAGAATACACAGAGGCTGGCAACCCTACGTCGGTGATCGAGGCTGTGTAGCTTGGCTTTTACCAGTGTAGGGTCACCTATAAGTCTCTGGGCACGCCTCTCAATCGAGTCCAAGGCTGACAGATGGCATTTCGCAGCACCAGCCCAAATGTGACTACAGTATTCCACGCACGACCGGACTTGAGCTTTATATAAATCTAGAAGCTGTCCCGGCGTGAAATACTGTCGGACCTTTGCAAGGATGCCAACTTTCCTCGCTGCTACGTTAGCCTTAGACTCGATGAACCGCCCGTAGTTCAAGTTGGGGGTAATGTCCATCCCCAGTAACTGCAGGCGGTCAGTGTATTCCAGAGGCACATTTCGGAAAGTTGCCTCTGAAATTGATTTAATTTATTGCAAAAACTAAAGTTTATTCACATAAAGTAATAAATTATACTATATATAGTGATTCATCTTGGTTCCGCTCGGATTCGTTCCCTAGGTACCTACGTTTTAACGGTTAGTGAACATTTTTCAGAGTACGAAATATTTTCCGGCAGTAAGAGTACCCTATATTTGTTGAAATACTTAGATAACCAGCTATCATTACATCAAATTTTATTAAACTTTATCCAGTGGTTTACTCGAATTGAGGTCACAGACAGCCAAATAGAAAAAAATCAGACCTATAGATTCAATATAGAATCGATAATAATTTTTATTTTAATGATATTTTTCAAAAAATATTTAACGTACAAATTCGATCGACTCGATCGAGAATTTTATTACTATTATCAATTATGTAGATTTAGCTAAATAATATCGCAGAACATTAAATGGTCTGATATAAATTTCTTATAATAAATAACAAAATAAAATAAAAATGTCGACCATATTGCTATTATAATATCTTCTCTCACGACTTTAAAAACTTGATTTCAAAAGCGATAGACTTTACATTTGCGCATAGTGGAGCTAAGTTTATCTTTTAAATTGTTGAATTTGTATAATAAAGATGGACGAGCAACTTTTATTGTTTGAGGAGGTCATGACCTAGTTGCCTCTGAAATTGTATATATTGTAATAATTTAAGTTAACATTTTAATTTGTGTTTGTAATAATTAGTGACAAATTTAACCTTCATTTATAATTATCAGATTTTAAAATTCATACATAGGCACCTATATCTAAAGTTCAATTAAATACATCGAAAGTCGAATAAAATATAGATATAAGCTTTTGTTAAGTATTTAAGGTCAATTATTTTAGTGGTTATAGAATTTGAGAAGCTAAGTTCAAACAAACCGGAATTTTATATTAAGAAAACGGTATTCTTTCGGCTCTAGGCCTTATCGCTTGCCGGCCGTATCAAATGGACGTCCCATCGAAATATGAGAGTTAAGGGTATAGAGAATGCACTTTTGCTTACGTACACGCTTGTGCAATACAATATGTCCCGCGCAGTTGGCCAGCCTCAGAATGATTGAGTGCCGTAACTGAAATAGGTTTCGAGGACATCATTATTATTGGCTGTGTGTAGAAATTATGACGCACATATGTTATCCAGTAATAGTATAACGGTTTTCAAAATGAAATTAAATAATTTTTCACAGATAGTGAATGTTTTTACAGCTTTAAAATCTTACTGTATTATAATTTTAATTACAATGTACTTAATAAAGTACTACTACTACGAAATAAAGTACTACAGTAGGTTTCTTTATGACCTGTAAGCTTTCATAATTATTGCGTAATAATATTAATTGATATATATATATGTATATAGACGCTGTATTATATTTTGAATAGATAATAAGCTTCGCATTGCGGTTATGCAAGAGATGTCATGCGTACGTCGATCAATTTTAATTATTTTGTCTCTACTGTCAATTCGAGTGCACACTGAAATTAACAAATATTTATTTCTATGCAGTTAAAATATATTATTTTATTTATAAAATATACTGAAGCTATATAAAGAATGAAATATTAGATAAATTAATATTTTATTAATAATAATCTGCCGAAATAGAAGTGTTAGTGGTTTTATATGATTATAAAAAGTTAAATTTTGCGTATTGTCACTTTTTTAAACCCCTTTTACTTAAATGTTACCTGAATTTGCTATTTTTTACCTAGTAGGTAGCGCTGCTATTGAAATCAAAAAATATATTTGACCGTACGAGCCCTTTCGCAGTACGAGTACAACAAAATGCCTTTAACACTAAAATAATATCAAAATACCTACTTAAAATATTATAAAGTGGAGCTTATTATGGGCAGTGAAAGATTTTGTGAATTTGTGAATTTTTGTATAATCTCCATCTCTTCCAACTAACACTTGTGTATTTATGTAATGTTTATGATGCAATATTCCTGAATAATCATTCGAAATATTAAACAATTTCTGGCCTTTGATACTACGAGTATATTTGTGGGCGCAAATATTTAAACGAATACAAGGAAGGCAGATCAGACTTCTAAGGCGCAGTTCTAGAAACATATAGGGGATTACGTAGAAACAGACAGATGTAATTTATTGGTTTATTTTAGTTTTGTCTTTCTTCAACTTAGTAAAAATATTTGGTTGTAGTTGTTCAGTACACGTATAATAAGTTATAGTATAAGCAAACATAATATAGTTATATATAAGTTATAGTATAAGTAATCGTACATAAATATTCTTTTTTTATACCCAAAAATAGGCAAAGTTTCCCATTCAGAGTAAATCAAAAACAATTTATATTTTGACTATAATAATTACAAATTCATGTTTAAAATATAAGTAGGATTATTAATTAATTATTATTATTGAAGATATCATTATTTATCTTTATATTTTGCCTATAATAATTACAAATTCACGTTTAAAAATATAAGCAGGATTATTTATTAATTAATTATTATTATTAAAACTAGCAAGCCCCGTCGCTTCGCTGGGCGTAAGTTAAAATAAATTAAACGGTTTTTATAATTTTCTTATAAAATAAAATTAGCCTAAGTTACTCCTTATAACTTTAACTATCTGCGAGTGAAAGTCTCGTCAATATCGGCCCACCTGTTTCAGAGATGAGCCGGAACAAACAAAGAGACAAAAATTATAAAAAATGATTTTTTGATGTAAGTATCTACGGTATTTACTTTCATACATGCATTTAGTGAAAAGTTGTTAATTTGAAATTAAAAATAGACATTCTAATTTTATTTATACCTATAGTGTAAACTCTATATAACGACACTCAAGGGAAAGTGCATATTCCGACGTTATAAAGAGTTGTCGTTAAATAGAGAGAGAAAAAATGTGTACAAAAATTAAAATCTGAAAACGAAAATTCTTTCTGACAAGTGTCATACATAAAAACAATTCTTATTTAAAACGCTATTGCGTATAGTTTGTTAATTTCGTGTGACGTCTTTTGCTGCACCAGTAATTTTGATGTATTTTTTTACTTATTTTAATCATATCTTGCGATATTGAGGCATCTTGGTGATAAAGAAAGTACTTTGCCAATAATTTTGCTGCTTCCAGAACATTTTTAATGCACGGCGGAATTTTTACTTATTTTGACAACTTAAAAAGTACTATTTATTATTTTATTGTTGTCATTATTGAGAGTGGGAGTAATGTTATATAGAGTGTATCATTGTCATCATCATCATCCGAGCGTTTGTCCCGGTTGCTGCCGTGGCTTTCACCTCAGAGCCCGGGGTCCGCTTTACGTGTCGTCCGCCTCCACTTCGGCCGATCTTGCGCATCCATGTGAGTTAGTCCATTGGCACGCATGTCAGCCATTACGACGTCAAGCCAGCACTTCTTGGGCATAGAGTGTATCATTGTATGGAAGACAAACTAAATCAACCAAAGCCGAGTGATTTCGACGTTTTAGGGAGTTTGTCGTTAAATTTGAGTGTCGTTATATGGAGTTTACACTGTATTACCTATTAAGTATTTGGTAATAATATCTAGTAGCTATGTATAAGCTACTATGAATAACATAACATTGTAGAAATATCTCTACTAAAGCTAATCCGTATCAGATACCTAAAAGTCGTGTTCACTGACCGGTACATTCGTATAATAGAATTGACACGACGTTTCCCAGCCTCAATTTTTTTGTGTCTCCATGACATTATGTTGTGATTTATCTAGTTTCTGATTCCCATAACTCAATTGACTTTTCGTTATAGGAATGTTTTGAAGTAAGAAAATGTAACATTTTTGTGTATAGGCATTTGATTAGATTATTGTTCATATCAATATCCTGTTTATAAAATTTTCTGCTAAAAATAGATTTTTATCGATTTTTTAATGACATTTGCATTAAATCATTTTTTTATAATGAAATTGTTAGTGGAAGTTATTTTAAACCTATATATAAATTATTATAAAGGGCCAGAAATTCGTTTCATGCGCTTATCCGAGGAACTACTAATCCGATTTGAATTATTTTCGTTATATATATATTATGATGATATAGCTATGTATATGATGTAAAGACTGTCTTTATATGGAAATAATCACAAAATAATAAACTTTTTTTACAAAAAACGAATCATAAATACGCGCTTTGTGTAAAATGTTGGCTGCTTATGGTAATTATATGGGACGCGTATAAGTAGTCCATTGATGAATCAGTCTTTTTGCTGTTATCTTTATAGTATAAGTAGGTATATTAAGATAAAATTATAAGACTCTCTTATTTAAAATTAACAGAAGTTTATAAATTAGACCTTTATATTATATCTTGTACAATAAACCTTTGTAGTCAACTTAAATTATCTGTTATTATATTATGAGTAATGAAATACAAAATATTCTAGTCAAAATGATTATTGCATCCATTTTATTCAAAAAAGAAAGCAACTTTCAAAAGATCATTTCATTACAATTTCCAAAGGCGTGAAATAAATCGATAAGATAATAGTTCAGTTTTGACTACAATGATCGTTCTACAAACACACTTCCATATTTGTCTAACAATAATTTCGTCTGTCCGTTCTCATGCTCCCATTACTCCAACTAAGAGAGCAATGTATCGGAATTGCCAAGAAAATCACGATAAGTATCTCTCAGTTGTCACGAACCAATTTCGAGAGAACGCTCCCGGTTGAGTTTTGAGTGAGAGGACGTGACCTCTGTGCCGCTCGGCAACTTGAAGTGTGAAACGAAATGTCCAGCCAGCGGGTGGTATGAAAACCGACCAAATAAATTTCGTTGTTGTCGAAAACATTTGGCCTTGGATATGAAATGTCGATCAAATGCCATACAAAAATCATATCTGATTCGATTCGAGTCAGACCTGCTCATCAGTCATTCTTTTGTATACGGTTTGAGCAAACAAAATATTTCAACTTCATTTTAAAACAGATTGAATGACTCAACCAAATATATTATTGATAAACCAATTATACAAATATATCAATATACCTTATTATACTACCGTCTGGTGTGCATATATGCAGCATTTTAATTTTAGCTTCGCAGTATTCGAAATACATATTATAAGCTTCATATAAATATAAAAATAAGCGCTAAAATCTATTTATGCATTAATCTTACGACCTACTTTAAACTTTGTATATGTTTAGTAATTATACATTATAGTAATTATTTAATTTTATTATTATAAAAGTTACATAACAGCGAATATTTTCAATATAAAACAATTAATTCTAATAAATATGACGGAAGTATTGCCCTAATTTACAATTGTTTATCATATAACATTTTAATGGTACGCATTAGTTTACTCTAGTATAAAGCGACAGAGCTAATATAAAGCAGTTTCATTTATCTGTGGTCAATTTCTTATCTATGGTTGGCATATTTGGGATGATCGGGAAAGCCAATGGTGCGTTTAACCGTGAAATGCTGAGATAGGTCCTATATTCCCGGATATAGATAGCAGGTACCCTCCAACTGATGTAGTTTTGGTAATGTATTGGACAATAAGATAAAACTGTGTCTGATTTTGATAGAAACATTTACTATTACTACAAAAACATACGAGTATGTACCTAATTGTTTTTTTTATTCTGAATTTGTTTTGTATCTGTAGCAATACAAAGTATACCTGTGATAGAGCATACTAGCAGAACCCGCGCTTTGTTTGTGCTTAAGCTAGAGACGAACCCGAGCGAAGAGAGGGTAAGTCGCTAGTCCCTAGAGTAGCCTAAGTTGCTCCTTATAACATTAGCTATCTACGAGTGAAAGTCCCGTCAAAATCGGTTCAGCCGTTTCAGAGTTCAGCCGGAACAAGCAAACAGACAGACAGACAGACAAACATTTTAAAAATGGATTTTTTGATGTTAGTATCGTATATTTCTACTATACTTATATATTATTTAATTTGCATTTAGTGGAAAGCTGTTAATTTAAAATTAAAAACAGACATTTCAATTTAATTCATATGAATAGATATACTCTGTAGTATATTTAATATTACTATTTACTATTTATTGGCTGTGTTAGAAACATTCTATAAATAAAATAATGATAAATGTAATTTGTGTTATTTATAACATTAACATAACAGCTTTTTACTAATTGCATATGTAATATACGGTACCTACTTAAAAGAAAAACACAAATTTAAACATTTTTGTCTATCTATGTTTTTGTCACTGGCAGATAGCAGACATTACAAGGAGTAACTTAGAATACTTTTATTTTTGAAAAAAAAAATTAGGTTTGGCTCTGAAATATAAAAGGATGTGAAAAATAGTGTGTATAGTTTTAATTATTAACTAATTATTATTTATTAATCTTATTATTATTATAATCGAATTTTAACGGAATCTCTTGTTAATTTATAATTTACAATATTTTTAGAAAATAATCAATTACATTACCTGTCTTCGTTGACCCAAATACACTGGTATAAGAAGAAGTCGTACAAAAGGGGTAAGTCCTGGATCAAAGTAGATACTAGATATCTAGCGTCCTGACCGAGAACATCCTATTTGCTTTGTACCTTGTACTAACATAAAAGCTATTAGCTGTAGTAGTAGATATTTAATGTATTTTATCACTCTCAGTCTATCTTAAATTAAGGTTTTTATTTAAAAATATAATACAAAAATAATAATAATATAATATAAAATATAAAGAAACAATAAACACATTTGTGTGATGTGTAAAAAGAATATATATCGTCAACAGCTGTTCGTTTTGATATAATAGTAAACGATATATTTCAAATATCAAACTATTATAATATTATGTAAATATAATATTATTATAAGTTGGGAATATTTAAAAGAAATTTAAAACTAACAGTAGCAGTTGCTTCAAAAATGCCTTTCGGGTATTTCTCAGACAAAAACTAAACTGGCCGGTTGGCGGTCATTCAAAGTATGTCACACCATATGACGCTGGTGCGACGCTCACACTGAAAACTGACAAAAAAACTCAAAAGCTAAGGACCGTGACAGAAGGTTAAAAACAACCAAAGTCCATAAATACTTTCAAATACGGAAAAGTTATTGTAAATGTATAAGTATTGTAAATCTTTTTTATAGGAGTCGTGGCGGTTGAAATATGACTGGACGTTACTTCGTCTACCTGGCTTTGGGTTCATCATTATAGCTCAGGGTAATTGTCGGCAAACCGTAAACTTTTAGACCTTTTTTCATTATTTCTTGATGTTCTGATCAAAAAACAACGGCGGATTATACTGCCATTTGGTTTTTATAGACAATTTGATTCTTTGTCGGTAAAAACTTGTGCTAACAAACCACAGATACAAATGACTCTTCAAAACTGTTATATATATAATGATATTTCAAAAACAAAAATTAATAATTTCATGTCAATTTATTAACTAGTTAAAATATTGAAACATTTTTCAAACTATTATTTATATTTAAGATATCAAAATATTTAAAATGCTTATGGTGAGAAATAAAAAATGTAATAATTTTAAAAATTTATTGGTTTTGTTATATGTCTGCACATTTAACAGTTGACAATTCATTATATTATCTTCTACACAGTCAATAACAACACATATATGTACATACAAAATAAAACATAATTTAGGCCTTTATATCTGAATAGAACACAAGTACACAACGTAGATTAACAAAGAGATGATGTTATTGACTACATAGTTCTCTATCTACAAATAACAACACTATTCAATCTTAATTAATGACTAGTAAAACTATACATTTTTTATGTTACATAATACTTACATATTATTATATTTACATTTTATTTGGTAACAATGAGATAACATACTATACCAAAATACTTAAGGTTCATTTATTTATTATACTGGCAATTAGTTCTTAACATACTTTTTCAGTCTTACAGGACAATTTCCTATACATTACATTTTAATTACATTTTATTAATTTACATTTATCCACTTTAGTTACACTCAATAATAAGGCTATATTTATTCCGATACGTATGCGATGATTTCATTATACAGTCTTTTAATATAATTCTATGTCCTATGAGAACTAAAGGAACGAATTAGTTTTTGGCCGAGTTTATCAACCGAATTTTGTAACATTATCACGTATCTATAAGGCTTGGGCAACTTAAACGTAGTCTATTCTACACATGGGGTTGGAATGTAGTGTTCCATTTAGAAATATATTTAAAAGATAACGATAGTTGAGTTTAGTGAAATGTTATCTGTGTATGGACGAATGGGTTTGAGGCAAGCAATCATGTACGGAAGATCGGGGTTGTAAATAGCCCTGCTCATCGAGTATTGAGGGGGAGTTATGGCCAGGATGCTTTCTTATCGTATTTGGCGGCCTAGGACGACCACCATATGGCTGTTCATAGTTTTGAGTATCAATTGAAATGTAACTATGGTGGGGATTGTCACCTTCTTGGATTTGGCTCGTTATTGTTGTATTAGTTAACATAGACGTATCGTCTTCAATATGAATTCCAACATTAGCAGACGTTGGTGTTTGCGGAGGAATCGCATCGTATTTATACCAAAGCTCCGGCGCCGTCGGCGAAGCAGTGTATCGAGAAGGGTGTCGCCTACCATTAGAACACACACCGCGATTATAGTTAATAGCGTCTTTATTCCATTGCAAGTTTGATATATCCGGCATAAGGAACCTCATTTTCTCCCAAAATTTTTTCTCTCCCCAAAGTAATACATTACAACTCTTTAAATAGTTCTGGAAATCTAAATCTAAATTTAACGCGCTTACGTCCGTTGTTAAAATAAAAACTACTCTATGCCGTCTTATGGAAGGGTGAATGGAAGTGATAACTTGCTTAATTGCCTCTTTGAACCAAACTTTTGACCATTCATTTTGTAAGAAATTAAACGAAACAAAAATTATCAATCTCTTTGAAGATTCTGCAGCGTTAGTAATTTGTTCTGATAAATAATTTTCTGGAGCATGCTGTAAATCTCTATAGTGAAAGCACATAGTATACCCACAATGTTCCATCTCAGGTGCTACTATCTTAGTTACGAAGTCGTCATCTAACAAACTATAAACTGCATATGCATCATAAAGCCTATCCCTATCAAGCTCACTTTCCTGGATAGAAGCACTCTTAAATAATCTAACTCCATATTTAGAATGTGCCCACAGACGTACATTTTGTCTAAAAGAGAACGCTAAAGCACCAAATAGTAATATAAGAATTACACTTATTAATACTACAGCTAAAAGAGGTACAAAATTTAACTTAATAGTGCTAATTTCATCATATTGATAAGGTTGATTTTCAGTTGGAATAGAATTGTCCAATATACCAGAGTCACGGCACTTATCTATCACATCAAACACTGTATGATTTAAATTAGAATTGTTTTCAGATACACAAAACATTTCTGCTGGATCTTCGTTATACTTTTTGAACCAATTTTGCAGAGCCATTAAATTATCGCACGCGCAAGTAAACACGTTCCCTCTAACTTTAAGATCTTCTAAGTGAGAGATTTTCGACAATTTTTTATCAATATCTAATATCTTATTGCCTTGTATGTGTGCAATACGTAGAGAAGGTAGATTTTCGAAGGTCTTATTTGAAACATTTACCAAGAGGTTATCGTTTAAATATAACTCCCGCAAATGCTTAGTTTGGGAAAATTCTCCGCCTGACAGTTCTGTTAAATGATTATTTTCGAGATGAATTACATTAAGAGAATGTAATCCATTGAATGTATCGTTATCAATGAAGGCGATATTGCTATTGTTTAAGTATAATTTGTGTAACTTTTTCTTTCCAATGAAAAGATGGCTTCCTAAAGAACCGAAGTCATTTCCATCTAGATACAATTCTGTAGCATCCATGGGTATCTTCTCAGGCACTTCAGTATATCCAACCTTCGAACAATCAATGACATTAGAATTCCAATTACTATCGTGAAAACAGGAACAACCCACAGGACAGGTCATTTTACAATCACACGCTTCAAAGTCGCAACAGAAACAACTTGAAGAACAATGAGTTTCATAAGAACAAAGGAACTGTGTTTCGGGAACATCCATTAATTTCTCCTTTCCGCCATACTTGTTGCTAACTACTTCACAAGTAATCGTGTCTAAGTCTTCAAATCTAGGATATTGCCTCATATGATTCCAGAGATTTATTTTTTGTAGCCATATCATGTGACAGTTACATACAAATGGATTATTTCCAATAAAGAACCTTGGCAATATTCTATGTCTCGGTATATGAGGTAGTGTGAATGCCGCCAGCTCTACGGTTCTGAGCTTATTGTCAGTAATAACAACTTTTTCTAAATTCCGTTTCTGTATAAATGTACCTGGATGAATTGTATGAATTTTGTTATTATTTAAGAAAAGGATCTCTATTGAATCCGGTATCGACCTTTCATCGACGTTTTCTAAAGCATTGTAGCTAGCGTCGAGCATTCGGATGTTTTGTTGCACGTTTTGCTCGTTATCTAGTTTTGTTATATTATTCATATGAATATCTAGCCATTCAAGAGTCTCTGGCATATAGCTGTAATCGAAATATATAAGTTTATTATCAGATATATTTAACCAGCCTAGAGTGCTCAACTTGTTGAATACGCCTCTAATATCTGTAAGTTTATTGCCATCTAGACGAATAGCTTTTAAAGTCGGGTTTGAAAGAAATGCATCTTGCTCTATAGTTTCAATTTTATTTGAAGCTAAGTTCAAAACCTGTAATGACGGTAAAGAACTAAATGTATCCTTTGGTATACTTGTAATGTAGTTGTCAACAAGACGCAAACCATAAAGTTCCTCTAAGCCTTCAAAAGATGTATTGCTCACTTTTGTTATATTGTTTTTTCCAATATCAAGTGATTTCAAAAATCTCAGTTTTTTAATGCCGGTAGGAATCATATTTAAGTTATTTCCATTTAATCCTAAGTCTTGTAGGTATGTTATGTTTTCAAAACAGCGTTCATGTATTATAGATATTTGATTGTTATCTAAATATAATTGACTGAGTACAAATAAATTTGAGAAAACATTGTCATTTAATATTTTTATTTTATTATCCGACATTGAAAGTTGGTGTAAATTTTTCAGTTCTACAAAAGCACCGTTACTAATGACTTCGATTGCATTGTTATCTAAGTTTAAAACTTGTAAGTTATTGAGGTCTTGAAATGATTTTGGGTCCAAACGCGTAAGTGCATTATATGACAAGTTTAAAATTACTAGTCGTATTAATCCAGCAAAAGTAGCTCTATTCACCCAATCATTCGTGAGCCGATTTCTGGAGAGGTCTAATTTTTCTAGTTGATCAAGGCCTTCCAATAATCCTGGTGCCAATACTGATAGAGAATTATTGGCTAATGAGATTTCCTTGATGACCCGTGAAGATTGAAACAATTCCGGTGGCACAGCTACTAGCTTATTGCTAGATAAATTAAGAATTTTTAATGAATTTAATCCGACAAAAGCTCTGTCGCCTATTTCATTAATTAAATTATTCTGAATATTCAACACTTCTAAAGATCTGAGGCTTGAAAGACCGTTATCAGGCAGTCTTAAAATATTATTATGTGATAAATCAAGCATTTTTAATCCTGTGTTACATGATTTACCGGGTGCAATTGGTCCTTTTCCCCAGTTAGAAAATCCAATATCAGATATGTCTTGTAATCTATTGTTTGTTAAATTTAGTGACTCCAAACTAAATAGAGGGCAAAAAACTTCGGATGGTAACATATAAATATTATTGTCACCTAAATCCAAAGATCGAAGTTCCATTAGGCCTCTAAAGCTTTCTGCGTGAAATTCCATTGTCATGGCAGGCCAGTCTGTATTGTGAGAACGTAGTGTCAAACTAGTTAAATCACGTAACGGTGAGAGAACCGTCGCTGGGACGTAACGTATTTTGCAGAACTCAACGCGCAAGTCCTCAAGTTTTCGCAACTGTCCTAAAAAACTGCCTGTATTCATGTGCAAGGAACTTTCAAAGAACAATAAGTCAGTGCATGTAAGTTCTAATTTGTTGATATTGTACGCCTGCGCATTGGTTATGTTTTTAAATAAAAAATCCGCTG
The DNA here is from genome assembly GCA_951802675.2 of Boloria euphrosyne. Lineage (NCBI taxonomy): Eukaryota > Metazoa > Arthropoda > Insecta > Lepidoptera > Nymphalidae > Boloria > Boloria euphrosyne. The sequence goes on along the minus strand of OX637879.1, from coordinate 9,398,504 downwards.
ACCCGATGGTTTTGATAGTACACGTGAGAAAGTTTGATTCACTCAACTTGGCGTCGGAATAGTCCCACTGACAGCCGACGGGGGCGGGCGGCGCAGAGCGTGCGCGCGCACCGGCCATCACAACCAAACACATCCAAACTTTGAAATAATTCATTCCAAATAAGTTCATATTCATTTTTCCACTTTAACACAGTTCATTTGTCATTTAAAATCACTTATAAAATTGTTCATAAAAGTCTTATCACTTAGAAGTCAATAGTTCAATGTTTGTTTTGATCGGTAAACTTTGTATTACATCGAGTGTAAACAGAAACTGCGCGATCGCGGTAAAAGTTTTGACGCAGCCATACTCCCCTGCGGTCGGGCGGTAACTGACCTACGTAAGTTTGAACGAACGAAAGCCGCGTGGATATCTGGGAGGGGGGCGAGCGCGGGGTGTCGGGGCTTTTGTATTGGTGGGACCCGCACTGCATCGGCTCATAACAGATGGTACGCCTGTTTTAAACACTCAAAAATATTAGTTTTAAAGAGTAGAAGACTTATGCCTGCGTGATTTAATGAACGCTGCTCCTCAAATTACACCACAGTGGAGGTCGTGTTGGCATATATTACATATTTAAAAAATGAGTAAACTTTCTGCTATGTATTAACGAAATTAGCATTTTATAAGTATAAATATATTTAATTTAAGTTTCTAATCAAGTTTATTTCTATTTTGCGAATTTGTCGACTCAAATATTAGACAAATTAGGTTTATTTTTAAAATTTTAAGTCTTTAAGACAATGGCTAAGTGAACTGTTGGCATAGTTTAATTTCATGGTATTCATATACAAACGTAAATAAAACGAATTAAATCAAATATATAAATATATTTTTATGGGAATCTATTTTTCATTATTATTATTCCTTTATTCTAAATTATCAAAGTCGATGTAAGTAATTTTGTCCTAAAAATATTATAAGCATAATTAAAAAGAGCTTTTTAAAATATCGTATTAACGTTAAACATACAAATGTAATGCTTTCTTAAATACGAATATTTGATATTTTTAAATAAAACTATCTTTTTCCGATTTGTCATGGATGTTTGGTTCTCGACATTTCGAATTTTGAGTTTTTCCCATGAGCATGATTACTGCAAAGCATTTAAAACGTCGGGAACTGAAAATAGAAAAAACGAAAAAATCTGAAAAAATAGTTTCATAAGTGTATAAGTGTTATATTGCTTTACATAGTTTTATTTAAAATGTGATTACGTGTAAAGTAGCAATTTTTCCAAAAATTGCGATAAGAACTATTCTTAAGAGATGGCAGGAAAAGGAAGTGCATATGCGATAAACTTTGAGAGGGCGGACACTGATGTTTGATTGACAGAACTAAGATACGTAAAAACGAGATAATAATGGCATTGCGGTCGACAATCCTATTGTGCACTTAACCTACTAAGTATGACAACAGATGTTGAAATAATATAGCTATATTAAATTTCTTTTATTGTAATATCCTATTCTAATCGGTATAGAATTTTCTTAATAATATTTTAATATTTGGTGCTAAAGCTCAATGCAATATTGTCATTGCCTTTTTACGATTCCTATATCATAAGAATAAATGTATAACATTTTCATATAATTAAGGAAATACGTATTTTTTGTATCGGAAGACTTAAACATAATATTGTACTGTATTGTATGATATACAAAATAGACTTATGCCTATACGGGCTAGTTAGCTGAAAAATCACGTTTATTGACGAAAGCTGGGGTATCGTGAGTCACCAAAAGTCATCGTATTCCGTGACACGTGCGTGTCAAATTGCATCTACCGTGGGAGACGAAATAAGCCTTTGAAGAAAGTCACACAAAATGTAGAGTAACAAAGTAAGTTATTTGTAACTACATATATCTTCAATAATGTATAAGTATACGAATTATTATTTAGTTTTACTTAAGTATTTAGGAACATATTTAATTAAGTAGATGATGTAAGTAAACAAGCAAATAATGCTCTTATAAAAGTTTATTATATATATTAAAAACTAGCGGTGCCCGCGGCTTCGCTCGCGCTAAGAGTGAATAAAATAAACATTTTTGCTTATATACTGTTACTTATAATGTACCAAGGACTGATTCCCCATTTAAAGTTCTGGCCCTCTTTTCTGAAAACTACTGTGTAGCATCATGCCGTGCCGCCACTGCTGCGCTTTCTAAAACTTATTTCCTATTTTTAACCAATTTTGCTACTACGTGTATCATAATTTCTTTGTGTGTTTTTCGTTAATGATAAACTGATGTACGTGGTTCATTGTTATGGACTTATGGTAAAAATTACTGTTAAATATTTCTCCTACGCAAATTGTGGCACTCCCGTTAACCCCCATAGGGGTTGATTTTTAAAAAACGCTTAGATATGTATCTCATAATTTGTATTGCAGAGCATTATTTCAGTTTCACGCAAAATATTTAATAGAATTAAATTTCCCATACAAACTTAGCCACCCCCTTTAACCCCCAATGGGGGTGAATTTCGAAAAACCCTGAAATACGTGTTTCATCATTTGTACTAAAAATCATTAATTCAAAGTTTCATGCAAAAATGTGCAATAAAAATATTTTTCTCATACAAACTTTGCCACCCCTTTTAACCCTTTTAGGGGTTGAATTTCCAAAAAATAATATGCCTATTTCCTTCTCATGAATGCAAACTATCTACATACCAAATTTCAGCAAAATCGGTTGGGTGGTTTAGGCGTGAAAAGGTAACAGACAGACAGACAGACAGACAGACAGACAGAGTTACTTTCGCATTTATAATATTAGTATGGATTTATAATGGCGGCTCCAATCACGAGGTTGGTCGATTGAATGTAATACATAATAGCCTATATGTTTCAATGACAGTGACTATTTAAACCTATATATTGTATATAGGAAGTTTTAGAATTGGCTTTGTACATAGTTGAATGTAATAGAACTCTCTTTAACATACCGTTAAGGTAAATAATACTTGTTAGTATGATCAACTATTTCAAAGCACGATCTTTATGACATAGTTAACAAAAAATCTAAGCAATGGTATGTGTTATAACAAATATAACAAACATTCATAGTTAAGTTTCTCCGTAAAAGGAAGAGCAAGGTCATATCGGAGAACAAACTATTTATATTCTGAGCGAGCATTGAGAGTCAACATCTCACGTGCCCGTGACGACCAATATTTACTTGCAATATACACAATATTACCACTTATCTCATAACAACTAGCTTCGAAAATGTCTCACAAAGATCTTCCCAAAGAAACGCCGTATAAAAATATTGACATTGCCTGATATCAGTTCTTGCTTCGATATCTCCTATTCGAATAACGTTTATTGCCCTCTTATCTTTGGTCTATTATAATAAAGATTATATAAAAGCAATTCATCGGAAGTAAAAGTACAAAGTGCTGCTCAATATTTTAATCCAACTAAAAATAAGTAAAATAAACAATATAAAAATTTAACTTTAAATTCGTACTTTTAATTGTCTTAAACGAAATGCTTCTCTTTTGTAGAACAAATTTGGCAATGTTTTATATACACTTGTAACTTCAATTCCAAACTTCGTATTGACAAACTGGAACGAATCTGAGCTTCCGGAAGCTTAGTAATTGTAACAGTTCGACGTGAAGCTAAGAAACAAACAATAGAATACTAAACTAGCAGCCAAATTGAAACCAAAAAGTATTGAAACAATTGTATTAACCATAACCAGAAGACTTTTTATGGCCCATTCAGAACTGTTTGGATTCTTTTATTGAAATAACAAAAAGAAACGAAAGGTTGCACGGATATTAAACTTAGGAGCTATGGTTCCGCACTTTGACTTTCAAAGCTATGATGTACATTACTACACGTAAGCCGTTGAGAGGATTTGTACAAAAAGTAGCAAATCACTATTTAGACCTTGATCTGAATATAGAATAAAATATATTCCATATTCTAGATCACATTGAGATTTCTTTTTTAAGCCTCAGTCAAAGCCCGAAGTTGAGAAGTTGGCAGTATTTCATCCATGATCCATGAACGTAAAACGTCGTTCCTGTGCCTTAGCTTTAGTATAATATCTTCTGCGGAGTTGGTTAATCTCACTGAGATTGGCCGCCGTGGACTAAAATGGTTGGAGAAAATTATTATCATACAAGGTATGGTGCCTAATATATAACAGTAAATAATATTGTAAATAAATAATTACATTAGTTAAAAATTAAGAACTTATATTACAACAGCGACAAAAATAATAAAACTTAAGTAAATAAATACATGGCAGTAAAGGATGCTAACAAATAGAAAAGGGATCCCAAAATTGCTAACGAAAAATTATACATTACGTTGAATACAGCTTCGTTTGATGAGTAAGCAGTAAATTCTTTAGAATTGCACCGAGAACAATGAAACGAGGTTCGTCTACTGTCGCCACTAAGACAAGATATTTTCACCGCAATTATGTTACGGTTGCCATAAATCCACAAAAACAATAAATTTTTACCAAATTTGTTTATGGCCGTCAACACCACAGCTATTAGTTCCTTCGTAGAAATTAGGTTCATAATTAAAATGTTCTTCTAAATTACTTTATTGCTTTACAGCAAGTTATAAAACAACCCACAATCTGAATAGAAGGTTGCATATTCGCAAAAGCGATTAGAAAAGCTTGTAAGAATTATTTTCTAACAATAATATTTGTATGGTAAAACAAATAAACAAGAAGATTGTTTACATTTCTTCGTTATGTACATTTTTACGTCATTTTATAACATATAAGCTTACAAATTAGCTTTCGTCCAGCAGTGGACTGCAATAAGCTGAAAAAAGGTTACATATAAAGAGTGATAATTATATAGTCAAACGGCTGTCACTTCTCTCATCCTTATTAGTATAGAGAACGTGGTCGATAAAATTGAAGACATCAAATTACAACACTATTACAAAAGATTATATTATGTTCCAAATTAATTAACTTCACCAACTGTTCATTAAAATCATTTGCATTTAAATTTAAAGCTTTGGCTTCTAACAAATTAAATTGTGTACATACATTGGTACTTAATAAAAAAAAATATTTAAATATCTTTTTGTCTTACCGATCGATGGTATTCTATAATGACCCATAATATAAAACTACAATAGGTATTATTTAACAATTACATACGTTTCACTCAAATTAATGAAATAGTTATCAGTAATTGTATTATGGTTAATTAAAAGGGACCACCACAAAATATAATTATGCGTTGATTATTGTAATTTATTTGTAGTACTTAGAAAATAAGTAGGTATATAAATTAAATTTAAAACATAAATAATAATATTTCACTAGGTACTTAGCAAGAGCTTTATCAGCATGAGAAAAGATTTCTTTACAGAGTCCGATATTTAAAATGTTAATGTATAAATACTCTGATATTTGATATTTTCGGCTAATAATATTATCATTAAACTTAATACGTGAAATAAAAACGTCAACTGAATAATAAAATACGCCCCCAACGATGTTGGTTCTTATTATTATGCTAATAGTTAAGGTATTAAAATATATTATAGGTAATTAGTAGTAGATATTTTAATGGCACTTTATAAAAAATACATTCAGAAATAAATGTTTTGTTTTAATTAGCTTTTCTTTTGGCTCCACACGTATTTTTCAATATATGGAACTGTTACTAAAATGTCTGATCGTTAATAAAAAATACCATATTGTAGGAGATACATGAGACCGACACTTATATTTTTAAAGTTTATTTTTGACTTCTGGACCTATTCATATGTTTGTGTTAAGACTTAAGTACTTATTCCTGGGCAAATAGAATCTATCAGCTACAACATATTACCATATTCGTGCCATGTCTCTCGGAGTCATGTCTATCGCTGCATCCAGCTTCTTGAGTCTTCGCACGAAGTCATCATTCATACGTTGAGATATCATCAACGCTAGTCGAGGCTCAGCTTGTTAACAATAAAAAACGTTATCATTACCTTACACAAAATGTATCTTGGGAAAAGTCTCAAGTGTTTTACTTGTTTTACAAATGTTGGTACTAAAGTACTTGCTATTGTCCGCTTTGTAAATGTCACTACTGTGCAGTATGATTCATTGATATGAGTTGCATTTCTACATAATAGGCCTTTATTTCGTAGTCATGAAGACTACGCCTTATATGTTAAACGATATCAAGTTCTCTTTGTGTGGCCAGTTTAACTGTTCTAAAAATCTGCTAAATTGTATCCTGTATAGTGCATTGTGTTTTTGTCTCAATTCCAGCCTCCGCAGTGATCCCTATCAGACAATGGAGTGGCTATAGCAGTTGAGCTAGAGGACTAGCTTCACCCAACAATACCCATTTTGGTTTAGTTGACCCCTTTTATCAGGATGTACGATGTATGTACAAAATACATTCTACGACACCAAGAAGCGTCTAGCTTGTTTCTCTATATTTGTATAGAGTTGATAAAATCATTTTCTCGTATGTAGTAGTTTATAGAAGTAGAATTATTTGATATTACTTCCTTATTAATATAATAAGTGTTTTTGGACCGGATTAGTTTATGTTTATTCATTTTTTGATTACCTGCAACTTCCAAATTTGTAATGATCAAGATGAAACGCTTCAGCCTTAAATTTTATAACTTTTTAGACTACTTTAACACTTATAAATGTCATTCGTCCATGACGACTGATATAAGCAAAATCATTTTTAAGTAAAACTAAAAAGTACCTACACTAATTTAGGATTAAATTAATAAAGTAACTATATGAGACCACTCTTGAGGTATATATATTTTTTTCTTATAAAAAGTAGAATTATTTAAAATACCATGTTTCAATAATCAATTTAATATGTAACTGCCTGACATTCGCATATGAGAACCTCTTCCTTATCGAAGTCAGTCGAATATCTGTATTAATTTTATATATAACATAAATGATATACAAAACTAGCATGTACATGATGTATGTCATACATCGAGAGGTCCTGGGTTCGAGTCCCGGGTCGGGCCAGGTTTAATTATTGAATCTTCTGTTTAGTAAGTCTCAGTAATAGCCCGGAATTGGGAAGTTGGTGGTGTATCACCCCCGTGCCTCAGAGAGCAAGTAAAGCCGTCGGTCCTAAGCTTTAGCTCTCACTGGTCGTGTCGAGTAGTCGTCTCACCGGAGTATGAGAGTGATAGGAACAGAGAGTGCGCTTTTGTCTGCGCGTACATTTGAACACTATAATACCCCCTGCGTAGTTGGCTAGTCTCAATGAGATTGGCCGTCATGCCCGCAATCAGTCGGAGAACATTATTATTATTTTATATATACAATATTATTAAATAAATATTAGTGTAAAATAAATAAGTGCCTTATGTAAGAGGAAGTCGCAAATTTTAACTGAAATATCATAGCAGTATCGATAAAATCGATATGAGTAGTATATTACCAATTACCTTAAAATAGAGTATTAATTAAGTCAAAGTAATTAAATAGAAGCGAAATAGCGACGATTGGTAATCAATTGGCGCCCGAGGACGTAATTAACAAGTGCATTAGTGCTGCATTATGCATTACGTTGAATCTGTCCTATGTTATCTGGACATCCTGTTTACATTTGCGTATGTAATTAGGTATGCTCATTTTAATTCTATTCACCTTTATGTTATTGATTTTATCTAGGATTATTGTAAAGCTCATTCAATTTAATATGCAATGCAAGAAAATAAAATTACAACACAAAATTTACAAAACATATAAATTTCCACAAGTCATTAATAGGTATACTTAGAATAACGTAGAAAGCGTTTAATAAAAATCGTCTACAAAGACGGTAATAATTATTAAGGTAAAAAAATTGACAAAGTATGTATTCTAAGAACCTTATATAACTAAAAATACCAATAACCAATACAAAAATAATGTGCCAATCAAAGGTACCTGAAACTTGCTCTTTTCTTGTAAAGCTCATTCAATTTAATATGCATATACTCTATTCGAAACTAGAGACTCTTGTTATTATGTATGTATTAATACGAGTTGACAAAAGTCTTGCTCGAGCTCCATAGTAACAAACAAACAGACAGAGAAACAGTTATACATAATATTTCTATATAATATTTATAATAGTATTCCAATTTGTATATCAGTTAATTATTAATACGTTTTTTTTATCAAAAACCCTTCTAGCAGTCTATGAACTCCCGGATATAATTTACTCTCAGAACTATGGAAAGAAACTTAGAATTAAATATTTTAAAAGTCATTTCATTTAATTATATTACTTTACTCTGTAGAATTTTTTATTTCATAATAATATTTAAAACTATTGAATACGTATAAGCTGTTTATATTCACTCGTCCATGACTTGAGGTATTTTGAATGTAAAGAATGATTGACGTGTACATGGTCAAATTAATAATCCTTTAGAAGTCCCGTGATAATTTTTATTAAGTAACTATGTAGATGAATAAAAATTTAGTTATTTGTATGGGATAACATTTATTTTATATATGTAAAAATAAGAATGTAATCATTTGTCGAAACGGCTGAACCGATTTTTAGACTTCTCTTATTTAAGAAAAAAATTAACGTTTCAGGAAAGTGTTAACTTTACTTCTTTATGGGATAAACTTGAAAATTAAAACATATTATTATGTTTTTTAAGATTTTAAAATGATATAAATATTTTTTAACTTTTGTAGGTAATTTGTATATAACTTACTTCGCCGAGTAAAGGAAACCAAAAAATAAATAGCAGTCACATAGTTGTAGGTCCCGGCACCTGACCAGCCTCAGTCAATCCCCAGGACGAGTACAATTATTTTAATCTTATTAAAATCATGCTTCCATTGTTGTTATCTTATTATGGATATTCAGCAAAAAATAAATATATGAGTTAAAATTTTTACATCTTTTCTTTGAAAAACAAAAAAACAAATTCCCAACAAATACTGGTCACTCAGGTACCGATGTAAAATAATAAACGTGTCTATAAAATGACTGTACTGAATACTAAAATATAACATTGAAACAGCCTTTACTTTATGAAACAGCCTGCATTTTATTCAACAAGATAAATTAATTACAATTATGTATTTGTTAATTATGTTACATTACTTAATGTGACCTAATAAGCAATACTAATATGAATAATGAATACATTAATGGGAAATTAGACTGTTTTAATTTAATAATAATCATTGCCATTGCTTTTAATTATAGTTTAATGAAATGCTAATATCTATTCTAATTATATCTATGATTCAGTTTGACATTCTAGAATAATAATAAATGGTGTAATGACTTTAATAACACTATTTTTTATTTAATAATTTAAAAATAGTCATATCCATATTATGATAGCGCGCGATATTTTCAAAAGATAATACAGTACATAATATTCGGACACGTCGCTTGTTAGACAAACACGGAGAGATGAGTCGATATCTCGGAACCGTGGGTGCTTAAGCTATAAAATACCTAAGCTTAAAAGGATGTGACTAAAATGAAGAGCAAGACAAATTGGTAAGATCACTGATTTGTGAGGCTTGCGCTAACGAGGACATTGAAAACGAACAAGAGACTACATTTTACAAAAGTTATGTTAAGATAAGTGAATGTTATAATTTAATTAATATACGAATTTTGTAAATAATTGCTAAATTTATTGAAAATAATTGTGTTAAAGGATTTTGCGCCAATTTTATGATATAAGTAATTACTATGTAATATAGATGTACCTATGTGTAAAATGCAAAAGAAAACACAGTTCAGTACTTTTTCACTTCGGTTAGTTAATTGATTTACTTTTTTCTTTATTTACTTAAAATTGACGCTTGATTTTTATTCAGATATTTTGATTTTTTTTATTTAAGGTAAATTAAATTCATAGTTTATTTTTTGTTATAATGGTAATGGTATAATATCGATCATTGGGTCTAATATGGATCACATTAGTTCATTCAATAAAGTGTATCTATTGATGGACTTTACTCTTCATATCGACGTATAGTACGTATCAACATACATAATATATGAAAATAAGTAAGTATTCGAAGAGATCTCCTATAGTGACAGTCTGAATGGAAAATAAATTAAATTAAGAGAGTAACTTTTGGTTTGGATGAAGGTATAATTGTGTTGAAATTTAACCCTCCTAATGAAATAAGTGAAGTTAGGCCACCATCTAGTTAATTTGAGACAGACTTTTATGTGATTTTATATAAATATACGTACACGTTATTTTCCTTCGGGTAAAGTAAATGCCCCCACTTTTCCCTATTAGATAATGAACACTAACGTCTCCTTTTGTTTTCACCAAACTGAAATAAAGCAGATCAACTTTTGTTATTTACTACTTAACAATTTAATAAACTCTATTACTTTTAAGTTATATTCACTTTGGATAACTAGCTTTAGCACTCAAAAATGCCATGCACCTTTCATGTACCTTTGATTAGCACATAATTTTTGTATTGGTTATGTTTGTAATATCGCATTTATAATACTTACCTTTAGTATCATAATTTTATAAACCGTTCCATTAATAGTTTAAAAATACATAACGACGTCCAATGAGTTTGAATTTTTAGTTATATTACTTTGTCACATTTTTTACCTTAATAATTAGTTATCATCGCCGTCTTTGTAGACGATTTTTATTAAACACTTTCTACGCTTTTCTAAGTATACCTATTAATAACTACCAACACAGGTACACAAGCTGAATAAGAGTGTGTGCTAAAAGCGATGTTAAATAAATACTATTATAGTAGGTAGGTAGGTAGCCCAGTGGTAACGCGCTCGCTTAGGTAACCGAGTGATGCGGGTTCAAATCCGGATATGCATCTCTCTCTACTATTTTCATGTGCGAATCATTTCTAACATTACGATGAAGGAAAATATCGTGAGGGAACCTGCATGTCTGAGAGAATGAAACTAAGAGAGATGAAAACCAATTTTACGTCGTTAAGAAGTAGAAAATCTCAAAATAATTAAATCTTAAATCTCAAGATCAGACCAATAACTAATACTTTTTAACTCTAAGTTTTTTTTGTTTTAATAGTTGAATAACTCTGTATCAATAAAAGTAATCAATAAATTCCAATCAAAAGTCAAAACTGGTTTACAAAGTATTATAAAGAGGCGTTACTAAAATTACATGATAACTGCATATGAAGAGTTGACATGGTAAAGATTTATCTAACAAATTGCTATTATACAGAGATGAGCGTAGTTCACGTCAGTTTCTTAACTATATAAGAATAAGAGCCAAAATTGAATGATTCTAACTTTTGGGCTTGCTGTACCTAACTTCTCTGGTAATAGTTTCGATAGTTTTTATACGCACATATTACCGTTTAGTCATCGTTGTTTAATATTCATCAAACCTTATAGATATATCATCTGCGATCAATCAAAATAGTTTTCAATACGTATTACGAGTATATCAATTATTTGTACTATAACAACTGTACAATAGAGAACATATTTGATTGCAGGAACAAAATTGAACAAATTAGTGTTAATAAACGTTTGCCATCCACATTCAGTAGACTTTCTAATGAAGTAGGTTTGGTAGGTGTGCTTAAATATTATCGATATATGACTATATTTTATAAACGACACGTTTGGCTCAGTTGGTAGTGACCCTACTTTCTGCGCCAGCGGTCGCGGGTTCGAGTCCCGCTGGGGGCATGCATTTGTTGAACACAAATGTTTGTACTCCAGTCATGGGTGTTTATATTTATATTTGTAATATGTATGTATTAAAAAATTATTTGTGTAGTATATCAACTATCTGGTATCCGTAACACAAGCTTCGTAGCTTAGCACGGAACTAGATGGCGCTGTTGTAATAACGTCCCAGCATAAAAAAAATATACGTAAGGGTAAAAAAAAACAAAACATGGAAGTATAAATGTCAACAAATTGTTTTAAAACTTTCAATAGAAAAAAGAAAACATAATATGAATAGTAAACTATCTACATAAAGCATTTTTAATTTTTTAAATTATAAGTAGTAAAGTTCGTCAATATCTACTAAACAAAAAAGAGTAGCGGTTGATAAGTTGAGAAGAAGAATGTACTGATCTGTTTTGTCTTTACTTATTTATGTATAAATTACAGTATTATTTAATTTTAATTTATATCTCATTGCATACTGTAATGAGTGTAAAGAGTATAATGTTAAGATGTAGGTATGTATGCATTGATAAGAAATACGTATCTACTTTAGGAAGGAAGCTTTCAAGCTACCACAAGTGACTGAGTAGTTAAAAGACTGTGGTCTAAGTCTAAGAGTGATAGAAATGAATGGAGATGGATGGAGAAGAGGAAGACAGAAGGAAATATGGATAGATCGTGTGAGGCAGGACACGAAAGAAAAGTGTGAATGATGAGCTGATGATAAGAAATAGGAGAGAGTAGCACAAAATATATCTAATAATCTATATATCTAATAATCTATACATATAATAAATAAAATTGAATTGTCTGTTTTTAATTACAAATATATTTACAGTTTTTCACTGAGTCTGTCTTTTCCAGCATATTTCTAAAACGGCTGGACTGATTTTATACTGTTACTGACTGTTATAAGGAGTAACTTAGTTTAGTTTTAGAAATTTTATTTATATTAACTAGCGGAACCCGCGGCTTCGCTCGAGCATAATCTTGGGACGAACCCGAGCGAAGCGAGGATGAATGACTAGTATAACATAAGTTACGAAAAATAATATTACTATTAAAATCAGGGATTATTACTTCATTATAATAAAAAAAATAATTATAAAACAATAAGATTTAATCAAATTAAATATATTAGGTCATTAGACTACGTGGACTCGTTTATCAGAATTAGTATTGATCATGGTGAGTAACCGCAATGAATTAATGGAGAAGTGAACAGATATATTATCTAGTTCTGACCTGCCTTCCCGACAGCCATTTGTCAGAAGTATACGTTTACGTTAGGGAAAACAATTAATTACCACCGAGACAATACGAAGAAAGTGATATAAGTCAGTAGTTCACAAAATTATTTTTTAAGCGAAACTTACAATATTTCTTCAAATATGTAATGTAAATATTCGTTAAGTATGTATGTGTGTTTGTTAGTCGTTTAAGCTGAGAAGAATTTGCATAATGAGTGGGATGAGATCACAAAATATATGACCTGGAGTAATAAAAGTAAAAGTGTACATAATACCTGTTTATTATTATAAAATAATATAATATAAAAAGTATGTATAAAAGGTACCTAGAAAGTCATCCAAACGAAGTAAGCATAAGCTGCTTGTATGCAGAAACAAAACTTTGTCTAACTACAATACTTTTTAGAAATATGTAATCATTTAAATTTGATTCGCCAATACAAATGATTTAATTGTTCGATAAACTATTACTTTAAGTACTCAGTGCCTCTCACGCATATTTGCTAAATGAAAGAAAGTTAACGATCGCACTTCTAATATTTTTAACTTTCTATGAAACTGCGATCGCTATCAGAATAAATAAATTGCTCGTTTAGGCAAAAGCAGCCTTTCGTTTTGTAATAAATGTGTTGTTCTTTTACTTTCAAAGAGAAAATATTTTTATTGAGATATAATTGTTTTTTGATTACGAAACAAGAATATTCGATAGACTTATATTTTATAACTAAGATAATAACTTGAATTTTTTTTATTACAATAATTGGCATTCAGAATTACGAAAAACGCCCAACGAATTATTATCTTTAACACCTTCCTTGCTCGGCGAATTTCAAAAAAATTAAAAAAAATCCTTTGATCAGTAAAGATACCTATGTAGGTAAACTTATAACACAAACTCTAATCTAAATGCTCTGATCCAAATCGTTAGAGACTTATTCGATACATCTATACAATTTTTCTATTAAAACGTTTATTAATTACTCGTATTCGAGGAAAAAAAAATAATTTCATACATTTTCGTTAACTGGTTAGTATATTCACATGTCTCTGTTAAAGCAGATACTAGTATTTACGATGGCCCGCCCGTTGCACATAGGCAGATGCCACACATGTTCTGCCTTAATTCGAATAGATGAGGTATAGGGTTGACTCTTAAAGAATTTCTTCAATATACTAATCTTCTATCTATCTGCTACTGACTCTCTCTATCTCTTCTTACCTGAACGGATATCAATGTAATTTGAAACAGAGTTCACTTTTTATACCAGAAAAGTGCACGGTTCCCGTAAGACAGATTTGTTTTTATATTAATGAAAATGAATGTTCGAATGTTTGTCTTCCATGTGTTACTTAACCATTGATACGATTGTGATTAAACTCTGATGAGTATATATTGTATACGCCTGCGAAAGTTCCTAATTCAAAGATTATTAATTATTTGGACGCTTGTTTTTTAATGTGTTCCGAAAATAAATCGAGCCTACTGATGCAGCTGAGTAAAGCGAGGGACGCTGTTATGCTTATAAGCAAAAATTCTTTAAAGCAAAAAGGTTTTCTAATAAAATAGCTAAGAATTTAAGCTTATGAAGCAAACAGCTATGGTTACGTTTCTCTTTTTAAATATTCTATTATAGTGCATAATATAGAAACTGTAAACTCAAAAGCAAGAATTTAACTTGCTCTTAGAATATGTCATCACAACTATTTTGGAGAGACTACTTTCTTCACCTATTATATAAGTTGAGATTTTGGTGACTGATAAAGAATCTTTTTACTTAAAAACAGATTGTTACTTTAACTAAAGAAATAATGCCTTATATATAATTATTCAATTTAATTTAATTATTTAATAACAGAACAGCAATTTATTGTGTAATGCAACGTTTATTAACTGCCTGATCTGCATTCTAATGTCGATAAACTGAGTCATACTTGATAAAATTGTCAAGGTGGAAACTTAATTGTTATCAGATCAATTTTAAAAAGAATTGCAGTGGCATTGACATAGTGTATTTATATTTGAGACAAAATTGGTCAATCGATTTTGAAATACATACAGCCAAAATTATAATTTAGAATTTAAATATTAATGTCTAGTAAAATTAGAACCAAATTTATATTAC
This sequence comes from Boloria euphrosyne, assembly GCA_951802675.2. NCBI lineage: Eukaryota > Metazoa > Arthropoda > Insecta > Lepidoptera > Nymphalidae > Boloria > Boloria euphrosyne. The sequence goes on along the minus strand of OX637879.1, from coordinate 9,383,433 downwards.
GACTATTTCTTATTCAAATAAGTTTTCAAGAAATATGCATTCGTGACACTAGTTTTGCTTTCTATACCTAACTGCCCACTAGTAGCTAAAATTTTGAGATTCAATGGTTATGGGCTCAAGTTCTGGGTATTACCCAAATATCAAATAATTCTATGCAAGAATTTCTCAATAACAGCTCGGTGTAGTAGGGTCCTGCACCTTAACTCAATGGCCCTGTCTTCTTTTGTACCGTCGGACTTCGAGTGTGATAGAAGTAGATGATGCACTTGTGTGAGAGTATTATTATTTCCTATACCCATCAGTTTACGTTTTCTAACAAGTTGTTTAACATCATTTTTATTTATAGAAAAAAAATAACTTGATAAAAATTTTCTATTCCATGCGGTTTTATCTAATGAGTTAGCATTCAACCATTTCTTAAACACGTACCTGCTTACATCACTGGTACTATATATTTTACGAGACAAATGGTCTGTGTTTTTGTCAGCCCTACTATTAAAATTCACATTAATGCTTGCTAACAAGTACAGAGCGCTCCATTGGCAATATTGATATAAATTGATTACGACTCGTCGCGACATATATTAATATGCTTGGACGCAAATACCTTATCTTCATTCATTACAAGTAATAATGCAGACTTCGACTTTGTAATATCATTTGATCTTTTGATTTATGGATTTACTAGACCCCATATTAGCCGATAATACTCGAGTATAATAGTTAAACCTCACGATTGACTTCAGATTACGTTTATTGGCGGCTGATATCTGAGATTTGTGTTAGGGGTTTTTTTAAGGAATTATTTTGTTTGTAGTTTAATTCACTATACTGTCGTATTTTACATAAATTATTATTATAATTAAACAGTGTTTTATTCTTTAAGTTCAGTAAAAAGTATTTAAAAAAAATATCGTATATTAATTATAATCTGTACAGTTTTTTAAGTCTTTTTTTATCTCTATATCAAAACAATTATAAAAAAATGTTAATTTTCTATTGGTTAATTAAAATATTTATAATAAGCAAAAATGAAAGAACTTAAAATAACTCATTGGTAATCTTATTTACCGTGACCTTTGAAATCCAGCGACATAATCCATTTACTGTCTTCCACGAATTTCCCTTGCGAAATCGCATGCCATAGAAAATTATCAAAGAGTCTCTTGGGGTCAGTTTTCAAAAATATTTTAGCATTAAAATATACTAAGTTTTTCACTTTATATCATTAAACTGTGATTTAGTGATTTATTTACTTTTAAAAACACTTACTTGTAAGTTTTTTTTTATATTTTTCTACTGGAAATGATTTAAAAAAAAATCTCATAAATAGTAAGTACTTAAATCGGAATAAATATATGAACTTATTTCTTTCTCTAAATAACAGAAGACTTAATATCATTATTAACACCTCCAAGGAAAAACATTACAACTTAGTATCGTACTTATTTTAACATTAAACTTGAATATAAGAAACAACTTTTAGTATATTGTAATTATCTGAAAACCGAGTTACAATATTGTTCTTTTCTATATTCAGATGTCAATATACGCAATATATTGATTACAATACAGACAAGCAATTTTTCGCCTATTAGTCATATAAAGGTAGTTGCTATTACATTCGAGTGCAAGGTCAAATGTTAGCCGCTGCTCATCAATTCTACGTAAATAATCTCTTGGTATTCGCGGTACACAATAAAAGATGGCATTATGATTGATAGGTAGATTTTCTCTGATTCATCGAAGCAAGTGGTAAAAAATATGGATGTGATATCAATTTTTGTGAATGTTTTTTACTTTATATGGAAGAAACAGCTTAAAAATGATTTTTTTTAATTATTTTTTATAATATTTTTTATACCTTTTTTATCAAACTATTATTCTTTAAAGTATTATTATAGTATCCTATAACTATATACACGGAGCTAACCCAAGATTTTTTCTGTATTGGTTTTAACTAATTAATATCTTTGATTTTAGAAACAAAAATACTTAACTAAATGATTTCTATATTTTATATAAAGTAAAAAAACAAATAAGCCATGTTGCAGACCTTTAGGTCTTAGTATTCAAAGGTACAAACGAAGAATTTTAGCTCTACATCGAGCATGCTTACCATTAAGAGATTGGTTCCTTACTTCTAATCCATAATGATAGTTAAGGAGTTGAATGATAAATGACTCGATGACCTCGATTCGTATCAATCAAATCGAATCGCTCAAACTCCAATTTGACTTGTGTCAAACAATGATTGGTTGCAACACTAGCAACGCCTAATTGGCTGAATGAATTTCGCTCGTGTTCATGTGGTTTACTCGAGCGAATTATTATACAATGGATAAGGCCTTGCTTTGCTTGTAGGTTTTTTACTATTATAATTTATATAGTATACCTATGTGTTTACTTATACATATATTACATCAATTTTAATTGATATTTTATATGAGTTTAAGGAAAATTAAGAAGAATGTAGAATATAATATTGCATTCAAGAAACAAAATAAAAATATCAAACATATCGATATCAAAACAATTGTAGTCTCAAAATAATGACAGTATTTAAATATCCTTGATTAATTATTTCTCAAAATTGATGATCAGCTATAATACCCTAACTAATAAACCTCCAAACAAGCCAAAATGTCAAAATTACCAAATTCTTTGTCCCCAAATTTGTAGTGCCACATAAATTGCTCGCCACGTCCATACATCTTCGTTGCTCTGAACGTAGTTGAATAGGCAGTGTGATTGCGACCAACACTTTGCCTTTTGTTTCGACTACGTCGCGCCGCTATCTATCACTGCTCAGCCCGCGAACCAATTTGTTAGTTTACAATTTATTCTTGCAGTTGGAATGCCGGCAAAAAGATTTTCCAAACGTGAAACATGACTTCGATATTCCCAGTATGCAATAAATTTTAATAGACGCGTTATTGAGCTGCCTCATTTTCTTAGTCTATTTCAAAAGTATTAGTCAACGTGAAATATAACCCGCGTATGTTACTTGGTAAAAATAATTGTGAGGACGAACAAATTATGATAGTTAGTAATTCTTTGTGAAGCTATAAGCTACTTTATTAGCTACTAGATATAAAATAAATAAAAAACATGCCTAAGAAATTATAAATAATAGATTCACAAATGAAAAGGTACTAATTTGCACTTAACTTTAAAATTATTTCAAGTTTATTTTATTATTCCACCCTTAGAGATAGAGTTTCAAAATTTGTATGGAATATTTTTTGTTTATATTATTATTTTTTTAAATATTTAATGAAATTAAAGTATCCAACATATCGTGCAACATAAACATTGAATTCCTCTTTTTAATTCGGTTAAACATTACTAACGGTACGCGATACGTAAATAGCACAATACACTGGCAAGTACACGCCCGTAGTAACGACGTGAGTAGATTGATTTCTATTTTGATTTCTTTAATAAAATATCCAACATTTACACCCACACCACTAACGACTAAACGAGCTTAACGCATCCGATCGTAACTCTTCTATCCAATCACAGTGTTATTTCTGAAATAGATATAATAAATAATAAACTTTTTATTGCGTACGGCAAGTGTATGTAGAGAAACCGTTCGTCACTCTAAACTCTAAAGGTTATGTAAGAGCGCCTTGTCAGTTTTGATACTTGATATTTGATTTATTGGATGGAGAAATGAATTGTGAGGTCATGTTCAGCATCCGTCACGTGGACAGCCTATAAAACTTGCTTTAAATCACGCATTTGTTTTATGTTACTGACTATTGACAGGCACAAATTTCGACGGTCAATGTTATTCGTTGCTTGAATAGGAACGGAAAGAGATTGAATGATGTTTGTTATGCTCATTGTATGAATCGGTTTTGTCGTTGTAATGTATGAGTGATTGATAAAATTTTAGCTGATGTAGAGTTGATATATTCACTTCATATATTTTTAATTATTATTTCTCTTTGGTTTTATATAATAACAAAATGTACACAAAGATTTGATCTTAATATAGATAATGTGTATGTTAATTATTCATATATTATTAATGATTAACATATCTATTTAAGGTGAGCTTGCCATTATTATACCTTATTAGTTGTCGTCTAGTTATTAGAATTAGCTCGTGTGATAATAGAGGTGGGATTTAAGGGAAGCCTAGATCCAATTCCAGGTTTTAATCTATGTCCTTGCCAAACTTTATCGACATCTGATTAGAAGTTTAAGCGTGAAAACATACATAATAGGTAGTATGGATATGAGAAAAAGTAGTTGGATATATTTTAAAATATCAATTACTACAATGTTTGTCTAAAACTGAATTTCATCATTAATTGTTCTATCGCAAATTTGGCATAGAGGAAATATATAGACACGATAAACACACTAAGGAAGTAAAATTCAGCATGCATTATAAGATACTTATTTAGATACGTAGCATTAATGCAGATTTTACATTTTATTTCATTTATTATACGAAATATCTTATGTTATTGTGTGGTAAACTAATGGTTTGTTATCAAAAATGATGATATCCATGTAGTGCGGCTTTATTCATTATATGTTTAAGTAGGTCTAATATTTTATTCTTATTACGTTGAAATTAAATAATATATTTTAATGCTTTCAATAATAAGGAATAGTGTTGACCAATGACCGGTGGATGATAAGCGGTGGGGCCACATTTAACTTATCTGTTCTTATTGAATCGTATTGAAATAAGTCAGCAGTTTCTTCATGAAAATTTAACAAACAGCAAGAGAAAGTTAAATTAACAAGCAAGACAAGTTACTTTTTTACATAAAAGTATTTTATATATGTCTTTAATTCTAATGTCACTTCACTAACAGCTAAAAACAATACAAATAAAAACAAAGCAAAGGCATTTGTCAAATATTAAACGTTTAATAATATTTGCCAACCCATTTCACTACACAAACAATTACCAGTTAAACTCTAACCGTTTATAACGAGAAAATATTCATTTTATTCACCTTTGTTGTTTTCATAGTAATCTCCAGATAATGCGATGCGACGCTAATGAGTAACATGTACAGAATAGAGCGGGCGTGTACTCTCTGCATCTAATTTATTACCAACTTTGTCGCTACTAAATGATTAAATCGCAGCTTCCTTTCGTGGGCGATCTAATTACCGACAAACCGAGAACAATAATATGTAATCTGAATATTTATGAGTTCATGTTACAATGCATCCGAGAATTTGATATACTCCACTGTTTATCTTGGACGAAAATTGACTGTGTGCAATGAATAATTTATTGTGAGCAACCGGCACTGACGTTCGCCATATTTTAATATAAATCTATCTACCATATTGTATGCAAAATGCCATTGAATGTTCAAGGCGGGATCATTATTCCAATATGCGGCCGCGATATTCATCACGCAACTCTTAGTCGCGGAATTTAAAACAAATCATCTTTACATTGCCGTTTCTCGCAGAAGGATGCAAGTGCATTCGATTCCGGAATCGATTTTAATAATACCATCGACTTGTGCTAGTGGTTTTGTATTTATAATCTTTCGCATTCTTTTGTTCGGTATATAGCATTTATTAGGCGAGTTTAAAGGCATTTGCTTGCAGGAATCTGTATTTAAAAGTATAACAGTGTTTTAACCAAGTTCTTTATGTTTTTTTACTACGTACTTAGGTACCTTCATTATAAGGATATGTTTCACTTTTATAATTGATTGTACCAATGTTCTCATGAGGTCATAATCATCGAACTCGGTTCAATAGACAATTCCAAGCAGGATACGAAGAGTAATTCATACCGAGAATTACAGTATTCATATTTTATATACGTAGATCGATACACAGATTGAATTTATAGTTTTCACAATTTTCGTCTGTCTTTCTGTGACCGTATCACGAGAAAACCAGTGGACGAATTTTGATGCAATTTGGTTATGATGATAGCTGGTTGTCCAATTTACAGGATACTTTTTACAGCGGAAAAATATCATATCTTGGAGATAACTATACTAACCATTAAAAATCTAACTAAGGAATGCACTCGAGTGGAGCAAGAGTAATATAATATTATAATAAATCCAGTAGGTAGAAAATGTAAAAGAGACAGACGGAATTTCTTCTATGTGGTAGTAAAATATAAAAAAAATAAAATAAAAACGATATTTATTGTTTAATATATAAAAATCTCGTGTCACAGTGTTTATTACCGAATTCCTCCGAAACGGCTCGACCGATTTTTATGATATTTTTGTGTGTCGTTTGTGTTAGGTCTGAGAATAACAAATTTTATTATTTTATTTTTTTATGATTTGCCATCAAAAATAAGTATAAACCTAAATTGTCACCCTCTACCATCAATCCCTATTTTTTAATAGTGATTAGAACGCGGGCAGAGCCGCGGGAATTTCTTGTATACCTATACAAACCATAACCAACGTAAGGAAATATTGATTAATTTATTGTTTAGAAGATAACATAGCCATTTTTTAATATACATAAACACAAACTATTTGATTTTCTTCGCCTAAAAATAAGTAACTCAACTTAATTTATATAGCTAAGTTACTAACAAAAATTTTTACTATTTCTAAGGATAATTGTTTTCAAAACACCATCATCATGTTGTTTTATTAAGAATCGTGATACCGAAATAAGCGATCATTAGTATAATGGGTGCCCTAGAAAGAGCCATTTCAATAAATTTCTTAATTGGCCTGTCGTCGGATAGCTGAGATTCTTAGACGGTGATGTAAAAGTAATCTCGTTTGTGACAATTGTTTACATAATATCTTGTGAATAAGTAGTAATGGATTAGACAATTTTAGTAGTACAATTCTGTGAATTTAATAAGCAAAAAATATATTCTTCCCTAACATTTTTCGTAATATTTCTTCACACATATAATCATCTCTTTGTATATAATGTATGAAATAATTCCATGTACACAAGAAAGCTTTTCATTTTATTAGCAATATATAGCCTTATCTCGTAAACAACTTTAATAGAAACACTTAATAGGTAATAGACTTGGCAAAATAAACTGGGAATATTAGTAAGGAAAACAGTATATTGTTATAGACGAGATAAGATATTTTGTATCCTCTTTTTAACGATGGAAAATGCATTTACATATACCAGGTGGTATGGAACTTATCGGCTTAAAAGAAGCCAATACTATCTAGTAAATCACAACAAATTCAACCAAGACCAAACTATACCACGCAGCCAAGGGAGTACTCCACAGTCCACTCTGTTACCTGAGAAGTATGGAGCAACCCATGGCACACCGTCATCTGAAGTGGGCCACCTCTTTGTACGATTCTTACCTGGGTCACCTACTACCTGCTGGTAGACTATGTCCTTAACATCGAGATCAGAAGCTGGAAAAAGTAAAAGATCTTGAGAATCAAATCCTACACTATTTTCTTAACTTTGAGCTATTTTTATATTGAAATTGTAATGTCGCTCTTAATATTACGCTACAACAAAGTACAGAATAAAGAATTCTATGCTTTGTTGTATTTTGACTTCACTGAAATATTAACTTCAAAATAAAACTTTATTAAAATAAATAATAATAAAAATTATAAACTCGATTGCTATTACAATTACATAATATTACAATATAATAAGCAGTGTAAGCCCAGTGGTAACGCGTCGCTTGTGTAACTGAGTGATGCGGGTTCAAATCCGGGTCTCGCACCTCTGATATTTTCATGTGCGAATCATTTCTATCATGATTACCACTTGTCTTACGGTGAAGGAAAACATCGTGAGGAAACCTGCATGTCTGAGAAAACCTAGCAAGTTTTCGTAAGACATGTGAAGTCCGCCGTCACGCACTGGGCCAGCGCGGTGGAATATGGCCTGATCCCCCTTGTACTGAGGGAGGTCCGTGCCCAGCAGTGGGACGTTAAAAAGGGCTGATGATGATGATGATGATGATGATGAATATTACAATAGTTAAGTTAAGCTTATTAAAAGATTACTATCTATCTCTTTAAGTCTTCTTTTCCTTAGCCCTTTACCTACTTTGCCTTCTTTTATGTACTGTTTCTCAATATAATAATTTTATTTTTATTATTTCCTATATTATGTTCTATTATATGTATAGTGTATATTATGTATAAATAATATATTGATCGGTTGATATTAATTCTTTTGTATTTATGTATGTATGTATGTATGTATGTATGTATGTATGTATGTATTTATTTATGTATGTACTTATGTATTTATATATCTATCTAAGTATAAATGTAACGTGTCTAAGCATGTACACCGCCTACCTTTTCTTGTAAACTTACTCCTCCACCTCAAGGTTGCCTGGAAGAGATCGCTTCCAGCGATAAGGCCGCCTGATGTGCATCTTTTCTCTGTATCTTTTGATGTATTTCTATTTCTTTTTGTGGTGTACAATAAAGTATATTATTATTATTATTATTATTAATTTAATGGTTAAGTTAATTACAATAGTTACACTTTAGTATAGAGGGAAGTTATAAATGCCATTGGTATGGATAAAATATTGAATTTAGAAAAACCAATTTCAGTTTAGACATAAGCTGTCGTCGAGTTAGTGAAAAGTTTCAAAAGCAACAAAACGGAGATAACATTCCTATGGAGTAAAAAATCTGTGTTAGTGTTGCAATCGATCAAACAAAGCCAGCAAGCGACCTCACATTTTGGAACGGCTCTTTTATTTATTATTGATTTTCAACTATTTTCATTGGTTTTGTAGCGCTTGAATGTTTATAGGGATTTGTGACAGCTGCGAATGTATGATTCTGTTTAATCGCATTTCAGTATTATTTCATGAAGGATTTTTTAACTTCGTTGACTTTGACAGTAAAATAATGCTTCAGTAGTTAATTAAACAATAAATTATTATAAAAAAAAGTGGAGCTCTATTGGGGAAGTTTTCGTCCAGGCAGTGGATAACGACAAGATGCGAAGAATATTTTGATAGCCGATTCCTATAACATCACAGGCAATGTAAAAAAAAGATTTTTGAATAAGAATTTTTATATGGAATACATTTTTTTTCATAAAATTAAAAAATAACCGAGAAAAGTCAGCAGATTTGACCAGTTAGTTGTAAAGGCAATCAAAGTAGTCACTGGTTGATCAAACAACAAAAGCCCACTTAATCAAGAGGAAAGCGAGGTGTTACTATCAATCATGCTGAGACCTTGTTACTTGGACAGAAGCCAAAATAATAAACTACGTCTCGTAAAATTGTTGATGGAACCATTTCTATTAAGTTGTTCGCTCGTTGTAAATTTATAATATTTTTATATTAGAAGTGAAAAATAGTTATGTCGTAATCGCGACTTCTGTTTATGTTACATCTATTTTTCAAATGACTTCTGGCATAATATGGAGATGATTTATGCAAAACTTAATTTTAATTTAATTTTTTTAATATTGCATAAATTTTAGATTCACACAAAAAAAATATCATTTTATAAATAATTTTATAGGTATTGGTCACAGAATACTTTAATGATTGTCCTCAATTAGGTAAGTAGTATCTCTTATAATAACTTATTAATCAAAAACACTTTGCATATAAATACTTGAAATATAAATATTGCAAGCAAACTTTCGTTAATTATATACTAATACATTTTTTTTTTTATGGGACAAAGGGGGCAAACGGGCAGGAGGCTCACCTGATGGTAAGTTATCACCTCCGCCCATGGACATCTGCAACACCACAGGGCTTGCAGATGCGTTGCCGGCCTTTCAGGAAAGGGAGGGAGGGAAGGAGGAGTGAGAAGGACGGGAAAAGGGATGGGGAGTGGGCCTCCCGGACTCTCACTTACCGGACGAAACGCGACAGCATAGCTGCCACTTCACGCCGGTCTTCTGTGAGAGAGTGGTACTATACGGGGCGTGCCGGCCCATTCGGCTGCTACCCGAAGGTAACAAGCATGGCATACATACATAACGTACATACATATGATTCTAACATAATATAACCCACCTTTGGTCTCCGCCATAGACAGGCAAGATGGCTATTTTTAGGCTAACGAAAACGAACGGCTGGACTAATTTTGTAGAGACTTTCACTGTAAATTAGGTTACTTTTAGTTTAGTAAAAGAATAGTGTTCCGCTCAAAAAATTAAAACGAAGCTAGAGAAGCACGCAAGAGAAGTCAGAATAACATACAAGTAAGTAGGAAGTAATCTATAGATATAAATGAAGTTGAAGTGTCTGTATTTAATTTCAAATTAACAGCTTTTTACTTCATCATCATTCATCATTTTTTAAATTTTTGTCTGTCTGTTGTTCCGGCTAATCTCTCAAACGGCTGGACCAATTTTATATTAATTATAGGTTATAAGGAGTACCTTAGGCTACTTTTATTTTAGAAATATTATTTATTTTAATCTAGGGACAAACTCGAGCGGAACGAGGGTTAGTCGCTAGTAAGTAATTTAATAGGTGATAGCAGTAGATAGTATAACATAAGGATATTTATATAAATCAAAAAACAGAAACAATAAATATAGAACAAACTGCGCTGCACCCTTAATGGGAGTCGGAAAAATCCTCCCAATGTTTAATCTGATGTCATCTCGGACGCTGCAATGCCGGTATTGTTTAGACAGCGCTCAGTTGATACCGTGCGGGCCTTATTTTATTCACTGGACCATAAATGACAGAATTCTTTTGTATGCTTTTTTTTACTTATATTTTGCTAGTGGAGTTCCCATGCTTATTTTTAAAATAAAAATCACGTGGGGATAAGAAAATATATAAAAGATATAATGTAATTCGTATAAATAATAATTATAAATTTTTCGTACAGCAAAACTATAAAATACATTCTGTATAATTCATTAATGTCGAAATCGACGCATTTTTTTTTAAGTTTACATTAGAATTTTATTAGACCATTTGATAACATTAGTAATATTAGTTATTAGTTCCTGTTAATTTATATTGCCAACTCTATAAAGGAAAGATATGCCTACCACAGTCTAAGCTATAGTACATGTTAACATTTACTATGGACAAGACCTCTAAGATATATCGATTTGTATCAATTAAGTCACTTAAAGCTTAATTAAAAGCCAATTAACCTGTTTTTCTTTGTAGCACTTGGGTTAAGTTTTTATACGATGAATTTAACTGTCGTATACAACATTAAGCAATTAACTATAAAAAGTAATTGCACTGTGATTAACTTTAGTTCAGATAAATGACAGATTTAAAAATGTATAATAGACACTGTTGTATCGGGAACACCTTTAGTCATGATTTATGATGTAATGATTAAAAAATTGAAAAAACATACAGTAAAATTACTTTTTAGTTAAAATACTATTATATAAATTGTGTTTAAAAACAAAGTGATATCCACGTAAATTAGTTTGATAGTTGCATTCTTTGGGTAAAGTAGGTTGTAGTAACACGGGGTAAAGAAAAGAGGAGATCACGAAGAAAAAACACTATATTTTATGAATTTAAAATTTTACACTTTAAAAATGTACTGGCTTTCATGCGAGCGACTTAAGAGAGAGGGAGGTCGTGAGGCTGGCGGCTGCTATTGGCTAGCATATGGCGTCGGTGGCAAGCGCCGTGATTGGCTAATCGCCCGGTGCGACGCACCGGGTTCGCGCGCGGCAATTTTAAATAACATGCGTGCTACATCTCTCCTCCTCCAAGTCACGATATCGTCCCGAGAGTGAATTGGCATAACTTTAACTAAGAGCACGCCTTCCGTTTCGTCTTAGGCGGTCGACCTCGCGGACGTCGTGGTTGTACCGGTTCAATAGGTTCAGCGCGATTACAAATAAGAGCATTTAGATCGGAAACATGAAAACGTCCTAAAAACTGACCCTGACTATCGACTAACTCATAGGTAGTGGGGCTAACAACCCTTTTGACGGTATATGGTCCATCTCTTTGAGGCATGAATTTTCGGGTTAAGCCTTTGGCTGCATTACTAAGAGAATGAGTTGATAACAACACTTGATCACCGACCTGAAAAAGTGGGGATGGACGACGGGATGCGTCAGCGTATTCTTTCTTGAGATCCTGTTGCCTCTCGACTCGATCTCGTATCTCTTTTAGGGAATCAATAAATTTAGACAAATATGGCGTTACCTGAGGCACATACGTCTCTTTATCCAGGATAGCACGCAAGTCATGCTGTGCATCAAATGGTGTTCGCATCTCGCGGCCATACATCATGTACGATGGCGTCAGTCCGGTGGTTGAACAGGTCGCAGTATTAAGAGCAAACCGTATCTGCGGTAAGAATCGGGGCCAACTGCGATGGTCATTCTTGACCAGCATTGCCAGTTGAACCTTCAAGTCCCGGTTTTTTCTTTCAGCCGGATTAGCCTCTGGATGATAGAGGGGGATCAAATTTTGCTTTATACCAAACAGGAACATGCACTGTTCCATCACGGCAGATATAAACTGAACTCCATTGTCGGAGACAACACGCCTAGGAAAACCATAACGAAGAAAATACTCTTCGATCAGTATTTTAGCACATACCTCAGCGTGAGCTTCCTTGATTGGGTATAACTCCACCCATCGAGTGGCAGTATCCTCAACAAGGAATACCCATTTTTCACCTGTTTCAGCTTCTGGCAGTGGACCAAATAAATCTACAGCCAGTACTTCACCTCTTTGTTGAAGTATAGGCGTCTGCAATAGACCGAAAGGTTTTTGATTCGAGAACTTATATCTCTGACAGTCAATACAATTCTTTAGGTAGTCTGTAACATATTTACGCATACCCGTAAAATAGTAACGCTGCCTAATACGATCGATTGTACGATCCACGCCCTGGTGACCAGCTGTAGGGGCGTTATGGAACTCATCCATAACATCTTGGAGCATAGATGCCGGTATAACCAGCTGAGGTTCCTCAGACTCCGATTCGGGCGAGTGACGATAAAGAACTCCCTGGTCCATGAGATAACCACGCTCCAGCCAACGGAGAGAAGACGCGGGGTCCAATGTGTTTTCGAGTTCCTTGATAACCTTACAGACCTCAGGATCATCAAGTTGAGCAGACCGAAGAGTAGCTGCACTTTTACGTGGTGTATCTATTATTACCGAACAAACTCCACAGCTTTCCTGAGAAACCTTATTGCACGTAGGACGGCTAAGCGCATCGGCAATGACGTTGACCTTACCAGGAGTATATTCATATTGTATGTCAAATGCTTGTAATTTAAGGGCCCAGCGCATCAACCTGCCGCTGGGAGACTTTAAAGTTAACAACCACCTTAGAGGTTGATGGTCACTACGCAGAATTACAGAGTGACCTTCAATATATGGGCGATACTTTTCCAAAGCCCAGACTACAGCGAGAGCTTCTCGCTCCGTAGTCGAGTACTTACGTTCAGCTGAGGTCAGCAAACGACTAGAGTACTCGATGGGGTGAAGGTCTTTACCTTCACCTTGTAAGAGGACGGCACCCAATGCATAATTGCTAGCATCGGTGTGAATGATAAATGGCTTACTGTAGTCTGCCTGAACCAGAACTGGTGCGGTAGTGAGCCTCTTTTTGAGTTCATTAAAAGCTCGTCGCTGGTCTTCAGTCCAAGCCCATGCTTCATTTTTCCTAGTGAGCTTGGTGAGTGGTTGAGCAATCTCTGAAAACCCAGGAACAAACTTCCGAAACCAAGAACAAGTTTGCAGGAAGCTTTTCAGGTGTTTGAGGTTGGTTGGCTCATTCATCTGCTGGACAGCTTGCACCTTGGTCTCATCGGGCATTATACCCTTAGGAGTGATGAGATGGCCTAGATACTTAACTTGGTTACATGCGAAGTGGCACTTGTTCCTGTTGGCACGTAACCCAAAAACACGAAGACGGTTAAATACGGCCTCTAGATCTTTCAGGTGTTTCTGGAAGTCCCCTTCGGAGAGAACCAGAAGATCATCTAAGTAGACTAGTAAAGTAATATCCTTCATAGCACTCCCAGACCGAAAACGGTCCATCAACCTCTGAAAGGTTGCGGGAGCGTTCTTAAGACCGAAAGGCATGCGGATAAAACGGTATGTACCGAGCGGTGACACAAATGCGGTTTTATCCCTATCTGCAGGTGACACGCTGACTTGCCAATAACCTGACCGCAAATCTATGGTACTTATGTATCCTTCCCTTTTGGTAGCATGAAGGAGGTCCTCGATGACCGGTAAAGGGTACGTATCACTTTTAGTAATAGCATTGAGTCGACGATAGTCAACGCAGAATCTATACGTACCATCCTTTTTAGGGACGAGAAGAGCTGGTGCGGCCCATGCTGACTCGCACTCCTCAATCACGCCCTCAGATAGCATTTTGTTAATCTCTGCCTCCATCGCGGCCCGCTTCGCGGGCGTGAGGCGGTATGGGGGAGCTGCAATAGGCGGATGATCCCCTGTATCGATATGATGCTCGGCGAAACTAGTCGCCTCTCCTCCTGGACGGAAGACATCTTCATGCTGCTGAAGCAAATCTGTAAGCTGCTGGTGTTGATCACCAGTAAGCATTAAGCCTTCGTCAGCCCTTAGCGACATAGAAGCCACTGAGAGTGGTTTGCGCTGCGATATTGTTTCACCCTCATACTCAAGCGGGTATGTCTGCGTGCAACCAGAGAAGCGCCAAGAAGAAGCAGAAAAATCAATAACCATACCTGCAGCGTCGAGAAAGTCGATACCAAGAAGAGTATCATTGTTGTCAGCTTCAGGAAAAATGACGAAATCCACTCGAACACTTTTGTCCACAGAGATGTTGACGTCGACGCGAGCAACGAGGACATCGCGCGAATGGACGACACCATCTGCCAGCTTGACGTTAACCTGCTTCGAAGAGAAGGTAAGACCCTTTTCAACAAATATTTTATATAGAGAATGTCCCGCTATAGAGCATCTAGCAGCTGTATCAATTAAAGCCATGCCCCGCAAACCTAGAATTTGTATGCTGAGTACAGGCCTCAGATGCGTTGACTGTACGGTCGTCGTTTGTAAAACGCGAGGCGTAGATACCAGGACCGTAGGTGTAGCACTAGCCCCTGGAACAGTAGTTGTCGCCGCAGTGTCGGCGCGAAGTGAAGAAACCACTGTAGGCTTGATACACCGATCAACGTTTGAACAGCACAACCTATGAATCGGGAAGATAATAGGTGAGTTTACCCTATCAGCTGCATGATCATTACTATATTCGGTAATAGGTACATCTACCCTATCAGCTGCATGATCATTACTATATTCGGTAATAGGTACATCTACCCTATGAGCTGCATGATCAATACTATATTCGGTAATAGGTACATCTACCCTATCAGGTAAGTCATAAACATAACTATCGATAATAGGGGTGTTTACCCTATCATAAGAATCGAACATTTCCGAAATCGATTGGTCAGGTACCGAATCATCCGAACAAGTTAAGTTTGTATCAGAATAGCACGAATAGTTATTAATTAATCGTGGTCGACAAAGACAAAGAAAATTATTATTTAACCGGTCGCACGGTTGAGATAAAGTATTATGATTGCTACGAGTATTAGAACACTTACGATGTATGTATTTATTGTTAAATAAATAGGCACTATTACGATAATTATTATTACTTTGGGTAATATCGTGACTTGGAACGTTATTCAAAGATGTAGTAGGCATATTATAATTTCTTACCAGATACGATGAATCTACTGTAATAGATGAGAACGACAAGTTATTGCATTTAGAACATTGTGACCTCATTACCCCTTTCGCTCCACAACCATAACAATATAACGATTCATCCTTAACATTACCACTGCACTTGTTTAGCTTATAACAATTTTCACGTAAGTGTCCGTATTGTTTACAATAAACGCATTTAGGTTTCGCGACATTTTGATTCGAACACAGACTATTATCGTTAAACGAACGTCGCGATGTCATAGCTCGCGTAGATACACTCGATGACGGCGCTGCGCTGAGCGCGCTCGGCGTTGCTAGCGCTGTGGAGCGGCGCGGCGGCGGCGGGAGCTGACCCGCGCTGCCAGCGCCAGCTGACTTTGCTGACCGGACGGTAGATGAAAGGCCAGGCTGCGACGACTGAGTACCCGTTTCGAAGTCTTCTATTTCTATAGAACGGGCGAGGCGAAGCATTCCAGAGAAGTCGTTAAAATCCTCCCTTCTCAGACGTTTTCGAATACGTGCGTCAAGGAGACCGTAGACCATGTCCACTTGCGCTTTTTCAGATATATCGCCCGCGGGAATTTTTGACAATAACGCTCGGCATTTAGAGACAAATATGTCGGTGTTTTGATTTCGTTGCTCTTGTTCAAATAGTTCTTTATATATACGGTGAGGGGGTCTTTTATCTCCATAGGTATTCATTAATAAATCTATGACCTCGCCCCATGTGTGGATCTCCTTCTTGACACCTTGGTACCATATTGCGGCGTTATTCGTGAGGACCATAGATAGGCCCCTGAGGGCATTTTCTTCAGACACATTAGCGCAATCCTTATAGCTTTGGATGGCGTCTATAAAAGCGTCCACGGACTCGTCGGCGTCACCGCCGAACCTGGCGGTGCAGTGCGTGAAGGTGCCGCTGCCGAAGGCCTGTGATGCTGTAGACGTTGAGTTAGGAACTGGGGATGACGGCTGGCGACTCATTACTTTCTCCAGCAGGCGCTCAAATGCTTCAGTTTGGGACTGCTGCATGGCGGTCATCATAGCAGCCACTTGTTGTGAAGAAAAACTTGCAGCATTGTCGATACCTTTGACATCGTCGACGCATACGGCATTTTCATCGTCCGATGGCGTCGCCCGATCCCTGCGCGTGCGTGGCATGATGACGACGAACTTACTTTTATGGTTCGAACCACGGTACGAGCACTTTTATTACTCGCGGCACGTTGGGCAGCCACTTGTAGTAACACGGGGTAAAGAAAAGAGGAGATCACGAAGAAAAAACACTATATTTTATGAATTTAAAATTTTACACTTTAAAAATGTACTGGCTTTCATGCGAGCGACTTAAGAGAGAGGGAGGTCGTGAGGCTGGCGGCTGCTATTGGCTAGCATATGGCGTCGGTGGCAAGCGCCGTGATTGGCTAATCGCCCGGTGCGACGCACCGGGTTCGCGCGCGGCAATTTTAAATAACATGCGTGCTACAAGGTCCAATATAAATTTGCTTAACATTTTTGTCAAAGCAAAACCTAAAAACAAACAATTTGATAAATCTATTCGTTACTTAATTTATAGATTTAGTGCCTTTTGCCTTAAAGATTCTCATATACAAATTATTTTCACCAACATACGAGTAACTAGTAGTCTACCATGACTAACTATTGTATCATAGTGCCTAAAGTTGAGCGTTTACTCAGCAATGATACGTTAATTTGGACTTAAAAAAACTGCTACTCGATACTTAATTAATGGAAATGACTATTTATAAAACCAACTTTCGTTATTTTAATATTAGCGAGGATACGTTTATTAGATATTTATTTGCTTGCAACGGTTTTATACTGGGGGCAAAATAAACAGCTACTACTTTCAAATATTTTTTACAAGAATGCAATAGTCTCTATATTAAAGATCCAAGTTGTAAAAAGGCAAAAAATAGCGAGTGAAGTAGGAATTTAGTTCATTTAGGACTTCCTTTCTTTTCTTCACTGTCTGGGCTAATATTTACCCTCGCGCATTATTACTATACCAGCACAATGTAATGAAAATTACGCGTTTTACAACGCTACAGATTGCGTAAGGTTTTTTTTTGAATCTAGGAACTAATATTTTATATTACTATAGAATAGGTACGTCGAATGGTAAATGAATGCGTTTGAGCAAAGCAAAAAGATTGTAAGGTATAATTACTGTAAGTTGCAAAAGTAACAGTATCTTTAAAACACAGTTCACAGTTACAGATTTGTTAAACACGATTCAATTTAATATCTAAAAAAATCATAATAGGTATAGAGAATACATAATTACATGAAAAGATTTAAAAAGCTAAGATAAAAGAAGAAAAATTTGTTACGGCCGCACTCAGAGTCACTTAATGAACCAATAAGTCGTTTAACGACTTAAAGATTCATTAAGTGACTCTGAGTGCGGCGGTTACAATATAACTCTTTTTGAATCATCGTAAAAATGTTAAAATATCAGTTTCATTTTAATCATAGCTTCTGTGCAATAACAAAATCATAATATCTCTAATGAATTTGTTCTAAATTATAGATGCATTATACTCGTATGTCTTTTTTGGGCTAGCAGATTTCTACGCTATGCTTTCATAAATGTCAGAAATATGTGAATTCGAAATACAAATATTTGGCTTGTACGGAAATAGTGGTCGAGTTTATAGGTCATCTCCGTATTTTTATAGCACTCCTTTTAAAACTTACAATAAGCACCTTACTTAGACAAAAGGGGATAAATTAAAAAAGAAATATGTTTTTCTTTTCAAAGTCCCTTTGCTGGGTACGGATCTCAATACGAGAGGGATCAGGCTATATTGGTAGTTCAACTTATTGGTAACGTGCGGGTTAACTGACTTCACATGTATTTCGAAAACTAGCTAGAATATCTTAAACACAAATGTTTAATCATATTTTTTTCCTTGGTTTAGTGCCGTGAGGTAATATCAAAGGTATTCCTTATTTTAAATTAGAAGTTTTTATACATCAAATAAACATTCAGAAGCAAATTATATGAAATGGTGGTTCATAAACTCACGTTCAATGAAATAAAAAACGTTGAAAATTTTCCATTTCATAATCCACTGCTTTTTAATCTAAATAATGCTCTAAATTTACCTATTCTTTTTATAAGCTTTATTTAAAATATAAATTTGTTTTCATTTGTTAAATGAAAGCTCTTGTTATGTGAGATTAATAATATTTGAGCTTCAATGATCACTTTATGCCTTGGAAATATTATAATAAATTTAGTTAAAAAATGTATATATATTAATGTAAGGTAAGGTATATAATTATATTATACTAGCGACTCACCCTCACTTCGCTCGGGTTCGTCCCTAGATACTTCACCTTTTAAACCTTCTCTGGACTTCCACGAATAATGCAAGACCAAAATTAGCCAAATCGGTCCAGCCGTTCTCGAGTTTTAGCGAGACTAACGAACAGCATTTCATTTTTAAACATATAGATAGATATCTCTAAAGGTATTACCTACATAAGTAACTTTTAAATAAAGTTGTGAAAAGTCAATAAGTAAATTATTACTACTCATACTCGTATATGCAAATTTAAACACATAGTTTGTTACATTAAATTCAACTATGGAAATTGTTTTAACATATTCTACAAAGAAATTTCAAACCAAATAGAAAGCTTGTATTTTCTAAGCGTAGAAACAAAAACTTTGAACGGTGCGTTTACGTACGGGTTCACGGGCTAGGAGTAAGTCAACAGTCATCTCATAACCCGATGCAGAGTTGCATGCATTCTTGATAGGGCTTTTTCTTTGCCTATTCCCACTACGGTGCAGGTACTTTGCATTTTGTCAAATCTCATGACTAGGTAGGTCGTAATTTATGTAAGCAATATGGGCGAGTTCGTTAGATTTCGTCTTAGCTAGTGACGTCTCTATATAAGGAAATATTTATTTATCAAACATGAATTGACATAGAATAATCTAAATGGTAACGGTAACCCAGTGGTAGCGCGCGCTTTAAATCGGATGAAGCTGGTTCAAATCCCGGGTCTCGCACCTCTGATATTTTCATGTGCGAATCATTTAAAACATCATTACCTTGTCTATACTTGTCTTACAGTGAAGGAAAACATCGTGAGGAAATCCGCATGCCTGCTTGAGAACCTAGTAAGTTTTGGAAAGATATGTAAAATGCACCAAGCCCCACTTGACCAGATTGGTGGATAATGGCCTGATTACCCTCGTATTGAAGGGAGGCTTGTACCCCGCAATGCGATGTTAGAAAAAGTTGACATACATACAATCTAAACTGACACATTAAAACTACTTGCAATTTTCAAATAATTGTCTTGTTTGAAAATTGGTTGTCAATATTCATCTAACATTTTGTATGTAGCAGAATCTAATCCTAAAGAACGTCAAGTTTAACTTGCCACTAATATATCATTCATAATGTTATTAATATTAATAAAAAAACATCAATACTGATGCATTTCATAATGGAAGGAATTATATGAAATTTATCAATACTTATTAACACACAAAGTAGATTGGCAATATTCTCTACTAAATAATCAGTTCAATGTAAAATATTTACTAACACATAATTAACACACTCAATTATAACATCTTGGCAAGACCAAGTTTCCTAGGGAAGTCACTTGCGCGAGTTCACACGGCAAACTCCGGCCTCGTTCTTGCATTATTTGTTATATAATTAACTGAAGCATGTTGAAACAACTCGCCTTATTAGGGTATTGGTAATGACGTCGTTATTTCTATTTGAATACTTAGCGCTATACGGTTTTTTTGCTTTAATTAGGCATATTCAGAACCGTCCGTCCTAGTACCATGTATGCTTTATAATGTTCATTCTATTTTTTGTTATGAAACAGTTTAGATTTAACTATTTATTAGTAAGTTAGCGACTTACACTTACTTCTAAAAAAATTAGTTCTGTTAGTCCTTAGAAAACGGGATAAATAGACAAAAATGCTAAAAATTATGTTTTTCTTATAAGTATCTTAAAAAAGGATGTAAGTACCGTGTACAATTTCATATGCATTTAGTAGTAAAAAGTTGTTATGTTAGATGTTAGAAACACTTCATTTTTTTATCTGTATGTATAGAAAAAAAAAGACAACGCTAGTGCAATTTATACTTGACTAGCTTTTCAAATTTTAATAGGTTCAATTACTGTTTAACCAACCAAAATAACTATATCTTTACCTGTGGGTAAATTTTATGAGGGTTGTCAGTAGCTATGCTTTACTTTAATTGGACGAAAAGTAATTATCATAATATTATAAACTTTTACGATTCCCCTTTCTGCAGAAGAAATTATTAACCATAGTCTTACATTATAAGTATTATAAAGATTTTATATTTGGTTGTACATAATGAATAACTCTTGAAGTCCAACCCGATATTAAGATTTCTCTCACTTATTTATTCTCGTAGCTATAAAGCTAGCTGTAAAAATGTAATAAATCAAGCTGGTGTAACATTTCTACTTATCGAAACCTTTTATGTTATACAATTTACCTACTTCACATTTAAAAGCGTGGATTATTACACAATTAACTTAATTTAATAGTCCATATACACTACAAATCCTATCTTATTCGTATAATAACGTAATAATATTTTGAAATGATATCAATAACGGAAATTTAATGAAAGTATTAAGTATTAAATAAATGGTATTTGGCGCCGGTTACTTGGTAATAAAATACGGAAATTAACACCCACAGGAATGTTCACATGCATAATAATATGGTATGGAATGTAGGTCGGATGCTGATTGCACAGACTCTCTTTATATTGAATTCTCTTTTTTCCACCAAACGATCTCGGTTGCGCAAAAAATTTCATATCGCCACGCGTTTTGCAAGTAAAATCAGATAACTTTTGACACTTCAATTACGTAGTGATGGCCGCCTTTAATTTTTTTTTACGCGAAAATGCGGGAAACATGTCGTGTCATGAGCATACAAGAAACCGAAGTTTTTGAGAACAAAATATAAGTTTCCTCAAGTTCGGCGCGGCTGAAAGCAATAAAAGAAAAATTGAGAAGTTTTACAACTTTTTTAGATTCGACAGATAGACAAGATAAAGAGAGATAAAGAGCATAATTAAATTTAGAATTTTCTCACGAGACTAGTATTTCAAATAAATGCGAATGTTTTTATGTTTATTACTTACAGGTTTGGTACTCCGTCTTGCTGAAAAAGCTATATGGATTTTCATGAAATTGAGTAAGCAGATAGACTGAGAATCATTTGCTCCTGTTAAGAATCAATTCAAATCAAACGCTGAATGGTAACGCTGTTTTTATAATAAAACTAGGGGCTCACTTTCGCTTCGCTCGGGTTCGTCCCTAGGTACGTATTGTATATATATTTAGTTCGCACCGCCCGGTATATATTTGAGTTGACAATATGAATTACCATTGCACGCACCATGGCAACGGTCTTAACATGATACGTCAAACGCCGTTAATTTTATAACGTTTTTTTAAATTTCCTAACTTTTTTCGATATACTCGTAGTATGTTATCCTTAAGAGATAGACATATGTCATCACCGACTTATTTGTAGACCTATATAAGATACACAATTCCACTATACATCATTTTGTTATATATCAAAGGGTTTAGGCAGCGTTTTCGTTGAAAGCTCCCAGACAGCTTATTTTTTTCAACACCTCCAACAGATATCATTATATTTTAGCCAATGTAAACAAAAACTTGACAAATTATATACTAAACCTTCCTGGAGAACCATTCTATCTATTAGTGAAACCTGCATGAAAATCGGTGCAGTAGTTTTTGAGTTTATCGCGAACTGACAGACAGACGCGGCCGAGGACTTTGGTTTTATAATATGTATAGGTATGTATAGATAAAATTATATAATGTTGATATAAGGCACCTATGAATGTACTTAGACGAAGCAAGGGTAAGATGCTAGTATTTACTGTTTATATTTCAAGTAGGTACTTACTAAATGAAATCATTACATTATTTTTAAGTAAGAGAAAACGAATCTGCTTAGCCCATTAAGGCTTAATTAAGCTCAATTTATAAAATTTAGAGCGTGTTGAATTTAGTCTTTAAATCAAGCAGTTTAAGGGTTACGATTATAGTGAAAATTAACGAATTTGTCACGTTTACGGGAGATTCGTTGGAATAAAAAGACATGCAAGGAATTTTTGGTGGTTCACTGTTTTGGTATACATAATCCGCTTGGCTATAATTAATTCGGACTTTAACTACACTGTCACTAAAGTATTTCACATTTTGGTATCTTTTACGGCTTTCCCTATTTATGGTGTCACTTGAGGGAAATTTAAAGCTTCATCAACCAAAGTTCCATTTCATGAAATTTTACATATGGACAGAATCGTAAATTTTTGTTTTTATTTTCTTTTATTTATAATCCTGATTATTCTATGGTGTATATGTCTGTTTGTACCAATAAAATGTAAATATAAAAGTAATGTGTAATGTAAAAGTAAGGATAAACCTACCAGCATTATTTTCTGATAACGACTAACTACTAAATAACGACGAAGTCAAAGCGATGATAGTTTTGTGTCACTAAGATAGTATCTTTGGCTTTTCTATGAACTTATAACATTTTAGTCATGATAAAGAAGTAACAAAATATCAATTATTAAAGCCTAAGTTAAGTAAAGGTTTGTAATTATAGATCTTGCTTATATATCTTGCTTGATTATTTATATCCATTTGAGAAGTACACCGTATAATAATTATAATTGACCATCCAATCCATTGAGTGCAAACTTAGCAATAGTTTTGGATATAGGTACTGGGGTATCCAACTTAGCCATAGTCAACTTAAGTGCACTTGGACGAACCAACAATGAACGTTGAATTAGACTATTATATTATTATTTAGATTGATGTAATCTGTGTATTTGATAAATTGAATCAGTAATCTTACAAAATTCCCTTTAAGCAAATGTTATCATTTGACAACTTTACAAGATACTGTCGAGCGCCCAGCTATAGAAATTATAAAGTGTTAGTTTTGAATGGAAAAAATATATATTAAATAATATTAAAATATATAATATTTTTAAAAAAGACAAAATATAAAATCCGAGTTTTTACGTAATACTTACAAACTAATAAACGTATAATACGATAAGGTTAAAAATGAATTATCTCTTTACAAGCTTTTATATATACATATATAACTTGCAAACTTTGTTAGTTGGTATGTTTGTTTCGGTCAAATCTTGCATGTGGATTTAGAACCGCTTCCTCTTACCCTCCAGAATTGGTTCAGTTCCCATGGCAATAAATTTTGCTACCTATATTATAATATTTTCATTACAGTCTATATTATAATATTTTATTATCTATATTATAATTATAGGGTAGCCTTTGGGTCTTGTTGGGTTGGTTTGCTCGCTTGTATAGCCGAGTGATGCGGGTTGAAATCCGGGTCTCGCACCTCTGATATTTTCATGTGCGAATCATTTCTATTCTGATTACCACTTGTCTTACGGTGAAGGAAAACATCGTGAGGATACCTGCATGTCTGAGAAAACCTAGCAAGTTTTCGTAAGACATGTGAAGTCCGCCAACACGCACTAGGCCAGCGTGGTGGACTATTGCATCATCCCTCTCTTATTGTAGGAGGTTACAAAGGATTGAATATATACATACCTATATAATATGGATAAATGATTTATTACATAAGATTCAGACGAAATTCATTATCTTTTGAAAGATCCATGAAAAGCGATTCGCAATTGAAAATATCATATAATACCTCACGCGAAATTAATATTAAGTATATATGGGCCTCACATTACTCTAGATTATTACATGGGAGCCAACGCCGCGTTTTTTCAATTTTTCTTTAACTTCGTACAAGTTCGCTATTTGGCCAGACTCAGTTGTAATATTCATCATTTTTCTGGCTTCAGTGACTTGAAATGCTACGTACAAGCGGTTTATTTTTATTTATTCTCGCCTCGATTGTTGCCAGAGCAAAGTACTCATAAAACTATAGAGAGCTCCTTGTTTTACACACTCTTTTATATTCCAACGCCCATTTCAACCGAAAAAGAAAATGACTCGTGTCCTGTCTTCCGTGGCTTAGATGGTGCTAGAAAATTTTAAATTACTGTTATGAAATAAAATTGTGGTGCCTTTTATGTGAAAATAAGCCTTTGGTTGTCGTATTGTTCTTTAGTGCTTTTAATATTTTATATTAATTTAAGATGACGCTTTGTTTATTGTAATATTTCCCTCAGTAGCGTTGTTTTCTGTTGGATATTACAATTTTTATGTCTATGATGTTATTAATTGAATTCATGTAGCACCTTTATAATATAAATATAATCAAATGTATTAAATAATAATGATAATGTGCTGCTAGTAGCTGTTCGTCAAACACATTCGGATTTCAGGTATTACTTACTAAAATAATATTATGACCGTAAAAATCACCTACTACTATTAAAAAATAACTGGACGCATTCGGTAAATGAACCTCAAAAATAAATAACATAAGTGCTACGTACAGACGATCATAAAATGAAAACATAAAATAAACGTAGTATATGGTGGAACATTACCTGAATGTGGAAACAAATAAATATTTAAACGCACGTTTGAAAACAATTTGAATAACGGATCTATACATCTCCTACAGTAATCGTTGTTTAAAATATTAGATTCATTTATATAAAGTGGTTGAATTTTTGTATGAAGGTTATTTCTATTGCTTTAATGCTTAAATGCTTACATACATAAATACATATATTTATGGTCATCACACAAATGAGCCCCATTTGGTCCCCACAGGGACTTGAACCCGCGATCATTGTCACTGTTAGATGGGTCACTACGTTTTCACTTATTTTTTTTTCACATTCGCTCCGTCAAGTTAACAAAATATGATGAATGTTTAGCTAAGCACAGACTAGACATATTGTACCTAGATATAAAAAAATCGTCATAATATTTACTTCCTACTTATAATAAGTAACCAAATTGTAGCCCTTAGGCAGGCAAAGTCCTGTACCATATTACAATGTGTATATTATAACAAATACGATATCATAAACTTAATTTATTTTACGATAATATCCATGTAAATAAACTTACATGGTATATTTCACGCAATACACTCCATTTAAAAGCGTCGCAACTCTTCGCTACAACTTCCTGACGGTCCACATGGACTATTTATGTAGAGGCTCTATATTAATTTTCCCACAACGTTCATAGTTGCAATTTGCTATCGTACCCAGGAGTGCTATAATAAACATATCGCTCAGAGGGGGTCGTAATTCTGTCAAGTATCACTTATAATTCCTTGTTTTGACATGAGATATTCGGCGAGCATCAGTCATAACCTCACTATGTAATTGAAAGTCAACGTCGACACAGCTTTATTACAACTAAAATTTCAAATTTTATTTACGTCGTTGAAAAGTTGTATGTTGCGACAGTTTCTATTTTATTAGTTTCACAATTTCAAATGATGGTTTTCACAGACTTTTATGTTTTTAGCAACAATCATATCGTGGCTATCCACAAGTTAAGGCTTATTTAAATTTCCTTGGTTATAAATAATATGCTATAACCTGTTTTAATACGTTTCATAAAAAACATATTTCATGACTTTCAAATTCATCCATATACGAGTATATGTATTTTCATAAAAAAAAACAATTTCTGTACCTTTTTGAAGAAATGCCAAACAATGTTCGGTCCCCCAAGAAGGTAATCTATATACCTATAAATAGGTTAAGTCAAAACGCTTGATTCGTTTTGTCTATTATTGGTCAAGTCAACTTTTTTTAATTATTGACTAGACATTAACAAGTTCTAGTATTATTAATAAATTAAATTAATAAATTACATTAATAATTATGATAATGGTCTAAAGCACTGTCGAACGCTAGTTCTAGATAATTGAATTCAAAGCATAGCCGCCAGCAGAAGTCAGTTTAATAATATAATCAACATTTCAGAATTTAATTAAATATAATATAAAGCAGAAATAATCATTTATACAAAAATATATTATTTAAAAAAATCTCATACATTCTAATATACAAACATGAGAGTAAACAAACTAAACTCAACATTAAAACAAACTCGTATTCTTGACTTTATTACAATACTTTCTTTATTTAACTTCTCTAATTAGTCGCAGATAAAATAATTTTAAAGTATAAGTAAATGTACGTGAAACGTTCCAACAGCCACTGACGCCCAATTGACTTTATCTTCGCGCGAATACATTTATGTTTCTTTGTAAGAGATATTTTACGACTCCCTCTTTCGTTTATTGCCCATTGAACATATGTAAGTAGTTAGTGTTAGTGAAATATATACTACCGTTTTTCAGCCTTGAATCGAATTGAGATGTTATTGTATCAAAAAATAACGTTGATGATTATTGCAAATTGCAGTAACGGTTAGTAGGTATATGAAATAGTTTTCCGTAGTAAAAAATATTCTTAATATTGACACCTATAACCAGCCTATAATCAGGCAAAATTTTATCAAAATCTGATCAGTCGTTTTCTTGTGATGCGTTTCCAGACTTTCAGTCAGACTGAAAAATTTCTAAAAACAAAGATTTGGCTCCTGTAATAATTGATGATTGTGTTGTAAAAATATGTGTAATATATGGATTCTTCTCAATTACTTAGTCACTTTAATCACAAGTAAAAGTAATATAAAGGTGGTTTTATATTAAAAAAACCGTATCATCGTATTAAGAAAATGTTCATATCATTAAACAAAAGTGATCTCTCGTATTCATTTACCAAATAGACGTATATATAGGTAATTCATTTAATC
Source organism: Boloria euphrosyne (assembly GCA_951802675.2). Taxonomy (NCBI): domain Eukaryota; kingdom Metazoa; phylum Arthropoda; class Insecta; order Lepidoptera; family Nymphalidae; genus Boloria; species Boloria euphrosyne. The sequence goes on along the minus strand of OX637879.1, from coordinate 9,355,947 downwards.
TACTTTTTGCCGACAAGTTTATGGCAAAGGAAATTCGTAAAGCATTCTCAAGGTGAAGTCTGATTGTTCTGAGGAATCGTACTATGAAGCACTTGTTCTAATACGGTTTTGAGGGCCATGTCTTGTTTGCTTAAAACATCATTTAAACGGGTCAGCTACAAAGGATAAGAAATAAATAAATAAACGTTCATTTCAGAAGTAGGTCTCGCTGTATTGTTAGGTTTGTGGAATCATTAGTGCCTTGTAAATGCCAGTTCTAGCACTGAGATTATTTATTTAATACTAAATTTTCGTGCTTGAATTAAAAAATAAATAAATAGAATAATAAAAAAAATGAGCAAGTTCAAATTAAGTCGTGAAAAGATCCGTGAATTATCCAGGGGCTATTAAATTTAAGAAATAATATGTTTTTTGTTTTGCCGTATAATTTTCACGTACAATGTGTGTAGAGTTAATATCTTATTAGTAACATTATTTCATTATCTCCTAAAGTAAATAAACACAGAAGTGTCGCTTATAAGATCATTTGTGTTTCGTCATAAAAATAAAGTGAACGTCGTCGCTTCAAAGTGTGTGGTTTAATTACTTCTATAATAAAACTATTATACTATTACTACTATTATACTACTATAATACTACTACTACTACTATTCTAAAATAAACTGATAGATGTTTGCATTAAACACTAGTGTCTCACCCTTTTTTCTCTTCTGTTAATATTATTATAGAATATAAAGTAAAAATTATGCTTACGTATTCCAATACCTTACGAATTACAACAATTAATAAATACCTACTACTTATAAAAATAAGATTTTTTTTAAATATTTAATGTACAGATCTCAGTTACAATTATATGAACATACATATTATATTTTATACTAGCGGTGCCCGCGGCTTCGCTCGCGCTAAGAGTGAATAAAATAAGCATTTTTGCTGATATACCTACTGTCACTTATAATGTACCAACGACTGATTCTCGATTTAAAGTCCCTCTTTTCTGGTAACTACTCTATAGCATTTTCTATTTCATCTATAGCACCAGTTTTGTATTCCTGTGAGATATTTAGCATGAGTTATCTATATAAATTTGTAAGAACTCTATAGAACCAGTAATTGTGTTTTCCCGTAGGAATGACCGATTAATGTTTAAAAAAAGGTATTTTAAATGTTTTCTCGTATAATAGCGTATCACTACACAAAATTTGATTAAAATCAGTTATGTACCTTTTGTGTGAAACGCACGCTTCCATTTACGAAGTTACTATTTTTTTACGTACTGATAAAAAAAGGTATTTCGAGTGTAGCTTAGGAGACAGATGTTTCATATTGTAAACTATTCTGTAGCCCTTTTTAAGACCTAAAATATTGTTTTGATGTATCTCTCAAGACTTACCCGCAGCTGGCTTTCTAAGGACGACTCAATAAACTAAATTATTTTGTTTTCCTGTGGAAATGTTTTTTTTCTACAATAAAGAGTACCATAGTAATGACCCGAGTAATAAGTAATTATTACACATTTTTTTTAAATGGGTGTTTATTCAATACATATTTCATTACATTCATTGTTTTAAGACCAAAAGTAAGCTTTTTTTAAAAAAAACAAACTTATTAAAGCGACCTCAATTTATTTTAAGAATCTGAAAACGCTAAAACACAATTAAACTAACCAAAAAGACAACTAAGCTACCGACAATGATATTTTAAAAAATAAACCAACAGGGTAACGACCTAACAATGCTACCACGATAAGTGTCAAAACACAACTACCCCCGATGCCGATTATGCATCGACTTTTATAGTTTTCTCTCCATTCCAACATTCTCTTTCCTTCATATTCCACAATACAGATATTTGCACATATATAGATACTAATAATTATTAAAATAGCTATTGCGAGTGTAACTCACATATAATATTTTGGTATTGAAGACTTTTCAGTAGGCTTTTTTTAGACCTAGAATTTTCTACTACATTATTTTGATGTATCTCTTTAGATTTCGCCGCTGGTAGCTTTCTAAGGCCAACTCATTAAAACCAATTATTTTGTCTTTCTGTTTCAATGAAAATTTTTTTCTTCCATCAAAATTATCTTAAATGTGTACCCGAGTAATAAATTATCACTACACAAAATTTCGCACACAAACAGACAAATGCTCAAAAAATTTAACAACTATTGTTTGGAGGTCTATATTTAATACAAAATACGTCACAGTCTTTGCTTTAAAGAAATATTTCAAATAAATGTGAGCTTGCTATGTTACTGTACGTTGAATAGATATCATCGGCCATCGGTTACACCCGCGTTTGTAGCTTTGTAATGTAGCTTTTTATTAGTTACTAAACGAAAAGTAACATTTTTTGTTTAACTTCAGTTCAAATACGGGTGGAATCGAATAAAGGTGATATTGGTATTAAGCTTGATTTTGTACGTGTATATATATACACGTACAAAATCTTTAAACTCGGTATATATATATATATATATATATATATATATATATAAACACTAGTATATATATATATATATATATACAGAATTTAAAGTGGATTTACACGTACAAAATCAAGCTTAATACCAATATCACCTCTATTCGATTCCACCCGTATCTGAACTAAAGTTGAACAAAAAATGTTATTTTGGCTGAATTGTAATAGGCACATACCATAGCGGACTTTTTGTGAGCATTATATACATACATACATAAGATACATACATACATACATACATAAGATACATACATACATACATACATAAATACATACATACATACATACATACATACATACATACATACATACATACATACATACATACATACATAGATACACACATACATCCTGCAATAAAAATATCCTAAGTCACGACCTGAGTAATAAGTTATCACTAAACAAAATTTGGTTAAAATTTGTGCAGTACTTTTTGAGTTACACGATAACATACAAACAGACAAATGGACATACAAACAGCCAGCAACTATACTCTATATTCAATACAAAATACGTTACAGTCATGGTTTTTGAAAATATTTAATGTACAGATTTTTTAAGCTACGGTTTTTTTTATTTTATATTGTATGTATTTATTTCATGTTTCATATAAATAAATATGTACGAATATAATCATAACTTTATATAGATCATTTTTATTATCGAGCTTAGTAAAGTTTTACTCAATGCTACTGAACAGAGAAAGAATAGAAGTTGTAAGTAGTTTAACAAATATTCGACGTTATGCTTTAAATTATTTTTTAAATTACCATAACTTTTTTATTTATGAAACGATTGACATGAAACAAACGCTAAATGTTAAGTGAAGCTTACCACAATATACATGTGAAAACCACATCTCGATCAAATAAGCCGTTTCAGAGATTAGCGTGCACAAACGCACAGACAAACAGACAAACAGACAAACAGACAAAAATTCTAAAAATCATTGTTTTGGGTTCTATTTGCGTTAATAAAGATCCCTATAATATTTTTTCTTATATATCTTTCATGTACAGACAGCGATCTGTTACATTTTTATTATATGTATAGATCATTATGTTAAACATATTTAATATTAAATTGCGAAACATAAAATTGCTTTTATTAGTCTGAAGTTGCTAAAAGTGATTTTAATATTTCTCTTATACATACGTAAAGGCTTTATTTCAGTTTCATCAAAAAATTCTTTCATAAATTTCGCATCTCACATCATACCACTTTAATATTGCGACTGCTACTAAAACATTCACAACTAAGTATGAAATTTCAAAGCAGTTAAGTTATTTCTATGAAGATTTATCAAATAATGACAATATTTTTTGTACAAACGCATTCCAGATGTAGCACGGAGTTGACATCTGTCCCGTTTTAATGACCCCCGAAGGCATAATACTAAACAGCGAACATTCTAAATTTGAAAGAAGCAAATCGTTCGATACAACGGAAATAGAAGTCACATGATCCCGCGGGAAGTCGAAGAAAAAACCTAAAAGAAACATATGACCTCATTTGTCGAAGTGATAGAATTATTTATTACGTTTGATACTTCTGCCGTCGGCCTGCTCTTTGTCACTTGCACTGTGATTTTAATATTCCTTTTTAAGTCTCTTTAATGTCTCTTGTTTTGTGAATGAGGTTACAGTCACAGAAATAGGTCGAGCGATATTATAATATTTTGAAAGTTAATTATATATTTATATTTATTTTTCTCTAATATTAAATATGTAATGTATACGTATATCGTTACATAATATGTAAATCTAAGCTAGCTATAAGCTATTATATATGATAACTGAATTAAAATGATTATACCTAAGTACATGAAGAAACAATGCGAGGAAAGTCACAGACAGAAGCTTGTGTTATATATGTAAAGAAAATTATGTATGGAGAATGGAGTCAACTCAAAATATTTACAATTACAAATAAGTTATATAATAAGAGAAGATATATAATAATAACTTTATATTATAATAACTTTATTTATATTTATATAAGTATAATAATTTTATTTTTTTATGAAAAAAGTGCACGCAAAGAGTAGTACACATTTATTTCGTAAATACTACGTATGATCCAAATAGTCAAACATTCTAGCTTCCATTTAAGCAATATAAAATAAATATTTCATCATGTTCTTTTCTCTCAACGCTCGTCATAGACACCTTAAAATAATGTAATAACGGCTTTGTAATTTAATCATATTCAACAGTGTTACGCTATTCTAAAATGTTTCCAAAATATATCCAAAACCAATTTGATATGCAGATTTGAACTTTAATACTTATTTTTTAAAGGTTAAATGATGTTACCAATATGCATACTAATATTGGTTTAAGTATATTGTACACGTCCGCCAGATGCGCGCGCGCATTTGTACGACGACTAATGACTCTTTGGCGAAGATGTAAACACTTGAAGCTGGCTCTGTCAAAATCATCACTTTATGGTTACAAGAAAAGGTATTTGTTTATTTTGTTTTTCAATTATATTGTTTTGGGGTAATAACTAATTTCTTTCAGGTATTATTGTTATAGAATTTAATCGATAATGTGATTACTAGATGTGATGGGTTTATAAATAATAATTTTTGAGAAATATTTAGGTATATTAACTTTCTTTGTAAGGCACAGGATATTATTGGATTTTGTAAATAGAAATCTTAAAGAAAAAGTAAAATTCAACAAGCTGATACACGATCGCATTATTTGTTCAATTTGTTTCCAAAAATGTACTCCATAAGCGCTACCAACAAAAGGCATCCCGTAACTCGATACGAGACTTAAATGTTTACGAACGCTTATGTTTAGCAAAATCAAACACGAATAGGGCGCCGCAAAAATACAAAAAGTTATCAAGCGTATCGCCTTTTTACGATAATGGTCCCGTAGAGTGTATTAGGTGAAAATCCTAATCGAACTAGAAATAGCCTGTACCATAACGAAAGATTCGTCTAGGACCATAAAAGGCAACACCGTGTTTATGAATTCTAGACGCCACTTTAAACATGTTAGCAATGTAAACTGTATCTTACATGTTTAAAAGTAAACTTATTCTATTTAAATTGAAAAAATCTGAGTTGTGGAAACAGTTCGTCTTAATCTTAACTATAACCATAAGAAATCTGCTCTAAATGAAATCATTTACGTGATTATTAGTCTAATAATAACAATTGGTTTATGTTATTAAAATTTAATAGTAAGGTACAAAAATATAATTAAACGAAAATCCTAGAAAATAAGTAAGAAATTTATAAGCAATATTTGTATACATTAAATAATTAATTTAACATTCCTTAATTTACATCGAAATACACGAAGAACACATCATCGAAGCTTGAAGCTATTGACGCGTAACTCTAAAACAGGGTAGACGCGAATTCAAAGTAAACAATAGAGAGCGGAAAGTCGAGCCAAGATTATTGGAGAATTTGTTTTAAGCCACTCGAGGCACTTGTAAATATTTGGTAAGCCTTTCTAAGGCCTCATGTTAAGAATTTCACCTGCTTTCTCAGACAGAGTGATTTAATGTTATTTATATTGCTAGGTTTGCAACGAAAATTGGATATAAACAACTCCATTATTCCATGAATAACGAAGGTTTTTACCATATTAAATATTTACCAAAAAGGTTATCTTATTTAGACAAAGGAATAAAATTTATTTAATGTAGGCTTAAAAGGTTTTCAGTCACAACATAATAAAAGTTCACGTTTCAAGTACATTTTCTTGAAAGTATTAATATAAAATTCTTTATTTTATCAACATGATAAAGCTTCTTAGTACCTCGATCTCGATCGAAATAGAGGTACTATTTCGATACCTCTATTACTTTTACTCGTATTAAATATTTTACTAAAGGTATTTCAAATTCAATGAAATTGGGAAATATAGCAGTATAAATTTATAAATAACCATTCATGTGAAAAATGACTATTTAGAAAAAATCTATTAATAATATTCAATCATATGAAATTAAATCCAAGGTTACACGTGCGATCAATCAGTGTGGCGGCGTTTTTGAGCGTTTATGAGCGACAGGCAGACAGTCGTAAAACTCTTGATGAGGCTGATTGGAACCACGTTTATGAAACAAGCGGGCTTCATAGCTTTGCTTTTAATTAGAGGAAATGTGCGAGGATGTGACAGTTTGGAGTAAACAGAGTTATGTGCTAGCGTTATTAATATTAGGCAGCTCTAGTCATACAACTTGATATATATGTTGGGACATTATTACAACAGCGCCATCTAGATCCGTGGTAAGCTAAGCTTGTGTTACGGATACCAGATAGTTGATATACTACACATGTAAATTTTAAATACATTACATATTATAAATATTAACATCCATGACTGGAGTACAAGCATTCGTGCTCGACAAATGAATGCCCCCAGCGGGACTCGTACTCGCGACCGCTGGCGCAGAAAGTTGGGTCACTACCAACTGAGCCAAACGTGTCGTCAAAAAAAATAAATAAATAAATAAATAAATAAGATCTAGAAGAGTTAATGTAGTACAACAGTAGACTATGAACTGGAATAACCAGAGAGACTAGTAATAATGTATTTACATCAAAAATTAGTAAGTAAAGTATAAGACGACACGTTTGGCTTAGTTTGTAGTGACCCTACTTTCTGCGCTAGCGATCACTGGTTCGAGTCACAGCATCAACTATGGTACCCGTAACCACTGCTTACCACGGAACTAGATGGTGCTGTGTGTAATAACGTCCCAACCAATTTTCTTTTTTTCTTTTTATGTTGTTATGTATGTATTATGAAATGATTTGTATTTAACAAAAAATCTTATATTATTGAAAGAACGACAGATCAATCGTACCAACATGTTCTATAAATCGACGGAGATTTAAAAACGAAATGGGAAAGAATTGATAAATGTATTTAACTGTGCAATGCTTAAACCGATTTCACAATTCACCCCGCCGTTCGATTTCCAATGATACATTGCTTGCAAAGAGGCTTTTAGTTAGAATTCTTTTCCTTTGCTAGCTTAAATATTATATTATAATTATTTTTGAAAAAAAAATATTTTCTTGATGCACATGGTTACTCATATAAAGGTTATTATAGATATTATAAAAAAACAAAAAAAACTACCCACCGAAGTAGCAGCAAATATATTTTATAAGCTACAACACGAAAATAAGTGGTAGGTATCTTAAATTAGTCTAATTAAATACGCCTAAAACGTCTCGCCATATGCACTAAGAAGTCAGTGTACAGCAATTACAACATTAAAAATCGAATCTTTTTATCAGCTACCGAACTTAACTACTAGGTTTCTCTTCCATCGATACATCAGATGCCGATATTACCCTGTCAATGATAAGTTATATATCCTTCGATACGCTTCCAGTATAATTAGCGTCAGAGCTTCAATGTTGCATATTACTTTCCGCGAATGTCTTCGAACCGCATACGGCAATTATAATTATGAATCAATCGACGAAAGATGTTTTGCGGTTACCCAATAGAACTATCATTGCAAAATGGACTTCAACGCGTTGGTATAAAAGAAGAATTTTGTTTAAACTCGTCAGAAGGGCGAAGTATAGGTTTGAGGTGAACCGGCTATCTGGAAAGCAGCGCGTGGATCCCTATATTTAGTATGTCACTTAATAGTGCACAATTTTGTTGGCAATATCATCGATTGTGTAGGTGCATTCAAAGGAAAATGCTCGACAGAATGGAAAATTCGTCGCAGCTATTATTCGCACTGGCGCTTTGGACGATTAAATTCGATATGCGAATGAGTTTTAGGCAACAATCGAAGCCAGAAATGGTTTCAATCACAAAACTTTGTATAGGAACTATGTAAAATGGAGTTGAGCGTGTGCTTTTATGTGTTAAATATATTAGGACTGAGAAAGACAGTTTAGGGTGACTTCATGGTGAATTCTATGGTTTTTATAGGTAAAGATAAGTATTTAGCGGGTATGGACGAATAAAATCTACCTTTGTTATCTTATCTTTATTGCAAAATATAATTTCGGTTCTAATGATAACAACAAAAATCTCGTTTTAAAGACGGTTTCGTTATTTAAAATACAAATGACAACCTAATTTCAGAATGTAACAAAGTATTATTGCTTCCGGGAATCGTCTCGTTAGTGATAAAAATGGCCGCAAACATCGTGTGGAATGTTAGCATTGCTTTTTTCTCCTCAAAAAACTTTTCGTTTTATCACATCAAAGTATATTTTCCTTATAACGAGATCCTTTCTATATTTTAACATCCAAAGATTTATAAGCAGTAAGTCTATGTGATGTTGTTCCGTCTATGTTAGGAGTAGTTCTTCGATGCGAAATATTCAGTTTCAGTTTTATCAATAACAATTATATTATCGATGATGATTCCAATTTTTTTATATTATAAATTCAAAATTTTGGTCACGTGCTCCCAAATAGAGACCCAATTCGTGGTCATATTGAAAACAAATTACACGTAACTCTCTCGAGAGTACGGATTTTCACTCAAATAAAAAACAACTAGCACGACTATGTCAAAGCTGTATACGAACATATGCAGATCAATCTAAATTCTTTTACTTTTTTGGACGCTGGCTAGTAAAATATAAAGGCATGCAAATAGTGCTGTAAATTTGTATCTAAAGCTTTTCCTTTTTTACAAGGGGAATTTGAGATGAGACTTAAAACAAGAGCGGACAAGCTAAAACCAATAAAGCCGCCGCTTTGTAAACACTTTGTCAATATGACAGGCGGCGGGTGATATCTACAAAACGATTGAAAATGTGCCACTACGACGCCTTGTGGGAGCAGCAAGTATTATATTACAAACTGAGGAAACAAATCAAATCAAGATGAAATGTTATAAGATGTTGTAATTTTACTTATTGATTTAAAACTTTTTAACAAAACTGTCGTGGATTAAAATTACTTAATAAAAATATTTTAAAAGTAAAGGCAGCTGTTTATATTAGTATATTCTTGTACAATAATTTTTGAGCATACAATAATTATTGTTATTTTGTGAAGTGTTGATGATTCTTGAAATGTTGAGTTCATAAATTTATTGAAAACCATATTTTTAAGGCTCTTTAGATCAAAAAATTATATTTTTTAAGTATCCGTATGTATCTGATAAAAAATACTCTTAAATTTTAAGACCATTGTAAAATTTAAAATTTATGAGAGACCTACTTTTTAAATCTGTTTAAAAACTATGAAGATGGCAGAGATTGCGGCGAATCTGTCCTGTTGTTCGAGTTTTGTTCTTTGAATGAATAATCAGATTATAAGCGTACCAGCGGTGTACGAATGTCCAGCATTAAATGTAAGATTGTCGCCCACTCGTCTGAAATTGATTCAATTAGCAGCCGCACTTAACGGAACAAAAATCGTTATTAATCTTAAGAACTTGCCTACTGGTAGCATATGAATTTAGTTTTGATTATATGCAGTTGAGTTTTTATTTTGAGTTAATTAGTTACTTTAAAATCATGTCAAAATATATTTTAAATCAATTGTCCATTTAAAATGTCAAATAGGTTTTCACATAAATATAAGAAAGTATTACTTTCGCTGGCTTATAATATCGCAGAAAAGTGTAAGTCATGACGATTCTGCGATAAGTTGCTGGATGGCTTTAAAGTTTAAACGAAACACGTTTGTTAGCAAAAACACTTGCCGCTTTGGCCGTTGAACCTGTATTGCATCGACATAATCGTATCAGCGTGAAGTATTGATAGTATCAACTCATGATTTTTAAAAGATATGATATTAAAGAAAAAAGTTTCACGCTTTTAAGTTTGCCTATTAGCATTGCTTAGTTCTATACTTTTAATCTTTGATGCAAAGCAGTATATTTACCATTTTTTTACTTACATATATGAGTTTATGTGTTTTGGTATTGTTATAGGCACTATGGTGTACTGAAGTTTTGAGTGGTTGAATATTTTTTTAATTGACAGATATAGCTATCCCTCTTTCAAGTTGCTTGTGACTAGATTCGGATCTTAACCCTTATCAAAAAGTTTCAGTATCCACTTGCGAACTTTTACATATTTTAAATATTTTTACATAACCCTAGGTAGAGCGGAAGAAAAACATGTGACTTATTTACGAGATGTAAATATACGAGATGTATCATGAATAATTATAATTAATTATTATTATTATTTTAATTTTTTTAATATATTATTTTAATTTTTTTTATATTGTTTTTTGAAATATTAGGTAATTCATGATTTTTACAATATTGTTAATAACCACTAACTATCAACTCCTAATTAAAATAATATTCACCTTTTTCATTAATTCCACTTAATAATATTCTGTAAATATATTGAAAGACTATAATTTATTTTTATAATTACATACATATGTATATATCAACGCTAGTGTTTAGTGACTCCATACAATTTTTCCCCTTGATGTTCAGTACGTAATAAGGGAAAGTATCAACGTTAATTTCTTTTTGTATCTGACCAATTCTGTCACTCTCGATTTCATGCCGCCTGTCACGTCACTACCAATTAACTTATGGTATCCAGATATACATGAAACCATGAAACAAAATTAGATTCTGTTCTTTAGTTTAATAATAATAATAAATACTAATAGTAGTGATTTTTATACATTAAATATAAACAAACATAATTCGTCTTCGTCATAAAAAAATAATTCGTTGTAGGCTAATCCTGGTAATTGCAATATTTTAGTTTTTAAGAAGCACGTTCAAACAAACAAACCCGAACTCAGGACCTCCTCTGCAGCTATTAAATAACTCTTGGGCCAATGGGCAGTTAATGTGCTGCCCATTGGTTATATAATGTTATATAATGTTAATCATGTAAATAAAGACGTAAAAAACTTGCGCTTTGATTCATCAGGCAGCTGACATAACGAAATTAAAATAATTGAATAAACCGAACGTCTTTGATAACGTAATTACCAAACAAAATTATTGTTTCGTCACGAACCCTGTTTCATTTCAATTCTCTTTGTTACCGTTAATTATATTATAGAAAAACAGCGGAAAAGAATTTTAATACGAAATGATCATCTATAATGTTTTGATGTTATGTCATGAGATTACATGTAGGCATAAAATCAAAGTTCTTAGAATACAAAATTTGATTTAATAGATTTTATTATAAGAGAGGTTATGGAAATAGATGTAATAAACAAAAAAATACTATCAATATGAAACACTGTGTGGTATAGTACTGTAATAGAGGAAATATAACTAAACGCTTATATTAAATATAAATAAAACCGCTAACCTAGATTTGTTTACAAAGTTTAATTAGTTACTAAGTGAAGTTAATAAGAACATGTTGAAAATCAATTCGCAATCAGCAAAATTATATAACACAATAATAAACCCTTGATTATCCTTTCTGTAACAAAGTCATAACTTAAGTTATTATGAAGTAGCTTTATTTACGATGTTCATAATATTGTCACAAACCGAGCCAGTGTTTGATATTTACAGCATAGTTGCCGCTTAAGAAAAGCTAAATCAATATGGAATGTATTTTTTTAATATCTTAGTGTACTTAATTTTAAATTACTTTATTACTTTAATAAATTACTTTGTATGTTTATTTAGGATGAAAATGTATTCCTCAGCGTTTATATCCTTATAGAATTATTATTTATTAATCAAAATATTAAGCAACTTTATTAGCGCTACAGCCTGATGAAGATCGGTTGTTTTGGATGGTTTCGGAGAACCATTATTTCAGTTGAGAGGAACAAAAAGGAATATCATTTTATAGCCTATTAAATATACATGTTTTTTTTTCATATTAAATTTGCGGAAAATTGTTATTACAAAAAAATGCTTTTTTAATTATTTAAGAAAAATCATTTTCCATACTACTTAGCATATATTGTTGCCAGCTTCAAGTAATACATCCACTGTAGCTTCACATTACAGCCGCCTATGCTCTAAACTGCATATAACTTACAATACTTAACTAATAGTGTTATTATTCGCCCCAACCCGTTATGAAGGCGTAAAATAATGAGGTGGTTAGGCTTTTACAGTGCATAATGTTGATAATATTTTATGTTGGTGGCTTAGACTTATCTCGTTTTGACTTCATTGAAATTAGTGTGACTGCAGAGCCACTATTAGCTACTAGATCTACTAGGCAGTCATTGACAATATCGTCATCTTCATTTTTTCTTTCTTATTTTGCATTTTCCATTATTATTTTTAATTATAAAATGTAAAAAATGACTCTTGTTTAACTAGAAAACGTAATTTTTATAAAAGTACTGGTTGACTTTTTATGAAAATGACATAAGTATGACAAAGATTAAAATACAAAGATAGCATAAATAATTTTAAATTTAATTGCAAAATGTTCGAAATGACTCTACCCTAGATTATTATATACTACAACACCCTTTTACATAATATACTCGTATATTTAGGTAAAATACGTACAATACAAGTGACTGATAAAATTTGGTAGAAGTATAAAAAATGCTTAATACTTTATTTATATTATTTACCAGCATATTAATATTTAATTTATTTATAACTTTATGTACATATTCTTAATCCATATAAAAGGTAATATAAATACGTATTTACACTACACCAACATGCTTAAGCCCTTCTAATACAGCTTCCTATTCCATGGTTATGAAATTGTTCTACATTATTACAGCTACTTTATTACTTAAAGGCTTTAGTAAAAGCATCTAGGAATAGTGCTTACGTCATGTGAAATCAGGTCAGATAGTGCAATACGTCGTTAACCTACTGTGATACAAAGTTTTTTTTATATTGCTCCTGCTTTAAAAAGCTGCTGTATCTATAATACAGGAGCTTTTTTGAGTTTTAACAGTTTATGCTTATGGTTTTTTAATAATATTATTAATTATTTTTGATAAACACAATATTTCCTTTACTTTACATTCTTACTTTAATGTTACAAAGTGTTAAAAAGAACGGGGCAGAAAACATTTTAACGGACTAAGATAAGCCCGCCTTTTATAATACGAGGTATTTTGTAATATAAAAGGCTTAGTGCCTAAATACACATTATTGTTAGTACAAAACACAAGGAATATTACTTAATATTATTTTTAGTACTCTAGCTTTACATTGTAATAATAATTGAAACTATTTTCTGCGTAAGCGATAGAAAAATATACTTGTATCTCACATCATAACATTGTTTTTGTAGATATAAAAGACTTTTTTATTATATTTAATATTTGTCCCAAACAGAATCGAATTCACGACCAATATCAATCACCTCTATTGCAATCCACGACAGCTGCCATTTAACTTTTCAATTAAATATGAAAAGGAAAGAAATTAATTAGAAGTCCTTCTAAATTTTATTAAAAGTGACGGATACATTAATAGCAAAATGGATACGTCAATAGATCAGGAGGTCGACTTCAAAAGATCGCATTCATTCCCTCACTCATTTCCATTACCCAACGAACCCTATGAGTCTGCTTCGATTCCATATGAGATTAATACCAAAGATCCACTGTTGGGATAGAAATATATAGTGCTATATAGTATGATTATTATTTTATTCTATCTTTAATTGAAGAAGTTCTTTGTGTATTTTTTCGGTTTGGTAACGGAAGTATCATAATATAATATGCACTCATAACGTATGACCTGAAATGTATGCTATGCGATTCGCCAATTATTGTTAACCGATTTATTATGATTATTTTGAATGATTTTGAAGGTATTGCTTATTTTAGTTATAAAGTAATTATTCATAGATCACACCCACACAATAGGTACAAGTAAATAATACGAGTCTATTTATTTCTCTTAAAAATGCAAGCCTATTAATCAAATTGAACGCAAACGCGTAAAGCATAGAATGACATAATTTCTTAAAATTATAAATTTGATTACGGCAAAATATTCAAAATTTGTTGTTAAATAGAAATATAAGTTATATTGCATTAATATAATATAAATTTGTTTCAATTTCTCATGTGATCTAAACATTAAAAAATAATTATTCAATAAATCATAGTATGGTGTTTGAATTTATGCTTGTAACTATTAACTATACGAGTATCTACTATGTAAACACCTGTACTATATAGCGCTTTACCTGTGATGGATAACAACAATTTTCTCCTTGATTTTTCCGGGAAGCCAGTGAGAGCTATTTAACTTTGCGAGCAAATAATGGTATCGCACTCCAATTTGCATGCTCTAATGTGAAATTCTACACTAAAGTTTTATTCCATTCAATGAATGATAAATAAAATAAGGGAATCGTATAAAGAGTGAAATGAAGCTGCATTTTAGAATATGCTTTAAATTATATTCCAGTCTATTTTTGTGGTTTTAAATTCATTTTTCTTCATGCATTAATGTAGTTGAATTAAAATGCGCATAATTGAAAATTAGGTCTTTTCTTTAAATAAATTTTATAAAATATTTAATAACATAAGAAGGTTGCATGGTGCAACATAATTTAGAATGGATATTTTTTGTAATAAGATCGTTCGCTTATTTAGAGATTTTAAAACAATTTGATATATATAAAGCTCTAAGTGATTTTCTGCGTACTTTTTATTTACTTCGTGTTTTAGGATTTTAAATGGAAAGTAGAACTTTATTTGTACTGAGCGTAAAAAGTTTACCCTTTTACCTTTATTCTCGGTCTAGTATCTCTACTCAGACTGCATCTAATATTGTTGTGTAAGATAGGGTCTTCTGTTTAAAAGGAAACGAGGCATGAACCTCGCGTGATTGCAAACAGCTTTTAGGTTGATTAGCAACTTGCCTTCAATATGTGATAGACTTTAAAAGATAGCATTATAAAACTTTTTATAAAACGAGGTTACGTTTGAATTTCATGTATTTTATGGTTTACTTATGACTTTGACAATTACGGTAGCACATACTGTGCTATTGCCTCATATGTAGGTGGTTGCAAACTTACAACCTTTTAACTTATTTAAGCCATGTAGGTACAATTTGATTTACGTCAAGGTATACAATTACTTGCTCTGTTGCCTTACACGTTAAATTATTGGAGTGAACTCCTTTACACGTAATCTATAATGTTTGTAAATAGACTACTTTTTGTTTCATTATTTATGTACCGGGGTTCTGTAACAAAGTTTAACTATTAAAATGAGATTTTCACAGACTCGTTAGAGTATCAGAAAAAGCAAAAGAGCCGAAAAACACTATAAACAATACAATATATTTTATTATCATCGATTTTAGGTATGGCAGTTTTGCAAAATGTCATGATTATTAATACTTAGGTATATAAAACAAAAGATGTAATCGTCTGTATGAATTAAATGTTGCATGGATGCCGAATCATTTATCTTCATAATTTATTAATTCCTCGTCACGGATCAATATTTAACACTGATAATTGAAACAATTGTAAATTGTATGCAATTACCACAAATTTACGACACGCCAAATTTTTGTTACGTAAAAATGTAAATAATTTTGTACCTATTCCACTCATGTATTCAACAACAGATTAAAATATTTATTACAGCTAAAAATAATTGGCTAAATATGGCCAATTTTCTTTAAAATAATATGTACTAATATATTAATTAAAGTAGTAAAACTTTTATATATACTTATTTTAAGTCGAGATTTGTTTGAAATACGAGTATCTCTTTATAAAGAAAGTATGTACTTAGTATGAATTAGATATGACGAAATGCGAAAATTAAATTATCATGTTAAAAGTATAATAATTATGATCAACTTAACGTTAATCGATCAAGTAACTTTGGTCATTTAGAACTAAATGATTTTTTTTAATATCTTAAAAGTTTCGGATACCTAACTGTGAATAGTACAGAGATATAGAATGCACAAATTAATGTTTGAAATTTCTTTGAAATTCTGCATTTTGTTATCCTTTATTTCAGTAACTTTACGGAAGTCTGTCAAGGGCCATTTGGTGCGAAGTTCACGCGTCATAAATCTTGTATATGAGAAGGGTTGAACAAAACAGTTTCGTTGTTGTTTAAGCGGCAGTTAATAAACCAACAAATAGGTATTTACGAATTTCATATTAATGTGAAAAAATGCGTCTATAGTTTAGTTAATTTGTTTTCCAATCAGATTGGCACATTGGGATATGGGATGAGATGAAAGAGAGAATACATTCATGCAAGCTGAAATTCAAATAAAATATAAACAAAAGAATATATAGATACAGAAATTAAAAACTTAATTTAAACAATAAAGACAAATATCATAGTATCAATGTAATTAAACTATCGTATATATTTACACGTTCCATTATCCGTACATTCACGTGTTTTTGTTCAATAACTGGTTATTATCGATTTTGCATATCGAGCAAAAATTTTACCCTCAATTTCATATCGATATCTGGCTAATCATCGCGCCACAGCTGACTGATTAAGCAATTTCTCGCATCACCAAACACAACCGTGCCCACGTTTCATTACAATATAAAATAGAACATATGGAACTATGATTATATCATTTATCATTTCCTGTTTATTTCCTGGTTTTTTAAATGCGACAAGTGAGTTTTAGTTATGTAGGTTAAAACACCTGCTATTTAATAAAACTTAAAAATATTTTTTTCTTTATAACTCTCGTAATTCCTCATTTACACCCAAATTCATCTTTTATAGAACCCAAAATAAAAAATTGAATAATTAATCGTATTTACTTGAGTACCTACCTATTATACAAGTTCGGCTTATAATGATTATAGCATTAAAATAGAATTAAACTTTTATTTATGATCGTACAATAACATTACAATGAATTACGAAATGATTTATTAAATTGAAAACATCAAAATGAATATAAAGAGTGGTTTCTATATTATAGTCTTGTAGGCTTAAGTATAAAGTACTTCATAAAGCAGCATGTTAGTATGTACATTTCGTTTATAAAGTTGGAATAAACATACGAAAAATAATGTGAGAACATTTATTAAACGTTTACGATATTAATATAATACATTGTAAAATATAGGCAAATATTGGCAAAATCAATTTCCGGTTTACAAAAACGTCGATAAACTCAATATTGTAGCAGGGTAGTAGCCCGAGGCAAGGAAAACCAACTGCCGCGAATTCCAAAAGAAAATTAATTAAAAACTTAATTTTGTAATATTGGATTTTTGGGATTACCTACTTTGTCTGCGAAATATTTCATTAGTATATTCCTAGCGTTTACTCATCATCCTATTAAAACGGCTAGCTTGAAATTAAGATGAAAGATACGAGCCTCAAACGACTGATCTAAAATAATTGAAAATCTGAGCTTTATTTTATTTCAACGTTTATTTTAATATATCAACGATATATAATGATAATAAATTTACTATTGCTTAAACAAATAATTAAAATGTATGTGTATTGGTGTTACTTCTTCACACAAATAGAGCTGAACAGATTACGATGAAAATTAGATGACTTTGAAATATTACATAGGGACGTAAAGAGGACAAAATATTGGAAACGCAATCGAGCGAAGCCAGAGTATATAGTTAGCGCACCTCATCGATTTTATTAAAGAAAAGAGAATGAAAAAGGTCTAAATTACTAAAAATTAGCTACAAGATGTAAATATAAGAAGGACATAAAGCTTTACAATTCTTATACCTTATACGAATACGCTAATAGCCTCGAGATTTCGTTCTTCCCATAAATATTCATTGAATGTTATGGTCAAAACAGGAAGTTCAATAAACAAGAATGCCGGTACCAAAATAATTGTTGCAAGGATCACTAAACTTGAGTCGGCGTATCCCATTAAACTTTCCGCTCAGAAATGGTATTTACGAATAATACCTATCCATGTGCATTGTCAAACCCTATCGGGCATTTGGAATGAGACCGACCAATGCCTGAGCACGATATAAACTTTTGCCATTCTCGTATTTTGCATATTCACTACGGAAATGCAAGTGCAAGTCAATCGACTAAGTAATTTAGTTTGTTTTTAAAAGCTTAAAGATTCTAATACAAATAAGTTATTTATTCGGAACTTAAATAGTTGAGAATGTTTATCTTTTGAGAACTGCATATATTATTAATAGGACGTATTAATATTAATTAAATACATGTATGGTTATTATATAATATTATAATATAATATACCAAATTCTCTATATATTTTTATATACGAATATAATAATAAATGAAAGAAATAACATAATAAAGTACTTAACTACTGATGTGCGCCATTTTGTTATTAATATTGGTAATTGCCATAAGTGGGTTTATTTTATAAAAATAACGTACCATAATGAAACATAGTGAACATGCTTTAAATATTTTCCAGCGAACTTAATAGGTTTTACTCTAGAACATGTTGGTGGACACAACGGGTGGTGAAATGAAAAATTCCTATAAAAGACGCATATTTTAGAAAATTTTCATCGGAGATTTCTATAATTGAAATAACAAACTACGGCACTGAAGCTGACATATCGATTGACGTTTAATTTTAGTATATAAAGAACAACACGTTGGTAAGACGTATGTCGGCTTAAAACATACTTTCTAACGCTAATAATGAGGTGGCTTTCTTCTACATATTGTTCCATGAAAGAAATATGAATATTTTTATAGAATGACTAAGGCGGCGTTACGTTCACATTAAATATTTCTATGAAATATTTTATGGTACACCTACACATAATTTAAAAAAAATGTATACAGAAAACAATATATTGTTGTAGAGTTGATCATTTATTGCATGTTATACTCTGGAGTCATTCACTTTTCAAATAAGATCGGGATAAATCATACGCGCAAAGCTCTCATTTCTTAGATTTCTTAGATATTGTATAAAATATAGAATTCAACCTCAAAATGAATTGAATCAAAAGAGGAACTTGAAGGAGGAATAAATTTTAAATATTCGTTTAAATACACTAAGAAAATACGGATCGCTTAATATAAATTGAAGTAAACCCTTTATGTACGCATAACGCCTTATATTATTTAAAATATAAATTCAAAACAACAGTCGCTACGTTACATACTTATTCAAATGTATTGTGAAATCTAGCAATCGAATTAAAGAGTTGCACAAAAAGTCTTGCCTCAATTAAAACCCAATACAAAAGTATTAAGAAGTTTGTCGAGAGGACGTGGAAAATGTTTTTCCAATTGGAGTTCGCCGCCTGGTTTTCTTCTAGCTGCCTCGAATGCAAAACGAAGTAAGGATCGGAATACTAACTACATTCTTCAAAAGATTTTAAGTATTTCATGAGTATTCACAGAAACACCGTTTTCTTTTTATGAAAATTAGTTCATGTCCGTATAATACAATAATTTACCACCCCATCTCTCTTTTAAGCAGCGCTAAGAATGCACTGGTGTATAATATTCAATGCAAAACTCGTAAGTTCAAGCTGAATACAAGTATAAATTACAAACATAAATGTGAGAATATTTCATATTCACTACAAACTTGCTGTTGTTATTTAATTAAATATATATTTAAGACTTTAATAACTCAAATAAATTACTAAGCTCAATTATATTTTTATATTTTAGTTATAAACTAATATTAATACTAGGGTATATCGATTAAAATTAAGTTATGATTAAGCAAAGAGTCTTTTAATAGAACTTTATAAAATAATTCGTTTCAATAATGGTACAAAAATACCCGCGAAGAGCGAGGAACAAAATAAAGTATTTAGTAATTTATCGTTATTTAAGGACATCAAGAAGATAACATTTTATTTTAGTTGAATTGTAATTTGATAAGACTCTCAATTAGTCTAAAAATAACATTCTGGAAAGTGGAAGTCCTTCAAAATATCTATTTTTAGGTTTTTTAAATAAAAAAGTAGTACTGTCTGTACTATTTATTTTATATGCAATTAGAAAATAGAAGCCATAATTAGGGGCGCCTTCACTTCCCAATGACACTAACTGTCAAGAATCCTTTAGCTAAAAGTTATAGGTCCGTTGGGGTATATTTACTATATTACATACCGACTTTAATTTTTAATTGTATTATTTTTAAAATTACAATATATTTCTTTTCATTTGAAACGTCAGGAACCAAAATCAAAATCTGAAAAGAAAGTTTCATTTGTAATAAAAAAACTTATAGTGAATAGAGTAAATGTAAGTATATAACTAAGATTACTTATATAAAATCTAAGGTATAAAATAATAATTTTAATGCAATGGAGTAACAGTAATCTAATTCTACGTGGGATAAAATTATGATTATACAAGGTATTTGTATGGCTTTTCTGAGCACAATAAGATAGAATACAATCTTGTAGTGTAACACAATGCAATTTATGTTCACTTAAGACTACATTACGAAATGCATTTATTTCTATGTATTTTAACATGAAATGAAAGGACATATGCAATATTAACTTAAAATGCTAACATTAGGTACAATATCTGTGCAAGAAAGTTGTGCAAACAATACCTTATAATAAGCTATGATAACTATTTATTGACTAAATTATTTAAAATGAAATTTTTAACGTCCCACTGCTGGGCATGGGGCTCCCTCAGTACGAGGGGGATCAGGCCATAGTCCACCACGCTGGCCTTGTGCGTGTTGGCGGACTTCACATGTCTTTCGAAAACTTGCTATGTTTTCTTAGACATGCAGGTTTCCTCACGATATTTTCCTTCACCGTAAGACAAGTGGTAATCGTGTTAGAAATGATTCGCACATGAAAATATCAGAGGTGCGAGACCCGGATTTGAACCCGCATCACTCGGTTATCCAAGCGAGCGCGTTACCGCTGGGCTACCACTGCCTATGGTATATTCTACCATTTTTTAATTTTAAAACAATTCATAGCATTTTAATTCACGTTTACGACGTTAACAAAAAAGTTAAAGTCAGCTTTAAAATCTCCTCAAAATTAAATATTCAGTTTCCATATAAGTACCACAGAACACGTAGTCATTTTATTATGCCCTAACACAACCTCTCTTTTTCAATATAAGGCTAAACCGTAAAATTTTATTTCATACCGGTTACTTTGTTCATTGAAATACTCTTCGTGTTATGCTAATAATCGGGTATCACAAAGGCTGGATCTGGGATCAACGACTGCAAGGGAAATGACATACGTTCACTAATAAGTAAATTCTGTAGGCATTATTGTTTCTATTATAATAGTGGTAGATTTATAACTTAAATCGGCTAACTTATATCGTAGAAGCAGTTTTCTACAAAGTTTTTAAGTTTATTAAAAAATATATACCTAATACATACTTAAAGTACATGTTTTAAATGTATACTTCTATTTCCATTTTTATCGAATTTTCGTGTTTTTTTTTAAATATTATACTGTCTTTCTTATGACCATGTTTTCTTTCAAGCATTCTAAACGTCTAGAGTCAAAATATTAATTGCCAATTAATTAACTTAAAATGTCAAACATTCGCGTAAATCTAAGAAAGTATTTTGTAAGATATTGTTTATTTGTCGGTCCTATAATGGAATTTTCCATGAAAAATCCTTGTTATTCTGCATCAATAGGCAACCTTCAATGTCGCTCCAATTGATTTGTTGTTAAGAAATATTCGTGTCCAATTATATCAAGCATTTGATAACTTCTTAGTATTAGGTACGAGTAATAAAATTCTCAGGAGCTCGTCTTCTATTTTGAACGAATAATTAAATAATTCAAAACTAATTTTTCATATTAGTCAAAAAGATTCATTCGTATAATAATTAAATATTAGGAGATACTGTGCTTTATTTTTGTGAGGAACTTAGAAGGTCTACTCTAGAGCATACCTTAGTATATAGGTTTGGAATATCTAATATCCACTACCTTTACTACATACTAACATCCAAAATAACTACCCCCGAATTCCAATTATCTGATCACAAAAAGATAAACTAATAATACATTAAATAAAAATAGTCCTATTCATATAAGAATAATAAAATGATAATTTCATGTAAAATCAACAGACAAAAGAGAATTTTTAACATTATCTATTCTTGTGAATTTAGACCAGAAGTGAGCTTTCTTTTAAAAAAAACAAGCATACTAAATCGACCTCAATTTATTTTAAGAATCTGAAAACACTAAAACACAATTAAACTAACCAAAAAGACAGCTAATCTACCAACAATGATATTTTAAAATATAAACCGACAGAGTAACGACCTAACAATGCTACCACGATAAGTGTCATGACACAACTACCCCCCGATGCCGGTTATGCATTGACTTTTATAGTTTTCTCCCCACTCTAACATCCTCTTTCCTATTCATCTTCCACACGGCCTTTCCTGACAGAAGACCGTCCTCGGGCTTCTTCACCTTCTAACCTTGGAGTTCAGATAGAACCTCGATATCGAAAACCTGAGTGACGCCAGTAGCTATAGACATTACACTCTCATCATCTGCTGCCGTATATAACAGTAAAATCACCAGAGAAAAAAGACATAAAGTGCATTTCCAAAACTTGCAGTCTATATGAAGGTTTCAATTTGATTCATTCGTGGGCTAAGCTCACCTAGCATAACCTAAGCACAATGGATGTGAAACAAACAGATATCTGTACCAATTACCCGGGGCAGGACCCGTCGGGGGAGTGCGCCCTCACGACTCGCCAGAGAACCATGTCATAGCTTTGCGTGTGTAAATCAGTACCTATAAAAGCATGTTTCAACCCAACCTAACCAAAAATATACGTTACCTAGCATAACCTAAGCACAATGGATGTGAAACAAACAGATATCTGTACCAATTACCCGGGGCAGGACCCGTCGGGGGAGTGCGCCCTCACGACTCGCCAGAGAACCATGTCATAGCTTTGCGTGTGTAAATCAGTACCTATAAAAGCATGTTTCAATCCAACCTACCCCCAAATATACGTTTAATGTTTTGCTACACAAACATATGCAACGGTCAACTCATAGTATGATCACTGCTCCAGGACGACATGTCTGAGTAACCTCCAAGACCCTGTCCGAGCTCACACACATAAATATTAAGCTACACAAGGTATGTTCCATATACTAGGATCGCATGTCCGAGCGCACTCCAAGACAGCATCCAATAATATGAAACCGTACCCCACTTGAAGTGCATCTGTCGGCCAGGACAGCATATCCGAGTACAAAGACCTGCGAGACATGCTATCCCCAACCGCAAGATATATCTTCCCTTGAATGTATCAACCCCAATGCGAAAACACAAAATAAGCATCTTTTACATAAACAGTAAAAAAAATAATAATTTAACAGTTAACATTTCTATAAAGGCCCGGCAAAAGGCGTGGCACCTACTAAGACACTATTGCAACGCTCATGACGAGGACTATAACTACATCGGTAAATTTCGCTACGATCTCGCTGGTTTTCTGACAAAATAAAAATACGATCTAAAAATAACCGTTAATTCGAATAATTTAATTTTCTAATTTTAGCCTCACAAGCAAAACAAAACTGATCTATACACAGCGACCAATCAATGAAAATACACCAAAATCACGATACCCTCCGATAAAACTTTTAAACACATAGATGTGGGCGAAACAGGACCCATCCCACTTCTGATCTTGTGAATTTAGACCAGAAGTGAGCTTTCTTTTAAAAAAAACAAGCATACTAAATCGACCTCAATTTATTTTAAGAATCTGAAAACACTAAAACACAATTAAACTAACCAAAAAGACAGCTAATCTACCAACAATGATATTTTAAAATATAAACCGACAGAGTAACGACCTAACAATGCTACCACGATAAGTGTCATGACACAACTACCCCCCGATGCCGGTTATGCATTGACTTTTATAGTTTTCTCCCCACTCTAACATCCTCTTTCCTATTCATCTTCCACACTATTATATATCTCTACAAAAAATATTATTATTAAAATTTAATTTAATTTTCTTGCAGCTAAATGCAACTTCTAACCTAATATTTACTCCAAGGAGAAGGGTGTATATTAAAGTATTTTACAAATTTGAATAGGTATTTACAGTAAACAGGGTAGAATGCATTAGCGTGGACTTAAATTTAAAAAATGTCACATAGAGTGTTATGTATGACCTCTTAAGTGCGTCTTGAGATATCATTAAGACAGTTGTGTGTAGGAAAACCAAATCGTAACATTACTAAGGACTGTTGTCATACATTTTTTAGGTTTTTTCATTTACTTTTTATTAAATAATCTGTATTTTCTTATGACAGAAAGTAAACTGTAGAAATTCAAACTTTTTGAAATTCAATCTAACAAAATTTTATTTTTGCTTATTAAAAGTATTTAAAGCGCATTTAAAGAACTTGCAATATTGCAATAGGTGAAATCGGCCAGCCATCTTCAAGAAATCGGTAAATTAAAAAAAAAGTACCACTACTACATACAACTTCTTTTTTCTGATATTCGTTCAAAATTAGTTAGAACTATTCAAACAGAAAATAGAAATTTACTGAATTACTTTAACGATGTTAATGGTAACCCTAATTCTCTAGGGAAAGATTAAGCCTAGGAATACGTTTCCTTTGAGAAATTGCATCAATTTCCTTATTTTTGTATAATAGTATTTGTAGAAAATTACTTTAGTAGAAATCAAAATGTATATAAATAGATTGTTATACAAAGGTATTAAATGTACTTTTGCGTTAAGAATTAATAAGAAAAAAATTTAAGACTCAAATATGACATATGGATAAAAGTTACTAGAGCATATTATATTATGCAGTTACATAACACTTGTTAAGTAAATACTTCAATAGATAGAAACTAGTTCAATCATTTCTTAAGGAATAAATAAAGGGTAAAACATAAACAGAACCATAAAATCACCGATTTTTTCTTTTAATTATTGGCAGTTGCTAGTCGTCCGCTAATCGGATGAATAAAGAAAATATTATTCGTCCGACAATTGTCGGTTTATACGAATATCTATCACTTTTTTGCTATCTAATAAAAAATAAGTGAGTTTTAGGTGCAGGATATATGCAAAATATAAAAAAAATAACCTTAACCTACCGAGCTGGAAATTTTGCAGGATATATGCAAAATATAAAAAAAAACCTTAACCTTCCGAGCTGCAAATTTTGCAGGATATATTATGCAAAATATAAAAAAAAATAACCTTAACCCACCGAGCTGAAAATTTATTATTTAAATTCCACCGACTTTTAACATAACACCCTCAAAATTATTTTTATCCTTTATCACACGTTAATAAAACTATTTCAACAAAATATAAGAAACAACAAAAGTCTCAGTCGCAAAAAATCAAACACCAACAGTCGGCTGTCGGACGAATAAATTTTTTTTATTCATCCGATTAGCGGACGACTAGACACTTCGTTAATTAATTAGTTTATATATATAAATAAATATTTTTGGATATTATTACACGCAGCGCGGCGCCATCTGGTTCCACGGTAAGCTACGAAGCTTGTGTTATGGATAACACATAGTTGATACACTACACATATTATATCACTTTAAATATAACATACATATGTATTATAAATATTAACACCCATGACTGGAGTACAAACATCCGTGCTCAATAAATGAATGCTCCCAGCGGGACTGCAACTCGCGACCGCTGGCGCAGCAATTAGGGTAACATCAAACTGAGCCAAACGTGTCGTCAAAATATTGTTAAATATTTAAGTTTTCGCCTATTTTACTTGTATTATAAGAAGACGACCTACAGTTAAATGTTTCTACTTCAAATTCTTTAAAATTTCAGCTCCTTAACACATCACAGCTAGTACTTCAGAAAGCCTGTGCTGTTTATCTTGACTAGAAACGTCTCGCAGTCCTGAAAGTAATCCTATTGCACAGTTAAAACTTTAGAATGGGCATAATAAAATGCTAAAATATGAAATATTGCATATGATAATTTTAAGACTTTATTACTTGAAGCAATTTTTTAAATAAACATGGCAACGTGTATTTTAAACTTATTTCATTTATGTTAAAAGTAAAGTTCAAATAAAACTTTCAATGTATAAAAGACTTAATACTAAGTATACATATTGTAAAGTAAATAGTACTTCTTTCTGAATTTATATTATACAAAATTGAAATAACCTTTGTTTTAGGTAGACCTGTAAAGAAACTGCTGAGTATTTTTTTGTTAATATTTAAGTTTATTAAGTTGGAATCAAAGCTTTGACTGCTTCTATAGAAACTAAAGCCCTATTGTATTAAAAATTCTTATAAAATAAATTTTATCCCTCTTTAACCGACAAAAGAGATCACGACGGAAGGACTTTTAAGGACTGAATAAAATCGTTAATTTATTTAAGTAATCAATATAATTAATAAGTGGTATAATATTTAACTAGGTAATAAAACTTGACGCCTATTAACTGAAGAATATTACCTTTTTAATTTATGAAGTTCTATCTGTTTCTGTAATAATTATAAAGTTAATCTGTTTTTTGAATACAAATACCTTTTTCAACTGTGAATATTTTTAATTTTCATAGATTCTATATTTATTTAATACTACACATGTAAACGAATAACTTCCATTTATTTATTACAATTTTTCATTAACTTCAATAAAGTTTATATTTTTAAATTACTTTTTCACTCTACTACACTGTTTATTCTGAATTTTAAGCCATTTAAATACGTTAAAAGCGTAACTAGTAGGTTTAAGGCGCACTGAACGTAAAGTCAGTACAAATCAAATGATAAGCCAGGCTTACGGTACACCACTTGAAGAGATATATTTAGTGCTTATACTTGAACATCCATATAAGATTAAGAATATTTTTTTTATTTTGTCAAGAAATATTTTTTTATTTATTTTATAATAGCGACTCACCCTCGGGTTCTTCCCTAGGTACCCCCTTTAGGATAAAATTCTTACAAACTTTGAATATTATTTATTTATATCTAATCAAAAGCCTAAAAAAATAAGTTTCAAGCTTCTAGCTTTAAAAATGACGTATTTTTCATACAAACTTTCATTCCCTATTTCAAGCCCTTTCAGCCCTTTTTTGGCTTGAAAAGTAGCCTATGTCCTTTCTCAGACTCTGGACTATCTATGTACCAAATTTCATTAAAATCGGTTCAGTAGTTTTAGCGTGAAATCGCGACAGACAAACAGGCAAAGTTACTTTCGCATTTATAATATTAGTAAGGATTAATTTGCCGAGCGAATGGAGGTTAAGATGCTAGTCTGATTATACATTTTATTATTTCAAGATTTTGTAATATGAATTCCTTTATATAATAATAAAATAAGTAATTTTAGGTACTATAAGTAGATAATATAACCTCAAGATTTCATTGCAACAATGCAGTTCCTAGGAAGTTCCTACAACAAAAGGTGGTTATCGCCCACGCCATTTAGATACTAGTAGGTATATAAGAAATAATGTTTTCGCTACAGAGTTAACCTCTCGTATGAACATTCAGTGTTAAATAAATTCTTATCATGATAAGTCAGTTACTTATACTTAATTTTTTATTAAATTTTATATTTTAAATTTGTGGGACCGTAGTAGCCCAGTGGTAACGCGCTCACTTGGATAACTGAATGATGTGGGATCAAATCTAGGTCTCGCACCTCTGATATTTTCTATCATGATTACTACTTGTCTTACAGTGAAGTGAAACATCGTGAGGAAACCTACATATCTGAGAAAACCTAGTAAGTTTTCGAAAGATATGTGAAGTCTGCCAACCCGCACTAGGCCAGCGCAGTGGACTATGGCCTGATCCCCCTTGTATTAAAGGGAGGCCCGTGCCCAGCAGTGGAACGTTAAAAGGGGCTGAATTATTACTATTACTTTTTATATTTTACTGTAAATAATATAACTAATAATATAAGTAGCGTAAAATATTTTTATCACTATAATATAAATAGTCATTAGTCATATTATAATAAGTAATTTAATGTATTCGGAGAAATGACTATAAAAATAACAATACTCTTAATATATTTTATTAAAAATCATTGTCATTTTTTATATTACCTGTACAACTCCCTGAAAAGAAAATTATGCATAAACATTAAACAGTCTTGGAAGCAATTTTCATTTCTAGTTTTTCTAGAAAATCTACATCTGCGTTTACCAATTTGTTTAATGTTTAATAATCACAATGCAGGATATTAGCAAGCAACCGTACATGTTTGTATTCACGAAACAACTTTATATTTAAAAGGGATGGTTATTACAATATCAAATAAGAACCTGCAATCCATGGAGTTCTATCCCGCGCAGCTTAGCTGGATATCGAATTGCAAATGGGCAAGGAAAATGTAGCATTTAACGCTTCGCCAACTGCGAACGACTTCTATTTCGTTGCGGGCTTGTTAAGTCAAATGGTTGGCAAGTAATAAAATGATTTTCTTACTTGTAATTTAAATTTTATTTTTATTTAACAATATGTTTGTATGTGTATGTTATATTAATACATATATATTAAAATACATACTTATTCTGATTTTAAAATGTACGCAAAGATGTTACATGTTAAACAAAACATAAAAAAAGCAATTTTAATTCGAATGTATAAAATATAAATTATAATTATTAATAATCTTACTTGATTTAAAGAGTTAATTACTATATAGTTAAAAAATTAAAGCAATCAATTGAATAGTTATTAATATAATAAGTTAAAACAGATGTTTACAGTTTATTTTTCAATTATTATTTTTATTATTTAATGCTCGTCTATAGAAGCAATTCAGGCTAACAAGCAAGTTCTTTAATAGCGCCTGCAATCAGGCGAGCCCGCGCGACTCAGTGCGGTTGCGACAGAGCGCTATTCTATCGGGGAGGTTTGAATATCACAAAGGTCCTGGCTCTACGACATCTTAGAACACTTTACTAGATGAGGTTTCAGAATCGTATCTAAATAAATATTCTAAAAATATCTTTGACCAGTAAGCTGGATATACAAGTCTTACTAAACAGTGAAATAAATGCATGAAAATGTTAAAAAAGCTCGCACTTTGTTTTATTAATTTTTGTGCGCCATTATAGAATGTATGAACAGTTGTTATTGTATTGTATTACATGCATATTTTGATAATGTTAGTGCAATTTTTAGACTAAAAAATCTTAATAAGTGAAATATAAAATTTCAATAACCGACAACAGTATAATATAGAATATTAAGGTATGTGTTTGTAAATTTTATGGTAATTTTAAAGATATCGTAATAAAATTATTAAAAATGTCATAAAGGATAAAAAAATCCTTTCAAATATTAGCCCCAAATTTGAAAGTCAAGTCATTTAAAAGTTCCATTATACACTTTCTCGCTATATCTTCAGTTAGCATAAAATTATCAAAATATATTCAAGTGTCATCAAAACTTCACGTTCAAAGCTTTAAATCGATATGAGAATTAAAAAACTAAAGCTTGTTAAAAAGTGTTTCTTTCCCTACACTTTACTTCAAAGTTCAGTACTAAAAGAAAACACGCTGGACAAAGAAAAGGCAATCACAATTTACTGAATTGATCCCCAACTTTAACTATAACAGTTCTCGAGCCGCAGTTACACATTAAAATAATATCTGCTAGCGGATAGAAAATGGCCGCGAGATGGCGTTCCGTCAAAGTTGTAATAAGGTGATTAAGACTTCAGGCATTACTTTGTATGGTTTCTTTGCTTTTTAATCTTTATTTTTAATCTCTTCATTCTTGTAACCTTAAAGGATAATTTTTATATTATTTTTGACCAGGGACTTAGCTTACCCTCGCTTCGCTAGGGTATCTCTCGCATCCCCATTTCGTTAAATACATTACTCCAAGTGATAGTTTATCTTTGTGATAAATATCATCCAAAACAAACATACACGCGCACGTTCTAACTTTCGCCTTTAAAGTATTATAATTTACGCGGTTATATTGACTTATTAATACTAATTATCAGCTTTTTATAAAGAAATAATTACAGTAAGTTTATTTCGGAATAAAAAGACTCCTCCCGTGACCATGATTGCTGTAAAGCAAAATCCGTAAAGGTAGTTTAATTTATAATGGTTTGTATGATTTCGTACTAACCTGTATAACTATAGATATGTATCCTTTACTTGACAAAAATTGATTCCCCATACAAACTTTCATCTGCTTAAACATGATCCAGGATAAAGGGATAGACTCAGTGGATTTAAGTTCATCCATTATAAACGTTCAAACACCTTAATTTTAATAATAATAAAATATTAAAATATATTCTATATACCTTAAGTACATCAAATAAATCAAATATTTTAACTATGTTAAAATATTAAAATAAATAATAAATCATAATAATAAATCTCTGTAAAATACTATAAAAAAAGTAAATAAATGAATTATACATTTTACCAAATTCTTTTTACTGATGTTTATATAAATATCATCAAATTATATAAGCAATACATAAAGTAGCTAAGTTTGAAGCAGAAGAATGCCTTAGGCGTTATCGTTTGCTAACTTTCTTTGATACAATAGTATTATTTTGGGGTCTAAAGACTAATATCAGCACAACGCCAACGGCTCTAAGTAATCTCTGACCGACGCCCTCAGTTCTGCTTCAGCGATCACTACATAATATTGTATCTAAAAAGTTATAAAGCTCATAAAATGGTTGTCTAAATAATAATAATCTATGTACTTGAGAAAATTGTATGTATGAAGAATGCATGCAGCGAGTTGGTGGACTACCTTTTAACCTTTTTACTGAACACCTTATTAATGAAAGTTTTGTCAAAGCCAAAGCCTATTCAAGGAGCCTTAGACATTTTCTACGTCGTATCATGTAATATTAGTAAACATAATATGCTTTAACTATCTTTATAAGTGTAGTAACTACGTATGTAAATAAATAAATCAAAATTTTTGTAAAGGTTCCAAAAGAACGGATTGCTTTTCATTACAGTTTTAAGTGCTACGAAGGCTCTACAAAGCAGACTTTTTGGTATATTGGGCGCATTATGACACTACTCATGCATCCTTTTGAATTTTTAAAAGTGCTTCACTAGTGAAATATAGAGAACAAAATTATAACTTTTGATACGGTCGGTGTTTCTGTTATACTTCGAAATACTAAAGAAGCTTCATGCCAGACTTTATTCAAAAAACTTTTGTATATTTAATATAGCATTAGTTTGTTTCAAATCGTTTTGTTTTTGCACACTCGAACTTCATTTTTAACTTTAAATTCAAAGTTAAAACTGAGGACTTATACAAATTCGACGTACACATTTTCTAGTTATTAAGTGGAAAGCATTAATGCAATGTACCGGATTTGAATGGCCACTAAATCTAAGAGGTATTTGTGTCTTAGTTAGGGAGCAATTGTATAATCTAGATGCGATGGTACGCTTCAAAGTAAGAATGTGGAAACCAATAGAAATGGCATGGAACAAATATTCTGATAATATTTTTACTACACGAATAAATATTAATAATAAAAACTATTGCACAAAGGTTTTACTTACTTTATATTTTTTTTTTATTAATTTATTCCAAGCTTAAAATATTAATACTGTATATTCATTGATGTTATTTAACGTCACTAAGATTGAAACTCCAAGAAAAGAAGGTCTACCTCGCACAAAAAGCAAAAAACTTTACATATTGCAGTATTGTACATAATTTGTATTATTTCTGCATGGCATTTCTGTTTTTTGTTCTGAGGCTCCAATAATACCCCCTGCACGTGCACATCACGTGACTTCTCGGATTAAGGCAGCAGTCGGATAATTAACCGAACAAAATACTATCACGATCGATGGTGCTTGCGGTAGCATTGAACTCGATTTAAAACATTATAGTATTTTCCCAAAAATAGTGTCCCACACAGACTAGCGTGGATGATTTTAAAGCACACGTTAAGCTATTGTTTATTTTAAATTACATATTTTTTGGAGCATAAATTAACTAAATAATATAAATTTTCAATTACCAGACTCAATGATTTTCACATATAAAATGTTCTTTTGATTATGAGATTCTTATTAATGTATTATGAGTGTTTTTATTTTTCAGGCTCGGAATTATTTTTAAAAACTCTTTTTACTTCTAAAAAGCATATTTCTTGAGAAATGAATGAAATAATCATATGAATGACCTGAAATTAGAACCCGCTTCATTCGTTTATCAAAGTGAGTGCGTGGTCACTGGTCTACCACGGCTTAGTATTATAAATTATAGTGGTATAACCTTTATTTATTTTACCGACGATACCGATATTAAACACTATGTTTTTAAAAGTGCATGCAGAAAACCAATTCGCACAGCCTAAATAATATATATTCATAGGTACAAATATCGCACGAAAAGCTACTGTCTGGCGAGTAATTGCTGTGACCACTGCGACAAATGATCATCGAAACTTTAAATTGCTTGGTGAACTAAGCGAGATGAAATACGAGTACGGGCTTAGATAATTATGCCATATTAAATACAAGTATTCGTGGCGTATAGGATACTCTGGTGAGTACATAGTTTCGAAATAATGAAAGCCTATATTAAAAATTTTTACAAGTTTTTTGTATAGATTTAATTATTATTTTTCACTCGCAAAAAAAAAAACAAAAATAAATCTGTCCCACAAGAACGGTAATTTTTTTCAGGATAAAAGTACCTAGTAACCTACTCGTATGTGCCATTCTAGACTATACACTATCTATGCGTCAAATTTCATTCATTTAGTTATAATAAAAATTAATGCCTACCCGAATTTGATAGATTTTTTAAGCCATTCAAAAACTAAAATAATTTAAGCGGAGAGTCAAATAATAAGGTACGTCATGGCATTTACTTCTAACACATGAACTAGTAAAAGCTAAAGTAAATCACTCCAAGCACAGTGAAAGTTCATCACTAGTATGGTTGCTATATACATACATACAACATACATATATACATACATACATACATACATACATACATACATACATTCTAAAGTGGTAGTGCCATGCTTGTTACCTTCGGGTAGCAGCCGAATGGGCCGGCACGCCCCGTATAGTACCACTCTCTCACAGAAGACCGGCGTGAAGTGGCAGCTATGCTGTCGCGTTTCGTCCGGTAAGTGAGAGTCCGGGAGGCCCACTACCCATCCCCACTCCCGTCCTTCTCCCTCCTCCCTCCCTCAATTTCCTGAAAGGCCGGCAACGCATCTGCAAGCCCTGTGGTATTGCAGATGTCCATGGGCGGAGGAATCACTTACCATCAGGTGAGCCTCCTGCCCGTTTGCCCCCTTTGTCCTATAAAAAAAAAAAAAACATACATACATACATACATACATACATACATACATACATACATACATAATATAATATATTATATTAGTTAATGGGGATTTTTTTAATAACAATGGAGAGCTTTGCACTAAAGTAAACAAGATTTAATACTTAATACCCACCGGAATAGTTAATACCACAATGAAACATTTACTACTTATTAAAACTAATATTATCAAAATAACAATAAAAGAAATGTGGTCGGTTACAACCTCATAAATAGTTTACTTACCGTTTGACGGGCATAGCAATAAACAAAGATATGTTGAACGTTTAGTTGACGAAGTTGCAAATGAATCATCTGTGATACACGAAAATAACATCTATGTAGTCAGAATAAGGTTAAAATTTCTTAATGAGAATCAACTGAGTTTTTCATATCGCTCAGACGGAAAACATCGGCAAAGCGCTTCACCCATCATAAAGGGGAAAACTTTACAAATCTTTGGATTTCTTACGCTTTTAGGGGCACATAATATATTTATCTGCCCCTTGACACGTGAAGAATAGCTGGAGTTACTTACATGAGGGATTTGTATCGGGTTAATGTATACGATTATTATTATTGTATTACAGTACCTATTCGGTTCAGTATCAAAGTTAGATCTCTGTTTCAGTCTTTCTTTTGTGAATTTTCGTGAACATTTTGTACAGATAAATGAAGGATTTTCATACAAACTTGAAAGTGCCGTGAGACCTCCTTAATCCGGCCCTGTTGCAAAATCAGTTCTTAGGGGACGTTTACTAACTATAAACTACATCCCTGCCAAATTTTATTTCAATGCAATTCAAATTTCAAATATCGATATTTCTTGACCTTTATATATACTATAGTGAGTGACCTTTCCCTTTAAAATATATTTAGGAAATTTTAAAGCTATCTATAATTACAAATTTTTAAACATCTACATAATTAAATTACAGAGTTACTATACGTCGGTATGAGAAACATATAAATTTTTACTGCAAAACCCTTTCCGGTATATACGCGACGTGAAATTTTACCACATTCTATCGCAGGGGTTCACTAGGCGCCGTCTGGAAATGAACTCATAACACTTTTATGAGCGACCGGGCCCACTCCACAGCCTAACGCTCTGAGAGTCAGAGTGTAGTGATAAAAGGCAAATAATTATGCTACTTGTCATATAAAATACTGACTAAAAATAAATTTATGATGCGAAAATCTTTATTACTTAATATACAGAATATTAATTTTATTTTTATAAATATCGATTTTTTCATTCGAGATATTGCATACGGGACGTGTGTGTGTGTGGAAAATTTTATCATGCTGAAGTGGCTGAATAGGTTAGTAGACTTAAGTGAAGTACTATAATATGATACTTTTGGCCTTGATTTGGCCTGATAAAAATGTGTTTTGAGTTAAGCTGTTTCGGTACAATAATAATTATACATTATATTCTTATTATTTGCACTACCTGCCGACGATTACTCTGTGACCACACCACCTTCAAAGATATGATAGCCATTAAAGCGTTTGCCAACCGCGCAATCAGACGGTTTATACCGACACTGTCATCTTAATTAAAATCTATTTTGATGATTGATGCCTGTTATGATTTTATCAATTTTCGTTACTTTTTTCAATTTAAATAGAGAAAAAAACATTACAAATTTTAAAGAAAAAATCGCTTTACTTATTTTATTTATCAAGGATAAATATTACAATATATATTTTGTAAGTAATTGTTATACAATTGTAATGAAAACATTTATAATAAAATTAAACTCCACGTGGAGTTTGTTTTCATGTTTATAGCAAAGTTAAAATGCGTAATAAATTGATATACCGCTGTGCTAATACCAATTTGATTGCAGTCGTTTACGCCTATTAAAGTTGTGGACATTGTTAATAGTATAAATTAATCGTGTTACATTTTTTTTATAGATATATAATATACCTAGTAAATAGGTAAAATAATGTTTAATATCACAATTTTTGCTATAAACTAACTCAGATATGTCGTTATATTTTTAGTTGGTTTTTTGTAATTAATTAAGTTTAAAATAGCTCCTTAATGACTCTAATAATGCAAGTTAGTGGCTGTCAGGGATTGGTACTTCTTTAAAGCTGATTGAATTTGAATTGTGCAACATATGAAGCTGTTGGACAATTAATGTAGATATTAATACTTTCTTAGGTTTACGCGAATATTCAGCATTATAAATGAATCTATCTTTTCAGATTTTGTCGTGGATTTATTTTGATTTTTGCTTTCAAATGGTGGTAATCAAAATAAACCCGCAAGAAAATTCGAAAAGATATTTTCATTTACAATGTAGATATTACGGAAAAAATATATTTTTACGAATATTTATTTGTTATTGTAATTAAATTAAATGTTACCATTACTTTAAGCTTACCAAGGCATACGTAAAGTTCTGTCGATATAAAACTTATCTCAGGCAAAAATCAAACCAGTGATCCAGCAGTATCACTTAACATAGTATAATTAATTAAAATAAAAACTTCAAACCAACAAAATCAAAAGGTAGCTATGGCTATGCCACTTGATTAATTACAATCACGAAAAACAATAAGTTATATGATTTTTTAACAATTACATCAAATTAAGAAGGCAATGTCCCAAGTGCTAGGGGAGTTGTAGCCGACAATTCATTTAATAGCCACTCACGCCCCCTGCCGTGGAAAACTGTGACTGTGTTTGGGAAACAGTAATTTTTCACGTCATCACGATAACGCTGCGGTCAGGTGTAAGAATGATTTGTAGGTTCGCTCAAGACAATTGACTAAAGCGGTAAGATTCTCATTTTGTGGGTAAGCATTTGCGATATGTCATGTAACACGTGATAATTTTTTTTAGAGATGATCAACTATTTTTTCTCGAAATGTAATCACAACATATTTTTACCTAATTCATATTACTATTTTTATTAAGTCGAATATGTCAATATCTCCATATCATATATTTAATATTTATTATATACAGTTATAAGAGTTTGAGTTTGAGAAAACAAAAATCTTTTGCCTGACATGCATAAAAACAATACAAAATGCATTATGTTTTAAACAAAATAATATATTACGTCCTAAACGCTTGCCTATAGCGCTTTTAATTGGGGGTAGAATTGTGATTAATGCCATCTGATAAGAAGAAGGGACTGGCACGGAAAAGAAAATAAAAAGCTAGGGTGGATCAAGGCCAGAAGCACTGAAGGGTTTCGTATAAAATAACAAAAAAAATACGTTGAACTAACAGTTAAGTCGATATATTATTATCACTATATATTATAAATCAAAGTGACGAAACGTTTGGCGCAGTTGGTAATGACCCTTCATTCTACGCCAGCGGTCGCGGGTTCAAGTCCCGCTGGGAGCATTCATTTGTTGAGTACGAAAGTTTGTACTCCAATCATGGGTTTTTGAACTTATAACATGTATGTATTTAAAATGTATATGTATAGTATATATAGTATAGTATATCAACTATCTGGTATCCGTAATACAAGCTTTGTAGCTTACCACGGAACTAGATGGTGCTGTTGTAATAATGTCATAAAAAAATGAAAATAAAATTAAAAACTACTGCACCGATTTTTATGCTGTTTTCACCAATGGATACAGTGGTACTGGAGGAAGGTTTTGGCATATAATTTGTCAAGTTTTTGTATACATTTACTAGCGGAACCCGCGGCTTCTTTTCACTTATATACTAGTAACTTATGCTAATCAATGTTTTTACATTATTTTTATAATTAATTGATAAGAAACCTATGAATTCCTAAAAAAGCATCAGCCTAATGACTTTATTAAGTTCACGGAATCCTAATCAGAAATGGCGTCGAAAACCCACATACATTAACCTAATTCGTTTTAATTGACCAAACTAACCATTCGCAAGGGCTCTGAAAGTGGACTTCAAGTTGATAATTTGTGTGTTTTAGTAGGCGTTAATATATGCGTTTAGGTAAACGTTTGGCCTCGTGTCACGTAAGGAAAGTGAATGCAGCAAATATGTCACATGTCAACACCTCACACGCGGAACGACTCATACAATTTAACCCTTAACGCCCTTATTCAAACAATACCTGCCGTGATAGGGACGTTACAAATAAAGCAATATATTCACTTTAATCACGTGACGAAAACATATAACATAAATTTTTATATAATATATATTTCATTTTTATTAGTAATTACTAGAACCTGTTAGTCGGTAATGACTAAAATGTACCTACATTGCTGACTCGCAAACTCGTGTATGCTAGAACAGGTTTTGTATGAGCAACGTATAAATTATCACTCGTTTTAATCGTTATTCGCAGAACATAAATAATATTTGCAGGAATACCGAATTTTTTTACAGAATTCCTCAGTAACTAGCCTAGCTTGCGAGTCACGACACGAAATATAAACTACCCACACACGACAATACTTTTACAGATCTATTTTTTTATATTACATATTCTATTATAATAATATAATATATTAAACCATACAGAATAGGTCGTTGGGCTTCTACGACTCAGCATGTTTCCCCCAACCGGAAACAGGAGGCCAATTCAGACAAATTGAATACGCATTGACATTTTCCCTTAATTTATAATATATGATGCTCAATACGAAATTTAAAATTATCATTATAATAATATCATTAAGTCACCCGTTGCGTTTTTAAAGGTATGTGACATTTTTTAAATTCCCATAATTTTACAGGAACTATGTATTTTGATATAGCTACTAGTTTTAAAATTAGTCTATTCACTATCAAGCCATTAAACTGATTGACTCTCTCGTCCCTACATATTACAATTTAAAAATTGATTTATGTTTGTTTGGGCAACGAACTACTGTACTGATTTTCATATAATTTTCACTTATAAAGAGGGATTATCTACATCTATCAAGATGAAAAGAAAAAATCATCTCTCCAAGTTTCCGAGTAAGCCATTAGTTTATTATATTACCAAGGAAACAATAAATATAATTTAAGAATAAATATTGGATACTACACCTACTAAGTTAACTCGCTAATTTTTAATCATGAGTGGGGCGCTTTTGTAATGGCGGCATACATACTGTCGCCTGAGACAGAAAAAGCAACAACGGCCGACGATATGCTAAGTAACCGTTGATAACCGTTTGGTTGTATTGCACACAGCCTTACAACCACTTCAAGGCACATTAAAATATTTCATTGTTTTTTTAACCCGCAGTGGCCTATTTTTTACAGGGCAAAGCCCTCATTTTGGACTTTGGTTTTTGTCTTATCTATGGAACTTTGCCAGGACATGTTTTTTAACTTAATTCGGACACAAATATTACTTCAGCAGACATGCTGTTTTTCTCATACATAGTTATATGAATAAAATAGTTAGAAATATTGTGTGGCATAATATAAATGTTTTTATGACTGCACTACTGCTTATTTACTAGCTTGCTAATCTGGCTTTGTTTGATAGATATTTTTAATTTGACACTTATAAATATTAATAGAAAAAATATTTTCAATAATACGAGTATATTATTTTATGCCTTACAATCTTTTGTTAATAAAATTTCCTTAGAAGACAATAAAGATATAGTAAATACACTGCTTTAATTCAAGACCATTTTTAGCAGTGTGTTTTGGTCTGCACGAGAAATATTAAATAAAATACTAAATATGTTTTTTTTTTAACTAAGATGTACAAAACAAATCAGATTAATAAATAACATAGCTTTTAAACGTTTGTATGTAGTTTGTAACTTCACGCAGAAACGACTGGCAAATTATATTAAAATTTATTAATTCACAGCCTTCATAACCTGATGTAA
The DNA here is from genome assembly GCA_951802675.2 of Boloria euphrosyne. Classification (NCBI taxonomy): domain Eukaryota; kingdom Metazoa; phylum Arthropoda; class Insecta; order Lepidoptera; family Nymphalidae; genus Boloria; species Boloria euphrosyne. Next base: position 9,316,439 of record OX637879.1, on the reverse strand, counting down.
GTAGATACACTATTGTTGTTTCTTAGACACCCAGGGATGCACGACCGAAACTAAGATTCGAAGCTTGATCTATAAAGATAAATAAAATTTGAGAATCTGTTTGTTACATCAAAATTACAGCTTATAACTATTACATATGCATTTAATACCTATGGTACTTATATAAGTATAACCAGTTTTTACTCTTTGTCTCGGTCTGTCTCTTTCTCTCGGTTAATCGAAACAGTAAGAGAGATTTTGACGCGACTTTCACTAGCAGATAGCTTAAGTTATAAGGAGTGACTAAGGCTTCTTTTATTTTAAAATAGAAATATGGTTCCGCTAAAAAAGTTAAAACGGACTTGTAACCAAAAATTCTGAAACGCAAAAGTTTTTTCTGTTTTAAAATTCAGTTAGCACTGGAACTTAAAAATCTTTCCACCCATTCATTAGCGTGCGGCGTGTTGTGTAATGAGGCCTTAATTTGAATATCTGCACTTTGACAAAGCTGAAGTGTTGTGACGTTAATCGTGACATGCGACATGTTTTCAGAAGCGGAAATATTATGATTATTTTCGAACATTTAGCGTTAATTTATGATTAATCATAAACCTATATAATAAAGTATTATTATAACCAGTATTTGTGATTGGTCATCTTAATAATTATTTAAAATTATTACAATATTTAAATATTGTAATAATTTTAAATAATTATTAAGATGACCAATCACAAATACTGGTTATAATAATACTAGCTAAAAATAAGTTAATAATATTGCCATAATTATAAATTATTTTTAAATTATTTAAATTTAAATATAAAATGTTTAGAATTAAAATTTTATAAGGTACTCTGATGCCATTTTCAAAATTTTTGTAAATTGTGGGAAGGCACTGTCTGTAACAAGTATATAAACCTATGAGACGTCAAATATCTAAGTCTCTCCCGTGACCATGATTGCTGTAAAGCATTCGAAACGTCGGGAACGAAAAATCAAAATAAATCCGCGACAAAATCCGAAAAGGTAGTTTCATTTATAATGTCGAATATTCGCGTAAATCTAAGAAAGTATTATTGTAGAAATGTGTTTGTAGAAATTTTACGTCATAAAAATGTGTTTCTTCGTTTAGCAATTTGAAATGCAACTTACATTCACTGTTTACTCTTTTAAAAATGTAGCAATTTTAATCATTTTCATAAATAACTAAAAGCTCTAAAATTAAAAATCCTCTGTAACAGCTCAAAAAAAAGGTTAGTACATTTGAAAGCAAAATACAATAAATATCATCCCAAGACGTCCTAGTTTTTATACGTTTCAGATTTTATTTGTTGATTTATTTTACCCCGAGGTCGTAATTTACGTGGTGGCGGTTTCATGTTTACATTGCATTTAATTAAAACGCCATATTTTATGCGACTTTCCCTGAAAAAACGATGAAGTTTTATACTAACATAGAATTGGTTGATGAAATTTATTTTTAAATGTGTTACAAAAATATATTGAAATTGCGATCAACATAACTAGGGCATGGGTATTAAAGATACATAATATACTTATAATATTAATGATTTTAAATTAATCGATATGTATGTAAGTAAATATTGTATATAAAATGAATATAGTTTTATTAGCCTGATTAAAAGTGGAATTCTAGTACCTTTATGGATAAATGCTATACGTAATGTAATATATAGTCAAATAAGTTTTATAATTTATAATCTTTTATACTATTTAAATACTTCAGTTAAAGTAAAATACTGGATAATAATAATTGTAATAAGAAATTACTCCGCTAAAGTTAAAGCCAAAAACAACTCAAGGCATATTTCACTAAGTATACCATAGTCTACTTCCATGAACTTAAATCAAGTTGATAACAGACCGCAGTATATTGTCCCTAGATTAAATGCGGAGTTACTTGCAAGGCCAAGAATATGCTGTTTAAAACGAAAGGCTATTCACCCCATGTATTATGTAGATTTTACATATTTTTCTTTTAGTTTCGTAATTAATTAAGTTATTTTTATAGTAACTTATCTTCAGATGAAATGAATGAATTTATAAAAACTTAGACTCAAACATAGTAACATATTGTGCTAACAAAGTCCAGGTTTATTGATTAAGCAAATAATATGCAGTCAATTACTCTTATGTTGAATTCTTTCTATTACATGTCGAAAAATGGGTTCATTAAAATTATACGCTAAACTAAAGTACATTATTATGTATAATACTTGCTGATCATTAGAATATTTCAAAGTCTGATGACGTTAATTTCGTAATAAATAAGAAGAATATTTATTATATACAGGTATTATATACTTTCTAAATAGGCAATTGAATATAAAATATTTAGAGAAACACGGTATCTGATATTGAGCATAAACTAACTCTGGGCATGTACGTTTTCTGAAGCGTATTAAATAATAAATATGTTAGTATATTAGTACAACAGCGCCATCTAGTTCCTTAGTAAGCTACGAGGCTTGTGTTAGGATACAAGATAGTTGACATCCTACACATATAATTTTTTAAATACATACATTTATTATAAATATGAACACCCATGACTGAAGTACAAACATTCGTGCTCAACAAACGAATGCCCCCAGTGGGACTCGAACCCGCGACCGCTGGCACAGAAAGTAGGGTCACTACCAACTGTCAAATTATTTTTATATAAGTCAAATATTATTACATAGAAGCTTATATAAAATATGTACATATTTACAGTTACAATTTTAGCGGTTTTTAAAAAGAAGCTTTCATTAAAATAAAGTATTAACGGCTGAGTAAACATCGCGTGTGCTCTTAGATAAGGGTGTCATGGAGCCGTCGACAGCCCGGTCAACTCATTACGTTATTGTCCATTCGACCATACCACATAAAAACTTTTAAAGGAACTCCTTTTTGTCCGTGTTTTAGTTTGTCGTCATTTCAGCTTTAAAAGGTGAACCAATTAAGTATTCTCACTTCCATAGTTTTATTAGTAATTCCATAAGTTTAGTAAAATATGCATTTGTTATTTAACTAGTAATCCGCCCTGGCGTGGCTTAGGTCTATACACATTCTATACACCTAATTAGTATTGTTAAAATTATTGTATTCAACGTAATAAATTTGTAACTACCCGATAAATTTCATACGTCATTTCAAATGTTTATATTTACTCAGTAATTACTGAACTAACCAACTAGTTTTATTGCCAGCCGATGAGAGTTTTCATTAGTAATAGAAAGGCATAAGCTAAAAGAACACGCGGACTTTCATGCACTTTTTATGTATAGGAACATTTTCTTCAATAATTATTAAAAAAATATACCCCATAACTTTTTAAAGCGACCTAATCTTATTCTACTTTTGTTATATACAGGTACACATATATTTATATAAACATGTCTTAAGTCATTTCATTGTTTAATCTATATACATAAGTATATAATACGTTTACATAGAACTTAAATTCATAAGAAAACTATGCTTTTTTAAAGTAACAATTTCACCAATTAATTCGAACATATAATTTAATTTTTTAATAAAAAGAGTGTATATTTTTTTTAGAAAATAAATAAAAATAACGTTTTTTTTCAATAAAGATGGCAGCTTTTATTATAAGGTGTGTGCAAAAATTGCCCATTTAGAATTATAAGACTAAGGACTAAAGGATCTTCCAAATAAATGTTATTATAATAATATTATATTGAGTAAATGTCAGATAATAACATTAAACGGAACCGGTGGTGTCAATGTAATGTAATAATTACTAGTCTTCCATAAGATATCTAACATACAGCACTATATTAATTGTTTTTGTCATTCGTTAGATAGATATAGATAGATAGATAGATAGATATATCGTAGAAGTAATATCATGTCAGATATATGTAAGGAATATAACAATGATGTGCTCTATATTGACTGCTATACCTTTGGAATATTTTGTGGTTTTTTATCGCGTTACTATACAGTTATATACTCGTAGAACAAAAATAATTAACTACGAAAATTAAACTCAATTTTTAAATTACATAAATAGAATAAGTATGTATTAAATAAAATTAATAATTAAATACTATTAATAAAAATTATTTAAAATTATAAAAGTGTAATAAAAGAAAATGAAATAAAACAACAATTCATGCAAAAATAACAATTTATTTTTAAATGAATTCAACATACTACTAACACAAAATTGTAAATTTATATACGTGTACGTGTTTGTATTGTAGTCAAATTGATTATGGAACGAATATTTTAGTTACCTTCACCCTAGATTAAAAAAAAACAAGAATTAATATTAAAAAATATAATATATTTTTATGATTTTCACAGCTGATTTATGTAATTTATAATAACAATGTATCTTTTATATATTGTACAGCACGAGTTTTAATAAATGATTATATGTAGTTTCTTTATTTATATCTATTAATTAATAGATTGATAAATTATCATTAAACATTCATCGAATCTGTTATAATATTATTAAGTTTTAACTTATTTTGCTATACTATAGGTACTTCTGTACTAGTGTACTTATTAGTGCTCGGACTGCTTAAGCTATTGAGATAAACTACCTATATGAACAAAGTTGCGTGGCGCATTTCTGATAAAGTAATGGTTTCGTTTCCAAAATGGGAATTTTTATTTACATGAAAAAGTATTATTCATAAATATAACGATAAGAAACGGTTGAAAGAAAATTAAGCGGCCTCATAAAAGTAATTGAAGAAAAACACTTCAAATTCAGAATAATTAAGTTGATGTTAAGTAAAACAAACCGTCGTCGTTTTAAGTCATTGTCTAAGCCACTATAAATTGAAGTAAACATTTGTTCTATTACGCGAAGTTAATCTATCATTCGAGTTTACCCTTCATGGAAGGATGAAAGTAGTTTCTTTTGAAATACGAAATTAGTGTTCCAGTACGATTGAAGTCCTGATCTCAGTGTCGATAATGCTATCGACAATCTGTTTGACTAAATAAAGACTTAGTTATTGCTTTAATATTAATCAAGAAGTAAACTTAATTGCTTTAAATACCTAATGATATCTTGCTAAGAACATAGTATACATAATATATACATATATTATAAATTTTTAATTATTAATAATGATCCGAATTTATAACTCGCTCTGATTGATGCACATTTATGTAGGTAAAATTTAAATACTCTTTTACTGTAGGTACATATATAATATGTTATATAATATTACACAATTTTACTATTTATAGACTAATGTAAAAACCTTTTAATTGTATAATACACCTTCTAAGCTAATTAATCGATTACCTTAATTACATTTTCTAAACAGTTCCGAGTAATGTTCTTTGGAAAAACGTGCTATGATCGACTTCAGACGACCTATATTCTACACCGTACGGCATAGGAAAATAACAGCAAACTAATTGGAGCACTCCTGCTTAAACCCCTTTCAGTTTTCGAGTTACCGAGCCTAATTTAAATGGTTTGCTTCAACGGCATTTTCCATTGCACTAGCTGGGAAATTTCAAATGAATCGAACGCTCAAATTGTTATTGAAATGATGAATGTTATCAGTTGAATAATTAATTTTCAAATTATTGAAGCCATTAAGTATGAATTATATAAGCACTAGACTCATACCATTATTTTGTTCGGAAAGATACCTAACTTTTATAACATACGTTTCTCATTAATTCTTCGCTGACACTCAATACCTACACAAAATTAAAATAATAATGATACTAGCACTCTCTGGCCTATAAATTGCCTCTTTACGATAATTGAAGTTAATTCAATGTTTCGTTCTTTGTGTTTTTGTATAATTGTATGTTCGCAAGTAGAACATAATATAAACAAACATACCTTCACAAGTAAATGCATATATATATCTCTATAAATAAATGCATATAATATGATCATTATTATAATTACTACTATTATAAACAGAGAAAATTTCATTTTTTAAGTTTGTATGATTAAGTTTAGTAAATCAAAAATCCTCTGAGCCGATTTGGATGAATTTTGGCTAAAAGATAGTTTGAGAAAGGAAGGACATAGGATAATTTTATTCCGACAGTATATATAGTATATCAATCAGTTCTCAAGTCCTATGTTATTAAACATATTATGTAAATATACTAATAATATTATATATAATATATTTACCATTAGTAAATATTTATAAATACATATAGCGAACTATCTTTCGTTTCTGTTATGTAATAATAATAAATTATGAACTATCTCGCCACCAAAAAGCGTGATTTAGGGTGGTCGGTAAGCGCTTGCTATTTATTATAATGCTGTTATCAAAAAGTCGACGTTTGACTGAGGTCGCGTGCGGATGTCGCGCGCCATCCGACTTTATAAGATTTAGTCGGAAAATAAATTAGCTACGACGGAAAAGTTTTCGCGAAATAAGAGGGAGAGTGAGTGATACTGTAATAAATATTAGACCTTTGGATGCGGCAATAAATAAAATATATTTTGAAAATGGCTTTTTCCTTTCATACACTATAATATATCTGTATATACTTATTCCGATTCTGTTAATACATATGAGGCATTATTTAAATTATGATTTAATTTTTTAAATTATTATTTCGAAGCAAAAAAAGTGTGTGTGTAATTATGTACACGCGTTAGAAGTTATACTTCTTTGGCGTAATAAGATAAAAATCTTATCAAAAATTTATCTTTCGTCTTATTCTACGTTTGTAGAAAAAACGACACTAACAATAGAAAATAAATTTAAATGTGTTAAAAATAAAACTAACGGGTTGTATAAAAATATAAATAAACAAGAATTAAAGGATAATCATAAAGCATACTAAGTCGTAATTCACAAGCACTTTTAACATATATAAATTAAAAAAGACACTATCCTTAAAAACTAAAATGTTGACTATAGCTAACTTCAGAGTGTCGGTTTTGCGTGACGGTGTGCGCGCGCATCTTAAAAATGTACTCTCATAATTTTTGACAAAATACATACATTCTAACACGCCAAAAGAAGTATAACTTCAATAATTTAATATAAGATAAAAGCAAGCGTATGTTATAATTTATAAGAAGCATTTTAATGTAATTTTACATAAAATAATAAAGTAAGATAGGCCTAGAAACAATATTTTCTTAACTACTTAATTATCAAGAAAAAATATATTTCACATTTACATACATTTATTCGTAGCCTCTTGGCACTTACTTCTCTCGGCCAACTTAAGTTTGTACGTCTTAATCGCCGCCAGCTAGCTGATTACAACCCGAACATTTCTGTGACCGTCACTTAATGACTTTCCTTTTGAGTTCGTGCCATAATTTCACGATTTTGATATCATTGCTATCAGAATTTAAAATCTTTGTTTAAATATAATGTATTAATGAGTTAAATTTTATCAATATTAGTCGGAAAATTTTCTTTAAAACATATTAACTGTCAGGTGTATTATAAACATTATACATACATAGGTACCTATATATACTTTTTTAATAATCTCTTAGATTTACGCGAATATTTGACATCATAATTGAAACTATCTTTTCTTTTTAGTCGCGGGTTTTTTTTTTATTTTTTGGCTCACGACGTTTCAAATGCAATCATGGCCATGGAAGAGATTAGCCTCTAAATCTTAGGGTTCTATATGTCTCAGAGGTCATCATAATATAGGTATTTGTTGGAGACGTGCCTACACACTGTAACATAAATACCTTTTGTAAATTAAGCTATATAATATTTTTAATGATATACGAGTATATCAAATGTAATTTATAAATATAAGCAAACAGACTAACATAAAGAATATTTTTCTTAATGTACGTTATATATTTAGTAGTAAATAAAAACAGAATACGGTAGTTAAGTAATACAATAATAATAGAGTAATTAAGCTACACAATCAAACCTTTCCACGAAGTAACGATTTTCATTTGTTCGTTCTGTGTTACATTGTGCATTAAAATCGCACGACTTAATCTGTATGCATGTGACTTTCAGTAATTTAGCTAGAAAATAAGCTCTTTTATACATTTTTATACCATTTTCATTCTGAAACTACATCTAGAAATTCATTATACTTGACTATGTCATATTTTTTACTCCTTATAAGGATGTTTAGTGCTTAGATCTATAAAAATGAAGGTATAATGATTACAAAAGGGTTGAAAGCGAAAGACAATAAAGTTGACCCAAATTCTTGGTTATTCAATTATTCAATTAAAAGCAAAAAAAGTATATAGCAACTAGCAATTTCCGCGGCTTCGCCCGCGTTCTAATCACTATTCTTCGCTTCTCGTAAGAGCTATTAGCTAAACAGTAGGCAAGAAGGTGCGGGGTAGAGTGTGGCGATTGCATCAAGCGAAGCGTTATTCTTGCGTCGGTATTTTTTGCGACAATTTAGCCAATGAATACAAAATAAATTAAAATACTTGACAAATTATATACTAAAACTTTCCTCGAGAACCACTCTTTCCATTAGTAGTTCCGTAGTAGTTTTAGAGTTTTGGGCGAACAGATAGACAGACGCGGCTGACTTTGTTTTATAATATGTATAGATAGATGGTACTTTTAAAACCACAAATAAATAAATAATGGTTAAGAACAAGTAAGTATTAGTTATTTTCGACAGGAAGTCTGCGGTATCCAACACAAACCACTCGAGGTTTTAAATTACGAGTATAGCTATACAAAAAAATCACGTCGATCTTAAACAACAAAGAGACAGTTTAAGCATTAAAGGTCACACAAATTTTCAATTATTATAATTTAATATTTAACATTTAAAAATCTCGTGTCACAGTGTTTGTTAGCGAACTCCTCCGAAACGGCTTGACCGATTTTCATGATTATTTGGGTACATTTGGTAGGTCGGAGAGTAGGTCGTAGGCTATTTTTTATTCCGCTAGGTAATAAGGATGGCTCTTTCATTTTTTAAAGTGATTAGAACGCGGGCAGAGCCGCGGGAAGCTTGCTAGTATACTATATCATTTTAATGTGACACACTACAAATCGTTTTTAAATTATTTCATATAAAAAGTTTGACGAATACAGCCCTGGCTGGACATCTATACAGCTACTATCACAACTGTCTTATCTATCTGAATCTTTAATCTGCATAATCCAAATAGATCTTTGGCGCACGTTTGACAATTCATTATTAATCCCTTCCCTTATCTTTTTGGCAATTTCAGGGGTGTAGAAGTGCTTCCAAAGCGCATCCTACTCATTAGCCGCAGGTTGTTTGCATTTGAGAACAGCAAGATAACATTTTCTTACGTTGATGGGTTTTCTTGAACAACACAGAATTTATGTTTGTACCTGCAGTACTGCGCTTATTAAATGGGCGTACTGTTTTAATTAGGTTTATATTAGGTAGAGCTTAAATATATGAACTCTATTTAAGTGGGAGCAATTTCTTAAATCTTCTTCTTATTTGAATTATTATAAGATTTTCTACACTAATGTATAGTCTTGATCATTTTGTAATAACCTACCCTAGTTTTAAGTACCCTACTTGAAGTACCAGCAGTCGCGAGTTTGAATCTCGGTACGCACATTTTATTACTAACAGTAGTACTCTAGAGTCTAGATCATAGTCTATCTGTGTACTTAACGTTTATACACACACAAATTTTCGCATTAACTGTAATATTTGTTAAACTAAAAGTTAAATATACCATGACTTGTAAACTTGATAAAGCGATTAGTATAGTTCTTATTTCTTCTAATTTGAAATCAAACACTTATTTTGTTAAGTAGAGGCGTCTAATGTTTCTCTTCGAAACATTCCAGACTAATCTTATTTACATATACTGTTTTTAAAAAAGGCTAAGCTGTAGGTAAAACGGAGGGTCATTCAAATTTAAATTTTCGTTCCCGTGCAAATCCTCTAGGGGATGACGTCGAAAAAGGGGAGCAAGCGTTAATAAAATAAATTAAAGATTAATAATATATTGTCTAAATATGGGCTTAAGGAGTATAAAGATGCAAATGAGATAAGCCCTCTGCTATTACACGTTCTCCGGTACTTTTGATTTCTTTTGTATTGAAAGCTTCCATTAAAGTTTAATATGTACATACAAATGCGTATTTTCGCAATAAACCCTTAATTTTAAGATAATTCTTTACAGTATTATAACTTATATGATAATTTTTTTGATTTTAAAATGTTTTGATCAACAAACAACATTTTTTGTTGTTTTTCCTATTAAGCAACAATTTCTCATTCAATTTCGTCATTCGACGTAATTAATTAAATCTTACAAAAGTAAAATACACTACTTAGATATTGTTTGCCACTAAAATTTTACTTATTATGTAAGCTTATTAAAATCAGTCAACACAAAAATTAAATAAGAATATTAAACGATTGTAAAAAGTGTGAAAATTATATAATGGTTAAAAATTCTTAATAAAGATCGCATCATGTATACGCGTGTAATAATGGACATTGATGAGAGATGCAGAAACGTGTCGAGAAGAAAGAACATTAAAACAAAATAATGAAATACTAAGTCCTTATTTTATAAAATAAAATTCGTTCTTGGCACCCAACTATGAGATGGTTTATTGCGATAGTCTGTCACTCTAATTCCCACCTTTTTATATTAAAGTCACTCAAAGGCACTCTCTCAATTTTAAATGAACATTAAATATATAGAACATAGAGTTTAAAATCGATTGCGATATGAATTTTAAAAAGAAGAACTTTTTTGAGTTTGATACGCCCGGCCACCACAGACGTCGCACCTGTAGAATGCGACTATCGCACGGAAAGATACAAAGACCGCGCCGTTCAATACTTTTTTGGGGAAACCAAAAAAATTTGGTGACGCTATTTTAATTGACGTCGGACGCCCATTAAAAATAACCTGCACTGAATGAATTACTCGAAGGTTTCGGAATGGGAAACATTGGTATGTACTCACGGTAGCGGTATGCAAATAATTCCAACTTGGTTAGGAACACGCTATTAAAGCAGTTTGTGATTTACAAGCGATCATTTATTTATACTTCGAAATTTCTCAGAAATTCTATCAATTTCGATAAATCGCAGTTTGATATCTCATACGCATCTTACTTTTTACTCTCAATATCAACATCAAACGAATATACCGGTATTATTTAGTTATAATAATATCGGCATATTTCCTATTGTGCCGATAAATTTTATCGGCACAATAGGAAATATTATAACTAAATAATAGTAGTTCATTTTACTTATATTGCTTTTTCCTTCATTTATAACTGCAAATAAACTATTACATATTACACTTGACCGTCTGAAACGATACTCAAAGATTTCCAATAGAGTTTATCGAGCAGAATTAATGACCAGGCAGTATTCCATACAATTTATAGCTCAACAAATAAAGGCGGATTGTCGTTTTTATTATTATTCATATATCTGCTCCAACATACGGAAACTGTAATCTCGGTTGGTATTAAGAAACTTCTACGAATGTCAAGCTCAGGGGAAGCTAAGTTTCGCTCGTAATATTGGTATAAAAAGTTTAAGAGCAATGATAAGTTTCACGTGTATCCACTTTGTGTAATTCTTTACTGTTTTCGTAGCTTTTACGGTTGATTAAAGGTGATTTGCTAAGAAGTACACCAGTCTTTGCTTGTATCTTCCAGAAAAAGAATGATGTAATAATATGTACCTAATGATAATATTTTCTGTATCGTAATGAAAACACTTGCTTATTTATCTCAGTAAAAGAAATTGTAATTGAAGAAAAACTTTAAACGACGTACGGTAAGCAAATAAAGTAGAGAATGAACGTCACCACAAACAAAGTTAACAAGAAGCTATAATTGCGTCTTTCTTAACTAAAGTTAAAACTTGCGTCGTTCCACGCATCGCACCCATTTGGCCCGTTCTATCTGAACCAGCGTCTAAGGCAAACTTTTAATAGTTTTTCTTTATTCAATCAACATATTTTCGCTCTCGGACACTTCTCTCGTTTGCCAACAATTTGTTTCGGTACTTTTTTCTCTTGCTGGAGATTCACTCACAACGTTCCTAACAAATTTGGTCTCGAGGGCGCTTTTAAAAGTTTCTACTTGCACTGCTTTAGTCTAGACAGAATATTTTATATTTACTTTGATGACACCAAAATTTAATTCAGAATATTGATTTCCAATATAAGTTATTTTAATAGGTATGTAAGTAGGTACTAGTAGGTACTTTTTCATGCTGAAACGACTGGACGAATTCAGATGATATTAAGCACACAGATCTCCTACGACTTAACTTACTTTTTCAAATTTAATCCACTGGAATAAATTATTAAGGTGGTTATGAAGATAGTTTGAGAGCCTAAAACAGGACAGGTTAGTTTTTATTTAGGAAATTATCCCTTTAGAGGCAAGAAATTTTATTATATTATAGTCGTTCTATTCCATACTAAGCGTCAAAATGCACCTAATGAAGAACACGAGCGAAACGATGATATATCGCATGTTGTATGTAATATCATATGTACACAAGTCATCTAGGAACGCCCGCGAGTGAATCAAGTTATTATAATACTCTCTATATTATTTTGATTTATAACATACTAGACATTGTAAAATTATTTTGAAATTTAACAGGCGTAAATCAGTTACGGCAATTTCCAACGTTAATTTACCGCTCTACTTTCATTCGTTAACGTCTTGGTGTCGCTAATGCGCATGCAAATGTCAACACATTCGAGGAGTCATTTTCTAGGAAGAATGATGAAGTGCGTAGGATGTTGACAAATTATAACGTTTATGAGAATTTAATAATAATTACGCTTTCGTGTTTTCTCTTTTCTGGTTATAGTCTTACTTCTATTCTCAATAAATTAATTAATTAATTTATGCATCTCAGTATACGTTATGTATGTACATATAGAATCTTTTTAAAATATGTATGTATATAAAATATTCTTGTTTTTGACATTTATTACATCATCAAGCTTACGATAACTTTTATTTCACAATCATTCTATCTGTTAATGAGTGAAGTAAACGCTCTGGATTTATATCATTTAAAGTTTTTAGATAGCAAAAAAATAATTTTATTGAAAAAAAAAATAGGAATACGTATTTAAAACACAAGTAATTTTCAACTATAGTTGAAAATTATATGAACACTTTTTAAACTCATTTAAACTACAAATCTTGCAAGCAACGATATTTATTTAACAACCAATGTAAATAATGTGAATGTTGTTTAAATTTATTTTCTACTATACCAACACTTAAAAATACAAGAGGGAATTATCCGCTAACACTTATATCGAATAGACAGCGCATTCGAAGTAATATGAAGATAAATTACCTGGTGAAATACTGCAATCGGAATGGAAAGAAGTAAAAATCATCGTAGAAGCTATTACCAGTCCGTGACTGTAATACCAAATGAGTAATTTTGAGATTCTTTAGATGCTCGCACAGCGAGGGAGCAAATGTCAGCGTCTAATAGCATCTAGAACATGATAGCGACGCGGGCGTAATCGAACTTAGTTTAGTGGACCGCTGATCTTGTTATATGCTTTTGTTTAGTTTCTGGAATTTGTAAGTAAATTTATTTATTATGTTTTAATAAAATTCTGAAATATGTTCATTACATCCTAATTATTCTTATCTTTACTAATATAAAAAATGTAAAAGTAACTCTGTCGGTCTGTCTATCTGTCTGTCTGTCGCGCTTTTATGCAGAACTACTAAATCGATCTAAATGAAATTTAGTACACAGATAGTCTAGACTCTAGAGCCTGAAAAAGTACATAGTCTACTTTTCAAGGCAAAAAAGGCTGTAAAGTGTTGAAATAGGGAATGAAAGTTTGTATGGAAATTCATCATTTTTAAAGCTAGAAGCTTGAAACTTATTTTCTTGGCTTTTGAATAGATATAAATAAGTAAGATATGTATTTAAAGTTTGATTTGAACATTTTATATTAGAGACGAACCCGAGCAATGCGAGGGTGAGTCGTTAGTATTACATATACGATGAATTCCTATGAAAAATAATAATTATTAGATTTATTATAACATAATATAATAGGTATAAGATTTGAAACGTAATGTAATACGATATTATATTAATGTTTATATCTCAAACACGTAATTTGGGATCAGTGTCAATCATTTTACAATATAATCACCTAATAATATCACTAGATTACCATTAATCTGTTTGAATTACAGAAATTCTATCTCTAAATGATTAATAATAATAATTTAATTTTCAACATTGCTGCTGTTATAACTTATATTTTTGGTAGGTATTCAATATTCATTTCAAAATTATCTAATACTATCAAATTCACTTGCTTCTTTATTTATTTCTATATGAATTGTCGTTTGGAATACGAACATTATTGTAAAAAATATTTTACAAATAGAAAGCTAGATGTTACTGCATACTTTATTAATTATTTTTTTCTTACTATAATTTAATATGAAAATATACTTACATCATACATATTACAAAACAATGCCCTCCGCCGCGTCTGTCTGTCTGTTTACGATAAACTCAAAAACTACTGCACAGATTTTCATTATATTTTCACCAATGGATAGAGTGGTTCTCGAGGAAGGTTTTAGTATATATTTTTTCTAGTTTTTATATACATTTACTAGCGGAACCCGCGGCTTTGCTCGTGCTATTTCTAGGGACGAAGCCAAGCGAAGCAAGGGTGTTATATAAATAATATAATATTATAGTACTTAGTTAAGCATATTATGCGTTGAAAATTAATTGCGGTTCCACTCCCTATTAGTACCATGTCATAGAGCTGTTACATTTAAAAACGTATACAGTTGAATATGACGAATGTGGTGCACCATCTGTTTTCTGACGCTAAGCAAATAGCGGAACAGATTGTCACGAAACTAACAAATTTCAGAAAAAAAATACGGGTACGATGATTTATAATGTTATTTCGGATACAAGAATGTTTATTTAAGAACGCTTTAGTTTATGGTGTTGGGTTTCCTTGCTACTGGTGCCATGGTGTTCTAACACATTTACGATATTAGATAACGGGACGTAAAAATATATCAAACTAGCAAACCTGGCCCGCTTCACTGTGCGTAACTAAAAATAAATTATTCGGTTTTTATATTTTTTCTAATAAAATAAAGGTAGCTTAAGTTACTCTTTATAAGAATAGCTATCTGCGATTGAAAGTTCCGTCAAAATCGGTCCAGCCGTTTCAGAGACTAACTGGAACAAACAAACAGATAGATAATTAAAGAAATTAGACAAAAATTTAAAAAAATGTAATAATTTTATTTTATTCATAGATAAAGCTTACTGTTTACATGACATTATTTTGTTTAACTGTTAGTTATTCTTTGCCCTTTGATTTAGTGATTATTGTTGATTTTTATTTGAGTTACGAGTTGGGCTACAGTAGGTATATATTCGTCCCTAATATATTTTTACGCATAAACTATATTAATTATAAATTTATGAAAAACTATGGTTGATTTTACTGTGTAATATTACATATTTAAAATTAATATTTAAAAATATCTTTTAAGTACGACATAATGTAAGGCATATTTTAACCTTTTATATGCCACAAAACCACGCATGGTAGAATATGGTATACAGTGACGACCAAACACGCTATTTGGTACTTTTGAATAAGAACGGTATTTTTTGTTTAATTTTGTCATCATACTATGATAACAAAATTCAATGAAATATAAAGAAATATTAAATGTTTAAACATGTATAAATAATACAAATCGCAAGTACTTTGCAAATTAACTTATGGGCAATATTTTTCACTAAGCTTTTCCTAAAATATATCAGTCATATTATAATCCTTCTCTCAGTACTGACTACTCTTTAATAACGCATCTCCACATTCATTAGAAGAATGTTGATGGATATCTCATGTCTATTTACTTTTGTTATCTGTTTTTATTATTTTGTGAATTAATTTTTTTTTATTATTTATTTATAGTTTTTGTAAAATCGAATAATACACTTTCAACATATTAGTTCAATGCGGATGAACCGATTAGATTTTTTTTAAATTTTATATTTGGAAGGTGTTCGCAGTTCGCAGGTCATCAGACCCTGTAGCTGGATCCTGTAGGGTCAGTAGGGTCGTGATATCATATTTAGAATATTCTTTATTGCACATTAAATTATGTTACATAAAATTATACTTTAGACTCATTTAAAGGGCCCGCATGAATAGATTTTTTTTATTGTATGACTATTAGATTTTAAACAAGATTATTTCTATTTATGAGTTTATTTTATAATTCCGTGATTTTGTGATCTTAACATTCGTACGGTTTAAAGGCTTTACGTAAATTCCTGTTTTAAGGGGAAAAATGAAAAGCTCGTTATACGACCCAAATTGTATATGTAAAGCCAAGCTAACCGTAAACTTTCGGCGTTTTAACGAGTAACGCAGAAGTTAATCTCTGATAAATTGACTGAGTTCCAAATCTACTTTATGTCAAGCATATATGGAATATTAATTTTTGAATCCAACTATTAAGTATCAATCGATAATTCGAATAACGCGAATCGATTTATCGTATAATGGATGTAAATAGTTCAACTAATAAACTCAGTTGAGCATGTTTGCTTTATCAATTTATCACTCGGAAGATATTAAACCTAAACACTCCTAGGGCTTTTGTATTTGCATAATCATTAAGTATCGGACGTAACGGGACGGCCCGGCGCCGCTAAGACGTCCTAACGCATTCCCAATAGGGTTTATATTGCCTTGCTAAACGTTGGCGGGGCAATATTTTGTATTAGTTCGAAGGCAGATCGTTCCAGCAAATTGCCTCTCTATATGCAGAGAGTTGGCAAGCCGATTTTCATTAACTACTAAGAATCGCTCGTCCGTCTAAGTATGATTCGTCTGGAAATAAAGATGTTATTTTGAAATACAAATGATTGCGAATGCATTTTCGTATTTAGGAAATATTTTTAATTTAGATAAATAATAATTATAGATTTGTATAAATTTTAATACATAGCTACAACGTAGAACACTTCTAAGGTTATTTGAAAGCTATATAACATAATTACAATTTAATAAGTAAAACGAATTGTAGTTATGAGTTTTAGTAGAGTAAATAACAAACAAATTAAAGCAATAGATTTTTTTTAAGTGAGAGATTGATATAAAATGTTCAAA
Source organism: Boloria euphrosyne (assembly GCA_951802675.2). Taxonomy (NCBI): domain Eukaryota; kingdom Metazoa; phylum Arthropoda; class Insecta; order Lepidoptera; family Nymphalidae; genus Boloria; species Boloria euphrosyne. The sequence continues at coordinate 9,299,316 of OX637879.1, read as the reverse complement.
AGTAGGTACCACAAAACAGTGGTTTTCTAAGACCAACAAAATCGAGATACAGAAACACTAAGAAACAAACATTTAATATTAAATATATATTTTGTATTCTTTATATATCACTATAAATATCTGATGGTCTATTTCAGTCACTAAATCGCATTTCTCCCAGGGATTTAATTAAGAAAATGCGCTCTGGGTGGCGGTCAGCTTAGTACTTGACCATCGCTTGGTTTCGCTTGCGAACTGTATTTAAGCAAATTATCCATGCAAAATTCCTCACTTGAGTATTTAGGGGCATTAAATTAGTTTGAATTCTATTTGAACAGTTACATAGCTTTGTCTAAGCCATCGAACTCTTGAATTCCGTTATTATACTGAAAATTTAAATTGTTTTTCTAATTTGGTTTGAAATGTATATTATTTAATATTTACTTCTAAAGTTATCGAAATTAATGTATGTACATATACATAATATAATATATTGTAGGTATATATAATTAATATATGGTATAATAAACTCGCTGTCTACCTTATTTGTTTCTCGATTAACATCTTCTCTCGCAACGGATTTTGATACCTAATCCTATTTTGGTTTTTATTAAATAAATTGAAGATTATAAAAATACAGTAGCAAAGAAAGTTGTAATAAAGTATTAACAATGTACTAACAATGACTACCTAAAAATGTTAAATTAATGAATTTAAAAATGAACTTCAAACAAATCTTCAAATATAATATGTATCTGGTTTGGTAATTAATTAAAAAAATACCAATCGGTTATTTTTAACTTTTTAGTGTTATTTATTTCGAAGTTAGTTTTTACTTTTTTAAGTTATTAAAATATTAAAAAAGGTTCTAAAGTAAAAAATAATAATCTTATAGTTTTATTAACAATGTACCAGGCTTTTATAAATAGTAAATGGCCTTTATAGGTACCATTATTCCGTCTAGTCGTTTTAGCCGTGCTTCATTGATTTTAAGTGCGCAGTATAATAATATCATTCATGAAGTTAAAGGTAATAAAGGTTATTTAACAACGTTCATTAATTATTATTCAGTCTTAGTAATTTTTAATTAACTTTATTTTAAAAAAAACCAAAATAATATAATATTTCTTAATTGTTATAGAAATCATGAAATTTCATGGAAAGCTAGCAACTGTAATGTTATTTTATCGCTAAAACATGATTGATTTAATTATTTTTACGTCGATAGGTACCTACTATTAAAGTTAATTATCCAAAGTAGATAGGATGTGCAAACACGTTTTTTGGTGGAAGATAAAGTAATACATATAGAATTACTTTTAATCTTTACTTGTTTTAATTGAATTTATATAAATACACATAGTGCAATAAAATTTAAATATTCGAAAAAGCGAATGTTAAAGTGAGGTAAAAATTTGCGAAATAGTACCTGAAAGGCTAAAATAGAAGCTATTTTTGAAGCCATTTTAAAAATGGAATCTCTGCATTGCACCAACACACGCTTGTTTCGTCAAAAAACACAACTGTGAAGCCAAAATTTCAAATAAATACCCAAAAATTCATAATTCATGACACAATTATTATCACAATGAAAAATTTACTAAGACAGTAGTCTACTACGAAACTAATAAGCTATTTATCAACAATAAGTTAGTTAATTCCTGCCAGTTTAGTGGCATATTTTGTATCGATTCAATCCATGCCTATTAGGGTTCGAGGGCTTACTACGCCGTTCTGCTAATTTTAGTGGTAACACAATACCCTCGTAAGGCCCAACGGCCTAAATTAATGACAAAAATATGTTGACATTTCGGCCCAAGATAGTTTTAAATATCATGAGATTGCGGCCCAACGACCTAATATTATGACATAATATTAAAATGTATTTTTTGATTTCAAAAATCCCGCCAATTTTAATCTGCCTTCAAAAAGGTATTAACCTTAAACGCATCTATAATTTTGACAATGTCAACTTGGCATTTTAAAACCAAGTATCTGTCTTTTTGATGAATCATCTCGACTGAACGGAGACCTCGTGGAGATAAGTAAGTAAATCTTTTCATATCTTCATAATCATCACTTGGTAATATCTAAATTGTATTGCTAATAGTTGTGGAAATGTTACATTTTGTTTTCACGCAATTCTTTTAATTGAAAAGTAATTTTAATGCAGAAATATGAGAACGATAAAACTATGTCCCAAAATAAGGTCGGTGGGTTTTTATTGTAAAACTTAGCCTAACTTCTGTGTCATAATTTTAGCACATTGGGTATTTACTGTTCTTTTGTTTAGGCTATGAACGAAGACGATATTCAAACAACTTAAGACCTATTCGAGTTTGAGGATGATGAAGATATCGATGATATTGATGACGTGGACGTGGATTATAGACCTCAGAACCGAAATCGTCAGTCGGATATCTTAGCAACATCTTCTGATACTGAAGGCGATGTTTCAGTTCCAAATCCTCCTGCGAGAATTTTAGACTAGTTCACCATTTTTATGTTACACAACAATGCTGCTCTAAAATCTTTATTATTATAATACATATTATAATACTTTTATAATTCTAAATATTACCATTGATTAGTAAAGACATTATTTTATATATTATATAGTAAAAACATTATTTTGTTACATGATTAGTACTATTATATTTTGTTTCATAAATAATTAAATTATGTCTAATAATAATGATTGTTTCCTAATAATGAGACTCATTTAGTGATTCTTGTTATGTTTAATTAGTAAGAAAAGTTTTAATAAAGTTATGATTTCATTATATGATTAAAACATGTTTTGTTTCATTAATAATAAGTAGATCGCATTTTTTTAAAACTAATATTGTACTTTAAACTAAGGCCCGATGACCCAAAAAGAGGACAAATTATTTCTACATCATTTTTCCATTAAATAGTTAGCTTTAGGCATAAGAAGTATCATTTAACAGAAATAATTCATAAGCGTTTCATTTAAATACTTTTTTACTAATTCAAAGTTCTGGGCCGCTACTACTTGTACCTATTTTTAGTACATTGGGTCGTAATTTATATCGACCTAAATTTAGGTTGGGCCTTACGAGGATACAGTCCCCTAAGTTCAACTACAATAAAACGATTTAAAAATGTATAGGCGAACTACCAGATGTATCAAGGACACTTTAATGCATGTCACTAGCAAAAAGTAAGGGTGTGAGACCACCAACAGCAACTAAACCGGTAAATCTCTAGTAATCCCCATCTCGTATATTATGATTGTCGGACTTAAGCCTATATCACTAATACTCAACATGTGGCAACTCGAGAGACATGCTTTTATGGATGGCGCGATAGCTACTCATGAACAGACAAACCGTGCGAATCTGTCGTTTAATATTTAGTGGCTTTAGATACTGCTAAAATGTATTTTTAGTTCAATACATTAGTCCTTACTAATATTATAGATGCGAAAGTAACTCTGTCTGTCATTCTGTCTATCTGTCGCGCTTTCACGCCAAAACTACTGAACCGATTTAAATGAAATTTGGTACACAAATAGTCTAGAGCCTGAGAAAGTTTGTAAAGATTGTATAATGAAGGAGGTATCTTAAATAATTCATCTGCGTACAGCATAAAACCTGTATATGTTGTATTAAAGATAACAAAAACCGTTTTTTTTAATTCGTTGATTTAAAATAATAAATAATTATTTCACGCTCTAAGGCTGAATTTTGCTAAGCAATAACAATACTATTATTATAATCTAACCTAAGTCAGTAAAGTGTATTGATCTGATTTAGATGACATCTACCTACTATATAACTTTAACAGATTTAATAAAAACACAGTTGTTTACCTAATATCTAATTTGCAATGTTCATGCATTTCATAACATTTTATATTATAATAAAAAAATTCAATTTATGAAAGATGAATACGTAACTAAATAAATATAATACATAATAATATTTATAATGAAATATGTACAAAATTTTATAATAAATACGCCTCATATTGTCTCTAATTGAAGTTCTACTTCGCAAATCACGTCCCCAGCGAGTCGGATTGTATGAGGTTTGTTTTTAACAATGATTCCCCAGTCAATAAAAGAGTAAACAGCGTGTATCCTATTTAAACACCAATGACGGGTCAATGGAGCTGTGTAAAATTGACAGAGAAATATATTTTTATGATGTAAATTATGAATTTATTTGAAAAACGACTGAATATTCCAATGATAAATTAAAAGAAAAACACCTTAGTAACGTTATTTATGATCTCTAGGTTACAATATTAAGCCAAATACCTAAACTTTTCTATAATAATATTAAAGAAATTAAGTATTTATCTTATACTACTTATTGAATAAGTAATTCTTGAAAATCTATATTATATATAGGTACATATTATACTAAAATTCTTAGTCGATTCTGTTACATTACATATTAATTGCAAAATTATTATCATTTACTATTGAAATAGTCATTTTTATCGACGCAGAGGCAGAATCCATCGTTTTTAGAATTTGTTTGTCCACCACGAGAATAAGAGTGGACAAAATTAGATGAAATTTGGTATCATTATAGTTTAAATAAAACATCTCATTTGTAAAAATCTTCGATATTAACATTAATACACGTAGAAACAAACACAATTTTCTAAAAAGGTACAAATTTACAAAAAAATAATACCCAGTAAAGTTCGCCCGCCCAGGTGTCATACTGACAGGGAAATAAAGAAAAACACACCAAAACACTTGCTTTTGTATTTATTTGTTAAAAATATATAGGTACTGTTGTTATATTACATGATTAAAATTTTAATATATTCTTAGTTATACATACATTTATGAATTATATTAAGTTAAGATGAGTAGAAATTAAATACAATACATTGTGTTTGAGAGAACAACTACTAACTAGACGTGTGAAGTTCGTATTACTGTATTTGGTCAGAATAGTGGACTATGACAATATGATCCTCTTCTCATCAAAGGAGGGGTCACATCCATTAGAGGGAATTAAAATGAATGAATGACTAAATTAATCGATAAGTATAAATTGGTATGAGTATTAATGAAAAGAAAATAATAGGCAAAAGAATATTAAATATTATGCTTACAGAAGGTAGAGTTAATAAAAGTGAATTAAATATTTCGCAACTCTGCGGAAACCTCGCCATATCGCCAGCAATTAATAAAAAAGCAAATTACTCTGCATCTTGTTTGTACAAACCCTTTCGAAGTTTGCGTTTTGAAATATATGCACCCTCCAGACCGGTGGCATCAATAATAAGTGTAGGTTACATGCCCCATTTGAATGCCCCTGTTGATTTTGAACATAAAAGATATAATCTACCGCGTTGGTGTAAAATAACCGTATTTTTCTTTTGTGTTATGATTCGTGACCCACCCTAGCGTACAGACGGGTGCCCATTCAGATTTTCTCTGTACGTATTTTTTAATAATGGGTACTTACCAACGAAACCCAATACTTTGATGCCATTTGTAATACTATATCACTTTATATCAACAATTTTGGTTTGAAATGAGCGATAAGAACGTTAATATTTTTAAGGGCGCTGTATTAATCAAAAGTATGTTTCAAATGAATAAAAGTGATGTGAAATATTAAAGCTCTATTAAAACACAACACATGTGACCGACTCTCTTAAAAAGGGCCACGCAATATAAGTTGTTGAAAGCCCCATATTCAGAGTGTTAAATACAAGGTCAAAGATACCATCTGCACCAAATGGCATGTTCTATCCGTATCTTATTATAAAAACAAACATAAGTGTGAACGCGTGCAGATAGAAGAGGACACTTAGATATATTAGTATTAAGTGTAACAGCAAGTCTAGTTGGCTGTCTGCTGAAATTTTGTTTTGTAACTAAACTAGTGAGTAGTCATGCTAGATAACTTCGCGTCCAAGTCGTGATTTATTTTCGTTTTTCATTATTTCGTAGAACATATACAATTGGCTCGGCTTATCACTTTTGCTGTGCTAGTGGTCACGGGTTCGAGTCCCACAAGGAGCATTATTATTTTGTGAGATGGGCACGAATATTTGAATTCCTGTCATATATTTGTAATAGGTATATTTAGATATATTTAGAGTCATATACTCGTATGAATTATTTTCACTATAAGTACCAACCAATTGTCTAACGATGAAGGACTAAGATGTAAGGAAAGTATTTGAAAGGCAATCCGCCAACCTGCACTTGGTGAGCGTCGTGAAGTATGACCTTATCCCCCTTATTACAGGACCGAGCCCAGCAATGGGACATAAAAAAACACTTATTACTACAACATAATATTATGTAATCACTATGAAAACAGTTGTCGTTATCTATTAAGAGTATTATAAAATACTCTAAATATAATATTCTATATGATAATATACTAAGTAATGTTAAACAGGGATTCTGAAGCGCTTGAAAGCGTTTAAATGTATTTACCCAAGTAGCACTTAGTGAATGCAGCGAATGCATGCATAACAACGTGTTAGCCGATTATTACGTGTGAAACACTCGCATAGAATTATGGGCATCTTAAAACGGCTAGAGAAATAGCTACTCGTCTGTCTATCGACACTCATAGCTATAAAGGTATGGAATACGCGATTTTGTAAGTATAACAGAAGTACGGTAACTAAGATTTAGTTAAAGAGTCTATTGCTAGAAATTTTAAATTTTGAGGGTATCTAATACTTACCTATACAATAATAATTTAATATATATTTTTATTACGTATAATTTGGTCAATTTGTAGCTTTTTAAATGAATTTACTTAATTTATTAAAGCATTTTACACATCATAGGTAATTTATAAGCATAGTTTAGATATTAACACTAAAAACAAGATAAATTCTTAAACAAAGTGATGTTATATAGAAATCAAATTATATCAATAATTGAATATTAAGACGAAAGCCATTTCCATAATAACCACGCTCAAAACGGAACAGTGAAGTGCTGTATAAGTAATTATTACACAATATTCCCGGAATCACTGTTTGCGATGCTTCCTGTTTATTCCCGGGGGCGTCTTAATGTTTCAATATGTTTACAAGTGCCTGAGAAATTCGTCTGAGGCTACGAGATTATCTATGCGTATAATAAGTTTGATAGATTATATTACCCAAGTTAAACGAACGCAATAAATAATTTATAAATTTCAAAATTGAGTAATTTAATATGAAAATTAATTGCTTTCTTTAGCTTTATAACCGTTATATTATTTCTACATCGCTTAGGGACTCTTGTTCAAAGGAATACATACATATTTTAAAATAAACAAGTATCTCTTAAAGAAAAAGAACTATTTTTTTTAATTAATAAGTATAATATAATATAAGTAAGTTTTCAGGAATAGCAATCGAAAACCTTGTAACACTGTCCACATTTTAGAGGAAGTCATAAATTATTCGAGTAAGTGGTTATCTCAAATCGACTTGTTTTCTGATAGCACGTGTGAATGAGCGTCTTAAACACGTGCTTTCGTATGCAAAAACTCAAGTGTTTCTCGCACATGTCAAAGTATAAGAGGCTTTTTGTTCAAATAATTTAGCTTACTACTTTATTTGCGTTTAAAGACTTGCTGAATTGAAAGAGCCATATTCATGTACAAAATTATTAATGCTATTTATTTATTATTAGGTTATAGAGTTTTTTTTTACGGAAAATTAAAGGTATGTTAAATTGGAAGAAATTTAAATATGCATGCTCAGACCAATGAAGAAGTACTTTTTTATTGGTCTGAGTATGCATGTAAACAAAGCTGTAAATATCTCTTTAATGTATTTAATAAGCATTGGTAAGGCAGTGGCAACCCAGTGGTAACGCGATAACGTGGATATGCCGAGATGCCGAGTGATGCAGGTTGAAATCCGGCTTCGCACCTCTGATATTTTCATGTGCGAATCATTTATATCCTGATTACCACTTGTCTTACGGTGAAGGAAAACATCGTGAGGAAACCTGCATGTCTGAAAGAAACCTAGTAAGTTTTCGAAAGACACGTGAAGTCCGCCAACACGCACTAGGCCAGCGCGGTGGACTATGGCCTAATCCCCCTAGTACTGAGGGTTGCCTTGCCCAGCAGTGGAACGTTAAAAAAAGGCTGAAGACAACACAAGCATTGATTTATACATAAGTTTACTGACAAGCAATGTACAATCTAGTTTAGATTGTACATTGCTTGTGTAAAGCGAATACATTTAAGTAAGTGGTAAGAAGAACTACTTACGGTATCCCCAAAATTGGACTAAAATTTATCATTTTTGGGATTAGAAGTGTAGTTGTTCTTAGTTTTTTTTTTCATAATAACTATAATATTAAACTTGTATCTATTTGTCTAATTTAACTGCTTTTGTATTTACACGATGAAATTAAGTGCTTGGCATTAGCTCCTTAAAAATTCAGTTAGTACACAATATTATTATGTTTTATTGACTTTGTTATTATATTAGTATAATTAAATAGTTTTAAGCTCCTAATCTGATGCATTATAAAATTGGAGGTTTATACGTTAATAATTTATGGAAATTAATGCTGTAAAGCTTTAAAAGTTCATGTATTGTGGTTACTTAATTCGTAATGTAAATTACATTCTACCTAACCATAGTATAGTAAACTTAGGTGATGTTACCATAAAACAATGTTATTCTCAAGTTAGTATCAACAAAGAATAGAGTAACAAAATTATGCAGCGACCGACCGACCAACAAAGCTCAGCCGCTGGACATTGTAAGCTTGTGTTATTTTAGTTAACCAGTCCATATTACAAACTTGCATTAAGGGTATATAGTATATACCTTCTATTATTTAATAATATTGAAAGCTTTCAAAATATTTTTTTTTGGCTACTCGTATGAAAGTAAACGTTTTTCAGTATGTGTATGAGTTTGTTACTCTCTCAAATTAAAACGGTTGAACGTATATACTCGTATCTATACATATGATACAATTCTAACTTAGTTAAATCTGTACATTGATTATTTTTTGGATATTCTAATTGAAATAGTTTTTAGAATTTTTGTCTGTCTATCTGACTGTCTGTGACCGCATCACGAGAAAACCACTTTTTCGATCTAGTTTTGATGAAATTTTGTGATTAGGATACTTTTTACTGCAGAAAAAATATCTCACTTCGGAGATATCTATACTAAACGCCAAAATGTATCTAATGTGTATATAATATGTTATAATGGATAGTATTAGTTGAAACAGATGATCAAAATAAAAAAAGTACAATGTCTTGTTTTACATATTTTTATATCTATAAAAAGCAGACTAGAAAAAAAATGATTTAACCGACGTAGGTAAAATAAAAATACCCTTAAGTGGCCATACTAGGAAACAATAATATATGCTCTGTATTACCGTTCCCACTGTTCAATATCAGAGTTGCATATTATTCGACCCCACAAAGTTGTTTCCATCTACGAATACTTATTAGCAACTGTCATAATTTGTCCTTTGTACGCGTTTGTTATGTGCTGTTGACCGTAGCTTGCATTTAACGCTTGGATAAATACGTAATATGTACCCGGTCTTTTAACTATGAGTCTACTTACTAGGTATGAAATTGGTAACTTTTGATACATATTTTATGTATTGGGGCTTATATAACCTCATATTACTAGGTATAAGTTCTCCTTTAATACGAAGGTGATCAGATAATTCATCACAATAAGATGACCAAGTGTAAGTTGGCGGAGTTCATGCATTCAAAAACTTACTAGGTTCTGCCATGCAGGTTTCACGAAATTTTTCTTCACCGTAAGTCAAATGGTGATTGCATGAGTGGTCATTAGAATATAGGTGCAAGACTTGGGATTGGAACGATATGGTTCCCTAAAACTCTCTTATTCAAGATTCCCACACTATAGTCTATACCCTAAGATTCACGCATGTAACTTCGACAATCTACTTTGTAAGTCAACATGGTCTCCACACGAGATCGCATACATAGAACTTTAGATGTAACTTAGGACGTTAGTTGAAACAATTGAATTTAAAAAATTAATTTATTATATTATGATATGTTACTACGATAATATGTGAAACCTTTTTTTAAGGTATTTGACTTTCATGATATAATGACATAGTTGTAGTCTTACATGAAGGTATATTATCTTTTAAGGTCCTGTGTTATATGTATCGTGTTCTACTTATAGTCACTTATTCATAATTTTATTTAAATTTTCGTATAAAATGATTAACAAATAATTATAAGTAGTACGTACGTCTTAATTAATAGTCTGTCAAATTTATATTCTTAAAAATTTTTAGGTTGTAATTTTAAGTTCCTTTGTAGCAAAAATAAATCAAAAAACGACAACCCCATACAAAAACAAATCTCAAGTAAAGCCCGTAGGCTATTAGTAAAGTTTATACATCTGTTTCTTTATCTATTATACTCTTTATATCTACAACAATTACTAAAGTACACTTTTAAATCATTGCCGCAGGATACAAATAACAATAAGAAAGAAAGGATCTTGACGAGAGACTCGCGTTAATCCCAATAAGGATATATCGTGTCGACACGATTTAAACCTGTACCACATTAATATAGGCCTAAGGCATATTAGCTACATGTATAAATACCCGTGCTCTGCAAATAACGTTGAAGTATTCTATTATATGAGATCCTTGCCTAAGGCGGGGGAGCGTCCGGTAGTAATAAACAAGACAATATTCGATAGACGAATGCTATACCTTCACGTTATAATAAAATTGTTAGAATTTGTTTGCTTTTCTTTTTAAAACAGCTATGAACATTAAAAATCTGTGCTCAAAATTATAAGGAAATTATAAGTAAACTAGCTGACCCGTGCCCACTTCGTTGGGCACAATGTTAATAATCCTTTTTAGTACAGAGTGTTATGTTTTAATTTCTAACTGCCAAAAGGAGGGTTATACGTAGGTATTTTATTAATATTAAAAATTAAATTATCTATACTAATATTAAAAAAACTACTTTTTGTAACTTAAATATAAAAGTTAGACATGTGCTGTCGTTGACTTTTTTGTAGGCATTTTCAAGCTCCACATCTTTTCTCTAGAACTCAAAAATATATCTTTCATAGTTAAGGCAGCGTTCGTAAGAAACGCTTTCATTCGACCGTTTTTTCTCCGATTCACTTTGCAAAACGGACTACCACGTAAAAGCCTTTTTATTTTTCGGTTTTTTATATAACCTATGACACTCAGCAATAATGTGGCTTTCTATTGGTGAAAGAATTTTTAAAATCGGTTCAGTAGATCCCGAGATTACCCCTTACAATTTAACTAACACACAAACTTTACTTCTTTATAATATTAGTATAGATAGTATAGATTGCTGTTAACTTAGTTGAGATATAACGGAGATAACCGCTTGCAACTATAACCTATATAAACTTGCTTGTTTGTTCCATAGTCCTCTGTGAATTATCGGCATGTTGTATTAGAGCTTTTTAGCCGCTTTGTAAGCGCTAACGTTGTTTAATCAACCACGTCTGGTCTAAAATGTTATTAAATACCGACAGTATGTATGAGGCTAGATAATGTCAGACACGCAAATTATGAAACCAAAATATTTATACCAATAATGTAACACTGGTTGGATCGTTTGTCACCGCGTTTCGTTAGCACCAGTAGTTTTAATGAAATTTTTAATTAAAAATGTAATGTAACATTACAAAAGAAATTATTTAATATGTTATAATTTTATATGACATCTGTATACGTATTTCTGTGAAGTATAATAAATGAAATTCTCCAAAATAATATAACAAACATTGTTGGTAATTGAAATGTACGATAAAAGACGTATCAAATATTTTCAGTAAGTGAATTCCATAACATCTCATAAGAATCACAATTGAAGCTCTTCATTGTAAATTGGAATAGGTACGAATATCATATTATAGTGTATATATGACGGAGCAATAATAATATGCGTACAGTATAAGGGTTGTTTACCACGCGCGACGGTTCAAGATTTTTGTACAATATTTTAAATTATTATTATTTTATTATTTAATATCATACAATGAAATATACTCAAAGATAAGCATATTTTTAATTTTATGACCTCAATAAGTTTTAAAATAGATTTGAAGTACCTTTAATTAGAATTGATTTCAAATCCATAATCCATTTTGACTATGGTCCATCTGTTCTGCCTGTTTTTACTATGTACATGAAAATACATGTAAATACATAGTACATGAAAATCTCTTTATTAGAATGGTCAAAATTATAGCATCTCATAGCTTTCGATATAGAATTTAGTGGACAATGGGTTTATCTAAGGTTGAAGCAATATCAAAGGATTGCGAGCGCTTTGTGCCTCTTGAATTACTCAAATTCAGTATTCCCAATAAACTTTCCCGAACATGACTTTACAATTATGTATCCTCTTAAGTTGACGAGTAAAATAAATCATTTTGAACTCATCTTGTATGAATATAAAGTTTATTCAAACGTTCTACATTAGAATTAAATAGATGTCCATAATATATTTTAGATTTTTTGATAGTAATTTGTAAATAAGGTTAACCATCGTACGTGTTTAAAAACACTAAACGAAGGTTTTCTCAATACTTAAACAAATTCATAAACCATAATCCCACTACACAATCATAATCAAGCTATTCATCATTTTTATATAGAAAATTATCAATCCACTATCTCGTCATCACTATTGTAGGTATTTAACCGATTCGAACAACTTTAACTGGTTTTGTACCTATATAAAAGTTATTGCATTTTTGACCTGTATTTAAATTATTCCTTTATTAAAGAATGTATAATTAAGTAAAAAATATTTTAAAGTTAGTATATCTGTATTCTCTTTGGTTAAAATATAATTATGATTAAAAAAAATTATAGAGGATACTATTTGATAACAATAAATTGTCTTGAGAAAAGTTTCTCTTGAATCTGCGTATTTTCCTTCTATCTCATATCCTATTCATTAGATTTCATTTGTCAGCGCTTGCTGCTTTGATGAATTATTCAGAGCAATTTGTTGATACCGATTTATCTTATAACTATGCCTTCGTCCCAGTCTATTAGGAAGCTTCAACAGAAATCGATTTAAATGTTTACTTTTCAGCTATTGAAGGAATACTTAAGAACGTTTTATTTTTAATAGAAAAAATATATAACAAATAATATCAATTTGAGAGGAAATATTTAAAATTCCTAATATTGTATACACTAGCAGTAACTAGGAAGGTACCAGTGGCGTTAGCATAGTGGAAACCAGGTGTGGTGGACACCATAACATAGGTGTGCGGAAACTGCTAGAACAGAATCAAGCTTTAGATAATGTGTGGTAGGTAATAACATACATGTAATACTTATTATTAACGTGCCTAATTACTAACCTATTCAAGATTTTCTAAGTTTTACCCATATTCATAATTCCACCTATACAGAAATCGTTTGAGAATAATAGATTTTTGCAATTAATTAAAATATAATAATAATCGAGTATAAAAGCTCGCATTGTACGGATAGAATAATTTTTACGCCACTTTATGGAACTGTAATCTATCTTCTATCTATATAAATAAAAATGAATGTTGGTAAGCGCATAACTCACGAATGGCTAGACCGATTCGGCTTATTAATTTTTTTGAATGTTCCTTGAATTCCACAGAAGGTTTTAATACAAAAAAAAAAAGAAAAAGAATAATAATAATTAATGGTGGTAAGCGCAAAACTCGATAATGGCTCAAACAATTCGGCTAATTTTTATTTTTTATGTTCCGTAAGTCACACGGAAGAATTTAATAATAATAAAAAAATACAAAGTTTTTAAAAAACTTATACTAAAGCGCCTTAGTCGTAATTACATACCTAATACGTGATTCACATATATTGAAAGTATGCACTACAAACAAATTCAGAATATTGCCACGTAAGTTATTTTGATATTACTAGTAGCTTAGACCTTACCAAATAGAAATACTCAGTAACATTACTTATTACTTAACATAACATGAGGGACAAACGAATTTGTTGGATACAAACTTATTGGATACTTTTGATCCCAAACAGAAATATTTCGCCACAAAGCAACTAGGATATCCTTTGTAGCTTTGAAGGGCAACCCTATAGGCTTACTGCGTAACATTTCAATAATCATTTAAAAAATCCTACATCATTCGTTTTCTTTCTGTTATTTTGGATATCTTTATGTATATCAAAGAGTAAGTCTCCTTTTATTATTTGTGGGTTTTACCTGAATTTGTTTTACTCATAAGACTATATTTTGCTTTGTTGTTAGTAATGTAAAGATTTATTAAGATAATATTTGATAGAAAGAAAAATGTTCAAATAATTTATTTAAGCAGGTGGAACTCAAACAAATATTTCAATTTTTTGGGACAAATATATATGATAGGACATTATTACATACAGCGCCATCTATTTCCGTGTTATGCTATCAGGCTTGTGTTACGGATACTAGATAGTTTACGAGTATATTTTTTAAAACATACATATTATAAATATAACTATCCATGACTGAAGTAGGTACACTCATTCGTGCTCATCAAATTAATACCCCCAGCGGGACTCGAACCCGCCATCTCTGACGCAAAATGCACTAAAACTGTGTCAAGCATAGCACAGTTTGTAGTGCATTCGTCAATGAAACTTGTAAAGCAATAAATTTTACTTTAATTATTATGGAAATCGATTTTTTAATCTTATTAATGAAGAATCTTATTACCAAAGTAATTTCCAAGAAAAATACATTAAAATATAATTTTGAGTCTTAAAATGTGAAGTTGATATTATTAACTTTGAACAAGGGCGCCAAGAGTACAACAATATTTGTTTAAATTATCCGGTAGGGCTAAAAGCTGGAGTAAAAACAATAGGAAGTACCAGGTATCAAGGGGATATTAAAAATGTATAAAAACCTTCACACCAATTACTTAAAAGTGAGTAAAATGATTATTTAAATGTATGCCAACCAAAAGCAGAAAATCATGGCTTGGATCCCGTGTGCAATGTTTCCTTTCCATTCTGTCAATTTTATCTTAGGCGCTGTGAAAACAACGCATTGATCTATCTTGTACATTCTCCTTATATCACAGTGTTACTCCTTATATCATTATCTATCTGCGTGTGAATATCCCGTTAAAATCGGTCCAGTCGTTTTAGAGATTAGCCTGAACAAACAGACAAACAGACAAAACTCTTAAATTTTTTTGTGTAAGTACCGTATAAACTTTCATATGCATTTAATGAAAAGCTGTTAATTTTCATTTAAAACAGATACTTCAATTTTATTTATATGTATAGATAATAAGATACGAAAGGATATCCTCAGTATATTTTGGAATCTCATTGGGCTTACAGAAAAGAATGAAATAACATACCCTAGAAATATATTACCTATGCTCATAAAATCACAAATATTCTCATCACATGTTATGAGTCAAGAACATCAGAAAAAGGCAGTACAAGCCTTTGGATATGAAAACGCAAATTGAACTCAATAACATATCAAACGACTCGTCAGGGATCGGTGAACCCGCACGTTTTGGCCTATCCCATTTTATCCCTAGCTTTCACAGACACTGTTTTCGAGACTTCCATCACACCTTTTGTTCATATTTTTCAATTTATTCAAAATATATTCCCATTTTGCATTATAAATATCTTTTTATATCCATACAATTGAAATTGTGACATTTCCAAGCACGAGCTTAATAAAGTTTTAAAATAAATAAAATTGCCTTAACTTGCTATTTTATTATTAAAACGACACAATAACTTACCCGTTTATTATATTCGGGCCTAAAATATTATTATAACAATAAAAGCCGTACGATAACTTAATGAAAGTAACGAAAATTCTGGCGCAATAAATTCGATAAGCTCACAGTAATTAAACATAGCCCCGTATTTAACTGTTCTTCGGTATTTAACTGGTCAATTATATAAATACGAATTGGAACGTCATAAAATTGGGCCCGCCAATAATGAACAGACGGCGCAGTAAACTATGTCGCCGTTAATATCGGGTGCGGACGTATTGGGCATTTAGCGCTTTGCCCGTTCCCGCCTGAACAGAATATCGTTATGACGGTAGCGTCTACAAAATCATTAAAAGTTAAATTTCTTATTTATAAATATGTAATTGTATAAATTTTTATTCTAGTGCTTTATATACCAATACATAATTTTCCATATAACTGCCCGTCTTCTTGTAATAATTTAATAAAAGTGCTAGGTACACATTTACATTACTGAACGTTTAATCCTGTCACTTTCTTACTATCTGGTAGTAGTTCAAAATCTTCTTCTATGGTCGTGTACGGGGATGGGTCGAGCTCACTATTAAATTATTTATCCCGCTGAGTTTCTTGTAGACTGACTGACTTGATGACGTTCAGTAAAAAATGTGATAATTTCATGCTGATAAAAATATGTTGCATTTGAATATTGTAGAAAACGCAGTAAATACAATTACACAGTGTGTAATGAATAAATAAATGAATAAAATAGAAAAAATTGAAATTTTAGAATTTAAAGTGAATTGAAAAAAGCTATTAAGTACTTTGCAAAGGTATAAAATATCTGTTTAAGTACTTCTGTAAAATAACAAAACTATAAAGTAATGTCGTCTTAAATAATATTTAAGTAAACTTTTGTAGCTAACTGTACCGGTGGATTAAAAAATATTAACACAGCTTTTGCGTAGCATTTACTTTAAAAACTTTATGCTTGTTTTGCGTTAAAATATATTTTTACTATTTGAGCGTAATGTTTGGGTATTGTTTATTTAAAAAAAAAAACAAAACAGATGGGAATCTACAGTAATTTTAGAATATATTTTGTGACAGTTTGAAAAGGTTCTTTACAATTATGTATGAAGCAAAATAAGATGAAATTGCTTAAAAAGAGTTATAAAACAGTTCTTAACGCAGTATTTATGCTATTTCTAATTAGTATCTTATGGTATCTTAGATCTTCATTCTAACTAACATAATGAGACAATAACTTTTATTGGTTAATATTGTAGGCAGCAAGACGTATTTAACCGTTTGCAGTTACACTGGATCTATGGTTCGGATACAGAGTGCAGATGCTTATATCAGTCTACTGTTCTCATTAATGTCAGGAAACTGCTTTAAGTTCAAAATGCTTATTGCTAAGGAATTGTAATTGTATTCAGAATATTATAAATTTTAAAAATTATGTAAATGTAATATTATAAATTAAAAATATCTTGTAATAATCAGGTACGTATAATATATTCGAAATCATTAATATAATATACATACTGTTAGTAAAAACATAACATATTTTTGTATATAGAAATGAAATTAAAATATAAAAGATTATTCCAGCAATAAAAGGGTTCGCTAATTAAAATAAAAAGAACTTTAAGAGTATAAAGTTAAAATAAACTTCGTAAAAATTTCAACTCAAACTCAAAGCGTCCAAAAAGTATTAAAATCGAGAATCTACTAATCTAATTAAGAAAAATTGAACGTTTCATCCAAACGTAACAAACTTGGAGTTATCCGAGTGACCGGACTGTCTCGATCCGACTCTATAATATTGAATAAGTTTTAATTAAAAAGCCCGTCCCGTTGAACTTCGGACACAATTAGCGGGATTTGTCCCGGATTCCGTACATTCAGTGCAGTTGATGCTGATATTGTCCCTATGTAACAACAGAATAATTTCGAACTCTAACGTTCACTAAGCTGCAACTTGTTATAGTTAAAAACTATCTCAGCTAGCTGACAGTAATGTTTAAAAAGCAGCGTATATCAGTATTCTGTTTGAAAATAAAGAAATTATCGGTTTTAATGAAATTTTGCATGAATTCATAAATTAAATAATACAAGTGCATATTGAATATCTAAACCAAGGCGTTCATTGTAAAGGCTCAATGTTTGACCATCAGAATAGCTTTTAGTAAATGTAGCATTTTCTGTCATTCTATACCTAAAGGTTAATTGTAACAATTAATTTGTCATAAACCTGCCTGTTACTGACGGGTTTCTAGCATTGAATTAAATCTAGTATAAAAGCGTAAGTACTTCATAGAATATTATTTTAATAATTTACTTTTACTTTTCTTCATATACCTGTAGTAAATCGTTCACTTTTTTTTGTAAGTTTTCTTAATGCAGTTTTGTCATAGATACAGTGTAAAAGTGTGATTTTATGTGCCTAACAAATAATGCCAGTGTAGACCTAGGTAAGACAGTGCCTATCCATAAAAACAAACAATAATTTGGAAAAAGAGAAAAAAATAACGCCAAAGCACTTGCATAATTAATTATAATTATTTTAAATTAGGATGTACATATAAACTATTTATTTTAAATTTAGTAAGTATTAAGCAGTGACAGTTTTATTTAAAACTAGCGACTCAGGTTCTGTTCGCTTTGGTTCGTCCCTAGGTCCCTTTTTTTAGCGCAGGACTATTTTTTAAGCCACTGTGGTTCCGTTTAAATCAGTCCAGGCGATCGGAAATTAGTTGTTACAAACAGACAAAAATAATGATTTTCTTTTATATACCGCATATACTTTGCTGTGCGTTTTGTATAAGGACAATTACAAACTAACATTTCAATTTTTTTATCTGTATAGATATAACTTAACTTTTTATTCTTCTATTGATAATAGGAAAAGGACAAATAGAATATTAATACAATCTCGTTATTCTCGATAGCATGCTACACACGCACGGGACACAATGACCGGCGAGGTACGTGACGCGTCTAATCTTTTCACTTGGCGCCACCTTTAAAGACGTAAGCCAGTAGAAAAGTATTTTTACACATTATATACTTATAGAATTAGACTTACTAGTATTTCATAATATATGGCTGGCACTTAGCAGTAAAAAGTGACTTTTAAGAATCTATAAATATTTTAGAGTTATTTTTTTGCTACAATGGTTCATATGAAAATTTAACTGCCTCGGTGGTGTAGTTGCTAGCATATACGGTCGCACACCGGGAGGTCCTGAGTTCAAGTCCCGGGTCAGGCCAAGTTTAGTTATTGAGTGGTTCTGTTTCGTAAACCTCTAATAGCCCGGAGTTGGAAAGTTGGCGGTGTTTCACCCCCGTGCCTCGGAGAGCACGTAAAATCGTCGATCCTGCGCCTTAACTCTCACTGGTCGTGTCGAGCAGTCGTCCCACCGGAATATGAGAGTGATAAGGAATAGAGAGTGCATTTGTGTCTGCGCGTACACTTGTGCACTATAATATCTCCCACGTAGATAGCTAGTCTCAATAACATTGGCCGCCGTGGCTGGATTCGGTTGGGAGGACATCATGGCATATGAAATTTAATAGATACAACGATACGATAAGACAATTAAATATAACACGTCCCACAGCTGGGCACGGGCCTCTTTCAGTACAAGGGGGATCAGGCCATAGTCAACCGCGCTAGCCTAGTGCGTGTTGGCGGACTTCACATGTCTTATGAAAGCTTGCTAGGTTTTCTAAGACATGCAGGTTTCCTCACGATATTTTCCTTCACCGTAAGACAAGTGGTAATCATGATAGAAACGATTATATTAGTGGTAATTATGATAGAAATATAGAGATTGGTAAATCTGAATAATATGTTACGCTATCCTCAAATTTACAATTTAAGGATAAATTTTCTTTGTTTGTTAAATTTATATAAAATAATTCAACAAATTTAATTTTCTATTAGCGATATTGCCCATAGCCTTGAAAATATGAGGAGAATTGACAATGATAACGTATGAAAATATTATTCTGTTGAGGCAAAAATTTGATAACCATATTATACGAACAGTAGTAGTTAACACGAAACCTTGGCTTGTTAATACAATATTAATTAATTAAGCTCATAAATGGAGACTTCGTAACACGAGGTGTTAACTTTACCTACACGCGTCCTACATCCTAACTAGCAGTTCTATCGCTTTTAAATTATAATTAACCAGTATATTCTCTTTAGTTATAATCCTTAATGTACTTTAGGGCTTTTCTCCCTAAAATTTTAGAATATAACATTTTCAACATTATGTGTAACTAGTGTAAAGGATATGATAATAATTAGTCAAACAAAGTCGGTACACAATTTATAAATAATTCTGATAAATTATACCAGTGTTTCTAGATTTTCATTTAGCGACACGTCCTTGGTAAATAAAGGAACATAATATTATTTATTGCTAATATTATTATACATAGTTAAACATATTTTATATTAAATATTTAAAATATAAATATACAGTTCAAAAGCATTGAAGTGTTTAACTTAATTTTATTTTTTTCAAATTATCCAAATTCACGTGATTTACTTTACACATATAATTTAACAATCCATATTTTAAATACACCTAAAATACATGAAAAAAAATACATACTACTAAAATATCTTATTAGCATTTTCGCGTCTTCGCCCGCGCATATCAATTGTATTATATTTATTTTATAGTTCGTAAAATCTTATATTAATTAATAATTTATTACTGAAATGTTTCAATTGATTCCTTTAATAGATTCTTTGTAAAAAATTAAAGATATATCCATACATCAAACCATTGTCATAAACTTTTGTTTTTATAATATGAGAAGGATAAAATGGATAACCAGACAGCAATGACCAACGTTTTTGCTATTGCCATAGCAACGAACAAAACGGACTTTGTAATATAATTACATGTATACACAGATGAAGCAAATTAAGTGCTCCGGTGCTAATTACTCGTCTTCAAATCGCTCGAATGCTGGCATTCTTCAACTGTGGTCGTACAAGGAGGTATAAATAAGTGAAGCTAATAATTTCTTCGAAGGTGAAATCTTTTTTTAGTTTACTTATTTTAATATGTTTAATACTAAAAATTAATAACGACACTTTTGGCTCAGTTTGTAGTGGCCCTACTTGCTGCGCCAGCGGTCGCGGGTTCTAGTCCTGCTGGATTCATTTGTTGAGCACGAATGTTTGTACTGCAAGTGGTAGTGCCATGCTTGTTACCTTCGGGTAGCAGCCGAATGGGCCGGCACGCCCCGTATAGTACCACTCTCTCACAGAAGACCGGCGTGAAGTGGCAGCTATGCTGTCGCGTTTCGTCCGGTGAGTGAGAGTCCGGGAGGCCCACTCCCCATCCCTCCACCCGTCCTTCTCCCTCCTCCCTCCCTCCCCTTCCTGAAAGGCCGGCAACGCATCTGCAAGCCCTGTGGTGTTGCAGATGTCCATGGGCGGAGGTGATCACTTACCATCAGGTGAGCCTCCTGCCCGTTTGCCCCCTTTGTCCCATAAAAAAAAAAAAAAAAATGGGTGTTTATATTTATATTATGTACGTATTTAAAAAGTTATATGAATAGTTTATCAACTATCTAGTATCCGTAACACAAGCCTCGTAACTTATCACAAAACTAGATGGTGTTGTGTGTAATAATGTCTAAAATAAAAAAGAAACTTAAAACTTTCGATACTTTCACTGATTTATTTTGTTTTTTTGGGGTTCAAATAATCGAATGCTTTACATTAATAAAGGACATAAACAAATATCGTTTATAATGTGCAAGATTACTAATGTATATCTAAAACAAATTGTACACGTATCTAAGAAAGAAATATTTCGCACCACATTTCATTCAAATATGCAAAATTAGTTCCATACCACAGTGTAAAATAATGCATGTAGCATACTTTTGTGCAGGTAATTACTTTAACATTTAAGTCCTTTCAAATAACAGGTATGGATGGTTAGCGATCGATCATGCGTGTGAATAATAGACTAGAACCTCTATTTTTCTGTCTTTCACAAGAAATTGCTATCCTTGGACTACCTCTTTAATTTTTTGTTCACTGGCCACCATTATTATCTTACACTGTTAAATACATTTTCCTTATTTGTTGAGAATAATCTACAGAATGACTTATAACTATAAAAGTATTCGCAAATAGAAAACTTTGAGATAGTAATACTAAGTTGAGCTTATTTTTCTTCTAACTTCATGGTATTTCCTTAGACTTAGTTTTGGCAAAATCAAGATAATGGGATGGCAGGACAAAATGTATTTTCGGTAACAAATATTTGCCTGTCTAATGTTAATATGTATCCAGGCCTTTTTGACTCTACTACAGTTGACCTGCACGGGCCTTCCTTTATTATTATGGGAATTAGGCTATAGTTCACCGCGCTTGCTAAGTACCTACGTGCTGACGAAATACATACGCCTTTCGAAAATTTGCTATGTTTTCTCATACATGGTTTCCTCACGTTGTTTTTCTTCATCGTATGAACGATTCGCACATGAAAATATCAGAGGTGCGAGACCCGGGATTTGAACCCGCATCGCTCGGTTTTCCAAGCGAACGCGTTACAACTGGTCTGTCACTACCTATGCCTATGGTAATGTGCATTAGTTTTCGTGGAAATCAAATGCACCATTTCGAGTGTAGACTTTCAGACTCTTATGACGTTCCTATATAATTTGTATAGTTAGCTGCAAAATGATTATTATTTACAAATTCTTAACATTTTTCAAGTAGGTAGGTTGTAACCTACCTACTTTAAAAATATAAAACTTCTCTAGCAATTGTATAATAAAAATCCAATTATATTTTTTCTCACTGAAGTATTTCGTAAAAATTTGTTTCAATCAACTCTTCTGAGATGATTAATTTTTATTCCGAACAAACAAGTTTTAATTGCAACATAATATAATTATGAATTTTCTTTCTTCGACAACTGAAGTTTTTATTTAGCTAAGAAAAATATGGGTAAATTATTGAATATTTTACTTTGTCTTAAAATTTTCAAGATAACTTCGTTTTCTATAAAAATTAAACTTTAAGCCTCAAGAGGTGTCAAATAAGAATTATTTATTTATTTATAGTATTTCTTGCTTGTATACAAATATAATAGGTAGTTAAAAAGTAGTGTGTGGACATATGTACGTAAGAAATTAACTTTGGTTTTAGAGTATTTTGTTAAGTTATTTTTCTCTTTTTTAGTTCGTTTAGAATCACAGTGCTCGGTACTTCTTATTGCCTCTACTGGTGGTAGGAGATATGGCTAGATTTTTTGACCAAAGAAGCATGATGAATTGTAATTTTCATTATTATAAATAAAATATTCATTTTTGCCATTATTACAAAAATATATACCTAACTTATCAGCGACCGTTAAATGATTACTAACAATCTATCGCCTCTTCGCAAATATTCATTCTTAAGTGCTTAATACACGTAAGCCTTGACTACATTTTCCTTTAGATTTTAGTCCATCTCTGTACCTACTACATCCTTTAAGGAGTAATAAGCAAGCAAAACATACATACATACAAACAAAGAAAAAAATATGTGTAAATTCAGTTGGCAGTGACCCCTGACCCGACCTGTCAGGCGCGGGTTCGAGTCCCGCTGGGGGCATTCATTTGTTCTGCACGAATGTTTGTAATCCAGTCATGGCTGTTAATATTTATAATAATATGTATGTATTTAAAATTTATATGTGTAGTATATCAACTATCTGGTATCCGTAACACAAGCACGTAACGTAGCTTACCACTGAACTAGATGGCGCTGTTGTAATAATGTCCCAACATATTTATAAAAAAAACATCAACCTTATCCATAATTTATACATCGGGCCTTAAGGCTTGCAACGCACTGTGGTAGCGCCAGGTAAGATAAAGCCGGCGCAGACGCGAGCCGACAGAGCGTAAACCCGTAAACCACAATGGTACGTTGATGAAGACGTTCTCGTCAAATTGGACCCTAACAGAGGGAGAAATTAATAAATTCCATGTGGTTTTCTGTTAGCATTGTTTAGATGGGTTGTAATGTATAGGTGATTAAATTATTTTATTTGACATGTGTTAGTGGTGATATTATCATGTTTGTATCACTGACTCGGTGGTGTAGTGGCTAGCATGTACGGTCATACATCGTCCTGGGTTAGAGTCCTAAATTCGGGCCAAGTTTAATTATTGAGTCTTTCTGTTTAGTAAGTCTCAGTAATAGCTCGGGGTTCAAAAGTTAGTGGTGTGTCACCCCCGTGCCTCGGAGAGCACGTAAAACCGTCGGTCCTGCTCTTTAACTCTCACTGGTCGTGTTGAGTAGTCATCCCACTGGAGTATGAGAGTGATAGGAATAGAGAGTGCTCTTGTGTCTGCGCGTACACTTGTGCACTGTAATATCTACTGAGTAGTGGGCTAGTCTCAATGAGATTGGCCGCCATGGCCGCAATCGGTCGGAGAACATTATCATGTTTGTAATTAAACTAATGACTGTACTCTGCTTATCTCGGTTGGATTCCTAGATATCTTGTAAAGTCGACTTATATACCGAAAAAATATTTAAATTCGTGCAGCCTTTCTAGCATAAGCTCATAAAATTTTGAAATTCATTTAATAACAGTTGTCTGATGTATAAAAAAATGTATTTTAATCCAGAATTTGCTGGTTATAAACATATGTACGCAGCAGTCAAAAAAATGAAGTCCAACCCATCTGTTAAAATCTATCAAAACATTGTATCGTCCCAAAGAAAAACAATATAATATATTTGTATACAAAGTTTTAGAAGCAAATCATACTTTCATGAGCAAGTAAATAAAATATACATAATATATAGTTTCCTTTTTTATTTTATTCCAACAGCCTTTATAGCGACTGTGAATAGACGTTGTTATGGACAGGGCTAAGGTAATATTTTCAAATCACGTGCAAGGGTGTCTCTAATGAAACAATTAGTCGCCCTTTGTATTTTGTGTAACGACAGCCGTAAACACTACCTAATAATAAAATATATTCTAAGTGACAGATGACTACATTAACATCCTTTATAATTTAAAAATATTAAATATATTATATTATTATAATTACAACACGCTTGAATATTATTTTAAAATATAATTAAAATAAATTATACTTATACAAGTAGAAAAATTATCATAATCGTCTTCTTTAAATTTCTTTATTGCTAGCGACTTAGTGGCTTCCCTCGGGTATGTCCCAAAGTAGAATAGCATTAAGAACATCCAAAAAATCCCATTTTTACGTCAGGAGTCTTTGTATGCATAATACATATAGAATAGCCTATCAGAGTTACATCACAATCGTATCAATGGTTTCGGAACTCGTAGATAACTGACAGAACATTAATTAATTATTATTTATGTCGATAGGTGATAAACTAAAGACTTATACTCGATCTTTCGTATTTATAAGCAGATGGCGCTAACTTTAAATAAATTTACCGTCTATCAGTATGTGTGGCTCCAGGGTATCGACCAAGATCCCAGTGCAGCCCACACTTGGTCGTCGACAGACCTTTCTCATTTTGTCATTAACCAAATATATGACATTAAGTAATGTATCTATGGTTTTTGACTGTTTGCATACCCGGTAGTTTATGCCAACGGCCAATTTTGAGGCAAGCTGTGCTAAAGGTAAGTAAAAATTGTATTCACTTTTATTAAATTCTTATAGATTATAGTGTTACATATTATGTGATCTTAAGCATGTAGAAGTACTAAACGAACACACAAATACAAACTTTCGTATTTATAATATATTTTAAGGACTTGCTTGTAAACTTTTCCAATCCTCAGTTGAGTTGTTTGTTTTGCCGTCAGGTCATCACGAGCCGACGGTGATACTTTCAAAGCACGTGCAAGGGTGCCTCTAATGAAACAATTAGGTGTCTCGCTTTGTTTAAAGCACAAACAGCGATGGGTACTGATTACCTAATGAGAGAACGATATGAATATTGTTACACGTTGAATTTTAAATATGATAAAGGAAAAGGGTTTAAATCATTTGTAATATTTTAGGACCTACGTGAGTACATAAAAATAAATCAACTATTCTTGGTCCTGCATTGTAAATCTAGAGGAAGGTAACGTAACGGTGCTAGTAATACAGGCTTTTCCAGTACGAGCTCCTAAGCACACAGAATATTTTTGAATAATATTTTGTATGTTTTATGTCAAACAGTAATAATAATCTTATTTAACAGAGCAAAACGGTTAACGGTTCACGTATAATATGCAATCGAACAATCAAAATCATTCTCATACGCTGAGTAACGACGAGATGACATAAGATCTCACTTTAAGATTATTAAAATTCTTTCAAATTAAGAAGCGTTCCTCCGAATCACTGACTGGGTATTAAAATAATTTATTTTATTTTGAAATCGCCGGAATTCGATTACATATATTTTACTTTTTATGTCATTGCTACTATTATCGGTTTAAGGTACAAATAAACATATTATAAAAAACCTTCATTAGCGCAAAAAGCAACAGTTATGGTTTAAAAAATATATATTAAAGAGCCTGAAATTTTGACCAATAGAAAATATGAAACCGCTAGCAGCTTAAAGCGCTGTAATCTCTAACATCCAAAAGCATGCCTTATTTAATCTTAACCTATTTCGTGGTTTCTTTGTACTCTTGTAAAGAAAATTTCTTACCAGTACAAAGGCTTTTGCGGCAATATGCATTATAGATGCTATTTTAAGAGTAATACAAAGCCTAGAATTTCTCTTGCAGCCACAAAATTTTCATGTTGAATTCTAGACATTCCCGACAAGGCTATTCTTAGTCATAGGACATGGAAGTTGTAGCGACTGGGTAAAGCTTACGTTATAAATTGTTATAAATTATTTAACTACTTAAGCAAATTATATAAGACCTTACGTAAAATAAAATAAAATACTTGAGCAGTAATTTAGTAATGCATTTATTTTATAAATAGGTTTAATATTAAAATACCTAGCTTCTTATAAAAAATATCAGTTAATATGTTAATAACTTCTTAAATACTGATCTTTTTAAAAGCTACATCAATTACCTTGTGAAATCGGTCAAAAATAAACAAAAACCAGCGCGTTAAACAATCTACAATGTTATAAAACTAAACTAGTTAGTACAAGTTATTAGAGTAGATGAAAATTGCATTTTAATAGCACCCCAACCAACATGTGGCGCAATTCGCGGGTCATGACTTGAAAGACTATAGTACAATAAGTATACAAGCACAGACTTAGATATAAGTAGATAGTAACTTAAAATTATATTTAGATTTTAAATTAAATATAACACTTGATATTTCCTACAAAAGTGTAAAATTTTAATTACCTATTTTTTATTTTTTCTCCCTATAAGGTGAGCGTTATTGAAATAATTCGGACAAACTATTTATTTATTTAGTATGGAGATACAAAATGTCTTGGGTAAGCTGTAAAAATGCTATAATTAGGGTTGACTGTAATTACTGAAAAACTATCACGCCTAAAGATTTGTGCTTTAACATAGTAATTCAACTTCATAAAGAAAATATGTATAACCATTGAAAAAATCAACATTAACAATTTTGTGTTCATCGGATAGAATGTTATTGTACTATAACACCATCTGTTAAAGAACTAAAGAGTTAACATCGCTGTAACATTATTACCCATTACAAAAACTACGCTAGCCCTCACAAAACTCAGCTTTTTGCTAGTTAGTAAAACTTTCTTAAAGCGCGAATATTTCACTCAATTAATCACATTCATCTACAATACACATCTACAATCTACAAAAATCTAATATTAAAAAAGAAATATATATATCTTCAATATATTGCCATGTCCAAATACTCAAAACTCTTTACAACAGGGTAATAATGAAATGTCTGTAAGGAAGGTGTCTTATGAATACTGACTACCACCCCACATAGCGATTTAACTTGTCAAAGAGTAAAGCTGTACACTGAGTTTCGGGATAATCCTTCCCTCGGCTTTAATTATGATAGCCGTCAATTTGTAAGATGATTTGCAGATTAAAATATAGACATGCTGAAACGTTAACCAACTTCAAAAATAATGAGGAAGATGTTCGTCTGTCTGTATCTTTTTTCCACTAAGTTTCACATTATATTATTTAAGTTTGATTTTACTATTGAAGCTTTTTAATTTATTAAATCGGCCTTTTGTAGCAAAAGAGACGTCGGTTAGTATTCCAAATCAGAAAAATTTACAATTTAAAAATTATAAATATTGCTTCAATAAAATCAATATGTTATATAAAGCTTAATTGAAATATTTCAGCAATCGTTTCAAAAAGAAAAAAAGGACCTTTGTATGAGAACCTTATTTCCTTTAAAAATACTTTAACATCCTTATGCCTACCTATTTGACATGTTTCAAATTTCACTAAGTCATTACACAGTCTTTTGTAAATAAGATACCATTGCGTTTGATCTATAAAACCAAATCTTCATTTATTTACTCTGTTATATAAAATACTATTATATTATTAATTTTATTATAATTATAATAGATATTATTTATTTATATTTATATTTTCATAAATAATTTGGAAAAATTACAGAGCGCTACAGTCAAAGACACTTTTTAAGGTGTTCCATAACTATAAAGTTTCCGTTATATTTTACAGTTCCGCTAAATATATAAGGTATACACTGTGTTATTTTTAGTACTGACACTGTTATCATTCCAACATTCGAATATCGGTTAATTCATTGAATTTCGATTGAGTACGCAATTAATCCACACTTACACCTTTGAACAGCGGTTAATTAAGCCTGAAATTTTCGACTATACTTTAATTTCATTGTTTGTTTCTTTGTCCTCGTGAATTTTTAAATCATAATTCCAAATTGTATATATACTTTGGAATTATGTCTCTATATCTCTCTATAAATTTAATTTCTTTAATTAAAAATTTAAATTTGTAAATTTTATAATTTTCATACATCCAAATATTTCCCGAAAGAAAAATCTAGTCCATATTTAAGTCTCTACCTTATCATGAGTTTCTTTTTACTACGAGTTTGAAACCGGAACCTTGTGATTTTTTAATATAAGATTGTTGAATAATAAAAAAATAAAAGGCGTACAATACTTTATGGAGTACAAAAGTGATACCTCGCTAAATGAAACAGTTATTTTTTATTAAAAAAATCCTGTAACTGAGCTATATTCACCAGTAAATGTAACAAAAAAATAAAGCAGCAATTTTTAATTTCCAATAGCCTGAAGGCGGCGTAAATACAGCCACTGAGATACACAATGTTTTAACCTTTTTGAATGATTTACTTTGATTCCTAAAGTAAGATTTTAGCGTGTTATAAACTGTTATATATAATATCAAGAGTACTATAACCGCCGCACTCATAGTCAGTTAATGAATCATTAAGTCGAGAATATCCATACCAAAGTACGACTTAATGGTTCATTAAGTGACTATAAGTGCGGCGGTAAGTATTTGCAAAAATATAAAAGTATAATATGCATGTATTATATTATGTATAAACCTTAAATACTATTAAGTTTCTATAACGATTTCGCTTTAACTATTTAGATTTAAAAATTGTAAATAAATAAAATTAAAAATGAACATCTGTTCTTTAAAATGAAATGTTTAGTAATAAGTATGTACTTAATGCTTATATTATAATTTTTGTAGATATTATAAGACAAAATCGCTATCTCATATGGCCTGTACCAAACAATTAGAATCAAACGAAATTCGACGTAACATTATTCCGCGATCCAACCCGCGGACTTATTGTTTTTTAAACTTTATTTAGCTTTCTTTCTTTATAAGCTTTACTGCCCTACACCTGATCGCCCGAGGGGTATTACCTTTTGTAATACAGTGGCAAATCACGGGTTTCTATGGAATTTCTGATCCCAGATTTTTTAAGGGTTGCATTTTTTTTCTTTCAAAGTATTTTATTTATACGTTTACTACCGCATTTTGTACCCGGATAGAGAAGAATCATTCCAAGTTGGCATATGGCAGTATGATTAGTTTGTATCCTTACTATTAATATTAATGTAATTTAAGGAAAAATAATGATAACTTTAAGAATTTTAAACAATAATTACTTAAAAGCATATTTGTAACAATAATGTCTATATCTAAATTGAAATTGTACATACTTAGTATATGGTATTATATTACATTATAATTACTATGAGTAAGTGATTAATTAAACTTCCAATGATATTTTGTACATAATATTAGGTTAGTGGCTTCTTACGCTATGATAATTTGTAAATTTTGAATAGAAAAAAAACGAATTTTCCTTGTGTTTGAATTTACCCTAAATAAGCACTTTAAAGACGCTTTTTTCATAAAATTAATTACATTTTTAGCGTTTCAGGATATCAAGAGCCCAGTTTATTTTCCATAAAAAATGCAAGACTAGCAAATTAATTAAAAATTTTAAACGATATGGACATTTCAATTCGTTATTTCACCCCAAGGTAATCCTGAAATATAATCTACGTAATAAAATATTTTTAAGAAGTATGATTGAAGATATTGTTAAGTGGACATTAAATATTAAAAATCTTTAAATGTCTCCGAAACGGCTAGATCGATTTTGACGGAACATTCATGGATGATAACAGTCGTTATTGAGTACTCCCAGTTTTTATTAACAAACATAAAATTTGCGTTCGGTACGTAGGTCGTACTTATGTAAATAATGCTCCAACATGTGTATTTATTCTCATATATATATGAAGTATTCAGATCAAGTTAACTACTTGTTTAAATTAATCGTAACTAAAAGAAAGTGTGTCTAACGGAAGCATTTAAAAAAAATTAAGAATCGATCAGCCTTTTCACATTATGTGAAGTTATCCTATTCATTTTAATGTAATAAAATGAAGCTATAATATTATGTAGGTGTAGAAAGAAAGTTCCTACTATAGTATTTAAAGATATCGCAGAAACAAAGTTTACTCTCCCTCAGGAGCACTCGTACGGGTACCCTATAAATCGTTTATCATTAAAATTAATTTCACTGTACATTACTCCATTTATTTCATTTCCTTAATTAAGCAATGTGTTTACAACGAGGCAATTAATTGGTATTTCTATTGTTCGTAACGTTTTAATTACTTCTCAAAAAGTCTACTGAAATTTTAAATTCGGATTCGCCATTTTATTACCGAGCCGCTGTACAATAATCAATCATCGAGTTTTATTATTTCGCAAGAGAAAAGGTAAAATTAAACTGTTTAATTACACTGTTTGTATTTTTGTAACACTTACAGGCACTTGTGTAAAATATGTTTCGGTGAATCAAAAATTCTTATCAATTGAATGAATTTTCCATAGCCCTTACTGTTGTTTGAATTATCAAATTCTTGTTTTAAATGGCAACTATTTCTAATAGTATTTACTTTATGTATTAAGTAGATGTAATATATTAAGTACTTCGCATATTTTTTATCATCTGTAGGATCTACAATATGTTAATATGTAATTGTAAGCATTTTAAGAAAAATCTTTTTGAAATGGTCATAATTATCGATACGGAGACCGAATCTTTAAATTTTTGAATTTTTGTCTGTCTGCGAACGATTAACGAGAAAACCACTGAACGAATTTCGATGATCTGGGTCAACATATAGAATACTTTTCTCCGCTGGAAAATATGTTATCTCTAAGAAATACATAGAAATAACCGTTAAAACGTACCTTTACCCCTTTACCCAAGTTAGGGACGTCCCCGAGCGGAGTCAAGGTGAGTCGTTAGTATTATCTAAACGTTACATTTGAGAGTGTATTAATAGGTAAAAATATTATTAATATCATCATATAGCAAAGTTTATTATTTCCCATTTTTGCCACGAAACAACGTCGCATGCAAGTCAGCAATTTATAGGATTGGAGAGCCCTTCATAGACTGAGGACAGCGAAATGTCACCGAACGTTTATTTACTTACATTCTTCGTCACGTGACTGAAAGATATAAAGGCCTTATTTCCTATTTACCTGGTGACGTAATGACAAGTTTTATTTTCATTAATGTAGGAGAAAATATTAACATATTTTCTAAATACGTATGGTAAAAATGTTTTTATATTCGTAGTAATACTCATGTGGAATCACGTGGAGTTCTGTTTCGCGAGTGATCGCCTTGATCACTAAAGTAGTGATCAAGGCGAATCCTATATTTTTCTGTTAAAAGTAACAAACACTGTCACAAGTAGAGTAACTTGCAATCATATAAATTAAAATTTATTCCGCTTAAAATGACCTTAATTTTAGTTTTATAAGATTTTGCAAATTATTATTTGAAATGAAAACATAACTTTTAATGTTATTGTCTAACTTCAAAAAGGTACTCATTTTTTGTTTACTTATAAGTAGTTTTAATACTCGTTTGGCTCAGTTGGTCACTAGACCCTACCTTCTGCGCCAGCGGTCGCGGGTTCGAGTCCCGCTGGGGGCATTCATTTGCTAATCACGAATGTTTGTACTCCAGACATGGGTGTTTATATTTATAATATGTATGTATTTAAAATGTATATGTGTAGTATATCAACTATCTGGTATCCGTAACACAAGCTTAGCTTACCACGGAACTAGTTGCGCTGTTGTGATAACGTCCCAACATATTTATTATTTATTTATTTGTTTAGAGTTCACGAGCTAAATAAAGTACGAATATCAAAAAAGTCGCAGTAAAGGTACAAAACTAAATGTGCCTAACAAAAGAAAACTAAAGAGAATATGCGCCTAAAGATCGCGTGCTAATAATATTTAATACAGTTTTCCTATGAAATAAATTCTTTGTTAAGCCAATTAAGGTGATCTACGAGTTACGACCACTGACTAATATAAAGCATTTATAGGCCATTGTTTTATTAAAGGCGAAGGTGTTGCCATTAATGAACTGAAAATAAATTTTATTGTATTTTTTTTATTACAGCTTTAAGCTTTCTATTGTTTAATTAAGCTTGTGTATTCAGCCCTTTTTAACGTCCCACTCCATATACTGGTCGAGTGTTGATTGGCGGACTTCACGTTTTTCAAGAACTTGCTAGGTTATTTCAGATATTATACAGGTTCCTCGCGATGTTTTTCCTTCACCATAAGACAAGTGGTAATTAAGTTAGAAATGATTCGCACGTGAAAATATCAGAGGTGCGAGACCCGGATTTGAACCCGTATCTCTCGGTTATCCAAGCGAGCGCGTTACCACTGGTCTCACTGTCACAGTATTCAGCTTTCATAAGAATATTTTTACTCTTGAAGAAAGTTATTTATGTACAACGAACTATTTCAGTTCGAATTCATACAACGTACCATATTTTACAGAGTAAGTGAGCTCACCGAATTTATCTGAGCAACTTAATAAATTTTATTCTTGGCATTTGCTATTAGTATAAACAATTTATTTGTCTACTTTAACAAAGTATTATACAAATCATACAAAGTAGTTTAAACGAAACAAAAAAACATGAGCCATATTCCATTAACTATTTTTAAGTGTCTTATTTACTCAAGTACTAGTATTTAAATAATTTACTTACACAAACCTTAACGTAGAAGTAAGTTTTTACAGACAACGAAGGTACATTCAGATATGTGATTTATTTTACAATATTTTAAATTTATATCACAAAAATTAATATAAATATATAGGTATTCGTAATATATTTCTGGTAGATTTTGGAAAATTATGTTGACATACTGCAAACTAACTTTTTACTTACATACTTACTAAGACTTACTAAACAGACAGAATCAATAATTAAAACTAGCCTGACCTGAGACTCGAACCTGGAGGCCTCCAAATCATCCATCCGGATATGCAGCCATAAATGCTTAGTACTAGAATCTCGACCATTAACGCGGTTAAATTTAAAAAATACACTCGTAAATCCTTTATATTCTAAAAAAATATAAATAGGTAGTTCTTTCCAGTTAAAAGTTTATTTTTAGAGGTCATCAACATTAGAACCATAAGTTAAAGTTCAACTGCTGTCATCAAATTAATGTCAATCACATCACGTTTGTTAGCGGCGGATGTGTAAAAACGGTAGCAACTCAACCCAATGCGTCACACTATAAATTCTAACTCTAAAGCAGATAATGATCGAGCATTTGGGTCCACCCTTAAATTTACAACTCTCGGTCAGCGTTTTTTGAAGTATTTCTGACTTAATTAAAATATCTCTTTTCACATTCTCGCCGGCATTATACCTTTTAGGCCGGCCTTTGAGATTTGAGGAAGTTATTAATTCCTTTAAGTATACCCCATTCATTATTTTCATTTAACTAGCTTCAAAAGTGTTAAGTTTAACTACATTGTTTTTATTTTTGCTAAGTATTATTTAAGGAATTGAAAAAGTCCCATGGTAAAAATGTTTTCTTACTATGTGGAAATTGTAGAAGCACATGTGGGTAATCCTTTTAAGATTTCCCTACGTTATAACTGGTTATTACACACAAAAATGCTTATTTTCTCATTTATTAAATACGTAATTAAAAGCTAACAACTTTTATATTTTACGAGCGACTCAATCACGCTTCGCTCGGGTTCGTACCTACGTGCATCCTGCCAAATTTATAGTTTGTAGAAAAAATTAAGGATTTTCATACAAAATTGTGAGTGCCCTTATACCTCCTTAATTCGGCCCTATAGTAAAAGCCGTTCTTAGCGGAAGTCTACTACCTATAAACTACCTATGTGCCAAATTTCCCCGTTATACGAGTACCTCTAGCGGTTTTTCGATATTTCATGATGAGTAAGTGAGTAAGTGAGTGAGTGACCTTTCGCTTTTATATATTAAGATACATGTGTATTTCGTTCATAGAAAAAATTCTAACAATAGAAATATTGTAAAGTAAAGCATTATATGCCTAACATACATAGTACTATCCCTAAGCTTTTAGACAAATTTCACGTGTGAATCGTAAATAATTTAAAATCGTATCTGGACGACAAGACACAGCGTCCCGCGTAAATCAAGATTAACTACGAGAATACGGGCCGTACCTCAGAAAACGTCCACGATAAATCAGAGGGTAAATAAGAAATTCACCTCAGCTAATTCAATATGGCTTCAAGGTGTTATTAGAAAGTTAAAAGTTAGTAGTAAAAAGTAGTCTGGAGGTTCTTCGCTGATAATGGTGTCATTGAAATGACATAACCCTGACTACTATGTTGATTATTTCTTTACAAATTTAGGAATACATTGCGATATACCTAGCCTTTTTTGACAATACTTCGAAGTATAAATATCTAGTTAGGTATCTAAATGAAAGATGAAAGGTACCAATCAGTAATTTTTACTTTAAAAAAGTATTTTGAATATTCTGTGGGTGACAAATCAAAGATACCCTGGTTTTTATTTGTAATAAAATTAAATAGACCAATACGCTTTCAAACAAAAAATAAATTATCCAAATCGGTTCATAACTTAGAGAGTTCTAAGTTCTTCGATATGTTAATGAAAGACTGAAATATTTATGCCTAAAATGTATTGTATTCAAATGAGTCAACAATCAAAACTATACATAACACTTCTTATAAAAGTGTTTGTTTGAAAAAATTCTCCTTATATTATTAAGATTTTAAATAAGTTACCCAAGTTTTAAAATATTTTAATAAGCTTTAGAACTTTTGAATATAAATAACAGTATCTAGTACCTACTAATAATCTTATTATTATATAAATAAAAATCAATGTTGGTAAGCGCATAACTGAAGAATGGGTGGACCAATTCGGCTAATTTATTTTTTGTACGTTCCTTAAGGTCTACGGAAGGTTTTCATACTAAAAAAAAGAAGAAAAAAATGAATGCTGGTAAGCGCAAAACTCGATAATGGCTTAAACAATTTGGCTAATTTTTATTTTGTATCCATAAGACACACCGCACACGGAAGGATTTAATAATAATAAAAAAAAGGTTTGTTTTTTTTTAAATGTCGTAGATATTTACTAGCAATCTCTGTGTTTTTCATTCACAAACTCAAACTACTCAACAGGTGTAGATTATCATTTCATGGCGGATAAATTATTAAAAGCGAAGTCATATTTACCGAAGAGACCGAGTTTAAAGTTTCTTTATCAAATAGAAACTTCGTAGGCATTAAACTTAGAGATAGTGGTATTCATGAAACAACTTTGTTGATAGAGCAGTTTTACTTCCTTTAGTGGGGAATTTGTTTCTTTTCCAGTTGTTAACGATATTAAGTTATTCAATGATAACAACTTAAGTTTAAAACGATGCATACTTTAAAGAGTGCTTCTGGTAATGTTTTTTTAATCTCTTTTTAAATTAAGTAATTACGTAAATATAAGTGTAATTGGATACCTTCGGTCTTGATACATAATCTGGAAATATGACATACTTTGTATATGAAGTCATTCATGCGATATAACGGTAGTTTAATAAATAAATATGTTGGGACATTATTACAATAGCGCCATCTAATTCCGTGCTAAACAAAGCTTGTGTTACGGGTACCAGATGGTTGATACACATATAAATTTTTAATATATACATTTTATAGATATAAACACCCATGACTGGATTACAAAATATATGCATGCTCAACAAAGGAATGCCCACAGCGGGAATTAAACCCGCGACCGCTGGCGCAGAAAGTAGGGTCACTACCAACTGAGCCAAACGTGTCGTATCGTTTAACTGATTTACTAATTTTTGTATTAAAGAAGCAGGATACGACTCCTAAAATAAGCAAGTGTTTAAATTACGTAAACTCTTAAGATATACGAAAGCTCTTATCTTATTTATAAGAAGGAAGTTAATATTGTTTTAAATATTGAAAAACGTGTATACGGTATTTAATTTTTATTTATTCATTTATTTACCATACCATTTTGAGATATAAGTACTAAATAGATACAATTTAAATAGTATTTACCTTGTGCCTGTATATGGATAGGTCGAGGGTTCGCTGTATGTAATTAAGGGATTGTAAGAATTATTATTTAATCATGTACAGTATTAACCACCCCCAATCGACTAATTTTTTCTACATTTACTCTTTTTTTCATCTTTGAAATTTATTAAATATCTGCTATATAAAAATTATTCACGTGTAAAATTTTAACAAGTACCCACAAAATACATTTCTATAGGAAGGCAATATTTTGTTAAAATTGTTATAATTTTCTGATATCTTATTGTAGTATTTTAATGTAAGCTAGAGGTATAATAAAGCTTTTTCGCATTTAATTCGAATAAATATTAAACATTTTTTTACAGGTAAAGAAAATTGAAAGGGTTTAAAATCAATATAACAGCTTTTCACTAAAAACATATGTAATTATATAAAAACTTACTTTTTAACCGTTTGTCTGTCTATTTGTCCCAGATATTTTTGGAAATCATTGGGCATTTTAACGAATCTTCCACTACCTAATATATTATAGCTGCTACTATGAGGAATTATTTGGGCTACTTTTTTGTGAAAAATAGGGGTTTCGCTCAAAAAAGGTAAACGTACCTAGGAACGAAGCTGAGTGAAGCGAGGGTGAGTGGCAACTTGTTAATGATACGTATAAAATCAACTTCAGGTAAACGTAAGAAGTAGACATTATATTTTTACACTCATGTTCTATTAAAAAAATAAAAAAATATAGGTACATGTATTAATATCTCTTTATTATTTAAACACACTCCATATCATAATAGCCCTCCCTTATGATGGTATTTTTATTAATTATATATAAATATATTTTAATTTTTATATTTTTTTAATTATTATTCTAAGCTATATAAAGCTATTTAATATTTGCAGTGGACTGAAACCCCGCCGCAGACCGGTATCGTGTAATGGATCACTTAATTTCGATTACCTCAGACGACTCGAGAACAATAAGGCGCCGGAAATTAATCGTTTTACTTTTAGATTGTTTTTTTATATATTTTGGACTAAAATGAGAGTCTTGAACAAATATTTGGGCCGGCATCTCGTCTTTTATTTAACGGGCGTGGTTATGAGCATAAAACGCCGTAACTTGATAAATGGAGCAAAAAAGGCAATTAAAGTTATCTTACTTAAGAATTAGATTGTAATTTTTTAAATATACCTTGCTATTTTATAATATACTAGTGATTCACTCGGATGCGTTTGTAAGCTTAAAAGAAAAAAATCTTCTTCATTGCCCAGGAAAGAAATGATATCAAATGACTGAATGGTCTAGGAACGTAAAAAGAAGAAACAAATTTTTATTTATATTTATATTCTACCGACTCACTCTTATCGCTCGGGTTCATCTCTAGGCGCGTTTTAAGGATTAATATAGAATAGACTATATTTGGCTGACATTTATCATAACTGCTTCGCTCCCTATGGTAGTAGCATTATCATATTATATAGCCTATAGCCTTCTTCTAATAACGGACTATGATATGCAAAAAGAATTTTTTTAAACGAATTAGTAGTTCCTAAGACTACCGCGTTTACACAAAGTAACAAACTCTACCTCATTATAATACTACTAGTAAATCCGGCCTGCTTTGCTGCGAGTGAAAGTCCCGTCAAAATCCAGCCGTTTCAGAGATAAGTCGGAACAGAAAGACGGATAAAAACTATAAAAATTGATTTTTTGATGTCTTATATAATTTCATATACATATAGTGAAAAGTTGTTATTTTAAATTAAAAACAGACACTGATTACTACAGATAATATAAAATAATAATAATAATAATAGAATTATTGAGAGTAAAATATATAATAATAATAGAATTATTTTTTATTATAATTTGGATACTATGGAGATCCATACATTTCTAATACAGGTCATGTGATGAAGTATAACATAGGGTAACTTTTAGTGGATTATTTACATTAGACCCTTCTCAATGATTCGCATCGTTTAAGTTTGAACCCATTATTATAATGGACGATCAATATGTTCCCCATAGTTAATATTTCACGTGAAGATAAACTAATTAAGTCTGTTTGAATATTTGCTTTGTAGATTGTTTGAAATAGATCATTAAGATGGCTTGTTCAAATTTTCTCATGTTTGGCTTGTCATGGTTAACGATTAGGTAAGTCTATTTTGAATAATCGGCTTTACTCCAAACAATACCTACATCAGTTAAATTAATCATAATATATATCAATATATATGAAAGCGATGTTTTAATATTTATTGACGTTGGAAAAGGCAAATAAAATAATTTTCTTATAATTATTACGTTGATATACTGAAGATACGAAAAACTAAAAATAATACGCTACAAATAAATTTCCACAACTAAACCGAAAAAAGCTCGCCCTATATAAGCCAAAAGAAAATATTATTCAAAGCCAAGAAATGCGTATTTACAAAAACTCCAAAAAAATTAACCAACATCGGTATCAATCTTCCAAGAAGGCACAGATGTCCTAAGCATTTTAAGTTTTCTAATAACACAAATGGACTTTCCCACTCACCCGAGCCAGTGATAATATTATTTTATCCCCCCTGAATTGAATCGTCTCTCTGTCAACTAGCCAAACTTTCATCCAGGACATTTTTATTTACTTTTCTGTGGCACGAAAGAAATTTCCTCCGTTAAAATATACATTTTTCATCTTCATCTACTTTAAATAAACAAGAACAATACCTAAAACATAAAGAAGGAGCTTGAAATTTGTCGTGCTTTTTTAGATTTTAGCATATTTCGTTAAATGAAAACTTTGTACATTCATTTTTATTATGATTTATGATTATTGCAAGATTTATATTATGATTACTTTTATTCTTTACATTTTCTTATCGATTAATTTGGTTTGAGCTTATTTTTATAGACAACAAACAAATTTTATTTTATTTTTTAAAGGAACAATAATAAGCCAACATTATGTTGTCCAGTATTTAGCATGCAATTTCGATCAATCCATATTTTGATCAATCCACGGATAATAAGCGTCTATTTTTTACAGATAAATAAATCACGTAACACAATTCACTCCATAAGTAAAAATAACCGTCTTTGTTAACCGTATTAAGGCTTTTTTAAGCAATTTGCTGATGAATTCAAAGAGGAAAGATATATTAACAGGCTTTTCATACACGGTAAAGTCCTCTGTTAAGAGTAGTAAGAATCCTGTAGGATTTTATCTTTGAGAATGTACATCCCAGCATCTGCATACATTGCGTCACGCTCCAGTGAAACTCTAGTACTCGTAATTTTAAAACACAAAACAGATTAGTTATGCAATACAGAGCTTTATAGTTCCCAATTTAAGGACTAGATTCCTGTACATAATTTTATATTGTGTTAGCCATGTCCAGCATATGAGAGTAAAAAGTAAGATTCCACCATGTCTGACCATTTCCGACGGCTATTATTCTGTCTCCCTCTATTTCCGTTTCCGCCTGTCGCGAAAAAAGTGAAGCAAAGAAAAACAAAAACATTGGCCATTCGATGTACCCACCGATTCATTAAAAACGATCCCACAGTGAACAATAAGAAGATTATTTAAGTGGCTATAGAAATTTTGTCGCAAACAAGCTTTGCTTATATATTTTCTCAAATTATTTTTTGTTTTTAGGAATGGAGCAATGAATGCAAATAAGTTATTCGAGCGCTTATTAAAGATTCAAATGAGATTAAATTTTCTTTTAACATTCTGCTTCAAAGAAACATAAAAAATTAAAATTAAGAAATTCTTTAATGTTAATGTTTATATAAATACGTGATTAAATAATAAATTATAATAATATATTTAATGATATAATTGAATAAAAAATACAGAACCTTTTAAAAATTGAAAATAAAAAAATATGTCTACAATTGACTTTACGTACTACATTATAAATGAAACTACCTTTTCGGATTTTGTCGCGGATTTATTTTGATTTTTAGTTCCCGACGTTTCGAATGCTTTACAGCAATCATGGTCACGGGAGAGACTAAGGTATTTGACGTCTCATAGGTTTATATACTTGTTACAGACAGTGCCTACCCACAATTTACAAAAATTTTGAAATTGGCATCAGAGTACCTTATAAAATTTTAATTCTAAACATTTATATTTAAATTTAAATAATTTAAAAATAATTTATAATTATGGCAATATTATTAACTTATTTTTAGCTAGTATTGTTATAATTATTATAATTTTTATTTTTAATATTAGTTATTCAAAAGTATTATGTAGTGTTGCTATTATAATAATACATATGTATATTTTCTTACCTATAAATTGTTTATGCTAAGTTGCATTTTATTATTTAAATTAATTTGATATAAGAAAATTAAGTTAAAATTGCTAAAAATATAAATTGAATTTTGATTATTTTAAAGTATTAAGCAACACTACTGCAAATTAAAAATAATGTAATCAAATCAAAATATGCTTAGATTTGACAGATTCTTTTGAATTATAATTTTTTAAATTTTTTAGAATTTAGATTGAAAGAAAGCTACTGCACGGTTCGGAAGGCAGTTTGTGCAGAGAAGAACCGGCAAGAAACTCTACACTTGCTCTTTTTAAAAATATTTTAACAATATTGCAATACATACAATAATTATTATATATTAAATTTGACTACTTGTATCAAGATCTACACAGTATGAGCTAACTACATCCGACTGTCTATTATGATCATAATATGTAATAAATGATCATAATAGACAGTCGGATGTAGTTAGCTCATACTGTGTAGATCTTGATACAAGTAGTCAAATTTAATATATAATAATTATTGTATGTATTGCAATATTGTTAAAATATTTTTAAAAAGAGCAAGTGTAGAGTTTCTTGCCGGTTCTTCTCTGCACAAACTGCCTTCCGAACCGTGCAGTAGCTTTCTTTCAATCTAAATTCTAAAAAATTTAAAAAATTATAATTCAAAAGAATCTGTCAAATCTAAGCATATTTTGATTTGATTACATTATTTTTAATTTGCAGTAGTGTTGCTTAATACTTTAAAATAATCAAAATTCAATTTATATTTTTAGCAATTTTAACTTAATTTTCTTATATCAAATTAATTTAAATAATAAAATGCAACTTAGCATAAACAATTTATAGGTAAGAAAATATACATATGTATTATTATAATAGCAACACTACATAATACTTTTGAATAACTAATATTAAAAATAAAAATTATAATAATTATAACAATACTAGCTAAAAATAAGTTAATAATATTGCCATAATTATAAATTATTTTTAAATTATTTAAATTTAAATATAAATGTTTAGAATTAAAATTTTATAAGGTACTCTGATGCCAATTTCAAAATTTTTGTAAATTGTGGGTAGGCACTGTCTGTAACAAGTATATAAACCTATGAGACGTCAAATACCTTAGTCTCTCCCGTGACCATGATTGCTGTAAAGCATTCGAAACGTCGGGAACTAAAAATCAAAATAAATCCGCGACAAAATCCGAAAAGGTAGTTTCATTTATAATGTCGAATATTCGCGTAAATCTAAGAAAGTATTATTTTACGTACTACAGTTCTGTTTATGAAATCATTTAAAAGTAACTAATTTTACATACTTACGTAAATGTATATGTCATACAGCAAAGATGAAAAAATTCAACAAGAAACTAAGCAGTTGCTTGTAAATATCGAGTATTTTTCACAACATAATAATATAGTTAGTTTGTGCATTGTGTGCGTAATGTGCTTTATTTAGTATTATGCCGTAGGTATACATAAAATTATTTCAATTTTCGAAGACGAAATACTTAGCTTACTCTAATTTTTTTATTTTTTTAAACTGACCAATAAAATCTCGTACTTAAATCAATACATATAATACTTCATCATCAGCCCTTTTTAACGTCCCACTGCTGGGCACGGGCCTCCCTCAGTACGACGGGGATCAGGCCATAGTCCACCGCGCTGGCCCAGTGCGTGTTGGCGGACTTCACATGTCTTACGAAAACTTGCTAGGTTTTCTAAGACATGAAGGTTTCCTTCACGGTAAGACAAGTGATAATCATCATAGAAAAGATTCGCACATGAAAATAACAGAGGTGCGAGACCCGGATTTGAACCCGCGTCACTCGGTTTCAATAGGTGTGACTATTTCAAAAAGGTTTTTCTGGAAAACTTCAAAGAAATACTCATTAGTTTTTAAATTATTTTTCATGATTTTTCGTGATCGTCTGGTTCAACATTCAGAATATCTTCTTCTGATTTATGAAGAGTAGGGTAGAAGATGCTGTAAAAATGCATGTAAAATAGTTTCCAAAATACATTCTCAAAAAAAAAAAACTCGTTACGTAATTTTTGGAATATACATATAACATGT
The DNA here is from genome assembly GCA_951802675.2 of Boloria euphrosyne. NCBI lineage: Eukaryota > Metazoa > Arthropoda > Insecta > Lepidoptera > Nymphalidae > Boloria > Boloria euphrosyne. The sequence goes on along the minus strand of OX637879.1, from coordinate 9,256,303 downwards.
TATAATATGGTTTTCCCGTACAAATGTGCTTGGCCGCAAAACTAGCTTTATTTTTTTTCTGACATACACACGGTACATGGGTAACAATCAATTAGTATGTTCAAACAAAAAATAAATCCAATGCTATGCATTAAGTCATTGTTAGGGAACCCTCGATAAGCGATCAGAGTCGCTGATTTAAATATTTAACTAACGCAGATTAGACTGTATAAAAAAATACTGTGCAAAGTACTAAATACCTTTAGTATAGTAAAGAAGCTTGTATTTAAGTTATATGCCTTATATTATATTCCGTTTGTGATGTGATGTTTGATTTATACGAGATTTACTATTAAGGCCAAGATGGAGCTAAGTAGGGTGAGCCTTATTAGGTATTTAATATCTATGTAATCCATGACCATAAAATGTATAAAATAAACGATATTTTGATGCTATCGGTATCTCTCTCTCTCTCTCTCTCTCTCTCTCTCTCTCTCTCTCTGGGTCGGTCCCTCATGTCTGAGGATCGTGGTCAGCATCGAGGTTGCATTTGGAGCGGATGATCTGCCTCCATCGGTTTCTGTTTTGAGCGTCTCTTACAATGGTATATAAGTTAAAGGACGACGAGTCTTTCACTTGATCGGTCCATCTTGTTGGTGAGCGACCGCGTGATCCTGCCTTCGGTGTTTCCGAGAACTATTAATTTTTCCAAATTTTCGTCGCCTCTACGCACTGTGTGTCCGAAAAATGAAAGAATGCGTTGTTGACACATAGTGCTATCGGTATAGTAGGTATATTCTCTGTGAAAGCTACAATTTCTATAAGCTATAAATATAAAATATCTAATATATAAAAATCTCGTGTTACAGAGTTTGTTATTGAACTCCTTCGCAATGACTTGAACGATTTTTATGAATTTTTTAGTGTATATTTGGTAGATCTGAGAATATGTCGTAGGCTATTTTTCTCTCCACATTTCTTATTTATTATTTTTAAATGATTTGGCATTAATAAAACTTATAACCCTAAATTTTCATCCTCCTAACACCAATTCCTATTTTTAATAGTGATATGAACGCGGGCGGACCCGCGGGTATTGCTAATAATAAATAAATATAACATGTTGAGACATTAAGACAGCACCACAGTAAGTTAATGAATGCCAGATAGTTAATACACTAGACATATAAAACTTTTACTATATGTACATATCATAGATAAAAACACCCACGACTGCAGTACATTCATTGATCCTCATCACACAAATAAAAGGCCTTTTGCAGAACTCAAACCCGCGACCGATGGCCCAGCAAGTAGAGTCACGAAAAACTAAGCCAAACGTGCCATCATAAATTTTATTGTTTAAAATATCCATACAGATCTCACTGTCTTAATTTTAACTACTTATATCATGTATGAAAATATATAGAACTGAAATTTTCTAAATTATTATTAGAAAATACGATGTACAATATACGACTAAAAGGGAAGTAATCATAAAAGTATAAATTTTGTAATTTATTTCCTCCTGAGTATCGGTAACGAGGCAACGTAAGTGAAAAGTTCGATGTTCGCTTTTAGCATAAACAGAAAAACCTTACCATATACAATGTACGAACACAAATTTATGTAATAATTTAATAATGTTAACATTTTCCATTGAAAGGTTCTGAAAATACGACATGTCATAAAATACGAAATAATAATTTTCTTTGGTTTTTGCTAAAACTTGTTTCGTAAGCGCCAATTGTTCTGTAGTAGTTTTATAAAGCTTCATGTTCAACACGTTCATGAATTCCTAGAAAATTTAATGAAATAAATAACCATAGGAGGGATTTTTTACTACCAAATACTACCAAACTAAAATAAAAAAGTTATTTGTTTCATACGGAGTTTTATACTTCAATTAAATGAACTTTTATAAGTACTTTTGAATAATCAATCTTTTATTTTAATTAATTTAGTGTCGAATTGTTATATTTTATATCTCTGTACCTACATAAGTACATAATATATATAAAATATGTATATAGAGTATAGACAAGGAGTCTGTAAAAATATTTACGAGTATATTGGTAACTAACTTATTATCGTGCGTATATGTCATATTTTATTAAAATGTGATAAATTTATGAAGAAAACACGAATCGTTTGTAATACAAGCGTATAAGAAAAGAAAAATCGTAATACTTACCAGTGGCGAAGGGTGAAATTTTAGCAGAGGTAAGCTGTCCAAAAAAATGACAAAAACTAAATAAATACATGCGATGCAAATGTACCCAGTATCTACTAGTACCTCGTAAGTATCCGTTATGTTGTAGTGAAGATTTATTTTCGTAATAATTAAAAAGTAAAAAAGTGTTCATAAAGTCTTATGTCACTGTTTATTTTTTTAATTTATGTAAAGTTATAGCAAAATAGTCAATATATTTAATATTTACTAAAATAATATAAAAATATTAATGACGCCATCTATGAGAAATCATTACGCATCATTTAAAAAGTGAAAGTACGGCGATTTGATTTAAGGCCGCATTATTTTATTTTGTATTCATTATAAATATAATTAATTTCAACCTAAACATAATTTAGTGAGATTTAAATATTCGTTTTTCCCTTCTGTTAATTTTACATTAATATATAAATCATTATTTTAATAAATATCGCCATCTAGCATTGAGTTATTATTACTACGTAAACTTAATGCCATCTAGTGACAAGTGTTTGAAAAACTTCGTAGTTCGTTTGCTATCTTATTGAAGAGATTGATTTATTTTTTATTTATCAAAGTTAAATTAAAAGTTTGAAATATGAAGATGATTTTACTGGTTTTAAAATTTAATTACAATGTCCTACAGCATTACTTGATATTTCCTTTCAGTCCGAATAAACTGTTTTAAGCTAATACGCGTAAAATAATTTTGTCAAGGAAACGCATATAAAATAACTTAAAAACATTTTCACTGCAACATAAATGAAAACAAACACAATATTTTTCTAATTTAGCACTTACACACAATTTCAATAGAAAGTTTTATTACAAATTACTTGACTTATGCAAGTTTCGAAAACAAAGTTGCATACAATCCAACTTCAATAAAATACGCAAATTTAATAATGGCTTATAGAACTCACCGTAATTAAAACATATATGAACCATACACTATACAGACTCAACACAAAATGTCGATATTAGTTATTACGCTAAAATCGAGTAAAAACTCAATAAAACGAAAGAAAAACACAAATAATGCACTAAGCACTTGTAAACAGAATCGCCATCGGCCATATTAATTTGTTTAAATACTTGTCGCTTGTCATTGGTCAATCATAGTGACGTTTGTACTTTCCACCAATTACATGCAAAATAAGCTGCTCGGGAGCGTCTTAACCGCGACCAAAAATCTCAGTAATTATGAATGAAATCACTTGAAAATGTTCCAATACAAAAGTATGAATGAAACACGATTCGTATGGAAAAGGTAAGCCGAATTACTACGTCTTACCGCGGCATTTCTATGAAGGCGCATTTTAGCAAAGTATACATTTTTGTTGATTTTGACTTATTGTAGGCGTTATGTTATTTTTAAAAAAGGATTATTACTATAAATTATTATTCTAATTAGTAATCATGTAAATTTAAAAAATAAATATTATGTAGTATAATTAAAACTTTATTGGATTTTTAAAAGGTAAGACGGTGGGAATCGTCTTGTATGGACCCTTCGCCACTAATACTTACATATAAAAATATAAGTATTGAAAAACTTATAACCAAATAAAACTTAAAATTTAAGTAAATCAATCTGAAAGACGAGTTAATTAAGAAAGTTCAAATTATATATCACAAAGGCAATATTTGAACAAATATAACACTTTTTCATAGATCCAGCTGGTATTCGTTAAATATGAGATCATGCAACAATTTCCATCATAGAAACAAGTCAAAGGAACAGAACTCCTTAATTGCTACATAAAACAGTCCTCACCCTTTTAATCATATCGAGAGAGCAATCTTCCGGTCGGGTGGACGAGAGACGTTACCCCAAACTAGTTCTGTTATAACCTCCTTTATTATTATCTAGCATAAAGACCAAAATAGCTTGTCAAAAAGTCGATCAGTTATCAGAGCGCAATTTCAAAACTCCGAGAATAACGACGCTCTATCATATTACAAATTCGTTTTTGATTCGTGAAAATCTAATTCTGAGATCTTAATTTTTCACGTTTGTGCTTCAATCTTCCAGGTTTGGGTTTCAGGTGCTTAATGAGAACTGTTTGATGATAAATAACTTAAGCATATTAAATACCAGCGATTTGTTGAACAAGCTTCTCGTATATCCTGGTTACTGGCTCCAAAGTTAGAATCTCCTCTAGTTTCCTATTTTTGATGAGTTTAATTAAATAGGTACTAGTAACTTACCTTTGCTTGGCTCCAGTTCGTACCTATTGTGTTTTGTTTTCAGGTGGGTATAATATATTATAAGCTATAAAGTATGGAGATTGGAGTTGAATATATTATATGGTTACTTTTAGTATTTTGTAGCCTAATAAAATTATCTAAACATCATTTAGACATTTTTTTGAAGTTTTCAATTTTAAAAATGATGGTAAAATTTACAATAATATTATATAGAAATGTTGTAATTTAGGTCTCAAGAACTTTCGACTCCATCGTTTCCTCAAAATATTTTTTATGTATACTTATATTTGGGCACTATACCCCTACCCATAAATAGCACCACTAGTCTATATACTAAGCTTGTGCCTAAATTTAAACACTAGTTTTCTATTAATGCAAATCTCTAACCTATGAAAAATATCACTCAGAAACAATAAAATGAACAATTATAAAGAATTATAAGGCCATATCCTTAACTATGGGTGCGAAATAAATGCAGAGCGTAGTTGTTTTAAACGGTCACAGGCCACAGCGGCTTTATTTACTTTTTAATTTAGGAAGCTTTTAATAACTGCCTTACAACACAAAAAATATTGAAGTAGTAAGAATCGAGGCTGAAGTTACAATTCCTTTTGTAATAAAATTATAATAGCGATACTCCCTTAAAAAAACTCCTAATAATTTTACATTTGGTAAACATATAATAAAACTCCAATAATAAAATCAATGGAAATGTTCTATAATCAAATAAAAGTAATGATTTCAATTACCTAAATTAGTCTTGAATTGCGTTTAATACCTAGTTCCTGAGTTACTCCATTCATAATTACAATTAAAAAAGTAAAAAAGAATCTATATAAGTAAAACAACCTAATAAAGCTACAACGATCCTTTTTATGATCACAAATTAATTAGTTTATCATTTACTTGCCTTCCTCATCTTATTATTATCTTAGCAAATACTCTATTTATTTAAAACAATATCAATCTTATGTTACGATAGACCTTATACATTATATCAATAAAAATTCAGAAAATAAATTAGCAATTAACATAAAATATTACTAACCCCTATTAATTACGATTACTACCAAGAAGCAGGTTTTACATCTATACGTCGTAATTTTGACATTATGTGCCTCTCTGTCTCTCTCTTTTATTTCCATAACCAAAAATGAAACAGGAAATGTTGTTCAAATAAAATTTCTGGCATAATAGGATCTTAATATAATTTGATAGCTCTATAAAGTTTACTTACGATTTTATCATGCAGAGCCTTACTACAATGTACGTCGAGACTTTCATACTGGTATATTAATAAATATTAATATAGGGTATTAATTTTATGAGGCCTAAGAGGTGGAAACAAGGCACAACCACGTGAATATTTATAGCCTCACGTGCTTCCGAAGTATAATACAGGATGATGAATGTACTAAGAATATAATTTAACTAGTTGAACATATTTTTGTGACGCTTTATTTAGATTTAAAACGCTATTGGAAATTTTAATTAACAGCTGTCAAAAGCTATATTTTAGTTAACTTTTACGAACCGAAATTGCTTTTTGGGAATAGTTCGTTGTGATATTGCATATTAATTGCTCAGCGCCTTCATTTACATCACAGAATTTTTCATTTTTAACTGTATTAGTTAAATAACTGTATAGTGTATATGAAAAAATCATTTAAATAAAAAAAAAATAAAAGTGGTTAAAAGCTAATATTGCAGCAGATTTCTATAAATTGTCAGTTAAATTTTATTCATAAGCTTTGTAAAAAAATTACAAATATTTCTGAGATATTTTTGTAAAAGTTTAAAGAAGATTTTTTTTTTTTTATGGGACAAAGGGGGCAAACGGGCAGGAGGCTCACCTGATGGTAAGTGATCACCTCCGCCCATGGACATCTGCAACACCACAGGGCTTGCAGATGCGTTGCCGGCCTTTCAGGAAAGGGAGGGAGGGAGGAGGGAGAAGGACGGGAGGAGGGGTGGGGAGTGGGCCTCCCGGACTCTCACTCACCGGACGAAACGCGACAGCATAGCTGCCACTTCACGCCGGTCTTCTGTGAGAGAGTGGTACTATACGGGGCGTGCCTGCCCATTCGGCTGCTACCCGAGGGTAACAAGCATGGCACTACCACTTGACAAAAAGGATGGAGTTCATAATTCTTTATTGAGGATTATAGCTACATCAGTATTTAGTAGTAGTACCAAATAAATAAAAAGATACCCTTAAGTGGAGAATAAAGAAGAATCTTTGAAGTGATTATAATCTGAGATTTAGAACCCAGTACCTAAACTATTTTAATAAAAATAAATTGGTGCACTGATGAAATTCTATATAAAATATTGGATCTATAATGTTGAAATAATACCTAAATACATCAAAATAGTTACATTTTGTTACATTAATAGCAAATGTACACTAAAATAACATTATATAGCGGCACTTAAAACAATAAAGTATCAATGAAAAGAACTTTCACAAAACTCGCGAAGTATAACGGTGGTATCCATAACTTGGGTAAGGAAAGTAAACTAAACAAAAATAAAAGAGGGTGAGTTCAAAGTTTATTTTGAAAAGGGCCATAATCATTGAGAAAACTTTATTACGCCGGAGGAAATCTAAAATGTAAACAGTAAGGGAATAATGAATGTATACAAATTAATAAACGACCGTCCGTAGGTTTAACGATAATGTTAGAAATGTCTCACAAGACGTGACTATATATTACACTTTAACGCATTATTATTTTGTTTATTTAGTGAAAGTCCATGGTGTCAACATAGTCAAACTAAAAATCCAATGGGAATATTTTTATTAGATTAATAAAAATTTTAAGTAGATAATGTGCGAACAATGTGGGCAATATATTATCCTGAATCTTAATTGAAATTTAAAAAACAATTTAATAGTATTTTATAGTTGTAATTTTGTTTTATTAATTACAATTTAACTACATATTTCACTAGTAAAATAGCAATAATAGGACAAACATCAAAAACAACAATGTACACGACACTTCATAAACTTTTCCACAAACTTTGTCGGTGCTGAGTAAAAAACAAAAAAAATTAAACAGCACATTTGGTCTCCATCCATGTGACGAGTAATAGCGCAAAGGCGTCAAAAGATATGCAGATGTATCTCGCAAAACTTTTATTTTTCTTTAAGGCAAATTTGTTCAAAGCGCTGACGTTTTTATGCTAAAATATGAAGATAAAGTCATTAGCAATTTTTATTTTATGAAAAGATGTCGCCTGGGCCCAAATGACTGTCTCTGCCGCGGGCCATGGTCAGCGAATTATTATCACGCTCTTCATTTATTACTCGAAATGAATAGAACGTTATTCTTTTAGATCTTATAAATATTAAGTGACATCATTTTTAAATATTTAAACAGGGAGAACAATAAAGATCTTATCAAATACTGATTAATTAGAAAAAAATGGCCACTTTTGACCTTCTATTAACATTTATTTGGCCATACCAATACGTTGAAAATACATTTAGTTTTTAACGACTAAATTTAGAGACGTGTATTTAGTAAATCCGTGAGACCATTAATTGTCACTAAAAAACAAGAGAGTTATTAAGTGTTAACAAATATCGTTCACACACCATTTCATATTATTTTCGTTCCTGTCACTTACGCTAGTGGTATTTTCGGTTCATTGTTATTGTAGCATCCACGACGCATGACGGTGTCCTCTTAATTTCCAGTAATCGAAGTACTCTTCGGCGATGGTCTGCATCTGAATAAACATTCCTTGTGATGTGATTAAGGCCTTTTATATATAAGCATTTTATATCATAATATAAAATCTTTATATAAACGTCATAATATAGTGATTATAGATAAAGTGTTACATATATAAAAACTATTTGTTTTAGGGAAAAAATATATTAGGGGTTGCTTTATATTTCTCATCATTACTAATATTATTAATGTCCCAACAACATACTTAGGAATAACTAGGGACTTATCTTCACTTCGCTCTGTCTATTTATTAAAAGCATTAATATCACATTATGCAAATTTAAAATAAATAATATTTATTAATTAGGTAAACATTCGCCATTGTATGTAGTTGGCCTTAAATCGGTCTCTAATAATCCCATCGATTTATCAAAGGTTTGAGTAATCCTAAACAATCGTCAACTTTAGACGAAGAATTAGTAACGAATATGAAAATTAGCAGACTCAGTATTTTAGTATTGAGTAAATAGCAAATACAAATTAAATAAGCTTATTTATCACATACTAGCAACTCACCATCGCTTCGCTCGTGCTCGTCCCTAGATTTAGCGGGAGCGAAACCGCGAGTTTCGCTTGTAAATGAACACAAAAGTTTGACAAATTATATACTAAAACCTTTTTTGAGAACCACTGTATCTTTTGGTGAAAACAGCATGAAAATCGGTGCAGTAGTTTTTGAGCTTATCACGAAGAGACAGACAGACGCGGCGGTAGACTTTGTTTTATAATATATAGTGACAATTTTAAGTAGATTGGTCGCATGATTTACTTGGTAAAACTTACCTTTTTCTAGCTTGATTAAATAATAAAATTTTTAAGAGATTAATTTATTTTTAACCAACGATTATTTTAGCCACGAAATCCTTAGTATAAAGTAGAGTATTCTTACACACAGCGCCATCTAGTTCCGTGGCTAAGCTACAAGGCTTTTGTTACGGATACCAGATATAAATATAAACATGACTGAAGTACAAACATTCGTAATTAACAAATGAATGCTCCAAGCGGGACTCGAATCCGCGACCGCTGGCACATAAACTTTACAAACTGAGCCAAAAGTGTCATCAAAATAAAGTGTGAAATAAACAAAGCGTAAAGTCTATAGATATTAATTGGATTTACTATTCACATTGACTTTCAGATTTTTAAGTGGTTACTTTGAGGAAAGAGGATTCTTATCTAATCTAAAGCATTCCTAGGAAATTGTTACTGTTTTTAGATAGACTAACGACGATATACATTACAATAAACAATGTCTTAATCTACACTTCCACATTTACGTCCATATAGTTATGACTCATTCATTACACGATATATAGGGTTAACAATAATTTCCTCCTAAAGTATGTATTTTCAATAGATTTAAAGATAAACAATAATGCAAGATTTGTTGTAATTAATCATAAACATTAATTAATTTGAAGAAATTTTAGAAAAACGAGTTAATCGACTGAATTTCACGTGACCTCGATCGCTGTAAAGAAACACCTTCACGAAAATATTCGTAAAGTTTTTGTTTTGTTAAATGTTCACGCAAATTATTGAAAGTATCATTGTAACGATACCCGTCCCATTAATGTTAACTGTTTGTTGATGTTTGTGTTTAGTCCTCTGTGGAAATTTTTATGTAAATATATTAAGAATAATAGAATTAAATTAAAGACTAACATTTTGTATATAATATTATAACTAACATTTACCAACATTTTTTTTCTAATTTAGGTTTCCATGTAAATACTAACTGTGCGGTCTTTTGTTGTAGGTTTAGTAAGGATTTACTTTCCTTATACAATTATAATTTGAATATACTTATTGACTCTTATATTACCGACCAATCTCCTTCGTGTCTTCTCCATTCTACGTGACATTGGCGAAGTAATCTGTGCTCAACTGGCACGCTTGAAGCCAATAACAAGAGAATTGAATTGTAACGATAGTTTTTTTTACTATATCTAATTGTATACATATATCTAATTACCATTCGTTTGTTTTCGACTTATTGGTTAGAGATTAGTGATTTCTTGCGTTGCTAAACTAGAGTTTTCTGTGAAACTTAAATCTAGAACCAGTAATTATTATGTCGTTTTTATCGGGTTAGTTTATGTTTGATCAATATTATAGAATTTATTATAGTACACAAATGTGCGCGCAAACACAAACGCACTCTCTATTCTCTTCACTTTCACACTCCGGTGGGACGATACTTCGACGCGACCGGTGAGTGATCAAGCGAGGGACCGGTGGTGGTGGTCAAGGTGTTACGATGCAAGGCACAGAAGTGTAACACAACCGACTTATTGACTCTGATATTTTACTGAGAATTTTTTCGATAGAACAACTCAACTTGTGATAAACCGGGACTCGAACTAACGATAGTTCGTTACAGAGTTAACTAGGCCACCAAAGCCGAACTCTTCAAATAAAGTAGGAAAGTAAGTCGAAAACGAATTACTATTATTATGAAAAGCGAATATATTTTAAACTTTTAAGGTAAATAAACTCAACCCTGTGAAGTAATTCTTATCATGTATGGGTTCTCCTAGCACTTTAGATAATGACTGATTCAATTAAGGGTCTAAAAGAGTACACTAAGTTCACAGCAATGCATTTTGATAAGAGTTTAAGTTCATACCGTGCTTTTTCGTTGTTTGCTTGATCTTAAATCTTTAGTCTAAATTTAAAAATCATTAAATTCGATTAAATAAGATTTTTTTCACGTTAACAAGAAATACACTAACAACAGCACAATATTCTTTATACAAATTGTTACAATCTAAGAGTTGCCTTAATTATAGGTGTTACATGCTATCCACAAAAAATAGACACACTGCACGTACCGTATAGTAATATGTATGTAACGTACCGTACTACTATAGTAATATGTAGTGAAAGTATTCTTAATATAAAAATATTAGAACAATAAATTAATTCACCATAATAATTTAAAAACAACATGCATTCCTATATCGTGATTATTATTGTAAGTAATAAATTAGCACTAGATTGACAAAAATATAATTCTTTAAAAAGACTTTACTTACCTAAAATTTTATTGCTAAGAGCGGCTCTAATATTAGGTAAATCTACCTTATATACTAATGCTCATGTTATAACTTACACAACTCGAGGACAGTCATAAGGATGCCAGGAACTACTGAAATTCGAAACTACCTCATTCAGGCTTTCAGTTAATATTATATTACTAGTTATTCCTGCGGCGCTGCCCGTGCCCGAAGGATAAACATTTAGGGTTATAAGAATTTTTTAATGCTAAATCATAAAAAAGTAAATATTAAAAATTTGGTCTAAAAATAAAAAAACAAAATATCTTGAGAGTGCCACCCTTATCATCTAAGGGAATAAAAATTAGCCTACGACCTATTCTCAGACCTACCAAATACAAACCAAAAATTTCATAATAATCGGTCAAGCCGTTTCGGAGGAGTTCGATAACAAACAGTGCGACACGAGATTTTTATATATTAGATTAATATATTAAATCTGTATATAGAGCGTTCTTAATAGAAAAAAAAATTCAAACCGTAGCTAAACAAATTCTGAATACTTGATTACAAAATATGTATATTTAAATTTACTTTTTATGATTTTAAGGCTTACCCAACATCAAACGCCTAATTCATTTTCAATTACATCATTACTTTTATTATACAACAGCATATCTTTTAATATATAAACTTATACGCGCTGAAACGACGTTCAATTTTGGCGGCTTCAAAGGCAAAAATTCTATGTTAAAATGCTTAAAAAGTGCATATGAACTCTACAGTAACTTTTATGCGAAATTTAATGTTGCATGTTTAATAGTACGCGATGGTAGAGCGGACGCAGTCACTTATAATAGATTTGTAGAACCAAGATTTATATTTACGGTCCTCACTGTGAAATAGCTTTTGGATTTCAAATACTAACGCTGTATAAAAGGATAAGGTACTGAAGAACTTAAATAAGAAACAAATTCAAGTTAACCTGTATTTTAATATGAAAATTGAATATTTAAAATGTTTTAAAGAGACGCGCCAGTGACTTTTGAATGAGGATATTATTCTTACGGAGCAATTCTAACATAAATATTATTTCAACTCAAAAATAAAAGTTTGAGTTCTTAATTAAATATTCCTTGTTACATCGTAATGGACATAAAACTTATCTTTTCTTTTGAAATCGAAATAATCAACGACTTTTCTCGATACTTTTCTTTTTTTTCGTACAAACATTAATGGAACGGAATAAGGAACAAAAGGAAATCCGATATATGTGGACCGGCGTATGTTATTTTAGACGTCTCTATTTGTATTGGATCTAGTGAATCGTGCAATAGTCTTTGATTTTAGAGAAAAATTATAGAGCTCGATAAAAATGGAACTCGTAGTGTGGTAGAGCAATTAAATCGTATAAAGCGAAGGTTTTTCTTCAGTTATTTCTTCTTAATTAAAAGCTTTACAAATATGTTTTATTATTATATCAAATGTAAAAAGTAATTGGATGCGGTATGTTACAAGCATTGCTTTGATTTACTCTAAAAATTTGTTATTAGTTTATATTAAATGTTGACCTATTAAACCGTATGAAGAATCAGAAAATGTTAATTATACCATTGATAGATGATGGAAATAGATAAATGGAAATTAAATAATATAATTTAAATTATCTATATAAATAAAAATGAATGTTGGTAAGCATAATAGCATAACTCAAGAATGGCTGGACCAATTCGGCAAATTTTTTTTCCACGTCCACGGAAGGTTTTAATACTAAAAAAAAACAATGTTTGTAAAAAAACTCACTGTAACTTAAGTTAACATAACGCTAGTCTGTAAAAAAACTAAACAAGAAATATTTTCATTTAATTTAAAACTCTGCAATAATAATAATCAGCAAAAAAATCATGAGCAAGTATTATTTTCACTTGGAAACCTAGGGTTCCGTGGTTTGGCACATAATTTTTGTAATAAGTATATACATAATATATTGTTAAAACATATATATTATAAGTGAATTTATAAAGTACATATTTGTTAAATTAAGAATAAAACGAATTATATTGTTCTGTTTTTGCCTTTTGGACGTTCCTAAAATATGGGCAAATATATAATTCCAATATAATTTTATACATATATTCAGTATATAATAATAATAATAATAAAACCTAAAGCAACCATCGTACGCAATAAAAAATACTTCCCAAACACACCACTTCAAAAGTCGTCAACACCAATCTCATTGCTTGTAATTTTATTTTAAAATTCATTGCTATAATTATAGACTGGCTAAAATATAATTGAAAAAATTCAAAATAAAATATAAATACATATTTTTATAATTCAACATCAAAGAAACTCGCTACCAAAGTTCAAACCAAAGTATTTCTAATCAAAAACACGAATTGCCCGCCAATCCAATAGTTAACTCCAATCAAGAAGAGTAAAATATTTGATCTATTTTTTGTTCATGTTATTTATGCCTGTAAAGTTAATACGATGTTATACCATAGTTACACCGGAGCTAACAAGGAAATTATGGGTCATTTTGTATAAGCCCACCCACAAGTGAGTCAAAATATGGTTCAACGTCTTCCAAGGTCTCAAATATGTAGTTGAAAAAATAAGACGATTCTAAGAATCATGTACGTTTTTAATATAGTTCTATATAGTAATATTTGAATTCGTGATATGAAACATGTACGTAATATAATTAGGAATTGTAATTAATATTTTGATTGGTTAGGATTATGTAATATTTTTTCACGCTATAGGTACTTGTTTTTTTTATGAAAATATATAATATACACATATATATCACTAAGGGCTCACCCTCGCTTCGCTCGGATTTGTCCCTAGGTACGTGTTGTATATGTTTACTTTGCACTGCCCGCTATATATTTGACTTGATTATAATATGAATTACCATTACACACCCCTTGGCAACGGTCATAACATGATACGTCAAACGCCGTTAATTTTTTAAAGTTTTTTACATTCTAATTTTTCGCACAACTTTCTTAATTTTTTCTTTCATAAGAACCTTCTCCTGACAATAACAAACACAACAAAAAAAGAATTAGCGAAATCGGTCCAGCCGTTCACGCGTGATGTCGTGACCAAGGAAAATAGGGATTCATTTTTATATATTAAATATAGATATAGATATATCGTCAAAAACGTTTCTAGTCTAGTGTTTAAGAAAGCTTTAGCGACCAATGAGCTAGAATCTATGTACTCCAGTCATTGGTGTTTATATTTTTAATTGTATGTATTTTATTTAAAATTACCTTACTATGGTGCTGTGTGTTAATGTTCCAACATATCTTATATCTACCCTTTACCTTTATGTATCTTTACCAAAATATTATGAATTTTAATATAATTATATAATGTCCTTAAAACCAAGCAAATATATTTTCTTATAAAATTAGTAAAATTTTATCAATACTGTACAAAATTATGAATTTTAGGGTGAGATAAACTCCTTGATTTATAATTGTAATATTTCTTTATTACAAAAAGTCACGCTCGTATAAAGTAATAAAAATGTAATGAATTTATGACCAAAGTGATTATTATAAAAAACACCTTTTTTATACCAGCGGTATTTTTTATTGGCACGCCTTTTAATAGTTAATAAATTAACCGTTAAAGTGGCACTACTCTGACCTTTTTTATCAATTTGACATAATATAGCAGTTTCACTTGCTATAATACTAGTGATTTAACCTCGCTCTGCTCGGGTTCATTTTTAGATACTTTTCAACATTTCATCAATGTCTATCCTGTCCTAATGCGTTCACAAACCGACAGACAGACAAAAATCTGGACAAAAACGTGTATTCGGCCTCTGCTTTTTTAAATAGCTATAGCATAAGATATAGTATACTAGTTGTATAAGATTTATAAAAATATTTTTTTAAGAATTTTGATTATTGATTTTTTTTAGTATCGTTTACAAAGCTTTTGTTTAATTATATATACAAATAAATAGGTATTCTTAATGTTATAACTCCTCAAATGGTACAAATCAAAATTTGCAATCCTACAAAATATCTGTATCTGTATTAATTAATTGACTAATGAACGATCAATAGTTCGATCTGATTTACTTCGTGTAACACAAGACAACGATACTAAAATCACAGCTACCATAAAACATTGAAAATAACAACGGAATATAACCACTAATGGGATACTTTAAAGATTTTTATTGCTTGCGCGAATTTGTTTTATATTACTTTTTGATATACATATGCGGAAGTTCGTGACGTAACTAATATCGGGTTGGAAGGCAAGCTTGGAAGTTTTGATGTGGCGTATTAGCTTGCAAATACAGAGCCCATGCAAAACACTTATTGATCGAATGTTATACTGCAAGTTGCAAACAGAAATTTATGGTTGTGCAGTAAGTAAGAGCTCTTTGAAAGCGGTTACTTCACTCCGTTGTTTATTGCCGGGCTTCGTCTCAAACGTCTTGCTTATGAATATTGATAACAAAGTTGCCTTACCGAACTTTTTAAAACAAAGCGCTGCTATTAACGGAGTGCGAATTTTACCGTTTCATAGTTCAGTTGCTTCGAGAGTTCCCTCCGCTAGTAAATTAGCATGTAAACTTAATGTTCAAAGTTGTATAGCTCTTAATATTTCCCCTCATAAAACTTGCTGTGTAAAAATTATTTCTCACATAATTATTATGCGTCAACTTTAAAGTAAATTTTAACAACAATTATTTTCTTCCGGAGTCTTGTTCAGTATAAAGTTACATTTAGATCCATTCAATTAGGCATACACCTGTACATAATAAAATCTGTACAGTACATATAAATAATAAAGTATCCTTTTTTTTAATTGAAAATAATAACGTTTTACTAAATACATATTGAAATATAATATACAATACTTATAAGAAAAACATAATTTTTTTTTTTTAATCTATCTCTCTGTTCCGGCTTTCCAACTAACGGCTGGAGTGATTTTGACAGGACTTCCACTAGTAGATAGTTAATATATAGAGTTGTAGGTTATGATTTTACAACGAATTGCTCTGATTCTACATGTAATCAGTCTTAGTGTCTGTTTTTTTCCGTATTCACCGATCAATCTATTATAAATCGTGTATTCTCCATTCTACGCGACATTGGCGAAGTCGACTGTGCCCATCCGGCACGCCTGGAAGCCTTTAAAGGAAATAATTGAATTTATATTTAGAGTTGAATAAAAAGTATTTGGGCTCCACTTAAAAATCATTTAAGAACGCCGAGCATAGCTAGACTAAATCGCTAGTTTACTTTGTTATGTAATTTACTTCACTTAAAAGAACTTTCTTTCGGATCAATATTTGTAGCATTCATTCCATCTGATATTTTAACTTATAAATTAACGCTCTCTTGACTCTTCTACAATTTTATTCAACATAAATTATTAAATAGCTATATTCTGATCCTGAAAGCTAATCTACTTGAACATACTTAAGTATCTCATATATTATAATCTTATTTATCATCTTTCAACGTGTTTTAACTATACCTTCATATCAACTGACGGATCATAAAATATTCGGTGCCTGAGCGACATCTGCGTCGATGTTATCTACAAGCAGATACGATTAAACCTATCTATTGATCGTGTCATAATATATTCTGTTACAAGCGCCCTTGTTAAACTTAGTGGATATCTGACTCCCTCTTGATGTATCCCATAGCTATATCATTTGATCCTCTTGGTCTCATCAAATATTTAGGCCGTTTAAACTTGAGTGAGACGTTGCGATGGAAGTTGGCTGCATTGACTTTCAAACGTGACTTGATCTTGTTTGCTCCGAGTTATTTATTTATTTTCATTTTATTGCTCCAAGGTAGGTGCTCAATTGAATTATTTTTTAAAGGAACACTTTAAAATTCGGAGCGAGATGTTGAATTTGAGAGAATTTTACTTAGTGTAATTGTGTATGCGACTTACGAGTGCTGTTAAATAAAATCTCTATCACTAAATCTTATATTGAAGCTTTAAGTTGAATATGAAATACCTATCAAGTCGTATAATAAAAATATTTAGAAATTATACAACAAGAGTTATTTCTTAGGTGGGAAATAAAGGTATACGTCTAAGAGTTCATATAGCTTACTCTATAATCATTACGATCAGCTTCAAGGCAAGAGGGAAGAAGTATAAATACTAGGAATGCAACAAATTCGCGAATTACTTAGGTACCTACGTATTCGCAAGAAATGATGCGAATGTTCGCGAATATATTTGACAAAGAAAGAGGAGGTTATGTGTGGAATTGATGGATACAGAGCGAAAACCCTACTGTTATTTTTAGTTTTTTATTACTCATGTTTTTACATCTTTTTACTTTTTCTTTTAAATAGTTTAATTTAGATAAATTTTGCATTTGCATCTGCGAATGTGAAATCTCAATCATTCGTTTCATCAATTTTAAATACTATACCTTTATAATAATATTAAAATAATGAAAAATAATATTTTATACATATATGTATAGCTTTTAGAATTATTACTACTTATACCTAAAACAATATTTCACATTCATTTAAAAAGTAGCAGCAAAATTTCAAAATTTCAAATTCATTAAAAGTCTCTGGATTCTAATTTTGCTCTGGCAAAATAAGAATGATCATATATCCCACAAAGAAAATATAACAACGAAAACTATAAAAAATTGCACTGTACTAAAAAGTCGGTCCCAAGCTCGTCAAATACAAATCTTAAAAGGTTAAAGTGGACTTACAAGGCCAGCTATTGTGTACTCCAGTGAACGCCGGTGTCATTATTATCTCATTGTTACATTTGCATAGTTTGATCCATACAAGGTCCAATTTAAACCACGTCGAGGCACCAATTATGTTTTAAGCAAATAGAGGGTTCAATCTGCCCCGAAGCTTATTAAACCTGTTTCGAAGCCCTCAATTTTGCTGAAGTTATTCGAGCGCGGTCTATAAACTTTTTAAAGTTTAAAAAACTCGATCGATTTATGTGCTTTTGAAAAATATGATTAACGATGCTATATCCGTGAAAGTATTGTACAGTAAGGAATTATCTGATTGTAAGAAGTTAATGAAACGTTAGAAGTTAATGAGTTTTGTCTTATAATATTTTGCGATTTAGGAAAATAGGTACATAATCTGAAGTGATTGAGTTAAATAGATATTGATCATCTCTTCTTATATAGGAATGAATATTTATATTTAAGCAAATAATAAAATTCTAACTGAGTCGAATGACAAATTTGCATTTAATAACTGGTTAAATTTGCTGATAAAGTCAATTTTTAAATTAAAGTATAAAATTAATCATCGTTACTTATATGAATTTAAATTATATATGGCAAATGGATGTCATTATTCGAAAGGGAGCTATGAAAAATATCTACTCTTCGTTATATAGGCTGATTTTTTTATAGTAAAAAAGTTTCAAGGTAAATATGAAAATAATATCACTCTTTAGACGATTTTCATATTTTTAAAAAGTTTGCAGTTAGGAAAAGCTTCGTGAGATAGTCATTATGATATAAAGGCCGAATCTATCGTTTTAAGATTTTTTTTTCTCTGTCTGTGACCGCATCACGATCACGTGGTGTTCACCACTGGACAGGTTTGATGAAATTTTGGTATGAATATAGGTTATCCCGTTCAACATATAGGAATATTACTTTTACTTTTTTTGTTGCAAGAAAATATCTCATTTCTGTGAAATCTATACTGCGATGTGTCGCTAGTAATTAATACATATTATATAATTATCGGTATTATACCTTATGGTACTAGTACAGTGGAGTACCTATTTAACGAAAGTCGGGGTAAACTTGCTACACAGAGAAAGCCTATGGTTTCGCTTTTATAGTTTTATTATTGAAGTTTTAGTTTGTCATGTGTTTATTAGATAGCGTATAATATTGCTTGAAAATTATTATTTTCGTAAAAAGATTTTGCAAAATTTGACTTGTAGTACTTTCTGATAATAATGCGTTAACTTTAACGAAACAATAAAGTAGGTATATGTCGGCGCGTGGCCTCATAACCTCTCAGATCCTTCATATAAATATAACAAAACAACCTTACTATTCCAAAATCGAAAAGAAAATTATAGACATTAAATACCTACTATACTATTAAGTAAAACTTATAGTTTAATTAACTGCCTCGGTGGTGTAGTGGCTAGCATGTACGGTCATACATCGAGAGGTCCTGGGTTGGAGTCCCGGGTCGGGCCAAGTTTAATTATTGAGTCTTTCTGTTTAGTCTCAGTAATAGCCCGGAGCTGGAAAGTTGGCGGTGTGTCACCCCCGTGCCTCGGAGAGCACGTAAAGCCGTCGGTCCTACGCCTTAACTCTCACTGGACGTGTCGAGTAGTCGTCCCACTGGAGTATGAGAGTGATAGGAACAGAGAGTGTACTTGTATCTGCACGAACACTAGTGCACTATAATATCTCCTGCGTAGTTGGCTAGTCTCAATGAGTTTGGTCGCCATGGCCGTAATCGGTCGGAAAACATTATTATTATTATATTTTAATTAAATAAAATATATACAGTGGTAGCACAGCGATACCGCGCTGACTTGGCCATTCCAATGCGAAATCTGTTCTTGATATTTTCATGTGCGATTCATTTCTAACATGAGTACCACTTTTCTTACGGCGAAGAGAACATCGTCCTCACGATGAACTTAAACATCTGAGAGAACCTAGCAAGTTTTCAAAAAACATGTGAAGTCTACCAACCTGAAGAGAGGCCCGTGCCCGGCAGTGCTGAATAATAATTATAATAGGATATGTAATGAAGGTACCAAATTGTATGTTGGACTTAAGCTTAAATTTAAACTAGCTGTTGTTTAAACTGAACATTATACGTACAAAAATAACAAAGGAATTAGTTTTCCTTTATACAGAACAGAAATGATTAAAATAGAACAAATTTATATTTCGCAAATACGTACTAAATTATATGTGTGCTTATTTACTGTCAAACCCAAATTAATATTACGAGTTACCCGCGAGTAATGTATATTAAGACACGTACAAATTTGCTTTGACGCAATTATATTTAAGTAAATTAACTATAATGTACATTTTATATTTACATATAAGATTGCTTATTATTTAAAGCGCATAATTTTAATTGACATACCTAATATTGAACCGTACAGTAGTTTCTGAAATTTATCGAGTCTTGTTAAATTGGATATTTTAATAATTTACGCGTTCGCTAGCGAATATCGAGCCTACTATTGCAGAGGGGGAGTAGCAGGTCTTGACCTGCGGCTACCCACAACGCGTATAGTTCAACTTTAACGAAGGGTGCAACAGTACAGGAATAAAATCCTGGCTTTGAACACACAAGTTGCCGTTTAATCTTGCAGTAGATAACGCAGGGGTAAATAATAAATGTAATACACAATCACGCCTAGTTACACATTATAGAGAAGTGGATTAGAGTAAGTCTCTGAAGATACTAGAGTTAGAGGCAAATTTATTGCTTGTCCCCCTTATGTTATCATCATGAATTTGTTTCATCGACATGCATAATATGCTAAATGTGTCATCTTATGTATTTTAACTAATATTCCAGATTATGTATGATGAACTTTTTCGCTTTGTAGTAGCACTTCAATAGTATAAAAATATTACCTACAATATTACGAATGAAACTACTTTTTCGGATTTTGTCGCGGATTTATTTTGATAAGCATTCGAAACGTCGGGAACTAAAAATCAAAATAAATCCGCGACAAAATCCGAAAAAGTAGTTTCATTTATAATGTCGAATATTCGCGTAAATCTAAGAAAGTATTATACAATATTACTTAAAAACTTGATATACATATTAGAAAAAAAATTAAATTGGCATCATTCATTACTGACATAGAAGCTATTAGGTTAGCGTGGGAGATGTGAGATATCATGAGGAGGGAAGAAATATATATGAGCATTGTATAAAAGATAGGTACGTAATGTACATATGGGCACTGTGGATATGACTTTAAAATTTAACAAAGAGAGGTAATAGAGAAAAATGGAATAATAGAACAAATTGAGATCCAACGAAACTGGGAAAAGGCTATTAGAAAAACAAGAAATTTATTAAATAATATCTATAGGACTTTTATTTGTCTGTATATTTTCACAGATGTTTAGAATTACGCTTTGTATAACTGACAGTTCCTGAATAACTGAAGTAGGACCAAGAATCAGTCATCCAAAAAACTTTTTACGAACAATCCTTAAAATTAATAACTGTCCTCAATTTTGTAAATTATCTGCAAACTAGCTCGTGTGAATTGCAATACACTGTTGCTCTGATAGGATACGTCCTTCCTGTGTCTATACTTTAGTATCAACTTTGATAATTAAGTTCACATGTCAAAAACTATATCAATAATGTGTATTTTTTAACTTAAAGTTTAATTTATATCTATTATATATATTACAGAATTAATTTGTAATTAACAACGCTTTTAGCTCCTTAAAATATTAATTTATTAATATCTTTATGATAGGGTGTGATATATCAAGGCATAATTAATATTATAACTATTAAATATAAACAACGATATTTTGTTGGTTCATCGCGGTTATCTTGATTATATTTATTATACGTTATTATTTTACTTACATGAAATATATAGCAGCTTTACGACTTATTATATATTGTTGCCTTCATTATGAAGTGAAGGAAAATTATAAACACTTTGTAAACAAAAACGATAAGTACGGCGTTTGAATTTTGTAAGATGCGAACCTTCTTTGTTTTACTTGTATCAGATTTCTAATGTTAATTAGGAAGTAAAGCTTATTTAGACAAGTAATAAGTATTCTTAAGTCGTCTTTATGTTGGGAGAAGTCTTAAGCAAACCTATTAGACAGTAAGCTAACAAAAAACGGGATCGGAAAAGAAATAATTGCAACGAACTCTGGGTCCAAGATGTCTAAAAGACTTTACTCGATATAAAAGGAAATAAAAACGTTTGTCCCTTTGTAAGAGCGCTGGCTTTTTCTTTCCAGCGTTTCCTTAGTATGTTTCAGATAGTTTTTAACTAACACACTTTTGATATGCTTGGTCTTGGGTTTTCGACGGAGTCTTTGTACGTAATAATAATTCGTTTAATTGGATCTAATTCTATCGAAGTGGATAATTCTTTTTTTTTATGGGACAAAGGGGGCAAACGGGCAGGAGGCTCACCTGATGGTAAGTGATCACCTCCGCCCATGGACATCTGCAACACCACAGGGCTTGCAGATGCGTTGCCGGCCTTTCAGGAAAGGGAGGGAGGGAGGAGGGAGAAGGACGGGAGTAGGCATGGGGAGTGGGCCTCCCGGACTCTCACTCACCGGACGAAACGCGACAGCATAGCTGCCACTTCACGCCGGTCTCCTGTGAGAGAGTGGTACTATACGGGGCGTGCCGGCCAATTCGGCTGCTACCCGAAGGTAACAAGCATGGCACTACCACTTGAAAGAAAGCTACAATTCACAAGTGTAACTTGGGTTTTACTGTTTTTCATTCATTAAAAGTTTTTAGCCGAAAATATTAGCTGATTCATCACTTTTAGGGTTCTGTACATCAAAAGAAAACCCTCATAGGATTACATTATTGTCAGTCTATCTGTCAAAACCCTTTTTCAAAGGAACGCATCGAGTTATCTAGTAAAAATACGTCTGCAAATCCCTTGTAGTTGTGAATAAAATTAAATATCTACTCTGTCTCATCTCACTTCAAATGTCTACGCTATCTTAGTAAGGTAATCAAAACCTATAAGTACTTTCCGTTGATCTTGAATCATCAAAATTAGCAAAAAGCCATTTCTTACAGTTCAAGTAAAGCGAAATATCCGAACTCGTAGTTACATAACTTTTGGCTGATGCTAGTCGTCTGCTAATCGGACGACTAAATTATTTTATTCGATTAGCAGACGACTAGACACACCGATAACTTTTTTTGCGGTTAACCTTTTTTAATGTTTAATGCTACTAAAACCTCTGTTAGATTCACATTTGTTTTTTAATAAATCAAGAAAAATTTGGCGTTAAACATAATTTTAGTATCCTAACATTCATCTGTTATATTTTACTGTACAGAACAAGTTACGTTATGAAAACAAACAAGTCATCAACATTTCTTATCAAGCAACCTATTAATAAAACTAAAGTAACAAGACACAGTAATCGAATCCACCAAAATATGCACCCACGTGTTCTAAAACAATACTCTATTTACCACCTACTGTTTGACACCGATGTTGTTTTTAGCCACATTGTTATTCTTGTCAATGGTTGAATGAAAGTAGACATACTGCATATGTATCGATGTATATCAAGATTTGAAGTTTAATCTTATTAAATTGGACATCTGTTATAATGTTGATTTTTGGATCAGTGATTTTTAATATTTATGCATGCCATGTCTTCTAAAGTATTCTCTAGCTTGTTGCCTAACTTGTCGCAAGAGGTATACGGTATTTGTTTGAATATTGAGTAAGGATATTTCTATGAACTTGTTCACAGTAGCATATGAGTAGCTTTGATGGTGGATAGCCAATAGATTTGATTTATCCTGCAAGGAAAAGCATGAGAAGATCAATAATTAGCTAAATGTATGAGAATAATTGTTCACAACTGTTTGCAGTTTATATTATCAAGGTTAAAAAGAATTAAAAATACAAAATAAATATAAAAATCTACTTTATTTCTATTAGCAGTTTAAGTATTAGAATCGGTTCAGTCCTAGAAAATATCACGTACATTGTAACAAATATTGGCAATACCAACTTTTTTGTTTGCTTCAAAAACACAAGTAGGTACTTAGTATTGATTGTTTATTACTTTATCTATATAATATCTTTTTTAAATGTTAGTTAGGCTGATATCGACAAGACTCAATATAAAATCTGCATGATTAAATTTTTTTGATGGTAATATTTTTATTTTTCTTAGTGATAACATTAACTACTGAAATTTATCATTTTACAGCTTAATATAAAAAAATAAAAGGAAAATATATCTACAAATTCGGTCTCGAAAAATCAAACAAAAACTATTTAAGATATATCTCATGTCATCAGATAAGACAAGCGTGTGCGGTAAAAGCAATGCACATTAAAAAACAACATCAAAATTAAGGATCACATTACAAAAATCCATTAGAGCGACCAATAAAAATAGATCCGGCATTTACATCGTAACCAAATTCAGTCATTCGACTAATAAAACGTCCTACGTCGATTGTGGAGATAACGAAGATAGGGTGAAAGAGAATTAGTTTATTATTAATCTGAAATGTGTCAAAGATGTTTTATAGCTTTGATAATATTGTCTAATCAATCTCCCGAAAGAGACGAATGTTGTCTGCATTTTATGTGACAATTGCGGAGTAGTGTGTTCTCAACTGGCAATAATTGTAAAATCATGGAATACGCAAACTCTACTACGTAGAATTTGGTTTTATTATTGTGCTTCCTTTATATATAAAGTTAGTCTAGAAATATTTTTTGTCACCGGAAAATGCTTTTGGGCATACTAATAGTCTTTTTAACGACTTAACCCAAGTGCAATACTCATTGTTTTAACGGGATGTAATATATTCGCAAATTTTACACCACTACTATGACGCACAGAAGTAAAGAATACTGGCATTATTTCGTTATGTTAAATGAAATAAAATTTTCATTCTTAACCTTGAATTTTTGATGGATGCAAATGCAATTATAATGAAACTGAATTGCAATTGTATTCTGAAATGTCTCGACAGCCTTTTAAAGAAAACAATCACATTTACTTTGCATACATGATATAAAGTGGTATTATTCTGTAAATTTACCTAGCTTTTTCGCGTGGTTCCACTCACGTTATTTATTTATGTATAAATTAAACTTTACCCCTAAGGGTATGTTTTAAGGGTTTCAGCGACTAATACATTTTTTTTATAATTTTAGTTTAGATTTGAATGTATGTAGATATAAATATTAGAAGGAAGTCATATTTATAAATTAATACTTAAATACCAAAAATTAGGTATTATTTCAGAAGAAACTGGCATTCAGTGAGATATTTTTTTTTAAATTACGTCTCACCGAATACAGCCAAGAATTGTTGTATGGATAGTTATCTTAAGAATCAACATGGCAACGCCTACATCAAATGTAATGGCTTGTACAAGATCCAAAGCCATGATGGGATACTAAATTAGCCACGAAGACTTTTATGGGCAACCATTTGTGAACGTTGACAGCGTACTAGAAGAAAACGTACGAACTAGACAACGCACATGTTCAACGCCCAATACTTGATTGCATCAAAGTGATTGAGGGAAGCAATAACAAGAACATCTTCAATCGCATTCGACAACTGTATTCAATATTCATCTACATTAGTACTCGTATACAACGTTATGTTTCGAGTAGTAAAATAAAATTTGAATATATTTTTTTACTTTATTTATTATGAAACTTATGTAAAAAAGATTTCTTTTATTAAAATATTCAGCAATCACCATAATATTATTATGCATTTTCCAGAATAGATCAGAATTCAACACGTATTTTATTTAAACAGGTTAGTACCAAGCAGGTTTACTAATAATTGTAGTACCTAGTTTTTGCTTTTATTTTCTTTTTAGCGACTCAACCTTGCTTCGCTCGAGATGAGATATTTTCCCACTGAAAAAAGTATCCTATAAGTTACAGTACAGCTACTGTCATACCAAGTTTCATCCTAATGTGTCCACTAGTGGTTTTCTCGTGATGAGGTCACAGACAGACAGACTGAATAAAAATGATATTGGTTCAGTCTCTGTCAGTGTCGAAAAAAATGATAATTTGAATAAGTTTTTTTTAAATATTTAATATACTTACAGAGTAAAAATTTTATTATAATATTATGTATTGATAAGTACCTAATCGTTTCTTTTTTATTTTATAAACATGAAAACAAATACCCTTCGAAAATTATAATATAACATTACGTTATAAAGGATGAAGGAAGAGTATACATTAATTATGTCTTTATTATTTCCTTCCGCAAAATATGTAAAAAGCAGGTCGTCTGTTCAATTTTATGTTGATTGGCCCAAATAACGCCAAATAAACGGGAGTAACGATACTGAGTTTCCGTAGCGTTTGATGTCAGTGCATCCACGCGGAAAAATTAAAGGGCAAATTGATAGAAAATGCTTTTGTAATTGGTATTACAATTTATTTTGTTACTAACAATTATTTAGTCGTCAGCTATTCCTTTAAGGCTATTTCCTTTCTTGTTATTGTGTCCCTAAATTAAATTGTTCTTTGCTTTTATTCTTTTATAGATAGAAATTATTAGATGCTCTTCACAATAAGCAAGAAATATCTTTTAGGTAGAACAGTCCATATAATCACCAAATTTCAAGAAACCCTTTTACTTATTATAAGTGTTTGAAAAACAGGACATAACAAGTCAGTGCAAAAACAATGTGATTTTTTATTAATAGACGGGTTTCACTATGTTTTACATAAAATATGTACTCGATAATTATAATATATTACTTTGAAATATTTATTTAAATTATTTACTTTTTTAAAAAAAATAATAAATATATCGCTCACTGTTACTAATTATTAAGAAACTCATAAAGAAGTCATAAAACTTCATATTTTCATTAGTACCCTATACATGAAAGTCGCGGGTACAGTTATGTCAAATGTTAAATAAGCAATTAGTCTGCGCGTACGCACACAAAATGGCGTACGGTGGGTGTGGTCAAGCCGGATACGGATTGGCGCTTGAGATGTGCTTAACATTTGTTAATCGCCATCACCACAATGTTATCCAATATAAACGTATTACACCTATTAATTTAATGAGTCAATGACCTCTTAGCTATTACATACTATATTATTGCGGAAATATGTAAGTGCACGTGTATCTTGGTTACGCCTTCACAGTAAAATGGCTGGACAGATTTTGGTGAAATTTAATTAACGGATAAACTACGATCTAGACTAGATTTAGAATTTGCATACACAAAAGTAAAAAAGACACGAGTAGTTTTAATGCAATATCAGTAAATACAATAGTTTCTAAGCTACAATATTTCGAAGTACATACGAGTACATATACGTCGTACATAGCCGACATTTCAAATTAACTTACAAGTAAGCAAGTAAAGTTTTAATTAAGTTAACTAGTCACCATTCAGCCATAGTGTGAAAGGTCATTCGCCCGTATAGTAAGTCCTAACTTCCAAACGCAAGTGCTAACGTATAAATTTAGTACCTGATTTTTTCTCGCCCTACTTATTCAACAGGCCGTAATGAAATTTAAATGACGTCACGATTTTTAAAAGCTTGATTTATGGGTTTACTGTTGGATAACGTAATATGTGTAATAATAAACTTATCCAACACCTCTTGCTCTATTAAGAATGTTTATTTTATATTATGTTCATTTTGTGTATAAGAGATTCTTGACTTTTGTTGGATTGAGACAATGTAAAAAATGTGTTATAGCCCATTTTTGTGCACATTCACAATACAATACATTCGTAGTGAACGTATCCCCTGACCTTATATCTGCATTCCTAATTTTAGTAAAATCTATAAATTAACTTTCCACAACTGGGAATCAAACTTTGCCTTTTTATAATGCACTCTTTGCAGCGCCGTATGACGTGGTGACGCGTACCACAATTCTTCCAAACTGTCTTTATAGAGGCTCATAATCGTCTACGATACAAAATTTCATCGTTATCCTTTCTACATGATTAATTACCGGTATATCGTGGCTAGTTAATTCTGAACTAAACAAATCAATTCAATGCAAAACCTTATTACGGTATTGCATTTCCAGTAAAGAAGTTTAATGTAAATATGAGTAGTTCATAATTTTATCAAAATTAATCATATAGCGTATAGGCTATGGTATACGTAAGTTTAGTCATAGGTATAGTGTCAATCATTTAGATATTTGTTTTGATGGACACATCATTCTAGTTTGATGAGTAATAACAAATAAAAATATGCTTTAAATAAATGAGATTAACATAATGGAACAAATTGTGATAATTCTAGACGATAAGCTTGTTATGGCTTTCCAAAAACACGTTTCAAACCCTCGAGCGGAATTAATAATTTACTTTTTCGTATAGGGCTATCATTAAGTCCGTTGTGAAGAGAATGATTGCTGGTTACGGTCGTATATTTACTGTATCAGCCCGGTGACTTTGGTAGAAGAACAAACAATATCTCGGCTCGTTTAGACGAAAAATTATCTTTGAATGATTATTATAGGTTACGTTTTCGGCGCCGTTTCGCTCAACATGTTTCGACGTTGTGTGAACCAAATGTAAATATTGTTTTGTTTCCTTGTTAAATGTGGGATTTTGATGGTATTATCACTAAATAGGTGCAATAAAAATACCATGACTAATGTCGAGATTCAAGATTTTCAACTAATCTTTGTCTTTATCGATGAATAAAATTGCTCTAATCATATTTTTTACTTAACAATATCCATAAATCTTGGTTTAAGATATGTCATAATAAAAATCAGCAATTTTACACTTAAATAATGCATATAGGCTACGAAAACGTATGAAATATAAATAAATCACGAAGTTACAGTTAAAAACTATTTCTACAACGACGTAATAACTCGACGCTATCGTTCTATAGTCGTATTTTCCTTGACCCCCGATTACCGGCATAATAACTATAATTTAAAAATAAAATGCAGCCCTATTCGGCGAATCGTCTCATTTCCTCTACAATGCATGATAATTGCTTTAAAATTCGATTTTTGTTCTAACGATGTTCGTTTTTCTACTTTAATTGGAGTATCCATAAACTCATTAAATGATTCTATGAGATAATTGGATACAATACTTATACGTGTTTAGAAATAAAATAATCGACGAATAAGTAAATAATTAATTACAATCTGTAAATAAATGTTTTGTTTTCGTATCATTTGTTAACATTATGACTTACAATGTCGTCAGAACGATTAATCTTACATTGTCATAGCAATCTATTGCCACTCGATAATCCACAGTTTTCTTCCGGTGCATTACTGAGCATTACACGACTGTTACGCTCTTCTATTAAGGTTCATATTGGGGAGTGTATTTTTTATAGTATTACACAACCACTAGCTTCCTGTAAAGAGAAACCGTGATCGACCCTGTGGGTGGCTCGAATGTATCAAGTTATCTTTGACGTCTTTTTGTAACTTACAACTAATGCAATAAATTGTTGTGCGCTTATTCTATATAATTTTTCAAAATTATTTTTAGGTATAATATGATTTCACCTGATTTATATTTAAACGAATCTTGTGTTTGTAGTTCTTATGTCAAGTACGAATACTTTGTACTTTTCGGTATATAATTTATAATCCATATATATTTAAAATAATATAATATGTGTAGTATATCAACTATCTGGTATTCATAGCACACGCGTCGCAGCTAACCATGGAAGTAGATAGTGCCGTGTGTTAATGTTGAAAGAAACATATTTATACTTATACATTAGAATAATTTTTTAAAAAAGAAAATTTTAAAAACCTCGAAATTCATACTACAACCACAACCTCATCCTAAAACGCATACGATAAATACAATATATAGAGGTGACCACTTAGCTGCATCATTATTGCGCGTATCGGTTATATAAATATTGCATAAGAGAAAAGCAAGGCAGCACAAAAGGCTCGCGAAATCTAATATTATTCCGTATTGTAACAATCGCCAATCGCCAGAACTTAGTCTGTTAGTGTCGTCTATTGTTCGATTTCTAAGCTGAATATAATAACTAAGGCAAAATGGTTACGACATAATACAATTGTTGGTGCAAAATTGAACTTTATATCTTCGTGATAAGAACTTGTGTAATATTATAGAAAGAGTACATTATAGAATGTTAAGAAGTTCGAGACGAGCAGTTGAGCTGTGGTCGGAAGTAGTTATTAAATTATAAATTCGGCTTTCTGTAAAGCTAGTCTCAAATATTCTATATTTTTCTCTAGTTTTTATTAAATATTTTTATAATTCAAAAACTGCAAAATATAGATAGATATTTTTCTTATTTAGGCACGAGCTTTCGTTTTTTTTTTAATTTAAAGCTCATAATTGTCCCAAGAAAGTTTTGTCCCAAAAGTCTTAATTATTACTGTGATAGTTATAATACCCCAAAAATATGAGGCCTCGTTCCATATTACAAAAGATTCAATTCAAAGACCTGTTAGTAAATGACATTGACAATGTCCGTCATTCATCGTCGTTTGTTGTTAATAAACGGAAGTTGACTATACCACAACATTGTTATCTCGCGCTAACATTTGTGCCTTTGTTACTTCCTTTAATAGTAACTCTTGTTTAACGAGAATTTTGTATGATATTTTACGTAACACAAACAAAATAATATATTTAAACTAGCCTGGAAACCAAATTCTTTCGCCCGTCCGCCCGTCTTGCACGCGGTGATCATTATTTTGTTGCGGAGTTATGTTAAACCTATGATATCTCGTAAGATATCCATTGAAATCAAGTGATGCCAAGAGTAATTTTGTTCAAAATTAAATACTTATGATGAATAACTTTTTACTTGGATAAAGATTAATACCATGTTTTTAAACACATTCGCAAATAAATCTTAAAACAAATTTGATTACCATAAAAAAGGTAATAGCGAGTCAACCTTAAAAGATAGACATATGCTTTTCCGGACCTTGTTCACCACTTACCTCTGTACGTTGTATATTTTTATTATTGATAGGTTTAATTTTCTTATTGTCATACATCTTATGCAACATGCATGTTTCAATAGTAAAAATCTTGGTCTATATCATAATAAAATATTATATATAATATTAACAATGTGAATCCAAAGCCTATGAAACATATAGTCGGCCAACAGACGTGACAGCCAGCACAAGCTGCCATACACTCGCTTGGGACGTTAGTGTATGGCAGCTCGGGCTGTCAAGTCCGTTGGCCGACTAATGGTGATACCTTGAAAATCGATAAGTTAAAATACATAAATATTATGTATTTAGTGTATAATTTTTGATCACATAAAGTGTTTACTTTGTTTAACCTTAATATTCTAGTTATTATACAAATTCTATTATATCATACAATTAACGAAAGAGCATTTCGTCTTGACTTACAATAATTTAAAAATATTTCGTTGTATGGAGGTCAGATGAACTTCATAGTGTACATTACATTGTAATATTCAACTCACATACTCCAGGTTCGCTTCACATTATATGAGAAAGCGTACCGCAGAGACTACAGTCTAATATCCGAGTCTTTTGAACCGAAAAACTGTTATATTAATATTATATTCCATTTTAATATTATAAATGTGAAATATTATATCATAAAAATGTATGATAATAAACATTTAAGCTTATGAAAACAATTAGGTTACACATTTTATTTAAAAAAGACCTATAGATTAAAAGCTGAAGCTATAAATCTAAAAAAAAAATAATATTATCGTTTTCTTTTCTTGTATTTAAAAAACCTACTTACATTGTACGTGTACATTATAATAAAGGGATATTGCGCGATATCATCACATATTGTAAGCAAATACTAATCATTAAATACAATATTATAAATCTTCATCGTAACATGTCAAAAACCCACCATCCATATAATTTAAGATATTTTGAAATCAGAATAGATTGTTTTAAAATTTCACCGATATAACATTTATTATTTGGTAAAAGAACAGAAGAATAAACAAAGTTGTATTCTAATACATCCGCACTCCACGCATTATACTTCCCTCTAACTCTTAGATTAGCCTAAGGATAATATCCTGACACTTATCCGAAACTTTCTGTCAAATGTCAAGCAAACAAAAACATGTAAACGAGGAATCTCGCGCACATCACTCATCTGACCTTTATTAACTTTGTACAGTCATATACGGGTTCGATTCACCAGATTCACGAGATTGTAGACCATCCATCAAGCCGAATGTCAAAACTAATACGAAGTGTCCCGTGAGACATTCCCAATAGAGGTTTGTGTAATTACATCCACTGGTTAAATAGCGCTATGGGAAAGTTATAGTAAAAAAAAAGATATTTACTCTATTTATTTAGTTATTTACAATTTTTTTATTATTTAAGTAATATTTATTTTGACTGTTAACTACGACTAAATAAATAACTGGTACAGTAAAATATTTCGAGGATGAAAATGCTTACCCTCTTAACTTATCTCTATGCAAAAATCACATCCTTGCTGCGATTAAATCAAAATACTTGCTTTCGCATTTGCTGTATTTTAAAAGGATAAAATAAAAAAAAACCAAAGTACCAACAATAAAAGCGATACTATATTTTACTGGACACTAACCTAATCTAATATTCCCTACGAGATCCGAACAGGGTTATAATTATACACTTGAATGCAACGTCATCTGATTAAAATTGGCAGTCGATAGAAAATAGATTGAAGAGTCAATATGAAACAAAGTACTATATGGGACAAGGAAACGAGGTGATGCTATCTGTTAATTGTGATGGATTTCAGAGGGTAAAGTGAATTGAATCCTTTTTATTCTTTGACATGAAAAGAATTACATTAAACAGAAGGCGTTATCTATTGATTGAATATTCAATACAGTGATTATTTAGTGACTGTTAATGTTCGTGGAAGAATATGCTTATATGCCAGGCCTTGTTTTTATGATATTTTTATAGATAAGATTTAACGATTCAAAAGCGCTTGTAAATTGTAGTTTAGTCTAAATATTATAATAAAATATGCTTGCATTTGTACTTAACATGTATAAAATTAAGTTAAGATTAATTAATAATTGCTCTTTAAAGTATTTGACATTTGACGGGTTTTGTGCCATTTGTCCAAATGTATGTCATATTGATATTTCGTTTTCCATAAATTCTATTTAGCATTAATAAGCTAATTTGCTCAGTTTTCTTTTCGGCCGTTAACAATGTTATTTTACTGTTTTAGTGAGTCATAGTTGTTAACAAAGCTACGATAATTGTTTTGCAAACTGTTCTAGGCGCTACATGAAAGCCAATTCTAGGTATTCGCTTAACAAACCGTAGCATTATGATTGAAAAACAATGTGCTCATATTATATATTTTGCTATAGACTTTAGAATATATAGAATGTCGTGGTAGATAGAAGTCGCGTGTGACGAATATTAAAATTAACTCTGGAATTGTTCACACTGAGTCAGGTTAAGACAAAATGTGTCATTGTGCTTTTAATATTATTTTTTTGAAGTGAAGTTAATTTTTAACTTAATATTACTTTTTGTATTGAATAAATAAAATTATAAATTAAATTTTAACATGTTATTTGACAAAATATTTGTTTAAGTACCTACATCTTGAACGAAGATTTCATGGTTCATTGCGAGTCGAACCACGACTACGAGTAGTTGCTATAAAAATACTCGGAGGTATATCAAAATATAAACATCAATTAGAACAATAGTATTGTAACAGAACTCGATGTTGCAATAATATTGTGATTAACTTATGCAAATATTATTTCGTGTTCAATTCACTGTTGACAATAATAGTGGAATCTAGTTTACGGCGAAACGGTTATAGCATCAAAAGCGCAATTTATTTGGTCTATTAAAATTAAATTACTCATACGTGATGGTAATATGTTTTATGAATTATCATAATAATTGTAATCTGAATGGTGATTATGAAAACGATACTATTCTAAGTATAACTATAAAGTAGCATACAGAAATTTTCAAACCGATATTAATAGCAAAATCGTATATTATATCTTAAAACGGATATATTGTATCGTACGATATAGTTAAAAAAGCTTCCTAGAGTGTGTTGAATTTCTGCATTATTATAAGAGTATTTTTATCAAATTTTATTTGTGTTACAATATATTCAATGTTTTCTTTTAAAAGAAATGGGTTCAGTTTGATGACACAGCTAAGTAGGTACAGTTATGAAGCTATTTTTATAATCATCCTATAATTTAATTATTATTATATCGAAACCAAAACACCAATTCTTATTATTTCGAAATAGATATTGAATAAAATAAAAAAAATTCTTTTTCTTATTTCCAATAAGAATTTAATAATCTATTTAAGAACCTAATTTTCACTATATATAAGAACATGACCTTATAAGAAACTATTGATACCAAACATCAAAATCTGCCCAGAGGTTTTCTAGTGATGCGTTTTCAGACCGACAAAGATTCTAAAACCTATCGACTCGGCCTGTGTATCGATAATTAATCACAGAATATCGATAAATATCGCAGAATTTAACTATATAATATGGATGTTGTATAATATTTCATGTTGCATTGTTTATTTTTTGTACATTTTCCATTACTTTATCAATAGCAACAAACTCGATATACGATAAATTGTGAAGATAAAAAACTACTTTACTATCCTAAGTTTAATAGCAAAAGTTTATAACATGATTGATAGTAGTTCAACAGAGGTTCAGACACCGCTTTCTGTGTGATTTTTCACGCAGATCTTGAACTGTGTTGCCATAGCCTATTAAAAGCTCTTTTACTCTATTTTAAATTTATTTTTTTACTCTATATTATATTTTATTGAAAAAAACTGAACAGTTTGCAAACTAAAAAGTTACATTGTTTTTATTGCCCACTTCAAGAATGGAAAGAGGGATTCATCCACATTTTTGTGGATATATTATTCGCCATTTTGACTAAATTTTTATGGTTTTTTTATGAGTAGTATTCAGTCCTATTAAATGCTAAATGCTGGTTTCCTTTCAACCCGTTTCGAACCCGCCTCACTGGATGTCCCAAGCGATTGCGTTAGCATTGAACTACCACTGATTTCTTTTTAAAACTTGATATTATATTTATTTCAAAAAGAAGGTTGATTATTTAAGCAAGAAAGGCAGTTTATTTAAATCAAAAATTTATAACCACAATGGATGGATGTGTAACAAACAATACTCAAACAAACCAGAACGGCTGAACGGATCTGTATGAAACTTGGCACAGAGATAGATGATAGTCATAGCACATAGGTTATTTTTATCCCAAACAAATGTTCAGTTCCAGAACAGTAGATTTGTTCTGGTTTTGTACTATGAAAGAAGCTGAAGCGAGGGTGAGTAGCTACTAGCTTATATATTTTTAAATGTTAATATAAAATCTAGATTACAATATATTATAAATTAAAACTATACCAAAGAGTGCACTTCCTAATTCTCTTAAACATATCATCTGAAATATATTATGTACTTACCTATGTAAGAGCTAATAAAATGTTGAACGCGCCTTTATTTTATAGTTCATTACACAGTAAAGTAGAAGGCTTGTTAAGGTAAGTAATCAAAATCATAATGAACAGATTGTTTGCCTAAAGATCTATGAGATTGTTATTAACTTTAACCGTATAGTGTATTAATATAAATTTTATTGGCTTAGAATAGTTTAAACTATTAAATAATATTTATATTTACATATACACGGTATATTTAATGTATATATAATAGATATACTAAAAGTTAATCTTGCTTTGCTCGGTGTCTCCCTATTCCCTAGTAAAGGGCCTATTACACTATTCAGTATTAAGACAGACTTACTAAGATTTGGCGTAGTGTAATAAGAGTAAGCCAGTTAGTCTGTCTGAGTGTCTTCCCATGACACCGCGACAGCGACAGATATAGATATAATTGTTGAATTTAATCATTAAAACAATAATTAATGACTCCATTCATTGTGAGAAGTATTTAATATGACAATCATTCAATTCGTAACCTCTGATGGACGTTAACTAAATAAAGGCTTATTTTTAATTGCAATTATTAAGCTGAATATAGTGTAGTAGTACAACCCTTAAAAAAGTTTATAACTAAAGGGAAGCAATTTTATTAGAATTATAAATGCTGTATCTGTAGTTTAGTAGAACTTTTATAAAATTAAATGAAAATTTAAATAAATCAATTCAAACATACGGAACTCCAAAAGGGTGGATCTTATTTAAAACCACTACTAAAGAATTCCTATAACCTCGAGACGTCTGAAGTCGCTTAGAATGCTTTGTAAAATGTAACAACTTTAACCATAACAATAAACATGTTATTTTTACGTTCACCGCGATCTTAGCGTTAACCGTTTATTGTGGCTTACAATTTGTTTAGGACCAATAAAAGGAATGAAAATAAAACCAACACACATAACTATACGGCGTGAAGTTTTTAAATGGGCGTGAATAGCGAATTTATACATGAATAAAGTTCACAACCAGTGGTACCAACTTAAATAAATAAACAATATGTTTTATTTCATTATGCACATTAAGGTAAATTCTTTAAA
This sequence comes from Boloria euphrosyne, assembly GCA_951802675.2. Taxonomy (NCBI): domain Eukaryota; kingdom Metazoa; phylum Arthropoda; class Insecta; order Lepidoptera; family Nymphalidae; genus Boloria; species Boloria euphrosyne. Next base: position 9,219,821 of record OX637879.1, on the reverse strand, counting down.
GTTTATTTGATTTTCTCTATAGTTTCAAATTTGTCCATTTTTACAGATACAGATACAAAATGTATGCTTTAGATTAGCTTTCTCTACGTAGTGCCTCGTCTAACAAGAACTTGGGACAGATTAAAAAAGAAAGCACTTATATAACAAACAAAAGTATTTTTTGCCCGCAAGACTATAATCAACGGCGTCTGCCTCAGTAGAAGTCTTAGCCGTATGTTGTTACTAAGTAAAATAAAATCAAAATATGTCTGAATTTATATAAAATTGTAAGTATTTTTAGAAACGTTCTATTTAACATCCTTTTCGAATAAGATTCTTCTAATATTTTTATCCTCATCTTTTAAGAAACTAGTTGAGAGCCAAAGCTCTATTTCTAAGAAACTTTTCATTAAATTTACTTTGCGAATATAATGAATTAGTCGAATGAAAACATTTTTGGAACTCAAAGAAAAATATTTTTATTTAAAATATCTTTACGAATTATTAATATAGAATTTTGACATGCCTATGATTTCTGAAATATAATACGTACACAAAACTTTAAATATATTTTTATTAATTTGTTTTATTAGTTATTTAAGAATACCGAGTTGGATGATCTATAGTGGAAAAATAATAATATTCGTTTATATTCGTTTGGCTCAGTTGGTAGTGACCCTACTTTCTGCGCAAGCGGTCGCGGGTTCGAGTCCCGCTGAGGGCATTCATTTACTCATCACGAATGTTTGTACCCCAGTCATGGGTGTTTATATTTATAATATGTATGTATTTAAAATTTATATGTGTAGTATATCAACTATCTGGTATCCGCAACACAGGCACGTTAAGTAGCTTACTGTGGAACTAGATGGAGCTGTTGTAATAATGTCCTAACATATTAAAATTAAAAAATATATTTTTTTTGTATTATGAAGTATATATATATTTATTTACAATAAAGGAAATTTCAAGTAAACTTAACTATATATATACAAAGCAAATGTACACTTAATTATTACTGTACAAGTGTGTCCGCTTGGAATAGTGGCAAGAATGTTACTTATTGGACTTTTTTCTATTTAAATCTGGCTTTTATTTACAAGACTAATTTTGAGTTCGTACATAAAATGCATTTTTTTAGTTTTTTGAAATAAAATGTCTATTGTCTATCATATATTAATAACTTGTTCTGAATAAGTACTCGAATTAATTTATATAAGTAAGATTTCTTTTTGATTTAATGATTATGATATTTTTTTCAAATTTACTTTTCTATCGAGGACTAACAAAATCGACGGGTGTCTGGACCGTAGACAGTCAATTTTATTACGACAATAAATTCTAATATAAGGTATTATAACGTCTTATAAGAATTAGTTGGACTTTTTTAATAGTTCTTAATCGATATAATATTAGTAATTCTTATTTGTTCAAAGTTACTTACTGGACTTTTTTCTATTTAAATCTGGCTTATATTTCCAAGACTAATTTTTAGTTCGTACATAAAATGTATTTTTTCAGTTTTTTTTAAAATAAAATGTCTATTGTACAGTACTTTCTTAGGTTTAAGCGACTATTTGACATTATAAATGAAACTATCTTTTCAAATTTTGTCGCGGAATTATTTTTATTTTTGATTTATGACGTTTCGAATGCTTTACAGCATGGTCACGGAAGAGACTTTTGTAAAGAATTCGATAAGTCGGGAACCAAATATTAAATTGAATCCGCGACGAAAACCGAAATATTTACGTAAATCTTAAAGTATAATACAAAAGACTTCTGGCCACAAATTCGTTTTGCCTCTGCCGCTTTACCGTCATTTTTAGCTGACGGCTCGTAAAATACTCTCCCTATGCCTATAGCAATAGAATTGGCATTTAAAAGGTAATATTTAGTATCTAAATCACATTGTTTTTTAGGTGTATTAAGATAGCAGTGAAAGGTTAGCAGAATCGATTGAAACTTATATGGTATTTTGTAGCTAAATAGTTGCTAATTAGTTGCTAAAACCCTGATTTTGTTGCTTTAACCGATTTCGAAAAAAAAGAGTTACTGCTATCTTAACGTTAAGCTAGCAGTAAACTCACGAAATCAGTGATAATTAAACCAAATTAGTACATTAGAATTTGTTGCTAATTTGTTGCTGGAAAATAGTGAAAGAAAATTTGGAAAAACTCTAGAATTGGTTAGTCCTGTAGACCTGTAGCTGTATCCATGCTATCTTAACATGCAGTTTTCTAAACAACGCGAAGGCGTGGATTTTGTTGCTTATCGGAAATAACATGAGCATGCCCTAGAGAGTCAGCAACAAAATAAACACTTAATATCCGCTACATCTGGAGACCTGTAGCCAAGTTCATATAACCTTAACATGCGGATTTTCACGAAGTCGATAGTATGGATTTTGTTGCTGATCGGAAATAACATAAGCACACCCCAGAGAGCCAGCAACAAAATAAAAAATAAAAATCTGCTACACCTGGAGACCTGTAGACTAATTCATGCTACCTTAACATGCGGTTTCTTACGAAATCGATGACATGATTTTGTTGCTGATCGGAAATGACATAAGTACACCTCAGTGAGCAAACAACAAAATAAAAAATAAAAATCTGCTACACCTGGAGACCTGTAGACTAATTCATGCTACCTTAACATGCGGTTTCTTACGAAATCGATGACATGGATTTTGTTGCTGATCGGAAATGACATGAGCACACCTCAAAGAACCAGCAACAAAATAAAAAATAAAAATCTGCTATGCATGTATATGTTCATATGTAGCATGAATTAGTCTACAGGTCTCCAGGTGTAGCAGATTTTTATTTTTTATTTTGTTGCTTGCTCACTGAGGTGTACTTATGTCATTTCCGATCAGCAACAAAATCATGTCATCGATTTCGTAAGAAACCGCATGTTAAGGTAGCATGAATTAGTCTACAGGTCTCCAGGTGTAGCAGATTTTTATTTTTTATTTTGTTGTTTGCTCACTGAGGTGTACTTATGTCATTTCCGATCAGCAACAAAATCATGTCATCGATTTCGTAAGAAACCGCATGTTAAGGTAGCATGAATTAGTCTACAGGTCTCCAGGTGTAGCAGATTTTTATTTTTTATTTTGTTGCTGGCTCTCTGGGGTGTGCTCATGTTATTTCCGATCAGCAACAAAATCCATACTATCGACTTCGTGAAAATCCGCATGTTAAGGTTATATGAACTTGGCTACAGGTCTCCAGATGTAGCGGATATTAAGTGTTTATTTTGTTGCTGACTCTCTAGGGCATGCTCATGTTATTTCCGATAAGCAACAAAATCCACGCTTTCGCGTTGTTTAGAAAACTGCATGTTAAGATAGCATGGGTACAGCTACAGGTCTACAGGACTAACCAATTCTAGAGTTTTTCCAAATTTTCTTTCACTATTTTCCAGCAACAAATTAGCAACAAATTCTAATGTACTAATTTGGTTTAATTATCGCTGATTTCGTGAGTTTACTGCTAGCTTAACGTTAAGATAGCAGTAACTCTTTTTTTTCGAAATCGGTTAAAGCAACAAAATCGGGGTTTTAGCAACTAATTAGCAACTATTTAGCTACAAAATACCATATAAGTTTCAATCGATTCTGCTAACCTTTCACTGCTATCTTAATACACCTTTGTTTTTTTGTAAATTGGTTGTAAGAACAAATTTAAAATGTATTACATATGTTCTTTCTAAAAATAAAGCAATTACTTTTCAATACCTTCCTACCTAATTTTTATTTGAAAGACAATATTAAGCCCTCGAAATAAAAAAAAACGTAAATTTATATATTTTTTTATGATTCGAATTTCGGTATTGCAATTTATTTCGTAATGTTTTAATGCATTTAGATTCAAATATGAAAAACGTAATGAAAATATTCTATTTAGTTGGGATCTATAAGCTACTGTGAATTAAAGTACAATTAAAAGTTCGGGTAAAACTTTAATAATAAGCTATACATGTTATTTGTAGGAATAAATTTTCTAAGTTTCATGATTTATATCTAGATCTAGATCAGTCATAGACTTTACAATTAGCCAATTAGACAGATACGTACAAGTTTCATTGTAATAGTCAAGATTGCCTGTTGTCTAATTAGCAGCATTCCCGAGATTAGAGATTAATTTAGTCAATTATTTCTACTACATACGTATGGTTATGAAAATCGTATGTATATTCTATAGCTACTAATATTTATAACAAATTTAAAGCTGAAGAGTTTGTGTATTTAAAAGCACTAATCTAGAATTCCGACTAAAAGAAAACTACTTGTGTTGTTTGAGTATTATATAGGTAGCATATTTATAAAGGAAGGAACCGTTACACAACAAGATTTATTGTGCCAAAGCTTACTTAATTAAAATACGTAGGCAGAGCTGTGAGAAAACGCTAGGCTTAAATAGGATATCCAAAATAAAGTTAAAATTTAATTAATTTATACGAGTAGTTAAAGCATTATGGATAGACTGTACAGTGTAGGTACAGGCTGACTTTCTTGTATATCTTGGCAAGCTCTAAAAAGGAAATCACCATTTTTAAGTTATGAAATAGACACTTCAGTTAGGGTCTGGTTAAAATAATTAATCAATAATAGTTGTGGATCTCAATTTTTTACTTTGTTTTGTCTCTAAAGAATTAATCGTTGCAATTATATTTTATATAAAAAAGAGATGAATAAGTTCTGAAATTAGAATATTTTTCATATAATTTGGAAACTAGCAACGTTTAATTATTTAATTAAAGGAATTTTAAGTGTGATCAATTAATAATTTTTAAATCTATCAAATAAAAGGTAAAATTTCACCCACTCAATAAAAAACAAAATTTTATTCAAAGCCTTATAAAACAGAACAAAATTTATTTAAGAATTAACAAGTTCTCATTTCGTTTGTGAAATTATATTTTTCATTATATAATTAAGGTTAATTAAGGATTTGTTTTAACATTAATATTTCGCAAATGAAAGACATAATGAGTATCAAAACGTCAGTATAATTTTATTACGGTTTCAAGATATCTTTGTACATTTTATACAAAACAATAATTTTATTAAGACTAATAATTACAATTTAAAAATTACATTTATTTGCAAATTCATAATTATTAAATCTAATATCACGATTTAACTTAGTTATTATATAAGTTGTCAAGCAATATTCTAAACGATAACATCGCAAACATATTCTATACATCTTAATAAAAGCACTCTGCTCATATAAATGTGTTAAATGCGTAATAAAATATTATATTCGAAATACTCGTTAAATAAATATAATATAATGTACTTAGTAGTACAAGTAATAGGTATTCTTCGTATAATATGAAGTCCAATTATATTATGAAGTAAATAAAAATTAACAACAACATAAAGTGTTTAAATAAAGTGCTAATGGAATAAAACAATATATTTTTTATGTGTAATTTACAAATCTCTTACACACTATTTGGTGTTGTTTTATAGTGGGTTTTGTGTGAAAATATATCACATCGATAAACTTTATAAATACAATTAATAATATAGTTAATATTTGAAAAATGTTTACGTTATCAGACTTAACATTTTCACACGAACTTTGTACAAAATATTGTATCAACATTACATTTATCAGTTTATTTTACCTTCATGTTATTAACGATTAGGTCGATTTACGTATGTGAAAATTGACCAAAAATACATACATTAGTATACTCAATTACAATATAATATATACAATTAAAAACAAATATGACTATCCAAAAAGTGCCATTAGTGGATTTTAGTGTAACAATAAGGAGGAATAATGTAATTATTCAATTTAAGTGTGAATGTAGAATGTTTTCAGACAAAATAAGTGCGACCTTTAGCAGTCGTGCTCGTAATTGAACGAGATACAGTCGGAGATACATCTTCGACCCTAGAATAATCATGACCACTACTTGGGGAAAGCCTGAGGTCATAATTAAAACGGGGACATATCCTGTTGTCAATGGACATGTAACTATTGTTCGAATTGTTCCCTTCCCCATACGTGTTATCCGACGAAGGAGAGCTTTCATTCTGCGATGTTTCCCCGTCGTTCCTCTTGCAATATTGCAAAGAATTCGAAAAATTCTGCCTTGGACAACTATCGTTTGTGACTGGCATTGTAGTGTATCTCAACGTCGGAGTCTGACGTAATGACTTCTTGAATACGCTCTTCTCGGAGCTCTTTACAGTGATAATGGTGTCGGTTGAATTAAGTAAAACGATAAATCTATCCCAGAAACGCGGGTCGTACCACGATATATTTTTAAACTTATCTAATACAAAACAAAGTTCGTCGTTTATTTGGTTGTTATCTACTATCTTAATGAATATTACCTTATTTAAGTCACTACGATTTAAAGACTTTAAATAGCTATAAAACATATTCTTGAAATGAAAATCACAAAGATCGTTACAAATAAAATTGGTCGTTACAAAAATGAGAAGACGTTTAGATAATTTCGAAGATTTTGAAAAGCTATCTAATGTTAGTATATTCAAGGTAGATTCATTTAATGGAAACTTTTTCGAGGACATTTTTCTGAATTCAATCTCTGACATTATATTGTGATAAATGAAATGCGTATCTTTGGTATTACATATCACATAGTAATCGTACACGTGATTTGGATTTCCCTCCAAAACGTGATCAACATTGGGACAAGACTGTTCTTTGAACAAAGGTACACCGTACTTAGTGTATAACCAATCACTGACATCATATCTAAAAGCATAAAATATAGCACCTATGAGACATATAATTACTACGATTATTATGACCCCGCATATAATAGCGAAGTAGTTATTAGGAAGAAATAAGGATTTAGAGACGATTTCGTTCTTTGACACTGATGGATCGCTTATAGATCCTAGATATTCCTTGCAATGACTTAGAACTGATGCAATTGTTATTTTTGTTGGTTTGCCCTCTGCATCAGAACAAAGCAATTTTTCTGGATCCCCTGGGTCTTTACGTAGCCAAGTATCTAACTCTGCTATACTTTTACAATCACACGAATATTGATTACCTTCTATAGAAACATGTGCTAAACTTTTAGAGGATGAGGCTAAAAGTTTCCAAGGGAAAAAATTGACAAGCTTATTGTCGTCTATTCTAAGAACTGACAGTGATTTTAATGAGGAGAACGTATTGTTGGCTACATGAACTATTGCATTATGATCTAGATAGAGTTCATTTAAATGGTTCAAATGTACGAATTCATCCCCTTTTAATTCAACTAACTTGTTATTTTCCAAATGCAAAACTCTTAAAGATTCAATACCTTTAAACGTTAGATTATTTACTTCTTTCAACTTTGTATTATTAAGGTATAATATTTGCAACTTTTTTTTACCAATGAATACATGATTACCCAAATTACTGATATCATTTCCGTCTAAATATATTTCAGTTGCATCCATTGGAATTCTATCCGGTACCTCTGTATACCCGGCGTTTGAACAGTCTACTACATTAGCGTTCCACGTGATATCATGATAACATCGACAGTTATTTGGACAAATCATTTCACAATCACAAGCAACAAAATCACAACAATGACAAAGCGCAAAGCAATGACTTTCGTATGGACATAGAAAATCAGAAGGTGACATATCTATTATCTTTTTTTTCTCTTTAATACGCGAATGAACTAATGAACAAAACGCTTTATCGAGATCTAACACACGTGGGTATTGTCGGCTGTGACTTAAATAATTGATTCGTTGAATCCATTCCATAGAACAGTCACAAAGAAATGGATTTCCACTTATATAGAACTCGGGTAAGTCGCTATCTTCATTTATTTGATCTAATCGGAAGGCATTCATGTCAAGCTGTACTATTTCATTATTGTTTAATGTCACAATTGATAATCTTGAAAGTTTTGAAAAAGTGCCGACATGTATATGACGTATGTTGTTATCGTTTAAATATAGTTTTTCCACTGATTTTGGTATTGAGGTCACTGTTAATTCCGTTATATTATTATAACTTAAATCCAATAGTTTTATATTTATATTCGAATTCATGTCGTTATTGTAAAAGGTGTCAATGTAATTCATATGTAAATCTAGCCAGTCTAAACTGCTAGGAAAACTGTCAAAATCAAAAGAAGAAATTTTATTTGCAGACATATTTAACCATACTAAATTATTTAATGTAGAGAATATGCCGTCAAACTTTGTGATTTCGTTACCGTCCATCCGAAGTAATTTTAATTTAATATTTTTACGAAAACAACCAGATGAGACTATTTTTATTTTATTAGACGCTAAATTAAGTACCTGTAACTGAGATAAATGTTCAAAAGTATCTTCGTTTAAATGAGTAATTCTGTTATCTACAAGACGCAAACCGAAAAGTTCCGTCAGACCTCGAAAGTTTTCTCGGTTTAAATGGGTTATATTGTTGTTCCCTATGTCCAAGGATCTAAGGGATCGTAATTTGCGAATCGAAGAAGGAATTGAGGGTAAAAAGTTATCATTTAAGCCTAAATCCTCAATCGTAGTCATATTGTCAAAAGCGTTTTCATCTATATGTCTGATTTTGTTATTGTCCAGAAAAAGTTCGTGTATTACGTGCAAATCTGTAAAAATATGTGTATGAATATGTAAAAGTTTATTATTTGATAGTGTAAGTGAATGTAGATTTCGCAGTTCTACAAATGCATGTTCATCTATAGACGCTATATCATTATGTTCTAAATTCAACTTTTGTAAACTATATAAGTCCTGAAACATATACCGGTCTATTCTACTAAGTCTGTTAAAGGAAATATTTAATATAACCATACGCAATAATCCTACGAATGTGCCCTTATTTATCCATTGACTAGTTAGTTCGTTATGAGAAATATCTAATACTTGGAGTTGTTCCAAGCCTCTAAAGAGTCCAGGCGGTAAAATATTAATTGTATTGTTACTTAAGATAATTACCTTAAGAAATTTTGTATCTGAAAAAATATCAGGTGGTATACTGTTCAAAAAATTACTTGACATGTTCAAAACTTGTAAACTTATAAGGCCTTCAAAGGCGCCGTCTTCGAGAGTTGAAATTGCATTATTCTGCAAATACAGTTTCAATAATGAGCGCAACTTAGATAAGCTATTTTCTGCTATAACAATCAAATCGTTATAAGACATATCAAGAGCTTCTAAAACTAAATTACAACTTTTTACACTTAAATTTTGTTCTCGTGGAGAATCAGAGAAACCAATGGTTTTAATATTCTGCAAATGATTTTTCGTTAAATTTAAGGTTTTTAAACTATACAATGAACAAAAAGTATCCGTTTTGGTACTCCAAATATTATTGTCACTTAAATCTAACTCAATTAACTCACTTAAGTTCGTAAAAGCATGTTCATTTAACTCCATAGTTATTGCAGACCATTCACTGTTGTGCGTTGTAACGTGCAGAGATTTAAGGTCTTTGAAATTCCCGAATGCATGTGCCGGTATCTGGCGTATCTTACATTTGTCAATGACAAGATCTCTCAGCTTCTCTAGATTTGAATGTCTTCCAGATGTCTTCTCCGACTGTGCTGTAAGCGTACTCTCGAAGAATAATATCTCACTACATTGTACATGTAACGATGTTATATCGTCAAAATGAGTTCGACTGATATTTTGCAAGAGGTGATCTAAACTGCTTATCGTTCGAATTTTGCAAAACAACACTGCATCTTCAGACGAATCCGTCTCCGGTGTGCGATAGGCGCAGTCGTGCGGCATAGCTGCCGCGATGCTCCTTTCGACAACATAGTAGAATAACACATACATAGTAAAATGATAAAAATTTCGACGTTGAAGTCTATTCACAACAGTTTGTTTTATTGGCATTTTATGTTCGTTTGCGAGTTACGGTGAGGCATCGACGTTGGCAGTGCCATTTATAATGAGGCGAAGTGGTTGATCGCGTCATAAATATTCACGCGGTAGAAATAACATCGCGAGTCGCGTGGCATGTCAGCGTAGGTCGCGGTCGTAACAGGCGTATGTCGCGGTTGACGGCTGCCCACCGACTGAGCGGCGCTTTGTAGCTCCGCCCTACGACGCCCGACGCCCGCCGCCACCCGCCCGGCGATTCTAAAGAAACTTCATCTCATAGGTAACATAATTATATTCAGAACTGAGAGCGCATACAAACAGTAAACTATTCCTGTATTCTTTGATGGATGTTTAAATAATAATTTTATTATCTGTATCTCTGCAATATGTATGTATATTAGTAATTCCTTTTACGTATTATATTATGTACACTGTAAAGGTCATTTAAAGTTAGAAGCTTTTATGAAGTAAGTGAAGCTCATATGTGAAGTAACGTTTTAAAAATTCATTATATGCTGAAAGTTTGTATATGATAACTTTTGTAACCATCCAAAACAAAAAGAAAAATGGTTAATCTCACACTTTTCGTAATGTTCTTTAAAAAAGGGACTAATATCGCGACATCTCGAACACCTGTTGTGTGAACAACTTTGCGAAACTTTGTACTTCGGGTGAAAATGAGATAAAAGCCTTGCAAAATAGTTTTCTGGGGCACCACATGTTTCACAAGTTAACGGTTTCACTTTGAACAGCCAATGGATACGGCAATAACGTATTTACTAGTCATTACATAAAAAAGGGTTAATACTAAGCTTTATAAATATATCTAACTCGTCCCGTTGTTATAAGTGTTTTTTTCTAACTTATTTTACGATTCCCACCTTATGCAGAAGTGCGTAAAATTAATATCTCAGACTACAATCAACAGATCTTAATCAATGGAAATGTAACTGGGAGGTTTGATTTTTTACTTTTTTTAAATGTTTTAGGTATTACAATTAAAATTGTTCGGGACTATGTAGAAACAAACGGTCATTCTTTTTATTAATATGTACTAAACAAAAGTATATAAATAAACTCTTTAACGTACTTACTTTCGTATATGTAACAGTAGTACGATTAACGATTAACGAAACTCCTACCTACTCCGTTATTAGTACAATAATTACGCATTAAACTTAAAACCTAATCAAGAGTTGTAAAGTTAAAACATTAATAGAATAAGTTATTTTTAAAAAAAAAATTAAACCGACTTCAAAAAATCTGCACTAAAAAGAGAAAAATAAAAAGTAGAAAATATTACTTTAAAGAACGATGTTAATTTTGGAGTCGGTGCCAGCCAGGTATTTTGATTATGTTTACCAGAGTTGCAAAAAAACATGAATTTTTTGAATACACAATGTTTGTTTTGTTTTTTTTATTTTAATCAATGTTTTATGTTTAATTCAATGTTTTTTATTTCACACACTCCACTTTTTTTCATGTTTAAAACATTGATTTAATTTTTTTTTCTATTATTAATGTAAAGTTAATTTATTTAGGGTGCAACAAGATATCCGATATTATGTGAATTAGAATGCACTGTTTGGACAGCGCGCTTTTTTTGATATTGACAGGTGACACTTGACACAAGTTGACTGCGTAAATTATAAAACTTAAAAGTTTAATTGAATTGAATTAAAAGTTAATTGTGAGTATTATAATGACATCACCTTCAACTTCAACACCATTTGGTGGTAGAAAAAAGGATGACATTTGGAAACATTTTATAGACGTCTCTGACGTAGGATTAATGAAAACCAATAGAGTGAGATGTCGAGTATGTGCTAAGGAAGTTGTAGGGCTAGTGGCAAGGATGAAAGCTCATTATCATGTATGCAATAAGTCTGATACTAATATAACCACAAATACACTGTCTGACGATTCAGAAACAGATGAATCTTCATCTACACAGACTCGTAAGTTTATCTATATTTCTAATTTTAAATTTCTAACCTGACTATAATGACCCATACTTTTGGTTATCGGTTTATTTGTTTGCCAAAATTTTAAGGGTTTGTTTGTAATGAAATAAATTAAAAAATTGGTGCAAATTTTTAAATCTATGTTAATGAAGATGAATTCAGGGGTGGGACACAAATAGGATTAAACATTTTCATTTTATTATTTCAGAACAAAAAAGAAACAACTCTATGCAAGAACAATCACTTCCTAAAAAATCTAGAATTGACCACTTCTGTGTTAAAACAAATTCAGCTCAAAAAAGAAAAATAGATTTACAAGTTGCCAAATATTTTTATTCTACTAACACCCCTTTTCTACATGTAGAACACCCCGAATTTGTAATATTAATGCGAGAATTGCATCCTGGCTATAAACCACCTAATCGCCAACAGCTAGGTGGTGACTTGCTTGATCAAGTGCATTCATCTTTAAAAACAAAATTACTGGATGATCTGAAAAATAAAAATGTAACCATGTCACTTGATGGCTGGAGTAATATAAGAAATGATTCCATAATTTGTATTGCAGTCACCGATGTATTAAGTGGATCAGTGTATTTGATGGATACTATTGACACTTGTGGTAACCCTCACACTGCTGAGTATTTATTAACTTTAGCCATACAATCTATTAAGAAATGTGAGGATTTTGGATGCACTGTTCGTAGTTTTGTGACTGACAATGCTAGCAATATGGCAAAAATGAGACAAGAATTAGCCCAATCAGAAAATTTAACAATGCATGGAGACATAATAACTTATGGTTGTTCTTCACATTTATTAAACCTTTTAGCCCAAGACTTGGATGAACCAACTGTCACAAATTCTATTAAAAATATAGTAAAATATTTTAGGAACAATCATTTTGCTTCGGCAAAATATAAACAACATGGAGGTAAAGCCTTATCACTTCCAATAATGGTCCGATGGAATTCTATGGCAAACTGTTTGGAAAATTACCTTGAAAATTGGCATATACTATCAAAAATTTGTTTGGAAAATAGAGCTGCTATTGATTGTACTATTATTTCTCTAGTTGAAAACATAAACTTGAAGGTAAATGCTCAGTATCTTCTAAAAAAGTTAAAAAATATTACAGTTTCATTAGATATTGCTCAATGTGAATGTTGCACAATTGGTGAAATCACACAGACATGGCTGGATCTAGAGAAAAAATTTGAGAATGATGATCAAGATCATGAGTATTCATTGCGTGATATCCAAAAATTTAAGGCTAGATTTGAAAAGGCAATAACACCACCTCATTATGTTGCAAATTTAATTGATCCAAGATTTAGAGGAAAGGATTTAAATGAAGATAGACTAGATATAGCAATGAATTATATAAATTCGTTTTATCCCACAGCCATGCCATTCATCATTAAGTATAGAGCATATTCTTTTCCATTCAATGAATATTTATTTACAACACATGCATTAGATGTTCACCCATTGACATGGTGGCAGGCTCTTAAAGATAACCTGTGCTTCGACATGAATAATTTAGCATGTCAGCTACACACTGCAGTAGCATCCTCTGCAGGCGTAGAAAGGCTCTTTTCAACATTTAATTTAGTACACTCTAAACTTAGAAATCGCTTATCAATTGAGAAAACAGCCAAACTAGTTAGTATTTTTAAATTTCTGAATAAAAAAGCTCCAGACCATATTGATGGCAACCAACAATATTTAGATTATTTAGAGGAAAGCATTTTAGAGACTAATCTGAATACTTAAATTTTAATTCACATTAGTCTAGTCTAGAATAAGATATTATTAACTTCACTATATATTATAACACAAAGTCCTGCTGTATGCACCGATTTTCATGCTGTTTTCACCAATGGATAGAGTGGTTTTCAAGGAAGGTTTTAGTTTACCTTTTTTTAGTGCAAATATAGGAGTATGTAGGATCCGTAATAAAAAATAAAGTAGATGAGGTAAAATCCAAATAAATAATAGTAGTTTTCGTTACACAAATATCTTGTTACATTTAAATGTATATTTTTTATTGTTCTGTAAAATATAGTAGTTTTGTCTATTTTATGTTTTTCTAAAAAATAAAGTATTTGGGATTCAAGTATAGTAGACTACTCTAAAATATAGTAGGGGTGGCAACCCTAGTTTAAGTACATAACTAGCTGAACCCGAGGCTTCGCACGTGCCAGTATAATATATTATTTAAGAGTCAGATATTTTATTCTCTTTAAATAAAAGTTTTATTTTCTGCATCAATCTGTTTTATTTAACAATCCAACAACTTAGTTTAAAACTTGTTTAAAACAGTGTTTAAAACAATGATTAAAAACAAGTAGAAAAAATCAATGTTTTTTTCAATTTTGTTTAAAACTTGTTTTAAACGTGATGATTAAAACCACATGTTTTTTTCATAACAACTCTGAATTGTTTACAAATTGATAGATTAATCGAATAAGTATACGGTTATTTTTCTTTGGCTGGCACCGACTCCAAAATTAACATCGTTCTTTAAAGTAATATTTTCTACTTTTTATTTTTCTCTTTTTAGTGCAGATTTTTTGAAGTCGGTTTAATTTTTTTTTTAAAAATAACTTATTTTTACATTTTTAGTGTGCCTTTTATTTAGCTGATTTAATGATAGTGACTTACTATATGTCACTAATTTAAAATCTGTTTAAGCTTTATATTAAACAACGAGCATACCCATTAACGACGAAAATAGTAATTAATTATCGGGTCTGCCGAAAGGGGGGGGGGGGTGTTGGTGTCCAAAGAGTACTCGATCTACGACTACTGTAGCTGTAACTAAACTACGAGCTCATCTTTATGTTTACATTCCCCATACGAAATAGTTTAAATAAACCACGTCCATTATTCCACCTAACTCCTAGAGGTTAATGAGATTTACCTTCTATTATCATATTAATGTAATAGCCTGGAAGAACACAACTATCAATCTATATGTATGTATAATTTTAAAGGAATTTCCTTTCAACTCCTAGCCGTTGAGGAGTTGTACCTTCCATCATCAGTTTATCCACATGAGATGGTAATTATCAAATGCAAATCCTTAAAAAACTTTAGAAAATATATGAAAAATGTACTAAGTGCCTATAAAATTTAAGAGGTGCCATCGATTTCCCTAGGATCCCATAATCAGATCCTAACTTGGTGACAATGGGAATATCTTGGAAGTATACCCTACCAAACAAAAAATAAATTTTTGAAATCGGCCCACAATTGACGCATAAATCGGTGAACACAGATAAAAAATAACATTTGAAGAATTCTTCCTTCCATCATCAGCTCATCACATGAGATGACGATTTTCAGACGCAAATGCTTGAACAGCTTAAGAAAATATATAAAAAACATAATAGGTGCCTATAAATTTTGAAAGTTGCCCTGGATTTCCCTGAGATCCCATCATCAGATCCTGATTTTGTGATAATGGGACCCCCTCAGAACTATACCCTACCGAACAAAAGAAAAATTTTTGAAATCGGCCCACAGTTGACGGAGAAATCGGTGAACATACATAAAAAAAAAAAAATACATACATCGAAACATATAACCTCCTCCTTTTTGGAAGTCGGTTAAAAATCAGTTTTAGTGTACTTAGATAGTAATACAAAGATTACTCGAAAGTAATACCACGTAATCCAAATCTGTAATTATGGAGTCTTTGTTAGAATTCGTTTTCATTATCCTATATCATTTTTGAATTCCTTTGTTGTAATAATTCACTTAATTAAAATTTGAATCAAATCTAGAAACTATAAGATTGATTATTTTGTTTTATTTACAAGCTCATCATTTTTAAAGAAAATTTTATTGACCATGTACTTAACTATATAAAACTGTGTCGCTCCATCAATGATTTTAGAATATGTTATATTATATCTTAATTTTTTTTATAACTTTAACATCTTCTTGAAACACATTTTATTATATACTGAATTTTAAATTTTAAGTCCATTTTTCTAAACTTTTGGATTTACATTTATTATTACTTAAAACATTTTTATCAGTTATTGTTATTATAAAAATTAAATCAACTCGGACACTTACATCCGGTTTTTATCGTTCTAAAATTAACTTATCTCTATACTACCGGAAAAAACATTTTTAACAATGGACACGTTCTCAGATCGTATCAACGATCCTCTCAGTCCATAAGAAGTTTACGTAATAATTGGTTAGTATAGTTACGTGATTGACTACGCCATAGAACAATTTGTTGTTGATGGACCACCCATACATAATGAGGTAACGACTGCAGGTGAATGGGATGTACAGATTCATCTTAGATAGAGGCTGTTGAGATGATCTTCGTGATGATTTGTTGATGCTTTCATTGGTTATAAGAAATTTGTAGCAGAGACTTTAAAATACATTTTCATTTTTTCAATATAATAAAATATCATTTAAAATTTTCTAATGGTAAGTAAGTATATAATATTTATATACATTACAAATGGTTTGCTCGCGACTTTACTCGCGTATATTTGTATATAGTTGCTTCGTGCTTAAGAGTTAAGATTCTCAATGGTGTATATAATGAAATTTTTAAATAGCCTTTGAAATCAATATAAACATATTTTTTAAATTAAACATTCAAACAAACACTCTTCATTTTTAGAATTTAGTAAGTATTATTGCTATTTTATTCAATCGTTCAGGAAACACATAACAGTATTTGCAAACACCATATAGAAAATCATCGATCAATCAAAATTCCATAATCCACTATTATGTAGATGCATGTACTTTTGAATTCCGTGACCAGGGCAAAGGTAAATCAATGAACGATTTAACGCGCTGCGAAAATGTAAATGGAACTCCGTCACAATAACTGGTGGTTTGAGCGTTTAGTCAAAGCCAGTTCAGGCGAGGTTATTCCATACATCGTCTAGAATATTAACTGGATGTATGACACAAAGACTTGTCATTGATGGTGTTGAAAGCCTTTCATATAAGTGAAATTGAGAGCTATGTAGTTTGCTGGGGGATTGTTGAGTTCTAGATGTGTTTAAACGAGGGTGCTATTATAAGTGTACCTTAGGACAGGGAAATGTTATTTTGGACTGTTATGTTCTTATTAATTAAGACTTTTCTAATACATTATTTTGATATATAAATGCATATACATTTTATCTTAAAACGTTAAGCCAGAGTTACTTAAGAAAACAGTTTATTTGTATCTCATGTATCTCATGAACCGTGATAGTTAGACAGTTGAAATTCACAGATCATGTTAGATGTATTTCTGTTGCCACTATAACAACAAATACTAAAAAACAGAGTAAAAGAAACATTTAAGGGGGTTCTCATACAACAGACATGATTTTTTTGCGGTTTTATTGATAATGGTACGAAACCCTTCGTGCGCGAGTCCGAGTCGCACTTGGTTTATAATTGATTTACACAAAACTTCTTTGGTTAACCCTTTTAACATCAGAGGTAGTTTAGAAGAGGTGAGTAGAAAACGAGAAAAAGGTGAGTAGAAGCAGACAACGCGACGATTTTGTTTTATACAGAGCGACTTTTGTTGATACTAAATTTTGCATTTTTTCATCAAAATGAGAGATTTTACCGCACTAGTTTTTGTAACAAGTTCATTGTTAGTCTTGTTTCTAATAGTTTTGAGTAATAAATCGGTTATAATAAATAATAATAATAAATTTTTATTGAAATTTTTTGTACATACTTATGTAACAAAAGCATATATAAACGATGATAATTACAGAAGTTAAAAAATTGTGTCGTAATAACCAACGGCCTCCACCAGCAAGGTAACAGAAGAACAATATGTACATGGATCAAAAACGAAATACAATAAAGAGAGAAAGAAAAAAAAAAGAACATTAAAGACAAAAAAAACTACAAACAATTTAAACAATTTTATTGTGTTTGTGGAAATATGATTTGTAGTTTTCACTACAAGAACAGCTCTGATTCTAAATATTGACTAGATATATGTTATCATTACACAAATTCTATTTAAAAGTAGCTTTTTGTTTTGGGCTTATTTAAAACATTGTTTTTAAAATAATATTTATTTCATGTATTTTTGCAGATTTCGATTTTTTACTATTTTATTATACATGTTACGTATAAATATATATCATTTTTTTATATCGGAAATACAAATTCATTCCATCTTCTAGCTGTGCTTCTAGTGCCAGACCTAGAGACCTACAGAAGTAGGTATAAACTGTTCTATACTCGACAACTAAATCAGCTAAAAATAAATGTTATACTTAATTTCAATAAACGTGACATAACAAAAATGTCTTCACAAAAATAAAAAAGGCAACAAGTTTGAGCATGCGAATAGCACTTCATTTTCCCTATATTGATGTTTTTGATATGACATAAATTGTGTTGTCAATAAAATTTACATAGATGATATGAGGAAATCTTTTTTTCCCGACTGTCACAAAGGATGAAGATTGTTTTCAGTCACAGAATGTTTGTCATACTTGTAGGTAAATATTTTATTTTTAATAGCATTAATAAGTTTACTTAAAAACTTCGCTCAGCTTCCGTAATTTTTTTTAAATAAACGTCACCTAAGTTACTCCTTAACATCAGTTATCTGCCAGTGAATAGTGATATTCGCTTTAAAATTTGCCTAGCCGTTTCAAAGACTAGCGTGAACAAACAAACAGAGAGAAAGACAGACAAAAATGTTGAAAATTGTGTTTTTCCATCAGTATCTTATATAAAAAGATTTATAATTAATTAAAAAGCTGTTATGTTGATATTACAAAATATATTTTAAATTCATTTATTTCTATAGTTATAACAAATTATTTGAACAAGATGTATTTTATATAAGTACCTAAAGAAAGTTCTTTTTTCCACATTATTATCTGCGACTGGCTTCGCCTCAGCTATGACCCGCAGTATCGCACCCTACTCAACGCTAACAAACAATATGCATTTTTAAATACAGTCAACTTTTATGCTACGCGAAAAATGGGCCTTTCTCTTGCAAGGAAAAAGGCCTTTCTTTTAAGACTACGTCAACATATTTCACAAGAATTTTTTATACTGTTCGAAATGAACAACACATCCTTGGTTTTACGATTATATTTTTGCTTATAAACAGCCGAATTTTAATTTTAGATAGGCACACAATAAAATTAATATGTACCTTACGTAGAAAATTAGCAAGACGCTATGAATTTTATCAAAATTATGTAAACTGCGTTGAAAATGAGAATCACAATTATTATGATTTAAGAGTTTATTCGATAACTTAATAAAAGTATACAGCCTTAATGACTAAATTTTTAAACTCTACTTCGTTTACATAATTTATTTAATTGTTATCAGATAGTTAAAAATAAACTGCTCTTTTCGGATTTTGTCGCGAATTTATTTTGATTTTTGGTTCCCGACCATTCGAATGCTTTACAGCAATGAGGATCCGTAACGTTTTTAGCTGAGAATGCAGATTTATAGAGCTATGAAATCCTTAACGTACAGTGCAAAAATTTTTGTTCTACGACAAAAATTGACGAAGTTATGAGGAAATTACTAGCGAAGTTACTGCGCGACTGCCGCTGTAGCTGTGACGTCATAGTGACTGTCGCCGCTAGTTAGCCGTTGGGAACGATAAGGCGCGCAGTGTTTTAGTGACTTTGAAACTAATTAAGTGTCCGATTTGTGTATAATTTAACTTTCTTTACTGTGTATAAATATTTGACAGTACCGAAATATACAAACACTTCATTAAAAACGCCAGAAAAACTATTTTTTTAGGCTCAAAACTTCGTAGTAAATGGTTTTCTGTTATAAAAAGAGATGATTAAACTCCACCAGGTCAGGCTACAAGACATTGATGTGAAGATCATTTTGTTGTACTTACCTACATAATTAAACACATTAAATGACAGGTATAGTTTTGTAGGTACTTAACTCAAGTAAATAGTTGATATAAGTTGGTGCCTATTATTACGTGTAGTGTAAGTGAACGTAAAGTGTATTCTCTTATTTTAAGGCAACTGTATTGATTATATATTTATGTATTTACCTACTTTTAACTTTTTAATTAGTTTTGTGGATAAACCTACATGCCTACACAGTGGCGGATACAAGATTAATTATCTTTTGGAAGGGGCTTGACCTAACCTAGACTTGTTTTTTTATCGTTGAAAATGCATTAACGCATACCATCAAGTGGTTATGTGGGACTCACCAGCTTAAAAGAATCCAGTACTACCCAATAATCCTCAAGTCTCCACAATAATCCTTCCCTGGACGCACACGTAGACGTTGCGGGGTGGTCCCTTGTGTGGTCCGTGGAAGAGGAGGGTCTCCGTTTTCTTCCTTTCGTTGGAAACCCTCAGGCCTAGCATTCCGATCCGATCGACAACTTATTGGTGCCGACTGGGCCCGGGAAGAAATAGACACCACAGGAGCCAGTCATAGCCAAGATTCCTCAGGATCAGACCTAGAATTGCTCCATGTGGAACGCCGCAGTAGCCGAGTCGTCCACCAACCACACTGTTGATCCCCTTTCACACGATCAGCCTGTCGCGGAGGAACGCGTCCAACACCAGCCTAAGATAGAGAGGCACCTCATGATAATAAAATGGCTCTCGTAACGTCTCGAAGGCAGGGTGTTTAAAAATGCGACACTTAAAAGCACGCTTCCCTCCTCCACTGCTGCCAAGGACCCAACCTTCAGAGCGTTCAAGGCGTTCAACGGTCGACCGACCTGCCATTAACCCAAACTGAGCCTCTGAAAGGGCCGGCCCCAAGAATGCGCTTAAAGAGCTTGCCCATCTTACTCAGCATCACGATTGGCATATAAGAAAAAGGAGAGAACAGAGGACGACCCTCCTGGAGCAACATGCACAATTTCCCTTTCTTTTAAATCTTCAGAAACTACCCAGCACGAAGACATGCGTTGAACAGGTATTTCAGGGTGATGCCCAGAACTCGCCCTGGAATACCATTCAGTCTCAGAGCCCAGAGTCCTGGTCTGGATATCGAGGGAATATCCTGCATTACCTCAGCGGAAGTTGGAGAAGCCATCTGCACTGGGGGGACGTTTTCAGATGACTCCGGAAACGGTCCGACCTAACCTAACCTGGCCTTTTTAACTGGTGGGCCCTACATAACCAGCTGTCACTTACAGGCGGTATGCGTTTTCCAACATAAAAAAAAGTCAAAACGGCCCCTAAACAATTTCGTTACACTATGTTAAATGATAAGAACGAACGATAAGAAATGTTAAAATTCAGTCCTTCTATATTATTATTTTCTTTATGTTTCTGTTTTCATTTTAGTCCGAAATTATAGTATTTTAGACACTCTTCAAGATCTTCAAAATTACTTGCCTTGATTTTAAATTTTATATCTGATGAATATAGATGTAACACATTTTACTAAATAGTTAAAAGACAATTTTTGTGGGACATTTAATATTCTACAGGTTTTAAATTAAAGTTTTTATCGTGTCTGCAGTCGTTTCTTTTATAAGTAAATATGTTAATTTTTGTAAAAATCGTAAAAAAAAATGTTCACTAATCTATACATATTATAAAACAAAAGTCCTCCACCGCGGCTGTCTGCCTGTCTGTCTGTTCGCGATAAACTCAAAAACTACTACACCGATTTTCATGCAGTTTTCACCAATGGATAGAATAACTCACCAGGATGGTTTTCGTATATCATTTGTCAAGTTTTTGTATACATTGGCTAAAATATAATAATATCTGTTGGAGGTGTCGGAAAAAAATAAGCCGTCTGGAAGCTTCCAACGAAAACGCTGCCTAAACCCTTTGACATAGAACAAAATGATGTATGGTGGTATTGTGTAACTTATATAGGTCTATAAAAAAGTCCGCGATGGCATATGTCTATCTCTTAAGGATAACATACTATATCCATTTTAATAGTAAAAAATGGGGAATTATAAAGCGGTAATTGGAAAGCTATTTACACAAATACGGTATTAATTCTTATCATTTGAAACAAGTTAGAGGCTTTAAGCATTTCATGCACATTATTTTACTCTTTTACACCATTTAATTTAAACGAATATCTTAGGAGTAATCGCAAAAAAAAATACAGGAGTAATCGCAAATAAATACCGGTTGTGTTCGTTCCATCATAGTGACGTCACACGACCCGCGTTGCCGGAAAAACTGCGCAATGTTTATTACTTAATATCTTCGTAAGTTATGGTCCGATTTGGATAATTCAAAAAGATATATCATTCTTATGTCAAAATAAATAACGTGCATACTAGTTCTATGTAATTTGCTATAACTGTACTGATCCTCATTATGGTCACGGAAGAGACCAAACAGACAGACAGACCAGTAGTTTCGCTTATAATTTCAAATATTCGCGTAAACCTAAGAAAGTATTATATATCATACAATTTAAATGTATGTATCCTAATCCTGTCATAAATTCCACGCATAGAATTCTATACATGACATTTTAGATAATGATATGATGGTTTGAGCAGGAATACATATTTTTAGAGCAAACTTAGTCTTCCCTTTGTTTACACAATGTTCTCATCAACATGAAAAATTAAATCGTCTGTCAGAAACGTTCCCGAGATGACAGTCTAACGCCGAAGCATCTTTTCTGATACCAATTTTAAATTGCCATTGCTAGAACTAATGCTGGTGTTTCTTTCATTGAAATAAAGATCAAATTACACTTGATTTCGATTTTCCGTTTGTTAAACACAAGTGGTATTTAGTAAAATAAACATAGTGTAAATTAGTGTTAGAGACATCGACTACGATTAACATATAGAGAAGAGACGAACCGAATCCGACAAGTCATTAGTCATGTTCAAGTGATAATCTTTGAATAACACCATCTGTTATACCCATATCCGAAGTTTATCTAAGAAGATGTACATGTTATTCTAAATTTTAAGTCCTCTTGTATGTCAAGATGATAAATTTATGAATTTTATTGAAAAAATAAATGTCTCTCTCTCGACACTAAATTAGACCGTAGCGTCTGCCGGCCACTACTTTTAATGTGACGCACTAAATATATGTATAGTAATTAGTACCGAAACAATGACTAAAACTACAAAGTTGATAATAATTTCACACTCAGCCTGCGTTTTAATCACTATTAAGAAATAGGAATTGGTGGTAGAAAATTAAGGATTATAAGTATTGTTTATGCCAAATCATAAAAAAACAAAATTTGGTCGAGAAATAAAAAAAAACAAATCTGGAGAAAGCCACCCTTATCACCTAGAGAAATAAAAATAGCATACGATTTATTCTCAGACCTAATAAATATTATACAGAAAAAAAAACAAAAAAATCGGTCAAGCCGTTTCGGATGATTCGATAACAAATATGTGGACATGAGAATTTTATGTTCAAGTACTTTTTAGAAGTAGAAAAAAAACTAAAATAATATACTTTATAGTAAATTAGACAGGAATTAGACAAAATTAACAAAACAAAGCTACTACATTGAAACTAAATGTTCATATAGTGAGTTAAACTAAATAGATTTTGTAATAGCAATATAAACATTTGAACAAAATTTAATGCACTCATGATTAAATTTAATTACGTGAATATATAACAGTTTACATGTACCCGATTGTTATATTGAAAATTCGACGTCACAAGCTTTTGCAGTTGTTGTAAAGCAGCCTTTGTACCAACTCTATGTGACTAAAACGTATTATGAAAATGTTTTGTTAAATCTTTTTTTGGGTTCTGCATGTAAAAGATGATTTCTACTTTTGTAATGTTTTCATATGTTTTCATGTATTTTCATTTCACACCTTTCAAAAAATATAAAACTCTGCTATAGAATTTCGATATTAACAATTTCTTAGCATATTGTTAGTAATTACATAGAGATGAATTTTGAAAAATCAGAATATTTTCTCACGCACTTTACCATTTTATTTATTTGAGAGACAGTAAATATAATTGCATCAACAATCTTGCAGTGTCAGTGAGTCTAAGCATACTGTATTAAGAATTAATGCACACGAACAGGTGAGAATTGGACTGATAAACATTTTATAGTACCAATAATTAATGTTGTAATAGTACTTCATTAATATTCTTTAACTAAATAAATCAAACACGTTTTAATAATGTAATAAAAATTAGCATTCATTAAAAATCAAAGCTTCACCAAACCTTATGAGCTTCCACATTATTGTTGCTTTATCTATCCATGTAATTTTATGTTTTTAGGTGTCAATAAAAACCTTGACTACAGCTAA
Organism: Boloria euphrosyne; assembly: GCA_951802675.2. Taxonomy (NCBI): domain Eukaryota; kingdom Metazoa; phylum Arthropoda; class Insecta; order Lepidoptera; family Nymphalidae; genus Boloria; species Boloria euphrosyne. The sequence continues at coordinate 9,195,745 of OX637879.1, read as the reverse complement.
AGAGCGAGAAGTAATAAAAATTTATTCGTTTTATTCTGAATCCATAAATCCAGTTATTTACATATTACTACTTTGTAAGAAAACATGGCTTATTTTATTGAAAGTATGATTTAGAAAATGTTGCATTATAATAATTATAAATTTGAGTTAGAAGATTTTCTAGTATTTTTATGGTTACCATGTCAAACAAACATCTTAATCTATTCTTCATGTTTCCTTATCGGAATTGTACGAAAAAATGTAGGAGAGTATATTTTAGTATATACATAATTAATAAAAACGTATATAAAAGTAATCTACTCATGATGCATAATATATTGCTACATATTTTGTGTAGTGGGAAAATTAAAAATAGAATATTGGATCTGTTATACCATCTACGGGCTCCAAATAATGCTAAGAATCTAAAACTTAGTGGTTGGGTTCAATTACCTAGGCATCACAGACAATTCAACCTAAATTCAACCTAGGTTGAATTGTCTGTGTTAGGCATAAAATATAGAACTTATATAAAAAAAAACATCAATCAAGCCGTTCAGGAGGAGAAATGAATTACGGATACATGCACATCGTACTGTTATAAAAAAAGATAAGTATAAGTATACATTTTAATATATTATGTATAATGTATATATAATACAAGTTAAGTATACATTTAATTTCAACGAAACCAAATTGTACTTATTACGTATACTAAATACAGATCAATTTAATAAAACATAAAATTTATTACAAGAATAATCCAAATACTTATTATAAAACGCTATATTTTAATATTGAAAATTCAATAACGTAATGCTTAAAGTAATCGGTGTACCAGACTGGAAGTTTATTGAAAACAAAGTGAAGGCAAATCTGTAAACAATAAAAGACAATGAAAGCGGTTGTCCTAAGAGCTTTAAATTACCGACATCAAAACAAGCTTCTATCATTGAAGATAAGAACTTCAGACTAAAATTGATTTACATCATAGAATTTCAAAATAAATTGTGATATAAAAATAATTTATCACTTAAAGTTAAGTGCTCTACCTTGTTAGTTTAAAAAAGTTGGTGAAGTTATTTCATTTGTACACGCAAGGTACTGATTATTCTGCATTAACATACTGTATTACAATATTTTTTCTTTTTCATTTTAAAATATTAAATGATATGAAATATTGAAATTTGTAAAATAATTATTCTTAAAGTCCTCTTGCGATATTGCCCCCTAACTTGAGTCACGTTTAGGCTATTAGTCCGTGGTACTTCAAGTTTCATCACAAAACGATCAATGAAACGCTTTTCGGTTCCGCATAGAAAATATTTTATGGACGGATGAACTGAGAGGTGACTCTTGACTGGTCCAGACAGGTGGACTTACGTAGAACGTATATTGGCTTGTATAGCTTGTTTGGAATCAAAGTGGTCACTCATTCGTAGGGAAAAGCCTCTTGAGGTCAAAAGAGGTCAATACCGCGGCATTTTTCAATAGTTTTGTGCTAGGTTCGCAATGGAGTTAGTATTTACTCTCGCCTATATAAACATCTAACGTTGAAGTATGGTTTAAAATTATTTTAAATGTAATTATTTATTTAAAAACCAAGTTATTTTAGAAAAATGCTATTTATTATATAATTTATTTTATTATTTACATAAGTAAGCTCATACATAAGCTAGCTAATAGATTTAATTAATTCATTAATTTTACTTTAATGAAGATACACCTAGACAATTAGGAAACATATTATAATGAAATATTTATTAATAGTTTGTGCGAAAGTTTCAACGATAAGTATTAAAAGCTATACTTGTAAGGCGAAATATTAACCTTGCCTTAATATTCATTTAATTCGCATAGCATGTTACTATGATAATAATGGAAGTTTGAATTATTAATTTCGTGTAAAATGTTAACGCATGAACTTAACTAATTCTCTGCCTATTTAACCAGCATCAGGACCCCTTCAAAGGTCCTTTATCTTCAGTTTCTAACAAATCCAACTAATAAAGCATATCCACCCCAATTACATCTTACGACAAGCCGTTCTTATTGAATTTATGCAAATGAAGTCTTTATCCCATTAACAATACGGCCTAAACTACTATAAGCTGTTTCTTAATCGTAAATATTATGCGTCTAGCCGCGTTTTGGCTCTGTATCGACGATAGCCGAAGGCATTTTAAACATAACCGCGATTCAGTATAATTATGAAGATACGTTGCTATTGTTTTGAGATATAATATGGTTTTATTATATACATAAATAACATACTATGAAGTCTTCACTTTGACAGCTAAGTAATCTTCTGTAACACCCTTTTTTATATATCGTATATGTAATTTACCTACAAAATAGATTTTATTAGCAAAACAGCATTCAGTTGTATACATCAAAATAATAAAAAAGAATATAATCATATATTTTAGACACGTAAAAACAACGCGAGAATCTACCCCCCATACACTGTCGTTTTATACGTCTACCAAAACCCAACGCATATTTTATGGTTGCAGGGCACCCTTTTAAAGCTGTAAAAATTTTCCGGCCCTCTCTTAGAATAATTTGACATCAAAGGTCTTAATAATTTTATGGAATGCCTCTCTTTGCATAAATACCAATACTTCTGACCTATACAAGGTATAATCTAAGAAAGTGGACTAGATTTTTGTATAAAACTATTTTTTTCTATTTTACTTCAAATTTTCATATTAAAATATATCTTTTATTGTCATATAAATAAACATATAAATTGAAATAATATACATTTTAATTACTATTAAAAAAAAACAAATGCATACAAAAGCTCTTTGTAACCAAACAATAGTTCATAAGTATTTCCTCATTTACATTTTCATTAAAATTTTCAAATGTTTGTAACTAAGATTTTTGTTTCTAAAGTCGTTAAATAACAAAAGCAATTTAATTATGCTCTGGTCTGTTTATCAAATTATCTATACTTTACCGACCCATAAACGTAATACCTCGTCTTTTTGCATGACGGCTTTCTGCGGATATGCAATTTGCAATGAACAAAAAATAAGGGTGACAATGCTCGAGGCATTTTTGGGGTGACGTTCATTTCACGGTATACATCTGAATAGAGAGAGTTTGGTCTCAGAAAGCTCAGCTATTAAAGGGGGGTGCTTAGGTTAATTGATGCAACACTTATGGATATTGGCAGTAATTTATATCGATGTTTTTGTGCTGTCAACAGCAGAAAGTGTGATTGGTTATGTAGATTTCCCACCCTATCTGTCGGTTGCTTTACGTATTATAATATATAAATGTGCGAAATGTCCTGGTTGTGATGATTTAGTAAGCGTCATCTACTTAGCTAAAAAAATGAATGGTGTATTCGTTATAATATTAATTTCTAGTGCTCACAATAAGAAAACTCTGGTCCACTCCATTTACCCAGTGTTCATGTATTGAATTACTTCAACCACAGATAACATGATTTTATACAGTTGTTTGTATACGTTAAACATATAGCTTGTAGATATGAAGGTGATCTGATTGAAAAATTTCTCTACTATAAGAAATTTTAAATTTCTTTCTAAGAATGATAAAACATACTATTTCCATGACTTGTGAAATATAATATATTCAGTTGTGTGAGTAAAAATAGAACGAGTACCTTTCAGCTAAAACAATTCATTTAATAAGTGCTTCTAATCATCATACCATACCTATAGGTTAGCAAATGTTTTTCCGGTCTCATTATCAATAGCGGAAACAAAGGCCGCATACAATTAAATTGTCTCCCAAGGGTCGGCACTCTTTGAAACTACTTTGTTAATTTATCTAAAACAATTACAGAACGCGCCGCAACACCGCGGGGAGGCAATTCTATTATTTCACGCTTAACTGAAACATCCGTTTAGAGAGCCTGTATTTAGAAAAAAACGACTATTTTATTGGTCATGCCTTAATATAAACAATACAGTTAGAAAACTTTGTACAGTGAATAATTAAAGTGTAAGTATAGTTTTAATATTGACTTTTGAAATATACGAAGAATTTCGTGAAACGTGTATATTATTGAGTATCAAACTAATTATTTTTAAAGAATTTGCTGTCAACAGCGGCCAACATTATTAAGGCTCATATTTCAGTAGGGCGACTCCTCAATACGACCAGTGAGAGTTAGGGCGCAAGACCGACGGCTTTACGTATTCTCCGAGGCACGGGGTGAAATACTGCCATACCAATTCCAGGCTGTACTAAATAACGGAACGGGTCTGATCCTATACATGAACCCCTGACCTCCGGATCTACATTCGCAAGCTACACGCTAGTCACTAGACGCCGTAGAATCATACAGTATAGAAATAAGATTATTAAACTAAGGCTAACAACAAGTTTTGGGTTCGCAAATAGTTTACACTTTAGACTTGTCAAGTATACAACTTAATGGATCTATACAGCTTATAAGGTATCCGTCTTTTATGTCATTTTCGGCATGTGATCTAATACTTTCAACTTTTTATAATACACAATATTCATTGAAAAATACAGTTTTTATTTGTAAGCTTAGTTATTTTAACCTGATTTATTAAAAGATAATGTTGTACCATAATAAATATTATTTTTTCCCCAAAAGGTAACATATTAAAATTTTAATTCTTTATGTTATATTTTTTATTGCATTAAAATATAGTAAAGAAAAGTAAAAAAGAATAGAAATATAGAAAAGGAAAGAAAAGTTTCTGCTAGAAAAGTACCAGGAGCAACCCGCATTATAGGTACACTCAACACTGTCTACCAAAGTGGGACACCTCCTAGTGCGTTTGTTGGCTTAGGGCCTGGCTGGACTGTCGAACGCTATCTTTCCACTATGACAAGGTGAACGCGATTCCTAGATGCACCTGAGTGAAGCAAAATTATCATACATCAGTGATTGCTTCATTTGTCTTTATAATCTTCTAAATAATAATTTAAACATTTAAATTTAAAGTAACAATAACCCTTTTAACCTACGATGATCCTACTTATACATTGCCAAAAATACTCAGTCTGGAATAGATCAGGCAACAAAACTAATTTGCGAGTTCAACCCCACTGAAGTCTAGGAGCACAAAATGTGGACGTCGTTTGGGAATTTTCTAATTACGTTTTCAAAGACACCTCCTTTGTTGAGCATGTGACATCCAAGTGAAAAAGGTCACGTACCGAAATTGGAAATTCGACTAGTATTCGTACAGAGTGTCCAGATTTGCCATTTGATTTCCTATTAACGAATCTCATTTCTAATTTGTAGAACTGAGCAAATGACTTAGGTCCTTTCGAGCTATTCCTTTTTAGCCTTTCTCTTATTAGCTATGTATCTATAACAATGATTAATTGCTTACATTTGAACTATATGGTTCAAAATTCATATTCATTATTAATAACTGTAATAAATTGTTTTCACTTTCACAATACATTATCTTACCTACCCTTCAACTGACAACACAATCTCTAAGTAAGCCTATAATTTCATCTAATATTAAAATAATATTTAATAAACTTTACGCTATTCAATATCTAACTGTTTTAATAAAATTGTAACATTGTTTACGAGAACATAAATTTTGCGTTACAATTAATTAGCCTATAAACTTTGTCTCAAATTAAACTTATACATTTTAACAAGATCAGTATCGATATTTTATTCACACGGCGCGACGTAACAATTTAATTATTCAACGTAAAGTTTTGTCCCTCGGTATTTTCTTCAGAACCTAATTTGGCTTCAGCATCTGCGTAACCCTATTGCAAAATAATTACCAAAAGTAAGTTATGCACCCTTGACTATATTAAATTTGTGCAAATAAAGTAGCTTTAAAATATAATATATTGGATAGAAGAGCCACATGGCGAATCTGCTGAGATAATTTCCTATGACTGCACCGGGATGCTGTGGGGTTAGAGAAATATGACATTTAAGCACCGCTAGCAGTTGTCGTTTCAAAGGATACTTTTATACGTAAAAAAAAGCACTTGATAAACACTTTATATAGAATATTAAAGCTTTAAGTTGATTAAAATTTCATTTCAGACTATTAGTCTATATTTAATTGGAACTGGTTAAATGCGTTACGATGAATTTTACCTAGAACTTAAATATTTTTTATTAATACTTTAAATCTAAATAAACGTAGGATTCATATTTTCTATTACTTTTACAATAATTTGAACCAATTGCATCGTCCAACAAAAACACTTGAAATGGCACGTGTCAGTTCCATTGTCAAAACTTTGGTAGTGAGCAATTTGATTTACTGTAAAATAGTCCTTAAAATCAAGAAGTTAATGGTTCTATTGTAATTATATGTAATTATTTTATTTGATGGGGTTCATTTTAATACAGTACCTAATTTTTTTTTTATAAAATGTACATTATATATTTGTATTTTTAAAACTTACAGTGCATAATATGGAGTAGGTACTATAAGACCAAATAGATAAAGATCCTGTTTTTTTGCATTAATTGGATAAGCTATTGATAACAATATACACATACTTGTAACACTAAACTAGTAAACCCTAATATAATTATATAACTACCAAATTTAAAGTTTGTAGCACAAAAATACGTCTCATATGTTATGTTCATTAATCTGTGGCTTCCAGAAGTGCCAAAAATACGTCTCATAATTAAATTAATTAAAATTTCTAAAATAAAAATCACTCCTCATAACATTAGCGATCTGCGAGTGAAAGTTTCGTCAAAATCGGTCCAGCCGATTCAGACAGACAGACAATCATTTAAAAAAAAATTTTTTTTTGTTGTTGGTACCGTATTTACTTTCTTATGCATTTAGTGAAAAGTTGGGAAATTAAATTCGGACACTTGAGTTAGATAAACGAAACCTCCTACCTATATTTATAAAATATGAGAACATAGTTAATGACTTATTTTGTACTTCAAAATTAGAATACGAATTGCAATATTTACACTTAACAGACAATAATTATTTTCTCCATATCCCTTACATGGAGGAAAATGTGTTAAATTTGAGTCAACCAATTACATTCCTTTTAGGCAAATTAACAAGCCGACTGAAGCAGTAGAAATTCAATCCAACCAAATCTGTATGTAAATGTATTGTAATTGCCCAACCGATATTCGTATTACAATTTCTATGTTGATTAGAAGTTGCTAAATTTATGTATACTTGCTTCTATAGTATAATTTTGTTTACATGTTTTGCACTGCGAGAGAAGATAGCTTGCGTTAAGACATTTCATAGTCGAATATGTTAATAAGTAATTAATTTTGAGGAAGGTTTAGTATCGGCTCTCAAAATCTTTGATGTGTATTTTCTTAATAACTCAATCAGCTAATTTAGTATTTCAAAATTTACTAAAGCTTTTATTTAGGTTAACTCAAGGCTTAAAGTCCGAAACTATAATAACGTATTGGTATAAGCATTAGGACATGATAAGCTGCTTAATAAAAAAGATCTTTGCATATTATTTAACATCGCAATAGGGTGGAGTCTAGACTTGCAAAAAAAAAAATATTTTTTTATTACATTTTTATTACTAGAAAAAAAAAACTATTTGTTTCTGTTTCAAAATAGTCCAAAGTATTACCTTACCTTGGCTGACGTCAAACATCAAACAAAATTAATAAATCACACGTCATGTTTCAGCGTTTTCGGAAAGAAATTAAGTGATTCAAGCGGATCCAGAATAGGTTGCTAGTGCTAAATATTTTCAGAACATTTAAATTAGATATTTTAGAATTGAGCACATAACATTTGAATTTCTAATGAGGAACAAATATGCTCATGTAATAGAATGTGTAAATTGTATAAATTCCAGACTCAGATAAAACCCAATATTACCGCTATAATCGTTGCTTAATAGCATAACCGGTCGACTGTTTCATTTAAAATAAATTGTCCCTCGCATTTACCACCCTTACATCGGAGGGAATGGTATTGTACCAAAATACACTTAAATTTTCTTTGTCTATGTAATTTTAGCCTCAGATGGGGTCAGTAAACCCCATGACATTTTATGGTGAACTTTAGGATGTCTTATGGAGTTGCTTAATTAAAATATTTCAAATTACTTTCGAATTGTGGAAGTGGAATAACACAAACACTTGGATTAGAATCAAAATACAACTATAAACAAACATACCATAAACAATACATGTTTTTTATTATATATCTTACTTTATATATTTATATTTTTATTCAATATCTTATAGAAGATCTTGCAAAAATATTTCTTATATAGTTTTTTTGGAATCTATTTAATTAAGGACGTCACAATAAAGATTGCCACATGCTCATATTTTAAAATTGTATATAATGTAACATAATAAGTAAAATTCTATCGTCCAGTGGTCAAAAATTATAATGCCAACGAAATTTAAAAAAAATAATACTGACTTATTATATATACATTTTTTTTGTATTTTCTTACAAAATAGGGTCAGGCTAAGATGCTTAATATAACCCATTACCATACCATCCTAAGTAAACTTAATGATTTTAAAATATAATTATGCATGATATAAATTTCATTGAAACTCATACAAAATTACGCTCAATGGATAGCGATCAGAATAAATTTCAGCATAATGTATGAAAACTGATACTTTGTTGTACACCGTTTACATCTATTGGTAACGACTTATTTTTAAAGTTAAAGTTTCTAGGTAAAGTATCAGGCATATCTATAAATTTTGTATGTATACAAATAAAATATTTAACAGTTTATATATACACATAAACACGAAATACCTATACGTACGATAAGTTGTAAACAGTACTCTACAATATAAGCATTGCTCTCGAGACCTAGCAAAATTTATATTCATATTGTCGCCGACAATTATATGCGGCGTTATTTTCTACAGGACGTGTCCGGTGTCTGCAGAATTTTCCTCATATCCTTTTAGCTGAAATACTCTTAATTTAATACGTATCCTATTACACAGTAAGAAAGTAACATTTGCCAGAGCCGGAACTACTAGAAAGGCGCCTTAATAAGTACATTTTTTTGTTTCAGGTCATAATACCATCTTTGCGTAATTATATTTTTAAAATTACATTTGCTATTATTAAATACCAAGAAAACTTCACAGTATATATAATATGAATACTAGGATGTGGAATCCTCATTTCATTATTAAAGTAATACGAATAGCGTTTTTTTTTCATTTTCATTTTGAGTAGTGATAAAATTGTAATTACAGTGATAAAAATTATTGAGATTTATATGTAGTCAATTAGAAATAGACAAAAGAAATCAATTTTAAGTCCCCTATAAAATTTACTATGAGCAGGTGCATGTTACCTTCGTCTTCACGGTTCTACGATAGGTTTCAAAACAGATACACGTTTGGCTCAGTTTAATGTAGTGACCCTACTTGCTGCGCCAGCGGTCGCGAGTTCGAGTCCCGCTGGGGGCACTCATTCACCACGCAACTAGATGGTGCTGTGTGTAATAATGTCCCAATATATTTATTTATTTATTTTACAGAAATATTAACTTTCGAAAGGCAGAAAAGTATAGAAATTATAATGCATGAGTTATGATAATCTACCCAGTGTCTAGAATCAGAAGACAGCAGATGACGCTCCGCATAACCTACATAGTACTTACGCGTGAACATAGTTTCTTTATGTATTTAATTTGAACACCAATGGCCGCACGCATAATGGCGGCAGCATGTCGCCGCGGTTTGGCGAATGTGCGCTTTCATGGTTTTACAAGGAAATAAGCAGAACTAGAAGAGATTGTCTTTAGTAGAACTGTCTGAAAAATACTATACTTAGATAAGTATTATAGATAATTATATTATTTATAGGGATATATTCATATCCCTTAGTGTCTCAATAAAGAGTGATTTTCTAGATCAAACTCATCAACACTAAGCTCAAAGTTGATGAAAAATATTGTACGATTTTATTTTTAAATTTGAATTTTATTTTCTGCATTGATCATAGGTACGTCATATTATGTACATGTAATATTTAATTTAAATAAAAATTATAATTAGAATTATATTTTTAAATTGATCTTCGAGTAAGTTTACTTTTCAGATTATAATTTATTAATGTATAACATTAAATATAAGAGTGACAAATCTTAGACAATGAAGGAGTGTCGAATTTATTTAAACGAATGAATTATTGAAATGACCTCAACTATCGAAATCTAAATTAAAAGTAACACTACCAATAAATAAAAACAACAGCGTTAAAGCGAAAGCTCACGTGTGTCTTAGAATTAACTGAGGTAATGAGTAATATTTTGTGATGCGAAGATCTCGGTTAGTTAAAATGCCGTCACAATATCGCAATTATTTTGTGTCAAAATACTTAAAAAGTTCGGTGACATTTATTGACCGATTAAAACATTTTAGTCTATATTATGTTATATATAGATAATTGACATGAGAAAAAAATGCATTTTAGGCCTCTTCCAGTAAACTATACTGTGTTTTAGTATTATATATGTATGAGCATAATAGCGTTGTCCGGCTGTTGCGTCGTTGTTATATTGGATACATATATCACATAAAACAATAGACAAAGTAAATAAATTTTACATTTACTATGTTATTACTATATCTAAAACTAAAACTATTTGAATGTGTAAATGGTGACTAAGCTAAATTTTATTGCCAAGCTTAAAATCCTATTTGGATGGTACCTAAAAAAATATAAAAAAACTGGAAAAAGAGCAATAGCGTTTTAAATTAAATTTTAAATAATTGTGTTTATTATTATATTATTTGTAGGTATGCATTTGTTTAAGTAGTAGCTACACTATTCTTTCTTCTATTTTAATATTCATACTAATTTTTCGACATCATCGTCAAATACAATAGCATAGTGCTAGGTAACTCGTTACCTCAGTGGTTTAGTGGACTTGGCTGCAATTTCGGAGGTCCTGGATTCAACGCCGATAGTGTCTACTAGCCTAACTCCCGCAAGCCGCCAAGAAGGATATCATAGTTACCGTTAATACCGATCTATAAACTTGTATCCAGATTAGGCGTCATATAGTTTTGTGTTCATATATTACTCAAGAATTACCTTAGCCTTAAATAAAATCAAAATTTAGGGATATTAAATTATGTATGGGTATTTTTATTAATCATTATATAACAAGCTTTTGCATACGGCTTCGCTCGCTTTTATATCCTTGCCAGATTTTCAATTTTTAAATTTTTTAGCGGAAAGTAGCTACGTATTTTGTTTATTTAAATATAAAATGGGTAAAGGGTATGTAACTCCAATGAGTCAACGAGGTTTCAGAATAAACATTATTAGGGAATCGAGATTTGTCCACATCCAGTTTTCTGCCTTACTCCCAGACGTTAATGATTATAAAAATTTATATTATCTTCCATCATTATCAGGTAAACCTGATAGTCTGAAAGAATATAACTATCGGTCCATAATTGCATATAATATTGAAAGAATTTTATTTCAACTCCTAACTGTTGTGGAGTTGTACCTTCCATCATCAGCTCATTGACATAATAACGACGTGACGGTAGGTAACTCAAATGTACGGATAGCCTATAAAAGATTCCGCCGAGTCTTCTTAATTTGCTCCTAAGAATTGAAGAGTTCTTTTTTTTGTCATGGATCATGATGTGGTTTGGTTCTGATCATGGATGGTCATGATCAGAACCAAACCACATCCTTTTTAAACTACCCTTGACGTACATCCTTTCCAATAAAAAAAGAATCATCAAAATCGGTTCGCGTGATATTGAGTTATTCGTCCATTTGTCGCGCACATAATTGATGCAAATGCGCCACTACATTAGTATTTATATACAGTGTGTAAACAGTGAGTTAAATTTATAAACAAAGGAGTTTCATTTCTGACATGTGTACTTTTTACGCACGCACTTTTATTTTATTCGTCATGTGCGCGCAGACGCAGCATGTCGCAGAGGTGTTGCGGCGGAGTGCGCCGCCCGCCGCGCTGCTGGAGCTGAGCGACGCGGCGGCGGCGCGGGCGCCGGGCGCGGGGGCGCTGTGCGCGCGGCTGCGGCGGGCGGCGCGCGACGCGGAAACGGCCGACGTGCTGCTGCGGGAGCGCGCGCGCGGGCGCGAGCTGCGCGCGGGTGTCGCGCCATACGAGCTCGCGCAGTCCACGTTCACAAAATCGAACAACGTGGCCGAAATACAAATGGTAACCAAATGACTGTTCCACAATTCAATTCAATACCAAAAAGCCGAGCTTTGTGAGGGCTCGCATACCTAGTTTTTCTAACAGGTAATAAATAATAATGTTAGTGATGTTTACTCGGTTTTCTAACAGATGGCGTTAGTAGTACAATAACATACTACCCAATGAACACAAAATTGTTAAAACTTCTGAGCAAAATTAGGTTAACATTTTGATTTCTGCTAAAAACAGTTTTTGGTAGGACACTAATAATTTCTAGAGAATTGATTAGCAATTAAACAATAATTAAAATTGAAATATATTATTAATCTGCAGGTACTTATAAGGTCCAAACTGCACAAACTTTTCAAAGAAGATTCAGACATCATAATGAGTGAGGGGTCACTTGCAAGGAACAACCGAAGACGTTAACAATATTTAATTATGATCAAATCAGTGAAGTTTAACGTTTTACAAAAGCAATATAGTGAAGTGGAGTGTCAGGGTTGCGGCAGGTCGACGTTGAGGCGCAGCAGCGGCAGCGCCAGCGCGGCGCCCAGCAGCGGGCGCTCGGCGGCGCCGCAGCCGCGCCAGCCCGCCGCCTGCAGCGCGGCGCGCGCGGCGCCCTGCAGCGCGCTGGCCGCCGCGCCCAGCGCCGCCAGTCCGCGCGCCGCCGCCGCGCGCCGCGCGCCGCCCGCCAGCGCGCGCGCCACGCCGCGCCCGCGCCATCTGCCATACATCACCGAGATATTTAATAATTGAAGTCATATATTTCTATATTCATTATTATTGTTAAGCAATATTTTGCTTAAATAAAATACGAATTATACATTAACTATACTCTATTATTGTTTAATTTACTATTAAATTAGAATTTAACCAAAATTTTATATTTTAATGGAACCTAATTAAATTGAAATTTTATAAAATGAAGAACTCACTGTGGATGAACAACCATTGCATGCAACCAGCCATTGTTCTCTGGGCCCCAGAACTCTGACACACTCACTGTCCCCACCACCTGTAAGATAAAATATAAAATTATATAATATCAACAACTGAATTGATAAATAATAAGTCATCCAAAATCAATGTGATGGGCCCGGGGTGGACAGCAACATAGGGACTAATGCATATTTCAAGACACCATAACAATATAATGTATGATCACACAGATATTTACCATATGAGGGGAAAAAACCCCACTGATGAGGCAGAGCATTGTTTTACAACCCCTGCACCAGCTCAGTCATTAAGGGTTTCTTTTTCATTTCTGTGACATTCATTTTATATTATGAAAAAAAAATATTATATTTGATAAAATTTTATGTAATGATAAATATAAATGACATGGAAGCTTACTTGTGAAAAACTTGAAAACGTGAAAAACGGTTTCCGTTTCTAAAGAAAAACATACGTCCGTCCGTTACCGTAAGACATGTGGTAATCATTTGGAAATGATTCGTACATAGATATTAGAGGTGCGAGACCCGCGATTTGAACTCGCTCCGCTTGAATCCCCATTGCTTGCGCGCTACCACAGCGTTACGATTGCTACATCAGTGACTCCTTAAATAATATAAACTTTACTGTATGTGGTATTGTCAGTGTATATTGCAATTATAGTTAGTTATATATCGTATATTTTAAAACCCGTCCAATAAATAAAGTAGTATTGATTTTCTGACATTTTACTGTATAAATTTATGATTTATAAAATTCGGTTATTTTGTCTCGTGAACCCAATCATTTAAATTGGTTTACTGCGCTATTGACAGCGCGGTAATAGTGAAAGTAATTTTCCGAGGTTTATTTTCAATTTTATTTAATTAATGGACGTTGTTAAATTTCATTGGTTTTAAGCACCATCATGGTTATGTGTATTGTACAGGTACTTAGCAATTTCGGTGGAGGATACAGATTCGATTCATATATGATTATGATTTTAAAAGCAAATAATTCCTAGATGCTTTACCCTGTACAGCCTTTATATGTATATCATAGTCTATCTAGGTACCAAATGTCATCTAAATCTATTGAGCCCATTGAGCCAGTGGATGAAGTAACTTGTTGCTTCACACACAAAGTTTAGCTTATAAAGTACCTACCATTGAATAAGTACTGTCAATTGTTGAAATATATTGGAGAAAACATCACAAAGGAAGAGAAAAAAATCATCATATATTAACATATATATATATATATATATATATATATATATATATATATATATATATATATATATATATATATATATATATATATATATATATATATATATATATATATATTGAAAAACTCTTAAATGCTGGTTAGAAAGAAATTCAGAAAGTATTAAATATTTCACTAATTAATTACTTTACTTTGATTAGACCTCAGCTGTAGTTCCATTTTAATTGCAGCACAAAATGAGTCTACATTTTAAACAGGACTTCATTTACTAACAAATTTCACTGATACGCGTAATAAAATGCATAAATTCGTATGTAAACTAGTACACGATTGTATCAATAAAGTTATATGACAATAGAATATTCATGTAATGAATTTATTTTATTTATACAAGCACTTGTCACATATTAATTTACAGTCATAACAATTCACAGCTATACGATTTCGAATAAAGCAAGTATAATTTACGACGAAACAACGATGCATTTAAACGTAATCATTCCACGTATCGTCATAAAGGCTATTTTTATTGCTTACTGTTAACATAAACTCCATCTACTATCATCCCCCTACGGCTCTAAATGCAATCCAAACGCAGTAGAAGGAGAAATTATATCAGCATTTACTTTCAACGATGCACTCAAGATATTTTCAAGAGAGCAAACTAAGTTTAAATGTCGGATTATTTTTATATAATACTACTATAATACTAACTTTTCTGGCTTCTTCGATTATTATGACACGCTCCCCGTTGAATCCTCGAGCTCTGATGTAGGTTTAGTTTGCGCTATTTCACCCGTTTTGGAATAAAATATAACTTAAACTTGCGGTGTTGAAACTATAGTAGTATAATAAAATGTATACACGAAAAATTGATACACGTTTTCTTCTTATTTATGTATATTTACTTATATATAATCAGTATTATTAAGCTTCCTATCATATTTTAAACAACTTGTTTTAAGAGAATGTGTTAAATTTAGGTATTTGACATTTCATTGGCTGTCTCCGCACAAATTGACTTTCTACAAACATTATATGGGAACGATATAATCAGGACAAATTGTCAGGCAAATTTTAATTAATCTATAGATTCGGCATTTGTATTGATAGTAATGACTGTTTCAATAATATTTTTCAAAAAATATTGAATGTGCAGATTTGTCTCAGTTAAGTTTTTACTATAATATGTACTTTATTATCAAAGAATAAATACCCCATACCGAATAGGTACTAGAAATGTTACATTGACCATAAAATCACTAATTTATTACTAACAAACGTCTAGAGAATTTCCATTTACCTAATAAGTTTTGTAGAAAGCAATCTCTTAATTTCAATGAATAAGTAAACAATTTTAGAGGGTTCCATGTAAGTGAAAAAAGTATCGTTATTCGATTATATACTGAACCCGTATCCTAAGGTACGACTTGCGCATATAAATTATCAACTTATAGTGCCATTGAGTAGCACTTCCGTGTTGCTTTTTACCTTACAGTTTGAGATAAATTGGTTAACTGTTGTGTAAGTGAAGGAGGTCAGATAATTACAAACTGTAGAATACTAGCGACTCACCCTTGCTGCGCTCGGCTTCATCCCTAGATATTCGCACGTTTTAACGGTAAGTATATATGACTCCGAAATTAGATATTTTCTCTCAGTAAAATGTATCCTATTAGTTGACCCGAATAACCTAGCTATCACCATACCAAATTTTATATAAATCAAACCAGTGGTCTTTCTCGTGATGCATAGACATACAGATATACAAAATTTCTAAAAACCTATAGTATATTAGGTATATATTATAGTAGCTTAGTCAATAAGTTTTTAAAAAAATATTTAATGTAAATTAAACTAAGTTAGAATTTTATTACATGTACAGTGTATCAGAATCGTGTGTTTAGGTGATTTATTATAGCAAAATCAAATCTTCATAGAAATCAATTAATTTATGTTAAAAGAAAAGTATATTAAAAAGTTGTAGATTGGTTAAGTGTCTGCAATAATTTAAATAATAATAATTAGAATTCAACAAAAATTAAATTTATCAAAACATTTATCAAGAGAAATAATATGGATATACAATATTTACATTTAAATAACATTTTCATTTTTCTATTAATATAAGTTATAGACAGAAATTTTTCTGTAACTTATTTTGTTATCAGTATAAATATTGGTAGTACGCTACATTTGTGAAGTAAACATGTAATAAATAAGCTACAAAAGCAATACTATGCAGTTTATTCTCCAAAATATAAAACTTCTCTCCGATTTTAAATCTAATATTTCCTATCAAATAACGTAAAACACGAAAATGTGTATGTAAAGCGAAGACGATAAAGAATATTGTCCATGAACGCGGCATACGAGATTCTTCAATACTTTCAGATTTACCTACAACCGACCAAAAGATGCACGACAATAGTCATATTACTTAATGCATAAGGCATATATTGCTTCACATTTTTAACATTCGATCAGTTGTCTACAGACCAAAATGCAGGCACCGGTCGAGCTTTGACTGACTGCCGAATCGCATCTTGAATTATTCATCTAGTTACTCCTAAACTCAACCGATTCAAGCACCCCTTACAATATTGCTTTGTTTTATAGTTTACGAAAAGCTTCCGCTTTATTTAACTTTTTAAATCCATGTTTATATTAGATTTGCACGTATTTCAATTCATTTTGGCTACAAAGTAAAAAATCTCAGTATATATTATATATTGTTATTTTATATATAAATTTTATTTATTTTAAGTATCTAAATTTAAAAAAACGGATCTTAACTTTTTAATAAAAAGTATCGTGACACATCATAATAATATATACATTACTAAAATCACTTTCGTATGAATAAAATAGTCAAATATTATATTTCTCTATTCCGTGAAGCTATAATTGGTTAGATTGATACATTATATTTGGTTGAAAAATCACCTTTTATATTTAAGACAAAAAATTTAAGAAGTAATTAAAGAACCATCAACAAAAGCTTGTTTGAAAAATACGATAAAAGAATATTGTACTTTCATATCTTATTTGCTAGAACCCCGTCAGTAAGATTCGTTTACATAAAGAATCAAACGGCCGCCATTGACTAATCTCTTTAATCTAATTCACTAATAGACTCCCGCTTTCCAACAAGTCCGACCTATAAGTCAGGTCGGACACGTGCCTGTAACATCCGTTACCCATTCGACGCACAAATCGGTTCGTTTGCGAAGACAAATGGTTCGCCCGCCTGCATATACATTCCATTTCTCAAAAATTACTCCTAAAAGAGTTCAAATCCAATATCGTTGGCAAGCGTAAATGGTGCATGCCAACGCTTCTGTATTTTTTATTTGCCCAAACGCTTAGCTTCTATTTGCAAGTTTCGAGAGTCATTTCTTTCGTCGAAATTATATTTGACAGCAAGTTTCTGACGCTCCACATACCACTACGGTGTTATGTTATGTTATATGGGTTTTTGTTAAAGGACAATAGGATTTTATGCGGCGGTTTAGGTATTGCTATTGTTTGATTAGCTATCGGCACCCGATGGATTGAAAGGAATCTCGCTTGGTAATATTTAACGCCGACGGTGGCATCACAAGGCGCTTCGTCTGAGGTACGTTTTGAATCTAAATTACGTATTTAACTTTGTAATTAAGATAAATATCGGCGATAACAGTTCGAAAGTACGTGGTAGCTATGTCGCTTCAGCGAAGACTTACTAATGATCAAAAAAGGTTGGTTCGTTATATTAGTTTGCTTTTTGAGACTACTGTAACACGAGTATTATAATTTAAAGATGGCAGAAAGTTTTTAATTATACTTAATGCTGTTTTACTCAGATTTATTCTTCAAGTTGTATCGAAATTATTATTTTCAAAGAAACTTTCTAGTTATATCATGTACTTTGTACTTTTTATGTTTCGTATTTATTATTAATTATTTAAGCCTCTCTACTCTTAATAAAATTAAACGTTAACATAAACGTTAAGCATCACAAATTTTGAATAACATTTTAATCTAAAGTTATATAAATATTTTTGCTTCTTTCATATGAATGATGAAACAAGGTTGTTAACTATACCAAAAGGAAAGCTCTAAAATCGTTACAAATTCACACTTTTTGTACTGTCAATGATACTAAATATTTCTAAAGTTACAATTTAATTTTAATTATTATTATTACATAACGTAATATGCAGGGCACTAGGTTCAAATCCTAAGATATTCTCTTGTGTGAATCATTTTCAATATGATTAAGACTTTCCTTACGGCAAAGAAAATCATTATGAGGAAACCTGCACTCTGCAGTTTCCGAATGTGCTTCCGAACTTGGCTACCGTAGTGGACTATGGCCAATCGATCGATAGTCTTGAAAGTCGGCTTGGAGCCCTGTGTCTACCAGTGGGACTTTAATAACGGCTGAAAACAGAAATTATTAAATTTTATTAATTAAATATTTTAATTAAAAGTATGTTAAAAAAACATCTAAGAAATGTTGACTTTTAAAAATTTTTTAAAATGCCTTTTAAAAAAAGCCTTTTACAACCATATGTATTAACAGCTGAAATAAGTCAAAAAAAGAGCCATGAAATCAGTAGAAGTAAATGTAAGTAATACGAACTCAAACCTAAGGTTATCATTAGACGAGGTATGATAAAAGAAGTCAAATCGAGCACAGTCATCTCAATAAGCGGCTTGGCTCCCGACACAGGTCGTAAATTCGACGCCAATTGTTTGTTTTCCACGCAAAACGTTCGCACTCTTTATGGAGGAAAAGTATGCTATACAATTGTGGAATAGGCTTTTATATTTTCTAGTACTCGGCATTGTACAATGTTAATAAACATGCAATTTGGTAGATGTGTAAGTTACATCTGTTTGTAGAGAGTGTATTTTACGGAAAAAGATTTTTCGTTAAACATTTTTGTAAATATTATTCAACTTGATATATTTACTGAATAAACAGTACAAAATTATTTACAATCAAAAAATATTTCGTTGTATATTTTGTTTTTTATTTTATAAAAGTTGTTTCTATACATAGAAAGGTTCAGTTGCCGTAAATCTTAACTTTCACAACTATCTCGGTATAAAATTGTTTCACCATACACACATACCCACGCATCGATAGCAATCTATATCAGTACTGATTTGCAAAACTACACTGATTTATACGTCTGGTTTTACACGTTAGCGTATTTTACTGTTTTCGAAACATGCTAGACTTGGCATTGCTCTCTGGAGTTTGGATTGCACCTAAATAAAACATCGTAATTTATTTTAAAAGTAAATAAAAAAGTTGACATTGCTACTTTTACCATTTTTACTTTAAGACGAGAGACTAGAAAGCATAGATTCAGGGTATATTTTAATGTACATTTTATTAATGTGGAAAATAAATTGCTCTTTATATTAGGTATGGTTATAAATAAAATTTTCACAACATATAATAGTGAAGGAGGTTGGCCATTAGCCTATACTACACGTGGTATAGAAAAGCTTATATCGAACTTAATTATAATAATTCAATGTTTTGATTAATCTTTACTAATAAAAAGAAAATATTCTTATGAGCTACGCACCTGCGTACTGCGTTTTTCGCATACAAAAGCTTTGTATGCGAAAAAGAACAATGCAACTCATGCTTAAAGTTTTTCCAATTTTTATTTTTCCTAGTAATACCGTTATAGTTCGAAAAGTTCTGTTCAATTATAAATGACTTGTACATATAATGTATGTAATGCCTTAATTAATAAATATAAACGTAAGTTCATTTATTTCACTACAAGTTACATCAAATGGAATAGGCGAATTTGTATAGGTCTAAAATAAATTTTGATGATTCACAAAGATTTTAAGTGTTAACTGTGGATGTTTATTTGAAGGATTTCGTATCTAAGCATGAGCTCAACGCGCGACGGATGCAGTCTCTACTTATTGCTCCTTCGAGTCTCAGGAATAAAATCTATTATTTTAACTAAAAACACTGCCAAGTTTTACATACAAAAGCAACTTGAAATTTGCATACTTTACTTATATACGAGTATTATATCAATCTGTTAGGTACAATTTATGTATTTAAGTGTATTAACATACAAATTGATATAAATTCTTTGCTTATTATATAATTAAAAACTGCAATACGGGCTTATTAGTTAACATCTTTTTCAATTCATTACAAGTTTTATCATGTACATCTAACCATTCAAATTCAATATCTTTTTTTAGTAGATTTCGTAAAGGTGAAGTTATAGATGCAAAATTTTTAATAAATTTTGAAATGTAATTTACTACTCCAAGAAATCGTTCTAGTTCTTTCCTATCTCTGGGTCGCTTCATTGACGTGATAGAAGTAATTCTATTAACATCTAAACTTATACCATTCCTTTATATAATACGTGTACCAAATAAGGTTTCCTCATGTAAATAAATTTGCATTTTCATTGCACTGCTACTATAAAATACGTAATACCAACGAAACAAAACTACATACACAATCGAATTTAATTGAAAACCGATCCCCATATATGTGTACATTGTTCAACACATCGTATTTAAATATGCGGGTCTACTTTTATTGACAGCTAATATATGTTCAAATAACTATTAAACCCGTTGTATCTGCAGTAAATCTTTGTTAACACGCCACGCTTCGGTTTTTCAATATTTATGTTGCATGCAATTCACGCTGCCACGTTTCGACTGCGTACTTGAGTTCGCAACTAACTTTACGTTTTTATAGTACTGTTAATTAGACATTACTAATGTATAATTTTTTGTATATACTATGCGCACTGAACTTGGATATAAAATGTAATAGAGCAAATGAAACTCTCAAATAAATCAAATATGCAATTGATACGCAGTAGAATATTCGCTTAGTAAATATTTATGATTATTACCCAAAAAAGCTCTAGTTTTGAAATAAATATTTTGTAATTTATATATTTTACATAGCAATCACATTTCAATTCTAGAAATATTTTTTTATTTAGAAAGTAATTATAGACCTTTAATCTATATCATAGTTAACCACAATCTAACAATTAAAGACAGAAACTACCCAACTCTCGTTAGGTAACAAGTCATTAATAAATAAAATGAGCAAAGTTAATTCTTTAAGATTAAAGTAACATTTGTACTGTATGAATTTTAAATGTTATTTTCACTTATAATTTATATTTATTACGAATAATATCTAAATCAATTTCAAGAAAACTACAATTACACTTAGCACTACATATTATTGTGTCGGATATGTTTTTCCTATTAATCATGATAAGCTAGCCCAAGTTCCATGAACATAAATATTTAAATAGGTATTATGCAAAATGTAACTTTGATTTAATTTTTAACTGAAAATCCAAGAAATTATCGAGCATCATCCAAAATCCTGCGTATTAGGTAGGTAGGTCAGTGCCAGATTATACCTATACAAACACAAAACAACAATCTAAAAAAAAAAAAAATTATCTTCAGATTATTTTACAGCAAGTATTCTATACTCAATGTTTGCAAGGATATATATTATACGCCCAAAAGCTTTGTAAACTACTAATAAATTTGTAAATTGAAAAATATATAACGTTAAAAAAAATAACCTAGCGTCGATAGTATTATATTTATATGGCATATATTGTAAAGAATAACCGTTCTGATGGAGTCT
The DNA here is from genome assembly GCA_951802675.2 of Boloria euphrosyne. Lineage (NCBI taxonomy): Eukaryota > Metazoa > Arthropoda > Insecta > Lepidoptera > Nymphalidae > Boloria > Boloria euphrosyne. Next base: position 9,173,781 of record OX637879.1, on the reverse strand, counting down.
AAACCATTTTATGCATACCTGTACGCTGGCAGTGTCCCAACAGTGGTGTCGGACGCACTCACTAGCTTCCATTGATATTTATCTCTTATTTATTACGAGAACGTATCTAAAAGCTTTCAAACAATTTGTTTCATGTACACATACATATTTTAAAATAGTAAGCTATTTTTCAAAGTCTGATTTTAAAGAAAATATATTATCGTTTACAGTATTGTGTCTATAAATTCTTTTAAATAAATAATTACTTTATTTTTAGAAATATAAAAAGACTAGCGGTGCCCGCGGCTTCGCTCGCGCTAAGAGTGAATAAAATAAACATTTTTGCTTATATACTGTTACTTATAATGTACCAAGGATATTGATGCCATATTATGTAATACTGCAATAAAAATATCCTAAGTCACGACCTGAGTAATAAGTTATCACTAAACAAAATTTGATTAAAATTTGTGCAGTACTTTTTGAGTTACACGATAACATACAAACAGACAAATGGACATACAGACAAACAGCCAAAAAAAATTATAACTATTGTTTTGGGGTCTGTACTCTCTATTCAATACAAAATACGTTACAGTCATGGTTTTTGAAAATATTGAATATACAGATTTTTTAAGCTACGGTTTTTTTATTTTATATTGTATTTATTTCATATGTTTCATATAAATAAATATGTATGAATATATTCATAATTTGAATTGAATTGAATTGAATTGAATTGAATTGTATTGTATTGTATTGAATTGAATTGAATTGAATTGAATTGAATTGAATTGAATTGAATTGAATTGAATTGAATTGAATTGAATTGAATTGAATTGAATTGAATTGAATTGAATTGAATTGAATTGAATTGAATTGAATTGAATTGAATTGAATTGAATTGAATTGAATTGAATTGAATTGAATTGAATTGAATTGAATTGAATTGAATTGAATTGAATTGAATTGAATTGAATTGAATTGAATTGAATTGAATTGAATTGAATTGAATTGAATGGAATTGAATGGAATTGAATGGAATTGAATGGAATTGAATGGAATTGAATGGAATTGAATGGAATTGAATGGAATTGAATGGAATTGAATTGAATGGAATTGAATGGAATTGAATTGAATTGAATTGAATTGAATTGAATTGAATTGAATTGAATTGAATTGAATTGAATGGAATTGAATGGAATTGAATGGAATTGAATGGAATTGAATGGAATTGAATGGAATTGAATGGAATTGAATGGAATTGAATGGAATTGAATGGAATTGAATTGAATTGAATTGAATTGAATTGAATGGAATTGAATTGAATTGAATTGAATTGAATTGAATTGAATTGAATTGAATTGAATTGAATTGAATTGAATTGAATTGAATTGAATTGAATTGAATTGAATTGAATTGAATTGAATTGAATTGAATTGAATTGAATTGAATTGAATTTAATTTAATTTAATTTAATTTAATTTAATTTAATTTAATTTAATTTAATTTAATTTAATTTAATTTAATTTAATTTAATTTAATTTAATTTAATTTAATTTAATTTAATTTAATTTAATTTAATTTAATTTAATTTAATTTAATTTAATTTAATTTAATTTAATTTAATTTAATTTAATTTAATTTAATTTAATTTAATTTAATTTAATTTAATTTAATTTAATTTAATTTAATTTAATTTAATTTAATTTAATTTAATTTAATTTAATTTAATTTAATTTAATTTAATTTAATTTAATTTAATTTAATTTAATTTAATTTAATTTAATTTAATTTCATTTAATTTAATTTAATTTAATTTAATTTCATTTAATTTAATTTAATTTAATTTAATTTAATTTAATTTAATTTAATTTAATTTCATTTCATTTAATTTAATTTAATTTAATTTAATTTAATTTAATTTAATTTAATTTAATTTAATTTAATTTAATTTAATTTAATTTAATTTAATTTAATTTAATTTAATTTAATTTAATTTAATTTAATTTAATTTAATTTAATTTAATTTAATTTAATTTAATTTAATTTAATTTAATTTAATTTAATTTAATTTAATTTAATTTAATTTAATTTAATTTAATTTAATTTAATTTAATTTAATTTAATTTAATTTAATTTAATTTAATTTAATTTAATTTAATTTAATTTAATTTACTTTAATTTAATTTAATTTAATTTAATTTAATTTAATTTAATTTAATTTAATTTAATTTAATTTAATTTAATTTAATTTAATTTAATTTAATTTAATTTACTTTAATTTAATTTAATTTAATTTAATTTAATTTAATTTAATTTAATTTAATTTAATTTAATTTAATTTAATTTAATTTAATTTAATTTAATTTAATTTAATTTAATTTAATTTAATTTAATTTAATTTAATTTAATTTAATTTAATTTAATTTAATTTAATTTAATTTAATTTAATTTAATTTAATTTAATTTAATTTAATTTAATTTAATTTAATTTAATTTAATTTAATTTAATTTAATTTAATTTAATTTAATTTAATTTAATTTAATTTAATTTAATTTAATTTAATTTAATTTAATTTAATTTAATTTAATTTAATTTAATTTAATTTAATTTAATTTAATTTAATTTAATTTAATTTAATTTAATTTAATTTAATTTAATTTAATTTAATTTAATTTAATTTAATTTAATTTAATTTAATTCAAGCGCGGTGGACTATGGCCTAATCCCCCTCGTACTGAGGGAGGCCCGTGCCCAGCAGTGGGACGTTAAAAAGGGCTGATGATGATGATATTCATAATTTTATATAGATCATTATTATTATCGAGCTTAGTAAAGTTTTACTCAATGCTACAGGCTACTGAACAGAGAAAGAATAGAAGTTGTAAGTAGTTTAACAAATATTCGACGTTAAATTACCATAACTTTTTTATTTATGAACCGATTGACATGAAACAAACGCTAAATGTTAAGTGAAGCTTACCACAATATATATGCGAAAACCACATCTCGATCCAATAAGCCGTTTCAGAGATTAGCGTGCACAAACGCACAGACAAACAGACAAACAGACAAAAATTCTAACAATCATTGTTTTGGGTTCTATTTGCGTTAATAAAGGTCCCTATAATATTTATTCTTATATATCTTTCATGTACAGACAGCGATCTGTTACATTTTTATTATATGTATTGATGAATTAAGTTGATCCATTACCAACATTTTTTGTTCAAAATAAACAACGACAACAATACTTCTTTCAAAAATTTCAAAAATATTTATATAAGTATGTATGTATGTATATTTACCAGTATACTTGTAATAGCTATTGCTTCTTCTGACGCAGCATAATATATTATTATTTAAGCATAACGAAATTATCACGGTTTATGAATCTTCATTTTCAATTACACTAGTAGTGTTGTTGCCAATAAAACTTTATCGCATATACAATATTTACATTTGATTTTTTTTCTTGTAAATAATTAATAAGATAAATATATAAAATTTAAAATGTAAGTATTTTAAGTATAATATTATTATACTAAATTTATAATATAGTTTAAAAACAGGACTTCTGAACCTGCAGCCCTACATGCTTACCAATAGATCAATATGATATTAAAGGTAAAAAGTATTTTTTTACAATTATAAAATACTAGCGACTTAACCTCATTCCGCTCAAATTCGTTTCTAGGTACGTTTTAACGGATTTCACAATGATGAGATATTTTCCTGAAGTTAAAATCATCCTATAAATACGGATAACCAGCTATTATTAGCAGACAAAATTTTGAAGTTTCTACATTCTCTGACTCTGTATCGATATAAAATTATGTACAAAGGCCATAGACCGATAAGTATGTCGAATCGGCCCCAGACGAATATCAGGCTCATTTTTTTTGGGGATGTTGGTACTAATTAGATACATTTATCCTATAAGTTTCAGATCTCTATCTATTACCGTTTCTGAAAAAATCGAAAAATACTAAAAATCAGGAAAACATTTTTTTCTCAATACCTTGTGAATCGATTAATTTGAATGCTGGATATAATTTCGGGGATGGCATTAGCTTTTAAGAAAAAAAATAAGAGCTATATCGGTCCATAAGATCTTAAAAAAAACAAGTTTTTTTGAAAAAAAATCAATTTTATACCATGTTACAGTTACGGTACAATTATGAAACTATTTTTTTTTAATTCTTCATTCAATTTGCAATAAAAATATGTTTTTTTTTTAATTTCAAAAACGGTACGCCATGTTGAAAAAATCGAAAAATACTAAAAATCGGGAAAAAATATTTTTCTCAATACCTTGTGAATCGATTGATTTGAATGCTGGATATAATTTTAAGGATTGTATTAGCTTTAAAGATAAAAAATAAGAGCTATATCGGTCCATAAGATCTAAAAAAAACAAGTTTTTTTTTAAAAATTTCAATTTTATACCATGTTACAGTTACGGTACAATTATGAAATTATTTTTTTTAAATTCTTCGTTCAATTTGCAATAAAAATATGTCTTTTTTAAATTTCAAAAAACGGTACGCCATGTTGAAAAAATCGAAAAATACTAATAATCGGGAAAAAATATTTTTCTCAATACCTAGTGAATCGATTAATTTAAATGCTGGATATAATTTTAAGGATGGTATTAGCTTTATAGAAAAAAAAATAAGAGCTATATCGGTCCATAAGATCTTGAGAAAAACTAGTTTTTTAGCCGCCGTAGCCGCAGTTACGCGTCACATTTATCCGTTACGCGCCATCTTTCAGCCAAAGGTATGCACCCATACAGCCAAATAGATTACCTCGAAATGTATTAGTGCAAATACAAAAATAAAAATAAATAAAATAAATACTTTTATTTCAGGCATTTACAAAAAATAATTTTGTGGAATGTAAACAATATATTTTATATTTCAGTTACCATAAGCCATTAATAACAAAAATATATAATAACGATAACAATGATAGTAATAATTCTATTACAATTAAATGAAATGCTGTAATAATCTTAGTAGTAATAAGGTAAAATAAAATAATTGTATTATTTATATTCATGTCTATGATAATAAAAGCCTTTTGTTAAACTTTATTTAATTTAACTTTATTTAACCAATTTCTGTAAAGTTGCTTAAAGTATATCATTATTAAAGAAGTTTCACTTCTTACTTGTCTACACTAGTACACGCACACATTAAAAATGGAAATCGATGTTGCAGTGATCATCTCATAAAAAACACTTTTATATTGAGAATTTGCATTTATTAAAAGGTTATTCTAATTCGAGTATTTTGAGATCGTCAGAATAAGCAAAGATGAATGGAAAGCTTGGCTGTTGAATGTGACTCTCGACTGATTGATAAAATGGATGATATTCGAATACCTGATGAACAACTTTATATATTTACTGGATTAAGACGCGAAAACATAATGGAGTTGCGAGATTTATTAATAACTATGAGGAATACAGATTCTCGTACGGTCATTCAAGCTCTCATTGTATTTTTATTTACGCTGCGTACTGGTAATTCAAACAAGTTGATATCAGCGATTTTACAGTTGGAAAATGAGCGGTTGGTTTCAAAATATTGTGAACAAGTGATCCAATCATTTGAAAAAGATATACTGCCTCGTTACTTCGGTTTTCGATCCATGTCCCGAAATGATATAATACAAAATAATTCATCAGCATTAATAAAAAGCTTGTACGTAGATCTCAGTGATAAGCTTTTCTTGATTTGCGATGGAACATATTATGCTCGTCATCAAAAGAGTTCTAATAACGCATATCAAAGAAAGTCTTTCTCTGGGCAGAAAAAAGTACCCTTATGTAAGCCATTTACTATTTGTACGACAAATGGATACATAGTAGATATGTTAGGACCATATCATGCTAACATGAATGACGCTACGATTATGAGAGACATGATCGATACCTCTGACGGTGTTTGCAATTTATTGGAGCCTGGTCATGTTTTTGTTGTTGATCGAGGGTTTCGTGACGCTCGGGCGCACTTGGAAGAAAAAGGTTATTGATGTGTTGATGCCCGCATTCAAAGGTAAACGAAATCGTTTAACAACTACTGAATCTAATGCGTCAAGGTATGTTACAAAAATTCGTTGGGTGGTCGAAGCAACACATGGAATGCTTAAACAAAAATATCATCTACTTGACCAAAAATTCGACATAAAAGTTTGCTGATGCTGGTCATAATAATAATAATAATAATAATCCTTTATTGCACACACACACAGAGAGAGACAGAGAAAAAATAAAAATACAGTGACAATGTACAAGAGGCGGCCTTATCGCTAAAGAGCGATCTCTTCCAGGCAACCTTTAGGTGTAGGATAGTACAAAACAGGAAGGGTGTGCTTTAAATAAGGAGATAAAAATAGAATATAACTACAAATACTAATGTAAAATACTATATGTATACATACATACATACATACATACATACATACATACATACATACATACATACATACATACATACATACATACATGCATACAATAATATTACAGAAATAATAATAATATTTAAAAGTTTCTTTGTAAAAACTAATTAGAGACTTAAAAAGTGGTCCTTTAGAAGTTTTTTAAAAATCACTAGCGATTTCGCATTCCTAATAGTTTGGGGAAGAGAGTTCCAAAGGCGAGGAGCTGTGACAGAAAAGGAGTTACTATAGAAGGAAGAAGAGTGAGAAGGGATTTTAAGGATTAGGTTCTGATTGGAGCGAAGGACGCGTGAATGTGAGTTCCCGAGGAGGGTGAAGCGCTCTTTAAGGTAAGACGGTGTACATGGATCGAACAGAATACAGTAAAGAAGGTGAAGAATATGAGTATTTCTGCGAAGGCGGATGGGGAGCCACTTGAGCTTTTTACGAAAATCAGAAACATGGTCATAAAGTTTTATTTTCTTATATTTATTTTATATTTATTTCTTATTTATCTTATTTATCTTATATTTATTTCTTTCTTTTCGAATATAAAACATTACAAACTACAATTGTACGTTCAATAATAGTTATAAACTTGTCAGTGTCTTCATCAGATTGTATAATATTGTCGCGGAATAGAGTGTGAACGTCATAATAGCACGTTTGTAACATGCTTTACAACAGCGAATGTCAATTTTAAACTTTTGACAATAAGATGACAAGAACGGCTTTTCTTTTATGGGACAAAGGGGGCAAACGGGCAGGAGGCTCACCTGATGGTAAGTGATCACCACCGCCCATGGACATCTGCAACACCACAGGGCTTGCAGATGCGTTGCCGGCCTTTCAGGAAAGGGAGGGAGGGAGGAAGGAGAAGGACGGGAGTAGGGATGGGGAGTGGGCCACCCGGACTCTCACTTACCGGACGAAACGCGACAGCATAGCTGCCACTTCACGCCGGTCTTCTGCGAGAGAGTGGTACTATACGGGGCGTGCCGGCCCATTCTGCTGCTACCCGAAGGTAACAAGCGTGGCACTACCACTTGATTAGGCTTATTGCAAATTCTCATCTACTTCATCAGCCAAAGTATTGTCAGTATTACTTCGAGATTTTATCATTGCAACAATTTTATCTGAATACTTTACATCAGAAGTAAGACGTTTGTTATACTGATTGTGAAGAAATGATGCAATTCTATAAAAACTACCGATTCTGGGTAACATTTTCTTGTCGAATTTTTGGTCAAGTAGATGATATTTTTGTTTAAGCATTCCATGTGTTGCTTCGACCACCCAACGAATTTTTGTAACATACCTTGACGCATTAGATTCAGTAGTTGTTAAACGATTTCGTTTACCTTTGAATGCGGGCATCAACACATCAATAACCTTTTTCTTCCAAGTGCGCCCGAGCGTCACGAAACCCTCGATCAACAACAAAAACATGACCAGGCTCCAATAAATTGCAAACACCGTCAGAGGTATCGATCATGTCTCTCATAATCGTAGCGTCATTCATGTTAGCATGATATGGTCCTAACATATCTACTATGTATCCATTTGTCGTACAAATAGTAAATGGCTTACATAAGGGTACTTTTTTCTGCCCAGAGAAAGACTTTCTTTGATATGCGTTATTAGAACTCTTTTGATGACGAGCATAATATGTTCCATCGCAAATCAAGAAAAGCTTATCACTGAGATCTACGTACAAGCTTTTTATTAATGCTGATGAATTATTTTGTATTATATCATTTCGGGACATGGATCGAAAACCGAAGTAACGAGGCAGTATATCTTTTTCAAATGATTGGATCACTTGTTCACAATATTTTGAAACCAACCGCTCATTTTCCAACTGTAAAATCGCTGATATCAACTTGTTTGAATTACCAGTACGCAGCGTAAATAAAAATACAATGAGAGCTTGAATGACCGTACGAGAATCTGTATTCCTCATAGTTATTAATAAATCTCGCAACTCCATTATGTTTTCGCGTCTTAATCCAGTAAATATATAAAGTTGTTCATCAGGTATTCGAATATCATCCATTTTATCAATCAGTCGAGAGTCACATTCAACAGCCAAGCTTTCCATTCATCTTTGCTTATTCTGACGATCTCAGAATACTCGAATTAGAATAAACTTTTAATAAATGCAAATTCTCAATATAAAAGTGTTTTTTTATGAGATGATCACTGCAACATCGATTTCCATTTTTAATGTGTGCGTGTACTAGTGTAGACAAGTAAGAAGTGAAACTTCTTTATGACCTTATTTTTCGAATAATGATATACTTTAAGCAACTTTACAGAAATTGGTTAAATAAAGTTAAATTAAATAAAGTTTAACAAAAGTTTATTATCATAGACATGAATACAAATAATACAATTATTTTATTTTACCTTATTACCACTAAGATTATTACAGCATTTCATTAATTGTAATAGAATTATTACTATCATTGTTATCGTTATTATATATTTTTGTTATTAATGGCTTATGGTAACTGAAATATAAAATATATTGTTTACATTCCACAAAATTATTTTTTGTAAATGCCTGAAATAAAAGTATTTATTTTATTTATTTTTTATTTTTTTATTTGCACTAATACATTTCAAGGTAATCTATTTGGCTGTATGGGTGCGTACCTTTGGCTGAAAGATGGTGCGTAACGGATAAATGTGACGCGTAACTGAAAAATGTGACCTTAAATTTTTTTTCAACGTCGATAAAGAAGTTTCACTTCTAAAAAAACTCGTTTTTTTCAAGATCTTATGGACCGATATAGTTCCTATTTTTTTTTCTATAAAGCTAATACCATCCTTAAAATTATATCCAGCATTCAAATCAATCGATTTACAAAGTATTGAGAAAAATATTTTTTCCCGATTATTAGTATTTTTCGATTTTTTCAACATGGCGTACCGTTTTTTGAAATTTAAAAAAGACATATTTTTATTGCAAATTGAATTAAGAATTAAAAAAAAATAGTTTCATAATTGTACCATAACTGTAACATGGTATAAAATTGATTTTTTTTAAAAAAAACTTGTTTTTTTAAGATCATATGGACCGATATAGCTCTTATTTTTTTTCTTAAAAGCTAATGCCATCCCCGAAATTATATCCAGCATTCAAATTAATCGATTCACAAGGTATTGAGAAAAAAAATTTTTCCTGATTTTTAGTATTTTTCTCTCTAATAATTGCTAATCTAATCTAATCTAATAATTGCTATCGATATATAGTACAGCACTATTAATATTTGTGATCCGTCATGAGCGTTCGTAAGCGTTAATTTGATTTGTTCCTGCCATCTCCAATCACAAAAGACTGACGACTACGGGTCATTGGTCACTTTAAAATTTCTAATTTACGACTTTTAAATTTAACCAATTTAAATTGAATCAAATAGATTATTTCATCAAAGTGCTAAGACTTGTTATATTTTATAAGTATATAAGAAAATTGAGCTTTTCATTTATTACATTTTTGTAATAGATATTCAATAAAAATCCTGATTTTTGATAAGTATTTATAATCAACTTAAGTATCTAAATTTAGGAATTCTGCAAAATTTTTGATACACAATAAGGAAATGTAATTTTTGTATATAAAATACGAACTACTTTTTTCATCCTTTTTTTTATATTCACAATTATTATTTGTTTCAAAGTTATTTTAAATCGATAGTCGTATAGTGCCAGACTTTGGTTCTCACTGAGGGCTCACAGCTCGTGCCGTTTCCAACTAACAACCTGGCGACAGGATGCCGTCTGAGTAATTTATTTAATTTGTTTGATACAAATGATTTTAATTTTATTTCATTTAAATAGAAAGACAGCTACCTAATTGAATAGATTATTACGTCATTGGTTTGGAAGTCTAAATGGTTATTATCGCCTTATACACGATAAGCGATTCACTTTCCACGCCCTAAAATTTAGAAGAGCAAAATGCTCTTTCTGTCACATTGCTCAAGTCGGCGAAAAGCTATTTATTACCAGCTAACAAAAAATCTAGTTGAAATAACATCTCACATTACAATAATGTGTCTAATATTTCGCTTCATAAGTAACTTTTTGCATTTGCAAATATTGGTTACATTCTTTACTCCGTTGCGAGACTGTCTGAGCCCTAAAAGAAACAACGATAACGAATGACTTTCGCGTTAATATATTTATGTGTCTGTCTTGCAGGTAATGGGATGAAAACACCGCAGAAAATTTACCACAATACTGGTATGAAATACACAAACAAATATAATAGAATTGGGGCCCCTCCCTTCTCGAGAGCATCCTGCATAAAATAGAAGGCATTGCAAGGATTCCACGGGAAATAAATTATATTTGTGCTTTTAGCACAATAAGAAATATACAATTTACGTTTAGTAGATACGAAATTATTGTAATAAATTTTCCATTAAATAAATTTGAAATGATAATTAATTACACAGTTATCGCTAAGGTATGTGTCTGATCGGCAGCTGTTATGCCAAAAGTTGCAGGCTCGTATTCCACGCGGGGGAATGAAATTTAATATGTAATAAAAGTTTGTGTGGTCGTTAATTAGATTATTAGAAGACGTCCGAATTTCGTCACCGCAAATTTAATTTTCTTTAACTTTTTACCCGACTGCGGCGAAGACCAGAAGAGGGTGTTTAACTAATATATTATATTAATACGAGTATATAATAATATGTATGTATGTCAGACAATGTTTCGCCGTAATTATTGAAAGGCTTAAGTATCCAATTTTGATTTTTATAACGTGAGTGCCATAATGAGTGAATGAAAATGATGAATCTGGCGCCAATTTTTTCAGTGACTGTGTTATACTAGATAATAGGGAATAATTTAACAAGTTATTTCGCTTATTTACGCATTCAATATTCACACTGAAACTTGAAATACATACCTATATATAGAATTAAAAAGGTTCTAAATACTTGAAGCTCAAAATTTAAAAGACTTACTATTTTTTTCTTTTAATCTTATTTAGATGTCATTACCTTAATGGCATCTAAATAAGATTAAAAGAACGATTTTTTTATATGGAAAAATGAATTAAATAATGTTCAAGCAAAAATAGTTATTGCCGATTCTATGTTTAACTGCTTCATAGGTAAACTATTTTTGACTTGCTTCCACAACTTTGAAATATAAACATTCTTCATTACATATCTTCACACGCATCGATACACTACATTTATTACGGCATCATACTCGTATTATGTCACATTTCATACAATTCCTTACCCTCTTATTACTGTGATGTAAAGTATAAGATCTCCTAACAAAATAATATGAGAGCGCAAATTTAACTTTGCTTCTAAGTCTAGAGCGCTTCTATCACGTCAAAACAAAGACCGGGGAAGAATGTATTGCAGTCGGCAATCTTAATGCCCTTTCCACAATATCTTTAGTGAGACGCCTATCCGACGCGATATGAATAATGTTATACGATCTCGCCCTTTTATCTATTGGAAACTACGATTTTCGGAAAAGTTTCAGTAGGGGACAGCGGACTTTCTAAAGTCCAATTAGAGTGCAATTTAATACTTACATGGCATATTCACCATTTATTTTGTTATATGTTGTATATTTATGAAATGAAAAATAGCTATTTTTAAAAGAAATGTTAGAGAGTATTATTTGACCAAAGCGTTTAGAATATAAAAATGTGAACCCATCTCGTCCTACGTAAGTACATACGTACATAGTTTCGTCTAAGCCGTCGGTATGGAATAGATATAGTCCATAATTCCATAATATTTTACATATTATAATATGTATACCTATAACCTTTCTCTATAAAATGATTAATTATAATATTATCGAATATATTCATAATTAATAATATATATCGAAATATCTAGAGCCTATAATGGCATTACATCAGAAAATAGGGGGGGGGGGGATCTTGTAGACATTTTGCATGAAGCATTTAACAAACAAAATTAATTGCTATGTTGAGTAAATTCAAATTTAATGTTCTTTTCTTTTAATCTGATTGCATGCCATTTTTATTTTCGGTTAATTTGCTGTCTCGTTTTAATTTTTATTCTTTAAAATATAAACATAATATAATAGATTAATAACCATTTTAATTATTTATTATTAATTTATTAATTGTCTTTGCTATAAAATTATATTATTTTAATTTGTAATTATCATTAATTAATTATTTAAAAAATTAAATTAAATCTAAATTGGAATTATTGTATACTATTAATACTATTGTGAGAGCCTGTAAAAGCAGCAAGTTGTAACTACCTGTAATTAAAGCATTAGTTTTAAGCATTGTAATATATTATTAGTTATATGTTAAGTGTAAATAAATAAATAAATAAATTATTCAAATCGGAATAGTTATTCCTGAGATTAACGCGTTCAAACAAAAAACTGCTTCATTATAATATACTAATACAATAATATAAATAAATATTTTAAACACAAAATACAAGCACAAACGTAAAAATGTACTACTTTAACTTCTTTGACATAATTTATAATATGAATATATTATAATAGAGCTTTACATAAATTATTATATTAGAATAAAAGGCAAACATAATTATAATATAAAAGCTTATTTTATAAATATTTTAAGAGCTTTTACATACACACATACATATTGTATAAGGTAAGAACTAAGATTTTGTTTGTTTGGTGTTCGTCCCGTGGTAATCAATAGTTGGAATTGTTATTACGAGTTAACTCTGCCATTACTTGATTATCTTCCCCGTCACAATTTTGTTATGACCATGCTAACAGTGTTTTTTTACTCGCAGATAAATTGATAGCCCACTAAGAGTAATAAAGTGAGATAAACATTTTCATCATTGTTGTCCAATTTTATTGTATTTGGGCGTGGAATATAGCGACGTTTATTGGAGATATTCTTCTGTAACTAATTAGATGTTACTTGTTTTTATTTTTTTTATTCTTGTTGCCTTTCAAACGACACTTTTTTTCATATTTTGTTTCCGATTTTTGTTTTTTATGAATGGGCTAAATTCTAAGTTCCTAGTTAATGTTTGACAAACGTTTTTAGTCACTATAGCATATTGCAAAGATTTGTTATGCTATTTTTTTATGACTAGGATAATTTATTGAATATCAATAGTGAAATTTCGATTAAAAGTACGAAATATTCTTGCTGAAATTTTGTTGATATAAACTAACTGAACTTGGTTTTGCACCCTAGGATCTGCGGTCGTATATATATATATATATATATATATATATATATATATATATATATATATATATATATATATATATATATATGTCAGTCTCGGACCACGTTTCCTTTAGTATAAGTTCGTAGCATGCATCGCTAGTTTTAAGTCTTTGTAAATGTAAAACGCCAAATCAAATGTAAATTTAAAAAAAAAGGCACGGGCGCTTAACGCCTGTGGATGATCCATATTTTAAATTAAAACCTTACCCAATTACTACAACATAGTTACGTAACAAAAATATTACTATTTTGATATTAATATTTTTCATCAGGAACGATGTTTCAGCGTGACAAATGTCATGTTTTGACCATAAACCGTAAACGTACCGCATCTCTAATACTGTTTTATAATGTGCTACACGTTTCGCATATTACGATGTAGTTAAATAAGTATTCTCTCGGAGGCACAAAAAATGTGAGTACAAATACTTGTATTATTTTTGTGGGGGTGATTCTTTGGGGTAGGAAAAGCCAATGTTATGGCATAAAAAATGCATGGGTTCTACGCAATATTTTAATATTAACTGCATTATGGGGTGCAGGGATGCATTCTAAGGATTATGATAAAAAATGTTAGGATTAGTATGGGTATGACAACTTGTATTAAAAGTACGTGGTTAGCCATAAGTTAAGTAAATGAAAAAATGGATTTTTGCTTATTTGAATGGTCTATCTGGAACTGCTTATTATAGTTTCCGATTGCATACTATAGTGTATTTATTGAAAATGATTAAAAAAGGCATCTATAAACGTTGAAATACCATAGCCTTAAAAGGTTTTTTAACTGAAAAATTAACTAATTGAAAATTTGATCACATTTATTACATTCTAAACAAGTAAACTACAACCAATGATTAAATATACATGATGAAATTATTATTTATCAATGTATACATACAGCTTTTTTACTGTTGTCCATCTTATCAATCTCTTAGTTCTTATTTTTAAATCATAAAGTAAGAAATAAATAATTTAAATTGATTAAATTTGTTAAAAAACATTTGAAATAAGGCTGAGTATTAAGTTATATGTATGTTTAAATTAATTAAATATTTCCTTTAATATATTCTAAAAGCTATTCCTGTTTAGATGATCCAAAAAAATGCACCCACGCATTCACTGAGGGTTAACATGGTTCTATACTTCGATATTAGCCTAATATTCGGCTTACCCTCTTATTAAAAAACCAAGGGCCATTTGTATATATTTATATTTATAGTGTGCAAACATAAAGGTCCCTGTCAATAAATCTATAAGGAATATCCCTGTGGGCTAATTTCGGTAATACATTTCTATATTAAAATAGCTTTTAAAACAGCAATAAGCATTCTGAAGCTCTCTTTATTAAAGTTATTGGAATGCATCAGAAAATTTGTGTAATGTGTTATATGAAGATGAGAATTCTAATAGTTAAGCTTAATAAAGCTTTCTGTTTAAACTGTGTATGGAGATAGTTATTAGTAACTTCTCTTGTTTTTTATTAATAATGTATTTTAATAATATGTAACTTCGATATTCTTACCGGTACTTAAAACATAATTAGGCAATAAGATCCTTAAAAGTGTTACCAAACTGATTATCATTCTACTTATAAACTTATGAAATATTTACAATTAGCTTGAGTTTGCCACGTTTTTAAGCAATACGTGATATAATATGTATATAATATTTTAAATGTAAGAGTGTCTTGTACATAAAAGATAAATAAATATATTTATAGTATGTTTAACTTATAATATTTTTCAAAAACATGAACACATTAAGTAGGTACATACATAACATTAAGACAAGGTAACTCCTTAAAAGACCTCCATAACTTCGTTACGTGCAATCTTCATTGTTCTAAATTCTTTACAGTGCTTTTACATTATGAAACTTAGCCATTTGTGTCGTTAAAGAAACAATTAAACTGCAAACTATTGTTATCTAAGCGACGAGGAACCTCAGGAGTAGTATAACCAGAAACGTGATCCACCCTTTGTTACTTAAGCAAGCTACACAAATACAATACTTATATTTAATTTTTAGACTTAGAATCTTACTTATAATTTTAAAAATATATGGAAAAACTTAACGACACGTTTAACTGAGTTGGTAGTGACCCTACTTTGGGCGCCAGCGGTCGCGGGTTCGAGTGCCGCTGGGGGCATTCATTTGTTGAGCACTAATGCTTATACTCCAGTCATGGGTGTTTATATTTATTCGTAACAGAAGCACGTGACGTAGCTTACCACGGAACACAACTTGGCGCTGTTGACTGTTGTAATAATGTCCCAACATATTTATACTTAAAACTTAATACTTAGAAATGTAAATGTACTAATAACTTAGAAATATACAGTGAGGTTTTTTTAATTATTAAATGTTACCCGACCTAATTCGCTTACTGGGCAAAAGGGCCATCGTCAGCAAAAAACAATGGAGATAGGAACAAAGAAAATGAAAATTTTGACTTGTTTCTTTTGATTTTAGTTACTTATAAAATAGACGATTCATTCAGTTTATTAGAAGGTAATCACAATTAAAGCTAACATTGTACTGTAAATATATACGTTTTATTTTAATAATATTAGTCATTACGCATATTATGTATATGAGAACATATAAAAAATATTTCTTTATAAAAGTATGTTTATAAAATTTATTATGTGAATAATAGTGTATTCTCAAGTTTGGTAGTTTGATAGATTGGTTATTCGGTTGGTAAATATTTAATTTTCCTTATAGGTTAAAAGATTTAATAACTTTTCTTTAAAATAGTCTTAGCTTCAACACATTTTATTTTTATTAAAATAAAAATCAAAGCATTTAATTATGACTACATGTTATTTATTAAAGTCCCCCGCCGCGTTAAGTTAATATTAGTTCGGACTAATCTCAGAAACTACTGTACGAATTTTCATTCTGTTGTCATGAATAAAAATTGGAATTAACTATGATATAATTTATGGTTATTTTTCAAAAAAAAATACAAAAACTATAACAAAATGTTAAAATAAGCATATTTTCTATGTTTTCCCGTATATGTATTTGTTATACATAGGTATATACGCAGTACATATGTATATAATCTGTAATGTCATTATATCAGTGGTAGCCCAGCGGTAACGCGCTCGCTTGGATAACCGAGTGTTGCGGGTTCACACCCGGGTGTCGCACCTCTGATATTTTTAAGTGTGAATCATTTCTATCATGATTACCACTTGTCTTACGCTGAAGGAAAACATCGTGTTGAAACCGGCATGTCTGAGAAAACCTAGCAAGTTTTCGAAAGACATATGAAGTCCGCCAAAAAGCACTAGGCCAGCGTGGTGGACTATGGCCTGATCCCCCTCGCACTGAAGGAGGCCCGTGCCCAGCAGTAAGACGTTAAAAAAGGGCTGAAGTCAATATAGTTTCTTAGATATAAACATAAGTACCTAACCTTGATGCGAACATAATTTACATCCATTCGTCGCTTTTGCCTTTAATTTTCTACTCTATTGACATTTTCAATGATATATACCTCCGTGAAAACTGTGGAAATCCGAAATGGCTCTTCTTTTTCAAATAACTACCGAACCCCATCAATCGTCGCCGTCACTCATTTTCACTGTCCGTCTCGTGAAATATTAGACTTATCTGTCGGTAAAATCACGCCTGCGAAAACTATTGCGATGTCGGAAAGCAATATTTCATCCTGATTATTAGGGTTCCTTCGTTTTCTATAACACGTCTTGGGTAAAATGGCTCTATTATATATTTATATAATTTGTTTGTTTAATAGTTGTTTTATGCTGGGGCCTGGAACTCTCAGAAGCTGGATACTGGAACGACTCAGCGGACTTAAAAACAATCGCTGTCTCGAAGTGAAATGATCTACATTGATGTATATCTAAAAGGCAAATATATAAGTATGTTTGTCACTTAAAATCTTCTCATAATATGATTTCATTTAGATTTTAACGATACCTCCACTCAATCGCAGCGAGTCTTACTTTGAGTCACACTTTGTAGTAGGTCAACAAAATGTTATCCATAAAAAATATACTGAACCACTTTTTTCGCAGTCAATATCGTGCCTAACCATTTCTTCTCTATTGTAAATAATTGAGAGTGGTTCTGAGATGTTATTGTTTGCCATCCGATCACGTGGCGAGCTTCAGGCACTTTTGATTTTTTGAAGTGCGCCAATATTATCGTTAAATAAATGGCTTCTATTTGATTGATTTCTTGTTTTTATTTCTGTCATAATCTATTATTACTTTCTATGATAGAGTGCCCTTGTTATATGACTGCGGCTTGCGGTCCTTCTGCAGCCTTTAATAAACCATAAGATTTTACCGCCATAGCTTCTTTTAGGTAATACATAACATAATGTCCTTTATGGTAATACTATTGAAATGATATAGATAAATATTATTTTATATTATAATAATTATTATTTAATTTACTCCTACATCGTGTTCCATTAAAGTTTAACTACAATTTTAATTTGTAAACTAATTGTCATTACTGGTTCCCGACACTTTTAATACTTTGCAACAACAAAGTATCAAATACTAGTATACATAGAAGAAAGCATTAGGTACAATATTATAAAAGCATATTTAATGTTACACAGAATTTAGTGAAAATTGTATTTTACTTCTCTTTCTACACTTTTTAATAATTACTCAATTATTCGATGTGTTCGTATAATTATGTTAGAGTATAGGGATTCAAAGAGATCCCCTATTTAGCAGAGAATGCCTTTGTATTGATGCGTGCTATACATCGAATTCCACCCTTTAACTAATGCAATAAGATTACAAAGGGTTGCAGCGAGACTGTACAGATACATATTTGTAACATTATTTTATAATATAATTGCTAATATTAATTGTGTATATCTAAGCCATTTAATAATTATAATTAATAATTACTAATTTTATTATTTTTATCATTATCAACTACTACACTATTAACAATTAAATACTCCACTAACAATAATTAAACATTTGACTTTGTTATAAATTATTAAGATATTATGATTATCTATAGTCATTTTAACAACAAAAAGGCTGATTCTACATCACACTAAAGTGAAAATAATATAAAATTTTCAATTCTGACTTTAGATTGTGGTTAACTTTTAAAAATATAGGGTTACAAACCCAAGACCATTAGGTAACAATAGCACCAAGTGGTCAATCTTACTTTAGAGAAATAGAGAAAGAATTATATGCAACCTTTATTAAAATATAATGAAGGTAAAATATGAATATTAATTCAATAATAAAAATGATTTCAAATACCTCCCTGTACAGCATAACGAATCACCATTGACGTTTTCGCGAGGCGTTAACTGGCAACGCCAAGGGGTGGGCTATGTTATAGCCATTACGGACAATCGTTTACTCGTCTAACAAAACTCTGTTTGAAATGACCGTCAAATGAAAGATTTAATAAGTTCCTTTGGAACTTGATAACGTTTTATAATGAAATCGATTTGAATTTTGATTTATTAAATTCACTCACCAATACCTAGGTATTGGCCTATAGTAAGAAGTAGGTATATCGATAACACTTGCACTTCCATTACACTATTTAACATAATAAGTATTATGTCTTGTAATAATACAGAATAGTCCTGCTAGAATGAATTATATGGGCCAATATGTAACTAATTACAAAATTCAAACATTATTGCCGACATGTTTCTAAGTACTTGTATTTTAATTAGAAACTATTTTTAAATATTATAAGTATTGATTTTTACACTATTGGTCAATAGCACAATTTAATTTAAGAGTAACTAAACTATCTATAGTTATTAATATTATAAATGTGAATGTAAGTTTGTTTGTTACGCTAACACGCGAAAACTACTTAACCGATCATCATGAAACTTTGTTCACATATTCTGGAGGTCTTAGAACATAGGATACTTTTTTATTACTTTTAATTTCTTGTCATACAACTAAACAAAATCTTCTGTATTTAACATTTATCTATTTTTTTGGGATGTTGTGGTGCTCAAACTGATCCTGAGGGATAAGCGACGTCTCAACTCAAAGTACCTTGCGCACTGGCAGTTAGCATGGGGACCATGATGGGGTCACAAGCGCGGCGTCAACATAAAAAAATATAAGCAAATGGAATATTTTTATTAAAACACACAAAGCTTTTGGTATCATTTTTATAGTGATTGAATACACATTAATCTTAGATAAAACTTTAAAGCTAAAGCTTATAGCTTTAGAACTGCAGCTAAGCTTAAAGTAAACTATTTACAATAGCCATCTATTACTTTATCGTGAAACTTCTACAAAGAAATGATAAAGCGCCATCTATATTTTAAAAATCATACCACTGTGAGTGCACAGTGTAGTTACTAGATGACCATTAACTTTAACAGTTTTTCACTAGATGGCGCTATGCCAATATATTTTATCGTAAAATATTTCAAATTAAAAATAATGAAAAAGTGCTATGCGTTCAAAGATTGTTCAATATATTAATAATTGTTTAATATTTATTAATAACTGTACCAAGCCCTACGCATTTTGAGCGTGTCAATAAAGTAAATTAATTGGTTTATACATCGTAATCAAAATAATCAGCAAACATCACGTTGGTCTGTTTTAAAAGCATTAATTTTAATTTCTATTTTAATCATGATAAAGTTAAATATTAATTAATGATGATAATTCTCTGTTCTAGTTAGATGATTATATAGTATTTAAATTTTAAAATGAAACATTATTTTTGAATTAATTTCTTGACAAGTTAAGTTTGACACTGCCATCTAGTGTTGATACTCAACGCTATACAAAAGTATTTAGTGATTCTTTGGAATACCCCTAGATGGCGTTATAAATAAAATAGTTTATATTTACTATTATATAATATTTTACTGTATAATATAATGGATAAATTGAACATCCACTGAACCAATTGAGAGAAAAGTTTTTAATCCGGAAATCATCCCTATAGGGGCGGAAAGGGGGTAAAATTATGTATGGGCAATAATTGTAAGGGATATAAAACTTATTAAACTTACTACGATGGATGAGTCCCTAGTACTCAATAAAAGAAATATTTTATTTAACTTAGAAATAAAAAATTTGTGTGTTTATATAGAAAAACAACAAATATGTCACATCATTATTTTGGGCCTTGAGGGTAGCAATATTGTTCTTATTTAATTTATTAGGTCTATCGTAGACCTTTATTATATCCTATATCAATTTTACTGTAGGTAGATGTTTAGCATTGATTGCCCAAAATTAGTCAGAATTAGCCTGTAATATCTATATCAGAATACACCAAAATTATAAGACAAATTTAAATTAAAACGGGCTTCTTAGGTACTTGAGTGAGCTCTAGAAGACAAAGTATTAAACGAATAAAATAGGTTATAAGAAGCGCTGGTCAAAATAGGTTTTGCATTGAAATAAACCGCTATTCAAATAATTGTATTATTATCTATAATCTAGATGATTATTAGCTTATTTCATACACGTTTTACAATTCGTGTAAGTATAACGGTTCCATAATAGATTTCATTTAGGTAAGTACTAGTACTTAGGTACAATAAGTACGAAAAATGTGATAGGTAATAAAAAGTATAATATACATACTATCAAAACATTTTTAATCTTATCTAACCAGAACACATCCATTCTGGAACCGCAATGTTTATCCTCTCCCGTAAACAGTCCCTATTTAATTAACAACAATGTAAACAACATTAGGACGACCGCAAGAGACCCGTTTGCTGCTCACATCGAATGCCCCAAGTATTGTACATGTCTTTAGTTTCACTTTAGAGGTGGGAGTACTCGTAGATGGCAAAACTTTACATCTCGAGGTTTTAAATTAATGTACCTACTTTACTTCACTTTGATTATATTCTAGTTTCAAAGAAAACTTAAGGTACAAGTTTCAGGCCCTCTCAAATTCAATGTAAATTTACTCAAAATTTATTCTGAAATTTGGGCCTTGCTTACATTAAAGTAAATAGGATTTGTACATTGCGGTCTGTATTTTTCTTGAGACGAAATAAGTTTATAATCAGATTCTAAAGTTTTATTTTGACTGTACATAGTACATATTATATACTTACTTCATTGTGTATATTTTAATTTAGTTTAATACTACATCTATTGCTTACGAAATATGATTGTCCGTCCGGATGGAGCATTTCGCTTCGTCATTTATTATACGTGGGGGAAAGGATTGGAACAATCTGCCTGCGTCAGTGTTTCCGTCCGGTTACAATATGGGCGTCTTCAAGACAAGAGTGAATAGGTGGCAACTGAATTAGTGCGACTTACCATCTACGAAAGGCAGTGGTAGCCCACCTCTGACATTTTCATGTGCGAATCATTTCTATCATGATTACCACTTGTCTTACGGTGAAGGAAAACATCGTGAGGAAACCTGCAAGTCTGAGAAAACCTAGCAAGTTTTCGAAAGACATGTGAAGTCCGCCAACACGCACTAGGCCAGCGCGGTGGACTATGGCCTGATCCTCCTCGTACTGAGGGAGGCCCGTGCTCAGCAGTGGGATGTTAAAAAGGGTTGATGATGATGACCATCTACGATCGATCGACTTACTTACGATCAGGTGTAACGTAGTCAAGCAATAATTCAGAATAACATAAAAAAATTGTGATAGTAAGGAATAATGGCGTGTAAATAATATATCGCCAGGTCAGAAAATGCCACATCTTGGCTGAGAGCTAAGAAAAGTCATCAGATAAAATATAGGAAATATAGGAAATAAGTCCGATGTCTAGAATTAGTAGTTTTGCGCGGGGTTTGCTTCTATAAAGTTCACCTTTAAGGGGTTTAAAATCACATACATACCAACATACATTCACAAAGTATTAAAAAATCATCCTGCCTGGCAGGCCGGAGCTTTTTCAATATTATTATATTTATCGCATATCAGAAAAGGAAAATAAACTGCCTTTTCTAAATTAATATTGAACCATAAAAATTAAACGGTAATTAATAATTAATTATTTTAATTTTAACTTCTTATTGTTATATACATACCTACTTAAGAACTGTACGCATAATTTAAGATAATATAGCAATTAGCAAATTCAGGTTACATTAGGAAGTTTCCTTACAACTTGCACAGTACCTTTAGAGATTCCGGTACTTAAAGTTGTTAAAAGTTCTTTTATATGATCTAGCTTGTGTTTTTTCACGACTCTGTTTGTGCGGAATTAATTGCGATAAAAAGTATTCTACGTTAATCTACGATGTAATATAAATAAATGTCGTAAGGGGACTCAATAGCGTCCGGCAAGCCAGCCGTAAGTGACTCACTTCAGAGGGTGGTGCGCCTTGCGGGTTGCTCCAGGTTCTGATGAACAACTGCAACTAAACTGTGGAGCATTGGCAGTTGCCTGCTTCGGAAGCTCTGCCGTCAGGGCATCGTGTTATATTTTATTCAAATTGATTTAAAAAATGAATATTTCTATTAAAACGGGTTACATTCACCGTTTTATAAAGCATACGTTTAGTTTATTACAATATAATGTATGTAAGTATATTGTGTATACTTACATATTGTATCCTCTTGAGTAAAAGGGGAAAGCTTCAAAACTTGCAGGGTTTTGTGTTGTGAGTGATGTTCTTACTATAAATAAAAAATTGTTTTATTTACCTACAGTCAAGTGCAAAGTGTGGGGTGCTTTTCCTTTTATGTTCTTTTGAGCAATAATAATCCTATGATTTCAATTCAGAGAGCTCTACAAGTAAAGGTACTTACGTGTAAATGTGTACTCAGGAATAGGAAGAAAGGGTCGATTAAAAAATCTAAATCGTATCCTATTAATAAAACAGCTTTTATTTTTATGTTTGTATGATATGTATCCAATTCTAAAAAATATTTCTCTTTATAGAGGAAGAGAAGGCTTATAATGAATAGTTTTGCCAATTATATATTACCTTTTATTATGTTTAAAAGTTCATATTACATAAAATAGCGTGTTAAAAAAACATTGTATTCCATACAAACTATAAAAAAACCATTTCTAACCCAAATATACCATTTCGAGGAATTTAATAACATCATTAACTAATTCGCACTTAGATTCATTTTATACTTACTGCTGTGATATGTATCTATAATATTAGTCATGGATAGACTTTTCTACAGTCGTTATTTTGTAAATCCTTAACTTTCACGCCAAAACTACTGAACCTATTTAAATGAAATTTGGTACACAGAAATAATGGATTTAAGAGGTTGAAATAGGGGATGAATGTTTGCCTAATAGACATTATTTCTGTGCACTAAACACTGAACTTCAAATTCTAACTTTTTGGTTCACTTACAAGTTAAGTTATTAAGTTATATGTATAAGTTATTATTTAGAATTTTTAAGTTGCACATTCTGAATAGTGCGAAAGAAATTAAAAGCAATTCCAACTCGAAAAGAAACGAACGGAGATAATTTTGTAAAGATATTTTCATAAAAGCCTTTGTTCACGTCTCGGTTTTCTGAAATAAACTGGCGTAAAATTTTGCTCGAAGTGATAAGGCGAGAGGTAATTTTTACGAGCACATTTGCCGTAACAATAATAACAACTCGCAACTAATTAAAAGTAGGGCGCGGACTCACGGGAAAGGGGCTTCTTTACCTTGATAACGTAGGGAAAGCAGGCAAAATATTTCATGATTTACATTTTTTTTATTTGTTTTTCGTTTACTTTTTTATTATATACATTTGAAAAATTTACTTTTCTCATGCTCCTTATAATATACTCGTACTAGCGATTTATCCTCGCTTCGCTCGCGCTTTATAGTGGTTTTCTTATGATACGGTCACTGGTCACAGGCATACAGACAGATAGAGATTCTAAAAGTTATAGATTCGGTCCCTTTAAAAACGATAATATTAATGACTGTTTCAATAGTATTTTTCAATAGCTGCCATAAAATAAAGTTAAAAATAATTTTCACACCAACGGTACAGAGAAAGCGACTTGTAATTAGCAAGTTGAGAGCTAAATATTACATTTATGATATGTAAATTTTCCTCAGCGAGCTAGCACTCTTAATTTGAACTTTATGTGCTATGCTCTAATTTCTAAGAGGATATTCTGTTTATAACTAACAGTTTTGTCTTAGACATTCAAATAATTATCTTAATACTCATTTTGTTTATTTCAAATTACAAGGAATTCTAGCGACTTTTGCTTCTTTACTGTTCTCATAATCTTAGTTTAGTATCAAAAAAAAAGTTAACTATACCATGCACCTTGGTTTCGTTCTGTAATAAGAATTTATAATATGTACATATTATAATTAATCTTGAAATTAGCTACTTCTGTTTCTTACACGTTCGTTACTCACTGAACAACTTTCAATAAAATTTAATCTCACCAGTATAATACAAAGCGAGTAGAGCCGCGGGCGTTAACAAGAAAAGGTATAAATAAAAGGCTTAAAAGAAAAGTCTTCGACACTATATTATGCACATTGCACATACAGTGCATATGATAGTTGGGACCAGGTGATAAAGGAACATAACAATCGATTTAGCTGTCTAGAAGCCATCTGAAGTTTTGTAATGCACCCGCATTTCGTAAACTTGACTCAAAACTTTGAGTGCTTCTTAACATAAAAATGAATATTTAATTTTTTTACGGCAGTCTAGCTTTTCGCGAAATTTTGTATCTTACCGTCTTGTTTATTCGTGTCTATATCAATATTTTATTGTTTATACGAGTATTGCGATAAATTTTATTTATGCCTGGTATATAGACTTTAACTGCCTCGGTGGTGGAGGTGCTGGGTTCGAATCCCGGTCGGGCCAAGTCTAGTTATTGAGTCTTTCTGTTAAGTAAGTAACAGTAACAGCCCGGAGTTGAAAGGTTGGCGGTGTTTCACCCACGTGCCTCGGAGAGCATGTAAAGCCGTCGGTCCTGCGCCTTAGCTCTCACTGGTCGTGTCGAGTGTCGTCCCACCAGAATATGAGAGTGAACAGGAATAGAGAGTGCACTTGTGTCTGCGCGTACACTTGTGCACTATAATATCTCCTGCGTAATTGGCTAGCCTCAATGAGATTAGCCGCCATGGCCGGAATCGGTCGGGAGGACCTCACATTACATAGACAAAACACCTATTAAACTTTGCTGTCTTTCATATAATATGTATTAGGCTTTTAATAAACACTAGGCTTTTAACTAATTTATCACAGAAAGCATTGGAAATATTTTCTACTAAATTTATTACATGAATAACTTAGATTTGTGAATCATAAATAAAAGCAACTCGATATATTTCTGAAATACCAATGTCATGAATCGATTATTTTTTTCGGACTAAGATCATTTATTGTATCCTTTTAAGGATTTTTCGTCCAATTAACAGTTCGGCGTACTGATTAAAACTATGCGTCGTTTCGATCCGGGGATGACACATATAACATTTCCTTAATAATAAAAATGTAAATAAAATAATTAAATAAAGAATATAAAAGCATGGATATATTATTGTAAATAATTAATCATTAACTATTATTTGTTCGTGCAATTTATATTGTATAGAACTTAAGAATATTGGATTGAAATATGAAAAAAAAATTATGTTAGTGTAAAAACTGCTATATTTATAGATTGCCTTAGGATATTCTTAGTGTACAATGTACAAGTAATAGTCTACATTATGATGAACAATAGTGAAATTAATTACAATTAACTGTTGAGCAAATTTAAAGATACAATTTGGTTAAGTTTCTACTAAGTCGCGGATATTAGGTAGTCGTGCATTTGCATATTATTACACCGCGGCTCCGCCCGCATTTTAAAGACCGGAAACCAAATTCTTAAATATTATTTATTATAAGTTTTAACTGTTAGTATAGATTTCTCAGCAATGAGAAATTTTCCTGCAGTGCAAAAGTATCCAAGTAAGGATAACCAGGTATCGTCATACCAAATTGCATCAAAATCCGTGCAGCGGTTTTCTCGTGTTGCGGTAACAGACCGACAGAGAGACAAACGTTCCAAAAACTATAGAATCGGCCTCTGTATCGTTAATAATCACTATTACAATTAGGTTTTCCAACAAATATTCAACGTATAGATTCGACTGAGTTAGAAATTCATTAAATGTATATTTAAAGTACAATGTTATATTGTGATCTGTGATAGAATTGAGTTTTTTACTAATGTAAATAAGTTAGTCTTTTCTATTATTTTGACGAAACATTTGGCTCAGTTGGTAGAGACCCTACTTTCTGCGCCAGCGGTCGCGGGTTCAAGTCCCGCTGGGGGCATTCATTTATTGAGCACGAATGCTTGTACTCCAGACATGGGTGTTTATATTTATAATATGTATGTATTTAAAATTTATATGTGTTACTACACATATCAACTATCTGGTATCCGTAACACAATCACGTTACGTAGCTTACCACGGAACTAGATGGCGCTGTTATAAGAATGTCCCAACATATTTATGTTTGTATTTATATGTATTATTCTATGTTTCTTAATTTAATAATGTATAGTTCTTAATTTCTAATGAATAAGGTAGTAAATGTTATTTTAGCATAGGAAAATTAGATCTATTATAACTTGATTCACCTACATAAATAAATAAATTTATACGAAGAAGTAATCTATATTAATAATTCCGTGACGGGGTACGGTAGACTCGATCGAAACCTTAGCTGAATAATAAAACATGAAAAAATAAACATTTCGAGTCGACAACATATATCCGCAAAATTCGGATTGTCGAGTATTTCGTTTAATTCTAATGGTGATAACAGACAAATCGCAGTCGCCATATTGGCCACTCAAGCGAAACGTCACTGACATCGGATGACACCTGTGTTGCCAGAAGGTTACATTTCTTACATTTTACGTAAATATTTTTTAGTCATATTTATGTAACTCTTCAAGAATCACATACATAATATGTAAATATAAAAAAAATAAAAAACGAACAAACATTTACAATATTTAATTATTGAGAATGTTGTGGCCTGAAAACAAATAGGCAGTTAAGAATAACCAAGGCTCGGCCACTTTCAAACCTTTTCCAAAAAAATCTAGCTGAATTGAATCAGGACACTGACCTCTATAATACCACTGGACTGGCTGTTCCAAGCGTTTGACAGCAATTTTTTTGTGTCTATTTGAAGCGCCACTAGCGAGAGTCCCGAGAACTAATTTTGACGTATATTGCAAATTACAGCGAGAAGTGTTTGTTTACTGTAAAGTAATTTTGCATTTTCGTTGTTAATATAACATAAGTAGTAATTATGATGATACGATCATTGATTAATATAAAAAAAAATAAAAATCTTTATATCGACATCATTACTTTTAGTACCACAAACTCTCGCTACGTCCGACAGCGGCGGACAGCGCCAAAATGGCGAATATCAAGCAGCCACAAAAGCACGTTGACAACAGCCAGTCCAGTGGTATTATAGAGGTCAGTGAATCAGGAGGATTCATCTGTCAAATCATTAGCTGCCTCAATAATACAACGGCGCACTCAGTGCGCCATTTGGAGATGTTGGGTAAGCTTATCGGATAAGAGTGTGAAATCAAGCTTTGACAGCGCACTCTTGTAAAGCGTCGAAGCGATGGTAGCAAGGTGATACAAACTGGCATGTTTTAAAAAGAAATTAAATTAGAGAACTATTTTGAAAGAAAAAAAGGAGAATGTCAGATTTGGACCGCAGATGCACCACGTATCATCGACGAATTACTTATATCCGAATAATGGAACTATTATTGATAATATAATGTTTTAATGTGTTTACGTTGTACTTAGTTATGAGTGTGTTAAGTTAAATTTAGTCATTTATGCACTGTGTTTCCCAAAAGACACTAACGATCACGCCCACATCTACGACCTACTTCTGATATTAGCCGTCCTGCGCTTATATCAGAAGTGGGATAGAAGAACCCAAAGAGTATAGATATGGAAGAACCTTACTACGTAACAATGAAACCGGTTGATGTTCAGACGAAGGTTTTAAATGATATGAAGGCTTTAGTGAGAGGATTTAGGATGTCACGGGCAAAGAGCAACAAGCACTACAATTTTAAGTTAGAGCTAGAAGAAAATCTGCGGCTAAGGTCGTGGTTCGATTATAGAATTTGATTAGAATAATAACTAAGTCTGAGTTACCTGAAGAAGTGATAACTGAATTAGTTTAGTACTATGTTATAAAGGCAGCACGATGAGAACTAACCACATATTATGACGTTATTACTAGAGTACTAATGTTACGAAATCTTATCGCTACAAAGTTCGACATCAACATTCTTATTGTAAGAAGCCTCGGACAAGGTATGAGATGAGATTTTCTTGAACATTTCATTGGTGTGGCATGAACAGAAACCACTGGTCAAAATAGATTGGTTGTAAAAAAAGGCGTTATGAAATAATACGACCGAGTAGTTTAATTCGTAATCAAGGTATGATAACAAATGTTATGTGTCTTACATGTGACAAACGGCCAAGAGAATAGATGCTGGTGCTGCGAGGTAGGAGATCAATAGGTGTGAGTGGCGAACGTGGAGAGTTACTTTAGAAATATCATTCGGTGAGCAAATTCTTTGTCTATTTTATAGTAAATCTGTCTATTCCCTTTTAAAAGAGATTTGCGTGTAAACGTTTAATTTAATATCTCACTGGTGTTGGAAGTAATAAAGTTAAATGCACTACTCAGATTCTAAATACAATTAAAATTACAAATACTGTGAAAAGCTTGCTTGCATGTCTGATAATGTAATTTCTAACTAACTAAAAAAAAAAGCAAGTGGCAATATTATACGGCTACTTATTTGCTTCGGCGGTGTTGCAGCTAGCCTA
This sequence comes from Boloria euphrosyne, assembly GCA_951802675.2. NCBI lineage: Eukaryota > Metazoa > Arthropoda > Insecta > Lepidoptera > Nymphalidae > Boloria > Boloria euphrosyne. The sequence continues at coordinate 9,144,267 of OX637879.1, read as the reverse complement.
TTACGATTGTATATCGGGAAGTCCTGGGTTCGAGTCCCGGGTCAGGCTTCGATAATCTTATATTTGATATTAGAATAACGACTAACTTTTGCGAAGCTTAAAAAAATAACATGTCCTCGAATGATATGAATTAAATAAAGAGGATAAATCAATTCTTCTAAACTTACTAAGTAAATATTAAAATTACGGAATACCTAGTAGAAAGGTTATTATAGACAAGTTAGATAATAATAATTTGGTAAATCATTAATTTGTAAATAATAATAAATATGGAACGAACTGAATAATATTTCGTTAGCACTTTACAATAAGAAATCGGCTGTTATTAATTACGCGCGGAATAATTGCTACTCGAGCGCATTACTCGGGAATTTTTAAGGATTTAATAAAATATAAAGTTTTTTGATATCAGTAATATGCAATACGGTTTAGTAATTTTCCAAAGGACTTTATGCCTTTTTTTTATTATATTACAAATAGCGAGTGGAATCAAACTGTTATTTCTTCTCTATTTAAAAGTGTTAGTTATATGTTTGAGCCTATATCTCTCTGATAGAAGAAATTTATAACGACATTAGCACACAATTCTGTAGCCCTGCAGGTGTGAGTGAACCGTTTCTAGTGAGTGGTTTTAAGTGCATCAGACATCCGTTTGAGCCCGAATTTAATAATGGACTACCATATAACCTGAAGATTCCACAAGGATATACCATGGAATATTCTATATGCATAAGACATTGTATTGATAGAGCAAAGTAATTCAGAACTCCAGCAAAGCTTTCAGTGTGGATGGCGGAGATTGAAAGATACGGTTTACATATCAGTCACACGAAAACAATACATGGAGTGCGACTTGGTAGGATCTGCGGAGGTAGGCTGTGACATCAATATCAACGGCACTGTTACACCAATTTTCCAAACCAAACCGGTTTCCGATACATTGGATCAATACTAAATGTTGACTCTCGCATTGATGATGAAGTGAATCACAGAGTTAGTCTGAGGTGATTGAAGTGGAGATCTCTGTCTGGTATTCTGTACCCTGTGTGACCCTAAAATGCCTACCAAAACCAAAAGCAAGTGATACAAGACAGTTGTGAGACCTACCATGTTGTATGGCTCTGAACTGGAACTGGGCAACTTTGGAAAAGTATGAACTACAACTGCATACAGTGAAGATGAAGATGCTCCGCTGGGCAAGCGTCGTGACGCCTCTAGATAGAGTGCAAAACGAATATGTGAAGGGATCCTTCGACGTGTCCCCGGTAACAGAGGAACTCAGAGAGGGCAAGCCCAGGTGGTACGACCATGTGATGAGGCGGAACTGCTCTGTAAAAAAAGTGCTAAAAATTGGTACCAGAAAAGAGGTAGAGGCAGACTAACAGCCTCGTGGCATGATAGTGTAGATGCACAAGAAGGCCCGACCGCAAGTAAAGTCGGGAATGAGGTAGAATGAACCGTAAGTACCGCAGAGAAACGATGATTTGCTTACAAGCTACTACCAACAATGATAAGGAAACCGTGACGGCGACTAAAGAATATGAAGAATTGTGGTCGAAGAGTGCAAACTTTACATACAAGTATACACTACGAGATTGAAATCAACACTGAGAATTGAAATTGTTCGTGATAATAATTAAAAAAGGTAAATTTCGTGGTTACAAAATGATTGGTAGTAGACTCATGACGTTCAGTAAAAAATTGTAATAGTTTCATGCTGAATAAAATATTTTAAATTTGAATTTGAATTTGAATTTAGAGGTCGGTGTCGTCCGGTCCACGCCTTTGTACGAGGCTGGTCGAAGGGACACATCTGCCCGATTTGTGTTTTAGTGGTGGAGCTGGTCGAAGGGACAGTGTCGTCCGGTCTATGCCCATGTTTTGGGATAGTCGAAGGGACACACTCGTCCGGTCCACGCTCACGGTTTGGAGGTGGTCGAAGGGACAGTGTCGTCCGGTCTATGCCCATGTTTTGGGATAGTCGAAGGGACACACTCGTCCGGTCCACGCTCACGGTTTGGAGGTGGTCGAAGGGACAGTGTCGTCCGGTCTATGCCCATGTTTTGGGATAGTCGAAGGGACACTCTCGTCCGGTCCACGCTCACGGTTTGGAAAGATGTCATCCGGTCCATAAGTTGAGATGGTCGAAAGGATACATGCTTTCATAATAAATTTGTATATACGTACGGTACGAATATAACGGAGAGTAAGATTGTTCCTGAGTGACAGGATGGGCGAGCGTCGTTCCTGCTTTTGCAATGGCTTCAATAAATGATCGCCCGAGGACGGTCGTATGTCAGTCCGGCCGTGACGGCGCACTCAGTGCGCCATTTGGAGATGTTGGGTAAGCTTATCGGATAAGAGTGTGAAATCAAGCTTTGACAGCGCACTCTTGTAAAGCGTCGAAGCGATGGTAGCAAGGTGATACAAACTGGCATGTTTTAAAAAGAAATTAAATTAGAGAACTATTTTGAAAGAAAAAAAGGGGAATGTCAGATTTGGACCGCCGATGCACCACGTATCATCGACGAATTACTTATATCCGAATAATGGAACTATTATTGATAATATAATGTTTTAATGTGTTTACGTTGTACTTAGTTATGAGTGTGTTAAGTTAAATTTAGTCATTTATGCACTGTGTTTCCCAAAAGACACTAACGATCACGCCCACATCTACGACCTACTTCTGATATTAGCCGTCCTGCGCTTATACAACCTGACAAATCCCAAGATTTATTTGATGACTTTCAGGTAAGTTAATGGTGCAGGTCAAAGAGTATAGAACTAATAAAGTGCAGGTCACATAATAGTATCATTTAGTCAGTAATAATTACATTTTGCTAATTTAGAACATTGAGTCACATATTTTAATGAAAATGTTTAGAATTTATCCTAATACATTTTATGTAATAATTAATAATGTAATAATTCAGTTTGTTTTTCATGTTTATTATTCTTTAATTTGTGTTTGAAGTGAAATTATGCTTAAGTTATTTTAAAAGCGTTAATTTAACAACCAATATAATTTGAAATATAATAAATAAACCCCCATATCTACATATTTTACAATAATTTCTGTTTAATTTAGCAGTTGACTTGATAAATAGATAATAAATCAATCTCTGCAGTAAGATGATGTCGTTCAAACAGATATTAACAGATGGCGGTATTTTATATTTAATTAAAAATACTGTTTTAATAGTGTATTTAATATTCATATAAAATAAAATAAAAATATTAAATTCCTAAAAACGTATACTTCGTTTATAAAATATACTGTAAAAAATAATAATATAATAATGTGTATCAAATGGCGTTATTAATATTTTTATTATTCAATTTTAGTAAATGTTAATTGTATTTCGCTATAATATTTTATATATAATATATATTTAAAAATATATCGATAATAGCCTTAATATGAAAAGGTAAAATTGTCACGATTACATTCTTTATTTTTGTCAATTGCCTTATAAAACTAGGTAGGTAAGTAGGTAGGTATGTATATTTTTGTGTTTTTTGAAACGGCTTGCCTCTGCTTAAATTTTACTCTTCGTCACTGATACACAATACTTATTATTATTTGAATATTTATTTAATATAAAAACCAAGTTTTGTTAGGTATCTTATTATTATGAATACAATCTGAGCCATATATATTATAAGTATAAGCTGTTCCATTAAATATAATTAAATTTTAAATAAATAAAATGTGTTTTAGAATAAACTGCAGCCCCTATTAAATATTTTGTACTAGCGACTCACCCTCGCCTCGCTTGGATTCATTCCTAGATTTAGCGCGAGCGAAGCCGCGGGTACCGCTAGTAAAATATAAATATGCTAGGGCGTGATCAAGTTTGACGGATTTTCAGTGAGCGTTTAACGAACGACGCGAAGGTGAATCGCTAGTATTACTCATTTTAATTTTAGTTCCCTTCATTATGGTTCAAAAAAGCTTCTAAAATTTCAAGTATTCGCGTTAAAGAAAGTTTTAGGTATTATTTAATTTTAGCTTATAATTTAATTTGTAATGTGTTCAGTTCAATCAAAAATACTTTTTTTTAAAATAGAAACTATATTCGATTTTATATACATATGTACTTACTTAGCTTTAAACACCCAAGTTTTCACACATTATCGTTACTTATAAAAATGCCATCATTAAAATGCTTCTCCTATTACGAGAAATTCCAAACTTTTTGTTTTTATTGAAAACGTTACTAATCATCATTGTTCTGCCAAGCTAACATAGATTGTTTTACTTTGCACGAAGGCTTAAAATAGTATAATTAACTATAATGTTTTGGAAAAAAAGTTACACGAATGTGACATGACATCTGGTACTAAAAATCACCTTTAAGGACTTATAATCTTTCGTAAAGATCAAAGTATGAACAAGCAAAGGCATTCGGAACAATTAAAATTATCGCTAGGTTTTTTCATTATTAATGTTTTGTAGCAAAAAATGGACGCTTTGTTTACATTTATTAGTAAAGTGGCGAGGGTTCATAAATCAAGCTGGATAAGATGAATTGAGTCGATGTCAGAACTCGACGACATTTTGTCGTGTTGACGTCACTTATTTCTGGGAATTGTAGTAAATCATAGATTTACAAAAGGTAAAATATATATCAAATTATTGTTGTTTAATATTAGATTCATAGATGATTTATGTAGTTTGTTGTTTTGTTTTTCTGTTCTAAAAATAGTGGTATTATTATTTGGTGTTTTCATAGATACAATCAATGCAATAAGATTGAATTAATTAGGTACCTATCTACCTATAATACGAGTGTTACGAAACTGATTCCCATAGAGGGTTAGATACTCGTATGTATGTTACAATACGTTATAGTGATTAGTGTTATGCTTGATAACCTATACACATAGTAAAATTCAAACTTAGTCGTAATAGTCGTACATTGAACAATACAATACAATCTGTACATTGAATATTTTAATGAAAATCTAATTATAATAGACATTTTTAACAATACAGAGGCCAAATGTATAGTTTTCAGATTTTTTTGTCTGTCTGTGCGTCTGTCTGTCTGTTTGTCTGTGACCGCAGCACAAGAAAACCCTGGACAGATTTTAATGGAATTTGGGGATACCTACTTTTTTGCGGGAAAATATCTAATTTGTGAAAAATCTATACTAATAGTTAAAACGTACTCGTATGCAAGGAAGAACCCGAGCCGTGCGAGGTAGTCACTAGTAAGTACGTGTATTAAAATAACTATGTAAAAAGGATATGATGTGATGCATAGATTGACAGATAGTCAGGCACATCTTATGAGTTTTAGCTCCGGAATCCTAAAAAGGAGAAATTTCTTAAATTTTAATTCATCTTTTAATTTCGAAAGGAATGTCATCAAATCATGCAAAATCTGAGTCAGGCTGGCACACCTTTACATTTTCAAAGATTCTCAAAACCTTTTACCATGTAAATATTTCGAAATAAGCTATTAGTATTAGTTTCTGTTGTTTTTTTTCTGGATCCTAATTCTTTTTCTAAAATTAAAGTAGGCTAAGTATCCTTTAACATCAGGTAACTGCCTATAAAAGTCCAGTAGAAATCTGTCCAGCGATTTAAGAGATTAACGACAAACAGACAGACAGATAGACAAAAATGCTTAAAATTCTCTTTTTCTAATTAGTACAAATTTTCTTACGAGTAAAAATTATTATTAATTACATACATTATTTTAATTATTATGATAATATTACGCCATGTTTGTATAGCAATCACAAAATTTTTTTACAGATACAATCCGTATTCTAAATTGGGCTCTTAATTTTTTTTACGGTGTTACGAGTTTATAATATTGTTATGAGGTTATGAATTATGAACGCTCTATTTCCATGGTTTTGCTTATTAAATATAGTTGAGGCTAATCAAAATTTTTGTTGAAGATTTATGGGTATTATCGGCGAAATAAAAGGTCATAATTAAAGTTGAAACGCTATTCATACAGCAATAATCGTTAATCTCGCGAGCCTAAAACTACTTTCCGTACAAACTTTGGTAGGAAATTGTATTATAAATACTTTGTTCCTGACTTTCAGCTATGCGAATGTTCTTTTGTTTAGTTAAGAGCTCATTAAAACGTTTTAGTTAATTTTTCGTCCAAGCGCAAGGGTTAAAAACTTTTTCGACGATGAAATGTATAAATGACGTGAAAAGTGCTGAGTAAATAAATATAGAGAGTTTGGTATACGAGTAATATAATAGCTAAATATAATTGGTATATACGAGTTATATTAGAGCAATTTTTTAAATTAATTCATTAAAAGTAGAATGTTATATTATCAAGTTAAGGTATACATAATATATAAAACGGCTTGACAGATTTCGATGGTTTTTAGTTCAAAAGTAGACTTAGCTTATGAGTTACAAGTTATATAATAGGCTGGTATAAAATATTATAAGCTAGGGACTCAACCTTCAACTCAACCTTCAACTCAAACTCGGGTTCATCTCTCGATTTAGCGCGAGCGAAGCCGCGGGTTCCACTAGTAAATGTATACAAAAACTTGACAAATTATATACTAAAGCCTCCCTCGAAAACCATTCTATCCATTGATGAAAACGGCATGAAAATTGGTGCAGTAGTTTTTGAGTTGTAATAATAATTATAGCTTAAAATTTATTATAAAAAGTATTTTTATGAGGTGTTCTTTATAGCATTTCGGTAAAAAGTGTTCTGGTATCGGAAACAAGAGTCACATTTCTGGAGTGTCTCACTAACGTTTCATTATGAGGGGTATTAGGGCACATGCCGCGAACGCATCTAAAAAATGTCACGTTTTGTATCACAAAAAGTGCCAAATTAACTTTTTAAAGGAAACGATCTGTTTTGGTCGTGCCACGTGTGACAGCACTGTTGGCGTCAAATTCTATTTCGGCGGGATACCACATGGCATCATGTTGTTACTTACTTTGTCGTCGATGTTCCTCTTCATTGGGGTTATATATTTTTAGATTAGATGAATAGATGAGGCCAAGTTTGTTAGCTTAACTTGACTTTAATATATATTTGATATATTGATTCAAATTCTAAATCCAACTCCGAAAATGAATTTATAAATTATTCTCTCAGTAACATCCTCATATTTTACATACAGTTCAATGATGTAAAGCATAATAACAAAGCGAGCATATTCGAAAACATAACGCCTCAATCTGTATTACATTTCCACGTACAATACATTCAATACTCAGAATAGGAAAAGACAAAACATTGTTATTTTGTTTCTTCAAAAGAGGCCTTAAGGAATTTGTGGAAATAACATTCCTGCTTCGAGAAAGCGAAAACTTACACGAGAGGGTGTGTATAGTTTGATAAAAGATAAAAAGGGCATACTTAACTGGTTCCGACATTATATTCGCATTTGGAGATCAAAGAGCGTGTTGTGACATACGGTTGAGAAAAACTTTGGTAGGCGTCACGACGTGAGCATCGCTCGAGGGCGCTCAAGTAACAGTGTTCTCAAGGGGGCAAGGCTTTGTAAGAAAATGCATACATTAAACTGTAAGAATGTTGGAGATAGCGAGAGTAATACAACGTGTCCCTTGGGTAGTATGTTTCGGCGATTACGCGGCCGGAATTTACTAACTGTTACTTGGCTTCTTGTCAGAATAGTTTGCACGTAACACTGGCCTCTTTGCGTATTTTCACAGTCAAAGTACTCTTGAACACTTCTCTGTGTGTTTCAAAGTATTTGAAAGGCAAATTAGGTAGGAGTTGTAAGAGCTCGATACAGTAACGTAAATAGTTGAAGTAATTAGCTACCCCGTCTTGGGTACTCGTGTAAAAGTTTCAACATGAATTTAATATACAACATAATACTATGTTTTGTAACTTAGTGTTTCGTAAATGTAAGTAGTAGGAGGCTTGTTCTGTTTAATAGTATTTTTCATTAGTTGAAGCAAGTAAGTCGTTCTGTGAATTGGATAGGTAATATTTTCGTTTTCATATAATTATTAGTGAATTAACAACTGAAATGCGCAGTGATAGCGTAGTGGTAACGCATTTGCTTGGATAAACAGTGAAGCGGGTTCAAATCCGAGTCTCGCACCTCTATATTACACGCACATCCATGTAGGTTTATTGTACACAAGCGTATGCTGTATAATATACATAAGATTTTATTATAATTCTTTCTTCATCTACATAAAAAAACTAAATCAAACATTTTAAGTAAATTTTAAGCAAATAATATACAAGAAACTAAATTAATATTCACTACATGAGTATAGGTAGCGTATGCTGTAACAAATAGAAAACTTAGCGAACAATCTCAATTCGAGACCCACGGGATAGTCTGGCGTAATACATGCGATGCAAGATAAACCTTTCTACAGATTGTGCTTCGAATATTGTTTATTAAATGTATCTAACGTTGCATCGTAAAATTGCTTTCTACAATAAGACTTCTAAGGTATATCAGATGAGGAATACGAATTTTCCTAAAAATTTCTACCCCTTATTTAACATAATTAGCCTTTAACATAAACATAATTATATTATAACATAACGAATTATTTCAAAAATCACAATAGGTACATTTAAAGATCTATTTAACTTTTAAATAATATTAAAAAAGTTTTTATTTTCTTGCATGAATGGATTAACCAAGATTCTGAACGGTACTCACTCTAAAGTGGAAGTTAATGATATTTTTATTTACTGAAAATGATACAGATAAAAGAAAATAACTAAATTTAAGAGAAAAGAAAATCACTTAATTTATTAAACAACAACAAATATATTTAAATATTACTCAACAAGCGCACGTCCCAACATTTAATTTCATGAATGGCCATTTTTACGGGGGTGCCTTTATGTCGCATCTTGAAATACGCAATAACTGCTAAGAGACGCAGCGGTGATAAAGTTGCCCAACGCCGTCAGGACAAAGGATTTCTACCGGCCAATGAAGATTCAGGGTTGATAAAAATAAAGAAAATATGAATTATCCATGCTAAAAAACTTTAGCTCACAAATACCTACGAATAAGATTAAACAAATGAGAGCTGTATTGTAATATATTATCATATTCATACGAGAAAGAGAAATAGAGAGAGAGAAAGGGAGAATTTAAAGGAAATTCTACTTTTTCATGCAATTATAGTAGTTAACTTCGCTGTTCTTCTCTACACTTAATGGTTTGATTAGAAAAACCGGTAAAATCCATTATAAAGTTACTAATATAATATAACTTAGTTTTATTCGATATAGGTCGTGAGCTTGCAAATTGGTGCTTTCTCCTAGTTTAGTTAAAACTAAACGTGACATTTTGTAGGTTGTTATACACAGGGATACGACATATTCAAAAAAAGATAAAGATTAAAAAGTGTACACTGTGCGGAGACATACATTTATTTTTTTCATCTTTCTTTGGTATGATTTTGACCGTATTCGGGATTCTTTTATGGCCACAACATAAAATAACTATTTTAAAACAACATACATTACAACTTCATTCATAGATATAATAACTTTACTATCTTATTTTTACTTCTTGACAACCCTGGCAGCACCAATTTTGTGCTGTAAATCCATAGGGTACATTTACCTCCCTTCAAACTCATGCGATATTGCGTTTTTTTTAAACCGCAGGCCTCCCCTTGACTTGTTCGTTTTATGCAGTCACGCCAATATTTGACCGGTATATGATGAAGCGGAATTTAATGTTATCGATATACAAGTTTTATACTAAAAATACTTTGAAACTGTGTTTTAATTATTGTCTCGAAATGTAAAAGAGTTTGAAAGAATCAAAATTCTAAATATAACGATTATTTGTGGAACGTACTGAAACTATAGCTCACGAATTGAATATAATGAGTGTTTTTGTATCTATTTGTATATGATCTCCGCAAAAAATGATGTTGATCTTTTGCTTAATGAAATAAAGCAAACTCAATTGTGTATATATAATAAGTACAAGGATGAACACCTAAAAATGAAAGAGTGAGTCAGTGGTGGATACTAAATATATTTAACAATTACTATGAGTCTAGACTCTAGCATTAGATCTTAATAGAGACAAAATTGTTTTTATTCTGCACAACCGTACCAAAATAGGGCCACATTGCGACGTCATTATCATATTGAAATTAATAATAAATGGTACAAATATCAATGTTCAAATATCAATCAAACTTTTATTTAATAAGAATTATGTCACATTAAATTATTTATTTAAACACAATTTTCAAAACCTCGATATTATTCTTTCTTCGCAATTTATTGCAAATTATTACAAGGCAGTATAAAATCCTGTTTTGAAATTGCTAACTTGCGCTTGCATAAATATTGTGCATACAAGACAAACAATTTGTGAGCATTGCTCCCATGAGAATATTGGATTGCTCATTCGCGGAGACGGCTCCTATATCTTTTTTGTATTTATTGTCCCTACCCTCGGATAAGTTATCGAAAATATAATCCCTCTTTACGTACAGAAACTTCCACAGCTGATTACTACTTGGTTTGCAAGAAATGACGATGTTTGTATGGACGCGATGATTACTGAATATAGTGATCGAAATGATGTCTGGTGCTTTGTTTAGTATTTCTATTTTTTACGACGGTGCATTAAAAAAACGATTTTATTTATCATTAAATTAATTTTCTACCCTCTAACCCTTACTTCGCTTGGTTTCGTCCGAGTTTTAATTTATTAGCGCAGAACTCTAATTCTCTTTCTAACTTTTACAATATCCCGATATAATGTTTATCCCATCCACATTACACTCTACTTAGATAATAATCAAGGGTTTCTTTGCGGCTGGAAGAATAAAATCCCGACCGAATCCCCGAGGGATTAATATTATTTTATCGCTAACGATAAATAACCGATGAATTCAATAGTCGCGGTGGAATTATAACTTTTTTACACACTAGTGGAAAAGTTTTGCCGAATTCAATCTTGCGGGGATTTTCTTCGATCAAATTATATTCCAACTGTAGAGGTCTCAGACAGGATAAAGAAGACGGCTAATGTTTTGTAATTTTGCTACTCGCTAAGATAAAGGAACATTAATGTATATTATTTTCATTTTTGTCTAAGCCAAGTATACGAGTACGAACACTGTACAGGGTAATAAATAAAATTAATTTAATATAGCCTTGTGGCAAATACGTTTGTATATTCGTAATTTCAGAGTGAAGTATTTTCATTTATTTCAGACTAGCGATTTGTCCTGGCTGTGTTCGTTCGTTTTTCCTAGTTTTTTTTTGTTATTTCATGAAGTATTAAGGATCTTAGGCTTTAAAAATGGTTCAACGTGCTTATATTAGAACATACAATTAGATGTTTTATTTTGCACTTTCTTTGAGATATCTTTTTTCAAAGTTTTACGTATATCTGTTTCATTATGAAATTTTTTAAGAATACTAAGAAAAAGCTGGGAAATATAAAAATATACAAGGGTGCAAATGTTAAAATAGTGATAGAAGCATTTTTGTTTTCCAATACATATTTTACAATATGAAGTACATAAAATTTACCCAAATGGTTTTTTTATTCTTAAAAATATAGGCACAAAATAAATCTGAAAAATATAGTAGGTATAATTTCTAGGTCGGCGTTATCATGAATAATTGGCAATTTTCACGTGTGTCTTATTTATATGTAACAGTAAGATTGCGTCATTACTCATGCCCTACGTTCCGTTTGTACGCATTTACTATGCGGAAGTTGTACTATATTAGCTTCAATTTCAGCAAATTGAAGAGGAGTATCTATACATATTATAAAACAAAGTCCTCCGCCGCGTCTGTCTGTCTGTTCGCGATAAACTCAAAATCTACTGCACCGATTTTATGCAGTTTTCGCCAATGGTTGTCCAGGAAGGTTTTAATATATAATTTGTCAAGTTTTTGTATAAATTGGCTAAAAAATATAATGTATAAAATATTTGTCGGAGGTGTCGGAAAAAATAAGCCGTCTGGAAGCTTTTAACGAAAACGCTGCCTAAACCCTTTGAGATATAACAAAGTGATGTATGGTGGAATTGTGTATCTAATATAGGACTACAAAAAAGTCCACGATGGCATATGGATGACATACTATATCGAAAAAAGTTAGGAAATTTATAAAAACTTTATAAAATTAACGGCGTTTGACGTATCATGTTATGACCGTTGCCATGGTGCGTGCAATGGTAATTCAAATAATCAAGTCAAATATATACCGGGCGGTGCGAAGTTAATATATACAACACGTACCTAGGGGCGAACCCGAGCGCAGCGAGGGTGAAACACTAGTTTATCTATAAAAGTATCTAAAATATCCTTGAAATGTCAAAAATAATTAGCTTTTAAATGCACTTTGTTATAAATTTCATTAAAATTACATATATTGAAATTTGCAATATCATAATATGCATAATATGGACTAGACTTTCATTTCTCTCGTGTTTATACCTCAGTGACTAATAATAATAGCTGATAAAATAACTTAACGGCAAATTTTATATCGACTTTTGTCAGAATACATTATATCGAAATTAGTTATAACACTGGCGGTAATATAATTTTCTATTTGTGAAAAAATTATCAGTAGTTGATAAGTTGTTCAGAGATTACTTCATTCGAACTTACTTTGACATCTTGCTGTTATGAGTGCATATTATGTGAACTTTTATGATTATATTTCATGAATCGAAAAGTACGTGTGAAAATTGTATTTTTTATAGAATTTGAGTTTTATAGATTTTTATAGAATTCGATCACGTCCATCCTTTGTAAAAGTATGGAACGTGTGGTCAATAAAAAGCTCCTAGCATACCTAAAAGAAAATGATCTTCTGTCGACCACCAGTACGGCTTTCGGAAAAACCGGTTTACTGGAGATCTTCTAGTGTTTGCCACACACACTTGGGGTGAAGCCATCGAAAAACACGGTGAGGCACTCGCCGTGTCTCTCGATATTTCGAAGGCTTTTGACCGTGTCTGGCATGGCAGTCTTCTCAGCAAGCTTACACCATATGGGATACCCACTGGCTTTTGTAGCTGGATAAATCATTTTCTGAGTGAGAGGTCATTTCGGGTGGTCATTAATGGCTGCTCATCTGACCTAATGGTTGTCAATGCTGGGGTTACTCAAGGATCCGTTCTATTAGCAACACTCTTTCTGATGCATATCAACGATCTTCTGAAACCCGGTATCTTTGGGTACGCTGATGACAGCACTGTTACGGATAGATACTTGTCCAGTTCTAGAGCCAGTGCTACTGAGATCCTTGAGCAAAGAGAGGCCTTCTTGAATCGTACTGACCTGACTCTGAAGGAGGTGTCAGTGATGCCAATTTAGTCAGGTTTAGTGCCACCAAAACACAGGCGTGTTTATTCACCGCAAAAAGGAGCCCCTTTACCTTGGCTCCCACTTTCCAAAGCGTATCCATCCCGATTAGTGACCATATTAAGCTCTTGAGTATAGATATCTCACCAAATCTTAATTTCGGAAAATGCATTGAATCAAAGGCCAAAACAATTAAAATTTAACATCACGTTTCGGAGCTTTTTTGTACTTATGTTATATTAAATATGTTTAATGAAGCATAACTTTCTAAAAGCTTTGTAAAATAAGGTAAGTTTCTTTTTATAAGAATATTGTTAAGTCAATATCATAAAGCGAACTATCTAAACAAAAGTTATAAAATTATATTCAAATTAGGTAAACTTTTTTGAGTCAGGTTAAATATTAAGCTCACTACACCCTTGTTCTCTTTATCTGTCTTACCCTTATATTTTATTCACAAAGATATTATTCAATTTACGTCGAATAGATATCTTTAAGGGAAGGCCTTTTCGACTTTTCGTACCAAATTCACTTTGATCCCATGGAACTAATAGGTACCTTAGGTACCTTGGTTACTTCATATATCTACCATATAAAGATGTTGTCTATGATGTACGTAATACAAGTTATGAATTTATAGCAAAAACACAATATATCAAAATATTATCTTTACAAAATATATTAATAGAAATAAAGTGATTTTTGTGTTTTCAATATACGTTACGAGGTGTTTCGTTAAAATCACAAAATCAGTAACCAAAATTAACAAATTAGAATATTTTTTATTTTATTTTCTATAATGTCCCAACATATTTATTATTATTTATTATTTATAATATAATATGATATTCAGAATTATTACCATATTAGAATTTAGGAGTTCGAAGTACTTTTTTAAGTTTTAAAATAATGACCTTCTAAGGATTAAACACGTCATTTAAACTTATTTTTAAACCAGAACTGTGTATTACAAATAAAATTTAATATACATCTATTACATTATAAGGCTATGATTCAATAGAACAAAATATCCTTAACAGTTTTCTATAAGCTGGAAATAAAAATGTACGGCCTAAAGTTAGCTGTGAAATGTGCGTAAATAAATACAAGTTTGTTCACCCCATCCTAAATATGACATGCACCCTTCAGTAAGACAAATTATTTCATTTCCCTCCAAAGGGACATACGTGACTCCCAGCGATCATTACTTCAACAGTAGCTACAGCGTACAAGTGGATACGGAGGATTTTGATAAAGGCCTATTTACTATAACTTTTGCTCGCAGCTTCACTCGCGTGGTAAGTCAATATGTAATTGTTTCGCTTTAATGATCATAGTGTAATATTATATACTAGTTATCTCCCCGAGTAAAAGATAAAAAAAGAAATGTGGTGTCGTGGGACACCGGATAAGAACGAAGTTTCTTATTATAAAAATATTAATTTTAAGTTCTATTCGAGGTATAAAGAAAATAATTATTCGGGTATACATTTTTTATTATAATTTTTTATTGATAAAAAAAAACTACTTTACAAAGTTTATTTACAAACCAGACGGTGTAATTATCGAATGATATAATAATAATAACCGTCATCACGTAGACTATACATTACACACTGTATAGCCATCATACAAAGACTATACATAAATAATAAAAATTTTACGTTACGGACGTTTTCTCACAGTCCCACGGCTAGGCACGGGCCTCCTTGTATACGAGGGAAATAGACCAAGATAGTCATCACGCCATCACGTTGACCAAGTAAGGCTTAGTCAGACATATGGGCTTCTTCACGATGTTTTTCTTCACCGTAAGACAAGTTGTAACCATGTTGTTTTGCACATGAAGTTGTATCAGAGGCATTTGAACCACCTTTAATCAGTATCCCAGCGAGCGCATTACAACTCAGCTACAGATGTCTTAGTTACAGTACAATTTATAGTTACAATAAACAAAAATTTGTTTAGCTTTGTATAAGTATTAGTATAGAATATAGATAGAAAATTCAAAGGCATAAAGAATATAAAAGCAGACAATTTAATATACACTTTTTTATGTTCTTATTTTTTATTCTATATAATATTTCTTTCATAGAAATAAAAAAAGAAATTGTTCCTATAGAACATTTGAATACAAATAACACGCTCGGGAAATCATCTCGGCTCAGTAACGTGTTGATTACTGTGTAGTACACATGAAAACAAATGTTTACCTCTTTCACCGATCAAGCTAGGCTTTGTGCTTATTTCATGTATTTAATGATGTTTATATTGTAATAAAATAATGATTAGTTAAATAAAAATTTTGTTGTACCTTATAATAATTATGTTGTTTCTAGAACTGATTTTAATTTTTAATTTTCGATAATTTTTAGTTACATATCGATGAAAGTCAAATAATGATTGAGGTGACGATTTACGCATATAAACGCGTAAAATTAAGGAGATTTTTTTCACATTTTTTTTAAATTAATTCACAAAAACATAGGTTCTGACTCTCTATTTCTTTCATTCTAAGACTATGTTTAGAAAATTCGACAAAATCGTTGAAACCAAACAGACATGGCTTAAAAATAATTAGTCCAAACGTGGACTGAATCAGTAGTTGTATAAGACTGAATCAATAGTCAATAGATCAAAGAAGAAGCATAAAAATTATATAAAACAAGTAAAGGTAGAATATAAGCTGATTTTCATTTGCAGTTTTTTCCTATAATGGGGTGAAATTACAGAAAGACATCGAATCAGATTTTATTATTTTACTTTATAATGGCAGTTGCACACTACCATTACTACAGTCGTTTTGCCTATTTAACAATTGTACATGACTGGCACTAAGTTTAATTCGTTTTGACACACCGATATGATGACAATTGTAAAAGTGCTTTTGTACATGCATTGTTGTGCGAAGTGTCATTTGTCACATTTCCACCCTAATTTCGACCCATTCAAGAGAGAAAAATTATGTTTTCACCTTAAAGTGACTGAATTTTTATATTTTTCTTGCTATCAAGTTTACTTGATAGTCTTAAAGCGTTAAAACATTATACTTTTTTGTATTCTTGTACTTAGGGCATATGGGCTTTTAAAATATCCTACAGAACTATTGATTTTACTTATGTATTTATTATAATATGTATGTATATAAAAGTTATATATGTATAGTGTAGCAACTATCTGGTATCCGTAACACAAGCCTCGCTTACCACGGAACTAGATGGAGATGTGTGTAATAATGTCCCAACATATGTAATCTATCACATTCACGGTTTTTGAAATCATGTTTTAAATTGTGGATGGCACTGTCTGTAACAAGTATATAATGACATTAATTGAGACATCTGACACCATTTTAAAAATTTTATTATATTATTATTGTAACAAATATTCGCGTTAAGTAGGTATTAAGCTATAATAAGTGTTCCATTCTAATTTCAACTATTAATTATCATCGACATTGGTTTAGAAAGTAGTTATTTTTATATACCATTAAGACCTTATTACGATTTTTAAAACAAAATTCTATGTACCCGTTATACTAATTTATCTACATATATTACTAATTCCATCGATGAAATTAAGTATATTCATTTTCAAAATTGCTCAAATTTAAATGTAATTAAACTTCAATTGTGGTTGAGGTACTATTATTATTCTACCGCAATTAGCACCGTATAATGCAGACAGAAATGTGTATCCTGGTTGCTAAATTTCACATTATACTTTAATTTCATTCCTCTAATAAGCCAAAACCTTGATAATTCTTAACGTACTCTGTCATAGTCAACATAAAGGTCCAAGGTAATTGTGCTCAACAGACAGGGTACATAATTAGGACTGGCTAATGTCCTGGAAAAACAATTTCATAAAACATCTCCTCGTGCCGTCCGCATAAAAAGAAATAAGACACTAAATAAACTTCTACTTTCACGGATCGCTTCAGTTTCACGCGACAACGAAAACTGCTCAGTTATCCTTTTGTCACTGTGACAGAGCTTACATTCCGTTTTGCGTGAAAGAACAATTTGCTTAAAGCCTGGACGAAATTAAAATTGCTAGGGGGTGTCGACGATATTGCGATCGGAGATTCCACACATTAGTACATCTGTCGGCTCTTATCCCAAAGTAATACAGCCTATAATAATATAATCAAGTTAAAAGTTTAAATTTGCACCGTAGCCACTACACATGCTCCGAATCAAAGCTCAGCTTTTGTGGCAAATCGCTTGTCGAGTGCCTCTCGGGAAAATTACTACAGTCTAGTGGGCATTAATTTTTTTAGTCACATGTAAAATGGAGAGTATTTTTCATTGATCACATGGTCCCAGCCGCGGGCAGCCCTTTGCAAGTAGTGAGTGATTGTAGTGATGTCAGATGTCACTGTCATACACAATACGCATGTATTATTATTACAATGTTTCCCTTACGAACATTTAAATCATTTTCGAATTAAATGCATTTGGTTATATTATTGCAATATCTAATAAAATTAAGATTAATTATACAAAATTTCATTACATAAATGAAAAGTAAAGTTAAAATGAAAATGAAAAATCTTATTTTCTGTATAAAACTAAAAGTTTTTGTTTATGAAAGATATTGATATACGAGTACTTTTATACGCAAAAATGTATTCTTTTAAAATATAATATGACATGCCGACTAAAAAAGCTGTTATATGGTTTCTCTATATTTTTTAAAAATATAGAATTAATTTAAAAAAAATCTAAAATAGCTAAAATAATAATATATAAAATCTAAATAATCTAAAAAAAAAGTCACATTAGTCTACGACATTAAATCAAGATGCGTATGAAAAAGACATTAAATAAAGCAAGAAGATATTTCTACTAGATAATATATACACGTAAATATCGAATATCCTTAATACATATTGGATGTTAAGGAAATAAGTAATCTGTACTAATGTCAGATAGTTATTACTATAATTGAATATACCTACAATGTTCACTTCGTGTTATCGGAGGAAACTTATTAAGATAAGCCATCGGTGATAAAGCCCGTTTGTCTTATTGATCTGAGCGGATGAAATAGATAAATTAGGCTCGCCCCATTATTGATATCCTAATGGACAGTTTCTGATTATAAATACACTACACTTTAGTACTCAGTGAAATTAAATATGATTGGGCGGAATAGTTTTAATGAATATCAAGATGTATAGACTGTTAAAACTCATAGTTTACTTGATAAAATATTCATATTAAATCAAATCAAAATATTCTTTATTCAAATAGACGGGTTCACACAGCGTTAACATAATAATTTAATATTCTCCATTCTACGTGACATTGGCGAAGTAATCTGTGCTCAACTGGCACGCTTGAAACCATTAACAACAGAATTGAACTAAATATTTTAAAAGATTACGATTGCGATTACGATTTAATAAAGTAGTATTAATATGTGGGATTTCCAAGATCATAAGTATGTATGAAAGAATATTTTTTAATACTTACATACGTGGATTTTTAGGTATCGTTCAACACCATTTTTCATATAGTATTATTTACTAGAAGATGCACTATTACTGCAGATTTTATTTGTTACTCTGTATATTCTGGCTACTTCTTTGAGAGTGATTGCTGAAAATAATGTACAATATTTCATTTTTTATATCATAGATGCAGTCTTTCAAATATTCACTACCTATCATTTAAAAGACCGAAAAGATACTAAAGTATGTACTAGAAGTATAATTTTTAGTTTAATAAGTATATAACTACTACTATAAATTAGTTAACTCTTTTATGTACTAAGCATACCTATTAATAATAGCGACATACATCAATAACAAAAAACACTATACAACTACACTAACAAATGTTTTGCGTGACGAAAAATAATAAATAAAAAATATGTTTTATTCAAACGTTTTCATTATTCACGTTAATTTATTTTAAAATGCAAAACGAAAACGACAGTGACTAATAGAGAAATATGCAAGTGTCAGATTGGGTACGGTGCATGTGATGGCAGTCGAAATTGCAGGCGACGTTTAGTCACGCCAGTACCTTTGGTTATACTCGCAACTATTTATATGGACAATGTTCACAATAGGATACTACCAATATGTATTTTTTTGTTTATCAGATAATAATACGTTATACACGTACGCTGTAATCGACGACTCGTTTGGCTCAGTTGGTAGTGACCCTACTTTCTGCGCCAGCGGTCGCGGGTTCGAGTCCCGCTGGGGGCATTCATTTGCTAATCACGAATGTTTCTACTCCAGTCATGGGTGTTTATATTTATAATATGTATGTATTTAAAAATTTATATGTGTAGTATATAAACTATCTGGTATCCGCAACACAAGCACGTTACGTAGTTACTGCGGAACTAGATGGCGCTGTTGTAATAATGTCCCAACATATTTATTTATTTATTATATAATGTGAAGCTACTGTGAAGCTACTTCTTAATGAAATGACTGAATGTATTTGAATGATGTTTAGTACCCAAATATCTACTAGTCTACAAGTCAGACGCCAAGTCACTATGGACGCATCTAAACGAAGCGATTATAGAGTGCTGCTTGATAATTGTATTTGTTAAACAATAATAAAGTAATAATGAATACCTTATAATGAAGATGTAGGACAAATGCGGCAAGGAAAAGCTGTATCAATTCAGAATAAAAAGAAATTTATATTTCTTAATAAATTACTTCTTAGTAAGAATAAGTTTATTCATTTAGAAAATAGATGTAGCCTTATAATTTGAACAGTTATATACATTCCTCTCCCCATCAGGGAAATAAATTACGCAAACAATTAAATATCGGCAATAATGCGAACATGGGGTGCGACAATTTGTCTAGACCGGTCCGGTAGGGTAGCACTCTCCGTGTGTACGATACAGCGTGATTTAAAATTGACTGTTATGCTGCATGAAATAACATATTTTTAAAATAAATGTTTATTTTTGTTCTATTTTAAACAATAAAATGAATAGTCTCGATATAAATATCTTTCAATTAAATAATAAATAAACTTTTTATTATTCTTTTCATTTTTGATAGTTGACTTTTAGTTAAATGACTGTTTATAGTAATTATACTCGATTATATTTAATGCTTCTAAAATATTCATAGTAAAATGTAGAGTTTTAAAGTTTTTTTTTATAATATAAATTATTCAACTTCAACTTGATTTGTTCAGTATTTAAAAAATATGTATTTACTATCACTCTGTATAATTGTATAGTATAAAAGCAAATCGTGTAGTTAATGTAATTATGAGGCCGTTGCGTAAACGGTCCTGACTTGTTGCGATTAAGGAATTGTCTCTGTCCATGTGGTAGGAAGCATTTTATCAGTTATATTTAAAAAAAATCAATATGACTTTCTTTTTAAATAAATAAAAATTACACAAAGAAAAAAACACACAAACAAAATGTTTATTTTTTAACATAAATATCTCTTATTTTTTTAATATAAAATTATTATATAAGAAAAAAATATAAGAATATATTTATGTATTTTTTTTTAATTTTATACATGAAATCCAAAACATTGCTGAACAAAACATTTTGAACAATATTATAAAATGTTGACGACTGCTTTCTAGAATCAGAAGCGAACGCTTGCATTCATAGGAAAGTTAATTAAAGTTGCCCTAAGCTTTGAGAATGCGCTACGTAGAGGCATAACAAATTGTTATAAATTGTATTGCTGCAATTAACTTTGAATTTTATAAAATTGTTTTTTTTTTTTTTTCTTTTTTTTTTTTTTTTTATGGTACAAAGGGGGCAAACGGGCAGGAGGCTCACCTGATGGTAAGTGATCACCTCCGCCCATGGACATCTGCAACACCACAGGGCTTGCAGATGCGTTGCCGGCCTTTCAGGAAAGGGAGGGAGGGAGGAGGGAGAAGGACGGGAGAAGGGAGAAGGACGGGAGGAGGGAGAAGGACGGGAGTAGGGATGGGGAGTGGGCCTCCCGGACTCTCACTTACCGGACGAAACGCGACAGCATAGCATGCCACTTCACGCCGGTCTTCTGTGAGAGAGTGGTACTATACGGGGCGTGCCGGCCCATTCGGCTGCTACCCGAAGGTAACAAGCATGGCACTACCACTTGACAACTTATAATAAATTCATACTCATAAAATTTAAATAACAACTTTTCTAGTCGATAGCTATCTACTTATGTATAGCGAGGTCCAAAATATTTTTAAACATTTACCTAAAGTCGAAACCCAAAATATTTTGAAAATTAATCTATATTTTGATTTTAAAAAATCATGACCATTGCTATATCTTAAGCAACTATATCTTATAGAGGTGTTCTTTAAAAGAGTTTTAAGTTTTTAAGGTTTACGTGAATATTTGACATTATAAATTATAAATGAAGCTAATCATTTCGGATTTTTTTCGAATAATTTCATTATTATTGATGTTAAGTACAATTTATTTAAATAAAAATAATTATTTATTTTTATTTGACCATAATGAATGCAAGCGAGCATTAATTACACAAATATATGCTGACCCATTTCAACTTAAGCGATTACCTGAATCAAGGCAATTTTAAGCACAGTTAGGCATTATACCGCGAGGTAATAGTCTATGCAGAGGGCAATTACTTACAGGAATAGACCAATTAATCGTCTGAGCCGGGCATACTCCACAAATGTGATGTTGTGAGATCGAGTTACTAAATTACTTGAAATATGTCGGCACTACCTAATATTATAAGTGCTTCCTTCTCCCGTCACTGATAAAACGTCAGCTCGAATATCTTTCTGTGTGTATCGTCGTATAACTATTTAATTTAAAATGAGCCCTATTACTTATTCCTATGACTCGGAAAATTAACTTGGTTTATTTCTATTTAAAAAAGGTGTTCGTGTTTCAAGTTTTGAACTCTTATCTTAATCTCAATTTGAGACATTAAAATATTACAAAGGACTCTAAATTACAAGCGTTTTTGTATAAAAGAAATTCCACTGACATGGATGTAGCCTTGGTAAGGAATTCTAGTTCGTACTAAAACTAAGATGTTATCTGCCAAGATATACTACAGTGGTTACATTTTATTAAGTTAATATTTTTGTTAATTTTGTTTGCTTTGGCTCTAAATATTTTTAAGACACGCAAGATTTTGCGTTTTTAAAGTAAATAGGACGTAATATAATTTAGGTAAATGATATAACAAATAAGCGATGTTTTATTTTTTAATGAAACGCTTGCATTGTTAAAATTGGTTGAAACTAACTTAGCTATAATTATATTAAATCTTTAAATAAGAATGCGAAACTATCATAACTAAAATAATGAATTCAGTGGTTAGAGTATCACAAAGATGTAACAAATGTATGTTGTACTTGTTTAAGCTCATTGAAGAAAGTCCTGCACATGGGCATGTGAATTCTTACAATAAAAATAATAGGTATATTTGTCGTATAGTGGAGTGTATAACGTCATAACAGCAAAAATAATAATTAAAAGGACATGTCTGAAGCATGCTTAACACCTTAAGACCATTGTCGACACTTGACAAAATAAGAGGAATTGTATAATATGTAAGGGATGATCAACTTCTTTAATTATTAGTAATACTTAATACTTATGTTTACGTAACATAATATAGTAATAAAATTCATTTAATATCTACTTAGTATAAAATATAGTCGCTTCGCGCTGTTTGTAGGCTCCAATATTTTAATCTACGCAACGGATTTTAATGCGGTTTTATCATTAGACATAAATTAAAGAGGAAAATTTTTGTGTATAATACAGAAAAATTCTAGAAAATATCTAATTTCTGAGAAATCTTTACGAATCATTAGAACGTATCTAGGGACAAACCCGACCGGAGCGAGGGTTAGCCTCCAGTTTTAATATGATATAGGTATTCCAAAAAGAATGAAGATATATAAATACTGTATACAGTTTTGTTCAAAAGCAATATTTCACATCCGTTTACTATGTTTTAGTAATTAGCATTGGATGGTATTTATTTAGAAGATTATCCTTAGCACCAAGTAACGTCAGCACAGTGCGAATTAATTCAGTTTATAATTGAAATTCGCTAGAGAATTTGCGTGTCTCACATTTGCCTGAGGCGGAGCACGTGTCGCGCTGAGTGCGACAGCACAACGCTTTCATCCACTGCTATTGAACAAATTGATTAAGTTAGAAAAACTTGGCTACGTCAGTTTCGAATAAAAATATTAAATTCTATGAAACATTGACACAATTTATATAAAACTTGTGCGATCCATTTAAACAAAGTTATTATTTAACGAACACTTTGGTAAGTGTAATCTTATACATACTTAGAGTAGGTACTCTTATATTATATACTTGAGAGAACCTACGTACCTAATACTAGTCTATTAGTTACTCTAGGTCCATTGAGTATCTGTGTCCTAAATTTCAGCTAATCCGTCAAACCGCTTTTAATCATACACACGTACACACATAAACATCGTATTTATAATTGTACTAAGTAGTAAAGGGTAGTAAAAGATATTGGCATCAAAGCAACGGCAATAAGTAAAAGTAGATGCGTAGTTGCACACCCCGAATACGATCCTGTCACATCCGAAAGAGAGATGAGAAATTTATACAATCGCGATCTTAGATAAAGCTTCGAGAGCGCACTAGGGCTTAGATAGCCGCTTTATTTTAATGCGAGTCGACAACAAATAACGAATAAATATTCCCTTTTTTATTGTTGACTTGTGATGCGACGTATGATTTAGGGTGAGGGGTTGTGCGCGACGAATTGTGGTCGAGATTATTAGAGATAGGGGATTTATGTCACTGCCTGAATTTCTAGTTTCTAATATCTGTATTGCATTGACTAATCTCAATGGAACTGCTTCACTATGTATTTTGTGTAACAATAAGACAATTCTAATACTTTTTACGTTTTACTTACGTACTAGTTACATATTATTAGTAAAGCTGGGGACAGAATTGAATCAATTGAGTGTAGATTATAAATTAAATATGCAACAAAGGGATTATAAGAAATTAAGTGTATCTTTATTTATTCACCGTGATATAAATAAAACAGTGGTATCGTTGTATTTAGTTGATTTCTCCGAATATTATTTACAGAAAAAATGTAGTCAGTAAAAGTTTTGCTGCTTGTTACTCTTACTAAAACTCAAAAACAGCTGGACCAAAATTATTATATCATTGTTTTTTGTTTTTTTGGGATATAGAATATTGAATAAAATTTAGTTAATTCACAATTATTTCATATGGGAATAACTTATTCGGATGCTTTCAATATATAAGAGGATAGCGGATCTCGATGAGATGTAGTTACAAAAAAAAAATTAAGCTCAGGGCTGCTCAAGTAGAGCAGTAATAAAAACAATCAATTTCTTTTCTTGCCCTTGGTGAGAAAATAAAGAACACACGTTGCATTATGACTCAGAGTAAATTTTATTTTTTAGGGGAGCAAAAAATGATGTCCGGGTGATGTATGGCTACACTTTTGCGCTTAGAATTTAAACATCCCGTTTTCGAAACGGTTACTCACGGGTAAGGGCGTGAGACTGACCCTTAATAAATTTTGCATGACGCCAAGGATTACTGAAAAATTATGCCTTACAACGGCTATATATTCGAAAGTAGCTTAAGTGTTTTAAGGGGTTTATATTTAAACGGCCTAAATATAATTAACACAAATAAATTAAGTTATCGTATTCAAATTTCATTTACGGCAGTCACTATAATTGAAACTACCTTACACTTAGTGAAAATTTATGTTTTTATAAAGCAGTGTTCTCTACATTCTCAAACTCTAAAAGTAAGCTCTAAAAGTAAGTTTTTTTGAAAGAAATACTTACTTTTGACCTCATCCAGGAAGTTTCTAACCACTAGACTAATGTGGCACTGGCAGTTAAACAAAATGATATATCATGTCAATATCGCCCCATGTAATAGCCCTAAACTTTGATTACATAAATAAATAACAAAAGAACAATATAAATAAATGGGCATAAGAGTAAATGTAGCGCGCAAACTATAATGGCAAAGTTTATCTTGTTTCTTTCCATCTCATTCCAAGTTGGTAGTAGATGCGGTGATAAAAACTGCACGACTAAATCAGTACCATCATTGCGACCTTAGCCATGTGTTATTGAATCCCACATGATAAGGTGCTTAGTACTTAGGCTTATTAAAAATAATTTCCTTATATAAAAATGCTATTAGAAATACTAATATTAAAAAGAAATGTATGCACTATATTTGAAATATCAAGAAGCATATTATTTTAACGTTCATTGACAATAAGAGCTGTCTGGGAGCAATAATTTGATTTAACTACTTTTCCCAAGGCCAATAAGGGTTCTAAAAAGCTCTAAGAGACTACGTCTTTATATCATTTTCTGATAAATTTTAATTAAAACAAACAATTACTTTTATGCTGTTATATTTTTTGTAACTTTTCTAATGTTTATAAATGTTTCAATATTTTTTAATTAACGAATAACGCGAATATTAAACTTGATTAGGATTTTTTTAATATTTACAAACAAATTTCTGGGCATTTTATGGTCGAAAATGGGGATTACCCTTTCTATTTTATTACGATTGTATAATTATATATCAACTAAACCCCGAGATCAGTAAGCATTTAGTTATGACGTTAAAACAGAAATATTTGCATGAGAAACATTTATATAAGGCTTAAATTTTATGTTTGAAGCAACTAATACACAAATCTTTTTTATTAAGCTTATTAATTCTAAAACACAAATTAAACTTATATCTAAAACGGATTAAACCCTGACGTGGTTGGTATTTTAAGTTAAACTACAATAATCTATTTTTGTTTGCTTCTCGTATCTACTAAGTACGCTCTCAATTTGTTTTGCCAGCGGCAAGCGTGTACCCGCGGGCTACATAACAGGTCTCTAATGCAAAGCTTTAATCTGTCCATTTGTCGTACGTCTCCACTAATAGAAAAATTCCATTTTAAACTTACGCATACGCAGGGGTTGTGTACCTATTTATTTTTTATGTCGATTTTAAATTACGTTCAAAGCTAGAGATTTATAACCTAGGTCCGATCATTATTTTTATAGCTGGCCTTTGAATTTATAGCTGCACTGTTTTAATTTATTGACTGCTAAGAATAAATATATTTTTACTGCCTCTCTCATTTAATACTTAATAAAAGTTTATTGCATGTAAATATATTATTTTTATTTGTTTAATTATACATTAATATATTTTTTTCAACGGCATTTGAATACGAATGCGTTTTTATTATATAAGCTAATTACGAAATCCTTATAGCTCCTTCAGTTGCTTTTTCAACGTTAAAAGCGAAAAGAATTTAATATGAAATACAAGGATGGGAGAGTCACGGAGTTGCATGGATATGGTATGTAATGTTGAACATACGTAAGGTAAGCTTTGATTTATTATTTAGTATTCTCAATACACACAAATAAACAATAATTGTCTTTTTGTAATGTTAAAATTATATTTCACCAAATACATAAAATTAATTATTATCAAATTAAATCATTTTATATAATATAACACAATCTCTGTCTGTCTGTTGTTAAAACCTTAACTTTGGACTAACCAGTCCAAAACGGAGTAACTAGAATAGAAAAAAAAATGTATTATATATTAGGTTTTGCAAGCTTAATGTTATATTTAAATTATGATTATAGATTTATAATTTCTTAAGTAGGAACATAGAAGTTAAAAAAACGCGTTGTCAAAGTTTTTTCTATTTAGTGAAAGTTAAAGTTTTTGCCGAATCAATATATTTTTCTTCGCACATCCGTCACAGTCTTGCACCCTCTTAAGACCCTAACGACTCTTAACTCCAGAGAGATGTCGCATCTTAAAATGTATGTAAATTGGTAAATGTAATAAATTGCACATATTTATCTGGTAATGGTTCTCTCATAGGCGTGAGGGCTATAGAGATTGCGACGAGTGCTAGATGCTTATATGAATTTTATAATCCCAAAATCAAATTATAAGTTAAACGAAATCGGATGTTGTTATACAATTGTGCTCTATCAATTTTTAGTACAGTGTTCTGTAATCCAAAACAAAATGAAACTATACGAAAATTTTAGTGCTATTCGATCTATTGAGACTACTTAATTTGAAATAATATCAAAAGTTTTACAACGCGAACCTACTTGCGGTTGGAAACTACACTATAAACTGAAAAATATTGGCACAGCGAGACGAATAAATCGGTTTTTATATGAAATTAAGTTAGCAATACGTATACAATGGAAAAATAATCAAAATTTTACATCTGTATACATCTCTTTCATACGCTTTGTACATGAATGGATTGCATCAACATGCGGGTTGTTTATCTGCAGTCATTATCTAATAGTTGTTAGGGAGAGTCGAGTAACAAAAGGCATACAATATGATTGTGATTTAAATTAGTTTCATATAATATATTCCTAAGCCGTGATACATATCATATAGTCCTTTGATCTCTCAATATTTTGAACTAAATTTTTTTTAAATAGAAGTTGCATCAAAAGCAATGAAAAATCACGTAGGTATTCTTCTATCACAAGTGTCAAATAAAGCAGAATTACGCCCAATAAGGGTGCCAATTTAGTACGCGGCATGTCAACAGTGAAAAAGGGCGGTAGAAGAGGGGCTTTTTTAAAAAATTGACAGCTTTGATTTGATTAGAAATTTCGAAGTACTTATACTTAAACCCATTATTATGTAACTATACATTTAGAACATCTTTTACAGTGTTTTTAGTGACCTAAAACTACCTTAGCATTATGTTTTGCCTTTCTTATGAATAGTATCGGTTAGATAATTTCAAAATCTATAAACAAACAAATAAACAAACAATTTCAAAATCTATAACAGACATAGGTTGATAATACTAATACTAGTTGATAATACTATTGAATCCAAATTGTGTATTCTATACATAAAAATATTTTCTTTATATTTCTCATTATTAGGAAATACCATATCTGCACCAAGTACATAATTTAACAAAACATAAATGATTCCTAGTTTTGTAATATTAAATACTATTAGGATCCATTACTTAAGCTCTTCCAAATAATAGCACATAAAGTTGACAGCTAAATAACAGCTTTTATAAAGCCATCAAATGAAAGAAAGTGGACGAAAATGTACGGCGTTTTCATTTGTGGGGATAGTAATAATAATGATTCGCTTCCTGTCGCCGTTTCGACTGTTCCTATCGGAAGCATTTCACCATTGATTTTTCCGCAAATAATATACTGTATCTCCCAATTCGTTTCATTCAATGCATTGTTTCATCTGGCACCCTATTCGCCCCTCGTTCGATACGATGTCGCATGGTTTTGAGTGCATTAGATTCGCTCAAATACATACGCCACGCCGCGCTTTTGGTTTCCTGGACGTCTGTTGACACGTGCCTCAGTATAAAATACTCCACGCCTGATCGACTCGCGTAGATGTGAATAGAATTGCCCATATTATATAATATTGTAGTGGGGTGCGTCAATTCATTTATAGAGCAATGACGTAATTACGCTTATATTTAATACTTCAATGACTATTATTAAAGAACTTTTTATATATATACTTAATACAGACTGTATATCCTTTTATATTACCTTTAGCAAGTAGGTGCATAAAGCTAATCAACTTCAACATTTCATGCAAATCTGTTTCGCACTTTATTTTAGCTCTTTCATTGTACAACGTGATTAGATCAGACCCTAATAGAACCCTCTTTCTAAGGGTGATAAATAAGAAGCGACATTTTTTGCCTTGGGCACCTTTGATAGTATTTTAAAGCTATGTCACGAATTCCGAACCTCTCTTTTATTGGTCGTCATTATGATAATTACATTAAGGGCTGTCCGCTGTCGATACTTCGTCTTCTCGAATTTGTTCTGTTGTTACGCTAAGACGTCTGCCTCTTGAATATTGATCAGCTCATTTGCGAAAATCGCACCTATTCTAGACGTGACAGTTTTATTTTACCGAACCATCAAATTTCGCAAACCAAATTATGTAAAATTAAAATATTTTCACCATTTTCTTGGTTTATAATAGAATTACCAATAATGGTTGACAGTAATTTTTGAATCTTTCAATCAAAAAATATATTTTAAACATAATATAGGTACATATTTTGTCGAAGAGATTTAAAAGTAATTATATATTTTTAGATATTTATAATCCGTTGAAGATATGCATATAATAATATTAAAAATAAAACGATTTTGAACGTAGTTTTAATATAATTTCAATTCGTGACCATAGAATTTTACATAGTGGTTACATTTGTTATTATTGAATGTGTTAATATTAAAAGTGTACACTTCGTTTAATTTAAATTCACTTTGCTTGTTGCCAGAATTTCAAACGTTTTTTCTGTTGTAGAATAAACAGGTTTTATTTATTTAAAATGTCAAAACGTTTTTTGACATTTTAAATAACGACTTATTTCAATTGTCAATTGTTCGAAACTTTGTTGTGTCCAGCGTTGTTTTATTGGAAATTCCTCGTAGCATATGTCGTTTATCTTACGTTATTAAATACTAGCGACTCATCCTCGCTTCGCTCGGGTTCGTCTTCTGGTTTAATGTCAGTAGCTTCGCTGGTTCCGGGTTCCGTTAGTTAAAATAAATAATATTTCTAAAATATAACCTCCTCCTTTTTTGAAACCGGTTAAAAAACCTAGCCTAAGTGACTTCTTACATCGTTAGCAGTGAAAGTCCCGTCAAAATCGGTCCAGCCGTTTCAGATATTACTCGGAACAAGCAGACAGACAGACAGGCAAAAATATTAAAAATTGGTTTTTTATTGTTAGTACTACATACACTTTCATATGCATTAAGTGAAAAGCTGTTAATTTGAAATCAAAAATGGACACTTAAGTTTTTTAATACCTCTCACTATGGGAATTGCTTTTTATCTTTAAGGTAATGCGCCTTAAATTTTTGCATTATACATAAATAAAGATTTTAAATTGCTGATATTTTCGTTTATCTTTATAAATATTAGTGTGAAAGCTACGAGTACATTTAAACCAAAATTATTATTAATTTAGTTTTCGACCTCGTTGTGGAGGATTTTTGATAGCTACTAACCACATAGATTTTAAAGGATTTACAATTCAAAGTCCTATAACTAGGTAGGTGGCTATTGTTACTATGAAAATTGAGCGCTAAGCTAGATGAATTAGGCCTTACTCTACTAGTCAAAGCATAAAACATTCCAGAAAGATATATTGAAATGACTGTATGCTTTCATAACCTGGCTTAAACTAACAGAAAACTAAAAAGTTTTATCTATAATATATATTGCCATCTTTTAGTTGTTAAACTAGCGATCGCCCTCGATTCGCTCGGGCTCGTTCCTAGATTTAGCGCGTACGAAGCCGCGGGTTCCCTTAGTAAATGTATACAAAAACTTGACAAATTATGCACTAAACCCTTCCTAGAGACCTACTCTATCCATTAAAGCAACATGAATATTTTTGAGCTTTTACGAACAGACAGATAGACGCGGCAAAGTACTTTGTTTTATAATATTATGTAGTGAAGTGTTTTAAGCATTGGTTTAATTTTTAATTCATTCAACGTAGTGTTAAATTTGTATTTGTTAAATCATGCACAGGAATATAAAGCAGTCTCGGATAAAAGTATAAGGGTTGCTCAGTCCCTTTCACTGCTGTTTTCTTTTTACACCCATCGGACCGTGAAAATGTGGGCGAGTACAAACGCTATGTTAGCGGATTAATATAACTGAATTGTTAAATATTATTAAAGACTTTTAATTTTTCTTTAAAATTTGTTATCTACATTCTCTTTGATGTTTTTATATATGTAGATACTTATTATAAATATATACCTTTCAGTATTAATAAAATATTACATAAATAATTGTAAAAAAATAATATTTTGACGTAGTATAAGTTTTTGAACAACTATTTTTTATTGCATGTTGAGTTAGCGTTTAAGTGTATTAAAATATTATAAGATATAATTTTCAGAAGATAAAGCACTGTATATACTATGTTGCAGACTATTTAAATAATTAAAAATAAAATAAAAAATGTATGAATTTTTGATAGGCCTAAGCCTTATGCGAGTATAATATATAATCGAAATTCTTGTTATTTATTTGCCCTTTTGATCCTTAAAGCGGGACTTTACTACACAATTAAAGTTAGTAGTTAGTTACTTAATTGCTCATGGATTTATTTGTGCTTCTTTGGCTCGACCATTTACCTTTTCCCTTAAAACTTTATAAGTATCTATTAAAAAAATATTGATGATGTTTTAAATACCAATACTAATAAAAAAGTTGTATTTGTACAATTAAAAATGTTCATATTAACTTTCTTCTTAATTTCCCAAATTAATGTCCAAGTTAAAATGTACTAATTTAAATTCATTTCAAAATTAAAGCCGCATTTCACTTATACACACCGTTTTTGCTCAAACTTTGTTTGTCTAATGAGCTGCATGCAACGTATAGAAGTTTCGGAAATCTTCCAACATGCTCAAATAACTTTCGTATTCTGTATCGTTCGCAACTTGCAGTCTTATATATATGGGTGCCAGTTCCTATGAAAAACTTTTTGCGGAACTACGCAGGAGGATATTCAACATTTTTAAGCTTTAAATATGTATTAGCTACAAAATAATCTTGTACACTCCGAGTTTGTACGGAGCAAGTAAATTTCATGTGGCAATATTTTAGTTTTATTTAAAAAAAAACTGTAATTTTGTAGCATGATTTAATTTTAACGCAAAAAAGATAGTCTAAACACGAGGATAAGTCGGTTCATCTCGTGTCCGAATCATATCCACAACTTATCTTACGGTAAACGAAAACATCATGAAAAAATTTCAATGCTTAACAGAATCCAGCAAGTTGTCTTTCTAAAACAATTCATCGTACTGAAAGCAGGCCAGCGCCTACAAATATATATTGGGATGCACTTTTCTGGAATTTGTCAATTTTCTTTATTCGATTTTTCGAAACAAATAAAAAATTTATAACAAATATAAAAAAAGCAATATGATAATATATTCCCATTTTTCCATTCGACAATGCTAATCTCTCTTGGGAAATTTGGTAATGCGAAGAAACCGATAAACTGTTTTTGTATTATTTCTAACTTTATAAAATATTTCTTATACTCGTACTTTGATAAGTGTTACTCAAAGGAAATTGGGAGGATATTTATATGAGAAATGGCAAAGAAAGCGTTCGAAGTCAACCGTTAGAATTATTTCCCGCGTTGTGTAATAAAAGTTAGTATTATATATTTTAAGTGGCTTTTGATATGAACTATATATATTTATATATTTACTATGAACTATTTATATACCGAGTGATGCGAGTTCAAATCCGGGTCTCGCACCACTGATATTTTCATGTGCGAATTATTTCTATCATGATTACCACTTGTCTTACGGTGAAGGAAAACATCGTGAGGAAACCTGCATGTCTGAGACCTAGAAGTTTTCGTAAGACATGTGAAGTCCGCCACTGGGCCAGCGCGGTGGACTATATGGCCTGATCCCCCTCGTACTGAAGGAGGCCCGTGCCCAACAGTGGGACGTTAAAAAGGGTTGATGATGATGATATATATTTACTTAGGTCCGTTAAGGTATTTAATAATTTCATAATATAATAATCACGGTTTATGTTTAGTATACACTTGTACGTAAACTATATCATATAAATAAAACATTCCATACATCTAAAAAGTTGCAAACTTCATTTTAAAATTTGGACATAAATGTAGTTTTGAAATTTTAAAGCGGTACAATTATTGCATAAGCAAGACGTGTGCTGCCGACGTCTTGAAGGATTCTTAAAAAATATAAGTTTACCTGGTAATGACATGACTTTCTTACTTATTTTTTAAGTCTGTTTTAATAATGTTATACATTATTGTGTGCTCGTGTTTAGAATAATTCAAACATTTTATAAAAACATCATTATATTTAACATGGAATATTGAAAATAATTTTTGTTGAGAACAAAATTATATGAGTGAATAAAACCGCTGGCATAAGGCAGTCTTTTCGATCTAGACAGATCCTTTGGATAAGTAGGGCTGATTCTGAAATCGATCAAAGACGAAAATATACACTTGATGCAAAAAAAAATGTTGTACCGATGTCTTCAAAAGTCTATGCTTCCAATTTCACTTAAATCCAAACCGATACAGATATTAGACACACTCATAAAGTTTCTATGCCATAAGTGTTATTAGTGTAATATATTTTTTTGTTTAACTTTACCGATTTTAGTGTATGAGATAAAGCCGAAGCGATAAATATCAAATAAATTAACGAATTAGCCACCACATTGTCGATTCGAAAACTCTATAATACAATTGCATTTAAAATCGTTATTTATATTGTACCAGAGTAATTTTTTTACAATAACAGATAGGTAGAACTTTTCCAATCAGGAACTGAAAGAAATTTAAATATAAATTGAAACCCAAAATGTTGGTCCAATAAAAAGTGGTCACTTGGTAATGAAAATCGACGTGCACGCTGATTACAAAAAAAAGTTTTAGACATATTTATAATGAAAAGGTGCAGACGTTATATGATGATTATATGAATGAGAGGTACTGATCTTTTCTTACAATAGATGATATTTTTTCTTACAATAGCTCACGTATTTTATGTACAATTATTCCGTATGTTTGTAGCATAATAATATTGTTTGTAGTCTAGTTTCTAGCATGAAATGCTGCATATCTGAAGGTCGGACCTTCCAGGCCCGAAGGCAGAGCTTTAGGCCCCAGCCAGAAGTTTAGATATTGAATATTTTTGTGGCAATAACTTCTTCTTCTTCTTCTTCTTCTATGCCCGTCGTATCGGTTTCTCCCTTATTTCTCATCATTCTGACCGAATTTTCATCAATGCAGTGGGCATTTTGAAAATGACAGCAACAGAGAGACATACTCATACATTTGAGATTGCATATGTATACTTGTGCACTGTGATTAGAACCCTTGTCTAAAATCGGTAATTAAGACTATTATATAGAGAGTAAAAGTTTTTTTTTATTCAAGTGGTAGTCTCCAAATACAGCATGCGTTTATATTAAGCAACTAAGTTTTTCAGCCTGATAATATTCATATATATTCTGCTTTCTCAATAAATTCGAATTTTAAATAAAAAAATACTTGTCCTTAATTAATTAATTTCATCAGATTGTCCATCAAAAATTTCACATCCAATGACTTTAAAAGAAACAATTTAATGAAAACAAAAAGCAAAGGCAACATATTGCAAATCGTACAATTTTATTACGTGTGCCCGCTCTTACGGAGCAAGATTAAAATGCGAAATCCACACAATACGAGGATGAAAAATTTCATAAGGCAGCAATGAAGCGAGCAATTATTTCCCAAGAGCCTCAGTACAGATATGCCGGCTCAGTTCCTAGACTTCCCCTATTTGTCGACTTGATGAAGCGAGTTCGTGTAGATTGTATAAATACTTTACGCTGACTCTACGATCTCGTCTGATTGTAATTGGATTAATCATTTTTTACTGTTTCTTTATTATTTTGATTTTTATATAAATTTTTTTGTTGAATAATGCAGGTGCTAAGGTAAGTTTAGTTAATTTTGTGGGGTTTATATTTATGTAACTGTATAATTTGAAAATACTAAGACACTTTTCACTATTTATTTCAAGATCCACAATTTTAACAATATGCATTTTTGGTTTCATGTGACTAAAATGAAGATTCATTTTCAATTTTAAGGTTTACTTCATGCTTTGAAACAACTCAAATATGATCACATTAGAACACAACGGTTGTTGTTATTACTTATGTTCTACTTTTTTATGTACAAATATCACAAACATTAATATCATCTCTCATTCTTTTTATAATTATATATATAAGATAAAATTTGTTTATCTTATTAGCTAAACGAATAATTTTGGCCTTTTTAAAAGAATAATAATAGTCCATTATAATGGATGTACATATTATCACAAAAGTTAACTAAAAAGTATTATCCTAAAATTGTATTGAGTTTTCTGCTTCTTACAGCAAGAAAATGTCGAATTCTGTTGAATGCGCCAAATTTTCGATTTGGCCAGGAATATACGAAATCGTATTTTATTCAATTGATCACTATTGAAGAGTGAGATTCAATTTCGAATAGTCAATTATTAAAAGTATTTAATGAATAAATCTTGTGGTAAGCGGTATTTGGCCATTTTAAAGTTGGGCAAGACAATTTAATTTCCCGGTGGAAGTAGAAAAGCTCATAATTCATAACCAGCTAACGTTTTGTCAGTTTGCATTTGTTAAAGCAAACGCATGCCTTTGAAGTTTTATTCCAACAAGAAAACACTTTCATGTTCCGTAATTAAGAATCTTATTTAAACCAATTTTCTAATAAATTGGCTTAAAGCTAAATTAAAATTTTATTATTCTCTTAACGTTCTTATTTTAATTGAGCTCATACTTGTAATGACGGAATAATTAAATTTTCTCACATCTTTCTATGTACCATTCAACGTTGAAGATTGCATCAAAGGGACCAGTTTCCGTGAGATCAACCAGCAATATACGAACGATTCTTTTGAAGTTCAACCAGATTTAAGGCTTGAGAAATTGTTCGGCATTCGATATACGACTATTATAATATGGATTTTCATAATTATAACCAAAGCGAAATTGATTTAAGAAGTTTGGTTTTATTTCGCATATAACATCTTTGATATGATAATGCACCTATGGGAAAATTTTCGAATGTTATAGTTTGTTATTAAATAAAACACATGTTCCTATTTAATAGAAATAGTACGAATGAATAATTATACGTTATTTAGGTTATATATTACTCCATCCATCCATCCATACTATGTTGTTTTAAAACTATTGTTCGTAGAATTTCATCACAAGTATTATCCGACTATTGCAGACCAATAATAGTTATAAATGGGACAGAAATAAAACATTCATAAATGACATTTAATATTTTCCATTCAATACAACTTTACCTAGAAAGCAATATTAAACAATAAAAAAGCTGACTCTAACAGATACACCAAAAGAAATGTTGACTTTATCTTGAAGTCGTTTTAAT
The DNA here is from genome assembly GCA_951802675.2 of Boloria euphrosyne. NCBI lineage: Eukaryota > Metazoa > Arthropoda > Insecta > Lepidoptera > Nymphalidae > Boloria > Boloria euphrosyne. Next base: position 9,107,847 of record OX637879.1, on the reverse strand, counting down.
AAAATGCTCTACTATCGTTTTTCTAGAGAATATTCCGATAAGTTTCGATAAAGGCTTCGAAGGCGCGGGTTTTGATTTCCTTTCATTTCCTTTTAGGAAACTTAAATAGAACTGAGACTTCCCTGACGACGGGGCACCGAATCAATTATTTGTGTTACGAAACTTTTGTTCGATTTGCTCCGTTTAATAGAGAAACCTAGTTTTTCTTATCTAATGTTACAAATCTTACAAATTCTGTTACTTTTTTTTAAATTGATTCTGAAAAATATCATAATGATTTTATTTTATAACACCTAGTATTATATTTATTTAATTTACTTCGTCTATCATAAGTATATAAAATTAATAGCAATTTTAACTACTACCTTTGATATTAATTCATAAGGCATTTCTTATATGTTTTTGTAAAAATAACTCAAACTAATATATTTATATTTTATACACTTATTTTTTGTTAATAAAATCAATTATAATATTAATATTATGTATGTAACACGTACATATTATGTATAATATGTGTAAAGTACAACAATAATTTATTACTAAGGAAGATACAATATTATATTTTAATATTTAAAATGATTAAAAGTCTAGTAAGCTGTCAAACATTTTTGTTTAACAATCGTGCTCAGAGATCTAGATATTGTGCGATGCGTGCGAATTGCAGTCCAGCGTGGATTATGTAGTCTTGAAGTAGTGGCCAAGCCTTAACTACCTATTATCAATTGCTAAACTTCTATTAATATTAAGTTTGTATTAAGTAATTCATTATTATTTATTATTTATAATAAAGAAATTTATAAATAAACTCAACTATATATAAATCAAATATACACTTATTTATTACAGTATATGTAAGTCGTATTTGCATGAAATAGTGGCAAAAACTAAGTAGTTGATATTAGATGTAATATGTAAATATATGTAGAAAAAATGGCGAAGCGACAAAATTATATTAGGAACGCAGTAAAAGTTGCAAGTGGCTCGTCAGCAAATTATTGCCCAACTCCTGTATTGCCGTGGGGACCCAAGTTTTGGCGTAACGCTCAACTTCTGATACAAACTTGTGATTTTCATTAAATTTCGCCTTGACGTTATATCTTTCGTTTAAAATTAGCGTCTCCTGGGTAGATAACTTCCTTCTTGGACTGATTAGTGTAGGTTTTTACGTAAAAATGTATTTACATTAAATATTTTTTACACTTTTGATAAATAGGTATAAGTTATCACAACAAAGCTCTAGGATATAACATGCTTACAGTGTATTTCCAGATTTGAATTGATAGACTACCTGCAAGTTAAAGTGAATAAGCAGTTACGCTAAGGCTCTGCCATACAAACTTTCAACTTGCAAGATTTGCGAAAATGCCAGCTTTATTTTAAGGATAGGTAGAGACAGAGTAATATTATATTAATATTTATACTATAAACATTTTTTATGAGACTACGAAGTTCGTTCATCATTTTTAGTGTAGTATCTATAATTTTGAAGAGTAAAATTTATTAATGATTAGATTCCTTATGATGTACCTATGCATATTATATTTTTAAATATTATTTTTAATATTCTACACAGTAATAAAATAAAATAAAGTTGTTAGTAAACTATATAAACATTACTATAAGATAATGTTGAATGTGTATAACTGTCTTTAAAACATGTAGCACCTACAAAAGCTTTTAAAGTGGATTTAGAAACTCTCCATTCGTTTTAGGTTGTTATGAATTTATTATACATGTGATTTATAAAATTATGTTTACGAAAAAGAAATAGTATTAATAGTGCCATAGCTTTTAATTACTTATGAAGAAGTTTTCAGTTGTTAGTAAATTCATTTCCTCTGTACACTATTCAGCCCTTTTTTTAAACGTCCCACTGCTGGGCATGAGCCTCCCTTTAATACGAGGGGATCAGACCATAGTCCACCAAGCTGGCCAAGTGCGGGTTAGCGAGGAGACGAGTCATGTTAGAAATGATTCTCACATGAAATTGTCACAGGTACGAGACCTGGATTTTAACCCGCATCATTCGGTTATCCAAGCGAGCGCCTTACCACTGAGCTACCACTGCCTCTTTACTTAACATAGTAATAATGCAAAAATTACTTTGTTAGCTTGTTACCTCTTATTGAACCACATCTTAACTAATTTGTCAAATATTGAACGAAATGGTCTTAATTTCATTCAGGTAGGTACGTGAATGTATGAAATTACTCGCATACAAACACCATATAAGAAGGCTAAAAAAATTATGTTTATAAAAAAAATAGTTTGATGAAAATATATGTTTTTGTATCAGTTATAAATTCAGTTTGATATGAATATTTATTAGTTACCTATACTATTTTATGAATGGAGGCGTGCCCACGTGACCACACCTTTATTTATTCTAATATGTAAATTATCCATTAGCGTAACGATATTATGCGATAGGAATATTAATGGAAAGTAATTTAAATACAATATTGTATATTTCTTTTAACATATATTTATATTATTTTTATATTTTTTTCTTGTGATTGTGACAGTATAAAAAATATTTGTTACTATAGTAAATACGTTATAATATATCTAGTATCTAAAAGCTATCTTACATTTTAAGTAAGTATTAAGTACACTAAATATTCACTACCAGTAGTTAGGGTTAAATAAATTAATAACATACAATGATGGGCTACAATTTACACATTTTAGTTATTCATTTACTGCCTATTACAATAACTTATATTTAATAATCATTTTAAGGACAATTTTTGTATGAAAGACTCTTTTTAACATATGCGATAAAAAATGCAACTGTCCCTCATTAAAAAAATAATTCAATGAAGTTACTACTATTTTGCAAATGATGATGTTTCTTCTCTTTATATTAAAAAAAAACTTTTATATGGAGACCTATTTTTTACAAGAATCTACTATAACACTCTCAAATAATATAATACTTTATATGTGTATGGAAAACCGAATTTTTAACCAAATAATGTACGTATGTAGTAATTTAAACTATTGTAACGCACGATAAAATATTTTTAGTTGAATTAAAAACAGTCATTTTACAGAATTCTCATGTTCAGATCTTTATGGAGACAAGATGGCTTAACTGTGGGCGGCTGTCACTTGTATGGTAAAATATTACTTATTATAAATTATCTTCATTAAAGGGAAACATGTAGACATGGTAGTATATCAATAAAAGTAGGGTATCTTAAAAAAACTGTTTATTTATTACTAAGTAAGATTATTTATATTATAAATTCTATTTGACTCCAAGTTTGGCTCAGTTAGTTGTACTTGCTGTGCCAACGGTCGCGGGTTCGATTCCCACTGGAACACAATTCAATTTTGTTAAAACTAAAAGAATATTCTATTGCAACTTTGATCTTTGATTTAGTGTAAATAAGAAACGAATGATTCTGGTCTTCAAATATTATCTAATTCAACTCAATTAAAGTTAATGTAAATTAAACTCATTTTATTTACTTACTGTAGTACAAAATATCTGTGTATTTGTAGCAATTAGCTAGCGCGTATCTAAAGGCAATTTTAAAGGCGCTTAGTGGATAGGGTTGGCAAGATATGTTTTTAAAAATATTTAAATTAAATATTAATATTTCATCACCTCATGTGCTTTAGTATGGATTATGTATATGCAATAGACATATTATGTAGTGTAATACTTCTGCAATTTTCAAACAGTATACATAGATGTAGTCTTGAAATATTTAAATTGTATAAAGCAATTCAATTATTAAAATATCGGAAGCAATTCAATTTACCTCTTCAATCATATTTCAATCGTTGGAAAATAGAAAATTATTAAGTAAAATTTTGCCAATCCTACCAGTACACTTATCTGAATGATAACGATTATTGGCGTCTCTACAGCCTTAGCTTGAATTCGCTTCTCAAATTCTCTACGCCACTGGATTCTAAGGAAGTTGGTACTTTCAGGCAATAACAGTTACTGGGAACATTTATTGAAAATAAAAAGTTTTTACTCTTTATTTTTAACTTAGAAATGTACAGTTCTTAAGACTCACTCTTAAAAAATACTGACGGATAAAATTTTACGTGGTCTGTTAAGTTCTTCCTTTAAGAGCATAAATGTTTGAAATTGTATAACAGTTAGAAATTGTATAACAGTTAGAGATTAGATTTTTAAGAAATAAGTTAGTTTTCCTTCAAATATGTTGGGGGTTTTAAGGAACTCTCAATAAGATATAGATATAGATATAGATAGATATAGATTATTTATCCAAACAGTATTGTTGAACAATGAACAGGTCTTTTGTAAATATACAGTATGATAATGTGTTGGGCGAAACCCTTATTGAGATGCATTCGAACTTATTGTGTACACCCGTATCTTTAAAAAGCAATGTATAAGATCTCAATGACAAGCATCGCTCGGTCAAGTTTTTAATGTGTTAAAGTAAATTTATTATGGCATAAATGATGTTTTATATAATGAATTGAATTTGTATACTAATAATTTATTAGTTTACAAAGTTATGAATAAAATTTGATTATACTGCTGAATCACATGCAAACATATTATACATATACTTCATCATCATCATCATCAGCCCTTTTTAGCGTCCCACTGCTGGGCACGGGCTTCCCTCAGTACGAGGGGGATCAGGCCATAGTCCACCGCGCTGGCGTAGTGCGTGTTGGCGGACTTCCCATGTCTTACGAAAACTTGCTAGGTTTTCTCAGTCATGCAGGTTTCCACACGATGTTTTCCTTCACCGTAAGACAAGAGGTAATCAGGATAGAAAATGATTCGCACATGAAAATATCAGAGGTGCGAGACCCGGATTTGAACCCGCATCACTCGGTTATACAAGCGAGCGCGTTACCGCTGGGCTACCACTGACCATATACTTATACGAACCTAATTAGTTTACTGTTAGCTCAAGTTACTCTTGAAAATAATATGGTTTATATACTTCAATGATTGTTTTCTTATCAGGATAATATTATGAATCGCATCCTTTGACCTCGAGTAACACATAAGCTACTGTGAGGCCCGCAGGGATGCACCTGAGCGAAGCGAGACTTTTCTTGCTAGTATTTTGCTAGTATTTTCTAGAATCATTCCTAAGATCCAGAGATAATCGGTTACATATTATAAACAAGGAAATAATTATTATCTTATCATAATGAAAAAAAAGGCTTTCCGAATATTAAAAACGAATTAATAAAATAATAATCCTAACTAATTCTAATAAAAAGAAAAACTACTAGTTGTTCCGGCACATACTAGTTTATATAAATAAAAATAAACTAAGTTACGGGCCGCATGATAAGCTATCGCTAGAGCGTTGTAATAAATCCTCATTTAAAAAGCGCTTCAGTAAATTTTAGAAGTACTGCCACTATTAACCACAATTATTTTAAACCCTTTCTGGCATTTCTTGGCCCTATAATTGGTATTTACCTAAAGTTTCTAATCAAATTAATTGATATAAATGGATGTTCTTAGTTAAAAATAATTGATAGTGAATATAGAAGTGGCAGGGCATTATATTATAAGATTTAGTGTTCTGCTTTATTTAAGCACTCTATGATACAAATAGGGTTATGGTAGTGAGTGTCCCTAAATATCGTTTGCGAAATTATACGCTTACGAAAGCAATTGCTTTAAAAGAGAAAAGCTTGGTACTTCGTTTTCTATCTTAAACTAATTATTAATTATATTATATTAAAATTTCAATATTTATATTTCTTTAATAAGGTGAAAGTCGTTAGACATCAATCATCATCACACCAGAACATTTTTATAACCCTACGATTGTCACTTTTCCAATAAAAGTTATATACAGCCGTGTGAAACCACGTTTAAAAGTATACTTTCAATGGGTTGTGAAACCTCCCAAATTACCCATAATTTTCGTTTCTGTTCAATATTGATATATAAACTTTCGGACCTCCTGTAGTGTTATGTCCGCTTAGAATTTATCTTCAATGGCATAATCTATTAAACCATGATGTTTGTAGCATTAAATTGATACCAAGTATTTATTAGTCGCTTTTATTTAAGTCCTTATTTCACTACATAGTTATATTAATAAAGCCATAATTAGCATATTTATTTATTTTTATTTAATATTATAAAGCTGTGAAATCTGTGAATATTATAAAGATTAATAAATGTGTTAACTAATTTCAAACAAAATATAAATTATGAAATATTTTGCGATTTTTTGAAAACTAACTCTGGAGGGAACCTTTGACTATTTACTATACAAGTTATGTTTACTTATATTTGTTGTTTGGTTTATTTTATTATTCTTAACAAAATAATAAAAAAAATGAGTATCGTTCACTTTTACTATGAACTTGAAGAAATAATTTAACAATTTTATTACATTACAAATAAATAAAATGTCATATTTTGGTATCCAAATACTTAATATATTATGTTGTTAATAAAAAGATTTATAAGGAAACTGTATCAAAGAACGCGTATTCACGGTTCTATACAGTAGTTGGTAAAGGCAGGCCTGATTTACAGTTGCCCTATAAGTGAAACTTTCCTAATAAATAAACCGTATTTACACCGATGTCAAATTCCATACTTGGTATCTCTCACATTGGACTCGACTGCCGCTTTTTGTTAGAACCACATAAATTTATCCCTTTTACTCATGTACAACATATTCTAGGGCTTTTATGAGTAGGGTCTCAGACAACTCCACAATTTATACCTTTTAATCGTCGATTTGTAAAGTTTGTTTGCTAAAACATGTTTCAGGACGGGTTAGGTTCATTGCGGCTAAAGTGATTTTCGGAGTTCTATTAATTTAAAGCCCAAGACCTTATGATAATTTAAAATTAAATAATGTTAATAGTTCAGTAAACCATAGTTAAGAGCTTTTATTTTAGCATCTTTTCCGTTAATATCAAGTATTTTTTCTTAAAAAATTCTAGATTATTAAAATTTACTCATGATATATTATTAATTCAATTACAAGTGTTTAATTATCACTCGAAAATCACTTGCTTACTTATAAGTGGAAATATAAACTAAATTTAGGTCATTAATTATTATACTCTCCTTTGATATCAACATTATAAGATGTTTATGTTCAGAACAATGACTTCCTCAATTGTGTTTTTCTTCACAATACTTTGCCAAATATAGCGAACTGCCAACTATGCCAGGGGAACTCTACTTGCCAAGTACACTATTTTCGAGATTCCGAACTTACCCTGAATATTATGCAATATGTATTTACAATTCACAGTTTCCCTAATAAAAATGGTTTGGATTATTACATTTATACTGTTATAGTGTGAAGGAATATTGTTATGGGCTTATGCGAAAATGTTTTTGAACCTTCTATGAATTTCGATCGTTTGATAAAGAGAGAAACGTACCTACGAATACGATTATACATCGTCAAATGACACTTACCAAGCGTCGACGAAATCAGAAATCAAGGCTAAGCTGAATGAGACTTCTACTCTGTCCAAACGTTAAAAAAAATCTATAGGTCACCAGTGACTAGCCCTCACTCCACTAAGGTATGTTTTAACAGTCAGTATAAATTTCTCAGCTACATGATTTTTTCCCGCAGTAAATCTATTAATAATAGTATTATAAAGCTGAAGAGTTTGTTTGATTTAACGCGCTAATCTGTGGAACTACTGGTCCGAATTGAAAAATTATTCATGTGTTGGATAGTCCGTTTGTCGAGGAAGTCTATAGGCTTTATTATATCGGCGGTGGCGAGGAAAGAGGGACACCGGTAGCTCTGCGAGGTACCACACCGAGTGACTCGGAAAGAATTTGGTTTCCAGCCTTTCGAACGCGAGTGAAGCCGCGGGAAATGCTATACTGTATAAGTCGACCGGAAGAACCTGCTATCTTAATAGCAAATTTTATCAAAATGTGGAGTATGTTATTTTCTCGTCGGTGCAGTTTACTTATGATGTGGTCACAGAGAGGATGAGACAGACCAAAATTTTTATATTGTATCGATAATAATTACTAGATAGTAGATATTTAAAAAAGATTTATTATAAAAATATGTATTGTGAAGATTCGACTTAGTTAGAAATTTATTATGTTAATATTTCAAACGAACTACTACTACTAAGAATTTTTGCGCGTGTGTGTGTGTGTATATATAGAGTATACCAATGTTTGTTACTACTACACACACTGATATGAACAGATTTAGCCAAATTAATAACCTACACAGACAGGACTAGAATTCAGTGACCTTTATCAAAAGTCTTATAAAGGATAAGATTAAAAAAGAACTTTGAGAAAGCTTTTTTTTGGTATTATTAAATTCTATGCATATATTATTAGAAGTTTTAGAGATTTTTTTTATTAGACGACTGGAGGTCGAGGGTTCAAGAGTAGGTCTAATAGTATATAATATGGCATATTATATAGTCATTTTTTTTAAGGTTTAACGCATTAATTTAATAAAAACCAGGATTTATCGAAATAAGTTAGTCATTTTTAAATATCTATACATCTACGCATATTTTTTAAATTAATTTTTTAAAAACAGTAATCAATGAAATCTATGTAGTTAAAGAACCGTGGATTGGACGCATTTGTGAAGATTTCCATTACAAAGTACACCTGAATATAATATACTGAACAAAGTAATTCATATTTTGAGTAAGTTATTTACATGAATACACCTATAGGTATTTAACCACGAGAGCTTATACTATACTTATATAAAGGGTCGTTTCTTATTTATCATTCATTAGATAAAATACAATGAATAGCAGTAATAAAAGCTATCACCTGTTCTAACCTTCTATAATCTGAGATTGTAATTAATAAGAAATAAAAGGAACCTGACGAATGACAGTCTAAAACGCATTTAATATTTGATAAGGGTAACAAATTGGATATAGATAGTACGACTCGGGGACAACGAGATTGTAAATGCATCTCATTGATAGCTGGTGTGTTGAGAAATCAATATGTGGACATGATGCAATGAGTATTAAACATTTTTTAAATTTTAGAATAAAATCGCAGTGTAAAAGTAATTATATGTAATATTATATATAAAATGGTAAATACATTATGTAGGTACTACACTAATAATAATTCTTCTCTTTTAATATCTCAGTCTATGTCAGTGGGAAAGGAAAAAGGTTGGCTTTATAAATGTTTGGAATACTACTATAGGTTCTCAGAAATCTGATCAGAACTGTAAAATTCGTGGTTTCAACTAACTTCACTTCTTTATCGTTATAAGTATTGTTATTTATAACCAGCATTCATAACTGAAAAGAAAAAAAAAACAAATATTGATTTTTTTTAATTATTTTTATTTTAATTATTTTCATCAATTAATTTGCAGAAGGAATATGTTATTTTTTACGACAAATAAAATTTATAAAATGTTAAAAATAGATTTACATAAAAAAGTGATGTGAATGATCCATACTATTCTTTGAATTGTCCTTCAATATCATGTCTTAGCGGTCCAATATCATTGATGTTTGTAATCTCAGAGGTATTTAATTTGAATATCACATGTTATCTTTATCTTATACTTTGAGTTATCGCTGAAGCGTCTATCAGAAGGATAAATTGTATTTGAAATAAAAACTTTTAACGTCATTCTTGTTTTAACGAACTGATTACAACAATATAATGTAATGGCCTAGAGATTTTCTTAAGGAAGATGGAGTAAGCTTAAAGAATGGTAGGTTAGGTTTGTACTATTTGATATACAAACGCGAGTGAATTATCAATATTTTACACCCTCAAAGTTACAAACTGCCAAGAAAACACATATTACCATTCATATTATGTTTATTACAGGATACTATTACTTAGAAAGCTCTAAACTGTACGCGTAGGAGTTCAAACGCTTATTTAAAGCTCACCTTATAAATTCAGTCATGATAATTTCAAATGATAAACATATGAATAGGGGCGATATTTCAAGGCTTTCAAGCATCGATATTCTGTTAGCTGCATAAGATTAAGTTAATAGTAATGCTCCTTTGTGCCACTTGGGTGAGTCATGATCTTTATCAATATAGCAGCGTGTAAGGACGTTCAATCATTATTTATATATTTCGATGTATTCTCATTGATACATATGTATTTAAATTATAATAAGTATTTTTGAATATTTTACCGTACTATTGATTTTTACTAATATTTTGAATAGCATAGAATAGCAGTGACAGAAGAAGCGACAGTAGTATGTAGAGATCATAGCGCTTGACACTTATAAGCATGGTTTCCTCTGCCCACTTAACAGGGTATAAAGCGTAGTACAGGCACTAAAAATGCGAAAATACACAGATTTATAATTTATTTTCTGGCAGTTTTAAAAATAAAATTACGATATAAGTATTTTATTGCATTAAATATTTCTTGGGTAGAAAGAATGGTAATGAGTTTGAAATTATATTAATTATTAAAAGACGAACTGGACAATGTATGCATTGTAATAAATGTAAGTATATATATCAGTGTCAAATTAAAATAAAACAATATATCCGATGCCAGTTCTGTTCTTGATAATATTTTGTTTAAACTTTTAACAAAAAAATATTTGAGATTTTTTTAATTAAACCAATGTTAAATAGAATCGAAAGATTCAGCATAAAGGTTTTATTTATTACTTTCAAAATTACAAGTTTTTTTTAGTGACAAAATGAATACAATTAAAAAGACAAAACTTTGAATTTTACATAAATTTGCGTAAAAAACTACTTTAAAGACAAAGTATCAGCATTTATTTTGGGTAGAGACGACTTTACTGTTAAATGTCATGACAAAACGCGGTAAACATAGCTAGTGGTATGTCCTGGGGAATTTTAGTGAAATATGATTTGCATATCTTAGTAATTGTCGCGCTAAGTTGAAAGTTGCGTGTGAACGACCTATCATCACACGTCAAATTAAATTGTTATTGATGCCATATGTATTATCTCTTGATCTGTGATCATATATTCGGGTGTGTTCGTATATTACGTGACATCAAGAAGGGTGCATTATAAAAACTCTTTGATGTTTTATGATGATTCACTAAGGAGATTCATGCGTCGTGTCAGCATAAACAAACTAGATAGTGATAAAAAAATATATTTAATACTAGCAACCCGGGTCGCTTCGCTGGACGAAAGTTAAAATAAATTAAACGGTTCTTATAATTGTCACTTAAAATTAAAGATGCCTAAGTTACTCCTAGCTAATTTTATACATTAGCTATCTATGAGCGAAAGTTCATTCAAAACAGGTCTAGTAGTTTCTGAGATTAGTCGAAACAAAGAGAGACACACAGGCAGACAAACATTTTAAAAATATACATATTTTTTTTCATGTAAGGACTGATATTCTGCATACCATATGGATTTAGTGAAAACCTGTTAAGTTAAAATTAAAAACAGACATCAATTTTATTTATATGTACCTACTGAATAAATAAAATTAATAGAAAGCACGCAACAAAACAAGAATAAATAAATAAATATGTTGCGACATATAAATAAAAAGGCACACTGATGCAGATGTTAAGTTTGCTTTAAAGTTAATAAAATATTTTCGGTATTGAAATTAATTAAGTGTACCCTTGATGTAAGAAATCAACACTTAATCCTTAAAAAATAATATATTGAAACTCTTATTGTAATAGTTTAAAACAAATAAACATTTCCCTAATTCTTATTAAGTACATTTTCGTATTTCATCTTAAGCATAATAAGGTATAAGTGACTATTGCCGACTAACATTCTTGTTATCTCAATTGGACTTTATGTATATTATTACGATAATCTTGAGAAGAGGCCTAAATGCTAAGATAATACATATTAAAGATTACAGAGTCATGCACGTCTACACTTTAAGATTACATGAAATTATCGCGAATCCTATTCATGCAACACCCACTCGATTGATTCGAAACGCGACCCACGCACAGATAAATCGTAAATCAACACTGGCACTCACTAACGAACGCTGTTCAAATAGGGAACATATCCTATAAAAATGCATAAAACAATGAATGAAATCAATTCGCCAATTTTTTGAAAAAACATTTACTTTTAACACAGGGTGATGACAGTTGGAATAAACGAATGAGGCATGGAAGAGAAGTACCGGAAATATTGAAGATGTGAAGTTTTATTCTAATTAAAATATTTCTAAGAATAAGAATAGCTGCATTTTGTTTAAAAAGGCTAATTAACAGTACAAAAAAATGCGGCCGTAATTTTGTACAAGTTATTAATCAATCCTTCAATATCTTTTATTAAATTAATATTTTAAGTTAAACAGGCAAATTGACAAAAAGACAAAAGTTAGAAAAATAATAGATATTTCTTGTACTTCTTGTTGTTGTAGCAAAAATATCGCATGATACACCCAAGCAAAGCGTGGGTAAGGTCTAGTACGTAAATAATATCTGGTCGAAACTTGGCTTGACAGAATAAATTAAAGATTAACAGAAGATATATTGATATGAATAAACATTATAATTGTATAATTTTATTTCTTTATTTTTTAGCATATATATTCATTAAACGCATTTGCAAGCCCTGTGGTGTTGCAGATGTCCATGGGCGGAGGTGATCACTTTCCATCAGGTGAGCCTCCTGCCCGTTTGCCCCCTTTGTCCCATAAAAAAAAATTAAACTTTACGGCCAATCTACAATTTGGTACGAGTGTTTAAATTACTAAGCTAAACTAAAGCATGTATAATATAATATCTGTACATATTCCAAATATTTATAAAGGTAAGTACATAAAATATAAGGCTTTATAAGTTTAAAACGTTTTATCAAAAATATTTTGTTCAACATTTAGTTGCCTATTTCGTGTTTTATTTTAAATCACAACAATTAAACTTGAACAAAGCTTTTAAGTCTCAAACATGGGGATTATTAAATGGGGTACAAACTTACTATTAACTAAAAATAACTCTACTGCTCACTAAATAGTGTTCATATTTCAATGGCTATTTATTTCACAATTCATGTTAGTTATGATTTGGCATTTTTCGGCACTTCAGAGCGTAGAAAAGTATGGCTTATTATGTTTAAATACGATTTAAGTTTCAAAAAATGTTAAGGACCGTCCTATTTTAAAAGGTTTTCGCACTTGCATTTGTTATAGCTTGATAATTTGTCGTTTAATGAAGCGAGTCGGCCGTCTCCGGAAGACTGTAGAAAAATGCACTCAGCCAATGGAGATTTTCTTCTTAATTGTGCGTTCTATTGTATTGTTTATGAGGCGAAAGAAAAAATGTGTGGTTTATTTGCATAAATATAACAAGGAATGAAGCGCCCAGCCAGTCTTCTCTGCTTACGATGAAGGCTATGGCAATGAATGGGAAAATGGTTTATTATCCTTTTTTAAATTGCAGTGGCTTGAAATATTTCGTCATTCTTAAATGAACTTTTTATAAGATCTTAAGTATTTTTATAAGCCTTGAAACATAAATAAAAATATTTCCTTTTTTTGAAACCACTGGGCATAATTTGATGAAATTTTGCATGATTATAGTTGATTATCCAATATACAGAATACTTTTTACTAAAAAAACCTCATATCTGAAAAATTGGACGAATCCGAGAGAAGCAAGGGTGAATCACTAGTTCATAATATATTTTATGAAAACTAATCATATGTGTATTGTGTATATTTAAATAGGACTTACTCTAAAACTTGAATATCATGCCGACTAAAAGATTTTGAGCACGAAGCTTTTAATTGTAAAGGGGATTAGTTCTTATCTGATAGAGGCTAGTGTGACCATTTGTAATAACATATTTATTCCTCGCGTTTGACAGCTGTGGGCGGCGCGATATAATGATAACGCAAAGGCTATAACGCGTCTGAGATAACTAACATCGAATACAATAAAGGACTTTATTTGTAAAGCTTTAAGCTCTGTATTTGAAAGAATATTATTATGTCTAGTTAAAAATCATTACGGCTGCTTAAGAAAATGAAATTCGAAAATGTATGTGAGTATTCCATGTATATGTGCATATATTAAATTTTGTTAATTATGTTTTAAATTAAATTTTTCTACCCCTAATATTATTTTTAATTATTTATTTCATATCTACTGCCTTTTTTCCTAATACGCTAACTTAAAGGAGAATATTAGCTTTAGCATCTTTATTTTAATAAAATTACTGTTTAATTACCAAACGTACTTTTTTTCATATCATCCGTCGAATAAACATGACTACCAATACACTAACTAAAATATTTTTAATTATAAAAATTTTCTTAGTGTGTACATTTATCTTAATTTTAAAGAAACACTATAAATCTTAATATTTTGTGTTTTTTCACTATGAAATTTTGTCATTAGTAAAAACTGCATTTCACGTATTTAATAACTTCCTAAACACACTCTGTACAAGAAATCTATTAACGTCAACACGAACGCTTTAGCAATCTATCAAGTAGAACCCTTGTAAATGAAAAACGTTTTCGTCTATAGGCGTGATAGCGTTGTAATATTTCAAACACTTAATTTTATGGTAATGGTGAATATAAACTATATAAAAAATTTGCGTTAATGTGCATTAGTAAGCGCTTCCTTATGCACTTATATAAGTTATCCAAAACACTCTACAATACTTATAAGTATAAATATCCAAAACACTCTACAATACTTATAAGTATTGTAGAGTGTTTTGGATATTTTTGAAAATGTTTATAATAGTGCAATAAGGTTTTTGGGCGAAAAAAAATTACTCTGCACAATGACGAGCGGGAATGTAGAGAATAATATCAATGAAAGACCTGATATCGCTTGGTACTCTATTCCTTCTGCCTATGCTGCATGGAAAGGTATATAGTGTATGTTTTTTTATATAAATTATAGCTTTTGTATGCTATCACTCAAACCATCTGCCATTATTAGTAAATAAAACACATTGTAATTCAAAAAATTAATAAGCTCTCTAAGTGTATATAATATTAAAATTGAATAATTCGATGTTAAATATAAATATAAATATTTTAATAGATAAATACCATAGTAAAACTTTCTTTTATATATTTTAAAATAATCATGAAACCATCCCACGCTTTACAAAGTTTACTGCCGTAAGATGAAAACATATACCGATAATGGACCTTTCGCTTCTACTATGAAGTGATAATCAAATTTTCATATTCGTGTCTAATTTAATATATTTTTATCATCATTTAACACTTTTCTACACCCAACGTTTGATACTTTACGTTTATAGATTTTCTAAGAGCATTAGCTATGACTATATTATTCAAAATACTTATGTTTGACCTGTTAGAATTATAATAATAATCAGTTTATATGAATGGAGTTCATAATATTATTATCATAATAAAAGTTTATAAAATAGCTATAAAATATTAAAGTTGTTTATAAATATTTTAAGTTAGATTTAATTTATTTTTATACTATAAAAGATTTTTATTACTCTTCTTTGAATCATTGCGCAGTACATCACTATCCATATGATTTGTCGTATGGTAGAAACGCAGCATGATACGTTGTAAATTACTTTATGTGACACATTACGATTCACAGCTGCATAATCTAACGAATGCGTTACTTTAAAGAGGCTAGCCTTTAAATGCCATTTATAGATGGCGCTTTGAAGAAAATGTTTTGAAATACAATATTAAAATACCATTCTGATTTAAAAAATACTTTTGCATTTTATAGCCAATTTATTAAGAACTAGTGTCTCACCCTCGCTGCGCTCGGGTTCGTCCCTAGGTACGTGTTGTATATATTTACTTCGCACCGCCCGGTATATATTTGACTTGATTATTTGAATTACCATTGCACGCACCATGGCAACGGTCATAACATGATACGTCATGATCTTTAATTTTGTAAAGTTTTTTTTAAAATTTCTTAATTTTTTTCGATATAGTATGTTATCCTTAAGAGATAGACATATGCCATCGCTAACTTTTTTGTAGACCTATATAAGATACACAATTCCACCATACATCATTTTGTTATATCTCAAAGGGTTTAGGCAGCGTTTTCGTTGAAAGCTCTCAGACGGCTGATCCAACAGATGTCATTACATTTTAGCCAATTTATACAAAAACTTGACAAATTATATATTAAAACCTTCCTGGAGAATCATTCTATCCATTGGGGAAAACTGCATGAAAATCAGTGCAGTAGATTTTGAGTTTATCACGAACAGACAGACAGACAGACGCGGCGGAGGACTTAATATGTATAGATACGAGTAGTTATAGGCTTATATTATTTTACATGAAGTCGAATAAGTATTATATATCAACATGGATATAAGTTTCTTTGACGGCTATTTTTTGTTAAATTCTTAAATTACTTTTAGTCTTACAAAAAAAGTAGATAGTAAAGAAACTAAGTGACACTTTATATGGTACATAAAGTTTATTAATTAACCATAGAAATTTTTATAAAGCTATAAAGTTTTTTTCATTTGACTTTAGCTTCATAATTCCCAAACATATCTAAATTAAATATATTGAGTAGTTAATTTTAACTCAATTCCTCCTTTATGAGGTAAAGATAAACAGCTAGACAAGCATTTACGATTTATATTATAACATTTTTATCTATTGTCTTGAAAATACTTCCGAGTATACATCCGTACCAACAAGACGTTGATTGAATGGTAATACAATACTGAAGGAAGCGAACCAAACATTTCCTGTTATTTTTATTTTATCCTAATTCTCCTGGAAACATGCGAACCCTATTTGTAGGTACCTATTAATTTTCTGTTTTAAGAATTCTGAAAAATAATGAATGTAAGAATGCAATATACAGTATTTTTTTGTTTTATAGCAATCAATAAGACAACTATGCAAATTATAACACAAAAAAATGTTACATAACCATCATTATAAGATTCTATGTACAAAATTTCATCGAAATTCATTCATCCGTTGCAGCGTCAATGAGTCACTAATAAACACAGAAACACACTGGTAATAAGAAAAATAGCTTACTGAGAAAAGTTTAATTAAAATCGGCTTAGCCATATCAAAGGTTTACTATATAAAGAAATTAATATTTAAAATTCGAGTAGCTTGGGCTCGTAAAATATTATGATCATATCAAATTTTTAATTAGTTTAAAATGAGTATTGTAGATATAACACTTTAATAATGAATGCTTTTTTAAAAAAATAACACTTAATTTAACAAAGAGAACGTAACACCATTCTTTGCGCGTACAAAATAAATTGAGATATCTTTTGAAATCACATAACGGAAACGAATTTAATTTATCGACTGCGAGACACCTTGGTTGTGGGACAATTATTAAGAAACAAATTTATCCCTGCATCTCAATACAACCTTATTCCAAAGTCGTTAAGCTGCTTTTTAGAGCCTAAATGAATTTGTACTTTTGCGATAAGTGCTGAAGTGACACAACTTAATAGGATTTTCACAAAAAGGTAAATATTTATTATCTGAAGAACATAATATACAGTACGTCCAATTCTATTTATTGGAATTCTAATGCGACGTCAATATCAGTCGTTCTCGTAGAACTTGAAGACTAAAAATATTTGCACAGTTAAGTTAAAATTTGCCGAAAATTAATTAATAACAATTAACGACTACTATATTTGCCATAAGGGCTTGCTAAAGGCGTTTTGGGTTAAATTTAGTACACGGATAGGTATGACTGGAGTAATATATAGGTGACTAGACGAAACAAGGATAAGTTGATAGTATATATTAATTATATTAGTAGTCTCTTGTAAATAGTATTTTAAAAATAAAATTGCACTTATTTATGCTGTTTTTCAATATTATTGTGAAGCAAAATAATTCTTATGATATACTAATTGACCGTATTTCCATTTTGTAAGAAGTAAACTTCTTTATCCTCAGCGCTCTTCCGAGGACTAAAACTTTTCTTATTGAAACTTACCCAAGGCTGAGGGATAATGTGGTATTTCCGAAGGATTTATGAAAGTCTCATTAGGTCAAAGAATCTCACAATATTATAACAACTCTTTATATTATTACAAACTTATATTAAACTCCAGTCTAGTGGAATCGTTGCATGTTTTGGAAACAACCGATTTATATTTTTGTTGGAAGGATTTATTTAATTTAAAAATACTGAATTATCACTAGTAAATAACTAAATTATAACTATTTGAGAATACTAAAGAAAAACCTTATTCTCGCCGTTATTATTCATCATCATCATCATCAGCCCTTTCGAACGTCCCACTGCTGGGCACGGGCCTCCCTCAGTACGAGGGGGATCAGGCCATTATTATTGCTGTGATGAAAATCAAAGTTAAAATGCGAAAAATACGAAAAGATAGCTTTGGATTCGCGTACGTGTAAATCGATGAAAAAAAAATTAACCGAATCAAATTTATACATTAAACACGTTTTGAAATATTTTATTAAACTTTAAATGTCTTATTGATATAAAACATTGGAGAATTTTTGTTTGTCTGTCTGTCTGTCTGTCTGTCGGTCTGTGAACGCATCACAAAAAAACCAACTAAATAGATTTTGATGAGATTTGGTATCATGATAGCTGGATCAATAAATTTTTACGGCGGAGAAATATCTCACTTCTGAGAATAGTATGCATAGAAAAAAAGGAAGTAAGGACGAACCGAGCAGAGTGAGAGTCAGTCTAGTATACTGTATACCTAAGGTGGAAGAAGGAAATGCTTAAAATTGGCATGGTATTAAATATTATTTGTAGATAGTATAAAAACAATATCTACTCGTAGTAATAAGATGAAAAATTTCTATAGTTGTTGTTCGAAATTTTCCAACTAAAATTTCAAACTTATTTATTAAAAACTAGTTTTAAATTAGCGCAATATGTAAAGTATACAAAACTCAAACTCGCATTCTCGCTTCGACGAGTTTATTTTTCAATAGTACAATTTGCAGTTAAGCGGAACTCAGCACTTTTTGAAATTAAAAAAGTATTTTGTTCGCAGCGCATTTAGCAGTTGTGAAGTTAGATTTTCATTTATCTTAATACTCAGCTTATTGTAGAATAGAAATATGTTTTGACGAAAGTTGTTTCATTATTTGAGTTTACTTAAATCCAATTCACTCTTTTGTTGACTATTTTTATGAAAAAATAATGACATCAATAGTTTTCTCTGGCAAAGGGGTGTTAGTTTCTGAAGTAAAAAGAAGAATTTTCTTAACAAATCTTGATATTTACTTTACTAATCAATACGTCCGTTATAGACTTTAAAATTATCCAAACGATGTTCCCCAAAGCGTTCATTAGAAAGACAACAATTCGAAAATGGTTTTAGGCTACAAGAACAATGCGTTAGGCACATTCGCTCTATTCATGAAGGCAGACAAGAAGTTGACAAATATGAAATACGTTAATTTTCACGAAAACTTCTTACTACTAGAAAATATCTCATAGAAATAGGTATATGGTAACCGTTAAAATGTACCTAGGCAAAACCCGAGCAGAGCGAAAGCGTTTCGCTAGTTTTAATAGTAGTTAACATAATTTCTAAAAGTGCTTTAATTCTTGCTCACAATTTTAACTAAATAAAATGAACGTATGTTGATGTTATGTTATTAAGTATACACCTTAGATACCATCCTGTTTAATGGAAATGGAATGCCATAGAATATTATGTTAAACCGATTATACTATTTACATAATATTATATAGAAAGTTTCGCTTTTGAATACGGAGATTTTTGACTTGGCATGTTTTCTTTGCACATTCCTAAACAAATTCACGATCACAGCCTGATTTAACTTTTAGAGCCTTATATGACGAGTCAATTTTCGAACCTAATGCTTTACAACAATAGTCTTTATTAGAAGGTGCTAAGACATGTATTATATATAGCTAAAAATATATGGTAAAGGTCCCTACTTCCCGCTGGGACCCACGTTGGCGGTAATCTTGACATCAGATTAAGATAGCGAGGTTAGTTTTAGCACGCAAGCCTTTATGCATGAGATAAAGACGCTGTTATAATGTTAGCTCAAGATATTCTTAATAAAATTTTAGCTAAACTTTATAAAAAGAAAACTTTTTTATTCTATCTTGTTTTCTTGCAATATGAATGAGAATTTCTACTTGTTCAATTTCTTTTTGTTAAATCGACGTATATGTTAATGATCGCAAATAGTTTTTTTCGCAAAGTTTTCATATTGATATTATAAGCATTAATTAAATAATTGTAACAATTGTTGCTTTTGTTAAAGAGAAACACTAGAACATAAAACAATATCCTCCGCCGCGTCTGTTTGTTCGCGATAAACTCAAAAACTGGTACACCGATTTTCATGCTGTTTTCACCAATGGATTGAGTGGTTATCGAGAAAGATTTTAGTCATTGATATACTAGGAAAAAAGGTGTAGATAAGTCGTACGCGCTCAAAAAGTGGCACACTAAAACTAGGCTATTGGCCTACCAACGCGTTGACGACGCACTGTCGAGAATTATATTTGTCTCTTTTTCACTGGCGATACTTGAATCATGCCATCCTATTTTGACGACTAATCGTAATGTAGTGTGTTATTGCAATATTTTTAGTTATTCTGTATTCATGTGTGCCACACAAAATGCCATGCCTGACACAAAATGGTTTACATAAGACTCTCTCCATTGTTGAGTATCCTAGATAGGAATATACATACATAAATATGAAGTTAGAAGCAGCTTGTAAATAAAACTTTAAACATTTTGTTTGGCTTGTTTAAAAATATACGGATATTAATATTTTTCTTTATAGGTACTTAATGATAATAGTAAATAAACATGTTAGAACATAATTACACACAGCGCCTTCAGCGCATTCTAGTTTCGTGGTAAGCTACGAGGCTTGTGTTACTGATACCAGACAGTTATTACACTTCAAATAATATAACTTTTACCTCGGTGGTGTAGTGGCTAGCATGTACGGTCGCACACCGGGAGGTCCTGGGTTCGAGTCCCGGGTCGGGCCAAGTTTAATTATTGAGTCTTTGTGTTTCATAAGCCTCAATAACAGCCCGGAGTTTGGAAGTTGGCGGTGTTTCACCCCCGTGCCCCGGAGAGCAAGTAAAGCCGCCGGTCCTGCGCCTTAACTCTCACTGTCGAGCATTCGTCCCACCGGAATATGAGAGTGATAAGGAACAGAAAGTGCACTTGTGTTTGCGCGTATACTCGCGCACTATAATATCTCCCGCGCCGTTGGTTAGTCTCAATGAGATTGGCCGCCGTGGCCGTAATCGGTCGGAGAGAACATAACTTTAAATACAAACAGATTATAAATATAAAAACCCAGGAATGGAGTACAAACATTCGTGCTCAACAAATGAATGCAGCGGGACTTGAACCCGCGACCGCTTGCACAGTAAGTAGGGTCACTACAAACTGATTCAAACGTATAATCAAATAGTATCTCCTGATAATCCTTAAGTTTGAGTTACTTCACTAAAGATTTAGGTTTTCATTTACAACGAAGTAAAAAGTTATAACTTAAAAGATTTTATTCGTAGAGTGTATATTATGTTAATGCTTTCAAAACACAAAAAAAATATTGTAAGTGTATTTTTACATACTGTTTTATTGCTTTGCTTATCCCACGATATATTTCATAAAAAATTATATTTACATATCATACACTCTTTTGTTACTTTGTTGTTACTATAAATTTCAGTATTTAGGTCTGGGCTGACTAGGTATAATTAGTTATATAAAATCCCTTACGAGTACATTATTATTCTAAAATAATAATATTACATTGCTACTATCAGTGCCTATATTCTATGACACTTGTAATATCAAATACGTGTGTAAATTAGATCTTATGATGAACATGATATGTATGTATTCAATCAATTCATTTTCTCATTACAAATATCTTATTATAATAAAATTGTTTTAATTTATTAATGGTAGTTACGCAAAAACTCTACGGATAGATTTCTCCATACAGTCAAGAATAATTGAAATAACAACTACGGTTTTTATATATATATTTTAAAATAGATTATTATTGCTTAAGAAAGTAATAAATATTATATTACAAAGGAAGAAAATAAAAGCTAAGAATATCCATTACAATGTAAATTGTGCCTCTACAGCGACCGAGTTACCTGTCATTTATTTATTTTTTGCTTAGTTCCTGTGAGCCTTAAATGGACTGTGACCGAGTTAGGTCGGATGCAGCGTGTCAACTTGTCCCACACGTCAACGTACAACTAAGTATAGATCTGTAAAGCTCAATGATATAATGAAAATAGCATCTCTTTTGGTCAGCAATATTTATTAATTATAAAGTTTGGAATTAAATTAAATAAAATATGCGCATATTGTATATGAGTAAGTATAACCCTACAAAAACTTTTTATGACTTGCATACACGCAGTACACGTACATATTTATCGCTATAAATTATTAATTATAATCTATGATCACAAAATGACACTGACATATTCCATTTTCAGGCAAAAATAACAAAATATCTCCAAATTCCTTCCTTAGATACTTAAAGCCGTTCAGATGAAAAGGGATATTGAGGAACCCCAGAGCCGTTATTTTACGTACCTGTGATCAGTCTTATCTAGATCAAATAGCTAAAAATGTACTCAGTGATCATACATCATGCGTTTCTACTATAGTTAATCATAAAAAATACACATAACTTATGGTTTTCCAAATAATTAAATATAAAACATATTCGTAATGCTATATTCAAATTCCAATATTGATAATACAGTTTGGTCTACAACATTAAAACAGATTAAACTCTATCTCCAATAATTAAATTAGTTAAAGTATCAGATCCAAATAAAACTTTATACCATACCGCTAGAATTCTCATAGTAACTAAATGACACAGTATAAGTAATCTACACCAATAGAGTAGTTTTAAATTTTATTAAGCTTGTGCAACGTATAAACGTTGAGAAAATATGTTATAAAATTTATTGCTCGTACCAAAAGCTTTTTAGTAGTTTTAAAGCTCAGATAAGGAACTTCATTTGTTATGTTCATCGGTTTATTTGATTAACGTCTATAGTTTTGTATTATAATTTTGTTATGAGTCTGGAATTTGAAAGCAAAATAAAAGGTCATTTGCAATGCGGAAACTTCAATCGAACTAGATCTTAAGTTTCTTCTTAATTAAGCTATACTCGTATAGAGTTTTGTACGTTGAGCAACGTTAATAAGCTACCAAAAATTACCAACATTAAAATTGCCTAATTTGTAGAGATACTACTTACAGTTGTATGTACAATGTACATAACGCAAGCGTAGTAATGGGTGTAATATGATAAACAACTTCATCCAGTTTTTAAAGTTAAGCATTCGATATTATAGTCAACTTTTGTTATAGTAATATTGTATAAAAAGTTTGTCTGGTAAAAACAAATATTCTACACGTAGGAATCAAACCCATAGACTCTGTTCAACACAACTCCGACAATCTCAGTCCTTTTAGTGAATTTATTTCTACTTCTCCTTATGTAAATTAATTTTAATTAAAATGTAACATAAATAAATTTAATTACGAAAGGAAATATTCTTTTTTTTTCAGTTATTTTGCATTTCAGTAGCGCGTCAAGATAAAATGATAAATGTGTTTTTGATGACTGTTACTACACACAATAGTTTTCTATTTTGGTTGCATATGAAAACTTCGAACAAACTAAAAACTACTATACATTGTACAGTAGTCAGCATCAAATTTTTTGAGCTGTAATCTATACTTTTAATGATTTAGTTTTGAATTTACAGCTATTAAATCTCTAACCTAAATCTAAGATAACTATTAAGTTAATATTCATTAAATAAGTTTGAAATACAAATAAGAAAGTAATCGAAACAAAAATCGAAAGATAATAAATAATTAGATGATGGCCTACAAAAGATAATGAGCTGTGTATAATATATAGGAATAGATGGCGCGTTTTGATTTAATAAATATATTCAAAATGCAATCCAGACTCCAAAAAATTTAAAACTATGAATAAATTTATAGACCAAATCTTGAAATAACTTTTTTTTATGACTTTTAATAAAAAATACGTCCTGTAAAAGAAAAATAACTATAACAAAAGATTTTTTTCTAATTTAGCTTATTTAAATATAAACACAAACTAAATGTAATAGAATATCTTGTCATATTCTCTAGTATAATATTTTATTTTTCAAATAAAGTAATATGAACAGCAGCGTCACGACATTTGGAGATTTCAATATTACAAGCGACTTTATTGTATTGATTAGAATAAATGAAGAGTGACAGAATTCACATAAAAACGTCATATATAGGTAAATCAAAATAATTAAAATTTTGAGAAAAGAATAAAAATAAATACAATACAATTAAATTTAATATACGTGAAAGTTCTTGAAAGTTACCTTGTCTCCTGTAACTGCTACAATAATACGTGTCATACTTTATATTATGTAATAAAAAACGTGAGTAAAGTCGAAAGCACTAACTAGTATAATGCTCTATAAATAGAATAAAAATAAAAGAAAATACTATTACGAAACTCTGTAAATCTATACAAATGAGGCAGGAAAATAGAACAGTGTTCAGTCCAAACTTTATTCCCCTATAAACATTTCATTCATTCATTGGGATTAGAACTAGGTATATTTGGAACCAAATTAGTGGACATTAAACCTTAACAATAAAAGTCTCCATAAATTAGACGGATGTCGAATAACAAGTTACTTTTGAGGACTTGACGAGGGACATATTGAGGCAGTAAAACGGTTCATGACGAAAAAAAAACAAAATTTGGTTTGAATCAATAAAAGTTATACAATTTTAGGAGAAACATATTATAATGTAGAGAGAAAAGTCTTACAATATTGTTCATTTGAATCGGATCAGGCAATGATGTTGGTATAAAACTGTCAATTAAAATTTATTGCTTTTTAGTAACAGCAGCATGAATAAATGTTCATTTAAAGCGAACCATTGGAAAGTGACAGACAACAATGTTTTGAGAATAATTTTCAACTAATTGTTTCCATGCAAATAATATTAATTATATAAATCTGGAATATTCGACAGTAGTAGCCCGCGCTCACTTAAGTAACCGAGTGAAGCCAGTTCAAAACCGGGTCTGGCACCTCTGATATTTTCATGTGCGAATTATTTCTAAAATTACCACTTGTCTTACGATGAAGGAAAACATCCTGAGGAAACCTGCATGTCTGAGACAACCTAGCATATTCTCGAAAGACATGTGAAGTCCGCCTGTGTGGGTACACTTGGCCAGCGAGGTTGACTATAGCCTAATTCTCCTCATATTGACGGGAGGCAATGCTCAGCTATGGGACGTTAAAAAGGGCTAAATGCATGCATATAAATCTGATTTTTACATAATAATTACCTACATAATATAAAATATATGCACAATTATTATTTGAACACTAATTGTTTGGAAAGATTAAGAATTAAATAGAACCCAGATATTTTAGATATTTTTCTGTTTGTCTGATTAGATCTAACATGTTGTGTTTAATGAAGACTGCTATTATCTATAATGTAATCTCGGCATATTTCGAACTTTTCACTGCCATTCCTATACAGATACAATACATACTAGTGGCGTCGAACTATTTTCAACAGAATAGTTCGAATAACGTAACAAGCGTCAAAATTAGAATCAATAAGAAACTCCAAATCAGCATTCCATTATATTTAATCACTTGTATAAATGTGTGTTTTTTTGTAATAACATTTTTTTATGGTCTTCAAAAATTTTTACCTAGCCTTTACTTTTATCTTATTAGGTAAGTTATGTTAGTTCACACTGATACTTAATGGATCACAAGCTGTCATCATACGAAATTTCATCAAAATCTGTCCAGTGGTTTTCATACAACGGGAAAACAGTTCCCGCTTTTTCTTTAGATAAATATAATAGGCCGAATCTATAGTTATAAATTCTAAAACAATAGATTCGGCCTCTCTGTATCGATAATAATGACTATTTCATTGATAATAAGGAGTTATTTCAATAAGATTAAAAAAAATTTATGTACAGATTTGACTCAGAATTCTATTATATGTATAGACTAGCGACTCACCTTCGCTTCGCTCGGGTTCGTCCCTAGAAACTTCACCTTTTAAACCTTCTCTGGACTTCCACAAATAATTCAAGACCAAAATTAGCCAAATCGGTCGAGCCTTTCTCGAGTTTTAGCGAGACTAACAAACAGCAAATCATTTTTATATATATGTATAGAATATAATACATGTTACCCAATTTCATAAATGTTCGTCACTTTGATAGATCCATTATTAATCTTGCTATCAAGCTTTTAATAACAGCTAGTTTGATTAAGGCGATGTCACGAACTGAGCGTATAAGTTTTAAGACAACCATTTACTTATAAATTATTCGGCATAATTTCCTTTGCTGATATTATTATTCCTGATTAGTTTGAAAGTTCTATATTTACTATAGATCTTTAGCTGTTTTAAATTAGAAATTTGGTTTAATATAAGTTTAGCCTACAGTTCTACAGATTGTTCTTATTATTATTATTCAAAGACAGCACCATCTACGTAAGTACTTAATTTTAGTATGTGAAAGAAAATGAGGATGAATTATTATATTATTTTAAAGCCACATCCGATTCGACTAAACAAGTTTCATCTACATCCCATACTATTAGCAAAGTAACATAATATACTCAAAGTTCCTCACAAACTTAAGCATTTACTTTGTAAATTTCTTTTATATTATTGTTATAAATTACAGGTATATTTTTGTATAAGATAAATAAATAAATAGATTACTATCACGGCTTTTTATTATAAGCCTTAGACAGTTTTCAATAACATACAATTATACGAGTATGCTTTAAAAAAAACAACATGGAATCGCCAATGAGACTGTTACTAAGAAATAGTTGTCATAGTAAAATAGCCTCTACCAAATACTCTTGGTGAATTTTATTTCTTATTATATAAAACTTCATATTTATTATACTACATCAATCAAAGGCAAACCTGAACTATTCTAATTAAAGTATATGAAGGCAATTAAGGCCCTCAATAAAAGTTTTTTTAAAACATTGTTTCCTGTGCTGGGTGTAAGGCTGTCCAGTTTGGCTCCTGCTGTTTCAATTAAACCGCTGACAATAGTTCAAATGCCTGATCAAAAAGTACTAAAACATTTTGATATAGGCCGTTATAGAGCATTCGATAGTTTTGATACTTCTATGAATATTTATTTTATAGATTTACTTAATTATAGATTCAATAAAATCTAGTATAAGTAGTAGAAACAATAATTAGTAAAAATAATATTCGAAATATATTTAAAAATTAGAACTGAGAACTGTTTTCTAATTTCTTACATAAAAATGTACTGTCACTCCCTTAATTAAGTACTTCTTACCATAATAATTGACTTATTCTTGCTTTACTTCGGTGCGTCATATCAATACAATGTGCATTGTAAGAATGTACTTATAATATTATAAAGTACTTATATATTAACAGTGTACTAAACATCCAATTTTGTCCAACATTTTCAATTTTCAAAAACGTAATTTAGTATGTACATAATGTTTGATGACTTTAAATAACGCTACTTTACGATCAAAATCTGAATTTTAGTGTTACTAATTAACCAAATAAAGATGCTTAAAATCTTTGAGCATTGGGCTTGGAAGAATTAACAAAAACACTTTTTCTAAATGTATCAAAATCGTAATTTCCTTTCAAATCTTGTTATGAACCTCACGACTTAACTCATGTGCCGACAGAGAGCCGATAACATCTTATCCAGATTCCCCCACCTAATTTTTCTATTAGGAACATGATTCGTCAGAAACAGTAAAAAAAACTTGTAAAATATTCAGATTCAAGAATCAATATGCTTTAGCAAATTTTATATTAATAGATATTTTTTGTTACATTGCTACGAGTATATTATAAAAAGGTAAAGTTAATATTAGTATATAATAAATATTTTACACAACTGGTGCTTTTCATTATAAAAAAGCTTTAGAAAAGTATAAAGCGACTTAAACTGTTAAGGTTTAATATCTAATTCTAATATGTTCTATCTAATTGCACACCAACAAATGTAGGTACAATCAAATTAACATAAAATCTTTTTAACATGCAAAGTACCTTATAAATTTAGTAGAAATGTGAATTCTTTTACGATGAACTTTCAAATTGCTTTAACACTTCAAAGGTAAAAATTCAACCAGTCTCTAAAATAGACTATTTAAATACATCTCACTGCAATTGATTATTGTCCCAGATTAACGAACCATATCATTACGGCTAATGAATCGGCCGAGCGATCTTATCTACCCATCAATGTCAGTCTAAAATCTATTACGAGCAGTTAGCATATATTATAATACAACAGTTACGTGTATATAATGTTACGTACCGACATATCCAACTTGCGAATGACTTGGAGCGTCCGGTTGACTATCAAGACATTCTAAATTAGTATCTACGGCTGTTTCAGACTTAAAAGATTTATTTATTTATTTAGGCATCAAAGCGGAGCCCAATTTTAGCAGCCTCGCTTTTAAAACACATTGAACGGGTTAAGTTCCAGGTCTCGCACCTTTGCTATTGTCATGTGCGAATCACTTCCGACTTGATAACTGCCTACAGTGAAAAAAAAAACATCTTGAGGATACCTTTATATCTGACAGAACCTAGCAAGTTTTTGAAAGAGTTGAAGTTTTTGAAAGAGGGTGGCCTATACAAAGCTGTAGGACGCTAATATGACCGAATACATATATACATAATATGTGCTGGTGTACATCGTTACTTAATATATACCAATGTACGAGTCATGTCATCAGCCCTTTTAACGTCCCACTATTGGGCACAAGCCTCCCGCAGTACGAGTCGGATCCGGCCATAGTCCACCGCGCTGGCCCAGTGCGTGTTGGCGGACTTCACATGTCTTACGAAAACTTGCTAGGTTTTCTCAGACATGCAGGTTTCCTCACGATGTTTTCCTTCACCGTATACGAATACCTAACGATTAATTTAGTCTTAGTGAGATTGGCACCCGAGGTTGTAGACAACCTTCTTTCTCATTAGCTCGTTTCTGCATAAACGAAAGAAAAGACAATAATCACCTTGTAAAGACGAAAGTATGTAGGAACTTATAGGTTATAATATACGTAGAAAATAAGAATTTTATTGCTGGTATTAATATTTTTTAATATTTTCCTTGAGTTTTTCAATGTTAAAAAGAAACCTGTAAAGAACTACCGACAGAGGAATTGTGCTAGTGGTAAAAAATGTAGCGCATAGCCGTGTGCTATGAACCTATTGTACTCTATTCTTTATAATGCTGTCTTGAATATTTCAGTTCAGGTTTCTGCGGTTCAAAATTGAAATTCATAAATATAATATGAATTAACTATTATAAAAGTTTGCAACTGTTGGAATAACGTATATAATAATATTATACTTACGTCGTCGTTGTTGCATTCGTTTGTTTTATCACATGGAATATTGCGATTCTATATACTTTTACCGAAAAACTATTTAATGTTAACTAGAAACTCAACCTTACTCTGCTCGGTTCGTCTGTCGTAGGTACGTTTTTATGGTCATTGTAGATCAGAATTCAGACATGTGTTATTTTTCTGCACTTAAAAATCCTATATTTTGACCCGGATAACCAGTTATCATGCTACCAAACTTTATCAAAACTCGTCCAGTGATTTTCTCATGATGCGGTCACAGGCAAACAGACAGACAGGCAGACGACACGTTTGGCTCAGTTGGTAGTGACCCTACTTTCTGCGCCAGCGGTCGCGGGTTCGAGTCCCGCTGGCGGCAATCATTTAGTGACCACGAATGTTTGTACTCCACTTATGGGTGTTTATATTTATAATTTGTATGTATTTAAACTCTATATTATGTGTAGTATATAAACTATCTGGTTTCCGTAATACAAGCTTCGTACGCTTAACCACGGAACTAGATGGCGCTGTTGTAATAATGTCCCAATATATGATATGATGATGATGATTCAATGTACACATACGACTAAGTTATAGTTTTATTGTATGTACAGATTTATAACACCCTTTTTATTGCTACAGAGAAAGCTAATAACGATATCAATAACGACACACGAATAATTTGATGACAAGCTTTTTGCTTTTTTTGTTTTTTTGTTAAAAATAATTTATAAATATATACATAATATAAATATAAATATAGATAGTGACGCAACAGAAGCAAATAGAAGTGACGCAATGTTATTTAGTATCGTAACACGCGAACGGGACTAGATGTTAAGGTATTTATTTCAAAATAGTGAAGGAAAACAAATAAGACTCCAATAAAACATCTCCACTCATATATTTTTAAATATTCACCCACATTTTCAAATACTCGTAAAGAAATCCCAATTTACCCATTCAGCTCATGTACCAACTCGACTGCGGCAAACTTTTAGATATTAATCCATACTTTATCCATAAAACCGTTAGATATTGCTTCTAGTGCCTATTTGAAACATGTGCTATAATAACTTACGAACAATAAAACGCTTAAGTATACTTTTATTTTCATTCATTTTAATTCTCGTATTTATGGTTCCGAAGCTACGATTTATGCCTTGTTAATGTAATATAATACTATCAGTGTTGGTTTTCTAGATTATTCTGAAAACATGGTATTTGAAAGTTCTATGATAAATATATATTAAAAAAGTATACGACTGAAGCGAGTGACTTATCATTTTTGTTAAGGTTGTGGCTGTATGTGTATTAATTTGTGAGATGACTTAAATTGTTCGGTATTTTATCTATACAATTTTCTATTATATTTTTATATATCAATACTCACAGAGAACACATTGTAGCTTCGCTTTAATTAATTTCTTACCAATTGAATATCCAGACTTTTAGAAAATTTAAACTCTACTGGTTTACAATATCGCTCCTAGCAAACCTTCATTTACAATGCACATAGTAGCTTTTAATATATATACGAGTAAATATGTCGTTCAGTTATTTGTTAGCATAAAATTTCATAATAATTTTAAAAGACAGGTGCGAAAGCCATCTACTGAACCACCAAATACCTGTCGAGTCAATCCATAACTTTAATTGATACGAATCGCTAACTTTTAAACGCACATTTATTTCTTCGACCCAAATAGAGATCTTAATCTCATTTTTTCTCGGCTGTTGTTTTAAATCGTCAGCATAATATATACGTAATTATTTTATTTTTGGTTCTCTCGCCATTATCAGGCGTAATCTCACTGAGAAAAGTTTATTTTTATTATTTTTGGAATATATAGTATGTAATTACATCCTGATGATATATGTTATTGAGACAAAGTGTTATCCGTAAACATTTATTCTAAAACTTGTTTATGCCGTGGTTTCTGTTATGATGGTAGGTATGTAAACGGTAAAGTGGCAGCCTAGTGGTAACGCGATCGCTTAGATAACCGAGTATAGCGGGTTCAAATCCGGGTCTCACACCTCTGATATTCTCATGTGCGAGTCTCTTATAACATGATATTTACCACTTGTCTTACGATGAAGGAAAACATCTTGAGGAAATCTGCATGTCTGAGAGAACCTCACAAGTTTTTGAAAGACATGTGAAGTCCGCCAACCTGCACTAGCCTAGCGAGGTTGACTATGATCTGATACCACTCTATTGTAGCGAGGCCCATGCTCATTAGTGGGGCGTTAAAAAGGGCTGAATACATATTATGGCTATTTACAAATAGCTTTTGTATTATTTTAGCATATATAACACGCTTTTGTACTAATAAATTTATCTAATTTTCATTACGTTATTATAACAATAAGAAGAAGAAGTAAAAAGTAGCTACCTATTACAAACAAAAATAAACAAACAAACTTTTGTATTTATATTATGAGCGTAATAAATATTTAATTTAGAATGGCAACATTCCCAACACAGCACACTTTGCGAAAGCCATACTGAGTTTTATTATAATGTTTTAGTGTGCTGTAATAAAAACTTTAATAGGAAAATTAATTCCTTTGATCATTACAAAACTATAAAATAAATAATAATCTAAATAAAAACTTATTTTCATTATAATATTGTTAAAGCACTACTAGTTTTCGAAGCAAGTTCTAAGGCGAGAAGCTTCAAACTTCGCTGATTATAACTTTTTCAAGTTAAATTAAACAAAAAATGGAAACTTTAACAAACCATTAAAGAAAGATTAAACCTAGAGAGAATTCATCAAAGCTTTTAAAGTTAGTTCCGGCTTAACCATTGCAACTATGAGTCTGAGCAAACTTTGAACTCGCAGATACTTCGGAAAACCCGAGCGTACTAACGAAAAAAGCGGCTTAATTGAAACTGTAAACTTTTTAATCGCTCTTTAGGTCTTATGTTCCCGGAAAATAAGTGAAAGTTGAATAAAAATATAATGAAGTGGAAATATTTTTCGCTTCAACACCTACGCTTTGACATTTTGGGGGCGAACACTTCGTCTTACAACTTTATTTTTCTTGTCGAGCAAACGGAAATTTTTTGCTACCTAGCGTTTCTCGAGATGCTTTTCTGAATAAACTGAGATTTTACGTGTTTTTTTATAAAATAACAGTAGTGGAGTAAAATACATTTTTTACTGACAAAAATAGATTTGATTTTGATTAAAATATTACATTATTATAAGTGTATGTTAAATTTACAAAAGGAGTTAATTCTTTATTAAGAATTTTACTTTTTAAATCTAAAATTGAATTTACGAGTGATGAAAAATAGTCCAATGTTTGAATTGTAATATTTATGAAATTCGAGTTTTATTTCAATTTTCTGATAGTTAAACTGTATAATATTAAATAATATTTTAGTTAAAAGTATTTTCAATTTATATAATGTAATAACTTAGAAAATAGTTACCTAATTTATATCTATCTTTTCTGTTGGATTGTGGTAAAACATGAAAATGTTTTATGAGACGTGAAAATCAAAAAATCCTAAGAATATATTGAAAGGTAATTTCAATAATTTACGTAGCAGAAACGCCAATAAATATAAAAGTGTTATTTGGAAAGAAATTTTATTTTATGACATTATTCTTTTAATGGCTCTGTTGCATGACTCTTGGGTACAGTTTCAAAGGAAAACATTCTTATTGCAGCTATGGGACGTATTAAATTTTGTGAAGCGACGAAGTTTGCGAGAGAACATCAGTACAGTCCTCCTTAATATTCATTTCCTACAAAATTTTTATTTTATTTAAGAATTCCCATAAAAAACAATGCTATCATTATAATGGCTACATTAGAATAAGTTGTCTGATTTTACTTATATTATACTAGAAATTCCCGCGGCTTCACACGTGTTCTAATCACTATAAAAAAATAGGAATTGGTAGTAGAACGTTGAAAATTCTTTAGAATTTTCAAAAAATTCTTCGATTCTTGTAAAAGCTCTTAGTTAAACAGTAGGCAAGACGGCGCGGGGTAGGGTTGACGATTGCATAAAGCGAAGCGGCGCTTGAAGCAGTGCTTGCATTTTACTTTCGCGTCCGTATTTTTTTTTTGAGATATTTTAGCCAATGTAAACAAAATAAATTAAAATACTTGACAAATTATAGACTTAAACCTTCCTCAAAAACCACTCTTTCTATTAGTGAAAACAGCATGAACATCGGTGTAGTAGTTTTTGAGTTTTGCGCGAATAGACAGACAGACAAACAGACGCGGCGGAGGACTTGGTTTTATAATATATATATATAGATACATATTATACTTTGACATACATTTTTTCTTTAGAAAATAATCGTACATTATACAATATGAAGTATATTACATATTTTATATTCAGTTATTTAAACTTTGTTGTGAGCGAAATCCACATCACTACAATTAAAACTTGCGATACCATTTGCCGTTTGAACTACTTTTAACTTCACACAATCCAAGCGTAGAAAACTTTGGTCAGTTTGTAAAATTTTCCTCTTGAATATTCTCAGAATGATTTTGTTATACAGTCAGGAAATACATTTTCTAAATATGATATAATATAATGTATTTAAATAAGTCAATGTCGAAAGAATAATGATCTATTATATTGTAAAAATCTGCAAAGAATATTACAAAATGTTGTATGTTTCTTAAAAACATCAAATGAGTGTTTGAAGCTTAATATATTATTAGATAGCTAATTATTATAATTATATTGATTAATTTAATATCTATTTTCGGCAGACTTCAAAACTCAACTAAATAATTGGGTGCAATGTACAAAAGGTCAATACTATGATCGTTTTAAGATTTTTGCAGGCGAGTCCCGACTCAATTAAGTTACAATCTCGAGACGTGCAAAAATTAGATCTACCATATCTAATTTATTAAAGTAAATTACTAAGTATATTTACAATAATAAGATTTTAAGAATAATTTTACTTTATTAAAATTATTATTTTATTTAATAATGAAAATGGGCTCTAGCAATACAAACGATATATATTTATTTTAATAAACTATGTTTACCGATTTATTTTACTCTCAGATCTTCTGGACTAATCGCATTAAAAATAATCATGCTCTTAAAACACACAAGTGTCCCACAGGATATCTTAATTTTGCATTAGGTACCTACATTAATTTTCTAAGATTTTAATGACACCATTTTGATATTGCGTCGATTTTGTTACTATTGAATCATTAATCACATAATATTTGAATGAGATATAAAAATTTAACTACTTCTCATTTTTTTCTCAATTCATTCAGACCTTTTTAATATCCCAATGCTGGGCACGGGCCTCCCTCACATTACAGAATGCGAGGGTAAAAACCTTCATTGAATATACGAGTAAAGAAGCTGTAGAAGTACGAGCATGTGTCATTTATGTGATGTATTAGGGTGTGACAAAAACAAGCCGCAGGCATGGGATCTGAAAAACTATGAAAGGCAACCCCTAGAACAGATACGGACAAAAATGACATAAATGAGGGCAATACTTATTACTACTACAGTCGGCCGCTGAAAGAATGCGTTTCTGACACCTGTTTTGTGTTGTACATTTTGATTTAATTTAAATAATAATAAAGATAATTACTATAAGTAAGAAGTCTTTAAAAATGTATATTAATATTTTTAAAGCAAAATTAGAAATATTTTTTGTGCATATTACAGTGTCTAAACTAACATGATTATATTAAAAAAATATTCTCCGCAAAGCGCCTTAGGGACAAAGTTACATGCTTAAGATAAGACCTTCAACATAATAGCATATTATATTACAGCAGATGGCAATAAAATGTAACAATATAGTACGTTACACAATTTTATTTCATTCGTATTCATTAAATTCTTACAATTCGTAATAATAAATTTAATTAGTATATGGAAAATAGTCTGAATGCTTCACAAAAGATTTACTGTCATTTTGTCACCATATGGAAGGCGAGGCAAAGGAGCAAAAATATGTGACAGTTGGAAACCGATCCTAGGACGTTGATAATTGTTTTATCTTTGTTCTTTTTAGTTTTATGAGCGTCTGTAATGGATTGTCTGATGTAAAGTGACATTCGAGTTTCGACTCGACTCAAATATACGTCGAAAATGCTTTAAAGATAAATTAGCAAGGAATATGAACGAAGCTATTTTAACAACCTTCTAAATCCCTGAAAAATATTAAATTTGCAAACTGTGATTTTAAAAAATCCTTATTATGCCTCAGTTTACTTTAGTTATAATAAATTTTTAAATATTGTTACTGTTTGTATCCGCTGTAGCTACTTTTAATGTAATATACTGCCTTCATCTAAATGAGGCTTACGCTGAAGTATTTCATCAGAAATAATTGGAATTAAGAAATTTTAAGATGAAATCTAAAGAGTTGATAAATAGCCTCTAGCCATCCGTTCTTTTCAATTTTATAAGACCCTTTGTCCCGTTAATCGAAATATTATGTCCGAAAATTTTAATTATTATTATCTAAATATTCAAGGGTGAAATTAGTTAGGGTATTTGATGAGCAAAATTTATTATTAATTTTCTTGGGGGAGAAATACAGCAAGATTTTCAACTTTATGTAAGTAACCTTTCTCCATAAATAACCATACAAAGCACAAATTTTAGTTCAACTAGTCTAAGACTATGACTTCATTTGCTATACCTAATAATATGTGATCATATTATAGTAATTTGTTTTTTTTAAATATATGCTTATTGAAGTTAATATATTCTATTGGTGCGTTTTGAAAAATTAAATTATTAATTTATTAATTTTTTATGAACCCTATGATGATATAGCTATCAAATGAAAGAGCTTTATGAGTCGAAATATGCGAAGTGACGTAGTTTTAAATCTAATTTATCCTCCTAAAGATAGCGGACTGTTTATATTATGATTTCCTACTACGAGGGACTCTGAAATAAAACTTATATTAGGAATATATTTTTCTACTAGTATAAATGTCCTTTCAACCGATTACGGCTACAACTAATCTAATTGAGACTAGCCAAGTGCGCAGGAGATATTATAGTGCACAAATGTACGCGCAGACACAAATGCACTCTCTATTCCTATCACTCATATTATACTCCAGTGAGACGAATACTCGTCACGACCAGTGAGAGCTAAGGCGCAGGACCGATGGCTTTTCTTGCTCTTCGAGGCACGAGGGTGAAACACCGCCCGCAATCTTCCCAACACCGGGGTGTTACTGAGGCTTAATAAATAGAAAGACTCAATAATTAAACTTGGGTCGACCTGGGACTCGAACCCGACACCACTGTGGCAGTAATCTTATAGTATAATTTTTTTAATATTTATATTTAATATTAGACACAAAAAAGTTCTTTTCTTCACAATAATTAAATATAAGAAAAGAAATAAAGTTAAGAATAAACTGCCAACGTTTATTTTCTTGTTTGACATAAGTCGACAATCCGATCGCGTGTAGTTTATTTAGAAGGAATACTTCATCTATTTACTCGCTTTCGTAAACCTTGAAGGCACGAACCTAATTACGTCTGTAATAAATATTCACTAGCGATAAACTTGAGGAATAATTTACGATCGTGTAAACGTTTAATTTTGCCACGGATTCCAAATTCTCTTCAGACTTCACATAGATCTTCTGGCATCGGCGTTATCTGTTCTTCTGGAATGTTAAGATCTTTAAGATAATGGCTGGATTTATTCTTCGTTATGGTTATTTCGTATTAGTGATAATATAACAAAATATTTTTTTTCTTTTTTGATGCATGAACTTGTTACTTATGTATTGTAGACTGAAGGTACTTCTATCTGTTTATATAAATATAATATTGTCCTTCCAACCGATTTTGGCGAAGGCACCCAATATCATTGATACTAGTTAGTCTCCTCCTTTCTCTCTCTCTTTCTGTCTCTCTCTGTCATTCTTATACGTCGGTGGAACGACTTAAGAACCGAAGTCGGTGGAAGATTTAAGGCGCAGGACCGACGGTGTTACGAGCTTTCCGAGGCACGGGGTTGAAACACCG
Organism: Boloria euphrosyne; assembly: GCA_951802675.2. Classification (NCBI taxonomy): domain Eukaryota; kingdom Metazoa; phylum Arthropoda; class Insecta; order Lepidoptera; family Nymphalidae; genus Boloria; species Boloria euphrosyne. The sequence goes on along the minus strand of OX637879.1, from coordinate 9,070,394 downwards.
CAATCTATCCAACTCCGGGCAGAGTGTTACAGAGGAACACTTCCTAACTAAACTTAGCACCCACGTCCCGGGGCGCAAACCCAGGACTTTCGATGTGCAAACGTACATACATGCTAGCTTCTACCCCACCGAAATATAATATACATATACATATAGTTGATATATCTATATTTAGATTATATATTTATATCTTTTATTTATTTGAGATATTTTCATGTACAAGTAGGTACTTATAGATTTTAATTTGTCCAAAAATGTGAATATGTACATTATACATATTATATTATGTGTAATTGTTATAGGCTCGTAACCACATAAAATATAATATATAAATAAATAAATAATTGAAACCTATAGTTCTCAACAGCAATATAATAAAGGTTTGAAGTAGTGGAAGACTAATTTTAGCATACCATTTAGTTATATTATGAAAATTATCCAAGACCGTCACGTTCGGTGAGCCCCAGCGGTGATACTGTGGCTTACATAGAGTAGAAAGTTTGATTAAAGCTGCTTAATCAGCACTAAGTATAATTAAGTAAATCATGTTTAAGTAGCCGCAAATGTTGAGGATACATATTAAAAGCCGCGATGCCTTGAAACTTGTACTTTGGATTCCAAACGTATGTTGTTAAACACAATTAAATAGATGTAACGTTATTCCCGTTGTTAAATGAAACTAATTTAATTAGCGTAACTTTCCACTAAGTCTACTTTAAGAATCATACAAAAAATTTAGTAAAATACTAAAAAGTGTTTATATATGGCTGCCATTGCTCCATTGCCAGTGGAAAAATATGTGCTATTAAAAGCAATTTCTATGTATTGTGTTTCTAAAGAATTTCTCTTATTCTTCAATTGTAATAAAAATATAATAATGAATCTAATTTACGATATGATAGAATTTATTAAATTATCTTACAATTGACATTAACAATAATAATTAAGTACCTATATATACTTTCCCAGGAATGATGAAGAAAGGCTTAAAAAATAAAACAATATACTAAATGTTTTTTTGACCCTGGAAGGTAAGAACATAAAGTACGTACACACACAAGATGAACATTCGTTTATATAAATCTTGTATATAAATATACGTTGATAAAATAGGGATGTTGTTACATTAGATGTTAAAGTGTAATTAAAATTCAATCTTAGTCAACATCAGTCTCTCTCATAAGGCGGAAATTCCTTTGTTTTTGTATCACAATGTAACAAGTTAGAGGGACTTTTGATCAGTGTAGTAATCAAGTAGGTAAGTCCAGTAATACCTCCTAAAGCCGGCCGACTTTTTTAATTAACAACGACTCTGTTTCTCCCCAGCCTATTTTGCCCGGTTACATTTTCCCTGATGTTATTTCTACGGAATCCCGTTGAGGACTTTTTATAATTCATTAATATGCTTGCAACAGCCCAGTTTCATTTGCAGTAAACAGCACGTCGTTTCGAAAAGAATGTTTTAAGAATTAGCAACGAAATGAAATGGTACCTTAGTATGAAAACTCAAAACTTCATTTAAATGTATGAAAGTAGAACAAGTCAGATAACATTCTGTCAAGTAGTCTTTCACGTCATTAGCTCCGACCACCGGCTTATGGGCTTGCCAGGAAACTCCACTTCAAACTGCGATAAAACACATTTTCTGAGATATTTTCTCACACAACTTTTTAATGCTGTGACGGCGTAAAGGGGTCTTAGTGTGATACGGAGCTCTTTAATGGTTTACTAGTGGTCATGGCCTCGCCTACCTTGCGGTCGAGTTAGTATGTCCTTAACTGAAAAATAATGAATATGTCATAGAAGACTGACTTTTATCGTGAGCTGAAAAGTTACTCAAAAATGTGATAGTAAAACCATATATATTTTTGGTTTATAAATTAGGAATTACTAATTAACACGGAGGGTAGTGTTATACTTAAAATTAACGTTTTAATACTAAACTAAAAGGTTACGTACAAAAGTGTGCTATATAAACAGTAATAATTCATGATTTTGCATAGAAATATTTTAAGACAGATAGACTACTTTTATTTCGATCTATTAGGTACTTTTCATTAAATTCAGTTTTCTAAAAAACACTTATTTAGATATTTTTATGTAGCACTAATATTTGTTATACCTACGTATTATTATGGTAAACTTGTTAAAAGCCTCATAAGTTAATGTGAATATGTTATTTTATATATAATTAGAAGATAAGACGCTTTTTGGAAATCAGTTTGAGATAAAAATATTATTATAATAGTAAAAAATAAATATTTTTACCTTTTACAATAAATATAAAGGACGAAAAATATAATTTGATATTATTTGTTATTTTATCCTTTACAAAATATTATTACAGCTTTTCAGCTATTTAATAGCTTAAATGTGGTCAAAAGTGAAGGAAAAGAAATGTGACGTAATTGCCTTCGTGACTCCACGAAGACGTCTAACAGTACCGTAATGAGCACTCCGGAAAGACTTTTAAAATCCTAGTTCCTTCGTTTCTTGTCCTTAACTTTCTTGAAATAACATTTTTAATATTCTTTTAAATATTTCCTTTGGTGAAATATACTTTTTGATCAATTATTTATAAGACGATGAACGGTCTCTATTCCAAGATTCTGCGACAGAATTATGTATATTTATACTTTACTATTAAAATTGAAATTTTTAAACACAATATATTTTTACCTCACCATAGTATGAAAATATGTACTTTTCAAAGTCATCTGGCATAAAATGGCTCTCTTAAACTAAACAGACACTAAAGTTTCACTGTTTCAACGAGTAAAGTGAGAAAGTTTCAAATTTGCGGTCGTGATGATGGTTCTTCTATTTACGAAGCAGTAAAATAAGCAGAGAGATAAAATTGCTCAAGTACTCTTGTTTATTTGTAAGTGCTTTTATTGAAAGAAATCGAAATTTACTGATTTTAAGTAATGTGAGTATGTCTGAGCAAGAAAGTCTTACTTTACTGATGCATTATAAATTTTATTAACGGCTCTTGACGTCGCGTCGTTAACTTAAACTCTAGACTAAGCGTAGCGACCCACTCTGGTGCAGTCTGGTAAAAAATGAGACAAACTGATAACACATACATATACATTCATGTTGAAAATTCAAAAAATCTATATTATTGTTAGGATATAATTCTTCTAATATATAAAAATCTCGTGTGCTTGTTTTGTTATTGAACTCCTCCGTAACGGCTTGACCGATTTTTGTTTTTTTTCTGTGTATATTTGGTAAGTGTGAGAATAGGTCGTAGGCTATTTTTTATTCATCTAGGTAATAAGGGTGTCCCACACCAGACTTTACTCCCAGATTTTTTATTTTTGGACAAAATTTTTAGATTTTCACTTTTTATGATTTGGCATCAAAAAATCTTATAACCCTAAATTTTCATCTTTCGGGCGCGGGCGGAGCCGCGGGAATTGTTACTTATGTATAGAAGTTTCTAATTATTTTTTAGGTTCTATTTTCGATGACAAATAAATAAATTATAATTTAAAATATGTTATATTTATTTTTTTACACAAAATAGTATATTTCAAAAAATTGTAAAGCAAAAATGACAACACATAGTAGCTATTTCTTAAGCTGATTTGAAAAACCTTTTTTTCGTAATGGGTGGGAAATGCGTTTGAAAAAGCTGATTTTCCAAAAAATCTAAGCGTATTACATAATATTTTCTTTATCTTTAACTTATTTTGTACGTAGCTTCACACCACATTGAACCCTTCATTGTGGTAGATTTCATTTAAGACTTTTCACGCGTACTTAACCTCTTATAGGTACCACTTTTTATAGCATACCTCTTACTTAGTGATTTCCTTTTGAGAATCTTAAAAGATTTTTCTTCGTATATTGAATTGAGACTAAAATAAATTTGTTTTTTTTTTAAATACGAGTACAATGCGCATTTATTTTAATACAATATATGATGAATGTTGCGTCTCTGCTAGTTTATTTTAATTATATTAGTCAGATATTGTATGTACATAATAAAATACTACAGTAGGGAAATAGTATATATAATTAATATATATTATAGCTTCTATGGAACGATTTTGGCATTGGAAGTAATATTGGTGCTAGCATCCAAGTCGTGAAACAATAACAATGACTGGCTTCAGGCCTATAATAAGGTCGTGCTTGCCTTTTGGCGTATGGCCAACATCTTGTATTTGGGAACACACACAGTTTATATTATCCCTTGCAACAATGTAGGGTAATGATCCCGCGGAGCAAGCGTATGTAACAGATTAAGCTGGATAATTAAAGTATTAAGCATTTGCATTTTATTATAAATCCTTACTATATGGCTAACGTAACTTTTTAGTTTAGGCAAATTCGAACTAATATTTTTGGTCCAAAAATTTGTGAGGAGGATGCATTGATGTATGTTTGGATCTCTTTCACGCCAAAATTACTGATCGGATTTTGATGAAACTTTATAATAGGTAGCTTATAATATATGAAATGTAGGTTATTTAAATACATAAATATTTAAAAGTGAAATGTTAGTATGAAATAATTTTCAAAAAATCTTTTGATAGGAACTTGAATTGCATTTTATGTGGATTGCACATGATTATTCTGAAATATATTTTTATTATCTATATTATTAAACTAAATACTTGGCACGATAGATGTTGCAGCCAAAGAACAAAAGTTACATTTTACCAGAAAAAAATATCTACTATTAATGACATTATATGTTATTTTGTAGGTATAGATATTATGTTAACGATTTTGGCAACTCGAAGTGAATATAGGATCTAAATTCTAAACAATAAGCAACTGTTTCCTACAGCTTTGAAATTCATGCGTTTTATTCGACTAAGAAGTAGGCTATTGGTTTTAAAATAGCATTTTCAATATATTTTTTATAGCAAATACTTATTATGGTTTATTTGGTATACAATAACTCTGTTCGAATGTAACGATAATAAATTGAAAACCTACATACGTATTGATTACAACGCTCTTTTACATCGTTATTTATTGACATTTAAACTTATAAGTAGGTATATCAGTTACATGGAGTATATACGAGTATTATCAATATGTAAGACAGATGAGCTGCATACAAATATAAAATAAATAATCATTTATCAATGATTTGTCTAAATAAAGAAATATAATAGTATTCACCGTTACCACCCATCCAAGAGTGCTTTAAAAAAGTGTATAATTTATTTTATTAAAAAACGAGCGATTCACCCTCGCTTCGCTCGGGTTCGTCCCTAGATTTAGCGTAAGCGAAGCCGCGGGTTTCGTTAGTTAAAATAAATAAAATTTCTAAAATATTATTCGCCTAAGTTACTCCTTATAACATAAGCTATCTGCGAAGTTCCTTTAATATCGTTCCAGCCGTTTCAGATTTTAGCCGTAACAAACAGACAAAAATATTTAAAATAGATTTTTTGATGTTAGTACCGTATATACTTTCACATACATTTAGTGAAAAGCTGTTAATTTTAAATTAAAAACAGACACTTCAATTTTATTTATATATATAGATTTATTTAATTAAAGTAAAAGACATATAATTTGTACAGAGTAGAATAATTAGTATATAAGCTAGTGCTTATCGAATCGATTTAGCTCAAATACCTACTATATTTATTTCATGTATAACCGCTCAAATTACTTACATAATGCATTGATAGTTTTTTAAAATAGCGCGAACAAATAAGAAAAATAAATTCTTTAACCTTATTACATATATTGGAAGTATAGAAATAAAATTATAATTTAAATGAAGAATAAATTACAATATACCTAAAATATACGCAATATTTTATCAATTTACTTACAAAATGCGTATTTTAATATCAACTTAACGAAAATAAAAATAAATCAACAATTACATAAATATAAAACCTATAAAAATTTAAAAACAGATCTAAACTCATATTATATTGCGTAGTAAAAGTTTGATATCCGAAATTTAAGATTACGGCAGGTGTTTTTAACGGTCACTTCGAGATTTAGTACAAGATAATTCACCATTAATCCTATTTAGATAGACGCGAATGAAAATCAAAGCAAGTATTGCGTTATCACAACAGTTAACTGCTTTACACCGCTTTAATAGCAATTTCTTTATTCAAGTAACGAGACCTTTTCCTTAAATGATCAGTTTTTATTGAAGCCTTTTTAACACCTTCTCAACGTTTTTAATAAGGCTAAACTGGAAACCATATATTTTATGGACTTTTTTTCAATCTATTGATTTATTCATGCCGTAATACATTTACCGACTAGCGATGTATGACTGACATTATGGAATCAGCACATCAGAACACCCGAGGCGAGTAGAACAAGTTTCACCATAATTGAATTTCCGAAATCGGCAGACTTCTGTAACTTCGATAATACTTGAAATAGTCTTTTATAGTATTTGGTTTCACGACAAAAACTCTTGTGCGTAACTAAGCGCGGGATGTATTCTGAAAGTATTTAGCTAACAAGGCGTTTGATCAAAGGATCGCGTCGTCAGTGATGTGAGCAAAAAGCGTTTGACACGATTCTAGCAGCCGTTTTGGAGCTTTGAATTTGGCTACAGCAACACATTTACTTAAATATTCCTAAACTTTTTGAGGATTAAAAGCAAACTAGATGAAGTAGTAACAAGCTCTTGACGACCAAAGTTTTTATTGGAACAGGAAGGTAACTTTGTAAAAGTGTACAAAGTAGGTAAAAATTCTCTTGAAAAATTTGCCATTTAGTAAATTTTAAATAACTATAGAGCACAATATTTAGTCCTCCAATGTCCTTTAAATTCCAAAGTTTAAAAAAGTTTTATAATATTAGTTTTAAACAAGTATGTTAATACTTTCAGAGTTTTAAAAACATTTGAAGGCATAAGAAAAAAGGTATACTACAAAGAGTATGCATACATATCTACTTATAACAAATTTTTATCTCATCGTTAACGTTCCATCAATTCTTACACATCTAAAAACTGCGATTCTGTAAAAAAAATCTACATAACAACAAACGATCAATAAGGAATTTCTCTTAAGTTGCACCTCGAAGAGTGTCCGAGACATAAAGTATTTTTTAACAATGATGGGAATCGAAACAAACACGAATTTAAGTTACAAAACGACGGACAAGATGTAGAATTCGATCTGGAATGGAGGCGCAACGGAACAAAAGTGACGACATAAAAAATACTCTCGAAAATATTTAGTTAAATATATTAGCTGTCACCATGGAATTATTATACGCTTACATTTTTATGTATGTGACCCAGAATTTTTGAGATGTAAGAATTCATAACTATGAGTCCAAGAATATTTTCAACATCTGTTTTAATAGTCGCAGGAAACAAAATTCGATCAAAATATCTGTGATTTTTAGTTTTTACCCAACTAACGACGCCTAAAGAAGGGTTGTGTTTTCTTATTAACGCTTAATTACAAAGGACTTACTGATGTGTGTTTGTCATACTTCATACTATATAGATTTCATTAAAAATCAATAATCTAAGGCAATTAAGAAAAACCTATCATATCAATACAGTGTGATACCAAAAGACAAGTATAAGCCAATTTTAAAAATATAATATAAAGCTTATAATATGTTTTTATAATTTAAAGGTAAAAAGCTGTAAATAAGAATTAATTTAATTAGTATTATGTCGTAAATTAATAACAAGTGCTAATGAATAAACTTAATTAATAATGTATTTTACATAATTAAAGCTTAGGCGTCTAACAAACAACATAGGAATGTAGGCTCCATCAGACCGAGATGTAATTGTCTTGCTTGTGTGTGACAGTCTGCGTCGTAGCGGAATGATTGCAGTCGCTGCACTGCCATTTAAATTTGCCAACGTTTTGGGTGTAATGTTAGCTCATCTTTTCCTTTAAGCTGACTTATTTAACATACAAATGCATGTACACATTAGTATTCTAGGGTTCCAAGCGTTTGTAGACGTGTTTGGGGACATTCACTTATCAGGTTATCTTACACCACATTATCTCCTAATATAATGGATAAAAAAACGTATAATAATATTTATATTTACAATAGCGACTCACCCTCGCTTCGCTCAGGTTCGTCCCTAGGTACCCTCTTTAGTATAAAATTATTACAAACTTTGAATGTCTTATATTCTATCTAATCAAAAGCCTAAAAAATAAGTTTCAAGCTTCAAGCTTTAAAAATGACGTAATTTCCATACAAACATTCATCTACTTCTACCCCTTACAGCCCTGTTTTCGCCATGAAAAGTAGCTTATGTCCTTCCTTATGCCCTAGCTGTGTATTAAATTTAATTTAGATCGGTTCAGTAGTTTTGACGTGAAAGCGCGACAGACAGACAGAGCTACTTTCGCATATAGTAAGGATAATAATTAAAAGTTATTGAATAACTAAGTTAAATAAACCTCCCGAATATGACAAAAAATCTATACAATAATGTTTAAGCGTACATAATAAAATATTAGCTACAAAATAATATTAGAACATAGAAGATGGCATATTGCATTCCAAAATACCGTAGATCTAGACGCTTTAATAACCTCAATGTCTTGTCATTCTGACAATTCCATACGAACACAAATAACCTTAAATTAAACCGATACTACATTTCACATTAAGCTTTATTTATTACTGTGGCCAAATATTTAATATTTATTTTTTTAATAATTCAACACGCCTGTATAGAGAGGGCTTACGCGCGGTTGAAGTAAAATTTTATCTTGGGTGAGGTGTCAGATACCGCAATGCAATTCAATTAAAATATCCTAAAAAAAATTTGGTGTATTAAAATTTTCACACCGTTGATAGTCATCTTATGCGATCATTTTACTCTTCTAGATTTCTAGTAACGTGTGCTAGCCTTTGGCTAGAGAATCTAGTTTAAAGCGTCTGAGAATATGAAATCCCTTCTGGCCCACTCAGCCACCTTTGACGGCAAGCGTTAAACGAGCATTAAATACACAATTTGCTAGGTGTTGAAAGAATCCAGAGCCTTAAGGCATTTTATGCTTGTTTTAAGACTTAAATAGCAGCGTATAAATATAAGTGGCTGACGAGTATATCGTGTCTTTTAATATAAGAACGATTTAATTAAAATATACAATTATATTTAAATACAAGGACACAAAAATATTCTAGGATAATATAAATTTTTATGTAATATATATAATATATACATGATCTCTTAATTTGACTTTCATTAATTTCACTTAATAATTAGTTTAGTATTAATTAACAAGTATAAATTTTGTTTGTATCAAAAAATATATGAGAACGAGTATTTTGAAGCGACATTTTTATAAGCTAATATAAGCATTAAAGTTATAAAATATAAAAAAAAATATGTATCTATTTTAAGGTAACTAACTTCGTACGGCGAACTATACCAGGGCAGCTCCGGAAGCTCGTTTTCTCATAGGAAACGTAGGCTAGTTCATTAAAAAGATATATACAGTCATTACCGGGACATTTTGACTATAATGCTAGTATCCTCTTAATTGTATTTTATTGCTGCAATTGGTTTCTTTAAATAAATGAAAATATATGCTGTGATAAAATGCAATTTTATATTTTTAGCTTTTACTTTGCCCATTTAGATTTTATAAATGTTATACAACTTCAAATATCCGATGTTTATTGCGATAGCTTTAAAATTGTAAATTTTGTTAACGTGTATGAAGGAATTTGTTCTATTTGTAATAAATAGTGAATGAATTTTTGTTATACTAAACTTTAATAAAGTAGATTGTAAAAAAGTAAATTTTAAAAACACTCCAAAGGTTAAATTTGAAATGGTAACTAATATTACTTTTGGCAAAATGCCATCTAGAGATTTGGCTTCAATCCAGTTAATGTAAGGTAGACCTTTTAAAGTTAGCGTTTTCCAAGAATAGTATTAGATAATATTAGAATATATTATAGACTATAATATATACAAAAAAAAACTATAACTTCGTAACTTTAAACGTAATGTATAGTGAGAAAGCGAATTCTAAAGCATGATGTGATTTTATTTGCATGTAAAAGAGTTCGTATGTGGTAATGCTGTTCATAAAATATTTGAAACATTCTCTTCTTCCGCTCTAGACAAGCTTGCAATATCCGGAAATTTCTTTAACCAGTAAATTATAACGTGTAAGAAAGCTGCAAGCGTCTTGAACTCATACTACAATTTATTCTATAAAGTTTATAATATATTATTTTACTCTACATTCTAATTTAAAGTAAAGAGAAAAATATACTATTTTGAAATAAAACTTAACTACTAACTTCGCATCTATTAATAAGGCGTTTAATAAATACACGGTACAGAAGACTTAAACGTTTTCATTAACAAGTACTTTTACTTTATTTTAATTTTATTTATTTTGATTACTATTCATTAGAATTTATAAGTGTTGTTTTAATATAATTAGGGCCTAATTATATTAAAACAGACCATAAAAAAACAGACCATACTCTCAATCAATCAATATATACTATATATACTGATTGATTGAGAGTATGGTCTGATCCCTCATGTTGAAAGCTGAAAAGGGGCTGAATGTTGAAAGTTTAGATTTGTATTTTTTTTATTGTGATATTTGTATTAATGAAAGAAGGTTTACTTTGTAAGCCACCTATACAATAAATAAATTACAAGTACTTCGAAATGTTAAATTAACTAAAAGTAGCCAACGTTTTTAAATATCCTACCAGCACATTATTTTATTGCTGAAATTTTACCGTTTTAAAGAGCGGAAGAGTTGCTTTACCTGAAAGAGATTCTTTCCATGAATTAATAGTAAATTAGAGTAGCTGTTTAAATATTCAAGCTTACGAAGCATTATCATTTAATGTCGTTGTTTTAAGAAATACCTTTTAGAAAGATTTTATTAAGTAATTTGTGCGTATTCCTTTTTAGATAAAAATCTATCATTTTAACACTTAACTGTGCTCAGATTTATACTATGTTTTTAAAGTTTACATGCGTAGTGTATCAAATACCTGGTATCCAGAATTTGGAGTCTAAGAGGAAAATAAACTCCAACTAAATATTTACAATATTTTAATGCCGTAACATATCATGTCCCTCTGATAATCCAAAAAATATATAATAATGACATTCAGTTTTGCTTATCTTTTTAAAGCTGGCGAAACAATAACATATAACCTCCTTTGTATGTTTCGCCACATCACCCCCCCACGGAGTAAAATAAAATAGAATCTAAAAAAAAACTAAAATCTAAATTTAACACGTCTGCCAGACCGTGTGGTATATTGCTTACGATGTAAAACACCAGGACTATTACCCTGTAAAAATGGTGTACGTGTGATAGTGGGAGGTGTAGATGGCAGTGATGTTCGGTAATTTGTTTCCTGATGAAAATGTTCTACAAATGTTGGTTTTACTCTATCTACACTCACTACTACATTTTTATTCCTAATGGCAATCGTGATTGTTTTACCATCTGCAGCCCTGTCAATAATTTGGTATGGTCCAGTATATGGTGGTTGAAGAGGTCGACGAATTGAATCGTCTCGTAAATAAACGTGGCTTGCTGTTTTAAGGTCTTTGAAAACAAAAATTCTAGGATTTGCATGACTAGATGCAGGTATTGGACGAAGCTTAGACATTTTGTCACGAAGCTGTGAAATAAAATGAGGCTGATCTTCATAATACTCTAAAGCTGCTGGTGCGAGGATCTCTCCAGGTAAACGAAGGGGTTCACCGTAAAGCAATTCGGCTGCTGTACATTTTAAGTCCTCCTTAATAGCTGTACGCATACCTAAAAGCACAAATGGTAAATCTCGTAACCAGGATCCCTGATGACACATTAAGGCAGCTTTTAGCTGTCTATGAACTCTTTCAATCATCCCATTGGCACTAGGATGATAAGAAGTAGTTCTATTACGTTTAATAGCGAAATTATGCATCAATTTACGAAAAATGTCAGATTCAAACTGTGCACCTTGATCTGTGGTGATTACAGAAGGAACACCAAAACGAGAGACCCATTCTCTTATGAAGGTGTCGCATACTTCCTCTGCTGTTATAGAGCGCATAGGCCAAACTTCTGGCCATCTAGTAACACGATCAATTGCTGTCAGGCAATAACGATAATCTCCACATATTGGAAGAGGCCCAATAATATCAATATGCACATGCATAAAACGACCAGTTGGTACATCGAAATTGCCTAGGGGAGGATAATTGTGTCTGGTTACCTTGCAGCGCTGACATGCCTGACAAGCGCGTGACCAAGCGCGGCAATCTTTCCTCACAGACGGCCAAACAAACCGATCCGTTACTAAACGAGTAGTTGCTCGAGCGCCAGGATGACTCAAATTATGCAGTCTTTCAAATATCGCCCGGCGAAAATTAACCGTCACGAAAGGACGTGGTTTTCCCATTGAAACATCACAGATTAACTGAATGTTAGTTCCAGGGATACTTACTTTTTCTAACCGAAGGCTAGAACCTTTTTCTTGCAACATTAGCAGCTCTGGATCACTCTCCTGAGATTTTGCTAGCTCTTGGTAATCAGGTACCATAGAAATCGCCTCAATGCGAGACATGGCGTCTGCCACTACGTTGTCATCACCTTTTATGTATTGTGTTTTATGATTCTAGGAAGCCCTGGTGGTTTTGAGACATCAGGAAACTCAGCAAGCACGTGTGCGTAGCTTGAGTTACCTGAAACGATAACTTTTATACTGCATTGATCAGTTACAGCAGTAGATGCAACACTAAAACGCCCAGTGGTTCCATCAACAAGCTTCTTGCCGTAACAATCCGGCAAAAGCTTGTAATATGCTAAAAAATCAGAACCTATTATAGCAGTGTTAACATCCGCAACGACAAACTGCCATACAAAATCACGGCGCAATCCAAAATCAAGCCTTAACCTAATAGTACCGAAAGTTTTAATTGAAGTACCATTAGCGGCACTTAACTCATGGTCGGCTTGTTGTCTCCTACTTGAGAGCCAGCGATGAGGGAAACAACATAGATCAGACCCAGTATCAATAAGAAAGCTTTTCTTGGTTAATTGATCCGTGACAAAAAGGTGGCGACCATTTGGCAAGCAGTCAGAAGCCGCCTCTACTGACTGCTGCTTTCGTTTCCCTTATGCCAACTACAAGGAGTTATACATTTAGTTGCTTTTGCCCCAAATTTCCAGTGATACCAACATCTTTTTGAATTAGTTGAAGAACGAGACCGAATTTTGTCTGAAGAGTTCCTTGACGATAAATTCTCTCGAGTCCTGGCCGTAAGAGCAGCCACCTGATCATTAAGTTCATCTATCTTTTTAAAAAATTGATCGGATAAGGCATTTACAGACGCTGATGCAGAGTTAACACTTACTGCCGAGGATAATTCAATAATTTTATCAGCCACTTCAGCAGTTGTATTTAAATCAAGATCTGAGCGAGTTGCTAAAATGGCTTGTACACTCTGAGGCAAACGTCGTAACCACAAATGCCGCAGGATGGTCTCCTCATTCATAACTGAACCTGCTAATGAGCGAAAATGTCTTAGTAATTGGGTTGGTTTACGATCACCAAGCTCTTCATCGGCTAATAACAAACGAAGTTTTTGATCTTCTGTAACCGACAGTCGGCGAATCAGCTCTCTCTTAACTGTAGCATACTTATCAACTTTGGGAGGAATAGTGATAATATCTTCTATTTCTCCAGCAATTCGTTGATCAAGCTGTGCAATAATGTAATTATATTTCGTGTTGTCACAAACTATACCTGATATTTCGAACTGTGCTTCTGCCTGGGCGAACCAAATGGTTGGCTTGTCTGGCCAAAATGGCGGTAATTTAACAGCAACCTTATTTACAAATGCCTGATTAGACTCTGTAGAAATACCTGGAAGTGTTTGTAATAATTGTTCGTGTAATGAAGTGTTTTCTGCCCTAAGTGCCTTCAACTGATTTTCAAGATCGTGAGACATCATTATTTTGTTAAGAATAAAAAATGTGTTGTTGTGTTGAAATTAATGCAATTAGGAAGAACCACACAGTCTGGACGACCTGAAATATTAACAAAAAATCAAAAATCTAAATCATAAATAAAAAAATAATTGACAAAATGAGTTTGAATAAGACGGAACAATGTCAAATTAACCTACGTAAAAAAAACGTTGTAAATAATAATAATAATAATGTACAATATGACGGAAAAAGAAATTTTAGATTATTATACCTTTATAAGTCAGGTAGTTAAAAATAATATTGCAATATGTATTGAAATACCTATATAACAATAATTACTTAGAAATTGTTTTGAATACACACACACTAACAGTTAACCACAACTATAGTTATTATTTCGTTAAAAAAACTTTTTAGTCACTCCAGTTGCAGTTCCTTGCAGAAAATAACTAATCCATCGTCTGTAGATTTATCGCAAAAAAATCTTAAGGGCGATAATTTTATACAATGGCGATTTGTCATTCACTCGAAGACTTGACATTTAGTTGTAGAAAAAAAAATGTTATAATAAAATTCACATATGAAGAAATGTTTTACAAGTATGTTCTTCTCTAATAAGAAATCTTCTTTTATTTTCTCAAAACACTTATTACTATGAAACCTTCCAGGTAATAGGTATGAGTGACGACGAAATAGCGAAATTCAAGTATGTAAACTGTTACATATGCTTTTCAACGTAAAATCGTCGAATAAACGATAATTACACGTTCGGGGTCACCAATTTGGAGTCTAAGAGGAAAATAAACTCCAACTAAATATTTACAATATTTTAATGCCGTAACATATCATGTCCCTCTGACAATCCAAAAAATATATAATAATGACATTCAGTTTTGCTTATCTTTTTAAAGCTGGCGAAACAATAACATATAACCTCCTTTGTATGTTTCGCCACAAGAAGACCAGTCTCGTAACTTACCATGGTACTCGTATATGGTACGTTAATGACCTGACGTATTAATTTATTTAGGTGATTTAATACAAAAGTATTTATCAATGTTATATTAAATTATATTTCTAGTAACTCGTATAGATAAGACTGTCATAATTACAGAGGTCACTGATGCAAAACGTCCAACAGTAATTGTACAAAGGACTGGTCAAACAGCCACGCCAAATACAGCCTTCAATTCGAATAGCTTTGACACCACAAATTTAATTTTCAGCACATTCTTGTATAGGTGAGAGCCACTGTAATGTGTTTATTAAAGAAAATACGTCTTATTAATCTATTATATATTATTATTAGTTAAATTAGAAGTCGAATCTGTGCATTAAATATGTTTTGTAAAATATCATTAAAATTTGTAATAATGATTATGAATGAATTTTTTGTCTGTCTGTTTGTCTTAAAAATGCAGCATGAGAAGGAAGCTAGACGGATTTCGATAAAATTTGGGATGATGATTGTTGGGAAAATAACTCTTAAATGTATTGTACCGTTAAAGCGTATTTAGAGGCGAACTCGAGGGTGAGTCGCGAGTTACTTATATAAAACAAGGCAAATTGATAGAAAATGCTAAACATTCATCAATACGACTATTTGTAGAACCTCATTAATTTGTTTGAATTACATTATATAATCTTAATTATTTTTGATGTACTTGAAGACTTTATTATTTTTGATATTATTGTAAGCATAGTACTAAAACAGTAGGTAAATGTCAGTTTTACTATGGAAAAATTTCATTCCGTCTAGACAAAAGCTTATAAAGTAGATAGCTTCATTTGCATTCACTGAATCAAGTGTCGCCAAAATCTCGTCTTATTTTGGAAGAAACCTATTGTATCATAAAAATTTAAATTTTGTTAAACATCAGCAAATCAGTCTCGCGTAAAATGAAATGGTTAGTGAAAGGTAAACTATTGAAATTTTTACAAAACACTAAGTATTTACAGAATATGAGCGTATTTTAAAAATAAATGATAAATTAATTATTTATCATAAAGTAAACTTGTTTTTAGAGGTTCTATTTAAGTTTTTAATATCATCTTTTTCCTATGAGTATCTATAACAAGTAGAAAAATCTACGTGTGACTTTTAAATATTTTATTTGTAAACATTACCACGCTTTTTCATATAAATACTCGTAAATATACTCCATATCAAAACAATGTTCATATAAATGTTACAATAATTTTATAATTTAGGTACTTATAAGGTAAATAATAAGCAATAACAAGGAAGCTTGAAGCTATTAGTTTGTCATTGTCTAATTATAATAGTACGATCTTGAATATGCAATTAATTTGATGATGCCAGTATTAATCGTGGTTCAATAGTTCCCAGGTGGAAATTGCTTTAACTATGATAGTTAACAAACATATCTCAAGTACTTCGCATACTGATTTAGAAGACACTACAGGTTATAACATTACTAATTCTAGTTATGGAGAGCGATTAATTATTAATTATTCGTGAATAGATAGTATGTTATTGTACTCGTATGGGTAGAGTCATATCATTCATTAAATAAGTACTTGGTCAAAGTTATCTAGAAATTATTATACTTAGTATTAGTGTTATTAAAAAGTTTTAATGGCAATTATTAATTATTAATATTTATTAATAGACACATTTGCAATAAATTCAGTCAATTATTAATACATAATAAATCACAACATTTTTTTCAACTTAAAAATTACTTAATCCTGGTTTTAAGGTAACTTTTGTTTCAGTAACAAATACAAAAGGCACTTTAGCTGTCCTAATATTAAATAATCAGATATTACACGATAAAGGACTTCATGTGAGTCATGTTAGAAAACTTCTAAGTCGCTGGTCAGTGAATACCGTTGGACTGGAGATCGCCACTGTAGGTACTGATAGAGTTACTCTTTAAGAATTCTTTTTATAGGCCATAGACCTATGAAGATTAACAATGGATAGAAAAAGGATTTGCTAAAATATTTTTGTTATTATTCATTTGTTTTTGTATTCATGCCTGTATGTAGTAAATAAGGATATATTTTTAGGTGTGTAGGTATACTGTATAATGTATCTATACTATTATAAATGTGAATGTAAATTTGTTTGTTACGCTTTCACACGAAAACTACTTAACCGATCATCATGAAACTTTGTACACATATTCTTGGAGGTATTAGAAGTAACATAGGATACATTTTTTTATTTTCTAGCGGAACCCGCGGCTTCGCTCGCGTAAACAACGTGAACGCGGGCGAAGCCGCGAGTACTGCTAGTATGTAATTTATATGACATACATATATTTTATTTGTCATTTGACGTTTAGTAATGCATAGTTTGTAATGCCAGGTGAAAATAATAGTTTTAGTACTGTAAAGAAGCCTAGATAAGAAGTTATATTTTCGTTGTATGTGTATTTCAATTTTACCATGCGGTCAATCAAATTCATAATCAAATTAAATTGGTAAAATTCGGTAAAACTAATTATTTTATTCTAAAGCTAAAAAGGTACAAATCCTATTTAAATGCAATAATTATATTTGGCTTGTCTTGGATCTATCTTTTTTTATACGACAGTCGAGATCGTAAGCATCAGTCCTGTTTCTTGAAATCTTAAACCATAGAAATTTTTTACAGTTTTAAGGCATTTTCATTCTATACTTCATTAATGTGCTATTATATTGTGAAGAATAAACTTAAATATTCTCTCACAAGCCCTTTTCTTCTTACTGTATTCTCTATAAGTTACAAAATTTTAAAGTTATTGCAAGTATTGGCTGTTCTAAAAATTGATTGTCTATGTTTATCATTTTTACACTGCTATGTAACACAATAGCCTATGGTCAGCTTCCACAGTCCGTTGCATCTGAACCCGCTCCACTTATTTCTCATGCTTCATACCTGCCTTACGTTTGAACATTGCTTTTTAAAACCGGTATAATTTAATTACATTCTATTTAATAGGTAATGATTGTGAAACTAAAACTTATTTGAGGAAAATAAAGTATTTATTTTACTTCAAAAATTTGTACAATATTTTGAAGTTTCGTAATTTGGTAAATTTATTAAAGAAATGCGTGGACATAAGTGAACTGGAGAAACTTTTTATATATTAGGTATAATATTAATATGTTGAATATTATATATTTACAATTCATACAGTAGAAATGCGACTAATATACACATCATTATACTACTCGTATAAAAATATGCGCTAAGCATAGAACACATTTTATATAATCTCTTAATAATTTTTGTTTGTATTCTTTATGGGTTTATCTTACTTATCTAATCAATGCGAATATTAATTGAGTAATTCTAAGCACGGTGATAGCCCCCGAGACTACTTTATACGAATAGCTACCTTAATTAACTGTTATATCAGCCTTTATTCTAAACAGTGATTAATATCCATTTTATAATCGTAAATATGTATGACACCTATTAACCATGTATAAAAACCATAAAAATTAAGCTTCCATAAACGTTTCACCATAGCATCTCCATAAAACATCGCAAATTATAATATCTTAGGATGAACATGTTATAAGTAGCGTCCTAAGACAAAGTGTGCCGATTAATTTAGAACCAGACTACTTACATAATCAACTCGAGCCAAGTTTAAAGCGAGTCAATCTCACGCAATCAAATGCTGCGCGCTAATTGTCTTTCTGATTGTACCTCTTCAATTAACCACATCAGGCAATGCCGCCAACCGGACGGAATTGCCAATCGGTTAATTATTGAACGCTGTATTGTTATTGTACTGATAAGTGATTGCGCCTCATACTAATGGGTTTTAATGAATGCTCAATTATAGGAATTAAGTTTAATGTTGCAAGGGATATATCATTATTTACGTTATCTAAATACATATGTACGTATAATATAATAAATAAATAAATATGTTGGGACATTATTACAACAGCACCATCTAGTTCCGTAGAAAGCTACGAGGCTTTGTTACGGATACCAGATAGTCGATATATTATACATATACGTTTTAAATATGTTATGGGTACTTATATTATAAATATAAGCACCCAGACTGGAGTACAAGCATTCGTGCTCAACAAATGAATGCCCCCAGCGGGACTTGAACTCGCAACCGCTGGCGCAGAAAGTAGGGTCACAAATCACTACCAACTGAGCCAAACGTGTCGTCAAATAAACGCGTCGTCAAATAATATTATAATATGTATATTATGTAAAATTATAAGTATGTAATACCTAAGTACGACATTATTCAGTTATTTTTAGGGTTCTGTAGAAAAATGGCTATGGAACCCTTATGATTATGTCATGTCCTCTGTACGAATGTAATGCCTGTTTTATTTGATTTATACATTTTAATTGCCAATCGGTAAATTATTGTGGACTGCCTTGCTATTTTACTGATAAGTGATTGAGCTCCGTACTAATGGGTTTTAATTAACGCTCAATTATGACAATTAAGTTAAATATTAAAGGAAATATTATATTATATCAAAATCTATATCTATACATATAATAAAACTGTAGAAAAGTCGTTTTTGTACATCAAAAAAAAATTAGAAAAAAATAGCCGGGGTGTTAAAGGACAACCAATAGAACCCATTTCCAGCATTTTTAGAATTTTTGTCTGTTTGTCTGTTTGTCTGTTTGTCGGTTTGTCTGTTTATTTATCCGGGCATCACGTAAAATGTACGAAAGCAATGTAGATAACTTTTATACACAACGATTGAACGTAACTTGAAGTAACATTTAGTTTTTGTTTCATTGCAATCGGTTCAGTCTATCAAAAGATATTTGAGTTTAAAGTGAAGAAGTAGAGAAATTCCATAAGTAAAATTAGGGTTATGTGAATTTGGTCTCACTCATCTACACACCTGAGTGTAAATATGCGTGCACAGTTAGGAAGCTGCGAAAATGCACAGGAGTTTTCCAATTTATTGTTACAAATAGGCGATGGCACATACCCCGTACATACAAGAAGATGGAAAAGTTATTTTGATTGATAATGATTTGAATTGATGGTTCCACAGCTAATGTTGTTTATAAAGAAGCACTAGCATAAATTAAAAAATGAGTTGTATCGGTATCCTCCAACAGCGCTTCGCACAAAAAAATGCATTGTTAAGTTCCGACATCCACGCGAACGAAGTCGCGGGCACAGCTAGTAGATAATAAAGGCAGTGGTAGCCCAGCGGTAACGCATCGCTTGTATAACCGAGTGATGCGAGTTCAAATCCGGGTTCGCACCTCTGATATTTTCATGTGCGAATCATTTCTATCCTGATTACCACTTGTCTTACGGTGAAGGAAAACATCGTGAGGAAACCTGCATGTCTGAGAAAACCTAGCAAGTTTTCGTAAGACATGTGAAGTCCGCCAACACGCATTAGGCCAGTGCGGTGGACTATGGCCTGATCCCCCTCGTACTGAGGGAGGCCCGTGCCCAGCAGTGGGACGTTAAAAAAAAGGGCTGATGACATGACTATATTACATGACATGTAATATATTATACGGAGACGAAAATATACTGCGAGGACGTTTTCTTTTGGGTTCTGTAGCCAAATAGATAAAATGGCGGACAAGGGTTGTAATATTGTCGAGTCTGTCTGTCCATATGTTACATCTACATACTTTGTTTTTTTAAGTTTAATTGCTATTCGGTAAATTATAACTGAATACTGCATTGTCATTTTACTAATAAGTGATTGCGCTTAGTACTAATTATAATAATTAACGCTCAATTATGAGAAATGTGGCTAGGAATTCCCAAATTTACCTATTGTTATGTACTCGTATATTATGTAGTAGCTGTATTATGTATATACAGGTACGAAACTACTAGATTGTAGCTACTATTTTGGTTTTCAACCGACTTCCAAAAGGAGGAGGTTATCAATTCGTCTGTATTTATTTTTTTTTTTTATGTTTGTTAGCTCATAACTTTGAACTGGGTGAACCGATTTTGATGATTCTTTTTTTATTTAAAAGGTAGTGCTTCCCATGTGGTCCCATTTTAATATTTTCCAGTTCTGACAATGGTATCCATGAGAAAACCATAAAATTCTTAAATTTGCCTTAAGTATTTGCACGACAAATGGACGAATAACTCAATATCACGCCAACCGATTTCGATGATTCTTTTTTTAATGGAAAGGATATACTTCAAGGGTAGTTTGATGAGAGTTTGGTAAGGTTCTGATGATGGGATCCATGACAAAGTATCGGAACTCTTCAATGCTTAGGAGCAAATTAACTATGCTCGGCCGAATCTTTTATAGGCTATATGGATATTTGATTCACGTACCGTAAGTGATGATGGAAGGTACAACTCCTCAACGGTTAGCAGTTTAAAGAAAATTCTTTCAATATAATACGCAATTATGGACCGATAGTTGTATACTTTCAGGCTATTAGGTTTACCTCATAATAGAAGGTAAATTTTTATAGTCATTAACACAATACGTATCTACTTTCCGCTAAAAATTTAAAAATAAATTATTTTTAACAAAAAAACAAAAACCGACTTCCAAACTTAATAAATCTAAACTAAAAAGTAGAAAATAATAATTTTAAGGACTTTGTTAATTTTGAAGTCGGTGCCAGCCAAAGCAAAATAACCCTAAATAGATACATATTCGATTAATCTATCAATTTGTAAACATAATCAAAATACCTGGCTGGCACCGACTCCAAAATTAACAAAGTCCTTAAAAGTATTATTTTCTACTTTTTAGTTTAGATTTATTAAGTTTGGAAGTCGGTTTTTGTTTTTTTGTTAAAAATAATTTATTATTATTTAAGTTACACATATTCACATTATCGAGCAAGTCCTCGTATAAATTTTTATTATACTTGATACTACTGTTATATTGACTTTTTTTTAATTCTTTACAAAAACAAAATTGTTTGCTGTAAATAGATTTATTAATTAACTATCTAGGTATATAATTAAGTAATATATCAACAAAGTTTTCAATGTCATAATTTTCGAAATTTAAAAACCTGAGTAAATTAAAAATGTATAGGTTCTTTTAAAATGACCTAATAATTTTATAGTCATATAATAAAAGTTAGAATGTAAGATAAGCTTTACATTATTTCGCATCTATGAGTTTATAACGCCATCAACCAGATACCGTAAAATACAAGGAATATTCCCAAAGGACAAGTAGCTCTCAACACTTGCTATTAGTTACGCCGCAAATTTACACCTCATGAATCCATAGATACCCTGTCACCTGTAGGTTATAAATCGACTATAAACATGGGTTTCCTATTATCCTGTCTGTCAATCAAAAGTAGCCGGTGAATGCTCGGGGCGCTGTATGACATGATCATGGCTTATAATCCACACCTCGTTATGTGTTAACAACCACATTCGCTCACGACGCGATGTTTATCCGGCAAACTTCAAAACGCCACCTTGGTAAGTTTAAACATTAAATTTAAATATTGTATTCTTATTTTCAAAACACTTTATAAATTATACTTATAATAATGTTTATCCATTTAGTTTTTGAATTGCTACTTTAATTTGAAAATTAGTTAATTCAGACTGTAACTCGTATAAAACAAATGAAAATCCATCCAGCCGATCTAAAGTGACACTTATTTAAGGAATACAGATATGTCGAAAGTTTGGCTTTTAAAGCTTCTATTATTTTTTTGTTTTAATTAAACGTCAAGAATCTTACCGACAATTTTCCTATCAAAAAATCAATCTTATTAACGCTATAATATAACGAATTAGGCTAATAAACTACGGCTAAATAGGATAGGTAGGCGGACTTCACACGTCTATCAAAAACTAACTAAAGTTCTCTAATGTTTACTTCGCCATTGAACAAAATATGGTTGTCATATTTAAACTAATTCGTATATGAGAATATTTACAGGTGTGAAATTGTGGTCACAAGCAAATAGACTATCACTGAACTACCACTCTTTTATGCATTTTATTTTCTATATGTATATAATAATCATAAAAAAGACATTATTATCTATAGTTTTAAGATTTTTTTGTATTTTTGTCTGTCAGTCTGTGCCCGCATTACGAGAAAACCGCTGGATAGATTATGATAAAATTTGGTATGACGATAGCACGATAACACATAGAATACACTTTACTGCAATATGTCTAAGAAATCTATACTAACCCTTAAACTTTACCTAGAGAACAAACGTTTGTACGAGTAAGTTACTAGTTATCTGTAGGTATAATATATTCACACATAATTTATAGTTGAAACATAACAAAGAAGGTTAATTTATTATAATTTATCTTTGTGTTTTCTCAGAATTCATGATAATGTCTAACGAAATTTATTAAGTTTACCAAACAGGCGCTCGTTAAACGACCATCGAGGAGAATACGCAGATCTATAAATTTTGTAGTAATTACGTGTTGACGAATTATTATGTAATATTTTTTTGTTGTACGTATTTTTTTGTGCAATATTTCATCCAAATTTAATGACCTAATTAGAAAGGGCTAATAGGTCAATTTTATTAATAAATAAATCCATCCCATCTCATCCCATCCATCCATCCATCCAAATGGGCTGATTTTGACGGGACTTTCATTGGCACATAGTTAACGTCATCATGAGTAACATAGGCTTCTTTAATAGTAAATTCAAAATATTTTTTAAGAACGTCATTGTTAGTACATTTTGT
The DNA here is from genome assembly GCA_951802675.2 of Boloria euphrosyne. Classification (NCBI taxonomy): domain Eukaryota; kingdom Metazoa; phylum Arthropoda; class Insecta; order Lepidoptera; family Nymphalidae; genus Boloria; species Boloria euphrosyne. The sequence continues at coordinate 9,046,823 of OX637879.1, read as the reverse complement.
TTAGTGCTATATGTATTTTATATCTTTTAATTCATTCCAATTCTTTTACTAGTTTCAAATTGGCGTTTGATTGACACATTCACAAAACATTGGTATCGTTCTGCGCCAGCTTTTAACCTCATTTAGTTTCGCCAGAAAATATGCTACAATACGAGCCGACATTGATGTGATATTGAAACGTAAATATTTCCCTTTACATCCGGTGTTTCAAAGCAACAATGTGTTCATTGATTGTGTTACATCTATTAAACGTTGTGGAAAGAAAATGACTTAGAAATGTACGTAGAATATTGGTAGGTTAGTGGATTATTCTGCATTTTCTTTTAGTCTTAGTTTTGGACACTTTGGGAAATGCGTTTAAGCATTCCACCTGTAAACATACACTTGGTTGTGAAGGACTCACTGTAAAGCAAAGCAAGATCAGTAGTATGCTAAAACTCAATGAAACCTCCCTCGTCATACGTCATACGTCATGGGGCGTCACAGGATCCCTTTCGCACTTAACCGCAACGTCCTGACGGCAGGTTTATAACATAACAATCATGAGGACAATCCAACATTCTACTCTTCTCTGGTACCAGAGAAGTACTCGGAACCACATGGTACAGTACCCATCGATGGTGGCCACCTCCTTGTGCTTGGCTTTGTACCCAGCTGGATTACCGGATGCTAATGACAACACGACAATGGTGTATGCACGATGGGGAAGGCGGTAGGGTGTTGGTGCGTGTACTTCCATTTACTTTTAAACCTCTTTATAGGCTAGTGTATGTATTAGAATAATTAAATCGCGTCTTAAGCCTCGACCTTTATAAAAGGAAATTACTAAAATTGTATTAAAACCTTAAAAGCTATTTTCGACTGATGTCAATTTCAAGGGTAATAACATGGAGGTTAGATACAGGAGAACCATCGCTTCATACTAAAGCATTACCCGCCTGTCTCTGAAAATTTGTAGAATTTATAGCGCGCTGCCGTCAATAAGTAGTATCTGTGAAGTTAGCTATTTATGAGTACTGTCACTATTGTGACAACGTGAAGTTAGGCATTGAGACAACATAGCGATCGCAGCGCCTCCTTGGTTTGACAATATTTCTGAGACACTACATTCTAGGGCCTTGGTTCTCCTGGTCTCTAATCTCCATGGGTAATAACATCTTTGACATTCCGCATAGGACGTTTCACGTCAATTACTAATTATTTAGATTAATAAATATCTAAGGGCCTACATACATGGCGTGTTTTTAACTCATTGTTGGCGCTTTTTATCTCGTAATGTGAGCGATGTTGACGAGTGTTTCTCGCCCATCTGTATGTTACGTCAGATGTTGTCAGAACTCTAAATTTTCTGTGTTTTTCAGCAATTTTTCATTTTAAAAGCATTTAAATGAACTGATTGCTATGATATTCATAAAATCAATAAGTAAAAACGTAATGAAAATGAGTAGATACGTATACGTATAGCTTCAAGTTCAAAGCTTTACTCTTCAACTTGTTTTGAACCCAAAAATTGACCAAATATTTGTCACAAAAATACTTTTCATTCGTTTTCAATTCCAATTTTACTGTGATTCATCTTATTGGTACTTAACCTAGTTAAGTAAAGCTTTTCGTCCAAGAGAATTGCTTAACTCTAAGTTACATAGATATGTATACCTAATAAGCAACTTCAAACAATCCATGCGGGTAGTTATCTTTTAACGAGGGTATACGTTATTTGCTTTTCGCATTCAAGTTACCAATTTAGGATAAAGAACGTGAGTGAAAGGTTTGAATAAAACTAATAAAATATTTTTACTCGTAAACAAAAATAATTGTTATAAGGAATAATTATTCTATCGTGTACAACGGTCACTGTGGCTATATTATTTTTCCTTAGGTATTGGCATTTATGGTATTGGTATTAATAAGTTTTCGAAATCGTCCTGGTTTAAAATCATAAAATCTAATATAAAATACCAAATATAACCGCTCTCCCAAAAATCTAATCCAAAGCCGGCATAATGCTATCAATGCTAATTACAAATACATTATTCAAATTATAACAAGTTAATGTTTCGCAATGCGGTTAGGCCTGTGAAAATCTTTCTGTAAAAGTAGCAACTTCCAATTTAGGGGCGACGCGAACTTATTATTCCTTCCTATTTTCCTCAAGAAGAGAAACTAATCTAAAGAAAATTTTCGAGTCTCTGAGAAGAAAATAAGCTTATAAGGAAGTGCAGTTTACTTGCATGAATACCGCCTAGGAATACCGACTGGCAACAAACTTTAAATTAAAGTTTTTCAACAGAAATAAGAAACGTTGTTGTAGCGTGCAGTGAAGAAATAATTATATTTTTTAATCTACTACTATTTGTTATTTAAATCTTCTAATATATAAAAATCTCGTATCACAGTGTTTGTTATCGAACTCCTCCAAAACGGCTTGATCGATTTTATGATTTTTTTTGTGTATACTAGGTAGGTCTGAGAATATATTGTAGGCTATTTTTGATTCCCCTAGGTGATAAGGGTGGCCCTCTCCAGATTTTAATTTCTTTATTTTTAGACCAAATCTTTAAACTTTATTTTCTTATGATTTGGCATGAAATAATACTTATAACCCTAAATTTTCATTCTTCGGGCGCGCGCGGAGCCGCGGGAATTGTTATAAAAATATATTCACTTGATATATGATATTATATACTGTAAATAAATGATGATTGTAACCAATTTGGCATCAACAGAGCTCTATTGCATGATGCTTGTTGAAAGGCAAGGAAAATAAACAATTAAAATTAGATAAAATATATCCCTTTCTAATTTCTATATCCAACACTTTTGAATCGATTTCTTATTTAATTGTTTTTTATAAAAAGAAGCCACAAATTTTTCATTTGGTATTTAATTTCAGATATGATCCTGTTTGGAGTGTCAATGTTTGGAGTCGCATTGACAAAGTGGTGATAAAATGAGTGAGATCAGAATTTCGTAGAATAAAAAACTATCTATGTATAGATAATAAAAATAAATAAACTAAAGTGAACATTGAATGGACTTTAATATCGTAATATATAATATCAATCAACATGTATTTAAATTAATACAAATAAATGTATCTCTCGCAGGTAAACTGTGTTTTTCTTACATACTCGTACTGTAGTTCGCGCACACTTTGTTTAATGAGCTGCAGTGTGGAAGTTTCGCAGTTTTGTCGACATATTAAAGTTATTTATTCCGTTCTTTCGAGTTTTGTATGCATTAGTTTTCATTTAGAAAAATAACTTCTTTTACTGTAAATTTAAATGTAAAAATATGAGTAAAAGTTAAATAGCAATATCATATATTACCGTTATACTACTGTGTTGTATTATATTTAAAATTTTACCAACTTTTACCAAAAATTATGATAGTAAATGTATTTCACATTTTTATCTGAATCAGCCACCCGACGATAATCCCTCTCCTAGAACAGAGATAAAAGAAGGTTCCCAATTATGTATATATGTATTTTTTTCCTGCACTGCTATGTGATAAGAAAAATCATTTTGAGTTAATTTAATATTTTAAAGTAGGTTATTTTTAAGTATAAGTGAGCCTAATATTTGCCTATATCATCTATACATATAATAAAAATGTAAGAGATCGCTGTCTGTACATGAAAGATATATAAGAAAAAATATTATAGGGACCTTTATTAACGCAAATAGAACCCAAAATAATGATTGTTAGAATTTTTGTCTGTTTGTCTGTTTGTCTGTGCGTTTGTGCACGCTAATCTCTGAAACGGCTCATTTGATCGAGATGTGGTTTTCACATATATATTGTGGTAAGCTTCACTTAACATTTAGCGTTTGTTTCATGTCAATCGGTTCATAAATAAAAAAGTTATGGTAATTTAATGAATAACGTCGAATATTTGTTAAGCTACTTACAACTTCTATTCTTTCTCTGTTCAGTAGCATTGAGTAAAACTTTACTAAGCTCGATAATAATAATGATCTATATAAAATTATATTTTTATGTATGTATGTATGTATGTATGTATGTATGTATGTATGTCGTATGTATGTATGTATGTATGTATGTATGTATGTATGTATGTTTGTATGTATGTATGTATGTATGTATGTATGTATGTATGTATGTATGTATGTATGTATGTATGTATGTATGTATGTATGTATGTATGTATGTATGTATGTATGTATGTATGTATGTATGTATGTATGTATGTATGTATGTATGTATGTATGTATGTATGTATGTATGTATGTATGTATGTATGTATGTATGTATGGATGTATGTATGTATGTTTGTATGTATGTATGTTTGTATGTATGTATGTATGTATGTATGTATGTATGTATGTATGTATGTATGTATGTATGTATTTATGTATGTATATAATGCTCACAAAAAGTCCGTTATGGTATGTGCCTATTACAATCCAGCCAAAATAACATTTTTTGTTTAACTTCAGTTTAAATACGGGTGGAATCGAATAGAGGTAATATTGGTATTAAGCTTGATTTTGTACGTGTAACTGCACTTTAAATTCGGTATATATATTTATCAGTTCGGTATATATATAGATCAGACTTTTTGTTTAATAATTATGACGGTTCAGATTCTATAACTAAGAAAAATGTCGCAGCTTGGACAAACTGTACTGTGTTTAGAATAAACTCAAAAAGTACTGTTAGATCCTTTAAAAAAAACTAATGAAAAGCTACATTATCAGCCGATAACATAACCTATATTATTTATTCCGGTATTCTCACGGGACCTTGAACAACGCGGGTGAAACCGCGGGGCGATGATACCTATTCAACATACAGTAACAGAGCAAAGTCACATTTATTTGAAATATTTTTTTAAAACAAAGGCTGTGACGTATATTTTATTAAATATAGACCTCAAAATAATAGTGGTTTAAATTTTTGAGCGTTTGTCTGTTTGTCTACTTAATTTTGTGTAGTGATAATTTATTACTCGGATCATCATTTAGGATACTTTTTATTGAAGAAAATTTTTTTCACTGAAACAATTGGTTTTATTGAGTTGGCCTAAGAAAGCTACCAGTGGTGAAATCTTAAGAGATACGTCAAAATAATGTAGTAGGAAATTCTAGGTCTAAAAAAAGCCTACTGAAAAGTCTACAATACCAAAATATATGTAAGTTACACTCGCAATACCTATTTTTATTATTAGTATCTATATGTATACATATATATGTATAAATATAATAAAGCAGAAACTTATAAAAAGTCTGTACATGAAATATTTTTTTAAAAACAATGACTGTAATGAAATATGTATTGAATAAACACCCCAATACGTTATTAAATTTTTTGTCTATTTGTATGTTATCGCTTTACACAAAAAGTACTGGACGGATTTAAAAAAAAATGTGTAATGATTACTTATTACTCGGGTCATTACTATGGTGCTCTTTATTGTAGAAAAAACATTGCCACAGGAAAACAAAATAAATTATTTCATTGAGTCGTCCTTAGAAACCTAGCTGCGGGTAAGTCTTGAGAGATGGATCAAAACAATATTGTAGGTCTTAAAAAGGGCTACAGAATAGTTTACAATATCAAATATCTGTCTCCTAAGCTACACTCGCAATACCTATTTTTATCAGTACTTTAAAAAACAGTAACTTCGTAAATCGAAGCGTGCGTTTCACACAAAAAGTACACAACTGATTTGAATTAAGTTTTGTAAGTATCGTATACGTTATTATACGAGAAAACATTTAAAATACCTTTTATTGAACATTAATCTTTCATTCCTAAGTGACAACACAATTACTGGTTCTAAAGAGTTCTTACAAATTTATATAGATAACTCTTTTTAAAACTTAAGAGAAACATCTCACAGGATTACAAAATAACTGGTGCTGTAGATGAAATAGAAAATGCTATAGAGTAGTTCCCAGAAAAGAGGGACAGAACTTTAAATTGGGAATCATCCTTGGTACATTATAAGTAACAGTATATAAACAAAAATGTTTATTTTACTCACTCTTAGCGCGAGCGAAGCCGCGGGCACCGCTAGTAGTTAATATAATATCAGACCTCAATGTACATAATAACTCTTTTCCCACCATTAATTTCCACTTTCCATTCTTCATTAACTCATTGGTGTAGTATTATGTAGAAATGGCACACTTATGAGCCACAAACTACTTGAATTAATCCTAAGCTAAGCGAATAAACATAGGAGCAAAAACTAGTTTAAAATATATTTTATATCATAAAAGCACTAGCCAACCACTTCTCGAACAAATTCACTGGACGGCTAATATTGCAAATGCATATTGCGTTTATCTCACGCACCGTTGGTCGCTGTTCGTACCCTTCCTTCATTTGATATTATAGAGTACGAGTACATTAGCTTTAATGGATTAACCTTTTATGTGATTGCAGTTCCATAAAGTAATTCAGAAATATGCTATTTGAGTCTCGTTTTTTAAACGTGGTGCAAACGTATTTAGAAAACACATGTGTTGTGGCAGTTATAATGGCTAGCATTTAAACTTATTAACTAACTAACCCAGCTCGGTTAATTTTGACCGAAGGAATTAAGGCATGATATTTTTTAATATAAAATTTTAAGCTCTACTAATTTTTATTTAAACTTTTATGTGCAATTCTTATCATTTTCAAGTAATTGCGAAAAAAAATTGACCATCCTAGTCGGGGGTTGCTTAAACTAAAACGCTACCACAATGTTTTTGTTTTTGTATCATTTAAACTACAACATATCAAAAATGCAAAGTTGTATGCGAAATTTGATTTCAGATCTTATTTGACTGGACTACAATGAAATACTTTATTACACGCTTTTTATTAGCTTCACCTGTATGTTTGTTTGTATGATTTTACCGACCTCTTTGGGCGCGAGGACTTATCGAGGACCGACAATACACTAATTTGATAAAATTATTCCATTTTTCAATTTGCAAAATATGATTTTTGCTACAAAACCAATAATAGTTTTGCTGGGGACGAAAAGCCAGTATGAAACCCGACGAGGCGGCGGCGACGAAACCCGACGACGAGGCGGCGGCGATGACACCCGATAGCAGCCGACGACGCACGATAGCAGCCGACGACTCACGAACATAAACAAAAATTAGATTTAAGCCCCGCCCCCTTTTGTTCGCTCATTAAAAGACTATCTATTGTGCGTAGACATAGTATTTTTGCTACAAAACAAATAATAGTTATAAAAACTAAAAAATTACGCTTTTATAAATAAACTAAACTAAAAAGTAAAAAATAAATAATAGTTTAAAAAAACTAAAAACACGCTTTTTATAGAAAACCAAACTAAAAAATAGAAAATAAATTTTAATGAATTTAAATTAATTATTTGATTTTTAAAAAAGCGTGGGGTGCATGGTGTGTTTTTAGTTTTTTTAAACTATTATTTTACGGAGTTTAACTCAGCAATATTACTTTTAAATTATAAGAGAATCTAATGTTCCGCGGTTTCTATATAAAAATGATACAATCGACGGCTTTGGTTCGCTTATCACATTATTCTTATACAAAAGCACGTACTACCACTAAATTCTTGCACTGGGCCATTTAGCGTGCCCGTCGCACTTACTGGTACGTTTTACTGCCAACTTGCATTATTGAAGTACACTCCCGCACGGAATCTTTATACATTCGCAAAATTATTTATGGACTTTGCATTTTATAAGGCCCCAAGAATTTCTAGTCATACGCTTTCAAAGCGCTTATGTGAGATGAGAGAAGACGTGGATTATAACGTCTGTTCAAGGATATGTTGCTCTGAAAGCTTCTTTTGATAGCTCCAGCTTAATATTAGAATTTTATATGGCGTATATAACGTAATTAATTACTTTAATTGTTTGTTAATAAAGCCTTTACTTTATCAGATTATTTTATCTTTATAAAAAAATGATTCAGCACAAATGTTTACACTTCAGTCATGGGCGTTTACATGCATGCATGTATATTAAATTATATATGACGTTTTTTTTCATGTTGGAAAATGCATTTACGCATACGACCAGATGTGGAGGTAACAGAAGGGCTTAAAAGAGGACAGTACCTACTACCCACAAAAAACCAACAAACCTCTGTTTTAATGGGGTAGTGTTGTGTTAGTATACTTGTTAAACACACTAATTAAATAAAATTGCGAAATTTACTTAAAATATCTTATAAAATATTTATATTTTCATTAATTCAATCATTCCTACCGAGTTAAAGGAGGTTCAATATTTATATTTCTAAAACAATCTCTCTGTAATTTAAAAAAAAGGATATTGTAGAAAATAAATTAAAAGAAAGCGGTCCTTTATCACCAAATAAAGCCATTCTAACAAAGTATAATATGATTGCAATTCAAATTCACCGCTCGTATTGTACAAGGGTATCTCTTTTCTACACTAACAAATAGGCAGAACTTTTCCAATCAGAATCTGGAAAAAATTTAAATATAAATTGGAGTTACAAAGCCTGGTCTAAAAAAGTGGTCACTTTTTAATGAAAATCGACATGTTCACATATTTACTTATCGAATGAAAGGTTACCTAATAAAAAAGAACTTTTAAAATTTAATAAATTGAGTACAAATTGAATTGAATAAAGTATAGGGTCAAGGAAAAATCATCAAGAAATGTTTTATGCGTATATTTATAAAACTTATTTTCATACAAAAATAATGTTATTATAAGCAAATACAATAGTAAAGGCATATAAAATATTCGATAAATTTGTTTGATCTAGAGATTAACAAAAGTTTCTCAAAGTCATTTAAGTGTCTAACTTTGAATTTACAGTATCGTAAAAAATACCAACAAGACCTAGCGCAATAATTGTGCTAGTACTAAAGTATAGAAGACAAACAGCCAGAGATAACTAACTAAGAGTTGCTCTAAACAATTGCCATCCAAAATAGTGGGTACAAAAAATTCATAGCGTTGAATAAAGCTCGCAATTATTTCCCTAGGGCCTTAATACAGATATGCCAGCTTTTTTCCTAAACTTTCCATGTTCGTTGATTCGTTGAGTTTGCGTGGATTGTATAACGAGTTTATATCCAATTTTTGTTACATATAAAACATTAATTTTAACAAAAATATAACATTAGTAGCTGACCTAGCAAACATTATTCTGTAATTTAAAAAAGGGGGTAGGAGGGTAAAAAATACTATACGACCTTTTCTCATGCCTACCATATTTACTTTTTAAAATCTCTAAGTTTTCCACGTAGGACTTACAGCTCAACGAACAACTCGATAAAGAAAAGCATCGTGAGGAAGCCTGCATAATATAAAAGAGAACCTTAATTTTTGAAAGATGCTTTTTGAACTCTTACCCGCATTACCTCTTACCCAGCTTCTTAGACTATGGTCTAGAACTGTACGTGAATACAGCTAAATAATAACAATAAATTGTTTATATTTTAATACCTAATATTACGAATTCACGAAGCGAGTTCAAGTCCCGGAAGATGCACCTCATAAATAAGCTATATTACTGTAAAATTTCGTCAAAACCTGATCAGTCGTTTTTACGTGAAAAATTATATATATCAAACTTTCCTTTTTAATAACAGCATATTAATCCTACTATAATTTTACTATTTTGTATCAATTATAATTACGAAGATATTGTTATAAAATAATTACTTACAATAATTAAATACGACTCCATTTAATAAAGTTATTCAAGACTTCCTCAACTCACGTGATCCATAAAGTGTATGAAGGATCAACAATCTTGCAATAAAACGTGCAATTATTTCCCAAGAGTGTTAGAACAGATATGCCGTCTCACCTTCCAGACTTCCTCTATTTGTTGACTTGATGAAAGTTAGTATGAGCTTCACTCCGATTACAAAATCTAAGTGTAATTGAATTAAAACTTAAACTTATTTCTCCCTTCGTTGCTTTAAAAAAATATGATAAAAGCTTATAATTTATTTTTTAATTATGAGATTATGAAGCATATTTTACGTATTTTATATTTAAGTTTGCATCATTTTTAGGGTTCCTTACCTTTAAAGAAAACACGAAAGCCTTATAGGATCACTTTGTTGTCTGTCTCTTAAAACCATTTGCCTCAGGAACACGTGGAGGTACGAAGCTGAAATTCGTATCAAATACTCAAGTCAACAGTCCCTACCATTACTTTTACTTATTTACCTACAAGTTTGTATGGAACCCTGGATGCGCGAATCTGACTCGCACTTGGTCGATTTTTTAAATAAAATCATAGTTATACTAAATTAATTCAAAACGCAGGTATAGACTACAAAATTGGTTTTAGTACAGAAAAATATTTATTAATAATAATGTATACACATTGTAAAGGTTCTAAATTCTGCGAGTAATTTCATGTGAGAAAATACAGGTTCAAGCATCAGTAAATTGTATTATCTCAACAATTTTATACTTTTCTTAACCAACGATCGACATTTCTGCTGAACGTAGCGAACTGTAGAGTTGGCTAGTAGTCTTACAAATCGAACTCAATTCAATAGATCACTATTGAAGAATTGCATTTCAATTTGGGAACGGCAAATAACTGAATTATTTATTGCGTAGCTTCTACAGTACCTGGCTGTCATAAAGTAGTAACAAGACACTTTAATTTCCCCGGGGTGAAGCAGAGGAGATAATTCAAGCGAAGTTTAACGTTTTGTCAGTTCACACTTATAGCTAACCCATGCATTCGATATATATTTTCTATGTAGATATTGAAAATATATTATTTGTTACAAAATAAGAAAAAAAAAATTAATAAGTTCATTGTAAATTAAAAATTTTTGATCTTTGATTTGTCATAGTAGTCTAAATCTAAATGATTTTCTTAATCTTACTATATCAATAGAAGTTCATTATACAATTAAATTATACAAATGCAGAATAACCATAAAAAGTTAAATGAAAAACCAAATTTAACCATCAGCAAATATATACTCAAGTTAATTAGCGGACCTACAAGCTTGCTATTTGAAGTAGCCCCCAAAATTTTAATGAACGCAATAATTCGCTTGACCCTAATGTTTGCTCGTTATTTATTGATCCCACTAATCAGACAAATGGCTAATCCATTAGGTTCACAGTCCACTACCAAGTGATGGAAATAGATTCCAAATGGAGGTGTCAAGCTTCCGGATTGACAACGCAAAACGAATGAGCCCGCAATATTGTATTTCCCTTGAGAATAAAATATGCCATCAGTTTTTTAAATATTTGGGCAGCATGACATTTTAATATAGACTACAAACAGTATTATATTACTTCGATAGTAAATAATTTATTGACGGTTTCGATGGTCTTGTATCTACATGAATAGCTACAGATCGCAAAGTCCTGGGTTCGAGTTTGGAAGGACACGATTATAGCCCGTCCTGTGTCTGATCTCCGGTCTCAAGTCAAACTTTTATTGCTCTGCATTTTAAGAGATTTTAATTTAAAATCTAGAAAATGGCACCAAACCGCATCAAATTCATTTTATAATTGTGGACAGACATGATACCAAGTAGGATATAGTAATCTTTGAGATTTACAAAAGGAAAATAAACCTTGTAATAGTTAAGAATACTTAACGCTTTATCTATCTTTATATGTATAATTCTTCTGTGAGTGTGTATGTCACTGAACTTCTCTCAAACGACTGGACCGATTTTGATGAAATTTTTTGTGTGTGTTCAAGGGGATCTGGGAATGGTTTAGATTCACAATTTTGTCCGCTGGACAATGTTTTTTTAATTAATTTTTAATTTATTAGTAGTTGTTGATTTTGGAATGTTTTACATTGGATCCGACAGACGGCGCTACCATCGCAGTCTCAAATTTTAAATAATACTAGCGACTCACTCTCGCTTCGCTCGGGTTCGTCCCTAGATTCAGCGCGAGCGAAGCCGCGGGTTCCGCTAGTACGTCTATACATATAATAAAATTCTACCTTGTCGAATCTGTACATTGAATATTGTTTGGAAATTCTTATTGGAATAGTAATTTATTATCGATACAGAGGCCGAATCTAGTCAATAGTTTTTAGAATTTTTTGTCTGTCTGTCTGTCAGACAGACTGTGCCTGTCTGTCTGTGACAGCATCTCGAGTAAACCACTGGACAGATATTGATGAAATTTGGTGCGATGCTTATGCGGGTCAGAATATAGGATACTTTTTACTGCTGAGAGAAATCTCAATGAACCGTTAAAAACTGGCTGTAAAACATCACACGATATGTGAAATCGAAGAATTTCGTTTCTTTAAAACGCAATCGGAGCCGCGCGAAATACTAGTATGAAATAAGCTTTTAGCATTTACTAAAATATATTTAAACCGTGTGTCAAATGAAAATATGTCGATGGCGTTTCATTCAGACAACAGACAAAGGATGAAATTGCCGAAATCGCTAATTAATAAATCAAGACTCGTCTGGCCAAACAGAGCCGTCGCTGTTTGGTTTATAAAGCCCATTATGTAATGACTAAAGAGTTTGCAGTGCTTTGGGAAAGGCAACTTTGATTAACTAAAATTGCACTCAAAGTATGTAAATGTGCATTTAAATCAAAGCGTTTTAAAAAATATCATCGAGTAGCATCTGGTATAAGCAGCACATATATTATTTCTTGTCAATAACAATATAGCAATTTTAACGTATTATTTATTTAGAAATTTTTTAAGAATCTATTTAAAATAGAAATAAGAAAATCTAATATTTTTTAAGCGACTTGGGCGATGTAAATTGCTTTTTTCTTACTTTTTCTTACTTTAGGGGTTTAAAGTCTTCAGATATTGAATTGAAATGGCGAAATCATTTTTAAATTAAAATACAAATTTTATTAAAATTATCGACAAATATATATCAAAAAGATGAGAGTAGACGTAAGTAAAAATAACCAAAGCGCTAAATAACAGTGCCTCTTTAAAAATATAGTATTCTCATAATTAATTTATAGGTACTCATAGAAATAGCCTGCATAAAATATTTAAATTGTAAAAATAAAATGAATCGTCCCGCAGTATTTTAACTGCGCTTCATCTCTAAAATTACCGACTGGTCCAGAAGGCTTTCAAATATCAATTATGTCGTCGCTGTCTCTGTTCTTGGTGATTAATTAATTAGCAGCTGACTGCAATTACACGTTCTTCAGACGATATTGTCGTTTGGACAAACAATATTCTATATTCATTAGTTGATTATCCTACTACTATTATGAATGCGAACATTTGTGTGTAGCGTGTTTGCTTATATGCGCGCGAACATATGGGCGTGTATACGCGTATATGACTATGAACTAAGGTAGCATGTTTAGACTACTGTTAGTAATAGCCAAAAAGCGCTACGTGTTTTATAATACATATAAAATATTAGTAATACCTACCAGGTTGAATGAGTTTCATTCGACTATTTTTTTTTATAAAACTCCTATACCTTAGATAGATTAACTTAAAAAGGAAAACGTAATCTAAACAAAAATTTAGTCCAAATCGTAACAGCCGATTAACAAAAAAAAAAACAAAATAAATTTAAATTTATAGGTAAAAAAAAAATAAAAAAAACTCTCTTAATTTTATATATTTTTATTGTTAAAATTGTACAATATTATATTATTATTTATGTACAAAGTTACTTAAGTTATTTCATGAGTAATAAATTATCATAAAGGGACGAACAATGAGCTTAATGAGATTACCTATTGTAAATAGAAGCTTAAAATATATAAACTTAATAATTTTAGCCTTAATAGTTGCCACGAGTATCAAATTTTCATGCATATATTTAACACATTTTTGGTATGTTAGTTTTTTATTCTTGTAGTAAACTTATTATATAAGGATATTTTTTAATATTTTTATTTATTTATTTATTTATTTATTTATTTATGTGCCTTAACATATGTTACACAAAATGAAAAAATATAATGTTGACAAAGGATATCTTATCTCTATAAGATATCTCTACTAGAAACCCTTCAAAAGTAAGATAATATGTAAAATCAAAACACGCGGTTTAGAGGAATTAAGGTCATTTTACACTATAGAAGTTAGACTATGAGCTATCTAAAAATAAGTAAAAAGTAGGTACTTTTTAAGTCAAGCGAAACCATGGACACAATCTAGGTTTATTAATTAAAATTTTATTGCTTAAAATTTAATTTGAAACCAACGTTACAAATACTTTTCACACAGTAAAGTACATAAATACTACATATTACGAGTCGTAAATAGCTACAGCTATGCGAAGAGTGACCAAAATAAACAACAGTTAAACTCTGTAATTTTGTTGTCAACTGGTAATCGCTGGTAATTGATTATACATTATGGCTTATTCGATGTGACAAATCCTACTGAGCTATTAGCAACAAAGAAATACCCCCTCATTCTCGATAGTATTCCCAAATACAATGTTCTGGGCCAGCGACAGTGTGTATGACAGAATAATAAGCTCACACCCTATGTGATATTGGATTTATAAATACTATGATTTTGTAATATGATATTTGTTTCGTAATGCATTTGTTTCGAAACTAGTATTATAGCTTTGGTTTGCTCGGAGACTTTTTGACGTATAAAATTTCCTTTTCTCATGTCTTTTCGTCTTTCCTTCGATACGCTACTCTGCAAACAAACCAACAAGTATATAATAAAATTATAAATTTATATAATATCCTACTTAGATAAAAATTATTCAATATAATACGATGAATATATAAAATATTTGACTGAAGAATATACTTTGTATGACAAAGTGTATAAATAGTATTATTAATTTATTTTAAAATCAGTCACAATGTTCCACCCAACTGCATTGTGATAACAAAACATGTCCGTGCTCTTGCATAAAAATTATAGATTTTTTGTTATTTCAATTAGCGTTTTTTTTAAATGGGCGTTTACTTTTTAGTCTACGGTAGAAAAAATGTTCCAAACCTCCTGTTATTTATTCTAATACATATTTTATTAACGTATGTATGTACGTAAAACCGTGACGATGTTATGCGATGGATAGTATGATAATAACTAATTAGAAGTGAGTGCGAACTCAAGCATGATGTTAAAGGGATATTATTTTCAATTAAATTCACATTTTATGTTATGTTTATGTTGCGATATTTTGTAGTTCTTAATCATTATTTTAACTACATGGGTGGTCTTGTGACTAGCATATATCGCAGCAGATACGATGGACTTGGATTCAAGTCCCTCGGTCCGTCGGTGTAAACACTTGTGCCTCGGAGAGCACGTAAAGTCTGCAGTAGTCGATTGTGTCTGTGCAGATATACATATGTCTCCATAATATGTACCCGTAGTCTATTTGAGGTAGTTTGCAAAAATTGGCCAGGAGAGCATCATTATCATTTTAAAATACAAAAGATTTAATAGATCGAGATGTAGAGAAGGATGGGATATTATAATGATTCTATGTCTACTTTTATATAAGATTAGAAAAATAATTGGGGTAGGTACATACGCTTCAAAATCTGATAACATTCTTAGGATGAATCGGAGCCAAGCGAGGGGAGTCAGTACTTTATTAGTCATGGTTTGTTCAGGAGAAACAACTTTTTACTTGGGCGTACATATTTATTTAAAATAACACATAATTACTTTGGAACTAGGTACACTTGTTAAATAAAGTTACGGCGACGTACTTGGATATACATACGTCTTGTGTGGGTGACAGCCCACATGGTGATAATTCTTTTGTTTCCGCTTTCTAGTTTCTTTAAATTTAAGTTACTGTACGCAAAAGTTCATTAAATAAATATTCAAAATTCTTTATTTATTCACTCAACGAAGGGAACAATAAACTTTTTTCATAAACTATTGATTCGATTAAAAGAAACTATCTAATGTTGTAAAAAGTATGATTTATACATTATTATTACGACGTTTGTTAGTAAGAAACTTGATGTATATAATGCAGATTGAGAATCGCAAAGAAAACCTGTCAAAAGTTACGTTGTATTATCGCCGAAAAGCTTCTTAATTTGTGCTCAACTGGCACACATTGAATTCAACAAACCAAAGAATTGAATTGAATTGAAAAGCTTCTGTCATTCAAAAACTAACGACGTGTAATATTGCTACGATAATACTGACGTGCAAATCATATTTGTTTTTACTAGATGCCTATGTAACATTAAGAATGCTAGAAAAATGGAGGCTATTTTACCATTTCATATTTAGAGTACTTTTAGAAGAAAAAATATTTAAGCAGTCACAAACTACAAATAAAACACTTATAATGTCAACAAAGTAAACCTCTCCACCTCTCGACTTAATATATAAATGAAATCAAAAATAGATCTCTCTTTAACGATTTATACCCAATTTTATCAGACGTATCGATCGATGGCTTGTAGCGACAATACCTACTATTAAATTACCGTACATCGATATGATAATGTACAGCGTAAAGAAAACGTATAAAATTTTATGTATTATAGTTTTTATGTTTATTGTTGTAAGGACGTTTATGGTATGTTTGAGGACTGTATCGACCAACGCATTCCATGGCTTTGTGTAACACTTATTATGGTGATGAGATGGGCGAAACCCCCGTTGATATACGTTTGAACTTATTGTCATTATTATTGGTGTGTCCGTATTTTAAAAGGCAATTTATTCAGTCTCTCGATTGTAAATCCATAATACTTAGTCATGTTAGGTATTTTTTTATGCAGATTATGTTTTAGATTGATATAAAACAAATCAATGAGAATATAACATCATAGAATATCTTCCACACCATGCTGAAATATAAACACATGGTATTTTGAGAGATATGGCTGTATCTAATAACCTATTAAATATCAAACCCTTTATGGCATCACAAGAGATCCCATAAAATTGGTATTTACCTAAATTAACGAT
The DNA here is from genome assembly GCA_951802675.2 of Boloria euphrosyne. Lineage (NCBI taxonomy): Eukaryota > Metazoa > Arthropoda > Insecta > Lepidoptera > Nymphalidae > Boloria > Boloria euphrosyne. The sequence continues at coordinate 9,029,951 of OX637879.1, read as the reverse complement.
CGCCGTAATTGATACAAATGGGCCTTTCTAGTTAAAGGTAATTGATGGTGAAACAAGGATGCATTAGAACCCAGATAAGTTACCCACTAATTGCTCAAGTCAGGATTCATCAGATACTTCACTCTTATGACAAAGCATATTAAACGGCTTTAAACTTGTTGCTGGTCATTTAGAACTGTCATATTTTAACTGAAACTTATGTCGTAAGCTCGTGCAGATATAAATTATAAATATTATTTATTTAGGGTGCGCAATTGTAACATAATTTATGTTTTTTTTAATCTGGTCGACCTTTATGTTCTTTTTGAGGTTTGTCCCGTTACCATGATTCCTGTTTAGCATTCGAAACGTCGAAAGCTAAAAATCAAAATAAATCCGCGTCAAAATTTGAAAAGATAGTTTCATTTATAATTTTCTCCTATTGAGTAGTTTTTCACATTTAATTAGGTCTGATTATTACTCGCTAATATTTTTAAAGAGACAAGTGTGTCGTGTAAATAAAAATATAAAACACATTTATTCTGAAAAACCAGCATATTATGGCTTTTTAGTACAAGCTAAGTAATAAAATACAACACCAAATTAAAAGATTGCATGATTTATACCATTAAAATTATAGCAGTTAATTCATATTTACGACCTTCAGCACCTTTTCTCTTGCGAAATAAGGAGGAAACATACTAACATTTAACTTCTGTTAGGTTTTTATAAAATAATTAAAATATTTGTGTATAAAAGTAAAGATAAAGACTAACCGCCGCACTCATAGACACTTAATGGACCATTAAGTCCGGAATCTCCATACTAAAGAACGACTTAATGTTTCATTAAGTGACTATGAGTGCTAGCGTGAGTGATATTATTGGATTAATTTAAAATCTAAAGCTTAGCTCCTATTTACCATAGATAACATTCCCTTCTTATCTATTACATATCCTTCAAGTTAAGGAAAATCTATAAAAGATATTACATAATTTCACTGAATATTAATATTGAATTGAATTTCTGCTGATTTTTTCCTCCGTGAGTTAATGTAATGGTATCGTTCAAAGGGACCTATTCAGGCCATATTACATTCGTAACACGTTTTCATTTTCCGAGGGTACCAATTGATACCGTACAAAGTTGTTAATGAATGTGAAAACCGATAGACATCGGTTACAATCACGCCCATACATTTTTATAACCGAACGAATGTGCTTTAATAAAATTCAAATGTAATCTTGTGAACATGTATTTTGAATGTACGCTTACTTCCAAATGTTTCATTGTTTTCAATCGCTTGTAAAACCTTCTAAATTACCCTTTTCTTTTGTGTTGTGTTATATTCTATAAAAAGCTGAGCTTCTCTTTACGTTACTACGCTTCACAATTTATTAATATCAATTTTTAAATATAATATTTTCATATGTAACCATTTTCATAAACGAGTAGTTTGTCTGCGTTATTTGTTTTGTAAATGTACAATGTAGGTACATACATTAAAGTATGGGATTTGGTTGTGAGTTGAATAAAAAAATTATATATTATATAATAACCTATCTAAGAATCGAACCCACGAACTACGTTAGAAAGCATATACGGTAAACCGTAACTTTGTGTTTATATTAACTCTTATATCAAAACATGTTCTGATATTTTATAATATCACACATCTATGTAGAGAAAAGTAATTGGAAGTAATCATGTTAATATATCCAAGTACCTAACATTCTATATAGTAAATAATAAACACAGTAAAAATAACACAATCTACTAAAGTTTCAATAAGAAAAAAAATAATAGGACTCTAAAAACACCTCATTTTATATAAGGCTTCATCGCAACCCTAGTGACATATTGTCATTCTCCAATGTCGAAATGACATTTGATTTTGAGGTAAAATATATCAATTACGAACGGAAGTGCTGCTAAGTGAAGCGGAAACTATTTTTTCAGCAAAACCAAGCTCTACAAACGAGCGACGTTACACGTTTTATCTTTATATTTATAGGCTATCCACAGAACCTATTATCATAAAGAATGCGAAGAAATTGGAATGCGATTTATACTCCCTAAAAGTATAATAGCTACAAGAGTCGTTTTAGATATCGCAACATAGTTACCGATCATTAAATTTGTTGCTAGGAAACCAAAATTTACTTAGAATTATTTTTTAAAACTTATCAAAGATACCTTCTATCGTCGAGCATCGATATTTTATGTATAGCCGAAGAAAGTTCGATGACAATTATTATATAATTTCACAGATTCAATAGCTTTGTAAAAAAGCTTAAAAATATTCTCCTTAGCCTATAAATTATGGAGCTTTAATAATAAAAGTTGAATCCTTTGAGTTTTAAGTAAGACCCTTTAAGTAAGATTTTTTTTCATTAATTAGGTATGATTGAATTTTTTTACTTTGGTTTAATTTTAAAATTCTACTATCAATCTTTTATAATAATTCAGTGCAATCTACTCCTATGTTTGTCAATCGATTTGCTTGTTTTAGTGTCCTACTAGCTACTCGTATTTAAAAGCTTTAGCTATTTTGATACATACATAGATGGGTAAATTAATTTCATAAAATACGTTCACCTCAAATTTTGAAAAATCATTATGGTTATTAAACCTAAATATAATTAAATTTCGACTACTGGGCGTTATTAGTTATTATAAATGCAAATAAATTAATAATTCCTCTTTTACGCAGAAATGGAGCTTAGATAGATGGAAACTGATTGAGGCTCGCCCGAATCGAAAGCGAAGCGAAGCGAAGAGGCTAAGTCGCTAGTTAACTATACCTATAGATTAATCGTACAACTTTTTATGTAAAAAGCACTTTGATTATATTCTCAAAGCCCATTAAGTTTGGCGGAAACAACGTTCATCGGTCTTTTCGTGTGATGTTCATTGAGTCACGAATGAATTTACGATAAATGGTTATCATAAAAAGCTATCACCTGTCCTTGCTTTGTGGTTGTAATTAATAAAAAATCTGACATCCGAAGTCCTAAAACGCATTTAATACTTGATAAGGGTAACAAATTGGATAAAGATAACACGGACCGGAGACATTGAGATCGTAAGTGCATTGCTGTGATAAGCTGTTGTTTTGTTTGGTTTTGTGAAAATGTATGGATGTACTTCGTTATTATTTCGCCCTTTTAGTCAATCCAATACGAATTATCTCATATTTATTTTGATTTTACATTAGTAAATTATTGTATTTCATTGGTCTTACTTGTAGCAAAAATTAAAAAAAATATTTATTAATCATTAATACATTCCACGTAAAATTTTTTTTATTAACACCATTATTTTATCATTATAGAAGAAAAAAGCTCATATTTATAGTATTAATATACCGAAATGAATATGTATGTATTATAGAGGCATACGCTTGCACTAACCTGAATAGCTAAACTGTTGTACCGAAGTACAGAGGCAGGTTTTTGGACACCTGTGAAATTGCTGAAGCGAAAAACGGTTCAGTCCACGGTTTTATTGCAACGAGTATGAAACACCAAAATCTAAGCTATCTAGTAAGTGATGAGTAATACTTTTGAATTTTGGAACTATTAATAATAATTGAGAAGAAGTGGTAGCCTAGAAATTCGCTCAATTGGGAAACCGAGTCAAGCGGGTTCGATTTCCGATCTCGCGTTTTCTTCATATTCATGTGCGAATCATTTTCATCATGATTACCATTTATCATTTTCTAAAAATGTTGAAAGAACCTGCATGTCTGAGAGAACTTTGTATGTTTTTGAAAGACAGGTTAACTCCGTTACCTTAACCAATACAATGTCTTATTCTCCTCGTATTGTAAGGCAGCACTTGTCAATTTCCCCCTTTAGCGCTTGTTATACATATATAGGAATAAGCTGTCAAAGCTTTAGCTATATATGTCTACACTCAGATTAATTTATTGTACATAATACTCTCAACTTGATTTATATTTAAATTTATACATAATAGTTAACGTGAATCACGTATGCAATTCGTTGAAAATATTACAACTAAAGTTAGTTTTAACAGAATAAAATATATTTATTGGCCGAAAGATATACTGCCTTTAAAAGATAGCGATATAAGCAGTTATTTCAAACAGGGTCGTCTTTATCGTCGTGTATCACGACACGCGGCAGTAAACAGCGCTAGTGGTATAAATCCTAAGGAGTTTTAGTCAAATATGATTTGCACCTCGTTTTAGTTGTCACGTTAAGCTGCTTGCGTGCAAACGACCTATCGTCACTATTCACGTTATAAGGTTATTGATGGCATTATTCTTTAATGCCTCACTGGTTTAGTGGCTGTCATGGCAGTTCCGAAGGTCCGGGGTTCAAAATTGATATTAGCTTTTTTTCTTTTGGGAATTTTCTGTGAATTTTTTATAGAAATTGGAGAGTTAACATTAATACATCTCTTTATGGTTGTCAGCTTCTTAAGTCTTATAATATAGAATTATCTAATTATAGAAGTTATTAAGTGATGGGAATGTACTATGAATTCTACGAGTATTCTGCCTAAATCACCAATTTCGATTTTTTTAGAATTTAAATTTAAGAATTTATGAGCTTTAGCCTATTTTGTTTTAGATAGTTGACATGACAATAATAAATTATTACTCTTCAATATATTACTAACATTAGTATTTAAATGAAGGAAATATAAAATGAGACGTTTATTCGAAAGTATATTAAAACTTGTATAGATTTTTACGGCGTAATTTAACTACCAACTATAATCAAAGAGCTTGCGTCACTTTTTCAAACCATAACGCGCTCATAAAAATTTAATTCATATGTGGAAAGCAAATGAAGTTGACTTCCATTTCCTCCCCTAGGGCTTAATGAGAGTTACGTCCATACTGCAAGCATATTATGATTTTTTTAGTAATTAGAACGTTTGCGTACTGATTCACAGTCGGCCCTTTTTAATTTGTAAAGGACGCGGGATCGTGTCGAGTTTATTTTTAATGCGCTTATGAAAGGTACTTTTTCTCGTTTTACACTTTCCACTATGTATGTTTTTTTTTGATGCTATTTTCGTTTGTAGGGTAGTAAACTTGCAAAATATTTACATTACAAGACTCTTTATTACGTTAATGTTTTATTATATCATCATCATCATCATCAGCCTGGCCCAGTGCGTGTTGGCGGACTTCACATGTCTTACGAAAACTTGCTAGGTTTTCTCAGACATGCAGGTTTCCTCACGATGTTTTCCTTCACCGTAAGACTATAAGATAAAGTAGTCATGATAGAAATGATTCGCACATGAAAATATCAGAGGTGCGAGACCCGAATTTGAACCCGCATCACTCGGTTATACAAGCGACGCGTTACCGCTGGGCTACCACTGCCTTTATTTTTATATATCGTTAAAGTATTTTTTTGGTTGGGTGATATTTAAACTTTTTAAAATTAATGTTTATTTGTTAAACTTGATTATTTTAAATAAAATATTTAATAACGAGAAATGTTTCACGAACCTAATAAATTTTCTACTGACTTTATTTCAGTATGATTATTATCATTGGTACGCTTATACTTTAGCCGGATTATAAAAGTTTTAAATGTGTTAAATAGAAGAGAGGTAAAATTGCACCCGATAATTAATAATTAATAATTCAGAACTACAATCTTACTTATTATTCACCCCTTCGTTACCCACGTAATACACGTTTCTAAAAAAAGGGACTAAAATGTTTAAACATTGAGCAGAGCTTAAGTCTCGATGGGGTGAATTCTTAAATCTATTATTAAAAATATTCAAAAATAACAAAGATTTTATGGATTTTGAGAGGAAACTCTAAGGGGTTTGAGATAAAGCTTAATATGGAGTAATTGTTCTCCTTATAAATTCACTTTAGGCTATGATTTGGCGTTTTTCGGGATATCAAAACATTGAAAATTATGACTTACAGACTTCAAATAGAAGTTGTGTTTCGGTAATGCTTACAAACAATTCACAGTTAAATTTAATGGTTATTTCGTTTGCATTTGGTGATGGAGTGTGTTGATAATTTGAAGTTTAATGAATCAAGTCTGCGGTCTCTGGGAGGTAAAAAAATGCTAGCGAATGCAAATTTCCGTCGTAATTGTGCGATTTATTGTTTTGTTTATGAACAGAATGAAAACGCTTTATGCGGTCTTTGTTTAAGAGTACTTTAAAGCATAGAGCTCTTAAATTTTCTCGAAAAGATTAAGTAATGGCTACTTAGGATCAGAAAAGATTAATGGAAATCCGCTTTTTGTAAAATTAACAATTTTGTTTTTGAATTACTTTCTTTTTAGGTTTTTATATATAACACGACGATTCTTTTTTTGATTTTATTGATATATAATATATTTTAAATTTATTGAATAATTTTAATACTGGTTTGTTTCATAGATATGTAGGTACATAATGTTAAGGTTAAGGATATAGGATGCCTAAAAAATAGACAAAATGGTTGTATTCAAGATAATACTTATACTAAGTCTAATCACTATAAACTTACTAATTTACTAATCTAGTCGTAGCAGTCAATTTTCCAAAGTCCTTTTAATTTTCCAAAATAAGATGTGTAAAAAAATTATGTTTTTATTATTTATTTTTATTGTATAAACATTTTTAACGCATTGCATAGGATAGCCTGTTTATTAAGAAACGCTATAGATTATTCTTTATGTATCATACAACTACCCAAGATATTAGAGCTGTTCCATGTTAACCGTTAAAAGTACCTTGGGACGAACTCAAGCGAAGCGAGGTTACCCCACTAGTATAAAAATACTGTCACATCACTAGGTATAGAACTTAATATAATTATCTAATAATAAAAAAACGACCTCAGCTGTCTGCCAAAAACTCTTAATCGCTAACGATTAGCTCTTATCTACTTATGTTAGCGCTTGGCAAAACAATTTATTTTCGCATAAGACAGTTGTGGGCGGTCCCGTGATAAAAATAAACAGTACTAATACGACGCTATCGTTTAAAGATAAAAAATAATGATTACATTTATACAATTTTAAGCTTTATTTGAAAAGTAAATAAGAACTAAGTTATATTAAATATAACTTAAAATTTCTACTAATTCAAGTTTTTGTAGTAAATTCACTTAGCGAAGTACGCGAGCCGCTTTTAAAGGTACGATTCTCGCAATAGTTAATGAATAAATTATCAAAGCTAAATAGTAAAAGCTTTTTCTTCAAATTAATAATTATACAATTTAAGATTTTATTATTTTCGGAATGTTATTTAAGTAACTAGCGGTGCCCGCGGCTTCGCTCGCGCTAAGAGTGAGTAAAATAAACATTTTTGTTTATATACTGTTACTTATAATGTACCAAGGATGATTCCCAATTTAAAGTTCTGCCCCTCTTTTCTGGGAACTACTCTATAGCATTTTCTATTTCATCTACAGCGCCAGTTATTTTGTAATCCTGTGAGATGTTTCTCTTAAGTTTTAAAAAGAGTTATCTATATAAATTTGTAAGAACTCTATAGAACCAGTAATTGTGTTGTCACTTAGGAATGAAAGATTAATGTTCAATAAAAGGTATTTTAAATGTTTTCTCGTATAATAACGTATACAATACTTACAAAACTTAATTCAAATCAGTTGTGTACTTTTTGTGTGAAACGCACGCTTCGATTTACGAAGTTACTGTTTTTTTAAGTACTGATAAAAATAGGTATTGCGAGTGTAGCTTAGGAGACAGATATTTGATATTGTAAACTATTCTGTAGCCCTTTTTAAGACCTACAATATTGTTTTGATCCATCTCTCAAGACTTACCCGCAGCTAGGTTTCTAAGGACGACTCAATGAAAAAATTTATTTTGTTTTCCTGTGGCAATGTTTTTTCTACAATAAAGAGCACCATAGTAATGACCCGAGTAATAAGTAATCATTACACATTTTTTTTTAAATCCGTCCAGTACTTTTTGTGTTAAGCGATAACATACAAATAGACAAAAAATTTAATAACGTATTGGGGTGTTTATTCAATACATATTTCATTACAGTCATTGTTTTTAAAAAAATATTTCATGTACATACTTTTTATAAGTTTCTGCTTTATTATATTTATACATATTATTATATATGTCTACATATATATACTAATAATAAAAATAGGTATTGCGAGTGTAACTTACATATATTTTGGTATTGTAGACTTTTCAGTAGGCTTTTTTTAGACCTAAAATTTCCTACTACATTATTTTGACGTATCTCTTAAGATTTCACCACTGGTAGCTTTCTTAGGCCAACTCAATAAAACCAATTGTTTCAGTGAAAAAAATTTTCTTCAATAAAAAGTATCCTAAATGATGACCCGAGTAATAAATTATCACTACACAAAATTAAGTAGACAAACAGACAAACGCTCAAAAATTTTAACCACTATTATTTTGAGGTCTATATTTAATAAAATATACGTCACAGCCTTTGTTTTAAAAAAATATTTCAAATAAATGTGACTTTGCTCTGTTACTGTATGTTGAATAGGTATCATCGCCCCGCGGTTTCACCCGCGTTGTTCAAGGTCCCGTGAGAATACCGGAATAAATAATATAGGTTATGTTATCGGCTGATAATGTAGCTTTTCATTAGTTTTTTTTTAAAGGATCTAACAGTACTTTTTGAGCTTATTCTAAACACAGTACAGTTTGTCCAAGCTGCGACATTTTTCTTAGTTATAGAATCTGAACCATCATAATTATTAAACAAAAAGTCTGATCTATATATATACCGAATTGATAAATATATATACCGAATTTAAAGTGCAGTTACACGTACAAAATCAAGCTTAATACCAATATCACCTCTATTCGATTCCACCCGTATTTAAACTGAAGTTAAACAAAAAATGTTATTTTGGCTGAATTGTAATAAGCACATACCATAACGGACTTTTTGTGAGCATTATATACATACATAAATACATACATACATACATACACACATAAATACATACATACATACATACATACATACAAACATACAAACATACATACATACATACATACATACATACATACATACATACATACATACATAAATACATAAAAATATAATTTTATATAGATCATTATTATTATCGAGCTTAGTAAAGTTTTAGTCAATGCTACTGAACAGAGAAAGAATAGAAGCTGTAAGTAGTTTAACAAATATTCGACGTTATTCTTTAAATTACCATAACTTTTTTATTTATGAACCGATTGACATGAAACAAACGCTAAATGTTAAGTGAAGCTTACCACAATATATATGTGAAAACCACATCTCGATCAAATAAGCCGTTTCAGAGATTAGCGTGCACAAACGCACAGACAAACAGACAAACAGACAAACAGACAAACAGACAAAAATTCTAACAATCATTGTTTTGGGTTCTATTTGCGTTAATAAAGGTCCCTATAATATTTTTTCTTATATATCTTTCATGTACAGACAGCGATCTCTTACATTTTTATTATATGTATAGAATAGATAATTATTTTTTTACAAGATTTATATTGAAAAAATATTTCTAGGAGAGCCAATAATTTGATTAGTACCTACCTATATTATGTTTCGGTTGATTTTTTTCGTATAATTTAAGTCTACGGATAAAGATGTAAGAGCAGATTTACAACTTAACTAAATTTACTAAATGCATATGAAAGTACATATATTATAATAACTCGTACATCAAAAATTTTTGCCTGTCTGTCTGTCTGCCTGCCTTTCTGAACAGAAACGGCTGGACAGATTTTGATGGGACTTTCACAGGTAGCTAATGTTATAAGTATCATAGGCTAATTTTACTTATAAGAAAATTATAAATATTTTGTTGGAGTACTGTTTATAAGTAGGTTATAAAAGAGCTTTTTACTAATAATGAAACTTTAACCACTATTTCAATAGAAAAGCAGTCGTAATATTGATTGTACTAGTGTATACAGGCCGAGACAGTAAACAGTCACGGGAATAATTTGTCGCTTGATGAATTGCGCAATGCAAAAGGAATTTTCTGTCGAGACTCAGACGGTTAATGGGTGCAAATCATTTCCAATTGCATTCCCGGTATTGTAGATGACACTTTATGAAGTGCAAATTGAGGTGTAACTCAACGCTAAATGAATGGTTTATTGTTTTTCTATATACTTATATTTATAGTTTTTGAAATTAGTTTACTAAATTCCGAGTGCATTTTGATTGATCTAAATCTGTTTAAATGTTACGTGTTAGTCAAACCCTAAACTGCAAATATATAGACAGACAAATAGAATTTTTGTTTTTGAAAACAACTATCTATAATTAATTTCTATATTTACTAGCATTTATTATTTGTATCTAGAGATAAGTAAAATGGAAGTGTCTGTTTGTAATATAAAAAAAGTCGAAAAAAAGTCTGCATGATTCAGTTAATTTCTGCAACTGCTGGGCTGATTTTAAGGGTTTTTTTTACTGGAAGCCACTTTTATGCTATAAAATAATAAGAGTTCCGTTAAAAAAAATATAAATCATGTCTAGGGACACTCCAGATAAAACGAAGATGTCGCTACAAGTAGCAACTAGTATAATATTAATGTTTAATAGGTAAATGTACAATAAATATTCCTTCCATGAATGATGAAAAAACTTAAGAAAGGATATTTTTAACCTTACAAAGGTCGTTAGTTACACTTAGGAATAGGTAAATTTTTTGCCCGTCAATCCTCATCATGCCTCAATAATATTTTTGGACGTCAGATTTTGGTACTCGATAAAACGAGCCCGCCCAATCAATCGCTGCTTTTAATGGATTGTATTTAGAGAACTAATGGTGCTCTCAAAGAGTAAGTATCGGAGTAGACGAGTCATTAATAAATCTGATTTAAGAGGAATTTCTTATTTTATGTCTTTTCAATTTATGTTTTATCGATATTTTAGAGAAATTATTAAAATAATTCAAATATTCTTTTTTTTTGTCGATTCATACTATGAAAATTTTTGCGTTGAAAGCCTTTATAATTATTAATTAATCTTGTTTAAAAGAATTTTGTCCAATTTACTTACTACTACAATTGTTATGTAAGAAATTATTTATCTCACATAATGTTAGTACTTACGTTTAGTCTTACTGTAGACCATATCGAAACCTAAACATAGCTATATATATTAAATAAGTTATAGTTATTTAACAATCTATCAAAAATATCTAATTATATATTAGTGTAAGGTCACTCACTCACACATCACGAAGAACGGCGAATTATTGTTAGTAGACGTCCCTTAAGATTTTGCTACACAGCCGGATTAAGGTAGTATAAGGGCTTTCGCAAGTTTGTATAGAGTCCCTAATTTTTTGTGCTGCAAACTTTAAATTTGGTAGCGAGCACCGAGGGACAAACCAAAGCGAAGCGAGGGTGAGTTGCTTGTAAAATATCTATGAAATGTATATTACCTTTTTTTCCTTAACTATTTTGACGAAGCATTCACAAGAAACAGAGAAAATGATTATAACAGGCTACAAACTTTATTCAAATTCATGAGGTTTTTAATGACTTTCCAATGAATTGTTATTACCTAAAGCCTAATTTCTAATTTAAATGATTAGGTACATTAACATAATTAGTTCTTTAATATAATTATTAATTAACAAAAATTATCGTAATAAAATTAGATATTCCGTGATAGAATATAGATATATAGATAGAATAGATAGGCTCGTACTAGTCTTTGCTCGTAGCTTTGCTCGCATAATCGGATTGGAATAAAAGGGGACCCAGTTCTAACGAGCTTGCTTGGGAAATCGGGTGAAGCGGGTTCAAACCTCATATATTTTCGTATATGCAGATGATTTCAAAATTTAAATGATTACTACTTATGTTACGGTAAAGAAATACACTGTGACCAAACTTGCATGCGCATGATAATATTCGTCTTTACAAGTTTTCGAAAGACATGTTTTATTTAGTTATACTATTTCTATGTAGGATACTACATATGTTTGTTAAATTGGGGTGTCATAGACTTTCTCAAAATTTTCATGCAAGTCATTTGTTTAGGTTTCAAAAACACATTTAGCGGACCAACGGGTCTTAACGCACTAAAGAGCGGTCTAAAACGCACAAGATATGCTTAGAAACATTCAGGTCTCGTGTATAGAATACTATGGGTAACCTACTACGATTTAATCTTTGATTCAGGTAAGCTTCCAATAGGTATCATATCAGATAAGATTAAATTGAATCACCTTCAAATTTGATTGAAGGCCAGTCACTGAGTCGACACTTGGAGGCACAAATTAATTAGATCTATTCCTTCACATACCTACTCATACTTATTTACAATAAGCTTAAAATGTGAACCATTTCATTAAAATTTAATTATAAATTTGTACATACATGTATTTATGTAGTAGGTACATACGTGCGTATTATTTGGATAGAATATCACTAGTAGGTACATATTATTAAACAAAGACCTTCACAGATTCTGACTATCTGTTCGCGATAGTATCAAAAACTACTGCACCAACTATCATGCTGTTTTCACCAATGCATAGAGTAGTTTTCGAGGAAGGTTTTAGTTTGATTTGTCAAGTTTTTGTTTACTTTTACTAGCGGAACCCGCGGCTTTGCTTACGCTTGTAGTCTAATAAATTAATGAAAAATAAATAAAAATAAACAAATTGTATATTTTTATGAAATAAAACTTTTACAACGCTTTGTAAGCCTTACCATAGCAAGTTATAATAATATCTCTGTGAATACTTGATGTAGAATAAAACGCAGCGTGAGATGTCATAAATCACCATACGTGACAACTACGATTACTACAGCTGTATAATCCGTCGAAAAATAGTACCCTACACAATGACTTGAAGTTTTTTAAATATTTATACAGCTCTCAAGACGAGTATGATAAAGAGTCGTAAATGAAAAGTTAAACGTATAACTCTTAGTATAAAATTAATATATGAATAGTTTACCTATAAGTTTTTTTAAGTGTACAGTATGATATTTAATTAATTATTATTTTTGAGGCTAACTCATTGGTTAAGTGCAACTTGGTACGAAGCTTAGATTTTGACTTTCAATTTCAGGCAGATCAAAATAAATAGATATGTAAGTACATGTCATTGCACATCTACAACAATAAAATAAAGGTTAAAAAAAAGAAACATTGAAGAAATACGTATGATATAAAATTGGAAAGTTTATTGTAATGCATTCGATAGAAGTTTTAAAATTATGTACTAAGTATATTAGGAGTGTCTTAATAGGTGCTGCTACAAAAACATTTATGTTAATCTTTTAATTTGTAATATACGTACATACATACAAGTCAAACACGTAACCCTCATTTTTGATTCACAGCAGTCGGATAGATATTTCACGTTTTATGTAAAGGTATAATATATTATTTAAAAATCGTTCAAGCTAGTCATAAAATTGTCAGCTCAATACGTGGTTCAGCTATTAGTTTAATCATAGAGTTGAAGGCAAGAAGCAGCAATTTGCTAAAAACAACGCCCCTGTCTTGCAAGTTGAACGAATCGCTTAGCGAAAACATTAGCTACGGCTCAAAGGCTTTTCAAAGCAAATTGCACGTGAAATTCGACAGGCAATGCTTTTGAAACGTAAAATCTTGTGCCGATATTGTGATCACCGGCCTTGTTTAAACTTAGATTGTATTGCCGAATAAGCCTTAACAAGACTGCAAAAGTTAGACGTTTTAATATTATACAGTACCTACTATAGTAGGATTGCCTTAATAGGTGCTACTACAAAAACATTGATTTAATTTTTTTATTATTTGTCTTTTGTAGTAAAAGTAAAACAAGTTGTGTATAGGCAGTAGTAAATCCGCGCTTGCTTGATGTGTGTGTCTAACCAAGTGTCGTGGGTTCTCTTCCGAGCATCGTGAGGAAAACTGCAAGTCGAAGAGAACCTCATGACATGTGAAGTCCGCCAACTATTTGAGTTTGGTTTAAAAGGGGTTGAATACAATGAATATATTGCGCATTATATTCCGTCGATTTTATTTGCAACATATTACATTATACGTATTTATTTAGTTTTCATTTAGATTTGTAAAGAAAGAATGAACAAAAGATTTTTATTATTTTACTGCAAGTACGCACAATTAAATGAAATATTTATTTTTCATAGAAACAAATATAAATCGCAGAGTATTTTGTAAGCCACTGTTCTGTTTCATAAAAAATCAAATAAAAAATAATTTACATTCAAGTATCACATAGTCAAATTATATTGTTATTATTTTATAAAACTTACTTATTTTGTTATATTATTCGGTATGTAACGTAACACTTACTTATGTTATGCTTAACTTAATAAGGTATAATATCAACAAAAGATATCGGCGTATCACTGCGGCCGTTCGGTGGGCGTATCCGAGTGTTTACTTTGATCTTTGTAAGACTCGTCAGAGTAAATACTTTTATCGTTATTGACATTGTGTTGAGTTACCGTCTACTGAACTTGTATTTTTTATCCAGTGTAAATAAATATCACACGAGCAGGTCATTAATTTTAGAAGAGCCTTAGTGATTGTTTGGGATCATATAGAGAATGTTTTGTATATACGAGTATAGTTCTTAAATTATTATCGAATTACTTAAATTACTTACGCATCATTAAAATTAACTGACAAAGAGATGCAGAAAAAGCAAGATTCTATAGAAATCATATGGCGGAAACAAATTTCATTTATCGATGTCTCATTCTAGTTGAGACGGCTCAATTGTATAGGACAATATACCGAGCAAATTTATCAATACCAAAACAAACGACCTTATCACGTACAAATACGATCACTTTTCCCGTGTTCATTTACAATTTCGTATTGCCAAATCAGAGTTAGTGACAAAACTTAATAGGACTTTAACAAATAGCTAAGCATTTCGTAATTCGAGGAATATATCCAATGGTAGTAATCGAACAAAAGAAAGACGGCCCTCATTTGTTCGAGCACTTGTCCAGTGTCAACATCTGGCGTTTTTTCTAAGGTGACTAAGATAACGTGAAATAGATATTTGTCAAACTAGCCAGAAAATCAGGCATTGTGTTTTTATGAAGGTGGTAATAAGTTTATTTTGACAATGCATTCGGTTTGCGTAGATTGAACACATTGCACATTTTTAGTACACCTTTTAACTTACGTTATTTTAAGTTCCACTATTATAATAAAAATAGATAATAATAGATACATTTTGCGAAGATAGGTATCTGCATAAACGCTTGTTACACTTGTACACAAACATTACAGAAAGGATTCTGATTAAGCTTTGCAGTAATATATCTTTTTTTAAGAACAGATGAGTTATAATTTTAAAGATAGTATAAAGTGCTATTGGAGCTGCGGGAAAGCAGCAACATCACTATTCATTAGTATCGTTTTTAGATACGTTTATTAAATCTTACTTATCACTACATATTTTAAAACAAAGTCTTACGTCTGTCCGTCTGTTCGCGATAAACTCAAAAACCACTGCACCGATTTTCATGCTGTTCTTATCAATGGATAGAGTGAAAAATAAAAAGAGAGTAAAAAAACATAACTAACTATATTTACAATCAACTTATATTTATTCTTTGGGAATATATAATATATGTATGTATGTGCATTAATATTTGATAAACACTTGTTAACAAAACAGATCACGTTCATTTCAAATATTGGTAATTAGGATAAAATATAAATTTTAAAGCCTCTGTTTTCATCAAGTGACAGAAATGGGTCGCAATTCTGTACCATTTCATGGAGCTTTAGCCTATACATAGCTTACTATGTAGTTACCGGGTGGTGCAATTAGCAGTGCGACACTCGATAAAACCGTAAAAGTTATTTTCAGGAATTCTATAATTGAAATTGAGGGAATATTTTTATTTGTTAATTAAGATTTTTCATTTTGTTTTACTTAAGTTATGTTATTAGTAAATAAACAATAAACGCATTAAAGTAATAGAGCTAAAGCCTCGGAAAAGTTTTTTTGGATATAAAAAAAATATCTATAGGGTTTTCTTTACACGTACATTTCTATCTAAAACGAAACTTATATTACTACCACAGACTATGGTTTGATCTTCCTTGTATTTAAGGGAGGCTGTGTTCATATAACTGTGAAACTCTATTTCTCCATAACTGTTACGTTACTTCATCCACTACAAAATAATTTCGATGAAACGAGAGGCATTTATTACCATGTGATTAAAACCTCGGTCATAATCATTATGAATAAAACTAGATTCAAAGTAGTATCTTTATTAAAAACTTTTTAAGAATAAAAAATTTACTCATTGCTAGAAAAGATAAATTAATCGCTTATTGCCCTAATAATAAACGAGTTCAAACAGTAATAATTAAGGGAATTTGCTCCGTTTGTATTCACAATAAAGTAGATCTTTACAGCTATACGCATAAATACGCTCGTTGCAATATCTGTCTGGGGGCAAGGGATGCACGCCTAAGAATATAAAAACATTAAAGAAATGGCATGTAACATAGATAATACCGATTTTTTCAAAGAAGTAATAAATCATTTTGAGAAAACATCATGTTTTCTCGATGTTAGCATGTAAAATAATATAAAAAACCTTCGTTTTATTTTGAAACAGCAATTTTAGAAAAAATAAACTATTATATTATGAATGCGCTAGACAGGAGACAATAAACTTTAGGTATAGGTGTCAAACGCACCATGTGGTTTTAGTTTTGTAATACAAATTACTTTAAAAATCTAAACATACATTTATATAAAAGAAAACAAATTTTAGAAATTTTTGGAACTAATCTTTAAAGGTACATTGTCGCACGTACCACTTCTCTTACTTTTGAGTTCTGCAATGTAAACCATTTGAATATACTGCGAACTGCCTGCGGCGGAATTTAATAAAAACATCTCAACTTAATTGTGTTTATAAAACATATTTACGATGTGAATACTCATAATGTCAACTTGTTTATGATAAAAATGTAAATATGAAGCAGTAAAATAATTTATTGCTCTCACATATTCGCATATCACGTAAAAGTAATTTAAAGAACTTTTATTGCCTTTTTAACCCATGATGTAAAAAATAAGGGTTATGAGTTTGCTGCTTATGTTTGAATATATACCTATATATGGTGTATGTATTTAGCCCTTTTTAACGTGCGAAGTGCGGATTTCAGGACTTCTCATGACATTCGAAAAATTGCTAGCTTCTCTCAAACAGAAATTAATTATTAAATAATTGTTTTTATTTATATTATTGTAACAAAATATAATTGAAATAATCTAATTATTTTCGTTTAATTGTTTTTGTCTAATATTACGGAAGACTGATAAGGCTGTGTTGATAAATCTATCCGAAACGGGTACTGCATCAACAACTTTATTAGTCGAACAAGTCGTGGACTCAGTTGAGTGATGACGCCAAATGAGAGATATCTCTCACTGAAATTAGCATTCATAACCCGACACAGACAGCATAAATAACATCAAATATTTGCCGTATTACGTATCGTCCAAATATTGTATTTCATACTACGAAAACAATTACTTCCTTATAGTCTTATACAAGATATTATTGTATTTTCAAAAAAAGAATTAAAATATTTACATTCATAGGTACTTCTCAAATTGAAAGCCTCCTTTTTAATTTAGTAATTAAATAAAATTATTGTATAGAATAAAAAATAATAATTGTGCCATTCATTTTTTTATTTGAGTCGTGAGTTTCAAATAGTAATGTCCTAGCAAGTGTATCAAATAAAATGATGTTTTTATCTTTTCTTTTATATAGTAATTGGCCTATTATTATATAACTTAGGCTGAAATATTATTATAACTTATAACAAAAGGCAGCAATCGCTATTGGAATACGTTATTAACGACAAGTCGTCTATTAAACTACTCTGTATTCGAGTCGACTAGTTGTCATGTTACTTTGAGAATATTGCTACAGTTCTTGGCCACAAATATGACGCCACCCCGAGGCGATAGCACGATGTTCTACTTCACAGTTTCCTTATTAATTGCATGTCATAAATACATAATTTTGAATCTAGAAACGTATTAATGCTATGTATAATAGAAAATGAAATTCTGTGTCCATCTCATATACTATTTTATAGTTATCATCGTCGCACTCCAGAATTGTTTGAGCTAGATGAATCTCGATCACCATCCTTGCAAAGAACAGTGTATGATCTCTATAGAGTCGTTGTCTATAATGTTTGTTTCGTAAGAGATGATGAGTTAGGTCTTTTGGTGAACTGTCTTCTAGCAAGTAAATTCTAGCAAGAAGTAAACATTATTTTAAAAGAATATTTGTAACATGAAATACTAATAGCTTTTAAATATATATTTTGAAATAGATATCGAATTACGCATTACTTGTACAGTATAAAACACATGTTCCATCGTAGAGTGAGGATGTAATATTCGCCACACAGAGTACGGCACGATCTAGATACAATTATTAAGGTACTGCTTCCTGAAATATCTGAAACCATTTGTTTGAAAAAGTACTATTACTGTTACCCTGATTAAGTTAGGTATATATACCGATATACAGTAGTTGGTACTTGTTCATCATTTCTTAAGCGATATGTACCTATTTTTATAATACAAAATAACATAGCACATTTATAATATTACTAGCTGCCTGGACAAGACTTCGTTCTGTCAAAAGTTAATAGTTAATTATATTTTTTTTTATTTTATTAATTTTAGTTATTATTAAAATAAATTTTTATTAATTTATAAATTCATAAAAAATATATTAATAATAATTTATTAAAACCTACCATGTACCGTACATACAAAAAAATAACAGAATTGGCCGAGCCATTGTCGAGTTTTGCGCTTAGCAACATTCATTTCTATTATTTATATAGATTACCAAAATGATGTGCATTTTAGAGCCGATATCTAATTTCATATTTCACGAACAAAACAAAATTTTATTCAAATCCCACGCTTATTTTAACCCTGCGCATGTTTATACAGAATCACGGTCACAACGTGTTACCAGAGTCGTGTAGCCTTTTATGATGAGTATATTCCATGACCAGGTGGGTTTTGCTATAGAAAAATAGTCTTTATTCCCTTATATTAGTTACAGGGTAAAGGTCTGTACGTCCCGCTGGGACCGATGTACGCGGTTATCTCCACATCAGATTAAGATACTAAGGTCAGGTTTGGCACGAGCGAATACATGAGGTAAAGAAGTTGCCACAACGCTGGCATTTGCATCCTCTTTTGTATGGAAAATGGAACAACTAAATATCGGCTTGTCTCGTAATTATTCATATTGAAGGCTTTTGTGATTTTGTTAATACATATAAGTATTTTTCTATTGATTTTATCACTTGGAGTATCTTTATATAATTATGAAATAGTGTTTTAAATGTAACTGGCAAAGAATTTTCGCTTAATAATTTCATTATAATTTTGAACTTCATTCATTCATGCATTCGTAGGCGAATGTCAAACATTTTAATGTTGGGAAATGCATTCACGCATACCTCCTGTGTACATACATATATTAGACTCAACAAGTAGAAAAGCCAGTACTACCCACTTAAATCCAACAGAACCTTCCCAGTTTTAATGGAGAGTTGCATTACTTACGCATTCAACTAAGCCGCCCCGAGGCCAGGTCATCCGAAAGAAACCATAACAGCTATGAGGTTGCTCCAAAGCTCCACTCAGTTTCTAGATAGTACTATAACCCCACCCATCAAGGTGAGCCGCCCCAGTACGTTTCTTGTTCCAGTCGTACGATAGTCTGACGCTAATGTGATAACGAAGTGAAAGCACGTTAATGTCAAAACCTAGCTGAAAATATAAAAAATAATTATTATTATCAGAATTGATGATTTTGTTAGAGGCTAAAGGACATGGGATAAATTTACCTTACTCATAGTTTATACGCAAAAGTACACCTAGTCGTTTCGTTTTGTGATTTTGATTTAAGCATTTCAAGAGATAGCACAGAAACTGAAAACGAAACTTTTCATCCTTGTCTAAAAGTGAAAGATGTACTTAATCTATTACTTCGTGTTAAGTTAAGTTAAGATAAGGTTGGTGATAAAAGGCCGCCATTCTATTGTAACAATGCTAACGGTTGCTCCGATAGAGAATTATTGAAAGTTAAATGATTAAATATTGAAACCGAAAACGAACGTTATAATTAACGAATTCCACTATTTTCTTACATGTTTTACATAATACTTATTGTCACACAATATCATTTATGTAAAACAAGGGCTGGAAACTTTAATTTATGTTAAATAGGTCTTCCCAATATAACAATCGCATCTATAAGCTCTCGATAGAGATGTTAGCAAGTACGCAACAATACCAATACTCAAAGTAGCGGTATAGAAGAGCTGTTCTTATTCAGTTAGCTAGTACATGGCATTCGTGACTTACATTCTGTATAAAACAATTCTCGGACAAAGGGTATGGCCAAGAGAAGCCAACAAAGGAACAATGCGGTGCAGGAGATAGGAGCGCACAAGCTAAATTTCAATACACGTTGAACATTTTTCTTTATAGTATTTTAATTGTATCTCAAAAATATATAGATGTTTCGAATATAAATAAAATATCTTTCAATTCGCTCGAGCAACCTACTTTCGTATTAATTAATCGAGTAATCACTCCCGGTGATGAAATGAAAACATTAATTTTACCTCGTAGTTTTCAGTTACGAATATTCATTTTTGATCAGAAGGTGCCATTATAGGCGTTGGCTATGTACTTAATATAGAATAAGAATAGAGTCATTCAAAGTCCGATACTATTTATGTATATTATAAGAGTATTTACCTACTTATATAAATGAAATTCTTAAATAGTAGTTTAATTAAGTTACATCACACTTACGTCACTACAAAGTATACACAATGTAAAGCCTATTTTCCAATTTGAACTCGTGTAGTGACGTTGTAGTAGTGTTGTAAATTTTAAAATTTAATTACTGAAAATGTATTTATATATATAATAACTTTTAGCTACCTACAAAATATTTACGATATGACGGAAAATTTTAACATCGCGTTATATAAAAATATTTGAATTCTTATTACTATTTTGGTATCGAAAGGTATATTCTTTGTTCAAATGATTTAAAGCAATCTGAAATAGAGATCAATCGAAGCTATTATGATAGAAATTGGTTATGCCATTGTACATTCCGCAGGGCTTCCTATAACAGCGACGGCTCTATTTTACTCAAGTCAGTCAGTCTCTAGGCCACCCACAGATATAACAGAATATGACGTAAAATAGTATTGGACAATGTAAGTTAATAAATTATAGGGTTTCATTGATAGTAAAGCGTGTTTAAACTTTTACTTAAACTCGAATGGGCAAATGGATATCGAAGTCAGAAAAATAGCCTGGGTTAGATGTTACGGGTTTAGGGCTAGGTGCTATATAATATAGTGTATCTTTATAGTATCACACAGCATAGTAACTTTACTTTTCATCATTAAAACTATTTTGCTCTTACTTAATTATTAATATGCTAAAATTGCATATTAATAGTATGAGTGCGTTGACACGCAAGCACGCCTCCACGCCACATGCATGCACGCACATACATACACTTACGCACAAGATTGTTATATAGATAAATATTCAATGATTACAATATATTATTGTTGTTAATTACGGATAGTATGAAGGTGAAAACTTAGCATAAAATAAATACATAAGATATTATAAATTCAAACCCTAAAATTGATAACATATGCATTGAACTGCTGGCCTATAAACCCAAATATTTATTTATGAAAGCGAAGGTTTGAATGAACATATGCTAACTAGGCTATCTGGTATTGAAGATACTCGCCGGATATCTATTACAATGCAAATTATCTCTGTCACCACAATAAACGAGTTACCTGACTCGAAACTTTTTGCTTAGTTTCCGGCGACCCAAAATTG
This sequence comes from Boloria euphrosyne, assembly GCA_951802675.2. Classification (NCBI taxonomy): domain Eukaryota; kingdom Metazoa; phylum Arthropoda; class Insecta; order Lepidoptera; family Nymphalidae; genus Boloria; species Boloria euphrosyne. The sequence continues at coordinate 9,008,035 of OX637879.1, read as the reverse complement.
GACTATACCCGAGTTTGGCCTCACAGTGTAACAGTTTGAACAATTATCTCTATTTATACAAGTAAATATTTAAAGCATTTAATTCCTATTCTGAGGTGTACTAAAGTAGACCTTTAAATGTCATTATCAATAGATTTAGTAATGTTATTTAAGAAAATAGGCATTATTTTATTTTTCTCGCAACATACCTATGCGTATAATTAGGTACATACTCGTACACGACCTCGAGTCGTACAGAGTAGGCTCTGAGAACAGAGTGCAGCACACTACGATTTCTACACAAATATCGAAAAACAATATTTTCGTCTATTATAATATATAATTTCTGAAGTTTGTTTGATAGCATAAATCTAGCACGTATGTTCAATATCTGCGAATGAATTTTTTATTGTTTTTCGTCTCAAAAATTGTTACACACATGTATTTGTATGCGAAAAACTAAAAAGGAGATTTGAAAATTTGAAAATTAACTTCTTGTTATCATTCTCAACTATATAATATATTTATATACTTGCATGCGATTATATAAACAGGCAAAAAGAAAACCGTTCAGTTCCTTTCCACCTCTGTATCTGTCATTCGATTTGTAGCTATATATTGACGAGCGGTATCAATAAAAGAGCTAACGACTGTTAACTATAAAATATATTGATAATGTAAATTCATAATTATGTTTTATCATCTAATGTTTCGACGACACGTTTGGCTCAGTTTGTAGTGACCCTACTTTCTGCGCCAGCGGTCGCGGGTTTGAATCCCGCTGGGGGCATTCATTTGTAGAGACGAATGTTTGTACTGCAGTCATGGGTGTTTATATCTATAAAATCTATGTACCTATTTAAAATTTATATGTGTAGTATATCACCTATCTGGTATCCGTAACACAAGCTTAGCTTACCACGGAACTCGATCGCAATGTTGTAATAATGGCCCAACATTTTTATAAAAAAAAAAAAATGTTCAACAATGATTTTGGTTGAATTCAACTACAGGTCATATACTAGTTATAATAATCTATACTAAAAGTTCAATACAGCACAGATGCATAATTAAAGTTATTATTACCACAATGAACTGATGATGTGTACCAAAGTGTGTAGACATAGGCCGACCAAGCGGCAAAATTTAATTGCGTCGTTCGATCGTGCATCAACAATCACAAATATTGACTAAACTCTTAATAAACTCTAATGGACACTATATGTCAGTACGAAATACAACGTCACATTTGCCAATGCTTTTAGACAAAGCAGAAAACCTGCTGATTAATCGATGGACGTTTCGCGACACGAGAAATATTTTTATGCATCGTTGACTGAATAGGTGCTCATAAAACACTATTATAAAGTAAATTGTTTTAAAATGTGTTTATTGTACAGTAAAATATTCTGGCAAGCAGTGGATATCAATTTATTCTAATCAATATAAATGTTTTCAAATAAATCACATTGTGGTTTTTAAAGGATTCAAAGCTTATCATGACTTTTTGTTTTGTTAAAATTTATTTTGTAGATAGTTTATAATATGTTTATATTCGAAATATAAGAAAATGTCGTTAAATGTTTTTTTAATTACATTTGACACACAATACATTACCCAATGAACAATTTTTTTTTAACTTAACTACCTTTATTAGATAATAAGTAGTTTTAACTGGTAAATGCAGGTATTTCTCATGTTGTCGATGCTCTCTTGCATCTTTTTTAGCATCAAGGCAACGCACGCCGTTCATACCCTATCAGAAGTGTCAGGAACTATTTTTAAATTAAAACTTATGCTCTACGTCTTACTGTTTAATTTTAAATAAAGAAATAAGACCGTATGTCTTGTTAAAACTTATGAGAAGGGCGTGCATAATCACAAGCATACTTCTTTGCAACCGCTTTGCGAATGAGATTTCACAGTTAGCTAGTTAAGCATAAGTATGATAGAAGCTTACAATGTAAGATATTCTTTTTTATTACTACATTATGTAAGAAAGGTGGTATCAAATAATATGAAATAATATTTTTTTATAATATTTTCGTTTTTAACTCACGCGTTTGTCTTTGGATAGGTTTTAATGGATCGTATAGATTACTCAGAGACGAGATTTTTTTCTCGTCATACTATAATGATAACCAGCTATCATTATACCAAATTTAATCAAAATGTTTTCACTGGTTTCCCGTGTTGCGTGTCCAGGCAGGCAAACGAAAATTCTAAAAACTATAGATTCGGCCTCCGTATCGATGATGACTATTTCAATAAAATTTTCACAAAATTGTCATGTACAGATTGAACTAATGTGAATGAATTTCTATATAAATATATCATTTTATCATTTTTCATTAAAAACTTTAGTCTTATTGTCTATCATTACAATGAGAAATACTCTACAATGACAAATATATTTGTAAGCCCAAACTCGAGGGTTTTAGGAGAATAGGCTTACTTTTCAACCGACTTCCAAAAGGAGGAGGTTATCAATTCGTCTGTATTTTTTCAACCGACTTCCAAAAGGAGGAGGTTATCAATTCGTCTGTATTTTTTTTTTTTTTTTTTTTTTATGTTTGTTAGCTCATAACTTTGAGCTGGGTGAACCGATTTTGATGATTCTTTTTTTATTTGAAAGGTAGTGCTTCCCATGTGGTCCCATTTTAATATTTTCCAGTTCTGATAATGGCATCCATGAGAAAACCATAAAAGTCTTAAATTTGCATTAAGTATTTGCGCGACAAATGGACGAATAACTCAATATCACGCCAACCGATTTCGATGATTCTTTTTTTAATGGAAAGGGTATACTTCAAGGGTAGTTTGATGAGAGTTTGGTAAGGTTCTGATGATGGGATCCATGACAAAATATTGGAACTCTTCAATTCTTAGGAGCAAATTAACGATGCTCGGCCGAATCTTTTATAGGCTATATGGATATTTGAGTCACGTACCGTAACTGATGATGGAAGGTACAACTCCTCAACGGTTAGCAGTTTAAAGAAAATTCTTTCAATATAATACGCAATTATGAACGGATAGTTGTATACTTTCAGGCTATTAGGTTTACCTAATAATAGAAGGTAAATTTTTATAGTCATTAACACAATACGTATCTACTTTCCGCAAAAAAGTTAAAAATAAATTATTTTTAACAAAAAAACAAAAACCGACTTCCAAACTTAATAAATCTAAACTAAAAAGTAGAAAATAATACTTTTAAGGACTTTGTTAATTTTGAAGTCGGTGCTAGCCAAAGCAAAATAGCCCTAAATAGATATATATTTGATTAATCTATCAATTTGTAAACATAATCTGGCTGGCACCGACTCCAAAATTAACAAAGTCCTTAAAAGTATTATTTTCTACTTTTTAGTTTAGATTTATTAAGTTTGGAAGTCGGTTTTTGTTTTTTTGTTAAAAATAATTTATTCAAGTAGTGGATTTTTCACTACTTCCATTTATTTCTCTTACTATAGCAAAAATATGGCAATAAATAGTCATTTTATATTTTTTAAAACGTATCTTATGCTTTTACAGTATGAAGGTTTCCTTTACTAGAACTAATTAGCACTCTTATTAAAGATAGCGTTATTTCATGTTTTACTTTTACAGCGAATATTCTTAGCATTTGAGTTGTTTTATTGCCGTATCTCAATCCCGTCATTTGAAATAAAATTTTAATTAGATCATGTCTCATTATAAAATATATTGGACACTCTTTATGGTTTCTGTCGTTTCTTGTTTATTTTTAACCTTTTTATACGTTTATTATAGGATATACTTATTATATAGCTTATAAGTGAATATATTATATATAGTTTCACTTAAGTCATTATCTGTAGATAATGTTTCGCAATACAATGTTTATATAAACTTAAAAGTTAGTGAGCATGAATAGGTGCACTCTTTCATGCCAAAACTAATATAAACATATAATTCATATATACGTATGATATGATTTTTATATATAGTATAATACATTATTGTTGTACAGGGTGGAGCCACGGGAATACGTTAAGATCCCATTTAAATAACATAGTGTACTGTTATAAAAAGTAACTCTAGCATTTTAGCTTTAAAATCTTTTACATTATATATTTTGGTTCAAAATTTTCCATCACATCTAGATCTTAGATGCTTTATATCCCTAGCGGCATGCATGCCTTTACCGTGTCAGAATATATACTTTTATTTTTATAAGTATGATTATAAAACTGAATAGATGAATATCTCGTAACATCCAACCATGTGCGATATAGTATCGAACATCTACCAATCCTGCTGACATTTTTGTACTCGTAGGTAACGAAATGCAAACTTGATCTGATTAAACGTGGTCCTGTCTAAAAGCAAAGACAAGACACCGCACTTGGCTCAGTTTGTAGTGACCCTAAATGCTGTGCCAGTTGTCGCGGGTTCGAGTCCCGCTATTTCTATGGTAGTATTCATTTGTGTGATGAGCACGAAGGTTTCTACTACATTTATATATATGTGTAGTGTATAACTAAATCGTAGGTGTCCATAACATAAGTCTCGTAGCTACCCATTTAACTAGATGTTATGTGTTAAAGCCCAGCATATTTAATTATTTATAAGACGTTTTTAGCAAAGAGCCCCGCAACTAATATATCTTTAACGAAGTCGTAAAGACTTCTTTAGTGACGACACAAAAATGTCCAACAATAAAAGAAGCAAAATACAAAACAAAGAAAACTATAAATTAGATGACATAGAGCCTCTTACAAGCGGTACCATCCCACAGACCGGACTGACATTGGGCTGTTAAAAGAAATTTATTGTTCATCACGACCGAGCTAGCCTCATTCTCGTAAATTTTGGTGTAATACGAGTAGATTGATTCTAGATGAGATTTGATAAGTACGAAATAGAAATAATTAGGCGGTTTTATGAAGTTGAGAGGAAAATTGAGAGTCGTATGTGAATAAAAAAAATATTCTGTCTTATATAGCTTATAGTTATAAGAGCTTCTAGTAATAATATATATTATAGGCCTTATATATTTTGAAATAGATACCCAATATTAAGGCTACAGCTTAATTTTGTTAAGTGCCTATTCATTTTCAAAATTATAACAAAACATTATCAAAAAGGGACTCGCAATATATAATATTATGACTTAACCTAACATTCATTTCTATCTCACCTATGAAGCCAACTTAATGATTATTCTCGAAGTCTATTGAACCATTCAATAAATTCTCATATCAAGCTTGAAACAAAAGCGAGATCACAGGCTTAGAGGCTATTTTTCTGTAAACTGGACGTATAACTTCGTAACAGGCGTTTAAACAGATTTTGTGCCAAGTATTATTTATCTGTCAAAGTTTACGTTCAACTTCTGATTAATTTATTTATTTGAATACTCATCATATTGGTTAAACTGTTTAATCTTTTATTGATTGATTGATTTACTTGATTGTCAATTTATCAACAAACAGTAAAATAAATAAATAAATTTGTTAGGACATTATTACAACAGCGCCATCTAGTTCCGTGGTGAGCTACGTAACGTGCTTGTGTTACGGATACCAGATAGTTGATATACTACACATATAAATTTTAAATACATACATATTATAAATATTAAGACCCATGACTGGAGTACAAACATCCATGCTCAAAAAATGTATGCCCCCAGCGGGACTTGAACCCGCGACCGCTGGCGCAGAAAGTAGGGTCACTACCAACTGAGCCAAACGTGTCGTCGAACTAACAATAATAATTATTTCATTTATAATGTGATCCTAATGCATGATAATGATGTTTAGAATGTTCATTAAAGTACGTTTACGAAGATGTAAGTTTTAAATACTAGTTTTATTTATGGTGCCGCATTAATCATGAGCAACAAGGGTCTTTTCTAATTAAAGTATATGAGGCAATCGAGGCACTAAATGTGAGTTATACAAAGCTTTACATCTTGAACTAAGATAAAATCTTAAAATCTAGTTGTACTAAGTTTCATATTATTATGTAACAGTGTTGATAATTTCTAAATACAAAAGTATAGTTACGTGTATTTAACTTCATGCACGTATGCAAATTTAAATTCACAATATATGTTTAAGTCATTTTTATTGGTTTTTGTAGTTAAATGCAATGCTTTTTTTCAATTTCACCGGACATTAGTAAATTTTAGTTTGAGGGCAAACTAGGTCTCAATAGAATTGTCGATTGTCCCAGATTAACGAACCATATCATTACGGCAAATGAATCGGCCGAGCGATTTTATCTACCCATCAATGTCAGTATTAAAATCTATTACAATCAGTTAGTATGTTTTAAATTGAAATATTCATACCATACTTGTACATTGTGATATACATTGGTATTAGGTAATGGTAAAAATTCAGGCGTTTATAAAATTTAGCGAAAATAGAAGTTAAAACTTTTATTCAATGAAATGGAGAAGTCAGTAAGTATTGACTACGATAAAGATCACAACAAAAAATATAGACTAACATCAAAGAATGCATTTAGTCTAAATAGATCAAAATGCTTATCTACACAACTCATCGTTTTTAATACAAAGTGACGATAGGGACAAGGGCAGTCCGATCCCTCCTTCCACCGCTGTCATTTACAAGCTAAATAAATGAGTATTAGTGCATCTTTTATTTTGAATTTTTATATTTTAGCATTTTGTATGGGCATAGAATCTTAAAGACAATAATTTATGCAAAAGGTGTAAATAATTATAGGTTCAGACAATCAACTAGTTAGAGAATAGAAATAATGTTTATTGTCTTAAAAAATATATGTATAAAACACAATATGCGATTCATAAAAATGATTTCAAGCTTTTAATAAGATGTTTTACATCATCTGATGAAGCAAAAAGTTTAATTAAGAATTTCGCACTTCGCACACAAAGAGATTCAAATTCTTATAGGTAATAGTCTAATTATGTATGTATAGGTGAAGTCTGCCAACACGCAGCGCCAGCGCGGTGGATTATGGCCTGATTCCCCTCGTACTGAGGGAGGCCCGTGCCCAGCAGTGGGACGTTAAAAAGGGCTGATGATGATGATGATGATGAAGTGAAGGTAATATATTTTGCTTTAAAACTAGTTTTATATCGCGTTCTGTCAAGCAATTACACTTATTTTATTTGAACCAATTATTATTATGTCAATATTCAAACATCATTTCTAAAGTATTTAATAGGCAGCTATCCGATTTGTCAATGTTTACTAATACGTTTATCAAAAACATATTTTTCGTATAATGAAAATATAACTTAAACTAAATTAGATATAATTACATATTATTCATACTTATTAATATAGCCTCAACCTCCTTTTACCATCGTTTTAATAAATATATTCATTAGGACCAAATTCTTTACAGGTAAGTACAGCTTTCTTGCCCAGGTAAATTCACTTATCACGAACAAACACAATTATCTGAAGCTAAATGAAAACGTACTGACACTGAGCACTTTTGATTAGTATCTCTTCATTAAGAACGAGTGTTTACTTAAATTAAGGTATCGGATAAGAGCTTGTTTAATCAACTTATAGGTCAAGACAGATCGTTATTAATAAATGGAAGCTGAGCGTTGCTCCTTGATGAATTAAAATATTTTTATGACACTTAAACACAAGCGAAGTTTTGAAATTATTTAAAATTTAAAATTTAAATAAGTTCAATTTCGTGAGCCTTGCCAAAAATATATACATTACAACAGCCATCATAGGAAAAGTGTTATAGCATGGTGACTGTCAAATATTTTCATAATGTTAGTATAAGTGTTCATAAGGAAATTATTTCCTTACATTATTATCTATAAACAAAAAAAAACGTCAAAATTATTCGTTGTAGGTCAGTCATAGTATGTTTCGCATTAATCTTACCAAACTACAATGCTCCGTATAGAAATCGCGCGATTAGCTTCGTAGATATTGCAAACACCTAATAACACGCCTACCGTGTCTTGATGGACGCTAAAATGCACGTTTTTTAAATATCACAAAGCTATTAAATAGATACATCAAATTCATAAATCAACTTATAATATCCTAAAAATCCTATTTGTTCCGCTCATTCCCGGTAGGGTATTGGCACTTTCTATTAAATTATCATATTGACTATATCAAACAATATATTATTTATTGAAATTGATTAGGTTAACAATATATTTCAGATATTATCAGGACGTTCCAATTATGTTCCAGCGAGTGTATTAAATAGTTATTTATTTCATTAACTTATTTAGCTATGTTATAAAATCATATTATGCTGAATTTAATCAAATTATATTAATTTTACTAAGCTATGTACTTGTTAGTATTGTACTCGTAACTTTAAAAAATACTCCAGAATAACAGTCACCCTACAAAGTACAATATTATGCACCTTTCAAATAAATTTAAAACGTTTCAAGAGAGCCGCTTTAGTTTAAAAAATCCAACCAAAAGGACAGGTGCGAAATCTTTCCTCAGCGGGGGTCTAAAGCCAACGAGTCAGCCCATAACCTTAATTGATAGGAATCGTTAACCTTTAAACGTTAGTTTCTTCAACATAAATACTTAGATTCTAATCTTATTTTTTCTCTACTGTTATTTTATACGTCGTCTTGTTATTATTTTATTTTCGGGTGCCTTTTCGAGTCGACAGATCGTTATTTCGTAATAAGCAGTCCGTTCTTTGTCATTCGATATCATCGAGATTATTGGAATAAGATAGCTTGAATAGACCTGGCGCTGTCGTTTTGGTTATCGCTTATAATATTTAGAGTCAAATTATAATATTGTAGGCAAGGTTGATGATTATTTATCTGAATAATAATTAAGGTTCTGATTATTAGTAATAGTATGTATACATAGCTAAATACTTTTTCACTAAAAAGTAAATAGGTACATGGCCGTAAAACCGACTTTATGTAATTATTTCACTAATCACGGCGATTTTTTGTCTTAAAATTAATCTTTTTATAAAGGATTTCATATAAACACTAAGTAAACCATTTCTAAAAAGAATAAGACCAAATAATTATTTTGGAGGGCGTATTCGTAAAAAAATCCGCAAACAAAACTAGCGCCTTGATTAACCACCCACATCTTGTACAACTTATGCTCCATATTTTTGTTAAATTTAATAACCTATTTATAAATATAATTAATTTCATAGAACTAAAAAGTATCTATTAGCAAAAATACTACGAAAACAGAAACTTATCTTGTTTCTGAACACAACTCGTATCTTGTTGCATACATTTTATACCAAAATTGTTCATATGATTTTTTTTAATAAAATAAGAATAGGACGCAAAAACCAATTAAGAAAATATTAACAGCAAATATTCAAAATTCTATATATTTTGTTATATCGGGTAATATGAAGAATGTAAGATATTGGAAACCTCTAGTTGATAGAGCCCTTTTGGGCTATAATAATGGGTTAGACTACATTATAAAAATTTGATTTAAACGTAGTTAGGTACTTATTTATCGCAAATATTGTATAAAATATTTTGAAATATATCACAAGGTTTCGATCATATTTTTTTTGAAAATTCATGCCTTCTAAAGGTAAAAAGGGCAGAGCAAATACTAGTTTAATGTAATCTTTTTATTTGATTGTTTGTTAGTGGTCATAATGTAAGGAATCTTCTTTTATAATATACTAGCTGTTCCTCGCGGCTCCGCCCGCGTTTGTAGAAGGATGAAAATTTAGGATTATATTTAGGTTTTAAGGCCAAATCATAAAAAAATAAAAGTAAAGATTTGATCTGAAATTAAAAAATAAAAAATCTGGAGAGATCCCTACATATATTTAAAATGCTATGATAATTTTTAAATAAAAAAATGGTTGTTGTGCCTCACTCGACATAGATAGGTATAGCGTGTCGCGGACTTTTTTGTAGATATTTATAAGATCTACAATTAATTAGAACATTTTATGGTTCTATCTTTTATAGTTTAGGCAGTGTACGCAAAATAAGTAACTTTTCTGGTTGATTTTTTACACCTTGTGTCCGAAAAACCCAAATATCTTACGGAACCCTATTTTTTTCCAAAATGAAATATAGTCTATGTTACTTGTGGATAATGTAGCTTTCGAATGGTGAAAGAATTTTTAAAATCGGTCCAGTAGTTTTTGAGCCTATTCATTACAAACAAACAAACAAACAAACAAAGTTTTCCTCTTTATAATATTAGTGTAGATCATAAAATTTTGAATCCTATAACGCTAAATAATATTTTAAATATCTAACATTATAAATAATCTAGTACATTATTCATCTCGGAAAACGTGCTAATGGGAGAAATTCTTTGACTTAAAATGTTAAACAACTGGAAGAATTAATTTATATTTTCTTTCATTTCCTTAATTCTATAATTAATTGAAGCTTATGTTTAATAAGATAAAAATATAGAAGAACCCATCTACGCTTGCGCTCGCAGACTTCATGCATTATCTAATATTGGGCCTCTCTGCTGCGTTTGCGATGCGAAATCACCTAATTAATATGTTATTTTAATTAAAAGACATTTTTTATTATAATTTGATGTTCAGGTTCAGTTTGTAGTGAGTCTACTTGCTTGCTGCTTAAAAATATTCGTTTGTTGAGCACAAACGTTTGTATTCCAGTCATCGGTGCTTATTGTTATTTATAATATGTATGTGTTTAAAGTTATACACAAGCCTCGTAGCTTACAACGGAACTAGATTGCGCTTTGTCTAATAATATCCCAAGATAATATTTATATCTATTTATTTATATTTATAACTAAAGTTAAAACTGTAAGAAAAGTTGGAAGCTAAAATGTAGATAACATTAAAAATTATTCCCTTTATACAACCGATTTAGTCGTTCGTTAGTTAGAATGTTTTATGTATGAATTATTATTATGTTGCATTCACCGTAACATTATCCATACTAATATTATAAATGCGAAAGTAACTCTGTCTTTCTGTCTGTCTGTCTGTCTGTCTGTTACCTTTTCACGCCTAAACCACCCAACCGATTTTGCTGAAATTTGGTATGTAGATAGTTTGCATTCATGAGAAGAACATAGGCATATTATTTTTTGGAAATTCAACCCCTAAAAGGGTTAAAAGGGGTGGCAAAGTTTGTATGAGAAAAATATTTTTATTGCACATTTTTGCATGAAACTTTGAATTAATGCTTTTTAGTACAAATGATGAAACACGTATTTCAGGGTTATTCGAAATTCACCCCCATTGGGGGTTAAAGGGGGTGGCTAAGTTTGTATGGGAAATTTAATTCTATTGAAATATTTTGCGTGACACTGAAATAATGCTCTGCAATACAAATTATGAGATACATATCTAAGCGTTTTTTGAAAATCAACCCCTATTGGGGTTAACGGGGGTGGCACAATTTGCGTAGGAGAAATATTTAACAGTAATTTTTACCATAAGTCCATAACAATGAACCACGTACATCAGTTTATCATTAACGAAAAACACACAAAGAAATTATGATAGGTACACATAGTAGCAAAATTGGTTAAAAATAGGAAATAAGTTTTAGAAAGCGCAGCAGTGGCGGCACGGCAGGATGCTACACAGTAGTTTTCAGAAAAGAGGGCCAGAACTTTAAATGGGGAATCAGTCCTTGGTACATTATAAGTAACAGTATATAAGCAAAAATGTTTATTTTATTCACTCTTAGCGCGAGCGAAGCCGCGGGCACCGCTAGTTATTAATAAATATGAATTATTTACCATGAACCTACTAAGAAAAAATCTTACGAGGGAGAATAGAAAATTAAAATGTAAAGACAACATAAAATTTAATATGTATCCACTATTGTTTTAGTGCGGGATAAACGCTGATGCAGACTTTACTTTGAAATTTCCAGATATACCGATTTGGAAAAACGACGCAATATGGTCGGTAAACATTCCGTTACACTGCACAGTTTACTGTGCAATATCCCGTACAGTAGCCAGTTCCGGACACTGCGTTGCATCGCTTCCAACCAACAGCTTACAGGTATTGCTGTTTGACTACGAGCGTTAATATAGATTTGTTATTTACTATGAAAAATTACAGGATTCACTTGTTTTTTTAATTTATGATATTATATCAAATTACATATGAAAATGTATTTATTGCATTATTGGTTTTAATATAACTACAGTTATTAAATTTCTTTATAAATAACAATATCCTAATTGTATACTTACAATTATTTTTCAAAATCTAAAAATTAAAGCGTAACGTTAAACTTTTAACTTTGAAAGATAACTAAGCTATAAGCTTTATATATCTAGTATGGAAACCATGACTTTACCATTGAAGTTTACTGAGCTAGCTAACTATGTACATGCGGTATCCTGACCAGCATATTTACGAGAAGGTTTAGTTAAAGCCTCGCCTAGTTTCATTTGACTTTTATTCAGACCACGAAACCAACGGACTAGTACTTTGGAAATTAGAAAAGTAAAGAGATTCTATAATTAAATTTAAGCGTGTCACAAGCACATATTGTAACAAAAAATCACTTGGGTTAAATTTAGATATTTTCTTCCTACATTTGAAGTCTTTGTGCTTGGAAAGCAAGCTCTTCCGGTTAGAATTTATTTATTGGCAATAGCCCTGCAGCATTCATTTGGAAAATGTTAGCCGTAGATTTCGTTTTACTATGGAAACGTTCAGTTCCTGTAGAATCCTCCGGATATTTCATTTTAATTCAGGAATTGGGGTAAACGTGAGATAGGATTTGGAAGCATAAAAGTATGAAATCAGGACATGTTCATAAAAATGTTTTATAGATATATGGAGCTTCTAAAAGTTTTTAGAAATAAATCTATAATGAAAATGATGGCTTTGTTCACAAAATTATATCGAAGCTCAAAAAGCTGTAGTATATAGTAACCTGATATATGGTCTTCATATATAGTAAAAAAATAAGGGTAAGTTATAAGCCTTAATATAAAATAAGGAAACGTAATTAAGCAGATATGAATTGTTTCCACAACAGCAAAAATCAAAGAACTTAATGAAAGGCTGTGTATGTTTTTCCCTCAAAACACGTACTTCATACCCTTACTCGTACAAATAATGTATATAAAAATAAATTACAAAAAATACTTAGAAATTTTACCAATTAACATATTTTGTATTTTGAGAAATTTAAAAATTAGTAACTAAATATAAGGTTATGTAATTATGTATTGCGAACTGAATTGCATTACCTGACAATCGCAAAGCAATTAGTCCCTCATTTTAATCTATTTAGAGTAATCCAGGGTGTCGGACGTTATGACGTCACGTGCATCTGATTGGGGATGCCATTAATCATGGGGACAGACATGTCAACCTGTCAGGCTTCGCTACTCACGGATACTATTAGTAACATTGTAAGGCATTAACATTGTTAAAGGGTTGAGCATTTCAAGTACGATGACTCTCATTTTCGCGATACACTATTTTATGTGTCTAGCCAAAATTATTTTAGATTATTTCAATGAAAAGTGTCATAAAATATGTTAGAATTTTTGAAAACGTATATATACTTGCGTCGTTCGAATTTAAAAGTTTTCTAATGATAATATAACTTCTTTTCAAGAACTAAATACTGTATGAATATATGAAAATTATAAAATGTACTTTATGTTTTTTTATTAAATCAAATCACTACAGAATTAAATCTTAAATAATTCAAATTATATAAAGAAAAGTATGTTACAATAAGCATGATTACCATTTTTTTACGGATTATAATATCGTCATTTAAAAAAAGATTTTGAGTTGAAATAGATCTTCATCTTAAAGCTCAGAAACGTTGCGACAAATAATTCCTAAAGGACTTAATAAATAAATCATACTTTTTTACTTCCTTTAACATATTAGATTTCTATCGTATTACGTACAAGGTCACTGAATGATTAGTATGATTTATTACCCTCAACCAAACCACGCTTATGAATGTGTTGAACGGAAACAGAAGTCTCGTATTAAATGTCTCATTAAGAATGTTATGAATGCTTCTTAGGCGGAGTCGGCATACATTTTAATTTTGACATTTCAAATAATTTCAAGTAATACTATTATTAAATTTTAATTTACTTCTAACAGTTGTTTCTTTTTATTTATATATTTGTTTTTATAACATGTAGTTTATTGTGACGTCTTGTTTGTTGTAGGTCCAGATTATACGATAAATTCCTCACTAATTTTCCAAATAAGTTATCAGTCCTCAGTGTGAATTTCTCTCTCTACACCGAGCAATTCTCAATCTCCTCCGTGTCTTCTCCATTCTACACGACATTGACGAAGTAATTTGTGCCCAAATGGCACTTCTGGAAGCCACAGATTAAAGAACATAACATGACATTATAAAATTTTTAATATTTGTATTTTGTTGTTTATTTTATGTAGAAAAATTGAATAAGATGTATTAGAAATTCTAATTTATTTGTGTAGCCTAAATTTTTAATGAAATGAAAAATCCAATTATTTATTATTTCAGACATGCTCTTCAGAATATTTTACTAGTCAAATTAACTGTCTCAATAAGAATTTTAAATGTCACCTTCCTGTGGAGAATTCATTACTTATAATTATTTTAATTAAAATTATTCATATTTACAAGCTTACAGGTATTTCTGAGAAAATACTTAGCTAAAAGCGTACCACTTAAGGCTTTCTTAATTAACTGTTTCAAACAATGAAAACAAAAAACAAATTTCTATAAGGCAATTTTGTTACAACATTTAGTAGAAGAGTCTTGGTGAATAATATAATTACACGAATGTTTCTTACAAAACTATAAATAAAGTCTGGAAACGGAGGAGGGAGATGAAATGATGAACAAGTCAATTACACGTGATGTCTATCCCTTGGTATTCAGGATAATTGATTCGCAGACGCTGACAAGACTTTTTTGGATAACTAAGCGAAAAGTACAGTTAATTTAGTGATTAATATTTCTTTGGATCATGATCATTGGTTTGAGAGTTCGAGGAGATTATTCGAATTCAATTTCGTTAATCGTTATTGAATTAAAGCATTAAAAATTTCTAATATTTTTAAGGCATATCATAATGATATAAGTTATAATTTTTTTTTTATTGTGTGACAAATTTATGTTTTTTTTTCTAGTCTTTTAAAGATCGCCCCTAATAGATTAGTACCTAATTAGCACTGTTATTTCTAATGGGTGTAAACCAGGGCGTCGTCAATTATTTTTCAAAATCAAAAAATATACAAAAATATTAAGAAATTCCGTATCACGAAAAACTCGGAGGTGCCATTAGAGTTAACAAACAGCTTGATAAACGATTGATTCCATGACTCGAAAAAGTTGCCCCAAAAGACCATCCCAGCTTAACGATGTACATTTTCCACATCCATAGATCGAATGAATTGGTAGTAGGTACGTTTTTACTGATCAGTAGTAATTTTCTTGTTTTTGGTAATAAAATAATCTTTTTTTTTTCAGAATCTATAAATTATGAATAATTAAAAACTTATGAAGAAAATGCGTGTGTCAGCTCTGGGATACGACTGAAAACATCAACAAAGTATTTTACAGACATTATAAGAAAAGATTTGAGTAGATATATGTTTTAATATAATTCATTCAATATATTTTTTTAATTTTTTAACTTATAGAATCTTTATTTGTCAAAAACACATCATATAACTACAAAAATAAATTGCGAAGTGCATAATCAATCAGATGCTTCTGTTAAGTAATCTTACGTCTTTATCTTAATATATTCCTTGAAGTTCTTTGTTCCATTCAAACTGAAGGAAAGGAAGATTAGGTCCCTTGTTGGATCATCTATCAATTTAGGAGCTGTCGCGACATTGTTTCTCGCAAGGCGTGCCTATATTTTTTGATCAAAGGGACCTTTATATACTCAGACTCACCCGTATACGAATCTAGTTGATACAACGAGCTAACGAGCTACGTTGTTACGTCTATATTTGGAACTGGTGTTCCTGAGATTACTAATTTTAAGATTAGCTTTCAATCTTTAGGTAGGATGAAAACGAATGTAAAAGTTTTACGTATTAATTTAGTTTTTCTCAATAAACTAACGATTCAAACTCGTTTCGGGTTCGTTCGGTATGTTTTATTTTTTTAACGAAATTGAACGGAACCCTACTTCTTTTTCTAAAATAAAAGTAATCTACGCGTTAACTAAAAAGGTGATATTATAACATAAAAAAATTCGAATTTATTTATCAGTATAGATACCTAGAAAAATTAAAAATCCTCTAAACTTATTAATAGTACATATCTTTATCAATGTAAATTAGATTTTGTAATCGATTGCCTTAGTAAAAGTGAAAACGTTTCGACATCGTTAATCCTAAACTTTGTCTGTCGACCTTATTCTAAGAGTTATCCTACTAAGATTGTTATCGGCATCGAACTTAACGCTTTTAAGACTTTGAGACTAACTTTACTTTCTGGTACAGGTATTTAAACGAAATGTAATCAAAGGGAGAAGTGACAGATCCTTATCAAATTACGCTGCAGCAACATAAAAAATACGCAGTATTTTTGTGGGTCGTAAATGATGAATTGAATGAAAAATGATGAAGTTTTGTATTTATCAATGTTTGTGTTCTTTTACGTGTAAACAGCGGTACTGTTGTAGTTTGTAGAGTATGATCTAAAGAAACACGTTCCACTGTAAGGCATATAGGAACCACGTCGAGCTAACCGTGCTAAATTTTATTCTCAATAAGCTTACAATCATGTAAAATATTGAATAAGTTTGATATTAAAATTGAAATACTCGTAGAGCGAAAATCTTTTAACAAATAGACTTAAAACGACGGGGCTTCCGAATCCCTAAACCAATTTCTCAATACTACATTGTGGAAGGGGCTCAAACGACGAACATCGTTAGTGCAAAGATGCTGTTCATTGGATTAATTAGTTCTCCTTTCGAGTAACACTCTGACATACTTTGCTCGCCGGTATCGCTACCAAGTTCGAAAGTGCCCTTATTACTTGAGACATCGAGTCTTGGCGTATATTTAAACTTAAGCTGCGAAGACAAACTGTCTAACGGCTAACCCCTTTAATGTATGAAAAAAAATGTTTTATATGTTTTACTACATCCTCTAATTTTAACCGACTATAATAGTACGCTTGTTATAGCGCGCACACTTACACATTTTGTTGTCTCAAGCGTAGATGGCTAGTTTCGATTCGATTGGCTGCCATGGCCAAAATCGATCAGGATAAAATCATCATTATAAGATATTATATTTTGTTATACAAAAAAAATGATTAAAAGTATTTACTTGCTGTAAACAAAACAATTTTGTACAAATATATTTTAAAGGATGAAAGAATTTGTTAGCCGATAATTCTACCAAGTTCTAAAGTACCTTTTTTATCGAATTTTTAAGCTAAGCTAACTATATGAGATTCTTTGTCTATGTATTAAATAAAATAAAATATATAATATACTATAAAAAAAACTCCCCACTTCTTTATTGTATGAAAAAATGTTTCAAAATTTTTACTTTGGTGAACTTCTTTACTTTATCTTGAAGAAAGAAAGCAATTTTTAAAAAAATGCCCGTTTGGATAGTGAGGCAGACTAAAATTAAGATAGATCGTTACAAATATTTTTCAAACATTATTTAAATAATACTTTGAAACAGCAATGTGCCACGATTTAGCCATATATGTATAATATATATAAGTATTTTTTATACCTATATGTAATGTATTTTGTGAACCTTGAAAATCAAGCTATAAATCTCTGCATAATAGCTAAAATAAACATGACTTGATACATCTCTAACATGTGAGTAAATACAGCCTTCTTCTTTGACATAAGTCGACAATCTAAATTCCAAAAGCTAGCATACACTGTATATTCGGGGAAATGTTTAATCTATGAGCTCCCGTTGCGCAAATCTTGAAGACACGAACCTAATTACGTCTGTAATAAATAATTATTCACTACCAATAAACTTGGGCAATAATTTACGACAGTGTTAACGTTTAATTTTGTTTCGAATTTGAAATTTTGTATTTTTACTGAATATATATACATTTTTTTATATATTTTATGATCCTAAGTGACGGCATACTAAATATCTAAAAATAATATATGAAGAAAACATAATATATGATCAGACTTTCACTGTAATTTATAAAAAAGGAACTCCATATTTTAATATTTTTTTTTTATTTTTAACACAAAAGCTCGTCAAAAGCTACTAATAAGGAACATAATATAATAAACAGAGATAGAGATAAACAGAGAAGAAAAGTTATTGAAATTTAAAGGGTGAGGTTAAGGTTTCAACTGTAATATAATAATGCATTTATTAAATTCATAAAAATAACATAATTTCAGAATGAGAAAATGCCCTGCGTGTAATGCAATATATTGTTTTTGTGACTCTATAAAGCTAACCATGAGTAAAACCAAAACCATCTTTATATGATACGTTATAGTATATAAGGTTTAATATAAATTACTTACTACATGTTATCGTATCTTAACTTTTTTTAATATTTGTTCATCATTTAAACACATTCTACGTCTAGAAATAAACATCCCGATTACCTAGAGGCATATTCTCGTGCAAATAGAAGAAAAGTTTTTAATAACTTTATATTACAGCATACGCATACATGCGTATAATACATAAGCTTCATTACATACTCCAAGACCATCGCTTTCAGTAACCCCTAGCGGTAGCACTGTGGTTTGCAAAGTTTAAGTACAAAGTTTCATCTAACTTGGTTAATCAATGATATTAATTAAGCAGTCATGTTAAAGTAACCGCGGATGTAAGGTTGCTGAAAGCTCTTATGAAATTAGTTTAATAAAATGTATAATTTCAACACAACTTAAGTTTATAATTAAAAAGTTTATAGTTACAACACAAGCTCGCGCATATTGAAAAATAATAAAGCACTTAAATTACATAAACATTTATTAGATAGACTAATAACAATATTATTTTTATAAAATCGATCCTAAAGACTTAGAAGACAATCTTCAATAATAGAGAATGATGTATCATGATCCTCTCATATTCGTATGCTCTCAATTTTATTTCACTAGAACTTTTAAAATTATCCATATTATAGATAGTAAGGTGTCATAATTTTGTCAAGAAACAATGCCACTTTTAAACTATAAATACAACCATCAATTCTGCAAACTAAATTTACTTACACAACTTTCTTTGTTTCAGATATAAGTGTTGAAAGCTCACAACTTTAGAATAAATTAAAATTTAAGCATATATATGTAATTTCGAATTCCAAACTTATTCAACCCATCGTACATATATAGAAACTTCAAACGTCTTTCATATTAAATACAAGTTAAATAAACATGATACCGCCAAGTATTGTTGTCTCACGTGGAGCTTTTCGTACAATTTCAATAAGTTATTTAGAATTTCTTAGAAATAATTTAATCAAATTATTTCTACGTTAGGTACATGTTGTATATATTTACCTCGCACCGCCCGGTATATATTTGACTTGATTATATGAATTACCATTGCACGCACCATGGCAACGGTCATAACAATCGTCATAATATTATATAATACGTCAAACGCCGTTAATTTTCTAAAGTTTTTTTTTACTAACTTTTTTCGATAAATATATGTTATCCTTAAGAGAACGACATCTGCCTTCGAGGACTTTTTTGTAGACCTATGTAAGATACACAATACATCATTTTGTTATATCTCAAAGGGTAGCAGCGTTTTCGTTGAAAACTCCCAGATGGCTTATTTTTTCCAACACCTCCAACATATATTATTATATTTTAGCCAATGTATAGAAAAACTTGACAAATTATATACTAAAACCTTCCTGGAGAACCATTCTATCCATTGGTGAAAACGGCATGAAAATCGGTGCAGTAGTTTTTGAGTTTATCGCGAACAGACAGACAGACAGACGCGGCGGAGGACTTTGTTTTATAATATGTATAGATATAAAAAAATAAAAGGCAGTAAGTAAAGTAGTAGTAAAATAAAAGGTAGTAGTAAAAAAGAAAGGCTGTCTTAAAAACTCTATTAAAATTAAATACACATGTACCTACCTATGCGTGTACCTATGTATGTGAGCATCAAATAATATTATACGTACTATAAATGTCAAAAATATAATAACAACACATAGATTCAATGTTTAAATAAAATGCAGTATACATTAGATATACTATCATTATAAAAGTTTTGAAATTTAGGAAAGAATATTTATAAAACAAAAACTGTTTATTGATATACCATGAATTTAAAATTGTAAGATATGAATTCCAACATATGATGTTTATGGAAGAAAAACGCAAACGTAAACAAATCTAATCAGTGCCGTGCATACTAATGTGTTTTTGATGCTATTTTTATTACTATTTTTGCCTTCTTAAATGGACCGATTTTGTATTGTGATATTTTGGGCAACCTTTTATCGTTTAAAATACTGGAAGCAAGTTTTTTTTATTAAAAATAAAATAATACTTTCTTAGATTTACGCGAATATTCGACATTATAAATGACCATGATTGCTGTAAAGCATTCGAAACGTCGGGAACTGAAAATCAAAATAAATCCGCGACAAAATTCGAAAAGGTAGTTTCATTTACAAAAATAAAATAGCTAAGTTTATCTTTCTATTTCACTACTTTACTATTTTTGTGTATTTTTCACGATATTATGCTGTAAATGTGGCTCTAATCTTTAAAAAGAAATACTTAACGACTTAAAAGTATTTAAGCTTCAGTCTCCACTTAATCTGCTTTATAATGAAACCACGAGGGAAAGTTTCATCCGTCCTACAAACACGAGTTAAAAATCCAAATCGACAAAGTTGTCCCTGATTAAACCTCGTTTATTTTGTCTCAGATCAAATAAGTCGGAGTAAAGGCGGCGCCTATACAAACACGCTATCTAATGTGTTTGCCTCTAATTCCAAAGTTGCGAGAACAACTGTTATACGCACCTATACACTGCCGGATTATTTGTACATTTCATACCCTTCATTATTCTCTCCTCGAATTTTATTGACATCGAAAAGGAAGTCAATAGGAAACCTTCGATAGAAATATTTTCCGATTCGTAGGAAAATGACATACTTATCCAGAAATTGGTATAACATAAGTAGCAATATACCAACTTTATAACTATATTAAGCTAGGTTCGACAAAAAACTAATAATATTATATGGCAAAATAACTATGATTTACAGCTATCAGTCTCATTTCGACTTCCTTTTATCCATTATGGGCCGTTTAAATTTATATACCGATTCTATTTAGAAAAAAGCTTGGCTTCAGAAATTCTCATGAATATATGTATACTATATCGTCAATACCTTTATTATACGAAAATAAATAACAGTAAAGAGTTTAGAAGCTATATTTTATATCATCATAGTGATAAATAATTATTTTTATATATTTCTCTCCAAATATTATAAAAATTATGAAAAACATCTTTGAATATATTTATTTTTAATTTTATAATAAAATTGGCGCTATAAACAATTCACCCGTACAATAATTAACCCGTCCGATCCGTGTAATTCTCTGTATGGATGGTTACACAAAGGGCGTCAAAATTCGACAATCTATGTAAATATATGCTAAATAAAATAATTAATTGTAACGTTATATATAATATTGTTAACGATTTAGTTTATAGCTGGTTATTTGGGTCAATATTTATATTACTTTTTAATGCGGGAAAATGACTCATCTCTGAGAAATCTACTAACCGTTGAAGGTAAGACGTAAGCTAGACACGAACCGGAGCGGAGAGAGGGTGAGTCGCATTTGCTATTAAATTGTATGTGTTATTTATTATATAAACAATATTTATATATTATTTTATATTATTATTTTATATATGCAATCATATCCATTAATTAATTTATATATATTACTAGCAATTCCCGCGGCTCCGCCTGCGCCCGTGGGATAAAAATTTAGGGTCATAAGAATTTTTTGATGGCAAATTATAAAAAAGTAAAAAAATAAAAATTTTGTCTAAAATAAAAGAGGGCCATCCACCTAGGGGGATAAAAATTAGCATACGACCTATCCTCACACTTACAAAATATACGCAAAAAATTTCTCAAAAATCGGTCAAGCCGATTCGGAGGATTTCGATTGGATTTGAGGATTCGATTTTTATATACTTTGTAGCCAATTTATGAAAGAAGCTTATAGGCTCTATAAAATCACAATTCAACCCTTAGTAGTCCTGTTTTAGGAAACAATATTAACACATGTATCGAGAATATATTATTGGTAAAATTATATTTAATTACATATTTCTTCAGAATTATAAAATAAATCATAATTTATATATATATAAAGGAAAGGAATTATTTTAAATATTGACATTAATCTTATAATTACTCATCTTAAAGAGTTTACAAATCAATACATCACTTTGAAGTGGCGCAAAGAAGTGTGATCAAGTGGGACGCGACCAAAAGTTTCTACATCACGATGTAAGTAAGATAAATATTCACGAGACTTACGGAAAGTTATTTTCATCTCGTATGTACATTTTAAGAAAACTCTAATAGCCCATTAGTACACATTACATTCATATTGCCTAAACTGTTTAGAGAGAGTACTTTTGTTTTAATTATATGCATATTCAGTGAAGGTTTACTTTGATCTTTTTAGTGACAGCGAAAAGTAAATAGATTTAGGGATTTTTCTTTATTTTAGTTTAAAAATTTGTTTGATTCTCGTCCGGTTCTAATATTGATTTGAGCCATTATTGTACAGGTTTCTATCTCATTACATACACCAAAAAACGAAAGTATGCATTTCATTATATTTTCTCAGGTAAATTATGAAACATTGCATTTATTTTTGTAGTAATTAGTTATAGTGTTTGAGAACTTACCTAAAAAATCTGAAGCCTGTAAATTCAAAAGTGTATTAAATTAAGAGCGAACGAAGAATAGACCTTAACTATTTAATATCTCATTCGAATTAATGTCTGAGAAACACTCGAGTAATTTGATAACTTGCATTGCTACTTTATCAGCTTTGGATAAAGGTCTTACAAAGTTAGTCCCCTGAACAAGTCCTAACAAGGTGAAAATTACTTTGTTTCGCAACACGCTTATTAGTAACATGCACTATATGATCAATGTACCTACTAATCTAAGGTTACTGCTGCTAGGAAAGTTTTTGTTTTTCCTATTTTTAGAAGAAGGCATTTTGCTATAAACAAATTCCTTCGACTTTTCTGCCAAGGAATTTTCTAAAAATACTATATTCAGTAAATATTTGAAATTCGTAAAATGGCTTAAAATTATAAAGTTGTACTTATTAGGAAAATACTCTTATTCCAAATTTTAGACAATAAATAAATATAATTGTATGTTAATTTGTTTGCATGTAAAAGAAAGGTTTCCAGAACTCTACTATAGGTTTTACAAAAAACTATCACCAACCAATTTTACCTCTAACTTTTGAAATAATTTCAAAAATTCTATCACGCACAGAAATATTGCTAAAATTAGTTTTTTATATCGAAATTATTTGTAATATTATTAATTTATATATAGGTACTTTTTATTATAATAAATATATATAATTTGTAATTAATATTACCAAAAAGGTCAGAGTGAAAATTTCTTCTTACACTTCGGTCGTTTCCCCAAATTTAATTTCTTTAATAACACATTTATTTACCAGAATGATAATGAAATTCGGGAATGTAAAATAACATAGACGGAAACTCTTAGTACAAAGTCAACAAAATAGAAATAAAGCATATTACTTACTATGTTTCATAATAACGTGTCTCAAATGTTTGTTACATGTTTTTAAATAATATGAATTTATTTCATAAAGTACGATAAGCGAGATATTTTATACTTATCTGAAAGAAAAATATATTATCAGTGTGGTAAACTTACATTTTTACCAGCACAGTAGAAAAAAAAAGGGTTTTTGAATAGCAAGCAATGAGGTTTTAGCTTTATTTCTTAGATTTTTGTTTATTTAAGTCAAAATAGTTTTATTTAAATTAATTTTATGTATTGAAAAAATAAATACTGTATATAAGAGGCATGAGCATGTTGTACACTTTTTCAATATTTTACGTACCACGCATGTACCAGGTCGTCGGTAAAATGTAACCTAGTTTGTATACGGTTGGACGCACTTCGATGAAAGTAAAACAGACTCTACGACGTTTTTTAAAGTTCGAAAATGCATTTATGCAAGTAGA
The DNA here is from genome assembly GCA_951802675.2 of Boloria euphrosyne. Taxonomy (NCBI): domain Eukaryota; kingdom Metazoa; phylum Arthropoda; class Insecta; order Lepidoptera; family Nymphalidae; genus Boloria; species Boloria euphrosyne. The sequence goes on along the minus strand of OX637879.1, from coordinate 8,983,843 downwards.
TTGTATAGGTTATGTGGGGCTGGTCGGCTATAAAAGCCATTACTACCAACTAAAACCTATCGGAACCTCCCATCTTAATCGGATATCGCAGGATCAACGCGCATCACGACAGATGACGGCCTGACAAAGCAGGCAGTAGCCCGCAACAACTCGCATGGAACACCTCTAGCATATCTCTAGCTCAGTAATCGACAGCACAGTTGCTCACTTTACATCCTTGTGTTTTATTAGAGTGATATTATTTATAAATCTGATGTGGATTTAGAAAAGCATACCTACTAAATGAATGATCCATTAGTACACAATAACAGATAATTGTTTGAAATTGAAAGATACGTCTAAGTTAATTATTATTCATAAATAATTTATCATCTACATTAGTTTTTCTTTACCAATCTAATCCTTAAGAAAAATTCATTGTGAAAAATCATATTTATAACCAAATTATATAAATAAGTTGGTCTTTTTAATTCGAATTTATAATCAAATACAAAAATCATTCAGGCAAAGCTAAATTTATTTTTATACTGGAATTGGAGCACCATTAGTTATTTTATAAAACAAAAACCTCTTACACAGAGATTTCCTTTTAGTACAACTTTGATGTTTTCTTAAAGGTATCGAGTAAAAGAAAGGCAAAGCTCAGAAGTGGCTCTCGCTGTCATTACAGTTCATTCTGTTGAGAGGCTTTTATAAGAGATCTTTAAGGTCGAAACCTCTCCACTATCAATTCTTAAACTTACCTTAAAATAATATAACTACTTAATAATAAAAGTAACTCAAATTTCAGTGGAAGTTATTGATACTTTAATTCAATTATAGCGATTTTGGTCGAATTTAAGCATCTGGACGAAAACTAATACCTTAGTATAAAAGCAGCTAGGAAGTTTGTCATCAGTGTCATATATGTACCTAATATATATTCGTGTATAATAGATTTACATAGGTTTATTTCAGTCAAAACAGCATTTACTCGTAATATAATCTTCAAATATGGGCACGTGGCCAGCGTCTTACTTTTGGGCGTTCGCCTAATTTATATCATCCCTTGTAACAATGTAGGGCAATGATAAAGCGACCGATGTAGTGAACCGCGTGCGTTAAATTGTTTGGGTTGGGTTATTGCGGATTAACCGTTCTGTAGTTCATAATGATTTGGTACATTGTTCATTAATTTAGTATGTCTGATTTCTTACTGTTTTGATATTTCTTACTTTTTAATTGGTGTTTGCTATCATTTAGGTCGTTTTAGGCACTTGTAGCCCAATGGTAAGACGCTCGCTTGCATAACCGAGTAATACGGGTTCAAATCCGGGTGTCGCATCTCTTATATTTTCATGTGTGAAACATTTCAAACATTTGATTCCCACTTCTCTTACGATGAAAATATCGGGAGGCCCATGCTCAGCAATGGGATATTAAAAAGGGTTGAATACATACATACCAGTCGTTTAGATCCTCGTGAATAATATTTTTTGCTATAAAATAATTTATTATAGATAGGTACTATTTCAAGGCTAAACTAATAAATTTGAACATGGCTCATCATTAAAAACAGAAAATATTCATAATAAAATACCTATGTAATAAAGAAACATAGTATTCATAATGTTTATATGATGATAATTATAACTAAAACAAACGTTTATTATATTACAAGTGCGTCTGCATAGTGTTAACGACTTTGGCAACCGTTTCTACACGAATGTATGTAGGTAGGTAAAATTAAACAATAATATAAACAAACCATTTCCTTTAGCTCTAAGATTTTACATTACATCTGTTCTAAAATATTATGTCATTGATACTGTTAATTATTAAATCAATTATAATCCCCTTTCCAAAATAACTAAGAATATACGTAAAAAAAGAAATCGATTCTGCTCAACTTTGAATTTTTATACTCATTTGAATTTTTGCAAATATTTAATATATTTCGGATTACTATATAAAAGTATTATTATTTTTTGTAAGGTGGTCGAATATAATATGAAATATGGGTGCTACGGGGGCGAATAATCAATCTAGGTCTCATATCTGGGAAAATTGGTTTTCTAGGTATTTTTGTGCCACGCGCCGTTTAACTTTAATTAATATTCATAATTAATTTATTTCGTGTCCCCGAAATGGTTTTAAAAATCTATCTATATAAATATTGTATTTCTAAAAAATAAAATCTTTTCTGAAAAATAAAAAAAGTTCTATCCATATTAATGACAAGGGTACTGTGGATTGATGAAAGACCAACTTAGAATTTATATATTTCTATAAAATTAGCGTCGATAACATGCAATTTTAAATTTGTAATTAAAATAATTATGTTATATTTTGTAATAAGAAAGAACGGTACTGAGAATTTGAGCGACAGGTGTTTTTTACGAGCAATTCAAATTTTAGTACCAAAAGGTTTGCTATTAAACTCGTTTAGATAGACATGAATAGAAGTGGCAAAACAAACATTGCGTTATCAAAACAATTCAGCGCTTCTTTATGTAATCTTCAATTTATATTACTTGTCGTAAATAGTACAAACAAAGTCTACAAAACCTAAGTCTTTGGAACAATAATAGAATTGCTTTGTATAGACGCCCTATTTATATTCAGTATTTGTATATGTTATTCAAAGAAAACAAAGAATATCGTTTGTACTTGACTTGACTTGACTTGTTTAATGGCTTTCAGTTTTGTATTTTCATTATAATAGCTGTAAGTAGCGTATTTACTGAAATATTCAGCTTAAATTTCAACAGTCAAAAATGATTTTCTTCTAAGAACTCATTTAGATTTTTGAACAAACTTCTTAATAAGAAACTGCTTATAATAAAATAAATGAAAAATACTGCTTAATATAGTAAAACCCTTGAACATTATTTGGGATATCTTAGAATAATGCGAGTAAACGACTATTTATTAGCGACTCTTCCTCGGTTCATCTCTGGGTACATTGTAACGACCAATAAAGAACAGGTTTGATGATTGACCCAACTAATTATTACTAGACAAAATTTGAATTACTAGAAAAAGTTTTTGCACGAAACTTGCACACATACATATGATTTTCTAGCTTTGATATATAAATAAAGCATTAATTAAATTCGTAAAAGTATATAATATTTTTCAAGTGGTAGTGCCATGCTTGTTACCTTCGGGTAGCAGCCGAATGGGCCGGCACGCCCCGTATAGTACCACTCTCTCACAGGAGACCGGCGTGAAGTGGCAGCTATGCTGCCGCGTTTCGTCCGGTAAGTGAGAGTCCGGGAGGCCCACTCACCATCCCTCCTCCCGTCCTTCTCCCTCCTCCCTCCCTCCCTTTCCTAAAAGGCCGGCAACGCATCTGCAAGCCCTGTGGTGTTGCAGATGTCCATTGGCGGAGGTGATCACTTACCATCAGGTGAGCCTCCTGCCCGTTTGCCCCCTTTGTCCTATAAAAAAAAAAAAAATAAATAATATATCTGATGACATTCACTTTCTTGAGAATATATTTAATCATCCATATTACGAAATATACTTACAACAAATCAAATAATTCTTAATTTCATAAATTCTACAAACATTTTTTCATTCTTATCGTAAACGATCACATCTGAACTGAAAACGCATTTATTGCAAAAATTGTAAAACTACTCAAGCACACTTTACAGCTAAACTAAGTACGTAGTTACGATTTCTTATACGATCGAAGTTTTTACTGTAAAATATATAAAATAATATTACTGAAACTTAGAAAAATAGCTGAAGTTTATTTTAACGAAAAGGAAACCATTGTACCGTGTATGACTATCTTGTATCTGATATAGTAACAAATAGATGCTACAGACAGACATTTCATCTGCTATTGAGAAAGTTTCTTCGTTTACGATAGATGCAGACGATCTTGTTCAACGAACCCGTTATTTATTTAATACCGGTGTATTTAAAATAATCAAATCAAATGTTTAAAAAGCTCTAGATATAACTAAAATATACTACTAAAATATAAAAATATTTTATTTATATGCACGCAATAAAATGTCAGGACTTAAATATCTATATAGATGATTAAAACGGAAGTGTCTGTTTGTAACATTGAATGAATTATGAACCCCTGGACGAATTTTGACGAGATTTTCAATGTCAGATAGTTGACGTTAAAAGAAGTAACTTAGGCAGGCTTCTTTTATTTTATAATAAGAATAAGGTTTCCGCTCAAAAAAATATAAGACTTACACAGAAACGAACCGGAGCGAAGAGAGGGTGAATTTGTACTTTTTTGTATTATGTTGTCTGAATTCAATTAAGGATACTTAAAAGTGCAATTTATAAACGAATTTAGTACTAATTCTAGTAATATATCTTTGGTTTTGAAATGCCACACCGCAGTTCTTTAAAGGCTCGAAATTGTTTTAAATTTATTTAAATTGTTCCCTTCGAAGGCTGCGAAAACCGTCGGCGACAAACAAAAAATATTTTATAAAATACGTCGATGCGAATCGAAACAATCACACTTCGCATTTCATTGTTAAAGCGACAGAGCGACAAACATCTCAGGAACAATGGGCACTTTCCTATATTGTTAAAAATAGTATATCGTATACAATAAAATAAGTATATTGAAAGTATAAACGGTTTTGGACATACAATTTAAAAAATACTTTTAAATGTAAAGAGACCGTACCATTTCTTACTAACCAAGACAAGTTAGTAGAGCAGGAGGCCTCTCCTTTGACTTGAAAAATAAAAAAAACATGCCTATCTAATACTTTCTAAAATATACGCGGATATTTGAAATTTTATATAAAAGGGTTTTACTTTATAAAAAGGTCTTGTCGGATTTTGTCGCGGATTGATTTTGATTTTTGGGTCCCGACATTTCGAATGCTTTACAGCAATCATGGTCACGGAAGAGACTCAGGTTTAAGACGTCTTAAAGTCATTACATAGTTGTTATAGAAGGTAGACTACCCACGATTATAATAATTTACACCTTCCGCCAATTTCTCCATTAGAATGTATGTGCCAAAATTGTAGACATTTATTCATCTTTAAGGGATTTTTTGTTTTTGCACAATGTGTCAATGTTTACTATTTTATTTTAAAGTTCTTTGGTAGTTAATCCATAAGTAATCAAAAGGAGTGTCAAATGTTATAATCTGACAAACGATAATTAAGACTAATGAGTTAAACCATACTAATTCTAGTATTTCAATAGATTGGCAGCAGCAAGTCTAATTGTATGATAACCCACTGTACTGATTAGAATATAATATTAATGATATATTCTCTACTGTTTTAAATACGCTTCTATAACAATAAGTTTATATGGTTTATTAAACCAAATGAAGTACTAAATTATTATAATTGACATTTCATACTATATACCTAAATATTGTCAAAGTTCAAAAGTGCAAAATATTTTGTCTTATATTTTAAGAGATGCTTTTTAAGTGCTATCGTGTTCTCAAAAACAAATTTAATATTTTTTTATTAACTCTATTTTTAACTACATAATTCTGGATACCGCAATGGTTTATTCATAGGAGTTTTTTAATTAGAGTAGAAATATTGTATTAATGAGTTTTTAAGTTATTTACTTACGAATATGAAGGTGAAATAAAAACAGTAGGTATATTTAGTAGGCACATATCTATAGTAGGTTTGCAAATCTGAAACTATTTATTCATGAATATATTCATTCATGAATATTTTACAATGTTACTCTCTAACTTCCGCAAAAAATTTGAACTTAATTCATAAAAATTGAAATACAATGGATTTTATATAACGGCTAGTTATTAAAAATGAAACTAGAAAGCCTAAGAGACTACTACTAGACTTACATAGAAAAGTTAATTAATGTTCTGGGAAGTAAAAGTAAATGAAGCTGGATAAAAATGTTTAAATTTTTATAATAAGCCGCGAGACCTTGTTCGGATGTTATCTTAATTGTATAAACGTTAATTCTGATGTAATTCAAAAGCCATTTCTTCATATTTTATTTTAAACAAGCAAACCTAGCCCGCAAACGGTTTTTATAATGATGTAATAAAATATAAGAAGTTTAAGTTACTCCCTATAATATTAGCTAGCTGCGGTTAAAGTCCCGTCAAAATTGGTCAAGCCGTTTCAGAGATTTGCCGAACAAACAGACAGACATACATACAGATAGACGGACAGACAAAAATTTTAAATATTGATTTTTTTGTAAGAACCGTATATACTTTCATATGCATTTAGTAAAAACCTATTAATTTGTAATTAAAAACAGACACTTCAATGTTATTCATATGTACAGATCATTTTTTAAAATATTTTTGACTTCACCAAGCTATGCACCACGTATCAAAAATGAATTGATTTTAAATATTTAACAATATTAGAGAACAAGTAGTAACCTATTATTAAAAAAAACCCTGAACCGTAAATTTACTCATTAATATGTGGCATAGTCCAACGTCCAAATACATGTAAGTCATATTATGGAATAGCCCATTTTTAGTTATACATAGGAATTATAATATTGTATAAAGTAAATAATAATTTAAATAGTTACTTTAAAAATCGATAGGTGGTGCTTTTATGTTCGGTTTTGAAGGCAATCAACGTTGTCGGGTATAAAATATGACGACGACTGATATACGAATATTCGGTTAAGACTTTAATACTAAGAACAGACATCAAAAATGAATGCATCTACAATGACACTTTCCCACTAAGATTTATTCTTTTATATACCTCCCTTATAAAATTTCCTTTCTTTACTTTAGATTTGTTTTCTCATTAAGTACAAAAATAAATTACAAATGAGATTCGTGATTGTGGTACAAAAAACGTGCCAAAGAGGTGGTTTCCTATAAAATTTTTATAGGATGTGTGATGGAATATATGGGAAAGTATAAAACAGAATACCAGAATATTCCATTGCGCCCGGCGTATTGACACATGTTATTTTCTCTGATGCTCTCATAAAACCTAGCAATCTTATCTCGTTCAACGACTTTTGAATAATATATGCTGAGAATAGTGTCTCAGTGGTCGCTTCAAAATATTTTTTATCTTTATAAACACATTATTTTATCTATAGAACTTCAATTTTATCATTCTTTATTGTTTTCAGTTAGAATGTATGTAGAATGTATAATTATGTATGGACATTATAAATTAACAGTAATATTTGGAATATTTTACAACAATACCAATAAATAATAATGTGAATAGATTTTTTTTTAAATATTCATTAAATTATCAATTCAAATACCTACATATATAAAACCTGATGTTGGCATTGATCGATCTGGTATGGTCTTATCTTAGTAATTTTCCACATTTTTATGTTCCACATGGACCCCTTAAACGGAAACCGAGAATAAAAAGTAATGATATCTTCCGAAATCTCTGAACTTTATGTCAGCAATATATTACTGTCGTTGCTGACATATGAACCTACTATTATAAGCCAAGATTCTTTGATTATTGATTTAATTACATGCGATAGAGGCTCATATAAATATCCATAGCTGTTTTTTTTAAACTTTTTTTGTTATAAGAGTATCAATGTATCCATCAGTTTAGTTATTAGAATAAAATTAATGTTTGTGTTTTCTTCATGATAAAAGTATTATCTATCGAGTGTGTTATTATTATTATTTTCATAGTAGAACTTGCTTTTCACTTTTCTTCGCGAAGCGAAAAAAGCGAGTACCGCTATGTTCTTACAGTATTATTTTATATTACTAAGTAATGAAAAACGAATGCGAATCAGAAATCGCCCCCTGGCTCACTAAGGCGCCTCTGATGGCAAGTATTAAACGAGCATTAAACACACAATTTGCTATGTGTTGAAAGAAACTAAGGCCTGGAGGCACTGGATAACATAGAACAACAAATATTTTTAGAAGTATGCTTTCAACGTAAAGTAAATATACTAGTATCGGTCGATAAAGTTTGACTTTACCTAGACTTAGTAATAAATACTATACATATCTAAATGTATATTTTTAGACAAAAGAGCATTATCTAAATTCTGTTCTCTTCATTTTCTCCATTTTATGCAACAACATTAGTAACAAGTAGTCTATGTTTATAAACATATTATTTTTAACTTATAAAATAACTCTCAAGAAAAGTTTACTTACTTTCCTGGCTCTACTATCGCATGGAAAAATAAAATATTATAATAATATAGGTACCTAATCACAATATTAGTATTGATTTGAAATTATAATTATATAATCGTCTATAATAGAATGACATACTAACATAAATACTAACATACATACTAGCATACTCGTACATAGACTATGTGGAACGTACTCGTAGGTATAAAATAACTCGATACAATTTCCAATTTTTCTTTGTTCTAAGACCAAAATTATCGTGCCAGAGCTCACCAACACCACTTATTATCATTTTATCCGTTCGAAGCCGCAACACTGTTATTATATTCCGGTAAAGGCGCAATGATCACGTCTACTGTGATATGTGGTTATGTTCTTTTTATTTATTTTTCATTGTTGAAACAAATAGGATCGAAGAAGGAATGAGAAGTTAAAAATATGTAGAGCTTGTTCAATTATTAGTTTATTGACGCCGGTTATTAACGTGTTCTGGGTTATAATTTTTTTTTATATGATTTAAATCTTTTCTCTACTAAAATATTTATTTTTAACTATACATTATATATAATTTTCATGTTATCTACAGTTTAAACCTTATGTTCTGAAAAAATGTGGCTAGATTTTTGTTATAATATTATGGTTTTATAATATGTAAATTTAATTTAAACTATGTGTATTTAGGAACATGTGTTAAAAAGATTCGTGTAAAGATTTTCGAATTATGTAGTATACGTAGTATGTTATAGTTATAGTTTCAGCCCAAATACGTCCACTGCTGGACATAGGCCTCCCCCAAAGATTTCCACAACAACCGGTCTTGCGCCATCCGTATCCAGTGGGCTCCCGGGACTTTGACCAGGTCGTCGGTCCACCTTGTGGGAGGCCTGCCCACGCTTCGCCTTCCGGTACGTGGCCGCCACTCCAGAACTTTGCGTCCCCATCGACCGTCTGTTCTGCGAGCGATGTGTCCCGCCCACTGCCACTTGAGTTTAGCTATGCGAAAGGCTATGTCGGTGACCTTGGTCCTTCTGCGGATCTCCTCATTCCTGATTCGATCTCGCAGGGAAACCCCGAGCATAGCCCTCTCCATTGCCCTCTGTGTTACGTAGTATGTACTTTAATTAAAATTTTGTTTTACAAAAATATAAAAGAGATCCTAACATTAAAAATACATCTTTTGAGAAGTAGAAAAATATATTACATAATATTATTATATGATTAAAAGTATGCGGGTGCCATTCAAAATTTATTTTGTAGCATGTTCTGAATAACAGGTCATAATTTTAAAATTCATAACATAAAGAACTGTACGAGATAATATTATTTGCATATAAAAGAGTTCAGCTGTGGTAATAATTTCCATGAAAACTCTAGACAAGCTTATAATATCCGGGAAATTCTTTAACTAAGAAAGAATATCGTTTAAAAGAATACGGGCAACCACTTTAGCTTTATTTTTGTAGGAAATATTACAAAAACAATAAATAATATTTTATTTTTTTTTCTAAATAATAACAATAAAAAAATGTAACGTATCAAAGTAAATAATAATAGTTAGAGCAATAGGAGCAAAATATGGCGATCGTTTTTCATTCTTTATATATTTTGTCATACAACTATCCATACTAATATTATAAATGCGAAAGTAACTCTGTCTTTCTGTCTGTCTGTCTGTCTGTCTGTTACCTTTTCACGCCTAAACCACCCAACCGATTTTGCTGAAATTTGGTATGTAGATAGTTTGCATTCATGAGAAGGAAATAGGCATATTATTTTTTGGAAATTCAACCCCTAAAAGGGTTAAAAGGGGTGGCAAAGTTTGTATGAGAAAAATATTTTTATTGCACATTTTTGCATGAAACTTTGAATTAATGCTTTTTAGTACAAATGATGAAACACGTATTTCAGGGTTTTTCGAAATTCACCCCCATTGGGGGTTAAAGGGGGTGGCTAATTTTGTATGGGAAATTTAATTCTATTGAAATATTTTGCGTGACACTGAAATAATGCTCTGCAATACAAATTATGAGATACATATCTAAGCGTTTTTTGAAAATCAACCACTATGGGGGTTAACGTGGGTGGCACAATTTGCGTAGGAAAAATATTTAACAGTAATTTTTACCATAAGTCCATAACAATGAACCACGTACATCAGTTTATCATTAACGAAAAACACACAAAGAAATTATGATACACATAGTAGCAAAATTGGTTAAAAATAGGAAATAAGTTTTAGAAAGCGCAGCAGTGGCGGCACGGCAGGATGCTACACAGTAGTTTTCAGAAAAGAGGGCCAGAACTTTAAATGGGGAATCAGTCCTTGGTACATTATAAGTAACAGTATATAAGCAAAAATGTTTATTTTATTCACTCTTAGCGCGAGCGAAGCCGCGGGCACCGCTAGTAGATTATATAGTGCAGTTGTATTGCAAAATTTATAATAAAAATTACACGTAACAAAATCTATACATCCTCTGGATACAAAAAATATAATCGGAACCGAACATAATTTTATATATTACTTATTGAAAAATCCTTCTTTTTTTCTTTACTTACTTTCTTACTATTTAGTTTTAATAGAATTTGGAATGAATGTTATTAATTAATATTGCGAAATTGTAAATACAAAAATAATTTTGAGAATAAATTCCCAATAGATAAAGGTATGACGCTATGTATCTTATAGAATCCAAAATGTTGCCCATCAACTGTAAATTTATAAAAATAATGTGAGAGTCAAAGGAATATATTAATAGATTAAAAATAAAATAAAAAGTTGTTTTAAAATAATATTACAAGTAAGTCTACTATTCTTGGGCTTTGCAAGCGCCATATCTTTATATATATAATTCTTCTGTGAGTGTGTATGTCACTGAACTTCTCTCAAACGACTGGACCGATTTTGATGAAATTTTTTGTGTGTGTTCAAGGGGATCTGGGAATGGTTTAGATTCACAATTTTGTCCGCTGGACAATGTTTTTTTTATTGCTGTTCGTTAGTTTCGCCAAAACTCGAGAACGGCTGGACCGATTTGGCTAATTTTGGTCTTGAATTATTTGTGGAAGCCCAGAGAAGGTTTAAAAGGTGAATAAATATGAAAAAAAAGTTTAGGTCTTTTATTTATCGATTGAGGCAGTACGAAGTCTGCCGGGTCAGCTAGTTTATTATATAATGAATAGTCTTTAGACAGTTTGTCATTACATAATAAACATAAACATACAATTAAAGTTCTAACTTCTATTCAACTTGTGTCTTGAACTACATTCTTTAATAAATCATGTGTGAAGTTGAGCATAGCATGGTTGGACAAACGCACATTTTTCTGTGTGGAAAAACTTAAAGCAGTCTATTTACATGAAATGGAATAAACACGGTTTTAAACGATGACTGTAAAATATATTGGTACAGCGAACACATCACAGAAAAAAATGTACGAGTCAGTATTAAATTAGAAATAACGCGAATAGGGTTTTGTAGCACTTCATTTAACCTTATATGGACTGCATTTTATATCATAAAATAGTATTGTAACTTAATAATTTAAGAGATAAGAAGGAAAATACACGCGAAAAATCGTACATTTTTAGGAAATGTGTAAAGAAGAAACGAAGAAATATTAATATATTAAAATTTAAGAACACTTTCGCTGCTTTCATTGTTTTTTACACTCGTTTCTTTTTTTCTTATCTTAATATAAGATACATATAACGGCAAAATACTCATGTAAGTCCCTAATAACATTTATTATTTTTCTCCAAATGTAATTTTCCAATACAAGAGAAACATTCCAAGTTTAAACTTTTACTTGTCAAGTTCCTTATTTTTCTTTCAAAAGTGTAACGCTTCATTTCATTTTCGTAAGTAGTGTGTTTGTCGAATTTATAATTAAATTTAGAAATTGAATTCAATTTTTTACTATTTATTTTCCCTACAGTGTTATTTTTAACAGATATCAGAAACATTTCTAAATTTGTTTCTGTATTATTTCTGTATTTTTTGGCGTTGCTCCATTCAATACATCTTGATTATTTAAAATATATATTTAGAAATATATAGTTAAGCGAATGTAAAGTTGCTTCGATAAAATTAATAGTTTTGCCTAATCAATTTGCATCAAATGGTATTGACAAACTGTCAATTACGTATGTTATTAATTAGAGAATAAATTTTGAATATACTATACCTACTGAAACTTATATTATTCCTTGTATTATTATTGATGCTTAAACGAAACTTACCTAAACTTAGTAAAGTTCTATCATAATTATACAAAAATATTGTTAGGTATATGTAATCTGTGCTAATATCAGGGACGAAACAAAAGTATAATTAATATATTATAATTTAAAACCTTTGTCTGATTGCTTTTCTTTTTTTTAATCTCGTATTTTTCCTTGTTTATCTTTTGAATACCACTTTGCACATTAAAGCGATTTTTGATAGTCAAATAAAATGTTCAAATAATTATTGGTTATACCAAATTTCGCTTCCCTAACGAATAATTCAAATTGAATCTAATAAATTCTTTTTTCATTGCCGTCCCACGATGAAGTTTAAATTAATTTCTTAATTCAAGTTCTATACTGTTCTTAAACAATTTATTGTTCCACCAGAAAGTACAGACAGAGAAACTTCATAAGTAATAACTTTGAATATACATCTGAGTTTTCGTTACTTTTTATATTTAACGCTATACTGAACCACGAAAAGTTTTAGTCGAGTTTGTTACTGTTTTAACTTTGACCATTAAATAAGAAATAAAAAAGTTCGGCCACTTGATAATGACACATTATTGAAGCGCTAAAATAGTCAATCATTTTGAAATTTATCTTATTGGTTTATATTAAACGAATAATTAGCTTTTATGAGTTATCTAGTGCTTAGCCCTAATTTGCAGTGGTAGACCAGTGGTAACGCCGAGTTCGTTGGATAACAGAGTGATGCAGGTTCGAATTCGGGTCTCGCACCTCTGATATTTTCACGTGCGAATCATTTCCAACATTATTACTACTTATTTTACGGTGTTGGAATACATCGTGAGGAAACCTGCATGTCTAAGAAAACCCAGCAAGTTTTCGAAAGACATGTGAAGTCCGCCAACCCCCTCTCAATGAAGGGAGGCCTGGCCCAGCAGTAGTACGCTAAAAGAGCTGAATACATAACCCTCAATTCACTGATGATGATGATGATGATGATGATGATGATATATTATGTACAATGTACATATTATGTAGAGGTGTATATAAAAGGTAGGTAGGTGTGAGCCTATTAAAAATTACTTGATTAGTATTTTCTTTGCTTTTTCTATTTCTTTTCTTTATGGCAACACAAAATCCTTACACAAAAATTATTATCCAATTAATTGAAAAAACAAATCTTTTGTCAATTTCTGAAAGCAATTTTCGAATAATTTACTTATTTAAAAGCATTGTTTCGACAAATTTACGTACCGCATGTTAAAATTAAATAAGTTAATATTCCGTGTATGCGAATAAATGAAATGGCTGTAACGTTGTACGAGTATATCTCATTGCTATTTACGATCGCAAAACTTGTTAGTACTCAGCATATATGTGTAAATGTAATAATCATTAGGTAGATAATATTCTTTAACACAATATTATAAGCGACACTACGAATGACAGTTTTTATCTAAAGTGAGTTTTAACTCCGTACTTCACGTCTAGACTACAGCTGCTTATAAAGCAAATAGCTTCATTCGCATTCACAAAACAAATGTAGCCAACTTTTTTGCCTTATAGTAGAAGATCTTCCACAGAATTTTAAATTATGTTAAACAACGTCGTGCTAAAATACCTACAAGCCTAAATCTGGTTTTAACAAGGAGAATTCTAAATTACGCTCGTAAGGCTTATTCTAATATTAATTTTTATTAAGTCTTCATCTTCTTCGGCTTACAGTTAATCCTCTTTGGCGGTCAAGATTTTAGTATTAAGCCTTTTGTAATGAAGTGCCCCTTTGGTCCCTCTTGCTTCTTTTCTGAGGTTTATTATTTAATAAAGAATTACATATTTATATTATAACTTAACATACAAGTTAATTGATGTTTATGTAAATATGGACTTGATAAAGTACTGTTGTTATTGAATTTATTTCACGATTATTCCTTATAGGAGAATAAAGTATTGTATCTACCTCATTGTTAATCTGTTTCTTTTATACTCTGAATTCTAATACCATATTATAATTGTAATGACCGAAATATAGTATGTAAGTGTTCACTAAAATTGTGTATTCATTTATTTATTTAATTTCATTAATGTATCATTAATAAAATTAGATAATGATGATGATAAAATTATCAGCAGCTATAAAATATTCTTAGTATAAAAACATGTGCATTGTGCAACCCTTTTCTTTTTCTTTTTAGTGTCTCTTGTTGTCTGGAAAAGATCGCTGATTAAGCCATAAGGCCACCTATTGAGCCATCTCGTGCTTCATATTTAAAAGTTCTCAATTTATTATATTATTAGTATTATATAAAACAATAGATCACGTATTTTACTTCAATTTTCATATTTCAATTTAGTTTCAACAAAGATTACTAAATTTACATAAATGTATTAATTATTATTTAAAAAACATTATTGTTAGAATATATTTTAATTACATTTTGTTCTAGAGGTGATAATTGCAAAGGAAAGTATTATCATCGTCCAATTACAATGAGATGCACACGAACACACAATTAATTTGACGAGCCTTGTAGTTGCGTACGGTTCAGTTGGGTATTGATGTAATGACAATAATTAACGTGTCAGTAGATATATTAAGGGCTGATTTTCCAATCAATAGATATGTTGCTCACGTGGTATTTAGTATACATCGTAAATAAATTTAAAGTAACTTTGTATTAATGAAATACTTTAACCGTTTTAGGTTTGCGTTTGCCAACAAGTTATTTTTACATGAAAGTACTGGTTAGATATTAAATTATATTTAATTTAACTTATACTTTAAACTTTTTTGACATCTAAATTAATTAATTATTATCTTATCGACTGTTGTTGACTTATGTGTTGGAAACACAGTAATGTATTGGCAATTGTATTAATTTATATACCTAATATAAAAATGAATCCCTATTTCCCTTGGTCACGGCATCACGCGTGAACGGCTGGACTGATTTCGCTAATTCTTTTTTTGTTGTATTTGTTATTGTCAGGAGAAAGTTCATATAAAAAAATGTGCAGAAAATTAGGAAAATTAAGGAAAACAGTTGCCATGGTGCGCACAATGACAATTAATTCGGCAAATACTTATCGGGTGGTGCGAATTAAATATATAAAACTTATACGAATATATATTTTTATCTATCTATTCAGTGCCAAGAGTTAACACGTTTGGCTCAGTTGGTAGTGACCCTACTTTCTGCGCCAGCGGTCGCGGGTTCGAGTCCCGCTGGGGGCATTCATTTGCTAATCACGAATGTTTGTACTCCAGTCATGGGTGTTTTTATTTATAATAATAATATTAATAATAATAATAAACTCTTTATTGTACACCAG
Source organism: Boloria euphrosyne (assembly GCA_951802675.2). Taxonomy (NCBI): domain Eukaryota; kingdom Metazoa; phylum Arthropoda; class Insecta; order Lepidoptera; family Nymphalidae; genus Boloria; species Boloria euphrosyne. Next base: position 8,968,217 of record OX637879.1, on the reverse strand, counting down.
AAAAAGAAAAAAAATAATAATAAAATATACAGATAAGAAAGAATGTACAAGAGGCGGCCTTATCGCTAAAAGCAGCGATCTCTTCCAGGCAACCTTTAGGTGTAGGAAATAGCAAACTTTAAAGAGGGAAGTGGTGCAAAATAAGGAGAATATATATAAGAAGATATATATACATATATAAATACATAGATACATATACTTACACAATACATACATACATACTATATAAACAAATATACATATATATTTATTTTATATACACACTGTAGATATAGATATAAAACAAAAGGCACGATAGTTTACGAATAATTATATGTTTAAATAAAGGAAAAATAATAATAAATAGATTAGAAGGTGAGAAAGTGTTCCTTTAGGAGTTTTTTAAATGTAGCGAGAGAATTCGCGCGCCTGATATTAAGGGGAAGAGAGTTCCAAAGTCGTGGTGCTGTTACAGTAAATGAATTTGTATAAAAGGAAGAGGAGTGAGAAGGAATTTTAAGGATAAGGTTAAGGTCAGAGCGAAGAAGACGAGAATGTGAATTTCCAAGAAATTGGAAACGTTCCTTAAGGTAAAGTGGAGTATGGGGATCGAACAGAACACAGTACAGAAGATGAAGTATGTGAGTATTCCTGCTAAGTCGGATAATATGTATGTATTTAAAATTTATATGTGTAGTATATCAACTATCTGGTATCCGTAACACAAGCACGTATTGTAGCTTACTACGGAACTAGATGGCGCTGTTGTAATAATGTCCCAACATATGTATTTATTTACCTAGGGAGAACCCGAGCGAAGCGAGGGAGAATCGCTAGTTAATGTATAAAAATATAATAATATGTGTTTTGTTAGTGTACTTTCCTAAATAAATAAATAAACTTTTTTCAATGACTTGTTTGTTTTATATATTATGATGCAACTTGACTATTTATAATGTAATATGTCACGAAAATAAACAGATTTAAGTCATCAAATTCTGTTGTAATAGAGATCGTCACTGGAAGCACTGGGTTACTCTTTAAGGAATTTCCTCCAAGATTATAAAGAGTTATAAAGGGCTAGAACTGATAACTCAGCGTACGTATTTACTTATTATTTTTCAATATTTAGTACATATATAAAAAAATGTAGGGCATTCTATTAGTTAATATTTTAGAAATGACAGAATGTAACTATTTATTATAAATAATAATTATAATTTTCTAAAAAAGAGCCGAACTGATAGAAATTGTAAATTTGCTGGATTCAAGCCATAAATGGTTTGAAACTGGCCACAAATGCTCTACTAATACCGTAGTATTTTATTATAATCAATACACGGACTAAGCAACTTTACCATTCAATAATGCTATTTAAAGTTTATGAAATCATTTATTTTACTAAACAAAATGTAAAAAAAGTCCCTTTTTAATTTAAAAAATATTTTTTTCCATATTTGTATGTTTTAGTAGTAAGGATATAACTATATATATATATATATATATATATTAATTGTGTACAATAAAAAATATTGTGTCAACAACATAATACATGCTAAGTTATGAGTACCTATATTAATGATTGATTATAAATATTTACTTGGCCGTGTCTAACTGATTATAAATCCCTATTTTTGTAACTCCCATGTAATACTATAGCCTATGGTCAGCCTTTACAGCTCATTGCGTCTAGACCCTTTCCACTTTTATTCCCAGAAGCGGTGCTCACACAAAGCAGTTAATTATATCAAAAGAATGTCTCAAAACTTTTATATTTCCCTAAAAGTAAGCAATATTTTTAATCTGAAAGTTCGAAACTTAATACTTTAATGATTTTGGTGAAAATGTTTTTAAGAGTTATTTAATAAAATATTTGTACCTAAAATGAAACTTTTTTCTATTGTTGACATTTTTTCTTTATTTAATAATTCCTTGTACCTATGTATTTTTTCACTATATATTAATTACAATACTTTTTAGGTGTAAGATAAACTTTAAATTATTCGATCATACATGAAAATATTACGAATCTTTCAGCCGATATATTAAAAAATATAAACGTTTAAAAGATATTATGAACGATATGATAGTAAAAGTAGACTAGCGACTCACCCTCGCTTCGCTCGGATTCGTCCCTACGTGCTCCCTGCCTAATTTAAAGTTTATAGCGCAAAAGTCCATCCCGTAATATAAAATAAATAAAATTTCTAAAAAAATATGTCTTATAATATTAGCTATCTGCGAGTAAAAGTCCCGTCAAAATAGGTCCAGCCGTTTCGGAGATTAGTCGGAACAAACAGACAAAAATTAAAAAAAAATGATTTTTGATGTAAGTACAGAGTAAATACTTTCATATACATTTAGTGAAAAGCTGGTAATTTGAAATTAAAAACAGACACTTTAATTTTATTTACATGTATAGATTATGTTTTAAAATATAAATAGTGATAAATATATTTACTTCGTTATTTTGATTGGGTTTGGTACAGATAAAAATAGTGAAGTTTAATTATGAGGTTGTTTTATCTGTTACGAGTTCGATTGACGCTTCCACGCGAGTAATCGGTTTAAGAGACTATTATTTGAATTCGGCGCATTTCGGATTAATTAATGAATGAAAAGGGTCAGAGTTACTCATTTCGTATAGATTGGATTCCTATGTAATCAATCGCTAGCTTTCCCGCGGCTAGCTTTAATAAAATCAAATTTTATACTTAATATGTCGTATCTATAAATTTCGATGTTTGTATGTTTGTTCCGTAAGGCCTCCTAAACGGCTGGAGCGATTTTGATCAAATTTCCAGGCAATCTTAAAATTAGCCCAGGTGGTTCTATGAAGTTACATAGCAACCGTAAGTTGGAATTCTTGGAGAACAAAGCCAGGTATTGTTAGTACGTTATATTATTGAATTTTTAATATTAATTATATAAGAAGACTTTGAATCTTATCATTAATTTTATACAATTTCAAACACTAGAGACGCACAACTATAATTTCGTTTGTTTTAATATTGTTTTTGTTATAATAGATATATACCTACTTAAAATAAACTTATCAGATCAATGTATATGAAAATCTGCGCCGTGGAAAAACTGGTTAAATACGTATTTAACGGTCTCTAAACTATTAAGGAAGTAAGCCATATAAAGTGATAGGATTTTTAATATGTAATATGATACACCGGAGCACATTAAGTTAAGCTCCCATACAAGGTGGGATTCAAGTTTTATGATAATCATAACCGTTACACTTCAGGTATGTGAAGCCGGGCAAATATTTTGTAAGTCTTCATACAATTTTATACTAACTATTAAATGTGTCTTTACTTAGTTTTAAGTCGTATTTCTTGACACTCTTTACTGTAATAGTCTGAGTTAGTTGGTTATATATAAATTCTAAGTATAATTGAAAAAATTGCGGTGATGTAATACTCGTTTTTAAAATAGGTCATATTTATCTCGTTCCTAGTCCTAATCTCTTAGTTTGAACTTGGTTGAACTTAATTATTATGCGTTGAGAGTGAAAAAAATTGAAAGTGCACTTGCGTGTACACAGGCACTTGCATTATAATAATATCATCTGTGAACTGTCGTGGCCGAAATCAGTCATATGAAAATTTTGCTATTTAAATGATAATTTCATATAATAATACAATAATATAAGAATACGATGGAACAAAAATATGTTTTTACAAAAATAACTGGTGAAATAGGCTACAAATTTCGTGAGATATTAAATAAAAGTACATATCGCCCGTTAGAGCTGAATTCCAATAGGTTTCACTAAGCGTAAACTCAAATATTATCTTCTTAAGTAAACATAACTCTTTGTATTTACCTTCCAATGTTTCCGCCTACTGCATGCAGACACGATTACCGTAAAAATTAAGTGCTTCGCTGCGCACAAGCAGTTTTACTTGTAGACGGGGATTTTGCATCTAATGAGCATAACACCGCATAAAGACAACTTAGTGTGAAATACAAGCGCAAATAGCGCACTTATAACGTGTAATGTGACTATTACTTATATTTCCATACCTATTCTATTCTAAGCGTAAATTGAATATCTTTTGTATTATGTATATAAAATGTTCTTTTCCTTTTTAACTTGTATAGTTAACATTGAAATTTACTGAGAAAGTATACTACTATCTCAAACAGAAATAAATATATCATATATAAATTATATTATGTATAAATTTTATGATTAAAATATTTTTACTTTATAATTTTCACAAAATGTCTGTGCTTTTAAGTACTTAAACGCTACAAAGCCATACAAAATTTGTAACGACTGCATATAGTGTGAACATATGATAAAATTTAAATAGCACTCATAATGTACTGCTAGGCAAATGAAGTTTCGTATAACAGAGCTTAGTGCAACGGCAAGCGCTTAATCTCTTGCATCTAAGTTGAGTCGTTACATGGAAAGAGGACACGCAGTGCGGTAAAGGAAGGGCGCAAACAGCCTTATGTATTACGTATTATAAAATGTATTAATTACATAGACAATAAGGGGCTTTTTTTATAATTTAAATACAAACTACTTTTTGATTTTCGCTGATTTTGGGCTTTCTTTATCACCTGAGCAGTATTCTAATAAAAAATAACCTATCTTAGTGTCCCTTAAGTGTATGAAAATATTGTATCAATAAATAAACATAGAAATTTTTATTTATTTTATAGTAACTAACATTACTGTAGTATCAAGAATATTAGCATTTATAATGAGAATAAAAATAGTAGTAATTGCATAAAAAGCGCTTTGATGCCTGTCTTTGTGATGCGATCTATGTTCTTTTTAAATGTCATCGAAACTTGTTAAGTGGTTTAAATATAAAAAGACTAGGGGCTCACCCTCGCTTCGCTCGGGTTTGTCCCTAGGTATGTGTTGTATATGTCGTAGGATAATTTGATAAACCGAGTTTTTGCAAAAAGTCTAGGTATATCGCGAAAATACGGATAATTAGACAATGTCTATGATATTTCTCAATGTTACTGAAAAAGGGATAGAGTTTTTGGAAAAACGCCACTCGCTTTAGTAAGATTGCGAATAGAATCATTGCCTATTATAAACAAAGCGCCATTAAGTACATTTCTCTAAACACGTCTTAGTACCTACACGTAAGTTCGTTGAAATTAAGCACCGATTTGAGATTTATCTTAATACACTTTCTGTGATTGAAATGTACCTCTTAAAAGGTCCAAAGTTTGTATTTTAACTAAAATATTTAAAAAAAATCCTGTATCACATTGTCTTTTCTTACGTTTTATAACTCTATGACAAAATATCTCAAATTTACAAGGAACCAATCACAAAAAGAGTCAAAGTCAAAGTCAAAATATACTTTATTCAAATAGACTTTTACAAGCACTTATGAATCGTCACTTTTACATTATTATACGAATTTAAATCAAGTGTCAGTCTGTAAGTCTGGGACTTGGGAGTAAGCTACCACCGACTCGGAATGCTGTTCTGCCGAGAAGAGTCGGCGAGAAACTCAGCAGTTGCTCTTTTCAAAAAAATATTTGATTACAATATTTGTTGCATTACAATATTTATCTATTTATCCTACGTGAGACACAACAAGACATTAATCCCACACATTTACATCTTCTAAGTATTCCGTGATGGTGTAATAAGCTTTATTCAATAATGTATTTTTAATTTTAGATTTAAATTGTTTTAAAGGCAAGCTCAATATGGACTGTGGAATTTTATTATACATGCGTACACCTTGCCCCATAAACGATCTATTTACTTTTTGAAGGCGAATACTGGGTGTTATAAGTTTATCCTTATTTCTAGTATTTATACCGTGTTTGTCGCTGTGTTTTGAGTAGCAATTAATATTTTGTCGCACAAATATAATGTTACAATATATATATTGCGAAGCAACCGTAAGTATACTAATTTCTTTAAAAAGTTCGCGGAGAGTATCCCGAGCACCAATGTTATAAATGGCCCGAATGGCCCTTTTTTGAATTATAAATATGGATTTAATGTCCGCTGCATTACCCCACAACAAAATACCATACGACAAAATGCTATGGAAGTAGCTAAAGTAAACAAGTCAAGAGTTGGCCTATAAACCAAAATCAAGCCAATCAGAGATAAGTATATTCAAAGTTACTAAAGCAACTAGTGTTTTCTCAAAAACCCTATCCCTTTTTCAGTAACATTGAGAAATTTCATAGACATTGTCTAATTATCCGTATTTTCGCGATATCCCTAGAGTTTATGCAAAAACTCGGCTTATCAAATTATCCTACGACATATATATTTACCTCGCACCACCCGGTATATATTTGAGTTGATTATTATATGAATTACCATTGCACGCACCATGGCAACGGTCATAACATGATACGTCAAACGCCGTTAATTTTATAAAGATTTTTAAAATTTCCTAATTTTCCGCACAACTTTCTTTTCTTTTCTTTCATATAAACCTTCTCCTGACAATAATAAACACAACAAAAAAAAGAATTAGAGAAACCGGTCCAGCCGTTCACACGTGATGTCGTGACCAAGGAAAATAGGGATTCATTATATATATATATATATATATATATATATATATATATATATATATATATATATATATATATATATATATATATATATATAGATATTAATAGGCAGACAAAGTCAATTTTCGTCATGAAATAAATATAAATTTATTGTACGCAACTTTTGTACGTATACAATCGTATGCTTCAATTTTATAACCGCAATAATCTATTACATTATGCTACTGAAGTTGCTTGTAACTAGAGGAAGAATTCAAAACAGGCGTAGATATGATGGATCAGGATCATAGATTTGTATTATTATATCTGGGATCAGGATATAATAAATTTTTTGGGAATAATTTTTTTTTATTTAGACTATATTACATAAAGTTATTGTGATTATTTCTAACTCTAATTTATTTTGTATTTATTTATTTTTTCAACATTACACGTTTTTGGAACGCTTTCCAGAAGGTAAACATGGTCATTGGTCACGGGAGAGACTAAGATTGCTATTGTCCTATAAGTATGTATTATGTATTAGTTGTTACAACATTTTCAGTGTAATTTTTTTAAATATTTTTTTTATAATTATGCTAATTTTTTAGTTTAATTTTTTTTTGTAAAGTAGATAGTGGAAACGTTGGGGACCAATATAAAAATAAATCCATGAAAAAATAACGGAAACATAGTTTTTTAGTATTCTCAATAGTAATATTAATAGGTTATAAATTAACTTCTATCTAACATTCAACTTCTCGCATGTTTTTAGCACAATGTTTGACTTAATTATATTTATTTTTTCCATAACTTCTTCTTCAAGAAAAATAAGCTGTCATAAAAAGTCATATAAAATATTGCTAAACTTATTCGCCTTTCAGATACTTTGTTGCAAAATTTGATCTTAATGTAGTTTTTTTTCATTCATTTTGGCGTACATAGGCAATATATCTTAATAAACGTGTGTGATGGATGTTAGAATTATGGCTTTTGTTTTCCGAAATTTTATAAAATGCTTAACAAAATTTATCAATATCTAATGTGTAGTAGGTATTATGAAGAAGATCGAAGAATTTTTCCTTTGTTTTACCTTTGAGAATTATTCATAACATTAATATTTACTCTGCATAACATTAATTTCAATGAATTAAGGAAGATCAACTTTAATTGTCTCACTGTCTTACAAAGTATTCTACTACTATTCATTTAGATTTTCTTACACCTGATATACCTATAGAAGTTTTTATCTCTGTTCCTATAAAAGTTTTTATAAAACATTTGACGTACAGATTTTATTTAAAATTTGTATATTATAGAAATAAAATAACACTTATTTTTTGGCACATATCCAGTTACTTTTATCTCAGATATTCACGATTCATTTCCTATTTATACTCTGAGGTTTTTTTAACTCGTTACATCGATCACGTACAGATAATACTACAATGAACCATACAAATTTCGCTTGAGCTTACGCCTGCCGCTCTATAAATTCAAGTATCTTATACATTTTAAGTTGTAACAAATTTCAAACTCTATCACCTACTGAAAGAGTTTGAATTTGTTTGCTTTGTTTGAAGGTAGAGTTGTTTTTAATTCGATTGTAAGGTCAGTGTCGGCGAAAACTTAAGAAGACACGATCATGACTGGTGGGCTTTACTCCACACCTCGTTATGTGTTAACAGCCACATTCGCTCACGACGCGACGTATCCGGCAACTTCAAACGCCAATATGTCGAAATGTAGAATGATTGTAACCTACGTGATAGAGCATCTATTGGCTTTTTGGTATTTTAATATATAAATATTTACATCGTAAAAAGTTATGTTTGTCCATTGAAAATGTTTTAAAATGTTAGTTAACATGAATATTCGAGTTATCTATAATCAAACATCTCTAGATATTTTATTTCTTGACTAAATTTCTCATTTAATACAGCAATTTAATATAGAAAACTATGAAATTTTACTAGAAAAGTTATTACGTATAATAATTGAAGGAGTATAGTATGAGTATTATTTATAAAAAAATATTAATAGGAGAAACCTTGAGTTCATTATCTAATTTAAAAGTAGGTTGCTTTGATGATATTTTATATAGCATGGCGTTTCCTTCAAACACACTGTAGATGTCTTAGAAAATTTATTAACTTCACTATACAGATGCTCGTTAAATTTTCATTACGATTGATGCGACGTAAAACATCGTAAAATAAGTCATAAAAGTATCAAAATAAAAAAAAATGTATTATGATAAACTATTGAATTACATTGCGAATTGCAGTTTTTAGAGAATAATTGCTATCTATTTACCGTATATATTTAATAGATTATCCTTTATATTTAATATTATAACGGCAGTCTGTAAATTAGAACATAGTAGTATAAATCTAAAATCGAAACGATTTTTGAAAAATCTTTTAAAGAAAGCTTTATTAACAATCGGTTTGCATCCTACAGAAAACATAGGTACGTTGTATTTAAAATTGTAAAGAGCACACTCATATTGTTATTAAAATTGATTTTGCTGCATTTACCAATACTCGCTGATAATTAGACATATCTTATTGTGAAGATATAAGGTACCGCCATTGTTTTAATCATAATGCATGAGAAGCGATAAATGAGATAAATAACCATCGTCCTTTTAGAACAGAGCCAGGACCTAAGCTTACGGCCTAATCTGCAAATCTAAAAAGATATGTAACTAAGCAACTGTCGAATATACTTCAAGATAATAGAAAATTTTCCGTAACAAATATTTTCCTTAACACAACACTTCCTCATAAAGTCAGTCATGTTATGATAAAGTTAAACGTGTTACGTAGTTTTAAAGCCTCTCACAGCAAATTCACATAAAAATAACGATGTAGGCTCAAAGGATATCAATCTTCAATACATTACACCCTAACTACCTAAGAAGAGTATGATAAACGGCCCTTTATGTAGAGACGGCGGAGTGTAATTTTACTGTTCTATAAATGAAGATAAGATTGCAGTCTCGAACACATTTACGTCGACGCCCATACCGACACTTACTTTTATTATGCGTTTTTCATAGTGCATTTTAAAATGCAGATACTCACGCAATTTATAAACACTTATATACTATATACTTAATAAATATAATATCTTTAGACTTAATGTAGTTTAAAATAATTCCTAGTTTTTCAACACGCCATTCATATCTTTTTAATATCGCGACACAAGTTATTTTCTGGGATCGTAATTCTAGTTCCACATTACATAGGCTCTATAACATATAATTTTGATTTCTGCGAATGTGACGGAATGTTGTGTGATTTAGATTTCAGTGAACGTGTTAAAAACTTTGTTACTCTGGAATTCGAATATCGCAGAAAGTTTGTATCCCATGAGATTAGCGTATGTTGATGAGACGTTGAGGTCAGAAACAGTTATATAGCATACGTGGAATACACGAACTCTGTTTATATAAATCAACTCGGCACCAGCTTTGAATAATTGGTGTTATTATAAAGCTATAGCGGTTTCATATTTGCAAATTTTATATTTTAATATCTTATGATACAAAATGTATGTATGATACCTACAAATACCTATATATCATGTTCCTTGGAAACAGCTCATACTACAAGGTTTTATATTTAAAATTTATTAGTCTTTTTCAAAAAAAGTACTACATAATTCCTATCTTTTCCGAAATACACTAAGTAAAGTTCGGTCGCCGAGAAATTTAATGTAAATTGCTACAATTTACTATCCATAAAGTTAATAATGTTTTATGTACCTAAAAATACAATAATATGTAAAAACACATTATAGTATAGAGAATGTATAAAAGCGAATTGTTATTGACAAACTCAATGACTGAACACGAGCTCTGAAAATTTACTTGATTTGATAAAGCAGAAATTTGGCAGGTAGTTTAAAGGTAGGACTTCAGCTAGAATTTTACGACAGGCTTGAATCGAGGCTTAATGGCTATAATATTTTTTTATAAAATCTTATCTTTTTCTTGCTAAAAATTAAATATGAGGGTTCTAGTATTCTTTAAATGAGCCTTTATATTTTAATATACTCGTATATCGCCATATTTTGTTGTTTAAGCTCAACCCTCGTTTTGCCTCTAGAGCTTGTTATCTATCGTCTTGTGGGAGTCCCTCGGCCTTCATTACAATTTTCGTCTAATATTACGTGCAAATAATAGACTCCTTCAAACGGACTATATAGACGTCTGCCTTTTTTAATGAGGAACTTGAAGTTCGTTATTGTATTCGGTACCAAATTATTATTAGGGGAGCCTATTTTAACTTGTTAGATATTCAAAAGTATATTTTACATGTAAATTACTGTGGATAAATTTTGATATAGATACCTATTCGGTATAACGTTGTACCAAAAAGTACATAATGATGGAATGATTTTTGTATACAAACTAGCAATTTCCGCGGCTACGCCCGCTTTCTAATCATTATTGAAAATAGGGATTGGTAGTAGAAAATATAATAAGTATTTTATGATAATCGTCAAAATAAATTAAAATATTTAACAAATTATATACTAAGACCTCCCTCGAGAGCCACTCTTTCCGTTGAAAACATAATGAAAATGGGTGCAGTATTTTTTAAGTTTTGCGCGAACAGACAGACAGACAAACGCGGCGGAGAACTTTGTTTTATAATATGTATAGCAAATAGTAATTACCACCTAATCCTAATATGTAAAGTATATATAAATTTATAAATTACATATATATTAATAAAATTAATTAGGATTAATGAAATGATAAACTCAAAGTGTTCGCACAAGCTTAAAGGCCATATGTTCATAAAACAAAATCATATTCCTCCTAACAGATTATCTGCTAAGTCTGAAGTTTTGAAGCCAGTCGCTTAATATGTGGGAGAGGAAGTTCGCTAGATTGAAGCAAGCAACTTGATATACGCAACAGTAAGCTAGTACATATAATAGGTATAATATATTATTGTGCTTGCTGTGAATTTGAAAAGTTTTCACGAATTTTGAACTCATAACGTCTTCCTTAAATGTAAATAATGGTGTTTTAAAATTTGTTTCCATGCCATTTATCTTGTTACCTAAGAAAGTACTATTTAAGTTATTACTTTAGTAAAGTTATTGTTATTAGTTATTTGACTACCAAAGATATGGTTAACAATTTTTATATATTTTTCATGAGATCTTTATTTTATGTAGCGACTCTCACATTATTTTAAGCGAAATTCCCGCTTTAGTTAAATCTGAACGGCTACGTTAATGATACTGTAAATAATAATTATAAGCTTATATTCTTAGTTTAATAATGGTTTATTTTCGGTATTATTTTGCGACACTATTAAATCTTTGACAAATTACTTATATATTATTAAGTTTAATTATTAAAACTATCAATTACTTAAAGATATCTTAGAATAGAAACAGATATTCCGTCAATATCGAGAACAATGGTGTAAACATTTTTATTTGCACATGAACTTATACACTATATTATACACTTATATTACATTCATCGTTATCCATTGTCTGACGAACACGATCTGCCATGGCAAAGGGCAAGCCTGTGGTCTAAAATATTATGCAACCTGCTGTGAGAATATTTCACGCCAATATATCAGTAACCTGAGTCTACTCGTATTTTGTGCTTAAATAATAGAAACATAGATTTAGCAGACCAAAAAACATTGCAAATTATATTTTTATAATTTTAGCATATGTGTAGGATTGTTTCTATAAGAAAGCATTTTATAAAATGAGTTTACATAAATTTCTTTGATAACCTCAAATACAACATTGTGAATTTCTAAAAGGAAATATGTATTTAGCTATACATACAAGAAAAATAAGAGTCCAATCTGTACATTAATTATTTTCTGAAAATCTTAATATGAACTACTAGCGATTCACCCTCGTTTTAAAAATGACGTAATTTCCATATATAATCGCGTAAGAAACACTTTCATTCGACCGTTTTTTTTCTGATTCACTTTGCAAAACGGACTACCACGTAAAAGCAGCACCACCTTTTTTTTTCGGTTTTTTATATAACCTATGACACTCAGCAATAATGTGGCTTTCTATTGGTGAAAGAATTTTTAAAATCGGTTCAGTAGATCCCGAGATTACCCCTTACAATTTAACTAACACACAAACTTTACTTCCTTATAATATTAGTATAGATTGGTTGAATGAATAGGTCTTTCTAGAATTTTTGTGTCTGTCTCTATGTAACTCAATCAAAACTACTGAACAGATTTTGCATATTTAGTGTGATGATAGCTGGTTATCCTTGTATATAAAATATTTTTTACTGCGGAAAAATATCTCAGTACCCAAGCGCAGCAAGAGTCGCTATTGCAATACTACTATTACTTTCAGAAAAAATAACTACCATGCTATTAGAATTAAATGTAGAAAATAATACTTTATTACACATAAAATTTTTTATTGCATATTATATATAGAAAATAAAACTTTAATCCAGAAAACCACACACTACCATCATCAAAGCGCAACACACATAAAAACTGAATACAATTATCATTCATCTCAAACCAATTACCTCGTCGTAATAAATAACAATGCATAAAGCGTTAAAAATATTTAAAGTTAAGCCGGCATTTTTATTACAGCCATACTGATGCTACTAGAAATATGACAGCCGAATTAATGTACACCATGATTTAGATAATGATAACGAATTCAAGTTAATAGTTTTAATAACATAACATAAAACTTTAGAATTTAACGATTAAGTATAAATATCTTGTAGTTAAATATATCTAATGTCATAAAATTTTCAATCTATATTTCTAATTAATGAAATCAGATTTTATTTGGAAAGTCTTTTGAAAGGCAATGACGGTGCCTTTACACAAATATTTTTATATCGCCACCGAGAGTGTTTCTCGCTTGTTAATCTTTGAGATGACTTGTAAATATTGACTTTTGCTTGCTCTCGATATACTTACTTAGATTAAGTTAAAACGCTTTTTATATGATAAAATGGTATCACAGTTAGCAAAATATTTTGTATGAGATTTTTCGAAGTCTATATTGTTTTTGTATTCAATATATTTTTACATTTAATATTTTGACGTGATTTTATTAAGGTGACGTTTATAAGTACAATTTTTAAGTACAGTTTTATGATCGCAAACATTTAATTTTAATCTACTTGACATTATGAACGGTTTTAAATAGAAACATAGTAGTTGTGTAAACATGCAATATAAGGCTAACTTCAGGTCTCGACTCAAGTCATATTGCAAAAGTATTGCACGTGTAAGCTATCATAGTATGGTTTTTCTTTACAGAGAAATGTGCAGAAATAATTTACAAATACAATTAAATTAATCTTAAAGATTTACAATCAGAAAATGTATATAAATAAATATTTTGAGAAATTAACTTAAAGCACTACCTAGTTTCATGGTAAGGTACGAGGCTTGTGTTTTGGAAAGATAGTTGACACACTACACATATATAACTGTACATATTATAAATATAAGTACCCATGACTGGAGTAAGTATGGACATTCGTGAAAAAAGAATTCCCAGCAGAAATCAAACCCACGACCCTGGTACAGCAAGTGTTCTCCACATCAACTTGAGCCAAACGTATCGTCGAAAAATTACTTCAATTTTATTTAAATTCCTCGAATTTTACATTTTTGGTCGACTAATAATCATTATCATGTAGGTATCATCAATATACTCTATTGTTTCAAATAAATAACTACTCGTATTTCAGTTATATTTGATTTCGTTTGCTGACAATGTTAATGGCAATATTCCCGTTTTATTACAGTTTCAACTGGCAATAACTCAATACATTTTCATACGAGGTTCATGCTCTTAACTTGCTGTTACTGTTTTATGGAGGAAGTTTTATTTAGAATTGGCCAGTCATTTAGCTTATTTAAAGCATTTGTCAAAGTTGTTTTCCAGTATAATGTAAACACTTAGTTGGTATTATTTTGTTTAAAATTATATTTATTTCTCTTTACTTCTAACTTAATATTTCTAATTAGATCACGAAGAAATAAATGTAGATCATTAAAAAGAAATAACTTATACGTCGCCTAATAACTCATGCGCATATATTCAGTTTTCTAATAAAATGCACTTCAATACCTGACATTCTATCTGACACTGATCGCTTGTTAACATGAATATTGTTCAAACTAAATTTAAACTTTATTAAATTTTCATAGAGCTTAAATTTTAGTGATTATTTGAGCAAGCGTTTGTCAAATCACAGAAGCAAATGTCATGAGCTTTAAGATGATATCGCAGCCTCCGGTAACGACGGTCGATGGTGTAAGTCGGCTGGAAACAAGAAACGTCATATCTATTACGATATTTAAATAGTAACTAGTTAAGTGACAAAATATTTAATTGATCATTAGAAATAGGTAAATGGAACAGTTTTTTAAATAATTAATTTCCATTTTTACGATAAATATTGTAATGTGTGTCGGTTTGTTAGTTTGAGATTTTTAAGCAAGCGTTTTTTTAAGCTAACTGTGGTTATTGGTTTGCCACTTGTACGTGTATTTTATCAGTAAAAATGGTTTCGCTCCTTAAGATCGTAACATAATGCTAATTTTCAGCATATAAATATTGATCCAAATTAAATCAGTGATTAAAACGTTTAAATATAAGCTAACTCCTCAGATATCTATATTAGTTTAGACTAGCAAACCCGGCCCGCTTCACGGCGCGTAAGTTGAAATAAATTAAGCGGTTTTCGTAATTTTCGCATAAAACAAAAGTAGCCTAATTTACTCCTTATTACATTAGCTATTTGCCTGTGTAAGACAGAAATATCTAAAAATTGATTTTTTGATATACGAGTAAGTACCGTCATAATATGTATTTAGTAAAAAACATTGAAATTAAATACAGACAATTCAAATATTATTATTTTATATGTAGTTATTTAATACGTGGGCCGCAAAAGGACTATTATTCATTATGGTATCTTCAATCGCGCAAGTATTTCGCCTTAGCTAAGCAAGGGTAGGTCATTTATTTACTTACAATATTTTATAGGGGCCTTTTAATCAAAATTCTTTGTTCGCGGTTTTATCTTTTATGTTTGTATTTAATAATGTGAACAAAGCTAAGACGCAAATGCGATTTAAATGTAATTGTCTATCTTGTACCACAAGAATATTACGATATTATTGAATTATAATATTACAAGATAAGAAAATTGTCAAAGGTTTCTTTTGACTGAAATACCAAACAAAATTATTCTGTTAAAATTATTTTTTGTCAAAAATAACATTATAGAAAACCTAATATAAAGTAAAAAGCAAGGCTTTATTTAACATACTCATTCATATGAATCTCCAAATAAATTAATGATAATTTAAAAAAAAAAACAAAACGTTCAAATTAATTCAAATCAGATGAAAAGTTTAAATAAATTAAAAAGAAAACAAGATAACAACTTACGATTTATTTCTGAATATTCACTTTAAATTACTTTTATTATTCGTATAAAGTAACATTCAGATGTCGATAAGCCATTCATTAAATAATCAAGTCGATCTTTCGAAGTAGCATTGCTTTGGTAAAGAGTAGGCGATACGTAGAATTGTAATCGAGAACTCGCTTGCGCAAGTAAATGAATCGATTCAGATTACCTTTTATAATTAGCTTTCTCAAAATAGAGAATGCGTTTTCATCGAAATTCTCTGATTGAGTCTTTGTTCGACGCTCACTATTGTGTTACAGGTCTATATTTAATAGAACTAAGGCTTAGATAACAATGAATGTACCTACATTTAGTAACTTTCTAACGCTTTTAAACTATTATTTAACTTATATATATTTATCACTTATCTAGCTCCATGTAAAGATTTATTTTAAATAACTATCACTTCTCACGGCTCCGCCCGCGTTTTTATCACTATTAAAAATAAAAATTGTTGGTAGAAGGATGAAAATTTATGGTTATAAATAATTTTGAATACCATATCATAAAAAAATAAAAATTTGGTCTTGAATAAAGATAAAAAATCTGGAGAGGGCTACCCTTATCACCGAATAAAAAATATAGGGGAATAATCAAACACTGTGACCCGAGATTTTATTTATAAAATATATGAAGTCCGTTTAATACAAAATATAAGGTAAATAATATTTGTTTTTTTATATTCTGCTATAAATAAGTAAATGAACGGTTAAAATGTAAGCAAAAAGCAATCAAGACTTTCGTTATTATACGTTGTGAATTTTCCTTCAGGCTGAAACTACCGTTTCGTCGACCGCTCACAGCTGTTGCTTGATGCCATTATTAAACGCTTTTCAAGAGCAGGTGTTGATAATAACGAGGGTGAATTTAATTAATGAACACTAGCTAGTTTCATATACGTACATGATAAGTTGGAACATAGCTCGCTCAGTCAAGAGGAGACTGTATGAAAATTATTAATGCATATATACTTAACTAGGTATCTCGGAGTTATTAATTTCTCTAATCTTATTAAGCACTAGCTTTAAAGACTTACCTTACTAAAACTCATAAATTCATTTGTCAGTTTATACATCTTAGTCATCCACGTATCAATTTTTGACATCTTAATTAATTTATAGATTGAAGGGCTACATATCTTTCATTTTTTATATACAAGCATTTGCCAATTCATATTAGTGCTAAAAAGTTTTAAACACATTTTAACTACATATTTAAGGCATTACCAATCAATACTATGGATTTATTTCACACAGGAAATAATATAAAGTAAAGTCTATCTCGTACACGAAATCCAGTAAAATAAATTTTCATGCATTCTGAGAAATATAATCTGTCGTCCAACACTCTCAGGTCACCAGAAATCATGACCAACGCAGTGAGTTAGCACCTCAGCACGAATAAATGGGTGCCCCCTAACAAGCACCTACGGCAGGTCCTCTGTAAGTATCACCTCTATTATCCACGCTATTTTAGCCTTTATCACCTGTTGTGAGGAACGATATTCGTATAATTATAAAATCAAATTCGTCAGTATGTTACTATTAGCCAGTTAACGACTGTATATCGTAGTGATCATTCAATGCACATCAAGATGTATTTAATTGGGTTTCGACTTTCGTTATAGAACTATTTATAGGTATGCGCGATGCAAATGGATAGATAGTAATTTGAATTACATTACTTCCTACAATGGTATACTCGAAAAATTTGACTTATTCGTTCCTTAAAATAAATATTGTTTAACAATAATTTTTGAAGACTTATTGAAATTACGTTTAAGTTAGAGTAAGCAATAATTGCGTACCTTATGTATAATACAACATAATATCCTACCTATTATTAAGAGATTATGTAAATATTATTTTAAAAACTAATTTGGGATATAATCATCATTAATAATATTGTGGAATATGAACAGAAAAGAGGATGTTGGAGTGGGGAAAAAACTATAAAAGTCGATGCATAACTGGCATCGGGGGGTAGTTGTGTTTTGACACTTGTCGCGGTAGCGTTGTTAGGTCGTTACTCTGCTGGTTTATTTCTTTAAAATTTCATTGTTGGTAGCTTAGTTGCCTTTTTGGTTAGTTTAATTGTGTTTTAGCGTTTTCAGATACTTACAATAAATTAAGGTCGATTTAGTATGCATGTTTTTTTAAAAGAAAGCTCACTTCTGGTCTAAATTCACAAGAATATCATAATTAATTAATAGGTTTTATGGTTTAAAAGTGATCATTGTATTTTTAATATTGACTGTACGAATACGATTCCGATATAAGATTCAGTCATTAAAACGACGTTATGATAATGGCGGAAATATTTAAAAAAGGTAGGTAATGTTTTAGAAAGCGATACGCTCATTACATCTACATTCTACATAGAAGGCTTTACATGTAGGTATATACATTAAATATATATTATTAAGGTATACGTTTGAGCGGTTAGTATAGATTGCTCAGAAAGTAGAAGTTTTTCCGCAGTAAATATTTTCTTTTTTTTTAATATGTTGGGACGTTATTACAACAGCGCCATATAGTTCCGTGGTAAGCCTCGAGGCTTGTGTTACGGATACCAGATAATTGATATACTACACATATAAGTTTTAAATACATACATTCTTATAAATATTAACACCCATGACTGGAGTACAATCATTCGTGCTCAACAAATTAATGCTCCCAGCGGACTCGAACCCGCGACTGCTGGCGCAGAAAGTAGGGTCACTACCAACTAAGCCAAACGTGTCGTAACTATCCTCTGGTAACCTTTGGTTTACCAGCTATATAAACTTTATCAAAATCTGTTCAACAGTTTTCTTGTTATGCGATCACAGACAAAAAAAGACAAGACAGACAAGACAAGAATCTAAAATATATAGATTCGGTCTCTGTATCGATAATAATGATTATTTTATTAACATTTTTCAAAAAATAATTTTATTATAGGTACGTATATAAAAAGAAAAAACTTTTAAGGAAAAGTATTACCAAATATACTCAGGAAAAATAAACCATCTCACATTTCCAGAACAATATTAACGTCTAAACCATCCATAGGTACATGACCGTCAAAGATCAATGCGACGTGGGAGACTAGCCTTAAGCGGTATCGTTTGGCCATTCTTTATAGCGCTATTAGGACCATACCGTCCACCCGAGAACAGATTTGAAGGCGTTATGTATAATAGATGAGTTTGCAGATCCTTACAGACGCTTGTACCGTATATAGTCATCAATAACATCACTCAGTTCTGCTTAGGCTTCAAAATATCTTACTACTAGTGATTTAGCGCAAACGAAGCCGCGGGTTCCGCTAGTAAATGTATACAAAAACTTGGCAAATTATATAGTAAAACCGTTCTCGAGAACCACTCTATCCATTGGTGAAAACAGCATGAAAATCGGTGCAGTAGTTTTTCAGTTTATCGCGAACAGACAGACAGGCGCGGCGGAGGACTTTGTTTTATAATATGTAGTGATAATGTGCCAAAGGCAATAACAATACTTCAAGTGATGTTAAGATTTCATTGTACACTAAGAAATTCAATGAAGTAAATTCATTTTCGTTCCTCGTTTTCTACTACATAGTCCCAGCGACAACTCACGTAGGACTGTAGTCAATAAATAAAAACGGTCGTAGAATATCCTTCGAATGCCTAGCAAGCTCCTTGTCACCACTTAGAAACGTAACTCAGCCGCCAATAACCCCGGGGAAATGTCGATTATGCAAATGAATACGGACTTTTTAACTAAATACCGCGCTTCAACTGTCTTTTGCCATTGAATGGTACATTTACATAAAACCGCCAGTACATTTCAGTACTACGCACACGTTATATATATCTAATAATAAATTAAGCAAATAAATCTGTCAGAATATATTACTCTATTTTATAAGTAGGTATTTACTCTTAACATAAATATAAGAATTATTATATATGTATATAAAAGCTCTTATATACGCAAAATATCAAAAGACCACAGTATATAATTATAATTTCAATTTTATATAACATTTTAAATATTAGATAATATAATATATATTTATTGTATTAAAAAAAAAAAATAACCTCAAGTAGATAGCCACAAATACGTAAGTACTTTATAAGCAAATCACTATATTTTATTCGGCGTAACCACGAAGGATTTATTCACATTAGCCTTTTACTACTGGGAGCTAAGACAGTCACATAAAGAAGAGGCACAATTTGTTGCAAAATAACGACTCTTTGCCTCAATTGAATAGGTATTGAAGATTGGAAGCTTAACTTTAACTTAAGTACACCGCGACTATCTGTCCAATTTAACGAAAGGATATCTTTTCGTACCAGATTTTACCCATCTATACATATAATAAAATTCTATTTTTTTTTTTTAAATCTTTTGGATAAAATTACTTAGACAAAATCTATTAGTCTTTAGAATTTGTGTGTTTTTTTCTCTGTTGGTGACCGCATCACGACAAAACTGAACGGATTACGATAAAATTTGATATTATAATAGCTGGTTATTCGGGTCAACATATAGGATACTTTTTTTGCAGGAAAATATCTCTTCTCTGAAAAATCAGATACTAACAGCTAAAACGTACTTAGTCTCTTATAGTATCTATATAAAACTTTATTTTTGTGTCAATATTTCACTTTGTTAGCCTTAACACCGATACAATATAGTATGTGCATATTTTATTTATTTAACAACTTAATCCTAGTTTGAATTGCAAAGTTAGTTTCAAATATTTTGTCACACTTAACAGTAAAACCTGTTTCCACAAATCGAAATATCTAAATAAATAAATTAAGGAAAATAGATTTTGCAGTTAAACCACCATCAATTTTCTAGGAAAGAATTAATGGTGAATCTTTTGTGGAAGGCTTACTGGGCCCCTTCCCATTGTCCACGACATGTACGCTAATGGCCTTTTTGAATGCAAATTGCGTTTAGTGCGTATTTAATGGCACGATTAATGTTAGAACAAACTAATTGCTAAAATAGTACCCACGAATATTTTCTGTTTGGAAAAATGAAAAAGCCTTATGCTATTTGGGTAAAATTAATTTGCAACCAAGAAATTAAACGAATTATAATTATTTTACTATTCAATATGACTGACGTAATTTGAGTAGCGGGTAAAGAACGTAGTTCAATTTTCATACATTTAGTGCTTTGAGATTCTTTCAATTAAAAAGCGACATTATAAGAAGACTTCAATCACATATTTTAGGCGTATCTTGAAGAATAGAATTATAGAAGAAAAAAGGTAACTTTTATTAGAAGCAAACGTCTCTGAACAAAATATTTTATCCATACCAACTAAAATATACTGTAAATAACTATTTTAAATTATTTGAGTTCCTTTCAATATTAATAAGTAATTTATTATCGCTTGATACTTTTATAATTTGTTTTACAATCTTTATTTCTATTTACTTTCTGGTAACATGACAGACATCAATCATAATAAAATAAACAAATTGAAACGACTATTTTAAAAATGGTTGGGAATAAATTATGAAAAGGAACAATCTATCAATCAAAACATGAATATCTACTTTAAAACACATTAACGATTGCATTTAATTATAATAAGTTCGTCTTTGCCCACGGCTCTACTCGATGTGGGGGTATCGATAAAACGTAATCGAAATATTAAGTTAGAATGTAATCCATCTCCATTCTACAAGCCATTGATTTTTGTAGAGCTATTATACTTGAAACCAGTAACAGAACGAAAAAAAAATAGCGTGTATGATATTAGTGTGACGTTAGGTAAGTAGGTAATTACAATATGGTATACTTACTATCGACGACGAAAAGTAGTTTTAATCTAATTAGGTTAACCTTTTTAGTATCGTTATGACAATAATTGATTTTATCTCAAAATTATGTGGCAAATTTATTTTTAGCAGCAGGTAGTATTTTTGTATATACTAATATAAAATAGGAATAAGTGTAAATATTTGGTACTTTTTCGTACATGGCTTATGTTGGTTAAACCTTCAGACACTCCACAATAATGTATTAGGAAAAAAAGCGTACAGAAAAGTCCACAATTGCATATTATGTTTATTTTCTAAGGTACCTAAATTCAACTCTTACTCAATTTTTAACAATTCAAAACGTATCTAGGGATGCGCTTAACATTTTTTCAAATAATTCTATTATTTAAATCAGATTATTTTTTAAACCAGTTCATTCATATGGAATTCTTACTAATTGTTACTAAGGAAATATAAATCTAATAAAAGTACATAACTATTAAATTGTCATAATACTTTCTTAGATTTACGCGATTAAATTGTCATAAACTAATTAAAGAATCATTTGTCTTTTTTGCTTACTGTGATACAGTTCTATCAATGTCTAAATAGTTCAAATGAAAGATCTTGTCCGTTTTAAATGACTATCAGAATGTTAGTAATAAAACGTCGAAAACAGGGCGGATGTTACTTGACGTAGGGCTGACATAGCGACGCCATAATAATATGTAGTTTGAATGCTCGTTATCGTACAAAAACGGCATAGGTTATGCTTCAGTGATGGCCCCTAGCTAAGGTAACGCCTATTTCACTATACATTATATGTGAATTCACGGTCAGGTGCTTATCTTTTGGGGCTTGTTAACTAAATAACAATTCTAATTATTTATTTGGAAGACGTAGAATTAAAATTCCACGTCAAATTTTCAATTACATTAGGATTCATAGAATGATTGTACATTTTTTTACTATTCTACAGAGGCTGTATAAAATTTATTTTAATTTGTTATTATGTTTCTACTTTTATGCAGGCGAAATTGAGAGGTCGGAGATTAACACTTGAGGTGAAAAAGGGGGAAGAGTTTTAAATGGGTAATGAAAACATTTCTCAAGTAAGGTATATTCATTAAAATGTATCTATTACTTAAAGATAAACCCGAGTGAAGCGAGGGTGAGTCACTAGTTCCTAATAAAATAACAGTTGTTTTATATTCTTCAAATGCTTTTCAAACGCCAAATTTGATGAATTTCGACAAAAGGCGATAACTCTTTTTAGTGCTATTCTCAAAGTTTTCTTACGTGGCTTCTTTAAAGATAAGTCTCAGGGTTAAGATGAAGAAAAGAAATTCTTTTAAAGCTATTATTATAAAAACAGGTAAATTTTAATTCTACTTACGGATTTGATATATTTTCTTTGAGCACTGCTAATGAAATGAAAGTATAAGACAAAGGCCTTGAGTGAAGTCTAGAATTTTTATTAGCGTTCTAAATTCGAGCGAATAACTTTAGTAATTTCCAAGAAAATGAATTAAGTAAAATTTATTTACCATGCTACAGACGTCTTTGGAGACGTCTTATTATTATGACTAACTTGATAACCGCTAATGTCGTTTGAAACCACTTCGCGCCTACAACAAAACGAGAATTTTACGACTCCTTTCTTGAACACGGCGATAATTAACAAGTCTCAGATTCATCACAAAGAAAATTTGCTTTCAACAATTCATATCATAATCTAAAACCATTTTATTGTGCTAGGATAGATGAAGTATTCGGAAATGGTAATTAATTACACGTAACACGACTTAACGACTATTTGAAGAAAGTCCCCCGAGTGCTTTGTAATAAAGACGCAAATTAAGTAAGTAATTGATTTCCATTTTACTTTTGTGTTTGACTGCCTGAAGAGTTCGTAAAACAGAACTCGGGATAGTAGATTCCGTCAATTGGATTGATGTTCTTCCTAAAGTTGATTAAAATGAAAATTAGGCAGCTAACTTTATGTTAATTATTCTGATATTTTCAAAAGAAATTATTCAGCTGTAAATACGTAATTCGGCAATAAAGAGGATCCCTTTGTTGAAACAGGGCGTATTCTAATTTAGTTGTGCCTCATATTTTACTCAAAAATATATTTAAACAACCAACCAAGTAACATCTGCTTTTATATGACATTGTAAAGCATAAATTTGACCAATGCCGCTGACTTTATTTTGGGTAATTCCGGACTTCCATAGGAGTCTGTAAAAATAGCCTAACATTGTTTTAGTGTATTCAACCGACAATTGTGTCGGTGACAAAATGCTGTAGCTAAAAACTCAAGCGAACTGCTGGCAATAAAATTCACATACCCTGGCTTATTACCGCTATAACAATTTAAGGAAGCCGAAAGGGTGGCGCTGAATACCGACCAAAACTTTCGTTTGCGACTAAGTCTTCTGGATTGTTTTATAAACAATGTTTACAACAGGAACTTTATGGTCCACTTGTTTTATCTCGGCTTCACACTGCGACACTATTGTCGGCAATTCGTTTGAACAATTTGTGCTATAAAAGTTATGATAATGAAAAGATTTCGCTTTTCTCTACAAAGGATCGTCCTTCGCGTAAATTGTAATATGAATACTTTTGCTCTCGTTCACTACATTTTATTTTTGCTTCTGTGAAACAATATATCTTAACAAAATGCTTTACGAGTTCTGAATGTAATATTTGAAAGTGAAACTTGGCTATGTCTCAAAGCTGTCTTTGAGAATAAAAGACGTCACATCTATTGTTTTTCTTTGAAGTCACATGTAGCCTATAATTTGATCTGGAGCTTTGTGTTTTTATTAAAGTAAATTCGTTAGATCAGTTGTCATATTACAAAATGGATTAGGTATATGCTGGGATATTTAAAATATATGAGGACTGAATAAATAACCTTTTAAAATGTCGTTTTAGAGTTTGTTAGATAATAATTAATCAAATACATAAATAAATATTATGTAACTTATGTTATCATTTTTCATCGGTTGAATTTTTAAAAACTAATTACCTAATATGTAAGTATTCATTACACATTTTAATAAAATTTTTAAGTTTTATTAGATAGTAAAATGGCAAATTGATTCAATTTTCCAATTGATTTAAAAATTGAAGTTCATTTTTATGACGATTCGAATACTTTAAATTATTTTTAACAGAAAAACAAAAACCTACTTCAAAACAAAGCAAATCTAAACTAAAAACAGATAAAATAAACTGAAAACTTTGAATTTAATTTTTAAATTTGTTTTGTAGCTATCTTATTAATACATTTTTAGATTGATTTTCATATGCCTGGAGTAAAATACCCTACTGATAGATTAATCAAATATGTAGTGTTAGTTAATCAGTTAATAAATAGGTAATCAGACGTTAATGATTATAAAAAATTTCCTTTTATTATCAGGTAAACCTAATAGCCTGAAAGTATACAACCATCGCACCATAAGTGCGTATTAAATTGAAGGAATTTTCTTTAAACTCCTAACCGTTGAGGAGTTGTACCTTCCATCATATAGCCTATAAAAGATTCGGTAGAGTATCGTTATTTGCTCGTAAAAATTGAAAAGTTCCGTTACTTTGTTATGGATCCCATCATCAGAACCTTACCAAACTCTCATCAAACTACCTTTAAATTACAACCTTTCCAATAAAAAATAATCAACTAAATCGGTTGGCGTGATATTGAGTTATTCGTCCATTTGACGCGCACAAACTTAATGCAAATTCATAAAAAGACTTTTATGGATTTTTCTTGGATGCCACTATCTGAACTAGACTCAATTAAAATGGAACCACATGGGAAGCACTACCTTTCAAATAAAAAAATAATCATCAAAATCGGTTCACCCAGTTCAAAGTTCTGAGGTAACTAACATTAAAAAAAACATACAGATGAATTGAGAAGCTCCTTTTTGGAAGTCGTTTGAAAAAAACCTAAAGAAAGACAGTGTATCAAAAAACTTCTGTAAACCTATAAAGTATTATGAATATTACTAAAAATGATATGCAAATTCGCAAATATGATCAAACGAAAAGTATCGCGGATGTAGGGGAGCAGAAGTCGGAAGAGCGATTCGTGACTGACTTTTGCCCTGAATAATTTACTTGGTGTTCCCGGAGGCGCCATGGCATACGATGCTCATGTCTAAAATCGCATGCATTGCGATGACTTTGACTAGCACTTGTGATTTTCCTTTAGTAAGTGCATACCGTATAAAATTTATATCACGAGTTTCTTAGGTTGCAAGCCCTTGTTTACATGCAGTCTTAGTCGTTACTAAGGTTAAACTGTAAGGAATTTAGATAAACTAACGAAGTTATTTTAATTTAATTTGTCACAATTAAATCTGTTTTTATTTTAAACGACGCTTGAATAAAAGTTATTCAAGCTCATAGCGATAACTTTTAACAAAATAACGATATAGATATTACTTAAACTTTTTTCGACTTTCACTTCTTTTTCAGAAGCATTTTAATCACAAAAGCCGCTATCTAAACGAATAAAAAATATTTAATAAAAGCTGATTAAGTATCTATCTCAAAACATTTACTTCGTCGTTCGATCCCTTCTCAATTTTCAAATTACTGTTATATCTGACTTTGGCTCATTTAAGAGTCTTGTTAGTATCTACCCAATAAATTAAAATGCGACCTTCTATAAGATGATGCCTTGTTAAATGTTTTTTATAAATGTGAAAATTGTTATTTTCTAAGGTTCGCAGACCAGCTGCTTCACAAAAAAATATTTCATTCCCAAATTATATAATACGGGGCTTGTTAACTTTAGACGTTGGCATAGCTCCTTGTTGAGGCTCCAAATTTTTAAATTTAAGCCTTGGAGATTATTTTTATGAAAGTATTACATTTTTATGAAGTCTTTAAGCTTAGTTTTGTTGTGAATTTTAAAATCTGCATATTACATGCATTAATAGCTTATCTGTAACTTACTATTACATATTTGTATTCAGAAATATCTTATAATATATGTTATTTGGATTTATTTTAAGTAAATATATTTTTGTTTAGTTACTTTACTATTTTAATATTTATGTTCTTTGAAAAATGTTAAATTACATTTTTTTAATTCACTATTTACAATTAATATATCAAATGCCTTGTTAAAATGAAATCGTATGTACAATAAAAATATATGAGTAGTTACCTACTCAATTATACATTAATATGCCATGTAATTATTATCACATATTATATACCTGCCATAATTGATTTATATATTATAATATATAGATAAAAAAATAAAATACCTACTAAAACGATAATAAAACATCGAAAAGTCTAATTAATTAAGTCAAGCGTCGGTGTGTTTTTATGTACGATTCAGAGCTAGTTAACTTTATAGCCGGTTATACGTGTGTGAAGCACAAAAAATGTTGATACTGTCCGTGCTCGCCCTTGTAAATTAAGGACCCGTTGAGCACAAAGTGGCAGCCAATTAAGGAATTTATAGTCGGAATACATTATACAATAATAAATTCTACAATGCCTTTCCACATCCCTATTAATTACTGTGGCTCTCGATATAATTGCGATCAACACGAAACTTTATTTATTCATAGAAACCCATCGGTAACGTGTCTGAGTTATTATATTTTTTGTTCAGGCTAATTGTTTTGTATAACAAATTGAAAATAATTTGGTTAATTTTATACTTTTATAGTAGCATAAAAGGAATGAATAGTATATAACACGTCTTATTATTTAAAACGAAACCTGTCTTTGCATAATAGCGTACGCCATACAAAATACATACTACTAAATTTACCTATATATAATATTTTATGTACATATCAAATTCGAATATATTTAAGGCATAGATAGTAGAAATTCAAATATTAAAATGATAGAAAAATATACTTAATACAGAAGTGAAATAAATCTTTCTTAATTTATAATATCCAGAGTCAAATAGAAGGAAAGTGTGTGTATATCTCTATGAGACAGAAAGCTCTGTTGGTACGTTATTTATGACTTGTTTTATACTAAAGTTCCAATAAAGTAAATAAAGAAAATTTGTATATCATTACAAAGTAAGATTCTGACATGGGAGTAAGGCGATTGACGAATCGGCCTACTATGTCATATTCTTTTTTAATCGCTTTAATGATTAAATAGATTAGAATGAAATTTAGTACTCAGAAGACTATACCATGAAGCAGTAAAAACGACCATTAAGATCCCATGAATGTACTGGAATTAATAAGAGTCATCGTTAATTAATGGATTATAGTATCAAAAATTTAAACTAAAAATATTACACCGGCTTTATAATAACAACTTACCTACGTATAATCTTTAAGTTATTACTGTTAATATTGTATCAAAATAAGAATAGTAACTCCATCTGTTGTGTATCTGTATGTTAACCGTGTATAATCTATATCTGTATATTATCTGTTAGAAAATTAATAAAGTTCTTCCCATTCGCTCGCTTGATCCCACTGAGCACGTTGTTTTATTTAATAGGTTATGGGCCCAGGCCGACCAGTGCACTTTTATATTCTAAAGTAGTAGAACATAGCTGTCAGTAGTGTTATTCAGTGTGTGCAATAGTAAAAGATTGCAAGAATGACTACGAACTATCTAATAAATGTTCCTAAACTAAGGGGCCGTGAGAATTATAACGAATGGATTTTCGCCGCGGAGAATTTTCTAATCTTAGAAAATATGGTGCACTGCATTAAACCAGTTTCTGAGAAGATGATAGAAGCCGCAGATGACGCGAGAACCAAAGCAAAGTTGATAATGACTATAGATAGTGCGTTATATGTACATATCAAAGAGGTGAAAACTTCGTTGGAGCTATGGAACAAGTTAAAGGCATTATTTGATGACTCGGGTTTTACTAGAAGAATATCCTTGTTACGTAATTTAATATCAATTCGCCTGGAAAATTGTGTTTCTATGCAGTCATACATAACGCAAATAGTCGAAAATGGACAAAAATTAAGTGGGACAGGATTTAATATCAGTGATGAGTGGATAGGATGTTTATTATTGGCGGGATTGTCAGAAAAGTTCATGCCGATGATTATGGCGATCGAGCATTCTGGCATACAAATTACAACCGACGCCATTAGAACCAAACTCATGGATATGGAAACGGAAGTGAGCGGAAATAGTCAATCTCAATCGAATGAAGTTAGTGCATTCGCTAGCAGCACACAGAAATGGCAACATAAGAAAAATAAATTGTCTATGGCCCACGCGCAGAATAGAAGCCAAATGAAAAAAGCTTATGTTAATGGCGGCGATAAAAGTCACATTAAATGTTACCGATGTAAGCAAACAGGCCACTACAAGAATCAATGTACAAATAGTGAAAACACAAATTTTAATATGAAAAGTAGTCAACGTAAACAAAGTAACGCGTTTAGTGCTGTGTTTCTAAGTAATCAATTTAATAAACTCGACTGGTACATCGACTCAGGCGCAAGCATACATTTGACGGCTAATGAGCAGTGGATTCAAAATGCTACATATCATAAAATGAGAGACATATGTGTTGCTAATAATGAGATGTTGCAAGTTTTATGTTCCGGCGATTTGACCATTATAACTAAAACTGATCAATGTGAATATGAAATTCCAGTCAAGGATGTATTATGTGCTCCAGATTTGACTACCAACTTGTTGTCAGTGAGCCAGTTAATAAAATCCGGAAATAAAGTTCAGTTTACTACAAATGGCTGTGAAGTATATAACAAAAACAATGTACTAGTGGCCACAGCTGTATTAAATAATGGAGTGTACAAACTGGTAGTACCGGACAGTGTTGTTGCTAATTTAGCTACTTCTAGTATTACATGGCATCGTCGTTTAGGTCATGTTAATAGCAAATACCTTAACAAAATGACCAGTGCTGTTGAAGGTATGAATCTTCAAGAAAAAGTTGATCTTGACAAGAAGTCATGTACAGTTTGCTGTGAAGGTAAACAGTGTCGATTGCCATTCACAATAAAGGGTTCAAGAAGTAAAGAATTACTTAACTTAGTTCACACAGATATATGTGGACCTATGGAACATGAGTCATTGGGAGGTTCCAGATACTTTATATTATTTATTGATGACTATAGTCGTATGATGCATATATTTTTCATAAAACATAAAAGTGAAGCATTGAGATGTTTTATAGAATTTAAAGTGAAAGTTGAGAAACAAACTAATAAGAAAATAAAGATATTAAGAACTGATAACGGATGTGAATATTGTAATAAAGAATTTGACTCATATCTCAAGAATGAAGGTATAATTCATCAAAGGAGTAACCCATACACCCCGGAACAAAACGGCTTGTCAGAGAGGAATAATCGTACAGTTGTTGAAAAGGCTAGGTGCTTATTATTTGATGCCAATATGGGGAAGGAGTTCTGGGCAGAGGCTACTAATACTGCCGTTTATTTACAAAATCGTACAGTTTTACCTGCTTTGAATGAAAAAACTCCTTATGAGATCTGGACTGGGTGTAAACCAGACATAAGTCACTTGCGAATATTTGGTAGCAAGGTTATGGCACATATCGCTAAAGAAAAGCGACAAAAATGGGATAGAAAGTCTGAAGAGCATATTCTAGTGGGTTATCAAGATAACATTAAAGGTTACAGATTATATAATCCTCGAACAAAATGTATTACAACAAGTAGAGATGTTATTGTTATGGAAGATATAAAAAATTTTGAGATCAGTATACCAATTAATGAAAAACAACTAGAGTCACATTCAGTGGGGGATACAGTTATTAAGAATTCATCAATTTCAAATGAAGTAACCACAGATGAAGATACATTACTTAAAACTTCTAATAGTTCAGATGATACTTATGTTCCTAGTGAGTATGAGGATGCTTTTGACTCACCTGAGAAGCGTGAAAGACCTAGTAGAATAAGAAAGAAACCAGAAAGATATGGAATGTCAAATATGTGTATTTCTGAAGAGTTGTTTGATGATGCTAGTGGACTATGTCTTGAAGAAGCACTACAAGGACATGAAAAGGAACAGTGGTTACAGGCGGTGAAAGAAGAATTTAAGTGTTTTGAGGATAACAATGCATGGGATATAGTAGATATGCCTAAAAATGGAGAAACTATAGTGAAGTGTAAATGGGTGTTGCGTAAAAAATTAGACAGTGATAACAGTGTTCGTTACCGTGCTCGTTTAGTAGCCAAGGGCTTTATGCAAAAACAAAATGTGGACTATTCAGAAATTTTTTCACCAGTAGTTAGACACTCAACTTTGAGATTGTTGTTTGCATTATCTGTTAAACTAGACTTAGAGATTACTCACCTTGATGTTACTACAGCTTTTTTAAATGGGGACCTTGAGGAAACAATTTATATGCAAATACCAGAGTGTTTACCAAACTTTAAAAGTTATAAAAGTAAAGTTAAATAGAGCTATTTATGGTTTAAAGCAGTCCTCAAGGGCCTGGTATAGAAAGGTCGATGAATGTCTTGTTAGCAATGGATATAAGTGTTCTAAATTAGAACCATGTTTGTATACTAAAATTAAGGATAGAAAGAGAACCATAGTAACATTGTATGTAGATGATTTTTTTGTATTTACTAATGATAAGATTGAATATGATAATTTAAAAAAGGTATTGTCATCAAAGTTTAAATTAAAGGATCTAGGACAGGTTAAAAACTGTTTAGGGATGTCTGTTAATATAAATAAAGTTAGTGGCACAGTTACATTGAGTCAAGAAAATTATATTACTCAGTTATTAAATAGATTTAACATGATAGATTGTAAGACAGTTGATACACCTTTAGAGCCTAAGTTGAATATTGAGTTAAAAAATAAAAATTGTAATAAACAGATACCGTATCAACAATTGATAGGTGGACTTATGTATTTAGCTGTTTTGACTAGACCCGATATTGCTTATTCAGTTAGTTTCCTTAGCCAGTTTAATAATTGTTATAATAATGAAATTTGGTCATATGCAAAAAGAATTTTGAGATATCTTAAGAAATCTAAATATTTTGGGTTGAAATATTCTAGATATGATAATTGTGAATTAAAAGGATTTGTTGATGCAGATTGGGGAAATAATATTGTAGACAGAAGGTCTTACACAGATTTATGTTTTATGTTAGCTGGTAGTGTAGTTTCATGGGAGGCAAAAAAGCAAAAAACAGTTGCTCTCTCAAGCACAGAAGCAGAATATATGGGTATGGCCGATGCATGTAGGGAAGCTATTTATTTGTATAATTTGTCAAAAGAAATTGTTAATGAAACTTATAGTATATTATTATATAATGATAACCAAGGTGCACTTAAGCTGTCTTCTAGTAATATTTTTAATAAGAGAACCAAACATATTGATATACGTTACCATTTTTGTAAAGAATGTGTTGTTAATAAAATTATTAAACTTAAATATTTGGATACAGCTGAAATGCCAGCAGATCTACTTACAAAAGGCTTAGGTATTACAAAGCATTATTATTTTATGCAGTTATTAGGAATTCAGGATATAAGGTCTGTATAATTGTTTTTTGTTTGTTTAGTTTAAAGGGGTGAGTTGATATGTGTTCCTATGTTATTTTGATAAGTGGGGGTGTTAATATTGTATCAAAATAAGAATAGTAACTCCATCTGTTGTGTATCTGTATGTTAACCGTGTATAATCTATATCTGTATATTATCTGTTAGAAAATTAATAAAGTTCTTCCCATTCGCTCGCTTGATCCCACTGAGCACGTTGTTTTATTTAATAATTACTTCGTAAATAAGTGCTTTTTTGTTTCAAATATGACTGAAAATTTATTCACAATTAATATAATTATTACAAATCCGACCGAATTTATAGTATCTCAGTAATTGAAATACAATCAAAAGTCACGATTTTATTTTTATCGTCGTAGGGAAATAAACAATAAAACAATGCGAATTAAAGTTCCTTAAATATAAAGAGTGAAGAGATTTATTGAAAATAATTGGTCGACTTATTACAGTTTTCATATCAATATAGTCCAAATTAAACCACTTTTACAGCGACAAAGAATAACGCAACATCGAAAATATTCGGAATTCGTAATTATACTTCCAATGAAATTGTGCGGCGACAACCCGTTCGGAACAAAATTGACGTTCGAAATTTTATCAAAAAGGGAGGATCGATTTTAAATAATTACTTAACACCTTCTGTCGCTGGAAATCACACCTTTAAGGCATGGAGTAAAAAGCCTCGTTACTTAGTGTGGCTTCAGTTGAGTGACTAATAATCGCTAACAAGACAGGCACACATTGTAAGGATGTTAGTTATAATCTTTACGTCGATAATAATATGACTACAATTTAATTTTATTATTTTTTACACTTTTAAAAATAAGATAGAGTATAACACTGAAACAAACATATTTTTCTCCACTAATACTATCATAAATATAAATACATAATATATATCGAGAACAGACAATAAAACCATCGATACTAATTTTAAATTCCGAAAAGTCTCATGCGGCATATTATAATTAAATCTCATAAAACAAAAACGAATACTTTATTCTTAAATGGAAACGAAAACAACTCCCAAATATCGATAAAATTTATTTATCGAAATATGCCATCTCTATCGTATTTGGGCAGGTGGCGAAACAGACAAAGGCGGTCGTATCATTATGTTGTCTTGTTACCGGCGCTCGCGCATCCCGACCGAAGCGCGATAATTCAAAGTAATTACTTCGAATACTAATAGCTATGGTATAGAACAACTTCCCATGATACTTTTGGTTATTGTACTCAAATTATGTGATAAAGCATGTTTAATTGAAAAGGGTTTTTTTGATATTATCAAGTATAAGGGTCGAGTCTTGACTTACTTTTTATATATTATTACGTATAATGATTGAATAATGAATAAATTAAAATTTTAGCGTCCTAGATCCTAAAGTTGTTTCCATCACAGAATCTATTGCTTACAAAATATAGAGTACTAATAATCATTAATTATAAATAGATAGCAGTAATAAAACAAGCCCGAATCAATGTTAATTACCCCTTATTTAAAGTACACGTTGCTCGTAACTTGAAATAAAAAATCTAATTAATGATCTAGAAAATACTCCATTCAAATAAACTCATCAAAAGAACTTTAGACATTACCACATTTGTAGAGTCAGTCGATAATTACCTACTACATTTATGGGCGTTCTCGTATACATCATTTGTGTTAAGATGTTATTTTAAATTACTTTCAACCTTGAACTTGGTTAACTTTAGTATTAGAGCTACACGATGGTCGTGAGATTTATCAACTAATAGAGTTTCTTATTCGATCTATTCTCGTAATCTCAATATTGAATAATTTTAAATATAAAATGGTTTTAATATATTTAAGGTTGTCTAATTATATGTACATTTAAAAATGTAAATTTCATTTTTTGTTAGTATTTATTTTTAGTCACTTTTCATAATCTTTGCCAGTCCTATAATAACTCTAATGTTTTTCTTTCATTACCAAGAAATATTGATATTCCTATATTTCCAAATTATTTTTTACGTGTATTTTTTTTTGCCAATTCGTGCCAAATAATTAACTGGTATGTATAATGTATATTCATGATGTATTGATGATTGCATGATGAGTAATTGTAATAATCTATATCGAATACCGAAAATACTGTAGATAAGTATTTGAATTTGATTAAAAACCTCTTATTCTATTTAGAATACAAAACGGTTTATACTAATTACTAATAATATTTTGTTTGGAAAATAGAATTACTTTTTGCCATAAATAATTGAATTCAAATATATTCTAATGCATGTTGCATTTACCTGAGAAAACTTCTAAAGTATGGGCTTTTAGCCAAATCTGGACTGCTTCCTCGCCAATACTTATGCCAAATTATTCTTTTATTGCCTTTAAGGATAACGTCCAAATGGACTACTAGACTAAGAAATCATTTTAATTTGACAGATATGTTTTAGTATGTTATAATATAACGTCGATTAATGCAATTGTCGCAATACTGTATTCTGGCTGCTAGAGTATGCACATAATATGCGCATAATCGTATGCTTACAGTTAAAGGTTCTGTTTGTATAAATAAAATTGTTTTTTTTACAAAAACCATAACAACGTTTTAACCCATAACTTAAAAAATATAATCATTTATTATATCAAATGGAATATTAGAAATTAGTAATTCATCGAAATAATCAAAATTCTAATTTTTCAATCGACACGACAAAATTTATTCGTTTTAAAGTAATAAATAAGACGTTTCTGATTCCGCAAAGATGATTATGTTAGAGTAAACGAATTCAAATTAATTAATAATCTTTATTTCTTTTTTAATGATCCCATAAAGTTATAAATTGAATATCTAATCACTATTGATTGAAAGCTTCGAGTCGATTTTGTCTTGGTCTTCCTTTTTATTATTATAAAATTTTATGTTCAATTATTATGTACAAATTATGACTTGTGGATCTGATTGCAGCGTGTTATTAAAATAGAATTATTGTATGCAGTTCACTATTGCTTTGTATAGCATAATAATTAGTAAACAATAAAATTGAATATGCTAGATTTACGAAAAAAAGGTAATTTAACTAAATAGGAAGTATTTATATTGTATTAATTTAATTTATAAGAATAAAGCTATTATTACATGAACAAAGTGTTATTTTAAAGATATTTATAACAATTCCAGTACATTATTCTAATTTATACATGCTAATATTATATTGTAGATCACGTTTAAAACGATTTCAGTTAAAATGATAAATATTATAAGATCTTAAATTAACTTTCTTACTCTAAAATTATAGCATGACAAGGAAAATTGTGGACATGACATATTTTTTCTTTTGAGGTATTTCTTAAAAAAGACATCTTTTACACTTTACTATTATTTTAAACATTTAAGAATCTAAGGTACAATATGTATATTTGTAAGAAAGTTCATTCAATATTTTTAATAATTTATTGTTTCTGTTACTTATTATGTTTTTTTTATTTAAAATATTGATTTTAAGATACTTTTGTAGCAAAAAAATAAATAATAAAAAAGTATTTAATTTTTAAATAAATTAATTCCATACGTTTATAACGTTCAATTCAAGACGCATTAATAACACGTCGGTCGCAGCACGTCGTATCTTGTGCACGTGAAACTCATAACATTCATAAAATGATTACGTGAGAAGAACTAACTCGGTCCTTGGCTGGCTTTCCAACTGAAACTGTGCATTCTGTGTCACCTACTTAGAGAACAATTGGTCTCTTTAGTAGACACTGTTTTTGATTTGTTGTACACAGTGTAGATAATTGTAGGATAAAATTAAGAATAATTATACCACTCTGCAAAAAAATAATTATGAAAAAATACTACAAACTTAAGTTTTATTATATTTATTTTAAATATGGATAGCATGCGGTTATATCTCATTCAATTTTTGGATTCACTTCAGCAAAAGGTATAATATAATATAAAGTAAAATTTTATTAATTTTAAAATTTAAGAAATGTTTGTTTTTGCGTTGCATTTTCTTTATTGAGCATGTGGAATTGACAATTTTTTTTTATATGGTGCATATACAATTTGATATAAGTTTATTAATCAAAGGTATTATACATATTATGTATTGAACTACTATTCACTAACCAGTAATTACTTATAATATGAGAAGTGACCTATGGACTGGATTTCTTGCTAGTAATATTGTAAATAAATAGAAAATACTGTAGATGATTCTACATAAAAAAATATTTCAATTCTTGTTTTGTCAATGTATTGTTGCGCTGTGCCTTCAAATTTTACAATTCATTTTTAACTGACAAAAAGCTTGAAAGAAAAGAATTTCGGAGCTTAATTTTTAATAGTGGCATACAAACTGGGACGAATGTGACCCAGTTCTCAAAATTATGGCATAGAATTGAAAAAAAATAAGCTTTGTATAATAGAATATTTAAATACAAAGCTTAAATATTTCTTATTTATTCTTATTAAACAATAATAAACAAGTTAAGCTAAGTACGAGTAATGTTTGCTCTGGTTGAAATTCGGCCATAATGAGTATCGGAAATTCGAGGAAAAACGGTATGTTATGTTAGTTGTAAAAAAACTTAATTCTTCAACTGTTTGGTATAAGGAGATTTGTTGAGGGGGTGGTATATTATTATATAAACAGCATTTTTTAACGCCCCAAAAGCAATGACCTCTCCTTTGCATCTGTGATCTGGTCACAATCCGCCGATAGCGAAGAGTGGGCAATAGATTTCATATGCAGGCTTCTTCACGGTGTTCTTTACCGTATTACGAACACGAAACTTTTATGCATAAACTCTACACTGGGTGTACAGAAACCGTTGATTGGATTTAATTAAATCGATATATAAAGACAGGGCTTTATACCAATTATCCCACCAAATAAACAGCCATCAGTGGCAGCACAACAAAATTTATGGATGTTTTAATTTAAAGTCAATTTTAACGTAAATTTAATTATCCAACCACATTATATAAGAGTGGCTAAAATTTTAAACTCAACACACAACAAAACATTGAGAGAAATCTACAATAAAACCACTCATATCCTGCATCGATAGCTATATCTGCTAGGCTTTTACCAAAGGGTAATTACGAAAGAATTATGTCTCTCTTTTATCCACGTTCGTATGTAAATATAAACAAATTTCAACTCATTAAGGTGTAAATTATTTTAAGCCCCCATTTTATCTCTTCCGTTTACTCTGTCTGCCGTTTTCGTACATTTTGTTGAACTATTTTGATTATAACAGTATTTGTATCTACATTTTTATCATATGCGGTTAGTACAAATTTAATAGCGTGGTAATGTGCTTTTTATGATAATTACGTAATGAAATGGTGACGTTGATAATAATATAATAGAGCCAACTAATTAACTGAATTGGATGTAAATCACGCTTTAGTTGAATTAATAAGGGATTAATATGTAATTATTTCATTAACATACATTTCAGAGTATGGATTAAAGAATTATAAGAATTATAGGAAGCGAATTTTGTTGGCTTTTATCATATTTAATTGCCTACGAAATAAGCTTCTTTGTTAGCTTTTGTGTACTTATCAGTAGAAGTTAGAATTTAGAGATTATGTGAGTGAAGATCATGTGAGTTAGTTTTAAAATAAATAACATCGTTTATAATTTCCTTGCTCATTACACTGCCTTTACTCACTAAACACAAAAAGCTGGGATAACAGACGAAATATGGTAAGTAAAGGACAACAATTTAATTATACAAATATATATTTTTAGCTGTTGTCCTCTTTTCGGTCTTTAAAATCCAGAAGGCAATATTTACAATACAAACATCGACGCCAGACTCTTTTGTTTCTACCCTCATTTAACTGCAAGACCCTCGCCATCTACTCCATTAAGCAAAAAATTAAAAAATATAAAACACGAATAAAAAAGCAAATTAAAAGCCGAGACTAGCGTCCCGGCTATTTAGGCGAGTATAAAAGTGTTTAATTAAACTGTTGTTATTGATGGGGTCGCCACTAGATGGCGTTTAATCAACAGCTCGCTTTTCTCGATCTTTTTCGTCTATTTGTGGCTCGTTGAAAGAATGCCGTGCTGAGTTAGTGAATGCGCTGTTTATAATATTAAGCTTTAATTATAGGTACCTACCGATAAGGTCATTTCATGTTTGTTTCATTTTAGCATTGTTTATAATATTATGTACAGTATGCTTGAAATTGTTGGCTTCGATTCTTAGACGGTGTGTACTTCATTTATTACATCGAATCTGTTAAACGACGTGGTGTTAAACGATGTCGTGCTATACATTTTTACGTAATAGCAAAAGGCATAAAGATAAATTAAGTATAATTAATTATATATAACGCAAATTATAAAGATATCTCCTTATTTTCCTCAACAGAAGTGTCGTAATGTATTCACAAAATGGAATAAATTATTAAAATTTTAGTTTAAATCCAATTTCTTTGCCGAAACACATTAAAGAGCTAAAGCGCCATTTCACAATGACTGTAGTTGCACAAGAATGTAATTGAAATGTCAGCATTAATTTGTAACTTTGTTTTAAGACAGCGCCTTAAACCGAGCGTTAGTAAGAATGCAATTCCATTAATTTAAATTATTTTGCGGGCTTACGTAATTTGTTGGAGATTTCTCTTTAAATTTGCACCTTTCTTCCCTATAAACGGAAACGAAACGTAAATGCTCATACTATATCATTGAAATATTTGTACAAATATCTATGTCAGGTAGCTTTAACTAAAGTTGAAACATATAGCTTTAATGTTAATATTATTTAAGGTTACAGCAAGTAATATTATTAAATGAATGCACTGTTTTATTTCGCGGATATTTTATTATTATATTACTAAGGTTAGAAGACCCTTTCTCTTAAAAACTACTGAATACATTTTGATGTAGTTTTACAGTAATATACCTCATACATTAGACTTTAGAGTAACACCTAGTCTATTACTATATTAAGATCTAAGACAATAAATCAAGTCGAGTGCCTATCGTCATAAAAATACACTACTTTACCAACTTTTTCACTATTTCTTATTTTGATATCAATATGTTTCATATTAAATTCCTATATTTAATGAAACTAAACGAAATGAAAATGTGGATTTTATATCGAGAACATCACATTTGTTTATGAATGTTTCTGTGCTCAGTAATTGGTAGGTATTAAAAATGGACACACATCCACTTTTGTGAGCTTTTGCAAATGGATTCCATTTATTTGAAACGAGAAATAAATGAGATACTAACAGGAATGTTCTGATAATATTTTATATTAAAATTTATTGGCTACTTCAATATTTTTATAGCCCAAAAACACTTAACAAACTTTTCAGTTAAAAGATTAATATAAGTTATAATAAGTTAAAACAAGAGGAAAATGGTTCGTTTCCAAATTGATATTATAAGTATTAACAACACCTAAAAAGCAATTTTAATGCCTATTTACCTATATGATTTTACCTATAAGAAATATTGAAGAATTAACGAGAATTTTAAGGTTCTAATTTTCAGTTTAAATATCATACATTTAATATCTTATACACTTTTATGAATTTTAATATAACAAAATAATTACATATTGTGATAGTAACACGTTAACCTCTGCAATTACACGTCGATTTGAAAAGATATTTATTACATTTTTTTTAATCTATCATTTAAGGCAATTATTGCTCCTCCAAAATCACGAAAGATTCCTAGGATAAAAAATACTCAGGCTGAGCCGCGTACAAGCGCTAGGTTGGACTACCTACTGTAAACCTCTATTTTAAAATTAGTAATTTTCTTTATAAATGAAACTACCTTTTCGGATTTTGTCGCGGATTTATTTTATTTATTTTATTTTGATTTGATTTTCAAGACTAAAAATCAAAATAAATCCGCGACAAAATCCGAAAAGGTAGTTTCATTTATAATGTCGAATATTCGCGTAAATCTAAGAAAGTATTAGTAATTTTCTGTTTTTTTATCTGAATGATTACATAATAACTCATATTTTTTATAACATTATTGTAAAATTACATAATATATTTAAAAAAAACTGTGAAAATCGATGTAAATTTTATTCATAATTAAAATTGTTAATCGAATATATCGCAATCATAAGTTTAATTAACTCAGCCTTTATTAATGAAGTATGAAGTTAATGTAATTTTATATTAATTTAAGTTATAAATAATTAGAGGGGCTTAGAATTTTAATCCTAGTATCAAAGTATTTAAATTTAATTTAACCTAACATTTTTATAAAAATAAAACAAAATAAAATATTTGTGTACGTTTACATTGAAAGGCCTAATGGAGTTGACTTGAATTATTGCACGTATAGACTGTAAACTGGAGTAGTACATAGGCTAATGTTAGCAACAAAATTTGTTAAACAGCGATCCCTGTATAATTTATTACTAATATTATAAATATAAAAGTTATTTTGTGTGTAGCTATATCTGTTACGTTTTCACTCTTAAACTGCTCAATCGATTTTGATCAATTTTAATTTAAACAGGAGCAGGATGCAGGTCACTTTTTGTTGTTAAAATAAATTTTGAGAGAAGACTTGAAATATGTCACTAGTAGCTATGCCAAATATTCAAAGGTATAGTAAAGACAAACTAAGATAAATTAAATGTAAAGGTACTTAACACCCAAGCAAAACAAGGGTCGGTCACTAATGGTAAATAGATAAGATTTTTTTAAATAACAGTTGCGCGCAAATATATCTCTTCATGTTTGAGCATTTCTGTATGTGCTTAAACAATTTCAGCTAGGATAATTTTTTGTGGCTAACAGCTATCGCCGTTCGTATTCCGTATGAATCTCAACAGCGAATTTATCCCCTCAGTTTCAAACCAGCACAGCTGTCGAAAGAGGCATGTTGTGTTTCGCACTTCGACACTTTATTTTATTTTAAAGCTTTACGCTATTTCCTTTTCAGGAAGGATAGGTGAAGTAAATAAAGTCACTTTTTCAGCGTTTAAAATACTATTGTTTTTTTAATAACTATGATTGTGACTGCATTCAACTTATGATGGTGTATAATAATAAAATTTGTAATTAATTTATAATTAACAAATGGTGTATAATAAAAAAAAAATATAATTATAATGCCTCTAATTTTCGTAAAAATATTGTAAGCTTTTGATTTAATATTTAGATTTTTTATTTTTTTTTAAATCATCCTGTTTAGGATGTCTAGAATACATTCCCTGTATTTATTAAACAATAAAAACAACAAGCAACATTTATTAGTAATCATAATAGTTTTAAGCATGCCAAAGTAAATGAATATAGGTATTGTAATATAAAGTGAATGTCTAGTAGTGAGGAGTAAAGATAATTTTATATCTCATTACTGTTATAAATGTGGTTTCAGCATGAAACTACGCTGCGGCGTCTGTTCCGGCATTAATTTTGTAATTAAGTGAACGATTTAATCGAATGTTTAATTCGTTTGTGGCTATCCGACGTGTCTGATTATTATTGGTCTTGTTTTTAAGGCTTTTAACTTTTTAATGAGTTACTTTAAACGTTGTTTTACTATAATCCTAAAGATTTATCCTCCCACATCTTAAGATATACAATAGCCCTTGCTTTACTCTATGTAGGCGATCTACATATCATCCCAATTTGTCTAGCCATTTTAGCGTGTAAGATAGCAATATACAGCAACCAAACACACAAATACCAACTGTAACTTTTAAAAATGGTTGGTGGCTTGTGCAATTTTTTTTCTTAGAGCAAAGGAGATAATTATATTATAATTAATAATAATATATACATTTTGGATTGGATTCACCTTGTTTAGTAGATTTTTCAAAGATGTAATATTTTCCTGACGTAAAAAGTTAATCTAACGTAATATGTTAAATTGGATAACCACATATTATCATACCCAATTTCGTCAAAATATCTACAGTAGTTTTCTCGTGACACTATCACAAATAAACAAACAAGCAAAAATCCTGCAAACTATAAATATGGCCCCTGTATAATAATTACTATTTCAATATGGTTTTTCAAAAAAAATTTAATGTACAAATTCGTGTCAAACTACAGATGGAGCTGCAACCAAGACCATCATTCATGGTCACTGCCGTAGTGCGTGTGACTGTATCATACGTATCTGACTCAAAAGAACCCAAGAGAAAAAATCTAAGACCATCACTACATATTATAAAACAAAGTCCTCCGCCGCCTCTGTCTGTCTATCGGTTCGCGATAAACTTGAGTTTTTATAACGACTGCACCGATTTTCATGCTGTTTTTAACAATGGATACAGTGGTTCTCGAACAAGATTTTAGTATATAATTTGTCAAGTGTTTGTATACATTTACTAGCGGAAACCGCGGCTTCGCTCGCGCTAAATCATTAGAATAGCATAAAATTGTTATCAGCTTCACTTAATATCACATAAATACGTGAACATTAGAAAGTGTCATTAGCGTAAATAGTACTAAAAGCAACAGTTCAAGAACATGCAAATAGAACCTACGTATTTCACAATCAAATATCAATTTCATTTTACTTACTATTATAAGCTGCTGTTGAATAATAAACCTTATTTTCATATTACAGCTTAATTTTTAAACTCATTTTTGATTGACGACAATATTCTAAGTAAGAGTTTAATAACTTACCGAGGTATGCGCTTTATGAACGAAGCAATTGCTATAATAACACAAATCATAATATGCCGAATATTTGGAGATTTGGAACACTGGTTAAAGCCTATAAGGGATTTTATTCTTTAAGCATAAAGTGATATGGAATATTTTATTTGAGATGTAGATGTAGTACAAACCTGCCCGATGATAGCGTTGGCCTTTGCTCTTAGCAGTGTAGAAAACTCAGCTTTATGTGTTTAATAATATAATTATCTCCTACGTCGTGTATCAGAAGATGCGTAATTTTATGAGTTTATTCGCGCCATGGGAAAGTTATAGCTAAATAATAATCATAAATAATAATATGGATTCATATATAGTATGTACTAAAAGTCGATTGTATTTGTTACATTTTTAATATACGGTCGCCTTGCTTATTTGTTCTAATGATTTATACTTGTTGTACTTTATAGTATAGAGTTTCTAAGATTGATATACGAGTCCGTAAGGTTCATTTTTAAGAGTACCAACTTGCTGTGGCAGGTCGCGAGTTGGAGTCCCGTTGGAGGCATTTATTTGCGCGATGAGTTCATGGGTGCTTTGTGTTACTGTCCCATATTTAACATATTTTTGCAGACAAATTATACAAATTTTCGGATTGTTCAAAGTAATTTGTGTATTTAATATCAGTAGAATTAAGATTTTAAAGTCAATCATTTTATGTTACTTAATTAACACTTTCGGTTAAGTGGTTGCTAGGTAGGCAAAATAATCATGTAGACGGCG
This sequence comes from Boloria euphrosyne, assembly GCA_951802675.2. Taxonomy (NCBI): domain Eukaryota; kingdom Metazoa; phylum Arthropoda; class Insecta; order Lepidoptera; family Nymphalidae; genus Boloria; species Boloria euphrosyne. The sequence goes on along the minus strand of OX637879.1, from coordinate 8,924,533 downwards.
AAGAAATACTCTATTCATATTCATCAGTAGCTTTTACTTAATATTTTATGTTTATTACATTTGTAACAATTCTACGTGTTGATAAATAATAACAAGTCCCAAGTTAGATATTACGAGTGAGCCTAAAGCTTAGCGCACACGTGTAGTGCAACGTTCTATAGCGACAATAATTTAACGTCAGTGGCACTTGCATTGAAACCACACTACAATTTAAGACCTATGCAATAAGGCCGGCATTGTCTACCATCTCGTGTTACCCACTGCATTATTACCAGTCTCAGATGAAGGCTTACAATATTTTATGCTCATATTCTTATGGAAAATTAATTATTGTGCATCGTTTTTATATACATTTTAAAGGAACGACGTTTTCAATTTGTATTGGGTTTTTGGATATATTTTTTATATTATAGACTTTGAACAATGCTCTTAGTATCGTATCGTATCGTTTTCAATTTGTATTCGTATTAATTCACACAATTAATTTTAGGTATTGCAGTTTTTTTGGTTCCCGGGGTTCAGATGCTGTACAACAATCATGATTACAGTAGTCACTTGTCTCAGACAAAAAAAACACAGAATAAATAAATAAATTTATTTAAAAAGACTAAGTCATCAGTCAGTCATTAAGTCATTCTTATGCTACTAGTATGGAGATTCTCGACTTAACTGTGCATTAAGTCACTATGAGTGCGGCGGTTAATTATTATAATTACTTAAGTAATCAGTTATCATTAAGTATCCTATACAAAGCAAAATGTTATTTCAACATTTTCAGATCAGATGTTTTCATACTAATGAAAACTATTGGCTGATAAATACACAAAAGTATTTTCCATTGTTTGTTTCCGTTACTTATGAATGCTTTGTTGTTCGAAATAAAAGCTTATTTACACTATACGATATTAATATTAGTTCGATGTCATGTTACTTTTTCTTTGACATTCATAGATTTAAACATTTCATTGTATGATAATGAATCCTTTCAATGACACCTATGTCAAATGATATGAACATCTTTGTACTCATATCAGAACAGAGAAGAGCATACTTGTATAATAAGCCCCCTCTAGGCCACTTCATTTCTACAGTCGATGTGGCTAATAGAAAACTACTTTATACATGTTCTGTTTGCAATGACGATTACAATTTAAAAAATATTTTGCATTTTGGAGAATTAGAGTGTTAGAAAGCAACGAAAACAAACGAAAGCGACGAATAGATTTTAAAATCTTTACTATAGATGTAGAAAGTTGAAATTTATGATTAACTTAATAACCTTTTTGTTTTTGCTCTCCCATACTAAGAATGTATAATAGATGTGGGCTTATGATTAGTAAATAAATTTAACATATTATGTAACATGAGATATTAATAATAACGAGAAAATGTATTTTTTATAGCAAAAGCTATATTTATACTAATTCTACTTTAAGAAAATGTACCAATGGAATATTTATTACAACAGATATAGAGCAACCCACGCTTTTTTTCAGAATAGAAAGAATTTTTTAGAATTTCTCATTAATCAATTTATTCTTTTAATAAAAATTATTTTTTACTTCTTTGTTACGTTCATCATTCAGAGTATATCTGAGATAGAGAATATATTTTATAGTAAAGTACGATATCACTAAAGACGTTCATGTACAAAAAATGTACCTGAAAATTTTAAATGAATAAACATAAAATATATATAAAAATAATATATTAAATAATAAATAACCCCTTTACTACTTTAAACTGAACACCTTAAATTGAACAATAAATTTTGTCCTGAAATATAAGAATTGCAAGACCATTTTAACTTTTAACCGGGATTTAAATCTTTCAAGAATGAATGCCTTATTCACCAGTGAGTTTGATGAAATGGTACACCAGCCAAGCGAACCGTGTGGAGATGGTTCCATAAAAAACTCATAAAACTTCAAGGGAGGAAAATCAAGGGGTTTCAATCCAAGAAGTTTCCTTGCTAAAATTTATATTTTCTGCATTTCATAGGTATATACTTTAGATGCTTTTTACGAGAATGAACTTTTATATGAGAAGCTTTTAGAGAATAAATCATAAAAAATATAATAGAACAGGTTTTCTGTTATTTCATAATAGCTTAGTTCTTACAAATTTTCTTTGATTCGTTTTATTTTATATTGACAATATCAGTTAAAAAGTAAAATAGGTCTAGAAGAGAGACAATAAATTTTAGCTAGACTTTCACTGGCAGTTAAGAACTTATTTGGTCAGAGGTGATATAGGCATACATATTTCTAGAAAAAAAGGCTCTCGCGAGAAAGGGAATCTACGTTTTACGACCTTTTTGGAACGATATGTAGTGAATACCGAAACGAAGCGAGGACGGAATGTCAGTTATGACTCTACTAACTACTCTATTATTAGGTTTGGTTATTTATGCTATACTAGCTGACCCTGCGACTTCTCTCTTTTCAAAACTCCAATAAATTAACTTCTGATATTTAAGGTTACTATTAACAATATATAACAAAAAACAAAAACCGACTTCAAAACTAAACAAATCTAAACTAAAAAGTAGAAAATAATACTTTTAAGAACTTCGTTAATTTAGAAGTCGGTGCCAGCCAAGACGGATAGACTTATCTTGCCTTTGCAAGGAACTTTCAAACGGTATTTTGATTATGTTTACAAATATTATAGATATAGATTAATCGAATGTGTCTATTTAAGGTTATTTTGCTTTGGCTGGCACCGACTTCTAAATTAACGAAGTTCTTAAAAGTATTATTTTCTACTTTTTAGTTTAGATTTGTTTAGTTTTGAAGTCGGTTTTTGTTTTTTGTTAAAAATAATTTATTTTCAAATTTTTAGCGGAAAGTAGATACTTATTTTGTTTATGTACAAAAAAGAATTTTCCAAATCGGTCCAGCCACTTTCGAGTAATGGGGAACATACATAAAAAAAAGTCCCCAACGAATTGAGAACCTCCTCCTTTTTTTAAAGTCGGTTAATAAGAGCCTGAAAGAATTTAACTATCGGTCTATAATTACGTATAATATTGAAAGAATTTTCTTTTAACTCCTAACCGTTGAGGAGTTGTACCTTCCATCATTAGCTCAACCACAGGAGATGATGATAATCAGACGCAAATACTTAAACAGCTTTAGGAAATATATGAAAAACGTGATAAGTGCCTATAAAATTTGAGAGTTGCCTTCGATTTCGCTGGGATCCCATCATCAGATCGTAACTTGGTGACTATGGGACCAACTAGAAACTATACCCTTTCAAACAAAAAAAGAATTTTCCAAATCGGTCCAGCCATCGTCGAGTAATCGGGGAACATACATAGAAAAAAAAAAAAAAAAAAAAAGTCCCCGACGAATTGAGAACCTCCTCCTTTTTTTGAAGTCGGTTAAAAAGAGTTATAATTTTTCCCCTAAAAATATAATTAAAAAAAACAGCCAAATCAGTCTATTTATTTTTAATATTATTTGATTTAGATGCATTAAAGTCCTATTTTTATCTTAAAACTTATTAAGGGCATTCACAGAACTGACACAAGTATTTTTTGTCTGAAGAAATCGGTACAATTAAGACCAATCACCTAAACGATTAATTAATTAAGCCAATAAAGATATCTGCAACTGTTTCAATTAAACATATCATCAACGAGTACATTCGAAATTACGTCATAATTCGTACTGAAAATAGCTTCATACAAGGTTTTCATACTTTATACTTATTTAATATTATTAGTTTTTTTTTTTGATGACTGAGGTGTTGATTTAAGTTTATCTTCTCTTCTAAGGATCGTAGTTTGGATTTAAGTTTAAACAAAATCTGTTTTTTTAAAACACTGTTTGCTTCCTTTTAATTAATAAGTATATATTCAACCTTTGTACTTGCTGTCACTGGACGATATAAGCAAAACACTTTAATTTATTCCCTCTGAAAAAAATATACTAAGCTTTTCCGTTCGCTGTGAGAAATTGATAATGAACTGCCAGAACTACAATAAACCATTCTACCAAAATATCCATCATCGGGATAAACGAGTATCTTGTCGAATCAGTAATAACCACCTTATTTAGACAAATCCTCGCTTTATTCTAGCAGGGTGAAAAACTTTTGCTTCGCAAGATAGTTATTAGGTTCCGTCGTAATACGCGATCGTTGGTCCGACCCGCTCTCCAATCTCGCCATAACTTCACATAAGAGGATTGCCTACCCATAAGGATATCGCAACAAATTGACTGTAATTTTGTTTTTTCTTCTCACGAAGGCAAATCTGAATAGATCTCAAGCTAACCGTAGGATCGCGGTTACCTCTCACGAACACCAGAAAATTGCTTATTTGAATCCATTTGGCTAGACCATATACTCTTTCGCGCTTAACGATTCGCTCAGTCGTTCGATATGGCACTTTATAGTTCTGAACTGTGCTGATAGCTATTTTACAATTTCATATCTATATTTAAACGTATTAGAAATAGTAAAGTCTCTTTACTGCGTCTTACGTCGGATCAGCTCGTTGTCCAATTTATTATATATCAAGCTTACTTTGATATTTCTTTTATCATATTTTAAAATTATCTCTTGGTCAATAAAATATTGTTATTAATTTCAAAGGCTTTGTCTTTATTTTACGTTTCTATGAAAATGTTCATACATATATTTTATTCCAGGTTATCGCCGTTCACTGCTGATGCATTCCTAATAGAATGCTATACCGATACGATCTGCATTATAGATATTTTATTATATTAGTTATAATTATATAACTACGTAGTATATTATTCATACGACGACTGTAATAATGAGAAGTTTATAAAAAAGTTTTTATTTTATAGAATTTATTAATCATATTTGTTTCATTTACAAAATAAAATTAATAATGAATATGCATGAATCTGCAAACAAGACTGTCCAAAATGGACGTCACTGATACAATGAATTGTCTGGGTGGATTTTTTTAATATGCCTGTGTTGTTTGTTTGTAATATTTTGTATACTCTAGATAACTGATTGGATAATGTATTCGTGATGAATAAAATATATTTTGTGACCATTTTATATTAGATAAAAGCTTTATTTTTATTTTAAATTTGTAATATAAAGTTCTACGGAAGCGTCTCTTGATTTTTTTTTTGAATTTGCTTTTGTTTTGTTAGCACAGTAACAATTACTTAATATCCTAATATGGGTACAGCTTAAATAAGATCGATAGTTAATACTTCACTTCTTTCTTTGTAATTGTAATTAATATAATATAAAGCTCAATGACTTTTGCAATATTTTAAAACATAAAAATATGTTAATATATAAAAGTAGGAAATAATTACTTTTAAAACTTTCTAGACCATTTTCATAATCTCTTTAAATGCACAAATTTCATTTGTAAAGTTTTGTGAGAATAGTTTTTCCTTTTCTGGTAAAAAAACTATATAATTGGCGATGATACCACTTATTTTATACAAAAGTTTTATATCTGAATTGACTACATAATTCCACTCGTAATTTGAATTTTATGGACCTATTCGTTAAAAATAGGATTATCCAAATAGACTTGCAATTAGTGGACATTTCGCTCAATATAAAACACCGAATTAAATTACTATATTTCGAAGTCAGTCTAAAATATTCATCCATAACGTGTTACTTCGTGCATTTCAACCACAACCATACTATAATCTAGTAACAAAAATCTCAAATGATCATTACTATAATTATAACATTAATTACACTTAAAAGTAAACATGTAGTAGGCGAAGAATGACAGCGGCTCAAAGTTTCTGACGTAACTCCAGGCTACATGAAATAATGGCCACTATCAACTCGAGTCAGCAATTATATTCATGTACTGAAAAAAACTAAAATTGTAACGTAATCACTGAATTTTAACGTGATTATTATAAAGTGATTAGTTGCATGGAAATTATACACTATTGCTTAGTTCGTTAATAGTACTAAAATATAGTTGTTTTGGTTGATATCTTACGCTGTGTAACTCGAAATGTACCGACAATTATAAATGAGTATCGATTAAAAAACAAATGAATGGGTTCGAGTCCAGAGTCATGGCAAAATAAAAATTGGTGTTTTTCAGTAGGAACGTGAATTTAGAGTAAAATAAAGGATTTAGGGTTAAAAAAGAAGAAAGTTAAATGAAGAGTTTGTTTTAACAATAAGTGCCGCTTTATTTATTTATGATGAAAGAGAAAAATGAATTATAATTATTATTTTTTTATAATAGTGTGCCGATAGTTATATGCAACCCTTCAAATATTTTTTTTATTTAAACGTTATCACGTCAATCTAGACATAAATATATTTGCGAATACTTTAGAATACTTCGTATTTATAGATTCAAATTCAAAATCAAACTGTATTTAAAAGGAAAATACAACGAACAACTAACACTTTACGAATATGGTATATTAAACAATAATTCTCAAACTTGTTTTGGCTTATCGTTTTCTACCGGAAATTTAACATGTTAACGCTACAAATATGGTCGTTAACTGTACTTTTATAACTTTTCTTTCATATACCTAAAGATATTAATCATAGATACAAAAGTGTTAATAAAAATATATTGAACGTATGCATTGAATTGTGGCATGAATTATTATCAAATAAAAATTAAATTATGTATAAATTATATATCTTTTTATTGTAAATTAATATATCATTAAAAAATCTCTAATCTATATTTATTAGTATGCTAATACTTATTAAAAAAAAACTACTAAAATGATTAACGAATGTGTTTTGTTTTTTAACCGAATAGGAACGTTGAAATTAAGAAAATATTTCATTTCCACGACAAAACATTTAGTTATGCACAGAGAACTTTTAACTTATGCACAGAGAATGTAGGCTGAGATGGATTTCTATGGAGATAATCAGATGGCTCTCTAAAGTAACACTGATATTGAAAATATTAAAAAACATACTTTTTAATCATACGTGATACTACTACTATATCATAGAAACATGTACCGTCAGTGAACAAAGTGTGCAACGAATTTTCAAACATTTCAAAGGAATAAGCGAAACCGAGTTTATATGGAAGCTGAGTAATTGCTACCATTATACGACTGTACAATACTATGCTAAGGAACACTGCACACCATAAATTCCATTTTACGCCTTTGATTAGCTAAAGCTCATGTTACATTACGAGTTGTATTCATACGCAAGCGGCGTTGCAATTCGTGCGTTTCACTAAGCGTCAGGACCACCCTTTTGCTACCTTGATGTTTTGTAGTGATTCTATGTACTGTGCCGGTGTAGCGGGTCCAACTCCCGTTGGAATCATGTCCACGACCTGGAGAATAAAGTTCACTTAAAGCTCTAAAAATTAAGTTCATATTAACTTCAATTACAAGAACATTAATAAATAGTGTAAGTTTAGTGAGTCAGAATTAAAAAAAAAAAATCATAAATTAACATAAAAATTGATTCTTTCTTTTGTACTTTATATATAGTTAATGACTTAGATTCGCTTCACTGCGAGACGTCAAGTATAACAAATGATCCAAAAATACGATGAGTTTATTTCGACATATCTTATTATAAAATAATTATCGATTTGGCAAGCTTCGGCATGGTTATTATTCTAATTGACATTTCTTTTTAACTTTTCATTATTTAATTTTGATTGTAATGGCCTTTGACTCCTTTTTCATTTTAAATTAAATTAAGTTTTATCTCACACATAAAAGTTCATACCATACATTAATTCCCATTCAAGGTTTAAGAAATAGAATCATTTTTAGGAAATCGATAGTAGCATTATAAATGTGAAACTTGTGTATGTGTGTTTATAACCCTTTCATGAAAGTTAGACGAATTTGGATGAAGTTGATAAATTTCTAGACAAATAAAGACTTAGACTATTTTTGAATACCCAGAGACACACCGCGAAGAAGGGTATGCCACTTGATATAATCAAAGCCTATGAAACATATAGTCGGCCATCGGACGTGATAGCTCAAGCTGCCATACCCTTATGTCCCAAGCGAGTGTATGGCAGCTTGGGCTGGCTGCCGAAAACTAATGATTCATCAATTCTATATTATACAAATAATATTAAACACCGTAATAATATAATGACATAAACAAATTACTAGATTTTGTTCACTTAGTTGAGTATCATAATTGTAGGTAAGCTAGATGATAGTGAATCAATAAATCTTAAAAAGTAACAAATTAATTCATATGAACACCATATCGAATCATTTTGTGATCTATTCCCACTTAGCCTAACTAATTGTAATGCAAAAAAGCGTTAGAGAACCAATTCAAGCTAAAAGTAGATTCGTGTTAAAAAACTCAATACAATTTCGCTGTCGGACATAGTTGGATGACATTGCTGTACTTTGATTAATCGTATCTACGATTGAAACCGAACCCCCACTGACAAACCAAATGGAATATCTAAGCCACTGTGCCTTTTGATAACGGGCGCCGTCCGCCGTTAATTTATGTAGTAGGTATAATAAATAGCTATAGATGTATAAATCACACGTGTAACTAATCAAAATATTGGAAATTTAAGGAAAACCTGCATTGTTAATTCATTTTTTACTCTAATGTTTCTGAAAAAATGATTGGTCTCGTAGCCTGAAGTCAGATACAGTATTATAATTTCGTCATGTCCGTCTAACCGTAGGTCACAGCCATTTTATGCTGGGATTATTGGTGTCATGTTGTTTTAGTGGGTAAATGAGTAAATATTTAATTTTACTATTATCAAATTAGGTATGATCGAACATTTTAATTAATACTTTATCCAGTTATGCAAAAATATCTAGCAAAACTGTTGGGAAATACGGAACTTTCATTGAATAAAATTATTCTTAACAATAATATTTCTCAATCTGTACTCAGAACTTTAATTTACGTACTGTCTTATATACATACAATATACGATTATACTCATTTATCAATTCAATTAAGCTTCTAATTCATTACTTGCTTACTAAATTTTACATAAAAGTTATGTGCTTGAAGCAAAGTTTTATGACTTAACATGTTTTTAAACGACATCCTTAGTATCTTGTTAAATAAAAATACTTTATGGTTTTCAAAACATCCCGTATCGGCACCTTTATATTGTTTATGATACAGGTGGATATAAATTAGTTCACTGAACAGAGACCGACTCTTTAGGGGTCCATACTGAACAGGTTGAATCGGTTAATTTGTTACATTTTTTCTATTATATTGTACGTGAAATGACTTGGAGAGTCCTTGACTCAACGAGGTGTAACTAAATGGTCAAATTTCGAAGGAATTGATATCCGTTCGTAGTAATTCGTGATCGAAGATTACGCGCCGTGGTTATCATTCAAATCTTTAATTTAGTAATTTTTACCTCTCATGTTATCTTAATTCTGCTCTTTTATTTAAATAAAAGTGAATTTAGTGTATTATCTATTTTTTATACTTATTAGCTAACGATTAAAATTAATAACCATTATTTTTAATATTTGACCCTTGACTGACACTGATTACTACAGAAAAATCAATTTATCTGGCAGAAATATTTTACTAATTAAAAATTGTTAGACCATAATCATAACTTTCACTTCTTAATCAAACTTTCTTTATATAATCAAATATACTGTAAAAATTAACATCATAATATATTCTTACTTATTTATATCGATCGAGAAATTTTCAATTTTATGCTCTACAAAGTGGCAAAGGTCGTAGACTCGATCAAAATAAACCAGTTAATAGATACGTTTAAAAGATTTTTTCAATAATCATTCACTGTGCTTGAGCTGATTCACAGCGACCGGTAACCGCGTGTGGAGTTATCATATAATCAACCTTATAATGTATAGGCTACTGTCTGTACATGATTAATAATGGCTTCCGTCTAGGACATCATTTCTCTACGATGATTTTCAATCACATCCGACGCTTCGTTAGTGGCTATCTTATATCAGCTATACAAGCTTATAATACAATAGAGTGGACTTAAATCAATTTTGTTTAAATTTTAAAGCTTATAGTATTAGAATGTGTTTTTTTATAGAAATTTAAGTATTTTGGCCTCAATATATCACTTATAATAATGTATTTAATTATACATATTGTTACTTTTGGACAAAAATGCACCGATTTCTAATAAATATATATGTTATAAAGAGCAAATAAAACATTTATATTGCTAACCAAGATGTCTCCGAAATCGAACACAGAACTTACGTCCTAACAGCCTTTAATATAAATTAACTTAGTCTGTAAAAGATGGACAAGTCTATTTAATTGCAAGGCATCTAATCTTTTACCGTTGGCAACATCAACAAGTAGCACAACACATGTAAATAAATTGAGACGGTCATTCCCGCGGTTCGATATATCAGTAATTCACGTAGTATTATCAATCACAGAGTAATGATTGATGGGATACTTTCTTCGGTAGCCAGATATCTTGTCCGCTTCTAGTTAATTAAGACGTCTGTGTTTTTCAGATAAAGTATAGACTAGCAAACCCGACCCGCTTCAATGGGCGTAAGTTAAAATAAATTAAATGGTTTTTATAATTTTCTTAAAAAAAAGTAGCCTAAGTTACTCCTTATAACATTTACCTGCGAGTGAAAGTCCCTTCAAAATCGGTCCAGCTTTCATTAGATTAGCCGGAACAAATAGACAGACAGACAAAAATATTGAAAAAATAGATTTTTTTATGTAAGTACCGTATATATTTTCATATGCATTTAATGAAAAGCTGTTAATTTGAAATTTAAAACAGACTTTCAATTTTAGTGTATAGAGTAGATGAATATTACTTGTTTTAAATCACACTATAAATACAAAATATGGTGTGAGAGAGAGTGTGTTTAATCCATCTTATCGCCACAACAGCTTTTGTTCTCAGTATATAATTTTTCTTTAATTACCATAATCAGCTAAAAACTTGTTATTAAAATACATTAATAAGAAGGAATAGGAGAAATTAAACGTAAAAAAATATAGTAAAAATATTCTTATTATTAACGAATTTGGTTGAAAAGCACACATAATATGATTAGTTATGATTTAGGCAAAGAAAAAAGAATTTAAGTCCTAAAAGCATAGAATGGAGGTTCAAAACTTTGCGCGAGGAGGCCGCAGGCAAAAGCCAGTATATAAAAGAGACGAAATTTTAAAATTTTACTCCAGTAATTCCTGACTTAAAAATACAACTTTAGTAATAAACATAGCATAGATTATAAGCACAGGTCTATAATAGACATTAAACTGACCTGGGACTTATTTAAAGACATGAACTTATAATGAGACCACCTTTTTATAGCATAAAATCAATATTCGAAGTATTGATGGATTAAATGGACTCTAATGGGCATATTCTCGAGCAGTAGTTTTTTATTTGGTAAACTACACATACTTAGATATTATTTAAATGAATATTTTATATAATATACATTTAGGTACTCATTTTATTACTACCTACCAACATTATAAAGGTACTAGATTTCTGGATATGTTTGTTTTTTTTTCTATAGTATTGCCAAAGCCTATGAAACATATAGTCGGCCAACGGACGTGACAACCCAAGCTGCCATACACTAATGTCCAAAGCGAGTGTATGGCAGCTTGGGCTGGCTGACACGTCCGTTGGCCAACTATATGTTTCATACGCATTGGTCTTGCTTTGAAAATAATTGGTATTTATTATAAAGATAGCAATAGGGTTATAATTCTCTTTTTTCTATGTAAATTAAGCATTTTGTACATCGCCTACAACTCTAACTATTACTAAGCAACATTAAATTTCAATAGATTTAAGGTATTCATTTAGTTTTAGATTAGTTTTAAATAATGGTAACTACATAGCTTAATGAAAAAAAAAATATTGTAAAATATTAATATAGTATTTAATATCTTGCTTTAAATTCTTATAAAGAAAATTTAGTCTCAAAAAGGCTAGAATTCCGTGGCGGATCACAAGTGAAAAATAACCTCTATACTACATTTATGTTTAGTAGTTATTTAATAGCATTATCAAAACGTTATCTAATCATAAAATTTACAAAACGCTAACAACGTAATATTTGTACGCTAAGAATTCATTTGTATCTTAAATTGTATGGAAAGTGATAATGAATTTTTTATACGATATCCGAGAAGCTGCAAAACTTATGAATTAAATTTTATTACGCTTTTACTGGTATAAAAGTTCCATTAGGGCTTTTGAGGTTTCATAATTTTATTTCCAGTATTCATTGTATTATTGTGTACTTAAAAAGTTTCTTACAAATAAGTTTGGACACTTTACGAAAGTTTCGTTTATATTTTTGCTAACTAAACAAGAAAATGTAAGATTTTATTGATGATTTAACAATAAAATTAATCATAATTGAAATATAAACGGAACAATGATTGGCTTTTGTCAGTTGACTAATATTTTTTTCCTTTTTCATTTACACGCAGCACCATCTAGTTCCAAAGGACAGCTCAAGCCTTGTGTTATTGATACAAGATACGTTATACAAATATAACTTGAACATACATACATATTATAAATATAAATACATGACTGAAGTAGAAATATTCGTGCTCAGCACAAAAATGAATGCCTCAGCAGGATTCAAATCTGCGACCGCTGGCACAAAAAGAACTACACACCAAAAACTGAACCAAACGGGTGAAATATAATGCATAATTTATGAATATGTTTATTATTTACTTTATTATTATTGACCTTATTTTTTAATAACAACAGCTATATTTAATTTTTACAAGTTAGGAAAACTTTGAATCGAAAGCTTATCTATTGAATTTCCTTATCACCTTTAGTAGCAAGACTTTGAGAAACTCTGTAAATTGGTTCTCTGATTATAAAGCACACTTCCTTGTAAGGTTGTTGTGGTTGAAACAAAGTAGTTATACTAAGTATTCTCAGTAATTTGAATGTTATTTCGCTACGAATACATCTCACCATACATGCCTGGGGAAGATTTACTTTCGAATAGATCTATTATACACATAACAGCTCGGGTTCGTCCGTATATTTGGCGCGAGCGAAGCCACCGGTTCCGCTAGTCAAAATAAATAAAATTTATAAAATAAAAGAATCCTAAGTTACTCTTTATAACATCCCGTCAAAATCGACTTAGCCTTTTCAGAGATTTACGCGTTAGTATATTTCACAATAATTTTTGTTCGCCTTTTGACGATACTAACAAACTTTTTCTTGCGTATCGTTTTTCAACTTAAGCAAATTGATATGAATATATAGATACATTTTTAATATTAAAACTGTAAAATAAGAATCGAAGTCGTATGACCTTTAACCTCCAATACCGTGACAAAACTCATACTTTATTACTTTTGTTTGTAATAACAGTAAAAATATAAAAGCTCTGTCAACGTTACGTTCAAATTGTTAAAAGGATTTGGCAACCTTTTAATGCTAATTCAATCCTATCAGCTTTTGCTGCAAAGATTTAACTTTTATCTTGAGTGGGCCCATCTCTTACCGATGATCACTTTCTACTTTACCTGCTCCTTTTGTTATTTTACGATTTCCCTTAAAATAATTGTTTGGAATTTCAAAATTTTTATTTCATTGTGTTTTAGGTTTCACTTTCAATGTTAATCACTGGAATTATTTAAAAAAATTGTTTACATTCAATTGTATTGAATTTAAGATTATACGTATTAATAATATGTAAATTTTCAAGTAAACTTTTATCGTGAATATTAACGATATATGGCGTTAAAGCAATCCTACCTGCTGAGACTGGTATAATTTGCTTCCTCGCAGGACATAGAAACCATGCAGTGAGGAAAGGATTAACGGACTGTATCGACGTTAGAAGTTTAATATTAAAATACTTTAGAGATCCAATAATCCATTTCCATAGAAAATCAATCATTCATACGTCTTTATGAACTTATTTTAAAATACCTATATAATATATGGTAATATTAATTCAAATAAATCAAACATCGGTATTTATACAAAGCGAACTATATAAATAAGTGTCACAATTAATATTATTTTTTACTTACGTTTAATATACATACTCTAGAAAACTTGACACTGGTAGCCCTGCCGGGGCCTGCACCTGCACCATACGCTTATTTAGGTAACCGAGTGAAGCGAGTTCAAACCGGGGTTTCACACCTCTGACATTTTCATATGAGAATCATTTCTAACATTATTACCACTTGCCTTACGGTGAAGAAAAATATCATAAGGAAACCTAGTCCGAGAGAACCTAGCAAGTTCTCAAAAGACTTTTGTTGTCCGCGCTTGGCCAGCATGGACGTTGGATTATGACCTGATTCTTGTATTAATAAGAGGCCCGTGCCCAGCAGTGGGACGTTAAAAAAGGGCTGGATACATACTAAAAAAGAAATCTCACGTAAGACATAATAGAAAACAAAACGAATAAGTAATTGTAATTGTATGTGTAATATTCTGCGACTTTTTTAAGCTATAATCACAAATCTATCTATTCGTTTCAACAAAGAAATAAAAAAATAAAAAATAGTCTCATAATTGGCACAAAAGCCCGTGTATCGCAAACGGGTGCTCGGGCGATCTTTTTAGGTTTTTTGCTGCTCATCATTTTTTTATCGCAATCGTACTTTATACTTATTTTTTATTTATTTCATAGTTTCGCACGAAATTTTGAATAAAAATGAATAGAATGGCTTAGTTGTATATATTTTTGGGAAATAATTTCTTTGGACTAATATGCACGCGTACGTAAAGCTTATATTGGCAAATACATTACTATGACAATTTTTTTCATAGTAACTCATGTCGTATTTTCCTAAAAACTCTACGAACCGGTGTTTTTTTTTCAAAATCGATAAAGCCGAAGTTTATTCTTATATTAAGCATGATTTTCTCCGACAAAATGTAACTTAATTTATTTCTACATTTATTATTGAAAACTAAAGTTCTTTTTGCTATTGAACACAAAAACGAGTACCTACCTACTGTTGATTATAATAAAAATATTTTTAAACTAATATTATTGAAAAATAATTAATACCAAGTATTTTAAAGCAATAATATTTTTAGCGATATATCGACTCTATTCACTGTCATACGTTCAAAAGGACCCTTTTTAAACCATGGAAAACGCCAATGGTGATAATATTTGCTACCTGAGCGTGGGTGCTCAACACCGGCGGTGAAATATTAACGGGCAACCTTGTCACAAAACTATTCATAAGTGGGATAGAGAATTCAAAACCTTTAAGGAATAAAAAGGACAAAACACATCCCTAAACTAAAAAAACTCTCATTAATTGGTATAATTCTATTTCAAGGATATTAATTTTGTGATTCACGTCTTTTAAGGTTCATAATTTCTAATTTTAAACGCCGTCAAAGGAATTTTTGACTTTTGTATCGGATAGCATATTTACCCACCTTTGGTTTTGGTTATTGTAGACTCTGAATAGTGTCATGGCCGTGACTGTCAACACATTTATATTATAGGCTAAGAAGGAAGTATTTTTAATCCTAAGCGTATTTCCTGGAGGAAGTTTGATATTGATTTTTTAAAGCTTAATTTATTGGCTCAAACTTTTTTAAGTTCTTTGTATAATGTGTGGTCTTTGTGCAGGATGTGACGATAATATTCGTATATATAAATCATATTTATTAAAGACTTAAATTTTGAAACGAGCTTTTCATGCAATTAGGCTGAGTACAGCCTCGGCAAATTCATTATACGTTTAAACTTACTTTATAACTACTTGTTACACTTTTTTTAAATAGTATATTAATATATCCATTAAGGAGAATATATTCTATGAATTTGTCGAGTGCTTTTTTCGTACTGCGGTAACAGACGGACAGACAGATATAGAAATTACATACTGCATACATACATTATAATACACTCAAAACGTTATTTTACTTAAGCAATTAATAAAGGTGATTATATTCGATTGGATGAAATATAATGTCCTCCCGGCCGATTACGGCCACGGCGGCCAATCTCATTGAGACTAGCCAACAGCGCGGGACATATTATAGTGCACGAGTGTATGCGCAGACACAAGTGCACTCTCTGTTCCTTATCACTCTCATATTCCGGTGGGACGAATGCTCGACACGACCAGTGAGAATTAAGGCGCAGGACCGACGGCTTTACGTGCTCTCCGAGGCACGGGGGTGAGACACCGCCAACTTCCCAACTCCGAGCTGTTACTGAGGCTTACGAAACAGAAAGACTCAATAACCAAACTTGGCCCGACCTGGGACTCGAACCCAGGACCTCCCGGTGTGTGACCGTACATGCTAGCCACTACACCAACGAGGCAGTTTAGAGGATGAAATATAAATCAGTGTACCAACATGCCAAAAACATTATAAACGCTCAGTCATTATTGTGACGGGCCAGTGATCAATTGTTTACAGTGATTAAAAGTTGATAGTCACAAATTGCTCTTAAAGTTGTTTCGTCCTACGCAGTTTCCAATACGTATCGACTTAACAAAAAGTCTAATAAGCTGTAATGCAAGCTCTCCACCGTTAGAACTATAAAATATTTCAAAGTTAAAAAAGAAATATATTATATATTTTTTCACCAAAAATAAATATTATATTTCTTACAATCTTTACATTTCAAAATATTTTACGAATCGCCTATGTTTAATTTAAATATGTAAGAAAATTACTTAATTAATAAAGAGTTTGTAAAATTATACATTTCAATAAATATAAATTTATATCTTTAATTTTCCATTTTTAGCGCTTTAACTTTAGTGGATATCATGTTTTATATTATGATTGATCGTCATTCATTTCGGAAAGTGACGGAATGTGAACACTTTAGAGTCTAAACTCAACGGCCATCCATGTTTTGTGAAACAACAGAGCAACATATGTTACCAAAAGCATAATTTAACTCAGTAATTACGTCACCGCCTTTTTTCTTTAATTATAATAAATGATGTATCCACTGTGACATGTACATGTGTTATGGTAATCAAGATATGTTACATATAATCATAATAATATACATAAATCACACGCTATCTAATTTAAATGTAAAATTTAGGTATATTTAACATATAATAAATTATAGGTAATAATGGAGGTTAACAAAGACTGGCAATTGGCTGGTTATTTATTCTTTATGCTAGTTGGAGTTATTCATCTCTTGCCATATATAAAATTAATAAAATAGCTTTTTCTAGTTATATTACTTGCCATATATTTTTTGTGAATGCAATATATTATGTCAATGAATCTCACAAGTGGTTAGCGATTTGTTATAAATAATTTTTACACTATTCGAAATGACTGTTTTATTTTCTTAACATGTTTGACTAGCTATCATAAATATTTATAGGATGTTTTAAAAATGTTTTAAAAAATGTGATTCAATTTGTTATAAAATGTTGTGTATGAATGTTTTGTAGTAAGCATTATATTTTAGTTTTGTTTGGTAAATTTTTTATATTCTTTTTTTTAATAAGTTATTATTAGTACTGAACATAGTATTTCAGATTTATTTGATACTAGGATATTTTGCTAGAAACGTCTAGGTACATTTATTGGATTTATAATACAATTTACTATTTTTCTAAAATAAAAGTAATCTAAGTTTCTCCGTATAGCATCAGGTATCTGCTAGTGGAAGTTGCGCCCAAAATCGGTTCTGCTGTTTCGGAGATTCGGAGAACAGAGAGACACCAATTCAAATAATTGTGTTTTTCGTATGAATACGATACAAAATATTATATTATGAATAAAAACCTGTTATTTTAACATTAAAATGAGACTTAACACATTTTATATGTATTATCTATACACATTAAATAAATAAAGTCATGAAAATATGTTATGAACTTCAGTTCATAATATCTTATACTTGAATAACGAACTATTTTTTCTACAAATATTAGGGAGCTCCATCTACATAGATTCCAATTCATCTTCAAATAAACAGTATAAAATAATAATTAAAATATTTTTACAACCGATCTTAAAACAATCTAAAAATATTCCCAATAAAACTAAATTAATAAAATAACTTTGAATTGCGGTAAGCGTCCTTTTCCGGCATTAGTCGCGACGTTAAGAAGTCCTATTTAAACTCATTGAAATATTAATAATCCTTTTATTCCTTAGCATAACCGTCAGCTAAGTAAAAGAAAAATACCGATGCCGTGGAGACGTCTATCTTTTCATAGTCAACTTAACTAAAAGGATTAAAATGATATCTTCCATCGTCTAACAGCCGTGTGGTCCGCGAAGCGTGAACAGAACTCTTTTGTTACATTAAGCTCTTAATACCTTTATACCATAGTTACTTTTTAATTTTTACTTTAAAATTTAGAAAGGGTTGATTCGTAATCTAGGATTTCTTTTGTTGCCTTCCCAGATTTACTCACCTGGTGTGAAATTTCATTTTACAACGTTAATGGAAGTAAAAAGACTGTGCAATTTATTTATTTTTTATTTTGGCAAAAAAAAATATTTTTTTTTATTTATGAGATAAACGGCTTTTTAGAAACGTATTTATTTTTTGGCATGGTTTTACCTATTATTCTTGTTACGTGTAAATTTGATTAAAAACTTTTAATTTCCTGAAGTAAGCGACTTAGTAATACTTACCAACAGGTTGGAGAGAATAGAAAGAATTTGACCGTAACAATTACTAATTTTTGCTCGCATCTCCCCTTAGCTAAAACACCCATAAATTAGTCTTTATGATATAATGAATATCGGCCTTCTAAATTTCATTAGCGAATGCTAAGCGGTTGCAATATTATGATGTTGTAATCAGTACCATACTTCCTTACTTTCAGTCTTGAATTAGATAAAGAGGATTTACTTAAAAAATGTAAAAATATTATTGTGCTACCTGAAAAAGCTTATTTTAACTCTCTCAATCAATTAAATTTTTCTAAGTTCCCATCAAATTAATCAAAAACTTCATATATATTACTAAGAAAACACCAAAATAATATCAAATTGCCTTAAACTTCCTTTAACTTTTTTAAACAGCTGATGCCTACGTTCATTCAAAGTCCAAGCTGATATACGTGCGGCCAATCTCTTAAAGCTTCGTAAAAAATAATTTATTGTAATAAGTCTTCGTGAACATTCGCCACCAGTCGGCTCATCATAGCCCGCACCCCTCTCCCTGCCAAGCGTGTATTCTACGCGACTGCAATACCTCTACTCACATTTAGTTGACTCTACGCAGCGTCGAGGCTCGGTCGCGCCGGTCGACGCTCTACGCGGACGAACGTTTAAAGTAAAATTACGATTATATACTCGTTTTCGACAATAAACACAAAAAATTCGAAAATAAATACGATAAGATAGATTTGAACAAACTTTGTTTAATCTATTAAATATCGTTTAAGTGACGTTTGTGATAATATTGTAAAGTGGACTGTTATGTTACATTATTGTTTACATCACCGAGGACATATTACTGTGAATGAAAAACTATTCAATATGTGCATCAAATGTATAAGAACTGTTTGTTGAGATTATTACTAAAATTGGTTAATAAATTGATGGATTCTTTACATCCGGCAAGGGGACGTAACAAACGCATGCCGTCGGAAAAAACATGACACTGAGCCAATTGTGCTTTGTTTTCCCTCTTCCTTGATAGTTATTTTCTTCAAATATGGCTGTTCATCGATTATATTTAAGAAATACAATTCTTAGCCAAGTTCTATTTTGGTTTGTTATTGGACTACATGTGGCGGATCAGAGCTCATTACCACTCAAATATGAAGCTCCTGATGATTGTCAATGGTGGCTACGAGGACCAAACGATGCTCACGAGGTTTCACTGACGTGCAAGCTCCGTACTATAAATAGTGAATTTGACACTACTAATTTTAGTGTCATACCATCAGAACACACAACTTCGTTGCGAATTGAATGTAACGAAGAAATGATGTACAAAAGTTCATTAGATGACCGTAGTTTTGCGCATTTGGTCAAACTACGTGAACTTGTTTTGGATAACTGTAAAATTGGAAGATGGCCGCCTGGCGTACTTTCCGGCTTGAGAGATCTACGAAATTTAACGATTAGGACCAAGAACACGGAATGGGCCGCAATGAGTTTAGAGATCGCATCGGAAAGCTTTACGGCTGTTCGCCAGTTGGAAAAGTTAGATTTGAGTTTCAATAATATTTGGTCGTTTCCTGAAAACTTATTTTGTTCTTTGACGAATTTAGTGTATTTAAACGTCTCTTCAAATAGACTACAAGATGTAAGTGACTTAGGATTTAGAGAGAGAGCAATGCATCAAGCTCTAATTAGTGAACATGAAGGACCATCACCATCCACTTCATCATTACCTCATTCCTCCTGCTCTTTAGATATTGAAGTGCTTGATGCGTCAAGCAATCATTTCGTGCTAATGCCAGAAAATGGTTTTATGGCTTTACGACGACTAAAAGAGCTCCATATACACGATAATGAGATTTCTATGGTTGCTGACAAAGCTCTATCAGGGTTGAAACAGTTACAAATAATAGATTTATCAAATAATAAAATTGTCGCCCTGCCACAAGATTTATTTAGAGATTGTAGACCAGTGATTAAAGAGATATATTTACAAAATAACTCCATAAGTGTACTCTCACCGAGCCTTTTTGCCAACTTAGATCAGCTGTTAGCCCTAGATTTATCTAATAACCATTTAACTAGCACTTGGATTAATGAAAACACTTTCACTGGTCTTATAAGAATGGTACTGTTAAACCTATCGAATAACAGATTAACCAAATTGGACCCTAGAATATTTAAAGACCTCTATACGCTCCAAATATTAAATGTACAACACAACATGTTGGAATCCATTGCAGCTGACACATTTGCACCGATGAATAATTTGCATACTCTCATTTTATCATATAATAAAATATCACATATCGATGCCTACGCTTTAAATGGCTTGTATGTACTGTCACTGCTATCTATAGATAACAACCATCTAGAAGAACTTCACCCCGAGGCATTCAGAAATACTTCCTCTCTGCAAGATTTGAATTTAAATGGAAATCGCTTAAAGAAAGTGCCCATAGCGCTACGAAATATGCGCTTACTAAGAACACTTGATCTCGGAGAGAATCAGATAACTTCATTGGAAGAGCCCGGCTTTGTCGGTTTACATAATGTGTATGGGCTACGGCTTATTGGTAATAAAATAGAAAATATAAGCAAAGACGTATTTACGGACCTGCCAACTTTACAAATTTTAAACTTGGCACGTAATAAGTTAAAACACATCGATGTAAATTCTTTTGAAACTTTAACGAATTTACAAGCCGTAAGATTAGATGCCAACAGACTCACTGATATTCAAGGACTTTTTGTAAATATACCTACTTTGTTGTGGTTAAACGTATCAGATAACCAAATAGAATGGTTTGACTATACTATGATTCCCTCGGGATTACAGTGGTTAGATGTTCACAGCAATAACATCAAAGAATTAAGCAACAACTATCGCTTAGACAAAGAACTGCGACTTCAAACGTTAGACGCAAGCTTCAATAAAATGACAAAAATATCCACTTTTTCAATTCCCAGCAGTATCGAACTGCTTTTCTTGAATGATAATCAAATTACACAAGTTGAAGCTCAAACTTTTGTTGGAAAAACCAATTTAACAAGAGTCGATTTGTATGCAAATCAGATAACTAGTATGGACCTTAATGCGTTGCGTTTGACTCCAGTTGATCCAGGAAGACCTCTGCCCGAATTTTATATTGGTGGAAATCCATTTCAATGTGATTGTACTATGGAGTGGTTACAACGTATCAACAAGCTCGATCACTTGAGACAACATCCTAGAGTTATGGACTTAGAAAGTATATATTGCAAGTTACTGTATAACCGTGAGAGAACATACATTCCACTCATCGAAGCGGAATCATCGCAGTTTCTGTGTACATACAAAACTCACTGTTTTACTTTGTGCCATTGTTGTGATTTTGACGCGTGTGATTGTGAAATGACGTGTCCATTGAACTGTACGTGTTATCACGATCAGCCGTGGTCAGCGAATATTGTGGACTGTTCAGCTGCCGGCTATTCTGAAATACCTAACACTATACCTATGGACGCTACTGAACTATATTTAGACGGTAATAATTTTGGTGGTTTAACAAGTCACGCTTTTATTGGCCGTAAAAATTTAAAAATATTATACGCGAACAATTCGAATATCGATGCACTTTATAATAATACGTTTAGTGGACTAAAACGTTTAACTGTGTTACACTTAGAAAAAAATAACATAAAAGAGCTGCTAGGCTTTGAATTATCACCCCTTGAGAATTTACGTGAGTTACATCTGCAAGACAATAAAATATACTATATCGACAATCGCACGTTTATGGAGTTAAGGCATTTAGAAGTACTGCGATTGGAGGGAAATAATATTTATAGCTTCGCTGTATGGCAATTCACGTTGAATCCGTATTTGGTAGAAATAAGTCTTTCTCGTAATTCTTGGTCTTGCGACTGTCACTATTTGGTCAAATTTCGAAATTGGTTTAAGAATAATTTAGGCAAAGTTGAAGATTCAGATAAAATTACATGTGTATTTGACAACGTAACGAACACAGTGGGGGCCCGTATGTCAGATTTTAATTCTACAGTTTGTACAAATCCCGTCGGTGGAAGCTCATCTATAATTGAAAACCAAGTAATAAATGATTATCTGCCATTACTATTAATTTCACTTTTTGTATTTATTCTGGGCTCCGTTTTAATATGTGGAGTATTTTACTGGCGCCGAGAGCTGAGAGTATGGATTTATTACCACTGTGGATTCAGAATGTGTTATAAAAGTACTACTTTCGACGAGGAAGCCGACAAGGATAGGCTATTTGACGCCTACATTAGTTACAGCGTGAAAGACGAAGCATTCGTCGCTCAGATGCTAGCTCCCGGTTTGGAATCAACAGACCCGAGTTTCCGGCTCTGTCTACATTACCGCGATTTTAACGCGTCAACCTACGTAGCCGATACTATTATAGAAGCTGTAGAATCTTCGAAACGAACTATTATAGTCCTTTCTAAGAATTTCATAAATAACGAGTGGTGTCGTTTTGAATTTAAAACTGCATTACACGAAGTGTTAAAAGAGAGACGAAGAAGACTGATAATAATATTGTTAGGTGACCTTCCGAAACGGGACATCGATCCCGAGTTGAGGTTGTGTTTGAAAGCAAATACGTGTATCGAGTGGGGAGATAGACAATTTTGGCAAAAACTAAGGTTTGCAATGCCGGACTTACGGAAGTGTCAATATCACCGGTCGACAGTGAATATTTACGCGTCAGTGTCTCCAGTGGGGGCAGGGCGGGCGCCTGCGCCTCCCCCTCCACCTCCGGGCAAGCTGCCACCGCTACTAGCAGACGGCCTGGCCGAGCGGCTATCGTCGCCCGCCGGCCTGCACGTGCGCGACCCACGCATGCCACCCCACGCCCAGCTCTGGGCGTAGCGTATGCTTCAACGCAGGTAAACCTATCTGCGACGCTTTTGCGTATTAGTCCAATAACGTGATAATTATCCTAAGTTATTCAATGTATTTATTGTATATTTAATTTGTCGAGCCATAAGTATGCATTTATTTGTACATTTTGAACTAGTTTTTAAAGTAATTTATTAATCAATTTCCTGATGCTGCGATAATAATTTATATATAAATAGAACTATTCAATAGATCGTTGTATAAAACTAATTAAGTATGTCCTACTTCATGAATTTTATTATGAAATATCGCTTAAATTATATCATGCCAAAGTTATAAACTTATAAGCATATTGTACAAAACTTATCGCATTTAGATTATAGTCTGTTAAACATTAAATTACGCTATTACAAATTTGTAAATAAATATATTTAACTCTTGTAAATACTTGTATATAATTGAAAAGAGAAGATTATCAAAGAACATGTGAAATATAAAAATTTCATTTTTTAATTTGCTTTGTTTTATTTCTTTCTCCTATATTTTTTTCATTTGCATTGTTTTCGTTGATTTAAATTTCTATCCAAAAAAAGACAGAATACACCATTGTTTTTATTCTTTTTTTTTGTTTAAAAACATTTTATTTACAAAATAATCAATTAATCAAACAAAGGTCAAAATAAAAATTTCTTTAATTGATAGCCATTTTAAAATTTTAAATGGCGCAAAGTAAGCTTAAAAAATAGGTACTTTTTGAATTACAAATACAATGTAAAATATTCTGTTATAGCGAAACTTTCGTTTATCTCCATAAATAGGTACACTAAAAACTTTGTCGACTAAACACTGAAAGTTTATCCGATACTACAAGGCTTTATCAATATACATTATACATACATAGTTTCATAATAGATTCCCTTATTATAATATCATAAAAGAGAGTTTTTTTATTACTAGGTGCCTTTGTTGTTGGTACATTGTTATTAAGACTAATATAACTAAAACGTTATTAAAATTTTCCACACGTTGGTTCATAATTTGTAATGAACTTTACTAAGAAATTATGCTTATTCCAGATACAAATAGAATAATCACATTATGTCAACGTACACTACGCCAGTTAAATGAGTTAATATATATCTATATTTCAATGCTTACAAAAATTAGAGAAAAAATATAATTTCAGTCCCGCTGAGTTTCTTGCGCCAATCCCTCTCAGGGTTAAGGATTTTTCTTTCCAAACTGGTAGTAGAGTCACGACATTTAGTAAAAAAAATTTAAAAACTTAATGGTGAATAAGATATTTTGAAGTTGAAATTAACTATTACCGATTTTGTTACTTAAAAAAAATTAAAAAACAATTTCATTTTCTTATAAATAATGTTTAATGAACATTAAATTAATAATTGCTTGTATAAGGTCCGATTTCACCAATGGTGTCGTTATCGAAGAATAGCTATGCCAGGTATAAAATTATTCGCTGCATTTATTCTCAGAATAACTTATAGTACGTTTCACCACTTTGTAAGGACAAAAAGTTAATCCTAGTATTACTATTCTTAAATAAGTGAATGCAGACAAATTAAATAGGCTTGTCATGGTCTCAGTACAGTATAGCATAACAGGACATTTCTAATTTAGTCGTCACTTTGAACTTGTGTCAATCATTCAATGTGTCAGTGCTATTTTTCAAACAAACTATCTGTAAAGTCACGCTGCCTGGTGTTTAAATTTCATTTATATGCTTTGTGTTGTGTTTACTGTGTTAAAAAAAATATCTTAAAGGAAACGAAGTGCTAACTTATATGCTTAATTTGCTTATTTATATTTATTTATTTATGTAATGGTCGCTCAGTAATAATGTACTCTAAGCGCTCAGGTGACATAATTTTGACACCATTTTGATTTTATCTGAGGAATAAGCCGGTTATTCCTTCAAAATTGGTGGTATAAGAGTTACTCTCGTATAACTTTGTTATGCTTAGGATAAGTAGTTGGTGAAATGAAAGTATGGTTATCTGAGAGTAAATAGCAGCTTTATCCTAGGAATAAAATTTACTCTACTTTGGTGAAATCGGACCTAAAAAATATTAGTTTAAAGATCTTTTATCTTTACAGATAGGTAAATATAATGAAGTGTCTGTTTATAATGTCAAAATTACTACTTTTACCAATCATAAGAAATCTTATAAAGTACTTATATGAAAAACACAAATCTTAAAATTGTTGTCTGTCTGTCAGTTCACTCGGCTTAAGCTCCGAAGCGGCTGTTATAATTTTGTTACGTCTCTCAGCTTAGGTTTTGCTCCAAAAACTTAAAAGCAATTGAGGGCAAGTCACTAACTACGTAATAGTATTGTTAAGTCATTAATACTTCATACTAAAGAAGAGTTTAAATTGATTCAAATCGCAGGTAAGTTTATTTTTATTTATATCCTGAAATCTATTTATAACATTATCACAGTGAGGACGAATCAAAATCAAATCAACATCGGTTATTTTTGACATCCACAGTCGGCACCCTTATCAAAACGACAGTCGACGGGTCAGCATAGAAATAATGGGAAAACTTGTTTTTATTAGCCCAAATGTAGAGAGGGACGATATGTTGCGTGATTTTATCAGATAGATAGGTATTTATACCTCTCACATGAATAAAGCTAGATATACGACGGAGATTAGACACGCTCGCGGTCGATTAAAATTGTTTAAACTTGTCCCGATGTCTATGGACACTTAGTTTCGGTAACATTGTTAATGTATTTATTTCTTTTGTAGTGTTTATGACCGATCTAAGATAATTTTTCACGCAATGTAGACTAATTTGATCAATTTATAGTAAAATTTAATGGGTGAAGCTAACTTAAATCTATAGCTAAGCACATCAGTTAATCAAATCACTTTACTAGTAATAGTAGTAGTATAGAATTATACTGTTAATTTTTAGTAGTTAAAAGGGATAACGTAGGTACCAAAATAAAATTAAGTTTTGAACTTGTATAAGTTTGTATTAACCTTTGGAAACCTCAAATATAACTTGAGTTTAGGATTTAGTTACCAAAAGCTCGCTAAATAAATAGATTTATCTCTGATATCAACTTTGCTAACTTCTGGGAACACAAGTTACACGGTATTGAAGGAATGTTTAATTTAAAATTATAATTCCAATTTACTATACACAGTTGCGTAATGCGTATACGTAAAATGTATGGATTATTTCTAAATTTACAAATTTGCTTTATAATTTTTACGATTAACATAATTTGATGACATCCAAAATTAGAGAGCACTGTACGTTTCATATTCATAGAACTAATCTAAAAAACTGTTTTATATTTAAATAGCACATAATGAATTTTTCCAACAGCTATCGTGATGAAATAACTGATAAGTTAAGAATTTAGGACATTCTCATGATTTCTAAATCTAATATATTCAGTTGTAAAACATTAAATTACATTGATTAAAAATGTGTCATATGTATTTAGACTATTATAATGTCCATTAGCTAGCCACTAGCCTTTGCCCTCGGCTTCGCACGACTAGTCGTAGTTATTTCTTTAATAGCGCCGTTGGATAGTATATTGCAACATTTATCGATAAATTAAATATCATAAAAATCAGATGTAACTTACAATTTTTAGAGATTAGCGCGTTAAAATAAAAATTATTATTAATTTTAACTTAAAAATTTTGTGAGTGAATTTCTTTGCTTTGATTGACAATAAATATTGCCAATTTGTTATAAAGAATATTGTAACGCAAATACAAGATCGTGACACGTAAAGTATTACATATTATTTTTCGCATATTATATAGCTACATACAGATGTACATAATTTTAAAAGCTCTACTTAACCTCTTTTAACTTGGATAAAAACAGAATTAAGTTGTGGCACCTACAAAACAAATAAACATTTATTTAAAAACATTCTTGTTTACAAGAATGTTGCAAAACTACACAAAACGATCTATTATCGAATAACAGCACAAAACACTGTATTCGAAGTTTATTATCGAACTTTAAGAATATTTTCTACTTACTTATTTATAGAAAAAGTTTATGTTTACATAACAAGATTCGAATACGCTACAAATGAACGCATGCTTGAACTCATAAGATTACAAGCAAATCCCAGATATTTAAACTTTACACAAAAAATAAAGTTCATTACATTATTTACCTACTACAAATATCATGTTCTTATAAAAGAGCCATCTGCTTATAAAATGCCGTATGGGATGACAAAAGATCCATGCGCAATTTAATAGCATTCTACTATATCTTGTCACAGAATGCACATGAGATATGAAAAAATGTACATTGTCATTTGATAATCCTTTACGTACTTTACTTCTGGGGATGTCACCGAAAGAGATCAGCTTTCGCCTAGGCAACGGTATTGAATTTGCGTAACTCAATACAACGTTTATTGAATGCTTTATAATATTGCATCTTATTTCAAAGATATAAGGATTAATATATTATTTTGGGATCGAAGAATTTTAACCACAGGCCACATAACAAGGACAATTGTGGACAAAAGACGACTATAATGTCCCATCCCTTAATCACATGCACCGTTGATCTCGAAAAATATTTGGTCGTAATAGAGAATCATTCAAACGAATTTATTTATACACAATTCCATTTAAGTAGGACAAATTATTTATCTACATACATTTTTAGAACGAACAACATTCCAAATACCTTGTAGAAATTTAAAAACTTTGAGTTAAGAAACGGAAACTATTTAGATACGTAGCAAATGCTTTAACTTAATCTTAGGAAATCTTTTGTCAGTAACAATTACTGTACATGTTTGGGTTGGTTATTTTAGGAATAATCCTACATAATAAATCTTTTTCGAAATAATCATTGACAAATGTCACTTCACACCCTAAAAGGTCTACGCAGTGTTCTAAATTTAAACAAGTTTACCATTGGCCGTAACTCAGGATTAAGGGTAGAATGAGTGCTTAGTGATGTCACGACTTTTGCACTTTTTAGACACACTTAAGTGTCAACCTTTGAAAAATTCTACTTATCACCAGTTAAGATATTTCAGTTAATATCTCATTAAAGTGGGCATCGTTATAAGGCAACTTCCAGTTTCCCAGCGGCTCAACCAAATGTCATTTTAATGTCCTTCATCTAATAAATCTTTTGACTTTACTACAGTATGCTGTTCAAATAAAATGATTCATTATTGTATCATAAAGTGGAAGGAAAGGTAATTACTTATTTTATTATATTACTACGTAAGTTACTTTAAATTGTAATTTACAGGTTTTTATGGTTTGTCGTTTCCTCTATGTCAAAGTTTAACTAGAATAGCATAGAGGCAGAAGGTATTATAAAGCATTAAACCGTCACACAATTTTTTATGAGTCTTTAAATAAATACAATTCCTTAATTTTCTTATCAATGCTTTGTATAATAAAAGGGTGTCTACACCCTATGAATATAGATTAAGAGTACTTTCGTTTGACCTATGAATAGCGTATTAGAAATTCGTTATCCCGAAGGTACTTACAATATGGTTTAGATAACCCAAAGACAACAGTTTCCAGACCCGAGTGCCAATAATTGACTATCAAACTTGATATATCGCTTCACAGCGATAGTTGGCTAAATTATAGGCGGCATATCTCTTGAGAGAGTAAATCGTTTTGCTAAGAGCGGAGTGTTTCTTGATCTAAGTACCTACTTTGACTCTTATAGGTAGTATTAAGAGAAGTGGTCAGTTATAATATATGCATAAAAATCAGTTTTACAAAGAGAGACCTTTAAAAAAATTCAGTGTTTTTTACACAATTTTCATACATCATTCAAAATACTTGGGCAACGGAGCTTATCTCGAGTTTTTTTTTGTTGAGTTGCATTTTTACAGAAAAATACATAGATAGACTTAAAATAAATTTAATTAGGAAATCTAATTCGTTACAGTTACAAAAACATATCAGTTTAAAAGAAACCAAATTATTTAAAGCATGCATATATATATTCTTTTTATTTATTATTGATTAAAACACCACCGTGATATAAAACAACAAGCCGTATTTTTATGCTTATCAAATATTTAGGATACGGTCATAATTTACAATGACTTTGCGCTGTTTAAGCTTGGGGTTGTGAAAATTTAATCAAAATGTATACCCCTCGAGTATTGTAATGTGTATGAGTTTCAGTACAACGCGAATTTATGCCAAATATATTATTATTACATAATAATATGGCAGTTAATTAAAACCTATGTTTCTTTGATTCGGAACTTCAATACCTATTGTTTTTGTTTATTGTTATGATTTCATCAATCTGGTTTAACATGAATTCAGTTTTACGTAAACAATTGCCCAATTAATTTTGATATAGTTTAATAATAAATTTATAAAGTACTAAGTTCTTGTTAAAAGTAAAATTTATTATTATAATATATAACAGTTAAGCTAACTAATTATTTAACTTATCGATCAATCAAATAATTCTATATAATATGTCATACATACGAAAATGCACACTCATATGATTTGTTTAAATACTTTCCCAAAACCAAAAATAATATTTACAAAAAAAAACGTTGCCATTCAAACCCGCAAAAAATCACTTGTTGAAGCATAATGTGCTTAGTAATAGTATCAAACGCTTGTATTAACAGTGTGAAACAAAAATCTGACAATTAACTTTAGATGAAAGTCTCACCATCATATTAGAAAATGCCTAAGGCCGACAAAAGTCCATTAATTTTCGTGTGTCATACGCCACTAATTTGTAAAATTTACAACAGTTTACTAATGACTTAGTTTCCGGTAACAAATCAACGAAATATTAAATCCCTTTGACTTTTTTCATATACCAACCGAATGCGCGAACATATTTATGTGAGTTTAGAGCATAATCAGTAGGGACGCTCATCATGGGGTTTAATATCATCGTTTATTTTCACAAATTTATAGTCACAAGTGTTCGTAATTTTTCAGAAACACAAGTTAATTATACAATTTAAAAAATATGTGTTACTTTTCTAAATAAGATACTAGAATGATATAGGTATAACGTATTCAAATTGTCACCCCTTTATCAAAGTAATGCCTACAGGGACAAACAATACGTATTTTATGCGTAAACCCCTACATACTGTTGCGATCAATGCCACGGATTTAATGTTCACATATACTTGATACAAAGGCATAGTGACCTATTTTCAAAGTAAAACAGTTTTATAGCAGATTTTTAGACTTAAAATATAATAATACCTTTAAACTTACAAGTTCTATTATGCAGCGTTAACTATATTTTGAAGTAAATCGATATAATAAATATAAAAAAGCGTTCTATTTCTCTTAACGC
Source organism: Boloria euphrosyne (assembly GCA_951802675.2). NCBI lineage: Eukaryota > Metazoa > Arthropoda > Insecta > Lepidoptera > Nymphalidae > Boloria > Boloria euphrosyne. The sequence goes on along the minus strand of OX637879.1, from coordinate 8,893,747 downwards.
CTGAGGTTAAATTTAATTATCATGTAGATGACGAGTATTATTATCCTAAACCCAAACGCCTACAGTTACGTTTAAATCAGTGTTCAATAAGAACATGCCAGCTCATATTTTAGGCTTAAACAATGGTTATAATGGTGTCGATGCTCAAAAGTAATTATTTAAAATCGTTTCAAATAAATCAATACGAAAAATTTAAGTCCCGTCCAAGTGATTTAGATGATATGCTCGTTTATATAGGTAAAATAAATTGGTTTTCATATGACGGTGTACGTCATATCGTTTTTGTTTTAGTGTTTTTGGATGAGGCTTATAATAAAAAATGTGTAGGAAAATCTAGAATAATGGCCTAAAGAGTACTTTAGTTGGTTGTAGACATTTAATAATATTAAATGGGTCATGAATACGTAGTTTTTTTAAGGATGTTATAAATTTTGGAAGAGTTTTTGATATTTAGACTAACTGAATTTGACGATGTGAACACCATACATTTTATCATTTTGTATCTAATGCTTTACAATAGATTACGTTAGGTATGTTTTTATTTCATTTTCTACTTAAAACTTTGCCTATGTACTCGTATTTACCACGTAACTTTTGTGTTACACATTTACTACCGTTGTATTGAACAATGAAATTTTGCAATTACTATTTTCCAGATCTAGGTAGGTATATTCTTTTCAATTATTCAGCTCTTGTGTAAATAAATTGACTTGTAAAAATTTAAGTAGCTCTAGAAATAAAAATATTATTGCGCTACGACCAAAATAAAAATTGCGTAAAGCACTTCAAAAAGCTACAGTTCTATAGCTAAGCTTATACTAAAATACTATAACTTGAATGTACCCAAATGAATCAGTCATGTCATTACATTTTTCAAGTCTGGCACGTATTCGTCACGATTACGCTCAACGACTTCAACTTGATGACCCGGTTTTAACGAGCATGATCTTATTACTGTCCTCTTAATTTAATACACCTTTATTTTTTCTTCATCCATTTTTATGATTACTACTAAGGGTCACTTACATGAACCTTTTTAATTAAAATTTAATGTCTAAAATATTTTTAGCAATTGATGGATGGTTGTTTGACTTTTACAAAACATGTTTAGAAAATTTAAATCAAAATAAATTTTGCTGTAGGTGTCCCTAAGTGTTTAAGCTAGTACCGAAATACACCATTGTCGGTAACAAGTATTTCGTTTTCTAAGCCAAGCAATATCTTCCTCGAGACTTTGAGTATAAGGATTAGGAATTCGTGCGGATTTGCTTAAAGGATGGGGAAAATTGAGAACTGTTTCCTCTACCACACATTGAACAAAGCCCTCTTATACGATACGAAATGTTTACCCAGGAGTCTTAATGAAATTTTGTTTGTACATACCATCGTAATCCCTATATTTTATGTTTAATTTAAAAGGGGGATATATTGTACAAAAAATATATTTAACTATTCATATTTCTATTAAAGTCTCTTTCCCAATAAGATTGAAACGACTTGGAGCAATAATAAACCTTTTATTAGAGCGATACACATGAAAGCTATTCGGTTATAGTCGAAACATCACGCTGCTCCTAATCAACTTTGTTTTATTGTATCTTGCTAAGAAGATCAGCCATTAGGTGGACTAATGGCATTTATTCGTTGGCCACATTCCTTAATTTATCGTTGTAGCAGAATATAGGTAATTTAATTACTCGGAACGCTTCTCTGCTAACGTTTATCGTCATTAAAGATGTTACTGTATAACAGTTCGTGTTATTTATAAGTTGCGATTTGAAATTCCCACAATTTCAACTGGCTTCGTTCAACATTTTTGTGGCGGTCTCCTTTGTATCGTAACTTTGAATGCATTGTTAACTCGGTTCCCACTTATATTATTTAATTTAGATACTAACTCTTTTATCATTAACCATATATCTAAGAATTTTTACTATACCACTGCACTTCGTGTTTTTACAACTTCTTTATGCAGCGGCATAGTTGCGTAAGGTAAATGATGCAGGCAAGGTTTATGTTACAAAACTTTATTGAACTTAACAAATAGATATCTTCTATGATCTATTACTTCTCAGTAAGCTTTTATCTTGAAAATATTTAAAAATAATCTTCATTTTACTATGATTCTCGAAAGAAAGCTAATAAGATACAAAATAAATAGTGATATTATGTAATTTATTATAGAATCTAATATTCTTTATTATTACAAACAATGTATATATACTAGAAGAAGAAGACTATATAAAACCAAACTAAAAATGTCATTTTTAGCATTTTGAGTTACTTACATTTGAGTACATGAAGTATATGAAGTCTATAGTTATCTATATTTCGACGACAATAAAAAGAGAATTTAATGGTATCGATCAAAGTTTTCTAAGAAATAACAAATCAGAGGGCCTAGACAATGTAACAATCGATTAGCGAAAGCGATAGTAGAAAAGTCCAAAATGTATGGGTTTGACATATGACTTAGATATGTCACGTGGTCTGTAGTCAACGAATAGATGATGGTAGACAATGTACATTCATTTCAATTATTAGTGATTTAAAGTTCAAGATGCATACGCTTCGTTTAAGCGATGACGATTGTAGAAATCGAATCGCTTCATAACGAATGCCGGTTGTCTATAGGCTCTGAGAATTTATATTCAATTGCTCCTGACAATATTTCTCTCGAGGAAAATAACTATTTTTAATCATAAACTTTCATTGTAGAGTTTCCAAGAATCAATTTACCTAATTAACATTTATTTTGAGTAAGCTTTGAAGATTAGTTTGCTTTTTTTGAATTATTAAAAAATCAAATAATACACGCTTCGAAATATTCTGTTATTTTCATTTTTAATTGAGCGAAATACATATAAAATAAACTTTTTATTTTTGCTACTGCTATTTTTCAATAAACATCCAATATGTTATCAAAAATATTCCAACAATGACAATTCCGCGCCGATTATTACATTTTCAAACAAAATATAATAAAGGATCAACTCTAAGTCCCCTTTCATTTGTCCTTGAAGAAGATTAGTACGAGCCAACGGAACGCCTATTGTCGTTCACTTTTACCGATATAAGGATTGGCCATCATAAACGAAAGTTTCTACCGATATTAATATTTACTACTTCCAATGTATTCGAAGGAAACACTTTCGTTACTAAGTTATAAATAGTTTTATGTTGGCCACCCGTTGAATGGCTTAACAAGAGATTTTTATGGCAACCATTTCGATCATGCTTTAACGTTTTGTTATTATTTCATACAAAGCACTGAATGATATTATTATTATTATTATTATGAAGTTATGATAATATTCGATTAATACAGCTATAAAAAAGTAATGCACTACTTATTTTATGTTGATAAATAGTTATTATTGAGATACTTTTACACGACACTAGAGTTTTTGAAAGACATACTTTAAAAATCTTCAAATTTACTTAACATCTAGTAATTATACCTAATTATGTTAGTTTTATGGTATTTTTCGCGACATGTGTTAAATAACAATTAATTAATTAATTTATTTAATTAATTCATTAATACTGATTCACAATTAGAAGATATCTCGTAGTATACACAAAAAAGTGAGAAACATTAGTTACAACATTAAGTGAGAATAGATTAATAATGTTTAGAGTGCGTGTAAATGGTTTATGTACGACATATGTATGTAAAAAATTAAAATTTATAATTTATTTTAAAAAATATAACAGGAAACAACAATTTTATTAATGCTTTATAATTATACAAACTCGAAATTTATGTTAAAACTAAAATCAGATTTGTAAGTTATTATTTTTTAATATACAAAACTTTTATATATTGATATAGATGTGAAAAAGATGAGTCACAACCGTACATTAAAAATTTTTGAAAATATTATTGAAACAATCTTTATTGTCGATACAGAGTATACCTCTATAGTTTCTAAAATGTAAGTCTTGTATAGTTTTTAAAAGGTTTGTCTGTCTTTCTGTGACGTCATCACGGAAAAACGACTGGGCAGATTTTGATAAAATTTGGTATGATGATAGCTGGTTATTCATGCCAACATACTGGATACTTCTTACTTGCAAGAAAATATTACATTTTGACAAATGTATACTAACCCGAGCGAAGCGAGGGTGAGTCGCTTGTATTTAATATTATCTTTACGGCTACTTTTATGTTGCTGGTGCAAAATGTTATCAAAATGTTGTTTATTGTTCATCTTTATCACCCAAAGTATATAAAGCCATTTAGTTAAATTATGAAACCTTCGCAATGACCCACTTAAAAGAAATAAGATAAACAATAAAACCTTTTATTTTAAGACAATTTGGACACGTTCTTAGATTAACTGCCGAGCGAATGTTAAGGAAAATTAATTATGTTTGATAATGGAAATGAAGATATTATTACATTATGATTTATAATACTTCAAAGATCACAATAAGGTTTTATATTCAACTTGGGGAAACCACATTGTTACAAGGTACCATTACTTAATTTTTTCTCTAACTTTAGTGAGTACCATTAAATGAAAACACAGATAGCAAAATACTGAACTGTATGTGTTGTGTCGATTTTTTTTTGCATATTTTTTAACTGAACATTACACAGGCATTAAAATCAACAAAAAAATACATAAGCATAAGAAGTTACTCAATTTTCATATCTACCCACAAGTACCTATCTAAAGCCTTGCTCTACCTCATATAGGCGCTCAAAAAATATGCCTAAAATGATAAAAAAAATTAGTTTTTATTACAATGTTTTTTCGATATACCGAAAATAATTATAAGACATTAATCTTAAACTTACAAAAATAGTGTGAAGAATCATTTTTATTGATGAAGTGAAAAATATCATACATTATAATAAACCGATAATCTATAATTTTTCTATAATTTATCCATATGAAATATTAATATAACCTACGCACGAAACCAATTGAGTCTCCACAGCTACGTATAAATAAATTACCCACCTCACAAAAATCGTTTAGACAATTTGTTTAAATTACTTTCTCATGCTAATTCCGCTCGTGTAGCGAATATTTCTCTACGAAAAAGACTGTATTGGTATTTTTAGATCACAGGTCGTTAAAATGATGTATGAATATACTTTTAACAAAATGGTTTTAGTAAATCACATATTTTTTTCTAAATTAGCTATAAAATAAAAAACTACTTTATTATTATGTTATCGGACTACTATATATGTAGGTATGTATGAACATAATAATTTGTAAAATTTACGCTAATTTTGACATTGTAAGTGAAACTATGTTTTAGGAGCTTTTCGCGGATATATTTTGGATTTTTGGTTCCTGACGTATCGAAGATTGACAGCAATCATGGTCCCTTGACTGTATTTTAATTTAAATTTATAATTAGTAACGTAAAATTTTGTATATATGTACATATGTTACTTTAGTATAAACCTGGAGTACAAAAGAGGGTACTATTAGACACATTGAGACGCTTAAATGAGGTGAAAGTAAATAAGTCGTACAAAAACTATCATTTTAAATGGAATTTATTGACATAACATATTAAACATATTAATGTCAAATTTTAATGTAAAAATAGTACGTAGACAATATAGTCGGACGATTTAAATTAACTCTATGGCGCTGTATACTCGTATTACTCGCGCAGTGTCGAAACCACTAACGCATGTTCAATTTGGTTCGCAACTACAAATAAGACAATCATAAACAACTCTTCTTATGAGTCTCTGTAGAAGGGAGAGCTTGATTTATTTATCCAATTGAAGTAGTAGTCCATGTATACTCATTGTTCATACTTTTAAGCTATGATTTAATATAAGCCTAATAGTATAACAACTACTACTACATTATATGGGTCCGTGGAAAACTAATACGAGTACGTCATATATCGCAAGATACACTTAAAAATTGTAAATATTTGTTCTGGGATACATTTGTAATCACTACGCTTTTTAGTATGGCAGTCGATTGTCGAAGGATAAGATGGTAAAAAATAATGAATTGTCTTAGGGTCGTACTACCGCGAAAGAAAGATAAAATAATGTTTTATAAAAACTAAGCATACTTAGACAAGAAATTTTAATTATCATTATAAGGAGAGTTAGTGTAGTCGCGGACTGCCGCAAAAACAGTTTAGATATTAATTAATAGCGACTCTTTTGCTGGACAGAACATATATTTTATAATATCGTCTCCTAGAAAATGGCAGTGACGTATAAACTAACGTATAAAGTATATTAAACGTATAACAAATATAATAAACCGACGACATCTATTAAACTTATAAAAAAATTACCCTTACGGTTCGATTTATTCATTTACCTAACAGAATTGTGAAAAAGAGCTTAAAAGACCGGAAAAATATATTCAAGCTAAACTGAGACTTAGTACGAGTGCGCAATACTTTACCCATTGCTTAGTATGCATCGTAAATAATCATCTTAACGTGGTAAATAAATAAGCGTAGTGTTCAAAGACGGTATCTGATCTGTGGCCGGGACGTAAAACCTGGAAAGGGCTATTTAAGTGCCTGATAGCAAATAATGTAGGAGGTGCAAAGTTTGCATTAAAAGATAATGAGTATGGATGTGCTCGCATCTACTAAATTAAAATAAATTAAGAACTAGCTAATACATTATTATGATTACGAAACACTGTCTAAATACAAAGTTTTATAGTTTTAAATAAAAATTTGCACTCATTGGTTATTTATATTAATAAAATTGGATGTTTAACATTTTGGAACTACTGATCCGATTGTAAAAAATTTTGAGATTACCTACTATCATATCACAGCGTAAAAAAAGAACTGATTATATTATGTGAATCCATTACAGTTCCAATACGTGTACAATTTGATTTCCTCATATTTGAAAAAAAAGCAAAAAGTGGTTTAAAAATAAAAATAAAATTATTACTAACTACGAAAATCATTTAACTAAGCTTTAAATTCTTTAATGTTAAAGTAATTAAATATATGCATTTTGTACACAAGCACGTTTCACTATCGCGAAATACCCGTATGGTGTTAGATCAGGAATGTTAACGCACCGACAATAGGGTTTTGCAATTCTCAATTTATGTACGGGAGACGAAGTTTAAAAGGAAGAAAGGACTTATCTCTTCTTAAAGGTCAAAGGCGAAGCTTAACAGATTATAAAGTATTTTCTGATTGAATTACAAATACTCAAGCGTAATAAGCTTCTAATTCTATATAACTTATAATCAAAGATAACTTTGCCTTTAGGAGTTTATGCTATAAATAATAAGAAATGTAATGTTTTTTTTTTATGGGACAAAGGGGGCAAACGGGCAAGAGGCTCACCTGATGGTAAGTGATTACCGCCGCCCATGGACATCTGCAACACCACAGGGCTTGCAGATGCGTTGCCGGCCTTTCAGGAAAGGTAGGAAGGGAGGAGGGAGAAGGACGGGAGGAGGGATGGGGAGTGGGCCTCCCGGACTCTCACTTACCGGACGAAACGCGACAGCATAGCTGCCACTTCACGCCGGTCTTCTGTGAGAGAGTGGTACTATACGGGGCGTGCCGGCCCATTTGGCTGCTACCAGAAGGTAGCAAGCATGGCACTACCACTAGAAAAAGAATCTGTTTCACCCGACTTCAAAACAAAGGTTTTGCCATGAATTTTAAAATTATTTCTAATTGATAAGAAATACAACGAATAATTTTTTAAGTTAATTTTTTAAGTTGAAAATTTAACGAAGCTAAAATTAACAAAGTAGAGTATTAAGTACTTTAGATAATACTTGTTACTGTACTTAAGAATATAACCAGTAAAACTTTTGTCAATCAACTGATCAATCATTTAACTTACAAATTAAATATTATTTAATGTACCGTTAAGTTTAAATTTTCTGGCAATAACAACTATAAAAATATCATCCAAGTTTTTTGTGTTATAATCAATATTTTGTTTGAAGGTACACGAAGCTTGAATTTTAACAGCATAGGCGAGAACAAATAGATTTTTAAAATAATCTATCAACGTCACCCAAGTGTCATGAAACGTTTTCAATTACAAACTCTATGCGTCTGTGCCTTCAATCGTGATGAACTGTCTTGTTTCTATAACGAAAGATAAGCCGCTAAGTTATTGGTAAATCGATGTAAATTGATGGCAGTGAATTATTAATTGTTTTAGTAGATCGTTGTTCCCTAGCGACATTTTATAGATAAGTGTAGATTTTTTAGGGGTATGAGTTTTTTCCTGTAGTCAAAAGTATTATATTTGTTGGCCCGAATAACCAGCTATCGTAATACTAAATTTAAATTTAAATTAAAGAAAACAGTGCCTTTCTTGTGACTGACAGACAGACAGATAAAAAATCTTAAAACTATAGATTCGGGTTCTTCGACGACTAACGACTATTTTAATAAGATTTTCTATAAATTTTTTAATGTACATGTATAGTTATAATTTTATAATTTGCGACATTTGTAAAAATTTACACTAATCGGCTTTTTACCTTCACCTATAATTATTGTAAATTGTGCTACAAACTCATTCATACTGAACTGGCTGGACACTTTTTGATGAAGTTCAGTTCAGGAAACCTATGCCTTTGAACAAGCTTCTGTTAATCGACTAGAGGACCTAAGCGAGGATACGTCGATATTATACTAATAACTTTTCTTTAAATACATATTCATACTCGTAAAATAAATTCACGACGAGAAAATAGTAAAAACAGAAAAAGAAAGGACCTTTCTAAGGTCAATTCTATATAGTTTGATCGTAATCGTTATTGGTATTGCAATCTCACTTAGCTTTTATTGTACCCTATAACCAAATGTAATTAATATATGACTATTTATGATAATAAGATGATAACAATTAGTAGAATTGTATTGACAGTCATTATGTTGATTAGAATTCCGAGAGAGTTCCGCCAGCCACTTACCGTCGTATCAAGATTGTATCAGCTACTGTTGAGGGCGGGCTAGTGATCGAACAATCCAAGTAATGCTATGTCGTTAATGTTTTAATATGTACTAATAATATTACAGGTAAATTGTTTGTTTGTCAGTGTGTCTGCTTTAGTGTTGCGGTCAAATGCTTAAATATTTTAAGTGAATTTAAGGAGACAAAAGGTATAGCTTTTAAAGTCTACTGAAGTATAAAAGGTTTCTTTTTTATAATGGATAAATTGAAAATTCGCTGAATCAATTAAGATGTAATTTGGTATTGGTTTGAGATCCTAGGAAGGAAAAAAAATCGATTTTATCCCGGAAATGATCTCTGTAAACAAGGCCCTAAAGAAAAAGAAACCTTTTTTTTGAGGGGTAAGATACTAATATACTCGTACATGTAACTAGTAATAATATATGAGTTTGTAATGATCAATATATCCTAAAAAAATTGTAGACCTTACCTTATGTCTTGTAATTATTTTTTTAAATCTAAATATAAATGTAAATGAGTCAACTACAAGGCAGAGAGGACTTAGCTCGAATATAGCAAGTCGACGGCCGTTTTGTAGTCAGTATTTACTGCCTTAAAGTTCCTTGTAGCGTACCAATAAATAACAACAAGCTAAACGAATCGGACAGTTCTTAACTAAATACCTTCAAGTTACTTTGAAAACAGCAAGTAGACACGGTTAAAAGTTTTCGTTCAAAATGCGTCTTAACCCTCTGTTGGATATTGATAGTCATTTTAAATAACGAAACATACAAAAGAATGTTTAACTTAATATTGACTAGTTTTGAATATTTATTTTGAATGTGATTGAAATTAATGATCAATTTCTAGTATAATTCGCATAAACCATTACTTTGGAGTGTTCGTAAATTACAAATATATTTGGAATTCTAGACTTTGTAGACGCAAAGGAAAGCTAAAAGGTATTCCAAGTTTTCTCAACCATTAAAAGATTATGTCTTTGAAGAGAAGAAGAAGGTCTTTGAAAGTATGGATAAAATTTTATATGTATATAAAATTTATTGAAAATCATAAAATATAAACTAGCATATTGCTATTTTCTTTTAGAAAACGTCTTTAAAGTAGGTATTTACTGAAGCAGTTTGCAATATAAAGCTCGCTCAATCTAATCTCATACGATTGAGCGAGCGCACGGGGCCAATGGATCACAGGCTTACGTTACATCAGCGATCTTGACTTCTTTACCTATAAACCGTCCTTGTGAATTGTATCGTAGATTACTTAAATACAAATCTTAAAATTTTATTTTAAAATATATTAAGACATCTTAAATAAAAACTATTTGGAGTATTTTATATTATGTAGAAAATTTTTTTAGTTATCACCTACAACATATGCATAATTTTGTGAACTCTAAAAACTGAATTAGTGTAAATTATTAATAAATAATTCACTTAGTTATAAATAAAAAATATTTTTTTTTTAAATTCTATTTATATTGTTATCCCTAAATAATATTACGTAGTTGGTTGAAAGCTCATACTAACGGATAACTTGATAGACGTCAAAACAGTGACTTTGATTTTTTCCGGATATACCCAGGAGAGTGATGAATGAAATCCCCTATGTGCTCCCCCATCGATGTAAAATGTTAACCTCTGCAAGAATGGGCATGATATCTTTTGCTTAGATTTTCTAACCACGAAAATGCCATGTAACTTGGCCCAAGGTTTTTTATCTTTTTGTAAAGTGCATAAACTATAAATCTAGACATTATATTTACCTACTTGGATTCAAATTGAAAAAAAAATGCTGCCCTCATTTATTCAAGCATATTGCTGAGTTTTATGGCCTTAACTACTTATATATTTAAAATAAGTTGCACACTTTTAAAAAACATTAGGCAGGCGTCCAAAAGGAACTGTTTCGATACGATAGGTCTCGTTATTTTGGCTGGTTGATGTAATCTCACGTTGTGACGTACAACGCAGATACGCTGTCCATTTCACACCTACTGGCTACTGTGCCTCGCCTTAGTAAACCTTCAGCGTTCTGTTATTTGAATATGGCAATAAACTATACATAAAATATATTTTATTGATGAATAGAGCAGAAAATATATTACGATGTATAAATTCAATAAATTAAATCATTTATATTATTTAAAAAATAAATCGCAATGATAATTTCACTTATCTTATCTTACATCATTATAACGAGATAAATTTGGGTGTTTGTATGGAAACGAGTTTATTTTTGAAATAAATATAGTTTTTTTTTAATTGTTGGTTGACTGATAGCCTGATAGCCATTTTCGTTCTTAAAGCCTCACGCGATAACTAAGTATATACTCTTAGGTATGTTCGACCATACGATTCCTAACTGATTTATTCAACTGCATAAGTTATACGTACTCGTACCTCCAGTCTCCAGAGTGGTTCCATATTACAAGAAAAAACATACGTGGGGGACATGAAATAATCACTTTTCACGCAATTTCTAAGGCATTTTTACTTTCAAATAATTTATATAAATTATAATCCAATATTGAAACTTGAAAATAGCTAAAAGATTTTCATTTTTAAAACAATATCTTGCACTCCAAAAATATGATAATAGACAATGAAGTAGCTTAAAGGTGTTCGAAGACTCCACTCAGCAGAATATTCGATGAGAATATCTTATTAGATTGCCTGTAACGTAATATTATGTGCATACATAACATTGAAACTACACAAAGCGAATGCAGGACGTATATTTGATATCAATAGGTAGTTCAATGCAGAGACTGGTTCTATGTTTGAAGATAATAGATAATTTAGATAAGATGAAAAATCGTACGTATTTTCAATTCCACTGGTGAAATATTTCTCTCATTTTTGCCGTTCGAGTTTCTTTTACATATGCAGAAGTATCATTATTCGCGCGACTCTTTCCATTATCGTTGGCAATTCTTGACGATACTGGTATTAAAGCAGACCATTTGGCAAGAACTTTAGGCGCCCTGAGACGCGTTACTAAATATGATTCCTTTTTAACAGCCCTAACAAAGTATGACGCAAAAGCGGAATAGGAATAAAAATAAATTTTTATACAAATGCGAATGGAGGTCGGAACTTCGAATTGAATTGAACGGTTTAGTTATTTCGAGAGCTGTTCCATTTTTGTTCATAATATTTTCTTTCATAGTTTGTTTATAGAGACGATAAAATATACATATACTACTTCATATTTTAAATGTATTTAATGCTTTTTGACTCATAGTTCGGTCCACTCGGGTCCATGCCTATATATAAATAATAAATAAATATGTTGGGACATTATTACAACAGCGCCATCTAGTTCCGTTTTAAGCTACGTAATGTGCTTGTGTTGCGGATACCAGATAGTTGATATACTACACATATAAATTTTAAATACATACATATTATAAATATAAACACCCATGACTGGAGTACAAACATTCGTGATTAGCAAATGAATGCCCCCAGCGGGACTCGAAGCCGCGACCGCTGACGCAGAAAGTAGGGTCACTACCAACTGAGCCAAACGAGTCGTCAAATATACATGTTGACTGTTAATATCGATTTTTTTACTATGAGATATATTACCGGAGTAAAAAGTATAATATTTGTTGACCAGCTATCATTTTACCTCAAAATCTGTCTAGTTGTTTCCTTGTGATGTCACACATAGACAGGCAGACGGACAGCCAATACTTCTAAAAAGTATATATTCGACCTCGGTATCGATAGAAGTAATTATTTTTTAAGTTCTCCCAAGATATATTTAATGTACAAGTATTTTTATATTTAATAGATATTATTATTTATATTTAATGGACAGTGGATAAGCATACATATTCTATTGACAAAAATGTATAGCGAAGTGACATCAAGGTAGAGACCTATATGAATCTTGAATATTTCATAGAAAGTTTATAAGTAAGCATATATTTTAATATAAACATTTTTTTCGAAGTGTTTACGTTTTTCTCGATTCATTGCCTGACAGGTTCAGTAGATAAATGAGCCTCCGATATTAAGCTTCATTGGGTTTCAATGCGTCATACATTGCCACTAACCGTCTAACGTTCTCTTTAAATAGATAAGCACAACTTAGTAAACCTTGTCATTTGTATATTCAACAAGAAAGAAAATCCTCTTTGAAATTTCGCCTATTTTGAGGCAAAGAAGATGTGAATAAGGGTTTTATCAACACGCGGACCAAAAAGCTTACAATATAAGATATGTATATTCTTAAATATAAATATGTTGGGACATTATTACAACAGCACCATCTAGTTCCGTGGTAAGATACGAGGCTTGTGTTACGGATACCAGATAGTTGATATACTGCACATATAAATTTTAAATACATACATATTATACATATGAACATCCATGACTGGAGTACAATAATTATTCGTGCTCAACAAATGAATGCTCCCAGCGGGACTCGAACCCGCCACCGCTGGTGCAGAAAGTAGGGTCACTACCAACTCAGCTAAACGTGTCGTCAAAAGCCAAACGTGTCGTCAAAAGCCAAACGTGTCGTCAATTCTTTAAGCTTAGGTTATATGAAAAGTTAATATAATAAAGGAATATAAATTTTGAATATTGTGTAAGAAGTAGGTACATATTCTTTTCTACTATAAGACATTAGCGTTCTTAAAAACATTGTCTGTCTTCTGTCTTCAGCCCTTTTAACGTCACGGCACGGCACGGGCCTCCCTCAGTACGAGGGGGATCAGGCCATAGTCTACCGCGCTGGCTTAGTGCGTGTTGGCGGGCATCACCTGTCTTTCAAAAACTTTCTAAGTTTTTCTCGGACATGCAGGTTTCTTCAAGATGTTTTCCTTCACCATAAGACTAGAGGTAATCGTGATAGAAATGATTCGCACGTGAAAATATCACAGGTGCACCCGGATTTGAACCCGCATCACTCGGTTATCCAAGCGAGTGCGTTACCGCTGGGCTACCACTGCCTTTTCAACAAAAAAAATACACATTAATATAATATTAGCAGTCACATTTATAAGCAGCTACTTACTGTACGAGGCATATGACAGCTTTTGTTCTTAATGAAAAGCTGGGTCTACTATAAATTACGAACAATACAATTTATCTAAGGAGGGCAGATTCAGGCCATCTGTACTAGCGTTCTGAAAACATGACAAAGGAATATGGCAAGCAAAATATCGTAAAGTAAACACATACATATTGTACCCAATTACAAGATTAAACAACTTACATCATTAAAATTTGTCACAGTACTAATTAAACGTCCTAAGCTTTTCATAAAGAAGCTCGTATAGTGGAAAATAATTAAATTTAAGCTTTTCACTTCTATGCACAAGTGGCAGAATAAAAGCTCACAATTCAGTGAGCATCTATAGATTAACCATGATAGATGATTTGAATACGCTTAACGCTTTATGTGTTCGGTTAATTATTATTTAATTAAAAGACATTTTGGCTTGCACAAATAAATATAATACGAAGTATTAATTTGTCGTTTCGGTCAAATGTTTCAGAAAATGATATAAAATATAGAAATAATGTAGATTTTTTTTATGGGACAAAGGGGGCAAACGGGTAGGAGGCTCACCTGATGGTAAGTGATCACCTCCGCCCATGGACATCTGCAACACCACAGGGCTTGCAGATGCGTTGCCGGCCTTTCAGGAAAGGGAGGGAGGGAGGAGGGAGAAGGATGGGGGAAGGGATGGGAAGTGGGCCTCCCGGACTCTCACTAACCGGACGAAACGCGACAGCATAGCTGCCACTTCACGCCGGTCTCCTGTGAGAGAGTGGTACTATACGGGGCGTGCCGGCCCATTCGGCTGTTACTCGAAGGTAACAAGCATGACACTACCACTTCTGTACCACTAATGTAGATTTTGCGAATTTAATTAATAATTTTATTTTACAATAGTGCGATATATAATTCTTAATACTTTAAAAATAATCCAATTACGATCACGTAAACCAATAACTTATCAGCATATGAATTAAATACATTGAGAGGAACAGTAATTGCATTCAAAATCAAAGATGAACGAGATAAATTGCAACCATTTTCACTAATTAAGGCCCGACATGCACCAGCCAATATTCAAGAGAACCGATTCTTGATAAGAGCCAAGCGAGCTATCAACTCTTCAAGCGCATCTGATTAAGCCAAACTTCACACCTTATTAGCCTTTAGATAAGACAGGATGCCGCTTAAATCTTAAATCGGGTATTTAATCAGATACAAAAGGATCTTTTAAATTCGATGACTTAAAAGAAAATGGATATATGTACATATAATGCAAGCTTTGTTTTCCAAGGTACGAGTAACAGCGTTTTTATTGAGTTTCATAGTTAACCTAGATAAATGGGGAGACTCGATAAACTGCGACGGAGATGGCATGTTGTTTGCATCTAAACCGGATGTCACACTGATGAATAAAAATGTTATGTAAAAACAAACAGTTGGAACTTTAACTCCTAACACTCTGATAAAATGAGTAAAAATGCTTAGTAATAATAATATTTATTTATAAATATTGACACATTTTGTTTTGCTTGCACTTCGTCCTTGTTGCTAAACAATGACAAGGCGACATTTTTTTAACATTAAAGTTATTAGCGCACTTATTATACCGATATCTATAGTGATTCGAATACACGTTTTGATCAGTATGTAGGTACTTAGTTAGCCTAGACGCTGTGGTAGCGGTCGCGGATTCGAATCCTGCTAGGGGCATTCATTTGTGCAATGAACACAAAAGTTTCTACTCCAGTCAGGGGTGTGGCGTAATTTAAATATGTCTCTTAACACAATTAACTAAGTCTCAAAATATTTTTTTTATTTAATCATATAATATTATTAATGAGAAATTGTACAAATTGTTCGAAACGATATAACAAAAATTCCGCAAAAAAAAATTATATCAAAAATATAAGACCGTAGCTTACCTCCTGTCAAATCAATTTTGATGTATTGGAAAGTTGTGAACTGTGTACCTACACCCTAATCCTTAGGTAACAGCATATTGAGTGCTATTAAAGTTACGGGTTAAACTTACGACGATGTTAATACTTGTACTGTATGATACACACTGTCAGCAGAATTTAGAGAACTTAACTGTTGGCACGGGTATCCGTGTTCCTGAATTCAGTGACTAAATCGGATATCCGGGTTCGATTCTTGTTAAAAGTCAATATTGATTGTATCAGATTTGCAATGTTGTAACTTCTTTTGTAAAATTCAAGTATGTATGGCAAAGAATACAACAACCGCCATTATATCGTAAATCTTGCAATAGAGAGCATGACAATAATCTTTTAAAGATTAAAATGACCTCGAAGACTATTATTGTAGTCTATGTCGCCAGATCTTCTCAGAACCGTGGCACTTCAAAACAAAAATTAAAATAATTTAGACATAGGTACATTTTTCACATATTTTTAGTCTATTTATTGAATAAACGTAATATATTTTTTATTTATTTAATTGAAGAGTCACCGACTACTTAAGCCCTTGGGCTTAAGTAGCAAAACTTTTCCTGAAAATATATCTAAAACAAAGAAATATTAAAGTTAAACATTCTATTGTTTCTCTTACTTGAAATATCTTTCTTAATATTTTATAACAAAAACACAAAAGTATTTAAATTTGGTAATTTAAATAGACCGTACTTTGATTTAGGTACCATTATGCATACGGTACAAATCACATAATTTTAATTACATATTCTCTCAGAGCCCAAGGATTAGCGCGTGTGACGCATGATTACGTATTATATATTCAAACCGTATTTACTGGAATGAGAATGTTAGATTCATACAAGAAAATCTCATTCATTACATCGCACAAGCACGAACGAGGCACTCAATTAAATCGTAGAGCAGGTAATAAGAGCTCTCCCGAACCGCCGTTGATGCTACACAGATTTGTGTACCGACTGTGTGTGGACTTCTACAATATTAAATTCACTTAACAAACTTCGGTAACTTTAAAATGTTATCACAATGTCATTATGTTAATACGTTAGTTATTGAAGGCCGTAGAGTGTAGGCAAGTTGATAGTATAATGATTTTGCGATAGTGCAAGTTCGAATGAAAGACCTTTATTTTAAATTTGGCGTGGTTCGGTGATTTTCTAAGATACGAAGTGTTCAAAAATAATTGAATATCTGATAAACACTTTATTTTATTATTGATGATATAATTACAAAAAGTCCAAAAGCCAACCAACGTCCTTTAATGTATAATACAATTAACGTTTTAAGAGCTTTCTTCATTTAAATTGATTAATTAGTTCACATTGAATCAATAAGAGAGTAATATTCAACGGTACGATTTCAGACCTCTCGTAGGTATTGTTTCCAAGAGTCTTGAAGACAAAGATAAGTGTTACCAGTACCAGTGTATGCGAGTAATTAATTACAATGAAGGTTTTTCAATTCAAAAGTTCTATGATTATTATGTTATAAATATTCTTCTCTTACATGATATATTTATAATAGACAGACAGTGGTCTAAGTAGCCCAGTGGTAACACGCTCGCTTGGATAACCGAGTGATGCGGATTTAAAACCGGGTCTCGCACCTTTGATATTTTCATGTTTGAATCGTTTCTAACATGAGTACCACCTGTCTTACGGTGAAGGAAAACATCGTGAGGAAACCTGCATGTCTGAGAGAACCTAGCAAGTTTTAGAAAGACATGTACAGTCCGCTAACTTGGCCAGCGTGGTGGACTGGGACCTAATCCCCCTCGTATTGAAGGGAGGCCCCTGCCCAGCAGTGGAACGTTAAAAAGGGCTATACAAAGATTGAGGGATGATAGAGATCCTATTTCTTCTATAGATACTTTGTAAAAAAAACTTGATGGAATAAAAATAAAATGTTTTTCAGTTTTTGCTATAAGCAAGTGGCTTAAGTAATGATTTTTCCACCCGATAGCCGCTATTTTCTTAAAAGGTATTTCTTAAGGTGTGCGGTTTAACCCTTTTGAATTCATTCACTTAAAGAAACTGGAATAAAGCGAAAAGTCTTCGTCTAAACGCTATTTAGCTTCACGATGAGCGTTATAAAAAATGAAGAAACGAAATGATGTCAAATTTCGGTCGACAAATTAGAAAACCTTTTTCAGGCAAGTATTTAAAAACAAAATGTTTTTCGTGGCTTTTCCGCGTCGCTTAAGCGGTTTATTTAGGGGAGTTATTTATGGGTCACAATGATTAAAATAAACTCGCTTTTTAATTGTAAATGTTTATGTTTGTAAAGTTTCGAATTCTTGTTACATTTGTGAGGTGGTTAGAACATTACTGAAAATAAAATTTACATAATATAAGGTGAATAATTTATTACGAGCAAAATATATAGACGTATTTTCATTTATTTCTATACTATATGCAGTTTTTGATATAAGGAAGCACTTTAGTTGGTATTAAAGTGATTTTCAAGATTTTATTGATATAGGTCATCTCTATCTTCAAACCACGTGATCAAAGCTACGTGCGAGAACTAATGATGATGTTGGAATTCAATAACATTTAATATAATATTTTCTATTGAATAAGATAAAAATTTTCCTTAAAGTACGAAACAGCAAAGAAAATTTTAAGTTTCGAGAAGAATTGAAGATATAGTTTATTGAAAGCTATACAAAGTTAAGAAAAAGCTCTATTTTTCTTTATTTTGAAGATATGAGGGTCTAAAAAAATTTTTCTGATAATAATTTGTAACAATCGTAAAGATACTTTCGTTTTGCCCCTAAAAAGTTACGGCGTCTTTCACCGAGAAACATACTTTTCATAGAATTTATCTAAGCATTGTCTGCGGATATCTGATCCTTCGTAACAATAAAGTAATAACAATTTAGTGTTATTTATTACGTTTCAGTTATCTTTGCGCGAATGTATTGAAGGGACAGTTATAGAAATATTTTCTATGTAGTATTTGTTATTAATTTGGTTAAAATTGATGATTAAAGTTGAAACCTAATTTGTATCGTTTAATCTCAAAAGTTTATAAATTTAAATTACAAATCATAAAACTTTATGTACATCGAAATAAAATTATAATGCATATTAATATTAAAAATCGATTTTTCGACAATCGAATAGCCTAACGCATTTATCATATGAAATGATGTAAACAAGATTCCAAGCAACGCCTATTCGAATGAACTCGAAATTATCCAAACTTTTTTCTACAACCCAAACGATCGCGTGAGGTTTTATAATACAAGTTTGATGACGTTTTATTTTTATGCTGTAATACATAACAAGACAACAACGGATCGAGACAATAAGGCTTCATTTACATATAGATTTTGCTAGAAAAAAATAGAATGTTAGTAGTAATGAAAATAGTTTATTAAATACTGACTAAACCCGGCATTGTGCGGGTGCGTCCCTGACCTCGAATGGTTGAGGAACGCAAAAAATATAAACGTCTAAAGAATTTCTTTTTAGACCAAGGATCTTCGTAGGTCTGTACAGAATAACCACCAAAGTGTCATCACAATCGAATCAATAGTTTCGGAACGCATAGAAGACAAACATACGAACATTAATATTTATTTCTACGGAATATTAATATTGTTCACTAATAAGTAAAAGCAATTCCTAACGTAAAAAATTTAAATACTCGTTGTAAAATATATTTAAGTTCATCCTTACTAATGAAAGTTTGGTTGTTTGGATGTTTGCATAGATATTTGTTACTTAATTACGCCACAAAAGCTGAAGAAATATAGATGAATTATCATACAAAGATAGATTATAGTCTGCACTAACAAATATTTTATGTTTTATCCCGGAAAAATGTTTGATTTCCGTGGGATAGAATTGTCCTTATTTTCCACTACGGACGAAACCAAGCGAAGCCGGGTTAAGTATGTAGTTTAATAATTAATTACAACATATCATAGGTATATCTAATATAAAATATGTAGCTAACTTAATCATTTTTCCCATTGCGTTATGCCATAGTAAATGTATTTCCAGCCTAATGTATCATTCAAGTTTGATGAGATGAGATAATGATTATTGCTTACGGTTGTTGATCTGACCGCTTCTGGTCAAATTTAACTGTAATTTGGTTATACAAGAGACAGTCTTGTAAAAACATGTGCTAATTTAACATGACATTAGTTTTAAAAAGAAATTTAGACTTATTTTTAAATAGTTTGGAACACTATTTACATGGTAACAAATCAAAATTAATATAATTAAATTAGATTAATTAAAATTACAAATTAAATTAAAATTTTAAGCTACTTCTTACGGTCGCATCGAAACGAAGTTTTGTAGGTAGGCTTATGAAACATATAGTCGACCAACGGACGAACGGACTCATATGATTCATCTTTACAAGGTCCAAGCATTCCGATTAATCAAAACCGTGAATTTTGTTTATGTTTACTATAATTATGTCTAATACTTTACTCGTGTACTAAGCGGAGTGGAGTTAAAGATCCTTTATAGAAACCAAGTTTTACCTTAATAAGACAGTATACCTTTTACATTATTAATATCGCTGTGGATGTATATAAAACACATATTTGGTAAGAAAGAAATAAAAGAAAATATTTTTCGGAACGACCGTTTAAATGTTATATATTTTAATCATTCCTTTGATCTTCTTTTATTAATAATTTTCATATATAAGTTAGTTTAAGATATAAATTACCTATAATATATTATATACTTATTAGAATGACATATATTCAAGTCACAATTTCTAGTTTCGAGTAGTATTAACTAGTTTTAAATCTGTACTAAGCCAGGCGACATTGAAGCAAATATTTCTTATAAAAAATGCTAAGGTAATTTTATCCTGTCAAACTTGGATATGATTAATTTTAGGGCATCAACCCTAAAATTAATCATATCCAAGTTTGACAGGATTACACGAGTTTTTAGTATCAGCGATTTGGCAGACATTCTTCACGCTTTTTCATATGTAATAAAAATCTCATTAAACTTATCTAAAAAAAATGTTTTAATACATAATTAACTCCATACTGCGGAAAAGAAAAGATTACTAAAATATAAAAATATCCTTGAAATATATTTATTTAGAGCTTCTCTTCAAAACAATTTTGCACAAATATTTTGTATATAAAAACACAACATACATCTTCAAATCGAATCTTTTTAACACAAAGCTATTTGCCATTGTTAGATTTATTGAATGAGATGATTTATCATCGACCCAAAGACTCGTATAATCAATTTATCTCTGACCGGAACTGCAAAAACTAGCACAAACCAAAAGAATAAGATACTCGTACTAACCGCACAATGTACCACTTCAACATTGTAGAGTATTTTTTCTACAACACTCGCGAATCGTAAAAGTGTCATGGCACAATAAGAGATCAATCACACGGCTAGTGGTGGAACGTGAAAAATAATATCGCCTGCTGACCCTATTCCTGAGATTTGCATTCAGCCGAGTAATAGGGAAATTTATCATACTTCGCGTAGCAGGAAAAAATTCGTGCACATTTATCTAACGTTACGTTCATTTTCGAAGGTTCATATACGTTTGCCAAACAAACTTTTAATCATAATATTATATTCAACAAGTTAAAATATTTCATGAGGTAATCAATTTTAGAATCATAATATAAAAAAATAAAAATCAATTGCTGTAATATAAATATGTATTTAAAAAAATATTATTCTCAATAAGATTACAAATAAGATAATACAATTAACTATTAAATAATTATACAAGTACATTTAAAAAAATTAACAATCTTAGTCACGGGAGAGTATGAGGTTTTAGACGTATATACATGTATTTATTAATATATTTGTTACAGACGAGACAGGAGAAAGTGTACTCTGCACTGTTTTGGTTTGGATTTGATCTCTATTTAGGACAAAAGCTTGTAATGAAACTTTTTTACGCACTAAATATATAGTGCAGCTGCATGACGTATTTAATTACCAAGAGTATAATAACAAAGTGTTTTAATAATACGTATAATTGGAATATTTTGTTAAATTATGCAAATTTAATCAAATGATTCCGATTGACTGAATTTCAATTCGTCACTGAATCACATTTTGGCGTCATATCATTATTTACAATTTGAATATTTCAATACGAATGTTATATAACTGTGTATCAGTATGCACCCTGAACACAAAAATATTAATTTTATTTATGTGAACTTAGTAATATGTTTTTAATTTTTTAATAATTTCTAATAATGGAGCCTTTTTAGGGTTCTGTCAGTCAAAGAAACCCTTAATCCATATTTATAAGGGACCCATATAGTTTCGCCATGTCCGTTCGTTCGTCTGTCTGTAGCTTACTTAGCTCAGAGACTCTGGGTTAGAAACATGTACTTTCAACGAGTAAAGTGGGTTTTTAGTATACCCAATGGTTTGGAAGTTGGATGTCATTGAAGTCAAGAAGTTTCTAGCAAAAAATTTAGTTTTTAGATATTGAGAAAAAAATATAATATTAGTGTACATACATAATATAATAAAAATAATAATACATAATAAAATGTAGTTGTTACTATGAGCCGTGGAAATCGTTAACGTTAAATGTTCATAATATGAAATATTCTCTTAGTCCGCATTATTGTAATGGGCAACTACGGAGCACTACATTGTTCGTAGCACGACATGCACTTGGCCGGTTTTAAATTAAGGTTAACCTTATCAATTCATCTTGTCGTTCGTAATTTATTCAGATGAAGTAAAAAATGTTGCGATATTAGCATTATAACTTTAAAACTAAAGAGTTTGTTATATATTAATAAAATTTATTATACCACAAAAGCAAAAACTAATCGAAAGAGATCGTCACCATAACGAGACTTTTGTATATTCATATACTTAATAATAAAAAGCCTTCCATTCAAATTCGCATGCAAGGAATTTTTGAGATATTATCTATCTAACTAAATAGCATCAAGATACTCAGACAACTATACTAAAAATAAATTTTTAAAATCGTTCCTTTGAATTTATTTAATGAATAATTAATGATGCATACCATATTAATTATTAAATAATTAAATAGAAGCTATCAAAGTCATATCTCATCGTGTTTTGTTCTCAAACATCTCAATCCAAATATATCATATTTTTTGCATCGGCGGGCTTATTCTATACCTACTAAAATGCTTAAAGAATTTCATAAAGGAGAATTTGCCCGGAGGCTAATAAAAACGAAATTGATTTGTGATTGCCGCGGTCGGGCTCTCGAATATAATCTAACTAATAAAGATTAAATTTTGCTACCCTTTTCCACTCTTTGAACCCTTCGTTCAAAAGATATGACTTATTGATTTTTTTGTAATAACCGTACTACGTTTTTAATTAAGTGCGGAATGATTGATGAAGATGCCTATAACTTTGTGAATTTTTGTCATCACATATTGGACTACGAAGAGTATGCGGAGTCGATTTAAAATTCATATAAAACATATTTTTTTACTCAAATAAAAATATTACTTGTTTATTGAAGTGAAACTTCTTATGCGACTTCCAACAAGGTTGCGTTAAACGTTTAACGCAACCTTGTTGCGTTTAGCCTAACTTATGACGTGGCTGCTCATGCTGGTAATCGTGAGGAATTGTTTTTGAAGTAAAATTACAATATCATTAGTATTTATACAGTGTGTAAACAGTGAGATAAATTTACAAATAAAGAAGTTTCACTTCTGACATGTGTACTTTGTACGCACACATTTTTTTTTTAAATACACAAACATAATATGATACATAGATAGATATGATACATACATAGATACTAGCGACTCATCCTCGGTCCGTTCAGGCTCGTACCTAAACATTTGAATGGCTAGTATAGATTTCTCAGATGTGTTATATTTTCTACAATAAAAAGTATTCCATTTATTAAATCGTTCAACAAACTATCATCATACAATTTTTATATAAATCTGGCCAGTAGTTTTGTCTTGGTGTGGCCATAGACAGACAGACAAACAGACGAAAATTCTAAAAACTATAGATTCGGCCTCTATATCATTAATAATTACTATTTCAATGAGAATTTCCAAAATATATTTGTTATATGTACAGATTCGACCCAAGTTAGTACTTTATTATATTTAGGTTTAAGTAAACTTAAATTACTCAAAATAACAAATTACATTGTAGACGTGTATGAAAACCTTGTTAGTTTTATTATTTATACTACTGATATTAATCTCAATCGTCATACGTGGAGTCAGGATTTGTTAATTAATGTTTGCTCTGCGAACCGTCTCGTACTTGTTGTTTATCTCATCATGTTATCATACTTAAGGTTAGGGTGTTTGACGCAGCATCTCTCATATCTCTACAATCTTAAGAAAATCCTCATTTTTAATTCACATTTATGATATAAAGCATATTTTAATTGAATTTATAAACCTAGAACAAAATAAAAAATTAAACGAAATTGAAATCGGCCCATATTTGTGACCTAAATAATAACCTTTATTCATTTAGTAATATTATTTTCAATGCATGTTGATTTCAACAATCAGATAGAATTTTGAATAGAAATTTAATTAGTTTCTACGTTACAGTCATAATATTATTAATTGTAAGTTATGAAATAGGTCCTAAAAGCAAAATAAGGTTAGATGTTATACTTATTTTCAATTTAATTTTACACGTTAAATATACAAATAGATGAACTAAATGAAATTAAGTACCTATAATATCTGCTTGCTAAATCCAAGAAAAGCTCAGCAAATGTAACTAAAATGTGCGTGATCCTAATACCAAATGTAAAAAAAATCAAAGAGTAAAATAAGAACAGCGTCGAGCGTGAGTTTTTAATCGCGAATAGATAATTTGGATGACACTGATATACTCGTATGTAGGTATTTTTGTCATAACATGCCAGGGGAATTAGAGGCGAATTAGTTTTATTTATTGACATTAGCGGCGTATTTTTACACGGATTATAATCAAAGTGCATCACAGCTATGTTCATAATGTGAAACATAATGTATCTCAAATGTCTAAGGCTTAGCCAATTCTAAAATTGAACTACTTATATTTACATTCAAATCCTTGGCTTTAGACGAACTTCTATAAGCTAAGAAACAATACTTTATAAGCAACGTTTAGCACGTGTCTGGTTTGTAACTTCAGACCGCTATTGTTTCTTTATTACAACGCTGTCAGGGGCTATTTGCATTAATCGTCTGCTTTATGATCCTCGTTGACATCAATGAATTTGTCCCGACATACTGTTTGTTCAGTTCATATGTAGTTTAAATACGTAATGGTTTTTTTTAATAATTTGAATAATTTTAAATAAATATTTGTAATTAAAATTATGATATGTACACATAATGGAAAACAAAAACATTTTCTTAAAAATCAATAAAGTTTAAATTAGGTTTGTAAATAAGATGTGTCTAAAAGAATATTTTTTTTAATTATACGTAAATCCTAAACAATACAGATTCTTTTTAAAACTATCTTAAAAACGTGTAGATAAGTAGGTGTTTTAATTATTGTATTTTAACAAAGCTCTAGGATACTTTAAACTGACACTCTAAACAAATTAAACGCTTTACTGTCCAATAAGTTGAATGTCTGCTAAAGTGAAAATCACCAGATACCTCTTAACACAAAACATCAAAGTAGGAAACAACATGTACAGCTAACAAATTAATATACAAAAGTTTAGCTCGCTAAGCTAAAAATAATAGAATCAAAGGGGCTCGGACGAGTGAAGGAAGATTATTCTATTTATGTTAATGTCACGGGCGTGAGGAAGCGTTTAAATCCAGTCATTAATTATTGTCACGGTAAAGACAAAATATATAATACATCGGCTATTTGCTGCCCCGTAACTCCTTTATGGGCAGGACGAAAGAAATAACAAGAACATAAGTAGTGGCCTACAACGGATTGATGATAGACGTACATGTCTGTATGAAAAAACGTGGCTCTAAAATTAACTACGCTAAGGCATTTAGTCCTAAAATGATATAATGTTCTCACGTGGAAATGGGGGTAGGGACATTAAAAATCATTTTGTCATCTTCAGAAATTTATGAAGTCGGCCTAAAGACGTCAGATTAAGACTATTTACGGATTTTTATGACGGTTTAGATTATGCGTGTTGCTGTTTACACTTCCGCTAACAAAAATAGATGATCGATATAGTTTGTTGATGTTAAAAGATGTATTCCTGCAAGACATGCGTTCCTTATGGGCTATAAAAGACGAGTCATCGCAAATAATTAAAAAGGCGTACACGATATTACAATACAATAGATACTACTTACTGTTCAAAGTTCCAGTACAATACTGCTTTGATAATGATACATTTGATTTTGTTATATTGACATGACTTGTGAAAGTTTTTTTCTTTTAACATACATTTATAAATAACGATTGATATAATAATTAAAGCACTATAAATAATAACAAAAAATGTGATGTTCATGAATGTGTGTTTGTTATTCTTTCAAGGCGACACTGATAGTTGAGTCAAAAGATAAATTAATTATTATAGGTACATACAAAAAAATAAAATAAAGGAAGTTTTGTATAAAATCGCACCCAAGAGAAGCAGCGGTATATTACTAGTAATGAGTTCTTTTACTCTATGAAAGAATTCTTAAAATAAATTATTTCGTCCCTAAAATTACATACTTAAGTAACAAAGAAAACTTATTTTATAGCTTAATTAGAATCGAAATCATATGAGCTAAATAACTTTTAATGATTAAATACAAAGAGCAATACAAAAAGTCATCGCACTTGCTTACTCTGAGATATTGCAATAAATCTCTCCCAGTACAATCACGTACACTCCCTATAGACAAGTGTTATAATTAAGTTAAATTCACCGAGCTACTCACTGTCGGAGCGTTCAACGGGCATTCTTTTAACTTAGCAGTGCAGACTTTCATCTCCTTTTATCGCACGGAACTGTAGAATAAGTAAAGTTATTAAATGTTTTCTTCTTATTTCTTCATCATTTCTAATTAAAAGTTTTAAGTTGTTCTAGCAAGATCTTAACAGGTACGATTGTTTGATTTATATTTTGTTATTTTGAAAAGTACCACTTATATTATTATTTTGTTTTGAAATTTTCTGTATCTATAAATTTTAGTTTACCTTGCTTATAATTAGTTATAACAAGTAAAAACTTAACGAAATAAAGTTGGTCATACCTTAGATTTTTTTTTAGTTATAATGAGATCGAATTCAAAACTTTGACATATTTTATTATATTATAATGTTACTAGTGACCTACACTCGTTTCGCTCGTGTTTTAACGGTTACTATCGATAGGAATAAATATTATATTTTTTTCCGCGTATTTTATGTTATGTATATAGGTAATATTGGTAATTATATTCTTTTTCTTTTCAATATTATAGGTATCTCTATAAGAAAGTGGAAACTTAATATATTTTCAATCAAATAATTCTTCTATCGATGTGTTAGTGTGTAGCAGTTATGAACTCAACCGTACCTCGCACAGATGGTGGCGTACTGGCAAGCGCAAGGCTCAGAACAAAAACATTATTGAACTACTAATAATGCTTGGCGTCTTACTAATTACTTTTAGCTTCCATAGGATGAACCGTTAATCGATGTTTCATACTAATCTGTGTGTCTGTGAAAAATTGTCTTAAAATGAGCATTCGTCACACTTATAACAAGTTTGTGGGCTTTGCACATGTTTTGAATTTTTTGTTTAGGTAGAAAGGTAGGTTAGAAAAAGTATATGAAAATATTTTTAAATATGATTATAGCACTGTGGACTTCTTTATGTAATATTTCGAAAGACGCAAGTTCGATATCCATTTGAGGCAAATGACAAAATCAGTCTACGGCTAAAGAATGAAGGAAATTCTTATCGAGTTAACACTCGATAAGAATTTCCTTCATTTTTTTATACAATATAATTTGTTCACATTTTTTACAAGCAGTTATGTTAATTTTCCAAATTGTTCAATGAATCGGAGATGGAACGAAGCTTTGAATAAATTATTTCCTCTTCCACTAAGTGGTCAGTGCACAATGCGACATAATAGCTGACATATTATGTCTTTGTGCTGACCTGAATGAGTTGCGCAGTCCGCTCCAATATTACTACTACATGAATGCAGATGGGAAACCAGAAATGTACGTACAAAATGTTTTTTACACAAAGTAAAACCCATGAGCCAAATATCTTTGATGTTATTAATCTGAACTTCAAAGCGTACTATCATAATAACTGCACTCTACGATACTTTTAAATATTCCTATTTTTAAATACTAGGATAATTTAAAATCTCTTGGATAACATTTGCTTTAACAAATCATGTATTACTATCGAATGTATAATATCACGGTATTCAATAGTGACATTTACCTTTCTTTATACTTGAACCTTGACCTTTATTTTGGCACACGCATAACATTCTAACAATATCAAAGCTTGGAGCGAATTCATTCAATATTCCTACCGACGACTTTATCGAACTGTGACTTTCTTTGAAGGCATCCCTTTTATTTTATTGCAGACGTCATCGACGTCCCGATGATTTATGGCCTGAGATTCCAGAGACAAATGTCTTCGGTGGGTTCTTTAAATTTTTTGCGCACTCGACGCACCGTGTAGACATTTAACGCTGATTAAACTGTAAAATTACGGTCCCAATGGTCTTTGACAGATGCGGCACAGAATAATAACATTATGTGTGTACGTTTCGAATTTTAGGTAGCGGTTCCAAGCAAAGGGCCTTTGTAGATAGCGAAATCCACTTACAATATAAAGAATACAAAGGAGATCTTTGGCAAATTGTAAAATATACACCTAATTATTACATTCAAGTGTGACGGAGCGTTAAGATTTGGTCTTGAGCTTTAAAGGCGGTACTTGAGGCTTATGAAAACATGTTTCAATGCAAGTAACGGCCGGTAGAGAACGTGTTATTGTGATAGGTGTCCATAATTTTTGCACGCTTCATTTTTGCGTTAAGATTGTACCACGTACGTTGTTATGTTAGTAGCTACCGTTGATAATTTTCTTTCTTATGTCTTATAATGTCATTATTCATATTATATAAATGTTTTAGTAGGTATCATACATAATCAAAAAATATGCTCATATTTATATCTATACGTATAGCTATAGCTATAATATATTCTTAACTAAAGAAATCGATTCCAATCCTCCTTAAAAAGATTACAACGTAATCAATTATATAATAACACACCCATTCTTCACAACCCTAAGTAGGTAATATTATGAAATATTAGCTGTTTATCGGATAGCCGTCGATCAGCGCTTTTTTCTCTTTGTTCGCTTTATTTTTGATGAAATTTATAAATTTTTATGAATGAGCTTCCCCGCCCCTTCTCACTCGTGAGCCGATTGTTTTGTCAGCCAACACCTGGACGCAAACAAAACTAACGGACCGATTCAAGATGGCGACTTTATATAGTGTTTCAAGCACACCGTTGTGTGTTATTAAAAGCACTAATGAATCCTCCTTTGTTTTCTGTTGTGGGATCAAATAGATTTTACTTTTTAATTATTTAGCACCCATTTAAATGATTGTTGTAAATAACAATTGTGTTATGTTGATGTTGGTAGAACGGTTGGTATTTAATACTTATATTTGCTTTAACAAAGCTACGTGTAGAGTATCATTAAGAGTAATTATGCTAGAAATATTTCGAACTATATTTAACTGCTGGTTTTACCTACGTTATTTTGTAGTACCTGTATTTTTCATAGATCTTATTATTTCTTATACTTATATATCTTTATATTACAAGTTTCTTCTATTTTTTTTAAATCTTAATATTTAACTTTTTTTTAAACTGCTATATTTATTTTTTCATAAAAATACCTATCATATTTTGGATTATTCCACCGAATCACCCTCGAATCGCTCGGGTCTTAGGTACATTTTATTTTTTAGAACGGAATTCTACTTTTTTTTTCTTCTAAATAATATAATAAAAGTCTAAACTATTCCTTATAACATCAGCAGCATCAGTAGCTATCTGTCCATGAAAATCACCTCAAGGACTGTCCAACCTTTTAGAGATTAGCCGGAATAATCAATTTAAATAATTATACGGACAAAAATGTCAATAAATATTGTGTTTTCCTTATAAGTACCGTATAATTACATATACTCGTACATGTAGTGAAAAGATGTTATAATAATGAAACAGAAACTTTAATTTTATTTAGATGTATAAAATATTTAATAATATATTTTGACTTTTGTTTAACAAAGGTTAAAGAGCAGAGTAAGTGAGAGATTGAAATCATATAAATGTAGTTTTATTTAATTTAAGTAAACACATATTCCTAGTATTCACTTAAAACAATCTATGTAATATTATCTTTAATAGATAAATTAATAAACCTCACACTAACAACAAATCTTCAAAATTATAATTCCCTTCATGTACAAGCAAATGAGTAAAAGCTGATTCTAGTTCTTAATCATGCTTTTACGATTAAAGAGCACTAAAATAAATCGTAAATTAATTCCCAATCTTTATTGTATTACGTCCATTTAAAATTCTTTTAAAACACCGCATCGCTACTCACTAGATATCAAAAATTAATAGATTTGGTCTTTCAATAACCCAAAAACCGTAGACCTTATACTGTAACGAATAACGTACATAATTGTATGACATTTTGACGTCTAGTTAAGGTGCACCGTGCCTCGTTTTGACCTGAATTATTAATTATAATCGGCCTGTTTTACATAATTTTGTTATTAGACATGAGTTAAATTATTGGGCTCTGTTTTAGCGGTATCGTAAATATTCGTGTTACGTTCGGTTACTGTCGGATAATTTGTTTTTAATTAATTCCTAGTTCGTTAGCTTCTTTGGTACTCGTATATTATCTTATTATGTGACATCACTACTGTACCAGTTATTTCATTTGAATATAATATGCTTAACATCTTTAATACTATGCTTTGAGTGCTTCTTTTTATACTAGACGTTTTATATTAATTTAACAGTTCTTATTAGGCATATTTCAGATGAAACCTGAATACATAAACGACTTGATGTATTTTGGATGAAACAGATATTGTGATGTAAGGATTTCTCTAAAGACGAACGAAGTAAGTTAGTTAAAAAAAATAAATTTTTACCTACACAATTATTAAACAAAAAACCTATTTAGTTTTTCTATATTATAGTTACATTGCGACTTTGCTATACCTCCGCTTTTCCAAAACAATTTTCCCATAAAAAGTAAACCATACCATAACTATATATCATCGAAAAATATCTGTTTCCTGAAAACACGCAAAAATTTGCTGAAATTATAGAATGGAATATATTTTTGCAGCTAATTTCCCGTTTCATGCGTCGCTGAACACATTTGATTTCACGTCACATACGAGCCATGTATTATCGCGATAATAACGGCATGAGACCCCAATGTTAATAGTTTGTCATGGTTTTGTTGGTAATGAATTGTTAACGATATCAAATGTACATATAAATGAAGCTAACAATATAAAATTATTGACATTTTACATATAATTTGAGTTTTGTTCATGTATTATTGCAGAATGTATTTATTTTCTATTAAATAGTATGTAATATAATTTCGTAGGCGTGTATTTACTATTCCTTCACGCTGAAAAGGTTTATTTTGATAAAATTTAGTGAAGTTTAGTGGATACACTTTTACTTGGAGTAACATAAACACCGCATCTAGGAACGTAACGGAGCAAAGCATGGGTTAATCACTATAGTAGACGTCTGTAATATTATGTGAATCTAAATTTTAAAACCATGTATCAACGGTCAACATGTGAATTTTTTTCTTAGTCAAACAAACTCGTGGGCAGAAACAAGTATCCAATATATTAGTTTAACGACAAAAAGCCGCGTCTCAACTTGCCTGTATACCGTAGTCGAGTTGCGTAAATCCTACCCACTTCTTCGGCCGATAAGGCGGCTTCATATCGAAATTTACCACAAAATATGGGAAACATTTTATGAAGTGCGTTCTACTGTAACGAGATAGGCTACAGTCAATTTCGGCCATTGTTATTAGGATAAGCGAACGTAAAATCCGAATATATTTATAGCCACTCTCAGTTTCCGTATCATTTTTGTAAAGCCTACTAGTGTTTTTCTACGTGATCGGCCTGTAATATGGAGATAGAGGCCTTTGTTTACAATAGCCCTTTTTACGTAGGTACTGATTTTTTTGTTTATTGTTAAACGCTTTTAACCCTACCCTAATATTTTTCTGAATAAATTTACTATTAGCGGGTCATGTTCGCACTGTTAAGTACTTATTAACGTATAAACTAATAATAACTTATAAATTAAAATATAAGTCTTAAATATTCTTGACCGTGATGCGTCTACTCTACTATGTTTAACATTTCAAGAGCGAACATCTAATAAAAGACACAAATGTTAGAGTCAGTTACATACATTTATATAGAGATGCTTTGCTCAATTTTTTGAACTATGGTTTTTAGGTATTAGGTTTTATGCTTAGCTCAAAAGCTAAATAAGCACAAGAACCAAAGATAACTTTTTCTGTATCTCTTGCCATTGCTCTTGCCATATAAAATTTTGTAAAGTCTGTTATTTATTAATGTTGTCACCATAATATACTTATAACTAGTACATTGTCTAGACTACTTTTAAATATTATTAATTTTACATATTATTGAAAATTTGAGAATATAATGGAGTAGGATTTTTCTATTAGGTATACATATTATGTGTAATCAAATATAACCAAGACAAAAATATTCTTCTTAATCTATATTATATACATTATACAACAGGTATTTAGTAATATGTGGAGCAAAACAAACTTGTTAATTCGTCTTCGTTGAGCACTCACTTAAGTACCAAACTGAAGTCCTTCGGCGACCTTTTCATTCAGCAAAGATCACGTTAATTTCTAAGACGTCCCCTCTTCATCTTCTTAATAATTTACACAATCTCTCCCCACCTCTGAGCTTTGAGAATTCACTGTAAGAAATCAGTTTCATAAAAGTATTAAGTAAGTGTTTATCTAATATACAAGACAGGCTTTGAATTAGGTCTGGGGTAAATATTTATGTACCTACAATGTACAATGTACATTGTACATACCTTCATAATAATATTATCTTTGTAAAATAGATTTTTTTGTCTGGAAAGACGTTAAATTTGTTTGATTGTTTCTTTGTAGTACTAGATATTATTAATTCCCTTAAATATTGTATAATACCTCAATAAATAAAATATATTAAATAAAACCAAAGGAAATAATTAAATAAGTATGAAATAGAGAGAAATATTTTAACTTTTCTTCTATTTTTCTCTCGCAATCTGCTAGATACAATTAATATTAGTTTTTTTACAGCATTTTTGTCCATAATTACCCACATTCTAACAAATTATGCCGGTGTCAACAACAAAATATAAAACTCCAAGAATCTATGCGACGAATAAAGCATTATAGTCTTTCTTTGTGCTTATTAATTCATATTACACGGCCGCTTAGGCCTCTTGACGGAATGACAAAAGATGTTCTTCGCACGACCACAAAAGTCAATGGATCGGACCGAACTGAATATAATAAATTACTATGCCTATCTTTTAAGATACCAACGTACTTATACACGTGAGGTTTTGTTCGCTTTTCTCTCGACCGCGTTTATTTGTGCACGGGGACAATTTATCTTACGACGTGAGTGTAGCATGAATGAATAAGCTTACGGTCACCAGAATACATTTATGATTTGGCTGAAATATAAAGAATTTTCCATTACATGTATGAGTATTTTTCGTAATATTTCACATGTATATTTGTAAAAAATAACTTGTAAACCCATATCATTCAGATAGTCTAGTTCCATCTTAACCTAATAACATTATATGTGGGTATATAATATACGTAATTAACTCGGGTAAGTTAATATTTATGGACCAACGTCAAACAAGTATCGAAGGCTAGTAATACTTGAAGTTC
The DNA here is from genome assembly GCA_951802675.2 of Boloria euphrosyne. NCBI lineage: Eukaryota > Metazoa > Arthropoda > Insecta > Lepidoptera > Nymphalidae > Boloria > Boloria euphrosyne. The sequence continues at coordinate 8,859,862 of OX637879.1, read as the reverse complement.
ATAAATAAACATTGCTCATAAAATATAACTTGTTCTTACTCAATTCATAATACAATTATTAATTCAATATTATTTTCATCAGTTTATTTTTAGAATAAAATTCTTTTCATATCGAAAATTCAATAAAGAAAAAGTTTATACAATCGTGTCATTTTGCCGCAACGCGGCCTCTTCCCTTCGTCCTCACCCCGTCGACCCAGCATAGTAATCTGACATATTTGTAGGCTATTTATTTGTGATGCGTATTAAAGATATTTGCGAAAATATTTTTATCATAAACATATATACGATAAATATATTATACTAGCAGTACACGCGGCTCCGCCCGCGTTCTAAAGACGTAAATGCAAGCCTGGTTTTATTTCTAACCTTCTTTTTGTATTTTTCTCAGAAATTAGTTATTTTTCCGCCGTAAAAAGTATCCTATATATTGACCCGGGTAACCAGCTAACATCATACCAAAAATCCAAATCCGTCCAATTTTTTTTTCGTGATGCGGTCACAGACAGACAGACAAAAATTCTAAATATAATAGATTTGGCTTGTGTATCGATAATAATGTCTATTTCAATTAGATATTCCAAAAAATATTCAATGTACAGATTCGACTCAGTTAGAATTTTATTATTATCTATATATATAAAAATGAAACCCGTTTTCCGTTGTCACGACATAGCATGAAAACAGCTTGACCGATTTGGCTAATTTTGGTCTTGAATTATTTGTGGAAGTCCAGGGAAGGTTTTAAAGGTGAATAAATATGAAAGTTGTGCGGAAAAAAAGGAAATTAAAAAAAACTTTATAATATTAATGGCGTTTGACGTATCATGTTATTACCGTTGCCATGGTGCGTGCAATGGTAATTAAATCAGCGAATACAAACTGGGAGGTGCGAAGTAAATGTTGTTTTGCGAATGCGTAATAAAACATTTCACCGGGAGGAAAATTTTATAAAAAAATTATATGTGGACAGAACAACGTCTGTCGGGTCCGCTAGTATACATATAAAAGATAATGTTTGTAAATAAACGGTATGTTGTAGGTCTATAATATTAGTTACTTCTTAATTAATACCAGTTTAGAAAGTTTGAAAGAAAAAAAATAAGTTTCTTATTATAAATTTATCTTTGTGCTTTTTACACTTAACAAAATATATATTTATGAAGCATTATGTTTTGTACCTATTTGTATTATTAACTTCTTGTTGGCAACAACCAATCTATACTAATATGAACAAAATAGAGATAACTAAATATAATATAACTTTTCCAAGAGAAGATACATTATTCTCATTTATTATAATAGATTACGGCATCAAATATAGGCAAAATGAAAAATTTCAGTTTCTGAAGAATTCATTACTAATGCTCAGTGACAGACGGTAACTAGTGAACGATATTATACAACTTTTTTGAGTTGGTATTCGTCATAGTCCTATTTTTTTTTAATTTATCTTACGAAATGTGTATTTTTATATACTTCAATAGAACACCTCAAGGTTTCTTATTAGTGTCCCTTACCCTTGTCATATGTATACTCCTCGTCATATCTTTTCGCTTACGTCCCTGATGTGTCATTAAAGTAATGCATAATATGAGTGTAGTACAAAATACATTGCTTATTTATAGAATTGTCGTGATTTATTCAGGCTTTTTATTGTTCCTCATTCCATGTAGAAAACTGAAATTTTTGCAAAATTTTCAGCACCCACACGACTTTTGTTTTGAGGCAATCTTTCATTATTTTCGTCTAAATTGTCTATACCGTTCCCTCCACAATGTATTCGGACACAATTTTATGAAGGAATCAATTAAAAAAGTGTCTACTTTTTAAAAATTAACAGCTTTTCACTAAATCCATATGAAAGTACATAGTACGGTATTAACATCAAAAATCAATTTATAAAATTTAGTTCTGTCTGTCGGTCCGTCCGTTTGTTCCAGCTTATCTCTGAAACTGCTGTGCCGATTTTCATTTTCATTCGCTGATAGCTAATGTTATAATGAGTAACTTAGGCTACTTTCATTTTAGAAATTTCATTTATTTTAACTAGCGGAACCCGCGGCTTCGCTCGCGCTAAATCTTGGGACGAACCGAAGCGAAGCGAGGGTGAGTCGCTAGTTAAAATAATAAAAACTATCGGAATTAATAGAAGTATTATGAATAGGCTATTTTCCGACGGACAAGCGCATACTATTAATATACACCAAAATTAGACATTAAAAACCTAATTTGATATTCATGTTCTATCGCTATTTTCTAGAATAATCTACTTTGTTATACCGTTTAACTAAAATATCTCAGAGGAGATCTCAAACAAAAATCTACGAAGAAACTTCGCTAAGAAGATAAAAATGAAGATAAGTTCGAGTAATTTGTTAACTAAAGTGTCAAAACTAATAAAAACTAAAAGAAGTGGACTTGGACTTTTCGACACAAGGAATGTACTCTAGATGTTTTATTTGCACTATTTTTATAACAATTAACTTTACAATAGTGTAAAGTCATTTTGAGATTTCACGATTGCATATTATTTAATAAGTTCACGATCTTTTTATACAAATAACCTTTGTTGGCATATAATATTACATATAATATATAATAAGCACTAAGCAGTGGTAATCCATCGGTAACGCGCTCGCTTCTATAACCGAGTGATACGGGTTCAAATCCGGTTCTCGCACCTCCGATATTTTCATGTGCGAATCATTTCTATCCTGATTACCACTTGTCTTACGGTGAAGGAAAACATCGTGAGGAAATCTGCATGTCTGAGAAAACCTAGCAAGTTTTCGTAAGACATGCGAAGTCCACCAACGCGCACTAGGCCATTGCATTGTACTGAGGAAGGCTCGTGCCCAGCAGTGGGACGTTAAAAAGGGCTGATGACTGATGACAACCTTTGTTGACTATTCGTTGTTTCATAGAAGGGTAATTTTTACAGGTTACTAGTAATTCTTTTGTGTCATTTTATATCAGCGATCTACAAAAACTATTAAACTATATTTAAATTAGCTTTAACGATTTTTTTAAAGTTTAGAATCATTCTTATCAGACTACTATTATAAATGTGGAAGCTCGTATGGGTGTTGTTTGTTACTCCTTCGCCCTTAATGACTAAACAGATTCTATTACATTGATTGACTTTGACTTGGAGTACTACATAGATTGTTGTTAAATACCTAGGGACGTCTCAAAATGAATCTAGGAGATCTTCCTAGTTGTATTAGAAAGCTTAAATTGAAAAGTTTTGACGTAATAATTCAAAAGTGACTTAGAGGACCGTTGCGGCGTAGTGACGGTGTTTAACAAGCATTGTTTAAACTTGACGTGGTTAAACAAAGGTAGTGTTTGATCATACAGAAAATCACCATCATAAATTAGATGTACATTGTATGTATATTGCATAACTAGCAAAACCGTTTCGCTGGGCGTAAGTTAAAAAAAATTAAACGAATTTTATATAGTTTTTTAATAAAATTAAATTACCCTTAGTTACTCCTTAAAACATTCTGCGAGCGAAAGTCCCGTCAAAATCGGCCAGCCGTCAAAACCAGCCGTTTCAGAGATTAACCGGAACAAACAGACAGACAGACTAAAATTTTAAAAATTGATTTTTCATGTAAGTTACATATATATATATATATATATATATATATATATATATATATATATATATATATATATATATATATATATATATATATATATATATATATATATATATATATATATATGATGTCCGTGTAAAAAAACTATAACTAGCCTCAAACTAAAATAAAAAACTGTCTATTAAATATGTAATACTTTGACATACGTGAGTATTCATTCTGTTCTTTTGTCTCACATATCCGTTGTGTTCCAACAACAAAACCGTTTTGTTGAAAACGCGTAGGCACTTAGTATATCTACTAGAACAGGTACGCTTCAAATTCCATTTCATATTCAAAATATGCTCACATATAAAATTAAAAATAAAGAATGGGTCCGAAGCGTACTGTTGCTCTATGGAAATGTAACAATTTATTTGAAATTTACATTTGACTGACATTGGAATATTTGTGTAGTAATTTTGTTAGTCATAGCCTCTGAAAAGATTGTTTTTAGTTTTAAAATCAATATGTACCGCAATCCACCGTGCTCCAAGTGGTTTTTGTATTATTAGGCCAAATTTTTTCAGTTACAATATTCTATTACTATAGCAGAATAATGGATATCCTTCTAAAAGTAAAAGTAAAATATAATATCATGATATTGAGTAGATAATAAAATGATCTATACTTATAAATAAAAAAGTTAGTAATTTCCAAATAATGATGTTTTTTTTCAAAGTTATTTCTATGATACCAGTGTCTAAACAATCCTTTTTATATATTTTTTTGTTTGTCTGGCTGTCTGCTTGTTCTAGCTATACTAGTTGTATAGAGCTGCTTAACCGATTGTAATAGGACTTTCACTAAAAGATAAAAAAATATGTAGAGCCACATATAGGATATGTTTTATCCGAAGAAATTTAGAGTTCCAGCATGAAAAACGAACTTATGTTTCTAAACTAGTAAATTGCCAAGAAAAATATATTGGAGATACCACTAAGTGTGGCTACAAAGCTTATTCTAAACTTAAATTATGATACTTTTTTACTAACAACTTCTTTATCTTTAAATATTCCATATCACACTATCTCAACACTAAGTTCACTGCTCTTCAAATGACACTTCTAACACTATATATTTGTCGTCGAAACAATAAAGCTGACCTATTTATTGTCATATTCAATCAGATAAGCTTAAATTTCAGGTCATTAACACCACCGATAACATTTATTTCTTAGGAAATTTTATAGCGTTGTTTTGTTATTCTTTGATAAATTATCACGTATGAGAGCTAGCAGGATATTTTTCATTATAATCTTAATTCGAATCGCCCGTATATCCTAGCCCAGTAAATTTTACTTTGGACATTAATCAAAAATTCGACTTATAGATAAGATGTTACCGGAATTAAGCATTCTTGGTAGTTTCTGATATCGTGATAGTGATATATGATGTAACTAGTCACTTATTACCATATACATGACAACTCCATTAAGAAACGAACACTTGTAGGGTCTAGGGCAAACCAGATATGTTATTTATAGTTATGATTAGAAGAAGAAAGTAGAATAAGTTTATTAATATGTAAAAATATATATTAAGATTATAATCTAACAAGAAAAAGTACTTAATGCTTATAATCTAACGGATTAATATTTTCCACACTGTAACAAAATCAAAGTAAAAAATTTAATCATCATTAAAATTCCTTTGAAAGGGTGGTCTTACAAATTAAATGGTACATTAGTGTATACTTTTTACTCTCGAAACAACACAAAATCTGCTCACAATTACACGGTGTAGCTACCGGTTAGCTTTTATAAAATAAAAGTCATTTCCTTCTTTTAAACCAGTGGCAACCATGTCTAATATTTCATTATGACTTCCAGATTTCTTTTCAAAGCACAGTACTGGTATAAAATATGAAAATATCTTATTAACTCATATATTTGATTTCTACTCCACTAATAAAATGAAACACAAGTTAAATTTATTGGCACTACTTTAAATGGTGATTAAATCTCCACCGTGCATTTTTCTTGCGCTAAAATAAAATTAAAACCATAAAGGATAGCACTTTATAGCCTATAAGATACGACTAGAGGCTAACGACCCTATCATCAGTTATAATGCCAAGCGAATATATTCTGACGCTACCCAATTAGATACGTGTTAATGTAGTTACATTGCAGATGTAATTTTAAATTATCCTCTTTATTACCCACATAAACCATTGAACGCGGATCGACGTCCATACATTAGCGCGATCTGATCATAAAGACGGCACATCCCATTTATGAATAACTTTTTGCCGTTTGTTTTCATACAACACTTCGCTTTACGTAATACGTTAGCAGCCGGTTCCGCTGTTAGGCCATGACTCATGTATCGTATCGTAAATTTAGTGGGAGGAGCTATCGCCCTCGCTATCGACCTTCCCACTTGAAATCGCGTAAGACAAGGCCGCTATACGCGCAACGAGCTGTCAAATAAAAAACGAACAAATGAGGTTTCCATATTTTAAACTAGGATAGAAAAATGGGGGCCGATCGAAGGCTTCCCCTCATTAATAAGCTATTAGATTACGTGATGTCGCATGGACCGATTGGTAGGCCATAGGGAATCCCAATAAACGTTGCCCCCACTTCCACTTGGATGGTTGTTTGAGATTCAAAAGAAGCCCTTTTGAACGCTCACAAAACAAAACGGGCGCTCGAAAAAGACCCCGCTCTAATTCTCTTTACGATCTCCGATTTCAATTGCTCCTTCAGAAATTTGAATGTAGGAAGGGACAAAGTTTTGTCACGTAGGGTCGCCGGTAAAAGTGTACGCTGGGTACACATAAAATGCGGGCTTGCCTCATAGGTACCCCATTAACGAGAGTACCCGACAACCTAAGGCGATATCAAATCGAAAGATCGTATTGACAAAAAGTAAGTATAGAAAAGCTACCAAGCAACACGACTACTTTACGAGCCGCTCTGTTATTAAATATTTTATTTAAATACTCTATTTTTTACTGGTTTGATTCAGTCTATAGACCTAAAACCCTTTCAAATAAAGCAAGAGACACAATCGTTTTTTGTCACCAATCCCGCGCGTGTATTTACTGGATACCATTTTGTCCCCTAACTGATGTTTTTTGATAGAGATCAGTTTTTGTACAACCATTATTACGAGACATTGTGCAAAGCTTTAACGCGGATAAGATCTTCGATATGTCACTAAGGTCTCAGCTGATTTTTTTATTAAAAAGGAGTAAGCTTTTTCATCTCCAACAAAACACGTTGAACTATAAATATATCATGAGATCCAAAGATTATTAAATTCTCTCACGAAAAATGGTTGTAAGAAATTGTATTTCACACTGTAGTTAACGTTTTTATTTACCTACTATTCAGTTAACTTATTGTCTTTATTAACTGTGAGTTTATAGTGAGCTTCAAGAGTCTTAAAACCTTAGTCTCTCCCGTGACCAGATTAACTGTAAAGTATTTGAAACCTCAGAAACAAAAAATAAAAATGAATCGAATCCAAAAAAATAATAATATTTAAAATATTAAATATTATAACTCAAATTTGAAAACTATTCAGAATGTATTATTATTTATTTTGAAAATTTTCGATGGACGAACCAAGGCTATCACTATGCGATTTTCTTAAAAACCACTTATTGTCAGTTGAGTCAGCGGGTTCTTAAGGAGCAACCAGGACAATTTGGATCCGATTACACGTCCGAAGATGCGAGATTGTTTGTCGTTCCGCAGTTTGACTTGTTTACTCTCTCCAACTATTATATACTTCGACTAATGTTTTCCCTTTTAGTGGTTTGAGGACAATCTCGAGTTACTTGTAAGTACTCGTCAAGGAAAATATCCGTCGAATACAGAGTATTCAGTAAGTCAGCAATCAATTTATTTTATTGGATGTCTATTTAGTTTCCTTTATAAGTATATATTTAATTTGTGTTCTTATTTATTTGGTAAGAGCTTTTTTAGTTGTTTATATAAGTATTAGTCCAGAATCGAAGAATTCAGACATTTATAAATATTGCTTACAAAATTAAATATTTTTAATGGTAAATAAAAAATAATAGTTACTCAAATCGACCATTAATATCAATAACTTTGTTTTTAGTATCTGAAAGTCAATAAAGAACAAAGTTAATGTACCCATATTTTGGCTGTTAAGATTTATTCGGTGAATAGATCGTAATAACGTGGTATAATCCATTTTTACTCATCCCTCAGCGATAAATCGACTTTACATTTATTACCGCCTTGTAATAATATTTAACTCCTGTTTTGTTTTTTACCCGATACCAATATCACACCAAGATTTTATTGAAAAACCGATTTTATAGGTTTAATAAAATTTATGATCCTAAAGGTCTCTTAGATAAATACGAAACAAAGCGTTAGATCATGAATTTGGAGGCTATATGTTTTACGAGTCCCATTTTCAAAGCGTACACTTAAGTTTTGTAAACATCAATAAATTTTATATTGTTTAGAGAGACATGCTTTGGTTGAGTAGCCTTTAAATATTTGATCGGAGTACCTAAATTATATTAAGTTGTAAAATAACACTTTGAAAGTTACTTTTATAACAGTTAGGTAATTTATTTTGTTTATAAATATGATTTGTAAGAAATAGTTAAAATATAAAGTGCTTAAGATAGTTATAAATAAATACACGACTTAGTTTCATTATTTGGTGAAGAAATTATTTTTTTTTATATTCTTTACTTGTAAATATAAAATTACGCCATTTTCAAAACATGTAAGAGATTATAATAACAACAAATTCGTTGGTAATCAATATAATTTCCACTTTAAACAATTTGTTCGTTAAACTTTATCTAAGCCATTCCACGAATATCATCGCATCAGCGGTTAGCTTTGCTGGTAACAGCTGCTGATTGCGTCTGTAGATTATACAAAATTTAATCCTCTTGCAAAATCGTATTGAATTTCTTTTTCACTCGATTTATTGCGTTTCTTTATACCCCAGACTGTCGCCAAAAGTTGAGCTTTACCTTTCTCAAATTACACGGTAGCTTCTTTGCACTGCTATGATCTTGCTGAAAGTGCCATTCATTCGTATCGCCTCCATCGATGCATTTTTTGTTAACGTTCCTATATATTACTATTTGCTACTATTTGTAGGTGTTTCTAGGGGCGTGTATGAGGCTACTTATTAAGTCAAAAAGTTACTTTAAAATTATTCATATTTAGTAAATTACATTACATTATTATTTCTTTTGTAACTTAGTCAACCCCATATTTTCAAATTTATCTATTTAATTATGGTAATTATATATTAAAATTCTTATTGATGGATTTTTACGTAAAACTTATATGGATCAAAACTTAATGTTAACTACTCGTAATATTATAATATTCGTTAAGAAATCACAATAAAACCTAACAATAAAGCCTGGACGAATAGAATCTGCCTATTTAAAAAAAAAACAAGAACAAAGTAATTTCAAATATTTTCCATCGTTTCAACAATATAGCTGGGAATTTAAATAGAGTTTCACACAAACCGTTTTTTTTCTTTTCATAATATTTAGCCACTGTTTTTGTTGAACTTTCGACGGTGTAAATTCAATATAAATCAAATGAACGGCAAATTAACTTTTCATGGCCTACAAAAAACTAGGCGCATTGCAGCTGTATGTAAGACAACTGGTGCATTTAAAACAATATTTACTTTGCAATATACAATAAAAGACTGTAAACATGAAGAGCAATTACTACATCGGTAGCATATTTGTTTAGGACTGAGAAATTGAAGTGTTTTCGAGCATGCCAAGACATTTTGTTCGTGGTATTTCTTCGACTCCCGTCTACATCTTTCCATAGTAATGTAAAGATCATATAGCATCAACGAAATTTAGTCTTTATTACTTTTAATACACGGACTGAAATCGTTAAATTTATTTAAAATTTTATGTTAATATTTTAGGTTTGTATAAGTAAATGCGAAGCTCGTAAGCCCACCATTCGATTGTGTAAATAATACTGGAGTAGAGACAATAATGATTTGAACAATCGTGGTAGGTATAATGTATTTGATTTATTAAACGATGGGTATGCCTGATTTATATCACGTTGGTTTCAAACTCGATGTGATGTATTGTTTTAGATATTCGGTGTCCTGATTCCTTAATGAAATATTAGATTCGTTTGATTAAGTGAAAGCTGTAGTAACTGTATACAGTTGTTCATTTGGTAGCGTTTCGGGTGGCACAACACTTTGGGTGTCGATAACGATCATTTTTATTAATAACATGTCAATTTGTTTTATATATTTAATACTTAATCATTTATTGATATACGCTAGGTTGTAAATTTACTTTTGACAGGTAGTTTTTTACTTCTAAATTACAAGCTTTGTTACTTAATACCAACCTTCACTTCGCTCAGGTACGTCCTGGTCTTGCAAAGGATATACATATATATCTCACAAGCACTTCATGACTTACAGCCATAAGAAGTGTGTTGTGTCACTTCATAATTATTAATATTTTTTTATTTATATATGTAAATAGTTGCGTCGAACCATTTTTCATTGCTTTCTATTATTAAAAAAAAAGAATCCGGACACTTAACACTCATTTATACTTATCATAAGAAAGTATTAACACCTAACTAAAAATAAATAAAAATAATATAGTAGGTACTTGTGTCGCCCAGAAAGATATCTCGTAATATTTTTTTTTATTTTACTTGCAACAAGTATGTTAATATAAGCTTAACCTTTCCAAAGGTAATTTTAACCAGATCAAAAAGAAAAATAATTATTAAATCACAAGTCACAAGTCAAAACGGCTGCCACCAAATAAATAATGTTAAGTTATTGAAACTCAGCTTTAAATATTTAAAATAGAAAACAAGTTCATTTGACGATCGCAAATGAAAATACACTTCTATTTAAGAAAATGATTCATACAACATTATGTCTTTTTGGACACTTAACGGTGACTTTTATGATATATTGTATGCATTCTCGACTAACAGTTTTTATTGTAGGCAACTTATAATACTCGTAGTCATATATAGTAGTATTATAGGTTATAAGTAAAATTACTTTATCTAAAAATAATTGTTTTTAAATATATATAATATCACAAAAACACAAAATAAGGTAAAGGTAAAGAGAAGTATGGTTTCTACATCTACATACATATTGATATATAAGAAACTGAGCATTTCCTCTCAATACTTCCTGTAACATCTTCTTTAATATAAGTTTTTGCGGTTGCTATATAGGAGTTGAGGATATAAATAATATGGAGTATTAATATTTTATTTATACACTTTTTGGAATATAAGAGGTATTTTTGGCGTATTTGAAATTTATTTACATATATTTTACTTTCATAGCAGAATAACTGTTTTAGTAAAAAATACTGCTACTGAAGCCATTAACAAGAGAATTGAATAATAATTAATAAAGAAAGAATAGCATTTTAATTCAAAACAAAAAACATTCTGTTCTAAAACATCTGATGAACGTGGACGGTAAAATACTTTTTAAGATACTTCACGTAAAGTATGCAGACACTGCCTTGAACGATTGCTTGTATTATAAAAGTTCTTTCCTTACTTCATCCTGAGCTTTAAGCTCATGAAAATTTTGAAATATTTCTTCTTTATGACGTGAATTATAAAGTTTTCAAAGTTTTCATTTTCGTCGAGGGTAAATCGAGTTTGTGTCGTCTCATACCGCATTCGCATCTGTGTGGAATGGCTCGATAGTACCGAGACTGTAGAGACAACAGATTGAAGCTATCTTCATTACCAAAGGGTCTTAACTACCAGAGTAATGCTTTCGTAAGTAACATTCAAAAGTCAACTCTATTGTTTAGTAAATAGAATGGAAATGTTAGTATTGTGAGACATTAAATATAAAATGCAATACGGATTGTAGGTACAATGATAGTAGGTGCGCCAGATGTTGTGGTTACGAATTTCGTCGGAACTAAAAGCTTTGCTAGAAGTTTTTCCTTTTGCATATAAAAATACATTACTTATTGATTTAATAATACGTTATTAAGAAAAACAAGTGCATAATTTTTGAATTATTAAAAATTTGCTAAAATAATTCGGTTGAAACAGTAGTAACTTCGTAATTAAAAGCGAAAAACCAGCTGTAATTATATTAAATTTCATCAAAATCTATCGAGGAGTTACTTCGTGCTGCAGTCTCAGACAAACACAAAATATATTTTTAACCAATCCATTCACTAAATCAAAAAGCTTACGGTTATTTTACCATTCATAAATAAAGAGACATATTTTCGAGCTTTTACGTACAAGTATATAAATGACCAAATTAGTGCCTTAGAAACCAATAACTCTACATCATAATTAAACGAATTCAACGTTTCATTAAAATAATTGAGCCGAATTAAATTTACTATTTATGTCACATCCGCATCGTGATTACATAGCGTATTGAAAATCCTTTGATCGCGTAATTTTATGTGTTTTCAATTGGTGAATTGCTCTACTGTACGACCCTTTATGATTAAACCAACACTATTGTCAACTACAAAGCCAACTTATCCAGGTACCCAACCCACCAATTACAAGGTATTGTCAAAAAATATATCTCGGAGACATTTTGAACATGTCATTCAAAGAATGCTTAACGATTTCCGTGCTATTTTCGACTTTATTACGACACTGTTCAGAATTTGATATCTTTGTCGTATATAAAGTATTGTTCGTACGTTTGTCCTTTAGACTGTCATACGTCGTTGCCATTGTTATATTTCTTTCAATGGGTCCTATTTTTATATTTCGTTTTTTACCTTTTATACACCTGCTTATATTTTTTTAAATCCAAGATTTTTGACAATAGTTTCCCATGTAATATATTTTATTTTTAAATCAAAAATAAGAATATCTAAGTGAAAGTATTTCTCTAACATTTCTTAATAATGTGTCTCAAGACAACTTCCAGACATAACCACATTATTATGATAGACAAATTTAATATATAATTTTAGTAACAAAATATTAGCAAAACACGTTGCGAGATCAAAGCTCTACTGACACAGGCTTTGACTCTGAAATGATATACCCCGAAAGCTAATTATACAGTCTGTTTGTACAAATATTTATACGTAAAGCTTCGATTAAGCACGCAGAGTATCAAGTATCTAAATTGCCTTTTATCAAAAGACAAATTACTGTTCAAGATAGTGATGAAAATAATTAGAATTATAATAATAATCAATCAATATATGATAGATTCACAAGTTTAAAAAGTTTCTAGTTTCGTTTGTTGTTATTTTACTATTCGATGACTTTAAAGTATTTTTAATTATATTTGCGAAATAAAGCAAAATAAAATTTATACAATTTTCTTGTGTAAAGCGCTTCAAACAACAGATTAGTTTCCACAAAAAAAGTGAGTGAGTTTAAATACCATATGATAAAAATAACCTATAGCTAATATTATAAATAAAAAATTAAAATATAATAAAATCTGTGAATTACTAATCAAATCATTAATACTGAATACTTTAGTTTAGCTTAAATGATAAGAGAACTTTATTAACGAATCAATGAATCTCTATTAATATTATTCAGTAAATTAGCTCCATTAAGCATAAAACTCGTAATTAAGTGATAGAAAATTGTTGACGTAAAAATATATTAATTATAAGGCAAATTCTCGTAGTTTTGATAGCTATATGATAATTTTGTAATTATATTTCGAGTTAATTTAATTATTATGCTATACCTATAGAAATGTATGACAAAATTTTACTTAAGTATGACAATAAGTATTAAAGGGAGACTCGAGCCCAGCAATAGGACGTTAAAAGTTGCTAAATATATACATACATACGAGTACATGGCAACAACATTTAATTGATTTTGGCTGAATATATACAAACATACATCGCAACCACATTCTATTGATATTTAAAAAATCTATGTTCCCAAAATATTGTCATAACCAATACTCAAAGTTAGCTTAGGTCTATGGTAGCACTTATTTTTTTGTGATCCGAACCGTCGAGACTTGATTTGTTTGAGGATGTTGAAATGACCCTACGAATTTCATATGCTCATTTGAATAGAATAAAGGCAGTCCCTTCCAAATCCGAATCTTGTTTTATCTTATGTCCTTCTCAATGTCTATTTCGGAAGCCCGATCATTTATAAATGTCGTATTTATCCCATACAATGGCCGCTGCCACCTTGATTCACATGACGGACCCCTCACTAATTAAAAAACGACTGACGAATAAGACCGGCGATTTTTATCGTTCGTCGAATCATATCCGATGAAACCACGTAGGCGTTCTCTATAACACTTCCTTTTCACCCATACAATATGTGAAGCGTACCGTCTCCCTCGTTCCATCTACTTGTCTTTATTCATTAAATCACTCGTAATTGTTTATAATTATAAATTTTAAACAGAACTGCTGCCGCATCTTCGTTGATTTTTAACGGGTCTGTGAGAACTTGATATTTTATCTTTTTGATTTAAACTTTGTTACCAAGTTAGTATTACATCGCCTTGGGGAACATTCAATCTTATTCACTTAAACAAAGGACTTCTAATTTTGGAGTGAATAAATTTGTTTCAATAACTGTGGTAAAATATGGTAGCTGAAATCAAGAAGTTGTAATGACAGTGGGTTAAATTAAACCTCTACTGGCTAAGTGACGATAACATTTCAGTGATTTAATTATTGTTATGGTAGCCTTTGAGATTAGGCTTTAGCTGGTGTGATAATTATCATAAATTTATTCATTCCTTGAAACTTTCGGAACTTTATAATTGAAATTATTATCTTGAATATAAAAATACAAAGGCTTATTATATAATTAGTTTCTGTTAACTTAATAAAATATTTATTAAACTTCAGTAAATACGTGCTGTATTGAAAATAGTTTCTTACTAAAATATAAAGGAATTTAAATTGATCCTTTGTGTTAATATCTCAACATTTTTATTCATTATTTATATATTAATCGCATACTTCATTAACATAATATATTAAGTAGCTCCCTGCTTTTTTATTTTTTGCTAATACTACTTGGTATTGCAAAATTTGATTTGGTTATTTTTATTGGACGGTATCACTTTATATTTGAAACATAAACAATATAATGATACTTTTCTTACTCATTTCATATATTTAGCTCTTTTTAACGTCGCACTGCTGGGCACGGGCCTCTCTTCAAAACGAGGGGGTCAGGCCATATTCCACCTCGTCCTCGCTGGCCTAGTGTGGGTTGGCAAACTCCACATGTCTTTCGAAAACTTTAAATAGAAACTTTGAAAGTGATTAATACTCTATAAAATATATTAAACAGTATATATTAACAACTATAGACAAATTGTAAAATACACATTATTAAGAAATTTAAAATTCTTTAGCATTACCTATTTATATTTTTAAACAGTCTCGTAACTTTAAAGTAATATTTGATAATTTACCTATAAATTGAAGTCTCAAGATCGATATCTTTATGAATATTTATCGACTAATAACTAATCATGCAGAGTCAGTAGACCAAAGATCACTAAAAGGCATATTCAGTGGATCATATACATTTTACTAATAACATGCCAGCTCATTAATATGCATTACGCTAGCATGGCTGTTTGCTATCGAAGGAGGGTAATTTTAGATAGAAACTTCATAACTAATTTAACATATATGTAAGTTCAAAATATTTACCTACATTTATGAAGCTTATTTTAAGTATATCTACATATTATGATATACTCGTTCGTGAATAATGTTATTTAAACAATTAGAACAACGAATCGTACCTATCCAGTTACTTTGCGTTTACTTTAGTTAAATGTTATCACAATAACCCTACATTATAATAAAATTCTGAGTCGAATCTGTACATTAAATATTTTTGGAAAATCTTATTGGAATAGACCTTTTTTACGATACATGAGCTTTAATATTTTGTCTCTCTGTCTGTCTGTACTCATGACGAGAAAGTCATTGGACAGATTTTGATTAAATTTAGTAAAAAATACATACTAACCGGTATTAATTTGCAAACTCCATCGCTAAATAAAAAAATTAAATATAACTGCTATCTAATATTAAAATATATTATGTTGTGTTATGATTACGAACATAAAACCAAACCTATTACAATTTTATATTCCAATTTTGACATAATCACAAAATAATGTGCCATTAAAACGAGTCGATGCGCGAAATAAACACCACAGCGTTAAAATAACTATAATCTGAGAGCATCTTTCGGATATTCTTTAATATTAACAAGGTTACAATCGTTTGATGATGTTAATAACTATGCAAAATAACGAATACGCCATATGGCGTCATAACAAACTCAAATAACTCTCAATTTTGTTTGCTCTCCGACACTGTTATTAGGCGGTGTCTTGTTAACATTCTCTTTCCTGCTCAGCCTTCAAATTAAAAGAGAGTCGGCGTCCAACCAAACGCTAGCCGCCTGATCACTACGAATGATTCCGGTACAAAAAATTTTACTTCCACAGTCTTATTAAACTTGTTTCGACGTTTTCTGTTCTAGTCGAATGCATTGGTGTAGAATGTAGGATACAGTGGATAAGACTTCAAACTTGAGTTATACGAAAAGTTAGATTAAAATTTAATTTTCAGCGAGATTTTATGCTTAATGTAATTTGGGTTTTAAGCAATATGAGATGATTTATTAAAATAGTATAAAGCCACAAACTTATTTCAAAAGTCATGCTGTATGAGTGAAAAGTTTAATAAATTTAAATTTATTGAATGGTAAAGTATAATTTTAGTAGACAATAGTTTATTTTACTTCAAATTATTGAATGTTATAGTCTGAGCTTCAAGCCTTATTCATGTTATTTATAGCAGCAATTATCAATTTTAGGGTTCCATAGATAAAAGAGTAAAACCCTGGAAATGGAATAATTTAAACATTGATAGTAATTTAAAGTTTAAACAAGTGCACGTAATAATGTCTAACTTGTAGTAAGGTACTTCACATAAAACAATCTTATAAGTGATTAAAGTATCAGATTTTGCTAGGAATATCTTGACGCTAGTCAGCCTAGCCTAGCCTAGAAGTCTAGACTGTAATTAAAGTTATTATAATATTTATATTTTTAACTTCTACAGAACCCTTCACTGTAAATATTCACAAATATATTTATACAGTTTTTTAGTTTCTGTTTAACCTATATTTGTGGCGTCGTTACCCGAGGCGGCGAGGGAGCGCAATTATGTAATTACGTGTTAGGAGATATGTTTTTATCACGTCCACCCTTGTCTATTGGATGATAATTTGTAACTTTTTGGTTTTTGCGTCATTAACCAGCAATTTGGTGAGTTTTATAACCATATGTCAAAACGAGCTACTTAGTTAGTCAGTTACATAATTATTAATCAATAAATAAATTAACGGCCTAGGTTATATGAAACAATATATTACGAATTTATGTAAAAAACATACGCTGTAGGTACATAAATTTCCGAATATTCTGAGAATTCTTACAATAACATGTTAACGATAATTATATACCAGACACGAATTTCTGTTTAAACCAATTTAAGTGATTTCAACGCTTTCGCACTTTGTTTAACTTTAATTTGGTTAAATGCTTATTTTCTTATTATTTTTCTTTGCCACGAGATCATTTTGGTCGCCATATGCGTTTAACGATAGAGGGTCAATAATACGCGTAATCCCGTCAGTAGGATGTTATACTTGGTTAAAGACAAGGATTAATATTGAGCTGATATTACTAGATAACAAATGAAAAACAAAAAAGCAAGGGTTTACTTATAAGAGAATATGTACATGAGCTCAAAACATATAGGTATGTTAGCCCTTCTATATAGCTGTAGTGACACATTTTATACGACACAGTCGTAGAAAAAACACATTATAATAATATATTTTATATAAAAAATTAAGTATTAATAAATTTTGTATAAGTTTAAAACACTTATTGGTAATGAGCAATTGGTCTTTAAACAGAATTTAAATTATGAAGTAAAATAATAAAATGAACCGAAGTAAAATACGAATTAATATTTATTTTAAACAACTCTATAGAATTACATTATTCTCCTGACCGTTACAACAGGTCTAATCAAAAAATCATTTTTAACAATGTAACTTTGTCCGACACGCCTGTGTGCTTCACACAAATGACTTATAAAGATGTGACCCATAGACAAGGTTCATGTTATAATAGATTATAGACAAATTAGGACCGAATGTCATTAATTTCGTATTCAGCCCTTTTTAACGTCCCACTGCTGGGCACGGGCCAAGTGTGTGTTGGTGGACTTCACATATTAATATTAAGATTAAGATTAATATTGGACATTATTACAACAGCACCATCTAGTTCCGTGGTAAGCTACGAGGCTTGTGTTACGGATACCAGATAGTTGATATACTACACATGTAAATTTTAAATACTTACATATTATAAATATAAACACCCATGACTGGAGGACATCTCATATCTTCATAACTTTACGCATACTTGGTTTCTGAGACATACTGGTTTCTTTCCGATGATCATCGCCGTAAGACATCTGGTAATAATGTTAGAAATAATTCGCATATGAAATTATCAAAGATTATAAAGATAATATGCTACTAATACAAAAGAAGGCAAAATATTCCCATTTAAAGCTCGAAATAACGTCTCGTTTACAAAAAGGTACAACTAAGTTTCTGAGGGTAAGCCCTCACACACACAAATATTCTGAATATTTTATTAATAGAGCGTATCCTCTTGAGGACATATCTTATCTTATTATATTAAATTGTTTACAATATATTCAGTGTAAATAGAAAAAAATATTGCCATCTGTATCTATTGTGTTAATGTATAAAAATATGACATATTAAAAAATCTCATATAGTCTCAGTAAATGTTCATGTTGCTTAATAAATATATCATGTTACGGAATTGAAAAACATATTTATTAAGAGCTGGCATGTCTATTTATTCGTTGAAGCGTATTTGTTCCGTAATATGACCGAGTAAGTAGGTCAAAATATAGGTTACATTTTTATATCACGAGATGATTCAAAAGGCAGATTTTTAAATACCTAGTATCGTAGAATATTTCAATTAACTCATACTGTAATTAATCATTGATATTTCTTTTCGTTTAATGAAATATTTAAATAATTATAGCATTTTTATTTTATTTAGTTCATGATTACATCTTTTTACTTTCAAATAAACAGCTTTTTGTTAAATGCATATAATGAAAGTACGGTACTAACATCAAATATCAATTTTTAAAAATTTTAACTGTCTGTCTGTTTGTACCAGCTAATCTCTGAAACGGCTGCATCGATTTGGATGGGACTCTCACTTGCAGGTAGCCAATGTTATAAGAATTAACGTAGGTTACTTTTATTTTATAAATTTTATTTATTTTTACTAGCAGAATCCGCGGACTTGCTCGAGCTAAAAGGATGAACCCGAGTGAAGCCGTAGTCCCTACTTAAAAATAAAAGAGCGTAAATCCTATATCATCATCAGCCCTTTTTAACGTCCCACAGCTGGGCACGGACCTCCCTCAATTCGAGGGGGATCAGGCCATAGTTGTGTTGTTGTGTTGGCGGACTTCACATGTCTTACGAAAACTTGCTAGGTTTTCTCAGACATGCAGGTTTCCTCACGATGTTTTCCTTCACCGAGAGACAAGTGGTAATCATGATAGACATTATTCGCACATGAATATATCAGAGGTGCGAGACCCGGATTTGAACCCGCATCACTCGGTTATAAAGGTGATTTTTTAAGCGTTTGGTTTTTCATTTGAAAAAAATATACCATAATATAGTGTTAAATATAATATTTACACTGGGAAGTTAAAAATCATTACTTGCAATTTATGTTTTAAAAATTATTTCGTGCAAATGTTGGCCTCCACTACGTTTTAAATGATCCATACGTGAAGTCCAATTGTGAGGTACTTTTTCAAGCATATCGTCTGGAATATCACGGATAACACGTTAATTTTGTTTTCTAGTGCTCGAATTGATGCTGGTTTATCTGCATAAAAAAGAGTTTTTACGTACCCCCACAAAAAATAGTCCAAGAGCGTT
The DNA here is from genome assembly GCA_951802675.2 of Boloria euphrosyne. Taxonomy (NCBI): domain Eukaryota; kingdom Metazoa; phylum Arthropoda; class Insecta; order Lepidoptera; family Nymphalidae; genus Boloria; species Boloria euphrosyne. The sequence goes on along the minus strand of OX637879.1, from coordinate 8,840,148 downwards.
AAATCGCACTATCTAGGCGGCCTACTAACTGGTTTGAAACGAGTTATCCAAGCAGTTGTGACCAAATTCCGCACCAATTTTACACTATTCGATATTAAACCATCCACTACTCATAGGGTGCGTACATAAGAGAATATTTAAGCTGAATCCGGATGCCAGCCGATATGCTTGAAAAAGTACCTCATAATTGGACTTTACGTATGGATCATTTAAAACCTAGTTGAGGCCAACATTTGCATGAAATAATTTTTAAACAATAAATGGCAAGTGATGCTTTTTAACTTCCCAATGTAAATTTTATATTTAACACTATATTATGTTTTTTTTTCAATTGAAAAACCAAACGCTTAAATAATCACTTGCTATAAGCGATGCGTTACCGCTGGGCTACCACTGCAATAATGCAATCTTCTATACTTGAATATGACAGAGACAATTTGGTAACTTTTCACACAAAACCGAGTAGAGTAAAATTGAGTATAAAACTATAACGTCCTAGCATTTTTTTTTACTTCTTTATAACTACGTCCTCGAAAAAATGGGTGTCCGTATCGTTCGTGAGACTACATATAGGGTGTATTTGATTTCGGAAATATTCAGAGTACAAGCGAGAAATTACGAAACCCCTTATAAATAACACAGAATTCGTATTCACAATTTCACGAAAAAAGTTCACTTACAATACATATTACCATATAATAAGAATTAAGTCGCTAGTGCATTTATATTGTAATATATTCTAATAATCTCGTGTCACAGTGTTTGTTATCGAACTCCTCCGAAACGGCTTGACCGATTTTTAAGATTTTTTTTGGATATATTTCGAAGGCCTGAGAATATATCGTAGGCTAATTTTGTTCCCCTAGGTGATAAGGATGGCCCTCTGCAGATATTATATTTTATTATTATTATTATTTTATTTTTAGACCAAATTTTTGTGTATTACTTTTTTTTGATAAGGCATCGAAAAATACTTATAACCCTTAATTTTCATCCTTCTACCGACGGGGGAATTGCTAGTATTAAATAAAAGGTATTACCTAACCTATGAATATAGTATCTCTTATGTAAAAGAGTGGATGCTCGGTCAAGGGTCTCAATGTTTCTGATATCGGAAAAGGAAATATGCATAATTTACGTAGTGTTCGAAAGCTATGAATATTGAGGGTTTTTTGGGAGGTTTTAGTCTCAGGTGACTCTACGGAACATTCATATGAATTCATACACTCACATCCAACTATTTTGCATTCAAACTGCTTATTAAATTATAAACAGCTGCTAAGTAAAATGATTTATTTTAGTTTTATAAATTTCAAATTATAAATTGATGAATGAATGAAACAGATTGCTCAGGTTTGTCTCTATTTAAAGACAAATCTATCCCACTCAAACCGTACATGTTTCGAAATAAAAAGTATTCGTGTTCTATTCCAGATAATAATCTATAACTTTGCCTGTCACCCAGATCCGTTTAGCCGTTCTGGCGTGAGTAATAAGCATCCTTCCATACAAAAATTCACAATTACCTTTATTGTAGTAAGATTCAAATCCAACGAAGAAATAAAACAATACCTAGAGTATTCACTAAAATTATAAAGGAAGTAAAATAGGTATCTTTATCGATAGATCGTTACTTCATCATGCCGAAACAATAATATTCCCGATATTGCTTCTGTAGCGAGCATATCTAATGAAATGCCATTTCAAGGAAAAACTATTCAGCATTTTTTGTATTTCTTCTTTCAACGGACTTTATAAACAGAAAATGACATAATTCACTAGTTTGTGCACATAGCTACACTCGCGTAACATACTCAAAGCTACGTTGAATGTTTCATTAATGAGTTCTGACAAACAAGTAACGACCTTACAAAGTCATTCTCACTCATAATTTCTTTATACGTAGGTAATATTTGTATCACAAATTACTTTAAATTTAATATATTATGGCATAAGAAAAACCGAAAAATATTACAATGAAATATTTTCAAAAACTATTACTAATAAGGAACTTATTACTTATAAGTATAAATTTTTCTTTAAGTTACGTAGACTTTATATACCTACCTAGGTACTTTCTTATTACGTAAATAAAAGGTATAATAATGAATACACAGTGTATTCAGACAAACAATAATATTTACACCGTAAAACATGTGTAAGAATCCGGTACTAAGCCAATAATTCTAGACGCTGACTTATCCTCATCTATAAATCTCGCTGACCGAGTCCGAAAGCATAAAAGTCGGGTTTAATTTACCGCCCAAGATAATGATACAATTGCAAATTATCCTCGATCCGTTGAACTGTTGTTTATTTTCCTCCCTTTCCTTTTGGGATTACATTATTTTTTACATTTTGTTTTACCTCAAAAATTAGCCTCGTGTAAATATTGACTGCTGCTGAATATGTTTTAAGTTAAAAAATAATTAAAATAAATTGAGCTTTCAATAAGGAAAGCCAACAGCAAAATGTCCTATTGCCTATACAGTGTACATTAAAATGCATGCTGATAAGTGCAGTTTTCTAATTTTTATAGTTAAAACGATAATATTTAGCTCATACACACTTATCAGAGAGAAAAATCTATACTAATATTATAAAGTTGAAGAGTTTGTTTGCTTGTCCGTACTAATCTCAGGAACTACTGGTTCGTATTTAAAAATTCTTTAATTTATCGAGTAAGGCTATAGGCTGTATAACATCACATTGTATTATAATAGGTATGTACAATATAAGAATTCAGTTTCCGGTCTTTAGAACGAGGGTGAAGCCGCGGTAAAAGCTTATTGTATTACTATACTAAGGATTTGACCCGAACGTACGAAATGAAATAAACCCATACTCGACATTTTCACAAGTAGTTATTGAAGAATTCCATTATGGCTTCAGATAGAGGCTTTTACGTACGAACATTGAAAATAGACTTCCAAAATATGATTTTGGGATTTGTTTTTAAGATAAATTTGTGTTTTTTCACTTAGATAGGTACAAGAAAGAGATAATAAGAGCTTAATAATACTCTATATTATACATACACGCACAAGGAAAAAAAATATTATTTATATGATGTATATGTTCTTACAAACAACGGTCCAGACTAGTTACTAGTACTAAGATTCTAATAGCTTAGTTAATATCATTGATTTTTTCCAAGACGTGGTATCTATAATATCTTTACGAAACCATTTGTATTCTGTAGAAAACCAAACTACAAAAGAAAACACCCATTTTCTAAGTTAAAAGTAAAACCGTCAAGTCATCTTTAGTTATAGACGTCTTTATACCGCTAAAGAATTTAAGCGTATTTGTGTAAAAGGGAGGGTAAGCCAATATCTTTCGGTTTGAAAGCAGACTAGGTAAATGAAATTATGCGGTGGCACGCAGGCTTCTTTACCCCTTCCGACCTAACTCATGATTTTGCTTATCTCGCGTCGGAATCGGAAAATTTAAATGCGATTTCGACTAACCCCTAGTGCTTGTGTAAACGTAAATTTGTACCCCTTCACCGATATCTTGAGTGGCAAATTATTTAAGTTAAAGGGATTTTTTAAGGAACTGAGTAAGATTTGTATATGTTGTATGGTGTTCTTTTGTGTTTTGTGGAACATCAAAAATCATTATTGACTCTTACATATACTTATTATCTTTTATGAAATATATCCCAAAAAAGTAAACATTATGCACATATACAATATACATTCATTACATACTAGCGACTCATCCTCGCTCCGCTCGGGTTCGACCCTAGGTTTAGCGTCAGCGACGACACGGGTTCAAATAAATAAAATTTCTAAAATATAACTTCCTCCTACTTTGAAGTTGGTTAAAAGTAGCCTCAGTTACCCCTTATAACATTAGTTATCTGCAAGTCAAAATCGGTCCAGTCGTTTCAGAGATTAGTCGGAACAAACAGACAGTCAGACACACAGATAGACGAAAAAAATTAAAATAATTTTTTTGATGATATACTTTTGTAGCGTACGGCACGGGGATATGAAATGATGTACACAAGACGAGAGTTATATGCCAATAAAATGATAATTGCAAAAGTAACTCTGTCAATACGTTTGTTACTTTTTGAAGCTGAAACCGTTCAATTATAAAAATTGAGGTCAATAATATAAAATACGAAATAGGCACTACGAAAGACCTTAAATCATACTTCTTTACTATACGAGAGAAGCCGCGGGCATTATCTAATTTAATAAACAAAGCAAACAACTTTCCCGAGATACGATTTATACCTACGTTAACTGAAAACTCTAAACCTCAAATGGTTACGAACTCGTACTTTGTCTATTTGGTGGCTAAAACAATTTACCTATAAATGTTACTAACTACTTTACAAACACCACGCGGTTTTGAACAATGCCCATACAGAGCGAAGCAAACATTTGAGTTCTGATATTAACAGGATATTATGACAAGCCAAGTTTGTCCACTGGGATTTTCCATCGCCAATTCAAACAAAAGCTTAAACATCGATTTTCATATCAACATCAATTATGACGATTTCCATTCAAACAATCATACTTGAATTTGACCCTTAATTCTTATCTAGCTAATTTGCATTACACAAAAAAGAAAGTAGCTATAACACAGTAACCTTAAATATGAGTATAGAATTAATCTATACGTTTACCTAATAAAATTGAATATTTTTTGGAAATTTTTATTGATATAATCAGTATTATCAATACAGAGGCTTAGGCTATAGTTTTTATAGTTTTTGGCTGTCTTTTCATTTCTGTCTGTCTGTTTATCTGTGACCGCAACATGAGTAAACTACCGGGCAGATTTTGATTAAATTTGGTATCATGGTAGCTGGATACCGGGGTTAACATATAGGATGATTTTTACTGCGGAAAAATTTATAATTTTTGAGAAAACTGTACTAAACCGTAAAACAGGTTACAAACCCGAGCGGACCAAGGTCAAGTTGCTAATACGAAATACTTTATCCCACTATGAATGTGATTTGTAGCAAGCATTCACTACTTAAACTAGGTCACAAATCTATACATTCGTTTCACTGCACTTCAGTGTACCTCAATTACTGATGCATCGAGAAGGAAAAAAAGACTAAAAAACGACAAAACATCGAAACCGTTTCAGTCGTCAAACCGACCTGTCGCGTCAACAGCTGCGCCCAACACTTCTAGTGCTATAAACGTCAATGCAAGTAAAAAAATTGTAGGTCCGAATATAACTCAGCCACTATATATTCCTATACAATATTATATTTTTATATTATTAGTCTAGCAATATGTATTTATTCCTATTCAAAAAGTTAATTTGATATTTTTGACCTTTATTATTATTGTGTTGTTGGGTGTGGTGCCGAGGACGGCCCTGGCTACGTCGACCAGTTCAGGTCCATTGTAGCTCAAAATGTTATTATAGATGAATTTTAATTCACTGACCCATTTAGAAACAGTGTAAAATTTGAATTTTTCTTAAAGCACTTATGTGAGGATAAGGATTCCTAATGCACTGTGAGTGAAAAAATCGATGAGACCAAAATATAAGCTTTTTATAACATGTATAATAAATGCATCTATAAAACAGTTCAGCACCTATTTCTCCTCTGTCTGTCTTCTCCTTTTTTTGTTTAGCTATTGCTATTTAAAACTTCGAGATACTTTGCTTTTATGTTAAGCACTTTTTAATGTCCTACTGCAGGGCATAGACCTGTCAATACGAGAGGGATTTGGTTATCTATCACGCTGGCCAAATGAGAGCTGGCTGGACTACATATGTCATTCTAAAATTCTAAGTTCTCTCAGACATGCAGGTTTCCTCACATTTTTTTCCTCCATCTAATCATGTTGTAAATGATTGGCACATAAAAATGTCAGAGGTGTGAAACCTAGGATTTGAACCCGCCTCACTCGGTTTCCTAAGCGCGTTACCCCTAGGCTACCATTGCCTCGTATTGATTTTAAATTATGTTATTTATTACTTAATGATTTGCTACATAGACGTGTATCATTAATCTTAGCAAGAAATTAAATTTAGTTTCTGTTAAAAAACATCAAAATAGTGCTAGTTCCAAGAAAGTTTAAGAGTTTATATATAAAATGCATGACCGAGTTGTATCTACCCTACTCTTTTGTAACATTCATCATCAGCCCTTTTTAACGTCCCACTGCTGGGCACGGGCCTCCCTCAGTACGAGGGGGATCAGGCCATAGTCCACCGCGCTGGCCCAGTGCGTGTTGGCGGACTTCAAATGTCTTACGAAAACTTGCTAGGTTTTCTCAGACATGCAGGTTTCCTCACGATGTTTTCCTTCACCGTAAGACATGTGGTAATCATGATAGAAATGATTCGCACATGAAAATATCAGAGGTGCGAGACCCGGATTTGAACCCGCATCACTCGGTTATACAAGCGACGCGTTACCGCTGGGCTACCACTGCCAGCCTGCTGGGCTTTTGTAACATTACTAAATGACATTTGGGTGTCACATAAAATAAAAGCTGTAATGTGAGAAGATTAACGCAAAATTATTCTACCGCGACCCTTTTCCACTGTATTGACGGTACACGAAAATGCCTTTATTGAAACATAAATATAAATTCCAATAACGACTAATGTTTGATATCGGTGGTTTTCTTTATGTCTCTATCATATCAATGCGTTGGGAATTGGGGAATCGCTTTTAATAATATTATCCAAACCATGAATAAATGGTTCATAAAAAGCATGACTTCGATTACCATTATATGTTTTTTTTTAATAAACTTGTAAAAAAATATCAATTGAATTAATCTACTTGTTACATCTCTTAATATAAAATCATATGTAACGTAATCGATTCTCGTTTCACTAAAATAAATAAAAAACTTTGCCTTTAATAAAACACTATAAAGAGAATGTGTGAAAATGGAAAAAATCATACACTTTCACAATACCCTTGATTTAAAACAATGCATTCACATGTATTTTACCGATAAGTTGAGTATTTTTGTTAGCAAATAAAAAGTACACGAAGTACAAAGTTATTAGGGATTAGCTGACTAACAAAATAAGATTACTAACTCCGATAATATAACTATTTGTCCAACTAGGAAATATGAAACAATATTTGTTCGTTCCGTATATTCCCAAAATAAATAGAGGCCTTATTACAAAACGGTCTTATTGTTAAGTAAATAAAGATCGGAATGTAGCAGTACATTTTACTGTTATTAAGAATATTTAAAACAAGGACCATCTCTACACTTTCCTATGACACTAGCGTTTGTAATTATTCCAATAATTAAAATGTTTATCATTTTCGCTTGAATAATTAAAAAAGCAATTTATTAATAAAGAAATGGTATACGTTATACTGCTGTACAATTAAATATTGTAATAATTTGCCTAAAAGATTTTGTACCTTATTATACTTTTATTTATTTTTTTTCAATTAGTATTTCCCATATCTTTGAACATATTTCGATTCAATTTCGTAAAACTAGGGAAGAGTATCGAGTTCGAGAACAAAGTTTTGTTAAAGCAATAAAATAGAAAACAGGTTTACATGTGCAATAGTGTAAAAGGCGCCTAAGCTTAAGCCGGTTACGTCCCTCCCTATTTTCTGATGGAGATTTATGTCAGGGGATCAAAAAGTTTGCAACCCCGCACACTACTACAACAACATTTGTTTGTAATATAGCCTGTAACTCTTACACGCGAACTTGCTTGAATTGATATTGATGATGGATTAAATTTCAAAATTAATCTTAAATTTATACCTTCAGATATAATTTAGAAAAGAGAATCAAACAAAACAAAATATATAAAAACAATAAAATATTTTGAAGGGAAAATACCTATTATTATATTTCATTTTGCAAAGTATTCTCGACATTGCATGTTGTTAGCGTAAAAATAGAAGTATCGCGTGTCCTACATGTCTCTTCTGGCATAACTGGCATTATAAAACCCTAGTTTTTGCCATCAAACGCAAAGCAACCCCGTATTTACTCTACGCTTGTGCCATTTATTTATTTATGGTACCGTTGTTTAATGATTGCCCCTACTTTGATTCTAAATCAAAATAAACTTCACTATTTTATACCATATTGAGTTTATTATGCGAGTTTTTGTTAGAAGTATTTATAAAAATATACGTATATTGTTTGTATTATTATTGTTATATATAAACGACGTACGTCTAAAGTACATAGCTTATGTGCTTCTTCATTGTCATAATCTATCTGCTTACTGAAATTCATTAAAATTTATCCAGCCGTTTAGGCATGCATAGGCATCATACATAATGACCAACAAAAAATACAAATTGATTTATTTTAAAATTATTTTTCAATTGCAGTCCCATTATTATACTCATATAACTTTAAATATGATTATATTATTCTCTCATTGCATAGCAAAGTGCTTAATATGCCGGTTTACCGCATCCTTTGGTATGTGTCCTCTAGTATATTCTTATGTGAATTGCTTGAAGCATTTTTATTTATTGCAAAGAATTAACTTCTTTCCACAAATTCACGCAGTCATAAATTTACTATTGTATAGTCAAATAAAATAGAAATAACAAACAAACCAAGTAATTTAGCTTTAATTAGAATGAATGAAGTATAATTAGGCTCACGTATCAAACTTGTAACCACAGTTAGATTTATTTTTACCAAATTAGTTTTTGACGTTCAGAAACATTCTTTCAGCTAGTTTTAGTTACCAAAATAACAGTGTCAACAGTTTGTTGAAACGTTACACTGAAAAGATACAGGAATGACGTTTAAACAATTTATTACAGTGAAATACAATTAATATCGTATCTTTGAAAAATGTTCTGTGCGTGATTTAACTTGTTCTTCATAAATCCTAATAAAAATATTATCTAAGATCTCTATCCGTATCCATTGTATCACGACAGTCGACACGATTACTTGTCGTTAGAAGTTTCATATTAATCAATTAATTTTAATATAGATAAAATATTTCTCAAAACAATATAAGATATTATATCACTTAAGCTTTTAAGTAACCTTTTAAGTTTACATTGAAAATCTAGTGTTATAGTTGAATAATTCTTATTAATGTTTTGTAAAGAAAAACATGTAAAAATATATTTAAATAATAATAACAGTTATATAAAATATTGATCATAGACAAATTGAAGTCATTTATTCCTTAAAAAATATACAATGGAAACAGTGAGACGAAATAAAACGTAACTCACCAATACAGCTAGTTATGGCACAATAAATTTATTAGGTCAGTTAACTTGAATTTGTAGCATTACGTGCAGTATGACGTAATTGTCTAAGTTTGTACTGCAGATGAGAATGAACTGCTCGGGCCAAATTAATACGAATGGTGCTTCGAGATGCGCTCTCCATATAAGTTATTAAGTTGTAGGTTATTTAGTGCTTTCCGTCTGGTGTATTATTTATAATACCATTCGGTTTTAGTGATGTGGACTATAAAGTCATAGTATAACTAACCGTTTATAACTTTTGTTGAAGTAAGTAATTCTTATTTGCAGAACAGCATTTGAATAATTATTAAATAACTAACTAAATTACCTATTCAAAAGTGTATAAAATTAATTAAATGATGAACAGATGTTTTTGATTGAAATTTGACATGACATAATAAGAATACGCCAGAATGATGATAATATTTACTTACAAATAAGTATTACAAGTTTTCCATCTAGCTCTCATTAGAGTGCCGACTGCCGTAGTATATCATAATGATATGGAACTTCGTTCTATTAAACGGTTTAAAGACAATAGATTCCTCACTATAAATTGAAACTATTGATTCCATATGTATGCCTATTTTATTAATTTATGCCACATAAATAATATGTACTAGCGGCTTCTGTGTAATCCTAACTCGGATTAAGGATCACATTAATACGATAATGGTTTAGCAATTACTATGGTTTACTGTTAATAATGTCACGTATTATCTTCATTAATATCCAATAAGTGAATGCGATAAATATAACGAATAATAATTTCTATTAATTACTTATTTTATGGCATTACAGAGCGATAAACTTTTGCGTGTTTGTTCTAATGTATAATATACTGTACTAGCAAACCCGGCCCGCTTCGCTAGGCGTAAGTTAAAATAAATTAAAAGTTTTTAATAATTTTTTAATAAAATAAAAGTGCACAAGTTACTCCATAAAACATAATCTATCTGAGAGTCTCGTCAAAATCGGAGCAGCGATTTCAGAGATTTGCCGGAACAAACAGATAAACAAAAATGTTAAAAATTGATTTTTACATGCAAGTAGTTTTTCATATGCATTTAATGAAAAGCTGTTCATTTGAAATTACAAACAGATACTTCAATATAGTCGAATTTTAAATATTTTTGTGATCCGACTCTCTTTAACCTCTTCTTATAATTGTTTACCATTTATAGCGACATGGCTATTGCAAAGGCCGACACGCCAATTACAACCAAGACTCGTTAAGAACACACACTTAGTGAACGCTCAGAGAATATGCTAAACAAAGTTATCATTAAATGCTGTTGGAATAATATCAACAGAAGCGCCATTAGATACATTGTGTATGCCAGAGGTATTGTTTAAAACAATAATAGGCTAGTTTGTCACGTTACATCAAAATGACAGATTCGCCCCGTTGAACCGGAATTAAGCCGGTTCACAAAGCTTTGAATATTGTCAATATTGTCTTTGTAAGCGAACTCAATATCCGTGACGCGTAGCACGTAGAGGGTTTAAAAATTTGTTAATAATACATATTCGCGTGTCGCATATCATAATGTTATTCATACAGCGTTATGAATATCAAATTATGTGTGCTGAATAATATAAAAATTTCTTTATCTATGAGTTGTTTCGTTCGGATTTAACTACATGATAGTACTTAAGTAAAATATGCATTACTAGCGGCTCACCCACATTTCGCTTGGATTCGTCCCTAGGTTCATGTAAATTTTATCAAGATTTCTTAACTTTTCTAATTTTCCGCGCAACTATCTTAATTTTTTTCTTCTATAAATACCTTCTCCTGACAATAACATACACCACAAAAAAATAAGTAACGGAATCGGTCCAGCCGTTCACGCGTAATCCCGTGACCAAGGGAAATACTGATTCATTTTTATATACATAGATGTATACAACACTACAAAGTTTACAGTATACAAAATAGTTAAAAAATGAACCATAATAATAAAAAATCCCAATAATATAAACAGAGTAGGTATGTTCGAAATTCTTAATGAATTTATGAGCATAATTTGAACAGATTGGTATTATAAATTCTCTCGTTAACAATATCAGGTAACTCAATAAAGAACATAATTGATCACATCATATTTTAGCATTCTCAACGCTTCATTAAATCAACATATAAATTTATAATTCATTTAAATATGTAATTATTTGCCATAAAACTATTGCATGCATAAATGCTTGCAACAATGCTGTTTCAATAATCGGCTAAAACTAGGCACGTAACGTAGATTAAATCAAAATAACCGTTACAGTGGGTCGTTTGCATGAAATAAAGCTTAATTTCAATTCTAAGTAAATATGTAAACTTGCATCGCTGCCAATAAACTTTAATACATCATTACAGTTTAACAGAAGGGTGCAGAAATGACTTTGAAATTGATTATGCTAATTTTATTATCGAATTTTCATTCGTCACTGCTGTGCAACGTTTTTTCAATCAAGGCAATTTGACTGTGAGTCTGATATAGGCAACTTCCAGTATTAACATACTGTATGCCAATAAAACCCGTTCGCCGATTGATTTTATTCGCCTCATTTATTGTGGGTCGGTACATTACAATACGAGTGTTTGTAGTTTAAATGAACTTGTTTTCAATAGCATTAAGACAATAAATGTAGACAATATATGAAGTATTTAAAAAAAAACTGCAACGATAAGTGTTATTGTTGTGCTAGAATTCAAATAAGCTAATGTACATTTTACAGTCAGTTTTACATTACGTATGCGTGTAGAATAGTAACAGCGTTTCTTTTTATTTTCAGCGTTATAGTACAGAAATCTATGAGATTTTGTTATGTGAGTAATTTTTAATTGATAAGGACCCATTGCTACGTTCATATAAGACGAAATTTTTTTTCCAGAAGGAATTGTTCACCCCCCATACATTTTACTTCAACTTTGCCAGCATAGTAACGCTCACATTGAGGGAAATCCCTTGCCAGCGTGGGACGCCAAATAAATTATTACATTATCCGTAAACATAGTGTAAAGTTATCCATACATATGATCTAATAAAATTCCGTTAAATCTGTACGTTAAATACTTTTTGCAAAATCTTTTTGAAAAAGTAATTATGATCTAAACAGAGGCTGAATATTATGTAGTGTGTCTTCTACCTGTCTGTCTGTCTGAGGACCCATGACAAAAAAATCAAACTGGACAGAGTTTTATGAGAATAATGTACTCGCATGTATGGTGATAGCTGGATGTATAGGATACTTTTTCTGGAGAATATCTCATCACTGAGAAATTTGTAATAACCGTTAACAAACCTACCTATATGTAAGTTACGCTAAACGAAAACATTTAGGTATATTTAAATTTTCTTTTAAATATGTCTTAAATACTTAACGCCGTTTATAAAAGCCCCCTCTTTCAGCAAAATATTTCTCTTCATAAACCAACATGCAAAACTCAAACATTAGAAACTGTATATAATAACGAGTTAATGAGCGGACGGTTTGCTGTTTGTGATTCATATGAGAGAAATTGTTCCTACTTTGTTCTTTAAAACCACTTTAAACTTGATAGTCGTCATGAATATAGACTAAGCAATATACTCCGACTTCACCTGAACTTTTTATTTGATTTTTCGAAAAATATTATATATTATATATTTTTTATGTACTTGTAGATATTTTGTTGTTCTATATAATATATTGTTCAACATGATATTAAATTTCAAAATTGAAGTAATAAGAACCCGACAGACATTGTCTTGTACGCATGCGCAAGACAACGTTGCCTAGCAACGACTTATTTATAATTTAGTATGTCATTTATTTTCTAAATGTATAAATAACTAATTAATTCAAAATATACATTTTGTAGTGGACCGAATTGTGAATCTAAACCATTCTCGAATCCACTCGAGCACACACAAAACATTTCATCAAAATCGGTCCAGCCGTTTAGTAGGAGTTCAATTACATACACACTCACAGAAGAATTATATATATAAAGATATAAAGATAATATACTTAATAAAAGCACAGATAAAAGTGAGATATACTTATGTAACTATAAATTCATTTGTAAAGTAAATATTCTGATCACTTCAGTAGGTAAGAACTTATTGAACGTTACGATCGATAACATCAAAAGCCATAAAATATATTACGATAATTAATCTTAATGTAATTTGATGTCTTATTTAAAATGTATTCTGTACAGTATAATTAAAATTAAATACACGAGACTGAAATATTTCAGCACTCATTAACGAGGGATGAGGCTTATACTTTTTTGGCTGCCGTTAATTGAGCCGTATAAATATTTATTTTCAACAAATTTTATATATCTTATACTAATATTATAAAAACAAATTTTCTATCCATTTTCTCTATTAATAAACGGCTGACTTTTGCCTTGATAGTGACTAGTAAGTAGTGCAGATCGTTCCCGAACCAAGTATAGTTATCGGTTTTTTTTATTAAGGACTTCAAAATAATAAGAAGGCGTAGAAGAAGGAGGGAAAGAGGGAAGTCGTAGGAGAACAGTTAAAGCCGTCGATCCTGCGTCTGAACCCTCTGTGCTAGTTTCAAAGTATCGTCCCATCAGCCTTTGTGAGTGAAAAGAAATAGAGAGTTCAATTGTATTTGCGCGCACACTTGTGTACTACAAGACTACAATACGACAATCTACTGCGCAGTTGGCTAGTCTAAGTGAGTATAGCCGTAGTAGTCAATATCAGTTTTTAAATATTACTATAGAATCAACTTAAAATTAAGAATGTAGTATTACAGATTTTTAAAACAGAATAAACGTTCAAATTCAAACAAATCATTACTGTCTTGTATACCATATAATAGAGTTTCCAACGCTACGATATCTGCAAAATTTTACTTATCTTCAATTACCGTTATAATCTTTATATGAACTCGTTTGGGGGTCTTTGTAAATGATATAAAATTACACTATATTATACATATTAAAACTTCGTTTAAAAACATTTACTTTACAACGAAACAAACAAAATAAGCCAACTAACCGTCTTCACCACGAACGCACTCAATTACATTTTTCTAGGGCCGGAATTCCTCAATTTAACACACCGGTTTAACTACGACAAGTAACCCAGTTATGATCTTATAATCGAAGTTAACGCTGTGATGATTAAGATAAATTTATACTCAATGTCACGGGCGGTCCGAGCTCGTACATTCAAAACGTTGCGTGCCCGCTCCTTAGTCTAAGGGGTCATTATATGCTACCATTAATCATAGTTTTAATAACAATTTAACCCCAGCTAGATTAATATATCTTCGTTAAACGTTGAAGTTATCAGGCATTATCATTCAAATGAATATGAAAACCGAGGTCGCAACAAATGCGGCCATTCTTTTATCGATGTCGCATCCCAATGAATTGAGTGCACTATTACGAATGTTCGGCCTTTGTTGTTTACTCATTGTGTCCCATTAACTGTGGCAAGATGTAATAATCTCGAATATCTCATTGTATTTTTTAACCGAACATGCGGGGTCATAATAAATAATAAGCGCTCCGTATATTTTATATTATGTTTGAATGTCAAATTTAAATGTAGGGTTGGACACATTTAGTTAAGCGGGAATGGCATCACTAAATTTGGGGTATACCAATTTTATTGCAATGTTGCGACCGTTTATTACATCTACGAATTATGTTTTATTATCGGCCGAACGCATCATTATGTCGCATTCATGGGGTTGAAAATTGTAACGTTTGTTTATATTTCTCATGCGGCTTTTTAGGTGAATGTAAAGGTCATTTATGACAGTACGAAAAAAAATCGCGTAAAGCACAGTAAGAAATAAGCTTAATATATTCTCACAATCGTATCGATTAACTATAAGAATTAATCAAATGAACTGTTAACATTTTTTTAGCTTTTTATATTTCACTAACAGTGAAAATATATCTAAGTATAGTATAGTACTCGTATAGTCCAGGTGCTTATAACGTAATTGGCTAACTAGCACCCAATATTTAAGGGTAAATCTCAGCATGTAAATCGATAGAGATTGTTCGAATTCACCTCCTGGGGTTGCCCTAAATTATTGGTTTGGCCTAGAGCAGTTTAAATGTAACTGTATTCCTTAATAAGCTATGTTAACTATTGTCCAACACAATCATTATTATTAAGAAAAACGATATCGCCATATGCTAAGAATAGCGCAGTAGGACAAATTTATTTTATTGCTGCGAGTTAAAAGCATGTTACTGCCAATTAAAAATAATAGTTCATGTAATTAGTTACAGTTTGTGTACTATTTGAATTTATCGCAATAATTTTGGTTTTTTTTTGTGAGAACGTAGCAAATGTTTTTTAAAAAGAGCTTTTCTTTTGAAAGGTTATTTTTGTTAATTTGACAGGTTTTGAAAGCAATTCTTCTTTTAGAACAAATTATTCTACTGCGCACCAGTAATGATGGATCACTTACTCTATGCTTTTATTACACTAAAAATAATTTTATAGTTTTATTTACATTTTTGTAAACTATTTTATTAACATAGACGAATATCGACGTATGTGTATACCCAGTTTCAATACAAGTTAAAAATCTAATATGACTGTAAAAATCTCTACATTACGTAAAAAATACAATTACATTTCGTTGCCAATAAAAATGACGCGTGTCAAACGTTAAAGAGGATTTATAAATAAACCTACAAAAAAAGTTCAAAAAATCATTAACTGTTAAATTAGTGTGCTTTATCTTTATTAATCGTTAAATCGTATCACATGCGTGCAGTCTGTAGACTGTACGGACTCGTGTGCGTGTACACTAGTGAGAGCCCACGCAGTTCACCCTCGCGTTTCATTAAATACGTTTCCGCATATCACACACTATATCATTTCCTCTTTAGAGTTGTGCACATTTTATCGATATATGTTATCCTTAATATATAAAATGTTATTTAATTAAAAAATTGTATAAAGCTATTATTCAATTTTAAAGTAGATTCAGCTGGTAGATTTCTAGGTTCTTAGGAATAGGAATTAATTCTACTTCATATTTTGATATGATTATCATAAATACTATTAAAACTGTATAAATCTGGAATTGAGAAAGAACAGAACAGAAAATGTTTAAATATAACTACGTAGGTACCTACGAGTACGTAATAATATAATATAATGTAAAACTTTCTTTATACTATCTAAAACAAAGGAAAAATATGAAATACATAATTTTTATTTAAAAAATAGATTTACTTGCATTATTGATTAATATAAATTCAATTTTAAATAAGATAAACATTTAATTATAAGATTTTTTGTTCATAATGCAACATTACTTTCAATTAAACGAATATATTAGTATAATAATTACTGAGCATAAAATAAGAAAATAAAATATCGATATCTGTTATGAAACAGCTTGACACCCCTATCCCATAACCATGGGAAGCTATTTGCGGATTCAATCAAATCCACAGAATGGTAATATTATCGGCTTAAAAACATTTGTTTATCAACGGAGTAACTCTTTCCCACCAATAAATATAGCTTAATCGAAACTATACGAGCATATAAATGGAACATCACTTTAAAAGCAAACAAAACATTGGTACTAATCTTTAGTTAAAAAGTAATTTCGTTTTGTGATTTCTAAATAATAGTTATTACTACCACGCGATCTTTGTTTCCTTAACTAAGAATAAAGCCGATGAAAATAAATCTCTTTACGTCATTATTAAACTTATTTTTTTAATTTACTTTCTAGTTCTGTGATAGTATATATTATTATTTCTAATTTAAAAATAACAAACTATACTTAAAATGTAATGTTTAAATGCTTAAGTGCTTCTAAGTATGGGAAAATGGATTATTAGTAAAACATGTAATACTCGTACTACTAATATTATAAACGTACATTTTTGTAAGAATGGATGACAGATGTTTGTTACTTTAATTATACCAGAACAGCTGAATGGATCTGGATGAAATTAGGTTCAGGGATAGATTTTAGTCTGAAATAGCATTGACTATTTTTTTTACTGGAAAAATGTACGGTTTGTGAGGTATATTTTTTGTTTTTCACTAGAGAAAACCCGAAGCAATGCGAGGGTGATACTCTAGAAAGCGTCGTAACGTACTAAGGCAAATTTCTGACTAATACTGCATATTTTTTCCTAGTAAGTTTTTAATACATAATCCTCATTATCCCGTACTTATTTTCATATTAATTTTATACCAACAAAATCTACCAGTCTGTTCCTTCTTTGCTGCGTGAATATTAAAAGCAGTAAATTAATAAGTATCTGAAAAAATGAAGTTAATATTATTAATATTTCTAAGGTAATTTCCAGGTGGCTTTCGAAATAACCATAGAAACAAATTACATCAAAACAATACTATCGACTGTATCATTATCAGTATGAGATTATTCTTGCGTAAAATTTTAGAGGGTTGATTGGCCAGCAACGGGGGTTTGACAATGCACTAAATGTATCCAAACGGTTGCTATACACATTTTGGCAATTGTTTGAAATTTTGTTTCCGCTCTCTAATCGTGTTTCGTGTAGCAATTATCTTTGAAATTAACTAGTAACAGTGATAATAATCCACCATAATATTATTATATACCTGTTCGTACATAAGATTTTTATATTATGTACAAGCAAGTGTAGAGTTTCTTGCCGGTTCTTCTCTGCACAAACAGCCTTCCGAACCGTGCAGTAGCTTTCTTTCAATCTAAATTCAAACAATTTTTTAAAAATTATAATTCAAAAGAATCTGTCAAATCTAATTTAATTAGTTTACGTACAATAAAATGATTTATTGAATGTATACTAATTAAAATTCTGAATTTCGTTTTAGAAAATACTTACTTTGATTTGAACGAATTAACGAAGATTTAGAAAGAAGATATAAAACGTATTTTGTCATAAAAGACCAGTTTTATGGTTTATAAACACTTAACGCATGATATCCACATATGTACACTGTACAGGTCCAAATGATAATTAGAGACCACCTAAGTCGCCGGTTCATTTCCGACGTTGTGTTTGTTAGCGAAAACGTGTGAAATGACGGAAATCCGGTAGATTGTAGTTGTATAATGACAACTATCTATCATTACATTAGTATAGGTTTTGAAATTTTCTTCGATTATATTGTCTTGTTTTAATATTTTAAATAACTTAATAATTAGTTAGAACTAATAATTAAGATACTTCATTATTATATACTTATGTAATAAAACAATCATTTAAACGCACTTAGGTCTTAGATATTTTTTTTGGCAAAAATATTGTTTAATATACACACATGATACTTGTAGAGATGCAAATGTAATTTATAAATTTATTTACATTCCAATAAGTGTCATAAATGAAATTAGTCGATTAAATATGACTTATGTATCATAATTAATTAGTAATATTAAAAATATATCGTATCTAAATATAAATAACGTAATGATGCTCATAAACGATTAGAGTATAAAAAAAATTAAAATGATGGCGGCATATAAAAAATCATGATAATTACACTACTCGGTCTTACCTCACGATGCTTTAAAGCCAATTTATGTTCCAAATATGTTAAAAAAATTAAAAGCTTTAATCTTTAACTAATTAAATCTTACGTTTAAATATTACTGGCAATAGATAGATAAGCGCCGACATCATAAATTTTATGTTCGTTTAATTATTTTATTTATATATCTTTACGGTCCATAACGAAATTCTACATTATCATTTTGTCATGCTCGACCAATTATATATTTTATAAGCCAAATTAATTTTATTACTATATAAGGGCTAAAAACATGAGACCATTTACCAATTAACCCTTTTACATAACTTTTACTTAATAGACTAACTAAATAAAACTAACAGACTGGCAACACTGCCAAAGCACATCTAGAAAGATAACATTTTCTACCTATGTCATCAGCCCTTTTTAACGTCCCACAGCTGGGCATGGGCCTCCCTCAGTACGAGGGGGATCAGGCCATAGTCCACCGCGCTGGCCTAGTGCGTGTTGGCGGACTTCACATGTCTTACGAAAACTGGCTAGGTTTTTTCAGACATGCAGGTTTCCTCACGCTGTTTTCCTTCACCGTAAGACAAGTGGTAATCATGATAGAAAGGATTCGCACATGAAAATATCACAGGTGCAAGACCCGGATTTGAACCCGCATCACGCGGTTATACAAGCGAGCGCGTTACCGCTGGGCTACCACTGCCAGTATTTTTTTTTTATTTTCTACCTATAGTATGTTTTAAAATTTAAATATTTAAAGAAATTATTCTCTAAGTGTTACTTGTATTAATGTATCATTGAACCAAGGTCTGTATAAGGTTCGTCGCTTTTGAAATTAGCGTTATTGATAAAAGCGAACACCTCTATTCATATAGACGATTCGTGTAGTGGGAAGATTTTTGTAATATACGAGTAAAGTAGGTATATTTAAAATATATTTTTAGTATACAGTATTCATTTATTAAAATTATAATAATAAGTAAGTATATATTTATATAACTTATAACGAGCTTGAAATAATGATTTCATTTAGAGAATTTGTTTTAAGAAGCTTATGATATTTATTTATAGCACAAAATATAATATATGATATCAAAAACAATTAGAAGATCTTTACTAAATAACGCACAAAACGAAATCCTCAATGAAGCAAGTTCACTAGTACTTATAAAGATTTTGACTTATAACTAATTACATTTTGTCAAAATATAAGTATTTTTTATACTTACTGATAAAAAGTATTCTTTTAGGAAGCTTCCACTGGTTAAGTTATTAAAAATAATGGTACCAAGTTAAACCAAAGCTTATAAAAGTTGGTATGCCTGCATGACTCACAATAAGATAGCTCCATCATTAGTTTGACTCAATATTTAAACGAAACGAGTTCCATAGTCAATATTTGGTTTGCCATACAAATGAATACATTTTAACACAATAGAGCTTCCATTTTGACCACTACTTACGTTTGCATAGACAATTCTCGCTACGCCGGTTTATGCCACCGCAGTGGGCATGCCTTCTTCGCTTTATGACTACCTGGTGTAACCAAACACGGTTAGGTAGTAAGAGTGGATTGATGATAAATGCAAGGACAAGATTTGTAAGTACATAATTGGTTACGCAAACTAGTATTTACAATTGAAATATAAGTTAAAAGTATTTTTCAATTGAAATTTGTCGTCAAGGAAAATGTCTTATAAAATATAGAATTTAAATAGTTAAAATTTTATTATATTCATAGATATGCACGTGCATTCAAAATACGGACATAACCAAAATTCAAAATCATAAACTACAATTTAATAATAGATGCACAAAGACGTTAAAGCGGCGTTATCTGATCCAGTTAGAACTTTAAGTTAAGCTTCTGTTTCGCTCACAGAGTAAAGAATTACAAAAATACCATCTGAATTTGATTTTTTTTAAAACGCATACAATATTCATAGTAAGTACTCCAACTTTGGTCGAATTTAATCATGTTCCACACCTACTGCAATGACGAAACGTTTGGCTTAGTTTGTAGTGACCCTTCTTTCGGCCCAAGCGGTCGCTGGTTCGAATCCCGCTGGGGGCATTCATTTGTTGAGCTCGAATATTTGTACTCCAGTCATGGGTGTTTATATTTATAATATATATGTATTTAAAACTTATATATTATGTGTAGTGTATAAACTATCTAGTATCTGTAACACAAGCTACGAGAGCTTACCACGGAGCTAGATTGTCTGATGAGCTGTTGATACCAAGCGCTGTTGTAATAATGTCTCATCATATTTATTACTGCAAGACAGATCTATTAAAATCAATATGTATATTGTGGAAGGTCGATTATGAATTTGATATTTTAACCACCCTTATCACACATTTATATTCATCACATTGCAGTATAATAAAACCTTTTTTAAATTATATACGCGTATAGCACTTCTTCAAATTCTTCCTCTGAGTTTACAACATATTGTTATTATAACCAATACAGTTGTTTTGTCAGTTGGTAGTTTACTTTTACTTCAAATTGGCAATTAGTGTTATTATGAAGTACAATCTTCGGGACTGGTAGTTTTGGAACAATATTGAGATATTGGAAGAAACTTTTAGTAAGCCCGGTCGGTGGCATAAAATTATGCTGAGAAAAATATAATAATAATAAATATGTAAAATTTGAAATAGACGCTATTATTAACGATACAAAGCCGAATCTTAGTTTAATAACTTTTGTCTGTCTGAGAATTAGACAGATATTGATAAAAATTTGTATAATTCGAGTGAACATATAGGATACTCTTTACTGCGAAAAAATATTTCTTGTTCGAAAGTACTCAAACGGAGCGAGAGTTTTACAATGTTCGCGTGTATTCATTAATGTAATACTTTTAATGTTATCTTAGACGTATATATTAGATGAATTATATGTATGATGATGAAATATATAATATTTTATCTACTTATACTGAAGCAACTGAAGTATTTAAGTTTCATATTAATTTCAAAACTTTTTACTCGCTATTGAAGTTATTCTACAATAGACTATGTCAACTCGCTAACAATTTGCAACTGAATATTAATTACACGACTTCTGAAAGGAATTACTCATTCTTTGATTATAGGGCACTGCATGACATTAGCATTTAATTACTCTGATAACTAAGTTTTATGGCATAGAAACAAGGTTGTAATATCATATCATCTATAAGTAGTTATAATAAAATTCTTAATGTCGATCGTTGATCAGTTTTTTTTTTTGGAAAATCATTTTTTATTTTAAATAACGATCAGTATGTAAATCTGTATCCACCTTTCCAATATGAAAATTACCATTAACTTGCATCTCTATATTTTGCCAGTTTTAACAATATACTCGATAGAAGGTGGACTTTTATACTCTACTTGTATATATCACGAAAAAATTATCTGTTAATGGTCAAATAACACCAGTAAAAAATGACATACGAATAATTAATCATTGTTCTAAGTATTCACCGTCGTAAAACGACTACTACATAAAGCTTTATTTTGCAGAACCAAGATATGCATTCTCAAGTATCTTGAAATACGAAGAATACTTGAAACAAGGCGAAGATAAAATAAATGATGTGAATTTTACAAATTCTTTAACACGTTCCTACATCTTTGAATACTTTAGCGAGGATTAAAAAGGTTTCCAGCGTATGAGCATAATATTATTATTCTTCACAGTCCCTCTGAGCTCAGGGCGAGCTATTATTCATCTTTTTCCAACGAGGGCTCTTTTTTATTGCTAGACATGAAAAATATCAGAAATTTCACCCAGTCTGCTCAAAATAGCAGGATTAATTCAAAAGGCACTTATACTAAATTGGATTTTACTCACAGCGCGACTTGGTTCCTGGGTCTTAGCTCGGATTCAGCACGTATGTTTGTACCTCGATTGCTCTACACTCATATGTCAACTTATTAATTTTAAACTGTTTCTATACTTTTTCTTTACATTTAATATTTTGGATAGTGTTGTTCAATAATATACAAAATATGCTAGCCACTAAGCCACCAAGGCAGTTCCAGAGTACTTAGTTCGAGCCCTCGGTCAGGGCAAGTTTAATTACTGAGTTTTACTGTTAAGATATTCTTAGTAGTAGCCCGGAGTTGGAAAGTTGGCGGTATTACACTCGTATCTGGAGAGCACGTAAGACGCGTAGCTTCGTCCGCGTCTTAAACTCTCACCCGTCGTGTCGATGTATCGTCCCAACGGACATTGAGAGTTAAAAGAGTAGAAAATGCACTTGTGATATCTTGTACGTAAATAAGTATAACAAAACAATAAGTTATATGCTATGTTAAAAATACTGATTTACAAAACTTAAAAGAGCAACTTTTGAATCTCTCATAATCCTTTGCCAATACAAGACTTTGTAGATAAATTTATTTAACTCTTCTTAAAAGCTTCAAAGAATGAATTCGAGTTACATTTTATTTTAGTTACGTAACTTAAGTAATTCTTGATACTTTATATTTCAATAATAGCAATATTCAAATACATATTTATATGAATAAGTATAACTTGTTCCTTGTCCGATATAGTCAAACTCTTAGCTGAGTCAATATCGATGACCCCTATGCAATAGAAGTTCTTCCAAATACAACTCAAACAAAGTTAAATACACCCTGTGTTTACTCAAATGCATGTAGGTGGTACTATGAAGCATAAACGTATGAACATCATTGTAAATTCTACCTTCACTTATAATGAATAGAAAATGTGATTCAATCTTTCGTATTAAAAAGAAGTCAAAGCATTTTATTAAAAATAAATTAACATTTAAAGTTTATCTTAAGAATTACTTAAGAATTGCTAAAAATAAATTAAAATGTGACTACCATGTACGTTTGTACATCCATATATTCTGGGCCTGGGTCGGGTCAACTTCAGTTATAGAGCCTTTCTGTTTAGAAAGCTTCGGTAACAGCCCAAAGTTGTTGATGATTCTCCCCCGTGCCGTCAGTCCTGCGCCTTAACTTTTACTGGTCGCGTCGAGTATTCGTCCCAAACGCGACAGCATAGCTGCCACTTCACGCCGGTCTCCTGTGAGAGAGTGGTACTATACCGGGCGTGCCGGCCCATTTCTACCTGTACACTTGTACTCTATAATATTTCTGGAGTAGATAGCTAGTCTGAATACGATTAGTGGCCATGGCTGGAATCAGATGGTTGTTTACCTATAATGTACACATGACTCAAGTAAAAATTGACTGGTCAAAAAAATGTACCAATATACATATGAAATTCAGAAGGCTTTGAATCCCTCAGATCTGCTTACCAATCGTAATAATTAGTGGGTAGTAATAAACTAAAAAAGTCTTTTAATATTAACTTCAAAGCCAAGTCATTGAATTTCTAATCTCTGTTTATTATACGTTCAGAAACGCCTTTGTTTTGTCCACAAAACATGTTCCAATTGTAGGCTGTCACAATGTAAATGGCGTTCCGATTACCATTACAAGCTATTCGAAAGCAATGTTAAATTTAACCGTTAAATATTAGGAGCCTTAATTGGATGAGGAACAATGATGTACTAACGCTAACGTTCGCTAGTTAACATAGAGAATTCGCGCAGTTATCTAGTCGTGCGTGTTCATTAACATCTTGATAAACATTTGTTTGGATACAAGTTTTGTTTATGTAAATAAGGCAGTAAATAAAGTTTTGCAGTAAATAATACAAGCTTTGTAAATCTGAGAAATTTTACATTTATATTACATAATATATACCCTGTTTCACAAGCCTGGACTACTGGACTATTGAGGATGATGGCTTTGTGCCAATTAAAGTCCATCGATCAAAAAATATTTTATTACGAAAATAATAAACAGTTACTACTTGATGTTTAAATAGAATTACAAGAACGCTTCATTTTAGGCAAATAAAAAATATGTTATCTATAAAAGAAAAGTACCAAGTAAAGTGTGAAAACATTTTAAAATTAACTCTATATATATAAACTTCTTATAATAATTATATTATCACAAAATAACTGGGATAGCTGACCGTTCTCAAATAATAGGAATTGTATTTAATTATTCAAGCCTCAGTGTTGGTGTTACGCTCCCGTCTGACCTATCATCGCACTTGGACTAGAATTAAATCGTTTTAATATTTAACTTTGATTTTCGCTTTGATACTTAGAGTATTTACACTACAAGGTTTATGTTTTGAATTAATAATGACAAAATATCATTTGTTTAAGTATGATCTTGAGAATTGACGTCTACTTTGCTGAGTAAATTATGTTTATCACTATTTTAAGTACTTTACTGTAGATTACAGAATGAATAAACATGTAATTTTATATTATTAACACTACTGTGTATTTGTTCTTAATGTTGTGTTTGGATTTTCCTGCACCTAGAGAATTTTGTCGTGATCTAGAATCAAACTCGTATCCTTTTAATATACTACGATCAATTCCGTAAATTCACTAAAATATATATGGTACCTACTAGATATGATAACTCATGGAAGTATTTTGCGAAATGTTTATAAATTATATACAATATCTAACTTCCTTATATAATATCTCTATCTATTGGTCAAAACATTATGAAAATCCGTACAGTAGTTTCAGAGATAAGACCGAATAAACACAAAACATGTAATGATTGATAATTAAATATAGTATTCTTTATTTTCAGTGCATCGTCTGAGCGCACTGCGTACACTTGGCTTCCGGATACAAGGATCGAGTTCAGCTCTCCTTTCTCCCGCCGAAGAAGTTCCAACTCCACCGTATATGAGAGTGACTGATGGTGTGAAAGCTTCGACCAGCTCGAAGAGGTGCTACTATGATGGACACTAAGTGACCACGTGAAGTGAAAATTGACTGTAAATGTTCTCCGGACTATTGTGGAACTTGATACGGTGTTACGTCGACTTTTTTCCAATCCTCTCATTGTATATAACTTCTCTTATATAAAACAAGTTGTCTAAAAATGAAATTTAAATTATTAGTACGTAGATGTAAATACAGATGTGCAAATTTAATGGCGATATCATGTTAAGGCATATTTCAAGACAAAATCTTATTTTACCAATTTAGGCAAAACTTTTACTCAGCACGATCGCAGTAAATGTTACAAAATTTTAGTATGAAATTCATGTTCGCTGCTCGAATCTTCAGAACATCTTTTCCCATAAATTCGCTAATATTCTCGCATTTACTTCGCTGAGAGTAAGCGTAAAACTTCTTCTTGCTTACCTAAAATGAATATTTATGACGTACAACGAGTATCGCGCCATTTATACAAATTTTGAATATATTCCAGCTTACAAAAAAAACAGTACCAAAGAAAAATAAAACATATTATTTTATAATGAAACTAATATTATTCAATAAATAATAGAACGCACATGTATTCCTATCTATGACAATTTATATTGTATACGAAATTATGTATGATAATTAATATTATGTATAAATTACCTACTGAAACCAATGTAAAAATCGACTTCAATGTTAATTATTTTTCATCTAACTACTAACTAAGCTTATATTGTTTAAACGCAACCGTTTTCAATCAATGATGACTTTCAGAATAGAGTTAAAAATTTAAATATAACCTGTATAGAATCTTATACCATTTTGTAAAAAGTCGTTTTAAGGACCATTTTACTTAATCTTCTACTTAAATTTGTTACATAAGTACTTAACTTATGACGTTCTATCGAATACGAATTTTGTAATATCAGGTAAGTGTGAAAAAAGAAACAAAGTAAGCGGTTTCTAACAACTTTTGTAAAGGTAGATTGATATCAAGATTTACGAACCTTAATTTTATCCCAGTCTGCTTAATATTATATCGAGACTTCTTCTGTAATCTAATATTATAGAATAAGTACTAAACATATTATAAATATATAATATAATAAATATATAAGATTTATTTTTATAATCTAGAAAGCTCCAGGTTTCAAGACACACGATCCTTTTAAATTAAGAGGTGTACAAAAGTATGTAAATAATTTAGTACTAAGGCTTCTTATATAAATATTATTTTCCTGTATAATATTGTGTATTTTGTCATTGAAGGCTCTCGGAATTGAAATGTTAGACTGCAAATAGCGTAAGTGGAAAGGGACTTCTTATACAAGATTTCATTGATAATATTTTAGTTGATTTTTAATAGTTTTGTGGCTGTCATAATGCAAATTCTATTTTCTAAGGTTGTTTATTTCCAATACTAATAAAATTAAGATCGAATGTTATCTATTTATAAAGCGTTTTCGTGTTAAATATACGTACGTAAAACTAAGTTATTAGTACGAATGTCGTCCACACTTAGCATTATTAAGTTTATAAAAAATATGAGATATGCACTCTCTATACAATATAGCATGAACGATTTTGTCAAAACATTAAAACGAATAACATAAATAAGCTATTTTAAACATAAAATGTGTCAGTTAAAATGTAATTTTGTCACAGTTAACTGGTATCTAAGTCGAAGTTATGAAGGTATCATTGAAAATTTTCCACAATCACATTATCATTTATATTAAATGATTTGACAAACGCACTTCTCATCGAGTGTTTTGTATAGTTTTCAATAAAGTCATATGAAAAAAGAGTCTACTATTATTTACCTACATTTTATTATAGTTTAGACCCCCTTAATACCCTATTAATCTGTTGGTCTAATAATAAATTCTAAAGTTCTCTTAAAACTTAGCTGCTTCATTTTTCTAGTTATTTCCATTATGTACGCACATGCTGTGGTACCGGGTTCGAGTTCCCGGTCAGTCCTGAATAATTACTATGTTTTTAACAACCTTTCCTTCGAGAGTATGTAAAATTGCGAGCTATACATCTAAATTCTCACTGGTCGTGTCGAGATTTACCAAACCATAAGAATGAAAGTTTAATAATTATGTTTACTGCACTTTTGCACTATAATATTTCTTGCACATCTGACTATGAGTGAGATTATTCGTCGTGGCCAAAATTTAAAATAAAATACTATTATTAAGAATATTTTTGCTTAAGAATTTAGTTTTTGTGTAAGTTTTGTTTGAGAAACTGTTTAAAAATTTTAAAGATAACTGGAACGGCGTGTTTTGACATTACATTTGTTAGAAATTTGTTATTATACATATATTTTAATAGGTCGTTTCGAATCAGAAATAAATTGAAAGTTGCAAGCTACTTAGCGTTCTCTCAAAGCGTACTTAAAATAAATTGTTTGATGTTGTTTTATAATAAATTGAGTACAACCATTTTATACTTTAAAAATATTTTTTAACTTACATTTTAATCAGTTATATTCAGCTAGTGGTTTATCCCCCACTTCACTCTTCATCCAAATAGGTACATCATAGTAGCCGAAGGATTCTTAAGTTACATCTCTTTAAAATATTTCAACCGACTTCAAAAAGATTCGTATACTTATAATCTATTTTACAAAACATCTACAGAAATTTTAAGTCGATTTTTATGATCCTTTATTTAAGAGTGCTTTTAAAAAATCCATTACTCAGGATGTAACATAGTTTAAAACAAATAACTTTGAAGTAGGCGTCCCTTTAAATAGTAAGTAAAGGTATTACGAATTATAAGTACCTAGATTCCCTTCATTCATTATTTTAACACAAAAAGTATTGTATCGATGCCGTCAAGGTTCAAGTTCGGAACGAATCGATCTTCGTGTCTCGTATTACAGAAGCTTTGATTTGAACTGATTGGATGGCTTAATGCAGAAATACTCAATCAAAGAATGTGAAATTTAATATAATATTAAAAAGTACTCCTTAAAACGACAAATGATACCTATCACCTTGTAGTACCCCAAACACATATTGAATAAAAAACATACGAGTACATTCATGGTATCGTTAAGTCAATTTAATGATTCTATGATACAAATTCCTTTACTTAAGTACTACTCTGATAAATAAAAACACTCAAATTCATCTTTTTTAATTTTGTAAAGGCCTTTTATTAAGAAACTGTTAAGCTAAGATTTATAGTTTTTAATTTAACTAAAAACATACTATTTTATTTTAAAGGTTCTTTTAGTGCAAAATTATCATTTTACATGTAAAGCTTAAATAGCAGAAAGCACTTATTGCATAACTAATTTTATTTGTAAGCGTCATGGTCACGAAGCGTATTGAAAAGTTTCACCTGAGTTTGATTTATTCGATTGCAGTCGGAAGTGCGACGTCGGTTTCATTGATCAGGATTTCGTTTGAACACCACTTTCCGAAGTGTTAATAGGGACACTAACTTAAAGCGTAAAAATAAATTGCGTAAAACCATGCTTTAACTAAGAAAAAATATAAATTATTTCGTAATGTAGGTAAGTTATAATAGGCTTATTAAGCTTCACTACACTTTTAATTACACTTAAACTATTACTACACTACTAACACTAGCATATATCCCAGCTTTGTCCTCTTTTCTCTTCGATTCGGAATACACCTGGCGATCCTAGTAAAGTAACTTTTTTATATATCTATATATAATATTATAAAAGCGGAATTCACTTATCATGAAATAACGTACACCGCTTGACGTATAAAGATGCAATTTGGCAGGCAGGTAGTTTATAGTTAGTATTAGTAGGCATCCGCTAAGAACGGATTTTGCGACAGGGCCGGATTAAGGAGGTCTAAGCGAGCTCGCAAGTTGGTATGAAAGTTCCTTAATTTTTTTTAAGCTACAAATTTTAAATTTACCAGGAACTACATAGGGACGAACTCGGGCGAAGCGAGGGAAAGTCGCTAGTATTAAATGCAAGATGCACCACCTATTTGCAAATTCTACTTCCAACTGTAGCTCATGTATTATTCAAGGTAATAAGAATGATTCGGAACGCACCTGGTCTAACTTTGCACTTATCTAAATCCGCCTTACGCCTTACTTACACTTTTTTTGTATATAACTTATGCACTTATAATATAGAGTCAAAAAAATATTGTCCTTAATTTTTTAGTTCTCTAAGTTTTTTTAATAGAAAGATCTACCTTTTATAGTTTAATATCAGTCTAAAGTTAAATTATGAATGTCATACGTGATGTATCGTTTGTTGCATGGGTCGTTTGACACTGCACGAAAGGTTAATCTCTACACATTTGCATAATGAACTCTACTAACTTTGGCCATATAGACAGTTTTCAGATGTTTCCGACAAAGGGCGTTATTGAGTTCAAGCCTGTACTTACCTGAAAATTGACTGAGCAACAGCTTACAAAGGGACATTAGCTCTCAAAGAAAATAGCAATATAGAACATATTATAATCAAAACTAAAATTAAATATACTTGCCTTTACTTTAAAATACCTTTTGATAATACGAAAGTCAACAAGCGAACTTTACATTCGATCTCATCAAATATTCGGTAGTTACTTAACATAATCAACTTCAGTTCAGAAGTAATTAAAGCATCATGGCATGCCTATTAACTTTACTTCCGCTTGAATGTTAAAAGGGTACCATATTACAGGCTTATTTGAGCCTTATTAAGGCAGTAGTGAGAAATCAAACCTTGTTAGTAAGAAGAGTATGTTGATTTGGTAATGTTATCGTATCCATTTATGTGGAAGCTTCCATCTAATAGGCTTAATTAATGTAAATTATTTATAAGTCTTGAGTCTTTGAATGAATCAAGTATCTTAACAACGGCGTTCCTCTACAAAATTTAACTTATCTTCGTATCTAATGAGTAGTGTATTATTATAAGTGCATTAAGTACGCATATATAATTAGTTTTTGAAAATATATGTATCCGTTGTTTGTTACATCCATAATATTTGTTACACATAAGAAAACTTAAGTATGTAGTGATATGAAACCACCCTTATGTATATTTAGAGTGGTTGGTAAGCCTATTATAAAAGGTAATCGTCAAAATAATTGAAGAATAGATAAAAAGATGGATTATACATTTAATATCTACAAAAATAAAATCTATAAATATAATAAAATTCTAAGTTAGTTAAATCTTTACATTGATTATTTTTTGGAAATTCTAATTGAAATAATCATTATTAACGATACAGAGGCCGAATCTATCATTTTTAGAATTTTTGTCTGTTTGTCTGTCTGTGGCCGCATCACGAGAAAACCACTGGACGGATTTTAATGAAATTTTGTGTGATGATAGTTTGTTCTCCGGGTCAATATATAGAATACTTTTTACTGCAGAAAAATATCTCATTTCTGATATATCTATACTAACCTTCAAAATGTAGTCTACTCTAGTATACATAATATGAATCGAAAACTTCTTTCTTTTTTAAAGTAAGTTAATTAAAAATATTAGGCAAACGCATCCAAGGCATATTATTTATCCAAATATGATTAAGTAAATAAGGATATGCTACTGTCACATCAAATTTTCATAAGCATACAATAGAATTTGACGGTAGTATGTCATATTCGGGTATTTGATCAATCGGACCTACCAGCGTTTCGAACGTTAGAAACTAATTCTCACGCTAAAGTCAATAAGTCGAACATTAGTAAACAAATTCCAACAATAGCCGAGCATTATGATTTGTTTCACAATCCATATATAAACTTTATGTTCAATGTAATTAGGTACATAATAAGCCAACGTATAATAAATCTTGCTGCATATTGACTTTGTAAAGACTAATAGGAAATTTAAAAGAACCAAATAAGATGGAATAGTGAATATGTTAATTTTACTCTATAACTTACTTATATGAGTTGAGTCTACAAAGTCCGATATCAAATTAAAAGGTAAATAACTATATGTAAATATTTTAACATTATTAGATACAATTACCGCGTTTCTAAATTCGATATCCCATAACGAAATGTAATCAGAAAATGAAATATTCTTAATACGAGTACATTTAAAACGACAAAGCGATACCGCAAATCTTGCTTAAATGCACTCGGATTACGTCTGTTAAGACGTTAATCCACTTTTTATAACCACTGGAGAAATACACCTACAGATCTTTCGTAGGATTCTTTATGGGAATTTAAGTGACTACTGATTATTAGACACTTAAAAGGGAGGCTTTTCTCGTAATAACGAGCAAGTAAAGCAAATAAATTTCAACTTTATTATCATCGTTAATTTTGTATTTAATAGCTTCTTCAATTGACTGTCATCATTCCGATAAAGTATTACGTTTTGAATGTTATTATTTAAATAAATAAAATGTTCAAGTAAATAGTAAGGTGATGTAATTTTTTTACTATACATTTATTTTTTTAGAGGTTCTGTCCATCTGTTGCATTTTATCATAATAAAATTATTATTAGAAGGAAGAAAAAATAAACAAAAACTACATATAAATATACTTTTCCAAGGTCTTTGTTAGATGAAAACTTAAACGTAATAGAGATTGGGTGAGGCTCTTAAATTTTAAATTTTACGCATCTTATAGGCATGTTTAATTTTTTTTATCATGATAACCAGCTTCAGGTCAAGGCTACAAATTATTATAAAACAATTGGTTTTGCAAAAATGAACCGAAATTCTTTTCTTCTTTTTAGTAAAGGTATTGTTTGCATTATTGCAATTATTATTTTGAATACCTGTAAATTGTAATATTTATAATGAAATTAATCGCTTACATTTCATAAATCTATATAATCATTTTTAACAATAAAAATCAAGCATATCCGCAAACAAACATTGCTATATCCCATGTTTACGGAAATTAATAATGCCTATTCAGTATCAAAGGCTATTTAATCTTGCCTTAAAAGGTTAAGGCTCTCTTATTTGTTCACTTTGCTTTGCTACAAATAGTGTTAACAACGTGGTACATGCCTAGTACAGGCGACATCGCAAATAAATATTAGGATAGAATTGACCTGCTCTTTTGACTTCTCAGTATTTTATACGAGCCTTCTCTTAAAGCTGGATAAGTGCAGGTTAGACTTCACACGTCCTTTGAAAACTATTTAAGAACACAGATGTAGTTTCCTATGCAAATTTTGTTTTCTTTTCAATATTACCTCTATTTATAGATATCAGTTTTATTCATAGTTAAATTGTTGTACAAGAAAGCGTGTTACTAATATTATTACTGTGGTGTCAACTTTGAAATTATAGAAGTTTTTAGATTTAATGTATTCTATGCGAATGAAAACGTTCTTCAAAACTTTTTTAAAATGTATAGGGAATACTTAATTAATTGGAATACGAATCTTAGCCTCTCGTGACACTTAGCCACACTATCAATCTAAGCCGTTGCTTTTTTTGTATTAAGTTCAAATGTCAGTATTAGGGTCTATAATGGCAGCTACCACCGACTTACTCGTAGATGGCTTTTAGACAATTATACTCGTAATCAATTATATTAAAACTCTAGTCAAATGTATTTATTACACCAATGTACCTAGTCATTGCCACCTGATACAGATAGTTAATGCATGCCATTCTCGACGCCCGCTGCATTCAGAAGCGAAATAATCAAAAGATAAATCACTATACACAAGACATAAAATGTATGTCCGAGCCTGTAGCAGCAAAGCCTTTGATATACAATCCTTACCTATATTACAAATGCGTTTGTCTGACACTTTATTACTTTTCAGGCCAAACTGGACGGGATTCCATAAATATTTTTTTAGGAACATAAGCTATTTTTATGATAAGTGATTAAAGAATGTTGCAAAAAAACACGCTTTTAATAAAAGAAAATCCCAATTCTCGATTTTGAAGTATGACTAGTTATTTAAGAGTACATCTTCTCTCCGAGTCCTCGCTACTCCTAATCATCAAACAAATCGTGCAAGAATTAGGAGTAGGTTTTAAATAAACTTTAAAGATTAGATTAAGTATATACCTACAATAAGTACAGTGGGCATATTTCAAAAATGTAATCAAGTCGGCAGTGTTAAATTAAAATACATAAAAGTCCTTTTCGCTTCAATAAGCTACCCTTTAAAATAAGTTTAGCCATTTAATGTTACGTAAATATTATAGGTTGTTATTAGATATTAATATGGGGTAAGCCATACGAGTTTTAAGCTAATTGTTGTAAAATCAAAAAAAAAAACATTTAATTTTATTCATTAGGTTTAATTAGCTATGTACCTACTATTGATACATAAAATATGTACGACTCTACGAGTAGGCAATTCTTTGAGGCTGGTGGTTCTCGAGATGAGTCTCGATATGATCAAAATTATCATGAATTGTCACGTATCTTCGGCGACATCGTCAGTGGTCGTGAATACGAAAGAACAGCGCGTTCTTGTCGTTTGATGTCTTCGAAGAATACTATATAAGATATAATTATATAATAGATCTTGGATAATTCGCTTCACAAAGTCCAGGTCGTTTAGTGCTTGAGGTTTCACTAGCAGATAGAATTCGAAAAGTTAAGTCATGCGCCAGAGAACTAAAGTAACGCACAGTATTAAGTTTCTAAAGTAGAATTTGTAGATGTACTAAATATCGACGTAACTAAAAAGTACTAGAGTGGAGAGCGCGTTTAGGTAAGCGTAGTGCAAGCCACCCTGCAGCACGATGGACAGATAACCTAAGATATGTGACGGGCAGTGGATGGATGGCCACTGCCTGGGACCGGGATTATTGGTGCTTATTGGAACATGCCCGTTTTTACCAGTGGACGGCAATAGGTAGATTAT
Organism: Boloria euphrosyne; assembly: GCA_951802675.2. Lineage (NCBI taxonomy): Eukaryota > Metazoa > Arthropoda > Insecta > Lepidoptera > Nymphalidae > Boloria > Boloria euphrosyne. Next base: position 8,805,814 of record OX637879.1, on the reverse strand, counting down.
TTAAGTATATACGAGTATATCTTAGCTCCTCTTAAGAGGCTTACTTAGCAATAATAGCAACAATAATGGGGAAATCAATAACTTTGTAGCCTTATATTTCGTCTCCTTTACTATTATTTCGTATTAAATATTGCTTTTATGGCTTGGGGTATAGATACAGCTAGAAAATAATGACAAGTATACCAAATATTGTCTTAATAGTTTTATTAGTATCTAACTTTCCTCAAGCGACTATAATATCTACCAACATATTATAATGATATTAGATGGAACATAATTAAAACAATATTATAACTATGCGTATTTACAACTAATTTGAATTTACCCTCGACTCTACTCGCATGGTTAGACAAATTTGCATTATTTAATTTGGTAGAGCACGCTACGAATAATAATTAATTTATGACAGCAGGTTTCGTACGTAACAATGCAAATGGTGGTTATTATCAATAAACTTTACTCATACAAAAAAACCTAGTTGTTTGTCATATTCCTTATTATTATTTTTCCAGATTTTCATTTAATGACATAAGTAAGTCATTTTATATTAAGTTTGATTTTAGTTTGCAATATACAAGAGATAATACACATATTGTCAAAAATGCTATAATTAATCGATTGTAGCTATATATCTGTTTAGGTGCGAATGAAGTCTCAAAGGACGAAGATGACGATGATGTTATTTCAACGCGGCTTTGATATGTAGAGCAGTGTAAACTGGAAGTCTATGAAATATATACGAGTATGTATAAACATAGCGTATTATTTAATATGAACATCAGTTATATTTTCTATAGATTTACGGAAATAATTGACTTTCTTTTGATTGATTCGGGTTTTATCGCGGATTTATTTAGATTTCGTGACATTTTACAGCAGTAATTGTCAAAAAAGGAAAAGATAGTTTTTTAATATAAAATGAACATCAGTCTTTCCCAAGAGTGTTACCATGATATAATTATTTGCCCACTGCAACCATGGTTTCGATCGCAACCACCTACGTATGTAATATTATAAGCATACAAAAAATAACAAGGTTACTCGTAGCACATAACAAGCAAGTTAAACATCAATAAGGACTTCGAATCCTCTAATCGAGACCCTCACGTACGTCATGTAACGCCCACTCACATTGTATGTAAAACCACATGATCATGCTAGTTGCCCTCGTAACTTTGATCGCTTTAACATGGCTTGGGTTGAACTATTTATAAAGAATCGCTTTAAAATACTTGTTATAAAAAAATTAAAGGTTTCTATTGCATTTTAAATAAATTTAGTGCAAATAACGACGGAAATAATAATACCGAATTAATAATTGTTTGTATTCGTTTACTTAATATGTTTTTTTTTCTAGAATTTTCTTTTCTACGAATAGTTTTTCTCTTTGAGTTTCATTTCTACTCAGACCAAAAAATAAACGCCTAGAAGTAGTCTTCTAAGGAGGACCTATTGCTAAATTCTAAGCACGAGTGGCTTTTTGAGATGACTCAAAAGTCTTGAGTCAAATAATATATCAGTAAACTAACGATGTACCCTCGCTCCACCCGGCTACGTCCCTAAAAAAGTTCTAACGATCTATATGATCTTGTCAAAGACAGACAGACAGACAGAGAAATATATTCTAGATTCGACTACTTGATTATATGTTTAGATAATTAAACTTTACATTTTAAACTTGAGTTATGCAACAAATAAACCTAGCTAAAACGCTATATTGCAATAGTTGATTTGCTGCTGAAATATGAATCTGTATCAGATAATGAATACGTAATGGACTAGATACTGAATATTTACGCTTAAATACTTGGCAGGCAATGAAAACTTTACCAACTACTTGACTATTCAGGGCGAGTATGAAACAGCGACCGCAATGGTTCATAATCTTAATACCATACTTGTATATAACTTGCTACGTTATGTAAATTTATATAATATATAAATTATAGTGACATTTAACGTCTAATTTTTGAGTAAATATTAATAATAAATAAATAAATCTGTCTCTTACACCAATTCTTCATCGAAATTAGAAAGAAAAAGATATATTTCAGTAATGCAGTATAGTAAATTGATGAGCATAATCAGTACCTGATGTACATATTATAAATAAAATTCAAAGGTCTGTTTTTAATTTCAAATTACTAGTTTTACACGGTACTTTCAAAAAATCAATTTTTAAAATGTTTGTTTGTCTGTCTGTTTGTTCCGGCTAATCTCTGAAACGGCTGGACCGATTTGACTGGACTTTCACTCTCAGATAACTAATATTATAAGCAGTAACTTAGGCTACTGTTATAGCAGGTATTAATAAAAACCGTTTAATTTATTTTAAGTTACGCTCAGCGAAACGGGCTGGGTTTTGCTACTTTAAATAATATAATACCAATGTGAACATCATTTTGATAGACAACTCGTAGAAACAAGAAAAAAAAATCATTAACATCAAAAGTGACTACTACATCATACTACTTTAAAATATTCAAACATTTCTTAGATAAAATAATATACAAATTAAGCCTACTTCATTTCATAGACTCAAGATATCTATTTGTTACAATTTAACAGATGTCACTGAAAATTGATTGCAACACGAAAGAGGCTGTACCTTAGTGGAGAAGTAAAAGTAAAAGTTCAAGTTCAGAATAAATTTAATATTAATATAGCAGGCGGAATATATTACGTTTATGATTCAGAGTACAGTAACAAATTCGTAGTATTCGATTTTTAGTTTATGATTTATAGATTTAATTAATAAAGTAAGTTGTATAAATATTAGCACTTTAGTATTTAAACACCATATATTTAATATTTTCTATAAAAAAGTATTATTGCTAGGCTTTTTTTCATGCTATACCTGTATATTGTGTTAATTTCTACAAAATAATATTATGTTCGATAGTGTAAATACCTTAATACACTATGCAGATACTATATGTTGCATTAAAAATTAAAGCAAACGCATAATTTAATAGTAAGTGAATAGTTTTGAAATAAATTATAAGATAAGTTTCTTACCTCGCTGTGCTCGCCCGCGTGGTAGGCAAAATCTATATACCTATTGCCTCTGTATTAATCATAAATGTAAATGTAAAAAAAGTTTATATTTATAATACCTTACATGCATACTTACATGCAATTGTTATAATAATTGTTAAACTTACGGGATAAATCGTAGAAGTATATTTTCAATTTTCGGCTTTTTTGAATAAAGCAACTCAGATTTTTACATACTCATAGCATTGCTTTAGTTTAATTCTTTTAACATATTATTACATCAAGTTCAAGGGAAAACAGATACATAATAACCGCCGGAAATAGGATATATTATTTGAGTAAATGCAATGTAATATAATTCTAAAAGGGAAAGCAAATTAAGAGCAAATAATGAGACCCATCCTTATAATTATACACTAGCTTTAACCCGCGGCTTCGCTCGCATTGAAGCCATTAAATAAGTGTTAGTGTGCTTACACTGTAAAGTTAAAAAATATACAATTTTAGTAACATAAGTTGAAATCGAACCTACGTTCCGTTAACTACTGGTGTTATTAACAGAATATTTCTAAAATGATATAAAAATAAACCTTACTTTAATCATAACCTGTATCATAACAATTAATGTTTTATTACAGATCAAGTAATAAGCCGAGAATTTTATTAACATTACATTAACTTATTGAGATAATAAATTAACAATGATACTCGACAGTTAAAACACCACAAGCTCTACGTAACACCATAAATTGCTCATAAAAGTACCATTAACATCTGACAATATTCCATGTTGTAAAACATTTCGCAATACATCTCTTATCATATGACGCTGTTGCTGACAAGCGGCGACGTATGAATACAAGGATGTTACACGTTCGACGCGACCGTTTGAATATAAATCAATGGTCTAGCGTGAAATATATCTGTATTGAGTCCGATTGAGTTCGTCGCCAGACAGAAAATAGTGAAGTTGAAGGATTTAGGGTTGAATACATTATATTTATGCCTAGTCTTATTGTATCGCTTTTAACGTTGTTTTACGAAAGTATGCATGATTGATAGTTTATATGTGAATAATGAGATGATATCACAACAGCATTCGGTAATAAAATGCAAAATTTCTTCTGTCTTTCATGTTCAGCCTAATAGTATCCATACGTGTAAGTATGTACGTATCATCAATATTTACGGTACAGTGATCATAAATTACTAGTGTTGTTTTGAGTGAAACTGCCAGTTGTGCTGAAAAACTGAAATGAGCAAATTAATTTTAATAATTATATAATTCATAAATAGCGAAATACGTCGTCTTAAGAGTTCCAATAAAACTTTCTGATATTCTAAATTTAGACATCTTGTAGTAAATTAATTTCCTCCTAAAAACCTTATTCGAGCGAACAAACAACACTTAATGAACCATTAAGTATGTCCATACTAAGGAAAGACTTAATGGTTCATAAAGCGACTCTGTGTGCGGCCGATAGTCTCATTATTATGAATTTAGTTTATAATATACACCCAAATATTTCTGACAACTTCTGAAAACTTTTACCGATATGAGAATAATGAACTTGCGAAATTCAGTATACATTACCACAAGTCCCTTACATTATATCCTTAGTAAAGTATGGTAGTCCGATAAACAAACAACCGGCTTCGAACATGCAAGAACATCAAATAGTTTGAGATTAACCCTCCTTTGGTTTGTTTACGTTTCCATCACGACGTCCCCTAATAAATTTTAATACGCTCCTTTTATCTTCTTCGGGTCGTCAGTTAACATCTTTAATACATGTAAGAAAATATTTGACGACTCGTGTCTGTACATTCAGAATTTTGTACGAACACTACGAGTAAGAATTTACAAAGGCATTGGTATATTAATAAAAATTCTACTCTATTCTTCTCTATTTTTCTATATTATTCTCGTAGATATTAGAAGTAGAAGCATTATTTTTTTTCTTGACGAACAACCACGAGGTAAAGACTTACATAAATGCTTACATACATACATACATACATATAGGAGGCAGTGGTAGCCCAGCGGTAACGCACTCGCTTGGATAACCGGGTGGTGCGGGTTCAAATCCGGGTCTCGGACCTCTGATATTTTCATGTGCGAATAATTTCTATCACGATTACCGCTTGTCTTGCGGTGAAGGAAAAACATCGTCAGGAAACCTGCACGTCTGAGAAAACCTAGCAAGTTTTCGTAAGACATGTGAAGTCCGCCAACACGCACTAGGCCAGCGCGATGGACTATGGCGTGATCCCCGTCGTACTGTGGGAGGCCCGTGCCCAGCAGTGGGACGTTAAAAAGGGCTGATGATTATGATACAAGCATAAATGTTTAACGAACAAATTACTATTTCTGCAGTCCCAAAAGAATCTAAAATGTACACAAATTTTCTTATTTTTAAGAAAACTTCGACGTTAAACATACACGTATAATAAAAAAATCAAAACACATATCTTATTTAATCGTCTACACATTATGTTATTATATCTGTGTTAAGTAAAACAAACGCTTAAAAAGGGTTGGAAAAATAAATGAATGTTGGGTTTCGAAACACATTGGATACATTCATATAATATGAGTTCACCTGGGATTAAAAATCCTCTCTTATGTAACTTTATATTTTTTCTATTTTCCACATTATACTAATCACACTGAGACTGTAACACAGAGTAATGAATAAATAAAACTATTCAGCTCTTTAATTTTGGTACGTTTTCATAAATTAATAGCATGAAAAAGCTCATTAGTATTTGCCTGCTCAGATTGCTCAATAAAAAATTAAATTCAACTCCCTAGGTGACACATTAGTCTAAGTGCTACTTCAGGTCATAGTACTCGTATATCTGTACTTACTTAATTCCATCTAAATCCGTCCTTTATATGAACGTGAAAGGGAAATAAACATGACGACACTTTTAGCTCAGTTTGTAGTGTGTCAGCGGCTGCGGGTTCGAGTCCCGTTGGGAGCATTCATTTTTTTAGTTTCGTTGGTAACGTTTGTACTCCAGGCATAAATATTTATATTTACAATATGTGTGTATTTAAAATTATATATCAACTCTCTGGTATCGGTAACACAAGCCTCATAGCTTACCACGGAACTAGATGGCGCTGTCTGTAAGAATGTCCCAACATATTTTATTTTTATTTTTAAATATTTGTCTGAACAAACTTACCAACTTTATGTACATTCTTAATTGCATATTGACTATGTACTCGTAAAGATGGGCTTCTCTCTACAAGAGATCTCTTCCAGCCATCCTATAAAACTAAGAAATAGTCTAATCAAATTTATATAAATCTCGTGTCACAGTGTTTGTTATACAACTCCTCCGAAACGACTTGACCAATTTTTATGCACACACAAAAAAAGTATATTCGGTACGGTAGGTGTGTAATAATCTCCCAACTTATTTATTTATTTTATGACTTGGCATCAAAAAATACTTACAACCCTGAATTTTCAACCTTCTACCAATCTCTAATTTTAAAAGTAATTAGAACGCGAATATGAGTAATAGCATAAACTCGTATCTACTATCCTAATCTGTTATAAAGTCACTGGTACATAATTTTCATTTCGAATTCAAATTCGCTTAAATATATTAAGTTATTACCTTTGAGAGTGAATGCCGAGTTATTTTGTTACATAATATTGTTAAGTATGAAGGAGGTTTTATCGTTAAAATTAAGCTGGCTTATAGGCGATGGTAGATACTAGATAGAGACTAAAAATTTTAAACACTCCTTAAAATATTGATTAATACTTTGATTTTATCACTAGATATAAATAATTGAATATGCAAATCTCTCTAGATCTTTATATAAATAGTATTTATAGATATAGTATACATATAACTAATTCATGTTGAATAAAATATTACCGTTATTCGATATTGTAAATAAAATGCCCATTAAATGGTTATAAAGAAAAGCCTACAACAGTTTAGACAAAAATTATACGATATAAATGGCTAAAGAAATAAAAACCCAACAGAAACATCGAGTAGTAGTGATGAATGAACAAAATATTTATAATATTCATCATTTTGTATCAAATTTAGCCTTACTGCGGTAATAAATTAATATAAATAAGTATTAAGTACACAAATTAATGGTGCGTCGGGCATCGTCGACACCTGCTGGGAGTAACTCGACAGCGGGACATCTTTGAAAAATATTTGCATATTAAGCCAGATGAGTGCTACATTAACTTAAGAAATAGACATATTTAATTTTATATTAAATATAAATATAGTTGTTTAATTTATTTGTAATAAAATAATATTTGTAACTATATTACTAAGAGCAAGCCTAATCTAAAATTCTATTTAATATGATACGCGTTCATTTAAAAGCTATTTCATTTGACACAGCCAACTTACTCGTACGTTTCATTTGCATAAATTATTGTGATTAATTTATGAACCTTGAACCTCAATAAGGAAGGTGATAATGTTCAAGAATGCCTATTTATTTTCGGAATTTAAGAGAAATTATCTAGAAATATATTACTAATTTTGTAACCAAGTTTCTACTTTCATATATCTTACATTTTATAGAATCGATACCGCCTCTTACCGTGCATGTTTAAAGATACCGTAAATACACCGGCGAATGTCCATTGGTAACGTTTAGGGGCAATTCGAAGCAATAAAGCAGTACGCGTGGAATGCTAACATGGCCAGTTATAGTAGACCTACGCCATACTTTTAGTGTTCCAATGTTTCTTTTGCACTACTATTATTTACCAAATCAAGAATAGATAGGCCAAACTAATCTGGTTTAACAGCACCAAAAGCAATTGAGCTGCAAATAGATTGTTACGGAACGATATTTTATATACATTTTATAGCTAACCAGCCAAACAAGTCGAGAATGACATTTAATTAACTATATCGTTAATTTAACCGACGAAAAATCAAACAAAGTCCTGAACTCGACCCGAATATTTTTTAAATATAAATTAACAATGGCCTAAGCTTAAATAAATTACAAGGTATCCACTTTATTTGTACAAAAAGGTTAATTTATCAGTTATGCAACCTCATTACGCGAATTTGGATCAATCAGCTTGACTGAAGAAACAAAAGTTACCCGATAGATAATAAGTTATGTCTCAACAATGTAATCAGTTAATCCATTACTGAAATTGCGCCAATTATCGGCGCATTGGATGGCCTGAGATGTTTTTTGCTTGCTTGAAGTTTAATTTTTACGACAGATTCGATGTATGTATCTCTGTCAGCCGTGACGGGACGTCACATGCGGCATTGTTCTTTGATCTACCTTACTCCTTGATATGGATAAGTCACACTTTTAAGAAAATATTTATGAACTAACGACACGCAGTCGATCCGCTCGGGCTCGTTCCTAGGTGTATTTTGAGGGTTATATAAATTTCTCGGGAATTAGATATTTTCTTGAAGCAAAAACTATTTTATATATTGGGTAATACCCGGATAACCAGCTATCACCATACCAAATTTCATCAAAACCCGTCTAGTGGTTTTCACGTGATGCGGTCACAGATAGACAGACAGACAGACAAAAATTCTAAAAACTATATTATATATAGTTAAACTAAAACTATATTATATTAGTATAGATTTGGCCTCTGTATCGTTAATAATGACTATTTAAATTAGAATTTCCAACAATATTCAATGTACAGATTCAACTAAGTTAGAATTTTATTATATGTACGGATATAGATGTTCTGTACCTAATACAGTTTGTTTTCTCATTTTGGTAAGTACACCATTTTTACTTGTTCGAAAAAATTTTTATATTTGAAATCAGTAAATATAAATTGATTAATTATTAATTCTAAAACTTAATGTATTGTATTGTAAACGTAATTTTAAAAATATTTTAGAAAAATATAACATTAAAAAAGGTAATTTCTTACTTACGCCTTTTGCTTTTTAGATTTACAAATATTCCAAATCTTTTAATGTTCTAAAATATTTTTTACACTTTCAAATAAACTATAACGAGATGCCGAAACAAAAATGTGCCGAATACCAGTGGGCAAGTAAATCGTTATCAAAGAATTTTAATTCATCGAAGATTCCCACCTGCTTTGGCACTGCTATAATTGGAATTGCACTATAAAACCGATTAAATCAAAAAAATATAATCTTTTTCAACTAAGTTCAAAAAGTAGGATGTTCTCAATTCAGTGGTTTTTTATTCTTTCTTATAAAAAAATACACAAAACTTCAATTTAAAAATTCAACCTACAAGTATATAAATAATAAATTGCTTAATTAATATTAAAACATAAATCCAGCCAAAACAAAACCACATTTATTTGGTTGCAATAAATAAATTGCATGTTAAAAGAGTTAACGAGGGTATTAAAGATGAAATATTAAATTAATTCATTAACGAAACAAACATGGTTCTTATCTGCATGCAGAGCTTGTATCGAATAAACCATTGGATGTACACCGCCCACCGCCCGCGCTTACAACTACCTATTATTTTGTTGATCAATAAATGTCCAAAACGTAACAAATTTAAACTTTAATGTCTCTTGTAACTAAAAATTAAACTTAGGAAGAGAACGCTAATTATAACTTTTCCAAAATATCGTATTTTAGTTTTATTAGTAATCAGCCCTTTTTTAACTGCTGGGCACCGGCCTCATTTCAATACGAGGGGGATCAGCCATTATTAGTCCACCGCGCTGGCCTAGTGCGTGTTGGTGGACTTCACATGTCTTTCGAAAACTTCATAAGTTCTCTCAGACATGAGGAAAACCCTCACGATTTTTTCCTTCACCCTAAGTGGTGATCATAGTAGAAAATGATTCGCACATGAAAATATCAGAGGTGCGAGACACGGATTTGAACCAGCACGACTTAGTTATCCAAGAAAGCTCTTTACCACTGGGCCACCATTGCCTTTAGTTTTATTTAGTCTGTAATAACATAGAGTAACGACAATATTTAGGTATAAATGTATAAATTACAAAACAAAGTATTTGTTACTAAATATGTGAAATAAATCAATGTAACTTTTATAATTTAAAGAAACCATTTTCAGAGTGTATAATACATTATTTAAGTGAGAAACGTTTATCATGCCTTCATATTTTGTGGCCAATATGCGAATGCTAAAGGCATATTTCCTATCGGTAAATTTATGCATAACCAAAGCGGAGGGCGAACAGCGCTGCGCGATAAAAATATGCATCTTGTTTTTTACCATAACATCTATACATTTTAATATACTATTTTAAATATTTATTTTCTTAATATATAATATTAAATACAAATACTAAATAGCTTTTATTTAAATAATGATTTTTGTAAATCTTACAAAGATTCGAATCAAAGCTGTCTGAAAAAACGTTATATGATCTTAGTATTTAGTATTTACTATTCTAGTGTATTCATTAAAGTACCCAATAATTGCAGATCAGCAACTATTTTTAATACCTTCAAGATAGAAAAATTAAACACAACTTATCAAATTTTAGAAGACAAAATATTTTTAGCTCAAACTTGAAAGTGTAGTATTCGAACTTTATTGTTTGTGCTACAATAGATTCTCTGAAGTTTATACCTAGTATTTTTTTAAATCATTTGAAGTTACCCCTACCATTTTAAGTGGTCCTCACTATTAACTAAATGTATATATATTTTTTATATGTTGAGACATTATTACAACAGCGCTATCTAGTTCCGTAGTAAGCTAAGTTACGTGCTTGTGTTACGGATATCAGATAGTTGATATACTACACATATAAATTTTAAATACATACATATTATAAATATAAACACCCATGTCTGGAGTACAAACATTCGTGATTAGCAAGTGAATGCCCCCAGCGGGACTCGAACCCGCGACCGCTGGCGCAGAAAGTTACTACCAACTGTGCCAAACGAGTCGTCGTATACATTAATAATATATTAACAAATATTACGGTACAATTATTTATTCTTCTCAGCCAATAGCATAGTTTTAAGGTCCATTGTATCAAAGTTTTTTTAAGTTTTTTTAAAGCCACAATTTCTTAATTTAACAGGCGATGACCATCACTAATTCCGTGTGGGTCAACTCTAAAATGGATCCTAGCTGATACATCAAATTAAGTCTAAATATATTGTACTAACCCGCACTTGGCCAGCACGGTGGACTATGGCCTAATCCCCTTAGTATTAAAAGGGGGCCCATGCCCAGCAGTAGGACGTTAAAAAGGGCTGAATACATATTGTACCTTTACGCGGTGGACGTACAGGGCTTTCCATGAACCCTTTATTTTTTTTAAAAATATGTGTTGTAATTTTTAAAATAAGACCTTTAGATAACTGAGAAAAGGTTATTTTTATATTAAAACTCTGTAAAACATGTTAATTAATATTGAAACGTAAAGAATATAAAATAAAAATCTTATTATACAAAGTACAATGCACAAACCTCTAGTAGCAGCAGCAAATGTTAACTTTGCAACCGCAAACGGGTCAATGAAGCCCTTTGATCCACGCTCTCACCTGTATTCGTCAAGTACCCTGGTCTTTCATGGACTAGACACTTAAGCCGGTACTTAACCTGACCTATAGGTGTTTACTTTTGTAAGTGCCTCGATATATAGCCAATAACTTAAGACTGACATACTGTCTAAAGATACATTGTACATAGAAATCAGTAGATTTTATTTAGGAATCAGGAATACGTTACATACATCATTTTATAGATTCAAAACTAAAATTTCTTTTACATAATATAATATTTAAGTTGCGCATTATTGGTAAATATATTTTTAGTTTGGTACCTCGTGATCTTAAATGTTAATTTTATTTTTTAACTTATTCCTTGGTGAGCTAATTCTCATTGTCCCTTTATAGTAGCTTCAAGTATATTTCAAAATAAGACCCACTTCACTTCGAGAATCTTAATCTATTATAATATGAGGAATAAAATACATATATCGCTATAATTTATTTATCAACAGCGCTAGTAAACGTGACTACACATAATGCCTAGTACCTACATTAAGAAATATGTATTTTTTTAAATTGTAAAGGACATGTTTTTGTAAAATATTTTGTGAATCTTTTGAATGAACGCTGATAAAAAGGGTGTTTGTATTTTGTGGGTCCGGTCTCAATTTGAATCATAATAGTGTTTGAAATTTATTTGGTCGTAAAACGCGAGTGTTACCGAGTTGGCTTATGACAAAGGTTTTTTATCGTGCCCGGTGAGCGGCAGTAAATTGTGCGTTGCCTGTCAAAGCAAAGTGGCGGCTGCACTACTAACAATCTGTCCATTTTCATAATATAGACTAAAATTATGATACGTTGGATACTTCTTATTTACTTTTCTAACGTAAACTTTGATTATTACATAATATTTTTAAACGTTTTAATGAAAACGTGTGTACTATTTTAAAAAGATTATACCAGTTCCATTTAATTCTTCATAGTTATAAGACTGAACAAAATGTGCGCATCCCGCTGAGCTATCGATATTTTATCGCCAATTTTTTCCAATTCAGAAATTTACTGCCAATTTAAAACGTATAAAATTTTTACGACAGAAAATGCAATACCTTATATCTGTTTGGCAAAATCAGTAAAATGTCTTCTTTCTGATTAAAATAAAGAGCAGACTGCAGGTTTGTAATCAAAAAATGCTGAATGCTTATGATTGTCTTTTATCCCAATATTTGACTCTTTTTACTTTCATACATTCAAAGTACATAATATTTTTTATGTGTATAATATTTTTAAATAAGTATGTCAGTAACATTTGAAGTAGAAATTTTAATGTCATCAGTATTTACAATTTTAAATGTTAGAAGGAAACTTATAGTAGAGTTAAAAGATCTAATTAATTGTTTAAGCTCATTACATCTGGATGCATTTTTTCATTGATCTATAGAGTACAGGTACATGTAGTATGTAGTTTTATAAATTATATTCAAATAGCGTATTTAAGCACGTACTCGTGCTCAGGTGCATGATGTTTACCTTCACCTTATAAATTTTAAGAGATTGTATTGGATGGATATATTGGATGGATGTATTGGAAGGATGATCTAATTTGAAATTAAATAAAGCTGAAAAGCTGCTAAAAAGCTGAAACTAAAAGTAGTTGTGAGTCAGCATTACATATGAGCAAAGTCAATACATTGTACCTATAATGTTTTTATATTTTGCCACACAAATAACTTTTGTAATGTGGGTTACAAAGAAGGAAACAAAGGATGACACCAGAATTACTCATCCCTGGATTACGCCTAAACCGAATTAGACATTTTTATTGGAGGACGAACTGAAACTGCAATAATAATTTCCTTTAATATTATGAGAAGTTCAAAACGGCGTACAATAAGCAATTTCATTCAACATAAAGAGGCTGTTTTTCTCCTAATTTAGTACAATCATTATGCATATTGCATGCCACACTTGCTTTGTTTCTCGATAAACAGTGCCCGTTTCCCGACGGGCTTTCCCTTTTTCCGCTTTTTTATTATTAAAGGCTCGCAGTTGTATGAATGTAAATACCAAACGTTGGAATATGCTTCGTTTTATTTAAATCAGCTGCGATAGCAATATTTGTAAGGATCTTTCCTTGGAATAATAAGGGAGCTATGAAACAAAAATCTGTTCGAGAAAAGGCTTTTATACGAAAAATTTACTTTTATGTGTCGACACAATACTTTCCTCGGCATACTTGTTGTTGTTTAATTAAAATCATAATATATTATGAACAATTTTCAAAAAGGCTATTCTTGGAGCTCTCAATATTACTTTATTATACTTCTTCTATGTTAGGTACTAGCTTCTATGTAGGTATAAAATTAAACCTAATAAATGTTACTCCTTATAACATTAGCTATCTGTGAGTGAAAGTCAAAATCGATCCAGCCGTTTCAGAGATCAACCGGAACAAACAGACAGTCAAAAATTTTAAAAAATAATAAAACCAGACAGTTTAATTTGTTAAAAATTGACACCTTTTTGCTTAATTAAAGCTTAATAAAGCGACTTTGCACGTTAGCGATCACGATCATATTATGTTGCCTTTTCTTATCAAATACAAATATTGATATACATAGAATGAATTTGCTAATTACGCCATAGAAAGTGACAGTCATAAACTCCACTATACCACAATGGTGCATCCGTCACTCAATTAGGACTTATGTTTGTCCTAACAACCTGCAGACTTAGTTTGCATATAAGATTTAGTCCTTCGTTATTGCATCTATCATCAATATTTGCTCTAGGTCATAAACAGAATATGAAATGAGGACTATATAACTAGACTTTATCTATGCCTTATCCTTTATATTATATTTAAGTAGAAGATATGTATTTTTATACTATGTAAGTGAAAACCTACATTGTAAACAAAATTTTGCTTCCGTGCTTACAAAAAGACAGTAATATTAAGAGCGCTGTTTATATATATGCTGTATAATCATACTTTCTAATATGGTAAAAGAAAACATATAAACCTGCATATTTGAAAGAACCTAACTAGTTTTCTAAAGTCTTTTTAGACTAGACTAGTGGACTACGGCCTCTTCTTTATTTAAGGAAAAATTACAGGTATCCAACCTGGCCAGACAAGACAGTAAGACGTACTTAAAATTAGCTTACTAATCTATACATATAATAAAATTCTAACTTAGTCGAATCTGTGCATTTAATATTTTTTGGAAATTCTTATTGGTATAGTAATTATTATCGATACAGAGGCCGAATCTATAGTTTTTAGAATTTTTTACTGTCTGTCTGTGACCGCATTACGAGAAAACCACTGGACAGATTTTGATGAAATTTGGGTCGATGATAGCTGGTTATCCGGGTCAGAATAAAGGATACATTTTACTGCTGGAAAATATCTTATTTCTGAGAAATATTAATTAAGCGTTAAAAAGTGGCTGTAAAACATCATACGGTATGTGAAATATAAGAATTTAGCTTCTTTAAAACGCGAGCGGAGTCGCGGGAAATGCTAGTAAATAAAATAAATAAATATACTTTAACATTAACCGTCACAGCACCTATTTGGATACCAGATTGTTGATATACTATACATATATGTATATCTTTAAATATATACATATTATAAATATCAATACAATACTCATCATAAAAATGAATATCCCAGCGGGACTCGAACCCGCACAACAAGCGCTACAAATTGAGGCAAACTTTTCGTCAATGTGTACTTTTGTTAAAATGTTATAGGTACCTTATAAGGCAAGAGAAGGTATAAAAATAATTTAATATTATACTTGAAATGTAAATACTAAATAGTATATCTTATACAAAGTTACTTATATTTATTTATCTGTTATGGAATTTGGTAGTCATAATAATATCATTAGACACTGAAGTATAAAATTATTTTATCAAAACAAAATTAAACTTTAACCTTTAAGCATCCTGGTACCATTATAAATTTCAAAGTTTGTGAAGAAATTTGAATGTTTATAACTTAATCAGGCTTAGGCTTCGGATTTAAATGAAACTTGACACACAATCAGATAGACCGTCTTATGAAGTAACACATAATAATTTTCGTTCTAGCAAAGCTTCTTAGGAATAGATGAGTTTCTATTTAAGCAACTATAAGAATCATTTAATGCCATTTTAAATAATATCTTATGTATTAATGGCACTGCACAAAAACGTTCAAAAAATATTTTTAAAACAGGCAAAGACAGGAGCAAAAACAAGTTAAAAAGAACTAAAGCAACTTTATTTCGAAACTTAAAAATCTTTTCAAATTCCAGATTGACTTTCATCTTTGTTTTCTCAAAAGATTATAATAAATTATGTCTTATCCCTAAGGCTAGAAGAATACTACTGCGAAATAGAAAAAGAAGTGGCTGCGTGGGAATAAATCAATAGAGATAGGAAAAATGCTATTGGAGAAATTATTACACACAGCGCCATCTAGTTCCGTGGTAAGCTAAGATTGTGTTACGGATACCAGATAGTTGATATACTAGACATATAAATCTTAAATACATACATATAATTATAAATATAAAGACCCATGACTGGAGTACAAACATTTGTGTTCAACAAACGAATGCCCCCAGCGGGACTCAAACCCGCGACCGCTGACGCAGAAAATCTACCGACTGAGCCAAACGTGTCGTCAAATATGTGTATACTATACAGCAAAATTAATTAGTACTTAACTTAAATAGCGTTAGTTAACTTACGTAGCGTTAGTTAACTACCTCATTTTATTTCAAGTTTCCACATTTTTCCTGATCTTTCATTCTGATCAACAGTTACAGAATTAAAGCAAAAACGAGTATATTTATATTTGTAAAGGACACGAATACATCAGAAAAATTGAGTTGTTTGAGTGTTTGTGAGTAAAGGCACGTAAACCTTTGTTCAATATCTTCCTTATAAAAATATAGACGCAAAGGAAAAGAAAATATATACTACCAGGACTTAATAAAAGTAGATATGGGTAGGTGTGATGCGATCTTCTATGTAAGATTTCGTATATGTGATGCAGTATACAAGGGATGGTCAACACGTGACGAGCATGATAAATTAGAAACTGGGATCACGCCTCTAGGGACCATCGAGAGATGAAAGAAACCTATCGTATAAAAATAATGTACGCTTAAAACAAGGCCCTGCGACATTAATCTTAAGGTTTTGTTCACATATATGATAACAACAGTACGTTGTAAAAAATTCAAGTTACGAATTAGTATAGTAAAAAACAAAGCCAAATATTTTGTAAATCGAATGAGAGATTTCAGTAGTTGATCTAAAGTTTCAAATTGTTTGGCATGTTTGAGCAGTTTGCGCAAAATGTTACCAGTCCTTGGAGAGCACAAAGAAAGATGTGGAATTTAAAACAGTGAAGTCAGAAGTCAAGTGGACTTTAAGCGCGGAATATATACAGTAGCCAGCTCTTCGAGCAATCGAAGAATAAATCAAATGATTCCTCCTTTTTGCATACTAGCATCTTAGGAAATTCAGATTTTTTCAGTACAATACTATTCGTAGATCACTACACTATATTATTTTTAAATGACTAAGTAATGTATTATACTATTGTATTCAAGCTTTTTTTAACGTCCCACTGCAGGGCACGGGCCACCCTTCAATACGAGGGGATCAGTCCATAGTTCACCACGCTGTTCAAGTGCAGGTTGGTGGACTTCACATGTCTTACAAAAACTTACTACGTTCTCAGACAGGTTTCCTCGCGACGTTTTCCTTCACCGTGAGACAAGCGGTAATCATGTTTTAAAATGATTAACACATGAAACTATCAGAGGTACGAGACCTGGATTCGAACCCGCATTACTCGGTTAACTAAGCGCGAGCATTACCACTGTGCTACAACTGTCTCGTATTATACTTAACTACTTGTAAATTAAATACGATTTTCTTGAAACCTTTAGCAATTAAGATGTTTCTCCAAAAATACAGCTATTTCAGAACCATTACGTTTATGGCACATCCTGGATCTGTTTCTAGAATAAAAACAAACAGACGACGAAAGAGTTCGTTGCACTACCTCTTAAATGTTTGCTTAGGTGTGGTAATGTTTGGGTACAAACCTATAAAACGAATTGGAATGAGAAACATTGTGTATAATTGTTGGATTTACAACATCTGATTCAACTTATCAATTCAATTGTACATTTGTTTACATTTTTCACTTATCATTAACATGTAACTGTAATTTGTTAATACTTTTAAGAGGAGTTCAGAAAATAAATTGTATAATCTAAAACTGAGTTTTTAAGTGTTAAATTTATTTACACCAATTATAATTATTGTTTGCCTTTTTTCCCGATCGATCGATTCCCTCGATTGAAAATTACTAGACGGATTTTATTCGTTTTTGACGAGTTTTATCTATCGTGCAAGTTAAGGTAGAAATCATTAACGACTCCGGGGGAGAGGCTGACTCCTACCGGACGCGTCCCCGGGTGGCGGATAGGGGAGTGCCACTCAAACTGCTTCCCCTGAGATGCCTGGCTTGCGCCTACTCTTGCAGGGGGAATAACCCTCTGAGATGCCTGGCCTGCGCCTACTCTTGCAGGGGGGAAACCCTCTGAGATGCCTGGCGTAGGCCTACTCTTGCAGGGGGGGAAGACCCCTGAGATGCCTGGCGTAGGCCTACTCTTGCAGGGGGAAATGCGCGAGTGGTACCGGAGCAATCCGGCGCGGACCAACAGCCAGGGGGGGGGGGGGGGGGTTTGGGGGGGGTTTTGGAGGTGTGGAGGGAACGGCGTCACGGGGGACGTTGTCTCCCTCCTGGAGGCAGCGCGGTGCCTCTGGTCGTTTTCACGATAGGAGGCACTGTGCGGGCCGTACTGGCGGGATTAGCCTGTCGGTGCGGTGGCTGGAGCGGGGCCACCTCGGTGGTCCTGCGTCTGGTGAGGGGTTTGCGTTGGGGGGAGTGTGTCCCTCCTCCCTTCGGTGCTGGGGGGGATTTTAGGTGCTGGTGGGGCTGTGGCTGCGGGGGGTGGGAGGAATCCACAGTTCTCCCCGCCCTCTGTGGTCGTGGTCGGGCGGCGGGGGAGGGGGAATGTCGGCAATGTCGCATCCTCTTCTCCTGCAGCCGTTTGTGAGGGGCCTACTTAGGTGGGCGGAGCGTGGTCGATGGGGACGCTCTGGGTACTTCTCTGATTAGCAGAGTGGACTGGGAGCGGCCCCATCGGCGGGGGCCTTTGGTGGCCATTTTGGGGGGTAGGGGCGGTTTCGGGGGAGGGGGAGTGTCGGCGTTGTCGCATCCTCTTCCCCTGCAGCCGTCTCTGGGTGTGCCTTCGGGCAACTTGAGTAGTGCCTTCGGGCTTTTATGGAGTGCCTTCGGGCTAATGGGGTGTGCCTTCGGGCGTAAGGTGTAGTGCCTTCGGGCGTAAGTGAGGTGTGCCCAATCCGTTGGGCGGTAGGTTGTTGGGTATTTATACCCAACATTATTTTGCAGGGCCCACTTGTGGGCGGTGTGAGGTCTGCACCGGGGACTCTTTGGCCAGTGGGTGGTCGGGGAGGACTCGGTGCTGGTGGGGCTGGGCTGCGGGGGGTGGGAGGAATTCACAGTTCTTCCCGCCCTCTGTGGTCGTGGCCAAGCGGGGGAGGGGGAGTGTCGGCGTTGCCGCATCCTCTTCTCCTGTTGTCGTGGTTTTGGGGCTGCGCCGGGGACTCTCTGGCCTGTGGATGGTCGGGGTGGACTTTGGAGCAGTCCTTAGTGGTTGTAAATTCTTCCCATAATGGGGCTGCCCTTTTCAGGGCGGTCTCATGTTGGTGGCTTCGGCCAACCGTCGGGGCGTCACGGTTGTATGCGAAAGCGATCCCGTGGCGTCCCATTCATGGCGGCAGGGGTTTGGGAGTTGGGTTTTAGTGGGTATGCCGGATGCGTCCGGAGAGTCACCACATAACCCCCAGGGGAAGTCGGGGGTACCCGTAACAGGGTTTCCCAACTATAAAAAAAAAAAAAAAAAAAAAAAAGAAATCATTAACGACAGTTGGTTTTATAAGAATATATAAATATAAATATGTTGCAACATTATTACAATAGCACCATCTAGTTCCGTGGTAAGCTACGATACTTGTGTTATGGATACCAGATAGTTGATATACTACACATATTATATGAATTTTAAATACATACATATTTTAAATATAAACACCTATGACTGGAGTACAAACATTCGTGTTTAACAAATGAATGTACCCAGCGGGACTCGAACCCGCGATCGCTGGCGCAGAAAGTAGGGTCACTACCAACTGAGCTAAACATGTCGTCATATATATAAGCAGATCATAATACGATATCCACCAGTAACAAAATTAATTATACGGTGTGGTTAGCTTTTATCAAAATTCGCTTCTATTCTTACTATAAAGGTATACTTAATAATACATATTATGTAAAATTATGTATGAGCTGTACGAAGTTTTGTATACAATTTGAAACTTTTGATTCGGTTGAAGCCTCCTTCCGGATTCTGTTCATATTCAAGTTTCAATCTCATTTTAAGCCTTAAGGGTTTGATTAGTGGCATAATGTGGTCAGAAACTTATTGAGCACACCCATATAATGGTTTCCGAAAGATTTACTTTTATCTACTAGTAGGTAATAATGATAAAATTTATTTAATAGAAATGTAACAAAATTGAGTTTAATATCAAAAATCATTTTTCAGTTTTATTAAAAGCTTGTATTTGCTAAAGATATATTATAACGTTGCGATTCAAATATATATTATATTGAATTTATTTTTGAGCATCCCAATAGCTTTAAATCGCAACATCATAACAAAGAGAAAAGAAGATACTGTGAAACAAAATAATTTTTCTTAATTGCGAAATCTGACTCTCTGGCACCGGTAATCGAAAAGGGACTACGTTTTCTTGTTCATAAGAGAAACCCTTTGAAAGCGATCCGCATTTGTCCGAAAAATATCTTTGCATTCAAAGACACGTCCGGCGCCCTTTCTGCCCACACTCGATAACCCAGCCGTGAATGAAATCTACTTTGCACCCAATAAAACTCCTCTCTTCTAGATATTGGAAACAATACCTTTGATTCACAATTTTTCACCCTACTGTCGGAAATGGTGATTATATTGCTCTTTTGATTTGAAACGCGATATCGTTTCAAATATTTTTGCCTTTTTTTCTTCTTAGTAAGTGAAGGATAATTTATTGTATTTTTTAAAGTATTCATTCAGGGACTTATGGTAGTGTCTTAAATCTGCTGCTTAGTATCTGGCTAGTGTGAACTATGGCTAAAATATCTCATTCGCATTGAGTAGAGCGATAAAATACATTACAACGGTAGGTAATATTTACTATTAAAATAAAAGTGACACTGTTACTTTTATGTTCTTTCAGTAATATTAAATTAAGCTTTCTCAAATGTAATAATTAATAGTATTATGCAATTCAATAAGATAGAGTTTGACATTTATTTCATAATCTTGGTAAATAAAGTCTTATTACAATGTCACTATTACAAGTATTGGCTAAAAGAAATTGAAACCAAAGAGAACTAGGTCCCAGTCGTTATTTTTCCCGCACCGTTAAACAATAGTAGAGGCAAAATATCCCCAAATTAGACAAAGGCGGTATTAATACGGAAGCCATTAAATTGAGATAAGCGCCACAGCAGATTGGGTGGCGCCCTTAGGGTGGTATTAGCCCGTAAGTCCTGATAAGTGAGAGCTCGGGGTTTGAGGGTAGGGATATAGATTAACTAAGTGTAGAACTGCTGAATATGCTCAATTATTGTTTATCCCAAACTTTTCTGATTCATAGAAGCAAAATGTTAAAATAACGTAGTAAGAACATTACTGCACATATAGACATACACGTAGTAAGAAAGGTGAGCGTTATTTCTATCACCTTATATTTCATAAACAATTTATAATAGTTGGACGATAATTATAATTGCTATTGTTAGTATGTTTGTATGTTTGTTACTACTTCTACCTTAAACGGCTGGTCTAGACTATGACTTAGCCCATGGGACTTCTGTTAGTCTACCGTTAGTCCAGGGACGCGCTTAAAAACAAATTCTTTCAAAATTTCAAATTCCTTAAAAGCCAGCAACGCATTGGTTGTGCCTCTGGTACTACAAATGTTCATGGGCGGTGGTAATAATCACTCAACATAAGGTGTCCCGCCTGCTCGTTTGCTCGCTATACGTATAAAAAAAGCTAATAAAAAATAGAGTTCAACTAAAAAATGTATTCTATGTTAATTACATAATCTATGTCGCTGGTTTCGCTGGCAGGGTGGTGTCTGTGTCGCTAGTAATTGGAACGCCGGCGGCCGGCCGGTTTGTCGTCCGACAATCAACACGACGTGATGCGAAATCCGATGCGTCCGCTAGATTGCAGTAATCATTACCCCCGGCAATCATAGGGTGATTTAAACTCCATATTGTACAAAAAGAACTGACATTCTCGGTCAATCGTCATCTTCATATAGATAGACCAATTATTTAAGATACGTGACCGTTTTGGCTGACTTCAGAAATGAGTGTACTTTGTTTGTGAGTATTTTTTTGTTTTCTACGAGGTATCTTTGCCAAATATGAACGGATTTTCATTTAATAAATACATATATATTTTAAATTATTGTGTATTTAAAACTCTAGTAACTTTTTAATTAACTGTAAGTAATTATTAAAAAGTGGTAGCCCAGCGGTAACGCGTTGCTTGTATAACCGAGTGATGCGGGTTCAAATCCGGGTCTCGCACCTCTGATATTTTTATGTGCGAATCATTTCTATCATGATTACCACTTGTCGTACGGTGAAGGAAAACATCGTGAGGAAACCTGCATGTCTGAGAAAACCTAGCAAGTTTTCGTAAGACATGTGAAGTCCGCCAACACGCACTGGGCCAGCGCGGTGGACTATGGCCTGATCCCCCTCGTACTGAGGGAGGCCCGTGCCCAGCAGTGGAACGTTAAAAAGGGCTGATGATGATGATGATGATGAATTAATAATGTATGATTGCTTATATAATTCTTACACGGCTCGTTAATAATAATTTTGAGTGTCACATTAATTGTTAATTTTAATGTAAATTTGTAAAAGCTTCATTATAATTAGATTAAAAAAAAAATTCAAAGTTTAAGTAATATATTAGTTTTCTACAGTTAAAACTTGTTTCACATATGTTTTGCCATTACAGTTAAATTTGCATAATTTTGTAGTTATACATTTTAGAAACAAAGAAACAAGTATTTTATATATTTTTATTACAAAAAACTAGAAAAAGACCGCCCATTAACTTATTATGTTTATGTTTGAAAATAAATTTATTAAATGCTAAATTAATAAGCATTTTAAATTTTAATAAAGTTTGAAGTTGAAGATTTTATGCTAATACAAATCAGTAACGACTACTATTTGAATATACTTTCGAGAGACAAGCTTAAAAGACATGTTTCGGATGTCATTCTAATGTTTCTAACTCTTTTAATTTCGCGGGTACGCTTGCGTAATGTAAAAAAATATCATCATCATCATCATCATCAGCCCTTTTTAACGTCCCACTGCTGGGCACGGGCCTCCCTCAGTACGAGAGGAATCAGGCCATAGTCCACCGCGCTGGCCTAGTGCGTGTTGGCGGACTTCACATGTCTTACGAAAACTTGCTAGGTTTTCTCAGACATGCAGGTTTCCTCACGATGTTTTCCTTCACCGTAAGACAAGTGGTAATCAGGATAGAAATGAGTCGCACATGAAAATATCAGAGGTGCGAGACCCGGATTTGAACCCGCCTCACTCGGTCATACAAGCGACGCGTTACCGCTGGGCTACCACTGCTCTAATAAAAAAATATATTTTTGACTAATATTTTCAAATAACAAAAATCACAAAAAATATTTTTGTATTCAGTAAGCTAGAAAAAGGAATAAAATCAATAAAATTTTCTCGTCTCAAAAGTATAATTGAAACCAAATTGAATCACGTTAAAACAACTATAACTATAGACAATAAAAATGTTTCGTTTATTGAAATTAATACGAAACCTTCTAACATAAAATAAGGTTTATAATTTAGAAAAAAATTGATATCATTTGTTATTTTAAGTAAAATTATAACAGAG
Source organism: Boloria euphrosyne (assembly GCA_951802675.2). Classification (NCBI taxonomy): domain Eukaryota; kingdom Metazoa; phylum Arthropoda; class Insecta; order Lepidoptera; family Nymphalidae; genus Boloria; species Boloria euphrosyne. Next base: position 8,782,211 of record OX637879.1, on the reverse strand, counting down.
TTTTCGAGAGAAGATATTTGGATACATAATATAATAAACATTTTCGTAAACAGAAATATGTAAATTAAGTAAAAGCGACGCTTGGTATAAAAGGCATTTAAAAATTAAGGCTTACAATGCTTGTTTGCTTCACCCTGTTATGGAATTACTCGAGATGATCCCGAGATAAAAGCGAGAAAATTTAGAAACATAATGATAATTTCTGCGCACTTGAAGCGAAATTTGTAATTAGTGTAACGAAATATATTCAAGGCGGTGCAATAGTCAGTAATTCATCAACGTTCATAGGTTAGGGTTTTGATATGAATAGTTTTGAAACATTTTTTATAAGCAGTCTAGTAAGTAGTACCTACCTCTTACTTTATTCGCGTCCTAACTACATAACACCTGTTCTTTAGTAACTTCGATAACTATTGTTATCTTTAGTGTTAAAATACTTTTAGTTTACTATATATGCTTATAAAGAAGAAGCTTTAGCCTTCAGCTTCTTCCGTAGATTTTATTTACGAATAAGCTTTACTCCTAAGAGTTGTCTACAAGGTTCCTCAACAAATAACTTATGTAGGATAAAAAATCAAAAATATCACCGAGGTTAATAATTTGAGATCAACGGTAAAAAAACCAACAAAAAAATCTCAGCAGCTTTATTTTATTAAGCATGAATTAAGGAAGACAACAAATGAATGTTAAACCTTATTTTCTTAAGTGCCTTCCTTTAGCAAGAGAAAATCATGTTTTAATGCAACGGACTGACAAAGAGTGAACAATTGGCGATTAAATATATAATAAAACGTAGTTAGAGTTTTAATAGTAACGGTTAAACTCTACGATGAAACATTTCACATCGGTGCTACTCGTACATTGTAAAATAATTTATAGCTAGGAAAACTTTTGAATTGCACGTGATGGTCTGTCTTCAGTTTAATAATTCAAAATGTAATTTGTATAAGCTGTATAATTTGAAAAAAAAAATCATTTTTTTAACATTTCAACTGGTATTTTAAAACTTAACCGTTATTATGAGATATTATTAAGCCCGTGACCTCACTCACGCATCCAATCCGTGACAGAATACAAGTGCGCCGATACTTTTTATTTTATAACGGCAACTTAAACGCCTATCCGCCCAATAAACTCATTTACACGGATTAGAAGTCTATATTTACTAAAATGATCTTAATTTCACGGTTAATAATAACTGCTCACTGGTTAAGAAAAAAATGACACATATTTATTTAAACACCTATAGTTATTTAGGTTAAACATAAATTACGATGATATTTATATAGCAGAATCAAAGCTCCGACCTCCAACTCAGTAATCACTACTACCCTTACAATTATAATTTAGCTAAGTAAAAGGTCAAGAGTAAGCCCATCTGTAATTAAAAAAAATGCAAGTTTTGTCACAATGTTTTCCATCACTGTAAGACAAGTGGTAACTAATCGTCTTAAAAAATTATCATGAAAATATTAGATCTACGAGATCCGAATTTTAACCAGCTTCACTCGGTTACCCAAGCGAGCTTGTTACCATTGGATTACCACCGCCATTGAGTTAATATAATAATATTTACATATTCGCGTTATTCACTGCAGAAAATGATCACCATTGTCCGTATAAAATATAAATAAATTATTATAATATATACACACATTATACTATCATATATTATTACTCATAGTACAAAAACATATTATTATGGATGCAACACGTTCCAAAAATATTAAGAAATTGAAATTCGACGTTTTACTACTTTATTATATGTCGACCCTTATGTAAAATTCGTTAGTAATTTGTAAAGGTTTCCCATAGTCTCCGCAGACCTTTACAGCTTTTGTAATAGAGGTAAATTGGATACTTACAGCTTTCCTGCACCCCGCATTTGATTGAATTTGTTAGGGTTCTAAGATATAGTTAAAACAAAATTCCCTAGAGGCACTGCTTACTTCGACGTCAATTTTGATGGCAAAATCCTAAGTGAAACAAGAAGGGGATGTTATTTGGACGATTAATTATTTATTTATTAACGTGAGACGTCTCAAGCTTCGAGATTGCGAATCTTGCATATTTTAAGAGTTCTTATTATAACATCAAAGCGTAGCTTTCACTGGTGATTTAAAAAAAACTACTTATTTAAATATAATCAAAAGCTAATTTATCTTTTGTATTTTTCATTAATTAGTTATTATAAGTCTAAAAAATATTTTTATTATCTTTTTATTTTTAGGCGTCTGATCTCTCAACTAAATGATTTAATGGATTCGAATGCCATTAATACTTTAACTCTGTAACTGTAAATAAAGTTAAAGGTAGTTTTTGCCAGGAACCGTGGGTACATACCCACATCGAGAACTACTCATCAGTGTTTCATCACAAAAGGACTCTTGTATGTGTTAGGAACGCATAGTTTGTAGAAAGCCTTCTCAGTGAGTTAACAATCGCGGGTTCGAGTCCCGCTGGGGGCATTCATTTTTGTACTTATCGTACTAGTGTGCGTACTCCAGTCGTGGGTTTATATTAAAATATGTATGTATTTAAAGTATATATGTGCAGTGTATTAACTATCTGATATCCAACACATGGCTCGGACCTCACGGTGGAACTAGGTAGTGATGTGTATAAATGGCCCAACATATTCATTTTATTTATTATACATTTTTATTTATACTTATAATTTCTTCTTATTATTCTGATAGTTAATAATTTTACTTATGACGATATTATAAGAACAAAATAGCAATAACACATTTTCCTCACAAAAAGAACCTTGAGATGGTAAACAAAGAACGATTAGATACATTTATATACAAGACAAGACTATAAATTACATTTGAATAAACCTAGATGAAGTTTACCTAGAGAAATACGTACTTAGCAACTAATGCCTCTTCGCTTTTACTCTAATTACCATTAGCTAATATTATAAGCTTAACTACAGCTTAGAAACCTGAAAATTTAATTTTCTATTTAGGTATAATATTTAGAAATTGAGGCAGTGGTAGCCCAGCGGTAACGCGTCGCTTGTATAACCGAGTGATGCGGATTCAAATCCGGGTCTCGCACCTCTGATATTTTCATGTGCGAATCATTTCTATCATGATTACCACTTGTCTTACGGTGAAGGAAAACATCGTGAGGAAACCTGCATGTCTGAGAAAACCTAGCAAGTTTTCGTAAGACATGTGAAGTCCGCCAACACGCACTGGGTCAGCGCGGTGGACTATGGTCTGATCCCCCTCGTACTGAGGGAGGCCCGTGCCCAGCAGTGGGACGTTAAAAAAGGGCTGATGATGATGATGATTTAGAAATTGTAAATTGGCATTTGCCGCGGCTCCGCCCGCGTTCTAAAAACCGTAAACTAAATTCTCAGATTTTATATATTTTACTGGAGTTATTTTACTGGAGGATGTTAGTATAGATACCTTACCTTACCTGAGACATTTTATATATCCCGTATACCCACACCAAACTTCATCACTATCTTTCTAGTGGTAACTCTCGTGATGCGGTCACAGATAGACAGACAGAGAGACAAAAAATCGAAAAACTTTAGGTTTAGCCTCTGTATTAGCCATTAGTTGCTAAGTACCTACGTAACGACTAGGTATTTCAATTAGAATTTCAAAAAATATTTAATGTACAGATTTGACCAAGTTAGAATTTTATAATATTTAAAGATGTCTGTTATTTTATTTAAAATGAAAAAAATTAAATGAAAAATGAGTTGAATACAGATTCAACATTAAATATTTTTATGGAAAATCTTATTAAAATAGTTATTATTATGTGTACAGGATCTAAGTATAGTTTCTGTCGTTTATCTGCCTGTCTGGATAGATTTTAATGAGTATGAAACCAGTATAAGCTTATAAGTCAATTTTTATTACTGACAGTACGTAGGGAAGTTACTCCCTTTAGTATTTATATCAAAAGCCAAAAAAAAATAGTTTCAAGCTTCTAGCTCTAAAAATGACGTAATTTCCATACAAACTTTCGTCTCCTATTTCATCCCTTCACATCCCTTTTTTCGCCTTGAAAAGTAGCCTATGTCCTTTTACAGGCTACACTATCTTTGCACCAAATTGCATTTAAATCGGCTCAGTTGTTGTGGCGTGAAAGCGCGACAGACAGACAGACAGACAGAGTTACTTTCGCATTTATAATATTAGCAAGAATTAAAATTTGAAAATGACAAAATTACAATAATTATTATTATATTAGCTCCTTGCCAAATTCTGTAAATTTTAGTTGCGTCACTAGTGTTTTAAATAAACATAATAAACAAATAACGCTAATACTGTGTTTGTTGGAGTCATCGCCCGTTTCCCTTAACTAAACAAATTTTCAATTGCGAAGTGATAATGAAAATTGACGCTTATTTTATACCCTAAACGTGAACGTAAATATTTGCCAAAGGCGTCTAATGAACCTTTCATAATTAGTTATGATTAAATTGGAAATTTACTTTTGATACAGCTGGAATATCGCTATAAATAAAATGTGGGGTGTGATGAATTTAAATAATAATTCCATTATCAGGCACGTAGTTAGCTTGATAAGAATGATTTGTCTTTAGTACTCTATAAAGATAAGACCTTTAATGATAGATAATAATAATTGCTATATTCTCACATATTCGTATAGATATTGACAAAATACGTAGAAGCTCTACATTGTGTTAAGCTGGGCCTATAGCCAACCGGCATTCGTTATGAAGCGATTCGATTTCTACAATCGTCATCGCTTAATCGCAGCGTATGCATTTTGAACTTTAAATCACTAATAATTGAAATGAATTTACATTGTCTACCATCATCTATTCGTTGACAACAGATCACGTGACATATCTAAGGCATATGTCAAACCCATACATTTTGGACTTTTCTACTAGCGCTTTCGCTAATCGATTGTTACATTGTCTAGGCCCTCTGTTCTACTATACGAGTGTAGAACAGTTTAACACAAATTTAAATAAAATTCTTCCATGTGACGTTTGTGTTTAGTTTTATTTAAAGTAGCTAACTAGTTTTTATTATAACTGTCAACTTAAAATAGTTAAATGTTATTTGCTAATTGTACATTTAAATTTTAAAGGGTGTAATTATTTATCACGTTTAAATTCAATATTGCTCCAGCAATTCGCTTCACAATTGCAGTCGCGTACCAATGTTCCTCGCTGTGAAAATAAATCGTGTCCTATTTTAATTAATTACTGCAAATTGTTAAAGAAAAGACTTCATTTGCACTCGAATTCGTGTTTGGATGTAAAGTAATTTGTCAATTTCCTTGTTTCTATGTAAGGCTTGTTTAAATAAATCACAAAGAGCGTTGCAGACCGGAAAATTTAGTTGTTTAGATTGCATGTGGGCATGGTAAATATTCTACGTATAAGCGTTTATGTTTGCATATAGTTCATTGTAGGAAATCCCTTTTTCAATTCAACTCCACCCTCTATAACGATGTTTGCTCGTACGCGTTTGTTTGAAGTTTAGAGAGATAATGAGATTCTACAAAATACTTCGATTAATTTATTAATTAAGTATAACTTTCATACTTTAACTTATTAAGTGAAGCTAATGAATGTAAATATTTCGAAACATCAGCAATCGACTTATCAGGAATCGATACTCAAACTTATCCCAAGAATCTTAAGTCTCCTTGAGAAGGTTCAAGGGGTAAATAACACTTAATTAATTTAAAATATTTTAAGGAAGCCATAATGTTTAACATTGTTTAACATAATCTGCTGGGACATTATTATGCACAGCACCGTCTAGTTCCGTGGTAAGCCTCGTCAGTCTTGTGTTACGGATACTAGATAGTTGATACACTTCACATATTATATAACTTTTAATACATACATATTATAAATATAAACACCCATGACTGGAATACAAGCATTAGTGATCAGCAAATGAATGCCAACAGCGGGACTCGGATCCGCGACCGCTTGCGCAGCAAGTAGGGTCACTAAAAACTGAGCCAAACGTTATTTTTGCATACTAACTTTATTATTTATAATAACGTATAACTTTAAAAATTTAATAACTAACTTTATTTTATTTACTTTGAATGTTCCAACAATTTTAAGTCTTATTGGGAAAGTAAAAAATATTTTTAAACTCTATTTTCGGTGTTACCAATATAGTTGAGTAATTAACGCTAAGCTCGTATCCGTAGACTGTTTGTAAGGCTATAAAATCGTATAGGGGTTCGGTACAAAATGGATATGGGTGGTCGGCCGCAAACCATCGCACTAGTTGTTGACATGTAGGAAAACACCCTCTTTTACGCACTGATTAACAAATTTTCTACACTTTCACCCTTATTTGATCTTAATATACATAATCAAATAGTGATTAAACTTCATTTATTCAATTTTAATTTTATAAAAAATAAATAGGTGTTAAATAATAAGTATAACATACTAGCGAGTCGCCTTCGCTTCGCTCCAGTTCGTTCTTAGGCACTCACTGCCAAAAAAGTTTTTAACAAAAATGAAGGACTTTCATACAAACTTGCGAGAGCCTTAAAACCTCCTTAATCTGGCCCTGTCGCAAAATTCATTCTTAACGGACGTCTGCCATCTAAATTTCATCTTTATACGTCAAGTGGTTTTCGATATTTCGTGATGTGTGAGTGAGTGACCTTTCATTATTATAGTACACCTATAGAACGAACAATGTTAATGATTACTATGACATTTTAATTTAATCGATTATTCGTATTTAGTTATTTTAACTATCGCCTATAATCTAATCAAAGTTCTATTAAATTGTCTATTGCACTTGATTTGCAAAAAAGATGGTTTGCAAGATGCATTTAACAGATTACACAAAATCTTTATTCTTTATTTAGAACTTATTTATAGACAGCTAGACGGTCGTTTTACAAAAAAACGTCTTTCGTAGATTAAATCACAGCTATGTTTAAGTTCAAACAGATTGTCTGTATGTACTTACTGTTTATCCGGAACCTCTCTGGTAGTATTTCCCGTGAGACGCTCTGACCGCTCTTTGTCGTTCTCGTTTCAAGGGATAAGGTAAATTATGAGGAAATATATTTGGTATAATTTTACGCCTGTCATATCATAGCTGTGAGGTCATTTTACTTACACAAATTTTACTATTCCTTTGTTTTACGTAACAATAATTTAATAAAATATTGTTATATATATTATAATATGTGTTTACTATGAAAAGTTTTCTTAACGTGTATGCTATTTGAAGAGTTATACTTTTTAATACGTACGTATGTATTAAGTAATATATACCTTTTTAACCTCCCACTGATGACTTAAAGCGATGGGAATCAGGTCAAAGCCCATCACGCTGTGCAAATATTACTCGTAGTTGGCGGACTTGACGTGTCTTACAAAATTTTATTCGGGTTCTCTTCAGCATCTCATGCAGATTTCTTCTAGAAGTTTTTTTTTATTTATCGGGTTTTTTATTATTTTTTTTACAGCGAGTAGTAATCATTTTGAAAATAATTGGCTTGAACTCCCTTTCGCTATTCCAAGCGAGCGCTTCACCACTGGGGTAGGTACTACTGCCTTATATGTAGTAATGTGCCTTAGCTCTTTAGGTTTATTGCAATTATATTAACCAACAAACTTTTTAGGGTTCCATACCTCAAAAAGGAAAAAACGGAACTTTTATAGGATCACTTTGTTGTCCGTCTGTCTGTCTGTCAAGACCCCATTTTCTAAAGAACGCGTGGAGTTATCAAGTTGAAATTCATATTAACTACTCGGGTCTTGTGTCCATTGGAGCTGTGAAAAAAATCAATTTCTAAGCCAACGCAATCAAAAGATACAGCCGTTTATGCTGCAAATTTTCGAAACTCGCAAGGAAATAAAACCTACACTACTCTTAAATTCAGAATCTTGAAATTTGGTACGAAGCAACGTCTTACAGCCCAGATGAAGGAAACAGTGCGAAAAGCATAAATTATTAGTTATATGATATACTAAAAATATTTTTAAAAATTTTAAAGTTGCTACCCCTTTCCTCATGAACGCATAAAGGAATTGTATGAAAATTCATATAAAATACTCAGGTCTATAACACCTTTAAGCTGTAACAAAATGAAACTTCTATGTCAACGCAATTAAAAGAAACAGCAATTTAAGCGCATATTTTGAAACTCGTAACTACTCACAAGGGAATCAATGTTTTATAGCACACATAAAGAAAAAAAATCCAAAAAAATAAGAAAAGTTGAAAATTAATGGGTGTCTCCATGCATACGTAGTTGACCGAGTTGTATGGGTGCTCATACAATTTAGAGGACTAGCTTATTGTTACAGATAATGGTAAAGAACCCTTCGTGCCGGACTCGCCGGCTCGCACTTGGCTGACATTTTTAAGTACTTATTATCTATTTAGAATACTATACAATCTACAATACTTAACAATTAATTATATTTAATACAAATAATTATTATTCAATAGGTGTACGTTGCAGGTCGACCATGAAATCGGTCATGCGCTTCTAACTTTATATATAACTACATATTAAGCCAGCACATTACCTTGTTCACTGCAGCATTAATTACCGGGACATTGTCAGTTCAATGAGCGGCAAACAGCTGCATAACAAACATTCCAATAGACCCGGGAGTTAATAATCCTTCTAACAATCTGTATTTCCGCTCTACCTACCTAAAATATTAATCAAACTAAAGATAATAAAGCCATACAAAATATTTAATTAGGTATCATATTATTCTTACCTGCACAGGTATTAGGTACTACGATTACAATAATCCAGATGAAATAAATTAAAGCGAAAATACTTTAAAGACGTGCAAGACCTATAAACTTCCATGGTCAATGGTAATATGAATGTGTTACAAAATTGGATGATTAACGTCTTACATCATAATAATATATACAGTACAGTCTTAAATAAACGCGTATGTCTCACTTGCTGTCAAACCCCGATTAATCAAATTTATCTCCTTAATAACTTCTTAAAAATATAACTAAATTACTTATTAAGAACTAACCCTAGCTTTGCTCGAGTTCGTTGCTATATACTCGTACGTTAAAAATAAACTCATTCATCGATGATTAATATTATAAAAAACAAAGATATTTGTTTAACCGCGATTAAAGTAACCGCTATTCAGTAAGAGCGATTGAAGCGTAGTTATTAGTTTAACTACCCAAGTCGGTAATACTTATGAGTACATGCTCAGTGCCGGTTTTTGCTGGCGGCTTCCCTTTTATACTCGATTTTTACTCATTAAGTATTATTTCTAAGGTGTGATGGAATCCGATATTTCTTATACACTATAGACGTTCATGGTCTTGAGTTTTTTAAAATAATGTTGGGAAATTTTTACAACAGCACTATCTAGTTCCGTGGTTAGCTTTGAGGCGTGTGCTGTAGATACCAGGTAGTTGATAAACTACACATAATATATAACTTTTAAATAAATACATATATATTATAAATATAAACACCCGTGACTGGAGTACAAACATTCGTGCTCAAAAAATGCCCCAAGCGGGACTCGAACCCACGACCGCTGGCGCATGAAATTGGGTCACTACAAACTGAGCCAAACGTGTCGTCAAAATTTATTTTATACAAATATTACACTTTATGTATATAACATTATATTATAATTGATTGCTATAAAGACGACTAACGTGTACATATTTTAATAATGTATTGATATAGAAATAAATACTTAAAATATTTTAATATATAACTATACGCTTTTTAATAGTGAACACGATATTGCAGTTAATAACGTAAATACTAACGTAGAGTTCCATTGGAAACACATTTCCATCTGAAAGCGGTTCTAGTTCAAGCTATATTCACTTCTTGCAAATGCTCTCTGAAATTTTAAACCTACAAATACTAGTACGTGTGAAAAACATCCTTGACAACATACGGAAGCATTATCAATCTAATCACTATAAGCTTAAAGTTGAAAATGTGTTTGCTACTATTTTTATTATTTGCACTGACGAAAAATAACTTCCACAAATAATAGCGGACAAGAGTAGATGGTTCTAGGACTTTGTTTGACATTGCTATCAGGTACTTATATCCACAATTCCTTTTTGCCGTCTAGCGGTTCCCAGAAGCACTGTCGGTAGCACTTTATTGCGATTTATTTAAACAGGGCATAATTAAAAGCTCGAAATGAATGAGTCGACGTTTTTAATCCAGCAAGTCGTACTTTCTTTTCTTTTTGCGTGAGAACCATTTTATGAGAAGACAATGGACTTCCCTTGTTAAATAGTTACGATCCCATTAATCAACTCTGTCGTTTAATTTGCAACAGAATAAAGAACGACTGTCAAAGAAGGATAAAAGTTACTTAAATAAAAGCTACTTACTAGAATTAATCACATTCAGGAAAAACCATATATCCATTTTAACTAATTACTTAATAAGTTTAGTAGAAATTTTTGTCCTTAGAAGAATTGAACCCACGACCTCTAAGGGATATATTACTGATATTCCATTGAACCAGTTATCGTCATCAACGACGTATTTATTTAACCAGTGCAGTGTTCCGGCCTCGTTTCGCTTCCTAAAAAAACTTCAGTTAGTTTTACCCATATATAAACAAATAATAATCGACAGTAATATAAATGTATCATGATAGAAAGAGAAACAAAATGTAAATCTCAATATTATATATCTTATAATTTAACGTATAAATTTCAATTTCCAAGTAAATATTTTCTTCTTCATACATCTATCTTTTCTTATCTGATTTCAGTCAGCTTACTATCAATTTTTTGAAAACAATCTAAGATCCATTCATACGAAATTTCTTTCATATTATATTCTTATTAATAATACATAAATAAACCATTACATTCAGCTTATATGTACATTCTTATCGTATTTCGAAAGTACAAACACATGAAAAAATATATAGCAACAAGAGAAAGCGAAACAAACCCTTGTTCTACAGTAACTAAATGCTCGGTTGCCGGCAGTAAGTCAGGTTTCAGGTAAAGCCTTATAAATTATTTACTTGCTGAGCAAAGAACTAAAGTATTTAGCGGTAAGCATGGAATACACGTCGGATTTCTTGTGGAATACGTTTATATTTATCTCTGAGTAGGTAAACTTAGGAAAATAAAAGTTATTCTCCTAAGTCTATCTATACAAAAAGGAAAGATAAAAGACTTCGGTGTCCTTTACTTATCACTCGATATTCTTTTTTTTCATATTGAAGAGCTTTAGCGTTATCGATTAAAACAATATTGTGGTCGAAAATCGATCTATCTAATCGACTAGGGAAGCACTAAGTCACATAGCGTAAGCAAAGCCAGCTGAACAACTAACAGCTCAATCTGCCATACACTAAAAGCCCAGGCGAGTGTGTGGCAGCTTGGGCTGTCCTGTCACTCGTGTCACGTCCGTTGGCCGACTATATGTTTCATAGGCTTTGGCGTAAGTAAGGCAAGAAAGTACGATTTTACGATAAAATATATTCTTAAGAAATTACAGAATTTCAATTCAACTAACCATTTAAAATATGGTGATGGATCTTTATTCTTAACGTTGGAAAATGCATTTACGCATACCACCAGGTAGTTATGTGAGATTCTTTTAAGCCGGTAGCACCCAACAAAACCTTCCTCCGTCTCCTCCAAGTGGGCGACGAAGAATTGCTTACCCATTCAACCACGAGACCCTGATTTAAGGGGTTGCTCTACAGTCCACTCTGTTATCAGAGACGTACGTGGAGCAACCCGTATGACACACCGCCTATAGTAGTGGGCGAACTCCTGTGCTTCTAGCATAAGCCCCACTATACAAAACCACAATGTTAACGCACTTTGAGGTTGACATAGGCTATATACCTGAAAAGTAGCACTACTTCTGTTAAACACTGGACTTACGTGAGTAAGTGATGGTAAGTCACTAGTCTAATCTAATATATAAAAATCTCGTGTCACAGTGTTTGTTATAGAACTCCTCCGAAACGGGTTGACCAATGTTTATGATTTTTTTGTGTATATTTGGTAGGTCTGAAAATAGGTCGTAGGCTATTTTTTATTGCCCTAGGACCTAGGGTGGCCGCCACCCCTATCACGTAGAGCCTAGGTGATAAGGGTGGCCCTCTCCGGATTTTTTATTTTTTATATATAGACTAAATTTTTATTTTTTAGTTTTTTATGATTTGGCACCTGTCCCTTTTAATAGTGATTTTTTTAATAGTGATTAGAACGCGGGCGAAGCCGCGAGAATTGCTAGTAAACTATAAAATTACATAATAACATTATAAAATTTCATTTTTCTTTTAAAATTCTGCTCTCGTGAAATTCAGACGTAAACATAATAACTTATATTAACTTGTTTACTTACTTGAAATAAAAATTTAACCTTCATTTACTTGTAAGTCGAACAAAAACTAATCAAGCACATATTAGCTTAGAATAATCTTGGTATTATAATTTTAATATATATTCTCTAAGCTTCTTCAATTTGCTAAGTATTTTAGAATCGTTTATTTTAATATTACTTTATAGTTTAGATTTAATTTGTTAGTGATTGAAATCTTTAAACCAATTTTTTTTAATATTCTTTATACAAAAAGCTAAATGGCGTAGTTTACTTTTCTCAAATAAACCGGGCTGGAGTCAACGTAGCTTAATATTAAATACATATGTATATTGTTTTTCTATATATTTTGTTTGCTTTTTGTTTGATACTGATATTATATAAGAATGATTATTTTGTCACGGTTAATATAATTATTTTTAGTTTAACTCTCTTTAGTGTACTCTGAATTATTAATTTTATCTTTATTGTTTGTTTCCCAAACTGAATAAGTCAAAAAAAACTTATTTTTATTCTGTTTATTTATCGCATTGTAAATGATACAAAAAAAGAATCTCAGATTGTAGCACTTGCAATTTTATATCTTTTTATCTTTGAAAGAGGTTGCAATGTTTCTCGCAAGTTTTCGAGGTTTTCTTTAATTAGGTATTAGTAAATATTGTTTTTCTTAATTTTTGTACTTATAATATTATTTAATACTAAAAATAAACTAAACACTAATCGTCAATAAATACAATAATGTAGATTATTTCAAAGATACTAAAGTTATTTCTCACCAAAAAGTAATGTCGATAGCAAAGAAGAGATAGTATTTTTTTAAAGGTAGGTAAGTAATTAATTTGGAATACCTACTTATCAATCATTTCAACTACATGGGGAATTTATTAAATTTGTAAAACAAACACAAGTAGACCGGTTTAAACCCCTTGCGGACAACATAGTAACTAGTTCAAAGAATAAACAGTGGAAGAGGTATGCGCGAATGTCAATCAATTATTCTAGTAACATGTAAAATAATTAAAGTAGGATATACAAATAGTCTAAATCCAACTCTAAAAATTTATATTAAATTAACCAAGATGTTTCTTATATAAGAGCCAAAAAACACGACAGGCTTGTTTGCAGAATTATAGGCCACTAGTTATACTTTGTTTAATATGAAAAAATCATTAGAACTAAAATGTTTTAGCAACCCTGTTTATTTAATCAATGAAATCTTGGATAAACCGTAGTAGAGTCAATCCTAAATCGAATAATATCCAAAGTTGAACGGAGAAAAACCAATGGTGTACTTACAAATGCTTATTCCATCCCCGTACGCCGATTGTGAACAAGAAATGCACATGGCAGCTCTGAGTCTTATACTCTGTGGAAGGTTATATAAAATTAATAAAACGATAACAATACCATACAATAAGCGGGCAATTAAAGTGTAAAGATAAAAGCTATTGTGATTTAAGATTTAAATATGTACAATGGTATTGCTGCGTTAATCATATATTATTATTAATAATAATCTATACTACATTTTATTACAAAATACTTTTTTACTTATTTTATTAACACTGTATAGGTATTTTTTTCGGACGTAAATAAACTCTAACTCTTAATAAATAAAGCCTGTAGCTTTTCAACTTCAGTGTGAGCTTATATGTACCTAATGTTGTTAATGATTAAAATCCGTAGAATTGACAGAAGATTTTGACAGGTCGCCAATTTCATAGAGTATCGCCAACGGTAAGCATTTGATGGGTCATCGGTTAGTACCAAAACCTCAGAGGATATTCATGCTTCATATAAAACCAAATGTCGGGCTCACTAACACTATCGATTGATAGCAGTCATTAAGACATGTCCACACACCATCAAGCGGCCTGACACACTGAAACCAAAGGAGCTTCCACACCTTCACTGAAATTAAAAAGTTAATAAATATTGTAATTTGATTAACAATAATTAAAAAATACATTTTATTTCAGTATTACATGGAACTATTACACAATATTTAAATTATAGAATTAATATACTAAAGAGATTTATTTCTTAATTAAAATATTTCTTGAAATAAATTAGAAAGTAAGTAATCCAATTTTCCTTATATAATTTTAAGAAAGCGTCTTCAAGCGGCGATAACTTAATAATTCTTGTACTTAATTCCCTTAAACTGTAAGGGTAAAAAATATTGAAATATTAACGTTTTACAACACAAATATACTTAAATGAAAATTATATATAATTATAAAAGTAAAAATGTGCAGTCATTTAAAAATTAACTTAAGTACCTACCTACTTTTTATATATAAGTATACAGTTCAACTAAAATTTTTAGTTTTATTCATATTGTGTACCTATACAGTACTGCCTCGGTGGTGTAGTGGCTAGCATGTACGGTCACACACCGAGAGGTCCTGGGTTCGAGTCCCGGGTCGGGTCAAGTTTAGTTATTGAATCTTTCTGTTTCGTTAGCCTCAGTAACAGCCCGGAGTTGGGATGTTGGTGGTGGTTCACCCCCGTGCCTCGGAGAGCACGTAAAGCCGTCGGTCCTGCGCCTTAGCTCTCACTGGTCGTGTCGAGTAGTCGTCCCACCGGAGTATGAGAGTGATAGGAATAGAGAGTGCACTTGTGTCTGCGCGTACACGCGCTGCACTATAATATCTCCTGCGTACTTGGCCAGTCTCAATGAGATTGGCCGCCATGGCCGGAATCGGTCGGAGAACATTATTACCTATACAGTATATTATAATAGTAGCTGACCTACTTTTAAGATTCCTAATCATTGTGTTTAAGTACACGATTATAACTGGGGAAGGACTAAACTGATTTTAATGATACTTTTGGTTGAATAAAAGATTAACGGATTTTAAAAAGTGTCACCCATAGGCTACATAGGCGATTAAAAAAGGAAAGAAAAGTTCCGCGATACGCCTCGTCTGGACAACGGCTACAATAGCCGCTTTGAGTGACACCTGTGTTATTTTTTTTTCTTTAAACATCAACAATTGAAATCACAGTTATCAACAGTCAATCAAAATCTTCCACGGTAGGCTAATATCTAGTTTGCAACTAAAAGAAATCGGCCACTGATATTGATACAGATAATAATTTAAAACTAAAAAATAGGTAATTTTTATTTTACTCGAAAATTATTACTATAAAGCTTTCCAGAACTAGTCCAGACCTGAGGCCTTTATTAAAAGATTGCATAATAAACAAAAAATCTGACGCAGACGAAGTCGTACATATAAATTAAGCTGGACCGCAAAGAAAAAAGAACAAAATATGTCTGTTAGAAAACCTTGTTTTTCAATAGCTTAAAAAGTACCTAGCTTTATGAAATAAAGACTAACTTAAACCATATTTTAATGTGCTTAAATTAAAATAAGAAAATGAATCCAAGCTTTTTATTTAAATAAATGTGAATTAAATAAAAATGCGTTATATTTTTATATTGAAGATTTTTTAGGTTTAGTTTGCAATATGTTTGTACCAAATTGAACAAAAAATCTCTAAAATGTCTAAACTTCGTTACTAAACAAAATTAGTGAGATTCCTTCTCGTCTTATTTCGTCTGGTAAAAAGTCAATGTATTTACTTTTATTCGCCATTGGTATTTCGTTACGAGAAACGTTTCACGATTAACGCCCGACACCAATAGTGTACTTGTTTTCTAGTTGTGTGTTTTATTAAATTTTCCGTTAACAGAACATGTCCAATGCTTGCGTTAAAGGTCGCCTTCTAATATACTAGATTGGATTTATAAGTACATTGTATGCGTCTACACCACAACAACAATTATTTGAAAATCATGTCGTGATACCTTTTAAAATAAATAATTTTCAAAGGATTTGCTTCTATGACTTTTAGAATTGCGAAAATTTTGGAAGTTTATATGTGACCGCACTTGATAGAATTTTGGAATTTATAGAGATAGCAAAAGCTTCGAACTACTCTCTTTTATTTCATTATTAAAGGAACTACAATTATTACTGCTAAGTACTTTATATATTATTAAGATAATTAAGAAATTTAGGAAAAGGTAAATAAGACAAAGGAATTCGCAATAATTCTTTTTATTTACCACCAGTTCGGAAAGATTAAACCTCTGTCCTGAGAAGAACTGGCGAAAGAAACTCAGCGGGACTACTTTTTTTAATATCATATTATATAACAAATACAGCTACAAAAATAGTTTGAATATAACTTGATCAACTTCAATATAATGTATAACAAAGAAACGTATATGACATAGAAATATATCAGCAAAACACTAACAAAATAATTGGAATTCAAATAAATACAACATATTATTTTGACCATTAAATCATATAGGTTTTGTATCTTTTAATAGTATCTGAATAATTATAGAAATATAGAAATGTTATTTCTTATTTCTTATTTTTAAAAGTCAGGATTATTACAAATGTAAAATAGTAACAATAGTGCTCCGGACTGTAGTCGGGATACGACCAACCGTTTCACAATTCATACACCTCCTTTTATATCATTGACAGTCAATGACAGTCTAAAACATCCTTTCAGTAACTAACTTGTAACTTGTTAATTATAATTCTTAAATTCGTTATAATAAATAAATAGTGTTTATAATATTATTTATCAATAATTTCGTAAAGTAAAGTAATTTATAATGACTACTTATAATATTTATTCATAAGAATAAAAGACAATCAACAATAGTCAAAACAACTTCCTTTATAGAACATTTTACTTCTAAAATTGACATAATAATAAAGAAGATATTTCATATTGGTTTTCTATTAATAAATTACTATAAATTTTACTATAATTATATACAAATTTACAATTTATTTTATCACATGCGTGTATGTGCATGTGTGTAATAGACTTTACACTAATAACGCACTAATTACTACTACTTAACAACGCTGACGATGACTTTATGAGTATATTGCTCTAGTCAAATATGTAATAATGAATGTCTGTAAATCTGATTACTCCACAAAGCATTCATATTATATACTATATAATATACTCGACAAAATATAAATAAATAAATATATAAATATTTTGGGACATTATTACAACAGCGCCATCTAGTTCCGTGGTCAGCTACGTTACGTGCTTGTGTTACGGATACCAGATAGTTGACATACTACACATATAAATTTTAAATACATACATATTATCAATATAAACACCCATGACTGGAGTACAAACATTCGTAGTCACTGAATGACCAGCGGGACTCGAACCCGCGACCGCTGGCGCAGAAAGTAGGGTCACTAGTCACTACCAACTGAACCAAACGAGTAGTTAATATAGATATAATTAATATACATTAATGTGTAAATGGACGAGCATTAACTACGGCCAAACCATACTCACACAGGCCATCCCCTGATTTTGATCGCAAAGTGGACAGGAGAATATGCATAGTGCGTTATCGGCAAATACGTACCAAATACTCGTATGACACAACGTCCCAAATGTTTGAAGCGAGTTTATCGAATTCAGCCCAGTAAACAATTGTTACGGTCCGATATTTGCGTTATTCAAAGTGCTGTATAATATTTAATGTATAAAAAAGATTACATCATCAATAACTTTAAATATTTAAATATTAATCGCGGTAAAAGAGACTACGACCTTAGCACTCACAACACAGTTAAAAGATCACAAAAGCTAAGCCATATGAAAAAGCTTTTTGTGTCTTTAGGCTCTTTACGTAAAATAAAACTTGTATTACAAAAAGGTAAAATTTGGAATTGTGTCTAGAATAGATAATAACTTCATGACCCGATTATATAAATTCTTTTACAAATGGTAAGATACAGCCAATAATGGGATAGTATATTGCAAAGAATTTTTCATGTGCATTTTTCATGTGCGAATCAAGTCTATCATGATTACCACTTGTCTTACGGTGAAGGAAAACATCGTGAGGAAACCTGCATGTCTGGGAATACCTAGCAAGTTTTCGTAAGACATGTGAAGTCCGCCAACACGTATTAGGCCAGCGCGGTGGACTATGGCCTGATCCCCCTCGTATTGAAGGGAGGCCCGTGACCAGCAGTGGGACGTTAAAAAAAAGGACAATAGCAAAGAAAACTGAGATTATGTAGTATTGTTTATCTTCATCCGGTTTATATTGTCTAATAATTTATACTTCCACACTAAAACTAATACTAAAATACACTTCTTTAATACTATTTCCTCACAGCTGTTCCAATTACATTTTCATTTTTTATAGCGCATATCATAAACATTTCGAAAAAGTGGCATTCTAGGCAATTTTTATCCCCGGGGATTCCCGCTGACGTATTTTATAGCGCTATGCAGTTACATTTTAGAGCCGGCTTTTTTAAAGCCATGTCTGATAGGACAGATTTGACTGAAGTCGTTAGGGGATTTAGTTTTGGTACCCGTTTAACGCTAGCGAAACTAAAAAATATACATTTTTGTGTAGTCGTGTCGAAATTTTAACTATTTACTAATTAAAATAATTGAGCAAAGTATATTATTTATAATTTATCATTTTTAACCGACTTCAAAAAAAGGAGGAGGTCCTCAATTCATTTTTATGTAAGAACTTATTATGTACATATTTATGATAACTTGCGTATATGATTGTGATTAACTAAAAATGTGCATAAGCAGCCCTTTTTAACTTTCCATTTTTACTTCAAAAACTATTTTTAAAAAACGTGCTAGGTTCATTTAGACATTTTTCTTTATCGTAAGACTAATTTCGCACGGCTCTAAACACACGAAGTTGTGAGAACTGAATCTGAACCAGAGAATTTGAACACGCTTCACTGGTTTTTCAACCACTGGACTACCATGGTCTACTTACTGACTTAATAGTTAGCTGAAAATTACGTCAACAATAACAGTCTTAAAAAGTAATTATACGATCATTAGATAGTTTTAGTTGATATTTTTAAATAAAATAAATATTCATTTAACAACTCAGATCCAGTACCCTTTTCTTCTTGATGTCGGTCAAACATCTCGCTTAAATTCCTACTCCATAGTTTATTTGGTTTAAGAACGCTGATCGTATATTAATGATCTTGTCAGTATGATGTAATTATTATAAATGGTCCAGGATAAAATATTATTATCCCCTGCGTAAGGAACTTATTGGCTGTACCTACTGCAAGGAATCGTCTCTCTTAATTACTGCGTACGTAATCTGATTTATGTTACTTTTATATGCAAGTCATAAAATATTAATGTTGATTTCGAGTAGTCATTGGTTTAAAATTATACTACGTGAATGTTAATTGAGGATTAATTTGATGTTTTTTAATATGAAATGTTATCAGTAGTTTTTAATTGCGTTATTAAAAAAATTAAATGACAAATACATATTGGGAATACTTATACTCGTACAGTGTGTACGAGTATATAGGTACACTATACAGTATTCAAACTGTCATTAAATATCTCAATACTGGGCTGTCCCTTTATACTACAAAGGTCTATGCCTATAACCTAACCTAACCTAACCTCTCAGATATACAGGTTTCTTTATAATTATTTCTCTTTTTTTCTTTATAATTATTAATTTTATAGATTATCTATAAGTTAAATACGAATATATAATTCATACGAATCGATTAAATATTTCAAATCGACGAAAATAAAACAGATACATTAAAAGGTTAAATACGTACTCCATAATCATGAGCTTAATCTTTTCAATCTATATCCAAGGTGCGATGATCCAGCACTCTCTAGCATTAATTACTGTTATATAAAAATACCCACCGTCAATCAATACACTTCGTTTTGACGTTGAAGGCTTATTAGCGGAATTATAAGTGAAGCTTAATTATCTACCCATGACTGAGGCGAATCCCATATACGTAGAGACTCGTAACATGTTAAGTAGAACTTCTCAATTTTCTTTATTATATATAATATGTATTCCGTATTAAATACTTATTACCATAATTATTTATGATAAACATTGTTTATTTAGTACTTTTACTTAAGAGATCAATTAAAGTACATATTTTTTACTCTTTTTCGTTCGAAGGCCTACAATGAAATATTTTATTACTGAAGTAAATGCGTAAAAGGATGTAATTCCAACTCTAAACATGTATTTTAACTATACTAATACAAATATAGTAATCTTATATATAAAAGTCTCGTGTCACAGTGTTTGTTATCGAAATTTTTGTGTATGGGTATAAGGGTGGCCCTCTCCAGATATTTTCTTTTTTATTTTTAGACCAAATTTTTATTTTTCACTTTTTTTATAAGTAATTTGACCTCAAAAAAATTTTATATACCTAAATAGTAAATTGTCATCCTTTGGGCGCGGGCGGAGCCGCAGCAATCACTAGTAATATATAATCATAAGTTTATAATATAATTTATTCATGTTTTATTTATTTAGCTACTATTTCAGGGCAACGCCCTCTTAAAATAGGCTTTCCAAATATTACCTTAACTGTAGGTTTAAGGTAATATAATTTAATTGTTTGAATTTTAGTACAAAAAGTAAATTATATTAATATTATATATTAAAACACCATAAAAACGACAATTTTATAAGATAAACCATAGATAGATATATCACGATTAGTACGCAAAAATATTAATCTAATAAGAATGCACCTTGCTAAAACTTAACGTTTTAAACATAATATTGAAAGCTATATAATAGCAGTCGACGTTAAAACCAATACGAAAGCACTTATAAAAGCTCCAAATAACCGTAGGGTATAATCGTGATTCTGTTCGTAATAAGGCGTGATAGAATTTTGGAATTTATAGAGATAGCAAAAGCTTCGAACTACTCTCTTTTATTTCATTATTAAAGGAACTACAATTGTTACTGCTAAGTACTTTATGTATTATTAAGATAATTAAGAAATTTAGGAAAAGGTAAATAAGACAAAGGAATTCGCAATAACTCTTTTATTTACCACCAGTTCGGAAAGTTAAACCTCTGTCCTGAGAAGAACTGGCGAAAGAAACTCAGCGGGACTACTTTTTTTAATATCATATTATATAACAATAAATACAGCCACAACAATAGTTTGAATATAACTTGAACAACTTCAATATAATGTATAACAAAGAAACGTATATAACATAGAAATATATCAGCAAAACACTAACAAAATAATTGAAATTCAAATAAATACAACATATTATTTTGACCATTAAATCATATGGGTTTTGTATCATTTAATAGAATCTGAATAATTATAGAAATATAGAAATGTTATTTCTTATTTCTTATTTTTAAAAGTCACGATTATTACAAATGTAAAATAGTAACAATACAATGTTAGAGTACTTAACTTGCTCAGTGAAGTGCTCCGGACTGTAGTCGGGATACGACCAACCGTTTCACAATTTATACACCTCCTTTTATATCATTGACAGTCAATGACAGTCTAAAACATCCTTTCAGTAACTAACTTGTAACTTGTTAATTATAATTCTTAAATTCGTTATAATAAATAAATAGTGTTTATAATATTATTTATCCATAATTTCGTAAAGTAATGTAATTTATAATGACTACTTATAATATTTATTCATAAGAATAAAAGATAATCAACAATAGTCAAAACAACTTCCTTTATAGAACATTTTACTTCTAAAATCGACATAATAATAAAGAAGATATTTCATATTGGTTTTCTATTAATAAATTACTATAAATTTTACTATAATTATGTACAAATTTACAATTTATTTTATCACGGCCATACTGACTTGTGCTTCGTCCTCGAAGTACATAATACTTAATAAATAAAACAACTTACAAGCTAATACATCTTTTAACTTAAAATCTAACAATTTTTCATTGCTATGCCATCTCACTTCTCATATTAAGAGGACATCATAACAACGGTCAATCGCTTTGACGACAATATTATCTAGCCACACACCTGCTGTACATGAGCTGACTAGAACAAAGCAACGGACTTCAGCAGTTCAGCTCCTTCCGAGCTAATACATCTTATTTCTTATAAGCTAATAATACATCATTCATTGTTAGTGTCTCACTTCTCACATTAAGCGGACATCCTAACAACGGTCAGTTGCTTTGGCGACAATGTATCTACCCCACACCTGCTGCGCATGTGATATGAGACGGGCTAGAACAAAGCAAAAGACTTCAGCAGTTCACAGCTCCTTCTGAGCCAATCATTTTCTTTCATTTCATATGACACACAGGTCACAACACAATACATAAAAGTATCACACAATTATGTCACATATATACTTGTCATAATATATACTTGTCATATATATTTACTTGTCATAATATATATTTCATAAATATTATGAATAAATAATTAAAGAAGGTAATAAATGTTAAATAAGAGTTAAGATTAAATAAATTATTCTTATTTTGACATAATAATATATACATATACGTTTTACATATTATGCATATACATATTATATACGTAGCTACTTACATGGACATGTCAGTCCCTTTCAACTGCTGCTTACTACAGCGAGCACTTGCCGACTACATAGACATACCAATCCCGCTCACTCGCTGCTTGTGAGACTATTGGTACCAAATAGAAGGCCAACCAGCGTAAATATATAAATAACTTAAATATACATAAATATAAGTATATAATAACTAGAATATATAGGAACATATATATACAAAAACGTAAGAATCTATTAATAGAAAACCCTCGATTATACAAGCAATAAGTTTATCTAATTACTAAATATGAATCTTTTCTTATTATAACACATTTAATTTTCCGATAATATTTTAACAAATATTTTCATCCATCCATTTTACACATTTGCGACAGTTACTTTTTTTTTCTGGAGCTACCCTTCAGAGCATAGCGGTCTATCTTGATTAATGACAACTACATTTATTTCATTATAAATCCTAAATGTTTTTTTGTAACATCAACAAAGTGTAATTTATATTTTACTTAAAGTAGTTAGATTCGTCGAAGGTTCGTACATTATTTTATTAGTATTAAGTATTGTTATATCTTCCATAAATCGTTCGGTCATTCTGATATCTTATTTCAAATAGTAGATTAATTGATTGGTGATAAAACGGTAACCTGGCCGTTACTACTTCTACGAGTAGGTGTGTCAGTAGTCATCATGTGGTGTTTTGGTAATAATAATAATACTGCTCGTTACTGTACACACACACACATTACACGATAGATGTAACAAGGTACGATAAATGAGGCGGCCTTATCGCTAAAACAGCGATCTCTACCAGTCAACTTTAAACCTTAAAGGTGTGAACAATATAAATCAAGACTATTAATAAAAACAGGGGAAAAAGTATAATAATACAATAGGATTATACCATATATATATATAAAAAATTCGTGTCACGATGGATGTTCGCGATAAACTCCGAAACTACTGAACCAAATTTTGTCAAATTTGTAAGCATCTGTAATTTGGTTTCAATATTTGTTTTTGCAATTTAAATGTTTATTATACGACTAGTACCTATGTATTTATTGGTTAGTTCAATAAATTTCTAATGAAGTATATAATATTGCTTTATGTATTATTATTATACTAGCGACGAACCCGCTTTTTTTTCTTAAATGAAACAATCAGTATATCAGTAGATAAATATAATCTTCAATAAAATTGAAGTCTGTTTTTGCCTATGAAAGTATATATAATGATACTAACATTAAATACCTATTGTTTTAAACTTTTGTCAGTCTATCGATCAGTCTGTTATCACTTATCTAATCTCTAAAACGGCTGGACCGATCTTGCCGGAACTTAGGCTACTTTCATTTTAGAAAAAAATTAAAAACGGTTTAATATATTTTAACTACGCCCAGCAAAGCGGGCCGGGTTAGCTAATGAAAACAATAAATATTATATAATGGTAGTTTTATATTCAACTCCAACCTCAAAACCTCAAAATTGAACAAAGCAAATATTTATCCGATATCAGTATAAAACTGAAGATAAATACATATCAACTCAAGAGCATTATGGTAAGAGGTTCAGAAACAAATTACAATTTTTTTTTTTAGTGTTGGAAATATATTATATATTTTTTTGTTAATTTAAGTTATACAAGCATTACGTAAAGCAAAATCATAGAGACCCGAATTAGTCTAACTTGGATGATATTATTAAGCACAAGTAATTTAGTTAAAGAATTAACTTTACTATACGCCTAACGCTGCGGCTACGAAGTACGATTCTACACAAATACTCAGTACAATCGTCAAAGAAAGTACATTTCTTTAGATTTACACTGAACTCAGAAAAATCAAGACCGAGTAGTAAAACATATGTTAAAAATTCTGCATAGAAACCTTAAGAATATTGTGTACTATTTTTACTTCACTTAGCACAAGGTACCTCTCAGGTAGCCGTTGACCGACACTAGTCGATATGAACACACTCTTAGTACATACTTAAACTATTTAATCCTATATTTATCCATTTAGTTATTAAAAAAAATGAATAAGTTATGGCGGCACATCTGGAATATCATTTTTACTCTGCCGATAATGAGGGGGTACCTTTCTCACTAAGTTTACATCACGCTTTGTAGACTAAATACAGTCTATATATTACAAAGTTGTTTTTTTTTTATAAGGATGACAGGGACAGCAAAACAGATTTTACTTTTAATGATTATCTTTTATTTAGAAAACTTTGTATAATTTCTTAACCTATTCTGGGGCCTATAATAAACAAAAAAAAAATCGAATTTAATATACCCGGTCTTATCAAATCCAATACTAAACTTAAGTTTATTGTTTTGAGACGTGAGATATTTCTATAGAAACAATCTTAAACCTCAATTTACTAACCTAGATGTTCATTTATCCTTTACCAAACGAAAACTTAAACGGTCATTGTATATTTCCTTTAAGAAAAGTCATTTTGCCTATTAAAACCTTGTAAAGGTTGCAACCACAATTGATATGGGTGGCGATATACATAGTATACCTATAGCTTAATACACAAATCTTTGCATAAATTACATTAAGTGGTGATACTATGTTTGCAAAAGTTTTCACTACCCTCACTTATGAAGAAATACCGCATGTAGTACCGTATAATAAGCCGCATGAACTAAAATTGCTCACGACACATTGCTTGAGGACTCAACTATATTGTAATTAGCTTCAAAAATAAATTTATTGTTATACCTACCTTTAGGTTCATAAACAGTAACTTAGTAAAATTGTACATATATTTAGGATACTTTTTATTATATGAAAATCTTTTATTCTTTTATCATAGATCATACTTCAAAACAAAGATAATATCGATTTGAATCGAATTAGTATTATTATAAGTTTGACGTCAAAATTAGAAAAATACTTATCTCCCTACCGCTTTGCTCTAAAGGTAGATCAAAAGAAAACAATAGATCAGTGATAATTTCATGGTAGTTACCACTACCAGTAAATAATATCATTTTAACTTAAACATCGGATATTATTCTGTCACTCACTAAGTCAACTCATCAGAACTTTTAGAAAATATACTTACCTATATTTAATCATTAAGTACATAATTAGTTATATTTTTTAGCAATATTATCTGGTAAAGCTAAAAGATAGTTCTTAGTCTGGATTCTCCCATGAACGGTCTTCTGCAAGATCCAAAGTCATAACCCGCAGTTAAACAACCCTTCTAGGGCCTTACCTTCTTTTAGCAATGATCTCGGTGCTGTTCAACAAATTCCTTTGGGCTGTGTACGTTGTTCTTGCACCAAGACACTGCACCCAGGACTGTCATGGCCGGGTTGAAGATCGCGAAGTAACGACGTTGGCACTTCGTCCGGAAACAGCATTCTTGATCGCCTGAAGAAGTTCTTCCACAGCCGGGAGCGGAGAATTAAGCTGAAACCATAACATGTATTAGAACAGTGGACATAGTGTCATCCCACTTCTGATGATAGAATTTTGGAATTTATAGAGATAGCAAAAGCTTCGAACTACTCTCTTTTATTTCATTATTAAAGGAACTACAATTGTTACTGCTAAGTACTTTATGTATTATTAAGATAATTAAGAAATTTAGGAAAAGGTAAATAAGACAAAGGAATTCGCAATAACTCTTTTATTTACCACCAGTTCGGAAAGTTAAACCTCTGTCCTGAGAAGAACTGGCGAAAGAAACTCAGCGGGACTACTTTTTTTAATATCATATTATATAACAATAAATACAGCCACAACAATAGTTTGAATATAACTTGAACAACTTCAATATAATGTATAACAAAGAAACGTATATAACATAGAAATATATCAGCAAAACACTAACAAAATAATTGAAATTCAAATAAATACAACATATTATTTTGACCATTAAATCATATGGGTTTTGTATCATTTAATAGAATCTGAATAATTATAGAAATATAGAAATGTTATTTCTTATTTCTTATTTTTAAAAGTCACGATTATTACAAATGTAAAATAGTAACAATACAATGTTAGAGTACTTAACTTGCTCAGTGAAGTGCTCCGGACTGTAGTCGGGATACGACCAACCGTTTCACAATTTATACACCTCCTTTTATATCATTGACAGTCAATGACAGTCTAAAACATCCTTTCAGTAACTAACTTGTAACTTGTTAATTATAATTCTTAAATTCGTTATAATAAATAAATAGTGTTTATAATATTATTTATCCATAATTTCGTAAAGTAATGTAATTTATAATGACTACTTATAATATTTATTCATAAGAATAAAAGATAATCAACAATAGTCAAAACAACTTCCTTTATAGAACATTTTACTTCTAAAATCGACATAATAATAAAGAAGATATTTCATATTGGTTTTCTATTAATAAATTACTATAAATTTTACTATAATTATGTACAAATTTACAATTTATTTTATCAGGCGCATACAGCTATGTTATTACCCTGTCATACTCGACAGGAATGTATAAAAAAACCATTAGTATGTGATAGTTCGACACGATATACTAGTAATTATACATTCGTTTGTTTTGTGAAAATTAAAAAAATGGTATATGCACTTAAGTTCATTATATTTGTTTGTATTTCTGTCAGTGTTTCCGTATTTAATTTTGAATAATGAATACCTTTTCATATTAGTCTTCTTTTTTGTTGAAAAAAATCAAAATAATAATGTTTGTAAGTCTATTTACATCATATTTCGTTTTCTTTTTGCTAAGTCAACGGTTTGTGCTTTTTGTCAACACATATCCTCTGAGACTTAGAAGTTTGATATCTTATTATGGGAATACAGTATACACCCGACCGACTAACCCTCGCTTCGCTTCGCTCACGTTGAGCCCTAAGTATATAGGTGCATCACAATGCTTAGTATGAAATATAAAGACTATGTTATATATGTGCAAATCTATGATGAGTTTTATATACCTTACTTGAAAAATAATTGACTTCCCATACAAACTTACATTAATAATACATTGCGCCATAAGCGTTGATCCAACAATTTAACATGAAACTTTTTTCTCAATAAAAAGCTAACTAATCATAATTAGAATAGAACAATTTGCTCGTGACTTAGCAAAATAGGAATATGGCATACCAGTTTCCTCTACCAACTATAAACGCTGACGTTCCTTAAATCACCGGATATTACACCCGTTGCATGTTCCTCGCTCGGAACGTATTAAGAGACCGTATGCGGTTCATTGGCAATAAATTATACAATTGGTAGAAATTTAGACGGGGTACGTTTGGGAATTGCGGTTGTTTAAATTCGGTAACAATTGATCGAGCGTCTGGAAAGTTATGAACTAAATACGTAACTTGTGGCCTGCCGACGTACTAATATTGTGCCAAGACCACTTTGATAACTTCGCCTATATTAACCTACAGTTAAATATCTAAATTGTTTAAACACGTAACATGAGCTATGATATATGAAGTTTGTAACAAGTGGCTTAGTTCAATTGAATTTCGCTTCATGCGGATGTTCCTGTTTACCGTTAACTACGAGTATTGTTGAAACCCCTTTGTTTTAACTAATGTTAGATCTAACGGAAAGTTCTAACTTAATTGAAAATTTAGTCTCAAAATATTTTATATATGGTTTTGTACAAAATATACAGCCTATGATGCCTCGCATATTGTCGCTAAGACTGAGTACGCTCGTATCTACCTATACTGTATAGTCGTACGCATTGATGTTGATTGGATACCATACATCTTCGCGTCGACCCATTTTTCTTTTTCAATGTATCCTCGTACAGTGTATTTCCTGGAACCTTCACTTTGTTGGGTATATGCAAAGCTTTTTTAATAAGAGTTCGGGCGCGTTTTATATCTTTCCTTCGTCTCGAGGAAAATGTCAGCAATCTGTGGCAAAATCCTACTTTATTGTTATTGTACCGCATTTATTCGAGACTCAACCAAAAAAGATATAAACCTGGGAACCGTTTGAAAGTAAATAAGTCACTGGTTGGGACGCACGAAGCCTTTGTACGGGTGGATTGCTGAGATAGCAATTATTGGTCCTTTATAGTACGACCGCCAATCGCCCAATAAAATTGAGCCGACTGGTAAATAAAAATCGTTACTATCGTTGTTTGCACACATCCTATTTGGCACAATATCCTTATTTAATACTGGGCGGAATGAATTATGAGGATAATTTGTTTGAATTTCTTCACAACTTTAAGTATAATTAAATAAAGGATCAAAATGCTCACAATCTTTAGGACGACCTTCGATCTTTCATGTTTAATCCAATTTTCTTTTTTGCCTCTAATGAAAATACGAGCGACTCAAGTCGAAAATCGCTAAAGGAAGACATCAAAGCTGCAGATTTGATACTATCTAGGAGCGTAACATTTTAAAAAGCGTAATTGAGTTTCAGAATCACTGAGATATTTTTGATGATAGCATAAAATATTATCTTAAGCTCTCATAACGTAACTTTATTACATTTATCGGTGAATTTTACTGGCCTTAAATTAAAAATTCTTCTAAAAGTTCACGAAAACGCTAATAAAACTACTGCAGTTAAAGATAAGATTACTAATAAATTACCTAAATATTGTTACAGAAGCCTTATAAAATTGTGCACATTAATAATACGTGAATATAATTCGCATGAAGTACCGTACCTCAGTACCTTTAGTAATTTTATTTATTCATTTGAAGTCATAAATAAATAATTTAAACTAATATAAGTATTTTAACAGCGCATACCTTACTCCTTAGTAAACGATTCAAGTACGCAAGTGAAATCAAATCAGAAGTTCACTCGACTTGTTATTCAAATGCCCTCCGAGCAGGCGCTGACGAATTATAAAAATTAAATTTTACTAAAAAGCACCTCGCATTTTATTCACCGTTCCCCATCTCTAGACGTGAACGAGAGCCGATGCTCACTACAAGATTTTCCCTAAGCGAAGTGGCCAAAAGATGTAGAATTACTGGAAGTACCTTTGCATATATAAATTCAATATTTTTTTATAATTATTGTGCAATTAATCTTTATGTACATTACATAATAAAGTAAATAGAGTCATAATGAAAGTAAAACAAACTATACATACCTCCTTATATTATGTAAGAAAACCTAGCTTTTTAGAAGATTAAAAACGATAGGTAAAATACTGTACATTAGTTCCAACATATAAATAAAATTGTCTATTTTAATTTCAAATTAACAGCTTTTCACTTAATGCATTTGCAAGTATATTATACGGTACTTACCTACATCAAAACAACAATTTTTAAAATTTTTCTCTGCCTGTTTGTTTGTTCCGACTAATCTCTTATTAATCCCGGATTTTGGCGGAACTTTCATATGCAGATAAATAATGTTATAATGAGTAACTTAGGCTACTTTTATTTTATTAGAAAAAAAATTGTTTAATTTTGTTGTTGTTGTTTGATTTTTATGTACCCTAAAAAATATTCTTCTGTATCTATCGCCCTTTTATCTTGAACATTGCTGGAACATAGTAAATTAACTAAAGTTGAGAATATAAACAATATTTTCTTTATTTTTTTTTATTTATGCGACAAAGGGGGGCAAACAGGCAGGAGGCTCACCTTCGCCCATGGACATCTGCAAGACTGCAGGGCTTGCAGATGCGTTGCCGGCCTTTTGGGAAAGGGAGGGAGGGAGGAGGGAGAAGGACGGGAGGAGGGGTGGGGAATGGGCTTCCCAGACTCTCACTTACCGGACGAAACGTGACAGCATAGCTGCCACTTCACTCAGAGTGGTACTATACGTGGCGTGCCGGCCCATTCGGCTGCTACCCGAAGGTTACAAGCTTGGCACTACCACTTTAATATATACATTCATCATATCATATTCTTACCGTTAGTACAAAGAGGTATTTCCAGTAGCAATATATAATCTTAACCGACCCAAAGCCCTCGACGTGTAGCACGAAAGATTTTCATATTCAATTACAAATAGACAAGTGCGTCTCGAGTGTCGCCTTTGACGGTGTCACGGTTAAATTATTGGGTAGAGAGCGGGTCGGATTAGCAAAGCATGTAATGTAAAATCTCATGCCATTTAAATCTTAAAACTTTTTAAATATTTATTTTTAATAGGAATTTTAAAGGTTAGAATGTTAATTAAATTAACTTAGATTTTATTTTAATCAGGCAAACTTATACCTACCTACTTTTTCTCTTACTAATAGATCGTGCTTTACGCAATACGAAGGGGTGTAAGCCATAGTTCAACAAGCTGATCAACAAGGTAGTGGTTGTAGCGTTTTGCGTTGTTTAAAAACTTGTGCGTTTTCTTAGAATTGCAGTCTGCAAGTATCTTCTAAGTATAGAGGATGAAGAAGAAAATCATCATAAATTTACACATATATAGTTGCAATACCCGGGATTTGAACCCGCTCTAGATTTTCCAAGAAACACTGTGTGCTACCTTAAGTCACTAAATCATTGGCTGTCACTGTTTTATTCAAAACACATTTGCATAGTCTGAAATCCAAAGGAAACTGTTTGGTAAATATTTATCACAGACGAGAATGAAATTACTAAAGACCAGCTTTAGATAGATTCTGACAACAGTATTCATTAAACGGTTCCATAAGCAGCTCTTACTTTTGTTGAGGATTTTGGTAGTGCTTTCAAGAATAAGGATTATAGAGAAATGTTCATGCATTTTAAAAAGTTTGATTAGACAACAGATTTTCTATTTTAACTGAAGAGCTATGAGTTGCTCTTCTAAATCCCTAGATTCAAAGCTTAAAAGTTTTACATTATATTTTCATTCCAACTATTAAGAAACTAATATCTCAGAGGACAATGAGGGATCTAAATGGTTCACTAAAGTAGAGAATTTCATGCTCTAAGGTTTTTGAAATGACTTCAAATGAAAGAAAATGAGGTATATAATTATAAATATATAACACCGATTTTCGTGATAACACGTTATTTCACAAAATTAGACTTCAGTCAACATATAATGTCAAAGTACATTTACAAGTTTATAGCTAACAACATTAATTCCGAGGTTTATCTCTTTTTTATCATATATTCTAGGTAGGTATAGTAAAAAATGAAAGATGAAAATTTCAAATACCTTACTAGTTTTAGATTAACACAGATTATTGGTCCATTTGTCTCTTAGTTACACTCTTAAACCACTGAACCCATTTTGCTAAAATTTAGCAAGAACATATAGGCCTTGCATTATAAATGACGCGTCAAATACGCAAAACGAGAAGTAATATTGCATGTATATTATTATATTTTAATATAAATTTATTGCTACAACTGCCATACAGTGTATCACGACCTGCTTCAAAGATCAAACGAAATATATGCAAAGGGGAACATCTCGACAGACTCTGCCTGACATACAGGGGATAAAGCAACGTGCAAGCTTTGTAGTAGAAATGTTTTATGTAATTAGCTAAAGCGCTTTAACTAGGGAGCGATAGTTGAATAGAATTTTTAAATTTTCCTAATGAATGTTTAGATTGGATGTATAAATTTCATAGCGTTATATTTGAATATAGATTAATATTGGGGTCGCTAAATAGGTCTTTTATACACCCCTTCAATGACATGTGTCCAAATAAGCTCGTTATCCCCTAATACACAAAGTTGGTACTCTTTAATATTTGGTATAGGTAATGGAAACCAAAGGAAATGAAAGTATGATGTCTCAATCTAACATATAAATATTTTTTTTTGTTTGTACTTTATGCGCTACTAAATCGATTGTGATCATTGATATACTAGGAAAAACTTTTTACTTATAATATCATTGATTGTGATGTAATTTTGATGACTTGTTCTGCGTTGTATATTTATGCGTATTATATTTATTTGATACTATGCTTTTTAAGAAGCGAAGGAAGGTAAAGCCGCTAGTCTACATATATTTACTTATGACGGCTATGGTCAGAAACTTTTGTTAGTTATCTAGCAAATATTTAATTAGAAAAACCTAGAAGTTTTCGTAAGACATGTGAAGTCCGCCAACACGCACTGGGCCAGCGCGGTAGACTATGGTCTGATCCCTCTCGTACTGAGGGAGGCCCGTTCCCAGCAGTGGGACGTTAAAAAAGGCTGATGATGATGATGATGATTTACACAAAGAGCAGTATTGTAATTTAGCGATAGTTACCTACTACAAAATTTATTTTCATAAACATAATTGTTGATCACTGAACTGCGAAGATTAATCGTCTAAAATACCATTTTAAAGAAAACATTAATTTATAAAACAACGTCGTATTATAATCTAAACCATAGGAGTTAAAAGTAATTAAAATACTATATCTTTGAAGACTTAATGTTAATAACGTTAATTTAATTTATCAATATATTATACTTATTTAAATATTAATAACATTTAAATAAACCACCCACTGAGTAGAATTTTCGATATTCGATAAGGTATCGATATATTGAATGACACTAGCATGTATTTAACTGGTTCGTCGTTGGGAGTCCACGTTACCTGTACAAAATCCCTTAATCCGTTTTTATAACCAAATGACAGATTAAGATAACAATGTAGATTATAGTACTTTTTTTCATCATGTCAACTAAACTGTCAAATTATCAAACGGGTTGAAAGGAAGAGCAGCTGAAAATTAAATTAAGAAATCGCATAAAGAAATGAATGAAGGGTTTAGTTTGCGGTGTTGATTTTTCTGACAGAGCATTGTTAATGTGTGAATGTGAATTTAAAATTCAAAAGCGTCGACTTTGTCTAGAGTAAGTGAAAAGAAACACAATGCTGTCATTTATTGTAATATTCGACTGTGCTGCAAGGGTTGACATATTTTTCTTGTGTTCGACGACAACTGAAACAGTTTTATACAATTTTAAAATACATAGTTGGAAATTTATTCAGACATCTCTCCTTTAATTTGATGTTTCGTTACTTTTTATTAGTGAATAATACTACTAGTGAATAGAAGGGCTCATAATAATTACAGTTGATCGTTTTTATAATGTAAATTTTAGTCTCACGTTCTATCTGTCATGTTGAATAACCAAAATTCAATGTATTTATGTAGACGTGGCTGAACAGCAAAAGCGATGTCCAGGCGCCTAATTTTATTATACTGCAACAGTATACCACCAAATATTGCATTTAAAAAATAATAGGCGTTTATGTTTTTTTTTAATTAAGTTTCTCTATCGATGGAAAACATTGCATGTAAATTGTAATGTAGTAAAATAACGAAGCAATATATTTAATCATAATATATTCATATTTTTTAGGCCATGATTTTAACAAATTGTGATTGAAATTACATAATTAAAATTGAATTTTTAATAAGTGAAAACACTTAGATTATATCAAACTTAACAATCCTGACCAACACTTTAGTGTGTATTCATATGTAATTTATGTTAAAAATGAAATGTTTTACTTATTTTCAGTAACTCTTATGTTATTCTGCTGCGATTGAGTTAATCTCAATATTGTCTATTGGGCTCCCCTACTACTTATATCAAAGCAGAAGTGAATATGAATACTTATATTCGTGTCTATGTGACACGAAACAACATAGGTACACCTAATCAATCGCTGAAGAGTGATAGAAATGTGATGGTGACATCATTTCAAAAAGCTCATCACTCAGGTGTGAAAATATTAAGTACGAACCATGAGACAACATGACAATAAAATTAAAGTTTATGCCCGACTTCTTAGAGCATTTTTAAATATCTAAGTTTTTCTTTCCATTTAAATTTATATTTCGTTTTGATTTTTTATGTGGTTGATTATTGAAAAATATATTCAAATCATTTGTATATTTCATATTATTGTACTATTTCTTACGATTAAATGTAAATTATTTGAAAACTAGCCCAAATGCTAGATCAAAGGCATACATACCCGACCGACTCTTCACAAAATAAAACGCTACTCTGGTTCTCGAAATATGTGGCTGATTTCATTAATATTTTCCGGAATATTTTCGAGCAAATGCTTCGCACTTGACCTGCTTCACTATGCAGATATAGAGCCAAATTCGGTACAAGCGCCTCTCATCTGTGAATAGTTTATGCAGGGACTTAAATCCTGGCGTGGAGTGATGCATTAGACTATGCCGCTCGTATACGGTGGTACATGTGTTTCTTTATTTTATATTTACTTGTGAGGAGGTATACGGACAATGTACACCTACTCCTTTTCGATAGAATATATAAGAATATGTATAGAGTATATTATTCTATATAAAATATTTTGTAAATATAAAAATCATGTAAATCATAACATTATGATCTTATTTTTCTTATTTCTAAAATTACTTACAAAATATATATTTTTGCATCGTATGATAAGTACTTTTGCTTAGCCTAACATGTTTGTATGAAAAGCCGAACAAAATATTTGTAATAGAATTCATGGTTAGAATATATCATTATAGGTATATTTTTTTATATTTTTTCGTTTTAGATTTGAGTCGTCATTTCGTTAAAAATATGTTTCAATTTTGGAGTCGTAAATAACGTAAGTTGATCTCAACTCCGATTCGGTCCAAGACAAACGATAAAATAATATAAACCTTTCAAATAAATCAAAGAGTCTCTTTGTCTCTTTCAAATTGCTGCTGCTAATCTCGGAAAATGTTGCACCAATATTGATAAGACTTTTACTGACGGGTACAGCATTAAGGAAAAATAAAGCATCAAAAGCTACTCTAAATCCTAGTAAAAGTTTTCTAACAGGATAAAAAAAACAAAAAAGGGCTCATTCGAATTTCAACGGACTTGGGCTAGGAAGAGAAATAGAGTAAACATGCTTCTAGTGCATAAAAGCTAGCAAAACCCTTTTTTTTTTGTATGAATTCGATGTATCCGCTTAATGTACCTATTCCTTAGCGAAGTAAATAATTGCACTTGTCACTAACATTATTACTAGTAAGACTTGTTGTGAGTTAATTATTGAGTACTACTACTACGCTGTTACGACTGAATAGATCTTTGTAAAATTCGAAAATTCGGTTTATATATTGAATTAACTAATATGGAACTTATAATAATTTACAAAACAACACGAGAAAAGCCGCGGCTAAGCACTATTTTAGCAAGAACAAAAACCTAAGATCAAAACAAATCAAATATTATTTATTGCACACCACTATTTTACATTATATAGTAGAAACAGGTTTTAGAAAAATAGTACAATAGGTGCCTTATCGCTAGAGAGCGTTCTATTCTAGGCAACCTTTGGATAGAAAGAAAGAAGGAAAGGGTGCAAGCATACTAAAGAGTATTTACAAATGAATACACGACAAAAAATTAATATATAATATATTATATACATTATACATACTATAAATAAAATATGTTTATTTTATACTTGTATAATAACGTAAATGGGTTGCTAATGTTTAACGGATGAGCTAGGATGGTTTATGGAAATAATAAGAGATGGATTACAGTTCGGTTCAAGTAGGATCACTGTCGGCCGCTATTAGACAGGGATAATAAGGGGATTTTGGCCAAAAACCTTTATAAGCTAGCACTAACATGTTACACTTTTTATCAAAATTTAGCATGTTATTTCACTTTAACAAAAAATCTTAACTCAAAATGATTTATTATCGTGTCAAAAACGACTGAAATTTAATTTACGCTAGAGAATTAAAATTTTGACTGTTGATAAATATATTCGTATTAATCATGTAGGAATATTTATTTATTTAAACAAAATCCACAGCTACAGACAAAAAAGAGTAAGCCAATTTTGGATATTAATTATTTAGGCAATATAGTAAGGGAATATCGTTACTTTATTTAGAATTTAACACTATTTCTTATTATATAAAAAATATGCGATTGCAATACTCATACATAGGAGAATGGCTTTATTCATATCTATATAACATTTCGATATTCGTACTTAAGACCAAAATACTAAGTATTTCCAAAATCAGCTTATTGCTTATAGAATTGTTAATGACTCCGTTTTTTGATAGCTTAAAGTTTCTAGCTGCTCAAATGAGGTCACTACAAGTTTAGTACTTACTTTATCGCATTAATCTTAAAAAAAGTACATTTTCCTAGTATTACAGCTGATTAAATCAAATCAATGACCGTAAAAATCAGGTAATTAATTTGAAATATCCACTCGTACAAATGAACAGTAACAAATAAAATAGCCGTTTATAGATATAAAGCTGTACCTCAAAAATTATTATTATTAAAAAATCATTGGTAATAATTTAATTAGAAAGCTCGTAACACTTGTTTCTACGGTCAAAATTAGATGTCAAACATTAATTAATTTTTAAATGATTACATTAATAAAATCCGAATGTATTTGTTATAGTTAATTATAAAAAACATAGATAATTAGGAATTTTAGGGAAAATTTGTTGCGTTGCCTCGTTAAAGTATCAAATGTTGACATTAATAATTATAATACCGGTAATTCTCCGTCATTTTCAAGGGATACGCCTAGGAATCCATGAATACATTTCAAGAGCAATTTACTCTGTAGTAAGGTATATAACTTTGGTTTTATGAGTCGTAAAACACTAAACGAAATGAAAATTATGTCACGCGACATGAACTGCAATTACAGTAAGTAGGAGATTAAGGCGAGAGAAATTACAACTGTTATTTGTAGATTTTTTTATTTAAACTCATCACAAATATTTATAACTAGGTGCATAATAAATAGTGTTATATTTAAAATAATTAATAAAATCGAACAATTATTTTTAAATATGTTCAGGGATGTTTAGTTAAGTAACTCACTTCTGAAACTTAATTAATAATATTTTTTACGAAGCTTTCTCTTTAAAAACTCCTCTTTTCTGTTCTTATATGGGCTGTTTTTGTCCAAGTTCTTGGCCCAATTTTCGTTTGTGACGCTTCTAGCTTCAACTACTGGAGTTGGTAATCTCGTTCTTGCTAAAAATCCTTGTAAAGCTTGCAATAAAAAGGATAAAAGGGACATCGATACAACAATATTTATAGGATCAAAACCGATGGAGTGATGATGGTATGTAGGGGCGAAATTAGCTGTTGCACTCACGCCAAATCCAGTGCTAGAATAATGATTTCCAAAACTTTTACCACTCGAAGCTCTCCTTTGTATATTATTTCCAACATTTTCTGATATAGGGGATTCAACTTGGTACTCGTTAACGAATTCTCGTTTTAATTTATCCGATGCTTCTACATTACCGTTTTTAGGATTCTGATTCATATCTCGTATTTTCCTCAATACCGTTTGAGCGTTCAATTGTATTTTCTTGAGTAGCACCTGAATTTTGGAACTCTGGTCTTTTATGACTTTCGTCATATACTCTTTGAAATTTTGCATTGACGGCGTCACGTTCGCAAGTTGCTCTTTTGAAATATCGGATTTCACAAAATTTAAGAGTAAAATTGCAAACAAAACAACTGAGAGCAACGACATGGCTACAACGACTGATTTATAGGAGAAAAGTTTCGAATACATGAACTTTGCATGGATTATAAAGTTAAAATGAATATGTGCCTTGTATTTTGATTTATATTTATTGTGAATTCGAGGTTCGTTAGATCAGAAAATAGCATCAGCAAATAGTCTAAGAGACGGCGGCCGCCAGCAGTGCGTACTAAATTGCATATTTAGATATTCGACTTACTTTTCGTACATAGGAACTGGGATAATGTATTCTTATTATTAAATTAATTATTATTTAAAACATAAAAATGTATTATATTAATACCGTTAGCAATTTTTGTAAAGTTTAAAATAATTTGTTTTATTTTTTTTAACATCTATACTAAATACTAATATTATAAAGCTGAAGAGTTTGTTTGGTTGAACGCGCTTATCTCAGGAACTACTGGTTCGAATTGTTTTTTTTTTTGCGTTGGATAGTCCATTTATAGAGGAAGGCTATAGGCTATATAACGTCACGCTACGACCAATAGGAGCGGAGTAACAATGAAAAATGTTGCAAAATCGGGAAAAATATTCCTTTTTCAAGCTTCCGTTGCGTGCGCTGCGTACCTATACTTATAACTTTATACGAAACTATGTATGAAGGAATTTTCAATTTATAGTTCTAAAAAAAGTCAAGTAGACTCACTATAACTTTTTTTATGATCATTTGGTTTCCGGTCCTTAGATTGCGCGTGACGCCGCGGGAAAGGCTAGTTATATACCTATACACAGACAGTTATTAATATATATACTTTAACATATAAAGCTTCTTGTAATCTTTAGGAGTCATAGTTTTTCTTTGTTTTTTTTTTTCTGAAACAGATGTGTTTTAAATTCCTATGTTTAGCTCTCACTTAAAATACATATACAATATGCATATTATGTATATGACATATAATGTCTTGTTGCCTTGACATTTGACCTAGCTGATCACGACCAATTTCAGCCAGAGAACAATGTGACAGCAGAAAGTTCGTGATTGATATAAATTTTCTTGTAATTATTTAAAAGCAAACAATGTTCAAAAACAAACGAACTATAACGTGCGATTATAAATTACCTATAGGCACTTAAAGGTAGCGTTAAATTTTAAAATAAATTGGGTATACTTATATTATTTTTATATATTTAAAAACACTACTGTGCGTGTGTATGTAATTGAACTCCTCCTAAACGGCTGGACCGATATTGATGAAATTTTTGTGAGTATTCGAATGGGTTCGAGAATGGTTTAGATTCACAATTAGGTCAACTACAAAATTTATTTTTTGAATTAATTAACTAGTTATTAATACATTTAGTGGAGTTGCCTACTGTGGTTTGCTCCAGATCTCACAGGTTGGACTCATTTTACATTAGATATAAGATTATAGAAGACAGATTTTAAAAATATTATATATTTTCTTATATAATTGTCTTTTAAGCGAAATCTAAAGTAAAAATCTTTTTATTTTTCACTTTATGTGCTCAAATAAAAATATATACTAAAGATATAAAAATTATTAGATACCTATCTAAACTTAATTAGATTTAGTTAATGCCTACTTTTTATCTGTATAAAATAATTTTAATTTTTTTCGATACAATGCCCTCTATGATCTAATAATTGAAACACTACGAATGCTATAACTTGCGCAGTGGCAAGTATTATGTGCTGCCATCTTTGAAGTTAAATAAGAACTAAAATAACTACATCAATATTTTGTAAAAAAGTTTAACGAGTTTTGTAAAATAAAAAAAACTTAAAAAAAGTTAAATAAAAATTCTGTAACTCAATATGATAAAATTTTAATATATAACTGAAAGTTGGGCAAATACAATATGTGCTAGCGCCATCTATTACGTTAATATCTCACTGTCTAAGGCGATCGAGCTTAATAGCGAGATCATGTGTGATGAAGTACCTACTCACTACACTCAATAGATGTCGCTTAATACATATTTGTATGATTTATAAAAACCATTATAATATGTAACATGAAAAATACTGAGAAATAGTCATACATATTATATTTAAAAAATATTTTAGAAGTTATTAACAAAAATACATTCGTTACAAAAAAGTGACGTTTTCAGTTCATTAATTTACTTTACTTTTATGAACTTCCACTTTATTTATTTTAAATTTGTTTTCCTTTTAATTAAAAGTCTTGTGATCCAAACAAATTATATAAATGGCCGAAATATTAACTTAATTAAGGAAGACTCGGCGAGTCTAACAACTCACTCTTGCTTCTCTAGGGTCGTTTTTAATTTATTTTTGTAAAATAAAAGTAAAAAGTAGCCTAAGTTGCTCGTTACTTTAATATCATCTGCCGGTGAAAGTCCCGTCAAAATCGGTCCAGCTTTTTCAGGAAGTAGCCGGAATCAACAGACAGATAGACTGACAAACTTTAAAAAGACTGAGTTATTCTTATATTATATACCCCATGTATTTGGTAAAAAGTTATTATTTTGACATTACCTAATACTTACATATAGACACTTCAATTTTATTTTTCGGTATTGCTACAGAAAATATACCAATATGAGATATTTAACATTGTAGTTTAAGCTTAAAGCTTAAACTCAGCGAATATGTTCTACAAATGAATTATATTTACATGCAATGTTGACCTAATTATATGACAAGATAATAGCGATTGTTAATTAACTGATTAATTACCTTTATTTATCTAATATTGCTGTGATTGAAATGTCAGAGCTGTTTTAGAATTGTGCTTTGTAGAAGTAGCATTCAATATGAGAGGTGATATTTAAATTCTATACAATATATTGACATTATAATTTGTATCCTATTATTGATAAGTACCTATGTTTAAAAGAGCATATTGATGTTTGTGACTAAATTAAGTGCAAATTATTGAGCAGTTTTTGATAGAATTTCTTACCAAATAGACAATCGTGATCATTTGTGTTACTTTGTATATTGATATAGTATATAGGTCTACATTTTTTGTATTATTTAAATATATTCCAGGTTTTTGATACAATTTACCGTTTTTGAGAAAAAATCATAAAAACGATAATTTTAACCTTTGACCTTAAATAACTTCACACATGGCATTGATACATTTAGCACTTTATTTCTACTTGTGATTGATTATATACATGGTATATAATAATATAATCAAAGTGTGTACCCATAGTCTCTAGCAAAATTCAGCTTTGTCGGAGATTTTGTTATTTGAAACGTCTTTTTTGACCAGACTATATTAAATAGAAATAAATCCGTGTACATTGAAGGTACTTTATTTATAATAAACTTTTAATTAATTTAAATGAAAGATTTAATTAAATTAAACAATTCATACAAAACAATAAATAAACCTCTCATAAAAAAAGTTGCAGAAGAAAAACAGATGCCAATTAGCTAAGTTTCAAAATAAAGTAGTGATCTTGTTTAATTATAAATGTCATAAGAATCTTTCTTTATAAGGCTCAGGTATTTATAACAGTATTTAAAAACGATTTTCTTGACTTCCTCATTGTTAAACATATATGATATAAGACAGGTCACAGTCATAGAATAATGTGTTGGTAATCTATGGTCCTGGGTTCGAGTCCTAAGTCAAGTTTAACTGATTTTTTTTGTAAAAACCTAATCGGTTTTTAAAACTCGAACTCAAATCTCTTGATGTAGATAATTAATGATTCAGAACCGCCACTCAACCAGAAGCGCGTAAAGTCTACGGACCAGTTAATTTACAATTAAATGAACATTGTTAACTCATTAGTAAAACATCCTTATTCTGGAAAAGAGGCTAATACCTTCTTTAGAATAAGTCTTATGCAAACAAAAAGTTTTTATCTTGATGCATAATTATTGAGGGCGGAAGGGCCGGTGTCGGACAAAGTAGAAAGTGGGAACTTGATATAAATGGTCGGGCTCCTGATATTAATTCCTCGTTTGTTAGACTACGCGGCGATTTTTCTAAACCCAACATGGTAAAGTTAATTGTAACGAAACGATGATTAGACAGAGAAAGTCGTGGAGCAGTCTAATTAAAATGTAGCTAAACATTTTACTAAGCTATTTTAAAAAACAATAAATAATAAATATTATATTACAATCATTTCAATAATATTATTAATATTTAGATTCAAGCTAAATTATAAGTAATTAATAAAAGTAAAATGCAATACTTACCTTTATTTTTCTGCAATAAAGTTATGCAAAACGTAAATTAAGCACGTATCGGACACTATTTTTGAACAAATCTAATTAGAACACCTAGACTAAGCCAATTAAATCGTTTACTACGTTTTTTATACACAGATCATTTTATTAAATAAAATAAACTGGCTTAAACCTTCTCTTATCCTTTAAATAGGGAATAAAATATCGCTTAAGTAATAAAAAGAGGTTATTCCATCAAAACCCGTTCAGGTGCTCACGCTCCGTTAACAATGAGAAAAAACGCTTCGTATAAAAATACTTCATTAAGCTAGCTTTTATCTTTCGTGTTAATCAATGGGCGTGGACAAGTAAAATCTATTTAGGAACATATAAAATACCTAATACACAAAATAATGATAACCTAAAATAAACCATTTGACGTTACAGATAAAGTTAAAATTAGTTGAATGACAATAGTGACTTAATCCCTTATAGTTTTAGTTGAACCTGTCTAAGTTAACTAGTGTCTTATAACGACTTTAGATTTATTGGCACATCCTAACACAATTAATCGTGAATTAAGACGTTTGAATGTACGTATAGTTTAATTCAACAACTTCTTATGTATTTTAAATAGGTAGAATTACATTATAATGTAATTCTTCGTAGATCACTATCACATTGACGTCACATCTGTATCAGAGTAAATATTAGTGAGATTCGTATATTATTATCTATAAACAGTTATCATCTTTACTATTAATAGTGCATACTAATAAATAAATAAAATTAAAGATAATATCTGACACATTTTTTACTAAATAATAGTTCTATAGCCCAAACAAATTGTTCATTTACAGGTGGTAGTCACGTGACATTCAAAATGCCATTAGAGGTTTTTATACAGAATAAAAATATTTAAGCATTTGGACATTTGAACTTAGTTTTAAAGGAAATACTTATATACTTATAAAGGAAAAAATGTAACAACGTGATAATTTTACACTCTTCTACTTTTTTAATTATAATTATAGACATTTATACAGTAGTTGTAATATGCTTATAATTATGGCTAATCATGCATTTCA
The DNA here is from genome assembly GCA_951802675.2 of Boloria euphrosyne. Lineage (NCBI taxonomy): Eukaryota > Metazoa > Arthropoda > Insecta > Lepidoptera > Nymphalidae > Boloria > Boloria euphrosyne. The sequence continues at coordinate 8,738,804 of OX637879.1, read as the reverse complement.
AGATCTGCTTCTCGTCACCTGGCTACCTAATAGGGAATGTCAAGATAATAAAAATAAATGTAGGTCTTTAAAAAATACTTACTGTCCAACATACACAATTTCTAATTTATTGTAAAACGGCCTTTGGCGTGTTTATTTTCTATGAACCTACATAATTACTACACGAATTTATTACTATACTTTACAAATTACACTTCTACAAATGTGAATGAATTTGTGTTTGTCTACGTTCCTTACTCCTTCACGCAGAATCGGACGGATTTCGATGTAATTTACTGTACAGATAGACTAGGATTTGGAGTAACACTGTATAGTAAGTGTTAGTAATACATTTTTACGAAGGTGTATGTACTCATATTTTCCATGAATACAGGAGAAGAAAGTTCATACAATATTCATTAATTATAAATATATATTAAGACTAGCGACTCGCTCTCGCTCCGCTCGGACTCGTCCCTAAATACGTTTTAGGGTTATATAGATTTTTCAGAAATTAAATATATTCCTGCAGTAAAAACTATCCTATATATTGACCCGAATAACCAGCTATCACCACATCAAATTTTCGTCGTGATGCGGTCACAGACAGACAGACAGACAAAAATTCTAAAAACTATAGATTTGGCCTCTGGATCGTTAATAATAACTATTCAAATTAAAATTTACAAAAATATATTCAATGTACAGATTCAACTAAGTTAGAATTTTATTATATGTATAGATATAGGTACAAACCTCTAAGCTAATCATTACGCGGCTCAACAAACTATAAGCCGCGAAAATTAATGTCGCCGTAAACATTTTAAAATTGACACTTTATTGAACTACTTTCATCAGATAAGAGTGCAACAATTCACATTCGTATTCAATTTGCCGGCAGCGTTGTTGAAAAATAATTAAAAACGCAATTAAAATGCCCACATAAATCCGTCAAAACTCCACCCAACGCTTAAACATAAAACAACTATGAATATATTGTTTTATTTGAAAGCTCATATTATATTATTTCTGGAATGCAATACTTAAATGAATAGGAACATAAGTTTGCTATTTCTGTACCTTTATCTGTATATAAATTCAAAGTGACATGTTTAATTAGAAACTGAATGTATTGATAGTTGATACTAAGAACATTTATGATTCAAAATTTTATTTGACGTAGCAGCAAATAGTGTTGTCATGATGGGATTTCAATATTAATAGTAAAATTCTCTGCATTTCTTTTTATCTTTTCTCTTTTTATTTGTTTTGAGTTTCTTTCGCCAATTTTTTTATTAGTACCTAGTACCTATGATAAATTTCAGTAAAAAATGTAAAAAATTACAATGAATAAAATATTTCGAAATCGAATTTCATTATAACATCAATTAAAGTAAGAGTTTTAGGTTTTGAATAGGTATATTAAAAAACTTATTTAATCACAAATCTTTCTTCTCTTTTTTATTTTTGAACACGAAATTGGAAAGAAAGCTAAAAAAAATCGAGAATATCCGTGAGTGTCAACTATCAAATATCAGCTGATAATAATATATCTAAACCCGACCTGAGTACTTCCTTTTTTGACGTCGTTTAATAACAAAAATCAAAACACAGATATTCTCCCCTTTAAACTTTTAATAAATTTAGTTTAAAGATAAAAAAATCCAAAAGAAAATGTCTAAGTATAATATGATCTCAACTAAAATCTTCCACAAAAACCGTCCTAATAAACAAGTTTACCATAAAATAACAAAAACAGCGTCTAGACAATAAATTGTTCCGCTTTTTATGATTCCCTTTAATTGTACTCCAGGTGTAGGCAGGTGTGTTTGTTTATCATTAAATTGCCCAATTTCTTCCCTGTATATGGCACGAAACTGAATATAGTATTATCGAAATCAATTTATTGTGGAAGCAATTTATTTTATGAATATATGACATCATTCTAATAAATTTTCCACTAATATTATGACATTCATAATGGTAATAAGGCAGTGGTAGCCCAGTGGAAACGCGCTGTCTCAGGAAACCGAGTGACGCGAGTTCAAATCCCAGGTCTCGCTGCCCGAAGAATAGCTTGAAATAATGCTGATCATTTTCTTTGTATGGGAATTAGTATAATATTATGTGATCTATGGTAATATCCACCTTAATTTTTGGCTTTATAAGCTATAAGATACCAAAAATAGTTAATCATTCTATGTAAAACAGAATAAATTTTGGAAAAAATAAATAAAAACAACAATTTTATTATCAAAAGTCACTTTATTGAGTTACAAAAAAAATCCTAATAGCTAATTTTTTATTATGACATGAAACACAACTTATCAGCATAAGATTGTATAATTGAATTAATTCACTCGTAAAATAACTTAAAATTAAACTTAATAATAAAACTTAAAATTTAACGACTGTCACTAAATTCCGTGTACACTGTACAGGACTATGGCCTGGTTCTTCTTGGATTGAAGAGAGGCCAGGCCCAGTAGAGACTTTAAAAAAGGTTGGGTACAACACAGACTTACAACAAAAATATTTTTTATTATTAATATATATAACGAAATATGCGAAATAATACATACTGTTTACACTAAATGTTTGATCTCTTACAAGAGTTTATCATCATTAGGAATTTCTAAAGAATTTCTTATATCTATAATGAAAAAATAAACAAATTATTGAAACATATTCTAAGAGAACTTAAAAAAAGTTACCATTTACTATAATAAAGAACAATTTTTTAGTATAAACATTGGTCTTGTACACAATTCGCTATATGTTTTCTTATAGACTGTCGCATAATTAAAAACTGACGCTTGAGTTAATTTTAACAATACATTTGATATTTCTAACGGCATAAAAACTAAACAAACATTAATTAGAACGTCGCTCTTAACTAGCGAAGAACTTAAAACTTTTAGGGTCCTTAATTATCTTGCTTTTAATTTAAAACTCCTCTCACAAAGCTTAGAGACAATAAAATTGGCAAGAGACCGTGTTTTATTATTGTTTTTAACTCATTTACTGTTCACTTCATATATTTATAAGAGTTTTTACAACGACAGTCGTAAATTGTGCTCGCGTTATGAATTTTTTCTAATTTAAAACTGAAGAAAAAGTTCATAAGTGAAATAATATAGTTATAGCAATTACAAATTTAATCGTGTAAAGGACTTGCAGATGTAATTTAAGACATCGTTATTAATTTAATAATGTGTTTTTGAAGTCGTCAATTTCCATAGTACAAAATCATCAGTGCAAAATCATCCTACACGGTACATACAATATTATTTATTTATACCTATATCTAAAAACCTAGCACTCAGATCAAGTTCAAATCAAATTACTAGTGTTAATTAATCAATATACTTTAATATATAATAACTTTAATATCAAATATTTATTTTTTATTCAACATCGGATTATGCGAGTATATAATGAAAACAATAAGGTCTTTGTTATTATTTTTTGTATAAAAAAATCAAATAAGTACGAGTATTTTTATTTTTTTGTGTGATTACACTTACATATATCACGACTACTTATATGTCAAAAAAATAATTTTATTTCGTTTATTAATCATTCAATTTCGTCCAACTGTGAATGTAAAATTAAAAATAAAACACAAACTATTCTAAAACCAACTGATTGAATGGGTATTCTTATCTGATATATTTTATATAAATGACTTTTATCGACGCGTAAATAGACTTGAATAGAACGCTTTTAGTTGATTAAGCATCATTATCTAAAATAGAAACTAAAATGTATGCTTTAAATAAAAATAAAAGAACTAAATTAAATTCAAAGTTCGGATAACTTTATTGTAATGTGCTTAGAAGTTAAATGAAAAATGGATTTCTTTTTATAAATTAACAACTTCATTCCAGTTAAAAATTGGTCCTAATATCTATTCTAATTAAAATAATCTACTTATATTAATAATTTTACTATAAAATATTTTCACCATATCTTACTCAGTCGTAAGAATGATTGAAAGTGTTATTATAATCCGATGTCAAAATAAAATCAGTCAAATTAAAAAAAATCAAACCGACTTCAAAAATGTTAAAAATTATACAAGACATATTGAACTAAAGGCAGTACAACTTTGAGTTATATCCGTACACGCATACATACGTATATAGTCAATGCAATATATACCTATAACTAAATCGCACTAAATCGCGTTACGTACAGTCGCAAACCAAACAAACATAAAAATAAAGAAAAAAAAATCATTTTTGAAGTCGGTTTATAAACTTTCAGCCATGACTATTCGCCAAGGCCGCAGCAATGGTAGAACTAGTGATGGGAGGTTGGGGTATCAAGAGATCGGCTAAACGTCCCGCCTCGCGGAGACCAGACAGAAAGGCACCGTGCACTGTGGCCGGGTAGTTACGCATGGTGTGCTCACCTATTCGAAAAAAAAATGGAACTAATATCTTTTAAGGTTTAAATATTTAATTTACTAATTTATTATGTAATATATGTGAATTTATAGGTATTATCGATCTTATTTCAGATTGATGTGATTGAATTTTATACTATATATATTTTTAAGTATTCATTTAGGTAATATATTAGATATAGATAGATAGATATCAAAGATAGATAAGGTTCAATAATTTAGAGATGTTTAACACATAAGTAAATCTTAAAAAGCAATGACATCATTGTTTAATAATTTATAAGAAAGCATAACAAGTATAACTAGTATTTTAAAACTATTAACTAATGTTTTAACAGTCTGATAATATTAAAGATCATCTTTTAAATAATTCGTCGTCTCAGTGCTTATTTGTCAAAACGACTTAACTTTTAAATGTCAATTCTGTAACTTTAATAAAGCTTAAAAATGTATTTTTTCTATATAAATTTGTATCTTAGTTAATAAAGCACTGTTTCTATTATAGAAGAAAAAACTCTACACTGTAAAGGTACAATAAGTGAGGGTTTGAACAAAGCACTAAGGCGATAACGACTTGTTAATAAGCTTAACAATATTAGTTGAAAAGTATAACTTACCGGCGAAAAACAGTCTGTTCTCCCCTGAAGAGTCGGGCACTGGCGCCGCTAGTAGATCGTAGTCTGTTCCTGAAGAGCCTACGGCCACGAAGCTGTACGAACCGCGGGCGAATGGATCTGCACGCCATCTATTCCAATACAATTATTTTTCCTTTAATATAATTTTAAATGTTTGTTTGCACTTAGGACATTATGCTTCGATTATTATTGACTCTCGTAATAGATTTTTGATTTACTCACTTATGATAGAAATAAAAAGCAAAACTTTAATAGTAAAACTCGTATATTATATGTTGGGACATTATTACAACAGCGCCATCTAGTTCCGCAGTAAGCTACGTTACGTGCTTGTGTTACGGATACCAGATAGTTGATATACTACACATATAAATTTTAAATACATACATATTATAAATATAAACACCCATGACTGGAACACAAACATTCGTGATTAGCAAATGAATGCCCCCAGCGGGACTCGAACCCGCGAAAAATTATATAGTATATAACCTACATAAATTTAAAATACGATAACACGTAAAAATTATTGACCTAGAAAGTTCAGTTAATGATTTACAACCTAAGAGAGCCAGTACACAATTTCCGGCATTTCGCAAGCTAAATATATTGTATTCTCCAATACCATTTGAGGCACAACAGACCACAACGCAAATTGTGACAGTATTTATGACGCAAGCCATCATTTACCATAAGACTTTTCAATAATTCAAAGCTTGCTTTACCGCAAACATTTTAATAACCCAAATAACGACTACAATGTCATATTGAAAGGGCAAAACAATACAAATAGACGGCATTGTATGCATAAATGGGACGTTTCGTGAGCGAATTTTGTGATCGTTTAAATAGAAGAATTGACGAAGGCGACCATAATGTCAATTTGTGTAGGCAATGCAGTGTTTAGAAAGTCAAATACTTTTCAGACACTTAAGGCAGAGGTCCTAAAGGGCGATTAACACACAATTGTGGCGACGGGATTCTACATCGGTCTAGTTTAGTACAACAAACCAGCTCTGCGAACTGCATACAAAATGTGTATTGCAAATACTAGGTTGAAAGGCCGGGCATGTCTACGTCATGGGGTAATGGAATTTATTAACATAACCACTCGTATTGCGTCCAACTGGACGGATATAGAGCAATTTGAAAATCGAAACTGCGCGATTTAGCGTTGCAGTTGCAGCTAAGTCTTCTAAATCGGTAACTCTGTTGCAAACAAAACAGTTTATAACACACTATAGGATTTTAATTTTTAACACTGTTTTTGTGCTGGTTAATTTAAGTTACTGTTTAAAAATATTGGGTAAGCAGCAACCAAATAAGTAGAACAGACCAATTATTTGAAATTGAATATCAAAAATGGCGTAGCTGATCTCAATTAGGATTATTGTTGTAACCATACTGTTAAAAGTAGTTTTATACTTTGTTTCGCCAAATCGGTACTTTTTACTTATCTCTTAGAAAAAAGTACTTTAAAAAATTTTTTTTCCAACACAGTGCAGCAGCACCCTTAATCATTTTGAAAAAAACATATGAAAATCTTAATTTGCATAGACGGAATATTTATATTGACAAATTATGTTTAGAATTAATACGATACTAGGTACACGAAAGGTAATACGAAAAAATAATTATTTAAGTAGCGAATATTGTATATGAATACAAGGCAAAATAGAGCTATATATTGAGCCGTTTCACAAGTATAATTTCAATATGGCAATGTACGTACAGTATACATAACCTTAAGAAAAAGGATTGCTTACTGACGGTACAACCTATTTAGTCATTCAATCAATAAAATAAGTAAAAAAATCTGAAATCAACAAATCTCGTATCATACACACAGGAAATGAAAAAAAAAACAAAACAAATTAAGACCTTCGCTTTTTGAAGTTTATAAAAATAAATTAAATACATACAAGCATTTCTTGCAGTTTTATTTTTATTTTAGATTCCCAACATTTCAAATGTTTTACAGCTAATACGGTCACGGGAGAGAGACCAGTCAAAAAAAAATTGAAAACACAAAACACGAAATAGGCTAATTTAAAAAAAAATATAAGTAAATAAAAAAAACTAAGCCACATACTCAATCGTACGTATAGAAAAATGATTTCACATACACATTATACATACAGTAGTACCTAATGACACTGTAATTAATTGTCAATGCTGTTTTAGGCTGTGGTCATTTACTTATTTAGCCTATTCTCGTATTTAAAAAAAATACTTGTAGTAATTGTTAGTACGTAATTATTTACCTTGTCACGACACATTCTTTAGGCTGTGGAACGGCTGCGTGTCCAAAGATACTCTTCAGCACTGCAATGCATCTACCGACGATGACGTCATCCGTGACGTTTTCCATTACGGCGGCGGCCTCACCCGCGACCAACGCGAGAAGGACCGGCGCACTATACAAATTCCAGAATAGGAACAGTTCACCTGTATATGGTATAGGAATTTATGCTTTTGTATGTTGAACAGTTGTGTGAATAAATAGACATAAAATAATCTAGCCGCCTAGGTTATAAATAGTATTAAAAACAAAACAAGTATTATAAAGAGGAAGGATTTGTATTTTTGTATGTAACGAATTTTAAACACAAAAACTACTGGACCGATTTTAATGAAATTTGGTATACAGATATTCTAGAGCCTGAGAAAGAACAGGCTACTTTTAAAGGTGAAAAAAAAAAGTCTGTAAGGGGTTGAAATAGGAGATGAAAGTTTGTATGGAAATTACGTCATTTTTAAAGCTATATAGCTTGATACTTATTATTTAGGCTTTTGATTAGATATAAATAAGGAAGACATTCAAGGTTTGTAAAAAAATGTATGCTAAAGGGAATACCTAGGGACGAGTCGACTAGTGAAGCGAGGGTGAGTCGCTAGTAATAAATGAATTAATGTGTTAGGACATTAACACGCAACACTATCTAGTTCCGTGGTAAGCTATAGCCAGATACATAATAGACTACAAAGTACACATATTAAACTTTAAATACATAGGTAGTGAACAAAAAAGGCATTGGTAGCCCAGCGGTAAAGCGCTCGCTTGGATAACCGAGTGATGTGGGTTCAAATCCGGGTCTCGTACCTCTGATTTTCATGTCCGAATCATTTCTATCATGGTTAACACTTGTCTTACGGTGAAGGAAAACATCGTAAGGAAACCTGCATGTCTGAGAAAACCTAGCAAGTTTTCGTAAGACATGTGAAGTCCGCCAACACGCACTGGGCCAGCGCGGTGGACTATGGCCTGATCCCCCTCGTACTGAGGGAGGCCCGTGCCCAGCAGTGGGACGTTAAAAGGGCTGAAGACAGACATAGGTAGTTACATTGTATTAATATAAACACCCATGACTGGAGAACACCCATTTTTTAATTTGATTTTACAAAGGCTTACAAAAGCTTTGTTAAGTTTTACAAAAAATTTGAAATGTAGTAAACATTTCAAAATCTATTAGGTACCTATTACATTTTTGTCGTCGAATTCAATTTTCCTCCAGTTGTGACCTACATTGCTAACGAATATACGTAATATGTCATGTACTGGCATGTTGCAGTCTGATTGTATTGTTCTTGAAACTCATATTATCCATACTGAATAAAATTGTTATATTTAAATGATATTCCACATTCTGGTCATTTCTTTTTTTTAATGAAAAAAAAAAATTAACGGTGTGAATAAACGAACATTAGAAGATCTTGAGATGGATTCTGGAGAGAAAACATTAAAAACGGCTACCCTGAGCTACAAATTATACAAAAAAAAAAATAAGTGTGTCACAGCTACAACGCGTGGTAGAGTCTGCTAGTGATATTTTTAAAACACATTCTTATATACACATAATTTTATATTCAAAATATTTAAGTTCATCAAATCAATTATATTCAACGTAACAATTTAATTCGAGGAATATTATTTTTAAGTTACACAATTTAATGTAAAGGGTATTAAAAACACAACAAAGAGATCCAGCTCAGTATTTTTTCCATTAGAGTTTGAAATAAAAGCTTTATGTAGAAATGTCGGCATTTAAAAGGAACAATTGAAAATAGCCTGCCGTTTAAAAGGAATGTATTTATTTGCATGGGCGCACCTATCACTAACGCTATTTCCAGGACGTTATTAAATAGATATTTGTATGCAATTAAGTAAGATTAGTGACAACGATAGTAACGGCTAAATTAATCTGGAATGGGGAAACCCAATAAGGCCATAATGAGGTCCACGATGCTACTAAATGACTACAGATCGGGCGATATTTAAGAAACCTCTACGGCACGTGTTCCCACATAACTTTGGAGAAGATGTCCATGATATCGAGTGATAACCGATCTTTTACATCGAAACCATTAAATTGGGGATAAAAAACACCTACATTGTTCCGGTAGGTGTTCTTAAAGACGATCCTAATGAAGTTAGTTGAATACCAAGCAAAGAACCAAGGTGTACCAAAGCATAACATAAAAAATAGCTTGTCTTGACTCGTTGCCGTGATTTATTACTCAAGGCTCCCCTTAGGGTTGCTCAGTGGCGTTAAATTATTCAGCTTTTAATTCGTTATCGCGTTGGCCACCGCTGTTTCTACATTTTACACTATTTACACCGGGAAATAATTTACGAGTATCATCCTCGGGGAGTAGATGCGGCGTGGTTAATTTGCGGGCTTTTGAGAATGTTAATATTGGTATACACGCGTATATCCTTGAATATAATTATGATATTTGCATAATTAGATGCAATATTTAACCTAATATTATGAGTAATAGCAGAAAATAGTTCTAAAACCTTTTAAAGGTTTTAGACAAACTAATAAATTATCTAGGTATAATAAATTATATATCCCAAAGTTTGAAGCTTCAGTGAATATTACATCAAATGAAAACAAACAAAACTTAAAGTTCCATAGAATCTGACCATAAATTATTCAGCATTGTTTATAATTACGTAAACTTACCTCTGCTAGCTGTAGTCGTGCCGACATGTCCAAAGAGATTGGCGCTCGGGTCCCAGAAGGTTCTTTCAAAACATAGCACTACCTTATTTAGGTTTCCATAGCCGAGGCGTTTTATGGCTGCTACCTATAATAAAATTTAATTAAGCTTTACCATCAAGAGCATATTAATATTATGCTTTAAGTAATTGTCATAATTATGTAGTGTTTAGTTTACTGAGTAATTAGAAATATTCTGTTAACATTGTATTGTAAGCTACGCTTTTCCTGCGGCTTCACACGCTTATCTATTTTCATTTAGTCTCAACCACTTGATACAATCCGTATTTACATTTAACCGCATAGCACTGGGAGCTTTAGTTATAAATTATAATTAAGTTAAGATTGGTTTAAAATAAATTGATGTGAACCTTTACATTATTTTTAAATTAGAATGCTATAATATTAAGCATTTATCATTTCTAATTTTGTTTTTTGTCATGTGGTAAGCATGCGTCGAGTCGAACATAGCAAATTTTCTAAAAACTGTTTTTATTTATTTAAAAAATACATAATATAAACAAGAAAAATCGCTTTTGATATTAATAATAATGAATATTGCTAATATCAAAAATATCAAACCAATAAACTAAATTGTATTAAAATTAATTAGGTATACCATATATTATAATCAATCATTATAATTAATTATTGTGTGGAATACACAACTCACAACTACATATGTAAGTATATCATCCCAGACAGTTTACTATTAAAAGCACACTCACTTTCCAATCGGGCAACGGTGGATCGAACTTAACGTAATTCTGCTGATTCTGACCGTTGTTAGCAACCGCCACCTTCAGCACTCCCAGGGGAAGCGTGCACAGGATCACGTCGCCTAAAATAAAACTCGTTATAAATTGAAGAAATGATATTAAGAACAAGTCCAGACATTTTTATAACTATACTAAATTAAAGTTAAACTGTTGCAATGTGAAAAATCTAGTAGATGTAAAGCTATATGACACTCAATCACACCACTTTATGTTTATTGCCCGTTCACGCTGAGACGGCTGAGTTGGTTTTGATAAAGCTTAGTATCTCTAGTCTATACATACAGAGCATACTTCATATAGAGTAAGCGACATACAGTGGTAGCCCAATGATAACGCACTCGCTTTGATAGCCGAGTGTCAATTCGAGTTCGAATCTGGCTCTCGCACCTCTGATATTTTGATGTGTGAATCATTTCTAACATGATTACCAATTCTCTTACGGTGAAGGAAAACATTGTAAGGAAACCTGCATGTCTGAGAAAACCTAGCCCTAGGCTCGTCCAACATTGGGGCGTTAAAAAGGGCTGAAAAACTTTTTAAAATATGTCACAAGGTGGCGCCTACATATTATATTATAAATACGTACAAAACACACCTAGAGACGCACTGGAACGAAGCGAGCGTAAGTTCCGAGTAGGATATTAAAATATAAACAAAGGATCCAGACGAAATCCTTCTACTGAACCTTTACTGTTCTTCTGTCTTAACTTTGTCGGACAACAACTATAGATAACATAGTTGATCAAACCTTTAATACGCGAATCCGACGTACATTAGACCAATTTTTTAAAACTGTAAAAGAGAAACCAATATGATCCATACACTAATAATCTCGAAACTGATTTCACACATTTATTTTCGTCATTTTGAAGTTCGAGGCTGAAGTAGCAAAGGTTACACCGCCTTAAATCACTCCCAAGAACATAATATTAATGGAACCATTGATGATAAATGAGTTATGTTTATACATATGCACTATACATGTAGCTCAACTTTACACGCGTGTAGTTTAAATTATGAGAGGAGTTAAAATAATATTTGTCCATGTAGGTAGTTATTTCATCAACTTTTGCATTCGCCCTCAGCCGTTTTACGGTAATCACAATTATATATTTTAATGATTTAGATATAAAATCTGTAAATTCAATGTGTTTAATTAATTTGTTTAATTTTTACAGCAGGAAATAGAATTTCATATAATATTCTCTTTTTTTAAATAGCTAACACAAAATTATGGCGTAATAATATTCTGTAGTTAAAACTTAACCATTAGCTGAATGAAAGTATTGAAACTTTTAATGCCATTTACTTTTAAACTGCGAATGAGACAACTGTACTCGTTAAGAAAAGCACTTCTACAGTCTCGCTTACAGCATTATAAATTATAAGTTATAGGATTGTGCTTGCGGTACGATTTCCAGTAATAATTGAAATTGCTCTTCAAACTATTAATGTAATGAAAGCGGACCTCACTCAATTTTATATAGTACTCAATATATACACCGACAATATAGTCCATTATTGCGCGAGCCGAGGCAAGTGTAGATATTTTTGCAAGGGTTGATGTTGTAACGATATCTGTAAATGTATGGGATCGGCCGTCAAATGAAAAGGCCGCGGGCTAGAAGCAATCACCGTGAAAGCCTGACCTTAACTAACAAAGCCGCAACAACTTCCACATTCTGAATAAAGTGCTCTTTACAGTAATTGCGACCACGTGTTTTCATTTGCCCAGTGCATATATAAATAGTGAGTGAAATTTATATTATAAAGAGGCCTTGTTTGTTCGAAAAATATTATTTTTAACTGGTGCTTTTATTAATAGGAGAGAAGTAAAATAAAATACTACGCTATAAATTATAATGAAAAATTAAAAATTCTACAAGTCACTCAGTAAACCAGCTATGAAGTTTAAAATTTTGCAGTACGCTTAGATTTTTTTCAAATAGCGTAGCTTGAGTACCGGTAACGCCTCTTTAGCGTCTAACTGCCTTTTCCACAATAGACTCCGCCTGTATGCAAATGCGGCATAGCTCCGGGCGAGGCGAGCGGGCCGGGGGGCAAACCGCTAGGTCAACAGAGGCCTGAACGTATTTTTGCGTCTCGTCAAAGTAAAATTAACGTGTTAGAATTGCAAATCACTCCATGACAAAGAAATGACAAGGAGCCGCCGGCGGCGGTGTGGATTTTTCTAATAACGCCCATTAGTGTGACGAGACTCGGTTGTTTTCTGTTTTGGAAGAACTTCCCTGGTATTATGGCAAGATGAATTTAATTTTTGTGTTTGAAGCGAATATTAGCCGTGCACAGCGAGGATGGCGCTTTCCAAAATACACAGCGGATTATTATTATAACGTTCAATATTTATGTAAGCGAAATATTAAAACATTGTATGGGATAAATTTTAAGTGGATTCTAAAAGTTAGAATAAAAACGATGAGAAATCTCATGTTTGTGGAGTCAGTGAGCGCTTTACAGATTACATTCATACATAACTGTCATCGATGCATAATTTACTCGTAAGGAATATAAGACAATAATTTATAGACGCATTTTATATCTATCGAAAAGATACGATGATAAAGTATCATACATTAATTTGCCATCCGAAAGGGCAATTATAATCAAAAATATAATATTAAAATAAACATGTGCTGAGTAATTTATTTAGTTTTATCGATCTTTTTGTACGACTAAATACACAATTTGTTTGCTAAATTGCTTAACACAACTAACAAATCGATATGTATAGAACTAATATTAAAATGAGCTATTTGTCTTAATACGTTAATTTAAGTGACATTGAAAATATAAGATTACATTAACCATACGATATTTCAAACATGTGACAAAACCGTCATAGCTTAAATATCTATGGAAGAGCGTACTCACCCTTGAATGTTTGCGGCTGGTTTGGGGCACGCGGGTTGACAGCTTTCACGGTGACACCGGGACCGCCATATGATATCTCAGAGACCGCCGTCCCTAGCCTGATGTCTAAACCTTCGGATAGAGCCACTGGCACGCAAGAGTAACCGTTGCGAACTGAAACACACAAAATAACTTATTTTATTATAAACCCAACTCATATCCTAAGCTATATATTAAAAAGTAAATATTTAGGAGGTTCTTTTTAAAAGTTTTTAACTAGCTTTATTTATTCAATCATTAAGCATTTTCAGGTTCTGACTGAAAATAATGAACACACGTAGTTTAATTACAACAAGTTCCACGAATGATATCATGAAAGAGCATTGGCTCTTTCATGTACCCAACCAAAGGTCGTGTTAAATAGGTACTTGTTAGATTTTGTAATTTTTTTTTGTAATCTAGTTAATTAATATAATTTCTTTGTTTCTTTATAGAATAAAAATAGTGCAAGACTATAAGACGTAGGTACGTTAAATAAATATACTTCAATGTGGTTTTCAGATAGAATACAGCCCAAAAATTAACTCAAAACATAGTAAAAAAAAATGGGCTTACACAAACCCCTTATCTTCATCGAAAAGTAAAATTGTCTGAAGTTTTAGAAACAGAGGAAACATTATTTTTTTATGAACACAATTAATATTGTTTAAGAATATTTTTAAAAATTATATTTCCATTTTATACTTAACTATGAAAGTTACGATAGATTTTCTCTAAAAATGCTTTATTTTTGTATCGACACAATATTAATACTCCTGTTCAATGTAGAAACTCCTTTAAAAAGTTTACTTTACTTCATTTTTGAGATACACAACATTCATTATTTCTTCAACATTTTATTATGGAAACTGAAGTTCAAAAGAACCTAGTTAAAAGCAGCTGAACTTTTCATAGTGCAAGACGCTTAGTATGATTTGTAGAAAACTTATATCGCAATTTAATTAAAAATGAAACGTATGTTTGGATAAACTTTACAACGTCTGAAGATGGACTTTCCGATTTTGTACCTAAAGTACATATGTCATCAGCCCTTTTTTAACGTCCCACTGCTGGGCACGGGCTTCCCTCAGTACGAGGGGGATCAGGCCACCGCGCTGACCTAGTGCGTGTTGACGGACTGAGCATGTCTTACGAAAACTTGCTAGGTTTCCTCACGATGTTTCCCTTCACCGTAAGACAAGTGGTAATCATGATAGAAATGATTCGCACATGAAAATATCAGAGGTGCGAGACCTGGATTTGAACCCGCTTCACTCGGTTATACAAGCGATGCGTTACCGCTGGGCTACCACTTAAATAAAATTTAAAGATACGTTATTTCAAAATAATCGAGTTTTGCTAATGTGTATGAAAGTATATGCGTATGTGAAAATGGTACTTTTAAGAATACAACTTTTAAATTTCGTCTGGCTGTATGTTCCGGCTAATCTCTGAATTGGCTGGACCGATTTTGACGGGACTATTATTTGCAC
Organism: Boloria euphrosyne; assembly: GCA_951802675.2. Taxonomy (NCBI): domain Eukaryota; kingdom Metazoa; phylum Arthropoda; class Insecta; order Lepidoptera; family Nymphalidae; genus Boloria; species Boloria euphrosyne. Next base: position 8,723,591 of record OX637879.1, on the reverse strand, counting down.
ATAACTGATGTTTTAGGAAGTAACGTAGGCTACTATTATTTTTTATTTAATTTAGAATCAGGGTTGCTCGCAAAAATATAGCCAAGTTACTATTTCTTAAAATATTTTATAAATATAGTTAACGAGAAATTTAAATATGTTTAATGTTTCAATGCAATTATCGACAAGGCACTCTTATCAATAGGTGCTATATGAGTGTATCTCCGGCATCGTCTTAATTAATGATATTCAAAACGTAACTTGGCAGGCGCCGAACGAACCATTAATATTTTAAAAATAATATTTTTTACGTACATTCAATCAACTACTTCGACGAGATATCGAGTCCCTAATTTTTTTATCTTCATATCATATGAAGCCCTTACCAGAGTAGGTGCATACTTTATTAAAATTTAATTAAAAAAACGTTCACATAAAGTAAATAAATATTCATCTGTGCATTATGTTCTATTAGAATGACGAAATGGAAGTTGAACTTTCCTTAGATTTGTTACATAAACCACAGAATATATAACTTACACGATAGAGATATAGGTACCTACATATTTACGCTTATGTATGTAGAAATTGTAGATACCTAATAATTAGTAACACAATTTTCTTTTATAATGAAATAAATAATATAAAATTATAAAAGACTAAAAATAAATATTATGTATAGTGCAAATAATTCACAAAAAAAAATTATTCTCATAAAATGTAATTATTCTAATACATATCTTCCAAATAACACATTTAATATATGATTTATTAGTTTGATTATTATTAAAGGAAATCTTGTACAAAGTTTAACACTAGAAGTTAATTTAAACTCTTAATATTTGATGCACAGATTTGAACTATAAAACAGTTTTCAATTAGGTTGATAGCGTCACAATAGCGTCATGACTTGGACTCCCTATTGTGCTTTAATAACTTAAGTGGATTCCCAGTGCACTATAAAGGCCAATGTTGCTAGGAACAGTGTCAATCTTGCATTAGAGAATAAAGAAATTTGGGTTAAATTTTATATGAAACTACCAAGTCCCGCGGCTCCGCCCGTGTTCTAACTACTAATTAAAATTATTGATGGTAGAAGGTTGAACATTTAAGGTTATAAGTTTTGTTAATGCTAAATCATAAAAAAAAATTTGGCCTAGAAAAAATCTGTAGAGGGCCACACTTATAAACTAGGAGAATAAAAAATAGCCTACGACATCTTCTCAGATCTACCACACAAAAAAATCATAATAAACGGTTAAGCCGTTTCGGAGGAGTTCGATAACAAACACCGTCACACGAGATTTTTATATTTTAGATTTATTAACTGTTAATTTACAATAAATCATATTTCATAAATTTTCGTTTAAAATAACGCATAATTATTTTATAGAAATGTATTGTTTTTCGACCCCAATTACATGAAGTCAACTAAAATATATAAGTATATGTACCTAAATAGAAAAAGACAACAAGTAGTTTTTCTATATAAAATACTGGTAAAATAAAATAATAAATGATAATAAATATATGAATTTTTCTGTGAATAAAATTTAGAGTATCAAGCTAAAATATTGTATTAAAATGAAAATGATCCCGAGGTGTGGACATTAAGTACACTTGTACATTCTTGTGAAAAATAAAATATGTATGAGTAGAGTCAGAAAATAACAAAGAATAGCCACCCACACTTTTATTCATTTTCAAGAAGGAACAATGTTTATATTTTTGTGTGGGAGAAACTTACAATGACAACAAAAGTAATTTTTAACGTATTTGAAAAGGTGGTTCATAATTTACGTGTATTTATAAATAAATACAAATGTAAGTACTATCGAATCTTATATCTTATAATAATAATAATATTATAAGTACTTTAATATATTTTAAACTTATAAGTAATAGGAGTGAATTTTAATGCAAGTGTAAATAAATGTCATAATAAAAGTTGTAATTATTATTTATTAATATACAATTTTTATTATGACAATCATTTATCTTTATATGTTTTCCGTAAAAGAGTGGCACGCTTTAGTTTCTGCAGTTTAGCTGAAAAGTAAATCCGTGCTTCTACATAAAATAAGATATTTGAATTCATCATTGATTCACGGATAGACAAAACCCGGGATAAGCGCCGCATTTCGCTAGAATCACGTAATTTGACACAAATTCTAAAACTTCTCTACCAATTTATCTTCACTCATTATTATGCTAATAATAAACTTTAAAAGACTCATTTCTTTTTATAAATATCATTTATAGTACCTACTTTGCGCAATGTATTTTAAGCATTACACTCTATATCTTTATTTCGTTAAGAATAATTCTTAAAGTCTTACTGGCAACATTTTCATATGGAAGTCTAAGCTAACTAAAGTATTCATTAACTTACTCGTTTTCATAAACAAATATTGCCTTTAGCCGACATTGCCGGAGCGGTAAATAGTTTAAATGCTAAGTGACCTGTGTACCCTGGAGACACACTAGGGTGCACTTTAAATGCAAGCTGGCAACACTGAAGTTTAACCGTATTACATCGCCGTCATCACAAACTATTCGGACAAACTGACCGAAACTATACGATTAGGGTCGTACTCGTAAAGTTGGATGACTGTAGAAAGGTACACGAAGAAAATAAACTGAATTATTAAGCTGTTATAAAAGCAAATTAAAATGACAGCTGGACTAATTTTGCTCTTAATAGTCTTGACTTTAATGTTTGGGTATATTCATTAAATTTTAACCGAGCGCTAGTACTTTACAGTAAACTGGCAACATTTAAAATATAAACAGAATTAGGCTTCGTATCTTTTAGTTTGGAGAGCAAAATATTGCCGAATGCAGCAGGAGACTTTTTATCAAGAACTCTTTTGATTTATTCTCTCCAAAGCTTGAATGCCTTTAATGGCTTCGTCTATCGCGTGTTTTTAAAGCTTTAGCTAAATTATTATATTAAGTAACTTTAACCTACCTCAACTCTTGTAGTTTATCAATTGCTACAGTCATATCGTAACGCGATCTTAAATAATGTGTAAACTTACTCATTCATTGTTATCGGCAGTTTCAAGGAATATCATTTTCGAATAAAAAAACAAAGACACTCGTTATTTAATACTATTATAATCTTCAATTTACTTTATTTTGTCATTGACCGTAATATGTAGTATATATAAAATTAAAGCGCTCTACGTCCGAGCTGAATCAAAGCATGACATTATTCTAGGCCATGCCTCAGGACTACGCGTACGAAATCCTAATGAATGGCAACCCTAAGTACGATAAAAGCCCGCGAATGGGGCAGAGACAAACGGGGCGTTGCGTTTCAAAGGGTACTAAAACAACGTAAAGCAGAATTAATGTTATTTAATTTTACCCTATTATTATCAAAGCAAATTGGTACAAATAAGGAGGATATGTAAATTTTGCGACAACAAGGGGGTAAAATATAAATATTGTTTCAATTATGATATTAATATCTGCCTGCTCGTATAGGTTTTTCAGTTAAATAAATCGTCAAATATTTTACTATCAATAATAAAAAAATGTAGTGAAAAAAATTCATACAATTATTATTAATTTAATATTACAAAATACATAAAGATGAAAATGAATATATAATGTATTATAAATCAACAAAATTTCAAGAATACTTTGCGTATTTAAATATTATATAAATCGATTGAGCTTTCGAAGCGTGCTTGTGGTGAAGTATTCTGAAAATTGTAACAAGCCCGCTATGCATTTATAATAGAAGATCTGTTACTAGAAGCGCCCTAAGTATGAACTATTAATGAATAGCAATAAAATATAAACAATTTGTCGACCATACATTATAATCATCCTCATAGATGTATACTCGTATATGTAAGGTATTATGTACGACCGATCTCTATAGTAAATCTATACTTACAAAAAAATAATAAAATACTTCGTATTATTCAAAGATTATCATTATATTATTGAAAACCTTTAAACTTAATTATAATTTTTATTTCTTGCTAGCTGCTTGTATCAAGTATTTACAAAACATATAAGCAAAATGGCCATTCATTCACTTACTGACTAAAAATGTATATGAAATTTAGCATAGTATATACCTTATTGGTAAGGTGATAGCTGATTTATATTTTACTAGGTAAAATGATGAGTAATTTATAGATAAAAGTAGTCGGCTAACAAGCATATTTTGCAACAGGATCTTAGTTATCATAAGTTTATATGAAAGTGCCTTCTTTCGAAAAAATATTAAATAAAAAATGCTGGCAACTCTAACATGAGTATGACATACGAGTATAGTCCTTAAAAAATCTTATCATGATGTTAAAATAAAACTAAGCTTTTCAAATTTTACAAAGTTCACTAGTCTCTTCATGTAGCTTACATCTACGCTTTCGAAGCGAGAACATCCTTTGCGCGTTAGCATAGTTCATGCACCCACGGAACTTCTCATTGTTGGTAGTTTTAGAACCCCTTTAGCAATTTCGGCTTTGTGGCTATATGGAATTTTTGCTTTGCGATCTAACCCGCGCGATATTGCCATGCGGCTTTCAATTTACAAGCGTCTGAATAACTAAAGTTATGATCGAAAGTTTAAAAATTTCCATTGCTTTGTAAAATGTAAAATATAGTCTAACGATAGCGGCACGTCGAGAACGAATCCAACGGTATAAGAGTCTATAAAGATAATCATAAAATAAAAATGTCATTGATAAGATTGTGCATAAGATTAAAGAGACTCAAATGGATTTAAGTGTGTTATAAAATTTAAAAACAATGTATTCGTTACTTTTATTTTGTGGTAATACTCCCTATAAAACAAGACTATATTTAGAGATAATTTTGTATATTCGAAAAATAAATTCTGCCGCAAAATTTAATCCAAGATAGGCCTGTTACCTGTGTAGATAAGTGTTGTTTATGCTACGTTGTACGCCCGAATTTACGATCGCCGATTTTAATTCAGAAATCGCCCATTAGCACGACACGACGAAAAAATACGCACAATTCGTTGCTTCAAGAACATTAAATTAAGCTTAATTTGAATAATTCGGCGTGACGATGCTTTCAAATAGCTGTAATTAAAGGTGTGCTTGTATAAGGCTTTGTGTTAAACGAAATAAGTATTATTTAGTAGTTAATAACTTTTAAAAATTGACAGTCAGTTTTTTTTAAATAAATATTGTAAATTATCGAAAGAACAAAGAATAAATAAGAAAAACATACAGTGAAAAACATAAAAATAAGCGATTATTATTCTGTATAACTTTACTATAATTAAGAATCAAAAATCAAGAAAAAATCAAAGTCACGGTTGCAATTTTATGATAAGAACATGAATAAAAAGCATCTACCTATGCCAGGAAACCAAGAAATATTCTATATCCATTATGAATTTCGCAGTATGAAGTTTAAGCATACTCGCATACACTTCATTTAACCAGTATCAAATTTCGGAACAGATCGATCGATAGAGAAACACAGTCAACTTATTCTATACACATTAAATATTCAGGGCGTCAACTCCCAGCACACTAGCAGAGCTTGTAATTGAAAACGTTAGATCAAACTCAAAATCCACGTTGGACGACGAACCGACCAAATGAACTGCATGCGCCAACATACAAATGTATGCAAATAAATTGATTTGACGTTAAGCAAATAGAACTAAATACACTTAATCGCGCTGTACAAACTTACGAAATGGAACAACAAACGACGAACGCCAACCGAATGAGATATTACCAATCGAGTTAATAATCGAAACAATTGGATTTCGTTCAACGTTCATTCGATAGCTAATTATTCAAACAGCCAGTAATTTACTATTAAAATATTAAAACTTCAATCATTCATTTTTCGTATAACGGATTTTTCATGTCACCGTAGCGCAATATCAATTGATCCATGATGTACCCGACGCAATCATTAATGTGTTTCTGTCATAATAAAAGAATTTTAATCAACATTAAATTGCCTTTGTACACTCGTGCATTTTGAATTTCATCTTTTGTAATTAATTAAGTAATCAGTAATATATTATTGTATTTAGTAAATGTAATAATTATAATGTTTTTAATATGTACTATTTTTCACAATATTTAATTGTCACTTAGTTTTATTAAAGTACATACTCGTAGTATGTGTCATATCGTAGAGTATTTATTTTATATGAAGAGTATTTCATTTTTAAATTAAAAGTATACGCTATATATATTCAATAATATTTACGTGTTGCATTCCAAATATTTTACAAGTTTGTGATAAAATACTTTCCTATTTGATCTTTTATCGAGTAGTTTTTTTTTATAAGTGGATATAATTTTTTATCAATTAGAACACTTGATTATACTACATTACATTAAATGAATTCTAGCAAAAATATGAAGTCTAAATATATTAAAGCAAAAGATCACTCACTCACTTACTCATCACGAAATATCGAAAACCGCTTGACATATAAAGATGAAATTTAGCAGAGGTAGTAGAGGACAAACCCAAGCAAAGTGAGAGTAAGTCGCTGGTCTACATATACGTATTTTAACAAAATCTTTACAAAAGAGATCTGAATAGTTAGTGGCGTCCAAGTAGTAAATAAAACGCGTAGTAAATTACTATCTAAAATTTTAATCTATATTATCATTCTTTATTAAATAGCACTGACAAGTTATTGATTTGAGCCAGCATTGTGCGGGTAAATGACGACATAAACTTCACGCTTTATACACAAAAGTTGAAGTTTAGTGCTGCCCACTAAAATTTATGGCGCCTCCTTTAGAAAGGTTAATAATGTTGAGATAATATTTATACATAATCAAATGTCTACCAAGAATAGACACAAAGTAATAGCAACAATCCTAAAATTGTGAAAACTTTAAGATTTATAACTTAAAGTGGAATGCATCTAAATACTTATTTGGGATAAGTTACTCGAGAACTTTTTATTTACGATATTTGTATAAGTATTTTATTTATAAATTAAGATGAAGGTAGAATTTGTGCAATAGATTTAAGTCTTAAGAACAGGGGAACAGTTTACAAATTTAGACAATAAATTTAAAGTAAATAGGCAGCAATTAACAATTTATTGCAACGGTTACTACGAAGATCTAATAATTAGTGTGTTCGCGTTAAGCTAATCGACTGGTACTTGACGAGGGTCGGGAGAGGTCGCGGCGTGCACTACCAGCCTAGCCAGAAACACAGCAACTTGGTCCATTATTCGACAGACGCGCTCCGACGCCTTTTAGCCCTTTGACGTCGAAAGGCCCCATTAGCATGGAGAGCCGGCTTGATCTCGTCAGTTAATTACTGACCTCAACATTAACTCGTATGAGATTAGAAAACATCCTGATAATTACTAATGACAGCTGAAGTTATGTTCAATAAAAATCAACTACGAACAACAAATAATATTGGTCTTTGCATTAATTCAGACGTTCGCTTTAATCATCGTCAAAAGTGAATTTAAGGCGAAAAATCCAAATGAGGATCTGCCTCCACGACGAGGCACAAAATCAAGGCAGCGGAATCGTCGAATGAAACTGTTGATTACGTACCGCGCAAAGTTACGCTCCGTCAATCGGAATTTTATTTACTCTCTCGTTCAAAAAACAAATATGATGGCTTTTAATTTATGAGCGCGTCCGTTGAGCTCTGATCAACCGATACTATAATACAGTATAAACTCCTAACTGGCAGACGAGCCGTTCAAATTCGTGATACATGTTTTATTTGATCTTTTTATAGGAGCTCGTTTGTGCCGTGACGACGGTGTTCGAGCTAATGGAGATATCGTATCTGTCATATCAAGAATATATCGTTTGACAGTTTTATTGCGATTGCATGCGATGTTGAGATAAAAGACACGATTTAAGGGTGAGGATAACTCGGTTTGAAGTGAGTGGGTGTCCACGACTTATTTTTCCGCGTCCTTCTCAACTAATCATTGACATGGTTACAACGTTGCAGTCATTACGACTTAAGGCTTGTACTCTGTTACAAAATAACTAAAACAGGGATTATCGCGGAGCTAATGACACTGTAAAGCTATTAAAGCTTTTGCAAAATCTGATTAAAATACGAGAGTATATGAATAAATTGCGAGAAGGAATGTGTATCAATCAGTATTACAGAATATAAAGAGTAATGACCTACGAAGTTACTGTGAAAAAGCAATTACAGGTATTAACTAAAAATGTCCACGGAAGAATAAGCAATGATAAACTCTAGTACGGCTGTAACTCGAGCCGCGTCTATAAGCTAGCTGAGCAGTGTAATCGCTACCAAGTAAAAACTTGACTAGTGATTCTGCGCGCATGCCTTTTATCTGCGAAACATTATTCAGTTTGCGTAAAATATTGCATAAAGAATTTTTTTTAATTATTACTATAATATATAGACGACAACTTAATATTATATGTCACATAAAAACACCGTGCTACGGTGAAAAATTTAAAGCATAGCTTGTAGTTTTTTTATCAGTTAATAATAAAACGTGCAATAAATAACCTATTGACTAATTAAAATATAATTTATAGCGGCATGAAAATAAAAAATACGACTATAAAATCAAATCTAATATGCAAAATAACGCAAATAAAATGCGAATATCGCATATATTAATAAAACTATACAGACACTTATTATGTTAATTTTATGTGTCCATTGTAAACGAGTTCCGACAAAAGAGAACAAAATGGATCCCTAGTTAACCGCGTCGACGTCCGACGCTTATTCTTTAACGCAATTTGTTCGTAGTCGCTATTAAGTAGCCATTTAAATGTAGATCACTCATCTCGTACGGCCACCACACATCAATGATTTTATTCAACGTGACGCAGCTTTAAGATATCAGATAATAAAAGTACCGCGAACACACATCTTGATGCCATTTACCGTACAAAGTGACCGCGTTCAAATTTAATTGGTCAGGTTATCTTCTATTAGAACAGCCTTTAGCTTTATACTAATTTGATCATTATTAAACTGGAATTCGCAGTTTGATTGTGCTATAAACTAATATATTAACTTTTATATAATAGCCATTGCGAAATACTTTTACATTTAAAATAAAGTAATTTATATAGTAGTTTTTTATGTCTTTCATACAGTTTAGCATTTTAATTTAGATAAATATTAAACAGCTTATGTTAACTAAGTATATAGGTATAGTGAACCGGGGCTATTGCGTCTAAAAAGTGCAATTTTTTCGACTAGGGTAGGTTGAAGAAGCTGTATTTCTGCTACTGAATAGTTTACGGGAAAATTGCTTAAATATCTTAAATTGTCATATCCTTAAGATTTATTTTCACTTAATTGTATAAGAAAACACCGAATATATTCTTGTTAAATTTGGTATGAATTCCAAGGACTGATTTTAGACACAATAGCCCCGTATCGGGGGTTATTGTAACTATCATTCTTAATTTCTAAACTTAAAGAGATACGATGCTTGGAATCACTGATTATGATAAAAAAGGCATTGAAGAAAATGATTTGAGCACTTTATCTATGTAGGAAAGCTAGTTTCTGTTAAAAATACTTTTTTTGGTCAAAGTTTTTTTGGTTTATTGTAGCTTTTTCTTTAAATTTAGTGTTGGGATTATGCCTGATAAGTATTGTATGTCGATTGTCGATAATTTCTATACATATAATCAAACTGTAATTTAAAAAATCTGTACATGAAATATTTTTAAGAACATGACTAACGTAATGTGTATTGAAAAACAACCAACAATTATTATAATTTTTGTCTGTTTATATGTTATCGTTTACCCTAAAAAGTACTGGACTGATTTTAATCAAATTTTGTGTAGTGATAACTTATTACTCGTGATGACTTGGGATTCTTTATATTGCAGAAAATGTTTAATTTTCACTGGAAAACAAAATAATTGGTCTAGTCCTGGAAAGCTAGCGGTGGCTAAATCTTAAAATATACGTAAAATCAAAGTCGAAGGAAATTTGAGTCTTAAATAGACCTACAGAAAAGCCTATATCAAAATCTACCTTCTAAGTTACACTTGCAATACCTATTTTTATCAGTAAGCATAAAAAACAATAACTTAGCGAATCGCGCGTCCATGCGTTTACACAAAAAGTACTGAACCAATTTTAACTAAACTTTGTGCAGTAATAGAGTCTTACTAGGGACCGTATTTAGGATATCCTTTACTACAGAAATGAAACAAAAAAAAATACTATACAGGAATGCACAGTAACTGGTTCTATAGAGTAGTTCGTTTCAGCCCAAATACGTCCACTACTGGACATAGGACTTCCACAAAGATTTTCACGACAACTGATCATGTAACATCCGCATTCCGCACCCAGTGAGCTCCCGTGACTTTAACCAAGACGTCAGTCCACCTTGTGGGAGGCCTGCCCACGCTTCGCCTTCAGTACATGGCCGCCACTCGAGAACTTTGCGTCTCCAATGATCGTCTATTCTGCGAACTATGTGCCCCGCCTACTGCCACTTAAGCTTGCCTGTTTAATAGACTATACCAGTGACTTAGGTTCTTCTACGTATCTGAAGTGTTTTTCTGTCATGGTGTAATTGCACTGTAAAATGGTAGGGACCGGCAATCCAGCGTCATCAAGAGTTGAATTCGATACAAAAAGAGAACATAAGATCTGCTTTCTCCTTTCCAGAATGTGCCCGTGTTATATCCTGTTTGCGCAAAGTTGGTAGAGATGATCGACAGAAATTTCCTTCCTCGGTTTTAGCGAAAGTTCAAAAAGCTCGTGATCCAGATGGCAAGCTTAGAAGTTTCTCGCCTATATGTTTGTCTCTTGACCTGACCATTAACGTTTTGCCGGATCTAGACGCAGCATTAAATTTCTTTTTGAGATAGACTACGTTCGTACGTACGATCCTTGGCTGCGCGGCCAACAATCCAAGCCTCATAGGATTCCTGCTTTTCGCAAAAGGCACTAACTAGCACTGGATGCAACAAAGTAGCGTTCGCGATCGCCAACCCGCATGCCAAGCGTGGCGATTATAGCAGATCCCCCCCAAAATGTCTAACAAACAATACCGGCCCCCAGTACCCGACAGCCTTACTATTCCTGGTCATGGTAGCGGCCTAGATAACGGTAGGGCAGGGGGTACGAAGAATCTCCGGGTGCGGTCGGGCTACCATAAACGACGACTGACCTGGCAACACTAAACACGCGCACACTGCGAACCGATGGATAAATTTCTGAAATCGAGGAAGAATTGTTTTTGAACTCGAGGAAGAATTGAGTAGGATACGATGGGATATTATGTGATAACCAGTCTCACTTGAACAATGTGGTAAATATCGGGAGCGTGCCGACCAGGGTGTCGTACCTTGTTCTGCGAATAACAAAACGTTATTCCTTAAAACTAATTCAAGTGTACGCACCGACCTCGATATATCCTGATAAGGAGGTGGAGTCTAAGTATGAGGACATTAGTAGAGCCATGTATAGCTCTAAAACCCACCTTACCCACCCACCGTTGTCTTGGGAGACTTCAATGCGAAACTAGGCAAGCGAGAAGGCGATGAGCTGACAGTATGTCAATTTGGATTTGGTTGTCGAAACTATCGGGGACATCTACTTGCGCGTTTTATGGAGAAGGAGGGACTCTGAATAATGAACTCCTTTTTCAAAAAATAAAACCACAGAAAGTGGACTTAGATGAGCCTGATGATGATGAGATAGACTTCATCATGTCAACGAAAAGCAAATATTCAATGATGTCTCTGTGATCAGTGCATTTAAAACCGGAAGCGATCACCAGCTTGTGAGGGGCGATTGAATATCAGTGAAAGGCTCCACAATAAATCCAAAACCCCGAGAGCTTTCAGTTAGAACTCCAAAACCGTTTCGATTTAGATTGCCTAAATAGCGATGTGAACTCCTATAATGATGGGTTACCCTCGAGCTCATGAAGGAAAGGAGAGAGATGGTTTTGCAGTCGTCGGATGACGCGTTTAAATACCGGCAACTTAATAAACAGATTTCGAAGTCGATTCGATGCTCTTTTTGAAGTAGACACAGACATTCAATGTCCAATAAGCGCTGCGTACGTGGACTAACCTGGCTACACGTTGGAAAATAATTTCAACTCATGGGCCGGAGTCTATTTGTAGGTGCGAAACCTCTGTTTCCAGCGTCTCCGCCATCTTAAAGACCCCATATTCTCTACGATTTGGGTAATCGTAGTTACAGGAATCGAAAAGATCCTGTATTCCTGTGTCTACCAATTGCACACAAGTGACCAGGAGACAACTCGATTGCTTGAACATCTCAGTGAGGAAAGCTGATATGGCTATACAACGGTGCCCCACTGCGCAGCGTGTCTTTCTCGGGGATTTTAACGCCCATCATGAAGATTGGCTGTTCCCATACCAGAAGACACTTACGTTTCACTTGGACTCTCCCAGTTGATTGAGCAAGCAACAAAGGTAGTCGATGTAGACGGCCACACAGCTAATTGTCTGGACTTTCTGCTGACAACTGATCCAGACAGATATAACATCCAGGTTTCGTCCCCATTGGGTAGCTCTGACAACTGTCTGGTGTAAACTGTATTGTCTTTTTATCCACCATTTAACGACTCTAATGGTGTTAGACGAGTCAGCAGATTGGGATGAGATGCGACTCTTTTTTGCATCCTTTCCTTGGCGGCAGGTCTGCTTCTTTTCTCCCGATCCGTCGAAATGTGCGGTTGTAATAACTGATGTGGTACAAGTGATGGAATACTTTATCCCATGCACAGATGTATCCGTTGGTGGCAAAGCTCGCCCATGGTTTGATTCCGAATGCACCTTTGCTGAAAAGCATAAGCTTACCTTGCCTGGGTTGACGCTCGAGATCGCAAAGCTCCGGATGTGAGATTCAAGAAGAGAGCCTTTAACTTAGCCACCAAGTCCTACAAAAACACATTAAAGAAGGCTCGTCTTGACCGAATTACACATAATAACTCAAAGCTCTCTGCCCAACCATCTAGCAGCAGAGCTTTTTGGTCCCTTGCCAAAGCGGTCGAGAGTCGAGACGAACATCTGACGGCCCTCATAGCCACCGCTGGTAAAACTTGACGGATCCCTGGCTCATGCGGTAAAGTGCTTGCTTCTCTTTTTGCCCAAAATTCATATCTGTCTGGCAATGCTACTCCACCACATCTATCTCACTGCGTATTCTCAATGGCTGAAATCCCCATTCAACTGATAATGAGGTAAAGAGAGTATTGTGTCGTCTAGATGTGAATAAAGCCCGTGGTCCTGATGGTATACCAGCGAGAGTGCTTAAAACATGTGCTCCCGAGATGTCTCCGATACTGACACGTCTATACCGCCTTTCTCTTAAGACTGGTATAGTATCAAAATCCTGGGAGCTTGCCAACGTGCAACCAGTGCCCAAGTAAGGTAGCCGTGCCGACCCTGCCAATTATCGTCCGATCTCAATCACCTCCATACTCTGCAAGATTATGGGGCGTTATTGAACACTCGTCTTATGGCATACCTAGAACAGAACGATCTCCTCAGTTATCGACAATATGGGTTTCGTCGGAATCGGTCGACTGGGGACCTTCTAGTGTATGCCAATCACACTTTTGGCGACGCTTTTGAGCGAGGCGGGGAGGCGATTGCCGTTTCTCTTGATGTCTCAAAGGCCTATGACAGGGTCTGGCACGCTAGCCTTATAAGCAAGCTTTCAGCCTATAACATATCTCCTGACCTGATTGGCTGGATTAAAGTTTTCCTGAGCGACCACTCATAGTTGTGGTTGAGGGTTGTTCATCACAACTCTTAAAGACCAACTCTGGAGTTCCTCAGGGACCTGTTCTCTCTGCCACTTTGTTCCATTTGCATATTACCGATCTGCTTATATCCGTTATCTATGGGTACGCAGACGACATCACTGTTGAAGAGAGATACCTACCGTATCCTCGGGCCAGTAGAGATCAAATTCAGTCCGAAAGAGTGGCCATGGTAAAGCGGTTTAATCTCACACTCAGGGCAGTCTCCACTTGGGACGATGCCAATCTTGTGAGTTTCAACGCCACCAAAACATAGGCGTGCCTGTTCATCACAAAAAGGAGTCCTTTAACCTTGACTCCTACTTTCCGACATATGCCTCTGGAATACACTGACCGTCTGCAGGTACTGGGGATGGACATTACCCCCAACATGAACTACGGGCGGTTCATCGAGTCTAAGGCTAATGTATCAGCGAGGAAAGTTGGCATCCTCGCAAAGGTCTGTCAGTTTTTCACGCCGGGACAGCTTATTAATTTATATAAAGCTCAAGTACGGTCTTGCGTGTATTTCATGTAGTCACTGTAGTCACATTTAAGCTGGTGCTGCGGAATGCCATCTGTCGGCCTTGGACTCGATTGAGACGCGTGCGCAGAGGCTTATTGGTGACCCTACGCTGGTGAAAGCCAACTTACAAAGCCTCGATAACCGACGTAGGGTTGCCAGCCCAGCCAGGGTTGCTTGTGTACTCTATAGGTTGCATTTGGGTGAGTGTGCGCAGGAATTACACGACCTAATTCCCCTATCCCTTTCTATTATCCAGCGACCCGATCTGCTAGTCTCCATCGTTATGTCGTAGACATTCCATCCGTCCGGACGAAGCGATTCGCTACGTCATTTATTAGACGTGCGGCTAAGGATCGGAACAACCTGCCTACGTCAGTGTTTCCGTCCGATTAATACATTATGTGCCTTCAAGGCTAGAGTGAATAGGTGGCTACTGAATTAGTGCGACTTACCATCTATGACTGCGATACCACTTACCATCAGGCGGAACGTAGTCAAGCACTTATATAGTATAAAAAAAAAATAAAAAAATTCCCTAATACGTGACCTTCGCACTTTTAATACTGTGAGTATTATGGACGCTATAGAGCGAAACAAAGGCTCCAAAATTTTTAACGAGCGATCTGTCTATTGGATAAAGCCGGCTCGTAACGATGGTAAGATCGTTTCATCTAATCCTGAGCTTATGGGCGAGATCGAAAGATTTTATGGACAGCAATTTGCATCAACGCGACAACCCATCAGTCTGGACAGGACTTACCTGACACTATACCGAAGAAATCTCGGACGTTAGCCTAAGCGAGATTAGGATGGCTCTCACACAGCTCAAAAACAACAAAGCAACAGGTGCAGATGGAATTATGACAGAGTTTCTGAAGGCGAGTGGAAAACCGATCCTTGAGGCCATTCAGAAGCTATTTAATTCTGTCATATTCCAAAGTACGGCCCCACGAGCATGGAGCAGAAGCGCTATGGTACTGTTCTTTAAAAAACGCGACTATACCTAGCTAAAGAACTTCCCATAGTGCTTCTTAGCCATGTCTACAAGCTGTTTTCGAGAGTCATCACGAACCGTCTAGATAGCAGGTTTACGACTTCCAGCCTCCCCAAAAAGGCTGGCTTCCGTAAAGGCTTCAGTACAAAAAAAAGCCTTCGATTCGATAGAGACCTGGGCTGTGCTGCAGTCTCTCCAACGGTGGCAGATGGACCACTGGTATATCGAAGTGTTGAAGTGTCTATTTGAAAACGCCCTTATTTCAGTCCGACTTCAGGATCGGAACTCTAGAACCATCCAATTGCAGCAAGGAGTACATTAGGGCGATGTCATCTCGCCGAAATTGTTTACGGCTGCATTGGAAGATCCTGGACTTCAAGGTCCTGGACTGAAACAGACTCAATATCAACGCCGAGTACATCACTCACTTCCGATTTGCCAACGATATATAGCTGGTCATGGCTGAGACCGTGGAGGACCTCAGTATTATGCTAAATGACCTCAATAAAGTCCCCGAGCGAGTTGGTCTCAAATAAACATTTTAAAAACGAAAATTATGTCGAATGTCCATGTTTCAACCACTCCAGTTTCTATCAGTGACTCTATGCTTAAAGTTGTTGATGAGGTATGGTAATAGGGTTGTATGTATACCTTGGACAAACTGTCCAAGTAGGTTTGATCAGTGTGTGTTACCAGTGATGACATACGGCACAGAAACGTGGCCGCTCACGATGGGCCTCATAAGAAAGCTCAAGGCCACTTAGAGAGCAATGGAGAGGGCTATGCTCGGAGTTTCCCTGCGTAATCGTATTAGAAACAAGGAGATACGCAGAAAAACCAATGTCACCGACATAGCCCACCGAATATCCAAGCTTAAGTGGCAATGGGCGGGGCACATTGCTCGTACAACGGATGGTCGATGGGGACGCAAAGTTCTAGAGTGGCCACCACAAACCTGAAAGCGAAGCGTGGCCAGGCCTCCCCCAAGGTGGGCCGACGACTTAGTTAAAGTCGCTGGACCCCAATGGATACGGAGGGCGCAAGACCGTTTGTCGTGGGGATCTTTGGGGGAAGCCTATGTCCAGCAGTGGATGTATATGGGCTGAGAAGAGAAAAAGAAGGTGGCTATGGACACCTTTGACCGTACCAGGCAAGGGTTAGATGGACTCGGGGGGCCCCAACTGATATCTGACAGTTATCCGGGTACGTAGTTAGAAAAAAATCAAGCAAGGAAAATGTATGGTCTTCAATATCCGGTACTCTGTTTCGGTACTAATTGTATTAATCGATACGTCAGGGCAAAATCAAAGATGACTTTCCCTGCGTATTCTATGGTTTGAGATCCCAACTACTCTATGAGATAGGCTTTAAAATCCCGCATCACAACCCTATGAGATAGGCTTTAAAATCCCGCATCACAACCTCCGCGCAGGAATATCGCTGGAGTAGGATCTCTTCTTGGACGTGTCTGAAGAGTCGGTTTAGTTTCGGCGTTTCCACTATGAGACCTGTAGATACATGCATAAATTCGGTTGTCCCCCCCGTATTCTTGAAAAATTTACAGATCAAAATTGACAGGTCATTCGCTCAAACGGCTACAAACCCCAGCTTTGGGCAGAAAGACATGCTCCAAGGTGTAACGGGATATTTCAAATAAGATGTATCGCCATGAGAAGATATCTGTGACTTCGTCGAAAAAAGGAAGGAGGAGGAAGGTTTTAATAATAAGCAAAAAAAAAACAAAGTTTGTAAAAAATACCTAGGGACCTGGGTATACCTAGGGATACCTAGGGAGGAACCCGAACGAAGCGAGGTTAGTCACTAGTTACTGAATATTTTCTACCTTCATCTACATAATGAAGTCTCATTTTAATTGTACCATCAGGGCTTATCCACGTCCACTTCCTGTGGTTTCGTAACTTGAAAAATGAGTACATCCTTTTCTAAGAGTCCCTCCTTTTCTTTTACCTTCCATAAAATGTGCTAGTAAATACCCCCGATGGTTTCGACATCTAAATTTGAAATTCCAATTTGCCACGCTTTCAGCTAGTCGCCTTCTCGTTTGTCTAATTTCATTTTGGAGTCTCCCATGACGTAATGTCCGTTTTGGAGCTATGTATGGCTCTACTAATGTCCTCATACATAGATTTCACCTCATCATGAGGATGGGTTGTGGTCGGGGCGTACACTTGAACTAATTTTAAGGAATATAGCTTCGTGTGCGCATGTTCAGTGATGCCAGGTCGAGTCGTCATTGACGATTGCATTTAGTTGTACTAGAAAATGCTGCCACCCATCCTCCGTTGTTTATGTCTTAGTCGCATTTTAAACACCCTCGGCCAGAAATGGGGTGGTGATATTCTATGCCAGCATCTAACGGCGATAGACCAGTAGTAAAATTAAACTAAACTAAGTGGGAAATCAATCGTTGGTACGTTATGAGATATAGCATAAAACCAAAAATATTTTTTGTAATTTTAAGCGCGAGCGAAGCCGCAGGTCCCGCTAGTTTTGAGTAAAACACGTTTTCATATATATTTAACCGACTGCAAAAAAGGAGAAGGTTATATGTTCCACTATATATATGTTTTATATGTAGGTATGTTCACCGATTTCCCCACCAACCGTTGGCTGATTTAAATAAATAAAAATGTTAGGTCACTTTTAGGTATATTATTTTATAGGTGAGCATCATCTAAAAAAAATCGTACTTAAATAATTATGTAAATATATAATATTATTATTTAAAAAAATTTACCTGATACCTACCATTTACTTACATAGTCTGTTTTTCACTTTATCGATAAAAATACGTTGGCATCACTAATTTTAAATTAAAATTTTATTTCCATACTAAAATCAGCGGGGTTATTGTGTCTTTCTTTGTAGACACAATAACCCCGTGTAATAATTTTCGCGGGGTTAATGTATCTTTATAAATAACTCTAGAGAACTACGGCAGAGAAAGAAATTAATTATCAATTAACAAGGACTTATTCATTCTAATTTTTCTTACCATAAAATTTTATTCAATAAGGCTCGCAGTAAAATTTTATGAAATAAAATACAACAGTAAGTTTCCAGAACACTGAACAAAAAAATGTTTAATAATAAAAATACGCCATCAGTAAAACAGTAGACGCGATAGAAGCACACTCTATAATCCACTTTTTTAAGCATTAGTTTCTCTATCTAACTAGTAGTGTAGTATCTCATAAATCGATTTGTGAAGGAAGATAAAATGATTAGACACAATAACCCCGAAGTTGCAATAACCCCGGTTCACTATATATGTATACATTCGTGTGCACTATTTTTTATAACAAAAATAAAATATGTTGATACTAAGAGAAGACACATAATATAAGTAGGTACCTAAATATATCTATTTTATTCAGCTTCATTTTCATTTTCTTTTTTTAACCGACTTCAAAAAAAGGAGGAGGTTCTCAATTCGTCGGGGACTTTTTTTTTTTCTTTTTTTTTTTTTTTTTATGGGACAAAGGGGGCAAACGGGCAGGAGGCTCACCTGATGGTAAGTGATCACCTCCGCCCATGGACATCTGCAACACCACAGGGCTTGCAGATGCGTTGCCGGCCTTTCAGGAAAGGGAGGGAGGGAGGAGGGAGAAGGACGGGAGTAGGGATGGGTAGTGGGCCTCCCGGACTCTCACTTACCGAACGAAACGCGACAGCATAGCTGCCACTTCACGCCGGTCTTCTGTGAGAGAGTGGTACTACACGGGGCGTGCCGGCCCATTCGGCTGCTACCCGAAGGTAACAAGCATGGCACTACCACTTGAATTTTCTATGTATGTTCCCCGATTACTCGACGATGGCTGGACCGATTTGGAAAATTCTTTTTTTGTTTGAAAGGGTATAGTTTCTAGTTGGTCCCATAGACACCAAGTCACGATCTGATGATGGGATCCCAGGGAAATCGAAGACAACTCTCAAATTTTATAGGCACTTATTACGTTTTTCATATATTTTCTAAAGCTGTTCAAGTATTTGCGTCTGATAATCATCATCTCCTGTGGTTGAGCTAATGATGGAAGGTACAACTCCTCAACGGTTAGGAGTTAAAAGAAAATTCTTTCAATATTATACGTAATTATAGACCGATAGTTAAATTCTTTCAGGCTCTTATTAACCGACTCTAAAAAAAGGAGGAGGTTCTCAATTCGTTGGGGACTTTTTTTTATGTATGTTCCCCATTACTCGAAGATGGCTGGACCGATTTGGAAAATTCTTTTTTTGTACATAAACAAAATAAGTATCTACTTTCCGTTAAAAATTTGAAAATAAATTATTTTTAACAAAAAACAAAAACCGACTTCAAAACTAAACAAATCTAAACTAAAAAGTAGAAAATAATACTTTTAAGAACTTCGTTAATTTAGAAGTCGGTGCCAGCCAAAGCAAAATAACCTTAAATAGACACATATTCGATTAATCTATATCTATAATATTTGTAAACATAATCAAAATACCGTTCGAAAGTTCCTTGCAAAGGCAAGATAAGTCTATCCGTCTTGGCTGGCACCGACTTCAAAATTAACGAAGTTCTTAAAAGTATTATTTTCTACTTTTTAGTTTAGATTTGTTTAGTTTTGAAGTCGGTTTTTGTTTTTTGTTAAAAATAATTTATTTAGTGCATTTTGTGCTGTGCTGGGTATTTTGTCGAACACTATTATAATATATGTGCCTTACAAACATTAATTAACACATTTAATTTCGTTAAATCGAATACAAACACGTTCAAGGCAATATATAAAGCAAAGTTAATATTTTCATATAGTGAAAGCCTACAGCTACAGAACAAGCTACAGAATAAAATACAAGTATCGAATTGCAAGGACAGACAAACATAGCAAACGCAGACGGAACCGCAGGCAACACCTAGTATAGATTACAAAGCGTCCTTTGATGCAATTCCATATAACATACAATTGTTTATTAATTAATATATTGCACAAACATGTGTGCATTACCATATGCAATTAACAACCATCAATCCAAACTAGACTCCATAATCATGAATCAATTATCATTCTATAATATACATTGTATATTTAATAGGTTTACCCTCTGCTTCACGTTAAACTAATTAGTTAAAGCACTGCGCTAAGAGGTTTCCTATACAGATACTTGAAGTCTATAATCTTGATTGGCTTGTGGAACTAAATATGCAGAGGGGAAGCCTTTACAATTTGCAGCGATATCACACAATCACGGCTTAATTATATGTAAAATATGTTTATGTACACATCATGTTTTACTTATTACCAAAACATTTTAAATAATTTGAAACACTTGTTAGTTACGAAGAATGATGTTGTATTAAATATCAACTTAATTTTGAAAGGCACGATAAATATTTGAAGTGGATGCATGAAATGCAGTAAGATGAAAAGTAAATCTGCCTTCTGATTCCAAGACAAGCAAATCTGCATGAGAGCTGGACATCCCTATTCTATATTGTCTGTAGGAGTGGTTTCTATTGCATAAAGCCTCTTGCATTTAACGCTTCCGTGCATTTGATTTACAAAAGGACGCAAACAAAATTTAAAAGATGCCGAAATCAGATCTTCGGATCGTGTAGACGTCTCCATCAACTGACAGACGTCAGGACAAAAAGGGTTTGCCTTGTAAATCAGCACATCAGGACGTCCGAGACTGGACTGAAGGCGAATCAGATATGCAAAAGCAATAAAGTTGTGATGATTAAAGAACAACGTATTGCGGGTATTATTATACAGTAAGATTTTTGATATGTGAGGAAAATAAAATCTTATATTATCTTAATTTTTTCTGCGGCTATTGGTTGGAAATCTATATATAATCTTACGAATAATTTTAAACTCCTTTACTCTTCCGCCCTCAATTTGTATGAGAACATTAACCGTATCTTTAGATCCATTTAGTTTAAATTACGTTAAAACTATGCTTTATTTTCGGAATTAAATCTATTTAAGAACAAGAATTCCCTCTCTAAGTTATCTAGTTATTCTTAAAGGATATGTAATATCAGGCATAAAGATCATCTATTAATTTGAAGATTTAATGAAATGAAAAAAATTAATTTAAAATTTTTATAGCATTCAAAATATATGTAGGTAATGTACTGTACAAAACCACAGCATCATTAAAATAATTTTATCAATTTAAACTCCAAATATCTTTGTCAGTCTCCAAACATATATCAATTTGCACGAAAAAAAAAACAATCGGAACGTTAACGGCCTTCTTTGAGTTTTACATTTGATCTCAGCTTAAGATCAGCTTTTTGCAATTAAACTGTAACGCGTCTCCGCCTTCATGGAACAAATAGGTATATTCAGTACTTTAAAAATAAAATACTTTAAAAATTACGTAATCTGTTACAAAATTAATTTGCTTGGAAATGTGATAGCATATTCTGTTCATCAATTATAAGTTTTAAACATTATATTTTAATTGTTGAGGCTTATGAAAATTATCTAAAAGGTAAAATCTTACCCCTTGAAAATGAGTAAGCGAAACCTCTGCGCCGCTGCCTTTAATTTGTCTTTTGACGTGATATGTGTCGACAAGTTTATGCTGGAGATGGGTTATGAAAGTAATATTCGTTTCTCGGTATTAATAAATGGATACCTTTAAGCAGTTTTAAATTTTGTATGGAATCCCTCTTCAGTAATATACGCTTATCTTTTCATTTATAAGAAAATTCGCGTATTTATTAAGGGTTAGTACGAAAAAATCTACCAAAACAAAATGCGAAATATAAATTACTCTACGTCCTTTCCATAGTCTCTAAATAAACTTAATTTCATCTAAGTCGGTTCAGCAGTTTTTATTACAAAAACATTTTTGTCCTCTTTATAAACATAGTATAGAATTATAGATCAAGAAGACCAAAACATCTTAATGCGAAGTGCTACAGATTTAATTATCAGAAGAAGCAAATGTGTGCTTTATCACACCATTAAATTATTTCTCTGAATCCATGATAAAGCGCCGTGATGGAAACTGTCATCCAATATGACACATTATATTGACTTGGGCGAATTTCCATACACGAATATTATATACGTACGTCGTACATACATAGGTATATATAATACGTAAAATTTGTTGTACTAATTTACTTCTGCTTACAACTTACCCTATGTTCACTCAATTTCAGTACGATTTCAATTGTCCATAGATAGATTTCATATGTACTACATTAGGGACTATAATATTATCCGATCGTGATCCGGGCATAAACGATGATTACTTATTTTCCCCGAATCACTAAAACCGACCAAGACAATCACCTCGGGCGGAAGGTTGCTATATAAACATTTATTGACCATAAATCCCGAATGATAAACGCATTATACTGCCTTTCTCATTAAAGGCTTGATTTTGTATAAGAAACTTTTACGCCTCTTCGAATATTTACGCGATGCTCTAAAATATGTTCCCGTTTTCATTTATTTCGTCGTTTATTTTTACTGTGTCGTTGAAATTAAAATGCTTCACTTCAGATATAATCATTTTTATTCAAACAAATAAAAAGACATGCTTACAGACAGGAAGCCATGCCGAGAAGAGCGAGCCCCACAGATTCCATAAACGTCACACAGAATGACAGACCAGATAAAGTATATAATACACTACAAATACTCCCCCTTACAAATTTAGCCTTTGGGTGGGTTTTCTAATTCTTTGAGAACGTCTAGGTTCTACATTTTCTGACACGTTAACATTTTTGTTCTCATTACTATTATTGGATATATTAGAATCATTCACAATATTATCGTTACAATTGGCAATCTCAGCATCCCTCACATTATTATTCAGCGATGACTGAGAAGTTGATATTACTTCTTGTTCTAACTGAGAAGATACAATAGATTCATTTTCTAGCATCTTACTTTCTATGTTAATAGCTTGCTCAGGAACATAAACATTGTCATAATTACTAACATTACCAGTATACTTCATATTATTGCTATCACCATTGCTATTTTCCAATTCTTGTACATTTTGAAAACCTGAACTAATTATCTGATCTAAATGCCTTTTCCAAATTAAATTTTCATCTAACACTTTACACAAATAAGTTCTGTTCCCTAAAACTTCATCAATTAAACAATAATTCTTAAAAAAAAATAATTCTTGATAAACTTAAATATCACAGAAGATGGAAGGTTTACGGTAGGATAGGTGACTACCACACTTTTAGCCTGCTACGGGAAAGACAAAAGAGAGAACAAGTTGCTTGCTATGATCTCCATATATATAGAAGTGAAGAAATGATTTTACACCAAAGTAAATCTTTTTGGTCTTTTGTTAAATCAAAAAAATCTTGTAATGACTTGCCAGCAACAATGTTCCTGGGAGATGTCTCGGCATCGGATGGTCAGAGTATTTGTGCTCTGTTCAATAATCACTTTCAGTCGGTATTCCAACCTAACATTCTCGATAGTGAGAAAAAAAATGAGTACATTGATCCAAATAGGCATGATAGCTTACATGATTACTTGTCTATTAGTTCAGTAGTAATATCCCCTAGCATTGTTCATAAATATTTAAAAGAGCTGGATCCTAGTAAAGGTATTGGCCCTGATCTCATCCCTCCTTTCTTCTTAAAAATGTGTAGAGATAGTTTGTCCCATCCCCTCTATTTGTTATTTTATAAGTCTCTTCGATCTGGTATTATGCCTACGATGTGGAAGCGTTCTTTTGTGGTACCAATCTATAAATGTGGAAGTAAACACGACATCTCAAACTACAGGCCTATTTGTAAATTAAGTATAATAGCTAAATTGTTTGAAAAAATAATATTTGATTCTATTTATCCTATGTTACGTTCATGTTTTATTGAACAACAACATGGTTTCATAAGGAATAAATCTACTGAAACAAATTTGAATGAGTTTATTCACCATGTGACGTCTAACATGGATCGTGGCGGCCAGGTAGATGTCGTGTATACTGACTATTCCAAAGCTTTTGACAAAATATCTCACTCTGTGCTTATCTGTCGACTTATGGAGGTCGGTATACACGGCGATCTGCTGCGTTGGTTTGCTTCCTATTTACGAGAGCGAAGTCAAGCTGTAACTATTAAAGGTTATTGCTCCTCCTTTGTGCCAGTCACATCTGGGGTTCCTCAAGGTTCTCACCTTGGACCTCTTCTATTTAATATTTATATTAATAAAATTCATTTAATATTTAAATATTCAGATATTTTATTATATGCTGATGACATGAAAATCTTTAGGACTGTTAACAATAGTGATGATTGTGAATTATTACAAAGTGATCTTGATAGATTATGTCAATTTTGTAATAATAACGGACTTATTCTTAATATTAAAAAATGTAATGTCATAAGTTTTTCACGTAAGACTAAAGTTCTTAATAATGACTACACTTTGAATAATAAAATAATTAAACGTGTTACAGAGGTTAGAGATTTGGGTGTATTTATTGATCATAAGCTTACTTTCTCTAGCCATATTGACCACATTGTTGGTAAGGCACATCGCATGCTTGGCTTTGTACTTAGAATGGGAAGAGATTTTCGTAACAATTCTACTCTAATTTTTCTTTATAACGCCTTTGTCCGCTCCATATTGGAATATGCTTCGACCGTTTGGAATCCACATTACAAAAAATATATAGACAGAATTGAAAATATCCAGGTCAAATTTAATAAGCATTTATTATTTAGATCAAAAATAAATAATCAGAAATCTCCTAATGCAGTATCTCTACAAAATCGCAGACGCCAAAGGGATGAAATTTTTCTATTTAAAATCATCAGAAATTTTGTACATTCGCCATTTCTTTTGAGTAATATTTATTTAAGATGTCCTCGTCCTCAATCACGTAATTTATCATTGTTTTATCTACCGTTATTAAAAACGAATTATGCTCGAAATGCCTTCTTATACCGTTCTTGCAAATCGCATAACGAAATATTTAATGACATTGATTTATTTCAACTGTCATTAAATAATTCCAAAAATTTAATTAGTAGCTGCACGTAGATTTTTTCTTAATTTCTTTTTGTTTTGTTTTTTAATGTAATTTAATAAGCTAATACAGTACCACAACAATTGTGAAGACTTAATTGGTATATGTATAGATTTTCTGTTTTTGTTTTTAAGGAACTAATGTACTGTTTGTCTTCCGAATAAAATAAAAAAAAAAAAAAAAAAAAAAAAATGTGGCTTAGTTCAATTGAATTTCGCTTCATGCGGATGTTCCTGTTTACCGTTAACTACGAGTATTGTTGAAACCCCTTTGTTTAAACTAATATTACATCTAACGGAGAGTTGTAACTTAATTGAAAATTTAGTCCCGAAATATTTTATATATGGTTTGGTACAAAATATACAGCCTATGATACCTCGCATATTGTCGCTTAAACTGAGTACGCTGGTATGTACCTATACAGTATAGTCGTACGCATTGATGTTGATTGGATACCATACATCTTCGCGTCGACCCATTTTTCTTTTTCAATGTATCCTCGTACAGTGTATTTCCTGGAACCTTCACTTTGTTGGGTATATGCAAAGCTTTTTTAATAAGAGTTCGGGCGCGTTTTATATCTTTCCTTCGTCTCGAGGAAAATGTCAGCAATCTGTGGCAAAATCCTACTTTATTGTTATTGTACCGCATTTATTCGAGACTCAACCAAAAAAGATATAAACCTGGGAACCGTTTGAAAGTAAATAAGTCACTGGTTGGGACGCACGAAGCCTTTGTACGGGTGGATTGCTGAGATAGCAATTATTGGTCCTTTATAGTACGACCGCCAATCGCCCAATAAAATTGAGCCGACTGGTAAATAAAAATCGTTACTATCGTTGTTTGCACACATTCTATTTGCAACGATATCCTTATTAAATATTGGGCGGAATGAATTATGAGGATAATTTGTTTGAACTTCTTCACAACTTTAAGTATAATTAAATAAAGGATCAAAATGCTCACAATCTTTAGGACGACCTTCGATCTTTCATGTTTAATCCAATTTTCTTTTTTGCCTCTAATGAAAATACGAGCGACTCAAGTCGAAAATCGCTAAAGGAAGACATCAAAGCTGCAGATTTGATACTATCTAGGAGCGTAACATTTTAAAAAGCGTAATTGAGTTTCAGAATCACTGAGATATTTTTGATGATAGCATAAAATATTATCTTAAGCTCTCATAACGTAACTTTATTACATTTATCGGTGAATTTTACTGGCCTTAAATTAAAAATTCTTCTAAAAGTTCACGAAAACGCTAATAAAACTACTGCAGTTAAAGATAAGATTACTAATAAATTACCTAAATATTGTTACAGAAGCCTTATAAAATTGTGCACATTAATAATACCTGAATATAATTCACATGAAGAACCGTACCTCAGTACCTTTAGTATTTTTATTTATTCATTTGAAGTCATAAATAAATATAAACTAATATAAGTATTTTAACAGCGTATACCTTACTCCTTAGTAAACGATTCAAGTACGCAAGTGAAATCAAATCCGAAGTCGTGAAGAAGTTCACTCGACTTGTTATTCAAATGCCCTCCGAGCAGGCGCTGACGAATTATAAAAATTAAATTTTACTAAAAAGCACCTCGCATTTTATTCACCGTTCCCCATCTCTAGACGTGAACGAGAGCCGATGCTCACTACAAGATTTTCCCTAAGCGAAGTGGCCAAAAGATTTAGAATTACTGGAAGTACCTATGCATATATAAATTCAATATTTTTTTTATATTTATTGTGCAATTAATCTTTATGTACATTACATAATAAAGTAAATAGTCTTAAACAAAGAGTGAAAGTTAAACAAACTATACATACCTCCTTATATTATATAAGAAAACCTAGCTTTTTAGAAGATTAAAAACGATAGGTAAAATACTGTACATTAGTTCCAACATATAAATAAAATTGTCTATTTTAATTTCAAATTAACAGCTTTTCACTTAATGCATTTGCAAGTATATTATACGGTACTTACCTACATCAAAACAACAATTTTTAAAATTTTTCTCTGCCTGTTTGTTTGATCCGACTAATCTCTTATTAATCCCGGATTTTGGCGGAACTTTCATATGCAGATAAATAATGTTATAATGAGTAACTTAGGCTACTTTTATTTTATTAGAAAAAAATTGTTTAATTTTGTTGTTGTTGTTTGATTTTTATGTACCCTAAAAAATATTCTTCTGTATCTATCGCCCTTTTAGCTTGAACATTGCTGGAACATAGTAAATTAACTAACGTTGAGAATATAAACAATAAACGGGCAGGAGGCTCACCTGATAGGAAGTGATCACCTTCGCCCATGGACATCTGCAACACCACAGGGCTTGCAGATGCGTTGTCGGCCTTTTAGGAAAGGGAGGGAGGGAGGAGGGAGAAGGACGGGAGGAGGGGTGGGGAGTGGGCCTCCCAGACTCTCACTTACCGGACAAAACGCGACAGCATAGCTGCCACTTCACGTCGGTCTTCTGTGAGAGAGTGGTACGATACGGGGCGTGCCGGCCCATTCGGCTGCTACCCGAAGGTAACAAGCTTGGCACTACCACTTTAATATATACATTCATCATATCATATTCTTACCGTTAGTACAAAGAGGTATTTCCAGTAGCAATATATAATCTTAACCGACCCAAAGCCCTCGACGTGTAGCACGAAAGATTTTCATATTCAATTACAAATAGACAAGTGCGTCTCGAGTGTCGCCTTTGACGGTGTCACGGTTAAATTATTGGGTAGAGAGCGGGTCGGATTAGCAAAGCATGTAATGTAAAATCTCATGCCATTTAAATCTTAGAACTTTTGAAATATTTATTTTTAATAGGAATTCTGAAGGTTAGAATGTTAATTAAATTAACTTAGATTTTATTTTAATCAGGCAAACTTATACCTACCTCCTTTTTCTCTTACTAATGGATCATGCTTTACGCAATACGAAGGGGTGTAAGCCATAGTTCAACAAACTGATCAACAAGGTAGTGGTTGTAGCGTTTTGCGTTGTTTAAAAACTTGTTCGTCTTCTTAGAATTGCAGTCTGCGAGTATCTTCTAAGTATAGAGGATGAAGAAGAAAATCTTCATACTTGCTAAGTAGTATTGATATTAAGACCCCTAAAATGAAATTTACACATTAACATTTTATAGTTGCAATACCCGGGAATTGAACCCGCTCTAGATTTTCCAAGAAACACTGTGTGCTACCTAAGTCACTAAATCATTGCTTTATTCAAAATACATTTGCATAGTCTGAAATCCAAAGGAAACTGTTTGATAAATATTTATCACAGACGAGAATGAAATTACTAAAGACCAGCTTTAGGTAGATTCTGACAACAGTATTCATTAAACGGTTCCATAAGCAGCTTTTACTTTTGTTGAAGATTTTGGTAGTGCTTTTAAGAATAAGGATTATAGAGAAACGTTCATGCATTTTAAAAAGTTTGATCAGACAACAGATTTTCTATTTTAACTGAAGAGCTATGAGTTGCTCTTCTAAATCCCTAGATTCAAAGCTTAAAAGTTTTACATTATAACCGCAAATCTATTTACCAGTAAAGTACCAACTATTTTCATTATATGTCTAATACCTCAGAGGACAATGAGGGAACTAAATGGTTCACATAAATAGAGAATTTCATGCTCTAAGGTTTTTGAAATGACTTCAAATGAAAGAAAATGAGGTATATAATTATAAATATATAACACCGATTTTCGTGATAACACGTTATTTTACAAAATAAGACTTGAGTCAACATACAATGCCAAAGTACATTTACAAGTTTATACCTAACAACATTAATTCCGAGGATTATCTCTTTTTTATCATATATTCTAGGTAGGTATAGTAAAAAATGAAAGATGAAAATTTAAAATACCTTACTAGTTTTAGATTACCACATATTGGTCCATTTGTCTCTTAGTTACACTCTTAAACCACTGAAGTCTGAACACATTTTGCTAAAATTTAGCAAGAACATATAGGCCTTGCATTATAAATGACGCGTCAAATACGTATAACGAGAAGTAATATTGCATGTATATTATTATATTTTAATATAAATTTATTGCTACAACTGCCATACAGTGTATTACGACCTGCTTCAAAGATCAAACGAAATATATGCAAAGGGGAACATCTCGACAGACTCTGCCTGACATACAGGGGATAAAGCAACGTGCAAGCTTTGTAGTAGAAATGTTTTATGTAATTAGCTAAAGCGCTTTAACTAGGGAGCGATAGTTGAATAGATTTTTTAAATTTTCCTAATGAATGTTTAGATTGGATGTACAAATTTCATAGCATTATATTTGAATATAGATTAGTATTGGGGTCGCTAAATAGGTCTTTTATACACCCCTTCAATGACATGTGTCCAAATAAGGGAAGCTCGTTATCCCCTAATACATAAAGTTGGTACTCTTTAATATTCGGTATAGGTAATGGAAACCAAAGGAAATGAAAGTATGATGTCTCAATCTAACATATAAATATATTTTTTTCTTTGTACTTTATGCGCTACTAAATCGATTGTGATGTAATTTTGATGACTTGTTCTGCGTTGTATATTTATCTTCTATTTGATACTATGCTTTTTAAGAAGCGAAGGAAGGTAAAGCCGCTAGTCTACATATATTTACTTATGACGGCTATGGTCAGAAACTTTTGTTAGTTATCTAGCAAATATTTAATTAGAAAAACCTAGAAGTTTTCGTAAGACATGTGAAGTCCGCCAACACGCACTGGGCCAGCCCGGTAGATTATGGTCTGATCCCCCTCGTACTGAGGGAGGCCCGTGCCCAGCAGTGGGACGTTAAAAAAGGCTGATGATGATGATGATGATTTACACAAAGAGCAGTATTATAATTTAGCGATAGCTACCTACTACAAAATTTATTTTCATAAACATAATTATTGATCACTGAACTGCGTAGATTAATCGTCTAAAACACCATTTTAAAGAAAACATTATTTTGTAAAACAACCTCGTATTATAATCTAAACCATAGGAGTTAAAAGCAATTAAAATACTATATCTTTGAAGACTTAATGTTAATAACGTTAATTTAATTTGTCAATATATTATACTTATTTAAATATTAATAACATTTAAATAAACCACCCACTGAGTAGAATTTTCGATATTCGATAAGGTATCGATATATTGAATGACACTAGCATGTATTTAACTGGTTCGTCGTTGGGAGTCCACGTTACCTGCACAAAATCCCTTAATCCGTTTTTATAAGCAAATGACAGATTAAGATAACAATGTAATAGTTTTTTTTCCATCGCGTCAACTAAACTGTCAAATTATCAAACGGGTTGAAAGGAAGAGCAGCTGAAAATTAAATTAAGAAATCGCATAAAGAAATGAATGAAGGGTTTAGTTTGCGGTGTTGATTTTTCTGACAGAGCATTGTTAATGTGTGAATGTGAATTTAAAATTCAAAAGCGTCGACTTTGTCTAGAGTAAGTGAAAAGAAACACAATGCTGTCATTTATTGTAATATTCGACTGTGCTGCAAGGGTTGACATATTTTTCTTGTGTTCGACGACAACTGAAACAATTTTATACAATTTTAAAATACATAGTTGGAATTTTATTCAGACATCTCTCCTTTAATTTGATGTTTCGTTACTTTTTATTAGTGAATAATACTACTAGTGAATAGTAGGGTTGATAATAATTACAGTTGATCGTTTTTATAATGTAAATTTTAGTCTCACGTTCTATCTGTCATGTTGAATAACCAAAAATTCAATGTATTTATGTAGATATGGCTGAATAGCAAAAGCGATGTCTAGGCGCCTAATTCTATTATACTGCAACAATATACAAACAACAATTGCATTTAAAAAATAATAGGCGTTTATGTTTTTTTTTAATTAAGTTTCTCTATCGATGGAAAACATTGCATGTAAATTGTAATGTAGTAAAATAACGAAGCAATATATTTAATCATAATATATTCATATTTTTTAGGCCATGATTTTAACAAATTGTGATTGAAATTACATAATTAAAATTGAATTTTTAATAAGTGAAAACACTTAGATTATATCAAACTTAACAATCCTGACCAACACTTTAGTGTGTATTCATATGTAATTTATGTTAAAAATGAAATGTTTTACTTATTTTCAGTAACTCTTATGTTATTCTGCTGCGATTGAGTTAATCTCAATATTGTCTATTGGGCTCCCCTACTACTTATATCAAAGCAGAAGTGAATATGAATACTTATATTCGTGTCTATGTGACACGAAACAACATAGGTACACCTAATCAATCGCTGAAGAGTGATAGAAATGTGATGGTGACATCATTTCAAAAAGCTCATCACTCAGGTGTGAAAATATTAAGTACGAACCATGAGACAACATGACAATAAAATTAAAGTTTATGCCCGACTTCTTAGAGCATTTTTAAATATCTAAGTTTTTCTTTCCATTTAAATTTATATTTCGTTTTGATTTTTTATGTGGTTGATTATTGAAAAATATATTCAAATCATTTGTATATTTCATATTATTGTACTATTTCTTACGATTAAATGTAAATTATTTGAAAACTAGCCCAAATGCTCTAGATCAAAGGCATACATACCCGACCGACTCTTCACAAAATAAAACGCTACTCTGGTTCTCGAAATATGTGGCTGATTTCATTAATATTTTCCGGAATATTTTCGAGCAAATGCTTCGCACTTGACCTGCTTCACTATGCAGATATAGAGCCAAATTCGGTACAAGCGCCTCTCATCTGTGAATAGTTTATGCAGGGACTTAAATCCTGGCGTGGAGTGATGCATTAGACTATGCCGCTCGTATACGGTGGTACATGTGTTTCTTTATTTTATATTTACTTGTGAGGAGGTATACGGACAATGTACACCTACTCCTTTTCGATAGAATATATAAGAATATGTATAGAGTATATTATTCTATATAAAATATTTTGTAAATATAAAAATCATGTAAATCATAACATTATGATCTTATTTTTCTTATTTCTAAAATTACTTACAAAATATATATTTTTGCATCGTATGATAAGTACTTTGGCTCAGCTTAACATGTTGGTGTGAAAAGCCGGACAAAATATTTGTAATAGAATTCATGGTTAAAATATATCATTATATATATATATATATATATATATATATATATATATATATATATATATATATATATATATATATATATATATATATATATATATATTCGTTTTAGATTTGAGTCATAATTTCGTTTAAAAATATGTTTCAATTTTGGAGTCGTAAATAAAGTTGATCTCAACTCAGATTCGGTCCAAGACTAACGATATATAAACCTTTCAAATAAATCAAAGAGTCTCTTTGTCTCTTTCAAATTGCTGCTGCTAATATCGGGAAATGTTGCATCAATATTAATAAGACTTTTACTGACGGATACAGAATTAAGGAAAAATAAAGCATCAAAAGCTACTCTAAATCCTAGTAAAAGTTTTCTAACAGGATAAAAAAAAACAAAAAAGGGATCATTCGAATTTCAACGGACTTGGGCTAGGAAGAGAAATAGAGTAAACATGCTTCTAGTGCATAAAAGCTAGCAAAACCTTTTTTTTTGTATGAATTCGATGTATCCGCTTAATGTACCTATTCCTTAGCGAAATAAATAATTGCACTTGTCACTAACATTATTACTAGTAAGACTCGCTGTGAGTGAATTATTGAGTACTACTACTACGCTGTTACGACTGAACAGATCTTAGTAAAATTCCAAAATTCGGCTTATATATTGAATTAACTTATATGGAACTTATAATAATTTGTATAATAATAACGAGAAAAGCCGCGGCTAAGCACTATTTTAGCAAGAACAAAAACCTAAGATCAAAACAAATCAAATATTATTTATTGCACACCATTATTTTACATTATATAGTAGAAACAGGTTTTAGAAAAATAGTACAATAGGTGCCTTATCGCTAGAGAGCGTTCTATTCTAGGCAACCTTTGGATAGAAAGAAATAAGGAAAGGGTGCAAGCATACTAAAGAGTATTTACAAATGAATACACGACAAAAAATTAATATATAATATATTATATACGTTATACATACTATAAATAAAATATATTTATTTTATACTTGTATATTAACGTAAATGGGTTGCTAATGTTTAACGGATGAGCTAGGATGGTTTATGGAAATAATAAGAGATGGATTACAGTTCGGTTCAAGTAGGATCACTGTCGGCCGCTATTAGACAGGGATAATAAGGGGATTTTGGCCAAAAACCTTTATAAGCTAGCACTAACATGTTACACTTTTTATCAAAATTTAGCATGTTATTTCACTTTAACGAAAAATCTTTACTCAAAATGATTTATTATCGTGTCAAAAACGACTGAAATTTAATTTTCGCTAGAGAACTAAAATTTTGACTGTTGATAAATATATTCGTATTAATCATGTAGGAATATTTATTTATTTATTTATTTAAACAAAATCCACAGCTACAGACAAAAAGAGTAAGTTCAAAAAACAACTTACAAAGTTAAGCCAATTTTGGATATTAATTATTTAGGCAATATAGTAAGGGAATATCGTTACTTTATTTAGAATTTAATATGTACACTATTTCATGTTATATAAAAATATGGGATTGCAATATTCATACATAGGAGAAAGGCTTAATTCATATCTCTATAAACATTTCGATATTCGTACTATAACCTTAAGAACAAAATACTAAGTATTTCCAAAATCAGCTTATTGCTTATAGAAATGTTAATAACTTCTTCTTTTGATAGCTTAAAGTTTCTAGCTGTTCAAATGAGGTTACTACAAGTTTACTTACTTTATCGTTGTAATCTTAAAAAAAAGTATATTTTCCTAGTATTACAGCTGATAGCCTCATTAAATCAAATCAATGACCGTAAAAATCAGGTAATTAATTTGAAATATCCACTCGTACAAATGAACAGTAACAAATAAAATAGCCGTTTATAGATATAAAGTTGTTCCTCAAAAATTATTATTATTAAAAAATCATTGGTAATAATTTAATTAGAAAGCTCGTAACACTTGTTTCTACGGTCAAAATTAGATGTCAAACATTAATTAATTTTTAAATGATTACATTAATAAAATCCGAATGTATTTGTTATAGTTAATTATAAAAAACATAGATAATTAGGAATTTTAGGGAAAATTTGTTTCCTCGTTAAAGTATCAAATGTTGACATTAATAATTATAATACCGGTAATTCTCCGTCATTTTCAAGGGATACGCCTAGGAATCCATGAATACATTTCAAGAGCAATTTACTCTGTAGTAAGGTATATAACTTTGGTTTTATGAGTCGTAAACTAAACGAAATGAAAATTATGTCACGCGACATGAACTGCAATTACAGTAAGTAGGAGATGAAGGCGAGAGAAATTACAACTGTTATTTGTGGATTTTTTTATTTAAATTCATCACAAATATTTATAACTAGGTGCATAATAAATAGTGTTATATTTAAAATAATTAATAAAATCGAACAATTATTTTTAAACATGTTTAGTCAAGTAACTCACTTCTGAAACTTTAATAATATTTTTTACGAAGCTTTCTCTTTAAAAACTCTTCTTTTCTGTTCTTATAAGGGCTGTTTTTATCCAAGTTCTTGGCCCAATTTTCGTTTGTGACGCTTCTAGCTTCAACTACTGGAGTTGGTAATCTCGTTCTTGCTAAAAATCCTTGTAGAGCTTGCAATAAAAAGGATAAAAGGGACATCGAAACAACAATATTTATAGGATCAAAACCGATGGAGTGATGATGGTATGTAGGGGCGAAATTAGCTGTTGCACTCACGCCAAATCCAGTGCTAGAATAATGATTTCCAAAACTTTTACCACTCGAAGCTCTCCTTTGTATATTATTTCCAACATTTTCTGATATAGGGGATTCAACTTGGTACTCGTTAACGAATTCTCCTTTTAATTTATCCGATACTTCTACATTACCGTTTTTAGGATTCTGATTCATATCTCGTATTTTCCTCAATACCGTTTGAGCGTTCAATTGTATTTTCTTGAGTAGCACCTGAATTTTGGAACTCTGGTCTTTTATCACTTTCGTCATATACTCTTTGAAATTTTGCATTGACGGCGTCACGTTCGCAAGTTGCTCTTTTGAAATATCGGATTTCACAAAATTTAAGAGTAAAATTGCAAACAAAACAACTGAGAGCAACGACATGGCTACAACGACTGATTTATAGGAGAAAAGTTTCGAATACATGAACTTTGCATGGATTATAAAGTTAAAATGAATATGTGCCTTGTATTTTGATTTATATTTATTGTGAATTCGAGGTTCGTTAGATCAGAAAATAGCATCAGCAAATAGTCTAAGAGGCGGCGGCCGCCAGCAGTGCGTACTAAATTATATATTCAGATATTCGACTTACCTTTCGTACATAGGAACTATAATTAATAATAATTATAGCTAATGTCTTCTTGTTATTAGATTAACTATTTTTTAAAAGATAAAAATGTAATTAATAATTTTAAAAAAATCATATTAATACCATTATTAATTTTTGTAAAGTTTAAAATAATTTGTTTTCTTTTTTAACATCTATACTAAATATTAATATTATAAAGCTGAAGAATTTGTTTGGTTGAACGCACTTATCTCAGGAACTACCTACTGGTTCGAATTGTTTTTTTTTTTGCGTTGGATAGTCCATTTATAGGCTATAGGCTATATAACGTCACGCTACGACCAATAGGAGCGGAGTAACAATGAAAAATGTTGCAAAATCGGGAAAAATATTCCTTTTTCAAGCTTCCGTTGCGTGCGCTGCGTACCTATACTTATAACTTTATACGAAACTATGTATGAAGGAATTTTCAATTTAAAGTTCTAAAAAAAGTCAAGTAGACTCACTATAACTTTTTTATGATCATTTGTTTTCCGGTCCTTAGAATGCGGGTGACGCCGCGGGAAAGGCTAGTTATATACCTATATATGAGGACAGTTATTAATATATATACTTTAACATATAAAGCTTCTTGTAATCTTTAAGAGTCATAGTTTTTCTTGTTTTTTTTTCTGAAACAGATGTGTTTTAAATTTCTATGTCTAGCTCTCACTTAAAATACATATACAATATACATATTATGTATATGACATATAATGTCTTGTTGCCTTGACATTTGACCTAGCTGATCACGACCAATTTCAGCCAGAGAACAATGTGACAGCAGAAAGTTCGTGATTGATATAAATTTTCTTGTAATTATTTAAAAGCAAACAATGTTCAAAAACAAGCGAACTATAACGTGCGATTATAAATTACCTATAGGCACTTCAAGGTAGCGTTAAATTTTAAAATAAATTGGGTATACTTATATTATTTTTATATATTTAAAAACACTACTGTGCGTGTGTATGTAATTGAACTCCTCCTAAACGGCTGGACCGATATTGATGAAATGTTTTTTGTGTATTCGAATGGGTTTGAGAATGGTTTAGATTCACAATTCGGTCAACTACAAAATGTATTTTTTGAATTAATTAGTTATTTATACACTCAGTGGAGTTGCCTACTGTGGTTTCCTCCAGATCTCACAGGTTGGACTCATTTTACATTAGATATAAGATTATAGAAGACAAATTGCAAAAAATATTATATATTTTTTTTTAATATAAAAATATATACTAAAGATATAAAAATTATTAGATACCTACCTAAACTAAATAAGATTTAGTTAATCCCTACTTTTTATCTGTATAAAATAATTTTAATTTTTTTCGATACAATGCCCTCTGTGCTCTAATAATAGAAACACTACGAATGCTATAACTTGCGCAGTGGCACGTATTCTGTGCTGCCATCTTTGAAGTTAAATAAGAACTAAAATAACTACATCAATATTTTGTAAAATTTTTAACGAGTTTTGTAAAATAAAAATAAAACTTTAAAAAAATTAAATAAAAATACTGTTACTCAATATGATAAAATTTTAATATATTATTTAATATAATAGAAAGTTGGGCAAATACAACATGTGCTAGCGCCATCTATTACGTTAATATCTCACTGTCTAAGGCGATCGAGCTTAATAGCGAGATCATGTGTGTTGAAGTACTTACTACACTCAATAGATGTCGCTTAATACATATTTGAATGATTTATAAAAACCATTATAATATGTAACATGAAAAATACTGAGAAATAGTCATATATTCCAAAAATATTTTAGAAGTTATTAACAAAAATACATTCGTTACAAAAAAGTGACGTTTTCAGTTCATTAATTTAATTTACTTTTATGAACTTCCACTTTATTTATTTAAAATTTGTTTTCCTTTTAATTAGAAGTCTTGTGATCCAAACAAATTATATAAATGGCCGAAATATTAACTTAATTAAGGAAGACTCAGCGAGTCTAACAACTCACTCTTGCTTCTCTAGGGTCGTTTTTAATTTACTTTTGTAAAATAAAAGTAGATAGCCTAAGTTGCTCGTTACTTTAATATCATCTGCCGGTGAAAGTCCCGTCAAAATCGGTCCAGCTTTTTCAGGAAGTAGCCGGAATCAACAGACAGATAGACTGACAAACTTTAAAAAGACTGAGTTATTCTTATATTATATAACCCCATGTATTTGGTAAAAAGTTATTATTTTGACATTACCTAATACTTACATATAGACACTTCAATTTTATTTTTCGGTATTGCTACAGAAAATATACCAATATGAGATATTTAACATTGTAGTTTAAGCTTAAAGCTTAAACTCAGCGAATATGTTCTACAAATGAGTTATATTTACATGCAATGTTGACCTAATTATATGACAAGATAATAGCGATTGTTAATTAACTGATTAATTACCTTTATTTATCTAATATTGCTGTGATTGAAATGTCAGAGCCGTTTTAGAATTGTGGTTTGTAGACGTTGCATTCAATATGAGAGGTGATATTTAAACTCTATACAATATATTGACATTATAATTTGTATCCTATTATTGATAAGTACCTATGTTTAAAAGAGCATATTGATGTTTGTGACTAAATTAAGTGCAAATTATTGAGCAGTTTTTGATAGAATTTCTTACCAAATAGACAATCGTGATCATTTGTGTTACTTTGTATATTGATATAGTATATAGGTCTACATTTTTTGTATTATTTAAATATATTCCAGGTTTTTGATACAATTAACCGTTTTTGAGAAAAAATCATAAAAACGATAATTTTAACCTTTGACCTTAAAGAGCTTCACACATGGCATTGATATATTTAGCACTTTATTTCTACTTGTGATTGATTATATACATGGTATATAATAATATAATCAAAGTGTGTACCCATAGTCTCTAGCAAAATTCAGCTTTGTCGGAGATTTTGTTATTTGAAATGTCTTTTTTGACCAGACTACTTATATTAAATAGAAATAAATCCGTGTACATTGAAGGTACTTTATTTATAATAAACTTTTAATTAATGTAAATGAAAGATTTAATTAAATTAAACAATTCATACAAAACAATAAATAAACTTCTCATAAAAAAAGTTGCTGAAGAAAAATAAATGCCAATTAGCTAAGTTTCATAATAAACTAGTGATCTTGTTTAATTTTAAAAAGCATAAGACTGTTACTTTCTCAGTAGGTATTTATAACAGTATTTAAAAACGGTTTTCTTGACTTCCTCATTGTTAAACATATAATATGATATAAGACAGGTCACAGTCATAGAATAATGTGTTGGTAATCTATGGTCCTGGGTTCGAGTCCTAAGTCAAGTTTAACTGATTTTTTTTGTAAAAACCTAATCGGTTTTTAAAACTCGAACTCAAATCTCTTGATGTAGATAATTAATGATTCAGAACCGCCACTCAACCAGAAGCGCGTAAAGTCTACGGACCAGTTAATTTACAATTAAATGAACATTGTTAACTCATTAGTAAAACATCCTTATTCTGGAAAAGAGGCTAATACCTTCTTTAGAATAAGTCTTATGCAAACAAAAAGTTTTTATCTTGATGCATAATTATTGAGGGCGGAAGGGTCGGTGTCGGACAAAGTAGAAAGTGGGAACTTGATATAAATGGTCGGGCTCCTGATATTAATTCCTCGTTTGTTAGACTACGCGGCGATTTTTCTAAACCCAACATGGTAAAGTTAATTGTAACGAAACGATGATTAGACAGAGAAAGTCGTGGAGCAGTCTAATTAAAATGTAGCTAAGCATTTTACTAAGCCATTTTAAAGAGCAGTAAAAAATAAACATATGTATATTACAATCATTTCAATTATATGATTAAGATTCAAATTATAAGTAATTATAAGTAATTAATAAAAGTAAAATGCAATACTTACTTGTACTTTTCTGCAGTAAATTTATGCAAAACGTAAATTAAGCACGTATCGGACACTATTTTTGAACAAATCTAATTAGAACACCTAGACTAAGCCAATTAAATCGTTTACTACGTTTTTTATACACAGATCATTTTATTAAATAAAATAAACTGGCTTAAACCTTCTCTTATCCTTTAAATAGGGAATAAAATATCGCTTAAGTAATAAAAAGAGGTTATTCCATCAAAACCCGTTCAGGTGCTCACGCTCCGTTAACAATGAGAAAAAACGCTTCGTATAAAAATACTTCATTAAGCTAGCTTTTATCTTTCGTGTTAATCAATGGGCGTGGACAAGTTAAATCTATTTAGGAACATATAAAATACCTAATACACAAAATAATGATAACCTAAAATAAACCATTTGCCATTACTGATAAAGTTAAAATTAGTTGAATGACAATAGTGACTTAATCCCTTATAGTTTTAGTTGAACCTGTCTAAGTTAACTAGTGTCTTATAACGACTTTAGATTTATTGGCACATCCTAACACAATTAATCGTGAATTAAGACGTTTGAATGTACGTATAGTTTAATTCAACAACTTCTTATGTATTTTAAATAGTTAGAATTACATTAAAATGTAATTTCCTTGTAGATCACTATCACATTGACGTCACATCTGTATCAGAGTAAATATTAGTGAGATTTGTATATTTTTATCTAAGAACAGTTATCATCCTTACAATCAATAGTTCATACTAAAAATAAATAAAATTAAAGATAATATCTGACGAAATTTTTACTAAATAATAGTTCTATAGCCCAAACAAATTGTTCATTTACAGGTGGTAGTTAAGTGTCATTCAAAAATGCAATTAGAGATTTTTATACAGGATAAAAATATTTAAGCATTTGGACATTTGAACTAAGTTTTAAAGGAAATACTTATATACTTATAAAGGAAAAAATGTAACAACGTGATAATTTTACACTCTTCTAGTTTTTTATTTATAATTATAGAAATTTATACAGTAGTTGTAATATGCTTATAATTATGGCTAATCATGCATTTCAAGATCTGCTTCTTGTCACCTGGCTACCTAATAGGGAATGTCAGGATAATAAAAATAAATGTAGGTCTTTAAAAAATACTTACTGTCCAACATACACAATTTATAATTTATTGTAAAACGGCCTTTGGCGTGTTTATTTTCTATGAACCTACATAATTACTACACGAATTTATTAGTATACTTAACACTTTTACTACAAATGTGAATAAATTTGTGTTTGTCTACGTTCCTTACCTACTCCTTCACGCTTGATTCTCAGTCAGTGGTTTTCTCATGATGCGGTCACAGCAGACAGACAAAGAGACAGACAAAAATTCTAAAAACTATAGATTGGCCTGTGTATCGTTAATAATAACTATTCAAATTAGAATTTACAAAAAATATTCAATGTACTGATTCAACTAAGTTAGAATTTTATTATATGTATAGATATAGATATAGGTACAAACCCCTAAGCTAATCATTACGCGGCTCAAAAAACTATAAGCCGCGCAAATAAATGTCGCCGTAAACATTTTAAAATTGACACTTTATTGAACTACTTTCATCAGATAAGAGTGCAACAATTCACATTCGTATTCAATTTGCCGGCAGCGTTGTTGAAAAATAATTAAAAACGCAATTAAAATGCCCACATAAATCCGTCAAAACTCCACCCAACGCTTAAACATAAAGCAACTATGAATATATTGTTTTATTTGAAAGCTCATATTATATTATTTCTGGAATGCAATACTTAATTACCTACTAATTTTTGTACCTTTATCTGTACCTATATAAATTCGAAGTGACATGTTTAATTAGAAACTGAATGTGTTGATACTAAGAACATTTATGATTCAAAATTTTATTTGACGTAGCAGCAAATAGTGTTGTCATGATGGGATTTCAATATTAATAGTAAAATTCTCTGCATTTCTTTTTATCTTTTCTCTTTTTATTTGTTTTGAGTTTCTTTCGCCAATTTTTTTAGGTGTGAAGCTTCTTCTTATTGAATTGGTGTTAAGTACCTCAGTACCTAGTATGATAAATTTCAGTGAAAAATGTAAAAATGTATTTTTATTTAATCACAAACAACACAAATGAGAAGAAAATTACTTCTCTTTTTTATTTTTGAACACGAAATTGGAAAGAAAGCTAAATAAAATCGAAAATATCCGTGAGTGTCAACCATCAAATATCAGCTGATAATAATATATCTAAACCCGACCTGAGTACTTCCTTTTTTGACGTCGGTTAATAACAAAAATCAAAACACAGATATTCTCCCCTTTAAACTTTTAATAAATTTAGTTTAAAGATAAAAAAATCCAAAAGAAAATGTCTAAGTATGATATGATCTCAACTAAATTCTTCCACAAAAACCGTCCTAATAAACAAGTTTACCATAAAATAACAAAAACAGCGTCTAGACAATAAATTGTTCCGCTTTTTATGATTCCCTTTAATTGTACTCCAGGTGTAGGCAGGTGTGTTTGTTTATCATTAAATTGCCCAATTTCTTCCCTGTATACGGCACGTAACTGAATATAGTATTATCGAAATCAATTTATTGTGGAAGCAATTTATTTTATGAATATATGACATCATCCTAATAAATTTTCCACTAATATTATGACATTCATAATGGTAATAAGGCAGTGGTAGCCCAGTGGAAACGCGCTGTCTTAGGAAACCGAGTGATGCGAGTTCAAATCCCAGATCTCGCTGCCCGAAGAATAGCCTGGAATGATGCTGACCATTTTCTTTGTATGGGAACAAGTATAGTATTATGTGATCTATGGTAATATGCACCCTAATTTTTGGCTTTATAAGCTATAAGATACCAAAAATAGTTAATCATTCTATGTAAAACAGAATAAATTTTGGAAAAAATAAATAAAAACAACAATTTTATTATCAAAAGTCACTTTATTGAGTTACAAAAAAAAAAACTTAATAGCTAAATTTTTATTATGACATGAAACACAAATTATCAGCAATAGATTGTATAATTGAATTAATTAACTCGTAAAATCACTAAAACTTAAAATTTAACGAGTGTCACTAAATTCCGTGTACACTGTACAGAACTATGGCCTGATTCTTCTTGGATTGAAGAGAGGCCAGGCCCAGTAGTGAGACTTAAAAAAGGTTGGATACAACACAGACATACAACAAAAATATTTTTTATTATTAATATATAAAAAGAAAATATGCGAAATAATACACACTGTTGACACAAAATATTTGATCTCGTTCAAGAGTTTATCAACATTAGGAATTTCTAAGGAGTTTCTAATATCTATAATGAAAGAAAAAATAAACAAATTATTGAACTTATTCTAACAGAACTTAAAAAAGTGACCATTTTCTATAATAAAGAACAATTTTTTAGTATAAAAATTCTCTCTAAAAAAAAAGGTCTTGTACACAATTCGCTATATGTTTTCCTATAGACTGTCGCGTAATTAAAAACTGACGCTTGAGTTAATTTTAACAATACATTTGATATTTCTCGTCACCCATCTGTTAGTAAACGGCATAAAAACTAAACAAACATTAATTAGAACGTCGCTCTTAACTAGCGAAGAACTTAAAACTTTTAGGGTCCTTAATTATCTTGCTTTTAATTTAAAACTCCTCTCACAAAGCTTAGAGACAATAAAATTGGCAAGAGACCGTGTTTTATTATTGTTTTTAACTCATTTACTGTTCACTTCATATATTTATAAGAGTTTTTACAACGACAGTCGTAAATTGTGCTCGCGTTATTAATTTTTTCTAATTTAAAACTGAAGAAAAAGTTTATAAGTGAAATAATATATGTATAGCAATTACAAATTTAATCGTCTAAAGTACTTGCAGATGTAATTTAAGACATTGTTATTAATTTAATAATGTGTTTTTGAAGTCGTCAATTTCCATAGTACAAAATCATCCTACACGGTACATACAATATTATTTATTTATATCTATATCTAAAAACCTAGCACTGATCAAGTTCAAATGAAATTACTAGTGTGAATTAATCAATATACTTTCTATCAGTCTAAGCTTCAAACTTTAATATCAAATATTTATTTTTATTTAACATTGGATTATGCAAGTATATAATGAAAACAATAAGGTTTGTTATTATTTTTTGTATAAAAAAATCAAATAAGTACGAGTATTTTTATTTTTTTGTGTGATTACACTTACATTATATATCACGAGTACTTATATGTCAAAAAAATAATTTTATTTCATAATACTTTCTTAGATTTACGCGAATATTCGACATTATAAATGAAACTACCTTTTCGGATTTTGTCGCGGATTTATTTTGATTTTTAGTCCCTCCCGTGACCATGATTGCTGTAAAGCATTCGAAACGTCGGGAACTAAAAATCAAAATAAATCCGCGACAAAATCCGAAAAGGTAGTTTCATTTATAATTTTATTTCATTTATTAATTATT
The DNA here is from genome assembly GCA_951802675.2 of Boloria euphrosyne. Taxonomy (NCBI): domain Eukaryota; kingdom Metazoa; phylum Arthropoda; class Insecta; order Lepidoptera; family Nymphalidae; genus Boloria; species Boloria euphrosyne. The sequence continues at coordinate 8,679,424 of OX637879.1, read as the reverse complement.
CAATTTCGTACAACTGTGAATGTAAAATTAAAAATAAATCACAAACTATTCTAAAACCAACTGATTGAATGGGTATTCTTATCTGATATATTTTATATAAATTACTTTTATCGACGCGTAAATAGACTTGAATAGAACGCTTTTAGTTGATTAAGCATCATTATCTAGAATAGAAACTAAAATGTAAGCTTTAAATAAAAATAAAAGAACTAAATTAAATTCAAAGTTCGGATAACTTTATTGTAATGTGCTTAGAAGTTAAATGAAAAATGGATTTCTTTTTATAAATTAACAACTTCATTCCAGTTAAAAATTGGTACTAATATCTATTCTAATTAAAATAATCTACTTATATTAATAATTTTACTATAAAATATTTTCACCATATCTTACTCAGTCGTAAGAATGATTGAAAGTGTTATTATAATCCGATGTCAAAATAAAATCAGTCAAATTAAAAAAAAACCAAACCGACTTCAAAAATGTTAAAAATTATACAAGACATATTGAACTAAAGGCAGTACAACTTTGAGTTATATCCGTACATGCATAGATACGTATATATAGTCAGTCAATATATATATAAAAAAAACTTAAAAGTACCTAATTAATTTGAATTTGAATCACTAAATCGCGTTACGTACAGTCGCAAACCAAACAAACATAAAAATAAAGAAAAAAAAAACATTTTTGAAGTCGGTTTATAAACTTTCAGCCATGACTATTCGCCAAGGCCGCAGCAATGGTAGAACTAGTGATGGGAGGTTGGGGTATTAAGAGATCGGCTAAGCGTCCCGCCTCGCGGAGACCAGACAGAAAGGCACCGTGCACTGTGGCCGGGTAGTTACGCATGGTGTGTTCACCTATTAAAAAGTAATATCTTTTAAGGTTTAAATATTTAATTTACTAATTTATTATGTAATATATGTGAATTTATAGGTATTATCGATCTTATTTCAGATTGATGTGATTGAATTTTTATACTATATATTTTTTTAAGTATTCATTTAGGTAATATATTAGATATAGATAGATAGATATCAAAGATAGATAAGGTTCACTAAATTAGAGACGTATAACACAAAAGTAAATCTTAAAAAGCAATGACATCATTGTTTAATAATTTATAAGAAAGCATAACAAGTATAACTAGTATTTTAAAACTATTAACTAATGCTTTAACAGTCTGATAACAGAGACCATATAAGATCATATTTTAAATAATTCGTCGTCTGAGTGCTTATTTGTCAAAACGACTTAACTTTTAAATGTCAATTCTTTAACTAACGCCTAAAAATGTTTTTTTTTAATATAAATTTGTATTTTTACAAATTAAGCACTGTTTCTAATATAGAAGAAAAAACTCTACACTGTAAAGGTACAATAAGTGAGGGTTTGAACAAAGCACTAAGGCGATGACGACTTGTTAATAAGCTTAACAATATTAGTTGAAAAGTATAACTTACCGGCGAAAAACAGTCTGTTCTCCCCTGAAGAGTCGGGCACAGGCGCCGCAAGTAGATCGTAGTCCGTTCCTGAGGAACCCACGGCCACGAAGCTGTACGATCCGCGGGCGAATGGATCTGCACGCCATCTATTCCAATACAATTATTTTTCCTTTAAACCCAATTTTAAAATATTGTTTGCACTTAGGACATCATGCTTCGATTATTAATCGACTCTACAATCGTAATAGATATTTGATTTACTCACTTATGATGGAAATAAAAAGCAAAACTTTAATAGTAAAACTCGAATATTATATACTTATTAACTTCATTATTTAATAATAAATGTTGTTTTTAACTTGGAAAAGTGAAAGAATGTAAAAAAAATGTATTTTAGAGAAATATCAAAATATTTTAGAGAAATAACAAATCACAGCAAGTTATGAAAATCCTATACATAAATTTGAAACACATTAAAATTATATAGTACATAAATTTGAAATACGATAACACGTAAAAATTATTGACCTACAAAGTCCAGTTAATGATTTGCGACCTAAGAGAGCCAGTACACAATTTCCGGCATTTCGCAAGCTAAATATGTACTCTCCAATACCATTTGAGGCACAACAGACCACAACGCAAATTGTGACAGTATTTATGACGCAAGCCATCATTTACCATAAGACTTTTCAATAATTCAAAGCTTGCTTTACCGCAAACATTTTAATAACCCAAATAACGACTACAATGTCATATTGAAAGGGCAAAACAATACAAATAGACGGCATTGTATGCATAAATGGGACGTTTCGTGAGCGAATTTTGTGATCGTTTAAATAGAAGAATTGACGAAGGCGACCATAATGTCAATTTGTGTAGGCAATGCAGTGTTTAGAAAGTCAAATACTTTTCAGACACTTAAGGCAGAGGTCCTAAAGGGCGATTAACACACAATTGTGGCGACGGGATTCTACATCGGTCTAGTTTAGTACAACAAACCAGCTCTGCGAACTGCATACAAAATGTGTATTGCAAATACTAGGTTGAAAGGCCGGGCATGTCTACGTCATGGGGTAATGGAATTTATTAACATAACCACTCGTATTGCGTCCAACTGGACGGATATAGAGCAATTTGAAAATCGAAACTGCGCGATTTAGCGTTGCAGTTGCAGCTAAGTCTTCTAAATCGGTAACTCTGTTGCAAACAAAACAGTTTATAACACACTATAGGATTTTAATTTTTAACACTGTTTTTGTGCTGGTTAATTTAAGTTACTGTTTAAAAATATTGGGTAAGCAGCAACCAAATAACAAGAACAGATCAATTGTTTGAAATTGAATATCAAAAATGGCGTATCTGATCTCAATTAGGATTGTTGTTGTAACCATACTGTTAAAAGTAGTTTTATACTTTGTTTCGCCAAATCGGTACTTTTTACTTATCTCTTCGAAAAAAGTAGTTTAAAATTATTATTTTTCCAACGCAGTGCAGCAGCACCCTTAATCATTTTGAAAAAAAACATATGAAGTTACACGAAAGGTAATACGAAAAAATAATTATTTAAGTAGCGAATATTGTATATGAATACAAGGCAAAATAGAGCTATATATTGAGCAGTTTCACAAGTATAATTTCAATATGGCAATGTACGTACAGTATACATAATCTTAAGAAAAAGGATTGCTTACTGACGGTACAACCTATTTAGTAATTCAATCAATAAAACAAGTTAAAAAAATCTGAAATGAACAAATCTCGTATCATACACACAGGAAATGAAAAAAAAAAATCAAATTAAGACCTTCGCTTTTTGAAGTTTATAAAAATAAATTAAATACATACAAGCATTTCTTGCGGTTTTATTTTTATTTTAGATTCCCAACATTTCAAATGTTTTACAGCTAATACGGTCACGGGAGAGAGACCAGTCAAAAAAAAATTGAAAACACAAAACACGAAATAGGCTAATTTAAAAAAAAAATAAGTAAATAAACAAAACTAAGCCACATACTCAATCGTACGTATAGAAAAATGATTTCACATACACATTATACATACAGTAGTACCTAATGACACTGTAATTAATTGTCAATGCTGTTTTAGGCTGTGGTCATTTACTTATTTAGCCTATTCTCGTATTTAAAAAATACTTGTAGTAATTGTTAGTACGTAATTATTTACCTTGTCACGACACATTCTTTAGGCTGTGGAACGGCTGCGTGTCCGAAGATACTCTTCAGCACTGCAATGCATCTACCGACGATGACGTCATCCGTGACGTTTTCCATTACGGCGGCGGCCTCACCCGCGACCAACGCGAGAAGGACCGGCGCACTATACAAATTCCAGAATAGGAACAGTTCACCTGTATATGGTATAGGAATTTATGCTTTTGTATGTTGAACAGTTGTGTGAATAAATAGACATAAAATAATCAAGCCGACTAGGTTATATAAAGTATTAAAAACAAAACAAGTATAATAAAGAGGAAGGATATTATGTATTTTTGTATGTAACGAATTTTAAACACAAAAACTACTGGCCGATTTAAATGAAATTTGGTATACAGATATTCTAGAGCCTGAGAAAGAACAGGCTACTTTTAAAGATAAAAAAAGTCTGTAAGGGGTTGAAATAGGGGATGAAAGTTTGTATGGAAATTACGTCATTTTTAAAGCTTATATAGCTTGAAACTTATTATTTAGGCTTTTGATTAGATATAAATAAGGAAGACATTCAAAGTTTGTAAAAAATGTATGCTAAAGGGAGTACCTAGGGACGAATTCGAGTGAAGCGAGGGTGAGTCGCTAGTAATAAATGAATTAATGTGTTAGGACATTAACACGCAACACTATCTAGTTCCATGGTAAGCTATAGCCAGATACATAATAGACTACACAGTACACATATTAAACTTTAAATATATAGGTAGTGAACAAAAAAGGCAGCGCTAGCCCAGCGGTAACACGCTCGCTTGGATAACCGAGTGATGCGGGTTCAAATCTGGGTCACGCACCTCTGATATTTTCATGTGCGAATCATTTCTATCATGATTACCACTTGTCTTACGGTGAAGGAAAACATCGTGAGGAAACCTGCATATCTGAGAAAACCTAGCAAGTTTTCGTAAGACATGTGAAGTCCGCCAACACGCACTAGGCCAGCGCGGTGGACTGATCCCCCTCGCACTGAGGGAGACCCGTGCCCAACAGTGGGACGTTAAAAGGGCTGAAGGCAGACATAGGTAGTACATTGTATTAATATAAACACCCATGACTGGAGAACACCCATTTTTTAATTTGATTTTACAAAAGCTTACAAAAGCTTTGTTATGTTTTACAAAAAATTCAAAATTACTACATTTCAAAATCTATTAGGTACCTATTATATTTTTGTCGTCGAATTCAATTTTCCTCCAGTTGTGACCTACATTACTAACGAATATACGTAATATGTCGTGTACTGGCATGTTGCAGTCTGATTGAATTGTTCTTGAAACTCATGTTATCCATACTGAATAAAATTGTTATATTTTAAATGATATTCCACATCTGGTTATTTCTTTTTTTAATGAAAAAAAAAATAAACGAACATTAGAAGATCTTGAGATGGATTCTGGAGAGAAAACATTAAAAACGGCTACCCTGAGCAACAAATTATACAAAAAAAAAAATAAGTGTATCACCGCTACAACGCGTGGTAGAGTCTGCTAGTGATATTTTTAAAACACATTCCTATATACACATATTTTCATATTCAAAATATTTAAGTTCATCAAATCTATTTAATGTAACAATTTAATTCCAAGAATATTATTTTTAAGTTACACAATTTAATTTAAAGGGTATTAAAAACACAACAAAGAGATCCAGCTCAGTATTTTTTCCATTAGAGTTTGAAATAAAAGCTTTATGTAGAAATGTCGGCATTTAAAAGGAACAATTGAAAATAGCCTGCCGTTTAAAAGGAATGTATTTATTTGCATGGGCGCACCTATCACTAACGCTGTTTCCAGGACGTTATTAAATAGATATTTGTATGCAATTAAGTAAGATTAGTGACAACGATAGTAACGGCTAAATTAATCTGGAATGGGGAAACCCAATAAGGCCATAATGAGGTCCACGATGCTACTAAATGACTACAGATCGGGCGATATTTAAGAAACCCCTACGGCACGTGTTCCCACGTAACTTTGGAGGAGATATCCATGATACCGAGTGATATCCGATCTTTTACATCGAAACCATTTAAATTGGGGATAAAAAACACCTACATTGTTCCGGTAGGTGTTCTTAAAGACGATCCTAATGAAGTTAGTTGAATACCAAGCAAAGAACCAAGGTGTACCAAAGCATAACATAAAAAATAGCTTGTCTTGACTCGTTGCCGTGATTTATTACTCAAGGCTCCCCTTAGGGTTGCTCAGTGGCGTTAAATTATTCAGCTTTTAATTCGTTATCGCGTTGGCCACCGCTGTTTCTACATTTTACACTATTTACACCGGGAAATAATTTACGAGTATCATCCTCGGGGAGTAGATGCGGCGTGGTTAATTTGCGGGCTTTTGAGAATGTTAATATTGGTATACACGTGTGTATCCTTAAATATAATTATGATATTTGCATAATTAGATGCAATGTTTAACCTAATATTATGATTAATAGCAAAAAATAGTTCTAAAACCTTTTAAAACGTTTAAGACAAACTAATGAATTATCTAGGTATAATAAATTATATATCCCAAAGTTTGAAGCTTCAGTAAATATTACATCAAATGAAAACAAACAAAACTAAAGTTCCATAGAATCTGACCATAAATTATTCAGCATTGTTTATAATTACGTAAACTTACCTCTGCTAGCTGTAGTCGTGCCGACATGTCCAAAGAGATTGGCGCTCGGGTCCCAGAAGGTTCTTTCAAAACATAGCACTACCTTATTTAGGTTTCCATAGCCGAGGCGTTTTATGGCTGCTACCTATAATAAAATTTAATTAAGCTTTACCATCAAGAGCATATTAATATTATGCTTTAAGTAATTGTCATAATTATGTAGTGTTTAGTTTACTGAGTAATTAGAAATATTCTGTTAACATTGTATTGTAAGCTACGCTTTTCTCTGGCTTCACACGCTTATCTATTTTCATTTAGTCTCAACCACTTGATACAATCCGTATTTACATTTAACCGCATAGCACTGGGAGCTTTAGTTATAAATTATAATTAAGTTAAGATTGGTTTAAAATAAATTGAAGTGAACCTTTACATTATTTTTAAATTAGCATGCTATAACATTAAGCATTTATCATTTCTAATTTTGTTTTTTGTCATGTGGTAAGCATGCGTCGAGTCTAACATAGCAAATTTTCTAAAAACTGTTTTTATTAACTTAAAAAAATACATAATATAAACAAGAAAAATCGCTTTTGATATTAGCAATAATGAATATTGCTAATATCAAAAATATCAAACCAATAAATTGTATTAAAATTAATTAGGTATACCATATATTATAATCAATCATTATAATTAATTATTGTGTAGAATACCTACACAACTCACAACTACATATGTAAGTATATCATCCCAGACAGTTTACTATTAAAAACACACTCACTTTCCAATCGGGCAACGGTGGATCGAACTTAACGTAATTCTGCTGATTCTGACCGTTGTTAGCAACCGCCACCTTCAGCACTCCCAGGGGAAGCGTGCACAGGATCACGTCGCCTAAAATAAAACTCGTTATAAATTGAAGAAATGATATTAAGAACAAGTCTAGACATTTTTATAACTATACTAAATTAAAGTTAAACTGTTGCAATGTGAAAAATCTAGGATGTTAAGCTATATGACACTCAATCACACCACTTTATGTTTATTGCCCGTTCACGCTGAGACGGCTGAGTTGGTTTTGATAAAACTTAGTATCTCTAGTCTATACATACAGAGCATACTTCATATAGAGTAAGCGACATACAGTGGTAGCCCAATGATAACGCACTCGCTTTGATAGCCGAGTGTCAATGCGAGTTCGAATCTGGCTCTCGCACTTCTGATATTTTGATGTGTGAATCATTTCTAACATAATTACCAATTCTCTTACGGTGAAGGAAAACATTGTATAAGGAAACCTGCATGTCTGAGAAAACCTAGCCCTAGGCTCGTCCAACATTGGGACGTTAAAAAAGGCTGAAAAACTTTCTAAAATATGTCACAAGGTGGCGCCTGTATATTATATTATAAATACGTACAAAACACACCTAGAGACGCACTGGAACGAAGCGAGCGTAAGTTCCGAGTAGGATATTAAAATATAACTTCTAAATTTACTGTTCTTCTGTCTTAACTTTGTCGGACAACAACTATAGATAACATAGTTGATCAAACCTTTAGTACGCGAATCCGACGTACATTAGACCAATTTTTTTAAACTGTAAAAGAGAAACCAATATGATCCATACACTGATAATCTCGAAACTGATTTCACACATTTATTTTCGTCAATTTGAAGTTCGAGGCTGAAGTAGCAAAGGTTACACCGCCTTAAATCACTCCCAAGAACATAATATTAATGGAACCATTGATGATAAATGAGTTATGTTTATACATATGCACTATACATGTAGCTCAACTTTACACGCGTGTAGTTTAAATTATGAGAGGAGTTAAAATAATATTTGTCCATGTAGGTAGTTATTTCATCAACTTTTGCATTCGCCCTCAGCCGTTTTACGGTAATCACAATTATATATTTTAATGATTTAGATATAAAATCTGTAAATTCAATGTGTTTAATTAATTTGTTTAATTTTTACAGCAGGAAATAGAATTTCATATAATATTCTCTTTTTTTAAATAGCTAACACAAAATTATGGCGTAATAATATTCTGTAGTTAAAACTTAACCATTAGCTGAATGAAAGTATTGAAACTTTTAATGCCATTTACTTTTAAACTGCGAATGAGACAACTGTACTCGTTAAGAAAAGCACTTCTACAGTCTCGCTTACAGCATTATAAATTATAAGTTATAGGATTGTGCTTGCGGTACGATTTCCAGTAATAATTGAAATTGCTCTTCAAACTATTAATGTAATGAAAGCGGACCTCACTCAATTTTATATAGTACTCAATATATACACCGACAATATAGTCCATTATTGCGCGAGCCGAGGCAAGTGTAGATATTTTTGCAAGGGTTGATGTTGTAACGATATCTGTAAATGTATGGGATCGGCCGTCAAATGAAAAGGCCGCGGGCTAGAAGCAATCACCGTGAAAGCCTGACCTTAACTAACAAAGCCGCAACAACTTCCACATTCTGAATAAAGTGCTCTTTACAGTAATTGCGACCACGTGTTTTCATTTGCCCAGTGCATATATAAATAGTGAGTGAAATTTATATTATAAAGAGGCCTTGTTTGTTCGAAAAATATTATTTTTAACTGGTGCTTTTATTAATAGGAGAGAAGTAAAATAAAATACTACGCTATAAATTATAATGAAAAATTAAAAATTCTACAAGTCACTCAGTAAACCAGCTATGAAGTTTAAAATTTTGCAGTACGCTTAGATTTTTTTCAAATAGCGTAGCTTGAGTACCGGTAACGCCTCTTTAGCGTCTAACTGCCTTTTCCACAATAGACTCCGCCTGTATGCAAATGCGGCATAGCTCCGGGCGAGGCGAGCGGGCCGGGGGGCAAACCGCTAGGTCAACAGAGGCCTGAACGTATTTTTGCGTCTCGTCAAAGTAAAATTAACGTGTTAGAATTGCAAATCACTCCATGACAAAGAAATGACAAGGAGCCGCCGGCGGCGGTGTGGATTTTTCTAATAACGCCCATTAGTGTGACGAGACTCGGTTGTTTTCTGTTTTGGAAGAACTTCCCTGGTATTATGGCAAGATGAATTTAATTTTTGTGTTTGAAGCGAATATTAGCCGTGCACAGCGAGGATGGCGCTTTCCAAAATACACAGCGGATTATTATTATAACGTTCAATATTTATGTAAGCGAAATATTAAAACATTGTATGGGATAAATTTTAAGTGGATTCTAAAAGTTAGAATAAAAACGATGAGAAATCTCATGTTTGTGGAGTCAGTGAGCGCTTTACAGATTACATTCATACATAACTGTCATCGATGCATAATTTACTCGTAAGGAATATAAGACAATAATTTATAGACGCATTTTATATCTATCGAAAAGATACGATGATAAAGTATCATACATTAATTTGCCATCCGAAAGGGCAATTATAATCAAAAATATAATATTAAAATAAACATGTGCTGAGTAATTTATATAGTTTTATCGATCTTTTTGTACGACTAAATACACAATTTGTTTGCTAAATTGCTTAACACAACTAACAAATCGATATGTAGAGAACTAATATTAAAATGAGCTATTTGTCTTAATACGTTAATTTACATGACATTGAAAATATAAGATTACATTAACAATACGATATTTCAAAAATGTGACAAAACCGTCATAGCTTAAATATCTATGGAAGAGCGTACTCACCCTTGAATGTTTGCGGCTGGTTTGGGGCACGCGGGTTGACAGCTTTCACGGTGACACCGGGACCGCCATATGATATCTCAGAGACCGCCGTCCCTAGCCTGATGTCTAAACCTTCGGAAAGAGCCACTGGCACGCAAGAGTAGCCGTTGCGAACTGAAACACACAAAATAACTTATTTTATTATAAACCCAACTCATATCCTAAGCTATACCTATTTACAAATTAAATATTTAGGAGCTTCTTCTTAAAAGCTTTTAACTAGCTTTATTTAATCAATCATTAAGCATTTTCAGGTTCTGACTGAAAATAATGAACATACGTAGTTTAATTACAACAAGTTCCACGAATGATATCATGAAAGAGCATTGGCTCTTTCATGTACCCAACCAAAGGTCGTGTTAAATAGGTACTTGTTAGATTTTGTATTTTTTTTTGTAATCTAATTAAATATTTTTCTTTGTTTCTTTATAGAATAAAAATAGTGCAAGACTATAAGACGTACGTTAAATAAATATACTTCAACGTGATTTTCAGATAGAATACAGCCCAAAAATTAACTCAAAACATAGTTAAAAAAATGGGCTTACACAAACCCCTTATCTTCATCGAAATGTCAAATCGTCTGAAGTTTTAGAAACAGATAAAACATTATTTTTTTATGAACACACAGTATGAACACAATTAATATTTTTTAAGAATATTTTGTTTAAAATTATATTTCTATTTTATATTTAACTATAAAAGTTACGATAGATTTTCTTTAAAAATGCTTTAATTTTGTATCGACACAATATTAATACTCCTGTTCAATGTAGAAACTCCTTTAAAAAGTGTACTTTACTTCATTTTTGAGATACACAACATTCATTATTTCTTCAACATTTTATAATGGAATCTGAAGTTCTAAAGAACCTAGTTAAAAGCAACTGAACTTTTCATAGTACAAGACGCTTAGTATGATTTGTAGGAAACTTATATCGCAATTTAATTAAAAATAAAACGTATGTTTGGATAAACTTTACAATGTCTGAAGATGGACTTTCCGATTTTTTACCTAAAGTACATATGTCATCAGCCCTTTTTTAACGTCCCACTGCTGGGCAGGCCATAGTCCACCGCGCTGGCCTAGTGCGTGTTGGCGGACTGAGCATGTCTTACGAAAACTTGCTAGGTTTCCTCACGATGTTTTCCTTCACCGTAAGACAAGTGGTAATCATGATAGAAATGATTCGCACATGAAAATATCAGAGGTGCGAGACCCGGATTTGAACCCGCTTCACTCGGTTATACAAGCGATGCGCTACCGCTGGGCTACCACTTAAATAAAATTTAAAGATACGTTATTTCAAAATAATCGAGTTTTGCTAATGTGTATGAAAGTATATGCGTATGTGAAAATGGTACTTTTAAGAATACAACTTTTAAATTTCGTCTGGCTGCATGTTCCGGCTAATCTCTGAATCGGCTGGACCGATTTTGACGGGACTATTATTTGCACATAGCTGATGTTTTAGGAAGTAACGTAGGCTACTATTATTTTTTTGAATTTAGAAGGTTCCTCCCAAAAATATAGCCCAGTTACTATTTCTTAAAATATTTTATATAAATATTAAATATAGTTAACGAGAAATTTAAATATGTTTAATGTTTCAATGCAATTATCGACAAGGCACTCTTATCAATTGGTGCTATATGAGTGTATCTCTGGCATCGTCTTAATTAATGATATTCAAAACGTAACTTGGCAGGCGCCGAACGAACCATTAATATTTTAAAAATAATAATTTTTACGTAGATTCAATCAACTTCTTCGACGAGATATCGAGTCCCTAATTTTTTTATCTTCATATTATATGAAGCCCTTACCAGAGTAGGTGCATACTTTATTAAAATTTAATTAAAAAAACGTTCACATAAAGTAAATAAATATTCATCTGTGCATTATGTTCTGTTAGAATGACGAAATGGAAGTTGAACTTTCCTTAGATTTGTTACATAAACCACAGAATATATTATAACTTACACGATAGAGATATAGGTACCTACATATTTAAGCTTATGTATGTAGAAATTGTAGATACCTAATAATTAGTAACACAATTTTCTTTTATAATTAAATAAATAATATAAAATTATAAAAGAATAAAAATAAATATTATGTATAGTGCAAATAATTCACAAAAAAAATTATTCTCATAAAATGTAATTATTCTAATACATATCTTCCAAATAACACATTTAATATATGATTTATTAGTTTGATTATTATTAAAGGAAATCTTGTACAAAGTTTAACACTAGAAGTTAATTTAAACTCTTAATATTTGATGCACAGATTTGAACTATAAAACAGTTTTCAATTAGGTTGATAGCGTCACAATAGCGTCATGACTCGGACTCCCTATTGTGCTTTAATAACTTAAGTGGATTCCCAGTGCACTATAAAGGCCAATGTTGCTAGGAACAGTGTCAATCTTGCATTAGAGAATAAAGAAATTTGGGTTAAATTTTATATGAAGCTACCAAGTCCCGCGGCTTCGCACGTGTTCTAACTACTAAATAAAATTATTGGTAGAAGGTTGAACATTTAAGGTTATAAGTTTTGTTAATGCTAAATCATAAAAAAAAAATTTGGCCTAGAAAAAATCTGTAGAGAGCCACACTTATAAACTAGGAGAATAAAAAATAGCCTACGACATCTTCTCAGACCTACCACACAAAAAAATCATAATAAACGGTTAAGCCGTTTCGGAGGAGTTCGATAACAAACACCGTCACACGAGATTTTTATATTTTAGATTTATTAACTGTTAATTTACAATAAATCATATTTCATAAATTTTCGTTTAAAATAACGCATAATTATTTTATAGAAATGTATTGTTTTTCGACCCTAATTACATGAAGTCAACTAAAATATATAAGTATATGTACCTAAATAGAAAAAGACAACAAGTAGTTTTTCTATATAAAATACTGGTAAAATAAAATAATAAATGATAATAAATATGAATTTTTCTGTGAATAAAATTTAGAGTATCAAGCTAAAATATTGTATTAAAATGAAAATGATCCCGAGGTGTGGACATTAAGTACACTTGTACATTCTTGTGAAAAATAAAATATGTATGAGTAGAGTCAGAAAATAACAAAGAATAGCCACCCACACTTTTATTCATTTTCAAGAAGGAACAATGTTTATATTTTTGTGTGGGAGAAACTTACAATGACAACAAAAGTAATTTTTAACGTATTTGAAAAGGTGGTTCATAATTTACGTGTATTTATAAATAAATACAAATGTAAGTACTATCGAATCTTATATCTTATAATAATAATAATATTATAAGTACTTTAATATATTTTAAACTTATAAGTAATAGGAGTGAATTTTAATGCAAGTGTAAATAAATGTCATAATAAAAGTTGTAATTATTATTTATTAATATACAATTTTTATTATGACAATCATTTATCTTTATATGTTTTCCGTAAAAGAGTGGCACGCTTTAGTTTCTGCAGTTTAACTGAAAAGTAAATCCGTGCTTCTACATAAAATAAGATATTTGAATTCATCATTGATTCACGGATAGACAAAACCCGGGATAAGCGCCGCATTTCGCTAGAATCACGTAATTTGACACAAATTCTAAACTTCTTTACCAATTTATCTTCACTCATTATTATGCTAATAATAAACTTTAAAAGACTCATTTCTTTTTATAAATATCATTTATAGTACCTACTTTGCGCAATGTATTTTAAGCATTACACTCTATATCTTTATTTCGTTAATTCTTAAAGTCTTACTGGCAACATTTTCATATGGAAGTCTAAGCTAACTAAAGTATTCATTAACTTACTCGTTTTCATAAACAAATATTGCCTTTAGCCGACATTGCCGGAGCGGTAAATAGTTTAAATGCTAAGTGACCTGTGTACCCTGGAGACACACTAGGGTGCACTTTAAATGCAAGCTGGCAACACTGAAGTTTAACCGTATTACATCGCCGTCATCACAAACTATTCGGACAAACTGACCGAAACTATACGATTAGGGTCGTACTCGTAAAGTTGGATGACTGTAGAAAGGTACATGAAGAAAATAAACTGAATTATTAAGCTGTTATAAAAGCAAATTAAAATGACAGCTGGACTAATTTTGCTCTTAATAGTCTTGACTTTAATGTTTGGGTATATTCGTTAAATTTTAACCGAGCGCTAGTACTTTACAGTAAACTGGCAACATTTAAAATATAATCAGAATTAGGCTTCGTATCTTTAGGTTTGAAGAGCAAAATATTGTGGAATGCAGCGAAAGAATTTTTATCAAGAACTCTTTTGGTTTATTCTCTCCAAAGCTTGAATGCTTTTAATGTTAGCATCTTCGATTACTTTATATATCAGGTTATTTGAAGTTTGTGGGCTTCGTCTATCGCGTGTTTTAAAAGCTTTAGCTAAATTATTATATTAAGTAACTTTAATGTACCTCAGCTCTCTTAATAAAATAAAAAAAATAAAAATAGTTTTATTTCTCTTAGTTTATCAATTGCTTCATTCATATCGTAACGCGTTCTTAGATAATGTGTAAACTTACTCAAAAAATTATAGATATATAATATTTATTTCATTAAATAAATATAATAATATTTATTTCATTGTTATCGGCAGTTTCAAGGTATCATTTTTGAACATTAAAACAAAGACACTCGTTATTTAATACTATTATAATCTTCAATTTACTTTATTTTCTCATTGACCGTAATATGTAGTATATATAAAATTAAAGCGCTCTACGTCCGAGCTGAATCAAAGCATGACATTATTCTAGGCCATGCCTCAGGACTACGCGTACGAAATCCTAATGAATGGCAACCCTAAGTACGATAAAAGCCCGCGAATGGGGCAGAGACAAACGGGGCGTTGCGTTTCAAAGGGTACTAAAACAACGTAAAGCAGAATGAATGTTATTTAATTTTACCCTATTATTATCAAAGCAAATTGGTACAAATAAGGAGGATATGTAAATGTTGCGACAACAAGGGGGCAAAATATAAATATTGTTTCAATTATGATATTAGTATCTGCCTGCTCGTATAGGTTTTTCAGTTAAATAAATCTTCAAATATTTTACTATCAATAATAAAAAATGTAGTGAAAAAAAATTCATACAATTATTATTAATTTAATGTTACAAAATACATAAAGATGAAAATGAATATATAATGTATTATAAATCAACAAAATTTCAAGAATACTTTGCGTATTTAAATATTATATAAATCGATTGAGCTTTCGAAGCGTGCTTGTGGTGAAGTATTCTGAAAATTGTAACAAGCCCGCTATGCATTTATTATAGAACATCTGCTACTAGAAGCGCCCTAAGTATGAACTATTAATGAATAGCAATAAAATATTAACAATTTGTCGACCATACATTATAATCATCCTCATAGATGTATACTCGTATATGCAAGGTATAATGTACGACCGATCTCTATAGTAAATTTATATTTACAAAAAAATAATAAAATGCTTCGTATTATTCAAAGATTATCATTATATTATTGAAAACCTTTAAACTTAATTATATTTTTTACTTCTTGCCAGCTGCTTTGTTCAAGTATCAAGTATTTACATTATTTTTAAAAAAAAATTAAACCGACTTCAAAAAATCTGCACTAAAAAGAGAAAAATAAAAAGTAGAAAATATTACTTTAAAGAACTATGTTAATTTTGGAGTCGGTGCCAGCCAGGTATTTTGATTATGTTTACAAATTGATAGATTAATCGAATAAGTATACGGTTATTTTTCTTTGGCTGGCACCGACTCCAAAATTAACATAGTTCTTTAAAGTAATATTTTCTACTTTTTATTTTTCTCTTTTTAGTGCAGATTTTTTGAAGTCGGTTTAATTTTTTTTTAAAAATAACTTATTTTTACATTTTTAGTGTGCCTTTTATTTAGCTGATTTAATTATAGTGACTTACTATATGTCACTAATTTAAACAACGAGCATACCTATTAACGTATGCAACGTAATAGTAATTAATTATCGGGTCTACCGAAAGGGGGGGAGGGGGGTGGGAGTGTTGGTGTCCAAAGAGTACTCGATCTACGACTACTGTAGCTGTAACTAAACTACGAGCTCATCTTTATGTTTACATTCCCCATACGAAATAGTTTAAATAAACCACGTCCATTATTCCACCTAACTCCTAGAGGTTAATGAGATTTACCTTCTATTATCATATTAACGTAATAGCCTGGAAGAACACAACTATCAATCTATATGTATGTATAATTTTAAAGGAATTTCCTTTCAACTCCTAGCCGTTGAGGAGTTGTACCTTCCATCATCAGCTTATCCACATGAGATGGTAATTATCAAATGCAAATCCTTAAAAAACTTTAGAAAATATATGAAAAATGTACTAAGTGCCTATAAAATTTAAGAGGTGCCATCGATTTCCCTAGGATCCCATTATCAGATCCTAACTTGGTGACAATGGGAATATCTTGGAAGTATACCCTACCAAACAAAAAAAAAAATTTTTGAAATCGGCCCACAATTGACGCATAAATCGGTGAACACAGATAAAATTATTTTTTATCATTTGAAGAATTCTACCTTCCATCATCAGCTCATCACATGAGATGACGATTTTCAGACGCAAATGCTTGAACAGCTTAAGAAAATATATAAAAAACATAATAGGTGCCTATAAATTTTGAAAGTTGCCCTGGATTTCCCTGAGATCCCATCATCAGATCCTGATTTTGTGATAATGGGACCCCCTCAGAACTATACCCTACCGAACAAAAGAAAAATTTTTGAAATCGGCCCACAGTTGATGGAGAAATCGGTGAACATACATAAAAAAAAAAAAAAATACATACATCGAAACATATAACCTCCTCCTTTTTGGAAGTCGGTTAAAAACATACAAGCAAAATGGCCATTTATTCACTCACTGACAAAAAATGTATATGAAATTTAGCATATATACCTTATTGGTAAGGTGATAGCTGATTTATATTTTACTAGGTAAAATGATGAGTAATTTATAGATAAAAGTAGTCGGCTAACAAGCATATTTTGCAACAAGATCTTAGTTATCGTAAGTTTATATGAAAGTGCCTTCTTTCGAAAAAAATATTAAATAAAAAATGCTGGCAACTCTAACATGAGTATGACATACGAGTATAGTCATTAAAAAATCTTATCATGATGTTAAAATAAAACTAAGCTTTTCAAATTTTACAAAGCTCACTAGTCTCTTCATGTAGCTTACATCTACGCTTTCGAAGCGAGAACATCCTTTGCGCGTTAGCATAGTTCATGCACCCACGGAACTTCTCATTGTTGGTAGTTTTAGAACCCCTTTAGCAATTTCGGCTTTGTGGCTATATGGAATTTTTGCTTTGCGATCTAACCCGCGCGATATTGCCACGCGGCTTTCAATTTACAAACGTCTGAATAACTAAAGTTACGATCAAAACTTTAAAATTTTCCAATGCTTTGTAAAATGTAAAATATGGTCTAACGTTAGCGGCACATCGAGAACGAATCCAACGGTATAAGAGTCTATAAAGATAATCATAAAATAAAAATGTCATTGATAAGATTGTGCATAAGATTAAAGAGACTCAAATGGATTTGAGTGTATGTTATAAAATTTCAGAACAATGTATTCGTTACTTTTATTTTGTGGTAATACGTCCTATAAAACAAGACTATAATTTTGTATATTCGAAAAATAAACTCTGCCGCAAAATTTAATCCAAGATAGGCCTGTTACCTGTGTAGATAAGTGTTGTTTATGCTACGTTGTACGCCCGAATTTACGATCGCCGATTTTAATTCAGAAATCGCCCATTAGCACGACACGACGAAAAAGTACGCACAATTCGTTGCTTCAAGAACATTAAATTAAGCTTAATTTGAATAATTCGGCGTGACGATGCTTTCAAATAGCTGTAATTAAAGGTGTGCTTGTATAAAGTTTTGTGTTAAACGAAATAAGTATTATTTAGTAGTTAATAACTTTTAAAATTGACAGTCAGTTTTTTTTAAATAAATATTGTAAATTATCGAAAGAACAAAGAATAAATAAGAAAAACATACAGTGAAAAACATGAAAATAAGCGATTATTATTCTGTATAACTTTACTATAATCAAGAATCAAAAATCAAGAAAAAATCAAAGTCTTGGTTGCAATTTTATGATAAGAACATGAATAAAAAACATCTACCTATATGCCAGGAAACCAGGAAATATTCTATATCCATTATGAATTTCGAAGTATGAAGTTTAAGCATACTCGCATGCACTTCATTTAACCAGTATCTTATTTCGAAACAGATCGATCCATAGAGAAACCCAGTCAACTTATTCTATACACATTAAATATTCAGGGCGTCAACTCCCAGCACACTAGCAGAGCTTGTAATTGAAAACGTTAGATCAAACTCAACATTCACGTTGGACGACGAACCGACCAAATGAACTGCATGCGCCAACATACAAATGTATGCAAATAAATTGATTTGACGTTAAGCAAATAGAACTAAATACACTTAATCGCGCTGTACAAACTTACGAAATGGAACAACAAACGACGAACGCCAACCGAATGAGATATTACCAATCGAGTTAATAATCGAAACAATTGGATTTCGTTCAACGTTCATTCGATAGCTAATTATTCAAACAGCCAGTAATTTACTATTAAAATATTAAAACTTCAATCATTCATTTTTCGTATAACGGATTTTTCATGTCATCGTAGTGCAATATCAATTGATCCATGATGTACCCGACGCAATCATTAATGTGTTTCTGTCATAATAAAAGAATTTTAATCAACTTTAAACTGCCTTTGTACAATGTACACTCGTGCATTTTGAATTTCATCTTTTGTAATTAATTAAGTAATCAGTAATATATTATTGTATTTAGTAAATGTAATAATTCTAATGTTTTTAATATGTACTATTTTTCACAATATTTAATTGACACTTAGTTTTATTAAAGTACATACTCGTAGTATGTGTCATATCGTACAGTATTTATTTTATATGAAGAGTATATCTTTTTTAAATTAAAAATATACGTTATATATATATTCAATAATATTTACGTGTTGCATTCCAAATATTTTACAAGTATGTGATAAAATACTTTCCTATTTGATCTTTTATCGAGTAGTTTTTTTTTATAAGTGGATATAATTTTTTATCAATTAGAACACTTGATTATACTACATTATATTAACTGAATTGTAGCAAAAATATGAAGTCTAAATATATTAAAGCAAAAGATCACTCACTCACTTACTCATCACGAAATATCGAAAACCGCTTGACATATAAAGATAAAATTTATCAGAGGTATTAGAGGACGAACCCAAGCAAAGTGAGAGTAAGTCGCTGGTCTACATATACATATTTCTTATAAGAGATCTGAATAGTTAGTGGCGTCCAAGTAGTAAATAAAACGCGTAGTAAATTACTATCTAAAATTTTAATCTATATTATCATTCTTTATTAAATAGCACTGACAAGTTATTGATTTGAGCCAGCATTGTGCGGGTAAATGACGACATAAACTTCACGCTTTATACACAAAAGTTGAAGTTTAGTGCTGCCCACTAAAATTTATGGCGCCTCCTTTAGAAAGGTTAATAATGTTGAGATAATATTTATACATAATCAAATGTCTACCAAGAATAGACACAAAGTAATAGCAACAATCCTAAAATTGTGAAAACTTTAAGATTTATAACTTAAAGTGGAATGCATCTAAATACTTATTTGGGATAAGTTACTCGAGAACTTTTTATTTACGATATTTGTATAAGTATTTTATTTATAAATTAAGATGAAGGTAGAATTTGCGCAATAGATTTAAGTCTTAAGAACAGGGGAACAGTTTACAAATTTAGACAATAAATTTAAAGTAAATAGGCAGCAATTAACAATTTATTACAACGGTTACTACGAAGATCTAATAATTAGTGTGTTCACGTTAAGCTAATCGACTGGTACTTGACGAGGGTCGGGAGAGGTCGCGGCGTGCACTACCAGCCTAGCCAGAAACACAGCAACTTGGTCCATTATTCGACAGACGCGCTCCGACGCCTTTTAGCCCTTTGACGTCGAAAGGCCCCATTAGCATGGAGAGCCGGCTTGATCTCGTCAGTTAATTACTGACCTCAACATTAACTCGTATGAGATTAGAAAACATCCTGATAATTACTAATGACAGCTGAAGTTATGTTCAATAAAAATCAAATACGAACAACAAATAATATTGGTCTTTGCATTAATTCAGACGTTCGCTTTAATCATCGTCAAAAGTGAATCTAAGGCGAAAAATCCAAATGAGGATCTGCCTCCACGACGAGGCACAAAATCAAGGCAGCGGAATCGTCGAATGAAACTGTTGATTACGTACCGCGCAAAGTTACGCTCCGTCAATCGGAATTTTATTTACTCTCTCGTTCAAAAAACAAATATGATGGCTTTTAATTTATGAGCGCGTCCGTTGAGCTCTGATCAACCGATACTATAATACAGTATATACTCCTAACTGGCAGACGAGCCGTTCAAATTCGTGATACATGTTTTATTTGATCTTTTTATAGGAGCTCGTTTGTGCCGTGACGACGGTGTTCGAGCTAATGGAGATATCGTATCTGTCATATCAAGAATATATCGTTTGACAGTTTTATTGCGATTGTATGCGATGTTGAGATAAAAGACACGATTTAAGGGTGAGGATAACTCGGTTTGAAGTGAGTGGGTGTCCACGACTTATTTTTCCGCGTCCTTCTCAACTAATCATTGACATGGTTACAACGTTGCAGTCATTACGACTTAAGGCTTGTACTCTGTTACAAAATAACTAAAACAGGGATTAACGCGGAGCTAATGACACTGTAAAGCTATTAAAGCTTTTGCAAAATCTGATTAAAATACGAGAATATATGAATAAATTGCGAGAAGGAATGTGTATCAATCAGTATTACAGAATATAAAGAGTAATGACCTACGAAGTTACTGTGAAAAAGCAATTACAGGTATTAACTAAAAATGTCTACGGAAGAATAAGCAATGATAAACTCTAGTACGGCTGTAACTCGAGCCGCGTCTATAAGCTAACTGAGCAGTGTAATCGCTACCAAGTAAAAACTTGACTAGTGACTCTGCGCGCATGCCTTTTATCTGCGAAACATTATTCAGTTTGCGTAAAATATTGCATAAAGAATTTTTTTTAATTATTACTATAATATATAGACGACAACTTAATATTATATGTCACATAAAAACACCATGCTACGGTGAAAAATTTAAAGCATGGCTTGTAGTTTTTTTATCAGTTAATAATAAAACGTGCAATAAATAACCTATTGACTAATTAAAATATAATTTATAGCGGCATGAAAATAAAAAATACGACTATAAAATCAAATCTAATATGCAAAATAACGCAAATAAAATGCGAATATCGCATATATTAATAAAACTATACAGACACTTATTATGTTAATTTTATGTGTCCATTGTAAACGAGTTCCGACAAAAGAGAACAAAATGGATCCCTAGTTAACCGCGTCGACGTCCGACGCTTATTCTTTAACGCAATTTGTTCGTAGTCGCTATTAAGTAGCCATTTAAATGTAGATCACTCATCTCGTACGGCCACCACACATCAATGATTTTATTCAACGTGACGCAGCTTTAAGATATCAGATAATAAAAGTACCGCGAACACACATCTTGATGCCATTTACCGTACAAAGTGACCGCGTTCAAATTTAATTGGTCAGGTTATCTTCTATTAGAACAGCCTTTAGCTTTATACTAATTTGATCATTATTAAACTGGAATTCGCAGCTTTGATTGTGCTATAAACTAATATATTAACTTTTATATAATAGAGCCATTGCGAAATACTTTTACATTTAAAATAAAGTAATTTATATAGTAGTTTTTTATGTCTTTCATACAGTTTGGCATTTTAATTTAAATAAATATTAAACAGCTTATGTTAACTAAGTATATAGGTATATGCATAGGTACATTCGTGTGCACTATTTTCTATTACAAAAATATGATATGTTGATACTAAGAGAAGACACATAATATAAGTAGGTACCTAAATATGTTTATTTTATTTAGCTTCATTTTCATTTTCTTTTTTTTAGTGCATTTTGTGCTGTGCTGGGTATTTTGTCGAACACTATTATAATATATGTGCCTTACAAACATTAATTAACACATTTAATTTCGTTAAATCGAATACAAACACGTTCAAGGCAATATATAAAACAAAGTTAATATTTTCATATAGTGAAAGCCTACAGCTACAGAACAAGCTACAGAATAAAATACAAGTATCGAATTGCAAGGACAGACAAACATAGCAAACGCAGACGGAACCGCAGGCAACACCTAGTATAGATTACAAAGCGTCCTTTGATGCAATTCCATATAACATACAATTGTTTATTAATTAATATATTGCACAAACATGTGTGCATTACCATATGCAATTAACAACCATCAATCCAAACTAGACTCCATAATCATGAATCAATTATCATTCTATAATATACATTGTATATTTAATAGGTTTACCCTCTGCTTCACGTTAAACTAATTAGTTAAAGCACTGCGCTAAGAGGTTTCCTATACAGATACTTGAAGTCTATAATCTTGATTGGCTTGTGGAACTAAATATGCAGAGGGGAAGCCTTTACAATTTGCAGCGATATCACACAATCAAGGCTTAATTATATGTAAAATATGTTTATGTACACATCATGTTTTACTTATTACCAAAACATTTTAAATAATTTGAAACACTTGTTAGTTACGAAGAATGCTGTTGTATTAAATATCAACTTAATTTTGAAAGGCACGATAAATATTTGAAGTGAATGCATGAAATGCAGTAAGATGAAAAGTAAATCTGCCTTCTGATTCCAAGACAAGCAAATCTGCATGAGAGCTGGACATCCCTATTCTTTATTGTCTGTAGGAGTGGTTTCTATTGCATAAAGCCTCTTGCATTTAACGCTTCCGTGCATTTGATTTACAAAAGGACGCAAACAAAATTTAAAAGATGCCGAAATCAGATCTTCGGATCGTGTAGACGTCTCCATCAACTGACAGACGTCAGGACAAAAAGGGTTTGCCTTGTAAATCAGCACATCAGGACGTCCGAGACTGGACTGAAGGCGAATCAGATATGCAAAAGCAATAAAGTTGTGATGATTAAAGAACAACGTATTGCGGGTATTATTATACAGTAAGATTTTTGATATGTGAGGAAAATAAAATCTTATATTCTCTTAATTTTTTCTGCGGCTATTGGTTGGAAATCTATATATAATCTTACGAATAATTTTAAGCTCCTTTACTCTTCCGCCCTCAATTTGTATGAGAACATTAACAGTATCTTTAAATCCATTTAGTTTAAATTGCGTTAAAACTATGCTTTATTTTCGGAATTAAATCTATTTAATAACAAGAATTCCCTCACTAAATCATCTAGTTATTCTTAAAGGATATGTAATATTAGGCATAAAGATCATTGAAGATTTAATGAAATGAAAATAATTAATTTAAAATTTTTATAACATTCAACATAATATATGTAGGTAATGTACTGTACAAAACCACAGCATCATTAAAACAATTTTATCAATTTAAACTCCAAATATCTTTGTCAGTCTCCAAACATATATCAATTTGCACGAAAAAAAAAACAATCGGAACGTAAACGGCCTTCTTTGAGTTTTACATTAATTGATCACAGCTTAAGATCAGCTTTTTGCAATTAAACTGTAACACGTCTCCGCCTTCATTGAACTAATAGTTATATTCAGTACTTTAAAACTAAAATACTTTAAAAATTACGTAATCTGTTACAAAATTAATTTGCTTGGAAATGTGATAGCATATTCTGTTTATCAATTATAAGTTTTAAACATTATATTTTAATTGTTGAGGCTCATGAAAATTATCTAAAAGGTAAAATCTTACCCCTTGAAAATGAGTAAGCGAAACCTCTGCGCCGCTGCCTTTAATTTGTCTTTTGACGTGATATGTGTCGACAAGTTTATGCTGGAGATGGGTTATGAAAGTAATATTCGTTTCTCGGTATTAATAAATGGATACCTTTAAGCAGTTTTAAATTTTGTATGGAATTCCTCTTCAGTAATATACGCTTATCTTTTCATTTATAAGAAAATTCGCGTATTTATTAAGGGTTAGTACGGAAAAATCTACCAAAACAAAATGCGAAATATAAATTACTTTACGTCCTTTCCATAGTCTCTAAATATACTTAATTTCATCTAAGACGTTTCAGCAGTTTTTATTACAAAAACATTTTTGTCCTCTTTATAAACATAGTATAGAATTATAGATCAAGAAGACCAAAACATCTTAATGCGAAGTGCTCCAGATTTAATTATCAGAAGAAGCAAATGTGTGCTTTATCACACCATTAAATTATTTCTCTGAATCCATGATAAAGCGCCGTGATGGAAACTGTCATCCAATATGACACATTATATTGACATGGGCGAATTTCCATACACGATTATTATATACGTACGTCGTACATACATAGGTAAATATAATACGTAAAATTTGTTGTACTAATTTACTTCTGCTTACAACTTACCCTATGTTCACTCAATTTCAGTACGATTTCAATTGTCCATAGATAGATTTCATATGTACTACATTAGGGACTATAGTATTATCCGATCGTGATCCGGGCATAAACGATGATTACTTATTTTCCCCGAATCACTAAAACCGACCAAGACAATCACCTCGGGCGGAAGGTTGCTATATAAACATTTATTGACCATAAATCCCGAATGATAAACGCATTATACTGCCTTTCTCATTAAAGGCTTGATTTTGTATAAGAAACTTTTACGCCTCTTCGAATATTTACGCGATGCTCTAAAATATGTTCCCGTTTTCATTTATTTCGTCGTTTATTTTATTTAACTTTATATAACGTTGAGAAATATCCGCTTTCGTTTATTAAGTAATGCCAGAACAAATGAGGATCTTTTAATCAGGGTCATATTTCTTTTACGAATGAATTAATAAAATGTTTACTCAGATAACGGCTGCCGACAAATATATTTCTAATTATTTGTGCTTTAATTTATTGCCATATTATTTATTGACACTAAACAAGGATTAATATTTGTTCTTGTGAAATAATAAATTCGAAACTGGTAATGAACTGAGTGTAAAGCATTTTGGACAATAAATACTCTAGAGACACATTTATAGTTTTGAAAGTTTATTAATAAATTAATGGCCTTAAAGTCAACATTCATTGTTTGATTTTATTTTAATAAGTGTCTCTCACCGCCTGTTTATAGTTTTTATTTAGTATTAATAAGGTTTAGATTACTAACTCTATCAAAATTCAAATTCCATTATTTACCAGTCGATCGAAATAAACATAAAAAATGTAGAATACTTAAATTTATGTCCTGCTAATTTTATATATTATGTAGTAACTGAAGTAAAAAGCATGAAATAACCTATTAATAACTAGTGTGAAGCAAAACGGAGCATTGTCGTGTAAATCTGCCAGCTAAGCCTGCGGAAGTGTCGCCTTTATAAGTCGTAAATCAGTTGGCTTATCGGTTTACGGAGCCGTCCCAACGCCGTCCGCGAAATATGCAACTGAGGACCTTAATCGAAAAGGAACTGAGACAATATAAGAACATGTTTATTGCATATTTTACATACAATTGAATTGATGTAAACTACGTGATTAGGATTACAAACATCTAGATTATTCTCTATAATAATAATTGCAGAAGCCGCTTTAAATACAAATCATATTGATAAATATATTAAAGTTCATATTTGTTTGTTTAATATATTATTTTCACAGCAGTACAAAAAAGAAAGGAAAATGTGGTATCGATACAGTAATATAAAATTTATGTTTATTATTACGCCTCATAATAAGTTTGAATAAAAATTTTATTTAATGCTTTATAGACTTGATTTTTATAAAGATTTATTTAAGGTTTATAGCATCATTCGAATACACGTATTTGTGAATATTTATAGCCTGCGTAATAACCGCCGAGAGTTATGTCCCGTTGAGGCCAGGCCGACAAATTGTCCACTCGCTGTGAATTTGTATGCGTCACAGCTTCACATTCTCTTTCATTATTTGAAATCTTTCTATTTATTTCAGAGAAGTTTATTGTGAAAACTTTCATAATGTAGCAAAAAGATAATCTATACTTGATATAGTATACGTTAAAGCCTTAAATAACTAAGAAAAATCTTCGGTGATGTTTCTTGTCGTGGTGTGACGACTCATTTCATTTAATTTATTATTACTGATATTTGGTATCATTACTCATATAAATACACCCAGATAAATTTTATAACTTACAACTTATTTTTATTTTTAATTAAACAATTTAATTATAGAGGTGATAAAAAAGTAAGAGCATACGTATATTTCCTCTCCAACGTACGTTCAACTTGTGATAAGGGCTCAGTAGCGTCCGGCAATTCGGCCGGGCGCGACGCCAAGAAACGCGCTGGGAGAATCTACTTCGGTCGGTGTGTCATGCGGGTAGCTCCTGGTACTTCTTTGAGAGTGGAGCAAGCCCTTGGCTATGTCGTTTGCTTCGGCAGGCCTGCCGGGCCGTCGGGGCGTCGTGGTTGAATGCGCAAGCGATCCTGCGATGCCCCATTAAGACGGAGGGAGGTTTTGTTAGGTTTTAGCGGGTATTACTGGCTTGTTGTAATCCAGTAGTCCCATTCCAATACATACAACATTAAAAAAATTTATTCAAATAATAATTCATTTTTAACTTTATATAGTAGGTAGTAATAAAATCTGTTGTACAAAGTGCAATATGACACAAGTGCGGATTTACTGCCGGCCATTAGTCAAACAATATCAAAGTCATCCTCGCTGATCGAACACTCGATTGTCCCTGGATTCCTACAGCGAAATCTATCACTGAGAAAATATCTACACGTCAGAGATACTTTAAGAACTCGATGGTATTCACAAGATAGTGTTCTAAGTGTACAAGTTTTCACTTTATTATATTATGTTATGTATGTAGAATGCCTAGCATGTACGCCTGCAGATCATGGGCTCAAATCCCGGGTGGAGTCAACTTTGATTATTGAGATTTTCTATCGAGAAATTCTTAGTGTTTAGAAATTAGTGATCAACAACACAACAACCAACCTTGTGCCCCGTAGATAACGAAACCTCGGTTCTGCGCCTGATCTACGCCTAGTCATATCTAAGTGATGAAGTTTGGGCGTGAAAGAAAGAAATGTAATTGTATCTGTGTACATACTTGTGCATTGTAATATATTTTATCATTATGGTATATTTTACAGGAATTCATTTCTTTTCCTAGACTAAGGTTAAAATGATTTATTTAGCTGAACTCTACTTTACTATATGCCTTCTTTATTACGAAACAGACTTGCCTACTGTCCACGAAAATCTCGTTAAAATCTTTTTCAGTTAAAAATATTGGCAGATACAAAACATGTTTGTTTATATTTTGATAGCATGCAAATAGCCATATGAACTCAATATGGGGTTTCTCTAGTTCAAAACATATATCCATAGAAACATTGTTTATTTTACTGCTTGTTTACTTTCTGATAAAAAAAAGTAACAGAATTATTTTTACAACATTAAATTTATACGAGAAACAGTCTGCAACCAACTAATATTTTGTGTAATGGACTTTGTTTTAAGGCAGCCAATAGTGAAATCAAATAGTCGATATTGCAGTCGCTGTACCTTGTCAGTTGCTTGATTGACAGGCGTCGGAGTTCGATTAGATATATAAACGCCAGTATCTCGTAGTCGGTCATGCGCACTATTTTATATGTAAATGTATGTCACAAGATGGACGCATTCACGGTATTCGCCAACTGACGCTTACTAAGCTCTTGGTTGACCGAACGCTGGATACTTTATTTTATCACGATTCTATTTGGAATTAGCTATTTACCATGGCTTCACTTTTGTGCCTAAAAGTAGCTTATTTATCTAGGTCATAGCCTGTCTGTGTTGTGAACATCCAAACCATCCGTACGTTTGTTTCAGCGTGAAGTGAACGAGTAACTAATGTACCTAAAAATACACGTATCATCATAAATCTTTGGCATTTATTTAATGGTCCGATTATTATTATTGTAGAAGTTGTTACTTACTATTTTACCAACTTATTTAATAATAGAGTAGCCAATAATAATTCAAGTGTGAAATTTATAAAATTTATATTAAATTAATTGCTTGTACGAAATAATGGTCGAAGATGAGCATTAGCTATGCATATCCGAGAAACCGGTCCGGTCCCAATGGTATATTGAGATTGTGGCTATACAGTGCCTTTGCACTTAGCAGTATTCACCATGCATATTACGTAACGTACATTAACTAATAAACCAACTAGATTTCAGCAGATTGACTTTTTACGAAATAGTTAGAAGATTCTGTTCTTAAATCGCAGTAATTTTTACATTAGAGGATTGTAAATCAAATTTTAATGTATGCATATGGGTCAAAATCAGAGAGGTGAGCATTTTAGGTTTTCAAATATCTGAAAAATTATGTTTCTTTTTGCAGAAAACTAACAAGAGGAGTCTGTTGTGTCATTTGTCATAAAACTTTTCTGTAAACAGGCACGCACAAAAATACATATTTTCGAAATTCTACCCGTTTATAAGAATAATGCCAGAGTCGTAAGTCATTTGGGGAACACTTTAAAATAATTTTTACAATAATGATTAACCAATGTATTTAAGAATGACCTTCAATAAATTGTAATAAATCTGTTGCTTAATCGAAAAAAATATGTATTTTGAATGTTTTTTAAACAAAAACAATTATTTTTAAATTACTCTACATAAATTTTCAATTAGCGCCATTTCTGCTCCGATACTTTAAGTTATTATAAATATTCTTGCGATTAGTAGTATATTAATAATATAAATACCAAAGTTCAAATGTTATTTTACCTTATATATGCAGGATTTAACTCTAACATTAATTATTAAGTGATTTATTTGCCGTTTTTGTGATGTTCCCGGAAATGATGAGAGTGTTCCCAAAATGACAGCCAAGTTCCCTAAAGTAGATTACGTTCTCCGAAAGCTTTATAATATCCTGTTTTCGATATACGTTATGCATAAAAATAATAATATACATTTACAGTATTATACCTTTATTTATTGTAAGGAATGAGGAACATGAGTATCAAAATTTAATAATTACATGAGTATCAAAGTCTAATAATCTAGTAACAATAAACTTTAAAGTTTTAATCAACAAACATTAGATATTAGGAACGGATTTCTTGCATAGCAATGCTTAAAATCAAAATCTAAACTTTGTGATTTCTAAAATAAACAAACAAAACTACGACTACCTTTTTTCTGTTATTTCGGTGTATGTAAATTATTTATTTTTGGTTTTAGTAGGCATTTTGATCAATATTAAATATTTTTGCGGAGTTGCGCTGAAAGCAAAGGAAGGTGACTTTTATTTCACCATCGTCATCGATTGAGATGTCAGCGACTGAAACATTTTTGCAATTATTTTGTCATTTCCGTACGGTGTACCAGCACCAATATCATCACTATTTCCATGAAGTCGATCTAAAACCGTTTGGAGATTCTCATCATCTAAAGTGTCGGCTCCATTATATACGGCGCCGTTAACACCTTCTCTATTGATACGAAGAGAATTCAGAATCTGTTAATTCATTTCTGTCTAAATTTAACATATCTGAGTCTGACGGCTCTTGGATTTCTTTTCCTTTATCTTGGACTAAAAACACATGCAGTTTAATTTCTTGCAACTATTTTGATAATGGATACAATAGTATGTAAACGTCAACGTAAGAAGTCAGCTAAACTATTTGCCAGCAATTTTTCCTCCACGCCTTTCTCTGTTTTCTTTTCTCTCTTTCAGTCATATCACTAACAGTCTTAACTTCATTTTCAGCTTTCTTTCTCTAGTAATATTCCCTATCTTTCAGTCTTTTCATCTCCTTTTGTCCAGGTGTAATTTTATCTAAAAACTTGCGCTTCCTTGCATTAGCCTTTTCACGATGCTTTTTATAAGCTATACTGTCTTATTTTGATCGGTTTTTCTACTTCTTTTTATCGTTTTCTACTAAATGGATACCTCAAAGCAAAATATTGCATGGTAAGGCTTTTTAAAGGCATTACAATATAATTTTACTTACAGATTTTCATTTCGGGAACGTGGTTCATATCGGAGAACGTTTCCGAAATGACCGTCCTCGTAATGATTATTCGACAAATATTTTTAGATTACGGTTGATGCCACCGTGTTTGGTGTTGGTTTTTGAGGTTATGAACAAGTAAGTTGAAATATTTATTAGTATTTTGTTAAAAGTATGCAAATTTTTTAAAAACTAATCACCAAACAGCGTTCACGTAGTGACAGGGTATTAAAGTACGCTCACACATATCAAATGAAACGGTACTTACTAACAAAATCCATTATTGTTTTCTATAAACATAACACACGGCCGTTTGCTTTGACTAGCGAACTCCACGCTGATGCTTCTTAACGCCACCAAGTGTATGTTTTTTTATATTTAACCGTTGTTTACCCTCCGCGCTCACGAAATGATAGGATAAACGTCAGACAGCATTGGAATAGCCAAAATATGAAGAAATTAATATAATTAAAATTTATTTTAAAGATATATGCTTAATTTAATATGTTTTAAAGCTTATACTAAAATATGGGATTTTTAATTAGTAGTTGTAAATATTTTTGACGTGCCTGAACTATGAAACATGGTATAAGGACGCGTTCCCGGAATGATTATTTAGGCCTATTTTTTTTATAATCAAGTGACAAATTATCAATGAAAATTCTATATGATAAGTGCCTTGTAAACATGTACAGTAGCTTTAATTTGAAATAAATATTGTAGCAATATCATTTTATTTTATTAAAAAAAACTTTGTCAGAAGCATAATGCTCACCTCTCTGATTTTGACCCATATAAAGATAGAAGAAGAAATTAATTTTATTAGCAAGAATTGAAATCTTTCAGAATAGAACCAAAAAGATTCTAAATTGATATATTCTAGATACAAAGCCAACGTTGAGTGAATAACGCTTCGATAGCTGAGATGATGTGCAGCAAAGGCGTCGCGGAGTTATTGGCTTCGAAACCATTCTCATATACGATACTTCACTTTAAAATCTAATGCAACTCGTTGGCCTGGAAATTGAATACTAGATAAAATAATATAGAGAAAGAAGTTTTTTCAAGAATTTAAAAATATTTTCTACTGGAACGGGTATAAAAGAACTAAAATTCCTGTGAATAAAATGAACAAATGATTATTTGCATACGAGGGGCTACATAGAGTCATAATATTTATGAAAGATCGGATAAGCTGCTGTAAATTGCAATTACGCTATTGTTAGGACCGTGAAGGCCATAACTCGAACTTTAGGTTGTTATAACGTATGTTTTTAAGCTTAGCATCCCTATAATCCGGATCCAATAACAATTTTTTACAACTTGCAAACTATTATTTCATATTTACGCAATCGTTTTATTCTAGTTCAACGGAATAATTTACTGTAATAGCACATAAACGTCGTACGGAACGGCGACGTATTGAGAGAAATATAATAAGCTTAGAGGCTATTCAGTTTCATTTCTTAGCAAAGGTGCTTTCCTAGCCCAGACCGGGAGACTTGCAACGATAGAATTTCTGTAGACCAGTAAATAAACTGTTTAATCGCCTATACTTCACAATCTGCTTCTGACGTAACTGCAGCAATAAAAGGTCGTTTCAAAAGTGGCGTACCCAATTTTCATGACTCTATAAATGTCAGAGCATGAAAATTTAAACAAGTGTCATCGTAAACATAGTGGAGGAAGTCACTGTATACGAATTTTAAACACTTTTAAGCGAAAAAAGTTTTGGTCCTCGAATGTTCAGATTTATTTTTGTACAGAAGTACGTTGTTAGTGCTCACAAGTTAAAAAATAGGTATAATTTTTTTAAACAGTAAAACCTTAAAAATACTACGAAAGCTCAAAGCAAAATAAAACTAAAACGCGATAAAAATTAATAGTAAACTATCAATCCGTATTTGTCTTCTTTCATTTCATATTGTCAATGTGCAAACGCGAAAACAAGGGGCGTGAGTGGAAAAATCGTGCAATTTTCCGGATGCCGTTAAAGCTAATATGGCCTTCGGAGGCGGCAGTCGATTAATCTCTGTCGACCGCGATGAGCTCCAACTGCTCGATATAAAGCACCAATCAAACATGAGCCCCGATATTTCAAACAATATCCTTATTGTAAATATAGGAAGCAGAGCTCTTTTTAGTCTGGCTTTAGATTTTGACGGGTCCCTTTGAACGTAAAACGAAGGAGTGATCAAACCGTTATTCTTTAGTAGTAGGAATTATGAGTGCATTGGAACGTGTAGAGATAAAAGTAATATTATAGGATAATGAAATGTATATGAAAATTTATAGTATAAATCACTACCATATTTTATATATATGCATGAGAAAAAGATATAATTAGATATAGATTACATCTTTGAGTATTTACTTTGTTTCTCAGTTTGTGTTCTTTATTAAGTTGCCTTAGTATAGAATAGCACACACACACTTTCAACGGACTCTTTATTTTTCAATTTCTTTACAATTATGGCTGCGTAAACTAATATTTAATACAAAATCCTAACTGTATTGAGATTCATCAAACCAAAGCTGTGAACCGTAACTGACCACTAACGATTTGGCCCCATAGGACCCGGAAACGTAATACCAGTGAGCACATTTCGATGCAAATAAGAGCATTTAGGCGGTGCCTACAGTGATCATTACTACGTTACAACTCGCCTGGGAATGCGTACCCTAAATGCTACAATGATATAAAAAGTCTTAAATTAACATACTTAAAAATGTAGCTCAATTCTTTGTTTTGTTTTTCTTGATGTTTGTGAAATGAGGTATAATGGAAGAATAGAAATGTACATATAAATCTAAAGGTGAAATATCGCACTTGTACAATATTCTTGAATCTTGTATATTGATCAAAATATTCAGATGTAGTAGATAGGGCTAGGCCATAAAGAAATCAGGACTGTTCTTCAATCGCAAAATAGACGAGACAAGCCTGATCGTGAAGCTCCACGATGGGTGCTTTTTAATGTATGAAACATAGAATCGGGCGGTATACAGATGCCCATTCCCAGAGGCATTAAGTTATTAGCTAGACGTTTGGTTCCGATGCAAGCTCGGACACGGCACATAACGTTTTAGTCTTCAATTTGAATTCAATGGACAGAATTAGAGTTGGAACAGGCGGCACGTTCGCTTACTAGCTCGATAAAGTATCTACATTATACGATGTAGAGTTTTCTCAAGCGTTTGGTCCTTGTTTAATTTTCGTCATTGTATTTAAACTGATTTGATACTAAAGTATATAAAACAGTTAAAATGCACGTCGTTTGCAGAAAGTCATTAAAATTTCAGCAGATTTTTGGTAAAAAAATTAGAAAGATTGAACGAACATTCGATTACCTTAGCAAACATACTTCCGGGCTTCCAATTTTGAGGTCACGCAATAAATATTCATTTAATCGCTCCAGAGTTAGGTCGCGTCGTGGCCTGGACGCACGTAAATCTGCTTACGGTTAATTAGGTTAATTGAAGTCATTAATCGAGACGATCGCGACGACCGCCGTATCGTGTTCAATTAGGTAACGAGTAGTGGACATTTGATTATCTTATTTACATCGATGCCTAATTCAATCTTTGATTACTAGCCAAAAGTTGTAGGGTTTGTAAGAATTTATTTATACAGTATATCTCTCAAGGTAGCCCTTTATACCTTTAAGATTTTTTTAGTTCACAACGAATCCGCCCGCATAAATATTTAGTTGTTGATTCTCTTTATAACATAAGTTTTTATTGATTGAATTACAAAACAGAAAAAAATATATTTTAATTTCTAGAACTCGGCCATAACACACAGATCTCACATTTTTGTTATTTAAATTTGTAAGACTACTTCAATGTGTTAACTATAAGAAAATTTAATCAGCGTATAAGTATCCTTTGTCGTTTGATTTATCTACTTGCACACAGAGTAAAGTATAACCTTATATATTTAGACCCGCAGAGAAGGGTTAGCATACCTACGGTAAATATTGTAACATGTGGAATAAAGTGGTATTTGAGCGACCTTAGGGCACATTTTATCGACTAACAGAGTACAGACTTCTCTTTTTTGTTTACTCTTAGAATTATTGAATAAAACTATATTATTAAAGTAAAACGATTGAAGCATTAAATATATGCTACATTTTAGCTAAAAAAGTTTTTGTAGGTGATAATCGTTTCTTTTTACAAATAACATTATCAATAGGGATAAAATTTATCAAACAATTTGTTTCCACATATCACGTCCCATGATACTTTGCAAATCCTATGAAAACAACACGTCCCTAGACATGGCTCGTCAAAGCGTTATCACGCATGTACAATAAAACAAACAAGTTTGTGGCGACGCAGCTTTTGTTTATCGTTTAACTCGACGCACAGCTGAATATCTTAATCCTAAACAAATATGGGGCTGTACCCAATAAATTTTCTATCTCTCTCACGAAGTACGACCGTGGAAATCCAATGCTATACGATATACAATAAGAAACTGTAAGGGAACGATTAAATCGCACAGTCGCCGGCAATAATATAAACAACTGATTAAACCGGCTGATCACAAAAGGAGACATTAGTTAAGGGCCAGTCCGCGTAACCTAACGATAATGGGAGAAATGATAGCGAGAAACTGTTTGAGTATGCAGGAACGGCAAAAACGAAAGCGGCTGAATTCCAATGGATATGCTTTAATTGTACCTACTTATGAATACTATAAAATTAATCATTTTATTTATTAAACATTTTTATATGTCCCTAGTTCTTGATTTATTTTTAGACAGTCAAAGTAGGCTATTTAAAAAAGGCAATAATACATAGTTTAAAGTTTTTAGTTATAGTATTTATAATAAGGTGGAAAGATGCATGCCGACCTGATAAGCACTGCAATTGATAAATTACCCTTAACTAAAAAGAAAAAGCGAAAAAAAATATGTGTTTTTTTTAATAATCTTAAGTTTTTTTTTATGGGACAAAGGGGGCAAACGGGCAGGAGGCTCACCTGATGGTAAGTGATCACCTCCGCCCATGGACATTGCAACACCACAGGGCTTGCAGATGCGTTGCCGGCCTTTTAGGAAAGGGAGGGAGGGAGGAGGGAGAAGGACGGGAGTAGGGATGGGGAGTGGGCCTCCCGGACTCTCACTCACCGGACGAAACGCGACAGCATAGCTGCCACTTCACGCCGCGCGGTCTCCTGTGAGAGAGTGGTACTATACGGGGCGTGCCGGCCCATTCGGCTGCTACCCGAAGGTAACAAGCATGGCACTACCACTTGAGTAATATTAATATATAAATAGTTTAAATGTAATATATTTTGCACGTTTCTCTATTGCTAAGTTAATATTGATATAATTTTTAATAAAATAAATTTGAGAGTAAAAATTACAAAATATGATAAACAATTTCGACGATAAATCTACTCTAAAAATTTATCGTATAATAATTTCAAAATATATTTTCATAAAACGCTTATAACCTATACCAAGCCTAATTATACAGCGCTATCGCATCGAGCACTCGCTAATTTCCGTGGACCGCTCGCCTTTCGTCCGACAACTTCTAGACTGTGGACGTGATCGCGAGACAGATACCGGATGATTTATTTATTATCCTCCCCTTAAATTCTCCCGATTTATGAAAATGTTGTTCCGAAAATCTCGTAAATATTAAACGTGGCACTAAAATGTGCGCTTATTTTTAATTGATATGGAAATCTCTCTTTTAATAATTGTAATTATGTATATGTAAAACATTTAAAATTTTACGTTATTAATTATATAAAAATATACTGGGAAATGGGAATTTAATATATATAATAAATATTATATATTGTATTCCCATTTCCCAGTGTGTTCTGTTTAAAATATTTCATAATAATATTTGATCTGTGTGAAGAAAGCATTAGAAAAACAAAGAGCAAAGAACATAATTGCTCTACTTATTTACAAAGAGACCGTCCTACCCTATGACTTGAAGAATAGTCCTAGAGGCGTCATGGTACTTTGCAAAGTAAACGAATCTAACAAAAATAATTTGTTAAGAAAGATTTCGTCAACTTTTCGTTGTGTTTATTTCGCGTTGAGCGTTCATTAGAACATAAGAAATCAATTACAGAAATATTGGAAGATTGTTGTAAATAATATCACCCTTCGGCGATAGACAATATTTTTCATTATAGATAAACGAAAAAGTAAAAGAACTAACAGCGTAGTAACGTTCAAAATTAACTAGTATCAAAATAAATTAACCATAAAAACCCATAAAGAAAAACATTCTATTGCCTTTATATCACTCTACATTTTCTTTATAGTTAATAACAGGGAAAAATAGCGATGTTGATAATCCTGGCAGACGTCAGGACATCCGGACGCGACGGTCCGGCCGGGATAAGATTCTGATACACCCGGGGAGATTGTTGTCGTTGATTTGTTGGGACAATGGACGCTAGATCTTCGTACCTAGAACACCAGCTGACATCTTTTGTATCAAACGGAATTATTTCTTTTAAAATTGAAACGGGATTTTGCTCGATGCTTTACTTTAGTATTTCACTTTGATGTGTTCAGATTTTTCGCAATGGCATTGTTTGTAGCTACTTCGTATTTTAAAACTAGCAGACAGAGAGATTGCAATGAAAAATAAGTAGGTCACTTTTTAATAATAGAAAAAGTCTCTTAATATTAATAACATTTTGTAAAAATATTTAAATACCATTACTATCCACAAAAGATCTTGCATAAAAATACATAAAATTTTATAGCATTTATATTGCACCAGTGTAATTTCTAAGAGAAAAACAAAATTCCGACAAGAATCTTATAAAACATGGGAGACATTCACCGTTAAACGAGCTCACACGTCACCTTGCGTTGAATAGTAATAACTAATAATATTAGAGATAATCAATTTGATATAAAACAAAACTATGTTATATTTTTTCAAAATTCAAAATGACATGTTACTAACACCTTTAAACAATTTTCAGTAAACGAGTTGTTTATTTTTTCTTAATTTTGAATAACAGTTTTAAACTCATTAAAAACAAGACAACAGTTTTGATGAAGCCAAGTATTCATTATATGTATTTTTAATAATAACTATAATTAATTTTCTTATTATATAAAGATTACTTTTATTAGAGTCTGTGAACCAGAAAAACTACTGCATCGCAGCATCTCACGCATCTCAAACCCGCAGCGAATATGCTTTATTTATTATTCAAAAATGTCTCTTTTTCAGAGTGTTGGGAAACGACATCGTATACAGGGGAAAAATTAACATTCTTCGAAAAACAAAACCATTAGGAGCATGTGTAGGTATATTATGTACATGATATTGGGTGTAGGCAATTTCATAGCATAATATTGATTATTTATGCTTCAAATGTTATATACCAAGATCCCAGAGCGTTCTGACATAACTTATTTTCACATGGATGAAACCTTCACGACTTAGTAGCGTCTAGTATACTTTTAAATACCTGCCTACTTGTGAAGCTTGCCCTGTGACACCTGGGCAGGTACCAGGTGAGAAAGGTAACTAAAAATATGAGTTATCTTACTTAAATTTGTATGGCTGATTTTTATATATATTTTGTAGAATATTATTCTAAACTAGAATTATAAAGTGTCAGACACTTTTCATGGACCAGAGCTTTTGTCAGACGCTTTAAAGCTCGACAAAAAATTAATGAACTTTACTTATTTTTTCATGTCTGACTTTTAAATATGTTATTCAAGTAACTATTACAAAGTTATATTTCATCAGTCAGACAAATTCGAGTGACCAAACATCCCCTAAACACAAAATTATTCAGCCGGGAGCGCTAGTTGTAATAGTTACTTGAATAACATATTTAAAAGTCAGACATGAAAAAATAAGTAAAGTTCATTAATTTTTTGTCGAGCTTTAAAGCGTCTGACAAAAGCTCTGGTCCATGAAAAGTGTCTGACACTTTATAATTCTAGTTTAGAATAATATTCTACAAAATATATATAAAAATCAGCCATACAAATTTAAGTAAGATAACTCATATTTTTAGTTACCTTTCTCACCTGGTACCTGCCCAGGTGTCACAGGGCAAGCTTCACAAGTAGGCAGGTATTTAAAAGTATACTAGACGCTACTAAGTCGTGAAGGTTTCATCCATGTGAAAATAAGTTATGTCAGAACGCTCTGGGATCTTAATCTATTACATTTTTTAACATTTTAAATTTTATAATTATTTATCTACAAAACTTTCACG
Organism: Boloria euphrosyne; assembly: GCA_951802675.2. NCBI lineage: Eukaryota > Metazoa > Arthropoda > Insecta > Lepidoptera > Nymphalidae > Boloria > Boloria euphrosyne. The sequence goes on along the minus strand of OX637879.1, from coordinate 8,640,888 downwards.
TTATTTTTAAATAAATTGTGGATTTTTATTGACTAAATAACAACACTGGCTATTTTATTTGTAAATATATAATTCATGAGCAATTTTTCTAACAATGTTGCAATCTTTCTATCATCTATACATTTCCATTAATCAAAAGCAGTCATAACATTGACTATAGTTTTGGACTGTATTAAATAAATAAAACATGTTGAGATTTGCAAACAATAGAACGTCGGCCGCCGTGTTGCTGTCCACGCATAACTGAAATGCCAAACATGTGGCGTCAAATTAAACGCGGATCTCGATTTAGAAGTTAATTATAGTGATGTAGATATGTGAAGAATAGATAATATTTTTAAAATACATTCTGACATTAATCCGATTTCATCTATCTTATATATAAAAATGAATTGCTGTTCGTTAGTCTCGCAAAAACCCGTGAACGGCTGGACCGATTTGGCTAATTTTGGTCTTGAATTATTTGTAGAAGTCCGAGAAGGTTAACAAGGTGAAGTACCTAGGGACGAACCCGAGTAAAGCGAGGGTGAGTCGCTAGTAATGAATAAATAAATAAATAAATAATAATTCTTATGGGCGTCTTTAAGGCAAGAGTGAATAGGTTGCTACTGAATTAGTGCGACTTACCATCTACGACTACGTCACCACTTACCATCAGGTGGAACGTAGTCAAGCACTAATTCAGAATGAATGAACGTGAAATAAAAAAAAATCATAAAAAATTGTAACAAGTAAATCCTTCTCGCTCCGGTCCGGCTTGTCTCTAGGTATGTTTTAACGATTAGTATACATTTCTCAGCTCTAATTAAACCTTTAATTGAAATCTGTGCAATGGTTCTCTCGTGATGTATTGAAGATAACAACAGACGGACAGACAAATTTTCTAAAACTTCGTATCGATAATAATAATATTTGAATAACATGCTTTAATACATATTTAATGAACAGATTTGACTCAGAATTCATGAATTAAGAGTCTCTTTCCTTCTCCTCGTCTTCTGTCCCTTATAACGTAGTAGATAAACCAAGTTCAAGAGTGCAATATACACTGTACTACTATAAAACACAATATGTAACTACTATAAAATACAAGATCTTACGCTTCTAAAGGCTAGAAGCTGTTCACAAACACGTATGAATAACACTTTGTATCCATTGTTGCTCGAACAATAATTTGCAAACGAAGCTCATAAGCGCCTAAGACGCTATAGGATCAAATAACGTTGGTTTAGATGCATTAGGCTTTCATGTGTAATCCTTTTCCCTTAAGTTGGATTGCTATTGGTGGCTTACCTAAAGCGCCATCGTCTGACATCGTGTTTGTAGCCTTGATACACCGCATGTTCGTTAGATTTATATTGAGTCGAATAAAGCCTCCGTCGTCATAGCAGCCGTAAGCCCTTGTATTACTGTATTTCAGTAAAACGACTGGAGGGATAATCTGACGATAATAGCCAAAATCAATATGACCTATAAACATTTTTATAGTGTTTCATAGTTAAATTAACATATTATATTATATAATTTTGATATAAATAAATAAAAATTAGAGCATAGTTGACAAAAAGGATAGTATTTTATATTACCATATACAACATTCTGTAATTACAACAATAAATAAAGCGCTATTTCCGCACTGTAGAGAATAAGCGCGAAGGAAAATAATAGGCCAAAATTACAATTAATTAAAGCATTTATGCCTTTAATTTAAATATTGAAATTCAATAAGAGCTCTACAATTTCATATTAAATGCATTATTTCAGTGCGGCACGTGAGCCGCGCTGTGTGCTCATTATTTTATAGAACGATAAATTTTTAATGAACTCTACTGATGGTGCGAACACTGTAAAGTTATTTTATTATAATTTTTACGTTATGCAAGAAGTATTTTCATAGCTCATTATAAATTACACCCTTAGTTACGAGATTACATTTTAGTACTTTTCAGTAGTGGAATTTTCATATAAATACTGTAATTATACTTACGAGTTATTACTAATTAGGTAAGTAGTTTCGTCTTTATGATATTATTTTTATGTAGTTTAAGTAAATAAGTTCTTGAAACACGTAACCATGATGCCACCTTATTTATGCATATTCAATATACCCAAATACCAATTTTATTTATTAATTTAAATATATCAAATATTAAATTGTTATAAGAACAGAAAAGCTACAATATACCTTATATATTTATCGTCAATGCAAAATTTTACAATAAATATATTCATTTCAATCTTATATCAACAACATCTTTAACTTCAAATCGACGTTTCGATTTTGTAACCCTTCAATAACCTCAATTTACGTACACTTGTTCTGAAGAAGCACTAGAAGTATTAAGTCTCTTGTCAACGATCTAATCCGGAATACGATCAAAGGCGCTCATTAATGAGATTTATAGATGAAACATAGACTCTGCGACGACGTCGTGCGACATCTTATTTACGGTGGTCAGATTGCCAAGATACTAGTGCCTTATGAGGAACAGCCCTGCAAATAATCTTTAAAAATATTTAATAGTAAACATTCAGTACTAAAGTAGTTAATATTATCTCTTACAAAAACTGAGTTATTTAATATGTTATAATGTTGCCATTCCAATACATTAAACCATTATATATTGTTAGTAACGATACTAAACAAAGTTTCTTACTAGAATGCGTGTAAATCATTAGTATTAAAATATCGAATTAAAAATGAATATATGTTACAAAATATTATATTTCCCTATTATATTTATCTGTCAATATAAGTATTGCAATAGCAAACAACTATTACAAGTTACAAAAGCTAAGTAATCTGCAGTGCACGTAAGATTTAGAAACCAACTCCATATAGCAGCATATCGGCAAGTTCGTGCGAACCGACCGAAGGCGGTCGTATCGACTTGCCTGTAATCCGATAATAATGAATAGAAAATAGTACGAGCATGCCCCAGTTGAAAGTTCCCGAACAACTGGAGGCACGAGAGTTTTATCGCGAGGCATAATTTGACTTCACCGTCACGCGCTGTCCGCTCGAATTTATCGTAAAACTCGATAGTTCCCGAGGGTATTGTGAAGAAATTCACAATAACCCGACTGGGGTGTAATCAGTAATCTATGAGAGTGCTATAAAAATGCTAGCAGTAATTTAAGCACGAACGATAGAACGCAGTATGTAAACACATATGGCACGCCTGTGTTGTACTGCTGTTATGCATTTTAGAACCCACTTGCTTTTGTAAGGCGGCTTATTTTAAATTTGAAATTAATATTTTAGACTGAATTTAAAATTACAATTTTATGATGTTTCCAAAGTACTATCAGACTGTCTAAATGTATGTATTATAAATTAAAATACAAAGTTAATAAACAAGTTACATCTTTCAACATTAACTAATCTACCAGTGAAACTCCTGTCATAATCTGTTCAGCCGTTGCATAGATTGGCGGAAACAAACAGACAGACAATCAAAAATGTAAAAAATTGTGTCTACTTTCTAAGTACCGTATATAATTACATATATATATGCATTTAATATAAATCTGTTATGTTGATTTTAGAAACATGCTTTGGTGTAGGTATCTATTTTAACATTTAATAATTTGTTTAGTTATCGATCTTATATGACACTAGACGACACACATTATTTTCAAATAACGCAATTAAAGTACACTTATACCTTAATTAAGGAATAAATAATCTACAAAAATTGGAATGTATGTTTGAATACTAAGCAATATCACAAATACGAGTATCACAATAATATTACATTAATAAATACACCAAAATATAGAAAATGTAGTTTTAGCTGTTAAATGTGACATAAAGTATTCGTAGGATACAAGCTTTACTCCGATCACGTATTTTAGTTTGAAATTCGAAAACGTAAATTCAGCGTCTGAATATAAAAATTCAAGGGGCGATGTGTGCAAGTGAAGGGGTGACTGCGGGCACCGGATGTGGTAGTGTTGCCAAAGAGCGAGCGATTCCCGAAACATTCATTGAAAATCAAAACCGAATACTTCAATTCAACTTTTTTAGTTAAAAATGTAGTTTATTTTGTTATAAATCGTTGTTAAGCTTACACAATATACATATAAAATAATAAGTTATATTTTGTAGTGTAGGTATCTCATATAATAAATCTCAAATAGGTAAAATACTAATGTTATTTAAAATTAATTTATGTATATTATGCAGTAAGCCGTTTACTATCTCTATAAAACTTCAAGCACGATACTCTATAGCAATAAAGTTAAGAACCTTAAGTTCTTCATAATCTTGAAGCAAGCAAGTTTCAATATAAACGATAGTTTCGATAAACTAATTTCGAAGTAAATAATTATTTTACAACCTATATATTATAAAAAGATAAAGTTATTCTTTTTTTCAATACAAACGCTAACAAATCGACCTACCCCTAGCAAACCGCATCGCCACTCGCTGTCACCTAACCCACCGATTTACTGAAAATTGACATTTCACACCGACAGAGATCTCAGCTCCATCGAGAACTCTTTATCTATTTTTATTCTGATGACAAAATGTAGTTCAGTTACATATCACTAAGAATAAAAGCTTTTTGATATTTTACATTTAACTCAAATAATTTAAGTGTATTCGTTGACAATGGTGTAAAAATTTAATAAGTCAAGTAATATTGTATAACGTGGCAAGTAAGAGTAACATTTACCACTCAATATAACTATAACAATCTAAAAACTCATCCAGCTTTTTTTAATCTATCCATAAAAATCTTAGTAAACAGGCCAATTGATTTTTTATAATCAAACGGAAACAGGCGTACCCTCGTCGGCGTTACGACCAATCGATTCCCTATATTAGGCTTCCGTTAGAAAACAAACCGGGTCCGATGCGAGGAATCTTTTGTTCCATTGTGGCCCGCTCTTTGTTCTACGTCCGTATAAATTATTTTCCTCAGATCCTTCTTAGCTGCGATCCCGTTCCATTTTGCCCGTATTAGTTCCAGTCGATGCGTAACAATTACTGCCTTTATATCTTGGATGACGCCAAAATCATCATCTATCCTACAATTTAACGCTTCAGTGTTATGAATTCGATTCAAATAAAGGCCCAAAGATTAAATCCACATCTCAAAATATGCTTATAATTTCACAAATACATGTGTACACAGCTACGATAAAGAAAATAATTCTGAAAATGTAGTAGTTTATTACACGCTTGAATAATAAAGGAGGTATTCCGTAGAGATGTTTATTACTTTTAAAATTCACAATATAATTCTTTATATAATATTCTCGGAGGTCGAATGAAAAATTTTAAAGGATACTTTCATTAGCGTATATCATAAAACATACATAAATATGAGTGATTAAGGTAGACACCGTTGCGGGGGGTAGTGGATGTGAGCAATGTCAAAAGATATTACTTTTTTATGAGCAGATGCAAACATTGTAAGATACGTATGCGCTCGAGTAATAAGGTTCACTTGTTTAAATTAAAATTTAACAGCATACGGGTTTCTTTACGAGTTTTCATTCCTATATCATCATAATATGGTGCTAGAGCTTCTAATTGTAAAATTTTTAATAGTGGCTTTTAAAACCCAATGCTCATTTAAAGGCATACTATTAAAATGTGACGGGGAAATAAATTACGGAATAGTAGTATTTAACTTAGTGACAATAAAGACATAACTCAAAGTGTAGCTATTCACATAATCTTGTGGTAATTACTACGATAAAAGGTGCCGGAGAAGACACGATCTATCGCTGCCACTGCCGCGATAGCACCCGGCTTTGATTGATGTCATCAGCACTTATGAGTTCAACTAGAAAAACGTTAACAGTACCGCCGCTAATGGAAAACGTTATCCATCAACCCGAAATTAAGACGTAAAACTAAACTAACCGCTAACTGGTTTCTTTATCTAAATTACGACACCATTTTTTATGGAAACAATTACAGGGAGGTTACGTGCGACCGGCGGTGACGAGCGGATTGGAACGAATGTTGGAAGTAAAATGAACGTTGAAACGAAGGCTTCCGTGCGAGAGCGTCACTTAGAATAATTAAGCACCCCGATATCAACGGCTCCTCGAGGCTACAATGGCTGTTGAGTTGGAGTGCTCTGGTGCGGGCTCGGAAGATCAATTGTTTGGTTTAAGTCATAAGTGATTTAGATTTAATCTTTCCATGATTAATATTTAGTTACAATAATAAGACAATTAAATACATATAGGTACTTTCATAGTATATGTTATTTAAAAACGTTAATGAAACCAATGAAATCAGTTTGAAAATATAAAGTTAAATAATAAAGGCAGTGGAGTGAAGAGGTTTCACGGTACAGGAAAACATTATGAGGGAATCCTAATGTTTAATAGAACCAAGAAAGTTTTAAAAAGTCCGCCCGCAATGAACTTTACGAGCATGGTGGACTAGGTTCAGATTCCCCTTGCATTGAAGAGAGGCCTCTGCCCAGCAGTGGGGTACGTTAATAAGTGCTGAATACTTGAAAATAAGAAGAAGAGGAAAACAAATAGACTATGTACATAATATGTAACATAAATATAATTTTATTATATTTTACATTTAAAGACTTTTACCATTTCCTTTGATACAGACTAAGCTCCAACTGTTGCGTCTGCCAGGTGGAAACGTCACCCACTTGTAGGGCAAAATAAATTTCATTCATTACATTTAAAAAACTGTCCCGTCGTTTCACGCTTAATTTCATTTTTACAATCTACACCCTCCAACAAATAAAATGAAAACAATGTAGCTGTTCTTTTATGAACATGATAAATATTCGTAGTTGGTTTATTTAAGAATTTATACGTACCATTAAATGCTAAATTGAACACGTTTGGCTTAGCTTCTAGTGCTTGCTGTGCTAGCGGTCGCGGGTTCGAGTTCCGCTGGGGGCATTCATTCAACACGAATGTTTGTACTCCAGCCATGGGTGGGTTTATATTTATAATATGTATGTATTTAAACCTATATTTGTATAGTGTATCAAGTATGTGCCATCCATAACAGAAGGCTCATTCATACCTTACCTTTGAACTAGATGATGATGAGTGTTGATGCCCAAGCATTTTTTTAACTAGTTACGAGTAAGTACACTAACTTAATTCATTCCTAGCCTACGCGATTTCTCGGCCGTATTTTTATATAACAGAATTTTCTGGCACCTAGCTACTCGTATTAGAAAAAAAAAATATTTAAAAACCTACACGCGAAATGAGCATCACTTACTTTTTACTAAAACAAATTGAGGTAAACCGATATATTACTAAGAATAGATCTGCCTAAGTAAACGCCACAACTTAGCTATTTTTATCACGTAGCTGCCTACTAATTGGTAATCGTAAGCAATAAATAATGCCTCAAAGATCGAAGTGTGCAGTGAAACGTACAGAATAAAAGCTCAGTCTGGTCATATTTAGGTGACTGTTGGGCTCACGGAGGCGGAGTATTAGACGTTTGCTGTAGACAGGAATGCGGTTTGATCATTTTACACTTGGTCGAGTTTCAATTTGCCGCGAACGGTGCTTGTTTATCGATATCTTGAATGGTCATCTCTATTAAAACAAATTTTAGCATGACTGCTTTGCCTTTGTTTAATGTTTCATGCTTAAACACTTTAAATGACTTCATTTATATAAACTGTGCTATATTATGTAGTTTTTTTGCGATTTATCTTTGTTCGGCGTTAAAGTTCGTTCACCCATTGGCAACATGGCAAGTACCACAAAAATTTACGAAATGACGCTGTGACAATTAAGGTTAGTAATAAAAAAGGTTTCTTTGTGAAAGTTCTTCATCGACATCGTTAGAGCCTTATATGAAATAAAATAAATGTATAAGAATTGATTATTTAATATTAAGACATGCACAGTACATAATCGTCATTCATATGGCACCTCAGAAAAGTTATTAAAAGGTATACACGAACCATCGTCATGCGAGAATTCGCTGGCTGTGATTATATATAATGGCGACAACTTCAAAGAATTGGGAGATGTTAAAAAAACAAAAATTGGTAAATGGAATCCAATACAAAAAACGGTAAGTAGTAAATATTTAACTGGAGTCAGATATACACCTAACGCAGTGCTCTCTAAAGACGTAAAGCACCGGCGGCAATATTGTTGACTCATTGGTACATACCTTAGTTAACAATGTTATGAACAGCCGTGTTACCTGCCAATCAACAAGAAAAAACATATCAGGTATTTTTAAGACACTTAACTAATTTATTATGGAACTACAAGTACAAAAAGTCCCAACCTATTTTGTTTTATATAATTATTATTTATTAATGGCTAAACAGAAATAAACAAAGCAATCTATAAATCGACTGCTACAACTTCAGTTATTCAAATATTATTTCGTGCAAACGCGGGGAGAATTATTGTGATGATAAACAAGATACAAGCGGGACAAGGGAGCCAATCACCATACATCACCGGAAAGCATTCAAATAAAACCCCGTGAAACAAAAGGATATCAGGTTTTTTTCTGTTAAAGGAAAACAAATTGTAACAAGTGGAGATCATATCGTTCTAGGCGCCTTCAAACACTTGAAAACTAATTAAGATCAGATGCTTTTCTATGGCGATAACTTGCAACAGACAGACGGCGGATGGGCGGTCTTGTTTGTGTGCTGGCAATCAAAACAATTAACTTTTTGTCGGGTATACTGTTCTCCATTATTAACAGAAACCAACACAAGAGTCCGATATGTTGGTTTAAATGGCCAATTACTCACAATTTAATTGAACATTTATTTATAAATTGTATCAAATATTCGTATAAAAAGTACAAAACATAAAATTTAATTTGGTTATAATTCTCATGGCAAAAAAAATCCCATTAATATATTGACCATATCGTACCTGTATTTTCATGTTAAAACATTTGACGTAGTATAAAAATATCGAATGGAATCATCATAAACCAAATAAAATAAAAGCGCTCTAAGCGCTGCGTGGCGATCAGAGCGTGAAATAAATAAAATGGAAGCGCCGCGCAAATGAGTAAAAATAAATGTAAAAAATTTGGACAAGTACGAGTCGGAATTGAATCTAGAGTATTCCGTACTATTTTATACCTAGTAATTGTCAATCTTAACATGTCTAGTAATGCTATTGCTATTTGCTATAATAAAATCAGTTAGCTTTTTATGCCTTATTTTGTCTTATATTTTTCTCAAAAGAATTTAACGGCAAATTTTTTTGTGAAGTATGGTGTTGTTATTTAATTTTAAAAAGTAAAATTTATAATCTAAGTATAGTAAAAATGGAGACTTATATTAGTTAGATAAAAGCTAGAATCAAATATACCCACAAAAAAGTAGGAGACAGCGTAAATAAGTAGCAAAATATGTTTAGAGAATATATTTTTAAGCATACGGAATACTAAAATCGCATTAAAATTGTGGCGTTAATTTTCCAGCGAGATTTCCCAACAGTCTCGGGGCACGGGGAGGCGCGTGCACCGGACACATGAATTAAAAACGTTAACAATGCCATCTCGACGGGCTCCTTAATGAACGCCGCCTCAGGCAACTCCGGCAATACTCTATGGAAAAAGCACACATACATAAAATCATTTAGAAACACCATTAAATATGGAAAGCGGTAACAATCATTGTCAGTTTTTCAATGCTGAACTATTAAAATAATGAATTTCAATTTCATTTAATACATTCCAGCAATGTTTGCGGTTACGCTTTATTATGGTATCATGTATAAATAGTGAAACACTCAACTGTCCATCAAATTGAAAAGGAATATAATCGCATAATTAACCTAGTAAATAAATAGCCAGCATAGTTGCTTTGCCGTAAAAGAGCAAAATTTCTGCAGCAAGAGGGAAAAACGTTATTGAAAAAGAATCGAGCTGATATATAAATAAAATACGGGTTCAGCTATAGGCGGCTTGTTATCGCATGCCTCGATCGTAGCTCTTAGGGAAAAGTATCGGTTATTCTAGGGACGGTGGGCACAGTTTGCTTTGCAGTGCGCCGACGCGCCTCTGGGTCGTTATAATAATGTGAACTTCGGGAATTGTGGCGATCGTGGAGAATATACTCTCGGCATATTTAGTGTTATTATTAAGAACGTCGACATAATCTTCGATATTACGTTTCATAATTGATTTTTAAATATACAAACGACTTGTAACACATCACAAATACGTAATATACCACTCTATAAGTATCCAAAAAAACAACTTACTTTTATGAGTTTCATAAATTATATACATAAAATTCAACAACCTTTTAAAATTACTAAAGTATTAAAAATTAAATAATATAAAAAAATAATCATAATTTATATTATGGTTTGTTTACTTACTAGCCTACTGCATAAGTTTCGATGTTCCAGCATCAGAAAGAATTTCTTTTACATACATAATAATTGCGAGTTGTCTCGAGGCGTCACGATCCTGATGCATAATGACAAAGTACATACTGACGTGAAAATTGCTCTGCACTTCTTCATACGGCTTACACATACTTTAAACCTGAATCTCATATGTGTTATAAGTCTCACATACTCAATTATAATCACTTCCTTCGTAGAGCTATGTTTCTATAAGAATAGTATAGTCTTTTTTAATACGTTAATAGTAGCTTAATTATTATATGGTAAAAAAATATTTGCGTTTTACATAATTAGTTACAGAGTAGCATAAATTTTTTAACGTTTCAAAACAAAAACATGCCACACAGTTGTTCTGGTTGGAATTTAAAAATAAATTCTTAAATGAATTCAGAGACAGGATTCAACTCAGATTACATTATCCGTTCGTCGGCTAATTTTGTTAAATAAAATTTGCACACAAAAGCTGCAACGCAAAGTAAAAAAAATGTAAGTGTCAAGACAGTTAAATCACGGGGTCGTAACGAGGTTTCTTGAGAAAGCACTTGGATTGCCTGTTCGTTCAAATGCAATTTGCCTGAACAGGGAACGCTATAAATGTGAAACGTTTTAGGTCTTCGTACCTTTATACAATATAGAACAATTAGTAATTTAAATATAATTATATTTTCAAAAACTCCTTTTAACACGGATGAAAAATATAACACAGTGACATATTAAATTTTATCATTATTTGGGCTTTATTACGACTATGCAAATTAAGTCGATAGTATGTAAAAACTTCGCTTACTAGAGCACGAGAAAACAGTATTGAAAGAAAAATATGTAGTATCCGCGACCTGTGAAATAGGTAGTAAAGATATTGCTCACTACTCCACAGCAAACGTAATTATGTAAGCAAAACATTTTTTCTTATTTTGTTAATCCTTATTTAAATCAATGAGTAAGTAACAGGACGATGGTGTGTTGTTCCATTGCCTATATAAAGTGATTCCGCGCGTCTAAACGTAGCGAGGGCGGGTCGTCGTCAAATGAATTATTAGACGACACTAAAAATAATACATAATTTTATTAGAACAAATTAATAAATGCAAGTTTTAAAGTATACAATGTTATATTTTCATATCTAACAAAATTTAATCCTTCATAAATAAATATAGGCTTCATTTAATGGAAAATGTATCACGGAGCGAAAGTATTGAGCCTTTATCTAACTTAGGATAACGTTCCGAGACGTTCAATTAATTAAGCACAGAAGGCGAGTAGAATACCTAATACAAAATTTCCACGACATCATAAAAATTTTCTTATTTTAAATTAAACAAATAAGTACGAAGCAAAGTTTTAATAATTATAAAAAAACAAAACAAGCAAAGTAAACTAATAGAAAGATAATAAAGTATTCTTAGTATGGTACAAATATTTAAACCAATGAATACGAAAACTATGTACATATAACATTAGTGATTAAAACATAGATTCTAGGTTTATAATAAAATTGAAATATAATGATACTAAAGAGTAACTAAACCTAAATATAGTGTTAACTTTTGTAATAAATATATTATCCATACTAATATTATAAATGCGAAAGTAACTCTGTCTGTCTGTCTGTTACCTTTTCACGCCTAAACCACCCAACCGATTTTGCTGAAATTTGGTATGTAGATAGTTTGCATTCATGAGAAGGAAATAGGCATATTATTTTTTGGAAATTCAACCCCTAAAAGGGTTAAAAGGGGTGGCAAAGTTTGTATGAGAAAAATATTTTTATTGCACATTTTTGCATGAAACTTTGAATTAATGCTTTTTAGCAAATGATGAAACACGTATTTCAGGGTTTTTCGAAATTCACCCCCATTGGGGGTTAAAGGGGGTGGCTAAGTTTGTATGGGAAATTTAATTCTATTGAAATATTTTGCGTGACACTGAAATAATGCTCTGCAATACAAATTAAGAGGGCCAGAACTTTAAATGAGGAATCAGTCTTTGGTACATTATAAGTAACAGTATATAAGCAAAAATGTTTATTTTATTCACTCTTAGCGCGAGCGAAGCCGCGGGCACCGCTAGTATGCCATAAAACGATATTAAATGCTATATTATTAACTGGTTCCTGTACTAATGTATTAAGTATAAATTATGGCATTGATATAATAAAGATGCCCAAAATAATATAATATAGGTTTTATACGTATGTTAATTAAGTTTAAAAATAACTGCATTGAATTTAGTTTACTTAAACAAGCAAACTAGAATATTTTTGGCTAAAATGGTCTGCAAAGTCAAAATGTGTTTTACTTTACAATCAAATTATACAACTTTACTCCAATTTTCAGATAGTTGGATCGTAATGGGCCTCGTTAGATTCATAAATGGTTTACGAATAAGTTACATGTAGTAGGTACATAACTACTTGAATATAGTGTAATACATAGTTGTTTATTAATGATGTTTATAAACTTATTGGTATAAGTAAACCTGTAAGAAGCTACGAATGAATATTAATCTGTAATAAGATATGATGTTTATATAAAATTCAAATAAAGTAAAGTTGAAAAAGTGATCAATAATATCTAGATCAGCTGTTTTATTTATCAACATTTCAACAAGATAAACTTATACTTACTAAGAAGTCATTTAATGAATTGCAAATATGAGTACATTTTAAAAATGTTTTACGCTACCATCTGTGTAATATCAGTCGACATTTGACTTAATACCAATAACTGATAATACTCAAGTGTAATCTAAGGGAATATTATTTATGTATAGAGTGTCGGTTGCTGGCACTGCATTCGCAATGAAACGAGACGTGCAACCAAAGTGCAAAGTGTCCAGTATCGCCGCCGGCTCGCGGCAACTTACAATCTCGCCAACATGGTGCCAACCGATAATTTAATTGGGTACCTGACGTTTAATCAATATATTTGATTAAATTAATTAAATCTTCGAGATGTGGTTTTATGGTAGAGCATTACGTGCTTTGGCGGCGAGAACTTCCATTTTTGGACCATGTGATATAATCAAAGGAACGTCAATTTCTTAGAACATTCCAAGAGATTTAGATATAAATTTGTCATTGAACTATCCTTGCGAGATGTTATCTTATACAATATATATTTTTTCACTACATTTTATATATTTATTGTTGATTCTTGTATTGTATGTACCTTATAAACAAGATAATTTATACTGTTTTTTGTTAATTTAGAGAAAATGTTTTAGTAACGCTAAATAATTTTTAAGCAAAAATATTCTTAGTTTTGACCAGATTGAAATGCCAGAGTTTTTGTAACATTCTAGTCAAACAAAAAGTTAAAATTGTATATAGCATGTTTCACTTATGATATCATTTTAATGTACAACAACACGCATGAATTAACTAGAATGTTATGCCCTTAGGGCAAAGACAAAGAGAAGATAATGTCTACGTCAAAGTGAATAAATTCATGTTTCAATGTATTACGAGTATGTAGGCCGTAGGGTCACAAATGATTTTCGAAAATTTCTCATTAAATATACTAGAGAAGATATTTATACTAGTTCATAGCATAACATATTTATTAGTCATTAACGTTACATACAATAAATAAACACCTTGAAAAAATCATCGGAGTAATTGCGAAAGTTTGTATATATGTTTGTAAATGTGTGTTCCTTCATGGTTAAATGGTTGGGACGGATTTGCATGACATAGATAGACGTATAGACATATTATGGATGTAATAGTTAAATATGATCTAAAGAAACATTTATCTTAAGATAAAAACAAATCCGTTCCCTGTAGTGTTCACAATATCATCAGTCTTACGAAAAACAAAATATATGTATGTTACTCATAAAACAAGGGAAAATATTATGATTTCATAACGTTTCATCGAGAAATAAGACCTGTTTGAACTCATATATACACTATTATTTTGATTCAATACAGTAGATAACGACAAAAAACATCAACGAAATTATACTTAGCGGTACGCTTCTGTCGTATAAATAAAAAATCAATATACTGAGACACGGGCCGAGGAAACGATTAGTGTCACTGTGATTATACGTAATGTTATTTATACAGAGAGGTAGATGTAATTTGACCACCATCTATGTGTAATGATCTCTCTGTCAGTTTAAATTGGCTAGCCACAAAAAAACACCCGTGAGAGTTGCACAAGATATCGATATTGAATTCACTTTCTAAACCCATTAGTGTTTTAGTTTCCTGATACGATCCACAAGCCGTTGTTTGTTATTGTATTAGAATTTTCGCCGGAGCATAAAATCAGTGGTGTATTTCCCTGTGGTGCGGTTTAGAAATTTTAACTTTTGTCTCTATTTTAGAAAGCAGTGTTCGAAAAACAATGTGCTTTGCAAAATTCCCAAATAGAGCAGTATACGATTATTTCATAAGCCAAATTCATAAAAAAATATAGCGTCACAAAAGATACTAAATTAAATTGTATTATTATAACAACAATGTTTTAGATAATTTGCGTTATACAAGTAGCGCTAAACGTTAAGCAAACATTTTAATTAAAACGTAACATTCAATTCATTTATGTGAACAGATTTACAGATTCTTGTAAAAGTTAAGACAGAGATCGTAAATAATGTCGCATTCGCAACAAAATATAAGTTGACGCAAAAAGTGATACAAAGGCGAAGCATTCGATACCTTTTCGTAGAAGAGGAGAAAAGAATTCAAATTTAAAAGGCCGCGAAAAATTCTAAAATCAAAAAAAGGGCAGACATGGCGGACGATCCGAACATGTTAACAACGAAATTGAGAATAACATACGATTTAGCAAGGAAACCCTCTTCTACAGCGAATGTGTTGTGTTTTTGTTTGATAATATAATTTATAAATGTACGTTTTAACTTAAATTAGCGTTTTGTTAATACATTATTGCTGTAATAATAATCAATTTAAATAGCAAGTATTTATGTTTATGCAATATAAACTATTAAGTAAGATAGCCTGGTAACTATCGCGTGTTAGATAAATTAAAAGCTACAAGCAATCCGGGGCCCATAATAGAAATGAACGCCAAACTTTATAGAACTCTATTAAAGCTGTGTCCAAACTTCCTATTTGGGGGCGAACGAGCGAAAGTGTTGAGAGGAGAGTTATATATTTTATTCATCCCTTTTACATGCCGAGGCTCGATGGCCGTTCGATAAAGCCACACTAAGGAAAAATAAGCACAACGAATAAGTGTACCTGTCACTCGCATCTTGTTTTTATTTCCAAAATTTGTATAATATATTCTGCCCAGTGTCGCGCCAACAAGATTTTGTTGTATAAAAAGTGAAAGGACCGAAAACAATAGAAATGATCAAAATTGATTGTTCTACTATAATGTTATTTTGGTTCTTCGACGCGACAGTGAATTTTGCCACTTGATGAACCATCATGCTGTTCATTCGTTACAATTAAACTATTTTTCGTAGAAACTTGTTTTCTAAAATATTCTAAATTTTGAAGACACGCTGTGATTCTTCGAATGTGGATCGGCAATACGTGTCAGTCATTCCATTTATGTTCCGATTTCTTGAAACGCCGCGACTTCCAGTCTTTTTAGAAATATTTGACGCTGCGGTGTCAGAGATGTGTTCTCACGTGTTTTTTGGTTTTAGTATTTCTACAAAGATGTTAGTTAGTTAAATATGGCTTCTATTCACTTCCATTTTAGAAAGTTCTAGTCATAAACTTAGCTTATTAGGCTGCTGTTAAAAAAATCACAATAACTTTTATATGGAAGTTGGTTTAAATTCAACAATGAACGAAACGAACTGGTAATAAATTTACAACAGTAAGAAGACCAAAACTTTTTAAAAAGTTGTCATGAAAACCCTTTCCTTTAAATTCGTTTCAAAACATACAAAGGCGAGATTCAAGCAACGATTAGTTAATAGCGTACTAATCCATTAGACTTCTGTGATAGAAAATAAAAAGTGTCTATCTAAACGGTGTCGTTGCGAGCGGCGGCCGGTGTCCGCCGTCACAATAGCACAATTAAAATGCCAACAAGTCTGCTGCCAGCCCAATCCAATTACAGAGGACAAGGATTCCAACGAGTAATTGGGACCGGGGTTGCATAGTAGCACTGGTGAAATACACAGACTTGTCTACACGATTAGATATAGCCAGATTTACTATCTGTTAAAAGTTCCCGAATAATAAACACTTAATAGTAAACATGGTATTTATTTCAAATAAATACCATGATTAAATCAAAAGTGAATCAAAACGTATTCAAATGGGTGTCAATTATGTACATATATAAAAACAGTATTTATATTTATACTTAAGCCAGCGAATCACTCTCACTCTGCTCGGACTCGTCCTTAGGTAAATTTTTGAGGCTACTGATTTTTCGTAGTCTTAGTTTAGTAGATAACCAGTTATCATCATACCAGATGTCGTGGCTGTCATCTGTCCAGTGGCTTTCTCAGACAGACAGTTAAACAAAAATACAAAAAAGTATACATTTCCAAAATTTTCCAAAAATGTTATGTTCAGATTAGACTCAGAATTTATGATATGTATGGATAGTATTCGATGATAATTCAAACACTATTTAACTATTTTTAATACAACATTACAAAACCCTCTTTTCTATATAACTTAATAGTGTAATAACAAAAGATCAAGTGAGTTTCCGGGAAGCTAGGTAGTCTATAGTACACATTTACTTGGACTGATCGAAAAGAAACAATGAAAAATTATAAAACAAACTACCCGAAGCGCTTTTGGAATCGTCGTACTCCAATATCATTGTATAGGACTTTACTTAAGTCTACTATTCTATTTAAAATGAAATACGAATGGATATTTACCGTATACTTGAAATCGTTTTTCCGTTATTTTAGCTTTGCTCATTCAGCATTCTAATTATATATTAACGTACAATTGTGATTATAAATACAATAAATTACAAAGAATAATATCAAGAAATATGTTGCAGGAATAAAATTTAAATAAGTCTCAGTCTTAACTGTGAAATCCTAATGATAACACGCTTTGAAAAATCGAGAGAAGCTGGTTTCAATCCCTGTTCTTGCACCTCTGATATTCTCATGTGCGATCATCTCCAACATGATTACTATTTGCCTTATGTTGAAGAAAAAATATCGTACGCAAACCTGCATAACTTGCAGAACCTACTACCTACAGTTTTCGAAGACATGTGAAGTCCGCCAACCCGCAATTGGCTAGCGCGGTGGACTATTGCTTGATTCACTTCACATGGTAGGAGGACCGTACCCAGTAGCGGGAGTTATAAATGGCGAAATAAAAATCTCATCTATATACAAATTTTTAAAACGTGCAAATAAAACTATGATACGTGTATTCGCTAACACAAAATTTGCAGATGAAACGAGGCAAGACAAGTCTAACAAAAAACTTTCCGTTCAACAAGCGGACTACATGCCGAACTAATCTCGGAATCTGAACACTCCTAAAGGTCCAAACTTTGCTTTGTGAAAATAAAGAGTGCATTTTCTCATTGAAAAACTTTTATATCCGATTTACGTGTTTCAGGTCCGGTCGTCGATTTAAGTAAAGCACACGTCTTATTACTTTTTACTACCAACTCGCCCTGACTTTACACATGTGTAAAATGAACAGATTAGATACAAAACCTACATATACTACGGTTATAACTGTAATTTTCAAACCAGAAAATACAGTAATTTCAGTACTTATTATGTAACAAAATGTCACTAGCACCCAAACTTTCTTATAAAGCGGATGAATGGTATATCAGAAACGTAAATTCTGTATACACAAATATTTATTCTTATATGTAATCGATTTAGTAACCTTTTCAATATATGGAATTAAGAAAAGGAGATAATAATTACTATGAAGACGTTTACATAAGCATCTAAGACATTTATGAAACATGTAACCAAACGTGCGCGAATCGTTGTTATATTACGAAATCTTGTCTTACAAAATGTCAAATGCTTTATTTATATGAAATGGCAACATTTAGCTATCGTAATGACATTAGCGTGATAGTCTGTTGTTTCTTGAAGGTAACGAGTACCTTAAGTACACTTATCAGCACAATTAACTCCAAAAGCTTTCGTTTAATAGGTATATTGTTATATCTTGACTCAAGGATTTCTGCTCTTACCGGTTGAACAATGAACAGCATTGGGCTAATAATGTAGGCACTACCTGGATAAAGTAATTTCTTTAGAGATATTTTAATGCGAAATCGTTTTTTTTTTCTAATATTAGAACGTACCTTGTCAGTTTTATAGTTGTAGCAATAGAATAAACCTTTTAGTTGCTACGAACTTCATATATTTTACATTTACTGCAGCCTCCAATATATCTATATTTGACTTTTATATTATTAATCATTCAGATTCAGATAAAGAAAGTTAATTTATTATTAGCGATAGCAAATAGTGCTATCGCTAATAATAACTACACATAAACTAAACCAAAAAGGCCAAAAAGCGTAAAACTTTGTATTCGCAGTAAGCGGCTTCTATAAATCACCGACGCACAATATATCAGTCAGATTAAAATGGAATTTTGAGAAAAATACGGACATTCAAGGCTTCAAAGGCGTTACTTAAAATGTATTTGCGCATTGTTAGCTTTTCGCTGGGAAGCAGCAAGTAACATAAATTTCGATCGCAGTGGGCACGCTCCCGAATGAAATCTACAGTAAATAAATCGCCGAGTATCTTTCAGGCGGACGATAGCGGTAGACCCCGACGGCGACGCACCGTAAATTAAACCGAAAAAGAGTAAACCTGTAATACAGCGTAGTAAAAGGACCTAAGTTAAGAAGACATGGGCCGCTAAGTGGTCTATCGTGTTTCGAAATCAAAAACCAAGAATGTCAAAGAAAAAGGAAAACATTGAATAGATGATACTCTCCTCGTTAATCAAGAACAAAATGGGAAAATGTACCAGTTGTTAACAAGATGAGGTTTGTAGTAAATTATCTCAAATTTAAGGAACGGAAATATTTAGCTACGTTAAGTAATGTTGATAAGCTAAAAACGTAAAGGAAAAAAGCGACTCTAGAATTATTAATATCAACTACAAAAATACTTAAATAATAAATTGAAATGGCTCTAAAATATATACTTATAATTTAATATTATTTGACTCATTTCTTTTTCTGCATTGTATATTAAAACTATTTTTTTAACAAATCATAAATAAATAAATAAATATGTTGGGACATTACTACAACGGCGCCATCTAGTTCCGCAGTAAGCTACGTAACGTGCTTGTGTTGCGGATACCAGATAGTTGATATACTACGCATATAAATTTTTAATACATACATATTATAAATATAAACACCCATGACTGGAGTACAAACATTCGTGCTCAACAAATGAATGCCCCCAGCGGGACTCGAACCCGCGACCGCTGGCGCAGAAAGTAGGGTCACTACCAGCTGAGCCAAACGAGTCGTCGTTCAAGTCAATCATGTTCAAGGCATAAAAAGCTATAAAGTATAAACCGTTTATTGTACTGTGGATCGAACACCACTTACACTAATTTTACACGCTTTCAAATTATTATTATTGAAAATAAATATATAGTCACAGAGATAGTATCTAAGGCATATTGTATAACAAAGAACCAAAGGAAAACTTAAGAGATATTTACATACTCAAATTATTTTACGTAGGAAGGATAAATTCGCTGAAATCATAATGCGCTTGCTTATTTTGTTTAACTGAACTGATTCATTTATCCAACTGGGTAAAAAAATACAAAGGAGGTTGTGGCGAGCCTGAAAATGAAGTTGTTCGTTCTTGTGCCTTTGTCTATTATTATTCATTTATCTATATAGAAATATTACTCAATCGTTTTTATACTTCGGTACGGCGGTGGTAGCTCAGTGGTAGTGCGCTTGCTTAGAGGACTTAATTATTGACCGTAAGTAGATTATAGTCCTTGATCTTGAACTTATAATATTGCTATTTGAAATTAATTTTCAACATGATCGCCTTGCAGTAAAAAAAGTATCGGGAGAAAACCTGTATGAGAGAACCTAGCAAGTTTTCGAAACATATGAAGATAAAGTCCATTCTAAGGACTACGACCCGCCCGTGCCCAGTAATAATTTTATAAAAAGGGATTACACACATGGATTTACGTTTAATACTATATTAAGTAATCAAAGTAGTAATCTCTATTTTCTCAAGCCCCCGTGGTTTTAGCAAGTTTTGGTTAGTATTTTCTCTATTTTTGATGGGACTTGCAGAGCATTTGCATTTTTATTTTCCTGTTAAACTTTCAGTGTCCACAGAAAATATTTTAGATCCATTTGAACATTTATTAGAGACATTAGTTGTAACATAACGGTTCGCTGTAAATTTTCGGTCAACATAAAAGTTACATGCTCGCTCGTGTTGAGCAAATAAAAAATATTGCGCAAATAACTTATCCTCTGTATTTAATGCCGTAATTTAATAGCATTCAGTTTGAAGTAGTTTGTAGATTATTAGAAGAGTATTCATATAAAAAAACAAATAATATGGTTACTCGTATAATAATCACATGTATGGTAAAATATTGTTGTTTTATAAATTCAGATAGATAGGTACACCTACGTAGATAATTAATATAAGTCTACATTATACAAAGGACAAATAAAACCCAATAAGAAATCAGTCAGAAAATGTTATCTTGTCGTTATTTGTATAATATTACTTACATAGTATGTAGAGTAGTAGAGTATATCTTGTTTGTGATTATATTCAAATCAATGCTTATACAGTCTTTGCTACTCGAGTCACTCGTAAATTCACGAATCGTCGACAAGGCCTGGAGCATATCGTGACCTGACTCGCTTTACCATTTCACATTATTTACGATTTTTATTATGGTGTAAAAATGCGCGAATTCTTACGTCGAAGGCACGCCTTGCGCGTGGATCCACGCGGCGATAGCTACTTCGTGAGCATCGTGATACAGCATATAAATCTGCTCAGAAATACCGATTTTCGATACCCGTTACATTTTTGAACCTTTTTTGAACCTCTCAATAATGGAATATAATGTAATGCACATAACTCGAAGTAACATAAGAAAATTAGAATACTCGAATAAGTTATAGTAAAATTCATAATAACTTTCTGATACAACTCGTATGAAAAAAAACATATTTTATATACATATAGAGAAACATCTTTTTAATTGACTGACTACTTAGAGACGTAGAGTCTCGATTCGTATTTAAATGAGTAGGTGTACTTTTTTTAGAACTAATTAAATTTTTAAGCTCCGAAGTATTTGTTTACACTTTATTGAGGGTAGCAAGCTAAAGACATACCTGGAAGCGAGCCATCCTGAGGGTTCTTTTATTGCAGAGTGGAGTATATACCCCTAGTCTTGGTCGTTGTGGTCTTCCGCGAATCAACGTCACTGTTGAGTACATAAGTGATCCTGTGGCGTCAAATTAAGACGGGACTTAACCCAAGTTCCGTTGTTTTCAATGGATAATACGGCTTTACCAGCCGGGACATCTAGACATAATTATTTGTTGTGCGAGTGGTACGACTGAACGTTAAAAAGGGCTTAATAAAAAAACCTAAATATATATACGAAACACTATTAAAGATATATAACTCTTTCCTATAATTTAATTCCTCCTTTTGATACCTATTTCTTGTATACGGAACACAATATTTTTACACGTTATTTGATATGTTCCGATTCCTTTTCCCCGTCCTACTTGCTCAAGGCTCAAACTAAATTCATAATATATTGAGATTAAATATATGTATGTAAATGTATAACAGAAAATGAATATCTACATATTCTGTTAACGCTAAAAAGATGTGACAAATATTTCTCAGATATTAACAAGGAAATATACGTAATATAATTACTTTTATATTTTATGCAGCTTGTCGACGCGCCGGCCTTTTAAGCGTTTTCCGTAGATACCGTGTTCGTTAGAATTTAATTTACCAAACGAACAAAGCTTTTACCTTGTCACAATTCATTGTGGCAACATTCGTGCACGGCCGCGTTGCATTTTCATTGTTTTATTCACAGTTACTCTTATAAGAAGGGGGCAATCGTTAACACTTTGTTGATTTTAAATATAATAATATAAAGCCCTGAAATAATAAAAAGATTAATTACTATGTTGATATCATCAATAAGTGTTTATATTTAAGTAAAAGTAATTAATAGTATACACAGTATAAGTAACAGAAAATACTATGTATGGTATTTCTATCAAATACATTATACATTCTATCAAAGTCCTCAAATTGTCCAAAAGTCAGAAATGAACGCAATAGCGTAACAACAGTCTGAATATAAAAAGCTGCTTATTTAGATCGAAAGTGTGTTGATGTGGTACTACTACGGTCATATAGAAAACCATTTCTTAAATAAAACCTTCCCTACCCTTTAAGCCTCTCACGAAGGGAGGGTAAGGGGTATCGTTATAAATGCTAAGAGCACTTGTTAAGTTGATCTCTTCGCAGTTCTATTTGGATTTCTATGAACCAAAGTTCCTTGATGTATGGTCGAAAGCTTCTAGCTGCTAGTAAATTTCGAGGAGCAATAACAATATTATGATCGACAAAGTTGTTAAAGTACTCTAAAATTATTAACCATTTCTACAACATCCTAGAATTCTGTTATAAGTTAATATAATGTTATTTTATACATTGGTTTATTAAATCGTATTGTGCACAGTATCTTAATATTTTTACTAATTAAAAAAACATTTAAAAAAACTTAAGGAACTTTTTGATTTTTAAGCCTTTGTGAAATTTCGGCATAACGAATTCAATAACAATTTTAATAAAATACGCTTTAAGAACAAACTACAAATAACTTTCATAAGCTGACCTATAAAACGTAGTTGAATTAATCTCGTTAAAACCCTTCGCGGCTAGTTTTTAAACAAACCAAAGGGGGGAGGGGATTGAAAGGGAGGAGTGAACGTGACGCTAGCGTCGCAACGGCCGCATCTAATTAAAGGGGACACTCATTTCGTCCGCGACAATTTTACGCTCGGATTTAAGACTTCGCACAGTAAAACGTAGGGATTTACGATCGACAACTCCCCGGGCGGCGGATAATTTTCTCGATTGTACCTTTTAATGACTTCGAGACGTGCGTCCGACGGTATTATGGGTCAATATTTTACGCGTGTTGCGAATGTCACGATCTTGTTAAGATCGCAATCGAAATATCAATTGCATTGATGCAGATATATATCTAGCAACAGATAATAAAATTTTGTGAATATTTGTTGAATATTAATTTTTCTAAATACGGGTTGGTTATATGAGTAGAACGCCGCTTTTAATTTTGACGACTTATTAGAAAATGTATGTATTGGATATGGCTATTTAATGACAATGTGTGTAAATATAATGGTAATAATTTAACTTTAATATGACTTGAATTGTCTTTCGTTATTCGTGTGTTTAATCCAGAATCTCTAGATGAATAAACACACAAAAGCTCGCAATAAATAAAGCTAACTTTTGCGCTATTGACCGCTAAAAGTAATACAAAAAAAATATATATTTTTACAGTACCTACTACAACACAATGGTGGTTGCCAATACCCATGTATGCGATAGAAACACATGAGAATCATTAACCCTGCAACACTATGTATAGTAAGTACAGTAGTAAAATAAATTAATGTATTCGTAAGAATATTTTTCGCGTGCAAAACACCTTTCATAAAATGTCCGAATGTGCTCATAAATAAGCTAGGTACTTTTTATTAATACTTTTAAGTTCGCTTATTGCTTTTCTAGACTATAGATACTCTACCATACTGTTTGCTAATCACTTAACACTTTCATAATTAACGCAGCTTTTTACTAACTACGTAATTGGATGCGTTTAAACAGTAGCATTTTCTTAAATGGAATATTACACTGCGCTATAATAATAAATTATTTTTATATAATTTTAATAATTAGTTCGTTTTAATAGTAAAGCATTTTAAGAGGAACTCTTTAAAGTTGAACTATAATAAACATTTAACCACTGTAAGCCTTTAAAATTAACCTAGTTAATTCTAAGTGTAAATTCTAAGTTCCAATATATAGAAATCAGCTCATATGCCAAAGCCTTCAGAATTAATGATCTAAGTGAACCTTTAAGCCGCCAGTATTATTAAAAGGTTCCGTTATCGCCTCCTTTAAAGTAAATTATGTTCCCGTCAAGGTTTATTTATCAATGAAACGGAATCGCATTATCTCGAGGTATCCAAGATTGAAACAATGAGATCCAGCACTTGCCGCGGTCATAACTAACCGTGAGCCGTTACAATGAAAGAGGGATAAATCCACGGGAGTGCGTTCGTGCTGAACTCCTTGCGAAACAATATTTTTAAAGTAAGAGATAAACAAGAATAATAACATAACTTTTTTCTTAATTTAAAAAATATATGATACCAATAAAAAAACGTACAGGTACATATCATATTATATTTATTTAATAATTATTATAACGTACAGGTACATATCATATTATTTTATATTTCAATAATTTTTACAATTATAAACTAGGTAGTCACCCTGTGACTTTGTTTGTGATGGGTGGTTCGTGTTTTATAAGTAAAATTCATAACCACTAAAAATGTAACAAATTAAAAAAGTAATAAGTTATATTATATAGATTGCCATTGCCTAATGCCACGAAAAGTAACAGGTTTGTTATTTAATTAATATTTTACTTACATTTTTACATCAGTAAACTGGCAAAAAATACTTAACTACTCAAAATTACATCACACAAGCGAATGCTGAAGTAGCAAATTATTGAGTTCTCGGCAATTCAGATCAAAGGATTGTGCTTAGTCCGTGTTTACGACGGAGGCTATACGGAGTAGATTTATAGAGGCTCATGTCACCTGCCATCCGCAACACTAGCTGCTTCGTAACTTCTGTAAACACATGTAAGGGGATATCGACCGTATGATATTAATACTAGAGTTGATAATCGATAGTAATTACTGTAGTTGAGTGCGAAGTGGACAGCCGGAGACAACCGATACGACGGCCACCGTGACAGCGGTATTGTTTCAGCGCGATACAACACCACAGCTAATTTATATCGATAGCGCGTCTTGTTCATGACTGGGCCATAGCTATGGTGTGTCCGACGAGACTTCAGTTTCAACTCTGCATAGTCCAGTTATTACTCATTGTTGAGAAACGCCATATCCAGTGCCATATACGAAGCTGAATCATGGCAGATAAGTTTACAGTTTTGATCAACGTCAACGATCGCTTGCAACATCATTAACATATCAAAATACTTATTTCTGATTAAATATAATATATTTTACCGATATTATATAAAACTAATACTTTGCCTGTTACATTTTTATTAAATGTTAGTTAGTAATTTATAATTTAACGGTTCTTCGTTTCAAGTTTCACAAAGCACATGGGCACCAAATTACATTGCTCATCCCTCCACAATCCAATGTAAAATAAATTAAGTCTGCGTACACAAAATAACTGAGAACAGATTAGATTTGCGGGTGCGAGATAATGCCGGAATCAAATTTTGTTTACATTAAAAACATGTCCGTATAAAGTCAGGATCATTTTGTAAGTCGTGTGTAGGACATCAAAAGATGTATATGAGGCGTTGTCGTGTGGAGTACTGCTTACGTGTTGTGAATATTACAACGTGGTATATGTAAACAAATTTACCAACTTTTGATTAGATCAAAAAGAGTGAACGCGACTGAAATAAAAGACTACTTTGACTCTGAGGAACGACACAATGCTAGTCCCATTTTTGTCACATCGAACTTTAGTGGTTCCGCTCTTGTGATTTAGTGGAGTTTTATTCCGAAGAGATTTGAACATAAGTTATTCACTTGCTTTTTCTTCGAAAAGTTAAAAAAGGTTTGGCTTTCTTTTGACAATTTGTGATTTCGATTTATAGTTGAAATGAATTGTTGTTTTATTTACGAGATTTGTAAAAATTGCTCCTAATAGTAATATTTTAAAATAGGTACTTATGCAAAAAGTAAAAGAAATAATTTGAAAATATAAATAGGCCATTTAAACGAACATGTCATTTGCTTAGGTTAATAAAAGGAAAAATTAAAGTATAAAACGTTAATGAAGAAAATTCATATAAAATGTGCGCATTTGTTATGTTCCACTAAAAGTGGTACGAAGAAAAGCAAAATAAACCTACATACATTATGGATGAAAAGTAAATAAAAAGTGTATAAAAAGTTTATATGTCAGTAGCCTGGTGTATACTTAGTTAGAATGTGAAAACGCGGTTACATTTCAGATTTGGTACATTAAACTTTATACGAATGTAGCTAAATTGGACCGTTGGTTAGTTTGTTCTTTGCCAAGTTTTTTCCTGTCCAGGCTTCGAGGACCGAGGGAAATGGCCGTGGACTAGGTAATTGTGTTAAAACTTTCATCAGGAAGTGTGAAATTTTCTGAAAGCGGCGAGGCCAATGTTACCACCGCACCTACAAGTTTAATTTGTTTCGAAATTGCTTGAAAAAAAGGAAATAATGAATATACTCGTAAACAAGTATCTTTGGAGACTTAAACTTATTCACTGAATTCATTCGTAATTTAAATTAATTTAATATTTTTTTAACAATAATCTTAAACAGTTAAGATTTGCTAATAGCAAAATAGATTCTGTAGCACTTCTAATGGCAACCTATAACAATTCCACTGTATAAAATATATTTATGCGAAGAATTAACTACATGTCAAAGCACAGATAAACAAAGAAATTATTACTAATTATAAAACAATAATATGTACCTATATTTTATATGTTAACCAATCAATCTTTAGTCAATCTGTTTCAAATATGAAATTTTTATAATTTTCTTCTAATAACAATTTATTTAAATTTTACATCTAATTATTTTTTTTTATGGGACAAAGGGGGCAAACGGGCAGGAGGCTCACCTCATGGTAAGTGATCACCTCCGCCCATAGACATCTGCAACACCACAGGGCTTGCAGATGCGTTGCCGGCCATTCAGGAAAGGGAGGGAGGGAGGAGGGAGAAGGACGGGAGTAGGGATGGGTAGTGGGCCTCCCGGACTCTCACTTACCGGACGAAACGCGACAGCATAGCTGCCTCTTCACGCCGGTCTTCTGTGAGAGAGTGGTACTATACGGGGCGTGCCGGCCCATTCGGTTGCTACCCGAAGGTAACAAGCATGGCACTACCACTTGAATTTTTTTTTTATAATGAACGTGGGGGTTCTTATCTTCACGTTATATATACATGGATTTTAAGTGTATATTTTAGTTACGCAATGGCTTTACGCTTCTTAGTAATGCACGCTCATATTAGTACGTGCACTGAGATGTCTTGCTGTAACTGCATTGACTGGATCTCGCATTGAAAATCCATTAATTGGTCCGTCATCAGGGATTCTTCCAGCCATGGTCAAGCTTGCATAATAAAACTCCTGATCGGACACGGACGGATCGGCTGTCCAGAATTCCGTAACATCTCCTTCAATATATGGCCTAGCGTGTAAACCTTCTTCTGCATGGTCTGCACATCTGATGTCACCTCGGCAGGATACCAATACCGATATATGACCTTCTAGTTCATAGTTGACGGCAGACGAGATACGTTTTGGGTACTTCCTATTCACAAATTCGAAGTATTGCTGACAAACTTCGATGTCCTGTAGAAATTCGTTTAGGGCATAGTTTGCTGGCATTATTTCTTCAGCGTTAGCGAGCAGTGGAGTGCCATCTGCTTCAAAGCCCCAAGTAGCGAATGGAAAAGGGTTATGGTGATAGATCTCATTCCTTATCTCAGCAGGACCATTGAAAGCCGTCTCTACAGCAGCTCTCAATGCACCAAGCGTAATGGTAAAGGGGGTTTGGATACCAGGCACCCCAACATAGTGCGGTACATCCCCAACTATCATATTCCCAATCGAGTTCAAATAGTTTACAAAACCCAAGAAGTGGGTTTTAACTCCAAGGCATCTATCTCTTAAATCAGCGGGTAAGGTTACTTCTCCAAAACCAACTGATGAATACGGCAGGGCGGTACGCATTTTATATTGCGTGTATAATTTTGTTTCAAACATAGCTAACGCAACTCTATAAAATGCATGTCTATTATAATTTAAGGGTTGTCCTCTCCCCTGCATCACACTCTCAGTCCGCAGGATGTTCTCGCGAACAACAATGCCAATAGAGTGAGTTGATACGGGCACAATGCGCGCGGTTTTCTGCGTAATGCTTAAATCATGCTCAGTATCTTGTTGAAGTCCTCAGCAATAGCGTCCATAGCAGCAATATTCTTCTTTTCGCGATAGGCTTCAGCCCTCTGTTTATCGCGAGAACTCATCTTTTTCTGCTGATGTTGGTTCCTTGGTCTTTCCGACTCGACGGGTGGGTTATCATCCCGGTACTGATTTTGACTTTCGCGGGCTTTGACTCGTAGCGGTTAGCGCCACCCCGACCACTGTTGTTATTATATCTTCCTCTATGACTCATGATCCGTATCGTGGATGAAGCGTCTCCAGGAATACCTAGAAAATTATTAGCAATTATTTATCAAATTCAAGTACATCTAATTTGAAACCCTGTAAAATAGTATTGCCATAGTAATTTTCTTTAAAAAATTTTTTTGTAATTTTAAATAGCCTACCTTTAACTTTATTGTATCAAAACTTTATTAAAAAACGTATATCATAATTTATAACTTCACATTTTTCATTCAAAGAGATGGATTGTGAGAGACAACTGCATACAAATGTGACGTACGTGACTCTAAGACATCGCTAGACGGCATGGCGCCTGCTGTTAATAATATAAATGCTACACAAAACAAAACAATATTCGTATTACACATATAAATTATAATCATATATATTTTCTTCTAAAATTATTTAATGAGACAAGAAAGTTTTGATTACGAGTCTGAATGTTGCGATATTGAATTTTTGCATAGAAAATAGAAATTGTTTATAGAATGGGCATAGAAGGTTATTTTTCTGCAATTTATAAAGTTTTTGTGTTAACTGCATGTTGCCCTATTATTATTGATTAATAGTTAAAGATAACTATAACTACTATAGATTTACCTCAACACTTCTTACATTTAAGATTCGTGCGACATAGCATAGTGTTTTACATATTATTATTAAATGCATTCTAAAATTTAGAGGAACTTAATAAGCAATAAAAATATGCAAATGAGAGAATCTGTCAAAAAATATTATTAACAAACAGTGCCGAGTTCTTTATAAGAAAAATCCAATCTGTATGAAATGGCGGCTGTCAGATATTTTAAAATCTTACTAATAATACTTTTATATGAATTATTGATGAAGCATTTAATGCGGCGGCTTATTACAGCGTATTATGAAAACGAGCTAGGAACATCCATTATCGCTGAATATTTACGACGAGTGACGACTTGGTTAAAGATGTGTCGGACGCACAGAAAGTTAAGTAGACGCAGCGTATCATATCGGCTGCCCAATTTTAAAACACAGTAACTGCAAAATTTTTATACCTGATTTTTTCTAGTATTGCTGCATTTTTTACAACTTTAAGACCTTAATTTTAAGTATTTTTTGCTAGAAATATTTATATTCAAGTATTTTCTATTCATAAATCAAATTTTTCATCAATTTGGCGGGCAAACTTTTTTTTAATAAGAAAAATTGAAAAAAAATTTTAAATGTTAGTTACTGTGTTTTGAAATTGGGCAGCCGATATGTGCAATCAATTATTTATATAATGTCCCACAAAAATATTAATGTAAATAGTTGTACAAGTTCGATTAAGTCGAGAGAAGAAATGGAATCCAAGTAACGGCTTTAATAGAAACTCAATAGAAGTTTATTAAATATAGAAAAGTTTCGATTGCTGTGAATATTACTAGCACAAAATGGCTAATCGGTAAATTGCGTAATTCAAGTGACATGCAATATATCATGTGTAAATAATTTATGTTGCTAATATTTTACAAATATCATGAGGAAACCTCTTTCTGAAACAGGAACTAAATAGTTTTATAGGACCTATGATATGCACCAGCTTGTATATGGGGAATGTGATGGCTGAGAACTTTTCGTATCGAGCGTGCGTACGCAATGGGACTTTGAAAAGAGCTGAATATTTAAAATATCATGTATAGATCGTTTACGATCAGTTTGAATAATAATAGTCTATAAATACATAAAATAAAATTTCGAGTTTCGCTACTCGCTAGTTATTATAACTAAAGAACAGAGTGGTTGAATCAGTGATTTCTGAATATAAAAGAAAAATGCACACATAAAAAGGCAAAATTGAACTTTAAAACCTTTTTGCACACAAAGTAACATATATGGCCTAAAAAGGAATTTTTCATAGTAAATTATAATTATAATAGATGTACTTGGCTAAGCTATAGTAATGCAACATACAAATTTTCTTTGTAACAATGTAACTACATTTGAAAATCTTACATAGTTGTAAACGAGAAGACATCGACAGAATATGTGCAACGGCTCACGATCGATCACGTGTGACACGTTTCGCCGCAACAATAAACGGAAGTTCTTATTTCCAAAATGATTTGTATATGCAAATTACAAATTACATGCTATATAAAAGCAACCCTTTGTCGAGTCGCTTTTTTTGGTTTCATAACCACTAGACACTATTTGCATTTCATTACTGCTACGCTTTAGAATATACACGTTTCAATTTCAATCGCATGAGCCCGATGGGTTAAGGCACTATGCGGTGAATATGAATTAATGTCACATCATTAATTCCGTGTGAAAACGAGCTGAAACTAATGAAAAATTATTAAATATTCTATCAGAGTGAGCCGTGTCAGCCAAAATGGTGTCACTCACTAAGATTTGATTATTTGATGCGCTAAAAATATAAATTAACAATGAATAGGTAGCTAATTGATAATTATCACTGTTATTGTTTTACTTTAATGATGATGTATAGAGTACCTATTTATGTTAATAATAAACACTTCAATGAAAATCCTTTATCTTTTAACTATTTTCTTCTCCCTTTTATAAATGAATAATACCCTGATTAAAACTATAAGTGGATGTACAGATAGTGTACAGTGTAGATTTACACTCCAACGGTTAGTTAAAAACGATTTCATAACAGGTTAGATGAAATGAAACGTTGATATTAACTTTCCATTTTTAGTGAAGCGGACATAATCGTTAAGTCGCCTTTAACTTCCTCACATTCAGATTTAGATATCAACTCTATGTCTATATAGTACTTAAGGTGGATTTTTCTTTACTATTTTCATTTCAATTCGATAATAAAGTTATTGGAAAAGGTAATAAGATTAACAAGGTGTAGGGCGCGTAAATCACATTGCATTACGCGTTCGATGACAGTCCGGATGCCCGTATCGCATTACAGTGGATTAATTGCAGCTCAGCCTACCGCGACAAGAACGATGGTTGCGTGTGCGCATGTATCTTAATAAAAAAAATATTACAAATACTCATAATATATTTATATTATATCGTATTGTATAAGTAATAAGATGTAGGTATTTCTTAATTTAATATCTGATGTCTGTTAAACATTCTCCGAGATACCTTTATGATAGGACCTTATAACATTAATTTACTTAAACATATAGGTTTTTTAGATTTATGTGCCTGCAGTTCATTTTACGGTCGCAAATCCAATTTAATTTTACTAAAACATCCACATGTAATGATTACCTGGAACTGATGATAAGGAACTTGAATAACAGCCTTAGCTCTGCTTTGAGTAAATGGTGTGCGTCATTATATGGAAGTGTAACGAGCGCTTTTGGATCACAACAAATCATCTCAGTAGCCGCGCCCTGTTCCCTAAAATATAATACGAAAATAATTCACCGTAAAATCGTTTAAACGATCTATATTTTCGGCGAAATAATAAAATTACTATGCCACATTTATGTTTTATTCAAAAATTCATAATCTATATATCCCCAGCAAAAAGTGCGATGTGCAAATAAATGATTAATCATCCATAAATGGTACTCAGGGCTGGTCGCGGACGTAGTTATACCCTTAAGAGAAAACTGATATTTTTTGTATAGTGCCGTTTCATTAATAACACCGGTAAAGTTATTCCGAATTTATAAATGGCGTAACTAGTTTTTACAGAAGCCTTGTTTTACTGAATTACCTTAATAGTACCCATACATTGTTACTGGTGCCATTTATTATATTTTCATTATATCTGCAAACGTAAAGCTTCATAAGTTAAGAATTCATATAGTAAGTATAGCATTTATGTGACAGGTGTACATACATAATATGTTGATATGTACGTACCTCTTTAAAAAATATTGAAAAATAAATGCAGTGATTAACAGTGACCAAACAAAAAAAAAACAAATTACATAATTCTTTTCTATAGCAAGTATGATAAGGAGTCATTTATAACAATAATTTATCTACCTACCTATAATAAATTAAACTCATATTGGAATAGCAATAAAATTGTTATATATGTACATTTTTATTTGACTCTATCTGATAAATATGATTTACGTGATAAAATATTGTTAAAAAACATAATTGTTATAAGAGAAAAAAAAACAATCGTAAAAAAAAAGAATTTCTTACGTAATGAGTGTACATTGTACACATACATATAACGTACAGATAGCATACAATTACATTTTTTACAGCAGTAAGGACGATATTTAGAATGCTAGGGTTCTCAGGAGAACTTATAATACGTACAATGTCGACGTAAAATACAAAAACGAATGGTAGCGTTGTCTCACGCACGTTGCGATCTATAATTATTACGAGACAGTAAAAGTGGATACCACCGGTTGCACAGCCACAAATATGGAAAACATCCTCGTCAACTTTATGGCTGTTTGGTTAACGAATGACTTACCGGTATGGCTACAAAAACTATCCGATCTGCTAAACTTAGATACAAAAACACTATATTGTTAATATTGAATTTGATGTAACATTGAAATATTTTCTTATTTCAAAGTTAAAAGTTAAAAATTAAGTAGAATAAATATCTATATTTCCTAATATTTCATATAAAATGCAAAGACCGCCATTCCGTTCATTCTGTAGAAGTAGTTTTTTCGAACTTCTGTAATACCGAATGAATCACACCAGTTAAATCAGAGTATTAGCGATTACATATAAATGATGCCAACTATAGAATAAAACGTCCAGTTATGATACCGTCCAAGATGGACATGGAAGATGTATTCTTGGGATATCCATGAGTACTGCATTAGTAGTAGAGGTTTTTATAGGTATAGACTAATAATATCATATGATAAAGGCTATACTGTCAAATGACACTTGCATGATCCAAATGGTAGACACGTATAATAAATGAATGAGAGTAATGCGTTGATATATCCACTTTGTTAATTATGGAATAACTGTACAGTGTACATCTAAGTGTATGAGACCGATGCGATGCAACCGCCACGATGTATTTACCTATTTAGACGGTGTTTACTATACAAAAACGTCTTTGGTACGTTTAAATGTTTATGTACGATTACGAGTTCTTTGTAAGAAGTATTATGTTAATATTACGAACATTTATCCTTTACAAAAATCGAACTAATAATAAGAATTAAAGCTAGGCATTCCCACATTTCACAGTCATCAACCAAGTCAATCAACAAATCAACGACAGCGTTATATTAAGAACCTCACTTAACATTTTCTTAACACGAGTAATTAATGGACAAAATATGTTGCACGTCAGCTATTAAATTAGATCTTTTATGTTAATTAGGTAATAAAGCCGAATTTATCTCTACATCAGATGTAATTAAAGCTAGATAAGCACGATTGACACGAGAGTATCCGCATATTATATGGTTTACAAGTCTCCAGCATATCAGCACGAGTATTGGATGCGCTTGATTTATGAGCGCCAACAACATTAAATTACATCTAGATCGAACATTGCTATAAATTTCTGGTCGCATTGTAAATCTGCCGTGTGTATTGACGGTCAAATCATGTAGCCAAACTATATCATTCATTGACATAGCTCGCGGTCGGGCTACGTGTGCATTGCACGGTGGGTACTTGGGCGAAAATCTATCATTATTTATGAACTATATTTTCATGTTTTGTTCAACGATTGGTACATCATAATCCGTCACTGTGTGTAAAAGATGTTCTCAAACATTTTACAAAAGAATTTTAATTGATACTTATAGGTAATTGGGTAACATACTTTATTCAATTCGAGCAAAATACAAAGTTTATAATACAATACAATCTTTTATCTCTTCATATATTTTATTAGAAGATGTTTCTAAAGACTTATCTTTGATCTTCCGAGACATTTCATAGATGGCCAACTCATGTAACGGAAACATACCCGTTGCAAGCGTCCATGCCATAAAGTTTCCTACGCTGTTATGACAATGTTTGACAATTTAACAAAACATACATTACAGTTTGCGATAGAGAATTTTATAGAGGACAATAACCTTTATTAAATATTAATTTGAAAAAAAATAAAAAGATATTTTATGAAAGTATATTACAAAAAGTTCAAAGCTCAAGATTTTTATGGATAGGTTCCATATAAAAAGTTACTTCTCCTAGTTTCTTAACCTATTGCTTCACCACAAAAAATATATCTACAAATAAACGCTATTAATGATTAAAGATTCATATTAAAAACATTAGCGGGCAATAGACAAAATATTTATTATTGCACAAAATTGAAGTATGTGTTTATTGCTTGACTATAATAGTCTCCAAATGTTTATGAGCGTTTTAGAAGAGTTCACGAGTTCATATTTTAATCACTCTTATTATCTAGGAGGAGAACAGAGCACACAAAAAAGGTGATTTTGATCGATAAAACGAACACGTAGTAACGCTGGTTTGGTGGTTAGAGCGTCTTTACTGACGCATTCCATAGTAGATATAATATGACTACAAATCGGTGACCGTTAAAAATAAATTATAAATAACGAGCGGGCAATAAACGAGCTGTTCGCAGGTCGCCGATGCAGGCAGATAAATCACGGCCGGCTCTGCTTTTGTTATAGTGTGAGTATTACGAATGGAAAGTCTGATGGGTTCATAGCAATTTTTTTTAGATTTAGTAATATGGTCCGTTCAGTCCTGTATTTAATTTTAAGTATAGTCTTACTTTTTTATAAGTCCTTTAATCGCGTTACTTTATCACGTATACCTGTGTTTATATCGGCATGTTAATGTAGTGTTAATCTTTTACGATACCCTTAAATTTTTATCGGCAAGTCTTAAGTTTCACACTACAGGCGTCAAAAACGAAGAAACGGAGCACCTGTATTTGTAAAGTAAACTGCAAACATCCACAAACTTATATTATTGCCAACAGGATAAGCAAATCACGCAGTCAAACATGTTACAAAGGTGTTAACTACTCTGTCGAGTGGTTTTCGACACCTACCAATTATCGCTCGACTGATATCTACATTTTACCTTCAAATAAACGGTTACTTCCGATCAAGTTTACAATCACAATAATAATATGGCATATACTTTACATAAAGCGCAAACTAAAGTCTCAGATGGCAGTCGTGAAGTTGACCTGATACCTTATGACAAAATTCAAGAAAAAAAACGAAAAGTGGTAAATATATTCGTAACGTTAAACCATAAATCTGTTACTAAAAATTATACATTATATTACGTTTGATATAATTAATAAGTCAATCTAAAGTGAACGAATCTGAAAATTTGCCCTCTGCGGAATTAAAATTCAAAATCATACGGTTCACTTGCAGCTGGCGATAATGGTTGCCAGAAATATCAAGGCTGGCCAAATTTCCATTCGAATTAAGCCTTAAGGCGAAGGACCTACGACCTGATACGTTAAAAACGCTTTTAAGGGAAATTGCTTGTAATTTTTCCATAGTGAGTCAATTTTTTACTCGCCGTTCTCGAATTGGTAGGCGGAGTTTGTATAACGGCTCAAAAAATTGGGTCGTAAGCGGCACGTTTTAAGATGCGATTAAATTTATTAAGCAATAATGCAAATATATTGTCTGTTTAAAATACGCAAATAACAAAAGAAAATAATTTTAATAAGATAACTTATATCCTGTAAAAATCTAGAATATATATAGATTTCCTTTTTCTCTACAAAAGTACATACATTCAATAAATTTTCATACCCCGCAATAAAGACCATTTTGCATACTTGCAGGAACACGCAATTCCCATTTCGTCTTAGTAGCAGGTGCCGACATAGACTAAGACAGATCCAATCATCGAGTTATCCTCATCGGAAACTTGATACCTTAATGGTCGGTTCCACGCTTGCTGAGAACGTAAAAAATAGCGGGGATGTTTAATTATTTTGCCACGCGAGTAAATAGGATGGAGAAAACCGGTGTCAGGACCTTAGATTAAATAATGCAATAGACATGATATCTTTATATTTTATTTTTTACTATAAAAATATTTATATTTTAAAAGAGGCACGTATTGAGAAACACTAAACAGGGCTTAACAAATTTATTTGTGAAATTGTGCTTCGTAAATTTTTTGGTTTATTAGATAAATACCACTTTCGATTTTCCATTTATTCTGTGATAAGATACCCTCGTTGATTGTGATAACTGATAACACTGCCATTCATGTTATAATTGCAATAGGATAATAATGTTAGACAGATCGCAAAAACGAACTTGTTGTTACTACAGTATTTATGCATGTTTGAAGGCTATCATAATATTACAGTATGTCATATAATTTCTAATTTATAGATTAATTATTTGATTTTAGAGCTATAAATAATATATTTTTGATACGTATACATAACACCATTCAATTCTCAATTTATCATTTTTATTTAAATGTCTTCACCTTTCACATTAATTAGGAATGCTTAGAAGATTTACAGCAACGTGATTAATTCTAACCTATTACTTGGGTCTGTGATTATCATCTAGCAACTCTAATGGAAGATAAGACTACTCCTTTTATAAGAATTCATCAAAATCTAATCTGTAAATTTCATCTTATATTATAATACAAGTATATAATAAAATAACCTACCAGTTTTTCAACGAATTTGATTTCTTATATTTTGCGAACGGCTGGCCACTATCACTTAACTCATTATTAACACTAATAATAAATTCAATATATATGTTAATAGATAACTAAAATTTTCGTTGAACAAACAAAGAATAAATCTTGTACAAGCGATGGAGTGATTAAGGACCTCGTATATCAAACTACGAAGGGTGTTCACACGTGAATAAGTAATATTTCTATTAGATAAACCTACTAAGTGTTACACGAACATTCTCAAATTAAACGAAGCAAATAAATACCAGTAATCATACCGACCAGACTTTGCGTGATCATATGTATAAATCGTCGATGTTTTGAACTGTGTAATAAATCAGATTAAAATTGAAGTTTAAATTACATAAATAACAATTATAATTGCATTCACGTTATTGTTAATTTTATTCATAGACATATAGATGTTAATATTTTATTTAGATATATTTCGTTATTTTATTTTAATTTATTATCAAAATACTTCGAAATATAATAAGTATCTATACTAATTGACAAAACTTTTTCTAAATTAACAATAAACCGAAGTCGACAAATTATTATTCTTTTTGAAACACAAACAACACGAAAGAGAAAAGGCAAATCATCTGAAGAATCAACATAATTTCCATTCTCAACAGCGGGGAGGCCAGCACTGTTCTGACACGCCAATTAAATACCAATTGGTTGCCAGTTACAAATAAATTTATTTCACGCCTTTACTTTTATCTTGTATCACTTGAATTGTTCTTACTTTAATAATCGCGACGTGTCGCACTTGTGAGTTTACTTCAATTTAAAACAAATGTGAAGCGTGCTTAGATATTTTGGTAACTTTAAATTTAGCAAACTCTTATACTAACAATAACTGTTCTTTAATTTGAATTGAAAAAAAAGTAAAATTCGTTTTAAGTATAAAATTACCGTTACCTTTATTTAAAGATTAGCTCACGTTTATTATTTAAAAATCATTAGTAGGTATACAAACAAGCGGTAAAAAATAATCCAACGTATAAATCGAGACGTGACGGAGAGAACCACATCGTTAAAGCAACGCCCGGCAAAATAGGATAGAAAAGTTTTTACTGAGCCGGAATTATATATAAAACGAACAAGAAAGTAAAACTCAATTCGCTGCGGCTGGAGAGAAATTTACATAGTAATTCGCAAATAGGCAACGAGGCCCTTTAAAATAGATTTCAAAAGAGCCTATCGTTAACACAGTGCGCCGCGCTCGATCAAGGCAAAATAAAGCGAGATGAATTGGATTTCGAAATACCTGTGCACCCATTGATCCGTTTACACCGCATATTTAAGGCCTAAGATATCTCCGTAGATCTCACAAAAAGCCGACTCGTTGCACATACTTCGTCTGGGTAATGATTGCCCGCCATATCGAACCAAGGAATCCCTTGTAAAAATGACCGCCTTATAATAGGTACCTGCGCATTTTCGGCGAGATTTCTGATTCGTTTCTTATCATCTCATTTTAATCTTGGACTTGTTATGATGCTTAAACTGGGGGGCACTCTGCGAGTGAAGTGATTGAAGCGCCTGATGTTTCGCCCAGATTCCTTTTTTTGACTTTTACAGATTTCTTTGCAGGATGAGAAAATATCCACATGAGTTATGTAGAAAGCTAATAATCAAGATGCTCGCTGGAGTATGTAATAAGATATTTAGGTGGCTGATTATAGTTTATGATTTGTAGAATGTATTATTTATTTACTTTCATACTTCAATAATAAAACACTAACGCAATCTAATAGTTAATAAGCCAGGCGATGGAAACCTGATTTAGCCGCGCCACTTGTAATTGAAAACCGTTGGGTATTTATTTGAATCGCAGTTGGCTTATCTAGCTGTTTATACGCCAGCCTACACAAATCTAGAGACGATACAGGAAAATACACTTGAAGAAATTGTACATTGTTTTAGATAAACAATATTAAAAGTTATTTTTGTAGCATTGTATTTAAATTAATTTTAACTTGATAAAATTATTAATTTTAATTTTACTTGATACAAGATGACTTCTCATGTCTTTCGAAAACTTTGATACCTTCCCTTACACGGGTTACTCCCCCGGGCCCATAAATTATATCTATATTCGTATTTAAACCACATAGAACCGTTGCTCCGTTGATACATGATCAAATAATGAACATTTATAGACATTTAAAAAAAATCATATTATAACTGTATTATTATAACTATATAATGGTTTGAGATATTTTTATTGGGCCTAATTTTCCGTACATAGTACTTATATAGAGATTTTAATTTTAGATGGGAGAGCCTTTTTTATTTGGCATTTTTAAGCAGATAAAGTTAATTAAACAGCTCCAAATTCCATATGTAATACCACATTAACACCTTTATAAAAAGTGTAAGAGATATAACGCTAAAGTACCTACACTTTTTTAGCCTAACAATTTTTAAACCTGTATTACAATATTTATTTCCTTATGTTCTAACTACCACTATAATAAAAGCTGAGCTTTGCAGATGGAGAATAGCGGAATTCATTTTAATATGATCGGGATAATTTCCAGATACTAAGTAAAGTTAAGTAATGCAAACAGTTCTGAGAACTACCGTCTTAACGGTAATGTGGTGATCGTTCCGGATGGCGTAGAGATTAACACGAAGTTTTATGAGAAAACTCGTATTTTGTTTGTTTCTTTTGTTTTTATTTTTAAGTAAATATTGTATTCTATATTACATCAACATAAAAACTGACTTACTTAGCGTAGAATGAAGTTAGATTCTCTTAATCTACCTTGCAAAGCCAAAGACCTATATTATGTAGATAAAATAAAATCCATACTTAATATAAAAATATGATCTAAACACGTAATTACAATTTATATACAGCGAACGTTACATACATACATAGTGGGTTAGAACTACTAAATCTTAAATTTTTGATAGTTATCTCACGGTGATGTAGAATTTGAAGCACCGACAGCTATTCAGTGGTAAGTAAGTAGTTACTGTTCAAATCTGGCGATATAAGCGTCACTAACGTCAAAGTCAAGTATGTGACTACGCATCGTGGGAAATACTCGTATAGTGTATAGCCATCCCATGACCCTACAGCGGTATGGAGCGATTGCGCAATACATTCGATTGGACCACCATAGTACCAATACAAACTACGCTAAAAATAAAGCTCTATTATCATAGCTATCTATATTCCGTGAGAATAATAAAAAAAATGTGATAGTCCTTTTAACACCATATATCTCTCTGTTAAAGTCCCGTTTAACACGGTCTTGGTTTTGGAGATTAGCCGGAACAAACAAACCGAGAGACAGTCAAAAAAATTAAAAATGTATTTCTCTTATTATTACCGTATACTTATTCTTTCATTACATTATAAAAAACTGTCATTATTATAATACATACACTTAAATTTTATTTATCTATATACATTATCACATATACGTACACAAAATGCAACAAAAATGAATATGCTTAAAACGTTTTTAAAAAAGTCTCTTTAAACATTGAAGTGCAATTTCCGTCCGTAAGCATTTTCTTTGAAAACAGTTACATACACTATTCGAAGCGGGGCGTTCCTCAAACACTCAAGGTATGTAATTTCCTCGTTAGGTCACATCGTCGCTTTTGGTGTATTCTGTATACTCTCAATTTTATCATGTTCGTATTTTGTTCTTAGCAATTTGCCGATACATTTATACTTAAAAACTGGTTTCTTTGTTTTTGTGCCGGGTTTATTATACTGTAATGAGTAGAGGAATGATAAAATAATAAATCCGGCCAAAAGTGACTTTTCAATAATCAAAAATTGGCTATATTTGTAGCATAATGGTATAAATTATACATTTTTTAATTAGGATTGTTGTGGAAATAGTAAGTAGAACCTAAAATCACATAACAACATTAGTGAAATCACTATAATATTAGGTACACTAGGTCCAAAACGGGGTCCTTTAGTATAAAATTTTTACAAACTTTGAATGTCTTATTTATATCTAATTAAAAGCCAAAAGAATAAGTTTCAAACTTCTAGCTTTAAAAATGACGTAATTTCCATACAAACTTTCATACCCTATTTCATCCCCTCACAGCCCTTTTTTCGCCTTGAAAAGTACTTGTGTACCAAATTTCATTTAAATCGGGTCAATAGTTTTGGCGTGACAGCGCGACAGACAGACAGGCAGACAGACTTACTTTCGCGTTTATAATATTAGTAAGGAATAAGGATTAGTTCACTGATACAAAAAGCTTGTTTCTAATATAAGTAAGATAAATTTTCTGGCGTATAAATCCGTTATATTATGCAAATGTTCCCAATTACCCCATGGGCATGGTTGGACGAAAACCTAGCTATTTCTGCAGCTGCTATTATTGTATCCTAGAAATGTGTAACGCCGACAGCGTTGTTGAAATGGACTTTATCTAGGTGCCCTAATTTCGACTCTGAAACTTAACTAAAGTTAAAGCACTGGATTAAACAAGGCTACATAATTGCAAATTAATAGGTATTACACTAATTTATAACATACTTATGTTACTAATTTGTTTTATACATTTAAATAATCTAAATTATTAATTTAACTAAAAATATTTACTTATATTTACATAAATTACTACTCGTATGGATATCCCACACTACATTACATTACAGTATAAAAATTACGTATGTGCTATTTCAGAATACAATCTATCTCTGTGCCAAACTTCTCCAAACCCATTTAGCCGCTCCGAACTGACGAAACATTATTGAATACTTATATTATAATAAAATACTAACATAAAGCCAGTAGTTATTACTGCGTATTGAACTGAATTTATACAATGTCCATTGTATAAAGTCGCTTAGTTTTTTTAAAAAAAAAACAACAAATTATAATATCTTTAATTTATAGTTTTAATTTAAACAAAATTCATCTGTTGAAGCGCAACTTGTCAACTGACAAAACAAAATATTCGCCCTGTTTTGCTTCATTCAGATATTACTGAATACCAGGAAGTTTTAATATTCATTGGTTATTTTCTATGAAGTTTTCTTTTTATAAGGGAAGTCTTAATAAAAACAAACAACACTTGTTTCGTTTTATAAGACACCTGTCAACGCATTATAATATCCTAGCGCTTTGTACAGTTTCTTTGAGACATGCGAAATTATTGCAATATCCTATTTGAATGGAGTGAATGAGAAACCAACAAGTCTATCTTATTGGACTGTAAGTTGACAACTTAAGACTCTCGACTTGTAATGGAGAGCGCAACAAATCACCCGCATACACTTTTCACCTACCGTGTTTGAATAAAATATTTGTAGCAACTTCTCAGAACTTGCAAAATGAAAATTTGTCTCGGAAATGTAAAATACAAAGTTTGGAAAATGCGGAAATAAAAAATACAAAGTTTGAAAAATGCTTGAAATTAGCTCAAAAATCATTTCTACAAATAACTGTCAGTAGATTAGAAACAGAATAAAAGATGTAACTGAAAAAAAAAAACAAATGTCTCCATATATTATGTACATTTGAGTCATATTAGAACAACCAGTTATTCATAATATTTTTTCAAACAATTTCTTATTTGATATAAATTTTATTAGATATGCATTGACTTGCTTCTTATCAAATAGGATTTGTCAGCAATATAACTAATACCTAAACTTAAGTAAAGTGTTCAATATAATGGGTTTGATTTGATTCAAAATGTACTATTTACATTATAATTACAACCTCATAACATCAATTTTAATACCAACCAATAATAATAAAATATAATACATTTTTTTTTTATATATAATATATTTTTATTTAAATGCTATTTCATTACAACGCATCGATATCACTCTTTTAAATAGGTATACAATATGCATACAAAATATTTTCATGCTTAATAAAGAAATATTTCTTTGCAATACTCAGTTATAATCATAAGTAAGTTGATGATGATATCTCTCATCGCATATCT
The DNA here is from genome assembly GCA_951802675.2 of Boloria euphrosyne. Lineage (NCBI taxonomy): Eukaryota > Metazoa > Arthropoda > Insecta > Lepidoptera > Nymphalidae > Boloria > Boloria euphrosyne. Next base: position 8,597,488 of record OX637879.1, on the reverse strand, counting down.
TCCGATCGCATCGCATCGATACGCAGTCAAACGAGAGGACACGCAATCTTTATATGTGCTCATAATATAAAAATGCACCCAACGATATGTCATGCGTCAATAGCTGATAAAAAAATGATGGGTCATTTATTAATTCTTGTTTATCAAGCAAGATGGCAATAACTTAACGTCCACGCCTCTTGTTTACACATAATAACTCTAATCAGCTTTCTCTACATACATGATACATTGGTAAATACATTTTCCACTAACACAAATTAACTCATCTTAATATGTATTATAAAAAATAATCAGAAGATAGGCTTTAGACTGTATAAATTGCTTCGTATGAAGATAATAATAGTCACTTGGTACGAATGTATTGAACAAGCAAAAAATAAGGAGAGTTATAAAGAGACACCAGATCGGGCGGCGCAATAAGTAATGGGCCGGGCTCGCTGCGGCCATCGATTGCGCGCGTTATCTCAATAAAGAGCAACAGACTGCGTTCATTAACACTTTGACACAGCGCAATCATAAATTGTGGAACCCTGCCGCGACCCCTTACGCCTGCCTCACAGTACCCCTGGTACCTGGCCCTTGGCCCGCATTCTACTTTTTGCGATTTCCATTGTTTTTGGTAGACGCCATAAAACCGTAACGGCCTGATGTCCGATACGAGCGCAGGTGTTGTTCTTCACACGTTTTCGAGTTAATTAAAACATTTTTAGAAATTATGCATTTCAAATAATGTATTTCAATTTGTGCAGAGTACCTACAGTAACAGCAGGTGCGCAAAATTATCACTCAGTGTTGGTTATCTGTTTTTTTTTTGTATTCATACTTAACATCATCAATCGTATCCATTTGGGTGCAATCTTGACACAGAGTTGATAATAAAATTTTTGTGAGAAATGTACAAGAAAAATAAATTACAGCACACGATAAAAGACGATGTCATTCGTCAATAAAGGTAATTTATTCCTAACAGGTAATAAAAATATAAAACTAATGTGTGTAATTCTAAGCGACGAAATCAACAGCATTAACTGTCTAAAGCTATAGCCAAGTACATAAAATATCGTACCCAAAGTTACAAACATGGGAAGTCATTAAACCAACCGGCATGGCACTTAGGATACTCCTATAGCCGTCTGGCCAAGCATAAAGATCAATATCTCAATGGCTCGCTGCCAAATCTTTTTAATATCGTCCCAGACGCAACTGAAGAGTGGTTAGGAGCGATAACAACAAAACTATTACGTGAGCAATTCGTTTGCGAATTGGTCAGAAGACTAACGTTATCAGTCGCTAGGTAAATCTTATTTGATGGCACAAAATCTCTTTTGTCATCATGTTGAAAGTCATGTCTTCTAAAATTATTTTTAAATACATATTTTTTCTCGACGAAGTTTCTAGAGAATTCTTGCAGTCATGGCCAACTTTTAATGAGTGCAGCCTCGGTTTGCTTTATAAGGACCTCTAGTTTGCGAAAACAATGTAGGTGTCAGCATAAGATATTTGCGTTTGTTGATCGTTACCTCTTGACCAAATTTTTTTTATAAACATATATACAAGCGACTCCCGCGCTCGGGTTCGTCCTCAGGTTTAGCGTCAGTGAAGCCACGGGTTCCGCTAGTTAAATTAAATAAAATTTCTAAAATATAACCAGCCTCTTTTTTTGAAGTTGGTTAAAAAGTTACGCCTAATAACATTAACTATCTATGTGAGACAGACATACAGACACACAAAAAAGTTTTAAATTTTTTTTTAATTTGTACCGTATATATATACTTTCATATGCATTTATTGAGAAGATGTTAATTTGAGTTAAAAACATACACTTCAATTTTATTTATATGTACAGATGTTGTAGATTTAAACATCCAATGATATATTATGCGAATGCAAATGATATATAATAAATATATAATTAAATGAACATTTTAATACTTTTTTTTCTTCGCCGAAGAATACCCTAATAAAAGTCGCTTGAATGAAGGCGTCAAGTTTCACACCGTGTCGCTCCCGCGATCCCAGAAACGAAACAAACACTTATTATCATAAAACAAACAATGACAAAAAAATCTAATAAAAACAAGCTCTAATGACCTGATAGTTCCTGGGATGAATGCCAATGAAATTAGAGAGGAAATGGCAGTAAAATAATCTTTATTGGGGCTATTCAGCATATACAAGCAGACGCTTAGCCAGCGTTAAAAGAAAACAAATCAAATACGAATACGAATACATTTGTAAATAATAAAATATAAGTTTTTTTATTTATTACAGATCCAAAAGCATCTAATAATAATCGATTAGTTTATAATAGTTTTAACGTTTTCTTCACACAAAATAGTATATATCTTTCATCTCTGTTACGGAACATTCCTTTCTCAGGAATTTAAATTTCAAAGACAAGCTGGAATACGCGACTCCCGGTTGATGTAAATCTAAAAAAAGTTATAATGATAATCATATTTATACTATTACTTAGTAGAAAATTTCAATTATTCTTTTTGAAGGGCTTGCCCTTACTTGAAGCCTTGGTAATGTGTAATAAGGTGCGGTGCGTGTTAAATGCTCTTACGAGTATTTAGAATCTTTGGCTATGGAGGTACATGGTCTAAAATCCTAAACAAGAGCTCATCCAGTATTAAATTTAAATTCATACAGTTTTTTAAAATACAAAACGATGTAAAGTCAGCATATATTAAAATACAAACAAAACAAAGTGTGAGATATTCTATAATGAATAAATATAATTGCGGTACGGCCAACTGTTGTTTCCGCTAAAATGTTAGAATTTTACAAAAATAACCAAGCACGTTAATGTTAATTTTAAGTTTTTTATGCACATTAATATAGGTATACAAAATGCATAATAAATATTATTTTTACTAATTAAACTTTATAAAATAATATCGTAGTAATTTCATTCACCCCAGGTTCATTTTCATTCACTCTTCTCGAAATCATTCAAAGCTTTCATGTTTCGAAAAAGCCTGATAATTCAATTGAGATATTTACTACCATACAATATGAATGGAATATTTTATTAGCATTAAGAAATGTTCTCACCCTGGGTAACAGCCTTAATGTGCTTAGTAAACAAAATACATGATAAAGCGTTTTTAAACGATGTTTTATTAGTATTTTACATCGACAAAATTTTAAAAAGAACATTAAAACTATGAAGTTATTCAAAACACATTTATCGTTGTAGCATCAGCATAGAAATGTATGGTGATCTTCTAGCTTCTGTGCGCTTGGGAAAATTTGTAAAATTATCACGAACTTCAATCTGGGCGGTAAACAAGAGATTTCTTGCATTTGTACATATAAATAAAATAAAAAGGCAAACGCCTTTGCTAGTAAAACTAATAATTTATACAATGTTGAATTCAATTCTGAAGTAAAATATTTCCTGTATACAGAGATCTCGTTAAATAAATACTCGTAGTATTCATGTAAAGGTATTGAAAAGGATTTTTGTCAATCAATTTCTCGTAATTGAAAGTTAATAATGTATTAAACAAATATTAAGATAAATCATGGCAAACTGGTAATAATCCATGTCCTATTAATTCTTATTCTATCTTCCTTATATAACGCTATTTTTTATCCCAATTTTTAGAGGATACTTTTTATCCGGGCGACATTATCGGCAGTCTCTCACTATACAATTTTAACATGATGCATTGAGTAAAACCCGCTCGCATCCTATTCATTACACCAAGCAAAATAAATTATCCCTAATGATGAATACTTAATAGTAGGTACGAGTATGTATATAACAACAAACATATAAAAAACAATCAAATTAACTACTCGAATCCCGCAAAATTAAATTGTATTTATACGTTTTTACTTTACTTTTCAAGCATAGTATTTATTTATATATAAAATAGATACAATACTTGCTAGTTACCCTCTGGAGATAAATATAAATTATGACTGCTTATAATCCAAAATTTACGACCAGTCCCAAAAAACAACAAGATAAAACTGTTAAAAAGTTTCGAAGGCAGGAAGCTAACAAAAACTACGAACATATCCGTTCCAAATAGAGACGTAACAAGGCGTCACATAATAAGAAGAAGAAATACAAAATAATTCTATACTAAAAAGTTTACGAATAAAAGCTTAGAATATTTATTGTCACTTCCATAGTAGCGTCTAAATGTTATTAAACAAACAATTCGCCCATTTGACGCTTCTTAGGTCAGGAGACTAAATAATTGATTCTTTCCGGGGCGTGGTACGTCGGCGATGGCCATTGTGAAAGCTAGGGACGTTGTTGACAAATAATATTCTATTCCAAAAGGCAGCCTGGGAAATTCCTTCTCATTTCCGTCGCTAAACGAAACCTCGCACACCAACAATGATAGCGACGTAGCTCCAAATTAAAAAGAAATTGAATGTCGTGAAGTAATGACAATATGTCAACAACATTGTCCGGTCGTGTTTATGATAAATAAGATCAAAGCTAGACATATTTACTAAAGTAAATCGTATACTACTCGTGTTTTTTAATTTATTTTTTCCAGCGACAGCATTAAAGAGAAAATTAGTGACGGTCTACTAACTTGATAATAGTAGGGCGTGACACATAAAGCTCTATGACAAATATGATAAAAAATGAAACTTCTTATTCTGTTTGGTTCAAACAACATAAATATTATAAAAAAATAACAAGGATATTTTGGTAGCGTATATCGTAGCAACCTGCTCACTTAACTAATAGTAGACACGACTACGGCCTGCTGAACGATATTTATATCCTATCATTATAAAATATTTAGCGATACATCTAATTTTCTAAATAACACAGGGTCATTTAAATAGAACGTTCGTAATAGCCAAGCTTCAGAACGCAATACGCCCCTAAGTTTAAGGTAATGATTGGTTCTGAAAGCCCCATGCAAGATTAATACATTCGAGGGATTCAAATAATAACGAAAGCAACGACAAAAAACTAAAACGGCTGATAAATGTCCGTCCCTACCCAGTCCTAATGCATTTAAGAAGACTTCGGGCGCAGAATGGTCGAATTGGAGTAGAGATAACATCCTTCCCAAATATAATAAATCTAACCGATAACGTTCAATATAAACAAAAACGTCCGACTAATTGTTTTTCGTAACCTATCATTATATCAAAGTTCCCTAACGAAATGCACGTAGTATGTGTATAAGCTAAGTTAAACAAAGTTGTTCCCCGAGAAAATTAATTAACTATGAAAACCTAGACTGCGCAACTAATCCAGTCCGTGCTGTCCGTACGGTTATGTAGGTTGCGTAAATTAATTAAGTTTAATGACTACAAACACTAAACTGTAACTGAACTACATGCGTAATATTTTGTAAGTTTAACAATATTGAAGTTAACGACAACTATAAGTCGTGTTTAAATTGTGCCTTTACGCATCGTTAGTTACAAATTTTACAATTATGACAGTAAAATAGATGTAATGGCTATTGTAAATGCCAGCATCCTTCGCAGAAGCCACCCAAGAACATAAATACTGTCGGCATTACTTTCATTTTCGTACAATAGTTTTAGGATATTGTTAGCTTCCCGTAATTGATTCTGTTTCACTTTTACTTAACTTATTTTTTTAAATGTAGTAAGTAGCCATTTGCTAACTTCATGGTAGCCACCAACAAGTTTAGCTCGTGGAAGTATTGTTGAAAACAAACACTGTCTTACATTTATAGCTGTATTATTACTAGGATAGGGATATAGTGAAAGCGTTTAGGTTATTTTTTTTTGTACCTATTAATAATGTTTCGTCAAGGATTCATTGTGAAGTATTATATGGATTACGCAAATATGAAACTATAATATTCATGCTTATATAATTAATGCATAAAGAAATGTAATAAAACTATTAAAATTAAAAAATAAGAAATAATTATTTTTTAATAGAGCTTATAATTAAATGAAGCTCCTCAAAGTTAAGTCTATAAACAACATAATTTTTTTAAAATAAATATTTTATTGAGATTATTGAGATTATTATAGTTAATTATTAACAATGAAGTATAATTTTTACAATGACCCCCATTGTTAGTATATGAAAAATTATTACAAATTTCTCATTTAATCCTCTAAAGGAATATAGTGGTTTTACGAGCACCTTCTATGAATCATTGCAAACAAGCTACAAGATATAATCAATAATAGCATATAAAAGGAAACCCGCACAAGACTCTGTAAGGTGAAATAAATTGTGATATTAAAAATGTTGTTACTAGACATATTTTAAGACAACATTTTTGAAATTATAATTATCTTTATGGTGTGCTCTAAATATTTGCAGCTTATATTAAGGAAACAGTTTTAATTAACACTTTTATTTTTTGTCAAACATCCAATTCATATTGCTTAACAATTCTATCTATTTTATATTATCTAATAATTACAAACAAACAGACAAAAATAGCATTTTTATATAATATATACGAGTATAGACAAGTAACGTACATTATGTTGTGTCGATAATTATACAAATAAATAATACTTTAAGTGAACTAGTTGTCAACTTCTATAATACGAACAACAATATAATACTTATTCAGGTCCGACATAAATGTTATTTGTAAATTACCAACTGTTTGCTATTCTCTAGACAAAAGACATTTGTGCGCAGTAGTTTATTGCTGATTGCGCTAGTTTGCAACTTTTTTTGTTTTTAAAATGACTAGTAGTCCCAGGGTTCATAAAATATCGCCTTAATAAAGAAGACCAGCTTCAAATGTTCAGCTATTTACAACTAATTGAATATGCTCTATTTTATAAAATAATAATTAGTACCAACTAATTGTGCGCATGGTAAAATAAAAACTCTAAGTTAAAAAAGTTGTAAAGAAGTTAAATTTGATGACACATTACGGCTCAACACTAACAAAAAATGCCACACGTGACAAAAGCAATATGACACTAATGTCTTTGCCAAGTTTTGGGACAACTTTTTCATGCTAGAGGAAGAGAACGATGGATGGATATTCCTAGTAATATAAAGTTCGTACAATATTGATAAAAAATCTGGCATTTTTTTCAGTAGAAATAATTTCTTCAAATTCCTTCTACATTCTAACATTCTATCCAAATTCATTATTTAGGTACTATTATTTAATGCATTTTTTCAATACTAAGCTTTAATGTCTCTTACTAAGCTTTTTTCAGAAGGCATTTAGTCACCTGCACCTTATTAAAATATTTTATACTTTATTTTTGCTAGCTTAACGTCCTTTTTCACAATATTCCATTTTTAAAAGGCAAAATCCACAATATTCTTACATTTTATTAGGACAAGGTTAATAAAGCAAACAAAGGCGGCAGTGAGTGAAAGGATCCAAAGTTTTTCTAAAGACAATAGAAAAATGATACTTTCTGTTCAACAAATGCTCAATATCACTGGTGTCATTTAAAAATTTGGGCAAATATTACAAGAATGCAAAACAAAGCGAAGTTGACTCAATTCATTTTTAAAGAGCGTCGTTGTAATAATCGATGATTCATTTATTCCAAGGAAACAGTATGTAATATGGTTTAACAGTGACTGATCGACAATAGCGGAATGCCATTTTTAATATCAAACAGATCAACCACAACAAATTTGTTACAACACGAAATAGACGCCAAAATATTACGGTTCAGTCTTAACCGCAAAAATATTTTAATGGTACCATTAAAAAGTGATAGTAACAAATTGTTTTTTATCAGATAGTTAATCACTTATAAGTAAAAACTTACAAGTCATTTCAACAACAGGAAATATTTTAGAGTATCTTGTTATGAATCAATTAATTAAATATATTAAGTGTAGGTATCGATTTTATGTGTGGTGTTTTCGAGATGTATGTATCATATACGTATATATACAAGCTGAACTAACAAATTTTATTTCGGTATCTTTATTTTAAACAATGAAAATTTCAATGCAGAATAAATTTGTACAATATAGTTGTATAACGGGAAAATTTACTTTTTAATAAATTCAAGAAGACTATGCAAAGATAAATAGAGCTTAACGCGAACGGTTCTAAGCGCTATCGATACGTTTGTAAATACATATAATAAATTCACGAACCAAGTAAAAAATTATTTATATACATACGTATAAATTTTATTTTTTGTCTATTAGATATCAATACGCGTTTTGCACTCATTTAAAAAACATCTTTATAACACAACCAATATTCATGTTATTGTTAATGACGTAATCAAGTTGACATTCAAAGTGTGAGGTCCAGGGGAGAGATTCATTACAATTTGTTACCAAAACAGTGTGACGTGAAACAACCGCCTGCGATCCGTCATTAATTATTACGGGAGCCACTTGAAATTGCCCCCCACGTTTAAGGTGAAAAAAGTGGGCGCCATGAGTGTAGAGCGTGAACGCTTCGGTGGCGGGTTTTGCATTGCCCAACGTCCGTCCTAACAAAACAATGTCGGAATATAGAACGGTCTTTGTCGGTTGCGACTATTAGGAAGAATTGCCGTACGTGCTCTGGGATGATTCTCTTTTACTCCTCTTTACTACCTTCAGTTCGCACATTCCTTTATTTGCTTAGCACATCTCTCCCGAACTAACTACTGTTGGAATTTAAATTGCTTCTTCATTGAATGTACATCAGCGATAGCCATTCAATATTATATACCTATTAGCAATTTAAGTGAAGCTATTATTATTATAATTATACATTAATTTGTAAAAAAATCACAATTCTTACGTATTTTATTATAAAACAAAAAAGTGATGATGTCAACGTATTAAATGATATCAGTTTTATAAAAAAATTATGATATACACAAAGTAAGTATTTTTAAAAGAATGAGGTATTCTGGCTTATAGAGAGATAAAGAAAAGATAGGCAAGACAGCATAGAATACATTCCTTTTAACAACTGAGCCAAAAGTTATTAGCTTTTTTGTTTTGCAGAAAACAAAAGATAGGCATGACCAAAGATTTTTAAGGCACGTGATTTTAAGATGTCGTTCTTTAAAATGATATATTTTAAACAATATCAAAACTTATAGAAAAAAATACAAAACGCTATTTGAAAAAATGTATGCAACAAAAAATAATGATCTTTTTGAGTTATACCAGAATAAATAGAACATTGAACTACATTATGAATTCTCTAAATTGAGAAATCGATTTTTATGTCTACCAAATCCCCATGACTCACATAATAGCGTTATAATAACATTTTTAATAACCTTCTATTCACAACAACATTCGACGAGCATTTTGTTATTGTAACGCAAATTACGTGTGAAATGTGTAATAAATACAGTGGATCCTGTTTAGTTCCATGCTAACCCAAAATCTATGATATCTGCATAGTTTTGTTAGCATATAACAATATAAATACGAAGCCGTTATACCTTTTATTTAACCGTTTTAGAGAAATCTGTTATCAAAGTTGAAAATATAGCGTGGAAAAAAACTGGTCACGTTTTTACGTCCCGCGAGATGATCAAAGTTTTCGAAACGATGCACCTGTATTATTAAAGCTTCACACACTTTTGTTCTCATACAATAGACAACAAATTGCAACTAGTATTTTTCATATCGGACAAGGGTAGCAGGTAAACGATGAACCACGAACGAATTGTTATAATCTAGTTCTCTAAGTTAGTTTTTGCAATATATGTCATCATTTAAACATTACTAATATAAAAATAATTTATTAAACCTATATATTAAAGATGTAACAGCAAAAAAATCTAAGTGATATTTTATTCGATCCACATACCCACAAGCAATTAAAAAATTATACTTAAATACAGTCGTAAACGTATGTAATGTATGAACGCGTAAAATTTAATAGCGTTAAGTAATCTGCATAAACATTAAAATAGTCACTGATTATCACCTTGTTGATCATAAAACAGCTGGTTTCGTCACACTTATTTATAAAACAGTTTTTTCATAATTTAATTCACATATAAAATCTATATAAAGTGCAGTAAAGTATTAATTGCTATACAGTAAGTTTTCATTGAATTTCTTTTTGATAATATATCACTGTCAATTTTTTAAAGCGACATATTAGCTCAGTACTTCGCTTCTAACAGTAGTGTATGTTCCTATAATGCATCTAATATGAGATAGCAGTACTACCACTCAACGTCATAGATCATAAAAGGGACAATTGTAACGAAAAAAATCATATTATACGTTACATTCAATCAGTTCCATTTGTCCGCAAAAACGAATGTGTAACGTGACTTTGCCTCGAAGTCCCGGAAAAAATGAAACGCCTTTCGTGGATTGTTCTATGTTCAGATATAAATTAAACATATTATGGCCACAACAATCGCTCATCTGTAATTATAATAAGGCCCACGAGTCACGTTCGATGGACAGCGCTACGTTTAGTTGAAGAATAAACATCAGATTCGTGATAAAGACACTTACACATGAGTATGTTCAAACTGAAATTATATTAACACGTGTTGTCTAAAATACCTCACACCTTTTAACATGGTATATTTCTACGCTTTTCTTGAGTGTACACAAAATATTGTAAGCCCAAAGTAGATAACAATGAAAATTCTGTACAAATATTTTTAGATTGCCCACAATCTAAAAAATGATATTACCTAAAAGCGACAGAAAAATAGAAGTAAGTAGTATAATTAAGTAGAGTAATTTAAGGAAATTAAACAATTTTAATGTGCAAGGACTTCAAGGTAGGTGTGGTTGGTATACATTATAAGACTTACTATCTGATATCGGATCAGTCAAGCGGCTATAATTGCAATGAAATACCACGAGATCTGTGTTAGAAAATCTTGGTGCCTATAGTAGGCTGTAAAATTACGAGCAAGCTCTAAATGGTAGGTTTACTATCTTATGTAAATTAACTAATAGGCTATAAATTAAGTGTGAAAATCAAAGTAGGTACTAATGAGACTTATAATATTGCAATCCTATAGTATTAAAGTAGATTTATTATAGGAAAAATTTTATATGTCGGTCCGATTTGAGTGTAATTTTTTGAACATTACGTGATAATATCTTTATCTCTGCCAGTTGTATTAAATTATACTTAAATGCATTTTGCTTGCGAAGCTTTATTAAGTAAAAACTAATTATTTTAATTGTCGTCTTAATGATGTAATGTAATGGTGTTTAATAAGTAGCCGAATTTTCTTATTTCATTTCGGCTTTTTGCTACCATAACCTTACCCAATAACACACAGCGATTAATGTTGCGCCAGGGTATGCGCCGGCGCACAAAAACCATAACGAATCAGATACAATACGGTCTCGACCGCTTAAATGTTCATATATTTAAAAAATATTAAGTATGGCATTTATTGAAATTAGATTGTAATTAAATTGTGTCAGTATTTCTGTATGATATAACAAAGTGATTTAATTTACTTTTTGATTTTTATTATTGTTGAAGAATGCGCTCCTTCTTCTAACAAGTAAAGTTCCCGTTCGAGATTATTATATATGCTATTCGCGTACTGTTCAATATATTCGCATATAATAATCTAAATAATCTATACATGTTCAATACTTACTATAATTATACTATAAATTAAAGTATGTATTTAAAGTTATATATGTCTAGACTCTAGTGTATCAACTAGCGATCCATAAGTCATAACACAAGCCTCGTAGCTTACCATTAAACTTGCTAGTATTGTGTGATAAATGATAATGCCCCAACAAATTTATTTTTATTAGTTATTATTACTAATATAGTGATAAAAATATCATGGCATGTTTAACAGAATCAAACTGGTCAGACATACGTACTATGAGTTCTTTAGCCCGCATTTGTCACAGCACGGTAAACGCATCCTATCACTTCTCTCATGCATTGAATAGGTGTGGTCTGTGACTAACAGCGGGACTAATAATTCTAAATTATTTGTTAATAAGCAAATAAGATTAAACATTTAAATTCAAAGAGCATAATAAAATAAGACGGTTATAATACGGTCGTATCTAATGACCAAATTGAATAGTTATATAAGTATATTCAATCAATTGAAATTGTGTTTATTTGTGTTCGTAATCAGAAATTCACGCGTACTTGTTGAGAGAACAAACACGTTAAACTGTTAGTCACGGTGGATGTTTTGATGTGTACGTTCAACGTTAACACTTGCATTTAAAACTCCGCATGGAGAGATCGTACACGTTTCTAATTAAAGCATCAAAGTAATGTATGTACAATGTACATACATACCTTTTACCGAGTAAAGTTATCCAAGCAAATGACTGAAATTGTCCTTATAACAACGGGAGCGTAGCGTTATCTGGAATGCGTGTGATACGACCACGCAATGCTGAATAAACGCCCCGTGAAGTCATAAAACCGAGCCACGGTAACTCTAAAGGACGCCTATAAATTCTTTATTTTATGATGGCGAGCATATATTTAATTCTAAGAGCGTCCGCGCTGTTTCCTTTTTGTCATATAAACAAAATTTATTGAAAAATTTAAAGAGCCGTCCATCGATATCGACTAATAATACACATTACAGAATGTTTAAGGCGCTAATGATCTCTCATAACGCGTAATGTTCTTGTAAATAAACCATATATCAAAACAAAGTAGTCTGCGGACAGATATTTAATTGAAAAATGTCCGTTTTATATCAATGAACAGAAAACCAATCACGTTTAGAAAATAACAAAAATGTTATACGAAAATTTTATTACTCCTATACTACTATTTCAAATCCAAACTTTAGTGGGTGTTTAATAAATAAATATAAAAAAGTACCTATACCCGTAAGATTAATGCTTTTATATTATGTTTTATTTGCAACGACAAAATTTTAAACAAAATAAAATTGTATGCACATAATATTTTTAAACTAAAAAGATAAGTGCGGAAGCTTTAACGATTAACTCAGTCCGATACTAACTAGAGCTCTAACAGTACTTAACTTAAAATTACTTACTTTTAATGACTATTAGCAGGAAACTATGAGCTAAACAGATTAGCATTAAAATATTAATAAGCATAAATTTTCTATTTTTATATAAAATAGCCAATAAATTGCAAATACTAACACAAACGTAATGTTTTAATAACTTTTTCCTGTAAATGAATGTTGCATAATATAATTATGTATACCTTTTACTGATTGTTTACTTTTTTTTCTTTACATATTTTCTTTTTCCATCATTGAAGCAAAAGAAAGTGTACCATAGTAATAATGCTGACACTAGTAAACAGCACATGATATTATGGTCTCAAGACTGAAACGTGCGTTAAAAAAAAACCTTGGCGCTTTAACCTGAAAGCTTTACATACTGAATAATGTGCATTTGTTAACACACACTTATATACTTAATGCCAGATTGACATAGGTAGCTATATACTTACTTCAAAACAAATCTTATATAATAGAATCGATCAAAACCTTATAAAATCCCTACTAAAGTCCGGCATTTTCGATTTTGGGATCAGCCGCCTTGATGGAAGCCAGTTGCCAGTTGGTCTAAGCTGGCGCAACACATTCAGATGAAACTCCACTGCTGGGCCTCCCTCAGTACGAGGGGGATCAGACAATAGTCCACTGCGCTTGCCTAGTGCGTGTTGGTGTAGGCCGACTTCACATGTCTTTTGAAAACTTGATAAGTTTTTCTCAGACATGCAGGTTTCCTCACGATGTTAAGCTTCACCGTAAGATAAGGTCATCATGATAGAAATGATTCATATATGAAAATATCAGAGGAGCGAGACCCGGATTTGAACCCGCTTCCCTCGGTTATACAAGCGAGTGCGTTATAAACTATTTATGCCAGTTAAACATATCGTTAGATATTATTATGATCAATAATACGTTTTTTTCTTTAATAAAGCGATCTCTGTTAGCTCAGGTGCCGTGATTTAGAGTCAACATTTACAAAAGGTGTATGTCAGATATTATATTTCTAAAGAAATATTGAGTTGTGCAACATGTAGTTTACTTAGGATGAGCAAAATTAAGCCGGCCATAATATTATGGCAAAAAATTTTATTCGCTATAATTTATTGATTGAAATGCTTTTGTCTATATCTACATATGAAATAAATTAGGCATAACAAGCTTTTAAAATGCAAATAAATAACGATTCAAACTATAAATGTCAAAATAATAAAATAGCAATAAAAATCCTTTTAATAACTAACGCTGTTTTGTGTCAAAGTCAAAGCGCGAGAATTTAAATTATATATTTAGCAGATAAGAGCGCTACATAAGACCATGTGGACAATCCGCAAGATTTTAACTGTTTTAGTGATCAAATTTAAATTATTTTACGAGCTTCGATAAAGAAATATAAACAACTTTGCTGTCATTCGTTCAAATGTGGCTAAGGCTTGTTGTAACCGCCCACATCACGTCCGACGGTGACGTCGCATAAGCGATACATGTGAAAATAGTTCATAAGAATAAACAAACATTTATTCAACTAGTTTTCATGTTCATGAGCTATGCATCGGAATGTACGTCATAAATATTGAATACCGATCACGTGTAGCCACACAGAATTGATAGTTCAAGTAGTGATTTCAGTTACGTTACTCTCCTAACTGTGTGAGCATATTATTATGTAATTGTTTATCTAAATTTTTATTATTACTGTGCTGTTTGCTTAAGTATAACTTATAAATATTTGAAATGTTTGAAAATTCACAATCGATTCTAATATTATACCAACGTTCAAATTAAAATAATATCTAAAACTAAGTATAACTAATATCAGAATGGCATTTGCTCATATGTAACAAAAAAAACAATAATAAAACTTTTAATCATCATCTAAAAATCAGCCATAACAATATACCTAAGTAAATCACAAAACACACAAAAACTCGTTACTTTTTCAAACACCAATCAAACAATTTCGATAGAATCGTCTCATGACGAGTTGGAAATGTAACAAAATATTTGCATCGTTATTTCGTGTATTCTTAAGCGTCAAATAATATTCTTTATAGAAGCATTGTAAGAAATTCGTAAAATAAATTGAAAATTGTTTGTAGAGAGAGAGCGAGAAAAGTGGATCATATTATCAAAACACTCGAAATCTAACAAAGGAATTTATTTTATTAGTTAATTAGAGTGCGAGAAAATGCGCTGTTTTTAAATTTATTAATTAAACTTTTCGTTTTCAGCCAGTACCACTTTATCAACAGATTTTTTTTTCTTAGGTTCAAAATTTTAAAAACGAACAACTAACTTTTAAATTAATTTTACGATTCTATTTCTCGTTCAAGAACATTCAAAGCCGGCAAAACTAACAAGAGCTCGTTATACCTACATTGAAAGTTGAAACTAGTAACAATAGAACGATTGGCAGAGTATATATTTCTTTACATTTTGTTTATTTTTCAGATATCGAGCGTCTCGGAAATATACCCCGGAATCGTCGAGGCATGTCGGCACGACCGGTGGCAGGTGCCGTCGGTCACGTGCAATTGCAACTAAAAGACAGAAACATTGCGAAGCTTCCGAAATGTTAACTTAACATTGTATATAGCTACATAATATATAAGTATAGTTAAGAGAACAGAATGAGTAATATTTATTTAAACGTACATCGTTAAGTAATGTTTACTCCATCAGATATTAGATTTCGTTTAGTTACGTATGTTTAATATTAATTTTAAACAGTATTATTCGAAACAACATTTCTTAAGTAATATGGACAAAAACATTCATACGGTATATAACTGTAAAAAAATAAAATCTTTAGAATAATCTGGATCTATTAGACAAAGCTTTTAAAAAACACTTCGTTTACTTATACCTTTGTAATTTAATTTTTTACAGAAAGAGTTAAAATATAATACAACAAAGAAATATGTTTGTAATAGATAAAGAATAAAAAATAAAGTCTTACACAAATCTTCGATTCGTAAGCTATACAGGCCGAACAGTTAGAGCTGTTTAACATAAAGCACATCTTTGTTCGAAAACGTTAGCTTCTCATCTTGCTAAATCCCTTTCTTTACAAATAATACGTTCGCTACCTCCTATCCTTTAACAGGTTTGTGTTTGATGGCTGGATAACAAACAATTCTAAACAATAGACAATAATCGTTGTTCGTTTATGGACTGTAATCCTGTTTTGTGGTAAAACACAAAGTTACTAATTATACTAAGGAATGTATCTTCAGGTAAATGACAACGGGAAAAAACTATGTAACATACTTAAGAAATAAATACAAAAGTTACAACAGTTAATATGAATATAGTTATGTAATCCTATTATATAATCTTATATATAAATATGAATTTAATTATATTTTATTTCGTGTATGCCGGTATCGGTTTTATCGATTTTGACGAAATTTAGTATTAAGATAAGTTTATGTATATAGGTTTTTACATCTTTTAAAAAATGTAAATAACAATAAAACTTTAATAATATATATTTTTAATGTATTGATTCTGTTAAGTTTTATTCGGAAGAATAGTATTAACAGATTTATAAAACTAAAAATAATAATTACTTTACATTTTATGTAACAAAGAAATAATGATGCAAAATCTACAACAAGTAGTGTAGTAATTCATCAAGTTTCACGCAAATATTATAAGTATTATACAGTCAATTGTTTGAGCAAATAGTATAGCAGAAACTATGCTGCAGAAATCAGATGAGACTTTTGATTAGTAATTAAACATTTAAGAAATAGAAAATTCCCGGATCCCAATCACATTTTTCAGTGAACTTTATAAATGGCTGTCACTGAAAGCAATAAAATGAATGGTTGCTTTAAAATGTCTAGACTAAATGTATTTAACTTAACAGATTCTTTACACCGAGCAAATTTATTAAATTGTTACTATTAAGTATTTAAAAAAGCTAAATATATATTCGTTTATGTGATTTAAAAAATCACAGTAACAGATTTATTAAAAAATTGATATTAATTTAAATTGTAATCAACTAACATGAGATATTATGTTTATTTTGAGCAGTTTTTACCACGTTCAGAAGAACCAATTACTTAAACTTTACAAAGATCATTTATTTGAAGAAATCATTGAAAATAAAAAAAACATACAAATTATGATCATAAATTACAACATGAACACTTACACATATGATATACGGCTAGAGATGTTTATTAATCCAATGTGTGAATTCGAGTACGACTATATAAAAACATGGCGTTGAATATGACGTTCCGGTAGTTGGCAGAGTCGTGTCTATTAATCATACGGTTGACGCCTATTGGGTGTGGCTCCGATTTATTAATTTCTTAGGAATCATTAAATTGAAGCCGGTGCACAATGGTCAAACGATTACATGGTGTAATTTGTCTTACAATGAAACTTAAGAACGATCTACTCGTTGATGATATGCGCTGATAAGTAATTTTACTATGAGCTTTGCATCCATCTTCTTCTAGATCTCGAAAATTCATAAATAATATAAAAGATAATTTCAATACGATAATTATGCGCACTATAAGGAGTGTACAATGTAGGTACATTGTACATACTAGAGTCTCAGCATACATCGATAAAAAAATCTATAATCGATAAAAAATATATAAAGCGAAAGGTAACTCACTCACTTATCACGAAAAATCAAAAACCGCTTTACGTATAAAGATGGAATTCGGCAGGGAGGTAGTTTATAGTTAGTAAACCGCTAAGAACAGATTTTGCGACAGGGATGGATTCAAGAAGTCTAAGGGCTCACGCAAGTTTGAATTATAGTCTCCTCAAAAAAATAAAGTATAAATGTAATAAATGTACCTAGGGACGAACCCGAGCGAAGCGAGGCTGATTCGCTAGTTTTATATAGTTATGTACACACATTAAGGGTTATTTTAAAAAAAGTAGAACAATATTTCCTGATTCATTTACGCTTGATAGAATACACGAAAAATAAACAAAAACTTATTCGATTAAGCATAAAAAGTATAAACAAATTCCTATTCGTTCTCAACTAAGTCAATAAAATTCTACCACAGTATTACGGTATCAAGTTTAGTTTGTTTGCAAATACAAATGGCCGGAAACCAAGCAAATCAATACGCAGATAGAGATTCAATATTGCAAAATCATTTAGCTTATTAATGATATTCTGAGTGCAAGAGCTAATTGCCTTCAATAGCTCAGTGCTACACTTGCTACTGTATAGCCAGTTAATTATACCTGGTTGTAAAGTGGTCTAGCAACTTAGGTATTTATTAGCGACTAACTAAGGTCAATTATCTGTTCTAGTATCGTTAGCGGTGACTTAATCGAGTTTCAATTACGTATTCACCCTTTAAAAAGATTACAGGCTTGCTGTGAAATAAGTGCGATTAAACTTTCTGGGGAAATGAAAGAGCATAATATAACATCCCTAAAACATTAATAAAATTGAAAAATCTTGGAATACCAAAAAATTTGTGCAAAGCAATGCACATGAAAGCTTGTAATAAAATAATTCCTTTGCAACTTGGCGTAAATTGTTGAAACTGACCCACTTTTCCGGCTGTTGAAATTACAATTTCTGTAATCATTACTATAGTAAAATAGAATTCGTTTATATTCAACTTATACGTATAAGCTTGCTTTAATTTGTATAAGATAAATTTAAGAATAATAGTAATGTAAACTCTTATTTTTAACAGCCATTTATCGTATAAGTAATCATAAGATCAGCAGCACCGCTAGCTGTCCAAAGAAAGATTCGGTCGAATCCATCAAAGTCACGTGCTTAAAGTAATATTCCATCAAGGTATCCATTAAGTAGACGCCCTTTATGTATATACTTTATGTAAAACCACCAATGTTAAAGTAAAAATAATAGTCAAAAAATAAGAATATCCTTTGTTGATTTATAACATTTATAATTGAAGCAAACATACCGCTTTTATTTAATAAGATTCAATCCTTCAACAACGCAATGCCTAATATAACTAAGAACTGAAATTCCAATACAAAGCTCTATTATTAAGAAACTTATTACTTTAGACAAAACATTTTTTTCTCAAAGTATTGAAATAGTTATTCTTAAAGACGCGTAAAATTAATCTATTAAACATTTATAAAATAACCAGCAGATCCGGCAGATGTTGTTCTGTACACATTGAAAATTATAAAATTTTGCTCCCGGTGAAATGTAAAAGTTTTTGGAACGCATGCGCAAAACAAAGTTGCCTAACAACGACTTATTTATAATTGAATATGTAATTTATTGCCTAAATGTATAAATAACTAATTCAATTACATGCACACGCACAGAAGATTTTTATATATAAGATGAGTATGATACAACCTAGTCTCCAATCCAAAATACTCTCGTGTGTAAATTATATATGTAAATTTCTCTGACCGCTCAAAATAATTATATTTCAGACGTGATTAATGTAGACAGATTTTTCACTTGGATTCTTCCTAACGAAACGATCAAACAAATAACTTTGCGATTGGTAAGCGCTCAGACGAATGTCTGCTGGGAATTCATTAGAATCTCTTCGAAAAAAGAATGGCCGTGATTTTACAATATTGTTTGGCTGACAAATAGGACGTCATCGCTAAAAGGTTTTTTTTTTCTTTATTAATAAAATAATTCGAATCGCGTCCGAACGGATAATTGAGTGCAATAACAAATACGATAAAGGAGTTTAGGTTGAATAAGGGATGACGTGGTATCTGAACGTATAAAAAAAAACAATAAATTAAAATTCCTGAGGTTAAGGGCTTTCTTTAAATTAAGTGTATTATAATGAAAAATATATGGTCGGACCGTGATTCGAGACCTGTACTCAAGTGATATTTCCGACAGGAGCCGAGGGGCGCATGCGTTTAATGAAATCAAAAGGATTAAGAGCATCTGCCTGCTTGTTATTCAAATCGATTGGGAGCTCGTTTATCATTTTAAATAAGCTACTGCTTAGATAAATGCGGGGTGTGGTTCGTGTGCAACAAAGGAAGCGGTATTCGGTAGCTCAATTAACAAACCAGTTATAGTATAAAATGAATAAAGGGGATCTGACTCTGTGGTATGCCAGAATAAAACTAGCTGACAAATTGGGTTTCTGATGACTGAGCGCCGCGCCGTACTGACCTATTTGGGTGACCCTTTTTATCTACGATAAAGCTTAAGCTAAATAGAAATAGTAAATGGATATAAGAGTTAAAATAAAATTAATTTTCGTAAAAATAAATTATAAGAATTAAGGAAATTAACAAATATTTACAATTATATGTATCGGTTTTATTTATGATGATGTTGAGATAGATAGCTTTTATTTTAAAATTACCTATTAAACTTTTAGATATTTATCGTTGTAAAAAAAATGTTACGATAAGATTGATTTTCGGGCTGATTCTACCTCCATTATATCAACCTCACCCTTGTGAATTCCGATTATACGTCTTGTCGAGAAAATGTAAACATTGTGACAAAATAATGAATAACGAATCACTGAAAATTGTCGAGGTGTTTAGAAGATTGGGTACAATTGTCCTGCCGAGTCAAATCTTTGATAATTTCTTTGAAGAAACGAAAGGAAGAATAAATCTCAGTTAATTGGGACGTGTCGGTGCCTGCGACAACATAATGTGCACGCTTTGTTTGCTTCATTCTTCCTCACAGACTTGATTGTAACAAATTAACAGGCTAATGACTATGGGAACTTTATTATTGTGAAATAAAAGTTATATTCGCGTAACGATAGTTATTTTAGACGTTACATTGTAAATATATTTATAATATCAAGCGAAGTAGAACATAAAAGTAGACTTTATATACTCATAAAGTAAAAATATTAGGCATACAACTAAGCCCGCTAGACCTTGTAAGCCTACGTACGAGTACTTTATTGCTAGGAACTAACGGGCCATATACTTTTTTAGTATTTGCTTATTAACTTGAATTAAATTTGTATTTAATGAAAAAGTTAATAAAAACTAAACATATTGCTATCTATGTTACTCATTTTCTAACATATTATAATATGTATTTTGTTAATTTTAGCGGATGAGGAAGAACTAGGTTTATATCTTACGTTTATAGTAAATTTTCTACATAATATTTAAAATACCCTAAAATAAAAGTAAAGTATATTCACATTTTTTTTTCTGTCTCACAAAAATGTCCTGATTGTATAATTTTTACCGAAACATGGGAATGTAAAAAACAGGGGAAAAATTATACAAACAGGACATTTTGTTTTTATACGAATAAACCAAAGGATGTTTTTGTTATTCTTATCCGACCGAAACAGGATTTCAATCCGAAACCGAAACCAAATCTTCGGCCTCGGTCTTAATTTAGGCCAAAACCGAAACTGTTAACTAGAGACGTTTGTCTCTACCGTCGACACGGTGACTGGTAACCATGATACAGTTGCTCACCCGAAAGGAGCGAGACAATTCATAAACACTGTCTTTTGGTGCGGCCGAAAATTCAGCATGAGTTTGTCTAAAATCTAAACTATGGCCGAAACAAGATTTTTGGCCGTAACTGCCCAAAACGATATTGAATTTACGGTCAATCACTTTCGAATCACTTGTTCTATACTTGTTAATTGAGAGCATGTCATTAGTTTTTTTTAAAACACCATACGCCAGCATGGCATTTGTTCGCCTCTATGCTTCATTAATAAAATGAATTATTTACTGTTAACAAACGAAACCGTGTCCCGCATATTGAAGGGTTGAGAAATCGATCAGATGATAAGATTCTAACGTACTGTACAAATAGTTTCACTTTAGTGATCCAACAAAAAAAGACCGTTGTACATTCGGGACCCGCCATTGTTAAATGTTTTATTGTTGCTAGTTCTAGTATCGTTTGATTAATCTATTTTTCATTTAAATTAGACATCAAATAGATTACAGGTGTAATAATTGTTACGCTCGTTTCATAACGTAAACAATGGGAGGGTTATGTACTGACATGAGATAATTATGAAACTCGAATAAATGCTTAGTCATTGCCAGGGTCATTGACAAATACAATACTATTAATTAACAAATAATTGATATTAATTCAAATCAAATACTTTAAACACTTAAGTACAAATTACATATATTAAACGATTGTTACTTTTAGAATGGAATATTAAAACCGTCTGAGTGTGCGGAACGTGGCAGCAATAGAAAAAAAACGGTCAATAGCTGTAGCTGGCGGCAAATCGCTCGGCAAACATTAGTTAAGCGCGCGTGAAATTGTCTATGTGACTCCGCGTCCATACATATATTATGTAAACGTATTTTATTATTCGTAGGAAATCGTTCCCTGTGCCGAGGTCCTTTAGAACGCTTAAGATATGATTGAATGTTGATAAAATTATTATGTGTAGACTATTATCTACACTGACTGCCCACAGTTTACTGTTTTGCATATGAGTCCACATGAGTGGACAGCAGAAGCTTAGTTTTAACTAAACGAACTGCGCGTACACACTGCATTAATGCACACAATTAAGTTTCAAACAAAATACTTACTTGTTATTTATAATATAATGACATAATTTTGCCGCAGTTTTTCATACCTGAAACAATAAACATTTAATTTAAGAGCAAAAAATAATCACAAAAAATGTCTATTTTAATAGTCAGTTAAAAATTGATTTCTTCCAAAGATTAACCCTTGAAGCACCTTTTGATATTTCACTATTATTCCAAAATAGCGCGTACCCTTTATCCAAGATACCATAAAAACGAATAGTATAAATGCTTAATTTCTATACCTGCATTTCACGGGTTATAAAAAACCTTATGAGCAGCAGGGGTGAGCCGATGGAATCGACATTCTGTTTTTATTCAATAACCGTACCGTTCGAAGAACGATTCGTATTACATAAGCTTTTGTTATTTTTAAATTGACTGAAACTCAGCTCGATTGAATGCGGGAAAAGTATTGTTACTTATATCACAGTTGGTTTATATAATTAAATTTGGTAGGTATTAATAGAATAATATTCGCTAGAATTACATGAGATAAAAAAAACATTTTGTAAGTATGTATATGAAATATGTTATATTATTCTGAATATTTAAAACGTTACTAAAATATGATTCTCCACATTTTATGAATTTCAAGCCCTTTGTTGCGCATTATAATTTAGTCGAAATATGCAATTTAAATCAATAAAAAACATCCGAAGTGAACTGATCTTTTATTTTTAATTTTCTCAATATACGATAAAAATTATCTTTAACAACAAACATTACATTAAGTAAGTACTTTTAGTTGAGAGTGTTTCGTTTTGCCTTTTGGCTACGGAATTCTAGACTTAAAACCCACAAAGTTGGATATTGTAATGTAATCACAACTTCATCTGTTATTAGTCATCACTCACTTACGATTTCAATACAAATACTTCCATAAATATCATTATTTACCTCTAGGTTAAAATGCAGATAACAAAAAATCCTTAGTAGTTATATAATTGGTATATTTACTTACATTTTTAATTCAAATCATCTTTATATTTTTCAAATTTTCTTTTCAAGTCATCTTTCTTATCCTTCGTATCATTAAAGTTATTTAAGAAACTCTTTGATTAGATTAAATAGGTAAAATGGTCAAAAACAAAAACTAAAGTCAGCCAAAAGAATCATAAACTCATCAATATTCTGATAAATAACCTAATAATATCTAGACTTTGTTTTTTGCAAGAAGTATGTTCACTTAACTGCGTCACGAACACAAAAAGTCGGCGATGCTAAAAGGGAATTCTAAGTCAAATGCCAATTGCTTGTACGAAATCGAAGCTCGTTCTATTCAATTCTTTGTCGCAGCGATTTGATTAAAGTAAAGGACGCGATCACATGTGAAGCCGGCGGAAGTATCGCGTTTACAAACGAGCACCGACTGCATTGTGACCAAGTGAAGAGCGTTTCTGCTGGAAGGAAATCGGACTCCAATATAAAGGCAAAGGCAATGATCGCCTAGCAGGTTAAATTGAAATAGTTACAGCGATCCGTATGGGAATAAACGTTATATCATAGGGTGGTGCGAGATATGGGCGTGAAATGTCACTTTATTCATTGTAACCTTTTAAGTGGTTTTGCAGTCCTAAAATTACAGATTAGATGAGATTAAGATCAATATCTTGCATATCAGATTTCCTACCGATGATTACTATCAATGATATTATTCTTATATCCATTAATTGCACTCAGTGGTATCCCAGCGGTTACGCGCTCGCTTGGATAAATAACCGAGTGATGCGGGTTCAAATCCAGGTCTCGCACTTCTAATATTTTCATGTGCGAATCATTTTTATCATGATTATCACTTGTCTTACGGTGAAGGAAAACATCGTTAGAAAACTTACATGTCTGAAAAAACCTAGCAAGTTTTCCAACACATGTGGAGTCCGCCAACACGCACTAGGCCAGCGTGGTGGAGTATGGCCTGAACCCCCTTGTATTGAGAGAGGCCTGTGCCCAGCAGTGACATGTTAAAAGGGCTGAAGTAAAAAATCCTTTAATTCACAAACTCAAATAGGTTTTAAATTCTGGTTAAAGGTCTGGTCAAAGTTATTAACAATGTTAAGGGACTAAAGGATCACACATTTAAATTGATGAAAAAAAATCATACCTATGAGTAGAGTAGATAATTATATCAAAAGTGATATTGAAGTTAAAAACTAAGTATTAATAGTAAATCATCGTACAAGTCTTAAAACTTGAAGAAAACATCATCAGATCAGAGATTTCATGCGAATAAAAAGCAGTAACTTAGAGCTATACTTATCATCTGTGAAATTGATGCACTATGCTATAAAAATTGATTATATCATTAATAGTGCCGTGTTTAACGATCGAGCCAGTGCTTGCACTCAGCGCACCTCCGATGGAGATGCAAGTAATTAAATCCTCAAACGAGTGTATAACAGGAATGTTTTAAGCATTGACATGGGTGGAGTGAGGTTCGACGCAACACTTGTTCACGATGAGTTTTCGCGGCAGGAGACCCCGCGCCTAATTTCTTGGTGCGACGCAGTCTTGCGATTTATTTTAAATGAGATCCTTTGTCGCATACCCGCTGTGCTAACATCAATAATTTACCACAGCGTAGATTAAAACTGATTAAGACACTAAACTATTTGTGGCACTGCTGTTAAGTCATTTTATCACATAAAAGCATAACTTACGACTGTATCTGTTACGAATTATAAATTACAATAATAATAGAAAATTCAAACATTAATTTAATTTAAATTTAACATTTTTAAATTTTTATGGTTATATTATAAAAAATTATATCAATTAGAAAACAAAACTCGTACAATAGCATCGTTATTTTTCAGATAACTTTCGTTAAAGACACCAATATATTCAGTTAATTAGATTAGTAATTTTAAACGTCAATTTAATTGTGAAACACTAATTTTTCTTATGTCCGTGTCACGTCAAGTCGGACAGAATTCATCATCGGAATATCATGCGGAATAGCTGTTCTGTTCAATATCCGCGCTACAGTAATTACCGCCGAGGATCGCTCCACAATCGGAGGGAACACTGTCAAACTTAATCGATTCTCGTCAAATCCCGAGATACAGTTTTAGCAGGCTAAGCTTATCCATCACTGCTAACGACGTGCGACTTCCTCAACAAAAACCACTCCCATACACGAAAACAAAAATATTCTAATGTAGGAGGCGAGTAATTTTGCACTATGTGTAGGTGGGACAAATTGTTACCGCAAATCTTAAGGCAAAAGATTTATTAATTCTCCTCGCTTCGCTCTTCTCCTTTCTAGTTTTCTATGCGGACGTTGTAATAGCCATGTACGGACAGATGATGCAGATAGTGATGTATTGGATTACAATTATCATATCAACGTTTCGATCGGGCGGCTTTATAGAGTAGATAAAACGGGCAGCTGAACCTTTGAAAATAAAACGACACCTTTAATGAGACGAGCAGGTCAGAATGTGAGAATCGAATAGACGGGTAGCCTTATATCGCGTTTGAGGATCTTAAGGTTATTTTAAATTTTCGTTTTTGGTTTGTTACGATAAATCGACGTTTATTGTGGACTTAATTATGTTAATGCTTATTTTGTTTAAGTTGTATCTGATTTCAGCGCTGATACAAAATAAAGACTAACGGAAATATAATTCACAATGGTACAACTTTCCATTTGGGACTTACAAATTAATTGCGGTAGTGTAATAGCTAGCATATACTACTGCACATCCGGAGATCCTGGTTTTGAGTCCTGGGTTGGGTTAAGTCAAGTAATTGAGTTTTATTCTAGTAAGATTCAGTAGCATCCCGGAGTTGGGAAGTTGATAGGTGTAGCACTTCTATCCCTCGGAGAGTACGCAAAGCAGTCGGTCCTGCGCCCAACTCTCACTGGCCGTGACAAGTAGTCGTTCCATATACACGTGGTATTACTAGATATTACTTAATGTACCGGTTTTTCTGAGATGCCATAGCACGCATTCTAGCCTGTTTCCTCTTAGCGTTTCTAAAATTTCAATCAGCTTTTCATGCATCACAAGACGTCTTTGAGAGAGCTTTTAGGTTCTCTCTCTTGAAGCAAAAAAGTTTAGTTTCTATTTCTATGTACATATGACGACGAGATCCAGGTATATTAATTATAACTAATACTCAAGATAATCAAACTAAAATTTTCTTTGTAAATATTTCCACCAAGGATAGGGAAATAAAAGTAACTTATTAGAAAAGAACGCATTGGATACTTCAAAAGGGTATTTTGTATAATAATTTGTTGCTTTTAATAATTTATTGTTTTTGTATACCCATTTACAAATTGATGTCACTTTAAACAATAAATAAGAACTCATATAATTTGATCTACAGTGCTCTGCACACTAAACAAGAATGAATTACCTCAGCAATTAATTATAAACATTTTTTTTGTTTATATCGAGATGACCTATTTTATTATGTCTAGTGCTAGCTCAACATAATACTTACTCCTGAAGTCTGAAGTCGGTCAAAAATATATAAACTATGTGAAGTGGATACATCACAGATATTGGATAAACAGTCGAGAAAAGCAAAACGCTTGACCCTAGTACTACGGTGAAGAGGTGTCAAAGCTTGTGGCAAGCAATTGACACCACGAAAGCTCGCCACGCGTGAGAATATTTGAACAAAT
Organism: Boloria euphrosyne; assembly: GCA_951802675.2. NCBI lineage: Eukaryota > Metazoa > Arthropoda > Insecta > Lepidoptera > Nymphalidae > Boloria > Boloria euphrosyne. The sequence goes on along the minus strand of OX637879.1, from coordinate 8,570,427 downwards.
AACCTCGTAGTTTATTCTAGCACCGGTAATGAATCATTTCGTTAACGGTCAACTTAACACTTGGAAATATCCAATAGCTGAACGTCCATTAACCTCGAGAGCAATTTACATAAAAAACATAACAAGGTGCTAGAGACAGAATCGAACCTAGCACCATATTTTCAGTTTGCCCATAAATTACTCGTTCCGATACCAGCAGGTAGAGACAGTATTTAATATTATGATACATAAATAGAATATGAAAACGTTTATACAATTTGTACATAAGCTGAGTGAAAACGTTAGCTAAGGACGACATCGCAATTAACTTAAATTTCAAATTTTGTTACTTCCAAAGTGGACGGAAGTCGATCATTTTGCTCACTAATTGAGCCTTCTGCGTAATAAACAATAAGCTTAAGTTACTAGGGAATAATGAAAATTAAATGTATCAATTTTAAGAACTATTAAAAATATAATTTTCATCTTTTAAATCAATAGATAAACATTAACATTTTATATATTACATAGGCAGTAATAATACTGGATATATTTATAGAACCGAAAGGGGCTATAAAATATTCTCCCTGGGCTGCATGGCTTTATAGTTATGTTTTATTTTAAAATACATAAAATATTAATACACTATCCATAATAAGGTGTTAATTTAGCGCTATAACGGACTGAATGTCCCAACTTTGATGACTCATAAAGAGATGCCCCACACGGAGTTTGGTGCATGCACCCATAAATTATACATGACATATACATACATTTACTACATTAACACTTACTTTGGTAATGTTTAGTTTCGAGACACGACGCGGTTGTCTGCGATCGTTAAAATTACATAATTATTTATAATAACGAGAGTCAACAGCACAAACCTTCGAATTTATGACACATGGTAAATACCGGATTGATAGTTTTATCAAAGGAAGTTACGTACTTCGTTTGAGCTCTGCACAATCGCTCTAGTAAATAATTTTAAATTCCTTAATTAAACATTTTACACCTACAAAAACAAATTTAGAAATAAAAAAGTAGTGTTAAATTACTTGTAGATGATGACATTCAATGCTAATTTTAGTATAAAAAATAATAAGTACAAAGCCCATTTTATTGAGTCACAAGAAAAAATATGTTTTATGTGTGGTACGCATGATGTTATGTAAGTAATCATTCAAGGCAATAAATTACAAAAAACTGGGCAATATGGTAAATAAATACCTACAATTTCAAAATGATTCATTAAACGGCCAATTAAGATGTCATCGACACATCGAGATTTATAAGTAGCAATTATACGCGCCTAGGCCTAACATGAATATTAAACACGAAAGTTTCGTCCAGCTAAACAATTACACGGTGATGAGGAAATAACAATCATAGTTAAGAAATAAAGGAAAGACTAGTTAAGACTACGTTGTAATTAAAATAAAATTGTTATATTATTTTAGTGGTTGTAATTTTTATTAGTGGTTCGATACATTAATTATTATTAGTAAGTAAAATATAAGGCATACATATGTTCAAATATAAGTGTTATTTCTATTTTAAAGTATAATTACGAGTTCAAAAAACCATATATTGTAAATCGCTCAATAAAGTTAGGTGCGAATTGTTTACAAATATGTAAACGCATGCTTTCTAAATAGTACGAGATTTTACTTGACAGTAGAAAAAGTGTGACGCTTAAAACTAGCGAGTAAGCTTTAAATGTTTAACGCTCGCTGAACTCAACAATGACATCTTGCTAAGTGCCTTCTTGTTTACTCTTCGAACATTTGTAGAAATTTAAAGTACCTACAAGGTTTAAGACACAAAAAAATAATTATTGAGAACCAAAAACATGCCACCCGTAAGATGAAACTTATAACAATTCTAAGCATTAATTAGAATTAACCTATAGAATTATGTACAAGTCTAGTTAGTTACTTTTAAGTTATTGGTTTACAAAATACAGAAAGTTACGTTGAATAAGATATTAGAAAGCCACACTTCAACTTAAGTTATAAAAGTGATGTAAAATCTCTGAGGTAAACATAGAAAAAGGCCGCAAGTTATTTCCGTTCACTCCGTTGGATGTTCCGCTTACAATAAAACTGCATATACTGATATCGCTCCGCGTTCGGTCCCCTCCCCGGGGACACACGCAATAACGCTCAATTTTAAAGAAAACAACCATAACTCAAAGCACTGCTCTGCCGTTTGTGTTCCTTTCTTCCAAGCAATTTCTATTACCATATAGACGCGCTACTTTTCAATTCTTTTCCATTAAACTTGCTGCATCGCCATGCGTTCCGCTGCCGACTACGTCTATTCTAAAAATACATTTATAAGACGCTCTTTACTCGACCGCTGCAGTCCCCTGCGACTGACATTCTATTGCGAATTTCAAAGTATATTTTCACATGAGGAAAAGTGCCCCCAGCCAATGAAGCTTCCGGTCCGTTTCGCAACTTACGATTCATCCTTTGCAAGCTTCCTGTTGTAAATTTAAACAGTAATATTGTTCTATTAACAAAGTAATTATACGGAAATGTGATTTTTCTAATAACTTTTATATCTTATACCGATAGCCCTGCCAAATGTCATGTCTATATAAATGCGACCTCCCAATTTGTCATAACAACTAAATTCCATAACCAAAACATCACCCAACAATATCATCTGCTTTGTATTTAACAAAACCGACTGAGCATTCTTCTGCGAACAAAGACATCTTCATCGGTAGCCGTCGAGAATTATTTGTCGTGCTTAACAAATAAATAAGATGGATTTTATATTATCACAATAGACGATGCCGTATCCTACACTAAACTACTGACAAAAATAAGTTTATCAAACAAGAGATGGGTTCGCGAGATAAACTTTAGAAGTCCATTATTACCCCTTTCAGTCTGTTCCAACGAGTCACATAAAAAAAGCAATATCAAGTGCATATTTAAATACAAGCAGCAGCTGCCTATTCGCCCATAAATTATATTATGCTTTTATTTCTAAATAAAATTATCTATGATTTCAATAACAACTTCATTGTATACACACAAAAAAAAACACAATACATACATGATAGGTAATTCCCATGGCGTGCACCTTATCCTTACCGTTTAATACCCTATTTTAATCTCTAAAAATAAATTTATATAAATTTACAAAAAATACTTGGGTAATTAAAAATAATATTGTTTTTAAGACAAATTCTTTTATTTATTTATTTTTATTTCTGTAAAAATACAGAATATGTTTATTCACCATCTTTATAACAACATAAAGATTTCGATTTTTGATTATATTTGTTTTAATACATATTTTTGAATTTGAATTTTACTTTATTCGGTCCGGTTCGGTTAATTTTATGTTATCATAGTTTAAACCTAACCTTAAAGTAATCTAGGCAAATACAACATCTCATAGTACGCTTGAACAATCAAAATAATTAGGCGGTTTAACTTGTAATAGTTTCAATATTATAATAATTCCAGATTGTGCAGATGTCGCAACTTGCAAGTTCGAGCATGATGAAACTCACGATCCAGCCCCGTGATCAAAACTTATCGATGTACAATATGTATTACCATAAAAGATTTACCGTATGACGACTCTTTTAGTCTACGTGGAATATGAATACGTTTGTTCACGAAATTGCATACATTGTCATAACATTTGTTCTTATATGTGCTCGACATGCGACGCATTCGTTCATTGTTTCAAAAAACAACGATTTAAAATTTAAATGCATACTTATTATTGTTCATAACCATCTTCACAATGTACCTAATTGTTTGTATGAGTAACTCTAGATTATGATATTACTCTAGGTATCGTTACGCCTAATGAATTAATAATATTCAATATATTTACGATTCTACGTTTACTATATCAAGTTCACACTTCTAATGTTCGATAAATGTCTGAAAATACTTTAAAAAGGGATCATATCAATATTTCATAAGATCAATTAGTAGGGTGCGCGATAATCACGGACGACTTAAGTAGGCTTGCAAGAGCCGGCAGAGGCACGCATCATTTGCCGCCCGTCCGCCGCGATTAACTCCCGTACACTGACATGGGTAGGTGACTATGTGTAATTACAAATTGACGCCCGTTTACGGGTGCTCTGATACATTTGCTAAAATAAAACGTTAATTATCATAGAGATAGAGAACTTGTGGTATATTTAATTATTATCTTGTCGTTTTTTACAATTACTTAAGAGATCGAGTATAGCAATACAGTGTTTTTCATTTATCACTGCCAAGTGAAAATAAGCATTAGGCCTTTAGCAATCAACTTTATTACCTTCGACAAAAAACAATCCTAACCAGACAGCGTCATTTTTATTGACAGTTGAAAAGACCCTCTGAATTTAAAATGTTTGCTTTATAATATTCGGCACTATTTTCCCGTCTTTCTATAAATAACTTAAAAATATGTCAAACATTTAATTTTGTTTCTATATTCAAGGACATATTGTATTAGATAAAGGATGGGCCGCCGAGATAATAGTGCCGCGTCATTTACGTTAGTAATGCACCTCCTGGCGGGGCGTAACCCTTAGCGTGAAAGCAACGCATTTTATTATGATCCAGTGTCCTTAGAAAAAATTACATATAAATAAATTTAAAAAAGGTTCGGGCCACGCCTCTCAGAAATATTTATTCAAATAAGTCGCAATGAACCCGACCGTAAAAGCACGCAGAGGGTTGAGGGGCAAGCAGTTTTATTAATATTAAACGAACGCTTCAGTTGACACAAATTGGCGATAAGCAAACGGAGAGAGTCGTAAATTTGTTTGTTTTACTCTTAATTTAATATTTGCATGTTGTACTACAAGGCAAGAGATGATAATTTCAATATTAGTTTAAGATTGTTGTGAACACTAGAACTTAGTCACAAAAGAATAAATAATTTATTGTGAATGAGATGATGAGATTGTGTGGAAACAATCAAATGTCAATGTTAGTAGGCAGGTACTTCAGTATTTCTGGTTCCCTCATATTAGTGTCACAACTTTTGATGTTGCTATAATTATAAAACAATTGAATATTATAAGTAAATGGCTGCGCCATTTCATTCTGCAAATAAACATTTACTGAACTAGCTCGAAAAGGTTTTAATTGCAAATTTGCTAAATCCATTATAATATTTTTAAGACTAATACATAAACCAAGAATCTCGACAATCAAGGTGCAATGACCGTTAAGAACATAATTTTCATTGTTAGCGACATTCTCCTTTAACTGCTACCATTCCAACGGATACTCGGCTTCGATGCAACTGAAACACTTAATTAAGGCCAATTTATATTAACAGGTTCACTACTCGAGAAACTAATTATCTACAATAAACGTCTTTTGGGGTCTGTATAAAAACACTGCATTATCTTTGGGAATTTTATTACTATTAAACGATGGCCATACAAATTAAATTGCATCAAGAAAATAATCTATGTAAGTGAACATATGTAAAGCGACATCAACTATATCTTTCACCTAATTTAATGGAGACCGGGTGCAATGCAGTCGTTAGAAGATAAGTATCTATTAAAAAGTTTCTCGACATCATAGTTAACTTCAACGAACAGCTAATGTGAATTATTCGAGTGACATTCTAGTGGCACTTGTACAAATGAGTCAATGGACAAAGAATGTCTATGACAGTCTACTTTATGAAAAGTTAGAACAATAGAAACAGGATAAGAGACGTTGACTAGACAAGAAGCTTATACAAGTAGTAAGATTTGGAAAAAATAAATGGTTTTGTTCTAGTGTATGAGTAAGGTAAAAATTGATTAGATATGTTTATTTAGATAAGAGATCATTTTTCAACAATAAATATGGTGTATTACATGTATAATAATAAGTGTGAGGTGCTTCACCTCCTAACCGCACGAAGTGCGCGGGCGTTGGAGCCCTGCTGCGCGCTGCCTCAGGAATCTGCAGTTTAATTTATCGCAAACAATCGCATTATCATATCACTAACGTAATGCGGCCGAATCCACGTATCCGCCTTAAATGGTTTTTCGAGTCCTTTGTTGTCCAAATTTATGAACACCGTATATACGCTTTCGTATCACCTTCGGTAGAGAATTATTTGTATAAGTATGTAAAACAAGGTAATTCAACATTTTTGCACGAGCAATGCAAACGTTTCTGGACCCTTAAGGTAAGGATTTAAAGACTATTTTAGTATTATATCACAGACTATGAGTTAATGCAAACAAATAACCCACATTAAAATTGGAACAATATAATATACTATTATTTAATGATATTAATATGTACCTACAATGTACATATTATATAAGTATTTAGCTAAAACTAAAAAAATATATCTTGTTATTTGCTTAAAAAAATTATTAAGCATAAAGAAAAAAGCAAATTTAAAAATAAAAGAATCATATCTCGAGTTACCTATAATAGCCTACTTTTCATAAATATTAAAGCAAGAGGCCATCATTTTAATGTATTATTCAAATCAAGTCTCAACAAAGGGCTCCCATAGTTGAGGTCGAGTTTCAAAGCGAGTATCATAGACCATAAGTAACACAATACCCTTTGCTGGGAGTGGTTGGATCAAATCTATATAGCTAATTGTACAAAATAACCAGTTTTAAATATTCTCACACTATCTAAAAGACCCTATAAAGTATTTTACTTCGTTTCAAAATATGTGTTATATATTTGTTTATTCATTTTGTGTATTAAGCAACTATTAAATATACATTAATAAAGAAAAAACACAATATTTTAGAATAAGCCAACATAGTAGGTACTGTTACAATTTAACAATAAAAGGATACACCTAACTAAACATCACAACGCATAATACGCGTATAAGAAATTTTTACATTGGCCCATTTTAGTAAGTAACGCCAATTGTAATATTTTGACCGCTAACAACCGTGTATACAACATAATGTAGGGATTAAAATGTATATTTTCGCACTATTGTTAAATATAACCTGGGCAGGGAATATGCCCACTGAATAGCGTATGGTTACACAGAAAAACACAATTCACAACTAAGTTTTGATTGACGCGTGATCCTATTGACGTGAATATTAGTTGATTTTCAATTTTATAATGCTTTTTTATATTTATTATTTTTATTACTCTATTGTTGAACTTCCATCAGCCGAACCGATACCGAATGTGTGAAGTGTACTTAGTGAACTATATTAATTATAATGTACACAATTTTAGTTTTGAAACATATGCATCAAAAGTAATTATATATACCTATGTATATTGTACAATGTACATACTTAGTACATTATAATGTTGGCCCACTTTGTGCTTAAAAAAATTATAGCAATTTATTTAAAACTAGCGACTGCTTCCTTTACGTTTATTCCTTATCATCATATCATCATATCAAGAATAAAAAGTGTCTTACTCCACATTTATTTCTATTCCTACGAACTTTAAAAAAAGCGTATAGATGTTTTCCGCGACGAACACATATATTTTTCGCATTTATGATATCAGAGTTTTAACGCAATGTTCATTATATTGAAATTCAAAATGGATTTTTTTTATTAACTACACTTTTGGAATTAGAAGAAAGCAAAGCCTTTCAGAAATATTTTGAATATACAAACAAATAATACACTAGTATACATTGGTAAAATTCAATTGACAACACTTAATAAGCAGTAACAGTAGCTGACACTGAGGCAGAGCGCCATCATGTAAATTATTTCGCTGGCTTACTTAAATTATCAGGCCCACGCCGCAATAAAACACCGACACTGGAAATTTTATCAGAGAAGAACTTGCCATATTTCATTTGACCAACGACGGTCTGTTGGTGTACAGATATAAAAGTATTATATTAATCTTCTACGGGTGTGCATTATTGTCTTTGTTGTACATTATATATGGTGTCGGAAGGTAGACGTGGCAGAACCTTAGTAAATACGTCGGGCATCGTGTCTCACCATAGTAATTAATACGTACTAATAATAACAGCTTCTGTTAGCACGGGATAGCATCCCGTAGCCTTAATAATAATTTATTGATTACCATGTTTAATGTGCTAAGTTTAAGTCAGAATACCATTCAGAACTATTGATATTCTATAATATTAAATGAGTCGTATAGCTCGAACTCGCAGATCATTGAATAAATAGTTAATTTAATTTTTAAGTACCAATAGCAGTTAGAAGAATTTTTGAAACAGCTATACGGACCCATAAAGTATAATATGTAGTTTACCTATTAGAAGAATTTAATCAATAACAAAGCAAATTGCACACCGATAATATCTCGGGACACTCATTGGCGGCACTCAAGGAACAAATTGAAAATGTATCGAGTGCGAACATAACAAAGGTTGCAATTGAAATTTCGAAGATGCCTGTAACATTTTTCTTGGCGGTATCACGTACCACCCGACGGGGGATGCCTTCGATCTTTATACGAAATTCTTCACAATAACGTTCTTCCGTTTATAATTGTACCACAAATGCTGTATAAGTTAGTACGTGACGCACAATCCGAAAGCCCGATAACAGTGGATGCCAACATTGTGCAAAGAATTTCTATTTTAAACGATAATCATTTGTATTTGTAAGAGAATATTACTTTATCTTTTTTGAATACTCGAATACCAATGTAATAAGTAACTCAATTTTCATTGCATCTTTTTAACTTATAAATCAAGGCATTCAAAATTAGTAGAAACCTAATTTTACGTAAAAAAAACTTTAAATTAAAATGGATAAAATGCATTTCCGCATACCATCTGAAGAAAACAGGGTTATGTGCAGCTAGACAAAAAAAGCCAGAACTACTCACAAAAACCCAAGAACCCATCTTCCATCTAAATGGGGCGCCACAGAATCTCTTACGAATTCAACCACGATGCCCTGATGGACCGGCAGGTCTGCTGAAGGAGACCACACGCTAAGTCTGCGTGCAGCAGGCAGGAGTTTTGCTGCACAGTTCACTCTGCTATCAGAGAAGAACTTGGAACAACTAAAGAAGTACTTGGAATAACACACCGACCAACGAAGTGGGCCACCTCCTTGCGCGTTTTTTAGTTTCACGACCGGCCGGATTGCCGGACGCAACTGGGCACCCCCACCATGACAAGGTGAACGCACTTTTATTATTGGACAAAAAAAAATAATATTATGTTATGATACATCCTAACAATAAAAGGTGCTTCTGTGTTAAAATTGTGAAATATGTATAAACAGAAGATGCTCTAAAACATAAAGAGTATTCGTCGGTTATTAATTCGTTAATAAAAAGTGCAGAGATGTATTTATAAGATACTACTTATACACATTTATATAATGAGGGCTTCTTATAGCATTGATGGGCACTGGCCTCTACAAAACTAAGGGCATTAGGCCATATCTTCACGGGGTAATCTTATTGAAAATGATTCGCACATAAAAATACTATAAGTCCGAGATACGATATTTGAAGTCGCTTCACTTCGATTCCCAACTAGGCGTTATAACCTATACACATTAAATATATTTGAATACAATTCCGCAGTAAAGATATTTGGTATACGTCGACATAAGTAGGGCACGTACACGAACATAAGTCACTACATTCGAAACATTGTTCATATTATCAAAAGAGTGAAACAAAAAATTTCCAATCGCATGCCGATTACTATTAGATGTCTTTAGTGAACGAGTCGTTCAATCAATCATACGTCATTAGTCAGCGCCTACGATCGCCATTCAACGTAGACAATGCGAATAGTACTGACAAGTCGTCAAAGAAAATTGCCAGAGTCAGTTAGAAAGTATAATATTGACATGTTTTTTGTTATCATGTCTTATAATTTTATTCATATATAATTAGCAAATAAATGTAATTTTACAAATATTGTTTAGTTTTTTTGATATTGTGTATTCAGCATTTTTAACGTCCCACTACTGGGACTTGCCTCTCTTCATTACGAAGAGATTAGGTCATAGTCCACCGCGCTGGCCAAGTACGTATTGGGGCAGATTGCACTTGTCTTTCGAAAACTTGCTAGGTTCTCTCAGACATGCAGTTTCCTCATGCTTTCCTTCACCGCAAGACAATTAATTGGTAATCGAGATTAAGATATATTAATACCCACTATACCTATACGGTATACCCAATTATAGCCTACTTTATTTCTAGTTTACATATTGTACTTGCCGTACCTAGTAGATTTAAAAAAGAGCACTACACTTGTAACGTAACGTTATAACCGTCTAAGAAATATTTGACTGAAGAATTTCTAATAAAACTACAAGATAATTTCTTTGGAAGCATTTATGTGCTGCTGGGACATTAAAACTAAACTCTTAAATTGAGCTTTGTTCATGAACATTCAGGTAATTATAATCTAGACATTGTAGTTACCAAATTAATATGCATAATAATAGGTAAGGTGATATATTATAATATATAGATGAGACTCAAAGATAATAAAAAACTTGCTGAAAAACAAAATAAAAAAATTACTTAACTAAAATAAAGCAATATTATCTACTGAACACATAATTAATATCTTTTACGCTACAAGATTACTTTTGAATTTCTTATTAATAAGAGAAATAAACTTGAAAGATCCATAACTTTTGACATTGAATAGTGTGCAATTAGCAGATGCCATATATCGTGAGGTGCCCCGCACTGAGAAGCAGATGCGGCGATTGTTGCTGAATAACAAAGTGAACTGGGCACCGCGACAGTTTCTAATTGTGCCGCGACAATACGTAATCTAACCGGTCCTATTGGTTGGCACGTTACGTCCCTGGCTTCGAATAACAAAATGCATGGAATTGTTTCCATATTTAATATTTCTTTTTGTCGTTCGCAAAATGTTATCTGAAATAAAAATAGTAAAATCTCTAAGGATCGATGGATGGATGGATGGAGGAGGAAGGATCTTTTAGGCTACACAAAGTCTAAGTACAATTTTTTTTGGGCGATGTGTTTGCTTACAAGAAACAAGATTAGCGCTTCTTTTAGACATGACACCTTCCTCCATCATGATCATGTTTTCCTCCATCGTAAGGTAAGTGGTAATCATGTTAAAAATGATTCGCATATGAAATTAATACAAATGTTGGATCTAGGATTAGAACCCGCTTTACTCGGTTTACCAAGCGAGCGCGTTACCTTGAATAGATTACATGATAAATGAAATATCAAAATAATATAATAATAACATTTATATGAGACATTTGTCTCAGTGTAGTGCTATTTAGCACTATTCACAATTATTTTATATAGAATATCTACTCTACTTAATCCCTATTCAACCGGCACCCTGTAGGTTGCCAGGTGCCGGGACACTCGAATAAGCTCGAGTTGACTCTCGCGCGCCAAATTGCCCGTGTTGCGATCTGATGCACTACTAAGGGTTCTCTGCTCGCTTGGAAAATGTTTTCAATTTGCACGCTCTATACCAAACCAACCCTTTTATTAAGAAAACACTCATAGTCGTTGGATAACTCTTTAAACTACTTTAACTTTACAATTATAAATCTTACACATATGGCAAAAATCAAAGTGGCCTACTTCGCAATATTATTAGCATTTGACATACATTTTATTCATATAAATGCTATCTAAGAAATATATTAATTTCTCATCATCATTACCATATTCTAATGTTGATTACCTGCAACAAAAACATTCATTCGATGTATGTAGCTTAATAACACTCAATAGCAATTTTAAATATTAGTCACATTTAATACATAGTCTTTTTGGCAGGATGTGAATTAGAAAATTACGTGGGAATTTATTAATAGGTCAGACGTGTACCCGATTAGATAACAAACTAGTTCATTACCCAATACCCATCCTGGATAAATGCTCGATCGTAAAGCAAAGATTATAGTGCGTTGGTGCTTTTGTTTTAGAGTTGAAATCGAATTGGGGTTTTCGTAAGAGGCTTGTAGAGACTACATGATGAAGTAGTAGCAAACAATACAGGGTTTCGTTCAGGGGCGGGTTTGACGCGCAGTTGAGGAATGATCAGCCACGTGGAAATGACGACTTAATGGATTATACGTGTCGGCCGACATCGAGATAAGTGTCGCCCGCGTATCGGCCCTGTCGCCGGAGATTAGGCACCCAAATTATAAAAATTAATAACACAATGGAAATCAACCACAGAATGTTTCACGCTAGATGATCTCTCGTGATAAGGCAAAATAAGAAATGAGTCATTAAGCACTAGTTATATTATGAGTGTCGTTATGTAATATGTGTTATATACCTAATATGTTAAATACGATGACAATAAGTTTTAGTTTTTGTTTAATATGTACCGGTTTCCATATAAATTTGTAATTTCTTACTACACTTTTCAATATTTTCCGATTTCCTATATTACAAAATATCTTCAATGTGTCAGTATATACAATTTTATTAATAACATCGACTACAAACTTTACAAATAATTTTCAAGTAAGCAGGTGAGAACACAATTTTCCACATTGTACAAGACAATAAGTTATTGTTAAGGCATTGGGAGTCCGTCCATGAATCACAACTGACCCACATCACACAAGCCCACGCATTACACTATCATCCGGACAGTTGCGTGACGATTTGGACCATCGTAAATTGAATGCAGACACTCTATAACGAGCTATGGATAGTAGTCATCTAACATACGTTAAACAAATTACAATACCAACGATTTACCGGCAATCTATTCTTTTATAAAATACATGCTACGCCTATCCACTTACGACAAAAAGTCAAAAGATCACCCGCTGGTCTTTTGTGGTGCCAAGACGCGGTCGAAAAAACCACTCATGGGTCTCAATGATATATGGATTCAAGTTGTATTACACGGGACCTTAATTTCTATTACAAAGCTATTTGCAATATATTTTAAAGTTAGCTGCCTTAAAGGGGAAAGTAGAAAACTTTTTTTGCAATACAGAACTAAAACTAATGATATGTAAATCTTATATATTCCGTAAATAAACATCTTTATTATCTATTAATAATAATGAATAATACTTATAGTTTTATATACTATCAAACACAAAGTTATATTTATGATACCAATATACTTAAGATGTATAAATTTTTTATTTTATTAGAAGAGAATAGTTTTACAAAGTAGTTCTAAAATTAAAATAAATTTTAATCTATATTACTGAAATATTTCGAATTGGCCCATTTCATATGGAGGATTTATGTACATGTATTTATTATTAATATTTAAGTATATATAATTGTTTAACTGACTAAGTTTTACTGCCAGGAATAAATTATGGGAAATGTAATTTGATTTAAGTCCGGGCTACAATTAGTTTAATAAAATGTTTTCAGCAAATTGGTACCTTCCCAAAGCACATAATGTTTAGATGTTTAATTTGATGATGGGTTACAAGTAGAGCGTTAAGAAATTATAACAAAACCGTTTAGGTTAAATAAAGGGCGATACAGATTCTCAGAAAGTGCAATTTACTTTTTTACAAATAACAAAATGTTTGATAGTTTTGACTTAGCAAAAACAATTGATAGTCTAATTATAAGGAGACTATAGAAAGCAACTTTTAAAACAATATTATAATAATTTAATAATATATAATAATTAATATTTGTTAATTTTATAAATTTAACCATTTCTGATGCAAAGACTAAAATATTTAAAACAAACCATCAAATGAAATATAAAATATTTAAATTACATTACTGGATATACTATTATTATTTAATATAATCTTCACAATCATTTTATTTAACATAATTTATTTAATTAAGAATGATGATTTTGCAGTATGGCATCTAATGTTTAAATATTCGCGAAACAAATTTATTACGCGGCGCATTCAATAATACAAGCGGCGACCTCGGCAATGCTCTAGCGCACTACCTGGGCAGCTGTCGAGCCCCCACCTAGATTGCGAGCTTACCCCGTAACCATCCCTCTGTCCTGCTCACACCTAAGCACCGAAAGTATGCTCGAGCTTCATAAAAAGCGGTTTCACTCAATAGTGTTGCGTGTAAAATGTTTATGTGTGCGTTCAGTGTATTTTTCTGACAAAAAGCTTCGTAAAGTGAGTATAGCAAAAGGTAGAGCGCGTACACGAGGCGGTTAGAACGTTTTAGCCCCGGGCGTCGATTTACCTGTTGGAACGCGTGAACCGGCACGGCCTTGTGCGCGAGCGCAGCGCAGGTTTGAGTCCGTGTTAGTTCCACCCCAGAGTCCGACGCGAGCGAACGCGTCACGTTCCTCGGCCGAGTGGCAAACACGATCTTGTCCAGTTAATGCTTACGCGGAATAAAAGTTGAGTGGCCGGCTAAACTGTGTTCGCTCGTAACGATTTACTAAGGCGATAATGCTATTACGTGCAATTGTAGTGTTTAATTTTAAATGAAACTATGCATAAGTTATAGTGAAGTTTAGTGAAAGGCAAACACGATGTGTTCAATGTGGATCATGAGCGCCTTGCTGGCGCTTAGCACTGTTTTACCAGTGTGGAGCGCGTCTCTATCGGCAACGACGGGAGCGCGATATCAAGCTCCTGATGAATGCCGTTGGACTAATGACGATGATGAATCTGGAGTCACGTTACAGTGTCGGTTAAGGACCATAAACAGTGAATTAGAAAATACAAATTTTAGTGCTATTCAACCACATCTCACCGTGAGACTGCGCCTAGAATGTAGTGATGCTCTTTTTTTCCAAAGCTCGCTTGCACCAGGAAGTTTTCGCCAACTAATAGAACTAAGGGAACTTACAATTGAATATTGTAAAATCGGTAATCTTTCTGACGGTGCTTTTACGGGTCTTCGAGAGCTCAGAAATCTAACTATACGTACACACAACACTGATTGGTCTACAATGACACTAGAAATAACACCAACTGCGTTTTCGAGAGACGTACAAAACCTTGAACGTCTGGACCTAAGTGAAAATAATATGTTAGCATTTCCTGAAGGAGCTCTATGCTCGTTAAGAAATCTAGAATATCTAAATATGACTGGAAACAGGATGAGAGATATTAGCCATTTTCAATTCTCATCAGCTCATCGTCACCCAACTGAAAAATGTGGGGACAATCTACTAGTTTTAGATTTATCAAGGAATCTTATTGATACTATACCGCCAGGTCTTCTTTCAGGCTTAAGACGATTACAAAAATTATATTTTCAAGGCAATGGATTAAACTCTGTAGCGGATAGAGCCTTAGAAGGGCTTATATCGTTAACAACAATTAGATTTTCTGACAATCAATTAACAAGTTTACCTCCCGAATTATTTAGTGACACTAAGGAGTTGAAAGAAATATATCTCAATAATAATACGATTACCGTTCTGGCTCCTGGGTTATTCAGTGATTTAATACAATTACTAGTTTTGGATTTGTCTTACAACGAATTGACCTCAGATTGGATAAATACTTCTACATTTTTTGGACTAAAAAGACTAATATTCTTAGATTTTTCACACAACAGAGTTTCTAAGCTTGAGATAGCGCTTTTTAGAGATTTGAATAATTTGCAAATACTAAAAATGCAAGATAATTTTATTGAACACATACCAGAAAATGTGTTTAATTCTCTCGGAAATTTGCATACTTTGATTTTATCCAATAATAGACTAACAAATATCGAAAGCTTTTCTTTTATTGGGTTACCTGGTTTATCAGTCTTATCTATTGACAGCAATCGCATATCAAAAATACACCCTCATGCTTTACGTAACTGTACTTCATTACAAGACCTACATATAAATGGAAATAGATTAGATGAAGTACCCATCGCCCTAAGAGAAATACCGCAACTAAAAACTCTTGATTTAGGAGAAAATTTAATAGTGAGCATTGAAAACGCATCATTTATGGCAATGCAACAAATGTATGGACTAAGACTAACAGAAAACAACATTGGAAATATAAGTAAAGGTGTTTTTGATAAGATGACATCCCTAAAAATTTTAAACTTGTCAAGAAATAAAATTCATAAAATTGAAGCCGGAGCTTTCGACGGTAATATTAATTTACAAGCTATACGATTAGATGGAAATTACTTGACCGATATCGATGGACTTTTCGCCAAGTTACCTAATTTAGTATGGCTAAACATTTCTGATAATCGTCTAAAATTGTTTGACTATGCTATGATTCCAACTGGATTGCAATGGCTGGACATTCATGCTAACAGAATTGCTGAACTTGGAAATTACTTTGAAATTGAATCGCAGTTATCGCTTAGTACTTTCGACGCTAGTTCTAATAGATTGACGGAAATAACGGGAAGTGCCATACCTAACTCAGTGGAAATGTTGTATTTAAATGATAATTTAATTTCTAAAGTACAGTCATATACATTTTTTAAGAAACCAAATCTAACAAGAGTAGATTTGTATGGGAATAAAATAACCAGCTTAGATCCCAACTCTTTAAGAATATCGGCAGTGCCACAGGATAAATCAGTCCCCGAGTTTTTCATTGGTGGAAATCCTTTAGAATGCGATTGCACAATGGAATGGTTACAAAAAATAAATACTGGAAACAGAGCTAGAACACAGCCTAAGTTAATGGACTTGGACAGTATATATTGTAAATTACTTTACAATCGTGGCAATGCATATGTGCCTTTAGTAGAAGCCGCACCACATCAGTTTTTATGTAAATATGAATTTCATTGCTTTGCACTTTGTCATTGTTGTGACTTTGATGCATGTGACTGTAAAATGACATGTCCTAACAATTGTACATGTTACCACGATCAATCTTGGTCGGCTAATGTTGTAGAGTGTTCTAATGCGGGCTATGTCGATCTGTTACCTGAGAGAATACCCATGGAGGCCACTCAACTATATTTAGATGGCAATGACATAAAAATGCTTCCAAGTCATGCATTCATTGGAAGAAAAAGATTGAAGATTTTATATTTAAATTCATCAAATATAGAAACCATTCACAATAGAACATTTAACGGTCTTAGAGAATTAGAAGTATTGCACCTTGATCACAATAGCCTAACAATTATAGAAGGACAGGAATTTAATGGGTTGGATAACTTACGCGAATTATATGTGAATAATAACAAAATTAAAACTATTGGAAAGGAAATGTTTAATCATTTGCAAAAGTTACAAATATTACAATTACATCACAATGCATTGGTAACTTTATCAGTTTGGAAAATCAATAGAGCTGTTACTACGATCACCTTATCTTACAACCCTTGGTCATGTGACTGCGAATTTACAGAAATGTTTCGTGAATGGACAAAAAAAGTGAGTTCTATAACAGATTTAACCAATATAAAATGTGTTTACTCCAAGAATAATACAACTGATATAGGAATTTACAATGAGAGTGTTTTTGAAGACCCTAAATACGGATTTAAAATAATAGAAGAAAACGGAACAATATGCACTGGATTACCAAGTATAAACAACAGTATTAACGGAAATTTGACTTCCACCAAAACCATTATCAGCAATGATGAAACTAATTACGTTGCCGTGATAGTTGGAATTCTTGTGGGATTTTTATTATTAGTATTAGTTACAATAATAATATGTAAATACAGTCATGGCATAAGAGCGCTAGTTTATGCAAGGTTTGGTATAAAATTATGCTCCAAAGATATAAATCATGATGATCGTGAGAAACTCTATGATGCCTTCGTAAGTTATAGTTCCAAAGACGAAGCATGGGTGACAGAAAAGCTTGCACCCATGTTAGAGCACGCAGATCCTTCGTATAAGTTGTATTTACACTATCGTGATTTTCCTGCAGGCGGATATATTGGTGATAACATCATACAGGCCGTGGAATCATCGCGTCGTACGATAATGGTGCTAAGCGAGAATTTCATAAAATCAGAATGGTCTCGATTCGAGTTTAAATCTGCACATCATCAAGTTTTAAGAGACAGGCGAAAAAGACTCATAGTGGTGTTATTAGGTGAAGTGTCCCAAAAAGAACTCGATCCTGATATAAGACTATACTTAAAAGCAAACAAATATCTACGCTCAAGTGATAAATTATTCTGGGAAAAGTTGAAATTTGCTCTACCTAAAATTCGTGACAAGCAAAGGCATCGTGGAATGCCAAGCCCTAGTGCCGATACTGTACCGATGCACCGAAATCATCATCCCAGGAGTCACCTGGGTGCCTTGCCTCCACCACCAGGAGTGCATGGAGGTCATCCTGTATTACCACCGCATCCATCCTTAACCCCGCATCAAATTCCAGCTCGTGCCTCGCCCCGGAATCATTCCGTCCACGTGTAGTGTATTGAGACTATGACTGTTACTTAAATAAACTTTACCAAGGTGCAGTGACTTTTTAGTGAATGTGATGGCTAGTCGGTTAGCGTACGTATTGTATATATATATTATTATTATTATTATAAGTTTTAAAATTAAGACTGTAAATTGTACAATTTATTATTAGGAATTTTAACATGAGAAATTAATATCAATCAGACACCTGAATTTATGTTTTACTGAAACTGATATTGTATAAAATATAAAAGCTTTTCGAGCTGTGCTTGCGAGGTAAATAAATCTAGTAATAAGTATAATATTTAAAAATGGCATAAGTGCCTATATCTGTGATACATTAGTTATTAGATAGCTTCTTTAGTAATGTATATTTTGTAATTTAGTCACAAGAAATGAACATATTTATTGTAAAATTTCAAAAATGGACTGTGTCAAAAAGTGATAATGAGAATAAAAACGATTTTAGAAAAACAAGTTTTTTACTATCCATTTTATACTATTAAAAATAGAAAATTAAACAAAATTATAGTTAAAAAAGATGTAAGGATACAAATAAACAACTTTAACATTTTTATGATATTTATTACTAAAATGTGTCTACAGTAGTAGTTTTTTAAACTTTTTAGTGTCAAAGCTTAAAGAAAGTACTTATAAATTTACATTTAAAAAATAGAGAACTGAATTTAAAACTTAAAAATTTAGGTACATTAAATATAGGTATATTCTTTTTTATATACATTAAAAATAAGTACTACATAATATGTACTTATAGTATACGTTACCATAAAATTGTAACAGCTTCTAAAAGTGCCTTATTAAATGAATTAAAAATGCTAACTTAAAATAACCAAATAATGTGATGTTAACGATAAAGACTAAATTATTTTTTATCTATTTTGTATTTTAATCTGTAATTTAATATTATTTGTTCATTATTAATCTTACAAATACTTCCTTTGGATGTATACAATGATAATGATAAAAAAGTTTAAGGTCATGTCTAACTACCTATGGGTAAGCATAATATTTAAAAATATACTACAATTACACATACACATATCATTTATATATTTAAATTAATAAATAAATATTATTACACACAGCGCCATCTAGTTCTATGGTAAGCTACGAGGTTTGTGTTACGGATAACAGGTAGTTGATACACTTCTCATAATATATAACTTTAAATAATTACATACATATTATAAATATAAAAAGTAACTAGAGAACAAACCTTCGTGCTCAACAAATGAATGCCTCCAGCAGGACTCGAACTCGAGACTGCTGGCACAGCAAGAAATACCACAAACCTAGCCAAACGTGTCGTCAAAATATATCAGGAGTCGACTTCTAAAGTTTGTATTTATCTTCCTTTAAGTGACAATTTTACATTTATAGATATACTCGTATAAAATTCTATGATTTTACTATGTAGAGTCAAGAAGTCACACAAATATAGGCATATTTTCCAAATTAATGTAGTACTAGATAATTAAATCTATTTTAATCACGAAATGAAAAATTTCAGTTTCTATTACTTATAATACTATTAAAATTAACAAACACGTCAAAATTGATAAAATCACGTCCAATTTCTGTATCAATATCCGTTAAAAAATTACCTAGTAAAATAATGGCGTAACTATCTAGTTGAGGCGAGTAGAGCCATTTAAAAGAGCGGCTCCCATAGGCGAGCATATTGCATATCAGGTTTTTTATGCTGTAAGGACTCGGCCGTCGACCGAACCTTCAATCTAAGTTAACGAGCGCCCGCAGCCTAAGTATGTGTGAAACAAGTGGACGTGAACAAAAGCATTGTGCGGTTTCTATTTATTGAGATTGGAATTGATACGAGAGTTATGAGAAGGTGAAATGACGCTTGTTGGAAATTAATGTTAAGGTGTTTATTTGAAATATGACCTATAAGACTATTGTTTCTTACAAGCAATAATATTATTAATCAAATGTTTTAAGGATGTTCTTAACACTATCAGTTTTTATTATAATATATGACTTAATAAATTTAAAGAATTGGAACTCATTATATACTACAGTCTCTTTACTGTAACGAGCTTTTTTCTTATTATTTTAAGACAAATTGAAACCAAGCATATTTGTTGAAGTATTTTTGTCTTTTGAAATAGTAATACATATTATATTCATTGTACACAAATCAACTATACAAAATTAATAATTTTCTTCTCAATCATAATCTGCTTTTAACATATCGATCAATGTATGTGGAAATAAGTTCTTCTACTATATATATGTTTATATTTAATATGTAAAAGTACACACAAATTACTAAATATGATTTTTATCTTACAAATAATTTAATTGTGACATTGGCCCTAAAAATTCTTTCCCTGCGCCCTTCAAATAAAAAAATACTCACATCTATGTGTATTAAGGCATGTGTTGTTTTCTATCGCCTCTAAAGTTCATAAATTTAGCTAGAGAATAACAAGAGGTGAAAAATAAACGCGACGCCGCACTGTGTACAACATTAATCAGAGCTCTGAGAAGGCGTAGAGAATTTATTTTACGATTGTTACACTGTCGATGAAACGTTAAAAATGCTGTCGGGTTATATTGAAACATTCGACGCATTGTTCAAGCTGATCGTTCCGATAACGCACCGCAGTACCCTCTACGGCACCTTGTTGATTTTCCAACGTAAACTGTCGAACATCGGCCTGTAACTAGTTTCTTTTTTATTAGTACTGGTTTAGTGGAACGGAACGCAACTTCGTATCGATGGTACGATTAAACTCCTGAGATATCATAATCACCGGTCTGCATTTATCGAACGTATAATCGGAGAGCGGCAATAAATTTGTCTCATTTTAATATCCTAGAGCGTGTTATGTACGACCACAAACGGGCTCGATGTTTGGAGTTTGAAGCTTGTTAGAGGCGGATAAAAACGCGGCTATAACTGCGCCGCCCGCGCCATACGAAAGAGTTCAACGAGCTGCCACATGTCACACCTATGTATTTATATTATATTTATTGGATCCAACATACGAGTTGACACTATATAAAATGTTTAGTTGAGTTTCAGAAATATTTATTTACTAAATTTAAAATGATTAATATTCAATACCAATATTAAAAGTAACTTAGCTTATAATTTTATACATTTTCACTTACTAAAACCGATGATTTAACAGAACAAGCTTGAGAATACGAGTTCCTAATTAGATGAAATATTCGGGTGAGAATGTTGCCGGCAGATACAAAGATTATCATCTTTAAAATTCCAATTAAGATATGCAAACAATAGCATAGAGCTATTGTAACTTGGCGAATAAATGAATTTTAACAAAAAAACATCATAATTGTTCATATTATTATACTTCTTACACACATAAAATTGAATTAAAAATCATATATCTAATAAAATTCTTAGACCTGCATGTAGTTTTTCGTCAACAAATGTTAGCTAATAACAAATTTTTACGCATCTATAATATTTTTAATTAATGCATAATATTGGTAATTATTAAAAAAAATAAGTTTTTAATTAAAGAAAAGTTTCTATTGCGATCAACACTATTTTTTTAAAATTGTAGTACGAGTAAGTTGTTAGTTTTATCGTGAAATCATATGCCTACCTAAAATATAGTTACATTGTTAGCGAGTAAAATGTAAATGAATGAGTATTGACGTTAATAAAAGCATTTTTGAAGTCTTATTTTAAAATGTATTGTAAGCTAGTTGACTTTATCACTCTCTTCTCTGTAGTTAAAATGATTGAAATCTTATTATATTATAGCTAGCGAGCTAAAACATTATGCTAGATTAATATGGTCAATATTTTTTTGTTAAAAATGAAGATAGCTTTACAATATTCCATAAATGCAACGTGCATTACAGTAATTTGTCATAGCTGAGCTTTGAGTCATCGTGTAATCTGTGTTTATACAAAAAACATATCAAACGGAAGCAGCACATTTAGTCAAATATCACACTTGATGTGACAAGTGATACTTATACACTGAGTTTGGGACCACACATATCAGAATATGCATATCTAAGAGTATAATAAAACTTAATTATTTAATTTCCTAAGACAGATTTTCATACACTTCAATTTCGAATATTTAAATACATAATGAATCTGTTATCACCTAGAATAAACATACCTACCTTATGTTCATTACTTGTCTGATAATGTAAGATAATAGGAGCTGATTATTGATTCTTGACATAAACATACAAATAAATAAGTATATAAAATTTAAATATAACGTGTTTTATAGGCTGACTTAATTATGAGTTATAAATTTAATTTCAATATTTTTATTGAGGACAATGTTTTAAAAATTTGCGACTAATTTTATATGTATAAATAAATATTTGATAAATATAATACACGATATAAGATTACATGGACGATACACATATCATTTGCAAGCAATTTAAAATCGAAAATTTATGTTTATCTTCCATAGTAAAATAAGAATTATAGCATCGTACGTTTAACAACAGTGGCTTACTGTAGACCACACGTTGATACACCGGAATAAATATTGACTTTACTCGTCCTGATTATGATAGTTTACACTACTTAAGCTCAGTTGAAGAATGAATTTGGATAATAGGTACTCTTTACCGTAGCTTATATTGTAGTTAGAAAGGTTATTTAATTATATAATGTTATATAATAATTTATGTATCGAATGTATATTTCAATACGATTTAGTCGATTTCTAATTATCGATTAATTCGATTTTTAATTATAAAGTACCTATTAGTGTTCAACTTTATATGTAGTATAAATACAATTATTTTAAAAAGTAGTTTAAATAAGTTCTAGTGCACATAAGAGCAGAGAAAGTACCGGAAGTTCCGTGTACAAAGGTCAAAGATTGTGCAACTTGCTATCTACGCCTACAATATATTTTGTATATTTGATTAACCCTCTTTTGACCTGGCATATTTTAGGTTATTAAAATAATATCGTGGGTTAAATTTTCGGACTTGAAAATTTAAATAGATAAAACTTTAATCTTTCATTTTAATCTTGTTATAATGGCTATAAAAAATCAGTATCTACGCAGGCGAATGGCCGGGGCGAAGTCGCCATTGGTTATATAAGGTTATATTATAATAAGCACCTTGAACACTCTAGCTATAACCGATATTTTCAATAACGTCAATTATTATAGGTTTAAACAATATAACGTTCTTGTTTTAATATAATATAGATGACTCATCACACTAACGATCTTCATTAAACGCGAAACAATTTCGACGCAAATTATACACTGTTATAAACGACTGCCGTAATTAAGTTGCCTGCATGATATTAATTTGATTATCACATTCTTATTTCAATCATATTAATAGGGTCTTGTTTTTCCGATAAAACTATGTGTTGCTAAGTTAGTAGTTGTAAGTAGTTCGGATAATTTCAATTCGTACAACAACATACTTACTATACTGTTAATTAAAGCTTAAGAAAGCTTGTCCATAAATAGTACGGACTAAGAGATATAATTTATAATGAATGCCAATAAGTTGATAATTATCTTGTATACATTAAGCCTATGGATACAAATTGTAATTCTATTACCTGTTACATACTATTTAATCTTAATATCTTAAAATATAAAAAATATAATATTTACTGTCGTAGATACAATTAACAATGGTATTTCCTGGATATTGATTTGATTTTAGTGCCGTTATCTAAGGTACCCGGTATGTTCTACTGATTTGAAGAATTTAACGAGATAATATCTTAACAAAAGCGATTTGATACGTCCGCGTCATCGTGTTTTGGTAGTAGACTTGTTTGGTGTACATACAACTCTCTAATAGGCTAAACGAACAATGTAACATGATCTCTTTATTATCATCGAAACCTCAAATTTTATAAGCGAATTTATTGTAGTGTGTGTCATTTTCATATTGCTACATAATATAAAGTATAATTGACTTCTTATTCAATGTAGCTTATTTTAGTGTATCAGTGCTTAGCCTGTAAACATATAAATAATAATTAAATTCGAAATAACATATCTAGAAAAATTCGAAATTTTAAGAAAACCTAAACGTTTTTAATACTAATTTAAGTAGTAATTATAAACGTAACCTTGATTTGTATACGAACGTTTAAGTCTAATAAAATGTATTCTTAGTTAAATTATATTTATCGTATTTTTTATTTTTATTTACTACAACTTTTATTTAATTCATTTATACAGCACTTTAATATCGAAGAAAACACATACAATATAAGTTAGTTTTAAGTAACGTGAGACGACAGATTTAAATTACAACCAAATACTTCATCTTAAAACCAAATCTCCGTCTCACCCTACGAAAGCAACCGCGCTCTGCCTTTGTTGACCGTCACTATACACGAATTATCCGACGGCTTTTGCTCATTAATAGCAATTTTATTTGCTCTTATTTAATTTAGCATTTATTCAATCTGCCCCTGGCGCGATACGTATAATGCGTAGTGGTCTTATATCTCACCTTTTGTGACAGGGCTCATTGAGAGCGAGGTGTCGGGATGTATTCCCGCGGCTCGTCTCGGCTTACACGTTTAACTCTGATGCCTTTCATCGTGCACAAAATGTAATTGAATCCCACAAAATCCTACGCACGTAAGATTTAATAGGGCATTTAAATACTCGCATTGGCCATTGTGCATCGGTTTTGTACGCAATAATTCATCATAACCGCAGTGCAGCTAGCTTTCCGCGAAGCACCGTATGTTAGACAAAGTGCTCTCCGTTGTAACCGCCGAGTGCGGTTCCATATTTATTAACATAAACTAAATACTGGCCGTGCAAGTATGCGGAATTATGAATTCAAGTAAGAATTAAACGATACATTAAATAATGGGTATGAATCAAATTTCGTTGATAAACTAATGTCTATAATAAAATGTTACTTTTTCGGCTCTTAAGAGGACAGAGATATATTAATGTAATTATAGTAGGTAGATACAAAATTATACTATAATATGTATAGCTTTTAAGTAGGTAAGTAATACAACTGATTTATCGTGCCGACAGTCATCAGTTGACAGCCTCCGAAGCGATTGTTTTATAAAACAACGGACGAAATTGCACTGTTAAGTATAATTACCTTTTTCGTAAAAAACGCTATAGCGTATTTGATTGATACTTAAATATTTAACTGAGGTCCAATAACAATTACATATATTCAAACAAAAAAGTCAAAATTCAGTTAATTTCGCCTTAGTTCAGACAGTTGCACTTTACTACTTCACTTCAATACATTGTATTTGTTTACGTAAGACATAAAATTATATGATATTTTATAATAATGCGCTTAGTAACTTTGTTTCAAAGTTGTTGCTCTTTAAATATATAGATACTCGGCGAGAAGCTCGCGTATGAAACCCTAACGAGCGTCATACCCTCGAGGTGCAATCCTTTACTTTACCACTTTACTACAGTATTAAATTTAACTGGAAGTCTGTAACTTAGTACTGCTGTTATAAGGAATTAGTCCCGACGTTTGAGTGTGAGCCGAGTTGTATCGCAGCCGCCATCTAAACCTTTATTATTTGCAAGACGCGCTAGAAAAGTCATGTCAAAGAATCATGATGCTATATAAGTGGGCACGTCAGGCAGTCGTAAAATTGAAAATAGCTCGTAAATCAGAGGTACTGAGTAGAATGGCAAATTGCTGCATGTACGCGGGCGCGCATTCAATTTCTTGATCACCATGGTTTAAATTTTTTTAGACTCTAACTCTAGCAATATTCATAAAAAACTCTTACCAGCTGAGTAGTAAAAAGTTATATTTATATTTCCCCATATCCCTTGAGAGACGTAAGGACAGTTTTATGTTATTATATATTAAATTAAAGAGACGATAAAAACAAGTAATCTTTTAATGATAATTTTAATGCACCATCTTCATTGAGGACCCGTTAAACATAACGACACCGTACAGCAATAGCACTCATATGTAATATTATACTAACCATTGAGACAGCATGCAGTGGGCGGTATATAAATTAAATTTTATAAGAGATTAATATGAGACAGTAGAAAATACATACCCTACTGTTTTTGTTGGTCCGCGAGTCGTAAATAAAAAATTGAAAGACGAGGTACTGCATGTCAACTATAAAAACGCAATATCGTACATCGATCAGTATGTACATACGTTCAACAATAGAGCGACCATTGTGGACTGCTATCTAATCGTAATGAATATAAATTTCCAGATGACATTTACGATCAGAGCACGCCGTGATACTGCCTCTATATAAATGCGTTAGATAGATTTTTAACTCTTGTATAGGTACTGCAACAATAAAGTATTTTGGTAGATCGCGAGCGCGTCGATTTGTTACATAGCCGATGTAAATTCAATTTTATCATCCTATATACTGACCAATATTAAGCATCGATAAATTATTTTTAACAAAAAAACAAAAACCGACTTCCAAACTTATTAAATCTAAACTAAAAAGTAGAAAATAATACTTTTAAGGACTTTGTTAATTTTGGAGTCGGTGCCAGCCAGGTATTTTGATTATGTTTACAAATTGATAGATTAATCAAATATGTATCTATTTAGGGTTATTTTGCTTTGGCTGGCACCGACTTCAAAATTAACAAAGTCCTTAAAAGTATTATTTTCTACTTTTTAGTTTAGATTTAATAAGTTTGGAAGTCGGTTTTTGTTTTTTTGTTAAAAATAATTTATTTTTAAATTTTTAGCGGAAAGTAGATACGTATTGTGTTAATGACTATAAAAATTTACCTTCTATTATGAGGTAAACCTTATAGCCTGAAAGTATACAACTATCGGTCCATAATTGCGTATTATATTGAAAAAAAAATTCTTTAAACTGCTAACCGTTGAGGAGTTGTACCTTCCATTATCAGTTACGATACGTGACTCAAATATCCATATAGCCTATAAAAGATTCGGCCAAGCATCGTTAATTTGCTCCTAAGAATTGAAGAGTTCCGATACTTTGTCATGGATCCCATCATCAGAACCTTACCAAACTCTCATCAAACTACCCTTGAAGTATATCCTTTCCATTAAAAAAAGAATCATCGAAATCGGTTGGCGTGATATTGAGTTATTCGTCCATTTGTCGCGCAAATACTTAATGCAAATTTGAGACTTTTATGGTTTTCTCATGGATGCCATTGTCAGAACTGGAAAATATTAAAATGGGACCACATGGGAAGCACTACCTTTCAAATAAAAAAAGAATCATCTAAATCGGTTCACCCAGTTCAAAGTTATGAGCTAACTAACATAAAAAAAAAAAAAATACAGACGAATTGATAACCTCCTCCTTTTGGAAGTCGGTTGATAAAATAACGATTCACGTAAATAATATTCGTGTACGTTATACGCGAATTTATTAATTTTAATTATAGTGCAAAGTATAACAATTTTTAACTATTTATACACTATCCACACTTGTAATGCAATGTATGTCAATAATACGAGCAACTCACCAATCGTTTTTCTCGTCACTAGGTGCTTAATGTGTTATATTATCGATATACTTAATATCGATTATCGTTCTACTAAAATTAATCCACATCCGTTCAGCCATTTCAGCGTGATAAAGTAACAAACAAATACACATCACAAAACTTTCGCATTAATAATAGTTTGATATAATATTCTGATATAAAAACTTAAATGAAGAAACAGTAGTAGTGCGTATAAATTACATTCATCTACTGATTAATATGATAAAATGTTGTCCATAATGACAATCCTCTTAGATAAAAGATGCTTACTGTATATTCTCATCAGAATTCTTTACACGAATATATGGATTTCTAATTAATAAAACACTTATCTTAAGTGGATATCAATGTAAATATTTCGTCCGAAAAGACAATTACATTACAAATCACGTATCCAGTAAATAACTGAGTGCTTCCGTGGAACAGGTTTTAAAAATAATGCTTATCTATTCTATTAAAACTAATGTCTCCGTTTTAGGCACCTAGTTTTAATGAGCATCGTCAATGCCTCGCAGATAAAAAATCCGTCCGTGACTAGCGATCGCTACAAATTAAACTTTAAATTATACATAAGGTTAGAATGTATTATGACAAGATTTGGTTATATATTTTAAATACAAAGTTTTATAAAGCTTCGCTTCATGTTTTGTATTTTAGAGCCTAAACACAAGAGCGTAAACGTTTATTTAGAATCAAAAACAAGGCTTGAAATTAGTATAGTACAATATTTGACAAGTTCTTGAATAACAAATTAAATGAATAATATTTGAATATACCGTATTAATAATCTTATGGGAAAGCTGGTTCTAGTTATCTTACAAGTATCTAATAGTTGTTTAATCTAACACAGGTAATATGTTACCAGTACGGTCTTGACGGGATGCAAAGGTCAGATGGTAATCACTTCGCGTAAAAACTAGTTACCTTTCTTATACAGATTGAAATATCACTCTCATAGAATATTGTATATATTAGGAAAGTGTAAAAGTTGTCTAATGAAGACTAAAGATATACATTTTATATTGTGCTTCATACATATTATTACTACACTACCGTCCAAAAGTATTTGAACACCTACAAAATGCCTATGAAACTAGATTTTAATGTTATAAAACTTTATTATTCCTTTCTAAAATTTAATTTATATTTTAGAAATTTAATTTATAGCTACTTAACACTAAATCGTCATAATTTTGATTCGTCAATATTTTCTCCTTGGCGTTTTATTATAGCCTGATAAATTTTGGGTAATCGTGAAAGTTAATTTTTCTAATCTTGATGTGCTCATTTATTTACATGGATCTTGTACTAATCTCCACCAGTATTCTTGAGTTGTAGGGCAACTTTTTCTCACTTGTCTGCCGAGTTCATCCCACAGTGGCTCTATGGGATTCAAGTTTGAACACTGTGGATGCCATTTCATGACTTTTATTATTTTAATGTTGCATTATGATAATGTTGTTGTTCTTTTTGGACCAAGACCTGCTAGCATAGTTTGGATGTATGCTTCGGATCGTTATCATGCTGAAAAAAAAACTCTGGACCTCTAAGACGGGTTCCACCAGGAGCAACATGATTTTTCAATATTTGCCTGTAACCTTCTTTTTTCATTATTTCCTGTATTCTTACAATGTCTCCTAAAGCAGAATCCCCAAAACTGCCCCAAATCATCACAGGTCCTCCGCCATGTATAACTGGAGGAACGATGCATGATTCTGATGCTCTCTTATTAGGCCTACAGCGAAAAAACATTCTTCTCTCTGAATTAAAAACTTCGAATTTGGACTCGTAGCTTCAGAGGACTTTTCCCAGTCATCAGTTGTCCAATTCTGTTATTCTCGTACCTATTTAAGCCTCTTTTTCTTGTCTATCGTGTTGAAACATGGTTTGATATTGCTATACACCGCTTCAGACCAGCGTCAAGTAACCCTCTTTCTTTGTAGTCAAACTCACAGGTTTACTGTAGCCTATATTAAAATCCGCTGCTATTTCGGGTGCAGTCAAGCGTCTGTTGCACTTGCTCTTCATCACTTTGTTTAAATTTTCAGTCGAAGTCGTAACTCTATGCCTGCCTGAACGATGATATTAGATGTTCTGCCATGAGTCTTAAATTTCTTGATAATGTAGTGTACAGTTGATAGTGGTATCTTCTGGAGTTTTGAAATTTCGCTAATTATTTTACCTAATTTATGAAGACCGACGATAATTCCTTTAATCACTTCGGAATATTCTTTTATTTTACCCATTTTGCTTAAAAATAAACGAAAATCATACCTCACTTAAAGAAAATGAATCTTTATATTATTATAGCACGTTTTTTTAATGAAGTAAGACAAGATAACTCAAACAAACCTATCTTATGACATAACGCACTTATCAAAATATTAAAAAAACCCCCCGAAAGCACAAAGCCAAAGAGTATACAGTTGATATAAGAAGAAAATTGAAAAAAGTTATAAATGCAATGAAATTTTTATTTATTATTTTTAATACTAAAAATAAAATTATCAATATAATCGACAATATTTTGATTTAAATAACATAATGGCATTGAGTTTTTTAGGAATACAAACAATTAATATATCTTTGATGCTTAATTTCGATGATACATAGAAATATGCAGGTGTCCAAATACTTTTGGACGGTAGTGTATGTCACCATCCATAAATACTTATATTAAAATTGTAACATAGTCAAATCTGTACATTGAATTTTTTTTGAAAATTTAATTGGATAATATTATTATTATTATTATTGATACATAGGCCGAATCAATAGTTTTTAAAATTTCTGTCTGTATCTGTCTCTCTGTCTATGACCGCATCACAAGAAAATCACTGGACAGATTTTGATGAAATTTGGTATTTTGATAGCTGGTTACCCGGTCAATATATAGGACACTTTTTACTCGGGGAAAATATCTAATTTCTGAGAAATCTACGTTAACCGTTAAAACATACTGTAGTAAGCATATAGTTCTAGCATCATCATATTAAAATTACTAATTATATTTACGGTAAGAACTAGGAAACAAAAAATTTATGACATCTTTACTTACGTTGTCATAATTCACAGTAAACAATTAATGATTTTAATATATAAGCAAAAAAACAAATGACCGTCCACTACAGAACAGAGGCAAAACCATTTCAGACCCGAGCAGCCCACGTCATCTGCTGCCCGCCACTTCTCTTAAGTTCTTGGTCCAAAAAGCTATTAAGTGTTCTTCGCTACGATAGATGAAACGCGAACTCAAGAAAAACTTATCAAATTTTTCAAGTATTTATGATATAAAAAGTTAATTATTTTTCATAATAAAATCTTCTTTATCCAATTCAATATATGAGCAGTTGCAGCTATTACGGCGCTTTGGCAATTCATTCTCAATAATGAGGGTGTCTACCGACTATTATTTCAAAATAGAAACTATCATAAACCTACACATGGCATAGCTGCATACAGTTCGTGCACAACATGAGTATTGAGTATACTTGGAAAATTATTATTGCAAGTAGATAAGTTATGTTTGTTCATTATGGTGACTATGGCCTGACCCCCTTTCGTTAAATGGAAACACGTGGAGCATAATTATATTAAAAAATATAGGATTATAAAATCATCGTCGTTTTCGTGAGACTTTAAGTTAGTTAAGTCCAGCTAACTGATCGTCCACAATCAAAGAGACAAGCAGGTATATACACCTATTTATAAGCTATTTAAATGACTGACTAGGTATACCTATTTAAATCCTACTAATTACAATGCAGCAGAAAAAGGTCGTCTGAAAAGTCTTAAAAGAAGTAGTAAGTAAACAAATGCATAATATGTTACAAATATAAATAGAATTAAACACACGATCATATCAATATAGTAGATAGAAACAATTATATTTTTAAAATATTTTACAATTAATTTTTTTATTAAATCCAAGGTAAGCGTTTTGATATTATTAAAGGTCAAGGAAGTTCGTATGTTATATATAATTTACATAGTTTATTTAACGTTTAGACATTGTTAATTGGTTCGTTCGTTAAGACCTAGTAAGTATGTATATTCTATTTTAGTTTCTTTATTGATCGTAAATTATAGCGAAACACATTTTATCTCATTTAATCAAGAGCATCTATGTTGTAGATGAAGTAATTGTATTAGAAGTATAAAATCTGATATAATTGTATTATAACTAATACTAGTTCTTTAAATAGATTAACTCTGGGCAACTTAATTAATTAAAAAAAATTATAATAACAAGACATATAATTTTAGATTAGGCACAGGAAAAAAGATAATACCTATAATCAAAATATAAATTGTATATATATATATATATATATATATATATATAATCGAGACAAAAGTAAAAGAGTCGGGTAAGGTTCGACATTGGCATCATATTTACTCCAATCTGGTAGCCAATAAAGCAGACACTTGACATATGTATTACCATTACGTCAGCCGAGTAAATACATCACTGTGAGTCTTAATCAAAGAACCACGGAGATTAATACACGGACAGGAGAACGCGAATGGAATTAGGATCTGAGTAAGTAACAAAAGGATGACTAAGAAAAACTAACAACCATCCGTTAAATTACGTTACATTGCCCATAAACAAAAACTTTATCCCTTCTACGTTTGACAGCTGGATTATTTTTCTGATCTATGTGAGCTTAACAGCAAGATCAACGCAATAATATAAATGATTTGTATACATTATCATTTTTATACATGTATTTTTTTATTTTTATAAGCTAACATTTGATGGTGCTATTAAAGAAGAAATGTAATAAATTTAAGTTTATAAATAATTTGAAAAACTTATTTTCATATTTAATGATATCAATGAAAATAATGTTTTAAGATCGTTGCTTCATTCATAAATAAAATCGAATGTAAGTTATTAAGATAACATTAATTAGGTATATATTCTAAATATGCGAACTATGTACTATACTTAGTAAATTTTATGCTGCTTTCGTGGAAAGTAAATAGGTTGACAAAATAGATGCAAGTTCAGTAAGTTCACTCATAATTGATTTATTAGTCACTTGCCATAAAAAAGGGAAACTTTTTAATATCGGGGTAGATGAGACCGCACAGAGGGGTTAATTAAAACGAATGGACGGTCATCCGCGAGTAGAATGTCGAAGTTTGGCGGATCACCAATTTGAATGCTTTAATATTATTACAAAAGCCCACGTTTCTTTAATTAAAATTAACGACGCAAAACTCTGGCAGTCAAACGAATTATTAGTACAGAATCAGTACAACTTTTAATTACTTATTCTCCATCTTGCTATACTTTTACGCATTATGTAATTTTTTTGTAATATTTTTATGTATAAAAACAATCCTAATTTAGCTTTCTTGTAACACATAAATGATATATATACGTAAAAGGTACAATAAAATTGCATTTGTAATTTCTCTCTATACCAAAAACTTCAATCAAACACTAATCTAAGTGTCGACATCAACTACTTTTATAATAACAAATTCCCAAAAGCTATACGTAAGTGTTGAATAAGATGAAATTATTTTTATTGAATTACTGTTTTAATACTGCTTTAATTTTCTTCGGTAATCAGTTCACGAATTTAAGATTTCACGCTGTAGGCCTACAAATCTAAATCTGTCATTTTGCTTTAGATAGAAAATAATAAAAGATTATACATACTCATACATTAATTGTGAGTTGGGTCACGTTAAGGTAAAATAAACGTGGCATCCGTGTTTATTACAAAAATATAAGAGCTATTATAATTATTTAGAGTAATGATTACAAAGTTATTCTCTAAATTTTTATATAATATATATTACATAAGTTGGATCAGTTCGAATGCTATTTCAGACAGTAAAGCAACAAATAAATAGTAAGAAATTATTTAATGAATAGTAAAAACAATCCTGATTAATACCTATATATTATAAGTAATGGTGAAGAAAACGTTTCTAAATTACTAATTAAAATTGTCCAAGTATATGAAACGGTACAAGTGCCAGACTCCATATTCACACCTCATGAAGCCCCAGGGCGCTCGGACCGGTTGCCGCTAGTCAAGAAGCGCAACATCCATTGAATATAAAGCACTATGTTTTGATTTAAATAAGATACTAGATGTATATTCTTGAAAATTCAATTATAACAGTAAAAGTATATTCACATACGGTATCCCTAATCTCATACATTTTTCGCTCTACTTATCGTAGATAGGTACATTTATATCTTCATATATTATAAGAGTATAAAATTATTAATGTAGTATTATTGTATACATATTAAGTAAAGGCTACAATGCTATTTCACGCTACGATAGTTCAGTGGACGATTAAAATCATATTATTATGTCTTTTAATTTGAGCACACTACTTAGGCGCCTACGCAGTGCGGCGCAAACAAATCGTGAGACGGGATCAATGAATATTAAGCAACCTCCAAAACAATTTCCAGCATCATTATTGAGATGAAATAAATAATTCCCCAAAATAAACACGAAAAGCAACGTTGATTGCTTCATAAATTGTCAAAAAGTTACCTCGTTCTGATGACTTTTGCAGTTCATTTTAAACTCGAAGCACATAAATACACGCGGCAAATTGATCAATAAATAAAAAAATATTTAAATTAAACACTCCAAATATAAATTTCACTTACACGACTAATTGAGATAAATGCATTATTGTAAATGCATTGTGTTACCGAACGATTTCTGATATTAATTATTCTTGTCATTAAACATTTAGTACACATAAGTTTAATTTCAACCATTTTTATCGCAACAAATAGGATAGAAACTAATATTGGAAGCTATGAAAAATATTTAGCCAAAAGTTTTGCTAACCCGCCATATGGACGAAATTGCCTCTTATTTTTTCAATATTCCATCACCAAATACAAAAAGTTTTAGTTATGAAAATTCATTAATCATTGAAACTTGTAATTAAGAGGATAAATAACTTTAAATGATGCTTTAAAAACTAATTTTTGTACAGGTAATGATTGATTGTTAAATTATTAAAAAACTTTTTTAAAGGTTTAATTAAATTTTACCCTCTAGAATCTGTTAACTGTCTAAAAAGAAAGCTCTGCTTGTGACATTAATAAGAACTGCCGGTTATTCTATTCAATCTTCTCCTATTTCAGATTACTGAATTGGAAATAGTCACAAGGGACTAGCTTCGTAACATGATCGGTGTGTACGGGTGCCTTGTCTTGTAAGAAACACGATTTTTACTGACTTTCTCATTGAATACGATGCGATTCGATCAGCAAACCAGCATGGTGTCTTAAATTTTTCAATATAAGCAAAAGAATAAATTTAATAATCGTTAATGAGAAACTTTAAACCAATTGTATACGCCTCCAAAGTAAAATTAACTTCCAAATCTTACTGGGTCTACGATATAGCGTAGAAAACTATAGTAAACACCAAATGTAATAATTTTAATCACCTATTAATTCATAAATATGTAAAATAAACCGCTGCTAACACATAAGATAACATAACACAGTAAGGTATGCTATCAATAACGCTACTAAGTGTTCGCTGACATAAGGACCGGCGCACAAGCCAATGATGAATGTACCACTCCCGGTCACCATGTACGTATGAGTGAACACGATACCGTTAACAAAACGTACACCGAACAAGACAAATTGCTTACGTCCCTAATATTCGGACACCTCGACATTGAAGCAGATCACGGCGATATCTAAATCTAACATCTACATGTTTAGATAACGAGATAACTCGATCACCCTGATGGTAGTGTCTATTGCTGGCCAATTAATTGTAAAGCTTTCTAAATTGTTTTCTATTAGGCCTTTGGTCTGTCTTCTCAAGTGCTATGATTTTTAACATAATATGATCCAATGTTTGGTTTATCGTTTTAAGTAATACGAGGTTTTAAGTAAGACGATTTTACAATATTATTCCTTCACAAACAATTAAATAGTGATAAATATCTGTTTATCTTATAAAATAATACGACCCTTTTATTATTACAGAGTACATAACCATGCCTTGTCTGTCGCACATCAATATGGAACGCATAATCAATATGGTAATACCAGAGATAAGAAATTTAGATTTCTACTCATAAAACATACAGACGCCGACGTGGAACAAGAGTAGCTAGAATTCTTTGGAGATACGATCATAAATAAGGCCAGTTAAATGTTGAACGGCTGATGAGTTTTATCTTTAAGTTTCTATTATGCAAATAGCGCTATTTAAAATCCAAGCTTATTTAATGTTTCCAATTGTGAGAATCTCGATTTCGTTATAAGTAAAACATATCACAGGTCACGCTCAAATATCATTTACAATACTGTGGAAGATGAACAGAAAAGAGGATGTTAGAGTGGGGAAAAAACTATAAAAGTCGATGCATAACCGGCATCGGGGGGTAGTTGTATCTTGACGCTTGTCGTGGTAGCATTGTTAGGTCGTTACTCTGCTGGTTTATTTCTTTAAAATATCATTGTTGGTAGCTTAGTTGTCTTTTTGGTTAGTTTAATTGTGTTTTAGCGTTTTCAGATACTTACAATAAATTGTGGTCGATTTAGTATGCTTGTTTTTATTAACAGAAGCTCACTTCTGGTCTAAATTCACAAGATCAGAAGTGGGATAGGTCCTGTTTCGCCCACTACTTTTGTTAGCGTGTGATATTTGTTGTTCGTTTCTGTTTAAAAGTTTTTAACGGAGGGTATCGTGAGTTTGGTGTATTTTCATTGATTTTGGTGATTTGTGCTGTCTTTTGGTCGCTGTGTATAGTTTAGTTTGGTTTTGCTTGTCAGGCTTAAATTAGAAAATTAAATAATTTGAATTAACGGTTATTTTTAGATCTTTTTTTTATTTTGTTGTAATGTCAGACAACCAGCGAGATCGTAGTGAGTAGTAGGTGCCGGGCTTGTATAGAAATGTTAACTGTAAAATTTTTATTTTATTTTTTTACTGTTTATGTAAAAGATGCTTATTTTGTGTTTTCGCATTGGGGTTGATACATTCAAGGGAAGATGTATCTTGCGGTTGGGGATAGCATGTCTCGCAGGTCTTTGTACTCGGATACGCTGTCCTGGCCGACAGATGCACTTCAAGTGGGGTACGGTTTCATATTATTGGATGCTGTCTTGGAGTGCGCTCAGACATGCGGTCCTAGTATATGGAACATACCTTGTGTAGCTTAAGATTAATGTGTGTGAGCTCGGACAGTGTCTTGGAGGTTACTCAGACATGTCGTCCTGGAGCAGTGATCATACTATGAGTTGGTCGTTGACCGTTGCATATGTTTGTGTAGCAAACATTAAACGTATATTTGGGGGTAGGTTGGATTGAAACATGCTTTTATAGGTACTGATTTACACACGCAAAGCTACGACATGGTTCTCTGGCGAGTCGTGAGGGTGCACTCCCCCGACGGGTCCTGCCCCGGGTAATTGGTACAGATATCTGTTTGTTTTACATCCACTGTGCTTAGGTTATGCTAGGTAACGTATATTTGTGGTTAAGTTGGGTTGAAACATGCTTTTATAGGTACTGATTTACACACGCAAAGCTATGACATGGTTCTCTGGTGAGTCGTGAGGGCGCACTCCCCCGACGGGTCCTGCCCCGGGTAATTGGTACAGATATCTGTTTGTTTCACATCCATTGTGCTTAGGTTATGCTAGGTGAGCTTAGCCCACGTATGAATCAAATTGAAACCTTTATATTGACACGCAAGTTTTGGAAATGTACTTTGTGTTTTTTTTTGTCTGGTGATTTTATTGCTTATATGGCAGTAGATGATGAGAGTGTGATGTCTATAGCTCCTGGCGTCATTCTGCTTTTCGATGTCGAGATTCTAACTGAACTCAAGGTTATAAGATAAAGGAGCCCGAGGACGGTCTCCTGTCAGGAAAGGCCGTGTGGAAGATGAACAGAAAAGAGGATGTTAGAGTGGGGAAAAAACTATAAAAGTCGATGCATAACCGGCATCGGGGGGTAGTTGTATCTTGACGCTTGTCGTGGTAGCATTGTTAGGTCGTTACTCTGCTGGTTTATTTCTTTAAAATATCATTGTTGGTAGCTTAGTTGTCTTTTTGGTTAGTTTAATTGTGTTTTAGCGTTTTCAGATACTTACAATAAATTGTGGTCGATTTAGTATGCTTGTTTTTATTAACAGAAGCTCACTTCTGGTCTAAATTCACAAGAATACATATTTTATAAGGTGATTAGTTTCGAACGGCCACGTTTTAGATAGTATCGAGCATCAGCTACGTATCAAAAAGCCTCGGGGTGATTTGATGAATCAAGGATTATTTTTGTAAAAGAATAATAATTAAAAACTCAACAACAGCGCCGTAAAATCGTGATTGGCTCCAAGTGAAAACTCGTTACGGCGATCGTAAAAGTCGACAATAATTAGCCGGCCACAACCGCGAGCTCCGATATGAGCTGATTACGAAAGAAATACACTCGTAGCGTTGATTTATTGTACGTTGCCTTCGGTTTCATCGCCTCTGCCCACAAATACGATGAGCAACACATGTAGTTAATAGAGTCCCAAAATTGAAAAAGTTACTACTTGCTTCTTGATTCTTCTATCTTATCTAAACTTTGATAGCGAAGTAAATATACGTAGCCTTTAACGTAATTAAATATACAAATAATAAATTACGTCCAAAATTGTATATATACGTATCGTCTAGTCGTAATGATCAATATTGAATCTCAGCAGATAATTCAATGTAATCATCGGCTACAAGTAATTATCACTGACCACCGTAATACATGGGACACGGCGGAAACGCTTCACAAATTAGCGTTAATTACTTTGCTTGACATAATGTATTAATAAGAAGTAGGTACCTCATACTTAAAAAATACATAAGTATTATCTATACGCATAATTAAAGTAAAAGTAATGGCTATCTGTAAGATATTATGTCTGGAAGATATTTGAGAAAAACCGAGTACTATTGTGTACTTTCATTAACGCAATAGACCCAACACATTGATGTTCAGAATTTTTGTATGTTTTTTGTGTGATGCCGGAGTAGCATTGAGAGTACTCAAACAAAACAAGTATGTTTTACTTCTAAATTCAGAATCTACGTCTTATAATACTTTTTAGAATAAATGCTATAAAATACTGTTTAGGTGATTTGGCTTAAACTTTGTCTAACTATATTTTAGTTTACATAAAAATTATAATTGAAAGTGTATCTGAACACAACAAAATTTGTAGTTTCGGTTTAGAACTCACCCTCGCTTCGCTCGAGTTCGTAGATTTAGCGAAAGCGAAGCTGCGGGTTCTACTAGTTATAAAGAAGTAACATTAACGTATGGAGCAACTAAATGTAAATAAACTTACGTTTTTCAAGCTTGAGCTTGTTGACCACTTCAACAATAGTTTTAACTCGCCCAGCCGTTTTAGAGTAAGAAACCATCAAACAAACAAACATATGACAACAAACATATAAATGCATTATACATACATGAAAAATTACTAACATTTATAATAGTGCGTTAAGTATTTTGTTTACACATTCGCATTTTGCATAAACTCGTCGGATGAATAAAATATTTGTCCTCCTATATAGGTAAATTGGTTTAACATGTAACCAATAAAGATGTCATTGAGAATAATAATATAATTTTTCAATTAATAATACAATTTACGCTGCCGTATTCTTATTTACGCATTACTGCGCATGTATTACTAAGTATTACTACTTGTACTGCTCTCGTTTCTTAAGAAAATTGCATTCTTGAACTCACTGTTATTGATAAAAAATGCAAATTTTTGAACATAGTTTCCCTTACATGGGATATAACTTACAATGATTATGGCAGTAAGAGTATAAAACGTTAAAAATATAGTCCATATTAACATGCCTCGCTCTTTTAATTTGACTCGTATTACTTTTACGACTACTGAAGAAGGAAGAGATGGTGGTCATTTTAAGTGGCATTATATATCAAATGCCACTTTCCGACCCACGTTGACATTCTTTAGACGCATACTAAAATTCCGTTTGACAACTCTATAACAGTTAAGAAATAATTGAATAAAAGGAAGTCATACATATTAACAGTAGGTATATATAATGTAGCGGAAAGGAAGTAAAAGGTTACATTCTAAAATTTAATGAGCGGTGCAAATCGGAGTATATTTCTCAATACCTGGCCAAATATCCTGCCCATTATAAGAAATAATTATCTTTATACTATTATATTAATATTTATTAAAATAAAAATTAGCTGTAATTACTTTTAAATTATTTTATATTTAAGAGTAGGGCAGTGGTATCTCAGTACTGACGCGCTCGCTTGAATAACCGAGTGATGCAGGGTTGAAATCCGCGTCTCGCACCTCTGATTTATTTTCATGTGCGAATCATTTCTAACATTATTACCACTTGAATTATTATTTATTAATAAAATTGATTACGGTGAAGGAAAACATGAGAAGGAAACATGAGGAAACCTGCATGTCTGGAAGAACCTAGCAAGTTGTCGACAGACATTTAAAGTGCGCCAACCCACACTAGGCCAGCGCGGTGGACTATGGCCTAATCCCCCTTGTATTGAAGGGAGGCCCGTGCCCAGCAGTAGGACGTTAAAAAGGGCTAAATCACAACAAGAGTAGTGACTGAAATAGTTTTCTGTGGGTTACAAAAACCTTTTCCGGTTACTTTTTATCCTCGTACATGCAGTGTAGTATATTTTTTACTAATTTGTTAATTTATGAAAATATCACCCTCGCTTCCCTAAATACGTTTTAGCAGTGTAGCAGTAGCAGTTGTGAATTTATGCCATTCAGTTCAGCCGTTTTGTTGTTTTTGAGTGACAAATATCATTCCATGTAAAATAACATTATAATATTATTGTATTATAGTACAAATGAAATAAGAACAAGTCACTAGTAAAAATAAATTAGATTATTTTTATAATAATTAATTAATTAGTTTAGCCTTGTTGAGTGCGTACCACATATTACATACCGATAAATTTTACAGTTTAGGTACACAATTTTACAATATTTCCGTCCTCTTTTGATCAGGCATCACTTAATAAGGGCTGGAGAGTATAAACTAAAATTGTATTAAAATCAAATTTTATTTTATTCAATAATATTTTTAAAGGCACCTTTGAATTATCACCTTAATTTAAAAGTAGTCAATACAGTATGTACGTGAGGAAGCTACCGGCCAATTGGTTATGCATTTCTGTTAAGAATATTATCGGTGAGAAACTAAACAGTTATATTTTCAATATCGAATAACAGTATTTTTATTAATATAACTTAAAACGAAAATAGCAGCCATTTTTAAATACTTAACATCTCGCTGGGAAAAACGAGATCTCAGGTCATAAATAGCCCTGAGGAATTCCAAAGAACTACTCCTTTTTAAGAGATAAATAAAAGTAGTAATGTAGTCATAAGGTAAATTCAAGAGCTAGTTAAATTTATTTCAATTGGTTGAATGAATCCAAAGACACAGTTTAAGATTTGGTGTAAATTATAATGCCCTTACAGCGGGACTATATTTAGTACCTACTATTACTATCAGATTCATTAGTTTACTAATGAATTATTTATCATTAAGACATTTAAACATTTAGGTCATTTACAATTATTACTATTAGTTCAAAAACCATTTAAAATCTTTTTATCTTGAAAATAAATGAGAGAACAATAAAAAGTAATAATTACTACATGCGTAGAGCAAAAGTTGGCTTCAAATATACCCGATAACATATTAATATAAGCCGCTTATTGGAAATCAAGTATCTACTTTAACGAGATGTATGCCTACCTAGACTGCAAAAGCCAGGTTAATCAAGTCAGCGGTACCTGGATTATGTCATTAAAACTTCATCACACGCTCATCCGTTGAGTTAACTGGACTTCAAAGTCAACGTACACTATAAAATTACAATCTTTGTATCTAGTAGCAGCCTACAGCTTACCTGCATATTTTACGCTTTTTTAACATTGCTCTACTTTTATTAAAAAAATCTGTACTTTTTACAACTAATAAATTCTGTACCACCGTTTTATACAAGTAAAGCCGTCGTTTCTAACCGTCGCCGTTAAGGGATAACGAAAAGTCTAACACATTATGGAATCTGTTTAATTTCAATATCCTATCAGGTTTTCTTTCATACTCTGTTCTGTAAATCCTATCTGCTATCTATCTTCTCTATATGTTTATCCCCTTTATGAGACAATAACTTTAAACAAATGAACGTACTGGTCTGTAAAACAAAAACCTGTAGTTCACACATATTTTTATATTTTTTGTACAAATATATATGGAGATCAAGACCAATAAGCGATATTATGTATAATATAAAAAAATATATATCAAATATATCAATGAAACTGGTCGCCTTGAATGGTATCATAACATCCGATCTAAAATATTGACTAGGTTAAGAAACCAAAAATACACTTCATACCTTCAAAAATATTCTACGAGGAGGTCGCAGTTACAGTGAAGACTCGATAAGTTTAATACGCAAAAACCGCTAGTGTTGTGGCGGCAGGCGAAACGAGTTGCAGTTTTTGTTGTGAGGCCGTCAAAGTCAGTGTCGCGAGGCGCGTCGCCGCACAAATGCGACCCTTTCTAATTGGACTTCTACCTGTTGCGTCGCCTTACTATTTTTTCAGATCCCAAGTGAATACGCTCGGTGATGAGCACTCTACGTGAAGAGTTTTGTAATGTCCCACTAGGCAATCTTCTTTTTCTTTTTGTGCTTTCTTTTTTGATTACGTGCATGGAGAAAACTTTTTCGCTTTTGTGATTTTCCAAAAATTTCAAATGTTAACCTTTATATAAAAACTGACAGCGAGCAATAATCACTACATATTATAAATTTAAGTCCCCTGCGAGTTTTTTTCCGGCTTATCTTTGATATTTGTATGGTGTATAAGGTAAGATTGTGTAACTTTTAACTAATAGAAAGTGGGACTATGCAGAATGATTATAAAATATTAGTACATACTATAATTCATAACCAATTTAAGAAAATATGTTCAGACTTAGGTCAAAAAGAATCGTCCTTAAAACATGCCTAATAATATAAATTCAATCTAATAACATAAAAGTTTCACGAGATACTGTATGAATAACTGAAAGCTGAATACCATAACCGTTGCCTTTACAATAGTACTATTAAATTCGGTTAAATCCAACATAGCTTAAAGTCTCATGATCGTTTTAGTTGCGTCTAATCATTGATGGTCGGTGGTGCGTGACGCCGATCAAGTGCGCGACGCGACGCTCCGACGCGTACGCCGATTCTCCACGCGCTTCTGCCGTGCGACCAAACACTGCCGGAAACGGAGTGACAACACAACAAAAACTCACTTGCACTCATTCATACTTTTTTCCCATCGCCACCTGATTCGTCAACGGACAGGTTGTCGATACCCTTTATTAGGCCCGTTACATTCGTTACATTATACTTAATCAATTTTCTGTAAGTATT
The DNA here is from genome assembly GCA_951802675.2 of Boloria euphrosyne. Classification (NCBI taxonomy): domain Eukaryota; kingdom Metazoa; phylum Arthropoda; class Insecta; order Lepidoptera; family Nymphalidae; genus Boloria; species Boloria euphrosyne. Next base: position 8,527,229 of record OX637879.1, on the reverse strand, counting down.
CAAAAAGTAAGAAGAACAGAGTTATTATAAATTATAATATATTATTTAGTATATTATAGAATATACTAAATACCATTAATTAAAAATCCATGGCTTTTATTATTATTGATATCATAAATTTGAATTTATTATAAATTAGCTGATTGAAGCTACACAATTCAAAAACGAACCGAAACATTAAATGAGTTAGAGCAAATTTAGCAACCACGAATTTGATAACGTCCTGATATGTAGACTGACTAAAACAAAACATAGCATGATGTATGCATTCAGAAGATATACGATCTCTACATCTTGGATGGAAAGTGGGACAACTTATCGTGTTAGAACCGTTTGCATCGTAGCTTTAGACGTGCCGCTATTTTATAAGTCGTTACAGAATAACGTCTATGGTACAAAAAAATAATCGTAGGATTTTTTTTGTTTTTACCATGAAAATTTGTATTATTTTTACTCCCAAAACAGTTACTAGAGCTTTATAAGACACTTTAAAATTATAGGCTACTGCAAATATGACGATACAAATATATTTGCAGACTTTCGCAATACTACTACTTCCTTACTTGATCACAGTGGAACGATAATCGGCGGGTGGCCGTATTATCGCCCGCAGTTGTGGCCACCAACCATGGATTTGACGTAGCTTGATTTGTGCGCGAGCGCCGCGATCTATCCCTTGCGCCAATTTATTGCCTTATCTAGCCAGAGCTCTAGCGGGACCAACGAATTAGAGCCGTCGGCCCCGTTGCCACATGGAATCCGTTAGCAGTGCGGAAAAAAATTTAGTTCTGTCTTTCACAACAAAATTATAAAGTTACAATTGGGTCATAGAATCTAGTATTATATGTAAAATAGCAGTACCTACCTACTTATAAATTCATTAATGTAATAATTTAAGAAAACATTTCTAATCTGTACTTAATAAAAAAATGAACTAGCCCTTTGGTTTGTTGCTAGAGTTCACGTGAGCAAATCACAATAAAACGAGATTGAGTCATCGAACTAAATTAGAAGTAATAGGCTTGAACAGGTAATCACACGAGCCGATAAAGGTACGACTGTAAAAGTAGCATAAAAACAGTAATTAATGTAGCGAGAGTTCATTTAACCAAAACCATTGTTTTCGTTCGAAGCAAGCATTTTAAGACTTATAACAATCTTGTGTTTTGTGCAAAATCACAAAAAGTAAAGCCTATGCAATTTATTTGTTCTATAGTCGTAATTGCTTATATAATATAAAGCTCTTCGAATGTAAGCCTAAGTGCAATTTACATTAGAAAAATAATCATCAAGTAAGTATTTTTAAACAGTGGGGTTTGATGGCAAAAGTAAACTTTATTTTAACCTTCAAAAGTGTCAAAAAGTTATAGTAAAAACAGATAAAATGTCTAAGCTAACATTGTAATTGTGATACTTTAGAAATTATTGAGAAAAAGAACAATTAATAATTCTCTACAAAATATATTCTAAGCCATACTTAATAAGAACGCAATCTGTAGAAAGTTACATCAGCAGTATTTTTTAGTAAAATTTATTTCTAAACGCCCGTAAATATTCTCATTACGTAATATTTAACGCCAAACGACGCACATACTGTACTCACTATCCATTACAAACGTGATTGAAAATCGTAAATATCTGGCGCGCACGTGACACAGCACACCCGTACTAAGTATAAACTATTTCGCCCGGATCCAATTTCGATGAAATTTAATGTAAATGCATGAATTTCGCCTTGCCACTCGCACAATCAGTGTCGAGAACTGACATTTGCATATGTGTAACTGAAATTTCAGAATAGCTATTCCGCGAAGCTTAACCGAGTTCAAAACTTGCGAGAGCGCGTAACGAGGAAACGTTGAGGCAATGTGGTTGGGTATAACTCATGTTCGACATAAGGAGGATAGGCGCGGGCACTCGAGCGCCATGATATTAATAAATAGTGCATTCTTGACTCGCAAGTTATGCCGCAAAAAATGTTAGCATGTGCGCCCTACAAGTAGCTATTAGTCTCGTTATCTTTATTGCGCATGGAGGCGCGCGCCATGCTCCCGATGGCACTTCGAACAGATTTGCCATAAAAACAAGACAGGTGTTATACATTAATAAATTGGATGGAAAATCCATATCAACAGCGTCGCATACTGACATGATATTAGCACATGTCATTAACATCTGACGATATTGTATTTAGGTCACGTTTAGCAAAAATATGTATGAGATACTTATGCAGCACAAGCTGATATATCCGCTTATGTGTAAAAAAAATAATATAATTCTAGAGTATTAAATTCTATATTTGGCAGTTGTTTTACCAATTACCTTACGCATAGTGCACAGCCAATCAAATATCAATTCCATTTGATCCATCTGAGCAGCTTAGCATCGGTTGTTAACGAGTGTCTACTGCCTCTCCTACTGTCTACTGCATAGACCCTGCCTGTGCGAATAAACACACGCTCGAGTGATTGCTCCGAGCTAAACAGGTTTTAAGACAGCAGCCACTATTTATATCTTAGGATAACAAGACTACGGTCGGAATAGATTAAGTAACGTCAACGCATTTTGGAATAAATTTAGTCATGTATAAATAAAACTCTTTTTATCAATTAACATTTTTAAAGATGACTAAATATTCTTCTTTGAAGGCGCAATAAAATACAATTAAAAATAATTTAATATCTACTTAATATTGCATAAATGATAACACATCGCTACTTTATTAACTACTAAAACTGATTTTGGTACTTTAATTAAGACAATCAATAAATCAATATTTACTACAGCAATTAAAAACGCCCACAGATAAAGAAAAAGACAAAAAACTGAACATCGAAAATAATTGAATTTTAAAACTGAAATTTTTAATCTGAGAATCATTAATATGAAATATCTTTATTAAACACATTATGGAAAGCGATATTAATATTTCCTGCACGATATTTATTGTCCGAAGATAAAACAATTCAAATTATTATAGCCAGACTTTAGCTACAAAAATAATATGTATGTATAATAAAAATAAAAAAAATATAGACAACTGAAAGATACTTATAACACGATCGCAAGATTTTATTTTAAAAGCTTATCTATAAGAGCATCGCGTCGTAATAAAAATGGATGACGTATAATATGTATATAATACAATATACATACTCGTAGATGCACTACATCAGTATGCTTACGGCATAGGAGACTTCATATCGTAAAGCCATCAAACAATGATACGACGTTCGTTTGAGATTAAATTTGAGCCCACGCTCGCATAACAAGTAGAGCATATACTGGACCGATGATAGAAGCGAAACAGTTTATTCCAATAGAATTTTATTTCATTTGCCTACCGTAGCAATGAGATGGATGGTAGCCGCACAAAGATCGCTTAAATTTTGGACGCGATCCGCATTTAAACGCGCAAACCGAAATAAATGAAAGAAACTTTAATGGACGCATTTATACAACAATTACCGGTTATCAAAGAGCAATTAAAGAGGCAACGCGCGAACCGAGAGTCCCGCCCCGCATGCTCGATTTACTTTTGACTTCGATTAATCGTTCTTTTTGTTCGGATCCAATCTTACTCATTTGCATAAGAATGTTACTGTAAGAATATTAGTTCTTTAGTGTAGTGGCATGTTCAATTTTCTTCTAACTCTAAGCGATAACTTATTGACTAGACATTAAAGAAAGAACATACCGATTAATGAAGTAAAGTAATACTTGTGAAAGCGGTCACAATGAAGACACTTCTAACGACAGATTCAAGAATGTCAGCATAATCAATAAAAGAAGGATTTCTATTGAAATCCTCACCTACTTCACACATTGATTCTATAAATAAACAACATTAGAGATAGTTGCGTATTTATTTAAACGAGGCATTGACATGCTGACAAGGTTGATGAGTCATGATTTGAGACGCCGCGCCGGCGTGCGCCGATGTCTGGCCGAGCAGCGTTTGCGCAACCCAGCCACTCGTACAAGGAGAATGTCGCATTCATGAAATGTTAAACTTGAACTGGAATTACAAAGTAAGAATTTTATATTAAACCCCTAAAATAATTTTCATTTAAATTAGTAATTTAGGATTTAATCTTAACCTTTTATTACAGAATACTACTTTTACGAAATATTCCGTTTTTAATTGCCAAACTACTTTATAAACTCTTAGTTTACAAACTCAACCTTACCACTGCTTTATTAATTGTACTCATGTATTACAATACACTATTGAACGGCAGGTGGCTATACGCTATGGGAAGCGCGGCCGTGCGCGTCCGAACTGTACCGAGACTAATCGCCGCTAATTACGTCGATACTCACTAAAAGACACCGAAGGAAATCGTGTAAATCTCGCCTAAGCATGCTGTAATTAACTTTAGTTATATTACTCAACTATCAAGCTACATCTACAAACTACATCGTAAAATTAAATAACATATTAAAAATTATAAACTAACAACTCTTATTCTTCATAAAACACCGCTCTAGAATGTAAAAAAGTATGTACTTAAAAATATTAAATACAAACTACATCTTAACATTAAGCAAATAAATTCCGATCAGATCAAATAAAAAGGAAATTCGAAATTCGAGTGTTATCAAACAGCATCGATATTTAAAAAGTGTCTCCAAATCTGAACCCGTTTCTGATCAATGTCTTAATAACACGCATTTGAATATTCAGCATGACTGGTTGAAATGCATAATTTAAACATTGGGACTAATTTAAGATACTTCTTATTCCAAACATAGCAAATAAATTTCTAAACGAAATATATATTTTTTATAAAAGTGATGTAAATAGCCGTGTAAATGAGAACACCTGTAATATATTATGTTTCAGACTAAGCTTGTTATTTGATGTGTAGATTTGATGTATCCAATTTCGGTTCCTTAATGCCACCAATTTCTGTGCCATTTAGAAATGTTAAATTCGTAATTTATTTTTTATTAAATAAATGAGATGACATAATTTTTACAATTTGTTTCATATAAATATAAAATGAACAAGTCTGCTGTCACAATTAAAAAATATATACATGATTGAAACTAAACAGATTCGTTATTCATTCATTTGTGAATAATTAAATGAAAATAATTTATTAAATTGAATTGAGAATTGGATAATATATTTCTGATATTAAAACCCCTTTTCCTTATATTATTATAAGTTTCATATTATAATGATAATATAAAAAAGAAAAAATTTAAGGTAAAAATGTTATACTGAAAGATAAGCGTACATTATATAAGTTTAAGCATTTATTTTAATAAAATATAAAGTTTAAAAACAGTAACCCGACTACGTAATTAAACCGACTTCAAAAAATCTGCACTAAAAAGAGAAAAATAAAAAGTAGAAAATATTACTTTAAAGAACTATGTTAATTTTGGAGTCGGTGCCAGCCAGGTATTTTGATTATGTTTACAAATTGATAGATTAATCGAATAAGTATACGGTTATTTTTCTTTGGCTGGCACCGACTCCAAAATTAACATAGTTCTTTAAAGTAATATTTTCTACTTTTTATTTTTCTCTTTTTAGTGCAGATTTTTTGAAGTCGGTTTAATTTTTTTTTAAAAAATAACTTATTTTTACATTTTTATTGTGCCTTTTATTTAGCTGATTTAATTATAGTGACGTACTATATGTCACTAATTTAAAATCTGTTTAAGCTTTATATTAAACAACGAGCATACCCATTAACGACGAAAATAGTAATTAATTATCGGGTCTGCCGAAAGGGGGGGGGGGGGGGGGAGTGTTGGTGTCCAAAGAGTACTCGATCTACGACTACTGTAGCTGTAACTAAACTACGAGCTCATCTTTATGTTTACATTCCCCATACGAAATAGTTTAAATAAACCACGTCCATTATTCCACCTAACTCCTAGAAGTTAATGAGATTTACCTTCTATTATCATATTAACGTAATAGCCTGGAAGAACACAACTATCAATCTATATGTATGTATAATTTTAAAGGAATTTCCTTTCAACTCCTAGCCGTTGAGGAGTTGTACCTTCCATCATCAGCTTATCCACATGAGATGGTAATTATCAAATGCAAATCCTTAAAAAACTTTAGAAAATATATGAAAAATGTACTAAGTGCCTATAAAATTTAAGAGGTGCCATCGATTTCCCTAGGATCCCATTATCAGATCCTAACTTGGTGACAATGGGAATATCTTGGAAGTATACCCTACCAAACAACAAATAAATTTTTGAAATCGGTCCACAATTGACGCATAAATCGGTGAACACAGATAAAAAATAACATTTGAAGAATTCTACCTTCCATCATCAGCTCATCACATGAGATGACGATTTTCAGACGCAAATGCTTGAACAGCTTAAGAAAATATATAAAAAACATAATAGGTGCCTATAAATTTTGAAAGTTGCCCTGGATTTCCCTGAGATCCCATCATCAGATCCTGATTTTGTGATAATGGGACCCCCTCAGAACTATACCCTACCGAACAAAAGAAAAATTTTTGAAATCGGCCCACAGTTGGCGGAGAAATCGGTGAACATACATAAAAAAAAAAAAATACATACATCGAAACATATAACCTCCTCCTTTTTGGAAGTCGGTTAAAAAGGGTTTTTAATAGACGAAACAAGAAAATAATTGAAATAGAAATCCAGAAATACATAGGTACCAAAATGGTCATGGTAGAGCCGCGGTCGCACATACTTTATGCCTATTATATTATATGATTATGTGACATACATGGTACGTTAAATGGTATTTGTGGACTAACTATAAAGTTCTTTTATAGTTAGTCCACAAATATGATAATTAACCACTTAAAGTGAATTGGTAATCATAATCGTTTCCTTTTATTCTTTTACTTAACGACTTAATTGGGTTAAAAATACACTGCGCGGCAACGTACCAGTAATACTCTTAGAAACGCTTTTTCTTTTAGAGAATAAAATACCATATGCAGAACGATAGAAACTTTTTTATATTCAAAGAATAGTTTTTGAATTTATTATATATTTCGTACTTCATGGAATAGTAAAATATTAAATAGTTTGAGAAACACAAGCTGTAGTAAAAATTGAGACCACCGAAAAATTACTATTTTGTTTTATTTATATTGTAATTATAAATACCATAAAAAACATCATGAATTCTTAAGAATTTACAATGATATTATGATTTAAACACATTCGAAAAACTATCCAATTAAAACTCAAAGAAACTTAAATATTGTAAAACAAGTCATAAATACTTACTTATTATGATTGAATACAGGATGGCATATTAAACTTTGTAATCAAGGATGATGAGGAGTCAAGTACGGTGCGCAGGCGCCGTACACACATCTTTCGGCGCGGCTATTAACTGTACAAGATCAATGGGCTTTCGACTCGTGGGTGGAACGCTTCATTAACTATTATAACATAAAAGCAGCCCGAACTGATTAGTTCCTTGAATGTAACCCATATTATAAGCGGTATTTATTCTGGCATTTTTATTGTTGCCTGAGATTTCTATTGTTACGTAATACTTTTATTGCTCGTAATAATACAAACAAAGAACACCTACGATACTTGTACGGGGTACACGAAATACAACACCAAGAGTCAAGACGCTCTATAAAATAAGAAGTGAGCACGCTTGGCTCTTTTATTGATATCAGTCGTCGAGGATGAGTAATATAGAGGCGATGCCACTAGACTGGAACCACACGAATTACGCAGTAGCAGAGTTATCTGATTATAAATATTATTGTCCATTCTTTTAGGTGAGACGATCATTAATCGAGAAGTCGATAGCGCAGGTATCGCCTTACGAGCGGCATTGTTGCTCCACAGCTTGTTCCTATTTATCATGACGCCTTGAATATTGTTTTGTTACACACAAAGCACTGCTGGACAACATTCTAAAACAGATGGCTTTATCGCACGACAAGAACAGTTATATTAATTTTAGATTATCAGTTAACTATGTAATTTCATGTATCTTTTATTAACGTGAGTACACGCAATTTAACATGGTATTACAGTAATTGTATTACTTCCACGCAAAAATACTAAAAAAATATAGAAAAAATAATTAATATAGAAATATAGAAATGACGACACGTCGGCGACCTTATCTATGAAAAAGAACTCTATTCCAGCCATTTCATGTATAAGGCAGATAGTTGAACAGAAAGAGAAAGGGCAGTAAGGTGTAATTTATATCGTCATCACTTTTAAATACTACGAATAAAATACATGTTACTACTATTATAATTCATAGTATATAGAAACGGTAATAGCCCTTTTATTTAATCATTTTTAATATTTTTTTAATTAACCTAATACATTATATATTTTAGTAAAACTATTATATGCTGTTTTTCTTATTTATCAATACAAAACATAACAACTTTATTCTTCATAATATTTCAAAAATTAACACATTTATCTTTGAAATAAAAAAAATCATAGCTTTTAATTACTATATACAGTACTAATCACCTTCATGTGTCACGCATATTAAAGTCACGATTTCGTCAAGTTAAAATGATTTGCATATAAATTACTTTCGTTGAACTTATGCGTAAATCTACGTGTTGCTCATAAGGAATAGAGATTAATGTGGTAGGTGTCTGTCTCTGGGCAGCGAGAGACAAGTTAAGCCGACATCCGTCAACGCCGTCCGTAATCGCCGAATCGAAGATCAATGCTAAGCCCAGCTTATTGAACTTCAACGGATTCAGATCCGACAAACTCGTTCCGAGTTCATCGGTCGCATCTCCTATTTGACTCCTATTTCACACATGCTTAACTTTTCAAAATCTGACAGCATTCCGTTCATTAAGCTCTCGTATTAGTCTATATGAACCCACGTAAGCATATTAATAACAGACATTCTCAATTTACATTATTTTAAAAAATGTTTTATCTTTAAACACGCCCGATAATACCTAGAAGTATATAAACTCATGCTATTAACTAAATTAATAGCATGAGTTTATATACTTCTAGGTATTATCAGTGCAACCACAGTGCTAAAGTTGACAATCTTTGTAATAAGCAGAAAACGCTTAATAGGCATCTACGAGTATATAGGTACTGTTCACAATTTAAAAACGCCTCAAATCCAAGCACATAATGTAGAGAAGGATAATTTTGTTTGTTATAGGGATACGGGGTGGGTGAAAGGGACGTATTTATTCTATTTGCCGAACGTGCCTCAGCGCCACAGCCCGTGTTTGACGATGCAAATTTATCGCGGTGCTACATAAAATGCGGACCTCATTGATTCGCAGATGCTACTCATTATAAGGCGACAGAAGCGTCGTGTGGCGTCAGCTACTCGGGCCGCGATGTTTTATTAATTCAACAGATTGTAAGACAGTATTTACAATTAGTACCTAGTAAAAGGACTATATAAGCATTAACTGTACTAAGCATCGTAAGAAGTGGGCTTAAGGGACTTCCTTTGTAACTTTTCAATCTTAGTAAGATTTAATGAGATAAAGATCTTATAGTATAATAGCTATCCAGTAAGAAATGTCACATTTTTCACATTACATCTATACATATTATAAAACAAAGTCCTCCGCCGCGTCTGTCTGTTCGCTATAAACTCAAAATCTACTGCACCAATTTTCATGCAGTTTTCACCAATGGACAGAATGGTTCTCCAGGAAGGTTTTAATATATAATTTGCCAAGTTTTTGTACAAATTGGCTAAAATATAATGATATCTGTTGGAGGTGTCGGAAAAATATAAGCCGTCTGGGAGCTTTCAACGAAAACGCTGACTAAAACTTTTGAGATATAACTAAATGATGTATGGTGAAATTGTGTATCTTATATAGGTCTACAAAAAAGTCCGCGATGGCATATGTCTATCTTTTAAGAATAACATACTATATCGAAAAAAGTAAGGAAATTTAAAAACACATTATACAATTAACGGCGTTTGACGTATCATGTTATGACCGTTGCCATGGTGCAATTCATATAATCAACTCAAATATATACCGGGCGGTGCGAAGTAAATATATACAACACGTACCTAGGTTTGTTTAGGTTAGGAATAAATTTCATATAAGCATAATAATACATCCTAGTTAAAGCACTATATCAAATTCTAATGTGAAAAAAGAACTATTCAATCAAATAAACATAAACACTTACTTATAATAAACGTAAATGAAGCATATTATAGCACATTAAAATCATTTTTAAATAACTTTTAGCATGTGCAATAATTAATTTACACTCCAAATATTTATGCAAGTTTCCGAAACACCCATTAACATAAACCGTTGATACACAACGTGTTTCGGTGAAGTCGGAACGTGTTTCATAAACGCAACAGCATTTAACATCGTCACTCTTAAGAACAAAACAGCAAAATGTAAAACAATTGTAAGCGTATGAGCTATATTAAATACTTATGCGATTTATAAATAAACATACATTAAAGTATCAATTCTTCAACTCCAAATATTTTTTCATCTCATTCTCATTTCATCATTTTATCTTATAGGTACGCATAAAACATTTTTTTTACTTTTGATAATTTGTTGTTTTTAATGAACTATATCATTTACTCATATTATTCTACACAACAATATAAAAACTATTAAATAATAAAGGAATCAAGAAAATGTCATAATATTATATGTACATTACAATTATATCTTTGTTAACAAGCCTGCAATACCTCATAGCTAAGTTAGATGTCAATATTTCCAAATACCTGATATTATTAGTTAAATTACTCAAACTTTGATAGGATTATAATTATAATTCTCTTAAAACCAACAATAAAAAAGTTGCAATAATTACAAATGTGTTGAAATGTTAATAAGCAAACTGAATGTAGTGTTTGGGTAAAGTCGGAACGTGTTCCGTAAACGCAACAGCAGTTTACACCATTGCCCGCAGCCTGCAACAAACCAGTGCGGTGTAATACAGCCGCACGAGTGAGACTGCTTTTAACGTAATGCTCTTAAGGCGCAAACACACCCGGTGCATTTATGCCGAACGTTCGTGGATTAAACTTTATCTTGTCCGCATTCGAACAAATCAATTTGTATATATGTTTACTCCAAAATAAAATTTTTACGTGTAACGCAATAACCTATACAGTTTTCATTATTTTCTTTAATATATAATCAATAGAAGAAAATATGTAATTATGACTGATACATAGTTTCAATCTGCTAATAAAGTATTTGAGAAGCAGAGAGAGAGTGCAACTTTGAAGTCTTAAAACATTTAATATGCGCTCTCGATCAAGCTATTCAGCACCCTTATTTTCTGCGCAACTTCACAAAATTGATGGTTTCACCTCGTAAATGCAAAACAATCTTAGCATCCTACTCGCTCATCGCATGCCAGACAACGTAGTAATCATTGTTTTTTAAACAAAAAGAATACGACACTGCTCGAGTATACGGACGTGAGAGAAAACCAAACGCCGCCACGGAGTTCCGATAAGTTTATGATAAATAGCTTTCGAGTTTTACTTGCCCCTTACTCATTGCATTCTTTTTAATATCGAACCATTTCTGTCCATATAATCTATGCTTGATCAAATGCATATAAATCATATTGACAAAGAATTTAGTCACACTTTTATCTTATAAAAGAAATCGAGCTAGGGCAGAGACAAAGGAGACATATAAAAGTTGCAAACAGATTGCAAGTAATGTAAAAATTAAACGTTGAATGTTACTGAGACTTGGCGTTATTAATATTATCTTTTACCGTCACCTCTATAATAGGTGCTATATATGTGCTCTATAGATGTCTGCTATCATTGCTGTCTGCAACCAAATTGGTTTACTTTTTTATGGATTTTTAATATTAGAAAATAATTGTATATATATTGATATTCGAATATTTAAAGTAAATTTATTATGAAACGTGTATAGATTTAAAGTCGTGATTAAAATTACCCGTTTCGTTCTTTCGCTGAAAAAGTCGTATATTTGCTAGTGTACATTACAGCACTAAAATTACTGAGTTTGTATATAAGCAAAAATAAAATATTTAATTTTATGATTTCTTTTTTTTTTCAATTTTTATTTTCCTTGCGAATATTTTTAATACATAATTAATTTATGAACTTTCAAAATACAGTTACAGTGTGTGGGCACAAACTCTCCACAGCAAACTTAATGCAATGAAGAATCTTTGACCTCCATTCAACATGTCGGCCAGTAACAGCTTAATATTGCTTGGAAATTATAAGCAAAGGGAACACACTGTTATTATCATTTGTGTATTGAAGAATTAATATTTAACTAAAACTACTAACAAAACCCACTCGAATTGACGCCTTATATATACATACCTCTAATTAATTATTTTATATACAACAGATTCTTATTCTAATATTAAGTATATAATTAATTTATACATCCATACTTGTATTTAAAGAATTTTATAATATAACATAATTTTCGTAACTAAGCCAAATAAGATAAATATTACGCTGAAGCCTTTTTAGTAAACTTTTACCGCAGACAGTCCGTTCCCACCGTAAAAAAACATTGCATATCTTTCGATCATACCAAAATGGACCCCTTAACATCTTAAAACAGTTTATAAAATATTAAAGCTTCATTAATTTTTAATTTAAATTAAGGTAAATATATTCAAATTATTATTTTAAGGTAGGTACTTTGCTGAAGCTTTGCTTAGTTTAATATTTAGTTGTACATATTTAAAACCATCAACTCGTGTCCCTATATAGCAGTCGCATTTATCTTCATTCTGCCGTTCTAGCTGGATCTACAGAAACTATTTTTTTTCGATAATGGTCGGGACAATCAATTTGGTATTAGTGTCATTGCAATTGCAAGAGTTATATGGGCTCACGATTATAGGGAAATGAAAGGATTCTAATTAAAACGTTCATAAACTAATTTAGCGTCAAAGACATTTTGTTTATAAGTAATACAATATCTTTAGTTTTAGAACTATGTATTTAATAAAATGGCATATTAAGTTAATGGCGTTTTAAAAATATTATTATGATGATTGTTACATAATTTATTTTTATAAGGATTATATATCGTACATTACAAATGTACATAATACATACATGTAAAACCGTTCCAACAGCACACCTAAAAACGCTGTTCTAAATGATATTTTTTCCAATTTGTTAGATTAAAAAATGTAGCAGCTCATTGTATAATACTCTTACTCATAAAATCATGTCTCAATAGTTAAATTGTTGTTAATAAAACGTTGAGGCATTAATACACAGCACCATCTAGTTCCATGGTAAACGAGGCTTTTGTTACTGGTGCCAAATATACATAGCCATGACTGGAGTACACATAAACATTCGAGCTCATCACACTCATGAATGCCCCCAGCAAGACTCGAAGCCGCGACCGCTAGCACAGAATATAGGGTCACAAAGCTAAACTTGTTATCATTGGAAGATAAGTAATCTTTAAATATAATTAGATTCCAACATCTTATTAAAAATATATTATGACACCTATTGTATATCAAAATTTTTAAAAAAATACACGATAGATGTCTATTGTAGAACAAAGCATAGGTTAAAATAGCATTGGTGTCAGTCGGCTTGCGTGATCACGCTTGGTGGGATTCCTCACTCATTTAGAGGATCAACTTACCCGACATTCCTCGCAGTCAGTGCTGAAGTTTTTATTGTACCTCAGGCTAATTGATCGCATCATGCTACCTTTTGTTTACACGCTACCTTTTCTTTGAATGTTTCACTACAAATTATAACATTCTGAAGAAAAATATCATAAAACAAAAATAAGAAAACATAACAGATTACTACTGTATCACTTAAATGCTTAAATTTGACTTATTGAAAATTGTCTCATTGGCAGTCAGTCAGTGGCTATGGACAACTAATTAATTGCCTTAAAAATAAAATATAATTCTTTTATGTATTATTCATGTAAATTTAGCAAAAAAATCACATTACATTTGCGTTTTACGCAAAAATATTTCTGTCTCGCGATTACCAGAGGGAAACGCAAATTAAGTACGCACGAAGTACCAACGACAATAAGCCGCGCTTAATGCAAAGTTAACCAGATGATAATTTGCTATCGCACAAATAAGCATCTGGTCGGCTACACCGAGTTACGCAAGACAAGCAAAACGCTGGCTCGGCTTGTAACACGTAACCACTTCATAATTGCGGCCGTAGATCATAAACCTGATAGTATGGCATAGGGCTGTTGCTTGCTATACCTAAGATTGTAGCAAAAACAGCCCTCAATTAAAAACATCAGATTTAAAAAAGAAATACATTAAAATACTATTACACAATCTAACCGCTATAATTTTACTCATCAGAATTATACAAATAATAAAGAAATATAACGAAACAAATAAATAAATTTTTGCGTCAGAGACCTACTTTGAATCGTCATTGTTTTACTTTAATGACAGCCCTACTTCCACCACTAAAAAGCCTTGTGTACTCGTAGGCCGCAAGGCGCACGACCGCTGTCGAAAGTGAATTGCATCGAACGATATACCACCCCAAAGAGAGAATGGCCGCGTGACTAATATTTTACACAGTTGCCGATTTGGAAAGCAGCCATACGTGGTCTTGTAAATCCATGCAAGTAGACATTGTAGATAGACAAGTACATAGACGTTTTTAATCGATGCAATAAATCAGGGCTTAAAGTATTCGATATGTATTTGGTGTATAATATAAACGTGCATTACGATATTTTTATCTTAAAATGTGCGGTAAGTATGTAGTATATAAAACATATTACAATAAATAATAAATAACACATAGTGTAGTTATATAACAGTTTACGTGAAAGCTTAATAAACTCAAAACATAAAATTATAGTAGAATGAACTGTCTTCTTAACCCAATTAATTCTTATTAAACGTACAAAATTATGAATTCACAAACTAATTAATTAATGTAATAATTTCCTTTTTAAAGCCCAACAAATCAAATAAATACAAACCGAGCTTTGCAACAAAATCATCTCTAAGCATAATGTTTACAATCTCTGAGAAAATGATATTGCATTTAAACTACATTATCAATTATATGTCATCATCATTGTAGGGTGATGTTTTCACTCGAGTTAGCCGCGATACCTTTCAAAAGCGCACTCATAAACAAAACGACCTCTGAACTTAATAACAAAGCTGAGCGGGCGTGCGAAACGGGAGATGCATCGCGACTTGCAATAATTCTTTCGAAGCCCATCGCACCTCGCTAGAAACTTAAGGCGATATAATTTAGCGCCCAGGCATTCTTACAATGAAAGCCGATTGTAGAAGCTCCAGTCGATTGCGCGCTAAGATAATTCCTTAACAGATCATATTGTCCGAATTCTGACCTACATCTTATTGTCCAACTAACATGGCAATGAAATATGATAGTAAATCTTTAAAATTTTATAAGCTAACATACATATGTAACGGCACTTTAGATTAAGTTTTATTTTTATGGGCGTATGACAAGGTCAACGAGTATAAACACAATGACAACGGACAAATTGCTGCTGTTATCTGATATTAGACTCGTGACTCAATAAGGATTTTCATTTAATTTTAGAAATGACATTTAGAAGACCTCGTTCTAATATCATTATAAGTCCATTACTTATATATGATATACCTATTTGTATCTAATGATGTTGTGCTTGTTTTAAATTCACATTATACTCTTCTTTTTTAGTATACTAGATACTCTTCCTGGGTTCGCTCGAGTTCGTTCCTAGGTATGTTATAATGAATAGTGTGGAATAGAAAGAGTATAATAAATATTAGTATATTATATGCATGAGTTTTTAAAATTTTTACTTGAGAAATGAATTATTTCCCATACAAATTTCACCACCCTTTTCACTAATTAAAAAATACCATCCTATTTTCAGAGTCTAGAACTTAAATATTAAATTTAGAGTACAGGGAATTTAGTTTACACAGTAAAAAAACAATCAAGAAACATTTTTTTTCAACATCTTTATATGCCTACGTGTTCTACTTCTGATCTATCTGTATGCTGCTTTTTAGTGTGCATCCAACTTTTGGTTTTTAGTCCAATATGTACAATCTTCATAATTGTTTTTTAATTAAAAACAATTTGTGTGTATAATAATGGTATTTGCATGCAAAACTAATCAAGTTTTTTCAGAAATATGAGTAGTCCTTCAACCCGCATTGCAACATTCCGTAATATACAACAGGCTAATCCTGCGCATTTAGAAAGGAGATAAGAGTAACGTCAGCTAAGTAAGAACAACAAGAGAAATTATGACACAAACAGAACCTTATTGATTGGAATTAAGATCTACATATTGTCACTATTAATAAGTTCATATCATTATATGCATTACGTATAACGTCTCTATGATAGAGCAAAAATTTACATTTATGCATCTTAACCATTTAATTAATCTTAAAATTAAGCCAACAAAAACTCATTAATTGTAAAAAAGACACAGAAACATTAACAACGAATCAAACGAATTAAAAACTACTATTAATCAATTGAATATCTAACGATCAAAATAAATTATTCAATAAAATCTTAGCACAAATCACCATAGTACGAGTGTTACGGTCATTTGTTATAACAATATGCTGACAGCAGATGCATAATCTTATTTACGCGCACCTCGTTATTGAATCTGACAAGTGGTCACAGCAGCATTACCCATCGCTCCGCTTATAATGAATAAATTGAGATAAAAGAAACGTAACGATTCTCAACTTCAATTACGGCAACTCACACAATGATTAGACGTTTCACTAGGCTGTGGCTTTATTCTAGTAACTTGAATTATTAAATGCTAGCTTTGTCATAAGTAAATTAAACATGACGTGGATTAATCGTTGAGGCTTCAAGTGCTTTACTCCTCATCAACGTTTTAGTTCCTATTGATATTTTTAAGTAGCAAGTTATAAAAGTGGTTATTAAATTAGTAAGATTATTTAATTTATACTTATAAATAAAGTTCGAGTGTTTCGCTATGACGTAAAAATTTAGCTAACTCATATTAACCTTATGCTGTTTTTTAAATAATACCGCTATTAAAAACTGCAGAAGGTATAACTAAGCTAAATATCGAATTTCTACTTGCACATAAAGACTTGGTGCGAGAAGGACATGGATTAGAGATTATCTTTGAGAAAAAACAGTTTCCGCAAAATGAAGATTAAAAGTTTCATTGGAAGATAATAACATTTGAAATACATAGATATGTACTTAGTTAATACCTACTGAAACATAAAAAAAATGAGGCATGTTATTAAACGACCGTGGAAAATATCTATCGAATCCGCGCATCTATGTTGAATGAAGTAATAGAAGCCTCTTATAACCAGTCACTCGTTATCTGGACCAGAAGGGCGA
Source organism: Boloria euphrosyne (assembly GCA_951802675.2). NCBI lineage: Eukaryota > Metazoa > Arthropoda > Insecta > Lepidoptera > Nymphalidae > Boloria > Boloria euphrosyne. The sequence continues at coordinate 8,509,858 of OX637879.1, read as the reverse complement.
CCTTCAACTCAACGCAGGCTGAATATAGAGTAGTGTAATAATAAGAGACACTGGGAGGTAAATGTCGGACGTTTTCGTATGCAAAAAGCGTTAAGTGTTAGCCGACGCGGTTGTACGGGCCGAACATTAAACAAGAGTTTGCAGGCTAAAATAGAAATGGGATATTTGAGTAGGGTTCTTTCGCGAACGCAATTGTACTCGAACGTGTCTTGTTAGCGAATGCGCTATGCAAATTGCGGTCGACTAGGTTGAACCAAATCGCTATTGTTAGTGACAGGCTGATGGTAGGTTCGCCGCACCAAGTGATCTTCGTTTTTCGAATTTTAAACAGATTCACTAATGGATATTTCGAACTATTGATTTTAGTGAGCTGCGAAACATGATGTACTTATATTATCGAAATATTAATATTAAATTCATAAAAAGTAATGTTTGAAATTGTGTATTCTAAAATTCCAGTATTTACAAAAATATTTACAATGTAGAAATATGGGACTTTATTTTTAATTCTCTTTTCATACTAGTTTAGAAAAAAGTTTAAATAACCTTAAAATTAGCACATTCAAAAACGAATATATTCCTTGACATCAATAGTTAACATATTCCTTTATTTAATTACACTTAAATAGCAGTTAAATAAGTGCAAAAGTCATTTAAATGATTACCTAAGGTGGGTGGAACATGGAACGCCACCTTAACAAACAAACAGTTATAATTCGTTTATTTACTGGATAAATTAAAGAAACTTAATTTTTAATAACACTTTGTTTTATTATATAACATATTAAACACTTTTTTTCATTGCAAAGTTAATCACTATCTCATAAACGTAGGTTTCGGAAAGCTCTTCTAAATGGCCTTGTTAGGATCAGCGCTCCATTATCCATATAAGGCCAATATTATAAATCAGTCATTTACTTAAACTACATTAAAAGGTCTTTCATTATAACGTAACATTAAACGCTCAACTTTATATATACATTTATAAAATACTCAACGAAAATAACTTGATCGCAATTGTATAAGCTACTGCTAGTATAGTATTATATGATATGTGGCAGGTATAACTAAGAATCTTTTAGAAATTATAGTAAAGAAAAGTTTTTAAAAGTAATACTAATGAGTTTTATATAGTTAAAAAATAAGTTTTCAAGGACCGTAATAGTAAAATTATAAAAATATTAACTGACCTAGTTTGATTGGCCTTACAAGGAACCATTGACTTTTCTAGGAAAACAACCGATATTTTGACTGACTTAAATCATAATAAAGTAGTAACTTTTTCTTTATTACTAACCCTTATTACTAATTCAGAGTAACAAAAATTAATGAAAATAATAGGTCATTTACTTAAAAACTGAAGTTTCTCTGTGAGCGCGACTTACAATTTTAACGTCGATAAGAGAAGTCAATAATACACGGTTGAACCGCATTGACATAATATCGGCGTGAGGGCCTTGCCGCCGCGTCTAGAAGGTATTAGTGTAAGTAAAAGGAATTTGTCATCACGTGGCAATAACTATGACTTTTTGATAATTGGCCTTCTAAGGAAGATGGCCTTTCATGGTCCACCTACTTTAACTATTAAAAATATTAAATTGTGGTGCTCCCTGCCATATTTAAATTTTTTACAAACTTTGAATGCCTTATTTATTTATATCTAACTAGCGACTCACCCTCGCTTCGCTCGGGTTTGTCCCTAGCTCGTTCCCCCTTTTAGCGTACAATTTTTACAAACTTTAAATGTCTTACTTATTTATATCTAATCAAAAGGCCAAATAATAAGTTTCAAGCTTCTAGCTTTATAAATGATGTAATTTCCATACAAACTCATCCCCTTTTTCAACCCCTTACAGCCCTTTTTTCGCATTGAAAAGTAGCATATGTCCTTTCTCAGGCTCTAAGACTATCTTTGTACCAGATTTTGATTTAAATCGATTCAGTAGTTTAGCCGTGATTGAGTAACACAAAGACAGACAGTTGCTTTCGTATTTATAATATTATTAAGGATTAAAATGCACTAAAGTATAATTTTTCCTCTGACAGAGTAAATCGTTATTATTCATTGATTTATTATTATTCAGTTGAGAAGCGCTAAGCGTGCAAATAATAAAACGTGATTATGAAGAAACTCACGCAAACCAAGTCGCGGAAATCGCTATTAGACAACAAAACCAACGCGAACATAATTATATTAATATATGATAATATACAAAGCCTGCATTATCGATGGCTTGGCACGGAGTTCGAATTAAGTCATGTACAAATTCGCTTTAGAAATATTGAACTACGATTAATTCAAGCAATATGCTTGAATACATATGACCGTCTGTAGACTGTGGCTTTTAGACTCAAGTAGTTTTCTTTACAATATTTGAGTTGAAAAAAAAGCACTTTCATTTTTGAATTTCGCTTGTTGTCAGCTACATGCAATAAATAAAAATTATAATTAAACGTTAATCAAATTAAATCGAATAAATAAACTCTTTATGTATCAACTATTATTTTTATTATACTTAAAAAAAGATATTTATATAACTGCTTGCACATTCTTACTGAAGTATACACTTGTAGATTTGATTATGTTTATTAGCTATTAGCTATAAGTAAGATTTCCAATAGCATTATTCAAAAGTCAAACTGTGTCGGTACACAACTGGTATATAAGATTAAATTAAAGTGCATGTGAGCTGTTTAACTGCTAAATCATTAGATATTCAAACAAACGTTGTTTAAAAAGGTTATGTTTAGTATTAACAATATTATACTGTATAGATTATAGATGTAGACAACTTAGATGGCGTGGGCACTTGGTTCGCATGGATGACACCAGGCTACCTAAAGCTGTTTTCTACTCTGAGCTTAGTACTGGTAAGCTTAAGCCTGGTGTTCAATACCTGCGTTTCAAGGATGTCCTTTAAAGGAATCTTTCATCTTGCCATATTCCATCGGACAACTGGGAACAGTTAGCGCAACAGGGGTCTACATGGCGAAAAATTATAAATGATAGGTGCAAAACCTTTGAAAAGTTGCGTCTGCAACACCTTGACACTAAACGACAACTAAGAAAAACTCAGCCGAAGCAGACGTACACTTATGTGTACAACGAAATCGGCCAACTTTATTGCGGGTCGTGCCGGCGGACTTTAAGCACCAAGTTTGGCTACGCTAGCCACATCCGCGCACACTCCAGAAGATAAAGCCTAGATGTCGCCGTTGACGGATGCGTCAAGGAGGACATCATATCATCATCAGATTATAGTATATGGATATTGATTTTATAAAAATTAGCTGCCAATACTTAAAAGTGAAATAGTTTGACTACCTACTTTATAGAAGGTGTGGAAGTTTTTAAGCGTTTTTCCTATTTTAGAACGACTAAAGAAAGAGAAGGGAGAAAAAATCAATGCTTCTGAGTTGTGTGAATAAAGTAGTATCCTCACAATTGTTCCAATTTTCTTGATTCTTCAATTTTAGAAATCCAACTCACAAAAGGGGAAATAATAAAAATGAATACAATTTGAGGCCGACTGATGCTATTTAGGTACATTAGATGCATATTCGATTTTCTTATCAATTTCTTAAATAGATCCGTAAGTTCCTCAAACAGATCGGCTTAATGTAGTGTAGTGTAATAAATATAAATTACCAAAATTATTGAATCCAAATGATTATGTACAATGTACATTGTACATATATAATATGTGTACTTAAATATATTATTACCTTCTTTATTAAACGATACATATACTTAATTTGTAATAAAATGCCAATTTTGGTTTCAAAAAATACATAATACATATTACACTCTTTGTACGACAGACAACCGAAGCGCACTCTACAGCGGTCGTTTAACAAACACGATTCTACGTCCGCAATAAATTAATTCAGGGAGTACGAGTATGTATGACTATGTACATTTGTTCACGACTTTAATACGTAGTACGAATACTCATAGAAGTTTAAACATTCATATAGACTGATAGGTACTGGTTTATAGAGTTCCTTCGTTACATGTAGATATTTAATATATTTAAGACAATTTATAGGAAAAATATACACATTATGTGGTAAAATTAAGTATAATATTGTTTTATAAGTTATATATTAAAATCCACTACTGGCGACTTTTTATGTCGGCATACTATATAAAAAGGTATGAATTTCCAGAAATTCACCTATGACTAAAATAAAAATTGCACTATTTTCAGAAATCGACGTGGGAGTAGTTACTACATTTATCAAGTAAGATGAACATAAATCAATTTAAGAGACGGTCCTAAAGCAATCCAACTGAGCGGTGTGCGTAAAGTGCCGATTAAGACGGCACTTATTCGAACGACTAAATTTGAGACGCCCATCACTGACGCTCGTGTCATAAATTTAATAATTAATTTTAATTTTATTGCAAGAATCGTTGCTTTCATGTCGACTTAAAGTGAGATTTGCGAGTCAAAGCCGTCACCGCCGCCATCTGCCTTATCATTAAACGTTCAGAATCCTTTGCCCGCGTCCCGCAATGCGCTATAATTGTTTGTGAATAAAAGAATCTGGCTAAAAAGGGTTCGAAGCGAAACACGAAACACCCCAGTCAAAAGCCATCATTGTAATAGAGTTTCCTTCGCGGTGGCCAGACGGTGAACTATAGATGGTAAAATATTTTGAACGAAAAGTAACTCGGATTTAACTCAGCGGAAAATGGTCAAAGCGGGCTCTTACAAAGTCAGCAATGTAAAGAAAATGTTTTTCTTGAGTTATTTAAAAATATCACAAAAAGTACACGTTCTTTCCACTACCTCTTACAAAAGATTTCAGGTTTCCTCATTAGTTTAAATTTAGTTCAACGACTTTAATGATACTTTACTGTTTAACATTTCTTAAGTAAATGAAATAAAAAAAAAATATTCCTACCTTTTATCACAATATAAATTAATGTATAAAGGATTTTGATAAGTACGTAACATAAGACTACCTACAACACAATTTTGCATGTACATATTTTATAACGTAAAACCAAAAAAATTAAACCAAAACGAACATTATTAAGCACTGCAAGTTTTACTACACTTTTAAAACTTCTACATTTTAATGTCTACAATTTATCGTATACTTTTATTACCTTGAGAAAGAAGTATATCACAATAAATAACGCACGAAACCAGACTACAGTTGTTTTTATAATTGCAAAAAAACAAGCTTGCGCAAACTGAGTTTGCGAAGAAGTGCATATATTGAGTGCATCTGTACAAAAAGGTACAATCTCGTCGAGATAGGATAACAAGATAACAAGCGTGGAGCGGCAGACTTAGACAGATAAAAACATGGGGAGCCTACGCATGGACGTGTACCTTATTTACTTAAACGGAGCCCGCATTAAGTGCCTCGGGAGCCGACTTTACACAGTTCGCTGTTGCATTCCATGTTAATTACTCTCCTAAAAATACCTTATGATCTTTTTCTACTTTAATTCTTCATCTTTTAGCAAACTTTTCAAATGTTTACAACTTGCCTCGTCAAAAGTTTTAGAAATATAATATTATTTTACTAAGTAAGTACACGCATCCAAATGTACTTAAACTTTTATCAGCAACAGCAAAGCCGCGAAAACTAAATCTTCTGAAGCTATTATCAACAATGACTATTTCTTATTTGAATTACCTATTTCCGTGTTTCCTAATTTGCGTGTTTTATAAAGACTTTATGACTTTTACGATATGCCTTTTTTTTAATATGCGAAAGATATACAAATCCATACTAATACCATACTAATATTATAAATGCGAAAGTAACTCTGTCTGTCTGTCTGTCTGTCTGTCTGTCTGTTTGTTACCTTTTCACGCCTAAACCACCCAACCGATTTTGCTGAAATTTGGTATGTAGATAGTTTGCATTCATGAGAAGGAAATAGGCATATTATTTTTTGGAAATTCAACCCCTAAAAGGGTTAAAAGGGGTGGCAAAGTTTGTATGAGAAAAATATTTTTATTGCACATTTTTGCATGAAACTTTGAATTAATGCTTTTTAGTACAAATGATGAAACACGTATTTCAGGGTTTGTCGAAATTCACCCCCATTGGGGGTTAAAGGGGGTGGCTAAGTTTGTATGGGAAATTTAATTCTATTGAAATATTTTGCGTGAAACTGAAATAATGCTCTGCAATACAAATTATGAGATACATATCTAAGCGTTTTTTGAAAATCAACCCCTATGGGGGTTAACGGGGGTGGCACAATTTGCGTAGGAGAAATATTTAACAGTAATTTTTACCATAAGTCCATAACAATGAACCACGTACATCAGTTTATCATTATTGAAAAACACACAAAGAAATTATGATACACATAGTAGCAAAATTGGTTAAAAATAGGAAATAAGTTTTAGAAAGCGCAGCAGTGGCGGCACGGCAGGATGCTACACAGTAGTTTTCAGAAAAGAGGGCCAGAACTTTAAATGGGGAATCAGTCCTTGGTACATTATAAGTAACAGTATATAAGCAAAAATTTTTATTTTATTCACTCTTAGCGCGAGCGAAGCCGCGGGCACCGCTAGTATTATATAAAATAGTATCATTTTATACATATAAGAATGTTTGTAACTACATTAAATCATGTTAGGCCTAAATTATAAATTTACAATTCTAGTCAAGTTTATCATTTTTATCATAAACAAGCGATCACGTCGTTGCACGTAGTCTGCCTACAATCACCGCGGATGTGATGATCTTTGTCACTTACAACAAAGATAAATATTTGGTCTAAGTTTAAAAATAAGACCGGCTCAATTATTACTTAATATTATAAAAAATAGATTTATACCACAAACAAAAACGAAAAGTTTTACAACAATACAACAACAACAACATGAAATAAAGAAGAACATTACTAACTTAACTAAGTTATTAAAACTAGGCAAGTATAAACCAGTGTTAACGCGCTGGCTTTGGAAATCGTGAAGCAGGTCGAAATCCTGTGTTTATACCCCCGATATTTTCATATGCCAAACCTTTTTTACATAATGTGAATAAAAATATCGTGAGGTGAGTGCACGTCTGAGAAAAACCGAGTTTTCTAAAAACATGTCGAGTCCACCAACCAGTACTTAAACCGCCTGGTGAACTAAGGTCCTCGCCCTTGTATTGCAGGAATGAAAAGTTAAAAAGGGTTTAATAAAACAAAACTAAATAGTTATACAAAAACAAAGAAAAATAAAGCATTTTAATCTATATTATTCTATATTATTCTCCTAGACTCATTCTAGACGCACGTGTATTATGTATATATTATTGTCACAGTTTTGTTTATTCCACATGGATTTTGAACGCCCCCGTACGTACCACCTTCATGTATCTATAACTTGAGTTCAGCCGCTGTACTCAACCCACTCACGTGACACTCTCGACGGGCACAGCGTGAGAAATTGCTTGTTCAATTGCTTGAATCTCTCCTCATGAAAAGGAATTCCTACAATTATCTTAGGCATATTATGTATTATTCTATATAAGTGTATAAACCTCTTTCTTTTTATAACTTATACCTTTTTACGTATTCTTCAACCGCATAGCAATCTCGCGTGAGAATTTACGCGTTAAGTCACGAATTTATGCAATGACTCAATTCGGACAGACTTGTAGATTAAACTTTACAAGTTATTTTCATAACATTTAAAATACTAAGCCATTTTAAATGAGGTTCAGGAAGAAAATGTATGTTAAATTGTTTATGTCTTATTTATTTTAATTTTTTATTCATTAAAAATCTTTTTAGTCACAACTAGAAAGCGAATAGTAAAGTGAAGATTGTACAATTTAAATAAAAATTAAGCTAACAATGATTTAACTCATAGCTTAACGCATATTAATATTGGATAAACAAAATAAACATAATCAGATATTTGAGGAATGCAAGCAAAAACTCGACAAAACTCAAACGCTCCAAAGCCCATGGACACTCAATAGCAAAAATAAATATCGTTTGATTTCTTTAAGTACATATGATACACTCGAGCACGTTACATGGCGATTAAATAAACAGACAGACAAACGCTCATCAAACATTAAAGAGGCTTAGAATAATAGAATCATTGAAGTGGAGTAATCAAGCTTGCTCTAATGCGAAGGTGAGAACGGGGTGTATTTATTACTTAATGGAATATAAGCAATTAGACCGGTTGATGGGATCAGTAGCGCTGACAAGGTGCAAACGAGAGTGGACGGACCGGATACGTCAGCATAAAAATAAAACAATGCCGAAGAATTACCATAGAGCAGGAGCGGAACGGAGGGATAATGTGAAATACGATCAAATAAGAAGGTTCATTTCGAATTCCAAACAATTCCTTATAAGAGCAGACGTGCACTTTTAAATTTTTAACATTATTAAGGTCCATGAAGCATTTATATCAAACTCAATGATACTAGTACATACATGGGTGATAATATTCTTCATATGTAATAGGAACACGAAACAGTATACAAATTTTGAAAACTACTTTATATCTATACCTATACATTTTTATGTATATATTTTATATGAATTTGTATTTGTAAAAATCAAGAACAAAAAAATTGAGGTTTAAACATATTTTTCGAATCCAGTTACCTGTCGAAGAAATGTTTTATTTCTAAATTTACGTAATATGCTTGAAATAATTTACTGCGATCTGTATTGTGTATGACGATCTTTATAAACTGTGGGATAGAATGATTATGACATAAAAGAAAGCGTTAGTTGAGTAAACGTATATGAAGGCGCCAAAAGCGTTCAACTTTGCTGACTCAGCAACGACGCACTACCGCGCACCACTATTACAGAAAGTTATCATTACGTATCGCAGACGCGTACACTTCGCAGAACCAGAACTAAAATCAACCAGTCATTCGGTTTAGGGCTGTCACATACTTTTTTTCGATTCTTTAGACTTTAATAGAAATACACTTTTACCGGTTCAGCTTAATAATAAGATGTATCAAAAAATTCTGCTGGTGATTGATTGTACAATTTTTTATTAAGTAGGAGTTAAAGAAGAAAAAACACATATTCAACAAGAGTTAAGTGAGCAACAACCCTTAGTTCTATCAATTAACACCGCCACCAATTTGTTCGGACAAAAAAGACCATGACTAGATGTCGATACGTCCTTGTTACTACTGTGAGTTTTAACAAAGGTGCTTTATAATAACACACTAAAAAAACTGTTTAAAAGCCACCGAGTGCCGTGACCACTTTTTATATTTTATGTAAAATTATACTGATATGCTTCCATAGGTTAAATAGTAATCAAATACATTACTACTTTGAAAGCTTTTGTTATAATAATAATATACCAGTGAATACTAGATGTGATATGTATCATAATAACAAGTGTAGTCCGAAAGTATCTTTATACTTATATACATACTATATATATTATAATTTTACTCTAAAATCATAGTTTGTTCTAACGACTGTTGAGAATTATTTTAACATCAGTACATATAAATACAATCGAAGCGTCGGCTGAACCGATTTTGACAAGACTTTCATACACAGATGTTATAATGTTATAATGAGTAACTTAGGGTGCTTTTATTTTATTAGAAATTTTATTTTAACTTACGTTTAGCAAAGTGGGCCGGGTTTGCCAGTATATAATATCTAAAAGTACACTCTATATAGCATGAGCAATACTAATAAATAGAGATATTCAATTTACTTCAATTGCTCATACACGGGAATTGATTATCTACATCTCGGCTCAGCCACACATTCGCTACGCCTCTTCACGACATTCAATTAAAGTAGAATCACTGTGACTCGGCATCAATACAACATTAGTTATAGTAACCGCTTTCGCGGCATTCAATAAAAGAATTTGTTGTGATTTTTCTAATATGTATTAAATTACGACAAAATAATTTATGATCAAAATGTTTGTACATGTTTAATATCGATTACTCGATCGATTACAAACATTCTACGATCTTGAATGTTTAAAAGTTTCTTAGAGTTGGGTTTAGAAAAATAACTAACGAAATATATAAAGCTAGAGCGATTGTAGCTTGCACAAGGGTTTACAATACTGACATTTAATTTAAATGCAGGAGTTGATGCAAAAGTTGTTGTAAAAGTCGATTCGAATAAGTTACATAAAAAAAATTATTTTTAAATATTTCTAAAATGTCCAATTGAATATATAAATAGTTATCTAGTTGGTATTCCAAAAAAAATTCTTTATTAATCACAATTACTTGTAATATTATTTTCCTGTCATTAAACTGGCTGCTACCTGTGGATCTGTCCACGTTAATCTTTGTATTTAGTGCGCAATCCCTAAGCATGTCTAATTAAGGTATTACGTATTATGTTTTATTACATTATATTACACATTGATACATCACAAAAACACTTATCAAGATCTTTAAACCGTCCTTGGAAAGCAACATTCAGCTAACAAAAACTCTAAAAACTGTAAAGAATTCACAAAGTAAAATTCATAGCGTAAATCGCTTTTTACACGCTTTTTATTAGCTTCACATGTATGTTTGTATGAGTGTTTGTTTGTAACCGACTTCTTTGGGCGCGATTTTGACCCACTTCAAACGGCCAGATTTCGTTCAAACTTAGTAGATTTATCGAGGACCGATGACACTACACTAATTTGATATATAAACCAAACTAAAAAGTAGAAAATAAATAATAGTTTAAAAAAACTAATTTACAAACAGCTCCCTTTAGTATTGTATATAGATTACATATTGTGTTCAATAGATGGCGCTTTTTAGAAACTAAAAAGTAAAAAATTAATAATAGTTTAAAAAAACTAAAAACACGCTTTTTATAGAAAACCAAACTAAAAAATAGAAAATAAATTTTAATGAATTTAAATTAATTATTTGATTTTAAAAAAAGCGTGGGGTGCTTTTTAAGATATTATCAAAATGATAATCACTCTACTCATATCTGTCAATAAAATATTTATAACTATTGACACCATGCACCCCACGCTTTTTTTAAAATCAAATAATTAATTTGAATTCATTAAAATTTATTTTCTATTTTTTAATTTGGTTTTCTATAAAAAGCGTGTTTTTAGTTTTTTTAAACTATTATTTTCATTATATTCATTACTTTTATTATTATATACATTAATAATGTAAATTTATAATGAAAAGAAAGATATCTTTTATGTAATGAAATACAATTTAACTTCTCATCACACTAACATCTATTAATTGCACTGAGACTGACTATAGCTTTGATGATGGACGTCAACATACCGTACGTAACTCATTGTGCTGTCGCCGAATTAACAGACAGAATCAAAATAATCCGCTATCTATTATACGATAATAATAATATTATCTATACAATTCGAGGAAATGGTGTCAAAGCCGACTTTTTCTGTACTATAGGCACATATCTCTTCAACCATTAAATACTAGTGAAATACATCAATTAACGAATAATGTAATTAATTAATGCCGTATTGTAATTAATTAAAAGCATTTTATCTAATTAACAATAAATATTAGCAAGCATTTTCGTTCTTCAGACTCATGCAATCATATTTATATTACCAATTGAAGCTAATCATTATGAGAGTAAATGTGAAGCACATAAGCTGGTAATTAAACACGAACATGCAAACTCCAAACAAATAATTCAATAATTAATGAAGTGCGCCTTATAAGCTAATAAGCTAATAATACACAACGCCAATACTGTGTAGTAATAGTGTTGTGTACATAAAAGCAAAATGTATAAATAATATACATTTTCACGATCTTTTAGTTAAGCGAAACATAGAAAATAAATAAAAATCATTATTTAAAGCGTTAGGGCTCTCTCCTCTCTATTTTTTACTTGTACCAATACTATGTTACTAATATTTTTTTACTAATACTGACATTATATTGACCAAAGACCATAGACCAGACAAAATATCCCATCTCTAAGAAATCTATACTAACAGTTAAAATGGACGAACCCGAACGGTAATAGTTTTCTACAGATACAATACTCTGCACTTTGCACTACGTCAACGTCTACCTGTTTCTCAGGCGGTATTTAAATTTAATTTGGATTCAGATTTCTGATAATGAATGAAGATTCCGCACAATATTTAGACACTGCCATCTTGTTTTACACACGATAGTGACAGATTGCACTGGTTATTAATATGGTACTGATAACCTAGAGCTAGACAATAGACGAAGTCGGGAAACTACAAATGGAATCGCTGTGGCGTCAAATGAGATGTTAGCCGCGAGCCAATCTGCAGTTCAATTTGCTTTAAAATAGGGGCACGCGCGTCCTCGGTGCACCAGAATTTGAATAATTATAAGATTTATAAAACGTTGAGTTGCATATTTTAATACAAGTAAAGTTAAATTTAAAATACTGCTTTCATCACGATGGAACGAGTATACACCTAAATTATTGAAATTATTAATTATTATAGGTAGCTTAAGTTAACTACTTTGCTTTTTAATATTTAAAATAATTTACCTCACTTATCGAAATATAATATAATATGAATATAAGAATATTGTAAGAGAGGAAGTGAATTAACGTGAAGTACAGGGAGTGTGTCTTTCAATTCTTAAGAGTTAGAACCATACAGAATTGTCTACAATTCACAATATAAGTTATAGCTTCTTCACGTATACGTTTATAGAAACACTAAACGGACGTAGCCGCGAGTAAAAACGAGTATACAAATAATAAAGAACTCACGAAATAGCAAAAAACAGTAATAACATAAACCAACTACCTAACTATAAACTTAAGTAGAGAATTTTAAATTTTAAAGTCATAACTGAATGAGCGCGCAAATATAAAATTACCATTAGTAAGGAAATATTATAATAATATTACGGATACACTGTATAGTAAAGTATAATGCCTTTAGCAGACGAAGCCATTACAACGGAGGCAGCTACAAGAATAAAGTTTTCTTACTTTAGCGACTGGGTGTTGTTTTACGGACTTCGCAAGGATATTAAAACTCAAATAATAAGACTTTTGCAATGTAAAATTCAAATATTTTGTTTGAGACTGCGTAAGCTAATGAGATAATGAATTTTTAAGTTACTGTTTTTGTGCATCTTATATTCTGAAGTTTAAACAATAATAAGTTTATTTACGATCGTCATTAACTATTTAAGGACTGTTTATATTGTGTTCTTACATATAATACATAATTCCTAACATTTAACACTGATTTCAAGTGAACTGAGAGAAAAATAAAGAAAATAAAACAGATGTAGAGCGAATTGCATTACTGGAGGGGAAGACGTATGGTGGGGCACTATTTAATTATCCTGTGGCGGAAATGCGAGGCGGGGTCGCTTTGACCCCACCCGCGGTCAAAATGGCTGCCGATGTTACAATTACACTCTTTTATCAATCTGCGGAAGTCAGCACTTTAAATATTTAAAGAATAAAATTTCCATAATTACCTTTTATATCCACCCTATTGTGTACATTTAGAAAGTAAATGCTACTTTATCAACAGACAGTAAGTACAAGTATGCTTATGACAAGCAAACCACAATATGAAAAGAATTGTACATAATTGCTCTAATTTTCTTCATATAGATTATAGGTGTATAAAGACAAAAATAATTTAATTAACAATTCTGAAAAGTTTTTATTGAAGAATAACTGACACGAGGTAAATATAGTTTTTAAATAACGTTATAACGTTAAATCTTCAATAGGTATATAAAAGCTTCATTATAATTTCAAAGCAACTAGATTCCGAAATAAAAGCTGTTCTATTGATCTCAAACGAAAGTTGGAGGCTTATAAAATAGATGCAACTAAATATACAATATATATAAAATAAACAAAATTGTATCGTTATATATCAAACATTACTGAACATATTCGGCTAACCTCTGAATAAGTCATTAGTCCTAGCAATGTGATCCCTAAAATATAATTAATTAATTAAAATTTTAATAATTTCAAACAGCTTTTTCCTGGCCAATACTTACTCGTAATTATTATTATTATCCTGCACGGTTATAAAATACAAAACCATATGAACACGTGTGCATAAATATAAAATATCGTCTATAAAATGCATCGTTTAATTAAATTGACACTTCTATCTCAACGTTTTAATATTTACTGTGCGTTATCTAGAAGCGACGTCGGATACTCTGACGCTAAGTAACTTAGCGTGGATAATCGCGAGCTAACTCGATCGCGCCTCTGATACTCATCTTACATAATAATTAAGTCAGTCTATAAAGTAAGCGACTGTAAAAGTAATATGAACGGTATGTTCATTTATATATTATATAATAATTTCCATAGAATTTGATCATACACATTTTTGCTGGACTCATAAAAAACGTTAGCATTATTTCTAAGGAAAAAAAACAAACTTTTTTAGAAGAATTAATATATATATCTTGAGGCTTATATTTTTCTGTATAATATAACCTTTCATTATAGAAATATGTAAAGTACCTACTTCATATGTACTAAATGTGTATACTATTACATTACACTAGTATTTATAATTTATTATTGAGTTAGGATGAAATTAATAGACCGACGAAGAAAAAAAATTAAACTTGCTGTTTTGACATACATAATACCTATGTTGTAAATCTAAAAGAATTTTCCATTTTATAACTTTATTATAAATATAGGTATTTTAAGATATTAAGCTCATTCATTATTTTGTTTATTTGAATTCTAATAATATTAGTATTTCATCATTAAATTACGCTTCACAATTTATTTCACTGCTACACAAAAAAGTTTTAACAATGCAGCGCCCGTTGAAATCTTTTGTTACGTTGTCAAATATAATCTATTCTCGCTCTCAACGCCGGAAATTATTATAACGCTCCGACTCTTCGAAAAAGGTCGTTCACTCCTAAAATGGCAAACGTTTTTTAAATAAATAAACAACTTTACTCTTCTTAAAACCCCATATCAATCTTAATTAAAATAAGCGTTTCGTACGGTCAATAAATAAAATGTCATATAAAGTCGAGCACGTATCGAAGGTGCATAAATCGTAATTTAAATGGTAATTAAGGTATATATCTGGAACTCAAAGTGTTCTGGAACTTTATAATTATAGTAAGTATATTTTCTTCCTTTTTTGTTGTATACATAATATTAAATCTTAACAATTACGATAATATCATTAATACGACGTTTTTTTTTTTTTTTATAATAAATAAATATGTTAATAACGATAGATACTATAAAAATAACATTTTTCATTAAACACGCTGCATTAAATAGATTTCACAAAAAATATACCGGCAACTTTTACTTTAAAAATATAATAAAAGATATTCAAAATATTTCCCTTTTTTGAATTGTAATTTAAGTTTAATTAGTTTTTTCGGTCTCAAAGGCTTTGTAACTCATTCTCAAATTAGAATGAAAGCTATATATTAAGTATTTATTTAAATAATGTTCGTTGATTGAAATTCTTAATTATATTATCCTATTTTCCAATAAAAAGATAAAGAATGCTAATTATAATGTAAGCCATAGTAACATACACGTACTTAAAAGAAACTGACTTTAATAGCCTCTTGAAGGAAAACTTGTCGATGTCTTTGAAAATTATTTTCAGATGATGATTATGAAAATACTCTGTATTATTCTTTTGGTTTGAACATTTAAATTAGTTAATATTAATTTGTTATTAATTATAAAAAAATATAAATATTTTTTTTTAATTAAAGCAACAGTGAAAATTTAATTTTCTCTTGATAAATTAGATAACAGTCGCTTGCTTAACACTGTTTTTACACATACGAACATTATTACCATACGAAGATGAATAAACTTTTCACCTTCGCAATTATTGTCATTTTCGTAATTGCTATCATCTAATTGTCGATTTCAATCTGACGGCAACAAATTTAAAAATGCAATTCAAGATTAAACAGCAACATGGCCCTCCTACGTTTTAAGTAGAAACAATAAATTCATCGACACTAATTGGTGGTTTTCTTCCATTTATCAGCTCATTACATCACAGTAGCGCGAATAAAATAAAATATCTGTGCAGAGCAGTCCGTGCACCTTGGGCTGATCATTCGCATGCGATAAGCGTCGGTCAGGCACATCGTAAATTCAAAGAGCAGGCTCTTCCAAACTACAGACCTGATTATGCGCTTTAATCACTTGTATGCCTACACTTCGTCGAATAAATCAAAGTTTCCATAATGCATCGTGCTGAATATAATTCAGATATATATAGAATCTTAGCAACAATCCACATAGTTCTCATCTGTTCCTTATTCTCGCTAAAACTCAAAAACAGCTGGAACGATTTTAATATTTTTTTTTTTGTTTTCTTGTGGGTATGTAAGGGGTGGTTAAGTATGAAAAAATAAGAAAACAACAGCTGGAAAATCGAAACAAGCAGGGCAGATTATTTTGTATGAGGACCCCTAACCGTTAAACGTACTTACCCAAGGACGAACCTGAGCGAAAGGAGGGTAAGTCACTAGTATTTTTATATCTATGTAATTTTTGTCTTGTTCTAGAGGAAAGAAAAATAAGGTAGAAGCTGGAGCAGAATAACATGTAAGCCACATGTCATTTACCTGTACATGTTATATACAAACATTACCTATTACGTAAAAGTTTATACATTGACATTAAATAGTTTCAGTAGCATTTACAAAGAATACACGCGTGCCAGGAGAAGCTATCGTAATACTAATATCGTTCCGCAATTCCATTATAATATCAGGCCGTAAGAAAATAAAAGGTCTCAAATTTACATAGCACGAATGAACCCGGAGCTCTATAGAAATCAGCTTAATTCATTACATCTCTTTTCATCACGATATGCCCTGTAAAGAACCGACATGAGAGGGAAAGGGAACGCGAACCAACGTGACAAGTTGCGCGCGCGACTAAATGTCAACCAGAACCAAATTCAATTTCATTTTCAACATGGGTTTATGCGCGTGAGTTACAATGCTCGTGCACGTTGTTTCCCTGCGATCATAATTTATCCACAAATAATGTAATTCAATATTAGTATTATTATTAATAATCGTCGAATCTAAATTCTAAAGTCTAACGAAATAAATCTGAACAAATTAGATTGACAATTGAAACAAACTTTAAAATTATATGCAACAGTGTGAATACTACAAAACCTTAATAGATTCTGAAAAATTGTAGTAGTCTAGAGCTATGGTGCTTAGACATAATATTATATGCTAATAACAGTACAATTGTACTCTAATAATACACTAATTACTCTTTACTGTAAAAAACACAGTTTTTAAAATTTTGTCTGTCGGCAAAACCGATTTTGATGGGACTTTCACTGGCAGATATGAGTAGCTGATACTAAAGGAAATAACAAAGGCTACTTTTATGTTAGAAACTAGGATTACGCTCAAAAACAAAAATTAAAACGTACGTAGCTAAGCACCCAAACGAATCTAGGATAATTAGTAGTCTCCTAGTGCTAGTTATATATAAATAATAAAACCTACTCAAAACCTGAACCTAGGACAGGACCCGACTGACTGCGGCAACTTGGTCCGATCCGGGACTCTAACCCAAGACCTGCGGATTTGCGACCGTACATGCTAGCCACTACACCACTAAGCAGATCAAAACTTATTAAATATAGGTTTAAATTTCAATTTCAATTAAAATTCTAACTACGTATATTAATAACAGTTATAATATTAGAACCAGTAGGGAGAAGTGGGTCTTGAATTAACTATAGTTCTGTGTCGCAACATTAGAACTAGAGCAAACGTAGCTTGTATATTTAAATTTTATAGAGTCTGTCAAAGCTCGATCCAAATTTTATATCAAACAGCTGTAACAATAAATATAATAATTTATAACGTGAATATCGTATAACATTTTATGTACCTGAGAAAAGATTCAACTTGCAATGCGCTATTTAGACGAATATTGATTTAAACTACAAAGACACTAATTTGGATTAATTTATTCATTAATAAATTGGAAGATAAGATTATCAAATAAAATGATATTATTTCTAGGTTTATGCAAACAGTATCACGGGTATAAAACCAGTCTTTATTGGATACAACCAAGGCAATTAGTACTTAGGCCCATGAGCGACAGCGTGCCTAATCCGATTATGCCTAGCTAAAGCTGGGTGTCCACATAGCATATAGCGTTGCATAATGCTATAACACACATACACATAGATACTTTTAATTTTTATTTTTTATACACGCTATCGTGACATAAAATAGCTGCTAAACTAAGCTATTGTTCATAATTATTATTGATATTGAAAAAAACTCTATAGTTTAAAGCGCTATAAGCTAAGTGAAGCCTCATCTTTATACTACGATCGCGACTATGCTGTCAACCAACAATACATGGGAACAAATTCCTTCGTCATGACAGATACCAGAACAAACGCGATTAACTTACTACTTAAGTAACGCCCTTTCCAATTACATTATTGGACAGCAACGTTGCAGTATCATAGCCATTTCTAAAGTTAATTGAACGTTGTCTTATTGTCATATTACAGTTTAAAAGGAATTTCCCGCACTCGACTCGTAATACCACTGTTCTATTACAAACTTTTTAATTTAGCACTATAATAAAATTTTCACTATAATAAAAAACCCACAATTATATTACATAATATATACCTTGCTACGTCCCACTGCTGGGCACGAGCATCCTCCAATATGAGAGGGATCAGGCCATAGTCCACCCCGCTGGCGAACTGCGGCAGCTACACACTTGGTCACTTGGCAAACTAATGTGTAGTTTGTCTTGTTTGTATGATTTTAACCCGCATAACTTGGTTTCTCAAACGAGCGCGTTACACTAGCTACCACAGCCTATATATTGTATGAAATACATAAAATTGTGTATATAATGTATGTATACATAATATACTTACATTAGTAGAAAAATGTCTTGTAATATAATTTGACTGCTCTTCAGCTAAAATTGGAAATTCGTGTTACAGCTCAAGACATGACTTATGAGATTTAGCATTAGCTATGACACTGAAACATTACAACTTCAACGGCTGTAACATCGGGAATATGTGATTGGAAGATATTTCCTAATATATCGTCAATTGTGTATTTGGGTCAAAATCAGAGAGGTGAGCATTATGCATCTGACAAAGTTTTTCTTAATAAAATAAAATGATATTGCTACAATATTTATTTCAAATTAAAGCTACTCTACATGTTTACAAGGCACTTATCATATAGAATTTTCATTGATAATTTGTCAAATGATTATAAAAAAAACAGGCCCAAATAATCATTCCGGGAACGCGTCCTTAAACCATGTTTCATAGTTCAGGCACGTCAAAAATATTTACAACTACGAATTAATAATCCCATATTTTAGTATAAGCTTTAAAACATATTCAATTAAACATATATCTTTAAAATAAATTTTAATTATATTCATTTCTTCATAATTTGGCTATTCCAATGCTGTCTGACGTTTATCCAATCATTTCGTGAGCGCGGAGGATAAACAATGATTAAATATAAAAAATCATACACTTGGTGGCGTTAAGAAGCATCAGCGTAGAGTTCGCTAGTCAAAGCAAACGGCCGTGTGTTGTGTTTATGAAAAACAATAATGGATTTTGGTAGTAAGTACCGTTTCATTTGATATGTGTGAGCGTACTTTAATACCCTGTCACTACGTGAACGCTGTTTGGTGATTAGTTTTTCAAAAATTTGCATACTTTTAACAAAATACTAATAAATATTTCGACTTACTTGTTCATAACCTCAAAAACCAATACCAAGCACGGTGGCATCAACCGTAACCTAAAAATATTTGTCAAATAATCATTACGAGGACGGTCATTTCGGAAACGTTCTCCGATATGAACCACGTTCCCGAAATGAAAATCTGTAAGCAAAATTATATTGTAATGCCTTTAAAAAGCTTTACCGTGCAATATTTTGCTTTGAGGTATCCATTTAGTAGAAAACGATAAAAAGAAGTAGAAAAACCGATCAAAATAAGACAGTATAGCTTATAAAAAGCACCGTGAAAAGGCTAATGCAAGGAAGCGCAAGTTTTTAGATAAAATGACACCTGGACAAAAAGAGATGAAAAGACTGAAAGATAGGGAATATTACTAGAGAAAGAAAGCTGAAAATAAAGTTAAGACTGTTGGTGATATGACTGAAAGAGAGAAAAGAAAACAGAGAAAGGCGAGGAGAAAAATTGCTGGCAAATATTTTAGCTGACTTCTGATGTTTACATATTATTGTATCCATTATCAAAATTGTTGCAAGAAATTTAACTGCACGTCAGACTCAGATATGATAAATTTAGACAGAAATGAATTAAGAGATTCTGAATTCTCTTCATATCAATAGAGAAGGTGTTGACGGCGCCGTATATAATGGAGCCGATACTTTAGATGATGATAATCTCCAAACGGTTATAGATCGACTTCATGGAAATAGTGACGATATTGGTGATGGTACAACGTACATAAATGACAAAAAATAATTGCAAAAATGTTTCAGTCGCTGACATCTCAATCGATGACGATGGTGAAATAAAAGTCACCTTCCTTCGCTTTCAGCGCAACTCCGCAAAAATATTTAAAATTGATCAAAATGCCTACTAAAACCAAATTGTAAAACATTTACATACACCGAAATAACAGAAAAAAGGTAGTCGTAGTTTTGTTTGTTTATTTTAGAAATCACAAAGTTTAGATTTTGAAATCCGTTCCTAATATCTAATGTTTGTTGATTAAAAACTTTAAAGTTTATTGTTATTAGATTATTAGATTTTGATACTCATGTAATTGATAAATTTTGATACTCATGTTCCTCATTCCTTACAATAAATAAAGGTATAATACTGTAAATGCATATTATTATTTTTATGCATAACCTATATCGAAAACAGGATATTATAAGCTTTCAGAGAACGTAATCTACTTTAGGGAACTTGGCTGTCATTTTGGGAACACCCTCATCATTTCCGGGAACATCACAAAAACGGCAAATAAATCACTTAATAATTAATGTTAGAGTTAAATCCTGCATATATAAGGTAAAATGACATTTAAACTTTGGTATTTATATTATTATTATACTACTAATCGCAAGAATATTTATAATAACTTGAAGTATCGGAGCAGAAATTGCGCTAATTGAAAATTTATGTAGAGTAATTTAAAAATAATTGTTTTTGTTTAAAAAACATTCAAAATACATTTTTTTTTCGATAAAGCAACAGATTTATTACAATTTATTGATGGCCATTCTTAAATACATTGGTTAATCATTATTGTAAAAATTATTTTAAAGTGTTCCCGAAATGACTTACGACTCTGGCATTATTCTTATAAACGGGTAGAATTTCGAAAATATGTATTTTTGTGCGTGCCTGTTTACAGAAAAGTTTCATGACAAATGACACAACAGACTCCTCTTGTTAGTTTTCTGCAAAAGGAAATATAATTTTTCAGATATTTGAAAACCTAAAATGCTCACCTCTCTGATTTTGACCCATTTAGATTTTAGACATATAGTATCTGAGAAAATCTCCGCAGCTTCTTGAAAACTAAGTACGAAGGTTTATCTATAATAATAATAATATCGTAAATATAACCTTTAACCTTTGCAATATAAACCTTTTTGTGCATGAATTCACACATTGCTTAAAGCTTTACGGCTACAGCACGACTGTCGGCTATCTTATACGTCTTTACTGATTATGGGTATTCCGTCTCAGCCTGACCACAAAATCTATTCGCGTACTACCAATATAACTTTTGAACGTTGAATAATATAAATAGCAACGTCTATTGATTCTGATAGGCTACATTATTGACGTTTAAAGAGTAGAAAATCTGGTTCCTTCTCTAAGGAAGTTTACGTAAGAGCGGTGAATAGATACATAAAACACTCCATTTGTGAACTGAGCCTTGCCGCACTACATGCAAATCAAGTCACGGCTCAGCCTAAATAACATCAGTTTCATCCAACTATGAATGACTCAGTAGAAGCAAATAATTATCCAATTATATTCATCACAGAATGACACCGCCGCAATCATATCGCAATTTACGGTAAACACAAACTATTTCGGAAAAACTATTATAAATAGATTTACTGATGACTAGCCTCATTTTGGTTTTAATTAAGTAGGTAAAATTTGTTAGAAAATAAGTATCATTTCAAGACACACAGACATACTTGATTTGGCATGTTTTACATGAAAACTATGCTAATAAACAAAATGCTTTATTTTAAAGGTTAGGTATAGGTACCGTATATTATTTAATTTATAACTTTTTTAAACGTAAATCACAGTAATAATATATTCTTCGATATATCACGTTACATTCTTAACATTGTTTATAATTTGATTCATGAATAAATTATGGTTTTCCGTTTTTCCATTATTTCCGCCATCTGTATTCTAGATCAAAGCAGAAATCAATTCCATGTTTTTACTAAGTAAATAATATTCATTAAACAAATAATATCGTGAAAATGGTCAACGTCGTATATTTTTGAACTAAAATATTACACTTATTACATCTGCGCAGCTTGTGTGCAAGATACAAAGTCAGCTCACAGGTCATGTTATACTAGTGGCTTATTATTAAATTACCCGCATTAAGTTTGAACGCGCTCTATTTGTCACCGCTCCAGTTTCGCCGCAAAGCCATGGGAAGTTGTTACGAATAGCATTCTATGACATTGAACAACCTAAATTAACTTCATATCTTGACAATGGCTGCCTCAACGTAGTCGAATATTGTATAAGCCAAACAATTACTTCATAATATTGTGTAATAATAAAAAGAAAGTAAAATAGCACTTTGTGTATTATATTTAAAATTAATATTATTTTGACTAAGAAAGCTTATACTAACAGCTTATATGGAAGTAATTGAATTATTTTAGTATTATTTAATAATACAATTATAATATTATATACTTTTGTAAAGTAGGTATACAGTTGACTAAGCTTAATCTGTGCGCAAGTATCTTCTACGAGTAGGTACTCTTAATATCAGTATAAAACAGGCTAATCTAAACACTACCGACGACTTTCCAATTTTGCGTGTTCAAAATCATTTTGTACCGACACTTGATGTTTATTGTGATAGGCAAACAAGTTATTTTATTGAAAGTAGAATTATTTCACTCTAGATGCCAACTAAATAGCGTGAGCCATAACATAAAACATCTATAGGTATTATAGTCCGTAAATTGAAAACATGATATGGGTTATTATGTCAAAATTCTATATTTTCATATTTATTACTTTAAAAAATATTCTTATATTCAATAACTTATGAATGTGTAGTGTCATGATGAGCCTTAAGGGATAAATTGTATTGGGAAAACTCAAGTGGAGCGATGCTTCTTTTCACGCGTAATCTGTTTAAGGCTGAAATACAAAATTATCTCCCAAACATATGAAGTTTGTGCGGCGGCAATCAATCATTTGCTGAAGGGGCGCGGAAAGCCGGCACTGTGTAAACCGACGGAAGGAACTCTTAGGAAAGCTACGAATAATACAACACGTATCAATCATAGATTCTGCGACAATCGATCATCAATTTCCAATAAAGAAAACTCGTATTATTAAAAGTATAAGACACACACTTGTAGTTAATGGAATTGATTTCAATATTTATATTACAAACAGTACAAAAAAACTTTGTACTACTAAAAATCTTCATTACAAATACTCTTTTAACATATTTATTTTAAACGCATATATATTTATTTATTCTTCAGAGTAAGAAAGTGATCTCACGTGAGATTGAGTTTAAAATTGGCATGTCTTAATAATCGACGGTACTGATCTCTTCCGCGAAGAGCGGTTGCCGTTGTGAGCGAGTCAGACGACAAGTGCACAAAGGGCGCTGAAGCACGGCATTGTAGAGACGCTGTAGGTCGCCTAAGTGGGCAATACTCGCGGAATGGTTTAATTGTTTTATACTATTAGCTAAATAATTCTTAATAATATGTAAATCACTATAAAAGCTGTATCATGCAAACATTTCTTTGGTTTTTGTTTAAATAACTAATCAAGTTATTTGAAACATAATGTTAAAAACTTAAAAAATATCATTTTGTATAAAAGAAACTAGCTAGTCGACCTGTCCCTGTGTCCCTTATCAAAAACAAAAATAAGTATATCCTACGGAAACCATATATTCTTCCCGTGATAAAATGATGTTCTATTCAAAACTATAATCGAAGCCTGTGACAAATGTCAGGTTTAGAAGTTCTGACGTGAGTGACAAACATCATCCATCCAAACCTTCGCATTTATAAAATTGGTAACACAAAAATGCTAAGTATAATTATATTTAATAAAAAATAAAATGACTAGTATCATTGGGCATTGAAGTATAAAAACTAAACGTGTATAAGACCGTTGCGGCTACCGCAAAAGGAATCTTCCAGGAGACTGGTTTTATAAATAGATAACATATGGGTTATTGTGCAAAGTTTTTTACAATATATACTCGAGTACAGAATAGACATATACTGTATATACTTCAATGTACAAGTAATTTTCTACGCTCAACATAAAAAAAATATTGGCTTTAACATATTAATGTATTCTATGGAAAATAATAGTATCATATTTTTGCAAAACTAGGAAATGTCATTAACACTTTAACAAATGGTCATTATTATCGATACAGAAACCGAGTCTATTACAATATAATTTTTAGATTTTTTTTGTGTGTCGACCTGCGACCGCATGACTTCAATACAACTGGGCAGATTTTGATGAAATTTGGTATGATGATAGCTGATTATCCGGATCAACAGTTAGGATACTTTTAGCTGTGAAAAAATATCACATTGGACGACTCCAAACGAAGCGAGGATTGGTCGCTTGTATACAGTATCAGATAAAATTAAAACAAACGTGCATTAGATACACTTAATCAGAAGCAGTCATGTAATTATTACATTTGAAGAAATCTGTAATACGCGCTTTAGGTTAGAAGATAATAAAATAATTCTATCGCCTTCTGTTTGTATTGGCATAATTCCATAGTTCCAATATTTTTTAAATATTTTTTAAAAGCAAACTTCAATTTTCAGACAAAAGAGTAATATTTTGCATTATCAATGGACGACAATAAATTTTTATGGTGCACTAGCGGTGCCCGCGGCTTCGCTCGCGCTAAGAGTGAATAAAATAAACATTTTTGCTTATATACTGTTACTTATAATGTACCAAGGACTGATTCCCCATTTAAAGTTCTGGCCCTCTTTTATGGGAACTACTCTATAGCATTTTCTATTTCATCTACAGCATCAGTTATTTTGTAATCCTGTGAGATGTTTCTCTTAAGTTTTAGAAAGAGTTATCTATATAAATTTGTAAGAACTCTATAGAACCAGTAATTGTGTTTTCACTTAGGAATGAAAGATTAATGTTCAATAAAAGGTATTTTAAATGTTTTCTCGTATAATAACGTATCACTATACAAAACTTAATTCAAATCAGTTATGTACTTTTTGTGTGAAACGCACGCTTCGATTTACGAAGTTACTGTTTTTTACGTACTGATAAAAATAGGTATTGCGAGTGTAGCTTAGGAGACAGATATTTGATATTGTAAACTATTCTGTAGCCCTTTTTAAGACTTACAATATTGTTTTGTTGTATCTCTCAAGACTTACCCGCAGCTAGGTTTCTAAGGACGACTAAATGAAATAAATTATTTTGTTTTCTTGTGGCAATGTTTTTTTCTATAATAAAGAGTACCATAGTAATGACCCGAGTAATAAGTAATCATTACACATTTTTTTTTTAAACCGGTCCTGTACTTTTTGTGTTAAGCGATAACATACAAATAGACAAAAAATGTGAAAACGTATTGGGTTGGTTGGGTTGGTATTGTTTAATACCATAATCAATACATATTTCATTACAGTCATTGTTTTTAAAAAATAATTCAAGTACAGACTTTTTATAAGTTTATGCTTTATATTTATACATATATTATATGCATACATATAGATAGTAATAATAAAAATAGGTATTGCGAGTGTAACTTACATATATTTTGGTATTATAGACTTTTCAGTAGGCTTTTTTTGACCTAGAATTTCCTACTACATTATTTAGACGTATCTCTTAAGATTTCGCCACCGGTAGCTTTCTTAGGCCAACTCAATAAAACCAATTATTTTGCTTTCCTGTTTCAGTGAAAAATTTTTTTCAATAAAAAGTATCCTAAATGTTGACCCGAGTAATAAATTATCACTACACAAAATTTAGTAGAGTAGTTATTGTATGTTGAATAGGTATCATCGCCCCGCGGTTTCACCCGCGTTGTTCAAGGTCCCGTGAGAATACCGGAATAAATAATATAGGTTATGTTATTGGCTGATAATGTAGCTTTTAAATAGTCATTATTTTTTTAAATGATCTAACAGTACTTTTTGAGTTTATTCTAAACACAGCACAGTTTGTCCAAGCTGCGACATTTTTCTTAGTTATAGAATCTCAACCGTCATAAGTATTAAATGAAAAGTCTGATCATATACATACATACATACATACATACATACATACATACATACATACATACATACATACATACATACATACATAATTACATACATACATACATACATACATACATACATACATACATACATACATACATACATACATACATACATATATAAGCCGTTTCTGGCAAAATATCTAAAAATTAAAGATCATTGTGTTGTGTGCTATGTGCGTTGATAAAGGCCCCAATACAAATTTTTTCTCATATATCTTTCATTTACAGACAGCGAACGGTTACGTTGTTACCATATTATGTAATATACTGCAATAAAAATATCCTAAGTCACGACCTGAGTAATAAGTTATCACTAAACAAAATTTGGTTAAAATTTGTGCAATACTTTTTGAGTTACACGATACCATACAAACAGACAAATGGACATACAGACAAACAGCCAAAAAAAAATATAACTATTGTTTTGGGGTCTATACTCTATATTCAATACAAAATACGTTACAGTCATGGTTTTTGAAAATATTTAATGTACAGATTTTTTAAGCTACGGTTTTTTTTATTTTATATTGTATTTATTTCATATGTTTCATATAAATAAATATGTATGAATATAATCATAATTTTATATAGATCATTATTATTATCGAGCTTAGTAAAGTTTTAGTCAATGCTACTGAACAGAGAAAGAATAGAAGTTGTAAGTAGTTTAACAAATATTCGACGTTAAATTACCATAACTTTTTTATTTATGAACCGATTGACATGAAACAAACGCTAAATGTTAAGTGAAGCTTACCACAATATATATGTGAAAACCACATCTCGATCAAATAAGCCGTTCCAGAGATTAGCGTGCACAAACGCACAGACAAACAGACAAGCAGACAAACAGACAAACAGACAAAAATTCTAACAATCATTGTTTTGGGTTCTATTTGCGTTAATAAAGGTCCCTATAATATTTTTTCTTATATATCTTTCATGTACAGACAGCGATCCGTTACGTTTTTATTATATGTATAGATGAGAAATAAACATCTTATGGTAAGGCAGTTACGTCTATTTCGATACAGATCTGGACAAGGTAAAGCATTTAGCTGCGCAGTATAATATCCCACGATGGGACATTGAGTTTTATAAATAGATATCTTCATAGAAACGAATTCAATATCTGATTGGAAGTTAATGCTTATTCCTATTTTATTTTTACAAAAAATTTTATAAATCTGTTAAGCGTACCCCTCATATTTTAACTAAATTATTATCCAGCACGACACGTACACAAATTTACATTATATGTTATTTAATTTGTAAGGCATTTTATGCCACGTTTAAATTAATCGGTACTAATCAACCTGAGGTAATGTGAGCAGCTATATTCATTTAGCCGAGTTAGCTAATTTATCCACTATTTAGCTGGTAAACGTGAGATCGGTATCACATGGCAGCACAGAGAGGCTGAGTGCATTCAGAATCGCGGCGGGCGGGCTCAAACTGCACGAAACTTGGAAACAATTATTTATTGCAGTGCCGATTGCCGCAGATGGTGAGATGTATGTATCAAGTTTTGCTCAGCCGTTATAAGCGTTGTCTATATTAAACTACATATTATATATAAGTTGGCGAAATGGAATTGATATTAAAATGTCAATATGAAAGCTTATATTTTACATTAATACCGAATCACTCTCAATTTGCTTTGGAATCGCCTCTAGTGATAAACAAAAACAAATTTTCCCACGGGAACCGTATATTTTCAGTTTAGAAAGTAACCATGTGTATTTCAGTGTATCATCTATCTCCGTGCCAAATTACATCCAGCATACATTTAGCAGTTTTGTCGTGGAATATTAACAACCATTCATCTATTTATCCTCAAATACATTTATAATATTAATAGAATATACTACATATAAGAGCAAACTGTTAAAATTTTGGTTCAAATAATATTGAATACCTAACATCTATGATGTACATTGGCATTTAGCCTCAGGATGTCATTAAAAATCTAATTAATGCTCGCCATAAGGAGCAGTTAGTATACAATCACGATTATCTCAGGACCCGACGTAGCGAGAACATTCAAATTATCGAGAAGCTAGATCCGTCGATCCATAATCGCAACGTTCATTTGTAACCGGCTAACAGTACAAGAAAATATCTCTATCAGATAGCAAGCGACGCTGAGCCTCAATATTATTCAGAACTGCGAAAAACAATCGTGCCTCGTTAAATTCAGATAGCGGATTCGCGATTACTTTACTGCGAGGGCTTTTCTTATCGAACGTTGAATTTTATTATATCTTTAATGCGCTTAGAACTATTCGTTTCTAGCAAATTAAAGACTATAATGTTCGAAAGCTTTGTAAATAAAACTAATTTCAAAGATAAATCAGAGAAGCCATTGGTTTTTCGAATATATTTATTAAGTATGCATACTGTTGAAATTATATTTTTAAAATATGAAAAATATGAAATAAATATCATCCATCAATATCATACCTAACATAAGTTATTTAATATATATATATATAATATATATATATATATATATATATATATATATATATATATATATATATATATATATATATATATATATATATATATATATATATATATATATATATATATATATATATATATATATATATATATAACCTACGTTCGCGTATATATTTTATTTTTGACTGATTTATACAAGTAAACAGGATTTATAAACAAGGTCTTAATTATAATAATATCATTGAATTAAATACTACTGTAAAATATATACGTATATCATGTACAATGTACAACACAAATTCATCAAAGTACGTAGCAATGACAAACAAGCCAACTATTTTTAATTACGAAACGTTGGTAAAGAAACCTTTAGCCTCAATGTATCAATCGGAGAAGCTATAGGTCGAAGCTATCGGTCGATGCTAATGAGGCCGACCGGTTAAAGGGACAATTGTTTGCCAGTAAGTGTAGCTTTTCTTTAAGACGGTTTAAGGCTCTATTTCTAGAGAGACGTTGATTAATCACTTCCCAACTTCGCAGGAATTGTGCTACTGTGTTGCGAATTCAATTGAAAATTTAAATTGAAGAAAACGTGTTCTTAGTGAAGTAAGAGTAAATCAAGTCTGTCTAATGAACCGAGGGGAGTACAAATAGGTGAAGTTAGACGGTTCGTTCGATGCTTACATTAATTTCCTGGTAATAAACATTAAGCAAACAGACGGGTCGTGTCGTGAACGTCACCGTTGCGCAAGGCAATTAGATCGACATTTGGCGGGTGACAGCACAGAGGGTTACGTATAGCGCTGTTGTTTGCTCAACATCCACTCACTGCCTGAGCCCGTAAATTGAGGCTTGTACATAAATTATGTATCACTTTAAATTCAATGATATTATAGTTGCTATTCTTAAGATAGAGTGCCAATTGTAAATTCATTGCCAAATAAAATGTATATCTTTCGATTTTTGTTATACGATATATCGCGTGACGTTGGAGAAATAATCTATTCTGAACTAGAACGTTTCGATTCCATGGACAAAAAAAAATAATTAAATATATACCACCAAGTTGTACGCACTAAACGTTTAATAAAATATTTTTTTACCACGAGTAATATAAAACGTAGATTCAATAAATCTAGTGGCACCACTATCGGTAAAGTATACAAATACGAAATTGATTGCTTCGTGTGGCGAGTGACATTTCAGTATCCGCTTGGAAGTGTGAGGGGGAGAGGGGCGAAGGGGTCGCACTTCACACTGACATTTGAATAGCCGAGTCCCGGCATGTACTGGCACTCAGCGACGGGCAACGAGAAGCGACAATGTTCCCAGGACAACAAACAACCTTACCATTGAAACGAAAATTTACTTTATTCAAAGCACAATGAAACTTTTTATTTTTCATGTGTCCAGTCTGACACTATGCCAATATATGGAAATACATAAAGGTAACATATAATTTATTCTTAAGTGCAGAATTTTAAAACACATTTTAAATGTTGAACATAGGTACGTTATTTGTATTCGAAATATTTTGGGAGATTTGGTTCCACTATTTTCCTACTAAAATTTGCAAAATATGTTCAAAACAAACGGCAAAAATTTTCGACAAATATTTTTTCAGGGTATTACAAAACGAACGTGACTTGCTATGCCATGTACGTGTTGTAGATTATAGAGCATATATCAAACAATAAATGCGTTTTAGCGGTTCTGCATTAGATTATCTATTTGTGATACGTGCCCTGAAATAATGTTATAGCTAGGCGTTGAAGCCATACAGGTTACAAAAACAGCTGAAATAATGTTACGTTGTTACGATTGTATCTATATGGCTTAGAATCTTTGATAAACCCTAAGTTTTAATGTTACACAAATTCAACCTATGACATCAAATACAATATTTGTCGAAGATGTCATGATGAAACACAACAGATATACTACTTTAACGATGTGAACCATTCATTTTTTTTTAATTACAATCACGAGCGAACGAAACATATTTCGTTATTTAAGAAAAATAAAAGAATCTCGATGGACAGTTGTTTTGTATCGGTGATACTTTAAGCAGATGCTACATTAAAAAATAGTACGATGAAGGCATACCATATGCGCAAAGCACGCGGCAAAGAAAAAAATCTGTTATTAATCTTAAAAAATATCAGTACGCGTTCAATATGTCCAATATATGATACCGTGACATGTGCCCAAATACTGCTGCCCTGTTGTGTTAATTTGATGTTTTTACATCAAAAACATTCTTATAAAAACAAAAAGTGACATACTTAGACATTTTTAAAAAAATTTATAACTTCACTTTCATAACACACAGGCTTCGTTACAATGAGTGTAGAAATTACTAAGCCATTATTTATATTCTATAATCAATATTCGATTTAATCTTCAACAAAGAGTTTCTATTTAACACAACGTCCTTATTGTTGAATTGTTCCGGCTACGGTAATGCCAACAATAAATATGCAAATGCGGATATGCAATTCAACATTGTTGAAAGCCAGGAGGTCCTATTCACCACCTGTACCGCTAATTGCCGCGCCTCCAAGACATAAACAATTAACAGTTACTCATCGCTCACAATAGGCTAGTATATTACTTCGTGGATACTGTTACGATGTTGCTGTTCACTATAAAGCAAAGGCCAACCACGTTTGGCCAACAAAAGTTCGCATAACGGCCCTTTATAGGGAACATGTGATTCCTGTTTTATACATACAATATACATATTACATTCAGATACATATCAGTTGATCATTTGCATGAAGTGAACTTATAAGTAGAATCTTAAATTTTGCTACAACTAAACTCTCCTTGAGATCTCACAATTTTTAGAAATACTAATGCGTATTATAAAGAAGAAGAATTGAATGATCATGTACACAAGTTACGTTTTGTAAATATATAAACGTTAATGTCATGGGAGAAATAGTTTTTATTTGACAGCCCACGTATGATGAAAGAACATTATTTATTATGTCTTTCGAATTACCAGCTCATTAAACACCCTCATCAGTACTACTAAAATACTTAAACTTAGGTTAAATATTTTATTTGTAAATCGATCTACAGATATAGTTGAAAAAAATAAACGCAAGTGAAGAGGCATGTAATGTTATAAATCATAGACATAGAGAGAAAATTAATTATTTGTATAACATATAATTCCTTGCAACATCAAATTAATTTACATTCATCAGCAGTCGTGTAATCACGAAATTTCAAGAATAGAATAAACTATAGTTGATAAATCACGACAATTATTGTAAGCGTGTCTAGTAATTATTGAATAATGTATATGTACATTTGTACATAGAAAATCAAAAATGTCTAATTAAGATTACTGATTTAAATTCTCAGTAAAACAATTAACAAAAAACCACTTAAGCTTTTAATATACTAAGTATACCTACCGAATTTTGAAAGTAAAAAATAATGAGCTGCTTAAGCTTGTGTCAATAAAAAACCCGAAGCGTCCTCACGCTTCATCGGCCAAATAGATCAATTACACTGTGGAATTGCTGTGCATGATTAGCCGTTTAGATTGGGGCGACTGGATTAATCAACAAGCACAAAAATACGTTTAATATGAAATATTATCTAAATATAAGTATTGTATTTAAGCACATTTCTAGACAAGTATTATAAAGATTATAATCTCTGATTTTTTTTCTTATAATCTTTTTCAAAAAAAAATTATCTTATTCAAAAAATCTTTTACCAAAAAACGCTATATTACCGGCGAGTGATTTTTATTAAAAGAAGAGTGTCATATCGACTGTTTTTTTTAATTTACTGTCAGTAATAGTAATCACTTTAATTAAAGCCACAAAGAAACTGGCCTATGACTGTCATTTAATCAACGTGCACTGCTGTTGAAATAAAGGAATAGAACGTATGCACAATGTACGAAAACCCAAAGTAAAATCTAGGGACCCAAGCAAAGGGAGAGTAAGGCGCTCGTTAACTAATAAAAATTATTATTTTGTGCATAACTTATTATAAGCATATATAGCGTTAGTAGATGTTCTTAACATGTGTCCTATTTTATACAGTACGATTAGAGTGATTGGTCAATTACCATCTTAAGTCATTGTGGGCGGAGAGCTTAGCAATGCGGCAACAATTTTAACGTCGGCGGTTTTGAGTTACGGCTCACCGACCTGATGGTTTATTATCGAGTCCATCTCTTCCGCCCTTGTTGGTCCGCGATCTTATGTCGCTGTGTAACGGATCTAATGGCGATGCATCCGCGTTATTAATCTTACTATTGTATTAGTTACAAGCATGTCACAACATGTACCCGCACTGATAACAGTAATAGAAATTCTCATTGTATCGATCAATAATTTCGATTACAGTTACCGGACACCTTTAATCGTATATCTGTACAGAAACGCTAGTAGGAATCCCTTTAGAGGTATAGCTTAAACACTTATTCATTATAATAATAAGTGTTATAACTTTAGGGTTATTCGTGGGCCGCAATATAATTATTACAAATATAAGGCACTAGCGGGACCCGCGGTTTCGCTCGCGCTTAAAGTACAAAAAATATTTTTGGCTTCATGCTATTACTTATAAAGTTATAATGTACCAAGGATTGATTCCTCATTTAGTTTAGTTTAATTCCACTCCGCTTTTACGAGAACTACTCTATAGGACCTGTTAGTGTGTATTACTGTAAGAATTAAATATTTTCCTGTAGTAAATATGCGTATCCTAAATATTAACCCTAGTAATAATCTATCACTAAACAAAGTTAACTTAAAATCGGTTCAGTACTTTATGTGTGGACGCGCACATCGATTACGTCACATGAAGAAGGTTACGCTACGGAAGAAGGAACGCTAAAGGAAGATTTTTGAAAATAGATCCACCAAAGAAGTTATATAGGGAATAACAATGAGTCCAAGGTATCTTTAACATTTTTTTTTATTTTTTGGAAAATCTTATTGAAATAGACATTATCATTGATACGTAGGAATGTATACCTTTTAGAATTTTAGTCTGTCTGTCTGCTTAAGACCGCATCACAA
Organism: Boloria euphrosyne; assembly: GCA_951802675.2. NCBI lineage: Eukaryota > Metazoa > Arthropoda > Insecta > Lepidoptera > Nymphalidae > Boloria > Boloria euphrosyne. The sequence goes on along the minus strand of OX637879.1, from coordinate 8,475,777 downwards.
GAAAACCACTGGACAGACTTTGATAAAATTTGGTAATATAGTAGCTAATAGTTATCGTGGTACTAATCGATAAAAAGTACATACCCGAGCGGAGCAAGGGTCGGAAGTTAGTCTTTATAGTTCAATACAATTCATTCAATTAATTATTTTGTTTAATGTCTTCTTAGATATAAAATTGCCATTTGATACAACTAGCAAAAAGCTGAGCTTTGGGAGGGCTCGTTTAGTTTTCTAACGGGTAATAATGTTACAGCGATGTTAACTCTTTGGTTTTTTAACTTACGGTGTTATAGTACAATAACATACTATCCAATGGACACAAAATTGTTGATGTTCGTTTTTTTAAATAAAATTATATTTGTTGACACATCTAGATATGAAGGTAAATTACTATGTTAAAGCACAAATCTAGTGATAGTTTTTCAGTAAAGTGTACCAAAAATGCTCAGGTTGTGGGATAATTTTAAGTCTCGCTTCGCTGGCCCTAATTAACTTCGCCAAAGTCTATATTATGAAACTGAACTTAGAAATGACGTATCACGTCTTTTATTGTAGTAATGACGTATTAAGCGATCAAATATGAAAAAGGAATTAGTTTTTTTTAAATGCCGTGTAAATTTAATTGTGAAGAGGAATAATAATGACAATAAAAGCAGCTGTCGCGTGCACACGCCCACTATTATCTAGGCGTTATTCAGTGTTCTCCTACCCTCTCACCAATTATGATAACCATCACTCAGGGCGAGCGGAACGAAAGAAGGCAGGTACCGGTTAAAACGTAAAATTACACTTAAATCTTTACTCAGCGAGCACACAGTAAAAAACAAATATTCTCATGGCGAGTATCGACGAAACGTGACCGGCCTTCGTCAAAATAGTCGGCCGTTGTCTTATTGGGCGGCACTTTACATCGCACGGGCGAAGTGCTAAAGTGTAAAAAGATGCAGTGAAATTTATAAGCTGAACGTCACGATTATTGAATAATGACTTTACAAATTAACGTCTGCCCGCTTTAAATTATAATCTAATGTGCAATCATAAATCTGAAATAATAATATGGATAATTTATCGTTCACAGCTCTCATTACGATTCGTGGACGCGATCCTTTATCACAGTAAGGAAAATTTAAGTTGTAGCGCATTTGCATAAGCAATAGTGGCAAGATAAAGCGGAGGACTGATTATGCTAAGGTGTATTATAATATTTATTTATACGGTGGTTCGTTAAGTTGGATAGCCGTAGGGAGCGGGCATTTGTACGCGGCTGTAGAGCGATGTGTTTTTACAAGATCGGCATGTGCTACAGCAAATCCAACAAATGACCGGGCGTCATCTATCAAAAACGTTAACGAGCTCAGATGCCGCGGCAATTTACAATCACTGCATCAATAATATAGAATGATGTTGATGAAATATCCAAAGCCTGTATCTAATTTAACTTTTGAAATAGCATCAAAACAGTGTCTCCACAACATTATAGTAAATTATAGTCACATTTATACTTATAATATGAGAAAAACGATTCACATTCTTATTATTAATGATGTAAACATAAAGATTATACATTATTTTGTTTGCTATTAATGGATAATCATACTTTCTTTTTATTCGTCTGTTATATAAGTATCAATAAATTCTATGACCGATATGTATAGTTGTTGTGTAGTTTAATAAATATGTATAAAAGCTCATTTTATGTTATTTTTAATACAAGAGAGACAGTAAAGGCAGACGTGACTTTATTGCATCAAATATTAAACTGGTTTCAAATTACAATTTATTATTATTATAACGCCTAATGGAAAAAATTGTAAAGAAATTTTCCTACCGAAATTCTACAAACGAATATACCTTCTTTGTGAATGTGAATCTATTAAAAATTAAGCTACCATAGAACTTAAAAAATAAAAATTAATAACAAAGGCCTCAATAATCATTATACATATATATACGAGTATAATGTATATGTGTATATACAAAATTTACAGCAATTTTTATTTTTTATTTATACAAAAACAAGGAACATTTTATGTCTTACAGTAAAGTCAAAAAAGTACTAATACGAATACCATACGTTCACCAGATGGAAATAAAAACTCGAGTGCCATCCTTTGCTATAAAACGCCTAAATAATATTACTAGGCCCTTCATATCAACACATGACACACGATGTTATCTTTATGCCGAATAAAATAATTAACGAGGCGAAATCCTCTTATATTGAATACACCATATGCCATGGTTATTATTTCTTGTGAATAGAACTTTCCTTTTTGTGTAGAAACTAATTATTTCGGTCTATCTATTAAAAACCGTTAACTTTCTATATTCCATTTTTTACCTGAATCCATCCCTTTCGAGTGAATAAAAATAACTTACATATTTTTCAACTTAGCTAAAGTTCAATAATAATTAGCTACGATCTATCGACGAGTTTGTTATTATAAATACCACTTGATTTAAAGTGTATATTAAAATGAATAAGTTATGTTCAGAGAGACAGTTTTACCAATTAATTATTATTAAATTATTATTAATGTAGATAAATGTTATAACAGTTAAAAACCATATGCAATAACTTTGTAAATTAAATAAACACCGATTATTATGCATTTTGTATAGAATAGCTAAAATAGCGCTATTTAACGCATCAACAAAACACAGCATCCGAGTCCGCGCGTCTACTACTCTCAAGAGTCGCGGGTGGTCCCAGCGGGAGACTTATCCCACTCTCTTACAATGTCCATAATTCAGTGATTCGCGCAAACATTAGCTCCCTTTGATTATCTAACGCGACATTCAATACCTTATCCGCAACGGAGGAGCACTAAAATTATTTTAGTTATATCTCATATTAATATACTTGGATGACTTAGCAGGAAATAATAATTTTAACTGTAGGGGCCATAAAGTGGCGAAGTTAATGGGATAACTAAAAAGATTGCGTGACGGTGAATAAAATGAGTTTGCGGTCGGTTTCAATTTGCGCGCACATCCCTCGTTAGTATCAACTACGAGTAAGAAGCTAACATAATAAGTGCTAAATAATTTGTAAAATTATTTTAGAGCTTTAACTGTCAGACACCGTTTACTGAAACTAAACACAATATTTACGATGATTAGTTGGCATTTTAAGAACTTATTCCAGATAAATTAACATGCAATGTTAAGAAGATTAAGTTTACACTCGTTTTTCACTCAACCTCGCTTCGCTCGCGTCGGTCTCTAGGTAAGTTTTACGGATAGTAAAACGGATAGTAGATTTTGTGTCAACTAGTTTTTTTTTATTTTTTTTTTCTATTTTTGTACTTAAACTACCCTTAACACATCACTAAAAAACAAAAAACTAATCAATCAAATTGATCCAGTAATTTTGAGTTAAAGCAATAAATTTTTATGTATATAGATGACTTGTAATTCAAAAAGCAATATACATAATATGTTTAGCGTTTTATGTTTATCTAAATTCGAATGTTCATCGAGAGCTTTTAAGTCAATATAATCCAACGAGCGAGGAAACTTGTTTCATTTGAACGTATGTAAAAGTTTTGATTAATCCGCAATTGCTTACATCAATATGTATATAGAGCAGTACAAAAGTTTAAAAGCTCTTAGGCTATACAATTTCAACAACTTGTAATGACTTAAAAACTTTGAAATACATTTAATATATTGAGTTGCTTTAAATATACTTAATACTATTAACATTCTTCGATCAAACCAACTGTAAGTAATTCACAAAACAAGTTCTTACAACTAGAGTCTGAAATTTGATAACGAAAGCAAAAAGCCTCGTACGAACATCGAAGTATCTAGTACTTTTTCATACAGGAAGTATGTGTTATTTAACAAAATTTAACAATATTAAAACACACATAGCTACGAGTATTAATAGTTTGATTGCATCTATTCCGTGAGATTAAGTTCTGTATAAGACGTTGCATTGCGGAGAAACTAAGCGTAAATATAATTTTCGAGAGTCAATTTAGTTCGCTAACGAGATTGGATGAAAGGCGGGAGTTTATTAAGTTCCATCAGGCGAGTCTGTGGCGACATTGCACAAACGAGCCGCAGTAGACCACAACGTCACGCGGATAAATAAGCTACCCGGTAGTACGGCTCGAGAATATCTTTGGGCTAGAAATACTGTATACATACTAGTATACCTATTTAGGTACCAGATACCAATTGCAATTTGCGTAAAAACATTGCAATTTACGTAAAAAACAACCCTTTGAGAAAGATAAATAAATATATATAAATTCTTTTCAAACGTTCCTAATAATGTAGAGCTTAACATTAATAAAATATCATTAATTTTAACACGAACATAGCGACATGTACAGACGTCATGTTACTTAATCCGTAATTTGCAGTTAATATATTTCTTGCAGCCGTACTTGAAGTCATGCGAGCCTTTTAAAAGATGAGGCGGCATGAGTTACAAGACAGTCTATATAATTGTTAAATTTGCATCCATAATAATGGCTAACGAGTAAGATTGCGATCAACCAGTTCGCGCCGCAACGACAAGTTGATTGGAATCGATCGCAACCGGCCTTCGAACAAAGTGTCTCTGGTAATATCGATAACTTCAGCTTTAGCATATCGATAGTTTACGAGAATTCAAATACACTTTGAGTTGTATAACAACTATTAGCTGGAATTATGTATATTTTAATTTAATAAAAAATCAACTAATATTCGAACAAAAAATGAAATATATAAAAACTTCTTTTTAATCAGAAAACAATAACATAAATGATAATATATCAGATGAGAGTCTTATAACATGCACTATAGAACATTCTTATTCATTTAACTAGGAAGTAAAACCCTAATAGAACATCGAACGTTTTATCGACATCGGACGAGCGAACACTAATCGCGGCAAGCGATAGGGATGGGTCACTAATTACTGTTATTGGACAAGTTGCTAGACCCTCGGGACCGTGGTCACTGGCACCGATGCAGGATCCATGCATGCGCAAACTTTGTTTGAATTACCGACGTATGAATGTACATGATTAATAGCACCGGGGACTAATTTAACTGGTTATTTATAACTAGGTACCCTGTGGATCGCGTTCACACATTTTATTATCTAAATGCGATCATAGCGCCTGATATGTTGATTAATTAAATAGCCGTCGTATGTTATTACGTATTTTTTCACTTAGTAATTTAAATATTTATAGAAATGATTCAAACTAAATTATAACATCTGCGCTTTATTACAAAACCTGATCAATCATGTAATAAGGGACTGATAAAAGTCGATAAAATTGTTAATGTTAATAAATCACTATTGATTAAATAATGATATCGATACCCATTAATAATATATACTTCGGGTAAAAATATCTGAATAAAAACATGTTTTTATTATATTTATACTTTACTCATACTTCTGTTTGTTTACATTAAAATTTGTTGTTGTGACTTTTATAATTTAAAGTGCTTTAAAGTTTTGACTGATACGTCAAGTAAAATTATTTAACAATAAAATTAGGTATTTATTCAACTAAAGTTAACAAATTAAAAACAACCAATTTGAAAGTTAAATTGATTCAGTGTTTAAAAGATACAAATTATAGATAGAATAACTTATAAATAGGCAAGAGGCGCGTGCTAAGCGTGTTACTTCTAATCTAACAGTAATAATAATAAAGTATTAGAACAACAGTAGTAGAATTTAAATTTATTGCAGTATAATACAATAACGCCCACATTACTAACTGAGAAAATATTATTAGGAGCCAGACTACAAATATAGATAAGCGAACAAAATGCAAAACAGTTTAAGCATTCTGTACCCATTAAAATTTTCAAATGATAATAAATAAGTGAAGCTCGTGTGAAACAAGCAGTATTTAAAAAAGCGTTTAAAGACTGTTACGCGACGTATGAAGATAAAAAACATAAACCCACTCTGAAAAATATGAAACACGCGCCAGGAGACAAAATTTCATGTGTAGCAGATGCGTTTAATTTCTAAGCTGACAAAATCTCATAAAAAGTCGAACTTCATTATAAGAACAATGGAGCCAGTATTTTAACAAAAATAGTCTTGGAAAAGAGTAAAAAATATTAGTTTTCTTAAATGCTGCGAAAGTTTCTACAATAAGTATAATATGTTTTGTGTACAATTATCTTAAAATGAATTGCCTTTTTAACATAACAAAACCGTTGTTGCATTTTAGAGCATGTGCCTCATTATTATTGCCTTCTACAAGAATTTTCTAATCGAGGAAGAAAGTTTACAAAGCAAAGCAAAATAAACATAATATTTCTGAAAATGAAAAGTAGCGGCTGTTTAAATAACATTGCCGCATTTGCTTGAAATATGTACAATTTTATTTTGTACAATTCTGAAACATAATCTTTTAAGGGTTAAGTAAATAAAATATCAACACGTTGCTTACACTGACCCGTAAAGCAGTCGAGCACGTTAATTTTTGTTTTAATAACGTCGAAATATTTCATAAAAATATGAGCTCTGTGTAGAAATTAATTGGTGCGTTAGACCTTTTTTATTGCGTTCAGGAGGCCTGGCGTAATATTAGCTTAACAAGATCCAAGCAAAAGGGTTTAAAAAGCGTAACGCATGGCGCAGTCATTTCAAAATTAAAGACACAATATAGCTTTAATACGGATTAAATCTTTTACCGAATGTAAAAATATATGTTATACATTTTTATAGAATATATACAACAAATTTATAACGTCTCATTCTTATCTTAATTGCTCTCTCTTAATGGTTCCGATTTAAAATGCATGCAATTTCTACAGCTAAAATTAAACACGATTCAACAAAGAGAGATAATATTTATAAAAGATCATATAAGGAGTGAAATACATTAATGGCGGTATTTGAAAATTTAGAGCAAGGTACATCCCACGCAAGATGTACACGAATAGTGGGCGAGTGGGAACGTAAGTGTATAGAATATCTCCTGCGGAGCCGTCTTGTTTCGCGAAAAGTGGTCCAAGAAATAAAAATAATTGCTTTATTGTGTCGATTTACGAAATAAATTTTAATTATCTATTAACTGTTTCTTTTATTAGATAATCGTCAAAAAAGCAACTTTAATTACAAACTAGCATTTAAGATTATACGTATCTACATGTAGAAAACTATGAAAATATATACGAGTAATCAAACAAATGTGAAACCACAAAAAATAATAATTCTAATAAAATTATTTAGTATTCGAGCCATTTTAAATAATATATTTAAAAATATATTTAAAATAAATGGATTCAAATCCATTTGCAAAAATAATAAACATCTTAAATATAGGGATGTCACTGGACGAGTAAAAGTCGCAAACACCGAAAACCTTTACATTGTACAAGATTTACAATGTGCGTTCAAACACGCAGTGCCGATCCGATCGCATGCGTGTCGCCTTATCGCGCACGACTCGGTAAATTAACTCGCCTTATGAAGACATACGACGACCTGCGAGCACTCTTTTTGAAGCTTATAGAGACTTCATTATTAACAAACTTGTATCAAATATACTTACGCGGGATATAAAACTTTTTATATTTAAACGATCGTTGTATTTAAAAGAAAACAATCGCATTATTTCTATGAAATATTCCAAAACATGTTTGCTTTCAAATAAAGCTATTAAAAATGTTATAATCATAATATTATTTATTGATTATTAAAACTCTTTAGCACATTGAAACCGCTTTTACATTAAGAAACTAAAAGTCAAGAGCAACATTCAATTTCGGTCAAATAGATAGAACTACCAACCTACCTTTTTATACTTAAAAGCTCATTTGATTCAACAGAATATTACAATATTAAATTTAAATTATATAGTACAGTATATACCACAGAAAAGAAAGTAGATTATGTTTGAAATGTTCCACAATGGTTAAAAATATAAATTCTTAACATCACTTGGTTTCAGTCCACATCACGACATCTTGGCTTAAGGCTTCTGATCCATTTCAACGCACAATGAATACGAAATAAGAAATCAACGCAACCGCACTTACCCTAAGCAATTTTCTTTCATAGCCAATATTTTTAGCGGCTTCGCGAGGCAACACTAAAATATGGAGCTCGATCGTGGATTTTTGTTTAGTGTGCATTTTTGAATCAGAACAGACATATATCACGATTTTCGCAACCTGAACGCAACCAAAATGGCGTAATAAATCCAAAAGTCTATTTTCATATAAAAGAAAACCGATTAAGGAGTTCTGCGATAGCGATCTCTCGAATGAAGCTATATATTTTCATGATCGAACGAATTCAAGATCACAGACGGTTGACGGGAGGTGCGTGAGGAAATTGAAAAGAAAAACGTTTCTTAAATAGTCAATTGTCATTCTATGTGACGGTTATTCTTATATTTTTCAAGATTCCAGGAGAAAACTTTTAAATTTTTTTTTTTTAAATTTATGAACTGGATATTATCCAGACTAATAGTGATTACAGTAGAATGAAAAGTAATATAATTAAAAAGGTGATTAATTTGTGATTTCAAACATTTTTTAGGTAAAAAAAGTTATTAGGAGATAGAAATGACAACACTAATTTTATCTCAAAATGGATAAGATAAAAAAACATCAAATACAACTGGCTAAAAACACTACAACTAATTTTTCGAAGCATAAAAAATAAATACTTCTTACGTAGATTCCCAAGGATATAAAGAAATTACCGGACATAACAGAAACGCCTTCGCGACATCACAATGTACGTAACCAAGTCACGCACCAATCTTTGATATAATTTTTCAACAATTTCAACCGATGACCTTTTCGTAATGTCATATAATTTTCATTATAAAAGCCTACCTTTACAATTAAGCACTTCAATGGAATTACTTTAAGAGATAAATAAAATGAACGATTATATAATTCAAGTACATATTACAAAAATACAGTTTAGAAACAGGAGAAAAATGATGTTTTGTCTTTGCCTTTTTATCTATTAGGATTTTTCGCCATCGGGGTCTTTTTTATATTAATTACCTTATTACGAAATAATCTCGGATTAAATAAATATCCAAATTTTATGTGAAAAAGTTTGTTATTTCGCAAACATGTTGAAGCAATCAAAAAGAACGCCGAATTATTTTAATTTTATAAATACGTAGAGCATTTCAGCCTCATTTCGCAATTGTAAGAAGATTGGACTGAACATTGCTGCGCCATATTAAATTCTTCCTGTTTAATCAAAAGTAAAAGGTAAGAATTATAAACGGCAAAATCCCTATATATTAACGACGCGAAAAAGAAAAGTCGGTAAATAAATAGCTGGCGATGTTTCAAAAAATGGGTAAATTGCCGGGGTGAGTTTGCGGGCACGCCTTTTATCTGTAACGTCTATCAGGCTCACGTCACCGTTGTTTATACAGATAAGGGCAGAAAACAGTAAATAAAAACAAAATGTATCGACGCGAACAACAATGGCGAATTAAAGTGGTCTTTGGTTCGTTCGTAAATCATCAATTTTTAGGTAGGTACGTACTATAAATTTCATCGCTGTTAATAAATGATACTTCATATTCATAACATAATTTTTACATAACAAGAATATCCTGATAAAAAATATAATTTAATGAAAATTAATCTTTGCACTGGAGTGATAAATTAAGCAAAGAAATCTAATATAGCACGAGCATACGTATATCATACCTTTGTTCAGATAGAAAATAATGAGTTTAACCAGTATTCCTCTAGTACAAATGTCATTATGCAAAACTACTGTAGATAAAATAAAACGCCGTGAATACAAATAACCGACCACTCGCGGCGATCAGTAGCATGATTAAGAAAAAGGAATGAAAGTTGGAGCGTGATACAAAAGCAGAATGATAACAGAAAAACGAAAAACGCCTGCAAGCAGACGATATCTGCTTGCCTTGGTTATTAAATATTAAAATAATCCCTGCATTCCGACACGAGTCCTTGAGATACGCTAGATTACTACAAACACAATGAGCGCACAAGATCCAATTGCTCCTCGCGATATCAACATCAAGAGAACATCGTTTACCTATAGCTTACAATAAAAATTAGCATAAATGATTAATGTCAATCGTGTTCATTAGAGACGACTCGGGGACAAAGTCGTGTATTAATAACCTTTAACGAGTTGAAAGGGCAAGTTCGTATTCCCGATGGTTGTAGAATGCTATAAATTGAAACTCATAAGCATTGCCTCACCGTGGCCCGAAAATGTATCGGTTGCTTAAGAGTTAAACGTCATGCCGAAGCTCTGCGCCGCCCACTTACCTGAAACAATACATCATTACAATATTATTATGAAGCTTCTTAACACACTTCCACTCGCGATAACAATAAGTATATTATAATAAGCATATTTTGATATTAATAATGAAATTGAGGTAGATATCGATAAAACTAAATGTATGTATTTATAAGAAAATCAATACACTTGTATTTGTGTCATATTTGATACTATAAAGACGCTTAGTTTCAATAATAATTAAATCACCCACTGCCAGCTCTATCGGCAAAGTCTATCAGTACGCCCATTAAGTTTATCTACCGTTGTTATTAACTTAGCTCAAGCTTTCGCGCAGAACTTTTAGACTGCCTTCTGATGTCATATCGCAAACTTGTTGATTTAGAGTCACGGACAGGAAACAATAAAGAGCATTAGAGATGTTGTATGGGAATATAAAGTACATTAAGTTCTACATAAAAGAACGAATGTTCGCTCGAGGCTGGTACAAATGCTCACAATTTCTGCTTGGCTACATAAGACGCCGCGTTCTGATAGCGCGCGCCGCTATGATAAAATTTTATTTAGTAGCATTAGTACTCTCAGTGGCTTATCACAATGCTGCCTGAAAGTAATTGCATACGCATACTTCTACAATTATTTTTCACATTTACATTTGGTGCATTAGTTATCTCATAAAGCAAAGATGGTAGAAAACGTAATTTTATTGTACCTATATATATTAGATATACGAGTATTATACATAGAGATACTACTTACAAATTATGTTTTTATCACTTGCGAATATTTCAGGATACCTAACATGTCATACATAGTCATTAACAGTATTTCATCAAATTTCGCTTGAACTATAAAAATCCAATATCAATAATTTATTTAGCTCAAAGCTTGTTCTTAATATCTATTGACGGGGATCAGAATACTAAACGGATAATCTATTCGTGATACACGGCTTGTTTAACGAAGGGGCGCGTTCTCATGGCTATCGTCGTCCAGATCAGTCGTCGTGTGCAGGCGCCAATGTTTGCTAATGTTGTTTAATTAACTCGTATTCATTATCGAAGGGCGCGTGCGTTAGTACCAAGGTCTACAGGTGCATGGACGGAGACGGACCACCGACGCAAATACTCAGCTCTATCAGAGTAATATTATTATGTTTAATTATTTTAAACGAATGAAACCTATATTTAAATTGTTATATTGGTAAAACTACATAATATAGTGCGATGTTAAAAGTTTTTGCGAGATAAGAAGTAATCTTGAAAATAACACGTACCAGTACAAGAAGCTTCTATAATATGACTTTTACAAATCATATTACTAACTTCATACCGTAGCTGAAGATAAGTTTAAAGTTACATATTAATCCAGGCGTCAAGCGAGTCGCGCTTTGTCGGATCTCAGTGGGTGAAATATAAAGGCAATAAATATTCGGTGGGTGCTATGAAGAGATAGCCGGAGCAAAGTCAGGTGAACGAAACGTATTACTTTATAACTCTTAGTGCGTGATGCAAGACATGTCGTAAAATATTCTATTCGATAATATATAACTAAGATAAAATTTAAAAAAAACAAGAAGTCAAGATGTACCTATAGCCTAAAATACATCATAAATAAAGGTATTATAGTGTAAGTACAATGTTCCTCTAATCAAGAAATTTTAATAGCGAAAATCAGTAAACCCAAATGAATTTCAGATCGATTATTATTTTCAATTAATTTAGAAAAATATATTATGAACATAACATATTAAAGTCATTAAATTTATAAGCGTAATCAACATAAATATTGTTTAGTACTTTGTATCGGTTGCCTTCTAGCTAAATTAACAAATTATTACTTAAGCAATGCAAATACATTATCTATTAACCATAAAATGTTATGAGGTCAGTGTATTAGCACCCAATACTTTAATAACAGACTATTAATTTAACATTTTTAATGTTTAAACGATGACAGTAGGAGTGGTGGGTTGGCCTCAATACAGTAGAGTAGTTAAATATAAATAATGCAATAACACATTGTATTACAACATAAATAGTCCCTGAAAGATTTTGTATTTTATCTTTATTTAAAATAAAAATAGCATTTCGATATAAGTACAATTTATTAACTCCAAATGGTAATTTACAACGTTAATAAAATTCTTCGCAATTACTAGCTTTTTTCTTTCAATTTTTATAAAACTGTTAGTTTGTTCAAACTATTAAAGCCTTTATCTAGCAGGATAGGTACATACAAGTAAATAATATTTTTACATATTAGTTATACCCACGTAAAATTTACTATAAGTTTATTGAGTTTTATATATGGATCCAATTAAAAATAGGGTTAACATTATATAAAAAAGATACAGCTTCCTTTATATTTAACCTATTCTTAATATACGCGTAGCAAATAAAAAACCCTCCTTATTGGAAATAAATACCAGATTAGATAGAAGAACGTAAACAAGCTACCTATCTTAGACAACGAAACTGCGAGGATGAGGCTAGTCATTATAATGAGGCAATAAAAAGCTAAGATAAACAATGCTTCAATATTAAAATAAAAACACCGCTAATTTAACATTTTTGTAAAACAAGTAATTTAGTATTCAATAAACCATACACGTATTTGTATAATACATAAAGATAATCGAAAATCCTTGTCATATTATGCAAAGAATGGCTTTAAATCAAATGTAAATGGCAAATAAGTGGATATAAAAATATGCGTTGACAATAACAAAGTGTATGATGTGTTCGAGTCGCGTTGGTTCGGCTCGGATCATGGTTGTCCAATGTCCTCTTATCGCTAGTTGTTCGATAAAAATCTCGGATGTAGTTTTGAAAGAAAATTTACAATTTTGTCCGCTAATAACCATATACATGTCAGAGTGATGTCTTCCCGAGCGGCCAGCGACGCTTACGACCCCAATAGAAACCGATTTATGATCGTACCCTCAGGAGAAGGGTACAGCGTTTTACAACTCAATTTAAAACACGACATATTTCTCTTTATCTTACACTCGTTGCAGACATCAATAAAAACAGATTCTTAATGGATAAAAGAAGAGATAAACAAAGATAGCTTTGGATATTGTCGTGCGATCGGCTATACTTGCCAACATTAATGTCTTTTTACTTAGTATGACTTGACTTTTTTTGTGCTTTTAAATAGTTTAAACCACTTCAATGAGGAAAAAATATATTACAGCAAATATATGCTACTACAACTATAGGCCAATTTTTTCGACGTACTTAAGTCTTACTTTTAAATCTCAGGCAAAAAAAAATATAGTATATTTACATCTATCGTTGGTTCTATAAAAATATTTAGTTAATTAACGATTACGAATTATAAGACATTTTTAATTGAGACCATCACCACAACAAAACAAGCACGATTGAGTAAAATAGGACCAAGTGACGTCATAATTGAAAGTGACGTAATGATATTTGGTAAAACGGCAACGTCTCAATCGCGTGATCTTTTTACATCAAAAGGCTCTATTGAATCGGCTGATGGGGTACCATTAAGAGAGCAACACGTCAATCACTTGCACAACAGGGAAAGTTACGCTTTTAATGCTACGACAGTAACGATTACTCTACGATATCAAGTCATATTACGCATTCATTGTATAAAATCAGTTATCAAAGTTCTTATACATATTATGATAAAATCACAAATATGTATTTTAAAATTATTTTTGGTGATAATACTTGATAGATTATATTTTAAAACATTACAATCACTACTTTATACATAACTAGCGGTGCCCGCGGCTTCGCTCGCGCTAAGAGTGAATAAAATAAACATTTTTGCTTATATACTGTTACTTATAATGTACCAAGGACTGATTCCCCATTTAAAGTTCTGGCCCTCTTTTCTGAAAACTACTGTGTAGCATCCTGCCGTGCCGCCACTGCTGCGCTTTCTAAAACTTATTTCCTATTTTTAACCAATTTTGCTACTATCTGTATCATAATTTCTTTGTGTGTTTTTCGTTAATGATAAACTGATGTACGTGGTTCATTGTTATGGACTTATGGTAAAAATTACTGTTAAATATTTCTCCTACGCAAATTGTGCCACCCCCGTTAACCCCCATAGGGGTTGATTTTCAAAAAACGCTTAGATAATATGTATCTCATAATTTGTATTGCAGAGCATTATTTCAGTTTCACGCAAAATATTTCAATAGAATTAAATTTCCCATACAAACTTAGCCACCCCCTTTAACCCCCAATGGGGGTGAATTTCGAAAAACCCTGAAATACGTGTTTCATCATTTGTACTAAAAAGCATTAATTCAAAGTTTCATGCAAAAATGTGCAATAAAAATATTTTTCTCATACAAACTTTGCCACCCCTTTTAACCCTTTTAGGGGTTGAATTTCCAAAAAATAATATGCCTATTTCCTTCTCATGAATGCAAACTATCTACATACCAAATTTCAGCAAAATCGGTTGGGTGGTTTAGGCGTGAAAAGGTAACAGACAGACAGACAGACAGACAGAGTTACTTTCGCATTTATAATATTAGTATGGATAAAGTATGTAAATTTATTTAGCTACACTGTTTAACAAGTTAATTGCTTAGTACACGGATATCATTCGGTAATCGACGGATTACAAAAGGGCTAAGATATCTCGGTCTCGGCAAGCATAATGTTGCGGAGTTAATATTCATTGTGATGGCGCTGCGTAGGCCGTCACACTCCTAGGCGAGGCCGGGACACGCTTAGAGACAATACGATTTGCATTTGGGCGTTCCTAACTGTCAACTAGGATATTCACATTAACTAATCCGATAAGTTCAGTCTGTTGTCTCATATATTACAATGAATTCATTAAAATGATTTTGCACGTTTGACGTATTTTTTTTTCTATTTCTTTGTTATTTAACTTTATTATACACGGTACAATCTCCTGAAAGATTCAAGGCTTACATATATGATAATACCGTTGCAGGAAGTGTGGATCTCAAGTCGCATCTGAATAAGAACCAAAAAGCAGTTTTCATTTCGCTTTGCGAAGCACTTACTCCGAAAATACGGTGTGGAGCTTAAGGGGCATTGTACATTCGAAAAGCGTCGTGCCGAGCCGCGAGCCACGAGTGCCATGCAATAATGCGCTTACAGCACTCAGTGGTCGAGGGCCTTTATAATTCCATTCTTCGAAGGTACAGACCGACTTGGGTTAAGTCGAAACCCGTGTTGCTTCTGAAAGACTTATTACAGTGACGCTTTCTTTATTCTTTTACACTGACTTTATGAAATCCTTTTACATTTACACTTTGTTTGTAAAATGAAAAAAGGAAACATTTTATAACGCAACTCGGCAAAATAAATATCTGTGAATAATTTAAGTTGCAGATATTAAGTTGTATAATAAAAAAAATATATATACGGGAAACGTAAATATATCTTTAGTACCTTGAAGTATTTCGTAAATCACTGCCAAGCGAGGATAGTTTAGCAATTAAAGGACGCCTATAAAAGCCGGTATCTTTTCTTCGACTAATGAGTAGTGTCGGCCAAAGGACGGGCCGCATAGACAGTTATCGTCCTGATAAACAAGTACAAATGGGTTACACGTTCTGAACCCCTACTGCCTCTCTATTTCTTCCTTAATGTCTTAAGCAATCTCGTTTAATTTTTATCAAGGAGGCGAGACGTTCTCTACCACATCCACTAATGTGTTACCAATTAGATAGAAACACATTTTACGATTCTTTTAGACGAATCAAGTTCTCAATCTGTTCACATTTAATATTTAAAGGGCTACAAAATTACTAAATATAATAACAACATCACAGCACTTTTTAAGATTTCTACTATTTTTAGATACTTATTTACAATTAATATCCATATATTTACAAAACTCGAACGACCAATCCGACAAATGTTTCTAGTTATATGAAAATCTGCGGCACGACGACGATTTGTAAGACAGCGGCCAAAACACGTAGTACCAGGACAATAAACGAATCCTAACATGTCCGGATATTGTCCGACTCGCCTTTATTGCTACATATTTTAGAGAGACAACTCGCAAGCACCGAGGCCCTGTATGTGCCTAAATGACTTTTATATCTTTACATAATTATTATACAAATAATAATAATACCTACGGCAAAATGTTTATAGCTATTGAAATAAATGTGTGATGAAGAAATAACTTAAAATTAAACTTCAATTTTAGCTAATCATTCGCATATTAGCGACTCAACGCCTTACTTACATTAGTATACATTTTTCAATGATATTTTCCAAAAGTCTAAACTAAACTCCTCTATGATTACCTGAATGACCAGCTATCATTATACTAAGCATGAAAATCTATACAGTGACTTTCTCGTGATGCGGTCACCGACAGAAAAATTCTAAAAACTATAGATTCGGCTTCTGTATCGATAATAATGATTATTTCAGTAAGATTTAAAAAATATTTAATGTACCGATTCGACAAAGACAAAAAAAAATTATAAGTATTAATATAAGTGAATTATATTTTTTCCTACTATAAGACACGGTGAAGAAACGGATCGACATGATTTGTTGAATAAAAATAGCATAGGTAGCAGAGAGTAATATTAAACTTTTTGCATGTTTCGTTATAATATCTACCATAAGTAGTAGATATGGCGGAATATGTAAAAAAATATCCATGGAGCGTTAGGAATTAAGAAGTTTACGTTTAGTTAATTGTAGATAATATATTAAATACTTAATGAACTACATTACCTCTTTTATTAGGTGATTAAATTGAGCATTACGTACTTCGTTCACATGTTTGATTTCCACGAGAGATAAAAGTTCATGTTATTCAATCATGTTGTCGCAGTGCGTTTAAGACAAAGTATAAAATTATAAACGTAATAAAAAATAAAAAAAAATATTTCTACGACCTACACCTTGTATACGATCGCTATGCCGTTAAAAATTAAAGTTTTATATTGCAATATTCAAACATCCTTATACTAAATGTTATTTTTATGAAGGAGTTAATAAACATAATTTAAATCTCAAAACAGTTTGAAATATAATTACACTGCATATATGCATTAATCAATGTATTAGCATATGTTCCATAAACCTTAGTATATACTCGTAATTAGAATTAGGTGCACAAAGATCAAACTCAATATTAATAATTTACTTTTAATTATTACTCGTATACCTTTAAAGTTACGTTTTTTTAAGTACAGAGTTTTACTTAATTAAAACCATAGGAAGATGATGTTAAGTTAATGGAAGCACTTTTAATATTTTTAAGCCTGACATTATACAGCAAAGAATACTATAAAATTGGGGATTATCAGCTGAGACATCTTAACACCTTTGGTGGATAAACAAAATAATAAAAACCGCGTCATCTTGGTGTAAATACATGTGATTTTATCGCCTCAATGTAGCCCGGCGGATATGTTCTAAATCGAGCGCATTTCATTAACCTCCAATCGAGTTAATGATCGTCCAACTTTTTCGCTCAAATAATCATTAAGAGAATGTACGGCGCAGCCGACGAACCTTTTACCGGAATTACGTTGTGGCTAAGTGCTCCCTTTTAGTCAGCCTCAGAGGATGACGTTGCATACATAATAAGCGTATCGAAATTAGATCTCTTTGAATTCAAGACACCTTATACTAATAACAAAATATACTGTATAGAAAAATTATTTCATCACATTTACCCATTTTAACGTTGGTAAAACAACTGTCTGAGCCGATATATTACTACATATCGAAGCACAACCCATTCTATCGTTTAGAAACGAAACAACTTTAGACATTATGTTATGAAGTTTGTAAACTTTCATATCTTCATTAAAGAAAACTGTATCTGTAGTGAATACGAAGCTTCATGAAGGGTATAGAATAGTGAACGAGATTAAAACTTTGCCACTTGAAAGTGCAGTGGCCACATGGCTGAAGTGAAATTTACTCTGAACAAAAGTTAATATAAGCGAAATTTGTCCTTTGGCAAGCAGTTTGCGGCATGGCCCAAGTTACAACTTTGCAGGAAACTCTCGAATTCAACAAGGCAGAAGCAGACAGTTGGACACCTGTGTTTTATTTTGCCTATCAACTAACCACATGGTTTGCTTCAAACCAGCAAAATGATCAGTTTATTTTTAATTTTAGAAGAAAAAAATTTAAGTTAGGAGTATAATATTTTAAAAGGATTAATATGTTGGTCTAATAATTAATGGTCCATATCTTCAATAAAATTTACAAAACGAGCTTTTGTATAGATGCTTAAGTATATGTTGAGAAGTATCGTACCGATTCTAATAAAACATATTAAAGGAAGCTTAAATTTTCATTTTAATTAAAGTCATTTTTACGAACATTTTTTTAAACTTCTTATCAGATGTACGAATATACTCGTGCAAGGATCTTAAGTAATTACTTCGGCAGTATTTAAAAACATTCCGCCTTAAAAACCATAATTCATCTGTCAACTGATTAAATTCTTATTTAATTACTGTTACAACTATTCACTAACGGATGTTGAATATTTTATTAAAATTCCGTTCGCTAAAATATGCCACTACTAAAATTTTACATTTATTTCAATCAAATAAAAAATACATAAAAACTACTCTAATGTGTATATGACACATAAAAGAAAGTAAAGTAAGAAACAAAAACCGTCGGACTCTGACGGCTGAATACTAGTATCAAAAGAGGCTTGTTGTGTTTTTTTTTAATAATTAGGCATCCTTAATAATGTTATAAATGCTTTCGCAGTAACTCTGTCTGTCACTCTCTACTTTCACACCTAAACTACTGAACAACTGATTTTAATGCAATTTAGTACATAAATAGTCTAGGCAACATAGGCTACTTTTCAAGGCGAAAAAAGATCTGTAAAGGGTTGAAATAGGGGATGAAAGTTTGTATTGAAATTACGTCATTTTTAAAGCTAGAAGCTTGAAACTTATTTTTTTGGCTTTTGATTAGATATAAATAAGTAAGACATTCAAAGTTTGTAAAAATGTTGCTAGTTTAAATATAATATTATAAACGCCCAGTGAAGCGGGTCGGGTTTGTTAGTCGTCTACCCTTACTAATATTATTAATGCGAAAGTAACTCTGTCTATATGTCTGTCTGTTTATCTGTCGCGCTTTCACGTCAAAACTAATGTCCGATTTAAATAAAATTTGGTACACAGATAGTCTAGAGCCTGAGAAAGAACATTTTTCAAAGCGAAAAAGGGCTGTAAGGGATTGAAAAAGGGGATGAAAGTTTGTATGGAAATTTTTATAGCTAGACGCTTGAAACTTATTTTTAAATTAGATAAGTAAGACATTCAAAGTATGTATGTAAAAAAATTATGCTAAAGGTGGTAAAGTAAATATATATTTGCCTACATTGTTATCCTTGTCTTGAAAAGTGAAATGATTCAATAACATGAATTTGTGTTGAGTTGAAATCTTAACTTTAACAAAAAAGTTCTACCCCATAAGTTCTTTGAAATCTTATTTTACATAAAAATATACAAAGTAGCACTAGCCAGCTTTTTCTAGCACGCATAAACAGCTTTGGAGCTGTGAATGAGGTCGGAGATAGCGCTTGGAAGTTAGTAAGCATAAATTAAAACAAGTATTTCTGTAAAAAGTTGATAAATGGCTATCCACAGGCGGCATGACAAAAAAGGGAACTGACGTCAAGCGAAGCGCTAACGTGTTTCATTTTGCACTCTAGGCAACATCTGGCCGCTTTCAGCATGAGCAAATTGTGAATCTATCAGCTTGGATTTAGGGATATCGTAAATTTGGATTAGGTAACTATATATATGTTAATTGTACATAAAATAAATATATGATTTGTAATTATAATATTAATAAATATTTCAATGTCCTTCTTATTTTAATGTGCATTATTTTTTATAGAAAGAGACAAGATAAATAATACATAGTAAAATTAGCATATTTTATTAAATTCGAAACTTGTTACGACTTTACATCCTATATGAGGGTTTGCATGCAAGCAACTTATTCCATATCCTCAACATGTCTTAACAATGATCATAGTCACCACCTACGTAGAAATTTCAATTCATGGCAATATATTCCAGAATACGACAGTACAAGATGCTCGCGGAATGTAATACAGGTCGCAACAACGTTTATAAAACCGCAATAAGGCACCATTAGAGTCCACAGACGGAATGTTGAGACTTCTAAAATGCGCAATAAAACGATATATGCACTAGTGGATAATTCTGTTAAGCGACTAATGAAAAATATAGAACATTTATATAAAGTTATTATTCAAAAAATCTTTTTCAGAGTATTGTACGTATTATGTTTTCTTTTATATTTAGATGTGATAAAAATTGTATGCGAATGCCATGTCAGAAATCAACTACGACTGTAACTCATCACGAGAGACACATAAAAATTGGAAAAACGTTTTAAATTACAATAACAATTAAAAAAGTATATTCTTTAAACATAAACTAGGTAAAATATGTCATCTTAATACTAACAAAATGTTTAACTGACGCTGAAGGTATCGTTTAATTCCACATGTAGAGCATACTAGACCCACGAACTATCCGTACACCGAAAGTTGAGTAATCCAGAAACGTTCCCTTTAATTGGTTTACCACAGACCTCTATTAACGAAATAAGATGGGAAATCAGAGTATTAGCATAACAGTAAATTCAATTAGGGTTCACAAAGAGGATTACAACTTTAACAATGAGCGGAAAGTTAAAGCTGAAGCCCAATAAACTAACATAGAATAATCAAAATTTGAACGAGTGCGATTATTCTGTTAAAATTAAATTTATATTCAGTTCATGTGAACTTACAATTTAATTTACATAAGTTACGGGATTCTCATATGTAAGCTCATACGAAAGTGAATGCATTTGAAATGTAAGCTTTTCAAGTTCCCAATTTCTCTCATTTATGTTGGTAATAGCGTTTGGGAAAATGTATCGATTCTGCAAAGCATAGGCCTATTCGTTTATAGAAAACATGTCAAAAAAAGACACTTGTATGTGGACGTTTATATGTATGTATGCGTATGTTTGTGACTAGCCCTCCGATAGAGTGTATCCTGGAGTTACATTACATAGGCTACTGTTAAAGAGAAAGAGGTAAATCACTGGTTTTCTTGATATATTAAAAAAAATCATAATAGTAGTAAAACTATCATGATAAAATAGATCTACGCGACTATTAAATGTAAACAATAACAGAAGGAAAGTTCCGAATGCGAGTAAGTTCCCATTTGATCAAATCTTAGATGAACTTTGACTGCGCTGACTCCTTAACAAGGTGTGATACGATACTCCCTACCTGTCAATTAGAACCACAAAGCCTTGGCAGCAAAAGTCCCCTAACACATATTTGTCGCTTTTCACAAACAACGCTCCCGGTTTATCGCGATGTGCTAGTTACTTTTAAGCCTCTTACTCTTCACAAACGCTTGTTTCCAAAGACGCTGCGTGAAATCTGAGCAATTTATGAGTCTTTTAGAAGATTTATAAGAAAGTGCACAGAACCTATCGTATAAAGCTAAAAAGAAAAACGTTTTGCACAATTCAGTGTTAAACACCAAATTAATGACAGTGAAAAATATTTTGTTTCGAAAGCCACATATCAATACCGGGAAAAATTTGTAATATAAATGTATGAAATAAGAGTATGTATCAAACCACGGTGTTTTAAAAGGTTATATTATACAAAACTTTTATACGTACATAAACTAGTATTACGTAACCCATTAAATATAATTAGCAGAAACAACACTTTCATTGTTTTATCAGCACGATTACGAGCGTATTGATAAGAACTTAAAGGATTTGTCATAGCAATTACGCTTTCAACATACTGTAGCTTTTGCCGAATGCAAATTACATCTAACACGATAAGCATTTAGGTCACACGATGACGTCACTGAACTATAGCAAAACTCGTGAAAGCCACAAGACGAACAATGTATACGCTTGCGCAACTCAACGATCACAGGGAACAATAGCGTATTAATAGAGCCATTCGTCGTCTCATTTCTATTCATCCACGCCCCCGACGCCTTCATAGGCAACCGTCGCGATCCATGTCCTCATACTTCTTATAATTACATATAACTAAATTAAATTATTATATACTACACAACATTATGAAATAAGAAACAATCATAAATTTTAAAAGTGTAAAAAAATGTACATTGATCGCTAGTAATTTATAGAACTGGACTTTAAGTAAAGTTATTTTTTGACGTCACCATTGAAGTTTTACAGAAATGTACAGCATAAACTATCATAACACGGCAATAAATATTATTGTTTCCATCACATTCATATCTTTGAAACTTATTAACTGAATAAGTTCTAAAAGCAATGCATACGAATATTTTATTCATAGAGCGCGTGATAAATGAGGTATGAGACTCAGCTGTATCTCATACATTATTGCCTCACGCGTGGTCTTATCAAAAACTTGTTGCCGCTGCGAGTCTGACTATAAAACTATCATTCGGTCGTAAAGGCCACCACGAACACTGGGTTAGGTATAATTTCTCATTGGTAAATAGCAGTTAAACATATAAATTTAGTTAAACGCAGCTTTATCACACGAATAAGCATAATAAAGATATAATTACTGTCAATATATTTTATTACCCAAACAACCCATGAGTGTGAAAATAATGAGTAAAGCTAATCAAAATAAAAATCCATTAAAATATTACATTTCTTTAATTGAAAAGTCGCAATATAATTATATCCGGCAAATACCGTACTTATGAACGGGAACCAATCTGAATTCAATCGTAAAGTTAATCCAGTTACCGACATAATGTGCAGACTCGATCATGCAACCAAATAAGCCTCATGCATAAACTACTGGCCTAACAAAATACGATATCCCGGTAAATATAATAATTCTACGAGTCACGATTGCGTTTCATGGAACGGTTAACAATCGTTCAATTTGTAGAGCCTGTGGCAACGAGGCTACAATGGCGCTGCACGCGACTTAGTGCCCGAGTCGACATTCTCATACGTAGGATAACGCGCAACAATCAAGATGTCATTTTTCAACTATCCACGCTGGACATTGAAATAAGAAATATGGCCGACAACGCACGCATCGTCCTACAAAGAGGCGTCCCGTGAATGTCGCGATACATATCACCTGGTTGAATACTACCAACAAACTCACTTCATACCTTCCCATACTTTATGTGACCGACTGTTTTACGGACGTACGTGTGCAAAGTACACTTTAACAATAGTAGTAAACTTTTGACACGATCCCGATCACTATGGGAATTTACATTGACAATCTATATTAAAACATCTCACGTGCTTAGATTTTGTTTAGGCTGACGGATGTTATTTTATCTATTTGTAACGTCTACCAGTTTTAACGTTTATGTAACACTTATGACAATTCACAGAAACAACAACAATTTACATACACACGGTGAAAGATGGAAACAGGAGGCAGGAAATAATAGTAATTATTGACACGAAGGACCGCTCGGAGCTAAAATCCGCCATACGCTTTAAAGATCACAAGTAAGCACTAATTCGAAAATTCCACATTCATAACGGAGAGAGCCCTAAGGGCGGGACGGCAGCCTCCAAACTCGTTTGGGATTCGAAATAGCTATTCACTGCGAAATTATACATGGATAATATGCCTGATAACTCAAAATGTTATAACGGGGATTTTGTTCACCAGCAAATGGTATAAGCCGATATATTGGTGAGTGCCTATTAATACTAGGTGAGTCATAATCTTACATTGAACGCATATTATGTCGACTATTTGTGTAAAATGCAAGTATATAGGTACTACTTTAGTTAAATTCTGTTTTAGTTATATTTAATATTAACAATAATTAATAACTTATAAGTCAATTATATACATATAGGTACATATTTTGTTTCCACATTTTTTAAATTGCTTAATATTTTTTATAAATATAAGGTAACAGGAACTGTTAAGTACAAAATACTTGCATTTTCACCACTGCATCATTAGAACAAACATAATGATGATAATCGTTAACGTTAAGTGGATAATAAGTTTAAACTAACGTGTTACATGTCGGCCGTCGAGTTTTAAAGATCAGATAGCAAATCTCACAACAAGTTACTTTTTAAAGGCAATCTTTAATTGAATGGAATACTTTCAAGTTTAGCTTCCAGCATTTTAACATATAAAATGTATTTTTATACGATAGACATTTTAGAGGTAAGCATAAGTTTATCAAAGGCATTTGAAACACAATACTGTATATTACTAGTATTAGTTCTGACTATGAAAAGCAAACATTGTTTTCGAGTCTTAATAAATTCCAATGAAATACACATTGAGAGTGCTATTGTGTAATAGAAGGAGACGCTCACGTGGTAACAAATGAGATAGTTGTGTAATGTTCAAAGTGTCGAAGACAACTATCGATATTCTCAAAGGTCGATAAATAATTTGATGTAATATATTATGATATCAGATGCGTATAATAAATATTTGAACAAAAGTTGATACGATAGACCGACTTGACATTTAGTATTCAGATAGACTATGGCTTGGGATAACACATACGCTTCTACTACCCAGAGACGCACGAACCTGAGTAAAACAAGGACAAGTCACAATTATCTTTATCTAAATATGCAATAGCGAAAGGTCACTCATATCGAAAGCCGCTTGACGTATAAAGATGTGACTTGGCAGGGAGGTAGTTTATAGTTAGTAGACGTCCGGGTTTTGCGGCAGGGCCGGATTAAGGAGGTCTAAGGGCTCTCAAAAGTTTGTATGAAAGTCCGTCATTTTTTTGCTGTAAATTTAAAATTTGGCAGGGAGCACGGAG
Source organism: Boloria euphrosyne (assembly GCA_951802675.2). Lineage (NCBI taxonomy): Eukaryota > Metazoa > Arthropoda > Insecta > Lepidoptera > Nymphalidae > Boloria > Boloria euphrosyne. Next base: position 8,450,698 of record OX637879.1, on the reverse strand, counting down.
ACATATATATTTTATATTCGTAAAACCCATTTTGTGCGAGATAATTTATTGTAACTTATAATGTTGTATTACCAAAGAGTCTACTCTATCCCAAGGAATCAATACGAAAACACTAATTAATTCCTTTGAAAGTGGTTAATGGATGCATCAGTTTAAAACGCAATGCAGCTGTTCACGTCGAGTTTTAGGTAGACCTAGCAAACACATAAGGATCATTTATACTATAAGTAAACTTCGAAGTTCTGCTTGCGAAGTGCGACGTAGGCTCTTTATTTAAATAAATCTAAGATCTACAGTTTCCAACAGTTAAAGCTAAATGTACTAGAAGTCATAAAAAATCTTAATATATTATAATTTTCAATACTGCAATAATTATAATTATAATTTAAATCTTTAGTAACTTTATAATACACATCGGCTTATTACTATCGACATTTCGCAAGCTCTAGAAGTGAGATGTCCTTTTAGGGATAACTATTTCTATTGGAAACTTTTGTGTGTGGCACAATAGCGAATATATCGTTGTATGTAGATAGAAAATTGTTGCAAAACTCGAACTGCAGTTAATCGAAGTTATTGCCTATAGTGTACTGCGCGAATGACTATAATTACAGCTAAAGCGATGACTCGTTTATTTTGCTACCCGATCGATCAAACGATGTCGACACAGATTGGTTCATGATTTATGAACTTAATGTGCTAACCTTTAACCCACTTAAAGAGCTTTAACAGAAACATTTTCTACTTATCGTGTTACTAATTTATATAAAAAATATAGATCAAATTAAGTATAGCTTTCAGTTAAATAATTTGTTACTATATTTAAATATACTATTTTCTTACGTTTCTTTAACACAAAATTTGGTACAAAATAAATTATAAAAACCACTTTGAGTGCACTTACAATGTATATTATAACAAGTAATATATCTATATATAATATAACCTATTTATTATTCAGTAATAAATATAAATGTTTAAGTAAAATTTAAAAGCGTTTCCCATATAGTAAAAACTTTAAAGCTTTGGAATTTGAGGAAAGTTTTACAATTTCAGTGCTGAGTTAACATACAACGATCTGTGAAATCCATGCGGGCACACTGTAAAGTTTAAATTTAGTGTATTTTTATGTAAGGATTATAGTCCTTAAACCTTTTATTTTACTTCATACTGTATATTATATGTATATGTAAATTAGATATTACTTACTGAAACGCATAAATAATAACAAATAAATGTAAATAGATGTAACATAAGATATAGAGTTGTGTAAAAATACTATTAATGGTTTAACTAAGACAAGAACATCGTCTTTTTAGCGGACGAGAGATTCATTCATTGAAAAAACTTCAAAAATTAAATAGATATGGAAATTCGCAGAACATTAATACTTAAAGAAATAAATAATTGGGTATACAACAAATGCAAAGGCATTTTATATTAATTTAAGATTGAACTAGCTTGTATGTATTCAATATTCCTCATATAAGATTTATCTACTTAGAATTAACAAAATTCAACAGTTAGAGTGTAATATTGAAAATATTCACATTATATAATATACTAGCTGTACCCGCGGCTTCGCCCGAATGTTATTAATCGCTACAAAACTTCAGTCCTTTCCATTGCCTGAAATTTCATTAAAATTAATTTCAGCAATTTCAGAACCCATCGTAAATATAATCTTGATCCGCGCGGCTTCCTATTTCATAGATATGCCCACTCTACGGCATCGCGTTGCTATCTTATGTATGGAGAATCCGATTTGAAGTATTCAAAAAATAATCTTGAATTTAATTTGTTTTTTATGTTTGTTGTATTATAATTGATCAATAAATGTTTATTGAACAATAATATCCACTTAAACCGCTCCAGCCGCAAAATCTGTTCTAAGCAGACGTCTACTATTAACTCACTTCCTGCCTAATTTATAAATTGTTGCACTAAAAATGAATGATTTTGATACTAACTTGCGAGAGCCCTTAAACCTTCTTAATCCGGCCCTGTCGAATATCATCGTTCTTAACGGACTTTTACCAACTATTACCAACCTCCCTAACAAATTTAAAGTTTGTAGTACAAAAGATGAAGGTTTTTCATACAAACATACAACAGCTCTTAGACCTCCTTAATCCGGCCCTATAGCAAAATTCGTTTTAAACGGTTGTCTACTAACTATTCTCTACTTCCCTGCCATATTTAAAGTTTGTAGCACGGAAAATGAAGAAATTTCATTCAAACTTTCGAGAGCCACCACCTTAATCCGGCCCAAACGCAAAATGGTTTACCGGCATTATATATAGTCTATCATTTGTCCAGTCACACGTTTTTACTGTAAACCAATTTTTATAAAGACTGATCTTTAAGATCGGTTGAACTGATTCAACCGATCTTAAGTTAAAGCGGGACATAGAGACAAACAGACAAAAATTTCAAAAATGGTATTTATGAAGAAATTCGACAAAAAATTTTATGTACAGACAGACTGTACAGATTTATATAGTCGTATACAAGTATAGATATAGATTAAACTGTGATATTGACAACAACCAAAACCCAACATACAAGTAGACTGGTTGCTCGATCGATCGTGCGACCACTAAACTAAATCATTATCTGTATGAACTATGAATAATGAAAGTTCACTATCACACGCTAGTCCGAACATAGTTTTCCTGTTCTTGTGTACAAGTTGATCTACAAGTTTGATAATGGAAGATTACATGCAAAAAACAATACACAGGTTCCTAAGCGGCTTGGCTCGTATATTTTTTTCCATTATATATGTATATTATGTATAATGCGGCCGTCGATAAACATAATAAAATAAAACTCAAGTATAGTGTAGTTATCTGTCGATGAAAAAATTTTGAAGTCGTTTTAAAAGTTTAATTACAGCAATAAAAAGTTTAACATATTACATACAAGCGTCTACACGAATTGTTAATGTAGCGTTTATAAAATACGCGATTTGGCTTAAAAATCTGGCAACTGCAAAAGATGTTAATTTGAATAAAAGAAAGATCTGTCATAAAGTAGCATATTAACATTCACGAACTTTATCAAGGCTGTAAAGACGATTGCCAAATATGGCGTAAAAATATAAGTAAATAAGTAAATAAAAAAATGAAAAGACGATAAAAATAATTATTTTTTTAATTTACCTGTCAAATGGTTTCCTGTAAACTCGAAGTCGTCATCTTGGTCCCAATGTTTTAGTGAGAGGTTACCCAACGGCGTGGCATTTGCGAACTCCAAGTTAGCAAAATGCCAATCCAATATTTGTCTGTCACGTACAGATAGATATACGGAGCTGAAAATATTTTGCTATTAATATTTCATTTTAAAATATACTTTTACTTAAATATAATAAGAAGTAATATATTCAAAGAAAATATATGTAATATTTGTTAAATTACTAAATAACTTAATTCTGGTCTCTAGTTTCCCTAAAAATTAGATATTTTAGTTTTTCATCCAAATCCGTCCAGCCTTTAAAAGCAGCAGTTTAAAAGTTAAAAGAATCACAGACACACATACAAACTTCTTTGATTATAATAGTAGTCCAATAAGTATTTTGTAAATAAATAATATTATATTACATGATAATATATTCATTGAAATTTGACAGAGTAATTAACATTTGTCGACAACCCAACGCAAACGCAAGTTGAGTCGCTGAAAAGTAAAGGTTGGCCCCCACTTGGGACTACTTTACAAATTTTACAAAAGTCGTAAAAACTCTTCAATACATTTCTACTTTAAATAAATGATTTAGAAAAAATAAAATACACTGTAATAAAAATAAAGCCTATGTTATTAAAGGGAGTGTCGATTTCTTCACCAGCTTTACATCTAAATAATATAAACGCAATTGATTTCACTTATTATATAAATATTAAGTTTTTCGTTATAAGCCACATCATCTTAGATTGCCTGTACATACTCGTATAACTAAGTTAGTCTTAATTTGAGTTTTTAGGACAAATGGAATTCAGGAAAGTAAAGTGTTAGGGTACAGTTACACATGCTCATAAATAGCACGAAAGCATGCCACTATTGAGCAATTGCTACTTAGTAGCATGTGTGTCGAAACATTGCTAATGATGAGCGTGCTTATTTCGAGCATGCTCAAATTTCGACGGTCGTGCGATTTTTGGGCATGCTACTGTCAAAGTCTACTGGAAAATTCACTTGGTTTTCCATTTTTCACTTGTACACTGGCAGAGAACTTGCTAGAATGTCGAATACCAAAGAACCAGCCCGTGCTTAAATAGCATGTGTGTTCAATTTATTGCGTCAGCGTTTTTAATTTATAATGTGTCAGTCAATTACATTTATAATATGTCAGTTTGAAGAGCATGCTTGTTTTAAGCATGCTAATAAGCATGACATTTTATGAGCATGTGTAACTGTACCCTTATTTTTCGATTTTTTTTTTTATTTTTGTTTGCCATTTTAAGACGTTTCGGTACTTACCTACTAACGATGACGCACTTTTATTTTTTCTATAGATTTGTGTGAATGTGCTTATATCGTAAAAAAACTATTTTCTTTGGGTTTTCATATAATAGGTTCATAAGGTTAATTTTATGACTCTTTCTTTCTAGGTTGGTTAGGTTAGGTTAGATATATGACCACAATATCGCACGAGCCGAGCGAGCGCAGCGAGCGTGCCGCGGCAGCGGCCGGCGAGTGCCATAGACATGTCATAAATATGGCGGCAATTTCTAAATGCCGCCAATTTGCATCTACATTCCTAACCTAACCTAACCTAACCAACCTAGAAAGAAAGATTCTTAAAATTAACCTTATGAACCTATTATTAATTTTTGACTATGGCACTCGCCGGCCGCTGCCGCGGCACACTCGTTGCGCTCGCTCGGCTCGTGCGATATTGTGGACATATATCTTTTTTTTTTTTTTAACGGGGGGAAATCCTCATGGACTACCTCCGCCTGGGGAAAGGCGGAGGGGAGTGCCGGACTCTTACCGGCTAAAACCACCCCGGTGTCTCCTCGCACGTGCGCGCGAGGCCGTGGGAATCCGAATTCTTCCACAGCCCCACACTAGTGCTCCTCCTGCACGGGGTAGCGAGGTGTTAAACTACCCCGCGCATCATCTCAGGGGCGCGCGCATGCTCGCGCCTACTACTCGGGTCCATCGAATAGGGGGCGAGGATTTCCCCAAGTCCCTCGCCCCTGGACCCGTTCATGGGGGCCGGAAAACGGCGTTGTCCGCCCTTCTCCTGAGCCCGGTGTGCCTCCTGCGGCCGGGGAAGGGAGTCGAGATCTCCCTCTCCCGTTCCGCAGTTTCCTTCTGCGACATCACGTCCTCGCAGAAGGACACCACCGCGTCCCACGACTCTGCACTGCTGACCATTCTCCGCACTACGGCCGGCAGCGACAGATCGTCTCCTACTTTATTTGTGAGGACACAGCGCTGCTCCTCCCAAGCTACACACTCGGCGAGTGTGTGTTGCGCTGTGTCCTCTCCGCAATGGACGCAGTGGCGGCACCGAGCGTCCGGCTCCCTATCTATGCGGCACAGGTACTTGCCGAAGCAGCCGTGCCCCGACAGCACCTGCGTCACCCTAAACGACAGGGAGCCGTGCCTTCTTCCGAGCCAGTCATCGAGTACTGGCCGGATCGCCTCGACGGTAGTGAGGCCGGCGGTAGGGCGCAGAAGCCTTTGCCGCCATTCCGCCACCAAGACCTGACGGAGCTTCTCTCTGCGCAGCGCGATCTGCCGCTGCACCGGCCTTAAGCCCCGTGTCCGCTCTTCCTCGCGCCATCGATATAATGACGCGAGTACTTTCGCCTCTAGGTCCCAGGGCGGGGATCCGGCCAGGACGCAAGCCGCCTCGTAGTGGACATATATCTAACCTAACCTAACTAACCTAGAAAGAAACATTCTTAAAATTAACTTTATGAACCTATTATTAATTTTCGATTTAAGATTTTACGATATAAGCACATTCACACAAATCTATAGAAAAAATAAAAGTGCGTCATCGTTAGTACGTAAGTACCATTAATGTTCATATTATACTTGTTTACAGACATTGCCTACCCACAATTTAAAAAATTGATTTAAAATATTTTAATAGACATATGATATGATATGTGACATGTGTTGATATGATATGTGTTGATTTTAATTCTTCACATTTTTGCTGTAAAACATTCGGAGCATAGAAAGTATTCGAAACGAAAATCAAAATCTGCGATAAAAGACGTCTATCCGGGTCGACTTTTAGTATAAATTAACAAACACTACACAGTACAACAGCAAAAAATATTCGTTAGCTCTAAATCAAATGTATAATTTAACCGCTAATTCTATATAGTTTCATATAACCTTGAATTTTAGATGATAAGTACAATGAACTTAATAAAATTACTTTACTTCGCTTTGTTTTAAAAGTAAGTAGCTCAGTATCTTATAGAAAAGCTAATTAATTTTCTCCTTTAATCGAATCGAACAAAATGTTCAAGTTTAAGTCATTTGTTTCCAATTCAAAGTAATTAATTAATTACAAAGTGGTTTACTTCTTTGTAACATTGAATGAACTTCCATTAATATTATAAATCTGAGAGGTTTTATGTATTGGTTATCTTCATGTTTAATAATTTTAACAATTTTCTTATTTGCAGAAAACGCTGTTAGTAATAAAGCTATAAGTATTAAGTACACTTGAATGATGAATGATGACGACACGTTTGGCTCAGTTTGTAGTAACCTTACTTGTTGTGCCAGTGGTCGCGGGTTTATGGGTGTTTATATTTATAAAATGTATGTTTTAAAAATTACGTATGTCAAGTGCATCAACTATCGAGTGTCCGTAACAAGCCTCGTAGGTTATCACGGAGCGAGAAGGCGCTGTATGTTAGAATGTCCCAACGTATTTATCTTGTATATATATAAAGGCTAAAAATCACTCACGCACTCATCACGAAATATCGAAAACCGCTTGACGATGTAATTTGACAAGGAGGTAGATATACAGTGAAACCTGATTGAGTTCATCAAGGGACCAGCTTTGTCTCACGTATAGAGGTATTCCACTTACCCAGTGTCTCAGATATCCAGGTATAAATATCTGTCTCGTTTTCAGAGGGTTCCATTAATAGAAGTCAGAATACAGATTATTTCAGTTATAGAAAAGTCGTCCCGCTAACGGAGGTAATTCAGTGCCAAAGTGTTGGGACCTCACCTTTCACTGTAGCTAGTAGACGTCCGCTAAGAACGGATTTTGCGCTAGGGCCGGATTAAAGAGGTCTAAGGACTCTCGCAAGATTGTATGAAAGTCCTTTATTTTTGTGCTACAAACTTTAAATTTGGCAAGGAGGTAGTTCATAGTTAGTTAGTAGACGTCAGCTAAGAACGGATTTTGCGCTAGGGCCGGATTAAAGAGGTCTAAGGACTCTCGCAAGATTGTAACTATGAAAGTCCTTTATTTTTGTGCAACAAACTTTAAATTTGGCAGGGAGGTAGTTCATAGTTGGTAGACGTCAGCTAAGAACGGACTTTGCGCTAGTGCCGAATTAAAGAGGTCTAAGGACTCTCGCAAGATTGTATGAAAATCCTTTATTTTTGTGCTTCAAACTTTAAATTTGGCAGGGAGGTAGTTCATAGTTAGTTAGTAGACGTAAGCTAAGAAAGGATTTTGCGCTAGTGCCGAATTAAGGAGGTTTAAGAGCTTTTTGCAAGTTTGCATAAAAATCCTTAATTTTTGTGCTACAAATTTTATATTCAGCAGGGAGTAGCGTGAATCGCTAGTATTTATATATTTTTGTATTAATTTTAATGAATTTTCTAGATTTACTTTTCATTAATCTTATTTGTGAACCCCAGAATTTCACTAATAAAATTTTACAAGCAATTATTAAGTAGGTACTACTTATGGGTAAGTGTAGGTACTGTTACGATGCTGTTTAGTACTTAAGTACTAAATATTTGTTCCATTAATTACTCTCATAATAAGTTAAAGATGTATTTATTGTGTATTCTTAGTTTTACGTTCTTTTAATATTCTAATTATCTAATACTAAAACAACCAGGATATAATTATTCCTATAAAACTTAACGCGTATGTACACGTAATTAGTTCATTTTCAACTCATTTAAAAAGGAATTTTTAATATTAATTGGCTGAATTTCATAAGTGTTCTACGTTAAGTGTTCTCTTTACATGGATACAGTTTTATCGCGAACACTTCGTTTAAAAAAGTTAAAATTAGGACGAAAAAAATCGAAATAAGAGCCTATCACTATAGAGCTTTATTAACGGCCGGTTTCAATAACTAACCGTAAATAATTCTTGAATTTACTACACTTAGAAGCTTATGTCAGTCGTTTCAATAAACAGTGAATGCCTAGCTTTTATACTAATCTATTTTTCATATTATGACTTATCATTTACCAAAACTTGATATTTCTATCCCTCTAATTTGGCAATAATAAATGGGCCTATATAATTTGGTCATTACTTTATATTACATCCAGATTTTAATACTTAATCCAAATTTCAAATTTACTGAATTCACGGATATACCAAAAATCATACTTATACACTCCGTGTAAACTTCATGTAACGTAACTCGATTTAACGACAAACTCCCTAAAGTGTTAAAATCACTCGGCTTTGGTTGGTTTAGCTTATTTTCCATACAATGATACACTCTATTTAGCATTACACCCACTCGCAATAACGACAAAAATTAAACAATAAGTAAAAAAATACAACAAAATTACTGGTGCAGCAAAAGATGCCAGACGAAAATAACAAACTATACGCAATAGCGTTTTAATAAGAATTGTTTTTATGTGTGGAGTTACTAACACTAGTCTGAAATAAGTATTTTCTTTTTTTAATACAGATTTTTCTTCTCTCTATTTAACGACAACTCTTTATAACGTCAAAATATGTGCGGTCCCTTGAATGTTGTTATATAGAGTTTACACTGTATTTAGAATAACTATATGTAAATAGATATAGGCCGCCGGGCCAGATTGCCGGACGCCACTGAGCCCCCCCCCCCCCCTCCACAAGTACGTTAGGACAAGGTGAACGCACGTTGGAGTGAAAAACACAATAACTAAAATGTCCCAACGCGAAACTGGAACCCAAGACTTACGGGTCTGCGGTCGTACTAGTGTTTAACTAGAAGATCGAGGCAGTTGAAGAATATCACTACATATTGTAAAACAAAGTCCTCTGCCGCGTCTGTCTGTCTGTTCGCGATCTCAAAAACTACTGCACCGATTTTCATGCTGTTCTTAACCAATAGATAGATTGGTTTTCGAAGAAGGTTTTAGTATTATAAATGAAACTACCTTTTCGGATTTTGTCGCGGATTTATTTTAGTTCCCTAAAACTAAAATAAATCCGCGACAAAATCCGAAAAGGTAATTTCATTTATAATGTCGAATATTCGCGTAAATCTAAGAAAGTATTAAGGTTTTAGTATATAATTTGTAAACTTTTTGTTTACATTTACTAGCGGAACCCTCGGTTTTACTCGCGCTAAATCAATAGTAGTAATCGCTTGTGAAAAATAATAACAAGACTTACCTCGGCGGGTTAGTTTCCAAATGGGTCAGTTTATCTTCTATAGTAGCATTTTGTGTTTGCATTGCCTCATATTCGTTGCACAGTTGGTTCATTTCGCGGTTAAGTCTTCGCAAATTGAACTCTTGTAGAATGCTCGCGTCTCCAGATGCACCCTTCTCTTTCTCTATGAGTAGTGCATCCTTTTCTGTCTTCATTGATTTTAATAGCTCTTTTATATCAGCCATTCTAAAAATGGAAATAAATTTGTGATTTTCTTAATTAAAAGAAGAAAAGTATGAGTGTCTTTGCAAGTTGTAAACCGCTATTTATGATTTTATTAATTAATTTCTCCCCAGTTAGTTAGTTAGTTAGTAGAAAAAGAAAAGAAAACATGGAGATATTGCTACTTCATTAACTCAATCCTCTTAACGTAAAAGAGTGTTTTTGAATTCAGTATTCAATTCAAAATCTTAATAAATTTTTAAATTATATATAATTGAATCCCTTAAAAACTTACTTGTTTATGTTGTTCTTGAGTTTCTCTTGTAGAGTGATAACTGCTTTCAGGTGTAGAATCTGGATAGGAAAATCTGTTTAAGGCATAGGTGTCGTTGGTATAGGTGTATAAATAGTTTTAAATCTTATTACAGCCATATTTATGACTGTTAACTATATATATAAAAATGAATCCCTATTTTCCTTGGTCACGACATCACGCGTGAACGGCTGGACTGATTTCGCGGATTCTTTTTTTGTTGTGTTTGTTATTATCAGGAGAAGATTTATATGAAAGAAAAAATTAAGAAAGTTGTGGGGAAAATTAGCAAATTAAAAAAAACTTTATAAAATTAACGGCGTTTGACGTATCGTGTGCAATGGTAATTAAATCAGGAAATATATACCGGGCGGTGCGAAGTAAATATATACAACACGTACCTAGGGACGAACCCGAGCGAAGCGAGGGTGAGCCGCTAATAAATTATAATACGGATAATGCTATTTAACAGCCATTTTATTTTCATGCATTAAATATATTACACAAACTTTAAACTCTATTTTCTCGAATTTAGTTGGAAACTTATCATCTTCATCCATCAATATCTTTCAACATTACCTGTTTATGTTTAACATCCTTCTGTTGCAATTTTATAACCCACTCCAAAGCCTGCCCGAGAGAGACTGGTGTATCATTGTAGTAGTTGAAGTCCACTTGATGCGACAAATAAGACGTGGCGTCCAACAATCGGTTAAATTCACGTTCCACCTTAAAAAAAGTGTGTGTGTGTATATATGTACACGCGTTAGAAGTTATACTTCTTTGGCGTAACAAGATAAAAATCTTTTCAAAAATTTTATCTTACGCCACTACAATTTACTTACGACACTAACAATAGAAAAACGGTATTTAATACAATAAAGTTTAATTATAACGCACTATCTAGTTAAATAAAGTTTATTTAAATATCACAAATAAATATCGTGAATACTGTTGTCACTTCTCATGCAAGCATATGTAGATGTCCTTACTTTTAGTTTGTTGATAACTTTTTTTTAAAAACTAAAATGTTGACTATACCTAACTTCACGGTGTCGGTTTTTCATGACGGTGTGCGCGCGCATCGTAAAAATTTACTCTGATCATTTTTTTCTAACGCGCTAAAAGTATACAGGTACAGTTACACATGCTCATAACTAGCACGAAAGCATGCCACTATTGAGCAATTGCTACTTAGTAGCATGTGTGTCGAAACATTGCTAATAATGAGCATGCTTATTTCGAGCATGCTCAGATTTCGACGGTCGTGCGATTTTTGGGCATGCTACTGTCAAAGTCTACTGGAAAATTCACTTGGTTTTCCATTTTTCACTTGCACACTGGCAGAGAACTTGCTAGAATGTCGAATACCAAAGAACCAGCCCGTGCTTAAATAGCATTTGTGTTCAATTTATTGCGTCAGCGTTTTTAATTTATAATGTGTCAGTCAATTACATTTATAATATGTCAGTTTGAAGAGCATGCTTGTTTTAAGCATGCTAATAAGCATGACATTTTATGAGCATGTGTAACTGTACCCTAACTTCAATAACACAAATTATTTGACCACATGTTTGGTTCAGTTTGTAGTGTTGTGCCAACGGTCTCTTGTTCAAGCCCCATTGCTGGCATTCATTTGTTGAGCACTAATGTTTGTTCTCCAGTCATGGGTGTTTATATTTATAATATACAGTATGTATTAAAAGTTATATAATGATTGTAGTGTAACCACTATATGATATCCATAATACAAGCCTCTGCAAGCTGTGTGTAATAATGTCCCAAAATATTTATTTATTTATTTTATTTATAATTCACTAAATGCATTGAAATAAAGGAATATTAAACCATGGAAAGGAATATTAAGCCATGGAATCTGATTTTGGCTTAAAAATCTGCCAGTTGTTGAGATTAAAGACAAAAAATAATATGTAATTTACCATTTCATCCTTATGTTTAGGGACTTGATTTCCAGTTGTTTCATACAACGGACATTTTTGTTTAATTTTATGCAATTCCATATTCATTTGTACAGACAATGTTGTTACTGGATTACCACCTAATCCTGTTACTACCATAGCACCTAAAAAAGACAGTCAAATTGTTAGAAATTATTGAATGATTTTACTTACCCATTAATTATGACGGGGAATGATTAGATGAGCCAACCCCTGATAAAACTGGGAAAAGGCCAGAAAAAGAAGAATTTTACTTGTCTCAAAAACCATTCACAAATAATGTAAAATATATCTGAATATACAAAAATGAAAGGTCACTCACCACTAAATATCAAAAACCGCTAGATGTATAAAGATGAAATTTGGTAAGGAGGTAGCTTAAATAAGTAGACGTCCGCTACAAACGGATTTTACGACAGGATCGGATTAAGGAGGTCTAAATTTGTATGAAAGTCCTTTTTTTTGTGCTACAAACTTAAAATTTGGCAGGGAGCACCAAGCCGCTAGTAATGTTTAATTTTACATGCACAAAGCACCATGCAATAGCAAGTTTTACATTATATATAAGTTACCTAAATCAGCAACATATGGCCCCTTTCTATAAGTGACAACGCGCCCACCCACTCTGTCTCTTCCTTCCAGAATAACAACTTCACATCCAAATGACTGCAACTGGCGAGCCGCAGCTAATCCTGAAACACCTGAAAAATAACATTGTTTCATTAAATATTTACTATCTCAATTCACAAGTTATAATTTTTGTATGTATGTTAAGAATTTGTTCACAAACGTTTTCATTTCTGGCTCATTATAATTGGCGATATTAACTTTCATAAATGGACAATTCAATATTTATAGATATAACTAGCGGACCCGACAGACGTTGTCCTGTCCGCATGCGCAAAACAACGTTGCCTAGCAACGACTTGTTTATAATTGGATATTTCATTTATTGTGTAAATGTATAAATAGCTAATTAATTCAAAAAATACATGTTGTAGTGGACCGAATTGTGAATCTAAACCATTCTCGAATGCACTCGAACACGCACAAAACATTTCATCAAAATCGGTCCAGTCGTTTAGGAGGAGTTCAGTCACATACACACGCACACAAGAAATATATATATTAAGATATAATAAATGGACAATTAAATATTTATAATATAATTTAATCTTCTGAATATAAATAGGGTTAGTAAAGTAGGAGGCTTTACTTACTGAGAGGAGGAATACTTAAATAATACTTAATAATAAACTTAATGTATTAGATGCTGACAAATGTATAATTACCTGCTCCTATAATAATTACTTTTGGCCTTTGTTTTCCTTTGGGCGGAGAAGGGATAGGTGTAATACGTTCATATATCCCATAGTTTATGAAGCCATGTCTTTCTAAAAATGCATGAGTCCTTAATACTAGCCCTGGATCTCCATTGTAGGGAGGCTGGAACAAATATTATTTTAATTGAAATAAGATGTAAATTCACTATATAAATCACACAAAAACAAAAAAAATATTAGTATCAAATTACCCTATTAATACAAAATTCATTACCAATATTGTATTTAAACTGTCAAAAACAACATCTCTACTTTTATGTAACTAGATAGAGCTTGCGTCATGTAAAAAGAACACTGTCTGTCAAGCTGTGCTGAGATAATTTATTGATCAATTTGGTGGTATGAGGCGCATGCCCTGCCACCCCACACCTTCTTTTTTTCTCTCTTTTATATGTAAAAATTATTTTACATAGAAAGGAGAAAAATTATTTTTGACATAAAATTAAATTTAAATTTTAAATTAAATTAAATTTAAATTTTTAAATTTAAGTCAAGAATATGATAATATAAAGAAAGAATTGGAAACACAAAAAAATAGTGTCATCTTCCTACAAAAAGAAAATGAGTTACTACGAACTAATACACGCGAAATTGCTCAGCGTCTAAGACACATTGATCAACAATCCCGCGCTTGTAATATTGAAATAAATTGTGTACCTGAGCATCGCAATGAAAATCTTACTACTTTAGTTCTACAATTGAGTAAAGTAATTAATTGTCCATTAAAAGATAATGATATATTCTACTGTTCACGAACTGCGAAAATGAATAGCACCACTAATCGTCCACGTTCTATATTAGTTCGTTTTAGTGGCCCGCGGTTACGTGACACATTTTTAGCTGCCTCAATTGAATATAATAAGAAAAACGCAAAGGATAAACTAAACACCAGCCATCTTGGAATTGCTGGAGATAAAAAGTCACCTGTCTTTGTAGTTGAGAATCTCTCACCCGAAAATAAAGCACTTCATGCGGCTTCGAGAATGAAGGCTAAAGAACTTTCATACAAATACGTGTGGGTGCGTAATGGTAGAATCTATTTAAGAAAAGATGATTACAGTAAATTTATTCTTATTCAGGATTCCTGTTCCTTGGCAAACCTATCCTAAGTTAGATAATAAGTTATTTTACATATAGCTTTTTGTTCTTTTTATGAGAATGTATAATTACTTTAACAAATTTTAAAATTCGATAACTTAAGAATATATTATCAAAATGTTAGAGGTTTAAAAACCAAAACAGAAGATTTCTTTGGTAACCTTATTTGTAATGATTTTGATATTATCATTCTTACCGAAACATGGTTAAACAGCAGTATCTATGACTCTGAATTGTTTGACCACCGTTACAATGTTTATAGAAGAGATCGTGAAACTTCCGGTTTTCATCCCAATAAAAATGGCGGTGGTGTACTTATTGCTGTTTCTATTAATTTCTGCTCTAAAAGACTTGCCTGGTGCGAGTCTAGGTGCGAAGATATATGGGTATCTATAGATGTGAGATGTGTTGATGGTTCTTTTGAAACTTTAACTATTTGCGCCGTTTATCTCCCTCCTCCCATACAAAAGCATATCCTTGAAGAATTCATAGATAACTCTAATCGTGTATTTGATACTTCCCTTTTCGGCAAGATTCTTATATCTGGAGACTTTAATTTGGGAAATGTGTCTTGGTTTAACTCAGGTCTTACACCCAATAATATATGTGCTAATAGCTTATTTGATAAAATGTTACTAGACTTCGTCGCATTAAACTCACTCACTCAGTACAACAATATTCGTAATATAAACAATAAATATTTAGACCTTATTTTATGCAATGATACTATCAATGAACTTAGCTTGAACAATGACCCTCTTTCTATTGTAGATCCTCACCACCCGCCACTTCAAATGAGTTTACCTTTTAAAAATATAAATGGTCTTCCTTATTCTTGTTCTTCGCGACTTTGTTTTTACAAAGCTGATTATCAAAACATAAGAAATGAACTGAATGCAGTTCACTGGGATACTGTTCTGGGTGTATATAATTCAGTCGATGACATGCTTAGTAAATTTTACGACATTTTACGTAACATAATTTCAAAATCAGTCCCTAAATACAAGCCAAATAACAGTCACTACCCAGTTTGGTTTACTTACGAATTGAAAAATCTGCTGAAAGAAAAACTTAAATTTCGATTTAAATTACTAAAATTTAACAAGAATCCAATGGATCAGATATCATTTAATTTATTGCGAAAACGCTGCCATGTATTACAATCAACGTGCTACCTTGATTATAAATATTACTTAGAATCAATTCTTCGATCTAATCCAAAGTTCTTTTGGTCCTTTTACAAACAAAAAAGACGTAACAAAAGTTCATACCCAGTCGAAATGACCTTAAATAATAAAACTGCTTCTAAAGGTGTCGACATATGTAACTTATTTGTTGAACAATTTTCGTCTGTTTACAGTTTGGGTACTTCATCAAATAATATTTTTAATAATTATACAGCAATAGAAAAAAATAACAGCATTTGCAATGTACATATAACTCTTGTAGAAATTTTGAATGTTATAAAAAGAATGGACCCTAATAAAGGTGCAGGAGTGGATGGACTACCGTCCTACTTCATTGTAAAATGTGGCTCTGCAATAGCGTATCCTCTATTTTTAATATTCAATAAATCGTTAGTAACAGGTATTTTCCCATCACTTTGGAAACAATCCCTAATCGTTCCTATATTGAAAAATGGTAATGCTGAACTGATATGTAACTATAGACCAATTTCTATACTTCCTACATTCGCAAAAATGTTCGAAAAACTTTTATGCCCTGTAATTAATTGGCATTTTAAACAAATTATTTCACCACATCAACACGGCTTCTTTAAACACAGGTCTACTTCTTCTAACTTAGTTTTATTCGTGGAAGCGGTTTCTCGTGCAATAGATTCTCGGCAGTCTATTGATGTAATATACACGGATTTCAGTAAGGCTTTCGATAAAGTACTTCACAGTGTTTTGATCAAAAAACTTTCTGATTGTGGTATCACGGGCGGGCTGTTGAATTGGTTTAAGTCTTACCTTACCAACAGGGAATCAGTAGTAGTGGTTAACGGATTTAAATCTCACCCCTTTAAGGTTCTGTCGGGGGTCCCACAAGGGTCCCATTTGGGACCGATTTTATTCAATGTCTTTATTAATGATATAGGCGATTGCTTCCATCATTCTGAATACTACTTATACGCAGATGATCTTAAATTTTCCCGAACTATTACCTCTCAAAAAGATGTAGATTTGCTTCAAGCTGACTTAGATAGACTAATTACTTGGTGCAATAACAATGCGATGAACTTAAATATAAAAAAGTGTCATGTAGTAAGTTTCAATAGACTAAAAAGAAAATTCTGCAGTAGTTATAAAATATGTAATATTTCACTAGAGTTTATCGACGTAGTCCGTGACCTCGGTGTTTTCCTTGATACAAAATTACGCTTTCATATTCATATCGATGAAATCTGCCGAAAGGCTTTTAAGAACTTGGGCTTCATTTTGAGATACTGCAATGACTTTCGAAATCCACAAACCTTAATATGCTTATATAATGCTCTTGTGCGCAGTGTTCTAGAGTATTGCAGTGTAGTGTGGAACCCTTACTACGATGTTTACATAAAGAGATTGGAAAGCGTTCAAAAACGTTTCTTGTGGCACCTATCATTCAAATTTGGCCAAGTAAAAAAATTACCACTTTATGAAGACCGTTTATCACATTTCGGAATGACCACGTTGACTAATCGGAGACGTATGCTCGACACTCTGTTCTTACACAAATTAGTTAACGGTAATCTTGACTGCCCACAACTACTTGCCCAAGTTCCAATATCAGCGCCTTCTAAGAGTTTACGCTTAGATAAACGAGCTTTCTTCATAACCAATGCTGCTAACTCTAATTTAGGCTATAACTCCCCTCTTAATAGAATTATTAAAACATACAATTTAATTAACAAGAATAAGGACATACTTGTAGATATATTTAATGATAAACTTTTTAATTTTAAAAAAAAGATCAGTACCTCTATAGCTAAAATATAATTGTAAACACCTATACAGATACAGCATTTATTTTTTCTTTTATTTCTCGTAAAATGTTATTATTATTTAAGTTTTTTTATAATGAAATGATGAAGTTAAAATTTTGTTTTACCTACTATGTGTAATGTCGTTATCACCTATAATTAAGGTACTACTCTTCATATTTTCTTTTCGATGTACAATTTTATTTTTCTTGTGTTTAGTAAGTACTTTGTTGGTGGTCTAATAAAATAAATAAATAAATAAATAAATAGACATATATTGTTTCATAAAGAGAGACTCTGGTAATAATGCAGTTACCAATAGAAAATGTATTAAATGAATAAATTTAATTTTTTGCAAGTAGATTAAACATTCTACACTGAATCAAACATATTTTATTAATTATTAAAAATAGAATTGTATTTAATGATATTCTATCTAATATATTTATCCTACCAATAACCAACATAAGGCTACTTCAAAAATAAAAGACTAGGCCTAGTACTTTTGTGCATGAATGTACCCATGCACAATCATATCCCCACCACTTTCTTCCAGCATTCTTTTTATGTGACGCTAATTATAACTAATCTTTAAATAATTTAAAGATTCATCTATTAAACTTACTTCCATTTTCTTTACTGCTTGCTCTTGAGTCAGCTGTTTCTTAGGATCTTCAAACCATAGTTTCAGTACGCGATTTCTAATTTGTACAAATGTAAGACTTGATGCTCCTTGCAAATCAGAAAAACACTCTGCTTCAAGAGATGACATTTTGTCAAATGGCAATCTAGATTGAAATGCTGCTCCTTCCAAACTAGAAAATAAAATATTAAATGATAATCAAAAAATGAGTTAACAATCTTAGCTCGAGGCTTTAACTTTTTTTGCTTATTTTGAATATGTAATTTTTATACAGTAAAACGATTACTTCTTTTCTTTATCTTTTATTTAATATCTTTTATTTAATATAGGTATTACCGACAGTCCCCTGTGCAGAGCTTGCATGGGAGAAGAAGAAACGGCTGCACATGTACTTTTAAATTGTCCAGGTGTAGCGGCATACTGGGCACAACATCTTGGCACCCCAACGACACTCCCGGAGATCTTTAAGAAGCCTAAAAGACTTCTGAAGTTCTTGGAAGAGCTGGGGTGGCAGGGGTAAACTTCTCACACACGCAAAATAGGCGCACAGTCGTCGAGTTGCGGAAACCAGCCCGCTCATACCATACCATACCATACCAACATACCTGTTAAGCATTTCTTTATAATTAATTTCCTCGATATCTTCACTTTTAGTTTCTTCGATAATAATCTGTTTTTCATCTTTTTTTGAATCTGTCGTTCGGCTTGATGAAGATTCTCGGCGTCCAGCAACAGAAGTAGGACTAGAAGGCGTAATTTTACTTTTTTCAGACTGATCCGATTCCGAATCATCTTGTTTCAATTTTTCATCTAATTCGCGGTTTTCGACCTAGGATCAATAAACATAACCTCAATACCAAAACAAACCGATTAAACCATAAATATCATAATATAAAAAGTTATTACCTTAGTACGCTTACGACGACTCATTTTATCCGCTTTCAGGTTCTTTATTGCCAACAAAAAGGGAAAATGTTAAAATAAAAATCTAATACGAAATCAAAACAATCAATGAAAAAATACAGTGACAAGTGAGAGTGACAATGACTGATGAGTGATGACAAATGATAATGACAGCAAGACTTCAAGTATTACTCTATGAAAAAACTAATTTAAAATCGATTTTGCTATAATAATATGATTATTACCTATTATAATTATATCATCATCTATACATAATATAAAATAAATAAAATTTCAAAATTCAAATTCAAATTACCAGCTTTGCACTAAATGCATGTCATGAATATACGGTTCTTACATAAAAAATAAAATTTTTATTTTATTGTCTGCCTGTTTGTTCCGGTTTATTTGTGAAACGGTTCGAGCCATGGAGATTGTCTCTAACCTCCATGGTTTGAGCGATTTTGACGGGACTTTCACTCGCAGATAGCCAAAGAGAATGTAAACCCTACGGAGCAGATAGCTAATGCCACAGAGTACATTATATTATATAAGTGTATAAGTTTACTTTTATTTTATTAGAAAATTATAAAAACCGTTTAATTTATGTCTTCTCTAATATATAAAATTCTCGTGTCACAGTATTAGTTATTGAATTCCTCCGAAACGGCTGGACCGATGTTTATGAAATTTTTTATGTATATTCGGTAGGTCTGAGAATAGGTCGTAAGCTATTTTTTATTCCCCTAGGGCCTTGGTGGTAAGAATGGTAATTTTGGGTAAAATATTTTCATCCTTCTATCCCTGTATTCCCTATTTTTTTATGATAATAAGAACGCGGATGGAGCTGCGGGAAATGCTAGTAGGTATATAAAATGATTAAAAAAAAGAAATTAAATTAATCTTGGTCAAGGATTTTTATTTTGTAATATTAGACACATATTTACAGATTCATATCATTATATTAGTCATTATTATATTTATCATGATTCTTATGTATAATCGTGATATTGAATACTTATAAGCTTTTTCTAAAATGACTTTGTAAAAGGCTTTCATCGGCGTATCCAGCGATCTCTTGTGGAATTATTGAACTCTCGTCGATTGTTCCACAAGGACGACACATGCATTCTAAGGGTGCTTTCGTGGATACCTGTAATATAAATTTAATATAATTAATTATATTTTCAATATTTGCTATTATTTTAGACCGTAAGGTCTGCAAATGTTTTTAGACTTTCTTATCTTATACTTGTTTAAAATTCATATTATGAAATTTAAATGTTTCAAGCATTTCGAGTTATTAATTACCTTTCTAAATCTTTTCTCTTCACTTTTAGCCTTCGGACAAAATAAAACAACGGTGGCTTCACGTTCTCCTGATTCTTGACAACAATTACATGAACGCTCCATTTGCCAGATCTTACTACCGGACACCTTTAACATAATGTAATAATATAAAAAATAGCCAATGATTTTAATCTGAACATATTTCATCATTCATCATTGGATTGGATTTGGATTATATTACCTGAACATAACTCGTGCATTTTCCGATACATGCATATGAGGGAATTGGCTTGGGCACACAACCAGGGTGCTGCAGAACATGAATAACTGGAGTCATTTGACATTCATGGCCTGCAAAAAATTTATTATGTAAATAAGTTACAAACTATAATATAAGACCATTACCTATGATAGAAACTTTTAATAATATTGTACCTGGGGGCAACTGTATTTCTTGACCATTGACTTTATTTTCAGGGAAATAGCAAACTGACAAGACAATTAAAGAAAAACAAACTAAATTCAAAGAAAACATTGCTAAACAGCTCTTTAAGGCTTTGTTCCTAAAGTTCCTTAGCTACTTGTTCTTGATTTGAAAGATGCAAGACAAGTGAAGAATTTCGCAATAAAGACTGTTTATAAAGGGCTTAAATGACCTCATCATGTTCATAAATACTTGTTAAATGTGTGAGACATTGAATTCATTTTAGCAAACATACCCCCGATGAAATGTTCTGATTTCAAGCAGTGTGAACACGACTTCGATAATGGATTTTTCATCGACATCACGTTTAAGTTAAAGCAATAACAAGACGCAAGACATACCATAATATCTAGAGATTAGACTTAGTATAGACATAAATTCGAAAAATAAAATGTAATTTATTGATTTCCATTTATCTGCTGAAATACAAATTAAATAAATATAATTCAGATTGTAACGATAAGCCTAATATTATTAATAGACCCTATTAAAATATACTTGTATGCGTGTATAAGTTTAAAATACTCTTTGTTCGTTTGAAATTTGAATAAGTACTTATTAATAAACTAGAGACTCATCACTCACCCTCGCTTTGCGCGAGGGAAGTCGCGGGTTCCGCGCCGCGTGCTAGTATTAGCTAATACCCAGCTGTAGGTAAGACGGTGCGCTTGAATTTATTTCTCACGTCCGTATTTTATTTATTTTTTGCGATTACTCCTAAGATATTCGCTTAAATTATATGGTGTAAAAAAGTACAATAATGTAAGTACATGAAATGCTTAAAGCCTCTAACTTATTTAAAATGATGATAAGGTAAAGATAATACCGTATTTGTGTAAATCTAGACATATGACAGAGAGATAAGAGATAGACATATGACATTGCGGACTTTTCCGTAGACCTATATAAGATATGTAACAATTCCACCATACTTGATTTTGTTATACCTAACGCAAAAGGGTTTAGGCAGCGTTTTGTTTGAAAGCTCCCAGACGGCTTATTTTTTCCGACATCTCCAGCAGATATCATTATATTTTAACCAGTGTATACAAAAACTGAAAAATTATTTACTAAAACCTTCTCGGAGAACCATTCTATCCATTGGTATAAACAACATGAAAATAGATGATGTAGTTTTCGAGTTTATCACGAACAGACAGACGTATAACAGATACGGCGGGGGACGTTGTTTTATAATATGTAGTTAAGATGATAGTGTTATATTAAACAACGAATGAACTCAATGGATTTGTGAAATCTATACCTATTATATTAAATAGAAATAAGTTAATGCTCAGTACGCACTCGCTTGGGTGACCGAGATAAGCGGGTTTAAATCCCTCACCCAGTTTCTTTAATAAGTAATAATAGTATTTTTGTTACATTTATTTATTATTTCTAGCCGTGTGTGTCATTTTAATTTTTTATATATTGTGTTATAAAGTTTGATCCCTGTCGGTCAGATGAGGTGAGTTTCACCTTTGATATCCCGTAGCTCATTAAAAAAGGGCTGATGATGATCCCGTAGCTTGTATCAATAATAAATCAGGCTGCTACAAAGTTTTATTCCATTATCATACAACTTAATCATAAACTTAAAATATTGGCTGTACTTCCGAAAAAAAATAATCGTATGGGAATTGGGACGTCCGATTAATGTGAATTTTGGTATACATATGTGACGGCGCACTCAGTGCGCCATCTGGAAATGTTGGGTAAGTTTATCGGATAAGAGTGTGAAATCAAGCTTTGACAGCGCACTCTTGTAAAGCGTCGAAGCTATGGTAGCAAGGTGATACAAACTGGCATGTTTTAAAAAGAAATTAAATTAGAGAATAAAGTGAACTATTTGAAAAACAAAAAAAGGGAATGTCAGATTTGGACCGCCGATGCACCACGTATCATCGACGAATTACTTATATCCGAATAATGGAACTATTATTGATAATATAATGTTTTAATGTGTTTACGTTGTACTTAGTTATGAGTGTGTTAAGTTAAATTGAGAATGTGCTGTGTTTCTCAAAAGACACTAACGATCACGCCCACATCTACGACCTACTTCTGATATTAGCCGTCCTGCGCTTATATATGGATTTCAACGTGCTAATGGCATATTATTTATGTAGTATGATAAAATATACAAAACATCCGCAAATTTTATGGTGTAAATATAATAGGTTAAATCTACGAAACTTTTTCGCGTTTATTGCAATAAATATTACTTAATGTTTAAATATAAATATTTTCCACAAAAATAAAAAGATTATCATTTTTTGTTTAATAGGGACGTTTTATGTGTAGAGCCCAATGATATTTTAACTACAGATATGTTATACGCTCACTAAACAACCGAAAAAAGTGTTCCGCGCTGCACACATACACACTTTTCATTCAAGGTACTGTATGTCAAAATGATAGAAAGGGGATAGTCGATAAAATCAATAAGAAAAAAAGAGACAGCTAGTGTTGTCAATTGCGCGTCAATGTAAACAAACATTAGTCTAGCGACCGATGACATATCAGAATATTAGGCAAATAATTGAAATATATTAATAAATCGAAGTATACTGCGTTCTTACATGTGTTTTATTAACTTTGGTATCATAATTGGTGCATTTCCTAAATACACAGGATGGCATTTTTTTAATTTTGTAGCAGCGTACCACTCGTCGCCATGCGGTGACACAGACTAAAGGCAATACGTCCTAATTAGGATGTTTTCGAGTTTTCACGATTGCGCGCTCATAACATATCTATAGTTAAAATATCATTGGTAGAGCCTGTGAAAAAGCGGGAATCTCCATTTGTATAAGTATTTTGTTCAATTTTCATTAGCTTCGATATAATTTACGTATGCAGATTAAAATATGTATATGTAAACTTTTTGTTAAAAAAAGTAGATTTTTGTTGATTTATTAAGGTGGGTTGACCATGGAAGGCCATGTTCCTTAGAAGACCAATTATTAAAAAGTCATAGTTATTGCCACGTGATGACAAATTCCTTGTACAAGTAGGTACACTTAAAGAACATAGATTCGGTGACAGTCCCTCGCGCCGATATTATGTCGATGCGATCCCTCGATGCATTCGACTCCAATCACTCGACTTGTCTTGGCGACGTTAAAATTGTAACTCGCGCTCACAGAAAAACGTACGTTTTTAAAGTAAATAACCTATTTTTTTTTCTTTGGTTTTTCTTACTCTGAACTAATAATGAGTTGGGCTATGGCAAAAATAAAAAAGTTACTACTTTATTATGATTTCGGTAGTTTTCTTAAAAAAGTCAATGGTTCCTTGTAAGGCCAGTTATCAATATAAAACTCATTAGTATTGTTTTTTAAAATTTTCTAAAAATAGATCCTTAGTTATATATAATTGTGTTCAAGATATTTTCGTTGAGTATTTTAAAAAAATATAAATTATGCTGTGCGTTTAACTAATGTTCCATTATAATTAATAATGAAAGACCTTTTAATGTAGGTACTTTAATAAGTATAAGCAGACGTTCATTTTCAGTTAAATGACTGATTTATAATATTGGCCTTGTATGGAGCCCTCTTTTTAGCAAGGCTGTTTAGTAGAGCTTTTTTTTTTATCTGTGGTAGAGCGTGGTAGAGCTTACAGCTCACTAAAACCTAAGTTTAATAGATAGTGATTAAATCTGCAATAAAAATGTGTGTTTAATATGTTACATAATAAACCAAAATGTTTTTTCATTTTTGTATTTTTTAGATCTCGTTTTAAATATTTATACTAATCTAAAGCTTTTTTTATTTCCGAGACTTAGAGGGAGGGAAAAAGGATCATATGTTAGGGATTTAATGAATTTAATTGTAATTAAAATAATAAGTGTCGAAAATTAATACAAATGCCCTTTCTCACTCTTCTTGGAC
The DNA here is from genome assembly GCA_951802675.2 of Boloria euphrosyne. Lineage (NCBI taxonomy): Eukaryota > Metazoa > Arthropoda > Insecta > Lepidoptera > Nymphalidae > Boloria > Boloria euphrosyne. Next base: position 8,426,027 of record OX637879.1, on the reverse strand, counting down.
AAAATCGTCTGCATCCTGATATTTATAATTTTTTTAAAATTTTCATTGTAATAAATATTTATTTTAAATAAGATTGAAACAAATATTTCTTCTAGATTGGCCTTGAAAATTCGTAATCAGGTCATCGAAATACCTACATAGTACATGTGTATGAAAGATCGTTAGAAGAAAACACAGCTCTATACTACCAGCAACAGTGACATTTAGATTCTGAAAAGATTCCAAACCAAAACACTGAAATATTTAACATCTTACAACCCTCAATATATCAGCTATAAGAACATAATATTATGTATTTCATTATTTAAATGTACCTAACAATTGCTAAGCTAGCAAAATATAGCACAAACTACTAGAAAGACTCAATTCACAAAAATACATATATATTTAGACTCAGTGAAGATCAAGGATTTCCAAATAAAAAATTAAAAAGACTGTAGTGACTCGTTCTCTTTAATATAGATTCCTAAGATGTATCAAGCAATGCGATGGTGTATTGTTGTGTCGAACAGATTACACCGCGGGTGCATAAGAAAAAAAGTCATTTTACCCCTCTGGCACACTGCTGGTATTAATATGCGCAGTGTATGTTCCTATATGTTTGTATGTTAACTCTTAATTACTAAACAGCTTAACCGATTATAGCAATTTATACCTTTTATTTATATTGATTATTATATAAGTCTTGAGAACTTTTTTTTCAAGATTATCGATTTTTAAGAGAAGACAAGAGTATTAAAAACATTCAATTCTTATATGATGTAAAAAATTCCTAAATATTACTCCAAAGTCCAAACAAAACGTCTACCTGGCCAGTACTAAGAAGTTTTAAATAAAAAAATAATAAATAAAAATCCGACTACATACATAAAAGTTTTTCTGATTTAACAAAATGGTATAGGTAAGTACCTACTCTAAAAATATGTAAGTAATATAATATATTCTGTTATTCAGAATAAAACCAGGAGATAACTTCGCGAAGTAGATTCATTCATTATTGGACAAATATATAATATTGTTTAAATATATATAAATATTTCATAATAACTAATAACATTTCTTTCAGGCAGTGTACAGAAACGTAGAGCCCGTATGGTGCTATGACGCAAAGTAGAGTTGGCATTTTAAGCTGTCCTTTTTATACCTACTCCCTTGTACTTAACGCATTTTATCTACTGAACTCTAATAAAAATATTTAGGTGGCGGCATTTTAAATACTGACATCTTAAGTAATATGAAACTCTACCGCACAGCTCTGTTAACATACATAGTACGTTACCTACTCGTATCTAATATTAAGATTGCGTACCCAATAGAGTAGAAACAAACAAAAGAAAGATATTAAGGGATGGCTTAAATAAAAAAAAATATTAACATTGTATTTTCATCGTTTTAATTAATATAGTGATTGAATCTTTTCCTTGACCAGAAACAAGCCTGTGTTTAAACACATTAAAAAATATATTATTAAAAAAGTCACAACATAATATGGTTCGTGTTTGTGTCTTTGTTTTTCATTTTTATGTCTTCTAATAATAATTTTTGTCAATCATTGAATTAGCGACTGTAATCTCCACATTTATAGCATTTGCACTCAGCAGGTTCTCTTAAGCGAACCTCCATAATGGCGCGATCTTCATCTTCAAATCTCATACCATCAGCGTCGTAGCAATGAGTTAGGGTCACCAATCGCTCCCTTAGATAATTTTCTCTACAGCAAAAACATTCCTGCAAACATTAAGTTCATCTATAGAATATATTGATTATATTTTCAACATTATATCATTTTTAGGCTTCCGTAGCCACATGGTAAAAAACGGAACTCATAAGATTCGTCATATCTGTCTGTCTGTCCTGCTGTATGTCACAGCCACTTTTTTTCGAAACTATAAGAACTATACTGTTGAAACTTGGTAAGTAGATGTATTCTGTGAACCGCATTAAGATTTTTATTACTAGTTTATTTTACAAATAATTTTAAATAATTTTATATAAAAATAAATAAGTACTTTTAAAAAGCCAGTCGGTGTTACTACACTAGGCTGCACTTGGCTGTTGCATATTCCTTCACATTTGTTGACACTGACTTCACCGCTACACGATCTCATTAGGCTGCCCATTTCATCATATTCCTCTGGAAAATATATATTACTTAAATAATACTACTTCAGACAAAGTATAATATAATCACTCTTTACAGCAATGAAGATTAATTTGTTCATCACTCTAATTCAACTCTTGATATTGAAATGAAATCGAAAGAATCGAAAGAGATTGGAAACTTAGAACTCATGTACCTACAAGTACGTATATGGCGTAGCTACTGACTTGATTTTAATTTAATGAAACTAAACTTTTAATTAACGATTCAAGATAAAACATAGGATTTAAAAAATAACAAACCTTTAGTTACATGAATCTCAGTTGGTAGGGTCTCACAATTTTCATCTGCATAGCAGTTTATAGAGATAAGTAATAACACTTCTAAGATAAACAACGCAATGGTTTTTGAAGAAAATGCCATTTTATAATGTACTACACTATTTTACTACTGACTATTCTACGGTGAAAATGTAACTGTCGTTTGCTTTGATTTTCCGTCTTTTTATACGAAATTGGCGTTGCTTTACTTTAACTTCGCGCAAGTGTAATAAAAGCAGTGTCATGTTTATCAACGGGTGGTTAAAGATTAAGTAGATTGTGTTGTAATGTAATGATACAGCTTACAATTAAGAATTATTTTAGAGTTTAAAATATATAAAAACATATAGTAACAGTCAGTATGAATTTTTCAGAAATACAAAGTTTCCCACATTAAAAATTATCTTATATCACTAATCCAAGCCAAATTTCTATCACAGCGAACTCCATTAAAATCTGTCCAGACAGATAGACAAATATTTTGAAATGTGTAATACTTATGATCTAATATCCTTTTTCAAAAATATATAGTCACATATGTTATTTATTAATTACTTATCATTAATATTTGTTCAGTGATATTCGAATTTTATTATATGTAAGAAAAGATGTTACGACAGTTGCCAGTTGCCACCATGGTGCGCGCAATTTTAATGGTTTTAAATCTAGAAAACCATGATCCACCAAACTTTTTGTAATGCAACCTAGCACGGTTTATTTATAAATAAAATAAGCTTTCATATTTTGATAGTAATATGTAATTCGATTAGAAATCTAGCCCGGTTTACACGTATTAAGTACCTAATGAAATAGTTAACTTGCTTTTAACTTAATTTAAAGTGACTTATATTTAAGTAGCTGTCCAAAGGTTTTTAAGTAGATAAGTAGTTAAGCTCTTTAGTTTACTCAAGATGGACAATCAACAACGTAATGAAGTCATAAATTCTGTGCTTAAATTTGTTATTAATAAGGTCTTGGACGACATAAAATAAAATCTTCTATACATATAATAAAACTGTAGAAAAGTCGTTTTTGTACATCAAAAAAAAATATAAAAAAATAGCCAGGGTGTTAAAGGACAACCAATAGAACACATTTCCAGCATTTTTAGAATTTTTGTCTGTTTGTCTGTTTGTCACTTTGTCGGTTTGTCTGTTTATTTATCCGGGCATCACTTAAAATGTACAAAAGCAATGTAGATAACTTTTATACACAACGATTGAACGTAACTTGAAGTAACATTAAGTTTTTGTTTTATTGCAATCGGTTCAGTCTATCAAAAGATATTTGAGTTTAAAGTGAAGAAGTAGAGAAATTCCAGAAGTAAAATTACTGTTATGTGCATTTGGTCTCACTCATCTACACACCTGAGTGTAAATATGCGTGCACAGTTAGGAGGCTGCGAAAATCATTTTCGTTGTAAATATAACATAAGTAGTAATTATGATGATACGGTAATTGTTTAATAAAAATAAAAAAAATAAAAATCTTTATTTGAAACAGTTTTATTGATTGTAAAAACTTATTACATCATTAGTTTTAGTACCACAAACTCTCGCTACGTCCGATAGCGCCAAAATGGCGAATATCAAGCAGCCACAAAAGCACGTTGACAACAGCCAGTCCAGTGGTATTATAGAGGTCAGTGTTTGTTATTATTATTTTTCATCTATGGTTATTATCATCAATGATTAAACCTCTACAGTATACAAAAGTTTCGCCCACCAAAACTACCTCGAAAAATAATAAAAAATACAAAAAAATTATATATATATTTTAATTTATAATGATCTGTAAGCTGAAAATTATCACTAAGTAATTTTTTTCAGACAAATTGTCTGTGCTTTTCAGACATGCCAACGTAACTTTCGACCAAATCACTCTGGGAAGTGGCAGTGTGACCAGATTTAGCACAATTCTGCAAATTTAGCAGAATTAGAACCGTAATTTAGGGTCTAGCAGATTGTATAGCAGATTTGAAAAGATAGCAGTTTTTGGCAGAATTATATATACCTAATCATCGCAGAAAATTAACATGATAATACACGCTTGTGTAGTTGCACTGAAACTGCTTAAAAACATGTACCATTCATAAGCAATGTGCGATAATTTAGGGGAATTCCCAATAAATGTATACTTTCTTTCGAGTTGTAATTTGTATGTATAGTAGTTCACAATTATTTTGACACTTGTAGCGCTAGTTAGAATCTTTGCATCGCCAATACGTTAATAAATATTTTAAATAATATTTCTGGTTTTTTTATACATGCGCGTTTGCGACAGCGTTTTTGCGGGAATAAAAAATGTTTAAAATTAATTTTAATTTTATGGCAAAAAAGCGTGTTTATTTTGCCGAAGTATATTTTATTGTGGCTTTTTATTAGGAAAATCAACATTTTAAAGTACTATTTCTAACATAGTAGAATACCCTATTTAGCAGAATTGAGGCAAGCCGTTAGCATAATGTTCAATTTAAATCTGGTCACACATGTAGTGGCAACACTTCAGTTCACTTCAATAATTGTCAAATAAGGATTGTTAAAGCCACTCTTAATTTTTTAAAACTATTTGTGAATTAAAGCAAATCGGCAACTAGTTGTATCAAGCTTAAACATGATCATTGATGAAAATGTATTGATATCATTAATTTTAATATTCTCATGGCTGGAATATTCATGGGAATTATATCTTTCTTTGCGGCAGGTAAAACAAATTATAATCAATTCTTTTTACTATTTGTTAAATTCTTTACTTCCTTAAGTTCCTTATTCCTTCCTTACTTCCTAAGATTTTGGTCAGTTTTAATATCGAAATCTTCGAAATCAATCTTTTCATTTTTCGTATAATGTTTATTATTAACAGAAGTAATAATAGTCCTTTTAAGTGTAAAGAGGTTATAAATAAAGCGGTTATATTGTATAAATAAAATATTTCCTTTTTTTATATTTTCAGCGCAATATATACAAAACTAAAAATACTATTCCAGAAGATTTAAAAGAATTTCTCAATGAGGAATCATTTAGAAAAGCTCGACTTTATGGCATGGATAAATCTCAATATTCAATAATAAAGGATTTTTTCAATATTGGATTTACATCAATTATTCTTTACAATAGATGGATGTATACAGCATGGAAAGTATCTGAAAATATAGCTGCCCTATTCAACATTGGTGCAGACCAGGAAATTTTAATAAGTTGTGTCTATATGATCTTTGTGACATTATTCAATTTTGTTGTATATATGCCATTTTCAATTTACCATACCTTTGTTCTTGAAGAAAAACATGGATTTAATAAGCAGACAATTGGATTCTTTATAAAGGATCAGTTCAAGTCACTAGTGCTCAGTCTTGTAATCACTTTACCTATTGTATCTATATTAATATATATAATTATGCTTGGAGGAAATATGTTTGTGATTTGGCTGTGGCTTTTCACAACAGTAACTACTTTAATACTTTTAACACTTTACCCTACAGTGATTGCACCCTTATTTGACAAGTTTGTTCCCTTACCTGATGGTGATCTCAGAAAAGGTATTGAAAATTTAGCAGCAAGATTAAATTTTCCTCTGTCCCAAGTTTATATTGTAGAAGGTTCAAAACGATCAGCACATAGTAATGCATATTTCACTGGCTTATTTGGTGCTAAAAGAATAGTCTTATTCGATACATTGCTTGAAAAATATGATGAAAATAAAAAAGAAACAACTGGTTGCAAAAATGAAGAAATTTTGGGTGTTTTAGCTCATGAATTAGGCCATTGGAGCTGTAGTCACATTTACAAATCTATTGCTCTTACTGAAGTAAACCTTTTGCTTCTTTTTACTGCCTTTGGTCTTCTTTTTAAATATTCTATGCTATATACGTCATTGGGATTTCCGGTAGGACAGGAACCTGTGGTAATAGGCCTGATAGCTGTTATGCAATTTATATTAGCACCATATAACTCACTCTTATCATATTTTACAACTGCTTTATCCCGGAAATTTGAGTTTGAAGCTGATAATTTTGCAGTTTCTTTGAATTATCCAATGGAACTTAAATCTGCTCTAATTAAATTAGGTAAAGATAACTTAGACTATCCTATTTATGACAAATTGTATTCAGCTTGGTATCATTCACACCCTACTTTGTTACATAGAATTGAAAATATTAAAACACAAACTGCAAATAAAAAAGATGATTAATTAATTAATATTATATTTCAATTTTAGCAGTACAATAACAATAAACCATGTATGTTTTTAGTGCAATAAATGCTGTCATTATGCATTCATATGATTTGCATTTAGGTCAAAAAGATAGAGGCATTGTACACTTAAAAAATGTTTATATTATGTATTATAAAATAAAATAATTTTAAGATTAATGAGCATTTATTTTGCTCATAATTCTTTGTAATAGAGCACAAAACTATTTAAAATTATTCTAGAAAAAATAATCCTAAGGTAATCATTCTCTAGAGTAAGTGTTCGTTCTATTGTATTATTATTTAACTGCATTTACAAAAATTTACTAGAATTGTAATAAATGTATCAGATATTTAAGACATTTTATTAAATGTCTAGAATTTAATTTTCGGCCATTACAAATTACCGAAATAAGTTTTTTGATGTCAATCACTGTTTTAAAAATAAATATCTTTGAACTTGGGATTAGCTGTTTATTTTTTTATGACATTGGAATTGGGTGGATACATATACATACATACTTCTCTATGGGTGGATAAATGTGTGTGTATTTGCTTTGAATGAAAAGTCTTTATCCTTATAAAAATCCTACCCTTGCTTTGAATTTTATATATGTAGCAATATACTCTATGCTTTGAATGCTTTGAATGAATGAATAATCCTATATGTCATCAAAAGTTCGGTCAATAATAGAACTGCAAGAATACAAAAATATGATCAACATGCTTATTATAAATGTGTTGAGCAGCACAATTTTAGCACCCCATCGAAGGATTTTTGAAATCAAAATGACCTTAATGATTAATCCATAGGTCTACGTTGGGTCTGTATAGGTCAACTGTCATTTAACATTTTCGTTAGGTCACCTGTAGTTTCTTAATAAATATTTTTTTTAATTTTGCAAAAAAAATTGCAACTTAGCACACCTAATTTAAACGAAAACTGATAAATCTTTTTATTTCTACATTCTTTATCGTGGCAGTATAGTGGTCGGCACGGAAGAACGAAAACGGTGGAAGTGCCAAGTAAATTATTTCATAAACAATTTATTTGTTAAAAACAGTTATTTAAACAATAGGAGATAAAAAATATTAAAAATTATTTTTAAGTAGCTTCTGATCATAAGAAAATGATAATTTTTTTTAAGAAAAAAATATTGTTTTTCAATGTTTAATAAAGCTTTATAATTTTTCATCTTAGTAAATTGTTAATAACAAAACGAAAGTTAACAATTTTTTAATTTTTCCTACGGGAATTTATTTTAAGACCTTTGAGAAATAGCTCCAAGGAAGGAAAGAATTCTCAGATTAATAGCACTTGCAATGTTAATGTTCATGCTACAAAAAATTGTTAATTTATTAATAGATAACTTATTGAAAAATCGCGATAACAATGTTTTGACCACGGATTATAGTTCATTGATCTGTCCTGTAGGCGCATGAACTTTTTCAATTTTTTATTTTCATATTTATTAAGTTTAAATATTATTTATTAATTTAAGGTCCGAAGAGGGCGTAGCTTGCGCAAGCCGGAGTACCTGTTTTCGGACGTATTTTCAACCCTCTAGGAAAATTAGAAATATTAGTTTACAATTCCGGGAGTCAAGATTTTTTTTTTAGGAAATTTCTTCCTTTTTTTGACTCTTTTTTCTAATTTGAAGAATCTTTATTAGTTTTTGAGATATTTGCAAAAAACTAAACCCCTTTTTTTTAGATAATTGTTAATAACTTTTGCAATTTTTGCAAGCGGTGTGAAAATTGACCTTTTGAATAAAAGAACATAGTTGGAACAAAAAAACAAAAACGTGCAAGACTTTCTAGTTACGGTTGGCTTAGTATCTTGATATTTTCATCATCATCTGAAAAAGCTGAACACACTGTAGCAGTCTTGTGGTCTGAGAGCTCACAGTCATCCTCGGATTCAGATACCACATCATTAGGTTCTATTCTCCTAGGCTGATTCAACGGTATTTTTATTGATCCTCATTATCCATGTCGCTGTCCCTCAGTTGTTCGAGCCATTTGTTCATCACAGACTCAGCACCTTCATCAAGGACGTTTGTAGACACTACTACAAGACGCCTTTATATTAACTGAAAACAAAAGAATACACAATAAAAATACCGTATTAATACCCTGGTGGAGTCCTTTTCCTTTACGTAACCAAATAAGCAATAACGCTTGTAATGGTGTAATACAAAATGCTTGGCAAAAGATTTTTCTAAACAAAACAAAACGAGGGTTTTTCTGGACAGTACGCCGGCCGAACTACTGGATCACTCTTCTTGCAGCCCTGACCTAGCACTTTTTTTATTTGCTACTTACTGACTTTTTTTATTTGCGAAAATAAAAAATTTGCTCAAAGGCATACTATTTTCATCGCCTGAAAATGCGCTGGGAACGTTCGAGCAGGCTGTAAACGAGGTGACTGCAGCGGACTGAAAAAATTGATACGAAAACTAATTAAGACGCATATGGAACTTTGTATATAGGCTGGTGGAGAGTACTTGTAAAAGATTTAATAAAAAGTATTTACCTATAGACTACTTTATTCTATTTTCGCAAAACTTTCTGAGTGTTAACAAAATCTAAGAATTAGGTTGCCGGTCTGTAGAACGCCGGCGGAGCCACGAGAAATGCTAGTCTTCAATAAAACTGTGATGATCGCGACTTCGGCTTGGCCGACTAGTCGGCGTTTTTACAGCCGACTAGTCGGCTAGTCGGCCTGAGTCTAGACGGCACATCTCTAATATTTATTTTATTTAAAAATTCGCGTCCGCTGTCTTAAACTTTGAAAAATAATATTGTCATATTCGTAATCCGCCCGAAAACCGTTCTAAGAAAAGATAAAAATCTAATAAACAATAATATTATGCACAATTTAACCTAATGTCGCTAGGCTAAATAAAATATAAATTTTAAATTCTTATTTATACGAGATAATGACATGCAGTCTTCCACGGGACATGTAGTATGTACTATTATAAATAAGTACAACTTTAAAAAATTATATAGAGGAGAGAACTTTTAGATTTGAAATAGTAACTTAGCGAAGTCTATACAAGAGAAATTGTTTAAAAAACAATGATTGAAACGTACTGTGTGCAGAATATGGACCCTAAAACAAACGTCCGTAGGTTTTACATCCTCTTTGAACAAAGGTATTGAAATGTTTGTTTGTTTTTCTGTATGTTAGTATGTATGCGCTTAAAACAAAATGTACGAGACCGATTTTAACCAAATGTCGTATAGTGAATATCATTACTCGGGTCAACACTTAGGATACCTCTTATGGTTGGTATGGAAAACATTTTTTTATCAAGATCTGTCACAATCTGTCCCAGAGGTATTTTCGTCATGTGTTCACCGACAGACAAAAATTCTAAAACCTTTAAATGCAGCGTCTGTATCATGGAGATTAGATGACTATTTCAATTAGTGTCAGAAAAACAATAAGTGTACAAATTTGACTAAGCTATAATTTTATTGAATGCTTAGACTATATTATACTTGAAAACTATCGTAATCGTAAAAATGGTATCGACCATCAATATTATTTTATTTCTGAAATCAAATAGTATTGATGATAGTATCGATACTATCATTAGCTTATGATTAGTTAGCACCATACTATTATTCACCATACTGGTTAGCACCAGTACTATCGATAGTATCGATAATATTGCGGTTTGTCAATAGTATTGTCAAATTTTCAACTGTTTTCAACCGACTTCCATAAGGAGGAGGTTATCAATTCGTCTGTATTTTTTTTTTAAGTTTGTTAGCTCATAACTTTGAACTGGGTGAACCGATTTTGATGATTATTTTTTTATTTGAAAGGTAGTGCTTCCCATGTGGTCCCATTTTAATATTTTCCAGTTCTGACAATGGCATCCATGAGAAAACCATAAAAGTCTTAAATTTGCATTAAGTATTTGCGCGACAAATGGACGAATAACTCAATATCACGCCAACTGATTTCGATGATTCTTTTTTTAATGGAAAGGATATACTTCAAGGGTAGTTTGATGAGAGTTTGGTAAGGTTCTGGTGATGGGATCCATGACAAAGTATCGGAACTCTTCAATTTTTAGGAGCAAATTAACGATGCTCGGCCGAATCTTTTATAGGCTATATGGATATTTGAATCACGTACCTGTACTGTACTGATGATGGAAGGTACAACTCCTCAACGGTTAGCAGTTTAAAGAAAAATTTTTCTTTATAATACGCAATTATGGACCGATGGTTGTATACTTTCAGGCTATTAGGTTTACCTCATAATAGAAGGTAAATTTTTATAGTCAATAACACAATACGTATCTACTTTCCGCTAATAATTTTAAAATAAATTATTTTTAACAAAAAAACAAAAACCGACTTCCAAACTTATCTAAACTAAAAAGTAGAAAATAATACTTTTAAGGACTTTGTTAATTTTGAAGTCGGTGCCAGCCAAAGCAAAATAACCCTAAATAGATACATATTCGATTAATCTATCAATTTGTAAACATAATCAAAATACCTGGCTGGCACCGACTCCAAAATTAACAAAGTCCTTAAAAGTATTATTTTCTACTTTTTAGTTTAGATTTATTAAGTTTGGAAGTCGGTTTTTGTTTTTTTGTTAAAAATAATCAACTATCGATAGTCGACTATCGATCCACAACGCTACTTCACTTTACTTTCTAAACGTTTTAGGTAGAACTTGCCATTAATCCATTGCCATTAATACCATTAATAAAATTTGATAAATATCGAGCGCGTGACGAGTACATAAATTCATATCGTCGGTATTCAACGGTACTTTTTTTGACGGTACTCAAGACTCCAAGAGTATGGAGTGTAGCTACCCTCCATTATACTCAAGAGGTAAATATGGTTCTTGTCAAGATATAGAAATGCCTATATTATTTATTATATTTATTAATAACATTAAAATAGCATTTCCCGTGGCTCCACCCTTGTTCTAAAGACCGGGAACCAAATTTTTAAATTTCACTTACCATGTGATGTTTTTTAGCCGGTTTGTAACGGTTAGTTAATGAGATATTACGCTACGCTAATAATAACTACTTCAATAAGATTTCCCAATGAATAATAATTCGATTAGTTTGAATTTTTTATAATATGTATTATGTGATTAATATACATATGATATGTGTATAAATTGTTACATTTTATGCTAGAATTTGTTTTAGAACGCTTTTGAAACTACATGTGACAAAACCATTTTGATAATAAAATAAGGATAATTATAAATAATTATTGTTTTTAGTCTGTTACTCATAAGTCATAGTCTGTTTCAAAGAGTATAGAATTGTTTTTTGTTGCCGTCTTAACTCTTACCTTATGTCTATGACCAGGGCTGCCAGATTGTATAATTGGATACAAAAAGTGTATAATATGGTTATCTTATGTATCCAGTTTGTATTGCAGATTGCCTCGTATAATTGGATACAAAAATGAACATTGAAACATGAAGTAAATTTTGTGCGTTAAAATACCGATTATTTGAGATATAGAGAGATCGAACGTTTCTTAATCGTAGATGGTCGTTTCTTAATCGTGAAGGCCCTTGTCGCTCTTACAAAAATTACTCCAATCGAAATTAGCTTACCGGGTAATATTAGTTAGCATTACAAGTAAGCGTGAAAGTGACTTTTAAATCCAGCGCCATGTTATAATTTTTTTCTTTGAGGCTAGATTCATCACTTAAAATTTTTACAATAAAAAAAACTTTTTTTAGTCAAAGTGACTAAAAATAAATACTTGTATTTTTTACAGACTTTTTTAACAATTTAGTCGCTTTGTATAATAAGATTAGATTCTGTATAATTTTAGTGACCGAGCGGTATAAAATGAGTTTGTTCTACTGGCAGCCCTGTCTATGACACTAGTCACTACTCACTACCTGCCTACATGCATATTTTAAAGGAATGTGAAACGAGTGTTTAGTATAAGTTTTTAATTAAATTTACAATTTTTATAAAATTTCTTTTATATATCTGCTGGATGTGTATACCTGGAAGCTAGAAACGATGCCTTTGGCCAACGCCACCGATCCCTGGCGAATGCAGACTGTTGGAGATGTCACAGTATGTTATGATTTTAAATCCTGTTTGCTTATTTGTTTCATACGTATTTTCCTATTAGATTACTAACTTTTATTCGTAATGTAATGAGATGACGTTATACTACGAACGCATTTACATTGACAGCATTAAGTCTGGTATTATCAGTTTTGTTTAGACGCCCATTTGTAATGATTTAATCCATTAAAACCAAGTTATTTACTAACTACTATTATAACCAAATTATAACCACTACAGAGTTAACAAGTAGGTCTTCGCAACTTTATTAAGTACCAAAGTAAGTTAAATATCTATTGCTCAGTGCTCTATAAACATATGGTTTAAAATGTTGTTCAAATTCCTTACACTCTGCTATTTATAAACCAGTTTACAAATATATTACTTTTATGTGTATTACTTATTTGTATACTTTTAGCGTGGAATTGCATCCCAGGCTGTCAACAGTCTTCCAATGGTGGTTGAAAATTTAGCAGAGTCTCGACAGACTTCCACAACTGAAAGTAGTGAATCAAATGCCTCAAATGTAGATCAAAATTATGAAAGGGAAGTTGAATTACAAGATGTTGTCAAAGAAGGTCATGAGAAGGCAGATCCTTCTCAATTTGAATTACTCAAAGTACTTGGTGAAGGTTCTTTCGGAAAAGTTTTCTTAGTACGTAAAGTCACTGGTCCAGATACTGGTACTCTTTATGCTATGAAGGTAAGTTATACCTATATAGAAAATACTTTAAATGTGCTATTATGTTTATATGTAACATTTTATTTTATAAAAAAAACATTATTATTTGTAGTAGTATAGGAATTAGGAATTATAAAACACAAATAGGAAAGTTATTTTATCATGTTTTTATTATGTAGGTACTTTAAACCCACTTTTTTGTTGTCAATTGTCATTAAACTTATTTTTCCGTAAATCATGACTCATATATTATGATAAAGCACATATATGTGAAATATAAGCAATTACTGTTATAGATTATTGTTTTTAAATATTTGTATATGTTACAATTGAGGAGTGTCAGAACAAAAACCGATAAATCACATTTTGACATTTTTTTTAATGATGCCATTTGGTTGTTCTCGTACGGTACTACAGTCACGAATGCAGAATTTGGGTTTCCAAACAGTGATTCTAACACCAATAAATTGGTAGATTTCGTTTAACTCTAAATTATGAACTTGGCCATATTTTTACATTTTTCCACAAAATAACACTTATGTGATTTATCGGTTTTTGTTCTGACGCTCCTCAATTAAAACCCATTCTCAGTTACAACGCGTTTTAACTAGTCAAAACTAGTTTAGTAAGAACTAGAATTGATTAAAAGATTGGAACAAAATATGGTATTCTTGACAATTTTTTTAGTAAATATTAAAATTCTGAGTTACATCTTATGTAATCAGTTATTTAAATTTATTTTATGTATTTTAAATCAGCAAATTTATTTGGGTAATTATTAATTTTGGGTTTCTTCAGGTCAGAATTCAACAAGTCCCAAGAAAAATTCTTACTTAAGTTGATGATGTAACAAAAACAAATTTACCTTTAAGAACTGTTGCTAAGTCTAACTGTAATAAGGAAAAGTATAGGTATTTAGGCTATTTATAACTTGCTGTCTATCCTTAAATACTTAAAATACCTACTATATAATTTATCGACAATTACATTTTTGTTCCAATCTCCTAATCAATTCTAGTTTTTACTAAGGTGTTTTGTCAAAACTAGTTTTGACTAGTTAAAACGCGTTATAACTATACATTTAACATTAAGTGATATTTTTTATATTTATGGCAGGTTCTTAAAAAAGCAACATTAAAGGTCAGAGACAGAGAGCGCACAAAAATGGAAAGAAATATTTTGGTAGAAATGGGTCATCCATTTATTGTTAAACTTCATTATGCATTTCAAACTGCAGGCAAATTGTATTTAATATTAGATTTCTTAAGAGGTGGTGATTTGTTTTCTAGACTCAGTAAAGAGGTAAATATTATCCTATATTACTAATATACTTTATGTAAATTTTGATAATTTATGAAACTACTAAATAATATTTCATATTTTTCAGGTAATGTTTACAGAAGAAGATGTTAAGTTTTATTTAGCAGAATTGGCCTTAGCATTAGAACATGTGCATACATTGGGCATAATATACAGGGATCTAAAGCCAGAGAACATTTTGTTAGATGCAGATGGTCATATAGCTCTTACAGATTTTGGTCTTTCTAAACTGCCACCAACTGATAAAGCATACAGTTTTTGCGGTACAGTTGAATATATGGCGCCAGAAGTTGTTAATAGAAAAGGACATACAATGGCTGCTGATTGGTGGTCATTCGGAGTTCTTATGGTAGTATTTGTTTCTATCCTTACTTTTTTTTAATTTTATTTTAAGACATAATGGAGAATCCTCTCACAACTATTTAAAAACTGTACATGTTATGTATGCATATGAATAAAAATTTCAAAAAGTTTTTTTTTAATTGGAAAGAAATAAATAAATAAATAAAAGGAATTTATTTAGAATTATTAATCTTTTTAGTTTGAAATGTTAACGGGAAATCTACCATTTCATGGGTCTACAAGACATGAAACTATGACACAAATTCTTAAAGCGAAGCTTGGAATGCCCTCTAATTTGAGTGAAGAAGCACAATCACTTTTGCGTGCATTATTTAAAAGGAATCCACATAATAGGTATTTATAAATAAAGTTTAATTACATTGGATTGTTTCAATACAAGTATTCTTAGAATATTTTTTTTTATTAAAAATAATATAGAATAAGATACTTTATTATATATTATTTTTTTAACCTTATGATTGAGCAAGTAATATTTTTATAATTTCTGATATCTATATATATAAAAGAAAGTCGTGTTAGTTACACTATTTATAACTCAACAACGGCTGTACCGATTTGACTGAAAATTGGTGGGGAGGTAGCTTAGAGCCAGGAGACGGACATAGGCTACTTTTTAAGGCAAAAAAGGGCTGTAAAGGGCTGAAATAGGGGATGCAAGTTTGTATGGAAATTATGTCATTTTTAAAGCTAGAAGCTTGATTTGACGTATCAGTTATAACCGTTGCCATGGTGCGTGCAGGTAATTAAATCAGCAAATATATTCCGCGTGGTGCGAAGTAAATATATACAACACGTACCTAGGGACGAACCCGAGCGAAGCAAGGGTGAGCCCCTAGTTAATTCTTAAAAATAACTAATGTGTTCTAAAAATAACTAAGGAGTGTTTTGTTCAGGTTAGGAGCTGGTCCAAATGGCATAGAAGACATAAAAAAACATGAATTCTTTGCTAGCATAGACTGGGATGCATTGTTGCGAAAAGAGGTAATTTATAAATGAAAACAAATGCTTCCTCCCATCTCCATATTATACTTTCTATCCACTCATTGTTGGTACTTAAATGTATTATATGTGAAAATAACTTGTAATATTAATAATATGTAGGTACCTAAATATATACAAAATTTATTTATAATGTTATATATTAAATTTTCCTTTTATGGTACAATGTATTAATTGCAGGATATTTCTATTTCAAGATATAAACCCATATTGGGAAACTAATTATTTTATTATTTGTATTAGGTATGTAATAAATAAATTAATTTATGATTCTTTTTCTTTTCTGTATACATGTATTGTAAATGGTTATATCATCATCAATTTGAAAGCCTTTATTCAGAGCTCCTAAGACACTTCCGAGATCTCTCCCATGACCATTATTCAGATAATGGTACAGAATACAATGAAAAAATGTTAATGTTAACATATTAAATGTTAATGTTAACATATTAAATGTTAATGTTAACATATTAAATGTAAATATTAAATGTAATTCGGATCAATTTATAAATTAATTTTAATATTCACAGGTAATCCCTCCCTTCAGGCCGGCAGTGTCTCGCGCTGACGACGCGTTTTATTTCGACTCTGAGTTTACTTGTCGCACCCCGCGGGATTCCCCCGGCGTGCCCGCGTCTGCCAATGCACATGAACTGTTTAGGTATTTTTTCCTAATTTAAATAAACTGTTGTATATTTCGAAAAAAAATGTTTAATGTACTGAAATGTTAAAATGAATGAAATGCGCACAAAGTGGTTGTCAAGTGATAATACATAACGTTGCACTGTTCTATTATTATTTTTTGGTGATGCTGAGGAAACTGATTACGGTGTCTCAGTCCCCTGTCCGCAGTCAACGAGCAGGGGACTGTGAAACTCCTATTCACTAAGATCCACAGTGGAACCCTACCTGCAGTGCAATAGGGTATTGTAGGTTTGCTTGCGCATACCACAACGCTCCTAGCGGATCTATCAACTCCGATCTATCGAGACAAAGGATTGAGAAGTAGAAGTCATCTCTATATACTAAAAAATGGCAATTTTTTTTTACTGTAAAAACTACAAAGCGGATATGAGACACGGAACTTATTTCATAAGATGGAGCGTGTTTTGGTGAAGGTTTTTATTTAATATGTAAAATATAAGAATTTGGTTTGCAGTCTTTAGAACGCGGGCGAAGCCGCGCAAAATGCTAATAAATATATTGTCATACATAAAAGTTATCTTTTTCAGAGGTTTCAGTTTCGTGGCGCCTTGTCTTTTGAACGACGACGAGAATAAAACGGTCACAAATCAAAACGATAATAACGTAACACAAACTAAGACGTCGACGGAGGAGTTTTGGTCGGGATTCGTCAATAGAAACAATTTCTTTGATGAATACAGGTAATACCTAATGTAATAGTAATACCTAATACTTTCTTGTAGTAAAATTCCTTTAACAATATATTTACTCAAATATAATACCGGACTAATATTTGCACTGTATGAGAATCGAATCTGGAATTTGCTTTTCTATTACTAAAACAATATTTTTATTTATTTATTAGTGGATTTATTTTGATTTTTATATAAATCTGCAAAAATATCAGAATTTCATTCATCCATGTTCTCTAGACAAATAGGGATAAGATAAGATAATAATGTTATCGTTATTTGTTTTAACGATGAGTTTACCGGAAAAGTTTTTAATACAGAAATATTGGTTTTGAAACGGTTATTATATTGGTACTTAATACACATTTTAAAAAGTCGAAAATATATTTTTTATTTTTTTATATATATACTAATGTTATAAATTCGAAAGTATATCTGTCTGTTTGTCTGTTACTTTTTTACACTTAAATTGCTTAACCAATTTTAATGAGGATTAGAATATGGGACCTCGCATAAGGACATCAGAAACTTTTTATTACAAAAATGCTACTTGAAAGGGTTGAAAATTGATATTAGGATCAAATCATTTCTCATTGTAAGAAAAAAGTCATTACGTCATTTAATAATTTTAACGAACTTAAGCACAAACAGGATGTGTCACTATCATGTACATATAAATCTTAGAAATAAAGCTTTGTTTTTTAGTACAGGAAAACACTCTACTGTAAAATACCAGTATTAGTAGTTTGAACTAATATGTACTTATACATACAGATATACTTTTGGATCAGTAATATTAGTGTGATATTTATATTGCTTTACAGGTTAATGGGTGAATTAGGTACTGGATCATTTTCCGTAGTGCGTCTCTGCGAGCACAAGGCGAGTCGCACTCAATATGCCGTTAAAATAATGGATAAATTACAATATGACCCCCGGGAAGAAATTGAAATTTTACTAAGGTATTCTTATTTATATCAACTATTTTATCTTCTTCTTTTTAAGGCTTCAGATATTTTAATTATGTCATTTCAATGCTCTCTCATAACGAGCTTTTCCTTCACCGATACACTTGAAAATAACAGCTACAAGTCTGGTAATTTGAGCCCACATCACTCGGTTTCCTGAGCACTTTACCACTGGGCTGCCACTATCTTTCATCAAACAATATGATGTCCTCCTGACCGATTCCGGCCACGGCGGCCAATCTCATTGAGGCGCGGGACATATTATAGTGCACGAGTGTATGCGCAGACACAAGTGCACTCTCTATTCCTTATCACTCTCATACTCCGGTGGGACGACTGCTCGACACGACCAGTGAGAGTAAAGGCGCAGCACCGACGGCTTTACGTGTTCTCCGAGGCACGGGGGTGAAACACCTCCAACTTCAACTCTGGGCTGTTACTGAGGCTTACGAAACAAAAAGACTCAATAACTAAACTTGGCCCGATCCGGGACTCGAACCCAGGAGATGCCGGTGTGCGACCGTACATGCTTGCTACTCACAGACAATTCAACCTATAGACGACGCTTTACAGGGGATATGCTTTCGCCAAGGTTTGGCAATGACACTGCAAAACAATATAAAACAAATTCAACTAATGAAATGGAACATTCCAGATACAGTCAGCACCCTCACATAATCACGCTGCGCGGCGTGTACGCGGAGGGCGGGCGCATCCTGGCGGTGACGGAGCTGTGCCGCGGCGGCGAGCTGCTCGAGCACATCACGCGGCGGCGCGCGCTGCCCGAGCGCGAGGCGGCGCCGCTGCTGCGCAACGTGCTGCACGCCGTGCACTACCTGCACCGGCACACTGTCGTGCACAGGTGTGTTCATCATCATCATTATCATTATCATTGTTTTTTTTTTTATGGGACAAAGGGGGCAAACGGGCAGGAGGCTCACCTGATGGTAAGTGATCACCTCCGCCCATGGACATCTGCAAACATCACAGGGCTTGCAGATGCGTTGCCGGCCTTTCAGGAAAGGGAGGGAGGTAGTAGGGAGAAGGACGGGAGGAAGGATGGGGAGTGGGCCTCCCGGACTCTCACTCACCGGACGAAACGCGACAGCATAGCTGCCACTTCACGCCGGTCTCCTGTGAGAGAGTGGTACTATACGGGGCGTGCCGGCCCATTCGGCTGCTACCCGAAGGTAACAAGCATGGCACTACCACTTGTTATCATCATCATCATCATACACTGTCGTGCACATGTGTGTCATCATCATTATTGAAGTGAAACTTCTTATGCAACTTCCAACAAGGTTGCGTTTAACGCTACCATGGAGGGGGTATGAAAGCACTGTTCTATATTCCTTTTCCCTCCCTAACTTTTCTAAGTCTCGGAAATCTAAAGCTTTAAGACTAGTATAAATATAAACGAGTACCAGTACAAGTACCAGGCACTCAGAGACGGGGAAGAGTTAGAGGTCGGGAATCTCGCCCACCGCAAGTTAGTGGTTTTTAATGTGTGACGTTATGTGTAGCAAAAGTATTACAATATACAACCTAACTTATGACGTGGCTGCTCATGCTGGTAATCGTGAGGAATTGTTTTTGAAGTAAAATTACAATATCATTAGTATTTATACAGTGTGTAAGCAGTGAGTTAAATTTATAAACAAAGAAGTTTCACTTCTGACATGTGTACCTTGTACGCACGCACTTTTTTATCATTGTTATCATCCTCATTATCATTATCATTGTCGTGCATAGATTTGTCATCACTTGTCAATATTGTCATCACCATCATTATCATCATACACTGTTCTGTATAGGTGTGTCATCACTGATCTTTATTATCATTATTGCCATCATTACTTTTACCAGCGTCATTATTATTGTTATTAAAAGATTTAAAAAATTAATGGGACAAACCAAAAAAATTTTTTTCTACAAATAATATTAGTTGTCAAAAGATTTTAAAAAATAATTGGACTATTAAAAATACGTATTTCTAGAATAATGCCCACTGAATGTAGAATTCTTATTGAAACATACTGACATTTTTAATTCCCACACAAAAGGAACCATATTAGTACTGGTATTCAGTCTTTTTTAAAGTCCCACTGCTAAGCACGGGCCTCCCCGCAATACGAGGAAAATGTTAGGACATTAATATACATAGAGCCATTTAGTTCCGTGGTACACTGCACAAAACTATGTATTACAAATAACAGCGAGAATCAATTTCGCGAATCGCGAGAATAAATTTCACTGCGCGAATTTTATTCTCGCGATTTATTTTCCGCGATCGGAATATCGGGCATCCAACTGAGAGATATCGCGCGGAATTTTATTCGCAGTGCGGATACTTATAAGATTCCATGTGTTACAGAATTGCGGACAAAAAACCGCGCGATGAAATTTCGCAGTGCGGACAGGCCGTTATACCATTTTATTTGCAGGGATATCAAACCGTCGAACATACTGTTCGCGACGGCGGAGCGCAAGGCGGCGGACGTGCGGCTGGTGGACTTCGGGCTCGCGAAGCAGTTGCGGGCCGAGAACGGGTTGCTGATGACGCCGTGCTACACCGCCAACTTCGTGGCGCCCGAGGTGTTGAAGCGCGCGGGGTACGACGCCGCTTGCGATATATGGAGTTTGGGTGAGAGGGGTTTTCTATTATCTTTTATGTAGATAAAGATATTCGACCAAGATCCCAACCCCGTCATACTTTTCTTATTTTATCATTAACAAAATCAATGGGATTAGGTAGTTTATGTATGGTCTGTGACTGTATGTGTTAAAGTATTATATTTTGTCTATGTAAGTTTCGTGCCTTGTTAATTACACTGTGTCACTCTCTGTACTTTATCTTCTCTGTGGAATGTAGAACTGGCAACAGTATTGTACAAGAATATTATAATAATAATAATAATAATAACTCTTTATTGTACACCCAAAAACAAGAAAATAAACAGAAACAGAGAACAAAATAGGAAA
Organism: Boloria euphrosyne; assembly: GCA_951802675.2. Classification (NCBI taxonomy): domain Eukaryota; kingdom Metazoa; phylum Arthropoda; class Insecta; order Lepidoptera; family Nymphalidae; genus Boloria; species Boloria euphrosyne. The sequence goes on along the minus strand of OX637879.1, from coordinate 8,404,631 downwards.
AAGTACAAGAGGCGGCCTTATCGCTAAAGAAGCGATTTCTTCCAGGCAACCTTTAGGTGTAGGAAAAAGTTATAAGAAAGAGGGGGTGCGAAAAAATAAATAAAGAGAAAGATAGAGTATAAATTTATAGATACTTAACATACAAATATCAATAAATAGAAAATAAATATAATTAACCAATAACTAGATAAAATACTACTTAAACAATTAATATACTTATAATGTACATATATAAATAAATATATAAAAAAAATATATATACAAATATATATATATATACATACATATATAAATATATATATATATATATATATATATATATATATATATATATATATATATATATATATATATATATATATATATATATATATATATATATATATATATATATATATATATATATATATATATATATATATATATATATATATATACAAATATATATATAAAATATAAGAAGGCAAGATTTATTAATAACTATAGTTGATTTAATACATACAATAACATTTTAGTAAGAGTTTATTCAGGATTCAAAGTGTAAAAAGTGATCTTTTAAACGTTTTTTGAAAATTTTTAGCGATTTCGCATGCCTGACAGTTTGAGGAAGAGAGTTCCAGAGACGAGGAGCTGTAATGGTGAAGGAGTTACTGTAATAGGCAGAAGAGTGAGAAGGAATTTTTAGGGTTAGGTTGTGGTCAGAGCGAAGAAAACGGGAATGGGTGGCTCCAAGGAATGAGAAACGTTCCTTGAGGTAAGGAGGAGTGCATGGATCAAACAAAATACAGTAAAGAAGATGAAGGATATGAGTATTTCTGCGAAGGCGGATAGGGAGCCACTTGAGCTGTTTACGAAATTCTGAAACATGGTCATATTTACGTAAACCAAATATGAACCGTATACAAAGATTTTGGAGACGCTCAAGTTTATTTAATTGCTCCTCGGTAATATCGAGATAGCAAATATCAGCATAATCAAGAATTGGTAATAGGAGGGATTGTGCTAACGAAATTTTGGTGGAAATAGGGAGAAAGTTACGCAAACGCCTAAGAGATGCAACCGAAGCAAACATCTTCCTACTCACTTCACTTACTTGAGATACCCACGACATGTTTTGGTCTATAGAGAAGAGATATGTTGACAAATATTACTAATGAAAAGTGAAAATAATAGAGGAGACAACACGCCACCCTGTGGAACGCCAGCTTTGACTGGAAGCCAATCTGAGTACGAATCGTGGATTCGTATACGTTGACGACGTTCACACAGGTAATTACGAAACAAGTTAATTACATTAGGAGATATGTTAAAAGAACCTAAGGACGCCAGCAAGATATCAAAATCTATAGTACCAAACGCATTGCTAAAGTCTAGCAATGCAAGTACGGTGACTTGCTGATTATCCATGCCCATGCGAATATCATCAGTAATCTTAGCTAGTGCAGTAGTCGTACTATGACCTGGACGAAAGCCGGATTGTAGGGGATTATGGAGGTTATGTTTACAAAGAAATTGAGTTAGTTGATGTTGAATTAGACGCTCAAGGACTTTGGATAGTAATGGAAGGATTGAAATAGGACGGTAGTCATTGTATCTAGTAGGATTAATTTTTTTCGGAAGAGGAATGATGTGCGCGTCTTTCCAAGATGAAGGAAAAGCACCGTTATTAATAGAATAATTAAATATGTAAGTTAAAACAGGAGATATGATGTCAAGGATGGGAATGATCATTTTACGACTAATGCAATCAGCACCGACTGCATCAGAGTTTATCGCAAGGATATTCTTCTTAACATCACTATCTGTAATTTGACTAAAGAAAAAACACTGATCATTATTAGGAGAGGATGAAGCTGAAATTTGATTAATAGTTCTTAATTTGGTAGCCTCATTAATGGCAATAGAGGAAGAGAAATGCTTATTAAGCTCATTAAGATTAATATTTTGAGGATTTGCAAAATGACGAGCTTTTCCTACTCCTATGGATTTAAGAAATTTCCAGACTTTGGATGAGTCCTTTTCCTCAACCACGGATTTATGGATATGGCGTCGTTGATTATCTCTACACACTCTATTGCATAGATTACGAGCTTTTTTATACCTACGAAGGTTTTCATCGTTCGCGTTGGCACTAAATTTAATTTTAGCTAAATTTTTCTTATGTTGTAGTATTTTGATTTCGTCGTTCAACCAGGGAGCAGGAAGATGCTTTATCCGAACAGGACGCATTGGAGCATGACGGTCATACAATTCATTGAGGAGGGAATTAAAAACTGACACATGTTCGTCAATACTAACACCGTATTTCATTGTTTAAGTTGTTTAAGTTTAATTAATAAAGTTTTTCTCGAAATATCGCTGCTATTTATTTAATTACAATAGTATGCATACCTGCTATGCTGCTGCTTCAGTGCTGATTTTTACGTATGTTTTAGAGAATATCGTTAAACATTCATAATTTATGCCAGACACTTTCCGTAGCAGACGCTTTAAAGGTCCCAATAAGCAATGTAACATTACTTATAGTCAGTCTTAAACTACTATTGATTTGGTTAATGAGAAAATAAGAAAAGCCTGGCGGGGCTGGGGTCTTGGGCGATATGTATATTAATTAAACACCTACACCTCACCTATTTGTTCTCGCGTTCAAGGGTTTCTGGTAGAAATCTCTTAGTAATAAGTCATCCTTTTAACACAATGAATCCGCTTTCATTTTATATGTATGCTTTCATTTTTTTGTGTGGTACATAAGTAAATTAATGATTTTACATTTTTGTTTCTTTTAGTTGTTTTTAACTGAGACTTTTGGATTTAACTGGTTTAAGTCTAGTTTTAGTAATAGTAAATGAGTTAATAATAACAATATAATTTTTATTTGCTGTTGGTGATTAGTAATTGCACATTTTTCTATTTCTTATTTATTTGTAAGTAAACCTTGTTCATAACTGTTTTTTATGTAGCTAAACTATTTTTAATATTTTAGGTGTTTTGGCGTACATAATGCTCTCGGGTAGAACGCCGTTCGCTTCGACAGGAGACGATACTCCTGAGGCCATTTTAGCTAGAATTGAATCTGGAAAGGTAACATTTTTATGTATTTATTTTTCTAATGATCGTCTTTCTATAACGTGTTTTTAGAACTAAGAATTGTAGAAAATTTAGAACCAGGAATTATAGAAAAAATCAATTCGTTTTTTTTAAATCCCATAATATGAAAAGTGAATGAGTCTCGCTTGGGAATGTAAGTGTTTTTAGTGTATGGCAGGCTGTCATGACCGTTGGCCGACTATATGTTTCATAGGCTTTGATATTACTCTGGATTAGTAGGGTTAGTATATCACGTTCGTCGTCTCGCCAGGTGGAGATGTCGTCTGGCGCGTGGCGCGGCGTGTCGGCGGAGGCGCGCGCGAGCATCCGCCGCATGCTGCAGCTGGAGCCGGCGCTGCGGCCGCGCGCGCACGAGCTGCTGCGCGAGCCGTGGCTGTGCCGCGAGCACGCCGACGCGCCCGACGACGCCGCGCACGCGCACGCGCACGACCCGCCCGCGCCGCCCGCCGACCTGCGGCGCGCCGTCGATCTCACCTACCAGGTATGCCAGGGGACTGATCGATTATTATGGATTTATGGATATTTTAGATTAGACGCAGTGTCTAAGCATCTGTTCCGCTGGACAACTTGAGGCGCGCTGTAGCTTAATTGGTTTGTGTGCCAGGGGACTGATGCTCAAGTATAATTGAAGACATGAATAAATGAGAAAATTGAGTTCGGAGTTTGTGTAATGTATTAAGTGCATGTATGAAATGGTTATGAAGTGGCGTTAATTAAAAATCGTTAATTTGGCTGTTTTAAGATTTTAAACTGTTTTAACCCACAAAACCGACATCTACTCATAAAACAGGAAATATACGAAAATGTGACATTCATCCATTCGTGTCGTCAATTATGCACCATCGAGGTGCAGCCGGAAACGTCTGAGTTGCTGACGTGAATCTTACTTACCAGGGGATTGTTGAACTCGATTACAACATCGGATTTAGTGGATTTGACATTCTGCGTACATTTTTTATCAAGTATTTAGAACTTCTGAATTAACAAAGATTTATCGACACTTTTATTTTGTTTCTAGGCGATGACATCAGCGCCGATCACACCACACATATTAGGACCTGTCACACAGTCAACACTAGCGCAACGTCGAATTAAACCTCAACGTCGATTCCCGCCTACGCAAGTATAAACAATTTGAACCCGGTTTACATATCACTGTGCATCCATTTTCATTATAATTTATTATTCTACGCTATCTTTTTTTTAAATGTAAACGGGGCAAAAAATGTTGTTTTGAGAAAAAGTGATGAATACAGTTTTTTTAGTTACGATTTACGTCTAATTTTAGTTACTTTTGTTTTTGCCATCTTTTACTGTCATTGTTAATTTTATGCAATATTTTTATGACATCAGGATTTTGTCATTGATTCACTGTTTTTAATGTGTTATTTTGAAAAAGAATCCATTAAGTTATTAAATATTAAGATTTAAATACGACATGTAGTACGAAGCAGGCCTAATTGATGCTGATTACAAAAATTTGGAATCGCATAAATATTATTAGTACCATATAACCATAGTTATATTTTTTCAATAAATTCATACAAATCATAAAAAATAGCGAACAGTAAACCATAAAAAATGGCGTCTAAAACTTACAAACAAATGAAACTATTACGTTGATATCTTTCAGCTAGTCAAATACTTATTTTGATAAAAATGGAAGTATTTAAATATTTTAAGTGATTTTATTTTTGACTTTTTTGTCATTTGTTGTTGTAGTTTGAAAGTAAATTCATTCCGTCTGCACAAGTTTTTTAATATTATACTAGTAAGTCCAAGGATGGGTAAAAAATATAAACGTGACTTTTTTCTTCTTTGCATTTACGATTTACTTGAGAATATATTTTAAAAATTATATCATAATTTATCAAAGTTCTTTTCTTCTGTGTAGAACAAACAAACTTGTATACGAAGGTGTATTTTATTTATACTCTCTATATAGAACTGTCCTTATTCTTAGATATCAATAGTATAAGTCACCGGTTTTACACATTACGACCGAAAATATTAAATACAATGTTAGTAACTTGAAATGGCATTTAAAATATTTTCCGTAATAAAATTTAATAGTATTTCGACACCTGCAAGACAACATTGTAATTCGTTTTTGATGTAATTAAAAATTGGTTACAATGTTATTCGTTAACGAAATCGATTATAATGTATCGATATAAAAAAAAATATAAAACCAATTTATAAATATTATTTTAAAATATCATAAATGTGAATTTATTCACATAAGTTATTATTTTCGTAATTATTATTTTTATATTTATAAATATGACGAATATTATTTGCTAATCACAATTGTTTTGTGCATTTCATTATCATAGTGCATTTTAACATATATGTAGGCTATATACTGCAATTTTTAACTCACTAAATACGTAATTCTATAATAAACTAACTTCCTACTAAAAATCTTGTGTCCATTTTACAGTACTAGCTATTATATACTCGATTATACACGATTATATATGTATCGATTGCCCCAATCTAATGATTTGCGTTTTATTTAAACGTTTAAATAACGTGCATTCCAAATATTTTATTTAATAAGTCTGTTATAGGAAATAAAATAATATATAAAGGTAGGCCAAGTCTTCCTAAAATTAATGTAAATTTTAAGAGAAATACTATATTTTTTTAACACACTTGTTGCTTACCCACCTCTTTTTTAGTCTATCTGTGCCATTAGCAAGGAAAGTCCCACTGAGTATGTTTCGATGTGCAATAAATTATTCGGCGAATAAAATTAGTTTTTACGCAGTATTAATTATTTTATTATTATTATTATTTTGTATCACTAAATAGAACCTAAATTCATTTTGACATTTCCAAAATGTTTCGTGTGAAATTGCATTTAATGTGAGTTTGAAGACAATTTCACTTTAAATAATTTTCGTTAAATGTGAGAAGTAATTTATGGATAGCATCTAAAACATTCTATAAAAAAATATTATGTATTTATATTTTTGTAAAAGAAAAATAATTATTAGGAAAGTTAAGATAGTCGATAAGTTTTAAATGAGATTTAAAAGAGGATTATTCGAGATATTCGAAAGATATATTTTTATCATCGTTTATTTGTGCTATAATGTTTTCTTAAGCTGAAATGTTCGTGTATTCCAAATTATTTACTTAAATGGCCTAAAAACTCAAAGTTAGTTAAAAATCCCAATATATTGTTCTAATTAACACTTGTTTTCTAACCTAGTATGTAAGTTGACCGTGTCTATTTCGTTACATGCTTTAATAATTAGCTTTACATATATCGTTCCGAAGTAAATGCTCCTTCACGATTGAGGTCTTCTACAAAAATATGACGCTGTTTTTAGTTGGTTAATTTTACGATAAATTTTAACAAAAAATGTATGGTAATACATAATATTATGTCATTTCAGACAATAGAAATAACGTTATCGTAAAATATCTAAATAAAACCATTAATATACTACTATTTAAAATACTTCAGTCAGTGTTTTAACGTTATACATAAATATATTTATTATTTGTACACTTGCATTTAATTGCCATTTAATGTCTATTGTATTTCTATTTTTTTTTTATAATATTTATAAACAATAATTATTTTAAACAAACTTTTTTTTGGATTCCGACGTTTTGTAAGGCATGATAAAATTGTTAGGAGATTATAATAATAGCAACACATATTCATTGATTTAAATTTTTATAAATAAAAAAAATTGTTTTCGGCAACCTAAAAGCAGAAAATCTTTTTTTTTAAATATCACATATTCGCGTAAGTGAGTAAGTCTAAGAAAGAATAAACTCATGTCACAATTTCACCACAGAAATATTAACCAACAAACAGTATTCTTTATTATAATAAATATATAATTGTTAATTATAATTCTTTTTCGATGTGTAAATATAAAATTAGTTTTTTATATACGGTGGCGGTTAAGATGATATACGATAATGATATTTGATGTATATTTTTATAACTAATTATCGTTGCATAGTGCATGTAAATATGCATTCTTTGTTCAATTATCATATGTTATATACAGACAGTATTTAACCAAAGATTTTATATATTATTATAAGTCTTATATTTCAATTACTTTTAAGAGGGGAACGATTTATAATTAAATTGTTTTTAATTATATATTATGATGTTTTATATGAAAAAATTTTATAGTAAAATATCTATTTAAAATATTATACCCTCATTGCGTCACAGATGAAGTAAATTAAAGTAAAAGATCTTATCGGGAAATGTTAGGATGAGAAAAATGTTATATACTATCAAATTAAAATTCCAATTCTTCGATCTTCTCTGTAAATAAAAAATGAATGAATGAATGTTCGTAAGTTTATACTCTCCGTCATTTATATAAATAATAGCAATTCCGCGGCTCCGCCCGCGTTCACACCTTAAAAATAGGGATTTGTCGTATTTTTTTAATGCCAAATAGTAAAAAATAAAAAAAATAAAATTTGATCTAAAAAAATCTGGAGAGTGCCACTCTTATAACCTAGGGGAATAAAAAATAGCCTACGACCTATTCTCATATCTACCAAATATACACAAAAAAAATCATAAAAATCGGTCAAGCCGTTTCGGAGGAGTTCGATAACAAACACTGTGACACGAGATTTTTATATATTAGATTTATTTTTGCAATACTTTTAATCGTTCACCTCTTTGTTATCTATATTATGAAATTGTAGTATATCATATAATTCCAATAAAATAGGAAAAATGTTGCTATATTGTAATTTTTATTGATTGAGGGGTTTTTCTTGGATGTAATTTGATGTTAATTATTGTCAATGACATAATGATAAAGTCCACAAAATCTATTCATAAATATTAAAATATGTTTAAAATACTTAACGTCGAAGATCTAAAATGAACTAATCAAAATGAGTTGGCAATCGTACTTACACGATAACTACCAACTTAAAGGTCAACACTTTTATACTCTTTTTATTAGTTAGCATAATATCTACATAATGAGACGATGAAAATTTTATTATTTTAAAGCTAAGCTCTTTGTATCATATAATATGTATACCTACTACATTATTTGATAGTTTTGAAAATTTTACATTAACCAAAGGAAAGTCTCAAAATTAGCAAATGGAAAAACACATACATTTTCATAATAATTAGCATAATATAAATAAAGCTAACTCATTGCGCACACGCAACATAAGTATTAATCAGCCATACAAGTAAGAAAAATTAATGATATAAATAAATGCATACAAAATTAGATTTTATTGTTAGATTATACATAACATGCAACTAATGGAATTGAATATAATATAGATGCTTAACACACTAAAATATACTATTTGTAGAAATAATTTTGGTACATATCTTCTGATGGAAAAATTGTCATTATATTGATCATATCATGGATTCTGAAACAATTACATAATTATATGTACAAAACGCATAATGTAGATTTTAATTTCCTTTTTTTAAAATAATTGGGTTATAGACTAAAAAACATTCTTCAACTGTAAATGAAATAAGATTTTGTAAGTAATTTTTCTACAGGTTTTCAGCTGCCAAAGATTTTTTTACTCTTGTATTATATTGTCTTGTATGTTATTTGTTTTATACTGTCGTAGCAAATATGTCAGTCTAAAACCCTATTATAATATTAATAATTAAATGGAAAATAAAATTCGTCACAATTTTTGACTGTGTAATGTTTAATTAAATTGTATGTACTGTATACAAGCTCAAGATTTATGTAATGTTCTCTTTGAGATAACAAAATCAGGATTGCATCACTTAGTAAAATATGGAATTATATAATATTATTTATTATAGAACTAAAACTGTTGTGTCCTAAACGTAGGTTTCTGTCACATATGTTAAGATATTTCGACAAAAAGTCAATAATCACAGTATGTAGGATATAAATTTTTCACAATTGCCTGTTGTATGCATTTGCACTATATGAAATAATAATGTTCAAATTTTCACTATTTTGCTATAGAGACAATTAGACTCGGTGATATATGTGTATAATAAAGACTAAGTAAACATAGTATGATGACAAGAAAATGAATGGTACTTATTGTAGAAGTCTTTACGCTTTAAATAATTGTAATGAATATTATTTATTTCACATAAATATTGGCTGAAATGTGCAACATACCCTACTTGTACCAGTATTCGCGGGTTTGAGTTTCTCTGGGGTAACCACTATTTAGTATCCACAAGATAAGCCTCGTAACATGCCATGGAACTAGCTGGTACTGTAATAATGTTACAACATATTTATATATTCAATATTATTATCTTGATAAAATTAATTCGTAATCAATATTTGAAGTGAATGGATTTCTACAATATGTACGACGAGGCTTGCCTGCACACTTGTTGAATAATTAAATATAGACAAATATTTTCTTACTAGATAACCTACACTGTTGTAGTATTTTTCAAAAAAAAAAACACTATTTAAATAAATTGTTATTCACAAATGAAAATAATTTTTATACATGGTTACAAGTGAACAGGACCATAAATATAACTCATTTATGCTAAAGTCTATGTGGTTGATGTTAATGTTATTTTGTCACATCTATTTTTCTATCGTAAATTATAAACCACTTAGGTAGTTATAACAATAATTTGTTAATGTAGGCTCTCAAATTATGTATAATGAAAAAATGTAATATATTGTTGATATTGCTTATATTAGTGTTTTATTTACTTGGCAAAGCTTTCCTAATATTTAATCGGTTTTTATGCTACTTTAAAATATTTTGTTCTGGAATCGCGGGCTAATTGAATAAAAAAAATATAATTCGTTTTAAAATGCCATGAAGTATCAGGAACAAAGAAAATAGTTCTAATAATTGCAATAGATGGCATTAAATGTTCCGATTTTAAGAGTTCGAGTAAAATTAACAAAAGTCAAAAAATAAATTCAAAAGCCGTATATTGAAATTTTAAAAAGCCCTTAGCGAAGTAATGAGTTAGAAAACCCATGTATAAGGAGTTAAAAGTTTAGAGATTTTTGGAAAATCAATAAGCATGAATCAGGTAGGTAAAGAATTTGTAGAGCATACTCATAAATGGTACTTTTATTATTTTAGAGTTGTTTACAATTTATGTGAAAAACTGATATTGTTGACGAAAGTTGCAAATTTTAAAAGTCAAGCAACCATGAACCAATGCATTTTTGCGCGGTTGTCACTGGTTTGTAAGAAAAAACAAAAAAGGCTATGTCTCATGTTTTTGGGGAAGAATTTAGTCAAGTTGAGTTTATTTATGACTGATGAGATAAGTGATTAAATATTTTAAGGATTTGAGGTTTGAAATACATTTGTTAAAATTTCATACGTAATAAATAATAAAAACTGTGTATGGTATGAAACTGTTTATTAAAAACTATTCTTATTTCAAGTTTTACTTAACATTTACATTTTTTAATGTAGGTGCAACTACTGGGCCTTTACTAGGCACAACTAAAGGACTTCCTTTATAACAAGCTATGCATTCATCATTTGTTTTAAGATCAGGGGCACAAGTTTCAAATATCTTTTTCTTGGGATTAAGTTGTGGTTCTGGCTCTCTAGGATAACCTTCACAAGATACCAGGTCTCCAGGAATAGATCCATTTGGTGGTAAAAGAACTTCTACCTTCTCGGGAGAAGAAGCACACATGACCATAGCTTCTGAAGTAACTCCACGCATCTGGAAAAATACATTTTATTAGGGCGAGTAAAGTGAGCCCTAACACTGTCCCACAACCTGAGCATTTTGTGGTACACTTTACTGAAAAACAATCACGCCTATAGATTTGTGCTTTAACATAGTAATTTAACTTCATCTCTGTCAAAAAAATATAATTGTATAACCATTAAAAAAATGAACATTAACAATTTTGTGTTCATTTGATAGGATGTTATTGTACTACTAACACCATCTGTTAGAAAACCAAAGAGTTAACATCGCTGTAGCATAGAAAAACAATGCAAACCCTCACAAAGCTCAGCTTTTTGCTAGTTATTTTATATCTGAATAAAAATTTGGTAAAATGAATATCTGGTTGTTATTAGTTGAATCGTTACATTAAATATTGCAATGCCCATATTATATTATCCCTATATCTTAATTAAACTAATACAATGTCTAATTGAAGTAGGTACATAAAATTTTATTTTACCCATGATCTCAAAGAAGACAGTGCCAGTTATACTATATTACTTTCATAGATTTTGAATAGTATTCATGGTTACAATAAAAAAAATTAAATGTATATAAAATTAAAATATATAAATATTAAGATAAGTTAATACATACTGACCTTTACTGGTTTCAAGTTACATAGTACCATAACAATTCGATCCTTCATTTCTTCAATAGGAACATGATTAACTAATCCTGATACCACAGTTCTAGGGTTGTCTTCGCCACAGTCTATCTTCTCTACATATAAGGTATCAGCGTCTGGGTGTTTATTTATGTCTACAATTTTGCCAATACGTAAATCTAACTTTCTGATATCAACCACAGAGTCATTGGTTGGTACTTGTGCTTGTTTTTCTTTTATTTTCTTAGTTTCCTTATCTTTTTTCTCCTTTTTAACAGCTGGTGGCACATCTTCTTTAGGACATGGTTCTTCTGATGTTATATTGGTTACGACTTTCCCAGGCAAAGGATATTGTTTTTTACCATGTAATGTTTCTAGTCGTATTAATTCAGCTTTAGCTTTTTCGACTTGTTTTAATAAAGTTGCGTTTTCTTGCGTTAGTTCTTTTATTTTTACTTCAACTTTAAATTTAGTAACTTCATCCAGCTAAAATTATTATATTAGTCAGAAGTAAGTTTAAAGTTAACAAATTTATAAGATAGGTATTTTATTTTTTAATTAAATAAATTTAATATAGATTTATAGCACCCGGATTGGGTTACTTAACCTTAGTTTTAAGTTCAGCTACAAGTTTTTCGGCTTTTTGAACATTATTTATGAGCTTTGCTGCAACGTTGTTAGACATTTTTCGCACAAAAATTCGAGTAGTCATAAAGGTAAATTTAAATCTATGAAGGTAATAATATAAATAGAATTTTATAACCTAAATCTATACAATAAATATCTTTAATCTTTACAGTGCTACAAGGATCTTTTGGCGCGTGGCCGAAATCAGAACTAACACCGCCATCCGTCACTATTGACATTTGACAGACAGCTGGAGTGTTGACGTTGTTGTGAATATTTTGTGCTTTTATTTCATTAAAAATATCTCAAAATATGCCGAAAGTAATAAGAAGTAGTGATAGAGAGGTGGTGCTAAAAGTAAAGGATTATTTTATGAAAGAAAAGCAATCTAGCGCTCACTTGAAAAAGTGAAATATATATAAAATTTAATGTTTTATCTATTTATATTAAATAATTTATATATTAAATAATAAAATTTCATTTATTTTTAATTTTATTTTTTTCATTTCCTAAGTTTGAATTCAATTTCGGATTATAAGAGATAGATTTTTAAAAACAATTCCCTAAAAGTAAGTAGATGTTGTTAGCTTGTAACCCTAATTTCACACCAACGCCCTCATGTCAATGTCATATAAGTGCCAAAAGATCCTTGTAGCTTTATTTATATATGTAGCAATATACTCTATGAATTTTCATCTATGGTTGACAATTGACATGAACATTTGAGCAGGCTCTCCGCTCTGTAGACTGTAATTGGAAAACAGGGATAATCAATAATATACATTATAATTATTAATTTATACTGGCGTAACAAGTGATTATATACTCTTTGCTGGCGTAACGTGTCGTTCTGTGGTGTAAGGTGTTGCATAGTCATTTCAGTTTGAAGATATTTTATAAATTGTGGGTATTTATTCCTGATTATTTGTGATTTTCGAATAATGTAAACATCTAACACGTACTGCGTACATATAAAACTTCTTGCATGAAACACAACTGAACTTAGTTCATTGAGTAACTCAATGACTTAGTTTGGCTTTTTATCGAGACTTAAAATATTAAATATACTGTAGGTGCATTTTGGCGCGCAATATCGAAATGATTGCCTTGATGTTTTATGTATTTCTTATATATTCCTAATAAATGCTATTTACAAGTTAGACCAGCTAATCAACTGCCGGAACCATAAAAAAAAGTAGCAAAATATATATGAACAAGGCAAGGATTTCGATTTCTGAATAACCTCTCAAGTAACGGTCGCGGTTGGTGCGGCAGTAGGCTGATACACACCCAGTGGAATTTTCGAATTTATTTATAAATTTCCATATTTTGCATGCATGCATTTTTATTTATTTAGAAAAGTACACCAAATACACACATTAAAACATTTATAAACATTAATTAAAGAACAAGAAATAGTCAGATATGTATGTCTTTACTGTACATAACATTCACTACATAATCGAAAGTATATACATTTAAAATAATAATTTTATAAAATAAATATAATTATTTGATACAAAATAAATCACAAACAGAAGTCAAGACCAGTCGTCAAGGTAATTAATACATTTCAAACAAATCAAATGTAAGTTATAAGAGTATAAGTCAAATTAAAAATCAATCACTATTTAGTATCTAAATAGTACTTACATGTTAAAAATAAAAATTAATTATATATTAACAAAGTCAAAATTGAGTATAAATAAAGAATTAATCACATTGAGTATAAATTAAACATATAATTGAATAAAATATGTATATAGCATTACTAATCTTGAATTTTATAATAATAATTAAGTATATAGTACTTTTCTTTTAAATATTGGGAATTGTAAAAGATAGTAATTTGTAACTTATATTTTATTTATTTATTTAGATTTGTTAACCAATTTTTATTTTTATATTTTTTTTTTCTTTTGTTTATTTTTTGTTGTTTTGTGGTTTTTGTGACAAATAAATGTTGTAATTTGAATTTGAAGCTTTTGGCTTATGAAAATAATTTTACATATTTCCTTTTATGTTTTGGTGGTGATGCATGGGTGTTTGCTTTCTTTTTAGCTTGCTTGTGAACATGTATGCTCCAAAAAAGCCACACTGTGTATGCAAAATTACATTTCCTGTAAAGTATGTACTTTATAAGTTGATAATACTATTTTTGTGTCTTTTGACTTTCTTTAATTACCCAGCTGTGGCAAAGCCAAACAAGGTGGGATATGTGTTTGACCTTGTAGTGTATTGGTTGTCTCATGCGCCTACGACACGTCAGTCGCGTATATAATAATGTACTCTGTGGTCAGTCGCAATCTGGTGGTCGTTCGAGACAGACGTGTTGAGGTGTTGCTGAGCCGTAAATTATACCAATAACGTGGACGTTACATGTGGCGACGAGGATGGGATAAGCTGAAGGTACTTGCATAAACATACTTATTTCTTTGTTCACCTTTTGAAGTCCTTAAAACCGTTATAAGTTATTAGTATATTATTGATTATTGAATCAAAACTGTTTCATTTGATATGTTCAAATTTGTAAAATGCAAATTGAACATAAGTATGATAATATGAGCTATATTTGAATCAACTGAAAATTTGATAATAATGAAAATAGACTACAATTTTCGAAGATTTTGTGTTATATTAGGCGCATAATAAACTTCCAATTTACTTACATTTGTTAGGAAATAATGGTGGAACTTCGATATGTTTCGAAACTTCTTAAGTAACCACTATTTACACGCATAATTTAATCTTCAGTAGGCAGTTATAATAACTTTTCATTATGAATATTTAGATTTTGTATTTAAACGTTCAAAAGCATTCAAAATATTATGCCTACGCGTAGCTAAGCTATTTAAACCTATTTGGTTTAGTAGTGGCGTGATCGACGCTGCCGCTTAAGTTTCCAAGATGCATTGCACGAATTATGTTACATTACTACGGAGCATAAAACAATTCTACATATTAGTAAAAAGGTGCCTTTGGATTTAGTGTATTTAATTATAACTAAACACATCATTATAAACATTAGTAGTGATATTGAAATATACGCTTTATATTAATAATTTAATATTATTAATTTAACGACGTAAAATGATTAATATTATTCAACTATGTGAGCAGTTTAGAAGTGTCTACCTATTTATGTTGATACCACAGCTGATACTAACGGTGCGTAAGGACAAGACATTTAAAAGAATTTATGTACCTACCTATTTAGCTATATCTGCCGCACTAACTTAATCGGTATAACTAAATATGGATCTGTTATGATAATATGAGGTATTTAATTATAGTGGTTAAAACGTAACCAATGATCTAAGTGATATAAAATACATACTGTATTTTATAAGTAATTTAAGCATATTAAATTATTTATCAAATTATTTAAACAAAAAAGGAATTTTGATGTATAAAAATAAAAATTAATACTATTAAGTTTGTACAGCTACTTATATAAGAAGTATAATAAACATAAGTACCTAAGCAGATTAAGAATCTGATTATTAAGTTGATACTAAACTATGTGTATAAAATACAAACTCAAAATCAATAATTTGAAAATGAAATGAATTGTTATATACGAAAAGTTGATATTGATTAATATTTAGTATATACAACTGTACAAGAATAAAAGCAGGTTACAAGTCTGTACAAGGTTACAAGGTTGCAAGTCTCAGGTTACAAGCTGTATTTTATAAGTAATTCAAGCAGATAAATATTATTTATCTGATCATTAAATTGACACAAGGAATGAATTGTTGTATACAAGAAGTTGATATTCATTAATACCTAGTATTTATTTTATACAACTATATTAGGCACATAAGCAGATTAAAAGTCTGATCATTAAATTGATATTAGAGTATGTATGTGATATAATATATATGTACATACATAATATTTAATCGGAAAAATTTAGCGGAAATATCCGGTCATTAAATTGACATTTAAGCAGATAAAATTATTTATCTGATCATTAAATTGAAATAAAAAATGAATTGTTGTATATAAATAATTATGAAACAACATAAGCAGATTATATCTGATCATTGAATTGATACTAGAAAATGTATGTAATGCATACATATTTAATTGGAACAAAATTTAGCGGAAATATCCGGTCATTAAATTGACATAGCTGTGTTTGATAAATAATAATTCAAGCAGATAGAATTATTTATCTGATCATTAAATTGATATAAGAAATGAATTGTTGTATATGATTTATTATGTAACAACATAGGCAGATTATATCTGATCATTGAATTGATACTAGAAAATGTATGTAATGCATACATATTTAATTGGAACAAAATTTAGCGGAAATATCCGGTCATTAAATTGACATAGCTGTGTTTGATAAATAATAATTAAAGCAGATAGAATTATTCATCTGATCATTAAATTGAAATAAGAAATGAATTGTTGTGTATGATTTATTTTGTAACAACATAAGCAGATTATGTCTGATCATTAAATTGATACTAGAGAATGTATATAATATATTATATAGGTACATAAATATTTCATTGCAACAAAAGTTAGCGGAAATATCCGGTCATTAAATTGACATGTGATACCTCATTATAATTGGATGGAAATATTAAATAGCAGATAAAAATATCTGACACATTCAATTGATCATTTCAGGTAGCCTCATTATTCCAGGTGCACGATGGGAGCGCTGGAAAAGGGCATTCCTTAAATTCTTAAAAACATCCAATATTTACAAGAATGTAAAAAAAAAAGACATTGCCTTCTTCATTTTGGCGGTTTAGGTTTGCAGGAAGTTTTATATAATATGTATTCAGCCTTTTAAACGTGCCACTGCTAAGCACGGGTCTACCTTCAATACGAGGGGGATCAGGCCATAGTCCATCACGCTGGCCAAGTGCGGGTTGGGGGACTTAACATGTCTTTATAAAACCTGCTAGGTTCTCTCAGAGATGCAGGTTTCCTGACTATGTTTTCCTTCACCGTAACACGGGTGGTGATACTGTTGGGAATGATTTGCACATGAAAATATCAGAGGTGCGTGACCCGGACTTGAACTCGGCTCACCCGGATATCCAAGCGAGCGTGTTGCCGCTAGGCTATCTATTAATATGCCTGGATGGATGGAACCTAATACCAACCTTTGTGATGAAGTAGATATATTCCAAGTAGCTATACCTAGGCTCGATACATACATACTTTGCACCAAGACAGAATTAAGTCCACGAGCGAAATAATTTCAGACTTACCAAACAAGAACCCGATGAAAAGTTGACAATAAGAAGAAGTTTATTATAAGATTAAGGCAAAAGCCAATAAATGCCAATTTACAGATCGGGACGAGAATATTATCGACCACGTAACAGAAAAAGTTACCTGGCGGAATTGAATAAAATAATCTTCTACATTGGAGATGAAATAATATTAGACAGTGAAGTTATGGAAATGGATTCGCTAGAAGCCGTTAATATAGAGAAATTGAAAACAACAGAAAATGAAATGAAAATGAAGGAAAATAATAAAATATATTTATCAATCGGGATCTACGAGATGTGGTGGTGGTAGGATTACTCCTAGGCATACTTCAAATTATGTTAAAGGTTCCGCGAGAGTCAAAGACTTTTTAAAGTATGGTCTGAATGGACATTTTAGACAATTTTGTTGAACAAAACAAGACTGAAAAGAATAAAAAGAGAAAATAACTAAAGGACAAAGAGAAGCCGCATAAAACAGATTGAGAAGTTAAAGAAGTCAATGATAAAATATAAAATAGAGAAGAAATAGAATACTTACGTTTTTCACATTGATGATGATGTTGAAATTGACTTATTGAAGGAGTTGAAATTAAAATCTTAATAGATCTAGGCTTTAAGCCAAACCTAATAACAGAAGTTATTTGGTATTTTACGAAAAGCAATAAGGTTCAGTTATTTAATCGACATCCGACCCTAAAGTGATATTTATGACCTATGGTAGATTTACTCCAAAAAAAAAATGTTTGAATCTATATTCTCAAATAGGATATAAATCTGAAAGTTCTACTTTATACATTATCATTGATGGCACGATGAACCTTTATAGGTAAAACTTTGAAATGAATTTAAGAATGCTTAATATTGGATAAGATCACAAGGGTAATTAAATTGAGACTAGGAAGTTTCCTAAATTTAAAAGGAATCTTGATTAGTCTATTGATTGACGATTCCGTTCCACCCGTAACACAACCTGACAGGAGGATTCTAAATCTTTAGGAGCTCAAACTGAAAGAAGATCGATGAGCTTAAACAAAGAGACATAATAGAACCTGTTGTAGGTTCTTGAAAATGGGTGTCTCTTGTGGTTCCAGTGTTGGAAAATAATGATAAATGCGACGAGCTAAAGCGTACGTGAAAACCATCCACTTCCGACAGTGGATAAGCTGTTGTCTTAAATGAAGAATGCCAAAGCCTTCACGTATTTGGATATAAAAGACGTATTTCACCAAATTGAAATTATATCCAAGTTTTAGGCACATAACTACGTTAATCGCCAGCAAAGGTTTGAGATAAGGGGCTGATGTTTGGCTTATCGTGTGCCCCTCTGTCAAAAAACTATTATGTGAACAAATATTGTTGGGGTGTGATGGCATTTTATATTCATTATATTTCTATATGTTGATGATATCCTCGTTTTGGTAAGCATTTGAAGAACATGCACAATTACAAAAGGTATAGTTTGTTTTAAAAGAAATTGATAAAGGGAAGGGAAGACGAATGTTCGTTTACGATGTTCAAAGTTAATTTCGAATTGTCAGCAGATGGTATCAAATTACTGGAAATATATATTTCAATAATACAGGGTTCTACACCACCTACCATTATTGGAGAGTTAGAAAGTTACCTAGGACTAATAAGCTACGTCAGCCGGTGGACGTCGCTAACGAAAACCATACAGGTATAGTGTTAATGAAGGCAAATTTAGCATAGCCGTCATAATAGCACGTTTGTACCATGCTTTAGAACGGCGAATGACAATTTTTAACTTATGTCAATTAGATAACAGGGATAGTTTATTACGAATTCTAATGTGTCAGAGAGAAAAAAAAAAAGCATTTTCGGGAAAGGATTCGGGATTACTAGAAACGTTTTGAATTTTCGATACTAGAATGTTCCAATATTTACGCATATAAAAAGGCCAACAGTGTGTCGGGAGATCAGTTGATATTCGAAGTTGAGCGAAGACTATGAAGATATACGAAATAGTGGAAAAGTGAAGAAGAGATGATTGAAGGCTTAGTAAAGGAGTGTCTATAAGTGAAATACCGTGCTCGGAGACTAGTGCTGTGTACAAACTGTGCGTGTGTATATAGTAAAATAAAACAGCTTTAGTGCAAGAACGCTTATAATTTCCGATCCCGAACCCGTATCACATAACATTACGATGGATTTAATGGTTCCACTTCCAAGCGAGGACTACTAATTATTAGATATTCACATTATTATAGCAGATATATAGAAGTAAAAATTTGTCGTAAGATTACATCTTCAGAAATGGTACAATTTTCAGTGAAGAATTAAAATAAAGAAATCAGAGAAGAATTCATTCAAGAAAGAAATATTTTATTAAAATCCCATATTGCCACAACAGGATGGAGAAGTTAAAAGACAAAACCGAGACTATATGTCTAACCAACGACGACACTACTATACGAATCCGACTATAGCGACTAAAGTTAGGTGAATATAAAGATTGGTAAGAGAATTTATTACATTACTTGAGTATGTACTCTTTCTCAAATGCAAATTTATAGATAAGTTATAATTAGTGATTCCATTGAAGTAATACCAATGACACAGATGTTAGGGATAAAGATCGAGAAAGGAAAAAAAAAGGAAAGGAAATTGGAGGCAGGAAAAAAAAGGTACCAGTGTGATCTGAGACCTGGAGATATAGTATATATATTAAAATATGAAGAAAGAAAATAAATTAAACTTGGATTGTGACCAAGGTACACATACAGTAAAAAAAAAAAAAGAATTGTTAGAGTTATCACAGCTTAAAATAATGACATTCGTAAAAGGAATGTAAAGAAAATTCAAGGAGAATGGAAAGTTTGCGAAAACCATGATTTAAATGAATCTAACAAACATAAAAATGAATTTGGAAATTAAAAGTATGATAAGTAAAAATAAACTTTAATGGTTAAACTGAATAAACTTATAAAGTATTGAAAGGAGATTAAAATTTATTGATGTGATATGAAACATTTAAAAGTGTATAAATATAATTAAAAAAAAAATAAAAACAAAGAAGGGATGTAGTGTATTGGTTGTCTCATGCGCCTACGACACGTCAGTCGCGTATATAATAATGTACTCTGTGGTCAGTCGCAATCTGGTGGTCGTTCGAGACAGACGTGTTGAGGTGTTGCTGAGCCGTAAATTATACCAATAACGTGGACGTTACAGACCTAAATGTATATGTTTTTATTTATTGTTTAGTTCAGTGACCAGAAGTGAAGAGACCCCAACTCCCGGCCCCTCAGGAGAGCAATTGTGGTATAGTCTTTATCAATTTTAAGTTAATAATTTTAATTTATAACAAATGTATAATATATTTATATTAACAAAAATAAATATAATTACAAGTTATAACAAATGTTATCATATTGACTGTAAAACCATTAAATAAGTAAATATAATTAATTTATAAGAAAATTATAAATACTGTTAATATTAGAATGATGTACTCTCCTTTAATTGTTAGTAAGCTATCTGTGGATCAGCGTAAGGTCTTGGCGGAGATGAAGGAGAAAAACAAGTGGGCAGTTTTGTGTTGCCAGATGCTCCAGAGTTGAAGTAAGTATATATCAACAAACATGTTCATCATAATAACTTATTTTACATTTTTATTGTTTATTTATTATTAACCACAGAAAGGGAAAGGGAAAGTGCAGTGACTCCCGAATTTGGGTCCCCTGCCCACTCCTACCTGGTGTGCCACCTGTCCCTCCCCCAAGAAAACCTCAGCCATAGGAGGTGCTGCGTTGTCATGGTTTGTGCAGTAAAGTACTGCATCTTAATTGTTTAATTAATTTTAATTTGTTGGGACATTTTACAACAGCACCATCTAGTTCCGTGGTAAGCTACGTTACGTGCTTGTATTACAGATACCAGATAGTTGATATACTACATATATAATTTTTAAATACATACATATTATAAATATAAACATACATATTATAAATATAAATATAAACACCCATCATTAGAGTATAAACATACGTGCTCAACGAATGAATGCCCTCAGCGGGACTCGAACCCGCGACCGCTGGCGCAGAAAGTAGGGTCACTACCAACTCAGCCAAACGTGTCGTCATCTCATAATTACTTGTGTATTTCTATCCATCATCATCATCATCATCATCAGCCCTTTTTAACGTCCCACTGCTGGGTACGGGCCTCCCTCAGTACGAGGGGGATCAGGCCATAGTCCACCGCGCTGGCCCAGTGCGTGTTGGCGGACTTCACATGTCTTACGAAAACTTGCTAGGTTTTCTCAGACATGCAGGTTTCCTCACGATGTTTTCCTTCACCGTAGGACAAGTGGTAATCATGATAGAAATGATTCGCACATGAAAATATCAGAGGTGCGAGACCCGGATTTGAACCCGCATCACTCGGTTATACGAGTGACGCGTTACCGCTGGGCTACCACTGCCTTCTATCTATCCATATTAATACATAAACTTTGTTCTCCTAATTTCAGAAACGAGCCAAGCCGAGACGGCCGGCGGTGCAGTCGGTGGACACGGGTGTTCCGAATCCTCTCATGGGTAAGACTAATGGTTTCTAAAATAGCTGAAATCAGTTTTTTGCGTTAGATCATGCAATATTTTACATTGTACTCTTTTATTCCAGAAAAGACCATCGACAAAAGTGACGATGTTGTCATTGAGGACACGCCTCCAAAAAAAGAAAACAAACGAAAACGCAAGATCTGCCTCCCTCCGTTGTCAGAAATTATCCAGATCACAGAAGCGCCTTCCAACCCTGTGAGGGCCGAAATTGAAGTAATTGGATTTACACCTGGTTAGTACCGTTTAAAAAAATGATTGATATTTTTTATGTATATCAGACTAAAATTTTGATAAATTGTTTCAGAGTCCAATACTTCTAGAATAAAGCCTGGGTCGGGCATGAGTACCTTGTCCTACGATATCGGTGAGTGGCATACATGTGTTATGATGTAACTGTGAGGCACGATGTAAGTCACTTGTCTCACTTACCACACACAAATGAGTGATAATTAAAATATTTTATGCAGATGCCGACATTGAGCGCGAGCTCACAGAGCCGGACGACAGCGGCAGCGAAATAAAAATGGACAATCCCGTGGACATTTCATTGCATCGTAGAAGTGTCTTCAAGTTCCCCGTGGAATGTGATGACGCGGATGATCCCACCCTTGCTGAGGGCATAAAAGTTATCAGTGATGAAGCTGACGTAGCTCTTCGGGTCCTCGCTGACCCTGCCGGCAGCGATATATTACATTTTGATTGGCGTGGCGATTTAACAAATTTTGAAGGAGTCAGAGAAGTATTTACTGGCCCATCTGGCCCAACGTTTAAAGTCGCTGGACTTAGTCCACTGGCAATATTTAAAAAAATTTGGGATGATGATATTGTTGAAAGGATTGTTTGCGAAACGAATCGTTATGCACATCAACTCCAAATGAAAGGTTCGAAAATTAGCTCTAGAATGTCGCGGTGGAGAGACACCACCGCAGAGGAAATTTGGAGGTTCTTTACCATCATCATGCTTCAATCATTGGTAGTGAACAATGTGGAGCGTGAATACTGGTATCCAATGAATGAACAACTGAGGATTGGAGCTTTTGGGACGATAATGGCGTACAATCGTTTTGTATTGCTTAAAAAGTGTCTACATTTTGTAGACAACACCGTCTTGCCCGAAAATGCCTCCAAACTCGACAAGATCATGCCTATCATTCGGCACCTTAATAAAAAATTTAGCTCCTTATACCTACCTGAGCAAAATGTCGCGATTGACGAGTCGCTTCTTCTATGGAATGGCCGACTCTCATTTGCACAGTTAATCGCGACAAAAAGAGCGAAGGTAGGTTTAAAAAGCTACGAATTGTGCGAGTCGAGGACAGGCTATATGTGGAGAATGGAGGTGTATTCGGGCAAGGGACACGTGCATGAGCCACAAGACGCACAACAAGAGGCAGGAAATGAGCCGAAGAGTGCCACGTCTCAAATAGTCTACCATTTAATGAGACCTTTGTTTGGCAAAGGCCATACAGTAATAATGGATAATTTTTATAATGCGCCACTATTATCTAGGCTATTAAAAAAATACCACAAAACTGACACCATGGGCACACTTCGGCTCAACAGAGAGTTTGTCCCTGAAGCTCTTAAGTCCAAGACTAAAAAGAACATGAGACCTGGTGAAGTGTCTTTCAGCACGACAAAAGATTTAGTTGTGGTCGTGTGGAAAGATCAAAACCTTGTTACGATGATATCAACGTTCCACCACCCAGAAGTCGGGGGAAAAGAAAAGTATGGATATTACAAATATAAACCGAAGGTTGTTTTAGATTACAACCTTTCTATGGGCGGCGTCGATCATAAAAATCAGATGCTCCATGCCTTCCCCGTAGAAAGGGTACGCAACAGTTGTTGGTACAAGAAACTGTTCCGACGACTTTTAAATGTTTCAGTGCATAACGCGCTTGTTATATATAACCATGGCCGTAATCAACCAACTGAGGTCGGAAATCGAGATTTCCGACTGCAGTTAGTTGGGGAGATGCTGCAGAGGTACAGCCCTCGAGCAATCAAACCAAAATCACCGCCACCAGCCGCACTGTCGGAGATGCACTTACCGGCTAAAACCAGCAAGTCGCAACGGTGCAAATTGTGTCACGAGAACAAAGTTCGGCGCACGACAGTGTGGAGTTGTAGCACCTGCAAAGTAAATTTGTGCATCGAGGGATGCTACACTGCATACCATGCCAAATATATATGTAAAAAATAAAACTAAAATAAAAGTAGCTCTTTATAACATTAGCTATCTGCGAGTGCAAGTCTCATCAAAATCTATCTGGCCGTTTCAGAGATTAGCTGGAACAAACAGACAGACAGATAAATATTATAAAAATGGAGTTTTTTTATCTAACTTCCGTATATACATTCATACGTGTACGAAAATGTTTTGTATGTTCATAAAAATATACACGAATTTCCCTGTAATTGCGACATGCATACCATTAATACTAGGAGTAAACATAAACTTGTAGTGCCTTTGACTCGTTTACGCCGAGTCAGTAATTCTTTTTATGGATGTACATACGCTTATACAACAGGATCCCAGAAAACGTTCAAAAAGCTCCTATTGCCAAATTTTAAAAAATTGTGAAAGAACGTTTGTGTACTAAAGGATATTATTTAAATAACGATTTTTTAGAAGACGGTACGCCTTGGGAATGATGTGATCACCTCCAGGCCGTTTCAACTTTTAGAATTATTGTTAATTTCAATTTAATTTAAAAAAGAAAAAAGACAAAAAAATAAAATTAGTCCCGCTGAGTGTCTTTCGCCAGTTCTTCTCAGATCAGCGGCTTCTTCTTTCCGAACTTCTTTGGTGGTGGAACTCATGACGTTCAGTAAAAAATTGTAATAGTTTTATGCTGAATAAAATATTTTGAATTTGAAATTTGAATTTACACAATTAGTGAAAAACTATTAATTTGAAATTACAGACTGTTTAATTTTATTTATATGTACAAATTTAATATATAAATTTCTAAAATAAGACTAGCCTAAGTTACTCTTTATAACATTAGCTATCTGCGAGTAAGTGTCTCATCAAAATCGATCTAGCCGTTTCAGAGATTAGCTGGAACAAACAGACAGACAAATATTATTATATACATTCATACGTGTACGAAAATGTTTTGTATGTTCATAAAAATTTACACGAATTTCCTAGTAATTGCGACATGCATAGCATTAATACTAGGAGTAAACATAAACTTGTAATGCCTTTGACTCGTTTACGCCGAGTCAGTAATTCTTTTTATGGACAATGTATCGTATCGTCATCCCAGATTTTTTTATTGCCAAATGTAAAAAAAATGTGAAAGAACGTATGTGTACTAAAGGATATTATTTAATTAACGATCTTTTAGAAGACAGTACGCATTGGGAATGATATTGTGATCGCCTCCAGGCTGTTTCAACTTATAGAATTATAATTAATTTCAATTTAATTTAAAAAAAAAAACCGACTAAGAAAAAAAAATATTAGTCCCGCTGAGTTCTTTCGCCAGTTCGGCTTCTTTCCGAACTTCTTTGGTGGTGGAACTCATGACGTTCAGTAAAAAATTATAATAATTTTATGCTGAATAAAATATTTTGAATTTGAAATTTGAATTTACACAATTAGTGAAAAACTATTAATTTGAAATTACAAACAGACACTTTAATTTTATTTATATGTACTAATTTAATATTATGTAAAATTTCTAAAATAAAACTAGCTTAAGTTACTCTTTATAACACTAGCTATCTGCGAGTAAGTGTCTCATCAAAATCGATCTAGCCGTTTTAGAGATTAACTGGAACAAACAGACAGACAGACAAAAATAAAAAAATAGGGTTGTGATCTAAGTACCATATATACATTCATACACTATTAATTTGATTCGAAAAGCTATTAATTTAAAATTACAAACAGACACTTCAATTTTATATCTATGTATATACGAGTTAATTACATTAAAATACGGTATATGGTACGGGGTGGCGGGTACGGGCTTTAGTTTGCGTCTCGCGACCGCGCGCGAAGCACACAATTGTGTTATGTATAAAAACGGAAATTTGTATTTATTATCTTTACTACACTATATTTGTGACCGATATAAGTGACTACAACAGTGATCTTCGTATTTTGATTTTTGATTGATAAAAATCTTACATCAAAACTCCTTAGTGAAAAAACCGTTACATAACCGTCTTTTAAAAACAGTAAAAAGATTATTTATTTCTTATTGGAAAGCCATTGTATACTCTAATGATTATAAGAAATTTAATGTAGAATCTATATTTATCTGTAGTTTTTGATAAAAGTGTAGTGTTTCTTGAAACAGCTGTACACAATAGTGTTAATACACGAAAGCGTGACCTTGACCTAGAACCCGCCCGACTCAGCGTACGAAAAAAAGGAATAGGTACTTTGTAAGCGTCTTGAGAAATGTTTTTGTATGGTAAGTGTTATTGTATTTTTTTAACCGACTTCAAAAAAAGGAGGAGGTTCTCAATTCGTCGGGGACTTTTTTTTTTTTTTTCTATGTATGTTCCCCGATTACTCGACGATGGCTGGACCGATTTGGAAAATTCTTTTTTTGTTTGAAAGGGTATAGTTTCTAGTTGGTCCCATAGTCACCAAGTCACGATCTGATGATGGGATCCCAGGGAAATCGAAGACAACTCTCAAATTTTATAGGCACTTATTACGTTTTTCATATATTTTCTAAAGCTGTTCAAGTATTTGCGTCTGATAATCATCATCTCCTGTGGTTGAGCTAATGATGGAAGGTACAACTCCTCAACGGTTAGAAGTTAAAAGAAAATTCTTTCAATATTATACGTAATTATAGACGTAATTATAGACCGATAGTTAAATTCTTTCAGGCTCTTATTAACCGACTCTAAAAAAAGGAGGAGGTTCTCAATTCGTTGGGGACTTTTTTTTATGTATGTTCCCCATTACTCGAAGATGGCTGGACCGATTTGGAAAATTCTTTTTTGTACATAAACAAAATAAGTATCTACTTTCCGTTAAAAATTTGAAAATAAATTATTTTTAACAAAAAACAAAAACGGACTTCAAAACTAAACAAATCTAAACTAAAAAGTAGAAAATAATACTTTTAAGAACTTCGTTAATTTAGAAGTCGGTGCCAGCCAAAGCAAAATAACCTTAAATAGACACATATTCGATTAATCTATATCTATAATATTTGTAAACATAATCAAAATACCGTTCGAAAGTTCATTGCAAAGGCAAGATAAATCTATCTGTCTTGGCTGGCACCGACTTCAAAATTAACGAAGTTCTTAAAAGTATTATTTTCTACTTTTTAGTTTAGATTTGTTTAGTTTTGAAGTCGGTTTTTGTTTTTTGTTATATATCACCGGGTTCAAAATTTTATCTTCTTATTAAGTAAATAATTAGTTTACCGATAAATATATTTTATCATACACAAGTTTGGTCTAAACTAAACCTTACACTTTCATATGAAATAATCTACCTTCTGAGATAGTTTGCCTTTTTATAAATATATATTTCTTCATCTAGACATTTAGAAAAAATATGTTTGTTTCTGTATTTAATATTGTTTACTGTAAATGTTTTTTGATCATAAAATATTATAATTACCATTATTAGCATGTGTAAAACTAGTGAAACGATTGTAAAGAATTTCCAACTTTGTAAAGTCTACTACTAAGTATATATTATTTGAATTTTATTGTTATAAGAATTATTAATGTTCAAATAAATTATAATACATCATATATTTTTTTTATTTTTACCCTTTGTGCCTAAGGTAAAATATTAATGAACAATAATATAAATATATAGGTATATAAACCTACGTATATTCTACCCCCCTGCCCCTAGAAGTTTTCGAACTTACTAAATAGATGGCGCTTTTTAAGCATTTCCAGTTTCGACTGCGAAGTTGTACCTCTATTTATATATGTAGCAATATACTCTATGATCGTCACTCGTCAGTTGTCAGTTCTCTGTTATCCATTTCAAATTGATTTCATTGTATTTTATTTAATTAAAACTCTTTCCAAACTGTAATTTTAGTGCAAATAAGTTCGTGTAGTGGCTGTAAAATTATTCAACCTAGTTGAAAAAATTGAAATCAACTTTTGTGAATATATTTTATAGGTAATATTTATTATTGAACCGACTTCCAAAAGGAGGAGGTTATCAAATCGTCTGTATGTTTTTTTTATGTTTGTTAGCTCATAACTTTGAACCGATTTTGATGATTCTTTTTTTATTTGAAAGGTAGTGCTTCCCGTGTGGTCCCATTTTAATATTTTCCAGTTCTGACAATGACATCCATGAGAAAACCATAAAAGTCTTAAATTTGCATTAAGTATGTGTGCGACAAATGGACGAGTAATTCAATATCACGCCAACCGATTTCCGATCTTTTTTTGGAAATGCTTTTCACAAATATATTTCAACTGATGCAACTTTTCAATTGGCACGTAGACTAAGTCTATAAGTTATTTTTACTTATAAATTACATAAATTACTATACTCTTAAAATGTAACAATATAACTTACACATTATGTATACATGTACTAAATAATATATGCATTCTGTCGACCTAGTGTAGCATTACATGCAAGGATATTTATCATGTGACAAAACAAACTAAGTACATACTTAATTGAGAAAGGATAGATTTCAATCATTATCATCATCAGCTTAAAGCTAGCCTGAAAAAGGATTTTGTTTTTAACAGTAAAGTTACTGTATAGAATTATAAGTCGGAGTTTAGACATCAGTATATATAAACATCGAAATTCCGGTGATGGGTAAACACTACGATATGTTTTGTACAAGTTTTTATTTATAGACAAAATGCATTAAACCTTTAGGATTCCTCACTAGAATTGACTTGTTTAACGAGATATAAACAAAAAAATCTAACCTTTCACTGTCCAATGGAAATTTTGCCATAAAATCTCGTATTTTATTGTCGACTCGGCATGTCTTTCGGTTGCATATTTCACATTTTAAAGTCGTCTTTGTCATAATGAAGCACTATAATTAGTTTAATTTCATACCAATAATGAATAAACTAACATAAGCAATTAAACAACAAAGAGATAAACAATATGTAAAAATGTGGGAAACCTTAAATAAAAGTCAATGAGGATCCGTAACGTTTTTAGCTGAGAATGCAGATTTATAGAGCTGTGAAATCCTTAACGTACAGTGCAAAAATTTTTGTTCTACGACAAAAATTGACGAAGTTATGAGGAAATTACTAACGAAGTTACTGCGCGACTGCCGCTGTAGCTGTGACGTCATAGTGACTGTCGCCGCTAGTTAGCCGTTGGGAATGATAAGGCGCGCAGTGTTTTAGTGACTTTGAAACTAATTAAGTGTCCGATTTGTGTATAATTTAACTTTCTTAACTGTGTATAAATATTTGACAGTACCGAAATATACAATTACTTCATTAAAAACGCCAGAAAAACTATTTTTTTAGGCTCAAAACTTCGTAGTAAACGGTTTTCTGTTATAAAAAGAGATGATTAAACTCCACCAGGTCAGGCTACAAGAAATTGATGTGAAGATCATTCTGTTGTACTTACCTACATAACTAAACACATTAAATGATAGGTATAGTTTTGTAGGTACTTAACTCAAGAAAATAGTTGATATAAGTTAGTACCTATTATTACGTGTAGTGTAAGTGAACCTATGTATTCTCTTATTTCAACGCAACTGTATTGATTATATATTTATGTATTTACTTACTTTTAACTTTTTAATTAGTTTTGTGGATAAACCTATATACCTACACAGTGGCGAATACAAGATTTACTATCTTTTGAAAGGGGCTTGACCTAACCTAGACTGGTTTTATTATCGTTGGAAATGCATTAACGCATACCATCAGGTGGTTATGTGGGACTCACCAGCTTAAAAGAATCCAGTACTACCCAATAAAGTCTTAATGAGGTAACGCAGTACCGCCTAAGTATTTAACTACGACGCCCCGATGGCCCGGCAGTTCTGCCGAAGCAAACCAAGACAAAACACAGTCAAGAGATTGCTCTGCGCGTTTCTTCGCGTCACGCCTAGTCGGATTGCCGGACACTACTGAGCGCACGTTTTGTCCTTTTTTTTGTATCGCTGAGGAAACCCTCTTATGGTCCTGTAGGTTCGTCAACTTTTCGCCGCAGTGTCAGGATGCCGTGTGGTCTCCTGACCCAGTGAGATGGGTACGGAAGAACCGCACCCATCGTCACTAGGCCAGCCGCCGAAGTCCCTAAAGTCTTCCTCCCATGGCCAGAGCAGAGCCTCGTCAGTGAGGTGCCTGATATGAGCGATACCCTCCCTCACTGAACGATTTCTACGCGCACGCTCACTCGCCCGAATTTGAAACACCTCGGCGAGCATTGAGTTTTGCGCAGAACTGGGAGAAGTGGACACGGAACGTTCAGTGACGTATGAAATCAAGTCTCCACAATAATCCTTCCCTGGACGCACAGGTAGACGTTGCGGGGTGGTCCCTTGTGTGGTCCGTGGAAGAGACCATTGCCCCTAAACAACAATTTCGTTGCACTATGTTAAATGATAAGAACGAACGATAAGAAATGTTAAAATTCAGTCCTTCCATATTATTATTTTTTTATGTTCCTGTTTTCATTTTAGTCTGAAATTATAGTATTTTAGGCACTCTTCAAGATCTTCAAAATTACTTGCCTTGATTTTAAATTTTTTATCTGATGAATATAGATGTAACGCATTTTACTAAATAGTTTAAAGACAATTTTTGTGGGACATTTTATATTCTACAGGTTTTAAATTAAAGTTTTTATCGTGTCCACAGTCGTTTCTTTTATAAGTAAATATGTTATTTTTTGTAAAAATCGAAAAAAAAAATGTTCACTAATCTATACATATTATAAAACAAAAGTCCTCCACCGCGGCTGTCTGCCTGTCTGTCTGTCTGTCTGTCTGTTCGCGATAAACTCAAAAACTACTGCACCGATTTTCATGCAGTTTTCACCAATGGATAGAATAACTCTCCAGGACGATTTTCGTATATCATTTGTCAAGTTTTTGTATACATTGGCTAAAATATAATAATATCTGTTTGAGGTGTCGGAAAAAAATAAGCCGTCTGGAAGCTTTCAACGAAAACGCTGCCTAAACCCTTTGACATATAACAAAATGATGTATGGTGGAATTGTGTAACTTATATAGGTCTATAAAGAAGTTCGCGATGGCATATGTCTATCTCTTAAGGATAACGTACTATATCCATTTTAATAGTAAAAAATGGGCAATTATAAAGCGGTAATTGGAAAGCTATTTACACAAATACGGTATTAATTCTTATCATTTGAAATAAGTTAGAGGCTTTAAGCATTTCATGCACATTATTTTACTCTTTTACACCATTTAATTTAAACGAATATCTTAGGAGTAATCGCAAAAAAATGCAGGAGTAATCGCAAATAAATACCGGCTGTGTTCGTTCCGTCATCGTGACGTCACACGACCCGCGTTGCCGGAAAAACTACGCAAAGTTTATTACTTAATATCTTCGTAAGTTATGGTCCGATTTGGATAATTCAAAAAGATATATCATTCTTATGTCAAAATAAATAACATGCATACTAGTTCTATGTAATTTGCTATAACTGTACTGATCCTCATTGTCAATTCAATTCAATTATTTCCTTTAATGGCTTCCAGGAGTGCCAGTTGGGCACAGTTGACTTCGCCAATGTCGCGTAGAATGGAGAATACACGTTATATATAAACTGATCGGTGAATATGAAAAAAAAAACAAACACTAAGACGTATTACATGTAGGAACGGAGCGATTCGTTGTAAAATCAGGACCTACAACAGACAACACAATATATACAAAACTATAAAAATAATAATAAGTGTTAGGACTACAAGTAACATATTTACAATATATCTACAATTGTCAAACACTCTGTTAAACACTCTGTTTGACAATAAAACATCAAAATTGCCGTCGATATAACCCATCTATGTGTAGAAGAATCATAGGCCGATATAACTCCGAAATTTTGTGTTATTCTTAATTTTAACGGATTATAGCCGCCATTAAAAATTGTGCAAACTTCATAGATCGTTTTTTTTGTATGGGAGTTTCGCCTGCCTGCCAATAATGAACAAAGACTACAGTCTACAGTGTATATAGGGATAATGACCTATATACTTACTGTACTCTGTGGATACTGGATAATGAATAAATATAATCAATAAAGCTTTCTTTGAATTGCCAATTGCCATATCATAGATTAAAATTACTACTGTTACTTGCCATTTAAATAAATTAAATAAACCATATTATAAATAAATAAAATAATAAAATATAATAAATTAAAGTTAATAATAATAATACCTAAATACCCGCCAGTTACAAGGAAAGATAATACAAAATTTTTATAACACAAAAATTGTGAATGTTCAGTGTTGCACAAACGAAATCCAATAATAGAAAGCATGAAGGCATAAAAAAATAATGATAATACATATAAATAAAGAAAACACAAAAATCAACAACAATAAATTAAAAACAAATCAAAAAAAATAATAATATTAAATAACTATATATAGACTATACAATACATATTAAATATGACATAAAAATGTATAGCCAAAATACAAGAAGCTAATGCTCAAAAGGTAACATAAATGAGATGTCAAATGACTTATGACATTGTCAATGTCAATTATTTATAATTGTTAATAAAAAAAACTAAATGGATAATATAAAAGCAAAACCTATAGAGACCAAAACTGTCCTAACGATAAAGAATGTAGAAATATAAAGATTAATCAGTTTCCGTTTCAATGGGGTGCTAAAATTTTTTTAAAATAATAGTTAAATTTAAAAAAATATTTATTAAAAAATCACAGGCGACCTAACAAAAATGATAGTGGACCTATACAGACCGAGCGTAGACCTATCGACTCAGGCTATTTTGATTTCAAAAATCCTTCGATGGGGTGCTAAAATTGTGTAGGTATGGATAATATAAAAGCAAAAACTATAGAGACCAAAACTGACCTAACGATAAAGAATGTAGAAATATAAAGATTAATCAGTTTCCGTTTCAATGGGGTGCTAAAATTTTTTTAAAATAATAGTTAAATTAAAAAAAAATTTATTAAGAAATCTCAGGTGACCTAACAAAAATGATAGTGGACCTATACAGACCGAACGTAGACCTATCGATTTAGGTCATTTTGATTTCAAAAATCCTTCGATGGGGTGCTAAAATTGTGTAGGTCAGTCCAGTGGTATTATACATAGATGAAAAATAAAGTAGATGGCCATCTTCTTGGAGAATCTTTCTATCCCGTTCATTTGTTTCTGCTCTCTCTACTTTTGGCGACAGTGGAATGTCATAATGGAATAGTAATATATTTCCATTTCATCTGCATTACTGTGACGTCATATCAACATAACAGAATGTCATTTTAAATTTTTTGAAATTTTCTAACTTTACGTACGTCAGGTCAGTGCACTGACCTCTATAATACCACTGGACTGGCTGTTGTCAACGTGCTTTTGTGGCTGCTTGATATACGCCATTTTGGCGCTGTCCGCCGCTGTCGGACGTAGCGAGAGTTCGTGGTACTAAAACTAATGATGTCGATATAAAGATTTTAATTTTTTTATTTTTATTAATCAATAACCGTATCATCATAATTACAACTTAGGTATGTTATATTAACAACGAAAATGCAAAATTACTTTACAGTATACAAACACTTCTCGCTGTCATTTGCAATATACGTCAAAATTAGTTCTCGGGACTCTCGCTAGTGGCGCTTCAAATGGACACAAAAAATTGCTGTCAAACGGGCTACCCTACCCCAGCCTGCAAATTTATGATATTTGCAATGAAAAAAATACTAATCGATAGATTTTCAATAGCTCAATTTAACTACGTAGCCCTTTCAAATTGCTCACCTTTAATTATTTAATTACAAATCAATAAAGTCTTTGAAAAAAAATTAATTTATCTGTATATTCAAACTCCTATATCTTTTGATGTATACAATATTTCAAATTGCTCAAAGTTCTAAAACACTGCTCAAGTTGCATTTGTAATTGCTCAAGTAGAGTTCTTACCAGCTCCACTTTCGCTGATTATTAAATAATTAAAAGTATAGTTGTAACAAATGTAACGTAGGTTAATTGAGCGTGCGCATGCGCACCGCGCATTGTCGGTCGGCCTCGGCGGGCTTGGACAATCGTTCCAATTCAACGTCTTAATTCTGTTTCTCGGTGGATTTCTTTAAATTTATTGAATTTATGAATTGTTCACATTACGTGTTTGAATATACAGATAAATTAATTTTTTTTCAAAGACTTTATTGATTTTTAATTAAATAATTAAAGGTGAGCAATTTGAAAGGGCTACGTAGTTAAATTGAGCTATTGAAAATCTATCGATTAGTATTTTTTTCATTGCAAATATCATAAATTTGCAGGCTGGGGTAGGGTAGCCTGTCAAACGCTTGGAACAGCCAGTCCAGTGGTATTATAGAGGTCAGTGGTATTACTCCAAAGAGTATAGATAATATACTGGGAAGTATTACTTTACTTTATACTATTTTATGGCTGTCTTCATTGCATTGTGAACACTGACCTCTATAATACCACTGGACTGGCTGTTGATAACGTGCTTTTGTGGCTGCTTGATATTCGCCATTTTGGCGCTGTCCGCCGCTGTCGGACGTAGCGAGAGCTTGTGGTACTAAAACTAATGATGTCGATGTAAAGATTTTTATTTTTTTTATTTTTATTAATTAATAACCGTATCATCATAATTACTACTTATGTTATATTAACAACGAAAATGCAAAATTACTTTACAGTAAACAAACACTTCTCGCTGTCATTTGCAATATACATCAAAATTAGTTCTCGGGACTCTCGCTAGTGGCGCTTCAAATCGACACAAAAAAATTGCTGTCAAACGCTTGGAACAGCCAGTCCAGTGGTATTATAGAGGTCAGTGGGTCAGTGGTTATTGGTTAGTAAATAATAATATAAGTATATTATTTGTTACCATATCAACTAATTTTTTTATTATTATTTGTAAACATTATAAAATTACATCATGTATAAAAAATTAAATAAAATGGATATTTTTTAGTACTTATCTGATTTATTAATTTTATATCTTCTATGATATAATAAATAATGTGCATGAAATATCATTTTCAGTTTTAGTATTCGTTACATATTGTAAAATTATATAAAATTTTAATTTACTTTTACTCTTCAAAAATGTTTTGGTAATAATATGTTAAGCATTTTATAATACCTAATTAATAATTATTGTGTAAATTGACCATCACATTTTTCTATTTTAAATTAAAGACTTACGTGGCTAAGATACTGGCAGCACTGAAAAAAAAAAAGAAACTATCATGGCTGTTGGAATGGCGTCATAAATAGTTACTGACGTTGTTTATATTTGTGCAAAAATTATTTATATTACCTAACGATATTTACGTTTTGGATTAAAGTGTGCTTCAAATACAATGTGAGAATTGTATTGTACTATTTAAATGGATATTTTACAATAATGTTATAAGAGTCTTGCATCGAAACAATGTCAAACAATACTGTCGGCTCGTCTGGGCATGCTCCCGGCAAAATACGTGGACCTGGAAGACCTCCAAAACGCACTTGCACTTGGTGTGCTGAAAGTAAAACTCCTCTAAAATATGTTTTGCCAACAGAAAATGGAAAAAAAGAATTTTGTTCTGAAACGTGTTTATCAGAATTTAGGCAAGCATATAGCAAGGGTGCCTGTCTACATTGTGATAACGTTATTCGCGGCAATGCTCCTTCTAGCAGCAAAAACTTTTGTTCCACGTATTGTCTTAATAAATATCAGAAGAAAAATGAAAAACGGACAACATCCCCTCAGTCTGGTAATGGAGCGAACGGCTCTGAAACTCATTCGAATAACAATTCCACGGGATCTTTTTACGATATATATCAAACTTTTGATTGGAACGAATATATGAAAGAAACAAATAGTGTAGCAGCTCCTCAAGAATGTTTTAAGCAGGCTCCTACACCACCAGTCAATGACTTTAAAGTGAATATGAAATTGGAGGCGTTAGATCCACGAAATCTAACTTCTACTTGTATAGCTACAGTTGTAGGTGTCTTAGGGCCACGATTGAGGCTAAGATTAGATGGCAGTGATAATAAAAACGATTTTTGGAGGCTTGTTGATGCTGGTGATATACATACAATTGGTCATTGTGAAAAAAATGATGGAATGTTGCAGCCACCACTAGGTTTTCGTATGAATGCTAGTAGTTGGCCAATGTTTTTGCTGAAGACATTAAATGGAGCTGAAATGGCCCCAGGAAAAGTCTTTCAAGCAGAGCCTCCTACTCCTAAATCTAATATGTTTGTAGTTGGACAAAAATTAGAAGCTGTTGATAAGAAAAATCCTCAGCTTATATGTTGTGCTACAGTTGGAGCTGTGAAAAATGATCAAATTCATGTAACCTTTGATGGGTGGCGTGGTGCTTTTGATTATTGGTGTAGATATGATTCTAGAGATATATTTCCTGTGGGTTGGTGTGCAAGGGCAGGTCACCCTTTGCAACCACCGGGTCAAAAAAGTGCTAGTGCCCCATCAAGGTAAGACAAATCTGATGTATACTCTTATTTAATATTTTTTTTATCAACTTTTTAAATATAATACTAAAATAATAGAACACATAATGCATTAGAAAATTTATCTTGTTTTTTATAATTTTTATTATCTGTAATATCCATGACAAAAAAAGTTTTCCATTTATTTTAATAAATGGAACAAACACAATATAATGTAAGCATTTTCTGGCTTAAATACATTATGAAAAAAAATAATAATTTCAGGTTTAAATTACGCCCAAGTGGTATTCCTAATCCTGCCTTACCAGAAGGTGGATCAACTGGTACAGGCAATGCAAATGGTACAAATACAGTAACACCTATGGCAAATGTTGTGTTGCGTATTCGAAATAGTTGTTCTGGAGGCAGTGCAGCATTACCCAATTCAATAACAGGGGTCGGGGCTTCAGGAGTCGCAGAGAATTTAGTTAAAGAGTTATTGAATTCTCATCCTGACCCTCAAAAGTTAACCAGGGCCATTCTTACCGCATCTAGTAGCTATTCTAATATAACAAATGTCCAGGTAAATTATTTCATTTTTATTTAATATGTATTTAGTATATATAATTTATCTAGTAATTAGGTCTATAATAATACCATTTTTAGTTTTTATAGTAAGTTATATATTTTGCATTAATCTGTGTCTTGTCTGGTTTGCTATACAGTTCAATTACAAGGTGATTTAATAACTAATATAATATATATTGTGTATTTACTATGATTATATTTGACATACAGTGTTTCAAATAAACGGTAGTGTGTGTAATATTTTTTTTATTGATTAAAAAAATATTAGTATTCTGCACTCCTTCTCTATATGAACTATAAGTGTGTGAATTTTCATACTCCTGTGCAATTTTCGTAAAAAGGGGTACGAAGTTTTTGCTTCAAGTACCTATTAATAATATATATAATATATAAAGATGCTTTAAGTGTAGTATTTTTCAATAGAATATGAATATCTTTTAAATAGTATCCTAAAATAGCATAGTATACAAGATAGTGGTGATTGATGCATATCTAATATCATGTGAATATATTATGGTACCTGAAAAATGTCATCATATTATAATTTTCCATAGTTAAATACAATTTAGTTAAAATATACTGTGTTGTTATGATTTCTTTACAGATTTATTTTGTTTTGGTTAAATTTTTGTTTCAAAAAGATAAAGTTGTTATAAGAATTTTAGAAAAAATACTTTCCCAGGAAGAACTTATACTTGGTTTTTAAAAAGGGTATAGACTGTTTTAATTTAATAATGGAAGAGCGTAGAGAATGTTTATAATTCTGCTATTTTATTTAAGATAATTGTAGAATATCCAATATAACCTTTATAATCAAATTACATGTTTTATTTCAGGTTTCTTCAGGAAACAAAAATTATTCTGTAAAAGTTCCATTAGAGTTATCAACAGAGGAATTAAAGAATTGGTTGAAATTAGTATGTGTAGGAGTTGGATGCTGTGTTGGGATGATAGAAATAGATACAGGAGAGGCGGCAGGTCGACCCTGCACCTTGTGTGGCGAGTCTACATCTAATACTGCCACATCAGCAGCATTGAAGAGACCGAGTGTAAGATTTTATGTTTATATTATATAATTGCACTACATATTAGCCACTAGACCATCTAAGTAGGTGATATTAATATAGGCATGTACTCCATTCCACAAGCAATATACATTATACATTTTTATATATCAGTATGTAATACTTTAATGAAAAACTAAATATTGTAATAAATAATGTATAATTGTGACAGAAATATTTTATATTAATCTGACCAATAAAAATCCATGTAATTATTTATATCCAAAAATTTAATAAATTAAGTAAAGTAAATTAATGAAAGACGAACATGCCAAATATTAAACAGTAATAATATGCAGTTAAATTAAAAGTTTCAAAATAATTAATATTTTGTTAAATAATAATTTCTTTGCTATTTAACATCGTAAATATGTATTGATTATATAAATTCTGCAATTTGTTTCTTTGGTTATATTTTTAATTTAGAGCTTTGAAACCTGCAGTGTCTACATCTGTCTGTATTGTAGAAGCATAATAAGAAATTAAAATAAATTATATTTACTATAGAAAAAATACATTAATTAATACTCACGCCAAATGGTGGTCTAACTGGTGTTTTTTTAATGAGTTAGTTTCATATAACATAAGAACATTAAAATAAAATACAAGGGCCATATCATATCGACACCCTTAGTTACAAGTGTTATTATTTAATTAACAGTTCATATTCAAAAAAGTTAATATTAATCTTCTATACTATTAATAAAGCTGAAGAGTTTGTTTGTTTGCTTGCTTGTTTATTTGTTTGTTTGTTTGTTTGTTTGTTTGAACGCGCTAATCTCAGGAACTACTGGTTAGATTTGAAAAATTCTATTTGTGTTGGATAGTTCGTTTATCGAGGAAGGCTATAGGCTATATTACACCACGCTACGATCACTAGGAGCGGAGCATCAATGAAAATGTTGCAAAAACGGGAGAAAAATATCCCTTTTGAGAGTTTTCGTTGCGTACGCTGCGTAAACGGTTAAAGTTATGCAAAAATCATGTATGACGGAATTGTTCCTCTTTTAAAAGTTCTAAAAAAAAGGCCGCGATGGCATATGCCATGTTTATCTATTAAGGTTGACTCGCTATAACCTTTTTTATGGTAATCAAATATGTTTCAAAACAATGTATGATTTGCGAAGGTGTTTTTATAAACATGATATTAATCCTTACCTAAATAAATAAGTTACTCATTACAAGTATTTATTTTGAACAAAATTGCTCTTGACATCATTTGATTTCAATGAATATCTTACGAGATATCATAGTTTTAACATAACTCCGCAACCAAATAATGATCACCGCGTGCAAGACGGGCAGGGTGGGGACGGGCGAAATTGGCTTCCAGCCTTTAGAACGCGAGCGTTGCTGCGGGTAAGGCTAGTATTAATATATAATTAACAGTAGCCACCAATATTCCAGGAATCCCCACCAAAGACGCCATCGACCGCGCCCGAAGCTGGCGGCAAGATGGCGCGCGTGTCGCCCGAGCGGCCGGAGCCGGCGTCGTCCACGACGAGCGCGCCCGCGCCGCCGCCGCCCGCCGCGCCGCCCGCCGACTGGTCCGTGGAGGACGTCATCGGGTTCATCGCGGCCGCCGACCAGGCCCTCGCCGCGCACGCCGACCTGTTCAGGAAACATGTGAGTGCCTTTTTAATTTGGTCGGATTATGTATTTGGTACTTTTTAACGTCTTACTGCTTGGTATGGGCCTTTCAATATGGGACCAGACAATAGTCCACCATACTGGTAGTATTAAGAATTTTATAATAATTATTTATTTATAAAGTTAAATATTTGTTTTACTAATCGTTTTATAAAAAGTTTAAATAAAACTCCATAGAAGTTTACCTTCAAACATATAGGTCACATGCAAATACGTATATGGTATATTTTATTTTTATATCTTTACAGGAAATAGACGGGAAGGCTCTATTATTATTAAATTCAGATATGATGATGAAGTATATGAGCTTGAAACTAGGACCCGCTCTGAAAATTTGCAATCTAGTATCGAAAATTAAAAATCGGCGACACTACAGCACTTAGTCTTAGCTTTTAATACTTTGCACTAGAGGTTTTGAAACTACGAGTTTCTATTTTTATAGTGTTCAATAAATTAGAATTCGCTTAAATATTTTTTCACGCGTTTCGTAAGGAAAGCTTCGTAATTGCATAATTTGAATCTCGGGAGAAATTTTAAATTGATTATAATCGAATGATTATGAATGATTCTTAGAAAATTGGTTTTAA
Source organism: Boloria euphrosyne (assembly GCA_951802675.2). Lineage (NCBI taxonomy): Eukaryota > Metazoa > Arthropoda > Insecta > Lepidoptera > Nymphalidae > Boloria > Boloria euphrosyne. Next base: position 8,364,238 of record OX637879.1, on the reverse strand, counting down.
TGTATAATATTTGTTTATTTTATGAATTATAATTTATTGAAGATTTAAATAGTTTTTCATACATTTTTAATTACAACATAGAATCAATTAGCCAATTATAAAAGGATTTTCAAAGAATCGTTCATAATCATTTTAAAATATAAATATTTAAAGAGCAAAAAGAACAGTACAAATAACTTGTTGAAAATTACGGCTTCTTCAAATTAAATGCTGTTCAAAATTTTAAAATGTGTAAATTTTTTAAAAATGTTCTCGTAAGATAGTTTAATATAGTCATGTATATAAGTATTCGATTGAGTGAACATGCATTTAATGTAGTTTATTCTCAAAAGCACACTGTATTATCGAGTTGTTATATATTTCGCATTATTAAGGGTCCAGTAAACGATCAAATAATTTGTCAAATTTTGTGTTTGTCAAATTATTTGTTTTACTTTTTAAGTCTATCATCGGAGCCACAGACTATCAAGTAATATTGATAACTAAAATAAGGTTTTACTAATTATTTGGTCATTTATTAAATCCTTTATTCGTTATTTCTATTGTAAATACTTTTGAATTTGGCTAGTCGTATGCAAAATATGCATAATGAAAAGAAGCACTGTTGCTATTGCCTATATTATTAGTAATTGCACTGTAGTATGTTGAGATATTCATTTTATAGGTAACTTAGTTGGATATCGGATTTACATGCATTTATGAAGAAAGGAATATATTTATTACTAGCAGTACCCGCGGCTTCGCCCGCGTTAATTTTTTAAATATTAGGAGTCAATCCCGCGGGAACTCCGGGATAAAAAGTAGCCTATATGTTATTCTGGGTCTTCAGCTACCTACATACCAAATTTCATCGTAATCGGTTCAGTAGTATTTGCGTGAAAGAGTAACAAACATCCATACTCACAAACTTTCGCATTTATAATATTATAAGTAGGAAATATTAGTAGGATTATGATATTATAAAAAAAAATTCAATTTTTTTTGCTGATAATTGCAAAATCACAGATAAAAAAGTTTTAAAAAAAAGAGTAAAGCGGATGAACTGAAGAAATTTATACTAGTTTTTGCACGCTGCTTTGTTCGCGTGATTGTTTTTTTAAGTGATTTGGCTTGTATTTGCGCTGAGTTTCGTCTAAATCCGTATAATGTCGTAGCCGCGATTGAGTAAAAACTATCTGATACAATTTCACATTAATATTAAATAAATAAATAAGTAATATCTATAGGAACTAATACCATTTCAGCTACTACTAATTGTAAAATTAAACATGTCGTCTATATAACGTTTATATTTCTTATAAACAATTTAAATGCATGTAATCCGATATTTAACGATTATTGATAGAAAATCGCAAATTAAGTATTAAAATAATATTGAAGCAGCATAAATTAAATAGGATTACATAATATGTATCACTGATATATAAATTCTATACCTTGTACAGAAATTTTATTGTAGATTAGGGTATAGTGCCTTTCAATAATAATTAGGTGTACTTAATACCTGTTCCAATAGGAGAGTACTCTGACCTCATTAAAACTCCAATAATATATAAATGTAGTCGACATTACACTTCGTTTGTTGCGTAGAGAGATATTATAGTAGGGATACATTAATTTCATAGGAAACTGAAACTGGAAGAGTCGGCAAACTTTCTGCCATATATTAAAATAAAATTGAAAAATACCTTTAGACCTGTTCTCATACCTACCAATTTATCAAATATACAATAAAAAATCATTTAAATCGGTGACTCGTTTCGGAGCGACCACAAATACCGTGAGGCGAGATATTTATATATTGGGTTGATTTTTATAAAGAAATAAAAATTTCACACTTTGCACTAAACTATTACTACGTCAGAATACTTTAATTAATAATACTTAACTCGGAATCTAAATTTTGGTTTCAACATGTTTGCCTATTCGTCGATATTAATTAATAAAAATATTTCTATACTTCGTATCGCAAAAAGATTTTTACAATGTTTTTTTTATAAATATTAACCGAAAGTTTATTAAAGGTAACAATTAAAGGCATAATTTATCTGCTCACTGTAAAATCTCTCTAAATGACAATAGGAGTAACAAAAATATTTACACTACACATTAGAAATCTTTTGTTATAACATGTATTGTTACAACATGTTGTATAACCCCTTGTATTTTTCCTAGTGATGTTCCTTATTTGTCATTTTGATGTTTTTTTCATTTGACGATTATTATTATCCTTATGTTTCGTTGGAGGTGAGCAATTATGAATGATTATGATTCTTATTGATTATGATGTAATTGGACATTTGCTAAGAACAGCATTGTAACTTTGTTTTGTGGCAATTTAAAATTTGAACATAAAATATAAAAGAATATTGAATTCCATTTTCAAATTATCTACATTTTGAGTTACAACATTGTTCGTAGCAAGTGAACATAATATTATATGTATTATGAATCTGAGTGATTGTCATTCATGGTTGTTCTCCTCCATAGTTTTAAATATTATTTGCCATTTGAAGGGTTATTATAATGTGATATTTCACTGTTATCTGTTAAAGTGATAAATAATTAAAAATATAATAAAATTATGTTTTGCATTAGTTAAGTCATATAGTAAGATAAAGCATGACAAAACTACTATTATGTAGGTCACATATAATGATGTGTTGAGTCGCCATTGTTGCTGTATTGTATTTTTTGGTTTTAAATATTTTTTTATTTTGTAGAAATTCAATTATTTAGCCAATAATCGTGAAATAGATGCACTGTTAGATTAAAGTATTAAATGTACTTTTTATCAGGATTTATGATAATGACTTTTAAATTATTCATTTTTATTATTTATTATACCTTTTATTATTTTAATTTGAAACATTATATGAAATATATTACATATTATTGTATATTTTAATTGTCAGCTCTTTTATTTGAACTATTGCTTCAGTTTGTGATCGTTTATTTAACTTCATAATAATAACTTATGAATGACTACTTTAAAAAAAATGAAGTATGTAGCAATAAATAATGTGGTATTTAAATGTATGTATCGGAGTACAATACAGTTGTATGGGTCCTGTATATAGTTCATAGATAACAATAGGATGTGAGTTGTCACATTACAAAGCTATTATTTTATTACGGTAGAATTTTTAATGATTTTATGTAAATAGCTGGAATAATTGGAAACAGATGTGTATAAATAAAATAAAGTTCGAATGTATGAAGTGTTTTTTATTTTTGTAAACGTTTTTTTAATTAGTGAAACATGTGCACTAAACTCGGGGGATACTTGGCACATTTCATACTCCCTCATCCTTTTCTAAAATCGGATGTATCCAAAACATTTTTTTTTTCTTTCTTTTTTGAGTTTTCTATTTCTAAACATATATAAAATTGTAAGTAAATCGAATTTGCCTTATAAATGTTTTGGAAATTCTTATTGAAATGACATAACTCAATGATATTTTAATAGTTAAAATATCATTGACATAACTATTGAAACAGAGGCCGAATCTGGTTTTTAGAATTTTTGTCTGTGTCTTTGACCGCGTTACAAGAAAACCACCAGAGTTTGTTAGAAATAACGATAGTTAAATGTCCGGGTCAAACTCTACGAACTCGAGCAGAGCGGTGGTAAGTGGTGGTGTCGGTTTTTAGTTTCAAATTAACAGCTTTTCACTAAATGCATATGAAAGTACAATATACGGTACTTACATCAAAACATCTATTTTTAAATTTTTTGTCTGTCTGTGATTTGACTAAGTGAGAATTTTATTATAATAAATAATAATATATCTATAATATAAAACAAAGTCCTCCGCCGCGTCTGTCTGTCTGTCTGTTCGCGATAAACTCAAAAACTACTGCACCGATTTTCATGCAAGTTTCACCAATGGATAGAATGGTTCTCCAGGAAGGTTTTAGTATATAATTTGTTAAGTTTTTGTTCACATTGGCCAAAATATAATGATACCTGTTGGAGGTATCGGAAAAAAATAAGCCGTCTGGGAGCTTTCAACGAAAACGCTGCCTTGACCCTTTGAGATATAACAAAATGATGTAGATTTATCTTATATAGGTCTACAAAAAAGTCCGCGATGGCATATGTCTATCTCTTAAGGATAACATACTATATCGAAAAAAGTTAGGAATTTTAAAAAAACTTTATAAAATTAACGGCGTTTGACGTATCATGTTATGACCGTTGCCATGGTGCGTGCAATGGTAATTCATATAATCAAGTCAAATATATACCGGCGGTGCGAAGTAAATATATACAACACGTACCTAGGGAGGAACCCGAGCGAAGCGAGGGTGAGCCCCTAGTATAGATATATAAAATTTTTAGAGATAACCTTACGTTATTGCACATTGCGATAAACACCATAATATATTACGTATATACTAAGTTATCGAGCCCACGAACTTAACTACTTATTAGGAACATGGAAGAACCGTCTACTGAAGATCAAACTGTCTTCTTATGCATATTTTGAACCTTTTTACAAAAATAAGTAAAAATAGTGCTAAGAAATCATGTTTTGGCTTTGTTTTTCTCAATTTCTATTGTATGTATGTGTATTCAGTTAATACGAGGGGGATCCCTTACTTCAATACGAGGAGTATCAGGCCATATAGTCTTCAGCTCTGGCCTAGTGCGTGTTGGCGGACTTTACATGTTTTTCGAAAACTTGCTAGGTTCTCTCAGATTTCGTCACGATGTTTTCCTTCGCTTTAAGACAAGTGGTAATCATGTCAGAAATGTTTCGCACATGAAAATATAAGAGGTGCGAGACTCGTATTTGAACCCGCATAACTTAGATATCCAAGCGAGTGCGTTACCACTGAGCTACCACTGTCTTTGACAGTTGTATTTTTCGAGAACACTAGCCTAAAAGTTAAACTGCGTATAGTTAAGTACCAGCATTTTATTTTAATTATACACGGATATGGTGTACTAAATTAAACCCAATTTAAACAACTCATGGAAATTGCATAATATTTTATCCTCACTGCTCTTCATGAACTTTCATTTCCTTTGTTGGTACCTATAAATAAATAAATAATAAATAAATATGTTGGGACATTATTACAACAGCGCCATCTAGCTCCGCAGTAAGCTACGTAACGTGCTTGTGTTGTGGATACCAGATAGTTGATATACTACACATATACATTTTAAATACATACATATTATAAATATAAACAACCATGACTGGAGTACAAACATTCGTGATTAGCAAATGAATGTCCCCAGCGGGACTCGAACCCGCGACCGCTGGCGCAGAAAGTAGGGTCACTACCAACTGAGCCAAACGTGTCGTCAACCTATATATAACAGTAACAATAATTAGGCCAAGCTTGCTAAAATTAAACAATTATGTATCTACAACACATTCGAATAATAAAAAACAGTAATAAGATGCAAAAAGTACCTAATTAATTGAAACATTATGTATTTTACATACATAACATTATTTTCTGAATGAATAATTATGCTTACATTTAAAAATACTTAAAAACTTGAAATCATCCTTTATTTTACATCGATTGGTCGTAAACGTCAACTCCCGTAGTAAAATTAGAGGGTATAACAGATATCGTCTCTGGGAAATAATTTGTAAAATCACTTAACCTCTATTTCTTAATGTATTTTGTATGGGATGCTCTTTTATGTTATTCTGAAAGCTACATAATAAATTTTATTTATACAAAGTCGTATAAAACAAAGTAAAAGTACTTGGTATTGCATCTACGCATTTTTTATCCTTGGAAAATGTATTAACGCATACCACCTTTAGAAAACGGGTGGTTATGTGTGACTCACCCGCAAGCCGTACCCATAAAACTCAAGCACCCATCTTCCGCCTTAATGGGGTGTTTATTAATGGGGCCACAATTCATTATAATAATGCATATTTAACAACAAGGGGTTGCTCTTGCGGTCTCCTGGTTCATGCATGCAGCATGGCACACCGTTCACCGAGGTGAACAGCCTCCTAATTTTGATTCTTGATTTTATGCTAGTTTGAGTAGTCAACCTTCCAACACAAAATGAATAAACATCGGAAGGGATCGAGAAATAACTACTCTATATATCATTTATCTGTTAGACCAGTGTTCCGCAAACTTTTTATGTTCAAGGTACATTTAGGAAAACGAAAATTTTTGGAGGTACACCACAATTTAAAAATCAGTTTTTAAGTAATATAAATCAACATTTATTATTAATCCAAACGAATATTGGCCGAATATTAGCCCTCACCAAACACGCAAAATAGGCGCACAGTAGTCGAGTTGCGGAAACCAGCCCGCTCATACCATACCAAACCAGTAACCAAACGAAACGAAACAAATCGCTTCGCTCGTGCGCTCGTGTTATTTACATTATTATATTATGTAGAATAATTCTTTTACCCTTACTTACTTACAAAAATTTAGTTTTTAAGATAACCTTATTTTTCCGAGGCACACCAACTAGTGACCAAGGTACACCAGTGTGCCGCGGTACACACTTTGCGGAACACTGTGTTAGACCATTCAATTCCACCACAATGTTTACTTTTATTTTTCGTAATTTAATATGATGTTCGTTCAATAAGTTATTCATAGTTGTCAACAGGTAGTTAGGTATATAATTTCGAGCTGCGGATATATCATTCCATAAAGTAAAAAAAGCGGAATGCAATCATTTTAAGTAATGTTTTCAAGTCAATTATACTTACGAATACTTATCTAACTTAATAATAATGATACTTTGATTGTCGGACAAGTATAGAATAGGTATTAGTTACTTTTATTTTATACATTTACTAGCAAAACTCGCGGCTTCGCTCGTGCTAAAGTACAAAAACTATTTTTGGCTTTATGCTATTACTTGTATTGTACCAACGGTTGATTATCCATTTAGTTAAATTCCACCCCTCTTTTAAGGCGACTATATAATATTTTTAATTTCAGATTAACAGCTTTTCTCTAAATGCATAATATGAAAGTACTTATACATCAAAAAATCAATTATAAAATTTTACATCAAACATCAATTTTTAAATAGTATAACGAACTCTCTACATGAAATAATCTTTAAAACTATGACTGTACAGAATAAAGGTAGAGAATGTCCCAAAGTGCAAAATAATTGTTTTTTGACTCATCCTTATAAAGCTAAAGATAGCGTAACTTTAAGATACAAAAAACATTGCAAAGGCCTACAAATGTTCGCAATAATAATATTATGTCTGTTTCCTAAAGTATACTCGTAATAACATTTTTTAATTTATAGGTAAATATAAAAACAGTAACTTAGACTTCTTAGTTTGCACAAAAAGTACAGAACCGCTTCTATGTAAGTTTTGTATACCTTTTACTACAAAAAATCTTTTATTTTCATGGGAAAGCACTTAAATTGACTCTATAGAGTCGTCCTAAAAAGTTAGACATATAGGTTTCTTCACAGCGTTTTACAGTGATGCAGATGGTGTTTCACTGTCAAGCTAGTGGTAAATTATGTTCGAAATGATTCGCACATGAAAATTTCAAAGGTCGGAACGGACTTAAGATTGGAACCCGCTTCACTCAGTTTCCAAAGGGAGCGTTCGTGACCACTGGGCTATCACTGCCTTAAATCTTCTATGTACTTAGCTTTTATTATTTAAATTTTTAATTTATATTATGAATATGAGTGTTACCACGTGTTACCATGTAGATACATATTAAGAAAAAATATTAATAATTTTACGTAAAGTTACTAGAAAATTACTCTTTTCTTCGCTTCGCTTGGGTCGTCCCATAGCTGGTACGTTTTAATTTTTTTTTACACCAGTACTCAAATTCATTTTTAAGCTCCTTTACTTCTTCATTTTCTTTGATTAATAATATTAAAAAATAATTAATTAAATAATTTTAATTAACTTTAAATTTTAAATACCCTGTATTGACAAAATAATCAAAACAAAGTGATCGAAATAGTGTGATAATAAAGAACTAAAATAATTTCTACCTATAACGGAAAATAACTAACTGCGTATTCATAAATAAACAATTTTTTTTAAAAGTTTCAAATTACAATAATCGCTCCTTCGATTAGTAATGTGGAATTACTTTCTAGAACATTGTTTTGATGTACTTACGAGTATATCTTAAGGTTAAGCTAGTTTTAGTCATATAAGCTAAAGAGTCTCAATTAAATAATTATTACTTATTATGTTTTGCTGTGGAAATGTAAGATTTTCTTATAGGAAAACTTCTTGAGTCAAGTAATAAGTTACCACTACATAAAATTTAGTTAAAAGTAAAACCCATTCATTCAAATACTATCGTGTGTGCATTTGTGTGACACAAAAATTATAAATGTTGTTTTGGGAGTCTTAATTTTGTGCACAATACGTTACCGTCATAGTTTTTCAAAAACATTTCATGCACAGATTTCGCTAAGTAACTATTTTATCACATGTGTAGATCAACATATGAGTAATGTTGTTATCTCTGGTAGAAATACAAAATGCTCTCCAATGTCTAATGATATTGACATGCTTCAGCCCATTTGTGATAGATCGACAGTATACGAGCAGTATCATTTTGCTTATTTAATATTTGATAACTGACGACACGCAATAGTTCAACATCTTTGATTATATACATATAATCAAAGTTCAACAAATATTCTATTTGTATTACGACACAAGTACGTCCTATCTGTTATTTTTCCTTTGAACATAACTTCATTGGTTTACGTCATTCTTATTGTCGTCTTTTTATTCATTCAACCGAACCAAATTAGATGATAAGTTCAATACCGAAAAAATTAAAATCAGTTCAGGGATTCTTAATTGAGAACGGTGCAATTTCGGACACAAAATACTTGTAAATATTGTAGTTAATTTACAGACTAATTCTTGTATACATTAATAATTATCTAACATTAATCAGCTGTTTTAAAAATGCAATAAACATAGAACTTTATTTCTATAGAGCCCCATCACATTTACCATGCGTCTGCCTCGGTGGTGTAGCCACTACACCACAGCATGTACGGCCACACATTGAGAGCTCCTGGGCTCGAGTCCCGGGTCGGGTCAAAATTTAGTTATTGAGTCTCTCTGTTTAGTGAGCCTCAGTAGCAGCCCGAGAAGGCCCGATTGGGAAGTTGGAGGTGTGTCACCCCCGTGCCTCGGCACGTAAAGGCGTCGGTCCTGCGCCTTAGCTCTCATTGGTCGTGTCTAGTAGTCGTCCCAATGAGAGTGATAAGAATAGAGAGTGCACTTGTGTCTGCGCGTAAACTTGTGCACTATAACATCTCCTGCGTAGTCGGCCAGCCTCAATGAGATTGGCCGCCGTGGCCGGAGTCGGTCGGAGAACATTATTATTATTTCCATGCGTCTGATACGCAGATTTGCAGGTCAGGGGTTTGTTTCTTGCGCGAGCTGAAATAACATAATGATCATACTAGGCAATTATTGGTATTGTCTCTTTAAGTAATACATATATGTATGTATAATAATGTTATATGGATGAGTGAAAGGGTCAATTTGTGCCTTCTTCCATATTTAATCCTAAAAAAATTGTGCTTTAAACTTGAATTATTACGCTATCAGTAGAAGATCGTAAATATTAGTTTAGTCACGTACTATTCTACAATTACTGTAACTTAAATGACCATTACTCCGCGAGAGTTGTATGGAAGCGCGTGCGCAGCGCTGGATGAAAACTGACAACAGACAAAGTGAGCCAGTCTTTTACCGTAAGCCATCCGGAGAACAGTTGGCACGGCTTCGGCATTGACTCTCTTAATGAGAGAAAGACGTGTGTGATATCGAATGAGTGTTTAGTGCAGATAATTTTAAAATGGAGCTGCAAAATTCCAAAGAGGAAAATGGTAAGAATTATATAAGTGAAAGTACTTGATGTGAATGGCCTAGATTCGCAGGTTTATTGACCTTGATGACATAGTAACATAGGTGAAGGATAAATTTTTACATATTATGCTAATTTTTATGCATCTTCATTATAATATGACCTTAACAAGGCCAGGCAGTGCAATGTTTATAATCTACTTCAAAATGAAACATATGGTAAATTTTAAATGCAATGTTATTTGAATTAAAATGTGAAATTTCGTAAAAGAAAGTAGAAAGACCGTAACAAGTAATTAATAAATAATTATTAATTGTTGGATTGATGTCTACATAATAAAATTATAACAGGTATAATCGTGCCTACCTTTTAAGTGTACGTAAATCAGCAAGGTCTTTTATTGCCAAATAGTAACTTTTGTTGTACCTACTAACAGCAGGTTAAGGTCTTTTAATTATCAGCGAATAAATTTATTTTTGTGGCATTGCCTCGTTATTTAAATTTCTTTTAAGATAATACTGTATGCAAAAATATTATAAATTATAATTTTAATATAACATTAGTTATTATGGAGTGACTCACCCTTGCTCCGCTCTTGTTCGACCCTAGACCAGGGCTAAGCGAATGTTTAACGATTTTTTTTTGTTTTTTATCTTTTTTTTACTTTACCTCCGACATATGAGAAGGAGACTGATTTTACATCTGTCATACCAGTTCTCGCTTTGTACAGTTAACATAGACTAGACTCGAGATTAAACTCTCAAATATCAATGTGATTGACCGCTTTGATCGAAAAATTAATAATTAATATTAATACATATACTTTTTATATTTGGATTATTGGATTTGGATATACCTAATATTTTAAATCGAAATGTCGTTTGTTTTAATAAAATTGATATTTATTACATATACACATTACAAGCACATACCTACCACTATGATCTGGTAAACAGGAATAGTCGAGCTTAAAAGTTTATCTACCGTCTGCACCGGAGTTGTCGGCATTGAAAGATGAATGGATAATAACAAGCGTATACCATAAATAATTTAAATACTTGACAAGATATTCAAGAAAATTAGTCATTTTCCGAGTAATTTTAAAATACATTACACAGTAAATTATAGTGGAACAAAGTTTTTATGTAAATTGTTTGGTTTTTCTTTTGTTTCATCGAGGATAAGACTTGAAATTAAACATTACCTACTTGTTATATTTTAAATGCATACAATTTATGATTTAGGTATTACGCCACGTAATTGCAATAGATTAGGTAGGTATATAATGAATTTACCTAAGTAGGTAACTAGAATTGATTAATACTTTCTAAGCATACCTTGAACATATTATTGTGAGACTATATCTTGCTGCATAATTTTATCTAAAGCTTTTGATCTCTCATGAAACTTAAACTAATATAAGATGTAAATATAATAAAAAAGAATGATTAATTATGATTGCAAGAAATAGTTTTTTACACGCTTTTTATTAGCTTCACCTGTATGTTTGTATGTTTGTGACCGACTTCTTTGGGCGCGATTTTGACCCACTTCAAACGGCCAGATTTCGTTCAAACTTTGTAGATTTATCGAGGACCTATGACAATACACTAATTTGATATATAAACCAAACTAAAAAGTAGAAAATAAATAATAATTTAAAAAACTAATTTACAAACAGCTCCCTCTAGTATTGTATATAGATTACATATTGTGTTCAATAGATGGCGCTTTTTAGAAACTAAAAAGCAAAAAATAAATAATAGGTACATGGTAAATAAATAATAGCTATAAATATTTTATTGACAGATATGAGTAGAGTGATTATCATTTTGATAATATCTTAAAAAGCACCCCACGCTTTTTTTAAAATCAAATAAGTAATTAATTTAAATTCATTAAAATTTATTTTCTATTTTTTAGTTTGGTTTTCTATAAAAAGCGTGTTTTTAGTTTTTTTAATTTGGTACCTATTTTAATATTCGGCTACCTTAAGTTATTAATTATTATGAAAACAAAAACATAATAGTTCACAATTTCGTAATCTTTAGTTATTAGTATTATTACATAAATAGTAAAAACAAAGTAAGTTCTAAGCTAAGTATACCTACGTAGTCTCTCCCGTGACTATATTTACTTACTGTAAAGTATTAACAATTAAAAAACCAAAAATGATAATAATTCTGCAAAAGAAAAACTGAAATAACTTCTCTATTTTGTTTAAACTAGTAGATTGACAGATATTGGCGTTTTACTTTGTGTTTTTAAAGTAATTAAGGTATTATAAGTACCTATAATTTCGTCGATATTAGGAAAAACATGTCACTTCAATGTGTGCAGAAATTTTCCACCGCAGAAATATTTTAAGCATCTGGTGTATTATTGTTTATTGAATAAAAATAAGTTGGCTAAGAAGTGATTTTGCGAAATACCAACCGCAAGGGGCAGTGCGGGGGCGATAAAAATAAAAAAAAGATTTGGATATTCCTTTTTACCTAAGCTAGGGACGAACCCGAGCAAAGCGATAGAGAGTCGGTAGTGTTATATAATATATTATGTAAATTACATCATGCTTGCAGCAGCAGCATGCTTTTCGGTAGTGTTATGTTTACTTAAAATAAGTACCTACTTAGTATGATTTTACAATCAATAACGATGTAATCACTAATAACAATATTTTTCAGGAATCAAACCCAACAATGTTCCTCAGCAAGATCTCATTCAAAGGGTTATAGGATCGTTCGGAAAATATCAGCTATATCTATGTCTATTGATATTTCTAACCAAGTTTCCTGTTGCCTTTCATCAAATGGCTATTATATTCCTATCACCAAGAGTAGAATACACTTGTATAGGCTCGACTGATAATGCGACATGTCCGTGTCCAAACCCACAATACGACACGTCGATATTCACAAATAGTATAATAATGGAATGGGATTTGATATGTGACAGAAAATGGTTGACTAGCTTCACACAAACTTTATTCCAGTTGGGCACTTTATTAGGTAGTGTTCTTTTTGGAATGGCCTCAGATAGGTAAGAAAAGTAAATGCATATTAATGTATACAAACTTTGAAATTTTTTCGATGTAAATATATTAGTAATTACTAATTAGTATAAGAATAGGACAAACAATTAGGGACATAGGAAATATTATGCATATCAATGGACAATGGTTACACAATACACGGGTCTGTGACATGAGTTTCATTCAGTATAGCAAATTCCACAAATGTCTTCGCTGAAAAGAAATAATTTTAATCTGGCACTTTAAAATTTCGTAAAATATGTTTATTTTAAATTTCTTTTGTAATTGATGTTAACCACATTTTAATAAGCAATGGGCATCTGCAACTTTATTAATCTTTTATATTTTTTAATATAGTTCTAAATTTTGAGATGAAAGATTTTTATAGTGTAAATTATTATTATTATTATTATATGTTTATGTAAGTGATGCACTCATTAAGACGTAATAATGCTACTTTTTTACATTTGCTTTAATGTTATATATTTTTCAGATTCGGAAGAAAAAAACCTTTATTAATAGCGGTTGTAATTCAAGTTTCAATGGGAATCGCCGCAGCTTTTGTGCCAGAATTTTGGACATTTACTTTTGTCAGATTTTTAATTGGTATGTCTGTTGGCGGAACTATGGTCACTGGATTCGTCATGATCATGGAGTTCGTCGGAACTAAATATCGGGATGTTATATCTGCGCTCTATCAAGTTCCATTCAATATGGGTCACATGCTATTACCTCTTTTTGGATACTTCTTCAGAGATTTCACAAAGTTTCAATTAGCGATTTCCATACCATCAATTATACTTTTGGCATACTTTTTCTTATTACCAGAAACTGCTCGTTGGTTAATTGCAGTTAAAAGAACCGATGAAGCTATTGTTATATTGGAACGGGTGGCCAAGGTGTAAGTTTTAATTTTGATTTATTTTGAGCTTTGATAAGAAGTAAATTTAAGTTATGTACATTAATAATATCATTATCTGATTTTGTTAAATTTATTACAGAAACAAAAGGCCCACCGAAAATATACGCAGTGATATTGAAATATATCAAAAGTCATTGGAAAAGAATCAGCTAAAGAAAGGCAACATATTGGATCTCTTTAGAACTCCAAATCTACGAAAAAATATTGCTGCAATGTCATTTAATTGGTTAACCTGCAGTTATTGTTTTTATGGAGTATCACAATACGTGGGACAACTGAGTGGAAATGTTTTTGCTAACGTTGCATTAAGTGCTAGTGTTACGTTATTAGGAACTTTATGCTCAATACCTCTGATGAAAATCATCGGTAGGCGAACGATTCTCATAGTATTCAACTTTATTTGCGCATTGTGTTTGCTTATACTATCAGTGATACCCGAAGGCATTGGATCAGTTATATGTGCTAGTATAGGAGTAGTTGCTAGTTTTATAGTATTCGTTGTAGTCTATTTATACTGTACAGAATTATTTCCTACGGTAGTGCGTAATGCTGCTCTTGGTTTTTCTTCCATGATGGCTCGAGTTGGTTCCATGATAGCACCGTTTGTCATAGAAATGAGAGATGTAGCGATATGGATACCGCCAGTGCTCTTTGCAATATTCCCGCTTGTAGCTGCGTGTATAACTTTCGTTCTTCCAGAAACGAAAGGATGCGAGTTAATGACTACAATAGAAGAGGGAGAACAATTTGGTAAAAAGAAGTCAGTGAATAATGCATAAGGTTTGAAATGAAATTAATACATACGATTACGTATGTAGGTATATAGATTTGATTTGTAAATAGTAAATATAAGCTCGGAAACAATAAATATGAAAATCTCAGATATTTTTATCGTTTCTTCTTGTATGTTAAAATTCTTTCTAAATTTTTGTAACTAATTATTAATTAATAAAAATTTAACATTAATTTAAATTAAAAAAAAAGTCTATTTACATTTAATTAAATATGCTACTAACAAAGACTTCAGTTGAAATATAAATTTACAACGATACAGCGAAAAAACTTTTAGTTAATTCACTTTATCTTTCAAGTAAAATATGATTACGAAATATTTTAAATCAAAATACAAAATATCTTGAATTATATATATATAAAAAAAAGTTGGGCGTCAAGGGACGCCAGGCTAATCTGAAAAATATTTGTTAATTTCGCATCCAAATAGTTTATTCAGCCGTTTATTAGCAGCCTAGCTCATTTAATGAACGTCGTTGTTAAACTGCCAAGGCGCGCCAATAAATGTTCCACGTCAAAACATTTAATCACTTTTTTAATTAAAAAAGATAACAAAAATATTTTATAAATGTTGTGTAATAAATTTAATAAACGTATAGATCAAGATTCCATCGGACAGGTAAACATCTCCTTAGATACACGAAGTGTCGCTCTGTGTATGAGAGGAAGCGTGATAAGGGACCGATTGGTCTAGCTGCTAACAAAAAGTATTGAAATAGATCCCTGAATATCATGTATAAAATCAAGACTGAGATATAGATAGATTAAAGTAACTTTATAAGTAAGTTACAATATTTTTTGAGAGCTGTAAAGCGTCTCGTATAAGTTACTGTAGAGTCTGGCAGTAATGATTATTATTAATTTTCTAAAATCTACGTATAAATCAGCACCTTTTAATTGGCCGTCTTACACAAACAAGCGGGTACGAACTACGCGATACGCATACACTCTATGTATGTATTTAGAGTGCTTAAAATATTTAATCCCATACATTTGGTTGCTGAGAAAATAAGTAAAGTCTAGTGGCCCTGGGATCTTGGACAATTAGCTTTAAGAACTAATCATGATCACATTTTTATATCATTTTATGTTTTTATTAGTATAAAAACAAAAAACGAATAAAAAAAAATTACAACAACCATAAATCAACAAACTAGTCGAACATATAACATATGGTATAATTATTGCTCCCTGCCTTATTTACCCGGGCACCTTGACATCTATGAGAAGTTTTCTTTTCCCAAGTTAGCCTGTCTGTCCCGAAGCTTCGAAAGTTTCGAGAATTTTTTTTTATTGATTAAAAAAATATTTACTAAACTTAGAGCCAAATTGACATATAATTCTTCTTCTATGAATAAATCTTCGTCTAGTACGAGTTAAGTTTTTTAATGAAAACGATATGTTTATTTTTATCTTTGTCGAGGTCCGATGTAGAGTTCGTTGCTCCTGTCAAGTACTACTAGTATAACTATATGCCTGGTATGTATCCTATATTATAGGTAATAGGTATATACTTAGGTATAACCTTATAAAACACGAAAGTAATTGATATTCAAGAATTTTATAGTGGAGCATATGAATCATAAGTAGAGGCCTATTGTCTTGTATCTAATAATAAGAGCATTGTGTTAATAACAAAGGTGAATTAAGGAATTAGTTACCATACTCGTTAAACTCAGAGTATCTATCTAATGCAGAAACGTAATATAACAAAATATTTGCAATGTTTCTTGTTACATTACAATTGTTATGCAATTTCTAAGCCATTACAAAAAAAATACATTATAACATAATAAGTATAATAAAAATAAAGCAAATCAGATGAGACTCTGCGATGAACAAGATAAGTACTATTACTTCGATAAAATTGTCAAACTAAATTTGATTACTGTTACCACAGTCCATATAAAGAGATTCAGATTATTGGTGGTCGAATTTTATATAGAGACAGGGCATTTTACATTTTGTTGAAAACTCTTACCCTCCTGGGCCGGTAGTATCGACATAAGAAATTGATATTGTATCACAAATCGATACAAGCGTTTGTTGCGTCGTAATATTGAATGATTTTAATATCATTTTCATAGATATTTACGACTTTATGAATGTTTAAATCAGTTAAAATGAATTATCCGAACGAATCTTAATGCTTTAATAATATTTTATGTTTGGGTCAAGGACATATTATTATGTACAATGTACAGACATAGCTTTAATATAATGAAGCATTACTAAAACTGGACACGTTTACATTATTTACCCTACTATGGCGAAGCACAAAGGAGGGTTTTATGTTTGAACCTATGTCTAATGTCTATATCTATGTATATTCGACTTTATATTCCTTCTTATTCACTAAAAAACACGACTGATTTTAATGATTCATACATCATATTCGTATTTCGTCTCAATAAAGCGAGTGTTTTATATGTTTCATTAAAGATCCGCGTTTTTGTCTGAAAATGTTTTTTATTCGTCGTCGATAAAGTGTCCTCGCGGCTCGCATTTAATTAAAATGTTAAAATACACACTTTAAAAATGCAAATTATATTTAAATAACTGACAATTTTATTAATGTAGGTATGACGTGAATAATGTTACACAATTGGCGGTATTCTAGCAACGGATATATCTTGTTAATTTTAAAACTACCGATACAATCATATACCAGTAAATAGCCATGACGTGTTGTTTTATCTGTTTGCCTAATTGTCTAATTTAGCCTTTTCATGTATTTCCTGTCTGAAAAATCCTTATTAAAATAAGAACCAAGCCAGAACCAAGTTTTAGAAATTATTTTTTTACTTAAGATTATTAATTAATTAATTTTAAAATATATACTTTTATCTGTTTTGAAATAGTGGTAGCGAGATCGCTTGATAAAACAAGTGATGCGGATTCGTAACTTGTGTCTTATCTAGTACCTACATCAAATCATTTTTACTAGCTAGATAACGGCGTAAACATCGTAAGGAAATATCTTTAGTGGGATTGGTGCTAGTGAAACCATCTTCAGTTTTCAGTAATAAGTACATTTATTTTATTCGCTAGTTTTATACAATTTCCTTTTTTCACTAAATAACATATATCAAGTCTTATTATTTAAACAATTTCTTATATTATCTCTTCAATCTATGCATCTCAACTCCTCGCAGATCAATCCCCCATTCTTTTTCCTGTCATTCTTTCTATATTAATTTAATTTTTCTTTATTTCTATAACAATTTTCATAATTTTGACTGCCAGAGTTACAAAATGACCAGTTTAACAAATTAAAAACCATTTTACTTTACATCAAAATAGCGAAACCTTACATTAGCAATACTTACTTCGCAAATAATAGCTGACTTAACAGCTTTAAAAAATATAATTTCTTTAGAGTCGGTTAATTCGAACTCGACTATGACCCGAACACCTTCACATTGAAGAAGGGCTTCTCTACTAGTAGGAAAATTATGAAGTGTTGTAGGTATTCATACATATTTTAAATGACTTTAAATATTTTTCGAAATTATTGATTATATCCTAAATTTAAATGAAATCATTTACCAAATCCTTCAAAGAAGGCGTAATTTAAATGACAGGAGTTATATTTACAAATAATTAATAAGCAGAAGTAATTTTTCCTCCTTGAATTGTAATGTAAACTAGATAAATCATTTGTTATCTACTGACACTATGCAAACCATCTAGAATTTTTAGCTATTATTATTTATTAACCTTTTTTATTTCTATAGTATATATTTTGTCCTATATTGTGTTTTTTACTCTACAACAATGCTACATATAAGTGATCTTATAGGAAATTTTGGGATATACCAATTGTGGCTGTCTTTTATATTGCTAGTCAGCAAATTTGGAGTAGCATTTCATCAATTTGCCATATTATTCTTGGCTCCGCCTGTAACTTATACGTGTGCTAATAATGAAACTTGTTGCGATAATCCAGTTTTTGATACTAAAGAATTTTCCCGAACTATTGTGACTGAATGGAATTTGACCTGCAATCGTTCTTGGCTGAAAGATTTGAATCAAACTATTTTTCAATTTGGTGTTTTGATAGGAAGTTTGGTATTTGGTATTGCATCTGACAGGTGATTATATATTAATGAGATTTAATTTTTGCGATAACTATTGAATTATACTTGAAACACAGTTTAAATACTAGAATAGATACTACCTAATTATGTGCTCTATAGTTCAACGTCATATTTAACCACTGGTTAGTTGGTAGTATTGAAAAGTACTTACCTTTTTTCATTAGATTTTATCGATAGTAATAGAAAAAAAAATTAAGGTGGATGCACTCTAATGTTAATTGTTCTTACCACCATGCTTATATTTTGACTTAAAAATATAACCTACATAGTATTCCACTTGTAGTTGTACAAAATTAGGCCTTTTTCAGATATGGCAGAAGAATAGCATTGCTGGTATCTGTCATAATAGAAATATTTACGGGAATAATGGCTTCTTTTATGCCGGAATTTTGGAGCTTTACAATAGTACGATTGTTTTTGGGAATATCTGTGGGCGGAGTCACAGTTGTTACATTTGTTTTACTTATGGAATATATTGGGACTATTTATAGAGATATCACATCCATAATTTTTCACATGCCTTTTACTCTTGGACACCTCCTTCTAGCATTTTTCGGTTATTTCATAAGAGACTATGTACATTTTCAATTGTGTATCTCTGCAACTAGCTTGATATTATTGTTTTATATATGTATCTTACCTGAATCACCGAGATGGTACCTCGTTAATAATAAAACTTTGAAAGCTATTGAATTAATGGAATATGTAGCAGAAATGTGAGTTTTTTATTGCTAACGGAATTAACTGTAGTACCTAATTTACTTAGTACCTCTAGCGATTTTCTCTACGTAAACAAATTTATTGTTTCTTAAAATTATTCGGAATAAAACCAAACATACTATATACGCATGTATAATATATATTATGAAATATAGCCAAATTACTTTCATTACATTTCCTTCTACGAATGCAAATCTTTAATAACTTAAGTTATTCTATCACATACATTTGCAGAAATAAGCTTCCTAAAGACTCCATCCGCCAACAAGTAGACACGTTTCAGCTAGACTTTTTGAAGATAAGCCGAAAGAAAGGCACTGCAATTGATTTATTCCGCAAGTCAAATTTACGAAATAATATAATAATTATGTCATTCACATGGTTTGTTTCTGGATATTGTTATTATGGAGTATCCCAGTACATAAGCCATTTAACTGGAAATTTGTTTGTTAACGTTGCGGCAAGTGGAGGCGTCTGCCTTTGTGGATGTGTTGTTATGATTCCGGTCATTAAACTTATGGATAGACGGACACTAGTAATCGCATGTAATATCGCAAGTAGCATTTGTCTTATTATTATTGCTGTAATTGCTGAAGGCATTGGATCAGTTATTGCAGGCTGCTTTGGTATCCTTTTTAGCTTCATGGGCTTCATTGTTGAATATTTGTACTGTTTGGAAATGTTTCCGACATCAGTACGAAATAGTGCTATAGGAATATCTTCAATGATGGCTAGACTGGGGTCTATGATAGCACCATTTGTTGCAAGCTTACGCAATTATGGAAAATGGTGTGCTCCAGTTGCATTTGCCTCGCCCCCGATGTTCGCGGCTTTTTTATGCATATTCTTGCCGGAGACTAAGGATATCGAATTACTTATGACAATAGAAGAAGGTGAAGCGTTACGCCATAGATCTTTAATACAGTTTCAAAAACGCACAAGTTCTACAGTAAAAAATACAAATAATGCATGAAGTGAATAATAAGAAAAACTAGATTTTGAAAAAATATATTACTTAGAGGAACTTTTCTTTTAAGTATATGTTTTGTTTCTTTGAATTAAAAAAAACGTAAAAGAATATGTATCAGAATTTGTACTAAATTAGTTTTTCTAGAGATACTTAACATATTTATGAAAAGGTACTCTAAATATAGTATTACTTACGTAAAGTTAATGTAATGGAAGTCAGATCATAAGGGTTCTAATCTAGAGACAGTACTAGGGTTTCTTCAACCCCTAGTCAGTATAAGCCGGCCGTCATGGCGGCAGGCGTGTTCGTTTGTGGTGCATGGTATTATACCATCCTAGCTGGTGAGCAAAATTTTATAAAACTTAACATCAACTTCTTGTTATCCCCATTCAATAAATCTAATAATGAGGCAATAAATCTTAACGGGCATTAAAACTTTTTTAATAATTTTTTTATTGAATTAATTCATTCATATAATAATTTGAAAGTCGTGATTATAGATAATATTCTGAATTAGTAAAGAATAAGTGTAAAATTTTATTTCTTCGTAATTTTTGCTTCGTTTGTCGAATTTTTACTAATTCTATTTGATTACATTTCAGGTTTTTATATTCTTTACTGTCCTGTTATGTATTTAATGTTCATAAAACACTTATTGTATAGAAAAGTTGTAGATGTGCTGTTTGCTTTATGGGAATTGTATCCTGTGGTAAAGTATTTACTACTATTTCATTTGAAAGAGATTATTATTTAGTTCCATATTATAAGATAAGTATCTGTGTTTAGGCATTATTTCAATGGCTCTGTAAGACGGAACTCCATCATTACGGTGATTATGTCAATCCCGATGAATCTACGATAATTGTAATGAACCATCGTACGAGAGTGGATTGGAATTATGTTTGGATAGCTTTATATCATGCAACTCAAAAATCTATTACGATTAGAGAGTGTATATGTAAAGAAAAAAGCCAAATCAACTTAATGGAAACTAAAGAAGACATATTTGATATTATGGCTAGAGGAATCTCCAAGATTAAATTTGTTTTAAAAGATGAAATAAAAGCTATACCAGGAATGGGTAAGTTATGTTATATCTACATTTATTAAGTAATATAATTACTACTGTTCCACTTAACAAAAAGTTATGATTCCGTCAAAACAAGTATTTTTGTTCATGTAACCACTGTTCAGCTACTTCAATTTACGAAAACGGTTAAGATTCTTTTCATGAAAGAGCATTAATGCCGCGTGTTTTTATTCTATCTACCTACTTTAAATAAATAATCCCTTGAGTGCCCTTCATCGCTTAAATTGATTACCTAAGCAAGCAATGACGTTAAAAATCTTTTAACGTAATTAAAAATTAATGATTTACAGGCTGGATAATGCAGTTGAATTATTTCCTTTATGTAAAAAGGAACTGGCAGGAAGATCAAGTTAGCATGTCCCAGTTTGTTGAATATTACAAAAGGCTGCGATACCACCAGCGTATAGTGCTATTTCCTGAAGGCACTGATCTGAGCGAAGACAATAAGCGTCGCAGTGAAAAATTTGCTCTTTTGAAACAATTACCGGTTCGTGTATAAAATTCATATTTCATGATATTACAATACTATAATCTATTTTTGAGCCAAATTCATCTAGATCTATTCAGCTGTATAGTGATTGAGTAACAAACATTCATTTATCCTAATTTTCGCATATTTGTAATATATAATACTGCCTGCCTTGAACGAATTATTAATGTTTAATTAACGCATTACTTGATAACACTGCCTCTAGTTAATCTAGAGATAAATCTGAATGTTGACAGTAGCCTTTTATTATTATACGAGAGTTTAGATGTTTTATTTTGATAACATGTGTCGAGCGCTCTCTACCGTCTCTCTCTGTACTATCAGTATCTATACGAAAAATAGAAAGCGAAATATACATTCATCACTTACCTTTATCATTTATTAAAATATCATGTCCGAAGAGCTTCACTAATATTTCTTTATATTTATTTGAGCGGCCTAGAAAATTACGTGTTGTCTTTTCGAGTTTACGTACAATTTACGTTATGGTAGTACCTATCCCCTTTTTATATGATAATCGTGTAATATACAATGTGTATATTAATGTGTAAATAAGTATAATCGTGTATATTAATGCTTTCACGATATTTAATGAATGCGTAATTCCATACTATCCAATATCCTTACTGATCATAGTCAATGAAAAAACTTATTTCTAAATTCCATCCAAATTACTACATGTGCTACTTTTGAGTCATTTTTTTGTATAACTTAATTGCTTTAGTTAAATATGTATTCGATTTCAGAACTATGAATTCGTCTTGCATCCCCGCACGACCGGTTGGGCAGTACTATGCAGTCGTTTAAGAAGTAGCGGATTGGTCTCCGTTTATGATGTCACTGTTGCTTATGATACTCCCGCTCAGACGGAAATGGACTTATTACGGGGAAAGATACCGAAACACGTGCATTTTCATTTTAAACGGTATTTTATATCATATTTTTATTAATGTGGGTAAAGGACATACATAATATGTCATTAATGGGTAATATTAATGTCTGAGTAGTGTCTGTATAGTATGTAATGGCAAATATACGGAAATTGTTCATATTCCTTGCTCTACGTTAAAACTCATTTTTAAGTACTACCTTTTGCGTGGTGCGGTGTATTACAAAATTACGGATAATTGGACACAACTTGTCCACATAAAATCTAATACGACTCTTATTGCCTATGATATCAAAATAATGTCACAGTAACCCCCGCTACACACGTAACGATATATCGTAGCGATTTCAAACTGTGCAGATAAATCGAACGTTCATAGTGTCTCCACACGCCTCCGATATCGACGTCGATCGTCAGTTCTCCGTAGAAGCTCACGCAAGAAACATGTCGTCCACGATGGAAGATGATGACGTACTTGCGATATTAGGCCTCGTCTGATTTGATTACCAATTAATTTTCTGTACCTATAGGCGAATGTTTTACTTAAAATTATGAGTATAACTTGTGAAATATGATTTTCTTTTTCTTATTTATCTTTATGAGACATGTTGTGACACCCTTTCCTGCACAGAAAGTCATATACACTATTTATAAAGCTGAAGAGTTTGTTTGTTTGTTTGGTTGAACGCGCTAATCTCAGGAACTACAGGTCCGAATTAAAAATTCTTATTGTGTTGGATAGTCCGTTTATCGAGGAAGGCTATACGCTATATTACATCCCGCTATGATCAATAGGAGCGGAGCACCAATGAAAAATGTTGCCAAAACGGGAGAAAAATATTCCTTTTGAGAGTTTCCGTTGCGTGCGCTGCGTAAACGGTTAAAGTTATGCACAAATTATGTATGACGGAATTGTTCCTCTTTAAAAGTTCTAAAAAAAAGTCCGCAATAGCATATGTCTATCTTTTAAGTTTGACTCGCTATAACATTTTTTATTGTTGTAAAATTTGTTTTAAGATAATGCATTATTTGCGATGGTGTTTAATAAACATGATATTAATCCTTATCCAAATAAATAAGATATTTATCACAAGTATTTAATTTTGAATAAAATTGCTCTTGGAATCATTTGATTTCAATGAATATCTTATGAGATATCATAGTTTTAAAATAACTCCGCAACAAAATAATTATCATCGCGTTGAATATGGGCGGACGGGCGAAAGAATTTGATTTCCAGACCTTAGAACGCAAGCGAAGCCGCGGTAAAGGCTAGTTTTTATATAAAGCGGGAGTAGCAACTTTTTAATTGACGCGGCGGGAAAGTATATAGCAACAAGCGAGCACCTTGAATACTGGCGCGAACTGAGCGATCTCCATCCACACGTGACGATAAAACTGTGCAAACGCAATCGACAACGATTTATTGAATAGAAATTGCAACTGCCACCGATGAACGATAAACTGCAACGATTTACCATACACACGATCGATAAATCGATGCAAACCAGTTTGCGCAGTTTTATCGCTACGATATATCGTAACGTGTGTAGCAGGGGTTAGTGACCCTCGCGTTCACGTCTTAGTCTAAGGTAACGTCGTAGTCTTAGTGAAAATTAAATAATATTGAATTATGGTATGAAATAAATAAAATGACTGTTATTAGGTATATTAACAATCCCATTACGATTTTAAATGTAATTGACACGGAAACTTGTCAGTACTAGACAACAATTCTTCCGCGTTGACTCTATAATATACTTTTATTTCTGTTAGATGGAAACCTTGTAGAACAAAGGCTTACAATAAACTGCGGTTACATAAATATTTTTATGTGCACTTAAAATAACAATGTATTCGTAATTTTATACATGTATGCGGTGTGGTATACGTTTTAACGCAAGAAATGAGATTTTTTCCGCAGTATAAGTATACTTAGTGTTTACCACCTATATATGAATAACTGTCGAATGGTTTTCTTATAATGCGGTCACAACTAAAAACTACAGATTCGGCCTCTATCATCTGTGTCTATAATAACAATACTACTATTACAATAAGATTCTCCAAAAATATTTAACGTACCGATTTAACTATATTAGAAACTTATTTTATATATACTTACTTAGTGTTAATAATAAAATTTGCAGTAGGAAGGAGAGTCCCGTAACTAATCGATGCATTTTTGTCGATATTTTTTTTGTACATGTTTCATTTTTTCTATTAACACTTCGTTTGTTCTATGAGGTAAACATAAAGTAAGGTAGAGTCGTCTGAATAAATATTATTGTCATAAAATATTTAAAAATAAATAACATATTACGCATCTTTATGTATAATAATAAAACTTGTGTTAATATTAATATAATTAATGAATAGATATTACAATTTTTAATTAATTTTAGTAAGAAAATAAAAAGAAATACTTCTCTTATATAATTTTTTAGCTATGCCATTGAGGAATTGCCATTTGAAGAGGAAGACTTAAGGACTTGGCTTCAAGATCGTTGGAAGGAAAAGAACATTAGTCTTGAGAGATTTCACAGAGAAGGTAAAAGAAGTGCCCAAAAATACAGAAATAAAAGTCATAAATACCAAACCAATGCCATGATTAACCTGTATGTTGTCACTTTTGGGGTTTTGAAAACATCTAAATAGCTGTATTTTTTTTGCATTATGTCTTATGTAAATAGATAAAAAAAACTAAATGTAATATAATGTAATCTAGGCACTGACCTCTATAATATCACTGGACAGGCTAAAGAGTATAGATAATATACTGGGACAGGCTATTGTAAGCGTTTGACAGCAATTTTTTTGTGTCCATTTGAAGCGCCACTAGCGAATGTCCAGAGAATTAATTTGACGTATATTGCTAATGACTAGGGTTGATACCATAGAGGAATCGATACTTTTACTCGCTACTGTATCGGTCGTCAAGTATCGTACTCGGTATCAATTGAAAAGTATCGATACTTACTCGTATCGAATAGTTTATGGAAAATGTAGAGAAAAACTCCAACAAGTATTTGCATTCTTAATTTTATAAATACAAAATTTTTTGAATTAATGAAAAAACTCTGCTTGTAATGCTACCGAAAAATATTAATTTGTCCAAATGTTTGCATGTTAGGCGATTTCTGGAAGCAGTGAATGTTGCGCTGGAACTGAAAGCTGAGCTTTGGAAAACAGCCTTCGTAAGGTACAGAGATACCTACTACGTTCAAATATATGCATGCTTTTTTATATAACACTGAGAATACGGGCTTGAGATTCTCCCATTCCTCTAATGGGTTGGATTTTAAATCGCAGATTGGATTAGCCAAATAAATTGACACTTCATCGGCTTTAGAGGAAGTGCGCTTTCGCTTCTGGCCAAGTGCGAGTTGTTTGTGATGTGACCAAAAACCAAAATCTTCGTTGGTGGTTTCGTCTTTAGACTTACTGGTTGACAATGTCACTTAAAATGAAATAGTGATATTGGCATACTGATATGAGTACTTTTGACCGATACCTACTCGATACTTAATTTCAAAGTATCGATACTAAAAGTACTTGGTATCGGAGAAAAGTATCGAGTATGTATTTGTATTTAATCGTATCGTTTCATCGCTACAAATGACTGCGAGAGAAGTGTTTGTTTACTGTAAAGTAATTTTATCGATATTTGTTCGCTGATATCAACATCACTAGTTTAAGTACCACAGACACTCGCTACGTACGACAGCGCCAAAATGGCTAATATCAAACAGGTACAAAAGCACTTTGACAACCGCCAGTCCAGTGGTATTGATAGAGTTCAGTAAATCTAGGTCAATAAACACACTAGAGTCGAAAACTGTTTCAGGTCATTTCATAGACTTCACTTCGAAGAATGCACCTCAGAGAAGAAAATCTAGGTCCCTCGCAGTAGCCAAATTAGCATTTATCTTTTGGACTTTTATAGATATTATGTTCATTTATTGCTTGTATTTTAGCATCTTGTTTAAATTTTGGGTCATCTATCACACTTTGTTATTTGTACTCGTGACGAAATATTTTGGTGGATTTCAAAACATACAATACAGGATACTTAACAAAGTTAATATGTAATGAGAAAAATGGCTGTGTGTTATAAAAATTACCGTTAGAATGTTCCTATCTTTAAAGTAATCTAGTCAGATTAAATAAATATAAAATCATATTTTTTTTTATTTTAAGCCCTTTACTATTACAAAGCTGTATTGTAATAAAAAGATCAAGTAATATTGCTTTTCATATTTATCAATGTATAAAAGGATTAGACTAGCATGAAGCTTCGAGTCCTAGGTAAAATTTGTTTTTTGACTACAGTTGATAAAAATAAAATTGTTACTAGTACATTAAAAAACAAAGCTGCCGTTTTGCTTAGTCATATAATCTTAAATACTATTTAATAAATAATACTCATTATTGAGTACACACTTCATGGGTTCCCTTACGTATCTCACCTACTTTATTCGTTGTAGAGTAATTCTTTACCCTGCTCTGTAATTAAATGCTTGGAACTAAGTATGTGTTAGCTTCTAGTTTTGCTGTTATTACTAAATTCAGTTTGATCAATAGTATTTAAAAGTACTGTGCCTTTTGTTTCCGGTAAGAAATAACAAAGACATCCAGCACAGAAAGCCAGAGAGCTAAATATCAAGATAGAGACCCATTGTATACCAATATTTACAATAAATGGTGCAATTAGACCACCAATTCTAGCAAAAACTGATATAAATCCCATTGCAGAATTTCGGATAACTGTTGGGAAAATTTCAGAGGAAAATAAATATATTTGGACAAAAGATGTATATGCGCCTGTAAGACCTATGATCATAAAAGTTAGTTCCAAGATTCTCCTGTCGTTAGGTAAGAATAGGAAAACTAACAAAGATAATCCAGCAGTTACAAAACTAGTAATAACACTAATTTTTCGTCTCAAATACATAGAAGCTAACACTACTATAATTAATCCCGGCACGTGGCTCGCAGCTGACAGCATGACGTTAAGGTAAATGTTTCCTTGAAGTCGACCTATGTATTGATTGACTCCAAAGAAAGTATTTGCACAGCACATCCAAATCAATGCCATGACTATCGCGTATGTTCTCACTTTCGGAGTCTTGAAAAGATCTATATAGCTGTAATTTTTTTGGCTTCCATTTTGAACTTGTATTTCCTTCATTATATCTTCCACTGTAGACTTAATATTTTCAGTTGGTAGTTTATTTCTGTAAACAATAATTACACACCTGAACACCTATTTTAGGAGAAATCATTTCTTTTTCAAGAGTTACTCCTACTTATTACTGTTATATAATTTTGTTATTAAAATATATATTTTTCGTGTTTCTCAAAGACGTAAGTGTAAGTGTTCATATAAGTGATCTTGCTAAGTGCTTTTTTACCGAAATTTATTATGAGATATTTAACTCTACATAATATATAGATAGGTAAATTAGAGTACCCTGGTTTCCATAATCTATAGCATTTGCGTATTTCTCTCTCATTATTTTTTTAGAAAATCGTTTTACTTAAATTAATTTAAGACGCCAAAAATAAAAAGGTAGGTATCATATTATAAATGGCTTACAGTTAGAGTTATACAAAACAGTCACTATAAAACAACAGATCAAGCAGTTTAACACTTAGAACATATTTGAGTATATTCCATTTTAGTTTATATTATACTTACTTTTGTGCGATATTTGTTAATATCTCAATAGCTCTTTCTTTTTGCCCCATCGTAATAAGCCATCTAGGAGATTCAGGTATAAGGCAATAGTAAAACATTACAAATATCCAAGGTATGGACGTTGCCATTTGCAATTGTCGCCAATCTCGTATAAAGTAAGCAAATATCGGCAGTGTGAAGTAAGCCACTACGTAGCTTACCTCATTAAGACCAGCCAGATAGGGTCTAAACGATTTACCACAAAGTTCAACTAATATAACATAACAACAAAGCATCGTGCCTCCAGCCGCTGTTCCAATCAAAAACCGGCATAACATGAACATCCACAGTTCTGGTACAAAAGCAGATAATGCTGCAAACATAACTTCTGCAAATAATGCTAATAAGCATGCAATTTTTCGGCCGTACCTATGAAACAAATTAAATAATTTAATGAAGAAGAATAAAATATTTGTTTTAACAACTTTACACTCAAAAAAAAAAAACTACTAGGTACTTATAAACTTATTGTTAAAATGTCTATTAAAAATGTTGA
Source organism: Boloria euphrosyne (assembly GCA_951802675.2). NCBI lineage: Eukaryota > Metazoa > Arthropoda > Insecta > Lepidoptera > Nymphalidae > Boloria > Boloria euphrosyne. The sequence goes on along the minus strand of OX637879.1, from coordinate 8,335,149 downwards.
AATTCGTCATCTTCTTCTAACCTCCTCCGAAACGGCTTGCCCGATTTTAATGATTTTTTTGTGTACATTTGGTAGGTCTGAGAATAGGTTGTAGGCAATTTATTTGGCCCTCTCCAGATTTTATATTTTTTATTTTTAGACAAATTTATACTTTTGTTTTTATGATTTGGCACCAAAAAATATATATAATCCTAAATTTTTAACCTTCTACCACCTAGCACTATTTTTAAATAGTGATTAAAACACGGGCCCCGGGAATAGCTAGTAAATTATAAAAATGTGCATTTCAATAAACTTTAACTTACCTATCAGATATGTGACCAAACACTAAACTGCCAGCTAAAATTCCAACTTGTAAAAGAGATTGTGTCACACTTGCCAGGTAACCTCTTTCACATATTAAATTCCACTCACTAGTTACAGAATTTTGAATTGTACTAACATCATAGCTGGGGTTTTGACAGGGACAGTGATTGGTCAAATTATTTGCGTCTTCATCCATACAAACATATTCAACACTTGGTAAAATAAAAACTACGTTTGATATTTGGTATTCGGTGGGGAATCTTCCGATAAGTGTTAAAAAGATTATCCAGGTTTGGTATTTACCAGATCGGCCTATGATGGTTTCAATTGCATCTACAGATGACGACATATTAGAGCTGAAATAAGAAAACTTCTGCCATTAATTTTTAAATGTTTTCATTTAGCAAATATTATCTTGTGAAAACAAAGCACTCTTTTAAAATTTAAACGCAGGAAAGCATTATTAAAATGTTCATAATCAATTCAGAAAACAACTTTTATCATATTTATTAAAAGTACTATGTATTAAAGACAGGTGTTATGGATTTGATATAAATAAAAAACATTATTATTTTTAGTTGATGATCTTATCTCCAAGAAGCTAGTACGAGAGTGTGTGACCAGCTTCTGTATTTACCTTATCATTACTATAGTAATCGAAATGCATAAAAATCTTGGCGGAAACACTGATTTTAAATGTTCATCTTCATCATCTTTCTACTCTTACTCATATTAATTTTATCCGTTTTCACCTTATTTGTCGTATTCTGATCCAATTTTAAACCCTTTTCCTATACTATATATGATTTGATTTTCAAAGAAAGCGGAGCAAGCGGACGCGGGTTCGAATCCCGCTTTGGGCATTCATTTGTATAATGAGAACGAAGTTTGTACTTCAGTCATGGATATAAATTATATTGTGTGTAGTGTATCAATCAAATCTGGTATTCATAAAACAAGCATTACAACTTACCATAAAATTAGCTTGTGCTGTGTATTAATATCCCCACATAAACAACATAATGTAATAATTTAGCAGCTTGATCGTGTCACGCCAAACACTGTTTTGGTACTTTTTATTTAAAACTACTTATATCATTATCTTTCTATCTATTGATTTAAGTTGTCTGGATCAACTTATTTATCTCTCTTTTGCTTATCATGCAATGGCGATGATAGTCTTAAAGTGACGTATCTAATAGGGACATAGATATTTTAACGATAGAATTGCTTGCGTGGCCGCGCTTGTCGGGAATAAGCCTATTATACCAAGATCCCAGAGCGTTCTGACATAACTTATTTTCACATGGATGAAACCTTCACGACTTAGTAGCGTCTAGTATACTTTTAAATACCTGCCTACTTGTGAAGCTTGCCCTGTGACACCTGGGCAGGTACCAGGTGAGAAAGGTAACTAAAAATATGAGTTATCTTACTTAAATTTGTATGGCTGATTTTTATATATATTTTGTAGAATATTATTCTAAACTAGAATTATAAAGTGTCAGACACTTTTCATGGACCAGAGCTTTTGTCAGACGCTTTAAAGCTGGACAAAAAATTAATGAACTTTACTTATTTTTTCATGTCTGACTTTTAAATATGTTATTCAAGTAACTATTACAAAGTTATATTTCATCAGTCAGACAAATTCGAGTGACCAAACATCCCCTAAACACAAAAATATATACACACCTGAAGTACCTACAGAATATAAATTAATAAAAATATTCGTAAAGTAAAGCACCTACTGATATGTGCATTGTGTAAATATAGCGGAAACAATAGTAGATTAGAGAATAGGAAGTTAGAATTTAGCTTAAAATGAACACCTATGTTACTATTACTATTAAACTATATTCCTACCAACATATTCCCTCAATGCTATTAAATAACTAAAGGGTGATTTTTTAAGCGTTTGGTTTTTCATTTGAAAAAAAAAATACCATAATATGGTGTTAAATATTTACATTGGGAAGTTAAAAATCATTACTTGCCATTTATGTTTTAAAAATTATTTCGTGCAAATGTTGGCCTCCACTACGTTTTAAATGATCCATACGCGAAGTCCAATTGTGAGGTACTTTTTCAAGCATATCGGCTAGAATATCACGGATAACACGTTAATTTTGTTATCTAGTGCTCGAATTGATGCTGGTTTATCTGCATAAAAAAGAGTTTTTACGTACCCCCACAAAAAATAGTCCAAGAGCGGTAATCGCACTATCTAGGCGGCCTACTAACTGGTTCGAAACGTGTTATCCAAGCAGTTGTGACCAAATTCCTTACCAATTTTACACTATTCGATATTAAACCATCCACTACTCATAGAGTGCGTACATAAGAGAATATTTAAGCTGAATCCGGATGCCAGCCGATATGCTTGAAAAAGTACCTCATAATTAGACTTTGCGTATGGATCATTTAAAACCTAGTTTTAGCCAACATTTGCATGAAATAATTTTTATACAATAAATGGCAAGTGCTGCTTTTTGACTTCCCAATGTAAATTTTATATTTAACACTATATTATAGTATTTTTTTTTCAAATGAAAAACCAAACGCTTAAAAAATCACCCTTTACATGTAAATTAAAAATAAAATTAAAAAATTAAAAAACCTGTGCAAATTCTTATATTTATTTGATACACACAAAGTTCATTTTTTTTGGTCAATAACCCCCGGCGTCCTTAGAAGACCTTACCAAAATTTCATCAGCTAGAATATATAGTTTAGAAATGCATAAAGAACAAACATACAATCTTTTAATTATATCATACAATCTTTTATTTATTATACAAACACTATCCCACAACCAAAGCGTTTTGTGGTACACTTTACTGAAAAACAGTCACGCCTATAGATTTATGCTTTAACATAGTAATCTGAGTTCACATCTAGATGTGTTATCTGTCAAAAGAATATATATATCTGAAATGGCTGGACCGATTTTGATGATTTGCTAGTATTATAATAAAATTCTAATTTATTCGAATCTGTACATTAAATATTTAAATTAAAAATCTTATTATATTATTCTTTTATCCATTACATAAACAAGTAAATAAATAAATAAATAGTCATTATTATCGATACAGAGGCCAAATATATAGTTTTTAGAATTTTCGTCTGTTTGTCTGTCTGTGACGAGAAAATCACTGGACACGTTATGATGAAATTTGGTATAATCTTAGTTGGTTATTCGGGTCAATATATAGGATTCTCGTTACTTCAGGTAAATATCTCAGTTGTCAGAAATATATACTATGAGTTATAACGTATCCAGTCATATATTTAATTTCAATCTAAGAATTTGGTTTCCGGTCTGTAGAATGCGTTTTTAGAACATTTTTTTACATAATAATTCTTGAGTACTGATATGATTTCTCAGAAATAACAAATCCTGCAGTACTGATACCCCCTATGACCATACTCAATTTCATAAAAATGTGTCTATTGGTTTTCTTGTGAAACAGTCACAGTCAAACTGACATTTTTTTTTAAAGAAAAAAAGATTCAACTTGATAAATATATAGATATACATTTTGCATGGGTTGAATCTTTTGTAAATCTTTTTTTTATAAGGGATCTTATTGAAATAAGGATGCAAAAATCTTGGATTGAAATTAGTACCTAAGTATTTTCAATACATTTCAATTTTTTACTCTGAGACCCATGCGCATAGTGCTCTCGCGCTCGCACTCCGGGCTGAATAATTTTGTGTTTAGGGGATGTTTGGTCACTCGAATTTGTCTGACTGATGAAATATAACTTTGTAATAGTTACTTGAATAACATATTTAAAAGTCAGACATGAAAAAATAAGTAAAGTTCATTAATTTTTTGTCCAGCTTTAACGCGTCTGACAAAAGCTCTGGTCCATGAAAAGTGTCTGACACTTTATAATTCTAGTTTAGAATAATATTCTACAAAATATATATAAAAATCAGCCATACAAATTTAAGTAAGATAACTCATATTTTTAGTTACCTTTCTCACCTGGTACCTGCCCAGGTGTCACAGGGCAAGCTTCACAAGTAGGCAGGTATTTAAAAGTATACTAGACGCTACTAAGTCGTGAAGGTTTCATCCATGTGAAAATAAGTTATGTCAGAACGCTCTGGGATCTTAATCTATATGTATTATTTTGAGTATAATTATGTATTCTTGTAGGTATAGAAGAAATATTTCATTAAAGGAAATTGGTTTTAAATAGTGGTAGTGAATATATTGTTACATTCTATGGGTTCGCGATTGGAAATTAATAGCTATTCTTGCAATACAAGATGCAAGATGTTTTACTTTTTCTATTCTTCTATTTAAAAAATTATTTCTATTTAAAAAAAATTTAGAACAATTGAGGACCTCCTCTTTTTGGAAGTCGTTTGAAAATATAAGCTATTTACAACTCGAGCAGTTTGTACACAGCACTAGTTTATGTAACAGATATTTAATGTACAGATTTTTTCTAAGCTATTTTTTTTTGTATGATTAGATAATTATATATTTACAAAGATTTTTTCCAGAAGAATAAACAGCTTCAGTTCAGAGATCACAGTTCGTAGATCGTAGTCGCCAAATAGGCGACCTGAGTATGATAATAAAAACCGTTTTTATCCATGACATATAGGCGCCTTAGTAGAAAAACGCTGTGATTGTACTATGGTACGCAAGATTTTTTTGTCCTGTAGTAGTTTTTTAGAAGCGAGTAATTTAGATTGTTCTTTGTTAAATTAAGGTCCCGTTAATAAACCATTTAACTCGTTTTGATCAAAAAAAATCTTTGAACAGGACTACAGCTTTTATTTTGTCAGCTGAAGGTCTAGACAATTAGCTGTGTGGCCGTCTACATCGGGTACCCTCGTCGCTTGATCAACCAACTGGGAGAGTCCAAGTGACACCGCAAACTTCCACGCTTCTCTCCCAGCATGGTGGCCGTCTTCTGGTATGGGAACAGCCAATCTTCATTATGGGCGTTAAAGTCCCCCAGAAAGACAAGCTGCGCAGTGGGGCACCGTTGCATAGCCACATCAGCTGGCCATTTAGCAAATGGTTTATAAGGATAAATCTACATAGGTAATAAATGTTTATTTGAATTCATTCCATAAAACTCATTATGGTGGTTTTTAGGTTCTCGCTGGATCATCAAGGTTTGAAACTTTAGAAATTTTCTTTTTTCATTACTCACTGTCGCAAACTAACAAAAAAATTTTTTGCAAAAATTTTTTTGTTATGTACCCACGGCGTGTCCAAATATATGCACTTGAATTTTGAAACAGTCAAAATACGTAATTAGTTTTTACAAAGTCAGGTATTGATATTCTATAATTTTTAACCACGTATTCACCACAAATGAAACAAAATCACTACGGATACTAAAACATATTTTCATTACATATCATATTAATTTTAACTTAACTTATACGTCTAAGAAGCGCTGTAAAAACTAAAGCTGACAGAAAAAAAATAGACCAAAATCTATCTATATTTAATAAATATTTTATTAATACAATCTCATTAAAACTAATTATCACAGCCTATTGGATAGACTTTACAATATTATGAAGGTATATAATTTCCAAGGAATTCATAGAAAATATGATTTTTTTGTGTTTTGATTTGAACAAAATTTACGTCTTAAAAGTAGTTTGATATGTATTTTAAAAACATATATTTAAAAATCTAAAAAATACTTTGAAGTGAATAGAAACTATAATTCATATTCTTCGTAGTATTTGATAAACATACTGATATCTGATGATACTACAACAACAGATTTATAGGTAAATGTTTACGTACAGATGTTTATAATTCGCAGTATCAAAGAGCTCATAGGTGACAACTGAAACTATTACCTCTGACAAATACTGCCACCACATCTTCCCTTTAAATATCAAAAGTCTTAATCTGATTAGGATATGAATTAACTCTGGCAGTTAAAAATAGCTTCATTAGCACAAACATTTCTCTTAGTCACTCAATAGAAGTTAATAAGGTAACCTATTTAATATATCGTAGCAACATAATTTATATATTCCTATATCCATACTATAATGCCAAAGACGGCATTCAAGAGAGACCGTTCAAATAATATTACTGATATTTTTTCGCACGAGGCTACAAATTATGTAAAGTACCTACCATTTCTAATTTCTATTACGTTAAAGATTCAAATAATGATCTGAAAAGCTGTAAAACCAGGGTTTGGACCCGGTTTAAAAAAATAGTATTTTGGGTAATATAATGTTTAAACGTTAGTTGATATAGTATAAGTAAGCCATTATAATAAAGGTTAACGGTTGTTTTAAGAGAAATATTACATTTTGGTTTTCACACTGACATAAATTCATTCATAAATAAGAACGTGTAACACGTATAATCTTACTAAGAACTTGAATTCGTAATAACCTTTCTCCGGAATATAGCTAACCGGTTAAAGATAATAACAGAAACCTTAAACCGAAAAACCTTTCAGTTTGGGGTCCGAGCTTCTGTGTGAATACTTCAAGTGACTCAAATGACTATAAATATAATTTTTGTTATGCCTCCTCACCCTCTTCTAATGTGTCGGGCAATTTCTTTCCTCTTGTATCAGGTAATATTATACAAAAACCTGCTCCAATAAGCGGAACGATACCAAAGGCTAAGGGTGGCAACCAGGCGCTAGTATGAGCGAGAGTAGCCACGAATGGAGCCAACATTGAACCAATTCTAGCAACCGTAGAAGAAAGTCCTACACCAGAATTTCTTACAACTGTAGGAAATAGCTCTCCCGCGTACAAATACACGGTTGCAAAGGAAATACTCATGCCCCATAAGCCCGCGCAACCTAGAGTTAAATGGCTGGCAGTAGATTGTGGAACCACGATGATAAGCAGGCAACTGAGACCAGTAATGCAGTTGGAACTGATGAGTGTGATTTTGCGGCCAAGTACCTTGTTTGCGTATATCGAGATTATTGTTCCTGGTACCTGAAAAAGTAATATGCAACTTAGTGAGAGAGTATTTATATTAAGTTCATTTTTGTCGTAATATTTATCTTTGTTATGTAATAATGCCTTCATGACTGATTTTGATCATAAACGGCAATCTTAATGAGCAGTGTATACAATGGGATGTAGGTGGTTTTATTTTAATTTCAATTAATAATCTGAAAAAACCATACATTTTTTCGGCCCGGGATTTGAACCCAGGAACAGGGAATTCTGGATTTAGAGTTGCACATGCTAACTATTCGACAACAAGGTGTTAGTTCGTTGTTATACATTGAATTATTCATAATCTTTAAGAATTAAAAAATACTAACCAATATTGCGGCAGATATAGCGACGTTAGAAAATATGTTTCCAGACACATGACCGATATACTGAGAGACTCCAAAGAAGCAAAATCCGCAAACAAACCAATTATAGCAAATGGCGATTGTTCGTGCACGCAGACGTGGCGTTTTAAAGAGCGCAAAGAAAGACGCTTTTTCGTGTGTATTGCTAACTTCAGCTGCCATTTTTTGGAGGGATGCCTCTATATTTTCTGTTGGTCGACCGTTTCTGTAAGAAATTTTTAATATATATATATTTATTTATAGTTATTTTATAAATGGTAGTAGGTACAGTAAAGTGTGTTTTATGAAAATTATCATCATCATCACATATCAAGTATCAAGTAACCGAGGCAGATTGGCAAAAAAACAGCATGTAGCATTGAGCTTTTGTTGCATTCTACAACCTCAACAAGATTTTAATTAAGCAACTATATTTATTATACATTACAAGAATTTACATAAAACATCCATTAGACAAGATCATTTTTAAATATACAACCACTACTACAAATTTATTATTACTAATATATTATAGCAATTAAGTACCTTTTAGCTGCTCTTTTCAATATTTTTAATGCATCGTCAGTTCGTCCAGCTGTCATAAGCCATCTTGGCGATTCAGGAAGCAAGAAGTAGTAACTTAAAAACAAAATCGATGGCAAGGAGATGGCCAATTGAAACGCGCTCCAATTGCGTAAATAATAGCCGAATAGTGGCAAAGTCAGATGACCAATGTTAAATGGTATTTGGTAAATGATCCCAACAGTGTCTCTGTACTTCGCTCCTATGAGTTCCATTGTCAGAACGAAGCTTGTCACCATAGTGCCTCCAGTAGCGACGGCCAAGAGAAAACGGAGTGTAGTGAACATGTACCAATTAACAGAGTATGCTGTAGTGACTCCCGCTATCAGTTGGAGGACGACTGCTGCTACAAATGGTATTCTGCGTCCGAATCTAAAAAAATAAACAATATTATATATAATAACAATATATTTTAACCACGTACATTCTTATTAAAATAAAAAAACACCCAGAATAACATTCTTTCAATTCAAAAAGCAATTTCAGCATGTAAAGCAATTTTCAACTAACGGAATAATCGCTTACATAATTCTTATACATGTATATTATATATAGAAATATGTATATATATAAAAGAAGTTAAGCTATATGACATAGACATGTGCAAACTAAAAACAAGTTTTCATTTATCCATGTTTCTTAAAGAATTAAGTAACCAAATTGAGTGTTATGGAGCAATATATGGACATGACGATAAAATATATTAAATGGGTACGTTTTAACAGTTTTCACTCTTACTCGAAGTATGATGACATAATCATTTATTTGAACAATTAAGCTTTGTTGAGACAATTAACTTTTGGTTACAGTCATTACAATTCGTACATTTAACTATTTATAATTAAAAGATTTATATTTTTTGCTTATCACTGTTTATTTTATATACTTATATTATTACTTAGTTCTAGCGACTTACTCTTACTTCGCTTGGGATCGTCTTTACGAACGTAAGTATATATTTAAGAAATATTTCTTAGAGATTTCATTAAAATCTGTCCAGGGCTTTCTTTTGATACAACTGAATGAAAATTCTACAACTGTAGTTTTGGCCTCTATGTCGATAACGATGTCTATTTAAATAAAATTACATTATTACTGTGGATCTTGACTCTTATTTGAGCAAACCTTTTTGCTATGTAGGTAAATTATACATTTATTTGTACTTCGTAGTATATATGTATATACTATATATGTATTTGTTTAAATTTATACCTAATAGTTTAAATAGTTTTAAACCAGTGAGCAGATAGGCTAAACGAACTAAATTAGATTTTTAGATTGTAATTTCAATGTATCCTAAAGATTACAATTTAGACAGTGCCCTACTAGTGACATTTACTAAAGTACTATCATCCGGGTCCCCCAGCGTGCAGCGTGAGTTCGACTTACGAGATAATCCCGGATGTTTCAATTCAGTTAAGATGGCCTCTTACGAATAAATATGCCCTCTCTTTATAAGTAAATTCAAATAGAAATTACAAAAATTAGCTTCTTTTTTAGTTTCTCGATTAATACTCGAACTGCAAATCATACTAAAGTTTGCTAACTTTAACTTTTACAATCATTTTATTTTTAACAACAATTTATATTATGATAAATGTAAAAATATATTAAGTTCTACTTTCATTAAGATACAGATAAAATAATCACTTATAAATATTTCAATTTGAGTGATAATACCCTAACTTCGTTTCAAACTTTTTCTTATGTAGAGCATATAATACGAGACTTTACTTAAAACTATAAAAAAAACTTGTTTTCGGTCAATTAATATATGTATTAAACTTGTAGTTCCGTGAGCAAGGTGCCAAGATTTACGGCAGTGTCAGACTGACACATGTGTGATGTAGGCATATATTAGAACGTTTCGTTACATATTTGTATTTCTATCTATGAGATATTACAAGATATTGTACCTGTCTGAAAGGTGTCCGAAGGCCATATTCCCCACAAGAATGCCAAGCATAAAGATTGTTTGAGTAAGATTTTTGAGCCATCCTCTATCACATATGAGATTCCACTGCGACACGATTGTTTCACCAAAAACGCTATGGTCATATTTATATTCAGTACAGTTTGAGAAGCATTTGTTTCCTATCCATTCCTCATTATCAGCGCAAGAAAATTCCATGGGAGGTGCAAGAAATATTATGCTCATCTGATGCCAGGCCACTGGGAATTTTACGAGAAACACCACAAAGCATATCCATATTTGCCACTTTCCGATAGCTCCTATGGCTTTTGTCATGGGATCAACGACCTTGTTGCTCTCGACATTTTTCGCTTCGTTCTCCAACACTGTAATTTAAAAGAAAATATAATTATAATTTATTTTTATTACATTACTAGCGACTCATCCTCGCTTCGCTCTGGTTTACCCCTACTAAATTTAATGTTGGTAGCATAAAAAAATGAAGGACTTTCATACAATTTGCCAGAGCCTTTAGACCTCCTTAATCTAGATTCTATACTATAAACAACCTCCCAGCCAGTCAAATGATTTTAATATTTCGTGATGTGGGAATGATAATAGAATTTGCTTTTACGTAGATGCATCCACCGAAAGATTTGGCCTATAGGTGATTTAAATGAATTGTTTTCAGAATATCAGAAATATTATCACAAACACATTCTTAACAAACGTCTCTCGTTAAAATAAATACATTAAGTAGGTATAAAGCTAATAGATATTAGTAGGTTTCTTTAAATTCTCAATTGTCCTTTTAATATGTAATTTAATATATTTTTTAAAGTATACATAAATAATTATGTAAATTTATGTATAAATTAATATTTAAATACGTACATTTAATGCATATAACTGTGTTTTTATATCAGTTACAAAGTATATGATGTAATAAACTAAATTTTACACGTAAGAACATAGTCTATTTTTTTATATCTGGACCGCTTTTTTATTAAGGTTAAATCTTATGATCACTTCCTTATATTAGGTGATTATAAATTGTAGTGTATTAGAGCAACTTTTGAATAAAATTAGGTCACATAGAAGCCTTGTTCTGAAAAAATCTAATATGTTAAAACATTGTGGGAAATAATGCTTTAAATGTAATCTCATACTTAATTAATATAAAAATGTTTACTGAATTATTAATAAAAAATATTTTTGAAATGTCATTATTATTTGTATAACACTCACCTAGCTTATCCTGAGCACTAAACTCTTCTTCCTCAGGACAAGACATTACAAAATAATTAATGGATTAACGTAAGGTACAATTAATACATATATAGCTATACTGATATATTTAACAAGTACGCCACTAAAGCGGACTCTACACTGGTTAGCTGTTGGCGATCGAATGATAGTTGTTACAAAATAACTATTAATGTCTTCGAACGTAAGCGCCACTCGCCAGTGAAAAAGTTGCGGATGTGTTTAATAATCAAACACGTATTTAGGTAATGATATTAATATTTTCAATGGTATTATAAAATTTTTATTAAGAGACTGTAAGAAAATTAATGTTTTCGTTACTAATTACTTCCTATTTGCAAATATAAGTCAAGGTATTGAAACAAGTCCAGGTATTAGTTGTTAACGATTGATAGTTGTTAATCATTTTTATGTATTTTTTACCACTATGTTTTTTCTCTTGTTTTTATGCTAAATGATTGAACAACTGTGTGTCCATTAATAAATAAATATATAGCAAAACTGGTAAAATTCGAAAGTTATATTTAAAAGCCCTGAAATAATTTTTGAACGAGCACTAAGGAGAAAATGAAAATTAAAGCTCTAATATTATGTTAGTACTTAGTTATCATGATAATAGAGTCTCCACTCTCAACATTTTATTCAAATGTACATACACTTGTATAAACATGGTATTTACATTGCATAATTATACATTTATTTATTTTATTTACCCGACTGTACAAGCAAACTTAATGTTAAAAAAATATAATATTAAGTAACAAACATTTTATAACAAGTGCCTTATAAGAAAATACTAATTCTTGATAATAATTTGTTTAGATTTTGTCATTATTTTGAATGATAAAATTTGATTCATAGATGATATCACTAGAAGAGCACAAAGAACACGCACTTAGATCACAGAGGTCAATCATGTTTTCAATTAAATTACAATAAACAAAGAATATCGTAAAGATGTTTACAAAATATCGTCTTCTTTCAGCCGGTAACAACAGGATTAAAGGGGAAATTTTAGTACACATTTACAATATGTTCTTTAGAAAATACATACTTAACTTCAAATAAAAGTATAATTCTTTCTTTATTTTTGATGTTTAAGTATTAAATTATATTACGAATATCTGTTTTGTCACGAGTTTCATGCCACAGTTTCTGTCAGCATGCCTAAACTAATATTTACAAAAATAGCTAAATCGTGAAGCTGAAGACACGGTTCGCCCGGGAAAAAAATTATACTCCTGCTACGAAAATGAAGTGCTAAGTCGCGTCTTGCTTTATATCTGTTACTAGTAGGTACCCTAGTACCTATAATACCTATATTATAAATGATATAGTGAGATTTTTTTAAGACAGTGGTAGCTCAGTCATAACGCGCTCGCTTGGATAACCGAGTGATGCGGGTTCAAATCCAGCTCTTGCACCTCTGATATTTTCATGTGCGAATCTTTTCTATCACGATGATCACTTGTCTTACAGTGAAGAAAAAACATCGCGAGAAAACCTGTATGTCTGAGAGAATCTAGCAAGTTTTCGAAATACATGTGAAGCCCGCCAACACGCACTGGCCTGCGCGGTGGACTATGGCCTGATCCCCCTCATATTAAAGGAGGCCCGTGCCTGGAGCAGTGGAACGTTAAAAAGGGCTGAATAAATACTAGTATTGGTACCACGCTTTACTATATAATAATATATAACAATCTATATATTAATATATAATAATGTATAAAATACCTAATCATTTAACATTGATATTTATCAGTAGGTAGGTTTCATTATTTTGGTTAAAATGTCAACTTAATTTAACAGCTTTGATATTCAAGGAAATAAAATTTGATCTTTGCTCTCAAACATAAATCATGAACGGTTTTTATTTGTTTGATATAATATGACCTTTTAGTTCGCGATAGGGAACACGGGGTATCATTTTGAAACATTGCCATCGGAGTCTGCGCGACGCGCGCTACTGTCTTTGTGCTCTTATCTCGACGACACTCATATCTGTCATTCGGGTGTCACTGAAATCAACTAATTTTATCTATATACTAGTAATTCCTGCAGCTACGCCTGCGTTCTAATCACTATTAAAGAATAGGAATTGGTGGTAAAACGTTGAAAATTTTTTTGCAGTAAAAAGTGTCCTATATATTGACCCGGAGAACCAGCTACCACAACACCAAGTTTTATCAAAATCCGCCCAGTGGTTTTCTCGTGATGCGGTCACAGACAGACAGACATACAAAAATTCTAAAAACGATAGATTCGGCCTCTGTATCGTTAATAATGACTATTTGAATTACAATTTCCAAAAATATATTCAATGTACAGATTCAACTAAAATAGAATTTTATTATATGAATTGATATACTAGGAAAAAAGGTGTAGATAAGTCATACGCGCTCAAAAAGCGGCACACCAAAACTAGGCTAATTGGCCCACCCGAATATAGTCACGCGTTGACGACGCACTGTCGCGAATTATATTTGTCTCTTTTTCACTGGCGATACTTGAATCATGCCATCCTATTTTGACAACTAATCGTAATGTAGTGTGTTCAGTGTTATTGCAATATTTTTAGTTATTCATGTGTGCGTTAGTGTGCCGTTTTTGAAGGTAGAATGTCGTTTAGGTAACGTATCTACACCTTTTTACTTATAATATCATTTTTACTTATAATATCATTGATTATATGTATATAATTATAAATTATGAAAAATAACAATTCACCCACACTTAAGTTTATAAAAAAACATATTTTAACCTAAAAATAGAGGTATAACCACCGAAACGTTTTAGTTCGGTTAACCAATAAAATATGTTAATCGGTTGCTACGAGTCTGTGGATAAACCCACAAACACTATCGCATTTTTAAATATTTTTTTATCTATATTGACTTTTGACTGGGTGAAATGATTGTGACCTGAATAAATATTTTTTATTTATGTATAGATGATTTAAACTTTTATACTTGCTGCGAGTCTAGTTTCAATCTATGTCTCCGGCTACAGGTACTGTATTAGTGCATACTATAAAGTCGTTTTTTTGTTTTTTTATTTAGAGCTTTTTAGATTTGACCAGTTATAAAATTTCAAAATTTTAGTTTCATTTAATACCTAGCGACTTCGCAATGTAAGTCTTGGTTCGATTGCATTTATAAGAGTCTAACAGTGTCTTTTTACTGCAGGAAAACATCTTGTCTCGGAGAAATCTCCACTAACAGGAACGAAGCGGAGCATCTATCACCATACATGCACACGCCGATTCTTTAAAAAAATGCGGGCATGCCCTTTTTATCAGAAAACATTTCTATACATATAATAAAACTGGAGAAAAGTCGTTTTTGTACATCAAAAAAAAATTACAAAAAAATAGCCAGGGTGTTAAAGGACAACCAATAGAACCCATTTCCAGCATTTTTAGAATTCTTGTCTGTTTGTCGGTTTGTCTGTTTATTTATCCGGGCATCACGTAAAATGTACGAAAGCAATGTAGATAACTTTTATACACAACGATTGAACGTAACTTGAAGTAACATTTAGTTTTTGTTTCATTGCAATCGGTTCAGTCTATCAAAAGATATTTGAGTTTAAAGTGAAGAAGTAGAGAAATTCCAGAAGTAAAATTAGGGTTATGTGAATTTGGTCTCACTCATCTACACACCTGAGTGTAAATATGCGTGCACAGTTAGGAGGCTGCGAAAATGCACAGGAGTTTTCCAATTTATTGTTACAAATAGGCGATGGCACATACCCCGTACAAGAAGATGGAAAAGTTATTTTGATTGATAATGATTTGAATTGATGGTTCCACAGCTAATGTTGTTTATAAAGAAGCACTAGCATAAATAAAAAAAAATGATTTGTATCGGTATCCTCCAACAGCGCTTCGCACTAAAAAATACATTGTTAAGTTCCGACATCCACGCGAACGAAGTCGCGGGCACAGCTAGTATTATGATATTTAAATTAAAGATAATTGACATTCTGTTTTCTGTATATGAGCCTAAGAAAAAATTTGGTACATTATAATTGATGTAATAGTTCTTATACAGAGTTTAATGCTTACAGTTAACAAGCAATCAAACCAATTAACCAATCAAATACACAAAAACAAATTAACTACTTAAATGACTACTACTTAAATGACTACATAGATGCGAAAATATTTATATTGTTGGTAAGGACGAAACAATTGTAAGTGCGACGTTTAATAATACGTTAACTTTTTCAACGTCTTCTACGAGAGTATAAAGCGACCTCGATATGTTACTTTTAAAATTCATATTTGCAAAAAATATACTTAGTTTTACTGATCGTCAGCCAACGGAATAAGTGGCGCGTTTAGACCATCTCAATTGCGCTGCATATTCCGTTGAACGTAGGTTTGGTACAGTATGAACGTTTGCCTTAATCTTATAGATGGTCCCTCTTTCCTACTTCTCCTCTTTGTAATCTTTATAAGAAATATAGTTCAAATGTTTTAAGATATTATTGTTTATGTTAGGAATGTGTAAAAAATGTTTATATATAGAACGTAGTGTAAAAAACTTAGTCGTAAATTGACCATGAGCTATGAAATATTGCGTATCTTGATATTTTTTTGAAATATGTAGTTAAAATCTAATTCTAGTTGTGCTTACATTAGGAAAAAAACTTCAATCAATAATATACTTAGTAGTACATATGTATATTATGAAAATTAGAAAAACCACTCGCTCGTTTGTGAAACCTAGTGAAGCGGGTTCAAATCCCCGGTCTCATACTTCTGGTATTTTCATGAATGAATCATTTCCGATATGATTACCACACGTCTTACAGCCAAGGAGAACATCGTGAGGAAACTTGCATGTCTGAGAGGAACTAGCAAGGTTTTGAGAGACACGTGAGTTGTGAACTCCACGAACCCTATAACACTATAGTGTGATACAATCACCGGCAAAGTACTATAAACTAAAAGTATTTATAGTATTACGTAATCTGTGCTAAAAACAACGAACCCCTAAATGGGGCTTCTCCAGATATGAAGCAGCCATAATTTTTCAATTTGTATATAGGTATAAATATTTATTTTTTCATGTTTATTGCTGGATGCACATGTATGCAATATGCGTTTACAGCTTCAGTGATTTTTCAGATTATCCATAGTAGTTATTACATTACATGCGAATGAGTTACTTAGCGTAAGATAAGATTTTGTTACTTGTGAGTTGTGTGACCGCCTAGCTATTCTTGTATTAAATTTATTTTAATTTTTGAATGTTAGTTTCCACCTTTAGCAGCGCCATTTCTTAATAAACGTAAAAGGTAAAGGTCGTTCTGCGGTCAAGTTGTGGCTAAATCCAAATTATGCATTAAGTAATAGAAAAACCATATTGGGCGAATAATAAAAACATTTACCAAACCTAGCAAAATATTATTTGCCAACTAGATTTACATTTTTAGAAGACGCGCTTATATGGTTTCCACATACAAGTTTTTTTTTTATCTGTGATACAAGTAACTTTTTTTCTTAATAGAATCTTATGAACGGGCCAAGAATAACCAGATGTTTATGTGAAACGAGCGTGGGTATAAACCTTAGGTGCACAAAGCGGTGTCATTGACACTGGGAGCTTAAAAAAATTATTTAAATAGACTTGTTTTTAGCAATTACTAATGTGTCATTATTATCATTGTACCGTAGAAATCGTAAAAACCGATAACTTTAAGGTTCCATCACAAACAAATACATAATCAAAATAACAAAAAGCTAAAACTTTGAATTCTATTTATAAATAATATGTTTAAATTATCGTTAAACCAATAACAAAAAATCGGACTCACGCACCGAGGGTTCCGTAGCTTAAAACATGATTTTTTATTTGTTAGGTATAATATTAACCCAACCACCTATTATACTTATTAATTTTTTGATGGCGTCAATGAGATTAGAATTAATAGTACTTTTGTGAAAATTTTACAGCTGCTTATCTAACAACGATTGAAGCCATAAATATCTTATATCTCAAAAACTACTCAACATACCTTCATCTAACAACTATTGTTGAAAAAGAAGCTCAATAAACTTAAAAAAATTGTTGTTTAAAAATAATTCAGCTAAATGTTCACATCATCCAATCAATCTGTACCTATCTGACCTATTGGACCTCTTTGACAAATAGATATAAGAATAATAAATGATACCATAATTAGCACGTTATTTATTTAATAATTTGCATGACCGGCCAAGTTTGGCTTCTAATAAATGTTTAGTTAATTCAGCCTACAGTATTATTAAAATGAGACCAATTCGTATCATTTCTATATAAAACAACTATAAATATAAATCTCTCCCTAATAATTATACGGACAATATGGTCACATAACTGATTCACTTCTTGCAATATACCTATAGGCTATAGCCATTGAAATTTAGTTTGTCTGATAAGTTTGCATCTAAGTTTGTGGACAAAACTATGCAATATTATACCTAGTTTAGATGCAATCAAAGTTTGTTCACGCCTTAGTTGCAACTTGCATGTATGGACTATGAAGTGCTACAATTTGAGTCCTGTGGTTCAGTAAGAGGTAGACATAAGACAGCTTATATATTATGTAAAGATATTAAGTCCTCCGAGTAAGATTGCTATTTCTGAAATGTGCGTAAGGCTACAGTGGACATGACGATGTTTTTACACTATATAGTCTATAATAATGAACTCTATTAAAATTATCAGGCTAAGGATTAAAAAGTATTTATTAGTTTTTATAGGAACCATTTTAATATTATTTGTGTTATGTTTTAAATTAATACATTGATATTTAAATCATTTTACATTATGTTATGGCGCAGAGCCTTGGTTTATAAATTATTGCATTATACCACCTATTTGAGCTTTGTGATTTTTTTGTTTACAAACGTGTTTGGAATTTACCGCTCAACATGTAACTTGTTATTAGTAATAGGTACGTATAATTCGTAACAGCGGTATTTACCAAGTAGAAATGATGCATATACCTAAGTATATACTTACATAATATTTTATAGCCGTTAAGATATACCTACTAAAACCATTTTTAATTATTATTATATACTTAGATACATGCTTGACAAGAGTTGTACAACATTAAATAAAACTGGTTTTATGCGTTAATATTGTAGCTCTTCTTTATTATCTGCATATACTTACCTAATAAAGAAGAAAATTAAGTTTAATAAATAAATACATAAATAAATATATTGGACATTATTACAACGGTGCCGTCCAGTTCTGTGGTAAACTACGAGGCTTGTGTTACGGATACCAGATGGTTCATATACTACATATTTTAAATACATATGTACATATCATTAATATTAACAACCATGACTGGAGTACAAACATTCGTGCTCAACAAATGATTGCCCTCAGCGGGACTAAAACCCGCTACCGCTGACGCGGAAAGTAGGGTCACGAGCCAAACGAATCGTCGGTTTGTACCTAAACTTTAAACCTGACTATTTAAAAGTAATTAAATGTTAGCTTTCGTCATTGAATCACCTTGAACACCAAATAATATTTATAAAGATAATAAGATGGAGTAACATACTGTAAGTAAAAGAATACTTAGAAGCGGTGTCGGTAGTTCAGAGATAGTATATAATATAATTATACTATAATTTGTTATACAACCAAAGTTACCTTTTTAAAACAGTGAAAATATTACTTACGGTTTAAGTGGAACAATTTAGGTACATTTTTATGAATAATTTTTTTTTCAAATTTTACATTGTTTACATGAAGATTTATATAAAATAAGCTCATGCGAATTAATAAACAGAAAACAATGGATTTTTTGCAGATTATGAAGATTAAAAACAGTTAAGTTTAATTATAATATATGGTACAGTAACCTATAGACACCAACGACACAGCCTACGACTTGTAATCGTACTATGAAGTTTATAAAACTTGCATACTTGGAAAATATATATATATATATATATATATATATATATATATATATATATATATATATATATATATATATATATACACATAGGACATAGGTGCTATGTAAGTTATTGAAAATAATGGTTAAGGTGCAATTCATACGTTAATATTATTAAGACAAAAACTAAAAATATAGAGTAGGTACATGTAAAAGCTCGTAGAAATTACAAGTAGTAAACCCCCTCATAGTTTATACAAACTGTCTGTACAATTGCATTTGGGGCATGGTTCAAGAGACCGATAAAGAGCTAATGATGAAACAATTGATAATTTTACATAATACTGACTAACATGTTGATAAACATAAGGTTGAAATTATATTCACAACATAAAAGTGTTTTTTTATGTTTTATTTGCATTTCGTAAATTTCCATATACACGTCACTTGCTCCCAACTTAGATAATTCTTTTAGAAGTGTTTTTAGGATATTATGTGTCAATATGATATGTATGTACACTATATTAACTCGAACTTTGGCGAGCAACATTATTAATTAGATAAATTAGACAGAATCGAAGAAATTTTGACGAATTGAAATTGAATTTGTAGAAGAACAAGTAAGTAATTTAATTATAAAGCGTTCTTGACTGTAATATTAAAGGCTGTTTACAAAACAATAAAACGATAAGAGAAGAAAATATTTTTTTAATATAGTAACAATTTGATCTATATGAAGTTAACGGAGTAATATAATAGAAGAAACAAAGTAAAGTGAAATGTGTTAAAGTTTTAATTGGCTTTAAAGCTTGACTTGCTACTAAAGCTTCGTCATCCCAAAATCCTTAAAGTTAAACGTATACCATCAGTTCAAATAGAAATCAGAAGGTTCATAAAGAAGTTATGATGAAGGAATGTCATAGGTAAAATTTAGGTTAAAATTTAGCGCCAAATCGTAAGAGGTAGAGATTGTATGAACTGAAAATGCTTATGTAGAGAGATTTGCTAAGCCCACATTTGGCTACCCTGCAAGGCAAAGAGCGTTAAAATACAAGTCCTTATATAAAGTACCAATTTTTTTTTGCAATGACTCGAAAAATTTAACATATTTTATGAAAAAGTACTAAGGAAATATTATTTTTTTCATTTTTATATTCTTTTATCAAAATCAAACTATAAAGAAAAAGCTACTTCAAGTAAGTACTGCTTTTTAAAATTTTAACAAATGAAGTTAAAAGTATGTTTGTATTATCAGAAAGATGTTGACATTCAATAGGGGCGGAACTACGGAAATACGATAGGAAGTTTCCGCAATAGAGTGCATTGGGAACATAATTGCTTTTCTTGATCAAACTGTATCTATAAGTACATATTATATTAAAAATACTGTCATGGATCTTATAAATTAACACATTAGCATTAGCCTACATTTTGATGATTAATTATTGGTATAGCTAGTTATTAAAAAATAAATTTATTCTTATCACTTATGTTTGTTTATATATAATCGTGATAAGAGAAATAATAAATAAATAAATATTTACTTTTACATATTATACCTACTGTACCATGTGTAAACATTATAGTTATCTAAAAATTATCTAAATTCTAAAAATTAGCAGTATTTACTAATGGCATTATAGTAATCTCCAATTATTATTAGATACGAATATATTATAAGTACTTAAAAACACTATAATAATACAAAAATTCTATTATATCATAATATATACATTGTACATAGTATTGCTAACTATTAGTATTATATATCTACATTATTTTCATTCGGGAAGTTTTTAAAATGAAGTACAAATATATAAAATACTAATCGAATGTCAATCGGAAATACATCTAATACAGGATGTAGCATTTGAAGCATAAAAGAGAATAGATAATCGAGATAAATTTTGTATGATGGTTCAGTGAATTGTAATAGGTCTAAGTTAAAATATATACATACATGAATTGGAATTTTAATGATTTTTTAATGATTTGTTTAGATTTTGACTATGGAATGTAATTGTTACCTACGGTGTTTATAGCGAATGTGAGTTTCCAACCTCTTTTCTCTGTTACATTTCTGCGTGATCAAAATCTTAGTAGAACTAAAAAATCTTTTTTATGTTTTTGATTTATAATAATGGAAATTTTTGACGTTGCCTCTAAAAATGATGATAAGACATGGTTTTAATGGGTGTAGGATCTCGAAAACAGTTTCGATTTAAATGTCCAACCAATAAATATTCATAATTAATCTAAGATACGATTCGAGACAGGATAATGACAATGATGTTAACTCTATTATTTTTTTATTAATTTAACATCTATTATATAGACAAATTTTCTAATTCAAAAAAAAAAAATTCAAATTCAAAAAAAAAAAAAAATTTTGAGAATTAAAAAAAAAACAAACTTAGAAATTACTTACTTTTGTATGATCCTATTATTTGTTATCACAAATATTTTTTAGTCACACAAAACAGCGAGAAACGTGTGCCGCAGTCAACAGCGCTGCGCTCAAATACGTATTGACGATTTTGCGTTTAGCACCCCTTTATACATTATATCTCCGGCCAATGACGAAATTAAGGAAAACCTATACTACGTGAGGTAGCGTTATAGTTGAACAAGTCATTTTATACCGGCTGAAAATCATAACAATAATAGTTTTCCCCTCATACATAACAGTTCTGAACGTCAGCTGCTCCGATAGCTCATTGTAAAAGTCTCTCTACTTCAACGTACCTTTCCTAAAAATTATATATTATTCTGGCCTCCAGGTAGAATATACCTGGTAGCTTAGAATATTAACACCTAGAATGATAGTTTCATACATTCATTTGTTCCATTCATAATGTTGCAAGTAATTTCTTCCAAAAAATTGGTACACTTTTTAAAATATTTTTGTTTAATTATGAAATAATATATTTGTTTGCATTTGATTCATGTGAATTATTATTTACATTGTATTCAGATGTAACAAATCGTCAGATAATAATATGACAGGGCTTAGGCTTCATTGTTTTTTCGTTGCTAAAATTTTAAAGGTATACGTTTGTTTGAGAACGCATTTTTCGAAAAAACGACAAAAAACTGTAGATATTGTTATTACCATTTATAATAATTACAAAAAACTATCTCAGTTTTCACTTAAAACTAAAAAATATTTTAGATTTGATGTAGCGCGAGCGCCGGGTTCTACTAGTAAATGAATACAAAAACGTGACAAATTATATACTAAACCTTACTCGAGAACCACTCTATCCATTGGTTGAAACAGCATGAAAATCAGTGCAGTAGTTTTTGAGTTTATCGCGAATACAGACAGACGCGGTGAAGGACTTCCATAATATGTGGTGATAGTTAATTTATATGAAATAAGGACGGGATATGTAAGTACAAAAACAATATAAATGTATTCGGAATCTTATCATCGACAGCTCCGATGATAGTTATGAGGAAAGTGATGGAAACGACACAGACACAGCAGAAGATGTATATGAAGAAGTAGAATAATATTTTACGTATTAATAGAAATCTAAGTTTTTTGTCTTATTTATGTTCATTAAAAAAAAAGTTTCTTCAAGTAATTAGTATTTTGCTTCTAATAAATAAATATTTCTTAATGTAATTTGAAACGTACACGAAATAAATAAATATACTGTGGTGTTATTTATATGAAATTGATGTTATACTTATTGAATTTTAAGTATTAGATAATTTAAATGATAAAGAAACAAAAAAATCGTCGTCAGCTGATCGTTTGTGGGTGTAAAGATCGTCAGTTTATGTTCCAAAGATACTATGCAACGCTCGGATGCGTTGAGCGCGCGACATGTTTATCACGACGACTGACGGTGTTTCCCCCGTCCAAAGTGCAGCTGACAATTTTCTTTATTATTTTTAAAAGTATAAAAATTGAGATATATAAATTTCATAAGGTATAAAATAAATTTATTTGTCAAATTTTAAATGAGGTTTATGCACGTGACTGACATTGAACCCCCCCTCGTCAATACAGCTGACGATACTTTTTTGAAAAAATATGATTAAAACGATGATTTAATACAGTTTCGCTTGGTATAATAATCATCGGAGCAGATTTTTTTCCAATGACTTTGTCATGCTGTCTCCTTTAGCTCCACCGCTAGTGCGGCAACTGACGCTCACTCTACTGATTTCCGAACATTAAAGAACTGTTTGAAGTAAAATTCATTCGGTATAAAATGACTAAAAAAATTGCAACGCTACCTCCCGTAGTACTATTCAAAGCTTGAATTAACGTTTAGCGGACCGTAAAGATGTAAAACTACGATTAATTATGGCTTTTACGTGAATAATAATTAGGTTCCTTTTTAAAGTGATTATAACCAGAGTTTACCAGACATATCTGACTTCTAGCAATTATGTACTTACACGAAGTAGTTAGGTGTAATATGAGCCGCAGAGTACATAGATCTTAGGATAATATATCATTTTATACTTATTGCGGTTCTTACGTTATTAGTATACCGTAAGACGTAAACCATAGTATGGATTTTCCTTATAAAAAATCTCAGTTCGTAAATTACGTCATGTGTTATTTATAAAAAGGTATTATTATGGATGTACATAAATTAGCGCCTTATTATGGTTTAAAAGATACAATATTTGACATAAACAGGTTCTTAAAGTTCAAATAAATAAATAAATAAATAATATTATTATTATGCTTACTTTACTAATATTGAAACCTGATTGAGAATGTATGTTTGCTTGTTATTCTTACTTCATCCAGATGAAATTATTGATGAATTGGGTGAAATTCGGAAAGGATGTGCGTTTCGTTGGTCCACATCTGGCTGGATTGCCGGACGCAGGATGACTATGTCGTTCGCAAAGCATATAGTTCCACGAGTGGACCCACATTCAAAAGCTAGTGTAACATAGAATAGACTACACAAAAATACATCGAACTAAGTACTTACTTAGTAGTAGTAAGAGCTTTTTAACTAAATTGTATAATCTTAGAATTATATTTACATGTTCCTACTGGATCGTATTATACTACTAGTAGGTAGGTACTATAAGTTGATTTAGTTTGAACTTTACATTTTGCGACAGACTAGTTAATAGTACCTACTTAACTTGAGTCGATACAGGTTATCAACAGCCATTTTTCTTAAAACTTAAAGTAAAACAAGTATTCTAGAACGGCAGCTTTAAATAAAAGCTCGATATAAATAATTATGAAGATTTAGAAAATCACGCTCAAGATAGTTTTTGAATGATCACAAGCACTAAGTCATAAGTTTATTATGTGAATGAGTGGTATGGAGCAATTTAATTTTTGAAGACAAGTTAGTGAAAACTCTCAAGACTGACGAACTTGTATTTGTGACAATGAAAGCGAAAGGGGTAACAAGTAGAGATCATCGCGCTTTGCTCTGCTGTATTTGACCACACCGCAATAGACACAACCACAGAAATCTAAATAATAAGATTTAGATTTCTGTGGACACAACCAAATGCATTTAATAATGCAGTATTATGTTGTCAAGTTACTTTTACTTTTTCACGTGTTTACCTATATTTTTAAACCTGTTTTTCTATTCGTTTGAAATCAATCGATCTCAGAGTTCAAAGCTAGTACCGAAAGGTTGCTATGTACTAAAAAGAAATAAAAAAATATATACAAAGTAGGTGAAAAAAAAACAAATCTTTTTGTCAAACATTTATTGCAAATATAAGATTTTATCTAATATTCGTTAAGATTTATTCTATAAACCCTTTTGCCTGATTGGTCACTTACACAACACAGATTTGGAAATTTTTTTATACTCTTTATTAAAAATAAGATTACAAATTCAAAAGAAAAAAAAAACAAAAATCATCTTATCAAAAGTGACTAAATAAATGCAATGAAATACAAAATGTTGTTAAATAATACTACAATAATTATCATCACTTATATAGCAAGGTATATTTAAACAATGCGTTTTATATGGTGTAAAAGTAAAATTATTAAATTCGGTAATTATGTATTTGCAAAGTATGATCTTTATTGTTTCTAGAAGATAAAAGAAGTAATTATATATCAAGTTCCAAATTTTAAGTTGGAGCAAATCACACATGTATGATGTATGTATAAGTATATATTTTAAATCCTTATTTAATTTTTGTTTATTTTAAAATTTTTATATGTTTGTGCTCTAACCGCTCCCAAATAGTTAAACGTAAGTTAATGTGCATATGCGATGAAAAAAAAAAACAAATTTTCTTAAACGCACTCAAGCGAAGCGAAAATAAGTAGCTTTTTTATCATCATAGCATTTTGCATAAAAAACATGAATACTTTATATTCAAGTAAAGAGCTACAAAATATTAGGACTACTTCTTTTTGATTGTCATGTAATATTAATTTTAATTAGAAAATTTTACTTTTACACTTACAATATATATCAGTAGGTATAACACAAAAGTTGAATTTTGCATACAATGATATTTTAACTACAGATATGTTATACGCTCACTAAACAACCGAAAAAAGTGTTCCGCGCTGCACACATACACACTTTTCATTTCACTACAAGTCAAAATGATAGAAAGGGGATAGTCGATAAAATCAATAAGAAAAAAAGAGACAGCTGGTGTTGTCAATTGCGCGTCAATGTAAACAAACATTAGTCTAGGGACCGATGACATATCAGAATATTAGGCAAATAATTGAAATATATTAATAAATCGAAGTATACTGCGTTCTTACATGTGGTATGAGATCCCTTGTGTTTTATTAACTTTAGTATCATAATTGGTGCATTTCCTAAATACACAAGATGGCATTTTTTTTAATTTTGTAGCAGCGTACCACTCGTCGCCATGCGGTGACACAGACTAAAGGCAATACGTCCTAATTAGGACGTTTTCGAGTTTTCACGATTGCGCGCTCATAACATATCTATAGTTAAAATATCATTGTTTGCATAATAATTTATTAATATATTTTGTTTAATTCACAGAAATTGACACTAATTTGGCATTGGCATTGCAAATATATAATAAATAAAATTTACCATTATTTTATTATTCAATACATTCTAAAAACTTTTCGATTCCATTAAATGAATTTATGTAAGTACACAATATTTAATAACCAAAACTAATATAGAATTTAATCATTCCTCTATTTATTTGCTATAGTTCTACTAAATCACACAATAATAATATCACACTAAAAATATGAAAAAAAAAATAGGAATCATACCTCAGAGTAAAGAACGGAATAAAGACGGAGCCCGCCAAAAAAACTGTCAAAGTCAAAAATAGCGTCTTGCTGTTTACGCTAAAATTCTTGGTTTTGGCACACAGGTATTAGATAATTTACTTTCTTCTGAGAATAAGGGAAATTTTATATAGGTATTATTGATAAAATATGAATAATCAATATTAGTATTAATTTGTATTTAATATTATCTCATGCCTTACGAGTTTTCTTTCCCTGGATTTGAAATGAGATTGATAAATTATTATTTTTTATTTATTAACAATTTTAACAAAAACAGCAGTGAATATTTATTAATTATTTTCTGTTTTAAAACATAACACAGATATGTGTTACCTACTTTAAATCATTACTGGTTGGCAATTGGCATTTTTATGGACATTGCACTGTCTATATTATTCCTTAGTCTGAGATTAATTCATATAAGTTAAAATACGTAAAATAAATACTGAATAAGACCCATAATAACTTAGGCACTGGTTTTT
Organism: Boloria euphrosyne; assembly: GCA_951802675.2. Taxonomy (NCBI): domain Eukaryota; kingdom Metazoa; phylum Arthropoda; class Insecta; order Lepidoptera; family Nymphalidae; genus Boloria; species Boloria euphrosyne. The sequence continues at coordinate 8,308,106 of OX637879.1, read as the reverse complement.
GAATTCCTCTCGTTCATACGTATGACTTCTAAATATAAAGCCTTTTTTTGCACATCGAGTAAGTCAAACCCATCAAAGCATATGAAAATTGCGAATAATAACTATTGCCTTTTCCATTTTTCCATCAGTATATATTATATAAAAATAATAATATTACTTTTTATTTATAAACAAAAGACTCTTTTAAATGAAACTTATTCTGTAGTGTATAAGGTGTAGTAAAATAGTGCCTGTAATTATATAAAAATATTTAAAGTGCAAAGTTAGTGTTTCCATTTAAAATTATGAATATATTATTTTTCATATTAAATTATATACCTACCTTCCATAACTTAAAAGCGTGCTAGGTTTATTAATCTACTGTTATGATTCTTTTGGCCTAATATTTTACAGCAACAGTTTACTAAAATACATTATATTTCTCGAGAAAAAAATCTAATAAATTTGTTCCCATACGAATATATAATGAGCTTAAAAATTATACAAATGAATAAGATTCTTTGTGTAATAAAGAATCTTATGTTCATAGTATTAAGGATTAAATTCCTTAAAATTTAAGTTATAAGGTAAGAAAAGATCATGTAAATTACCTCATCCAGTAAAGGTTACGACTCACTTGTCTCTTTCTTTTGCTTGAATAAAGAAAGAGTGAAAAAAGTAAGACGATGGAAAGAGCAACTAAATGTTATTTAAAATAAATAATAATATTATATAGTCGACACAAAAAGACAAAAAATGTTTTACTATTCATTCTTTCGTCTTTATCATTGTCGTACAAATAGAAAACATTTTCCGACTGTAGCACAATTTCACTATAAAATTTTAAATTAACCTACTTATATGTTATTAGTATGGACATAATACTTAGAATTCTTATTAAAATATAAACGCCATTTTTAATTTTAACAAATTAAACCTAACTGTGATTTGAAAAATACTATATACTTAGTGCAATTTATGAACATTTCTGTGACAAAAATCTATGCATATTCAATACATATTTATCTCTAATCCTTATTTTCTAAGACAAAAGAAAATCTATGAAAATAACCAAAATATTCACACAAAAACACACCTAAATAACTAATGAGACTTTGTTTTATAATTTTGACTATATTGCAATCACGAACTTAATAATTATACAGTAATACTATATTAGACCTAAAAGCTGTAAATAACTAAAATAAAGTCGATCACATACACATATTAGAACCAAAATAGTAAGATAGTTAGATTTAATATTTAGTATTTAACTATATATATACATGAAAATAAATATGAAAAGTATTAAAAAAATATGAATAGGTAAAAATCCTAATCATTGTATATACGCGAATACTTTTTGCAATAAAATCAGTAGTAATATGCTTCAAAATGTTATTCTAAAGTATACTATACTTTACAGTAGTATACACATATTTCAAAGTGAAAAATAATTTCTAGACTTGAACCATTACATTACAAAGCTGCATAAGAGATCAAACGGAGATAAATTTGTATGAAAAATATTTAAAGGTGATATAAAGTTGCCATTATTATTGTATTAGTTGATTATAGGCTAAAAATTGAAAATAATGATTTTATTATAAAAAACGTACGATAATACTTAATACAATAATATCAAATTATTGTATTGTCCTCTACATTTCTTGTACTCCTAAAGTATCGAATACAGTTAAACACAAAAAACACGAAAAAAACCGAGCACCAAAATGTAATTTTAAGCTTCCTATTCAACTAAGGCGGATTGTGACGGATGTTTGTACGGATATACCTACATATAATATATAATATAATATAAGAGATCAAACGCAAATAAATAAAAAAAAATGTGATCACAACAGTGCTGCCAGTACTGCTCTTACTGATCATTGACTAAAAATAGTAAATGACTTAAGCATCCCCGAGATCATCAATTGCAATTGTCAAACTTATTGCCAAGTGCGATTGATGCAATGTTCAATGTGCTGCTTGTTTTTTTTGTGGCTGTCAGACGCGTGAAATTCGAAAACAGAAGGGAAACGATTGTCAATGACTCAGTAAGCCATGGAGATTAGAGACCAGGAGGACCATCGCTTCATACTAAAGACTAAACTTCATACAACGCGCTGTCGTCGGTAAGTAGTATTTGTGAAGTTAGCTGTTTATGAGTATTGTCACTATTTTTTTTTTTTATGGGACAAAGGGGGCAAACGGGCAGGAGGCTCACCTGATGGTGAGTGATCACCCCCGCCCATGGACATCTGCAACACCACAGGGCTTGCAGATGCGTTGCCGGCCTTTCAGGAAAGGGAGGGAGGGAGGAAGGAGAAGGACAGGAGGAGGGATGGGGAGTGGGCCTCCCGGACTCTCACTCACCGGACGAAACGCGACAGCATAGCTGCCACTTCACGCCGGTCTCCTGTGAGAGAGTGGTGCTATACGGGGCGTGCCGGCCCATTTGGCTGCTACCCGAAGGTAACAAGCATGGCACTACCACTAGGTAAACTATTGTGACAACGTGAAGTTAGGCATTGAGACAACATAGCGATCGCAGCGCCTCCTTAGTTTGTCAATTTTTCTGAGACACTACATTCTAGGGCGATGGTCCTCCTGATCTCTAACCTCCATGCAGTAAACGATCAACTGGAGACTTCAATGATCTAGTCAATGAGCATCAATCAAAATATCCATCAATTGCTTTCAATGACGTAACTTCAATTGACAATAACGTAAAATTGATAATTGCGATTGATCGTCTCGGGGACGCATTACAACCAAATCATTAGCAAAAAAAAGAAAGTTATTGTTCTAAGATTGTTAATTATTAATCCATTACACGAAATAGATCACTATAATATTTTAATTTTCGCGTTTTAATTTTCTTGTTCAACTAATGCAGCTTGTGACAAAGATATTTGTTGAGATCTCGCCAAAGGTAGGCGATGGTGGCAAAGCCTCATTAGGGTCATCCTAATAACAGGGGCCAGTAAATATAAAAGGAATCCTACTGCTAGTATAGAAATCCCACATAAAGCCCATTGTGCTGCGATTATGCTAATTTCTGTGCTTTTGAGGTCTTTAGCTAATTTACATAATGTTCGAAGAGATGAGGAATAATTGTATGGACCTGTTATACGCGCGTTAGGACCACAGTTGGAGGGATGCCAGCCGATCCAACCGGCCGACCTATTGAAAAGTACCTACAAAAAAAAAACAATCTTATGACTGATTTCGGCCGTCAATCTCAGTGGAAGCCACCTGTGGAGGAAAAATTATAGTGCACTATAGTCTAGTATAGTGTGTGTGGTTTTAAAGTGGACGGCTTTACATGCTCTCCGAGGCACGGGGGTGAAACACCGCCAACTTCCCAACTCCGTGCTGTTACTGAGGCTTACGAAACAGAAAGTCTTAATACTTAACTAAACTTGGCCCGACCCGGGACTCGAACCCAGGACCTCTCGGTATACATACTAGCCACCAATGCAGTTACTATATTGTTGTATATTGTTGTAGCAGTTATAACATGTTTCTTTAAGTAGGACTAGTCTTGGTCTTTTGTAATTGTCATATTGATTATTGTTTACTAGAGTAGACCACTACGTAGTAGATGGAAAACTAAAGAACTGCTATTTTGGCTTAATTGAGATTCAAACATGTTCGTAACACCCAAAAAATGACGCATCTTTTAGTCTAACAAACATGTTCATATCTTATCCCGTTTTAAAAATAGTGCCATTTATGTACTCCAAATGGTAAAATAAATATGCTAAAACTAACACTGAACAGTATAAGAAAATAACTCAATAAAAAAATCTACAACTATGTTTTCTGATTAGCTGAGTGCTTGATAACTTTTGTTTAATTTTCCTTCAACTTAAAATGTTTCCTTATAAACTGACTCCACAGAAAACTAAAGTGCACTTATTCTACTTTAAACGGCGTAAGTTAAAATAAATTTAACGGTTTTTATTATTTTCTAAGAAAGTAATAGTAGCATTAATTACTCCTTATAATATAAGTTATCTGCGAGTGAAAGTTTCATCTAAATCGGTTCAGCCGTTTCAGAGATTGGCCGGAACAAGCAGACAGACAAAATTTTTAAAATCTACTTATATTTTATTATCTTATTATAAAATTAGTTTAATTTCTTTCAACTTAAGCCCAGCAAAGTGGTCGAAGTTTCATGTATATAATAAGATATCAAACCTCGAATCCTTCCATAGCAGTGTATCCTAGAATAGTTTCATCTGTACTAACTTCGAGGCCCAATTTGTAGCAGTACATAGGCACGCTACCATTTTTGTTATTTTGAGCTGTTAGGACTCTTATGTAATTCTAAAAAAAAAACAGTTATATTTAAAAACAATGTATATGTAATATTTGACACATGGAGTATAATAAATCTTGCTATTGATGGGTTCCTAGTTGGTTTATTAAATACTAGCGACTCGCTCTCGCTTCGCTCGGGTTCGTCCCTAGGTTTAGCGTCAGCGACGCCACGGGTTTCGCTAGTTAAAACAAATAAAATTTCTAAAATATTACCTCCTTTTTTGAACTTGGTTGAAAAGTAGCCTGAGTTACTCCTTACATTATTAGCTATCTGCCAGTGAAAGTCCTCTCAAAATCAGTTCAGCCGTTTTAAAGATTAGCCGGAACAAACAGACAGACAAAAATTTTAAAAATTGATTTTTGATGAACATACGTACGTCATAAGCCCTTTTTTAACGTCCCACTGCTGGGCACGGGCCTCCCTCAGTACGAGGGGGATCAGGCCATAGTCCACCGCGCTGGCCTTGTGCGTGTTGGCGGACTTCACATGTCTTACGAAAACATCAGACATGCAGGTTTCCTCACGATGTTTTCTTTCACCGTAACACAAGTGGTAATTATGATAGAAATGATTCGCACATGAAAATATCAGAGCCGGATTTGAGCCCGCATCACTTGATTATACAAGCGAGCGCGTTACCGCTGGGCTACCTACCACTTTCAAATGCAATTATTGAAAGTTGATTTGAAATTAATAGCAGACACTTAGATTTTATTTGTGTCTTGTTTGTGGCTTGAGTGGGATCTTTTTCTTTATAATTTTTAATGGTAAGGTTTAGAAAGTTGATGAAAAAAAAATGTAAGTCAAAAAATTTGTGACGCATTTAAAACTCTATATGTACTGTATTAATGTAAGTTTTCAATATTACCTGAGGAGTTATTTCCAATGTGAAGTATTGATTATCTGCTTCAGTACTAAGAAGATCGATCCCTATTGAGGGCAATATCCATTCTTGTGGGTCGGGCCAACATGCCGCCTGAAAAATATACAAGATTAGAGATGAAACGGATAGTGTTTTGGCCGGATACCGGATATCCGGCAAGCTACCAGGCCGGAGCGCCGGATATCCGGCTGTTTATAATATAAAGCCTTTTTGAAAACTTAATTGGAAAGTCGTTTTAAATCCTTAGGAGAGAACCAACTACCTAATTGCTACCTTTTCAGACCCAAGGTTCAAGTCAGACTATTTAGGAGTTCTTGAGACTTAAAATGCCCGACAGAAAATCATCATAGAGTATATAAAATACTCTTACGACGTATCTTCTTCTGACAGTAACAGATCATGAGAATGAATGAAAAATGAGATATTTTTTATTTTAATTTTACTATCTGGTATCCGGCCCGGCCTTATACTGACTTACTATTGGTATCCGGCCGAAGGCCGAATAGTGAAAACAAGGTCGGATAGGCCGGATACCATTATAATTACTGTGTAATATGATGCAATGAATGCACCTAGGGTGCAATCTCACGAAATTTTATTCTGACCCATGCCATTTCACTGTTTGATGGTTTGTGCAGTGATCTACTATAAACTAACGGTATTTAAAATTTTACGGTAACATTATTATACATGCTTTTATTAATTTCATTTGAAAGGTTATAAGTCAAATTATAGATGACTATATACTCGTATTTGTGACTACCGAGCCTATGTCGTTGAAAATTTAGTAGTGGTATTTTTTTAATAATTAACTTTGATTCAATTTTTTAATTTTTATTTTATTACATATTTATAACTAGCACAAAACATGTCAGCGCGTACACTCGTGTACTAATTGTGCACTCTCTATTCCTATCACACTCCTACTCCGGTGGGACGACTACTCGACACGACCAGTAAGAGCTAAGGCGCAGGACCGACGCGACGGCTTTACGTGCTCTCCGAGGCACGGGGGTGAACCACCGCCAAGTTCCCAACTCCGGGCTGTTACTGAGACTTACTAAACAGAAAGACTTAATAACTAAACTTGGCCCGACCCGGGACTCGAATCCAGGACCTCTCGATGTGTGGCCGTATGTGCTAGCCACTACACCACCGAGGCATACATACATGTATGCCTCGGTTTACATATATTTTTTAATTTTTTTTACTAATATTATTTGCTAATAGTCTCTAGACTATAAGCAAATTTGTTAAAGATTACTGTCATATGTATAGTGTTCCTTGTGAAGATTAAATTTCATTAAGGTTAGAATTATAATGCTATATCTAAATAGTATGGCTTTTCTTTTAAAGACTGGATATTTAACATACATACATATTTAGGTCTATGATAAATTTTAAATATGTATAATAATGAAATATTACCTCTCCATGATACCAAAATTCATCTAAGATTAATATGTCAGATGCTGCTGCATTTTTTAGTTCTTTAACAATCTGAAAATATTAAAAAAGTTTTACAATAAATAAAAATAATTAAAAAATATTTATTATTATCCATAGTTTTTTTTGTGAGTTTTGGAATTTTTAATCTATATATTTTTTTTACAATTATGTATAAATGAATATATATAACAATGTTTGGTATTCCATTACTTTTTTTTAAAGATATATTTTACTCTTTTACTATGGACATAGGTATGCATTGTACATGTGAAAATTCAGTCAAAATTGGTCTAGCAGTTTTAGAAATTAGCCTGAACTTAAAAATTTATATTTTATTAGTGAAAAGCTGTTAATTTCAAATTAAAAACAGACACTTCAATTACGGTATAAACTCTATATAACGACACTCAAGGGACCGTGCATATTTTGACGTTATAGAGAGTTGTCGTTAAATAGAGAGAAGAAAAATCTGTATTTTAAATGAAAATCTGAGAAAGGAAATGATTATTTCAGACCAGTGGTAGTAATTACATAAAAATAATTCTTATTAAAACGCTATTGCGTATAGTTTGTTAATTTCGTCTGACGTATTTTGCTACACCAGTAATTTTGATGTATTTTAATCATATCTTGCGATATTGAGTCATCTTGGTGATAAAGAAAGTACTTTGCCAATAATTTTGCTGCTTCTTTAATGCATAGCGTAGTATTATTACTAATTTTGACAACTTAAAAAGTACTATTTATTATTTTATTGTTGTTATTATTGAGAGTGGGTGTAATGCTAAATAGAGTGTATCATGGTATGGAAAACAAGCTAAACCAACCAAAACTATATGATTTTAACGCCTTAGGGAGTTTGTCGTTAAATTGAGTTACGTTACATGGAGTTTACACTGTATATGCACTGATTATTATGTATCTAGTAAATTACCTCTCTAAACACAACATCCGGGAGTCTAATATTAGTGGTGCCACTATCAACAATGCTTTTCTCCTTATTAAGACTTAAACACATATCTTTATAATGATCACTGTCACTTGTTGTATTATCCATTGTTTTTGTTGCATTTGGACTTTTTGCATGTAATACTCGAATTGATAGAACACCAATTTCATACCATCTCTTTTGTAATATTGGTGTCCGGTATATTATAGGATGTGAAAATTCCGTACTGTCTTCTGTAATGAAAGTGTGTATTTCCTTTATAAAAGTGATAATAGAATCAAATATGTACAAACATTAATTTAGCCACTGAGTAGTCAAGCATTCTTATAGTGAACCATGTTAATTATTATAGATTAACATGTTTAATTATAATTGGCTTCGGAAATATTTGTGTGATTATTATTAAATTACATTTTTAGAATTTATGTTTTGTCATAACATAGTAAAATTTCGAAATAACAAACTTACCAAGGATTTCTAAATTTCCATAATGTGTGGCATTTGTTGGGCTCCTAGCACCACACAATTTCAGTTGAAATGACATAGCTTTTTCAAATTTTTCTTCAACCGAGTCCAGCCAGGAACCTGCTACAGTATCGTCACCCCATGCACCTATTGGTAGGAATGCTAATCCTAGAAGTCCCTACAAATAAGAAGGATACTGATAGAAAATTATAATGAAATGGTTATGACATATATCTTTTTTTGACCTTTTCTTATATAAAAGTATTAGATTCTTATCTAACAAAGATGATAAAGAAGAAGAAGAGAGAAGAAGAAGAAGATTTCTTTGTTTCACAAAGATGAGCAATACTCTTAAAAGATAAGATAGAAGAATATTTGAATAAGTAAATACATTACCTGCCATTCAGAACCATTCATAAAGAAATTTTTGCTAACTTTGATTAATGCTAGTTCACACCTCACTTCTGGTATAGATGTTATAGATGGAATTTTTACAAAGTCAAGTACCAAATGTCCTACCCAGCTACCTTGAGAATATTGAGCTGTAACCTGAAACGTAAATGTGACTATTATAATGACAATTATAGTAAACTATTTATCATATATGTTGTATAATGTTTATTAATATTATAAATGTTTTATATAATCTATATTCTGATTAATAAGATGCAGTTTGCTTAAAATATTAGAAACCAAAAATTAAAAATAAATCTGAGAAAATTAAAAAAGTAGTAATAATATTATTGTTCAAATAATATGGTAATAACAAATATTTTTAACAATAAACTTTACCTCTTGGTTACCCATTATTATACTGTTAGAGTTTTCAGCATTAAAATATACATTGCTGTTCCCTATAGGATAAGTTGCTACAGCCAATGTTGTGCTTCCAGTATCAATTATTACATTAAGCTGAAACATATAAAGCATTTTTAGTTGTTACACTTATGAATTGAGTTACATATAAGTTTATTACGGAATACTACTGGAAATTTTATTTTTCACTAAAGCTTAATTATTGTACAATAATTTTAAGACTATACTTTAATTACCCAGTATTATTTAAGCGGAGGACTATATACCTTTTGCGGAGGATGCCCAATTTCTATTTCCAATGAATAGGCTTGTCCAGCTCCTCCATATAGATTGAAATCTTCACACAACGATTTATTTAAAATAACAAAAAGTAAAAAGTAACTGAAACTTGTTACAAACATTATTGCTTTTTGGTCATACTGCGGTAAAATTTAATATATTAAATGGTTAATATTTTTGCTATGTATATATAATTCAATTGTATAGAATTATCTCTTTATAATGAAGTCCTACAGGCTTACGGTAACTTCTGATATAAAGATTTTGAGTGGCTTCTATTGACCGAAAACCATAGAACAGTACTTTGCGTCGAATAGATACAGTACACTTGGTAGAATTTATTATTTTATGTGCATCACATTCACAGTATGTATGACATTGACATTAATTGTCACTACGACATTGACATTAGTTGCATTGATGATTCCATAAACAATGGAGATTAAAGACCAGGAGGACCATCGCTTCATACTAAAGGTGCGACCGCACTAGGCGTAACTACACTGCACTGCAGCGACGCGACACGGCACTGCAAAAACAGGTATACCGCACTAGCGCGGCACTACGCGACAAATTTTGCTTTTCAGTAGTTCGGCAACCTTTGAGCACGATGGATGAAACTAACATTTTTACTGGTATTTTTGACGTGACAACGTCTTAAATTAGGTTGCGGCTGGGAGTCACTTATGAAAAAGTGTAACGCTCGGTAACGTTACGATGAGTCACCGAACGAGAGAGAGGCCCGCCGAATGCCTTGCGTCTCTCTCCCACTCAACTATGATCGGTCTGCCGCGCGCGCAGCACTAGAGAATTAGGCGCATTGAATCGGCGCATGCTTGTGTCTCTGTCTTTGTCTTTCTCGAACGTTCTATTCATATCAATAAATATTCTACCGAGAAAAAGACGTTGTCACGTAAAATCTTCGCCCGTAAAACCGACTTTACAGGCAACCATTTTTTTTATTCAACGTCATTTTGGAGATCATAATATTAAATCTTTGGATATTGGCCAACAAGTAAAACTAAAAATCGTTCTTCGTATAGAGCCATTTTTATAAGCAACCTTTCGTTTTACGCATTAAATATGCTATGACATTTATTAGCGAATTCCTTGAACCTGGTGGCTGAAAAAATTTTATGACTATTTTTTATAAACCAATCGTCTTCAAAAATTATTATTTGTTCGATAAATGTTTCTTTTTAAAAAATAAAAATAATTTTTTTACAAGTTAGCGTATTATGTCTCATATGTAATGTTTTTTATTCGATAGATTATTTTTTATACTGTTCGATTAATCAAATTGTTTGTTCAACTGTATTTATATTTTTATTTAGATGTAATGTTATGAAATGAAATTAATTAGAAAAAAAATTAAATACGTTAAATATCCCACCATATTTTTTACATTTTATTATTAAAAAGGTTCAAGGAACTTGATTGGCGTGCAGTGTCGCGTCGCTTGCTATACCGCACTAGCGGCAGCGGAACTACACAACGCAGCACGCCGCGGCATTTTTGGCGAGTTGGTCAAGTTTGCCGTGCAGTGCCGTGTCGCGTAGTGCTGCTGCCGCGTAGTGCGGTATACCTCATACTATTTCGTACAAAGAATATTTTGCAGTGCCGTGTCGCGTCGCTGCAGTGCAGTGTAGTTACGCCTAGTGCGGTCTCACCTTAAAGCATTACCCCCCTGTCTCTGAAAATGTGTAGAATTTACAACGCGCTGCCGTCGGTAAGTAGTATCTGTGAAGTTAGCTATTTATGAGTACTGTCACTATTGTGACAACGTGAAGTTAGGCATTGAGACAACATAGCGATCGCAGCGCCTCCTTGGTTTGACAATATTTCTGAGACACTACATTCTAGGGCCTTGGTTCTCCTGGTCTCTAATCTCCATAGATATAATTTATATATCTATGCTAATCTCCATGCCATAAACCATGGAAATCTCCATGATATAAACATTATTTTTAACAAAAAACAAAAACCGACTTCAAAACTAAACAAATCTAAACTAAAAAGTAGAAAATAATACTTTTAAGAACTTCGTTAATTTTGAAGTCGGTGCCAGCCAGGACGGACAGATTTATCTTGCCTTTGCAATGGACTTTCGAACGGTATTTTGATTATGTTTACAAATTTATAGATTAATCGAATATGTGTCTATTTAAGGTTATTTTGCTTTGGCTGGCACCGACTTCAGAATTAACGAAGTTTTTAAAAGTATTATTTTCTACTTTTTAGTTTAGATTTGTTTAGTTTTGAAGTCGGTTTTTGTTTTTTGTTAAAAATAATTTATTTTCAAATTTTTTGCGGAAAGTAGATACTTATTTTATTTATGTAAAAAAAAAGAATTTTCCTAATCGGTCCAGCCATCTTCGAGTAATGGGGAACATACATAAAAAAAGTCCCCAACGAATTGAGAACCTCCTCCTTTTTTGAAGTCGGTTAATAAGAGCCTGAAAGAATTTACCTATCGGTCTATAATTACGTATAATTTTGAAAGAATTTTCTTTTAACCGTTGAGGAGTTGTACCTTCCATCATTAGCTCAACCACAGGAGATGATGATTATCAGATGCAAATACTTGAACAGCTTTAGAAAATATATGAAAAACGTAATAAGTGCCTATAAAATTTGAGAGCTGTCTTTGATTTCCCTGGGATCCCATCATCAGATCGTGACACTTGGTGACTATGGGACCAACTAGAAACTATACCCTTTCAAACAAAAAAAGATTTTTCCAAATCGGTCCAGCCATCGTCGAGTAATCGGGGAACATACATATAAAAAAAAAGTCCCCGACTAATTGAGAACCTCCTCTTTTTTTTGAAGTCGGTTAATAATATGATTCTGGACACGCGACATTGGCGAAGTCAACTGTGCCCAACTGGCACTCGGAAGCCATTAAAGGAATTTATTAGGAAATAATTGAATTGAATGATTCTGGACGTATTACCAAGTTAATAATCAAAAACTTTTTTTTAACTTTAACTCAATTATGATTAATTAACTAAAATGATTTTTTAATATGTTTTACAACTTTATACATTTTTTACTATATGATTTCTTTCATTAAGTTATTCCATAAAAAATGAAACATTGGTAAAAATGTTTGTATTTATAAACGGATACACAATATATTTTATTTGTACAAGATATTTTTGGCGCGTATTTATACTTCAGTTTGTTTTTGATTTTAACCGTCAATGTCAATTGTCAATTGAAATTATTGAAATTCAAATTAGAAATTAGAAAAGAAAGTAATCCTAAAAATAAATCAGAGCAAAAATGAGTCTTTGGGTAGATAAGCATCGCCCCAAAGATTTAATGAAATTAGATTATCATAAAGATCAAGCTGTAAGGTTAAAAAACTTAGTGCAACAAAGTGACTTTCCTCATCTTCTTGTTTACGGCCCTTCGGGTGCCGGTAAGAAAACTAGGATTATGTGTTTGTTAAGAGAGCTTTATGGATCTGGTGCAGAAAGGTTAAGACAAGAAACTATGCATTTTACGACACCTTCTAATAAGAAGATTGAGATTATGACTGTAAGTAGTAATTATCATATTGAGGTTAATCCGACCGATGTTGGTATTCATGATCGCGTTGTTATTATGGATTTAGTAAAAAATGTAGCTCAAACACATCAAATTGATTCTTCTGGCCAAAGAGAATTTAAAGTTGTTATATTAAATGAAGTAGATGATTTAACAAAAGATGCCCAACATGCTCTGCGTCGAACTATGGAAAAATATGTGACAACTTGTAGGCTTATTCTCATAGCTAATTCTATATCTCGTGTCATTCCTGCTATAAGATCAAGGTGTTTAACTGTAAGAGTGCCAGCACCAACTCAAGCTGAAATTGCAAATGTGTTACATTCAGTTTGTAAAAAAGAGGGTCTTAGTTTACTATCTGAATTAGCTATGCGTATTGCGTCTTGTGCAGATCGGAATTTACGAAGAGCACTGTTGATGTGTGAGGCTTGTAAAGTACAGCAATACCCTTTTACTGCTGATCAAAAAGTACCTGAGCCAGATTGGCAAATATTTATAAGAAATACAGCATCTATTATACTATCAGAACAATCTCCAAAGAAATTGGCTGAAGTAAGACAAAAACTTTATGAACTAATAATACATGGTGTGCCACCAGATGTTATTTTCGCTGGATTATTGAAAGAACTCGTGAGTAATTGTGATATGGCTTTGAAATGTCAAGTAGCAAGTCATGCAGCTCGTTTTGAACATAGAATGAGGTTGGGTAATAAACCTATATTCCATATAGAAGCCTTTGTTGCAAAATTTATGGCTATATATAAGAAATTTGTAGAAGAATCACTTGGAGATGCCTTCTAATTATCACTATGTTGGAAACTTAAATAGTAATCCTCATAATATGATTGTTTATTAATTGAATTTTGCTTTAAAAAGGCTATAATTATTGTGTGTGATTAAATATACTTTTTTAAATATAATTGTTTATAACATTAAATCTTGTTTATTTTTAAATTAACTTATGTTACTAGGATTTTCATTAAGTTGAAAAATTCTAGTTATTACCTTGGTTACCTTGAGTGAAATTATTTCAAAATTAATTAACCTATTGTTTCTAGCATTATAACTCAACTATTAATTTTCTTAAAATAATAGGGCTAATTTTAATCTGAGATGTAATATTTATTAAGACGTAAGTATTCTTTAATTTATTATCTCAGTTGGAGTTTATCATTAAATCTATTAAAACATCTAATATTTGGAAGTATATCTTTTTAGTAGGTGAAAGTAAAATGTCAAAAATCATTTATATTGATTTAATTGTCTTGATAAGCGTAATAGTGTTTAGCAGGTATATTTCTTGCAAACAATCTAAAGTTGTCAACAATAGCATGCATTACAGATACTGTTATTTCATTTGATATATAATCCAAGAGTGCTGGCTTCTCTAGTAGTATATGTTCTATAACATTTGCATCGCCCCTTAAATCTGAAATGAAAAATAACAAATACATTTCCATATAATACACACCAGAGTGGTTTTATTTCTGGTTGTATTTTAATAAAAATGCTAATAGAACAATAAGAAATATACTTAAACTTAAAAAAAAATTGTGTGTACAAAGTACACATGGCAGAAGTGAAACTTCTTTATTTATAAATTTAACTTACTGTTTACACACTGTATAAATACTAATGATATTGTAATTTCATTTAAAAAACAATTACCAGCTTAAACTCATGATTACCAGCATGAACAGCCACGTCATAAGTTAGGCCGTATATTGTAATACTTTTGCTATACATAACGTCACACATTAAAAATCACTGACTTGCGGTGGGCGAGATCCCCGACCTGTGCTTCTTCACTGTCTGAGGGGTGGTGGCGCTAACTCTTCCCCGTCTCTGAGTGCTTGGTACTTATACTGGTACTCGTTTAATACTAATCTAAAGCTTTAGATTTCCGAGACTTTAGGGAGGGAAAAGGAAGATAGAAAAACTATGGACTCGCTTTTTCGTTTCATCGAGTTAGAAATCACAACGATTCTAAAAAAGTTTCACTTCAAAAACAACAGTGCTTTCATACCCCATACCTCAGACCTTTTTATTTGGTCTGAGCCCCATACATGGTAGCGTTAAACGTTTAACGTAACCTTGTTGGAAGTCACATAAGAAGTTTCACTTCAAAAAATGGAATATGCAAAAGTTCAAGCTGCCAATAAAATAATTAAGTATACTTATAAGTTATATATTAATTATATACTCCCTAAAAGCATTTTGATCGGGATGTTTGTCGATCCCTGCAAATACATGATCTATACCATACAAATCACTACTAAGTACTTTAAAAGCATTTTGGTTTTAATCATGTGCTTGGTGTTATAATTTGGCCCATTTTTATTTCCCACAGCTGGACTTGGTTTCGCTTCAGTAGGAGGGGCATCATGTACCTAATAGATCACCATGCTCAATGCTCGCCTAGTGTTGATTGGGTCTTTAAGTATTCAAATACTTTTTTTAAATATAGGTAGGTTAACGCGGGGAATGTACATATTTTGTACGTAAGTATTAAGTATACTATTAAGATCATTAATTTTTTCTCACTTGATTGCAAAAAGAAACTAGGCGTTCGTGCATTTCGTACAGCGACCCTTTCGGGTCCTATCAAGATGTAATCTTCGTTGTCGTAACCTCGTTGTCCTGCCCATGCGTACGTTATATTACTTTCTACATCCTCTGAAACAAAATTTAGTTTTTGGTTAGATTAAATTGTTATTTAATTATAGCGACATATCCTCGCTTCGCTCGTTTTTATCTTTTTAATTAAAAACTATTAAAAAATAGTGATTGGTGGTAGAAGGTTGAAAAGGTATGGTTATAAGTATTTCTTTAATGCCAAATAATAAAACAAAAAAAAAAATTCGTTTAAAAATAAAAAAAATCTGGAGATTAGAAGAGATAACAAGGCCAACTCTTATCACCTAGGGAAATAAATAATAGCCTACGACGACGACCTGTTCTCAGACCTACCAAATAAACACAAAAAAATTCAAGAAAATCAGTCTAGCTGTTTTGGAGGATTTCGATAACAAATACTGTGGCACGAGATTTTTATATATTAGAAAGAAGATAAAATTTATTTATTTATTTATTTATTAAAATGTAAAAATGGCGATTGCAAAGTGCTTCTAAAAGTCTATTTAAATAAAGAATATTTTGATTTGTACATGAGTACACTGTACATAGGTAAAGAAAAGTAGGTAAGTATTTAAAAAATAAAGATGTAGTACGTCTATCTTTTCCTTACTTGAGAAATGATTGATTCCCCATTTAAACTTCCACCCCTTAAGGACTCCATACAAACAGTTAGATTTTCCGATAGTAAAAGGTATTATAGGGCGTACTTAATTTTAAGTTATGAATGTACAGAATTTGGTTAACCCATTATAACCTAGCGGTGCCGTTTGGCACCCAATTCTTGCCCTACATGTTAACCCACCATACTTTTGCCTCAAACAGTGAAGCAAGTTGATTAGGTATCAATGCGATACTAGAGCGATATATCTAACAGTTTAAATACTTTTTTTCAATTGATGCACTTGCTGAGATCGGCACGACCGAACCTTCGATATTGAACCTTCAGAACAGGTATTCGACGCTGATCAACATTCGGCTACCCAAAAAAGGATTGTTCTAATAAGATCACAGGTCGTCAAGTCAATGCTGGGCGCGAAGTCTAATCCACATGTACACCATTGTCAGCTTAGACATGCTCTACCAGTCGCGAAAATAGTCGAAAAACCTATAGAAGGGTCATATTGAACACCGCTTAGTGGTTTCCGTTCTTTACGTGGTCGTTCTTCTTCACGTAATCGAAATCGTGAAAAGGGTCGGAAAAATCTGCTCTAATCTGCTTTACAGTTCTTTTAGTAATCCTGATAATTCTAAAGTAAATGAACCACTATCCAAAATATAAAAAAAGAAGAATGCTTCATGAATATTTTGATTAGTAAAGATATAGTTTTGGAGCTGCCCATGTTTCCTGAAGGAATTTTGGTAAATTACTGCTAATAGAGGAAAATCACTTACGGAAAACCTGGACTTTTGTGAGAAAGTGTTAACAACCTTTTCATCAATTAAAAATCGCATCGACCTGTATTGATAAGTTTCGCATACGTATATTCGTACGTAAAGTACAATTTTTGGCGTATAATAAATAATAATACATTATTTAAAAAAAACAAATACTCTAAGCTATTTATTCAGTCCTACATTACTTTAATTCTTCATAATTTTATCAATAAAAAGTTAAATTTATTAGTTAATGATAATTTGATACATAACTATTAGAATGATGTTAAGTCTACGTATGAGCCTAGCGGTGCCGTACGGCACCCATTGTTTTTTCCAAAACTTTTTTTTTTTTTTTTATTCTGTATCCTGCTCATCACAACAATCTGTCATTTAGACATTTAGCTGCTCCTTTGTTTGAATTTATTCTGTAAGTAGTCTTTGTAGCAGTGAGGTATTGTCCATTGACTACTCTCGCTTAGTCTATTGGGAAACGGTTTATTAGAGTTGGAATACTGTTCCTCCTCAGTCTTGTGTACACAGTACTTCCAGATCCCGCCAAATCAGCAGCCAGGGAGTTAACATGTTCAAATAATTTTTTCTGGTAAATTTGACTATGGGTAGCAATTTCTTGTTTCACTGTTTTGAGGTTCAGATCTTGCAGAATGTATTTATTATGTATACATTTTGGGATGTTAAACATGGATCTAATGGCTTTGGTCTGAAACCTTTCTAAGATCTCAATGTTGCTATTACTTGCTGTTCCCCATAGTTCAATACCATATGTCCAAACTGGTTTCAATATAGTCTTATATATTGCCATTTTGCTTTCATTGTTTAATTGGGACCTTTTACCAATCAGCCAATACATGCTTCTCAATTTTGAGTCTAGAATCTTTCGTTTCTTCCAGATATGCTTTTGCCAGGTAAGTCGTCTATCCAGATGCATACCAAGATATTTTGCAGAATCATCGTGAGGAATTTGTTCTCCATTTAATGTGATTGGGGGGCAGTTTCCTTTTCTTAGAGTAAAGGTGACATGTACAGATTTATTTTGGTTTGCTTTTATTCTCCATATCTTTAGCCACTTTTCGATTTGACCAATATGGTTTTGCAGGTTTGTTGATGCGACATCTGGATTGCTATGTACTGACGTTATTGCAGTATCGTCTGCATACGTGGCGATAAGGGTATTGTCATCTGTAGGTATATCAGCAGTAAAGATAAGGTATAAAATGGGCCCCAAAATGCTCCCCTGCGGTACTCCAGACTTGATTTCATATAGGTCTGACGTGACATGATTGAGTTTGACTTCGAAGCATCGTTTGTCTAAATAACTTTGTAGTATAGAAAAGAATGAATGTGGTAGGTATTTTTTTAGTTTAAATAGGAGGCCGACATGCCAAACCCTATCGAAGGCTTGACTAATGTCCAGGAAGACAGCGGAACAGTATTTTCTGTTTTCCAGAGTGTGGCTGATTGTGTTTGTCAACCTATGGACTTGTTCGATGGTGCCATGCTGCTGTCTGAAGCCGAATTGATGTCCTGGAAGTATGGTTTGTAGATGTGGACGCATCCTGTTGAGGATAATTTTTTCGAAGAGTTTGCCAACCAAGGGGAGCAGGCTAATTGGTCTATACGATGAGGTTTCTTCCGGAGGTTTACCAGGTTTCAGAATCATGACGACCTGAGCAATTTTCCACTGAGATGGGTAGTGTGAGAGTCTTAGGCATGCATTAAACACACTCACCAAGAATATTATGCCTGTTTTCGGGAGATTGTTTAACAGATCAGCATCTATTAAATCATAACCGGGTGCTTTCCTGGGTGGCAAAGCTTTAATCTCTCGTAGTATCTCATTTGTACTTACTGCCTTTAAGGGAAGACACAACTGTTTCGGCGACTGCAGGTAGTTGACTATTTCTTCATCCTTTTCGTTTTCAGTACAAGGTAAGGGAGTGAAGACATTCGCCAGGTGTTCGGCAAATATAGTTGCTTTTTCTATTTCAGATCTAGCCCAACCTCTGTCCTGTCTTCGCAACGGCGGGATAGGGTCTTTTGGTCGCTTAAGGTTCTTGGTTGCACGCCACAGCGAATAATTTGTGTCCTTATGTGGAGTGAGATAAGATAGGCGTCTTTGTAGGCATGTGTTCTCATATTCTTCAATCATGTCCTTCAGTTCCTTTGATGCTCTATTAAATTTAGCTTTATCTAAAGGATACCTGGTTCTATGCCATTCTTTCCTCATTTTGCGCCGTTCATTGACTTTCTCAACTATACTTTTTAAGTATACGGTTTGTTTTGTCTTTGCTTTACTTTTTTTAGGAGTTGAAGCGGTAACTGCCAGATGTACTGTATTGTTAAACATTTCGACAGCTGTTTCGACGTCCTCGTCCGATTTTAATTGGATCATTAGGCTTAATTCACTTGATATAATTTCTCTAAATAGGTCCCAATTTGTGTTTGAGCTGTGAATATTGTGAGGCGGCTCGAATGCAACGGCTTGTTTGAACACATTGAGTATTACTGGGGTATGATCTGATGACAGATCTTCACATTTTTCTATCTGTAAATATTTGTGTCCAAGGTTCTTTGTAATATAAAAGTCTAAAAGATCGGGTATCTTGTTTTGGTCCGTGGGCCAATAGGTTGGCTCTCCGTGGGATATGCATTCCAGATTAAGGTCTAGTGTGGCTTTATGTAATTGTCTTCTCCTAGGGTTGATTAATCTTGATCCCCAATAAGTGTGTTTCGAGTTCCAGTCTCCTCCACAGATGAATACTGAGCCCAGTTGGTTAAAGAATAGCTTAAATTCATCAGCTTCTATTCTGTGTCGTGGTGGGCAGTATACAGCAGAGAGTGTGGTTTCATTGTTCTTATGGTGTATTTTAATTGATGTTGCCTGTATTTTTTCCAGTTTGTAAGGTTCGAGGGAATAATGGTTGATGTTGTTTTTCACTATTACAGCAGTCCCGCCGTGAGAGTTGCCAGAGGGGTGATCGGTTCTATAAATTGTATAATTTGAAAATTTTATGTGAGATCGCTGGGTAAGTCTTGTTTCTGAAACCAGTGCAACATCGATTTTCTCAGTATTCATGAACAACTCTAACTCTTGCCTTCTTTCGGTCAGTCCGTTGGCATTCCAGGTAATAATTCGAATATTTAGTCCCTCGGTGAGGCCAGGCGGGTTATTAGTTTGATCATCTGATCCATCATGCTGTCCATCATGTCTTTCATGATTGCTTTTCCAAAACTGATAAATTAATTTCACTTTAAATGGTCAAAAATAAGTTAAGGGACCTTAAATAACAACATATTCAAAAATTATCCAATTCCAAGCCCACAAAATAATTCAGGTCATAATGGGTTAAAATCGGTCCAGTATTTTTGGGTGAAACGCGCACTATTATTTTAGTCTCTGTTTACAATACTATATCCTATTATAGTCAATGTTTTTTTTAAAATATTTCATGTATAGATTTCAAGAAGTTACTATTTGTTATTCATAAATATCATAGTATGAACTAACGTCGTTATAAAAAAGTTTATGTCCTTAATCTTGTTTTAATATCACAAAGCGTGTAAGTATTTTTATACCAATAACTAGTGACTTAACCCTCACTCCGCTCGGCGCGTTAAAATGATTAGTATTATTCATTAGGGATGAGGTATGTTCCATAAGTAAAAAATATCCTATATATTGACACGGATAACCAGCTATGATCATATTAAATTTTATCAAAATGTGTATTCTCGTAATGCGGTCACTTAGAGAGAGACTGACAAAAATTGTACTAAAAACTATTCATTTTGATTAGGTTTTCATTAAATTAAAAATATTTAGTGTACAGATTGATTCATTTACAATTTTATTATATGTTTAGATATTTAATTTTTGTAAACAGAAACGATAGAAAGACGTTATTTTTACTAACTGCAAGTTATAAATAACTTCATAACTGTTATATTTGGTATAGAAAAGTTCACGGGTTGGGTTCAAATCCCACGCCAAGGCGTCAATTTTTGTATATTTAAAATATGTTATTTGCGTTGTCTGCGCTGTTTAAAATTATAATAAAACGACTTTTCTAACGGACAATGTAAATAACATTAAAAACGTTTTCGCTGCCTTTTTTTAGACGTGTTTAATGATAATCACTGTAAATATGTACTTAGTGCTTTGTAACATGTCAATTAACGTACCAATATAATAATTAACAATAAATAAGATGCTATATAAATATATGTTATTCAAAGTTTTAAGGAAATATTTTTTCTTATGAGGAACTTTGTATTGCCTTGCATCTGTTAAAACAGAAATATGAGGAAGATAATAAAACCAGTTCGTTTATTGTGATATGCTTTCAAAAATGACTGGGGAATTACCTATAAATAATGTACCTTAATTTCATTATGAACGTAACGTAATATTATTTTGCCATTTTATAAGTAAATGTTATTCTCTTGTAATTGCAATGTAGAGTAGTTTTTTATCAAAAGAAATTCTTATTATAAATTATAAGGTTATCAAATGGTATTTTCTTAGGAAATATCGCATCTCTATTGAGATTGAATTTACAATAAGTAATAAGTATTGTATGTAACTATAACGTACGTATTTCAAAAAATAGGTAGGTACTTTAGAGGTAATTCTTATAAGAATAATAACGACAGGAGGTATAGGAACTAAATTGAGCTGAATATAACGGAAAATCATCGTAATTTATAAATCGATTTTCATATCTATATTACGAAGCAAAAACTTTGTACTTTCTTATTCTTATAGTTTATAAAGAAAAGTAGTGCAGAATGCTAATATTTTTTCAAAATTATGCATAAAATCTATACAAAAAGACATAACATCCACTACCATGTATATGAAACACTGAATGTCAAACATAACCATTAAATTTGACGACACGTTTGGCTCAGTTAATGGTAGTGACCCTACTTTCTGCGCCAGCGGTCGCGGGTTCGAGTCCCGCTGGGGGCAATCATATTTTGTTGAGCACGAATGTTTGTACTCCAGTCATGGGTGTTAGTATTTATAATATGTATGTATTTAAAATTTATATGTGTAGTATATCAACTATCTGGTATCCGTAACACAAGCACGTAATGTAGCTTACCACGGAACTAGATGGCGCTGTTCTAATAATGTCCCAACATGTCCCAACAATTCATTTATTACAATATATAGTATACCTATTAGTTATTAGTTATGGTTGAATTTCGACCAAAGGGCGACCACTAGTGTTAATAAATGTGCTACTTACTCAAGATTATCTTCATGTTTCTAAGAATGAAACCGCCTTAACTTAATTATAATTGATTTTGAAATGCGTCAAGTTACCCATATGCAATAATTTACTCACGTATATCCATCGTTATTTGGGCGAAGAAAGGATCTATTCTAGCAGCAGTCATCATTGTAATCTCACCGGTGACATGTAGGTCACTTATAAACCTAATCCCATTTTTGCCACCAGGCAAGTTAAATCTGTAAAATAATTGTACATTTTTTTGTTAGTAATCGTATGCTAAATAATAATGTATAATAATGTATAAATGCTATTAACTATACTTATTTTATTTATATTTGACATTTGTTCTACACACTTCAAATCTGGTGGCATGGATGAGAAAAGGCAATGGTCGAAATTTGAATATAAGCACTATAGTCACTAGTCAGCATTTTATAGATAAAGAGGCGTATAAAATTTGAAATCGTGTATAGATAAATCCTAAGTTTATGAGATTTATCTAAATATAACTATTATATAATGATTTTTGGTGGAGGAATTTTTATAGCCAACATTTTTTGCATTTTCTGTACTAAGTATAACTGAGTTACACTTCGTGTACTCAGTGTAGTGAGTACAGGTTAAAAATAAAAAATAAGTATGAAATCATGTTTATATATCTCTCAACAAATAAAAAGTATTATTTAGTGATACAATCTCTTGAAGGTTGCAGCGTTGCAATTAAAAATGTTAATCAATTTGTATTAATTATATTTGTTCTTTAGTAGGTATAAATGAAGTATAAATTCTTAGCACTTAGGTATGACACCAACGACTACATACCTAAGTATGACCTTTCATAAACAAAACATGCATAATGTACTCGGAATTGATAAATTTAGAATTATTCCAGGGCCGTACGGTAGATTTCAATTCGAAACAACTTTTTGAAATGCCGCTTCTAGTTTTATTACATATAGTAGTAATTTTTACAAGAGTTCCGTAGGCCAAAATTTTATTCAACCCTTTTTAACGTCTCTGCTGGGCCTCCATTCAGAACCAACCAGCCACAACGGTGCCCAAGTGTGGGTTGCCGGATTTCTAGCGTCTTTCGAAAACTTTTTAGGTTCTCTCAGACATGCAAGTTTCCTGACAATAACTTCTTAACCGTAAAGGCAAAATAAAAAAAAAACATTTGTATAATTTTGTCATGTCCGCCTATCCATATTCAAAGACTAAATTCAGATAGATTATGTTGCTTAAGTAATATATCTCTTATTTATAATTGTACTTTTAAATATTTTGGTACTAAGTATGTAATGGCTTCAAATTCCGCCAGTTTGAATGTTTGCTTATTCATAAGTAAACTACCCTAGTGACAACTTGGTAGAGTCGAACCACTCAAACCATTGGTGAGAACAGCATGAAAATCGGTGATGTAGTTTTTGAGTTTATCGCCAACAGAGACAGACAGAGAAACGCGGCGGATGATTTTGTTTTATAATATGTAGTTATTATGAGTTTTATATATTTCCTTCGCACCGCCCAGTATGAATATGCCAATTTAATTGCCTTTGCGCGCACCATGGCAAGTGTCAAAATATAAAAATTAATGAAATCGGTCCAGCCGTGCACGTGTGATCGGTGATGCCGTGACCGAGGGAAATAGGAATTTATTTTTAAATATATTATGTAAAAGATAGAAGATTTAAACTAAAAATAATATTAAATTAAAATCTAAATTTAAAATACTTTATAAATACATAGTTTAAACTCACTTTCTTTCGGCGAGCTTAGTCCACTTCGCGCCTGTTACATTGATGCGCCTCATTAAGAATGACAATTGCTCTCCTGGTAGAGCGACTGTGAGGCTGTTCAATGTAATGGGATCAACTGACTTCATGCCAACGTATTCTGAATCCATAAGGAAAAAAAACGTTCGAAGTCCACGGCGAAGGCATGCTATACTATCTGATCGGCAAGCTGGGAATGGCAAGACTGTGGTTGCAGCTGCTAACAAAAAAGAAAAAACAAAATCAATCTCATACAATTTCCTCATTCCATCATTCATTATAATATTAGTCTAGCTGGAATGTATACACAATTCAATGTAGTGTTTTTTATTAAAAAAAATGTATAATAATAATTAATTATTCGTAAACTTATTATCATAACTTGACTTGTCTAACTAGCTGATTTAACAAATAAATATCGCACAGGATTATTCGAGATTGTTGAAAATTAAATAAAATAGTATAGATACCTAAACTTTATTAATTGACTTTCAAAGGATTCAAAAGTAAGTACTTGTTCAAAAGTCTAATTGAATAACGTAAATTTTGATTTGATTTGTCGTTTAGAAATTTAATTTAATTTTGTACGGTACTTGTCATATAGCCTGAATCAATAATCTTTTGATCTGTTAGAGTTAAAATTTTATAAAGTTTTTAGTTGTTATCTTTTGATCATAAGTCAAGGCGAAGACGGGCTATTATTACGATGTTATTATGTCATTATTAATTAAAGGCATAGAGCACATCAAAATTGATCTCTTCAATTTAATCTACATTCATAGCCTTGGGGCTTTGATTTATGTATATATCTACTCGTATTAGTGTAAGATTAATAAAGGTATTTTAGTTATGTTTAGTAAACGTTAAACAATACAATGTGATATAACTGATATTTGATGTTTGTAATATGACACAGATGAATAAGAACCTTCTCCTTTTTGGATGTCCGTGTAGGTTAATAATTATCTACCTTAGGAATTTCAAGCAAGTGATCATAAATAATTTATTACTTTAATTAACATTTCATCTAATATATAAAAATCTCGTGTTACAGTGTTTGTTGAACTCCTACAAAACGGCTTGACCGATTTTTATGAATTTTTTGTGTACATTTGGTACCTAGATCTGAGAATAGGTACCTAGATCTAGATAATATTAATATAATTAATTTTTATCCCCCTAAGTAATAAGGGTTGGCCTCTTTTTTATTTTTAGAACAAATTTATTTATTTTTTACTTTTTATGATTTGGCATAAACATTCTTATAACCCTACATTTTCATCCCTCAGGTGCGGGCGGAGCCGCGAGAATTGCTAGTTTTATATGAAAATAAATACATAATTAATTAGTTCTATAAATAGAATTAGAGAGTATTAAAACCACAGCACTTTATAGTAAAATAGTCTGACAATGTAGATATTTCTTTAGCTGCTATTTCTCCACTTAGTAATTAATGGAATCTTGGATGAGTAAGTGGGTCTCAACCGTTGATTAAATCCATTACTTACTCGTAGTCATAAAACTGGGAAAAAGATGAGACCGGGAAACATTGTTTGTTAACTAGAAAATCTAGTACGTATATTAGCTAATAATGTTGTTTAATAATCAGTTTATTACATTGTTGATAACGATTATTGTGACGTTTGTATCATGTATGTTTGATACTCTGTTACGTTGAAACGACAGAACATATTTACATGGAATTTAGAAAGATTAACTGTCAGAATCATTAGAAAATATGATGTTGAGAATTTTCATTATTTTTTAATTAAATGCTATGTATAATAATGGTTTAGTGTAAAAGATAATAACTAATGTCTATTAGATACGATATTTACCTACCTATTAACATAATATGTACTTAATTTTCAAATAGGTGACTTATCCGTAAAATACTCACTAATATTATAAATGCGAAAGTAACTCTGTCTGTCTCTTTGTTACTCAAACACAACTAAACTACTGAACCGATTTTAATGAAATTTGGTACAGACATAGTCTTGATCCTGAGAAAGAACATATGCTACTTTTAATTACGAGACGTATTTTTGTGCTACAAACTTTTTTGTCATGGAGCAGCTAGGGAAGAACCCGAGCGAAGCGAGGGTGAGTCGCTAGTTTATATATAAGGCTCACACACAGGGTCTGCAGTTTTGACATAAGTATTAGTTAGTCAACGATATTGTATCGTTACGTCGTAATTATGAATGATTTTAATATCGCTTTCATTAACAATTACAACGTAATGACACAAATCGATACAATATCGATGACTAACTAATAACTATGTCGAGACTACCGGCCCTGGGCATTTAAGCTATATCTTTTAATAGTTAGATACATTTACTCGTAGGTACATATTTTTAAGCTCATCTGTTAAAATATTATGTATGTACATCAAGATAAAAAAATGAGATTTTAAGGATAACACTTCGATAAATGAATTTTGTATTAGGTTTATAAACTAAATGAATTTTATTTATGATGACGACTTTAGGGAAACATCCTTGATATGAGACGGCAACAGATTGTCTAGATTTTGCCTTTTAAGAAAACCAATATTGATAGTTAATAATATTGTGAAGATGTGATCATGATCTATAGATCAAGATTTATTAATGCTTTTTATTTAAGGTTTTTGCTACTATTTTCCTTCTTTATGTTATTACTATTGGTAATCGATTCGGGTGACTTTTTGTATGTATGCGATGCGAAATGTCCAGATTTTTAAATGATTTTCATTTGTAGGTTAGGTACAGGTTACTTGAAACTTGATGTCATGTAAATTCATGTATAAGGTGAATATAGTAAGTAATTTTAAGGTGATTTTGAATTGAACTATCTATTTTAAAACAATGTTCTATCTCTATGGTCTTCCTAAAATTGTCGATTATTACTTCTTACTTGTTGAAATAAATAGGTATTTAATAGCCAAAAGCTACTTGATTCGTAGAAATTCAACTTTATGCATGTTCAATCTAGCTTAAAAGGTTTCGACTAAACAACTTTATGGCGGCATAATTTGTATGGTAAAAATTCTCAAAACTTTGGCAATCTCTCCCTGGTAATTATTCATTTTGATTTTTATTTGAATAGATCCATTTAGAATGCTAGAAGCAGAAATAAGTACCTACGCGTCGGCGTTCTAGACTATCGCATTGAGCATTCGCTTTAACTTTTTATTTGTTTGTAGAAACAACGTGCTTGTTAACAAAGTTTTAAATACATTTGTAGTATAATACAATATAGTTATCTACTTTCTCTCTAAACCTTATTAAAAATATAGAAATGTGATAGTATTTTAATGAGACGTAAAATGATAAAATATTTGTCTATATACGGGATGCTTGTAGCTTGTGCTTGTATTGATTTCGGCATTCTGCTAGTGGATTATTCATCTCATCATCAGTATAGTTAAATAATTGATTGTAAATGTCTACTTTAAAAAGGAACAAAAACACTAGCAAACTTGTTTTGAAATTATAATATGTGGGTATTTCACCACAACACGAGTTAGACTTGTCTCGCTTGCGCCTTCACCTAGATTAATTACTTAATAATGGTTTAATTAGCGCAATAGGAACTCATTGGATGTACGTTACATAAATTTACCAGGGTCGTATGACAAGCTTTGCCCAAGTTCGCAAAATGTTCAATGAAATAAGCATTTTAGTTTTGAAACGCATAAAACCACAAATTTTTATTGGAATATTAAGCCATAAGGGAACAGCAATTAATAGATTTAGCATAGATGACACAATGTGATTTAAAAAGGTGTTAAGAGGAAGTAGTTACTTAAATTTTGTTTGGCAATGTGATTTTATTTAAACCCGCGCGATAAAAAATTTACCTACGCAAAAAATTGAGCAAAAAATGTATTGAAACACAGCTCACTATACAAATATGTACCTATTGGTAATAGGTAATGCTATTATATTATGTGATGAAAGAGCAACGCACATAGGTATCAAGTTTCAATTATTGAAGCGTAAAAAGATTAAAGTTATATTATGTTTGAGGTTTCAAAGGCTTTAGTTATTTATTTTGATTTGATTTATTTATTTGCCATAATATTGCGAATTGCTTACAGAAGAGTATGAATAACTAAGCGCCAAAGCCAATTGCGGCGAAGCCCAAAGAAGTTTAACATATTATTTTTATTACATTAAATAATTAAAACTCATATTTTTTGACCAAATATGTAATGAATAAGCTAAATAAGTCTAAGAAAGTTAATTTATAATATTTAAAATATATATTTTTTTAATGGTGGCCCTTGGCGTCCAGATTTTACCTCACTTTCTCGTTCACACCTACGAGTACGTACCTATGTATTTCGTCCGATTCATTGTTCCCTCAATACTAAATGGCTTTTAACATAATATTTTAACAATTCGAACACCGTTAAGGTGAGACCGCACTAGGCGTAACTACACTGCACTGCAGCGACGCGACACGGCGCGGCACTGCAAAATATTCTTTGTATGAAATAGTATGAGGCATACCGCATTACGCGGCAGCAGCACTACGCGACACGGCACTGCACGGCAAACTTGACCAACTCGCCAAAAATGCCGCGGCGTGCTGCGTCGTGTACTTAGTTCCGCTGCCGCTAGTGCGGTATAGCAAGCGACGCGACACTGCACGCCAATCAAGTTCCTTGAACCTTTTTAATAATAAAATGTAAAAAATATGGTGGGATATTTAACGTATTTAATTCTTTTTCTAATTAATTTCATTTCATAACATTACATCTAAATAAAAATATAAATACAGTTGAACAAACAATTTGATTGATCGAACAGTATAAAAAATAATCTATCGAATAAAAAACATTACATATGAGACATAATACGCTAACTTGTAAAAAAAATATTTTTATTTTTTAAAAAGAAACATTTATCGAACAAATAATAATTTTAGAAGACCAAACGATTGGTATATAAAAAATAGTCGAAATATTTTTTCAGCCACCAGGTTCAAGGAATTCGCTAATAATGTCATAGCATATTTAATGCGTAAAACGAAAGGTTGCTTATAAAAATGGCTCTATACGAAGAACGATGTTTAGTTTTACTTGTTGGCCAATATCCAAAGATATAATATTATGATCTCCAAAATGACATTGAATGAAAAATACCAGTAAAAATGTTAGTTTCATCCATCGTGCTCAAAGGTTGCCGAACTACTGAAAAGCAAAATCTGTCGCGTAGTGCCGCGCTAGTGCGGTATACCTGTTTTTGCAGTGCCGTGTCGCGTCGCTGCAGTGCAGTGTAGTTACGCCTAGTGCGTTCGCACCTTTAGATTCTTCTTAGTACGAGTAATACGAGTTTTATATGGTATATTATTGTACTAAAAAAATTCAAAATCGTTGACGATGTAAATGTTCGACCTCATTTTGTGTATTATAATACAGGATTTTAAAAAGCGATTAAAAGAAATATACAACTTATATGTTTGGAAATAATTTGATTTATGAAATTGTTAAATAAAGTCCAATTTTGAAGCAGGCTAAATCTAAAATATATAAATAATGAAATTAAACATATTTAACACAAATTTTACGAGCTTATTGCGAATTTTTCTATGAGTTTACAGTAGGTATGTCTCCGACTGAATAATTTTATATTTCGTTTATGACTCGTGCCCATATTTTCAATTCACTATTTACCTAGCCTTTTTATTTTTATAACTATACACATGGCATATAAAGGTAATTATACAAAAAAAAAAAAACTTTAATATAATGGATACATTACAGCCACTTTACACTTTTTATTGCAATAATGCAGAACGGTATATAATATTTGGTAATGTTTGCATTATGTACCTATTAATTAAATATTCTAACGCACTGGTGCGTACTGCATGTTCAGTACACGCCCGCAATTGAGTCACTTATAATACTTACATGTGTGATGTGTCTAGTAGAATTGAAAAAATTGCAGGTGCTACATATATTACGTACAGTACCTGGATGACCGAGCTTTGCTCGGTATTTTTAAGAAAAATGTTATTATTATTCGCCAATAGAATTCGTACACATTCGTTCACGAAAAATACAATAATTGCTCGTTTAAAGATATAAGATATATTTTATTTTAAATAAATCCTAGCTAGATTCATTTATCGCCCTTGAAATCCCTAGTATACTAAATTTTATGAAAATCGTTGGAGCTTTAAAAATTGAAAATTCCTTAGGAGAGAATCTAAACTAAGTAATTAAACCCAAGGTTCAAGTCAGACTATTTAAGAGTTCTTGAGACTGAAAAAGCCCGACAGAAAATCATCATAGAGTATATAAAATACTCTTACGACGAATCTTCTTCAGACAGTAACAGATCGCCTCGCATCGCCTTCTTTAAAACCTGCTAAAAGAATGAAGAAAAGATGAATCGATCCAACTTCACTACTATTTCAATGAAATGGCAAAGGACAATAGTAGTGATTGTCGCGACCAAGAAAAACAAAATCAAATTGCTAACGAGGATGACGTTTTTTAAAAGCATCTCAAATTGATCGCAATCACGACCATAATGGTGGTCAATTAATTTAAATCAGTAACCGGACTTGTCAAGGTTTGCTACAATTTATCTTTCAGCACCTGATAGTAGCGAAAGGTTATTTTCAGAAGCTTGTCTGGTGTATGAAGCCAAGCGGAATCGCCTCTCACCAACAAATGCGAATAATTTAGTATTCATCCATCACAATTTGCATGTTAATTTTGAGTACTAAACTAATTAATAAAACAAAAATTTTGATGTGCGATTACGAAAATAAACGCGGTCCAAAAGATACATATAAACACAGAAATAATAAGTATGGAACACCTATAAATAGGTAATTTCTTGTGGCGGTTCTCTTTGTACCCGACTTGGCCAGAAGGAGGGTTATGTTTTTCGAGAGTATGTATGGATGTCTAATTGTTTGGCACGTTCTGCGGCCTGAATGGCTCGATGGATTTTAGCTTGAGAGAAGTGTCGTTAGATTCGTATTAATTGTGAAAGTGACACCGGGTAAACATTTTGAATCAGAACACAACATATTTTAGTGTTTATTCATTTCCAAATTACACAGAAACGCAGTCGGGTTTTTGAGGTTTTAATTACACTGACTTGTTGATATTTATTATTGATTGTTATCTTTTAAATAGACAAAGAAAAAACCTTACGAAAAAAATCGAAACGTGTATTGCATGTTAAACATCTAAGAAATAAGAATATAACTTTCGAAATATTAACGGTCTTTTTAGTATTTTTATGTTTAAATTAAAGAAAGAATTTCGATGTAGGAGTCAATCTGTGGTCACAGTTTGTTCAAGGCATGATTTTATTAATACCTTATGAATACCAGATCTTTCTTTTTTGTTTACTATTTAAGGTTCTTTTCTTTATTACTCGGCTACATTTAAAAAAAATCGTGTCTGCTATAGTCAAAATGCACATTTTGAATTTCAAGTACACACTGCACTAACACTGATAGGCAAAGTTCTCCCTTCTATGAGATTGGGTTGGGACTTGGGTCATAGTCCGGATCAAAAACTTTCTTATTCTTTCGGTCTTCTTAGATATGCAGATTTCTTCACGATATTTTTCTTCATCGTAAGAAAATTAGTAAGAATCATGTTGAAAATGCATTGCAATATATTGCAATATAATATACAGTTAAAGGGTTGGTACAGAATCTATCCAGAGCACTAAACCACGGTGTAGATTTAAAGATCAGAGCAAAAGTTAACAAAACATCAATACATATAAATAAAATTGAAGATTTTGTTTTTAATTTCAAATTAACAGCATTTAAATAAATGCATATGAAAGAAGGTAGGTAATATTAAACATCAAAAAATCAATTTTTAAATTTTCTGTCTGTCTGTTTATCCCAGCTAATGTCTGAAACGGCACTTGACAAAACTTTGACGACTCGCAGATAGCTAATGTTATGAGAAGCAACTTAGACTACTTTTATTTAAGAAAAAAATATTTATTTTAACTAGCAGAACCCGTGGCTTAGCTCGCGCTAAGTCCAGAGACAAACCCGAGCGAAGCGAAGGTGAGTTACTAGTATATAAAGATTTTCTTTGGTTATTTAAACTCACTTTGCCCTGGAAGTATCAGTCCGTATTTTATAAAATATTTTCTAATATAAGCTATAGCGTTTTTTTAACGTTGAGAAATTATTTACGCATACCACCAGGTTGTTATGTTGGACTCACCAGCCTACCAACTAAAACCCAACAAAACCTCTCCCATTTTAATGGGGCATCGCTATTATAAGGCCTGGAAGTAGGTCTATGTAACTCGAAGAAAATACACTCGAAGAAAATAGTACTGTGAGTAACACCAGTTCTGATTAAAACTATAGATAAAAAAAATATAGCTACATGAATAAATTTTTAGGAATTTCCGTGTAAGTGTTTCAATGTACCCTTAATTCAGTGTTTCTTCAGTTTCCCCATCCCCTGAGGGGATAGAAATTAAATTTGAAAATTTCTCTGTTCAATGATGCAAGTATAAAATTCATATTTTCTTTAAATTTTTAACGTCTATCATGATTGTATTAGAAATAGTCGATAATCAATATATCTAATCGAATTCTTGAAGCACTAAAACTAAAACTTTCCGATAAGGTTGTAGTAAGTAGAAGTCTCACAGACCTTTCAAAGAAAATAGTGACAGTAAAGTGGATTTTTTCAGGATAAAAATAAATAAAAAGCAACGTCTGTTGAATATTTCGTATTTTCTCGACTAACTCGTACGAGGAATTTTCAATTTTATTTACTCTCGAATGTTGTTTTAAAATGTCTACTTTGTTTAGTCTATCTCTGCGCGTCTGTGCATGATTATTTGTTGAAAAAAAATCTTTAAAAAAAAATACTAATAACCCTATACAATGAATGAATGAGTGATCTTTTTGATGTGGATGGGCCTATTCCAATTTACTTGAAAACTAGTTTAACCTGTATATTACTACCAGTCCAGTTCTACCAGTAAAATACTCAAAGTTATTATTCGTTTATATAGAAGTTTTGGAGATTATTATTAATTTTCTTTTTTTCTTTACTGAATTATTTCATACTAGCGGTGCCCGCGGCTTCGCTCGCGCTAAGAGTGAATAAAATAAACATTTTTACTTATATACTGTTACTTATAATATACCAAGGACTGATTCCCCATTTAAAGTTCTGGCCCTCTTTTCTGAAAACTACTGTGTAGCATCCTGCCGTGCCGCCACTGCTGCGCTTTCTAAAACTTATTTCCTATTTTTAACCAATTTTGCTACTATGTGTATCATAATTTCTTTGTGTGTTTTTCGTTAATGATAAACTGATGTACGTGGTTCATTGTTATGGACTTATGGTAAAAATTACTGTTAAATATTTTTCCTACGCAAATTGTGCCACCCCCGTTAACCCCCATAGGGGTTGATTTTCAAAAAACGCTTAGATATGTATCTCATAATTTGTATTGCAGAGCATTATTTCAGTGTCACGCAAAATATTTCAATAGAATTAAATTTCCCATACAAACTTAGCCACCCCCTTTAACCCCCAACGGGGGTGAATTTCGAAAAGCCCTGAAATACGTGTTTCATCATTTGTACTAAACAGCATTAATTCAAAGTTTCATGCAAAAATGTGCAATAAAAATATTTTTCTCATACAAACTTTGCCACCCCTTTTAACCCTTTTAGGGGTTGAATTTCCAAAAAATAATATGCCTATTTCCTTCTCATGAATGCAAACTATCTACATACCAAATTTCAGCAAAATCGGTTGGGTGGTTTAGGCGTGAAAAGGTAACAGACAGACAAACAGACAGACAGACAGAGTTACTTTCGCATTTATAATATTAGTATGGATACGCGATACAGCCCTTGATCATGAAATGATAGTGACCTAGACCTAATTTCTTGAAAGTGTACGTTAGGTAAATCGTGTTTAAGCTAAGTAATTCAATTTAGTGAGCACTGCAGTCAAGCAGCCAAAGCAGTCAAAAGTAATTTATATGTATATCAAATGACTGAAACAAATTTCTGCTCAACAGTCGTCAAACTCAAATTTTAATAAAATGTAATCTTTAAAGTCATATAAAAATAAGTTTTTTCAGAAGTTCTCAACTTTTCCAGCTTTTACTCCTCAACAACTTTATTGAAAATACTTATTACAAATACCTTTTAAAAGAAATTAATTAAGCCACAACTGTAAAAATATTTTTTTAGTTTATTCTGAAAAATTAGAAAAATAATTTAAATTCATAATTTAATTTCAAGAACTAATAAAATAATTCTTTAATTTTTAAGTTCCTCTTCAAAAATATTATAAGGATAGAGATTATAACATAGCAATGTAAAAAAAATATTACACAGCCATATTTTTAGAATTAATAACGAAGATGGGGTTATTTTTGTAGGCTATTAATAATATGCACTAAAAATTTTACCATTACATAAAATGATAATAATTTAATAATCACGTATAAGTTTTAATATTATTTTAATAGTAATATTATTTTTAATAAGATTTAGACAGCTCGGTTTCAAATAATACCAACATCGAAAAAAAAAATAGAATAATTAAATTTCAAATAATTAATAATACTCACAGTCAAAACTATCAAAATTTAAATATTGACTCGTACAAATCTGCGTGCAGTAAATCACACAGAACACACAAGCGAAAAGTCGTATGCAACGGAATAGCATCTTGCCAACACTAATCAAAGTCAAGAAAAAGACCGGTCGTCGGCAACACTTTTATATACACTGACCTTTGTTTTTGCAAAAAGAAAGACTAACTGTGTTGCCAGAGTGGGTGTTCCGCCATAATATTCTTTTTTATTAGTTTTAACACAAATTAAATTAATTAGACATATTATTGTTTTACAATTTATGCTGTATACGCCGGACTGATATATGGTTGGATTGATTTTTATGATCATTATTTTGTTGGGTTTGTCTCCGCCCTGAAGAGCTGAATAATAAATATTCTGGGACATTTTAAGATGTACCTAGGGACGCATCCGAGCGAAACGAGGGTAAGTCGATAGTTTTTTTGATATAAAAGGTAATTAACGACTGAATGGAGTATAAAAAGATTAAAATGTACGAGTATAATGCTATCAAATTTTATTTAATTTTAAATATATCACTCTTAAAAAATAAAGAAAAATATATATCAATGTGTATTTATTGATACCATCCATTTTCCCCACATAATTTATAGAAATTACATGCGATAAATGCTTAAAAAATAATAAAATCACGGTATAATATACGCTACGTGTTTTATTTTTCTTACATGGAACATTTAATTATTTAAATTAAATCAGTACATATAACTAAAATTGAAGTGTCAGTTTTTAATTTCAAATTAAAGTATATACGGTACTTAAATAAAAAAAAAATAAAAAATTTTGTCTGTGTGCCTGTTTCTTCCGGCTAATATATGAAATGGCTGGACTGATTTTGACAGAACTTTCTCTGGCTTGACTTGGATAGCTAATGTTATAAGTAGAAAGTTAGGGAGTACTTTTATTTTATTAGAAAATTATTAAAACCGTTTAATTTATTTTAACTTACGTCCAGCGAAGCGAAGGGGCCTCACATATTAAACTTTAAGCTCAGTCGCATCTGGACATTCGGTTTGGAGGCGGAATCTACAGTTTTTAGTTTTTGTCAATCTGTCAGATTTATATGAAATTTGGTATGATAACCTAACCAGCCCCAGGTTAACATATAGGGAACTTTTAACTACGGAAAAATATTACTTACATCTCTGAGAAACGTATCCTAATCCTAATGTACGGTAGGGAAGCGGACCAAGGGTAAGTCGCTAGTATACCTTATATGTATTGATACATGTTTTGCCTACTCTGACTCTAACTTAGTTTAATCAGTATTATAATTTTGCTTCTATTAATGTAAAGCTTAAATAAGCTTATTTTAGTAAATATAAATAATGAAGCCAAAATATTATGTGTGGTTATTTAGTGTCTATATAGGTACCTACACCTACTATTAATTAAAATATAAAATACATGTTCTTTCGTCATTTTAAGACAACACGTTTAAAGGCGGTACTATGCGGCGGTATATGGAAAATTGACCTATGTACATATATTTATTTATTTTCTAGGGAAACCATAGACACAGAGAGAAATGTAGAGCTAGGACAATATCTCCGAATCAAAGCAATCATACTAGTAAATGCCCTTATTTTGATTCGTGTCTTCGATTGCAACGCTACAGTAGAAGGTACCCATAGATAAATATTTTGTTTATAATATATTTGCTATTGGTAATGTGACAGGAGTTAGTCAAGCGTAGAGAGAAATGTTTAGTACAACGAGTCGCTCCGTTTCTACATGTAATCAGTCTTAGTGTTTGTTTTTTTTCATATTCACCGATCAGTATATTATATAACGTGTATTCTCCATTCTACGCGACATTGGCGAAGTCAACTGTGCCCAATCGGCACTCATGGAAGCCATTGAAAGAAATAATTGAATTGAATTGAGAAATGTTTAGTAGAGTTTATTTCGCTGATATAATACATGTTTTATTATTATTATAATAAAAAAAACCCTTGGAGGGGTTGTAACGGACACGTTTTTTTAAATGATTTAGAAATAAAAATACACTCTTTATTTCACTTATTTGTTCTTCATCAAAACTTTCCTTACTCAATGTAAATATTACGTGTTTCCAGGACCTTCGAACATATAATTTACCAAATATAAAGACTAGATAATATTTGGATAAATACTTTCCTGTGTGTTAATTCAGGATAAATTCTAAACTTCACTTAAATCTATTGAGTTACAATCAGTAATATACATAGATACACATTCACTCACAAACTTTCATTCATGATATTATTACTGTGATACAGTATTATAAAATACAGTTGCGTCACGGTATAGAAAACTGATAAAAATCATAACGTATAATAGCATATTAAATGTTAATGATTCAAAAAAAAAGTATAAACGATATTACAAGTGTAATATTAAATTCAGTCTACGAATAACAATAGATGTTATATATTTATTGCACAATCTTCATGAATTTCATTAACTCGCTCGAGCGATCCCTGAAAACCGGCTGTGTAATCAGCGTTGCTAAAGTATAGGCGTGGCGATCCACTAATATCGATGAGTAATTACCGTGATATAAGCAGCGTTGAACTCGAGAATTATTCGGGCCCCTCATTATTTTTTTATTGGAATATAATACATTGACATTATAACAGTTTGTTATTACGATGCATAATATTTTTTCTTGTGGTGTAGTAACAACAACACAATCATGTCTAATAAACTTCTAATATAGATATATGTATTTACTTCACTTTCCAAAGAACTTCAATTCATTTTCAGAAAATTGAAAATGCCCCGAGTAACTAAAACTTTGTTTAATAAACGAATGCGTGACTGTAAAAAATGTGTCATTTATCGGAAGTCTGCAAATTGTATAGTCCCCAAAAGAAACACCATTCATATTGGCCCAGTCGGGTTGTCGAAATAAAGAGTACAATCCCGAAAAAATACAAGGCAAAAATTTATTTTACCAGCCTAAAAAATAAAAACGTTTAAATATCCTATCATAATAAAATAGTAGAGATCAATGTAGTACAAATTGTACCTACTTTATTTCTGTACATGTAGACCCTTATGGCGTTTAAGGTCAATAATAAATGATATAGTTCAATAATTACTAAAAATTCGTATAAATTAGAATCCTAATGTGATTACTGTTATTATGGTGTAAAATTGTATGATGTATGTGTGTCGCAAAATTTTGTATTAGGATCTCCGGTATTGAAATAATCCAAAAATAAGTTGGGCAATAATTGATTATGTTGTGGTTAACTATAATAATTTTAAATGAAAATTAGCCAAAGTTACATACGAATGTAACAGCTTGTTCATTTGTATTATTACATACGAGTATATTGGCTACAAATTTACAAGTTACAATTTTTACAGTTAATTCATGTATGAGGCACAAATGGAATCTATAAAAAATCAATCAAGTATGAGTTGCAACAAGGGTACAAATCTCTATTACAAGATACCTATGATTGCTTAAAGTATTTATTATTTTTTTATATTTTAAGTCACTATTTCCTAGTTACTTCTACTCTTTTCCTGGGAGTAAATTTAAAAGAAATTCAACGGTTTTATAATTTCTAATCGAATAAAAGCAGGCTAAGTTACTCCTTATAACATTAGCTAAAAAAAGCATTACTAATATAACCGTAATCTACTTTTAATTTACTTAACTAACATCAACAATGTATTTTATTTCTTGCCGTAGAACATAACCCCTCCTATGTTCCGAGGTGGGCGTAAATAGCTGCGACACAGTTTATACTAATGCAGCTAATTACGAACTAACTGTTATTAATATGTATGTTACTATGTTCAATAAAATCTTTAAATCTTTAAGCTATCTGTAGAGTAGTCTCATCAAAATCGGTCCAGCCGTTTCAGAGATTACCCAGAACAAATAGGCAGACAAAGAATTAAAAAAAATTTTTTTTGATGTTAGAAGGTACCTTATAATATACTATCATATGCATTTAAAAACAGACACTTCAATTTTATTTATATGTACTTAATACTGCCCTCTCCAGCCCTCTTCTTGCGAAAAATTGCTAGGTTTTCTCAGACATCCAGGTTTCTTCACGATGATTTTCTTCACCGTAATACAAGTAATAGAAATGATTTGCACATGAAAATATCAGAGGTGCGAGACCTGGATTTGAACCCGCATCACTCGGTTATCCAAGCGAGCGCTGGGTTACTGCCTTAATAAATATCATACTACCTACTATAAATATATAAAATTATTTTAAAAAATTCATTGTCACTTTAATGCGACATGAGCATTCTTGACGTAATGTCGAACCATCGTGTACCTTTATTTATCATATTTACATGTATATCAATTGCCTTGAATATTATATAATTTTATAGAATTAATCTTTGCTTGTCACTTGTGCGGTATAAAATATTCTATTCTCCCTGAATCCTCTATTTGCCAATGACTCATAAGTATTATAAGTCTTTTAGTATTTAGGCTGTTTTCTTTTCTCGTTTTCATGAGAAACCTTTTTTTGTTCTAGGATAACAGACCAATGTCAAGTTCGCTCGCTACTTTTAATCCAAATATCCTCAAAAATCGGTTTAGTCGTTACGAAGTAGAACTCGCTAGTAATGTAACACTTGAGTTCAATAACACATACGACTAAGCTCATAAAGTACCTATTTCGATTTATACATAGCAAAAGCTACAAATATAGCTTTTTACTGATTAAGTATTTCTTACATTTTTTTAGATCTGATTTAACTCCACTTCTAGTAGAAATACGAAAATTTGCAAGTTTTTTCTTTATTGTAGTGTGGATTTATGAGTAGAAGAAACACCCTATTCCTAGAAGAAACACATAGGCAAAATAAATAATTGAATAACTTAGCTTGTTAGTTGTCCATACCAAAGTAGATAGAGCTTATGGAATTTTTATTTGAGGCCAATATAACGTAGATGTTTGTTAAAGTAATATAATTTCTTCTGTCAAAACTATTTTTCTTACGAACTAAATTCTTTTATATTTAATTTAATAAATGAATATTAAAATTTACAACAGTTTTAAAAATTGAATTAGCCGAAAATTGAGATTTAATCTCATAGCCGATTAAAAATTATTGCGCTCATATAAAAGTTTATAACTTATTAATTGGAATATAAGAAAATATTACGTTATTAATGTTATTTTATTTGACCTATACAAAAATATAAACGGCGAATGGAACTCCATGCTTAGGATCTTTATCGATAATAACTTGGATTTTAGAGTACGTAAGTGAACTTCAAGGCAAAGTATATGTATTCGTACCTATTTCGTAATAATTTTAAGCTTAACAATGCATTCTTAGACTGCTCCTTTCTAATACCGATGCAATAATAAAATAATGATCTTACATATTTGACTTATTAGAGAAGTTTTCTAGTTTTCGTATATAAAGTTTCGTATAATATGTACGATTATTATATTTTATTTACTTAAGTAAATAATTTTCGACTGTCGGCGCTAACAATCAGAAACATACAAGATTATTAGCCAATAATATACCTATAAAATTTAATAATGTATGTAGATATAGTAAATTTTAATTCATCAAATGGTTTTATTACTTTATTTCTCTCAATTTAATAAAATATAAAATAAAATGAAAACTACTTCACAATTTTATGATATTTAAAATAATGATTTTGTACATTTCCTCCCTTATATAACTTACCTTGTTGGGTGTTGGGAGGGACTCATGAGCGAGCTGGCATTCAATTTGGGTGCGTTGTTCCATTGGAGGTATGCTTACTTAGTTGAGTGGTGGTCATTGTGATCCGCCACGGTATTTTACTGGGTAGTACCTACTGGTTTTTCTAACCGATGGGTCCCACAAGCCACCTATATGTGGGTATCTGTAAATTCTATCCTAACATTAAAAAAGGTAGTACATTCTACATTATAATTAATTTATTATTACCAATTCGTATATAGAGCAGAAAAAATTAAATAGGTTAATCCATTTCTTATAAAACGTCCTATTCTATTTTTTATGCTCTTTAGATAATAATTATTCAAAAGTGCCAAGTTTGCCACTAAAGATAAATTATGAACTTGTCGTTATATTATCTCATATCTGTTTAGTTTTTAAAGTTTTTAGTTCGAACAGTGTTAGCGATTAACTAATGAACACCATAATAATCAAAGCAATTTTTATAATTAATACATATTTTTAATATCGTAAAACCTCATTTAACTTTGTCACTCCTAAAGGATTAAATAAAAAAATGCAAATTTTTTTGTGTCGAATTAATTTACGTTCTCTGTTACATGTAAGAGAATATTCTATATATATCACGGCTATATACGGCGACATTTTTAAACCATTTGAATAACGCAAGAGAATAAAATAAGATTTTTTTCTGGTTGCTCTCGTTACGAAGACAGTGGTAGCCCAGTGGTCACTTGAGCCGAGTGATGAGTTTTCAAATCCGGGTTTGGCACTTCTGATATTTTCATGTACCAATCATTTCTAACATGATTACCACTAGTCTTATGGTGAAGGATAAATCGTGAGCAAACCTGCATGTCTGAGGGAACATAGCAAGTTTTCGAATGACATGTGAACTCCGCCAACCCGCACTTGGCGGGCATGGTGGAATATGGCCTGATTGGCCCCTTGAATTGATGGGAGCCCCTTGCCCAGCAGTGGGACGTTAAAAAGGGCTAAATACTCACGTTATATCCGACTTTAGGTACAAGTTTCTATTTTAATTCAAGTTTCTATCTCTTTTCAATCTCTTGTTTAATATGAATCTATTGAGCTTCATAATCTCAGATAAATAACCCACCATACACCATTCACTTACATTTTGTACTATTAGTTCTGTCTTAAAACGATAATTTTGCTTTCAAGAAATCGTGAAGTTGTATCGCATGAATTAAAAATAAAAAGTTATATTATTCATAGATTTTATATTAAATTGTTCATAAGTAGATTTTACGTATATTTTGGATTTAAATGTATTTTTGTTAATAGTTTTATACTAAGTTATTTATGTTACCTATGGGTTAAATGTAAAATGAAAAACTAAAATAAGAAAAAAAAATAAATACCTACTTATATCATTTCGTTATTGTAAATATTTATTGTATTCGAATACTTAATAATACCGTATTATCATGACATGCAGATCATTGACATTTTAAGAGGGTGGTTGAACGGATGTTTTCAAAGCTTATCACGTTTAAAAGTTCATTGCGAAGGTTCGTTAATTTTGGCATGCAAATTTGTATAAGTTATTACTCCAACAGGACACTCAGAAAACAATGGCATGTTTCTGCAAAATATACATACGCAAGGTACCATCCTAATGTAGAATATTTCTAAAAATAATTTCCACCATTTTAACCTTTATTAGCATAAGTTACCTCCTACATTTCTGTACATCGCATTCTACTAAAATATGACGCGTATGCTTAATTTTTTACACAAATTCAACGTACAGGGCCAACACAATGTGCGTTATTTATTTTAGTTGTGTCATGAATTTATTCTTTAATTGTATAAACTAGTTACGATTTTTTGCAAATTTAACGGAATGTAAAGAAAATAATATTTCAAGGTGTTGGATTAGTCGCAAAATATTATTAATTAGCTTGATCTTGATATTTAATAACTTTTCAATTTAAAATACTTAAGCTAAGAATTTCATTAGCTATGTTCAATTCGAATTAAGCCTTAATTCTACTAGTAGAGACTGACAATATTTTAATATTTAAGTAACTTACTAGATAGTGTTAATGAAACTTTTTACATTTGTTATTAGAAATGAATTTAAATTATTTTAAATACTCCACTATTTAGGTCCTAGCGGCTCTCTTTGCTTGGGATCACCTCGGACTTTTTAACAATTAGTATAGAATAGATAAACTCTATATTAGTATATACACATAGGTATTATGAGTTTTTAAATCCATTATTGGAGAAATGATTAATTCCCCAAACAAATCTATTTAACAAACTTTATTTTATTTTTCGTGTGTAATATTTTTCCTTCTTTTGTGAGTGAACATTTTATTTTGTGCAATAAATTTTGAGTTACTATTCACTAGCATATTCATCCTTTCCACTAACAAATCTCAATTTTGCACAAACGTGAATTTCGTGTCATTAGCCTTTCTAATAAAAGCTTCCAAGTAAGATGATACTTGAGATTTTAATGGCTCACTCTGAGTATCAAAAATTGGTTGTTTACTTAAAAGCAGATTTGATATTTCTGTTATTCTGTGTAAATTACAATAATTAATATCGTGATTTCATCTAATGAAATTTAATATTATATCAAAGCCGACTTATTTGTGTAAATCCCTTATTTACGTTACTCGTATATATACGCGTATTTTATTTAGTAAGTTAAATATTTAGCTAATGTTCCAACATATTATGAGTTTTCAAACGCATATAGGTAGGTACTAGGTATACTTACTTTGGCAGTCAATGCAAAAGTTTGTGTTAGAGCGGTTTATGGTCTCGATAGCGACCGGCAATCTGGCCGAACGTAAAGCTAAGAAACGTACATGGAGGTGATGTTGTGTGGCCTTGCGGGTTGCTTCAGGTACTTTTTTGATAGCAGAGTGAACTGTGGAGCAACCCCTTGGCTGAGTAGCCTGCTTCAGCTGACCTGCAACCGGGCGCGTCGCGTCGTGGTTGCATGCGTAAGCCATCCTGCGACGCCCCATTAAGACGAAGGAGGGTTTGTTGGATTTTATTGAGTAGTACTGGCTTTTCTAGCCGGTGAGCATCACCAGAGCTAAAGGTACTGTGCGTAGATGTATTTTCCAAAATTGAAAAAAAGTACTTCTTTCTTTCTTTCTTTCTTATAATAGAGTCAACTAATAAAGAATAAACCACGAAGTGTTTCATTGAAACCACAAACAAATACAGTCCACCACAACTAGTTTCTGTCAGAACCTTTAAGCAATTCCATTTAGTTCGAGACTACACCATTTCGACTTCGCTTTATAATATGAACGAACACACGTTGCACTAAGAGCTCGAACTTACTTAACCAATCGAAGTAAAATGTATTTATACTTTTAAAACTTAAATAAATTACAGTGTTTTTTTTATTTCTATTAAAAACGTTGAAAATATCGTATAAACGTGTTTAAAACATATAGGATATACCTGTATAAATGTTGCATTTGATAAGAAAAATCTACTTATTGCCCTTATATTGTATGTAATATTAATATATTGTATGTAATAAATCTATATCTATCTTTACATATTATAAAACAAAGTCCACCGCCGCGTCTGTCTGTCTGTCTGTTCGCGATAAACTCAAAATCTACTGCACCAATTTTCATGCAGTTTTCACCAATGGATAGAATGGTTCACCAGGAAGGTTTTAATATATAATTTGTCAAGTTTTTGTATAAATTGGCTAAAATATAATGATATCTGTTGGAGGTGTCGGAAAAATATAAGCCGTCTGGGAGCTTTCAACGAAAACGCTGACTAAACCTTTTGAGATATAACTAAATGATGTATGGTGGAATTGTGTATCTTATATAGGTCTACAAAAAAGTCCGCGATGGCATATAAGGAATATATTATAAGGATAACATACTATATGGAAAAAAGTTAGGAAACTTAAAACAACATTATACAATTGACGGCGTTTGACGTATCATGTTACGACCGTTGCCATGGTGCGTGCAATTCATATATCAATAGCTTTAACAATAAGTAGGTATCATTACGAAAAGATACTTAGATTTTTTTAATAAAATATAATTGGCATAAATTATATGTGTTTAGCCCTTTTTAATGTCACACTGCTGGACTCGAGGGTGGTCAAACCAGTCTTAGTCCACCACGCTGGCTAAGCGCGGGATGGCGGACTTCACGTGTCTTTGAAAACTCGCTAGGTTCTCTCAGACAGGCAGGTTTCTAGAAATTATTCACAAATTAAAGTATTAGAGGTGCGAGACTTGGATTTGAACCCTCGTCACTTGGTCATCCAAACGAGCGCGTTACCACCGGGCTAGCACTGTCTTGGCACAAAAAATAGCGTAACGTATATTAGCGAATGAGAATATA
This sequence comes from Boloria euphrosyne, assembly GCA_951802675.2. NCBI lineage: Eukaryota > Metazoa > Arthropoda > Insecta > Lepidoptera > Nymphalidae > Boloria > Boloria euphrosyne. The sequence continues at coordinate 8,263,670 of OX637879.1, read as the reverse complement.
TTGCAATTTTTATATATCACGATTGATAAATAATTAATTTACAGTCGTAACTGTCATATAAAGTGCTTATGACATCCGGGAACGCTCATTTTCGTCTTCGTCGTTCATCCTCGGCCGCTCCGCATGATTGCCTTGTCTAGACGGATTCGTTAGATTGAATAGATTAGTATACACCTCGAGACAGTGGCTTTAGTAAGAAGCTTAGCAGTTTTGCCTAAGTCATTGTTTGCTAAACACGTCATTTTTTACTCCACTCGTGTTAATTGTCTGATATTCTCTTAATGGTTTATTTGTTAAAGTGATTCAACATTAGCTTTATCTATAGGTTAAAGGTTATGCGAGGGTTGCAAAAATGGCTGACGTGTAATTTCAAGATGAATATTAATTTGAATAGAATTTATATTAAGATGATAAGATGAATAGAATATTACTTTAGATATATTCCAAGAGTAGGTCTAAAATCTAAATTAAAAAAAAAAAACATATAATTATTTTCTAAATATTACGTAACGTTTATCCTCGTTTTTGATCGAGTATCTTATTTGGGTAGTTTAGGTATATGTACTATACCCAAAAAAATATCTTACTCCCTATACACAAAACCAATTTCAGTGTTGTTTTTTATAACTAATAAACCTAAAATCCCTATTTTTTTATTATATTTTTATTGTATTTTCCTAGCTTAGCCATAAAATTTGCACTAAGTAAATTAATTGTAAACTACAACATTTTTTTATTTTCATCCTTGGGAAATGCATTTACGAATACCACTAGTAGCAACACTAGTTCAACCACGATCCCCACCGGCCCGGCATATCTGCCGAAGTAGATCTCACAGCCATGAACATGAACATGTGGTTGCTCCACAGTCCACTCTGCTATCAGAGAAAAATGCGCAAGGAATGCGTGCAACGTACACCACGTGCGTTACACGCACTCTTTGCGCGTTGCTTGGGAACGCACGTTCGGGAGGGTTCATAAGACGAATTGTCTTAACTCTAATAACAACAAACTAAACTCGATCTTTAGACGTTTCATTTTTCACAAAACATCCTTATGTACTTTCTTAATTTTTCTTTACTAATTTGGGTTTTAATTCTAATGGTTTTGATTTTCGAATGAAACAATATACGAGACAAACACTTTATTATGCAATTTAGTTGATTCTAAAAGAAATTATGATACCGACTTATTTTGATTGAATATTATTAAATTTAATCATCTTTAATAAACGCAGTTCTTGGCAAAACTTTTGCAGCAGCTCGAATGTTATGTACGACGGTAATATATGCTTTTTCTACTATTTTACACAATACATTTCTCTGAATATCCTTCTTTTTGGCACTATATTTCTGTTTTCTTTCCTTAAGATCTTTATCTGCAAAGAATATAAAATATATTACTAATATGTCATATAAGTATTTATGTTGTATCTTTTAAATTGAAAGTTGAATTTATTTATTAAAAGTTTCACTCAAAGTATATGCTATACATAGAATTTTATTACCAGCAGATTTGTTTTTTTTATTATTTCAAAGTACTAAATACTTTCAATGTGTTTGAATTTACTAGTGCTAATTATCAAATATCATAATATTATGTTGTTTCTATTTCCAATACAAACTCAAGCATTCAGCTCAGTTAAAAGCCCATTTAAAACTACCACTAGCCTTCTATTGATTGTACGCATTTCATTACATTATATTAGTGATTACTTTGTTCTTACTAAGAATCTTGCTTTAAGTCCTATAGATCAGGATGATATTATTATCAGTTATTTATCATATCGTATAAGTAACTATAATTCATTAATTACTGACCTGATTCTAACGCGTCCCTTAATTCGGAACTTATGATTACTTCCGGGTCATTCACAGTCTGACAACTTGTTGTTTCCGGCCCAACTTCATAATGCTCTACACCTTTATCGTCGAACTTGTAATCGTATCCGTATCTTGTTGTTCCTAATGCAGCTGTTGACATAAAAAATGTCTAATGTATAAAGGTAAAGTCTGTTTGCTTTTTTGTTTGTGTATATAATGATGATAGTCACTGGTTTCCTTGTAAATAAAGAGAATATTTAAAAAAACTTTTACTTAGAGAAAGCTCTAATAATAAAGACTCTATTATAATTAAAAAAAATAATTAATAGTAATGACAGGGATTAAATGTGTAGAATCAGAAGAATATTAAGTATAGATTGTACCTATTATTATTAATAACCTTTTCTTTTTCCTATGAGAAAATTGCATAAAAAATGCATATTTATACAAAAGAGTAAACTAATATTTCAGTAATAGGGTGTAATACTATAAGTAACTTATTGAATTGAAAACATGCCTGGTTATTAAAGATAAAATAAAAGTAATAAAATGAAGTTAATGGCGCAAACAATTCCTACACACGAGGATGAAACTGCGGGAATCCTTAATATTAAATAAATACAATATTCAACAGCTGCTTCCCTAGAGTGTGATTTGTTTGTTAGCGTTTTTTATACTTTTGAGAAGATACTCGTACCTATGTATAATACCTAGCCCAGAAATTGTTTGATACAGTTTCGTATTATTCTTCCCGAGAAACAGTAAGGAAATTGTAACAATTTCACTTGAATTGACTGTAGAATATATTGAAGACTTTACTGTACAAGAGCAATATACTCTGGGATAAAAGCCACGTCTATTCAAAGCAATTTTAAGAGAATAGGTGATGTCACGTATACACTTTAAGTTAAAATTAAATTATATCAGAATTGAATTATTATAATCGGAATAGTTAATATTAAAATAAAACCCTAAGGATGTTTAAACAGTAATGTTACTTTAGAGATTTAAAATTAGCTCAACTAGAAAGCTCGGATTTAGAGAAATGTTGGGTCCTCGCTACGGACGGGAGATTAATCGTAAACCAAATTCAGTTGAATTTAAACGCTTTAACAGCTTTGCAATGACTGGATATAGTATTGTAAATAAGTATAAATATAAAACAGTTTAATAAAATATGTAACAGCATAATACTAAAATAATACATTAGAGGTTAAATATTGTTTTAATATTATTGTAAAAAGTTTATAAAATAACTTCATTGTTAAAAGTATCATATATTGTTTGTTCGTAAAAAGCTTATAAAACGACATACCACATGGTATGTCATAGTTAAATTTTCATAGTACGATGCAAGTTTTTAAATTGTCGCCATCTGGGCTACTTTTTATTTTAGGTTAATACTATGTATTGAAAGTCTCTAAATGCTACGCCCACCTTGTGCCGATGTGACCACATCTGTGCATCATAGGCACGGTTCTTCTGGTATGTACTCGTGATTCACGTGATTGCACCTAGTTCTCTTAAGATCGGCTTAGCCAAGATTACTGGTTAAAAACATTTTGTCAGGAAAATATGTAAGAAAGTTTGTTTGATTTTTTATGCAAATAAGGAGATAAGCACTATATGTATATATCGGTTTTTAACGTTCTACTGATAGGCACAGATCCATTCAATATAAGGGGAATTAGGCTGGCCAAGCTACGCTACGCTGGCGAAGTGTAGGTCGGCCGACTCCACACAAGTTTCGAATACTTGCTACATACTTTCAGACGTTTTTCACGATGTTTTCTTTTACCGAGAGTTAAGTGGCAATCATGTTAGACGATTTGGTTATGAGAATATCAGAGATGTGACATATGGATTAAGTTTATAATATACATTAGTACATTGTACATGCTTTAAATCAGAGACAAGAAACTATAATGCTATGTATAACAAATAGTAATGGAAACAGACAAGTGCTACAATTTGTTGATTGATTGATCTGACATTGATTGTAAATTGGTACGATTATTTCGTCCTTGAGTTGATATTTTGTTAGTTTCGAGAGAACAAAAATGAGTGAACGAACTTCAATTTCAATTTCTATTGTTAAATTAATGGTCACGAATGAATCTTAGAAGACGGCATATTAATATACAACAATTTACACTCTTAGTCTGCCAATACATTTATCCATCCCAATTGCTACCACAGATTTTTAGTTAATATATATTGTGATAATCTTTTTTAGGTCTATAATATCATATATTATACATATGTATAATACGTAATAGTGGGAATATTTACACTATGCCACTGATAAATGCAATTACTAGCACTCATAAATGCAGCTATTTATTAAGGTTTGAGTGAGTAATTATTTAATCCCATTTAACTGGAAAATCTTTTTAAGTCTGTGGTATGTTCGCCTGGTATGGATATGCTCAACCATTCCATTCGATTTAATAAACCACAAATTCTCGTTTAAAAGAATCCATATATCCCGATGATACATAAATCTATTGAGATTTAAAAATTTCGCTTTGCAACTGAATAGTAATCTGGAAGCTAATTTCTGTGCATAAGAACCAATATTCTTTAAAATCCTAATTTGTAATAGAGTTATCTAATTCAATTTAAAAAGAAATAGTATCGAACACTAAAGTCGAACAAATGTACAAAGCTACTTATTGTTACAAATACGAAGTATGTATGTGCGTGTCTATGTTCAAAACACTTTCAATTCAATTCAATTATTTCCTATAATGGTTTTCAGAATTGCCGGTGGGCAATGTTGGCTTCGCCAATGTCGCGTAGAAAAAATACTTTTTATGTGTGTAATATTCATTACGTCTATAAATGTAATTTCGATCGGACTTCATATTAAGGCACAGAGTAAAAATAAAAAAGACAGTTACTTCAACTTTGTTAAAAGAAACCATTCCTTTAAATAACATTGAATTGTGCTTAAATAAATTAAAAAAGGTATTAAATACTTACTTCCTTTAATTGTATAAGCGCCGGAAAACGATTTAGAGCCTTTACTAAGCTCTATCGTGACATCTCCAACTATATTTAAGTCCATTCGAGTTTGCAGTACAACAGATTTTTGTTTAGTGTCCATCCTGTTAAATGCAACATTGTTGTTTATGTTTTTTTTATTAAAATTGTGACACTGATATAAAATGAATATTAATCATGACGAAAATTTTTGATAAGGAAGAAATTTTTATTTAAAAACTAGGATGTGTTTCGACTTTCGGATAACAATCCTTTCAAAATTGAAAATAGAGATTTGTTTATTGATTTTAGAAAGTATATAAATATCTATTATAAACGTACTTTAATTCCGAAAACTGTTGATCCTTCAGTCCAGTAACTTTCAGATTTTTGAAATGCAAGACCGTGTCCGCTTTTTCACTGAGATTAATGTCTAGATTCGGTATGAACAAGGGATCGATAGCCTTTATGTCATAAGCTGGTATTCCTTTGCAGGTTTTTTCCAAAAATTGCTGTGTCGTTTTGCTGAGACATTCTGTATCATCTATTGAACAAGCTATAAGTAAGGAATCTGAAAATAAAAATAGCAAAATTGTTATTTTAATCAATCTTTGTTATTAACTAGGATAATAATTATTTTGCTGATTTAATTTAGTACATTAAATAATCTGTGATTCTATAAATTTAATTCCAAATTTTAAAAAAATATATAAAATTATATATAAACCTATATATACCTTGAACTTGAACTAGAGATAAGTAAAGTTAACGAAAGTTTGTGTAGAATCAAAGGTTACTTGGTATCTTAATCAAATAGATATTGTTTGTATGAACTTGCTCGTCAGTTAAATTAAAACAAAATCTTTTAAACGTTAAAAATTTTCGCTTTGGGTAAGATGCGAGCTAATTGTTTGTATACAATTTTATAGTAGGGATATAATGTTAAAAAAATACATAAGTATTTATGATTAACAAAATCGAATATAATTAAAAAAAATCTAAACTGTACACTAAAAGGAAAAATTTTCGAAACGGATATTTACTCTCAATAAGTACGATAAATAAAGGTATAATATTTAATTTATAATTAAAGTGGAAACATATTATGTTACTATCGAAGTAAACATGATTTTGTTTGACTTGAATAGGCCTTTTAGATATTTTTAGCATTTGCAGCGCACGTGAAATAAGACAACAGATGGATAAAATTTTAATATTATTATTAGAAAAATTGAAGTAATTTATTCATTCAAGACTATACAAAATTATTTATTTTTTATTATTTATTTTAAAATATAAACTTCTTGCGTCAAAACGCACAGCAAATCGCATTCACATATTATCCAATTCTAACTTATTTAGACATGTCGGTGACAAATAACCTATTGCAAAGGGCGAAATAGATTTCAAGCATTGTAGCCATTGAAGAGATCAACTATACATATCCTGGCTCAGTTTAGACTAATGATATCAAATTATTGTACTGACATTGAAAGTTCATACATACTGTGTGAATAATATAATTAGAAATACATATATAATACAAATTGTTATTTTTTTTTATTTAATTATAAATTGTTGTTAAAGTAATAAATAATATAAATTGTTTATATCTGTGAAGTTAATTAGAGATGGCGCTCATCGCCATAATGTATAGACAATAGATAGAGTATTGAAATTTTTTTGCATCAATCACACTCTTTCATTTTTGCAGTCGGTTACAAATAACAAACAAGCCTTTATAAAATCCAGTTGTAAAAACCTGACTCTAACTTTTCTTACTTTTTATGTTTGATTTACATGACATGACATTTAGACAATTTATTGTTCAAAGAAATTTTATGAGATTAACATAAAATATTTTCATAACATTTTCTTCTTATATATCTTCGGCTGTTTTCTAAAGACGACAAATTAACCCATTCTCCAAATCTTGAATTCGTTAACTAACAAAATACTCACAGACTCAATTATATTATTTATAAAGTAATGAAACTTGTTTATAAATTAAGAAAGGACTTTTGAAACTTCATCTCTAAAAGGGTTGACCACTTTAGGAGATGAATTTTGTGTAAGGACGAAAGTTTGTATGGAAGTTAGGTTTTTGAAGTTAGGCACGTGGATGATATTGATTGATTGAGATTTATTTAAGTTTTTGCTTATATGTATTACTAAAGGGGAATCCCAAAAGACACCCTTGTTTAATACAAAGGCAGTATTTTGACAATGCCATCAGATTTGTATTCAGGTACTAGTTTATTAGACAGTGATAAAAATTAAATAACCTATGAAAAAAAATAACTTATTTAAGTATTCATATTATCCATAGATTATTATTTTTAATACTGGCAGCTAATTTTCATATAATTTAAAATAATAACACTTTTTGCTGATCCTCTTATTGTTTATACTAAGCAATGGAGAATGGAGATTTAACCGCGCTTTATCTATTTAAGCGGTATTTCTTAAGTGGAAATTGTTTATGAAGATTACAAGTACTAATCTGTCACAAAGATTATTTTAATTTTTATCACAACATAATATACAAAATTATAAAGTTAAGATTCCATTCAATGTCATCTAAATTAGTTCTAATATAAAATTTTACAAATAATAAGCATTTTTAAAGAAAAATAGATTTTAAAAGCTCTACTATAGTAAATCGATCAAAAATGTCATCAAAAAAAATAACTACTCGCCTCCATCAGAAAGGACACTCGTAGTGAATACAAGTACCAATATTGCACTCAAACACACCATATTGTTCGGTAGACTCACAAGCAACTGATAAACGACTTAAATCGTTTCCGTTAGTACATGCTTTGACTTATATATGTAATGATTGTGCTGGTGCAAATATCGTTATAAAGAAAATAAATGTGATACATGTATACATAGGTCAGATATTATCATTGTAACATAAGAACATTCGTTTGATTATAAACATTAGCTTGTGATTTCTTAATAATTATTGGTATTTTAAGTATTTTAGTCATTTGACATTATAGATCAGAATTATAGGCATCTTTTATGTAATAGATATATTACCTTTATAATGTGAAAAAGAAACACATAATCTATATATATAAAAATGAATTGCTGTTCGTTAGTCCCGCTAAAACTCGAGAACGGCTGGACCGATTTGGCTAATTTTGGTCTTGAATGATTTGTGGAAGTCCAGAGAAGGTTTGAAAGGTGAATAAATATAAAAAAAAGTTAAGGTCTTTTATTAATCGATTGAAGCAGTACGAAGTCTGCCTGGCCAGCTAGTACTTATGTAAATATTATAATAATATTTTCTAAATTGCTATTTTAAATGCGTCTTACAGTTTTTGTACGTCATTAAAAATATTAAAGACCCAATAAATTAAATCAATGATCCTTCATTGAAATTAATGTTAATTTTAACCGTTCATTTTACAAAATAAAGGAAAAGCTAAAACCGTATCTATCAATATCGTATTTAGTCCATTTTGTATATCAATATAAAGTTATATAAAGTAAAGCAAAAAACTTTATAAATACACACAGTATAGAAAATATGTTAAGCCTCCAAACGCAATTAGTAACGAATTGTCTATATGAGGATACATAGGTAGGTGTGAAAAGGGAAGTCGTCAAAAAATTTGTTTGTTCAAACAATTGAATAATTCGCGTGCTCTTTGGGGTCGTTATGTAGATAACTTTTGGCATCACGTCCGATAAAATACAAAAATAGCATCGAATTCAAGTATTTTACTGCATTTTTTAGTTTCTAATAAATAGCCGTTTAATAAATATGTGCAAAATGTCGTTAGACTGGGTTATTCAATATAAGAATTTTAATTGAGCCTTGCAATTACCTTACAATACTTTATAATGCTTAGATTGCTTTAGTACCTACTTGTTTATAAAATGTACACGAGGAACACATTCATTCTTTATTTATATTTAAATTGCTTATTGGTTACGTTACTATAAGAAAAGAACTAAATAATACTTAAATTATATGTTACAAAACCTGCTGATAGGCGATAGATAAAAAATACTCTTGTCAGTTATGATTTGGAGCTGAATTTGTCCTGTGAACACGTTTTATATGCAGCCTTTAGTGTGACAGCAAAAGAAATAGTATAGAGTCGGAGTCATCGATCAATCTCCTTCGTGTCTTCTCCATTCTATGTGACATTGGTGAAGCAATCTGTGCTCAACTGGCACGCTTGAAGCCATTATCAAGAGAATTGAATTGAATTGAGTCGAAGTCATGACACACTCGATTTTTACGTTGCTGCTTTAGTAACAAGGAAAATGCCCGAGAAGTCGTTTTCGTGATGCACTCTAGCCACCGTACCCATGATATTGTCGTATAAGATTAACAAACTTCACAGCTTTTCAATTTCTTCGCACATTCGGAGTTGCATTTATAAATTAGTTACAAAAACTTGTAACTGGAAAATTAAAAATTCTTTTACACAGTTCGTAAATACCTTTGTGGTTGACTTTTACGCCTTATGTAGTCATTAGCTTCAGTCTGTTTTTGAATTCCCTTTGACGATTCCAATAGAACTTGAATATATAGCAATATTGGTTCGAGACGAACAAATTAGACCCCAGCGGACTTTAGATTATATTTGTGGGAAAAGGAATTATTTATACACCTATTACATCCCGCAAATGTTTATACAAGTATTTAATGAATGTAAATTTTACAAATAGTGCTATTCGTACAATTCTACGAGATTTATTTCAGATGCAAATAATTGATAATATAGTTTTTGATTTTTTAATATTTTTTAATTAAGTTATACATTAAGCTTACAAAAGATTTAATACTTTTGTAAATTAAATTATTAAAATAAAATGTTATAAAAGTTTTACCATTACTTTTATTTTATCTTTTTTGGAACCAAAAGAGTAGAAATGAATCCAGGTTTTTTGCATTTCTACATTGGCCAATGAATATTCACTTTAAACAAAGCAGGATTACTCAAGTTTATAGTCACACGATTTTTGTGTTGCACTCCATATAGTAGGTACTTAAGTAGACTTTAATAACGGTTTTACTTTCATAAATGTTATAAAGATAAATCTTCTAGTTCCAACCAATGGATCTGGGAGTTGGTCTATTTTAATATAATTTAAGAACGTTAGAGACGAGTTTATTAAGATTATCTATACTCTATACTATTTATAAAGCTGAAGATTTTATTTGTTTGTTTGGTTGGTTGTTTGTTTGTTTGTTTGTTTGTTTGTTTGTTTGTTTGTTTGTTTGTTTGGACGCGCTAATCTCACGAACTACTGGTCCGAATTGACATTTTTTTTTGTGTTGGATAGGCCGTTTATCGAGGAAGGCTATAGGCTATATTACATCACGCTACAACTATTAGGAACGGAGCATCAATGAAAAATGTTACAAAAACGTATTCTTTTTGAGAGGTTTACGTTACGTCCGTTTACGGTTACAGTTATGCAAAAATTATGTATGACGGAATTATTCCCCATTAAAAAGTTAAAAAAAAGTCTGCGATAGCGTATGTCTATCTTTAAAGGTTGACTCACTGTAACCTTTTTTAGGGTAATTAAATATGTTTTAAGACAATGCATTATTTGCGAAGGTGTTTTTATAAACATGATATTAATCCTTACCTAAATAAATAAGTTACTCATCACAAGTATTTAATTTTGAACAGAATTGCTCTTGGCATCATTTGATTTCAATGAAGTTCTAACATAATTTTGCAACAAAATAATGAACACCGCGTGCAAGACGGGCAAAAGAATTTGGTTTCCAGCCTTTAGAACGCGAGCGAAGCCGCGGGAAAGGCTAGTATATTATATTAGTGTAGATTGTAATCGATAAGCTTTTAACTGCTCAAACGAATTTAATAATTCTCTTACAATGATTGTGAGCAAAATTCAAAAGTAATATACATTAATTAATAATTTTGATAATAATAAGTTTTCATTTTTAGACAAAATTTCCATAGCTGTGCGTTATTTAAAAAAGTGTTTTATCTTTGAAAACTCACGATTCACTATATTATCAAGTAATTAAACAAAATCATTGAATATCATAGGTAGTGTGGTAGTGATATGTATTTGAAAGAGCTCTGATTGTGGGTTCAATTCCTATGCACTTCATAAAATTTTGATCACATTCAATAGTATATCGATAAATACACTAAAAGTTAGTAAGAAAAAAGCTAACATGGTTTCTCTTCAATAATAGTGTATACTAGTATTGAAGTAAGTTGTTATTTGTAAAGTATCCTAGTAACCCTTTCAGCGCTCTACAATTCTAAACCTAGCATTCACTGCACGACTTGACTTGGATCAACTCGATGTTGGCCAAACACCAAAAATACTATTAGCTAAGTTATTTCTGTGGATTCTATAGTTTGTCTTCAAAATAGTCTCAGATTTATTTGATTCAAATATTCGTTAATTGTTTTATATAATTCAATTTCAAGATTAGTTCTAATGAACTTAGGCTCTTTATACTTACATAGGTACTATAGAACCTATTTACGTAGGATTTGTGATGCTATACTTTTTGGTGGCTTTTTATGTCTGCTGTATGCCGGTATTTAAGCAGCTGTTCACCAAAAATGAACAATATTCTTAATAAAATATTTATACAATTATCGTTTATAGAGACATACTGTATAATACATGACAAAACATTGACAATTCAAATTTCAAATCATCTGATACAGGGTGAAGGTCTAACAAATATTACAAACTTACACATTTACAGTCCGATTAAACAATAACATAGAGGGTTGAGGATGTTTAAGCTTAAAATTTGGCCTTTCATCTAAATGGTTTTGAGTTTTGTACCCACTTGGCAACTCATTCACGTGCCAACAATAGCGTTTTGGGCGTGTAAGCCTTATGTATGGCAGTAAACGTGTTACGAACATTTGAAACGTGTTCAATTTAACGGAGAAATAAAATTGTTACGACTGAAGGTAAGTTTGCCGCTAGAACATATTTTGTTTGACTTCGGACTTATGATTTTATAATATTATCAAATTACATAAATTAATAGAACCTTAATGATCCAGCATACTTTCATTATCCTTTGTTCTTTAAAAACACGTGTCAAATTAAAAGCTTTTTTCTCTCTCATGGTTAGCGTCGACCAATGACTTTTACCCAGACACTGAGTAAAATCTAAAGTCGAAAAAGATACCATATGTTTTTTAATCTTAAAAGGTTAAATTACTATTTCAGATGAATTTACATTAATATTCATTATTATTGACGTAGTAGTACTTCACATTAAATAAGAAAGATATCTATATTATCCTGTTTATACGAATATAAAGTAACATTTGACCTAAGAACCACTATTGCTTTAAACAATGTCATTATAAGAATGCATTTCTCATGAATTGAAAGTAATTTACCAAAATCTTTTATTTTGTAATAAAGCTATTTGTATCAATAATAAAAAGATATATAGTCGATTTTTTTAAGCAAGCGGGTTTGTGTTAGATGTTGAAACCGCAGGACTAGGTATAATTTATTTCATTTATTGTACCTGAAGTACAATGGCAGCAGAGTTAATATTTTATGGATGTTATTAAATATGTATGTATGTTTTATATTCAGTCCTTTCTAACGTCCTACTGCAAAACACGGATCTCCCTCAAACACGAGAGGAATCTGGCCATAGTCAATCAGACTGACTAAATGCAGATTAACGAACTTCATATATTTTCAAAAATTTGAGGTCCTTTGCTTGCAAGATTAAATATAAGAAAATCCTGAGTTTAAAGTTTTTCGTGTTTACTTCAACTTTTTACAGATCTAATCAATTTCTGTATAAATCTGTATATAAAAGCATTTACCAAATGTGATTGTTGGTACAGAAATAGGTACATTTATTTGGAATACTATGAAATATTGCTATAAATGTACCTACTTACAGAGAAGCTCAGTTTGATATTAAAGATAATATATATGTATTTCTATTATAAGTACGTAATATCATATAAGAATAACAAAAGAGATTACAAACGGGATTAAAGTCAATATCGGCCAGCATCATATACCTATATCAGCAAACTGTATCAGCGTATTGGCAAATATATAAAAACTTACCTGATTCTAACCTTTTTACTGCTTTTGCTCACTCACAGCCTGGCAAGTTGTTGTATTAGGTTCTAACTTCATAATGTTTTCCACTTTTATCGTCGAACTTGCAATCGTAACCGTTGTTCTTAAAGTATCTGTTGGGATAAAATAAGTTATAAAATAGCCTATGGTACAGAAAAAATAGATCATGCTCTTGCTTAATTTCATATATGTAGTGTATTTTGTAATTCATTTCAATATCCCCTTTTTGCTAAAAAAAGTCAAAAATATTAAGTTAAATATATTTAATTACAGATTATATTATTAAATCCCATCACCTACATAAAGGTTGCTCGTTTCTTTCGGCAGGCGCAAAATTATTATCTTAAAAAATGATATCAAAAAATATTTTTTGTTTAGAACTATTTATTTACCATAATAATTAATACTTTTTAATATGATTAGCATAATGCCCTAGAAGGCTTGTCATTCTTTAGCCAGCACTATAGTAAAACAAATAGTGAGTGTATAGTCACTTCTTTTATCTCCTTGAAACATGAAAACATTGAAGGAATTAGTGTCTTATTAATCTTCTTCTAATATATAAAAATCTCGTGTCACAGTGTTTGTTATTGAACTCCTCCGAAACGGCTTGACCGATTTTTTTTGTGTATATTTGGTAGGTCTGATAATAGGTCGTAGGCTATTTTTTATTCCCCTAGGACCTAGGTGATAAGGGTGGCACTCTCCAGATGTTTTATTTTTTATTTTAGACCAAATTTTTGTTTTTTACTTTTTCATGACTTATCACCGAAAAACTAAACTAATTATAACCTTTAATTTTTCTTATCTTTCTACCACCAATCACAATTTTTGATTAGATTAATTAATGATTAGAACGCGGGTGGAGCCGCGGTAATTGCTAGTACCACTATATTATGCGTAGTCTCCACATGCTGCATAGAACCTGCGACCTATAGCTATATTATCAACTCTTTGAGACGCAAAATATGTTTTTAATATGAAAATTAGACCATGAACATGAATCAAGCTAAGGTAATATTGAACGAAATTGATTTTGACGACACGTCTGCGCCAGCGGTCGCGGGTTCGAGTCCCGCTGGGGGCATTCATTTGTTGAGCACGAACGTTTGTACTCCAGTCATGAGTATTTATATGTGTAGTATATCAACTATCTGGTATCCGTAACACAAGCTTAGCTTACCACGGAACGAGATGGCGCTGTGTGTAATAATGTCCCAACATATTTTTTATATTTATTTTAGAAACAAAAAGCGAGCTTTTTAATATAATACCCATTTACATTTTTAATAGACTAAAACGTGCCTTTGCATGGATAGTATAGGATTAATGACTTAAATATTAGGGAAAACTAGGGGTTTATTTGAACTTTTCAATCAATTAATTACTAAACTAACATAGGCTGTAAAATCCAATTAACATAAAATGTATTTTAGCCGAGTTAATTCTTTACAAATATTTATTCAACAAGCAAGATAATAAAATGTTCCTAATCGATTTAGGTTATGGCGGTCAATTCCACTGAGGTTAACGAATCATTGTATTATACTGTGCAAGTTGTGTATTGTACCTACTCCCTGGAGACTATAATTTGTTATGAATAATCGCGATTACATGTTGGAGATCAAGACCTTTGCATGTCCTCTCACCTCCAGCTTTCTAACTCTGGACTCTGTTTTGCGACAGAAAAACCTAACTATTAATTATTTTGGCTCGAATCCAAACTTGAAACGAAGGCCCTTACAATCTAAAGTTGTATCGTATAAGTTAGCCACTAGACTAACAAACAATAAATACTACTTTACAAATAATGTACGTTTACGCCTGTACTCGTAAATAGCGTATTCATCTACATTTCACACGTGATTGAAACTCTTTTTATTTACAACAAACTATTTCACCCAAAAGAAGTTAGCACGGAATTTCGTTCTTTTATTCAATTTTACGTCAAAAAATTGCTCCTTAAATGCTCCTTCAGAAACCGTAATAAGTCTTCTGCTATACTTATTAGTTAATTAATATTAAATAAAAAAAACATATATTAACGAAAAAAAATATTTTTCAATAAAAGTGCGGAAATTCGTTTTTCTTTATTCAATTACTATAACCCAAAAATTGCTTTTTAAATGCTCCTCCAGAATCCGTAATTGCTCCACCGCTATGATTATTAAATATTTAATAATTATTTTTTAAATATTCAAATGGGACTGTTAAAAGATATTACAAATTCAAAAATGTCAATCTAAACAAAATACTCGAAGAAAAATAAAGCACAGCGCAGCGGGTATCACGGCGTGAGAGGGGGCGCCGAAGTGCAGAAGAGGGGTGTGCATATCTATGAAATAGGTACCCGCGTGGCTCACGAGTGGGATAATATTTCTGATGGGTTCTGAAACGGCTGGAGCGTTATTGATGACATTTTCAGGCAATCAATACATTAGTCCAGCAAGTGATCATGTACAGTAGCGATTAAAAACATGAACGTAGGCGACGTTGCGGGTAGGTACAGCTAGTATTTTATAATTAAGCTACGAGTATCTCATTGATTTTTAATTGGATTTTTGACGGCATGTTCATGCTGTGCCTGCGGTCGCGAATACGAGTCCAACTAGGGGCATTTATTTGTGTCATAATCTCAAATGTTTGTACCCCAGTCATGGGTGCTCATTGCATTTGTATTAAAGGAAAAATATTCGCGTAATAGAAAAAAACATTTTCTTTATTATTTGAATTTTTATGTACAATACTTTATTAAAAAAATATGTTAGATATACGTACCGTATTTTTCATTAAATTTCAATTTAGATACGTGATCGATAGATAGAGACGTTTGGTAGAGCTACTCTATATTTATCCACCCAACGCAGGCATGTTGTTTCATCATAGGAAATCGTTAACTACAAGGTAGGACATACGCTAGTTAGCATAGAAAACGCAACGTAAAATACTGATTCTTGCACAACGTTACTGAAAACTGCAGGAAGGATAAGAGCATCACGGAATGAGAAATTCATTTAGACATCTAACCAATATTTATTACATGCATGCATTCGAAAATACTTAATACATATTTTCTTAGTTTAGTGCATTTATTTACTAGCTCATTGCTGTTTGTTTCCGATATAAAATTATATACGATTTTATACTAATTATAAAAGCATATGCTGAGTAGAAATTCTAAGTATTTTTATTATATAATTCCTAGCACGAGCAGGAGATATATGAAAATAAATTGGTAAATCGATAAAGAAACTATTAAAACTTGAGATCTATTTAGTATTGAGATAAAGCCTGTATAATAAATAATAAACGTCAACATTATGATATTATATGCACGTAAATACGAGTACCCATAAACAGAAAGCCAGTATTATGTACGATGGTACGATTTTTTGTTTCAATATTCTTTTTGAACCTTTTATGAACATGAATCGCAATAAAAAGCTCAAAGAAAGTTTCATTTTAAAGTAAGCACAGTATGTCGCACAGTGACAGTAAAATACAATAGAGACAAAATGCCACCGTAACAAAAAGCAAAGGGGTGTTTGCGGGTCGTTAATTTAATATAAATTATCTTTTACGGTTTTTCCGATTCCTTTCTTTAAACAAGTATTATCAATATCTAAAATATCAAATCTAAGCATTAATACATAAATGAGCAAACTTCTGTTTAGTACTAATATTTGAAATGGAACTGTATATTTATCTCAATCGGTTGACCCATTTCGGTAACTGCCAATAAATGTCACCAAGGCCCTCGCAGCTTGTTGAAATGTTTTATAGTCTATAAATTTTAACAGAAGTCACGTTAAACCCTTACTTGGTTTGAATTTTATAAGTTATATATTTTGTACTGTTAATTGTCGATAATAATTAAGAGAGGCCTATGTCCAGTAATTGACTGAAAAGGGCTGTTGATAATGATGATGATGAATTGTCGATAAGTCAGATCAATATAGTATTACGCTTTCTTGGGAAACCGAAAAATATGGACTTAAATACCGTTCCTCGTACTTTGATATTTTCATATTATGCAAATCAAATCCAATATGATTACGACTTGCCTTACGGTGAAGGAAAACATTGTGAGGATTCCGGCATGTCTAAGACAACAAGTTTTGAAAGAGTTCCCATGGAACTGTGAAGTCCGCCATCTCACTCTTTTTATAATTTTTGTTACGTTTGTATTAAAATAATATAATTTTTGCAAATATACTAAGGAACAGAAACTATTCAAGTAAGGCTAATGGTAGTGGTAGGCGATATTAGAATCTCTGCATTTAGCAACAAGATCTTTCGTAATACATATGAAAGACCTAGGATAGAAATTTATTTTTCTATATTACATAAAACATAATGCCTAATCTTTTATTTAATCTAATTATCTTGCGTTTACTTGATTTGCACATGTGACGTAAACGACATTTTTTGATCAAAACACACACGAAAAGAAAAAGAAGATACTTAAATTATTTTAATATAAAACAGTGATATTCTTATAATTTTTACCTATTCAAGAAAAAATGTATAGATAATTGCCTATACCTCGATAAATTTCGACATTCTGGGTCGGCGTCTATATGATAAGGAAACTAATAACAAAGTTAGCAGTAGTGTTGCTTACTGGCGTAATAAAATATTAATGTTTTCCTTCTTCGGAAATTATCCACTTTGTTCACGGATCACTGAATATTAATTATAGATAACCAATTATATTACACGATAACAGATAACGTTTATGATGATTAGCGTGTGTTTTTCAAGTACTCGTAGATATGCAAATGTATTTGAAATGTTAGTTAAAAATGGGTTTTCCTGCGTTTGACCTCTCACTTACTAGCTTCTATTTTCTATATTTTTTATTAAAATGAATTATGAAAGGTTCCTTCGATTTCAATATTTATTTAATCACTTCGCTCCAAAGATATCCCATATGATAACCTATCATTGTACAAAATTTCATCAAAATCTATCCTATAGTTTTCTCGTGATGCGGTAAAAAATGCGAAAAGACAAAAATAATCTATAAATATAAAAAAACTATAGATTCGGCTTCTGCAACAAAAATGTGAGATAATAACTATTTCAGATGCAATTTCTGAAAAAAATTTAATGAAAATTTTCGAATGAATTTATTATACGTATAGATATAGATATCAAAAAGGAAACATTTATTGACAGTGTATGTATAATATAAATCAAATATATCTATCATAGATAAATATCTTTATCAATTCTAATTTCCGATTTCTAAATACATATAAAAAGGCATCATCATCATCATCATCAGCCCTTTTAACGTCCCACTGCTGGGCACGGGCCTCCCTCAGTACGAGGGGGATCAGGCCATAGTCCACCGCGCTGGCCCAGTGCGTGTTGGCGGACTTCACATGTCTTACGAAAACTTGCTAGGTTTTCTCAGACATGCAGGTTTCCTCACGATGTTTTCCTTCACCGTAAGACAAGTGGTAATCAGGATAGAAATGATTCGCACGTGAAAATATCAGAGGTGCGAGACCCGGATTTGAACCCGCATCACTCGGTTATACAAGCAACGAGTTACCGCTGGGCTACCACTGCATAAAAAGGTATAATATTGTAATATAAATAATTTTGGTGTCACGGAACTAATATTAATTACCTCTAGTAAATATAAATATGGACCTACATATTAATTATTTTTTTATTTATTATAATATTTATTCAATTAAACAATCTAAGCACATTAATAATTAATTAGTAAACGAAATATAGCGAATGATAGATAATACAAAACAATACAATGGATTTAATAACACTGTCAAATCCATTGTATTGGTGTTTATTGTTGCTCTACTATTGCTACATATGTAATGGCAATACTAGTCAAAGCTTAAACGGAACCACTGTTTTGTTTTTAATTATTTGCCTACGCATTATTAATTTTTATTTACTTTATTAAAAACGGTGTTTCATATTTTTTACTTATAGTGAAACGGAGTTTGCGAGTACTAAACTGACAAGGTTGTATTTATTTGAATTTTTAAGGGAAACATAGAGAACAATTAACGAATATAAAATAAAACATATTGAAGTAAACCAAAACCCAATCAAGTTTCCACAGATAATCTTGAAAATAAAAAACAAGCTAGCACCACAATATATACAAAAATTAGACTAAGATTATATTAAACAACTTAAAGATATTTTTGTTTGATAAAAATGAAGTACTTATACATTAAAAATAATAATATTACAGCATTCAGAATACTTACAAATTTAATAACTATTATAAATATTATTTTTATAATACTTTTTTTTAAATTATTAAAATTTAAATATAAATGTTTAGAATTAAAATTTTATAAGGTACTCTGATGCCATTTTCAAAAATTTTTTTGTTAATTGTGGGTAGGCACTGTCTGTAACAAGTATATAAACCTATGAGACGTCAAATACCTTAGTCTCTCCCGTGACCATGATTGCTGTAAAGCATTCGAAACGTCGGGAACTAAAAATCAAAATAAATCCGCGACAAAATCCGAAAAGGTAGTTTCATTTATAATATTATTTTTATAAATATGTGAAAAGGTGAAAGATATTTAATTTACAATATTTTAGGTTGAATTTACTTACTACTTCAAACTTTCCATACTATTTCAAAAACTATTCAACAGATATAGGTATATATAGAGAAGCGTTACTTTTTTGTACACTTCAATCAAAATTGCAAAGCTTTTTAACTTCCCACTGCGGGCCTCCTATCAATACGATCAGGAAATAGTCCACCACGCTGGCCAAGTACGGATTGGCGGACTTCACATGCGTTTTGAAAACATGTTAGGTTCTTTCTGACATGCAGGATTCCTCATGATGTTACCTTCATCGTAAGATAATGTTAGTAATGATTCGCACATGAAAATCTGAGTGGCGAGATCCTGTATTAGAACCGGCTTCACTCGGTTTCCTAAGGGAGCGCATTACCACCCACTGATCTTCTACTACATACACTAACACATAGACAAGTTATATGAATTGAAAAATATATATTTTTAGAAAATTTACATTATGAATTTTATTTCCGTCTTTAAAACGCGGGCGGAACCGCCGGTATTGCTAGTATAATATAAGTATAGATATATTTTAGCAATGCACTTAGTATTAGAAACAAGTAATGGTCGAGGTTGATCGTAGTTTACGAATGTAATGTATGGCGCTATTAAAACGTTTAGATTACCGGGTATTTTGATTCTATTTGGCGAATTCCAATTATTAAAATATTATAAATAGTGGATGATAGCAGATATTCGTATTAAATATGTATGTTTTTAAGTGGGAAATTGCTAATTTGGCAAAAGTAATAAAAATATAGATAAAAATAAACTGTTTTTTCTTTTCCTTTTTTTAGCTGTTACTGTTCTTAAAATTGTTACTACTGTAGTAGAAATAGTGGTAAAATCTGGGAGTAAAAGATTAGTAGTGTAACATGTTATTAGATTTATATTATGCCCACATCAAAAAACTTATACTACTACTTACTTCAACATATGGTAATGTATGTATGTGAAGTACATTTAATGTAAGTCATAAATACTGTCCACTCTAATTTGCTACATAATATTTCTGTAAGTACGTTGTGTTTGTCACTAATGGTACAGTTAATTAACCTAATGGAAACAATTATAGTAAATATTAACTTATTCTAACATTAAGCTCGATCTCTCCGCGAGGCATTATAATTAAATTGAAACAGAGAAATTTCAATTTGAGAGAGTCATTCTTTGAAATTGTTATGACTTAAGTAACAAATACTAACTGGACTCGTTGAGAACATTTCGTTTTACGAATACTGTTATTATTAATTACTTGTTTGCTGTGCCTCCATTCTATTACGATTATATGAAAATGAAGGTGCAGATCTTTAAGCTTCTGTAATAATCCTAATATTTTATGTCGGCTGAAAGTATAATGGAATATTTTTACGTAACGACAAATAATTGTTTGGGACTAATACCTTACATCTTTTATAAAATGTTGGCGATTCATCCTAGCTTTTTTTGGTTCGTCCACAAGTAAAAGTTTTCTCAATTAAATGCAATTATTTTGTTTAATGGCTTCCAGCTTTCTTCTTCTTATGTCGCGTAGAATGAAGAAGACACGTTATATATAGACTGACTGTTAAAGAAGAAAAAAGAAACGCTAAGTATAATATTTTAAATTACTCCTTATAATTCAGTTACCTGCCTGTGAAAGTCATGTTAGAATCTGTCGAGCCGTTCCAGATATCAGCTAGAACAAACAGATAGATAGCAAAAAATGTTCAGTTTTTTTTGTTCTTATAAGTATATAAAGGCAGTGGTAGCCCAGCGGTGACGCGTCGCTTGTATAACCGAGTGATGCGGGTTCAAATCCGGGTCTCGCACCTCTGATATTTTCATGTGCGAATCATTTCTATCCTGATTACCACTTGTCTTACGGTGAAGGAAAACATCGTGAGGAAACCTGCATGTCTGAGAAAACCTAGCAAGTTTTCGTAAGGCATGTGAAGTCCGCTAACACGCACTGGGCCAGCGCGGTGGACTATGGCCTGATCCCCCTCATACTGAGGGAGGCCCGTGCCCAGCAGTGGGACGTTAAAAAGGGCTGATGATGATGATTATTTAATTATCATTTATTAAAAAGCTCTTCCGTTGATATTTTAAGACACTTCGATTTTATTATATATATTGTAAACTTGATTTTTTTTATATTAACAAGTTATGATGATTATATTATTTAACTCGAATATCGAGAACCAAATTAAAAAGGAAACAATTTAATTTCTTTCCATTTTAACAATAATGGATGCCGACATTGTGGCTGGCTACAGTTTTAATCCACGTAATTTATTGAAGTTGGGCGCGAATGCACAGACAGGCGGTCATTCAGTTTTGGTAGTTTTATTAATTGAAACTCGTTAAGTGGCAAATGACTTTCATGTCACCAGCATTTATGTCTTATAATATAGATATATGTATTTTTATATACATTTGCTTTAGTAAATTAAAATTCATATTGTCTGAGCACTCTTATTATATAAGATAATATTTTTACATGATCTTTATAAGCTTTGTTCTATGGGAAATAATAACAAAGTTTGATATTTACTCAGCCTTATTGTCTTATGCATTAGTTATTAGATATTCACAATTTAGGTAAAAGTAATAGATTTAAGTCTATCGAGCTGTAAGCTACATCCTAAAGTTACATATGTACAATATAACAATAGGTATTATTATTCATACACATTTTAAAAACTTTCTTGTTTATTCCTTAACTCTAACTGGTTGTGTCATGTAGTTGTTTCAACGAATGTGAAAGGAATACAGAGTGCACTTATGTCTGCGCGTAGGTACACTAGTGCACTTTAATATCTCTAGTTGGCTAGACTCAATGACATTGGCTGAAATGATGAAATTATTATAATTACGTTATAATATCTGTTTGTAAGAAAAATCTTATTTAATTAACATTAAAAATACCCATAAATATTTTTACTATGGCTGTAAAAATTAAATGATTAAAAAGAAGACGTAAAGCATTTTGTCTAAGTTAAAGTTTCTTGAAACTTCATAAACAACCTTTTGAATATCAAAAATGGCTGAGTTTCAAGACTTTTTGGCCTACATTCATTTTCCTTTACAAACACAAGAACTTTGACGGGCACTAAGTACTGCAGAAAGTAAAGTTTTATACAAGTATATTGAACCAAGGCTAATATTTGAACGATAGGAGTATTTATATTTCATATGGCTTAACTCCTTTCATACCAAAGATCACATAGAAAGTATTATTAATTATCAGAAATATTTGTATAAATATCGTCATCCTTATCATTAATTATTGGAATTAATAACAAATATGTTAAAATTTTTAAGTACTCAAGGAGATAACTACCACACAATATGGATATATCAATAGTAATAAACGAAAAGAGAAAAAGTGAGTAATGCCAAAACTCATTGGATACCGCGCATAATATTTTCGTGGAATGTTACCGAAGTCTCATTATTTATCATGCAAAACGGCTGTAGAAATTGAAGAACATTTGGTGTTGTCATCTCAATTAAGACTTAATCCATCATCGTGTCATACTTATTTTATTTGCAAAGAGATTATCTGCGAACTCAGCATTATTCTGATTTCAACTGCGCATAATCATTGAATCATTTTGTAAATTTTTTTACGAGGTTTTATACTGGGTTTGAATCTAAAAATTATTCCTTGTAATATAGATAAAAATGTATAGTTGTTATAACTTACACGCGTGAAATTAACCATACACAATCAAGTTAATTTAGTCCAACTATTTCCACCACTAGTTTCACTATTTTTATTATAAAGACATTTCACCTTTTACTCACTGTCTTCTCAATATTTACTGACTGTAAAATACTCTATTCTAAGAATTTAGAAAAGGCTCTAGTTTAAGCTTTTTCCTTTTGGTAAGTAAATTTCCATGTTGGTAACGTTTTCTTTTTCATTTTTTCCAACTCATAGAAATTTAATATTTGAAGGATACAGGGGTAAAACAAGGAATGTCACAAAAAATTCAAATACATAATTAAAAAGTATGGAAACATTAAGATTTTGCCACGTATTATAGAATGCAATGTTAATTAGAAAAAAAAATATTTTGTGACATTCATTGTTTTGCCCCTGCACCCTTCATTTATAGTTCTTATCATAGTTTGAAATGAATTATTTTGATATATTTTACTCTCACGCCCGCGTACAAAATAAATATATATAAAAGCCGAAAATAGATATAATAAACTTACATACATACAAATAAATAAACATACTTAGATATTACATAAATAAATATTGTACCGGGCGGAGGATTACACCCCGGCAGGGGAGACCAAACGGCCAGGGGTCAGGGCGACAGGTTGAGAAACCGGCGGACTATCCTAGCCGAGTCTAGCAGCACCGCTTTTTGCATCCTGGCTGCGAGCGAACTGTCACGGAACCCCAGTCGCCTCAGATGGTGAGCGAGGCTAACTGGGATTAAACCATTCGCAGATAATGACGATAGGGATGGTTTCGGGGACTCCACATGCCACATGGCGGAAACCTCGTGAGCCAGATCCAGATACTTACGTTTATTCTCCGTCTCAGCTCTCACAAGGTTTTCGTCATATGGAATAGTGATGTCCACCAAAAACACCCACGACTGTGCCCGGTCCATCAGCACGATGTCAGGCTTATTCGCAAGAATAGTCCTGTCCGTGATGATGGACCGGTCCCAATAGAGCCGGACTCCGTCACGCTCGAGTACAGGCATTGGTGTGTACTTGTAGTACGGCAGCCTCTCATCCAGGAGATCGTGTTTCAGAGCAAGCTCTTGGTGAAGGATTTTGGCTGCTTGGTTGTGCCTGTGCAGATACTCAGTGTTAGCAAGCGCCAAACATCCCGAAAGCACATGTCTGAGTGACTCACCGGGATGGCGACAGGCTCGACAGTTGTCGTGAGGACCATCCTTCAGAATGTACTTTCGGTAGTTCCGCGTCTTAACTACCTGATCCTGTATCGCACAGACAAAACCCTCAGTTTCCCCAAAGAGGTCACCGAAGCGCAGCCATTGCACGGACGCTTTCTTATCTACGTGAGGCTCATTAAGAGCTTTAAAAAAGCGTCCGTGCAACGCCTTCTCCTTCCACACGGTCTCCTGGTCAGAGGTGCTGAGTATCACCGGGGCCTGCCACTCGGTTTTGGCTAAGGATAGGGGAGCGAGTCCTTTATCACATTCTATTATCTCTCTATGCATGGGCGTCTCCCTCTTCGTCTCGAAGTATGTTCTGAGGTTGGCTATCTCCCGGTTATGCATGGTCTTGACGCTCAAAAGGCCTCGACCACCGCATTTCCGGGGGATATACAACCTGAAATGAAGTATTATTATTATTATAAGAAGATTTTAGCAAATTTAGATTAAAAGCTTACTTAAACTAAGATTTATAACGTTTCCATGTAATAAATTGATGACATATGTCATATGTCGTATGAGGTTAACACTTATGTAGGTATCACGTGTTATCGGTTTAATTATTGCTACGTCATTCAACGAGAAGTAAAGGAATTGTCCTCATACCAAAGATACTTCTGTCGTCGTAATGACTGGCAATGTTATTGCTCTAGATGTCTAACTTATTATGAGTTCAGACATTGACGCTAAAAGGTTAAAGATACGCATAAAATACCGATTGGTGAGGTGATATTTTAGTTAGATAAGCCTTGCATGTCAATTGTCAAGTGACGTAAGTTATGAACGTGAAATGTAGCATTTTTTACGCTATGCCCATAATTTTTTTTAAAGTGAAAATAATTCTTTGGCAGATATCTCCAAATCAGGTTTAACGCCACAACGATACCATAAAGGTAAAATTAATCATCAATGTGAATATGATTGAGGCCTTTCATTAAATACACGTACTTATATATTTTTTAACAGACACAACAAAAATTAGAATAAACTTCATGAGATTCAGTTAATCTTTTTTATATTTATTAGGAGTGCAACAAATACACTTATTATTTCAGTAGGTTTGGTTTGTTTATTGTAAAAAAAATCAAACTAAAATTTGACACTGATTCTGAACGGTTACTTTTGTTCTGTTTAGAAACTATAGCACATTAAAAAAAAGTTTTGTCTCGTGGATTTGTTAATATTACCTACTTCACATAAAAATTCACATTTTCGGACATTCATTCTTAAATTATTGTCCAGCAATTTTATCCCTTGAGTCAATTCATTGCAATCAATTCAATTACGAGGAAATCCACATAATTCAACCCACAAATGCTTTTGCAGAAACAGGAGAAATCTCTCGTAAAAACTTTTATAGCAGTCTACGCCACTTGGGGTTTATTAATATAGTTTCACACCAGATGAATATTTTACGACATACTTCTTTTTATTTATAACTTCATAATAATATTTTCTTAGAGACTTCTATGCCATGTTTCAGATATCTAAATATATAATAGTGAACGGTCACTCACTCACTCATCACGAAATCACGGAAGGTAGTTTATAATTATCTTTAGTAGACATTCGCTAAGAACGGATTTTGCTACAGACCCGGATTGAGGACGGCTGAAAGCTCTCGCAAGCTTGTATGAAATTCCTTAATTTTTTGTGCTACAAGCTTAAATTTGGCAAGGAGAACCTAGGGACGAAGACGAAGAAGAAAAAGATGAGTTGCTAACACATAATAAAAACAAGTGCTCATAAAAAACTTTCAATTTTATTTCCAGAACTTCATGCAGCAGCGCTACGTACGTCGTACGGTAAGTACGAGTACGTATGTACGTGAGGCTTTGTAAAGCCACCCAAAATACAATTAATTCTTATATAAGGGACCAATATTTAACTACCTTTTCAATTTCTTTTATTGTAATCTTCTTTTGTTGTAATAGGATCACTTTTGACAAAATATGTGTGCCTGTCGTTGTTTTTTATGAAATAAAAGCCTGAGCCTATCTTCTTATAGCAACAGGTATTAGTCACTGGAAATATTCAGTCCCATCAAAATAGGTCCAGCCGTTTCGAAGATTCGCCGGAATAAACAGATAGACAAAAATTTATAAACTGTTTTTTTTATATGTACCGTATTTGGTGAAAAGTTGTTATCTTTATTTACATTATAAACATAATCTTCAATAATCATAATTTATTTATCACAGTAGATATATAAAATACTACTTTTTAAAAATCGCTGAGTATTTCATGAAAAAAATTTTGCTACGATAACAATCTTTCTCTTCGTTATGTAAGTTTATCTTACACTTGACCGTTGAATTTACGCCACACGCTCGCGCGCGTGTGTGTGTGTTGTGTGTGTGGCGTAGCTCCCAAGCGGATGAACCGATTGTTGCTATTTTTTGTTTGAAAGTTGAAGTCGGGAGTGTTCTTAGTTTCTTATGTTTGATGAAAATCGGTCTAAGATGGCCGCCACCACAAAATAGCGGATTGGACATTTATTCACAAGTCCCTCAATATACGTTCCTAGGAAAGGACTTGACCAGTACAATTTGCGGACTCTTAACAGAAGAATCTATTTATTATTATAGAATATGATCAAGTTGTGGTTGTTAGTATTATACTTGTTATCCTACATAATGCCTTCGTGCCGCCGAAGCCTAAAATTCAGAAATCAACCTATTGCAGGATAAAGATTCTCATATTATGTTTCACGAAATAATTATTAATTTAGACGAGTTTCAGCTTCGATAAATGTATATCGGTCTATAAATGCGATGGGATACTCAGTAATTACTTACTCAAATTGAAACAACAAAATTTTATTTAATAACAGTTCATTTTGGCTTAGTACTTTTCAAGGAACTTTAATAAATATATTTGACACTAAGTAAGAATAAAGTTCAGTAACTAAAAGTAATTCCTTTTACAGAGACAGATTTAAAGAGTAGATTAGGATTGCGACAGATTTTTTTTGGATTTCAATTGAGTTTCAACTTGAAGTTTAGCGTACCTATCGAATTTAAATTTGTTAATTTATTAGTTTCGTTATCCTAAGTCTCTTTCTTTAAATCAAGCTTGTGGAAAGTATTTCGAATGAATAACGAATTGTAAAAGACTTTGATCAGTAAACGGGGATGAAAGTTTCCGCTTCAAAGAGTTTATATAATAACAACGAAAAATTGCAGCGTATTTTAACTTAAAATCCAAATAAAATTATAACAATGGATTGATTTAATAGATACCACGGAGTATAATTCATTTGCTTTGTTTAAATCTATTCAATCATTTTCAGGATATATCCTGAAAGCTTTAACTGAATTGTTTTTTAACAAAACACGATTAAAACTTGGATTTTTGGCTTTTTTTCGAATATTTTTATGAGATATTTGGGATGATGGTTAGCAAATTTATACTTTCTTCTTCTTCTTCCTTCATCGTATATTATCCGACACTTTTGCATTGTATGTGGCTGGCACAAAGTTATTCACGAACGTTGCACAAATCAAGTTGTAGAAATAACTTAATATGTGAAACACTTAGATGGACATTGGACATGTTGTTTGTGTTATGTGTATAAAATATGCATATATTAATTTAACGCAGTTAATATTTATCGGTTGAGAACCTTAAAAGTAAAATTAGATTATTATAATGTATTCACTGAAGTTTTATAATCAAAATTGCATGCAGCAATGTGACGATAGATTAAAAGATATATACACACAAGTTCTTACTACACTGTATTCCAGAAAAAAAATGGAAAAGAAATCTATATATCGAAATAGTCTCTATTGCTTGTTATATACTTGTCCGTCCGTCTTCATCTGTTTCTTTGGTTTAATACACTAGTTTAAGAATAAACTGATCACCAAATTTATTCTATTAAGATGGTATAGATTTTTACAACAAGCAAAGATTATGTTAGCTTAGTTATTCTATAAAATTAAAAGCTCAGCCAGAAGACCAAAAACGCTCGTAATAATATATAACAATATTGTCCAAGATCCCAGCCCCGCCATACTTTTCTTATTTTCTCATTAACCAAATCAATGGGATTAGATATGGTCTTTGACTGTATGCATTAACATCAGTAGCTTCTAGTATTAGAAAATAGACATAGCCTCAAGAACAACCCTAAATATTGAGGCTGTCCAATTACTTTGTGTGAAAGTTGACATTCGTAGATACTGTTATAGTAAGTATTGTGCAATTAAAACAACTACAATGTAGATTTTCTGTACTTACTTTACATTGCATAGTATTTTAGGGTTACACTGTATACTTTGTATTACAAAGAAGTTTACGTTTGCTTTATTTGCTTGTACCCTATTCGAGTATCACTGGAACTTCCAAACACGTGATAAAATTATTTTATTGAATAAAAAATAAGTATTAAATATAAAATTTCATCTTTACAGATAAATAAGGTGACTTTTTGTATAATCGAATTATGGTATCGTAAAAAAGCCTGATGTTAGAAGGAGTAAATTAGGCGAGGGTAAGTCGCTAGCTGTAGATGACATCATAATATTAACAAATTCCAAAACCATTCTTAGGTAATTAATAAATGTTCAAGCTGGATATTCATTTATAATGTTTTAATTAGCTTATCTTCTCTTGTTTATTAAATAATTATCAATGAAATATTAATTTTAAGCTTTATATTATTTATTAAAATCTCTTTTAGTACGTGTCAAGTAGTCAGTTTCATGACCGTACAAATTATACGAGGACTGAAATTAACAGTTGCTCTGACCACTAAACTGCGGTCAGTGCAAAACTTCACGATCTCATTTTTGCACCGCTGTTGAACGAATTGGTTTAATTTTAGAGTTTGTAGCGTAGTTATAAAGTTCGTATCTACGACTATTGGAACACTAAATATAACAAGTAAAGGTAAAAAACTTTTATGCCTAAAATACATACAAAATTTCTTTAAAATTTTAAATAAAAATTGATTTTTATACTAAAAATCAATTTATTAATATATAATTAGAGATTAATTATTTAAAAAAGTGAAGGGAAGGAAGATGACAGATTCTTTATTTAATGTTACAACTTATGAATTTGGGCACGAAAATTGAACGTGGTTAAATCTATTTGAATAAAGAAAAAAATGTTTATAAAAAGGTAAACCTATGTGTTTTTGAAAGAAAGGTCTTAACGTTAAGAACGCGAAACCAAAATTAATAGGCTATTGTATTTGAATACTCATCTTATTTGAAAGTATGTAATGAAGGTAATAATTTATAAACAAGCGGCTCACCCTCTTTTGAACAACATAAACAAATGTACTCTAAGGGAACTATAAATTTTTCTTTATAATCTATTTTTATGCCATATTTAATCCAGATCCATTTAACCCTTCTGGCGTAATTCAGTAACAAACATTCTTAAAAATATCTACTTTCACATTTACAATATTGTTAGCATTACTGAGATTAGTAAGATAAACTATAATACATACGTATATATGTATAACTAAACTTATGCGAATGAGATATAGGAATTCTAAGATAAATATTTATATTTTAAGATTCTATTATTTCAATACAATTTATGAAATTTCTATTCTTCAACGGTAATGATATCTTCTCTAAGCCCCTAATTTATAAAGCTTGGCATAGGAATTTGCAAAATATTGTTTAATAAGGAATTAAAGGAAAGGAACGACGGAGCAGCTGATGTGGTTCTGAAACAATAATACAAGTGTGTATTGATTTATGTTAGTTTGGTAGCAAAGTTAGTATGCAATATCTATGCAAACGATCTAAGGCCGAGAACGTGTCATGTGCTGTCATCAACAGGCGACTCCTAATCAAATTATTATTAGATTAAATAGTACGATGAATTTGAAATGTTCAGTTGCACTTAAAATCGTAATATGTCTTCGTGCAGTTTGTTTACTTTATGATTTTCATGCCAGATATTATGATGCTTATGTGTGTACACGAGATGTAAGATACACTTGAACACGAGATTTCAATTATTATGACGTGTCAGATGATAAAGACAATGTTACATGCTTGATTTGTACGTTTACTTGTTGGTTGGTGACGAATTGAATTAAGAAATATCTAAGTATTCACATACCTTACATTACTTATATTATTGTCAACATCCTATTCAAGACTTCAAAAGTATCTGATTAGGTTAGGTTAGTTTAATAACACGAAAATAATTAAATAGTGTATTTTTGGGTAGTAGGTATTAGTTATATGTAAAGGACAAGGTCAGTTTATAACTAGGCGGACTGACATGCTCTAACCCTTTTCCCTTAGGAGCGTGTCTTTGTACCAAACAGTGCTACATGTTCCAGGTCATAGTTTATTTGTGTACTAACTATTAACTAAATCTGTCCAACCGCTCAAAAGTTCACATAAAGCAAACTTGCCCGCTGATTGCCACGCGTTTACTGTACACCACTAAATTACTAACTTATTCAAATATTTACGTACTACAACCAAGGGATTGCTCTTTTAGTGCACTTTATTCACATAAGACGTGTCTAGGACAATATCATTTACGTTGATCAATTAACCTCCATAAAAGATTTAGTTTCCACATTTTTTATAAAAGTTATCAAATATATAGTGGTATTTCAAACAACAACAAACAAACATAACCGAAAAACAAGAAATCAATTTTTATATATTGAAAGATATTAGCATAATGAACTTACCCACTAATCTTAACTAATAACTAATAACAACATGAGAATAAGGGTTATATTGAAAGTTTTAGTATGTACTTATTCTGAAATGGGTCTGCAAACAAGTCTCAATTTATGTTCGAATTAGGTAAAAGTTGAATACTCGTAAAACTTTTTCTTTTACAAATATGTCTATTCGAGTGTTGTTATAACTTTGTTTCGAGTTTGAAACTCATATATTTTCTTCTGCTAAAGTTGAACTTTATTTATTTGTAGTTTGTTTTCTTTTTTAAATAAGATGTTAGTGCAAGTATATAAGTATTGAAAAATATCAATTCGGCAATACCCATTGCCACTTCCTGTAAAAAATTAAAAGGAATTCATTCCGGGCCTTTTTTGAATAATCACACATGATTATTATTAATACAATACTATTTTATATAACACTAGCGACTCACCTTAGCTTCATTCGAGTTCGCTCTTAGATACATTTTTGCAGTTAATTTAGATTGCTCTGAGACGGAATATTTTTGCACTTCAAAGGTATCCTATATGTTGATTCCATTAGTAGGTAATCATGTTACCAAATTTTATCAAAATCTATTTCAGCAGTTTTATCGTGATATAGTAACAGATAAAAAGACAGACACAGAACAAAATTTTAAAAAGAATTAGGGTACAGTTACACATGCTTATAAAATGTCATGCTTATTAGCATGATGTTAGCATGCTTAAAACAAGCATGCTCTTCAAACTGACATATTATAAATGTAATTGACTGACACATTATAAATTAAAAACGCTGACGCAATAAATTGAACACACATGCTATTTAAGCACGGGCTGGTTCTTTGGTATTCGACATTCTAGCAAGTTCTCTGCCAGTGTACAAGTGAAAAATGGAAAACCAAGTGAATTTTCCAGTAGACTTTGACAGTAGCATGCCCAAAAATCGCACGACCGTCGAAATTTGAGCATGCTCGAAATAAGCATGCTCATTATTAGCAATGTTTCGACACACATGCTACTAAGTAGCAATTGCTCAATAGTGGCATGCTTTCGTGCTAGTTATGAGCATGTGTAACTGTACCCTTAGATTCAATAAGATTTACTAAAATATAGCTTATACAATGATTTCACTCGAATAAGTTAGAATTTAACAGATTTTCTCTATTTAAAAATGTGTTCTAAGAGTTTTATTTAAAAGGGAAACGACTGAGTTCAGCAAAACGATCTAAGAAATTAAGTATAATTAGATTGTGTCTTCCAGTCTTTGAAAGATTTTCCGTCTAAATTTATCGTTTTCACTGTACAGAGTGGTTATAATAAAAAATCGAAAAGGTAGTCAGTCGGTTTCGCGTGTATTTTTTTGTAGACGACTTTCGTAATATTTTGAGAGATTTAAGCTTAGTTCTTTCAGAGGATACAGTTTTAGTATTGTGATACTTTCAATGTCAATAACACAACGTATCGAACATACAAATTCTATGACTTTTCTTTTACTTTAATGTTACCACCCTAAAAAGTATTGTTAGGATTTTCGAGATACATATATGTTTAACGAGAGAGTGAAACCCTCATGGGACGAGTTTAAATAAAATACAATATATTCTGTTTAAAACCAAAATATTATATTTATACAGTAAGAGAATCAAGCACAGTGAAATATTTACAAATTTGTGTTTATTTAGTAGTTAATTTCCTGTAAATCGGAAATTTATTCGCAATACGCGTTAAGCCCTATTGATGACTGTGATCATGTTGTGCCTTACTTTCTCATTCAACTGGAGTAATTCCAATCGCGTTAAATAAATTATACTTTTGTAACAAAATTTAACTCAAATTTTAATGTTTTATTATAAGTAGCTAACTGTTGCGTGTGATTTTTAATTATTTACGTTTTAACTCTAATAAAGGCTTCCATGTCTAAAATTACACATTAAATTCCTGCGAGAATAGAGCAATATAGTTGTATAAATATTTTTAATTTATATACGTATGTATTGTCCCTGTATTGCTTGTTATTTTACCATAGAAACCAGATGTTCTGGATAAAAGTCAGCCTACGGCATTGTTTGGCTAAGCATCATATAATATTCCTATGTAAAATTCATCATTAGGCATATATGTATTAGATTATCACATTACAAATAACAGTGTTAATATTGTTATTTGGAACATTACTAATTAAATTATGCGGTGAGTTTAGTGTGTTATCCTATTAGTTAAATAAAATATGACAAAATGTGTTTTCAATTAACTCAGTGGTTGCATTAACGCAACAGTTATTTGCTTCGGATTTGTGATGCATAAAATGACGCAAGCACTATAGTCTAATCCAAAACGTATATTGACGTATTTAGTAATTTAGATTAAATTTACTCATTTCAAAGTTTGTATTTAGCTATTTTTTTAAAAATCCCATTGCTGGGCGTGGGCCTTCCATTACTGTGCTTCAGTACGCACGTTGACCAAGGACTTCCCTTCACTTCGCTTACTAGATTCTCTCAAACATGCATGATGCAGGTTTCCTCACGATGTTTTCTTTCATCCTAAGAGGAGTAGTAATTAAATTTCCAAATTTAATGGATGAATATTTAGTAAATTGTAATATGGCGAAAGTAGCAGTATACTAAAATCTCTTTAATGATCCATACTCGTAGATCTTTAATAATGATTACACATTTATTTTATTGAAATATAAATGAATTGGTGAATCGCTTTTTAAAGTACGGTTGTAAAAAGAAAAGGAAAGACAAGACAAGTTAACAAAGAAATGGAGTATTATGCTGTCGAAAGAAGTAGTCGTATGTAGTAACTTACAAAGGAATGTAATATGATGCAGAATATAGGTAATTATGTAACCATTACTAAAGGTATGGATTATATTTTTTTTGTAATGGCCCCTTAAAACATATCTTTTCATACCCACTAGGAAAGTTTACAAAAAAAATCCAAGACAAATTGGCGAAAGTTTATTTTTAATAATATTCATACACTCATTGCCTATAACACCCGGTTTATCAAGGCGAATAAAACGACGTATGAATTATAAAAATCGGTTTATCCGTTTAGTAATTAAAAGGGAACATTGGATCAGGGTACACACTTTAAACTTCACTAAAGAAGTGAGCTAAATATTTTACAGCTCTCAATAAGGTACTTTTTGTTCAGGTGATTAAACCTTAATTAGACATCGTGAACGTGAATTTGTAGACGAATTACCAAGATAAGGAATATTTGAACTGAAAAAGCAGGAATATAAAGCCACAATATTCAGCCATACATGTTAGCTACCATACCGCTGTACTATTAGTTGGTGGGTTCGAGTCCCGCCGGTAAAAATACACTTAAAATACTACATTCCCTTATAAATCTTTTGTTGTAATTAATGCAATTAATTATCTTTTTAATACGCTGCAATAACAATCTATGTTTTTACTTTGTATTATGCAGTAAAAATATAAATTATCAGCATGCCTAATTCCCATCCACTAGTAAGTAGGTACTCAACTGAAAAAAAAGAAATTTTACCT
Source organism: Boloria euphrosyne (assembly GCA_951802675.2). Classification (NCBI taxonomy): domain Eukaryota; kingdom Metazoa; phylum Arthropoda; class Insecta; order Lepidoptera; family Nymphalidae; genus Boloria; species Boloria euphrosyne. Next base: position 8,229,068 of record OX637879.1, on the reverse strand, counting down.
GGTGTCGTGAGGTATACGACCATTAATATAAATCAATATCTCATGAGACACCATCGAAGAAAGATTAAAGAGCAGTCAATATCTATCATCATTTTTCACGTCGATTGTGCGGACTGAAGATTAGAAGCAAAAAAATAAAAAAGCTCAAAATAAGCTTATTTCCACATTTCTATTCATATAATAAAATTCTAACTTAGTTGAATCTGTACATTGAATATTTTTTGGAAAATCTAATTGAAATAGACTCTATTAAAATACAGAGGCCAAATCTATAGTTTTTAGACATTTAAAAATTTTGTCCGTCTGTGACCGCATCAAGAGAAAGCCACTGGACAGATTTTGATGGAATTTGTCAATATATAGGATACTTTTTGCTGCAAGAAAATATATTATTTTTGAAAAATCTATACTAACAGTTAAAACATATTCTTTAATATATAAAAAATGCGGGTGGAGCCGCGGGAAATGCTAGTGTAATATATAATAAAGTAAATATGCCTTATCATAGCTATTTACTAGCAAGAAATTTGTTAGACTTTGGTAACTGTTCGGAATGAACATTCCTCGCGCATATTTCTATTACATGGCCCTTTATCCTTCTGTTCGTTATAGCATTTCTTGAATGTAGTTTGTAAGTAACGAAATTGTTTGATTAAAACTATTTATAATTATTTCTTATGAAGGTAAACGTTTAATATATATTGTTTATATTTAGAAACAATCATCGAATTCAATAACTAATGAAATGTGAACCTAAATACGTTTGAGATTCAACTCATATGTTAGTAAAAATATATAAAAGGGGAGAACGTAACTTTAAATTATATATTTTGGATTTTATTAATTGTTTTTTTTTGGAAAATGGTTTTTTTACACTTTTAAATGTGTTCTATTACATGCTTTTACGGTCTTTTTATTATATCATTCAGTTAAATTTGAAGGAGGAATTTTGTTTGTATTTAGATGGAGTTCAACCGTGGTCTATGACAAGCTGATGCCAAGACGTGCTTCCGGACTGCAGATTTTTATTTAAACTTTGGTCTAGCAAAATATATTTAGTAAAAGAACTTGTCAAAAAAGCTTTTAACCAAGGCAGAGTAGTTTGATAATTATCTTATATTAGAAAATATTTTTAATTTTAACTTTATGGTCTTTGATATTTGATAAAAATATTAAAAAATGTTCTATTGTTGTTAAATAACAGCAATTAAGAAATTTAATTTATTTAAGAAAAATCATCTCACCATACAGTCTGTAGAGGCTGAATTTGATCGATTTGAAATTTTGTAAAAACATACATATTTGAAATCTGAATGACCATAAGTTGGTACTTAATTGATTATTGGAGCAATATTTTTAAAATTTGTATGATTAGGAAAATGTATTCATGGGATCTGACGACCAAAAACTTCCTTTAGTTTAAATTAAGAACTTTGTGGTCGAATTACAAAAAATCACATAAAGATTTAAAGAATGGGTAAAAACTATTACGCCTCGTTATTAAAAATTTCCGGGTTTCACTCCGGCTTTGGACTAATCTCCCCTAATTTTAATATCGCTTCTTAATACTAAAACTATTGTATTGTTGTAGGCATAGATTATTTCATGATCATATTAGACGTGCGAGTAATCCCAAACAATACATTCTATTTCGTTTAATACAGCTCGGTTTTGCACTGATGATAAATGATGTTTGGGCTTTCCTCTTAATGACACTACTCTATTGTGCAGTTTAAGTGCTTAATCGAGGTGAACAATTACAGATAAACATCATTTTGTATATTTTGTCAGAATATAAGTGTGTGTTAAAACTTAAATTCTAAGTCAGTGTACAAATTCATACAGAATTGACAAGTAATTTTGTCATTTAATTTAAATTAAACAGGAATATACCATAAAGAAATTAAAATCGAAATAAATAACAAAAAGCACAAAGGAGACAATCAAGGAAATACTTTAATTAACTAAGAAAATTCACTCACTACAGAAGGGTCCTTTATAATCGACTTAAATAGAATTTAATTATAGAATTGAGATTTATGTGTAAGTAAACATAAAATGTTTTACCCCTACTAACGTTTTAAAGAAAAGTACACCAAAAAGACTAAGATGTTCACAAACCTTTGACCTAGGATTAGTTTTGTACAAATATTTTGGGTGACTGAGAGGCTGCTTATAGCTGCTTTCTTAGACTTTTGTTATTAATTTTGTTGGAGAGATTAATTAACTAAAAAAGCAAGCTAAGTAAGTTAGTTACAAAAGGTTAAGAAAGCTAGAGAAAGGCAACATGTTATGATTATTTTTACACATCTTAGTACTCCTTACTAGTATAATCATCAGTCAAAGACCTATCTATAAATGAATTATGTTTTTTTAAAAACATTAACTCTTACTGATTGTGTATAGAACATACTTATAGGTTGCAAAAAATAATGGTTATTTTGTTTGTTTGGCTGCATATTTTTGACGAAACAAAAAAGAAGTACGTTTACTTTAACTAGTAAAACATGCGTAATTTTTAGTTTTATCAATATTATTACCAGAAAAGTGTAACTTCATTAAATATGTTTTACATACTTGCAATAAGAAGCTTATTAAAATTTTGTAAGCTCAGAACACGTTTATATTTTCCCTAGTGAACTATCAGCGAACATCCGGCTCAGGGGGAAGAATTCAAAATAAGTTTGCTAACGGTTGATTAGTTACTATACTATGTATATCAATGTTTAAAGTCCCACTGTTGGGTACGGGCCTTCCTTCAATATTAAAGTGATCACACATAACCTATTTTTGTATTTAATATTAGATACCTTACATTAGCCTATTTGATATTGCAGGTTTCATAGTATGATATTTAAATACTCGACTTAATCCATACCCGTCCTGCTATTTTAGTGTATAAGCCATAATATGTTTTATGTTACAGTAATACTTTTAAGTATCTAAAAGTTGGATTAATTAAAAAAAGAGCGTAGGATAAATAGATAAATATTGTAATGCAATAAATATTGTAATCAAATATTTTTTTGAAAAGAGCAACTGTTGAGTTTCCCGCCGGCTCTTCTCGGCAGAACAGCATTCCAAATTCAAAATTCAAAAGTGCTTGTAAAAGTCTATTTGAATAGCTCGCGTGACGTGGTGGTATACATATATTGCATTATATCGTGAGGAAATCAGGGTGTGCATGAATCTCGGGCCAATCTAATTTAGGTACTGTCCACTCTGTTATCAGAAAAGTACATGTAGCAAGCCGCATGACACACCACCCACCGAAGAGGTTTTTGCTTCTTGTCTGGCTGGATTGCCGGATGCTACTCGGACCTACCAAAGAACTCTACTTATCTTTACATTATTGTAACCCTAAATTAAATTTTAGACGTCACGGATCGATCCCCATTTTGTGTGAGTAACAAGTGAGCCATAGTGGCTTTTATACGGAAATTTTTCGACTAAAATCAACAAAACTCCGATGCCGGCAATCTCAATGTAATTAATGAAGTGATTCAGCACAGATTCAAGAAAGGGAAAATTATTTGGCTTCGCGATCACCAAGTTGCCTCAATTAGATCGCTAATAGGTATAAGCAGTGAAAGCACCCCTAAAAGATACAACTTTTAGGGGTGCTTTCACTGCTTTGCTACAAGATTTGAAAATTAAACTATAAATTGCTGTTGTGGACGATATCAAATTATATTGAAAAGTTATTTATGATAAAAATGATTTTAATTTAAAACATCTACGGTATAATTGATTTTAACAACTTTGATTACAATATACATATAATAAAACAGTAGCATAGGAAAAATCAGTCCAAATATTTAAATTTCAAATAATTAATTTTTTAAAAACAATGTCTGTAACGTATTGTATATTGAATATCTGTTTTTATTTGGGGTCTGCCCCAAAACAATAGTTATTAACATTTTTTTCTGTTTGTCTGTATGCCTGTTTGTATGTTATCGTTTAAGTTAAAAATACTGCACGGATTTTAACCAAATTTTATAAAGTGATTTACTTATTACACGGTTCGTAACTTAGGTTACTCTTTATTGAACAAAATATTTTATTTCCACAGGAAAACAAAATAATTGGTTCTTTTGAGTAGTCTGTAGAAAGCTTGCGGTGGCTAAATCTTAAGAGATATATCAAAAACATGTAAATTTAAAATTGTAGGTCTTAAAAAGCCCCGCAGAAAAGTCTAAGACATCAAATATCTATCTCCTAAGTTCCACTCGCTATACATATTTTTATTAGTACGTAAAAATACAGTAACTTAGCGGATTGATGTAAGCGATTCACGTAAAAAGCAGTATTTTTTCCGGCAAAGCATCCTGATGATAATGCAATATTTTGGAGTCAGATGCTTATTAGTGAATTTTCTCAATGTATAAAAAACTAGTTTGAAATTTTTGCTTTTAAGTGAATGCTAGAAAAGATAGGTAAGATATTTGTATGGGAGGTAACTTGTGTAGATAATAACTGCATGCGCTTTAGATGACGGCCTCTGTGATGGAAGTCGTGGCTACTGGCGTTAAGTATTCTACGAGGCGGAAGTGTGAATGCCTTAGTAAAGGTTTCATGTTTGTGCTTTTTAGAGTGGAAACATCTCGAGGAGGCTTAAGCCCTTTTTAAAGATATCGTAGCTCTTTTGGTAAAATTATCTGACGATTCAAACACCAAGCTTTCTTACTTATGTAATGTAGTAAAAAGTGTGAATGCTGCCTCATGCTTAGCAACAATTCCTTCTTTCAGAAGATTTAGGGTGGCTTATTTTTATTTTAAAGACTACATGAGATATTTTTGGCCTACTAACACTCGACTATATGGGCTGGCGATTTGCAATAAAAAATACATTTTTTACTTGCACTCAAACTTGAATTAACAGCACAACACTTTAACACAGTACTTTATTTTCTTATTCTTAACTCTTCAAAATTTGATTTAGAACTGAAACTACTTAGTGTCACCTATTTTATTGACTACTCGAGACAATCAATTGACTAAGATCAATTACAAACAGCTAACAAAACTTGTAACTTAATTAATTAATATTTTTAAGAAACATGTTTGCAATAAATATTTACTTATACAAATAATTATAATATAATAATTTATAGTATATAATTAAGTGTACCTATTATATCTTATATTCATTTTTTTAAGGTACCATACGGAAGTCGAGAAGTTTCATGGGAAATCCTGTTTCTTTCGCTATCTGCCCTTGGCTCGTTAATTAAGCAATATAAATTGTCACAAGTAGGTACTAGTGTATGAGTAGGTACTAAACATCTAGCAACGCACTTTGTATGTATATGTTGAAGTTTATTTAAGAAATGCTAGCACAGAGTGCAGACTTTTTTAACTGTCATATGCACATAATATATTCTTAACACTTATAATCACCGGCCCCTAAAGTGTCGTCACATGTGGTGCACTAATGGTAAATAATAAAAAGTGTCGCGACGATCAAAATATTATGACACTTTTTCGTCTAGTCTGGCTGATAGCCAAGTAAACTAAATTAAAATTGTGACACAATATTACAATTATTATATTTTTATTTTTATATTGTAGTTTTCGTAAAAAACAAACGTGTTATGAATACAATTTTTCCACCATAAATATAAAACTATTTTCAAAAATGTGAAAATCTCAGCAAACAAACTGAGAAAATTGAGCGCTGTGCAAACCTGGCATTCACTCGATTTGAATAATCCGTGCATACTTCGACGACTTGTCGTTGACTTGGAATATAATATTATATTTGCTTTACATTTCATACTTCAAATAAAATAGCCACTGTACTACGTTTATGAAGTGTTTTATTACTAGATATATACCTGCTTTATAGGAATACAATCTTAAGTTTTTTTTGATATTACTGTAATTTTTTGATATACCAATAGATCCTTGATCTAATCACTAGTTGTTAGCATGTATAGTTTCAGATTACGAGGTTCAAAGTTCAAATCCCTGGTTGGCCTAAGTATGTAGTTTTTTCTAAAAATTATTAGTAATATTTGTATTTAAGAAAATGGAGGTGTTGCACCCTGATGCCACGAGAATACCGTTTTAAGCGGTCGGTAATTTAAATGATCTTCCACAAGTCGTCTCAGATCGTCGTGTCACGGAAGGTAGAGAACAAATTGGTATAATAGATAAAGTCTATACTGAGTAATATAGATTACATCGATCCATTGCTATATTGCTACGCTGTTTAAGTTATTATACTAATAAAAATTTTATTGGGAGGAATCTTACTCAAATTATATAAGCAATATTAAAATCAAATTCTGGTTAATTACGTAACTTCTATTAATGCGAGTCGTGTAGAGTCTGCGATCCGAGAAACGTTTCATACTGAAATATCTCGACGTAAATGAGCAAAAAGATTGGACGTGACTTAACTTTAGTGAAATGAATTTGAAGCAGTTTTCGAAGTGTAATGGCATATGCGATATCAAAATACACCGTATTTTAAGATTTTGCCTAATAGATAAAACGATCTTGTTTGACGTATATTAGTGTAATTGTTTCGTTGTTACCATAAAAGTATGGTAATTTTAATGTTAGTTAGTTTCGTAGGCATATTGACAAAAAATCTTTTATGGCACTTTAGCATATTAGTTATCTTTCAGAGTGTCAATTAAATTCATTTAGTAGTTTCATTGGAAAGAAGTAACAAAAACACTCATTAATAAGCTTTTAAATTTTTTTCGACATTTATTTTTTATTTTATTTTTTAAATTGAGTGTACAGTTCGTTAGAACAAAAAACTATCCGATCTTTAATTGCAAAGCGAATGAGATATTGCTTAGCGCGATCTATCACGCCGTAGCTCGTAGGTGAGAAAAGATCCGTTATGTGCAATATCATTTATCTTAGTCGACGTTTAATTCCAACCAAGTCAATCTGTTCACATTATTGATAATAAATCAGCTATTATATAAAGATTAATAAAAGTAATTATTATAAGATGTTTAAAAACATTAATATTATTTGGGATGTGACGATGCACAGCATCTGTGAGAGAGGGCGTTGTATACTTCCCTTTTAATTAGCCAATCACTAACGACTTCCGCCTAATATTCTCGACCAATCAGAGCCTTGCTTGTAGTCACGTGGTCCCAGGTGGCAGGGCGCCGGAGGCGAAAGTTCTTACCTCATAGCGTCGTTATTTCCCGACCGAGTAACATCGCTCTTAATAAGTGTAAAAAGTTTTAATAAAAGTAAAAAATACTACGTGTTTAGCATTATCATACCTAAATAATGTTAAAATCAGTGAGTTACGAGTGATCATAATAAGTGTAGTGGTGTAAGCTTCGATCAGAATAATCCTAACGAAATGGAGGTACTTTCACCTGGTTGCAAGCGCTTGCGTTTGAGTGGAAATTTAAGCTTCTCGCAGTCTTATTCATTCGACTCATAGGTAAAAAGGCGGAGAACGGGTAAGTCTCTTATGAAAATTATTAATCTTGGCAATCAAGTGCCTATTATGACTAATATTTTAATGCAAATCATGTTTGCATCTAATTTTATTATTTATTATTGTATATTGTATTATAAAAGCGTAACGGCTATATTTGACGGGAGACATCCATTCAAAAGGTTTATCTGTGTTAAAAGTCTTTAGCAAATTCTGATTGAATTATAGCCGCTTTTTGCAATACATTGATCTCTCAGCGGGAGATTCTAAATAATTATTTACAGCAGTTTAGTCGCTTTATGGCGTTGCCTGACAGCTTGCCTACAAGTATTAACGATAAAATATACCTTGCGTTTTCCTACCCTCGCCTAAGTTTTATACAAATAGCGAGGAGATCATGCAAATTAGTGTGCGAGAAACAGGCGGAATATAAATATTAATAAATTGGAACTCGTTAAGAGTGTATTCATAGCAAGATTTCAAATAAGAGTCTGCGTGAGGGTCTGCGTAAGATTCTCACGAGATCTAGCTTTTTGTTTGACGAACCTCTAATACGATTCTGTAGTCAAAGCACTAGCAGATCCGATAAATGGCTTTCACCCTAGGTCACTTAAAAAAGGACCAAGTAACAATTGACAACAGCCGCTAAGTACCTGGTAAGTTATTCCAACACAATCGAGACTTATTATATTAGCCTTGTCATTAAAAAAGCAAGCGAGCCAAATTGTCGAAAGAACATTAGTCTCGCAGTACATGTTTTTAACTTTAATTTAACACGGCCTGCCACCGTTCATCAATACCTGGATAATAGCACCCCTCGTTTGAATTTGGGTGTTGTCAATATACATTCTCCAAAGAACCCAAAGAACCTAAAGCTAACCCTGTACATCTGCAGCATTCTGAAATATTATAAAGATTCGGCGATACGGCTTGGAAAGCTGTGCGGTATGAGATATTATAAATACATAATGCTGCGCTTGGCTTTCTCGAGGTACAAGTTAGTGATGATCTCGAACAATTGATTAAAGGTTCCGTATAATCTAGTGGCAAGGATACACTGGCTTTCACCCAGTAGGCTGGAATTCGATTCCCGGTATGGGAACCACTAAAGCTCATTCGAACAGGGCACTAAGAGCAAGAAAATCCAAAAAGTAGAGTCAATAGATGAACCAAGGGACAACCGGATAAATGACTCGCAACCACTTTGCCAAAACATTTTACGGGGGCTGTCTCAGAGCGTATCTAAGGCAGTGATAGATGATTTGGGCGCCGAAGGCCCTTTTCAGTTTAATTACGTAAAAGAGTCTCCCAGCTGACTCCAGGCCGCTACTCATTCTTCCTTCGGCAAGAATGATCAAGTGGTTCGAGACCACTCAGACACCAGAGAGGCTGTCCCTGAGCGTATCTGGGACAGTGGTAGATGCTTTGGGCTCCGAAGGCCCTTCTCGATTTTATTACGGGAATGCGTCTACCATTTACCTCCAGGCCGCCACTTATTCTTCCTTCGGTAAGAATGGTAAAGTGGCTCGACACCGCTCTGACACCAGAGAGGCTGTTTCAGAGCGTATCTGAGACAGTGGTAGATGCTTTGGGCTCCGAAGGCCCTTCTCGATTTTGTTACGGGAATGCGTCTACCATTTACCTCCAGGCCGCCACTTATTCTTCCTCCGGTAAGAATGGTCAAGTGGCTCGAGACCGCTCTGATACCAGAGAGGCCGTTTCAGAGCGTATCTGAGATAGTGGCAGATGCTTTGGGCTCCGAAAGCCCTTCTCGGTTTGATAACGAGAATGCGTCTGCCTTCTACCTCCAGGCCACCACTCATTCTTTTTTCCAGAAGAATGATCAAGCTGTTCGAGACCGCTCAGACACGAGTGATGTCAGTTCTCTGATTTCAGACCGAAAGAAGCTATTACTACAAGACGTTCTAGATTTGTAAAGCCACAGAATGTAGGCCTGAGTTTTCCTTCTACAATTATTTTAACAAAAACAGTAATGGATTGGACAGTTTTCAATCTAAAGCAACTGAATTATTTTATAATTCCAAGCACCTTCAAACTCACACTTTCAAGTCCCTCACTTCTTACAAAGAGGAAAATGGACCTGTTGTCGGCTACCCTTCATTTGAACGTCATGAAAAATCATTGAAGGTTTCCTAGGCTCGGCTCATTCACGACACTGTGATGATGCAAATGACAACTTCCATCAGGGCTGTCGTATGCCCCCATACGTAATATGGTAACATTAGCCCCCAAGGTCATCTCAGTTCAGAAGTGGATAGCACAGTACCTGCGATCCAAGGTGCGATGCGCCTCCCACCCAACCGCAAGTCAGTAACAGCATTTATTGTCATAATAAAGACATAATTGGTAATGTATCAATTTAGAAGGTCCAATAGTTTCTATGCAGCCTGCATCGTCAGCTGATTTAACGTTTTATTTTTCTTGCAACGGATGTAGCGGGTTACGGGTGAGGGGGGGGGGTCATCACAATTGGAAGACCTACCTATGAACTAAGTACCCATAAGGAGGATGGAGCCGAGAATAAATGGTTTCCCTAACTGCTACCGTCAACCATTTCCATTTCCAGATATTCAGATTTGTGTTTGTTATCTGAATCTGCAATCGGACAATTGAACAGTGATTTAATATGTTCGAAAAGGAGGAACGTGATCGACAGCGATGCTTCATATGACCTACCAACCTAAGTCTTAGGTATTGTGGACAGCTTTTTCCTCGGGAAAAGGATATCGCAATGGCATCTTTCACGACTACCTAGCTTTCGCGAGGATATTCCGAAAGGTTGGGGTTCTGCAAATAGATCTCTTTGCAAGCAAGGAAGCAAAGATTGTGGAGAAAAAGGTTACCAAAGATTATCTGGACTGATCAGCACAATTTTGAAGCGCATTCTATCGTCAGTGGGAATATCAGCTGGCATAGGCATGGCATCTTCTCGCCCACAAGCCTACCTCGAGTTCTACTCTATTTGAATATCGCTAGAGGGACATTTCATTTAGTAGCCCTCATACAAAAAAGGTCTTATTGACTACTATGTCCTCCTATGAGCTTTGGACTGGCCAATTAAAATAACCAAGCTGGATCTTTTACTAATAGATCAGAACTGGCCTCCCTCCTCCACAAGTTCAGCACATGGATATTGACGTCTGGAAAATGGCAGCTTGGGTGAGATAACCAAAGCTGGGACAGAATGGGGGGAAAAAAATCACGTTTTTTACAGCTGGCTAGAGAAATTAAACATTAATACCTAGGGACCAGCACGGTCGTAATGGGTGAGATGTTATACAAATTATAATTTTGATTACAATCTTTTCTTGTGATGCTAGTCTCGAGTTCCCTGGGTTACATTTGTGAAGACAATATTATTGCATTAGTCAAAAAGTTTTACTTTTGGACAACCCAATAAAAATGTAAATCGCAAGTTTATAATTCGGCGATCCTTTAAAGCCAAAGTTTCATAGATCACCCATCTGGAACCCAATAGATTTGGTTTGCCTAATGTCAATCTATATGAAGCTTCCCGCCGTCGCGTATGTCTTTGGTTATTAGGGTCTGGTAAGCGTGTCCGTGATCTAATTCTACTCCATGTATGTAATAAATATACGAATAGCTTGATAATAATGATCATATTATCATTTGTCCAGTTTTTGGGTCAAAAAACAGATACATCCACATATATATTATGTGGACAATCAGGTTACAAGCTTTCCTATCATTTTAATGATGATATATACGCAATTCAATGGTTAAGAGAAGAAGTGGAGTTAGTCAAGGAAAGACGTAGAACCGAAGATAAACGAGTCATTGTTAGTGCCAATTCGAGGTATCGTGATTAAAACCGTTTAAATGGAAGCATTACGGCATCTCCAGGCAGTTTGTATTTGACTGTAGGTTCTTTAAACTGGATTTACAATTTTCCAATAGAAGAAATTATTACTCGTGGTAATTGGCAAAGTAAAAATACATTTGCTATATATTATTATTTTAAACAAATTATAAGCAAAGCTAAAACTCTTGACTTTTCAAATAATTTTGAACCAGTTTAATATTTACATTTTACACTAACATAGTTATTTTTCTACATTCTTGTTTCATCATTGTGATTCTAATAACAAATATAATAATGTTACTCGTGTGCCATTCTTGACCTTACAATCTTTAATCATCCAATTTAATTGTTTTCATCACATAGCATCATTATGATTTGTGGTCACCAGGAGTTATAAACACGTCTCTCACAGATGCTGTGCATCGTCACATCCCAAATAATAGTACAAGTTTTACAAAACAATAAAACTTGTATTATTAAGGAGAGACGATGCACAGCATCCATTCAAGTTCTCCTGGTGAGAGACTTCTATGAGGTAAGAACTTTCGCCTCCGGCGCCCTGCCACCTGGGACCACGTGACTACAAGCAAGGCTCTGATTGGTCGAGAATATTAGGCGGAAGTCGTTAGTGATTGGCTAATTAAAAGGGAAGTATACAACGCCCTCTCTCACAGATGCTGTGCATCGTCTCTCCTTAATAATACAAGTTTTATTGTTTTGTAAAACTTGTACTAATTTCTTTCAATATTATGAAACTTGTAATCGATCTTTTTCTTTATTCAAACTTCTACTTACATTCTTTTATTTCAACGAGTATATCACATGACTTTCTGTTTTACAGAAATAAAATGTTAAATTACCCCCAATACATAGAGTCCCTCGGAGATAACGCAGCTTTAAAATGCATTGGTTCTGTTGCCCCGGAGATAATCTTTGCCTTAACTCTCGTGTAAACATCTTACTACAAACGGAATATAACGGGTTATCAGCAATAGTGAAGTAATCCTAAAATGTATTAATTATATTTAGTATATGAATTAATTATATTTAGTATATGAATTAATTATATTTAGTATATGAATTATCCTAAAATGTATTAATTATATTATAACTTAATTATCTGTCTATCTTGTACCAACCTCAATCATAGTTGGTGACCTGCGTTGGTGATATTAATTAAGAAAGGAAGCCAAAACAGTTCAAGAATTAGAAATAAGCGAGGTATAAGACAAAAGATTCGAGACTTATTCCGGCATTGTGTCTGAATCCATAGAAAGTGAGCTACTCAGTTCACAAATTAATATTACAAAGGTATTATGGTTGTGCAGAGTCTAATTCAAACTATTGATCGATGTTTAGGTATTTTTTAAGACGTTTTGGTTTAGTATCTGCAAAGAGATTAACTTAAATATTTTTATAAATTTATGGTTTATAATTTTAGTTCATTTTAAATTTCAAAATCTTAACGAAATATCGATTTCTTTTACTTTTCAGAATATTCACTTTACTGAGTTTTATTTAATCAAAGAAAAAGTATATTAAAAATTATGAGAAATTAAGACAGCAAAATTTAAGCGAAGAATTCAAACACATGATAGACAGTTACATTTTGTTTCCCTTGCTTCACTGTTTTCCTATTTAAGGGCTTAAAATTTGAAATTTATAGAGTTGTTTACAGAGTACTTTAGGAGCTGTAAATCTTTCACGTCAGCTTTTACGATGCTTATATATTAAAGCTGTACTTTTGAAATAAATACACGCATTTGTTGCTTACAATAACTCTTTTAGTATCGTAATGTTAAACACAATGCGTGCTTTAGTTTATTCAGACAATTTAAATAATTTTAGGACAAAAATGTTCAAAGAACAATAATATTTTAATAAAGTAATGGACAAGATAATAGGTAACTTAATACCCAAGTAGATAAATTAAGTTAATAAGTTTTATTCTAAAATGGTTATAATTTTCCATACGGCGAAGGAAATAATCGCGAGGAAACCTGCATGTCGGAGAGAACTTAGTAGCCTAGCAAGTTTTCGAAACACATGCGAAGTCCGCCCAACCACTCTGAGCCAGCGTGGACTAGGTATGGTCTAATATAGATGGGAGACATGTGTCTTAGTGGGATGGACGGAGAAAAAAAGGCTGAGTACATATACAAGTAAAATATTAACAATTAAATAAGCTTTATTAAAACCGTTTTAATGTTTACATCTGATTTACGCTCGGAATAGTTTTTCTTAATGTTTTAGAAGAATAATTTTAATAAATGAAATATTCTTTCTCTGCTGTGCGCTAGCATTGTAAATTAAAACGATCCGTCCAACGCGTAACGACTTTTAATTTATAAAGCAATTAAATTTCCGACTTTCAGCCACAGCGGTTATGTCCAACAATGATAAATTAAACGAATATACCTACTACTATACATTTACACACCCAGATTTATTAAAAAGTATTTTTTATTTTTATTTTTTCCAATAAATAACATGAAAAAATCAATCGTCATAGCTGTAATGAAAACAGTCCAAGAAAGAGGTTTTCTGTTAGTAAATAAAAGTCTACAAAGGCTACTATTAATAAATACTTTGTGCCCTATTAGGGTTGATTTAACTGATGTTTTAATATTTTAAAACAATAAAATAAAAATAAAATAAAAATTAAAAAAAAAAAATTTTTACGAATAGTGTTTTTATTTCGCCATTTCAACAATGTCATTTTTAAGCTTCATATTTAGTTAATTAAGACAGTAGATAGGTTAACTAGCGATAAATTAAGTAAACTTTGTATTTCTAACGCAATACTGTAGCTTTAAGTTTTCGCTATCAGAAAACATAAATCAACAAAAGAATTTAATGTTGTTACATTTTTATGCAAAATAAAATCGGATATATAAAAGTTTAGTCGTAAGAGTGTTACGTATAATTTGTCATGTCAAGTTTGTTCAATAAATCTGCTAGAGTATGCCAAATTACGCCACAAAATGCAACGTATGTGTGTGGTTTTGTATGACTGAGTGTAATTTTATGGGTGCTATCGCTATATTATTACTTACAATTGCCTCACCGATAATAATAGCCGTAGATTTATTATTTTAACTGCCGTTCGTGCCATAGTAATTTTGACATATATTTTCAGCAAATAAGTATGTTTCAAAAATGCCTTGAGCTATATTTTAATCTAAAAATATTAATGTAGCAACTTATAACGTGCAATAGTTCCAGTAAAATTTATAACTATTATTTATTATATGATATTTAGTATACATTTATTTATATGCTTCAGTAGAGTTTCGCAGTCTGATTATTTTGCTGTCAAATCATGTTTCTTCTCGGGCGTTGTCGTGTATGTTTTAAGATCATTTTTTTACCCTTAGGAAGTGCATTAACGCATTCCATATCAGTTCCGCTAATAATGTTACTAGTAAATACCTATTAAAACCTTAATTATGTTTAACGTTAACTGTTGGTTTAAAGGGCCAAAATCATTGCAAGGTGCTCGAATGCTTGACCAAATGCTTTTGTTTTTTCTAGGACCAGACCGTCAAAAATGGTGGCGAGCTGACTAAATTAAGATTAGTTGCACGTGTACACGGGCACTCTGACATCAAAGAGAAGTGTCATACTCTACCAAACTATAATTATTAGTAGCATCTTCTGATAATTTTCAAATTCAAAATACCCCGATAATTCGTCGATCCTTAGTGAGTAGAACTTAAAAATTTCTTAGAGTAAAAAAAACAGCAAAATAACTACATGTAACAATATTGTTTTGCTCATACTTTGCAGTAATTTAAAAAAAATATTTTGTAATTATTTATTTTTATATGTAATTTTAATTTGTAATTTAAAAAAATATTTTATAAAAATATTTTATTAGAGTAACGTTGAAACAAATAATTGCTATAAGCCATTAAATTGTTCAAAACTCTTAAATGAAATTCATTAGATTTATAATAGGAATGCTTGTATGCCAAGTATATTGCTGCGTGGTTGAGTTGAGAGCGTAGAACGTCGTTACATCAAATGGAATGCATGACTGAAGATTGCTGAAAATTAATTGTCAAGATAGTTGTTTGTTCATGCTAAATCGTGACAAACAATATTAATTGGAAATATCCGTGCATGAGATGGAGACAGAATGATTTTCAAAAAGAATTTCCATTACTATATGTTTTTCAAATGTAGTATATAAAAATCTTGTGTCACAGTGTATGTTTGAATCGGCTTGATCGATTTTTAAGATTTTTTTTGTGTGTATTTAGGAGGTCTGAGAATAGGTGGTAGGCTAATCATTATTACCCTAGGCGATAAGGGTGGCCTTATCCAGACATTTTATTTTTTTACTTTCAAAACAAATCTTTATTTTTCACTTTTCTATGATTTGGCATCAAAAAATTTTTATAACTCCAAATTTTCATCACTCGGGCGCGGGCGGAGCCGCGAGAATTGCTAGCATTACTATAACGGATATAGCAAATTAAAATAAGATTGAAGGGTCTTAATCGGATCATTGAAACCAGTTGATACATTTTTGATCCCAGAATCCAAAACCAGAGCAATATCAATATTGTGAAATTAACACGTACATTTTAATAATCTATTTGAAATTATCAAAAAAGACGTCGAAAATAGTGGTCGCGAATTAATTTAAAATAGAACTAATTAAATTTTCTTTAGCCGATCCGATTTGAGTCATTCGTACTTTTCTTAGTTTCAGAAACATATTGACGGCAGAAGATGCATATACATTTTATGCACTCAAATGAAAACGTTGATATTCTGTACGGATAGTAACAAATGTTAGTCTCTAGGTACAATTCACCTAGTAAATATTATTCGGTTTTATTTCTTGTCACATCCACGATATATACATTTGTTTCCACGAAGGTTTCTCTTGAGAATATTTTGTCTTTACTACTACTATATCAAATAAACAACGCTAAACTTGATTAAGTAACACTTTATCAAGTGAATGTAAATATGAATTATAAGTATTTATTATACGTATGTGCTTGTATATTTCATTTAATTTTATTTCTCATTAATTTATTAGATCTTAAAGTTAAACATTAATTTCGTCTCTTTATTATAAGTTGGGAGACTTATTGTGTCATTATTATTTTTCTTTGTTCGCATAGAAGGATACGCGCCTACTACACGAGCATGATGTCGCTGAAATACAGCTTAACACTTTGTTCATCCAAAACTAAAAATTCTTTCTTAAATATAATAAGGTATAAAAATAATGGTAATTTTTACTTACATTCCCTATGCTAATGTTTACGCAAATGCAATGAAAGCTTTAAACTCAGACTGTTAAATAAATTATGTTAGAATAAGTTTGTTGTTTCTAATGAGAACCTACCTTCGTCATTCTTGGTCCTTAACTTATATTTATAAAGGCTCATAATACCAACTTTAGGAATAATTTATAAGCGAAATATTTATAAACTCGGTATATTATTAAGTCGGCATAACTCATATAATAGATATGAAAGTGAAATGTGAGTTGCTTGTTCAATGATTCTTTTTAAACGCGACGGGGCAATCGAATTAATTTTTCTAGATCACTGATAAGTGTGTTTTTTGCAAGCAACATACAAAAGGTTTGCTTGCATATCGCTTATAGCCAAAGTTTAAGTTAAGAATTCATAGGGCTGTGATGGGTTTTCCCCAGCAAGACCGAGAGAGTTTGTAGAAAGCATTCTCGAAATCTGCTTACAAATTTCCATTAACACATACTTATAAACACAGGAGTTGAGAGCGCGTTGCCTACCTTTAAGAAATGGACTGGCATTATCTACGACCCGAACACGTCCGAGGACATTTTGCGATGGAGTACAACATGATAGTGGTCGCGTGGTCAAGAGCATAGCCCTCTAACACCACCGCTTTCGCAGCGACGGATAGAAAATTCTAAACCCGTTTCCTCATGGGAGAAACATTATGGGTACAACGCATTTTAGCTTTCGCTATAAATATAGTTGGTACGAGTACATTAGTGAAGGTACGTGACGAAAAACGTAATGGACATGTAAAATAAATGATTAATGGATGGAGATTGAAGACTGAAGAAAATATGGATAAGTTGTATGTGATAGGACAGATGAGGAATGATGAGGTGGGGAATAATAGGGGAGAGTAGAACAGGAATTAATAGCATACTTTACATTTTCTTACAGCTGATATAGAGGAATATAATTTTTGTTAGCTATTGATATTACATTTAAAAATATATAATATTTATAAAGTGTTATATAAAATATGTTGGGCTTTGGATTTATAAGATGGATTAATTTGCATGTTTGGCATAATTATAATTTATTGTGGAATATCGCGTTCTAGAAGTTTCTTATCCCGATATTTCTGTCAAACAATAATAATTAGCTAAAACTATTTTAATTACACCTTAGCTGGATTAAACAATAGAAAGAATTAATTCGAGATATTGGATATCATCAAATTTCCTTAAAACGATTATTATCTTCGAATAAAATAACATAGAAAAATTAATATAATTTCTTTCAATTATCTGGTCGTAAGAATCACTTCGAAAGTAAATTTTGTGCAAAAAGTTAATAACGTGAAAGTCCAAATTATTAAGTCTTCTGATTTAAATAAGGCAAAAGAAATAATTTTTTTAATATTACACAGTGCCCTTAATTGGCCTGAAGCCATTATTCACTCGATGTTTAACTTGAATATTAATATATTGAATATAAATCGGAGAGGTTATCAGAATTACTTGAAAATTTTTCGCACAAATATAATTTGTATCATAATTCATAATATTATAATGAGTGTATTTTTGCTTGTTATAGATAAACCAAAAATCCAATAAAACAATTTGAATGAAACAAACTGGGAAGGACATAGTATTTTTTATCCTGGAAAATATCATCCCTTAGCTTCTTAGGCTGAAAAGGGGATGAAGTTTCTATGGGGAATTGAGTAAGATATGAAACTGCTCATACCTATGTACTAGTATACTATGTTATGTGTAGGATGGAACAAATGGATAGGACATGAAAGAAATGTACCTTAAATAATGAAATTATCAACTTTATAAGGAAACGTTCCTTTTTTTTAAGTAATAATAACTGAATATAAATAAACAAAAGCGTAGAAATCCAGCAATCAAACCAATTGAAATACAGTAAAAATATATACATAATACACAACAGTAGCCCAGTGATGCGGGTTCAAATCCGGGTCTCGCACCTCTGATATCATAATGTGCGAATTATGTTGCTGAAGCAACATGAACTCTCGGGCTCGTACTATTCAATAGTAAGGATAAAATCTCTGAAAATTATATAATATTAAGTACGATTAAAGACAACCAAGAAATCTAACAATCTAAATATATCGACAACTCGTTGAACAAACGCATGGTAATGGAAGAAAAATATTTTATTATTAAACTAAAAAAAAATTGTAAGCTTTATTCGATAAATCATTATTTTAGTATTAAAAATTAAAAATGCTTTTGTACACCGGAAAAATATTTTTTAGATCGGAAAACAAATATAAACAGCAAATTAAGAAAAGTAATAAGAGATCGAATGCTTATTTCAGTTTCAGTTTCATACTTTATCTAATTAATTATTGTATTTTGGTATTTGAGGTACAATGAATAGTAATTAATTTCGAAGTCTGCTAAGCGCACTTGGCCAGCAGGAAGAAGCGTCATATAAAAAATGTCCAATCAACAAAAAACAATTCCGGAACTAGTTTAACTGAACTTTATTAAAGCAGTCTGGCAAATATCAGTGAACTAATAATATTTAGTATACAATATTTGCTCAATTATTTCGTTTATTTGCTCCCGTCCTATGTATAAGCATGATATTATCTATAATATTACTATTTTCGTGTAAAAGAATTCTTCAAATAAGACAATCACCAAGATATTCGCTCAGATAGTGTAAATAATGAACAAAACATAACTCTTCTGCAATCAGCAAATATATAATTTCGTACATAAAACTCTATATTTAATTAAAATCTCCACGATTAAGTTAATTGTCCATGTTAATACACACTAGTTGAAGGAGACGAGTCAAACGTTATTTGCTCAGTATCTCGAAGCAGGGACTTTGTATCCATATAGAAGTGCCTTTGAAGTGACAAAGTGCTACTGTTTATTTACTCTCCAGTATATCCGAAATATTCACTTTTAGAAAACAGAGTCTTTATTGTACTTTCAGGGTTAGGAATTTGAATTTGTATTTTAATATTAAATGTTCTAAATTAAATGCAAAGCTTTGTTTTAAGAAAGTTTCTATTTAGTTTAATCATCATGTCTCTGATAAGTATTTACGAGTAGAAAACTACTATTTGAAAGCTATTTAATTGGTCTCATATCAACAAAAGTACATATTATGTACCTAGTACCTACGTATATAAAGACTTCATTAATGCAGGAGGACAGGAGGTTATTGGTTAACTACTTCGATAAAAAATAACCTATCCAAAATAAAAGCTGCAACTAAAAAATATAAGCTAAAAAATGAATGCATTTCACCTAAACTCTGAGTATTTTTCATCTAGAAAGCAATCTCTTATTTTTGAATTAAGATACAAGAGTTCATGGAAGTCGGCATAATTTCGAGTAATTTTAGGGGCGGTTCTGTTGCCTTACACTTACAATGTAATATTTTAAAAAATCGAATTTATCTATATAATTTGTAGTCTTTTATTTGAAAATATCCAAATTACGTATGGATTTAATCATACAATTTTAAAATTTAAAATGAAGAAAAATAAGAATTTCACAATTTTCAGACCTACAAGTGAAAAAATTAAAACTGATAACATTAAATCATTTTATTTTATATATTATTTACGCGTTAAAATCTGTTGTTTTCACTCATTATTTTGTTCATTGCTCGTTTCATAAAAATATCTCAGTTTGAGATAGTTCTGAATTAAATTCCAAGGAAGTCTTGCTATTTAAATGTAGTGCTCCGTTTTTTAATACTTTTCTGTATTGTTTCAGATTTTATAAGCGTAACAAGTGATGAACACCCTGGCCCCTGCATTCGTAATTTCGTAACGTGATGTTAAAATAAAAAATAAATATATAAAAAAAATTAAGTAAAAAACGAACTGGACTATTGATTGCTTTTGTATAAGTTAATACTTGTAACTAATCTTTGGTCTTTCTATTTTTTTTCATGGCAAAATAGCTAAATTTGTTTTTAGTTTAACTTTTTAAAATACCCAATCAAGCTGTTCCAATAAATCCATGAAAATGATGAAAGCACGTCACGATCTTTTAAAACGAGGTGAAAAGCTGTGTGTTACATGAAATAAAAATGCAATAAAATCTGATATGAATTACTCAATCATTTCATTTCATACAATATAATATTTTGCAAAGTTATATTGAAATTTCAGTTTATCAATAATATAATATTATGCATTCTGCATAAAAAGGGAAAAACGTTAAACTTATAAAATTTCTGTTAAATCTGTACTAACATTCAATTTGACTCAGTTAGAATTATTTTGAGTTAAACTTAAACTAAGGAATATACGGTTAATTTTTTCTATATCCCGTATGTTTTCAAACTGAAATAGTAACGCTGTATGGATAGCGCTAGTTCATTGCCTTAGTTTGTAGTAGCAAAGTTTGATTAAAATTTAAACACTCGCAGGTATGTACCATGGCGAAGTTTACAGATAGTTAACTCGTGAGAACTTGCGACAACTTTGATTAGGGTACAAAATTAATTCCCTTGAAGGGCATCACAATTTCACTTTATAAATATTCAAAATTTGGTTCTTTCTCAAATATAGATTAGAATATTATTAGACATTTAGAACAACAATTTTGTAATTTTAAAGTAAAAGTTTTAGTTTTTAGGCTTCCAAAGCAATGTTGTAGTACATTTTAGTTAGTTATTAAAAGTACTGAGAAGATGAAGACTTAATTTAAACATCCAGATTTCTGCATAAAAACTTTTAAAATGACTACAACCTGATAGAGCTCCGAAGGAAAAATATTAAAATCATCGTAGCATCGTATATTTTTCGCTTAAATAAGCTATTACTCGTAGTGTATCTCTTTAGTTACTTTTTTACTTCAAAGCATACTAACTTCTCGAAATAAATATGCTTGCAAGCAATTTGGATTGTTTAAAATAAAAAAAAAATGTAGAATGTACGACGTACGTGGTAGAAGAGTAGCCCCCAATGCGTAAACGCATAGCTACCAGTTTTTTTGTGTGGTGGTCTCAGTAGCGCCCAACAATCCGCCCAGGCCAAAGCTGAGAAACTTCTCTAACATGAAAGTGGAATGTGGACCTCGGCTCTGTGATCTACTTCGTCGAACTACGGACTACCTATAAGGCGTCGTGGTAAAGTGCGCATAATCCATTTCTTAGCAGTAAAAGAAATTATTTTATTCTTTCCAAAATGATTACCACTTTTAGACTAAAAGCTTCAAATATTGTAATATGCATATACGTGTATTATTAGCTTAAGAATTACAACCTCAGAAGTATTCAGATACCAGATTTAAATACATTATTAGAATTTCCATTCTGGCTTCAAGTTGAAGAAACTAAAATGAAACGAGATTAAATTCTTTGCAGTAGATGTTTTCAACTTAGATAGATTGTACAGATACTCGTACCATCTGAGGAATACCTATCAGCGTATTTGTAGTCCCCGAGTAAGTAACTATAACGAACAGACAGGACTCTATTACAAGGTTTTCATTTTTGCCTTATTAAAGTACATACTACATAATATACCTACATATATTAATTAACATTAACGTGTTTTTAACGTGTTTTAACATTAACGTGTTTTTTTATATTGTCCTTATACAATATTAATTCCCTTTTAAGAATTTATAGTTTTTTTTTATATTTGAACTTTTATCTTTAAGTTTTCTAAGTAAGAAACGTATTTTTATTACAACTGTTCATCTTAAACATTTTGAAAGTGTTTAGGCATTGTTCATATACATATTATAAATCAAAGTCCTCCGCCGCGTCTGTCTATCTGTCTGTCTATTCGCGCAAAACTTAAAAATTACTGCACCGAAAATTCATGCTGCTTTCACCGATGGAAATAGTGGTTCTCGAGGAAAGTTTTAGTATATAATTTGTCAGTACTTTAATTTATTTGTATACATTGGCTAAAATGTCGCAAAAAAATACGGACACGAGAATAAAATGCAAGCGCTGCTTCAAGCGCCGCTTCGCTTGATGCAATCACCGACCCTACCCCGCACCGTCTTGCCCACTGTTTAGCTAATAGCTCTACAAGAAGCGAAGATTTTTTTGAAAATTCTGAAGAATTTCGAACGTTCTACTACCACTTTTTATTTGTTAGTACTGATTAGAACTATGGCCTGATCCCCCTCGTACTGAGGGAGGCGCGTGTCCAGCAGTGGGACGTCAAAAAGGGCTGATGATGATGATGATGATTAGAACGCGGGCGAAGTCACGGGAATTGCTAGTTTAAAATATAGGTATTATACTCCATATCTAGTGACTGATAATGTAGTATAGATATTATATTCTAAAGAAAATGGTGAAACATAACGAAACTAAAGTATTTTCTGACTGCGAAATCAATTCTAATGAAAGTTGATACGGCTTTATATTTTACCTAGCGATATAACAAGACAGCAAAGTTGTATGATAACTATGTCATGTACAAAGCGGAAGCTTATTAATGCAAAGCATGCACGTCAGAAATCACAGCTATTTATCTTTATTATTCTTCTAATATTATAAGCGCAAGGGTATACGAGGATGTATGTACTCGTGTATATAATGTATATATTTGTTGTTATTCTTACACCTTAAAATCACTTTGCAGCTTTGATGAAACTACAGAATGTTGATAATGTAAATATGTAATACATAGACAAAAAAAAGCTGGAAAACGTGAGTAACTTTATATAATTAATTAGTCGAATATATTAAACCTAGGAACAAACGCACGGAACTAAAATATAAAACAAAGTCCTCCGCCGCGTCTGTTTATCTGTTCGCGATAAACTCAAAAACTACTGCACCCATTTTCATGCTGTTTTCACCAATGGATAGAGTGGAAAGTTTTAGTATACAACTAGCGAATCCCGCGGCTTCGCTCGCGCTTAATCTAGGTACGAACCCGATCGAAGCGAGGTTGAGTCCCTAGTTTAAAATAGAACTTATTGATATTTAGTTTAAAAATACTTATTTTAAATTGTATATTATACTTTTTATTGATAGTTTAAAATAATTACATTTTGTTTCCGAAACAAATTCATATTTATGTTGTTGCTGCTGAAATCAATGGATCGGAAAAAACCAAGTCAAGTGCGGGTTAGAACAGGGAAGATGTATCGAAGGTTCACTTGATTCATAGCTACCTTTTATTTAAAGCTCCCTTAGATTTACAACATGTAAATATAAAATAGAAATAGACAGTGGTAGCTCAGTGGCTCACACGCTCACTTGGATAACCGAGTGATGCGGGTTCAAATCGGGTCTCGCACCTCTGATATTTTTCATGCGCGAATCTTTTCTATCATGATTACCATTTATGTAATGGTAAAGGAAAACAAACGTATACGTGAAGAAACCTCCATGTTTGAAACAACCTAGTAAACTTACTAACTAACTTTTAACTTAGTGCGGTTAACTAACCGCACTAGACCTGCGTGGTGGACCCTCGTATTGAAAGAAGGCCCGTGCCCACCAGTGGGTCGTTAAAAAGGGCTGAATATAAATATTAAATAAGTATTTGATGTTTATTGCCTAAAGTGTTATTTTAAACTATTACAGATATTACTGCTTATTAGCCTTAAATTTTTATGCTTGTAACCTCCTCAAGAGATAATATTCCAAGTAACGTTAATAATGTAAGTAAGTTTTATTCTTTAATAAATATTCTAACTCAAAAATGATATAAAGGATAAGTTTTTAAAAATAAGTTAAATAATAAATTATATGCTTTTAGACCCTGCAGTTTTTGCTGTGGTAGGTTCCAGGTAAATTAAATTTAATTCGAAATTTATTGCCTAATAGAATTGTAGAGTAGAACTACAAGAACAGTAAAACGTAAATTACATACAGTAAATAAGTTCATAAAAAATGATGGATAGTTATTAGTATAACGTATCTTTTACCAAGCTACGTTATTCATTATCTTAAAATATTTCAATAGATTTTAGTAAAAAAGTTATATAATAGAAGCAAAAAATGAAGTTTATTAAATCAGTTAAAATTTCCATGAATCTCTGAGTGAAACAATTTTGAAGACCAAGCAATACAGCGAAGGACGTCGAAATAATGAATGGTAAAATTCACTACAGTGGTGGAAATACGCCAACTTGTTTAAACTTGCTCACGAAACGTAGTCAATGATTTATTTTAGCAATCCACAACCTTTACCGAGGATTTTAAAATATTACACTTTGTTCCGAATCGCTTGGGCTAATATTTAATCCTTCGTTGAATACAAGAAAACACGTACAAGACGAATATTATTAGTTTTGTTATTGCGTATTATTTTATACATCCATATTTCTAATTTCAATTTTTATTATAAATGTGCAATTGAATTTGCTTGTGTTTTGTTGTTATTTCACTTCAAGATGTGGAAGGAGACCATATCTCATTTCCACGGGAAAACACTTTAAAATAAAACATAAAAAATTCAAAAAATAAAAAAATAAAAATTCAATTGAAAAGTATGGGATTAAGATTTTGCCAAGTATTATAGAATGCAACGTTAATTAAAAAAATGATTTTGTGACATTCCTTGTTATGCCCCTGTACCCTTCGAGTATATTATGTAAAACAAAGTTTTTTTATGTTATAGTAATCGTTTAAGCGTACACAGGACGAATCTGAGAGAAGCGAATGAGTCGTTAGTATAATACGAATTTAACATCTCGAAATGGTCAATGGAATGGTTTTATAAGTATAAAATAGATTTTTTAAAGTTTAAAGTAACTTTAAGATTAATTAAAATTATTCCGTATAGTCCGTTTTAAAATAGAATTATTGTATTTTGAATTAAGAAGAATTGTGTAGATATAGTCAAATTTTATCATGTAACTTTTTTTATGGAATTAATGTTGCTAGTAAAAAAAGGAAAATTTACATGAGAAAACAAGGTTGAACTTAAACGATAAATATAAATATGTAAAGTCGTTTTGTTAAACTGTGAGTTGTGCCTAAATTTATGCAGGAAGGCGCGCGCGAGCAAAATTTTCACGAACAAACGTATTCTTATTAAGGTTTAAAGATTGATATTATAAATGATGGAAGACTTAAGTTATAATATTTTAAAATAAAGCCGATTGCAATAAGCAAGATAAACTAATTTTAATATTTTGAGCATAATATGTAGCTTGTAGTGGCGAAGGGTCCATACAAGACGATTCCCACCGTCTTACCTTTTAAAAATCCAATAAAGTTTTAATTATTCTACATGATATTTATTTTTTAAATTAACATGATTACTAATTAAAATAATAATTTATGGTAATAATCCTTTTTGAAAACTAACATAATGCCTACAATAAGTCAAAATCAACAAAAATGTATACTTTGCTAAAATGCGTCTTCATAGAAATGCCGCGGTAAGACGTAGTAATTCGGCTTACCTTTTCCATACGAATTGTGTTTCATTCATACTTTTGTATTGGAACATTTTCAAGTGATTTCATTCATAATTACTCAAATTTTTGGTCGCGGTTAAGACGCTCCTGAGCAGCTTATTTTGCATGTGATTGGTGGAAAGTACAAAACGTCACTATGATTGACCAATGCAATGACAAGCAACCGAGCAATACCAATTTTTAGTTCTAATTTCTAAACAAATTAAAATGGCGATTCTGTTTACAAGTGCATTATTTGTGTTTTTCTTTTGTTTTATTGAGTTTTTAATTGATTTTAGCGTAATAACTAATATAGATATTTTGTGTTGAGTAATTTATTTACAGTAAAGGAAATTACAAGTAAACTTAACTATATATACAAAGCAAATGTACACTTAATTATTACTGTACAAGTCGTGTCCGCGTGGAATAGTGGCAAGAATGCTAGCTGCATTCCCCCGTTGAATGGCAATGCCGATTCTTTGGGCGAAAAATGAGCCAGCTCTCCTGTCACCAGTGGAGGCGATAAGACGAGGTGTTATGTCTTTTAAAAAGTGCTTAGCACTTTGACTCCATGGGCCAAGGGTTTCTACAGCAAAGGGTACAAAAATATAATTTTGAATAAGGGAGGTATATTTACGTATCTTGAGAAGCTCAGCCTTATCCGCCGCTGCCCCCACTTTAGACGCCGTCTCCTTGACATGGGACGGGGCCAATGTGTCAACACATGTAGCGTCCCACATTAACGCCCGTCCCCTTTCCCAAGGAACCAGCGACAGACCATCAGGTCTCTTGCCATCATCTCGACTTATTCCAGAAGGCTCAATGATAGCAGGAATGTCAATGGTGGCAAGAGCCCTTTTGTTGAGTCTGTATAGTGTATGGTTCATATAATTTAAAATTACGGTGAGTTCTATAAGCCATTATTAAATTTGCGTATTTTATTGAAGTTGCATTGTATGCGACTTTGTTTTCGAAAGTTGCATTAGTCAAGTAATCTATAGATATAATAAAAATGTAACGGATCGCTGTCTGTACATAAAAGATATATAAGAAAAAATATTATAGGGACCTTTATTAACGCAAATAGAACCCAAAACAATGACCGTTAGAATTTTTGTCTGTTTGTCTGTTTGTCTGTGCGTTTGTGCACGCTAATCTCTGAAACGGCTTATTTAATCGAGATGTGGTTTTCATATATATATTGTGGTAACCTTCACTTAACATTTAGCGTTTGTTTCATGTCAATCGGTTCATAAATAAAAAAGTTATGGTAATTTAAAGAATAACGTCGAATATTTGTTAAACTACTTACAACTTCTATTCTTTCTATGTTCAGTAGCATTGACTAAAACTTTACTAAGCTCGATAATAATAATGATCTTTATAAAATTATGATTATATTCATACATATTTATTTATATGAAACATATGAAATAAATAAAATATAAAATAAAAAAAAACCGTAGCTTAAAAATCTCTATATTAAATATTTTCAAAAATCATGACTGTAACGTATTTTGTATTGAATATAGAGTACAGACCCCAAAACAATAGTTATAATTTTTTTTGGCTGTTTGTCTGTATGTCCATTTGTCTGTTTGTATGTTATCGTGTAACTCAAAAAGTACTGCACAAATTTTAACCAAATTTTGTTTAGTGAGAACTTATTACTCAGGTCGTGACTTAGGATATTTTTATTGCAGTATATTACATAATATGGTAACAACGTAACCGTTCGCTGTCTGTAAATGAAAGATATATGAGAAAAAAATTGTATTGGGGCCTCTATCAACGCACATAGCACCCAAAACAATGATCTTTAATTTTTAGATGTTTTGCCAGAAACGGCTTATGTATGTATGCATGCATGTATGTGTGTATTTATGTATGTATGTATGTATGTATGTATGTATGTATGTATGTATGTATGTATGTATGTATGTATGTATGTATGTATGTATGTATGTATGTTTGTATGTATGTATGTATGTATGTATGTATGTATGCATGCATGTATGTATGTATGTATGTATGTATGTTTGTATGTATGTATGTATGTATAAATGTATTTATGTATGTATATAATGCTCACAAAAAGTCCGCTATGGTATGTGCCTATTACATATGGTGATATTGGTATTAAGCTTGATTTTGTACGTGTAACTCCACTTTAAATTCAGTATATATATATGACGGCTCAGATTCTATAACTAAGAAAAATGTCGCAGCTTGGACAAACTGTGCTGTGTTTAGAATAAACTCAAAAAATACTGTTAGATCATTTAAAAAAATTATAACTAATGAAAAGCTACATTATCAGCCAATAACATAACCTATATTATTTATTCCGGTATTCTCACGGGACCTTGAACAACGCGGGTGAAACCGCGGGGCGATGATACCTATTCAACATACACAGTAACATATTTTTTAAAAACAAACGCTTTGACGTATATTTTATTAAATATAGACCTCAAAATAATAGTTGTTAAAATTTTTGAGCGTTTGTCTGTTTGTCTACTAAATTTTGTGTAGTGATAATTTATTACTCGGGTCAACATTTAGGATACTTTTTATTGAAGAAAATTTTTTTCACTGAAACAGGAAAACAAAATAATTGGTTTTATTGAGTTGGCCTAAGAATGCCAGTGGGGAAATCTTAAGAAATACGTCAAAATAATGTAGGAGGAAATTCTAGGTCTAAAAAAAGCCTACTGAAAAGTCTACAATACCAAAATATATGTAAGTTGCACTCGCAATACCTATTTTTATTATTAGTATCTATATGTATACATATATATGTACGGTACGGGTACGCTACGGGTAAGTCTTGAGAGATACATCAAAACAATATTGTAGGTCTTAAAAATGGCTACAGAATAGTTTACAATATCAAATATCTGTCTCCTAAGCTACACTCGCAATAAAAAACAGTAACTTCGTAAATCGAAGCGTGCGTTTCACACAAAAAGTACACAACTGATTTGAATTAAGTTTTGTATAGTGATACGTTATTATACGAGAAAACATTTAAAATACCTTTTATTGAACATTAATCTTTCATTCCTAAGTGAAAACACAATTACTGGTTCTATAGAGTTCTTACAAATTTATATAGATAACTCTTGCTAAAACTTAAGAGAAACATCTCAGAGGATTACAAAATAACTGGTGCTGTAGATGAAATAGAAAATGCTATAGAGTAGTTCCCAGAAAAGAGGGCCAGAACTTTAAATGGGGAATCAGTCGTTGGTACATTATAAGTAACAGTATATAAGCAAAAATGTTTATTTTATTCACTCTTAGCGCGAGCGAAGCCGCGGGCACCGCTAGTTTGTAATAAAACTTCCTATTGAAATTGTGTGTAAGTGCTAAATTAGAAAAATATTGTGTTTGTTTTCATTTATGTTGCAGTGAAAGTATATTTTAAGTTATTTTATATGCGTTTCCTTAACAAAATTATTTTACGTGTATTAGTTAAACAGTTTATTCGTAGTTCGTACTGGAAGTAAGTATTGCTATAGGATATTGAAATTAAATTTTAAAACCAGTAAAAACATATCTACATATTTCAAAATTTTAATTTAACTTTGATGAATAAATAATAAATCAATCGCTATTCGCTTCAATAAGATAAACGAACTACGAACTACGAAGTTCTTTAAACACTTGTCACTAGATGGCGATATTTTTAAAAATAATGTAAAATTAACAGAAGGGAAAAAATAATATTTAAATCTCACTAAATTATGTATAGGTTGAAATTAATTATCTTATAATGAATATAAAATAAAATAAAACAAATTGCCGTACTTTCACTTTTTAAATGTTGTGTAATGATTTCTCATAGATGGCGTCATTAATATTTTTATATCATTTTAGTAAATATTAAATATATTGACTATTTCGCTATAACTTAACATAAATTAAAAAAATAAACAATAGTCTTATGAACACTTTTTTACTTTAAAATTATTACGAAAAAAAATCTTCACTACAACATAAGGAATACTATACTTGAGCCACATTAGAGAAATAATGTTTAATAACAAAGTGTTGCTAGGCAACCATCTGAAAGCATGGGTGAAAAACATTTTTTATTAATGTTTATTGTTGTAAATGCTAATACTTTAGAATGATAATTAATAATGATTGTCAGTAAATAATTAAGTTTTTAAACCTATAAAACTGCTTAAGAAGATAAAATAAAACAAAATGGAAGTTAATTTTTTACATTTATTATAATTTTTATTATTAACAAATTATAATGAAATCTGTGACAAGTTTCATCAACCGTTAGCAAAGCATTTATCCCGTCCAACGCTTACCTCACTCCTCACTCAAAGTCTAATTTTACGCGAAATCAATTGATTTGGCAGCACCACATAACATTCGATATTTTTTAAGAATCGATAAATAATACGACTAATTTAAAAAACAGTAAACTATCCGGTTAGTGTAGGGTACTTGGTGGTATTTTTCATTTGATGACATTATAAAAATATTATGTAAAAATGTTTACGATATCTTCCAAAAAAGGCAGAAAGCTTTAGGGATGGCATAATTATCCAACATCACAACCCAATATAATTAAAAATGTAAAAATAATTACTTACATGTGATTTCAAATGTTTATTAATGAAGTATTATCTTTTACGTGTCTTTACAATTAGGTATTATGAAAACTCTGATAGATATTTAGGGTAAAACTATTGAAAGTGTGAAATCGTGATTTATTCTGAAGTGGGAACCCTAAAAATCAGTGGTTGTGGTTTGTTTACAAACATTATTTCTCTAAAGTGGCTGAAGTATAGTAGGTACTAGGAACGAGGTACTAGTAGGTACTTGGAACTTTTGCATCGCATTTATGTATTTAGTTTTTGTTTTTTTTGGACAGCTTACCTCTGCTAAAATTTCACCCTTCGCCACTGGTAGCTTGTTAAGCTGAAAATATTCATTTTAACGACTACGTCATAACTAAATTAGTAATAATACATATACAGTATGCTTATGAGAAACAAAGCAAATTTTTCAGCCGAGCAAATTTTCGTCCAAATTTTTTTTCTCAAAACTACCCAGCGGATCTCCTTCCAAATCATTTTTTGTTGAAAGCATTTTGAAAACCAGAGGTTTATATGAAAACCGTTTACTGTCTACCATTTTTTCAGCTATATTGCTGAAAAGTGCTCTAGCATATGTGTGCTCCAATTATTGTGTACGAGTAAAATATCTTTAATTCTTGTTAAATGAACACTTGCATTTGACCTTAACTTTTGATACTTACCCTTTTGTACCTTTTTTTTTAATATAATCTGTAAACATTGGAGTCAATTTCAATGAGAGAATAACATTTAAATTAAAAGCCTTTCCATCATTAACCTTCATGTAAAAGGTAGGGTATGCGAGTATTCGTATAATTTGTTATGTAACTAATTACTTTAGAAGTAAAACGGAGATACAAATATACATAGAGAGTGTACGTAATAGTTAATTTATATAACTTGTTATTTAAAATATGTAATCATCAAATATGTATAAAAGTCCTATTCAACGTCCCACTGCTGGGCACGGGCCTCCCTCTAATACGAGGGGTTTCAGGCCATAGTCCATCGCGCTGGTCTAGTGCGTGTTTCGGAAACTTGCAAAGTTCTCTCAGACATGCAGGTTTCCTCACGATGTTTTCCTTCACCGTAAGACAAGTGGTCTGTGGTAATCATGTTAGAAAATGATTCGCACATGAAAATATCAGAGGTTATCAATCAAAATAATCAAAAATATTGCGAGACACGGATTTGAACGGATTTCACTCGGTTATCCAAGCGAGCGCGTTACCACTGGGCCACCACTGCCTTAATTTAAAATTTAAAATATAAGAAAAAGAAAAGAAAATTAAGAAAATTTCTTCAGAAAATCCATCCATAGGTAGTATATTGTTTCTGATATAATCACATCAAATGGCTTCGACAACACTTACCTCAACTACTATTATAAGGGTTCCTGGTTTTAGTAGCTTTTATGAGCTTTGTGTAACTGTAACTGTTACATTCCAAACATCACATAGGTACTATAAAATATGTGTGATAAAACTATGTAGAGACAAGGAATATGAAAAGCAGTAAAAACTTTGATAATAGCTTAAATACTTAAAGTACTATACTAAGTTAAAGTTTTTTCTGTATCATTTGAAGACACAACGGTAAGGATGAATGCTACAAGTAACAATAATATTTTTGTGTCTTTTTTTAGTTTACAAGCAGTTTTATAGAATAGGTATCTAATAACTATTAGCATTTTCTTTTAAAAGACCTCTATAATGATACTTATTGTTAGAATCAATGAAAAGTACGATGCAAGGATAAATTATCAACAGCGTATACTTCTATAATAATTAACAATGTAACATGAAAATAAAACATGCGAAAATAATCCAATGAAACAAAAGACTAAACAATAACGCGATCAAACGAATACAATCTGTGTATATGTGATTTGAACAGATTCGATTTTCTGGCCCATTTGATTGGGCGCAATTCATATTTGATGATTCATCCACAATTTGGCGTAACATTCTGAATGTTTTCAGAGAGAAAGTCTGTTTTCATAGATGTTCAAAGTTCAACTAAGTTTTTAAGTTCAAAAGTACCACTAGAAAATCAGTAACAGCTGTTACGTTTCTATTGAATAAACAATGGAGTTGGAATGCAATGAAGAAACGTTCGGCTAAGTTTGTAGTGAGTTTCGCGGGTTCGAGTCCCGCTGTCCCGCTATATTTAAAATATGTTAGTTTTAAGGTTACATATGTGTAGTATATCAACTATCTGGTATCCGTAACACAAGTCTCGTAGCTTACTACGGAACTAGATGGCGCTGTATGTAATAATATCCCAACTTATTTATTATTTTAACGAATTTGTATTTTACTCGTCTACGCTATCGTGCACTTTTGAAAATTTATTTATCAAAATAGATTTTTATTGGTCTGCTGTTTTCTTTATTTTAGTTTCAGTATGTAATTCAGTCTCAGTCAACGCCAGTCAGTAACTATTACTTTAGTCTCTATTGCATAAACAACAGGGTCGGAACAATAAATTGGTACAATTTAAGTACGTACGTACTGTTATATATGAGCTATGCACCCTTTATAGCTTACGTGTCCCTTTATTGCCTACACAGCAGATTCCATGTTTAGAGTCCCAGTCGCCAGCTCCATCAGTTAGTTAGTCTCAATCCAGCCTCTATCCACACCAGACGGTTGTCTCAATCCTAGTTTTTTTGTTTTATTTCTTTTTTAAAAAGCCATTTATTCAGAGACTCGTAACATTTTGGTGGCAGCGTAAAGGGATTTTTAAATGGAAATCCCCGGTACCGTCTCTCAGCTCAAGTAAATTCGACGCGTGTGTGTTTAAAATATAAACAATAAACAATATGTGATTAAAAGTAATAATAAATAAAAACGAAAGTAAGTAAAGTGTAGTGCAAAAAAAAAAAAAGTAAAGTGTACTTTGTGTAAGTGCTATACAGTGCCCATACAGTCTACGAAATCCCTAAGGCTGTATTCCGCTCGTGTTGTGGGCGGAATCCATCTCCACTGCTTCGTGATTAGTTTAAAAAACTAATCAACACAACCAACGATCCGCTGGGATCTTTGAGAACCAGCGAAAGAAATCGGATCTGCAGCGCTTATCTACGTCTCGACGACTCTTCGTGGAAATGTTACCTGTCGTTATCGCGCTGTCGGTATTCAAGTAAGTGATACTTTGTAATTGGTCATTGCGAGTATTTAACATTTATTTTAATTTAATTCATATTTTGTGAGTATTATGTATTGTGTCAATTTATTTTAAGCTCTTGAAAATAGTAAATTATTTTATATTAATTGCGTAATCTTTAAACAAAAAAAAAATAATCAAAATGTCTGAAAGTAGAGCCCAAAGCCCAAAATTAGAAAAACCGGAAATTGCCGTCACTGACACTGAGGACGATACTTCTTTTCCTCCTCCTTCTGGACCTACTACTAGGTCCATTTCAAAAAAGAAACTAGCCACAATGGCAAATAAAATAGAGTTAGACCTCTCCACTTTGTTAAAATTTATTAAAACATACGACGGTTGTAGAGAATCGTTAAATTCATTTTTAGTTAATTGTAGCAATGCTTACGACCTAGCCACGGAACCCCAGAAGGACATTTTATTCAAATACATACTATGCCAATTACAAGGCAAAGCACAAACTGCTTGCTCTGTAAAAGAGTTTACCAATTGGCCGCAACTTAAAGAATTCCTTAAAACACAATTTAGCGAGAGAAAACATTATACTCATTTACTGACAGACCTACAAGAATGCAAACAGCAAACAAACGAACCTGTGAGCCAGTATGCACTTAGAATTGAAACATGCTTATCCCAATTACTAACAGAAATTTCAATTACACACGGACATAAAAATAGAGAAATGATAGGACGCACAGCAGCCATGGAGGAATTAGCCCTCCATCATTTCCTACTAGGTCTTACACCTCGAATATCAAATATAGTTAGATGTAAATCACCAAGAAATCTCAATGAAGCCGTAAACATTGCAATATCAGAAGAGAAAATCCAACAATTTTTATTTAAACAAGGTACGCCTAACACTCGTCGATTACAGTTAAATAGTCCAAGGCCAAATTTACACTTTGCATCACGTAATCAAAGTTACCCACTTACATCTAATTCAAACCAAATAAAGGCAAGGCCTAATTTCTTTCCAAATCGTCCTCCTAATACAAATAATTCTCCCATCATTTGCAGATATTGTAAATCACCAGGACATACCCTGGAACAATGTCGGAAACGGGAATATAATAATAACCGATATAAGTTTGATCAAAATCAGTCCAGGACACCTCAACGTGTCCATTATACCACTGAGGCCCCTAATGACAATTACCCAAATGAGTCACCCGAAGAAGAAGGCTATGATACTGTAGACGCTGAATCAAAAAACGAGTAACCGTCTCGTCCCGGTGTCGTACGGGACCAAACGACTTTGAAATCGACACCAAAACTCTAATTACTAGACCTAAACTGACACTACAATACAAAGAACGTAAGACCAATATTGCTAAACGATTGCAACCATCGTTACATGATGGTCTGCAAAAATCCACTGCATCCGTACAGCGACATAGAGATGTTGATCTGTCAAAATCCACTGTATCCACTCAAAAATACAATGATATTGGTCTACCTCAATTTTCTATATCCTCACCTCCACAGAATGTGAACTTGAATGTCTTTGAGATTACCAATAATCCTGCAAAAACGCTATTACCTCATGTTCTTATTGAATCTTCAATATCGGACTTACCATTATCCCTACTCGTAGACTCAGGATCATCTGTAAGCTTATTGAAACATTCGTGTATTAAAAGACATCCTCGCCTTGTGAAAGAAACAATTCAGTTAAAGGGTATTGACTCCTCTGATGAATCTATCCAAACCCGTGGTCACTTTCAGCTGAAATTAAACCTACCTAAATTTAGTGTATCTCATAAATTCCATGTCGTTGACAAGATTCACTTGCCTTACGATGGTATCATAGGCTCCGATATGCTGAACGCCCATAGTTGTAACATAGATTATACTAATAATTCACTACATTTTGGTAAATCAGCCTTAAAATTATATTTTCATGAACCCGCATATCTAATACCCGCAAGAACCGAAACTGTCATTGAGTGTTCTGTTAGGAATCCTGACATTAAAGAAGGATTAATCCTTGATGGGAAAATCTCTGAATCACTATTGGTTGCAAACTGTCTAGTTCGTGTTAAAGAGAATAATAGGGTAAATATATCCGTAGTAAATATTTCCGAAAATCCCATAACTTTAAAATCCGATCTTAACTTAGAACTGATCCCAATCGATATAATAGAATATAAGAATCAACAACTTAGTGTCATAAATCATATAGGTCATAATGACAGTGTCACACGAACTAAGGAGGTACTCAAACAGCTACGAATTGATCACCTAAATGATGAAGAGAAAGAAGCTCTTCTGCAATTGTGTTCTGAATTCTCCGATATTTTCCATCTTCCTGGAGAAAGTCTTACTTATACAAGTGCTCTGAAACATGAAATTAAAACTAGTACTGATATACCTATTCATACTAAATCCTACCGATTTCCGGAGGTTCACAAAACAGAAGTTCGTAATCAGATTAACAAAATGTTGGAACAAAATATTATCGAACCCTCTGACTCACCTTGGTCTTCACCCATATGGGTTGTCCCGAAAAAACTAGATGCCTCCAACACGCAGAAGTGGCGAGTTGTGATCGACTACAGAAAACTTAATGACGTGACCATTGGTGACACTTACCCCATACCACAGATTACTGAGATCCTTGACCAACTTGGAAATAGTAAATACTTCTCAACGTTAGATTTAGCATCCGGGTTTCACCAAATCCTTCTTAACGAAGATGACAAGGCTAAAACAGCTTTCAATGTCCCAGAAGGCCATTTTCAATTTCTACGAATGCCTTTCGGGCTTAAAAATGCTCCCTCTACTTTTCAGAGGTTGATGAACTCTGCTCTAACTGGACTTCAAGGTATCCGATGTTTTGTATATTTGGATGACATAGTTTGTTACGCATACGATCTTCGAACTCATATCGCAAATCTAGAATTAATATTTCAAAGAATTCGAGATTTTAATTTAAAGTTACAGCCAGATAAGTGTGAGTTTCTACGCCGTGAAGTCTGTTATCTTGGCCATGTGATTACCGAACATGGTGTAAAGCCAAATCCTAGTAAGATCAAAGCTGTTACTGAATTTCCAATCCCGAAATCTCCTAAGGATATTAAATCTTTCCTCGGTCTAGTTTCCTATTACCGCCGTTTCATTCCTGACTTCTCCAAAATAGCCAAAAATCTTACCAACCTTCTGAAAAAGAATGTACCATTTAAATGGGAAAATCAGCAACAACTAGCGTTTGATACTTTAAAACAAAAATTAACAACTGCTCCATTACTTATCTATCCGAATTTTGCTAACCCATTTATTCTGACATGCGATGCTTCAAATTATGCTGTAGGTGCTGTGCTTTCACAAGGGTCTATAGGTAAAGATCAACCTGTAGCTTTTGCGTCACGCACACTCAATAAAAGTGAATCCAACTACAACACAACTGAGAAGGAGTTGTTAGCCATTCTCTTTGGTTGCAAAATGTATCGCCCTTACCTCTACGGCCGTAAGTTTCAAATTGTGACCGACCATAGACCACTTAAATGGCTATTTAATCATAAAGATCCCAGTAGCAAATTGCAGCGTTGGAGGTTAAAGCTAGAAGAATACGAATACGAGATCGTATATCGCAAAGGTAGGTTAAACTCTGCTGCAGATGCTCTTTCTAGATATCCTGTAAATCATTTAAATCTCGAAAACAACAATAACATGAACGTTTATCCTATTAACGATACTGACCCGACTGACGTGCCTTTACCTGAAACACCATTGCCTGAAATTCCTCAAGAAACCCTCGATGAGCTGCTAGGGATAGGTTCTTACCCAGCAGATGTTAGAAACGCCGATTCTAGCCCTTCTGATTATCCTTATGTTCCTTCAGACCCCCTAGCGATACCTAGTAAACCCCACTCTCAAGCAACACCAGAACCACAACCTTCGACTAGTTGGCAGAATCCTGAAACCTTACCTGAGTCGACTTATCCAAGTCCAGAAATTCCTCAAACGTATCCTGAAAACTCCCCAACACTGACTTACTCAAGCCCAGAATCTCCTCGCTCAGCATCTGACGGTGGCAAGACCTATCACGAATTTTTAAAATCATCCTCAAAATCATACGACACTTCCATTACAGAACATAAAGTAAATTTACTAAAAGGAACACAGAAATTGTTAATAATACCAACCTCATTAGACATGGATGAATCTATGCCTTATGTCCAAGAAGTGATTAATAATTGCCCTAACCCCATACGTGATGACTTCCTGAAATTAGAGAGGATTTTACATACCTATTTACCTCTTACAATTAACAACAAAACTTATCTTTTCTTATTCACGAAAGTGCATCATTTTGATAACCAATCGCATTCCGATATATTTAAATCCCTAAAATATGCACGCGATGAGATAATTATGTCTTACCCAACAACTAATGAGATTGGTATATCTGACTTCAAAAACCCTTTCGATAGACACTCATTTGTAAGAATATATAATATGCTAGCTTACTTATTTGATGGAACTAGAATAGGTATTCACATTTATCATAACGACATAATATATCCTTCACTTAAGGAAATCCCTAAAATTCTTAAAGAAAATCACGACATCCCAATTGCAGGACATTTAGGATCTTCTAGAATGCTCAGTCGTGTTAAAGAAAAATATTATTGGAAAAATATGTCTAGCGACATTGAAAACTATGTCAAAAATTGTTCGTCCTGTCAGACAAATAAAGCACTGCGTCAGATTAATAGAGCGCCAATGGCTATAACATCTACGGCTACATCTCCATTCGAGAGACTGGCCCTTGACATCGTTGGTCCCCTGCCTGAGTCTGGTACAGCAAAGCTCAAATATATTTTGACTATGCAGGATGACTTAACAAAATTTTCAATAGCATACCCTATTCGCTCTATTACGGCTGAAGAAGCAAGTGACTGTCTCCTTCATTTCATATCTTTATTCGGAATCCCTAAACAAATACTCACCGATCAAGGTACCAATTTCACAGCTGAACTTTTTAAGAAAACATGTGAATTCTTAAAGATTAAACAGCTCTGGTCATCACCTTACCATCCTCAAACGCAAGGTGCCTTAGAAAGATCTCACTCAACCCTCAAAGAATACCTCAAATCTTATGTGAACGGAAATCAAGACAATTGGCCTCAATACGTATATACTTCTATGTTAGCATATAATAACGCTGTACATTCAACCACGCACTATACTCCATACGAATTAGTATTTGGTCACAAACCTCATATTCCAAATTCGGTTTATGATTCTCCCAACGTTACTTACCCCGAATATGTAAAACTATTACAACATCGTATGAAACACGCGCGTGATAAAGCTTTAGAATATATACACAAATCCAAAGCAAATTCCAAAACTTATTATGATAAACGCACTCGTCCTGTTGAATACAAGGTAGGAGATTACGTCCTACTAAAAAATCATCTCAGACTACGTAAGGCCCTATCGCCTGTATGGAAAGGTCCATACAAGGTCGTTAAAATTCATGGTAATCATACATTATCATTGCTTATAAATAGGCGTCATGTTAAACATCACTATGACGAAGTTAAACATGTAGAAGTAAAAGAAGTGCATCCTCCTTCTTAGAGTAGCTTTTATTATACTTAAGTTTAATTTTACTTTATTTCACGTAATACTTATCATGTGTATTACCTTGTTCTACATTTTATACTTATAATAAACGATAGAATTAAGGAACGTAAATCCCTAGGAGTAATTACGTATTTATGTTTTATTTGCAGCATACTGGCCCAAGGTCACCAAGAATTTGTCCAACCAATCAACTCGAGTTCTGGTATCTACTTTGATCCAATTGGTGAACTTAAGATTAATGTAGGTT
Source organism: Boloria euphrosyne (assembly GCA_951802675.2). Taxonomy (NCBI): domain Eukaryota; kingdom Metazoa; phylum Arthropoda; class Insecta; order Lepidoptera; family Nymphalidae; genus Boloria; species Boloria euphrosyne. Next base: position 8,189,561 of record OX637879.1, on the reverse strand, counting down.
ACCTAGATGTAGTTATCCCATTCGATACTTCCTACATTGAATCCCATATTCAAAACATTAACTCTATATTAGGTACAGTTCGTTACATATGTGGTCAGATGCAAATTGAAACCACAATAAATTTAGAATGCCATAACATATTAGAACCACTCACGGTTAGATATAATGACATTTTTTCAGAGTATTCATCCATTGTTCACTTGATAGGTAACAAAAGATCCAAACGGGGGGCATGGCTAGGTGGTATAGGCACACTTTCAAAGACAATCTTTGGGACCCTAGATGAAGACGATGCTGTCAAATATGACAACGCCATACGTAGTATTCAAACAAATGAAAAAAGTCTGGGTTCATTAATGAAAGAAAATATTCTAATAACAAGTCTTACCTTATCAAAAATTAATGATACCATACACAAAATAAAATTTAATGAAGACAGACTTAATGACGCTATCGACAAACTCTCGTTAACTATTAAAAATTTATCTATCATTTCCGATGATTTAGTTATGAAATCAAATATTAATTCAATCTTAAATATGTTAGAAAGCTCCATTCTCACATTATCTTTCCAATTAGAAGACATAATAGACGCTATCATGTTTGGCAGACAAAACGTTCTTCACCCTGCTGTATTACCTCCTAAACAGTTATACCAAGAGCTTGTCGATAACTATAGACACTTATCTGAACATGTAAGATTACCTGTAAGTTTAGAATTAAGTAACATTCATATGCTAATGAATGTATCTAGTATGGTAAGTTATAGTTTAAATAGTAAAATAGTTTTTATATTGAAAGTACCGTTGGTATCTCCTAAAGAATATCATTTGTTTCATAGTATTGCATTGCCAACTCCACATAATAGTACTAAACCAAAATCGTTTAGTTTTGTAGTTCCTAGCAGTAAGTACATCGCAATGACCAAAGATAAATCAGAATATTGTAAACTTGACTCACTGAAAGAATGCAAAGCGATAAATTCCCGTGATTACATCTGTGACATTATGAACGTGTTCCCTACTAGCGCAAACCCCAGTTGTGAAAGTGAAATAATGTCAAATGTTATAAGTGTTTTACCAGTGCAGTGCCAAACGGATTTTATCTACGGAAATATAGACATATGGAAACCACTTTTTAATAACAAATGGATTTATGTACAATCTAATAGCAATAAACTTTATATAGAATGTCCTCAGAGAAATTTAGAAATAAATATTATTGGAACTGGAATTGTAAAACTTCTACATAACTGTATCGCATATTGTAAAAGCACTAGGTTAATTCCTAAATTTAATAGTATCAAAATTAACGTATCCGTATTTCACTCTGATTTTAATATTATTAAGGATTCCTGTTGTAGTTTAGATAAGTTTAAATTAGAAATAAATAATGAACCTCGTATAAAACTCCAAAATATCGATTTAGACATTTTTACCACAGAAACAAAATCTAAATTACAATCTATATCAGATGAAGCAAATAAAATAGTAAACCAACATCAAATAATTAAATACGAGACCCATTATTCTGTCATATTAATCTTAATAGTTTGTATCATCTTTCTTTATTGTGTGATTAAGTTGTTTTTATATATTAAATTGCACAACCGTCTTTCCTGTTGCATTCCTCATTCCTCCCAATCACTACCAACAACACAACCTCACCAACCAACAACGACCTCAGATCCCGCAATACCTGTTAAAATTAATAAACATAAGACAGATCCCGAAAATATCCCTAGTCCTAATACTAGAAGGAACATATGAGCTATCACGTGTTTTTCCTAAACTTCGAAATTTTAACCCCGAAGTTTAGTCTACCTCAGGGAGGTGTTATATATGAGCTATGCACCCTTTATAGCTTACGTGTCCCTTTATTGCCTACACAGCAGATTCCATGTTTAGAGTCCCAGTCGCCAGCTCCATCAGTTAGTTAGTCTCAATCCAGCCTCTATCCACACCAGACGGTTGTCTCAATCCTAGTTTTTTTGTTTTATTTCTTTTTTAAAAAGCCATTTATTCAGAGACTCGTAACAGTACGTAGAGAGCCCAATTGCATACAAATAGTATTTACGAGTGTAGCTGCCTTTCTGACCAATTAAAGTGAAGTTAAAGTCACAATATCTCCTAACAGAAAATATCTGTATAGGGATATTAACTTCGGTATTAATTAATTAGGGAGGGAAAATGATTAGCAAAAAGCTTAGCTTTGTGCGGGCAGCGTAGTTTTTCTAACGGGTAATAATTTTTAAGACAGTTCATTTTTTAATGGTTATAAAATTATTTTCTTGGACAGATAACACATCTAGATATGAAGTTAAATTACTATATTAAAGCACAAGCAGTAAATATTTTTCTTTTTTTAAATGTTTACATAACGTATAGACATATTTTTCCATACACATATGCATATGCAATGATGCTACATTTTCTTCTTGCATATAAGGAGTTCATAATACTATATTCACATAGTTAGTATATTCCAAAAGTTGTAAAAAGTTCGAAAGCAAAAACTAAGTCGATTGAAACCATTTTTTGTGAATACATTTTCTTTGTATAACTGTCTTTTGTTTTACAAACGTATGCAGATGGTTGATTTTCAAAAGATTCATTTGATTTTTCACTGGATAAAACATGTAATTCTATCTCGCTTCCGGAATTATCCATCCATTGTTTTAATCGAAACGTTCAGCGACGCGTTAATACACTGACGCTGGTCTTAACGTGTTCGAATAGGTACATTATTAACCCTATATAAATAGGATATGACAAAATTAACTTTAACTTAAAATAAACAAAAATCTCGAACTCAATCAACGGTAATTCAAATAATCTGTATAAACTTTATACTTATCTATAGCTTAAATCTCAAATGCGAAAATAATATGCAAACTGATTAGAATATTATTTAGGTATATTGTTTAAAAAAATAACTTGGTATTTCTGATTAATAATTTAATTTATTATTATATGTCGACGTTTTAATATAGGATTTTTTTTCGAAAAATATTTGGTAATATAAAAAGTAAAAATATAAAATTTGCATTATTGTGATTTTGCAATTAAATTGTACCAGGCCATATTATATTTTTTAACATTGAAATTTGAAACGACACATAAAGTTTTAAAAAATTACTTTCCCTCATTTTTAAAGTGAGCATGCCGCCTAATGGACAATCGATTACTATTTGTATGACGATTTTATTTTTATTTAATATTAGCGGAACCCGCTGCTTCGCTTGCGCTAAAACTACAGAAAATATCTTTGGCTTTATGCTTTTACATATAATATAAGGAACCTACGATTATTTCCTACGATACCTACGATTGTAAATTCGCATATTTTTTGAAAACAGTTTTGCCATCTTAAAGCTAATAGAGGCATGAAAATAGGCATAAAAATTTTATAACTTGAATTATTTTCAGTTCAGCCCTTCTCTCTATTTAATAGCGCTAGCAATTTTATTGAAAGCTTTATCTTGATTAAAATATTCACAATCTAAGGTCGTAAAGTATTCAGTACAATATGTATGAATTAATTCATACTAGATAATGAATTTATGTATATCTTAACCAACGAGTGACAAACGTATAGTGATTATTATTGAAATTGATAGGTATTCTTAGGTATACGCGAATATTCGACATTATAAATGAAACGATGTTTTCCAAAAGATAGTTTCATTTAAAATTTACCAAAATACTCCTCATAACACCAGCTGCTCTGCAGCAGCAGCAGCAACAGCAGCAGATCTGCTAGTGAAAGTCCCGTTAAAACCAGTCGAGCAGTTTTCAGAGATTAGTTGGAACAGATATACACACAGACAAAAATGATAATATTTTATATTTTTTGGAAATTACATGCATTAAGTAAAAAACTGGTCCGCCAATGTTACAAGCAGACCATTGAGTTATTATTACTACGTAGCAATAATAACTCAATGCAAGCAGACACTTTAATTTTATTTATCTGAGCATTATATTGAAAATATGAAAATATAAAAGTAAAGATCAGTCGTTTGGAACTTAGGCATATAGATTAAACCAATCATAAAAAAAAATAAAAATATATTGTTCACCTCGGAACTGAGCGAAGTGAACTGACAAAAAACATCTCGTTTTTAAAGCAATTGGTAGGAAGAGTATGCGGACTATATATTTATATAAATAATACAGGTACAGGTTATATATTTGCTATTTTAACTGTTTTATACATATAAATAAATAATAGTGAGGAGAATAATTAATTGACATAAGATACTTAATGGAAGCTACAATTGATCAGCTCTGGTCGACGTAGCTAGGGCCGACCTCGGCACCACATCCATCAAATACAATAATAAATAATAATAGATACTTATGTATTTAAGTCTCTAAATTACAACATTTTAAGGCAAATGTAATGATGTAGATAGTACGTAAATTCTCATCACGAATTGTAGGATAGTCCATGATATGTAATTTATATTGAAGTAATAATGGAAGACTACCAATATTATTTGGTCATGACCAAAAGATATATTAAGAAGTTTGAAACTGTGCCATCCATTGTAATAAATTGTAAGAATGCATTGCTTTTAAATCACGAAGTTGATGGTTTAAGTAACAATAAAGAATTTAGTAAAAGCATGTTAATTGTTATATTTCTCGTGTATGTTAAAATATTTTCGTTCTTATAATGTTCCTCAATAAATAGGCTATAAATAAATACATTCAAACAAATATATAAATTTATAATGCAATATAAATTTATTATTTATATTAATATACTTCTTTAATGGTTTGTTAGAGGTTCGAAATAATTATCAAAATTATATTTACAAAAAAATGAATAAGCAATGTGTTTCAATATTAGCTTTTAAACGAAGCGTAATGGCTCGGCTAAATAACTTACAAATGGACCTATAAATGTACAATTTTAAAGATTTGTTACTAGCCACGGGTGAATTGAGGGTTTCAATTTAATTTCCTAAATATTCCAATTTAAAGACTGAATATTGGATTTGTAAAAATTTGTATTATTACATTTTAAAACTTGTTTATGTCCAATATAGGGTTGTGAATATTTGCAAACCACTTCCATCGATATTTCGTTTCATATCGTCCTGCTGTATTGCTACTATTATTAAATTTTCTGAACGTATGATGTGAATGATGCTGGCTTATCGACTGGTTGCAGTAAAATGAACCCGTCTTTGATATATTTTTGCCTACGAGGAAGCTTTTAATGGCCTGAGTTACGAGTTTTGCACGTGTATATGGAATTTTTACATTTCAAATAGAATTTATCTACTTGTGAAAATATATTTAGAAGAAAAATATCGACTTTTATAATGGACTACTTTTATACGACTGGATATGAAACTTAAATTCTTTCAGCCTAAAATAAAAATTAATAATTTTATATATATATTAAAAAAACATATATTAAAAAATATTATATATATTTATTATATATATTAAAAAAACATTTATTAAGTATTAATAAGGCCCAGTGGTAGCCCAGCGGTAACGCGCTCGCTTTGATAATCGAGTCATGCGGGTTCAAACCGGGTCTCGCACCTCTGATATTTTCATGTGCGAATCATTTCTATCATGATTACCACTTGTCTTACGGTGAAGGAAAACATCGTGAGGAAACTTGCATGTCTGAGAAAACCTAGCAAGTTTTTGAAAGACATGTGAAGTCCGCCAACACGCACTAGGCCAGCGCGGTGGACTATGGCCCCTCGTACTGAGGGAGGCCCGTGCCCAGCAGTGGGACGTAAAAAGGGCTGAAGACATTTGTAATACAAATAAAATTATCTTTAACATGCACGACGTATACATAATATGTACATGCAATAAGTGTACCTACATACATATTATATTGTTTTAGTAAGTCAAATATACGTGACTTGAAATCACTGAATATTTTACATAGTTAAGTCAGTTGGTAAATTGTCTCCATATCCAAATTCAGGTAGCTAATGAAGTACGAAATTATTCATACGAGTGGGGTTGAAGCTTACTGTATTACATTTATTAAGTCGTGGCCGGCGATGGTTACTTCAGGTAAATTTTATATGAACTTTCCTCCGCCCCTTTATAATCTTTGAACTTAAATTAGTGTAAATTCTCAGCAGACTTTTTATTTACTAAGTAAATATTTATTATTTATAATACTATAAAAATGTTGTATAAAAAGATAGATATTGTTTGTTTTAATTTTATCTTTACTAATACCTGTAAATACTTTTTAAATATTCTTACTATAAGTTTAAATTAGTTTCACTCAATCAGTTTTTCATTCAATTTTAGGGATTAGCGAGTATACTTAATTAATATTTTAAGATTTTCTACTAGTTAAAACGATAATAATAGATAGTAAAATTCGTTCGATCATAAATAAATTTCTAAGATACAAAAAAAAGATGTTAAAAACCATAATAGGTTGCATTATTTGATTGCCATAGTCTAAAAATACCTTCTATTTCCTCATCTTGTGAGAGCCCTAAATGAAGACACACGGTCCTTGAATTCGTGACGTGAGTAAACAAAAAAAAGGCAACATTTGACATTTAGATGAGTGTCCCTTACAATAGATTACATGGGGAAGGTCGAAGTGAACATCTGAATTTACAACAGTAAAGATAGTAAAGGATCCGACCTTTTCGGTATAAGGATTCTTCATGGTGCATAAATACAATGATTTGAGTCAAAAAGGTATTAAACTAGAAGTACTGTCTATGACACCTGAGTGCGTTGGATTAGGAAATTGATAAGGAAAAAGCTTGTAGGTATATACTATACAGATAAGTGCTTCTAACAACCGTTTTCAGTAACAACAATTCAGCTTGTGACCCTACAGAAAGTACCAGCGATCGCGGGTTCGAGTCCCGCTGGGGGCATTCGTTTGTTGAGTACCAACGTTTCTACTCCAGTCATGGATGTTTATATTTATAATACGTACGCATTTATAGGTATATACTATTGTCAGCAATATCCTTAGCCCGGAAGTTGAACAGTGTTATGACAACTTAGCTGTCATCCCCCACTTTGATTACTCTCCATAAATACGAAGTTTGTCGTTAAAAGCGGGTTATTCCTGCGCTAGTTACGTTGTAGTGCTTTAGCTAAGTGACAGTGCGTAAAGTATTAAAGTAAAGTGAAGTGAACCAGTGAATTGGTATATAATTAAGTAAAGTTATTAATGTTATTCGTTATTAATGGTATAAAGTGATAAAGTGATATATGTGGTGTAACGACATAAGAAAGGTGGAATAATTTAGTGTATAACAGTTTGAGTGTTCATATATACACCCGTCGTTTACATCAGAAGCGGGATGTGAACTATGGGAAGAAACAGATCACGCCGTAATTGGGCTCGCTCACAATCCTCTTCTAGCAGCTATAGGCAAAAAAAGAGAGCAATATTGAAGCCACCACAGAAGCCAGTAATTTTAATATATGCGTAAGCCTCTCCAGCTTCTTAAATAGCCGCTGAAAATATGAAGGCTTGTATTTGTATAGACGATTGGGACACTGAATGGACCCTTAATTTTCTTTTTAATTTATATGCTCCGTGTTGGTAATGTATGTGTTATTTATTTACGGTTCTTCTTTATTATTTATGAGTGTTCAGCGAGTCTAATCTGAACTTTAAAAATATATCATGACATGTATTGTACTTAGTATTACAGTTATTCAGGCTCTGCTTGGCATGTTAAGTGTGACAGTGTTCCTTTAAGTGCAAGCAGTTTTGAATAAAAGACTATTCTTGTACGCTAAGTGTGACAGTATGCCTTTAGGTACAAGAGGTTATGAATGAAAGACTGTCCTTGTACGCTAAGTGTGACAGAGTTCCTTTAGGTACAAGCGGTTATGAATAAAAGACTATTCTTGTACGCTAAGTGTGACAATATGCCTTTAGGTACAAGAGGTTATGAATGAAAGACTGTCCTTGTACGCTAAGTGAGAAAGAGTTCCTTTAGGTACAAGCAGTTATGAATGTAAGACTATCCTAGTACGCTAAGTGTGACAGTGTTCCTTTAGGTACAGGTAGCCTTACTAAGTACTAATCTTTGGTTGGTGTAAAGGCGAGCCTGGGACACTTAAGTGCAACAAAGTTTCTTTAAGTGCAGGTGGCCTTTGGTTCAATCATTGGTGTTTAACAATGCAACTGTTGGCAAATGATCATTGGCATTTATTATAATAATATATATGAATACTGTTTGTGTTTAGATCCACACTCATAGGGTGACTGGGACAGTCACCGTGCAGGATGGCCGTGTCAGCAATATCCTTAGCCCGGAAGTTGAACAGTGTTATGACAACTTAGCTGTCATCCCCCACTTTGATTACTCTCAATAAATACGAAGTTTGTCGTTAAAAGCGGGTTATTCCTGCGCTAGCTACGTTGTAGTGCTTTAGCTAAGTGACAGTGCGTAAAGTATTAAAGTAAAGTGAAGTGAACCAGTGAATTGGTATATAATTAAGTAAAGTTATTAATGTTATTCGTTATTAATGGTATAAAGTGATAAAGTGATATATGTGGTGTAACGACATAAGAAAGGTGGAATAATTTAGTGTATAACAGTTTGAGTGTTCATATATACACCCGTCGTTTACACTATGTGTACTGTATAAACTATTAGGTATCCGTAACACAAGCTTCATAGCTTACTACGGAACTAGATGGAGCTGTGTGTAAAAATGCGCCAACAATCAATATAAATGTATTTTTTATTTATTTAAACAATTTAACGATGATTAATCCATTTCTACTTGTTTCTTATTCTTAAAAACTACTTTTTATTAAGTCTCGTAAGCTATCAGTAACCAGCTTATGTAAATAAACACCTACGTGTGTTTATAAAACTAGTTATGTTTCAACGTGTTCCCTTAGTTTTATCTATTCTTAGGGAAGTAAAATTTACATTGTACTAAAAGAGTTTATTACCTTAAAATGTCTGTTCTTCTTCGAAAACGGGGAAAAAATGTATTTTAACATGACTATTGAATATAACGTTCTCGCACATGATAATATTTATTTTGAAAAAGGCTCTCGAAATCTCTATCCTTTCCGCCGATTGATATATTCCGATGTGAATCCCTGGTAAAGGAAAACGTCCCTGCAAGAGTAACGGCAATGTATGACACGGGAAGCTGTTTGCTAGCTCATTATGCATGTAAATTATTGCACCAAAATGATAACCCTCTTAGGATTGGCATCCTGTATTGGAGGTCTGATAACTTATATCCATAAGATATAGTACAACCCAACACCAATAAATATCATAATTTCCGGTCGTATTAGATACTTTACACTGGAATAGTGACCAATAAACATCGTAAAAATGGTAAAATATATTATTTTCTTTACTATTAACAGGTTAGTAGACTAAAACAAAATGATAATGTAATACATTTAAATATTATGTCATTGAGATCTTATTGAGAGACAAACAAGAAGTAAGAAAGTATGGTAGGTATGTAGGCCTTTAAAATGATATTACACGAAACTTATAAAGCCTATGCATTTCTAAGAGAAAAATTTTCATAATACTGCAATTCTAACTAACGAATTATAATATACATTTGAAGATAAAACACGTAAACCACCATGTTATTATATTTTTAAATGTATTCCAAAATGGATAATAAATATAAGTTACATTTTTCTTGCGCTGATATCAAAGTTAAGTTTTTCTGCCCTTGTCAGCGTAACATAATTACTCAAAGTCAGATTTCTTTCATACAGCACAGAAATATGAAATCCGCTTTCTAAAATATATACGACACTTTTATCACTTTGAAAAGGAAACGCCTTGACCGGAGACTTCACGTGTTCTCCGGCTCGGGGGCGTAATACCGTGAGACGTCTACTTCCGAAGCTCAATAAATCTTTAGGTCTAATCCAACACTATTATTCATAGTCCTATAATGTGATTTGACGACACGTTTGGCTCAGTTGGTAGTGACCCTACTTTCTGCGCCAGCGGTCGCGGGTTTGAGTCCCGCTGGGGGCATTCATTTGTTGAGCACGAATGTTTGTACTCCAGTCATGGGTGTTTATATTTATAATATGTATGTACTTAAAATTTATATATTGTGTAATATATCAACTATCTGGTATCCGTAACACAAGCTTAGCTTACCGCGGAACTAGATGGCGCTGTTGTATTGATGTCCCAACATATTTATTTATTTATTTATAATGTAGCGACAATACCAGCGAAGCATTTGCATAAAAATTGTTAACGTAAAATTTTACTGGCAGATCTCGTACTATTTAAAGAAAGGTTTTTAAAAATTAATTTAAAAGTAGCGCTCTTCATAAAAGTGGAGTTTGAGAGTAGTGTTTTAAAAGCAAGGCCAAAATAGTTTCGTTATTTCATAAATAAAATAAATGAATGTTAAACTTGTTTTGAGGAAATAAATAACGTATGTTTGTTAAAAGTTGTCATTTATTTAATAAGTGACGGATTTGATAGTAAAAAATAATCAATTTTCAAGATATTCCAGAAATATATTTCAGATAATATTCATTAATTTAGACAAATATTTTCACATATGTACTTAAATGTTTATTCTACATTATTTAAAGTTGTAATCAATGATATTATAAGTAAAAAGGTGTAGATACGTTACCTAAACGACATTCTATCTTCAAAAACGGCACACTAACGCACACATGAATACAGAATAACTAAAAATATTGCAATAACACACTACATTACGATTAGTCGTCAAAATAGGATGGCATGATTCAAGTATCGCCAGTGAAAAAGAGACAAATATAATTCTCGACAGTGCGTCGTCAACGCGTTGGTAGGCCAATAGCCTAGTTTTAGTGTGCCACTTTTTGAGCGCGTATGACTTATCTACACCTTTTTTCCTAGTATATCAATGGTTGTAATGGGTTACAGTTTGTAAATATAATATTTTTGACGTGACAACGTCTTAAATTAGGTTGCGGCTGGGAGTCACTTATGAAAAAGTGTAACGCTCGGTAACGTTACGATGAGTCACCGAACGAGAGAGAGGCCCGCCGAATGCCTTGCGTCTCTCTCCCACTCAACTATTAAAATATATTTCTATAGTTAAAATTTGTGCAATTCTTATTTTCATTCAATTCCTTGTTCCTATTGTGCAATTTAATTATATTCATATCAATAAATATTCTACCGAGAAAAAGACGTTGTCACGTAAAATCTTCGCCCGTAAAACCGACTTTACAGGCAACCATTTTTTAAGTTAGAAACTGTGTAGATACAGTTGGATATAGTCGTATGTGGATTTAGGATGAATAGTAAATATTTTTACTATAATTGTCTATTCGTAAGTGTACACTATGGCTTCCTATTTATATCACGACCAGCTGTTGCCCGCGGCTCTACTCTGTATACTTATCGATACATAATATAACCTATAATAGCCATTAGACTTTGATTTTCGTTAAATTCTACGACGATGAAGATTGAACGAGTGTCTGAAATATTAACCCATTGAATTAATTTTCAATCTTTTAAAATTAAGTGTATTTTAATGCATAGAGCTCCCCTTACTGAACAGTATGTCGTTGTAACAGTTGGTATTGTTATAAAATGGTCTTCTAATATATGAAAATAAGCGCATGTTAACCCATGTTTATACAGCATGTATATTTATTTAAAAAAAGTTACATAAATAATTATTAAAAACGTTGTACTTAGTACCGTATGAGTAGTTTATACAGAATTATTTTTGGTTAAGCACTAAATTATCACTAACTAGGCTAAAATTAGTTTCCAACTCTAGAGCTTAATCGGGAAGACGAATTGAATTTCAAATAGCTACACTAACTGCGCTGTAGAAGCTAAATTAATTCGAATTTAACTTCCCGATTTTGCAGTAGCTATTATAATATAGTGAAATTCTGTCATATTTATTGTGAAACTAGCTTTTAACCTCGTTTTGTTAATCTCATACAAAAATTTTTACTTAGCTATACTTTAGAAGTGGTAGCTCAGCGGTAATACGTTGCTTGTATAACCGAGTGATGCGGGTTCAAATCCGGGTCTCGCACCTCTGATATTTTCACGTGCGAATCATTTCTATCATGATTACCACTTGTCTTACGGTGAAGGAAAACATCGTAAGGAAACCTGCATGTCTGAGAGAACCTAGCAAGTTTTCGTAAGACATGTGAAGTCCGCCAACACGCACTGGGCCAGCGTGGTGGACTATGGTCGATCCCCCTCGTACTGAGGGAGGCCCGTGCCCAGCAGTGGGACGTGAAAAGGGCTGATGATGATGATGATACTTTAGAAGTCTTAGTTCTGTAAATACTCTGAAATATTTGCGTCTACAGAGTAAACTTTCATTTGTTAGAAAATATTTTACTATATCTTTTTCTATGATTACGTTATTTTCTGTTTTGTAGCTAATTCAAGGTAAGTTTCTTTTCTATAAAAAAATATAATAAATTAATTAAGAACACATTTTAAAAACAAGTTATTTTTCCTTTTTAGCGCATTAAATAGAAAAGGTTGTTTTTAAATATTTATTTATCTATATTTTTAATTTAGAAATTATTGTGCGACTGTATTTAGGTCAACTAAATTATAAGTGAATGCTCATATATGAGAATATTATATATACAAATCTTCACGTCTTTCTGCTGATTGTTGAAGATATTTTTCATACTATACAATTTTAAAAACGTATTATACAAGATAATTGCCAAAAACCATTGACCGCTGAAGACATCATTTGAAACTAATTCTGAACATAGCAGCAAAATCATGGTAGACTTTGAAATGCGCTTCAATAATTGAATAGGTTTATAAAATATCATGTCTAACTGTAAGTTAAGTTGCTTCGTATGAAACCCGCCCTAGAAGGAGATAAGTCATAATTTTTTATTATAAAAAAGTGATTCTTATCGGAACTGATAGAACGCGTTAATTTTAATTACAGGATAAAACGAAGTGATTTTAATTCAACTTGCAATAATTAACAATTTTATTGTTATTAAACTGAGTTTTAAGCCTAACAAAAGCATATATTAGCCTAACAGGCCGGACTTATAAAGTTTTGGCGGGACATGACTGTAAAAACCTGGACATGTGGCTATATACAGATTTACTGGCAAATATTGCAAGTCTATAAAAGCTTTTAAAAGTAAAATGGGGTATAAATAAATATAATCGGTCTGAAGGTTCGCTCTTTGGCGGGTATCTTTGTTAAATCAACTAAAAAGTATATCAAAGAGATTGCACTGGTTTGGAAATATGTTTCAAAGGCTTTAACAGGATCGTTCGTTATGTTAAGATTTATGCTCTACAAAACAGCCTAAAGATATGTTCGTTGGAAATTTCGTACTCATGTGAAATCAAAATGTATTACAATATTTCGTATTATATCAGTAGCATATCCGCGCCGCTTTTAGTGCTGTTTTTTTTCAATATTGAATACCGTTATATCTTACCGCCATTTCTACTCAGTTGCTGCGCGGAATAATTAATGACGATACAACAAAATTAACAAAAAGCGAAAATAGCAAGAGAGTATTTGTGATATTAGTATAAATCTATCTTGCAATGTATATTATTAAATAGATGGATGAGTTGAATAAATTGACTTCATCTTCTTTTACTATACTTACCTACTTTTTACTATCGTTTTCTTTTGAATCTGTACGCACATAATATGTACTTGTACAAAAGTATAAAAGATAAGATAAATAAAGCCTGTTATTTTTTTGTTTAATTTTAGTTTATTTAACAAACCCATTTGTTCGAGAGAACCAAAAACGCAAAAATAAATACGAGTATCTTGAACATAAACAAAACAATATACTAAAACAAAACTTCGTACCATTAAAGTATAAACTTATTTAAACTTGAACTCATCATTCATTTTTCGAAAAGTGTTAGAAGAAGTATTAGGTACTTCAATAAAATAATAATTCATGAAAGACTTGCTTATTAAGAGTATGTACATAATTAAAAGCGAATATAGTCGAATTCACAAGTATTATAGTTCCAAATTCGTTAAAAAATTCATAATGTACCTGCATGTCTGCATCAGTTTATTCTGCATTTTGAATAATTTACTAGAGTTTTATTCTTGAAATTATTTGCAATATTATTTCCATATGACTCAAGTTGTTGGCCTCTACGACCGCATTTCTAGGAAAAACCAGACAGATAATTTTTTTGTGAACGTTATAATTATACTTTTTGCCATATTGTTTTTTTACTATATTGATGGAAAAATAATAAAGTTTATCTATTACCTTACTGTAATAGGTAAACACCTATTAACCGACTTAAAAAAAGGTTGCTTTATCAATTATACATATGTAGTATATCAAACTATACATAGCTTACCATGAATTTTTTGACGATTTTAACACATAGTTTTAAAAACCGACACTTTTAATTTTCTTTTATAAACTTTTACAAAAATTAGCGCTCTACAATTTAAACAATTGCCTAAAGAGTACAGTAAAGCACGACATTACATAACCGTAATCTAAATTATCGTCCCTAACTCTCAATTCTGAAATCGGAGTTTAGGTATGGTTAGCTGATCTGTACCAACAAACTTTGTCACTAGGCTTCGTCCATTAGCATGTAATAGTCAGCTTTATTTAGAAACTTCATCGTATTGTGTACCGTGTCCGCTTAACTTCACGAGACCATGGTTAAACCGAGCAGGATATAACCAAAACTACCCCTTTGTTACTGTAGTTGTATTCGACTGTTTAACTATAGAACGAGCTATTTATGCGGTTTCTACTGTGCTTAATTAGATTAAAACTTTTCATACGTTTTTCAACTTCTACATTCCTTTACACGTGAATAAATAGTTGAAATGCTCGTATTATTAAAAGAAAAATATCAAAACCAGTATATAAGTATAATATGTTTTTTCTTTTGCAATTGAAATGATTTCGAAGTATTATTAAAAGATTTGTTTTATATACATATTTAGACACTTGAATATTCTAAGAGTGTAAAAATTATTAACCGTTTAACGTCACTATGCTAATTGCATCTTCTGATGTAATATACAATCTATATGTGAATATACGTATAAATATATACTAAGAATGATAGTTTTATGAGTAAGTCACTTTGTCCTTCTGGATTGTAACATCGTTTTTAAATCGCTTTAAAATTTCTAATTCAAGCCAACTTCAGTGATGTCCACCCGACCGATTTCGGCCACAGCGGCCAATCTCATTGAGACTAGCCATCTGCGCGGGAGATATAATAGTGCACGAGTGTATGTGTAAACACAAGTTCACTATTCCTTATCACTCTCACATTTTGGTGGGACGATTGTTCGACACGACCAGTGAGAGCTAAGGCGCAGGACCGACGGCTTTACGTGCTCTCCGAGGCACGGGGGTGAAACACCGCCAACTTCCCAACTTCGGGTTGTTGCTGAGGCTTACGAAACAGAAAGACTCAATAACTAAGCTTGGCCCGACCCGGGACTCAAACCCAGGACCAGGAGAAACCGGTGTACGACCGTACATGCTAGCCACCAACGAGGCAACTTGAGTATATAAGTATTGACGGGGTATTATTCGAGTAACAAAAATATTTTATTACTTTCATTTTCATGAGTCCATGAGATTTTTCTGAGGCAATACGCACAATTTGCATGCTCTTTAAGTAAAATGTTACATCGACAAGTATGTAGTCTCATTGTTATTATAGAGGAAGCACTCAAGTAAATAAAATCCTTTAAACCAGTTCATTTACAAGGAATTATAAACACGTTCTTACGTACGTGTTCTGGTATAAAGTGCACAATTATGAATTATGTATCATTACATTTAAGAATAATATTGTACTGAATTTAAAGTCGTAACAGTGAACTTTTAAGAACTAAAAAGAAATCCTATAGCTGTTTTGCTTGGCCTTAGTAAAATATTTTATGTTAGGAAGGACAATATTTGAGTGAGAGTTGATTTGATAGTTTGTGCATATTAGGTTTATCTGATTTACACTTAGGTTGTCGGTTCTTTTATTTGATTACAATAAGTAATAATAATAATAAAGTTATTGATATTAATAAAAGCTAATTGGATTCATTGAAATGAATGTGTTGTCTTATTTATGTTATTACTTATTAAGCATCTTGATTTTCTAGTTATTTTACGAAATAACACAAGTAATATAAATTGTAGGTTTTTTCGCATTTTTCTTCTCATCTTGTTAGTTTTTTCGAAAATGTTCCTACAAGGTAGGAAGTCTCAGTTAAAAATCATTTTATTATTAATCCGTAAAGGCTTTAAATTATTCATATGAATTAAAATTAAATTAGCAGAATAGATATTTGATTCAGATAACATAGTGACGCAAGTCCAATTAATTTCCTAGTCGACTAAGAAAAAGACTATAAAATCTTTTTCATTTTTAAATTTTAGTTACCAATTGAATAATTTAAAAATGCAATATTGTCTCTATAGAGAGGTACATTGTATTCAGCCTTTTTTAACGTATTACAGCTGGGAGCGGGCCTCCCTCCAATACGGGGGGAGTCACGCCATAGACCTTCACGTCTTTCGAAAGCTTGCTAGGTTCTCTCAGATATGCAGGTTTCCTTACGATGATTTCCTTCACCGTACCGAGGTTCATGTAGTTACGTAATTGTAAACGACGGGTGTATATATGAACACTCAAACTGTTATAGACTAAATTATTCCACCTTTCTTATGTTGTTACACCACATATACCACTTTATACCATTAATAACGAATAACATTACTTAATTATATAACAATTCACTTCACGGCACTTTAATACTTTACGCACTGCCACAAATAGCTAAAGCACTACAACGTAACTCGCACAGGAATAACCCGCTCTTAACGACAAACTTCGTATTTATGGAGAGTAATCAAAGTGGGGGATGACAGCTAAGTTGTCATAACACTGTTCAACTTCCGGGCTAAAGATATTGCTGACACGGCCATCCTGCACGGTGACTGTCCCAGTCACCCTATGAGTGTGGATCTAAACACAAACAGTATTCATATATATTATTATGATAAATGCCAATGATCATTTGCCAACAGTTGCATTGTTAAACACCAATGATTGAACCAAAGGCCACCTGCACTTAAAGAAACTTTGTTGCACTTAAGTGTCCCAGGCTCGCCTTTACACCAACCAAAGATTATTACTTAGTAAGGCTACCTGTACCTAAAGGAACACTGTCACACTTAGCGTACTAGGATAGTCTTACATTCATAACTGCTTGTACCTAAAGGAACTCTTTCTCACTTAGCGTACAAGGACAGTCTTTAATTCATAACCTCTTGTACCTAAAGGCATATTGTCACACTTAGCGTACAAGAATAGTCTTTTATTCATAGCCGCTTGTACCTAAAGGAACTCTGTCACACTTAGCGTACAAGGACAGTCTTTTATTTATAACCTCTTGTACCTAAAGGCATATTGTCACACTTAGCGTACAAGAATAGTCTTTTATTCATAACCGCTTGTACCTAAAGGAACTCTGTCACACTTAGCGTACAAAGACAGTCTTTCATTCATAACCTCTTGTACCTAAAGGCATACTGTCACACTTAGCGTACAAGAATAGTCTTTTATTCAAAACTGCTTGCACTTAAAGGAACACTGTCACACTTAACATGCCAAGCAGAGCCTGAATAACTGTAATACTAAGTAAAATGCATGTCATAATATATTTTTAAAGTTCAGATTAGACTCGCTGAACACTCACAAATAATAAAGAAGAACCGTATTATAACACATACATTACCAACACGGAGCATATAAATTAAAAAGAAAATTAAGGGTCCATTCAGTGTCCCAATCGTCTATACAAATACAAGCCTTCATATTTTCAGCGGCTATTTAAGAAGCTGGAGAAGCTTACGCATATTTTAAAATTACTGGCTTTTGTGGTGGCTTCAATATTGCTCTCTTTTTTTGCCTGTAGCTGCTAGAAGAGGATTGTGAGCAAGCCCAATTACGGCGTGATCTGTTTCTTCCCATAGTTCACATCCCGCTTCTGATGTAAACGACGGGTGTATATATGAACACTCAAACTGTTATAGACTAAATTATTCCACCTTTCTTATGTTGTTACACCACATATACCACTTTATACCATTAATAACGAATAACATTACTTAATTATATAACAATTCACTTCACGGCACTTTAATACTTTACGCACTGCCACAAATAGCTAAAGCACTACAACGTAACTCGCACAGGAATAACCCGCTCTTAACGACAAACTTCGTATTTATGGAGAGTAATCAAAGTGGGGGATGACAGCTAAGTTGTCATAACACTGTTCAACTTCCGGGCTAAAGATATTGCTGACATAATGATTATTTATTGAGCTATAAAATTTAATAGTGGTAATAATAAGACTTCACATTGCGTTGATTATGTGTGGTCTTTAAGTTTTTCTAAGTTAAGTTCTTCTATCTGTAATAACAAAAAAAAAAACGATTAATTTGGTTTTTACGCAGTCGTCTATAAACTTCTCGGCAAACAGGTAAAAATCATATTATTAAATTGCTTTTACATCACATCTTTTATCAATTTCTATAATAGACTTATTAGTCACATTTTGCTTAAGAAAGCTTTTGTAATAATTCAATAATAATATTAAATATAGTAATATTTTGATTTTCTTCATCATCTCTTCAAAGTTAATAATTTTAACAGTAAGTTTATAATTACAGCATGTTTAACCGGTTACTGTTTGGTTGGTCATATTACTAAGTGAATGGCATGGTCTATGGATGTAGTTTATAGCTAAAAGCCTTCGTTTGCGCACGCGACGGTGCGGAGTAGCGAGACTTGTGTACGAATTTAGCGGCTCTTTTGATCTTTGTTTTATACGATAAATGTGTTAAAATATCACTAGTGCCTATTTTACCAGGTTTGTTGAATCTTTATTTGATTTTTCTTAATTTTATTGTGAATTATACAAAGATCTATGCACTTTAACTTATTGATTTACTCAATATAGACACTCTATCATAATTATTTCATCTTAAATAATAATTTTAGCTATTTTCTCATTTTGCAATATATATACATAAAACTTTTGTATAGAAGTACGCTATTGCAATGTCGAAATATTCTTTGATCTGTGTAATTATGGAAAATTGAAGCCATTGTGTTAAAGCATTGTAACACTATAAAACAAAACAATAGATTAATTTCAAATTCTAGTCAGGAGTCGCAGCGACTTTACAATACACATCAGATAAATAAAGAACAATGAGAATTTTATTGGAAAAATATATAATCATGCAACAGTTTTAAATTGAAAATATTTGAATTAATCTATTGGTATTGTAGTTAAATTCTCGATTCTTCGTTTTAATTCAACCATTAACCTGTGTATGTAATAAAATGTTCCATAAATCATCTAGCCTGAGGTAAAGTTGCTAATTATTGTGGTATGAAAATTAAGTGAACAATAGAAAAAAATGTAATTAAAATATACAGTTGATATGAGTATAATGTTGAAATATCTTCTGCTAATAAAATAATTTTATATTTATCATAAAATAATTATAATATACTTTATGAAGGAACATTTATATTAAAATAATATCATATAATTAAATTTGTTCATTGAATATTAAGTAAGTTTTAGAAACTTTTTATTATTGCGCTTACTATTAACTTAAGTCTCTTTGGTAGGTACAACGTGTTTTGTAACTACTACCGCAAACATGACCACTGTTATATATGAGACCGCATATTATATGTTCAACCTAATCCATTTTCCTTCTCGACTTTTTTATAATTAATCATTTTTTTCAAATTTTTTTATACTGTTCTTACATAGGTATTGGCTAATACAATTAAAATTTAATTACTAAAGCTTATCAGAATTAACAACAACTAATGTTTAATTAATTTAATGCATGTAAGTATTAATGTATTATGTGTAATCATTTTGGGCACTTCAATATTCGAGAATAATATTGTAAAATAAATACAGTCCTCGTTATGTATTATATACATAAACGATTATTTTAACGATTTTTTATACGATTTAATGATCAATGACTGACCAATAAAATTTCAAATTACTGACTCAATCGATTGCAAATATAGCGTATAGAATTAACATTAAACGTCATTTTAGTACTTAACAATTACCAGGCTTGCGTAAATGAAAAGACGAACAACGCAATGCATACGAATTAACGGATACGCACCAAATGGATGCAATTATTTTTCAATTATAATTTGTCCATGAATACCCGAATGTGTTTATATTATTGTGATTCATATGTTATTTATCGTATAAAACTTTCATTTTATGAAAAATAATATGTTATAAAGTTGGAAAGTATACTACGAATATAACAGTTTTTAGAATATCAAGTGATAACGGCTGGATGAAATATATAAATACATTTTATTAGAACATTTTTTCTTACATTTTACCTAAATCGGTTGAGCAGATGTGTATAACTTGAGCTCTTTGTACACATAAAGCTTAAAAACACTTGAAAATATGACCGCATGACCTAATTTTAAATTATTTATGTGGCTAACAACACTATAAAATTTTTTAATAAAATGAAAGATTCCACTTTACGGTGTCTATTATAAAAAAATATAAGTTATAGTGATAAGTTGTCAGTCATAATACATTACATACATAGAGTCTTCCCTATTTTATAGTTATTAGGATAGACTAATAATCACTATCATGTACTTATTAATAAAACAAATAAATTTATTGAAATTTATCAGCATAATATGTTCATCGTATCAATATTTATAGTATAAGTAACTAGCCGTTATATGATGTAAGATCAAGTGAAAGTAAGTTACCTCTAAATGTCGACATCTTGATATAATCATCGCACAAGATACGCTATGGCAGATCAAATTACTTGATATTGTACGGAATATCAACTCACAATTACTCTACTAAATTTTATTTATTTATTTATTTTTTTACTAAAGTAATTTGGTAAATGTAAAGCAATTTCGTGAAAAATAGGATAGATATAGGTTAACTTTTAAAATATAAATGTATTGTCCTCCTGATTAATTTTGGTGGGCAATAATAATGAGAATAGCCAATTGCGCGGCAGAAATATAGAGTACTAGCAACTCCCTAGATTTAGTGCGAGCAAAGCCGTGGGTTCCGCTAGTATAAATTAAAGCCTATGTGTTATTCTGATGTGTAAGCTATATTATTGTAAAATTTCATGGAAATCGATTCAGTAGTTTTTGCGTTAAAGAGTAGCAAACCTACATCCATACATTGTTACAAAACTTTCTAGTTTATAATATTAGTAGGACTAGTTTGTGCACTACAAGCATACGTGTTTCCAACATCTTTAGTGGCCTTCGAGGCACGGAGAGGACTCTCTGACAGAAAACCTAATAGTTATACTTTGCCATAACGCGAATTTTTGGTTCTGCAAATCGGCAGTTGTAGGTACAAGCTTCGAGGAGGCAGAAAAATATGTACTTAACACAAATATTTTGTAGGTAACATTGTTGAAAGCCAAACAAGAGCTGTAAACAGATTTCTTTTTGAACCGCTTAAATTATTCTTGATGGAATTTTCCTTCTTAAATTAAACTGTCTATTAAATGATGAAGGGTTTAAATGAAAATTACACGCCCTTGCGATGTCGGTGACATGGAATTCATGTTATAGTTAAATATAGACCACAGATTTCCTCATCAGACCATTTGATTTCGGTCCCATTCCTGCTATTCTTGTCTATAGGCTGTAGCTAGCTATAAACATTCATATATAGGTTTATAGGTATTCTGGGACGATAACTTTCATGTGCATACATAAAAATGAACTAAAATGTAAAGATCCGATATCAACTATTTGATACCGTATTTATATAATCTTTAAACTATATAAGATGCTTATTGCTTATATCGTTTAAGGATTATATAAAGGAGAAAGATAATCTTATATTTTACTTTCTATTTAATACTATATTATAACAGAAGCGGTCAATATTTTTATAGAAAAAAGAATAAAAATAAATGTTATAGTCAGAATACTTAATGTACATATACACTTACATATACACTTCATCTTATATGCGCTTATCGTGCCAGTATCCACTCTATACGTACAATGTACATCCTATATACATTATACCTACATATCTTCTTACATTTATATTTATAATACAAGTAAATATTCTCTTTCGTTTTAATATAAATATTATTAATTATTTTTTTTCAGACGAGATGACACAATCAACACTGGTACTGCTTCTGGCGGTATTTATTGCCTACACTCACTCCGTAAGTCAATTTGTAATGTTTCTTTGAAATAATTTTTAAACATGGGAATTTCCGTTTTATTGAAAATTCTTGGAAGAAGCCATTAATTAATGTAATTGATTTAATGCAATTTGTATCAATTTGTGTAATATCAAGCTTAATTTTAATTTATTAACTTGTGACTCACTTTCGATTCGCTCACGTTCGACCTTATGTGGTACATTTTAACGGTCAGTGAATTCCATACAATTTACAAATAAACAGTTCTAAACTTTTAGATTTTCAAGCCCTTTTTTTGGTTTGACTTATTTTTTAATATTATAATAACAGTACTTATTTCCCTTGACATAATATCTGCAACTAAAATAAAAAAGAATATTGCCAATCGGTTGAGTTTTAAATTTTAGCGAAAGTAACGAATAGCAATTGATTTTATATTTATTAAAAATATATGTTATAATGTATAAAAAAATGATACAAAATGATGTTGAAAACAAAAATAATGGCTTTAATATTTTTCATTACATACACTGAGTGAACAACCATAGCTTGGTTAAGTAATGTTACAAACCATTTTATAATATTTAAAATGTTCTTATCAAATGACAAGATACCATATTTGTCACACTATAGTTCCATGTAAGAGTATTTGCTAATCTTTTTGCCAGTCAGAAAGTCCCTTCAAAATCTGTTCAGCCGTTTCAGAAGTAGCGAAAACAGACAGAGAAAAAAAATATTATAATTGTGTTTTTCTTTTAAGTTCTGTATATTATATGATTTTAGTCAAACGCTCTTATGTTAATGTTACAAACATCAACATCAAGTCAGGTAATTTATAGAAATTAATTAAATCATTATATCTCTTTGTAACCCGCGCGAAGCGAAGGAGATGAGCTAGTATAAAATATAAATTTATATAATTTTATAACTATTTGAAATCACTATTTTTAATAGAATTTGCTGAGAGGGAACTAATTAAGTGCCATTGATTCTGCGTACGACACACAAGTGAGGTTTGCCTTTAATTAAGAAGCTTCAATTTGTATAAGCCTTGGTTAAATTATTCCCGCACTCGTCTCTTATACTGAGACGCCTTCCGATTGAGGTAACTCCGATCCAATATCACTTAATATATTCTAGTCACATATATAAAACAAACGTGTGCAAAATATAACTTTAATAGGCTAATATAATTAAAGGGGCCTCGCTTTATAAAATCAGTTATATCCTTAGTACGTAAAGTTTGCTTGTATTTTAGTAACTTATACTGAATATTTTATTTATATCCCAATGGTATCTCTTAAGCTAAAGACTTTTTTTAATATAACACTGCATAGTAAAACATAATATTACTTTTTCTTTATAGGTACTTCTAATATTTTTTGAAGGCTTACACTTGAAGGGTACAGGGGCAAAATAAGGAATGTCACAAAATTATTATTTTTTAATTTACATTGCAATCTATAATACCTGGCAAAATCTTAACGTTCCCATACTTTCAATTCAATTCTCTTATTAATGGCTTCAAGCGTGCCAGTTGAGCACAGATTACTTCGCCAGTGTCACGTAGAATGGAAAAGAACTTATCAACTTTTTTAAATTTTATGTGACATTCCTTGTTTTGCCCCTGTACCCTTCACTTACAAAATATACTTATACACTTATAAATATATTCTATAAATAATAATTTACCTAGTTATATATAATTCCTATATGCAAACAATAAATTCCTACCAAACACAATGTTTTTCTTTTTGGAAGTCGATATAAAACCAATTATAATTTATCCTCAACTGGTACGATGTAAGGCCATTAACAAAAAAATAATAATTACTGCGTTAAGAGAAGAAAAATAACCTTAGCAATAAACACAGTTTCGCATATATAATATCAAAACAAAGCAATAACATATGGACGCTGTGAAGCATATACTCTTATAATATCAATTAGGTCTTTGTTATAAATGGAAGAGTAACGTTACACATTGCTCTAACGCGCATCTGTTAATGCTATGCGTACCTAATGATGCATACATATCACAATGCAAAGAATTTTTAAAATACTTACTAAATGCTTAGTTTATTATTTAATTTACTTGAGACGGTTAAACTTTTATAAATTTTTATAACTTTTTAAAAGTTAGTTTTTTGTGAACTGTTTTCGAAGGTCTTTTTTGGCTTTATAATGTTATAATATAGACTATATTAGTATGACTTATCCAAACTACTTAGTAATTAAAAAGTAATAATACCAAAAATATAAGTAGGTAATTATATTATGAGGAAGAAAATATAACTAATTTTATAAGAATATAATTTGCTCTTTACCGTTATAAAAAAAGATGATCGTGAAGATCCATTTACAATAATTGGTCAAGATCTCGCGTAAAATTCACAGTATAAAAACATGTAAAACAAAACGGTAAAAATCATTTTTGTAAGGTTCATTGAACTAATCAATTGCGGAACAAAATTTCCACCTTCAAAATAATGATTATACTTTTTAGAGGAAAATCGGACTACCACTATAATTATTATGAACGTTTGAGTCTATGTTTTTGCTTCTTCACACTTTAATGGCTGGACTGATAAAATGAGTTATATATACAGACTAGAGTAAGTCGTTAGTGTTTCATAAAATAAAAAAAAATATATATATAAGAAAGGAACCGCCAATACCATATCATAACATTGTGTCTCTAATATGTCCCATGATACTGATGACTGAATGACTGATGTTTACGATAAATGCCCCATGTATTTGCCTTTTTGTGTAATAGTTTAAAGAAATAAGAACAAAATAAGCAAATATGCAAACAACGCTCCCCATTTTGGGTGTCAAGGTTAAAAAGTGATTATATCGATCAGGAATATTTATCCCAAAACAGCATATGAACTTGCGACTCGCGTTAACCTTCGGTCTAATGTAAGCAAAAGAAAAAAAAAGTAGAATCCTATATAATATGACAAATAAGAAAGCTCTACTTTATACAAAGACATTTATAAAGATAATTTACGATTAGGTATATTATATACACGTACGTAAAATATTTTGGCAGTAAATACTTCTAAGACAAGATAGCAAATATTTCATTACCAATACTATTTCCTATTCAAACTTAATTTACTATATTGACAAGTACATATGAATTTCGTTATCTTATATTGACATTTTTTGTACGAAGCCGGAGATAAAGTAAAACATATTTGAAGAAGAAACGTGTTAGAATATTTGAGGCTGTTAAACTATGTCATTTTCATATACTAGTACGCAACCTGATGCTTTTATTATCAAAGAAGATTTTACTGGATTCGATTTAATATGTTTTAAAAAGCGGAAACATTATGACGGCGCAATGGCTTAAAAAAGTTTTCCAATATTCATTTTCAATTATAACAAGCCCTCGTGTAACAAGGGGGTGAAAATCTCTATTATAAGTAGTAAGACAATTTTATGAGTCCCTAAATCCCTATTAACTAACTTTATTATAATAAGCACTTTAGATCCAAAATAAATATTCAATCTGCGATCATTAAAGTTATTTCATTGGTTTACTTAACATCGTCTCGTGGTTTACTTATAAACGATAGACACTTATCTGTAAAAATATTAATAACTAAATTCTATTGATCTATTTCAATATTAGCAGTAGTTTTTTCATAACCTCATTGATATAAGTGCTAGCAAATACCTACTGCTGCAAATCCTGAAGAGCTGAGTTCAAGTCCCGGGACAGGCCAATTGTAGTTGATAGGTCTTTCTGTTACAAAAAGTCTAAAAAGTATTGAGTTTGGAAATTAGCAGTGTTTCACCTCCTTGCCATGCAGAACGTAAAATATCCAATTTCAAGTTTCAATAAAAGATTGGTTTCCGTGTCCGAAATCGTCGGAAAGGACGTTATTATCATACTTTATGAAAATACTAGCGGAACCCGCGGCTTCGCTCGCGCTGAATCTAGGGACGAACCCGAGCGAAGCGAGATGCGATGCGCCGTCTGTCGGATCCAATGTAAAACATTCCAAAATCAACAACTACTAATACATTAAAAATTAATTTAAAAAACATTGTCCAGCGGACAAAATTGTGAATCTAAACCATTCCCAGATCCCCTTGAACACACACAAAAATTTCATCAAAATCGGTCCAGTCGTTTGAGAGAAGTTCAGTGACATACATACTCACAGAAGAATTATATATATAAAGATATATAAAAGAAGGAGGCTATTTTTTTAAAATATTTTTTACGCAGTATAAAGAGTAAAGAAGTCTACATAACAAGTTATACTCTAATGATAATCTGTTTATATCCCCGAAGTTCATGTGGTCGGTGCCATATAGAGCTGAAATAAAATGGAAATAGATTAAAATATCAAATGTTTTGAATGTTTTGTTGTAACCGGGAAAGCAATTACTAAAACAGTTCAAAAATCATAAATTAAGAACATTTTTCGGAGCACATGGTATTTCGTCCAAACAAAGCAAAAATAACAATTTACGTGGAATGATTTTATGATTGTATTAGTTTTGTAGAGCTAACAGCAGGCTGTGAAATTGGTTAACTACATTGTTTAAAAAATAGCAATTTGTGGATATAACGTTTTGTGTTGCACGAAAATAAAAATACAAAATGAGCAGGTACTTACATTCGTTAAACTCGAATCTTCCAGTTTCTTAAACATTCCTTTTCATTGTAATATTTTCATTAAAATTAGTGTGCAAATAACTATATGGTCTACATAATTAAACGTTCTTTTTATCCCACGAAAACTTAAATCGTATTCACCCCTCTTTAACGTTCCACTGCTGGGCATGGGCCTCCCTTCAATGCGAGGGGGATTAGGCCACAAGTTTGGGTTGGAGATCTTCACATTTCTTTCGAAAACTTGTTAGGTTCTCAAAGAAAGACAGGTTTCCTCACGATGTTTTCCTTCAAAACTTATATCAAATTTGAAAGATACTATGGCACCTAACAATAAAAAATATAAAATACCTACACAAATACTATTTACCGTACACTAAATTGTTATGTTTGTCATAAATATTTAGGTATTAATAATTTTCTGCGCTATGATTTCCTAAAAATTTGTAAACAATATTAACAAAAGATTTCTAAGCAGATTTATCACAATTATTCAATTTATGTTCAAAGTTCGTATTAACCTTTAGTTCCTGTATTCACTATTTTATTTACGAACCAACAAATATTGTTGGTTTACTTATTATAGTGGTTTACTTATTTAGTTCTTATAGTGAATTTGTCGATCTCTTCTGTCTCATTCAGTTTATCAAATACTTTTCAGATAGCCATTTACTGGAGAAATTAAGTTGTTCAAACTGTTAGCTGTTACAAAAATCTATGAAATAATTTTTTTTAATACATTTTTTATAATTAGGGTACACCAAAATCATCACAAATGATCATAAAGTTCATGTGACAAAAACAAAGATACTTTATAAAAATCGAGTACCTACCTTCTCCATTAGAACTAAAAATTCTGCATTAATTCAATGTGAATAAGAAAACAATGTTAATAAAAAAGGCAATGGTAGACCAACGGGAACGCCCTCGCTTAGATAACCGAGCGATTCGGGTTCAAATCCAGGTCTCGGGACTCTGATATTTTCAAGTGCGAATCATTACCACTAATTGTCATACGGTGAAGGAAAACATCGTGAGGAAACATGCATGTCTGAGAAAAACCTACCAAGTTTTCGAAAGACATGTGAAGTCCGCTATCACGTACTAGGCCAGCGCGGTGGGCTTTTACCTGATCCCTCTCATAATGAGGGAGGCCCGTGCTCAGCAGTGGGACGTTAAAAAGAGCTAAGGTGATGAAAAAAAAAACAGAATAAGTTGTTAGTTCATTCTATACTCTCATATATATAATATACCTTATATATAATAGCGCTATAAAATTATACATGCTAGAGAATCATCTGGAGGAATAAATACGAGTAGGTGATTATTACACGTTTTTATGGAACTTAATACATATACGTATAACTTAAAACCTTTTTCTGGCAGTTAATTAATTTTCTAATTAATGTTGTTTTCATAAGATCTACGTGTTTCCTTATTATAATTGGTGTTTCGTTTCAAATACGCTTAAAATTTATTCACGACTCTATTTATTTTACATGACTTTGAGAAGTTGAAGTGAGAAGTGTCTATTGATTTTAAAAGTTAAAAACGCAAACCATTTGCGTCACGTATAAAAATCAAAATTATAAATATATTAATGCCTGATAATCTTATAATTTAAAATTCGAGCTATATCACTGAAGAATTTCTAACAGAATTTTCCAGGGACTTTAATAAATAATAATTTTACAAAAAATTGGTATACATTTAACACTCTCGTGTATAATTCAAAATGTTCTGTTTGTCCAAATCAACATATCTAATTTTGATTTAGAAGTAGATATATACCAGTTTTCATCGCAAAAGCTTTCATATGCGAATTTAATTTTCAACATGATAATCATTGGTTATTTTGATTTTGCGTGGTGGGCGATGACTCTTATTCCTCCTCACGTACTTATAATAGGTAAAGCAGCTGAAAGTTAAAGATTGCTCAATTTTTTTTGCAGTTTCGTGAAACATTGCAGATATATGTAGCTAATATTCCCTTGTCACTAACGAACAAAATATGTTACCTACATTTTTATTTTTATCAATGATACTACTTTAGATTGTAGCATAGCGTGTCTAGCTGTTATTATACTAGCTATAAAGAGAAAGACAACTGGAACAATATTGTATTGTGATTTATTCATACTCGTATTTATAACGAAATGTCCTAAATAAAAGTTATTATTGTTTTAAACATTGAGATTTGAGACAACGATACTGTACTGACAAAAATATTTACAATAATTTAGTTCTTGTGCGCGTAAATCTTCATATTTTCATGGAATTATTTAGATTTTTGGTTTCCAACGTCAGGGAGTTTTTAATCAATTATTATCTTACTGGGATTGCCTCTTTTTGTTTAGTAGGTGCAGCATTATTAAATGTTATTACTACTAAAAAATATCCTTAAGTCTTGGTAAAGTTGAAAAAGGATGGTCGGTCTTTTATCGTTGTTCAACTCATACTTAGTAATTGACCTGACAAAAAAATCTTATTTATCCAGTAGACAAGTGGGCTAACATTTAAAAACATTTAATCTATATCGATAATAATGTGTAATGACTATTTCAATACAATTTTCTAAAAAATATTTAATAAACAGATTCGATTAACTTAGAACTTTATTATATTATGTAGGTATACATTTATAAAAAAAACTAATTAAAATACATAGTTATCCTTCCATTCCATCCTATGCTTCCATTTATTACTTTAATCATGTTGAGTGTTTACATAGACATTTTGACTGTAGGTCATGGAAATTTCCTATTAGTTACGAGTACTACTGCGCAGTTTTACTGAATATAACAATCATTAAACATACTCGTATAATTAATAACTGTTTATTTCTATTTGTATTAAACTCTAGAGCAACTTGAGCTGGCTTCGCTCTCGTGCGGAGGAGTAAGTAGCCTTAGTTACTTCAGTTTATAGTCAATCTGTACTAAATTTCATCCCAATTTGTTCAGTCGAGTACGTAGAAGTAATAAGCATATAAATTATACACCTTATAAATTAATTATCTCATTAATATAGGTGTCAGTTAAAAATACATAATATGGTTCCATTCAAAGTCATTAACAATTCAGAGCATTCTATATGAAAGTTTAAGTATTGGATTTTCGAATGGATTAAAAATTAATTAACTTATGCAAAGTTCAAAATTACATCTGTTAGCAACAAATCTTTACGCACGTGTAAATTGACGTAAACTATTCAACCCGTACAACTTGTTAGCTATCTACGTCAGAAAACTTTCCATTATTCATAAAAGTTGTATCGTAATTTGTTTTTGTACAGGTTACAAACAAATAAACTTATATACGTTTTATGACTTGCTCCGAATATGAGTATAATCAAGAATGTGATACAAAAAGGAAGGTCACCAGTTTGACTTCCGCAAATCGTATGAGTAAGATTTTCCTTAATATTTAGTTCAAAATCGCAGTTTGACGTTAGATTTGAGTAATTTCGATCGTCATGGATTTTTGAGAAAATGTGTAGTTCGAATTCAATACATTCAAAAATATAATATTACTATGCTTATAATAATCCTGATTGCAGATTAGTTTCATTACTTCCTAATGTTTCTCTAACAGTAATGTGTCAGGATATTTGTGATTTATTGACCATTAAAAGCTACATTTAATATTTGTCATTACAGATAATGAGAAAACAAATTACATTGTAAATTTATAAATTATGTAATCATTAATAAATATTAAAATAATTATTTATATATGTATTCTTTTAATTTGTGCTCTCGCCCCCCTGATATTTTCCTCTTCGAATTATTTCTAACATGCATGTGCCCAGTAGTGGGACTTTAATAAGGACTGCACACATATATCACTATTGGTGAACATGAAAATCTGTACAGTAGGTACCTCGTTGTTTAGGTAAGGAATAAAAACCGTAAACTTATATTTACTACTCGCCTTCACATGTTTTTTACTTGGTGAAGAAAAAAATATTTACTGTAGGTACCCATACCAGCTATTGAAAAATAATTGGTTTAGTATAAGGCGGACTCTCTTCAACTCAACATAGGATAGATGAGTGAGAGTGACCTTATGATCCATACTTTTGAAATGTTTTAGGGCTTAATATTGGCAAGCATTTGATTTTTCGTCAATATTTTTAAAGCTTATTTTGTTAAATATACGAATGCAATGTATATTTTTTAATATTATACATCAAATCGTATATCAGAATTAATATGTTTACGATTTACGTGCGTCATTGAATTAATTTTTTGTGAATGCCCCTTGTTTTGGGGTTAAGGTTGGGTAAACAAACAGAAACCTAAAAACATTAGGCAAAGACTTTTTCTAGTTTGAAAAATAAACTAATATAAAATTCATTATTCTATAATAATTAATTCAATAGGATTATTGGAGATTTATTTATCGATTGAAAGAAAATCGGACACTATTAACATTAATTCGAATTTCACAAAGAAGTCATTTTTTCCAAGTTGATTAATATTTAGTTATATAAGGTCAGAAAACATTACAGAAACATACAATTTAAGAGAGCCTAACGCACATATAGCGTGATAAATTTTGGAAAAAGTTTAAGAATTGGATGTTAAAAAGATACACGTATAACTTATAAGGTAAAACATAAATCGTAGAGTAGAAATAATTAATATGAAGGAACAGAATAAGAACGTAACATAACAAAACGATTTCAAAAATCCTTGAAGTAATTGTTATTGTGTTATAATAATAACGCTTCATTGCATTACAAAATCAGTTAAAACGGTCGTTAGCAATCCAGTTACAAACACTTCCCGAATGAACAAATATCTAGGTGTGACGTTACTACGTTGGCAATACGTGTTGATCTGTTAGCACATAGCGCTGACACCTATGACCCTATGGAAGAGAAACATTATGTATATTATGAGTCATATTATGAGCTCTTACATGTCGATTTAAGACCTATTTAAATTTAGAAGTATTCAAAATCCACAACAAATCAAAATTAAGTGTTTATATTATCTTTATCTTTAACTTTACTAATAATTTTTCAGCAGTCTGTCGTCCGTTTGTGAGCGCATCACGAGAAACCTATTGGACAGATTCTGATTCTGTTTAAGTTTACTGCAATTATCCAAGTTATTACGAAAATTCTTCCTGTTAAAACCTTCTACAAAGTATTATAAAACAAAAAAATAATGATAGCGAATAGTCGTTCTCAAATTACGGCGTGACCAAGAGAACAGGCATTCATGTTTATATACAAGTATATAGATAATGATAGATACAGGTTAACATTTAGAGTATATTTACTGCGAAAAAATATTTCATATCTCAAAAATGTATATCTAATACCGTTAAAATGTACATAGAGCGGACCGAGAGTGAGTCGCTAGTTTACCGTATTTGGTTCTTGCAGAATATTATATTACTTATAATCAATTCATTATATTTTAAATAGATTATTATGTGAATATATAAATCCGCGCAGTTGGAATTATTCAACACTGTAATTTACTGAAATTCCCGCTTTGTAATTAAGTGAGATTAATAATATAGTGTTATACTCGTATGTTTTTGTGACACCAGCAACTTGTTTATAATATTATTGTACGAAATAATTAAAGATAAATGATTCCATATTAAAGGTATGCGTTTGGACATTGTGATAAACTAGTAATGACATTGTCTATGTTAATTTACAAAAAGTGAAAGGTACCATTTGCAACTGTTGACGCCGCGTTGCAAGACTACCTTATACAAAAACTAATGCTATATTTTTAGTTAGTGAAAATGATTTTTGTTTTATTTTTCTTAGATCGAGATTCAATTCTATAATCTAACAGCGACGCTAGGTTATGTAAATATATGTCCTAATAATTACAAAAAGTACTTAATATTGTTATATAAAATTGTAATATAACACTTTTTAGATTTACGCTAATATTAGACAATTTAAATAAAACTATTTTTTAGGATTTTTTCGCCAAAACATTTTGATTTTTGGTTGCTGACGTTTGTAATACTTTGCAGCAATAAGGTTGTAGACGTCTCAAAGGTCAACATGTAATTGTTACAAAATATAACACATACCTCGAAATCACAAAATAATTTCGAAAAATATAAATGTCACCAAAGAATTCAAAAGATTGTTTTAGTTTAGTTTTAGGTTTCTATATACTCGCAGCTTCATATTCATTGCAAGTAAATATTTGTTTTAATATAATAATTATTCTTGTATTTTAAATGAATCAAACTTCATTACAGGCACCACAATTCGTTTCCTTCAAAGATGGAAAATTAGGAGTTAATTTTGGTGGCTATCATGCCGGTGTCGGCATAGGTGGTCTTCTAGGTAATTATACAATTGCTTTATTTATATATAAGGATAATTTAGTTCAATATTATATTTATTGCATGTATACGCTTGTAATTTTAGGAATTTTCCTTATATCTCCTTAATGGAAGGAATCGAGGGTAGAAAGAGAAAAAAAGAAGAAGAGATGGCTTATTCCTCTCTGTGGTTAGGCAGCCACATTCAATAAATAAAATGCAACATTATAGATCCTGCTTTTTAGTTCTATATTCTGTATGAGGATAGGAGTTTTACAGTCGAGTTCGATTCATGCTTTTAGCTATTTCCCTTGTGAGGTATTTTGTTATTGCAAGAATTTACATATCCACGTTTTCTGTTTTTATCATTGTTATTATTAGGCTCGAACAGCAAAACTTTTTTCCCTAGTCATGTGGATGTTGTGTCATAGATACAAATCTACTAATTGTCACATTGTGTTAAATAATGTTACTATTGTTGTCTTTAAATAACATTGCAAGACATTAAAATTATAAAAGATGTTATCTTCTAATTATACATTTATTACATATATAATAAGTTAGAAACACTGTATTTAAACGTTGCATTTTAATCTTTTTGCCTACTAGACTCTGAACATTTTTGAATGTATTTTATCTTATCTCAAATTTATATTCTTCTTTGAAGAAAAACCATCAATTGTTAGGGAAAGCTTTCTAGTTATTGCTAGTTTTCTCTTACATAAATTATGCTTTCTTAACAGGTGGAGGTGGCGGCGCTGGAGGTTTATTTGCTGAAGCTGGAACTCCTCATGGCCAGTCCGCAAGAGCTGGTCTTGGAGGAGGAGTAAGTGAAAATGGAGGCGCAGCTGGTAATAATTTATGTACTTTATCATAGAAATACATCTTTGAAAACTGTTTCTATGCGTAAATATTAGACTTTTTTGAAAGAAAGCCGAATAACATTAGATTTTATTAATCCGTAGGTGGCCTTTATGCAGGCGCTACTGCAGGTGGTAATATTAAGGCATCAGCAGGTCTAGCTGGAGGAGTAGGCGCTGAACATACTGGTGGAGCAGGATATGCTTCAGCTCAAGCTGGAAACAATTACGCTGCAACTGGAATGGTAGGTGATAACCTTAAAGAAATTCGCAAAAGGCGAAAGGAAGAGAAACAAAGAAAGAAGGAAGCTAAACGAGCTCAACAAAAGAAACATTAGGAGTTATAATAGATACGCTTTAGGAGAAATTATCTCAGTGTTTATTTTATATTTAATGTGATCTTTGTACTTTGTACTTAGGTAATAAATTTTAATCATGATAAAAATATTTTTTTCTTCATTCATGTACCATGTATTTCATACATGTAGATAAAATCTATCTTCAGTCGTACTTTCATCGAAAAAGGTAAAAACAACTTGAGAAATATGCAATGCGCATGTATACGAAGTAGTATATTTAAATAATTAGAAATCACTTAATTTTAGTATGCAATATGCATGAGAATGTTCAGCATTACTTATAATATATTATACACCCTTCACATTACACGTTTTTATTACCCTTCACATTACGGTTTGCGTTCGTCTAATATTATTAGTCTAAAAATTAATTTTTCATATTAATAATAATATGTTTCATTTTAGGGCGGCGAATCTTCTATAGGAGGTTCATCAGAATTTTCCTTTACTGGTACAAAACATATTGTTGTCCCAGTGCATACTATTGAAGTAAAACCAGTAGAAAAAAAGATACATGCTGAGTTTAATGTTGATACTATTAATGAAGTTCAGCCCTTGGCAAGGGCACCAGAGGTTGAAACAGAAGTAAAAACTCATACAGAAAAGAAAATTGTTCATGAAAATGTACAACCAGTTGTGGTAAAAGAAGTGAGTAATATTGTATGGAATCTTCACAGTCAATCCGAAGGACAGAAAGTGATACTAGCCTATGGTATTCAAGGTCTTTTAGGTACTTTACTTAATATTGCAACAGGTAATTTAAGATTTAGGAGAATATCCGAACACAATTACAAACATGCTTATCCTAGCAATACCCAGGTTTGTTCTCGAGTTTTATTGAAATTGCACTAAAGGCTTATGAGGCAGCCTAAATATAAACCACATATTGTGTTAACAATAGGCACTTACCGAAAACATTCAATTCCTGAATATGGCACCATAATTTTCGGCATTAATATTAAAATGTTATTATTGTTATACAAGAACCTCGAAAAGTTTTTAAGTGAAGGTCTTTTAAATATTTGTGTAAAGTCACAGTCACGACAAAGGCGAATGTCCGAAAATAATTACTACAAAATATATAGTAATCCGAACGTGACCCGGGTATATCTTAAAATTGCACTAAAGGCTTATAAGACAGCCTACACTTAACATATTTCGTGTTCCTAAAATAAGACAATTATAATATAATTTTTGTCAATTGTATCTAACATTATTACACCAATGGCTAACTCTGCGATTGATTTGTGATGGTATCCTTAAAAATTAACAAGTAAAACTATTATTTAACAGGTTTATGTAGAACCCCAAACGAAAGTTGTTGAGAAGGAAATTATTCGCACACACTATAAGCCAAGAAGGCACCATTTCCGCAAAACAGCTTTTGTAAGTGGGTATATCGGAGGACAGGGTGATGTCGGAGCACCTGTAGTATACAAATCTGTTGAACCACAGATTGAGAAAAGAGTAGATGTGGCTGCTTCATCATCTGTTAATGCTGGTGCAGGCGCAGCAGTAGAAGGACACGTAAATGGCGGAGTTAACTCAGGTCATGTCTACACTAAACAAGTGACCTATCAGAAGAGCCCTACTTTCTTTGAAGATATATTTAACGTAAGTAGTACATACATTGTATCTTATAGTGTTTATATCTCACAATAAAATGTTTAAAATTAAATAAGTATAATTAATTAAAATTTATTTTATTTGGTATTTACCAAATAAACTAAATTACCTATTACCCCAGAATTTGCTACCAATATTAGTTGATTTATTTATTACTTAACGGTAAAGTGGTATGTTATATAATATACAATAATGTACATAATATTAAATATTCGTTTCCAGATTCCGATATCGACATTGAAAGCGGTGGGTAGTTTTCTAGGAAATACAGCTGCAAATACAAATATATCAGTACAAAAATCTGCAAGCGTTCAAGCAGGTGGTTATTTTTAAATAAATTCCAGTAATAAAGAAATTTTACTATATTTTGTAATACATTTTTATGAAAATGATGTAAATGGAAAAAAATAATATACTTTGGTGTTATGGTTCAATATTTTTCAAATTTTAGTAAAATTGGTAGAAAAAATAAGATAATTTTCAGAGAAATATAAATACACTTTGAAAAATAATGTCTTCTTATGATCGAGAAATCCTAAAATCCTGACTTCCTTTTAGCCAACAGTATGAACAATCTGGTATACTATCAGACTGAAGTGAAACAAGGGATATAACGAATTCATAAAAATTTCCGCGACCGCTTTATATTCGCGAAAAAATATTTTCATTCCTCTTTTACGGCCTCAATAGTGACCGGCGGCCAAATACCGGTAGCAATAATCTTGATATCTCGGTTTCCTTACTCATTTAATGATGTTTTATGTCAAGCTCTATTATTATGAAATACCAACGTTTTACTTACTCTTTAATTTTAATACTATCCTTACTAATATTATAAATGCCAAACTAACTTTGTCTGTCTATCTGCCGCGCTTTCCCGCCAAAACTACTGAACCGATTTAAATGAAGGTGAGTCGAAAATAGGCTGTACGGGATTGCAATAGAGGACAAAAGTTTTTGATTAGATATAAATAAAAAAAGTTTTGTTTAGATAGAAATAAAAAAGTCATTCAAAGTTTGTAAAATTTTTGTCATAAAGTGGGTACCTAGACAACCCGAGCGAAGCGAGGGTGAGTCTCTAGTTACCTATATTTATTTGTATATATGTGTCGTCAATTACAATATTATAATAATTCTATTCTAATATATTTTGCAGAATCAGAATTAAAATCATTAAAACATGATTCTCCCTCATCATCAGTATCATCATCAGCTCATGTTTCAGTCGAAACACCGACTGCTTCAAAATTCATTGAAGACATATTCGCTGTAAGTTCATCACTACATGAAATCATCTAACAATGTAATAAATGGGATTTATCTAAACCTAATATTATTATATAAATATAGAAATATAGTATCAAACTTTATTGCATACTAAATCACTTAAACATCAGCGCATTTGAGGATGCCAAATATTTATGACTAGCTTCTGGCAGTTTGCACGTACGGCTTTATTTGTTCACAATGCTTATAAAAATATTGTATTATAAAGTTATACGGTGAAAATGCTATATTGAATCTGCTCAGGCCCTATTATATGATGCAATCATAAACATACTAATTGGAAATATAAAATAAAAATCTTGACCCCGTACAACTTTATTATACGATTACGAGTATGAATAAATCTATTCAACGTATATTTTATATTTTCCCTGTTGTTATATATAAGTTTTAATATCATTTAAAACACAGTATGGCGAAGGTTACTAATACATTTATTTAATTATTCATTAGTACAATATATAGTCGACAATTTTTTCTGTGTTTTGATTTCAACAGACGAATCGTAATAAAGATCAAGGCAAGTATTTTTCCTTATACAAATGAAAAGATAATAGCCGTTTCAAATACTTTTAATTGCGCATGTGAAACCGACCTTATGACGCCGGACCATATTTAATAATAAGGTTCTTTTTTACATACATTTTTATATATTTTAGATACCAATTAACACACTGGGAGCAGTAAATCAATTTCTACAAAACAATGTAGCAAGGAAAACTGTACAGGTGAGTGCATAACCTATACTTTGAAAAAGAAAATCCTATTAGCTTTTAAAAATAAATAAAATATATTTTATAATTATTTTCTGCAAACATATTGATTCTATTAATATATATATGATAGGTGTTTGAGTTAAAATTGGTTAATAGATTTTATTATAGGTTTTCTAATAAAGATTAAACAAATAGTTTACTAAAGGCGTATAAAGTATATTTAATAAATATTTCGTTAAAAATAAGGGCAAAAAGTAACTAATTAATTTTACTACCGTGACGTAAAAAATGTACAGTTTCATACCGTGACCGTACCGTCACGGTGTGAAACTACATATATAACTATGTATAAAACTACGAACATATTTTAAAATATAAAGATGTTGTGAATAATACAGTCTCTGCATTAGGTAGATGGAGACGTTAGTATCGACGAGGGAAGAGTGAGGCGTGGTCCTCATGGGAGACGAAGAGCTCACAAACACGTAGTTATTGTTGAAGAAGAAACACCAGCAGATGCAAAAGAATAATATTTGCCTTCGAATAAATTTTATCAATATAAATCATACGATGTTATTAGTACATGTACTACATTGTACATTTTATATTTTAACTAGCAATTCTCGCGGCTCCGCTCGCGTTCTAATCACTTTTAAAATATAGGGATTGGTGGTAGAAGGATGAAAATTTAGGTTTATAAGTAATTTTTGATTGATGGCAAATCATGAAAAAGTAAAAATAAAAAATTGATCCAAAAATAAAAAAATAAAATTCTGAAGATGACCACCCTTATCAGGGTGTAGGGAAATAAAAAATAGCCAACGACCTATTCTCAGACCTACCAAATATACACAAAAAAATCATAAAAATCGGTCAAGCCGTCTCGGAGGAGTTCGATAATATACACTGTGACACGAGTTTTTTATATAATAGAGATTAATATAAATATACAATATATATTTAAACTAAACATAAATTATAAAAAAATACATTATATTCTTTACATTTTTTTTGCATTTGTTTTTTTTGAATATACCTAAATAGAATTTATTTATTTTTCGTAAATTAATTTAACATTTTTTTGTGATGATTCTTTTACGTTAATAGTATACTGTTATTAAAATAATGACCGATGTAATGCTGCCAGGCTCATTTGGCTTGCATGGACTGTAGCCCAGTTATTTACTATCAATATCTGTCTATTTAGCCATTTTACTGGCTGTTAGATTTCGGAAAAGCTTCCAAACATTTCAGAACCTAACAGCTCACAGCTCGCAAAATAGGAATGGGTCTGCAGGCGAAATAAATTTAGCTTCATAATCAAAGTTTTATTAATGCCTCAATATCTGCATAGAATGAAGTTGTGATTAAAAGTAATAATTTTAAGAATATTTTTGAAAGTTCAACTAAGAAGGACAAATAAGAAAAATAACTAAGAAGAATATTAAAAAAATAGGTGTATTACATTAAATTTTTTATTGAATGCTCACTAGAAATAAAAAGTTTTCATAATTCATTCACCCTCGTCTACAGACTTTATTGCTTATGACATTCCTATTTTCTACTGGCGTTAAGTCTTGGAACTGTTAAAGGAGATTCCTTTTGTATTTTTAAAATCACTTATATTTTAACAAGATATAATGTATAATTATTAAAAACCTAGTAAATCTTAAAATAATTTTAAGATTAATTTACATTTAAGATGCTCAAAAAACGATTAATTATATTTAATTTTTTTTGTTCAAAACGTACCTGTAAAGCATAAATTACTTCGCAAATATTCGAGATCGAGATCGATAAAAAATTCTTATAATTATTATTATTACAATGTGCAAAAAATAACCTTCCTTTTGAGTTTGAATACAAAATTACATTTTTTTTGTAAATTTATTGTGGCATTTAATATTTTGTGGCTGTTAATATACTGTACCTACCTATAGATATTATAATTACATACTTTTATGGATATATTTTGTTATATTCCAAAGGAAAAAGTAATTTAAAAATTAAAAAAATACTTAATCTTCTAAGATTTTCTATAAAATTGTGAAATTGAGGTAATCTGTAGAAATAATTAATAAGTATATTCAGAATTATATTAGTTGAATTGGCAGAAAATAGCAATAATAATATGTTCATGAAATGAATGCGTTCCAGCAATTTTAATTGATGGCCGTTCCTACCTCTACTTGTTTAAGCATTCACCGTCCACTACTCGGTATGAATCTCAGTAAATAACTAAACAACATACGTGATGACTGCTTACAAAATTAAATTGGGTTGCCTCTAGGGCGAGTTAATTGCACCCTAATCAAAGTTGTCACAAGTTGTTTAAAATTGGCGGTTTGGGAACTTTTGCACAGTTTATGATAGTGTAATACTACTCGGTTTCTAAGCTTTTTTAGGGTTTATTTTTTAATTAGATGTTATTTTAGTTGGTCTAGATTTTAATAGAAGAATCTGTTACTTTAAAATGTTAATAGGAATAAGTTTCCTTTATACTTAGTGCATATCCTCGAGCAGAAAAACTTACAATTCCGACAGTTTTCAAAAAGTTAAAAAAAAACAAGTTAGAGTAAAAGATTCTTACAAAATATTAAACGCATTAAACATTCACAGTTATGAGTAATTTAGTTTATCTTTATTTTACTGATTTATGATTATTATAGATTATGGATTTGATTCACAGTTTTGATGGATATTAACGACTACGAACGAGAAATCGGGAAAATGTATGTTTGATTACGTAAATAGGTACTCGTATCTAAATAAAGAAGTGTAAACAATGTAAAAATGTGAACAACAATTAACTGTTGCTTTAACTGGCAAAAGGACTGGTGCTAGATGCTTGTATGAACGAATACATGCTAATTTACATTAATAATTATAATATTTAGGCGGTATGCTTTTAGGCGGTTTAAATACCACCGCTTAAGCTATAATAATAACATTAAAATTCTTAAGTCTGTGTATTTTTTTTTAACACAGAAACGGATAAATATTCGAAAAAATATTTTATTTTAAATTTATAGTGGGAGTGCCATGCTTGTTACTTTCGGGTAGCAGCCGAATGGGCCGGCACGCCCCGTATAGTACCACTCTCTCACAGTAGACCAGCGTGAAGTGGCAGCTATGCTGTCGGTTTCCTCCGGTAAGTGAGAGTCCGGGAGGCCCACTCCCCATCCCTCCTATCTCAACCCCCTCCCTCCCTCCTCCCTTCCTCTCCCTCCATCCCTTTCCTGAAAGGCCGGCAACGCATCTGCAAGCAGTTGCAGATGTCCATGGGCGAAGGTAATCACTTTCCATCAGGTAAGCCTCTTGCCCGTTTGCTCCTTTGTCCCATAAAAAAAAATCTTATTTATTAAGCTTCAACCATGTGATTTGTAAACTATAAATTTTATCTTATTTATATGAGAGTACGTAGATTAAGAATGTTACTTTCTTGATTTCGTAATTTGTTAGGTTTATAATATAAACAGAGAGACAGTAGTCAGAATTTCAAACCTATTAATTTAGGTACAATTAACCAGAACGTTATATTGTAATATACAATTACTCAGCTATACTAGTTACCTCTTAATTGATATTGGTTATAATAATTAATAAATAAGTATACAGTTAGGTATAAAGTGGAATTCGAGAGCCATATTATGCGAGTATTTGTGCTTTAATGCAGACAAGTTTTTGGCACTACAAAAGTTAAACACGTTTATTTGTAAAATAAATGAAGCCATTTCAATTTCACCTCAAGGATTTCAAGGATTAGATTAGGCCTATCTCGAAATGTTACACGGTTAAAGTAGATTCTATGTTCCTACCCCTTGGGTTTTAAAGAGTAGTGCATACTTACACACAGTATGTGTTAATGCAATTCCTTACACAGTGTCCTACGTGGACGACTCAACGCGAACGCGATTGCGAAACGATCCGATGCGAATTTAATGTGGTGCGGAGCGATGCGGCTACTCTGTCCTACGTGCGCGCGAACCGTCCCCTCCGCCGCCGTTCAGTACAGTTAACATTAAACATTTGTCATGGGCGGACGGAAGCTAATGTTGTTGGAAAATTCATATCTATACATATAATAAATCTGTAGAAGGGTCAATTCTGTACATTGAAAATATTGAAAAAATAAATAGCAGGGGGTGTTACGGGATCGATACCAAACCCAAATA
This sequence comes from Boloria euphrosyne, assembly GCA_951802675.2. Lineage (NCBI taxonomy): Eukaryota > Metazoa > Arthropoda > Insecta > Lepidoptera > Nymphalidae > Boloria > Boloria euphrosyne. Next base: position 8,147,319 of record OX637879.1, on the reverse strand, counting down.
TGCGATTAAAAAATTTTTGTCTGTCTGTCTGTCTGTCTGTCTGTCTGTCTGTCTGTATGTTCAGGCATCACGTGAAAACTAACGGTTCGATTTCGATGAAACTTGGTATAATTATACTTTATTATCCTGGGCATAAAATGGGATACTTTTTATCCTGGAAAAATACGTAGAAAAAAACAAATCTTAATTTTTATCATAGTTTGATTTTATCCTGTAGTCCACGCGATCGAAGTCGCGGGCACAGCTAGTCTTAAATATGAGATATTGAAGAAGTGTATAACTTTTATTCCTTTTGTCCCAGAATGTAGGACGTTCTTGGATAGCATTAATAAGAAGTTCTACTTCCGACATTAATTCAACAACAATTTTTGCTTGAAAAAAATATGGCCGACGCGTCCACTTCGCGCGAAAATATCAAGCCAACTGATCGCGTTCGCGTCAATTCGCGCCGCTCCGCACCGCACCCCACATGCGTTTGGTCACATAGGCCACTTCAATAGGTTTCGAATGTTTGTTGTTTTCGCGCCGTGCCGCGCCGCTTCGCGTTCGCGTCTAGATCGCTCACGCAGGACGTCGCCTAACAAAAAGAAAGATTCTGTATTAATAATCAACTGAGCCTCACAGCTTTCGCGCTTGAAATGAAAAACTGTAGCTTATGTGTCACTTCAGGTCATAGTCTGTTTGGTCCTGTGTCTTAAATTGTATCATAAAGTCCACTTGTATCTGCGCATACTCCTGTGCAATATATATATATATATATATATATATATATATATATATATATATATATATCCATAAATTATCTCATGCGCAGATGGCTAGTCTCAATGGCATTGGCCACCGTTGCCGGTATCGGTCGGGACGACATTATTTTTTTTATATTATGATACACACCACAACTTTATACCACTAGTTTTAATATCATATGAACTAAATGTTAACTAATTTATAGATTAGTTATATTGTTGTTAGTATAAATAAAAATGTAGGTTTTGGTTTATTTATTTAGTTTGTATTATTAAAAAATATTTTTTAACTTTCAAAATATAGTTACACCTATTTTTTCCATCCATTGGTCATAGGCATAATTAACTAAGTATCCTTTACGGAATAAATTCCTTGAGGTTAAATGAGTAACAGCAGCTATAATTCGAAATTTAAATCTTTATAATTTGGAAACGCAATGTACAATGTACATATCATACTATACCAACTAAATTAAATAAAAGTTATCCGGTGTGCGGGTGTTGCGGAAGCTGTGCTCCAGTAAATAGCATGTAAATATCTCATTAGGGTAGTCTCTTAATATTAAAACAGTGCGAATATTTACATCTGGCATACTTAATTAAATTAGGCATTAAAAATTACGCCTAATTTCAACATGCCTAGCTGTTTTAGAAGTACTTCGTGTTGCCAAATATAATTTTCAAGCTTTAATGTCTTGTTTATTTATATCTAAACAAAAGACTAAAAAATAAGTTTCAAGCTTCTAGCTTTAAAAATGACGTAATTTCCATGCAAAATTTTATCAGGTATTTCAACACTTTATAGTCATTTTTTCGCATTAAAAAGTAGTAGTAGAGTCTTTCTCAGGCTTTAGACTATCTCTGTACCAAATTTCATTTAAATCAGTTCAGCAGTTTAGGCGTGATTGAGTAACAATTAGACAGACAGTGTTACTTTCGCATTTTTTTAATAAATATGTTGGGTCATTATTACAACAGCGCCATCTGGTCCCGTGGTAAGCTACATTACGTACTTGTGTTACGGATACCATACATACATTACATACATATTATAAATATTATCACCCATGACTAGACATTCGTGCTCAACAAATTAATGCCCCCAGCGGGACTCGAACCTGCGACCGCTGGCGCGGAAAATAGGGTCTCTACCAACTGAGCCAAACGTGTTGTCACATATATGATATATTTGTAATATTAGTATGGATATTTTATTTTATTATGTTAGCTACTTTTTAGTGCATTATACATACTGTGTACCAAAGCGTAATAAAAATTATAATTCTATTCAATATTTACAATAGTAAGTAATGATAATTTCCTTATGCGAATATACCGTTGCATTGTAAAAAAAATGGTGATGACAATATTTTCTATCTTTACCAACTTAATTGTCTGATAAACATTTAATTCACCAATGGCACATGGAATGGATGACTTAAAACGTGTATAAAAAAGAAGAAAACATATTTTTTCTTTATTAATATACTAGGGTTTCACTATTTTAGTTTATTTTAACATTGTTAAGAACAATTAATCTATTTTGATTTGAACAAAGGGCCTCGTAAATATTAAACGCCGCCAGCCGCTGCATTCATTCAATTAAAACGAGGACACTCAAAAAATCTCGCTACAAATAACTTTGGCATGTAACAAGGGAATTCGCTCATAAAACTTTTATAACCATACTTTTGTAGCCTTTTACGTGCTTAGCTTAAAAGGGGACGCATATTGTAGTATCTGTTTTATATTTCACTGCTTAACATAATGTATAATGATATGACAGTCAAAGAGCAGTAAAGCATGTTTAGGTACAATTACTGCTCAACTCATCGAGCTGCTAATTAAATACACTAGATACTTCCGTCCGGATTTGCTCGTGAAAAAGAATTTAAAAACCTGGCTGTAAACCTACCACACACAGTAGTATTCTTGTTGATAATAATTCACATATTAAAACCTCAAAGATGCAATAACGCAGTTTGAACCATTTTTTTTAGCCTTGGGAAATGCATTAGACATGTAGAAAAATAGGTTGTTATGCGGGACTCACCGGCAAGCCAATTATACCCACTAAAATCCTAGGACCTATCATTCGTCTTAATAGGGAATATGCATAAAATTTAATTTTGCTTCAAATATCTTTTTTTCCAATCTTTATTATCGTCACATTATGATTAAAAGGTATTTTTTTTTTATTTAGTTATTATTTAAACCCTTAAAATATTGTATAAAAAGTGAATATTAACGGCGGGAAATCGAAACTTCCTAAACGCGCCACCATTGGTTGAAAGCAAAATGACGTCAGTTGTCAAAACATTGGGCTTATCGGCGTCGATATTCATACTAGACCAGGTTTAGGCAGCTTTTCTGAGAAAATTTACTATGATAATGTATATAACTATATTTTTACACCATCACAAAGTAGAGAGTTTAACACACAAAAAGCCCACTAATTTTTTTAAGAAAGCCAATATTTTGACATGAGAACTTTCAATGGAAAACTAGGGTGCTTTTTCGATATTAAGTCAAAATAAGGTGAAAAATAGAAATATTTTAAATCAATAAAAATACAGTGTATTTAGAACATAAAAAGGTAAGTTTTCACAAAATTTCGTGAAAAATTTTTTTTTTTGTAAAAGATAAAAATAAAAAACCAAAAACTTGTTTTTTTTTTTAATTTTTACATAAATTTTGAGGTTATGTGAAAAAAGTGTGAATACAAAAGTTTTAGATCTTTTTATTACCTACAACATTGCCATTTAACTTTTTTCCATAGGACTTGTAGTTTTGCCGGAAATCGAGATAAACAGTTTTTCACCCTTAAAACACCCCCCTTCCCCCTTCCCGACCTCAGATCGCCCGTAATTTATTTTTCCTTTCATTTTTATAATATTAGTGGGTTTGATTCTTTTCTAGTGGGTTTTATTCTACTATTATTTTTTTGGTTTCAAAAATTATCGACACTGGTCTATACTACTAAAAAGTAGTACCTATATGTTAGAAAAATATTAAAACTGTGTTCCTGTGGTGTTTTCTAGTGAATCAATATTAATAGTGAATCAAGGACGGTGACTTAAACTGGTTTTATCAAAGCTTTGAACGAACGAAAAACATCTTTTCATCTTTCTTTCTTTTACTTTCGCATCGCTTGGATTATACGAAAAAACACTTTATCGGGTGTATTTCTAATAATGTTTTTGTACTTACAATACTTGTAAGAAGGTTTTTTAATTTCCTCAATGTTGTGTATAGCAATTAAAACGGAAGATATATAAGAAGTAACTGAAAAGCTTAAAGTAAAAAAGACATTCGTGTGACAAATGACGTCATCGACGTGGCGGCGCTACTGGTGGCGTTTGAACGGCTTAAATTTAGTCAATGTTTTAAATTTCACTTTGCATAAAAAATTATATATTTTCAAGACTATTTATATATTTTTCTACTTTATAATGATGTAAAGGATGGATTTAAGTCATAAAAAAAAATCATGCATATTCCCTATTGGGCATCGCAATTCGCAGCCGCCGACAGGTCTGCCGAAGCAGATCACACAGCCAAGGGGTTTATCTAGTTTTTATAAAGATAAAATATTTACATAGGTATATATAATATGCTATTTAGGATAGCAACTATTTCGATCTATATATCATCCAATAAAAGGCTTCTTTTGCTACCCTGCGGACGCTACTGAGCCCTCCACCACGACAAGATAAACTCACGATGGGGGAGAACGGAGTTTGAACCTACTTTAACTCAAGCGAATTCGCTATCATTGTGATTATTATTTAATACCTTTTATTCACTATATTTAATATAGAGTTTATAATATTCTGAAGTTTTAGTCTATGAAATAATATCGAATTTCAAAAGCAAAGTCTCAAGACTGGATTATTTGATTGGCAGAAAGGTCGGGTTTGCTCAACGTTCAATTTTCTCAACGTGTTTGTTGAGGCTTAATACACCTTCTAGATTATGTTCACTATTAGATAATTGGATTGAATGTTTTGATAATGCTGTCAGTACAAGGACTATAATACAATAGTGTCTGGCATAATAAATTATAAGCAAAAATTGGTAAAATTAAAAAAAATATGTAATTTTGTAAGTACAAATTCACATAGGCATATTTTTTTATTATTACTACATGTACTATAACCACTAGTAAAGTAGCAAAATTTAATAATCACGCCTATACCACCAGTTTGAGTAAATAATATTATATTTTTTACAAAAGTACGCCTCCTATTTGTTTGTTAGCTTTCTGAGAAATCTACATTTGTACGAGTATAATATAAGCTAATAAGTAGTCTAAAAATATGCAGTATACAATTATTTTGTTTTGTTACATAAAATGTGTACAATTAGTAATTACACATCGCAGGCGGAAAAGGTAAGAATTTGTGCGGTTGAAGTAAGAGATATTTGAAAGCCAGTACGTTAATGTTAACCCTTATAACCTTTTCCGAATACCGTATCATAGTAGATGTTATACAAATATACACGTACTTACAGCTTTAAATAACTTCTAGTATTGATAGTATATATAACCTGTCATGGATGTGGATTTTCTGGTATATCTAAGAGTCATATCAAAGTCTAATACAGAAACATTCATTTATTATCAATACATATAATAAAAATGTAACAGATCGCTGTCTGTACATGAAAGATATATAAAAATAAATATTATAGGGACCTTTATTAACGCAAATAGAACCCAAAACAATGATTGTTAGATTTTTTGTCTGTTTGTCTGTTTGTCTATTGTCTGTTTGTCTGTGCGTTTGTGCACGCTAATCTCTGAAACGGCTTATTGGATCGAGATGTGGTTTTCGCATATATATTGTGGTAAGCTTCACTTAACATTTAGCGTTTATTTCATGTCAATCGGTTCATAAATAAAAAAGTTATGGTAATTTAACGTCGAATATTTGTTAAACTACTTACAACTTCTATTCTTTCTCTGTTCAGTAGCATTGACTAAAACTTTACTAAGCTCGATATAATAATGATCTATATAAAATTATGATTATATTCATACATATTTATGAAATAAATACAATATAAAATAAAAAAAACTATAGCTTAAAAAATCTGTACATTAAATATTTTCAAAAACCGTGACTATAACGTATTTTGTATTGTATTGAATATAGAGTATAGACCCCAAAAACTGCCTCGGTGGTGTAGTGGCTAGCATGTACGGTCACACACCGAGAGGTCCTGGGTTCGAGTCCCGGGTCGGGCCAAGTTTAGTTATTGAATCTTTCTGTTTCGTTAGTCTCAGTAACAGCCCGGAGTTGGGAAGTTGGTGGTGGTTCACCCCCGTGCCTCGGAGAGCACGTAAAGCCGTCGGTCCTGCGCCTTAACTCTCACTGGTCGTGTCGAGTAGTCGTCCCACCGGAGTATGAGGGTGATAGGAATAGAGAATGCACTTGTGTCTGCGCGAACACTCGTGCACTATAATATCTCCTGCGTAGTTGGCCAGTCTCAATAAGATTGGCCGCCATGGCCGGAATCGGTCGGAGAGAACATTATAGACCCCAAAACAAAAGTTATAATTTTTTTTGGCTGTTTGTCTGTATGTCCATTTGTCTGTTTGTATGTTATCGTGTAACTCAAAAAGTACTGCACAAATTTGAACCAAATTTTGTTTAGTGATAACTTATTACTCAGGTCGTGACTTAGGATATTTTCAACCGACTTCCAAAAGGAGGAGGTTATCAATTCGCCTGTATGTTTTTTTTTATGTTTGTTAGCTCAGAACTTTGAACTGGGTGAACCGATTTTGATGATTCTTTTTTTATTTGAAAGAGAGTGCTTCCCGTGTGGTCCCATTTTAATATTTTCCAGATCTGACAATGGCATCCATGAGAAAATCATAAAAATCTTAAATTTGCATTAAGTGTGTGCGCTACAAATGAACGAATAACTCAATATCACGCCAACCGATTTCGATGATTATTTTTTTATTCGAAAGGATGTACTTCAAGGGTAGTTTGACAAGGGTTGGGAAGTTTCTGAATATGGAATCCATGACAAAGTAACGTAACTCTTCAATTCTTAGGAGCAAATTAACGATGCTCGGCCGAATCTTTTATTGGCTATTTGGATATTTGAGTCACGTACTGTAACTGATGATGGAAGGTACAACTCCTCAACGGTTAGCAGTTTAAAGAAAATTCTTTCAATATAATACGCACTTATGGACCAATAGTTGTATACTTTCAGGCTATTAGGTTTACCTAATAATAGAAGGTAAATTTTTATGATCATTAAATCTATACATATAATAAAAATGTAACGGATCGCTGTCTGTACATGAAAGATATATAAGAAAAAATATTATAGGAACCTTTATTAACGCAAATAGAACCCAAAACAATGATTGTTAGAATTTTTGTCTGTTTGTCTGTGCGCTTGTGCACGCTAATCTCTGAAACGGCTTATTTGATCGAGATGTGGTTTTCACACATATATTGTGGTAAGCTTCACTTAACATTTAGCGTTTGTTTCATGTCAATCGGTTCATAAATAAAAAAGTTATGGTAATTTAATGAATAACGTCGAATGTTGAATTGAATTGAATTGAGTTGAGTTGAGTTGAGTTGAGTTGAGTTGAGTTGAGTTGAGTTGAGTTGAGTTGAGTTGAGTTGAGTTGAGTTGAGTTGAGTTGAGTTGAGTTGAGTTGAGTTGAATTGAATTGAATTGAATTGAATTGAATTGAATTGAATTGAATTGATTTGAATTGAATTGAATTGATTTGAATTGAATTGAATTGAATTGAATTGAATTGAATTGAATTGAATTGAATTGAATTGAATTGAATTGAATTGAATTGAATTGAATTGAATTGAATTGAATTGAATTGAATTGAATTGAATTGAATTGAATTGAATTGAATTGAATTGAATTGAATTGAATTGAATTGAATTGAATTGAATTGAATTGAATTGAATTGAATTGAATTGAATTGAATTGAATTGAATTGAATTGAATTGAATTGAATTGAATTGAATTGAATTGAATTGAATTGAATTGAATTGAATTGAATTGAATTGAATTGAATTGAATTGAATTGAATTGAATTGAATTGAATTGAATTGAATTGAATTGAATTGAATTGAATTGAATTGAATTGAATTGAATTGAATTGAATTGGATTGAATTGAATGGAATCGAATCGAATCGAATTGAATTAGATTAGATGATAATAATGAGGCAGTGGTAGCCCAGCGGTAACGCGTCGCTTGTATAATGCGGGTTCAAATCCGGGTCTCGCACCTCTGATATTTTCATAAGCGAATCATTTCTATCATGATTACCACTTGTCTTACGGTGAAGGAAAACATCGTGAGGAAACCTGCATGTCTTAGAAAACCTACCAAGTTTTCGTAAGACATGTAAAGTCCGCCAACACGCGCTGGGCCAGCATGGTGGACTATGGCCTGATCCCCCTCGTACTGAGGGAGGCCCGTGCCGAGCAGTGGGACGTTAAAAAGGGCTGATGATGATGATGATGATGATGATATTCATAATTTTATATAGATCATTATTATTATCGAGCTTAGTAAAGTTTTACTCAATGCTACAGGCTACTGAACAGAGAAGGAATAGAAGTTGTAAGTAGCTTAACAAATATTCGACGTTATTCATTAAATTACCATAACTTTTTTATTTATGAACCGATTGACATGAAACAAACGCTAAATGTTAAGTGAAGCTTACCACAATATATGTGTGAAAACCACATCTCGATCAAATAAGCCGTTTCAGAGATTAGCGTGCACAAACGCACAGACAAACAGACAAAAATTCTAACAATCATTGTTTTGGGTTCTATTTGCGTTAATAAAGGTTCCTATAATATTTTTTTTTATATATCTTTCATGTACAGACAGCGATCCGTTACATTTTTATTATATGTATAGATTTAATGATCATAAAAATTTACCTTCTATTATTAGGTAAACCTAATAGCCTGAAAGTATACAACTATTGGTCCATAAGTGCGTATTATATTGAAAGAATTTTCTTTAAACTGCTAACCGTTGAGGAGTTGTACCTTCCATCATCAGTTACAGTACGTGACTCAAATATCCAAATAGCCAATAAAAGATTCGGCCGAGCATCGTTAATTTGCTCCTAAGAATTGAAGAGTTACGTTACTTTGTCATGGATTCCATATTCAGAAACTTCCCAACCCTTGTCAAACTACCCTTGAAGTACATCCTTTCGAATAAAAAAATAATCATCGAAATTGGTTGGCGTGATATTGAGTTATTCGTTCATTTGTAGCGCACACACTTAATGCAAATTTAAGATTTTTATGATTTTCTCATGGATGCCATTGTCAGATCTGGAAAATATTAAAATGGGACCACACGGGAAGCACTCTCTTTCAAATAAAAAAAGAATCATCAAAATCGGTTCACCCAGTTCAAAGTTCTGAGCTAACAAACATAAAAAAAAACATACAGGCGAATTGATAACCTTAAAATTATATTATATTATTATTATCGATACAGATGCCAAATCTGTAATTGTAGAAATTTTGTATGATTGACTGTGACCACATCACGAGAAAATCACTTGACAAATTTTGATAAAACTTTGTATGAAGATAGCTGGTTATCTGTGTCAACATATATTATACTTATTACAGCGGGAAAATAACTAATTTTTCAGAAATCTAGACAAACCTTTAAACGTATTTAGGGATGAACCCGAGCGGAACGAGGGTGCAGTAATAAAATACTTTTTTTTAAATAATATATATTTCTACTTGTAATACAATTTCTTATTAAATCAATTCAATTAACGTTATAACTAACAGAAAAGTTGTAAATTTTAAATATGAACTAGCAGAACCCGCGGCTACGCTCGCGCTAAAACTACAGAAAATATTTTTGACTTTATTCTATTACTTATAATGCATAGGTACATTGATACAATTGATTCTCCATTTAGTTTCGTTTAATTCTACCCCTCTTTTCAAATCACTCTTTAACCCCGTTAACTCTTTTAAAGAATGTTTCAGGTCTCTACGAACAGCGGTTTAGACTGTGCATTGATCCGTGAGTCAGTCATTCAGGACAAAGCATTTTATATGCATAGATTAATATTATGCATGCAATCTAAAGAATGAAATAATAGCTTTATTTTATTATATATGAAGGTCACAAATATATATTATATACCACATTACAAGTAGGTACGAACGATTTCCCTTTAGGTGAAAATAGAATGAGTAGCAAATGCTCGTACACTCCGAGAAGGATTTACGCGTCTTGAATCCGTAAACTTTACCCATAAGATGCTGTCTGTGAATATATTACTGTAGACCTACATTGCCTTTTACATATTTGATATAAATAAGAATAATAAATCATAAATACAGTTTCACAAATGACTATTGTTACAATCGCGGTTTTTAGAAATTATACAACATTAGGTACTTTAGTATAGATTTAAAAATAGTCATAACCTTGTTCTTTTAATCAATTTAAATATATTTAGTGAAAGTTTTTAATAAGATTCATATATTCTTTATAGGGTCACATAAAAAAATATAAATAAATAAATATGTTGGAACATTATTACACACAGCGCCATCTAGTTCCGTGGTAACCTAAGCTTGTGTTACGGATACTAATTCGTTGATATTATACTACACACCATATGAATTTTTAATACATACATATTATAAATATAAACACCCATGACTGGAGTACAAGCATTCGTGATCAACAAATGAATGCCGCAGCGGGACTTGAACCCGCGACCGTTGGCGCAGAAAATAGGGACTCTACCGACATAGTCAAACATGTCGTCGTAAATATTGAATGATGACTTGATTTATAATATCTAGAACTTCAATGACAAGGCAAGCACAATAATTGTAGGCAGTAGCCGGTTCCACAAAATTTACGAGATCGTACTATATTAAATAATTGTTTTAAGAGAGCAGTAAGATAAGGAAATATATGAATTTCGCCTTTTTTTCTAGACCAAAGTCCACCTCGCTGGCCAAGTACTTACGGGTTACCGGACTATAGCTACATGTCTTTCGAAAACTTGATAAATCTTCTCAGACTGTGTCTTCACAATGTTTTCCTTCACCGTAAAGACAAGTGATAATGATGTTTGAAATAATTCGAAAATGAAAATTTCAGAGGTGCGGATTTGAACCCGCTTCACTCGGTAGGTATCCCAATTCCCAAGCAAGCGCGTAACTACTGGGCTACAAATGCCAAGCACGCACGTGTAGACGTATTATACAAGAAGTACTAATTTAATATGAAATATATATAAGACCCATCCCATCCATGTATTTACCTAGAACTATGTAGTCCAACCTAACCAAACAACGTTATATAGCATCGCGACGCGCAGTACGAGCCCACATTAGTTCGTTAAGTTAATTAAGTTCGTCATTTCGACATTAAGTTTTTAAATATTTAGTCTAAAATATGACTTTCAAACCATATTTTTAAATATAAAATTTAAAGAAAACTCACATTAAAAAAAATGTAATTAGGAATTTTAATCGTTTTATTAAAATATACATACATAATATACACATATACTTACTGTAAAAGAGTTAACGAAACTGTTATTATTAACTTAATAAATAATATCATGTTCCTACTCCTCCCTCAATACGAGGGGCCAGGCCATAGCCCACCGTGCTAGTGCGTGTTGGCGGACTTCACGTCTTTCGAAAAGTTGTTAGGTTTTTGTAAGATATGCAGGTTTCCTAACGATGTTTTCCTTCACCGTAAGACTAGTGGTAATCATGATAGAAAACGATTCGCACATGAAAATATCGGAGGTGCGAGACCCGGATTTGAATCACTTGGTTATACAAGCGAGCGCGTTACCACTGCCTAGTAAATAATAATAAATAATATAAATAATGAATATTACCAGCTCTGTCAAATATCAACATTCTATACACTTCATTATCAATCTTACCCGTTTCACCGTGACGTCTCATTCATCCAAATAGAAGGGACTGACGTAAAGCATTGTTCTTTACTTTAGCGGTTACCTACTCTCTTGATTACACTATTTCAAGATTGTCAAAACAACAAACATTAATATAAAACGTCCAGATAATTTGACTATTATGTAAATTACAGAAATTCAATTTCGTTGGAAATTTTCGATGTAGCATTATAATAGGAAAACTAGATCCTTGCAAAGCGGAAATAAGATGATTTCCAAATCTAACGCAAGTTCTTTGAAGATGGTTATGCTCTGTCTGGGTTTTAGCGCTGATATGCGGATATATAATTTCATTTATGTGAAGTAGTCATACTAATCGAAGATTAGGAAGCAAATAGAGCAGTGTTAAAATAATTCCCTAAGAGCAATTGCTTTAACTGTACTGATATAGGGATAAAACCTATGGAACTTGAAATATAAGTAACCACTTTGACATTATCACTACAAAAACAATGCATTACTGTAATATCGATACATAAGAAATTGTCTAGACTCATGTTCCACTTCCAGTTACACATTTTAACTTAACTCGTATCATATTTTGACATTAAGAGCCCCCGCAAACTACGGACTTTCGATCGGCCGATAGCTTAGTTGGTTGCTTAATGAGTATGGAGATGTATAGTAGTGCGCACATTAGAATTATTTGGTACGGCCGACTAAAAAGTTTGATGTGTTATACGATTGCCTGCAAACTAAACAGTCGGTCAATTATTGATCACTTTAACATAAAACCATAGCATATAGCATTTAAGTGTGTAAATTTCCAAATACCAAACGTTTCGCCATTTTGATAGAGATTTTGATAATAATAAAAAATTTGTCCGAAATTTCTATTACAATATACCTTTGAAAACTTGATATTTATTATAAGCACATATAATATCGAAGTTATATTTTACTTGAAAGAAACTAAAACATACCTAATTTAAAAGGTGTGTGAAATATTGAAGTAAAGCTTAACAGAAAAGTTACCGAATATTACATAAAAAAGTTAGCTTATTTTCATTCAAAATACTCGTATACCTACTCAAATTAGATCTTTTTATGTTAAACGAGGTAACGCAGTAATATAGAGACTTATAAGTACTAAGTCTAGACATGAGGACTTAAAAGAAAATTATTTATGTTGGTATTCTCTCTTGCATTAGAAAACATCTACATCTATTAAAATGAATTTTTACTTGAAAATGTATTTCAGAGAACTTTTATTTATTTTTATTTAAAAGTTGAATCTTTCATTTGGAACGCTTTTCTGAAGTAATGAGAAATACAGAAAATGAACAAGTTTGTAATTTTCTTTTAATGTTGTGATGAAAATATTCTAGTTGGCTTTTAATTTACACTTTACTTTAATAAGAATATACTACGGAAAAGAAGCCATTCCACAAGACTCGAACTCGTGATCTTCTAAGCAGTAGGCGAACTTAGATCTAAACTATACTATTAAAATATACTATTTAGAACTATATCTATAGTCTACTTCACTTGGTTTTTAATTCACTTAAATGCAATTTTTACGCATTGTTACGGAACAGAAAATAGGTAACGGACAGGTCCGTTTTTCCTCTTCAGTCCATTGTAGTTGAAGTCTAACATCTGTTTTTCAAATTTTCTAGGACAAGAAATGACTAATAGATTAAATTAAAAAACGAATTACCTACTATATAAGTTAAATATTATTTTAAGAATATTATCATAATATATAAAATGTTTCAAGGTTAGTCCGCGATGAAATCCGAAAATATTTATTTGAAATTAACACATTTTTTTTAAATGTGTATCTTGTCCTAACTTGAAAGATGGGATAATTATTATTCTGTATATTTATTTTTTAATGAAAAAACTTAAAATTTATTTAACATCTGAAGAGAGATTTCAGAGAGCTAACCCGAGAAACGGCTACAAATTCTACCCCCATGCTAAAGGGATAACAGGACCCCACAGAAGAGCGTAGCCGGGTGTGCCAGTGTTATACTCGTGTAAAATATCAACTCTACTGTCTACCTATGACTAATTAGCTTTAACCATTACTTTGAAGCGTGTGACTTTGATATTTAGGTGCCATTTATATGAAACTTTAAAATGGAAATTGTCGATGTATTTTTCTTTTCATATCGTGTTTGTATCAAATAAAAATCACCCAATACTCGCAGTAAAAATTACACTTTTTATTTTTACCCAGACCGCGACAAACATAATTTATTAAAAACGAGTTCATGTTCATTTTTCTATCTCTATTTATTATAATATTCATTTTTATTAAAATCCTTAAACGATTCAACTTTTCGATTGATCTTCGGATATTGAAAATACAACAAACACAAAGTAATTATAATTTACAACGTTATTTTAAATTATTATTATTATAGAACATAATATTTGCTTGTATTAATGTTTTGTTCAATAATTATAAGTAACTGTAAAGGATCGAGACCTCCATATTATTAACACTAAAATCAACAGATTTTCCCATAATATTCAAATTCAAATTCAAATTCAAAATATTTTATTCAGCATGAAATTATTACAATTTTTTACTGAACGTCATGAATCTACTACCAGTTCGGAAGGAAGAAACCACTGACCTGAGAAGAACTGGCGAAAGAAACTCAGCGGGACTAATATATTTTTTTTTGTTTTTTTGACGTGACAACGTCTTAAATTAGGTTGCGGCTGGGAGTCACTTATGAAAAAGTGTAACGCTCGGTAACGTTACGATGAGTCACCGAACGAGAGAGAGGCCCGCCGAATGCCTTGCGTCTCTCTCCCACTCAACTATGATCGGTCTGCCGCGCGCGCAGCACTAGAGAATTATTATATAATTATATCCTATTATGCAATTTAATTATATTCATATCAATAAATATTCTACCGAGAAAAAGACGTTGTCACGTAAAATCTTCGCCCGTAAAACCGACTTTACAGGCAACCATTTTTTTGTCTTAGTTTTTATTTCTTTTTTTTTAATTAAATTGAAATTAACAATAATTCTATAGGTTGAAACAGCCTGGTGGCGATCACATCATTCCCAAGGCGTACTATCTTCTAAAAAATCGTTAATCGTATAATATCCTTTAGTACACAAACGTTCTTTCACAATTTTTTTAAATTTGGCAATAGAAGCTTGTTGAACGTTTTCTGGGATCCTGTTGTATAAGCGTTACATACATTGTCCATAAAAAGAATTACTGACTCGGCGTAAGCGAGTCACAGGCGTTACAAGTTTATTTTTACTCCTAGTGTTAATACTATGCATGTCGCAGTTCCTGGGAAATTCGTGTATGTTCTTATGAACATATATAGGTAACATTTTCGTACACGTACTGAGAAGCAACAGTCAATATTTTTATTTCTTTAAACTTATCTCTTAATGATACTCTAGGGCCTAAACTATAAATTGCACGAATAGCTCTTTTCTGCAGGACAAAAATTGTATTAACGGTAGCTGCATTTCCCCATAAGATACCATATGACATAATACTATGAAAATAACTAAAGTATACTATGCGAGCTGTATCTACGTCAGTAAGAAGTCTAATTTTATTAACCGCGAACGCTGCAGAGCTAAGCCTTTTCGCTAGCTCCTCAATATGGAGATGGATTACTATTCTGACATCCCAATTGTTTATTTTATTTATTTATTTGATTTTTTAAGGGAAACATACGGAACAATTAATAAAATTCTAACTTAGTCAAATTTGTACATTGAATATTTTTTGGAAATTCTTATTGAAATAGTTATTCTTACAAATTAAATTTTAGACGACTCGTTTGGCTCAGTTGGTAGTGACCCTACTTTCTGCGCCAGCGGTTGCGGGTTCGAGTCCCGCTGGGGGCATTCATTTGCTAATCACGAATGTTTGTACTCCAGTCATGGGTGTTGATATTTATAATATGTATGTATTTAATAAATGTACCTATTACGAACCCGAGAGAAGCGAATATAAGTTGCCAGTTTGTAATCAAAATATATAAAAGCGAAAGGTCACTCACTCACTCATCACGAAATATTGAAAACCGCTTGACGTATGAAGATGAAAGGCAGATATTAGTTTTAAGTTAATAAACGTCCGCTAAGAGAAGACTTAGCAACAGGGCCCGATTAAGGAGGTCTAAGGGCTATCGCAAGTTTGTATGAAAGTCCTTCATTTCTTATGCTACAAATTTAAAATTTGACCGGTAGCATCGCTAGTAGGCATCTTATATTTATTCGATCTTAATTTTTCGATCATTTTAATTTATTCTGATAAAAATATTTGTGTATTTTTAAATATTTACTAGTAGTTAAGCGGAAGATTGGATTCACACGTTGATCTCCAATTTCAAGCTTTTGTTTTTGCATATTTAGTACTTACTTACTTATAATAAATATCATCATCATCATCAATTAATTTTAAATGGCATTTGTTTTTTTTATTAAATCATAAAAGTACCTTAAAGTTGTCAAAAGTATGTTCCGAATTTTGTTCACATATACATATTTTCATTCAAGTTGCGTACAAGTGATTCAATAGAATTGGTTGTTCCATTTCATCGCTCACAATTTCAATTTATTTCTGAAGTTAAATTATTTTAATTTTTTTAACTGATATTCATTTTTAAGCTGCATATTATGTATCTTACTTATGTAACTAACGCAATTACTTTGTTTTATGCGTATTATAGACAAACGACGGTGAGGAATAAATATAGTTAGGTATTTTGTTTATGTGAAAGCTGCTTCTTCTTGGCTTCACGCCCGGACGTATTGCCAGACGCTACTGAGACCTCTCACTACGACAAGGTGAATGCAGGTTGGGGGAATCCTATACGTTTCCTTCCTTGACCTGAACTTGCTATCATCGTACCAAACATCAAAATCTGTCCGGTGGTTTTTTCGTGATGCAGATAGATAGACAGAAAAATATCTAAAAACTGTAGATTCCGCCTCCCATCTATGTCACAACAATAACGACTATTTCAATAAGGTTTTCTCATTACCATAATTTTATTTAATGTACAAATTCGACTTAGTGTTAATTATAATATATGTTTAGATAAATATTCAAAATATCATAATCCTTACTAATATTATAAATAAATAAATAAATGTCCTAATATATTTATTTATTTATTATAAATGCGCAAGTAACTCTGTCTGTCTGTCTGTCGCGTTTTTACCCCAAAACTACTAAGCCGATTTAAATGAAATTTGGTACACAGATAGTCTAGAGCCTGAGAAAGGACATAAGCTGCTTTTCAAGACGAAAAAAGGGCTGTAAAGGGTTGAAATAAAGGCTGAAAGCGGGAAGGGAAGCGTTTGTATTGAAATTACGTCATTTTTAAAGCTAGAAGCTTGAAACTTATTTTTTAGGCTCTTGATTAGATATAAATAAAAAGACATTCAAAGTATGTAAATATTTTATCCTAGGGACGAACGAGCGAAAGGAGGGTGAGTCGCTAGTTCTATATTATACATAAAAAAATTGCTTTTGTTAAATTACGAAATTAAAGCCAATTCATAACAATAGCTTTAAAATGTATATCTATTTTAATATATTTGATATCTCTAGACTGAAAAAGGATTATTTTATAAACGTTTTACTCACTATTTGGCATAGACCTTATCTTTTCACGCCAAGAATAGTACAAGGGATACTGGTTAATACAAGACATACTATGCAACATAAACCCAAGGAGCTATGAGTAACTAACGACACTTTGGTACATTTTAGTAGCAGCAAGATTCGTTGATAAGATTTATAGCTCGAATCACTAGATTAATTAAGTTCAATAATTATAAGTACTTAATCATACCCAAAAACCAATTTTATGAAATATATTCAAAACTAGCGACTTACCCTTACTTCGCTCGGGTTTGTCCCTTAGTACCTCCTTTGGGACAACATTTTTACAAACTTTGTCTTTTTTATTTATATCTAATCAAAAGCCTAAAAAAAGTTTCAAGCTTCTAGCTTAAAAAATGAAATAATTTCCATTCAAACTTTCAACCCCTATTTTGACCCTTTACAGCCTTTTTTTGCCTTGAAAAGTAGCCTGTGTCCTTTCTCAGGCTCTAGACTATCTGTATAACAAATTTCATTTAAATCGGTTCAGTAGTTTTGGCGTGAAAGCGCGCGTTACTTTCGCATTTATAATATTAGTAAGGATGTGCACAATAAATTACAAAACTTTTTCGTCTCGTAAAGGAATTTCCAAAATACAAAAATAGAATAAAGTAAATAAGCTAAAGCTAACAAAATTAAATCAGCAACCAAATCTCGAATAGGCACTTTAATTTTATATACTTACTTGTATATAGATTTGCCACTTAGCATTTTGCTTATAATAATAAATTGTGCTCAGTCTTTCGTTTCTTATTTCCGACGTTTACTCTTTATTCTAATTTGAAGTAATAAGCTTTTGTCATTCCGTTTGTGCTTTAAATTCCATCTCAAGGAATATGCGTGAAGCTCTCGTTTAGGAGCTTTGACATTCCTTTAAGTCCCTTAAGATTACGAAATTGAGTTGTATTTAACAAATTATCTTTAAATATTTAATATATATATTCTATTGTATGACGACTCGTTTGGCTCAGTTGGTAGTGACCCTAATTTCTGCGCCAGCGGTCGCGGGTTCGAGTCCCGCTGGGGGCATTCGTTTGTTGAGCACGAATGTTTGTATTTATCGAGGAAGACAACATAATATACCTTCAGTAAAATATACTCGTAACGTCATAATATGGTATAATAATAATTATTATTATATAGAAAATCTGAAAATTTGGTTTCTTGTCTTTAGAACACGGGTGGAGCCGCGGGAAATGCATATCTCTGATAAAATGCCTTACATTGTATAAAGAATAAGACATTTCCATTGTTTCTATTTTTAGCAGGTATTAGTGGTAGGACTTATGAGTTGCACAAAGCATAAGTAAAAAGAACATCAAGCAAGTTTAATCGGGTTTTCAAAGCGAATTTCTGACGAGGATTTTGTAATGTAAAAAAGATTAGTGCCTAGCTTCCGCCAGCTGCACCCAAGTGCAACGGATCGTAAATGCACCTTACGTGATCCTTTTGTCATGCTCAGCAGCCTCTCGATATGCCGGCTTGCCTTCAAATTCAGAATATCATTGAATGTGAACTACAATAAACACCTTAAAAGCACTATTTTTTGTATGTTAGAGAGTTTTATTGACTTAAATTTTATAAAAAATGTTTCGACAATGATTTAATACTACATTTTGAATGCATTATCCAAGTGGATTACCTACTTGTCGTATTTTTACGATTCAGGGCCTATAGCCAACCGGCATTCGTTATGAAGCGATTCGATTTCTACAATCGTCATCGCTTAAACGCAGCGTATGCATTTTGAACTTTAAATCACTAATAATTGAAATAAATTTACATTGTCTACTATCATCTATTCGTTAACAACAGATCACGTGACATATCTAAGGCATATGTCAAACCCATACATTTTGGACTTTTCTACTAGCGCTTTCGCTAATCGATTGTTACATTGTCTAGGCCCTCAGGTAGGTTGTATTCTGGATAATTCTTTTAAGAAACCTTGTCTCATTTTTAATAAATACATATAATATACAATTTAAAAATAAATTAAAACTGATACGAAGACTCGAAATTTCAACTTCTAGCGAATTAGGGTGGATTCACGTTACCATGGGTGGATACACGGCCACACGGTCTACCATGAATTACTTCATAGTTCATACAAAAGCATACTATAGATGTTAGACCGTGTCCCGGGCGTGCCACGGCCGGGGCCCGGCCCGGCCCCGGCACGGTGTAACGTGAATCCACTCTTTAGCTTGCTTAGTTCTATAGCTAACTAGCAGACCCGGCCCGCTTCGGTTCGGCTTCAGTTTTTATAATTTTCTAATAAATCTAAATTACTCCTTAAAACATTAGCTTTCTGCGAGTGAAAGTCCCGTCAAAATCGGTTAGCCGTTTCAGAGTACAGCCGGAACAAGCAGACAGACAGATAAAACTTTTAAGTATTGATTTGTTAATGTAAGTACCGTATATATTTTCATATGCATGTAGTGAAAAGCTGTTAATTTATGATTACAAACAGACATTTAAATTTTATTTTTATGAACTGATGCTATCAGTCAAAAATCGGTCTATTTTAGCGTGAAGGAAAGATTCAAACTCCTACACTTGCCAGAACACACACCACACAACTTTCCACACAATTATAAGTTCTAAAAAAAGTTCCCAAAAAATTAAAAAAAAATTATAGATTCAGCTTCTGTATCGAAAATAATGAAAAATTAGATATCTTATATTATTCGATTTTTGCCGCTCAGAATGTTTCATAATACGTGCCTACTACCAATAGATAATGTAGTTATTAAAGCTATCTCGCATCCGTACTCGTAACTAAATTAGAAAGTAGAACGGACATGTAATTAAAGTAACGTCGAAAAGCTACAGTGGAGATTAACTTAGTATTCTGAAAATTGTGCAAAGTATTATTGTGGTACAATTGTGGCATATTTTGAAGACTTAAGAGCGTTCTTTCATAGCTCCTACACGAGCGATAACTGAAATATGTAAACAAAAGTCAAACCGAGTATTTCATGTAAAGGTCTCCAGAAACTTAAAATTTGTATTAATTAATGTAGATGTAGATGTACACAGGTTTGAATTTACAACAATAAACAAATATAAATATATAAAATGTTATCTGGTAAAAGTTTGCATATATTTTAGTGTAATTTTGGTATTAAGAAAATGGCAGTCAATATACTTACTGCTAGTTTCCAAGTTTCAGCTATCTCGGTTGCACATTCGGAGGCCCTGGATTCGAGTCCTTGTTCGGGCCAAGTTTAGATGTAGTTTTAGTCTTTCTGTTTTGTAAACAACCCGAAATTGGAAAAGTTGGAGATTTACTCTCACTGGTCGTGTCAAGTAGTCGTTTCAATGAAGTATGAGAGTGACATCAATAGAGAATGTACTTGTGTCTGCGCGTATACTTTTGTTGTAAAGACCGGTTTGTTTCGTCAACAATCTGTATATAAACTTCTATTCTATTAGCTAACAATATATATATAATGAAACAATTTACGGGAGGAAACAAGTACGTTCTGTTGGCGAAAAAAGTTATTAGTTACAATATGAAAAGTAATTCAATTACAATTTAATATACCTTTTATCATACTAATATTATAAATTGGAATAGTTGTAAGCACATTTAAGTGGTGGTGCCATGCTTGTTACCTTCGGGTTGCAGCCGAATGGGCCGGCACGCCTCGTATAGTACCACACTCTCACAGAAGACCGGCGTAAAGTGGCAGCTATGCTGTCGCGTTTCGTCCGGTAAGTGAGAGTCCGGGAGGCCCACTCCCCATCCCTCTTCCCGTCCTTCTCCCTCCTACCTCCCTCCCTTTCTTGAAAGGCAGGCAACGCATCTGCAAGCCCTGTGGTGTTGCAGATGCCCATGGGCGGCGGTAATCACTTACCATCAGGTGAGCCTCCTACCCGTTTGTATAATTTTTTTTCATACATCAATATTCATTAATTTTATCATCACTATATATTATAAAACAAAGTCCTCCGCCGCGTCTGTCTGTATGTCTGTCTGTTCGCTATTAACTCAAAAACGACTGCACCGATTTTCATGCTGTTTATATCGATAGATAGAGTGGTTCTCGAGGAAGGTTTTGGTATATAGTATATAGCGAATAACGAATAACGTAATCTAGGAACGAGCCCGAGCAAAGCGAGTGTGTGTAGCTATTACTGTATATTTTAATTAGGTATTTTTTTGTGTTTAAAGAAGAGTATTTTTAATATTAACATGCAATACAATTACAATAGTTAATTTAAGTAAAAAGAGTAGAATTTCAACAATATAAGAGTGTGTTTCTTTATATTACTTGTACATGCATTTTTTAAAAACGCTTAAATATAATATCAAGCCCGTAAATTTTAATATTACTCAAATTTGATGTATGCAGCATGCAGAAAATATATTCTTTCTAAACACATTTTAAAGCACACATTTCATTTCCACGCGGTATGTTTGCGAAATTCGAGATAAATGTACTTGCGACGCGTTCTACTCGGAATTTATTCGAGTTATGAAACTGCGGAGCGGTCAAGTGCCAGTCGAACGCGATGAGCATTCCCATGAGGTTCCTGTTTTTCTTTTTGCTCGAAAATCTCTATTTAAACAAATACAATGTCACCTCATTTTATACGAAATAAGATATTTTAAAGGTTATGTTTTCAATTTTTGTAATATCATGATATCTGTAAAATACTTATTTGTAGGAACATTTCATTTCAAATGTTTTAAATGTAAAAATACTGTCCTTATAACTATTCTGAATCTTAGGCTGTGGATAAGATACGGATTCTGAGAAACTTAATTGTGGCCAAAAATTAAGAAATTGTTCTTTCCAATTTCATAAGTACGTAACTATTTGTATATAGCCTATGAAAAAAAGAGAGCTGCTGCGAAATCTCACATGAGGATTACGTTACATTTATTTTAAATATTTTTTCTATATTATGGATAAATCGAGAGGCTTTTAAGAACGATAAGTCTTGACATCACGTAAGATTGGAGTAATTGTGGAGTAAATCCTTTGACGCTTCACTTGCTAGTATGACGTGTTCTGAAACTAAATTTGTTTCAGTAGTTGGTATTTGTTTGTGCACTATAGTACAAAATGCTAATAATATATGTGCATATGTAATACAAATTGTATTACCAGCATACGGGTGACATATATCTTGACTATGATGATTTAATACATATAATTCCTATTTATTACATAAAAGAAAGAAAAGCTATATATAGGTACTTACGTTTTGTTTTTTTTACAATAAATACAACACATCACTCCATAAGGTCTAAAAAGCTACTTACGAGGTATTGCCACCATCTGAAATCATATTGAACGTACATTTCATTTTCGTGTATGTTAACAATTACCCTAAGAAATTCAGAAAATTATACATATTCAGGACAAATATACATGAATTTAGTATATACACCTAGATCCTAGATAGACTATGACCTAGATCACATAAGTAAAATACTGTTAAACACTGAGCCGAGCGAGGTTAAGTTTCTAGTTCTTATAAGTCATGAAACTTAGGAGTATTTAAGAGCATTGACATGTAGGACGGTCTTTGAAAAGGCAAATTTTACTTACACATATGCACGTAAGCCTGTGTGCCTTTTTACCATTAAATTCAAACGAATTTACTTTGATCCGTTCGATCGAAGTAAGCGAACACATAAAATAAGTATTACTCAAATGCCTTTTCAATCATTTTTGTATTAGGTAAAATGGCCTTTTAAAAATGAAGTAATATTGAATTAAAACGATAATTTATTTAAATATTCATGAATTTTTTTCTTTTCTTTAATATTGTTTTTTGTTTGGGTGTGGGTAATAGGGTTGGCAGTAGAGAACCCCCTTTTAAATTACATGTTGAGCTAGCCTGTAAGTATGACGTACAGTGTAATACTTTTTTTATTTGTTTTTATATTTTTAATTTAATGTCTCATTGTATGTTGCATAGGCTAGCCTCATAAATAAATAAATAAATAAAACACTAGCAATTCCAGCGTTCTGATCACTATTAAAAATAGGCATTTGTGGTAGAAAGATAAAAATTTAGGATGCCATATAATCATAAAAAAATTTAAATATATAAATTAAAAAAAAAAGATCAAAAGAATAAAGATCTGAAGAGGGCCACCATTATCACCTAGGGGAATGAAAAATAGCCTACGAGCTATTCTCAGACCTACCAAATATGAAATAAATTTAATAAAACTCTGTCAAGCCGTTTGGAGAAGTTCGATAACAAATACTGTGGCATTATGTATAAGAGAATCATTTCACGTTCATAGGTTTATTAAGTATATTTAATCGTAAAGTAACAAAAAAAATTATTTAAAAAATCAAAAAACCTGATTGATTATTAAAAAAAAAACTGAAAAGAAAAAACAAGCACTTAGATGTCCGGTGGTCTAGAATTCTATGATATATTATTACTGAACGAATACTATTGAAGAAAATAAAATATATTCTAATAATGGAACATAACAACTGAATATCCACTGAAAAATTAGATTGGCTGTCGAATATTGGATGATATAGTGCTACAGACATACATACATATATAGGCTGATAAACACATTACCACTCCTTTGCGTCGCGCAGTCGGGTGAAAATGTATTTTTCTAAAATAATATTTATCAGGACAGCAAAGATCCGGAACAACAACACTTGTTAGGTACAAATTAAGGGTGTTTCTTGTCACTTTGACGAACATTTTCCTTCCTTGGGGAAATAAGATGTTTCTTAATAAACTTTGTGAGAGAGTATCTAGACTAATTTAATTAGCAGTTCCCGCTAATAGATACTTTGTCGTTTTATGCTTATTTCTTTAATAAGTCGGAGGACTCCCTAATCCATGCATATAACATAGAGCATTCTGGAAAACAAAAAGTGAATATTATATACACGTGTGGCACAGTTTGTAGTGACCCTATTGGTCGCGCCAGCAGTCGCGGATTCGATAGCCGCTAGAGGAATTCATGTGTGATGATCTCTCCATGTACTCCATTTATTATACATATTATACATTATATAATACCTTTTATACAAACATATACCCATATATAGTTATATATAATATGTATGTATTTAAAGTTTTTATTTACAATAATGGAAATTACAAGCAAACTTAACTATATATACAAAGCAAATGTACACTTAATTATTACTGTAATTAAAGTTATACATATGTATATGTGAAGTGTATTAAATATCTGGTATCCATAACAAGCTCGTACCTTACTATACATCTACATAGTGCGGTTTGTTTATATCCCAACGAATTTATTTATTTTTAATAATACTCTTATGTATAATATTTTTTAATTAATATATATAGGTACAAGTGTACTTTCTTTTATTTACGTTTAAGAATAAACAAATGCTGCAATTATTGACCTTAAATTTATTTTCTAAAATGTATATATTATGTAAGTACTAAGGTTAAATATATTATTTAATATTATTGTGGTAATAAAATATCAAAGGTTTTACAAATAAAAATGTTTGAATTATTGGTTTAAGATCGTTGTATTCTTAAAAAGTTGTAAAAAAGCATTACATTGTATACACGTGTATTTCCATGCACCACAAAAGAAAAAACAGAATATACATGGATTTTTATATAGAAAAAAATAATATTGCAAACTCATTCAAAAATTTATTTATACAATTGAAAATATTTGTCACGAGCATTTTTATGTATAAAATGCTTGAAACCTGCAAAACAGAATTCTGAATACGAATCAGACTTGTACTGAATGTTTGCAAAATATTTTTTTTCTACAATTTTTTCTAATGATGACTGGGAATATCTTAAAACATAAGTAGTAATTTATTCTTAACTAGCGACGTGTATTGGTTTCGCTTGTTTTTTTTTTATATAAATAACCTTGCATCATAAAATTTAAGCCATTGTGTGACGTACATGATATATTTCTTCAATAACAAGTATTAATGCCTATTAAAATTCATTTGTTTTGAAATTGATATTATTAATCGGGTCTCAAAGGCATTACGAGTTTACAGAGTTAATGTACATGTAAAATATACATAGTATATTGAGTGAACAGAGTGATAGAATTATTTTCGTATTTATATCCCCAAATATGAAGAGTGTTAAGTACTTAATTAATAAGTTTAATTAATGTTATAAATTAAATGAAACGAGAAAAGTAAATGATGTTAATTAGAACTTTAATAAAAATTTAACAACAACTCTCCGTTGACCCACAAAGGGATCATTTGTGGGAGCGTTTGAATTTTGCTTCGCTCCAGTTTATAGCCCTTTGTCGGAGTCACGACTATCTCCTCTGAGAACTATTTGAGGGACTTACCGGTTTGTGATAGAAAAAAAATGGATTTATTTGTAACAAAAAATTACATTATCTAATGAATTAAGTTATGTACGAATGTAAAATGCACTTAAAAATATTTTTTTTAATTTTATTAGTATTTAAATAAGAATCGTGTCACAGTGTTTGTTGTCAAATTCCTCTGAAAGGGCTTGACCGATTTGTATGAAATTTTTTATGTGCATTTGGGATGTCTGAGAATAGGTCGTAGGCTATTTTTTATTCCCCTAGATAATAAGGGTGGCCCTTTCCACATTTTTATTTTTTATTTCTAAACCAAATTTTTATTTACCAAATATTTATGATTTGGCATCCAAAAATATTTATTCTAACCCAAAATTTTCAACCTTCTACTACCAATCTTAATTTTTAATAGCGATAATTTTTTTTCAATAATGACATGGGTGTCATTTTCGAGGTTTCTCGGGGTGTTGATTGCGAAAATGAGGTCCATTTTCAAATCCAAGATGGCGGACATCCGGTTTTTTTTCAATAATGACATGGATGTCATTTTCGAGGTTTCTCGGGGTGCTGATTGCGAAAATAAAGTCCATTTTCAAATCCAAGATGGCGGACATCCGGTATTTTTTTCAATAATGACATGGGTGTCATTTTCGAGGCTTCTCGGGTGCTGATTGCGAAAATGAGGTCCATTTTCAAATCCAAGAAGGCGGACATCCGGGTTTTTTTCAATAATGACATGGGTGTCATTTTCGAGGTTTTTCGGGGTGCTGATTGCGAAAATGAGGTCCATTTTCAAATCCGAGATGGCGGACATCCGGGTTTTTTTCAATAATGACAAGGATGACTTTTCGAGGTTTCTCGAGGTGCTGATTGCGAAAATGAGGTCCATTTTCAAATCCAAGATGGCGGACATCCGGGGTTTTTGCAATAGATAATAAAAATATTTTGAACAATATTAACTTCTCATTTATTTAATAAGAGAAAAAAAATGTTTTTTTATCGGTCACCACGCTCAAAAAGTGTTACTTGAATTAATTTCAAAGAAAAAAATAAGAAAGGAAAAAAATACTGCATAAACAAAATAAATAAATAACTATAATTGCATAAGTTGATAAAAACAACTATGCAATAGCTTTACCGCGGCAGTCTCCGAGTGCCACACGTCTTTTTAACAGGTTTGAGAAAAAATGTATTTGATTTTCTATCATTCATCAGACCCTTGTTGAATGCAAATATTTTCAGAAATCGTTTACATGCACTATAAGTAACTAAGCTTTTAAAATAGCTTTAATGGCATTATATACCTACAAAATTTATTCATGGTATACCGAGCTATAATTTATTCATATTGGAAATTTAGCTTATAGAAGATAAATGCTTGTGAGCATTTTTTAGATCAGATCAGATTAAAGTGTTGTTTTGTTTTGAATTTATTAATATATAATTTCTTTCCATTCTTATTATCATATGAGCCTAAAAGTAGCTCATATATTGATACAGATCTCAATGTGATTAAATTTCTGTCTGTCGGACTCAAACTGTACCTATATTGTTATTTAGGGTGATAATTAACAATATAGGTACAGTGCGATAAAGACATATTTTTTTAATACTTTGTATTTTGCAACCTACTGCAAGTGTATAAAATAAAAATTACTTTAAATTGGTTTATTTTTACAAATCCAAACCCTATTTCAGCTTATAAAGGACGTTTTCGGGATTATCTGTGGTAGATTAACATTATACTAGTCTGCTGTTGGTAAAACTAAGTACTCGGGCACTTTCTGGTCGAGATAGAAATTGCCTAAAGTAATGAGGTCAATTTACGAGGTTAGTGATCTCAGTTTTCAATACTTAGCGTCACCAAATGCTTTTAATTTTTTTTCGGTTTTTAGATATATATTACAATTACAATTTGTATGCTTTAATACATAAGTGTACTTTTATATATTAATAACATTCGTCTAAGCTATAAATTCATTGACACAATTCATTTGCTCAAACAAATATACATTCAATATGTTTTTGTAAAATCTTATTTTATAGTCATAATTATGGATACAGAGGCCGAATCTATAGTTTTAGGGACGCAATACGAAACTTTTAAAAGCGGCAATATATCTCATCTTTGAGAAATCCATAATAACCGTCAGGACGTGCTTAGGGATCAACCAGAGCGGAGCGAGGGTTGGCTCTTGTATTATACGTGTTCCTAGTAAAAACATAAAGCGCACTTTAATCACATCAAAAGTAAAACATAGTAATTTTAATAATATCAAACAAAAAAGTGCATCTTTACGTCAAAGTCTTAAAGAAAACTGAAATATTCCTAAATTTAAAAGTAAAATGCGCCTTGATATTGGTGTGATGATTTATATTTGATAATAAAGGTAGTTGCACACACCGACCTTAGGTGGTGGGGAAAAGTGTCAGCATTGACACTTAGGCTTCAACCACCGCAGAGAGCGGACGTGTGCGACATTGTGAAGCTGAGAGTACTGAGTTTTATTTCATTATCCTTATACAGTGATTTATAGTGTAATATACATATACAGTTAGTGTTGGGAGGTGAACACCACAAATGGCGACGAGGATTAAGGTGAGTGAAATCATACTTATATTATTGAAAAAGAAAAAAGTAATAAGATAAATCTATAAACGATGAAATACACAGTAATATAAAGTGCCTTTTAGATTTCAAATATCTCGTCTAACGTATTTTTTCATGACAATATTATTCAAAGTTAATATAACAGTAATTATTCAATTTTTGTTCTAATAAACAAACGGACAATATACCAGTGATCTATGGCTTAAATTATATCATTTATACGACATAGGGTTTCTATAATGTAATATTATAATTTCTTTAGCTGTAATTGTTGTTGGTTATATTAAAGTAATGAAATGCAAATTAATTCGTATTGTAATTGATGATGTTTATTCAATACAATCAATTTTACCTAGAAGTGTATTTTAATTACCGAGTGTTAAATTAGCTTCCGTATGGTTTGGAATTGTATGTAATAAAATAATATACATAAATAGAAATAATAACGATTTATTATAAAATAAAAAATATGTAAAATAAAAAATTCGTATAATAATTTTAAAGCATAATGCTTTTAAAATACTTTTTACAGACGTTTTATTCAATACAATCATTTTAATGTAGAAGAGTATTTTAATTACTGAGCATTAAACTAGCTTTCGTATAGTCTTAAAATTGCATGTAATAAAATAATATCCATACATAGAAATATAACAATATTATAAGATAAATAATAGGAAGTAATTTGACTACTTCAAATTAATGAATACTGAGTGTCTATGGATTTTTCTACTTGCATTGGAAAATAATGATTGTATATGAATGGAACAATTTTGCAGTTATTACTTATTACTGAATAATAGTTTAGAAATATTATTTTATAAATTTATAAGAATAGTACAGTTTTAAAGCTTATT
The DNA here is from genome assembly GCA_951802675.2 of Boloria euphrosyne. Lineage (NCBI taxonomy): Eukaryota > Metazoa > Arthropoda > Insecta > Lepidoptera > Nymphalidae > Boloria > Boloria euphrosyne. The sequence continues at coordinate 8,118,181 of OX637879.1, read as the reverse complement.
ACTAGATCAATAATTCCAAAATATTATTTTATTTATTGTAGTGAGTTAGAAATTAAACTGAATAACTTGAAATTAAAATACTGTATTTGATCCCTTAGACGTTTTATAAAAAAAAAAAAAAATTAAGATTTAACTTTCGGTTAATCGATATAAAAGCTAATGGTAACCGTTAAAGAGGGCAACTTAGCTTTTGTAATGCGTAAAACATTATTTTATTTGCTGGTACTCTCAATTATAAAGAGAAAAGTTAAATAGATACAGTGCTTTATAGTGAAGTTAAAGAAAATTGTAATAAATTAAATAATATTAAATAGAAGCACTGATAAAGTGATCGTTAAAATCGTGCTAAGTTGTGTGGTTTCCATATAATATATATAAAAATATGGAAAGTGAAATGTTATTATACAATTAATATATTAAAAAAGATGATAAAATAATGCTTAATACATTATTTTCTTTTATTCGTTTATAGTTATTTGGAAATGGTTTATAACATAACAGTGATCGTTAAAATTATGTTTAAATGTGTTTCTATCTTACATGTTAATTTTTAAAAAAAAGGCACGTGATCAGCTGTTATAATATAAATCTAAAATGCATAGTTTCTAATAATCGATTGGTACTACAAAATTCAATTAGTAAATCGTCTGAAGAGTCGATTGGTACTACAAAATTCAATTAGTAAATCGTCTGAAGAGTCGATTGGTACTACAAAATTCAATTAGTAAATCGTCTGAAGAGTCGATTGGTACTACAAAATTCAATTAGTAAATCGTCTGAAGAGTCGATTGGTACTACAAAGTTCAATTAGTAAATCGTCTGAAGAGTCGATTGGTACTACAAAATTCAATTAGTAAATCGTCTGAATAGTCGATTGGTACTACAAAATTCAATTAGTAAATCGTCTGAAGAGTCGATTGGTACTACAATATTAGTAAATCGTCTGAAAAGTCGATTGTACTATGATATTTAATTAGTAGATCGTGTGAAAACTCGATCGGTACTACAATATTAGCAGATCGTCCGAAAGGTCGATCGGTGCTACAATATTAGTAAATCGTCTGAAAAGTCGATTGTACTATGATATTTAATTAGTAGATCGTGTGAAAACTCGATCGGTACTACAATATTAGCAGATCGTCCGAAAGGTCGATCGGTGCTACAAGATTAGTAAATCGTCTGAAAAGTCGATTGTACTTAGATATTTAATTAGTAGATCGTGTGAAAACTCGATCGGTACTACAATATTAGTAGATCGTCCGAAAGGTCGATCGGTACTACGATATTAGTAAATCGTCTGAAAGGTCGATTGGTACTATGATATTTAATTAGTAGATCGTGTGAAAACTCGAAAACTACAATATTAGTAAATCGTCTGAAAGGTCGATTGATGCTACAATATTAGTAGATCGTCTGATAAGTCGATTGGTAAACTGAGATACTTGGTTGATAAAGGAAAAAATGGTTTTAATACGAAATCATGATATTATATGGAAAATCAAATGAGACAGAAAATGAATGAGAGAATGAAAATCTGTTTGATGGTGATAATGTCTTGAATACAAACAATTATATTTTATTTGAAATTGGTGTAGTTACTATAGTAGTAGCTACCCGGAGGATCTTCGGGAATATCCCCGAGTTGGAAATATTCACCCCGTGCCTCAGAGTACACGGTTGATTCCGATAAATTAATAAAATTTTGAATCAACTTTCACTGTTCGTGTTTAATCTCGTCCCACCAGAACATGAGAGTGGGAGGAATGGAGAAAGACAGAAAAGAAGAGAAATAATTTATTAATTGTTGAGAAACGGAGTAATACAAATGATTTAAGGGAAAAATACTAATAATTGGAATTTTAATATTTTGTGATCAAATCATTGCAGAAACTAATGCTTTAGTAGTAAGCAGTATTGACGATGTGGAAGTAATAAGTGACAGTGATACATGTTAGGGTTTATTTATATGGGTTATATAGGCCAATGTGGGCCACTATGCAAAATTAATATTTAGAAGCGGAAGATAAGAAGATCGACAAAAAGGTGATTAAACCAGCAAATGAACCGATGTCGATGATACATATAATATATACAATATACATGGATGATAACACAACATTGGAATGTGTAATTGGAGGTTGATAGTTGGAATGATTGGACCTTAATGAAGATACTGGTAGCAATAATTGCAAAATTTAATTTAACTTGGAAAAAATCACAGATTAAGACAACATAATAATATTAGTCCCGCTGAGTTTCTTTCGCCAGTTCTTCTCAGGTCTGTGGCTTCTTCTTTCCGAACTGGTAGTAGACTCATAACGTTCAGTAAAAATTATAATCGTGTAATAATTTAATGTTGAATAAAATATTTTAAATATTATGAAGAAGCAATGGTAATATTTGAAGAAATTATTCAGAATAATATTTTTATAAGTTGTATAAAACAAAATTAATTATCTTAAATTGTTAAGGTTTTTACTACATATTACATAAATATATAAATATAATAAAAAATAAATAAAACAAAAGTTATCTAAAATAAGTAAATAGTGAAATATAAAATATATATTATTAATAATATTTCGTAAAATTAAGCATATTTAATCCCGTGTAAAGATGTCGTTATTCTGTAAACCATTAAAACATTGAAACACGTGGAGAAGTTTAGGTATCTTGGTAGCACAATAACTTCAAAATATGACCTAGATTCTGAGATAAACAACAGATTAAATGCTGCTGCTGCGGCTTATGGTAAACTACGAGCCAAAGTATTTCACTCGCATGATCTCAGGCTCTCCACGAAAATAAACGTTTATATGAGTATAGTACTGCCAAGCCTTTTGTACTCATCTGAGGCATGGACCTTATACCGTAAGCATATACGTATACTCGACAGATTTCACCTCAAATGTCTCCGAGACATCATGAACATCCGATGGTCAGACCAAATCAGAAATACAAATGTTCTGAGACGCGCAAAGGTTGGAGGTATTGAAGGTTATCTAATGAGGCGACAGCTTCGATGGTGTGGGCACGTGTCTCGTATGTCGAGTGACAGGCTGGCAAAGCGCATCTTCTTTTCAGAACTCCAGTACGGTAAGCGTAAAAGTAGTGGCCAGTACCTAAGATATAAAGATGTTCTGAAAAGACATATGAAACGGTGCAAAATAGAGCCCTCTCAGTGGGAAGCAAAGGCAGCACAGCGGCCTGAGTGGCGCCAGCTCATATATAACCAGGTAAATACATTTGAAATAGAGCGACGAAACGAGCTCGACAAGAAAAGAGATGAGCTTAAGGCACGACCACCAGTGGCCATCACCTATAATTATGTCGGCGGTGCATTGGAGTGTCCGCAATGCGCACGTACGTTCGTGAATAAAGTCGGTTATGCGAGTCATCTAAGAGCGCACCAAAGGTTAGAACGACGTAACCCTTAGTCGTATTAAAAAGAAAAAATCCAGTACCAATAGTCGCTGTGGTCGAAATCGGCCAGGATTACACACACACACACACCCTCTACGTGTTACTTGTCTTGCCTGTAAACTTGCGATGTATTTACTCAAAAGAAGTAGTTTGAAGTTAAGTTTTAATAAATATTAATCTCTGAGAAAATTAAATTGTTCTATTCTTATGAGTAAAAATATTGGTGACATTTTAAACTTTTGGAAGTTGATGATTTTGATTATAAAGATTTAGAAAAATGCGTTGAATATAATGTAACAACTATTTCTTAGATCACAAGCTTTCCTGTAAAAGAGAAAAGCATTTAGATAAATATATTAAAGTAGTCAAAGGTTACTGAACCAGAATAATCAACTATGTATTTACTCATTTGTGTAAAAAGTGCATAACTAGTCTGTAAATCGGAACCGATTAGGAATTTTTTATCGTTTTGTTAAAGACAGTAAAAATGCAAAAGTAAATGAAGTACATATGAACAAGCGGAGTCGGTTCTTAAAGTATAAATATAAATAAAATTGTATACGAAATTAAGACCTTACAATATTATGATCCAATAATAAAACGATCTGACGATTAATATTGCTCACGGCTTATAGCTCACTGAAATAAAGAGTTTCACACGGGTGGCAAACAGTATTGTCGAAGAGAAAAAGAGACATTGGCGTCACACGTCATTAGGAGTATTTGGTCTGAAACCTTGTGCCAGGATTGAATGCGTCGTTCGATTACAAGTTTATATCAAAAAGTTGTGTATTAACCTTGTAAGCAAACATTGCAGATTCTTTTTCTAGATTACATACTTAATGCAGTAAACACTGAAATTATTGAAGACGTTTAATCACACCATGAAACACGACGGAGCTTTGGGTATGTAATGTTAAAAGGGAATAAAATTTTTACATCCCTTAAATTACGCAAACGATTACTTGAGTTCGCGCACTAAAGGCATGATGGCAATGCAGAAGCGATTGCCGACTTAATTATGTTAATATGGTGGCAAGAGAACACAAGGACACTGATGGAAAAATACTTAAGAGATAATGATAAAATAATGAAGGAAAAGGGAAAAGACTGTGAAAATAGAGAAAGGAACGTAATACTATGTAATATAGGAAAGGAATCTGAGGACAAGGGTATGTTAAAAATATATGAGACTGGACAAGAGTTTCAAAGAAATTCATAAAGGAAAAATGCCAGTGGAGACTTAGTGATAATGATGAATTGTCAAATATTTGGCAATAAGTAAATGGAAATGAAGGGAAGAAGAATATAAATAATACGAGTAGAAATAAAATAATAATACTTTTACAAATTTAATTGTGTGAGTTGTTTGTGCAGTTATAATAACAATGAAAATACTAAAATTAAAACAAATATAAATAAAGGGAGAGATGTGATGATTTATATTTGATAATAAAGGTAGTTGCACACACCGACCTTAGGTGGTGGGGAAAAGTGTCAGCATTGACACTTAGGCTTCAACCACCGCAGAGAGCGGACGTGTGCGACATTGTGAAGCTGAGAGTACTGAGTTTTATTTCATTATCCTTATACAGTGATTTATAGTGTAATATACATATACAGTTAGTGTTGGGAGGTGAACACCACAATTGGCGAGACGCTTCCATTGTATTATGGCATCCCCATCGGGAGTATCACACAAATTGAACGAGTTGTACAGAAAAACATTTATAAAAACGAACGTTTCATTTTATACTCGTATATATTCAAATTTCATTTTATGATTCTTGTTGCTTTAAGAGAGGTGATTTAAATTTCTTTGTTTTTAATTTTGATTGGTCGAATTTGTGTGAGTTTGTACGAAATTGACTTTAAATTATTTACGTTTTACTAAAAACTTTTAACAAGAAACACAACAACCAAAAAAATCATAAACTTAATTTTACAGTATGCAGTGTGCATTTGTGTTAATGTCCCAACATGTTTATTCATTTATTTACATGTAACTTATATAAACATCGATAGTATTAAGGAGTAAGGGTAGTAACTTGAAATACCGATGAAGCCCTCCGTTTGACTTACCAAAAGATAAAAAAATTGGCGCTTAAAATATACTTGTTCTCTGAATACAGAGTAGAGATCGTAAACATTCTAACATTATATTTAATATTTCAAGCGAAAGATAATAAATATAAAGTATCTTGTGAGATACAGTCAACAAAAGGGATATAAATTTAAAGCCTGTAAGCGAGTCCAGTGAACAAGCGAATAAGAATAGATATCTTTATTCTTGACTACACTGAAAGGTTCGTAATATTGTAGGCATAGAGTATTATCCCATAATTATAAAGTGGAAAAATGTGGTTGCTGCTTTATTTATAAATTATTGATATGAACATAAATATAATATACGAAAAACTAATATTGTTAATGTTGTAACTTTAATAAAAGACTATTTTCTTCAAAAAAAAAAGACCTTCTTAGCCTCCCATTGTACGATATTACCGTACAGTTTTAGATTACTTTACGTCAGTGGGCAAGGTATATTAACATAGTCCATCACTATGTATTATGGTCATATACCATGTACAATTTGGCAGTCATGTGAACTCAGCCAAATCACATATGGTGTCTTCCATATCTTCTGCAATATATGAGTTTAATTAGTTCTGAGGTTTAAGGAACCATAGTAGTTCTGTTATACGTTGGTATCTTTATAAAAGATCTCTTTTAAACTAACCATTGCAGTATTTAAAATAAGAATATTTTAATTTTACAACCCAAATAATCTCAATTCTTAATCCATCTTGATAATTTGACATATAATATCATTGTGTAATGTACAACCAATTTCTATAGGGATTACGACAAACAGGTTGAGGTATTTAGACATGTTTCAAGCGATTAAACTAAGTGTCAGATTTCGTTAATCTTCTCTGATATGTTGTTACCTATATTCGATATCGTTGATTGTCATCTATGGAGGTAGGATATTACATTGAAGGATTTATGAGGCCAATGTGTTGCTTGTGATGAGTGATACTTTGAATCATTTAAAATAATAATGGATTTTCAAACATTCGTTTCAAAAAAAATATCTAATAGAATATCTTGTAGGGATAAAATGGACAAATTTTATTTTTTGTGTTATAATACATCTACTAGTTTTAGTATTATTTAAGATGTGCATTACTAGTCTGATTTTTTATGAAATAAAAAACTATTTGATTCGTTATTTGTGGTCGAGAAATTAATTGGTACTTTTTAACGCTATTGTATAATATATTAGTAAGCTAAAAGCTTTTGATTAAAGTGTATTATAATTCTTTAATGACGATTGATCTTAAGATAAATTTTGATTTTCAATATTAATTACATAAAATGCAAGTTATATATTTTATTATGATACAAAAAACTATCCTCGTTTCCAAGATATTTATACAAAAATTAACAACTTATACTTATTTATACAAAAATTGGTCATTCAATATTGATAACAAATAGAACAATAAAATATAACAGTGACACTCTAGGGATGACATTATTGAATTTGCAACGTTCTACAGAACAGTGTAGTTCCAAGATATTGGCAAGATTTGTTATACCCACAGGACGATCGACCGTATCTCTCAACAGGGCAGCTAAATTTATATATTTGAAAATATTAAACAAACTTCTGATAAAACAATACCAATGCAATATTAAATCTAAAATATAATAAAAACGGATTTTGCGACAGGGCCGGATTAAAGAGGTCTAAGTGGTCTCGCAAGTCTGAATTAAAATTTTACTCAAAAAAATAAAATGTAGGTAGCTCGCTAGTCAAAAATCATAGTTATCATTTCAAAAGCTGTCTTTATTCGTTGTTTTATTCTCTTTTATTTTAATTATTATTTTTTGCAGTCAGTGCAAAATCATTTTAGTATCTGACAATCCAGCTGGGCAGTATATTAGATACTGCTTTCTGATAGCAGAGTAGCCTGTTGAAGCAATTCGATTGTTATTTTTTGTTGTCTGCTCGGCAGGCCTGCCGTTGTGGGGGTCGTCATTAGTGCGGAAGTAGTCCTACGATTACGCAGGCCCACTTCAAGAGGTTTCGCTAGGTTTTAGTAGGCCGTACTAGCTTTTCTAGACGCTTAGTCCTTTATAAACACCACCTGTTTGTAAGTAAGCAAGTGGTACGCGTAAATTGCACTTTCAAACTTTACAAAAGAAGAAAGATTGTTATTATATTAAATCCGTAAAATTAGAGCCGATCCAAATAATAAATTTTCTTTTGCGTCTATATTTTCAATATATGAAAAGATTATGAAATAAGAGACTTGTTATTTTTTAGCGTAACATATAACACACCTTTGTCTAAAAGGGACAAATTCGTGACCAAAATGATGAATTTAAATATGAAAATCGGAACCGCTGAAATTGATATCTAGGTCGAACAATGAATATTGATGAACAATGGTCGTATACAATACTTTATCTATTTTGATTAAATCACGATTTGTATTACATAATAAAGGATTAGAGATACAACCCTTTTCTTTAAAGTTACTTCTTTAAATATAGTAGTGATCGCCCTTTGGTCGAAATTCGACCATAATTAATAACTAAAAATATATATATAAATATATAATATATAATGTAATAAATTTTACTATGGTTATGTCTGACATTCAGTGTGTCACATATATGATAGTGTGTGTAATGTTTTTTTATTGATTTAATGTATTTTTATTATTAAAAAAAATATTAGCATTCTGCACTCCTTCTCTATACAAATTGTTAAGGAATTCTTACTAACAACCTAGAGGTGGAAAATTAACAGTAGCTTGAATCCTCTTATCGTTCGTGTCAAAGTATAAATAACTAGCGGACCCGACAGACGTTGTTCTGTCCACATATAAATTTTTTATAAACTTTTCCTCCCGGTGAAATGTTTTATTACGCATTCGCAAAACAACATTTACTTCGCACCTCCCAGTATGTATTCGCTGATTTAATTACCATTGCACTCACCATGGCAACGGTAATAACATGATACGTCAAACGCCATTAATGTTATAAAGATTTTTTTTAAATCCCTTTTTTCCGCACAACTTTCATATTTATTCACCTTTAAAACCTTCCCTGGACTTCCACAAATAATTCAAGACCAAAATTAGCCAAATCGGTCAAGCCGTTTTCATGCTATGTCGTGACAACGGAACGGAATATATATATATATATATATATATATATATATATATATATATATATATATATATATATATATATATATATATATATATATATATATATATATATATATATATATATATATATATATATATAGATTACTATTAAAAAAGAAAGTTTTATGAATACTTGTGCTTACGAATATTTGTGACATTAAGTTTTTGTGAGAATTATATCTTGAGCGCCTTTTCTTTGTGAAAATACTTATTTTACAATTATAAAATTTCAGATTAATGTTAAGTACCTACCTTTAGTAAGTTTTTGGGGACACATCATATCTTTGGTAGTGCATTAGATATGTAATGCACTAAAGGCTCTTAAAAGTGTTTAATAAATAAAAATGAATAAAAAAATACTATCTTTAAACTATAAATAACATTCAAATATTTAAGAACATTTGGTGATCTTGGTAAGTAGAGACCGTATTGAATTAACGAGCACTCTCTTCGATCCACAATTACTCAAGAGAAACTTGTATATAATTCTAAACGAAGGGTCAAATTAATGATTATGTTAAAAAAAAGTAAAACTAATGCATAAAATTATGTTTCTACGTTTAATTGTTTCGATCTCTTAAGCGATTGTAAATCTGTCAAATTTCATCTATTTTATGGAATTTAATTTTAACCATAGTTTTCTTAAAATGATTATATAATTTTTAGGCAAAGAATAACTTCGCGCAGATCAATTGTTAAATATTAATTATTGACCTACTAAAGTAGGAAATTAAATTGGGATTTTTATATAAAATTTCCTGTCCTAAATAAATTTACTTGCAAAAATATTAACGAGATTTACTGAAGTAAGCACATTAATAAATGTATTTCGCCTGCTATTTAAATTAATTCGCTTAGTTACTTGAAGTACTATAAAAAATAATTTAAAGTTAAGATTTCATGTTGTTTTTATTATGCTAACTTTAATGAGAAAAGTGTAATATTATCGCTTTTTTAGTAATAAAAATAGCGACCAGCTCGGACCACGTATGAATTCTCTCAAGATTCTGATTCACCTTATAAATAATGATTTTGATTCATCTGATAAGTATGAAATGACTGAAAAATTAACGTCATCAGTAATTAAGATAAAGTAAATACAAAAACTTCTATGAGGATTCGGAGTGTTTGGTTTGTAGCGAAAACTACAGTCAAACTAATTCACAGATGAATGATACCAATGCACTGCTTGTTGCCACACAAAGGTTGTATCGGTTGTTCTGAGCAAGAAATATCATTTTTTGTATGCAAAAACTATTATTAATTTAATTATTTAGTTTATATTTGAGTATCAAATGCTTATCCGGTTTGACTGGGTTGGGGTGAAATCGGATTTATATTTTCTATTAAAATTGTTCTATTTAGTAGTTATTAAGATTGATCTCAATTATTTTCATGCCAAAGTTATGCTTTAGAAATATTTAAACATTTATGATCTTAATTATCTCAATAAATGACATAGTGATTTATTTATTGTGTCTTTACCTTAACTATCCGGTGTCCTCCCGCATCCCATACATACGTGTATTTTTTTTGTTTGATGTCAAGGAGCCTATAACATTACCTTAATAAATCCATACTCATGCAAAAACTACTATTAATTTAATTATTTAGTTTATATTTGAGTATCAAATGCTTATCCGGTTTGACTGGGTTGGGGTGAAATCGGATTTATATTTTCTATTAAAATTGTTCTATTTAGTAGTTATTAAGATTGATCTCAATTATTTTCATGCCAAAGTTATGCTTTAGAAATATTTAAACATTTATGATCTTAATTATCTCAATAAATGACATAGTGATTTATTTATTGTGTCTTTACCTTAACTATCCGGTGTCCTCCCGCATCCCATACATACGTGTATTTTTTTTGTTTGATGTCAAGGAGCCTATAACATTACCTTAATAAATCCATACTCATGCAAAATATGCTTGCTTATAAATGCATGCTTATAAATGCAAAAGTAACTCTGTCTGTTACATGTTCGAGCTTATTTTGATAAAATTTAATCAAGGATATTGACACCCGCCCATTACTATACGCGAGGGAAGCCGCGGGAAAGAACTAGTATACTATAAAATGTCAAATAAATTTTTCACGTCGGACTAGTACTTGAAGAAATTGGATGCGCTTTTCATCGAACAAACAAACAAACACTTATTTTTTTCTAATTTAGTTTAAAATGGTGAATATAATTTATTTATATTGTGTAATGTAGATGGGAAGAGTGTTTATTGAGAGCATTCTCAAGTTTCTCTTGAGTAATTGTGGATCGAAGAGAGTGCTCGTTAATTCAATACGGTCTCTACTTACCAAGATCACCAAATGTTCTTAAATATTTGAATGTTATTTATAGTTTAAAGATAGTATTTTTTTATTCATTTTTATTTATTAAACACTTTTAAGAGCCTTTAGTGCATTACATATCTAATGCACTACCAAAGATATGATGTGTCCCCAAAAACTTACTAAAGGTAGGTACTTAACATTAATCTGAAATTTTATAATTGTAAAATAAGTATTTTCACAAAGAAAAGGCGCTCAAGATATAATTCTCACAAAAACTTAATGTCACAAATATTCGTAAGCACAAGTATTCATAAAACTTTCTTTTTTAATAGTAATCTATATATATATATATATATATATATATATATATATATATATAGATTATATATATATATATATAGATATATATATATATTATATATATATATTATGATATATATATATTATGATATATATATATATTATATATATATATATATATATAGATTACTATTAAAAAAGAAAGTTTTATGAATACTTGTGCTTACGAATATTTGTGACATTAAGTTTTTGTGAGAATTATATCTTGAGCGCCTTTTCTTTGTGAAAATACTTATTTTACAATTATAAAATTTCAGATTAATGTTAAGTACCTACCTTTAGTAAGTTTTTGGGGACACATCATATCTTTGGTAGTGCATTAGATATGTAATGCACTAAAGGCTCTTAAAAGTGTTTAATAAATAAAAATGAATAAAAAAATACTATCTTTAAACTATAAATAACATTCAAATATTTAAGAACATTTGGTGATCTTGGTAAGTAGAGACCGTATTGAATTAACGAGCACTCTCTTCGATCCACAATTACTCAAGAGAAACTTGAGAATGCTCTCAATAAACACTCTTCCCATCTACATTACACAATATAAATAAATTATATTCACCATTTTAAACTAAATTAGAAAAAAATAAGTGTTTGTTTGTTTGTTCGATGAAAAGCGCATCCAATTTCTTCAAGTACTAGTCCGACGTGAAAAATTTATTTGACATTTTATAGTATACTAGTTCTTTCCCGCGGCTTCCCTCGCGTATAGTAATGGGCGGGTGTCAATATCCTTGATTAAATTTTATCAAAATAAGCTCGAACATGTAACAGACAGAGTTACTTTTGCATTTATAAGCATGCATTTATAAGCAAGCATATTTTGCATGAGTATGGATTTATTAAGGTAATGTTATAGGCTCCTTGACATCAAACAAAAAAAATACACGTATGTATGGGATGCGGGAGGACACCGGATAGTTAAGGTAAAGACACAATAAATAAATCACTATGTCATTTATTGAGATAATTAAGATCATAAATGTTTAAATATTTCTAAAGCATAACTTTGGCATGAAAATAATTGAGATCAATCTTAATAACTACTAAATAGAACAATTTTAATAGAAAATATAAATCCGATTTCACCCCAACCCAGTCAAACCGGATAAGCATTTGATACTCAAATATAAACTAAATAATTAAATTAATAGTAGTTTTTACATACAAAAAATGATAATTCTTGCTCAGAACAACCGATACAACCTTTGTGAGGCAACAAGCAGTGCATTAGTATCATACATCTGTGAATTAGTTTGACTGTAGTTTTCGCTACAAACCAAACATTCCGAATCCTCATAGAAGTTTTTGTATTTACTTTATCTTAATTACTGATGACGTTAATTTTTCAGTTATTTCATACTTATCAGATGAATCAAAATCATTATTTATAAGGTGAATCAGAATCTTGAGAGAATTCATACGTGGTCCGAGCTTGTCGCTATTTTTATTACTAAAAAAGCGATAATATTACACTTTTATCATTAAAGTTAGCATAATAAAAACAACTTGAAAGCTTAACTTTAAGTTAATTTTTATAGTACTTCAAGTAACTAAACGAATTAATTTAAATAGCAGGCGAAATACATTTATTAATGTGCTTACTTCAGTAAATCTCGTTAATATTTTTGCAAGTAAATTTATTTAGGACAGGCAATTTTATATAAAAATCCCAATTTAATTTCCTACTTTAGTAGGTCAATAATTATTTAACAATTGATCGAAGTTATTCTTTGCCTAAAAAATATATAATAATTTTAAGAAAACTATGGTTAAAATTTAATTCCATAAAATACATAAAATTTGACAGATTAACAATCGTTTAACTGCCAGTTTCAATAACTCTATCTACCGATGACTAGTAGTTACTTTCATACTATTTTGACACATTAAAAGTTACAACCTGTCAAAATCGTATGAAAGTAACTACCAGTCATCGGTAGATAGAGTTATTGAAACTGGCAGTAGAGATCGAAACAATTAAACGTAGAAACATAATTTTATGCATAAAGGTGAGACCGCACTAGGCGTAACTACACTGCACTGCAGCGACGCGACACGGCACTGCAAAATATTCTTTGTATGAAATAGTATGAGGCATACCGCACTACGCGGCAGCAGCACTACGCGACACGGCACTGCACGGCAAACTTGACCAACTCGCCAAAAATGCCGCGGCGTGCTGCGTCGTGTAGTTCCGTTGCCGCTAGTGCGGTATAGCAAGCGACGCGACACTGCACGCCAATCAAGTTCCTTGAACCTTTTTAATATTAAAATGTAAAAAATATAGTGGAATATTTTAACGTATTTAATTTTTTTTTTCTAATTAATTTCATTTCATAACATTACATTTCTAAATAAAAATATAAATACAGTTGAACAAACAATTTGATTGATCGAACAGTTTTAAAAATAATCTATTGAATAAAAAAAAATACATATGAGACATAATACGCTAAGTTGTAAAAAAATTATTTTTATTTTTTAAAAAGAAACATTTATCGAACAAATAATAATTTTTGAAGACCAAACGATTGGTTTATAAAAAATAGTCATAATATTTTTTCAGCCACCAGGTTCAAGGAATTCGCTAATAAATGTCATAGCATATTTAATGCGTAAAACGAAAGGTTGCTTATAAAAATGGCTCTATACGAAGAACGATTTTTAGTTTTACTTGTTGGCCAATATCCAAAGATTTAATATTATGGTCTCCAAAATGACGTTGAATGAAAAATACCAGTAACAATGTTAGTTTCATCCATCGTGCTCAAAGGTTGCCGAGCTAATGAAAAGCAAAATTTGTCGCGTAGTGCCGCGCTAGTGCGGTATACCTGTTTTTGCAGTGCCGTGTCGCGTCGCTGCAGTGCAGTGTAGTTACGCCTAGTGCGGTCGCACCTTTAGTTTTACTTTTTTTTTTAACATAATCATTAATTTGACCCTTCGTTTAGAATTATATACATCAATGTATATTGTACATTCATACAGTACAAGGAAATAATTACTAAATATAGGTGTATCACTGTTAAAATGACGGCAATAACGGAAAACGGACAAAAAAAATGTAGAGACATATTTAAAAGATTTCTAACGTATTTCGTGTTTATTAACAATATTGTACTTATACAATTATTACATTAGATAATTATATATAATATTAATAGAAATGCCTTAACGCACACAAATTGCAATGCTTTATTTCCCGCACAGCCACGCTCAGTCCATATGCAAAGGTATGTGAAGCCAGCTGGAACAGCCGGAATAACCATTAAGGACAGTGGTAATCTCGTGATATGGGTATAATCTTAACTGAAAACTGTGGGTTCGCTTTAGAATACTATCACGATGATTTAATATTCATTAAACTCTATTAAATGCATGTACTAGTATTCAGCCCTTTTAAAGGTCCTACTGCTGGTTACGGGCCTCCCTTAAATACGAGGGGGATCCATACATGTACAACTTATTGGGTTGCATGTTTTTGTGTTGTAATATAATCGTATTATATTTTTTTTTCTATTTTAAGAAAATATTGGATTTTTAAATATAAATTATAACATTCATACATTAATGCTATATTGACGTATTATTAATTAATATTTGATGGTTATAAGAAAAGTTGACCATTTGATTTTGATTTTTTGTCCAATTTAAAATTTTTGTACTCTTGGTTATTATATAAATATAATATGTTGAGACATTATTACAACAGCGCCATCTAGTTCCGCAGTAAGCTACTATTATATATATATATATATATATATATATATATATATATATATATATATATATATATATATATATATATATATATATATATATATATATATATATATATATATATATATATATATATATATATATATATATATAGATTACTATTAAAAAAGAAAGTTTTATGAATACTTGTGCTTACGAATATTTGTGACATTAAGTTTTTGTGAGAATTATATCTTGAGCGCCTTTTCTTTGTGAAAATACTTATTTTACAATTATAAAATTTCAGATTAATGTTAAGTACCTACCTTTAGTAAGTTTTTGGGGACACATCATATCTTTGGTAGTGCATTAGATATGTAATGCACTAAAGGCTCTTAAAAGTGTTTAATAAATAAAAATGAATAAAAAAATACTATCTTTAAACTATAAATAACATTCAAATATTTAAGAACATTTGGTGATCTTGGTAAGTAGAGACCGTATTGAATTAACGAGCACTCTCTTCGATCCACAATTACTCAAGAGAAACTTGAGAATGCTCTCAATAAACACTCTTCCCATCTACATTACACAATATAAATAAATTATATTCACCATTTTAAACTAAATTAGAAAAAAATAAGTGTTTGTTTGTTTGTTCGATGAAAAGCGCATCCAATTTCTTCAAGTACTAGTCCGACGTGAAAAATTTATTTGACATTTTATAGTATACTAGTTCTTTCCCGCGGCTTCCCTCGCGTATAGTAATGGGCGGGTGTCAATATCCTTGATTAAATTTTATCAAAATAAGCTCGAACATGTAACAGACAGAGTTACTTTTGCATTTATAAGCATGCATTTATAAGCAAGCATATTTTGCATGAGTATGGATTTATTAAGGTAATGTTATAGGCTCCTTGACATCAAACAAAAAAAATACACGTATGTATGGGATGCGGGAGGACACCGGATAGTTAAGGTAAAGACACAATAAATAAATCACTATGTCATTTATTGAGATAATTAAGATCATAAATGTTTAAATATTTCTAAAGCATAACTTTGGCATGAAAATAATTGAGATCAATCTTAATAACTACTAAATAGAACAATTTTAATAGAAAATATAAATCCGATTTCACCCCAACCCAGTCAAACCGGATAAGCATTTGATACTCAAATATAAACTAAATAATTAAATTAATAGTAGTTTTTACATACAAAAAATGATAATTCTTGCTCAGAACAACCGATACAACCTTTGTGAGGCAACAAGCAGTGCATTAGTATCATACATCTGTGAATTAGTTTGACTGTAGTTTTCGCTACAAACCAAACACTCCGAATCCTCATAGAAGTTTTTGTATTTACTTTATCTTAATTACTGATGACGTTAATTTTTCAGTTATTTCATACTTATCAGATGAATCAAAATCATTATTTATAAGGTGAATCAGAATCTTGAGAGAATTCATACGTGGTCCGAGCTTGTCGCTATTTTTATTACTAAAAAAGCGATAATATTACACTTTTATCATTAAAGTTAGCATAATAAAAACAACTTGAAAGCTTAACTTTAAGTTAATTTTTATAGTACTTCAAGTAACTAAACGAATTAATTTAAATAGCAGGCGAAATACATTTATTAATGTGCTTACTTCAGTAAATCTCGTTAATATTTTTGCAAGTAAATTTATTTAGGACAGGCAATTTTATATAAAAATCCCAATTTAATTTCCTACTTTAGTAGGTCAATAATTATTTAACAATTGATCGAAGTTATTCTTTGCCTAAAAAATATATAATAATTTTAAGAAAACTATGGTTAAAATTTAATTCCATAAAATACATAAAATTTGACAGATTAACAATCGTTTAACTGCCAGTTTCAATAACTCTATCTACCGATGACTAGTAGTTACTTTCATACTATTTTGACACATTAAAAGTTACAACCTGTCAAAATCGTATGAAAGTAACTACCAGTCATCGGTAGATAGAGTTATTGAAACTGGCAGTAGAGATCGAAACAATTAAACGTAGAAACATAATTTTATGCATAAAGGTGAGACCGCACTAGGCGTAACTACACTGCACTGCAGCGACGCGACACGGCACTGCAAAATATTCTTTGTATGAAATAGTATGAGGCATACCGCACTACGCGGCAGCAGCACTACGCGACACGGCACTGCACGGCAAACTTGACCAACTCGCCAAAAATGCCGCGGCGTGCTGCGTCGTGTAGTTCCGTTGCCGCTAGTGCGGTATAGCAAGCGACGCGACACTGCACGCCAATCAAGTTCCTTGAACCTTTTTAATATTAAAATGTAAAAAATATAGTGGAATATTTTAACGTATTTAATTTTTTTTTTCTAATTAATTTCATTTCATAACATTACATTTCTAAATAAAAATATAAATACAGTTGAACAAACAATTTGATTGATCGAACAGTTTTAAAAATAATCTATTGAATAAAAAAAAATACATATGAGACATAATACGCTAAGTTGTAAAAAAATTATTTTTATTTTTTAAAAAGAAACATTTATCGAACAAATAATAATTTTTGAAGACCAAACGATTGGTTTATAAAAAATAGTCATAATATTTTTTCAGCCACCAGGTTCAAGGAATTCGCTAATAAATGTCATAGCATATTTAATGCGTAAAACGAAAGGTTGCTTATAAAAATGGCTCTATACGAAGAACGATTTTTAGTTTTACTTGTTGGCCAATATCCAAAGATTTAATATTATGGTCTCCAAAATGACGTTGAATGAAAAATACCAGTAACAATGTTAGTTTCATCCATCGTGCTCAAAGGTTGCCGAGCTAATGAAAAGCAAAATTTGTCGCGTAGTGCCGCGCTAGTGCGGTATACCTGTTTTTGCAGTGCCGTGTCGCGTCGCTGCAGTGCAGTGTAGTTACGCCTAGTGCGGTCGCACCTTTAGTTTTACTTTTTTTTTTAACATAATCATTAATTTGACCCTTCGTTTAGAATTATATACATCAATGTATATTGTACATTCATACAGTACAAGGAAATAATTACTAAATATAGGTGTATCACTGTTAAAATGACGGCAATAACGGAAAACGGACAAAAAAAATGTAGAGACATATTTAAAAGATTTCTAACGTATTTCGTGTTTATTAACAATATTGTACTTATACAATTATTACATTAGATAATTATATATAATATTAATAGAAATGCCTTAACGCACACAAATTGCAATGCTTTATTTCCCGCACAGCCACGCTCAGTCCATATGCAAAGGTATGTGAAGCCAGCTGGAACAGCCGGAATAACCATTAAGGACAGTGGTAATCTCGTGATATGGGTATAATCTTAACTGAAAACTGTGGGTTCGCTTTAGAATACTATCACGATGATTTAATATTCATTAAACTCTATTAAATGCATGTACTAGTATTCAGCCCTTTTAAAGGTCCTACTGCTGGTTACGGGCCTCCCTTAAATACGAGGGGGATCCATACATGTACAACTTATTGGGTTGCATGTTTTTGTGTTGTAATATAATCGTATTATATTTTTTTTTCTATTTTAAGAAAATATTGGATTTTTAAATATAAATTATAACATTCATACATTAATGCTATATTGACGTATTATTAATTAATATTTGATGGTTATAAGAAAAGTTGACCATTTGATTTTGATTTTTTGTCCAATTTAAAATTTTTGTACTCTTGGTTATTATATAAATATAATATGTTGAGACATTATTACAACAGCGCCATCTAGTTCCGCAGTAAGCTACGTTACGTGCTTGTGTTGCGGATACCAGATAGTTGATATACTACATATATAAATTTTAAATACATACATATTATAAATATAAACACTCATGACTGGAGTACAAACATTCGTGATTAGCAAATGAATGCCTCCAGTGGGACTCGAACCCGCGACCGCTGGCGCAGAAAGTAGGGTCGCTACCCACTGAGCCAAACGAGTCGTCAATATTAAATTTTTATTATATTATTAACATTTAATCTTTTGAAAAAGTTAATTAGTAAGCAGTATTACATGGCAAGTTCATCTATTTGATTGATGAATTGCTCAGATGTTAATCTGACGTTTGGCAATGCTATAATCCCGGGCAAATTATTCATGTTTCATCTATAATTGATAAATTATATTATATGTTTACAAAAATACGTTAATTATATCTTACTTATAGGTTTCAATTAGCTTTTAAATTTTGTCAGCAGCTAAATTACATTTTTTTAATTTGAAAAAGAAAAGAAATTGGTTAAGTATCTTTGAACAATTTCGTTTGATTCTCTATTATGATAAAAGCTTAGAATATCAAAAGACGGTGTGAATAGGGCCGATCTTTCACGTGATCGTAGTTGCAGTAAAGAATAGGAAACTTTAAGGAAAAAAATATAAAATAAACCTGAGAAGATATCCGAAAAGATAATTTCATTTCAGATACCTATCAAAATATAATCGCGTCATAATGTCAAAACTTTAGTAGGCATAGAATAGCATAACAGTTGACAAAAAATATATAACCAAGATAACCGTAGAATAAGAGTATTGTAAATGATATAGGTATCGAATACCTTCGATTTTGATGGTTATCAATAAAATGAATGAATACGAGTATGTTGAGACATTAATACACAGCACAATCTAGTTTAATGGTAAGTTGAACGACGCTTGTAGTACAGATGCCGTAGCACAGATGATGAATAGACGATTCACTACAGTCTACACTTTTATAACCCTTAATGACATACTTATTATAAATATTGCCCATAATTGAAACTCAAGCATTTTTGTTCATCACCCAAATGAATGCTGTCAGCGGGACTCAAACCCGCAATCGATGGAACAGCAAGTAAGCAAAGTAACAAACTGAGGCAAACGTGTCGTCAATTCTTCAATTGTTAAATCTTGATGAATTAAATAGGGAATTGAAATTTGAAAACAAAAAGATTTCAACTACTTATAATTAATGATTATCCAAATATTACAGTAAAAGTAAAAGGAATTGACATCTAAACTGTAAAAGTTGAATGTATATCACGTTTTAAAACTTAACTTGGCTCACAGGTAAGATAATGCCCTGCCCTGCTTCTAGTGTGTACGTGCACTGGTTTAGATATAACGGATCATTCGATAATAACCCTGGATCCAGTACGTGTTAGTGAACTAGCGTGGAATTATGAAAGCTATTTAGGTCACTAGACACAGTCTTCTTAAACTAGCTATCTCAATAATGCTGTTTTTTTCATGTAAGTGACGTTTTAGTTTCAAGTTTATTCAAGTGCATAAAATATAAAAGTTTAAATTTGAAGATAGGTAAGTGACAGAGATGTAAGTCATTTTTAGATGCTAAAGCCTATAATCACTGAATACTTTCAATACGGAATGCGGCGAAGCTCGAAAGAGAGGAATGTGTTTTTACTGAATACTATGTGCCTCAACCTGTTCGCATTTTTTTACTTAACTTTTATAATATAATTCAAATTGCGGTCACCTTTTACGAAGGCTTTTCTATAAACATATTTGCTGAGCAGTGCTGGCTCAAAGTCATATTGTTAGATTATAGTAAAGAATTCACAAAATTAGAGGCTAATCGTATTTTTGGTTTAACTAATAATAATTAATCGTTATCAAAATGTATACGGTTTTCGTGGAATTTTGCCTATCGTTTTCCTATTCCATACTAAACGCCTATATAAAACATAACACTTATTGCGTTCAAAAAGTATTGACATAGTAATCTAACAATTACAATAATTAATATAGTATAGTCGTTTGCTTCTCGGGGGAGAGGCTGACTCCTACCGGGCGCGTCCTCCCGTTGGCGGATGGGAGGGACGCCACCTGCGGTATCGTTGGGCCCTCAGAGGCTGCCTACTCTGCTGGGCCCAACGTATTGCAGGTGGTAGCGGGAAATTTATTTCCCGCCGCGGACCAACAGCCAGGGGGAGTGGGGTTTTAGGGTGGGGTGCCAGGAGGGCACCTCGGCCCACCAGGCGGAAGGCGTGGTGTCTCTGGCCGTCGGACCCCGGTTGGAGGCACTGCGCGGGCCGCTCGTCGGGACTAGCTCGGCGGGTGGCGACTGGGAGCGGGACTGCTTGCGGTCTCGCGACTGGTGAGGGGTTAGGGGGGTTAGGGCTCTGCCCTCTTGGAGGTGCGCGGTGTCTTTTGCCGTTTTCACGGCAGGGGACATTGCGCGGGCCGCCCGTCGGGATTAGCTCGGCGGGGGGCGGCTGGGAGCGGGACTGCTGGGGAGTGGTCTCGCGACTGGTGAGGGGATAGGCAGGGGCTGCATGCGGCCGTGGTGCCAATTGCATGTTTGGTGCCACGGCTTTTCAGACGGGAGCGCAGTGTCTCTGGCCGTTTTCACGGTAGGAGGCACTGCGCGGGCCGCCCGTCGGGACTAGCTCGGCGGGGGGCGGCTGGGAGTGGGACTGCTGGGGGGTGGTCTCACGACTGGTGAGGGGTCGGCAGCATTTGCCTGTGGGGCTTGGCCGACGGTAGGGCGGACCGCGGGGGGAGTGAGTGCCGGTTCGGTGCCAGCTCGTCCCTATCCTCCGCGGCCTGACGGGGCCGTCACCGTTAGATGACGGTGTGGTGGGCCCACTTCGGTGGGCGTTGGTGTTTAATAGGTAGCTGTTCCGGGTACTTCTCTGCTGCTATCAGAGTGGACTTGTGAGCAGCCCTATCGGAGTGGCCTTTAGGCCAACCGCTGGGGCGTCGCGGTTGAATGCTTAATGCGATCCCGTGGCGTCCCGTTAAGGCGGCTTGGAAGTAGGGCGCTGGGTTTTAGGGGATATATCACCGAGTCCCCCACAGTGCCTCCTGGTTAGCAGGGGGCCCGTGCGAGAAATGCATTTCCCAGCGATAAAAAAAAAAAAAAAAGTATAGTCGCTTGCTTGAAGAAATATTGTGCTATTTTTACATGTATTTCGACGCGTATAATACTAATAGTAGGGGAGCCCAAGCGGGGATTTCGGGATTTACTAAAGCGCGGCAGATTAATATACAGGGGGATACTTTGTACCCGGTTAAGTACCTCCACAAAACATGAGGCCCATATATAAGGCCGCCCGTGAAGGATACAGGATCAGATTAGTAAAAAAAAATTGACCATCAGAAATTCTCGAGCGTGTCAGATTAAGGTAGGGTGAGTTAATTACATCCTAAAAAGTGTATATTCCACTAATCTGACAATTTGAGAGTGACGAAAAAAAAGGGGAGGGCAACAAAGTTGTAAAAAAAAACGTCTTCTCGACATTCTCGAGCGTAGCTAAATTTTTTTTTATTTTGAAGGAAATAATTCAAGAATAATGAAAAATATATAATCTGACGATTTCCGCAAGCCGAAAATTTTTTTTTGCTATTTTAATATTATATAATAATATTTCGTTATTATATTATATAATATTTTTTTTTGCTATTTTAATATTATTTGTGTGAATTAGAGTTTATAAATATTTAATATGAGTGATATTAATTTGAAATGTGTATTTTGTGGTGAAAGTACCTTACAAAAAACAATTAAATTTACGGTAGAAACATTAAAAAAATGTGTAAATATTTTGGAATATCGTCGGAGCAAGCCGGTTATCCAAAAGTCTCAAGGAACATATGATAACCTCGAATTGTCGATGGAATCATCATTAAATGATTTATATCACGCACAGTGCTATAAATTATTTACTGCAATTAAAATACCGCGAGACTTTCGGTATTTACAAGATCAAAGTGTAGTGGAACATGACAATCCTGTGAATTTGAACCGATTCGGACCGATAGATTTCTAGATTTATCTCTAGATAGCTCAAATGCATAGAAATATTATTTCTTTGAACTCAGCGAGCTCAAAATATCACATAAATTATATTTTGAGCTCAAAATACTTATGAAGTACAATTTTAAGCGCCCAGGAATGGAATTAGCGGGAAGTTGCAGGGATGGCCTTTAAGGTGAACCGTTTTTCTAATATTTTTTTTGTCAGATTAGGCGAATCCCTCTAGATAATCGTCAGATTATGAGACAGTACGTTTAGAACATAAAGATGAACCATATATATCTTAATCTGACGCGCTTGAGTATTTCAAAATGGCGATTTTTTTTTGCACATTATGAAAATGGCCGCGAGTTTGCGTCCCATCGAAATCGTCAGATTAGTGAATGAGAGCTTTTTTTGGCGCACTTAACACTCCCTTAGAAAATCTGACGCGCTCGATAAAAAATTTTTTTTTTTCATTTTCAACCCTTAAATACAGCCATCCGCATCATGCAAACGATCAGATTAACATACATACATTATTAAAAATACGTAGGGTATTGATACTATCAATATCTGACGCGCTCGAGGATGTCCATGCAACAGTTTTTTTTTACATATTTAAAAATATATAGCCGCTTCCCCCACCGATGTAAAGGTATATATCATATAACATTTTTTTCTTCTTATCATCTAAGCTTTGCATCCCAATAGGTCTCTACGACGCTCGAGTAAATCCCCATTTAGCATCGTGGGCTCCCCTACTATAAATACAAAACCAATTAGCTTTGTGAGGTTCAATTATTGTTCTGCAAAATGTCAACGATGTCGTTAACAATAAAAATATTGTAACAGAAAATAAATACATATATACATACACATTATACACAATAATTGTAAGCATAACACTAATCAAACAACGGAAAAGCTCCTCTTATATCAAGTTTCCGTTACATAGATAGTTGACACATATATAACTTTAAATACATATATACATATTATATATAATGTTCTACTATAAACATCCAACATACATATTATACTATAAACATTCATGACTGGAGTACTGACATTCGTGCTCAACAAATAAATGCCTCCATCGTGACTCGAACCCGCGACCGTTGGCGTAGCAAGTAAAGATCACTACAAACTAAGCCAAACGTGTCGTCGAATATGATTGATATTGTTCATATAAATTTATTTTTATTAAAATTGGATTTGATAATCTTTCCTTTTTTATGTAGTGAGAATGTAAATATTTTTAATTATAATTTGAATTTATTCAATACTAAATTACTAACTAATACTAAACTTACATTTGACTTCTAGCAGGGTATCTGCAGGGTATTTTAATTCGCTCTTAGGTGCCTCATAGCCTGTTTCCTGACTATGAACTATTACTACTAACGTCCAGTCTAACGAAAGTTGACAAAAGTTATTGATCACTTTTCTGAAATAAAAAACCTTCATTGCGGCAGGTTTTCTACGCATAGAAGGAAAAATATTTGTATTTCTATTTTAATTCGAGCTTAAAACTTTTTCAATATTTTACCCTAGTAAAGGCTACTTGCATTTATAAAGTTTGTTTATATGTTAGTTAAATTTAGGTAATTTTATTAAATAAGTGAGGAGAGAGTCCATCTGATGGGAGCACAAGCAGTGTGCGACATAAAAAGTGTTGTTTCTAGCAGGGTATCTGCCGGGTATTTTAAAGATAGTCAATGTTTTTATGTTAATCTATATAGAAACATTATAAATACTATCTGTATGTAGCTCTGGATATTCTCAATTTAAAAATATTAACCCGGTAAACTTCATTTTCCGTTATAAAACTATGAGGGCTTGAATCTAAAGTTTCAGTATAAAAAGTAGAAGCGAGACGGCTTTAACAAACCATAAAAGAATCTTGATTTTCCAAACTTTCACAACCACTTACAGAAAATTTCACTACTTGTGTTTTCCGCCACATCAAAGTAACTCCGGTGCGGTGAAATATTTTCAAGATGACGTACCAGGGAGTTCATTTTCGCAGACATCCTTTTGTAATTATTATGGTAATAAACTGTTTCTAATTTGTATGCTTTAAGCATAAGCAAATTAAGATCTACATATATAATATTGCTATAAAATAAATCAAAATATTCTACAGGCAGGAATGAAGCTGAAGGAGGTAAAAGGGGAGATGATAGTCATTATAATGTAAAAAGGATTCAAAAAGCTTGTACATGAAATTCTACTTTTAATTTAAAGTTGATGAATATGTGTATGTATCTTGTATAACCTCATGACTTAATTCATTTACATTCTTCATAACGTTTTATAAAAAGGCAATGGTAGCCCAGCGGTAACGCGCTTGCTTGGATAACCGAGTGATGCGGGTTCAAATCGTCTGATATTTTCATGTGCGAATCATTTCTGTCATGATTACCACTTGTCTTACGGTGAGAAAAAAACATCGTGGGGAAACCTGCATGTCTGAGAAAACCTAGCAAGTTTTCGAAAGACATGTGAAGTCCGCCAACATGCACTAGGCCAGCGCGGTGGACTAAGGCCTGTTCCCCCTCATACTGAGGGAGGCCCGTGCCCAGCAGTGGGACGTTAAAAGGGCTGAAGACAATAACGTTTTATTCTAGGCCAAAATAGAATATAATAGTATAGCCACATATATATAATTTTCAACGGAGTCGAATCCGTACATTTAATGTTTTTGGTAAACACTAACATTATCGAAGGTTAATAGTTGAAGTCGAGGTTTTTGAAATTTGTCTATAAAATTAAAAATCTATAATGTGTATTTATAAACATAAAATATTATAAAGTTAATTAAAATCAATGTATAATATTAATATGTAGGGATTGAGAGGATATTATCACTTAGTTTAGCTTTCTTGTTATTCATCACAGTACTACCGTAGTATATTTATCATGCGTACATTTTATGCAATTCAATTCAATTCTCTTGTTTAATGGCTTCAAATATTTTTATACATTCTATTAAATAAGTTTGGTTGATAACTAGCGCTTACCATTTCAAAGCAAAACTAAAATTATTTATGGAAGTGAAGCTTGAGTTATTATCTGTGTAACCACAATAGCCGCACTAAAGGTTCGCAAGGCGCTCTCAGCGATATCCGCACAATATCGCGAAATATTCCGTACTACATTTGATGAGAAGCAATCTGTCCGCCTTTATTCTTCTCGGGCGTTAATTTGTAAAATGATGGTCGAAGAAACCAATCTCCATGGTTACAACATGTTGGTATTTTGGACCATCTGAATCTTTACCAATGCATATTGATGAGAATGGCGACGTGACATAATTTTTAAAATTCCGTGACACAATTTGCGAGAGTTAAAATTAAAGAAAAAATGGCACACCAAACAATTTTCTATTCTTTTAATAATTCTCTTATACATTTAAATTAATGTTGACGTTTAAATTTCTCAAGGGACTCAATTTTGGGCGACCTATTTAGTCTATTTTAAGCGATTCGACATTGCTAATCATTATTAATTCCGTCTTTAAAATTTTCTTAATATATCTTTTGATAGAAGACAGAGATTTAATAAAATAATAATTATTTCAAAGGAGAAGTTTTATGACTACAAATAAAATATATAAGCTTTTGTGCGTTTACTTTTATTATATGTGAATACAGTACATAGAGAATCTTTTACAGAATATCTATAGAAAAATGAAACAAAATTTTAGAAAACCCAGTACGAATTTTTATTTTTTATAGGGCCAGGCTTTTAGGCGAGAATAAAAAGCAACATTGAACATCGCCAAGTTTACTGCATCCCGCATGCGAGAGGTGAAATATGTATGTATAACTTCATTTCCGTGGAAAAATGCTGGAATACTACTAGTAACGGTATTCGTGTTTTCAATTTAGTGACAAAATTATTTTATGATAAGCCCACTACGGTGATTTGTTTGTTAATGCTGCATAGATATTACATAATATTATATTTTTTTTGTATGGACAGACAGACTTATGTATTGAATGTAGTTTTGGTTTTACTTCCAATATAGGATAGTATTTCTTACAAAGAAGCGATTTAAATGTATTTTTGTAAAATTAAATATTAAGTATACCACAAATTCAGTATTTACTGAAGTTGTTACATTTATTGCACTGTTATTCTTTTGTCTATGTTAATTTCATTATGTTGGAATGGCCCTCAAAAGTAAAAGACTTACTCATCTCTTCCGTTTATTTACAAACTTCAATAGTTCTCATTTTCAAAATTAATACTAAATTAACAAAAATATCACAACGAGACACGTCGTACTTTCACTGTGGTCGTTACACTTCTGCTTGACGTTTGACATTTAAGCATTTATATAAATCAAAATGTCAATGTTGCCATCGACTGCATCGTATCGATTTTAACCAAATTAATAAATAATCGTTACTTATATTAAAAATCGACATTTAATATTAAAAAAAAACGTGACAATTATGAACTATTAATTAATTATTAAATTATTTCTGCCATATTATTCTATATTATATTAAAAATTAATATTTATGTTTAAAAAAATGTATAAATTATGATGAGTATGCTAACAGACGGCCATCCTGTGAACGGAATGTCCCCATTCCGGCTCGGCCATCCGAGAAGCCCAAGATTAAATCTAAAAAATAATAATAATAGTGAAACACAATAATATAGCACGAGAATTAATCTAAATAGTAAGAATTAATTTGAAAACAGAATTAATTGAAAACAGAATTAATCTAAATAGTAAGAATTACTAAAATTAGATTAAAAAAAGTCCTGCTTTCTTATTAATCTAAGAATTTTGATGCACATTCAGATGAACGACGCAGCTGGAATTTTACTGGGACACCTGTGAAAGCCAAATAAAGATTAGATGTTGATATAGTATATAATATGTAAAGTATGTATTATTTTAATAAATTTCAGTAGTTTCATACAAGTAGAGTATAATGTAACACAACTCAACAAGAGAATTAATCTAAACGATCAGAATTAAATAACAATTCTTGCTTTCTCATTAATCATTTCTACAACCATGATCTAGAATTTTGATGTACATTCAGATGAGCGACGCAGCTGAAATTTTACGAGGACACCTGTGAAAACCAAATAAAGGTTAGATGTTGATACGAGTATATTACATAATATAAAAAGTATATTATCATTTTAATAACTTTCAGTAGTTTAATACAAGTAGAATATAATTTTAATGATAAGCAAAACAATAAGCAATGGTTTTAGCCGTTTATTATTCACAGATATATTACACATATTTTAGAGTTATCACTGCAATATTTGACAAGATATTTCACTTGTCTGTGATTTTACATTTAACAATAGTGATCACTGCATTCAGCAGAATGTCTCACTTATAAAATATTTCGTGATCCATTCAAAAAAACAGTGTATTAGACTTATATATTTCGTGATCACTGCATATAGCAGCATGTCTCACTTATAAAATATTTCGTGATCATTGCATAAAGTAACATATCTCACTTACCTATATATTCCATGATCACCGCTTGTAGAAGCTCACCTCACGTACTTATATTATTTAGTGTTCACCGCATATAGCAGCATGTTACACTTATATATTTCGCGATCATTGCATAAAGTAACATATCTCACTTACCTATATATTCCATGATCACCGCTTGTAGAAGCTTACCTCATGTACTTATATTATTTAGTGTTCACCGCATATAGCAGCATGTTACACTTATATATTTCGTGATCACCGGATATACCAGCATGTCTCAACTTAGATGAATCGTGATCACCGCATATAGCAGCATGTCTCACTTATTTTGTGTTCACCGCATATAGCAGCATGTTACACTTATATATTTCGTGATCACCGGATATACCAGCATGTCTCACTTACATAAATCGTGATCACCACATACAGCGGCATATTTCACTTATATATTTCGTGATCACTGCATATAGCAGAATGTCTCACTTATAATTAGTGATCACTGCATTCAGCAGAATGTCTCACTTATAATTAGTGATCACTGCATTCAGCAGAATGTCTCACTTATAATTAGTGATCACTGCATTCGGCAGAATGTCTCACTTCATATGACCTAGAGTTTAAACAATGATCACCCCATATAAGGGCTAATTTCACACAATTATTTCTAGTGATCACCGCATACAGCGGCATATTTCACTTATATATTTCGTGATCACTGCATATAGCAGAATGTCTCACTTATAATTAGTGATCACTGCATTCAGCAGAATGTCTCACTTCATATGACTTAGAGTTTAAACAATGATCACCCCATATAAGGGTAAATTTCACACAATTATTCCTAGTGATCACCGCATACAGCGGCATATTTCACTTATATATTTCGTGATCACTGCATATAGCAGAATGTCTCACTTATAATTAGTGATCACTGCATTCAGCAGAATGTCTCACTTCATATGACCTAGAGCTTAAACAACGATCACCCCATATAAGGGCAAATTTCACACAATTATTCCTAGCGATCACCGCATACAGCGGCATATTTCACTTATAATTAGTGATCACTGCATTAAGCAGATTGTCTCACTTATAATTACATATATACTTATAATTACATATATATATGATAGACACAGAAAGCATCGTGTCTGTGTAGTTAAGTATAATATACCACTTACTTATATATTTAGTGTTCACTGCAGAATATACTTTTGTATTACATTTTATAATATACTACGAATTACAGGAGTTCGGTTTTGAAGAGCATTAATAATATTATTTTAACAACAATTATTTGCAATTATAACAAAATCGTATGATATCATATTTATTCTTTCATAGCAGTCTGACTTTTACCAGTGTTCCTAACAGTAAGTTGTCCTATTCTTGTTTTTGGAATTCTTTAGACTTTTCTACAATGGCGAATGAAGTTTTGTTTCTTTAGTCTTATTTTGAATGTTACTTTAACTCCATTGCACTTTGTTTAAGTGATTGTCTCAGACCTATACTCTATTTATCCATGGAGGGGTCGCGACTACATTCAAAATATTTTTGGCTCAAACTTCTTTTACATATATATGTATATGTATATATATATATATATATATATATTGCCGAAG
This sequence comes from Boloria euphrosyne, assembly GCA_951802675.2. Taxonomy (NCBI): domain Eukaryota; kingdom Metazoa; phylum Arthropoda; class Insecta; order Lepidoptera; family Nymphalidae; genus Boloria; species Boloria euphrosyne. Next base: position 8,088,278 of record OX637879.1, on the reverse strand, counting down.
TAAAATTGCTAGTTCCTCTAACTGACAAGTTTGGTTTAATATCACTAAATATATATATATATATATTTTGAAATAAATAATAATATATAAATATGTTGGGACACTTACACACTATCTAGTTTTATGAGCCTTATATTAGGAATACCAGATGTTTGATACTACAGATATATAATTTTTTTTGATGTATATGCAATATACATATTATAAATATAAGCATCTATGACTGAATCACAAACATTCATGCTCAACAAATAATTACTTACATCGGGACTCGAAGTTAATTATCTTGCTTTTAAGGTTTCTAATAGTTTGGTAAATATAAATATGCTAAACCTATCAATGATGCCCAAAATAATAGATTACTGCTTTCACTTTTAAGAAATTGCTCTATATGGTCCATTTGCAAAGTGTGAAACGGAGTGTGAACCCTTAGGTTTTAGGTGAAGCAGTATTTTTCATTGTAGATGCTTCGTTGTATATTATATGCTCCAGTATGGAGGATGCAAATCCTAGTCTTATACAAATATATTCATATTAAAACAGAAAATTTTATCTTTGGTTTTATAATCTAGGGGGAGATGTCCTAACTCATCGTGGCTACAATGAAATATCCAATTCAATTCATTGCCAATTCTTATATATTCCGTTATCCTTTATGACGTATTGTTTTATAATAATAAGTATACTGTAAGTATCCAAATTAGCCTTAACTAGTTTTAATTTATGGTCAGTTAATTGCACCGCTTGTAACCATTCGGTTATTATTACACTCATTGTCTATAACGTTCGAGTATTTTCGGAATGTTCAATTTGTAAATGGAGAGGGGGATTCTGGCCTAAAGCTTCCGCGTGCTGCAGTTGGATTGTTTTTTATAGTAAAATTGTGTTCCTGTTGAAACAACTACCATACCAAGAAACAACTTCCTATAAAATATATATGAAACTCCTTTACTGAAAGAACTTCGTCACGTGTCTTATTCTGAAGTATGCAACACGTTGTAATGGCTCCTTCTCATTGGGTCTTTGCAATAATATCATCCACGCACGGTTTTACTTGCGTCACGCTTCTGCAATGCCCTTCGGATTATGCAACATTGCGAGAAATCATTCATCATCAATCACTGTTAAAAGTAGATTTGTGATCTTGACCCAATTTACAAGATACATTCTTAGTCGTCGCAAGATTTGTCAATGATTTTGCTATGCTATTAAATCCAGAAATAAATCTCCGTGGAAAGCTTACAAGCCATACAAACTGTCTCACTTGGTGTACATTCATAGGTGCAGGAAATTTGAATACAGTATTCTTACTACCTAGTCGTAATACGTCGTAATACCTCCTTCCTTCATATATCAAGTAGTTGAGCTGTTTCAAAGCAAGAACAGTATTTCGCAGAAATATTAAAATTTATCGAAACTTAGCTTGATCATCAATGGTAGAAGGAGGAGATAGGAGATTATCCATATATCGAATTGCCAAATCATACGTATTCTTTCCGAGAGCTCCATTTACTATATGCCGAACCACAGTTGCGGCATAACCAGATTAAATAACATCCTCGTACATTTATAGTGCCCTTCTGGCGTCGTAAGTGCTGTTAAGTGCTTCGACTCTTCTGACGTTCATATTTAATACTATCCGGATTTAAGATTCAGACAAAACATTTTCTTAATAAATTGAGTAAGTTTTGCAACTTTTGTTCTTTATCTTCCATTAAATTTTCTTCAATACGTAATATTTCCGTATTAATAACTTCTTGACTCATAGGCTTGACAGGATATTATCGAGAGCAATTCGTCCCACTGTCAATTCAGTTGGAGGCTTTTTAAAGTATATTATTCTTGTACACAAAGGATGAGCACCAGCTAAAAGCTTTTCCTTCTTTACTAAAATACGCCAGGTATAGTACTAGTATTTTATTTTACCCTCTTTAAATGATATATTTCCTGGTAAGTTATGATATAGTTTTAAATCTCACTCACTATGTATCTGGATTATCGGTATGTATCTCACAACAGTGAAGTCTGCATTATTAATATCCATTCTATTCGTTTCTTCCTTACACGAAAGCAAAATTTAAATAGTATTGGTATATCTATTTAATTCCAGTGATGTTTCTGTTTGTAATAGCAAATCCGTATCTAAAAATTCATTGGGTACTACGACACGGCTTTGAGGTTAACTTTTATAAAATCCAGAGAAACATTGACGTCAACCTTTCGTAGGTGATTTAAACTCCCAAAAGCAAAACCTTCTATAAGCGTTTTCATCATTCTAATCTACCCTGACAAACAATTGCTCAAATAAAAACTTGCGTTGACTGCCAAATTCTCTCAAACGCCACTTTACTTTTTTTTTAATATAAGAATCATTATAATAAAAAGTATATTATATAACTCATCTTGGGTCGTGATGGAGAACATTGCAGGCATTTTGTTATTCTGTTCTCTATAGTAATCTTTAGAAATATTTCAAATTTTTTTTGTTTAAATCTCTTGTGTTTATATTTCCTTTCCGCCTACATTACACGAGCTGACAATACCTGGATTTATCATAACAGTATTCTTCAAGTGTATCCTCTCTATACGGTTCCTTCTTGCTAAAATTTCAATTTATTTGTCAACTAATTACGATCAGAAAATACAACAATAATTTTTATCTGCCACACTTTTTATACTATTCAAATGAGGATGAACTTTCATATCAGCTCCGTGCTAATCAAGACAACTTGAGCAGTGTATAAAAACCCGTTTGGGTGTCACTCCATTTATGTATAATTGCCATCTCCTTAACCCTATTGAGCCAAGTTTTAATGAACTGAGTTTTCTGGCTAGGGTTGAAGCTATTTCATGACCATCAAATGTGTTTTGTGTATGACTGCTGAGTGCGTTGACAAATCTTTCCATTAAGTCATTGTTTCTGCTGTATGGTTCTAGATTCGAACTGAATCTCGAAACTGACATGAAGACTTCTTCTTCCTAAACGCATTTCTGTTTTCCAATTAACTCTCCGATAAACGGATGCGCGATGCCGACGTGTTCTACGAGGTTTGTAGTATCTTCCTCATTTTTCTCTTATGTCCATCATGCGTCACTAAGCGGATAGCCACTTCGCTAAGAGTCCGAAATTGTACTGATAGGTATTGTCATTAGTATGTATTATTAATAGTAGTTATTTGAGAAAATAAAAATAAACGTGCCCTGGAAACCACCTCGAAATCCATGTCCATTTCTCAAAACAAGTAGATACAGGACTAACTTAGGAAAATATCACCCGTTTGCTCGAATGGCGCGACTATTAAATGCAATACCAACAGTAGACATGGGTTTCGATACATTTAACACATTTAAACAAAAATGTTACGCGTACTCTACGTGATTTAGTGGATTCGCACATCTAAATTATTATTTTTAATAATTATCATTAGTATTAATTTTATTGTTTTTGTTAAAGATTTTGTTTTATTATTTTTCACTTTCTTAGATATATTGGTTTTATCACTAACTTTAATTAAGTAATGCTGTCAACACTATTTCGGTGCATGTTGTGTTCTCCAGTAATTGGGGGTACATTTTAAGCAAAGATTTAAAGGAGACTATTATTATTTTTGTATTTTATTATGTACTTCTGTTGGAGATCCTTAATAAATAAATAAATAAATAAATAAATAAATAAAAGAAATATATAATTATTATTATAATTATAATAAGCAATATATTAGAATAGGTGTATCCAAGGTTATATAATATGGTTGTACCAGATTGATTATAAAAGTTGATTATAGAATATTATTATTCTTATCCACATTAACTATGTGATTTTGAGATTTAAATCATGGTTAATGTAGATACATCAATAACGACTCTTTCTTTGAATACGGATATTTATATGTGACAATTTATTAAGTTAAATTATCATAGAAACAGTTATTAAAACTATGAAGTAAAAACATCGAACATAATATCTCAAAACATATTATAGCAGTAAATTCATTATAATATAATTTATTCAATGTAAATAATAATCCTTTATAAAACATCAAATTGATTATTATATATTATAAATAATAAAATTAAATTAAACGTCTGAAGAAAAATGTATTATTATTTTACTTAGGTATGTAATACACAACAACATCCTTCAAATTTATTTTCTATCTATTTTTTTAAATATTTGATTAACTATTAGTGTGATAATTGATAATAATATTATAAACTAATAATATAGATGAGAGAAAAAAAAATATAATTTTAGGGTAGATTAATAAAACATCTTATATCTCAACGATAAATTTAAAATGATATTAAGTAAGTACAGTAGTACTATGTAGATTTCTATCGCAAAATGAACATTACTTGATAAAACTTTACTTCCACCGACGTAATGTCTTAAGTTCATTCTGTACAATTATATTATAAAACAAAGAGTACATACCAATGTGAGCTGATCCGTACCGCTTCTGAACTGTTGGAATGGCCCTCAAAAGTAAAAGACTTACTCATCTCTTCCGTTTATTTACAAACTTCAATAGTTCTCATTTTCAAAATTAATACTAAATTAACAAAAATATCACAACGAGACACGTCGTACTTTCACTGTGGTCGTTACACTTCTGCTTGACGTTTGACATTTAAGCATTTATATAAATCAAAATGTCAATGTTGCCATCGACTGCATCGTATCGATTTTAACCAAATTAATAAATAATCGTTACTTATATTAAAAATCGACATTTAATATTAAAAAAAAACGTGACAATTATGAACTATTAATTAATTATTAAATTATTTCTGCCATATTATTCTATATTATATTAAAAATTAATATTTATGTTTAAAAAAATGTATAAATTATGATGAGTATGCTAACAATTACAAAGATGATTTTAAGTACAAGCTCTTTTGTTTTGGATGACCTAGCAAATTCATATGATAAACTAAAGAAAAGTTCATCATAGTTTTTAATATTCTCTATAAAAACTTTATAACTTAAACATTCGTGTTTATACTACGTACCTAATTGTTTTGTATACATTATTCATTAAAAATCAACAAAGAAGCACTCAAAATCTTAAAAAGCAAACTTTTTCCTTATTCTTAAATCATTAGAAAATTACAAATAAAACATTAGAACAAAACAGTCCTTTGCGACTGTCCGTATATTTGTGTTGGCAAATTTCCTTTTTATCCCATCTTGTGGGAATAGGGCCATATGGCTTAAGCCCCAAAGCTTAACAGATTAGGCACTTTTTCACGCATACTTGTTTATTCATGCTGCTCATTGAATTGTGTAAGCTTAAATAGTTAGAACTAGTAATATATTAATATGAAATAACAAATATACTTCATGCTTAGAAACATTTTACTTCATACCTTGCTTTATGTTTGAATAATAAGTATTTTTCTAAGTACATTGTAGATACATTTTTTTGGAATAAAATATTTAATGCATGTTAAAAGCCTATTCACTGTTTATTTCCACATTAAATAATTGTAGTTGTATCACCAGAACATTACGCAATTCTTCGTCCACCTCCTATTATTTATCATAAACGTACTTAAGCATTGTTTCTTGAAATAAAATACAAAATTATATTAATTAGTAGCAACTTACACGCGCTTTGGCCAGACGACTGAATATTTTTCTAAAACTAGAGAAGCTTAAAATACTCGTAATAAAATCAACTATCTGCTAGTACAAGTCTAATTAGAATCTGTTTAGCTATTTCAGAGATTAGCCGGAACAAACACACAGTATGTTTGTCTAAATAAAAATAGTACAGTTGTTTTTTTCTTATATGAACTAATACAATTTTATAAGCGTTGAGTAAAATGCTGTTATTTGGTATTACAAGAGACACTTATATCTGTATATATGTAGATGTCTAGCTTAAACATTAAGTCAATGATAGTTGGCGGTCAAAAGTAAGTCAATCCTACAATTTAAACTTGAATACGCGACTATAATTATGTAGTGATACATAAAATAAGCGTATATTCGGAATTACAACGATGGGTCGAACCGAAATACAATCATCATCAACTACGTTTTCGACGCAACCTCTTATTGTCGAATTTGTATAATGTATATACAGTTATTTGTTTGATAGACTTTAATTTACGATTTCAATCGTCTTCGCATAAGACATCCAACAAATTTTTCAAACACTACTTAATATAATTTTTAGGACGGAACATTCTGTAGATACGTGAACTCACATTTTCCCAATATTTTTATAGTGGTTTATCCTTTTCATCAGTTGCTCGTATATAGTGTAAGTGTGTCTGTTTATAGCATCAACATAACAGCTTTTTTCTTAATGCATATGTAATAATATACGGAACTTAAAAACACAATTTTTAATACTTCTGTTTTTCTGTTTGCTCCCGCATTTCTGAAACGAGTGGACGAATTTTAACGAAACTTTCAATAGATAGCTGATGTTATTAGGAGTAACTTTGATTATTTTCATTTTATTTAAAAAAAATCAAAGAAAAAAGTAGAATTCCGCATAGAAAAATACTAAAACGGGACGAACCCGAGCAAAGCCAGGTTGAATCTCTACTCTCTAGTTCTTAATAAAAGACTGTGGGACACATAAATATAGACATTTACAATGTAGGTGGATAATTTGAAATGCTGAATTTATGCGTCCACATTGTTGCTGCGTCAGTTGCACTATTCCCGTGATATGTGTAGGACTAGCATTGTTAATGGAAATGGGAAAACACGTCACTCCTCTCACGAGCCTGATTCGTCACAGATCAATTTTTTCATTCAAATATTTAATTTCTTTAAATATGTAGTCTTATAATAACAAAATATTCTACACAATTGCTGCTAATGTATAAAATGTATTTATACACACCTTTGGTAAAATTATGAACGTTCATGTGAGATTCAGACCACACTCAAATAGTATAGAAGTATTGGGTTCGAGTTTGGCTAAAGTCCGTAATAGTAGATAGTAGATATTATATGTAATATGGACTTGAACTTCACTTTAACTGTTCTTTTAAATACATTATAAATTAAAAATATACATCTATATAAATCTATTAAATTCTATCACTTAATTGAGGTTCATTTATTTTAATCCATTAGAAAGTAAAAAACTCTGAGTTATTCATTTTAGTATGTTTTAAAAATATCTTAAGAACCCAAAGTGAGCGTTACTCTTTTTAAAACTAAGGAAAAAATATTTCTAAGTGTTGAGAAAAAAATAACAAAAGAAAACTTTTTAGCTACTTTAAATTCAATTTACTGTCTTCCGCTTAGAAGTAATTCAATAAGGCAGAGTTGGGTCATCACGATTTCATTACGCTAAAATAAACTACTTACTTTAAGAAATATTCTAATTTGATTCAATTTTTCTTGTAGTAGGTATGTCTACATTTGTATAAAAACGGGAAAGTAATTTTATTGATTTATAGTCTGGTTAGGTTATGTTTTAATTTCAAAAAGTATTTATCGTATTATAACAAAACAATTAACACTTTTAAAATTCATTAAGAGATTACGATAAAATGTAGGGATGCTGGAAAATAATATGTTACATCAATGATATTTTAACTATAGATATGTTATGAGCGCGCAATCGTGAAAACTCGAAAACATCCTAATTAGGACGTATTGCCTTTAGTCAGTGTCACCGCATGGCGACGAGTGGTACGCTGCTACAAAATTAAAAAAATGCCATCCTGTGTATTTAGGAAATGCACCAATTATGATACCAAAGTTAATAAAACACAAGGGATCTCATACCACATGTAAGAACGCAGAATACTTCGATTTATTAATATATTTCAATTATTTGCCTAATATTCTGATATGTCATCGGTCGCTAGACTAATGTTTGTTTACATTGACGCGCAATTGACAACATTAGCTGTCTCTTTTTTTCATATTGATTTTATCGACTATCCCCTTTCTATCATTTTGACATGTACCTTGAATGAAAAGTGTGTATGTGTGCAGCGCGGAACACTTTTTTTCGGTTGTTTAGTGAGCGTATAACATATCTATAGTTAAAATATCATTGATGTTACATATTGAAACCATTATGATGTCATACTATCCACATCGTCTTAATTGCAATAATTTCAAGAAGATTAGAAGTTTCGAACATCTCGCTTACCCGAGTTTTCGAACTTCCGTGCAGAAATAACATACAGTAAAATTTATACTCATGCAATATATACCAAAAGGACTTAAGATACTGTTATAATGTAAACTGAAAAAAATTCAGCCTGTACAATATTTACTTATAGCTGCTTACTAATCAACACCGAAGCTTTAAGAATAATTAATACCATTTTTAACTTACTGTAGCACCGGGTATCTTTTTAATTAGTACTCAGAGTACGCATATACTCTAAGTACATACATGAACTACGTAATACCATAATTTTGGTTACTGAGAAAATAAGTATAGCCTTGAACCACTAGCGTACGAGAGCTAGCAACGTCGGGAAAACATGCATTTCAGTAAGGCCAGTTTTTAGATATGCTATCTCTCCCACTCTCCCGGACATAATACGGGCTGTCTGGCTAGCGGTAGTGGTTGCGTTCATCAGTGCGCATCGTACTTGGATAGGTAAAATATCAATTTATCAAAGAACTTTAAGAAGGTTCCTTTTGTTTTTACTATGTTAATTGCAACTAACTAACTGGAACAAACTTTTTGCAACATGAATCTATTATTTCCACAGTTCCATTGTTATTTAAATTGTGCCAGACGCTGATTTTAAATATATTTTTTATTAAGGCTCAATTTCAAAAGGCAATCGTTTTAATCCAGTAATTTCTACTTTAATATACTAGGCGCATAGACAAATTTATGTGTAATTTAAGTTTCACTACGTGTCGTAGTCCACTTTTGCGCAGAACTTCAAGCTATCAGTACACTCACTAACATCATATAAAAATTTCAGCCAAACTAAAATATTTTGAAAAAATAAATTGTCTTAGAAGTTAGGGACACAATGGAGACGAATTAAAGACTTCTTGCTTGTTTCTTGGTTTTATGAATTACAATAATTTACATTGGCAAATTTAGTATACTTACTGGAAGTGGACGACGACACGTAACGAAACTTAAATTATACATACATTTGTCAATGCGCCTAACAGAAAAATGAAGCAATTACTGGTTTAAACAAAATATTGCTACTTGAAGTTCAGCCTTAACAAAAATTATTCAAAATTAGCGTCTGGCACCGTTGAAACAACAATTAAACTGTCTGTCAATAATAGATTCATGTTGAAAAAAGTTCAATTAACATAATAAAAACAAAAGGAACCTTGTTAAAATTCTTTGAAAAATTGATATTTTACCTATCCAAGTACGATGCGCACTGATGAACGCAACCACTAGCGCCAGCCAGATAGCCCGTATGATGTCCGGGAGAGTGTGAGAAATAGCATATCTAAACACTAGCCTTAATGAAATGCTCTTTCGAAAACGTTACTAGCTCTTAAGCTATAGTAGAAAGTCACATTTCCAAATCAATGGTAGGCTATCTGCCAGTTCACTACAGGATTTTTTGGTTTTTAATAATACTTTAATGAAAATGGCTTAAGTATAGGTTACTTGATTTTAGATTAGAACTGTGATTAAATTCATAATTTTATGCTGAATAATTTTATCCAATATTAAAAATATTACAATTTTTCTAAGGGTCATGAGCTTATCACCAGTTAATAAAAAAAAGCCTCATCGCTCAAAAGAAATGTCAAACGAAATATTATGATTACATTAACTTTGTAGTACAATAATACAATGTTATTCGGTGATTCTCCGCAAAATTGATTAACTAAAAATTTAAAAACACTCGAATAAATATTCGATTTAAGTTGCTGATGAATAATTAATCACGTTCATAATTAAAAAGTCCCTTTTAAATTTACCAATTTATACTTAACCTTACCGAATGGATTAATGACTTCTAATAAAGTTCGTTCTTACAAAGCTTAAATTAATTTTCTCATTTATTTGATTCATTAAAACATAGAAAATGTATTAAAAGAATTAAATACATATATTATTAGATAAGATAAAAAGAATAAGTAACAAAAGTATGTGTGCGCATTTATGTATGTTAAGTTATAGGTACTTTTTGTACTTTTAGAGCATTTAAAAAAAATGACTTTTTAAGCTATTGCATAGCTTGTATCGCGGGCCTTGAGCGTGGAGACCAATTCCAGAAATTCCGTAACGAAAACACATTTTCAAATCCAAGATGGCGGACATCCGGTTTCTTTTTCAATAATGACATGGGTGTCATTTTCGAGGTTTCTCGGGGTGCTGATTGCGAAAATGAGGTCCATTTTCAAATCCAAGATGGCGGACCTTCGGGTTTTTTAATAATGACATGGGTGTCATTTTTGAGGTTTCTCGGGGTGCTGCTTGCGAAAATGAGGTCCATTTTCAAATCCAAGATGGCGGATATCCGTTTTTTTTTCAATAATGACATGGGTGTCATTTTCGAGGTTTCTCTGGGTGCTGATTGCGAAAATGAGGTCCATTTTTAAATCCAAGGTGGCGGACATCCGGGTTTTTCAATAGATAATAAAAATATTTTGAACAATATTAACTTCTCATTTATTTAATAAAAAAAAATGTTTTCTTATCGGTCACCACGATCAAACAGTGTAACTTGAATTAATATCAAAGAAAAAAAACAAAGGAAAAAAATACTGCACATACTTATAATTGCATAAGTTGATAAAAACACCTATGCAATAGCTTTACCGCGGCAGTCTCCGAGTGCCACACGTCTTTTTTTTATTATTATTTTTTCAAGTCTTATTTTATGCGCATTTTTCTCATCAGACCCAGAATTATAACAATATGCATAGAAAACATTTATTGGATTTACAATGACGTCACTTTGCTTATTATGTTTCCCTCGTCAAGCCTTTATCATTAGGATTACTATAGAAATGATAAATCGACATTGTAGCGTCCACGTAGAAGTTAGAAGAGAAGAAAACGGGGACAATTCAACTTGCAGAATTTGATTACAGACGACACCAGTAAACCGTAAGCGTCAAACTAAATAAAGGGTTATAATATTTTTTTATTCTCAATATAAAACATGTGTTGTGTATAATAGAACGCCGGAATAAATATCTTGAATATAAACATCACTTCATATTATACTAAAGGGAGATTTAACGGCTAACTTCACACTGTAGTCTAAATCTGTCGCAGCGTAAAAACATTACTCATATCATTTTTACAAAAAGTACCATTTTTGGCGCTTTCGGGAAACTTTATAAATAAGTCATTTAAAATTATTGACATTGTAATCTTGAGCTTTCGATACGCTATCGTATCTTAATATTATAATTTTCGACACCTACTTGATTTACCAAGACTCAATCTGAATCTTTGTCAATAAATTTTATGACACTTTTAAAATTTTTTAACAATGATCAACTAAAAATATAATATACCTTATATTTTTGCTGAATTTACTGTATATTTATTGTTACTTCCAGCCTAAAATTTCGATGATGCTTATAATTTTGCGTAAACACTGATGTTACTTGCGATTTTCAAGACACGTGATATTGAAGTCATCTCACTTATTTATTTGATAAAATAAAAAAATCCTTATTAATATAACTGTATTTTTATTGAAAAGAACAAAAAAAAGAATGAAGAAGTTTAAAAGAAAAAAGAAAAAAAATATTAAGAAGATTCTCTGTTCATGTACTTACTTTATTAGAAAATAATTAGAAAATAAAACTGAAAGCAGCTTTCTCATAACTTGTCATACAATAAATTAGTTGGCAAGGCAAAGCACTACCATTTATTATCTATTAGCTAAAAGTGTTCAGTAAATTATTGGGCCGCAAATAGTATCCCATTTCAGAAACATTACACTAATGTTTTTGTTCTACATTTAACTTTTTATCATTTTCTTAATATTTATACCAACGTAGTCTACTACAAATTCCTCCGCCGCGTCTGTCTGTCTGTCCGTCTGTTCGCGATAAACTCAAAACTACTGCACCGATTTTCGTGCTGTTTTCACCAATGGATAGAGTTGTTCTCCAGGAAGGTTTTAATGTATAATTTGTCATGTTTTTGTATACATTGGCTAAAATATAATGATATTTGTTGGAGGTGTCGGAAAAAAATAAGCCATCTCAACGAAAACGCTGCCTAAACCCTTTGAGATATAACAAAATGATGTATGGTGGAGTTGTGTATCTTTTATGTAAATGTCTACAGAAAAGTACGCGATGTCATATTATTTCCATCTCTTAAGGATAACATACTGTACCCATATTAATAGTTAAAAAAATCGGCTATTATAAAGCTGTAATTGGAAAGCTATTTACACAAATATGATATGATTCCTTATTATTTTAAATAAGTTAGAGGCTTTAAGCATTACATGTATATTATTTTACTCTTTTACACCATATAATTTAAGCGATTATCTTAGAAGTAGTAATCGCAAAAAAATTACGGACGCGAGAATAAAATTCAAGTGCCTTACTGCGCTTAAAGCAATCCCCGCACCGTCTTGCCTACTGTTTCACGACATATTATAAAACAAAGTCCTCCACCGCGTTTGTCTGTTTGCGATAAACTCAAAACTAAGCCGATTTTCATGCTGTTTTCACCAATGGATAGGATGGTTCTTGAAGGAAGGTTTTAGTATATAAGTTGTCAAGTTTTTGTATACATTTACTTGCGAAACCCGCGGCTTCGTTCGGGCTTAATCTAGGGACGAGCCCGAGCGAAGCGATGTCGAGTCACTATACTTATAAATATGAGGCTTTGAATATGGTTAGATATTTAAATAAGTTTACGTAAAACAATCACAACCGTTTAAGAAAATTCTTTCTGAAGCTGATCGTGTTTACCTTCATGTAAATTAAGTAATAATAATTAATAAGAATGAAATCCATCCAAACTACTGCCAGCCATATCTGTCCAAGTCAGGCCAAATTTAATTCATTGCCCAATATTGTATAGTCCATATACTACGTATATATTTGACTATAAAATAAGATCTGCACTGTAGCACGTATCGGGTACATCGACCATCACCTGAAAACATATTTCGGTTTCGGGAAATGACCTAGCCCAAATGTATAACTTGACCTCCATTCTAAAGTATGCTGCCTGAGCTACGATAAGTTGAGTACGTAAAAAAATACTATTTGTTATTATTCGTTCTTCGTTTGTAAATATGGATATGAGTGTTGAGATTTACTTAAGATTAATGAAGTTTAACAAAGTAATAAAACAACGACAATATGTGTACATTAACATACAAAATGAAAGGCCACTCACTCACTCATCACGAAATATTGAAAACCAATTTACGTATAAATAAATAATAATAAATATGAAGATTGGCAGGAAGTATAAAAGAAAAGGCCGAATTAAGGTGGTCTCGCAGCTCTCGCATGTTTTTATGATATTCCTTCATTTGCTAACGCTGCAAACTTTTTAAATTTCGTAGGGAGCCTAGTGACGATAGCGTGGGAAGCGAGAGTAAGTCTCTAGTTAAATCTATAAATTCAATTATAAAGCTTATTAACTTGCCGTGTGGAAAAGAACAATTCTTAATAGTATAAGTATCATCTACATTAGTATAAATTTTTTTTTATAAAAAGAATGAAAGAAACACTTCTACCTATTCTCCTGTTATGAGTGTTTATATTAATTATAATATGTAAAACTGTCTATTATCTGGTATTCGTAACACAAGCCTTGTGGCTTACCACGGAACTAGATGGCGCTGCATGTTAACCATACATATTTAATTATTTAACTATCGAACGATTTGAAATAAAACTTTAGTCTGATTTTTATTCTCTTTTATTGGAAGTAAATAAAAAAGATTTGGAGTTCAGCAAAATTTTTATTGAATCATTCATCTCTAGTTCTTAATATGTAAGAGCTTTTGATATGCATATCCGATTTCAAACTAGAAATCCAATAAATTAATTGGACTGCAAACTCTATCCAATGTTTATTAAAGCTCAAATAACTATTCACATTTACATAATTCTAACTTTTCGAAGCTTACATTGAGAAATTGATCGGTTTTAAGATAAAAATAATGTTCTAAAATATAATATTGGGTATAATAGCATTTTCTCGTAATACAGATTCGTAATTTAATGACTTCAAAAAGGCAGTGGTAGCCCAGCGGTAAAACACTCCCTTTATATATATAACCGATCCTGCACCTCTGGTATTTTCGAGTGCGAATCATATCTAACATTACCACTTGTTTTACTGTGAAGGCAAACATCGTGAGAAAACCTACATGTCTGAGAAAACCTAGCAAGTTTTCAAAAGGCATGTGAAGTCCGCTAACACGCACTAGGCCAGCGTAGTGGACTATGCCCCTCGTAACCCTCGTGACTCGTGAGGGAGGCCCGTGCCCAACAGCAGGACGTTAAAAAGGGCTGAAGAAGAAGAAGATTTTAAAAACTTCACTTATAAGTACGTATTGTTTATAATATTCATCATATTATAAGTATATTTTATAATATCAAATAAGATCATTTAAGAACGTTTCTTTAAGTTCAAATATAGATTATATAAAAACAGCAATCTTGCACTCGGTTTCTGAAATATTTTTCAACTCAAAAATTAAGTAATCAAGTTATGGCAAATAAGTTGTTAAAAGCATAGTTACCGACGTTGATTTGATTATTCTTGACATTTTTGAATTTGTGCTCAACTTTAGCTTCGAAACCAATTAACAAGAAAATTGAATTGAATTAATTTGATCATGCTGCTTGTTAAGAGAGCAGCCAAATTTAATGAGAAATATACCTATGTCAAAGAATTTTTTTCCTTTCTGAATTTTATGCTTTGGTCGAAGATCAAAATGATGTCTATCAGTCCGTTAAGTAATTTATTGTTCTCGACCACTTAAAGTTAAAATTGTTTAGTATGAACCTGCCACTTTTTATACAAATATTTATTTCTAAATAAGCAGAAAATGTTTTTTTTACCTATTAACAAAGAATATCACATGTTTGTGATGTTATCATTTCACTAAAAAGTGTAAATTAATTTCTTATAGACTTCAGAATTTCTGATAAAGAATATCTTCTTTTCTTAGATCTTAGATGGTTAAGAAACATTCGAGTGATGGTTATTCTAAATAAATATTTTTTACATATTTGATCAACTCATTTTTTACCAATAGTTATCATTATTTTTTTCTAACTTAACAAAAATGATACGTACGTACAGTAATATCTATGAATATACCTAAAAACTTTTTAATAGCCAAACGGAGAGCATCATGTGAGGTAGAGTTAGGTGAGGTACGGTAGTATTTATTATTTCAGTTTACGTTAGTAAAGTGCTTGCTTGTTGATTTTTCTATCTTATGTAAGTTTAAGTTTTGCAAAAATGATGATAAAAGTAAGTTTATACAAACCATAAAATTCATTGTTGTGCTTTAAATGTATGAATTTGTAGTTGTCATGATACTTTGCTGTAAAGTCTCTTGCAACCACTTGACCTAGTGCCAAAAATGCCTAACAAAGAACTACTTTTAAAAATCTTGCCTTTGTCCATAGATTCAACAGATGAACATTATTCTCAAAAAATAATGAGACATCCTTTTTTGAGCACAATGTGCATTTTGATGAACACTCGTATGTACACTCGTAGATTGAACCTATAGCCTGAAGTAAATTTCCGCCTCCTACCATGTCGGTCAGGTTTGTTATTTATTACTTTTTTGGTTTAAAAATATAAATCGCCTGGAAGAGGTGACCAGTTACAGTTTACCTTACTTTTACTTATATATTATTATATCTACTTATTTCAGTTTTAATTCCAAGAACCAGGATTAAAATAACACTAACTTCTCACCTTGTGTTACTATTAAGAATTTCTTACAGGCAATAAATAAGGCTTTTTTAGCTTTCTATAAATTTAATCTATTTTTACTTTAATTAATGCGAAACAATAAAGACCGTAACAAAAACAAAAGCAAACTTTGTTATGGCTACCTCCAGTGTGAATGTATATAAAAATTATGAAGTTTTAAATAAATAAGAAATCATTCTACACTATTTTATATGTAAATATAAAAAAGTCATTAACTAAAGCTTTTAAGTTCAACTATATACGAGTATATAATATATCTAGTACATTTCGACTCAAGTTTCTGATTTATTGAACATTCTGCGGCTTCGTAAGATCACTTCTGTGAAACACTTTGGTTAAGTGATGTTTATGAGTGTACCTCAGCTACGAGCTACGATATGCAACTTTTATAAAGCCATAAAATTCCGTTTGCCGCCCATTTATGAATAAGTTTGCATTCTGTTAAATAGTTAAGTAAAATGAAACTTAAAGCATATTTTTGAGTATATAATAGGTTTATATAGTGTTTTAATGTTGTTGTATTTTACTTTCTAGATTTATTATAATTTTATTCACATTACATTAGATTTTATAATTTTTTGTGTAGATATATCAATCTTAAGTTTTCCTTGGTACCCTTCTAGTTTCAATATTTCCAGTTCTAAATATTTTGTATTTTTTTACAGATTTTTATTTAAAAAGTCTAAAATATACATTGCACATCATTCGAAATCTCATAAAAGTAGTATACGAATTATACCTAAAATTTCAACATGATCAAATTTGAAGGCTTATAGTAATAGTTAATACGATATAAAAGACATTTACAAGATTAATCACGATACCCCATTAGAGGTGACAGAGATGAAATCAGAACGTAATTAGTTTTCTATATAGTTCATTGCTCTAATAATGATTAATTTATAGGGAATGGTATTAAGTTTTAATGGCTTATTAGTAATAACATTTTGTTTATATTTTTTTATATCCGATTCATGTTTGACTCTAAAACTGTAATTCATAAGGGTAACGGTCAAAATCCGTTTATCGGTTTTGAAGATTAGCCAAACAAAAAAAAAACAACCACAACAACAAATCAAAAAGACAGACTTTTTTATGTAATATAACAAAAAAATTTGAATTATTTATCAACCAGAAACTTACCCAAGCTCCGCTCGGGCTAGATTGCAGGTCCGTTTTAAGTGTTAGTATAGATTCCTCAGAAATTAGACTAGTGCTCAGTTCGTATGCAGGATTAAGGACCTCTGGCCCGGCAACGCTTCCACAGCTGAATCAGCGTACAAGGTCCACTATCATATTATCACTACTTAATATGAAACAAAGTCGCTTCATTCGTTCGTTCGTTACATTAATTTTCGATATATTTTACTCTGCGTATCGCGGATCGAACAATAGATTTATTCTGGATAAAACACCTTCCATGAATCTCGTTCTCAATAACCATTGAATGAAATACACATTACTATAGACATTAGAAGAAGGGCACCTTAACATCTATACAAATGTATGTAAATAGACAAAGAAAAAATTATTAAGTACCTTTTACTCCTCTGTTTTTCAACCAATTTACATTTTCTTTTGTGTAGCTATTGACAAGCGAGATTGTCAATAAAATATGTTATTAATAAGAAAAACAAAACAGATATAGTTTTTTTTAATATATAATTTTAGTATAAGAGATTATTTTTAAATAGATTAGGTAGATTTAATTCATACCTACGTTTTCTTAAAATATTCAATAATGATTGTGGTTGAATATTCTCGTGAGCGCTCTTATTCGTAAACGTTAAGAAGATTTAACCTAATTAAAACTAAAAATAGCTTACTTTAATTAACAATGACAAACAAAATACCTACCGCTTTAACCGCTGGGTACAGGAGCATAAAATACGCATGATTTTTATAGTTAACAAGATTGATGTAGAGACTTTACTCTGCATAAAAATTATATTTTTTATATATAGATATTTAAAAATCATTTTGTGCCTCCTTTTTCGTACACTAAAAAAAAACTTACTCCTAATATTAACTGTAAAGGAAAACAAAAATTATTACAATTGAGTAAGACAGGAAGGCTGGTGTTTTTAATAATCATTCAATACGAAGCCTTATTGTACTAGAAAAGATGTAACACTAATAATTTTGTATAGTTGTTCGGACCCATGGATTTGAAAAGGTTACTGGTTTTTAATCGTTTTAACTCAGATTTAGAAGAAAATATGCTATCGATAGATATATCGATAATTTATTACTTAATGGAATATTGAACTAAAACTGCCGGTCTACGCTAAAACCAAATTGGCTCTACATCAAGAGATTGTTCATTTCACTAGGTTTGGTAATTGTGAATGATGAAGAGTGAATTAAATCACTAGCGACTCACTCTCGCTTCGCTCGGGTACTAGCTAGCTAGCTAGGGACCTCGCTCCCCCTTTTAGCGTACAATTTTTACAAACTTTAAATGTCTTACTTATTTATATCTAATCAAAAGGCCAAACAATAAGTTTCAAGCTTCTAGCTTTAAAAATGACGTAATTTCCATACAAACTGTCACCCCCCTATTTCAACCTCTTACAGCCTTTTTTCGCCTTTAAAAGAAGCCTATGTCCGTATCCTGGCTCTAAGCTACCTCCCCACCAATTTTCAGCCAAATCGGTACAGCCGTTGTTGAGTTATAAATAGTATAACTAACATGACTTTCTTTTATGTATATAGATATAAACGTACATATGTTTTAGCTTCTTATTAACAAATATAAGATTTCTTCTACGCTGATCATTCAAAATAAAAAAAAACTTTGTGGGTCGTCGTTAAATGCGACCCGTGGGTTTTCACAAACGGCTGAGTAACTGCTCTTTTTATGGTGGTACACTATTATGGGGACATTTTCTTAAACCTTTTATATAACGAAAGTTCGCATAATGAATAAAGAACTGATCTATTGTTTTTGACTATTAATTTATGGCGCAATTCTTTTTTTTATCAGTGTAATTTTTTTTTATTACATTTTATTTTTTAAACATTTTCTTTAATTTGTATATAAAACCAATAGTGTGTTCATTGGTTTGTCATTGTTTCCCCCAGAAAGAAGTAATAAGTTTTGGCAAGTGAAAAAGCTACATCCTTCCGATACGTCAAGTGGCTTACATATGGCGGATCTCAATAACTTATCTATCTGTGATTTTTCTAAGTATCGATATAAATTTATCATTTTTTGCAGTTTATGTTAGTAGTATAATAGAAGTAGATATAACAGTTACAATCTGTACTCTTGTACTCTGTGTTGCTATTTATATATATATATATATATATATATATATATATATTTACGCAATACCAATGTTTGTATTAATCCACAGATTATATATTTGAATCAATTAATTCGGCAATTTATTAATAATTAGTGCTGTCTCAAAAAACATATTGAGATATCATTTGATTTAAAGGTTTTTTGAACGGAAATTGAAAATGGAAAATTTTGTGTTGTAACACTATGCTAAAAAGTCGTCCTAAACTGATAGAGCTATAGCTAGTGTTATTATGTCTTCCCCCTATCGTGCGTTCACCTTGTCGTGGTTGTCTCAGTTAAGCCATCCGGCAATTCGGCCGGGCACGAAGCCAAGAAACGGGCAGGGAAGACCCACTACGGTGTTCGGTGCAGGGAGCGCCCGCCCACGGGCAGTGTGTCATGCGGGTTGCTACGTCTCTGGATAGTAGAGTGGACTATGGAACAATTTCCGTAGCTGTGTGGTATGCTTCAGCAGACCTGCCGGGCCGTCGCGCGGGGTGTCATGGTTGAAAGCGTCGTCGACGATCCTGCAATGCCTCATTGAGAAGGACGATGGGTGCTTGGGTTTTGGTGGGTAGTACTGGCTTGCCGGGGAGTCCCACCTAACAATTTTTTTCCAAGGATAAAACAAGGGTTATTTTGTCAATGACTATTTATCTGTATAAAATTGTAACACAATTTATTAAATATAGCGAGCAATTTTTGTATAAAATAATGAGACAATTAAAATTTACTTTGAGTCCAATTATCGTAACAATGCGCTTTTAACGAGCGTAGCTACGATAAAGACAGGCAAGCGTTTTTCGAGTTCATTCACTATTAACTTCTTCATCTTATTTAAACTTAAATTTGTCAATTGAAATTTAAAAAAAAAATAAACTATACTAAAGTCATAAAACAATTATTTTACACGAGCAACATACCCTCATATCGGTCAAGTGCGTCCCTAGATGCCTAACATTAGCCAATGTCAAAAACTTAGAGTGTTTGCCTTTAAATGCTCAATTTATCAATAGATTAAAAAAAATCTTTTTACAGAGTTAATATCCTATCTTTATTAGAGGAAATTACTGAATGTCTAACCTTTAAGATAACAACCAAAATCCTTATACACGTCGATACAATCCTTATAGTAGTTATACACGTTAAATAATGAGGCCGGCGCCGCTGGCAGAAGTTAATTAATTAACAGATGAAATAATTTGATGCGATATTTTTAGCGCACAGAATTGTAAAAACAAAAATTCCATTTTATATTGTACTTATTAATCATATAAATAAAATAATTAAGTAATGATTTAGACACTGTTAATTTAACAATAAAAAATGTTTAAGTAAAAATCTAAACTAAAAAGTAGAAAATAATACTTTTAAGAACTTCGTTAATTTTGAAGTCGGTGCCGTCCCAGGACGGACAGATTTATCTTGCCTTTGCAATGGAATTTCGAACGGTATTTTGATTATGTTTACAAATTTATAGATTAATCGAATATGTGTCTATTTAAGCTTATTTTGCTTTGGCTGGCACCGACTTCAGAATTAACGAAGTTCTTAAAAGTATTATTTTCTACTTTTTAGTTTAGATTTGTTTAGTTTTGAAGTCGGTTTTTGTTTTTTGTTAAAAATAATTTATTTTCAAATTTTTAGCGGAAAGTAGATACTTATTTTGTTTATGTAAAAAAAAGAATTTTCCAAATCGGTCCAGCCATCTTCGAGTAATGGGGAACATACATAAAAAAAAGTCCCCAACGAATTGGGACCTCCTCCTTATTTGAAGTCGGTTAATAAGAGCCTGAAAGAATTTCCCTATCGGTCTATAATTACGTATAATTTTGAAAGAATTTTCTTTTAACTCCTAACCGTTGAGGAGTTGTACCTTCCATCATTAGCTCAACCACAGGAGATGATGATTATCAGACGCAAATACTTGAACAGCTTTAGAAAATATATGAAAAACGTAATAAGTGCCTATAAAATTTGAGAGTTGTCTTCAAATTCCCTGGGATCCCATCATCCGATCGTGACTTGGTGACTATGGGACCAACTAGAAACTATACCCTTTCAAACAAAAAAAGAATTTTCCAAATCGGTCCAGCCATCGTCGAGTAATCGGGGAACATATAGAAAAAAAAGTCCCCGACGAATTGAGAACCTCCTCCTTTTTTTGAAGTCGGTTAAAAATAAGTTACTTATAATACTATAAAGCACTAACTTCAGATTTCATTTGGGTAATTGAGATACCTAAGTGGCTCGAGGCTTCCGACTATTCAAGGCTTTTGCTCTTTGCGATGTACTGGCCTTGGAGGCTGTACTACCTATAAAAAAACAGTGTAAGGTGTTAGCGTATCACACGTGAGAGGACTAACTATAGATTTGGTATTTTGTTTTTTATCATTATATTTATAATATAGTCATAAAATGTGATTTACAAAAGTGAAAATGGCTGAAATAGTATAATAAAATATGAATTTACGCCCACAGAATGATGAATTTGCCGAAAGGCAATTTCAAAGAATATATTTACAGGCAAAACTAAAGCAAATTATTAAAATATTATATACTTAGTTACAATGTATTTTATACATAGGTATTTAGATATTTTGTACAGTTATCGAAAACTCATGAAAGTAAGTAAGAATTTTGGAAATGTCCCGTTTAGCATCTAAAAAATATACACACATTCACAGCCCACGAAGGTACTATCTATCTGACAGAAATGTAAATGCTTGCGCCATACGGATCATTCGTACTATAATTTTATTCTTGGTTAGCTAGCTTTCTGACCAATACATTGTGTGGTACTCGTAATTACTCTTAAGGGTCGTATCTTTATGTCGGAGAACTCATATACAAAAACAGACTATTAAATAACAACGTTTTCTTAAATTTCGTTCGCTCAAGAAGACAAACAGTTCATTCAGCTGTATAAATATTAATTTCTTGTCTGTTACATCTTTTATTCGTTCAATTGCCCCAAAGGTATTTCGGTTATCTCATTGCTTGACGTTAAGCAAATTGAATTTCTTCCTACAAATAGGCTATTAATTAATGCGTAATGATTCAAACTCTACTGACACATAGAATATATTGTCTCCACGTCATTGAGTTACCCTGATACGTATATTAATAAATTATATTATTATATATAATATATATCCCATCATAATTATAATAAATGCAAAATTTATTATCGATGTATGTTTATTACTTAATCAAGTTAGAACGGATAAACGAATATGGGTGAAAGATAGAGAGATAGATTATTATAGATAGAGTACGACATAGAGAGTTATAATATTATAGTCTGGAATACATATTAACGCGGAAAAATATTCGTTTTATGTGAAATAGTTTTGTTTTTGTATTTTTACATAGCTAGTATGGATAGGATGTTTGATCTCTTGATCAAGGAATTTATATTTACCGTTCAAACGTACCATGGGATCGCCAAGTGAAGCGAGGAATAGTCTATATTTACCTAAATAATACATATAGAAGATTACTCGTGGCTTAGTTTCTTGTCAGAATATAATCGCAATGAAGACAGATCATTACGTCTAAATGGGTATGTATGGTTAGATTGTATTATCTATTTGAACCGATCTCGGTTTACACAATGCTTTAGTTATCTCCAAAAGAGACGGATAGACCTACCATCATTCTAAAGGCATTAATCTACGCTTGTTGATTTAATAATTAATGTATGTATTCTTGTGAATTTAGACCAGAAGTGAGCCTTTTTTTAAAAACACAAGCTTACTAAATCGACCTCAATTTATTGTAAGTATCTGAAAACGCTACAACACAATTAAACTACCCAAAAAGACAACTAAGCTACCAACAATGATATTTTAAAGAAATAAACCAACAGAGTAACGACCTAACAATGCTACCGCGACAAGCGTCAAGATACAACTACCCCCCGATGCCGTTATGCATCGACTTTTATAGTTTTTTCCCCACTCCAACATCCTCTTTTCTGTTTATATTCCACACGGCCTTTCCTGACAGGAGACCGTCCTCGGGCTCCCTCATCTTCTAACCTTGGGGTTCAGAACCTCGACATCGAAAACCTGAGTGACGCTACGAGCTATAGACATCACACTCTCATCATTGCTGCCGTATAAACAATAAAATCTCCAGACAGAAAAAAAAACACGAAAGTGCATTTCTAAAAATTGCTGGTCTATATTAAGGTTTCAATTTGATTCATTCGTGGGCTAAGCTCACCTAGCATAACCTAAGCACAATGGATGTGAAACAAACAGATATCTGTACCAATTACCCGGGGCAGGACCCGTCGGGGGAGTGCGCCCTCACGACTCGCCAGAGAACCATGTCATAGCTTTGCGTGTGTAAATCAGTACCTATAAAAGCGTGTTTCAATCCAACCTACCCCCAAATATACGTTTAATGTTTGCTACAAAAACATATGCAACGGTCAACTCATAGTATGATCACAGCTCCAGGACGACATGTCTGAGTATCCTCCAAGACACTGTCCGAGCTCACACACATTAATCTTAAGCTACACAAGGTATGTTCCATATACTAGGATCGCATGTCCGAGCGCACTCCAAGACAGCATCCAATAATATGAAACCGTACCCCACTTGAAGTGCACCTGTCGGCCAGGACAGCATATCCGAGTACAAAGACCTGCGAGACATGCTATCCCCAACCGCAAGATACATCTTCCCTTGAATGTGTCAACCCCAATACGAAAACACAAAATAAGCATCTTTTACATAAACAGTAAAAAAAAAACATTTTTACAGTTAACATTTCTATAAAGGCCTGGCATAACGCACAGCACCTACTATAACACATATCGCTACTACCGCCACGCTCATGCCGAGGACTACAATCTACATCGGCGACTTTTACTGCGATTTCGCTGGTTATCTGACAAAATAAAAATACGATCGATCTAAAAATAACCGTTAATTCAAGTAACCTAATTTACTAATTTAAGACTGACAAGCAAAACAAAACTGAACTATACACAGCGACCAGCATAAAACACGAATTCCCAAAATCAATGAAAATACACCAAAATCACGGTACCCTCCGATTAAACTTTTAAACAAAAACAACTAACAAATACCACACGCTAACAAAAGTTGTGGGCGAAACAGGACCTATCCCACTTCTGATCTTGTGAATTTAGACCAGAAGTGAGCCTTTTTTTAAAAACACAAGCTTACTAAATCGACCTCAATTTATTGTAAGTATCTGAAAACGCTACAACACAATTAAACTAACCAAAAAGACAACTAAGCTACCAACAATGATATTTTAAAGAAATAAACCAACAGAGTAACGACCTAACAATGCTACCGCGACAAGCGTCAAGATACAACTACCCCCCGATGCCGTTATGCATCGACTTTTATAGTTTTTTCCCCACTCCAACATCCTCTTTTCTGTTTATATTCCACACGGCCTTTCCTGACAGGAGACCGTCCTCGGGCTCCCTCATCTTCTAACCTTGGGGTTCAGAACCTCGACATCGAAAACCTGAGTGACGCTACGAGCTATAGACATCACACTCTCATCATTGCTGCCGTATAAACAATAAAATCTCCAGACAGAAAAAAAAACACGAAAGTGCATTTCTCAAAATTGCTGGTCTATATTAAGGTTTCAATTTGATTCATTCGTGGGCTAAGCTCACCTAGCATAACCTAAGCACAATGGATGTGAAACAAACAGATATCTGTACCAATTACCCGGGGCAGGACCCGTCGGGGGAGTGCGCCCTCACGACTCGCCAGAGAACCATGTCATAGCTTTGCGTGTGTAAATCAGTACCTATAAAAGCGTGTTTCAATCCAACCTACCCCCAAATATACGTTTAATGTTTGCTACAAAAACATATGCAACGGTCAACTCATAGTATGATCACAGCTCCAGGACGACATGTCTGAGTATCCTCCAAGACACTGTCCGAGCTCACACACATTAATCTTAAGCTACACAAGGTATGTTCCATATACTAGGATCGCATGTCCGAGCGCACTCCAAGACAGCATCCAATAATATGAAACCGTACCCCACTTGAAGTGCACCTGTCGGCCAGGACAGCATATCCGAGTACAAAGACCTGCGAGACATGCTATCCCCAACCGCAAGATACATCTTCCCTTGAATGTGTCAACCCCAATACGAAAACACAAAATAAGCATCTTTTACATAAACAGTAAAAAAAAAACATTTTTACAGTTAACATTTCTATAAAGGCCTGGCATAACGCACAGCACCTACTATAACACATATCGCTACTACCGCCACGCTCATGCCGAGGACTACAATCTACATCGGCGACTTTTACTGCGATTTCGCTGGTTATCTGACAAAATAAAAATACGATCGATCTAAAAATAACCGTTAATTCAAGTAACCTAATTTACTAATTTAAGACTGACAAGCAAAACAAAACTGAACTATACACAGCGACCAGCATAAAACACGAATTCCCAAAATCAATGAAAATACACCAAAATCACGGTACCCTCCGATAAAACTTTTAAACAAAAACAACTAACAAATACCACACGCTAACAAAAGTTGTGGGCGAAACAGGACCTATCCCACTTCTGATCTTGTGAATTTAGACCAGAAGTGAGCCTTTTTTTAAAAACACAAGCTTACTAAATCGACCTCAATTTATTGTAAGTATCTGAAAACGCTACAACACAATTAAACTAACCAAAAAGACAACTAAGCTACCAACAATGATATTTTAAAGAAATAAACCAACAGAGTAACGACCTAACAATGCTACCGCGACAAGCGTCAAGATACAACTACCCCCCGATGCCGTTATGCATCGACTTTTATAGTTTTTTCCCCACTCCAACATCCTCTTTTCTGTTTATATTCCACAGTATATAAATTGGCAAAGACAAAATACTTTTATTTTATTTTTTTTAAAAGTTTCTAGGTAAACACAAGTTTTAACAAATCGAACTATTAATTATTATTAAGTCACAAATATCCCTTGGCCGCTAGTAGGTAGGTATGGTGAAAATAATAATAATAAAAAAATATATAATAAATACTGCCAGACACTATCCGTCTGCGGTAACTTATACCAGACGCTCTTAAGTAACTTGATTTTTACACATGATATTCAGGCAACTATTTCAATAGTTTTTGTAAGCAGCTAGACCAATCGGGCTACTATCACGTTCCCGCTCGTACTCGTCGCGTAAAGTTTATCCTCCTTTACCCCTTTTTAGTAACCTTGTGTATGTAAAGTTTGGCGGCCCTGGGATCTTGATCAATAATTTACTAAAATATTATAAACTGCTTATGTAAGTTTTTAGTTAAAAATGTTGGTATAATTTAATTATCTGTCACATTTAAGACATATTTGAATTCAAGTAAACAAATCGGTAAATGTGTCGAAATAACTTCAAAGACTAAGTTTAAGTTATTTAAAACCCATTTCACAGTTGAATAAAATTGAGATATTGAAGATAAATCGAAAATTACGATTGAAAAGGCTTGCTCGAAACAAGTTGGCGGAGTTCCAAAATATCTTGACAGTATTTTTTATTTATAATTTATCAAATTAATATTTATCGAAATTATAAAAGTTTATAATCTTGAAATTCTTATATAAAATGTAAACTTTCTTATACAAGTACGAGTACAATTGAAAATACCTTACATAGTGAGATTAAAAGTGAAATAAATAAAAAATAGGACGTTAATTATTTTACTGAATTTTATGACTGACTAAATTAACTTAACTAAATTATTTATAAATCAAGTAAATATTTAACATATAACTTTTTTTGCTTAACCTACCTATTATTCAGTTTTTAGACTTTTATTCGTCTTAAAACATACCTAGGGATGAACCCAAACAAAACTAGGGTCAGTAGGATCATAAATATGTTTGACAATAATTAAAATTAACAATATTTAATACAATTATGTATTTGTAAAGCTCAACACGATGTATATATTTGCGAAACACCGTTAATTATTATTACTGTTTTAAAAACGTGACGCTTGGATAAATGTAAAATAAGAAATAAAAATAAGAACAGCTGAAACCAAAGAGATTCTTATTTTTATACCTTATACGTAAAATGCGTAAGTATTCTCTTAGTAGAATATAGAGAAACATTAAAATCATGTACCTTAGAGTAGCCACTAGGCTGCGTACATGAATGGGCGGTCCACAATATGTCAAGACGTTGGGTCTACGCCAAGGCTTTCTGACCCCGTTAACTTAGCATCGTAATTTATTGGGCCTAAGATTGATCTGTATTTATTACTATTGAGGCTAAGTATAAAATGATAATAAATCTTACTTTCAATATGTTTGCTTATAGGCAATTTCAGTATTAGATAGAGATTATCCCTACTAATATTATATATATGCGGAAGTTACTCTGTCTGTCTGTCTGTCACGCTTTCACACCAAAGCTACTGAACCGATTTTAATGAAATTTGGTACATCAATAGTCTAGACTCTAGAGCCTGTGAAAGAACATAGGCTGGCTACTTTTCAAGGTGAAAAGGGCTGTAGGGGGTTGAAATAGTGGATGAAAGTTCCGCCCAAAGTGCGTTCACCTTGATGTGGTGCAGAGGCTCAGTAACGTCCGGCAATTCGGTCGGGTGCCAAGCCAGGAAACGCGCAAGGCGGGCCCACTTCGGTGGGCGATGTGTCCTGGTACTTCTCTGAATAGCACATTCGACTGTGGAGCAATCCTTTTGGCAATGGCAGTCAGTAGCCACCATATAATCCATTTAAAATTAAATCAATAATAGTTTATCTTTAGAAATGGAGTTTTATTTAAAAAAATCTATGGATACGTACTTGTGTTACAATCCATTAAATAAATAAAATAAAATAGAATA
Organism: Boloria euphrosyne; assembly: GCA_951802675.2. Classification (NCBI taxonomy): domain Eukaryota; kingdom Metazoa; phylum Arthropoda; class Insecta; order Lepidoptera; family Nymphalidae; genus Boloria; species Boloria euphrosyne. Next base: position 8,060,216 of record OX637879.1, on the reverse strand, counting down.
TAATAATAAAATAAAAATTAAAATAGAAGTACCTACTCTTACTATGCAATTCGAATAACAATCAACGAAGCCAATGTGAGTCTTCCGCGTTTTCGAAACCGGTGAAAATAAAATGGAATGAATGTTTACTTTATAAAAAAAAAATAAGTTTTACTACTAATTGTTTATTTAACAACGTACTCATTTCGTCTCTTGCAGACTACGTCAATAATGGATTATGCGATGGATGGATGATTACGTGAATAATGAACAACTTATAATTGTTTAAAAAAATAACTCTAGAATTTTCTACGTTAAAACAGGCTTAAGTAATAAAATATAATATGAATACACATTCAAAAGAATATGTGATATCAGTATTTACATTCTCACGCGCTGTTTTATTTGCGGTTCATAATAACATCGCGGTTTGTTTACGAAAATATCGCCTGTTGATGTTATTTAAAAAGACGAGATGAATATATTATGTATGGATCAACAGAAGTATAACGTTACAAGAATTGAATAATATCAACCACAAAATTACTTAGCATTTCCTTAGACATTTTTATATAAAAAGTTTTAATTACGAAACCGATTTATGTTTTGAACTTCTCAAAGCTACATTATATTTTTACTCTTATCTGAATCATAATTTGTATAACAGTGGAAAGTTTAATTAAAACAAGTACTTACCATTTTTTGCCTAAAATAATGAGAAAGTTGAAAAGAGAATATTATTATTTTTACTGAGACCAGATTTTCACAATAAAAAATCAAGCCTTGTGTTTGTTTCTAGACTTTGTTATCAAAAACTATAACTTAAGCTATTTTTCCTTAATTTTGACCTTCCTTCCAAAATAAGTTATTATTAAGATTTAAGATATTTTAGAATGTAAAATAAAAAAATCTTTTTAACCAAAACAGTATAATATGAATTCAGCCATTTTTAACGCCTTAACTGCGTAGGTGCTGTAGTGACTAGCAAGTACGGTCGCATACCGGTCCTGGGTTCGAGTCCCGGGTCGGGCCAAGTTAAGTTATTGAGTTTTTCTGTTTCATAAGCCTCAGTAACAGCCCGGAGTTGGAAAGTTGGCGGTGTGCCACCCCCTTGCCTCGGAGAGCACGTAAAGCCGTCGGTCCTGCGCCTTAACTCTCACTGGTCGTGTCGAGCATTCGTATTACCGGAATATGAGAGTGATAAGGAACAGAGAGTGCACTTGTATTTGCGCGTACAGTTGTGCACTATAATATCTCCGCGTCGTTGGCTAGACTCTGAGATTGGCCACCGTGGCCATAATCGTTCGGGAGGAAATTATTATTTTAAGGCCTATTCTAAGCACTGGTTATACTTCAATACGAGGGGGATCAGCCAATCCACCACGCTGATTGAGTGCAGGCTGACCGACTTTTAAATGTCTTTTGAATAGTTGCTAGGTTCTCTCAGAGATGCAGGTTTACAATTTTAGATTTTAGATATGTAGCAGTACTGCTCATGATGTTTTCCTTAATATTTTGCTAAATATTTATAACACGCTCGCTTTCGCTTTTTCCGCTCGCTCGGAAACCAAGGTCTCAACTCGAACCTCAGATATTTTCATGGTTGAATCAGTAGTAGTAATAAAATAGTGAAAATTTGAAGATGGGTGTATTAAATCAAAGTAGATATTATTCATAATAATTTTAAAAGACAGTGTGGTATTGAAATACCAATGTGAATTATTGCTTCGTAATAATTTATCACAAGATTTAATTTTAAAATTTTTCGAGAAGAAGCTTTAAGTATTTTCTGCTCACGAACAAAGCGAATGGCTTTCAGCCAACTAAAAACGTGTTGAAATAACTAGCAAGATACACAATACCTGTGTGATTAAAAAGGATAGTATACTATCTGGAATGTATACTATCAAGTGCTATATAGGTATCAATACTTTAAACAAACACTACGTTTGGCTTAGTTTATAGTAACACTGTTTACTGGGGTCGCAGGTTTGAGGCCCGCTGGTGGCATTCATTTCTTTGATGAGCTGGAATTTTTGTACTCCAGTCATGAGTGTTTTATAATATTATGTATCTATTTAAAGTTATATTATGTGTAGTGTATCGACTATCTGGTTTCTGTTCTCTGATTTTATGTATGTATGATATATAAAAAAATGTATTTAATGAATTTGACGACAAAGTTATTAAGGTTAAAGTAAAATGGAAAAAACACTAATGCAAAAAATAAAGAGCTCAATGTTTAAACTTATTTGTTTTTATATTATGCATGTATACTCGTAGTATTTAAATAAAGGTATTTCACACTTTAATCTGGAATATGTTTTATATGCGAAGAATATTACACTTAAATAAAATAAGCGAAGCTTGTATACAAATATTTCATAAAATTTATCATAAAATCTTGTAGTCAAAGCAATTCGGAATTGCCGTAGCAGATCTATATTTCAGGTACAATAAGTGGCACTGCAGTGAGATTTCGACTAGTGATAATGTGCTATCACGTTCACTATCTCCATTGAAAGCAGCTGCCGAATACGAAAGCTTATTGAGCATTTGCCATTCGATATTAAGCTCAGTTTAGATTATGTTCTGAGGAAAATTAAACTTCTATGCACACGAACAATTAAATGGGTATACTTTATTTACAATGAAAACTTAACTAAAAAAGTGAACTTAACTAAATATACATAGCAAATGTAAGTACACTTAATTATTACTGTACAAGTCGTGTCCGCGCGGAATAGTGGCAAGAATGCTAGCCGCATTCCTCCGCTAAATAAAATAAATTTATTATAATATTCTTTTATTATTGAATTAGATTTATTTATTGTATTTAATAGATATGATCATAATATACTACTACTGAGAAATATTTTTTTTTCTTCTCTTGCTTCCTACTAAAAGTATAAATGATATAAAATATAAATGAATAATATAAAGTCAGTATACAAGCTTTTATTAAACATGCTTTGTTCGAATTTTCAAGCACTTGCTGACATCCGAATTATTCACAGCTTTTTAATTAGAGATATTTGGTCTGATTAATTTGGTTTAATAATAAAAATAGATCAGTTTAGAAAGTTAAAAGTTGCGAGGGTTTAGTAATTCGTTAGGAAAAATCTGAAAAGCTCACGAAAATTTCTGTTGAAACGTTTTGTTAACCCCCGTCGCATTTATTAGGTACGTGTTAAAATTATATTTTGAAGTGTGTGCCTGCATATCTTTGATGCTGTTTGTCTATATATGGTATCGTAGATCGATAAACGTACCGATTTTGATACGTTTTTGGTTGGAAAGGTGAATTATTTGAGATTGTTCTTAGGTATAAGTGGTATATATACTGGTGCTTTATATGCTGGTTTGTTCCAGAAGTTACATAGGACATTACTCAAGCTAAACAAATGCGAGATTCGTGTATTATCACTACATAGTATAAAACAAAGTCGCTTCCCGCTGTCTGTCTCTCCCTATGTATGCTTAGATCTTAAAAAGTACGGAACGGATTTGATGCCGTTTTTTAATAGATAGAGTGATTCAAGAGGAAGGTTTATATTATAATTAGCGGAACCCGCGGCTTTGCTCGCGCTAAATCGCGAATATATTATAATACAATAGAGAGATACATTTTTTATGTTACTAAGATTAGATGTATTTGAGGGGAAAATATTAATTAAAGAGGAAGCGACAGCTGTTCAAATAGCGTTGTCATCTCTAATATTGATGGTATATTGATTACTCACGTCCTACTTTGCTAACATGTAATCCTAGCAACTTAGCCTTGCTGTACTCATTTTCGTTGCTAGGTACGTTTTAATGTATATTATTGTACCTTTAGATAATTAATTTCCCATACAAAATTATGTCCCCGTTTTGCCTCACAAAAGATTTTAGGTCTTTCTTAAGGTCTTAAACTATCTCCATACCCAGTTTCAATAAGCACATGTTTTTTCTCTTTATAATAATATAGGTTGAAAGTGTAGATAAAAAATTAGTGACTTTGCAATAAAGACAATTTAACTAGTACAAAGCAATACTTTCCAAGTTATATTAAGCCCCAATTATTTCGTTAATCAATATACCTAATCCAGATATTATTCGAATATCAGCTGTTAATACTAATATTATTTATTATTTTAAATTATATTATCTATTAATAATATTAGCGTTTGTATATAGTTTTTGCTTTGTATAAGTATTTTCCTGAATAAATATTTTCCTGAATAAAGAAGCCGGATATATTTTCAGAGTAATCTGTACATCAACGGCAGCTTATACAACTCATAAAAAGAACATGAAGAATGAAACGATATGAAGTTGTGCTTTTTAATTTTAGACGACAAAATGGCGCTTATATATATTTCACAGTTTAACGCTATTTTTTGGACAATAACATTGATATCCGTTTCTCTTTAGTCAATCAAATCGTATTTCGACAGTTTTAGTGTGTCGTTAGTATAAAATATGTGAATATTTTGAATCAACGCTTTGATAACGAAAAATATTCTAATAATATTTATATTAGGAGTACTAAACTATTATGGACGCAAATGCTAGCTTCATTTACATATCACATAATTTTATATGATTATATACAAAAAATCATTGAAATCAATAAAAACAGGACCTAAACACAGTTTTAAAAACAACTTATCCTATTACATTTTTTTTATTTTACAAAAATCATACGTAACAACTATAGAATTTCCATAAGTCATTATTATTCATAATTATATGTTTATCTTCTTTTCTTTTTTATCATATGAACATCAATATATTATCCTGGGATGAATATCATCCTGGGATACGTTATAGTTTTTAGTCTGATTAACACCGATATGATCATTTTTGAATAGTATGAAAGTGTTAAATTTAAGTCAAGAAAAGATAAAAGTAAAACAAAATTATAAACAAAGAACATCTCTATAGAGCCAGTTATTGTGTTTTCCCGTGGAAATGTAACATTTAAATGTAGTAAAAGGTATGCTTAATATTGACCCGAGTACTAAGTTAGCACTACACAAAATTTGGGTAACATTGGTTCAGTACTATTTGCGTGAATGCACATGCACTTACATTGATTACACTAAGTAACTGTTTTATTGTATTATGTATAGATTTCAATAAGAAAATATAAAGGAATTAATATAAAACCAACATGCAACACAGATTTTATGGTAGAATTAAATCAATATTATAATAATTATCTCTAATAGCGTACTTAAGCTATGGAAATATTTATTTATTTATTTATTTATTTATTTATCTTTGGGAAACATACAGCGTTATTTTAGTAAACATAAATTAACACTTCAAACCAAAAAATATTAAGCCAGCAAAGTTTCCACTAAAAACATAAAGATGTGAACTTAAAATAACAAGCAAAAGAATATAGCCTAAGGAAAGAATACACTCTAATTATACCAACAATGTATACATGATTTATGCCTTTTTTTTAATATAACTGAATTTTAGAACCCATTATTGAACAAGTCAATGTCATGATACTGCTTATTATAGTTATTGCAAGACCTTACAATAAATGAATTGCCACAATACTTGGTTTTGGAGACAGCTGTTGAGAAAGTAGCTTGAGACCGAGTGCGATGACTAGGGCAGTTAAAAGTTAATTTACTTAGTAGGTACGGGGAGTCAACTAAATTATTAATTATTTTGTAAATTGTTTATTAATGTATCATGAATAAACAGGAATTAGTTTCAGTTTGCTTCAAACGTAAAAGAAATAAGAGGATAATTAGGACGACTTTAACGTTTTGATGTCCATTGAGTATGAATTAATTAAACTGAAAACTTATCTAAAGAGCTATTTAGACATCTATACTTTTAAAATAAAAAAGATTTGTTTGTTCGTTTGAAAGCATTATGTCAATCCTAAAAATACTAGTAAATAAATTTGAAAAATTCTTTTTACATTAGATAGCCCGTTTATTGACGTAAGCTGTAAGCTACTCGCATTGCATCATGGTACTTCCATCTAATGGAGCGAAACTGTATGTGTTATATATGACATCAATGCCAACGAATCGGACAGCCTTATTGAGCTTAGATTATTGACCTTATTGAGCTAGATACATTATTATTAAACGTTGTAATTTTTTACTAGGGACGAAGCCGAGCGAAGCGAGGGTAAGTTCTAGTTATATTATTAAATTAGTAGGCAAGAGGCAATAGCTTTAGCCGTTTTCTTCACAAATGTTGTTTTTAAATAGCGTATTTTTTATTCATTATATTTAGTTTTGTATCGATTTTGAGATGAAATAACTGCTACAGCTATTGATATCTACATGGAAAAGTAATAGAATATGTGCTAATACCTATATCAGCTGAACCTTTCCAGTCCATGTATGAAGAACATTGGAAGAAGCGAATGCAGTGTGTAGAGATTGTTTCAGTAAACACTAATATGAACATGCCACAATTGATGTAGCGTGAAGTCCTATATGCTTTACATATTATATAGTTTTATAAAAAAAAATATCAGAGCAAAAACCACAGAGCGTCTTCGGGCACGAGCAACTTATAAATAAAAGGATGAGTAAATAACTTAGAATTGGACGTTTATAGCTATTTCAACATAAAAATTTTAATGGCAACAATTTTCCACGATCCGCAAACAGGATGTACCTATTTGTGGAAATGGTCTTAAAATCTTTATGTCCATTGTATTTTCATTGGGCATTTGTCAACTTCCGAATGTCTTTTTGAAAAGCAATTTAGTAGATTTTCGTCGCTTTCATATATATATCAATTTCTTCGTATATTATATTTTGAATTAAATGTATATATAGATACTTATACTTTATATTACTACTCGTTTAGATAATATATTTTTATGTATGTATGGATCTCATTGATTACAAAGAGTTAGCTGTAAGTTAGTATATAATAAAGCGAAACTGCATGTCAAAGACGTTTCTAGCTTAAATTTCTCTTCATTAAAAAGTAGCTGACACGGTTTATGTGCCCTGGTATCGCTAATTACCTCGCGTAGCTTGCCTTTTCTTACTTAGCAATAATGATTTCGTTAAAATCTTTATAAAGTTGCAATACAGTTTTAAATTCAAGTTTAAGTATTTATGTAGGAAATAGTGAATAAATTTGGTTTTATTACTTGCTTTTTTTATTTTTATAGATGATTTGATGATTTATGATTTTATAAGATGTTATTTTCGTACGATAAACTAGTTATTTTATTAAAATATAATATTTCTTTATATAAATTATTAATACCGTACAATTCTAACTGTTCAAATAAATAATTTTATATAACTTTATAAGCTACAACGTGAAATTTAATAGTAGAATGCAAAAAGAACATAAGCTTTAAATCTCTTACAAGAGGCTATAATAAATTTTAAATTATATATTGTCACCATATTGAAAAATATGCGAATTAATTAACAAAAAACAAAAACCGACTTCAAAACTAAACAAATCTAAACTAAAAAGTAGAAAATAATACTTTTAAGAACTTCGTTAATTTTGAAGTCGGTGCCAGCCAAGACGGATAGACTTATCTTGCCTTTGCAAGGAACTTTCGAACGGTTTTTTGATTATGTTTACAAATATTATAGATATAGATTAATCGAATATGTGTCTATTTAAGGTTATTTTGCTTTGGCTGGCACCGACTTCTAAATTAACGAAGTTCTTAAAAGTATTATTTTCTACTTTTTAGTTTAGATTTGTTTAGTTTTGAAGTCGGTTTTTGTTTTTTGTTAAAAATAATTTATTTTCAAATTTTTAACGGAAAGTAGATACTTATTTTGTTTATGTACAAAAAAGAATTTTCCAAATCGGTCCAGCCATCTTCGAGTAATGGGGAACATACATAAAAAAAGTCCCCAACGAATTGATAACCTCCTCCTTTTTTAGAGTCGGTTAATAAGAGCCTAAAAGAATTTAACTATCGGTCTATAATTACGTATAATATTGAAAGAATTTTCTTTTAACTCCTAACCGTTGAGGAGTTGTACCTTCCATCATTAGCTCATCATTAGCTCAACCACAGGAGATGATGATTATCAGACGCAAATACTTGAACAGCTTTAGAAAATATATGAAAAACGTAATAAGTGCCTATAAAATTTGAGAGTTGTCTTCGATTTCCCTGGGATCCCATCATCAGATCGTGACTTGGTGACTATGGGACCAACTAGAAACTATACCCTTTCAAACATAAAAATAATTTTCCAAATCGGTCCAGCCATCGTCGAGTAATCGGGGAACATACATAGAAAAAAAAAAAAAAAGTCCCCCACGAATTGAGAACCTCCTCCTTTTTTTGAAGTCGGTTAAAAAGAAACATCATACGTCTACAATATTCATTTTATGGAAGGATAATAAAGTTATATTTAGCCATAGAATTTCTGTTTATTTATAGAACTACTTGGAAAATAAAGGTAGCTGAATGCATGAAAGAGAAAATACTCGTATCTCGTGCCTCAAACACTGAAAGCTTTTACTGAATGTATTTTGGGAAAAAAGTAATAAGTAGGGAAGCATGCAAGCAAAGCAAGGAGCATAATATTTATGGATTAAGAAGCTATATGCTAGCTACAAGGTACAATTACTCGTGAATTTTTAAGACATACCTAACAGTACCTAATATATCGTTTAGACTTAAAAAATAAAAGGATATCCGGATTTAACTCGGGCTTGTCTAATGATTTGTATAAGACACCCGTCTAGAAAATTTCGATAATGTAATGTAATTCGAGACAAATCGCTGTGCCATACGAACAGACAGACGACAGACGTACCTATAGGACGAAATTAGAAGGGTAGTCTAATAACCCTTCTAATTTCGTTTTGGCTAAGAAATGCTAATCTGAATAGCAATTTTCGTCAAAACGTTTCTGTCTAGAGCTACCTTGGCTGTAGATATAAAATAGAAATATACAATACTAAATTTATTATTCATCATCAGCCCTTTTTAACGTCCCACTGCTGGGCACGGGCCTCCCTCAGTACGAGGGGGATCAGGCCATAGTCCACCGCGCTGGCCCAGTGCGTGTTGGCGGACTTCACATGTCTTACGAAAACTTGCTAGGTTTTCTCAGACATGCAGGTTTCCTCACGATGTATTCCTTCACCGTAAGACAAGTGGTAATCATGATAGAAATGATTCGCACATGAAAATATCAGAGGTGCGAGACCCGGATTTGAACCCGCATCACTCGGTTATACAAGCGACGCGTTACCGCTGGGCTACCACTGCTCTAAAATAAATTAAATTTCTTATTACAGAAATAAAAATTAATTTTTGATATATAATATAATTTTGCTACCCAGGAAGCTTACACGAATACACACAATGTAAAATAATAAAAGGAGAACTTTGACCTTATTAAAATATACAATTTCATCATTTTAAAATTGCACTGATTTCATTGTTAAAATTATATAACCAGGGCGCTATTTAAAAGTGTCATCAATTACAGTTACATATTTACATCTGGATTTATATTCGTTCCAATTTCAGTTTAAGCTAAAATATGTTTCGTCGTAATGTCGTAATTGACTCCAGACTGTACTATAGAATAAGAAAGTATTAATCGTTTTTGTCTGTCCTATAGGTTAATTAAGGTACTCGTAGTGTCTTGCTAAAAATTTTTTACATCTTAAATTAGTATACATTCAAAATTATAATATATTCTGAGTGTCAAAACTTATTTGTTTTACAGACTGTTAAAGGAGTATACCGACAAAAGGAAAGTTTATTTTTCCTTTTAAAGACACGTATTTCGACAATTATCGAATTGTAGCATTTGAGTGCAGAAAAGGAGCAAAGTTTAAAAGGAATGTAGTTGTATCAACATTATATTATTAGATTTACTTAATTTTGTTACTATTATTATTCATAGAATGGATGGAACGTGAATCCAAACTGCTTGGAATTAAGATAGTGGTTCATTTTAAATCGGTATTTATTGTAATATAAAATAAGGTTGTATTGCTGTGCTAAGCTTAAGTTCACATGACGAAGCATAGAAAGTTATATTATATCGTAAATAATTCATTTATTAAAAATATTTCTTAAAAAAGTACAAAAAAAATATTCTTTATTTAATCATGTCGTTAAAAAGTGAATATTTTTGACAAACTTACGAACTACGAGTATGTACCTACATATTTATTACTAAACTGTACGAATCTATTTATTTATTTTATTTTTATTTATTTATTTATTTATTTATTAAGGTCTACCAGCAGTTTACAATTAGATACACGTATAATATGCATACAATTTGAAATAAAGGTTAGTAATTGTAAGACTATTTTAAGGTAAACACAACGTGATCAAAAAACAAATGAACACTATAATAAAACAAAACAAATTAATGTGTTTCATTATCTAGAATCGTTAAGGACAGAGGTAATGGTTTTCTTATACACATAAAGTGAGGTATTTAATATATCGATTGAATCACTGCATCCGTTGAAAATTTTCGTCATTCTAGGTATAGCAGAATTTGCCCCTAATGTCGTTCTACGTAACGGCACAGATAATGGCTTGATCACACCACGAGGCAACCGAGGTGGCACATAGAAATTGATTAACTGCAAGAGTTGTGGACAGTCAATTTGATTTCGTATAATTTTATACAAGAATATCATATCATGAATATCTCTTCGGGTGGTCAGAGATATCATTTTGAAATATTTTAACCTACTGTCGTATGTGTTTAGGCTTCTCTGAGCTCCTATGGAGTACGCAAGGTGCCACGTAAAACGCTTTTGCAGTCGCTCAATCCTTAGAGAGTGTGTCGAGAAGTGTGGTCGCCAAACAACACTGCCATACTCTAAAATACTTCTGACTAAACTATTATATAATATAATTTTCTTATTTGGTTTAAATACCCTTTTAGTAACACGGATAATAAAACCTAGAGCTTTGGCCGCTTTATTTATAACCATGTTTAGATGTGGCAGAAACGTAAGCTTTACATCCATAATTATGCCTAGATCTTTGATTGTGTTCACCTCTTCCAACCTAATATTATTAACTACGTAAGTAGATGCAATTATTTTAATATTTCTGGTAAATTTGATGTGTTTGCATTTATCGATATTTAAGCGCATACCATTTTTTTGACACCACTCAGATAATCGTGTTAAGTCACTTTGCAACAGTAAGGAATCTTCTATTGATTTAATAGTACGTATAAATTTGAGGTCGTCAGCAAAGAGATATGGCGTCGAGAACTCAAAGCATGATATTATATCATTTATAAATATATTAAAGAGGATGGGTCCTAAATGGGAGCCTTGGGGTACACCTGACGTGATAAGATATTTTTGTGATTGATATCCGTTAATTGTTACAAAAAAATGCCTATTTTTTAGGTATGATGAAAACCATTTCAACATTGAATCTGATATTCCGTAACAAGAGAGTTTTTGCAATAGTAAAGAATGGGGCACTAGATCAAACGCCTTACTAAGGTCTGTATAAATTGCGTCCACTTGACAGTGTTTGTCAATAGATTCTATCACAGAATCTGTAAAGGTTACAAGATTAGTCACAGTTGATCTGCCTTTAAAAAATCCATGCTGATGGTTAGTTATTATGTTTTTAAAATGATAGTTCATATATGGGCAGATAATGTCTTCGAATATTTTTGCGAACTGTGATAAAATTGATATAGGTCGGTAATTTTCGACTGAGCTTTCGTCATCGCCTTTGTGTATGGGTACTATCCTTGCTTCTTTCCACAGTGTTGGAAACTCTCCGGTGTATAATGATTCATTGTAAATCAAAAAAGAGGTTTAGAAAGACCCGAGGCACATTTGCTTATAAAAATAGGAGGAATATTGTCTGGGCCTGGACCTTTTAATAAGTTAATGCCTTTAAGTTTAATTGATACATCCTCTATCGTAATTTTAATATTTGGAAATGTTCTGTGCGGTGTACTAAGCTTAAGATTAGTATTAAAACTGATCTGAGGTTGGTCTAAAACTGAAGTAAAATATTTACCAAACAAATTACATATATCAACACCATTTTTTGCGGTTGAGTTAAGGTACTTTAGTGTCGTTGGGTACAAGCTACGGGTATTTCGCGAATTTTTGACAAAACTAAAAAAATATTTTGGATTTATTTTTATATTATTCTCTATATTATTTAAATATTGGTTATACAAATCAGAGGAAAGTTTATTACACCGTCTACTCAATAATTTGACTGTTAGTTCGTCTCGTGGGTTTCTATATTTTTTGTAATTACTTAATAGTTTTTTCTTTTCGCGTAATCTTTTAACAAAATTATGATTAATCCATGGAGGATACTTATGGTTATTATACTTAGAGAACGGCACAAAAATTTCAATTGCTGTATTTAAAATTTCATAAAATTTAGTTAACCTACCATCCAAAGTGCAGCAATTCTTGAATAACAAATCCCAATCAATGTTTTCAAGATACTCATTAATAGATTCAAAATCGGATTTATAAAAATTACGTCGCTTTATTTTAGTGTTGTGATCAAGTCTCTCCGGTTTTAAAATCGAAATCTCCACAGTGATAGGCGGATGCAGTGGGTCAATCTTACTTAAAACATCAATGGCACGATAGACATGACAATTTGGTAAATCGGTTAATACTAAATCTAAAATCTTATTATTAACATTCTCAACATAATTACACTGAATCAAGCTATTACTGAAGCAGAAATCAAGAAAAGTTTGACATATAGAAGGCAATTGTTGTAATTCTGTACAAGATGTATATGACCAATTTATCGGTCCAAGATTGAAGTCACCTATCAAACAAGTGTTTAACTCATGTTGTTCAGATACTTTATAAAAGTTTGTCAAAAAATTTTCTAGATTTTTTTTATCAACTGGAGGTGGCAAATACACGCCGCAAATTACAAGTTGACAATATTTATTATTAATTACAGTATCAACAACAACCCACACATCTTCACATTCACTTTGCCAACTCTTCATATGTTTAGAGCTGAGTTTTTTCGATACAGCCACAAGAACACCTCCACCATCCTTCTTTTTAGATAAATTATTAATAGCTCGATCTCTCCTGTAGACGTTATAACCATCACCAAATAATTCAGTGCTATTAATACTATCATTTAGCCAAGTTTCAGTCAGTACAATTATATCAGCGCCGCAATTAGCTAAGCTACAGAGAAAGTCATGTGTTTTAGTTCTGAGCCCTCTAACGTTTTGATAATACAAATTTATGGATGAGAATTTTAAGCATTAATGGTTCCATTATAAAAAGCTAATAACTTATAACATCAAGGACTAAGTCAACTTTTGTAAGTATTCTAAGTTTTTAATTAATTTATAATCAGCATTATCATTTTTACGCATATAAATTTTGCCATTTCTAACCCAAACATACTTATAATTAAGTTCTTTCGATTTAATCCTTGCTGCTGCATGCAGTGCCTTATTGGCCGGTGACAAATGCTCCGAAACATAAATAGGTAAGGGTGTGCTACCAATTTGTAAATGAGTGGTATTGAGCTTATTATTGTGGTTCATTTTGTTAAATTTATTACATGCTGCAAGCAGGCGATCTCTAGTATTCTGTGTGGCAAATTGAACCACAATAGCACGGGGGCGCGGACTAGATCGATTGTACTTTGCTGTTCGTGTGCAACCAACGATGCTATTTTCTGGAATATCGCATCCTACAGTGGTACCTAGCTGATTCACAATTTTTAACAAATTTTCATTATTGCTTTCTGGTACGCATTGGATCTCAACATTGTTAGTGCGTGCTCGTTGTTCCATTTCATCGATTCGGTTGGTAAGAATTTTCATTGTAGTATGTAATGCTTGACTTTCATCCTCTAGACTTTTAACTTTGGCAGCGGTATTCTTTTGGGCTTTCATTATATCTTCGTACTGTTCGCTTAAGAAGGTTAAAGAATTTTTAATATCTTTCATTTCTTCGCGAATAGGCTGTAACTCTATATTCAAAAGATGCGATACAGTTGATTTTAGTTCTCCAATTAATTCATTAAAACGAGAATCAATAACTTCTGCAACGATTTTTCGAACATCATCTGCACATATATGTGCGCTAAAACATTCACTAGGTGGTGAAGATGTCGCGGCTCTTTTGGTTGATCGTTTTGTAACATTAGCGTCGTTTATGCTTTTAGTACTATAGCCATCCTTAGGTTTTACAGGTGTCGAGTCGCTGACAATCCCTCGCGGTTTTTTAGATTTACATAACGGGCACTTCCAGGGCTGTTCCGATTCATTGTTGGAGTCCTTTCGCTCATTTCCAAATAAACATTTATAGTGGTAGGCTTTGTTGCATATACTACAACATCTAAAAGCTTCGGTTATAGACCCACTTTCACAACAACCCCAAAATATACTTGAAGCCATTATAAAATGTAAAAAAAAAAAAAAATTATAACAATGAGGAAAAAAAAAAAATTTTTTTTTTTGTAGTCAGAGTTAGATTAGAACTCGGAATCAACGACTATTTAACGTCGACCGTCACCTCTACGCCAACGGCACGTTAGTACGTGATGTGAAATATTGAGACAGCTCTCACAACATGCGTGACCAAGTTCAATGACCCTCAGTAAGCGTCGTTGTAGTTATATTACATTCACTGCCACTATACGCTGCGTTTGAATCACTCAACGGTTAGATTGTTTATCATAATTTCTTGATTTCACTCACTTTTCGTAGAATTTTACAAAATTTATACTGTTGTTGAGATTAACACTTCACTGTGTATAAATGTATGTAATTCTTAACTTTGAATCAACACATTTTACCACTTAAGTTCATTAAATTTAACGGAGCATAGAAACACACGTCTTGCATTGATGAACGCGCGACGACGTATTTACCGATTCTTTTTTTAATTATCTGGACTATAAAATTAATTATAATATACAAAAACAATTAAATCTTTTTATACATTGAACTTAGAGAAATAAATAACAACCATTATAATTAATACTTGAAGAAAGCTCTTAAGATAGAAAACTTATTTCGTACACTTCTCAGCACATGCCGCGTTACTCTGGAACAGACTACTTAAAGCCATCCAATTTTATACAGGGTCTTTCATAATTATTGAATTAAATACAACTTTATTATTCATTGCTCAATTTTCAGTTATTTCAAACTTAACATTTATAAAATGGTTGAAAAATTATATTCTAGAAATATATATTAATTCCGCCTATTCATAGAACCTACCTTAACTCTCTACGATTTTTATATTGATCACTATTGCTCTTAATGTATTCATTTAATAAAGATATATTAAGTAACGAAATAAGAAACGTTACAAAATCTACTAATAGTTATCAATAACCAGTAAAATGTTAATAAAATTTCATAATTCCACCTGCATCAGCTCACTTCTTAAACACACATTAAAATAAAACAATATACCCTTAAAGCAAGCATGAATAAAATTGTTATATACTTTCATCGTCATTACAAGACTTCAGCGAGTTGAACAATGGGCAACCCCTTTTTATTATAAGATTACTGAGATGGTCTGAAGTTAACAGACTTTAACTGTCAAACTTCGGTTCTTGTTATAGCTTGTCGTTAAAACAGACACACGATAACAGATTAATTTGTTTAAATTTGCCTCAAGTGTTGTGTTTAGGATAACTGAATAGTATCTCTAAACTAAGAAACTTTCTAGGAAAACGATGGACTTTTTTGCACTGGAACTTTATAGTAGTCATTCTTTACTAGAATTATAAAACTGAGTGTTTTTTGTTTCAACGCGGTAATATCTAAAATATTTTATAGCTACACAAGTAATTTGAGTTAAATCTATATAAATAAAATTGAAGTGTCTGTATTTAATTTCAAATTAATAGCTTTTCACTAAATGCATATGAAAAAATCAATTTTTAAAAGTTTGGTCTGTCTGTCCGTCTGTTTGTTCCGGCTAATCTGCGAAACAACTAGATCGATTTTGACGTGACTTTCACTCGTAGATAGCTAATGTTATAAGCTAAAATAAAATAATAAAAGAAAATACTAAACTGACAATTATTAGATTAAATCTCTTATTTCTTATGGGATATTCGTTGATGTATTGCAGTATTTTATCTTGTAAAGCCGTCGAGAGTACATAATAGCAATCCGTTTGTTTGAATACAATGCTCGAGCTAATGGCGGACTGACACATTTGGCTGCGCTAACAAATGAGGACCATATATGGCGAGACAGTTTCATCCAATGATATTAAATCCAAGGCATGATTGCAACCACAGATAAGTGCGTTTTAGTAATAGATGTTGACGTTGTAATACATGGATTTATTTTAAGTAATTATATAATTAAGGCAGTGGTAGCCCAGTAGTGACCGCTCGATTAACGTAATGGTGATGCGGATTCAAATCTGGGTCTCGCACCTTTCATATTTTCAAGTGCGAATCATTTCTAACATGATTACCAGTCGTCTTACGGTGAAGTAAAATATTGTGAGAAAACCTGCATGTCTGAGAGAACCTATTCAAAGACGTTGACGTTAATATGTGTATATACAATTATAATGTAATTAATTTTTAAACTTAGTTTTTTTGCACGAACCAGAACGATATTATATTCAGCAATATTGATACTGTTGATATGGGTAAATAAAAATAAATATAAACACTCCCTTTATCTGTTTTACTTGTTACTTTTTCACTCATTGATATACCTATCGATAAACGGGTTGTTTAAAATTTTACAATTTTGTGAATATTTAGCACTAAATGGCTAAACTACTACGGTATTTTTAAATTAAATTCTTTTTATACGATTTCAGTGCTAACGCTTGCTTCCTGCTGTATCTTAAGATACATAAAATTAAACTCTAAAACTAAAACTTGACATTAAAGTTTAAAATTGTAAATCTTAAGTAGATCTACAGTAAAGTATCCGCGATAGCATATTCGACGACACGTTTGGCTCAGTTTGTAGCGACCCTACTTGCTGCGCCAGCGGTCGTGGGTTCTAGTTCCCCTGAGGGCATTCATATGTTAAAACACGAATGTTTGTACTCCAGTCATGAGTGTATATTTTCATAAATTGTTTGTATTTAAAGTTATATATTATGTAGTGTATCAACTATCTGTTATCCGTAATACAAGCTTCGTAGCTTACCACGGAACTAGATGGCGCTGTGTGTAACCATTGTCGTGTCTTTAAAACGTACGGGACAAGAAAAGTAGAGTGTCTAATGTAAATCCTGTTTTATAGAATAAGTGTTAAAACACACACACCTATGTCAGAAGTACAAATCCCAACAGATAATAATATAAAACACCGATATCTTCAAATAATAAAATGAAACAAAAAGGGAAGAGCTCTTTGACATGTTCTTGACACTTGTGAATATGTAATATTGCGAAACACATCCCAGATTTACCCTCTATGATAATAAGTTGTGAAATTATTAATAAATCTTTATAATGTTCACACTGTATATGAAATCTAAAAAATTAATTTCCGGTCTTTAAAACGCGGGCGGAGCCGCGAGCAATGCCAGTATATTGATACATATGTGGTATAAGACCAAAATAATTTGTCATACCTTTGAACATCTATTGAATATAGAAAAGATCTATTGTGACTATTTCTCTATAGACAGGACGATCTGACAGACCATTAGGGTTGCTGGGGGTGGGCACCAGGCTATTTGTATTACGATTTATGAACTGCCCTGAAACCATCTGTTCTCGCAATCTGGCGCACAGTGTTTGCGATTGGCTTCACTATTTTTATCAGAAATAGGTTGAATTTAAAAAAAATATGTACGAGAACACGAACTACAATATTCGTTGTACATAAAGATGTAATAGAAATAATTAATATTTACTTACTGTGTTTTGGCTCTGTTTACTAATTTACATATAAATTTACTTACTTATTAAAATTATAACGTTAATTCTTAAAATATGAAGTTGTCTTTATGTCTCTGTCTAATTTTTATTGACCTAGTGATTCAAAATGTATTTCATTTAAATTTCGACTGTTCTATGGGTTGAGTTCAAAGATTTGGTATATAATGTAAGTTTCAAGTAACGTTTTTAATAATACATGTATACATGGATATTTTTACAAAATATAATCTAAAATCTATACAAAAATATTTTTTAATTTTAAAATAATTTACATACTATTAGAGCATTTTAACAATGCGATCTTTAAGATTTTAATGCATCATATGAAAATGGCTGGGCGAATTTGTATGCCGTTCGTAAAAATGTTATTTTATACTCGGGTTAACATTAAGAATGGTTCTGAGCTATCACATAAAAAGTAAGAGTTCTCGTGGGATAGAGGATAATAGTCTTGTGTACATTTGGTTATTTTGAAGAAAGTGCTGCGTAAATTTTCATGTTTTGATTTGATTATTGTGCTTAGATTTACTTTTACTAGCGACTCATCCTCCCTTCGCTCGGGTTTGTCCCTAGATTTAGAGCGAGCGAAGCCGCGGGTTACGCTAGTTAAAATAAATAAAATGTCTAAAATCAAAGTAGCCCTAAGTTACTTCTTCTAACATTCGCTATCTGCGAGTGGAAGTCCCGTTAAAATCAGTCCAGCCGTTTCAGAGATTAAGCGGAACAAACAGAATTTTAAAAATTGTATTTGTAAGGACCGTATATATATATATATTGTAATACGGGGTTGTAGTTAGTGGTGGAGACCCTCGATGGGAATGATAACTCTTGAAGTCCACGAAACTAATTTATTTAGATACTGAAGTATGTTCACAATATGTTACAATGAAATTGAGCTTCTAAAGGCGACGCCAACAGACTATCCCACCAGGTGGAAGTAGCAGTCGGCAATCGTCAGTAGGAGCGTATCAAGTACTTAGGAAGCTTTAAAATAATGTCCCAGCAGATGTGGAAGCACTACTTTATTGCTCTAAGGTCCCTAAGAATCGATACCAAAATAGTTGCATTAACTGCCATATATACTTTCCAAGGGAACGTAACGCTAGCGCGTTTTAATCTACTGCTAGCGCCATCTTGTATCGAGTTAAGGAACTATAACAAAGTATGGTAATCCTGATCGGTGTTACAGTCTCCCCCTCTGTCTACGAAGACGACTCGGCGAGGAAGACAGGAATAGATTCTAGGCTTTCTCTTGCTTTGGGGGCCTTCCCCGTGGCTTTGCTTTACAGACCAAGGGAGATTCAGCGCTATCTATGTGTTTTCTTGGTCGACCTCTCTTTCTAATTGGTCGAGAAGGCGCCGGTAGTGCTGTATTCCTTGTGTTTTCGTAGCGACGCAGAGCCGAAGCGTGGTATATTCCAGCTATAACTTTAGTTTGAGGATTGGAAACTTGAAATGAACTAGGTCCGTGTCGTCGCGTAATGACGTAGGGCCCGTCACGTCTTGGTGCTAATTTTGAGCTATATCCCTGACTGGATTTGCTAAGGGTGTGGGTGTCAACTAACACCAAATCTCCTTCTTTATAGTCTGGGCAACTCTTTCTATTCTTGTCTACGTATTTCTTTCTTTCCTCTTCTTTCATCTCTCGGATTTCCTTTGCTCGTTTAAATGTATCGGCTATCATCAGTAATCTTGGGGTGATTTCCGTGAGGAAATTCTCATTTTGTACTATATCTCTTAAATCATGTTCCACGTCGTCAAGAGTTCTCAATTCACGTCCAAAGGTTAAGTAGGCAGGTGAATATCCTGTGGAACAGGACTTCGCCGTATTCATGGCGAAGCGGATGCTTGGTAACTTTTCTGACCATGTCGTGTGTTCATCTTGTACCTGGATTGCGAGTTGTGTTTTTAGATCGCGGTTCCGTCTCTCTACTGGGTTTGTCTCCGGGTGGTACACAGGAGTAAATCCATGACGTATGCCTAGGCAAAATGTCAATTGTTGTATAACACTACTAACAAATTGAGAGCCATTATCGCTAATAAATCTTCGGGGAGTGCCATACCTTAGTATGATTTCATTTAAGAGTATCTTTGCACATTCCTCTGAGGTCGCATGTTCTAAGGCAAACAGTTCAACCCAACAGGTACTCACATCCTCCACAATGAATATCCAATTATGATTTTCACGTGTTTTAGGTAGTGGACCAAATAAGTCAAAAGCAACTACTTCAAATCGTTGATTACTAGCTGTGGTTTGCATCAATCCAGCCGGCTTCTGGTTCGAGGGCTTATATTTTTGGCATTCCAAGCAATTGCGGATGTAAGCTTCTATTTGACCTCTCATACCTTTCCAGAAGTAGCGCTGAGAAACACGCTCAATTGTTTTCTCGGGTCCATAATGACCAGCCGTTTTATCGTCATGGTAAGCTGCGATAACATTTGATTGTTCCTGCTTGGGTACAACCAATTGACTATTATCGGTTTTAGAATCGGTGTAGTAGCGATATAGTAGACCATCATTCATTAAGTAACCTTTTTTACTCCAGTACTGAGCTCTTTCTTCATTTGTGCCTTCTAAATCTGTGACTATCGTTACTATATCTTTGTCCTTGCATTGTGTTTCTCTTATTTCCTGTTTACTCTTTCTTGGCATATCAATGATTACCGTACATATTCCACAATTCTCCTCTGTTTCAGGCACACACGCAGGACGAGAAAGGGAGTCGGCTACAACATTCGTTTTTCCACTAATATATTTAATCGTTATATCGTAGGGTTGTAATTGTAAAGCCCATCGAGCTAGGCGGCCTGTTGGTGACTTTAATGACATAAGCCATCTCAGCGCCTGGTGATCTGTCATGATTGTTATCTTTGTTCCCTCTATGTACCCTCTGAATTTATTGACGGCCCACACTACGGCGAGCGCTTCCCGTTCGGTCGTTGAATAATTCCGTTCGGGAGCGGTTAGAAGTCTGCTTGCGTACTCTACTGGGTGTTCTGTCTCACCCTCCCCCTGTACCAAAACTGCTCCGATAGCGTAATTACTCGCGTCAGTTTTGATTACATACGGCTTCGTTTCGTCAGCTTGAGCGAGGACGGGGCTATCCGACATGAGTTTACGTAGAGTATCAAATGCAACCTTTTGTTTATCACCCCATTTCCACTCTGCATTCTTTTTTGTAAGGCTTGTAAGTGGTTCAGCAATCATTGCGAAATTGGGTATAAATCTTCGATACCAAGAACACATCTGAATAAATGAAGTTAGGTGCTTCAAATTTCGGGGAACAGGCATGTGCTTTATAGCACTAACCTTCTCTGGATCCATTACCAATCCATCAGGTACTATATAGTGTCCCAAATACTTGACCTTGGAAACACAAAAGTTACACTTATCTTTGTTGGCTGTCAGATTATACTCTTTAAGCCTGTCAAAGACCTGCTGAAGGTCATTCAAATGCCCCTCAAATGTAGGTGACATTATGATAAGGTCGTCGAGATAAACCAAGAGTTTTATGTGGCTAAGTGATATACTAAACTTGTCCATCATCCTCTGGAATGTAGCGGGCGCATTACGCAAGCCAAAGGGCATTCTTTTGAACTTGAACATTCCAAAAGGAACAACAAAAGCTGTCTTGTTCTGGTCTTCTTCTTTGACTTTTATTTGCCAGTATCCTGAACGGAGATCAATCGTGCTCATGAAAGGTGTAGGTTTGGCATTATGCAGTAAATCATCTACTCTGGGTAACGGGTATCTGTCAGGGGTGGTGATCGAGTTCAGTTGGCGATAGTCAATGCAAACTCGAGTTCCGCCATCCTTCTTTGCAATCATCACTACAGGAGCAGACCATGGCGATGAGCATGGTTCTATAATTTTCTTATCTAGCATATCCTTGATCTCTTTCTTCAGGATTTCAGTTTTTGCAGAGGACAATCTATAGGGTGCAACTGAGGTAGGTTCATGATCCCCAGTGTCTATTGAATGCTCTATTCCTATTGCGGGTTGTCCGTTGGGTAGGAACACTTCTTTATTAGACTGCAGAAAGTTCTCTAATTGGTGCACGTCTACGGACGCTATATCTAAGGCCGGGAACAATGTAGTATCTACATCGGAGACATCGTATCCTTCAAGATTATCTATGGCGTCTTTGTAAAGGGCATCCATGATAGGTGAATAACCATCAAAAAGCTCATTACGTTGCTTCTTCCTTGGAGGGGTGAAGTTTATCGGTATCAAGGGTCCGTAGTGTCCCGTAAATCCACCTTCTGTGGAACTGGCTTCTGGGTATGAGGGTGACAGCGTGATTTCATTTCTGATAGAAGCCAAGTCTACGCCACTCTTGAATTTTATGAAGCTCTCTTCATATAATTCAAAAGATTCTTCGGGATTCTCCATAAAATGCCAAGTGCATTGAGGTAAATTCAAAATTATATGTGCATCTTGTATAAAACCAACTCCAAGTAATGTTCTATTATCTCGGGATTCAGGCAGTACCATAAATGTAGTGAGTACGGTGCGTTTATTTATGTTGACCGGTACTTTAGTTATGAGCACATCTTGATTTTTATATACCCCATCCGCCAATGTAAGACCAACTGCTACTTTGTGGAAATTGTATCCTTTGTTTTTTAGTTGGCAGTATAACTCATAGGATGCTATGCTGCTCTTAGCACAACTGTCAATAAATGCTGCCCCAGTAATACCATTGATCTCAATGAATATTACGGGCCTATCTCTAGCATCTGTAGTTATATTCACGGCGCAAAATCCTACATTATGTTC
This sequence comes from Boloria euphrosyne, assembly GCA_951802675.2. NCBI lineage: Eukaryota > Metazoa > Arthropoda > Insecta > Lepidoptera > Nymphalidae > Boloria > Boloria euphrosyne. The sequence goes on along the minus strand of OX637879.1, from coordinate 8,037,579 downwards.
AGGTCGTGTCTTGGTCTGATGACAGTTCGTGCAGTTGCTTCTGACGACACCTGGCGCACCGCATCCATAGCAGCTGAACTTGGGAGAAGATGGTGAAGGGGCTTGAGTAGTCATATTCGCTTTGTTCATGTCATGGATTTCAGCGTCTTTAGTTGGTCTACTCTCAAGATTTTTCTTCTTCCTACAATTCTCAATAGAATGTCCCAAATTTCTACAGAACTTACACCTTTTCTTATTGGTACTGGCTTCACGCTTGGGAGTTATTTCATTTGAGGTATTCGCTACACCTATCTCCTCATTATCTTTCTCGTGAAGTACCTGCTCAGCGGCACGTGCAGCTTTTAGCAATTGCTCGAAGTTGTACACATTAGCACGTGGTACCTTTTCACGAAGTTGCAAACGAAGCAATCCGTAAATCATATCTAATTGTTGCACTTCGCTATGCATGGGTGGAGGGAGCTGAGAAAATAGCAGGCGCTTGTGCCTAATAAAGGATTCTGTAGAATCATTTGGGCCTTGCTTAACTTGAGTTATCTCCGTATATATCAAGTAAGCCTCTCTTTTGGGTGCAAAACTGTCACGAAGTCCTTTCTGGAATTCCGCCCAGGTGGAGACATCATTCTTCACCCCATGCCACCAGATTCCTGCTTCATCTTTGAGGATTAATGGCAATTCTTCTAAGGCGTTCTTGTCAGAAATATTCTCCGCACGTTTGAAAATATTGACAGCAGCGAGAAATGCTTCAACCGTCTCGGCACTTTTACGTCCATCGTAGGTATAACCGCATGTCGTAAATGATCCGGAACGAGAACCTTTGCCTGATGAGGATAATGTAGATAAAAGTCGTTCAAATTGTTCCTCTGAGAATGTCGCCATCTTATCTACTTTCCTCTTCACACGAACAGTTGTGACACGTCCGCTTTTGGTGGTGACGAACGTCGGCTTCCCCGAACTGCGTCGTCCTATGGTATTACGTGGAGATTCAAAAAGCTCTTCTTCACTCATCAAAACGGTCTCGGTATGGGTTCCCCCTCGCTGGTCGCTTGTTGCGATGATCGAGGCCACTAAGTTGGAGCGCCAATGTAATACGGGGTTGTAGTTAGTGGTGGAGACCCTCGATGGGAATGATAACTCTTGAAGTCCACGAAACTAATTTATTTAGATACTGAAGTATGTTCACAATATGTTACAATGAAATTGAGCTTCTAAAGGCGACGCCAACAGACTATCCCACCAGGTGGAAGTAGCAGTCGGCAATCGTCAGTAGGAGCGTATCAAGTACTTAGGAAGCTTTAAAATAATGTCCCAGCAGATGTGGAAGCACTACTTTATTGCTCTAAGGTCCCTAAGAATCGATACCAAAATAGTTGCATTAACTGCCATATATACTTTCCAAGGGAACGTAACGCTAGCGCGTTTTAATCTACTGCTAGCGCCATCTTGTATCGAGTTAAGGAACTATAACAAAGTATGGTAATCCTGATCGGTGTTACAATATATTATATTACTTTCATGTGCATTTAGTGAAAAACTGTTAATTTGAAATTAAAACAGACACTTCAATTTTATTTATAAGTTTTGGATTACTGTTTAAATACTATATAGTCATGCGCCACTAATTTATGCTATCATTCTTACAAAAATAAAAAATCATTAAAATGGTGTTTATTAAGAGTTCCATTATAGTTTCGTGTGTTTCACGCAATCGAAGTCATAGAAACACCTAATTTTATAATTATATTTTTAATGGCTATTATAATAAGTTTATAAAAAAATCACAAGATATTTTTAAACCTAACTAAATATTTGCACGTGTTTTGACATATGAAAGAATAATAGTTAACATATTTTTTTTCTTCCATGAGTAACGACGTAAGTTAGGAATTTTCACAGATATAAACTTTGATGCCCATGAATATATTTCCTTGCAGATGCACAATGATTTATGATAGAAATTTGCTTCAATTCAGATATTCGCACTAAATTACAACTTTAACCTACATAACTCGCTTCTTCTTCTAAGTTAAATTATATGACAAGTCTGACTGCACCGAAATACGGTAATATCTAGTTCTCCACGTCCCATCAGCACCACCCCGGTGATAAATTAACAATAACAATTTGTCGCAATCCATTTGCATTCTAACGATTTACACACTTCGATTGGCAAACTTTTTCTGGTTAAATTAATTATGGCACTGTAGCAATAATATAGTCTAATACTTCCTATGTGTGTGTACGGTTCATTAGCCTCCGGTAATCCAGCAAGGGATGAAACCAAGAATCGCTCTCAAGAAGCGCACTTCCACAGTCCCTATGCTATGCAGATTTTTCCTAGTACTTATCTGATAGCAAAGTGAACGAAGAGCAACTTTATTCAGTCTATTGTTTAGGCATATTACCAAGTAAGCCGTCGAGGTGCTCTTTCTTGGATATATAAATGATCGTGCGGCGTGATGGTTGCGTTGAGTTTTAGTGGCTATCATCGCATGCGTATCATAAGGTCCAGTACGGATCTTCTGATGCGCATATATAGATTTAAAATATATATGCATCTACATATACATAAACGCATTTCATGAGTGTCAAAAAGGGACATATGGGTATTAGAAGATACATATATAGAGACATGTATTATGTACATTGTATATAATATTATAGTGAGACTCGTAATCTCGCAAGTATATAAGCAACCCCCTAAACTCCTTACCCCTTCAAATTGAGTATTGAACACTTAAACCCTTAAATATGACATTCAACATTATTTACTACCTTCCATATCAATATTATTTAATACCTTCAGTAGTAGCAAATTTTTACGAACTTTAGAAAAAAGTTCGTAAAAATTTGTTACTTAACTCAGACTGGAGCGTTTATGGCTTTTAGGTGTAATGTAAGGTGTAAGTTATATGCTACTTACGAAAATTACATTAAAAAAACGTAAACGTATTGCAAAGAATAAACTAGGTACTCAAAAATTAAAAATCATGAAGAAAGGAAGATTAAATTAGTCTATCTGATACGAATACCTACGCAAAGAGTAAACATGATGTTTTTAGAAGCGAATGATAAATTTAATTAAATACATACTTGGTCGTATTACGTTTATCTTTCTAAAGATAAAATAGTAGTTATAAATAAACTGTACATATTATTACACTCGTATTACTACTATTTAGGTGCAGCATCAAAAACAGAATTTTACAATATCAATAAAATCATATCATCATCTTCAGCTCTTTTTTAACGTCCCACTGCAGGGCACGGGCCCCTGATCCCCCTCAGTATGAGGGGGATCAGGCCATAGTCCACCGCGCTAGCCTAGTGCGTGTTAGCGTACTTCACATGTCTTTCTAAGTAAGACATGCAGGTTTTCACGATGTTTTCCTTCACCGTAAGACTAGTGGTAATCATGATAGAAAATGATTCGCAAATGAAAATATCAGAGGTGCGAGACCCGGATTTGAACCCGCATCACTCGGTTATACAAGCGAGCGCGTTACCGCTGGGCTAACACTATTCATATAAATTTTTAAAAGTATCAACATAAACTTGTTATCAACTTAAACACTCATGTACGACTGTACACAAATTGTATAAGCTATATTTAATAACTTACTTTAAATTACCAATAAATTCTGAGATATAGAAAATGAATAAAGTTTATGCCAAAGTGGTAAGTCTAGACACTTTTGAGCTCGTTTCTACTCCACAAACTTAGCTCTTCATATCATCTCTTAAAATATATTCATTTCGTTTTCGTATAAAATAGGCTGTTTGATATATTTATGTTAAAAATATGCATAAAATTATTTTATATACATAATTCTTACAACACCATTTAATGAAATAAGCTGTCAAATAATATTTAATTATTATGAAGATCAGCTGTTAGCGACATCCAATAGATTTTTTTCTTGACAGAAAATTATTGTTATAGAATGAATGAAATATTTAATCAAAAGCGAAAAGGAAATCAATCGAGTATAGTCTTGGTCATATACCTATACAATTTTATCCATTTTTTTAATCTTTAACAATAATTTGACATACCTACATATGGAAATATATATACGGTTCTTATAAGAAAAACACATTTTATAAAATTTTGTTTGTCTGTGTGTCTGTTCGTTCCGGGTTATTATAGAAACGGCTGAACGGATTCCGGTAGGAGTTTTACTGCAACAGATGCCTGATATTATATCGAGTAACTAAGGCTACTTATATTTTAGCGAAACAATTAGGGGATCCGCTCCAAAAAAATACGATGAACCCGAGCGAAACAAGGATGGGCCGCTAGTTAATTAACTATTATTATCATCAATACCACGCAGTGTCTACTTTCTTTATTATACATTAGGTATATAAAAAAATGTACTCGTGGGGTAGGGCATATTTTAATTAACGGATATCTATCTTTTTTAATTTTCGTAAGGAAAAACTCTAATTGTAGTGTAATATTAAAATTCTAACTTAATAAATAAATGTCAAAGTTAAAATAATATAACGTCAATTAATGTATTGGTAATTTGTTACATACGAGCGCACATCAGGCGCACAGTGACCGCAATGAATAATGCTAACATTTTTCATTGAGAGAATATTTGATTTTAAAATTACGCTGCTCCTATATTTTAATATGGCATACATGACTCGCTGTGAAAATGGAATATTCAAATGATTTTAGTTTATAATTTTAAAATATAGTGCCGCTGTATTCATAATTTAATCACTTTTATTTAGACCTTTGACTAAATTTAGTTTACAGAGGTATTTTATTTAAATATTTAGGTAGTACGATTGACTTTTATAGTGAATAGCTTTTAAAAATATAAAGTACTATTGATTATTGCTTTTGAGAATATTACAAACCTGTAAGCTATAAAAATATTTAATTTTACACGTTCTATCATAAATTATAAAAAAAATTTCAGGATCATTCAATGATTCAATTGACAAATGCTTAAAGTATGAATGACAAATTTTATTTTTTTATATTTTAAAATTTTCTAGACATTTTTATGCTGACTTATTTAAATAATGTCTTCTTATATGTTGATATTTTTCAAGTCTAGTTCCATAAATAAGAATGAAGTTTTCACGCATCATTAATATAATATTACGCTATTTTATCAAAATTAATCTTCTGTTACAAGTTTATGAAAGAATAGTGAATATGATTTACTTTATATGAAATTATTTTTATCCTTAAGACATGCAAAGTCTTATAAGTATTAAATATTGTCCATGACAGTGGTAGCCCAGCGGTAACGCGTTGCTTGTATAACCGAGTGATGCAGGTTCAAATCCGGGTCTCGCACCTCTGATATTATCATGTGCGAATCATTTCTATCATGATTACCACTTGTCTTACGGTGAAGGAAAACATCGTGAGGAAACCTGCATGTCTGAGAAAACCTAGCAAGTTTTCGTAAGACATGTGAAGTCCGCCAACACGCATCGGGCCAGCGCGGTGGACTATGGCCTGATCCCCCTCGTACTGAGGGAGGCCCGTGCCCAGCAGTGGGACGTTAAAAAGGGCTGATGATGATGATGATGATGATTGTCCATGACTCTGGCCAAATTTGGGTTGGTGGGGTCTTTACAAACACAAAACATTTACCTATTATATTATATATTACAGCGCTCTTAGTTCTTGACTTTGTATATATAACAGTACCAAATTCACACCTTGAACGGAGCTTTGATCAATATTCACAAATAACAATCAAATGGTGTGAAACTAATAACGTCATTAGTCTACACATATTGACAAGATGTTCCATTCTAGAGCTTGTTTCATAAATATTAATATCGAATATAATGATTCAAATATATTGTCTTAAATAATTATTTATTATGCACTACCTACTGCGTGTGACTTCACTCACAATTAATCACAATAGGTTTACATAATTAATTAAGTAAAATTCGAGCTGCTATGGTTAAAATACATTATGTAAATACATTATGGTTTGTAAACTAATTAAAATTAATCTTTCAAACCAAAAAATAAGCGAAATCTATCCTGTAATGTCTATAAATTTTCAATGTATTTATTATAAAAGTGCTTTTGAAGGTGGTCTTTACTTTGTGTGATTTATAAATAGTCGATAAGTATATGAAATAACGGTAAAAGGTCATATATTGCAAAATTCACAAAGAGATTGGAAGGGAAAATCTTTTTGATCACAGCTTGCCCAAGGCTAAGCAATTGAAATTGATACGTTGATACTTATGGAAAAATATTCAATATATTCAGTGTTTAGAAGTTTAACGTGATTAATTTTCTTTCAATATATAAACATATATTTTTATTAAACACTTCCAATTAACCTTTATGCTATATAATTGAGTCTAATTATTGTCTACTTATTCGTACTGTAATTTCTGATTTTGTTAAAACTATACTATAGTTAGACCACAGAGTCTAGAGATTTTGACACTTAGATTATCATAAAAAGAGGGGTTAATTGTATTCAGACAAGGTGTTGATTAAAGTAAGAATTAAAGAATATCATATCCAAGTTGTGTATTAATTTAAAACCTGCAATATAAAACACTCACCAGCAAGCCAGTACTACCCACTAAAACCCAAGCACCCATCACGTCACAACTGCTATCCAGAGAAGTACCAGGAGTAACCCGCTAGATACATCGCCCACCAAAGTAGGCCCTCCCTACACCGCCCAACGAAGTGGGCCCAACCTGCACGTTTCTACGCTTCGCGCCCAGCTTGGCGGACGCTACTGAGCTCTCCCACCACGACAAGGTGAACGCACGTTGGGAAGGATATATAAGTAATGACCAAGTTTAACATAATTTATGTATTTTTATACAAAAAACTGTTACACTATTAGTGCTTTATTAATTGGATTGGTACTATGAATTCATAGAATATAAAGAAGTTGTTCGTTCGTTTGGACATTATGTAATTTTTAAGTTCAATAAAGCTTCTCGAATAGTCACGTTTGGTGCTTAATTTATTCTACCTGCAATTTAGCGAAGAGGCGAACTGCAATTTAACTTGGAAATGGAAACTCTCATATAAGTAGGCTAACCTTGTTTAACATGTCCTGTTCAACACAATTAAGTGCGCGATGTATACTCAATGCCATACATATTAGCATATTTTTTTAAATCAAATAATTCCTTCATCAAATTATGGTTTTGTAAGTAATTTTTATATTTAAAAGTATTTTTAACCCCCGACGCAAAAAGGGGCGTTATAATCTCAATACGTCAATGTAATTAATAGATATCTGTGTATCCGTGTGTCTGTCTGTGGGCTTGTAGCACCCGAATGGATTCACCGATTTTTATTAGTTTCTTTTGTGTAAAGGGTGACTTGATTGAGAGTGTTCTTAGCTATAAATTAAAAAATACCATTTAGCTGTTAGCAGGCTATCAGCTCTTTCCTAGACAATAAAAGAATTTGAAGAACATTTAGGGATTTAATGAATCAAAGTAATTTAATATGTTGGAACATTATTACGACAGCGCCATCTATGTAGTTCCGTGGTAAGTTACGAAGCTTGTATTACGGATATAGCATAATAATATAGTTGATATAGTACACATATAACGAATTTCCCCAAATTTACTAAGAACGAATTTCCCCAAGGGGCGGATGAGGCGGTATAAGAAGTAAGAACTTTCGCAAATTCGTATGAAAGTAAATAATAATAAATATTTTTTACTGTGCAAACAAAGAAAAATAAGTATGAGAAAAATTGTACAAGGTTTATGTACATGAGGCGGCCTTATAAAGAGCGATATCTTCCAGGCAACGTTAAGGTGTTGGTATTGATAAATTGTAATGGAAGGGATGTGAACAACATAAATCATATAAATTAATAATAATTATTATTTTTAAAATAAATGGTATTTACGTACTGACGCCACCGCAGCTATATTTATGACTCGAACCCGCGGCTGCTGGCTCAGAAAGTAGGGTCACTACCAACTGAGCCAAACGTGTCGTTAAAACATTGATATTTCTTTTTTTATTTTATACTAGCTTCTCATCCTTGCTTCGCTTGGTTTAATACGGTTAAAAACAAAAATAAATATTAAAAAACAAGAATAAATATACCACAGGTTCCTTTGCTAATCCAAACTGTGTTTTAGCACAGGTATCTGTGTTAACTTTGTGGCAAATACATAACATTCGAATCCGTTCAGCCGTTCTGGACTGATTGAGTAGGACATCCATCTGTCAAAACTTTCGCATTTATATAAGAACCGTAGTAAGATGAAGTAAACATTTTTATGCCTAAAAGTAATAACATTTGCATTGTCATTTTTCCTATCAAAATGACACTTTAGAAAATAAGCATATAAGCATTAAGCACCTTTCATCTCTCCTCTTCTATTATTGTTTTTGCTTTAGCTGGAACCTTCAACAGAATATAGATTCGACGCCATTCGAGTATTGTAAAACTTCGAATATGTAGAACCTTTTAGGGTCCTGCACTTTAACGTTCATTGACTTAAACTAGTCAATGGAATTTATGAGTATAATATGTTACACCTGTTCATTTTTGACATATATGTATATAGTTGTAAAATTATATTGAGCAGATTGCTGCTGAATACGTCATTATTAAGTCAGTAATGGAATATCATTATTATCTCAGTAATGAAATGTCATTACTGAGTTAATAATGACGTTAATAATTATATATTTGTATAATTTGAAAAAATATTTGTCATGGTCTGAGTCGTATATAAATATTAACTCAATAATGGTAAATACATTAAATAGAGATTTTACTTACAGACACAAGTTTATGGCCCATAAAATATATAAAGTAATGCTTACCATAACATTATGTCATTTTATAAATAATTAAAATTAGACACGATCGCAAGATTGATAAAAGAAAGAAAACATATATCTATAGAGCTATCCTCGGAAGGTTTTCGCTAAGAAGTAAAACAATAAATTAAATCTAACAATTTTAATGAGCATGAAGAAATGAGATATAATTTTGATGTTTTTATTCATAAATATAGGCGTTTGCGTTGGATTTTGATTACCACGGATAAAAACAGATTGACACTGTTTTTTTATTAAATGTGATATCTAATTTTTTGCTTTATTCTATATCCTTATTCTATTTAAGCAAACAAAAAATTCCAGAAATAATGCCCAAATTAAGTCGCCAAAATCTGTTTTGCTTATGTACTAAATAGTACAGTACTAAGCTTTAATATAAAGTCAGTTTGTGAAAAAACAAAAAAAGCAAAAACGTTATAATTATCTTTATATATATAATTCTTCTGTGAGTGTGTATGTCACTGAACTTCTCTCAAACGACTGGACCGATTTTGATGAAATTTTTTATGTGTGTTCAAGGGGATCTGGGAATGGTTTAGATTCACAATTTTGTCCGCTGGACAATGTTTTTTTTAATTAATTTTTAATTTATTAGTAGTTGTTGATTTTGGAATGTTTTACATTGGATCCGACAGACGGCGCTACCATCGCAGTGTCAAATTTTAAATAATACTAGCGACTCACTCTCGCTTCGCTCGGGTTCGTCCCTAGATTCAGCGCGAGCGAAGCCGCGGTTTCCGCTAGTTTAATTATAAAATTTTACTTTATGTTAACCCTTATCAGTAGTGTGTTTAATAAATGCAAAACAATTATTCTAAAACAAAGGGCCTAGGCAATTTCCAAACTCATTTCAAAGTTTCATATGAAAGCTTAACTAGTTCGTGGCTTAGAAATTTTCATTATACAATATTTGATTTTGTTACAAATGACATAATGAGGTAAATTACCAAAATAATTATCGTATGATGTAACATTATATAACGGATAAACACTTCGTGTAGATAACATTAGGTATACATAGGCGATCAATTTAGTTGAAGAGATTTATATCATGAATATATAAAAGCTGTTGATGGTAACTATTATTTGATCTAGCGTATACCTCGTAGCTGTAATTTGAACATATTTTTTCATTAATCGCAAAAAAATGAGAAAATATAATAATAAATAAATAAATATGTTAGGACAATTTTCAACAACGCCATCTAGTTCTGTGGTAAGCTATGAGGCTTGTATTACGGATACCAGATGGTTGATATCCACGCATAAATTTTAAATACTAATTTGTAAGATATTATAAATATTAAAAATATATTTTATATTATACAAATATTATAATAATGCATTATGAGAATATGACAGATAATATAAACTGCATTGAATAATTTTTTTTGATAAGTGATACCACTAAAATTGCTACAAAAAAATTAATTACACTAATTACATTAGGTATTATTTTTTTCTTAATAAATTTAAAACTTTTTCAGAGTAAAATAATTTTATTATTTAGTTTATGTTTTTTTTATTTTTCACTTGATAAGTATTTCTACGCTGAATTCGATAAATACAAAAAATTCAAGAGTCGATATTCCTCTCTAGAGGATCAATATTCTAATATTGTTACAATATATTTTACTACCCTGGTAGTGTGACCTGTGATCTAAGTATATATACCTGTGATCTAAGTACCTATATAAATGTAATAAGTTTCGTTCTATTTTTCATTAGCTTCTCTTAATCTTATAAATATTGTTTAATTATTACTATCAATTTTCAAGTTTATTAGTGACATAATAAACTTGTATTAAATTTAACAAAAAAATTACAAGTACATTTGTGTGGCAAAGTGTTGGTACTATAGTAGAGTTAATACCTCGCTGCAGACTCGGCCATAAATCATTCGAGTGTTTCGCTCTCTTTCCCACTCAGGGGCCTTATGGCACGGCATTGTGCATTACTATGCTGTGCATTACTGCAGTCGATGAGTGATATCGATAGTTCCTTTTTTTGTATCTTTATAAATGGGTGATAGAAATAAAAACACGTTTATTTGACACGTAATGGTCTAATTTATTTTTGTAGCGATTTAATAAACTTAATAGCACAGCACAACTAAAATAGTTATACTAAATAGGCTAAACATATTTGCTAATTATCCTCTTTAGTTTTTAATAATTAGTTAGTTAATCACATTAGTACCCAGTCAGTACCACAGTAGTTACCCTGCATCCTTAATGAATGCAGTATGTTTACGTCGTAACCTTGATGATTCCGTTATCGATAGTGGCCTTGCGCGCGCGCAACTAGCGCACATCCCTAGTGCGATTATGATTTATGGCCGAGTCTGCAGCGAGGTATTAACTCTACTATACAACCCCATTCGTAGCTAAGTGGCTCGCCGCAGATGTTCAGAAGCGAGTTACGATGGCAGCTATGTGAAGTTGTGCGCATCTTTTAAGTCAAAACTTCCCCAAGAAACGGTTGACTCGGGTTTTACAACCGGCAAAGTTACCGATATCTTTAATTCCTTGCTTTGTTCAAGCAACCCTTTTGTGATAATTACTCGGCTCTATCGCGTATACATATTGTACTTGTGTTTATTTTGATTTGATCAGATTACAGTAAGTAGTTTTCTCTAAGAAACTAGATACTATCGACAGTTCCTGAGATAGCTTACATATTTTATTTCGCTTATAATATAACTCGTAGCTCACCCTGGCTTCGTTCGCTCGGGTTCGTCCCTAGGTGTTCCCTGCCAAATTTAAAGTTTGTGACAAAAATGAAGGACTTTTATACAAACTAGAGAGCCCTTTGCTTCCTTAATCCGACCCTGACGCAATATCCGTTCTTAGCGAACATCCACTAAGTATACTCGTAAACTACCTCTCTGCCAAATATCTTTAACGTCAAGCAGGTTTCGATAAATTTCGTGTTGAGTGAATGAATTTTACCTATTTAAACTACTACCTATAATTTTTAAAGAAGGTCGGTCATAGAAATTGGCTTGCAAAGGTTGCTTTAAACCTAAAATAACAACACAACGCTCAAAAAGTTGTTATTGGTAGTTATGAGACCAATACCATCATAGAAATTACCTCTGGAGTCGCACAAGGACCGATTTTCGAGCTCTTTCTTTTTATGTTGGTTATAAACGACATACATAAACGTTTCAAGCACAGGGCTTTTTTATCCTGTGCCAATGATCTTAAAATATATTTTTAGTGCTTTCGAACCACATATTGTATCGAAAATAAACTTAATCTCAAAACAACAATTTAACAAAAAAAATAATTAATTAACAAATTTCATTTTTCTCTATGTGGTAAAACATCAATTGTGTTCAAAATAAACGGATCGCTTCAAACAGTTAATTAACTCTTTATATCCATTAAGAGAACATTTACCTACTTTGGCTACAAGATGTACGATTTTGTAATACAGATTTTATGCTCAAGGGGTTTTCTACATACATAGAAAATCTCTTGTGTCCTCTAAACCTTTATATGGAAGTTAAAATTATCGAAAGTATATAAAACTATTTTTTTACACAATATATAGTGTGACACCAAATCACATGAAATCATTTTAAAACTGACTTCTATAAATATAAAGCATTCTAGAATCTGAAGAATAGTGCGACCCCTGTTATCAAAATCCAGTAACATCGAAGACGTGAACTAAAGGAACTTATCAACTAAGTACCTATTTAGGTACTGCTATTTATAGTGTTACAGGGACAACCTTTCCTTTCAACGTACTATTTTTATGTATTTCTCTTACTGACTTAATGGCAACGATTTGTCGTTTCGATCTCTTTCACAAATATTGCAATATTTTGTTGTTTCAAAGTATTATGGAAAATTAAAAATTCCTAGCAGTGATCTTTAAAGACCAATAATAACTTCTTCTCTCTTTTTGGTTTTGGGGGAAAATTGTATTATGGAAATTTTATTTTATTTTAGATTTTATGTTTATTAAAAAAAATATGCCACTCTCGGCTAATTTACCTAATTCTTATAAAATCGTATAATCCCAAAAAGTTAAAGTAAGTACCCTGTGGTGATGCGAATATTATCCTTCAAAGTAGTACACAAAATATAAGCTAATCATTTTATTATTTCAAATATTATATTTCGAAGATAAGAGCAGATATTTTTTACATTATGATGTTATATAGGCTGGAACAAATTAACAGGAATATGGAAAAAAAAGATCTTAAGTATTGAAGATATCAAGTTTAACTCAAAGAGATCATTTCCTTACATTAAAAATATTAAATTATAACTGTATTTAAGCACTAAAAGGTCAATTTGTATTTTTTATCATACTGCTGTACAGTAGTACCTAAGTGATAATCCTAAAGTCTCGCTTTTTTCTAGGTTTTTAATTGCGCACTAAATTTCATTTAAACGGTTATTATAACGTTAACTTATGAAAGAAAGAAGCTATTGATTAATAACTTGTAAGAAATTTACCTATTTATATTAAAAAAATTATAAAATACCTACATATTAAGTAAGGAAATTATGCATTACACTAATATGACCATATAAGAACTCCGTTAGTGAATTATACTACAGTGAGTAAAAAAAAATATAAAAACATTCTTGATTTGGTAATATCTATTTTATTTAATATTATTCTTTAATACGATGAATTTCAAGTATGTACCTACCTACTATTTTTGCCGTAGACAGAAATATATTTCAAATAGCATTTGGAATATTGAAGTAAGAGATTTTATTCAATACTACGATTTTTGTATTTCAATAGTATAAAGATTTAAAACAGAACATCCATACGAAAACTTTTATAGACGTTACAAACGGACGGCTATTTGTGTTATTGACGTATAAACGCTCGAAATGGAAGAACTTGTCGCCAGGAAAATAGGATTCAATAAAGTTTACAACGATGATAATTAAATTTTATCATCTGTATATTGTAGGCAGTAATTAAATAAACTGATATAAGGATTTTTTGAAAGAATCTCAATTTCTCTCAATAATTTATATTTTACTATTTGTGTAGTATCTCTAGTACAGATGTGCTCAATTCTCCTCAAACCTATGTATTATAATGTAAATAAGCAAAGGCAGCACAGTTCAATCTATTTTTGGTTTGTATGTCAACCAACTTTTGTTTCTATTTTTGCTTAGTATCTATCTATTGATCGAGATTTAGTGTAATGTATAAATTAAAAAAAAACAATTGCTGTTTCTGTAGTCTCGCTAAAACTCAAAAATTGCTGGTCAGTTTTTTATTTTTTTATTTTGGAGGAAGTTTATCTCGAGTGGTTTAATATAATAAAGTCTAGAATCACTAAATATTATTAAAACGAACCCGAAAGGAGTGAGGATTAGTCGCTAGTCAATAAACGAAAAAAAATATATATTAAAGTTGAATTTTGACCACTACGCGAATACTACTCAGCATAAAGTTTTAATATTGAAGTAATACATTTTTGTTCGTATTTTTGTTATGAAGTTGTAGAAATGTAAGTGCTATGAATAAATGATGCAACTTGCATTTTATTCAAGTACGCTTGAGTGATATTCTATTCACACTTTTTTGTTTTAGTGAAATTTATTTTGTATTCTAACATTTCTTTCAATGTTATATTTTTTAAAATATTGTAGTAGTTACAGCGTTAAGTTCGCAAGACCCTTATATGATCTACTAATTATGTAAAACATATATCTTTTTCAGTTTATAATTATACTAAAAATATAATCAAAACAGAGAATCAAGTGGAATCTACACATTATTATTTTTTGTGGAGGAGTAGTTGGAGGATTTGATGCCTGAATTTACATAGCCTACTTTGTATCTCGAGAGAATATCTTAAATACACGATTATGTAGAGATATAAATTTAATTTAATATTTCAAGGTTAACTCCCAGTATAGTAGGAAAAATCGAACGATTCGTATCTTCATAGCGAAACATTGTTATACGAAAACCCATACGCTGTAAGTTTCGCGAAGTTTCTTACGATTACAGGAAATAACCTTATTTTCTCTTTGCACTACGTTACGCTATCTATTTTTAGGGTGGAGCATTTTCTGGTGATATGTTTTCATATTTAAGATGTAACAGATCTCTAACAATCAATAAAAATTGTTACAATAATGAATTATTTACAGTGAATTAATATTCGTTATACACATCGTATTTGGAATCGTCATCATGAGAAAGCACTGGACTAATTTTGATGAAATTTAGATTTTGTTCGTTTAGGTTTTCCGTATTAACATATACCTACTATACGTTTTATTGTGGGAAACGTATAAACACACAAATAAACAAAGTTTCATTTTACATGTAGTAGTAGTCCGATAGTATTGGATCGCAAGATTTCAAGCGAGTGTGAAGTTTAAATTGTGAGTGGTTCCCGTAGGAATTGAGCTTGTAAGTTGTAGCTAAAAGTTACTTAGACACCTCTGTAAAGTTACTTAGTAAACGAATTTGGGTCACTGGTCTTTTTTGATTTGTACAGATATTTAGCGCTAGACTTCGTCTTTTTTGGTTCCTTAAAGACATTACTAGATACTGTTATTTGGGTGTATTTTTAGTATTGTATAATCTACTTATTAAGTAATGTAAGCCTCTGATATAGGAGTTTTCAAGTTGGACCCCCACCTAGTAGGGCTTAAAATTAAATTCACTAAAAATAAGTATATAAATGTGTTTTATTATAATAAAAAAATATGTTCAATAGGTGCACGAATATGTTCGTTTTAAATCCGGAGGGGCTCAATAAGGATAGGCTTAAAAAAAGAAAAGAGAAACTTAAAAAGGTATTGAAAGTATGCTCTAAAACATGTTACAATTATTATGAGAATTTTCACTTTGGAAGTCCGCGAGTATAACTCCAGGCTATTGGCAAAAAGATATGATCTTTACACAGTAATGATGAAAAAAAGATTGAAATGGATATTTTTTATCGTTTGTTTTAAGATTTAATATGTTGGGACATTATTACAACAGCGCCATCTAGTTCCGCAGTAAGCAACGTAACGTGCTTGTGTTACGGATACCAGATAGTTGATATACTACACATATATATTTTAAATACATACATATTATAAATATCAACACCCATGACTGGAGTACAAACATTCGTGATTAGCAAATGAATGCCCCCAGCGGGACTCGAACCCGCGACCGCTGGCGCAGAAAGTAGGGTCACTACCAACTGAGCCAAACGAGTCGATTACCTACTCTATGCATATTTAGTTACGACTACTTTTCATATACGTATTTTTTTTGTGTATGCTGCGTGATATCTTCGCGAATCGATTTATATGATACCTTGGTTTAATTAAACGGTAATGTGTCGAATAATCTCAACATTGATTTAATATAATGAAAAATCTCATCTCTCATATTCCACCTGAATGAATTGCTTTTAAGATTTGAGTGATTTTGCAATCAAAGTAACTTTTTATTAGTAGAACCAACTTCCAGACACAATAGTAAAAAATAACTGAGCATACAAAATTTTACATTTGAATTATATATTTTCTCTTTCATGCGAGCATCGCAGTACATTTATTTAAATAATGACTTTCGTTTCAAATTTACATAATAAGATAATAATACAATTATCACGCTGAATTTTCGAATGCCTTTTAACAAGGGCTTTTTGCTGACTTATTTTAACCCCATTATTACCTGTGTTACGATTGTTAACTTAGTTTTGATTTACATTTTATTTATGTTTGTTGTATGCAAATTTATAAATATAAAAAAGATTTAATCTGATACTGTTATTTAATAAATGAATCACACTATTTACAAAGGTTTATATAAAAAAGTTTAGTAAGAAATCTCCACTGATGAAAATGCCCTTGCTTTTACTTTAGACTTAAACTATAACCTCGAGCTGTGAAACTTAGTCTACGAACAGTCCTCGAAAGAAGTTTTTCAAGAGTTTTTCTTGTTAAAATGAGAAAAATTTGTGCTTCATACCACAATGCAACTGCGAATCTTCCCACATCCATTATCTTTCCGGTCTGTTACATTCTTAAAGAATATTCTTTCTGCCTTGCGTTTCATTTCGATGTTGCATTTGGGCTAAACCAGCAATTAAGATAAATGATAATAATCTATACATATAATAAAATTCGAACGGATTTAAATCTGTACATTCAATATTTTTAAAAAGTCTTACAAAGCCGATTTGAAGCCTCATTAAGTATAAGATTTTATTGACTGGCTGTCTGTGGTGGACAACCAATGCGCAGATTTTGATGAGATATGGTTAGCATAGCATTTTTTTATACTAACTATTAAAACGTATCTAGACATAAGCCTGAATGAACGGAACGAGGGCGCTAGTTATATATAAAATACATCTTATTATGTAACTCCGCTACTCTATGTTATAAATGTTCTTACGATTTCTTCTTCTAGTTAAATTAAAAATATAGTAAAGTTTATCCTTGTACATAATATAGGTAGTGAAGTGCAACGAAAAATTCAACCTATTTTTGTTTAATAAGCCAGAGCAAAAATATTTATTATTTGTAATAAATAATAAGGGAGTGAAAACAAAATTTACACCGTATTTTCTTTAAATTAATAACTCATTTTACTAATCCCGTCATCATAAAGATCGTTTATTATCAAATATTGTGATAACATACATTTAAATTAAGTAAATTTAAATTTTGCTTGTTAAGCTCGACTTATGCGGCATGGAGCTTAATTAAAGTCTTAAGTCGTAGAATAAAACGGCATGCTCTAATTACTAAAACTTATTTTTACAAAAATTTACATTTCCACTATTTTAATTGAGAGAAAGGCATCTAGATTCTTATAAGGAAAATTAAAGGTTTGCAAATGTAGTAACAAATTCTTTCTACCTATGTAAACACTTATAAAATAGTATTTTGCAAACATATGATTTTATCTGAGTGACATTAAGTATATGCTTACTTTTAACATTCAATATATTTTTCCTTCTTTTAAGTAACTTAATTCTTTTTTAGGACAGCACAGATAATTTTTCTCCTTGGATTTTGTCTTGTTCCTAAGATAGTAATAAATGTAAAAAATGTTTGGCTTCACTAGCCCATAAGTAAATTTAAACATTAAAATATATGAAATAATGTGCTGAATTAATAGAGTTAGATAATTTAAGAAATATATAATTTATAGTGTAAACATGTAGGCTGAAAATATATTTATTTCCGAATTTTCGTGAAATAGAAACCAATTTCGGAATATCTAGAGTTCATTTCATTTCAAACAAAACGCCGCCGAATTCTTAGAACATAATAAATCTGCCGCAATTCTGGTCAGAAAACAAAAAGCATCGAAGTAATCGCTTTGATTTTGTTCTTACTGTTTGTAATCGAATTGTTTCTTTTGTTACTACATTCGTAGAAATGTCAAATTAGAGAGATGTCACGCGCACTTTTATTTCTCCGTATTTTATTCATTTTATGAAAAAACAAAAACCACTTCTTCCAAAGGTCGATTTAAATTAAATTAAGATTAAATTTCAAACTTTTGATATTGGATACTTTTAATCTAGATATATTATATCATATTTATACTATTACAATTTTCATATTGACGTGGCTGTATTAATTATTTGATCCTCGAAATATGGAATATGCTGAACTAAATATTTATCATTTCAATTATTAAGTGAAATCTACATTTCGACAGTAATCTTGAGATATAAGTTTTCAAACAAAAAATTATTAAAAATGTTTTACTTTTCTTGTTATACCTAACACATTTACCAAAAAAAGTTGTAAAATGATAGCAACTTAAAAAGTAGCATATAATTTAATATAAATTGGCATTAAATCTTTAATCTTCCATTAAGTGCTTACTACTTATCCATGTGTTACGTTTTTTATTTCTCTTAGTGGTGAGAGGTACTATAAAACAAACAACGAGTTCCGAAGATTAATGTGGCTTAAATTCCGAAACTTCAACAGAACCCATTCGAGATAGGCTCGTTTTCCTTTTTAAGCTTGCTTAGGCTTTCTTCATATAAAGTTTCTTTATTCTTTTATTAAATTTATTACTTCTTTTTTTTGGAAAAAAAAACCTATAATTTAACATGGGCGTTTTCAGTTATTTCGCATATCGGCTACATATCCGATATTAAGTTTTCATATCGATATGAAAAACGGTTTTCAGATATCGATATGCAGAACTATTAGCTTACCGTTTGCACAATTATAAGTTGTTAGTATTGATTTTTTACCCACGACGGAACGGAGACGGTATATTATGCGTTTAGGGTGAGAGATGTTTGTGTGTTCGCATGTGAAAAGTAATGTTCCCACCTATCTTCTAAACTAATGATCCGATTTTGATGCAGTTTTCAGTTATGGGTTCGGGTTAGATTGCTGCATGTTCTTCGATAGGTATTACGGTGATCACTCACCAGGGGGCGCTGCAGCAAACATTATTTGTACAAATCAATGTTACCACTTTTCTCTAAAACTAATAGTTCGATTTTGATGAAGTTTTCAGTGATGGGTTTGGGTTTGATTGGTGAATGTTCTTAGCTAGGTTTTACGGTGACAACTCACTAGAGGGCGCCGCAGCAAACACAAATAAGTGCAAATCCATGTTGCCATTTTTCTTCAAAACTACTTGTCCGATTTGATGCAATTTTCAGTTATGGGTTTGGGTTTGATTCGTGCATTTTCTTAAATAGTTGTTACGGTGACAACTCACCAGGGGGTGCTGCAGTAAACTACTGTTAGTGCAGAACCAAAACTAGTCCTAGTAGTTTGATGCAGTTTGTGGTTGATAAGTGAGGGTTCTTAAATAGATGTTACGGTAGTAACTCACTAGAGGGTGCTGCAGTAATATATTTTATATTAGCTACTATATTATATTAAAGACATGTTTCTCCATAACTACTAGTCCGATTTTGATGCACTTTCAGTTATGGGTTCGGGTTAGATTGCTGCATGTTCTTAGGATAGGTATTACGGTGACCACTCACCAGGTGGCGCTGCAGCAAACATTACTTGTGCAAATCATTACTTATTATTTTCATTCTACGTTATAATACCGAGTTGAGTTACAACAAAGCCACGGAAGAAGTTTATTTCCAAATACTTATCTAATATACAATATACATACTACTGTGGCAGAGGCATATCTTCCATAGTGTCATTCGGGCGAACGCCCGGGGCGGTGCGCTATGTATATAATATTTATGCTCTCTAAAAAGTTTAAAAAAAAAACAAAATTAAAAATTTTGAAAAAACCCACGACGGTTAAAAAGTTATTCAAAAAGGATAAAATAATAAAAAAAACCCCAACTTAAAAATAAATGTAATGCGAGATAAAAAAAACCAAGAATATCCGTCGGGGGCTGCCATCACTATTTTAAATTTTAATCGTAAATAAAAAAAAGGATAGAATAATAAAAAAAAACCCCGACTTAAAAATAAATGTAATGCGAGATAAAAAAAAAACAAGAATATCCGTCGGGGGCTGCCATCACTATTTTAAATTTTAATCGTAAATAAAAAAAAGGATAGAATAATAAAAAAAAACCCCGACTTAAAAATAAATGTAATGCGAGATAAAAAAAAACAAGAATATCCGTCGGGGGCTGCCATCACTATTTTAAATTTTGATCGTAAATAAAAATAAGTATTATCATCAACTTCTAAAGGTTCTCACAGTAGCTGCACAGCCTACCCATTAAGGATGTAAGTATAGCGCTTAAAATCTCTAATTAT
Source organism: Boloria euphrosyne (assembly GCA_951802675.2). Classification (NCBI taxonomy): domain Eukaryota; kingdom Metazoa; phylum Arthropoda; class Insecta; order Lepidoptera; family Nymphalidae; genus Boloria; species Boloria euphrosyne. Next base: position 8,017,005 of record OX637879.1, on the reverse strand, counting down.
TCACGTTACTATAAACCTTCAAAACTAGTTCATTTAATGGCAGTACCTGCCTAGGTTCAAAATTTATGTTAATAAAATGAGCTGTAACACCAATATAATTTTCTGTCTGTGATGAGGTCCAAGTATCAGCTGTTATACAAACGGAATCTGCTTCTTTATCGACTATATCCTTGACATTATTTAATGTTGTTTCGTATAGTGCTGGAATCATTGCCCCCGAAATAGTTTTTCTGCTGGGCAATGTATAGCCTGGAATATGTTTGGCAAATTTTTTGAATCCCTTATCTTCTACTATGCTGAAAGGCTGATAGTCTGCGATAAATAAGTCTAGTAGATCGCGATCGATTTTCCGCTTTTCATCTGTAGTAATTTTTTTGGCTACATAATTTTGCATAGTCTTTTGTCCGGACAAACCGGATTCAAAGAAGTTGTCGTGGTGGTATATTCTAGTAAAGTCTCTGAGCCTGTCGTTGGTGGATTAGATGACGCCGTGTTTAAGAGTTCCCTATTATTAATCCTTTCTGCTGTAACCTCAGAAGAATCACCCGAAGCTACCGATTTTTGCGCAAAGAAAATCGTAGCATGTGATCTTTTCAAATGTGCATTTAAATTTCCAGTAGTCGACTTATAAGAAAAAGTTTTAAAGTGGTAGTGCCATGCTTGTTACCTTCGGGTAGCAACCGAATGGGCCGGCACGCCCCGTATAGTACCACTCTCTCACAGAAGACCGGCGTGAAGTGGCAGCTATGCTGTCGCGTTTCGTCCGGTAAGTGAGAGTCTGGGAGGCCCACTCCCCATCCCTCCTCCCTCGCTCCCTTTCCTGAAAGGCCGGCAACGCATCTGTTGCAGAAGTCCATGGGCGGAGGTGATCACTTACCATCAGGTGAGCCTCCTGTCCGTTTGCCCCCTTTGTCCCATAAAAAAAAATTTTGCTTGCAATATTTGCACACAGCAAGAAATGAACTATTGTCTTTTTTTATAAAATGTGTCCATATTTCACTAGCTTTTTGTGACATCATTAATATTTACAATTTTAAAATTTAAAGAAATAGACGGATACTAAAACGTTTGTCGTTAAATATATATATACAGAATTGTCTTATTTTATTGTTCTAATATAGGTCCACAGTTTTTATTTTAAGAGTTAAAGAATTATTATATACAATTAGTACACAGTACAATTTACGTATTATTCACTATATTCACACTGCACAAAACAAGAAATACCTAAAAAAACTTAATTAGCACTAAGTTCAAAACTTAAATGAAATTAAAAATTGTCGCGAATTATTTTTTACACACAACAAACTCAAACAGTACTTCATGCGCAAAAGTAATAACAATTTTACACTAAAAACAAATATTAAGCACAGACTTTACTGCTTTTACGATAAAGTTTAAATTAGATTATTATTTCTTCATAACTAAAACTTGCTGGCGGCGAATATAGCTAATATTCGCTTTGTCTCACTTTTTCTACCGACAGTGTCATTAGTTGGAAAGAGAAGCGGCGAATTTTAAACCATTACCGATTAATGGTTTTTTATCGTTTTATATTTGTTAAGTTTTCTTTCGATATTTTTTCGATGTTTTAATGACATTAGCACAAAGTTTTAGTAAAACTAGAAATCCGTTTTAATCCAAGGGCATATCGATACGATAAGTTATAGGTGTGTATCGGTTTTTAGATACGTTTTGGTATAACGGACACATGCCTACGGCTATAATGTTATAATTATACTAACTGCTTAACTCATACAAGTTCCCAATTTTAGTCTAGTTGGATATACAAAAGGTCAATGATATTTCACTTTTCTCCTCGACCTTTTGTAGCGAAAACCCCCTTTTATGTTATCTTCAATGATAACACTTTTGCGCATCATAAAAACAAATTACTTTAAAAAGGTTTAATATAAGTGAAATAAAATTCTTCCTAGAAACATCATTTATCATTAGATGAGACTTACTGAGCTAATAAACTGTAATAATAAAATATAATATGTGTACATATTGTTCAAGAGTCTTACGTGACGAGACTACTTAAGCAAAGAAAAGCTCATATAAGTAGCCTATTAATTTTAACAGAATATTTATATACGCAACAATTTGCAATTTACTCGTATTAACATACATTTTAAAACAAGTTTTTTCTTTTTAGATGCGTACACGTGAAAGAACCTACGAGTATGTCAATAAAACCAGATTAGAGAACTAGCTAACGTCATACCCATCAAAATATGTGCAGTTGTTTTCTCCTGATGCGGTCACAGACAGATAAAAATTCTAAAAGCTGCAGATTCGGCTTCTGTATTGTTAATAATGATTATTTCAATTAAAAATAAAAATACCCAATGTACAAATTAGTCTCATTTAGAATTATATTACGAGTACATTCAGTACGAGTATGTAGACAAGTTTCATTAGTATAAGTGGTAAAAGAAAAACATTCATTGAGTTAAGAAACGTAAAGAATGATCTCTAAGAAAACAAGTTCTACTAGATGAGTATAATCACTGCAATTGCTGAGGCTCACAACAAATGCCTATAGATTAAAAGCAGGCACATCCTCGACGAAGTAGTACAAACAATTAAATAAGAAAAACGAGAAACAAAAGTTCCTGACATCGCATTTGCGACGAGTCAATGGCAGATATGCATTTTCCTTTTCCGCTTCCTATTATTTTATCTTTAAGCCATTTATAAGTTATACGAGTACGTATGGTAAAGTTACCTTGGGTTAATTATGCTTAAATAAGATATTATAAAGATATTATATATTTTTAATTTAATTTGTAACCACTTAAAAGTGCCCCTTACATTAGGAGATTTAATCTATTATCGTCGATGTACAAATTACCTCTAATCTTGTATGACAGTCATCTAAGATCAAGTTAGGCGGTTTAGGTTTTTAAAAGCTTTCAGTTTTTTTTTTCAAGATTTTTATGAGACAAAATTAGTATTAAGGGATTTTGTAGAACTTCTTGACTTCAAATAGTAGACTTGACTTCAAACTGTTAAGCAAAATAATAAAAAAAACTTTCATCAAACAACTGAGTTGGAAACTAAGAGAGCTTACAGTATTCTGTAGAGTCTAGATTATTTAATTTGTTTAAAACTTCAATCTGGTTCCGCTATGAAATCTAAAACCATAAAATCATAACGTCATTAAATATTTTATAGGTTTTTATTTACTTTTTATTTCGATCCGCTTGAGTACGGCGCATTTTTAATTTTTTTAATAATTACTACAAAATAGTCTATTGTTACTCCAGATCTAGGTATCTATATTATAAACTTTCTAAACATGTAACCAAGACAGAATTATAAGATATGTATAAAGGCGTAGGTACATAACATATTATAAAGACGCAAAATATTTCATTAATAGTATGTAGCGTTTCTTATTGTTGCAATCTTAAATGCAGGTGTTGGAATGGCCCTCAAAAGTAAAAGACTTACTCATCTCTTCCGTTTATTTACAAACTTCAATGGTTCTCATTTTCAAAATTAATACTAAATTAACAAAAATATCACAACGAGACACGTCGTACTTTCACTGTGGTCGTTACACTTCTGCTTGACGTTTGACATTTAAGCATTTATATAAATCAAAATGTCAATGTTGCCATCGACTGCATCGTATCGATTTTAACCAAATTAATAAATAATCGTTACTTATATTAAAAATCGACATTTAATATTAAAAAAAACGTGACAATTATGAACTAATAATTAATTATTAAATTATTTCTGCCATATTATTCTATATTATATTAAAAATTAATATTTATGTTTAAAAAAATGTACAAATTATGATGAGTATGCTAACAGACGGCCGTCCTGTGAACGGAATGTCCCCATTCCGGCTCGGCCATCCGAGAAGCCCAAGATTAAATCTAAAAAAAATAATAATAATAGTGAAACACAATAATATAGCACGAGAATTAATCTAAATAGTAAGAATTAATTTGAAAACAGAATTAATTGAAAACAGAATTAATCTAAATAGTAAGAATTACTAAAATTAGATTTAAAAAAATCCTGCTTTCTTATTAATCTAAGAATTTTGATGCACATTCAGATGAACGACGCAGCTGGAATTTTACTGGGACACCTGTGAAAACCAAATAAAGATTAGATGTTGATATAGTATATAATATGTAAAGTATGTATTATTTTAATAAATTTCAGTAGTTTCATACAAGTAGAGTATAATGTAACACAACTCAACAAGAGAATTAATCTAAACGATCAGAATTAAATAACAATTCTTGCTTTCTCATTAATCATTTCTACAACCATGATCTAGAATTTTGATGTACATTCAGATGAGCGACGCAGCTGAAATTTTACGAGGACACCTGTGAAAACCAAATAAAGATTAGATGTTGATACGAGTATATTACATAATATAAAAAGTATATTATCATTTTAATAACTTTCAGTAGTTTAATACAAGTAGAATATAATTTTAATGATAAGCAAAACAATAAGCAATGGTTTTAGCCGTTTATTATTCACAGATATATTACACATATTTTAGAGTTATCACTGCAATATTTGACAAGATATTTCACTTGTCTGTGATTTTACATTTAACAATAGTGATCACTGCATTCAGCAGAATGTCTCACTTATAAAATATTTCGTGATCCATTCAAAAAAACAGTGTATTAGACTTATATATTTCGTGATCACTGCATATAGCAGCATGTCTCACTTATAAAATATTTCGTGATCATTGCATAAAGTAACATATCTCACTTACCTATATATTCCATGATCACCGCTTGTAGAAGCTCACCTCACGTACTTATATTATTTAGTGTTCACCGCATATAGCAGCATGTTACACTTATATATTTCGTGATCATTGCATAAAGTAACATATCTCACTTACCTATATATTCCATGATCACCGCTTGTAGAAGCTCACCTCATGTACTTATATTATTTAGTGTTCACCGCATATAGCAGCATGTTACACTTATATATTTCGTGATCACCGGATATACCAGCATGTCTCACTTAGATGAATCGTGATCACCGGATATACCAGCATGTCTCACTTACATAAATCGTGATCACAACATACAGCGGCATATTTCACTTATATATTTCGTGATCACTGCATATAGCAGAATGTCTCACTTATAATTAGTGATCACTGCATTCAGCAGAATGTCTCACTTATAATTAGTGATCACTGCATTCAGCAGAATGTCTCACTTAGTGATCACTGCATTCAGCAGAATGTCTCACTTCATATGACCTAGAGTTTAAACAATGATCACCCCATATAAGGGTAAATTTCACACAATTATTCCTAGTGATCACCGCATACAGCGGCATATTTCACTTATATATATTTCGTGATCACTGCATATAGCAGAATGTCTCACTTATAATTAGTGATCACTGCATTCAGCAGAATGTCTCACTTCATATGACCTAGAGTTTAAGCAACGATCACCCCATATAAGGGCAAATTTCACACAATTATTCCTAGCGATCACCGCATACAGCGGCATATTTCACTTATAATTAGTGATCACTGCATTAAGCAGAATGTCTCACTTATAATTTACATATATACTTATAATTACATATATATATGATAGACACATAAAGCATCGTATCTGTGTAGTTAAGTATAATATACCACTTACTTATATATTTAGTGTTCACTGCAGAATATACTTTTGTATTACATTTTATAATATACTACGAATTACAGGAGTTCGGTTTTGAAGAGCATTAATAATATTATTTTAACAACAATTATTTGCAATTATAACAAAATCGTATGATATCATATTTATTCTTTTATAGCAGTCTGACTTTTACCAGTGTTCCTAACAGTAAGTTGTCCTATTCTTGTTTTTGGAATTCTTTAGACTTTTCTACAATGGCGAATGAAGTTTTGTTTCTTTAGTATTATTTTGAATGTTACTTTAACTCCATTGCACTTTGTTTAAGTGATTGTCTCAGACCTATACTCTATTTATCCATGGAGGGGTCGCGACTACATTCAAAATATTTTTGGCTCACACTTCTTTTACATATATATGTATATATATTTTTTATATTGCCGAAGTAAAATTGCTAGTTCCTCTAACTGACAAGTTTGGTTTAATATCACTAAATATATATATATATATATTTTGAAATAAATAATATATATAAATATGTTGGGACACTTACACACTATCTAGTTTTATGAGCCTTATATTATGAATACCAGATGTTTGATACTACAGATATATAATTTTTTTGATGTACATGCAATATACATATTATAAATATAAGCATCCATGACTGAATCACAAACATTCATGCTCAACAAATAATTACTTACATCGGGACTCGAAGTTAATTATCTTGCTTCTAAGGTTTCTAATAGTTTGGTAAATATTAATATGCTAAACCTATCAATGATGCCCAAAATAATAGATTACTGCTTTCACTTTTAAGAAATTGCTCTATATGGTCCATTTGCAAAGTGTGAAACGGAGTGTGAACCCTTAGGTTTTAGGTGAAGCAGTATTTTTCATTGTAGATGCTTCGTTGTATATTATATGCTCCAGTATGGAGGATGCAAATCCTAGTCTTATACAAATATATTCATTTTAAAACAGAAAATTTTATCTTTGGTTTTATAATCTAGGGGGAGATGTCCTAACTCATCGTGGCTACAATGAAATATCCAATTCAATTCATCGCCAATTCTTATATATTCCGTTATCCTTTATGACGTATTGTTTTATAATAATAAGTATACTGTAAGTATCCAAATTAGCCTTAACTAGTTTTAATTTATAGTCAGTCAATTGCACCGCTTGTAACCATTCGGTTATTATTACACTCATTGTCTGTAACGTTCGAGTATTTTCGGAATGTTCAATTTGTAGATGGAGAGGGGGATTCTGGCCTAAAGCTTCCGCGTGCTGCAGTTGGATTGTTTTTTTATAGTAAAATTGTGTTCCTGTTGAAACAACTACCATACCAAGAAACAACTTCCTATAAAATATATATGAAACTCCTTTACTGAAAGAACTTCGTCACGTGTCTTATTCTGAAGTATGCAACACGTTGTAGTGGCTCCTTCTCATTGGGTCTTTGCAATAATATCATCCACGCGCGGTTTTACTTGCGTCACGCTTCTGCAATGCCCTTCGGATTATGCAACATTGCGAGAAATCATTCATCATCAATCACTGTTAAAAGTAGATTTGTGATCTTGACCCAATTTTCAAGATACATTCTTAGTCGTCGCAAGATTTGTCAATGATTTTGCTATGCTATTAAATCCAGAAATAAATCTCCGAGGAAAGCTTACAAGCCATACAAACTGTCTCACTTGGTGTACATTCATAGGTGCAGGAAAATTGAATACAGTATTCTTACTACCTAGTCGTAATACGTCGTAATACCTCCTTCCTTCATATATCAAGTAGTTGAGCTGTTTCAAAGTAAGAACAGTATTTCGCAGAAATATTAAAATTTATCGAAACTTAGCTTGATCATCAATGGTAGAAGGAGGGGATAGGAGATTATCCATATATCGAATTGCCAAATCATACGTATTCTTTCCGAGAGCTCCATTTACTATATGCCGAACCACAGTTGCGGCATAACCAGATTAAATAACATCCTCGTACATTTATAGTGCCCTTCTGGCGTCGTAAGTGCTGTTAAGTGCTTCGACTCTTCTGACGTTCATATTTAATACTATCCGGATTTAAGATTCAGACAAAACATTTTCTTAATAAATTGAGTAAGTTTTGCAACTTTTGTTCTTTATCTCCCATTAAATTTTCTTCAATACGTAATATTTCCGTATTAATAACTTCTTGACTTATAGGCTTGTCAGGATGTTATCGAGAGCAATTCGTCCCACTGTCAATTCAGTTGGAGGCTTTTTAAAGTATATTATTCTTGTACACAAAGGATGAGCACCAGCTAAAAGCTTTTCCTTCTTTACTAAAATACGCCAGGTATAGTACTAGTATTTTATTTTACCCTCTCTAAATGATATATTTCCTGGTAAGTTATGATATAGTTTTAAATCTTACTCACTACGTATCTGGATTATCGGTATGTATCTCACGACAGTGAAGTCTGCATTATAAATATCCATTCTATTCATTTCTTCCTTACACGAAAGCAAAATTAAAATAGTATAGGTATATCTATTTAATTCCAGTGATGTTTCTGTTTGTAATAGGAAATCCGTATCTAAAAATTCATTGGGTACTACGACATGGCTTTGAGGTTAACTTTTATAAAATCCAGAGAAACATTGACGTCAACCTTTCGTAGGTGATTTAAACTCCCAAAAGCAAAACCTTCTATAAGCGTTTTCATCATTCTGATCTACCGTGACAAACAATTGCTCAAATAAAAACTTGCGTTGACTGCCAAATTCTCTCAAACGTCACTTTACTTTTTTTTTAATATAAGAATCATTATAATAAAAAGTATATTATATAACTCATCTTGGGTCGTGATGGAGAACATTGCAGGCATTTTGTTATTCTGTTCTCTATAGTAGTCTTTAGAAATATTTCAATTTTTTTTTGTTTAAATCTCTTGTGTTTATATTTCCTTTCCGCCTACATTACACGAGCTGACAATACCTGGATTTATCATAACAGTATTCTTCAAGTGTATCCTCTCTATACGGTTCCTTCTTGCTAAAATTTCAATTTATTTGTCAACTAATTACGATCAGAAAATACAACAATAATTTTTATCTGCCACGCTTTTTATACTATTCAACTGAGGATGAACTTTCATATCAGCTCCGTGCTAATCAAGACAACTTGAGCAGTGTATAAAAACCCGTTTGGGTGTCACTCCATTTATGTATAATTGCCATCTCCTTAACCCTATTGAGCCAAGTTTTAATGAACTGAGTTTTCTGGCTAGGGTTGAAGCTATTTCATGACCATCAAATGTGTTTTGTGTATGACTGCTGAGTGCGTTGACAAATCTTTCCATTAAGTCATTGTTTCTGCTGTATGGTTCTAGATTCGAACTGAATCTCGAAACTGACATGAAGACTTCTTCTTCCTAAACGCATTTCTGTTTTCCAATTAACTCTCCGATAAACGGATGCGCGATGCCGACGTGTTCTACGAGGTTTGTAGTATCTTCCTCATTTTTCTCTTATGTCCATCATGCGTCACTAAGCGGATAGCCACTTCGCTAAGAGTCCGAAATTGTACTGATAGGTATTGTCATTAGTATGTATTATTAATAGTAGTTATTTGAGAAAATAAAAATAAATGTGCCCTGGAAACCACCTCGAAATCCATGTCCATTTCTCAAAACAAGTAGATACAGGACTAACTTAGGAAAATATCACCCATTTGCTCGAATGGCGCGACTATTAAATGCAATACCAACAGTAGACATGGGTTTCGATACATTTAACACATTTAAACAAAAATGTTACGCGTACTCTACGTGATTTAGTGGATTCGCACATCTAAATTATTATTTTTAATTATTATCATTAGAATTAATTTTATTGTTTTTGTTAAAGATTTTGTTTTATTATTTTTCACTTTCTTAGATATATTGGTTTTATCACTAACTTTAATTAAGTAATGCTGTCAACACTATTTCGGTGCATGTTGTGTTCTCCAGTAATTGGGGGTACATTTTAAGCAAAGATTTAAAGGATACTATTATTATTTTTGTATTTTATTATGTACTTCTGTTGGAGATCCTTAATAAATAAATAAATAAATAAATAAATAAATAAATAAATAAAAGAAATATATAATTATTATTATAATTATAATAAGCAATATATTAGAATAGGTGTATCCAAGGTTATATAATATGGTTGTACCAGATTGATTATAAAAGTTGATTATAGAATATTATTATTCTTATCCACATTAACTATGTGATTTTGAGATTTAAATCATGGTTAATGTAGATACATCAATAACGACTCTTTCTTTGAATACGGATATGTATATGTGACAATTTATTAAGTTAAATTATCATAGAAACAGTTATTAAAACTATGAAGTAAAAACATCGAACATAATATCTCAAAACATATTATAGCAGTAAATTCATTATAATATAATTTATTCAATGTAAATAATCCTTTATAAAACATCAAATTGATTATTATATATTATAAATAATAAAATTAAATTAAACGTCTGAAGAAAAATGTATTATTATTTTACTTAGGTATGTAATACACAACAACATCCTTCAAATTTATTTTCTATCTATTTTTTTAAATATTTGATTAACTATTAGTGTGATAATTGATAATAATATTATAAACTAATAATATAGATGAGAGAAAAAAAAATATAATTTTAGGGTAGATTAATAAAACATCTTATATCTCAACGATAAATTTAAAATGATATTAAGTAAGTACAGTAGTACTATGTAGATTTCTATTGCAAAATGAACATTACTTGATAAAACTTTACTTCGACCGACGTAATGTCTTAAGTTCATTCTGTACAATTATATTATAAAACAAAGAGTACATACCAATGTGAGCTGATCCGTACCGCTTCTGAACTGTTGGAATGGCCCTCAAAAGTAAAAGACTTACTCATCTCTTCCGTTTATTTACAAACTTCAATGGTTCTCATTTTCAAAATTAATACTAAATTAACAAAAATATCACAACGAGACACGTCGTACTTTCACTGTGGTCGTTACACTTCTGCTTGACGTTTGACATTTAAGCATTTATATAAATCAAAATGTCAATGTTGCCATCGACTGCATCGTATCGATTTTAACCAAATTAATAAATAATCGTTACTTATATTAAAAATCGACATTTAATATTAAAAAAAACGTGACAATTATGAACTAATAATTAATTATTAAATTATTTCTGCCATATTATTCTATATTATATTAAAAATTAATATTTATGTTTAAAAAAATGTACAAATTATGATGAGTATGCTAACACAGGATCGTTTAATTTAGGTTTAAAAATATTTTTATCTATTACTAGGTTAGCAATAACATTTTTTTTATTCAAAATTCAAGTAATGACTGCCGCTGGGCACACCTCTCGAACTTTTTATAAAAATTTTACACTCGCTTTACGCTTAACCAATAGCATAACTACAGTAGGATAGGAAGGCAGATATTGTGCAGAAATTACGAAAATCCTTAAATAATAATTAATTGCAACAAAATAAATATAAATCAAATAAATATTTGAGTTAATCCAGTATTTATATAAGTACATACTTTGTTTCAAAATGATACTTAAATGTCTCTATCTTACAACGTGAATATCATATTTTATTAACCCTTTCGGAGACGTGTCTCTGGAATGCTTTTGTATTTTATCTACATGTTATAAATTTGGTGATCCTAACAATGCCTCCTTGCGATATTTTTATCTCGCTTGGCTTTTGAAGTGTCAGTGCCATTTTTCAAATAAATTTCCTTATATAAATCTTGAAAAAGTACCCGGAAAATTTTCCTTTTCAAGGTTAAATCTTTTTTGAAGTAATTTTTATAAAATATAGTTTGTTAATTAGCCGAATATAATATTATAATACACTATAGTTGTTTCTACATAATATATCTGTTCTAGACATTGAGTTATTATTACTACGTATAGAGTGGACGCCTCAACTTGATTTCTTGTAAAACCTGTTTGAGCCGATCGGCACAAACGCGCTTAGTCTGTGCCGAGCGGCTGCGGTAGCTTGACGCATTGGAGTGAAAAATATTACATACGTCTAAATATGCCGTCATGTGTAGTGAGGTACTGTACAAACCGTTCAGGAAAATCAAATAAAAGTCAAGGAGTGACTTTTCACACATAAGTTTACTGCATTTTCGTTTAATCACGCTTAATTTAATAATTTTGTATAATTTTACAAGTCATGCCGACGCGCGTAAGCGCCGTGTAAATCATGGCGCTTGCGACGTTACAAAAGCGTGGCATTGCATCCCCCGAACTAAACGCGTAAGCGCCAAGAAATTCACGGCGCTTAAGACGTTTTGATCGAGTGGTTCACGCCCCGCCCTCTCCTACAGTTGCGACAATTTTTTTGTTTGCTACAGCTCCTCTATACGTAGTAATAATAACTCAATGGTTCTAGACTTCGAAATTAATCAACCGATGTGCACTAAGCCGGTTTCACTAGAAAGGAAATAAAGCGAAAATGATTTTGGGCACTAAAACAATGCATTAGCTAAACTAAACGTTTTACTTCGAGAAAATTTTTCATCTGGGAGAATTACATAATATAATATACTAACCGTTAAATCGTACTCAGGAACAAACTCAAGCGAAATCCGTGAGAGTCCTTGTTTTATAAAATCCTTTTTTCTAAAATATTAAATGTATGAATCATCGACTTACATTATATTCCGTGAAATGCTTTTGGCAAAACAAGCAAGTATATAAAAGTAAATTAAGATGTCGAAGCTGAATTAATATTTATTAGGCTGTAATACAATAAACAAAACCTTCGCACATAATTGTGTATAGCTCATGACCACTGAACATGATTCCTAATTTAGGAGACAGCACGAAGCGCTCATGGGTTTTCAATAGGTTTATTCGAATCCGAAAGGGTCATTGATATCGTCTCAACATTTTTTTTTATTTTAATCATACATAAACGCGGGATTCTAAGCAAAGTGCAATTTTTGTCAAAGATTTAACGCAAGCTTTGATTCTAATCCAATATCATTTGTAAATAACATTACATAATACAATATTTAAATATTATATAATATAATAAATGGAAACAATTTGCAACTTGTTATAGATTTGCTTAATGTTCTAAGACTTAATAAGTTGAAAATAGCTTAAGAAGCTAATCAATCAATTAAATGTTAATTTGAAAGAATTTTTAATTTAATAAAACGAATTTTTGTAGTCCCGCCCATAAAAAATATTTAGCTATAAAATGATTTGATTGTCTATTTGTAGTCCTGTCTCTTTAGTAATGTAACATTCAAAAAAATAATAATACGAATGATATAAAGGTCACTTTTCATAATTAAGTACTCAGGTGGATTCACGGGCACAAGTTAGTTTAGTACAACTATGACTAATGTTAAACAGTAAACTATGAACGTGCATAATTGAATGAAATTATCGATAAATTTTCTCACATACAAAATCCCTTTACCCAAACTCGGATAAAGGGATTTATTGAGAGTTCAATAAATTTGGAAATCACCTCCTAATCAAATGAATTAAGTAATAAATGACCTTTGGCACCGACTGCAAGAGACAGATGGAATCCATTATTGAACTTAATATTAACTTTGGCATATTGAATTAAAATTCAGATTGCGAGGTAAGTTGATAAGTATTTCGTTTTGTATTTATAAATTTGTACGAGTATGTATGTGTATGAAAATTTCTTGAAGCAACTATTCATTACTAAAATTGTAAGGTTTTTTTATGTTTTCAATGATTTTCTTTTATATATTTTTTATTTAAACTGTTTATTGGAGTTGGAATAGGTTATTATGCAATTTAATACCGAAACTTACGCCAGAGAGAGAGAAAGGGCGAGAGCAATCATATTTACAAATAAATAAGATATGCAAAGTTTAGACTAAATTAAATATAGCTATTTCAATTATTAAAGGTAAAATGCTGAATAAGGTCCAAAATAAATATCAAAGGAAGAGTAGGCGAAATCAGTCGACACTATTCAAAAAAGCTTTATAAAAGTCCAATACGCAAATTGAATCTTACGTATGAAATTTCTTATTTGCTTTCAAAATATAGGCCACTCTGCTCACCGCTTATCAATATATTTCAGGTGGACTGAATCAACATTTTATAATTCGAAAAGATCGAATATATTGAAAAGCTAATGTCGTTCATATGAAGTTAAAAATATCTTTTACTTATTATATTTCAAACTAAGCTTTAACAATCACTTAAATATGTAAAATACATATAGAGTGTTAAATTATAGTTATTTTGTACTACTCGCCAGTGGCAAGCAATTGGAATACAAATGATGTACATCTTCTATACAAATAAAACTAATAAAAAGGTCAAAGCTTTCTACTAAATATTATCTTTAAAAGAAAATTGTATTTGAGAAATGTTATAAATTAAGGGAATTCTAGCTCGTTTGTATGCATATCCATTTCTAAAAGACGGTTGAACGGATCGAATGAGACTTTCGGTCAAATAGTAATCAGACAGATAAATTGCATTTCGATAAAGCAAATTCAAAGGATACTCCTTTAGCCTTTTTTATTACCACTTAATTAAAAGTGGAGTATTTAAAGGTGTAATTATTTAAAAGAAATACACGCAGAAAAAGCCAAATACATAAGCTAGTATTGACAAGATACCCAAAACAATATTACAATTTTCATTTCTTGAAAGAACAACAATTGAATATAAAATAATAGTTTAACATTTGAATACCAAATCTAAAATCGATGATCTAAGATCTCGTCTTCATATAGATTGAACAACAGCTGTCTGTTAGCTTACACAAAGGGAGCAATTGCGGGAGCGTTTTGAAATTTGCTGCTCCCCAGATTATCGCTCTTTGTCCGAGTCACGACCATCTCCTCAGGCAACATTTTTAGAGACCCATCTTTCTATTAAGAAAATATTACGTAATTTCCTGTGCATTTCACGGTTTAGATGTAGTCTGTAAATAAACAACAATTTTTATTTTCGTATGCTTACTTTTATGAACCGACTTCAAAATAGCTTTTTATTTGGTTTAGTTTTTCTCGAGCAGTAATGGATATCTAACAAATACTTGCAATATGTTTTTCCTAGATTTATTTGATGTAAGTACAAATAATATCATTTTTATGTTAATAACTTACTTAAACATTTATATTTAATTAAACAATTTTCAAAATTATGATTTCAATATAGATCACTATGCTTAAAAAAATAAAAGAAGCATGCTTCAAAAAAAAAGAAAAGAAAAAATTCTGTACCGTGTAGTGCCAATTATGAGTATGGTGTTAAATTTCTTTTCTTTAGAACGACTAAAAATTTTATAATCATATAGTATCATAAGTTAGATTTAGCCAAAGCATAGTCAATTTCTGTATGACAATGTTATAGCGTTTTGAGTTTCTTGGTAACTGGAGTTGTGAAATCCTCATGGTACGAATCAGTCTCGCTTCTTCTTCTTCTACTAAAATTTAAGTGATAGATTTTTTATGGTAGTCTGAAAACGAGCGGAGCCGCGATAGTAATATTTGTATTCATCCCATTGATGGTCACGGATGGATCAGGACATACAATCATAACATAGTGGGGACAGACATAGACCACTAAGCTAGTCAAGTGCAGGTGGGTGGACTGCCCAATATGTCTTTAGAAAACTTCCTAGGTTCTTTCAGACATCCAGGTTTTCATACCTTGTAAGACAATTGGTGGTAATTCTCAAAAAAATTTGGGCATAATTCTCATATGAAAATATCGGAGGTGCGTCTCCCGGGATTTGAACCTACTTCACTCGGTACTGCTTACATTATATAAGAAACATTTTATACATATTCTATATAATTTTCTACCTCCAAATTCACGTAAAACTTACACGTAACACAACTAAAACGAAAGAATTTTAAATCCGACAAAGACTAAATTGGGCCTTAATTTCGTGGAATACTGTGGGGATTGACAATAGGCAACCTTTTTTATTACGGCATTTCTTGAATAGTCTTCAGTAAACACGCTTTGATTGTCTAACTTCGACGAATTTTACGTAGATGTGTCTTAAAGTTTTTCGAGATCATTCTTTATAATATTATTGATTTGTATAACGGACTATGGCGTGATCCGTGCTCTGCAGTAAAACGTTAAAAGGGGTGAATCCTAAAATATACACGTGAGAAAAAATATGTAACAATTAATTATTAGCAAAATGAAGAAAAAGAACACTGTACAAAAACATAACTCTAATCAGTAGACCACTTCATTTAACAAAGATTAAACTTAGCTAGGATCACTTCTAACAGGTGTAAATAATAGACATAACACGTACAGCGCAGATCGCACACATTAAAAATTGGCGGTACACCTATCGCCAATCTGATACTGGGTTTGTTGATAAAAACACTTTCTATCATTGGTCTGACCCGGGACTTGAACCCAAGACCACTGCATTTAAACCTGAACATTCTAGCGACTAGACTAATATGGGAGGTTGCATTAAATCACTAGTTTAGAGAAACATGAGCTTCTTTTTATTATGTGGATAAAATTAAAGCAGAGTGTTTTACACTCGGATACTCGATGCACTCTGAAAATACTGTGGTACGTGCGTATTGCGGTGCACCGCTAAAACATTTCGGATAAAACCCAGTACAAAGTAACCATTTTGTTTAACGTATTGTTTTTCTAACAATGCTTGCATTATGTACACTTAAAATAGAACACTTGTGTTGAAGACTGAAGTAAAGTTTTCTTAAATACTGAATATGAACATCACGTAAAGTCTGTAATGCAGAATATTCTTTGTTTAAATTCCAGAATAGTATGTACTGTGTAGTCGAAATGTGTAAAATGAATATTTAGAACAAAATATTTTAATAAATTGACATTGAAATATTGAAAAGCATAAAAATGAATTAGCTATAAAAGCATAAAAATGACTACGTGAACTGGAACTTAATTACATTATATATTTTTATCAGATTCAGCTTGTGTTGGAAATACTTTTATCAAATTATAGAATAGTGGCATTTGGTTTTAAGTCAGCCTCTCCATAAAATTATAAATAACCGCTTCGCTTGGGTACGCCCCTTAGTATTTTTTGAGCGGAATCCTAATTCAGAAACAGACAGAAAAAATTAAACTGAGCTTTTCCTATGCTGTGTATATTTCTATATCTATACATTTACAATTAAATTCTCTACTTCAAAGCGTACCAGTTAATATTATGCATTTGGTGCAAAGTTGCTGTTAACATTTCAAACTTTAATTTTATTATGTTCACTACTATTCTAAAGAGAAAATATATTTTTGTACGTTTGTTAGTCACAAATAAAAAAATAGTTTAATTTAATTAATTAAGAAAAAACAAATAAAAAGTATAAAGATAGGTTAAGGCTAGAAGTCTAGAAGGGAGATAATATGATAGTTATTTTCCCGAAAATCATCTCTTAAAGAGTTACAAGGGCGATGAAAGTTTGTGATAGGTATCTATCAAAAAATTTTTTAAAAAGGGGTAGGAGTAGAGTCTATTTCATACTAACCGTTTCAACGTAAGGACCCGAGCGAAGCATGGATGAGTTACTAACATTTTAACTTTTTCTAGAGTCTCTATCAGTAATTTTTAACAATATAGGTCTAGTAATTTATAATAGATTCATACATATTATAATTTACGATATTCACATATTATTAATTTTATTAAAGTGTAAATTATCAAAAAATTTGACATGTTTAAACTTTAATTTATGTAATTTTATGTACATTTGGACCGATTTTTAAGCATACTAAGTTTTAGTTCATGGTAGGAAACACTATATCACCTTCTAGCTACAGGCGCCATTTCGAAAGACCATTATGCTTGCAATGGGTGGAGTCAAGCTATTTATATCAGATTTATGTACAGCCAGTTCTAAAATTATCTATTCTCGTAAAAAGTAGGTAACGTAAAATGCAGCATTTTATAGTTACTAGAATAGGTACTTAAATAAAAAATCCTGTAGTTTGAACACTTAAGAAGGAATAACGAATTTATATATGATATAATATATAAACTATAGAAAACTTAATCGGATTATATAATAACTTTTCTTAGCAACTTTAGTTTGTTCCACAAAAAATGAAGTATGCTCACACATACTTGCGAGAGCCCTTAGACCTCCTTAATCCGCGCCTGTCACAAAATCTGTTCTTAGCGGACGTCAATTAATTACAAACTACCTCCCAGCCAAATCTCATCTTTATTCGTCAAGCGGTTTTCGATTTTTTGTGATGAAATTTTCGCTTTTGAAGTGGCTCTTTTATGACTAATTGTAAACTTCCTTTTTAAATAGACTCAAAGTCATTGTAAGTGTCTAATTAAATAAAGTTAATTCTAATTTTCAGTTTCTTATTTACTATTCAGAATCATATCATTTTTTTCACAGTAAAAAGTAAGTATACTACATATTGTGTTCAAACTTATTATGGTGCGATTACGATTTAGATACGCTAAGGACTGTAATTTAAGCGAGCGGGGGTTACTTTAGCCTTAAAATAATGGATGTAATTTATTAGATTAGTAGGATTAGGTCTTAGAAATTAACCTATTATTAAGGTAAGGTAGTGAACAATGGGAAAGATATCAAGCATCATCAAGCAACTGCAGATTATATGTATTCTTTTTTTGTCATTCTTCTATGTATAGTATATCTGAAGCATGTTGTGTTTACCTTAATATAGATTTAAAATTTACCATTGTTAGCTAGATGTTTGTAGTAACTAAATAGTAAGTGTAGTAAATGTATTAATTGTAAAACTGCTGGTAAACCATAAATAAATAAAAAAAGATGTGTGTGCGATTCACACACGATAGAAGTGAAACTTCAGTAAATCGACAAAAGAATGAGATATATAAAAAAAGAAATGTCAAAAAATAAACAACGGTTACCATGGCAACATGGGAATGTATTCTATCTCATTCTCTCCGACTTAATCCTATACTTTTATGTATTTCTTTCTTTATCGTGACGCATTTTCGTTTCATCGAGTTTCAAATCACAACGATTCTAAAGAAGTTTCACTTCAATAAAATAAGAATAAAACATTAAAGCTATGAAACAAAATGCCGTATAATGAAATGTATAATTCTAATTAATAATTTACATTAAGACACCGCACCATCTACAAGTAGTTCCATAGTTAGCTACGAGCCTCGTGTTATGGATACTGTATAGTTCATACATAAATGTATAACATTAAATACATATATTATAAATATAAAAACTCATTACATGCTCAATACACAAATTAATGCCCACAAAGCAAGTACTTGACTTTTTTGGGACTTCACACATGAAATTTTACCTTATTTAAATGAGCTCAAATCAGTTGTGTGATATTTTTAAGGACTACTAATATATTTTTATGTGAATAAGGCTTTTTTTAATATATGGCTGCTTTTAATGCAGGATTTCTACATTATTATTATACTAGCAAAGCCGCGGGTTTTGCTAGTTAAAATAAACAAAATTTTTAAAATAAAAGAAGCCCAAGTTACTCCTCATACCATTAGCTATGTGCGAGTGAAAGTACTATTAAAATCTGTCAGAGATTAGTCGGAACAAACAGACAGACAGACAATTTTTTTTAATATTAGTAGTTAGTACCGTATAAATACTTTCATATGCCTTTAGTGAACAGCTGTTAATTTGAATCTAAAAACAGTTCAACTTTATTTATACGTATTGATGTATAGATAGGTAAGTTAAGATATTTTGATTACTTTATTTTTAATCGAGCATAATATAAAATACGCGAGTTTGATTGAAAATTATTATTAAGGAGATATTTTAGTAAAAGGCTTGATATTAAACGATCAACTTACACTAGACAACCTTTCACTGTAAAAGTTATTCATAAAAAAAAATGGAAAATAATTTGCACTCTAAATCTTCAACCAGTTTACCGGATTGATTTTAAATTCTGAATTATACAAACCGCTCTTCTTGCGAGATTATATTAATATCACTGAAGGTCTTGCTTTATTGGTTTTAAAGGTGGCTTTATGCTGAGATTATTTTAAATTATTTCGAAAAATTTCTGTTAGTTAGTCTCCTACGAAAAATAATACTTTAAACTTTTCGACGTCACGTTTGGCTCAGTTGGTAGTGACCCTACTTTCTGCGCCAGCGGTCGCGAGTCCCGCTGGGGGCATTCATTTGTTAGTACGAATGTTTGTACTCAAGTCATGGGTGTTAATATTTATATTATGTATGTATTTAAAATGTATATGTGTAGTATATCAATTATCTGGTATCCGTAACACAAGCACGTAACGTAGCTTACCACGGAAGTAGATGGCGCTGTTGTAATAATGTTAAAAAAAAAACTTTGACACCTAAGTTTTATATGTCTTGGTGGTATCATAGATGATAACGGATGAATTTAAAGGTGTTGTTTGAGAGTCTGTTTAATTATAATAGCTCTTAGAAATATTTAATGAAAATCTACCTGGCATTTAACATTTATGAGCTCCTTTTCAAATGGATTTGAGAATTCAAATAATGGAATTGTTTTATAAAACAATAGATTTGAATTTTAGTATACAACCAGTATTTTGATTAGGCAATCTTCATCTTAAATAGAAAAGACAAATATATCAATGTTAGAATGAATAATTTTGCTTAAGATTGCATGATAGAATGCAAATTATCTAGTTCATTGAACGTTATTTATTTCGTGTTTGGATTCATTCAATTGATATTGATGATTATTTAGCGCTTATGATCAAGTCCATGTTGCCACTTTTGTATATTTCTAATATGCTTAAAGTAGTTCTATAAAGAACAGTATGGACAAAAATTTACAAAATCAAAATGTTAAATATTTCCTTAAAGGTATCTCTCTTAAAAGGTAAAAAAAAAATAATAAGCACTCATAATGCGTCAAGGGACCGCTATGATAACGAAATGGAATCATTTTATGTTTTTAAGCATCTTAAATTTTTAATTAAAATCTGTGTTGACTTGATTATTTTTGCGGTTTTTGTTAATAACTGGCTCTTGAACAGTATAATAAATAAAAATTGCATGACAGTTCATTTACTTTTATAACGTTTTGTTATTAAATACTTTATTTCAATATCGATTATTTTTGATACTACTCGAAAAATAACATCACTATAATAGTTACTAAATTCGAATTGTAACTTAGTATGAAAATAATGAAAACAAAATCCCTTATTTAATATCATAATCAGTCACTCATACCCAGTACCCATGACGGTCCAACCCTCAATGCGATGGGGGTAGCGTGATTGCCAGGCTAGCCCACTCAAGGTAGGTAAGCGGACTTTTCGGTAGCCGGTTTTTTCAGACATGCAAGTTTACTCACAATATACTTTTTTACTTCATGGTGCGTGATAATCAGAAATACAAGATCCGGGCCTTAAGCTCGCACTATCTATATATATAAAAATGAATTGCTGTTCGTTAGTCTCGCTAAAACTCGAGAACGGCTGCACCGATTTGGCTAATTTTAGTATTGAATTATTTGTGGAAGTCCAAAGGAGGTGTAAAAGGTGAGTAAATATGAAAAAAAGTTTAGGTCTTTTATTTATCGATTGAGGCAGTACGAAGTCTGCCGGGTCAGCTAGTTTGGTATAAAATAAGATCTCAGATTCAACTGCCAAGTTACGTGAAAGTTCTTACAGGATAGCACTTATGGTTCTGTTAGGAGGCCGATCCCGAAAGTCTTTTTAAAAAAACCACAAAATAAACTTAAGAGTTTATTATAAAGTTCACACACACAAAACTGTTATAAACACTGATTTCCGACCTTTATCGGAATCTATGTCCGATCTATCCGGGGCTCTGAGTCTAACTGACTTTAAAAATGAAATTATAATAAATGTTGAAAAAGGAACAATGCAATAGCTGACTAAGGATATTATACTGGAAAAGTACTTGAATAAAATAAATGCTTACTAAGGTTTAACTGCCTTGTAAAAAGGGATATAACAGCTCCCCCTTTTTGACTGAGCTTTTTCTAAATTAAGATAAAGCGAAGTCTCGAAATAGAAAAATGATTAGAGGTCGGAAGTCATTACAAAATATAGAAATAGAAAATCAAAAGTATAAAAAAATTTAATATTAAATAATTTGTATAAAGATGTTTAAAAACTGTTCCTCAAAATTTAATAAAATTAATAATCATTGAATAATGAAATTATATAAAGGTAAGATATTAAAATCTAAAATTAAGTATTTTAGACGAAATAGTAAAATTAAAACAATATCATAACATTAAACTTCTACAAATAATAGTAAAGTGTAGCGAATACTTTATTTATTCGATATAGTAACAATTATTATTTTATTTGACATAGTAATAATTATTAAATAGGTAAAACAAGTCGTATTACCAAAGACTTAGGAATTAGCATTTAAAATTCATAAAATGATATAGTAGAAATAGTATTAGAACATAGTAAAGTAACATAGTAGAATGTAGCAATTATAAATCATAAAAATAATATGCATTTTCTTAATTGATTTAGTAAGACATAGCGATTACAAAAATAGAAAATTATAAAATAAGATTGAATTTAAATTTTATATAATAATAAAATTGATTATTTTTCATTAAACTAAAATACAATAAAAAATTAGAAATTAAGATTTCTTCCAGAGGAAGAATGAACCTTGTGTAAAGTTCTATAAGGTTTATAATTAGTACAATTTGGTAATGATTTTATTGAATTAATTTCTTCTTCAGATGTTGAAACATCAGTCATCTCAATTGAATTTGTAATCTTAGAAGTATGTTTCGATGACTTTTTATTATTACATTGATTAAATATTTGAACACAATATCCACTATTATTTTGACAACTTCTGAAACATTTAAATAATTTATAGGCTAAGTATAAAAATAATAACACAATTAAAATATATGTGAATGTGGAATAATAAGAGCCATATTTAATAAAATGTGATTCCTTTTGAAGATTGTTTAACTCAAATTCTAAACTGTCCAGCTGATGATTTGCATATTTTAAGGAATCTAAGTTAACTTTACTTAAAGTAATTGGCGTTAAATGTGGTAAACTTTTATTAAATATTTCCTTTTTGCAACAATCATCCTTTGTTATATCAAAGCTTATATCTATAGCTGATTTAATAGGGAATTGATAAATACTCGTTGGCAATAATTGAAAAGTTTTGGAATAACCCATACAATTTTCGGTTAATTTGACAATACCTGTGCCAATAATAGAATGATCGGTAATATCATCATTACATTTGATAGATAACTTATTTATATTGGATTGTACATAGATCCATCTATTATTTTTTAACTTATGCCAAATATCAATTTGGCCGAATAACAACTTAGCATTACATTCAGAAGGTAAGGAAATAACGACTTCTGTTAATAATTTTGATTCACAACTAGGATTACTTATACTAGACATTATAGTAGATAGCTCACAAATAGAATAGTTATTATTAATAAATTTACAATCATCTAGGTTATTAAACATAGTATAATGTATTCTATCGTCACTTAAGGCAGTATAAAAATAAGAAGGTTGAATAAGTGCAAAAGTTTGTATATGTGAGTTGTCGTGAGGAGTCGGCAATGGAATGTTTTTATAGACAGTAAATTTATCAGGTGTTATCAGTGGAATTTGCAAACTGAAAACAATCTTATTGTTATAGTAGTAAGAGCTAAGTTTTGAGACGTCAATCAAAGAATTAATATTATGTATATTTAATTGCACTGGAAAATCTAAACGTTTATTTATTTGATTAATATGCTTAATTAATTCATTATAAAGATTTGAAGGGCTGATCACACTAGGATGCAAAACATTTACTTTGGAAAATAAAATAGCATTTACAGTTGTATCGAGCAGGTTAGAAATTGCAAGTAAGGAGCTTTCAATTATGTTTAGTAAATTATTTATCCTTGATATATGAAGAAGCAAATTATCCGTTTGTGTAATTTGTGAAAGAATTCTATTCATGTTATTAATTTGTGTGTTTAATCTTAATTCATTTTGATTTAATTTATAAATAGTGGAATTAAAATTATTGATGGTAGACTTAATTATATGAATATTATCTCTGAATAAATTATATAATTCTGTCTCACTTTTTCGACAGGATTCTATCGCGGCGTCATATTTTCGCGCATCATCTGCGTCTAGAGTACCGAAGAAAAATTTTAGAATTTCACCTCCAAATTCTAGAGATCTTTTCACTTTATTTGGCGATTGATTATTATTAATTAAATGTGCTAAAGATTGCAATTTAACGTAATTATATTTTATTAAGATTTCTAAAGGATTTGAAAAATCTTTACATTGGGAAAATTCGTCGGTATTGAATTTGGAACAAAGGCTTAAGGTATCATATAATAAATTTTCAATTTTATTAAGATAAGGATCTAAAGATATAAGGTCTATATGTGTTATGACCTTCCAATAATCGTTATAAAAATTAATATGCGTAATGGGTTCAAAATAAATTCCAGGACTATGTGATATAGGAATGATGCTCGATTCAGCGTGGCTTTGGCTTCCATAGCATAAAGCTCTGAAAAGAATATATAAAATAAATTACATTTAAGAAGTAGAAATAGCAGGCTTAATCTCGTTTGTATGATATTTGACATGTTTACGACCTATCTGTAAAGTTACATTATGCTTATTATGTATTTTTATAATTTTATATGGACCTTTCCATATAGGTGATAGGGCCTTACGGAGCCGGTGATGGTGTTTTATATATACTAAGTCACCAGTTTTATAAGAAATTTCGCGTGAATTAGCATCATAATATTGTTTGGATTTTTCTTTACTGTTAATTATATTTTGAATAGCTTTTTCTCTACTAAAGCGCATACGATATTGTAAAGCTCGAATATAATCATTATAAGTTGTATTATTTGTTTCATATAGAGAATTAGGAATGTTCGGCTTATAACCATATAGTAATTCATGAGGGGTGAAATTAGTAGAGCAATGAGGGGTAGTGTTGTATGCTAATATTGCAGTAAATAAATAACAATGCCAGTCGTTCTGGTTTTCATTGACGAAAGATTTTAAATATTCTTTCAAGGTTGCATGTGAGCGTTCTAGAGCTCCATTTGTTTGTGGGTGATAAGGAGTAGTAAATAACGCTTTTACTTTTAAGATTTGAGTCAATTCTTTAAATAGTTCAGATGTAAAACATGTGCCTAAATCTGTTAAGATTGTTTTAGGGAAACCGAAAAGAGACATAAAATGTACAAGATTTCTGGCGATTTCCTCACTGGTAGCTGTGACCATGGGATAAACACTTGAAAATTTAGTTAAATCATCTTGTAATGTAAGGATAAATTTGAAATTTTGAAATCCTGCTTCAGGCAGGGGACCAACGATGTCTAGAGCTAGTCGTTCAAAAGGTCTGGTGGAGGTAGAAGTTATTTCCATTGGAGCCTTGTTTGACATTCTCAATGGTTTATTAATTTGGCATAATTGACATTTCTTTACATAATCTACAATATCAGAGCGCATACCCTTCCAATAATAAGCAGCTTTAATTCGTTTATACATACGATTTGACCCTGGGTGACCCGCAATGGGTGAATTATGATTCTCTTTTAAAATTTTAGGTATTTCAACGGGAGTAGGATAAATTAATTGATTTTTGTATATATGAATTTTAATGTTAGTGTTATGGAAAATATAAGCAATCATATTATATATCTTAATATAAGGTAACTTGGAAAATGGATCTGAAAAGTCTGGTAAAGCGAGATCCGTAACATCATGATTCTCGGTTAAAATTTTGTCTCTAAGTTTTATTAATAAATTGTAAATATCTTTAAATTTAGTTTCCTCGTAATGATGAACTTTAGTGTATAGAAAATAATAACATTTATTCTTATCGTCTACGCATTGAATTGTAAAAGGTTCACGTTCAGAGTTTAATAAATCCTCGGGCTTATCTAACTGCGATAATATTTCTTCACAATGAGGTATAGATGAGTCAAAATCTAAAGAGACGGGACATGCAATAGTTTTTAGCTTAGAAAAATGTAATCCATGAGTACATTCTGAAATTATAGTATTTGAAGTAGGAATTTTATTGGTAAATTGTTCTTTAAAATATTTTTCATAACTAGAATTATTTAAAGTGTTAATATCTATAACATTAACGGGACAGCGAGATAACGCATCGGCGTTAGAATTAAGACGGCCTTGTTTGTAAATAATTTCATAATCATATT
Organism: Boloria euphrosyne; assembly: GCA_951802675.2. Classification (NCBI taxonomy): domain Eukaryota; kingdom Metazoa; phylum Arthropoda; class Insecta; order Lepidoptera; family Nymphalidae; genus Boloria; species Boloria euphrosyne. The sequence goes on along the minus strand of OX637879.1, from coordinate 7,991,054 downwards.
CCTCAAGTTTTAGGCGCCAACGAATGAGTCTACTGCCTGGGTCTTTGACATTAAATAGCCATACTAATGGTCTATGATCAGTAACTATTTTAAATTTATTACCGTAGAGGTATGGGCGAAACGTTTTAACTGCGAATAAAATAGCTAATAGTTCTTTTTCTGTAGTTGAATAATTACCTTCGGCACGATTTAAAGTACGTGATGCATATGCTATCGGTTTGTCCTTGCCTATAGGACCTTGAGATAAAATTGCACCCACAGCATAATTACTTGCATCCGTGGTTACTATGAACGGCTGAGAAAAATCTGGATATTGGAGCAGCGGAGCAGTGATTAATTTCTTTTTTAAAACATCGAAAGCAATTTGTTGTTCTTGAGACCAGTGGAAAGTAGCGTCCTTTTTTAATAAAGAAGTAAGCGGCTTAGTTAATTTAGAAAAATTATCAATAAATCGGCGATAATAACCTATAAGACCTAGAAAAGATTTAATTTCTTTAGGATTCTTAGGTATTGGGAAATTTGATACTGCTTTTACCTTGTCTGGATTAGGAGAAACACCTTTATCGGTGATAATATGACCGAGATATGTAACTTCTCGTCTTAAAAATTCGCACTTATCTGGTTGCAACTTTAAATTATATTCGCGGAGCTTATCGAATACTAATTTTAACTTTTCCATATGTTGATCTAAATTTTGGCTATAGATTATACAATCGTCTAAATAAACATAGCAGTGTAGACCTTGTAATCCAGATAAAACGGTATTCATGAGCCTTTGGAAAGTAGCAGGGGCGTTTTTTAACCCGAAAGGCATTCTAGTAAATTCGTAATGACCAGACATACCCGAATTAGTACTTATAGTAAATCCCGTTTTTGGGGCATCTTTAGCGTCCATCTTTATCTGATGAAAACCGCTAGCAAGATCAAGCGTTGTAAAATATTTGGAGTGTCCTAATTGGTCTAGAATATCGGTAATGAGAGGTAGCGGATAACTTTCAGAAACAGTGATATCATTGAGTCGGCGATAGTCAATGACTATTCTCCACTTTCTTTTGCCAGAGGCGTCTAATTTTTTCGGAACTACCCATACAGGGGCGCTCCAAGGCGAAACAGAGGGACGAATTATATTTTGATTTAGCATTTTACGAATCTGTGTATCGACTTCTTCCTTATGACACTCAGGGAAGCGATATGATTTAACATGGATTGGGGCGGCGTTACCTGTATCTATGGAATGTTGAATGCCATTTGTAAAAGAGAGAGGTTCACCTTCGAGGTGAAAGATATCCGTGTATTCAGAGCAACAATTAAAAAGTGCTTTTTTTTCTTCATCGTTGAGATGAGAGCAGCGTAAAAGACTTAGAACTTGATCTATTCGATTAGATTTAGCAGTAAAAATAGAATAAAACGATTTATTAGATTTTGAATTTTCACAGGAACTAGAATTATTATTATAATCAAGGGGTGTCAATTCTACGGAATAATCTTTGATTTCTAAATCCATGTCAGTCGTATTTAAAACGGTAATGTTAACCTTTTTATTTGGTTTTATTGTTACAATACAATTCGCGACGTAAATACCTTTGCTTAAGGTGTGATCTAGAACTAGAGCTTCATTGTTGTGATAAAGCTCGGGCGAGTAATTTGATATAGCGCATTCAATGACGGCTTCTGAGCGTGCCGGGACGATATACGTCGGCTGATTAAATATAATAGGAAGTTGGTAACCGCACAGAGATATTATTTTAGAATTATAATCAATACTAGCATTAAAATATTTAAGAAAATCTGTACCAATAATACCGTCGTAATTAAGATTTATATTATCGTCGATAACATGAAATTTATACTCGTAAGTTTCATCGCGTAATAAAAATTGTAAGTTGATTGAGCCTAAGGTTTCACAATATGTATCCGTATCATTTATACCTTTGATTCTTATTTTATCCTTAAGAAGTTCATGTTTCATTTTTAAACATGAGTGTTTTATAATACAGACGCTTGCGCCAGTATCGATAAGAAGATTGAGACACTTTGTAGAATATTTTGTAAATAGATTCGTATATGGTAACGAAACTTTACACGTATTTATGTTTGTTTCAAAAATAGGAATAGAATTAGAATAAGATTTAGTAAGACTCGGCTTAACCTCTTTGGGTTGCTGAGATGCAGATATAGAAAATGATTTAGTAGGACTCGGTTGTACCTTTTTGGTCAACTGAGATGCATTAGAACTAGAAAGACTCAGCTTCACCTCTTTGGGTTGCTGAGATGTAGTAGATTTAGTAAACGAATTAGTATTACTCAGTTCCTTTTTAGGTAACTGAGGTGTAAAAGAACTAGAATGACTCGGTTGCTTGCTAAAGCACTGCCGAGATGAATTAGAATTAGAATAAGATTTAGCATAAGGATTTTTATTAAATTTAATAGAATTAGTATTATTAAATGTCGTGTCATTACAATAACGCGATTTCGGCAGACACGTATCCGAAATCGTATTCAGTTTAAAGAATTAGAATGATTAGCGTCGTCATTATCACATGTCACGTGCATAGGCACAGAATTAGAACTAGAATTAGGGATAGAGTTACGGCTTACAAAATTAGAATTATTATTTGAGCTACGATTTATATGATTAGAGTTAGTATTTAAGTTACGATTAAAATTTTTATTAAAATTTTGCCGTTGTTGCATATTATATTGACGCTTTCTACATTGATCGATTGTGTGCCCTATATTTTTGCAATAGTTGCATATTAATTTATCAGAGTTAAAATGAGAAATTTGCTTACTTATATGGTTAAAATTAGAATATTTTTTATTTTTAAAACATTTAGTAGCGACATGACCTAATTTATTACATATATTACATCGCGTTAATAAATTTTTTGAACACGTCTGAAGGTTTTGTAATTTTTCTTCCTCTATCGCCAATTGAACGGCTTCATTTAAAGTTTGAGGATTTCGACACCTAACAATATTAGAAATGACAGGGTTTAATCCTAATAAAAATGTGTTTAACGCGAGATCTTCCATGGCGGCTATTCTACCTGGAAGTTCTTCAGGAATTTTGCAGCTATAGTGTATATCTGACTGGATTTTGGTTAAAATTTGTTCTAATCTTAAAGAAAATTTTGTGACGTCTTCAGATGATTGTTTACAGTTTTGCAAATCTGATAACAAGTGTGTCGCGTGTTTTTTCTCTCCGAAAGTAGAGCGTAAAAATGATTTTATTTGACTCCACGTTTCAAAATTTTTTAAACTACATGCAACTTGAGCTTTTCCCTCAAGCTGTGATAAAATGAATTTGCACAAAATTGGTTTTTGTTCTAATGTAGCTAATGACATTGCGTTATCGCAATTTGTGAGAAAAGCGGGTAAAGATTCTTTCTCTCCATTGTAACTTTTTATAAATTTAGTTAAAAACGATAGCGTAATTTTCTCTGACATATTGTCCTTATTATTTTCTGCTTTAAGTGACATATTGCGAAATTAAAATTTATAATGAAATAGTAACAAAACAATTTTTTTTTAAGGTAGTAAAAATAAAGTTTAAATTTAGTAAAAACAACAAAAGTAAAGTAAAATATAAATTTAAAGTAATATAAAACGACTTACAGAAAAATAATAATTTCTACACGTAGCATATTCTGCGTAACAATACTCGTAGCTGACACGTTACACTCGTGGAATCGCTGGCGGACGGAATCGCTGACACGATGACTCTCCGTCGTGGGAAATAGCAGGAAATAGGAATGTAGAAGTTCTTCGGAAAAATTTGATGTTGATGGTGGTGAGTTAGACCCAGCTGGTGCGGGCTCCTGGTGGAGGCTGATCGTCGACCAGACCGGTGATGCAGGATCAGGTGTGCGAGGAGCGGGCTCACGCTTCAGAGCGGAGGCTGACCGTCGTCCAAAATTTGTAGTGGTAGTAGGTGCAGGCTTAGGCACGGCTAAGGCTTAATGTCGACCTCGACGATTTCGGAGACCTCGGATTCGGATGCCAATTGTCGTCTTTTACGACTTTTCTTTTGGCATCCCACTTCTGACACCAATTTGTTAGGAGGCCGATCCCGAAAGTCTTTTTAAAAAAACCACAAAATAAACTTAAGAGTTTATTATAAAGTTCACACACACAAAACTGTTATAAACACTGATTTCCGACCTTTAACGCGTATCGGAATCTATGTCCGATCTATCCGGGGCTCTGAGTCTAACTGACTTTAAAAATGAAATTATAATAAATGTTGAAAAAGGAACAATGCAATAGCTGACTAAGGATATTATACTGGAAAAGTACTTGAATAAAATAAATGCTTACTAAGGTTTAACTGCCTTGTAAAAAGGGATATAACAGTTCGCAGAAACCCTGACGTAATAACATTCACTCACTTATTTTTATCCATAAAGACTTAAAATTTAAACAGTTTGTGACTTTCATAAACTTACACTCAGGAAGTTATTGTGTCAAGGCTAAAAATAAAAGTTGCATATTAATAGGAAACACATATTTTATAACTACATTAATTACTTTTACTTTTGTGCTAAAGGTTTTAAGGAAGGGCACGGACTTACCTACAATACGACGAGGACCAGTTTAGTTTAACAAAATCTATCCAGAGGTTTTCTCGTGATGCATTCACAGTCAGACAGACAGATTGACAGACAAAAATTATAATAGCTATAGATTCGGGCTCTGTGTCGATGATAATGACGATTACAATGAGATTTTTGAAAAAATATTTCATGTAAACATTAGACTTAGTTATAATAAATAGTAAGTATCAAAAAACATCAAGTATCAAAAGCAGCAAGAATACGCTAAGTACTAACTAAGCTTGCATTTTCTTTTTATACAAAACTTTTAAAAAAACGAATGCATAAGTTTCTTATCTCAAGTTCTTAACATTCCATATTACACTTTAAATTATAGAAGGAGTGAGATAAAAGCGAACAATTTAAAATTGGCATGCATGAAGAGTATAAAAATTGTAATACTTTCATTATGCTTTATAAGATAATAAAGTTTGTTGTGTCATTTATGAATATGAATATAATTTTGTTATTTCGCGGACTGAGAATTAGCCAATTTATATTCATATCTAAAAACAACCGTATTTCGAAGGCTCTTATATCATTTATCATGACCTATGTATTAGTAAAGGATCAACTTATAAAAACAGTAGATTTATTCGCTTCATACGAAGACTTGAGTAATACGTCTCTCATAACTCAGTGCCTCTGAGAGTACTTTTCATATTTTTTACTTATGGTTTTCAATATTTTACAAAATTATTTTTTATACGATACTTATTAATTTTATTTATTGGATTGGATTGGGATGACTGTATAGCTCGAGCTCGTAGGTTTGTCTCCAGTACAGCGTACATTTAAAGGGTAATTAAACTTTAACTGCACAATGTTTCTACGATCTACTAAAAATTGTATTTCTTTCATTTTACATACATTGTACTTAGATAGATAAAAAATTAAAGCAGCAATATTTTGTGGTAACTTTATAATAAAGTAATTTAAATAATTTATAAACTGAGCAAAAGAAAAGCAAAGGTTTTTACTAGTTATACGTATAAATAAGATTAGTCTAACAATTTAAAATAATTGCCGAAAGTTCAGTTTATATTGCAACAGCTAAAGTTTCCGCTTAGAGCTAAGTTTAAGAGCTTCTCTCTTTTTCAACATAAATTCGTATTAACTTTAAGTCACTTAAAAATACCCATGAATATGTTTTATTCCAAATAACATTTCTTGATGCTTTTTACTTTTGTCGTCGACCACCATTCAATATGGGTCATGGGTCCTTATCGCACTCAGACAGGAGGAAATTATCACATGATACTCGTATATTCATTAAAAAACTGTCAAATTTAAAACTACCAAGGTAGTTGAAGCAGCTTAAACTGAGATTTTTCATAATAATTATTATATTATACTTATTATTAAGAGAAACATGTCATTCTTAATTATTAATTTATTCATTCTTTCACTGTACGAGATTGTGACTAAAATTATCATAGCAATGTGTACCTATATATTTTTTATAGATTCGCTGAAAGGCGGAAGCAGAGTCTAATGAGGATGCATCTATAGCAGGTTGCTGCAAAAGGTCTTGCTCGCATGTTTTACTTCACCCTTTTAATATTAAAAATATTCTCGCAAACTTCATAGAAATAAATTTTCAAACTTTCTACTACGTTAACCTCATTATCAGTTTCTTTAAATGAACGAATATTTAATAAATATTGAATAAAATTAGATAAAATATTCTTGTTGTATGTATATTTAACAAGAAAATGTTATTGCAATACTTTATTTCCTTTGGCGAAGAAAGGAATCGTTAAAAGGTAAATAATAAACAATAGAAATATTTTATCAGAAGTCCTTATGATACTATAAAAACAAAATTTGTTTATTTAATATCTCAATTTTCCTTTACGCTAAGTATTTAAGTATACACATTAAATAAATATATCTGCTTTCGGGTTTAAGAGATTACAGTAGATGATATCTAAAACGCAAAAACAAATACAAATTTCGCCCACCAACTCAACATTTTCGTATTAGTATTTCGTAAGATATAGGCATGAACATATACATTTCGTTCCTTGAAATATTATATGTATATTTTTTAAATAATTAGTGTAGTTCATGAACTAGTGCTATCTATCTCGTGAATAAATGAAAATATTTACAACAGGGGTGCGTTGTTTCACGATTCTAAATTATGTCGACGAAATATAATAATATACACAACCCGTGAATGAATTTGTAGTATGAAAAACAATAATGATTATAATAATGAAAACAAAAAATAATTTGGCAAGATAGGATTCTATGAAATTAAAATCATTACTTTATTACCTTTAAGAGTTAGGCCCTACCTTTTTGTTATTCATTGGATCATAAACCATCTTTATAAGATGAGAAATCTCAAACATTTCCTGAAAGCGAATATAAAAAAGGTCACTAGAGAACAAATCTTGATAGTTCTCGTGACTAATAAATTGCTACACCGAGTTGAGTTACGAGGACACAAAAGCTTGGCGCGAGCCTTTTCAAGAAATTCTAATGAAATCTACTTCTTTATAATCCCGTTGTATTATTTTTATTTACGAATATATTTAGTTTATTTTTTATTTAATGTAATATTTTTATTCTTTAACTTTGCATTTCTATAGAAAATTTTGTGAATATGGTGTACCACTTCAACTTAGACTTTGTAACACAATCTCTCGTGTAAGTTTTTAATTACACAACTACACACATAAACTTTTATATATTTATAGTAATCAGATAAATATATAAAATTCGTTCGATGAGTGAAATTTACATAATTTAGTTAAGAAGGAACATGTCCATTTTCACTTTTACCTTTTCTTCTATCCGTTGTTTCTCCTCCTTTTATTCACCTGATGATTTTTCTCGGTAGTATAACAAGCTATATTGTTTCGGTTCAATACAGGCATTTATCAGTCAGGCTGCCAATCCGCAAATCAATTTATTAGTTTAGAGATATAAGATAACATTAATATTTTTGCCTAAGCTATATGAAAGTATTCTACTTTTTAATTCACGCTGCAATTTCACGGAGAAATAATTGTATTTCAGTCGGCATAGAATTTTGCTCTTAGCTCAAGAGCAACAGCTATCTACAATAGAGGCGTCGTATTGTACCCGCGACCGAGCACGCCTCAGGAAATTGAATATATGATGAAATACACAGAAAGGTTGATAAGGATTAAGATTAATATAATATATATATATATATATATATATATATATATATTAACTGCCTCAGTGGTGTAGTGGCTAGCATGTACGGTCATACATCGAGAGGTCCTGGGTTCGAGTCCCGGGTCGGGCCAAGTTTAATTATTGAGTATTTCTGTTTAGTAAGTCTCAGTAATAGCCCGGAGTTGGGAAATTGGCGGTGTGTCACCCCCGTGCCTCGGAGAGCACGTAAAGCCGTCGGTCCTACGCCTTAACTCTCACTGGTCGTGTCGAGTAGTCGTCCCACTGAAGTATGAGAGTGATAGGAACAGAGAGTGCACTTGTGTCTGCGCGTACACTTGTGCACTATAATATCTCCTGCGTAGTTGGCTAGTCTCAATGAGATTAGCCGCCATGGCCGTAATCGGTCGGAGAACATTATTATTATTATTTTCCATTAATATAGTCATATGCAGTCAATAAATTATTACCGCAAATATGACCTCGTCAATAAATTACTGCATAGATAAGACAGATGGCTTACCGCTGTTGTCTTACATCTGAATAATGGTTCCGGCTAAAGAAGACTGGTGTTTTTATTAAGAAAACCTCCAACACGAAAATATAAACATTATTTCAAAAATACTAAATTTGTATTAACATACAACGTACCTACTCGTATAATTGCAAAGAAAAAATACTTATCCAAAACGATTGTGAATTACATGGCGAATGTAGCCCAAAATATGAAATAACTTAAAAAAAAGTCCACAAATGTTTCCTTTGTATTGGTCAACGAAAGGTATCGTTCCATTTTTATAGTCTTAAAAGGTTCGATTTCATATTTTAAACGAGAGTATCGTTTCGAATGTAGAATATGTTAACTTCTAGAGTGCTGTGGCTTTTGTTCATAGATGATAGAGTCCGATACAAAGGGCATTACAAGTGTTAGCAATGCGTGGAAATTTTCATAGGAACAAATTGGTTGGATATTAATGTCCGTATTGCCTTCGGCATAATCTTATCTTTCACGCTACAATTGTACAATGAAACAAAGAGATATTATACAGATTTTATTTTTATTTCGTCCCATTCTTTACGTGGTAGTAAAATTTTATCTGAAGTTCTTAAAAATGTTTTACAGTTAGTATATATTTATTTGTAACATTTTTAGAGAAATTCTTAATATTTTTACATGAATATTTCTATCATTAAGATAAACTCCACAAGCAAATTGTAATGTGGTAGATTTTTACATGTATTTGAAGTAATTAACATAATTTCCATTTTGATTCAAAACAACCACGAGTATGGATTAATTAATTATTAATAAACACTAAACATTGCTAACTCAAGATTGAGTTATATAAAATAATAATAAATAAAACCCAATCTATTTACTTACTTAATGTATGTACATAATTTTGAGTTCAGTAAAAATAAAAAAATATTTTCATAAGAACAAAACTTTTCGGAATAAAACAATTTGAATTCCGCTTCTATCTTAAAAGTTTTATGTGAATAATGTTCGCTGTATAATAAGTGTCTTGGGATTAGTTAAGGAATAAATTGTTTTGGTCACTTAATTATCTCGGTGAGCTTTTATTTTTCTTCATTTACTTATTTTTGCATAAAATTTTGTTTTATATTATAAAATATTATGAAAAATGAAGTTGTGACTTCATGTCTTTGTATATTCTAAGAGAATATTTATAGAATCTCAACTATTCCATAGGTTAATAGGTCGTATACTCATATGTAAAACATTATATATTATAGCAAAATTTTACGTTATTATTATGTTTTGTTTCTTATACTTGTAAGTTATTGTGAAAATTTACTAAAATTGTTACAATCAAACATACACTTTATCGTTTCTCACGAGGTTTAATTTTAAAGATTGTAGCACAAAAAATGATATACTTTCATATAAACTTGCGAGAGCCCTTAGATCAGCTTATTAATCAGACCCTGTCGCAAAATCCGTTTTTAGCGGAAGTCTACTGACAATAAACTACCTCCCTGCCAAATTTCATCTTTATACGTCAAGCGGTTATCGATATTTCGTGAAGAGTTAGTGAACTTTTGCTTTTATATTTTTAGATAAATAATATAGTAATAAAATAAATACGATCCTATATTAAAATTCAAGCTTCTACAACAGAAGCTGAAATATGATCCCGGAGTTGAATTCCACTAGTTAGTATATATAACAGCGGCTTATTATTATTACATACATTATATTATGTAAATTTGATCACGTTCTCTAGAGTCTCTAGGAATTGGATAAAATGACTTTCGCTCAGATATAATTATAATTTTACTTACTTTTTATTTCGTTTTATAATAAAATATTTAAATATGTAGATACAAAGTAATGTACTTAATAATTCAAAATAACTTCTAGGGCTGCGCCGTGAATTAAAAACTTGTATATTTATTACTTAATTATTCTTATTGTACATTGCATAATATATTAGAGACTGCGTGTAGGGGTAGTCCGTTCCGTGAGTGACGAACTCTCTTCGAAAGCCGAGTAATGCAGGGTCAAATTCCATCAGTCTCGCATCTCTGAAATATTTTGTAACAAAATGTTTAAGTTTTTTTCGTGTACGAATCATTTCTAACATGATTACCGCTTGTCTTATGGCGATAGAAAAGATCGTGAGGTTCGGAAACCTGCGTGTATGAAAGAACCAAGTTGCGATAGGGATGTGAAGTTACCAACCCCCGCACTTGTCCAGCTTAGTGGACTACAGCCTAATCCCCCTTGTATTAAAAGGAGACCCGTGCCGAGCAGTGGGAGGTTAAATTTACAAGAACTGAATATTAATGATGTGATTATTATAGACATAAATATATAAAAATAGATTTTTTGTGTACTTTAGTAAATTATACTTCTATTTTTAAATAATTTGAAATCTCTTATATTCTGTGTAAAAATAGGATAACATATTTTCTGGATACCAAAATTTTAATGAAAATTCTTTGAAGGGAAATTACAATGTCAATTATGTCAGTTCAAAAATGTTCTGAATATCGATATTTAAAGAAATAAATTATGTAAAAGCATTTTTAACCGACTTTGTTATCCCCTAAATTTATTTTTAATCGCAATGAATAATTATGAAGGGCTCAACACTGTAGGATTAAATATTTTCAGAAATTAAAAATTCTGATGGAATTTTTGTAATTAAATTGAAGACAAATCTGCAGTTATTAGAATTTTTGTCTGTTTGGTTGTTTGATTACGAACAGAACAAACAATATATTACATAAATAAATATATAAATATGTTGGGACATTATTACAACAGCGCCATCTAGTTCCGCAGTAAGCTAAGTAACGTGCTTGTGTTGCGGATACCAGATAGTTGATATACTACACATATAAATTTTAAATACATACATATTATAAATATAGACACCCATGACTGGAGTACAAACATTCGTGATTAGCAAACGAATGCCCCCAGCGGGACTCGAACCCGCGACCGCTGGCGCAGAAAGTACGCGCACTACCATCTGAGCCAAACGAGTCGTCGAATAATATACATTGTTTAATTATTAAGTAGGTACTAATAATACGATTTTACTGTCTATCTCGTTTTGTTTTTCTCGATTCTATCTCAATTAATTAATCTTTGTGCACATAAACTTAAATAGACGTAAATAATTAATTAATTTCAATAAAAACACTTATTTACCTACATACGTACCTAAGCCTTTTCCATTAATTGACTGTATGAAGTTTAACTATAAACGATCAAAAACCTTTGTATATTTTGCTATGGATTATTTCACTTTTCCCTATTCAAAAACAAAAGTGAACACAATGATAGACATACAAATATTTTGTGCATGATACTTTTGTCCGTTTTTAATATTAGAAAAAAAGTCGAAAATATGTTTCTCGAATATTTAAATACTAAATAATAGAAAAACTAATTTATCCTTTTGTTAAATAGGTAATGGATGTATTTTTAATAGAAACGTAAAAAATCATAAAACCAGGATAAACTAAGGATAGTTAATATATAATTTCCCTATTTATAAGCAATGTTTCGCGATTTCGTAAAGGTGCTTACGTGGAAAGACATGAAACTTTCGCACATTTATTATGATTGTTCCTTATAAAGGATCGCAATTTATAGCTTATTCTCTTGGGTATAAATGTCATTTGAACAAAATTTATGATGAAAGACTATTTTTGTGTGTTATGAAATTTATGACGGACACTTATCGTGATTGCCCGTGACTTCTTCGTAATATTGTCACAATAATAAAAAAATATTGTACAAAATAAGTAAAAGATACTGCAGTATTATAGAAGATATATAAGAAGCTCTCTTGTCGGTGCCTAAGTCGTAATAATGTTATTAATCCTCCAATCCAGCGCCCGATCTACCGAGCCGAACCGATTTTATTTTACACATGTATCATTGATTTGTTTTTTTGATATATGAATTTTTTGAGAAAAACGTGAAAAATTCTATTCGCTATTGCAAAATAATTAAAAGATTGTAAAATATGACATTATATTGTTACCTTTAATATTCTCAAGTATATGTAAGTATAAGTACATAATATTTCAAAGTAATTTTTTTAGCATCATCCATTACTCAGCCGTCCTGAACTCCACAGTACGGTATAAACTTATCTGAGGAAAACATCGGAGTAATATCCGCTGCAATACGAATAAGGCTGGATAGATGCCCGCCAAATAATTCTTCCCAAAAAGGAACTCCTTATAAATGTGGCAGTAATATTGTTGATTACTTCATTGTGCACAGCCATTTTATAAATGAGAGCAAATTTTATTACACCTAATTTCATGGATAATGATTTTGACTTTTATTTCAGGTACATTCGCAAGAAATAACCTCGACTTTCCTTCACTCTATTATAAAGTCTATTGGAGTATTCCAAATGTGTACCAGGATGTAAATGGTATAATTTTAAAGTTTAATTTTAAAATGTCTTATAATTCTGAAGTTATTATCATATTATGACAAAAAAATAAGCTTCAAGCTTCGAAATTGAAATAGCTTTAAAAATGATGTAATTTCCATACAAATTTTCATCCCCTTTTTCATATTTATTTTTCGCCTTGAATAGTAGCCTATGTCCTAATCCTGTCCTGTCTAGACTATCTACCAAATTTTATTTAAATCGGTTCAGTAGTTTCGGCGTGAGAGCGCGACAGACTGACAGAGTCACTTTTGGTTACTTACGTTTACTTACTTTAACCTACCACTACCACGTGGTAGGTTAAAGTGGTAGTGCCATGCTTGTTACCTTCGGGTAGCAGCCGAATGGGCCGGCACGCCCCGTATAGTACCACTCTCTCACAGAAGACCGGCGTGAAGTGGCAGCTATGCTGTCGCGTTTCGTCCGGTGAGTGAGAATCCGGGAGGCCCACTCCCCATCCCTCCTCCCGTCCTTCTCCCTCCTCCCTTCCTCCCTTTCCTGAAAGGCCGGCAACGCATCTGCAAGCCCTGTGGTGTTGCAGATGTCCATGGGCGGCGGTGATCACTTACCATCAGGTGAGCCTCCTGCCCGTTTGCCCCCTTTGTCCCATAAAAAAAAAATTTAATGATAATATTATTTAATAAATATAGGATAAATATATAAAGGATTAGTAAGGATAACATTCTGAGTCGAATCTGTACATATTTTGAAAAAATCATTGAATAGTCATTAGGTACTATCGAAACAGGAAACGAATAGTTTTTATAATTTTTGTCTGTCTGTCAGTGACCACATCACGATAATACGAGTACCACTGGAGAGATTTTGATGACATTTAGTATAATGATAGCTGGTTATCCGGATTGACATACTGAATACTTTTTACTGCGGGAAAGTATCTGATCATCCTATTTGAGAGAAAAGCTTTTACGATACAATTAGTAGTTTTGAATAGCACCTAGTAGCAGATCTAGTTCTTTTGATCAATCGTCAAGCTTAGTCTTAAATTACAATTTATAAGATATTTAAATAAGACATTTTTATATATTTAAAGTTGTATATCTGTTTATATGTGTGTGAGTTCATCCAGTTCATAGCGAATAACACATAAGTAAAGCACTCAAGTAAAACCAGGGTAGGTCGCTAGTTATTTATATAGATATAGATTATATACGTAAGTAGGGATTTCATTAAAAGTAATTGCAAAAGAATTCAAAAAAATGAGACGCGTCTACTAAAAATCTGTTCTTTAATGATTCTAATTGTCACGTTCCTGATGTTTAAACTTGGAGCGCTTTTACTTTGACATCCTTTTTTTACGTTTTCTAAATTTTAATTAATTCCAGAATCCCGAACTTCTTAAGAATTTAGGTGCCTATATCAAATTAGGCAAATTACTGAGCGGATAGAATATTCATCATTATGATAAAGCCCACTTGATAAAATATACAATATACTTATAGTATGTATAACATTATATAGTGATTGGTCAATTAGATTTATTTAGAGTTTTGTTTTGTTTTCATTTGTTTAATCTAACCTTGTTCGTAGATTAAGACACGTGATGAAATGTAAATTGTACTTATTTAAGGGTCTCTAATCTTGAATGCTTTAAAACGCATTATAATAGAAATTTGGCGAAAAACGCGCTTTTTACGCCTGGAACCTAAGTGTAAGTATACAGAACACTAATAAGAGTTTCCAAACAAATGGATCAGTGTTTAAGGAGCAATTAAAGGACAAATTTACAACAATTATTCATAATGATAAAAATAAATGGATAATGAAATGTATTTTTATGTTTGTGGAAAAGTAGTTTATTACCATAAGTAGGTTTATATTTTCCATCTTAATTTAGAAAAGACCCAAATATTATATAAAAACTTTAGTCGTGTCGTAAACTTGTCGTAACTTCATAGTTCATATCCCTATTATTTGGATAGGTCTCAATCCCTATAAATTGGGCCTCGTAGATCCGACCGTTTCGCAAAGCCATTATGAAAACGCTTCAGCTTCATAAGCATTTATGCCTATTTCAATACCTTCTTTCTAAGTAGCATGTAGTTGCGAAAAACTTTATTTCTCGACTCACCATCGCTTCGCTCGGGTCGATCCCTAGACTTAGCGCGAGCGAAGCCGCGGGTATCGCTGGTTAAAATAAATGAAATTTCTAAAATAAAAGTAGCCTTAGTTACACATAAACTGTTAGTTACATTAATTTATAAGGCAGCTTCGAAAAATAAAAAAAAAAACATGTGGGTGTACGGGGAACCAGGGATAGGCTAGATAGAATAGTATGGCATTGGTTCAAATAGTTAATTTCAGACTGTACTTAAAAGCTTCAACACCTTAAAGTTAGCCAGTTGAATCACCAGCATTATCCATGATATTATGATATTTTAATAAATTATACATTTATTATAAACTATTACTACCAAAGTATTAACTGAAATGTTGTATTAACTATTTTGTCAAAGATGTTGTAGATTGTCATTTTACACATATAAGTTTTGTAAGTAATTTAAATAATAAATATCTATGTCGCTTCCATACATATAGGAAGTAAATATTAAATTGGAGTATTGCCAATTCACCCGACAGACGATTTATGTACAAACAAACACGTCGAAAACAGATTTTTCGTTTTTCAATCGGTTAAAAGTAAATAGATTTGCTTCTATTTTCTCGCTATGCTGTTTTACGAGCAATTGAAAATATTTTTTTCTTTACTAAGCTTGTAATAATACCGATATATCCCCTCAACGTGCGTTCAACTTGTCGTGGTGCTTTCGTGGTGCAAATATGCACAAGGAGGTGGTCCACTTCGGTGGGCGCTGTCTCATGAGGTTTGCTCCGGGAACTTCTCTGATAGCAGACTGGACTCTTAGAGTATACCCTTGGCTTGTAATCTAGATATTACCTTGGGCTTGGGGGGATAAAGTAATGCATTAATAATTTTAATTAATTATATTAAAATGTTTTCTTCATCTTGCAAGCTATTATTCATTCAATAAAAGATATTTATCGATTCTGTCCTTCATTTATAATTAGATTTCAATTAAGGTCTGATATAAACTAGAACAATTTTATTTATAATTGTTTTAAGTAAACTCGAAAGTTGGTTAAAATTATGCAAATGTAAAAGTTTGGATATGTCCCTCAACAAACATTATAGAGGATTGCGGATATCTGATGAGGGTTTTAACCGCCCGAGTTATAGTTGACTTAAAATTCGCTGATTGGCAAATACAAATGTATTTATTAAAATACTAAAATTATTTTGTTACAAGTAGACATTACAATTGAGACTAGATTATATACGATTATACGTTTCCTCCTCTACTAGTGAATCGATTTTTTCAGTAGTTAACGAGCTTTATCGATAAAAAAATTTGGAAGCTTTTTTATGCATAGATGAATTTCGTTCATACATTTACCTCTTATTTTCATTAATAATTTTGCAGAATTTGCAGAACAGTACCTACTAATTACACTGCACTTTACTGTGTTTACACAGAATAACGTGTATGCATAAGTCCATACTAGACTAGATACTCTCCTATTACCGTGTTTCTAAAATCATTCTTAACTACTTACATATATCAAACTAATAACTATATATATATAAATAATGCAAAAAAATAAATGTACAAATAAATATTACTTCTTCCCCTCTATTTGCACTTTAAATTTTAATATTCGAGAGAGTCCTCTAAAAGTAATAAAAAAGTTTAGAGTCCCAATACTTTTTAAGGCACGATTTAATTTAAATACTTACTGGAGCATACAAAACTATACAAACAGTATTATGTAAACATTTCTACTTATAATATAATTAATGTAAGTTACGCTTTCACTAAAACACAAGGATTAAAAGTATAATCATATTACACTGTTTAATAAAACAGTAATTCGTCTATCCATTCATAATACCTAGCATAAAATATGGCCACGCTATAAAATGATCGTGTATTTGAAGCATAGTTCTTTTTATGTCAGCAATAAAAACAAAAGCAATATAAATGTAAGGTTATTGCCCTAATAATTTAAATAACACTTACACAAAGGTTGAATGTCATAATCGTGACTCTGGAATTATTCTAGCTATCGTAAAACATAATAACAACTAATTTAATGCAGATATTTGAATGTAAATTTCATTGTTTGAATGTAGTAATATCAAATAAGTGTAATTCTTACTATGTATTGCGTCTTTACTTCGCTCAGTATTTTTTTAATGTTGTAAAATGCATTTAAGCATGCATATTATAATATTTATATTTTATTTCATTTTAGGTTATGGGGGTCTCACCGGCTTTGCCACTCAGTACTCAACGAAAATTCTCCCGTCCTAATAAGGAGTCAAAGGACAGCTTACTGTTTTAAACACAACGCCCCGATCGCAGGTCTTCTGAAACAGACCAAACAACCATTTGGTTGCGCCAACAGTCCACTCTGCTATCAGAGAAGTACCATGTACAACCACCATGGTACGAATATAGCATAGTTATTAAGGAATATGTTTAGGGGCATTTGCATGAGATATCATTGTAGTATTTTCTGGCATAAAAGTTACTCAAAAGTTTTCTTGTGAAAATAATATTCTTTATATGAGGAAATAATTGAATTGAATTGAATCTAACGAAGATTCAATTCAATTCAATTATTTCCTTTACTGGCTTCCAGAAGTGCCGGTTGAGCGTCGCTACAATCAAAAAGGTATAGGTATGTTTAATTGTGTCAAGTAACACTATTTGAGTTTAGACGAATAGGGGTCTATAAATCTACCTCAATGCCTACTATACACTGGCAGAATGTTTTGCCCCTGTTAGCAGAATTCTTAGAAAGTTAGTTATATATTATTTTTCTTCACTTTAAAGTCAAATTTCTGTATTAATAACAAAAGTTAAATATATTAATATGCTATAATTTTATATGAGAAAGTTTAATTTAAAGCATAAAGACACATGAACTATCCATAAAAGAAAATTGTATTGTTACAAACAAAGAACATGCAATTTAATCTAGTAAAATGAAAACGCGACGTACTTAAACAATATCAAGAGAGCTTACATTTATTACAATTTAAGTGGGATTTTAAATTTACATATTCATTTATGTTTTAAAAACACTCTTTTGAAATAAGTTATTTAATTATTATTTATTATAAAATATTCTTATTTAAACTTAGTACTAGTTCTTAATTTAAATTATTATATCAATACATATAATAAAAATGTAACAGATCGCTGTCT
The DNA here is from genome assembly GCA_951802675.2 of Boloria euphrosyne. Classification (NCBI taxonomy): domain Eukaryota; kingdom Metazoa; phylum Arthropoda; class Insecta; order Lepidoptera; family Nymphalidae; genus Boloria; species Boloria euphrosyne. Next base: position 7,973,102 of record OX637879.1, on the reverse strand, counting down.
GTACATGAAAGATATATAAGAATAAATATTATAGGGACCTTTATTAACGCAAATAGAACCCAAAACAATGATTGTTAGAATTTTTGTCTGTTTGTCTGTTTGTCTGTGCGTTTGTGCACGCTAATCTCTGAAACGGCTTATTGGATCGAGATGTGGTTTTCGCATATATATTGTGGTAAGCTTCACTTAACATTTAGCGTTTGTTTCATGTCAATCGGTTCATAAATAAAAAAGTTATGGTAATTTAACGTCGAATATTTGTTAAACTACTTACAACTTCTATTCTTTCTCTGTTCAGTAGCATTGACTAAAACTTTACTAAGCTCGATATAATAATGATCTATATAAAATTATGATTATATTCATACATATTTATGAAATAAATACAATATAAAATAAAAAAAAACTATAGCTTAAAAAATCTGTACATTAAATATTTTCAAAAACCGTGACTATAACGTATTTTGTATTGTATTGATCAATACATATTCAATACATATAATAAAAATGTAACAGATCGCTGTCTGTACATGAAAGATATATAAGAATAAATATTATAGGGACCTTTATTAACGCAAATAGAACCCAAAACAATGATTGTTAAAATTTTTGTCTGTTTGTCTGTTTGTCTGTGCGTTTGTGCACGCTAATCTCTGAAACGGCTTATTGGATCGAGATGTGGTTTTCGCATATATATTGTGGTAAGCTTCACTTAACATTTAGCGTTTGTTTCATGTCAATCGGTTCATAAATAAAAAAGTTATGGTAATTTAACGTCGAATATTTGTTAAACTACTTACAACTTCTATTCTTTCTCTGTTCAGTAGCATTGACTAAAACTTTACTGATGATCTATATAAAATTAAGATTATATTCATACATATTTATGAAATAAATACAATATAAAATAAAAAAAACTATAGCTTAAAAAATCTGTACATTAAATATTTTCAAAAACCGTGACTATAACGTATTTTGTATTGTATTGAATATAGAGTATAGACCCCAAGACCATAGTTATAATTTTTTTTGGCTGTTTGTCTGTATGTCCATTTGTCTGTTTGTATGTTATCGTGTAACTCAAAAAGTACTGCACAAATTTGAACCAAATTTTGTTTAGTGATAACTTATTACTCAGGTCGTGACTTAGGATATTTTCAACCGACTTCCAAAAGGAGGAGGTTATCAAATCGCCTGTATGTTTTTTTTTATGTTTGTTAGCTCAGAACTTTGAACTGGGTGAACCGATTTTGATGATTCTTTTTTTATTTGAAAGAGAGTGCTTCCCGTGTGGTCCCATTTTAATATTTTCCAGATCTGACAATGGCATCCATGAGAAAATCATAAAAATCTTAAATTTGCATTAAGTATGTGCGCTACAAATGAACGAATAACTCAATATCACGCCAACCGATTTCGATGATTCTTTTTTTATTCGAAAGGATGTACTTCAAGGGTAGTTTGACAAGAGTTGGGTAAGGTTCTGAATATGGAATCCATGACAAAGTAACGTAACTCTTCAATTCTTAGGAGCAAATTAACGATGCTCGGCCGAATCTTTTATTGGCTATTTGGATATTTGAGTCACGTACTGTAACTGATGATGGAAGGTACAACTCCTCAACGGTTAGCAGTTTAAAGAAAATTCTTTCAATATAATACGCACTTATGGACCAATAGTTGTATACTTTCAGGCTATTAGGTTTACCTAATAATAGAAGGTAAATTTTTATGATCATTAAATCTATACATATAATAAAAATGTAACGGATCGCTGTCTGTACATGAAAGATATATAAGAAAAAATATTATAGGAACCTTTATTAACGCAAATAGAACCCAAAACAATGATTGTTAGAATTTTTGTCTGTTTGTCTGTGCGTTTGTGCACGCTAATCTCTGAAACGGCTTATTTGATCGAGATGTGGTTTTCACACATATATTGTGGTAAGCTTCGCTTAACATTTAGCGTTTGTTTCATGTCAATCGGTTCATAAATAAAAAAGTTATGGTAATTTAATGAATAACGTCGAATATTTGTTAAGCTACTTACAACTTCTATTCTTTCTCTGTTCAGTAGCCTGTAGCATTGAGTAAAACTTTACTAAGCTCGATAATAATTATGATCTATATAAAATTATGAATATCATCATCATCATCATCATCATCAGCCCTTTTTAACGTCCCACTGCTCGGCACGGGCCTCCCTCAGTACGAGGGGGATCAGGCCATAGTCCACCGCGCTGGCCCAGCGCGTGTTGGCGGACTTTACATGTCTTACGAAAACTTGCTAGGTTTTCTAAGACATGCAGGTTTCCTCACGATGTTTTCCTTCACCGTAAGACAAGTGGTAATCATGATAGAAATGATTCGCACATGAAAATATCAGAGGTGCGAGACCCGGATTTGAACCCGCATTATTCAAGCGACGCGTTACCGCTGGGCTACCACTGCCTCATTATTATCATCTAATCTAATTCAATTCGATTCGATTCGATTCCATTCAATTCAATTCAATTCAATTCAATTCAATTCAATTCAATTCAATTCAATTCAATTCAATTCAATTCAATTCAATTCAATTCAATTCAATTCAATTCAATTCAATTCAATTCAATTCAATTCAATTCAATTCAATTCAATTCAATTCAATTCAATTCAATTCAATTCAATTCAATTCAATTCAATTCAATTCAATTCAATTCAATTCAATTCAATTCAATTCAATTCAATTCAATTCAATTCAATTCAATTCAATTCAATTCAATTCAATTCAATTCAATTCAATTCAATTCAATTCAATTCAATTCAATTCAATTCAATTCAATTCAATTCAATTCAATTCATTCAAATTATGAATATATTCATACATATTTATTTATATGAAACATATGAAATAAATACAATATAAAATAAAAAAAACCGTAGCTTAAAAAATCTGTATCCATACTAATATTATAAATGCGAAAGTAACTCTGTCTGTCTGTCTGTCTGTCTGTTACCTTTTCACGCCTAAACTACCCAACCGATTTTGCTGAAATTTGGTATGTAGATAGTTTGCATTCATGAGAAGGAAATAGGCATATTATTTTTTGGAAATTCAACCCCTAAAAGGGTTAAGAGGGGTGGCAAAGTTTGTATGAGAAAAATATTTTTATTGCACATTTTTGCATGAAACTTTGAATTAATGCTTTTTAGTACAAATGATGAAACACGTATTTCAGGGTTTTTCGAAATTCACCCCCATTGGGGGTTAAAGGGGGTGGCTAAGTTTGTATGGGAAATTTAATTCTATTGAAATATTTTGCGTGAAACTGAAATAATGCTCTGCAATACAAATTATGAGATACATATCTAAGCGTTTTTTGAAAATCAACCCCTATGGGGGTTAACGGGGGTGGCACAATTTGCGTAGGAGAAATATTTAACAGTAATTTTTACCATAAGTCCATAACAATGAACCACGTACATCAGTTTATCATTAACGAAAAACACAAAGAAATTATGATACACATAGTAGCAAAATAAGTATAAATAGGAATATAATTTAATAAATAGGAAATAAGTTTTAGAAAGCGCAGCAGTGGCGGCACGGCAGGATGCTACACAGTAGTTTTCAGAAAAGAGGGCCAGAACTTTAAATGGGGAATCAGTCCTTGGTACATTATAAGTAACAGTATATAAGCAAAAATGTTTATTTTATTCACTCTTAGCGCGAGCGAAGCCGCGGGCACCGCTAGTTTTCTTATATATATTTTCTTATTTGTGATATTGATTTATGAGAATATTTTTCAACCGACTTCCAAAAAGGAGGTTCTCGATTCGTCTGTATTTTTCTTTTTTTTATTATTGATTTCTTTTGTAAAATGACATTTATTTTGAATTATTATTATATTAATTAATTTAAAAATGTTCTTTATTTGTGTTGTAACTTGTAAAGTGTGCTTTTACTAATAAATAAATTAAAAAAAAGTCGTTTTAGTTTGTAATACTAATACTAATAACAAAAATTTAGTAAAAAATTTATGAAAACGCAAGACATTATACTTTTTTATTCGTTCCTTTATATATTTTGTTTCACTATTTTGACGCAAATAAAATAGTAACGCTTTCTTCCTACTCTATTGTTATTTTTATCTATAAATATTTTTTAGTTCTCTTCTTCCAAGAGAGGTGTAGGGAAAAAACATAATCAAGGACACCAGTTTCAAAATCTAAATCTCTCTATCACATGACAAAATATTTTCTTCAGATAAATTCAATGTTGTGTCGTCTGTCGTCACATTTGGTTTCAACCAGTGATGGCGCATTTAGTAAGTTTCGATTACCCGCTGTTGTTAATGTTTATACTAGCGACTCGCCCTCGCTTCGTCCGGGGGAGAGCCGCTTGAATTTCATTTTTGCGTCCGTATTTTTTTGCGATTACTCCTAAGATATTCGTTTAAATTATATGATGTAAAAGAGTAAAACAATGTGCATAAAATGCTTAAAGCCTTTAACTTATTTAAAATGATAAGGATAAATACAGTATTTGTGTAAATAGCTTTCCAATTACCGCTTTATAATCGCCCGTTTTTTAAACTACTAAAATGGATATACTCGTATGTATCCTTAAGAGATAGACATGTGCCATCGCGGACTTTTGTAGACCTATATAAGTTATAGAGTATATAAGATACACAATTCCACCATACATGATTTTTTTGAGATATACTCAAAGGGCCAGCGTTTTCGTTGAAAGCTCCCTTACAGATCATATTTTACCGACATTTTAGCCAACATACAAAAACTTGACAAATTATATACTTAAACCTTCCTCGAGAACCACTCTATCTATTGGTGTAACCGGCATGAAAATCGGTGCAGTAGTTTTTGAGTTTATCGCGTACAGACAGACAGACAGACAGACAGACAGACAGGTGCGGCGAAGAACTTTGTTTTATAATATGAAGTGATAATGATTTTATGAGTTTAAATAATAACTAAATAAAAAAATAATTAATCACATTAATTACATAATCTTTTAATTATGTAATTAATGTGATAATAACGATTGAAAAAAAAATATAAAAAATCTATAAATTTGATGCATATTCAAAAAAGAAAAAGACTAAGAAAAAGAAAAAAGCTTTAAAGTTTGCAAACTTTTTAATAGTGGCTGTAAATATTTTTGGATATTGATGATACGTATAGCTTATAAGCATGTTTATAATTTTATTTCTTTCGTGGGAATGATTAATTTATGAAACTTAACATTCAGAGACTCTTAGAAAACATTATAATACGAGTATTTCCTTACATTAGGGTTCGTGTTTTACATCAAGATCAAAGGTACCAACATTTCTAAAGAAACCTTAATTATATTTAAATGGTAATATATACCGGTGTCCCAAAATTCAATGATAAGCGGGTGATTATTGTCAACAACAACAATTTATGGGTCCTTGTTTAGAAGAAATACGCTTTTTTTTGGCTTTTTTTCCTACCATTTTAGAATCTTGGTTAGTTGCGTCAATTAAAAACAAAGTTGTCATAGTACTGTCCATACTTTTTTTACACCACGATAACTGTTAAAGGACTGAAAGTAAAAAACTTTCCAAATTTTAGGGGAAAAAAATTGATTGGTTTTTAATATTAAAAATTCAAGGTATTCTGGAAAAAAAAAAACAAAATTCTACATTTTATTACGATATTTTACATGTGCTAGATAGAATATATTATTGTAGGTTAGAGAATATATAAAATTATTCATAAATGTAGGGCAAGATGATATTTTATGCTCTTATCATGGCGAGTTAAAGATGGGATGCTTGGAATCTCATAGAATATTTACACATGTTCAGAATGTTATAGGTCGTTTGTCTACGAGAATGAATTGTTCAATTTAAGTTTGTTTTAGCACGTTTTATTTATTTGCTTTTAGTTTTTATTTATTTTTGTCATACCTACTTATTCTTAGTTTTTTTTTCCGGTAGGTATCTCATGAATTAATATTAACTTAACTATTTAGTTTAGCACAAAATAATATTAAATGGTATTTAACAAACATGTGCTTTATTATATCTAACCTGTCCAAAAATTTGTACATACATAAATTAATTAGACACTTATTCTACGAAATGTATATCTTTTTTGTCTGAAATAAATTGATCGTTATTAATAAATAATAAGATGAAATACTGAATAATATGAATCATTATACTATAGTAAAATATTACATTATAATATATTCGGGATTTACTTCTTAAATTATTTTTATTACCTTCCTCATTTTTTCAGCTTATCGTGCGGCTGCGGTCCTGGATACGTGTTTGAGGTTTGATTAAAGAGATATATTAATTCTGCAAAGTAGGTAATATACTTTATAATTTATATAGTTAACTAGTGTCTCAACCGCAATTCGCTCGGGATCGTTACATTTCGGTTCGGTTAACATAGATTTATGAGATATGTGATATTTTTTTACAGATACATTTCCTAATTGTTGACTCTAAACAAAATCTTATCAAAACATGTACAGTGGGTTTCTCGTAGACTTACAAACATACAGATTGATAGACAGACAGTAAATTGTAAAAGCTATAGATTCAGCCTCTGTTTTTTAATGAATAATTCAATGAGATAAAATTTAGGATTATAAGAATTTTAAATGCCAAATTATAAAAAAATAAAAATTTGGTCAAAAAATAAAATATTAAATATCTGGAGAGGGCCATCCTTATCACCTTTTTTTTTATGGGACAAAGGGGGCAAACGGGCAGGAGGCTCACCTGATGGTAAGTGATCACCTCCGCCCATGGACATCTGCAACACCACAGGGCTTGCAGATGCGTTGCCGGCCTTTCAGGAAAGGGAGGGAGGGAGGAGGGATAAGGACGGGAGGAGGGATGGGGAGTGGGCCTCCCGGACTCTCACTTACCGGACGAAACGCGACAGCAAAGCTGCCACTTCACGCCGGTCTCCTGTGAGAGAGTGGTACTATACGGGGCGTGCCGGCCCATTCGGCTGCTACCCGAAGGTAACAAGCATGGCACTACCACTTAGACTCACCTAAGGAATTAGAAAAATAACCTACGACTCAAGCCGTTTCGGATGAGTTGACAGACACTGTAACACGAGATTTTTATATATTAGATAAGATAATTTATTAGATTATGTATGTATGTATATAGCTATGCTATTTTTAGTTTTATATTCTTCAACTATTTTGTAATGATATTTTATCTGAGTCCGAAGATTCGTTAATGGAATTGAAATAAAAAGCTGGATAATATTGTTAATAATATAATATAAATTTCTACAGCTACACAATAAATCACGTAGATTGCACCCTCATAACAAATGCGCTTTACGCGAACTGAATCACATTTAACTGAAAAATGGAATCTGGCATATTAAGTATATTTGTTTATTTATTATCTACATAATATACTCCTTTATAAGTTTATCGATTTTAAAATAGATGTAAAGGTATTACTTTATCAGTAATATTTTTTGTCAAATATAATAAAGTAGTAGCCCAGTGGTAACGCGCTCACTTGGATAAAAAATGTTGTGGGTTAAAATCTGGGTCTGGCACATATTTTCATGTGCGAAACATTTCTAACATGATTACCACTTTTTCACACATGATTACCACACTTTTCGAAAGACATGTGAAATCCGTCAACCCGCACTAGGCTAGCGTCGTGTACTATAGCCTGATCCCCTTCGTATTGAAGGGAGGCCCGAGCCCAGCAGTTTTAAATAAACTTACAAAAACTTCAAACATGACGGCATAAAAAGTTTCATAATGTAAATAAATCTACGGGCTGATATTTACAGTTATTGGTATATTTATTTTTGACGATATACTTGTTTCCTTTCAAAGTCGACAAAATGGCAACACTGTTATACATTTTATTAAACAAGCCATTTTGGCCAAATATGTTTTTTTTTAACAAAAATATGACGGAGTGCCAATTCGTTATACGTCCTTCTTCATTGTATTTTCATTTTATTGATGTTGTGTTCATATTTGGAATGTGATAAGATTTACACATGATGTTATTTAAGCCTAGTATAGTATTATGTAATCTGGGCTTAAACTATGGACCAATTCCTATAATTTTTTCAACACAGTATGCTTTCTGACATAGCACAGGTTATTAAAATTGTACGTTTAAGGAATGCATATAATATATTCCATTAAAATATTTATTTATCACTCATATGTAGCTGGAGCTCGATTTGTCATATTTTCAATATTTTGTATTTTCTACATGCATGATAGATAAGAAATATAAAGACATGTAAAGTTTCGTTCTCATTTTTATTATAACTAAAGCTATAATAAAAGGTATTGTTGCTGTCATAAATATTTTTATGAAAATAGTATGTGATTAATCCTTAAGTTTATTCTACGTTAGATAAGATTTAACTACACTCATCCAGTGAGTCTTTTGCCCTTTTGATAGCTGTAATTAGAAGTTTTGTTGTATGTAATTTATAGGTATCATAAATAATCCCTTGGTACAAAAAGTAAATTCAGCTATAATGTTTGTGTTTATGTGAATGTTTTTGTTATAACAAAGAGCTCTTCCTAGTGAACTGGGTTACTATGCCTCTAAAGCCTCTTCAGGAATTGAATTCAATACCTCTGACGTAATTGCAGTTATCGCTAGAAAGTTAATGGTCATTGTTAATGTTTCGCTATCTCATATCAAGTTAAACCTACTATGAAACTTTGTTTCTAACACACGTATACATATGCTATACTTCTATATTTTGTAAATATAAAGAAACAGAAATGCAATTTCTTTGTTTCCTCTCGTTACTCGAAACATAGCCGCAGGTAAAACCCGAATTGAGGTGATTTGATGTTCTTCTGGTTTGCGAGGGATATCCGCACCTATGCTATTTAAGCTTGTCGACGCTTTCAACTATTTGTAAGGAGTTTTGTCTTTTAGCTTTGTTATTGAGATTTTAAAATGCAACATTTTCCTGTCTCAAATGATTTTCATAAAAACTATAATTAATGTTTTTTTAAGTAAAGGTGTTTTTTTACGTGAGATATGCCGTACCGTATACCACCTAATATCTTACATAGTACATACAGGTATTTAGGAGACAGTACGACCCACGAAAGGACTAACTAACCCTTAACTTAGATTTCTGGTACTTACGGCTCGTGTAAAAACGACCTTTACTTTTTTACGTAACTTTACGATATTACTTTAACTTTTAGAACGAGAATTCCTTGAGGAAATGGAAAAGTGAATTTATAAATGAAACAAATACATTACAGGCATTTACAATTCTGAATAAAATTAACCACATATAATAGAAATATAAAAAAGCAAAGAAATGTTAATAAGTTTTAATGAGATTGTAGCATTTCCTTTTCCAAGATGTTAGTTACGAGAAGAGAATGTGTTATTTTTATTCTGAGTAAAAGAATCACTTCAACTTTGAAGGTACACTGAAGGTAAAAGAATATTGTATTAAAATATAATTTTAATAATATTTTATATTATTTTACATACTTTTACCGACTATTTATATTTTACTCAACTAACTTAAAACAAGGGCTAGAAATAAGATTAAAATTCAACGGTTTATTTCGTTTTAGTTCTTTTAGCGGATAATAAAAACTAAAGGCTTAGTTACCCGAAATAATAATTTAAATAAAGGTTGAAATTCAGTTTTGATACTGATATAAACCGGTTAATTCATTCACAAATAAGAAACGTGGATGTGTCCTATTAAGTGTTCTATTAAGGCATTTACTATTAAATATTATGATACGCCAATTGTCAAGCTAGAAAAACTTTAACCGATTCATTTAGGTATAGGAACCTAAATTTAAAATTGGTTCTCCCGGATTAAACCGGTTAAAGAACGTAATTGAAATCTGAAAACGAAAAGTCTTTTGGCTTGGGGTCGATTACCAAAACCGGTTTAAATATTTACCGGGTCTACGAGATCTGGTTAAAATCACAAAAAGTATAAATGTACATTTAAAATATAAGTAAGAAAACCAAAAGTAATATCTAATCATATTAGATATACATATGTATATATAATTTACAAATATCACTAGAACTTCTGACATAATAAACAGCTAAAGTAATAAATTGAATATTGTATAATATTTCTTTTGTCCGAAAATGTATCTAAAACGTGAATAAAAGTGAAGTGATATCCACACCACTTGAAGAAAGTCGGTCAAGCGTGCGTTTGTCTTATTCAGGTGCTTATTTATTTATAGAGCTTTCTGAGATACACTTTGCAGAGCGCAATTACGACCTAGCTTGGGTTTGAAGTTAACTTGACCTTAAGTACTGTGTCTGTTATGCCTAGCTAATAGTTATAATAAGAAAAGTGTGAGGTATACTACATGTACTTAGTTATTATAATTTGCTGTACTGTGATTATTAGTAAGTAATTTTAATCGGTTTTAAATACGAGCATAATTTTGTTTTAAACGATTTTTTTATGTTTATGATAAGAATTCATTAGAGTTTTATTTCATAGCGAAAGTTTTCATATTCTGAAGTTGGTAGAGTGCTCATGGAGCAGACATTAGCTATTCATCTCACTAAAATAAATACAAGGCTATTAAATAAGCCTTTATAAAACGGGGTTTTATGGAACACAATGTTCCATAAAACCTTGAGATGTACAACATTCTTGGAAATTTTTCAACTAGAAAATAAAGAACAATTGTTACAATCATTTATTCTTTGTTAGACAAAATAGAATAGAAAAAATATTTTTTCCTGAAATAAGTTTTACGATCCATATGAAAATATTGTATTTTGTAATAATTGGTATTTGTCTCGTGACTTTGAGATATAATTTAGATGAATGCTTGCGTTATGTTAATAAAGAGGTGATAATTTGTACTAGAGAACTGGATAAAGCCAGAGTGCATTGCTGGTACTTGCAAAATGATAACACGAAAAATATCTCCTTAATTACGTAACAAGAAAGTAGGATTTTTTATTATATTTACGATTCACAAAATCTATAATGATATAATCTGTTAGTGTATTCTTTAAAAGCCTAAGTTTGTCTAGATCATGTAATATCAATTGCGTAACATTGAGAAAAAATCTTGGAATATTTAATAATTCCTCTATAACACTTTTATAAACTTGATGCGGAAGTTATAATAGCTTTAAACGAGAAACGCAACCTTAGCTAAAGTTCTCGGAGCGTGAAAGGGCAGCTGTCTGCGGCCGGAGGACTAACGGAACATTTTTTGTTAATAACGGATTAATGGAAACTGGAAACTGTATTATAATACTTTGATGGCTTATTCTTTTATTTTATTCAAAAAATATTTTACATTACTTTTGCGTACCACGTATTGTATACAACTTTTCTCAGTAAATAGGCTGTGAAACACAATAAGATAAGTAATTGGATCCGGAGATATGTTCAAGAAGTTAATTAATTTAATAAGAGTTGAACGTATATGATATATTGGCATTTGATATAAAAGTAATATATAGTAATCTAGATAGTAAAATTTGAAGTCAAACATGTATAATGTATACACATTGAATAAATAAATAAATAAATAAATATGTTGGGACATTATTACAACAGCGCCATCTAGTTCTGCAGTAAGCTACGTAACGTGCTTGTGTTGCGGATACCAGATAGTTGATATACTACACATATAAATTTTTAAATACATACATATTATAAATATAAACACCCATGACTGGAGTACAAACATTCGTGATTAGCAAATGAATGCCCCCAGCGGGACTCGAACCCGCGACCGCTGGCGCAGAAAGTAGGGTCACTACCGACTGAGCCAAACGAGTCGTCGTATGTTTTTTCCATGTACTTTACTTCAAAATATTCAGTATGTATTTTTACAGGTATCTATTGTTTAACTCTTCTTTTATTAACCACTTCATTGGCCACTATTTTCGACTTTTGATATTTTTTTTAAACAAAAACCACTCACGAATATGTCAATGTTTCAGTCATACTATTACCAAAATATAATGCAGCAAATCTCTAAAATACCTCTACAGGAAGGCTGAAAAAACAATTGACAGTTAAAGTAGCTCAGATTTACTCATTCTTTTAAATCGAATACTAAAATGATCTATGAATATGTGAATTATTTGTGTAAATGATGCTATTATATGGACACGTACAATGTACATTTAATAGAAAGACTACGCTTATATTTACTACTAAGGCTGTCCATGTATCTGATCTTAAATATTTTATGATGTAGGTACTTTCTGATCCGATTAGAACAAGTAATTTGAAGAGCATTTGAAATTTTCAAAGAAAAAAAATATATTTTGTTTAAAAATATGTTATTGTTGTATAACTTTAATTACTACATAATATGTTGAAATATAAAATTTGCCACCCTATATTATCAACATCTTTATACAAATTATAAACTTTACCTTATTTTAAATGAAGAATAACGAAGTACTAACTAAAGTCACAGCTTGTTCATAATATTAATGTGAAAACTTGGGTAATTATATTTAATAAGCCGAAAATTGTCAGATGTATCCGATAATAAAACTCTGGAGAACGTTTTATGTCATTAAAAATAATAATTGGGAACTTTGTTTGTTAAATAAGTACCTACAATTAAACTTCTTAAAGTATGTTTATACATTGTTAAAAACCTTAATTAATTGAATTATGATTGAAAAATAAAATCATTCATAATCTTCATTTTTTGTATTTAAATATATTTGTGCAAACTGTCAATTTTTAAAACCTTTGTCTATCTGTCTGCTCGTTCCGAATTTCGACGGGATTTATATCGTCAGACGGCTTATGTAATAAGGAGTAACTTGGCTACTTCTGGTGTAGACAATAAGGGTACTGCACAAAAATATTACAAGCCATGAAATTGCAAAGAGAACCAAATCTTTTTAAATAACCATCAACATATTGATGAGAATAGCTTTTTAAAAAGGTTCTCTGTTATTGTCTAAATAAACAAATTAATCTACAATAAATTTTATTTATATGAAAAAATATGAAGTGAATAAAAATTGCGAGATAATAGGTACCTAGGTATATTGTTCAAAAATAGAAAAAGATTTCTTTTCCATATTAATTTTAATATTATACAAATTATTATTTCATATATAGACTTTTACCACATAAATTAATACTTCTGAATACTTATAAACGTACATACGTGTATAAGTCAGCCGTACGCCGTCAGTCTTTTTGTTATCTTTTCGCGTTTTTCACTGAAAGATTTCGATGACTTTGACAAGGATAGATTGCATTATGGAGACGGCCATAAGCTACCTTTTAGCCCCACTCGCTTACCATGAGACTGGAAAAGCTGAGAAAAACTGCAAAATAACAATAGAATTTCGATTATTATATTTGTTTCTAGAATTTAAGTGTGTATCTTTCGAAAATCTAGTCTTTCTGTCTGTGACCGCATCACAAGAAAATCACTGGACCCGGGTCAAAACCTCAACTAACCGTTGAAACGTACCTAGGGACCAAGAGTGGAGCAAGGGTTAGTCACATGTGCAAATTAAAAATGTAACTCTTGCTGTATTCATGATATTTCGATCAAACTGAAATGAAAAAAGTAAAGAATAATTTCAGTTATTATTAGATACGTGTAGGTTTAATATTTGGAAATATGAAAAATTTATCTTCTGAAATCGCAAGATCAAAGATAAAACGCAGACATTAATATCAATAAAAATCCTATATTTTATTTCTAAATAATTTAACCAACATTGCTTTTGAGTCTATATGAAGTAGAAAAAACTCATTTCCATTAACCCGTATCTTCAAAGCGATACGACTTTTGAAAGTCAATGATTGCCAAATAAGTAACATTAAATATTAACTTGCTATACCTTTCTTATGACTGTTATTTAGAGCCGAGGTCGGGTAACTAGAAACATGTTATTTCGTAAAAACATAAGTGGAATATAAATTAAAGCAATTTATACATACATTATAATGTTTATTGGTTTGTCCTTATATCACACACGTTTAGTTCAGTTTGTAGTGCCCCACTTGCTGCGCCAGCGGTCCCTGGTTCGGGTCTCGTTAGGGGCATTCATTTTTTGAACACGAATGGTTGTACTCCATTCAAGGGTGTTTATATTTATAATATGTACTTGTGTATTGATGTATGTGTAGTGCATCATCTGTTTTGTATACGTAGCACAAGCCTCGTAGCTTACCATGGAACTAGATAGCGCTGTGTGTAACAATGTTCCAAGATATTTATTTATTTTATTTATCATGCCGTAATTATTCAATGTATCATTTGAGAAAGAATAAGAGATAGATTAATAGAGAACATAATATGATTCGTATTAGATAAAATATAGACATCAGTTACGTAGAGAAAAAAAAATATAAAAAGTTTAGTTCGATGGATATTTGTTACTCAGTCACGTCAAAACGGCTAAACGGATCCGGATGAAATTTGGTACATAGACAGATTATAAAGTCTAAAATAGCACATGGGTTAAAGTGCCCGACGGATAGATTTGTTTTTTTCAGTTTTCTATTCTATACTGACCGTTAAATATTATAGTCTGAAATAGCACGTGGGTCAAAGCTTTTTTCACAGTTTTCTATTCCATACTAACTGTTTAAACCAATCATAAAAATGAAATGCCATTATTTCGGTTTTACAGATAATTTAATAAACCAAAGTATTTGCATTTTATATTAAGAAATTCGAATAGTATTCCAGAGAGTAGATATACTACATGTTACATTGTAATCGAATTCCGAAAATGAATAAAATACAGCGTGCACTTGAGAGAGATAAATGCCAAGGTGGTAAAGTCCACTATTTGTATGATAGTCGTAATCGTTTTCTGTTTAAGCACCGAACTAAAAGCAAGAAGGGCCCTAAGCTTGAATAATGTGGCAAAACTGCGATTACACAACCGTATCAACAAATACATGTTGTCTCTTTTACTCCCGAGTAAAACTAAACGTTCGTTCTCTTTCACTCACAATGACAGAATATTGTTTTAATGGAGAATGGTGTGCGCTCACACCTTTCAATGTGACTACAATTTAGAGCGATCGAATTACTGTAGGGCCTTTCTTGCTTTTAGTTCGGTGTGTTTAAGTATTACTGCAAATTGCAAGTAGTTAGTCACTTGCTGTTGAACACAACCATTATAAAATAATAATTTTTATTACAATATAAAGGTAAATTATTTAAACTTTTCGAAGATAATATCGAAAATAATAATTGATATACAAGATATTTGGTATCTAACGATATATCCATATCCTAATTAGTTCCATTGTTGAATACATTATCGTTCAGTAACGTTTGCCGATTAGTATTTTTAGGTCTTTACTAGGAGAAATAGTTACGTACTTTTCATACCATGTATACACATAATTTATACACAATTTTTCAACAAAAACAGGTTTTTAGGATGAAGTAAAACCATACCACCGAGTTTTTATAGCTTTTTCTTTGTATGCTCGTGGGCGTGTCAACGGGAAGCGACTAATGGATTATTTTTTGCTGTCTACATAGCTTATTTTATGACTTCCAATAAGACGTTCCTTCGACTGTAAACTTACAAAATATTTGCGATATAAGGTTAAATACAGTATCATTAATTTTTCTAAAATAACCACACACTTTAAGTATATATCATTACCGTGAATATCTTCATTATTTTAATTTTGATTTATTTATTATAATGCTAGCAATTACGGCGGCTCCGCCCACGTTCTGAAGGCGAAAACCTAATTTTCTTATAACAAGCTACGACCTATTCTCAGACCTACCAAATTTACACAAAAAAATATAGAATTCGGTCAAGCCGTTTTGGAGGAGTTCGAAAACGATGTCACAGTGTTCGTCAAGAAATATTTATATTACTTAGATTAGATTAAATTTTTATATAATAATCCCCATTGATGTTAAAGGTATGTGTACACTGTACAGTCTTGGAATGATGCACTTACATGCCTCAGACATGTCATATCGAGTCTAGCATTAGCGAGGTGAGAATTACTACCGTGAAACATACTATGTACATAACTTTGGTAGATTAAATGTAATTAAATTAATAAATGTAACCATGACGTGGTTTTATTATTATTATTATTATTATTTCATAAGTATCTATATAAAGTCGCTTAGTAGAGCGCGTAACTTCATTGCACAAAAAAAATATAATCATTAATTAAAACCAGCCAAGTGCGAGCCGGACTCGCGCACGAAGAGTTCCGTACCATTATCAATAACGTCAAAATAATCATGTATGTTGTATGGGAATATTTGTTTTATTTTGATTATTTATTTTTGAAGTGAATATACCTATAACTAAATATTCTGTGAATATTTTAAGCATCTACCTGTAGCCGTCATTAATATCGAGCAAAAAAGAGCAAAAAAAGTCATGTTTGTTCTACGTGAACCCCTTTAAAATTTATTTTATTCTGTTTTTCAGAAACACATCATCCGTGAAAATTTCAACTGTCTGCCTATCACGGTTCATGAGATGCAGTCCGGTGACAGACGGACTGGCAGCGGAGTATTTGTAATAGGGTTTTACCCTTTGGGTACGGAACCCTAAAAACGTCTGAAGCATGCTTTATACGACTAAGACAATGTCAATACATTACAATTACCAGACAAGAACAGTTTTCAAGAAAAGAATCGAAATATTAGTGGATTCGATTTTTTTAATACTAGAATGTATTGTGTTTAAGCATTTAAAAGGGACTGTTGTAAAATCTTATATTCAGTTTCTGAATTAAGCTATAGCCCTTAACTGTTAATCGTTGAGTTTGTTTCAGAACTGCTAGAAGTAACCGTTATGATCTCTAAATATCAATAAAAATGTAAGTAAAACAGATACATGTTATAGAGCAGAATACGTAGTAAATTTACCGACCCCCGGACTCACAGAAAGTAAGAATATGAGTATAATATAAAATGTGCGTTGACACGTGTGTCACAGTTTTTGTAATCGAACTCCTCCGAAACAGCTTGACCGATTTTTATGATTTGTTTGTGTATTTCTGGTAGGTCTGAGAATAGGTCGTAGGCTATTATTTATTCCGCTAAGTGATAAGGGTGGCCCTCACCATATTTTTATTTTTAGACCAATTTTTAGACAAATTTGGCATCAAAAAATACTTAAATATTCATCCTTCTACCACCAATCCGCCAAGCTGCTAGTTTATTGCTAATTGCTAGTATTTAGCTTAGTATGTGTGATTAAATGGGCCGGCTAAAGTTCATTTTGAGTCTTTATATGTCAACAAACCTTTCCTAGGGATTACCACCTACTTATCTTACAATATCTACACTGACAAAACAGGCCAAGCTACTTTTTAGTCGAAACTGAGTTAAACAAGAACATTTGTATTCAGCAAATATAACGACTTCAATCGTAGTACCTCCAGTTTATGGCCGTTACAAAACGCTGGGTGAATAAGTGTATTTTAGATTAAAACATAAAAGTAAACTATAATGTGTATTCCAATATGTATAAGTCATATAATATACTATAACTTTACCTTAAATTTATTTATTATTTTTTTTTAAAATGATTACTATCTTCTTTTCAATAACAAATAACCTTAATTCTATTTAGAAAAAAAAATCTATTTAGTTTACAAACTCGTGATTTGATTAGAAGCGTATTAAGTGTGAAATGAATTTTCCTTCGTAATATATTAACACAGTGCTTTTAACTTTTAGCTCCAAAATAGTAACCACACTACCGGGAGCTAAAGTAAATTAAAATAGTGTAATTTGCGATTTAATTTAATTATGTAGACAAATAGAAAATGTACTATTAGAGCTTTTTTAAAACAGAAACATTGACTTGCCATTCAGTAAAAAAACGAGTATTAAGAATGAATAATCATAATATGCTCATCTATAAACCAATAAACATGAGAAATTTAATAAAAATGAAGCTTCTTATATGTATTCCTTAATAAAAAAAATTTAAAAAAGGAAAAAAATGGGTATGTTTTTTAATACTAAATATAGACAATAATATAGTTCGTATTCATTCGTTCATCTTTAGATCTTTTTATATCACATTTAAGTAAATCTAATTATTATTTCTATTTGACAATTCTCAAAGCGCTATGCTCAAAATGTTGCCCACAAAAATTCACTTAACGAACAAATTTAAAGAAAGCCTAAAATGTAAAAGCTCCTTTGACGCTTTTGGTTTGGTATTAAGCGGTTTGAGAAAAAGTTTCTTCATTTAAATATAAGGCTGGCTGTTTAGTACTGATTTAAAATGCTGCATGTAAAAGTAAAATATGAACGTATTATAATATTATGTGGAACTTTTGTCAGCCTTTTCAGAATACTTTTTTATACATTACATACATATTTTGAGACACTATAATATGAATAAATATAATATAAAACAAATTCCTACGTCGTATCTGTCTGTTTGTTCGCAATAAACTCAATAATTGCAAATATTCATGTGTTTTTTATTAGTTTTTTAGTAGATTAATCAGAAAAATTGAGGTGTATTTATTTGCAAAGTTTTGGTGTTAATTCGCTTAAGTAAGATGATTATTGAAGATGTCGAAAATAATCATGTCAAAAGTGAGCTTTATTGGCGTGTGCGGCGTTAACAATGAGTAAGTTACTCGTATACGAAAACAATATATTAAAGTAATATTCTTTTTGAAAACTTCTTCTTATCTTATTAAACTCTACCAACGCTAAATGCATGAACACGAGCAAAGCGGGGATAATTTACTAGTGTAAGTATATATATTTCCTTACGAAGAACGACAAAAATACGTTTTTGTAATAGTTTACTATTGATATAGTTTTTGTCTTTTGTGTAGAAGATGTCCCAATATTTATTTTGAGACAAGATCCTTATCGTTTCGTTTGTGAGGACTCATTAGCGTTCGGCAACTCAGCCGGGCGTGAAGCAGATACACTTTCGGAGGTGGCCCACTTCAATGGGCGCTGTACCATGCGGGATGCTCCTGGTTCTTCTTTATAGTGGAGTGGACTGTTGAAGTTACTCTATAATTACTGTGGTTTTATATGTTACTAGAGGTTCCCTAGGTACGTGTTGTATATATTTACTTCGCACCGCCCGGTATATATTTTCTGATTTAATTACCATTACACGCACCATGGCAACGGTCATAACATGATACCCGCACGAAACGCTTTGGTTCAACGTTTCTTAAGCGAACAGCCAAAATGTGGAACACCCTTCCAGCATCCGTCTTTCCTGCCACTTACAATGTCAGTACTTTCAAAGCAAGAGTGAATAGGCACCTTCTAGGCAAGCGCGCTCCAACCTAGACCTCATCAGTGCTTTCCAGCACTGATCGTCGTCAAGCGCAAGCCTATCTAATAATAATAAAAAAAAAAAAGTCAAACGCCGTTTATTTTAAAAAGTTTTTTTTTTATTTTCTAATTTTCCGCACAACTTTCTTAATTTTTTCTTAAATATAAACCTTCTCGTCGGTCTATCGTCGGTCGTCGTGACCAAGGAAAATAAGGATTCATTTTTATATATATGTAGATGTAGATGGTTACTAACTAACTATACACTAAATGTATTGAAAATATCACATATATATTGTAATATCATATTTTACAAATAAAGTTAAATATTGTCTTCAGTCTACGTCGACAGATATTCACTAAAGAAACTCGTGTCGTTGCAAACCAACATTAATGATATCAGCCTTTGCATGTGTAATACACATTTTTCTAGTTTACGTCTTTGAAAGCCTTTAATTTAAATAATCCAAGTGGATTATTACAACGTAGTCATGTTGATGTATAACAGTACTAAGTTTAAAGTTCCTATAAATCTCCTGCTTAAAATGCTTTAAATACAAAGATGTACTTCTCGCTTCAATTCAAAATAATGAGAATGTCTCTTAAATATTATAAATAATTTAAAAAAGATATATTTTTATTTATAATAACGTATTCTTTTCTAAATTTCCTCCTAAAGTAATTAAATTACAGTTAAAATGTGGTACGGTGACAGTTAGCACAATTTTTAAAAGTTTAATGTCGTATATCATTGAGTTATAAAAGACATAACATCATTGTCGTATATAATTATATTGGTACATAATTATGTACCAATATAGTCTGAGATACCTAACAAAATCGCAGTAAACAAAACACTTTTTAATTTTAAACTTCTATAAACGATTATTTTGTACTACTTATATTTGCTTTCCTCATTAATGTTTCCTGGTTTTAATATTATACTATCAAACTATGCCCTTAAATGTTTTAAATTAAATTCTGAGTAACATGCAGTTTTAATGTGTTATACTCTAAATTAATCTCTTTCAACGAAATTTTCGATCATTATATACTTTACATACAATTTGGTTTACGTAAAAATTTAGTATAAGCTAAGAATGCTATAAAATTATGTTTAACAACATAATTTGATCAGAGAAGTACTCTTCACGTCAGCATTTTTAATATTTCGTGTACAATGGTTGGTCGCTTCATCTTTAAAGACATCGCTTGAGAGCTGAAGGACTTGGTGGTAAATAATATTATTGCATTGAGTTTAATTTTTAAGTGATTAATTTTATACGAATATAAATAATAAAGCTTTATAAAGAGCATACAATTATAAACTGAAACTGTAATCTATAAAATTTTCGTGAAAGTGTGAAGGAGCCATTTCCAAATCTTATTAGATAATAAACCCAATTGTGACAAAAAAACCGTACTTACTTAGGAATGCATTGGTTTCTATGTACTGTACTTTTAATAGGGTTGCTACGACATCCACTTCTACCTTGTCGTAGTGGTGGTGCTCATTAGCGTCTGGCAATCTAGTCGTAGTTGAGTGCGTAAGTGACCTCCGATGCTCTATTAAGGGTCCATAGTCATCATAGTCTGTGAGTGATATAACTACTTATTTATTTATGTAGTATTACCAACAATATACAAAAGCATTTTTTATAAAAACTTATCATTATTCAATAAAGGCTCATCCTATGTACACCAATTATAGGTAAATACAACAGTGTTAGTAACATAAAAACAAAACAAAAAAAAAAGAAACAAAATTATCTTAATTTAATAATAATACTTGTAGATAGAAGCGTAAATATATTTCCCAACAAGTAAAACACTCATACACTGCATATTCTCGGCAAGCCTACCCAAGAACTAAGATTTATTACTTACTTAAACGTTGATCTGAGAGTAATTAGCCAGTAGCCACCCCAGGGGACGGTGACAGTTGCGTAATGCTTTAGTGAGACCGATCTCTATCCATTAATAGCATTTCAGTAAGATTAATTTTATTTATCATTTATTATTTAATACATAAACTGTCATGACGCAATTATAAACTCCTGATAACTATGCTTTTTTTTTAATGTTTCACAGGTTCTGGAATGTAAAATCTAATAAATAAATATCTTTCGACAAAATTTAATAAAATCAGAATAGACTTCAGCCCTTTTTAACGTCCCACTGCTGGGCGCCTCCCCAGTACGAGGGTGATCAGCCCATAGCCCACCGCGCTCACCTAGTACGTGTTGGCGGACTTCACATGACTTTCGAAAACTTGTTAGGTTTTTATCAGACATGCAGGTTTCCTCACGATGTTTTCCTTCACAGTAAAGCAAGTGGTAATCATGATAGAAAATGATTCGTACATGAAAATATCAGAGGTGCGAGACCCGGATTTGAACCCGCATCACTCGTTTATCCAAGCGAGCATTACCGCTAAGCTACCGCTACCACTGCCTTAGAATGAATCAGAATATAAATATTAAATGTGTTTTAATATTTCACGTTCATGGAATGAACATACTTTTTAAACAGCAGGTAGAGCGGCTATAATAGGTTTACTCCTGCAACCTACCAGTAACGTAGCACGTACTGAAGCCACGTGACCGGTTATTATTAGTTTATCGTTTATATAATACACTTTCCACGTACACCTTTAGATCAATGCAGGCTAAGCAGGTACGGAAAATATTTAGAAAAATATTTTATTCCTAGGACCGATTACAACATAACGTTAATATTAATGTATCCCAATTTATTATAGAAACTTGATATCTTCAAAGATATTAAATTATAATAGATTTAAGATACTTTTCTCTTAAATCCCGTTTACTTATTCCACTTGTATAGCTGAAATGGAAAATTATTATATTCAAATTAACCTATAAACAAGTTAATTTATATAATATTGTATCTTCTATAACCTATTAGAGATACTATTGATAACTAATATATTATCTATATATTATTATCTATATATTATTTTTAGAATTTTTGTCTGTCTGTCTGTCTATCTGTCTGTCTATGACCGCATCACGAGAAAACCACTGGACGGATGCGGATGAAATTTGGTGTGATGTTAGCTGGTTACCCGGTCAATATATAGGATACTTTTTACTGCGGGAAAATAACTCATCTCTGAGAAAAATACAAAAATAAGGTAAGAAATGAAACCACGCTTGTATTTACGTCTTCAGAACGCGAGCGGAGCCGCGAGTATTGCTAATAATTAATATAAATGACATGTCTTTGATATATTCCCTCAATTACGTATTTTGTCTTAGCCTAACTAGAACTAAATCTTACGATTTAATTTAATATATAATATTAATATCATGTCGGCTTTAATCAACATTACATAATAAACATATAAGTAAAAAAACTTAAAGAGGTACTACTGAAAATACCAAGTTCAAGTCAAACATTATTTTTTGACTTGAACTTTTATCTTTTATCAAATATAAAAATCTTTCAAAAACCTTTCCAGGTTAAACCCTCTTGTATAGTATTAGTTAAGAGGAGAAATCTTTACGAATATTAGACCACATAATAGTAATGCTACAAATCAAATATTAATCTTCCACGAGTATATTCACTTGTTTGATCGAGGGAACAAAATTACAAATTCTTTGCGTTCCGTTTGCGGTATTTTTATTGCATTTAGTGACTAGACAAGAGTCTCACATTATTATTCAACAAGCTTCGCATATATGTACGATTACATTTACTTACTTCAAGATTTGGTTTCAGTATTTTTCGAGCTTAATTTAGTTTTATGAAAATATGAAAACTAAAAATATATTTATAATTCCCGACTCAAAAACGACGGGGTGTTATAAGTTTTACGTGTCTCTCTGTGTGTATGTATATATGTCTGTGGCATCGTAGCGTCCGAACGGATGAACCAATTTTGATTTTGTTTTCTTTTCATTTAATAAATGAATTAGTCGAGAGTGTTCTTAGCTATGTTCGATGAAAATCGGTCCAAGATATCCGGATAAAAATGGCGGAATACATATTTTTTCACAACTCCCTCAATAGGTATCAAATGAAAAGGCTTCACTAGTAGAATACTAGTTTTGCCTATTTGTTTAGTAATTATTGTCAATATACTCATCATATTATGACTTTAAATGCGTGGCTATTTACTGAACGATGGTTATAAGCAAAGCTAAAATTATTGTTAACTTCTTATACACTATGCACGGACATAAGGTAGCTTACAATGGAACTTTGGAAGGCTTGAGTGAGGTAACAGGTGTAACATGAAAAGTTTTTCTAAGAGCTACTTTAGTTTGTTTCTCGTAAAAATCTAAATAGTGAATAAATTTAGCTTAAAATGGTATACAATGCCTGGGATATATTGAACTGAAAAAAATAATAATAATTTATTGTGTATGTAATTTTTAGGATGTCTAGTGCAGTAATTTGACTCTCTCTCGTATTACTCGTATATTATATTGTATGACCTTCATTTTATTGTTTTTAACCTAATTAAAAATTTTTAATTTCATAATGTCGAGCATTTTTCTTTTTTCCTATATGAGAAATTAATACTAATGTTGGTAGAAAATTTGTTTAGTTATCACAGCGTGAAAAAGTACTTAAGAAATCCTCCTCTATAATTATTATTATCATAAAAATATTTTGTGTCTATTACTTTAGACGTTTAACACTTTTCATTTCTTTAAAATAGTTTTTTTGTTAAAGTAGGAAATTTCCAGCTGGATACGCACAATTTCGATATACGGATCGTAAAAAATAAAAGCGGAAAGTGAAAAAAGGGACTGTAAATGACGGCCGCTATCCATCATAACCCTGATAATCCGAACGCTAAAATATCTTTAGAACCCTAAAAAATGAGCGAAGAGCTTGGGCTAATGCTACGATTATAAAAATAGGTCTTATTATATCTACCAAGTATAATATTAAGCATTAGTACTTACTGTGCTACGATAGTGATTATTTAACTTACTTGTTCTCTATAATTAAAACAAAGTATTTTCAACCTACACTTAGATCTTGTAAACTACGCAACGGATTTTCATGGGGTTTTTATTAATAGACAGAGTAATTCAAGAGGAAGGTTTGTAGTATAATTGTATTGAATTCAGCCCTTTTTAAGGTCCCACTGTTAAGCACTGGCTCCCTTAGTACGAGGGGGATCAGGCCATAGTCCACCACGCCGGCCTAGTACGGGCTGGCGGACTTTACATATCTTTCGAAAACTTGGTTTTCTCAGACATTCAGGTTTCCTCACGATATTTTCCTTCACCGTAAGACAAGTGGTCATTATGATAGAAATGATTTGCACCTGTAAATATCAGAGGTGAGATACCCTGATTTAAACCCTACTAAACGGATTTAAAAGCTATCACTGCCGATTTTATGATTAATACAATATGTATGTTATATTAGAAAAAAAACATACAGACAAATTGAGAACCTCCTCCTTTTTGGAAGTCGGTGAAAAGACGAGAAAATATTTAATTTCTGAGAAATCGGAACCTAGCTGAGTGAGTGTGAGTCGCTAGTTAAATCTAAATTAATTTTATGAAAATTCTTCATTTGATATTTCATATGCATACATGGTTAAGCAATATAGCTATAAAATAATTTTGGGAAAAGAACTTCGTTATTTTGAATTCCGTGTATGCGATAGTCACTGGCATTTCTACATCAAATAACAGCAAACTGCATATTCAAATAGGGCTCTCTGTCTCTTAGGAGTCATATGTAATGGGTCCAGTATTGTTTTAGGTCAAATTGGAGCAAGTCAACGTACTAAAATAACATAGGTGTACATTACAATTGTAGTTTTAGAACTAAACGAAACCCTTTTTTTTAACGTCTCACTGCTGGGCACGGGCCTCCCTCAGTACGAGGGGGATCAGGCCATAGTCCACCGCGCTGACCTAGTGCGTGCTGGCGGACTTCACATGTCTTACGAAAACTTGCTAGGTTTTCTCAGACATGCAGGTTTCCTCACGATGTTTTCCTTCACCGTAAGACAAGTGGTAATCAGGATAGAAATGATTCGCACATGAAAATATCAGAGGTGCGAGACCCGGATTTGAACCGGCATCAGTCGGTTATACAAGCGACGCGTTACCGCTGGGCTACCACTGCCTAGAAGATATAATATAGAAGAAACATTCTAATACGAATCTGTACATTGTTTATTTAAACTTATCAGAATCCTTCTTATAGATACAAAGGCTGAATCTTTAGTTGTTAGAAATTTTGTCAGTCTGTCTATCTGTGACTACATCACGAGAAAACCACTGGACAGATTTAGGTCAAACTTTGTATGACGATAACTGGTTATCCGGGTAACATAGGGAACTTTACACTGCAAGAAAATATTACGTCTCTGATGCCTCCTCTACAAGTCGGCAGATACATCTGCAGACGTCATCTCCGAATGCATCCGCCAACGTATAGAGGGGGTAATTTGCGCGCCTGTTGTAGGTATTTAACGTCCGCAGATGCGTACGACTTGAATCCGATTGTTCTCGGTTTTGTGACATGGATCAAAGGGGTTTCATAACATAGACTGATCGACCTACAGACGTGTGGACGGCTTGAGGCGATCCATCTGCGGATGAATCTGTCAGCAGTGAGGGTTAAGAAATCTATACTCCGTCAAGATAAGGCAGGGTCGAACCTGAGCGGAGCGAGGGTGAATCGATAGTAATTAATTAATTCTAAGCCTTACAAGATATTCTAATTCAAATCTTATGCCATTGAAACCACGGCTTTGATTGAATGTCTTACCTACTTAGCTCACCTATATTCTAGGCCAAGGACAGTCGGTTTTCATATGGAAGCATTCGCTTTGCATTTTTAATGTTTCTGTTTTACACACCTTTAAATACTAGAGAGCATACGTTCCAACTCTAAACGAGAGTTTTAAATTGAAACGTGACAAATTTATATATTTTAAAATATTCTGTTTTATCACGAACGTTATTATTCTATATGAAACTTATTAACATAAAATGAATTTACAGACATTTTGCTACTATTTCAAATTATTAAAATAAAAATACTTCTCTATTATTTTACTAATGCCACGTTTCTTCACTCATGGCAGCTCCATCCCATAAGTTGCAAACTGCAATATTCATATAGTACATAACATTACAGAACTTGCCTATTATAAATAAACTGCAGGCTTACGTTAATATTATAAAATAAAATTGGAAACTTCGAATGACTTTGTAATTAAGATATTCACAAAAAATATCTAAGTTACGTAAAAGTAAGATAAAATAACAATTTAAAAATCAAACTGTTACTCCAATATTCTATTTTGCTTTATACTCGTAGTCTACAGTGGGCCGTCGCTGGATCGCCAACGAACTCAAACACTACACGCCAACGGCTGGCTTACCAAAGCAGACAACAACTATTGGGTTGCTCTCATGGTCCACTCTGCTGTTCTAGAAGTACCAGGCAACTCATAAACTCAGGGACTTTAAAGGGACTAAATCCGATGCATCATCAATATAAACATTATTTATGCATCAAATAGCGGCCCAGCATCATGTGTAGATCCGTAAGCTTTGGGTGATGTCACTGCCACTGAACAATTAATACCTATTCTACCAAAACCGCAAACGTAATTGCGCCTCGAGGGAACGAATAGAAATTGGATATTTCATTTAAAATTAGTAGAATACGTAATACACAGTAATGAGTAGGTACCTATAAATAATATGCTACTCATTTATTAACTTTAGTGATCGTTTTGTTTCTAATCCTTATTGAATTGTGAATTCTTTTTAAAGTTTCTAATCGGTCTTCAAAGTCAGGGACTGTAAGTTGTTTCTAGGCAAACTTTTCTTTTGGTTTACTTTTGACTAAACTTAAATTAGCTATCCTTAAAAGCACGTGCTTAATTATTAAAATTGCAATATATAATAACGTAAAGGACGAAATTCTAAATCCTATATGACGGACGTACCGAGATGAAGATTTATTATTCATCCACGAAGATATGAAATAAAAGGGATTGTTCATAAAAATACAAAAGTAATATTTTTATACTTTGTCATCATCACATAAATGTGTGTCTTTAAAATTATAATAATTATTACTAATAATAATTACAGAAATCATACGAGAACTTTCTAATAATTTACCAAATATACCAAATAAAGGAAACTACGATTGCTATCGTAAATGCAAAGTGAGTTTCAAAGGTTTTACGTTACGTTATTACGAATTAATTTAATTAAATTTATCAAGAAAACCTTACTAAGCTGTAGCGTAGCCATAAATTTATTTCTCTCGGTAGCGACTTGTACTAGAATAAAAAATAACTTTATATGTGACTCTCTAGCTATTTACAACTATCTCTGTGCATATAAAAATTGTCAGTCCACGGCTTCGTTCCTAAAAGCATATAAGATATAACAAAGTGGTCAATAGTATAATATTACGATATAAATTTGGGAAAATGAATATATATTATAATAAAATAAATTAGTGCTTCGAAATGTGTTAGAATTTTCCGTGTAGAATGAAAATCGTAATACGCATAGCATACAGCAAATGTTTGCTGCAATACTTAACTGTAACATAATTTAACATGAACACGCTCATTTGCTTCGTATGTTTTAAAGATTACTAATTTTAGGTAATTAATTATATTGACTGAATCAATATTTGATTGGAAAATGCTTGAATTTTAAATCTCAAAATAAATAGATTATTATATAGTAAATTATTATATAATTATTGTTGTATAGACGTATCAATATTTATAAATATTATAAAACAAAGTCCTACGCCGCGTCTGTCTGTCTGTCTGTTCGCGATAAACTCAAAAACTACTGCACCGATTTTTATGTACTTTTCACAAATGGATAAAATGATTCTCCAGGAAGGTTGTAGTATAAGTTTTTGTATACATTGTCTAAAATATAATGATATCTGTTGGATGTGTCGGAAAAAAATAAGGCGTCTGGGAGCTTTCAACAAAAATGCTGCCTAAACTCTTTGAGATATAATAAAATGATGTATGGAGGAATTGTGTATCTTATATAGGTCTACAAAAAAATCCGCGATGGTATATGTCTATCTTTTAAATATTAACATCCTATATCCATTTTAATAGTTTTAAAAATGGGCTATTATAAAGCGGTAATTGGAAAGCTATTTACACAAATACGGTTATATTAATCCTTATCATTTTAAATAAGTTAGAGGCTTTAAACATTTCATGCACATTAGTTTACTCTTTTACACCATATAATTAAACGAATATCTTAGGAGTAAGCGCAAAAAAATACGGACGCGAGAATAAAGTGCAAGCGCTGCTTCAAGCCGCGCCGCTTCGCCTGATGCAGTCGCCGACCCTACGCGTATTATCTTGCCTGAAAATTTTCAACGCTCTACCACAATTCTTATGTTTAGTTATCGTACATTAATTAATTATTAAATATTATTAAATATTGAATATACTAACAAAGAGACCTAATAGTTTATCAGAACTCAGAAGAAAGTTTAGTTAACGGGCTCGTCAGTAATACCAGTCATTATAACGATACAACACATTTATAAGTGAAAGTTACTCTTACCCTCTTTGACGCGTGAGTGCGTGCGTGGGTGCGTGCGTGGGTGCATGCGTGGGTGCATGCGTAGCTGCGTGCGTGCGTGGGTGCGTGCGCGCATGCGTGCGAGCGTGCGTGCGTGCGTGCGAGCGTGCGAGTGTGCGTGTACGTGCGTGCGTGATTGCGTATGAGAGTGAGTGCGTGCGTGTGAAAGAAAACATATTTTAATAATTGAAAGCGGTAAATATAATAATGAATATACAATTAGGAACAAGTACTCGGATAAGCAGTATGGTTAATAAAATATCAACTTAAAGTGCTATTTACAAAGTCAGAGAGACCTTTAGGGGCCTACACTTGAAAACTAAAAGTTAAGTTTAAGCTTTAGATATACTTTCTTTATAACAACTCAATTATATTTTATAAAATAGTCAAGAATTGACTTTCTAAAGATGTCCAACCTTTAAAAGCTTTCTCATCTGCTGATTTGTGGTTGTAAAATTTATCTTTCCAATCGGATTTTAGTCTTAGTTATTAAGAGTTATCAAAATGCTAATATATTATTTAAATCAATCTATTGACAAATATAATATAATCTACATAATTATTACGTTTTATTTAATTGAATATTTTTTAGATCAAAGAGAGTTTTTGGCACACTATTAATAAATTTTAAAAAATTAGAATGTAAAACTGGCTTATATATTATAACTCAATAATTTTAAGCAACTAACAAGATTTTTTACAAGCCTTTTTTGATCGACTACAGATAAAAACATTAATCTTTCAATATCAATGGATATTTTCCGGATTCCGCGTTCTAAAACATTGAAAGATTTAGTACCAGACGTATCAAAATGCGGAACAGATTGAGAGTAAAGAATTATTATTCTTCTGGTTCACTGGTAAATGTGAGATATAAATAGACCCTTACATGAGTCAGATTGGGGTAAATCTATTGTTGAAAATACGCTTTTAATGGTTCTATAAGCTAAATGCTTGATAAAGGGCAATTGTGAAAGCTTTGTAAGTACTCTGTTTCTATAATATTTTACGTGTAGGACTGATCAATGAAATATTATTATGTATAGTAGAATAAATTTTATAATAAATATAAGTTAAGAAATAGACATATATATTCTGTTTGGTTTTAAGTAACGCGTTTTAGATGATTAGAATAATCAATACAACAATAACATACGCTTAAATAATAAACATATTAGCATTAATATGACGATAACCAGAATTGAAACTACCCCGTATTTTAAGGATCTAGCAGCTTTAGCGATCATACATATATTTTAAATAAATTAAATATTTCATAGAAAAAATGTTTTAACAGCTCTAAACACAAATTTCATTTATTTAAAATAAGTTGTTAATACAAGATAACTTCTTTTACATAACTAAGCTGAAAATAATATTTAAGTTCATGTTAATTAAACACGTCCTCGTATTTTCGTTATGTAAACATAAAAGATAAGATGTATTAATTTAAAAAATTTAATAATTCGTTATTATGATGGATTTAACGAAATTGTTACATCCGAAATAAGGGAGATTATCTCGTATTGTATATGCATGGATATTAAAACACATATGCGACACATTGTTCATAATTAATTAGATAATAATTAATCAAAAATAGCTTAACTTTAAATTGTATAACGATATAATTTATAATATTGAGTTTTCACCCATAATTATACATGAGATTGATGAATGCTAAATGATTTTTATTAATGAATGATTGCAAAATAAGAAAAATGAATATATTAAAGTTTCAGTATAACTTTATTAACACAAACTTTAATATTATTTTACATTTATAAGTAAAAATAATTAAATTCGTTATACAAATACCTAATACACACATCAATGTTTGCAATGGTGGACACCCCATTGAAGTAAAAAAAAAACAGTTTATAAGGGACAGGATTGACGACTTGGCTCTTTAAGTCACACGGGTGAAACAGTCAACTTCCCGACATCGGTCCATTATTAATATTTAACGTAAAAAAAAAAACAAGAATCTCAAGGTGCATTAATCTCTACTTCAGCTTTAATATCCGATATATGACGAGACATTATTAAGACAAATAGAACTATTACAGCTTTGTAGAATAAAGCTTACATCTTTTAATTATAAGCAACTAAACTAAAATGAAGAGGATGTCAATTTGGACAGACGTAGAGTGGCAATAATCAACAAAATAAAGTTAAAACTACATTTTATTTCGTACTCGACGTCGAAACTCAGGCAAAATAAAAACAAAACACAAATTAAAGAATCTATGTCGAGTTGTATATTTTTAACCTATTTGAATGTTTGTGCAGAAAACTAAGGCTTTGAAAATGCCAATGAAAACTAATGTGAATAAAATCCATGTCATAATATTTATATTATATATTAATACAATATATATTAATACAATATATATTGATACATGAGTATTATAAAATGTAAGCATTCAATTCCAATAATAATTTGTTGAAATAAATATATGACTGCGAAAACTTCGTTATTACCTTCGCTTGTCAATAAAATAATGTATTATGAACTTGCTAAAATTGTTTTTACCGTTATTTTTTTTTTCAAACCGATCTAAATTACCCGACTGCCAAATGGCAATGAATTTTGTATTTTTTGAAAAAGACGTACTTAGTTTAATGTACCAAAAATCATAGTTACACCACGAAACGCCCTACAAGGAACATTGTCCTAAATCTCACTTCATTAAATATAAACCAGTAGCAAATATTAGGACAGTGTTCGATTTACTGAATCGACAATTTTCAAAAAGCCTGTCAAATCTTCGAATTGAAATGTAAACTATGAAAACTGATTTCTAAGATGATATTGTTTTTTAGCAATTGGGCCAAATACTTTCTGTATTAAAGTTTAACTGCCTCGGTGATGTAGTGGCTAGCATGTACGGTCGCATACCAGGAGGTTCTGGGTTCGAGTCCCGGGTCGGGCCAAGTTTAGTTATTGAATCTTTCTGTTTCGTAAGCCTCTGTAACAGTCTTGAGTTGGGAAGCCGTCGGTCCTCATTCATGTACGAGTATTATTTTGACTAAGCTTTAGCACTAAGTACCTGTTAATTGACCGTCGGGGGAAACTAGCTATGCACACAGTCAAAGACCATACATAAACTATTTAATGCCATACATTTGGTTAATGAGAAAATAAGAAAGGTCTGGCGAGGCTTGGATCTCGGACGATAAGAGCGTAGTAAAATGTCTGTATCGTTTTAATAAACCCTAAATTGGTAGTTGAGAAGCAATTAAAGCAAGATGTGGGTTTGAAAAGACGGTAAGAAAATAGTACATTCTAATTTCCACATCCACATACATATTATATTTTTACAAGAATCAATTGAATAAAAAAAACATTGAATGGATTTATAGAGATGCTTAAATAAGTTTTATATTACTTTTAACTTCTTGAACTGGATTGAAAATTATCATATAGCAATTATACGGTAATCCAGTACTTATATAATATTATAAGAAAAGATTTATCGGCCGAAAATAACGGCTTTTGTTCGACTCGCCGACAATATTAAAGGTTTTATAATAGGACACAATGCAGATGCCAGGCTTAAGTGCCCTGACATTCTAAACGACTGAAAGCTTTTAGTTTCCTACATTGAACAATATGATCATTTGGAACATTTAAGAATTAAAATTTACATTTGTTTACAAAGTGTCAAAGTTGAATCGATATTCAGTGCAGTAAAAATTAAATAATAAATTAGTATTTTTCTATCTTTTATCGCTTAAAAATATTTACCTCCAGAGGAGTAACTACACTAGAGGCTATGACAACTATAACTAATGCTACTTTTTGTTTTGCGAAACGGAGTTAAAAACTTAAACTAACAAGACTAATGATATCCTTGTAGTGGAATGAGTTTATATTTAAATCCTTCATATGAATCATTGACACTAGTATATGGTATACTTAATATAAAACAAAGCATGTATGAAACGTATTGTAGAAGCAAAACTTAGATTAGAATAAAATCGATACAATTTATAATTATTCATTTGTTTATAGATAAATTTAATCTTAATATTACAATTAAGTAATTATATAATATAATTTTTAAGTATATTTACTATAATAATTAATTAATATAGTTAAGTATATTTTTAAACCTAATATATACTAAGTATGTATATAACAAAATATCGATAGCTAGCATTAGGTTGCTCTTGTCAAATCATCATCAAAAAGCATTAGTTACATCATCTTAAACAAGATAATATAATAGTAACATAATATTTTATCAACCTTTGAAGACACTACACATTTCAGCATAAAATATAATGTACATTACATAAATAATTTCTTGTATACACAATTATTTATTATTTTTGTCTTCATATAAGTTCAACAAAATACTCACATTTGGTAAGTAAACTAGGTCTGTGTCAGCTGGTTTTGTTAATCTTATTAACAAGTAATTCAAAATCGCTTTACAAATGTTGTTTAGTTATTTGGAGTTACTACAAACATTATTGGATTTGGAAAGTAGCCAATTCCTTAAAATATAATCATTGCATTTTATTATGGTATTTTTTTGTAATATATTTATATTGAATCACTTTTAAATTAAACAATGCTTACTTACAATTATGTACATATTTTGTTTGCCATAATATGTATTCAAATTCAAATTCAAATTCAAAATATTTTATTCAGCATAAAATTATTACAATTTTTTACTGAACGTCATGAGTCTACTACCAGTTCGAAAAGAAGAAGCCACTGACCTGAGAAGAACTGGCGAAAGAAACTCAGCGGGACTAATTTTTTTTTGTCTGTTTTAATATTTTTTTTAATGAAAATCGAAATGAACAATAATTCTATGGGTTGAAATAGCCTGGAGGCGATCACATCATTCCCAAGGCGTACTGTCTTCTAAAAAATCGTTAATCGAATAATATCCTTTACTACACAAACGTTCTTTCACAATTTTTTTAAATTTGGCAATAGGAGCTGGTTTCCAAAATTTAGTTTTTTTTTGTAATTTAAGCATTCATTTAAAGCTTTATATTTTTTGCAAGTTTGATTGATATAGTTTGTTTGACAAGTTTACCTCCTATTTAATGTACATCATTAGGAACTAATGAAATTAAAATTATCTCGAGTTTTAATTATTATAGTTAATAATATTTTCATACCTAACAGATTTTTGCGCACCTCCAAGAAGTGCAAACTACTGAAAACTAAATCAGACAAACATATAGAAGATAAATAATAAACACTTATGCATGTATACAAGTACATTTTGTTTGTACGTACATTTGTTGTTTATGAAAAAACATTTGCACAAAATAGCCAACATTAAAGTAATAAAACTTCCAACTTCAGGAATTTATCTTTTTCTCCGTAATATATAAACTCGCAATCCACTTATTTTCCTCAAATATAAATTCTCGCATATCATTGTTCTAATCTAAGCATTAAACAAACTTTTGACAGTCGATTATTTGTTTAGAATACAGTAGCGGATGCAAACCATGCGGAAAAGTTTTTCTTTTAGATGTCGTGATCTGTATCGTATGAGACTCAATTTTTCTGTTTGTCTGAATATGCGCGGTTGGCGATTTGAATTATGATTTATTTTTAATAAATCGGTAGCCAATAATAATAATGTTCTCCGACCGATTCCGGTCATGGCGGCCATTTCAATGAGACTGGCCTACGCAGGAGATATTATAGTGCACAGGTATATGCGCAGACACAAGTGCACCCTCTATTCCTATCACTCTCATACTCTGGTGAGACGACTACTCGACACGACCAGTGAGGGCTAAGGCGGAGGACCGTCGGCTGTACGTGCTCTCCAAGGCAGGGGGGCTTACTAAGCAGAAAGACTCAATAACTAAACTTGGCCCGACCCGGGACTCGAACCCAGGACCTCTCGATGTGTGACCGTACATGCTAAACACTACACCACCGAGGCAGCCAATACAAACTATTGGTATTTTTATTGTAATGCGTAAATATAAAATCTATGTACAATGGCAGTTGTAGCCTAGTGGTAGCCCGTTCGCGTTACCACAGGGCTACCATCAGTAAGTAGTAAGTAAACTGATTGGTAAACCGAAAGGAGCGAGTTTAAATCCCAGGTTGCTTATATTTTTATGTGCGAATCATTTATAATACCATTTGTCTTACGGTGTAGAAAAACATCGCGACAAGGTTCGTCACATCGTTCGTCGCATATTATATGAGAGTAGCTTAAAAATTCTCATAGGACATGTGAACTCCGCCAACCAGCAGTTGGCCAGTGCCAAGTGAGGAGTATAGCCTGATCTCCCTTATATTGAAAGAAGGCTGGTGCCAAGTACTAGGATTTTACTGGCTGAATACAGCAAACACAAGAGGATCGAACGCTTCATTTAACACAATAGATACTGTAAATAATGCTTTAGTATTCGTCATAGTATAAGAATCGCGGGTTCTAAATACACTCAAAATCTTTATGTCGGTAAAATAATTATTTCTGACCTTGACTTGTGTATGGCCATATTTTTTGTTTTTTTTTTAATATTTTCTTGCACAGAATACCTAAGAGGAATCTTCTTTACCCAATTTTGTTTTTTTTAATATGTCATGGAGACTGTTACTGTTAGACTTCACAAACAAATCTCCTTTATATTTCGACAGTTTATAGCTTAATATATGGCCTCTACTATGTTTGTAGGACACATGGTTGATAATGCCATAAAAGCGTAATGCCTACTAATCTAATAATGTCACTTTTACATTAATAATACATACATCGTTTTTGTTTCGACTTAATTGAAGCATATAGCTTCAATTACACGCGTTTGTCAAAGAAAAATCTACTTAAAGCAGTCTATTTCTACTTAGTATGTAGTGGCTAGCATGTACGCATGCACATACGGAGGTTCTAGATTCGAATCCTGGGTTGGACCCAGTTTACTTATTGATTCTTGCTTGCTCCTCAGTAAGAGCCCGGAGACAGGAAGTTGGTATTTCTATCGGTCCTGCGCCTTATTCTTACTGGTCGTTTCGAGCAGTCGTCCCACTGGAGGGTGAGAGTTTACTTCGTATAGAAATCAAGGTTTTGAAAATTTGCTTTATTATAAAGTTTAAATTCATATTAGTTTATATTTATTCAATAAGATTATACATTCACATTGAAAATGGAGCTTAAAGCAGATTTTTTAAGTTTAAATTACATGTCAAACCTGAAAGATATTTATTATTCTCAATGGTATAGTAATTCTTCACATTCACAAATTCACTTTTATGATAACAATGCTTTTGAAGTACTAGATATCGTTCTGAAATCCCTTGTGAATATCCAATAGCTCTGAATCGAATAGCTGTTAAATGACAAAAACATTGGATTCAAGAGTGGATAATGTTTACATACATCAATATGAGTTTCGATCAATCTGAAAAAGTATGAAAGTATCC
This sequence comes from Boloria euphrosyne, assembly GCA_951802675.2. NCBI lineage: Eukaryota > Metazoa > Arthropoda > Insecta > Lepidoptera > Nymphalidae > Boloria > Boloria euphrosyne. The sequence goes on along the minus strand of OX637879.1, from coordinate 7,936,780 downwards.
ATTCCATTTATTTGTAAAGGGTCAAACTAAACTAAATGATTTATTCTTTTCTAGAAATTCGAGTTGTAAACTTCAAAAAAATAAGTTTTCTACGAATCAATGATCTATTATTGATTCAACTATATTAACAAAAATTATATATCGGGTGACACAACATGTTAACGGCTGCTGTTTTGTCTCTTGTCCGATCTATATTTTCTTTATGAGTTATTTAAAATAAAGCGTTATTTTATGGCTCCTGGATGTTAGTATTTGAACACCTGCGAATTTAAGATTCCTTTTAAGCATTTATTGACTTTCAAACGAGTAACATGTTGGGCTCGCAGAAGAGAGCCGAGAAAGTTCATACGTAGCATTGTAGGGTTCAACAATCGTAATTATTAAAATTAATACTGGATAATGGAAAGTAATCATCAGTAATAAGAATATTGATTAATTAATAGAAATCCTGTGGAAAATATTAATGTGATTCAGCCTCGTAGTTAAAATCAATTAGACTTGATATATTGTAGAGCAACGTACAGTTTTGAGACCTATACAAATAATACTTACAAAACGAATTCAAAAACGAAACCTACGTATTAATGAATTCGACCTGCATGTATGTATTAAGAAATATTAAAGATTTATTCTGAACGCGATTCCTCCTTATTCAGTGATTTGAAGTAACCAATTTAGAATTTGCAATTTTAGTTGGACTTTGGTCTTAAACTAAATAGGCGTATAGCATTTTTTTCCAGTATAAGGTTGATTCTTGTAAGCTTTCTAATGTATTTTGATTGTAATAATTGTAATCGACTTCGTCTCAAATAGAATATGGATTTGAAATATATATAAATGAAAAAACCATACATACGTAACAAAATTACAGCGTCTTACCAAGATTATTTAATTATAAGCTATCATCAAGGCCTATTTAACAAATAGTATGAAAATAAGTTGTACATTCTATGTCATACATATATTACTTGCTAAAATGTTCTGAAAACAAAATTATTTCTCTCACAGTATACATTTTGGTAGAGGTTTGTCCGGTTTATACAGTATATTCAAAGCGTGACAGGGAAAGTGGCTATAATATGTGTGACATGTCTAAATTATATGTTTAACCCTTAAATGCTGTTGCGGAAACGCTTTAATTATAATTTAACATTAGGAATTATAATAATATATTATGTTTATTATAAATAACACAAGAACAGTTAACTAAGTATGCTTAGTTTGGTTAAATAAGCAATATTTTAATTTTACTCGAACTCGAAGTAGATTAAATAGAGTAGTAGAGAACTTAGTAGTAGAATATATTCTGCCACACAATTTAATGGCGATTTACAACTAAATTAGTCAAGATTTCGAAGATCAGACAAGCGAATCAGTATATTATGTATGTAAATAAATATGTTGTGACATTATTACAACAGCGCCATCTAGTTCCGTGGTAAGCTACGTTACGTGCTTGTGTTGCGGATACCAGATAGTTAATATACTACACATATAAATTTTAAATACATTCATATTATAAACTAGCGGTGCCCGCGGCTTCGCTCGCGCTAAGAGTGAATAAAATAAACATTTTTGCTTATATACTGTTACTTATAATGTACCAAGGACTGATTCTTTTCTGGGAACTACTCTATAGCATAGAGTTATCTATATAAATTTGTAAGAACTCTATAGAACCAGTAATTGTCTTTTCACTTAGGAATGAAAGATTAATGTTCAATAAAAAGTATTTTAAATGTTTTCTCGTATAATAACGTATCACTATACAAAACTTAATTCAAATCAGTTATGTACTTTTTGTGTGAAACGCACGCTTCGATTTACGAAGTTACTGTTTTTTACGTACTGATAAAAATAGGTATTGCGAGTGTAGCTTAGGAGACAGATATTTGATATTGTAAACTATTCTGTAGCCCTTTTTAAGACCTACAATATTGTTTTGATGTATCTCTCAAGACTTACCCGCAGCTAGGTTTCTAAGGACGACTCAATGAAATAAATTATTTTGTTTTTCTGTGGCAATATTTTTTTCTACAATAAAGAGTACCATAGTAATGACCCGAGTAATCATTTCACATTTTTTTTTCAAATTGGTCCGGTACTTTTTATGTTAAACGATAACATACAAATAGACAAAAATTTTAAAAACGTATTGGGGTGTTTATTCAATACATATTTCATTACAGTCATTGTTTTTAAAAAAATATTACATGTACAGACTTTTTATAAGTTTCTGCTTTATTGAAATTATACATAATATATATGTATACATATAGATACTAATAATAAAAATAGGTATTGCGAGTGTAACTTACATATATTTTGGTATTGTAGACCTTTCAGTAGGCTTTTTTTAGACCTAGAATTTCCTACTACATTATTTTGACGTATCTCTTAAGATTTCGCCACTTGTAGCTTTGTTAAGCCAACTCAATAAAACCAATTATTTTGTCTTCCTGTTTCAGTGAAAAAAAAAAAACTTCAATAAAAAGTATCCTAAATGTTGACCCGAGTAATAAATTATCACTACACAAAATTTAGTACACAAACAGACAAACGCTCAAAAATTTTAACAACTATTATTTTGAGGTGTATATTTAATAAAATATACGTCACAGCCTTTGTTTTAAAAAAATATTTCAAATAAATGTGACTTTGCTCTGTTACTGTATGTTGAATAGGTATCATCGCCCCGCGGTTTCACCCGCGTTGTTCAAGGTCCCGTGAGAATACCGGAATAAATAATATAGGTTATGTTATTGCTTAATAATGTAGCTTTTCATTAGTTTTTTTTTAAATGATCTAACAGTACTTTTTGAGTTTATTATAAACACAGTACAGTTTGTCCAAGCTGCGACATTTTTCTTAGTTATATAATCTGAACCGTCATAATTACTAAACGAAAAGTTTGATCTATATATATACCGAACTGATATATTATCGAATTTAAAGTGGAGTAACACGTACAAAATCAAGCTTAATACCAATATCACCTCTATTCGATTCCACCCATATTTGAAGTAAAGTTAAACGAATAATAATAGGCACGTACCATAGCGGACTTTTTGTGAGCATTATATACATACATAAATACATATATACATACATTCATACATACATACATACATACATACATACATACATACATACATACATACATACATACATACATACATACATACATACATACATACATACATATGTAAACGACGGGTGTATATATGAACACTCAAACTGTTATACACTAAATTATTCCACCTTTCTTATGTCGTTACACCACATATATCACTTTATCACTTTATACCATTAATAACGAATAACATTAATAACTTTACTTAATTATATACCAATTCACTGGTTCACTTCACTTTACTTTAATACTTTACGCACTGTCACTTAGCTAAAGCACTACCACGTAACTCGCGCAGGAATAACCCGCTCTTAACGACAAACTTCGTATTTATGGAGAGTAATCAAAGTGGGGGATGACAGCTAAGTTGACATAACACTGTTCAACTTTCGGGCTAAAGATATTGCTGACACGGCCATCCTGCACGGTGACTGTCCCAGTCACCCTATGAGTGTGGATCTAAACACAAACAGTATTCATATATATTATTATAATAAATGCCAATGATCATTTGCCAACAGTTGCATTGTTAAACACCAATGATTGAACCAAAGGCCACCTGCACTTAAAGAAACTTTATTGCACTTAAGTGTCCCAGGCTCGCCTTTACACCAACCAAAGATTAGTACTTAGTAAGGCTACCTGTACCTAAAGGAACACTGTCACACTTAGCGTACTAGGATAGTCTTACATTCATAACTGCTTGTACCTAAAGGAACTCTTTCTCACTTAGCGTACAAGGACAGTCTTTCATTCATAACCTCTTGTACCTAAAGGCATATTGTCACACTTAGCGTACAAGAATAGTCTTTTATTCATAACCGCTTGTACCTAAAGGAACTCTGTCACACTTAGCGTACAAGGACAGTCTTTCATTCATAACCTCTTGTACCTAAAGGCATATTGTCACACTTAACGTACAAGAATAGTCTTTTATTCATAACCGCTTGTACCTAAAGGAACTCTGTCACACTTAGCGTACAAGGACTGTCTTTCATTCATAACCTCTTGTACCTAAAGGCATACTGTCACACTTAGCGTACAAGAATAGTCTTTTATTCAAAACTGCTTGCACTTAAAGGAACACTGTCACACTTAACATGCCAAGCAGAGCCTGAATAACTGTAATACTAAGTACAATACATGTCATGATATATTTTTAAAGTTCAGATTAGACTCGCTGAACACTCATAAATAATAAAGAAGAACTGTAAATAAATAACACATACATTACCAACACGGAGCATATAAATTAAAAAGAAAATTAAGGGTCCATTCAGTGTCCCAATCGTCTATACAAATACAAGCCTTCATATTTTCAGCGGCTATTTCAGAAGCTGGAGAGGCTTACGCATATATTAAAATTACTGGCTTCTGTGGTGGCTTCAATATTGCTCTCTTTTTTTGCCTATAGCTGCTAGAAGAGGATTGTGAGCGAGCCCAATTACGGCGTGATCTGTTTCTTCCCATAGTTCACATCCCGCTTCTGATGTAAACGACGGGTGTATATATGAACACTCAAACTGTTATACACTAAATTATTCCACCTTTCTTATGTCGTTACACCACATATATCACTTTATCACTTTATACCATTAATAACGAATAACATTAATAACTTTACTTAATTATATACCAATTCACTGGTTCACTTCACTTTACTTTAATACTTTACGCACTGTCACTTAGCTAAAGCACTACCACGTAACTCGTGCAGGAATAACCCGCTCTTAACGACAAACTTCGTATTTATGGAGAGTAATCAAAGTGGGGGATGACAGCTAAGTTGTCATAACACTGTTCAACTTACGGGCTAAAGATATTGCTGACACATACATACACACACACACACATACATACATACATACATACGTACGAACATACATACATACATACATACATACATACATACATACATACATACATACATACATACATACATACATACATACATACATACATACATACATACATACATACATACATACATACATACATACATACATACATACATACATACATACATACATAAATACATACATACGTACATAAGCCGTTTCTGGCAAAATATCAAAAAATTAAAGATCATTGTTTTGGGTGCTATGTGCGTTGATAAAGGCCCCAATACAAAATCTTTCTCATATATCTTTAATTTACAGACAGCGAACGGTTACGTTGTTACCATATTATGTAATATACTGCAATAAAAATATCCTAAGTCACGACCTGAGTAATAAGTTATCACTAAACAAAGTTTGGTTAAAATTTGTGCAGTACTTTTTGAGTTACACGATAACTTACAAACAGACAAAATATGAACATACAGACAAATATCCAAAAAAAAATATAACTATTGTTTTCGGGTCTATACTCTATATTCATTACAAAATACGTTACAGTCATGGTTTTTGAAAATATTTAATGTACAGATTTTTTAAGCTACGGTTTTTTTTATTTTATATTGTGTTTATTTCATATGTTTCATATAAATAAATATGTATGAATAAAATCATAATTTTATATAGATCATTATTATTATCCAGCTTAGTAAAGTTTTACTCAATGCTACTGAACAGAGTTCTTACTCTTTACTTAATAGAAGTTGTAAGTAGTTTAACAAATATTCGACGTTATTCATTAAATTACCATAACTTTTTTATTTATGAACCGATTCACATGAAACAAACGCTAAATGTTAAGTGAAGCTTACCACGATATATATGTGAAAACCAAATCTCGATCAAATAAGCCGTTTCAGAGATTAGCGTGCACAAACGCACAGACAAACAGACAAACAGACAAACAGACAAAAATTCTAACAATCATTGTTTTGGGTTCTATGTGCGTTAATAAAGGTCCCTATAATATTTTTTCTTATATATCTTTCATGTACAGACAGCGATCCGTTACATTTTTATTATATGTATAGATTGTATTTATTTCATAAATATGTATGAATATAATCATAATTTTATATAGATCATTATTATATCGAGCTTAGTAAAGTTTTAGTCAATGCTACTGAACAGAGAAAGAATAGAAGTTGTAAGTAGTTTAACAAATATTCGACGTTAAATTACCATAACTTTTTTATTTATGAACCGATTGACATGAAACAAACGCTAAATGTTAAGTGAAGCTTACCACAATATATATGCGAAAACCACATCTCGATCCAATAAGCCGTTTCAGAGATTAGCGTGCACAAACGCACAGACAAACAGACAAACAGACAAACAGACAAACAGACAAAAATTCTAACAATCTTTGTTTTGGGTTCTATTTGCGTTAATAAAGGTCCCTATAATATTTATTCTTATATATCTTTCATGTACAGACAGCGATCTGTTACATTTTTATTATATGTATTGATATAAACACCCATGACTGGACTACAAACATTCGTGATTAGCAAATGAATGCCCGCGATCTTTGGCGCAGAAAGTAGGGTCACTACCAACTGAGCCAAACAAGTCGTCCATATATTGTATAATATATAAATAAGCTGATTTCATTTAAAACTAAAACTAACACTAGTGCATTATTAGCTTTTATGTTACGATTTTGTTACATATCGGGTTTGTTTTCTGGGGCCTGACAAGACTATTTCTATACCACAGTAATAATCAATGATCGCTGGTGCGCAGGGCTTAATATGACTCTAATAGCATGTACATTGCACAATTAACGTACATGTACTCGTACGTATGTACTAGAACTATTGCACTATTTTGCAAGAGAGGCTGGATAACTTAGGTATGTACTCAGCTAAATTCATAAATAAATCAAAATATAAATTTTATTAACATAGAAAATAAAATACATTTTTAAACCACTAACAAAACCTGCTAACAAGCGTGATAAAATGTATAAATAAATCTGTATTATTGCATGAATTATGAGAACCATTTTAAAAAATCCCAAAACGTAAAATATAGTTCAGGCCCTAGACTATATTTATTCGTTCTCCTCATTTTTCACTTGTAGAAGTTCGTCCTGAGTAAAACCATACTTTTCAAGTGGTAGTGCCATGCTTGTTACCTTCGGGTAGCAGCCGAATGGGCCGGCACGCCCCGTATAGTACCACTCTCTCACAGAAGACCGGCGTGAAGTGGCAGCTATGCTGTCGCGTTTCGTCCGGTAAGTGAGAGTCCGGGAGGCCCACTACCCATCCCTACTCCCGTCCTTCTCCCTCCTCCCTCCCTCCCTTTCCTGAAAGGCCGGCAACGCATCTGCAAGCCGTGGTGCTGCAGATGTCCATGGGCGGAGGTGATCACTTACCATCAGGTGAGCTTCCTGCCCGTTTGCCCCCTTTGTCCCATAAAAAAAAAAAAAAAAACCTACTACGCTATGTATGTAAATAAAATCACTTTATGAATCTATTTCACATACCGGCATCAATCACTTTTTACTATTACCTAATCTTTCACATCTACTCTAACTTAATAAAGATGCCGGCCGTATAGGAACTGTATTTTTTATGCTAGTAATAAAATTTCCGTCCAAAAATCATATTTCTAAATGCTTTGATAAATAGTAATGTTAATTAATTCATGTGCCAAAATTCTCTTGATACTTTTCAAAGTATTTGGTTTGATTATTATCTAATATCCCAAAAGAAAAACCGATATCAAAAATTACTTTTCATATGTTTTTCGCATATTTTTTTCAATTTTCGCTTCCCGTTGTTTTTCAAAAAAGGTCCGAAACGAAATCCGCGATCCGGAAAGTTTTATATAAAATGTAAATCAAAATATCTCCTAATAGAACATGGACATATTGAATAAATATCCAAGTAATAGGATCCCAAAGGGCGAGGGATAACTTTTAATGTAATAACTAATGCCTTTATTTTCCTCTTAAAGATTTGTTAGTGTGCAAATTATTTATACATTTTCAAAAGTAATCACATAAGAAGCTTCTTAAAAACATGTGTTTGAATAATTATACCGGCATTAACTTAATCCCTTTATAATATTACAGACAAAATTTTGCTTCAGCTTTAACTTATTAATATAAATATTAGCCTTAGTAACTTAATTCATAATTATGTAAGAACATAAAATTCTAACGTAATCATAGTCCTGTATTTTTTGTTAAAACAATTGTCGCAGTAAAATACTGATTCTGAGTTAAATGATTGTGTGGAATTAATGTCTGATTAAGCCTGACGTAGGATAAGTAGATTAATAGTGTATTGCAATATTGTAATCATGTATATTTTTAAAAAGAGCAACTGTTGAGTTTCTAGTCGGCTTTTTTCAGCAGAACAGCTTTCCGAGCCGGTGGTAGCTTCGTCTTATACTACATTATAACTTTTATTTTAAATTCTATATTTTAATAATGTAAAAAATGCCGATTCAGAAGAGCTTGTAAAAGTCTATTTGAACAAAGTTTTGATTTGATTTAATTAACATTTTTAAGAACTTCTTTCATTCGAATAAATAAAAATGTTATAAGTAAAAATGTTAAGGATCGCTCCTTTACAATAACACTAACAAACAATGGTCACTAGCATAACAGATTCTAATAAAGCTCATTTATACTATAAGTTTTAGGTTCTTATACTTTAAATATAAATATAATTGAATAGAAATATTCAAAATATACATATTATTAGAATAGCAACACTACATAATACTTTTGAATAACTAATATTAAAATAAAAATTATAATAATTATAATAATACTAGCTAAAAATAAGTTAATAATATTGCCATAATTATAAATTATTTTTAAATTATTTAAATATAAATGTTTAGAATTAAAATTTTATAAGGTACTCTGATGCCATTTTAAAAATTTTTGTAAATTGTGGGTAGGCACTGTCTGTAACAAGTATATAAACCTATGAGACGTCAAATACCTTAGTCTCTCCCGTGACCATGATTGCTGTAAAGCATTCGAAACGTCGGGAACTAAAAATCAAAATAAATCCGCGACAAAATCCGAAAAGGTAGTTTCATTTATAATAGAAATATTCAAACGAAATCTCTAGAGTAAATTATGACCGCCATTCGTTTTAAGTCCGCTGGAGCGATATTCACGCCCCATGTCTTAGTAAAATTGTTTATAAATTTTTTATATGTCTGAGAAAGAATAACATTCTTTTGAATTCATTTCATTAATTAAATACTAATTTTAAGGTTAAACTTGCAGATGCTCATGTGTCTTTAATAACATTATTTTGCTTTAAAGAAATATTTTTTCTTATAAAATCTTAGGGTTTTTTTGGTTTAATACATTACATTTCTGTTATCATTTTCTTCTATTGGAACGCTTTCAATAAAACAACCCTTCAGCCAATATCGAACGATTTCAAAGAACTTTAGATTTGTTTCGTTAAACCTCTCTTAACACTGATTACTTTCTTAATCAATCTAAAGATGTTTTATGGTAGCCTTTCAGGAAGTTTTAAATTTTGAGCAACGCTTTTAAGTAAAATTGAGTCTAGCTGATGGATGTCATACTATTAAATGGACCAATTATTCCTAATGAATCTGTTAGCGAATTAAGACGAAGGGAATTGTGATAAATTACAAAAATGCCTTTACTTTGAAATCCTTGCTTTGTATGGGACATTGGTATACATAATAATATGTATAAGAATTATTACATTAAATTTCTAAACAATAAATATTTTAATCATATATTTTAAAAGTAAAACAAATATTATTTATAAAAAAGATACGCTGTTAATATTGTTGTTTATTTAATGTTCATCAAAAACGGTCTAGCCACCTTGACGTAAGTCAAGAAAGATGTGTATATTCATGTCAAATCATTTTTTTTCTGAGTGTAGAGTGCTGTTGGCCCTACTGGCCTTTACAGCGTTGCCATGCGGGGGTCAAATCATTAGGCTGCTAGGATACTTACGGAATTATAAACATTTACGAAGCATTTTTTTCTAATTAAGGTCCCTGTGTAAATACTGTGCTGTCTTTTACTGTAGGTTTTCTAATGAACAATCTCTTTCGTGTCTTCTCCATTCTACGTGACATTGGCGAAGTAATCTGTGCTCAACTGGTACGCTTTGAAGCCATACAAGAGAATTGAATTGTACTTGTGGAATTTTCTAGACAGTAATATGATACTAAGAACTTGCTTTTTCAAATTCTTTGTTTGTGTACTAAATTATCTTTGTAAGTATATCTCTTTTACTTTTATTAGTTATCATGAAAATATTTTACGTACTTAACCTGTCTCGCTAGTAAGGCAAAAAGAAATTGAAGTAAAGTGAAACAGGGTCCCTAGGTTACTTCAATCACTTAATGTTTTGCTTTGAATATGCAATATTCATACGATCATCCCTTATTCGAAAGATTTTTAAAAGTAATATCTAAGGTAAAGTTGTAGACAATTTTATTTTTTACAAATAATGTTTTGTAAATTTTTTTGAAGCCTGCTACTTTACGAGATATAGCGCGAAAACCTTTTGCACCCATTTTTCCAAAATGGTGGCAGAAGGACAAGGGTAGCGACCCCATAAACTTGAACTTAAGCTTATACTGACACACAGTAGTTTTGTCTAAAATAAAAATCTGGAGAGGGCCATCTTTACCACCTGGGGGAATAAAAAATAGCCTACGACCTATTCTCAGACCTACCAAGTATACACAAAAAACTTCAATTAATTATCGATCAAGCCGTTTCGGAGGAGTTCTATAACAAACACTGTGACACGAGATTTTTATACTATTTAGATTTTTATATATAAGAAGAAGATAGTCTTGATGTATCACAAAATAGTTTTAAAAATATACCTAATATTACAGCAACTCTAAATAAGACATAAAATCCCTTTTCCTATTGGCTTATATACTTTTTCATAACTATTAAATTAAGAAAAGCAATTTCAGAAAGCTTAATATAACAAAGTCTATGTACACGTAACATGAATTATCTTTCCTTGTATCTCGAAGGCCGCGGAATTTATGCGTCTTCTAAGCTCTGTGCTTAATAAATAAATTTGAATAGAATTATATTTTCACCCTAAATGCAAAAGTTGTCTAATGTTATACATATATTATGGTGCGTGGTTTTTATAAATAGGCCAGCCATATAATTTATTTTTGTCATTAACTACGTCTTGTTTAATCCTTTTAAAGAAAGAAAGGATAAAACAACAATCGGGGTCCGGTGAGTTTCTTTCGTCAATTTTTTATAGGATGCTTGTAAATTAATTAAAATTTGGTAATATTTATTATAAAAATATAATATGTTGGAGCATTGTTACACAGTACCATCTTGTTCCATGGTAATTTACGTGGCTTATCTTATGGAAAACAGATAATTGATGCAATGGACAATACACATGTATGTATATATAATATGTACATTAAATTTATTGTACTCATCAAATGCATACTGCATACCCTCAGCGTGATCCAGACCAGCATGTAGGATCACAACAAACTAAGTCAAACGTGACATTGACAAAGTTTTAGTATAAATATAATTATCATGTTATGTACAAGTTTCACTAATACCAAACATCTGTAGAAGAATGTAGACCATTAGCCTAAGCTTAGATAAAGGTACTGTCTCTATGTAATAATAAACTTTTTACACTTTTCCAAAAAATATATAGCAGTGCAAATAAACTATCGACGTAAATTATTTATTTACTCGAAAGCAAATTTATATACGAATATATCATGTGGCAAGACAGTTTCTAAAGTTCTTAGAAGTTACAACTGTTTTGTGGGGTATGAAACTCTCAACCTCCATCCACGATGACCGCAAACGACACCCTCCTAGCCTGTGGGTCCACAAAAACCGGATGTGGACAGCCGGGCGTTTGTAGGGAAGACTTGTAATATATCAATATTGTTAACTGAAAGCATTAATAAATTAAGCTAGTTTTAATAGAGACGCATTTTGGTTTCTTCCTAATTTGTACTTTTTCTCAATCTAGAATTTCTTTCATTCATATATTAGTCAAATCACTATTAACGTAATATATTACAGTTGGTGCAATAAAAAAATTGTTCACTCCACATTTTTTTAGAAAATCAATAGGTGCATTCATTTTTTCCGAGATACGTATAGGAGTTCGTTTTATTATGAAGGTGGTATCACATGGTGGCGTTGACATGTGTTATGTGATATGCATGTGTTTGATACTCGATTCATACGTTGGCCCAAAAAATCGTATATAAAAGTTTTTTGTTCATTGCAACTATTAATATTTTTTTTATCTTATTGCGTTGTTTTAGATTTTATGGCACCACAATCAAAATAAAATATTTAAAAAATATTTTCTTATCCTTATTGATTTCCTATCCTTGAAAGATAAAACACTATATTGGAATGGTATATTAGTTCTCGTATAAGATACCTTACTTAAGCAAAAAACTCACTCTATTAATCTTTGTCAAGGCACGGGTATTACATACAAAAAGATAAGGCTACAGCCGTTTCAAAAGAGTCCCTGAACGCTGTATTACAACGGTATTAAAGATATTTACTAGAAGATATTATGAGGTATATTAGAATTTTATTTTGTATATAGTTGGTTGCTATCGTTGGTCGCTTGGTTGAAAGAATACGTACGATTTGTACATAACGTTGGCGTAGGTGGAGAACTAAATAACTCAAATTTTCTAGTTTGGAGAAAATCGCGATTAACTGATTTTTTTTCCAATTTTTTGGCATAATAAAAAAATTAGAGAAAATTTTACTGTCGGTAATTTTATATACTTTAGGTATCTTTGCCTTTTATTTTATACTTAAACAAGCTAAACTCTATCTTAAAGTGTTAAAAAATAAAAAAATAAAAACCAAGTTGTCTAATTCTGCCACAACATATTATTGCAAATATGCTGCAATTAGCTATTTATTTAGGCTAGTTGTTTAGTTTTCCTACGTGTTAGACAAATTAAGTAAAACAAATTAAGGTAAAATAAGTGCAGTTATTTAATTTGTCAACTACTAGATATCATTAAATATGAAAATTAACTTCTTTGAACATAAATTACTTTAAATAATTTATCAACAATTATTTATGTCACACAAAATAAAAAGCTATGTTTGAAATATTAACAATGTTTTATTTTAAGAAAATATTTACTCAAGAGAAAGAAGTTAGCAACATGTATAATTATGAGTATTATTCGACATTATCACACAGCAACAAGTAACAACAAATTAACAGGCATAAACTACTCAAATACAACAATCATAGACACTTTTTAAAAGCTATTAGAAATAAGAAACAGTCCTTCATATTAAAACAAACCAGAACATAATTTAAAACATAAAACAACGAAAATTAACATCACAATATTATAATTACAAATGACAACAAACATTATTTTATAATCATTTAATATCATGTTATCTAAGTATTTAAATAGTTCACAGTAAGTAAGACTAGGTAAAAAATGACTTATTCATCTACTCCAGATGAATCAGTGGAGGATAGTCTACCCTGGCCATCGCTGTGAGATGGTAAACTTTCGTACCAACCATGGAGCTCTTTAGGAATAATGTTTTTTTTACAAAGCTGTAAAAGGTCTTTTTTTTTTTGTTTTGTTATAGGGAGACACTGCTTGTATGCCCTGGGAATATCTGCGGTGTTTATTATAGGCATTTCAGAATTCGGCGTTCTTCTAGTCGGTCTCCCTGGTTTACAAAGGGTATTTAGTAAATGATATGGTCCATCATAATCGTATCGGTATTTAATGAAACCAGGTAAAGCCTTTTCAAATCTTAGACATTTTATTTTCAACCAGTGCACTGTCTCCCCATCCTCCGCTATAGTTTTATTTTTTATTATCATCAAAGCAAGTGCTTTAACATCAATCATGTCTTGGTACGACAATTCAGTTACGTTATACGGAGTAACATTTTTATTATGTCTGTTAGACCGCGCCCGTTGCATAATTCTCTTCCAGTCTATTATAGAATATGCTTCTGTAAACCTTTTTTCTTTTTCAATAGCACTATGCATTGAATCTACCTCCATAAAGCTATGACCACTTTCTAGATACTTTTGCTCTATTACATTGATTGTTTTGTGCGTGTGGACCAAGTGAAGTAAAAATGCTGCTATGAATTGGTTGCGGTTTTGCCCTGAACATGTGTCGGAGTTTAAACTCATAAACAGACAAATTATATAAATTTAATTTTCTGCAATAGTACATTAAACTATCTGCAGTCGATGGAATTTGCAAAAGACTTTGCAAGTCCATGGTAACACATAAAAATGACTCATCCTCTTCTGACTTTTTTTTATCCAATTCTTTAGACTTGTATGATGCCTCTTTTCGTTCTATATGTTGACTATACTCATTCTGGACAGACGTATTAGATTTATCTTTTTGATATTTATTACACATGATACACTGATCCTTTTTTGGGTGAAAAAATGATAAATTGTATTGTGTGCCAAACACTTTCTTGTAAACATTTAGTTTTACAGGTATTTTGTTGCTGCACATCATTTTCTCTACATACAAATCATACATTTTTAATATTGATAATTTGGGATCTAAATATTTCCTATCCGATTGTTTTCTGCAGTAATGGGAATCAAGCACCGGAAAACTTTCGATGTGATTTTTTACATCTTGTAACTGATCGTCTGGAGTTTTGTTAGCAGGAGCTCGTCTGCCACGACTATCGGCGTGTGAAAAGGAACCATTTTCATCTATGTGTTTCACTGCTGTCTCTATCGGACCAGATGAAATGCAAAGTGTGGACATGAAAAAGTTTTTACAGACCCGCTCAAAAGAAGTTTGACCCTTATAAAACCCGTATTCCCTACTAGAGCTTCTTTGTTTTTCTATCGGTACAGATTTTTTGGTGGTTTGTACTGGTTTTATAATTATACGCTTAAGTAAAAACTCTTTTTGTAACTTAAAATCTTGAATAGACCAATAAGACTTGCAGATTTCTGCACGCTGGTCTTGTGTAAAATTGTCAGCGCATTTATGGCGGCAGTTTTTACTGCATTTTGGACTTTTAGGTACTTTAGGTGCACGAAGTTTTCCATCTTTACTTGAATATGGCAAACACTTTCTTTTTTTTTGCAGTTCTATGTTTCTTTTCCATTTCGTAGGGTCAGCATTCTTCCATCTGTACTTTACTTTTTCTTTCATTACTGTTGTGGTTTCTGTTTCAGAGTCAGTAGTTTCAGTTATTACAATATTAGGCCTTTCTTCTGTATAAGGGTTAAGAGGTGTCATTAGGTTTTGTTTCATAGATGTTTCAATAATAGCACGAGTGTTTATAATGTTATCTGTTTCTTTTTCAGATTCACTAGACAAGTTAGGGTTTTTGGGTTCAATTCTCTTCACTCTTTTTTTATTTTTTGGGGTTTTCTCACGTTTAATTTCGGTTTCTGAAGATGTTGAATAAAATAAATCCGTTAAAGAGTTACGTTTCTTTTTTGCTTGATTTTCTTCGTCTGTGTCTGGAATCCACGAGGATCCAGAATCAGAAAAAGGTTCTTCATCTGTGTGAGACAGCAATCCAATACCAGAAATTAGACTAGACTCTCTAATGGGCGAACTAACATCTATATTACTATCTAATATATTATTTTCGTCATTTATATTAAATTTGCTGCTACATAAAGATATGGGACTAACATTCATTGGCATAGGTGCTGATTTGGGTGGGTTAATATTGTTAATAATCTTTTCAGTAACCACTACTGAAGCTGGAGCCGATTCGCATGTTAAAATCTTAAATTCTTCATGTTGAGCTAGCATGCAGTCTTCATCAGGAACCAATTCTTCTGGCACTATTTCTATCGTAATATCAGCAGCAAAATTTGAATCCGTACAAACTGTATGATTGTTATTTTCTGATGACGATGGTTGACTTACTGTAATGTGTCTATATGGGCTTTCGATGACGGTATTAATGTTTTGTTGTTGTATGTTCGCCTTAGTTTTTACCTAAAACAATTACAAGCTATCTTATTTTTCAATCGAACACTATCCTTAGGTATCAATCAACCGTATAGTTAGTATTTGTTTCATTCAATAGGTAATACACCCTAATAAATAGTTTGATTATAAATTGTAAATAAATGATTCTATTATAAAACGAATGTTAATCATCGGTGCAGTGGCTATCGATTATAGTAAAAACGTGATACAAGCTCGTAGAGTATTTTTTATTTATTTTTAATTTTTTATTATATTTGCCAAAAAAAAACTCATAAGTAAACTCGTCAAAGTGATCAACTGAAAATCTACTACAGTGATTTTACATTTTCTTTGATTTAATATCGAAATTTTAACCCTGTGGTCTTTTTCTCGCAATACGTACTTAAACTAAACTAATGACAATCGGCTGTACTATGTGAAACAATGATACTCATAATCACAACAATTTTATTTGACAGGTTAAAAGCAACCTTATTGTTTCGCAATAAGATTCACAATTTAAATGGAAGCATCAAAAGTTATCAACTTTTTCCACAACTCAAATAATTCACAATCGAATTCGCGAGTATTGGGAGAAATAGATAAAACTGTAAAGCCTGAATTATGCACAGACTAATAAGGCAGAAGCATAGGCTGCAAGGACTGAGGGGCCGCATCGACTAAGCTCTTTGGTACTCTGAAAAGTCGCGCATAAATACTAACAATCTAAATTTGAGTAATGTATTTTGAAACTACTACCATTCCGTCTCTTTAATTAATTATTTGCAGTACAAAACAAAAATAATCGATAGTAACAGTCTATATCCTAAACGGAAATGAAAGGTTACGGTGTAGATTGAAAGCTGTTCAGTCATTGGTAAACCTAGGGAAGCTAAAACCCTAAATCAGGCCTCGGGCAAAAGTTATTTAATTTTAAAATACTTACCAAAGAATCTCCGGCATTAAAACAACACTTACCTCAGACGAACCACCTTCCTGCCGACACATTTTTACCAAAATTCTACCTCGCGATTCCATAATTATTATCTTTTACGATTAAATAATAATCTAACAGCTCAGACGTCAGCACAATTTAAAAGCGTACGCACTACAATACTGTGATGCGTCCGTGCCGCACGCGCTTACCGGGAACCCCGCACTTCACCTTACTCTTTCAATATTTCGCGCCAATTTGTCCTAATAAGTCGAATGATAACTTTACTCATGTAGATCTACTTTCTATAGCAATAATAAATAACTTCATTTATCTAATTATGTTTTCTTACCATGTTGTATTAATTTATATTTTGTTGAAGAAGAAATCGATAATAGTTATTAGTCATAAAATACATACTTTACATTAGAATTTTAAAAAATATGAATTAAACAACTCGAGTTATTTAGTTTTCCGTCAACTCTGTTCATGTTATTATGACATTTTGAGTTGAAGAAAAATTAAACAACTTATTTTATTTAAGTCATTAAACATTCAACTGATCATAAATCATAGTTATCGATTTATTTATTGAGTTGATTATTTTTCCTTCTACTGTTTAGTGCTAGTTTCAACATATTTACTTTAGCATTTGGAATACAAAAATGGCTATATTTCTGAAACGGGACAAGATATGAAAATATTTGTTAGAGTAAAATATGCGGTATTTTTTGGGTGTTACGAAAATAATTAAATGTCAATTTGGCCAAAATCGCAGTTATTTAGTTTTCCACCTACGCCGACGATAATTTCATTCAAATCTGTCCAGTTATTATATAGTGAGAAAGGTACGTGTAACACATACGACGGACAGGATTAGATCTGTTTAGTTTCTTTGCTTATAAAGAATGAAATGAAAAAATCTATTTGAAAAGCTTACTAAGCTTTAAATAATACATCTTTAGTTGAACTTGTTTCATCCAAAATATCAGTAACCAAATTCAATATTTTGACCAAAAGATTTTTGGATAAGATATTTTGCTTCTCATTTCTCATATACTAAAGATGGAGAAGATAAGTACTGTTTTAATATAAATAAGTGCAAATAATAGCTAAAATTTTTATAATTAAAGGTTTTAAAATGTTTTATATAATATCATCATAAAAAGCAAATTATTGAGCCACATTAATAACAAAAATGTAAAAGAAAACATTTGAATTATTAACATACAAAGTAGGCTACGACAATAAGCTTTATTTATGAAAAAATAATAACGAGATGGAAGCAGAAACAGTAATAATACCAAATTAACGAATATGATTTCGTATTTTATCAACAAGATTAAAACGTCTCATTATTACAATATATAAATCACATTATATCTGTATAAAGAAATATAATAGAATAAATATAAGATTTAAATAATTGCAAATTCAAAGAGAAAGAGTCATATTACCCGTATTGAACGTCCAACAATATACATTTTTCCTTTAATAAAATATTAATTTACAACAGACAAAGTCTATTCTAAGTGAAATTAATTCTATTTTCTTGTTAATGCCTTAAAAATGTCATAAATTGATGTCATGTCATCATGTGAATGAAAATGTCATATATAATTTTATTATTAATATAAAATTGTTATATATAACAAACATATACGTACACGCAGACAGAGTTATACAGTTATACGGTTGACGTACATCATCTCTACATCAGTTAGTATCATATAAGTCCAGTCAAATAAGGTCTGAAATCAAAATTTGACTTACAACTTTTTTGTCTGATTAAGTAGTAATTGCGAAAAAAAATTTTTAACCATCTTTTTTCCACCCTTGCCTGGGGTTGCTGACACTAAAACTTGTACCCAATGTTTTTGTATCATTTAAACTACAATATTTCAAAAATGCAAAGTTGTAAGTCATATTTTGATTTCAGACCTTATTTGACTGGACTAATATATGGTCAGTCATACTACGGTGTAGTTATGTACACAAATTATAAAATTTTCTATAATTGGCCAATAGACGAACAGGAGGTAGGCTCCCAGCTGTAAACAGTATAGCTAGACTGATCGTAGAGTTCACTTCGTTCTAATTTGAGCGACATGCTCAAGAGCACTAGCGTAGAGTATTGTTCTCAGGCGTAGCCAAGATATTTCTAAATAGAGGATCAACATCCGTAAGTTCTGCTGAGATGAGGTCAATACTACGGAAGTACGAATATTATTGCTTAAAAATTGCTATATTACTTTTCAAAGATAAAATAATTTCAATGGCTGTATAATATATAAAAAGGCAAAGATAGTTCAAAATCTTTTTTTATACGATTAGTAGGTATTTTAGTAGGTAGGTATTTACGATTTGTATTTTGGTCGATTTTCTCTCATCCAATCTTTTTTCTTTTCTTTGATTTTATTACTCCTGCATCAATGATATTCTAATAGACCAATGATATTATAAGTAAAAAGGTGTAGATACGTTACCTAAACGACATTCTATCTTCAAAAACGGCACACTAACGCACACATGAATACAGAATAACTAAAAATATTGCAATAACACACTACATTACGATTAGTCGTCAAAATAGGATGGCATGATTCAAGTATCGCCAGTGAAAAAGAGACAAATATAATTCTCGACAGTGCGTCGTCAACGCGTTGGTAGGCCAATAGCCTAGTATTAGTGTGCCACTTTTTGAGCGCGTATGACTTATCTACACCTTTTTTCCTAGTAAATCAATGTAATAGACAGATATGTTATACGCTCACTAAACAACCGAAAAAAGTATTCCACGCAGCACACATGTAACACACTTTTCATTCAAGATACATTTCACTACAAGTCAAAATGATAGAAAGGGGATAGTCGATAAAATCAATAAGAAAAAAAGAGACAGCTAGTGTTGTCGATTGCGCGTCAATGTAAACAAACATTAGTCACAGTAAAAATATCAACCAGTATGGAAACTAGGTCTAGTTGTTAAAATATATACCTACGCTCCATTGGAGTGTTAGGGTTGTCGCTCTTAATGTTTTTGAAATTGTTTATTTATTAATACATTTTGTTTTCTGTAGTGATCTAACAATCGAGTTGAGATACATAAGTGGTTTACAAATAAAATATAAATGGGTATAATCATCATTCTCATGGTGTTAATATCAGTAAAAGACGATAGTTTGTAAAGCGGAACAGTTTAATATTAAGAGTTGTATCTCAAAAAAACAATAATATTATGTAATAAAGTAATAACCGGTTATGATCGTGATCCTTACTGGCAAAAATAGAAAAAAATACAGTTTCATAATTCAGGTGTCGATATAAAAAAAGATTAATTATTTTTATTACTTTATTAACTTATAATTATTGTTGACTATTTTTATTTGATATCGATTAAAACAATAAATCATTCTTACCTATCAAAATCAGTAGGGAGTTTAAAAAACGAAATCTCCGGTTTTGATGAAGCAGAGTTCAAACAGCCGTATACTACGCAATAAGTTCTTGGCATCTTTAAAAAGATTGCGGTAATAAACTTTTAACGAAACCAGTCGTCTCAACGCGGCACACACGACTGACAGCACCGCAGCGTCCGCTAAGGGGCCTCGTTGATGCGCGTATTTGTGTGAGTGTGCCGTTTCGAACGTTAAGTATGCAGTTTCCGTACTGTTGATATTTTTACTGTGCATTAGTCTAGCGACCGATGACAAATCAGAATATTAGGCAAATATTTGAAATATATTAATAAATCGAAGTATACTGCGTTCTTACATGTGGTATGAGATCCCTTGTGTTTTATTAACTTTGGTATCATAATTGGTGCATTTCCTAAATACACAGGAATATATGATTTTATCGACTATCCCCTTTCTATCATTTTGACTTGTAGTGAAATGTACCTTGAATGAAAAGTGTGTATGTGTGCTGCGCGGAACACTTTTTTCGGTTGTTTAGTGAGCGTATAACATATCTGTCTATTAGAATATCATTGCCTGCATGTAATTAGTTAGAAGTAATACTCTAATTCTATATAACCTGTTTCGTAGTAGTGGTGCTACGCAGCTACGTAAATTTCATCCATTTTTATAATTAAACTAGGGGCTCACCCTCGTTTCGCTCGGGTTCGTCCCTAGGTACGTGTTGTATATATTTACTTCGCACCACCCAGTATTGGCTGATTTAATTACCATTGCACGCACCATGGCAACGGTTATAACTGATACGTCAAATGCCGTTGATTTTATAAAGTTTTTTTTAAATTTCCTAATTTTCCGCTCAATTTTCTTAATTTTTTCTTTCATATGAACCTTCTCCTGACAATAACAAACACAACAAAAAAAGAATAAGCGAAATCGGAAATAAATTATGTACCTTACTTTATTTGTCCATAGGTAAATTTTGATAGAACGAGATCGCTATTTGTAAAAAGGTCACGTTTACATACTCCTAACGTGTAAGAATGTTTTTTTACATTTTCTATATTACTGTGCTAATTCACTGCTAACACACTGACTGTCATATGAGTTTTGAATACAGATTTACTGTTATTAATACATTGAATAATCTGCTTTAAGATGCTTTATTCATAAGGTGCCAATATTGAGTATATTAATCAAGTTATTAATAAATAAGGGATAACAGGTTCCATTCCCGAGAGATAGCTATGATGCTTGCTGTTATAATTGTGTTTGTTACGCCTTCACCTTAATACGGACGGATTTGGAGAAAATTTCGCGCAAAATATTTACTATAGGCTTCGACTTTGAGAATACATAAGTAGGTACCAATCAAACACCCAAAGACTAGCAAAGCAAGGTTAACATCTTGAATTATTAAGAGTCATAATATTCTTGTTAATGTAATTTTATAGGCGTTACGTGATATTACATACTTTATTATTACGTAATTTTATATTAATAATATAATTATTTTTTTAGTTTCTTTAAAAATACTCTTACTTTGGCTTTCAATTTTATAAACGATTAATAAAAATAAAAAATCTCTGATGAATTAATAGTATTTATTTACATTTATCAAATACAATATTTACATGTTAGTGCCATCTAGCAACGATCCCTGTACAAAACACTTTGAAAATAAAAACATTAAATGTTGTTAACAAAACAATTGTGTGTAACAGTTATTAAAATAATATAAAATGTATTCACAATCGGCGCGGAAAAGGAAGATGAGGAACGAGGGACACGTTCGTCTGACATTACACTTGATGCGACAACTATTCGGCGTCCATTAGCCGCTTCATTCCTGGTCTCATCAGGTGCTGACACACTACTAACTTCTGGTGGAACGCAGTTTGGTATTTTTATCTGAAACAAAACTATTATTTTAATGTGTGTTCAAATATATTGTACATATCTTAATATATAGGCTGTTTCATTTTCTTTATTACGACTTCTGTTCCAAATGTCGATCGATTTTCTTTTAATAATTCTTTTGCTATGATCCCATTTTAAGATTTTTTTTAATTCATATGAGACCACTAAGATAATTTAAAATTATATTCACCTCATATAGCTGAGGGTTATTTTTTTGTTCCGTGCAATTCTATTTATAGAATAAAAAAATAAAAATACGAGAACTAACCAACTTATTTAATAAAAACTAGGCAACAACAAGTAAATTTTATGTTTCATTTACTATTTTATTACAATGTTTAAAAATATTCGACGCACAAAATCGATGACGTGACAAGGTAATGCACATACCTGTGGTTTTGTGAAATTGAACACAGGTTCCTGACAACGTCGCGCTTGGTGAGCGAGACAAGCTGCATACGCGATAGCATGCGGTATGTAACTTTGTTCCACCACGCCAGCAAATAAAATCGTTGCCATTGGACCTAAACATAAAATAAAGCAACTTTTACATTCTAAATAGATGTTTTCTTGTAAAATAGAAGATGAGTTTCCCCAAAACTTGGAAAAATTCTTAAAGCTTTCGAAAAGTGTGCTTGCAGAGAATGATGACTTTAGTAGAAATGAAAGAAGTACGCCTGAAGCGTAACTCTTGACACTTCATCTGACCTACTTTGTAAAGGACATACAATAAATATAACAGAATTTTTAAACGATCACTTCTAAAGACTTATTGAATGCTTACACTAAACTATACTATACTCGTAACTTTAGTATTGCCGTTATATTTAAGAAATTTTGGTAAACATAGCCCAATTAAAAAATGCTCAAAACATTTCAGCCCAATATCGAATTGTATAGACAAAAATAATCTTTTGAAATGCCACGCTGCACCTATCGGTAAAGTTTATGAAAACTTTCCCGCATTGGATTGCTCGCAAAAATATTATGCGAGAATATTAATAGTCGTTTGAAGATAAAAATGAATTGCGGTTTCCTATAGAAAAACAGGCATAATAATAATATTAAATAGTACACTCATATTTCATCATGCATTAATCTATACATATAAATAAAATTGAAGTGTCTCTTTTTAATTACAAAATCACAGCTTTTCACTAAATGCATATGAAAGTATATACGATGTTTACATAAAAAAAACATTTTTTTTCTGTGTCTGTCTGTCGGTCTGTTTGTTCAGGCTAATCTCTGAAACGGCTGGACCGATTTTGACGGGACTTTTACTCGCAAATAGGTAATGCTATAAGGAGTAGCATAGGCTACTTTTATTATAGTTTTAGTTATTTTAACTAGTGGAACCCGTGGCTTCACCCGCGCTAAATCTACGGATGAACCCGAGCGAAGTGAGGGTGAGTAGCTAGTATATTATATAATTTATATTAATAAATTAAGGTTTAAAAGCTCATATATAAGTAATTCCCCTAAAATGTCTTTGATGTCCAAAATTACAATAGCTTAAAAGTATAAATATTAAAATACTATATACAAGAGTCCTAATTAAACATGAATCCACATCATAAAACTCTGAAAAGTTATAGAGAGACGGGAGACCGACATTATAATAGATCTTTTCACATAATATTAAACTCAGTTGGTACGTTTGCAAGTATAAAATTACTTTTAGATAGAACTGATTATAAAGTTATTCTGAAGCCATGTTCGTTTACTCATGAAACTTTTGTATTATAATAATATCTATATACAACATGAATGACCGGCATTAAAACTTTCCTGACAACTGGCTGCTTTTATAACGGAAGTTTATTAAATAAACTTTAGTTGAATTTTTTAATAACTTATATTAGTAGTATTACCTATTTTGCTTATTAAATAATTTAATTTATCAATATTACTCTATACTTTATCATATATACAAGATGTACTTAATTTTATTTATGATTACGCGTATGACAAATTTATGTTTAACAAATATATTCTGAACAGAAGATAAACTAAAAAAAATATTAAATATTTGAATTATTACATTCAAAACGATAATTTCAATATCCGCTATGAAATATAAAAAAAAAATAACAAGACCTACGTAGCAAATAGACTCATTATTTTGAGTTTCTGGTATTTCGGCACTGTTACAAGCGCCAGGTCGTTTACCATTTTACGTTGTAATGAAGTAAAAGATTAAAGACT
Organism: Boloria euphrosyne; assembly: GCA_951802675.2. Lineage (NCBI taxonomy): Eukaryota > Metazoa > Arthropoda > Insecta > Lepidoptera > Nymphalidae > Boloria > Boloria euphrosyne. The sequence continues at coordinate 7,912,285 of OX637879.1, read as the reverse complement.
TATAAGTTAACATTTAAAAAAGTATTATCACTACAAATAGAACTCACCTAGAGCATAAATAGGTACGTCCTCTCCCCCATGGGTGGCCCATTGTCGTGGAACTGCAGCAGCATGAACCGCATCAGCAGGGGTAGTCGTGCCATTTAGTGGGAGCGCCCGGGGCTCAGAGTGCCCTGGGCCGGTTCCATATAGCAATGTAGTGTATCGCAAACCGTCTATATCTGATACCACTGTATCTGCACCTTTAGATTATATTATAGAATGGTTATAAAAATGATAGGTCCCATTTAATATAGAAAAAACATGTAAATAGTAACAAAATTATAAGAATATCAACGGCAGACGTAGTTCAGTGGTGATGTGATTGCTTGGGACACAGTGAATCAGGTTCAAATCCCAAGTGGTAGTAACCAGTCTTTAAAAAATATAAATAATTATTCTCTGTAGAATAAGAAAAACACTAAAATTTCAAGCAATAAACAACAATAGTTTATTTTAACTTCTTACTAAAATGTTCAATTCAATAAGAGTTTTAATTTTTTATTTATTTTTACAACGTACACACACAAACCGATGGCCGTAAATTGTCGGTGAATTAAAAAGAATAAAGTAAGGATGATTCACAAGTATAGTATTATACCTAATATAGGATGTCCCCTAGGAGTAGCCTGCCCACCAAAAGTCATAACATGTCCATGATCTGCTGTCACAACTATTAACGTTTCAGCTGGATTAACTTTCTCCAGTGCTGCCAACAACGCGGTCTCGAGCTCTAAAGTCTCGTCGAGCGCTCGATAGGGATTATTATAATGATGAGCGTGATCAATTCTGCCACCTACAAAAATAATACCATACCAAATAAATATAAAATATATATTAAGCTTAAAATTCCAAATATCAATTTCGATTACCTCACCTTTTTTTCAACTAATAGCATTTCCAACCAAATTCTTACATATTATGATAAATTAGATGATATTATGATCATACTATTATATTTTTTTTAGGTTTATATTATTAGTATAGATAAAAACAAAATAATAACAATAATTGATATACAAAAGTCAGAATTTCAAAAAACCAGAACTACGTTAATTGCTTTATAGTAATCATTATTATATCAAACGTTTTATACTATTATTTTTTTTGATATAAAAAATGTGGTATAAGATTTTATTCTATTATATATAATATAAAAAATAAGGCAAAAAGAGTTTCTTTATCTCCTAAGTCTATCAAACAACATTCTTCTTTTGTTGCTTAGTAGCTATCAACAAGCTTGAGTGTTTATAATTTTAAAAAATACAGTTCGACCATTATCCATAAATCAAACGAAAACTGAAAACTAGAAGTATTAATATTGTTATTAGTAATTGATGATAATGAAAATTTTAGTTCATACCTTCTAGCAACAGGAAGAATCCTTTGTCATTCTTCGTTAATACGGCTAAAGCTGCCCGAGTCATATCAGCTAACGAGGGATCATCTGCCTTTACGACTGTGCCTGACGCTGCACCGTCTTCTGTATCTAATACCCCGCCACGTTCCGCATTAAATTCCATATGAGAATACTCGAATAAACCTGTACAAGAAAATTAGTTTCTTAAATTTTGTACGATGTTGTGAATTAAGACGATTATTTACTTATACGTTTTTTAATACTTTCTTATATATTCTTCTATTATGGTTTATAATTTACAAAGTTTAATTAAGTTAAGACGATGCTTATATTCATTGAAGATAAAAGGACGCAAATCTATATGTAAGACACAAAAATTGTTTTTATATACATATTTCCGTTATCGTCTTTGAAACCATCCAATCGATGTGCAGACTAATTTCATTAGAAAGGCAATAATGTAAAGATGGTTTTGGACCACTAAAACAATGCATTAGGCACATTTGGGCCATGAAATGTCTCAGATATTTACACAACACAATTAAGGGATGAAACCGAGCGGATCAAGGGTACTCACTACTTTAAAATATAATCAAAAGAAGATGTACATATATAACAGGCCATTCGTTTCGTTTTCGTTTAAAACGTATTTTATTTAAAGCTCTAAACTAACATTATCGCATCGGTAATTTTAAATTATTTGAATGATAAATATAAAACTATTATTATAATGTCAAGAGAATTAGAGCGAGATTTAATCAGTGTTGTGAACGTAGGAGTACAATACGCGACTCGTCTCCGCTGCCTTCAAATCATGTTGAATAGATAACAAATGATATTTTTTAAGTTTTCATTTAATGACAATTATTTTAAGTGCTATATTTCCCACATGCAATGTCAAATCCGACATTGAATTGTTTTAGTATTAAAGCATGGCTTTTGTTGATTTAATGAATGAAATACGTACTTAGTACCTACCATATTAAATAATATTTAGTAATATCTATATAATGGATGAGGTTTGTCTATAGATGTTTTATGTAAAATCATCGACAATGTTTGAGAATTTTGGCTTTCGGTAATTTATTTTTTAGTGAAAAATAACTGACAGAAAATTTGTAGAAAAACTATTTTTTTAACTCACGAACACTCATTCAACTTAGAACCACATGACTTTAACATCGATATTTTAAATTATTATTTATTTCTTTATGAATGACTTATACCGACTTCTATACATTTAAATACTAACTAACTAATTTTATATACATAAATATCGATCGATGCATGTGGAAAAGTCCTATAAGCCAAAATACGTATCGACTTACGAGTTATACGTACTACCTATGTACCCGAATGTACGTCCTTTTTTAAGGTCGATCAAAAAGGTTACATTTTAGTCAAGTTTTCATTTAATATAACATAATAATTTACGACAAGAGTCACAAACGAATGTGGAATTTGAATGAGTTAAGAGGATTACATAAACCAACGTGATTATAATGTAAGCACGGTCAAATGAAGTCAGACGTCAGACATTTGTAAAAGAAGGGCATACGCCACATAATATGTGGCGTATGCGGCCTAAAATATTTCAACAACATATAGTAAAAATATTAAATGAGTGGAATTGAAAAGGTATTAGAAATAAGTCATTGGAGTAAGATGAAAATAGACGAAATTAAATTTTCGACAATTACTAGCTACTCTAGTGCATTATAACAGTTAGAATAGGTAGACAATAGTTATATTATATATATTACTTAAACCAACCCCTGGTACGCCCCAATAAAACAAAAAAAAGAATCAGTGTTGCTTCAACAGCAATTGATTTAAATATATTAATAGATAACGGAAACAACCGAACCGCAGAAAAAGCTCGCATTAAATTCAAGTAAACGGGGTTCAAATCTCGCACTTTCAATATTATTACGCCAATATAAATGCAAATCAATTTGGAATCTGATTTCTACTTGCCTAACGATGAAAATTTCGTTACAAAACCTGCATAAATGAAAGACACTCGTATGACGTAGGTACTTATTAGTTTTTGAAAAATGTGAAACATGGCAACCCTCATTCACTATGTTTGAGACTATGGCCGTGTACTTTAATGTTCTTACAATTTACATGGTAAAATGTATTTGTAAACTTATTTAAAAAAACCATTAAGTATATTATAATTCCAAGTGTAAATTAAAGCAACATAATCTTGTCATTTCAACCACTGTATTAAAATAAGTATTATTGTAATAATTACAATACAATTATTGTATTTGAAGAAGTAATACGGAATACAAACGTTTTTCATTTACTTCATTTCACAATGATGATTAAGCTTTATTTAATTACCTGACACATAATTGCTCTTATTTCAATTTCGTTTCGTTTGTACATATAAATGTTAAAATGTACTTCGGGAAATTCGCAGCAATTTGCACATTTCTCGGAGTAAGGAAGCGCCAATAAACGGTGAGGGTTAAATAAAAGGTTATCACAGTTAATTTAAACCGCGATGTGGGCAGAGTGCAATTAAAACAATATTATTGTCTTTCTCATTTAAATGTTTAATATAATTTTGCAAACCACAGCTCTTGTACAAACTGGGAAACAGGATAAGGGCAATTCAGTTAATGATATAATCCATTTTAACGAAATTTCCTATAACTGTTAATATTTAATATTTTATTTTTTGGAACAATTATTTTCCGCTTATGCACAATGTAAAAAAAAAGTTAATTTTATTCATTTTTATCAACATTTTTGTTTCATATAAAATATAAATAAATATATAAAACATGTTAATTATTTATTTGACAAACATAAATCAAACCCGTAATTTTAATCGAGCATCATTTAACCTAACAAAATCATAACGTACAATAGAATACATGAGTCCGAAACCATTAGTGACTGCTAAAATGTTACAATGTCAATTATTAGCGACGTGCCTAAATTTTGATTCGCACGATATGCGCATTCATATACTGTTTAAACAATTATGTTTAAATATTTACAACTGCAGTATACCCCAAATACGTTTATGTTCTAATTTAAAACTATAAACTATACTTTTGAATTTCTTGTTCAATATTCGCATTTCAAAAACACACTTATTGTTAGTCACAAACTGTACCAATATGTCAGAAAAAAATACTCAATCCATACAAAAGGTGGTTCATTTTCCATTCAGTCATTTACGAGTATGTTAGAATTGTTAAATTAATAACAAACACATATTTTACTAACAATTTTAAAGGTAGTTGGGTAGGTTTCCAGTGATAGAACCTAAGCCATCAGTAGATAGGTATTAGAAGTTTGTGTTTGCTAACTCAAATGATCGTAATACGTTAATATTATCGATTATTTTATTGATTAATATAAGCTTTTATCTTCAACACATCCAATTGAATGGTTTTTGTCCCAATCATTCGATTAACACATTGCACGCATTTATAAGTCCCCGGCAAACTAGAAAGGTTAATTTGAATTTTAATACTTCCATCATAATATTACAACGTAGTTTTTTTTAAGTATATTCCAGATTGTAGTAAGAGATTTTTAAATTTCTTTCACTGTTTTTAGAAGAAACCAAAGTTAATCCTAGTAGAATACTAAAACTTTCAAAAATCTTTGTCTTTTGTTTAAAATGAATAATTCACCGCTCATTTATTGTTTGAGAACTTTTTCCGAATAGTTGAAAAGCGTTTCCATCTCCGTATAAAATAATATCTAACATTCCGGAACTTCAATGCGGCTTATATCTTTTTATTTTTTTTCTCATTGTAACATTAATTATAAAATGTGTACACGTGACACGATTTGGAACTATTTAAAAAAATCTGGATATTTTAATAAAATGTTGACTTGATTTATAAACATTAAACATATAATGACCCTAGAAAACTTGAAAGAATTGATATTGAAGGTATATTTAACGTCTATTAATAAGATAAATTTATCGTTATGATAATATTATTATATTTTAAGCTTTAAAATCAATCATCTTCATCATCTTCAGCCGGCCTCCCTCAGTACGAGGGGCGGATCAGGCCATATTCCACCGCGCTAGCCTAGTGCGTGTTGGCGGACTTCACATGTCTTTCGAAAACTTCCTAGGTTTTTCTCAGACATGCAGGTTTCCTCGCGATGTTTTTCTTCACCGTAAGACAAGTGGCAATCATGATAGAAAATGATTCGCACTTGAAAATATCAGAGGTGCAAGACCCGGATTAGAAACCGCATCATTCGGTTATCCAAGCGAGCGCGTTACCGCTGGGCTACCACTGCCTCAAATTAAAATCACTACTTTATTATATTCGTTACAAATAACGTTCGAATGAATCATATTATTTCTGTTGGAGAGCTACTGAAGAGATTCAATTAACTTCAAGATTGTGCAACATATTATTTCTAGTGGTTGCTTTTGACTTCGTGCACGTGGACTACGTGAGAAATATTAACAAAGTTTTTAATAGCAAATCAGCAAATACGTAGGTACAGTAAATCGTGTTTAAATGACCTAAAATTAATTAAAATAATATTTTAACAAAAACATAGGTTTCTGCTATACTGTATTGTTTTTACAAACGTTTATGGAAATTTTTGTAAAGGAATGCTTATTATATCCAAAACGCCATAGCCATTTACCATAAATCCAATTGATTCATAACTCTGAATACTCTAAATAATCACACAATTCTTAAGGACAATAAAGTATTACAAATCTGAGTTTTAGAATGAAAATATGTGAAAATTTAAATATGTACCTTTATTATACTATTTAAATAGTTGAATATAATTCGGGTAATTATGACGGACAGTAAAAATAAAAAAGAAAATGTGATACCAATAATATTTATATTACTTAATGTTGCTAACTACTAACTACTAAGGGGTTTCAATTTATAACATGAGAATAGATGTACCGACTATGAATTTCAATATTATTTATTGGATATATAATCAGACTATAAACACAAATTTCGTTACTTCTCGCTTACGGCTTCACAAATTTAGTCCAAAGACACACTTTGGCCTGGAGTAACATTTAGCCTACTATTATACGCCCAGGGGACCAAGAAAACTGGATATGACGTTAGTATTCACTAAAATACGTACCTAATAAATAATCCACTGTTCTCGGATCCAATTTCGCAAGTTGCTCTCGTGTGTGAATGTATTGAGCTCGCAGTCGCCTTCTTTTTTTCTCCCTCGCCCAGTCTTCGGCTAAATTTCTTCCATCGAGTCTTCTTCCTTCTCTGTTCGGATGCTCAGGATCAGGTGTTATGGTTGGCAGGAAATGACGTCTGCCTCCACCCATTATTACCTTATACAGAAAAATAAGATATCACATAATTTAACATCTGTGCCTAGAATATACATGTATATGTACATTTTATAAGATTAAATTTGTGTTTGTTTATATGTTACTTATGTATGTACTACTATAATATAAATTTGTTAAGACAATAACAGGCAGCGCCATCTAGTTCCATGGTAAGCTAATAATGCATTATGGATACCAGATAGTTGATACAAAATACACCTATAAATATATGCATATTATAAATATAACATCACACAAATCAATGCCTTCGGAGAGACGCAATTACCGGCGGTCGCTGGCCCAGGAAGTAGGGTCACTACAAAGTAAGCCAAACATGTCGTCATGTTGGTTGATTTCTTATGAAAAATCATTCAAATTTTACATAAAACCTTTCAATACCAAACAAAGAACTATTTCATAAATTGCGACCCCAATTCCTTATACTTTCCATCATTTATGAAAAAAAGGTTATCGGGAAAATAATTACCGCTCACGTCGATCAACACAAAGTGAGTTATTTCTCTTTGGCCTTTTAGGCTCATATATTTACAGGTGTACAAAACCTTGTTATAAATCAAACTTTGGGTCGTATTATATCGTTGTTGACGATGGTTTGGTTTCAGACTTGACAGTTCTTTGTTATAGCAAAAAAAAAGTGACTACTTCTATTTTATATACCTGATATGTTCGGAATTTTTGTTAAGAACGATTTTATTTCACACTTCAGCCTTGAGCTTACCCCTTAATTTAAATTTAATACACTCGTAATTCAAAATATAACCATGATAACATGATTTAAATGATCCTTATAAATTGATTTCATGTATTTACTATGTATTTTATTTATAAACAGTATTAAAGGAGGGGTATCAAAAATAGAGCAATATTTTCGCAATCACGTCCTCCTTTCAAGGTTAAACGACTAACATCTATAGCGTGTTTTGTGATAAGGAATGTAGGAACGTTGATATTATGCAAAATGGCCTACATTATGGAAGATACAAAGTAAGTCTTGTAATCTTATAGTACATGACTGACATAAAGATTTTGGTATAAGGAATGAAATGGAAGGTATACTAAATAAATCACAGCAGTATCCACCATATTTGCTAGTTAAAACTCTGTATCTTCTTGGCAAGGTGACATATCGAATACCTATGTTATTACTTGAATTTAACCACCAGCCTTCTTTTATTGTGATGTGAAACTAGAAAATCGACAGACGAATGGCACTTTTAATATGGCGAAAGTTAAATTCCCGATGAAGTCTGAAGAAGTCAGAAGAAGTCTGAAATTTAAATTCCTGCTATCACATATAAATTATAACAGGTACAAAAGATGTAGCAGGCTTATAATAATATATATAATATCTCAGTTCTAGAAACTACAACTCAAAAATCTGTAAGTCAATTCTTTTATAGTGAAAACTTGCAATCTGACAACCATTAACTAGAAATTTGTATTATACATTTGTACGTACCAATCTCGGAGTTAATCGGAGCGAATTCCCCGACGATAAGTGTGTAATTTTGATATTAAACAAAATGCTAATGCAAAATTTTATGTTAAGCAAAGTAATCTATATATTTGGCGATTCTTTGTTATGTTTTATGTTACTAATAATGTTGTGTTTACCTATAATTGGTGTACATAAGATGACCCTCTAGTGTAATTATTATTATTTTTTAAGAAAGTTACTTTTATACACTATTGATAATTCTATATAAATAAAAAGGTCTGTGTTTATGTATTTGAGGCCGCCGCAAAATAAAATTGGAAACATTCAGAGCTACGTTTATGTGTAAATATTTATTTGCAGACTTTATAATACTCGCGACCTCATATTCTAATTAGATGTTTCATTAACTTTTTCTTTGCTGATATCGTATGAGTTATGAATAATTCATTTAGGCATATTGTATCATGAGCTGTCACGATGTCATATTTATATAATAAAAAAAACACTCATTCCATACAAAATCAAAGAAACCAATAAAGAGCTTCCTCTTCTTTCTTTCTATAGACTACGAATATATGCCGACCTAACAAAAGTGTACGAACAAACTTACATTAATGCTTCTGCCAGGCTCATTTTCAACTAGCTGGAGAGCTATATCTTTACAGTCTCGTCTCACAGTCGGGGGAACGCGGCTATCATCCTCCCAGTACCGTGAAGGTGCGTGTGCATATAGCGCTGCGGGGGTGGCGTGTGTGATACGTGCTGTTGTTACTATGCCACTGGATTTACCTAAACACAGATATACAGATTAACCAATTAATTGATTAATCAACATTACGTAATATAAATATTATTAAAAAGTTATTCCAATAGCGAACATTTAGTATATGGTTCGTAAGATTTATTTCAATGATTAGAGCTTTAAATTAAGAAAGCAAATTGAAACAATCAATTTCACAAATTGGGAATTGCAAATATAGAACGGGGCCTAATCCTATGAATAACATACTAAAATTGTTATACTTTTCAATTCATTATTCTTGTTAAAGTTTCTTCGATTTTCACATTTTGAAAACTAAATGATGATACATACGAGTCTCATGGACACTTAAATACGTCATTTTCACACAAATTTATTCATTGGCAAGAAATCTCTGCTAAACTGACAAGCTTTGAAGTCATAAACTAGAAAATTGAATTAAAATACCATTTGATTTTCCTGAGAAATAAATTTCAATTAATCGTGAACACCCTCGACTGAAGAACAAACACGCTGCCAGTCACGCAAATAAATGTCCCTTGCGGGACTCGAACCCGCTAACGCTGGCACAGAAAGTAGGGTCACCAGTAACTGAGTCAAACGTGTCGTCGAAAATTATCAAGCATATAGACGTAGAATTAAATCAAAGTAAGATTGAGGCAGAATCTTGCTTGCATTACAAGGGTATGGGTATAAACCAACTTTTAAAAACAATCAAATATTACCTATTCTTAACAAAAACTTCGGTCATACAAACACGCTATACTAGTTACTAACGACGAAACTTATAGATATATCGTAACATGAGACAGTTCAAAACTAATCAAGTAAGTTGACTCGCATCGCTTAGGTATGTATATAGGTATATCGTGTTTCATATAAGGATGGAAAGTCAAACATCAATTAATCTCTTTGAAACTCACCAGCTTCATGCGCCCAATCTATCAGTGAAGTGACTTTGGAGTTTATTGCAGACGCGCAGTTGTTAAAACGTCCTCCGGCATCCAGACCTAGAGTTTCATAACGAGCCTTCACACCGCATAAGAGGGCGGTAGCGCACGCTGAGGACTCGCCAGTTTGAGCATCTATGTTGTAGGTCTGATAAAATAAAATACATATTAGTTATGCTAGTATCATAGCAATAAAAACTTATATAAGGAAATTTTAATTTTTTAAATAACGTTTTTCAATACGGCATATGTTTATCATTTGGCGGCTTCTGCTTATATAATAACGCAAATATTTTTTTTTCATTTGCCAACTTAAGTAAACATATGTACAGACAGATAAAATCTAAAACAATCACATGACTAACATACTGCTCTTCTAACCGATAATGACTTCACAATTATACCTACTAGGATCCACCGTATCATATTATGTAGTAATTGACTACTAATGATGCCTCTAGTTTGTTAAATATCTGCTACTGCTGCTATTTTCATGGAAAATATACATTTATTTTGAAACATAAAATATGAATTTATTGTTTGTACCAATTTTAACTTTAATAACTCTTTATAACTTATTTTAATATAAAATTGTTCAAACTTCAGCTCTCTAGAATATTGCGGTTGGCTATTTTCAACCGACTTCCAAAGGAGGAGGTTATCAATTCGTCTGTATTTTTTTTTAGTTTTTTTTTTTATGTTTGTTAGCTCATAACTTTCAACTGGGTGAACCGATTTTGATGATTCTTTTTTTATTTGAAAGATAGTGCTTCCCATGTGGTCCCATTTTAATATTTTCCAGTTCTGACAATGGCATCCATGAGTAAACCATAAAAGCCTTAAATTTGCATTGAGTATTTGCGCGACAAATGGACGAATAACTCAATATCACGCCAACCGATTTCGATGATTCTTTTTTAATGGAAAAGATATACTTCAAGGGTAATTTGATAAGAGTTTGGTAAGGTTCTTATGATGGGATCCATGACAAAGTATCGGAACTCTTCAATTCTTAGGAGCAAATTAACGATGCTCGACCGAATCTTTTATAGGCTATATGGATATTTGAGTCACGTACCGTAACTGATGATGGAAGGTACAACTCCTCAACGGTTAGCAGTTTAAAGAAAATTCTTTCAATATAATACGCAATTGTGGACCGATAGTTGTATACTTTAAGGCTATTAGGTTTACCTTATAATAGAAGGTAAATTTTTATAGTCATTAAACACAATACGTATCTACTTTCCGCAAAAAATTTAAAAATAAATTATTTTTAACAAAAAAACAAAAACCGACTTCCAAACTTAATAAATCTAAACTAAAAAGTAGAAAATAATACTTTTAAGGACTTTGTTAATTTTGAAGTCGGTGCCAGCCAAAGTAAAATAACCCTAAATAGATACATATTTAATTAATCTATCAATTTTTAAACATAATCAAAATACCTGGCTGGCGCCGACTCTTTCTTTCAATTACAGTTCTCACAAATAATTAACTGTGGCTAACAGTACATTCCATTAGCAGTAACAATTTAGGAACATGTATAATGGCAAATAACGTTCTTACTAAAATTAATTTCATACAGGATTTAAAAATATTGATTTATATCCTTTCTAATATTATAAATGCGAAAGTAACTGTGTTTTACTCAATCACGATTTAAATGAAATTTGGTATAGAGATAGTATAGAATCTGAGAAAGGAAATTTTTAATGCGAAAAAATGGATGTAAGGGATGAAAGTTTGAATGTATACGTATTTAACCATATTTTTTTCTTCCCACGGCTGAGCACCGGCCTCCATCTGATACAAGAAGGTCGGACCATAGTCCATGACGCTGGCCATGTGCAAGCTAACGGACTTCACATGTCTTTCTAAAACTTGTTAAGTTGTCTCAAATAAGGATTCTTTACGATGTTTTCCTTCACCATATGACAAGTGCTGATCATGTTAGAAATGATTCGCACATTAAAATATTATATGTGCGATACCCAGGATTTGAACCCGCTTTACTCAGTTATATACGAGATAACATAAATATAACAATATTCTATTCAATATAACAGTCTTCATCATGGCTAAAGATAACGTAATATACTAACATAGTTTTAATTAAGTTGGGCGAATCGCCATGTATGCAGACCCTCTGTAATCTTGCCGGACCCCATCCACATAATACAATTATACTTGACGATTTGTTTCGACATAAGATTAACGAAGGATCAAAGACAAAACTTTCTCTTAAAGTTCACTAACGACATACTACAAGCTTTATTTCAAATGCAAAAGTTTATGAACTGAATTATTTTAATTGGAATAATTTCAAATACAGCACATTCTTATTACCGTATTCTTTGTACCGTACTCTTTAGACTTAAGATTCCTTTTTAGTTTTCTTCTAAGGGAATTTTATTATTTAAGAGAAGTCAAGTACAAACCTGTGTTTTTTTTTTAAATGAACTATCCCCTTTATATATCATACCTATATATAGGCCCCAAATAACTTTGCTAAATATTATTCAGAAACCGAAAAAAACAAAAAGTATTGTAATTTATTTGTACTAATTTGTTACGTTTCACACAAACAAAAAATGGTTATTCAATTTTCATTTTGAACTTTTTATTGTCACGTATAGTAGTAATCCTTCATCACAGACTACATAATATTATTTCTTTCAAATTGTTTACTTATCATACTTCCTGTCCTTAGCCCACGCTATGTGGGGTCGGCACAACATGTCTTCCACTCTCCTCTGTCATTCTTTGACACTCTTATACATGTTGTAATTGGTTTGGCAAGAAATTTTACAACCGGCCGCCTGCCTGACGTTAACCCTCTTTGGGAATGCTATTTTCGGTGGAATTAATATATAACAGCCACCACTCGATTCAATAGGGTTGTGTTAAAAGTTACTCTTTTACATAATATCAAAAGGTGGGTAATCGCGTCCTATTTATTTTAGCGATACACTATGGCCCACGCTGCGACATTTATTTAGCGATTACATTCTTAAACCGGAACCGCGCGGTATTACAAATCAAAGATACTATAATTAATTAGAATACGTGCTGTATCACAGGAAACTTAGCGGGAACTTTCTTCTTGTATATTTTTATCAAAGCTTGTTTTATTTTAGTCCAGTGTCAAACAGCACTAATACTCCATAACTGATTAGAATGTTCTGCAAAGCCTATCTTTGGACAGGCTGACAGAGCCTGACATTATCTCCAGAATTTAAAGATCCAATTTTATAAGTGTGACATAAGAGTTGTTTACCTATCATACAAATAAATAAAATCAAAGTGTATGTTTTTAATTTCAAATTAACAACTTTTCATTAAATGTACGAGTATATGAAAGTATTTACATCAAACATCAACTTTTAAAATTTTTGACTGTCTGTTTGTTTGTTGAAATGGCTGAACCGATTTTGACGGGACATTCACTCGCAGATAGCTAATATTTATAAGGAGTAACTTAGGCCACATTTATTTTATTACAAAATTATTAAAACCGTTTAATTTATTTTAACTTACGCCCATCGAAGCAGGTCGGGTTTGCTCGTCCTACATAGCTTTTTGTTTATCTAACTAGTTTTTAATTAATTAAGGGATTTATTAGTTACGAGTTTAGATTTAGACCGTCAAATACAAACAAAACTTATTGTTAGTTAGTGTAAAGTAGTATTAATAATATCTAAACACAACACTCGCTTTACAATAGAACTCCCAGTTGTATAGCATTTGTTGGCAATTAGCAACATGTAAATTTATCTATACGTATAAATAAAGTTGAATTGTCTGTTCCACAGACGGAAGGCAATGGAATTGGAAGAGAGACGAGGAGAAGAAGAATGTAAAAGATTTCATACAAACAGTGAACCATGGAGGTGAAAATGTCAAAATTTTGAGCTGCGTGGCTGACAGAACTGGATCTGTTAGAAGATTTAACGACATAATGAAAAAAGAATTGTATCTCAATATTAAAGATACAAATTTGACAGAAACTATCGAAAATATGCCGCTACCTGAAAAAAAAATACTTTTTCAACACTATGAAGACCTCAAGCACTCGCGAAAATATTGGTTCGAATTGGTTGAATAAACAAGAATTTGAAGTGCTACAGTAGCCAGCACTGAGCACAGAGCTTAAAGCCATAAAAAATTAAGGATAGACTTAAATAGGACATTACTAAGGGATTATGACTCACCCCCATCTGATGATGGTTGACTGATGTCAATATTTTATGAAAACGAGTACGAGAACAATATAAAATTTCTCTTGACTATTGCTTAAAACTTGTTAGAAGTATGCCGAAGAGATTGGCAGAAGTGATGAGAGCAAAAGTGATGAGAGCTTCGGACTAAACATTACAGCTTCGAATTTTTATTTTTTCCGAAGCGGTGCAAAAGTGTCCCAATATTATTTTGTGTTTATGAATACATAATAGAGATGTAACAATTTAATTTTTCATTTTCTTACTTTGTGTCATGTCTGCTATTGTAAAAATATAGTTAAAGTTTTGAATAATTATTTCACTTCTTTTTTTTTACCAAAAATACGATTTTCATGTATGGTTGGGACAGTTTTGCACCTAAGTATACATACGATATTGACAACAAAAAAAAAACAATTTACAAAATGTTTGTCTGTCTGTCTTTCTGTCTGTTTGTTCCGGATAATCTCTAAAACGAATTTTAATTATGTACTTTTTTGTAAGTTGTAAGTAAAAAAAACGATTCAACTACTTACAATAATACCGTAAGTAGATGAATCGGTTTTTTTTCCTGTATGATGACGGACAATAAACGCGTGTGAAGTATAAGTGCTCCGAGGTAATCATTGAGCAGACCCCTACAAGCTCTCTCTCTTTTTTTAACCGATTTCCAAAAAGGAGAAGGTTCTCAATTAGTCTGTATGATTTTTTTTATTAGCTCAGTACTTTAAACCGGGTGAACCGATTTTATGGATTCTTTTTTTATTTGAAAGGTGGCGCTTCCCGTGTGGTCCCTTTATTTTATTTTAACTCGACTTCAAAATTAACTAAGTTCTTAAAAGTATTATTTTTTACTTTTTAGTTTAGATTTGTTTAGTTTAGTATGTTTTTGTTTTTTTTTTTGTTAAAAATAATTCCTATAGCACACTCTCACGAATTTTCTATTATGAATGTCTCTTTTTACATAAAATTGGCTTTAAAGAATTTATACTGATGTTTTAAGTAATTTGGGTTCGAGTGGATACACAGAAAATATTTCTATTAAAATATATTTTAATCAATATATTATTTTAAGCAATAGATATTGGAAAGTGCCCAAACATACAACATATATTAAAATATGTCACGATGAAGCCAAGTAGAGACTGTTTTATGACCCGTCGTCTACGCAAAAGTAAAAGCTGTAATATTATCGCTATAATATAATATGAATAATCTCAATACTTTTTTGCTGAAGTCAATAATTCATTAAACTATTCTAGTACTAAGCACAATGCTCAATACAAACCAGTCTTGTGAGGAACATTTGTCGAAAGATTAATTTTAGGATAATTTGCTAAGTACTGCAAGTACATACTCGTATTAGTAGGTGTTTGGCATCACGTTCGGTGAGCTTGCCAGACGCTAATTGATAAGTATCTAATGAAATACTTTTATTAAAAAACATTTTTTTTTCTATATTTATGAACGAGTAGGTATAATATGGCGCTCATCTAAAATTCTGCGTCTTAGTTTTTGTTTGTTAGCACAATCGATTTTTTAAATTATTTTTTTTAATTTTTCCATTATTAGTTGTAATAATAGAATACATACGAAATTAAAATACGATCTGTGAATTTTTTATACTCTACGTACTGCGGTTCATGAAAATGCAGACCGCTGATCGATGGACGGACAGACAGTGGAGGTTTAGTAATAGGGACCATTTAATACTGAAAAATGTTAAAATGCTAATGCCAAATGCCATATGCGAGAAAACTTCAAGCTATTTCGAAAAGGCTATCAACCAATGATATTTTAACTATAGATATGTTATGAGCGCGCAATCGTGAAAACTCGAAAACATCCTAATTAGGACGTATTGCCTTTAGTCTGTGTCACCGCATGGCGACGAGTGGTACGCTGCTACTTAAAAAAATGCCATCCTGTGTATTTAGGAAATGCACCAATTATGATACCAAAGTTAATAAAACACAAGGGATCTCATACCACATGTAAGAACGCAGTATACTTCGATTTATTAATATATTTCAATTATTTGCCTAATATTCTGATATGTCATCGGTCGCTAGACTAATGTTTGTTTACACTTTACATTGACGCGCAATTGACAACATTAGCTGTCTCTTTTTTTCTTATTGATTTTATCGACTATCCCCTTTCTATCATTTTGACATGTACCTTAAATGAAAAGTGTGTATGTGTGCAGCGCGGAACACTTTTTTCGGTTGTTTAGTGAGCGTATAACATATCTATAGTTAAAATATCATTGGCTATCAACTGATTCTCTAACATTGTGTGTTGGTACACGTGCGTCAGCATCCTAATGTGTACCATACACATAATATGAAACTATTCTTTAATAGCGAGCAATAATTGTTCCAAAGACTAATAAGTTACTGTTTGATGCAAAATATATAATTTAATTTGAGCAATTAAAAGAGTACGTGCTTTGTTTTAATATACAACAGTTTTGAAAACCAATATAGCAATTGTTATGAATATATTTATTTTGGAACTGGTTTGTTTTTGGAATTAAGATGAAATTAAGGTCTTTTTTATGCTTCAGAAAATGTATTTAGCATCTATATCACTTAACTTATTTTTTTGTTTAGCAAAGCCGTCTAATAAATCCTTCTAATTACAAACGACAAACAAAAGGTAGGTATTACACGTGCTCGTAACCAGTTAGAATCTAGGTCACATCTATTTTTATAAAATTGCCTCCTCAGAGAATTCTGGGAGTGATAATTTTAAATTGAAAATTCAAGAGGTATTAACATTTACTATTCTAACGTCTGGTACCCACTTATTAAATGTAAACTTTTTGTCACGCACAAACACATTGATATTTAATAAAAATTACTGAAGATCGGTAATAAGCTCATATAAAAATATGATTAAATTTTCCTTTGTCATTAAAAAATCAAATATGAATTCTCTACTAAATAATATTTAATTGCAAGTCTAATTAATTATTATACATACCTACTAAGTATAATTGAATCTGTATAATTGCATATCAATTGATTTATTTTACTTTTTTCTATTTCTATCTATTTTCTCGATTTGAATTGCATTTATTGAGAATGTTAACATGTTGTACCCAAAAAACTCAAGCGTTTTCTTCGAGCACAGATTTCTTTCTAATAAAAAAACTACAGGAAACTCCTAACTTTTCATTTATAATTTATTATAGTGATGTACAGTTATTCATGTTATATAACCTGAAGAAAAGATAACGAATGTATAAAAAATGTGGTGAAAAAATTATAAAAAATATATACCTTTGCTAGTGCAACCGCAGGAAATGTGTCCCAAACCAGATCCGTGTCTTCACCCGATTGACCTCTACGCTGACCGCGTAAAATTCTAGCTGCTGTTGCTGTGGTCAGGCTCATTCCGTCACCAACCACTAATATTACGTTCCTAGTGAAAAAATAATTTACATTAAAAATAAAACTAAATTACCATCACACAATTAAACTAAGAAATGTTAGGCAAAATGTGGCCAGGGAAAATAAACTAAATCTGCGAAAAATTCGAAAAGATAGTCATAGGTAACTTATTAAAAAATCCAGGGATAATATCATTAAATAAAATAACATTAAAATTTTATATTTCAACTCATATTATGCGAAATAAGAGATTAACATTGACGTTGATGTTAGAAATGTCTCTAATAAGTTAGAAATGAAAAACCCTAAAATATGTTGTCTTCTGATTCACAAATTAAAATTGGTGTCACTTTCATAATTAATACGAATCTATAATCGTCGCAATCTAAAAGGTCCGATTTGACGTTTCTCATTTCACATGCCGCGATAACTTTGTATGAACGTCTATAAATATATTGAAAAATCAAATTCATAATACTAGTTAAATTACTATGGTACCCATAAACTATCACAACGCATATCATTCGTAAGCATCAAGTATAACTTTATATTGAAAAAATGCAATCAAAAACATATTTACTTATTTATTAATTTATTTAATATTCCGCCATGACCTTACTACAATGTCATGTCTTTGGGTTGGTTGCCATAATGTTGTGACCGGTAAAAGCCGTTTTTTGACCGAATAAAATCAATTTTCTGAAAAATCGTTTACAAACATAACATTTAAAAAAAGGAATATATGTGTAATTAGTATTTTACTGTATTATTTAATATTTAAACATATAAAAACAAATCTGATCACATATATTTTTAGCTTAATTTTGATATTTATAATAAATGAGTATTTATATAAATTATTTGGTTAAAAAGCCAGGCCACCCCGTGATATTGAAAAAATAATAATTTATCAGAAGAGAAACAGAAGAAGAGACATACATTTTGATAGTATGATTGAAAATGAATGTATTATAAGAGTAACCGACGAAGACAGTTCAAGTGATGATATGTTTTCTGGATCAAGTGACGAAAGACAATAAAAGTGTTAAAAATATAGTGAATTCATTTATTTACCTGAACCCCACACTTATTTATTAATAATTTATTATTGACTAGCGACCCAGCCGCCTAGGCGGCACATGATACCACACATACATGGGTACATGATATCAGCGGCTTGCCCTAATCTTACGTCTAGGTACGCCACTTCAAGAAAGAAGAAATCAGTATGTCGAATTTTAGTTGTCTTGGTTTGGCTTTGAATCTCGCCCAAATTTAAACTTCGTTGGAATTCTGTTAAATATTACAAACTCGTGTGGGTAATAAAACTGTCGATTACAAACTCTAATAATTTTAAATTGATATGTCTCAAGAATCGGCTTTTAAAGCATCCGATTTTTTTTTCACCTCCCTACACAATGTATTTTGTTAGCTGTCAAATCGGACCTTTTAGATTGCGACGATTATAACAACACTTTTGAAGCCAAAATTCATCGAGCCGTATGAAAGTGAAAGTAAGGCTAAATAAATTGTAACTTAAGGTATGAACCTAAGCAATAGAATTATGTCCTAGTATTCCAAAATCAGATACTGTCTCTCTCAAAAATATAAAAAAAATCTTTTGAATTTTAGCCAAGTCTATATTTATTCAAATAAAAGTAACATTTCTAACACAGCTACGAGTACGTGAGATGTCACTATTCGTATAATTTCGGAGTTCTGTAAGACAGATAATATCTGCTTATTGAGAATTCCGTGACTGAAACAACAAATAGGAGGCATGGTGGCCATTTATCATTGAGACAATGCGTATTTTTGTTACTAAAGCCGCTTTACGCTTCAATATGAGGAAACATATACGGCAGAATACTAATAGCAATTTCGCAATTGGTAGCGTTTACCACATTCGGACTTGCTTTATACATACTAATTCATTCCTAATAAGCATTCAAATTACATACAGACCATTCAATTAACACTATGACAATAAAGGACTATTAACATATCTATATTGTAGAATATATCCATGTTTACACGTCTGTAAGTTCATAATCTCAATTTGGAATATGACCTCATTACTATTTGTTGCTTACTCGTAAAATTTGCTAAGGTTTTTAAGTAAAGTCAATGTAAGTTAATATGAGAATAAAAATTATATAAATAACGTGAAAAGCTATCGTGTCTTCCTCAAAATGCGACACTGGCAAAATGTATTGCGTCTGCTAATGCATAATTCAATTCAAAAGCTAAAAAAAATTGAATGAGAATTCTGTCCTGTCTTAAAATCGAGCATTTCTAAATAATATTTAAAACTGAGCTTTTGGTACTGGATATAAAAAAATACTGGAGTATAAGGTTTAAGACATATTTTTCTATTTAATAAAAAACCAAACACGCATTTATGCAAAAAATAAATGAAAATATCCAAGCCAAGAAAATGAAATTACTTACTTTGCCACAGGATTTTTCTCTGAAGCGTACTGAAGGCGTTTTTGTAGAGTTTCTTGTGCTTGAGCATACCAATATTGACGATCTGAAAACTTTATTTTGTTAACATTTTTTCTAAATAACAAAGTTAATTATTATACTTAATATACTAGATGATTAAAGAATATCTTGTATACGTTAGCTAATATAGGTATAAATTAATACATCGCAAATAGTAAAAAATCGGCTGCACTAGTACTTTAATGAACGAAATATTCAAATAGGATGTTTATATAATACTTTCTTAGATTTACGCGAATATTCGACATTATAAATGAAACTACCTTTTCGGATTTTGTCGCGGATTTATTTTGATTTTTAGTTCCCGACGTTTCGAATGCTTTACAGCAATCATGGTCACGGGAGAGACTAAGGTATTTGACGTCTCATAGGTTTATATACTTGTTACAGACAGTGCCTACCCACAATTTACAAAAATTTTGAAAATGGCATCAGAGTACTTATAAGGTACTCTGATGCCATTTTCAAAATTTTTGTAAATTGTGGGTAGGCACTGTCTGTAACAAGTATATAAACCTATGAGACGTCAAATACCTTAGTCTCTCCCGTGACCATGATTGCTGTAAAGCATTCGAAACGTCGGGAACTAAAAATCAAAATAAATCCGCGACAAAATCCGAAAAGGTAGTTTCATTTATAATAGGATGTTTATATTAATATATCAACCAATTGATTTTTATACAGGTTTTAAAATACTAAAATTGTAGGGATATGAAGGATGACGCAGCATGGTAGGTACTAGCGAGGAAGGAAATAAAATTTAAATTAAATACTTTTTTTAAACGACTTATCTACGATATTTTTAAATATACAAAAGTGGAAGATTACTTATTCATTCACTGAACACGAAATTTCAAAAACTTCTTGACCTATAAAGCTGAAATCTACTATATAGGCAGTTTATAAGTAGGAGTCGTGAGTTAAGAAAGGGTTTTACGACAGGGACGAATAAAATGGGGGCTCAGGGCTATCCTAACTTTGTCTGAAAGTCCTATGTTTTTGATTTTTATGTAATTTATGACAGTTTCCTTTTTATATAATATTAGGGTCTTATAAAAACAACCCAGTACATTGAGCCTCACAGTAGACTAGCTATGTATTGCTTCATGGTCTATTTATTATCTTTTAGCCAGCCTTATTTCAGTGCAAGGAAGTATCACAAATATCACAAGAAATTTATGCAATTATAATAGTATTCCGATATTGGAGATGGCCTTTCGTATTAAAATAAGATCATAAAATATATGCGCATATATCATTATCGACAAACGTCGAGATAAATGGAATACAAAAGCTACGAATAGAACATATCACTGACTTCATTCTTGGTTTCCTTTGAAACGCATGTCACACAACATTAGACGACAACCTAAGATGCACTTGGCGCGAAGTACGAGTACATAATAATATTGTGTATAACTTAACTTTAAAGTATAATATACATCTCATTAATTATTCATTAATTTTTATTACATTCCTTCAATAATATTATGGGCTTAATATTCTTATGGGCTTTTGTATATTAATATTCTTTTAGGTTGTTTTCTCAGTGGTGTCGCGCTCGCTTGGATGACCTAGTGATTCGAGTTCAAATCCGGGCCTCGCACCTCTGATATTTTCATGTACGTATAATTAACATGATTACCACGTTTCTGACGGTGAAGGAAAACATCGTGAAGAAACCAGCGTGTCTGAGAGAACCTTGCAAGTTTTCGTAAGACATGTGAAGTTCGCTAACTCGCACTTGGCCAACATGCAGGTTGGCAATCCTTGTAGTAAAAATATGAATTTTGTACGAAATTCAAATTCAGTTTCTCCAACTTCTCCAATTCAGATATAAAAGCACATATTTCATGTAATATGACATTGTTTGCACTGAGATAGCGTATGCAACGAGGACTTTTCTAGTTTTTATAATAGTCAAATGAACCACAAAATAGTACCAGAAATATAAACTACGGAAAAATCATTGAAAACATACGAAATCTCAACATAAATATTACATTAACTACAATTTTAAAAGCCATAAGCCCCGACATGTTTATAGAACGTCGTTCTAAACGGGAAATAACACAATATTTCATTAAAATTGTTATGTTCTCTTTGAATATTTTTTGATAATACATTTTCCTTTTTGTCATTTTCAACATTTAAGGATAATCCCTTACTAATAAGAAAATTGTATTTTATAAACTAAAATAGATTTACGCATATATTATTATGTACAAAGTACATACATTTAAGCAAATGATTCAGGCTGCATTATAATAATGTCCTCCTGAACGGTTTCCGTCACAGCGGACAATTTCACTGAATGTAACCAGATGCACTGAAAATATTATAGTGCACAAGTGTAAGTGCCGACAAAAGCGTTCTCTATTCCTTTTGCTTTCAAAGTACGAGGGGGATAATACATCGACACGCCCGGTGAGAGTTAAGGAATATGACCGACAGTTTTACATGCTTTTCAAGGCACGTGGTTGAAACATCACCAACTTCCGAACTCCGGGCTGTTACTGAAAATATCTTTACAGAAAAATTCAGTAATAGATCTCGGCCCGACCCGAGACTCGAACCCAAGACATCCGGATCTTTAGCCGTACGTAGTAGACCACCCAAGGAGTTATTAGGCTGCATAAATTATTGAGTTTTAAAATATGAAATTTCTCAATGGAACTCGACCTCGAAACTTTTACTATACTAGAACAGTAACCAATTTTCTAGTCTAGGAATTTCATTTTAAGGTAAAGATTAAGTAAAGGAACGTATTGTATCTTTGGTTTGAGTGACATCAATTGTGTGAAGAATAGCAACAAAGCAATCTCTAAATACCACTTCGTCTTCACTCGAACTACTTTATTACGTCTGACACACAACTTGTCTCAAACTTTGCAGATATTTATCTGTCTCGGTTTCTTGAAGAGTAAAATTAGAATCGATTTGGAAGTAAGTTTTTTATATATTAATTTTACAAATCAAAATTATTCTCTCCTTCAATACAAATGTACCATACAATATATTCTACAGTGTACTTAAACAATTTTTATGTAACAAAGTTGATTATAAAATGATTGAATTGTATGTCTGGTATGCTTCTGTTGACATTTTGTTAAAACACAAACTAATAGGTATACTCGTAATAAGTACGAACGGTTGTAATAAATATAATATGTATAATAATAAGACGGCAGATTTTGAGAGTAAAAGGAATGGAGATATACATACTTGTTAACGAATTTAAAATCTTTCTTTCAATTTAATCTCTTTCAGATGAGGGGGATAGCCATAGAGCCGTTCTATGGAATACAATGGACTTTACATTGCTTTTGATATTTTGCTAGATTTGCAACATTTTTTTTCCTTCACCGAACTGTAAAAAGAGTAATCTCTAGAAGTACTAAACCGATTCCATAAATTATTTCATCAACAAAAAGCTACATTAATCCTGATGGATATAGGGTATATTTTGTTTTAAATAAAGTTTTTCCGTTATATTCCGTTCCTCATTATTTGTAAATCAAATCAGACTAAAATGCCTTAAATAGAAGCTTTACCGGCCAGCGCTGACCAAATCGTTGCCCGTATGATATTTACATAACAACTAAGAAAAAAGCCCCCGGCGAAGCGAGGATGAGTGCTAGTTTATTATAATATTATTTTCTAATTACCGTAAGCTTCTTTTACTTCAGCATTCATTGGTGCCGGAGAAAGGACCCCAGTGCTGATCGTGCACATTATGATCACGATGGAGCACCAAGCACTCATGATTGACAAGCTTCATCGGTGCTGACGTTCTTCTCACAGTCACTAGGAAAGGAACGACGACTCTTCCTGCTAATATGAAGTGTTTTCTTTATTTTCTACCCAGTAACCTGAAAATAAAATGCTTATTTAATAATCCATCGCGCTAAAACGGCTGGACTGAAGTCGATGAAATTTGTCGATGTAGGAAGGCAACGTAACATTTATAGCTGATTCATTTCTGATTTGCTTTCTTCCTTTTAAGTTATATCTTTAATTCATATAGACATGTACAGATTGAAAGTACCTAATACAAGAAATTTCTTTAGAACATAAAATACCAGAAAGTGAAATAAGAAAACAATAAATGTTTTCAAACATTAATATAATGAGTATTCATCGAGGTAAGTGCAATCAAGTCCCACCGGAATACGTTTCAAATTTGCTCAAGCATCATGATAAGGGCCAATTATTTATTTCAGTAATTAATATTTAATAATTACTAAGCATTGTTTACTTGAAACAACCCTTGTGATTCTTACTAGACGTTAATAGCATTTACCTTCTACTTATGATATCATCGTCGTTATTTGTTTCGATTAATCTTCTTATCTTATCTTATATCTTTTATATATAAATAAAAATAAATGTTGGTAAGCGCAAAACTCGATAAGTCACATGGAAGGATTTAATAATAATAAAAAAATCAAAGCTTGAAGAAAACTTGGTGGATACCTAGGGAAAGTCAAATGTCTGTTCGTTTGTCCAGTACTTCTCTCTTCTTACTAATAAGCAATAAGTGATGAATTTTTGTTCCAAGTTTAATTTGTAATGTCCTTACTTGCTGTGAAAGCGATCGCGGGTTCGAGTCCTGCTGGGATATTCATTTGTATCACCCATAAATGTCTAAATATTCGTACACCAGTCATGGGTATTTATATGTGTATATTTTATGTATTTAAAGACATAAATCTGTAGTGAATCAACTATCTAGTATTCATAACACAAGCCTTACCACCCACAAGCTTACCATGGAACTAGATGGTGATGTGTGTAAGAAAAACTATTTTAACAATATTATAGACAATAATATTTAGTAGTTTATCTTTTCTCTAATATAGAAAATATTAAAACGAAAAACTTCGAACTGTTGTGAAAAACAGAAGTAAGTAATAATCTTTTCATATTGAATGAGACAAACTTCTGCCAATAAATTATTCATCACCCAAAACTTTATCCTCTACATTTCACATCCTATTAGTCTTTGTATGAGCATGATCATTGATCACGTTTTTTTCAATATACCTTTGGGGAAAAGAGTATGTTTTATCCTTTAATTGCGAAAGGGTGTCTAGTCGGTGAAGCTACTTGAGTGCGTGTTTTCTGGACAATGGACATGTTTCCTCACGATGTTTTCTTTTAACGTAATAACAGCGAGTGCATACATACTGTATGGCGTAATGATTAGCGAAATTTACGAAAAAGGCAACTGGGAAATATGGTGATAAAATAGGAACAGATATAACGTGTGCCAAAATCATAACTGAGCCTCTGTTTAATGTTCACGCTTCGTAAATTGAATCTGTAAATATAATTTTCACAAAATGATATACGCGACTCAACAGCTTTAATTCAACGTTTATTATATAAAATATTTTCTATTCGGTTCGCTAAGAACGAAACAATTATTTCTTTATTTCTTGTATAAAATCTAATCGTATTCTGTTATTACGGAGTCATTTTTAGATTTGATTTTAACAAAACGTTTCTTTAAAACTTTAAAAAATTGGGATGATTAAACTATTCTTATTAAATAAACATTAATTAAAGCGCGGTGGATTGCTAGTACTTATTATATACTAGCGGTGCCCGCGGCTTCGCTCGCGTTAAGAGTGAATAAAATAAACATTTTTGCTTATATACTGTTACTTATAATGTACCAAGGACTGATTCCCCATTTAAAGTTCTGGCCCTCTTTTCTGGGAACTACTCTATAGCATTTTCTATTTCATCTACAGCACCAGTTATTTTGTAATCCTGTGAGATGTTTCTAAGTTTTAGCAAGACTTATCTATATACATTTGTAAGAACTCTATAGAACCAGTAATTGTGTTTTCACTTAGGAATGAAAGATTAATGTTCAATAAAAGGTATTTTGAATGTTTTCTCGTATAATAACGTATCACTGTTAATTCAAAACTTAATTCAAATCAGTTATGTACTTTTTGTGTGAAACTTTACGAAGTTACTGTTTTTTACGTACTGATAAAAATAGGTATTGCGAGTGTAGCTTAGGAGACAGATATTTGATATTGTAAACTATTCTGTAGCCCTTTTTAAGACCTACAATATTGTTTTGATGTATATCTCTCAAGACTTACCCGCAGCTAGGTTTCTAAGGACGACTCAATGAAATAAATTATTTTGTTTTCCTGTGGCAATGTTTTTTTCTACAATAAAGAGTACCATAGTAATGACCTGAGTAATAAGTAATCAAAACACATTTTTTTTAAATCGGTCCGGTATTTTTTGTGTTAAGCGATAACATACATACAGACAAAAATTTTAATAACGTATTGGGGTGTTTATTCAATACATATTTCATTACAGTCATTATTTTTAAATAAATATTTCATGTACAGACTTTTTATAAGTTTCTACTTTATTATATTTATACATATTATATATGTATACTGTATACATATAGATACTAATAATAAAAATAGGTATTGCGAGTGTAACGCACATATATTTTGGTATTGTATACTTTTCAGTTAGTTAGGTTTTTTTTAAACCTAGAATTTCCTACTACATTATTTTGACGTATCTCTTAACTCCACTGGTAGCTTTCTTAGGCCAACTCAATAAAACCAATTATTTTGTCTTCCTGTTTCAGTGAAAAAAATTTCTTCAATAAAAAGTATCCTAAATGTTTACCCGAGTAATAAATTATCACTACACAAAATTTTGTAGACAAACAGACAAACGCTCAAAAATTATAAAAACTATTATTTTGAGGTATATCTATATTATAATCTATATATATTTAACAAAATATACGTCACAGCCTTTGTATTAAAAAAATATTTCAAATAAATTGACTTTGCTCTGTTACTGTATGTTGAATATAGGTATCATCGCCCCGCGATTTCACCCGCGTTGTTCAAGGTCCCGTGAGAATACCTAATAGGTTATGTTATTGGCTGATCATTGTTGTGGGTGCTATGCCTTGAATGCGTTGATAAAGGCCCCAATACAATTTTTTTCTCATATATCTTTCATTTACAGACAGCGAACGGTTACGTTGTTACCATAATATTATGTAATATACTGCAATAAAAATATCCTAAGGCACGACCTGAGTAATAAGTAATCACTAAACAAAATTTGGTTAAAATTTGTGCAGTACTTTTTGAGTTACACGATAACATACAAACAGACAAATGGACATACAGACAAACAGCCAAAAACAATTATACTTTTGTTTTGGGGTCTATACACTATATTCAATACAAAATACGTTACTGTCATGGTTTTTGAAAATATTTAATGTACAGATTTTTTAAGCTACGGTTTTTTTATAGGTATTGTATTTGTTTCATATGTTTCATATAAATAAATATGTATGAATATAATTATAATTTTATATAGATCATTATTATTATCGAGCTTAGTAAAGTTTTACTCAATGCTACTGAACAGAGAAAGAATAGAAGTTGTAAGTAACTTAACAAATATTCGACGTAATTCTTTAAATTACCATAACTTTTTTATTTATGAACCGATTGACATGAAACAAACGCTAAATGTTAAGTGAAGCTTACCACAATATATATGTGAAAACCACATCTCGATCAAATAAGCCGTTTCAGAGATTAGCGTGCACAAACGCACAGACAAACAGACAAACAGACAAACAGACAAACAGACAAACAGACAAAAATTCTAACAATCATTGTTTTGGGTTCTATGTGCGTTAATAAAGGTCCCTATAATATCTTTTCTTATATATCTTTCATGTACAGACAGCGATCCGTTACATTTTTATTATATGTATAGATATAGATATACATACATACATACATGCATACATACATAAGCCATAAAATATCTTAAAATTAAAGATCATTGTTGTGGGTGCTATGCCTTGAATGCGTTGATAAAGGCCCCAATACAATTTTTTTCTCATATATCTTTCATTTACAGACAGCGAACGGTTACGTTGTTACCATAATATTATGTAATATACTGCAATAAAAAATATCCTAAGGCACGACCTGAGTAATAAGTAATCACTAAACAAAATTTGGTTAAAATTTGTGCAGTACTTTTTGAGTTACACGATAACATACAAACAGACAAATGGACATACAGACAAACAGCCAAAAACAATTATACTTTTGTTTTGGGGTCTATACACTATATTCAATACAAAATACGTTACTGTCATGGTTTTTGAAAATATTTAATGTACAGATTTTTTAAGCTACGGTTTTTTTATAGGTATTGTATTTATTTCATATGTTTCATATAAATAAATATGTATGAATATAATTATAATTTTATATAGATCATTATTATTATCGAGCTTAGTAAAGTTTTACTCAATGCTACTGAACAGAGAAAGAATAGAAGTTGTAAGTAACTTAACAAATATTCGACGTTATTCTTTAAATTACCATAACTTTTTTATTTATGAACCGATTGACATGAAACAAACGCTAAATGTTAAGTGAAGCTTACCACAATATATATGTGAAAACCACATCTCGATCAAATAAGCCGTTTCAGAGATTAGCGTGCACAAACGCACAGACAAACAGACAAACAGACAAACAGACAAACAGACAAAAATTCTAACAATCATTGTTTTGGGTTCTATGTGCGTTAATAAAGGTCCCTATAATATCTTTTCTTATATATCTTTCATGTACAGACAGCGATCCGTTACATTTTTATTATATGTATAGATATAGATATACATACATACATACATGCATACATACATAAGCCATAAAATATCTTAAAATTAAAGATCATTGTTGTGGGTGCTATGCCTTGAATGCGTTGATAAAGGCCCCAATACAATTTTTTTCTCATATATCTTTCATTTACAGACAGCGAACGGTTACGTTGTTACCATAATATTATGTAATATACTGCAATAAAAAATATCCTAAGGCACGACCTGAGTAATAAGTAATCACTAAACAAAATTTGGTTAAAATTTGTGCAGTACTTTTTGAGTTACACGATAACATACAAACAGACAAATGGACATACAGACAAACAGCCAAAAACAATTATACTTTTGTTTTGGGGTCTATACACTATATTCAATACAAAATACGTTACTGTCATGGTTTTTGAAAATATTTAATGTACAGATTTTTTAAGCTACGGTTTTTTTATAGGTATTGTATTTATTTCATATGTTTCATATAAATAAATATGTATGAATATAATTATAATTTTATATAGATCATTATTATTATCGAGCTTAGTAAAGTTTTACTCAATGCTACTGAACAGAGAAAGAATAGAAGTTGTAAGTAACTTAACAAATATTCGACGTTATTCTTTAAATTACCATAACTTTTTTATTTATGAACCGATTGACATGAAACAAACGCTAAATGTTAAGTGAAGCTTACCACAATATATATGTGAAAACCACATCTCGATCAAATAAGCCGTTTCAGAGATTAGCGTGCACAAACGCACAGACAAACAGACAAACAGACAAACAGACAAACAGACAAAAATTCTAACAATCATTGTTTTGGGTTCTATGTGCGTTAATAAAGGTCCCTATAATATCTTTTCTTATATATCTTTCATGTACAGACAGCGATCCGTTACATTTTTATTATATGTATAGATTAGTTATGTGGGTATATAATTTAATTTAATTTTATGAGGTAATTGAAGATGAAAAATTAAAAATTAATTGCGACCTTTAAATATATAAACAAAAAATACATCAGATAAATATTTATAATATAATGTGTTTAAAATTTATATGTGTAGTATATCAACTATCTGGCATCCGTAGCACAAGCATGTAACGTAGCTTACCACAGAACTAGATGGAGCTGTTGTAATAATGTCTTAACATAAAAAAAATTAGAACTTAAATGTCTAATACAAATATTTATATAGTTAATATTCATTATTAAAACTTAAATCTTAAATTTGAAAATTTAGGAACACAAGATATAAAAATAGATAGATTACTTTTTACAAAATCGTAGATAAACTTTAACAAGAGTAGTACGAGTGGAATATATAAGTTTAAATGAGATTGCATTCTTTTCATTATTCCTCCCAAGCGCAAGCGTATTCTCCCCTCCTTGCAACTTAGAAAAGTTTCTTTAAGATTAGAAGTCCAATAGTATGGCCTTTGAAATCTGAAGCGTGCGCCAAACTTTACCCTTCGATATCTGTTTCAAACTTCATTTTACAAATAAACCAAACCATAACTTGAAACGCCGACATTTTTCCAAAATCGAGAACGTTTGGTTTATCTGTTTTATCAAATAAAGTTTAGGCATAGATAGGGCATAGATTTTTTTCATCATCATAACCGTATGTTAATAACAAAATCTCTTTGTAACTAAGTTATTTCGTGAAAGGTTTTTCTTTAAAATGTGCGAGTATATGGGACTTACATCGATGTCATTGATTTGTTTTATATAATAACGCTTAAAATAAGTGAAGAATAGGGTTTGTACATACACAAACACTTCATCCTGATCTTCTGTTCAAGTCAAATAACACTTTGAAGTTATATTTTTTATAAAATTTTATTAGAAAATGTTCGTTTAATCAAAATCAAATCAAGAGCATTCGAATTATTGCCAATTCAGTTTGTAATATTATGTGAATTGTTTCTTTCACACGAACCAGTTTCGATTTGATTTTCGTATAAGGTTTCCCGAATAAACGCATCGGTTTTTATAAGCTTATTAAGTTTTGTCGTACGATATGAATACAACCATATTATTATGTTTACTTACGTTACTGGTAACCGTATATGAAATCCGCTTCGGTACACCACACCGTGTTTACTTTCTAAGGTACGAATTCATACTCTCTGTCTCAAGTTATAAATAAATTTAATTATATTTAAGCCAAATGTTTTATGTTAACAATGTTTGTTCCTAAAAACAAACCACAAGAACCATACCAGTCAAGAGCTTTTTAATGAAATTTATTTTCATAATTATTGTTGAATTTGAACCCTTCGTTCGTTGAAGTTCCCTTAAACTACACATGGTATTCCTAATTCTTCTTCTTAGAAGAAGAAAGATATTTGATATAAAACGAAGTTCTGTTTAAAAAAATAGTTGAGAGTGTTTGAATAAATAGGACCTGTCCTAAAATATTTCGTTTCCGAGACTATCAAATATAAAAGGTCAATTCGCCTCTTTGAAATGTTTGTATCATTGTTGATCATAGATATAATATTTATTAGAATATATTTAATAAACAGTTTTTAGAGATGGAGCTTTGTCGAATAGATATATTTTAATGGAGAATAGTTCTTAGAATAAGAATACATACATTACGAGAATTAATTTCTGAAACGATTAAAATGAAACTATTAATTTTAATTAAATAATAATTAAAATTAATAGTTTCTAATATTGCTGCAGTTTCCATAACTTAATAGAAAATTAGACTTTATCGTTCTACCTAAGTAAAAACTTTATCAAATAAACGAAGAATGAAAACAACAATAGAGTTCTAAGAAAAAAATACGGTCCATTGGGCCAAAATTTTTGTACATCTGCAATGGATTTTACTCAAGCACTTAAAGAAAAAATATAAGTCTACGTAAGGGTTGAAGAAAAATCACTTAGCGACAACTCGTAAAGTAAGATGGTTCCGCCTACTCTACTTAAGTAAAGTACACGCAAATTAGGTAGGTAAAACAACCTCAATTTCAAACAATTTACCCGAAACCCCTTAATTATTCTGCTTTCAGAAAGAAGTAAAAGTTTCGAAGCATTTCGGTCACGCAACACGAAATTACATTAGCCGGATTGCTTTTCGTCTAATTATAAGGGAGTTCTTTAAGAAACCCCACTAAACTAGTAACCTTTAAACTATTTGAAATAAAAAAAAGAGTTTTCTTTAGTGTCACGTTAAGCATTGTCAGCAACGTGATAGTCCTTGAATTTAAATTCAATATAATATATAAACAATATTATCCTGTGCCCGACAAAAATAAGGTAAATTTTGCTCTCACTTTAACAAACCTTTCGATTCTAAACACATGTTCCTACCGAGAGATTTCTTGATTTTAACACCATCCACAAACTACATCTGCAACTACAACCTAGAATATCAAATTTGCCTTAGACTTGATTGTATGAATACTTTAATCGACACAAAAGAGATACATGGAAAGTATCAAATCTCTCCAAGCTCTTTGTAAAGGGTGTTACAAAACTTGACAGTCCAGTCTAGGCAGACTCTACCCTAGTTCAGCTATCCTCTTACTGAGAAAGCTGAAATATTTACATAAATACTAAACGGCAACAACTATAAGATAACAAAATTCAGCAATAATTTCCATTGTTACAACTATCGAATATAGTATCAAAGGTATGAGTTTCAAAATCAATGCGGATCCCACAACAAAGATAATATCGTTCGTTTGTTATGATTAATTAAGCAACATTACTTCAACGTATCTGATTACGTTAATTTTGAAATTAAGCCGTACTGATGTCCTCTCTCTCACCACCTCGCTATACAGACTCATATTCGTATTAACATTGGCCGTATTATTTTTTAAACGGGACCATTAAATATTTACAAATAATTAAATTATTCATTTAAGCAGCAACATTTAATGTATGTGTATAAGGTTGGTTTTGTGGTAATTTTTTGCGCAATTCTTTAATTATTAGCTAACGATCTATCATCATAATATAATCAATTATTATTACTAACTAACTAACTCGGTAACAGTTTATTCGAGGGACAAATTAAACCATTTTTATCATTAAAAACTGTTTCTATGCTGAAATTTTTATGATTTTTCAATAAAAACTAAGTTAATATGTTAAATTTATATGGCTAACACTGGCTAAGCCTTAAGGGAAACATCAAAATTATGCACTATAGAAAATTATAGCTCTTAAAAAGGCCTTAAGAAAAATATAAACCAGCATAACTTAAGACTTTTAATTTTATCTATTTTTAAAGCATGATGACGTTCACTCATAAAATAGGTTCCAAATTTCATTCTATCTTTATAAAGGCAATGTAACTGAATCTCTTAGGAAATTAGATTAACGACTCGAGGGCCAAGCAACTAAATTGGCATTCTTAGTGAAGATTGAATTACACAACAACTGTGGACAGATAAATTATTTGTTTCAACCAATAATAATATTATAGTATTGTTTCCCAGTGGTCTATATTCGATAATAATCATAATTTAATATTTATACCTACATATGTATTTAAAAAAAATGTTTCCAATTCAATTCAATTCTTTGGTTTGTTGGCTTCAATGAGTAAAAATTGTTTCCATTCTTTTTCAATCGTCATTAAAGCACCTTATAAACAAAAAAAAAAGAAAATCGATTTTCAAATAGAAAAAGGTTCAGAGCTGTTTGGTCT
The DNA here is from genome assembly GCA_951802675.2 of Boloria euphrosyne. Taxonomy (NCBI): domain Eukaryota; kingdom Metazoa; phylum Arthropoda; class Insecta; order Lepidoptera; family Nymphalidae; genus Boloria; species Boloria euphrosyne. The sequence goes on along the minus strand of OX637879.1, from coordinate 7,878,882 downwards.
TTGTCTATTTATATACATAGACTATAGAACTAAAAAAAACATTAATATTTCAATATATTATTCTCTTTTTTCAAATGAAATGAAATACCCTATCAAAAGCAATTGCTCTCGCATGAGACTTTTTTAATCGCCAATTTAATATAGAACTAACATATCATCTACATAATAATATGCATAGTAATAACATTAATAACATTTCTATAAAGATGTAACATTAAATGTAATATTATTATTATTTATCAGTTATACTGAATGATTTATCTATTAAATTCAGTATTTTTAATACTTTTTCTAAAATTAATTTTTACTGCAAGTCATGTACTGCATAGAAATAAATAAAATTATTTTTGTTTCGTGACATTTATCAGGTAATAAAAATTTAATCAAGCAAATTTTAAAACATATTTTACCTATGTACTAATAGCATACTTCAAACATTCATGTACCTTTTTTATGGCCTAGCTAAAAAGTAAAAAACAATAAAATATAACTACTATATGTATAAAAGGGATCATCTGCCGTTATCGACTAATACAGTTATCGACACTACGTAAGGAATAGAAAATATTTTATCTGGTATGTGAATATTTAAATAAGCTACGCGATGTAGGTAATATATTGATGTAAATCTTTTCACATGATCTACTTAAATATTTAGTTAAGTAGAAGGTTATTTATCTTACCGTAAAGGGCAGTTAAAAAATAGTTCCACCAACCCTTATCCAAACATAATTTAGTTAACCGCTAGAAATTACCGCAAAGCCGACGGTCGAAAAATATTTAGCTAAGATCGGTTCGCCGGGTACTCGTGGCGATGAATAAAACAATAGAAGGTAACCCTTGTAATAACAACCACTTCACAGATGTTAATTTGGGCGGTGTAAAGAGAGCATTTGGATGAATAAATTGGACAGAAAAGGTTAAGTTGAATGATTTAACAATGATAATCCGGTACAAAAATTGCGGAAAAAGTAATTTTTTCCTTCATGATTGGTATGGTCGTTAGTAAAACAATTTTATGAGTAACATAATGTTATTATAATTTATATCAATCACATCTTTGTTTACTCATATTGACGATCATCTTATTTTGCACGATTGACAGGAAAATATATTTTTGGGTAGGTTTAATAAAAACTGTCAGTTCTTAATTTAATTTGCTTGCTTTCCACTCTAAGCTTCTTATTGTTGTTGTACTGTTTAAAAAGGTTAGTAAAGATTTCTCAGAAATGAGATATTTTCCAGCAGGAAAAAGTATCCTATATCCTGACTCGAATAACAAGCTCTAATAATACCAAACTTCATTAAAATTTCTTCTTTCTGTTTTTCTTCATTCTGTTCAGTACTTTTATCGTGATGCGGTCACAGTCAGACAAACAAAAATTCTAAAAACTATAGATACGGCCTCTGTATCAATAATAATGACTATTTCAATAAGTAAAAATATTCAATCTACAGATTCGACTAGGTCAGAATTTATTTATCAAAAATAGATACTCTAGATAACTGTAGATTACTAGTACTATGTCCATTTACAACTGTCATTTTCTGTTCTAATGAAATTCTTAAATAATTCAATATAATGTATTTAAAAAAAATATGTTACGTGTATTCGTATCAGACTCTTTTCCTTTCCAAAAACAGATTATATTTTATGGTTTATTACTCGTAATTAAAAAACCTTGAACTTTACTTTAATTATTTACTCAATACAAGAATGTTATTGATTAACATCTTAACATAATAAAAAAAAACAATAAACAGCCAGTGTATTATTAAATAATGTTTAAATTATTCATTATATTTTTTGACCTTCGTGCTTTTCATAAATTGACCCAACTGTAAACATTATGCTTTCGTTTCTTTTAATTTGAATAGGTAACAATCTAAACCAGTGGTTATTATTTTGTGGTTTTGTTGAGTTATTAATTAAATCATGACCCACTTTTTGTTAATTGCTTGTGGTTACTCATTTCTTAAGTAAGACAACAAAAAAAATAGTCATTTGAATAGTTAATTTTCTTTTGAACTTAACAATCATTTACTGAATAAGCCTTATTTCTGGTGAATTTATTTGGAATTTCTCCAAAAAAACTAATTACAAGTACGAGCATGTTATATCAAAACATGGAATAATAAACGTTGAAAACAAGGCGTATTGCCAAATAACAATAGAATAGTTATGGTAAAAATACTAAAAACGTATTGTGATACATACATTGTTGTTGTAGTTGTAAAAACAAGTCTTCCTGAAAGAATTCTATGGCCTTTTATGCACTAAATCTGAGTTATAAGTGGCGTATTCGTAGCGGACGGTTTTTAGTACAGTGAAATTTTACATCAGTAATCGGTATATTTACTTACTAGTATAACTATAAACATTTTAGTTGTATTGACAGAGCCGTTTATAGTTCAACCATGAAAAAACACTCTCACAGAAGACCGGCGTGAAGTGGCAGTGCTGTCGCGTTTCGTCCGGTAAGTGAGAGTCCGGGAGGCCCACTCCCCATCCCTACTCCCGTCCTTCTCCCTCCTCCCTCCCTCCCTTTCCTGAAAGGCCGGCAACGCATCTGCAAGCCCTGTGGCGTTGCAGATGTCCATGGGCGGAGGTGATCACTTACCATCAGATGAGCCTCCTGCCCGTTTGCCCCCTTTGTCCCATAAAAAAAACATCTCGCTGGCCCAACGAAGGTTCCGTAGCGTAAAGTATTAATTTCTTGTTATCTTTTCATACATTAATTTGTTACATTAAGAGCTTCCGCAAACAGCGAACAGCAATCGGTCGATAGTTTTGTTGTAAGCGCGCACACTGGCCCAACTAAACTGTTGGGTTCGTTGGGTGCGCAAACTAGACAAACTATCGGCCGACAGCTCTTAGCATAGGAGCCCACCGCAAGATTACTACGTTCATCACGTATTTGATTATAAATAGGAGACTATGGTTTGGCCAGGTTAAAATTTAAAATTTGGCCGCTAGTATTTTTAATTAAAATAATATTTAATTTAAATAAAAATAATATATTAAAATATATTATTCTATTTTTTTTTTAATTTAAGATTTTATACCGCTCATCCACCCTTTTTGAGCCTGCTGACTTTCGCAACACTATATGACTGCTAATAAACATTTGATTTCAATATGAATTAATCGACCTGAAATGATTACTGTGGCTTGCAACGCTACCTCCCGGAATATAAACATGACATTCCGGTGTCAAAACTCGAAAAAACTGAAAGTTGGTCCGACTGAACAGTACGTAGTGTTCGCGCGTGGAAGACCGCCGCGCCGTACTGATTAAGCAGACTGTTTGATTTGCAGGCAATCGTATAGCACATCAAACTTTTTAGTCCGCCGTACCAAGTCGTTCTAATGTGTGCACTTCCATACATCTCCATACTGATTAAGGCGAGGCATCACGACGCAAGCTAGGATTTTAGGTGGTGAGGTGTGGGGGGCCGCCCGCGCGTCTCGTAACGTTAGCAATAAGCCACAGCTTAAAATATTTCGTCTGACTATGATCAACTTTTATTATGTAGACAATGTTAAATATTATTTTTGTCATTTTTAAATAAGCTTAGTAATTATTTATTACTTTATTAAACTTCCGAGTAGATATACCTATATATTTTTAGAAAATTATATAGTTTTATTTATGACTACTTACTAATATTATAAATGCGAAAGTAACTTTGTCTGTCTGTATGTACTCAACCGATTGAAAGGTACACTGAGGAAGGACATCCGACATACTTTTCAAGACTAAAAAAAGTCTGTTAGGGGTTGAAGTTGTTAGATACATAAATAAATAACACATTCAAAGTTTGTAAAAAAATTATCCTACATACTCCCGTACCTAGGGAACAACCTGAAATTATGTAGTTTTGAAGTTATACTTCTTTTGGCGCGTTAGGGAAAAATGATGAGAGTAAATTTTAACGATGCGCGCGCACACCATCACGAATAAACATAGTTAGCTATAGTCAACACTTTGACTTTAGCTATAGTTAACAATTTGGTTTTTTTTTCAACAATGACATGGGTGTCATTTTCGAGGTTTCTCGGAGTGCTGATTGCGAAATTGAGGTCCATTTTCAAATCCAAGATGGCGGACATCCGGTTTTTTTTTCAATAATGACATGGGTGTCATTTTCAAGGTTTCTCGGGTTGCTGATTGCGAAAATGAGGTCCATTTTCAAATCCAAGATACCGGATATCCGGTTTTTTTTCAATAATGACATGGGTGTCATTTTCGAGGTTTCTCGGGGTGCTGATTGCGAAAATGAGGTCTATTTTCAAATCCAAGATGCCGGATATCCGTTTTTTTTTCAATAATGACATGGGTGTCTTTTTCGAGGTTTCTTGGGGTGCTGATTGCGAAAATGAGGTCCATTTTCAAATCCAAGATGGCGGATATCCGGTTTTTTTCAATAATGACATGGGTGTCATTTTCGAAGTTTCTCAGGGTGCTGATTGCGAAAATGAGGTCCATTTTCAAATCCAAGATGGCGGATATCCGGTTTTTTTTTCAATAATGACATGGGTGTCATTTTCGAGGTTTCTCGGGGTGCTGATTGCGAAAATGAGGTCCATTTTCAAATCCAAGATGGCGGACATCCGGTTTTTTTTCAATAATGACATGGGTGTCGTTTTCGAGGTTTCTCGGGGTACTGATTGCGAAAATGAGGTTCATTTTCAAATCCAAGATGGCGGACATCCGGGTTTTTTTAAATAATGACATGGGTGTCATTTTCGAGATTTCTCGGGGTGCTGATTACGAAAATGAGGTCTATTTTCAAACGATATAAACAAAATCTACTGCATGAAATGCAGTTTTCACCAATGAATAGAGTGGTTTTCGTGGAAGGTTTTAGTATATTAACAAGCGGAACCCGCGGCTTCGCTCTCGCTAAATCTAGGGACGAACCCAAGTGAAGTTAGGGTGAGTCGTTAGTAATAAATAAAAAAGTGGGTGTGTACTTATGTACACACTTAACTAACTTGCGAAGTTATACATCTTTGGCATCATTAAATAATACATTAGGACCTTTAACCTCAATTATATTGGAGCACTTGAAAAAGTATATAAGCACAAGATTTTTCACTACTATTTACGAATGGTAAATAATATATTCAATTCAGCTCCGCCATCTTAGACTTAAAAATGGGCGTCATTTTCGCAATCAGCACCCCGAGAAACCTCGAAAATGATACCCATGTCATTGTTGAAAAAAAAACCGGATGTCCGCCATCTTGAATTTGAAAATGGACCTCATTTTGGCAATCAGCACCCCGAGAAACCTCGAAAATGACACCCATGTCATTATTGAAAAAAAACCGGATGTCCGCCATCTTAGATTTGAAAATGGACCTCATTTTCTCAATTAGCACCCTAAGAAACTTCAAAAATGACACCCATGTCATTATTGAAAAAAACCCGGATGACCGCCATCTTGGATTTGAAAATGGACCTCATTTTCGCAATCAGCACCCCGAGAAACCTGGAAAATGACACCCATGTCATTGTTGAAAAAAAAAACTAAAATGTTGACTATAGCTAACTTCAACATGTAGATTTTCGTGTGACGGTGCTGCGCGCGCATCATGAAAATTCACTCTCATCATTTTTTCATATCGCGCCTAAAGAAATATAACTTCAAAAATTAAAAATATTAACCACCTTTTTAAATAATAGGGAATATCCATAAAATTTAATTTTGCTTCAAATATCTTTTTTTCCAATCTTTATTATCGTCACATTATGATTAAGAGGTATTTTTTTTATTTAGTTATTATTTAAACCCTTAAAATATTGTATAAAAAGTGAATATTAACGGCGGGAAATCGAAACTTCCTAAACGCGCCACCATTGGTTGAAAGCAAAATGACGTCAGTTGTCAAAACATTGGGTTTATCGGCGTCGATATTCATACTAGAGGAGGTTTAGGCAGCTTTTCTGAGAAAATTTACTATGATAATGTATATATATTTTTACACCATAGCAAAGTAGAGATTTTAACAAACAAAAAGCCCACTAATTTTTTTAAGAAAGCAAATATTTCGACGTGAGAACTTTCGATGGAAAACTAGGGTGCTTTTTCGATATTAAGTCAAAATAAGGTAAAAAAAATAAATATTTTAAATCAATAAAAATACAGTGTATTTAGAACATAAAAAGGTAAGTTTTCACAAAATTTCGTGAAAAATATTTTCTTTTTGTAAAAGATAAAAATAAAAAACCAAAAACTTGTTTTTCTTAATTTTTTACATAAATTTTGAGGTTATGTGAAAAAAGTGTGAATACAAAAGTTTTAGATCTTTTTATTACCTACAACATTGCCATTTAACTTTTTTCCATAGGACTTGTAGTTTTGTCGAAAATCGAGATAAACAGTTTTTTACCCTTAAAACACCCCCCTTCCCCCTTCCCGACCTCAGATCGCCCGTAATTTATTTTTCCTTTCATTTTTATAATATTAGTGGGTTTTATTATTTTCTAGTGGGTTTTATTCTACTATTATTTTTTTGGTTTCAAAAATTATCGACACTGGTCTATACTTCTAAAAAGTAGTATATGTTAGAAAAATTTTAAAACTGTGCTCCTGTGGTGTTTTCTAGTGAATCAATATTAATAGTGAATCAAGGACGGTGACTTAAAACTGGTCTTATCAAAGCTTTGAACGAACGAAAAACATCTTTTCATCTTTCTTTCTTTTACTTTCGCATCGCTTGGAATACGAAAAAACACTTTATCGGGTGTATTTCTAATAATGTTTTTGTACTTACAATACTTGTAAGAAGGTTTTTTAATTTCCTCAATGTTGTGAATAGCAATAAAAACGGAAGATATATAAGAAGTAATTGAAAAGCTTAAAGTAAAAAAGACATTCGTGTGACAAATGACGTCATCGACGTGGCGGCGCTACTGGTGGCGTTTGAACGGCTTAAATTTAGTCAATGTTTTAAATTTCACTTTGCATAAAAAATTATATATTTTCAAGACTATTTATATATTTTTTTACTTTATAATGATGTAAAGGATGGATTTAAGTCATAAAAAAAATCATGCATATTCCCTATTAAACATTTTCCTATAAAAATAGAGGAATTTACATAGCGTTTCTTATAATTCTCTTTCCCAGTCCTTTTCTTAGCTATTAACACTGATTTTCTCCTAACTTTAATTTTTTATCAGCCATATTTAATTATTATGCTGTGGCGCGAACGTAAGTACGAGCGGAGAAAATTTTGGCAAACGTCTTACGTTGGCAAGCGCCCGATTGCGACTGACGGGGTAGCGGGCGGCGCGGATTCTTGTCAAACCGCTGAGAAATATTCAAGTTTAGTGTAAATAAATTAATTAAAAAATATAGGACTTCATTTGAAACCAAATTTTTAGCAGGTTCTCTGTAGTATTTAAAGACGAATATTTCCATATAAAAATGATGTGCAAAGTCAGAAATTTTGTTATCTAATTATTCAATTTAGACTTTTAATAAGGTTGTTTTTGGGATTTTTTATGATCGAGTAAAGTACACCCTATCGTGTAACCAATTGGCACATTCCTTAGACAATATCCTTAAGTATATCGTCTATTTTTTGCAAGACAGATATTTAGTAATAAATACCTAAAAAAATTGATCTAGCAAATCGTTTTTCTCCGCTTCTCCCGTGATGCCTCGCCTTAAGCAACCAACTAAACTATCGGCCGATCGAAAGTCCGTTGCGGATCGAAAGTTTGCGGGGGCTGTAAAAGTGAAGTAAAATGTTTACTCATCAACGGTATTCATTTTAAATTACGGCATAAATACATTTGTATAGAATTTATAATTAAATTTGTTGAGAAACAGTCAACTTTGAAGGCGAACGCGTGAATCTGTAAATATCCTACATGTCAAAAGTTACCCACACCACTTCCTGCTTTAATATAATTTTACTTGAAAATATTTTGGAACTTCTATCATAATTGTTTGCTTAATTAATAATGGCCAGTTTTAAAACACGACGATATTAAGATTGTTTGTTAAAAATTGTTTTTTTTTTAAATATTATAAACAATATAGTTTTGACATCTCTTTTTGTAGTTGTAATTTATTTACTACAGTTTATTAAGGCTTGATCACAAAATAAAGTTTTAATTAATGAGCGTATTCTTATAATGTGCCTGTAAATTGAATATAATTTCTCATCATAGTGAACTTCATGGAATTACCATGAAATTCACTTTGGCCCCAAACTTTTATATTTATATTTGCAAGTCAACTTCTAATGCTCTTAATTCATTTAATTAGTATCAAAGTTACACTGACCATTTAAATTTTTTTTTCTGAATAGTTTTGAGGTTCATAATAATTTATTCATACCGAGTTTTTTTTTGTTTAAATAACAATTTACTTTACAAATATATAGATTTTCGCCAGAAGTTCTTTTTTGTGAAAAAAGAGGCTTTATATAAAAGCATCTAGCAATCTAGAAGAAATGCACCTAGAGCTACGGAGGATCTGAAGAATTCTGGTGCGAGCTAAGCTTACGGACGTTAAATACTCCATTCCCGCCCAAAGCTTGATCCAGTTCCAGAACTATTCTCCTACATCCTCAAAAATATTTTTTTACACTTTCTTAAAGGTTACGAATAAATGAACTATCGAAACCTACATAATACAATTTAATAGAGGCAAGAGTTTCTCATTATAACTCTGGATGTCCATACCTTTGTAAACCTATATTAATCTTACCGAGATCTAGTATTTACAATCTCAGACGAACTATTAATTAATTTCAAACAGATAGAGACAGCATATTATTAACTACTAACTGTTTATGGTTCAATTAATACAAATAATAAGTAAAGTTCGGTTGTTGGTAAAGTCAAAACAATTAAAGCGTTTGAACCCTTTATATATATAATATATACCTTTACACGATAATTTACCATATTGTGGGATATAACAGAAACCAAATAGAAACTTATTATTAGTATATAATATCATTACCAGACTTAATGTAGAATGACCTACATCACTGCTTTTTTAATATGTACAACGTACATCATTAATATGTAATCAGCCCTTTTTAACGTCCCACTGCTTGGCACGGGCTTCCCCCTTCAATACGAGGCTATAGTACCCGCGCTTGCACATGTCTCTCGAAAACTTGCTAAGTTCTCTCAGACATGCAGGTTTCCTCACAATGTTTTCTTTAACCGTAAGACAAGTGGAAATCATGTTAGAAATCATTCTGTCACTCGGTTATCAAAGCGAGCGCGTTACCACTGGGCTACCATAGCTGTCTCACCGCCGCACTCGGAGTCACTTAAACCATTAAGTCGAGAATCTCCATACTAAAGAACGACTTAATGGTTCATTAAATGACTAGGAGTGCGGCGGTTAATTAATTTATGAAAATAATAATGAATCTCTTATTATATATTCCTATTTATTACATAGTTTTATATTTTAACTTTTTGAACTTGGATGTGAATTATATACATAAGTTAAACTCTTAAAAGATATATTTTACCTATATAAGTAAAATATTTTGAAATATTATTTAGAAAGACAATCGAGATATACGTAAATACCATAGCTGGACATTATTTCTCTCATACGGGCCTTCTTCATTTATCACGATGGCAATAAGCACAAACCGCCATAAATCCGCGTCGACCGCACATTGTACGTATATTGTACGTAATGATACCGCAAATAAAAATGCTTTTGCAGTTGTGAACGCATGTCTGCTATAAAGATTGCTATAATGGTGTATTATTTATACAACAAACTGAGTCCCACTGCGTTTAAATTATTATTTAACCCACACAGTTAAAGCTGATGTGTATCAATGAATAAATATGTACTTATGTAATTACGATAAATGCTCGCTCAGTGAATGGTTTAATTTTGAACGCAAACACGTATTCGTAATCTTTTACGCATTGCCGATAGGTAATATTTATATTATACTAGCTACTCGACCTTGCTTCGATCGGGTTCGTATCCTAAATACGATCCAATACGATTTAACGATTAGGATAGATTGACTGAAATGAGATATTATATTGGCTTTCTTCTATAATATCCCAAGATCCCACGACGGCCAGACCTTGATTATTTTCTAAAAGCTGAAAGTTTCTGTGTACATGTCCCCTTCATAGGTAAGAACGACCAGCGACTATAGAGTTTGGGTTGTGGTTACCTGGGCAGGTAACAGGTAGTAAAGATGTATAAAATAATACCTAAAATTCGTTAAAGTATAAAGCTCAATTTTTTAATGTTTTCTTCGGGATACCTTTAGAAATCTCGTCATCTATTGCCGGACACTTATGACAGTTGCTACCCCTGCCAGACACCCCTAAACTTTAATAAATGATATATAATTATACTTTCGTTATAGTATAATAGCTAAATTTTATATATGTTACTCGGGGACCCTTAAAAAGATGTTACCTCAATAAACGGACAGTTTTAATGGTTTTTACATCTTGCCAGACACATTGAAAGTCTGCTGTATGTGCGAGCGCGAGGTAACAACTGTTCAAGCGGGTGCTTTAATTTTTTATTTCACCTTAGCATATTTCGTGTAATTTATAACATCGAATGTTACTTATTTGTCTACATAATTAACGTAAAGTAATATTTAATCTTCTTAATTGCTGATTAAGAAATATTATTATAATAATGTTATCATTAAATCGAGTTATCGCAGTTGCGTGTCAGCCTTGAACTTATCCAGGGTGATTGACGTATTGGTATATAAGGTAAATATTTGAATGACAGAGTGAAAACGAAAGAAACAAACAATTAAACAATTGCTTTACCATAGTTCTAGAAAGTTACAATACTTATTTAACTTATAAATTAACTATGAAGGCAGCGGTAACCCAGTATTAGTAACTCCCTTGGTAAAGCGAGTAAAGCGAGTTCAAATCCTCTCGCACCTCTGATATATTCGTATGGTGAAGTAAAATATAAGGAAACCTGTATGATATCTGAGAAAAACTAGCAAGTTTTCAAGGAAAATATGAAGTCCGCCAACCCGTACTTTACCAGCGTGGTGGATCATAGCCTGATCCTTTTTGAATAAAATACTCTAGTGTAAAATATATAAGTGCCTCAATCAAAATATGTTATCTATCAGATAAATACAAAAAAATAGTTATGTTTTCATCACACAAATTCGGGGAAAATAAGACATCAAAATCAACAATGCATGACCTACATCTTTTATATTCTGCGCCTCCATAAGTAGGTATGCATAAAATGTTAACGACACGACGCAGCAAAATCTATCTAGACTATAAAGTTTTTTCCTAAAATAAATATTATATACTTTCAAATTATTCGGTTGGTTACTATGAACATTGATACTATTTCGTTTAATGAGTTTTTTTAAATAAAAATATATTTGATGCAACGAGTACCATTTGTTATTTGTCAAGCCTAATAACCAACTTACCAATATTATTACCGTAAGAATGTGTGAAAATTGTTCAATACTTGTGATTTTAAAAAGTAAATAACAAGTAGTTTATAAACGAAAATCAATGTTTGGTGACACTTCTTCTCTCGTCTCGTCAGCTTGCATAGCATACTTACTATGCCAGCGATCGCAGGTTTAAGTCCCACTGGGGCATTCATTTACGTGATGAACACGTATATTTGCACTTCAGTCATGGGTGTTTATATTTATAATAATATGAATATTGTGTGGTGCATCAACTATCTAGCAAGCATAACAGCTACTAGTAGGTACGTGGCTTAGCGTGGGAGTCCCTACATATTTATTAATATTTCTACAATGAATTCCCGTGGCATTATAATTTACTGAAAGAAAATAACACTCTAATGTTAGGGGCTAATTCCTAGGATGGGTAAAAATTGTATAAATAAACATTATTAACCATTTATTATAAATTTTATCCCTAAAAATGTTATATTTCATTTAAACGTTGTATTTTAGTAAACATTTTCCTCTAACCCAGTTAGTACTACGAAAGTAATGAGGTTTCGCCGAGCTTCTACTGAGCGTTATTACCGTAAGCAAGTTTATCTTGTTGATAGAACCATAATGCTTGCTATGCAAGAGAAGTATATAATTATAAAAGACAAAAATTTTTAACAAGTGTAAAAAAATGATCGATTCTGGTAATTTCTTTAGTACATTCACCAAAGTATTTTAGTTGTTAAATGAAAACAAATATTTTACTCGAAAACTTAACGATAATTAATTACAATTAATCGAAAGATAATTCCGATTATCTTTATATCGTAAATTTTCTAAAAATTATATTTCTTTCGTACATAAAGTATAATAAAAGTATGAATGTGAAGAACTTTTTTAAACCTATTGCCCTATAAAAGCTGTTAGGAATCTAAGTATTAGTGGGAGGTAGAGTACTAACTACACTAACCACTTGTTATAAGTGCTATCGTACTCGTAGCACCTAAATAATATTGACTCATATTTTTGAGAGATCTCATTTGTCCCAATCAGAGATACGTATAATTTTAGATGAAGAAAATATATTTTTACAATATTTAGTAATCGAATGGTAAAACTGATAAGTATTTTTTTTTCTAAATTGTGTTTTAAAAGTTCCATCTAAAGATACTTCACATAATAAACAATCGATTTTTTGGCCCCTTCTTTCTTGGAGTTCGTATGCTAACCATTATTTTTTTCTAAACGAGTACATGTGGTGTACAGAATACTTCTAACAAGTGACTACTGAAGAAAAGAAGAGCCGACGAACATCTATTACATATTTAAATCGCAGAAGTTTTTGCTATTTAAATACACTAAGGATAAGGTAGGTAAGATATATTCTCTAATTATTATCAGTCTTTTTACTTTCTCATAATGTAAGAAAGATCAGAACGTTATATAATAAAACTGCTCTGCCAACATAATTCCTTTTCAAGAGGTGTCACTGATGATAATGTCTAAGACTTGATGGAACATCTGCGCATTATGATCTATTCAAATACCCATACAAAGTGTGTGAAAGATATCTAAATAACTCTATTAAAAATATTGCGTTTTTGCTTTCAGAAAAGGATATATAACATGATATAAATATGTATGTTTTCGACTGTACCCTTTTGAGATAGGCAAAGAGATAGGAAGGAAATATAAAACTTCACTTACTACGTTTGAAAGCGAAATCTTTAAAAGATCTATATTATAGTTATCCATACTATCCATACTATATTATAAATGCGAAAGTAACTCTGTCTGTCTGTCTGTCTGTTACCTTTTCACGCCTAAACCACCCAACCGATTTTGCTGAAATTTGGTATGTAGATAGTTTGCATTCATGAGAAGGAAATAGGCATATTATTTTTTGGAAATTCAACCCCTAAAAGGGTTAAAAGGGGTGGCAAAGTTTGTATGAGAAAAATATTTTTATTGCACATTTTTGCATGAAACTTTGAATTAATGCTTTTTAGTACAAATGATGAAACACGTATTTCAGGGTTTTTCGAAATTCACCCCCATTGGGGGTTAAAGGGGGTGGCTAAGTTTGTATGGGAAATTTAATTCTATTGAAATATTTTGCGTACACTGAAATAATGCTCTGCAATACAAATTATGAGATACATATCTAAGCGTTTTTTGAAAATCAACCCTTAACCTAACCCCTGTGGGGGTTAACGGGGGTGGCAAATTTGCGTAGGAAAAATATTTAACAGTAATTTTTACCATAAGTCCATAACAATGAACCACTTAAGAAAGACACAACAAAGACAAGAACAAAGAAATTATGATACACATAGTAGCAAAATTGGTTAAAAATAGGAAATAAGTTTTAGAAAGCGCAGCAGTGGCGGCACGGCAGGTGCGCGGTGCGCGCGGGCAAGCCACTTGCGGAACAATAAAACAATATTCAGTTGTGTATGACTAATGTATTTAATGTGCAAAATTAGGTTAAGTATTTTTTAATTAAACTTAAAATTTTGATGTTTTTTTTTTGTTTCATTCCTAAGTGAAAAGTGAAAACACAATTACTGGTTCTATAGAGTTCTTACAAATTTATATAGATAACTCTTGCTAAAACTTAAGAGAAACATCTCACAGGATTACAAAATAACTGGCGCTATAGATGAAATAGAAAATGCTACACAGTAGTTTTCAGAAAAGAGGGCCAGAACTTTAAATGGGGAATCAGTCCTTGGTACATTATAAGTAACAGTATATATAAGCAAAAATTGTTTATTTTATTCACTCTTAGCGCGAGCGAAGCCGCGGGCACCGCTAGTTATATATACATAGAGCAAGTAGGAGAATAAAACGCAGCGCACGTCGGCTCTCGTAATGGCAATCTATATCGTTGTTAAATAAGAGTAAATTTTATCATAATCTACTCAGCGGTTTAAGTGCGAATAGGTAACAAATGAAGTTATTTTTATAAAAAATAATATAATTAGTATAGATAAAATATATACTGTTTCCTAGCCTAAGGAGATATTCTAAACGTTTTCTACAAACGTGACAAAATCCTATATTTAGAGCATTATACGAACATGATAGCTCTTCAAACTAGTGTTTAGTTATCATTTATCTAACCTAACAAAAATGTTTTTTTTCCAATATCATGACAAGAGACTTTCGTTACGACGAACAAAAAGTTGTAAGAAAAAATAAGGCAAGTCATTGTGCGGCTCGAGATTCTAACCTTTTCAATCAATCGTAGCTTATATGACAGTATTTCAATCAAAACATGACAAGGAAAAGATTCTTATGTTCACTCCGAACATAGATGCGACTTGGAAAATTGCCTCGGTGTTTGTTTTGTGATTTTCCTTCTGGCAGTACATTATTAGATCAAGGATTTAGAACCTTAGTATGCGTTTATTTACTCGCTTTTATGTGAACGCTTGAAACAAATGCGACTCCGTGCAACTTGAATGTAGGTATGTTGAGTTACAATTCATTAATTTCTAAGATATTCTTTATAATTTGCTTGGTCTTTGAAATATAACATTTTCCTATGACACAGAAAGTTTTAAGCAAGGCTGTCTATTTATATAGCCTACAGCCCTTTTTAACGTCCCAAACCTTGGCACGGGCCTCTCAATAAAAGCAGAATCTATTATCTGGACATAGGCCACTACGCTAGCCAAGTGTGGATTGCTGGACTTCACATGTCCTTCGAAAACTTGTTGTTTAAATGCCTCGTTGGTGTAGTGGTTGGCATGTAGGTAGGTCGTACACCGGCAGGTCCTGGGTTCAAATCCCGGGTAGGGCCAAGTTTAGTTATTGAGTCTTTCTGTTTCACACACTTGTGCACTATAATATGTCCCACGCCGTTAGCTAGTCTCAATGAGATTGGCCGCCGTGGCCGGAATCGGTCAGGAGGACATCATCATCATCATTTTCTCCCAAAGAGGTGTGCGACCCAGGATGTAAACCAGCTTCACTCGGTTTAACAATCGAGCACGTTAGCACTAGACTATAACTGCTTAATCTATTTATACATTTACATTAAAGTACTTAAAACATCTAAAAGATTGTTTACCCAATTACCCAGCCAGTGAAATGCAAGCCGGATCGACCCGATTGCGCACTCAGCGACCGCGACCACAATTTATATGGTGTTATATTGAAAATCGCGCATTATAAAACCGCTACCGGTTAATCTCGAAGAGAACATGATGGCCGCATCCCCGAATCCAATGTTAACCGCGAGACCAAAAAAACCAGACTAACTGAATCTACTGAAAATTAAACTGGGTATAATATACGTAATACTAATAAAATTTGCGTCAGAATTTGTGTATAAAATATAAATATTTTCTGCAGATAACCCATTCCATTTTAACCGAAAAGATCTTAAGAATCTTTTTAGAGGATGTAATAATATAGTCGTTCAATGAATCGTAGTTCTAATTAGATAGCACGACTTTAATTAAACGTAATGGACGTTGCCATTACATTATGGGCTACACTACAATTTATGGCCTCGAAAGAGCAAGGGTTACTCTGGCTTTTGAAAATGCTTTCAGAAATTATATTAGCTGATCGCCTCTTTAGACGCATATTGCCTCTAAAGCACCCCTCCCTGAGTGTCTAGTATATTTAGATTCTTTAGAAATAGGTCATTCGATCGAAGGCATAGATTTGTTTACAGATTTATCTGATACCTTTATTTGCTTATTTAATGAAGATTGTGTAAATATACTCGTACAGGAACCTCACTAGCTCTTTGAATTTTCTTAATAATATTATTATGTTATTAGAAAAATGTTAGACCATTTATTTATTAAACTCTAAAGCAAAAACTTAAATTTTCAAATGTTAACATGTAAGCATTATATTATTTTATTTTTTAGCTAAGTTTTGGTCTAGTTTTTAAGTTATTGCATAGGTATATAATATAAAGTAAAATATATAATACCTTTTGATTTTTTTTGCATTTTATACTATATAACTTCACTCGAGTTCCTATTTGCTAAAGTATGATGACTGAGCCAATGATGTATTTTTACTACCTTTAGTTAAATTTAGTTATAATACAAATTTTATTTTATAAAATAACTAGCGACTCACCCTCGCTTTGCTTGGGTTCGTCTCTTCGGTTCTCGGGGTTCGGGTGCTCTCTGCCCAATTTAAAGTCTGTAGCACAAAAAATGAAGAACTTTCATACCAACTTGCAAGAGCCCTTAGACCTCCTTAATGCAGCCCTGTCGCAAAATCCGTTCTTAGTGGACGTTTACTGACTACAAACTACGTCTCTGCTAAATTACATCTATATAATATGACCTTTGGTTTTGTAATGTGTAAATGAGTGAGTAAGAGACCTTCGCTTCGTTTGCTTTAAAGCATTTAGATTCAGATCAACGAATAAAGATCATGTTTATCGTAATGAAAATATAACAAATGTTTTGATTTAAAATGCTGTACACATTATATATAAGACCGAACGTGACATATAACACGACGCTTTCAAGCTTATGGTAATTCGTTTGCAAACTCGTTTGAATATTATTACTTTTTAAGTGGCGTTACTTATGTGTCGAAAGTATCCGTTTAAAAATTTATGCTGCTCATAAAAAATCCGCACCAGAAATCGGTCGTACGAATAAAGATGTACTTATAGTTTTAATATTATCACTTACTTCAGAAAGTATTAAAGATTACAACTTATTTTTTTTTATTAACATTTAACTTCCATATGTTTTCATTATTCTTAAGCTAACTTTACATTGAAAGCTAAATTGAATTGATCAATAAGTTATCTGTAAGTACATGGGAATATATACAATGAAACTATTTATAAAGATGATACTCGTAAATATTTAGACTTGGGGCAGCAACGATCAGCCTAAACTACGGAGGTCTTCAAATAAAACGTAGACTGTCTCGAATTACGTATATTTCGTGTTTTACAATGGTTCTTAGTATATAAAAAAACATTAGGTGCGGAGCGTTACGATTTAACAAGAAGAATGAATTCAAATTTTCACTTGTCACTATCTAATTAGTGTCTATGCCTCGTCTATGACACACAAGAGAATAGACGCCGGTCGATCGCCGCAGCGCCACACAACGGACAACGGTGGCAACTACTTAAAGGTTCATAGGCAGTTGTCTTATGTACAAGCTAGATGGAGTTAGCCGCGACATACCCCCCGCCTTGGAAACACCGGCTTCCAACATCAGGCTTCATCGTTGGATGACTGCAGGGGCAAAGGGCAAATTTTCGAAAACGCCCTCCTCGTCGTTCCGGTTGCGGTATGGATGTCAGCAACACGTGTGACACCATCAGTCCCCGGGTATATGCGAGTTATGCGTCCCAAACGCCATTTAAGCGGTGGTAAATTTTCATCTTTGATGAGGACGAGACGATCAAGGGCTAAATCGTCATGATGAGTTTTCCACTTAGTTCTCTGTTGAAGTTCTCCAATGTATTCTCTGGACCATCTCCGCCAGAACTGCTGCCGCAGCTGCTCCACGCGGCGGTACCGGTTCATCGCCAGACCTGTAGCATCAGAAATGGTCTCGCATGGCAGCGAAGTTAACGGTCGGCCTATGAAGAAGTGACCAGGAGTGAGGGGAGTGAAGTCGTTAGGATCGGTGGATAAGGGGGACAGTGGACGAGAGTTTAAAACGGCTTCGATTTGAATTAAAACCGTATTCATTTCTTCGTATGTTAATTTGGCGTTACCAACAATACGTTTAAGATGATGTTTACAAGACCTTACACCACTCTCCCACAGACCTCCAAAATGCGGCGCATACGGTGGAATAAAATTAAATTCAATACCCTCACATGAGGCGTAATCGTTTATTTGTTGTGAATTATCATGAATTAAATTTCGAATTTCTTTTTCAGCACCAACAAAATTTCTACCGTTGTCAGAATAAAGAGCTACTGGTTTTCCGCGTCTACCAATGAATCGTTTTAAAGCTAAAATATAGTCGTCCGTCGAAAGGCTCGTGACCAGTTCGATGTGTATAGCTTTAGTTATGAAACAGACAAATAAACAAATATACGATTTAATTTGCCTAGCACCTCTTCCTTTACGGTTCATAATCATAATGGGTCCAGCATAATCAACGCCGGTCCGCTCAAACGGAAATCCCGCATCCAGACGTTCTGATGGTAAATTTCCCATTATAGGTTTAGGTATTATATTGTTAAAACGAGAACATGTAACACATTGACGCACGATTTTTCTCACAAGACCTCTTGCACTTAAATCCACCATGTCTCGCGCAGGGTATATAAAATTAATTGAGGTCCTGCATGGAGTAGCCTCTTGTGTTCATGATTCACTAATAAATTAGACATCCAGTGTCGACTGCACATTAAAAACGGATGCCTTTTATTAAAATCGAAATTAGACGCGTTTCGAAGTCGACCACCAACTCGAATTAATTTTTTATCGTCTAAAAACACGTTTAATCCAGATACACGATTTAATTCTTTATTATTACCTGTGTAACTTCCTTTATTCAGCAAATTATCATAAATCGTCGGAAAGGATTGCATTTGTGCAAAACGAATCAACGTATACTGCGCTTCCTCTAGTTCGGACACCGATAACAAACCGGTTTGCTTTGTTTTGCATCTATTAGCCCCGCCCCCTCGTATGTTGTTTATGAATCGAAGAACGTAGGCCCATACGCGTTTAAGTTTTGTGAAAGACGAGTATTTATTAAATTGAATAAAATCTAAATTGTCGAGACTGCTAAAATTATGTATTACATTAGATTTTAAATCAGGCAAATTTTCTAAATTAATTATATTATTATTTAACGAATCAAAATTATTATGACATTGCAAGTAAGACGGACCGTTCCACCAAAGCTCACAGTTAATCAACGAATCAAAGGCTAATCCTCTAGACAATATATCAGCTGGGTTGGTTTCGCTCGATACATGTAACCACTCGGAATCACCTGTCAGCTCGTTTAACTCGGTTACGCGATTTTGTACGAACGGCTTTAAGAGATGTGGCGACATCTTAACCCAACCGATGACGATGGTCGAGTCAGTCCAAAAGATGACCCTTGAGAAAGTTAAACGAATAACGTCGATTATTTTTTTATAAAGTCTTGCGCCTATTAAAGCACCACAAAGCTCTAACCTCGGGATAGATATGGATTTTAAGGGAGCAACTTTACTTTTTGCGCATAATAATTTTACGACGATTTCTGAATCATGATTATAGGAACGTACATAGGCACAAGCGCCGTACGCACTTTGTGACGCGTCGGTAAATATGTGCAGTTCTTTGTATTGCGTGTAGCCGTTCATTACGTAACGAGGAATTTTTAATTCATTTAATCGTTTTAAAACTAACATAAATTTATTCCAAATAAGTTCGATATCGCGAGGTACTGGCGTATCCCAATCGAGCTTACTCAGCCATAATTTTTGAAGTAAAATTTTAGATATAATAACGGTGGGCGATAATAAACCCAACGGATCGTATATCTGTGATATTATTGATAACATTACTCGTTTAGTCAACCTAGGTATATCGTCATACTCGTCTATTTGTGTAGTGTAATATAGGTAGTCACTCTCGCTATGCCAACCAATACCTAAGGTTGTATTTTGCGTGTGTTCACCGTTAAACTGCTGTGTTGCCTGAGTATGAGCGAGTTCCGAGTTAAATATCCATTTACGTAGTACAAAACGTCCCGAACGTAAAACCGCTGAAACCTTTTCACAGATGGATATTAGCTCATGACGATCATCACTGCCAGTAACCAAATCGTCAACGAATAAATATTCGGTTATTACCCGAGCTGTGACGACGTCATCACAATCGTATGCGAGCTGACGTATACAACGCATACTTAAATACGGCGCTGACGCCGTACCATAAGTTACGGTGTTAAGTTGATATATACCTAACGGATCTGTAGGATTGTCACGCCAAACAATATACTGCAGTGACCTTTGATCTTGCTGAACAAGAACCTGACGAAACATTTTTTCTACGTCCGCACAGGCTACGTATTTATAACGCCTAAATCGTAAAAGTATAGAAAAAATATCATTTTGAAGAGCAGGTCCCGGGTACAGAATGTCGTTAAGTGACTTAGAAGAAGTAGTTGTAGCACTTGCGTCGAAGACCACACGAAGCTTAGTGGTTGAACTGTGCTCTTTAAAAACACCGTGATGCGGCAAGAAAAAATTAGGATATTCAACCTTATTCACACGTGTCATATGGCCTAACGACTCATATTCGTTTATAAAGTCACGATACAGACGTTTATATTCCGGTGTGCGCTCAAGTTTACGTTCTAATGCAAAAAACCTATTTTTTGCTAAATTATACGAATCACCTAAAACATCTGGTGATTGTTTCAAAGGAATACGTACTGTAAACCTACCATCGATGTCTCGTTTAGTCGTATTTTTAAATAGATCCTCGCATATACGCTCATCAGCAGTAAGAATATTACAGGACTGAGATACGTTTTCTAACTCCCAGAACCGTTTTAAATTGTCGTCTAAAGTTTGATTAAAATTACAATAAACTTGATCGGTTTCACTGTCTTTTAATTGCGACGTATAAAGCGGGCCACACAATAACCATCCTAATTTAGAATTTTGGAGGTAAGGTCCCCTTTCTAATCGAATTCTATTATCGTTTAATAATAATTCCCAAAATAAATCAGCACCGATTAGTAAATCGATAGCCGAGGAAATATTAAATGATGGATCCGCAAGACGAATATTATTAGGAATACGTATAAATTTATTATCAATGCTTGTCGTAGGCAAACTAGACGTAATGTGCTGCAAAATGTAGCACCGAAGCTTTGTACTATAATCGTTTATCTTAGAGCGTATAGTTATTTCGCACGATTTATTCGATTGCGTTGTAGACATACCAACGCCCGATATACGTATAGTGGACTGTATAGGTTTCGTATTCAAACGTTTAAATAATTTTTCTGAAATAAAACTATGTTGACTGCCGTTATCCAATAGCGCGCGAGCTGTAAACATTTGATTATTCCGATCTATTATATCTACTAACGCAGTGCATAGCAAAACCGGTTGTAATGCATTTCGCGGCAGCGAGTGGCTAGTAGATAAACTGTGAAGCGCGGTCGACGGGCCGGCCGCTTCACGAGTCTCGCCGAAATCAGCTGATCGCCCGCTCTGCGTATATTCGAATTTATTTAAATTATTATTAACATGTAATAACGTATTATGTTTGTTCCGACATTGCTTACACGGTCCGAACATACATTCCGTTGCAGAATGACCTGAACAACGTAAACAATTACTGCATAGTTTGTTATCTTCAACGAATTTTAGTCTATCTTTAATAGACAAATTTAAAAATTTATAGCACGTATAAAGTAGATGATTACCATTGCATAAAACACAATTATTATTGTCTAAAGAAATGCGTTTACTAAATGACTTCTTAGAATTATTATTTTTATTAGAATTAGTAGACGTGTAGGTATGTCCTATGACATGGCCTTTCGGTTGGTAATGCTTATTTTCGCTTATAACGTGAGGTTTACATTGAGGCAACTTATTTTGACTAGAACTAATCATCTCCAGAGTATTCGATTTGTTTCTTAAGAATGACAGTAAATCATCTAATTTTAGTCGTTTGTTCGAATCAGTTAAAATTGATCCCTTAAAATTCTCCCATTCCCGCTCAGTAGATGCGTCTAATTTAGATACAACTAAGTATATAATTATTGTATCCCAGTGTTCTGTAGGTTCGTTTAATGATTTTAAAGCACGAAGGTTTCTGAGTGTAGTATCTATTAACCTACGAATCTGCAAGTGGGATTCCTGTTTAAGCGGAGTGATAGAAAATAATGATTTCAAGTGGTTCTGTATAAGAAGTCGCGTATTATGAAATCTACTATGAAGTAGATCCCAGGCATGCACGTAATTACTCGCTGTAAATTCTAAAGCGCTTATAACTTGTAACGCACAACCGCTCAGTGAAGCCTTTAAATAATGAAATTTCTGGATTTCGTCTAAGTCTGAACGATTGTGTATCATAGTAATATACGAATTCCTATATTCTAACCACTGATCAAATGAACCATCAAAGGAGGGTAATTTTATGTCCGGGAGTTTAACATTCGATTGCGCTGACGATTTACTGTTACATTTTAGACTTTCGACGGTATTTTCGACTATACTTTCAGCTGTAGCTAAAACGTTAAAATATAATGATTCGAAAGATTCTACATACTCAAAGTTTGCTGTATATTCCGACTCGGGTAAAACGAGCTCAATTTGATTTTGAATGTTGTTAAAAGTATTAAAATGATCTTGAGCTGCTTGCATTCTAAATTTAACTTCTTTAACTTGAACTTGAGATATAGAATTACAAAGCAACGAATCTAAATATTTTTTAAATTGTGTTAACCGACCCTTTAAATTACCTCGCTGTTTTTTGAGTTCAGAAATATCTTTTGGTCGTTTTTCCGCGGGGGAAGCTGCCGAAAGCACTGATAATTTATCTTCAGTGGACATCTTAGAGGTCTACGTGTAAGAATAATGTAAGGTACTCACGTTATATGAAGACTTTGAACCAGCACAAATCGCAAAGAAACGTCACTAGCCTGACCTGTAAATGATACGATTTTTAATTCAAACGTTTAAGGGAAAGGAGTAGAAAGGAAATAAGACCTGACCGTTGACTGAAGAAGTAGCTGCGTCGATTTTCCTTGACGAAGACCAGTCGGCGCGAAGTCCAATTTCTTGGTAAATCCGGCTCGAAGGACCAAATTATGGGGCAGCAACGATCAGCCTAAACTACGGAGGTCTTCAAATAAAACGTAGACTGTCTCGAATTACGTATATTTCGTGTTTTACAATGGTTCTTAGTATATAAAAAAACATTAGGTGCGGAGCGTTACGATTTAACAAGAAGAATGAATTCAAATTTTCACTTGTCACTATCTAATTAGTGTCTATGCCTCGTCTATGACACACAAGAGAATAGACGCCGGTCGATCGCCGCAGCGCCACACAACGGACAACGGTGGCAACTACTTAAAGGTTCATAGGCAGTTGTCTTATGTACAAGCTAGATGGAGTTAGCCGCGACAAGACTCGTCTCGGATCATGGACTCGAAATTTGCTGCATGTACTATACTTAAAAGCACAGTAGGAATTTTATATTTGTATTTAAATTGTATGATTTTTTATTACATTTTTTCGAAGAAAATAAGACTGAAATTATTCATGAATTTCTTTCACGAGTCACTTTATCAAACGTACTGACAGTGACAATTCGATTTCTCACTTTCCACGTAAGAAGTCAAAGAATTTAGGCACATGTCAAATAACTCGATTGTTTCACGTAGTAGTTAACTTATTTGTTCTTGTTTTAAATTTGTCTTTGTCGTAAATACAAATTTCTGTGTATGTTTGTGTGTGTGTGTGTCTGTGTAGTGTATCAACTATCTGATTTCTGTAACACAATACCTCGTATCTTGCCACGGAACAAGATCAAAGATGGCATTGCGTGTAATAATGTCCCAACATATTTAAAAAGTTGTTTAAGCATAAAAATGTTCATGCATATCATCAGTCGAAAGAACTAATACAACTTTATACAAAATTTCTTTACGTACCTCATAAGTTTTCTTATCATTTTCGTTTCTAGGATAAATTTTTATCCTGCTGTTGTAATTTATGTAACTTTTATAATTTTCTGACTACTATTATAAATACAACAAGTTAAATACGAAGTTAAAATACGAAAAGATGTAATTTTCATCATAAACATATCATTGTTTTTGTTTCGATGAATTATAGCAGACAGAATGACCTGTAGTCTTTATCGTACGAGAGCTAGCAACGTCGGGAAAACATGCATTTCAGTAAGGCCAGTTTTTAGATATGCTATCTCTCCCACTCTCCCGGACATAATACGGGCTGTCTGGCTAGCGGTAGTGGTTGCGTTCATCAGTGCGCATCGTACTTGGATAGGTAAAATATCAATTTTTCAAAGAACTTTAAGAAGGTTCCTTTTGTTTTTATTATGTTAATTGCAACTAAATAACTGGAACAAACTTTTTGCAACATGAATCTATTATTGCCACAGTTCCATTGTTGTTTAAATTGTGCCAGACGCTGATTTTAAATATAATTTTTGTTAAGGCTGAACTTCAAGTAGCAATATTTATATGTTTAAACCAGTAATTGCTTCATTTTCCTGTTAGGCGCATTGACAAATGTATGTAATTATCGTAGTAAATTGATATTTTACGTATCCAAGTACGATGCGCACTGATGAACGCAACCACTACCGCCAGCCAGATAGCCCGTATGATGTCCGGGAGAGTGTGAGAAATAGCATATCTAAACACTGGCCTTAATGAAATGCTTTCTCGAAAACGTTACTAGCTCTTAAGCTATTACAACTCGACAAAACAAGAGTCGATTACTATATTTTAATAATTTATTACTTGAGACCAGATCTAGTTATATTTTTGTTTGGTAAACTGCGAATATTATCGAAGTAAATTCTTTCCTCAACGTTCCCCTAATCCACTCATCCATCAAAGTAAGGGAATTTATATCACGTAATGTTAGAAAATTTGTATGTGACGAAAAACAAACTTGTGTACGGTTAACGATGTAACTCAAGGGGTAAAAGTACATATATTTTATATATATGTTGTGAGTAGTAAGTACGACATTTAATAATATGCTGAAATAGACGTGGGCAAATGAAATTTGTTGTAAGTTATCGATGAGGAAATTCTGCCAATACTATTGGTTCAATATAGTACTAAAAGCAAATTTGAAACTTGCTAAGTAATTAACGTAACAATCCTAAAACATTTCAATACCTATTTTCATGAAGTAAATTAGTTTATGTATTAGCGAAGCAATATACTCGTAGGTACTAATTATAATTATTAACTTACAGTATGGTGAAGTAAATTTCATAGGGAGTAGCATTGGTAAGAATTAAAACAAAATCAAATAAAAAAGAACAACTTCGCTACTCTTGAAATATTTATTCTGTAATTTGCGTCAGTTACTTATATAAAATATAACTTTAAACAAAAATAATTTGATTAACATTTTTAAAGATAAGCAAAAATTATGTTTTTAGCTAGTCTATACATATAAAAATGAATTGCTGTTCGTTAGTCTCGCTAAAACTCGAGAACGGCTGGACCGATTTGGCTCATTTAGGTCTTGAATTATTCGTGGAAGTCCAGGGAAGGTTTAAAAGGTGAATAAATATGAAAGTTGTGCGGAATTTTAGGAAATAAAAAAAAACTTTATAACATTAATGGCGTTTGACGTATCATGTTATTACGTTGTCATGGTGCGTGCAATGGTAATTAAATCAGCGAATACATAAGAGCCTGTCCAGATGACGCGTTTTACGCGCGAGTGAACTCGCGCGTTTCAATTTATATTGCGTCCAGATAGCACGTTTTACGCGCGTTCCTACGCTGGGAGGGATTCAGTTCAGTTATAAACATGGACTCGGATACAGCGGTTGTGTTGTGGCTTGCATACCATCGATGGAAACGTCGTAAACGAAGAGAAAGTCGACGATTTAACGTGCATCTAATTCTAAAAAATCACAAAAAATTTCGACTATTTCTTCCCAGTTTCTATGTTTTATTACTCTATTGGAATAGTCTGAAGATTCCATATCCCATATGGCTGACTCTTTTTTCAATTTCATCTATAAAAAGTTCGGTATCGAAGTTATCATGCTCCATTTTGTAATACGTCCACTCGCTACGGATTCGCGCGTAGTCCTGGACGCAGTAACGGCGCCCGAGTATCTCGACTCGCGCGGCGCTCGCGTGTAAAACGCGCGAGTCGAGAGTCTCGCTCATTGCCAGCGTTTTACGCGCGAGTGAGGCAACGCGCGTCATCATCTGGACGCAATATATGTAGCTGTAGTATCTCGAGAACGCGCAAGTGTCTACGCGCGAGTCGACTCGCGCGTAAAACGCGTCTTCTGGACAGGCTCTAACGGGCGGTGCGAAGTAAATGTTGTTTTCCGAATGCGTAAAAAAACATTTCACCGGGAGGAAAAGTTTATAAATTTTTTATATGTGGATAGAACAACGTCTGTCGGGTCCGCTAGTATATAAATAAATATAAATAAGTTACGCGTCAATGAATAAACTTACCGCATTAATCAATAGTACCAGTAAGATTGGCTGCCATGAACATAATTCTATCGATATATTATTAAATAGTACACATAATATAGACGTGGTTTTTTTATTTAAATTCTTATTAAACCACCATTTTTGTCGCTAGTTAAAAGCAAAATTATTGGGCAAAATACACAAAAAAAGAAGCGCCCTTTATTAATGTAGATAAATAACAAAAAAGTTAAACTAATTTTCTACATTTGTATGAAAAAGCATACTATAAAATACTCTATCAAATTTATTGTATATAAAGCCATAACAATTTCATTAAAGATATTACGTAGGTGATGAAACAGAATTACAAAAGCTATTCAGGTAAAAGGTTTTGTGGTAATAGTATTACTCTAAAGGAATTCCGCATGATTGTGTGACGCTCATTACTTTTTATTCGTCTCATTATTATCAACCGCCGTAGTATGAGACATCAAGACATTTCCGCGTAAAACTAGAGCAATTGCGCTACAACAAATTCTAAAGTTACACTACACTTATTTGTTTAAATAGCTAAGTCTTGAATACTAAATAGTTTTACATTATATTAAAAGACAAGAACTGGTAACTTTAAAGTAACTTTTTAACCTTTAACGTCTTAAAATTAAAACGGACCGTAAGTGCTCTTAGTGCTTGTTATATAATTAATGCAACTTCGCAGCTAGACAAAAGTTTCAGGATTCATATTTCTACATAATAAACGAAAATTTAGTAACCGAGTGCGATAATAGCTTCCGACTAAGCGTACTGGCTTTGGTCATGTTGTTGTTTTAAAACCTGTTCAGTAAACATCTTAAGATTTTCAGTTTCGAATCCGGGTCTCGCACCTCTTATATTTACATGTGGGAATCATTTCTATCATGATTACCACTTGTCTTACGATGAAGGAAAACATTGTGAGGAAACCTGCATGTCTGAGAAAACTTAGCAAGTTTTCGAAAGATATATTTTGAAGTCTGCCAACACGCACTACGCCAGCGCGGTGGACTATGGCGTGATCCCCCTCGTACTGAGGGAGGCCCGTGCCCAGCAGTGGGACGTTAAAAAGGGTTGAAGACATCTACTTCAGCCCGTAGCTGTAGGACTATACAAATTCATTTTAATGTGGCTTCAAAACTTTTTACTTGACTTTCACTGTGTACATAGAAGTCGATCAAGAATGATAAGGGTATCAATTAGAAAGAAAAAATAATTAAGTACTTTTCTACAACTTTTGTAGGTCTTAAGACCTATAAAAAAAATAAAACGTTCTCGTAATATATATTCTAAAAATAAAACATTCCGAGAATTCCATGTTAATAGCTTTAGAGCGTAGATAATAGTTAAGCAAAGATTACTTCTAATCTAAAATGTTTTAGAAACAAACGTTTTTTTCTGTATCTCTTTTCCTCATGGCTATTTCCCATTAATTGACAACATCATAAGAATAGTTTAAGCATACCATTTTAATGTCAATACCAAATAACTCATACACATGTTAAAAAATACTCTATTTGTAAACTATAATTAAATGTCATTATTAAATATAAATTCTTAAAAAAAAACTAGTAGTATAGGTACTTAAACCGAGATAAGAGTATGTATAATATATACGTTGATACAAAATAATTGCTACAAAGTTGTTTTTAACAAAGAGCTTTTAAAAACAACTTATTTCAAATAACTTACCCTTTATACTCTAAGTTCTAGAATTCATATTCTAAGTTTTGGACTATAATAAAGGTTTTTGATATAAAATTTGATACCTAGCACCTAATCATTGAATTCTAAAGTGCGAGTGAAGTTTATGAACTTAATAACTTCAGGAAACTTCATAATTTTTAAGCTTTTAATAAGTTACCACTTTACTTGTAAAAATATATATCCATACTAATATTATAAATGCGAAAGTAACTCTGTCTGTCTGTCTGTCTGTCTGTCTGTCTGTTACCTTTTCACGCCTACACTACCCAACCGATTTTGCTGAAATTTGGTATGTAGATAGTTTGCATTCATGAGAAGGAAATAGGCATATTATTTTTTGGAAATTCAACCCCTAAAAGGGTTAAAAGGGGTGGCAAAGTTTGTATGAGAAAAATATTTTTATTGCACATTTTTGCATGAAACTTTGAATTAATGCTTTTTAGTACAAATGATGAAACACGTATTTCAGGGTTTTTCGAAATTCACCCCCATTGGGGGTTAAAGGGGGTGGCTAAGTTTGTATGGGAAATTTAATTCTATTGAAATATTTTGCGTGACACTGAAATAATGCTCTGCAATACAAATTATGAGATACATATCTAAGCCTTTTTTGAAAATCAACCCCTATGGGGGTTAACAGGGGTGGCACAATTTGCGTAGGAAAAATATTTAACAGTAATTTTTACCATAAGTACATAACAATGAACCACGTAGGTACATCAGTTTATCATTAACAAAAAACACACAAAGAAATAATACACAAAGTAAATAAACAAAATGATACACATAGTAGCAAAATTGGTTAAGAATAGGAAATAAAATACCTTTTATTGAACATTAATCTTTCATTCCTAAGTGAAAACACAATTACTGGTTCTATAGAGTTCTTATAAATTTATATAGATAACTCTTGCTAAAACTTAAGAGAAACATCTCACAGGATTACAAATAACTGGCGCTGTAGATGAAATAGAAAATGCTACACAGTGGTTTTCAGAAAAGAGGGCCAGAACTTTAAATGGGGAATCAGTCCTTGGTACATTATAAGTAACAGTATATAAGCAAAAATGTTTATTTTATTCACTCTTAGCGCGAGCGAAGCCGCGGGCACTGCTAGTTAGTTTCATAAATCCTTTAAACGAAATGTATTTTTTTATGATGAAAATAAAAATAACGGCCTGAGCCACTTTGTATTGAAGAAAACCAATCCCAGTGGGAGGTCAAATCTATACTATACTAATCAGATTCAGTCCAGAGAATAGACCCTAATATAGTCACAGTTCAACGTATTGATGAACCGTAACCGTAATATTCTATACCTATCTTTGTCTGACTTATTACTTATAATTATAATATTAAACAATACTACATACATTTTTTAATATTAATTAAACTAATTACATTTTAAATATACCAAAATATATTTATCTTAAGTTTAATAAACTTTACCTCATCAAGGAGTTTAAAAAATACTAACATTAATTAAAGGTTTGCTTTATAAGCTTTATAACTCTCTACTAAACGAGCGGGTTTCTTTTTCTCAAGAATTGTTTGTATCATTAACGAAGACCAAACCTAAATTAAAAGGAAAAGAATGAAAAAATAAGAGAAAAGCTGGTAATTTCTGAAATCAAAATAAAATATCAATACGTTGAGTTAAAATAAAAAAGTGAACACAGATATTGGTAAAAAGAAAATGAAGCACTATCATTTAAATCGACGAAAAAGTTTACAATTTCTATCAGAATTCAGGGCACATTTGAGTTGAAATGGACCTGTCTGCAAATGCCTACTCTGCCAAACCAACGAAATTATATGTCCCTAGGAGATTATCCAATTCAAGATATAGGTTACGAGTAACTTATATTATCTTAAAAAATAAAAAAATCATACAAATTGTTTTTATATTGTACCTATTCAAAAGGTTGTAGAAGAAACATACTCGTAAATCTATACATACGTATACTAAAATTCTGCGTCGACCTATACATTAAATATTTTTTGATAAATCGCATCACGAGGAAACCACTGGATTTTAAATAAAATTTGATACAAATTATCCGGGTCAACATAAAGGGTACTTTTTACTGCAGGAAAGTGTATGGATATGACGAACCCGAGCGGAACGAGGGTGAGTCGCTAGTATTTTATTATACTTTTCAACCGACTTCCAAAAGGAGGAGGTTATCAATTCGTCAGTATGTTTTTGATTTTTTTTGTTTGTTAGCTCATAACTTTGAACGGGGTGAACCGATTTTGATGTTTTTTTTTTATTTGAAACGTAGTGCTTCCCGTGTGGTCCCATTTTAATATTTTCCAGTTCTGACAATGGCTTCCATGAGAAAACCATAAATGTCTTAAATTTGCATTAAGTGTGTGCGCGACGAAAGGACGAATAACTCAATTACGACTTATAATAAGCAAAAATTTCATTTGTTAAGTTATATTTAATTTACTTTAAGAATAATTTCGAATTGACTTTTTCATCCAGTAAAATTTGTAAATATTAGTAGCATCATAACCTGAATAAATACAAGTACGACCTAAGAGAATTACGATGTCGGCTTTTACATTAAAAGATTTAGTGAAAAAATGAAGTGGTCAGGAATTTCAAGGAAATGTTAATACTTTCATTACGATCATTAATACTATGTAAAAAGTATTATTTATGACATGTTTTATTTATTACATGTAAAAAAATTAAGGCATGTGTATGTATTTGGGTGAAAAATAAGTCTGCGGACTTGACAAATAATGGTCATTCTGATTTTGTCACCTAATACTAAAGGAACTAAGTTAAATAAAGGAAAAGCCCGGATCTATTTTGTAATATTTCATGTGTATTTTTCTCCAGAAGACAACCTTAGAGTTGATTGCCTTTTGTTATGTTTGTGACATTGGAAAAGATGAAAAATCTAAATTTTCAACGAACAGTTTCATGGAGATTTAAACTATAACTATTGGCATTTTATTCAGCTGAGATTTCCTATACCACACCAAGCCGTTACGCTAGATGTGCAATGTAGGTGAGTGGACAAAGAGTCGTTGTTGAAATGAAAAATAAAACTTTTTCGTAATAAGCACTGTTTATTGAGAAGTTCAAGCAAAACTGCCACTTAGTTAAAACTACATATATTATTAAACCAAATATTTAAATAATATTTGTTATATTATATGAAACAGTTATTAAGCTTCTTCTAATCTTAAATAAAATTTCTATGAAGTCGGTGGATAAAAAAAGTAACCTAAGTTACTCCTAATAACATTAGCTATCTGCGATTAAAAGTCCTGTAAAATCAGTCCAGCCGTATCAGACCGAGATTAGCCGGAACAAAAACAGACAGACAGACAAAAAAAAATATTTTTTGATGTTTTTACCGTATATACTTTCATATGCATTTAGTGAAAAGCTGTTAATTTGAAATTATAAACAGACACTGCAATTTTATTTATATGTATAGATTATAGATATATATATTCAATCCAAGTACACTCTTTATATTACACGTAAGATTAATTTTCTCTAATTTCTAATATAAATATTGGGGATTGCTAATGAAAATTGATTACGAAAGTTACGTACGAGTACAAAGATTAAAGAAAAAGTTACCAAAAAGTTATACTAGACCAATATATGTCTTTAATAATTATACATGTTAAAATCAAAACGATGGTACATTTTACTCAAGTTTAATCAAGTTATAAAAGTTACATATTTATCTCGTAATTTGAATTTCCATATACTATGTCATTATAAACATACGTATATAAACTTAATAAAAAATCAGGCAACCTAATAACGATTACAGTACAAATGCTCTAATGAGACAATGAAAATCTGTTTATGCTGAGTGATGCACTTCCAAATGAAACTGCTAAAGGCGTCAGATTTCCAGTGAGCATTAAACTGTGCACGTATTAATACCGTTTATAGTTGTTGCTAGTTTTATAACAACAATATATCTATAAGTCTAACTTGTGCAATAAATAGTGTTTCGAGGATGAAATGTTATATTAAAGCGAATTCGGTAATGACTTTTGAAATTATCTAAATTCAAAATTTATGATATTCAATGATATAAATTATAAGTATTCACCAATTATTTTCGTTTCTAACCAAATAATAATGACTCATTTTAATAACGATACGTTTAAATTGTGTCGATCTTTCTTTTGTCACAGCGCTTACCCATGATTGATCAAGTTATTTTTAGCTTAGTACTACCAAATTGACATAATTTTGGACATTTATAAAGTAATATTTTCTAATAAGGATCGCCATATTGTATTGTGAATTGTTTTTAATAATTCATTTTTATGTTCTTGTTATTAAATAATTATAAATATTTTACAAAGTTGAGATTCACCAGAGATATTAAAAAAATGAAGCATTTTATATTTTAAATTTATTTTGAACCATAAGTCTGGCTCGATATTTTTTTATAATTTAATTTTTAACAACACACGATACGTGCCAGCCTCAACTACGAGTACAAGCAACAGCTTTGATAAATAGTATACGCGTTACCTCTTGGTATGGAATAGAAAGATAATTTTATATTACTTTTTTTGTATTTATAATAAAAGAGTAGAATAAAGAAATATTTGTATCACACAAATTTTCTTTAACTACAAAGCAGGTGCGGAGATAATCTTAAGCTTACTCTCTAAATCCTATAATAGTATTTGGTAAAGTATCAAGTTAAAGTTAAAAACACGTAAGGCACAGCCTGGTCTTGCAAATTTAATAAATCAAGTGATACCATTTTTATATTTATTTACACTAAAAAGTTCTACAAAACAAACGTCTGTAGTGAAAAATGTCAAATTACATTCATTTTTCGTATTGTTCTATTATCTGTATTGTAATATTTACAGAACAAATAATATGAAATATTTAGTTAGTTTAAAATGTATTTGTCTCGTTTTAAAGCTCCTATTATACTTAGGAATTAATATTTTAGTATTTATTAATACATTACATTGTTTTAAACTGCGAGTGTTCTTCAAAAGCAACTCTGATATCTTTTCTATTTAATAAGTACCTACCTACAGAATTTTTAAACACTAATAAGATTGTTTGCAATAAATTATAAATGTAAAATTTAAAAGAAAATAATAAACATCTATAAATACCGATTTTTTTATAATAGTAGATTAACTATCTATAGTACTAATTATTATTGAAATTTGATGTTCAGATTTATTAAATTTTATTTTTACCATCGTTAATTTAGAGAGTTGTGGTATTTTAATTTTAATCTATCTATATAGATAAAAGACCATGTGTGTATGTTCCCTATAGACTCCGTAATCTCCAACTCCGAATGGACCGATTCCGATGTGATTTTTAGGTAATCTTCAGATTAATCTAACGGTTGATCGTGTAATGTAGTGATCCGATCAATAGGGTCTTTTTTTGCATCAATAACAGTTCTGCTGATCTGAAACTGTTTGCTGTTTATTTAAATTACACCTGCAGGTGATCCTTCGAAGTTAGATAAGATAATTATTATCAAATGCTTAACGCGGGCGAAGCCGCGGGTACTGGTAGTCAATAATAAAAACTTGTACAATACATCAAAATATTTAGTAAAGTAATGTATTAAATTTCGTGTAAATAACCTGCAATTTAATATAGCATTAAGTAGTGTAAACATGAGATCCATTCAGTTTATGAATGGGGTTTTCATATTGTACGACGTGTCAACCCATCACTTTGCGTATTGTGTAATGTAGGTTAATCAAGCACTCTGGGGTTACTCAAGAAAATTAGACAAAACTCTGGTTATATACTATTGAATTTTAGCATTTCAAATAATTTCGTTTGTTATTTGCCCATACTTTTGTCAATAATTACAAAAACATTTTATGTACAATTCTGTGCATGTGGAATTGCAAAACTCCTAATTTAAAACTAGCATTATCTTTTTACATTAAAAAAGTAAAAGTAAAGTATTAATTTATATAGTCTTTTATCCTTTTCTTATATTCTTTTGATATATTAGGCATGCCAATATCGATTTTAGTTTTATTACTTCTAAGCATCAATAAAAATAAATCGCTTCTGGAATCATGTCAATTTCTAAATGACAAAGGCACGAAAGTCTCAGAGACTAATACATAATAGAGGGCCTAGACAAAGTAACATTCGATTAGCGAAAGCGATAGTAGAAAAGTCCAAAATGTATGGATTTGACATATGACTTAGATATGTCACGTGATCTGTTGTCAACGAATAGATGATGGTAGACAATGTACATTCATTTCAATTATTAGTGATTTAAAGTTCAAGATGCATACGCTCCGTTTAAGCGATGACGATTGTAGAAATCGAATCGCTTCATAACGAATGCCGGTTGGCTATAGGCCTAGATATATATTCTAGTGACCGTAGTGAAGCCAAGTTTGAATGATTTGAATAATGTGACGTTGATATTGAACATATAGAATGTTTTGATATTTATAACTGAATGAATTTAAAAGGTCCCTTAAGAAAAATATAAGAGAAAGAATTCCGTTAGTGTACAGATAAACCCTTTTACAACTTTCAAACCTTCGGGTTTAAGTTTATTTAATGAAATCCACGACCAATGGTGAACTGGGCCCTGTCTGTCCATTGAGCAAAAGCCCGTATCCAATTGTGTGGCTTTGAAAATACGTAGATAGTAGATTGAATTAGATAGTAGAATACTCTACATTCCGGTGAAAAAAAAAACTATGCAATATTTTAACCTTTCTAAGTGCTTGTAACGATAAATATTAATAAGTATGGAAATTATTTTTCTTATCAAGTCACGTTAATCGCCTAGCCCTTAATTTCCGGATGATTGTACCTTTTATCCGCCCCATTAAGCGATGACGCAACAGATTTAAGGGTTCCCATTTTATTTACGGGCTTATTTATTTTTGTGCTTTTTTAAGTATACAAGGAATTATTCAAGCTTTAATTAATCTTCTAAAAGGTCCCTGCATTTAATGTACTTCGCAATTCATAATGTTTGTGGCGTTCCTTTAACGTAAACAGAATTCGGAATTTTTTATAAATTCTAACTGTTCATCTGTCCTTTATTCACAACCATTTACTCGATGACTGTAATAGCAACATTATTTATAGTAAAGTGGTGGTTTAAGGTTCAATAATATTTTTGGTTTCAAATAACGTATTTGCGAAAATGTTTTCCGTGTTGAAGCGAATGAAACGTGCTTATGTGCCACTTGGAAGTGTTAACATATATCTCAATAACTTTTAAAAATAATTAATATTTACTATTTTATTTTTTTGTTTCACAGTAATTAAATTTATAAATTCTTTTCATAATATGTATTTAAATCTGTAATGTAGTTTTTAAGGACGTAGGTACACTGGGTAGCCTTATAATTATGATAGTAGCAACATCATAATATAAGCTTCTCGTTATAAATTTAAACTAATAAGTTATTTTACTATTGCTGAACAGAAAGAATAACACTAAACAAGAAAAAATGATGTGCCAAAAAAACGATGTTCTTTTGACATTGTTATTTTATCAAACCATTTTTATCGTAGGATATACATATTTTTTTGTTTTCAGTTAGATTTCTCAAGAGTAAATTGTAGAAAAAACGTGCGAATAATAAATTTTAGACAACCATTTCGACATGTTCCGTATCGACCTACAATTTTATTTAATTCTATCAAACTCTGTAGTTAAAAAATTTTGGTCGTTAAACAAAACAAAAACATCTTTAAGTTTTAGCTAAAAACATAACTATTAAAAGGTACAACTATTACCTTTAATTTAAACGTAACTAGTACCTACGTTATTTGCGTCGATTGATTTTAAACTTTCACAATCCTAGTTATGCTGTTTTGAAGTACAATTTCCTAAATATGGGAACCAGAATTTAAAGTTACTATAAAGGAAGGATCTTTTGCTTGACACTACCGAGTATTAAAACTGTATATTTATTTTTACATATTAAAAAGTTATTATTATTTCGTATCTAAATATATTTTTTAAATATTACGTAGAAAACGTTTGTTTTCAAAATGCGAATATTACAGAAACTTTATCATGTCACAGTTATTTTTTGTTCAACCTTGAATCGGAACTAAGCTGAAACATGTAGGGGATGAAAGAATTCTATTTTCAGCAGTGTGTTTGGAAACTCAAGTAAAGCGTTTGTACATTACTCGCAACGACCATGATTTGTATATTTTGACAAAGCAAAGTGAATGAGAAAGTTAAATAAAAAGCTTTTTCTCCTTAACATTACTTCCTACAGCTTCAAAAAAAGAATTGTGTTTATAGACCGATACATTTGACCAAGATTTTTCTTAAATCCTTCACTTTTTTACAGTAATGAATTTCCTATGTTATTTCTTTATCGTTTAGGTATATAATTAAAGTTCATTGTGTATATAGCATTTTAATATTGTACTGCGCATTACTTTACTTTAAATGATTTATACAATTTTATTTCGATAGACAATACACAAGCATATTTTCACACGAGCTGTTAACTAGGCACATTGGGTGTAGTGGCATGTGTCACTCCACGGAAATCCGCAAGCGAGCACAATCTGTTTAACGGTGCGCACAACACGCGTTAAACATCGATCTTAATGTAAACATGAACTGTCTTTTGTATATCTATACCTAACTATATTTTCTAACCATATCCCATTATAAGCAACTTACCCCCCTTTCACTCGGATACGTCTCTTATCTCAAGGTAGCGCCACGGTATCACTAACAGTCTTATTTATTACTCCAGGTCAGTCTTTTAAATTAAATTTTACCCAAATCCGCCCAGTCATTTCAACCAAACACAGACTAACTTTCACAATTATAATAAGTAGTAGTGCGATAAAAGTTACATCTAATATTTATACAATTTAATAATCTATTAACCTTGTATGGAAATTTATATCACAAGTAAATTACACATCAACACGCAAAGTCATAAATATAAACACAAAATTTACTAACTAACATACAAATAAAACTGTCAAAACAGTTCAATTAAGAAAAGAACATAAAATAACACAAAATAATTTTTATATTGAACTAGCGACACAACTTCGCTTCGCTCTGTTTTATACGATGTCTCTCTACATTACTAATTGAAGCATAGATGAAACTTTCGAAAAAACCTGGTTCACATTTCATCACATTTTGGAATTCATGATTTTATTTACTTTAGAGCAAATAATTATAAAAACTTTGATGCTTATAAATTATTATTATTTCATTATTACAATAAATAAGAAACAAAAAGCCGCAAAATTAGCATGAAGGAAGAGCATGTGAAGGAAAACATCATAAGGAAACCTACATTTCTAATAGAACTATGCAAGTTTTCAAAAAACGTGTGTAGTCTGCAAACCCGCATTAGACCAAAGGGAGTAGCAGTGTAACATAAAGAAGGACTAAGTAAAATTGTATAAAAAACATGCACATCTCCCATAAAAAGTATAACGGTATTGATATAAATAAAATGTAACGTTTCAAATGATAAAAAAAGTTAAAAAAAACACAAAAAAGAAATACATTCGTAGTAAAGTGCCATTTGTAATGAAAAATAAGAATGATGAACGAGCAATAAGAAAATTTATTAGAAGTAAACAACTAAAGAAAATGTTGAAATTCTAAATCATAAATTAAATTATACTAAATTGGCGAAAACAGATTATTTTGATAAATTTGCTGTGATAAGATTAAAGGACGAACGGGAACTTTGTGTAATACAAAGGGTAAATACGCACAGTCATCATAAAATTAGCGCAACATATTTCATTACATATCTAATTTTACAGCTGTTTGTTGTTTGTTATTATTGAGTCAACAAATAAGTAGATACAAGTATAATTATCATGAAATGTACTATAATTTAATAGAAAATCCAAATTTTTCTTATTTACTCTTTGATTGAGCTGATTGAAGTCCTGATACCTACAAATATTTAGAAGTATCTTAATTATTCTCAAATTCTATAAACGAGATAATTACTCACGAGCTTATATTTGGAAATAGTAATCATTCCCACTGATTTATTCAATATTATAAGCGAAATCAACTAATTTTATGTGTTTTAAAATGAAAAATAATCTATTCGATTTACGGAAACAAAAGATAAGGAGTTGGACAATCGGCGGTAAATACCGACGACGTCTTTATCTCTCACGCCTCCCGGCAACATCCCTCGATGGAGATTATGACCGAATCCTCGACTTTTACGATGTGGCTTTTAACTTTGTTCTCAAGGTCCTTATAATTGCGTTCTCAACTTAAATATTTCAAATATAGATTTGACTTCTCGCCGGCTGATTTGAGTAAGTCAAAAATTGAATTATGACTTGACTTAAATATTTTAAGTATTTTTACTATTTTTTGTCTTTATTTTTGGTGTAATATGATTTGATGATAAATGAAAAGAGCGTATTTTAAAATTTCTTATATTTTAGACTCTCTAATTTACAATTCCAATAAACTAACCTACCTGTTTCAATATTCCTGAGGAGAACAAACCCAAGAGAAAGCTTTCAAACTCCATAATATTCATATTTGAAATGATTCTGATTGTTGAAAAGTATTTATTTATTTAACAATTTTTGTATAAAGTGAGCACGAAATCGTTGAAATACTTTTATGTCTTTCGGAGCTTTACAAAGCATTCAAGAATACATTATTCAACACCATATTAATATTAACTCTTTAGGAGGCATATCAATACTAATATTATAAAGCTGCAGAGTTTGTTTGTTTGTTTGTTTTGGTTGAACGCGCTAATCTCAGAAACTACTGGTCCGAATTGAAAAGTTCAACCAAACAAACAAACTCTTCAGCTTTATTATATAAGTATAGATTGTATTCAGCACTTTTGAAAATTTTACTTCTGGAGCTTGTGCCCGATGCCAACACGAGGGGGATCAAACTACAGTTCACCACGCTGAGCAGCATTTCATAGTTCTCTCATATTTTTTTCATTAAACAGGTTTCCTCGTCACGTTTACAGTAAAGATACTGTAAGACAACTAGTAATCAATAACCATGCTGATAATGGACTCAATGGATTGTTGAATTAAATTACTCAGATTTTTGTGGTAAGCTATTGCAGTGATTTACAACAAATGTCAATATCCCTGTCCAGCATAAAATTCACAATGTCAATCCCAGTTCCAGGTATTTTGCCACGTATTTTCTGAATTTTCATCTCTATTAGCTAAAAGCTTTTATAAATTTATGCCTTTATTTAAAAATTGAAGAGAAAGGCATATCAAAATTTCAATCTATGACATTAATTTTTGCTATAGAATAAAAACAAATTCATTATAACAGTCTTAAGTTCTATCTTACACTCAGCAAATCGCTGAGCTATATTTATTACATAGGTACATTTATTAAGTACCTATAAAACATACATATCCCTACTTATTGTTCTGACGTAGATTATGTATACAATAATTCATAAATCTTAAGAGGATTATTTAGAGCAACTCAATTGAGTTATTATATACATATTATAATTTATGCAAGCGGATCCGTGAACAATAATATACCTATACATCATCATTATATTTTTTTTTTATGTAGTACAAAATGTTTTAACTCTTCTATTATAATAAGCTAAATTTGATTTTTTTTCATTTAAGCTATTATAAATTATAAATATTCTATTCGAGCTAACGATATTTTCATAGATATTTTTCTGTCGTTATCCATTTCCACGTTACACACCGCACACGAAAACGCTTCGATCATTTCGGTTTTTTAAAAATACATACTGCTTCGAAATGCATCCATTAAAATATGAACATAAAAAGATATTAAAATTACTATAATTTAAACTCCAGTTAAATAAGCAATGTCAGATAATTCTGTGAATCTAGAAAAACAATAAAAACTATATCAAATTCAAACATTCAGAGGATGTAGATACTGTATTTTACGACTATATAATAACTTTTGAGATATCTACCTAATACCTATAACCATGAACATGATTACTATAAAGCATTCAAAACATCGGGAACCTAGAAACAAAATAAATCCGCCAAACAATCCAAAAACATTGTTTTATTTAAAACAAGCAATTCCCGCGGCTTCGCCCGCATTCTAATCACAATCAAAAAATAGGAATTGGTGATAGAACGTTGAAAAATTAATAAGTATTTTATGCTTAAGTATTTTTACGCTTGAAGCAGCACTTGCATTTTATTCTCGCGTCGCGTCCGTATATTTTTTGCGACATTTAAGCCAATGTATACAAAATAAATAAAAATACTTGACAAATTGTATACTAAAACCTTCCTCGAGAACCACTCTTTCCATTGTTGAAAACAGTATGAAAATCGGTGCAAATAGTTTTTTAGTTTTGCGCGAACAGACAGGCAGACAGAGAGACAGACAGACATACAGACAGACGCGACAGAGAACTTTGTCTTATAATATGTATAGATATCAAATATTCGCATATGTTTTAGATAGTAAACAAATAACTGGTTAATATTATGATCATGATAGAAAGCAAGCAAGAACTATTTTGTGATATTATGATATAAATCAGAAATATCCATTATGCAAATGAAGCACTAACTTCTGATTCGCGTGTAACAATAAAAGTATCGATATACATATTTCATGACAGGCTTTATATAATTTTCGATATAAATCGTCCTTATTACACTTCGACCCCTCAGTTATTGTTCTTGCTCACATAATTTTGAAATTGTTTTAATATAAAGAAAATTTATGTTAACCATCTTTTGTTATTTGAAATTATTAAATATTAGCACGCTAATTACACTAAATTACTTAGAGCAGAAATATTTGATATATAAATACCCAGGTAAGACTTGTAAATTTATATTTAGTTACTGCAGTAATAAAAATGCAGGACGAATGATGGGTGATGTTAGGTTACGATATAATTATCAACATTTTTTTATGTTTAGGTACGTAAGAACTTAATTAATTAAAATTAATCAGGTCCTCAGGAATTTATGTAAGAAAATATTGTATCGAAAAAGTGTATGTGTTTAGGCCGAGGAAATAAAGTTAACTAATATAGAATAGACTTCATCATTGCAAAATATACAGTGTTAAAATTATTGTTGAATTTGAATTAATTACGTTAATTATTTACGGACCAAATAAATGTAATCCCATTAAATCGTCTAAATCTTCTTATTTTTTTATCGGAAATATAAAAAAGTATATTTAAATTAAAAAATCAGTTTAAAAATAATAAATCAATTACATGACTTAAAAAAGGAACCTCATTAAAGTACATATCACAGGGGAATTCATCAGGCGAGCTTTCTCTGTTAATCATAAAGTTATGTTTGCACACGTGCCTTATTTTAAAATGACATTTTTGTAATACGTTTAAGTTCTTCAGTTTTAATTTATATATAAATGCTAACATATGTAAATATATATTTAAACGACTATATATTATCTACAATACACAAAAAAAGAAATCCGGACATATTGTATCACGGAGCTATTTTAAAATTCACTACGTTTCCTTTTTCTCGTGTTTTTATCTGGTACCCGCGAAAAATGCCGTTCTTTTGTTAAAATTTTAAATATTTATATAAAGGCAGTGTGTTAAAATCCTAAACAAACAAGACCCTTTGGAAAGTCTAATTTATTTCACGGTTTTTTTGGTTACGCACTGAAATCCTTAATGTTGTATTATTAAGTAGGTTCTACGAGACAATTATTATTTACTGAAGAACAACAATGTAATCGAGGCAATTAGTAAGACATATATGTCAATTAAATTATTTAGTTAAATTTCGTAATAACTATTAGTAAAACAAATTGGATTTTTAATTACTTTAAATTAAAAAAAACTACTACTGGTAAGTAACATAACAACTTGTTTAATAGGACGTGGTCAAAATTTAACTTAAGCTTTTAAAAGTCCTGTTACAAAACATTTAAAAATACTTTCTTACCCTTCCGTTTATTTATGAACTATTTTAACTCCAAAAATTGTTTCGTCACTTTATTACTGATAAAGTTTTAACTATCCTTTTGAGTACACTTAAATAAAAGTTAATACACCACTGCCACCAATACTTTAAAAAAAGTTTATTTTACAGTTCGATATTTTTTTTATATCAAAAAAGTTATTCCAAAGTTTTTTCCATTATCACTACTATACGAGTTATAGCCGTTAACAAACATATTAAGGGATTTAAATAACGATATTTCATTGGACCGAGATCACATCTTCATAGCCAGAACCGCTAGCCAACAAACCTCACTACATACTGGTTCAAAAGTACGCCTGAATTTACAACGCATGCGTCCTTCCGAACTCAACGTCTGCTTTAAAAACTATTAAAAGTATTTTTAAATGGATAGGTTATTTACTTTTTGTTTTCTGTATAAACATATAGGTACCTAAAATTTGACCATTAATTTTTTTTTAAATAATAACTAATTTTACATGTGAAGTATTTTGTTAAAACAGCATACCTACTTTAATTCATACAGGTTTTACTATTAATAATTTGCTTTTTTATTATAATAATAAAAGATTTGTTTTCAATTCATTATATACAACTTGCCAATAATCCCTAGTCTGAAAACGGACATCTAGTCCATAAGATTAAAAAAATACATCAATATTA
Source organism: Boloria euphrosyne (assembly GCA_951802675.2). Lineage (NCBI taxonomy): Eukaryota > Metazoa > Arthropoda > Insecta > Lepidoptera > Nymphalidae > Boloria > Boloria euphrosyne. Next base: position 7,835,929 of record OX637879.1, on the reverse strand, counting down.
GCCGATTTTCAAGATACGAAGAATACTTAAATATTCTAATCTACGACAAAACTACTGTAAAAATAAATACCCAATTTGAAAGTCTGGATTAAAATGGCGCATGTAGAAGAGTAAAGTAATATAAAGCAACATACAAAACTTCGAATCCGATGTAGATCGAAGCAAAAGGCGTAAAAGCAAAAGATTAAAACGAGAGATTTTTTCCATTGCATTAATTGGTGTGGATTTCCACTAGTCGAATCGTTCCTGGGGATATTAATTTACGTTAAATAATTATCGAATTAATTAATAATTTTGAAGAGGCTATCGATACGAAGTTTAGACTTAAAGACTTTCATGATTTAAATCAACATTTATTGCTAAGTTTGATATTATCCAAACATCTACAAACATATAAATAAAAATGAAGTGTCTGTTTGAATATCAAACTATTATGCGTATATAATAAGAAAAACACAGTTTATAATTTTTTTGTCGGTTTGTTTCGGCTAACTTTTGATAGAGAGTTAAGTAGATAGAGAACTAATTTTACAAAAAGAACACGCGATCTCTTACATAAGTATAATATATTTTAATGCTTTATGTTAATACTTTAGAAGGCATGATGAAGCTAACTTCATATGCAACAACTTAGTTTACTCACGCTCGGCAATTCATTGGTGCGACAGTTGGTCTAGATTTTTTATTACAATTTTGTACTTTCTACTATTTCAATTAGCTTACGTTTATATAGAACCTATTGGTTGTATAAATGGATTTTTCGGAGTTATTTGTATATAATCCCACGACGTTTCTGCTAACTGTCAAAAAAATTTTTTTTGATATTTTCCGAAACTTACTTGAGTGTGAACTTTTAATTATATTTATTAGCCACTGTGGCATTATTATTAACTGAAAACTATGAAAAATGGCTTGTATCCTACCCTACCATACGTTAATATGAAAACTATGACATACGTAATTATATAAATGAATTGACGTGTGTTAGTCTTACAAAAACTTGAGAACGGCTAAAACGATTTGCCTAGTTTTAGTTTTTAAATATTTGTTGTAGTTCAAAGAAGGTTTAAACGATGAGAAATTATACTGTGATTGCAATGAAAGTGTTCCTTTCCAAGATTTCACACGTACCTAGAGACGAATCCGAGTGAACCTAGGGTGAGTCACTAGTAATAAATATAATACTAACGAATGATGACTGTGTATTGCGATTAGAATGAGATGAATGGGCTTCACAAGTTCGAAGTATCATACATCACTATCTCGCAAAAGAAACAGACCAGATGAAAGGTAATTGCAACATAGTAAATAGTGAATATACTGCGTCAGACTTGACAAACATTGTTTACAAGTACATATACAAAATAGAGTGTAAGGTCATACGTGAAAAAATATTCTTAACAACATTGTTTTCTTTTGTTATCTTTTTCTAATACATAGGTGGGTAGAAAAAACCTTTAAAGAATACTTGTTATTCTTTGAATCTTTGTTGGAATATTTCATTCATCCAAATGAATACGATATTCCAAAATAAATAGTTAAAGAGGAAAAACAAGAATATACTCCATCAACTGCAGTATAGAAATACTAATTCACTATGAGTCACAAATCTAAATAATTTGAACTACAATTCAATACACTTCGCAAAGCCTAATAAATGATATTCTTATAACGGGTTTCTTTTCATTGAAATTTTCAGCTTTACTCTCATATATTATGACACCAGGACTGTTATGATCCAGCGAAGTAGGAGGCTTAAAAAATCTATCTTAAAATAAGTTCAAGAAAAAAGGGTCCAAATCGTAACTTTGGTAGAAAACATTTGGTAGAAAACATAAAAAATAAACGAATAAATGGAAAGAACTTTCATGTCCAGTGCAAGTGAAGAAACTTTAGGCCACCAATTGTTATACACTTTATGCTTCATGTAACAGGCTCGAAACTTTTTCTTTTAAAATACGACTGCTGACGCGAATATCCTCTTACGCGACGTCCTGCGTGAGCGATCTAGACGCGAACGCGAAGCGGCGCGGCACGGCGCGAAAACAACAAACATTCGAAACCTATTGAAGTGGCCTATGTGACCAAACGCACGTGGGGTGCGGTGCGGAGCGGCGCGAAATGACGCGAACGCGATCAGTTGGCTTGATATTTTTGCGCGAAGTGGACGCGTCGGCCATATTTTTTTCAAGCAAAAATTGTTGTTGAATTAATGTCGGAAGTAGAACTTCTTATTAATGCTATCCAAGAACGTCCTACATTCTGGGACAAAAGGAATAAAAGTTAAACACTTCTTCAATATCTCATATTTAAGACTAGCTATGCCCGCGACTTCGATCGCGTGGACTACAGGATAAAATCAAACTATGATAAAAATTAAGATTTGTTTTTTTCTACGTATTTTTCCAGGATAAAAAGTATCCCATTTTATGCCCTGGATAATAAAGTATAATTATACCAAGTTTCATCGAAATCGAACCGTTAGTTTTCACGTGATGCCTGAACATACAGACAGACAGACAAAAAATTTTTTAATCGCATATTTGGGTTTGGTATCGATCCAGTAACACCCCCTGCTATTTATTTTTTCAATATTTTCAATGTACAGAATTGACCCTTCTACAGATTTATTATATGTATAGATATGAATTTTCCAACAACATTAGCTTCCGTCCGCCCATGACAAATGTTTAATGTTAAGGCGACGTCCTGCGTGAGCGATCTAGACGCGAACGCGAAGCGGCGCGGCACGGCGCGAAAACAACAAACATTCGAAACCTATTGAAGTGGCCTATGTGACCAAACGCACGTGGGGTGCGGTGCGGAGCGGCGCGAATTGACGCGAACGCGATCAGTTGGCTTGATATTTTCGCGCGAAGTGGACGCGTCGGCCATATCTTTTTCAAGCAAAAATTGTTGTTGAATTAATGTCGGAAGTAGAACTTCTTATTAATGCTATCCAAGAACGTCCTACATTCTGGGACAAAAGGAATAAAAGTTATACACTTCTTCAATATCTCATATTTAAGACTAGCTGTGCCCGCGACTTCGATCGCGTGGACTACAGGATAAAATCAAACTATGATAAAAATTAAGATTTGTTTATGATTATTATTGATGTATTATGTTGTATTATATTATTATTGATGTATTATATTATATGATGTATTATGATACGTAGAACGTATTTTTCCAGGATAAAAAGTATAATTATACCAAGTTTCATCGAAATCGAACCGTTAGTTTTCACGTGATGCCTGAACATACAGACAGACAGACAGACAGACAGACAAAAAATTTTTTAATCGCATATTTGGGTTTGGTATCGATCCAGTAACACCCCCTGCTATTTATTTTTTCAATATTTTCAATGTACAGAATTGACCCTTCTACAGATTTATTATATGTATAGATATGAATTTTCCAACAACATTAGCTTCCGTCCGCCTATGACAAATGTTTAATGTTAACTGAACTGAACGGCGGCGGAGGGGACGGTTCGCGCGCACGTAGGACAGAGTAGCCGCATCGCTCCGCACCACATTAAATTCGCATCGGATCGTTTCGCAATCGCGTTCGCGTTGAGTCGTCCACGTAGGACACTGTGTAACTGAACTGAACGGCGGCGAAGGGCGCGGACGGGACGGTTCGCGCGCACGTAGGACAGAGCAGCCGCATCGCTCCGCACCACATTAAATTCGCATCGGATCGTTTCGCAATCGCGTTCGCGTTGAGTCGTCCACGTAGGACACTGTGTTACTGTCGTTACTTCTGCGGGTTATTCAAGATTTTTTAATTCTTACTAAGCAAATTTCTTTTGTAAAGTATTTTGAAAAATATTTAAAAATCATAGTTTATTTTAATGTACTTTTTAGAAGCGAGAATTCCGTAAGTCCCATGTAATTAATTCTACCTCTATTACCGTTAATTCCAACGTAGTAGACAATTTTAATTAGGAAAATACTTTACACAACTTTTGATTGTCCCTATAAATTACATATTCATGTATCGTCTCACAATAGCAGTCAAAAGCAAATATATATTTGTTAGTTAGTACAATGTACGATCTAAATTAATTAAATTATTATGAAAATGAAGGGCTAAAATGGGGAAATTCAAAACTATATAATATTGTTAAAAACAGAACCATAGACAGATAAAAAATTAAAAAGAACTCTCTTTCAATAATAATGTCTATTTTAATAAGATTTTTTCTAATAGATATAAAAAATTGTATACCTATAACAAAAATATTTTTAACAGATTCGATGTAGTTAAGATTTTCTTATATGTATAGATTAAAGTGCCTTAAATTAGTCTTTACCCAATGAAAGTTAGCACAAAATATGAAGAACTAATACAAACTTGCGACGTCTACTAACTATATACTACCTCCATGCCGAATTTCATTTTTATACGTGAAGCTTTGATATTAGATTTGCCTCATCATTAACATGACATACCTACAGCATCTTTTAAATACCACTGGCGATTTCACCACAAAATTAATAACATCTATACCATACTAAAATATCTGGAAATAACGCCAAATCTAACAGTGTGGATGCGTTAAGCCTGATTTTAATAGTTACGGAAACCTCTAGACATTAAGGCTGTCCGCCCATAAATCGCTCGCCCCCAGTTCTGTAAAGCAGCCGGCACGCGTTCCGTTCATAAATTGCATCTGTGGTCACTGAAACAGGAGCAAGGTTGATATTAATTTGTTTTGAAACATTTTAAGATACTTAACGAATATTTTCATACATTAAAATTTAAAGCTAAAGTGCTAAATAATAATATGCACATAAGTACATGTAACTCTATTTATATTTCTTGAAATATTTTTATGTATGATAGACAACGTGTTTAATAAAACGCCATATTAAGTTAATACATACCTACTTATTATATACTTTTGTACTTCGATTTTTGTATATATGTAATACGAAGTACATAACTTCATAAAAGATAAAAGTAAGAAAAAAAATTACATCCATTGGTTAACTAATACTTCTTATATTATGTATAGCTTCTGGCAGAGGCTATGCGCACGTGTGATCACATAATATGAATTAATGATAGGATTTAATGATGAATCATTTTCTTAATCAATGATAAACAAGTTCATTATAAAAAGAAACATGTTTCCATACTCGTAAAACTCCCTCGCAAACAAGATATACTAAAATTGAAAACGTCCAGCAAGAAAATCACCATATGCCTATATTATATACTCGTATAGGTATATTTTCCTTGTTTATTTTATCATTTAAGGTTTCCGGGATTCTTGGCATAAATTATGTGGTATCACGTACGTAATTCCCGCTTTGTCTGTCAACACAGAGCAATTCTCTTTATCCGCCGGCAATTCAGTTTGCTTAGCTCGTATTATTCAAAATTTTTATACCTTTTTCTCAGAAGCAGTAAGTCATTCCATTCCATCTGCTATAAATATAAGAATAATGTAGCTGAATAATCATCAGGTTTTTCATTCAGAATTAAACTCTATGAATGGATTAAGAATAATAATATATAAGCTACTTTTATTTATATAAAAACTGTATTGTAAATATTTTATTTAAAATGTCCAATATTCACGTAAATCTATGAAAATGTAATTTATTACATAGTATGTAAATAGGTCAAAATCACCAAGGTGGAAAATCAGCTTTGCTAGCAAATAAATGCCTAAGTTTAGTTTTTTTTAAATAAGTTATCATATGTAAATACTTAACAGGGTTCATATTGACTATACTTAATATATTATAATTCAAAAGTAAAACAGATTTATTATTATTTGGAGAAATAACTACAAAAAATCATTTCGAGAACGCGTCCTAAGTAACAATCTCTAGAAACTAACACCGGAAACATACATAAAATAAAGTTAATTTAAAGGTTCTTCTTACTTATTGGCCTTCAATATTATCTAATATCACGTAATTATATGCATTATTATAAAACAAAATAAAACTAAAGAAAATCAAGTCAAAATGTTATGTCCGACAATGTGATCGTCAATTCAGTGAACGCAGTTTTGATTGCCTGAAAAAAATATGTTTATGGACGTGGCCTGTAGATGTCTCTAGTACAGTACAGAGGAAGATGTAAACAAAGCGGCTGTCAAGAAATTTTCTAGCCAAAATAATTAAAAATAAGTGGTAAGTACTTTTCTATTAAGTATTTACAGAGCGTACATCAATAGGTCATCATACCGGGAATGCGATTTTTAATTCGGAATATTAAAAAAATTCGTTTTATAGTGCTTATAACGAACAGTAATCTCAAGTATTTTACATCAACCAAGTCAAATATGAGGTCAAAGATGGCTGCCGTCTAAAAAAAGCGAGTTTATTTGAAAAAGTCAATTCAGGAACGGTCATTTCGGGAACGTTCCCGTACTTGACGGAACGTTCTCCAAATGATGACGACGTTCCTGAGATGACTATTTAATTATAGTATCCGGCAATTAATATTGCACATCGACCTTTGGAAAGAAACCGTCGGCTAATTTCGCCTTCGTAGAGCGTTATTTTATTCGCACGAAAATCTATCAGTCAGCTGTAAAACAATTATAATTTTCTGTGTAATTGAATTTATTTAAATACATAATTTTTTTTACAAGTGCTGTCTTTAAGTTGTAGAAAAATAAAAATATCATGTTTATTTACTTTTTTCTTCAAAATTTGCATATTTTATTGAAGTATTCAATTCGTTTGAAAATTCTATCGTGCTTTTCCATAAGAAGTTTTCGATTGTTTTCAATTTTAGTGAATCGAAATACAAACTCATGAAGTATTTTTATCGACGTCTTTTCAGACCAATTGTAATTAATAGCCTCAGATAATTTAGCTTTTAATGATTTTACAGTCGGCAATTCATTAAATCGTAAGTGAAAATCGTACACCATTCTTCGAATAGCATCATAATCAAAATCGTCCATAATTAAACGAAAATTTCGTTTAATTATGGACGATTTCGATTATGGGTCTACCTTTTTTGGGTCTACCTTTTTCGCAGAGTTGAACACAATTGCAGTGGAAGATGTTTCATTACTAAATTCTTTTAATATATTGTTCAAAGTTCTTCTTGAAATTTCAGTCGCATTTGCAACTCGCAGTTAAACCTTCTTGAAATAATTACCTACATTTTAATTAACTTTTTTTTAATCTGTCAGCATTGGTTACAAAATATTTTAAAGCAGTGAAGATAGTTTCGCGTGACTTTTTCCTCGGAATGCTATAGTACAACTTTAAATTATTAAAAGTTGGGGGTTTTAACAACTCTATATTATTTATTTCTGACTGAACGCATCTGTACTCCACCGCAGTAAAATAACGAGTGACAAACGTCACATTGATATTGTGACACAGAGATAACGCTCTACGGTACCGAAATATGTCGATGGTTTCTTTCCAAAGGTCGATGTGCAATATTTATTGCCTGGTATTATACCAAAGTGATATCTGTTATAACCATCGGTTTTGTTTTTTGATGAGTTCATCCACAGGCGTTAAGCGCCCGTGCCTCTTGTTATTTTTATTTATTTGAAGAAGGCGTTGACAATTTTATTATAATAACTCAAAACAAGAGTACTATAAACTACTTCTTAAAAATCACAGAGGAAGTGGCCCGACACTGTTTTTTTTTTTATTTTTTTTTTATTTTTTCTTTTTTTTATATATTTTTTTTGTTTTTTTTTGTTACATTGACTAATTTGTCTAACCCGCTAAGTTTTCTACTCCTACTCACTAAAACCTCCAGCGGAACACGTCGCCGCAGTGCAATGGGACGTTACGGGATCGCTATCACACTCGACCGTACGTCCCTGCGGACGGCCCGAACCACGCGGGCCACCTCGCCTAAATCAGGATGCCCTCAGTTCGCAGGGCATCCCAACCGTCCCGATGACGTGCAGGGGGGTCAGGTGAGCGACCCCCTCACCGTAGCTCCTCAAGGGTGGCGGGAGAAGGTGCGCATAGCGGCGCTCTCCTCTCCCCTAGCCGACGACGACGAAGAGGGTGCAAAGAGTTAGCCTCGCGTTCCCTCACCGCCGTCTCATTCAGTGAGATGACGGTCTCACTGAAGGAGACCATCGCCGACCAGGACCTCTCGTCACGCAGCATGTCCCTCACCACACTGCCCAACGAAAGGTTTCCACCCACTACCGCCATCAGGACATGGCGCTGGTGTGACCAAGCGGCGCATACCGCAAGGGTGTGGTGCGAGGTGTCCTCGGGCGCACCACACTCGTGGCATACGGGCAACGGTTCCCGACGCGCAACCCGACACGGATACCTACCGAAGCAACCATGCCCGGTAAGCACCTGCGTCAGTCTGTACGCCAGGCCGCCGTGTGGCCTCCTGACCCAGCGAGACAGGTGCGGACGAATCGCACCCACCGTCGCCAGGCCAGCCACTGGGTTCCCCAGTTGCTCCTCCCATCGCTGGATCAGGGCCTCGTTACAAAGGTATCCCCGTATCACCCACACCGCCAGGACCCGCTGCGCTCTGCGCAATTGGACCCTGTTAGGTGCGGAGAGGGCGTCAAACCAAACGGGGGCGCCGTACAGTGCCATGGACCTCACGATGCCGGCATAAAGCCGCCGGCAAGGAGATCCAGGGCCCCCGACATTCGGCAGAAGCCTGCCGAGGGCCGAGGCGGCGCTGATCAGTCTCGGGGTGAGCTGGGCGAAGTGGACACGGATCGTCCAACGACTGTCCAGGGTCAGGCCCAGATATTTCATCTGGGCCCGAACCTCCACCATCCTACCCTGGACACGCAGACAGGCGTTGCGTGGGGCACCCTTCCGTGGGCCATGAAAAAGGATGGCCTCCGTTTTGGAGACCCTCAGGCCCAACATCCCTATTCGGTCGACGACAAGGTTAGTGCCGACTATGGCCAAGCGTGCCGCCTCGTCGTAGGAACGACCCCGGGCTGTGACGAGGGTGTCATCAGCGTAGGCAATGACACCCAACCCGGGAAGAAGCGGACACCGCAGGAGCCAGTCGTAACCAAGGTTCCACAGAACCGGGCCCAAAAAGGCCCCCTGTGGAACCGGGCCCAAAACGGCCTCCTGTGGAAGCCCGCAGTCGACACGTTGTCGACCGACCACCCCATTTGCCCCAATCCACGCAACCTGTCTACCGCGGAGGTACGCGTCCAACACCCGTCGGAGAAAGAGAGGCACCTCATGATATCGAAGCCCTGCCCCATCCCGCAATTGGACGAGCACAACCTCCGCGATATTTGTGTAGCGTTTTAAGATGGATATTTTGAGGTTGTACTCTAGGATGGTCTTCGCTGAGGCCTCCTGCGCTCTGCGGATGAATCTACCGATCGCGTCGTCACCGTCGTCGGAATAGTAGACATAGGTGTTACTGTGTCTGGTCGCTACAAGGTTTCACATGCTACAACAGCATGTGAAACGCTGTCGTGTATGCGGAGCCTCTTGTTCTTCGTCCAGACGATGACGACCTCTCGTATGTTTGTCCCTGCGCTTCGTGGATAGTCATGACGCGTGATCCTTCACCCGATCCGTATCCTTGGTCCATTAGGAGTTTCTTTTCCTCCTGAGTGTGGACCAAGTATAGGGTTCTTTTTTGGGTGGATGGTATTTGCGCGTCCGTGTACCTTTCCATACGTAGGGAGTGGATAGATGGACTTGAGGAGTAGATATTACCATAGGCGTCGCTGATGGCGTATGCTACGTCCTTGGGGTTTCTATGCGTGCAAGACGTGATGTTGGTCACCAGGGTTGGCCAGCAGTACCTTAGCTCGAACAAATTTTTACTGTCGATATAAGGAAGCTGGTTTATATCCCCAATGAGTGCCACTTCCTCTGCACCTGACATTCGACCAGCAATGATGATGGCTTCGAAATGGTCCATAAGGGCTTCGTCAACCGTTAAGCGGCTGCACCTGGTGCCCTCTTTGAAACCATTGACCAGTATGGAAGACATGGTACGCACTTTAGATTTGGCTTTGTCGCCAAAGCGTTCCACGAGCTTTTCTTTGCGGACTCTAGCCCCTTCGACTGTGGTGCTAGCTACTACTTCGTTTTCCTCATCGAAGTGCCTGATGATGTGAGTTGTCTTACCGCACCCAGGTACCCCATTTGTCCACGTTATTTTCGGTAGTTTCTAGTCCACAAGGACAGCACTGGTTTCGACTTCTCCCCAAAATGGTTTTTGCCATTCCGAGTATCCTGTCGTCCAGCATTATCCTCGTGCACTTGGCTACTACAACTATTGGGTCTCCTGGGGGGGTTTCGAATTTTAACAGTGTGTTTTCATTTCGCCTTTGAAGCCGGTTGGACCCGCTGAGCGGGGGCCCCATGCATGGAGGTTCTGTAGAGGAGTGGGTGTTGCTTGACCTCTCCTTTTAGGAAGTTGAGGTCTTCTCTTCTGTCTTCATAGACGATGACTTCAGGTGTGATGAGGCCAGTAGGCATCCATAACGATCCGCTACGTCGCATCTTACAGAACCTACCCTCATGGCGTCCATTCTAAGCTTATGTGGCGGCGCGCCGTCACCCTCCCCACCGATTCTTGAGAGCGTTGAGCATGCTTGTGAAAAGGCGGATTCCCTTCCCCACTCGAATAGTGCGATTACTTTGTATTGTAACCACACCAGCCGGTAAGGTTGGTTGTTCTCCCTCTGTACTGTGAGTGCGTCGATCTTCGTGCACTTGATGCTCGTATTTGTTGTGCTTCCTTTTATCAGTAGGGTGAGCCCCGGCGACACCGACACTCTGCCAGAACTCTCTGGGCGACAGAAACTGATTCCCACTCTCTCTTATTTGCAGCTCATGAAAGGTTCCACACCTTTTACCCTTAGGCCCCGTTCTCCTGTTCCTGCTCTTTCGAGTATGAGCTCGGAGAGGGTTTTGGGGAAGGTGGTGGGTGGAGGTGTAATTGTAACCTAAATTGTATCTATATCGTCATTTAGAGAGCATACGCATCATTTCGTGAACACCTCATCATTTCCGGGAACATCACTAAAATTACAGATAACACATTATGATTTTAGATATTTAAAAAAGTCCCTGGCAATATTAAAATAAAAGGGACGTGTAATACCTACAGCTTATTTATTTATATATAAGTCAGAAATATTGGCATATTTAGTTAATTTAATACATAGAAATAGTCAAATAGCTCCATTTGTAGCGATATTTTGCTTCTTAACGTTTTTATTTGCAGTCTTTTTAGAGTTTTTTAATTTCTTATTAATAATTGCATACTTCCGCTATTAAACACGGTCAAAAAGAAATACTTAAGTTATATTATAATTTTATTATAAGCCTCACAAAAACTTTCCCGGAATGATTGCTTTCACCGAAAGCTCAGTTTAAAAATTAAATTACAAGAATAGTACTTAATTCTATGCTCTGCCAACTTACATATTGTTTAAACATAAGTTTAGTGATCATTGAAGCTCATCATCGAAGTGATAGCTGCTAGGTATATTCATCATAAAACAGAATTCGGAATTTGCCACCTTGGTGATTTTGACCCAAATACATTCACAAAAAAGTCACGTGGCTAAGTGCTGAAAATGATAAAACATGATCTCTATGTTCGTTTTGCCATGACGAAAACAAATGTTAAGGTTAAATATGTACTCTTTACAGCACACTTTTTGAACTTCATATATTTTAGAAAACAAAAACTCAATTCTAAATAAAAAAGCTAACTGTTTTATTGACATAAACATATCAACTCAATTTACTCGCATGCTCTAAAATTCAACATTCTGAGAGAAAGCCAAAAAGTGATCTGAATGCATTTAAGTTTGGTGTAATACCGCCAACTATCTAACTCTGATTTTCTTCCGAAAATATTGCTATTTGACAGAATAATCCAAAAACTACTTTGTGATGATCCTCGGATCTGCTTCTGCGACTGTAAAATTTTTTTTAAAATTTAAAAATTTGACTTTCATATGCATTAAGTGAAAAGCTGTTAATTTGTAATTAAAAAAAGACACTTCAATGTTCTGATGAATCTAATTATTCTTATCTCAACAATAATGCTATTTTTTACTAAATGGCCAATTACTTTAGGCTTGTGATCGGAGGAAGTTATCTATTATACTGCTTATTAAATTACATAGTAATATCAAGTAATATACTATAACAATAAAATAACTAATGAAAGGCAATATGTAACATATTGCTGCAGTTTATATCATCTTTTATTTTGTACTTTCGCTTTAACAGTGAAAATATATGTTAAACAGTGTGAAAAACGCTTTAACGCCAAATTGAAAATCCATTGCATACTAAAGCTCTTTGAATTTCAGTAAATAGCTTGATTGCATTTAATAAAACAGAGTATAGTATTTGAAGCATTTAATTACATTCTAAACTCAAAAACTTTTATTTTTACTACGGATGAAACTATCATTTCCTTTTTTTTCACGCGGACTTTACATATTGATTCTAGTTTCGACGATTCGAATACTTTACAGCAATTAGATTGCAGAGACTGAGATTTTACACGTCTCAAAGGCAGTAGTTACAGTTCATTACCAACCGTTTACAACCATATTATTACATAATATCAACTATATGGTTTTTACAAACAGCACCTGCCTACAAAATTATAATGATTTAAAAAATGTCACAAAATTATCTTACAATTAGGGATATTTCTTAATTTTAATTATAAACATTTATTATTATTTTAATAAGTTTTATTTTATACAATTGACTAAAGCCATATTATTTATATAATTTTACCTGCTCTTGTTATAAATATTACAATATGAAAAAAAAACGTTTTTATATACTGTATAATATAGAATATTATAATTTACTATACCTTTAGTTAAGTAAAATTTTTTTTTGAGCACATAGGTTATTTATATCCCGATTAACTAGTCAGTTTAATTTAGTTTCTTTAATTAGTTTCTTGCAGAGTAATTTATATTATTAATTTATGATATTAACAAGAAATTCAGTTAAACAGTAATAATATATAGTAGAAAAACTTTTACATCTTATATAGCGTAATATTTGTCAGTAGATCATTGCCAAATATTTACGACTAGTATTTTCATATTCTTAGATTTCACATACCGTGTGATGTTTTATAGCCGGTTTTTAGCGGATAAGTCCTTGCAAGCTGTTGGCGTACCTTTTAGGGTACAATATCTTGCCTTCAATCGTTGTCCAGAGTAGCAAGAGCTAAGTGCTGTAAAGGGCTGAATTGCTCAATTTGCATAATAGTAGGGTAACCCATAATGACTCGACTTTGCCATCGAGGCACTAAACCATTTTTGAAGAGTATTTGTTGACGAGTCTATTTCAATGTTCGGATTGTTGACACGACAAAGTCTTTTTATTCATGCAGTATTCCACCGAACTTACCTAAAACCAAAATAAGTAAATTAAGCAAATTAATTGAATAAAGCAGCTAGTGGCTGAGCTTTTTAATTTTTTCTCATGCATAATTATGTAGAGTCACCGCAAGATTATTGTTTAATATATTCACTGATGAAGAAGCATAATGGATACTAAAAGTTTTGATGACACATTTATTATAAGCTAGCGACCCTCTCATCTCATTCAAGATATTCCACGGGTATAATTTTATAATCTTGTTTATTGAACTTAAAATATAAATAAAATGAAAAAGAAAATATTGTCATACATCTTTTATTATTCATACAAAAATATGTGAAATATGTTAGAGCAAGGCAGAAAGTGAAAAAGCTTGTGATTTTGAAAACTTCCTATTCGAATTATGATGCTGGTAAAGAGGTATGGTGGTTTATGTTTGCACTTGCTGAGCCTAACTCCTCTGTTAGGTTGTCTATACATATTATAAAATTCTTACTTAGTCAAATCTAAACTTGAATATTTTTTGGAAAATCTTATTGAAATAGATATTATTATCGATATAGAAGCCGAATCTATTGTTTTTAGAATTTTTGTTTGTCTGTCTGTCTGTGACCGCATCAAGAGAAAACCACAAAACAGATTTTAATAAATAATGTCAGAATAAAGGATACTTTTAACTGCTGAGAAATCTCAATTATTCTAAAAAATTATGACGAATATCAATGAAACATTTTCATTAAAGAGTTAGACTTATTAGTAAAATCAAAAATCATAAGTAACTTCATGTCAATAGTTTCCATATATCCAATATTGCATCATAGTTCACGATATTACGTTTTTTTATTAATCTGGTATAACGATATTCTGGCTTCAAACTAAATAGAGATACACGCGCGTAAACCCGCTGAAGCGGCAACCACCGCTACGTCACAAACACAAATTGACTATCGCTATTAAATTGACAATATTTAACTAGATATTTCTCGGTGATTCACTCGTATTAAAAGGATTTTTACAAATTATATTTATAAAAAATAGCTTGGCTTTATGGTTGAATTTTCGACAGCGTTTGTGCTTGCTTGGTATACCAAAGGATTAATTCAATCCGGACTTTTATTAATAAGGTAGTGCTGAAATTACTTATTTTACTTTTTAATTAGTTCTATATTTAATATTACGTTACTATAACTATGTTTTTTTTTTAAATATTCTTACATAATTCATTCCCTAAATTAACACTAGTTTTTCGCGTGTCTTCGCTCGCGTGGGAATGTAACAGACTCGTAATTTAAGATATTAATTCACTTATTTACGCATACGATTTGGAGAAACTCTACTTATAGTTTTAAAATGCGAAATTTATTTTTATTTTATATAGATTGAATTTATATTTTAAAGTTTCCATGCTATCATCTGTCCGGATTTCCTCGGATTTGTTCAATTTGAATGCCGGACGTCCGGGGCTGTTTATCAGAGCGGTTCGGATTTATATTTTGGGAAAATGAAAAATGAAATATTTACAGCATAGTTTTAGCTATGCATGAATAATCAGAAATTTTATTTAATGTACCTACTTACAATTATTATGGAATAACTAACTAAAAATATTGATAGTTTTTTCTAGTAGGTTATGTTTAAATTAAGAATACTCGTTAACATAAATGTTTTATTTCTCCACTTCACATTAAATCAATCAAAATGTTTTTAAACATAATTTTGTAAAGTTACCTTTAATAGGTAATAAAATATTATTAAATGTTAGTTTGTCAAATCTTTGATGTACAAAATACACAGAAGCAGCCTTCATCAAACTTTTCTTTCTCCATATCCATCTAAATCCGTAATGGATAAATGCGAAAATATAAATACCCCTTAACATATTTAACCTTCATTCAGAAGAGGCAAAATCGGCAACTTTTGTAGAACGATAGTTAGGATTGCTACTGCATACAGGCATCATTGAATGCATGTCGGAACATAATTTACGCTGCACGCTCGAGCGACTTCCGTGTTAAGCGATGCCAGCGCACCAACGCGTTCCTTCCCCATCGATGAAAATTGCAACAATGCGTGATATTAGCTTGCTAACGATAATAATTCAATCATATTCTCAATTAACAATTTTGTAATAATTTGTAGTCTATACGTAATATATTACGTATTTGTTTCTTTCATACGTGTATAATAATAATATTAATGCTTTCTTAGATTTACGCGAAATGATATGATTTATGAAACACGTGACGTTATACTAAAACCACTCGATATGTCGAGGTCAAAAAAAACCTTATATAACATCCTTGAAAAAAGCCTTTTCTATTAGATCATATCGTGAAATAAACGATAAATAAGAACTCTATAAATACTAGACTCGTAACTTCTTAAAGATGTCTTAAGAGGTCAGGTTAATAGGTCGAGACGAAACACTATCTGGTTTGCTTTACTTTCTCCTTAAGCTCTAACTCGACATTTTAAAAATTTGCTGTCTCTTATGACAAACATAGAGTAGGCTCGATATATTTCCATTTCTAATTTCCAAGTGTGAATTTTAAACGTCCTCGCATGAAACTAAATATATTCTCAGTCTAAACAAAAGTTATTTAATCATAAGGGAATTGTAACTTTTTCCCGAATTCTTGCTTCCTCCAATAATGCTTTGGTGGACGAAAAGGTGGCTTTATTTTCTTCATAAAAATGTATGACGGTATTAAGACGTCCCTCTTTTATTGCCAAGAGAGAAATCCTACCAGTACTTGTAAGTCGACTACACGTATAACTTACAGTAATTTATGACGGAAATTAACACGTTAATATTATCACCATAGATAATTGAAGTACGATTGTCTTGGGATGTTCAAAGTGTAAGCACCTTACGGCTTACTAGATTAATCAAGTGTTAATCACATTTTCTCGAAGACAAGTCATAGTTAATGTTGCATTGTCAATTTAACGCTAGGAATATTATTGTTGATACCTCGGAATATATTTAAGTGCTACTTAGTCTTAGCAAATTTGAAGAAAAAAGCGTTATTTTCTTCTTATACTCGTTTATTGATCTTCTTCAAATAATATCATAGGATTGAATTTCTGTCCTGGATAGCCATCACAAAGTGATTTCTCTTTAATTTCCCCTGCAATACCCTTAGAATGCAATTTCCAGTTGACAACAGTTATCTTTCCTCGTCATCAAAGGAAATAGCTCCATAGATTTGGCTACCATTAGTGAAGTAGGTGTATAATAGCAATCGTAATCCAGTAGTAGCCCTTGGGAAAAAAGTGAAATGGGTTAAAATATCGGGTTTCTCATCGCTGATATTACATAATAATTATCGTATTTCAATAATTTTAATAATTATCACCATTTTTTATTATGAAGGAAAGTCATCGTGATGCATGCATGTCTGAGAGAAGCTAGTTTTTAAAGCATACCTGTCCATGTAACCCACCAACCCACCGTTGGTTTCCTTGATGGACTATAGTCTTATCTCAATGTTATTGAGGAGAAGTCCGCGTCCAGCTGCACGACATTAAAACAAGGGTGTAATACTCATACAAGCGGAGTATTCAGAGCGTTTGTAATTCATTTTTGGATTCATGGACTGTTTTTGACATGACTTTCACTAGCAGATAGCTGTTGTTATGAAATGTAACTGAAGCTACTTTTGTTTTAGAGAAACAATTAGGATTATGCCAAAAAACACAAAAAAAGCACAACGAACCCTAGCGTAGCGTGGGTGAATCGCTAATATAATAAAATAAATTGAATGAAAGATACATTATCATTTTTTACTTATATGCAGAGACTGGTTATCTTCTTTTTTTCTCTTGAAAGCTGAACTATTAATTAGTGCAAATACTTTCCAGTTTACCGAAGCTTCTATAACGTACCGCTCGTCATTCATTAGTCTGAGAGGATCATAAAATAAGGTTACGAGGGTTTCCGAGATTGCGTTGCAAAAAAAGAGCAAAAACTTTGACCTTCACTGCGTAAATATATTTATATTGGTAATATGTTATTATATCACACTTTTAAAAATAATATAAGCAGTTCAAAAGTTTAAGTTATTATTTCATTATAAAGAGCTTGAGATTTCATTTGTTTTTTAAGAAAACTACTAAAGAAATAATTACACTAACTGTATACAAAAATACCTATCAATTTACTAAATGGTCTGTTTATTTAAATTATGTAGGTACTATACTCAAAACAACTTGGATTTTATTCAGTTTCCACATCAGATGAGTCGACACTGACAAATGATGGACTTGAACAGTGGATAGACGCCTTGCAATCACAGTTTTCCCAGCTATCTAATAAATCTACTTCGAAAAACTCAAATTAATCTTGCAGAAGACGGTCGTTGACAGACTCGAATTTTGAACAGTCCCAACAATCAAAGCCGTTCGCAATCAAAGAACGTTTCGCAAAAAGTAAAGGCGTATAATTAAAGAACTATTTAAATTATAGTTTTTTCTTTGTCAAAAAAATTTGTCATGAGTAATTTTTAATGTAATCGTTCGTTCGTTTTAGCCCAAATACATCCACTACTGGACATAGGCCTCCCCCAAAATATATTTAATGTAATATTAAGTAGAAATTAGTAGGCACAGTACAATACGATCTTTTGAATATTTATTTAACAGTCATAGCTAAAAGGCTCTCTTTATCCTAATCTAGTCTTAATTCTCTTCTTGAATTCCCGACACTCGTATGTAAGGCATTAATCTTGCTGGGCAGTAAAATCCTCTTCGTACGATAGCAATGTCACGAACACGCCCAAATAAAAAGGTGACTGGTGTTATCTAATATATAAAAAAACTCGTGTCACAGTGTTGTTATCAAACTCCTCCGAAACGACTTGACCGATTTTTATGATTTTTTGTGTACTATATTTGGTAGGTCTGCGAGTAGGTCGAGGGTATTTTTTATTCCCCTAGGTGACAAAGGTGGCCCTATCCAGATTTTTTATTGTTTATTTTTATACCGAAATTTATTTATTTTTTTATTTTTTTATAATTTGGCATCAAAAAATACTTATAACCCTAAATTTTCATCCCACGGGCGCGGGCGGAGCCGCGAAAATTGCTAGTTTCTTTATAAAACGTCCTAGACGATGAAGTTTACAAGAATATTCAATATTGAAAAAACAATTCAATTTTGTTAAAAGTATTGCGGTTACAAAATAAACGGCAAAAGTTGTTTGTTGGTATTTAGTCTGAATTTTACAGAAATAATAAATATTAACTTTGTGGTTTGTTTTATTATTCCATTTTTCTGAACTAAGTTAAAAAGTTCACTAGGATTTTTTAAATTAAAAGGTTAAAAAAAACCGGCAAAGGCTTCGCATGTTACAGCTAATAAATGTCGTTTTGAATGAAATTTTGTTAGACAGTTACCTACCTACCTACCTAGTAGTTTTTATCTCGACGCGCCAGAGCCCGCGGATTAACCTTATTTACAAGTACTGTATTCGTAATTTCAATTAAAAATAAGTTGTTACTCTCCAGCAGCTTATCATTGAGCTGTCTTTAATTGCATTCTTATCTCGAAATGTAAACCTCAGGTTTTCATCTTCATGACCTCGCTTTTCGATTAACCTACATTGCGCTTTACGCAATCTGACGGCTTGGCGCGTTATACAATATGCAAAGCGTAACCCGCACTCGGTTGAATGGGTTTCATGCTTTATCCTACTTTAGATTCTGAGTTCGAGCAATTGCGTACAGAAGTATTCTGCTATTCATGTTCCGATGACAACTTTCATTGATATATCACGGATGTATTACGACGGATAATTTATTCTTTCGATGTCCATGTTAACTTATGCTTGTGTTTCATTTGTACAGTAAAATAGAAAATTAATAAAACTAATAATATCTTTGATATACTTATCAAAAATAAAATTCAATTTGTTAATAAGTGCATTACTTGAGATAGAGTTTAACAATTCGGATAATTTTATTTTTTAAAGTATCAAAATGGTTATCCACTTCTCTACCAGGTTATTTTATCATAGAGAAGAAACAGTGTAGTATTAGTATAAGTATCAACCCTCGAAGACCGGTAATAATATTAAAGCGCCCTCGACAAAATGTTTATCACAGGAAATTTATAAATTAAGAAAATTTTTAGAATAAATAAGCGTAAAACAACACACAAAATAAAAAAATTAAATTAATCCACAAAATTACGAGTTACTTTAACTAATAACTAGTCCCTAGTTGGGTGAGATACGTTTTAACAGTTAGTATACATTTCTCAGATATGTGATAGTTTGCCTCAGTGAAATGTATTCTATAATATATTGATCCGGATAACCAATTATCATCATATCAAATTCATCGAAATTTATTCAGTGGTTTTCACTCGATGCAGTCATATTCTGAAGGAAAAAATAAATAAAAAAAACTATAGAACTTCTACCATACCAAAGTAGGCAGACTACTACAGCCCAAGCTGCCATACACTAATGTCCCAAGCGAGTGTATGGCAGCTTGGGCTGGCTATGACGTCGGTTGGCTGACTATATGTTTCATAGGACCATACTATAACTATACAATTTTTATCTATTCTAATATTATAAAGAGGAAAGATTTAATTGTTTGTTTGTTTGTTTGTTAGTTTGCATTGATGGGTTCCGTAAGTACTGAACCGATTTGAAAAATTCTTTCACTGTTGGGAAGCTACACTATCTTCGAGTGACAAAGGCTATATTTTATTTTCAAAAAAATTAGGGATCCTTACTAAAACTCCAATAATGCAACCCAAGGTAACTGATTATAGCGAGTTAATATGTATATAAATAAGAAAATGCTAACATCGTCAAATTCATGATTAACCTTTCGAACTCGTATTCTGTGTGGGCGACATTAAAGCTCAGTGACGTATAGACCCTAACAACGTCGAATAAACAACGGTATCAATCCGTTATCTCGACTATGTAAACATACTATATAACAAAGCTCAGTGCTGAAGGTTTCTCTATCGCTCAATCAAAGTACTCGTACAATATTAATGAATTTTGTTTCAAAGGTAACCAGTTTTCTCATAATCATTTTATCCGGACATTGGATTGGCGTGAGCACACCTGTGATTTTCCATTTTATTAAAGCCAATTACTAAGTAATAAAATATTTTATAACAACTCATACCATACGATATAAACTCTAGTTAAATCAACTTATTTCAATAAGCATTGGTATACTGATTCATGTTAGTTCAGACATCTCTTCATAAATGAGATAATCTTAGTGCCAATAGCTATGAGCCACATTCAGCACGTACAAGCCGTCGATACGAGGCATCCACAAACCTATTTATTTCAATGGCTATCGATTTGAAAGGATGAGATATTTGATTTTTTATTAAATAACATTTATATTCATGTTATGTCAATATACTAATGTATATAAATTAATATAATAATAATAAATATAATATTTAGGTTTACGCGAATATTCGACATTATAAATGAAACTACCTTTTCGGATTTTGTCGCGGATTTATTTTGATTTTTAATTCCCGAAGTTTCGAACGCTTAACAAGCAATCATGGTTACGGGCGAGACTGGTCTAGGTAGGTACCTACGTACTTAAAAATTAAAAAAAGTAATAATGAAATTAAAATGCAACTTATTGGAAACACATGCAGGTTAAACACTTAAGGATAGATTATTATTATTATTATGAAAAATAATAATTTAGTTACATACACTCGTGAACTATACGACAATACCAGTGGCATTTAGCTACTTCTACCTACTTCGTCCTCAACATTTATTTTAGTAACGTTATATTATATTCATACATAATAGAAATGGTAGCATTAATTTCTAAGAAATTCGACTAAAATAACACAAATTCCTTCGTGAAATGAACGAACTTGACATGTCATAGTAGAGGGCTTAGGAATATTGAAAAAATATGTTTAACTATTACAATAGAAGCAAGGAATTTGCAATACATTTCTAAAAAGGTATTCTTGAATTATATCCTCTTGCCATAACAATGAAACTATACCTTACTAAAACCTCTAACTTATAGTGATTACATTTCTACTTATATTTAATCTTATCCGGACTAATGAAAATAGTTTACAGCATTAATTCTCGTAGATATTTTGACGTGTATTTCCATAAACTTATTGACGTAATGAATTATTTGAATAGACCAAAGTTAGTTCTATGAAGTACCGCTTGAGAATGCTTATTTACCGTTGGACTGCTAGTTTGTTTAGTAACTATTGCAATCCATGTCGACAAATTTTATAGTTTCAGATGTCGTTCTTAAGCTTTGATATTGTGTTATTTTAAATGTATTTTTTGTTAAATACTTGTATTCTATGATTTTTATTCGAATTTACAGTATCAATAAAAATAATAATAAAAAACATACAAGAAGTATTTGTTTTCCTTCCCTTGAGCTCTATTTTCTATTTGGCACAATTTCAAGGGTGAAATGTTAAACCTACATACACTATTTGACACAGAGATTCAACTTTCAAGACATGAATATAGCCACTTTTGTCCCTTGAAAAGAAATGGTTCGCACTGTATCACATTGAATATTTTATACGCTTTTGACCTTATGAAATAGAAAGAGACAAGAAAAAGAATCTTGTATTAGCTAACCACTCAATCCGATCTTTAGGATACGGTCGTAAATATTAACGACGTAAAGAGAGGCGAGGCTACAGTCTACGGTCCATAATGGCCATATTCGGCCTGTTTGATTTTACCCATATTTTAAGAAGTAGTTAAATCCTCTAAGACGCAGATTAAGTCACGATATTTTCTTCAGAGTATAAGCAAAACGGTAATCATTAGGGAAACAAAACTTCCTCTGGTCCTTTAAATGCAAAAATATTGTTTAATATTAGTACTTGAAGAGTTTAGCGCTTTATATTTATTTATGTGAAAACTATGTTTTAATAAAGATAAATTTCTTCTTTATTCTGACTAAATAATAAAAATTGTTATTAAACAAAGTCCTCGAGAAATGTACGATTTAATAAAGTAATAGATTTTTTTTAAAAAATGTAGATATCCTAAATACATACTGAACTTCATTAAAAATAAACCTAATTTTTAATGTAAGATACTTTTTAAAATAAAATATACACATACCTTTTTCCTCTAAAATCGATTTAATTAATGTAAATTCCGATACATTACGTGTAACCTGTTAGCTATTATTCTAAAGGTACTCGTATCATTGTAAGTTTAAGTTCAGAGCGTTCAATCCGTTTAACTAAATGATGTATTTAGATTACGAGTATTTAGAAAATACCAATCTCTTGGTCTGAGCCTTCGTTATTCTCATGGGATTTAAAGATTGACTGGAATTATATCGTAGGATAAGAAAACGATACTTTGATTAATAAATTGAATATTATATTGTGACTGAGTTCTTGATTAAAGTTTTATATACCAGTGGATACATAAAATATACAACTTTGTTCGTGAACGCCGATTTTAAGGGTTCCGTACCTCAAAAGGTAAAAACGGACTACTTACTTTGTTGTCCGTCTGTATATCTGTCAAGACCCTTTTTCTCAGGAACGTGTGGAGGTATTAAGCTAAATTCATATTAAATACTCAGGTCTACTGTCCTTTTCAGCTGTGAAAATCAAAACCTACAGGTTACTATTGTGTATCTGTTACCGTTACCAATATCGAGCAAAACCGGGAAAAAAATCACATTTTATGTAAAGGCAATATTTATTTTATTCTGTTTTTTAGTATTTGTTGTTACAGCGGCAACAGAAATACATCGTCTGTGAAAATTTCAACTAACTATCCCGACTCTTTTCAAAAGGAAAATAAAGTATTTGTTATTCTACGAAAGTGATGCTTTCTAGTCAGAATATGGACATTGGACATTTGATTGGCTTGTTGCAACTTTTAGGAGTTGCCCGCTCGGAGTGGATCTCAAATAAAGCAATCAAAATAGAAAATGTTTACTTTACTAACGAAAAATTCAATCTAAAATCTTAGTATGATTCTAAATAACATGGATCTTCAGTCTGTTTTTTTGTCCTTTTAAAATAAATGCAAACCAGCTTTAATGAACTTAAATGGCTGGAAATAGACTGAGTTCTTGAAGTCGATGCCACACGACGAAGCAATAATATTTAGATATGTACAAAAATATTACTAAAATAATTTAAGTTTTAGTTTTCGGTTTCTTGGTAAAAAGACCATGGGATTATATTTTTATAAGCTACAATTTAAAATATGTAAAAAAAATATAACTAGCGACTCACATTCGCTTCCCTCGGGTTCGTTTAATATAATCCTAGGTGCGTTTTGACTTTGTAAATTTCAGTCCAGTAGTACAACAAATCATAACTTTAATACTTTTATACTTGCGAGAGCCCCTTAATCTGGGCCTTATAATGAACGTCTTCTAACTATAAAGTACCTGCCAGTTTTCATCTTTATACTTCAAGCGGTTTTCGATATTTCATGAGTGAGTGACTCAGTTGGCGCGAGTTTCACTTTTATATATTTAAATAATAAACATTCATTTCGCTTTTCTTCGCGCTATACTAATACATTCTTCTCTGTAAACGCTTAAGTAAGACTTTTGAGACCTCTAAAATATTCATTCTCCCGTCACCATGATTGCTGTAAAGCTTTCGAAACGTCAGGAACCAAAAGTCAAAATAATCCGCAGTAAAATCCAAAAAGATATTTTTATTCATAATAGGATGTTATTTAAATATTTACTTATCTATACATATAATAAAACTGTAGAAAAGTCGTTTTTGTACATCAACAAAAATTACAAAAAAAATATCAGGGTGTTAAAGGACCACTAATAGAACCCATTTCCAGCATTTTTAGAATTTTTGTCTGTTTGTCTGTTTGTCGGTTTGTCGGTTTGTCTGTTTATTTATCCGGGCATCACGTAAAATGTACGAAAGCAATGTAAATAACTTTTATACACAACGATTGAACGTAACTTGAAGTAACATTTAGTTTTTGTTTCATTGCAATCGGTTCAGTCTATCAAAAGATATTTGAGTTTAAAGTGAAGAAGTAGAGAAATTTCAGAAGTAAAATTAGGGTTATGTGCATTTGGTCTCACAACTTCACGTAACTTTTATACACAACAATATGTGCATAAATTGAAGTAACATTAAGTTTTTTGTTTTATAGTAATCAGTTCACACCTTATAAAAAATGTAAATTAATAAAATTATAATAGTGTTTCCGAAGTAAAATATTAAAACAGCGCCATCGACGAGTATTCGAACTCAGACTGGACTATAACTAGAGAATAGAGATCAACTGCGTGCAGTATTGTTCGATAGATGGCGTTGTGCGTGTGAAGTCATTTTCTGAATCGCGGTGTTAAGATTTTCCTTGAAAGAATGACCTTCGCCTACGTCTATGTCCGCCAGCCATTTATGAGTTTTGTAGGAGTCTTTAAAGTTCTGTCTAACTGTCTTTAAAGAGGTTTGTCTATGTAAAGGTATTGAATCAATATAATAAAGGTTTTTTTTTTATGGGAGAAAGGGGGCAAACGGGCAGGAGGCTCACCTGATGGTAAGTGATCGCCTCCACCCATGGACATCTGCAACACCACAGGGCTTGCAGATGCGTTGCCGGCCTTTTAGGAAAGGGAGGGAGGGAGGAGGGAGAAGGACGGGAAGAGGGATGGGGAGTGGGCCTCCCGGACTCTCACTCACCGGACGAAACGCGACAGCATAGCTGCCACTTCACGCCGGTCTCCTGTGAGAGAGTGGTACTATACGGGGCGTGCCGGCCCATTCGGCTGCTACCCGAAGGTAACAAGCATGGCACTACCACTTGAAACGTAAAAAGTATTATTTTAAAGGTATATATCAATTCATGATAGTATCGTAAATCGTTTGTTCGTTAATTCGTTATTTCGTTTTATCTTTTAAAAAATTTTGGTTAGTTAGATTCGGTCTTAATTTCGAAGTGCGAAGTAAATATTAAATAATAACTTGCGATTTGAGTCAAGTAGTTTTATTTACTTCGTAGTTCCATATTTTATTGCACAGATACATTGCTGATTGCATTATATGTTTTTAAAAACTTTTACCACTAAGGCTGATATTATGATTAAATTTGTGTTGATATTAAATTTCTAGATAAGAGATTTAAAATCATACGCAGTATTATTTTAAAGTTTAGTTTATCTTGCCTTATAATAAATTTATGTCCTCCCAAACTTTGTAACGGCACTCGGCTCAAAGTCACAAATCTGCAGCAAAACATAATCGAAGCTGAAATATTAACCGGTTGCGGCGCCGGTGATATTGTTTTTATTTCAAGAATACCTATAATTCCCAACAACTTTCCTTTCTCTTTCAAACGAGTGCAATTCCCAGTCAGTCTCTGTTATGCCATGACGATTAATAAAGCTCAGGGCCAGACATTATCCGTTGCGGGGGTGGACCTAAGTATTGGATGCTTTTCTCATGGTCAACTATACGTAGCTCTTTCCCGCGTAAATAACCCCAATAACCTTTTTGTGTACTCTCCAGATGGTTCCACAGCTAATGTTGTTTATAAAAAAAATGATTTGTAATGGTATCCTCCAACAGCGCTTCGCACTAAAAAATACATTATTAAGTTCCGACATCTACGCGAACGAAGTCGCGGGCACAGCTAGTTTTAACTAAATTCAAAAGCATAGATAGCGTCTGAGGCAAAGTGAAAATACCAAAAACAAAAGTAAATTTCAATCGTTCTATGAAACAAGTATTATATTAACAAAGTTTATTTTAAACTTTTTCTTAACAATAGTAAATATTATTAAAATTCACATTTATAGTTTTGAATATAACAGAAGAAAACAAAGTAAAATTGTTGAACCCCGAACAATAAACAACGATCATGATACCTCGAACTCGATATAACTTTGGAACAAGAATAAAATAATACAAACTGAAAGCTCCGTATCAATGCGGTCACAGTTCACACTAACTTTATTATCTCAATGTGAATACCGCTAGTATGAAAACAACAGACTATATATTTATAGAATTCCTATTGATGGAAATATCGTTACTAACTTTTTACGAGAAAATCTAGTTGAATGCATATTTACACTTTCCAAGTGATTTTTTCCAAAATTAAATCCACAAAATATTATCCATACTAAGACAGTGGTATATGACATAAAACAGTGGTAGCCCAATGGTAACGCGCTCGCTTGGATAGCAAGTGATGCTGGTTCGAATCCAGATCTCTAAGCTGTAATATTTTCATGTGCAAATCTTTAATATCATGATTACCACTTGTCTTATGGTGAAGGAAAAATCGTGAGGAAACTTGCGTGTCCGAGAGAACCTACCGAGTTTTCGAAGACATGTGTAGTCCGCCTACACGCACTAGGCCAGCGAGGTGGACTATGATCCCCCTTGTAGTGAAGGGAGGCCCGTGCCCAGCAGTGGGACGTTAAAAAGGGCTGAATACATTTTCCAAAAAATCTGTGTGCGCAATTTTTGTGATGATATTATGGGTTTTAGAAATGTACTTCAAAGGATACTCATTATTTTAAAATGTAGAATAATGTAAAAATAAAGTGTAAACTTTCTTTATTACATCTAATCAGATACAGTACCTTTCACAAAATTTGAAAAATTTGTATACTGTAATTATGCAATACCTCTTACAAAAATATTCAATTAATGATGAAGAAACAAACTATATATAGCCAATACAATACAGAATTAAGGACTAGTACGTAAGATAATGATAAAATGTGTCATAATTAGAATAAACATAATGTTAAGTATTAATATGTTAACATAAGTAGGTATAATTTTACAATAGGAAAATATGTACATATTTCATAAGCATGTTATAACATACTATCACATATAAAAAGAAAAAAAAAACATATTATAATAAAGTCGGTGTCGGACCACGTCCGAATAGTCTATATGTATTGCTAGCTTGTATCGCTAGTTTTAAGTATCAAAAAATTGTAAAACGCCAAACTGTTAATGATTAAAAAATAACAAAAGGCACGGGCGCTTAATGCCTGTGGAACATTTCATTAATAAAAAAAAAACTATATATAGCCGTCGAAGGGCGATCCTGCGACGCCCCATTACGTCGGGTAAGGTTTCGTTGGGTTTCGGTGGGTAGTACTGGCTAAGGCCAGTAAGTCCTACATAACCACCTGTTTTCTACTGGTGGTATGCGTTAATGCATTTCCTAACTATAAAAAAGGGCATGAAAGTTTGTATGGAAATTACGTCACTCTAAAGCTAGAAGCTTATATATTTTTTTTGCTTTTGATCACGATATAAATAAGTACAGCTTTCAAAGTTTGTAAAAATTTCATTTAGCGAAGCGAGGGTGAGTCGCTAGTTAATACATACTATATTTCTTTCTTGAAAGACACCATATCACATTAATTTTATGACGATTAGAATTTTTTGTATGTATAAATATTGTAGTTACATAAGTATTTCAAAACATTGTACGGTTAGCTGTGGTGAAAATTGCAATTAAATTATGTAATAATAATAAACATAGCTTACAATAGAATTCGTCACAACTTGTTATAGACGGGTGCGTATACACCGGTTTGAACTATGTTTTACCATGGACGCAGATTAAATGATTAATCGCAAAATGAATGCTACGAAAGCGTCGCATAAATTAACAGTAAATTATATTCGCGATACAAATTTATGGACCGTATCTGTAATATAATTAACCGTATTAATAATAAATATTAATAATAAATAAAATTTTAGAACATTATTACACAGGCTCTATCTAATTCCGTGATAAGCTACAAGGCTTGTGTTTCTGGTACCAGATAGTTGTTACTCTACACCTATATAACTTTAAATACATACATACTATAATATAAACACCCATGACTGGAGAACAAACATCCGTGATCAACAAATTAATGCCTCAGCAGGACTCGAACCCTCGACCGTTGGCGTAGCTGGCTAGCTGGCAAGTCGGATCACTGCAAACTGAGCCAAACGTGTCTTGAAATTCGTCATTGTTATAATTATTATAATTATATTCCCCCAAAGACTCCATAAGAATTCCTGTTCATCATTTCCAAGAAAGTTTCTTTTTAGTAACATGAAGCTATTTTCCGTTTACATTAAATTATTTTATTCCTAACAAAGTCTCAATTAATTAACGAGTATGATTATTTGATATATTACATATTAAATAGAAATGAAACCCGTTTTATGTTTGAAAATATTTTCTTCATTTTGTATTTGTCCAGATTCTATTACTTTCTCACTAATGAAGCATCTTTGTATTTTCAATATAATATGTTGGTTTTATAAATTTTAAATTCTTATTACTATTTAAAAAAAACGTTTGGTATCACAGTATAGATTGTGCAGAATATGGTCTATCCATTATACTTTATGATCAAAAAGTTCACAGCTTCTATGTTGGTGAATATGTACATTGGTTATTTAATATGCAAGTTATTTTATTTTCATGTCTAACACATTACTTTACCGCACTAAGTGATTTTTTTTTTTATAAAAAATTGTCTTTTTAGCTGGTTGAACTTGTGCTATCAAAAATGAACGGTGATAATTAAAGTACATAATATTATAATATGTACTTATATATAGTGTTCAATACATAAAATTATAAAATACCTGAACACATAAATTATATAATGTATTATGTTTAATTATATAAGTACTGAACACTAATTAGATACTTAATTTTATATAATAATTTTCAGTATTAAGTCCAAGCTACTCAAAATAAATACAATAATATCAATATCAAATGGTCCATCACAAGGTCAGGGCCTCGTACAGAGCCCTACACTTAATACATTTATATTACAAGATATAAAAACAAAGCTATAAATTCGAATAATAACTACGTAACAAGAAATAAGATCGACGAGATAAAATGCGAGGATGACCATTTTGATAAATTACAGTTATAAAAGTAAATGTCACGACCACTGATACTAGTGCAAATATTATCGACACAATAAAAATAGGATTTCTGATGAAAAGAAAGAAATTGAAATGTAACATTACAAATATTGTCAGGTAAACATGTGTCAGGGATGACGTTTTTCATTATTAACTGTAAGCATTGAGTTGGGACCGCTGGGATTTCGCGTGTTCAATAAGGAAAAGTAAAACCTCAATTTCCATATTATAGGTAAAAAAAATGAACTGATGATAGTCAATGAAATTTTCTTGCCTATTTAATACGTTTTGAATTTCTAGCATCTACGAAGGTTGCCAGTGATTTAAGTTGATTATCTGTGAATAAGAGTGTGTAAATTTGAGTTTTTTAATAATTGAATCATATTTTTTATTAATTTAAAAATATGTATAATATAATATATAACGTTATGCAAGTGTAAAATAGTTTTAAAATTTATATTTTTACCCCGAAAGATCGAAGAAGAAGGCAGTGGTAGCCCAGCGGTAATGCGCTCGCTTGGAGAACCGAGTGATGAGGGTGCAAATCCGGGTCTCGCACCTCTGATATTTTCATGTTCTAATCATTTCTATCATGACTACCACTTGTCTTACGGTGAAGGAAAACATCGTGAGGAAACCTGCATGTCTGAGAAAACCTAGCAAGTTTTCCAAGCCAGCG
Source organism: Boloria euphrosyne (assembly GCA_951802675.2). Lineage (NCBI taxonomy): Eukaryota > Metazoa > Arthropoda > Insecta > Lepidoptera > Nymphalidae > Boloria > Boloria euphrosyne. The sequence continues at coordinate 7,805,970 of OX637879.1, read as the reverse complement.
CGGTAGACTATGGCTATGGACTCTTCGTACTGAGGGATGCCTGTGCCCAGCAATGGGATGTTAAAAAAGGTTGAAGACAAGAAGACAAGTTTCTCTTCAGGTTCAGGTTGCTTGTAAAATAATATAAAAAGGAAAGTATAAACTAACTTATCATAGCACAGCCGTAATAAAGTAGTAGTAATTATGAGTAATTGATAGGTCGTGGAGAAAAATATTATGCGAATGTTTATTGCTTATAAAAAAATCACCCTCGAGGGAGCTTTCAAATCATTTCACACTACAACAATTTTCATCTATCAGCAAAATTAGAATAGACAAAAATACTAATGAACGAAATTAAATGAGTGAGTTATTTTTAAAATTCGGCATCATGATATAGTTTTTAAAATATATTCACTTGAGAAATAATTAAAAAAATTGGTCCTGACAAACAATAAAAAACAAAGAATATAAAATATTATACTTATTCTCAAAAGACATGTTTATTAAGATTACCTACTTTTAACTAAAAAGACTAAGAATAACTTTAAATTACTTTAAAATTAATTACAACGGACCCCTTATGGTCTCAATATTATCTTCCAAATTCTTTTTTTTTTTCATTAATAAAACAGTGAAGAACATCGGTTTTTAACAACGAACATATAAAAAAAAACATAATTACAAGCTCACTAGTATTTTTATGTATTTATTATTTAATCGAGTCTAATAACAACTGGTTAAATCTTACTTCTCTTTCCATCCAGTAAATAGTAAATATAAGATATCATTAATCCATAATAAATAATCCTATAATCCATGGCAGTGTGAAAAGGGTCCGCAACGTCTTTGAATCTGTAGTGTGCGGTTTCACAAAGACCTTTATACTCGTAGTAATTTTAAACCCAGTAAGATATTCATAGACTACTGCAGTCTAAACGTCTAATTTGTATTTATTGAAACTTGTGCACAAAAAGGTTTTTAGCAAGCTTTCTTGATAATAGCAGGGATAATTTTGGAATCATTCAAAAATTAAGAATATTTTACTGTTTTATAGTCAAAAGTCGCTTGAAAAGGTCTAATATTAAGGTTTATTTTAGTTTACTTTGAATCGTAGAAAATAGTGAAATAACGAGAAAAAAAAACCATTTCCGGCGATTTTGCAATTTTATTAAAAATTGCTTAACCTCCCTTTTTGATGAATGTTTTGATGCCTTAAAATATTTTATTACTTACATCTGTGTAATGGGCATCTGTAATACGAATTTCGTGCAATAATTTAATTACTTTTGGACGATACATTCGACGAACTCTGAGTATTTTTTCTATTGTTGGAAAATTGCTAAACTTCTGCGAAAGTTGTAATTATATTTGAACTGTAAAAATATGTTGGAAATGGCAGCATAGTTTCACAGTAAATTTACTAGTTTACTAAATAGTACTGTTAAATAGTACCGTTTTCAGAAGCATGATTTTAAATATATGTATATTGTATAATATATATTTAAAATCACGTTTCCGAAAACGGTACAATTTATTTTTATATTATAAAATAAAAAGCCAAGAAACGCTCGATCCTATTTATTACAAATCTGCTGGTCCTTTTATCAGACGGGGAAAGTTAATTACCCTTTACACTAACTTCGAATAGAGGCAACGAAATTTAGTTTTAGTTTAATAACAAGTGAACAGTTTATGCTTATTGTGAATAAAACTAAATGCAAATGAGTTTAAATAAAGGAGAACCTGTTTAATTTCGCTGTATTAATGATATTTATAAAAAGCTACTGTTTCGTTTTGTTCCGAAAAATATTTGAATTGCATTAAATAAAATGACTTATTCAAGCTATGTTGTGCATGTTCATTATTTTTTTTAAATATTAGAAAATAACTCATTGTCTATTAGCGCCTGGCAATGGATTCCTTCATCTTGTGAATTTACTACTTTATATTTATCTACAATTCAACTAATGCCGTAGAACGAGTAACTCTAGACGTACGTTCAACACGTTAATCACGGAGTTCTCATATACTGCAAGCAAGTTGAACTACCATGCCTTCAAAAACCTAATGTGTGTGCTTCCAACCTCAGTATTTCCTCTTCAGTTTTCTAATATATTAATTTAATTTTGACAATACACTCAGTAGTCTATACAAATAATAAAATTCTAACTTAGTCAAATCTGTACAGTAACGCTTTTTTGGAAAAACATTTTGAAATATAAGTTTTAAGTATTATGAATTTTGACTGTCTGTCAATCTGTGACCAAAAAAACTACTGGATAAATTTTCATTTCAACTAGAAATTTGGTATGATAATACTTCGTTATCCGGATCACTATTCACAATACTTTTTACTTTGTGAAAATTTCACGACTCTGAGAAATGTTAAAAGGTGACGGAGGTGCTACGAGGAAGGACGGAGGTACTAAGTTGCTAGTACTTTTAGTGAAAAAAGAAAGTTTTAGGTGATGTGCCTTATTTACCATGCTTTGGAATTACCTACTAACTAGCTTAAGACTGTCTAAGTAAATTAACTTCGTGAAAGTGCAGTGTTAGCTGACTGTTTAACAATTCGAGTTTCTCTAAATAGTTTTAGTACTAAAACACAATTTTGCATAATAGTTAGAGTTACTTTTGACGCAAAATCATGTTTTATTAGACCTGTCATTTCTACATCAGTATGTACATCTATTACATATTTATAGATTTGAAGTGTCTGTTTTTTATTTCAAATGAACAACTTTTCACTTAATGCATTTGAAGGTAAATACGGTACTTACATCGAAATCAATTCTTACATTTTTTGTTTGTTTTTGTCTGCTTGTTCCGGCTAATCTCTGAAACGGCTGGACCGATTTTGACGGGACTTTCACTCGCAGATAGCTAATGCTATAAGGGGGTAACTAAGGCTACTTTTATTTGATTATAAATAATAAAAACCGTTTAATTTATTTTAGCTTACTTTCAGCGAAGCGGGCTGGGGTTGCTTGTTCATTATAAATATTAAATACCTACCTATGACACGTAATTAAAGTCTTTCTAAATACAGACAATTCAATTCAATGCATATTGGTTGGTAGTGTCGTTTCAAAGTGCCAGTTGAACATAGATTACTTCGTCAATGTCACGTAGAAATATAGAGACTTACGCTACAAATGCATTATTAAAATACAAAAACGAATCAATTAAACAAAATTATTGTACACTGCAAAAATAGATATTAGTACAATGTTCTCTTGTTACTTTTTTCAAGGCTAGGTTTTCGTTAGATAAGGATTTATCGTATTTTTAAATAATATCTTTAATCTATTTTACACTACATTGCAAAAACTAATTCACGTTTTTATCCAACTTTAATTACAATACAAATCAATGTTTATAAACTCTAGAAATATCAATTACTAGCATTTCCTGCAGCTTTCTAAAGACGACTGACCACCAGAAACAAAATAATTAGATTTTACATTTTATTATAATCATATTTTTATCCTTTCTCGATTCGAAAGAAAGAATTCTTTCTGGTCAACATCCTTTTTTTACGTTGCGAAATTCATTTTGGCACGAAAGTAGTTCCTGAGTTTAGATCGTCCAACTAAACGAATTCTTCAGCTTTATAATATTAGGTTTTATGAAAAATTACGAATATATCTCTATTGTCTCTATCTATGCGTCTAGAATAACTAATAAGTAAAATTTCATCCGTATACATCTCGGAATAGCACCGTATTATTCAGTAACGTAATGAATCCGTCTACTAAATTCGCTTTATATAACAACATTATCTCAATTATAGATAAAAGGGGATTTGTTACCATAATTAGCTTCTCTTTGGTACGAGTATATTACGTTCCCCAATTACTAAAACAATTGGCTTATTTGCATCACTGCAGACAAATTAGGGAGACTTAGTGGAAAAGAAAGGAAAATGAAGAGGTTTTCCGTTTTGTATCATTACAATTTTCTTTGTTTCGCTTTAGCGCTCAGCGGCATCTAATAAACCTTTTAGCAGCGCTGCGTTTGACATCGGCATTTGCCACAGTAACAATTATAGAACAAAGAATAATGAAAGCTTTGCAAAACATAAATGTTTTTCAATAGTATTTAGGTAGTATTTATGGTGTTATATATTTTTTTGTTATTTCGAAAATTTTAAATTTAAAAAATGGAAAAAATATACAATTGAAAAATATATCTAAAAAATAATAGAATTAGGAAAAACCATTTCTTTTTGTTTTGTACAAATTGAATTGAATATAAGGGTCTGTTAACAAAATGAGCTGCTTTCTACGCAGTCAAGCTAATTACGAGTAAATGCTATTTCACTTAATTGTTTCAATGGCCTGATAATTCTAGGTTAATATAAGTTTTAGTAATATTCCGTGGGTTTTTGTATAGCTGCGTTCTCCTTATAGTACGAGTAGATACAGGCCTTATTATTACCCTGAATCATTTTCAAAAGGTTTCTCGAATCAATTTTAATGCTATCAGTAGGTACATATGATTAAAATTATATGTACCTACTGGTAGCATTAAATAGCTAATGTTATCAAATTGAAGTATCTATTTTAATTTCAAATTAACAGCTTTCACTAAATGCATATGAATGTACATACTCGTAATATATAATATTTTTTAAAATTTTTGTCTGTCTGTCTACCTGTCTGGCTGTCTGTCTGTCTGTTTGTTCCGGCTAATCTCTGAACTGGCTGAAGCTAATATAGAGTAACTTAGGTTGCTTTTATTAGAAAATTATAAATACCTTTTATTTATATAATAGGTATTTATATTATATAATAGGTTATATATAATTTAATTATATATAATATTAGTCATTTAGGGGATTTGTATTTCGAATATGACAAAATGTTAAAAATTTTACTATTTGAAATTGAAGTATATAATATAGGTAATACGAGTATTTCGTTAATGTAAACAGACTTTAATTCACTAAAAAGTAAGACAGTTTATAAAGTAAATGAAACCTAATCAAATTTATAAAAGTCGATGTTAGTAAACACAAGACAAATCTATTTAGCATTTACTTCGTCGCCTTAGTGCTTATTTATTCAAACGGCCAGTAAATGTTGTCCTTTCCTTTCCAGATGAGAGTTAGTTCTTCTTAAAAAAACACAGCGCTTTATTTCTTAGATTAATGCACATCCTTACTTACTTACTACTTATTAATATTATAAATGCGAAAGTAACTCTGTCTATCTGTCTGTCGCGCTTTCACGCCAAAACTACTGAACCGATTTAAATGAAATTTGGTACACAGATAGTCTAAAGCCTGACAAAAAAGGGCTGTAAGAGGTTGAAATAGGGAAAGGAAGTTTGTATGGAAATTACGTCATATTGAAAGCTAGAAGCTTGAAACTTATAATTTCTTTTTTTTGCTTTTGATTATCAAATAAGGAAGATTTTTAATTAGATATAATCAAATTAAATAAATAAGTAAGACATTCAAAGTTTGTAAAAATTTTATACTAAAGGACTACCTAGGGACGAACCGTAGTGTAGCGAGGATGAGTCGCTAGTTTACCATATAAATCTAATCACGGCTACAATCGCGTGAACTAAAAATTGCTCAGTTTTATATTCCATTGAATTTATATTATGTTTTTATTTATATCAGTCTAAACTTAGTCTACACTAAAAAGTTGCCAATAGAATTTTTGTTAAGAACGTTTTTGTGCACCACATTGGTGCATGTTTTGTCTAGTGCTAAAATATCAAAGGGAGAGCATCCCTCATAAGTCTATCTAGTTTAAAAAGCAAAGTGTACAACAAGTTAAATTTAACGTCGTCAGAGGCTATCAGTTGTACTCTACGTATACATATTGATTTCCCCCAAGTACCTACAGCAGACACAGCGCCCACTATAATGTTTCAGTGATTTCTTGCAATTTATGCGCTTTCTTAAGTTATGTAACTTGAGTCTGTTAGAAGTCCTCATCTTGAACTATGATAATCTCATCCCTCTCATTAAGTGGTGCTCTTTCAGAAAATTTAAGCTATAAACTCTATTTAAATAAACATACTCGCATTTCCTACGGAGGTTTCAACTCGGTTGAGCGGGAGTGAAAATGCATTATGAACCATTCTAACACTTTCTATTGGTTGAAGAGCAATTCCAGAAGAGAGTTCAGCTTATGCAATCTGATCCGATTACTTCCTTATTTGGACAAGAGTAATTTTTGTAATCCTATTTAAATGTTCCATTTATTTTAAAATAAATTATACATTTTTAAGTCAACCATGACCCTGAAATAATTCTATCCTCTCATGGGACGACCCAATTTGAATAACCCGATTGATTCATGTAATTAAATATAGTACTAACGTATTTTAAGAGATGAGTTTAAAGAAAAATATTATATAAATTAGCTAAAAAAAGTATATTTTTGATAAAAAGCGCCCTCATAGGCACCGCACCATTTATTATTGAAACCTTTTTATAGCTCCATCAAAGTAAATATGCTGTTGCGCGTTAATCCTTAATCCCATACTTCTCGAAAGTCCTTTGACCGATTTCTACGAAACCGATTTTTGCATGAAAAATCGTTTCAACTAAAATACATATTTCCAAAATATTATAATATTTGATCGAACCCATCCTAAGAAATATCTTAAGGATCCGTATTGTATTTAGTCCGATTCAAACAAGGATTCTGTTTCGATATTTTATACATCAAAAACGTACTGTTTATTCCCAAATCCTGAAAAACTCACTTAAAAACTACATATTATTAAAAATAGTAGTCAGAGTTACATTGAACCCAATTAATGTGTGATAGAGTGCAAAATATAACAGCAGCTTCGACCATGGCACTAAAATTCTAATTTACAACTTTAATTCTGCCCATAATGTCGTCCCGGAGTCGTCCATTACAGCGCCACACGACCGCAAATACGAACAAAAAATCTGGTTTGTTTAAAGTTACAACATCATCACTTTCCTGGAACAATCGTTGAAAACTAATATTGAATCAAAGATAATAAAATATTTATGCGGACTGGTTGTATACTTATAAAAAGTAGTGTTTACAAAGTGTATAAAGAGATTGATCTCGAAAATCTTATACAAACGAATAATATATACTATTTATTTACTTAAGTCTTTTTAAGTCAATCAAAAATAATTAAACATTAAGTTCTGTCTTCTTACCTAGAATTATCGTATCTACATATTTAAAAATATGATGTACCACATGTACATCATATTCCAAATATCCATTATATCCAAAAATAAGAATCACAAGTGAATAGTAAAATAACAGAAATATCGTTTTTATGCCGATACTAATAATTATGGAAAAGCATTAACTTTAATCAAAATTCTTAGATAAATACAATAAAATGTATAAAAAAAAACAATTTAATTCATACCGAGAAATAATATTTTTCCTAAAAAGATAAGATAGAACTTAGAAGTATGTCAGTATTTTAAAAGTGAACTCTTAAAATAATTAAGTTTAAGACAATTACCTCAAACCCAACGAATAATACCTATGTATTTTTAAAATATATTTACTACATTTACAGTTATTTTGGTCAACACCAAACATAAACTTTTACTAAATATTTCTTTGTACATTCCTTAGAAATAATGAACTGTTTGTTGTTATTTTATATGCAGTTTTATCAAAGCTTCTATACCTTTGACGGTGGTTTCTAAGAGCATTGTAGCTAATTTCAATCAAAAATATTGGGATCAATGAATTCTTTTTCGAAAGTACAGTAAAGCTTAAATACATATGCCTTTGGTCATCCAGTGAATACGGGAAGTTTGCACAATTTTACGCTTCGTGTCATATATAAAATGCTACCTAATATAAAAATATACCTCGTACAAAAAATAAGACTTATATTTTCCATATCTAATGCTGCTGCCATTGTGTATTTTTACGTTCATTGTAGCAGAATTATTAACCCTTTGATGGATAGTACAACTTTTTTTCCCCTTTTCACCCTTCTGCTTGTTGTTTACGATCTTACATCTGAGTTAAAAGTGAATATATGCTTGGATTATTGATTTTGTTTTCTTTTGTCACCTCTTTATATCCACAACATCCTTTGTCATAAGCAATAAGGATTCTAAATTTCTTCGTGTTGATCTTCTCGAGATTTGGACAGTGTTTTCGAAATACTATGCTGATTTATGTACGTTTGCACTAATAATTGATAAACCAAATCTAATATATATAAAAATATCGTGTCGTCTAATTACTAATATATAAAAAACGGCTTGACCGATTTTTATTTAATTTTTTTGTGTATATTTCGTAGATCTGAGAATAGATCGTTGGCTACTTTTAACTCCCCTAGATGATAAGGGTGGCCCTCTCCAGATTTTTTATTCTTTATTTTTAGACCATTTTTTTTTATGATTTGGCATCAAAAATACTTATAACCCTAAATTTTTAATTTGCCCTTGGACGCGGGCGGAGCCGCGGAAATTGCTAGTATTAATATATAAATCTCTCAACGCGGCTTAAGAATTTGTTTCAATAATCTCCTCATGTTTCGTTCCAAACACATACTGGGATACAAAATAGGATTAGTGTGTTTCTGCAACACTTTCAATTCCATATGCAATGTAATTCTGAAGTGTTAGTAGATCCGAGATTGTAAGCCAAGACACAACAACAAAACCGAAATGTAAATAAACGTGGATTCTGTAGATCGTAACCAAATACTGATTATATAGTCTAGGATACTTACTACAAACGTTTAAGGGTGAGATCAAAAATAGATATGTACCTACGTAATACGTGTGCTTATATATGAACGTACGTATGTAAGTAAAATTAATATACCATCTATTATATATTGCACGTAAGTGTAAGTACACATGTATCAAGTATGTATTCTCGTTATATTAACCTATCGTATTTCAGGCAATCTGTAATTAACATCCCTTGTATTTATTTTGTGTAAGGTTTCAGACTGATCCTTTGGTTCTAATGTTTGACCCTATTTGGTTGAACAAAATGACATTGGATACCGCCACTCATCGCTCAGTATTTCATATCAGTCAGGAGAGGAGAAAAATAATTAACAACGTTCTCCTATTTATTAAAATAACAATTTGTAATCATTGTCGGTCTCGTCTGGGTGCATTACTTAAGATCAAAATTTTCTTTTACATAGTATAATTCCTTGTCTTGGCCGCGAAAGCGCACAAACAAACAAAATTATTTACCGACACATTTATTTATATCAGTAGAATAAAATAATATTCAGAATAATTATAAAATCAGAATTATTAATTACATAATAACACGGTAAATATATTTTTAATTTCTTATTGGAGGCTGTTTATATTTTGTATCGTATTATATAAACTTTGACTCTTAATAATCTAGCTAGTAGTACTGTACTGAAGCTATTGTTTTATTCATAGCAAGTATTAGTGCGCAGCCAACAAAATATTATTCACTGGCTTTATAGTAGAACCCTGCGATAAAGTTGATTCCCATCTCCATTTTGCTCTAAATTTTATTATAATCAAAAATGGTTCAACTTTATAATCAAGAACTTGAAAGAAATTAAAAAATACTCATTAAGCAGATGAAATTTTTGAGTGAGAATTGATGTAAAAATTAAATTGTGCTTTAAATTATTCATGACGTTGGTTTCGATATCAAAGTCAATTACTTCATTGATATTTGTAACGAAAATTATTATTGTTCCGATTAATAAAATGTTATCATTTTCGAATCCTTCCTGGCTTATAATATCTTAAAGTGTAATTTGTATTTTCCTGTTTTCTTTCGTGTTTGGTTTAAAAATTCTCTTTTATGGATAGATAGTTTAGAAAGTGTAATATAACGACATTTAATTTATTAATTGACATACTATACCTTCGTTTGTGCTGATATTTTTGCGTAAGATAGTAAATTTTGGTAAAGAAATAATAATCCCTTTTATATTTTTCTTTGCTTAGATTACTAAATTATACGATTTTTGGTACACTACCGCCGCGCTATAGTTGAATAAGTTAAGCCCGTTTTATGATCGCGACTTACCCCAGAGACCTGAGCTTTGAACATAACTTCTGTAAGACGTTTCATATTAAATCATACATGTTTTGCAAATATATTCCGGATTAGAAAGGAACTTTATAACGTTTTATAATACTCGTATGTTTGTTTTAAAAATGTAACGAATATTCGTATTCACAATTATTGGTATATTTTTAGCCATTCATGTAACGAAGCAAAACTTTTGGCTAATAGTGAATTATTATTTATTATTTTATGTATATGGAATTGACAGTTAAAGAATGTTTTTTTTTATTGTTGGGAAATGCATTAACGCATACCACCTGTAGAAAACGGGTGGGTATGTGGGACTCACTGGCCTAAAGCCAGTACTACCCACTACAACCCAACTTACCTTACCCGTCTTAATGACGACGCCCCGACGACCCAGCAGGTCTGCGGAAGCAGACCACACAGCCACGGGGTTTCCTCCACAGTCCACTCTGCTAATCACAGAAGTATGGTTAAAGAATGATAATACAACTGTGCCTTAATCATTTTACATCACTTTGTTACTTTTGAATAGGTAATACTTATATTTGACAAATACCATAATAGACTAACCGCAAACCAACATCGATCTCGCAGTGAACAGAACGGAAACCAAGATTATGATAGTATACAGAACAGGAAAGCTATCAAACATCACCTGCAATCTTCCTGGCGTTAACATCGTTGACCGCTACGTCTATCTGTGCACCCAAATCTACAGTAACGGCAGCTATGCCCCAGAGATAAAAAACTAATCCAGATGGCAAAAGATGCTATGACCCGTTTATAAGCAACATCTGGAAGAAGAGAGGTATTAGTATCAAAACTAAGATCAGATTGGTACGAGCTTTCCCTATCTTCTTGTATGGGGTTGGAGACGTGGACAATCCTGGCCCGAGAAAGACAAAGGATTGATGCATTCGAAATGTGGTGCTGGAGACGTAACCTTGGACTGCAAAACGCATCAACGCATTGATCTTGACCCAATTCCTCATAAAAACTCGCTTGTCCACAATGTGTCAACAAGGCATTCTTTCATATTTCGGCCACACAGTGAGTAGAGGCAACGAAAATTTGAAAAAAAATATTGTTCTTGGAAACACCGAAGGTAGAAGATCGCGCGGTCGCTCACCTACAAGATAGACCGATCAAGGTAAAAGACGCGTTGTCCTCTAACTTCTATACCATTGTAAGGGAGGCAATCATCCGCTCCAGATGCAACCTCGATGCTCACAGATGAGGGACCGAACCAGAGAGAGAGCCGATACCACAAATAATCTTTTCTAATGAATTTTATATGACTAACTTCGATTATTCAACCTATATCGGCGCGGCAAAGTTCCTAAATATGACTGACAACAAGTGTCAAACTTGTCTATTTAACGTTTTGCGTTTGCGTTGGTCTCTTCTTCATGTCTTCTCCATTGTAAGTTACTTATATTGGCCAATTAATTTTTGCTCAACTGGTAGGCTTTGATGCCATTTCACAAGAAAATTAAATTTAATTTAGTCTAATCACTCATGGAAACAGGATATATTATGCATGTAGTATAAATACGAAATAGAAAGACAAAAAAATCTTGATCCTGAAATAACATACCATGAGGTTAATAAAATAACACCATATTTTATGAATTTAACGAGGCTTGTCAGCAACTACGGGAGAGGTAGAAGCAATTTACTTACGGTTAAACTGTTAATTATTTGCTTATTATAATCAAAACCCGATTTCAAAACCATACAAACCTAAACCAATAAGTGAAAAATAATACTTTTAATAAGGAACTCTAACTTATTTTTCTAGTCCTTTAGTACCTCTATAAATATAAATATTTTTATAAGCACTGTATGTATTTTATATTACAATTGACAATTATTTTTAACAAAAAACAAAAACCGACTTCAAAACTAAACAAATCTAAACTAAAAAGTAGAAAATAATACTTTTAAGAACTTGTTAATTTTGAAGTCGGTGCCAGCCAAGACGGATAGACTTATCTTGCCTTTGCAAGGAACTTTCGAACGGTATTTTGATTATGTTTACAAATATTATAGATATAGATTATACTATGTGTCTATTTAAGGTTATTTTGCTTTGGCTGGCACCGACTTCTAAATTAACGAAGTTCTTAAAAGTATTATTTTCTACTTTTTAGTTTAGATTTGTTTAGTTTTGAAGTCGGTTTTTGTTTTTTGTTAAAAATAATTTATTTTCAAATTTTTAACGGAAAGTAGATACTTATTTTGTTTATGTACAAAAAAGAATTTTCCAAATCGGTCCAGCCATCTTCGAGTAATGGGGAACATACATAAAAAAAAGTCCCCAACGAATTGAGAACCTCCTCCTTTTTTTAGAGTCGGTTAATAAGAGCCTGAAAGAATTTAACTATCGGTCTATAATTACGTATAATATTGAAAGAATTTTCTTTTAACTCCTAACCGTTGAGGAGTTGTACCTTCCATCATTAGCTCAACCACAGGAGATGATGATTATCAGACGCAAATACTTGAACAGCTTTAGAAAATATATGAAAAACGTAATAAGTGCCTATAAAATTTGAGAGTTGTCTTCGATTTCCCTGGGATCCCATCATCAGATCGTGACTTGGTGACTATGGGACCAACTAGAAACTATACCCTTTCAAACAAAAAAAGAATTTTCCAAATCGGTCCAGCCATCGTCGAGTAATCGGGGAACATACATAGAAAAAAAAAAAAAAAAAAATAAAAGTCCCCGACGAATTGAGAACCTCCTCCTTTTTTTGAAGTCGGTTAAAAATAGTATGATGATTGATCAACTTGCCAGGGAAAAGCAAATAAAAATTGAATCTACGAACTATGATCAACATGCCAAAGCTAAAATGCTTGCGAAAAAAATGCGCTTAAGATTTAGTAAACAGAGACCATATTTCATGTGAGAGCCCATCTGCAGAATATTTTATTCATATACTATGTACTTAACTAAGTAATTTCGGCGATGTGAAGAGCGACCTGAATACTAATCTTAACTAAATCAATCTAGAAAATGACATATATGCTTATACTGTAACTGTTGTTTACCTGTATTACCTTTAAGTCTAACAACGACACGTGCTCACTGCCTACTGCGACTCGTTTCGCAGACCTACGTATTAAATGTAATAACACTTCAAAACCAGACTCGAATTATTTCAAGAAACACATGTAGGTAAATAACTTTTGATACTTCGAGGTAAAGTTATTATTACAAATTTAGGTGTTCTGTTGTATGTTTGAATAATTATAATTTTTACTTAATATTCTAACATTGTTTGTATTATATTATACAGATAAATAAAATTGACTGTCTGTTTGTGATGTCAAAAATTAAAATACCTTTTTATTAAATTCATATACAATTAAGTACAGTACTCATAAGAGACATAGAACAAATTTAAAAAAAAATGTCTATGTCTATTTGTTCCGGCTAATCTCAATTCAATTTTCAAACGATTTAAACAATTTTGACGGCGCTTTCACTGGCAGGTAGCTGATGTCATAAGTAGTAACTTAAAAATACTTATACTTTTTAAACAAGTATTAAGGCTCAAAAAAAATAAAAGCGTAGGTACCCAGGGATGAACTGAGTGAAGTGAGGATGAGTCTCTAGTAAGTAGTAACAATAATGTTCAGAAAATTATACCGAAACTTAAGACGAAACATTTATTTGTTATTATTGCATTTTCCTACTTAATTTACCTTTGATACGTTAAAAATTGAATCAAAAGTATCTTCGAATTAAAAAGTCTTCTCCTTCTTGTCGAGTCGATTTAAAAAATAATAACATATTTTTTTAATAGGTATTATAATTTTTACACTATTTTAAACCTAGGTATATCTACCTAGTTAGGTCTTTACTTACTCATAAGGAGTAATCTGCTAAACGGCTAACTTTGAGAAAATTTGACCAGTGGGCAAAGTTACTTTAGCTACAGACGAAGAAACCCGCCCCAAGGAACATTGATTAGCACTGTTAAACTAAAGTTCTGACTGTGAAATACATGCGCAGTCTCACATGGCTTGTACGTATTATATTATATGCATATAACTAGATCAAAATTACAGATGCTCTATTTACTCATATGTTGGTAGGAAGTTATACATATTATTTAGGTATACCTTTTTAATATTTAAGTTTTTTCTTGTATTTGTATTAAGTAAGTAGATATTAACCATAGTAGCCGTCGAAAAAAAATCATGAAGACCGGTCACTGATGTAACAGATGTCAATGAAAGATACTATAATAAGTAATTTATGTAGACTTTTACTTACTCCAACTGCCTTAAGAAAATATGACCATATGACGCAAAAGTTTCATACGAAACTAGGTAACATGGCAAGAACAATCTTGCTTTAATTGCTGCCTTGATATATAGCAAAATAAATATTAACAAAGACCAACTCTCTTGGCAGTGATCAACGTTTCACTTTCTACCCTACAAATGAGTCTACCTTATATTAAAGTTATATACGATATTGTGGAATATGAACAGAAAAGAGGATGTTGGAGTGGGAAAAAAACTATAAAAGTCGATGCATAACTGGCATCGGGGGGTAGTTGTGTCATGACACTTATCGTGGTAGCATTATTAGGTTGTTACTCTGCCGGTTTGTTTCTAAAAATATCATTGTTGGTAGATTAAACTCCTTTACATTCTCTTTGGTGGTAGCATTATTAGGTTGTTACTCTGCCGGTTTGTTTCTAAAAATATCATTGTTGGTAGATTAGTTGTCTTTTCAGTTAGTTAAATTGTGTTTAGCCTTTTCAGATACTTAAAGTTAATTGAGGTCGATTTAGTATGCTTGTTTTTTTTAAAGAAAGCTCACTTCTGGTCTAAATTCACAAGATCAGAAGTGGGATAGGTCCTGTTTCGCCCACTACTTTTGTTAGCGTGTGATATTTGTTGGTTGATATTGTTTAAAAGTTTTATCGGAGGGTACCGTGATTTTGGTGTATTTTCATTGATTTTAGTGATTCGTGTTTTGTGTTGGTCGTTGTGTATAGTTTAGTTTTGTTTTACTTGTCGGGCTTAAATTAGAAAATGAAATTACTTTTACGGTTATTTTTAGATCGAATTTTTATTTTGTTGTAATGTCAGCCAACCAGCGAGATCATAGTGAAATGTCGCCGATGTAGCTATAGTCCTCGTCATGAGCGTTGCAATAGTGTGATAGTAGGTGCCACGCCTTTTGCCGGGCGTGTATAGAAATGTTAACTGTAAAATTTTTATTTTATTTTTACTGTGTATGTAAAAGATGCTTATTTTGTGCTTTCGTATTGGGGTTGACACATTCAAGGGAAGATGCATCTTGCGGTTGGGGATAGCATGTCTCGCAGGTCTTTGTACTCGGATATGTTGTCCTGGCCGACAGGTGCACTTCAAGTGGGGTACGGTTTCATATTATTGGATGCTGTCTTGGAGTGCGCTCGGACATGCGATCCTAGTATATGGAACATACCTTGTGTAGCTTAAGATTAATGTGTGTGAGCTCGGACAGTGTCTTGGAGGTTACTCAGACATGTCGTCCTGGAGCAGTGATCATACTATGAGTTGTCCGTTGCATATGTTTGTGTAGTAAACATTAAACGTATATTTGGGGGTAGGCTGGGTTGAAACATGCTTTTATAGGTACTGATTTACACACGCAAAGCTATGACATGGTTCTCTGGCGAGTCGTGAGGGTGCACTCCCCCGACGGGACCTGCCCTGGGTAATTGGTACAGATATCTGTTTGTTTCACATCCATTGTGCTTAGGTTATGCTAGGTAACGTAAATTTGTGGTTAGGTTGGGTTGAAACATGCTTTTATAGGTACTGATTTACACACGCAATGCTATGACATGGTTCTCTGGCGAGTCGTGAGGGTGCACTCCCCCGACGGGTCCTGCCCCGGGTAATTGGTACAGATATCAGTTTGTTCCACATCCATTGTGCTTAGGTTATGCTAGATGAAGCTTAGCCCACGAATGAATCAAATTGAAACCTTAATATAGACCAGCAAATTTTAGAAATGCACTTTGTGTTTTTTTCTGTCTGGAGATTTTATTGTTTATACGGCAGCAATGATGAGAGTGTGATGTCTATAGCTCGTGGCGTCACTCAGGTTTTCGATGTCGAGGTTCTGAATCCCAAGGTTAGAAGATGAGGGAGCCCGAGGACGGTCTCCTGTCAGGAAAGGCCGTGTGGAATATGAACAGAAAAGAGGATGTTGGAGTGGGAAAAAAACTATAAAAGTCGATGCATAACTGGCATTGGGGGGTAGTTGTGTCATGACACTTATCGTGGTAGCATTATTAGGTTGTTACTCTGCCGGTTTGTTTCTAAAAATATCATTGTTGGTAGATTAAACTCCTTTACATTCTCTTTGGTGGTAGCATTATTAGGTTGTTACTCTGCCGGTTTGTTTCTAAAAATATCATTGTTGGTAGATTAGTTGTCTTTTCAGTTAGTTAAATTGTGTTTAGCCTTTTCAGATACTTAAAGTTAATTGAGGTCGATTTAGTATGCTTGTTTTTTTTAAAGAAAGCTCACTTCTGGTCTAAATTCACAAGAATATAGTAATTTAATAGGAATTTGTAAGTGTTTTCTGCTTTTGCGTCAAGCAGGAAAAAGAAAGATCAAAAAGTTAATTACATGTTTATAATAAATCACAGCATTTATTACTTACTGGCGGAGTTATTATTTTTTATTATTTACTGCAAATTTAAAGAATTCTAGAAATCAAATGCAATAAGATCTATCAGATTCAATTATATGAGTAAATCTAAACCATCCAGGGACTGAATCGAACACACACAAAATATCATCGAATTCGGTCGAGCCGTTTCGTTAGATCAGTGACGTACACACGTGTAAAAGAATTATAGTATAAATATACATTATTATGAAAACTAGTGAACCGCTTCGTTCGTGTTCATTCCTGGAAACAAAAGCTCTCGAGGCCTACAACGACCATATAGAAAACAATAACATCGAGTTTACGTTTTCCCGTGGGAATACGATAATTTTCCGCGATACCCGCTTACCGTAACTTTCGTACAAGCCTCTCAACTAAACAACAAAATTACCAACATAATGATGTACATCCATTGAGTTATAAAAGACTAGAGTAGCAATGTCTAACAAAAATATTGCAAAAAAACGTGTCAACTTACGAGTTTAAAGTCGTAGCTTTGAAACTGATACATAAATATGTCAATACGATCAAATAATGTATGCTTGTCTCATTTTTTTCTAACGTCAAGTTATTACGTTGGAAAGAGACAAGACATTGTCATTGACAAACGGTCAGATGTTGTCATTAATCAACATAATTTCCCCAGAATGAATGAAGGTTTGATTTTTTTTTCTTGCTGCACAAGGCTTGAATTAATTACTATGAAATATTGTTCGATGGATCTTTCAATAGATTTAAAGAATTAGAAAAGTTAATAAGGATGACTAGGTAGATTAGGATGATTAAAAAAATGCGTAAATGTATATTATATTTATATTATGTATATCAAAACTGTAAAATCAAGGTGAAATAAGTAATAACTATTGTTACGTACTACGGGTTCGGGATCCGAAATTATAAGCGTTTTTGCAACAAAGCTGTTTTAATATTATTGTTTTATATTATAAAAAAATTATATTATAAAAATTTTTTTATATTATAAAAATATATCTGTCTATATTAAGGTAAAGTAAACTGTGAACGTGAGTGTGTTATTTTTTCGTTCAATGAGTGAGTATGATACTATAGTGCGTTTAACACAACAGACTTTAATAATAAATTTACACTTACACTAACATACATACGAGTACATACGTTATTCACTAAACTCCCAACAATCCGGGAAATTCAAAATCGAATATTCTGGTCACATGAATGTGTCATCAATGACAAAACGATGTTTGAAAAATTTATTTATTTATTTATTTTTATTTATTTATTTATTTATGTACCTTAACATATGTTACACAAAATGAGAAAATATAATGTAGACAAAGGATATCTTATCTCTATAAGAGATCTCTACCAGAAACCCTTCAAAAGTAAGATAATATGTAAAATCAAAACACGCGGTGTAGGTACAGTAAAACATTATATCTAAAACAATAACTTTAAAATTAAGATATAACAACTAATTATTATAGATATCATAACTATTAATTACTCAAAATAACAACTTACTTACATATTTATATGCATATATACTTACATACATACTTATATACATACTTATATACATACATACTTACATACATACATACATACTTATATACATACATACTTATATACATACTAAAATAATATACTTTATGTCTGATTTGATAAGTAATGCTGTTTAATTCTTATTTTAAATGTTGTGAGTGAGGGATCATCTTTGGTAATGAAGTCAGGCAGTGAGTTCCACAATTTTGCTGCCATAACAGTAAAGGACTTATTATAGAATGTTGTATTGTAGTGTGGAACCACTAGTTTGGGAAAATTGACACAAGAACGCACTGGTCTGCATCGTGGGGGCTCCAAAGTAAAACGCTCCCTTAAATAAGAAGGAGTAGAGGTTTTCAAAATATTAAAAAGAGCACACAGTGTTCGAACATTTCGGCGTAAGCGAATTGGAAGCCACCTCAGTTGACGTCGAAAAATACTTATGTGATCGAATTTGCGCAATCCATAAATAAAACGGATGCACAAATTCTGAAGACGATCTAGCTTATCAAGTTGCTCCTCAGTAGCATCAGGATAACAAACGTCGGCATAATCAAGCAGTGGAATTAGAAGGGATTGAGCAAGGATGATTTTCGTTTGACATGGAAGGAAATTCTGTAAGGGTTTCAAGGAATGAAAAGAGAAATGTATGCGTTTACTAACCTCGTTTATATGCGCCGACCAGGACAGATTACAGTCGAAGGTTAAGCCTAAGTTTTTACAAGTGTCAGAGATATTAATACAAGTACCGTCGAAGATGATATCAGGAAGATTATCAAAGACAATTTTACCCCGCAACTGCCTACTACCGATGATCATGGCCTGGGACTTTAATGGATTGACAAGGAGTCCAAAAGACTTTGCCCAATCTCTGATTCTAGCCAGATCAACATTTATTCTATCTATTTCGTATACTAAGTCATCAACCGTAGCATGTCTATAAAGTTGAAGATCGTCCGCATAAAGGTGATAGTTAGAAGATAGTACACGAGGGAGCTCGTTTATGAATATAGAAAAAAGCAATGGGGATAATACTCCACCTTGAGGGACACCTGTGGAGAGATAAGACCAATCCGATCTAGTCTCATCACAGTAGATTCTTTGTTGGCGATTATAAAGATAGGATCTAAACCAATCAATTACTGAAGAAGAGAAGTTTCGAGAGGCAAGAATTGCAAGTAAGACATCAGAGTCCACTGAATTGAAGGCATTGCTGAAATCAAGGAAAACCAGAACAGTTACCTTCTTGTTATCCATGGCGTAGCGAATATCATCGGTTACTTTTAGCAAAGCAGTAGTCGTACTGTGCAAGGGACGAAAGCCAGACTGAAAAGAACTTAATAGATTATTACGCAGTAAAAACTGACACATCTGTTTTGAAACTAGGCCTTCAAAAACTTTAGATAAAGTGGGAAGAATTGAAATAGGTCGAAACTGTGAGAGAGCTATAGGATTAGATGCTTTGGGTAAGGGGATGATGTGCGCAAACTTCCAATCCGCCGGAAATGAGCTAGAAGATAAAGAAAAGTTAAAAATGTGAGTTATAATATGGCAAATGTGATCGATAGTTAATAATAACATATCACGACTGATTTCATCATACCCAACGGCTTTAGAAGTTGCAGATAAAATGTCCCTCTTAACATCATCCTCACTGATCTCTTGAAACACAAACGGGTCACAGTTAGGTATTGTAGCCATAGCTAGTTGGTTAAGAGTTAACATCTTCTCGATATTTGAAATTTGAACAGGTGGAGTGGAGAAATGTCGATTTAAGCAATTAGCATCGATAGAGTTAAGTGAAGAATGTTGTAATTTACCCACACCTAGCGACCTAAGAAACCTCCAAGTTTGAGAAGGTTTGTGATCTGAAATACATGCGTGGATATGTCTGCGCTTAGCGTCTCTGCACATTCTATTGCAAAGATTGCGCAACTTCTTATATGCTACAAAATTGGCCTCAGTGGGATGCCGCTTGTATTTAGTCTTAGCTTTATTACGCTTCACCATAATGTTTTTTATTCTCAAAGTCAGCCATGGCGCAGGTAAGTGCTTTACTCTGATCGGCACAATGGGAGCATGAGCGTCAAATAATTGTATGATTTTGGAATTAAATATCTGCAGTTTTTCGTCTATGTTTGTCGCACTGTATAATGAAGACCAATTTATGTTGGCCAGGTCAGTGAAAAACTGCTCATGATCGATATTTTTGAGATTACGCCTCAAGATTATCTTGGATTTACGCTTAGGAGGTAACAAATTATAACTAATATAAATGAGATCGTGATAGGAGAAGGGAGCTGTAAGTTGGCCAAAAGCAAGGACATTCAAAGAGTTAGACACCATTATAAGATCGATGAGAGATGGATTAAAATTAGGAGAGAAATGAGTTTCAGTGAGAGGGAGAATAGTCATATTTAAAGATGCAATTAAGGACTGTAGCTTACGTGATCGAAAATTTTGTTTAAGGAGACAGGTATTGAGATCGCCCATTAGAATAGAATGTTCATAAGAAGGCGTAAGGGATTCCAGAATAGATTCTAACGTGCTAAAATAGTTAACATTTATAGAGGGACTATAAAGAACACCAATAAGAACTTTAGAATGACGACAAATAATTTCAAGGAAGAGAAATTCCAGGTTACTGGCATCATTAGTGTTAGGGGATCGTTTAATTATACTGTAGCCAATATTATTTCTGAGGTATATGCAAACACCTCCTCCTCTTAACCCAGTGCGATCATTCCTAATGAGGTTGAAATTAGGAAGAGAAAAAAGGGATGTAGAAAGTGATGGTTTCAGCCATGATTCTGAAACTAGGATACCATCTATATTTTCAATGTTGCAGAAGGTAGCCTGAAGATCCGAGTAATGAGCCGGAATGCTTTGTGCATTTATATGAACCAGGTTCAAACAGCCTGCGTTTTTATTAAATATGTTACTAAGTTTGAGATCGAGATGCACGGATTCGTTATCACAGGAAGCAAAACTAGAAGCACTATGGAAGTCTTCACTTGAAGAACAAGAGAAAAAATCATCGTCAAAATTAAATATAGCGCAATCAGACATAATAACAAGAATAAATATATAGGTAAGTTAAATTAAATATAAATAAATAAAAATACCCTAATAAGAAAAATACGATAAAAAATTATAATAAATATTAATTATAATAAAATAAATAAAATACTTAAAGAATAACAAAAGCAAAAAAAAAAAAAGATTCGTATAAATCAATTAAACAATCAAAACAAAAAAAAATACTTTATACTATACAAACTAAAAATTATTTATCCTACATTAACTGGCGTATCTTATTTAAAACATAACATCTAAAAAACATATTATAAGAATCAGCATTAGCAGTTTAGTGTTTATTGTACAGCAAGTATCCGAACGTTCCATAGCTGACAACTGATAAAATAATAATTTTATACATATAAAGTTTAAACAACAAAATGATACTTATTACTTGGCATACCTAAGTGAAAGCTATGAAGAAATATAAAAAAAAAAAAAAAACAAAAGTAAAACTCAGTAGCTACTCAGAAATAATCTCGTAAAACACATAATAACATTTACTGAGATAATATAAATTATATTGTTTTGAAATCATACTTTATGAAGTAATAACCTAAAGTTTAAGAACTTACATGTTAACACTTATAAATTAACAATTAACACAAGTATCACTTCACTAGATTTTTACCGGGTCTACGGGATCTGGAAGGTTTCGATTCTGGTGTTGTTACCGCTGGTGGATATTTAGCCATCAATGAATGAAGCTCAGTAAGAGATGCAACTTTTTTGCGGCTTTTATCTGGAAGTGCAATGTTGATAGAACCTTCATGTGACCAACAATACTTTATTCCAAAATGTTTTCTAGCCTGGACAAAAATTTCTTGTCTGGATTTCGTCAGAAACTCAGATATAGTTATACCAGAGCCCTTAAGGGATTTCTTCGAGTTCCATACTAAATTCCTGAATTTTAAGTTAGTGAAGCGGACTAGAATTGGTCTAGGTTTGTCTTTCTTAGTGCCGAGGCGGTGAGAAAAGTCAATATTCGATGTATCAAAGTGTGATAAATTCATCTTCTCCACAACCACAGAAATGACTTTACTTTCGGTCTGTTCGTCAGTATCTTCAGAAAGGCCGTGAAAGAGAAGGATCTTTCTTCGTGACAGCAACTCATGCCTATCCAAACCAGCTGTTAACAACTGTAGCTGTTGACGGAGCATGGATAAAGATTTCCACATTAAATCCTTGAAGACAGCATAATCAGCAGCTAGCTCAGAAATATTACTTCCAGGGCCTGTGTGTTTATGAGTAGTCTGACCTTGAGCAAGTGATTTTTCAAAATCACTCATCCGGGACTCAAACAAAGCAGTAATATCCTCCATGTTTTTTGACAGTTGTGTATGTAGATCCATATCAGTAGAAACAGTAAATGAGATGTGAAAAATGTGAGAATATATATTTACCAGGTAATGTAGGGCAAAAGAATTACATATTATGTAACATTCACAAAGAAATTTTTGAATTAATACACATAGAAAACAAAATTAAATAGCAGGAGTAACTCTTAGTTGTTATATCTATAACTACCCGCGAAGAAAGAGCTTTATAATGTTTTTATGTTTCGTTTTATAATGTTTTTATGGATAATCTGAAGAAAATTTAACAAACTTACTTGTGAAAAGTAACACCACTTGATTTATTTATCTTTTCAGACCGTGATTGGCACACTTTAACGACACATTTCACCATTTTGTATTTTTTTGTTGCCAAGCAATCACTCTTATGACATCATGCTGTCAACTGAGGTCTAATATGTCAGCGGACATATTAGACCTTTTCAAGTACCGACGCCGTACCTTGCGTATCTAGTCCTGTATAACATCATTGTGTACATCATATAACTGCTTAGGTAGTTTGTGCGTTCGTGCAGAATATGTATTAATAATAATAATATTATTATAAAAAAAATCGTATGTACCAAATGATATTACATTATTTTACTAAAGCATATGTCTATCTTTTATGGTACAGTTACACATGCTCATAACTAGCACGAAAGCATGCCACTATTGAGCAATTGCTACTTAGTAGCATGTGTGTCGAAACATTGCTAATATTGAGCATGCTTATTTCGTCGTGCGATTTTTGGGCATGCTACTGTCAAAGTCTACTGGAAAATTCACTTGGTTTTCCATTTTTCACTTGCACACTGGCAGAGAACTTGCTAGAATGTCGAATACCAAAGAACCAGCCCGTGCTTAAATAGCTTGTGTGTTCAATTTATTGCGTCAGCGTTTTTAATTTATAATGTGTCAGTCAATTACATTTATAATGTGTCAGTCAATTACATTTATAATATGTCAGTTTGAAGAGCATGCTTGTTTTAAGCATGCTAATAAGTATGACATTTTATGAGCATGTGTAACTGTACCCTTAAGGTTGCCTCGCTATAACCTTTTTTATGATAATCAAATTGTTTTGATAACCATTATTGTAGAGGATAAAATTTCGCATCTTTTATTTAATATAAACTTTTTTGTAAAACTTACCATGCATTTTATTGATTAACCGGTGTCGATGAGAGTTGTCGGCCGAGACAGAAAAACCGGTACACTAAATGGGCAATAGATCGCAAACGGTAAGTTTTACAAAAAAGTTTGCAGGAAATAAAAGATGCGAAATTTTATTCTCTACATTAGGTTTTAATAACTTTTGCTCTTAAGTGCATAGTTTCCAAGATATATGCCAAAAACTTTATTTCAAGATTGCGCTTGAAACTCCACCTGGATCTGTCTGCATTCTGTGATTTTATATTCAGGAAGTGACGACGAAATTTTGTGCGCGGTTGACCAAAAAAAGGACTATTTTTACGGTACTATTATAATATGCGAGAAATTGATGAGACTAACGTCAATAATGACAATATCTTCATGTAACGGTTTAAAAATATTTACGACCTACACGATCTGAAAATAGTGAATGTATTTGAATCGAAAATAGTTTGTCTAATTGTGTACTCTATCTCAAAATTCTAGAATCAAAAGGTACTAGGTAGAGGTTTAGTAGATGTTACTCAATATTACAAGTAATAGTAGAGTAGTCTCTGTCTGAATATTATATTACGTAGTTATATGAGTTCGAGACCCCTGTAACTCGACAAAATCTCCTGTGAAAACCTCTTTCTCCAATAAAACAGATATACGATACCAGCAGATCAAATGCTGTAAATGAAACTTAACTTAAGGACCTGGAAAAAAAACAATTGTCAAACTCAAGACGCTCTTCACCCAATCTAGGGCAATAATATCTAAATTTATCTATCTGACTCGTTTTCGACCTTGGCTTTGCTCATATGATAATAGATTGCCTATTTTATTGAATATAAATTAGACCCTATTAGAATAGATTAAAAGGTGATTCAACAGTTTGATAACATTTTGAATACAATGCAGGATATCTAAGTTTCTGTAATTTAATGCGAAATTGCACGTATAATTTAAACCTTAAAGCGTCGGCAATCAACAGAACAATTGTTAACTTTTCAAAGGGTATCAACAAAACGAAAACTCAAGCGGAATACTACAAGAAAATAGAACGATTGTAAAATAGTTGGAAAACTATTGTTAGTTCTGTTTCTGTAGACAAAGTTGAATACTTGTTGCTTTTATTTATTGACTAAATATTGATTTTTATTGCATAATATTCGGAATAGCCTTTCAATTACCAATTTTGTGTTCGATTAACGTATACAGTTTATAATTGTTAATGTAGAAAAAACTTCGTGGTAAACATTGATATACTAGGAAAAAAGGTGTAGATAAGTCATACGCGCTCAAAAAGTGGCACACTAAAACTAGGCTATTGGCCTACCAACGCGTTGACGACGCACTGTCGAGAATCATATTTGTCTCTTTTTCACTGGCGATACTTGAATCATGCCATCCTATTTTGACGACTAATCGTAATGTAGTGTGTTATTGCAATATTTTTAGTTATTCTGTATTCATGTGTGCGTTAGTGTGCCGTTTTTGAAGATAGAATGTCGTTTAGGTAACGTATCTACACCTTTTTACTTATAATATCATTGGTGGTAAATATTTAAGTAATAAAATATGCATGCACAAAACTATTGTAGGGCAGTTTACATCACTCAAGTATATCTTTTGATCATACTTTTTTAATAAAAAAAATCATTTACAGGTGTAATACTTGCCTAATTTAAGTATGTATTAAAAATCATTAAGCATGGAACCCCCATGATCAAGCTTACTATATTTTATGGTTAAGGAGAATTTTGTTTAATTTATAAGTGATTGTAGCCGAAATATAAAAGTAAAAGCGCGTAAAAGCTCAATATAACGAAGTATACTGTGCACAATTTTAATGGCACCTATTAAAATAAATCAAAAGTAACGTGTATCGATGTTCACAAATTTTGCAGTGTTTTTTTTTCTGCAATATTTTGACTATAGGAAGCATGGGAAATTAACAAGCCAATTTTTCACATTCAGAAAGAAAGAGATTACACGTATATATTGCCCTACGTGACACCATCACGTTTATTTTGGCGTTCGTGCCGCGAGATTTCAACTTGACTGATGGTATATTTTGGGGACGTCACATAGAAATACAGACAATTTATGAGTTTTGGTAATTTAGGATCTTTTTTACAGAAACACAAACAGAACACAAAACTATTGTAGGGCAGTTTACATCACTCAAGTATATCTTTTGATCATACTTTTTTAATAAAAAAAATCATTTACAGGTGTAATACTTGCCTAATTTAAGTATGTATTAAAAATCATTAAGCATGGAACCCCCATGATCAAGCTTACTATATTTTATGGTTAAGGAGAATTTTGTTTAATTTATAAGTGATTGTAGCCGAAATATAAAAGTAAAAGCGCGTAAAAGCTCAATATAACGAAGTATACTGTGCACAATTTTAATGGCACCTATTAAAATAAATCAAAAGTAACGTGTATCGATGTTCACAAATTTTGCAGTGTTTTTTTTTCCTGCAATATTTTGACTATAGGAAGCATGGGAAATTAACAAGCCAATTTTTCACATTCAGAAAGAAAGAGATTACACGTATATATTGCCCTACGTGACACCATCACGTTTATTTTGGCGTTCATGCCGCGAGATTTCAACTTGACTGATGGTATATTTTGGGGACGTCACATAGAAATACAGATAATTTATGAGTTTTGATAATTTAGGATCTTTTTTACAGCTTTTATATTTTAGGTACATATATCAATCATCAACCCCACCATTTATTAAAAGTATTCAAAGACAGATTCTCTCTCAATAATATGAATTTTATTGTATTTATTTTTATCAACATAAACTAAAGAAAATTTAAAAGTCATACTTAACATATTGACGCATTACTTTAAAGTTTAAGTATCTGTAACATTATTTTAATATTAATGTCAGTTTCTTAAAGGAAAAATAAGTAAAATGACTCCAAATAAAAATGGAACTCACGTTAATACATTTTCAAAAAGCACTTTTACACTTACATTTGCTATTGAAATTCTAGGCATGGATGTTTGGCATGACTGTAATGAAGGGTGGTTAGATCTCGGACCATATCATCAAGCTATGAAAATACAGTACCAATTGTATCCTGGACAAAATTATGATTTAGACATCCTTATATGGCCACATGTTGTAAAGGTAAGTCAAATACCTATTCTACCTAATAAAAATGTCACTTTCACCAACTTACTAATGACTTTTTCATAGATCGCTAAAGTTTGAATCCATTAAAATTAAGCATTACACAATAGTTTCTTACGTAAAGAAAATATTTATCCAATCCAAACAAAGAATTTTTGAAAATTCATTCATCAAAAGAGTTCAATAGAAAGCATTTGTTTATATCGCTCATGAGAAATCTTATAAGGCTCTTTCTTATTGTACAACTAGGCAACATCCACTTGACCGAACAGAAGAAGCACATAATAACATTTAGTTTTATATTTATTCTGAAAAGAAATAAGAGAAAATACTTTCAATAAAATATATTTTTAAGAAGATAAGTTCTTGTGATATTAGATATTTTCCATCTCACGCGTTCGAACGTAAATTTAACTTTGTTCTAACAAAAACAAAGCACTTATTTATGTCGTTAATGTAGCAAATTAGAATAAAAACTAAACTTGACGAATCATACTACGAAACCGTCGATGTGCATAATATGAATTTCAAATACTTTATAGATTTGGTGTGCAAGTCAATTTGGTTATGTACGGACGTGGCAATTTTTAGAGCGACGTTGGTTTACATTTTCAATTCGTCACGCCTTTGTCGCTCGAGTGCTCGACTTAAAAAATCATACAGCAACTGTGACATATTCTTTGGGAGGCGGTAACCTTAGTAATAAGTAATTTCTTTTACTAACTATATACCTAATAGATATTTATATTATGGCCATTTATAATTTTCATTGCAAACAAAGACTCAAGAATAGTAACTTGATGATCGAAAGCTTATATCTAACCTTCCTCAATAAATACTCTAGGAAAATATATTTTTATATATAAACGTAGGTAAACTACTAACCCTCGTTCTGCTTGGGTTCCTATCTAGATATGTTTTAACATTTAGTATAAATTTCCCAATTTTCATCCAAATTCCATCAAAATCTGTACAGTAGTTTTTTCGTGATGCGTTTCCAGACAAAAAAGGCAGACAAAAATTCTAAAACTATAAATTCGACCTCTCTATTGATAATAACGATTATCTTAATAAGATTTTTTTTAAAAAATGTACAGGTTCAACGCATTTGCAATTTTATAATATGAATAGAATACGATGAATGTGGTTCATGATGTATCTTCATTCTATGCTATCATTTTAATATTAATGTATAGATGTTAGATCAAGCAAATACACAACATAATGTTCCGAATTACAGTGCCAAAAATGACAAGAATGTTGAGGCATATCTTCCACCCTTGAAATTTGGTGAACGACGATATTTCGGGTCAGTTTTAGAAAAAGAAGAGACGTTTGAAGAATTTATTCATAATTTATTATGGAATCTCATTGAAGTTCATATCCCCGCTTCATATTTGGATGGACTTTTTGATACACCTACTAATGTTACAGGTTCGTTAGTTTTAAAATTCGTAAATAATAGAAATGAGTAGATTTTTTTTTCTATAATTAATTATATTTATTTATTTAGATGTAAGACATCAAGATGCTATTTTGTATAACGTGCAAGAAGAAATTTTAAAAAAAGATACCCCTTTTGAAAAAGAATCGCTCGCGGAATCAGAAACAATAATAAAACCAATAGAGAGAGGAAAATCGAAATTAGTTAAAGGAAAAGAAAAGAAAAATCCAACGGAAGTACGAAAGGAAAAATTTTCCATCTATTTGTCAGGAGATGCTATTTTAGCGGGTAAAATTTAACACAATTTTATTTTTTTGGGATATATAGTTACTTATATTTTCTTATTAAATTTTTGTAAGTTTTTAAATTTTTAATGAATATTTTAAATGATATAGGCAGTGGTCGTATTACTATGTTTAATTCAAGTGGTGAACGTCCGCCAGACCAAAGCAATACCATAGTGTTAATCAGTAGTAAAAACTTACCTTCTTACGATGATATGCCTATAATATTTGTAAATATCGAAAAAATATATGATTTACCGATGGAGGAATTCAAAAAAGAAAGGTGATTTCAACCAAAACATTATTTACGTACTATTTTAAGTCAATATAATAAATACAGTACCTTCACGCCACAGATGTTTATACAATCATTAAAAATAATTCTATTACTTTTTAACAGAATATCACAAATATATACACGTTGGATAATAGGCGATGAAGAACACGATTCACAAAAGCAAGACATAAAATCCCCAAAACCTATAAACTTTAATGACCGCCATACGGTTCCATTACAGCTTTCCAAAGCCTTTGAGATTACTACTGCGTTTTTAGATGACCCATTTGAAATACAGGTTAAGTATTGAATTATGTTTGTCTCCTATTTTTACTTTTACGTTACAACTATTTAAATTTAATCAGTTTTCTTTACATATAAATATTCTATTCACTACACTAGCCTTATAAATCCACCTTATTTTAGCTCCGCGGCGTACGAGAGCCAAACCTAATATATAACAATCCTATTTTATTTGGACAAGAAAAAAAAACTCACTTTAATCCTTTATCCTCTAGCATTAGCAAGGATAACCAAGATGTTCTTATAGCCATAACAAAAATAGATTTAAGCCATTTGGCGAAAGGCAACAATGAACTTGTAAGAGGAGAATTTCCTCTTTTTCCACCAAAAGTTTCAGTGGTATTCGGGTCTAGAAAAAATTGCTGCACTAATTATATGAATGCTATAGGACTAGAAGAAAAACCAGATGTTGTTATTCAGTCTTCTGTCGTTTTGCAAGCGCAAATGACATTAGAAACTACTATTGGACTAGTAGGATGCAAAGGCAAAAAAAATGTTCAAGGATATTCAAGACTATACTGCCAAACTTACAATTCACAAGCTGTAAACACGATTTTAATGGAAATAAGCAGAATTAATGAACACAGTATGGCTTCAAAGGATTTACATTCTATTTTAACAGGTTTTGTTCTAGATACCAGGGATAACGTTATATTTTATATTGAGGGTCCAAAAAATGGAGACATTTTAAAAATATGGGAAATTATAAAAACTTTTTACACCAAAGTACTTGTAAACTTTTCATGTTCGCAACAACATCTGCACCGAATTTATCCTAGTATGTTCATCTTTTTTAACATTATATAATATTCAATAAAAATATATACATATTTACTTATATGACTATTATATCTACAGAATTATGGTCAACTAACATGCCGTTTAACATTTTGAGAACCTACACAACCGTTAATAGCATGCTAGGATGTCCACAAGCTTACGTTAAGCCAACATTACCGATACCAGCCAGGACTGTAAGATTAATATTTTTATGTAGTACCTAATAGATACCAAAAATCATTTTTTGTAATGACTTGAAAATCTCGTTAAGTCGATGTTATTAGAAAGTAAAAAATACAGAACGAAATATAGATAAAAATTAAAAGCTGTGTTATTACAAAAAAGATCTGTTATTAAAAATAACTTCGTAGTATCTTGCATGTAATTAGAAATTATTTGTTGGCAGGCGCTATTAAAAATTGGCCGGCTGATTGCAAGTAAGTTGAAAATGGCTCCTTGTAAAAGTGAAATGCCGACTAATGAAGAACTAGAAAGTTTTCAACTCGAGCTATGCGTACCCTCAGTGACATATTAATAATACGCTGGTTTTATGTAATATTATAACTGCATATATATTACTTAAATTTGTCGCACTTCTGATGTTTTTTGAAAAATAAATTATCTCGTACACCCTGGTATCAATTTCTTTCTACGAGTAACATTTTTAAAATATAAGAGTTTTAAAATAGTTCCTTTAAACAGTTATAATGAACTAACGTAACCGTGCAAGCTTAGTTTGCAAAATTTTAAAAATCCTGTATTACACTTCACAGCGCTTTTTTACACTTCAAATATTTACACTCACTGATACTGATACACGCCACAAGTAGCTACCTACTTTTTGGATAGCAATTACGATATAAAAGCGACTGTAATATTATATTCTCTTAAAATTAGTGATACTTCAAATATTTATGTAGAAATTACGTAAAAACATTATATAAATCCTATTGTATGTGCATACAATATGATGGGGTCAGGCCTATTTTCTTTAATAAAAAAGTGACACTTTTTTTGAAGCCAATAGAAGAGGCTATGATTTTAGCGGCCTATGTACATGTAATAAAATTATGAGTCTAGTCTAAATCTGTTAGATTTAATATTTTCGGAAATATCTTATTGAAATTAATATTATTATGGATACAAACTCCAGTACAACCTGTATTTTTTGAAGTTTTGTCTTTATGTATGTCAGTGACTACATCACGAGAAGACCACTGAACAGATTTTCATGATAATAACTGGTTATTCGCTTAGTCAACATATAGGTTTCAACGACTATGAACAATCTCGAAAGGAGCGAGGGTGAGTCTCCAGTACTACTTTGGTTAATCTATCACGGCATATTCGTAACTTTTTGTCGTTAATTAAGAAATGTTGGAAAAATTATACTGTATCGCATTCCGGAATAGCACATTAGATACTTTTTATTCCCTAAAAATGTACGGTTCAACTACAATCAATTTAACTGAACTAAAAACAGCAATTAAATTGATTATTAAATTACATTGTCAATGTTCTATTTCAGCTTTCAAAAGGAAATAATTGAATTGAATTGAAAACACTGAAAGTTTATCTTAGCTTTAACTAAATATTTTATCATACCATTATAAATTTTAACTATTAATAACTTTTATACTTACCTCACTATTAATGTTTGATTTAATTTCTATCAGTGTTGATTAAGTAATTAGCGTTTATTTATTTAATCCGCGTCTCTATAAACGCCTAAAATGAAGCTCATGTTTAAGGCAATAACTCAAAATGTTAATGAGTTCTGATTATATTTAAGAATGCCTAGACTTCATTGTGTTATTTATTACACAAAAGAGTCCTATTAAAATAATTATTTTGTTCTGAAAGTTTTTAAATTCATACACAAATTAACGGATTTTATTTGTTTATTTAAAAAAAGAACACTTTTTTATCCCTGCAATATGCATTTACGCATATCACCTGTAGAAAACAGATGGTCAAGTGGGGCTTACCGGGCAGAATCCCATCTTCCGCCTGAAAAGGGCGTCGCAGGATCGCTTACACCTTCAACCACGACGCCTCGACGCGGCGGCGGCTCGGCAGGTCTGCCAAAGCAGTCTGCCTACTCTGCTATCAGAGAAGTGACATGCAGGACATACCTCCAACCGAAGAGGGCCCTCCGGCGCGTTTCTTGACTTCACGCCCGGCCGGATTGCCGGACGCTTCTAAACCTATCCGACACAACTCGTGTGCATTTTACACGACACCATGCACGTTGGGGACTTAAACCAGCTCCTGACATACCCCCAATAAAACAAAAAAAAGTATATTCAAATCTTTCCAGCCGTTGTATATTTTAAGCGAGACTAACGAATAGTTATTAATAAATAATATATTAATTATAAACATATATGAAGAGAGCTTAAGTGTTTTCGTACTCTTTGTTTAAACATTATATTATAAATCCACATAGAAAAGTCTCATAAATTTCTCTTATTCGCTCTGCAACTAGAACGAACGAGGCTACTCTTGCAAATTGCATTCTAATGTATCATGTACCATATGTCCAAGCGTAAGTTATTGCCATTATTTAATAATCTTGAAATATACATAAATAATTATTAACAGTTTTAGAATATAAATAATAATAAATATATTGGGAAATTTTCACAACATGACCATCTAGTTACGTAGTAAGCTACGAGGCTTGTGTTACAGATAGTTGATATACTACACATATAAATTTTAAATACACACATATTGTACATATAATAAACATCCATGACTGAAGTACAATCATTCGTGCTCAACAAATGAATGCCCCCAGTGGGACTCGAACCCGCGAGTGCTGGCGCAGAAAGTAGAGTCAATACCAACTGAGCCAAACTTTCGTTATAACAATATTAATGAGAGTCTATTTCGCATAAGTAGGTAATTAGTAATTAGGAGTAATTATCTAACCTTTCTGTTAAGATATTCAGTCTTATCCCCGGAAGTTGGCGAATACCAACTCAACAACTCAAAATTTAATAAACTATATAATTTATACTTCTTTCAGACCCTTCTACAAACTTATCTACGTAGAATTGTATATATTTGTATTTTAATTAACTTCTCAACAATATTAACGAGGAAAATGATACAATATTACACAGCATTGACCTTAACCTACGTTATTTATAAGATCAATAAGTATTGTTTCACACGAACATTTCTTAGAACGATTTCGTACAAACTAAGTAGCAATAAATCTTTATTAATATAAAAGTCTGCCGTAACTTTATGAAACGGTCAAGGGATCACTTCAGCTACTAATAAGTCTAACGAGAACACTTAAATACATAAGTCGGCTTCTTACAGTATTTATTTTTCGTATATTAAATATTTTTTTAAATGTTTTAACTGAAGAATTTTAAATAATACTAAGTATTTTTCCGTTTGTTACAATGTCTGTTACACTGTTAAGCCTTAGACTTTGCAAACTTCATGTAAGTTAATCTATACATATTTTAATATTACATTTCTGTATGCAATATGAAAAAAATACTTTAGTTCATCAAAAGATAATTTTCACTGTTCAGTAAAAATATCCTAAGTATATATTTACTCGGATAGCGGATAGCTATCATACAGACAGACTAAAATTCTAAAACTATTGATTCGGGCTCTATAGTAAAGAAGTTGTGATAGTTATCCAAAATATAAAAGAAGTTGCTTCATTAGCAACTACGAGTACTTTAGGTCGTTATAACTTTAACAAAATGGGTAAATATAAATGAAAATATTTACTTTCGAAAGTTATTTCCTTAATATTTAATAGGTACTCGTATGTATAAAAAAATAATAATGCATTTGTTATGTGTTGTATTTCGCATTTGTTACATATACCTATGTATGTATAATGTGCATTGTACATGGTGTACCTACTTACCTACCTACCTACTAATTTTTTTAGCAATTTGTAAATGTATGTCTTAAATTGATGTATTCATGGCGTGATCACGTTTATTTTTTTGAGTAACAAAGAATAAATATAAAAGCCAATATTTAAAATATGAAAAGCCTCATCATTAAAATAAAAAACAAATACGTTGTTTTTATTTAAGTAATATATATTTAAGAATCTTTCAACTATACTTAGATACGTTAGTTTTAAATATATAATATTATATTTTAATCTATTAATAATTTTAAGCTAATGAGTGCTACTCATCAGTTGTTATGACTAAATAAATTAAAATTAAACTTTAGCCTCAAAGTTTTTATTAGATTGAATCATTAAGAATTTTAAATAAAGTTACTACGACTAAAGAACTTTGTTCTAGAGAATAATTGGCTAACCACAGTATAGACTGTGAGAGTCCACGTAATGAAAACTATCACATAATATTTTTTTCTATTTTCCTTGGAATGTTGGAATTCTTATATTACCTAATTTAATTTTTTTGCAATTGTTTACCTCATGTTTTAAACATTAAGGGAACGGAGGAAGAGGAATTTCTAGTAACTTGTCGATTTCAATAAATAAAGTGATTTAAATAGTAAAGTAAATCTGACTAAAATAAACCAAGAACCTTGCCCTCAGACCCCTAGACAAAGCGACAAAGAATGCTTATAATTTTTGTACTGTATCAAATGGAATGATTCACTCCAAGACACATATTTTGTCACACAAAAGGCTTAACAACCTTATGTTAATGCTACATACTCTACCTTACGCATATTGGTAAGAATCCTTACTGGACATTGGTGCTTGAATAAGCATGTTCCACCCGGAGATGAGAGTAAAACTCAAACCTACATAAATAAAAAAAATAAAAATGAATATCCCTCAAAAAACAAAAAAAAAATCAAAATGTATTTTGCGGTACCAATACTCGTACACATAAATGGCTTAAGCGTGTGTTTTAAATAACGAAGGTTACATAGATTTTCCATACTATCATCAGATCAGCTAATTCATTTAGATCTAAACTAGCGACTCATCCTCGCTTCGCTTCGGTTCATCCCTAGGTACCCCTTTTAGGATATTTTTTATAAACTTTGACTTTTCTTTTTTATTTATATCTAATCAAAAGCCTACAAAATAAGCTTTTAGCTTTAAAAATGATGAAATCTTGTGTATAAGTATAGAAGTATATAAAATACAAAAACTGTCCAAACACTTATTTTCCTCCTTTTTGAAGTCATTTAAAAATAGTCTCGAACACTAAAATCCTAGATAGTGCGCCATGAGTGGCATAGGCCCAGGGGCCTTCACACATAACAATTTTTAACATATATCGACGTGCATTCAATGTCTGTCCGTACGCAACAGCCTCCAGAAATTCAGTAGGTAGTCGGAGACTCATGTGAATTTAAATTGCATAAAAATAAAACTCAGGACTAAATTTCCATAATCCATACGTATAACAAGACAGACATAAAAAATACATAAGCTTGGACGTGAGGTAATAGAGCTTCCAAAATACTTTTAATAAAGATTATAATGAAGACGAGACGTTGAGAAGCTTTCGAGATATATTTTCCTTTACAGGCGTTCGGCCGCAAAATTAAATTTCTTATATCAAGAGAGATATAATGTCCGTAATAAAATGAATATCGAACATGGGTAAATATTTTATTTTACTTTTAACGTAACATAATTATTAATTAGTCGATATAAGGAAGGCTCAGTATGGGAATCAGACTACGCGCGTTATCGATGCGTTTATACAACATAGTGTGCTTTTTTTATATTAGATACGTTTCTTACATATACCACTATTTATATTGGCCATTTTGCCATGGCCATCTTTGTGCATATCTTTCTTTAAGTAATCCATTACTATATTAACACTTTAAGATTTACAATGACAGCTTTAACGATATACCTAATTTTCAAATCAATTTGACTCTAAAAATTAAATTTAATAAAGTACCTAATGTATATTTTGCCTTATGTATATGTTACCTACATTTTGTGTTCTTCATAGGTATTTCATATGTTCGAGTATAACAAATGATATTTAATATAGCTGTGCTAGCGCGCTCTTATTTAGGTACCTACTAACTTTTACGCACCTTCTCAACAGTTTGTCTTAGCAAATCAGTGGATGGAGTGTTAAGGTAAGAAAAAATATTATTTGTATATAATATTATTATTTAATATTATTATTTTTCTTGAAAATATATATATGTAATCATTATTATCGAATAATTTTCAATAAGTATATAGGTAATAGTAAATTTGTTCAGTTCTAAGAAGGCTTTATAAAAGGTACGTATTAAATTAAAGACAAACTTCGTCCAATATCTCTGTAAAGAAATTGTACTTATTTTTGTCATCAATTTTTTTGGTCATTATATACAAGTAGTAGTACAGATGCCAAAATAGTTTTCTCATTTATGGTATTATGGTAGGTGCAATTTTCTAAAGCTTTTTTCATTCTTTTAACACCCATTTGATATCAAAATATTATAATTTCGCTTGATAGAAAATATTAACTGTACATAGAGTTAAATTTTAATAATTCTTTTAAATAACAATGCTTGTTTGTGACTGCATTCATGTTGAAATGACATTCATAAACCTATTAGCGCGCCTTAGTTTGGTAAATGGTTCAATTTGCATAAAGATGAAGAACATGCATATAATTTTGTTAAATAAATTGCTACCGGGATCTGTTGTGTCTTTGTACGTTGTTGAATAGTATTATAAAGTACACTAAAAATACTTCTATATTTTTTAAATTATAAAACCATACAAATCAAGTTTTAATTACAATGCAAACACAATATTACAAAAACAATAGTTAGTTTAAGTGAAAATGACTGGAAACCGACTAACCGCGGATTTAAAATAACTTTTCAACAGTTATTTCATACTAATTATACCGGTTAAACCTACCCTTAAATAATTTTTAAGATAAAAATCCGGTCTTTCATTTTTTTTGAATTTTACATAGATGTTAAAATTATTAAGTTAAAACGTGACATCTGTATCAAATCCTTGTTTAAAAAGCGCTTAAAGACTAACGTTGTCGTTAAAAACTCGGAATTACTCGTATAAAGCTTAAGCTTAATAATATAATGATAATAATTATTAATTATTATTATAAAAAAAAGACGGGTTGCACTCCGGGAGTGCCGGCAGAAGTGAAAACTTGATTATTAACGTTGTGCATTTTTCCAGTCATATAACATACTCTCAAGTACATTAATTAATAAATGAAAATTAATGAAACCTAACCTAACTGGAAGCATATAACATACTCACAATCTTGGATTTGAAAATGGACCTCATTTTCGCAATCAGCACTCCGAGAAACCTCGAAAATGACACCCATGTCATTATTGATAAAAAACCGGATGTCAGCCATCTTGGATTTGAAAATGGACCTCATTTTCGCAATCAGCACCCCGAGAAACCTCGAAAATGACACCCATGTCATTATTGAAAAAAAAACTGTATGTCCACCATCTTGGATTTGAAAATGGACCTCATTTTCGCAATCAGCACCCCGAGAAACCTCGAAAATGACACCCATGTCATTATTGAAAAAAAACCGGATGTCCGCCATCTTGGATTTGAAAATGGACCTCATTTTAACAATCAGCACCCCGAGAAACCTCGAAAATGACACCCATGTCATTATTGAAAAAATATCGACAATCGAAAGAAAACAATCGATTGTTCGATTAATCGATTTCGATCTTACGAGTCTTATGAGTCTTACGAATTTTCGATCAGCCCACGTGTCCTGACGCGAGTTTCACAGTTTTTACCCATCCCACAAAAGTGCTCAACGCCGCTAAAGAAGTTTTCACTTCAATAAAAATTTGAATTTGTATTGAACAGAAAAAATAATAACAGTAATTGGCATGAAAGTAAGAAGGAACGAAGTATAAACCTAATCCTTCTCTACTCTCATAGTCCGTAGCAATAACAATTCAATACGACCTGAGAGAGATGAGCCGTAGGATTAATAGCTTTTATTCTCCAAGGCACGAAGCGCTTTCCGACTGGTTAGTATTTAACTGGGAATTTGTTAATAGAAAAAACTAGTATACGAGCAAAGCCCAGGTCTGAATGTCATATTTTCAACCAATCAACCTTATAAGTTGCACATTTAAAATGGGAAAGTGACGACAGACGTATTAAAATCTCTTGTTTAGAAGCTGGTCTAAAATTGAAAATCCCCCTTCTTTAAATATTTATATTAGCTAAGAAGATGTATGTAAGTCTTACCTACATTCTCCTATATGTAAAACCTTCCATGGAAATAGATATAAAATAATACATTCATCACACACATGAAAAACAAAGACGCTTCTGGAATATTTGAGTAATAAATACCAACTCCTAATAACGCTGACAAAGTATTTTACATTCGTTGCGCAACTTCAGTCTTATGACTGAAGAAAAGAATAATTTACAAATTTCGTATAGGTCCTTTTTACATTTGCATATATTATGTATGTATGTCTATAATAATTTGTTTAAGTTTGGAACAATTTTACAGTAAACTGATTTTTAGTAATACTGGGGTCTGGGTGTTTGGTCGTAGGCTGCAGTTAATAACCATATTTTATTACAAAATAGTTTTTAAATATTAAGCTACATATAAATTGTAAGTAAACATATTTACAACCTATATGTAGAACAGTTATTATATCTCTTGCTATTATTCAAGACAAGCAATAGTATTATGTAAAATGTTAAATATAAAATATGGCATCAGTATTGTACGACGAGATGCTCAAGATGCTGTACGTGAAGAAAACCCACGACGTAGATGAATAGTGGTCGGTAGACGGACCACGCAAGCCATTATTAAGTTTTAAAGAGATAAAGCCATAAAATTTAGTTAGTGCAATTATTATTTTTAAATATGATAGTACATGGAGTACCACATAGACTACTATTAGGCACTAAATAATGCTCCCAAGCGAGCAAAGCCAGGATAAACGTTGTTAGTAAATAAAGTAGGTACCGTAAAAACTAACTTGTAGTATACGTTTAACGTACACTACAAGTTAGTTACGGTACCGGTACGGTCAAGAGAACTTAAGGTGAAAGTGAAACCACAAATGAACAAAAAAGATTTATTTAAACGTGAATCGTTAAGTTAGTAAGAATATAAACCTTAAGACTTATTAATTACCGTTCATAATCATATGGCGTAGAAGGAAACGGGCCATCCCCGTACTGCCGAACTTGCCAGTTCAGTAAATTATTTCATACCAAATAAATGCATAATAAAAAATAAAATAAATAATAAGACAGAAAATTATAAGTGGTCTAATTATATTTCAAAAATAATAAAGATTTCCTTGAAATCTGCCAAATTCTGTCACTTCTTTGAATCGTCAGCTTAGTGTGCCACAATATGGCAGAAATCTGCCACAAATGGTCAAACAGCTAAGTTCTCTAGCCACTGACCTCTATAATACCACTGGACAGGCTGTTACAAGCGTTTGACAGCAATTTTTTTGTGTCCATTTGAAGCGCCACTAGCGAGAGTCCCGAGAACTAATTTTGACGTATATTGCAAATGACAGCGAGAAGTGTTTGTTTACTGTAAAGTAATTTTGCATTTTCGTTGTTAATATAACATACGTAGTAATTATGATGATACGGTTATTGATTAATAAAAATAAAAAAATAAAAACCTTTATTTGAAACAGTTTTATTGACTGTA
Organism: Boloria euphrosyne; assembly: GCA_951802675.2. Classification (NCBI taxonomy): domain Eukaryota; kingdom Metazoa; phylum Arthropoda; class Insecta; order Lepidoptera; family Nymphalidae; genus Boloria; species Boloria euphrosyne. The sequence goes on along the minus strand of OX637879.1, from coordinate 7,766,277 downwards.
AAAACTTATTATTAAAAGTTATCGATATTTGCTCGCTGATATTGACATCATTAGTTTTAGTACCACAAACTCTCGCTACGTCCGACAGCGCCAAAATGGCGAATATCAAGCAGCCACAAAAGAACGTTGAAAACAGCCAGTCCAGTGATATTATAGAGGTCAGTGTCTCTAGCGGATCCTACTTGTCAGTTGTCATCCTAGGGTATTTTTGTTCTGTCGTTGTCATTCTCAAAATTCAAAGGGATTCTGGCGGGAACCTTGAAAAAGCGCGGTTGACTTTAGAAAATTAATTTTAAATTTTTCCTATAAAGTGATTTTTTTATAGTTAAAGTGAATTTAAATATTGCTATTAGCGGCTGAAAAGCACAATAGCAATGGAGATAAACGAGGGGGGCGAGTCTAACCCGCCCACCTCAAAAAAAATAAAACGGACACAGCCTAGGGATGAAGGACAATCGGATTCCGGCGGTGAGCGAGATGCGTATCTGCCCTATTACAAACCGAATTATAAAAGACTATATCCGGAAAACTCAACCAACACAGACTTTAAAGTGTATGTAGAATCCATAAACGATGATAGATTGGGTAACAAGAGCCCTATATACTTAAATCATCTTTTCTCAATGGACATAAAAGGTGTGACGGGTATTCAGAGGGTGAATGCCAATAAAATAGCAGTTATTTTCAAGCAATATAATACGGCCAATAACTTTATTAATAACACTACTTTCCTCACAAAATATAACATGAAGGCATTCATACCGGCAGCGCAAATTGAAAAAACCGGCATCATTAGATTTGTTCCAACGAATATATCTAACAAAGAACTCTATACAAGACTTTCTTCAATTTATGAAATAGTGGCAATAAGAAGGTTTACAAAGAAAATAGGACAAGAGCGCATTCCATTACAGACTGTAAGCGTTACTTTTTTATCTAATGTACTACCTGATAATGTTCAATATGATCTATTCTCGTATAGAGTTTTTGAATACATTCCACCATTATTACAGTGCTATAGGTGTTTTAAATTTAATCATTCAGCAAGGATTTGTAATGGTAAACAAAGATGTAGTATTTGCGGAGGTGAACACATGTATAAGGAATGTGATAAACCAACAGAAATCAGCTGCATAAATTGCAGTGGGCCTCACCTTGCGATATCTAGATTATGTCCTATTAAAGCAAAAAAGATCATTGAAAAGAAAAACAACATATCTTATGCAGGTGTCACCTCTACAAAACAAGTCATCACCAATGAAACAGATTTTCCTCCACTCTCACCACCAAAATCACAACTTGTAAATAGTAATGTTATTGTAAATAAATCTATAAATATTCCTGTAAATAACTCTGTACAAGATGTAAATAAAGCTAAAATAGTTAATTCTAAAGACCTTAAAACTCAAATAATTTCCAATAACGATGTACTTATGGCCCTAGTGCAGACGTTGGTGGAATTAGGCAATAAAGATGATAGTACACCGACTAATATTAAAACTATTAAAGATACATTATTAAAAAACTTAACATAATGGATTGTGTAGGGCCTAGTTCTACACAATCCAAGTTACGTATTGCGCAGTATAACATTCAAAGTGCAAATAGTAAAAAACCTTTATTAATCCAATTTTTAAAACAACAAAATATTGATATTTGCCTTCTTAATGAGACATGGTTCAAAGATAATAATTTTAAAATACCAGGATATAATATATACAATAAAAATTCAAACAATACACATAATGGAGTTGCAATACTAATAAAACCACACCTTAAGTATAATATATTAAATACCAGATTTTATGAAGACATTCAAACAGTTGCTGTATCTGTATCAACAGGACATAGTAGTTTAACAATTCTCTGTGTATACTGTCCACCTTCAAGTGGACGGATACGAATTAATAGACTCCGTTACATTATTAATGATCTACCAAAGCCCATATTTATGAGTGGTGACTTTAATGCTCATCATCAGGGCCGGATTAAGGGGAGGGCAACCGGGGCGATGGCCCCGGGGCCTCCACAAACGAGGGGCCCCCACAATAGAGACTTCGGAAAAAAAATTTTTTGCTCTTTTACCTTTACCTATAGCCTACAGTACTTTGTACATACATGATTATTTGATTATATTAATCTTAAATAACAGAAATCATTGATCTATATTTGTTCACTCCAAACAGACAATCAGTGAAATATCAAAATGTCAAATGGCCATGATAAGCACTTCCAATTCACTACCCATCTTGAGGGAGTACCTCAATCGCTTAATGGCTGAGTGGGGTGGTACTTGCCCGCAACCTCGGAGGTTGGCTATTCGATTCCGTGTCTCGACAATTTTTTTTCTTATATATATGTACCTACACATAAATTAATTGCAGTATATGAACAATCGGTGTTCTTCAATTCTTGAACAAACCAACTATTATTGACTAATTGGTAATTTTTTTATATTTCTTTATGCAGCAAGGTATGCAGTTTGATAGGCAAATAATTATTATTGTGACACAATTAAATGCCATCAATTATTCAAGAACTTTACTACATGTATGCATGTATCCGGATTAAGGCTTTCAATACCGGTATTCCGGGATCCCGTAACACCGTGATCACGGACTTTAAATAGACATTTTTCAATACCGGTATTGACGCCCCAATACCGTGATTACGGTATTACAAACATTAAATGTTAGATGTGATTTTATTCTCATACGACGTGCTTATCTTGCTGTTTTTCACTTAAATGGAATTCTGCGTCACCCTTATGCCCGGGCCACACTAACGGGAAACGCCAATGATTGTCATCGCGATAATTATTGCATTAATTATTGCGTTAATAGTAGACCGTAGTGTGGCCGCTCCAACGTGTTAATTCTCGCGTTAATCTCTTTGGTACCGCCACTCGAGCTATCGCCAAACGTCAAACGGCAATGTGAATGCCGTTGTCAAATTAACGCGTTAGGTCGTGGCTACACCTACAGTAAACGTCCAGCATCGCGATAATTAACGGCATTTCCCGTTAGTGTGGCCCGGGCATTAAAGCAAACGCAGAAAATTTAAAATCTTAAATGTAGGCAACTATGGATTTAACACTTTGATATGGCAACCTAACAAGGTAAGAATAAAATAACATTAAGCATTCATTTGACGTGTAATTTGTAACTTAATACCTCTTTTTATCCATGGGAAATGCATTTACGCATATCATCAATACAAAACATGGTTATGTGGGCCTCACCAGCTATTGTGGCCAAAACCAGCCAGTTCTACTCACTAAAACCCAAGAACCCATCATGCATCTTAATGAGGCGTCGCAAGATATGGGGCATCGCTGTGTCGTCTCCTGAAGCAGACCACACAGGGGTAGTTGATAAAAAAATATATTAATTCCTTCATTGAATACAAGCTGCAAAAAGTAAATGCACGTCCATTACCCAAAAAAATGGTACACAAACAGTTGAAGATATCCAAATTGCCTATAACCTCCTACGACGCACTGATTTAAAATCTATAATACGTGTGTCTTCGAAACTTCTGGGTGATCGGGAAATATTTCCATCAGTAGCTTACAGATATTTGTACCTACATGTGTTGAAGCAGAGCGTGCTTTTTCTTCATTCGGCTATTAATGTAATAAGCTGAGAAGTTGTCTGATTCAATATTAAATGATCTTTCCTTCTTGTGTGATCACAAGAGTATCATTTTCATTGAATGTAAAAGTATCATTTTTAGCAAGTTTTATTTTAACTATTACTTCTTTAATTTGTTATTGTATTATAAGTTCTTTTAGATTTAGATTTACTTTTAGATTTTTTTACTGTCTATTTGTAAGCAAATTTTACAATGGCTAATTTAGTTTAGGTTGAATGCGTAAGCGATCCTGCGACACCCCATTAAGACGAGGATAGTTTGTTGGATTTTAGTGGGTATTACTGACTTCTTGTAAGCCGGTGAGAGCTGGTGCCGGTGAAAACCGTCTATCGAAGCTTTCTCTCCTGAGCATTGAAAGCGACTCCGAGAACTGGATTTCAACGAAATCATCAACGATTTTTTGGCGAAAAAAGCTCGAAAGGTTCCGTTCGTTAACCCTGAAATTTAATTTCAGATAATTCTTGTTTCCGTTTATGTTTATATGTGTTCGTTCAATACTAGGGAAATCTACTTGGTTTCACAATAAACTATTTATTGAAAAACTCGACTGAAAAAAATGTTTACTTTATTTGGAAAATAATTCGGGACGAAGGGGCCTCCGCTCCTTTGTTGCCCCGAGGCCTCTGGACCTCTAAATCCGGCCCTGCTCATCATATTGCATTTGGTTGTTTGTCAACGAAAAGTAGAGGTCAGGATTTATTTAATTTAATTGATGACTTAGATTTGTGTATTTTAAATGATGGTAGACCTACAACTATAAATCGCCCTAGACAAACTGCTTCTGCCATAGATGTAAGCTTTATAAGTGGCAGCCTCGCACCACTATGTGAATGGTCTGTACATGATGATACAATGGGAAGTTACCATTATCCAACAATAACAGAGATTTCATTACATATAGATAAATATCATCTCAATTCCCCTGTAGATAAGTTCATATATAAAAAAGCTGACTGGAAAACATATACAGCTCTTTCAAAAACAATGTTTAATGATTTGATACTTCAACCACATGATCCTATTTCAACCTATAATAATTTCTGTTTTCATTTAGATACTCTTAAAGAAATGTCAATTCCAAAGCTCACTAAAACAAACACTTTCATAAGCAGACCACCAGCTCCCTGGTGGAATAGTATATGTGAACAAAGTGTTATTGCTTCATATAATGCACTAAAACTATATAGAAAAGAGTCTACTATTGAAAATTATATTAATTACAAAAGAAAAGATGCCCAGAAAAAGAGAACAATTTCAGAACAGAAAAAAATAGGATGGAATAACTTGTGTAACACTTTTAATAGAAATACTCACATAAGTAAAATTTGGAATTTATTAAAAATGTTCAAAGGCATAAGACCTAAGAATAAATCATATACAAATGAGTTTATATCTCCACTCTTAAATAAATTATCAGATAATAGCAACTTAATTGAAGTAGATCAACTGAACATTCTTTTTGAAACCAACAATGATAACCCAAATTCTAAATTTTACTGGATCCTTTTTCATGGTCTGAATTTTTAACAAGCTTGCACTCTAGACGAAATACAACTCCTGGCTTAGATGATTATCCTTACATCGTAATTAAAAATTTAGATGTATCTGCCCAAAAGTTGTTTCTTAACATTCTCAATTTGCTTTGGCTTAATAAATGTATTCCACAGTCATGGAAAACACAGTGTGTTGTCCCAATACTTAAGCCCGACAAATCTCCTGAGTTTGCTAGTTCTTATAGACCAATTTCCTTGTCATCATGTCTTGGTAAAATATTCGAAAATATGGTGAAAGTTCGTCTTGACTGGTATGTTGAATCAAAGTGTTTCATTCCACATATACAATATGGCTTCCGTAGAGGGCGTAGTAGTACAGACAGTTTCACCTCTTTAATCTCTGACCTAAAAAATGCAAAACATAGAAAATTAAACACTGTTTGCGTATTCCTAGATGTCCAAAGTGCTTTTGACAGTGTTGATCCTGGTATACTAGTTCAAATCATGTCTAGGTTAGGTGTGCCCGGGCACTTATGTAAGTGGATTTTTAATTTTTTGAACAATAGAACAATCTATGCTAGACATAACAATATTTTATATGGACCCAAATATGCCTCAAGAGGCACAATGCAGGGTGCCACACTATCTCCATTGCTGTACAATATATACACAAGTGAAATTTGTAAATATGTAAATAATAGGAATGTAAATATCTTACAATTTGCTGATGACATTGTATTATACAGCAGTAATTACAACCTAGAGATTGCAATAGATAACATGAACAAATCCTTATTTCAACTATTACAATATTATAATGATTGTTTACATTTAAAAATTAACCCCTCTAAAAGTAGTGTTATGTTTTTTGGCAATGAAACCCCAAACTCAAATGTTATTTACAATAATGAAATTATAAATAAAGTCACTTCAAAGAAATTTTTAGGAATAATACTAGATCCAAAATTAACTTTTGAAGAACATATTAAATATATATCCAAAAAAGCTCACACAGGACTAAATGTTATCAGATCACTTTGTGGTGTGACATGGGGTGCAGATCCTAAAATATTGTCAATATTGTATAAAAGTATTGTAAGAAGTCACTTAGATTATAGCTCACTCGCTTATATGAATAGTTCTCATGTAAATAAATTAGACATATTGCAGAATAAGGCTTTAAGAATAATATCTGGTGCTATGTGCTCAACTCCCATAAGGGCCATGGAAGTTGAGACAAAAGTGATGCCTTTGATTTTGAGGCGAATTTTACTTGCTGAAAGATTCTGTCTCAAACTAATAGCATCAAATAACATTCAAATAATAAATAAAATTGTACCTTATATAGATAGATCCCCAAGAAGACCATTAACAACAGCACACGGTCTACTATGTGGTAATTCTCCAACACTGTCTGATATATTTCTGGAAATAGACAATAATTTTTCTAAAATCAGAAAACAGTTTCCATGGCCATGTTACTCTTTCTCTTATCAGTGTATTTCACATCCAATTAATGTAGTTCAACAGACAATAAACAATAATTCGGAAATGCTTCAATTTTTGGAGGAAAATACAATGTACTATGTTATCTACACTGATGGGAGCAAAACAAGTGATTATGTACATGCTGCTCTATATGATCCACAAGCAAAATTCTCTTCAAGTTTTATTCTGCATGAACCCTGCTCTATATTTACGGCAGAGGCATATGCAGTGTATCAGGCATTAATGCGTATTCGCGAAATCAATAACAATAAATGTTTTTTAATAATTTCTGATTCCTTAAGTTTGATAACAGCTTTAACTACCCTCACAGTCAAATACAAGTCTAATTATATCCTTTACTTCATTAATTAAGCAAATAATTCACCAATACCACAGTAAAAATATCCAAATTTTCTTTCTATGGGTGCCTTCCCACAAAGGTATCTCTGGCAATGAAATGGCTGATAAAACTGCATATGAAGGAGTTAATGCTGTTGACGTTAGAAATACAATGATTGTTCCTATGTCCGATTACTTGCAATGTATTGACCAAAATATTCAAAAGTTGTGGTTAGAAATGTGGAAGAAAGATCAAGATACGAAAGGAAAATGGTATGGAAGCATACAAGAAAGCTTGCCTGCAAGACCTTGGTATCATCGTATGCCAGATGCTTCTCGAGACTTTATTACTATCATAAATAGACTGCGTTTCGGTCATAATACTACACCGTCACACCTTGCTCGACTCGGCATTATTGCGAATGGAACCTGTTCTCATTGTATTTTTTTTTTTTTTTTTTTAACGTAGATGGCTTGGGATTGCGTTTACAGACGCAATACATTCTGCCAGTGTCGCGTTTTGTGAGGAAGACACGAATAAGATTGAGCGGTAATTTTGAAATTTAGAAATGGAGAGTGATAATAAAATTATACATGAATGATCGGTTTAAGACATAAAATGGTATAATGATAGAAGATGGTAATAAACACTACGTTATAGATGAATTTTATTATGAATTATAAATTTAACTAATTTTTTAACAAATGGGCTAAACACAAGAGATAATAAAATTTTGGAGTTAACTGGGCGGTGAATATGGGAAGGGGTTATGTCGTGAAGGGAATATTGCAATTTTGGACAGTTAAATAAAATATGGTCAGTCGAACCTTCATCCAAGCCACATTCACAGACAGAGCTATTTTTTATTTTCAATTTAGTTAGATGAACCGGAGTACACGCATGGCCTAAACGAAGCCTACATATAATTGAGGTGGTTTTTCGGTCAGCCTGGCGAAAACGAAAGAACCACGGATAGACTGGAACTTCCGGTTGGATTGAAGCGTAATACTTACCTTTAGTCATTTTGGAAACGTTCCAAAACTTATCCCAGGATGTAAAAAGATTCTTTTTAGATAAAGAACGCAAGTCATGAGAAAAATTATAATAGTGACTCATAGTACCAGTAACTGTTGCGGATTTAGCACAACTATCAGCAATTTCATTATCAGTAATGCCTGAATGGCTAGGGATCCAAGCCAAGGTTATGAGGATACCCTGTTCTTGGCATCGAAAGAGCGCTTCTCGAATTTTAAATATAATTGCGAATTTTGATTTGCTGCGGAAGGGGTTTTGCATAATACTCTGAAGGGAGCTTAAGGAATCAGTAAAAATTATTACTTTTGACATTTTATGCGATTCTGCAAATAATATGGCTTCAAGTAGGGCTATACACTCTCCAGAATAAGCAGACGCTTCAGGAGGACACTTAAAATTTAGAATTATGTTGAATTGAGGAACCCAGCAGGCAGCTCCAACACAAGAGACACTAGTTATTTTAGATGCATCAGTATAAATTTTAATAAAATCGGACCAATCATTAGCTAAGATACTCTTGAATTTAACATTGGCCCCAGGATCATTTTTGTCAATGCCTAAATTCATTATGATTGAAGGAACAAATGTAAGAGACAGGAATGGAACTGAGTACAGGGGATTAATGGTAAGTTTAAAGGTAGGGGTAGGAATCTCTGAAAACTTTTTAAAACTTTTAAGTATACATGGAATTTGTTGATTAGGTTTAACTAATTGTAATAAATTAGTAAGGGAGCATAACAACGGGTGATGTGAGAATTGTAAAATTTTCGTAATAAAGCGATCAGAAAGATATTGTCTGCGAAGATGAAGAGGAGGCTCCACACACTCAACCTGCATGGCATTTGTTGGCGATGATTTCATTGCACCTAATATTATTCTTAATGCCTTGTATTGAATTTTGTTTAATTTTTCTAATGCTGTTATATTACAAGGATCTAACAGAAATACTCCATAGTCAAAATGGCTACGAATAATAGCGTTATATAATATTTTTTGTGAGTATTGGTGGGAGCCCCACCAAACTCCTGATAGTGCACGTAAGATCTGAATATTCTTTTCACATTTTTTGGAGACATAATCTATATGATCAACTCCCGATAATTTAGAATCTAGAAAAATACCTAAAAACTTTACAGAATTTACAACAGGAATACTTTGATCCTGATACAAAATGTTAACATCTGGTACATTTCTCTTCCTTGTAAAAACAACTACTCTACTCTTCGGGACTGACAAAAATAACCCATGTGATTGTAGCCACTCTCCGAGATAATACAAAGCAGAATTTAATCTAGATACAATTTCAGTCATATTCTTTGAGCTATAAAATAAAACAATATCATCTGCATATTGTAGAATATTACAAAAACTATCAACAGATTTTTCAAGATCGTGAGTGTAAAAGCTATATAAAATTGGACTCAGGACTGAACCTTGCGGGAGACCTTTCCAAATTGTTCTTGGAGGGAGAAGTTCACCCTGATATCTCACTCGTATCGATCTTCCAATAAAAAGATTAAAAATGAAATTAGTTAATTTAGGTGGTAGATCTAAGGAAAGCATTTTAGATTTTAGAAGGGGGAGAAGTACGCAATCATAAGCTGAGCTGATATCCAAGAATACCCCCACAAGGTATTCTCCTCTTAAGAAACTTAGACGTATTTCTGATATAAGAATGCTAACACTATCAACTGTACCCATACCCTTTCGAAAGCCAAATTGAGATTTTGCGAGGATTTCCCTGCTTTCCATTATCCAATCAAGCCTATTCTTAATAAGATGCTCCATAATTTTGCACAAAGTTGATGATAAAGCTATGGGACGGTAAGACGAGGGCTCTTTAGGATCTTTGCCAGGCTTTAAAATAGGTATAACGATTTGGGATTTCCAGAATGGGGGGATATTTTTTGACTCCAAAAATGAATTTATAATAGAAAGGTAAATATGCTTAGCAGAATCGCTTAATTTAATTACAAAGGAATATGGAATGCTATCTTCACCTGGAGAAGAATCAGATAGGCCATTTAAAGCGGTTTGAAGTTCAGCAAAAGAGAAAGAAATGTCCATCTCATCATGATAAAATGAAGAGTTAGAATAGAAACAGTCTGAAAAGGGGACGAAAGGAGGTGCAAGAGTACTACAAAAATTGTGCAGCCAGGATGGCTCATTAGAAGAGATATTGCACAAAAAGTCATTAACGGATGATCGGAATTTTTTAATGCGCTGCCAAACAGCTTTAGATGAGGTACCAGGATGTAACGATTTACAAAATTGTAGCCAGCTTAATTTCTTTTTCTTTTTAAGAAGCCGTTTGGTTTGAGCCACTATTTTTTTGTAATTTATAAAATTTTCGGGAGACATGCATTGTTGATATCTGTATTCAGCAATTTTACGCCTTTTAACAGCTTCCGTACATTCTTCGTCCCACCAAGGAGGAGACAAAAGCTTTTTGATACCGGAGTGCTTTGTCGGGATGTGAGCATTGGCCGCCGAAAGTAAAATATCCACAAAAGCTTCGTAACAACACAGAGAATTTTGAGAATCTACAGTAGGAAAATCAGCAATCTTCCAATCAATGGAAGATCGAAACGCAGACCAGTTGGCTCTATTAAGACAATAGCGAAACAGCGGATTTAGTATTGGGGATGCAGATGATTTCATGTTCAATGACATAAGAATAGGAAAATGATCGCTGCCATAAGTTGAAGTAAGAACCTTCCAATGTAAACAGGATGCCAAACTGGGAGAGCAAAGGGATAAATCAACAGCGCTTTTAGGGTTTTGATTTGGATAGACACGCCTAGTTGGGGAACCGTCGTTAATAAAGCAAAAGTCAGCCTCGTCAATTAAGTCCATCAATAGGTAAGAAAATGTATCACAGTAGTGACAGCCCCAAGCAGTGTGATGTGCATTAAAATCACCCATAACAATAGTTGGTCGAGGTAGGGAGGAGAAAATAAGTTGTAGATCTGGAGCAAGCGAGGGATGAGGATGAGGAATATAAATAGATGCAAATGATATATTAAGAAATTTGACAGCCACGACGTTAATGGCTTTGCTATGAGTGGGAATAGTAATCTGTGAAAATGAATATGAACGATTAACTAAGATAGCGCTACCTGCATACCCGTCGTCCCTGTCATCATTGTAATTCAAGTGATGGAACTGTGGAGCATGTTATCTTTGATTGTCAAAAATTTTTGATTGACAGACTAGTGTTGGCCAGTGAACTCAGTGATGTTGAAAATAAGTGTGATTTATTGTCCCGCCCGCCGCCATTAAAACAATTGTTACAAGACGAACTTACTTATAAGCACATCTACAAATACATAAAGAATACAATTAAAACAATTTAATGGGATGTGCTCATAGACATATTATTACGTATACGAATAAATAAGAGTTGACCTAAAGGTTGTAATTACCAGGTCAAAAAATCCCAAAAAAAAAAAAAACAAAATTCAAATGTCAAAATATGTCAATCGGACATCGGTCAAAAATAAATCGTATTCTTAATTTCTTACTTCTTACTTCTTAGGTCTTAGTTCTTTGGCTCACTGCTCAGGATTCTTACTTCTTCTTCTTATTTTCCTGCAGTTTGCTGATAAAACGGTACTAAGTTTTCAAAAAATGTACTAGGTAGGTAGGTATATTTTGTGTTTATTATTCATTTATAATTATTTATGCATAACAAAACATTCTATGGCTAAAAACTAGCAGCTGCACGACTTAAATACATAATACTAAAAACAGAATTGACTTAATTAAAAACATCTAAATAACTGTATTACTACTTTAATATACAGTTCGGGAAAAAATACATTATTTAATATGTCAAAATACAAAATCGAAAATACTGTCATAAGGGATTCATGATATAGGTATTATAAAAAAGAGAAATATCAAGAAATGTATGACTACATTTAAGAATTTATTCACATGTTTTCACAAAAAAATTTTCAATACATACTTTTACATATTTTTTTTCACAGAAAATAATCTTTATAAGAAAAAATAACAATGAAGTCCCTATTACATAGAAGTAGGAGTATAGTTATGTCGAATATTTTGTAAGTACCTCATTTTGTAATTTTATGGTAACAACAATGGATATAAATTATACACTTTTAAGTTTACTATTTTCTGGATAAAGATCAAAAAAAGATATGATGCAAATCATCTAGTTAATACTACATATAATAATTTAATCTATTTTTCTATGTGTTACAGCAAATCAAATATAAGTAAGACTTTAAATAAAGGAATAACATCTTCAAGCATAGTTAACAATAAAACATTTCCAAAATCAACAATAGATGCAGCTGATGTAGAAAAACACTCACAATTAGGGAAAGATTGGTGGGATCCTAACGGACCATTGAAAGCTCTCCACAGCTTCAATTTAGTAAGGTAATTTAAAATATTTTATTTATAATTTATAACTAGTGAAATTGAATATTTATAGGTAGTATCTGTGGCTTTCTTGTGATACGGTCACAGACAGACAAACATTCTAAATATATAAATTCTGCCTGTGTATTAAATATGATGAATATCTCATTAAGATTTTCTAAAAATTATAGATTGTACAGGATTGGACTTGGCATTTTATTATATATATTATAAATTTTATTTTAATGCAATGAAAAGAGGGCTTTCTATTATCTAAACTCTTTTTGACAGAGTGCCATTTATAAGAGATGGATTAGTTCCATGTTCATTAGAAGATAGAACACTCAAACCATTGTCTAATAAAACAATTTTGGATGTTGGCTGTGGAGGAGGTATATTATCAGAGGTATATTAATATTTTACCCAAATTATTAATTAAATATCCATTTTCTGTGGTTTAACTTGCAAATAAAGAAATTATTTTATAATATTTTTCCATTGAACATAGAAAGCATAAGCTTTAATAACCTAAGATATTTAAGGAACAATATTACCATTAATTTTGAATGTATGTAAATGTGCTTTTAAATACTAATTGTCTTTAATTTATATTAATATAGCTGTTTCACTTCTTAATTTTTAGGCTTTGGCAAGACTAGGTGCAAATGTCACAGGAATTGATGCAAGCAACAGCCTAATAGAATTAGCAAAAGAAAAAAGTCAAAAAGACCCTAAGATAGAGGAAAACAGACTTCAGTACTGCTGTGAAACTATTGAGGTATACTTATTTAAAGCATATTTCATTCTAATGTTAAAAAAATAAAAAAATGAAAGATAGTGATATATTTTTAGTTATTAACTTATTATTTAAATATATAAAAACTAAAGGTCATTCACTCACTCATCACTAAATATTGAAAACCGCTTGACATATAAAGATGAAATTTGGCAGGGAGATAGATATAGTTTGTAGACGTCCACTAAGAACGGATTTTGAGACAGGGCCGGATTAAGGTGGTCTAAGGACTGTATTAAAATCAGTGTTTGTATTTAAGTCCCTCATTTTTTGTGCTACAAACTTAAATTGGGCAGGGAGTACCTAGGGATGAATCCAAACAACGCGTGGGTGAGTTGCTAGAGTCATATACATATAATCATTTTGAAATAAGCTCGAACTGAACCACATAAGATTTACTTCAGTTTAAAATAATGACTTATTAAATAACATATTTCAGGAACACTCAAAGCAATTTACCGATCACTATGATGCAGTAGTAGCCTCTGAAATAATAGAGCATGTTGCAGATAAAGAGCTGTTTATTAAATCCTGTGTACAATCTGTGAAGCCGGGAGGCATGATATTCATAACCACACCGAACAAATCTAGACTTACTCAGATTCTGGGTATATGTCTTGCAGAATATGTATTAAATACTGTCCCTAAGGGCACTCATGAGTATGAAAAATTCACTACACCTAATGAAGTCACATTTCTGTTGGAAAGAAGTGAGTACAAATTGTGATCATAATAATGAATTACCTTCTCAACATTAAAATTATCAATAAGTAAACATAATAAATTGGTGTTTTGTTTATATTTTCTGTTGTTAAACAAATAATAAAATAAAAATAATATAATTTGAATGTAATATTTGTTCATGTTATCCTTTGTTGAGCACAAATGTTTATATGCCATGGATGTTTATATATATATATATATAATATGTATTTAAAGTTATATATCAGTTATTTGGTATCCGTAACACAAGCCTTGTGGCTTACCATGCAACTAGTAGTGCTGTGTGTAATAATACCCCAACATATTTATTTATTACTACGTTTTTTATTACAGATAATTGTCATGTGCAAGTTATTCATGGCTTAATGTACAACCCTATAAATAATAAGTGGTCATGGGCCAGTTCACACACATTGATGTTTGCACTGCAGGCGATTAAACTTGAGAACGATCAATAAGTATTAGTAGTATAGCTACGTTGTATATAGTATTGTATGCAGGTATTGTTCAAAAAATAAATATTTCTATAAATCAAGACTGTTTTTATTTAATTACTAGCGACTCATTCTCCCATTGCTCAGGTTCGTCCCTAGGTGCTCACTGCCAAATTAAAAATGGGGCACAAAAAAATGAAGGACTTCCGAGCCATGAGACCTGAATCCAGCCCTGTCGCAAAATCATATTTAAAGCTGTTTTCGATATTTTGTGATGAGTCAGTGACCTTTCGCTTTTATATATATAATTTTAAAAATATTTCATTATTTCTGTCGTAACAATTCTTTTAATTAATATAATCATTACTTATATGAAAAATATTTTATTTTTTAAGAATTTTAGTTTTCAACTTTTACTTTATAATAAGCAATTTGAGCTTAGTGAGAAAAGAGAACAGAAAAACCAATAGGAAACCCCTTCTTAAAGTAGAATATAATTTTGGTATTATGAATACTAAAAAATACGTTTTGTCCGGTAAAACTAATATTTTTTTTTTAATCTTTTAAAGACTAGCGAAAACTCTTTTTTAAGACCTTTTTCATTTTAAGATAAGTAAGTACTTCTGCCACAATAAGACAATTTCAGTGACACTATGCCACTTTTACAAAATTATCGGTAAATGGCGTGACAGTAAAATAATATTCCTACAGAAGCAATGTCTTTGATAAAGCTTCTAAAAATCCCCAGTAGGTTGTTTCAAAAGAACGTTATAACATTTTTGAAGATACGTCGATATGACTTTGGCGGTAATTACCAAAACATTAGCAAAGTTAGTAGTATAATCTAGTGATGTGGTCGACAGACAGACAACTTTTTTTCGATATTAATGGCCATTCCAAAATATTTAATGTACAGATTCGACTTAGTTATAATTTTGTTATATGTATATAGATTGTGTAATGCACTTGAAATGATATTAACCCTTAAGTCATCTCTCTCATTATTTATGTTACTTCTAACAATCATTGTAATTTGAATTGTCGAATAAAAAGTACTTTTAATGTCTTAACTGAAAAAGTTAAATGTCATGTTTGCTACTATTTTACTAAGGTTATGAAAAATAAGATTAACGTGTTGCCTTTATAGTAATTGACAATAAGCTTCACTATATAGCAGTAAGACCATCTGCTTCAATATCTCAACTAAGACAAAAAGTGTGGCATCTCCTTGAGCTACCTGATTACTGCGAGGAAATTATAATATTAAAAAGTGAGGATAATAAAGAGTTACCATTAACGCATCTTCGTAAGGGTAATGATCCACAGCATCCATATTACTTAGAAGTATATCTTCCTGAGAATCATGCCTGTAAGTCATATTTTCTACATTTTTTTCAATTATAATCGACTTTCTCTCTCTCTTGTTGAACTTTACAGTAATTATTTTTCTTTTATTTTGATAACGAATCCTTAACTATACCTACTATTTATAAAGCTGAAGAGTTTGTTTGTTTGTTTGAACGCGCTAATCTCAGGAACTACTGGTTCGATTTGAAAAATTCTTTTTGTGTTGGATAGTCCGTTTATTGAGAAAGGATATATAGACCAGGGTAGAAGCCTTTAAAAATAATAAAAAGTGAAAAAAAAATAATAGTAGGATGAAACCCATTGGAAAAGGAGGAATATTATAAAAATGATAGGAAAAATAAATTACGGGCGATCTGAAGTCGGAAAGGGGGTGGGTGGTTAGTTGTTTTAAGGTTAAAAAATTGTTTATCTCGATTTCCGGCAAAACTACAAGTGTATTTAGGACATAAAAAGGTAAGTTTTCACCAAATTTCGTGAAAAATATTTTCTTTTTGTAAAAAATAAAAATAAAAAACCAAAAACTTTTTTGAATTTTTCACATAAATTTTGAGATTATGTGAAAAAAGTGTAAATACAAAAGTTTTAGATCTTTTTATTACCTACAACATTGCCATTTAACTTTTTTCCATAGGACTTGTAGTTTTGCCGGAAATCGAGATAAACACTTTTTTACCCTTAAAACAACAATTTATAGGTTTAATGACATCATTAAACCTATAAATTACATACAAACCTTACTTATACCCCATTAAAAATTAATAAGAAATACATAACCCTAAACATATAGTAAGAAATGTGTCAATTGTATATTTGTTTAAAGAAATTTAACTTATTTAATTATTAATCCCCTTTAAGCCACTGCCTCATTATTTAACAATAATAATATGATAACCATGGTTGATAACAAAATTAAAGAAGAAAATTTAGCATTAAACGATGCAGTATACAAAGAAAAAGTGAATCGTGAATATATAGGAAAGAGAACAGATATTGAAAATTGTAAGTGCACACTTTTTTTAATAACTTTAAATTTCTATATATTTTTTTATTTTGTTTTATTTTTCGTTTTTTTAGCAACATATACAGCAATGACCAATGAAAAAATGATCCGAAATAATCCAGTACAAAATCATGATTTCAAGCAAACTATTAATTACAAGAAATCTGAACTCTCTTGCAAAATGTCATCTTCGTCAATATTCTTTAAAATACATGGAAGAAAAAGTAGAGACAATTTTGCAAATATCCTACTTAAAATCCAAAGCGATCTTACAACTCTAAATAATAAATTATCAGACTTGGAAAACAGAATTCAAGTTTAAATTTATCAATGTATCAATTTAAGTTTAAATAAAACGCCTACGAAAAAAATATATTTTTATTTCCAATATATTACAAATAAATTTGCTCTAAATCAAAAAAATCTTGTAGGAATTATTTCTTATTATATATAAATCCTTTACACAATGTACAAAATTAACGTAATATTTTTACATTGATTAGAATAAATAGTTGCTAAATAACAATTTACAATGGATATTAAATTAATTGAGGTAAAGTTGACAAAAGCTGACTAGTAAACCTGCTTTGTGTTGAATATGAAGGGCTGCCAACATAAAAAAATGTGTTTTTGGTATAAAATAAATGAACGTTAAAGATAATAATTAATAAATTAATCTTGCGAGAAGTGCTAAATATTTTTTCAATAATATTTTTTCCCATCTTTATATCTTCAGGCAAGGAAATAGATGCTATTTGCTAAGTAATATTATAATTTGGCTTTTTAATATGGGAAATGTAATTGATAATATTTTTCAATAAAAAAAATAAGAATTAAAACCTATTATATCTTTATATAATAATAATTACCTGAAATATTGATTACCTGATTTATGTGTGCGTTTCTAACTATACAATAAAACAATCTAAACATTGGACGGACAATGCTTTAAACAGTTATTATATTGTTACAAAAATGAGTCACATTTTCATGAACGAATAAATTATTTACAAAGTAGTACAAAAACTAGATGGAATAAATTACACTATTACATTATTTTCACGAAGAAAATGGCAACCCTGTCATTTATTTATATTTTTACAGTACCTAGAGCAGCGTCACAAGCTAAATAAATATATTTGGTTTCTGTTACCAGCTAATACAACAAATATCGATAAAATTTGTGATTATACATTAGCTATACAAGCCCAAGTTATTTCTCAACGATAAGTAAATACCGTAGAAATATAAGACACATAAGGACCATAAGTATTTTGTGTTCAAGAATTGTCTTCTCAACAATGATTGTTCCTTCTGAAAAAAAGTAAAACTTTTAGTAACAATAGTTATGTATTAAACAGTATATCATTTATAGGTACATCACAATTATTATTTATGATAGTGTCCCTAGAAATTGTAACTTAAGTCTAGTGAACAATGACTGAATTCACAAAGCAGGGCACGCACTTAATTAGATACAGTTCATATATAATACAACTGGGAGTTACTTTTTCTGTAGTAATGCACTTGCTTGGGAAACCAAGTGAAGCTGGTTCAAATCCAGGGTTTTGCAACTATGATATATTAAAGGAGGAGACGCATTTTTAGGAGAAATTTGCTAGTTTTCAAAGACATGTGAACTATCAGCCCGCGCTTGGCCAGTGGTGGACTATGGCCTGATCCCCTCGTATTGAACCCAGCACGTACCCAGAAATAGAAAGTAAAAAAATCGTGACTAGTCATTCAGGGAGGCATGTCAACATGCTAACGGACCACTATTTACAAGAAATTTTAACGAATGCATTAACGTTTTCATTATAATAATAGAAATTTAGATGTGTATATATCTATTTATTACGTCCCAACTGTCCAACGACCTGTCGTTAACTTACTGTACCTACATACTGTCGTTACTAATTATTTATACAAACATTTTGTCATTTCCTTCAAACTTTGAATTAAGCAATGCCTATAATTTATAATGAAAAGACATTTATTTGAAAAGTACTATTGAGGTATTTACTTTTGCGTTTATATATTAGTATATTAGTTATGTTTATGGTAAATCGTTTTCTCTATATTATGTAATAAATATTACGTATATACTATATACCTAATGTGATAAGACTTCAAATAATAATATATAATAAATTAATAGGGCCATAGTAACATAAAATCTAGATTTATCTATTTAGTCGCAATCACGAACTAGACGTTAAAACTTAAAAGTAACGGCTCTTTTATAGTATTCGCTCATGAATAATGTTTTATTGCACCAAATGGTGTTCCGCTAAACCCTAGAATTCCGTGGGTCACAGGGGAAAGTTAAGCTTTTCAGGCATGAACCGTAATTTTAGAATTAGGTATATTGTTATACTATTCGACACATTATATAGTTAGGTTTTAATTTTGTTATCTAAAATAATAATATGTTTCCTTTATGACCTGTTCTTTTATGTAAAACAGCAAAGTATTGTAACTACAAGTTAGGGCATATTACACTATTCAGTATTAAGAGAGTCTAATTAGAACTGTCACACCGCCCGAAATACCGCGTGCAAACTCATTTACAAGGCGTACGTCGCGGTATCATGGGAAGACACTCGGACAGACTAACTTGCTTACTCTTATACGCTAAATCTTAGTAAGGCGATCTACAACGAAAATTTGTTAAGGATGCTTCCTTCATAGTAAAATAAGTGGTAATTATGTTTGAAATGATTCGCATATGAAAATATAAGCGGTTCGAGACCTGGATTTGAACCCGCATCACTCGGTTACCCAAGCAACCGCGTTACTACTAAGCTATCACTACACTGCCTTATTGAATAATGAACCAAAAATCGTGACAAAATACCCGGAAGCAGAAAGCAAAAGGAGACCACATTATTATAAAATATACTGTTCAATGTTCATGTTAGTATTCGAGACACGTGTAGGCCTTCTACGAATAGTGACTTGTATTTATCGGTTGTATGTTTTACAAACGTTTTCCCCGTGCCTATAATGTGAATCTAGCCTTGAATGTTATAACTTATATTGCACTAATAAATAGTACTTTGTTTTCGGTTCGTCCAGTTGTCGTCCAGCGTCGATAAAATTGTTCCTATTATCGTTCTATACGCTTTATTGATTGGACAAAATTAGGTTTTTTTTATCTTCTCGCAACGAAACGTTATAAGATAAGACTTTACACATAATAATTTGTCAAGTGTTAAAATACTTTAAAATACATAAAGTACTAGGTCGGACTCACCTTAAATTCGAGCTGGTATATACTTTGGGTACAGCATTTCGTCATCACCATGAAGCCACACATTCTCTCTTGCATTCCCAAAGCATATTCTATACTTCGGATCAAATCATTAGTCTTTAATACTAACAATGCTTGTCTATCCACTTGTTCTAAACAGTGAGTTACGTGATGTAACAAATTCGGTAACTCATTTTGGAATGTTGATTTCTGTAAAACAAAAATAAAAAAATATAATTTTAAGCAAATTGAACTTCGCTACAAGTGAGAAAATAAAGACACACCCTCTTGCTCTTATTCCTTATTTCTTATTTCTTACTATTTTTATCTCTCTCTAATTTTAAAACAAACTTACGAACATATTAGATTTGAAAGCTTTTTTTTTTATTGTAAAATTAACTATCTTCATATCAGGAGAGGGATTTCGAGAGAATAGAAAAACAAGGGCAATGCATGCCGGGTTCAGTTTTTTTTTTTATTTCTTTTACACTCATAGTACGATGGGACAATTCAACACCAAAAGCTAAGAATTTTTTTTCTATCTGTTCTGAAATTGTACTTTTGAAATCAATCACAGTAAACTTAATCACTTATACTTTATTATTATTACATTATTTGCATAACTTAAGGCTGATTTATTACACGTATTAAGTGATTAAGTAGTTAACTAAATTTTAACTTAATTTTAAGTGATTAAGTGCGTGTAAACAGACAATTTAGTAGCAAGTCGCAAGTTAAAATTTAGTTGATTACTTAAATACTAAATTAGAATGTTTTCTATTTTTTCGAATAAGTAGGTGGGCGGGGCTTATTTTTGGATCCGTTCGGACAGGTGCAATTTAGTAAAATGCATAAGTGTTGACGCGCCATTTTTTAATTGAAACTTCTTTAGAAGTAGAACGAAAAAGTAAGTCCATAGAGACACAAACACGTAAATCAAGTACCAGGCGCTCAGAGACGGGGTATAGTTAGCGCCACCAATGACGGCTGATCATGCTGGTAATCGTGAGGAATTGTTTTTGAAGGGAAGTTACAATATCATTAGTATTTATACAGTGTGTAAACAGTGAGTTAAATATATAAATAAAGAAGTTTCACTTCTGACATGTGTAATGTATATTGAATCTTTAATTTTTTTATTATTTGAGTATGGTTATTTCTCTAATTATTTCATCTTTTATTTCGTCCAAGACCTCACTAATAGCAATTTTAAGCACAGAATTTACGACTTTATTACGTTGTTGATTGTCCATCTTGAGTGAACTTATCTACTTAATACGTTTGGACACCTACTTAAATATAAGTCACATAAAATTAAGTTAAAATTTAGTTAACTACTTAATCACTTAATACGTGTAAATCAGCCTTTACGCATAGAAGTTGGACAACATATTTGTCCTTTACTTCTATTACTATTATGTCTTTATAAATTATGAATCAATAGTGGAAAAACACAAATAACTCAAACATAAAAAAATATAAGATGTTGAGTAACCATGGATGACTTGCAAATTTTAATATTTTAATTAAACTATGCTAATTATGCTATGCTTTAAAAAAAACATTAATATTTATTATTTAGATTTATGTATATTCATTTTATCTTACCTCCAATGATGATGGTTTAGTTTTGTCTATGCCTTTTAATATAACATCCCATGGCCTTCCTGTCACCATACAAGCAAAAAGCCCATACAACTCCTTTTGTATACCCAACTGCTCAGCGTGTTCACGAATTTGATTCCTATCCCTAGCTATTATTGATAACCATAACTTTGAATAATGATATCGGAACTTGTCTGTAAGTTGCTGCAAAGTGAACAAAAAATATATATTTAATAATATATTACGACATTGTTACACACAGCACCATGTAGTTCTGTGGTAAGCTACAAGGCTTGAGTTACGGATACCAGATAGTTAAAACATTATACATATTTTTCTTTAAATACATACATCTTATAAATATAAACACGACTGGTGTACAAACATTTGTGCTCAACAAATGAATGTCCCTAGCGGAACTTGAATCACGACCACTGATGCAGCGTATAGAATCACAACAAACTGAGCCAAATGTGTTGTTAAAAATATATTAACTTTTGTCATAACCTGACTCAAGATATATATGAAAGTAAAATTTAACCCGTCAACGCTAACAAACGAGACACAATAGATTTTTAATTGTTATCCGGTCAATGGCGGCCGAGAGCCCCTAGACGGATTAATAACCAAAAATCATTTTTTTTACTATATACACAATTAATCATTTTACCATAATTAAATAACTTACTGCATATAACCCATGGTCCAGTAAAAACACCGTGACATCTTTGTCTTTGGGATCCTTTTTCACTAAGATATTCCCAGGGTGTGGGTCACTATGCACAAAACCTGTCACAAAGATCATATGCGAATACAGATCACCTAACTTTGTACATAAGTCAGGTCTGCTTATTTTATGTTCCTAAAAAAATATGTAAAATACTACATAAACATAAGCATCATAATTACTCTTTAAAAGATATTTACTTTTAATATTTAATATATAAATAAAGTGGCCAAAAACAGTTATCTATAATTATTTATGAATTTTAAGAAAGTATAATAACCATAATAAAAATATAAATGCTAGTTAGTATTTTATGTAAAAGATTAAATATTAATTTCTTAAAATATGAAATTATAACATGTTGGATAATTTTACTTACATCCAAATATTTAACATCATTAACTTGACCTCCATTAACATACTCCATAATTAAAACCCGCTCAGTGCTGTAATCCCAATAAATTTTAGGTACTTTTAGCCATGTATAATTTTGAAACATCTCTGAAACCTTTTCTGCATTTCTTCCTTCTTGAAGGAAATCTAATTCTTTAGTAATATTCTTTTTTGTTTCATCAACAAGCCATTGCATTTCAAAGTCAGGAAAAACTTTTGACATAGTTTTTATGATGAATTCCATCCACTTTAAGTCTATTTTGATATTTTTTCGAACAAAATGATGCTGAACCTTCACTGCTACTTCTGAACCATCTTTCAATTTTGCTCTATGAACTTGTGCTAAAGATGCTGTACCCAATGGTTCAGAATCAAATTCATCAAATAGTTCCTTTGGCTAAAAATATGTATAAAAGAACATTCTGTGACTAAAATGTTTGTAATGGATTTATCACTTAACAATGTAATTGTTATGCAATAAGGAAATAGTTCATTTAATAATACATATAAAAAAATGTATAATAGACATAAAACTTACATCTTTTTTGAGATCTTCTCTAATTACTTCATATAATTCTTCAATTGTGTTTCTTGGGGCATCTTTGTGCAATATTCGCATAGTTTGCACATATTCACTGGGTAATAAATAGTCAAGTGCACCAACATGTTGGCCGACTTTTATGTATACACCTTTGTTGGCTTTACATAATTTAAGCAGTTTCTCTGCCCCAATTTGATGAGCTTGGCGTTTGATCTGCAAATACTCTTCAGAGCTTTTGTCCCACTCTTTGCTATACAACATAGACTGGTAGGTCCTACCGATATCTACTGCTGTGTAAGCAGTCCTGGTTAGTCTCACTATAGCAAACGAATTGTAATCTGCATCAGAATACTTAAGAGCAACAACACCACTTCCAATTGTAACACCACCAAACAGTGAATATTTTACAAATTTGCTTAAATTTCTTAACAACATTTTTTATATATACACTTGACTAAAATAAAAACTTGACATACTATTCCAGATTTTTTATTTAAATACGAGAATCATTACTACCTATTCGTCAAGAATCTCGTCCATAAGTGTATAATCTATGATCTCGTCCACGTCCAGTAATTATTATAGGTACTTACTAAATGACAAATGTCACTTAAGACACACATGACACAGTTGACAGTACACTGTCAAACTTCAAAATTGACAGATGACCATAGAGAATATTGCTATTTTGCTATTTGCTACATATAATCAATGATATTTTAACTACAGATATGTTATACGCTCACTAAACAACCGAAAAAAGTGTTCCGCGCTGCACACATACACACTTTTCATTCAAGGTACATGTCAAAATGATAGAAAGGGGATAGTCGATAAAATCAATAAGAAAAAAAGAGACAGCTAATGTTGTCAATTGCGCGTCAATGTAAACAAACATTAGTCTAGCGACCGATGACATATCAGAATATTAGGCAAATAATTGAAATATATTAATAAATCGAAGTATTCTGCGTTCTTACATGTGGTATGAGATCCCTTGTGTTTTATTAACTTTGGTATCATAATTGGTGCATTTCCTAAATACACAGGATGGCATTTTTTTAAATTTTGTAGCAGCGTACCACTCGTCGCCATGCGGTGACACAGACTAAAGGCAATACGTCCTAATTAGGACATTTTCGAGTTTTCACGATTGCGCGCTCATAACATATCTATAGTTAAAATATCATTGCATATAAGGCTCACTGTATTTGACCCAACTTGTTTTGATTTTCGGGTTTTATTTATTTTTAATTATGTGTTCGTCGTTTGTTAGTTAATGTTCGAATGTAAAAATTGTTTGTTCGTCTTTTATTTATTTATAATTAAACAAATGTTCATCCTTAAGTTGGACACCCTTACTAGATATCTTTATTTTTATCGCTTAGATTATTTAATTTTGATCAATTATCGTTTGTTCGACGACTATTGGTAATTGTTCGATCATAAAATCAATTAAATTCCCTATTATTAAAAGTCAAGTTGGGTCAAATTCAGTGAGCCTACATATAACTAATGAGTAATGACTGTTGAGCACAGAAATCAGAATACTATAATAAACTCGCACAGTGTAAAGAATAGACCCAGAGGTTCAACGCGTTTGAAGTCACGCGAAATGCCGGCGTATCTTATTGCTGCAGGATAGTCACAATATCGGCCTTTTCCAATTACAGCACTAAGGCACATTATGCGGCATAATGCTCAACGTTGAATGTTCCAATTACAACAGCGCTTCGCACAATCGAACACTGCTTTTGCGTGATGCTGTGTTAAAAAAATAAATATACCGTGTATCGATGAAGGTTACAAGAGTAATAACATTGACTTTTTTTATATTCCACGTTTATAATGTGAATACAATTTTATTTTAGAATCCAAAACTATAAAGGTAGGTAAGTAATCTTATTGTGGATTGTTGAAAACTTATCCAACGACCAACAAAAAAAACTAGATTATTTGATCTTGCTAAGCAGAGTTATAATATAAAGAATTAATGGAAGGGCTATTAGTTGGATGTCTTTACAGTTTACGGAGCTTAGGGAGCATAGTATATGGGCACTCCAATATTTATTCCGATTGAAGACTGATAAACTCAAAAATGTGTAGTTTTATGTAAATAATCTTTTTCTAGCTTCTTAATTTCAATAATTATATTCCTGTTTCTAATTTTTGGATATGGCAACAGTAGTACCACCATATTTCTTTCTTTAGTGATCCGTTTCCGTTGACAGATCTTTTTAACTAAAATCTCTCAAAATGAAGGCTAAAGGAGAGGTAAGTTTTAAGAAAATAAAATGATCGCGGGGAGATTCTTATGTTTCGAATTAAAAAAAATAATAATGATGAAAAACTGTGTAAATTCGGATTGAAGTGCCCATGAGTGATTATTTCAAAATGTGTTATAGGTATAGAGATGATCGGTACATGATACACGTTGCCGCGGACTGCAAATTTCAATAAAATCATCATGTAAAGTTAAAATTTTGAAATTGAAAATGCATCGACATATATTATTTTAGCTCTCATACTATTTTATAATATTTTCCATGTAGATCCTATAAATTGTTTTAATAATACCACTTATAATTTTTGTAGGTTAAGTCATGTTGTTTGTAGTCAACATGTTAAATTTTTGAGAGGATATGCGGAATTTTAATTAATTCTATTTCAGTATCCTTAGAAATTAGTACTGGGTCATCCATGGTACAGACATTCTGTTTATATATTAAAAATAACATCAATTATTTTTCAGTTGAAAGAATATGAAGTCATTGGACGTAAGCTCCCATCGGACAATGAGCCGAAACCTCCTCTTTATAGAATGAGAATTTTCTCTCCTGATCCCATTGTTGCTAAATCACGTTTTTGGTACTTCTTGAGACAACTGAAGAAGTTTAAGAAGACTACTGGAGAAATTGTCTCTATAAAGGTTAGTATATACAATAATGGTACTAATTATTGAAAAAACATTTACTCCTATTAAAAGCAAAATTAGATATATGAACATATCAAATAAAACTTTGATAAATCCAGATAGTTTGGTCCTAAATAATCTAAATAATAATGTCCTCCCGGCCGATTACGGCCACGGCGGCCAATCTCATTGAGACTAGCCAACGGCGCGGGACATATTATAGTGCACAAGTGTACGCGCAAACACAAGTGCACTCTCTGTTCCTTATCACTCTCATATTCCGGTGGGACGACTGCTCGACACGACCAGTGAGAGTTAAGGCGCAGGACCGACGGCTTTACGTGCTCTCCGAGGCACGGGGGTGAAACACCGCCAACTTCCCAACTCCGGGCTGTTACTGAGCCTTCGAAACAGACAGACTCAATAACTAAACTTGGCCCGACACGGGACTCGAACCCAGGACCTCCCGGTGTGCGACCGTACATGCTAGCCACTACACCACCGAGGCAGTAAATAATCTAAATACCAACATCACAATACTCCCATTGAAATTAAATCTTCATAGTTAAAAGCCAATAATATAATTAAAATGTAAAGCTCTTATTACTTTTTGCATATTTTAAAATTTTGGTTTTTCAATAATATTTGATTGACAAAACATCTTACTTTGGAATAATCATTATTTTTTAATTTAGTACTTGGTAATAGAGTAATATTTTTTAAATTTAAATATTTGGGTTGCTAATCTACTATATATTAAATTGCTAGACACATTAAGCTTATTTACTTTGTAATAATAAAATATTTTGAAACAATAATATTCATTTTTGAGATTATTTTTACTACATATTTTAAATTTTACGAACTACATATTATGTCATCAGTGAATGTTTGTAATGTGACCCTATTTCACACAGAGTAAAATAGTAAATCAAATGTTATATATTATTACAATAGTATTTGGTAATTAACTACATTAAGATATAAACTACCAATGACAATTGGACATAGTTATGCAGACCAGAACTAACCCACAATCATGGTGCAAATTGAGTTAAGTAAGGATAGGTCCAAAATTGCGTGTTTTATATATGCTAAAAAGATCTAAGCTATCTTATGATTTTTTGTATGCAAAAGACACTGACAAGATGTGGGTTACGTTTCATTATGAAAACTTATCATATCTCAAAACAGTCATTCTGTGGGTTACTTCTGGTCTGCATAACTATGTCCAATTGAAAGGTCGTAACTTGTAAGCTATAATAATTTAAGTGTTGTAAATCTAAAGGGTCTAAGTGCCAATTTAATTACTTTGAGATGGCATCTAAATTCAACTTTATGTATATGTATGACCCTTCAATTATTATACCTGCAAGTATTTTTATATGATTTAAATTTGTATTCATCAAATTTGATCTCTTTTCAATTTCCTTAATATTTGTATAATAATTTAAAATTAGTTACATAAACTTCTATTTATTCTACTACTATTAGCAATGTATTGTGTGTTCATAGCTTGGTTAGAATTATTTTATGAAATTATTTACTTATACATATATAATATAATAAACTACAATATTATTATAATTTTGGTAGGAAATCCCAGAAAAAAGCCCAATTAAGATCAAGAACTTTGGTATCTGGCTGCGTTATGAGTCTCGCTCTGGAGTGCACAACATGTACCGTGAGTACCGTGACCTGAGTGTTGGTGGTGCAGTGACAACATGCTACCGTGACATGGGCGCTCGCCACAGGGCGCGTGCGCACTCTATTCAGGTAATAATACTTATTATCACTTAATGTACTGATAATTTGGTTGCATAATATTAATAGATATTTAAATTTAAAAATTATATAAAGTTGGAAATAAAAGTCATTGTAAGTATGTAAAAAAATGAATTGTTTAATTACAGGTCATGTACATTACATAATGTACATGACCTGTAATTAAACAATTCATTTTTTTTTCTTATTACAAGGCTCATTTTCTTTGACTGCTTAACATTTTTTGTTAATTATTTTCGTATTAGATTTAAATCATTATGGTCAAGTTTATAATAATGATGGTAACATCCACAGATTATCAAAGTGGAAGTAATCAAGGCGTCAGCATGCCGCCGACCGCAGGTGAAACAGTTCCACAACAGCTCGATCCGCTTCCCTCTGCCCAAGCGCGTGCACCACTACAAGAGACTCAACACCTTCGCCTACAAGAGGCCAAGCACATATTTCTTGTAATTTTATTGATAACAATAACAATAAAAATTAAAAATGTAAAAATCTAATATTTCTTATTATTTTTATTATCTCTAAAACATCTTTAGAACGGTAGTTGAAGGCAAATCTGGTTCTCCATATATTTAAAGCTCGTAGATTTTTTATTTCTGAGCTACTCTGCAATGTATATTGTAAAAGTAACAACATGGTATGCTAATTGCCGGATCATTTATTTTAGTCGTGTATATAGGAACTTCACTTATCTGTATTCAAATCTGATGATGAATTTTAAGTTATAATACTATAGGTACTTAAAAGATAATATCGGTAAATATATTATGCGAAATTCAGACAACTACGCGATGTATGGATCGGTTAAGCCGATTTGTAAGATCCCGGGAACATACAAGTCGGACACACGGAAAGTTTCAAAGTATACCTTCCTTTGAGCTTTACCTACATTACTTTACTCTATGGCTTTACCGCAGTCTATTATAAATATATAGAAATCTGAGGTAACTATGTTACATTCAAGCCCCCGCAAACAGCGAACATCGATCGGCCGATACTCGATAGTTTGGTCTGGTAAGCGCGCACACTGGCCGGGAGGCCCACTCCCTCCCTCCCCCATTTGTCGCATAAAAAAAAAGTGTTGGGTGCGTATACTAGACTAAGTTCATCGCTTATTTGATTGAAATGTGATTTGCAACGCTACCTCCCGGACTATAAACACGACATTCCGGTGTCAAAACTCGAAGAAACTGAAAGTTTGTCATACTGAACAATACGTAGTGTGCGCGCGTGGAAGCCCGTCGTACTGATTAAGCAGTCGGCCGATAGTTTGCCGACTGTTTAGTTTGAAGACAATCGATTAGCACTCAAACTTAGTCTGCCGTACCAAATCGTTCTAATATGCGTGCTTCCATACATCAGCTCCATACTGATTTAAGCAACCAACTAAACTATCGACCGATCGAAAGTCCGTAGTTTGCGGGGACTGGTAATTATTATTACTTTGCGCAGATAATCATGGGGTATTACATCAATTTTTGAAAAGTGTCTCAATTAATTCTGAAGTCATAATAAACCACAAAAAAAAACACCAAATTTTTATTCAATCGATAAGTGTTATAAAAATTCATTTAAATTTTTACTTTTTCAAATTACGCGCCTCATTGGTCGAAAACGCTATGTGTCAGTACGATAGTGGATTTTGTAAATAAATGCGCTGATAATTTGTATGAAGTTGATAATAATTGTTTATAGTTTAAAAATGTTTTATTCTACTTATCATTGCTGTGCTGTTTCTGAAAGAAAGAATACTAGTGCAAAAACAACGAACAAATTATTTATTTTTGTGTACACGGCGGTATGACGTAATAAAGTTCGTGGTGTTTAAAAACATAACAAAATAAATTTTAAAAATAAATTCCAAGTTTTCAGGTTTTTTAATTTTATGAACTAAAACCAAGATTTTCCGAATGCTTTTTGCCTAAGCTATCTTGATAATATATTTTATTAGATCGGTTTTCATATGGAGTAAAATACCCTAAAGGGAACGTGCACGAATCGACTAAAGCGGAAAAATCTATGCGGACAAAGTAAAGGACACAATGATATTTTAACTATAGATATGTTATGAGCGCGCAATCGTGAAAACTCGAAAACATCCTAATTAGGACGTATTGCCTTTAGTCTGTGTCACCGCATGGCGACGAGTGGTACGCTGCTACAAAATTAAAAAAAATGCCATCCTGTGTATTTAGGAAATACACCAATTATGATACCAAAGTTAATAAAACACAAGGGATCTCATACCACATGTAAGAACGGAGAATACTTCGATTTATTAATATATTTCAATTAATTGCCTAATATTCTGATATGTCATCGGTCGCTAGACTAATGTTTGTATACATTGACGCGCAATTGACAACATTAGCTGTCTCTTTTTTTCTTATTGATTTTATCGACTATCCCCTTTCTATCATTTTGACATGTACCTTGAATGAAAAGTGTGTATGTGTGCAGCGCGGAACACTTTTTTCGGTTGTTTAGTGAGCGTATAACATATCTATAGTTAAAATATCATTGAAAGGACATTTATAAAACCTGTCATCGTGCTTCCAATAATGTAAACAAAATTATCTCTTCAATTATATTATTTTTGAATATGTTAAATATGGGTTCTTCTCTCTCTTCGAGACCGGCCATGTATTGGTGGAAGAGATAATAAATAAAGAAAATAAGACTGTGATAACTGGCAAAATTGTCGCACAAACTAAAATATACAATGTTTACGACGTGAAAATAATCTTATATCAGATATAGTAGTATAGATTCTATACTACGTATTTATAAAGCTGAAGAGTTTGTTTGTTTGTTTGAACGCACTAATCTCAGGAACTACTGGTTCGATTTGAAAAATTCTTTTTGTGTTGGATAGTACGTTTACCGATAATTTTCACTAATAAAATAATTCTGTTTACTTGTTATAAATGTCGATGTCTACTATTATTATAATAGAGTACAAGATTCGGAGTTGCGACGCCAGTCGGCTAGTCGGCTGCACCTTCGTTGTGCACGTTCCCTATTGATAACCATAGTTCATATTCATCGCTACATCTTATATCCATGTCCAATATCCATACATTCTATTATAATGTATTACACTGGTAATGAAAGGCGTAATAATGGTGGAAATAAAAAATAAAAAATAAAAAAATCGCTTTATTTTTTAAAATTCATAAAATGTTTAATTAAATGCCAATATATAATTTATTATTTAGAATACAAATTAACTATAAACGTAACTTTAATTCTCTATCGCTATATATCTAATAATAATGTGGCCCGTTCTGTGCTTTGCTTGTATTGGACTAACTGAATATTTAACCTATCAGTCATATCATACTTATGTAACCACAAAGGATACATTTAGAGCCCACATTTACTTGCGAGACTCCACACATTTACTTGGGAGACTCCAAGTAATGCTCAACCCAAGACCATGGTCGCTGTTTTCGATTTTTGCCGCACATTTTATGTTAATTAATAACTCCGCCCTCCTTCGCTGGGCGTAAGTTAAAATAAATTAACAGGTTTTTATAATTTTCTAATAAAATAAAAGTAGCTCAAGTTACTCCTTATAACATTAGCTATCTGCGAGAGCCCGGTCAAAATGGGTCCAGCCTTTTCACAGATTAGCCGGAACATCCAGTGCCTGACACACAGTCTGTGACCGCATTACGGGTCACAGACGGTGTATCAGGCAAAAAATCTACAAATTATAGATTCGGCCACCGCGATCAATAATAATTACTTAGTACTGTCATGTTACCTTCGATATCAAATACAATATCCCTATTAAATGCTAGCACAAAATAAAGAGATAACAAGCAAAGATATTGGTTTCATTTAAAAACAAATCATGGAATATTTATTTTATTCCCGGAAGTACTCAATATTTTTCAGTTTCTGACGGCAATTCAAATAAAATGTCAAATAGAATTCGATATTAATGGTAAACTTAGGTTTAGATGTTAATCTTCCGTTACAGCAACCATGGTCGTGGTGGAACTAAGAAATTAGCATTTAAGAAACTAAATTCGTCATCGCAGTCCAAGACGACGACAGTAACAATAAACTTAAAATTAAAAAAAACTAAAAACACGCTTTTTATAGAAAACCAAACTAAAAAATAGAAAATAAATTTTAATGTATTTAAATTATGTGATTTTAAAAAAAGCGTGGGGTGCATGGTGTCAATAGTTATAAATGTTTTATTGATAGATATGAGAGTGATTATCATTTTGATAATATCTTAAAAAGCACCCCACTCAACTAATTAATTTAAAATCATTAAAATTTATTTTCTATTTATACACGCTTTTTATTAGCTTCACCTGTATGTTTGTATGTTTGTACGTTTGTATGTTTGTAACCGACTTCTTTGGGCGCGGGTCAAAATCGCGCCCAAAGAAGTCGGTTACAAACATACAAACAAACATACGGGTGAAGCTAATAAAAAGCGTGTAAAAAATCTTAATATATCGCTACTTATAAACGAAAACTGAAAATGCCATACATTAAGCATTTTTTCAGGAGAGCTCATTAGCCATAGATGCGTAAAAATGCATATAATAATAAATAAATAAATGTATGCACTTGTGACTTAGAGGCCGATTTTGACGGGTGTCTTTGTGAAACTATAAGAGAACCGGCATTTTAGCACATTTTTAAATTAAAAGTGGTATTGCACAATTTTGATTCATTTATAAGCAGCGATAAAACTTTTATATAAAATATAATTCATTTAACGTTACACATCATTTAATACAATTTATTATCAAGTTATCGATGTAAATATACTAAATCCTATCTAAGTACACACACATACGTTTGCTACAGTTAAATAAAATCTTAATGTTAAAATTTTGTAGTAACTACATTGTTTTCATATAATCTTAAAAGTTATTGCGGCGCATGCTAAAAAACTTTGCTTTTTCTACATTTTTTATTTCAGTGTATTAAAACTCGAAACTTTGATTAAATATGCACTTTTTCATAAATCACTCATCTATTGGCGATTTATCCTCCACATATTGGAGGTTATTAAGTAAATAATTTAAGAGACAGGAATATTTAGAAATTAAATATTTTTGATACGAACAATATTACTAGTCTAGTCAACAAATTAGAAAAAGTAATTCTTGTTCCCGATCCTAAAAGTACGTGCGATACCCCATTTGATTCGGAATGACACCTGGAAAAAGGTATCTAGAGCATTTATTAGCATGTAAAAAAAGCAAATTAATTTTCAATTTTATATATAATTGATAGAAATTAAAAATTTTAAAAACCTCCAACATACTATAATAATAAATAAAAATATATTATAATAAATATAAATAAATTCAATTTTTCGTTAATAACATAAAAATAATTACTATTCAAGTCCATATTTTATTTTTTATTTTCAAAAATAATTATTTGTGTAATTTTCATTATATAATACTTTAGTAACGTCTTTTTAACTGTTAACAATAATACATTTAAAAGGCATACAATTTTACTTTACATAAGTATAAAAACTAATATTTAATTTTTTTTCGTAAAGGTTTTTTAAAATATATTTAGACAAAATATTACAAACCTAATTTTGTGACATTGAATTTTTGAGGCCCATCTATGAATAATTCTTATATAATATACAGTACTTAAATTTCTTAGTCTGAAAAATATTATGTAATATTACTAAAAACAATTCACAAATCATTTTCATATACATACTCAGTAATTTCAAAAACATCTGAAATAAGGGTATAATAACTAACAGTAGTATATAATATATCAGGACATATATAAATATAATTGAAATGACTGTATTTCATTTTAATTTAACTTTTCACTAAACGCATATTAAAGTAAATACGGTACTAACATCAAAAAAATCATTTTTAAAACTATTGACTGTCTGTCCGTCCGGCTTATCTCTGAAACGGCTGGACCGATTTTGACGGGACTTTTACTCACAGGCATGTCAAAGTAGCAACTTAGGGTACTTTTATTATATTAGAAAATTATAAAAACCGTTTATTAGGGCGAGCGAAGCGATACCTAACACTATCCCACAACCTGAGCATTTTGTTGTACACTTTACTGAAAAACTGTCACGCCTATAGGTTTGAGCTTTAACATATTAATTTAACTTAATATCTAGATGTGTTATCTGTTAAAAAAATTAAATTTTATAACCAATAAAAAATTACATTATCAATTTTTTGTTCATTGGATAGAATATTATTAGTAGTACACTAACGCCATCTATTAGAAAACCAAAGAGTTAACATCGCTGTAACATTATTACCCGTTAGAAAAACTATGCGAGCCCTCATAAATCTCAGCTTAAAATATACTACTATTAGTTATTATAGTATATTACTCCAGAATATTTGAGTACTGAGTTTTCATTCCAATTCGTAAAGCCGCTTTAACATAAAGAACCAACAAAGACACGTACTAGCGCATTTATAATATCTGATATATATTCGAATGTATGTGTTATTTTGTGTTTCAATTTTTTAATCAGCTAACTAGTAACTTAACCTAACTAAAGCTAGGTCACCGAGCAGAAAGAATTTTGGCTGTTGACCTGTTGTTTAATGTCTCTGTCACTCTCGCGTAATTGTAATGCATCTCGCACGCACCAATGCAATGCCGCTATCCTCGAGGGCTGTAAACATTTTTGTAAGGTGTATTTTGAAGTGAAACTTCTTATGCGACTTCCCTACCATGGAGGGGTTATTTTTTTTAAATATGTTGGGACATTATTTCAACAGCGCCATCTAGTTCCGCAGTAAGCTACGTAACGTGCTTGTGTTGCGGATACCAGATAGTTGATATACTACACATATAAATTTTAAATACATACATATTATAAATATAAACACCCATGACTGGAGTATAAACATTCGTGATTAGCAAATGAATGTCCCCAGCGGGACTCGAACCCGCGACCGCTGGCGCAGAAAGTAGGGTCACCACCAACGGAGCCTAACGTGTCGTCATAGTCGTCAGTCGTTATGAAAGCACTGTTGCGTTAAACGTTCTAAGTATAAAATATAAACAAGTACCAGGCACTGAGAGATGGGGAAGAATTAGCGCCACCACCCCTCAGACGGTCAAGATGTGCAGGTCGGGGGCACAGTAAAAATATCAACAGTATGGAAACTAGGCCTAGTTGTTAAAATAAATACCTACGCTCCATTGGAGTGTTAGGGTTGTCGCTCTTAATGTTTTCGAAATTGTTTATTTATTAAAACATTTTGTTTTTTGTAGTGATCTAACAATCGAGTTGAAATACACAAGTAGTTTACAAATAAAATATAAATGGGTATAATCTCATGGTGTTAATATCAGTAAAAGATGATAGTTTGTAAGGCGGAACATAAATCATTCTTACCTTTCAAAATCAGTAGGGAGTTTAAAAAACGAAATCTCCAGTTTTGATGAAGCAGAGTTCAAACAGCCGTATACTACGCAATAAGTTCGTGGCATCTTTAAAAAGATCGCGGTAATAAACTTTTAACGAAACCAGCCGTCTCAACGCGGCACACACGACTGACAGCACCGCAGCGTCCGCTAAAGGAGCCTCGTTGATGCGCGTATTTGTGTGAGTGTGCCGTTTCGAACGTTAAGTATGCAGTTTCCGTACTGGTTGATATTTTTACTGTGTCGGGGGTCTCGCCCACCGCAAGTCAGTGATTTTTAATGTTACGTTATGTGTAGCAAAAGTATTACAATACTTATGACGTCGTTATGACGTGCTTAACTTATGACGTGGCTGCTCATGCTGGTAATCGTGAGGAATTGTTTTTGAAGTGAAATTACAATATCATTAGAATTTATACAGTGTGTAAGCAGGGAGTTAAATTTATAAACAAAGAAGTTTCACTTCTGACATGACGTGTACTTTGTACGCACGCACTTTTTGTTTGTTAATTTTGTTTAATAATTTTTAAATAACGAACGAACGGCATTCGATAAGACATGCGCAAAACAGTACTTTGTAAAGTTTTTATAATATTTATTATTATTTTTATAAATTTTACTAAAAAAAAATTTAGATTTCATCACCATAAATAATTTATATAATAATAATTTATTTAATAAGTTAGTAATTTATTTTTATTTCCTTCATATATATGATTTACTTGAAACCGCGCACTTAATACAAAAATGTTTGTGACTACCGTCAGTTGGCAAAGGGGTCATTGTAAAATTCCTCCTGCTCCGCGACTTTGATATACATACTAAGAGAATAGATTTTTTTAAAATCCCTAAAGAAATTGACAAACGTATTGGCTCTTCATTATAAAATTAAAAATATTCGTAGCTTAAGCAGCCAATATTTTAAGAGCCAACTTGGCCGCAGCGCGTTTAGCTTGCGACTTGTTCGAGCCGACGCCGTACGCCGTGTGTTGCTTGCTTTCCTTCGTGAATGTCACCGGCACCATCACTTTTGGAACAGTAGTTTTGGTCATGATGGGATTTCTGCAACATTCATTCAAACAGTTATAAAAAAGAATATATATTAACATATTGCAATTCAATCATTAAAAAAATTAAAACTCATTAAATCTTTCATATAGACAGTGGTAGCCCAGTGGTAACGCGTTCGCTTGGATAACCGAGTGATGCAGGTTCAAATTCGGGTCTCACCACCTCTCATATTTTCATGTGTGAATCAATCCTAACATGATTACCACTTGTAGATGAAGGAAAAGTCGTGAAGACTTGTACATACACTAGGCCAGCGTGACGGATAGGCCATAGCCTGATCCCTCTCGTATTAAAGAGAGGCCCGTGCTTAAAGTATGACGTTAAAAAGGGCTTTGTATTGTGGAACCACCAATCAATCAAACAATCACATGTATTATAAAAATTTTTAAAACCAACCAAATACTTTGTTAGGTTAAAAAATGAAATATTAGACATACTTGAAAACAGGACAATGGTGTATCATCTCCATGAGCACCCTGACCGGCTGCTTGGGGATGCACATTGAGAACGCGCTGATCTCCTTGTGCATGATCCTGTACACCATCGCCCACACCACGTCCAGATCTCCGGCCGTGTCGAGGTATACTGCTCCTACTATTGCTTCGAATATATCGCTGAGGCACTGAAAATATCGGACTTTTAAGTAAATATCATCGGTAAATGTACTTTTTTTACCATCACTTAACTTCGAGTACTCGTACTTAAAAAAATATACTAATGAGCAGACAAGTTGATTCAAAAGATGGTAGATTTCATGGAGATTTTAAAATACTATCACACGTCCATTTTCTGTAATAAACGAATGTTTATTTTCTGTTAAATGACCCATTTCATTATATTTAAAGTACATTTACCTATGATATTTACTTATATTTCTTTAAAAACCATTTGTTTGATTTGACAACAAGTTTCTTGTGAGGCCGCAACGGCGTTAAAACGTATAAATAATTAAAGCCTCTACTCACAATGCCGAAAAATTCTCCTCCGGGTGGAATATTTAATGTAACTATATAGTGCAGTATGGAATATATTTTTAGTTTTCATTATAATGGTTGGTACTCTAGTATTAGTACTAGAGTACTCTAGTATTAGTACTAGAGTACTAGAGTAACATTAGGTTACACACATAAATTTTTTTAAGTTAGTTAAAATGCTGATTTTAACTAACTAACTGCCTCATAAGAGGGCTTTTCTTCCCATGCCTTCGATCAATTATCGTTACCTTCGGAGACACCTGTATATAGAATCCCATTCCATTCATGTAACTCACCTTAGGTACGTCGATGTACTGAGCAATGTTACAATCTTCTTCTTCTATGAGATACAATACATCTTCCACGATCTCATGGTCCCTCTCCTCTTGGTGTTCTACGAACGTTTTTATTGCGTTTTCAAGTCCTGCGTTTATTTGAGAACATAAGAACCTGAAAGATTTAAAAAAATCATAAAATCACAGAAATAAAATTATTTATTGACAATTAAAATGTTATTATGACTTATTATTTGAAGTAAAGCTATTCCATCCTATACTTATACTATTTATTATATTCACACGATAACAAAACAGTTATGAAAGTTCTTTAAGAAGGTTATGTGAATAAAAGCATCAAGCAAAACCTGGTTCCATAAATTACACGATAAAATTAATGAGTCGCAAAAACAAAATACAGTGTAAACTCCATGTAACGTAACTCGATTTAACGACGAACTCCCTAAAGCGTTAAAATCACTTTGCTTTGGTTGGTTTAGCTTGTTTTCCATACAATGATACATTCTATTTAGCATTACACCCACTCTTAATAATGACAACAATAAAATAATAAATAGCACTTTTTAAGCTGTCAAAATTAGTAAAAAATCGTACATTAAAGAAGCTCTGGAAGCAGCAAAGTTATGGGCAAAGTTCTTTCTTCATCACCAAGATGCCTCAATATCGTAAGATATGAACAAAATAAGTAAAAAAATACATCAAAATTACTGGTGCAGCAAAAGACGTCAGACGAAAATAACGAATATACCCAATGGCGTTTTAATACGAATTGTTTTTATGTATGTAATTACTAACACTAGTCTGAAATAAGCATTTTCTTTTTCAGATTTTCATTTTTATACAGATTTTTCTTCTCTCTAATTAACGACAACTCCCTATAACGTCAAAATATGCACGGCCCCTTAAGTGTCGTTATATAGAGTTTACACTGTAACTACAAGCTTAAAAAATATTTTAATATGATGATGTCCTGACCGATTCCGGCCACGGCGGCCAATCTCATTGAGACTAGCCAACGGCGCGGGAAATATTATAGTGCACGAGTGTACGCGCAAACACAAGTGCACTCTCTGTTCCTATCACTCTCATACTCCGGTGGGACGACTGCTCGACTCGACCAGTGAGAGCTAAGGCTTTACGTGCTCTCCGAGGCACGGGGGTGAAACACCGCCAACTTCTTCATAATATTCTAATATAATATAATGAATGGAAAGTGCAGTTTTAACTTGCCCCAGGGGCAAGTTAGAAAAGGCAAAATACTATAGGCATGCGTGTACATATTTTTGTGTACTTCGCACGAACTAATTGTGAGTAATAGTATCTTCTTCTCTAGCTCTATCTATCTCTTTTCTTTTAATTTTACCCGATGACTTAATAACATAAGACGCTATGATATAGTGCATTAAGGGCGGAACAATTAATAAATTTACTGTCCAGCTAATTAATTTTTTTTTGTCTTTCTCCCTCTCTCTCTTATGTATTCTTTTTAATTGAAGCAATAACTCACTTATGCAATCCCAACTTGACAACATAGGACGCGATGGTAACATTGTTGACGAGAGCCGAGCGCAAGTCAGTGAGGTCGCCGGGCGACATGTTGCTAGAGTTCTCGAATATGTGCGATGTTATGAGGAAATCCAAGATGGCGTCACCCAAAAATTCAAGACGCTCGTACGATCTTGTATGACGGTTCCGTATGTATGACGCGTGGGATAATGCCTGTAAATAATACTAAAAATTTAAATGTCCTCCAAAATGACTTTCGTTTTTCCATTCACGAAGGATGTTCCGGGTACTATAGTCTAGTACGCGTGTAACGTATATAATATATTATAATGTTTAGTGCGACGTCTTCGCCACTCGTACGATCATAACAGGAAAAGCAGTGAAACGAAACGTTCTCTTATTCCGGTTCCTATATTTTAAAAACGGATCGTTTTGTTACGGCCAGTAAATTTTTCTACCAGACGTAAGTCAAAACGGTTACAATAAAAATTTAATTTGCGGATTGTTACTAACGAATGGAAGGGTTACCAGAGACGACTCGTAAGCTTAATATACATTAAGGAAGGCAGGAAAGGCAGGGATGAAATATGGCGTTCCTCTACTCATTTTATATACGTCAGTGAACTGTCAAATTTACCACTCGTAGATTGTTTGGAGACCCGCCGTTAGAGACACAGGAGTAAATAATATCCAAACTCTGTGCTGCTAACAATAGAACCAACCAATGACTCAAAACTTATATGTGTATGTATTTAAAATTTATATGTGTAGTATATCAACTATCTGGTATCCGCAACACAAGCACGTTACGTAGCTTACTGCGGAACTTGATGGCGCTGTTGAAATAATGTCCCAACATATAAATAAAAACTCGGGGGTTGCTGCCGTATAATATTGCCGCCAGCTAGCAATTAGCCAGCGACGGTCATATCATAATGTGTAACAACTAGCAACACTTGTCGGTTTGTGTGTGACGAATATGTGTAAACCTTAAAAAATATCCTATGTATTGTCAAAACCCACGAAGGTTTCTGACAAATAAATATGAACCAACGAGATTCATCTCGCTTGTTTTTTTTTATTGATTAACCTATATCTAAACCTGATAGTATATTTAGACTAAGACGAGTCGCTAGGACATATTAAACGCGTGTTAATTGATTGTACATCGTTACATAGTAACGGCACAATAGATTGATATGACTTTGTAAATAGAGATGATTTATAAAAGACACTGTTGCCAATGTTTTAACATGGTACATTAAGTAGAAGACAAATTACGCTACTCAGTGTTATTACCAGTGAAGAAAGCATGCAAATATTTGATTTTAGTGATTAATTAATAAAAAATAACAACGCGCGTTACGTGAATGTATGAAATGCACTGATTTTAAATATTAAGAACGCATTTTTGTTACGCTTGAGCTATTCACGCACATTAAAACAAACAGTAACGAATAAATAATTGCTTTTATATAAATAAAATTTTAGATAATAACAAAGTACCTCTAACAAAAGTGAAGGGTCCTTGAATTTATAATTTATAATTTTCTCAATATCCTCACGACTGTTGTCGAGGAGCCAATCTATATCTGCTTCGGTGGCCTTGTTCTCCGTTATGACAGTATCCACTTTCTTATGGAGATATTGCTCGAAACCAAACTAAAAAATCAGACTTACATATCAATTAAATATCATAATTATTGTCTTACTTTAATATATTAGTAAACTTATATTAGTATATTTACTTTAATATATTAGTTAAATAAAACTTAGTTACTCCTATAACATACATATCTACTATAGCTATAGTTACTCATAGCAATAACATAATATAATCTAAATACTTAATATCTATAACGTATTCAAGCACTTAGTATAGGTCTTGAAATGTAATAAAAAATATCGATTGACATAAAAAAAATATATGATCTGTGTTAATGTGATAATATTTGATCGTATGTTAGTATATTTACAATAAAATAATAAAATTAATGATACCTCTCGAGGTATTATCCGCATCCATTCTAGGAATTTAATTGCTGCGGGAATACCGCCACTCATCAGGTAAGTGCCAATAAGGGCTTCCACGCAGTCTGCTACCGACTAGAGAATAGTAAAAGAAAAAATCATGTGTAAGTATAGTACAAACAAATAAATAATAATGCATAATAATAATGCAGAAGTTAAATATTTATTAAAACAATTACATGTTAACTCCGTTTACTAAACACGTACTTATGTAACTGCTTAATTTGATCATCTCGTTATCCAAGGAGATAAATAAAATTGAACTATCAGTGAATCTTAAACAATTTTGAGGATTTTTGTTCGTCTGTTTGTTTGATCCGACTAATCTCGGAAAAAGCTGGACGAACTTGGCTACTTTTATTAGAAAAAAGTGGGATTCAGCAAATACAAAGCAATAATACTAAGCCCCTTGAGACAAATCCGAATGAATCAAGGTGAGTGTGGCTTATTATTTAATTATAAAAAAATTTTCCATGAGGACTAGGCCTAAAAAAACTATTTGCTGTGCATCTTTCAAAAACAACTAACACCCAACGACGACGACCTTAAAGGGAATAGTGACAAAAGATTTAGAGATGTTGATTGTTGATATACAGTCCGCCCTTAGCCTTCAATAGACCTACCGCCAAAGTCAACAAAGACTTGCGAGGTCTGATAAAACTCAAGGATAAATGGTGTTTTCAGATTTAATCACTGAAGTACGGATTCTTGGTTACTATACAGTATTAATTCGAGAGAGCCATCATCTTCTTCATAAGTATTTTTAATGATATTTTAAATATATGGAAAAAATGTGTTGACCTTAATATAATTATTTTGAAGTATCCTACTATCGCGAAATCAGTTAATTACAGAATAATACTTGAATTAATACTAAAAACTAATTCCAATTTAATAATGTCTTCAAAGCTTTAATAATATACTATTATCCTTGCCTTAAACTGTTTGGTACTGTTATACTACGGAATATATCGTTATACAAGAGACTCACCCGCACTCTGCTCGGGTTCGTGTCAAAGCTACGTATCTTTCGCTTAGTATTTCTCAGATATTTCCTGGCATGCAGCTATCGTTAGGTATACCAAAATTCATTAAAATCTGTCCAGTGATTTTATCGCGATGCGGACAGACAGACAGACAATTCTAAACATTATTCTATGCACATAAAGATTATTTACTTGTTTGACTAGTGAACATTGGTTATAATAATAGTTGGTTTTTATGATGGTAAAAACATTTAAATGTCTCATTAAGGATAATAAATCCATTAAAAATAATAACTAATAAGTTCTACTTAACATGTGTTTTTGTATAGACTTCTTTCTGATTATATAATAGGAGCTAAAATCTTAGTATACAGATAAATATCCATTGTTTTTCTTGAATGAAAAATGAACTATCGAATCCGTAGCCCCCTTTTTTCTGTGTTTTGGGGGAAGTAAAGGAGGAAGAAAAAATGTATAGTCGTAAATCCATATACAGATTTTGACCCAGTTTTGTCCAAATCGGTTGTAAAACACGACCTGCAGAGGTTCAACAAACTGACAAAGGATGCAAATTTTGCCAAACTTGAAACGGACTTGCTTAATGCTTTATTGTATCGACGCAATCAGCTTATACAGAAACCTTTCAAACATATATTCCACGCACATTTCATATACCTATTTAATTACTAAATACAAAAACTCATTAACTAAACTAGACCTGACCTGGGACTCGAACCCAGGACCTCCGGATGTGCAGCTGTACATGCAAGCCTCTACGCCACCGTGAACGATCGATATAATTGTAGCTCAACAATATAACTGGCTTTCCTCAGTCCACCACTTCAAGACAGTCACTTAAAGCATAATTATAAAATCTTAACGAAAAATTTATATAAAGTAAGTAAGTCTTTACCTTATCTGATACTGCCTGCGCTCGAACATAGCATTGCATAGCATTTTGTGCTTTTCCGTCGGGCTCTATTTCTGCCGTGCTATCGCTTTCCGAATTATGTTGCGCGATAATAGCTCTGCTTTCAGCAGATAGGTTGCCACTTAATGCGTCAGATAGTGGAAACTGTATGCCGATCAAGAATGTTGGCCGGATCTGCGACAGAAGATAATTTTAGATTAGGTATACATTATACATAAAGAGATTATTATTTCTGTTGTAATGAAGGAGTTATCCATTTTCATATTAACTGTATTTATTATAAATAGATCTTTGAAAAGATCTAGTTTTTACTAACTTATATCAAAAAGGCAAAAATGTTATTAGTTATGATGTTAATGTTCCGGATACGGATGTTATATCCGCTTAAATTTGTAGATATTGTAGTTACTATAATAATCATTGTGACGTCCCATTAGGGCAGGGCCCGATAGTGGTTTGGCCGGATACCGGATATCCGGGAAACCTCCAGGCCGGAGCACCACATCCACCTGTATGTATGGAGATGGAGTGTTTAAAATTTATATACATCCAACGTAAAATAAATACATACTCTAATCGTACATGATTCGATATTAATTAAAAAAACAAGTACGTACGTA
This sequence comes from Boloria euphrosyne, assembly GCA_951802675.2. Taxonomy (NCBI): domain Eukaryota; kingdom Metazoa; phylum Arthropoda; class Insecta; order Lepidoptera; family Nymphalidae; genus Boloria; species Boloria euphrosyne. The sequence continues at coordinate 7,722,496 of OX637879.1, read as the reverse complement.
CGGACAATAAGTAAGCATAAAATTTCAAATGTAACCAGCGTCGAGTTGCAGAAAGATAAAATGAGGTCTTGTTAATAATGCTATAGCAAGTACATCGATATTTACGTAGCAGTTCTTACATTCTAAGAAATTGTTAATAAAAACTCCATTATCTGTTGAGTGGGACATTAACATTATAATTCATGTTAGAATTTGGAATTGTTTTTATGTTTTCCTAAGCATATAATATAAATGTACCGATAATGGGATCAGAGGTGTGGCCGTAACAGCATAACACATACAGAAATACAGGTGATCTAATTTCTCGTAATCTATTAATAACTTCATCGCACGCTTATCTCTTTGTCAAAAAACGCTTAATTACCAAAATGAATCTGCGAGAATTTACTAAATAAATAATATCTACATAAGTAAACGTGTTCACTGATCCAATTTCACGGTAAGTTTAGGATCTTAGTCATTGAACTTTTATGCTCATCATAACTGTTATAGGTATCTACTGTAATAGTACTACAGTATTACATTTTTAGTGATATAATCTCAGTATCCCGTATTTATTCCCTCATTAAATAAGAGCGAAATCTTAATAGAACATTAAATGATTGAGTTTGTTATAAGGAATATCTGTACATAAACGTAACATGTACATGTACACGTTATAAATACTTAAATTGGGCATCCAAAAAGTAAGGAGAAACCTATTTTCGGGGATAAATAAAATGTTCATATCACGCAAAAAATTTACAAGAGATTTACTTACAAAAAAATTATAAGATCTATACTAATATTAGTAACAGAATTGGTTTGTTTATTTGAACGTGCGTTATTGAAGAAGCCTATAATAGAATAACGCTATATATCATCATAATAATATACAGGATGTCCCAGAAAGTGCCTGGCACGGAGGGAAAGACCTTCTTACGACGAGCCAGTAAAAAATGCATTCTACACACAGTAGTACTCGAGTACCATACATTTTATTGAAAATCTCAAAAAATATATCAAACATTTTTAGTTATATTAAAATACATATTTTTTACTGGTTCATCATGAGAGGGCCTTTTTCTCCGTGCCAGGCTATTGTATCTACCTATTAATATTCCACAATGTTCCTTAAATCATATCTTGGGACTTGACCCAAGCAAAGCGAGAGTGAGTCGCTAGTGGTATAGATTTTATACACGTGTCTACTGTAACTCTCTTAAAAGTTTTTAAAAGTATTACGATTAAAAACAGGTTTACACAGATATCATATACAAAAAGCGTGAAAATAAAAAATGATGTCAGAACATGATATTACTGCATTCATTTTAAGTGTTATATTTATTAAATAAATGTAACTACGATACAAAAATGTATTTAAATGTTTTGATCACAAAACATTTGCATTGGTGAAATACAGAAGTATCTAATGAATTAAAAATTCAATAACCTAATGTAAAGTAAACGTAGAACTGTGTCTAATATTTGTATTTTGTATTCGATCAAAAATTTAATGCAAGCAAATCAACGACTTCAAAATTATTAATAACTAAGTTCACTTCTAGGCTATCTATACATTATAAATTAAACTTTAGTGATTCTTTTTATTTCAAATTTACAGTTTTTCACTAAATGCATATGAAAGTATATACGGTAGTAATATAAAAAAATCCATTTTTAAGATTTTTGTCTGTCTCTCTGTCCGTTTGTTCTAGCTAATCTCTGAAACAGCTGGACTGATTTTGACAGGACTTTCTCTCGCAGATTGATATAAGGAGTAATTTTATTTATTTTAACTAGCGAAACCCGCGGCCTCGCTCGCGCTAAATCTAGGGACGAACCAAAGTGATGCGAGGGTGAGTCGCTAGTTTAAACGAATAGGTAACGGAAGTTCTACAGTTATATATAAAAGTTAGGTATAATAACTTAAACAACACCAACTTTAAAAGACGTAGCATTAGAGTTTAATTACTGGTTTTCTTAAGATGTAGAATTAAGAAACATTTATAAAAACGTCTATTAATTCCACGTGAGCTAATCCCCGAGCAATAGTTAACATTTACGTAAATACTCAATAGGAAATAAAAAAGTCAATGGCTGTCGAATGTAAAAGGCTCAGAAGTGCCAATCATAATTTAACGTAGGTACTACGAGTACGTATTGGATATTGGATGAAACGAAAACATTTGATGTATAAAAATTAATTGGGCTAATTTTTCTTTTTTATTAGACATGATTACTTGTATAGGATCAGAATTAGAAGTGAATAATACCTGCATCACGCATGCCAAAAACAAACATAACGAACAACTGCAATAAGTTACGAGTCTAAAACATATCGGTCGTTGAAGGGTACTATTATTTTGACACAATAATTAATGTGGGTACTCTAATGTTTCTGTCATCTATGTCCAAAATGAGCAAGGTCGAGGCCGAATGTTATGTTTGCGGATAGGTCGTAATAAACACCGCTACTTCTAGTACTCACGCCAATACGCTCTTCAATACGCTCTTCAATCCGCAATTTCGGCTCGGAACGCCGGCGCTCGCGCACGTGTATTATCGGAGTGTGTCAAAGAATGTCATAATTTTTATTTGAAAGTGAGAAAGTGCTTATTTACTCTTAACTGCTTTCATATCCGTTTCTAAGGTATTACAATTATAAAATTCCTTCTTACAATTTATTATAGAAAATATTGTGTTAAAATGTGTATTGTACATGTTATTTTGCTTATTTAGCATATTGTCGAGATGAGTCTTAAGTGAAAGTTTTCGCGACATTTCGTTGTGACCCAATTCGATACATTGCTGTTCCTTAACTCTTATTGCTTTCATTTAAAAGTACCGTCGAGGAGTACCAAAAATGTAAAAGAAATTGAAATACGTAATACACGTTCATGACATATATTTTTTTGCAAAAATATATTCTTACTGTTAAACAATCTTATATTATGTCAAGTTATTACTAATATAAGTTAAAAATAACTTATATTAAGTAAAGTTAAGTTATTAAGTTATTTCGTTCTCTGTCGAAGATATTGAAATTGCAACTCTAAATATATGTAATGGTAATGTGTTTTCATATTTTAAGTATTATAATTAAAATTAGATACATGTAAATACTATAGTTACGCTTTCGCTCTTTAATAGACATTAGAGCCGATTATATTATTCGCGCTGTTTATCTGCGAAAGCCGGTGTAACTAGTCTCTCAAGACGATCGTGTTAACTCACGTGTCTCATCCATAATTTTTATGTACATCACAGTAATAATTGTAGTCAAGAGACGATCATTTATACATTATTGCTTTCAACTTATCATAAATTTGCCATAATATAAAATCTTATAAATTCAAGTAAATCTGAGAAATATTTTTTTATTTGAATTTTCCTTGTAATAATCGAAGGATGGATACAGCCGTACTGTGTAAAATTGTTATCTATACTAATATTATAAAGAAGTTAAATTTGTGTGTTTGTATATTTGTTAAATTGTAAGGGGTAATCTCGGGATCTACTGAACCGATTTTAAAAATTCTTTCACCAATAGAAAGCCACTATTGCTGAGTGTGTAAAAACCGAAAAATAAAAAGGCTTTTACGTGGTAGTCCGTTTTACAAAGTGAATCGGAGAAAAAACGGTCGAATGAAAGCGTTTCTTACGAACGCTGCCTTAACTATGAAAGATATATTTTTGAGTTCTAGAGAAAAGATGTGGAGCTTGAAAATGCCTACAAAAAAGTCAACGACAGCATATGTCTAACTTTTATATTTAAGTTACAAAAAGTAGTTTTTTTAATATTAGTATAGATAATTTAATTTTTAATATTAATAAAATACCTACGTATAACACTCTTTTTGGCAGTTAGAAATTAAAACATAACACTCTGTACTAAAAAAGGATTATTAACATTATGCCCAACGAAGTGGGCACGGGTCAGCTAGTGCTAAATATAGCTCTTGGATCAATCAAAGACAAACCGGAAATCACTTAGCTATCATAGAATTTAACCTGTATAGATTATAAAATGCCCAATTTTTGTTTTAAACATTTTGCAGTGCGTATTGTGTGGACACGAATAGACCATCTTATTACATTAAAACACTAGCGATTCACCCTCGCTTCGTTCGGGTTCGTCTTTAGGTTTAACGTCAGCGAAGCCACGGGTTCCGCTAGTTAAAAATAAATAAAATTTCTAAAATTTAACCTCCTCCCTTTTTGAAAACGGTTAAAAAGTAGCCTAAGTTACTCCTTACATCATTAGCTATATGTCAGTGAAAGTCCCGTCAAAATCGGTCCAGCCGTTTCAGAGATTACCCGGAACAAACAGTCAGACAGACAGACAAAAATTTTAAAACTTGGTTTTTTGTTGTTAGTATCGTATAAGCTTTAATATGCAATTAATGAAAAGCTGTTAGTTTGAAATTAAAGGCAGACACTTTAATTTTATTTATATGTGTATGTATAGATTAAGAAGTCTTTCGAATTCGAAATTCTAGTGGTAGTGCCATGCTTGTTACTTTCGGGTAGCAGCCGAATGGGCCGGCACGCCCCGTATAGTACCACTTTCTCACAGGAAACCGGCGTGAAGTGGCAGCTATGCTGTCGCGTTTCGTCTGGTAAGTGAGAGTCCGGGAGGCCCACTCACCATCCCCCCTACCTCACTCCCTCCTCCCTTCCTCTCAATCCCTCCCTTTCCTGAAAGGCCGGCAATGCATCCGCAAGCAGTTGCAGATGTCCAGCCTCTTGCCCGTTTGCCCCCTTTGCCCATAAAAAAATGTCGTGTTTAAAAAAATCTATTGTTACCTATATCTATTTTTTCTTTTTATAGATTATCTTAATCTTTTTAAAGAACTAATTTGCCTTATTGTAATCTCCCGGTAAATTATACATTTTTTTACAATATTTTATAAAGAATTAGAAGATGAAAACAGTGAAATAGGCTTATATTTAAAAAAGTATAAGTTATAAAACATCACTGATAAGAGTAGTTGATTACGTATTTTTGATATCGATTATAAATTATCTACAATAAATACTAACACATGTGAAGTACTGAATCCAAGTTTTTGAACATCCTTTGTCCTTTGTTTCTATAAAGGTCGAATAAAAGAAAATCGATTTAATCTATAAAAAGGAATTAGTTTTTGGTAGTGTTATCTAATAGCATCTAGTATCTACATCATAAATAATCTGTCGATTTTATATTAAATAACAATATTATAGACACGTGTAGAAGATAAATATACAGAGATTTATTAGATTGGTTGAATATTTTAGATGTTTAAACGACTCGCTTCGATCGTCGCAGTAGCAGCCATAGGAATCGGATTTGGGAGTTACTACCTCAAAAGAGTTCCCGATATGCCGGTTTTAGATTTAGAACGATGGTGGGCTGATAGTGAAAAACCAGATCAAGAAGATTTATCAATACGGCCATTTAAAATAGAATTTAATGACACGGTAATTATGTTATTTTTTTTAGTTATCTTAATATATAAAATTTCCGTTTCACCATGTTGGTCCGCGATGAACTCTGAAATTAATTAGGTATTATCTGATCTAAAAGATTTCTTTTAAATACGTAATTGGTTCCAACTTAAAGGATGGAATAGTTTTTATCTATTTTTTTTTCCTTTTTAATAGAATATTAACGACTTTCCCATCAGGAGAGGTATTCTGGTGAAAGATATAAGAAACGTAATTGGTAAAATATTAATTATTTATTTAGTAATTTCGTTTGTTAGTTTAGACGCACATGCTCTATTAATTTTGTTTTTAAGAAAATAACATTAAAATATTACAAGATGTTCATTTTTGATAGTTTAAAGAAGAATATCTATCCTATTAACAGTAGTGAAAAATCTTTTATGTATTTTGCATAATGTATCTGATACATTTTGAACTTATCTTTTAAACAAATAAAATCTTTATATGTATCTTTATAAAATGTCTTGTAATTGCTTTGTGACCAAAAATATAACTCTCTACAGATGATCGAAGATCTGAAAAACAGATTAAACAACCGACGTCCTTATACTCCACCTTTAGACGGCATGCAATCTAAATATGGAATGAATACAATATATCTAGAGAAGATATTGAAGTATTGGTTGGAAAAATATAACTTCAAGGAGAGAGCTAAACGATTAAATCAATTTCCCCATTTTAAAACAAGGGTACAAGGTCTGGATATGCATTTCATATGGGTAAAACCGGAAGTTACAGAGAAGAAAGTACTTCCGTTACTCATGTTACACGGATGGCCTAGTTCTTCCAAAGAATTCGATAAAGTAATACCTATGCTTACGACGCCGAGAAATGAATACGATTTCGTATTCGAAGTGATTGCTGTTGATTTGCCTGGCTTTGGTTTTTCTGAGGTAAAGTACCTACCTAATTATAATTACATTATATTGGTTACATATGTTCTAGCAGATGTGCTTAAAAATCCACGTTTTGATGTTCTAAATAATATAATTAATGTAATGCTATGTTTTTGCGACAGACAATATTTTGCGAATGTTTTGTTTATTGTTTTAAAAAATACAATATTATGTAAGCAATAAATAGACGCCTTAAAAATTTGATAAATAAGAGATAATACAGTATTTTAAGAAATCTTTAGTAAGTATTTGAAAGTCAATATAATTTTTAATTATGACCGATAAAAATGATTAAATGATTATACTTTTCTTGTACCATAAAGATAAGATCAAAAATTATTGTGCAGTGTATTATTCGTAACTCAATTTTGATGCATTTATACCTTTACATTTCATTGTATTGTATATTTTGTAGTATACTTAAGCGTATTTTAATTTCATTTGCTGGTTTCCTACATATTTAAATTACACTAGACTCACCCTCGATTCACTCGGGTTCGTCCCATGGGCGTACCCAGCTTTTGGCCTAGGGGGGGGCAAATCTGAAATTTATTAAACCGGCCCCCGCACTTGTTTTACTCTACATACTACACAAAAACACTACACGCAACATTAGGTGTATATATTATTATTATTATGCTGGTCACTTATTCTTCTTCCGAGAAGGGCACCAACCATCCCAAGGTGGTGTTGGATTTTTAATCCATAAGTCACTCAAAAACAACGTCGTAGAGGTTGGCAGTGTGTCGGCGAGGGTAGCATACCTTGTATTGAAAATAACCGAAAGATACTTCTTGAAGGTTATACAAGTGTATACTCCTACGTCTACACATTCTGACGACGAAGTCGAAGCCATTTACAAAGACATAGCTAAGGCTATGTCTCGTACCAACACCTACTACACTGTTGTTATGGGTGACTTCAATGCCAAAGTGGGAGTACAAGAAGATGGCGAATCGAGGGTTGGATTTGGTTATGGACTGAGGAACCATCGAGGGCAAATGTTAGTAAACTTCCTCGAGGCCCAGGGGCTTTTTCTGATGAACTCATTTTTCCAGAAAAAGCCTCAAAGGAAGTGGACCTGGCAAAGCCCCGATAATACTACAAAGAACGAGATCGACTTCATTATATCCAACAAGCGCTACATATTCAGGGATGTCTGATCACCGACTTGTAAGGGGAACCCTGAATATGAACATCAAAATTGAACGTGCGCGGCTACTGAAGTCGACTCTTAGACCTACACCACTCCAGATGAAAGCTGGCTGCGAAAGCTTCCAGCTAGAACTACAGAACCGATTCGCCATGTTGGAAACCACTCAGGATATCGATGACACCACCAATAGTCTGATGCGTGTGATCCGTGAGGTGGGACAAAAACATTTTCGACCTAAGAGAGATAGACAAAAGTCGAAACTCTCAAGCGAGACTCTGAACGAGATAGCGAAGCAACGCGAGGCTGTAAATACCACTCAGTTTAAGCGTCAGGTACTAGACAGGAATGTGGGAAACCTAATAAGGCGTGATCTAAGACGAGCGAATACCCGAAGTATTGAAGATGCTATTGCACTCAATAGGGGCTCGAAAATCTTTGCCAACTGTTACAATTCCCGTTGTCACCTGACAAAGCATAGAACCGCACAACGTACAACCGTCTCCTCCAAACCAGAGATTCTCGCTGATGTCGAAAGATTCTACGGGGATCTTTACTCCTCACATACACTTCCACCTGAGTCCCACTACGTGGAGGATCCATGAGCCAGACTTGTACGCCACCAAACAGATGAGATTCCCGACATCGACGTGGGCGAGATTAGGATAGCTCTTGGATAACTAGGAAACAACAAAGCTCCGGATGAGGATGGAATTACCGCAGAGCTCCTCAGAGCGGCAGGAACACAGGTTCTATCAGAGCTCTCAAATCTCTTTAATTCTGTCCTTCACAATGGCACTACACCGGAGGCATGGAGTAGGAGCTTAGTGGTATTGTTCTTTAAGAAAGGGGTAAAAGCCGTTTTAAGGAACTACCAACCTGTGTCTCTTCTGAGCCATGTGTATAAGTTGTTTTTAAAAGTTATCACAAACCGTCTCGCCCAAAAATTCGATGACTTCCAGCCTGTGGAGCAAGCTGGGTTTCGAAAAGGCTTCAGTACTGGAGACCACATACACACACTAAGGCAAATTATTCAAAAGACCGAGGAATATAATCAGCCTCTATGCCTAGCGTTTGTGGACTATGAGAAAGCCTTCGACACCATCGAAACCTGGGCTGTTTTACAATCCATGCAGAGATGCCTTATTGACTATCGGTATATCCAAATACTACGGTGTTTATACCAGTATGCCACGATGACCATCCAAGTACAAAGGCAGAGCACAAGACCAATCCGATTGCACCGCGAGGTAAGACAGGGGGATGTTATCTCCCCGAAACTGTTTACCTGTGCATTGGAGGACGTCTTTAAAACGCTCGATTGGAACGGACGAGGCATCAACATCAATGGAGAGTATATAACACACCTGCGATTTGCCGATGACATAGTCGTCTTAGCAGAGACTCTGATGGATTTGGAAGAAATGCTAAACAGCCATAGTGATTCTTCAAGACGAGTGGGTCTCTGGGATAAATCTCGACAAGACCAAAATCATGTCGAATTGTCATGTATCCCCGAGACCAGTGAGTGAATGACGCTGTTCTTGAAGTTGTGCAGGAATATGTATACCTTTTTTTTTTTTTTTTTTTTTTATGAGACATAGGGGGCAAACGGGCAGGAGGCTCACCTGATGGTAAGTGATCACCTCCGCCCATGGACATCTGCAACACCACAGGGCTTGCAGATGCGTTGCCGGCCTTTCAGGAAAGGGAGGGAGGGAAGGAGGAGGGAGAAGGACGGGAAGAGGGATGGGGAGTGGGCCTCCCGGACTCTCACTTACCGGACGAAACGCGACAGCATGGCTGCCACTTCACGCCGGTCTCCTGTGAGAGAGTGGTGCTATACGGGGCGTGCCGGCCCATTCGGCTGCTACCCGAAGGTAACAAGCATGGCACTACCACTTCGAAAATATAGTAATACCTTGGCCAAGCTATACAACTCGGCCGGCACAACTTTATACTATCATAGTTTTATTTAGTATTTCCATTTCATTGTTTTTTTATTTGAAATTAATACCATATTTGTGTAAATACCTTTTACATTACCGCCTTATAATTGCCAATTTTTAAAGTATTAAAATGGATATAGTATGTTATCCTTAAGAGATAGACATATGCCATCGCGAAATTTTTAATAGACCTTTTTAATGTGTACAATACTGTAGTACAATATTTTGATCTATCTCATAAGGTAAGCGTAATAAAATGTGTATATTTACGACATCACATTAGAAACCTCTAAAATTATCAGTGTTTCTCTACTATATTATGCATGTATTATACATATAAACCTTCCTCTTGAATCACTCTATCTATTAAAAAAACCGCATCAAAATCCGTTGCGTAGTTTTAAAGATCTAAGCATATATAGGGACAGACAGACAGCGGGAAGCGAATTTGTTTTATACTATGTAGTGATAGTACATTCTCTAACGACAAATATTGTTAGAACATAAACATTATGTCTTTTGGTATGTGATAAACATGATCTAGACGAGGTACTAAATAAATAAAATAATAAAATATTTTTGTTTCGGTTCACCGGTGAATATTACACTAAATCCAGGGGGGGGCAGCTGCCCCCCCCTGCCCCTACCTGGGTACGCCCATGGTTCGTCCATAGACACGTCATTTTTACTTTTAGTATAGATTTCTAAGATATGTGGTACTTTCCAACAGTAAAATAGTATCCTTTATGTTGACCTGAGCAACCAGCTATCATTATACCAAAAAGATAAACAAATCTGGGTAGTAATTTTCTCGTAATGCAGCCACAGGCAGGCCGACGGACATACAGACAAAAACTCTAAAACTAGATTGGGCTCCTATACTGGTAATATGGACTATTTTGGAAAGTTTCCAAAAAAAATTAATGTACAGACTCTGAATTTTATTTGTATAGATATTTTTATCTAGGTACAGTACTTACATTATATTTCTTTTCTATTTAAGGCAAATTTTATCTAAAATAGTAGCATGACGGCATCTATTACAAGTTTCACTAGAATTAATTCATCAATCACTGATAAATTAATTCGTGTAGCTAATAAATGCCGTCACGAGTATGACGCGGAGCAAGATTATAATTATTTTTTTATATGAAGTAAAAATGTTACGAAGTTAGTCTTACGTGACATCCTAATAACAAAAAACAAAAACCAACACCGACTTCCAAATTAACGAAGTTCTTAAAAGTATTATTTTCTACTTTTTAGTTTAGATTTGTTTAGTTTTGAAGTCGGTTTTTGTTTTTTGTTAAAAATAATTTATTTTCAAATTTTTAACGGAAAGTAGATACTTATTTTGTTTATGTACAAAAAAGAATTTTCCAAATCGGTCCAGGCCAGGTCATCTTCGAGTAATGGGGAACATACATAAAAAAAGTCCCCAACGAATTGAGAACCTCCTCCTTTTTTAGAGTCGGTTAACAAGAGCCTGAAAGAATTTAACTATCGGTCTATAATTACGTATAATATTGAAAGAATTTTCTTTTAACTCCTAACCGTTGAGGAGTTGTACCTTCCATCATTAGCTCAACCACAGGAGATGATGATTATCAGACGCAAATACTTGAACAGCTTTAGAAAATATATGAAAAACGTAATAAGTGCCTATAAAATTTGAGAGTTGTCTTCGATTTCCCTGGGATCCCATCATCAGATCGTGACTTGATGACTATGGGACCAACTAGAAACTATACCCTTTCAAACAAAAAAAGAATTTTCCAAATCGGTCCAGCCATCGTCGAGTAATCGGGGAACATACATAGAAAAAAAAAAAAGTCCCCGACGAATTGAGAACCTCCTCCTTTTTTTGAAGTCGGTTAAAAAGTCAAGTCTTTTGAAGTAATATCCAATAGTATCCATGATAGACCAAACCAAGTCAAGAATATTGTTGCTTTTCAGTTTTAACGATAAAAAAATAATATATATTTACCTTGTAAATAACTGTTATCTATTTGTTTTTATTAATAATCTCTTCTTTTGATTGATTGACTGTTTGGTAGACATTGACTTTAAATGATATAACTAGGGCCCGGATTAATATGTAAATACATATTTTTAATTTACATGATTTTCGGTCTCAAATGCGTTCTCTATATCGATCATCATATATAGATTGTGAAAAACTAATTTTTATTTTCCATATTTTTCCATATTTCATGGTTAAGTCCATATTTTACAAAAAATGTTACAATCATCCATATTTTTGATTTTTATATCATATAATATCAGTTAATTCACAAAAATTGATATAATTTTACGTGTTTGCATTCTCGCCACCACACGGCCTCGCGTGTTTCATTTCTCTCGCGTATTATTCGACGTAATTTGATTTTTCATTCTTTAACTTTATTTTTTCACATTATCTGCCCCCGCGCCGCGGTACAAGCGAGTAGCGGCTAGCGAGCGCGCGCGGCGTAATAGCGTAATAGGAAAAAAAGTTTCTAAAGCGGAAGGCCCTATTGATGAAATAGCTTAACAAAAACTAAAGTATATTTTAGAGAAAAATAAAGGATTTGATTGTCTAAAAACAATTAATAAACTTCTGTGCGGAAGTTTTGAGGGTACTGCAGACGTGCCTTACACAATTACGGAACTAAGCGTCTTTAAGTACTCTCCCATTACATCATGTGACGTGGAAAGATCTTTCAGCCAATATAAGCCTATTTCGACAGAGTTTTAATTTCGATAATTTAAAAAAGCATGTGATTGTGTACTGCAATCAATTTAATAAGACAAATTTAGTGGAAGATTAATAAAACTTCATTTTTTAATTTGTATTAAGTACCTAAACATTTCGCTATCTTTTTATATTTTTTAATGTAACTTGTAGTTAATGTAGCAATTTTTCACAGTAAACAATATTTAATATGAAAGATATTCTTATTTTATACTCCATATTTTTTCCATATTTTACATTTTTTGATCCATATTATATGAACATATTTTGAATTTTTTAATACATATTTATCCGTGCCCTAGATATAACTCTAGTCATGTTTTCAATCATATAAAAATGATGACATTATTACAGGGCACAAATAAACCCGGACTTAATCCAGCTCAAATAGGAATTGTCATGCGTAATTTAATGAGAAGACTCGGTTTTAATAAATTTTACATACAAGCTGGTGACTGGGGGTCTCAGGCGGCTACACACATGACTACAATTTTCCCAGATGAGATATTAGGGTAAGGTCAAGTCCAACACACATGCTACGAAGGTTATTACTAGGATTGGAATATAATAATTTGTGTATGAAAATTAGTGATGTAGGATAATATAAACTTTTAATAGGTACATATAAATACTGATTATATATAAAAAAATCCAAGAAAACTTGGAAAATTGCCACAAGAATTGAAGTTTTTGTACTGAATAAATATACGAAGACAATTTTTAAACATCGATAATTTACTCAATTGAATATTTACCTATTACTTTTTAGATTCCACACAAACATGCCAGTATCTTCAAGGCCGATAAGTATGGTAAAATACTTTATAGGATCCTTATTTCCTAGTTTGATAGTGGATAACAAATACAGAAAAAGACTATATCCCATGAAAGAATTCTTTATGTATTTCGTAAGAGAAGGTGGTTATTTTCATTTACATGCTACAAAACCTGACACTATTGGTAAGTGTTTTTTAATTTATAACGTACTAGGTAATTAAACGTAAAATTAATTGATTTAATTTGTCACAATCTTAGTAAGGCTAGTTTAGCCTCGATCTAATAACTAAATATCTAAATACAGCTGTTATTTTATCTTATCTAGTTTTTGTATTTACTCTGAAGTACTTTGACCTATAATAAGTTCTTAATTAGCAAGGTGTTGAAACGTGCAAGTGCTAACGTGTCAACAATCGTAAACGATAATCTAAACGAGGAAACCAATTTTTGTAGCTGCCACGTGGCAAAATTCTTCATTATAGTTTAGTGAATCATTATTTAAGTTCTATTATCTTTGTAAAATATAGCATGAATATTTGACTTTTAATTTTGTACTCGCACGACGCGATTAAAATGAAGCTCAAAAACAAAAAAAACATTTTTGTTATTCAAAATAATTAACAAGCACATATCGTCGGCCCCGGGCAATAAAGATAATCAGCGGTTACGCCCTTTTTAATTTTATTAGATTTTTGGCTTCTCTGTTCTTCAATCTATACCTCTAATTTTTTTCAGATTTGTTTGTCATCATTTAAATATATTTAATGACATTAACAACATTATTGTACGGTAAATTATTAAAAGATTAAGTTATGTGATGTGGTCTTACTTCATGAAACATAAAATAAAAAATCGGCGAACATCTTTACTCTATTTTTCTTTAAAAAATTTAACAATAAAACCGTTAACCGCTTTTCCCGAAATAAATATTTATAAACATGGATATGTAAATACTTAATACGAAGTAATCATTCAATCATTTATTTTGTAAAAATCTATTACGCCTTTTTTCTCGTAAATTTGTTGTAGCTCTAGCGACGACGTAAGCCATGTTACGCTGAACACCATCTCTTTCACTCCTACGCATAAATTATTACCCCTTTCTTTTTAGCATGATGTTTAGGTTAACAATTCATACAAGTATTGACACGATTCGGCGGGCCAATCTTTAAAGCAGTTAATGGTATTGCAGTTAGAACTGCAACGTAAATAATTTGTATTATACATTTTTATCATTATCTCTTCAATTATTTATGTAATATATATATTTTTAAAAGGGATTAATAGGAAAACAAAATACCTTTCGATTGAGATATTAAACGCCTATTTCAAATGACTGTACACTAAAATATAAATAAATTAGCTTTAATTGTTTCTCCTGTAAAATTTGTTTTTTGATATAACCGCTTTATTGCCCGGGGCCGACGATATGTTAAAATAAACTCTTCATAGGTTATATTTTAACTTCAAAGAGAGATTAGGTTCTCCAATACTTGGATAGATTTTTGGTATACATGTTGCCTTTTGTGAGCTGAACTCGAGGAGCATATCCAGCAGAAATTTCGGGAAAAATCGTACGGCGTACGTACTACGACAGTAGTAGCCGAGTGGTAACGGGCTTGCTTTGATAACCGAGTGATGCGGGTTCAAATCCGGGTTCGCACCTCTGATATTTTCATGTGCGAATCAATTTCTAACATGATTACCACTTGTCTTACGGCGAAGGAAAACATCGTGAGGAAACCTGCAAGTCTTAGAAAACCTAGAAAGTTTTTGTAGGACATGTGAAATCCGCCAACTCGCACTTGACCAGCGTGGTGGACTATGGTCTGATCCCCTTCGTACTAAAGGGAGGCCCGTGCCCAGCAGTGGGACTTTAAAATGGGCTGAATACACATACAGTATCAGAGTAAGACTAGAATTGCTATTATTAAAAAAACTCTCTTATCTTTATAGGAGCTGCTTTAACAGACACACCAGCCGGTATGGCAGCGTATGCGTTAGAGAAGGTGGGCGTTTGCTGTCATAGAAATCAGTTAGACACCTTGCATGGAGGCTTAGAAAACTTAGACATAGACGATTTGTTGGACACTATAACAATAATGTGGGCTAATGAAAAAATCACATATTCCATTAGAATCTATGCGGAAGCGTTCTCGTGGCCTGAAGTGTTTGTACTTCATAAGTAAGTTTATTATTTAATTGCTATCATTGCATGTTGTAAATATTTATAACTACTGTCATTTTAAATGTTTTCTTTATAAATATAATCAATCTATCATATTGTTTGAAAAAAAAGTAATATTGGCTTATGGAACATAAGAATAAACTGTATTTTATTATATTTATTTATTTTATATGTTGTTGCTTTTTTCTGTAATAAAACTATAATCATGTATGTTTCAGCATACCAACAAAAGTACCAACGGCTGTTATAAATTTCGAGCACGAAGTAATATATCAACCAGATTGGATACTTAGAGACAAATTTCAAAACTTAGTGCATTCCACTACTTTGGACTTCGGTGGACATTTCGCAGCAATGCACACGCCCAAAGTATTAGTTGACGACGTTTTCGAATCAGTTGTTGAATTTCACAAATTCCATAGTATGAACCGACGTACTTAATGATATAAGTATTAGAATTTTCAATTTCACACTAATATCTATAAATTGAACTTAGATTTGGGATAATTTTGTTGTAGGGTGAAGATCATTCGACGTCATATGCGGGGAGGGTTTTGATATGAATCGTATTGATGAAATGTAATATTAGCGCTTATCACTTTAAATTATTTTTTTGTTACATATTACATTACTTTAAAACGACACATATCTACTTCATATTAATATATAAATTTATTTTAACGTGTGTATGATGGATTGTTAAACCAGTTTAAGTACAAATTATAGATTTAAGTCTTAGTCACTCTATTATTATAATATCTGTGAGGTTGTGCGCTTTATATTATGAAAATAATAAAAAAGAAGTAGCATATAACTAAATCAGTATTGTTAATCATCTTAAATACGATATAAGAAGTGTTACTCTCACAAATTGCTTAGACTGATTTTTATAAACTTTGTGTACTTTACTTTTAATTGTAAGACATTAAGAGGCGAACAAGACTTTAGATGTAAGATTAGAATATAGTGGTAAACGGTTAGGTAATAAAAATATTTATCAATTTTTGAAGTAAAACTTCTTTGCGCCATAGACGGTAAAATTCTTACGGATGAAACGCGACGTGAAACGTTTTTGAGAAAAGAGAGAGAGAGAGAGAGAGCGATTGAGAGAGAGTGAGAAAGGGCATTTGTATTAATTTTCAACACTTATTATAGTACCCGGCAATAAATATTGCACATCGACCTTTGGAAAGAAACCGTCGGCCTATTTCGGTTTCGTAGAGCGTTATCTCTGTCTCACAATATCTATGTGACGTAAGAGCGTTTCCACATTATCCGATCCGATATCGGTGTCGGACGCCGATACGATATCGGGGCAAGTAAATGTATGAAATATGTTCCTGCCTTTCATATTGTCCGTTCCGATATCGGATATCGGAGCCGACACCGATATGCTGGCGGCACCATCGGACGCCCGTGAGCCGTCGGACGATAATGTTTGTATGTGTGCTATACGTGTATCTAAATTGTCTCTGTGTGCGTAGAGCCCGATGCGCGGAGGCCATTTTGAGCTTGTTTACTAGTTTCTAGCTTCCACAATGGGATGTATCCAATACTGTCTGTGGACAGATCTTTTTTTGCGTCTCAAATATAATAGATACAGCAAATAAAGTTTTCTATTATAGTCTGCCATGATGACCTGCTGATGACCTGCCCGCACTAAGCTATCAAACAAATGGCCGTATCGGAACGATTTTGTCGGAAATATGTGAAAATAGCACATGGTGTCGGCTTCGGCTATCGTCGTCCGACACCGATTCGGATCGGATAATCTGAAAACGCTCTAAGACGTTTGTCTGTTGTCACTCGTTATTTAACTGCGGTGGAGTATAGACGCGTTCAGTCAAGAATATATAATATAAAGTTGTTAAAACCCCAACTTTTAATAATTTAATGTTGTACGATGGCATTTTTAGGAAAATGAGGTAAACCTTTACGGAACAGTCACGCGAAACTATCTTCAATGTTTATAAATATTTTGTAACCGATGCTGACAACAATAAACAATATATTAAACGAATTTAATATTGAAACACCTAATGCAATTGTGTTCAGCTCCCTGAAAAAAGGTAGACCCAAAAAGCAATTTCGTTTAGTTATAGACGATTTTGATTATGATGCTATTTGAAGAATGGTGTACGATTGTAAAATCATTAAAAGCTAAATTATCTGAGCCTATTAATTACAATTGGTTCGAAAAGACGTTGATAAAAATACTTCATGAGTTGGGATTTCGGTTCACTAAAATGGAATGGAAAATAAAAGTCTCAAACAAATTGAATACCTCTACAAAATACGCAACTTTTGAAGAAAAATGTACATAAACATGATCTTTTATTTTATTTTTCTACAACTTACAAGACAACACTTGTAGAAAAAAATTAGTAATTAAATAAATTCAATTACACAGAAAATTATAATTGTTTTACAGCTCCTAATACATACCGGGCTGACAGATTTTCGTGCGAATGAAATAACGCTCTACAAAGCCGAAATTAGCCGACGGTTTGTTTCCTAAGGTCGATGTGCAATATTTATTGTCGGGTACTATATATATCATGGAGATTAGAGACCAGGAGGACCAAGGCCCTAGAATGTAGTGTCTCAGAAATATTGTCAAACCAAGGATCGCTGCGATCGCTATGTTGTCTCAATGCCTAACTTCACGTTGTCACAATTGTGACAGTACTCATAAATAGCTAACTTCACAGATACTACTTACCGACGGCAGCGCGTTGTAAATTGTACACATTTTCAGAGACAGGCAGGTAATGCTTTAGTATGAAGCGATGGTTCTCCTGGTTTCTAATCTCCATGATACATATAATTGACGACTCGTTTGGCTCAGTCGGTAGTGACCCTACTTTTTGCGCCAGCGGTCGCGTTCGTGTCCCGCTGGGGGCATTCATTTATTGAGTATGAATGTTTGTACTCCAGTCATGAGTGTTAATATTTATAATAATATGTATGTATTTAAAACTTATTTGTGTAGTATATCAACTAACACAAGCACGTAACGTAGCTTACCACGGAGCTAGATGGCGCTGTTGTAATATTGTCCCAAAAAAAAATATTATTTGTTTATTTATTTTTCTATCTTCCTTTTTCCCTCCCTCTAAGTCTCGGAAATCGAAAGCTTAGATTAGTGTAAATATAAACGAGTACCAGTACAAGTACCAGTAACCAGGCACTCAAGTGACCGGGAAAAGTTAGCGCCACCACCCCTCAGACGGTCAAGATGCGCAGGTCGGGGGTCTCGCCCACCGCAAGTCAGTGGCATTTCTAACTCTGTCTAACTCGTGGGTGTGACCGTCGCGCCATCTCCCTCTCTCTCAACGAGCTTAGACGGGATTAGTTAGCATAAATATAAACGAGATTTAAAAATTAGTTTGCCAAAGAAGTTTTACTTCTGACATGTGTACTTTGTACATATGTAAATTAAATGTATGTGAGCCATTATGATGTAAAACGTGAAGCCTGAGTACCATTTAACTCGCATCAGTAAAAAGTAAGTCAAAAAACATCTCATATTTTTACAACATCAAGTTGTCAATGACCATGACATTTAAAGACGTTTATTTATTTTTTGCAATATGAAGTGTAATTAACAAAAATATTCACACGTTAGGCGCAGAGAATGAAATAATAAAAATATACAGGCGAACATAGAACCTTAGCTTTTTTTGAAGTTGGTTAAAAAATTACTGTATGTATGTAAGTTAGCCAAACTGAAGTCAAACTGTATATTTTTTATTATTTATGTAAGTTAAATCAACTAATATTCATACAGATACACGAATGTTCTTGTAAATATTATTTACATAATTCCGATAAGTGTTTAATCAAATAAAAGTTCATAAATCACGCCTAAATCATTTCCACATTTGATTATGTAAATAAACAACATTGCTCTTATACAATTAAATAAAAAATCTTATACAATTAATTAAAAAAAATATTCGACATTATAAATGAAACTACCTTTTCGGATTTTGTGCAAAGCAATCATGATGACCGTGATCATGATTGCTGTAAAGCATTCGAAACGTCGGGAACTATAAATCAAAATAAATCCGCGACAAAATCCGAAAAGGTAGTTTCATTTATAATTAGGATATTTGTTATATACATATACCCTATCTATCTAATTTTATAAATGTGTACGTTTGTGAGGATGGATGGATATTTATTATCTTTGACGCCAGTAATATATAAAAGGCAGATAGATTGTATATTGTGATAGTACATAGGTAACATTTTATCCCGGAAAAATTTCCCATGGGAATAGCATTGTTTTTTTTTAAACTAGCGACGAACGTAAAGCGAAGCGAGGGTTAATTAAAGTGTATAATAATGGGTGGTAGAACGATAATTTCGTACAATGTTTGCCATTATGTCTGTCCATTTTGTGCACGGTGAATTGACTGTATTTTTTATTATTTCTAGACAGAATTATTATATAATATAATTATATTAATATAATACTTATTTGAAGACATTAATGCATGATTTACATAATATTTTTTTATATTATCTTTAAATATATATTATTAAATAATAACAGACTTAGTTACCATTGGTTCTATGCAATTTCAAAAATAGTATCCTAATAAAAGTTTAGTATAACCATTAACCTATAATCCCACTATGAAGAATTCAAGTAAGTATGTTGTAAAATTACTGCTTTATTTGAAAATATTTAGGCAGCACGTGTCAATGAAGCAACACAATTCTGCGATTTCCGTTTTCAATAAAAAATTATTTAATTTGTGATAGTATGCAAATTTTTTTTCAAATAAAAATAGTAGCACTTTGCAATAATGTAGCTTACCATTTTGAAAATTAGTGAAAAAAAATCAGTCAGATCAAATTTAGTGCAGTACCCTTACATACTAACTTATAACTTTTAGCCACCTAGCAATATAATTAGGTTATTAAGAGTCGTACTCACTTTCTTTTCTTCGATGATAGAGACCAGTTCGGCAGGAGCGAAGAATCCAGGGACGACAAAATCACGTCTCGGACTGAATTGTTCTACTTTCATTCTGCCACCCAAATTGATGCGCTCACCGGAGTAGTATAGATTCCTGTTCAAAAACAATTAAAAGGGGAATGTCACTTAGAAGTTTATATTATTTAGGATTATTATTATACTATACTACTAGCCATACACTAATGTCCTAAGCGAGTGTAGGCAGCTTGGGCTGGCTGTCACGTCCGTTGGCCGACTACATGTTTCATAGGCTGCTACTAGTAACGACTCATCCTAGCTTTGTTCGGATTCGTCACTACGTTTAACGGTCAGTATACTATTTGTCAGGGGCGAGACTTTCTCATAGTAAAAAGTATCCAGGCTATAAAGTAGCCAGTGTTTTATAATAATGCATATTATATCAACACACCTTTTGACATATGAAGATGAAATTTGGCAGTTCAGTGAGGTAGTTCATAGTTAGAAGACGTCAGCTAACAACGGATTTTGGGACATGGCCGGATTTAGGTCTAAGGGCTCTCGCAAGTTTGAATTAGTTTCTCTCATAAAAAAAAAAAAAACGTACACATGGACGAACCCTACTGAAGCAAGAAGTCAAGAATATGAATATTATATATTAGTCAAGTGAGTTAAGAATATGAATATATATTAAAATATTCATGCATTCATATACTCTAAAGCGTTTGTGGCTTAAAAAAGCTTAAAAAATGGCTTTAAACCTTACTCATAGGTTACATAATTTAATAATAAAATTACCTGTTTCCAATAAGCCGACCTTTTATATTAGTCAATTGACCTTCATCTAACTGGGGGAATCTATGGAATAGGAACAAGCTAGCAGCGAATTTGAGGAAAGCGTCGCCCAAAGTTTCTGCTCTTTCCAAGTTGAATGTGTCATTTGAATTGATTGTTGTGAGGGCCGCCAATATATCGCGCAACTCCGGACCATGAGTGCTTAGTGTTTTCTTTAAGAGTTTTATCTTGTCAACATATCTGTAATAGAAGGTATACATATATTCTTTATACAAAATTAGTCATTTAATATGAACAGGCAAAGTTCATTGTATGTGCGTAAAATATTGTCTACTCTTTGGTAACAAAAAATTCTTTGGGTGACTTCTAGAGAATATAGAAAAATACTCGAGTTTTTTAAGTGTGAATTGATTACGTATTTGGATTAGTGGAACCCTAAAATCATGATATGTACAGAATCTTATTACAATTATCTAGTGACATACAAACTTAAAAAAGTAGCCTAAGTTATTCCTTATAACATTAGCTATTTAGTAGTGAAAGTCCCGTCAAAATCGGTACAGCCGTTTCAGAGATTAGTCGGAACTAACAAACAGATAAAAATTTTAAAAATTGCTTTTTTGATGTTAGTACCGTATATTACTTACTTTCATAATAATATGCATTTAGAGAATAACTGAAAATTGCATCAAATCGGACAAGCAGTTTTGAAGGAAAATGGCAACATGGATTTGCATTTATTTGTGTTTGCTGCAGCGCCTTCTGGTGAGATGTCACCGCGTAAAACCTATCTAAGAACATTCACCAATCAAACCCAAGCCCATTACTGAAAACTGCATCAAAATCGAACTATTAGTTTTGGAGAAAAGTGGCAACATTGATTTGCACAAATAATGTTTGCTGCAGCGCCCCCTGGTGAGTGATCACCGTAATACCTATCTAAGAACATGCGGCAATTTAACCCGAACCCATAACTGAAAACTGCATCAAAATCGGACTAGTAGTTTTGGAGAAAAATGGCAACATGTATTTGCACAAACATACAAACATCCTCTCACCCCAAACGCATATACCGTCTCCGTTCCGTCGTGGGTAAAAACTGTTAATTTGAAATTAAAAACACACACTGTGACTCACTTCAAGGGCGGCGGCAGTATCGCTGCGGATACATTGCAAGCGGGTCGTACGAGCGAGTGCGCGGCGTCCTCCTCCACGGTGAAGAGCGGAGCCGACACGAACGAGTCGTAGCACTCTATGTCCATCACCGTCACCGTCGACAGGTTGCGGTCCACGTCGATCGGCTCTTTGCTTTCCTGGATCATTCATGTTCAACTATCTTCAATTCAATTCTCTTGTATATATAATAAGTTGGTGTTTCTTTATAAATCATAGCTACCCTTTTTTAATATTTCACTAGCTTATCGACCGTTTGGAATAAGATGGTTCCATCTGGATTTTAACATTCATGATTCAGATGGAACTTTTTGAATCATTAATTTCACAAATAGAACTTTTTTATGCAGCTAATTCATTAAGGGTCAATAGATGACGTTCAAAGGTTTAGAGAACAAAGTTATGGTCACATGAAACATTTTTAAGTTAAAAAATCAAAATATAGAAAAATGTTGGATGGAACACTTTTATTCCAAACGGTCGTTATGTTACCCGGAGTACATAAAGGTACAATTATGGTACATGTGCACTCAGTACGGGCTTTTCTTTGAGGAGCTTCAACATATACTTTACTATATGCACGTTGCTTACAAATATTTTAAAGATTAAATAAACTAAATGCTGGCAGCGAAAGAAACTTCATACGTAATATGTTTTCTACGAAACCTATTGCTTTTTTAAATTGAATAACTAAAAGAACTAGTATTTCAAACTAGCGATTCACCCTCACTCTGCTCGGCCTCGTTACTTTCTTGCAGTAGAAAGTTCCTGTAGCATTTTGACCCGGATAACCACCTATCACCATACCTTTCATCAAATTCTTTTCAGTGGTTTTTTCGTAATGCCGTCTCTGACATGAAAACGAATATTTTAAAAACCATAAATTCGGCCCCTGTATCGATAATATTGACTATACTTGGCTATACAATAAGATATTTCAAAAATATTTAATGTACAGATTAGACTAAGTTAGAATTTAACTATATTATGTACACATATTACTCAAGAGATAGTATTTATTATTTAACCCGGTAAAGTAAACGGTAATCAAAGTAAAAAAATATATAGGTACTACTTACTTCCCAAGGGTACTGTTTCCTTATCTTCTTTTTCTGTAACTGGTACACGCTTTCTTTAACGGACATAATGTTGAGCGGCTTTCGTACACTTTCGTCGATCGGGTTGTTTATTCTGTAATAAGTTTTTTATTATATGTATGTTTTACTGGCGACTCGCCCTCGCTTCGCTCGGGTTCGTCCCACTTCGTCTCTATTTAATTAAAAACAAAACTACTTTTGTTACTTCAATAAACTGAAATTGCTGAACAAATTTGTTGAAATTTACACAAATAGACTATGACATGGTGTACATACATATTAAACACCCAAGGATGTACCTGTGCGGAAAATATTAGTATGGTATTATTATGCTAAACCAACAATAGTAATATTATATGCATTAATGTGGGTGTTATGGGTGAATAAACAGTTTCAAATCTTAAAACTGCCGTAATTATGATTATTTATTATTATAATTCCATTGACAGTTCCATTTCAAACAAAATTTAAAATTAAAATTTGCCGTCATATAACCTCCATCCATTCATGTCATCAATTATATTCTCAATAATTTTGTGTATTACCTGTCTATGCTGTTCATCGCCGCAGGTTCCTCAATATGAGAAAGCAGAGACTTCTTTGCTACTGGTAGATCCACTTCTATCGGTAACCAATCTTGTCCTACATACAAAAAATTATTGAAAGCAACATTGTATTTGACACATCTAAATAAAGTACCTACTTTTGCCTATAAATACTGATTTTTATACTCTCTCGTATGGTGGATTATATAGTGATCATTATTATAATAAACTATTTTAGAAAAAGTTTCTGATATGAGTCAGATTTGGTCTTATTTAACACTTGACAATAAGTACACCTGACATAAGTATATAACAAAAAAATATACCATAAATGAAACTATCTTTTCAGATTTTGTCGCGGATTTATTTTGATTGTCTCGCCCGTGACCATGAATGCTGTAAAGCATTCGAAACGTCGGGAACCAAAAAAAAATAATCCGCGAAAAAAATTCGGAAAGATAGTTCATTTATAATGTCGAATATTCGTGTAAACCTAAACAAGTATTATTAAAACAATATTCTAGTTCTTTAGTCTTGCTACATACACTTGAACGACTGGACCAATTCGAATTATCTTATTTGTTGGGGTTGTGTCAGGGGTGCCGGGTGTTTTAATAATTATAAAAAATAGAAATACCCAAATATACAAAAATTAAAGAAAAGCGAGAAAGAAAATAATAATAGAAAGATTCAACACTATACATTGTGTGGAACTGGAAACCGTTAAAACCATTTCCATATACATCGTTTATTATATGATTATTGCTCGTAAGTCGTAGTACTAATCAATGTGAAAACAAGACTAATAATAATTTCAATTCACTAATTTAAAATTATACGTTATATTTATAATCTATAATTATTTCACACTATAATTAACTTAAAAATAAAAAAAACAGACATTTAAACACAATTATTAAAAAAAACACAGTTTTCACTTCTTCGGCAAACCACGTGATCCCCTATTTTTTTTATAAAATATGTTGATACTATTATGAATACTAGTATTAAAATCTTTTCTTATATATTTAAGTTCGCTAATATGTATAGCTTTTTAGCTACTTTTACTTATTTGCCATTTTTCTTAGCACTGTCCGACTTGAATAAGGTTGTCTTTGCTTTTTTTTAATTCTTCAGAAGCATAAAATTTTTTCAGGCGTGTAAAATTTTGTTTTTTATATATCCGATTTGCATATAGTGTAATTTTAACCAGCTTTTCAAATATATTCCGAGATTTGCATAATTTTTCGATTCTTCTAACGTCCCACTGTTGGACACGAGTGTCCCTTCAAAACAAGGAGTCATCGGATCAAGTCATTGTCAACCACGCTGGCCAAGTATGGGTTGACGGACTTCATATGTCCATCGAAATCTTGCTAGGATGTATCAAACATGCAGCTTTTATCACGACGTTTCCCTTCATCTTAATTCCTCGGCCGCACGTATCGCGTATATGTATAGTATGGTAATCAACATTGATTCAGATTCGTAATTATTATACATTCTAAAATATTCTCGTTTCTCCAATCCTTGTCGAAAATACACAATTTTTGCAACACGTCCTCTACGCAAAATGTCTGTGAGTCAATTAATGAAATGTAACCCCGACCGCGAAGCAAATCGCGATTAAACCTTCTGAAATGCCGAGGTTAACGACATGCAGCAAGCAGTGCAACGATGTGTTTCGACTTCGCCCGAAGTATATAAAATTAAGTGAATACATATATAGCACTTACACGAATATTTATGTTATCCCGACGGCGAGGGCTTGAGTAATCAAGTTGAATATTCCAAAATCATGTTCATTAATAATTTCCCGAATGTAGTCTAAATGAATCAATAAAAATAATTTGTCTTCATTACAACTGATGATCCATCCTCACTAATGCTTTCAAGGGTATTAAATACGACAAATATGTAGGTGTGCTGATCAAGCTTACCAATTTCTTTACATTTTTCCGATAGTTTCACCAAGTTCAGTCTTCTATCTCTATTCTTAAGCATATCTTCTGAAGTTGAAAAGCTCTGTGAAGTACTGCCAGAGAGGCATCTACGCTTCACAGGAACACCATTTTCACAGACTTCCATGAGTATTTCTTCTTGATTATGTGCTACTATAAACAAAAAAATGGAACAAAGACCATTTTTATATATTCAAAACTATTTTTGAAGTAGGACTCTTTAGTCGTGTCTGAAGATTAAATCAATACATTGGAAAAATGAGTGTAGCGGAAGTGAAGAGCCTTTATTATGAATAATTTTAAAATAAAATATTATATTTATATTTTTATATTTAGTAAATAAATATTATAATAAAAAAATAGGTCCATCATTTTTACATAGAAACCTTTTGAATCAATGGAAAAAGTCACATACAACAAGAAGTAATAATCCTTCATTTTAATGCGTATTCAACACAGACAATAATATACAGTCTTTTGTCTATTTACATTCTCAAGTATAGATGGGTATCCTGGGGTTGAGCAGTCATACTTTTAGCGGTACATATACATAAACAAAGATTTATCGTCAAAACAATTCTCAGATAGATATTAGAGAAAAAGGATTTCATCCTGAGATTCTTCTCTTTAATCTTGGGATTTAAAATAAAATCCAGAGATTATCTTAGAGGTAATCAGTGTCGCAGCAGTCTACTAATCCATTGTCTGTGGCACTGGGCAGTTGTGTGCATCTCAGAAGCGCGAAACGCGATACCGACTGTTCTTTATAGGTCTTGTATAGCAGTCGAAAAACGGATTTAGTATTGGCGGGTATAATTGTAAATTGTTACGAGATGGCATTACAGCGCTTTAACTTCCGAGCCATTTTCTGTTAAAATTTGTGTTTTTTTGTCTCTAATAGCATTCTGGTTGAAATCAAGGCATTCGCTTACTATATTGACTTACTGCGATAGCAAATGGCCCGATTCATAGGAACATCGCTGAGCTTTGATGGTTTTGGTTTGTCCTGTTTCACAAAATAAGGACATCCGAACTGGTAATTGGTAAGGCAGTTACATTACTTCTTCATTAGACGCTTGTTGAATGTATCTCATGTACTTCTGTATTTATGACTACTGATTAAAATTACAGTAATCTTGTTGTAAAATTATAGTTTTTGGTAAATCAAGTTTAGATTCAATTATGGTATAAGATTCAAACGTCTTACAATTGCCGCATATACTTGTACTTACCTTTGGAATAATTTCATGATGGTGTCAGGAGTTCTAAAGTTGAACTTCCCAATGGCTACTGGTAAAACCTTTAAATTGGTGTATTTACGATGGGACGGTTTTCATTTCTTACAGCCAGTCAAATTTGTGATAGATACTTTATTATTCCTTAGTATTATGGAAAACCACGTTTCAAAATACCGATAATAATAAAAACGGTTTTCAATGAGAAAATATTGTAACAACCTTTTAAATGTTTAAAAATCTCACCAAAAGAAACCCTTACTCATACAAACATTTCAATTAAGATATGCACGTATGTATACAATAATAATTAATAAATAACATAAGATATATTTTTTTATGAAATTAATTAATTAAGTATAGCCCTAGCCCCTAATATTATTTTAGTAAGTATTAAAGCAATTTAAATGATTAATCCAAAATATGATGTACGAAGCAATAATTATTCTAAACAAACAGTTAGTGGTTCGTATAGAATATAGAATAGGCTTATAATACGAATATTAGGTATATACGAGTATTACAAAAGTAAGGTAATTTAACAATTTAAACTTCCACTACTCTCCAACACCTTATAAGGACGAAACGATAGAACCAGATGGTTATCACTACATAAAAATTACTTGAAATCGGTTTTTTTTTTTCAAATTCAAATTCAAAATATTTTATTCAACATGAAATTATTACAATTTTTTACTGAACGTCATGCGTCTACTACCAGTTCGGAAGGAAGAAACCACTGACCTGAGAAGAACTGGCGAAAGAAACTCAGCGGGACTAATATATATATTTTTTTGTTTTTTTTTTGTCTTAGTTTTTTTTTCTTTTTTTTAATTAAATTGAAATTAACAATAATTCTATAGGTTGAAACAGCTTGGTGGCGATCACATCATTCCCAAGGCGTGGCAAGATTTAGTCAGCTTAACCGTGAAACGCGACATCGATTTCGATAAAACAGAAAAAAACAAAATTATTAAATAAGTCATCGCATAAGCACTACAACTCACAGTCAACATCAAATTGTTACTTATAATATAATTATGTACTGAAAAATAAGGTATATTCCACAGATTTTTCTATATAAAATATCTATGTATGAATGTCTTAGCTTAAATTTTAGTTAGCACTTACCTTTTGATACAACATTCAGTCTACTTTTCATATACATTGCAATCTCAGAGCGCAGTTCCTCCGCGACCAACAACATATTTACCCTACAAATAATGAAACGTTTTGATATTAATAGACAAGATACTGAAGATAATTAAAGGTACGATTACGGTTCACGCCACGATTAGAAGACATTATTTAACAGTTCTAATGAGCACAGTTACAGACAAAACTTATTTATTTTTGACGTTTTATTTTTTAGATTGCACATAAAATTTATCTTTTTGGCTTTTTATGATCATTTTGCATAATGCTTAGTCTTAAAAACACAAATTGATAACATACCGATTCCCTTTCTACTACAATTCAATTACAATCCAATGACAAGACCATTGATCGACGCTTGTAAATTTAGTAGACTACGAAATTTTGGACCAATGGTAATTAAATTAAAATTGCATCGTTCCACAATGACAATTCATGTAAAATAGCAGACTTGAGGCACAGAATGGCCGACCGCATCGTTAGTCACCTGTGCAAGATACTGGGCAGCAGCACGGCCTTGTACCAGAGCACGCCGGGGAAGGAGTAGTGTATGCAGAACTCGGGTATGAAGAGCTCGGTGAAGGCGCGCGGCTTGTCGTCGCCCTGCGCCAGCGACACCAGCTTGCGTTGCTTGTCCGTGAAGGACGAGATGGTGGCGGCGCGCGGCAGCAGGCAGTTCATGCGAGAGCTTATGTTACGCACCTAGGCAAAATTAACGATGTTGTTCTAATTAAAATAATAAGCTTTCACAAGTACTTTTATTATAAACTAGCGACTCATTCGTCTCTTGGTAACCCTTTTAGCATAAACTTTGAATGTCTTACTAATTTATATATAATCAAAACCCTAAAAAATAAGTTTCAAGCTTCTAGCTTTAAAAATGTCGCCATTTCCATACAAACTTTCATCCCCTATTTCAACCCTTTATAGCCCTTTTTTCGCCTTACAATGTAGCCTATGTCCTTTTTCAGGCTTTAGACTACATGTGTACCAAATTTCATTAAAATCAGTCCAGTACTTTTTGAATTTATTCGTTACATACAAAAATACAAAAATTACTTATCTTTCCCTTTATAATATTAGTATAGATGTAACTACCTTTTCGGATTCCGTCGCAGATTTATTTAGATTTTTAGTTCCCGACGTTTCGAATTCTTTACAGCAATCATGATCACGGGAGAGACTCGGTCTCTCAAATAAATCCGCGACAAAATCCGAAAAGGTAGTTTCATTTATAATGTCGAATATTCGCGTAAACCTAAGAAAGTATTAAGTATTTTTATGTAAAAAAGTACGTAATTAAATTAATATTTATTACTGGCTGACCCGGCAGACTTCGCACTGTCTCAATCGATAAATAAAAGAGCTTAACTTTTCCACAAATAATTTAAAACTGTACATGTGAAAAAATGAAAATTCATATAATTTGATTTCTAAATAATAAGCCTGCAAGTGATTGAAATACGTAACTATTTAATTATATTGCATAGCGCTACGGCGACGCTACGTTATTCTTAGGCGGTCGGATAGGGGTTACTATCTAGTTGAAACACGGAATAGAAAAAAAATGTGGAAGTGAAATACAACAGTCGCCAAACTAACTGCTCTTTTCGTTGACTTTATCAGTCTCTATACGTTATCAATCAAGGTTGTTTTTGTTAGTAAGCAATCTTCTCACGTAATATATAAATATTATAGAATATGCATAATAATAGTTTAAATAAGTCTTCTAATTACAAAACAAAACTTACCTCAAGCAATGGTTGATCTTTTTTGCCGATGATCTCCAGATTGTATTTACTAGAGTAATAATCAGCGTATGTCAAGAAACTGTCCGAATCGAAGTTCGATTGTGGCGTCATATGCTCAAGCACATTCGTTACAATGTATCTGAAAATAAATCATAATGAGTATATCTTCTTACATTCTATTATCTTTTTAGTAAGAGATGTAATTATGTTGTATTAAAAAAAGTATTATGTTAATGATATGTCATTTCTCTTATACGTCAATAAATAATAAGTCAGTTTTATTTTGCTAAACAATATTAATGGAGTGTTTGTCTCCATTTCTAAATTTCAAAATTACCGCTCAATCTCATTCTTATTATCCTCACAAAAAGCGACACTGGCAGAATGTATTGCGTCTGTAAACGCAATCCCAAGCCATTACGTTAAAAAAATGGAGTGTTTATATTTGTATAGAAAATTTGCACAAACCTATCAGGCAAAATGCTGCCTCGGTACCAAGGAGTAACGACAGCGTCCTTATATATTTCGTCTGTTACTTTTAAAGACATTCTTTCCTATAAATAAAAATTAAAACATTTAATAATACAAATTATACCCAGTTAAGATTTAATATAATTGATAAAAAAATAGCTGTACATTTATATAAGGCTTGTAGATATATATTTTTATTATATTTTTTTTTTTTTTTTTTTATGGGACACGGGGCAAACGGGCAGGAGGCTCACCTGATGGTAAGTGATCACCTCCGCCCATGGACATCTGCAACACCACAGGGCTTGCAGATGCGTTGCCGGCCTTTTAGGAAAGGGAGGGAGGGAGGAGGGAGAAGGTCGGGAGGAGGGATGGGGAGTGGGCCTCCCGGACTCTCACTCACCGGACGAAACGCGACAGCATAGCTGCCACTTCACGCCGGTCTCCTGTGAGAGAGTGGTACTATACGGGGCGTGCCGGCCCATTCGGCTGCTACCCGAAGGTAACAAGCATGGCACCACCACTTTAATATAATATAATTTATTAAAACCGGATTAAAATTAATTTGTTTATTTGTTATATATTCTCGGATAGACAGACAGACGAAAATTCTATTGACTATAGATCGATAATAATAACTTATTATTCTATTTCAATTAGAACTAACAAAAAATATTTATGTACAGATTAAATTTAAGATTTTATTATATATAGTTTCAACTATTTACCTGCGCAGGGGGCTCGGCTACAGGACGTATCTGTTTATGAATTTGCATGATTTCCCAATCAATTTCATACCCGTTATTATCTTGGACCGGAACAACGTACATACTGTTGCATGTTCCATCAAAAATGAGAAACTTCTTTGCCACTTCTAGTACTTGGTCGAATATGAAGAAATGAAATCTAAAAACATTAAGTTATTCAAAATTATCTAACAATTATAAAACATAGATACTCGTGTGGTTGCTAGTTTGTCACTAAGAACAGAAGATTTAAAAAGGCTTAAGATATTATGTCAAAGGAAAATGGAACGCATTCTATGGAGAATAAGGGAGAGTATACATAGTACGAAACTCAATTATAAGGTAAATAAATTATTTTTAACAAAAAAACAAAAACCGACTTCCAAACGTAATAAATCTAAACTAAAAAGTAGAAAATAATACTTTTAAGGACTTTGTTAATTTTGGAGTCGGTGCCAGCCAGGTATTTTGATTATGTTTACAAATTGATAGATTAATCGAATATGTATCTATTTAGGGTTATTTTGCTTAGGCTGGCACCGACTTCAAAATTAACAAAGTCCTTAAAAGTATTATTTTCTACTTTTTAGTTTAGATTTATTACGTTTGGAAGTCGGTTTTTGTTTTTTTGTTAAAAATAATTTATTTTTAAATTTTTAGCGGAAAGTAGATACGTATTGTGTTAATGACTATAAAAATTTACCGTCTATTATGAGGCAAACCTAATAGCCTGAAAGTATACAACTATCGGTCCATAATTGCGTATTATATTGAAAGAATTTTCTTTAAACTGCTAACCGTTGAGGAGTTGTACCTTCCATCATCAGTTACGGTACATGACTCAAATATCCATATAGCCTATAAAAGATTCCGCCGAGCATCGTTAATTTACTCCTAAGAATTGAAGAGTTCCGATACTTTGTCATGGATCCCATCATCAGAACCTTACCAAACTCCCATCAAACTACCCTTGAAGTATATCCTTTCCATTAAAAAAAGAATCATCGAAATCGGTTGGCGTGATATTGAGTTATTCGTCCATTTGTCGCGCAAATACTTAATGCAAATTTAAGACTTTTATGGTTTTCTTATGGATGCCATTGTTAGAACTAGAAAATATTAAAATGGGACCACATGGGAAGCACTACCTTTCAAATAAAAAAAGAATTATCAAAATCGGTTCACCCAGTTCAAAGTTATGAGCTAACAAACATAAAAAAAAAAAAAAAAAAAAAAAATACAGACGAATTGATAACCTCCTCCTTTTGGAAGTCGGTTGAAAACGGAAATAAACAGTATTACAGAAACTATACGATCTTTGAAATGGAAATGGCCGAGAACAGATGGACGAAAAGAGTAACAGAATGAATACCAAGAGATGAAACTAGACGGAGAGGTCGCACATAGGAGTATTTCTATTAAAAAGCTGACCAAAAGTAAAAAATGGAAAGTTTGGTAAATTTCAATGCTACCATCTCTTTCTACAAGCCGGATTAATTGTTTTTGTCATGCCGTTACTCTTGGGTTTTTACACCAAGCCCGAAAGCCATGGTACTCGGAGCTCAGTCGTCGCCATCGCCTTTAACACTAATTATAGTGTAGTATTTTAATTCGCTTTATGTGCATTTTGAGTTAAAAAAAAGAAGAAAGTGAAGGTATGATCTTTTAATAATAATGTGAAATGTAATCTATAGACCTATTGATATTTTTTTTAATTATTGAAAATAACAATAAAAAATACTCTACTTTATAGTAAATTTAATCAAACAATAGTTTGTATATTTTCCGGGCACTTCCGAGTAATAAACTCTTACATTAAGTAAAGTGGAGCCTTCTTAAAAGGGATTAATGAAAGAAAATGTTCCACTTATTTCTGCCATTTTGTTTACCAGGCATTTAGACGAATTTAGTAATTAACATGGTTTGCACCAAAATCTTTTTTAGTTACAAGGTTTTCCAAGACCCTAAGAAAAATATGGCAACTCTCAGAAGGGAGGAAGAAAAAAATGATGAAGATGATCAAAACGATAATGATGATGACAACGACGATAATTCAGACTTGACTGATTTATTAGTACCTATATGATTTAGCACTGTTTATAAATAAATGTTGAAAATTATGATGACTGTTTTTATATTTCAAACAAATAAATATAAGAAAAATAACTCTAAGTGTTTATTCATATAATATCCTCATAATACTTTTTACAAAATAAAATTGGTCAGGTTTTTTGTGTAAGTACTCCTATGTGGGTCGGCCAAAGAAAAGATTTGCAGTCAAAAAGTCATGCTAGAGATAGGAAAACTTGGAAAAAGCTGGGGGAGGCAGAACGAATCATTAATGTATGGTGCTTTGGTGCCATTTTAGTATTTTTGAAATAATTTCGCGAATTTTGTGGATAGACTGTCTATAACAGCTTTATAATGACTTTGGCAACTCTAAAATTTAGACTCTCCCGTGACCATAACTGAACGAAATAAATCAAAATAAATCCGCAATAAAAAATCGGCAAACACTGCTATTTAAAAAAAAAAATTGTATATGATTTACAGTAAATAGGTACAACCAAGTTAATTACTTTTAATATCAGAATTTAAACTACAACTCTCAAGAACTAGCAACATTGCAATTTACACTTACTGTTTAACAAGTTCAAAAGTATCCAAATTAAGTTTAACAGTCGCATAATTCATTTCTAGAGAGGTTTCAACTTCACCAACTGTTAAAAACATCGGGAATCTACATAAATTAGGCAACTTTTGTAATGTCAAAAATCCATAACCCTCTTTTCTTCGAAGAAGGTTAAATAGGGCTCGCTCTCTAGAATCTTTTGGCTCATCAAATGCAGTGTTTAATTTTACAATATGTAAGTAAAATACTTGGTATTCATAACTGCAATTTTCTGGGCCATTCAAATATGTGGGATACTGCAACAATAAAAATCGTGGTAAATATCACTTCACCGATGCTAATTTAATAAAACACTTCCATCAAACTATAGTCAGTTCGCGTTAAGAGTGCAGTGAGTTGTCAGTACAACTATAGGGTAAAGGTGTATTCACAACTGTTCGAAACTATGCGATCAACACTTGGTAACTGTGGACGCGACTTTCTAATCTGAGAAGATTTCATTGGTTAAGGTTGCTAGGCAGGTAAACAATGTGTCATTCACTGCATTCTTAACGCGAACGAGGTATAGTGTTCTTTCTTAATAACAAAATTATTTTTTTTATTTTTATTTATTGTAGATTTTAAGACTTCGTTCTTTAAAAAAGTTACCGATATGACTAATTCTTCTAATCTAAAAAATAATTCGAGTTCGAATTAAAGAAAAAAATGTTTGAAAAATTCGTGCAACCTTTTTCTGAAAATTAGCACATACAAAAACAACATTTTGACACAAATACATATGTTTGTCAGGTAGTAAAGAATGTTTGTAGTGATTATAATACTGCAATACTATATTTGTGCCAAAATGTGACCTTAACGAAAGATATCTCATTACTTTAAACAATATGAAAAAAAAAATACAATATAAAGATTAACTAAATAGAAATAAAACTTACCACTTTCGGGTGTTTCCTTACGCGATTTTTAGTTCCAGGTCTTGGTAAATCCTCATTCTCTTCATCAAACACTTCATCACGCCAATTGGGAAAGCAATCTTTTACGCCTTCTGAGTCAAAATCTATTTTTCTGTAATAAATACCATAAGATATAGTATAATATTTATTATACTCTCTCGCTTCGCCCAGATACATGTGTTAATTTAATCATTGATTAAATAATATTTTTAAAAAGCTTATTTAATCATTGATTAAATAATATTTTTAAAAAGCTTGACATTCCGGTATCAAAACTCGAAAAAACTGAAAGTGGAAGCTCGCCGTACTGATTGAGTAGTCGGCCTATAGTTGGCCGACTGTTTAATTTGTAGGCAATCGTATAGCACATCAAACTTTTTAGTCGGCCGTACCAAGTCGTTCTAATGTGCGCACTTTCATACTGAACATTCAATCAAACTAGCGGCCAATCGAAAGTCCGTAGTATGCGGGGGCTCTTACACACACGCGAGTACACACACAAGCGTAGACATACTTCGTGTATGTACACGCGTACACACACATACGTGCACTGAAGTTTAATATACATAATATCTTATAATTTTTTTTTCACTATATTGGCTTTTAAAAAATATATGAATGGCATAAAAAGTATCCCTATTAAGATTAGACTCTAAAATGATTACTTACCCAAATTGTCGGGGCAGTAAAGTCTCACTATCTAATTCCCCCTCTTCATGAAGTCTTTTGCAAGCATTTAATGCAGCTGACCGTTTAGCTGACTTCAAATTATTATGTGGCATACCCTGTGATTAACGTAAATAACATAATTATAATATTTTTTTCATATTAATTAAATTTGTGTACTATTGCATTGGTTTAGTCCCATTATAATATATTATCCCGGTTCCAATTATCTTTTAATCCTGATGCATCAAATGCTTTACAGCCAACATCAACGAACAACGCGCGCGACGAAATCCGATAAAATATTGGTGTCAATCAATGATATTATATACAAGATACGCCACTAACGCGTGCCGTGGATTGGTCCTATTTGTGACCATTGCAGTCAATCGAGCCGTGACCTGTCATTGCGAGCGCGGGTGTCGACTAACTATGTACTATAAAAAAAAAAATTCCTGTGTATTTCGAAAGTGCAAAAATTACGACAAAAAGGTAATAAAGATGAAGGGATATCATATCACAGGTAAGTGTATAAAAATATTGAAGTTTTGAATAGATTAATCTATAATTTGTAATTTTAGTGAATCAAAGCTTGTTTCCAAACGATAAAAAGAGATAGAACATTGCTTAAGTCATGAACTATTCGTGGCTGTACTGATTACAACTAGCTGTCTCTTTCACTCTTACGCTTTGTGTATTTCCTGTCGCACTTATAGTGTGTGTTCAGATATACAATGTTATTAAATGTGATGTGCGTGTGTCGCGAAACAATTATGTTGTGCGTGCAGTATGAACGTGACGTATATTGTACTATATAATATCATTGGTGTCAATAGTCACATATTCAGAGAAAGTATTATGAAATTATAACAATTATACACAAGAAAGCTATTAAAATATATTTATTAACATAAAAAACGCTTACTTGTATGGGTTCCTTCACTGGACAAGATATGGGCATTATTATAGTAATAAGTCGATGTAACTCTTCATTCTTGTGGACCTTCTCTTGTACCCACATCGGTGCGATTTTTGTGAATTGATCGTGCGGTAATATATTACAATACCGACTTAATAGACTTATGGCAGACGCTGCTGGAAGTCGAACTGTGAAAAAAAGATATTACAAATAAAATTTAAAGTATGTATCTGCTAAAATATAATAGCCGTTGCTTTTTGCTGATCCTAATTACAACGTGGATATTTATTTTTGTTTTTACAATATAACGGAATAACAAAATAACGGGACGGTCACGGCAAAAAACACGACTAATAGTTATATGCTAATATACAAAATTTCCGTCAAATATGCACGACATCTTAAGACATTAACAGGTAAATTTGAAACAATTTCATATTATAACATTGCATTGATCATTTTGTCATCACGATATATAATTTTAATATTATATAAATAAATTTACCTCCATTTTTTGTATAATAAGGTGGTATGTCATCGACATCGTAAAAATTATCTTGAATATCATCGTGAGTGGGAGCGTCTCTTTCTGATGTATCTCCATGTAACATCTGAAACATAAACACAGAATACACAAGATAAATTATTTATAAATCATCAATTTTCTATCAAATAGAAGTCAGTAAGTGTTACAAAGAAAAGTAGCAAGGCAAAGAAAGTTGAATGAAATGAAAGATTCATTCTCTACGATATTGATCTTAATTACTTTAGCCCTAAAGTTCATAGTTTCCGAAATATCAGCCACAAATGTTTTTTCAAGATGGCGCCTGAAGATCCACTGGAATCTGTCAGCATTTTGTGACTTTATGCTTAGAGTAAGTGATTCTAGGCCTTATAAAAAAAAAAATCGATCGGAAATGTCGTGCGAGGTTGCTATTGCTAATTGCTATTTTTTCTCCTTCATGACGCACCTAAAGAAGTTTTAGTTCAATACAAAAATTGCTTTTAATAGCTTACACCATATACATATTGTTCTATCTTTTGATACTCGGTGAATTTTTGAAGAAATTTTTGTTTGTTTGCTTCGGCTACTAACATAACATAATTTGCTTCCTTACTACGAGCACGACCTGAAATGATATAAACATTAAACAGCCATAAAATTGAATTTCTAAGATAAATCATTATTAGGTTATTATTTTATCCCTTGCAGAAACCAAGTTATATTAAAACATTTAAATTAATCAGCATCCCAGAGCAGATTGGCTTATAGTCATAATGCTAATTGCAAATACATGCCGAATAAAAAAATAAATAAAATGGAAGTAAAAAGAATGCGAATAATTAAATATACCTTTACTCTGTATATAAGACCTGTACTCTAAGGGTTCGTCGTATCGCACTACGAGCAGACATTGAGGTATATCTATACCTTCTTCTAACACACTCGTAGATATTAAGCAATTTAGATCTCTGCAACAATTTTTTTACATTATTATTTTCAATCCTATCGAGTTGGGTCCAATTGATTAATTTGAAGCTAAGTTAGTCAAAGGCTTTTCTTGGTTTGTGTTTTTAGTTTAGGTTGATTCTTTTAGTTTTTTAAATTTTTATTCTTTATACAATAATTATATAATGATGTGATATCCCATATATATTTAAATAATAGTTCCAGAGAGAAAGTAAAACTTGTACCCTGCTTGAAGCTTATTTTTTTTTCAAAAAAAAACAAAGTTAGCATATACTAGCAAAAAGCTGAGCTTTGTGATGGCTCGCGTAGTTTTTTTAACGAGTAATAATGTTACAGCGATGTTAACTCTTCGGTCTTATATCAGATGGCGTTAGTAGTACAATAACTTTCTATCCAATAAACAAAAAATTGTTAATGTTAATTTTAATGGTTATAAAATTCTAATTTTTGATAGATAACGCATCTAAATATTACAAACCTATAGGCGTGATAGTTTTTCAGTAAAGTGTACAACAAAATGCTCAGTTGTGCGATAGTTGTTAGGTATCGCTTCGCCCGCCCTTATAATTTATATTTTTTTACATTTTGAACTCTCAAAAATATTACAAAAAATTATTATTTAACTTATACATAATACATATACAATATACATACCCATTTTTAAATTTCAGCAACGCCTGTAGACTTAATTTCTTTGTGTAGTATTGTTCTCTTGTGTGTATGAAAGGATTTATGTTGAAGCCAACGATAAAATCATGATGTAAGAAACCAAATTCAACCGAATTGGCTTCTTTCACGTCTTTCAAAATATTGTACAAAATCTTAGATGTACATCTTTTCTGAGTCAAAACAAGCGCGGAAAGTGAATTTCGTTTGTGATTTATTTTCATTAAAGCTGAAAAAAAAACAGATAAAAATAATAAACACACACACACACACAGACACAGACAGACAAGCATTCTAAAAACTATAGATTTGTTCGATAATAATGCTTATTTTAATAAGCTTCTCCAAAAAATAATTAATATACAAAGCCAACTAAGTTACAATTTTATTGCATGTATAGATTGATTATATCCAAGCAAGCTAAACATAAGCGCCAAGCGGCTATGGTAAACTGAAAATTTATATTTTTGCTTTCATTTATATTATACCACCGAACTAAAACGTTAGAAAGGCCCTACAGTACTCCGAACGCTCTAAATTGTGTTCAGATTGAAAGAAGTGAGCGCACACCATTTGAATCAGTCGACTATAATTATATATAATTATAGTAGACGCGGACAGTTGTGCATCGGAAGAATTTCTATAAAAAAGGTCATAAAATGCCGTCTTACGCATTCAAAATGTGTACTAATAATTCAAGGAACACCAACAAAGCTAATGGAGTAACATTTCATAGGTAAGTACAAGATTTTTCAACACAATTTGTTATTTTCGTGAGTATTTTATTTTAACCCATTAAAACAATATTCTGTCATTTTGAGTGAAAGAGAACGAAAGTTTAGTTTTACTCGGGAGTACAAGAGAAAACATGTATTTGTCGGTATGGTTGTGTAATGGCAGTTTTGTAACGTATTTCAAGGTCAGGGCCCTTCTAACGTTTTAGTTGGGTGTATTATACGCATTTCAGTGCGTACACTTGAAAATAACTCAATGACTTTCTTTCTTATGAAATAGTACGAATTCTAAATAAACATTTTCATGGCGATGGTATAAATAATAAAAAAAACGAAACTCACTGCCATCTGCTGAGCAGTTCTGTGGATTATATTCTTTCAGTACATTTAAGAGCTGTAGCACTTTTGGTGATGAATGTTTAATAATCTTATCATAGCCTGTGTCATTTTCCATAGCTTCAAGAAGAATCATTCTAGCCCTAAAATATAAGATATATTTATTATATGAAATACACGTTTCTCGTGAGGCGTTTTGGTATCTTTCTCTACATCGTAGCTATCGATTTTTTTATGTTACAATATCCATCTATATTAAAGGGTAAAACAGGGTAAAACAAAAATAAAAACTTGGTTTAACGCCTGGCTGGATTGCCAGAAGCTAATGAACCAAACACTGCAAAATGAACTCACAACAAGGAGAAATAACATATCTCTCCTCGTCCCGTTAAAATCGGTCCAGCCGTTCTAGAGATTAACCGGAAAAACAGATAGACAAAAATTTTTGATGTTAGTACCGTATTCATATTATGTATTTAGAGAAAATTAAATAATATGAAATTAAAAAACGACACTACAATTTTATTTATTATTTATATGTATATAATATGTATAGATTTTATCCTATATAATATTCCTAATACATATTACATAATGACTTACTCGAGACAATGTGTTGCAGCTACTATATAAAGCAAATCTTCTTCTTGTGTGGCGGCCCACCGTTTTTTCCTTTCAAAGTTGACCATATACGAAAGTATTGCAATCGCACCACCATAAATTCCCATTTCCTTTATAACATCTATCATAGTCTGTATCATATTCTTGACTGATTTTATAATCTATAATTTTTACAGCTTAATCAAAGGAAAATCATGACACAATGTCTTTAAACATAATAAAATTATAATCTGAATTATAGCACAAATAAATAATAGACTAAACACTCGTATTATAAATGAGCTTTTTAGCTTTTTTTCGAATTTACAAAAAAATTACAAAATGGTGCCAAAGTACCTTACAAAGTTAATTTGCGGGTAGGTTGTACTGTCTGTATTATGTTTAATTAAAAGCCCCTTTACCATATTTACGGTAATTTGGTTAATAGGGTTATTGAGTTATACTTATATTTAATAAAAAAAACCGGTATTAGACTATAGGAATTAATTTTAAAGCTTATTTTATTAAATCAAAACTCATTCTTAAAGTAAAACTACAAAAATAAAATATACCATATACTAAAAAAATCAATGAATGGAAAAATATTAATACCTTTTCAGTGTCCGTAGATATATCATGCTGCCACGGTTTCAATTTGACATCTGGATTCTTTATAGGTTTAGGCAATTCGACTGACATAACAATTGATTGAAGATCAGAAAGAAGAACTATTGCTTCTATAGCCGCGTCATGCATCGACGGTGTTGCATAATATAGAACTAGTTCATGCGGGTTTGTTGAGTGCCTACAAATTTTAAACGATAATCTCATATTATGCAAATACCTAGGGACTATTTACATCGTGGTTTAAAATAAAAATAAGTAGGATATTAGCCATGTCAATTAATTTTGAATGTGAATTGAAATGACAGTGTGTCTTTTTTAGTTTTTGTAAAGTAATTATTAAATGTAAACATTATGTATACAATTAGTATATTACTTGTAAGCAGTGGTAGCCCAGTGGTAACGCGTTCGCTTGGACAACCGAGTGATGTAGGTTCAAATCCGGGTCTCGCACCTCTGATATTTTCATGTGCCACTTGTCTTACAGTAAAGGAAAACATCTCGAGGAAACCTGCTTGAGAACACCTAGCAAATTTTCATTCGTCAACCACTTGGCCAGCGCGGGATAAAACACACCACCAGGACAAACACACTTCTGTATTTATCCATACATGGTAAATGTAAATATTATTATTTGTGCATCTGTTATTTTTTTTATATATTTAGAAGAAGAAGATAGATAGTAATACTATAAAACTTACGTAGCAACTTCTCCCATATCATTGGCCGTAGCGATTGTTGCATGAAATGTTATTTCTAAGTTGCGTAAAGTATCCTCAACTTTGTTTAATTTCACGTTCTTATTCAAAAGGGTTGCTGTCAAACCTACAAAGCACGATAATAGTTCGGTCAAAATAAGGTAAGTTTAGATTACATACATCTATATACCTACTTTACTATTTATTTCATAATATACACACATGCAAATATAACTTAACGTTTGAGTCAATATTAATACATTTAATAAATAGGATCCTATCCTATATAGGCTTACGAATTACAATGACTACCTTCTTCAGATAAGAAACATTATAACTTTATAGTATCAATATAAATAAACTCCTTTAAAATGGCCTTATTATAAATACGAGTATTTATGTGTATTAAATAAAACATACCAAGGATTCTAGGCTGTTTGCCTACTGGACATAACTCAAAATGTTTCATCACTAAACGCATAGGATGGTCATCAACTGCATGGTGACATTCATCAAATATGATCAGGCTTATGTCTTCAATTTTTATGAATTGGTGTGTAATCATATCATGAAGAATTTGACTTGTCATCACTATCACCTGAAAAAACAATATATTCCCATTAATATTATAAAATATGTTTGTTCCTCAATCACTGGTAAATCATTGAACTTTAGATATTTTGTTGTATTTATGAC
The DNA here is from genome assembly GCA_951802675.2 of Boloria euphrosyne. NCBI lineage: Eukaryota > Metazoa > Arthropoda > Insecta > Lepidoptera > Nymphalidae > Boloria > Boloria euphrosyne. The sequence goes on along the minus strand of OX637879.1, from coordinate 7,680,452 downwards.
GCCGTAAAATTGTAAATACCGTTAGATTATAATCTATCAAAGTGAAACTGTCAAATAGTGAAATAGTAAGTTGTCTAAAAGTTTTAGTTGCTCATGGTGTCACGGACATATGCAATACTGTGTGATACAAACAAGCAATAAAATATTATAAGTTTGATACAGCATTCAAAATGGCATCAAAGCATCTTATAAAATTTTATAAAATGTTAATTCTAAACATTTTAATTTAAAATTAAGAAATTTAAAAATATTTCATATATATGGAAATATTATTGACTTATTTTTAGCTGACGTTGTTATAATTATTACAATTTTCTATTATAATATTTGTTATTTAATAATATTTCGTACTGTTGCTATTATAATAATATATATATCGGCGTGACGCCGTTAGTTAATCATATTTAAAATAAATTTATAATTTAAAATAATTAAAATATTTGAAATAATAATAAATTCAATTTCTAAAGTAACTTTTCATATTAAAAAAAATAAGTTGTAGCGTTTTCAATTATGTTGTTGCATAAGTAAAGTTAAATTAAATTATTAATTATTATGAACTCATAAATATTAAAATTAAAATAATATTTGTAATGTTTGTATTTCCTGTCATTTTAAGGTAAATTAAATTATCAAAATATTATTATGAAAATATTTGTAATGTTTGTATTTCCTGTCATTTTATGGTAAATTAAATTATCAATTATTATTATGAACTCTTAAATGTTAAAATTAAAATAATATTTGTAATGTTTTTATTTCTTCTCATTTTATGATAAACTCAATTATCAATTATTATTATAAACTCAAATATTTGTAATGTTTGTATTTCCGGTCATTTTATGATAAATTAAATTATCAATTATTATTATGAACTCATAAATGTTAAAGTTAAAATAATATTTGTAATGTTTGTATTTCCTCTCATTTATGGTAAATTAAATTATCAATTATTATTATGAGCTTAGAAATGTTAAAATTAAAATAATATTTGTAATGATTATATTTCCTTTTCCTCTCATTTATGGTAAATTAAATTATAAATTATTATGAGCTCATAAATGTTAAAATTAAAATAATGTTTGTATTTTCTCTCATTTTGTGGTAAATTAAACTATCAATTTAGAAGTGTAAGCTGTAAGCATTTATAAAAATAAATAATAATAAATATTGTAAAGTTTAAACATAGTACTTCCTATCAAAAGAGGGCGCTATGTCTAAGCTAATATGGCGGGAAAGCGGTCGACCGAGAGGAGGGTGGACGATGGGAGCCACACTCACTTTCGCTCGGGCGTTTTTCTGGTACAGACGATTGACTATTCATGCCTGATCACCCAGTTAAGTATTTAAAATAAATAAATTGTAAATTTGTAATTATAAATTGTGTTTGCTAAAATTATAATAGATTAGAGAATAAAGACTTATCATTTTTGGCCCTCTTGCTGTATTTAATAAACATTAAATTTATTAGTTAAATTATAGTTAAAAATATGAGTGATAATAATGAGGTAAGTGACGCCAGCAACGCTGGCGTCGTTTTTACAAATAATACTTCCGCTCTTCCTTTGTCATCAGAAGTGGGATGCCCTCCCACTTCTGCCGGACATTCTGAAAATACTGGTAATGCCGCGGTGCACGTTAGTACTGAGCCTAACAGCATTAACATTACATCGGAATTTTTCGTGCAAATGATGCAGACCATGCAGCAGATGTCGGAAAAAATGATGTCCCAACAATGTGATAAGGTAAAAATCAACGATATATTTTTACCCTCCTATGATCCAGATAGCTCCGTGGGCATACGAGAATGGTGTCAACATATATCAAAAGCAATAGTCAAATATAAGCTTGATGATTATGACGTCCGAATGAAGGTAGGTAGTTTGTTAAAGGGTAGAGCTAAGTTATGGGTTGATAATTGGCTTATTTCAACGAATTCCTGGGACGAATTACGTGAAAACCTAATTTCGACATTTGAGCCTGAAAACAGGTACTCGCGAGATATTGTAAAATTTCGTGAACATTCTTACGATCATAATAAGGATATATCTGAGTTTCTATCACAAGCCTGGGTTTTATGGAGACGTATAACGAAAGATAAATTAGGTAATAATGACGCGGTTGAGGCGGTGATAGGTTGCATTAAAGATGAACATTTAAGAATTGAATTAATGAACGCTCGCGCAGAATCCGTCCCGGAGCTTATCTCAGTGGCTTCATCGATACGATCTTCGAAGAAACGTTCTCATACTGAACCAGGTACTCAAAATTACGGCAAACGAATTCGATTGAATGATTCTCAAATGTCACTTTTTTGTAAAATTTGTAAAAGAAATAATCACATTACACGCGATTGTCGTTTTAAATCTTTTGAGAATAATTCAAGCGGGTCGCAAGACAAAAACTCTATTCAAAACAAAGGAACGACAATTTCTAATCCACACCAAAATAAATGTTCATTTTGTATGAAAGTAGGTCATACTTATGAAAATTGTTTTAAGCGTGAAAAGCAAGTTATGTCAAACGTTAATTGCGTAGGTAGTTCGAAAACTACACCCATGCGTTTAAATATCGGTGACTTTTCAATACGTGCAATTTTTGATAGTGGCGCTGAGTGTTCCGTTATGTGTGAAACAATAGCTTCTAAATTACCAGGTAAAAGAATTCATGGTGTGAAATACTTACGCGGTATCGGACATTTTCCCATAATATCGTTAGTGACATTAAAGACTATTTGTGAAATAGATGAAATAAATGTCGAAATATCTTTTTGTATAGTCCCGGACTATGAATTGAATACCAACGTTTTAGTAGGTATGGATTTAATAAATAATACAACGTTAAGCGTGTTAGTAACATCGAATAGTACTAAATTATTTCGACAACCCACCGTAATGCATATAAAAGCCAATAACTTTTTATTTGACAAACTTAATTGTGACCTAACAGATAATAATCAACTTGATTTATTGCGAATTTTATTAAACAAATACGTTCATTTATTCATCCAGGGTTTTCCTACGACGAGAGTTAATACTGGACAGCTAGAAATTCGGTTAAAGAATCCAGATAAATACGTTGAACGCAGGCCTTACCGTTTAAGCCCCATAGAACGTGAAAAAGTCAAGAAAATAATAAAAGAATTGCTTGAACATAACATTATTCGTGAAAGTAGGTCACCGTACTCGAGCCCTATTATATTAGTAAAAAAGAAAAACGGTGATGATAGGTTGTGTGTTGACTATCGCGAATTAAACTCGAATACATTGAGGGATCATTATCCATTACCGTTGATCTCCGATCAAATCGATCAATTAGTGAACGGTTTTTATTATAGTTTATTTGATATGGCAGCAGGTTTCCATCAAATTCCTATAGCAGAAAGTTCAATCGAGAAAACTGCATTCGTTACTCCAGATGGATTGTACGAATATTTAACCATGCCGTTTGGCTTGAGCAACGCCTGCTCCGTATACCAAAGATGTATAAATAGAGCACTACAACCATTGCTAGGTGATGCAGGAGTTGCTCAAGTTTACGTGGATGATGTTCTTAGTAAATGTGTTAATTTTGATCAAGGATTATCTCACATTGAACGGATTTTGATAGCTTTGCAGAATGCAGGCTTTTCAATAAATGTTGAAAAGTCTTCATTTTTTAAACGTTCAATTGAATATTTAGGCAATATAATTTCTGATGGGCAGATCCGTCCTAGTCCTTCAAAGGTAGATGCACTTGTTAAATCGCCCATTCCTAATAACGTAAAACAAGTCCGCCAATTCAATGGCCTAGCTGGATACTTTCGCCGTTTCATTCCCAATTTTTCACGGATTATGGTACCTTTATATGAATTAACCAAAAAGGGAGCGCGTTGGGAATGGAATGAGCGACATGACCAAGCACGTAATACTATTATTGAATACCTTACCTCAGCACCTGTTTTAACTATATTCCAGGAAAACGCACCAACTGAACTTTATACCGATGCGAGTAGCCTTGGCTACGGCGCTATTCTGGTTCAAGTGATTGATGGACGTCGTCACGCCGTGGCCTATATGAGTATGCGTACTACAGAGGTTGAAAGCCGCTATCACTCGTACGAGTTGGAAACGCTCGCCGTGGTGAGAGCTATAAAACATTTTAAACAATACCTATATGGTCGTCATTTCAAAGTAATCACAGACTGCAACGCCTTAAAAGCGTCTAAACATAAAAAGGAGCTTCTGCCTAGAGTATATCGTTGGTGGGCATTCCTTCAAAATTATGATTTTGAAGTCGAGTACCGGAAAGGAGAGCATTTGCAGCATGCAGATTTTTTTAGCCGGAACCCAGGTACGTTGCAAGTTAATATCATGAATAGAGATTTTGAATGGCTGAAAGTAGAACAACGCAGAGATCCTACATTGCGACCAATTATTGATGCTGTCTTACGTAACGAAATAATAGACGGCTACAGGTTAGAGAACGACGTATTAATTAAGGTGGGGCCAGATATAGATGACCAAAAAGCTGTAGTTGTACCAAAATCATTCCAATGGAGTTTAATTAATACATACCACACTGCATTAAAACATCCAGGCTGGGAAAAAACCTTACAAAAGGTAAAGGAATCTTATTGGTTTAAAAACATGTCCAGTATTATTAGGACCTTTGTTGAAAATTGCGTGGTGTGTAAAACTTCAAAAGGTCACTCTGGCGCTATACAAGTTCAATTACATCCGATTCAGAAGCCTACAGCAGCATTCCAGACGATACATATGGATGTTACGGGTAAACTGGGTACAACAAGTAACCATGACTACGTGATAATCACAATTGATGCATTCAGTAAGTATGTATTGTTCTATTATGCCACAAGCAAGAGCCCACATAGTACTCTAGCTGCGCTGAAACGCACAGTACATCTATTTGGAACACCTAACCAAGTAATAGTTGATGGTGGTCGCGAGTTTTTGGGAGATTTTAAAGTGTATTGTGACAATATCGGCATTAATATTCACACTATATCGCCAGGAGCTAGCCGAGCGAATGGCCAGGTGGAACGAATGGTTGGTACACTTAAAAATGGTCTTATTATGATAAGTAATTATGAAACTGAAGAATGGCCAGTAGTGTTAGACAGCTTACAATTAGCATTCAATTGTACACCACAAAGTACAACAGGGGTTGCACCACTTACACTGCTAACTCGTCGCAAAAATTGCGTACCCCCCGAGCTTTTCCATCTAGTTAACTTTGAAACTCAAACTGTTGACATCGAACAACTATACCAGCATGTACAACAAAGAATGCTCAATGCAGCTGAAAAGGAGAAAACGAGGTTTAATAAAAACAAAGCTAAAATACGTAATTTCCAAAAAGGTGATTATGTTTTAATAAAAAACAATCCTCGTAATCAAACTTGTTTAGACTTGAAATATAGTGAACCATATGAAGTATGCAACATCCTAGATAACGACCGCTACTTGGTAAAAAAGGTTATAGGCAAAGGTAGACCGCGCAAGGTTGCTCACGATCAACTGCGCCTAGCACCACAACCTGGACAACAGGCGGCCGTATCGGCGGAGATAGAAGCAGTCACTAGTCAATCATCAAGAGACAATAGCCTGTTAGATCCACAACCTTCGACGTCTTCTCAGGTGGAGGCGTAAGAAAATACTATGGCTTAAACCTCGAAAGGTTTGTACCTTCTATTATCTTTATACAATCACACTGTTTAAGCAACTAATTCAAATCTAGGTACTTTAGTTGCAATATTCACGTTAATACGTGTACATCTACGCATAATTATTATATAAGTCTAAGATATTTTCAGAGCCTCTGTGTACCACGGTATAAGATAAATACCTAGAACACAGCATCGACCTTATTACCTAATTCCTTTAGAGCCTTTGTGTACCACGGCGAACAGGACCGCCCAGAGCACAACTACAATGTCCTTATAAAGTTATTGGACTTAGTGAGAAGTTTAATAACGACACAATTTTATTAAAATTGTATTAACAATGAAAGAAAAATAATAATTTGGTTACATCCATAGATTGCAGAAATATTAAGATTCCAGTAATAACAATTAACTAATCTATTATGCTTCCTTTCCATATCTTCCAGGTACCTAAATACAGATACCTACTTAAAATCAAAACTTTCATTTTTACAGATAAAAGGCTAGTGCAGGGCGCGCACTGCCTATCAGTATGGCCGTATCGGCGTGACGCCGTTAGTTAATCATATTTAAAATAAATTTATAATTTAAAATAATTAAAATATTTGAAATAATAATAAATTCAATTTCTAAAGTAACTTTTCATATTAAAAAAAATAAGTTGTAGCGTTTTCAATTATGTTGTTGCATAAGTAAAGTTAAATTAAATTATTAATTATTATGAACTCATAAATATTAAAATTAAAATAATATTTGTAATGTTTGTATTTCCTGTCATTTTAAGGTAAATTAAATTATCAAAATATTATTATGAAAATATTTGTAATGTTTGTATTTCCTGTCATTTTATGGTAAATTAAATTATCAATTATTATTATGAACTCTTAAATGTTAAAATTAAAATAATATTTGTAATGTTTTTATTTCTTCTCATTTTATGATAAACTCAATTATCAATTATTATTATAAACTCAAATATTTGTAATGTTCGTATTTCCGGTCATTTTATGATAAATTAAATTATCAATTATTATTATGAACTCATAAATGTTAAAGTTAAAATAATATTTGTAATGTTTGTATTTCCTCTCATTTATGGTAAATTAAATTATCAATTATTATTATGAGCTTAGAAATGTTAAAATTAAAATAATATTTGTAATGATTATATTTCCTTTTCCTCTCATTTATGGTAAATTAAATTATAAATTATTATGAGCTCATAAATGTTAAAATTAAAATAATGTTTGTATTTTCTCTCATTTTGTGGTAAATTAAACTATCAATTTAGAAGTGTAAGCTGTAAGCATTTATAAAAATAAATAATAATAAATATTGTAAAGTTTAAACATAGTACTTCCTATCAAAAGAGGGCGCTATGTCTAAGCTAATATGGCGGGAAAGCGGTCGACCGAGAGGAGGGTGGACGATGGGAGCCACACTCACTTTCGCTCGGGCGTTTTTCTGGTACAGACGATTGACTATTCATGCCTGATCACCCAGTTAAGTATTTAAAATAAATAAATTGTAAATTTGTAATTATAAATTGTGTTTGCTAAAATTATAATAGATTAGAGAATAAAGACTTATCATTTTTGGCCCTCTTGCTGTATTTAATAAACATTAAATTTATTAGTTAAATTATAGTTAAAAATATGAGTGATAATAATGAGGTAAGTGACGCCAGCAACGCTGGCGTCGTTTTTACAAATAATACTTCCGCTCTTCCTTTGTCATATATATTTTGTTATTCTATAAATTGTTTATGCTGTTAGTGGCTAGTAAAATATTATAAAAAGATTACATAAATCTGCTGAGGATGTAGGGGGGTGCAAACAGGGGCACACGCGGCAGGTTCAAGAGGCGCCAAAAGATATTATAAATAAATAAAATGTTGCTTCTACAACTACAAAATGCTTAAGTGTACGCCTGGCTCACAATCACTTACACCACAAAAGTGAACATCATTTAATGAGATAGGAGCTCCACTATTACATTTCTGCCCCAGTGAACATAAATGAATGTTATGCTATATACATACCTGATGCTTAGAGAGCTCATCATCCCATTTGTTTTTATCCCAGTAATCAACATTATCTTCACTACAATAACCAGCGACACCATCAACTGGACACTGTTGTTCAATCATTCTTTTCTAAAAAATGATATTACAAATAATATAAAAATACTTATGTATTATATTAATAATAAATAAACAAATAAAATAAAAATACCTATAAATTATTTTTAAATTATTTAAATTTAAAAATAAATGTTTAGAATTAAAATTTTATAAGGTACACTGATGCCATTTTAAATTTTTTTGTAAATTGTGGGTAGGCACTGTCTGTAACAAGTATATAAACCTATGAGACGTCAAATACCTTAGTACCCGGGACCATGATTGCTGTAAAGCATTCGAAACATCGGGAATTAAAAATCAAAATAAATCTGCGACAAAATCCGAAAAGGTAGTTTCATTTATAGGTAGATTAAATTAAAGTACTTGTAATGGTTATATGATTTATAGTGTTTTAAAGTAAATTATATCTTTTTAAAGACTTACTTGTTGAGCTACCAGTGGAACATTATTGACTAAAAAAAAGCAACGCTTTCCTCCTTCTCCCCATGGTTTTTTCAAAGTGTGTCTCAGTCTTTTAATGAGTCTAATTGCAATATAAGTTTTACCAGAACCTACGAAGAATTATAATTCAAATAACATGAAGCATTAAAAATAACAATCATTTAAGATTCTGCCTATAACAAATTAAAAAATATATATAATATATACCTGTAGGTAAATGTATGATTGTATTTTTTCTAAATGCAATTTCTTCTATATGAGTCTGATAAAGCCTTGGAATAAGTTCATTATTTGAGTCCATTTTAATTTTTGCTTTTTAATATCATATGGATTCATATGTCTTTATTGTTTTATCTGTAAATACATGTACATCTAAAAAAACGTAAATATATGTTAATAAACACTATACAAAAATGAGCAAAATTATTAATATTTTTCCTATGATAAAGTATAAACTGTTTTGCCAATTCAGCCCATTCAATATACTAACAATATAAAATATGGATCTACTATTACTATTGTTTAAAAATATGGACTTCCTATGGTCTAAGGATTCTACTGTATTTCATACAAGCTTCATATGAATAAAGAATTCAATAGATGATGTCAATATACTATGTATAATAGTTGAAAAGTCTGCTCTGATCTGAATTCTGATGTAACTTCATAGTAAAATTATGATATACTGTACAGAAACCTTCAAAACTTTCTAAAAATATTAAAGACCCGTCTATGATCTAAGGATTTTACTGTATTTCATACAAAATTCACATAAATAATAATTCTCAAGATCCAAAAGATGTCACTATATTATGTATTATACTGAAGTTGAAACGTTTGCTCTGAAATGATGCAACTTTATAGTAAAATCATGATATTATATATATTAAAAACAAATACTTACTGAAACCTTTAATTGTATAATAAAAATTTGCTTAATTTGAAATATTCGTATTTAACAATAATAACCATTTCACCATATAAATAAAATCAGTAAACTATTACACCTCAAAACGCCGACAAACAAACTACAACGGTGAAACAAAACAATGATCAATGATGAAGGAATTAGGAAAGGATTGTCAAATGTCAATGTCAAGACTCAAGAGTAAGTGTTAGTGGAATGCCCCGTACCCATATTAAAATGTTGCATAGTGTTAAAATATTTAGAAATTACGTGCAAATGTGCTTGAAATTATATAAAATATATTCATAAATCTATACTTATTAATTTTAATATTATAAAGCAGAAGAGTTTGTTTGTTTGTTTCCTTGTTTGTTTGTTTGAACGCGCTAATCTCATGAACTACTTGTCTGAATTGAGTTTTTTTTGTGATGGATTATGGATAGTACGTTTATCAAGAAAGGCTATAGGCTATATTACATCCCGCTACGACCTATAGAAGCAATAAAATATATATCAATGAAAAATGTTGCAAAATGAGAGGACTTCAGAAAGTATTCCGTGTAGCGCACCCAACGGAAGCTCTAAAAAGGAATATTTTTCTCTCATTTTCGTAACATTTTGCATTGGAACTCCACTCTTCAACTCTTCATCTTATAATATAAATAAATAAAAAAAGTATAGATTAAAGTAATTAAATAGTATAAGAATAAGATAAGAAGAATAAGACAAGATAAGATAAGATATGAAAAAAAAAAGTATAAAAGTATAGGTTATTTAGCAAGTACCTTTACCTTTTCGTAATCTGATTCCGATGCCATCGCAATAAGGCCACTTATTATGTATATTTCATCATCGTCACAAATTATATCTTATGCAATAAAGTGCCTATTTGTATCTTTCATCAACTTACTATGCGATTACGAAAGAATTATAAATATTTTTTTGTATGTGTTAATACTTAAATAGTAATACCTGCTAACTAGTAGTTTGGTGATTCCCCTAGTATAATAGTCATGTCAAATTAAAGCAACACGTGGCATTAACTTTATGGTCCACGTATGGAGGGTAGAGATAAGGAGCGCAATCTCCAACTGACAAGATTGTCCGTCGAAATGCGTACAATTAGGGTGGCGCCACATTGCTAATGGATAAATTTTTAAAATGTAATTCATGGTGGCGCCACGGTGCAAGTGGGTTAAACACACTTCACTCAGCTTACCGCTGCTATGTTCATATCATACCTTTTGCTTCACTAGCGCCATTCTGGTGGGTTTTTGTACTGTTATTTACCGCTTACAGGGCGACACTTTTTCAACTTTGCTTCTGTATAAGATTGCGTTCCTTATCTCTACCCTCCATAGGTCACTGACCTCTATAATACCACTGGACAGGGCTCACTGAAGTTGACCCAACTTGTTTTGATTTTCGGATTTTTTTATTTTTAATTGTTTGTTCGTCGTTTGTTCGTCAATGTTCGAATGTAAAAATTGTTAGTTATTTATTCTTTCGTCTTTTATTTATTTATAATTAATTAAACAAATGTTCACCCTTAAGTTGGACATCCTTACTAAATATCTTTATTTTTATCGCTCAGATTAATTAATTTTGATCAATCATCGTTTGTTCGACGACTATTGGTGATTGTTCGATCATAAAAACAATTAAATTCCCAATTTTAAATCATTTATTTCTAGGTTCTAAAGTGATACTTGAATTATTTATAATTGTAAATAAAAAAATTAAATGGATAATATAAAAGCAAGAACTATAGAGACCAATACTGACCTAACGATAAAAAATGTAGAAATATAAAGATTAATCAGTTTCCGCTTAAATGAGGTGTGCTAAGTTTCAATTTTTTATGCAAAATTTAAAAAAATATTTATTAAAAAACTACAGGTGACCTAATGAAAATGATAGTGGACCTATATAGACCGAACGTAGACCTATCGATTAAGGTTATTTTGATTTTAAAAATCCTTCGATGGGGTGCTAAAATTGTGCAGCTCAGTCCAGCGGTATTATAAGAGGTCAGTGCTATAGTGCGCGCAAGATGTGGTCAAAATCGGAATTCTCTTTGGTCAGTGCCATAGGTCCACGCAAAGAGTATAGATAATATACTGATATACTTGGGTCCACATAACTGCAACAGAAGTACAGACTACGAATAATGAAAATTGAAAATTCACATTGTGAAATTCATACACTATTGAAGTAAAATATTTATTAAAGTGATAAGTTTGTAATAATGTTTATTAAAGTTAGAAGGATTCATATACAATTAAATATTTTAAATGTCCCTAATATACATTTCAATTATTTTTAGTGGTAACCTAAATTATTAGACATTGACAATTTCAATTTCATACTTTTTGAATTTGACAACATGAGTGAACAGACATTACTTCATTTCAGAATTCTATTAATTTTTAGTTATCACTATGCCTTCTACACGTTTAATTAATCTTCCTTTTTATTTTGTTTCATCTATCTATTTAATCTTTTCATTATTAGTATGTACAGTTTCACCTGGAGGTAATTATGTATAAGGAAATATATATATATATATATATATATATATATATATATATATATAAGTAATCTCATACTTACTAAAATATAATTTTAAAAACAAAATATTTTTTAGCAAACGATTTACACTTCTATGACGGTTCTTCTACTGCTGATATAATTGCTGGAGATGTATTTTTTGAAATTTTAGACCCTCCCGAGCTCAGCTATTCTTATCGAATAAGACCAGCTAAAGATTTCGGAACTCCTTTTGTAAGTACAGTTTTTTAAACACGAGCGAAGCCGCGGGTTTCGCTAGTGTATTACATATAAACCTTCCTCTTGAATTACTCATCTATTAAAAAAAACTGCATCAAAATCCTTTGCATAGTTTTAAAAGGATCTAAGCATACATAGAAACAGACAGACAGCGGAAAGCGACTTTGTTTTATACTATGTAGTGATATTTCATCTTTCTTTGTATGTTGTATAATATTATTTAAGTAACTAAATAAAAAACAATACTAAATAAAGAAAACAAAGTTAAAAATAGTAAACAAATTCTTCTTGTTGTTGCACCATTTTATGTTCATTATTTTGCATTGAAGCCAGTGTAAATAATTATGTTTTTAGAATGGCAGTGTACATTTTGAGAAAATGCGCTTAGTTCCAACACTCCCATTGCATAGTTGTTCAGATATATTGAATGCAGATGAAATATTTGGCAATATAGCATTGTCTGAAAGAGGGTAAGCAAGAAAAATTAACAAATTGACTTGATATGTATATTTAATTAATATCTAATATTATTAAGTAAATTCAAATTAAAAAAAACATTCACATTAAATTATTACAAAATTTTATTACTGAATGCCATGAGTTTAATACAGTTCGGGAAGAAGAAACCTCAAACCTGAGAGAAACTGGTGAAAGAAATTGAGAATTCAGCAATGATATGCTTGAAAATGTATTATTTATATGGATTAGGAATTATATTTACACAACATTCTAACTATAAATATAATTAAGAAATAAAACCTTGTAAATAAATTATTGAAATAAAAAAACTGTTCTGTTAGTATATAGAATATAATAGTTGTTAAATATAAATAGAAAAAGCTTATTACTATGTGTAATTTTTTTCAGAGAGTGCTCCTTTGTATTTAAAACTTTAAAAGCCCAGCAAGTTGGGGCACAAGCAGTTATCATCACAGAATCTGTTGATAAATGGGATGATGCCTTAGATCACCTTATTGAGATGGTTGATGACAAGTAAGTTCTATGTCTGTTAAATTCTTTATATTTTTATGACATAACAAATATATATTAATACTATACAAATGTAACTTACATAATATTACATATAATGCAAGAGGCACTTTTAATAAATAAATTAAGTACCTACTCAGGAAAAAAATATATTTATGTAACTAGATGTCAAAGTGTAAAAATTAATGTTATTCGGTATTTTTATATAGGAGATTATTTAAGAGTTTGTTTATTATTTTGTTGTGATAAGTAAAAAACTGCACTTTTCCAAGCTATTGTGTGATTGAAGCACAAGTCTCACTAATATATTATTTAGTTAAAAAAAGCATTAAGAACATAAAAATCATTTGTACCACATAATTCAACAAGGATAACCTTTATTTCCACTGTACTTCAATTTCAAGACCTAAAATATCTAAAACTATAGATAACTAGTGACTTACCCTCGCTTTGCTTGCGTTCGTCCCTAGGTGCTCCCTGCCAAATTTAAATTTTGTAGCACAAAAAGTTAAGGACTTTCATAAAAACTTGCCAGAGCCCTTAGACCTTATTTCAGCCCTGTCACAATATCTGGTCTTAGTGGATGTCTACTAAGTATAAACTAACTCCTTGCCAAACAACTTTATATGAGTAATTTTCGATACTTCGTGATGACCTTTTGCTTTTATATATTTAGATTAGATTTCCATAACCTTTAACAATATACTGTAACAGCTTTATGATGAGAAATGTCTACTATATTATTAAATTTTGTCTTACAGAATGGAGTTAGACGTTAACATTCCAGCAGGCTTTCTTCTTGGACGAAGCGGTGCAACAATTATACGAACACTAAGGAGGTTACAACGAAACTATGCTATTATAAACATGCCAATTAACTTGACTCATGTGCCTTTAGGAAAAATGAATCAACCACCATGGATATCTTGGTAGGAGTACAGGCTAGGGTGCATACTTACTCTAACATTGTAAAGACGTTGGATGGTGAATAGGGGGATAGGGAATATAGTAAAAAATACTCAGATGAGTCAAAATTTGTACAGTTGAGCTCTTTTGGCTGTAATGTTTAATAATTAATTACTTTCCAGAAGCATTATTATTTTAAAAGTTAAAAATATATTTACCCCTCTACATATATTATCACATTCTAATAAAAATGCAAATTTAACAATTTTACTTTATCATTATATTTTAATTGGTTTGTGAAATTTAAATGCTTAAATTACCTTGTACTTAAATGTTTTAATAAATGTAGTGGGTTTCAGTTAATTGGTGAATATTTATGATTAATTAATAATTGTATTCAGCCTTTTTTAACGTCCCACTGTTGAGCTTGGGCTAAGGGCTTCCCATCAATATGAGGGGTATCAGGCCATAGTCCACCGCGCTGGCCTAGTGCTGGTTGACGAACTTCACACGTCTTTTGAAAACTTGCTAGGTTCTCTCAGACATGCAGGTTTCTTCACGATGTTTTGCTTAACTGTAAGACAACTGGGAACATGCTAGATTAGAGGTTGCTTCTTACTGAAAGCACTATCCTCAAATTTCCTTCACTTAACCAAAGGTATCGAACATGTTGGCTACATGATATTAACATGGCTACATGATGGATAATTTCAAATTATCGAAAAATATTAATATTTTTATAGCTAATTATTATATTAATTAGACATAAACAGAGGCTAGCATCAATTCTTCCATGATGCATCCTAGTAATCCAAGCAAGTAACCGGCAGGCGCCAATGCCAAGCGAGCCACTCAGAGAGTAGTACATAACGTGCCTTGTGTTGGTTCACTAAGATGACATCGAAGTGCTCAGCTAACCTCTTGCCGCTAACCGTGCTACTTGCCGTTCGACCTTGGCCTTACGGTGAAGGAAAAACATCGCGTTTCACAGGAAAACAGGTTTCGTACCTGTGTGGCGGACATGAGGATAGATATAGGATAGAATAATAAGAACTTAATTATTATACATTTATTTAAGAGCGTACTGCACATACGAGACCTAGTGAGAGACTGGCAAGCATATATTACAATAGATCGATCTGTCTCTAATACTCGGTGATGTTGATGCATAATACAATAGGCACACCTGTATAGCTGAAGTTTACCTGGCAAGTTTTCGAAGGACATGACGTGTAGTTCGCCAACCTGCACTTAGCCTTGTATTAAGGAAGGCCTGAGCTCAGCTGTGGGATGTTAAAAAGGGCTGAATACATATGTCATGCACATTTACTTGAATTATTTCTTCTTTCTAATACAAGTACCCAGTTGTTTTGGTAATATTATTTTTGTATTTCAACAATTTGACTAATTTGAGTACTTTTTGCTAATGAAGAAAACCATTGTGTTCATACATACTGTATATATTTGGTATACACATGGTGACATGGATATGTTAAAAGAATCAGCTTCAGAAATTCTAATGTATTTGATCTTAACTATGGAGAAATTATAATATAAAGTTTTTACATTTTTATAATGAGGTTTCGGAAAAAGAAAATAGTCCATAAAAAAAGTACAAAAAGTAAAAAAGGAGAAAATAATTATTAACCCTGTATTATTAGTTCAAGTGCTTTTGTTTTAATTAATAATTAATGTTTTAATTTAATTCATTTTCATCCATGAAAATAATTCCAACTGTTCATTATTTATATGAAGACAAGTGTTATAATTTTATTAGGATACTAAGTTATATCCAAAGCATTTATTTATTATTGTATTATATGTCACTTTAACCAAATAATAGTAAATATTATATTTCAACTTACTAGCTTTCATTTTATATTCACTCTCCTTTGTGTAATAGAAGCAATTTTAAGTGATTCTTTAAAGTCAAGTGTAAGGGGTTTTCGAGTTTCAAAATGGTAATTTACATAGTAATAATAAATTGATAATTTCGTCATAGCTTTTAAAAAATCTACTTGACAAACACTTTTTATTAAATGGCAAATTGTAATTTAAATAAGACAACATTAAAATGGTTTTAAAAAGTAGGTAACAAGTGGCAAGAGTACCTAAAAAGTTATATTATGTCAATACATATTATAAAACGTTGTAGCTATAAAATAAGTAATACTTTTTAACGTTAGGAAATGCATCAACGCATATCAACTTGCATGCATAAGGATAATTTTGTGGGACTCGCTGACCAAACCAGTACCTACTATCCACTTAAGTCTTAAATCCAACCGAACCTCCTCCTTTCATGGCGTCACAATTTCCTTACGAATGGCGGCAGATTGTCGAGAGGTTACTCCCAGGGCTTACTCTGCTGTCAAAGAAGTATCAGGAATAACCCCCCCATAGCGCACTGCTCTCGGATAAGGCCGGTTTCCAGTGCTTTTTTGTTTTTGCGCCTGTCTTGCTATATGCTATAGTTACGCATATTTATACTTTTTTGGTATAACATTGATGTCCGTACGCTCACATGGATACCATACTTTTGTTTTCATGGAAGTTTATTGCCTTTGAATTATAAAACATATGAGATGTATATCTCAAGAAGTCAAATTTTGATAAAAAACTTCACTTTAGCTCGAACTTCCAAATATGCCATAATCTATACCTAATAATATTAGAAAGCTGAAGAGTTTGTTTGTTTGGTTAAACGCGCTAATCTCAGGGACTAATGGTTCGAATTTAAAAATTATTTTTGTGTTGGATAGTCCGTTTATCGAGGAAGGCTATGTTACATCACACTACGAGAAAAAGCAGCGGAGCATCAATGAAAAATGTTGCAAAAACGAGAAAAAAATATTCGGTGGTAAGGGGGACGCCAGTAGCTCTAGGAGATACCATATCTACCGCGTGACTCGGAAATAATTTGGTTTCCAGCCTTTAGAACGCGGGCGAAGCCGCGGGAAAGCTAGTAAATAATAATTAACACTAAATTTTTCCTACCACAAGTCGAATAACTGTAATACTTTCTTAGATTTACGCGAATATTCGACATTATAAATGAAACTACCTTTTCGGATTTTGTCGCGGATTTATTTTGATTTTTAGTTCCCGACGTTTCGAATGCTTTACAGCAATCATGGTCACGGGAGAGACTAAGGTATTTGACGTCTCATAGGTTTATATACTTGTTACAGACAGTGCCTACCCACAATTTACAAAAATTTTTTGAAAATGGCATCAGAGTAACTTTTTTTTTTTTTTTTTTCTCTTTATTAGGTTTACCAACAACTTTACATTTCACAATTACACAAGACATTACATATAAAAATATAGATCTAAAAATGTAAAGCCACTTACAGGTAAACACAGCATGCATTATTTAAGAATATAATTAGACAGTAAAAGCTTAACATAAAATTTCACATTTTTAGTGTATCTGCCAAGACAAAGAAAAACGTTATACCTTATATGCTATAATAATTACAATAGAGTTGCTTTCATTATTACTTTCTTAAATTTAACTATTGACTGGTGAAAAATATCCAACCCACCAAAATTGTTATATAGACGACACATTCTTGCAATAGGCGAATTAGCACCCATAGCTGTAGTACGACGAGGGCATAGGAGAAGTTTAATAGCCTTTCTAGGATACCTCGCAGGTGCATATACTTTAAAGAGAGTAAGTAGTTCTGGACACTGAATTTGGTTGTTAAGTAATTTATGTAATAATACTAGGTCTAACATGTTCCTTCGGTCTTCAAGAGAATTTATATTAAATTTCTGAAGTCTTTCTTTATATCCCTTTAGTGAGCTGGACATTCCCGAAGTGAAGGCGAGGTATCGGAGGAAGCGTTTTTGAACTCGTTCGATTCTTAACATATGCGTAGCAAAATGAGGTCTCCATACAGTAGAACAGTATTCCAAGATAGTGCGTACTAAGACGTTATACAGAATAATTTTGGTCTTGATACTGGTAAACTCTCTGCCATTGCGCATAATAAACCCTAGCATTTTCATCGCTCTTTTAACCACGTGGTCTATTTGTGGAATAAACGTTAATTTGCGATCGAAAATGACGCCTAAGTCTCTTACTTCATTAACCTCACGTAGAATATTGTTGCCAGTGGAGTAAACAGAGGGCAAAACATTGACTCTTCTAGTAAATTTAATATGAGAACACTTATTGTTATTTATTTGAATGTTATTATTAGAACACCATTGCATGATCCTGCTCACATCATCTTGTAAAAGCTGTACATCTGTAATGTCATGTATTATTTTTATGAGCTTTAGATCGTCAGCATACATAAAAGGTGCAGAATTCTTAATACAATTGACAATATCATTAATAAATATGTTAAAAAGAATAGGCCCCAAGTGAGAACCCTGGGGTACACCGGATTTCACTGTTTTAATAGTGGATTCATACCCTCCTACCGCCACAAAAAACGATCTATTAGTTAAGTATGATCTAAACCATTGCAATAGGGGACCAGAAATTCCGTACACAGATAACTTATATAAAAGTATCTTATGGGAAACTGTGTCGAAAGCCCTACTAAAATCAACATATACAGCATCAACCTGTTTGTGTTTATCAATCGCATCCGATATCATTTCTGTATAAGTGACGAGGTTGGTTGCAGTAGATCTAGACCTGACAAAACCATGTTGAAATTCTGTTATATATTTCTGAAAATAATGCTGGATATATGGACAAATCAGTGCCTCGAAAACCTTCGCGAAAACACAAAGCAACGATATCGGCCTATAGTTCTGGACCTGAGTGTTATCATCATTTTTAGCGATTGGTACAACCTTCGCGAGCTTCCAATCATTAGGAAAAATACCGGAAGCAATAGAACTATTATAAATCAATGTAAGAGGTTTGGCTAAATTGTGCGCACATTTAACTATAAATAGTGGAGAGACATTGTCGGGACCGATTCCCTTACACGTATTTAACTTTAATAATTTCGCAAGGACCTCGTTTTCGTTAATTTTTAAAATGGACAGCGAATCACTAAGTACATTCAAATTATTTAAATAATCGTTACATATTTTATCATAGTCACTATTACTATCAATAAAATCATCTTTATAGACAGATGAAAAGTGCGATGCAAACATGTTACAAATCTCTATCCCATCAGAAGTTTTACTGTCTCCATATGCCATAGTGTGGGGATATGAACTTCCTACGCCTCTTTTTCTTTTGATGTAAGAAAAGAAATAATGAGAATTTCTTGTTATTAGTTCTTCTATATTGTATAAGTAACGCTTATGACAATCGTTGATCTCTCTTTCACTACGCTCTCTTAATATTTGTAGTTCTATCTCATCTCTTGGATTTTTATATTTTCTAAATTTTTGTCTTATTTTATTCTTTTCGTTTAACATTTTAATTAGGCTTCGACTATACCAGGATAGGTAATTTTTATTTCTCGGTATTTTAGGTGGTATAAATTTTTTTATTATATTTTTGACGACTGAATTGAAGGTGAAAACCATATCATTTACAGTATTGCAACTTTCAAATAGCTTTTCCCAGTCAATAGTATTTAAGAAGTTGTTTATTTCAACATAATCAGCTTTATGGAAATTATACTTGATAATATTTCGATTACATGGTAAATAACTAATATCCTTAATTTTAAATGTAATCTCTAGTGGTGGGTGGTAGACATCGGCTTTGCATAATGCAATGACTGATCCTGAGACCAGACATTCAGGCATATCAGAGAGGACTAGGTCGAGTAGTTTGTCTTTATGGTTAGTTATAGTGTTACATTGCTGGAGATTGTTAACAGAGAGAAAGTCAGAAAGCGATTGGGAGGTTAACGAATTACAGTTAGACAAAGACTTTTTATTTGAGTCCCAGATCAGAAAGCTCATATTAAAATCTCCAACAATGAGTGTATATCCTACAAGATTATTTTTAAAAGAATTGTAACAATCGAAGAAGGTATTTAGTCTATTTTTGTCGAAGGGTGGAGGTAGGTAAATAGAACATATGTTAACATTTATAACAGTATTACACAGTCGAATCTCCAACGCTACCCAGATATCTTCATTACTACTTTCACATTGCTTAAGTCGGGTCGATTTTAAGGAATTCCTTACCGCTATGAGAACACCACCGCCGTCCTTTTTTATATTGTTTACTTCTCTATCCCGTCTGTAGACTGTGTATCTAGCATCAAAAAGCTCTGTACTCAGAATGTTTTCGTTCAACCAGGTTTCAGTTAGTAAAATAACGTCATAGTCAGATGCACATAAAGATCTGTAAAAATCAGTTGTTTTGGTTCGCAATCCACGTACGTTTTGGTAGTATATGTTAACCATGATGTAGAAATATATGAAATACCGATGCAAGCTCTGAATGAATCAATTTAGGTTTTTTAATGATTCGTGGTCTCTTATTAAACGGTATTCGGAATTCGCATTCTTTCTTACGAATATACGCCCATTACGAACCCAAGTGTAAAGGTAACCTAGCTCTTTTGCCTTTGTACGAGTAGCTGCATGTAACTCTTTATTATAAGCAGACAGATGTTCATTTATATAAACAGGTTTACATTCACCTGAGTACCCTAAATGAGAAGTGTTCAATTTATTAGGTTTGTCTTTGCCTTTATTAAATTTAATTATAGCCGCCAAAACATGGTCACGAAACAAGGGAGAGTTTAATTGCACGATAATCGATCTCGGCCTGGCGCTATCCCGATTCTTCTTGGCGATACGCGTACAATGAGATATGTTTTCTTCATTTATATTGATCCCGATGACATTTCCCAGCTGTTTCACAATATTCACAATATTTTCGTTACGATTTTCAGGTATACACTGTATTTCAATATTTGAAGCACGTGCATTTTGCTCAAGAACATGAATCTGATGCGAAAGATCTTTAACAGTCGTATGTAATTTGAGATTATGCAGCTCCACCTCCTTAACTGTTGCAGAAATAGATTTAAAATCTCTCATGACCTCCTCATACTGTGAGTTTATAAATGTCATTGAATCTTTTATAGATTGTAGTTCATTTTTTAGATCTTTTAGCTCGTTATTTAAAAGAGCACACATATTTTTATTTAATTCTAACAGCGATTCCTTCATGACACTTTTTAATTCCTCGCGAATAATCTCACGTATATCATAAGTGTTGAGAGCGCTTTCAATCGAATGTGGAGGCGACGACAAGGCAACGCGTTTCTTGGACCTCTTCGTAGTATTTTTTTGAGTGTTAGATTGGATTGGCGTGTCGTCGTCTTTGCTAGATCTCGAACTTAAGGAGCATAGCGGGCATTTCCAATTTGAGTTTAACTTTAATAACTCAGCTTCTTTAGTATTTGTGGGCTGTAGACATGATGTATGATAGAATGAGTTACAACTTTGACATTTCACGTAATCAACTTTCGTATGATCCGAGTTATCTTCGCAGCACCCCCAGGTAGTTTGTTTAGACATATTGAGTATTAGATAGATGCCAACAATTTAAAATAAAATTTAAAGTTTATAAAGTGGGATTTGAACCACGACCCAAGCGGAATGTTCCTATTAAATCCGCCGCTCGACGGTCGGCGCTATCGGTTATTCTAAGTAATTTGTTAAAAATATCGTCCACTATTGACAATTTTGTTGTAGTTCTTATTAACAGTCATATATAAAATTCGTTTACCCACTTCACTTAATTTTTTTCATATTGCTTGCTGTTGCAATTTAGTTATTTATTGTCCACTTATTTCTTTACTCCACTGATTTTACACTTTTTTTTTTATACACACATCGATTAGTATCAGTTTCGAGCAGTAAATAAAAGTCTTTACTGAAGTATTTGAACACTTTGTCTATTATTAAACATTTAATGAATCGGAACGAAAAAACTTTATGACTTGTGCGATGTACCGTCTCTGTGTATTTGTATTTTAACTTAATTTTCTTATATCAAATTAATACTTAATTTAAATAATAAAATGCAACTTAGCATAAACAATTTATAGGTAAGAAAATATACATATTATTATAATAGCAACACTACATAATACTTTTGAATAACTAATATTAAAATAAAAATTATAATAATTATAATAATACTAGCTAAAAATAAGTTAATAATATTGCCATAATTATAAATTATTTTTAAATTATTTAAATTTAAATATAAATGTTTTGAATTAAAATTTTATAAGGTACTCTGATGCCATTTTCAAAAAATTTTTGTAAATTGTGGGTAGGCACTGTCTGTAACAAGTATATAAACCTATGAGACGTCAAATACCTTAGTCTCTCCCGTGACCATGATTGCTGTAAAGCATTCGAAACGTCGGGAACTAAAAATCAAAATAAATCCGCGACAAAATCCGAAAAGGTAGTTTCATTTATAATGTCGAATAACTGTATTAAAAGACAATTTTTCTTATATGGACAAAATTCTACAAAGTAGGTAATGACATTCGTTGAGATTCCGCATCTCATACAAAAAACAATAATAAGGTAGTTGCCTGACTATTTATCTTTACGTATGAATAAAGGTGAATTAAAATATGCAAAATTTATTTTCAGATAAAGAATTCGGTACAATTAGTAAGTCTAATTTGCAAAAGACTAATATTAAATAAATAAGTTGGACAATATTTCACACAGCGCCATCTAGTTCCGTGGTAAGCTACAAAGCTTGTGTTACGGATACCAGATAGTTGCTATACTACATACATAACTTTAAATACATACATAAATATAATAAATATAAAACACCCATGACTGGAGTACAGACATCCGTGCTTAACTAATGAATGCCTCCAGCGGGACTCGAACCTGCGGCCGCTGGCGCAGCAGGGTAGGGCCACTACAAACTGAGCCAAACGTGTCGTGTATTGGAAAAATACAATGAACAGCTGTTATGTTATACATTTATTCGTTGCACTCAAAGATCAATCATCTTAATCTATGTACCAATCTGGGCATTAAATTTTCATATCCAATGAGATAAAGTAAAATGAGATGAATATGCAGCTATGAAAGAAATAGCTTTTTTACCGATTTTCCGACAGGAAAATATTTTAGCCACCAATGTAAGCCACATTTACATATACGTAAGTGTAAGAAAAATATAATATTATTGTTTACTTCACATTATTTTTAGTACCTCGATGATTAATTGCCTTGGTGGTGTAGTGGCTAGCATGTACGGCTACACGTTCGGAGATCCTAAGTTCGAGTTTAGATCGGGCCAAGTTTTAATAACTAGTCTCTCTGTTTGGTAAGCCTCAGAAACTCCGAAGTTGGCGGTGTTCCACCTCAGTGCCTCGGAACAAAGCACGTAAAACCGTCGGTCCTGTCGAGTGTCATCTCCGGTAACTTTGGTGCATGAAAGGGGCAGAAATAGCTAGGTATACTAATATCTCATGCGCAGATGGCTAGTATCAATGAAATTGGTTTACTGAGATTATTTCTGGTTACATTTTCATTGCTTTTGTGTCCCATCCATCTTGGGTATAGTTTTTTTATTATTCAAAAATTCTATAATTAATCTATATAATACTGAACCTACTCATCTAAATGACTACTCATTTATACGCAACGTATGAGTTGAAAAAAATTGAACATAAGAGACTTTCAGAACGTTAGGTAATCAGACTCTGTATATATACACCTATCTACTTATTACTTCAGCGCTTCAGCGTACTTATCTCGTGTCCTCAGCTTTTTTTAATGTCCCACTGCTGGGCACGGGCCTCCTTCAGTACGAGGGGAATCCAGCCATAGTCCACCGCACTGGCCCAGTGCGTGTTGGAGGACTTCACATGTCTTTCGAGACTTGCTACGTTTTCTCAGACATGCAGGTTTCCTCGCGATGTTTTCTTACATCGTAAGACAAGTGTTAATGATGAAAGAAATTATTCGTACATGAAAATATCAGAGGAGCGAGACCCGAATTTGAACACGCATCACTCTATTATTCAAGCGAGCGTGTTACCGCTGGGCTGCCATTGCCTTTTCCCGTATCACGTATGTGACGTAAATATACTTAATAAACTTAGATACCTAATATACAATGTGACCCTTAGAATAGACTAAAAGCATGGACGGATCTCACGCTTTTGAATAAATTATACGTTATAATTTATTTTATTTCTTAATTCTGAATAAAATTTGTATTTACTTAGAAATATTATTTGCGATGCCATGTTCTAGTTACAACCAACGATTCGTGAAGTAACCAGAAAGACTAGTTACTAAAATAGGTTTATATCATGTAGGTATACCTATAGGCTATATTATATAATATATTAAAGATATTAAGACTAGAAGGAAAGATAAAGAAAAAATTTAATTGGCATACTGAAATGATTAGGTGTAAAAACTTTAGAAAACATTAAATTAGGTTTTAAAATCTATCATTTTATAAAGCAATTTCCATCGCTTGTAATGTTACACATATGATAAGTATATAACATAATAGGTACGATGGTTATAGTAAGTACGCTGTACGAGGTATGGAGGAAACGTAATAAAATATGTTATTTTAATTATATATAATTAGGTATATTATCTATACATACTTAATATAATAAAGCGGTAACTAGTAAACTAAAATCTGTACAATTTTTTTAAAACAATGACTGTAACGTAAGGTCTAATGAATATTGACGCCAAAACAATTATAGTCATCAAAATATTTGTCTGCATAACTTATTACTCAGACCAACACTTAAAATATTGCAGAAATATTTATCTGCAATATTATTTTATTGCACTAGCTTTTTATTTTATTTCCTGTGGAAAACAAAATAAAAAGCTAGTGCTGGCTTTATCTTAAAGAGACACATAACTACACATGAAGTAGGAAATTGTAGGTATTAAAAAGGCCTACAGAAAAGTTTACAACAGCATAGTACGTCCGTCTCCTAAGGTACACTCGTAATAACTATTTTTATCTACTCATATTGAAAACTGTAAACTGTAGCTAAATGTGCCTGTTCACACAAAAAGCAATTAACCGATTTTAACTAAACTTTGTGTAGTGATAGGTCATTACTAGGATTAATATTTAAGATACCAATTACCACAGGAAAATCTTTTATTCTCACAAGAAAACATAATTACTGGTTCTATAGGGTAGTCCTAATCGAATATGGTACGTTATAAGTAATATCATAAAGTAAAAGACATGCACTTTTAGCGCGAGCGAAGCTGCGGGTTCCGCTAGATAATATAACATCCTTTTTCTATCATCCCCTTCCAGGACGAGTGTAGCTTTTCACAGCTTCAATGGAGTCACGTTTTGTTCAAGTCATTGCAAATTTTATCTAAGAAAACATGTAGGTACAAGTTGCACGAACCAAGTTTCGGTAAATTGGGCTGATGGTCCAACACTGGAATACTGTACAGCGTACATGGCTCTCCACAGGCAATATGGAAAGCGTAGACACATTTTTTTTGGTAGATAAACCATGACTTACCTTTCAAAACTAGGACCTTATTTTTTATCATTCTTCCAAGTTAACAATCTTTTTGATATTTTTGCTTTAAACAACTCAAAATCGTAAAAATTAAACCATAAACACTACTTTCAATGAATTATTTGTAGTGAGATTCTTTAATTTTTCTAAATTTTTTTTAAAGCAGTTAGAGATACATGATGGTCACAGTCCAGAGGTTAGGTTCTTCTGCTAACAGCGACAGACTTTTTCATGTTTATTTTAATGTTTAACTTCGCATGAAAGAAAGTTGTTTCAAACCTGTAAAATATAAAGTTTTCGTTCAGTTGTTTGTTACATGCAGAGAAACTAACGTAGGACCTATTTAGAAAGTAGGGCAAAGTAATAAAATATTGAAGTTGACCGCATCGTCGCCATGGGAATTGTAACATATGACAAATGAATACACACTACTATAATGTACATACATACCTACTACCTAGTAATAAAAAATGAACATACCAGGTATGCTTGTGTACTTAAAGATATCTAACTAAGCTAAACATGACAGTAACTTAATATAGAAATATTCTAAGCCTTAGCAAATTTGTTGTAATTTGTTCCGTTTCTTAAATTAACCGTGGATCCTTATAGTGCAAGGATATTATGGAAGGAAAGTGAACCGAGCTTGACTTTTGCATAGAAGTTTTGTAGTGTAACATGCGGAGATCATAATATGAATTGTCATTTATTAGAGAAATTATATTTAATAGAGCAAAATTTGGAAAACCTTTATTTAAATTGATATTATTATTAGCTAATAAGGAAACAACCTGGATGGTTGTTATCAGTCCGGTAAGATTTCTACGGCGATTCTAAGATTACTTACTGCAACCCAAACCCATCCAAAAAAAAGGGAAAAGATAGGTATAATCATTAATCAAATAACCATTCATTAAAATAGATATCCATTTATAAGCAATATTGATGTTTTTTTTACTTTTTTAGCCTTTGTGTCGGCTAACACTTTTATTATGTTATCAAAATCGATGTTTTTTATGGCTGCCCTGCGCCATTTTGTATCCGGTGCCCTGGGCGGTCGCCGTACCGCACCTTAACCTAACGCCGGCCCTGGTTTTTTGCGTCTACTGAAGAACTATTACCCTGTTTGATAATAATATCTATTAAAATGATCTACAAAACTATATTTTAGGGAATATAATAATCCCTGTCATTCTCTCGCTCCATTGGCTACGAATGTTGCTAAATTATAAGTATTTTCAAAGTACTAGTGCACTTGGCGTTTTAAAGAAAGGCTCCGAAAAAGAAGCGCGACTTTGCTTCTTTAAGTATTAAGTTCATGGATATTAAAAGTCCCTACGTACTCTACGCAGCGGTACGATAGTAATACCTAGTAGTTTTAACACGCTTTGGCGAAAAAATTGGTATATGACAAAGGAAATTATATTTACATAAGATAAGAAGATAAGCGTAACTCTATCGTTATTAAATAAATCGATTTTATAGTTTCAAGCGAATGATAGAGAGAGCAGAGATCGTCAAGTTTGACGCTCCGTTCTTTCTGACTATACAGCAAGGGATATTTCCTGTGCATTTATGTGGGTGTGTATTATTACAGTTTTCTCTCTATTATACGAGTATTAAATTTATGAAGTTTAACATCCATAAATATTGGACTTGATAAATATAATCTCAATAAGGCTAGAAATTTCCGTAGCAGGCTTTCCTATACCACATAACTGTGATAAGTCAAATTTTCCGGTAGTGACAACTCGCCAAAGCCCAGGGGATAAGAATGATTATAATAAGAGGCATAATCTCTTCAAGGTAATACCTAAGCTTCATAACGTGGATTTGCAAGCAATTTCGTATATTGATCATT
The DNA here is from genome assembly GCA_951802675.2 of Boloria euphrosyne. Lineage (NCBI taxonomy): Eukaryota > Metazoa > Arthropoda > Insecta > Lepidoptera > Nymphalidae > Boloria > Boloria euphrosyne. Next base: position 7,653,284 of record OX637879.1, on the reverse strand, counting down.
ATAAAACGGTTATTTTTTTTTTGTTCTTTTGTTCTCTTAATAATAATAGTCCTCAATCTTGTTCAGACACGGTTTATGAGCCATGGGAGCTAGTAGGATATGCCAAAGCCAAGTTACTTAGCAGGTATTAAATTGGCCTGTTAATTATTGAATGATTTGACTGCCTAGTGACGATATTTCTTTCGAATTAGTTTGAAAAAATTCAATTTGTTTTACTAAATGTAAACTCATTGTAAACTGTGGGCTCATTGCGTATGCGCATTGATATAAGTATATAAAATAGATACGCTTGAACAACCTCGAACAAGGGATATTTAAGAATTGTAATGAACTGGAAACAACAAGCAAACGAGTTTCAGCTACAGATAACGGTTGGTATTTGAGTCACAAAATAATTGTATATAATAGCAATTAACACTGAATATTAAAAATGTTAGTTAAATTTTAAAATTGTCTTTGCAAAAATATAAAAAAAACCTGTACAAATTTCACATTTTCGAAATTAGGCAAAATAGAGAGCCTATAGCGATATTTTCATATAATTTACTGAAACTCGCCAATTATTTTTGACTGTATCACGCTCTAATATCCTCGGTTTAAAAGCGTACAACAATAGCCACAGTTACGCCCGTCGATTTCTCTACTGTGAACAATGTTTATGTAGAAAAAAACGGTTCTCGGTTGAGCGGCCAAGCGCGACGGACACGGCGTGTGCGCTGTGCTCTATGCACGCCATCTTGGATGCGCGGATTGGGTTGCGCACGCGTTGCTTGAGATCACAATTCTCATTTTATTTATCTCGGTATGTGTGTCGTTAATATTTTATTTTATTATACATAATAACCCACCAAAGTGTATAAAGATTGAATATATTTTATACATACATATAGGAATGTACCTATTTGATACATCAACGAAAATAATGGGTATTTAATACATTGCATTGAAACAAATGTTAGCGAAATAAAAATGACCTGCTTATAGCTACGCAGTCTTTATTTAAAAGGTTCAGCTTTTTGTATTAAGTAGGTACATGACATGACGCCGTAAAAGTATTAACGCACGCAATTGTTTTTAAAAAAATATCTACACATATCTCATAAATACAAGAATGAACCTAAAACTAAAAACCTTAAAAAATATAATATAATAACTAAAATATATTATTAAAAGGAGTCCCTTTAGGCAAGGTTCCGAAGATACTGGCAGCGTTCCCCCTTTGGATAGCTAGACTAATTCTTTGTCCAAGGTAGCTGCCAGCTCTTCGGTCTCCTGTGATGTCGACTAACCTTTTAGATATTTCCTTAAAAAGCCTCATGGCACTAGGACCCCACGGACTAAGGGTCTCGACACCGAATGGAACAAAATCATATTCGGAGCCTATACCCCTGTATTTGCCTGCTTTAGCTTTTTCAGCCGCTTCACAAGCCGCACCAGCTCTATTGTTGGTTCCACGTAGATGGGAAATTAAATAAATTATATAAGGAGTCTTCAAGGCAAGAGTGAATAGGTGGCTACTGAATTAGTGCGACTCCATCTACGACTGCGCTACCACTTACCATCAGGTGGAACGTAGTCAAGCACTAATTCTGATTTGAATAAAAAAAAAAAAGGTATCATATATTTTGAATACCTAATTCATAACATTTTATTTAATTATTACGTACCTACTACCTACACCAAAACTGATAAAACATAGATTAAAGATGATTAACTTTAACGGCTGTGTTTTATATAAAATAATTTAGTATTGATTAAATCATTATATCCAATGTATGTTTTAAACACGCACATAACTTTTAAGCTGTCTTATAATATTATATATAATATACATTGTGAACAACCTCATTACGTAGAACTTTATTAGTTATGTTACGTAAAATATATTATAACGTTTCATTCACTACTATTATATTATTATTATACATTATTATATGTCATATTTATATAATAAGATGTACATATAACATATATGCATACTATATATACTGTACGTAGGTAAATATAGATAAAAAATATAACAGTATAACCAACTGTTATGATACAAAATATGTTGGTAGTGGTACAGTTAGATAAATTATCACAAATTTTGTTATTACTTGCTATGCTCCTGATCATGCCCACACAAATTGTTAAAGTAAAATTATTAAAAATTCAAACACATAAACCTATCTTTTACGAGTTATTTTAATAAAATATTTGGATAAATCCATTCTGTAGGCGTGCCTTCACTCTTATGTGATAATCTTAATAAGTGAGCTCCGGCCTCGCAGTCTAGATATTTGAGTTCTAATTGTTTCGGTAACACCTTTGTACGTAACCAAATTTGAGTCCGATTTCTAATTGCTCCGTTTAGCATCGCTACAACATGAGTATTATACACTAAAGGATTTTTGTAACTTTGAAACAATGATAATATGCATGTTGTTATGAAATATGTTTCTGTAAACATTATGAATCAATACATACGACTATTAAAGTAATGGTAGCTAAAATCAATAGTATACAAATCGAAATTAATTCAGTGATTTTTAATGAAATGAACGAAGCCTCCTAATATAGCTTTTACATTTTAAATATTGGCTTTACCTATGAAAAATATACCTATTTGAAATATATTGTTAAAAATAATTAGTATCTGGAAATTACTATTAAGGTTTACTTATTATATTTTATGAATTCACAAATATGGATCCGAAAAATATCTAGGACATAACCGCGGCTATTTAAATATTAATATAAAATGTAGATTGTGTCGGGACTTTGCGGCCCGTCTGTAAATGCGTAATGTAGGAAAACTGGAAAACTCATTTTTTCAAAACCTTTCCTTCTTAAAGCGAATATGCTCATCGCATTTGAAATTACACTAATATTTTTAAATACTTTATGATATTTTTAAATATTTGATGTGAATCAATGTTTCTATAATTTTTTTACTATATTTAACTCTCTTCTATTAAGATTATACTAGTGGAACCATATATTATGACACAATACTGATATTACCAAACTTGCAAATTAAAATAGGTACATGTTAAGTGTTTGTAAAAACCTACTATAAAAATGTAAGAAAAAACAACAAATGTTGTAAATGTTTTATGTTTAAGTTCTTGTTTGAAAATTAAGAAGAATTAGAAAATAATTAGGAAAAATTAAAAAAAATGCGTATAAATTAGGCAATTTATGTAGAAACGGACTTATATAATATATAGAAATGCGCTTTTGATATATGTACTTACATAAAAGTAAGTTAATAAATGTTTTATTCTCTGTATTAGACGGAGAGGCAGACCCAAAAAAAGTCTCTGAGTTTATAGAGCCTGGTTTTTTCTCAGGTGATTATAATCATAATTTACAATAAAATTCGGCGGTCAGTCAAGCGGATGTTAGAACAGGTGTCTCAGGTGCGCGGTCAAACATGTCGTACCTACCCACCGACATAATAAAATCAATTTCTTAAGGCTGAAACTTTATGAACTATTGTTTTTTATATGTAAATCAAAATTATGATAGTCAGTCAACGTCCTATGGGGACACAGCTGGTCAGTCAGCTGTAATTTACGTAGCGAGGAACGGGCCGGGCGTTGTTCTACGGAATGGTTGACTGACCATTTTATTTATTAATAATATAGTCAGTAGTAGTGACTTAAAAAAATTCACGCTTAATAAACGAATTGCACCCTTATAAACCTCGCTACGTACATTACAGTTGACTGACCAGCTGTGTCCCCATAGGACGTTGACTGACTATCATAATTTTGATTTACAGGTAATAAAATAATAGTTCATAAAGTTTCAGCCTTAAGAAATTGATTTTACTATGTCGGTGGTCACGGCATGTTTGACCGCGCGCCTGAGACACCTGCTGTAACATCTGCTTGACTGACTGCAGCATTTTATTGTAAATTATGATTATAATCACGTGAGAAAACACCAGGCTTAATAAACTCAGAGACTTTTTTTGGGTCTGCCTCTTGGACCTTATAGAGATAGAGTAGAAAGCATTACAATACCTAGTAATGTAAAAAAATGTACTTCTATTAAGTACTTAAATTCATAAATCATAAAAAAAATAGGTAAGGCCATTTTCACCCTGAACACTGTAAATGTGAAGTTACCTTGGGAGTTGAGTTCTTATAAAAAGAGACGTTTTAAACGTACACATTATATTGTACATTAGAATCTTAAAATGGTTGTTTTGAGAAGTTTTGATTTGCCAACATCATAACTACTGACGTGATCTCTAGTAATTACTTTAAGACCTAGTTCGGTAGCTAGAGTTATCACGAATGTTGTAACAAAGGCTGTGCGTTCCGAGTCACTGACGGATCACAAAGAACAATAAACCATTACTCTAAAGACAGTTTATAGCGTGCATTAGAACAATGCGTAACTGTATGCTTTAAAAATGTTATTAGTGATTATCTTACTATGCCATATAGTATGATATGAATGATATGAATTTAGAAATCATATACTTAACGTTGTTTGTTTAAAATTGTTTTATGGAATAAGAACAGGCCTTTACTCGCTTTGCCTTTTACATCTTTATAATCTTAATATATAACTGAATATAATAAAATTCTTACTTAGTTAAATCTGTACATTGATTAATTTTTGGAAATTATAATTCAAATAGTGATTATTTTCGATATCTGTGTCGGCCTCTCACTCTGGGCCGAATCTATAGTTTTTAGAATTTGTCTGTCTCTCTGTGACCTCATCACAAGAAAATCACTGGATTTTGATAAAATTTTGTGTGGTGATATTTCTCCGGGTCAATATGTAGGATACTTTTTACTGCAGAAAAGTATCTTATTTCAGATATATCTATACTACCCTTCAAAATGTATCTATCGTAATCTTATAAATTATCTTAATACATAAATTTCCCGTGTCACAATGTTGGTCCGCTATAAACTCCTGAAACTACTTATCAAATTCAAATGTGTGATTTGTCCCAATTAAGAGATAGTATAGTTTATATCATGGTTATTTCTTTTTTTCAACCGACTTCCAAAAGGAGGAGGTTATCAATTCGTCTGTACTTTTTTTTTTTTTTATGTTTGTTAGCTCATAACTTTGAGCTGGGTGAACCGATTTTGATAATTCTTTTTTTATTTGAAAGGTAGTGCTTCCCATGTGGTCCCATTTTAATATTTTCCAGTTCTGATAATGGCATCCATTAGAAAACCATAAAAGTCTTAAATTTGCATTAGGTATTTGCGCGACAAATGGACGAATAACTCAATATCACGCCAACCGATTTCGATGATTATTTTTTTAATAGAAAGGGTATACTTCAAGGGTAGTTTGATGAGAGTTTGGTAAGGTTCTGATGATGGGATCCATGACAAAGTATCGGAACTCTTCAATTCTTAGGAGCAAATTAACGATGCTCGGCCGAATCTTTTATAGGATATATGGATATATAAGTCACGTACCGTAACTGATGATGGAAGGTACAACTCCTCAACGGTTAGCAGTTTAAAGAAAATTCTTTCAATATAATACGCAATTATGAACGGATAGTTGTATACTTTCAGGCTATTAGGTTTACCTCATAATAGAAGATAAATTTTTATAGTCATTAACACAATACGTATCTACTTTCCGCTGAAAATTTAGCCAAAACAAAATAACCCTAAATAGATACATATTTGATTAATCTTTCAATTTGTAAACATAATCTGGCTGGCACCGACTCCAAAATTAACAAAGTCCTTAAAAGTATTATTTTCTACTTTTTAGTTTAGATTTATTAAGTTTGGAAGTCGGTTTTTGTTTTTTTGTTAAAAATAATTTATTTTTAAATGTTTAATAGAATAAACTGTTATTGAGAGGTACTCCAAAAGAAGAACCTCAGCCCGGAGAGAGAAACGGCTATCCTAAGCTACAAATTGTTTTTATTTGTTGTTCATGTCACATGTCGTTAGTGCCGCAACTAAGAAAATGAAGTATGCAATATCTTATACAAGAGCGAAAAGAACTAATTTATAATTTTTTAAATTAATTCTTAAATCTGAAAAAGTTTTGAGCTTTTATTAAGACTGAGAGTTCTGTGCAGGGGAGCAAACACAAGTGCACTCTTTATTAATTAGATACATTCTCAAAGTTCGGCCGGTGTGAATTAGTACTGACACGAGAAATGAAATACCACTTCTTCACTCCCAGTAGACACTAAGTATGTCTTGATAGAAAAAAAAGAGCCCAACCTGAACCTGAGTTAAAACCCGGATCTTGGCATGCCAGCTTCTAAAAGAACATAACGATATAGCACTGTAAGCAAGCATACGAGATAGCAATAGAAAAACGGAGAAGTGTCGTCTGATTCTTTATTCATTGTCTGTTAACTACAGAAATGCTTTAGATTCGATTGAAATTTTGGCCTGTTCTATAAAATATCGATATGAATTAGATCTACAGCACATCAAAGTGCTAACAAGATTGTTTCATTCGTGACCACGTTATCCCGTTGTTCAATTGGAGTGAGAGAGATGAAAACAAGAGGGACATATTACATACTCTTCTTTAATCTTATATCAGCAATATTCTCGAAGACTTCAACAGAATTTGGATCAGAGACTCTATGTTTGAAGTAAGATTATTTCCCTGACGCGAACTCTCTAACTTGGTAGAATGATGACATATTCTTTTGATATTACAAACCCTTATCTCTACATAGAGTAAAACAAAGTCACTTTCCGCCTTCTGTACGCTTAGATCTTTAGACTATAATACAATTGGGACATCGATAGATTATCTTACTGTGCATTTAAAATATATGTTATAACCTCTTTCCAGAATATTATTTATGTAAATATCATATTATAAACTGGTATTTTAAAATTATTTGTAATAGACTTTTATTTTATACATTAAAAAGAAATTACATGGTATGAAAAAGTAATATTGTTCCAAATCCCCAACAATATAGAGTCAATGTTACGACTATTCTAAAAATATGTTTTTAAAGCCCCATTTAGGCAATTTTTAAGATTAACAAAATATCTTGAAGTTTTTATTGGATTCTTTGCTTAATGCACGATAGGGAATTCATAAAAAATGTAGCGTCTGCTTTTGGGTTACTGTTTTATCGACCTTTCATTTTCGCAACGTGTCAAAACAGACCTAGTGCGCATGTGCGCGAAATTGACATCTCTGACATTAAAACATGGATTTACACTGTTTAAATCTAAATTAGAACCAGAAAGCAATTTTGTGAAAGTGTAACAAAACCATTTAAGTAATAATAACTGTACTCGTTACTCTAAAAGCAGTTCTTTTGACAATCAATATCAGTTTTTGTTTGATACTGTACTTATAACCCAAATAAGCCGCCATAATTTAGACCGAATACTCGTGTTACAAAGTGATTTTATAATTGATGGACTAGTTTTGTGAAAGATGAATGAAATAGAAGACTGAAACCTTGTAATGTGAGGCGAGAATCAAATTATCAAACCATACCATGACGCCGTGTCTTTCCGTAGACAGACCTAACATGTAGCAATGTAGAGTCTGAAAAAAAATGATTTAGTCTTTAACAAAAACCAACAAAATACATATCATTACTGTGCCTGTAGAAATAAATCCTTTTACATTATATTTACTTCAATATTAGGAAATATTATATCGTGATTTTATAAATATTTTGAGTGAAGCAAAAATTTAATTATTGAGGACTTAATATAAGTATACAATTATCAAATCAAGCAGGAAACGAAGATTTGGTAAGTGCTATTTTATTTTTACGTTTAATATATTAACATAACTAGTGTTAGTACCATTAAAAAATTACGTTATTATTTAAACAAAAAATATTGTTACGTTATTTGCTTATCAAAGTTAGTAAGGATATTTACTAGTATGATTTTATTACATATATATATTATACTCGTATATATAATTTTTCAAACCACTGAAAGTACAAAAAAACAATCAGCATGGCCTATTTGTTTGTTTTTGAACACGTGTCAACTTTAAGAACTTTAGCAGAGTAAAATATTCTATCGAACACGCAATTTTATTATAATATAGAAAAATAACTTTTCTGTTACTAAAAAAAATATTAAATTACTTTATTGCGCGACTACCATACAGACTAAATATAGTTTTCCGAAAAAGGGAAAGGCGTACTAACCCTCCCCTTTTATACTTATGTGTAAAATAATATTTTTGTGAATTAGAAAGGAAAGCAATAAAAAATACATTAACATGTATATTTGCTTACGCATTTCCTTAACAAAGTGATAACTTGAACGAACTGACAGGAAGCCAAATAAAGGCGTGAATGTCAACAGAAAATTACCTTTTCACGTGACGTAGATTATATAAATTTACAAAAAAGAATATAAATAGTGAAAGGTAAAGTAGCATAGAATAAAAGTATAAAAAACATGCAAACAAAAACGTTTTTCAATTGAACCATCCATTCATATATTACATTTTCCAGGATAGAAATAGTTCATATGGTTCCGTTTCTTTCTTTCGAGTAACAAGCCCTAGAAAATCAAGCATATTTTCGTAATATGTGTTATAGTCAATACAGTTTTAAAATATGGGAAAATATAAACTAGAATAACTAATTGTTTTCACTTAAAGCGAAACAGGTAAATGTGCTAAGAGCGGACGTGCGGGCGACGGACCGCAACGCAATGTATTCTGACCCAATACACCGGTTGCGATTTCAAATTTGTTAAATACAGTAGTGTAATTATTTATCGATAACTGAAGAGGTTTTCGACTTTTTAAGTTTTCATTAAGGTCTACGACTATGCTTAGAATTTGATCTATCGTTTGGTACTTTTATTTATAGCGTTATTAAATAAATTGCGGTAATGGAGAGAACTGTTACAAATTATAAATAAGCACCAAGCTTGGTAGTTCGGCTCACACAAAGCAGATTGTGAATTGTGTAAAATTATGTACACCGCAAAATTTACTCGTCTCATAACCACAGTTATGGAAGCTGTTCTTAAAATTTTAAGCTTTTCTTATTATTATGAAATAACAAACAAGCACGTATTATTTTTCATAAAATATATAATCATACCATTTTTGTCATTTAATCAGAAGATGCCATTTGATATATAAAATAAACTAGCTTACAGCCTATTAAGTAAGTATAGCATTTTGTCGATCAACATAATTTGGCGCGTCCGCGCATCGTACTCGTAATACAAGTCAATGTGTGTCGGACGCGATCTCATTTCCTGCGTGCGCGTGCGCCGGTCCATGGACCAATTTCCGCTGACAATACTTTTGTAATGCTTGTACTATTATTCGTATTAAAAAGCCTTATTATTTACAGAAACAAATACCTTCTACTTCTATAGATTTTTTTGTGATTTATAATCCCATGGACAATCTTGATGTCCGTTATTATATTATGTCTAAATCAAATCGTTCAAATTTAGCAATTTTTTTGTTTAATTTACCATATTTAAAATTGAACGAAAGAGTCAACGTTTTAAATAACACAATCATGTAGATATTAAAAAGCTTTTGAAGAAACAGTTCACCTGGACTGGATATACCAACAATAATATTAATGTGTCCAGCTCTGCCCCATAAGCTAGATAATCACTTTTCCAAAAATCACATCAATCATGTAGCTACGTTTGCTTTAAAAGAAGCACAAAGTCAAATGATTAAGCACACTTTGGCCGGTTTTCCATATGATGTCGTACATATACTTAAGTGTGTTAATTAGGTCGGTGCTGTACTATGCTGCTATGGGTTTCGACAATTTTATATAGAAGGAGCTAAGCTGGCGAATTTTACCATAATGGTCCATTTTCTCGCTGTGAATACTATACAATTTTTAAAATTCACTAGCTACTTACCCTTGCTTCGCTTGGGTGCGTCCCTAAGTGTCTAGCATTATCATATTATGCGTTACTCCAGCTTATAAATTGTCTGTTACGTCAAACTTGATGCTTTCCTTTTTAAACATTTGAGACATGTATTTAGCTTAAAATACGCTTGTTGTACTTTTTAAAACAGCATAAAACCAAACCAAAGGTTGAAACTTGCATATATAGTGCGAAGTCGCAGTCGATTATAAGTATAACATCATATTTCATTCTCTTTATTGACCTTGTGTATACGTAGTTTAAATGGTTTATTGGTAAGTATTGCGCAATATCTTTTCAGATATAAATAAAAAAGAATCGTCGTCATTTAGGAGTAGTTATATATCAGTTGGTAGGTACATACCGGCGGATACACAATAGTCAAATTATTGGTTCAATTAAACTGATAAAACTAGGCTTCAGTCATCGTTAACATTATAAAAGTAAGAAGACTTGTAATTATTATTGTTAATGTGTACAGTATAAGTTTCATTTACATTATTCTAGCATTTTCTATATTATGTAAAAAAGGTAAACAAAATACTACTAAACTAATAATTTTCTATTGGCACCTAAAATATTTTAATATACTGGTTCACATAATATTATGCAGAATGCGTTGTTATGCTACAGAGAACATTTAGGATAAACAATTATATAAAGTCCTGTAGAAAATATATTTCTTATAACTTAAATTTTGTATGGTATTACATATATGTATGAAGAACTTATAATATGTGTATTTAAACACATGAAAAAAAGATGCTTTTGATTTTTAGGGCTTGTAATAAGTTTACAAGCCCTAGAATATTATTGATGAAAAATGATAAATGATAGGTGGGTAAAGTAGGTGTAATACTTCTGTTAAATATAAATAAAAATATTTAAAGCAAATATATTTATTATTGTTGCGTATATAAATCTACACAGTCGTATTGTAAATTAAAAACCTTATCTGATTAACACTCTCGCGACATAAAGTCTCAAGGCACGCTGTTTGAATTTTCTGTATTAAATAAATGTTATAAAAAAAGGCAAATGAATAACAAACTTTACACAGTCACGTAAAGCTTATAAATATAAATATGTTCTACATGTTTCTTTTAAAAATAAAAATCTTCATAAATAAAATCGGTTATTATTTGTGTTGCGTGGGTGACGTGATAGACTGAAACGTTTTAATGCCAAAGTATGCGTGTTGCACGCAGATTCACTCCAATTCTAATGCGAAAACGTTGATGAAGTCGCATCAAGAGATATTAGTGCATTTGACAAACGTTTTCACTCGTACCGTTATGTATTTATTTGTACTGCATCTGTAGCTCTATAGATAGTAATATGTGCATTGTGCATATGCGCTACAATTATTTTTAATCGCTTTAAATGTGTCTTGATTCAAGTGCAGTGTGCTGCAACTACACTGTACTGTCTATTAAGAATGCAGTCGTTTTTACATATTTTACAGGTACATTTAAATCATAAAGCACTAGCCTCGTACATTGTTAAAGCATTTGTACTTAATTTTTTGCATAAAATATGATTACACAGCTTTATTATATAAGTAGGATATAAGAATTTATTGATGTTAATTTATATTCAATTAATTAAATTGTTGAGCACAAACTTGTTGAGTACATAAGGTACATATACATTATTTTGGACAAAAAAGTTAAGTGGCTTTATCTAGTTATATTTATTTTAACAACTCTTTTCTTTTCAGTTGTCACTAAGCAACATAATAAAAACTGAACAATATTTACATAAATTATAACAGAATAAACATTCAAATAGTATAGTCAACAAATAATAATATAGTCAAATTAAAAAAATCACAATATTACAAACATTTCACTACACAATTGTACCGTAATTCTTTCATATATTATATATACTAACATTTTTTTACATGCGGAGTAAGCGAGCGTTACTTAAAACGGTACTATCAGATAATTACATACACTGTAATACACATGGACTCATATTACTGAGTTCGTTTACATTATGTTTAGATTAGCAATAAATACTTCTTTCAGCGCTATGTCCATTAAATGTAACACTTCTAATTAAAACATTTTATCTAATCTTAAAACTACTTTCAATATGAAATACATTTTAGCCACATGGACTAAGTAGGTAATCTATGACAAGTAAAACTTTACGACGTGCTTTAAGCCTTTATAAAGATTTATATTTTGTATAGAATTATCATAGCTAAGTAATATTTTCGGTAGGCGTAGATTACCATCAGAACATTACTAAACTTTTAAAAGACATTTCCCTTAGTTTTTACGAAGAAAATTCCAAAGTGCTTAAGGTTAACTGGCTATACTCGTAACAGTATGCGTGCGGCGGACGGTAACCCGCACAAAATTTGTTATAATAATGGCCGCCCTGAGTAAACTACCTTTTATGGTACCAATTACTACATTATGTCATTGTAATTTCCCCAAAAAGCACTATTCTCTACGTGTTAGTGTATTCTTGCGCCGAATGAAATAATTGAAAATGTTTCCAGTACTTAACATGTTCACCATATTCCATAATTAGTATTAGACTTAGTCTGTACGTTATGTTACCAATGTATTAAGGATGATCAAATATTCTTTGTTTCGGAGTTTCCTAGGTATTACTCGTAGTTACTAGTTAGGTATATTAGCAGTTACGGTTGAAAGTATTATGTGTCGTTAGGATATTCTGAAAACTCAGAGCAAATATAAATAGTAAGTATGAACTGAATTAGTTTAGTTAACGAAAGTTTCTTTTATTTATATTCACAAATACTTCGTCATTTAGAAAATAGGTACATTTGAAGTTTAAAAAAATAATTATTTAGAGTTTGCGACTTTTAAAATTCCATATTAAAATTTTAACGGAAGATTTTTCCTTTTTTGTATAAAGAAAAGCATAAAAAGAACCTACAGTACATTTAAGGGACTTAAAGCAACAAGCGTTTTGTATAATTAATGAAAATCATAATATTAAGTGAACCTTTTTTGAATAGTCGCTTAACTTGGTATAATGTTAATTTTACTTATTTTTATAATTTGAAAATTTTTTGATAATAAAAGTTGGCCTAGAATTTTTCCGTTAGGTATAGGCATAATCACGTTGTGTCTCTTTTAGAATAAAAAATTAATAGTGATAATAACAGGATGTTTGTGAACAGAAAGCATCGTGGCTTTAAAGAAGATGAAGAAAAACAATTATATTTACAAAATTTGTTCATACAAACTACTACACGACTTCTAACCCTCGTCAGGTTTTTTAACAGTTGAAACCTTTTATAACATAGATTAGGCATTACAATGTACTGCTATTCTATTTACTAATTATTTATAGAGAAAAGTCTTTCTACATACGTTGTATATTTTTTTAATATTAAAGCAAGTGTACTATTTTCCATGCGCGAGTGTTTATCCACACCTATGTGCAGTCGTTTTACTAACAAACTCATAAAACATGCATATATAATAAGTACGTTTGTATAGAACGGTCGGCGCCACGGCGGCGTGTTGTGGGGCGCGGTTGCTATAGCAACACCCCCACCCATACACCCCCCAGGGGTGCCACCAGCTGACCTGTCGACCTACGACGAGTAACTGTCAATGCTGTAGGGCTTGGCCAGGTCTAAACTCTTTCTTTTTGTAACCTAAATTTTAGTTAAAAAGCCTTTTAAATAGGACACGCGAAATTATGTGAAGGTTAGTTAGAAAACCACAGCTATATAGTGACATCATTTAAAGCTGGTGCTGTAAATATACATCAAAAAAGAATTAAAATAAAATGAATATGATAATATATTATAAATTGCTGTCTTAAATGAAGCTTAGGATAAATAGGTAATTATATAGAAAAGCTGCTATAAAACGTGTTGTTATAAAAATGACTAATACCAACAGATCAAAAGAAAGGCGAATTTTTGCTTATAGTAATTGCCTTTGTTAAATTTGCTTACAAAGGCTTAGGGTAAATAAGTTTTAATTAATTTTATTTGTACGCGGTATAGGCCTCAAGCCCGCATTTAACTAGCGTAACGCGCTGTTTCAAATACCCTTGCTAATAGGGGTAAGGGCTGAGGTTCAATAGATAACGTATACTTTAAGTTTATATGACCAAAAGTCTTCAAGCGACAATATACATATACCTACATAATACATTTCGCCTAATCTTTTATGATATCAATGCATGCCATGTATACTTTCACAACATAAAGTGTCCGGAAAGAAAAAGAATTCAATGAAATAGAAATAAAAGAAGAATTGCTTAACCCAATTTAAAAGAGCTCTTACTCGTTGGTAGACGATTCAGCGGGTTAATATAAATGCGTTTTCATCGTTGTAACATACGAATAGATTCACGGGCGAGAGCTGGTGTTAAATACAACAAACGATCAAAATATTTTAAGAGAGAAAATTTTCTTAATTGGACTTTAATTACATTCGTAAAACCAAATGTTTTGTTAGAAAATAATATTTCATACTTACTCATTATAAACTTAAAATGGAATCCTTAGTTTAAATCTGCTCTTACTATATAGTAAATACAAAAGTTTGATTGTGACCTGTTTTTCTTCTTTTTACTTTTGAATAAGTATTTTTAAATAGGTAAATGCAATTTGTATTAAAATAATAGCAATTAAGAAAAGCTAATTGAAAATGAAGAGAGAGAATACTCAAATATTTTAGGTATTAGGTATTGGACTGGTATTGAGTCTTTATTATTTTGGGTATAAACATGATTTATCTATTGGCTGAAAAATGATAGAAGCCAATATTTATCCCAAAGAATAAGGTTGTGTTCGTAGATACATATTATTATAACGTGTGTTGCCCACAGATGCTGATATTCGTCTCAAGCGGTAAATGGGTAAATAACAAAAAGTTATTATATGCGATATTATTTTTTACATTTTCAAGTACCTAATTGTACCACACACTTTGGAATAACAAGGCTACAAATTAATTGTTTGAACGAAAGGCTGGATACAAATCTAATCTAAAATGTAAATTACATTTAATTATATTCGAAGCCAGCGGACTGATGTGTAATTAGTCTGTGATAGCTGTAATTATTGAATATTTGTAACAGTTGCGATATTTTCTTACTGTTATATAAATTTAATTAAGCAATATTACAATAGTAGGTACATTAAGAAACCTATTGTCATGGAAACAGAGTATTTTAGTGACTAAAATCATATTACCTAACTATTGTATGACGCTGAAAAATCATTATTAATATAGATGTAGGTATTTTATTTTAAAGTTATTAAGGAATCTAAAGATGGCAAATTATAATTGAGTCAAAAATATATAAAAATGTTATTGGATACTTTCGCTTAGCTTTAGCTTGCCTCACATCCCTAAGTTTAAAAGTCTAGTCTAGTTCTCCACGTCCTCGTAGTTATGAATACTTCAGCTGTAGATCCTTGTGCCATTCACGAAGGCCGGCAAATATGTTGAAATGTTTCATATCTGCGAGCAGGTATGTAAATAAGAGAAATTACTTAAATTTTAATTACTTAGACGCTATTATATAAAATTTGCGGTGTATGTTATAAAATACTTACGCGTTATC
Organism: Boloria euphrosyne; assembly: GCA_951802675.2. Classification (NCBI taxonomy): domain Eukaryota; kingdom Metazoa; phylum Arthropoda; class Insecta; order Lepidoptera; family Nymphalidae; genus Boloria; species Boloria euphrosyne. Next base: position 7,637,850 of record OX637879.1, on the reverse strand, counting down.
TCGATTTAACGAGCCTCATTTTTAATACGTACCTATACTATTAAGAATATAAAAATTGCCCTATTAAACTTACTATTGTGAAAGTAACTATATCTTTGTAATTTTTGAACTTAAAGAAAACAAAGTAGGGGATTAACGATTTTACCGGGAACCCATAATTTCTTTAGTTCAACCGTCAATGGGCTTGAGAGTAACATACATAATATGTAAGTACAATACTTGCTTCTGGTTGCTTGTTGCAATGGTTTGCTTTGGTTATGTAGACGCTCTAACAATGCTTTACATACGAGTTATATCACTCTTATTTCAACTTTTTTTATAAAATGAATGTGCAAAATACTCAAATAAAGAATAAGTAAAACACTACTCTCTGCAAAGCTATATTATGACCTATATAAAACCTTTGAAGGCGGAAAATTAAAATATACTATGTATGTATATAACTATTTAATATTTCTGTAACCTACATGCGTTTATCCTTTATTTTAAATACAAAAGTATGTTACTTGGCTTGCACTGCTTTTACGAGGATCGGTAAAATTATTTCATACAAATATTTTATAGCTTTGAGAGAGACATCGCCTTTGGGTTACCAAAAAAGCAACATCTTAACTTTATCCAATCTTTCCGTAGGTACTATGGAAATTTATAGATAAATTTTGCTAGGTTATTTTTTTATTCACTTAATTTATTTAAGTAAGAAGTTATTAAATTAGAAGCTTCTAAAATCGTCAAGTTTATGTCCCTGCCTTCCGTTTGAAGTATGGGAAGTAAAATTCATAAGAAATATTAAATTTTAGAGTTAGCTTTTATGTGTGCTACCTTGTACAAAGACTTCTTCTTCTTTGGCTTGACTTGGCCAGTCAGGTCTGCTAGGTGGTTCGTAACCATGTTGAAAAATGCCTAGCACATGAAAATAAATAATATTTATTGTTTTAAGAACTATCTTTGCGAAAGTCGAACTTGCAATTAGGTTGTATTAGTTGCATTTGATTTTATAAATGTGAAAAGCAAGAAAGTTATTACGGTTTTGATAATTTTCTAATAAATTTAGAAGTAGCCTAAGTTACATCTTATAACATTATCTATCTGCGAGTGAAAATCCCGTCAAAATCGGTCCAGCCGTTTCAGAGATTAGCCAAAACAAACATAGCCAGGACAGATAGACAGACAATAATTTTAAGAACTGGTTTTATGATATAATAACCCTATTTCGACCTTATTCCGGTAAAAAATATTTATTGATTTAAACAGGTTGTTTAATTATACTCATAAAAAAAGAATTCACAAGCAAAGAATTACAGTCACATTTTTGTTTAGAAATAATAAATAAAATCAGTTTTAACGGAATATTTTTAAACTTCTTATAATAAAATTATGATTATATGAGTAACAATAATTACTGTTTGTACCCTATGACTGCATAGTATACTTATAAAGCATCATCATTTATACATGTTGCAAGAGAGACAAACTTAATCTAAAACAATGATGAAGAGATAACCGTGTGTTTAATTTTACTTATAAATCGGTGTTTAATTTTGGCCTTAGATCAGACATAATTAATTCTATATCCGCTGGGTGCGTGACTCTAGCGCCATCTAACGATACAACTCACGGTGGCTCTTTTGAGAAAATATACATGTATTGTATGCCAACTAGCTATTGAAAAAATAATATAAACTTGAAAAAAATTTTTTTTCAATGTTAAATGTGATATATTACACAGAGTGTACATTAAATTAATTTTTTTTCCGTGGGTCAGCTGAAAACAGTAAGTAAAATAAATACAACAACTAAAACAAGTCTCAATAAGTGAATTAGGTTGGCCCAACTTTTTTGATTTATGGATTTTTTTTATTTTTAATTATTTGTTCGTCGTTTGTTCGTTAATGTTCGAATGTAGAAATTGTTTGTACGTCTTTTATTTATTTATAATTAATTAAACAAATGTACACCCTTAAGTTGGCCCCCTTTACTAGATATCTTTATTTTTATCGCTCAGATTAATTAATTTTGATCAATTATCGTTGGTTCGACGACTATTGGTGATTGTTCGATCATAAAAACAATTAAATTCCCAATTATTAATTATTTTATATCTAATAAGCAAACCATCACTTGATTGTCTGGCAACCGGAAACTTATAAAATTTACAATTACTATTTCTACTAGTATTTTTGCAATCGACTACACAACAACTCTGATGACCCATTTTATTTTATTTATTTAATTTAATTTAACTGACACACGTGTTATTTTTATGGTCATAAATAATAAAGAGCCACTCGTAGTTCTGTTTTGGTCCGCAGCGGGCGCTGACATCACTTTTGTTTCCCCCACCATGCCTTACGCACCCAGCGGATATAACCCTGTATTACACGTACGTAGTAACCGCAACATAATTATTATCGGATATCAAATCACGTATTTACGTAGTAATTATCTTATGTTTACATAATTTATATTATATATTTATAGATTCTCAAGTTCTAAATAATTTACTTTTTTTTTGATTACTCATTCAAGTGCACTCATGATTTACTGTTTTTTAGATAGTGTTCTAGTATACATCAATATGTAATTAAAGCAATATTTAATATATTTTTATTTTTATTTAGGTATATACCAGCCAGCAATATTTAATATATTTTTATTTTTATTTAGGTATATATACAACACTAAAAATATTATATTGTACTAAGTACTCTAGGAATAAACTGAAGTTTTTATTTTAATAAAAATAATTTTTAACCTAAGTAAAATTGTTACTTTGTACCTACGAAGGATCAGCCATCAGTTTATTAAACTCTAAAGTTTTGTTCACCTGTGTCTTAAACGTCGCGTATTTTTACAGTATTGAAGACAAAAACTGTGTAATTGATGTATTAGATGCTATAACATATACGAGTACAATGTGACAGTAGAAATTAAAAATAGAGATCCTCGGTGAAAAAATTGAACTTTAAGTCAAAAATTTCTTGATGTTAAAAATATGATCGTCTATCTATTTTTCACGCGCATTTTGTGTACTTACTTCTTCATATCATTTCGTACAACTTTAACCCTTGCTAAGCGGACATGTACAAGGTTGAGGTTACGATAAATGGCTGTGATTTAAATATATCTGACGTACCAGTAAGATAAAAGCTAGTACATTTATAAAGCGTAAATAAGACACTATGAGGATTATCCGTTGTATAAATATTAGAGAGTATGAAAGTAGCTAGGGATAATTTTCAGAAAATATGGTACCTGTTATACATAATATATTATACAGGTATAAAATATTTCTAGAATAATCTAAAAGGATCTAGATACAAATGGTATCCTCTTATCCTGCAATGCGGCTTGTTTTTTGACGTTTATCATACGCGGTCTGAGCGGGCGTAACCCTAATAGGCTTTTTGGAACATTACCAGGTTACCTATATTGTAGACGGCGAGCGGCGAGCGAGCAACACCACTTGCTTGAAAGAAAATTTATGTTTAACTCAGTTTTGTACAGAATAATTTATTCAAAATACTATTATTTTATTTTCCCTATCTCAAGTGGAAAAAATAGATTATACATTAAGGAATATTTAGGCATATTATTAGAAACATAAGATATATTCAGACAATTTTCCATATATAAATTACGTATACTTAATAATAATATCTTTTACTAAATGTATCCAAGAAAAAAAGTATGTACAACATTCATAAAATTCCTTAGTGAAAAGTGCGAAGTTTCGTTTTTTTCGCAGCTTTCTTGTTAAAACGGGGTATTTTTCTTTTAGATATTGCAAGAATTTAATAGAAGCGTTGTTTTTATAAAGTTTTTGCTTTTAAGAAAATAAGCTATAACATTCCATTTAATTATACTGCTAATATTATTATAACATCTATCTTTTATGTTAAACAGTGTAGGCCTTTTAATGGTCTTAAACATGTGTATAGTCTTTGTTTTTAAACTATTTTTTTGTATTTTAAATATTTTCATAAAGATTAATCGTGTATTTAGGTTTTTTTATTACTTTTAACAACGCCAATGAGTGATTATTTCTATTTTGTGAAGGTGTTGAATCGGTCACCATAAATCTCTTTGCAGTAAGTTTAAAAGCTGTAGAGCCCAATTCTCAACGAATGAAATCACGGCTTGCTAAAGTATATTTCACCCTTTTGACGACACATTATGTACATTTGCAGCGCGTAACGACACGGGCACGGCTCACAATTTCCATTAAGGCGCTCCGAATCAGGAACATCCCAAATTTTTGCCTTACTGGCCAGATTTCAACTTTAAAACGTCCAAATTTAAGTACGAGAGTTCCCTGGGTATTGGACTCATTTGTGTTGAAAATCATTGCCTTCGTACCGCGGCCCGTGTAACACATATCGTATTAGCAAAGGACGGTATCTTACTGCAATTAGCTTCAGCTTTTTAGGAGCGCCGCTTGTGTGAGCATCGTTTATTTTAATGCGATGGAAAACAAAACGATGTTATGAATGGGAAATCTCTTATAAAACATTTTTACAAATTTTTAAGTCCAAATGAAAAACTCTTAACACGTCGGAGTTCTCAACTCCTTTCATACTCGCATAGCTTACCCTTTTTAACTTTTGTACCACCATTCACTATTTTCTTTTATTTCTTTAGTAATTAGTAGGTATATGAAAAATGTTTATGAATAAAAAATCATTTTAAATAAGTTTATGCAACTTTTTATAGAAAGCTTTTAAGTAAATGTATACAGTATACAAAATATCTCAGCCTTCCAGTTTTCTATTGGATTTATAACGTTATTTAAGAATTTCAAACTTTTTAATGTATTTTTATAATATATTTTTATGGAATTATAATATATTTTTATATTTAAAGAACGCACTGTACTTAAGAACTCTAAAGTGAAATTTAGCGACTGGGCGACAGTCGGTATATACCGAAGTAGGGATAAATTGTATGAATTGTACAGTATCAAGCAGTGGAATCATGACCCAACTTTCCATAGTCGAGTGAGAATATATTCTAAAATTTTTAAAAATGTTTGTCAACAGGCTAAGTCTATATATATTAAAAATATAATTTTAAATTCGGACAACAAAATTAAAGCCACTTGGGACGTGATTACTCGCACGTCTGGAAGATCAAAGCCCGCTAGTGAACCTGTCCAACTGTTAATTGATAATGCTATAGTGAGTTCTAATGAAGATGTTGCAAATACATTTGAAAGCTATTTTTCTAAATTCCCAGAAAAGGTCACAACTTCTTTAAAATCTTCCCCAATAAATGCAATCAAATTATTGAGAAATCAAATTCATCAATGTGATCGCCAGTTTAAATTTTCACACGTAAACTCGAATGAAATAATTAAAATATTTAAAACAATAAATCCTAAGAAAACTGGTGATTTATGGGGCATGTCTGTTAAACTACTTAACACAATAATAACAAACATCGCACCACAATTGTCTCTTATTTTCAATAAATGTATAGACACTGGAATATTTCCTGATCTCATGAAAATTAGTAAAATAATACCTCTTTTTAAAAATGGAGAAAAAAACGATCCTGGCAACTATAGACCTGTTTCTATATTGCCATGTATGAGTAAGATATTTGAGAAACTTATTTTAAGCCAACTATTGGATCATTTTAATATAAATAATATTTTCCACAGTGAACAGTATGGTTTTACTAAAGGTAGGTCTACAGCCGATGCGGGGGTAGCGCTTCTTAGGCATATTTATGACGCTTGGGAAAAATCACAGAATGCAATTGGAGTATTCTGTGACTTGTCCAAAGCTTTTGATTGTGTGGATCATGAAACTCTTTTGCTTAAATTGGCTCATTACGGTGTTCGTGGTATTGCTCTTGATCTCATTGCATCGTATCTTAGTGGTAGAGTTCAGAAGGTCGCGGTAAATAATGTCAATTCTTCTGGATCTCCTCTTAGAATGGGTGTTCCACAGGGATCTATCCTGGGTCCATTTTTATTTTTAGTTTATATTAATGATCTCCCATTTTATGCCGACAAGTTTTGTGATATTGTACTTTTTGCGGATGATACTTCCTTAATTTTTAAAGTTGATAGAAAGTTAAATAATTTCGACGAAGTGAATAGTGCATTATCGCATATACTTTATTGGTTTAACATTAATAATCTGGCTTTAAATGCCAAAAAGACGAAATATATGCAGTTTTCAGTACCGAATGTAAAAAGTCAGAATTTCAACGTATTACTCAATAACGACACATTAAATACGGTTGATTCCACGGTTTTCTTGGGATTGACATTGGATTCAGGTCTGCAATGGGGTCCTCATCTCTCGTCTCTTGCGAGTAGACTGAGCTCCGCTGTTTTCGCTGTCAGAAAAGTGAGGCAACTAACAGACGTCAATATTGCTAGACTTGTTTATTTTAGCTACTTCCATAGCATTTTAGCATATGGTATTTTGTTGTGGGGTAATGCAGCGGACATTAAATCCATATTCATAATTCAAAAAAGGGCCGTTCGTGCTATTTATAATATAAAAACCCGGGATACTCTCCGCGAACTTTTTAAAGAAATAGGTATACTTACAGTTGCTTCGCAATATATATATTGTAACATCATTTTTGTTCGACAAAACATTAATTGCTACTCAAAACACAGCGACAAACACGGTATAAATACTAGAAATAAGGATAAACTTATAACACCCAGTATTCGCCTTCAAAAAGTAAATAGATCGTTTATGGGGCAAGGTGTACGCATGTATAATAAAATTCCACAGTCCATATTGAGCTTGCCTTTAAAACAATTTAAATCTAAAATTAAAAATACATTATTGAATAAAGCTTATTACACCATCAGTGAATACTTAGAAGATGTAAATGTGTGGGATTAATGTCTTGTTGTGTCTCACGTAGGATAAATAAATAAATATTGTAATGCAATAAATATTGTAATCAAATATTTTTTTGAAAAGAGCAACTGCTGAGTTTCTCGCCGGCTCTTCTCGGCAGAACTGCATTCCGAGTCGGTGGTAGCTTACTCCCAAGTCCCAGACTTACAGACTGACACTTGATTTATATTCCTATAATAATGTAAAAGTGACGATTCAAAAGTGCTTGTAAAAGTCTATTTGAATAAAGTATATTTTGATTTTGATTTTGATTTTGATTATGGTATATTATTTACTATATAAAAATATCGTGTCACAGTATATCGGTATACACCGATTTTTATGAAATTTAATGTTTGGTAGGTCTGAGAATAGGTCGTCGGCTATTTTTTATTCCACTAGGTGATAAGTGTGTCCCTCTCCAGATTTTTTGATCAAATTTAGATTTTTTATTTTTTTATGATTTGGCATCATAAAATACTAATAACCCTCGATGTTTATCCTTCTACCAATGCGGGCGGATCCGCGAGAATTGCTAGTATTTTTATAAATAATGCTAAATCTAATATGACTTGTTCAAAACGTAACAGACTATTTTGGAACACACGAGAGGGGAATTAAGCCTGCTTATCGCAAGGCTGCGGAGGATAATTATTTATTAAAATTGTTGCCATACCAGCCGGGAGCTGCGACCATTTCAACATGTTATTAGCTACTGTGAAATTCTCGGTACAGTGTAGAGTGTCCATTGTATGGGTGGTACACATTGTGAAAATTGGCTTTTTTATTGCATACTCTACTTTTTAGGTCTAAATGAATTTCATAAGGAATTTATAAAGTGCTTAAAACCTTATAAATGTTTTAAATGCTTATAATCCTTATTAATATTATAAATTCGAAAGTAACTCTGTCTGTTTGTCTGTCGCGCTTTCACGCCAAAACTACTGAACCGATTTATATGAAATTAAGTGCATAAATAGTCTAGAGCCTAAGAAAGGACATAGACTACTTTTCAAGGCGAAGAAAGGGCAATAAGGGGTTGTAATAGGGGATAAAAGTTTGTATGGAAATTACGTCATTTTTAAAAGCTAGAAGTTTGAAACTTGTGTTTTTGGCTTTTGATTAGATATAAATAAGTAAAAAGAATAAAGTTTGTATACATTTTATACTTAGAGAGGTACCTACTTAGGGACGAACCCGAGCGAAGCAAGGGTGAGTCGCTAGCGTTAAGTATATACATTAAACTACTTGTTATCAGAATACGTACGGTTTTACACTTTTAATTTTATTTTACATCATTAATTGAATGCTTCGTTCGAATAGTCATACAATGTTTTTATTATTTGAAAAGTTTCATTTTCATAAAGATAATATACTTAAATCGATTTCCATTATAGTATATTTTTTTTCGAATGACCAGTTATATTTAAATTAATCTTCTAGGCTGGAATATAAAATCATGATATAATATATTTAATTCAAAGCTCTAAAATCATGGTCACCATATAGAAGACCGCACGTCGTCACTTCGTCACTGGCTCATTGCTCGCTGACATATTACCTTAAACTTATGCCCAACAATATGTACCTACACGGCGAATTAAATTATTTTTCTATGAACTTGTATCATAATCTTATAAATTATTGAATATTACATAGTTTCCATTCTTGTTTGTGATGTAAATATTTAATATTTTATTTTTAAATAAGTATTTTTACATATCCATGTAAAATTGGTATTTTTTAGTAAAAGGCCGCCTTAAGTTTAATCTCTTAGGGAACGCGATGCTTACGAAAAGTAAAAGCCTTGAATTAAAGAATGAAAAACGAGCAAGTAATTCAAACTCACACGATAATCTAACGTTTTAATCTCTTTAAGTGTTTCCAGAATTTAGGAGTACCTACTATGTTACGTTTAAATCAGTTGTTATAAAGCTAAAAATGTAGTGTGTAAAAAACTCTACGCAATTCATGTTATTCAAATAATTTTGAGTGACGGTACATTAGGTTCTTCCCTTATTTACCTAGCACTAATCGTTACATTATGTTACACCTTTAAAAGATCTCGAATCGAAGATTAGAATATCGATAGGATAAATAAACTTTATCATAATCTACTACTACACAAATCATTCTGTGCGTAAGATCTAACCAAATCTTACTTTTGTATATAAATGTTTGCCATTTAAATTAAATGAAATAATATTAATTTCAATTTGAAAAACCTTTTAATTCCTTTTTAAAATAAGTTATATTGAATCAACTGACTCGTTGACTGAGTTCTAGTGAAGATTTTATCCTTTTTTAGAAAAAAAACTATTTAAATATTTTAGGACTAAAAAGTGAAACATATATATACATATAATATCTGTAGACCTAAATTTACAAATATTTGTAGATAATTAAAGATTTAACCGTTCACTATCGCTAGCATGAAAGAAACTGGTAGCTTGTTATTGTTCAATGCGATTATAAAATTTTGCCCATAGTAAGTTTTATAGAACTGACGCGATTTTTGGCGCTACAGGGCGAGCCACATGATGTCACGATGAATCATTGTTCACATAAAGCTCTTAGATAACAATAGTTTAGCGTATTCTATTTTATAATGTTTTAGATTTTACGCATAACCTATTATTAGATAAGAATTACAAGTATATCACATTATTTTGATGTGGATAGTGATATTTACCACGTTTATCATTCATACCCGTAAACATGGCGCTTGTAACAGTTCTGAAATATCGGGAAAGCCTAATGATAAAAATATGTTTAATATTGCGTTCCACATCACAATAATATTGTAAGTGGCCATGTAAGTTTAAAGAAGTAGGTATTATATCTACTAATATTCCAATAAAGTATCGCTTACAATGCTAGCGTAATTTAGAAGAGTAATAATTGTCCATAAAATTTTCATTTGCCAATCATTTCCATCATGATTACTACTTGTCCTACGGTGAACGAAAACATCGTGAGGAAACCTGAAAGAGAAAACCCAGCAAGTTTTCGAAAGACATGTGAAGTCCACCAACACGTACTAGGCCAGCGTGGTGGACTATGGCCTGATCCCCCTCGTACTGAGGAACACCCCTGCCCAGCACGTTCAAAAGATATGATACTATGATTTTTTAAATGAGCAACATACGAGTTTGGTATTTTCAAATCGTGGCTAGAAAATATATTATGAGATACAAAAGGCAAATGCCGTGTTAATGCCAAAATTCAAATTTTGGCCTTAACACGGCATTTGCTTTCTTCTGAATTCCAAAAGTAAATAATAAAGCTGATACTTTATGTTATCCTAAATGTTTTTTCAAATTAAATTCCCTATAAAAATTTACTTTAATTTACTTTTTTCAATTAGATCTACTGTGTCAAAGATAGAGCTTCTATACAGAAAGTTTAAATGTTAAAAGCAATAATATAATAATAAATCTAAAGCGAGTGAAGCCGCAGATTGTTGTTAGCTATAAAAAAGCCAATTTTTATATGATAATGTTTTGAAAATAATGCAGATGACATGTCATACGTAGAGTGCAAACAGTATCGCTAACAATTCAGAATTCACATTTTAAAGCGCATTCTTTGCACGGATTGTGACACGTGCGAGCGTGCGACTGTAATTGAGTTTATTCTGTCCCATTGTTTATAGACATCATATCATGCCTGGTCATGTATGATCAAAAATTCAATTACAAAATTCGCTATTTCCTCGTGCAAAATTTACTGAACGCCAACAATTTGGCTACGTAACCTGGGTGCATTACATTAATTTCTAGTTGAAAGCTCGGGCATTAATTTGTGTCTAGCTCCGGAGGGAAACCGCAAAATACTAGTTCCGTTGCTATTCATAATAAAACCGGTGCAAGCCGCTAAGTGCTTCAACATCTGGGCACAACGAAATACTATTACTATGACAAAGAGCCGTGAAATAGTGCCGTCGTTCAACTTTAGTTTGGCTTATGCTCTCGTGATAAGATTAAATATTTTACATCTAATTCAACTTTTGGAAGCCTCTGTTGGAACCCAAACTTTACAATAGAATACATATTATTTACAATTTTATACTAAAGCCTTTAGAAAAGATACCATACGAACTATGTCTGATACCTAAGTATAAAATAAATAGATATTATTTCTGTCTCTACATAAAAATCAATTGCGGTATGGTCGTTGATTTCTTTACATACCCATATGAAATACCTTTAACATTCTTGGTAGCGTTACAAGCAATACTAACAATACTTTATTTTCCAATGACTGGCAAAGAAAGTCCATATAGGAATTCAAAATGTTAGGGAGTTCGCCTATTTTCAACTATAATGTTTAAGGCGAACTCCAAGATATGTTTGAACTTATATTATTTTAAAAGGTTTTATTACTATAAGGCAAACTTTTGATTGCATTATATTTGAAGGAGCAGTGAAAAAGTATACGTATTTTAAATTTGAGTTCTCTATTTGAGTTACCATGGAACAGATTTTTTTATTAATATATTTTTAATTAATAGCCCTTTATTTTTTGAAAGTTGATATTAAAACTTTTAAACTAACTTTATTAAGTATGGAGTAATTTACATAGAGCAATGTCTACATTGTCTACATTTTTATAGCGCGCAAGGTGGACGACAGAAGTTTTTATGATAGTCGCCATTTAGTTAAGGCGATCCCGATAACGTCTGTAAGTGTGGCTCAAGTTATATGCGCGCCATAAACTAGGGTCAAACTTGTCGGCATGGATCGATACGCAGGTTTATTTCAACTATCCGAGTTCGGAGTCCGGACGCACGGCCGGCCGCCGGACACATCGCGTGCCAAGTTTAATACAAAAATATCGATTCTTTCACAAAGCCGTGTTACCGCAATCAATATGCCTTTCCGCCCCATGCCTAATTACGCCCACCTACGTCACTCAAACATCCGTAAAAAGCACCGTAATCATTCAGACAGTACGACCCATGAATACCCACCCTGAAAAATAGCGCAAGCTGAATCATTCAAAGCGCACAGGAAAACGCTTCATTGTAAACGTTTTATTTAATTTTCCCTCCATTTACTTTTTATAATTTCTGCCGGGCATAAAAAACGATCCGCAGGAAGCGCGCACACATACGTAGCGTTACTCCGACGCACACAACCGCAGGAACACCTGTCTCGGGAACGAAAGGTGTGCTCGTGCGTGTTGGAAAGAGATGTATGTATGCCGATTGTAAAGGAAAGAGTGAGAGATGGCATGCGCGCGCATAGAGCCGTCACGCCCGCCGCGCGTCCCGCTCGCTCGAAAGCCCGCCTGAGAACAGTCAGTCTATCGCGCGTAGAGGTAGCATTTGTACGTGCCGCCCTTTCCTTCGACGCGACCGACTCGGTGTCCGTAACTGGTGTTCGGAAAATTGTGCATGTGCGTTTTCCGACGAGAGCAGTGTGTGTGCTTGTGAGATGTGCTGTTGTTTTCTAGGTAACGGAGATTACTAGCAGATAGAGGCAACCCGATATGTACGCCGTTAGGGAAAACTTATTGGCGCGCTTTAATTTCACTTTTATTAATTTTCCCACGAAGGCATTGTTGGTTCTCCTAATTTTATGGGTTATAACTTGTTTCATGTATCTTCGCTAGCGTAAATAAAAAAACACCAGCTCTACATGAGTTCCAAGAGCGTGCAACTCTTTTACTAGAAACAAATTTATGATCCGTTAATTGCTCGCGCCGCTTAGATAAGCATAACAAACTAAACGATATACTGCCTCTAGATACTGTTAAATATTTTGCATTGGAATCTAATTTTTACGCTAATTTATATATTATACTTTTGTTAAATTATAAGTTTACCTATTAAATATTGTGATATTAATAATTAATATTAATTATTATTATTATTATTAATTATTATTGGCTCGCTGGTCCATGCCGCGAAAGAGAAAGCTGATCTACTGGGCTCTCTTTTCGCGTCCAACTCGACTCTGGATGACCAAGGAAACTCACCACCGACAATCCCGCGGTGCGACACTACGATGCCGGAAGTTCAGTTCCGGCAAAGTGCAGTACGCAAAGCGCTTCTCTCCTTGGACATTTATAAGTCGAGTGGGCCCGATGGCATCCCTCCGATCGTGTTGAAGACATGTGCTCCGGAGTTGGCACCGGTCTTAACGCGTCTTTTCCGGCACTCCTATTCATTAGGCGTAGTCCCGAAATCCTGGAAGGCCTCTTTAGTGCACCCGATCCCAAAAAAGGGCAACCGCTCGGATCCGTCCAATTATAGGCCAATAGCCATTACCTCCTTGTTTTCCAAGATAATGGAGTCCATTATCAACTGCCAGCTCCTGCGGTACCTAGAGGAGCATCGGCTGATTAGTGACCGCCAGTACGGCTTTCGTCGAGGTCGCTCAGCCGGTGATCTTCTAGTTTACCTGACACACAGATGGGCAGAAGCAGTTGAGACCAAGGGGGAGGCGCTTGCGGCCAGTCTGGACATAGCGAAGGCCTTTGATCGGGTATGGCACAAAGCGCTTATTTCGAAGCTACCTTCCTATGGGCTTCCCGAGAAATTGTGCAACTGGATCACCAGCTTTTTGGCAGATCGGAGCATCAAGGTCGTTGTCGACGGTGCTTGCTCTGATCCTAAATTTGTCAATGCTGGTGTACCACAAGGCTGTGTACTGTCTCCTACTCTGTTCCTTCTGCATATCAATGACATGTTGCAAATCAGCAACATTCATTGCTATGCGGACGATAGCACTGTGGATGCCCTGTACACTGGCCGCGCTAATATTTCTCGGGAATACGTCAACGAGTGCCGGAACAAACTTGTGTCTGAAGTCGAATCTTTGTTAACCAAAGTCTCGGATTGGGGTCGACGAAACTTAGTCCAATTTAACCCCAAAAAGACACAAGTTTGCGCGTTAACCGCTAAAACAATGCCGTTTGTCGTAACTCCTCAATTTGAGGACACTCCCCTGTCTGCCACAGCCAGTATCGGAATACTTGGCGTCGACATTTCGAGCAAAGTCCAGTTCCGTGGTCAATTGGAAGGTAAGGCCAAATTGGCCTCAAAGAAGCTTGGTGTGCTCAGTAAGGCGAGACAGTACTTCACGTCTGGCCAGCGTCTTAACCTCTATAAGGCGCAAATTCGGCCGCACATGGAGTACTGCTCTCATCTCTGGGCGGGAGCTCCCCAGTACCAGCTACTTCCATTTGACCGCATCCAACGTAGGGCGGTTCGACTTATAGACGATCAAGCTCTTTCCGATCGGCTCGATACTTTAGCTCTGCGTAGAGATGTTGGATCACTCTGCATCTTCTACCGCATTTATCACGGGGAGTGTTCTGAGGAATTGTTCGAACTGATCCCGGCCGCAGAATTTCATCATCGGACATCGCGCCAAAACCGTAAATTCCATCCACACCACCTCGATGTCCAGCGTTCCACAACAGTGCGATTCCTTAGGCATTTTCTGCCTCGCACAATCACTCTTTGGAACCAGCTGTCGCCGGCGGTCTTTCCGAACCGTTACGACCTGGCAACCTTCAAGAAGAGAGCGTATTCTTTCTTGAAAGGCCGGCAACGCATTTGCAAGCCCTATGGTGTTGCAGATGTCCATGGGCGGCGGTAATCACTTACCATCAGGTGAGCCTCCTGCCCGTTTGCCCCCTTTGTCCCATAAAAAAAAAAAAAAAAAAAAAATAAACTTTATTTATGTTATAATACAAAATGGATTAGACTGGACTTTAAGGTGGAACTTATTACGGTGAAAAATAGAAAAAGTCCAAAAAGCTTTGAAAGATAATAAAATTCAAATACATATATGGAAACCATTGCACCTACACTTCTTTAATGCTTAGACAGAATTATTAAGGATTGTATAGTAAACTCAAATATAGATAATAAGCTCACAAGTACAAAATACATTACAAGCAAGAAACATCAAGATATCCTTGAAGGCATCTGCTCTATAATTGATTACTAAAAGCATTTGACCCTTAATAATATACACCCTTAACACATTGAGTAATTGATGTCAATGAATAAAAGACAACCGAGAAACGTCGGCGTCATCATCAAATTTAAGTACTTAAGAACATTATGAGAGGTTAATCGAATTAGATAGACTCTTATCTCAGACTAGGAATGTTGGAATGGTCACCAAACTTAAACAAGATCGGAAACTGTGCTTTAGAAATCCAAATATTTTTACTTAAAAATGAGTTTAATTTGTTAAATTCACAACAGTTCTCAAAGTGTTCACGAAGATTAAGATCGAAGAACTTTCTTTGATTTCTCAATCCAAATTAATTAAAGTATCCTTTCATTTACAATTTACATAGTTATGTTATTATATTATTGTATAGTAATGAAGTTATTATTTAGGAAGTATTTTCTTACTTATACAACTCGGGAAAATTTAGCGCTACCTTGTAATATATACCTTTATTATTTTATTACCTTATTTTGGACCAAAATGTATCAAACCAAAGTTACGAAACTTTAAACAATATCCTATACAATTTGGCATTATTTTTATGTATTGGATGGAGTAAATCTGGCTGAAAGTCACCGTATGCAAATTTATTTTTACAGCAGTTAAAGACAAGAATTTGCCGTCGAAAAAATACTTATAAGAATTGCTATTGACAGAGTTTAAGCGAATGTAAAACAAAGATAATAAATAATCTAAATATTAAAAAATAAAGAAATCTAATAGTTACTTTTGGCTCCGACCAAACTTATAGACGTTAAGAATTCTAACCTAAACGAAGCTAAAAAGTAAAAGGTAATACAAAAAATACAATATCCCAATGCGAGAATTATTATTATTATTAGTGTTAAAACTGTCAGTTCATAACCATAAAAATAAAAATTTTATTGAATGTAAATAAAAAAGTCATATACCTACCATAAGCATAATATTGCAATAAAATACAGCTACAATACTAATAATACTTCATACGGTAGTATACATTCATACATTTAAAAATAATTTCATAGTTAAAAGTATGCAATGAAAACAATACTAGTAAGTTTAGCCATTGTTCTTTCGTGGGTGCTGACAATTGGAAGTATTTAAATTTCATTATTACGCTTTCTCATTGTAACATCTACTACTTGCAGCAGTGTACTTACTCGTAGTTACAGAAGTTTTAAATGAAAAGTGAAAACATGTCTGAAAATGTTATTCAACAAACAGAATTCTAGCAGGCTCAAATTTGTTTAATGCATTTTAATTTCACTAAGTAAATAGTAAAAGAAAAGTAAAAGCAAATAATTAAGGCGTATTCTGCCTCAACATGACGCAATGCAGTAGATCTAAAATGACCCGCGGAGTTTTATTTATCATAATTTAGGCGTTTTTATGCTACGCCTGTAGTTCTCATTCACATCTATATCATTACTGTAGTTTTTTGTTATTTATCTGTACTTACATACTTTGTTGCCATAATTACAGGCGAGTGAGTCCATTTGGAATAGTCACTTGTACCAAGGCCCGCCATTGTGCCGGCCGGCTTGTTGCGTCACGACATGACAAGACCGCAACTGAATGTCCATGAGAGCGACTAATAGTTAGCTTGTTAAATTAATTGCGCTTGGTATTTTTGTCCTATACATGGCGTCTATATGAATTTTATCAACAAATTATTTGATTCAAAATCTTCTTCTTCAAAGTATTGGATCTTGAACATCATTTCAAATAACATTCGTTGTAATATTAATGTCATAAGAACATTAACTTTTACGTATGTAATTTAAGAGCGATAGGTTTTGCGCCAGCAAGCAATTTGTTTTGGTGTTCCGGTAAACGATCGAATAACATTGATTTGCAATAAAAAATATTGCTCTGTCACGCTTTCTGTGGCTCGACCTCGTTCACAATACACGAATAGGCTCTTGAAGCTTAACTGAGAAATAATTTATTATTGTACTCGGATAGGTTTTGAGCAAAAATGTTTTAAAACGATGTACTCATTTCGTATTATGTGTGAGTTACACAACATATTTAAAAAGCCCAGTAATTGGGTAGGTTCATGATGAATTGGATAAGTATAATTAGCGAAAATATTAAAACATTCACAGGTGGTCTGTGAATATTCAGATCCTAAGTGAGTAAAGTAAGGTACAATTTAGGCCACCGAAGCTTCACCGCTCGGCCTGATTCAACACTTCGTTGTGGCAATTAGATTCAATTTGTGATGTGAGCTCCATAGATATTATGAGACTAAAGTTAACAAAGGTTTATTTCTTCCGAAATTAGTCCAAATATGCAGAATGACGAAAGCCCCTAAGTGCTAATATTCTCGGATGTTTTCCTAATTAGCTCATATGGATGAAAGTGTTCTTCACTTCAGGTTTTAGCGTAGCTATAATAATTTACTGTAACTCCATAATATATATTTAGGATATAACGTTAAATAATAACATCTTTCATATACCAATTTATGTGGGACGGGACCACATTATATAGATTGTATCATCTAATATTTGTAATGTGTTCGAATATTTTGCCTAAAGCTTTGAGGTTATCAGTCGAAATTTCATTACGCGAATGGTTCAATTGGTCGTCCGAACGTTGCAGTTAATTGAATGGGTTAGTTTGTGCACCGTATGTAACAGTAGATATCACAATATCTGTTAATGAAAATGGATTTTAGGAACATGTATAATTTACCTATAGGTATGTATGATTTTTTTTGGATACATTTTTTCAATGTAATAAAATTTTGGTGCGCTTTAATTTTTACAGATGAGTACACGCCAAATTATATTTTCCTTTTTAAATCAGATCAATGTATATATTATAGGTACTTTTACAAAGAAATTTCAAGGCAAGTTTAGAATCCCTTTGCCTATTCATCTCCAAAATAACTCGTAACAACCCGACGAAACTATTTCTTTGTGCCCAACCTCATAGTTTTCGAATTAAAGTTGTTCAGGGGTTGTGTGTGCTGTAGACCGAGATATCAGTTGAAATCGACATCATATATTTAATTCACACATACATAGAATATAAAGAAATGATAAAGGTAAAATCTTGAATACATCTTGTAATGTTGTATAATATTCTGAAAATTAAGAGCCCCGCAAACAGCGTACTTTTGATCGGCCGATAGTTTGGTCGGGTTTGGCTATTAAGCGCGCACACTGGCCCGACTAAACAGTAGAGTTTGGTTATGGTTGCGCATACTAGACCAACTATCGGCCGACAGCTCTTAGCCTAGGACCCCACCGCAAGATTACTAAATTCATCGCGTATTTTATTGAAAACTACTTTTTATAAATTATTATAAATACGAGAATATGGTTTGGCCAGATTGCTATTTAAAATTTGGCCGCTAGTATTTTTAATTAAAATAATATTATATTAAAAATAGATTTCAATCAAAAACGCGATGAACGTAGTTATCTTGCGGTGGGATTCTATGCTACAAGCTTGTCATTCTGGTGTCAAAACTCGAAAAGTCTAGCCGACTGAACAGTCCGTAGAGTGCACGCGTGGAAGCCCACTGTACTGATTAAGCAGTGTGCCGATAGTTTGAAGGCAATCGTATAGCACATTAAAAATAAACTTTTTAGTCGGCCGTACCAAATCGTTCTAATGTGCGCACTTTGATACATCTCCATACTGATTAAGCAACCAACTAAACTATCGGCCGATCGAAAGTCCGCTGTTTGCGGGGGCTCTAAACATGACTTTAGGAACTTATCACATTTAATTGATAGATCTAAAAGATATATAGGTGTAATTGTTATAAAGGTGTTATCGTAACTAACTAGATAGGTTATAATTATTTTACATTATAATGCTCAGGTACCTATGTGAGTTATATTTAAATTATTCAAGTCAGTTCGTCTATATACATAATCCAATCAATATTTAGTGGTAGGCTGGCGGCTCACTAATCGACTTATTTGTAAACCTTTACACATATGGCTTCTTTATTATTGTACATATATTTTTTGTGAATGTTTTATTACCATACACACGTGCGTTCAATATAACATATAAAAAGAAATAAGTTAATATATATACATAATTATAATATGTATTAATTATTATGTTTGTACTTGTAGTTGTATTATTGACGTTAAACATAGATAACCTGACTATTTAATTAAAATAAACATTTTGATTTGGTGAAAACATGGTATTATAGATTACTTTTGACTTTATATTACTGTTATTCGGCTACGGTAAATAGAGTTTATTTACAGCTCTATAAGTTATAACATATCAAAGCGTCGACGAACTTAAGGATCTCCAGAGACTTATAATAGATGGGAACTGGAAAAGTTGGTCCGGACTTATTTACCGACTTCACCGCAGCATAAATACTTCTGGATTAAAGTGTTCAACAGTTAAGAAAATATAAATCGACGAACATTTTCAATGATGTCTGCTATTCTTAACAATAATTTAAAGATTTTATTTCATTACATTCTTAGGAAAACGCCAGATATTCATAAATAGAAGTTCTATTAGAAGTTCATTTACTGGGCAATTCTTATAAAATGTTGTATTAGGTAATTCTTAAAAGAACCTTCTTCAGCTCTACTTTGCTGTTCGACTTGTATATAATATTATTTAATTATATGCAGTCGATTGATCCGTTCTATCGTTAATTGCGTTTAACGCGAAATTGCACAATACCAATACACTGTGATTTGATCCTCCATTATGAAATTATGGAAATTGGGCTTTGTAGACTAGTTTAAAAACGACAATAAGATTTGTAAGAAAATTATTAATAATTATTCTTACATTAAGCTAGTCACTTGCCCTTTCATTGATTGAGCTCTCTCTAGTTACGTATGTACGTACTTTTTTTCATACAGGAAAGGAAGTTTGCTAACTTTATAAAAAAAACATGTTGACAAACTACCAATTTGTCCACATATTTCGTTTTAGGGGATATAATACATACACATTATACTCACTAAAAGGAGTCACTAAAACTAAGCGAAAATCTACGTTGTGATTTTTGCTTTTAACTAATTGAAGTTGAATAATATCAATGTAGAGATAGTTCGGATAGTTTTAGACAGTAATTGCAGACATGCTGAGTGAGTTGGATATTTGCCTATCTAATCGGGGGCCTTACTGACTCAACAGTGTTCTAAAGTGCCGATCTGTGAATTTTGAAGCTATCGAATATATTGTACCTACTCATGCTACCGTTGAAATAGTTTTTTTCCTATAAAATGTATAAATTGCAACATTAAAACTACAACTGTAGACCGTAAAATTATTTTCTTATGTTTATAATGTAAAGGATATAATTATTTTTGCTTCATTTGTATTAAATAATTATTTTTGCTTCATTTCTATTAAATAATTATTTTTTTGCTTCATTTGTATTAAATTTAAAATTAACAAAAAAAGACTTGTTAAGTATTTAAGGCTTTTTAAGAATAGACGAAGGCTATGTACGTCCTACATTTTTATAATTTAAAACCCATGTTGTAACGAATTAGTTACACATATACAATATTAACAATGAGTTTGACATAAGTATAAAGCTAAGAATTCTCATATTTTTTGTTTACAATTAAATCACGTTTAGAGCAAAAAAAATGACCTTGGTAGCTTCAAACTAGCTAACTTCATATTAGGTAGGTACGCATTGTGAACTTAAAAGCCCCAATTTGATGAATTAAATAAGTAGATATTTCAAACATCAGTATGTAGATTACATAATATATAATTTTTAAGGATAGCAACTAGGTATGCCTTGTAAAAAATATTTTGTCTGCTCGATTGTAACGGAATATGTTTCTGGGTAGTGGGTTTTGTCACGAATCAAGATTAATATACAACAATACATAACAAGGCATAAAATACAACAGTACTCTCGTTTAATTGTGTGAAATCTGTCTGTAAGATTTATTTTATTATTTTAACTATAAGCTGAATTGGATAGTTAGTTATTAAAAAATCTTATGTATAATAATTTTTATTATATAATTCTATTTATATACATATATTTAAAATGTGTCTTTCAATGTAATCGCCCAATTAAACCACGAAACTAATTTGATGTGACGTCAGTCTTAAATTTATGTGTTTATCGCGATGACTAACAAACTAAATGACCGACAAGACCCCACGTGGGTGTTGTCGGTCGGTATGCAATCGCTTCTGTTTGACATTTTGAAAGATATTTAGTCATTCTAAAAAACATTTTAAGGCTGTTTTCTTTAGAATTTATTTTCAGGATTAAAACAAAAAATTGAAATACGTAGATTTCAATAATTATATGAGTCGCTTTTTACTGGATATATTTGACTTAACATACCTATGACGTCGACTATGAATGGACGGATAGAAATCCATTAAAATTTATTAATATAATCTTTTAAATATCAAGCGTGTTTACTACTCTTTAGAATTGTTATATTATGGATATAATAGAGAACCTGGTCACGAGTTTTTTTAGGATTTTTAACACAAAATCCTAAAAAAAACACAAAAGCTTAGAAATAAAAAAAAATATTTGCAAATAGGAATTCAAAACAACCACCTTCCACTTCTATAATCTGCATCGACATATGATTTCATATTATAGCTTTCTACTTTTCAAAGCGCGGGTGAAATACACCAGAGAGTGCTTTCCGATTTATCGATAGAGGGTGGTAAGAGGCTTCTCTTACTAATTGGACTCTGACAGAATGTGCGGTATTTTGAATTATCATTTGAGTCGATATATCGCTCTACCTATTCACATCGGGTTGCCTTACTTAGTTACATCTATATTTAAGCTTTATAACACTTATGAGATTTTCACGTATTTCTCTTCTTTTTCAGGATCAGTTTACACGCAAAGCATCTATCAGCACGAATGAGAACAAAGTGCTAAAGCGCTAATATAATATAGAACAATCACCTCTGGGCGATTAGTAATCTTAAAATTTAACGAGCGTAGCCGATAAGTCAATTAATTAATATCGCAACGCGCGTAGTGGTGCGCCGTTGTCGACGCAGTCGATATAGTCGCGTATCGCGGTCCCGCCTCCTGTCGCTGCAACTGTCAGTGCTCGCCGGAGTCGCGCGACTCGGCCAGCACGCCCCGACACAGCCGTGGATAACCTCGGCCAGAGCCCCCTTCCGGTGAAGAGGCTGCACGAAGCGCTTCAGAGTGCACAAGCGAAGCGTCAGCGGCTCTCCCCCCCGTACCCCACGCCCCTTCATCCCATCCATCAGCTGGCGGTGCATCAGCACATCAAAGTGCAGCAGAGCATTGTGCAGCAGAGCATCGTGCAGCAACACCAGTTGAACCTGGCCCACCAGTCGCTCCAGAACCTGCAGGCGCAGAGCTTGCAGGCGGCCCAGAGCATCCAGGCACAGAGCCTCGCGCAAAGCCCACCGGCTACAGGCGCGGGCGTGCAGCAGGCAGCAGGGGCCACGCAGGGCACACTGGTGCCACCTCAGCAGCCATCGCCGCGGCCCGCTTCACCGCAACACAAGAATATGGAGCTCGCGCTCTGTCAAAGCATGGATTCCGTCAACACCGCCACCACTGAGGAAGAGGTAAGTCTCCTATCTTCAAAAAAATGTTAATTGATATTTTTTGTTTTCCTCGAGATGTTTTACTATAACAATAATTGTAGCTAAAATAGCGTAGCAATTCTATGTTAGAGGTAAATTTAGCTTAATTATGATATATTAAATAATTGCTTCTCATAGAATCCGACATCTAGTGTCAGATGGGGCTTAATGTATCACTTAAGTGATTTGTCATCGAACAATCATAAAGTAATATCAAAGAGGTACGACGGGCTATCACAATGGGAAAAACGCTCGGGTATACAATAAGCATTCGGTAACACAATAAAAGGAAATTTTCCTCGCGACTATTGCAGCTGAAAACGAAAGATTATGTATAACTTGCGGCTATTGTTATAGTTTGTTCTTGCATCTTAACATCTCGTCTATTTGAACATTTACAAAAGAAAGATATTTATATTGTTTTGTACATTTTACGTTTGTGCCCCTAAAGCCTCTTTATATTAGATTTTATTTCACAATATTTGAGTAAAAATATAGTAAAAACATTTATCCAAAAGTACTCTCATTTAACAATAAAAACATCTATCGACATGTCAAACGCAGCTCTAGTCCTGCTTTGCAATTAAGTTTCATTTCTGTACAAAAGGCTACAAGCGTTGTGTTACTGTGATAAGTTGCGTACGATTGAAACTACTAATATTTTTATTTATGTGTAATATTTTTTATATGGCGCTTATTGTTCACATGAATTTCAATTTCATCAGAATTTTTAAGTTATTTCTTCATACAACATTGGTTTGACGAAAAAATTGTTTTTCCCAAATTTTTGAAAAATTTTAGCAAATAAATTCGTATGAACTTAATACAACATCAGGCTTAAAATTAGGTTTCATGGGACCAAAAAATTATACTATAAATTAATTAAAATTTCTCTTTTTCTCCTTATTTTTTCCTTGTTTTTTTATCTTTTAATTATTTTTATTTTATTAGGCACTAGACTTCTTTTCGCTTTAGTAACAGCTTTCTATGACTGAAAGATTTTTTAAAATTGGATCAATATTTTTAGTGATTATCTCCTGCATACAAACACATATTTTCAACGTATAAAATAATATATTTACCATTATTATTAATTCTAAATTACCGTAAAAAAATATTATGATCGAAGCCATAGTATTTCACTATCTTGTTCGTTGTTTCAAACTAAATCAAGAGTACAATTACTTTAAATCACATTTGAGTAAAATAAAAATCTGTAGTGAAGTTAAGAGGAAAAGCGAGTGGAGCCTTAAAGAAATAGCGATAAATTCTTCAACGTAAACCGTTCACAGGCGAGAAGTGGGCAGCGGTTGTGTTAGCGAGACAAATAGAGTGGATGTCGCTCGCCTCGTCTCGACTCGTGCGGGGAGCTTTATAAATTGATTGCTATCCACTGCGTTGTTTTGGCCTTTGTTATGAAATACTGTAAATACATCTAAGTAAGCAGTACTTCTCCTACATTGTTTTAATTTCGACATTGAAATATAAGGAAGGAATATAGGAAATGAAAGGATTGTTAAAAAATATAATTGTTGATTTAGTTGATAAATCTAATACTGTTTTTAAGTAAGTAATAGCTTATATTTTTAGGCCGCTTTCAGTAAAATTAATTGAATTTAATAGCTTAACGTAAGTATACTTATAATCTTCTATTATTCGTGAAGTAATTTTTGGCAATTTTTTTCATTACTTTTCAATAAATTAAAATAATGTGCATGTCCAACAATAAGAAGTGCTTAACAATAAAAACAAGAAAATTATTATAGTATTTTTAATTGTTAAAAATTAAACATGTACAAATTAACGAGTAGTGGGACCTCTTATACCCAAAATCATATTATCTTGCATCCTTCTGGGCACACGTTTTTCAATTTCTTTAATAATTTCTTGTAAAGTACGTTCCCTTCCTTCAATTGTAGTTATAATATGTAAGTAACATTTTCGACAATTTGCGCCATTAATGAGACAGCTTTACAATACTCATTAGTTTGATTTTATTAATTAAAAATTTAATATTCGAAGCTATCGTGCCACGCTTCAAATAACATGTAAATAAATAAAAACTTATACTTATTACACAGAGAAAATCTAAACTGCAATTTTTTAGCAAAATCGTTTATACTTAATACGTACAAGTATAACTAAATTAAAGTTTTTTTCATAAACCATACTGCTTTTAAATATTTAACTTTGACCAATGTTGCATAAACTTTCAACTCGTTTGCTTACTAAATATATTACAGACCACAGTCATAACATTAACTGTAAAATAATAATTAACTCGAAAATACTCATTACTGCGGAGTAAGTTTGTCCAGAGCGTTTAGAAGTTTGTATCTGCTTCGCTTTGATGTGAATTCATGCACTATGCAAAGGGGAAGGATTATGGACAAGACCCTTTGCTAGTCGTGGAGGCGCAATCACTCAAGCGGCTGTAGCCGCTGCCGCATTTAGGCGTATTTTAAGTAACTAGGTGACATCCTAAGTTAAAATTTCAAAATATATTCATAAACGAGGTTTTAAATATTATTTACTACAAAAAAAAAACATATACACGGTAATAGCCGTTGTAGCGGTAGGGTATAATATAACTATCCTATCAATATTATTGGGAAATTATTAAATGTTACGTTATTTAATAATTTCTTGGGGAAAATTTTAATATCAAAATGTAGCTCTCAAAATGTATTGAATTAATTAAAAGATATTTTAACAACAATTTACCACTGAGAAACTAAATGCCTAGTACAATCAATGCGCTCTGTATTGTAATTTGTAGGGAACACACTTTTGGACCTTTAAATATTAGCTCATAGTATCCATGTTCGCTTAGTCCGTTTTGTAAACACAGCAATAAAATGTTCAAATAAGTGATTAAAAATTTTGGAACATATTTTCGAGATGACATTTTCCTTTCACGCAACATAAAACAAGTATAATATACGTAAGTACTATATTTGTAAAAATCATAGTGCAATCTAATGGAGTAGACACGAGATTGATGTCATTTCTGATGATCACTAGGCAACTTTCCAACTACTTGAAAGCTGAAATTATGTGGAAAATGACCACATTACAGGGGAAATAGAATTTTAACATGGGTATGCCATCGAATCCATTTATAGATTTAAAATAAGGACAGTTGTTGGGTTGGTTTGTGTTGGGTCTTCTAATCAAAAATAATTATTAAATTGTTTTATTGATTTTTAAGTATTTTATGTATCTTAACCTTAATAGAATTCTCGAATGAATTACTGTACTACTGTAAAAACTTATTTCAAAAAAGTAATTAAAAATAATAAACACTGATAATGGCTAACTTTTTATGTTAATAGCATAACAGTAGAAGGCAAGCAACTCACTCCTCATGCATATTATGTATATTTAGTTTAGATTTATTTCGGCATTTAGCTTAAGAATCTATCTTTTATAGTAAAAAATAAATAAATACCCAAAATACTGTATATGTTATATACACATTATACATGTTAAATTGTAGGACACGTGTTCTTTGAAATTATCGAACAATGTTAACTTATCCTACATTAAAACATATTTCACCGAATAATTATTAGCATAAACGTGTACATATAAGTTATATATGTATTATCAGAACTTTGTTAGGCCTATCATCACATCAATATGTAAATTGTAACCACGTTTCAACAATTGTGGAAGTCAGCATGGTAACTGAACATAAACCCCATAAATTACATATTGTTTAGACTAGACTAAATATATAAATTAAAATTGAATGCGGAACTTAGCTATTTTATATTATAAGATCTTTTATATTATTACTAGGGGCTCACCCTCGCTTCGCTTGGGTTCGTCCCTAGGTACGTGTTGTGTATATTTTTTATTTTGCACCGCCCGCTATATATTTGTCTTGATTATAATATGAATTACCATTACACGCACCATGGCAACGGTCATAATAAAAAAAAAGATACGTCAAACGCCGTTAATTTTATAAAGTTTTTTTTAAATTTTCTAATCTTCCGCACAACTTTCTTATTTTTTTTCTTTCATAAGAACCTTCTCCTCCTGACAATCACAAACATAACAAAAAAAGAATTGGTCAAATTGGTCTAGGCGTTGTTCAGTTATGCGCTTACCAACACATTTTGCGATTCATTTTTATATTATAAGATAAGTACAATATAGAATATTAAAAGTTGATACTTTAAAAATGTGATGATTACTGATATTATCATACTTACATAGTATATTCACACTGCATTTTTTTTCGTTCATATCACACCACAATAACGTCGCGCGTTTTAAGTTAGAATACTCTTTTTACGATAGCTAAGTACTGTTTCGTAAAACATGGTAGATGTAACGATAACTGGTTCACGTGAAGGCAGGGGTGCCGGGTGGTGACGGGCGCGGCTGGCGCCGGCGGGTCTGCCTTCACTGGCGCCACTACTGTCTAGAGTCACTTTAAATGTTTGGTATGGAGTTTTATTTACATTTAACTAGCCATATATTTTATAAAACAAGTAATGATTATGATTTGAAATAAACGTTTGCTTTTTTTATTATTAAAAATAATAAAATAAAGGTAATTAAACTTTTGATAACTTTAAAATATAGTCACTCTCTGATATTTCTAATTAAAGTCGCTATCTTATAATATAGACATACTTTATCGCATGGCTACAGGAAAAGAACAAAAGCAGGGCAAGTTTTTCATAAAAGTCATTATTCGTGAGGGGAGCACTCGAGCGATAAAATTTAATTAATTATTTCCAAAATTAACGCTTTTACTTTATACATATTGCTATTTATCAAGAATTTTTAATTATGTGTTGCAATATTACATTTAATTTTGATATATTTTGTGTAAATATAATTTCCTTTTTATACATTTGTAAATAGTTAATCTTATTCTATTCAAACTCAACCTTTTGTTACAAATACAAATGATTATTTTATATAATATATAGGTAACTAGCGGTGCCCGCGGCTGCGCTCGCGCTAAGAGTGAATAAAATAAACATTTTTGCTTATATACTGTTACTTATAATGTACCAAGGACTGATTCCCCATTTAAAATTCTGGCCCTCTTAATTTGTATTGCAGAGCATTATTTCAGTGTCACGCAAAATATTTCAATAGAATTAAATTTTCCATACAAACTTAGCCACCCCCTTTAACCCCCAATGGGGGTGAATTTCGAAAAACCCTGAAATACGTATTTCATCATTTGTACTAAAAAGCATTAATTCAAAGTTTCATGCAAAAATGTGCAATAAAAATATTTTTCTCATACAAACTTTGCCACCCCTTTTAACCCTTTTAGGGTTTGAATTTCCAAAAAATAATATGCCTATTTCCTTCTCATGAATGCAAACTATCTACATACCAAATTTCAGCAAAATCGGTTGGGTGGTTTAGGCGTGAAAAGGTAACAGACAGACAGACAGACAGACAGACAGACAGAGTTACTTTCGCATTTATAATATTAGTATGGATATGTTTAACTCATAGGTATCCGCCAAATCTTATATTATTATTATATATCTAAATATAATAGAGACGTCAGACGGTCAGACTTTTGCCCCTTTCCTGGATCGGGTGGCCGATCGATTGACCAACTATTCGCGGGAATCGGGTAACGGCCCGCGCAGACGGTCACTGTAAGGTTTCCTGAAACCTATAAGTACTTTTGCTGTAGTTTGTTCACAATTTGCAAAACTACCATCATTTGCCTTTAATATTATTCCGTTTTTGCTAATGAAAGGTAATATTAAAGTTGTAGATAATATTAGCATTTTCATAAAAAATTATAGACCCACAAAATATATTTATATTGTGGGTAGGTACTATATGTTTTTTTTATATTTTAAATGTATCATAAAAGACAACAACATAATACGATAGAAATTCCAATGTAACTGTTAACGCTATATCTTCATTGGCAGCGAAGAGAAAATGATTACCTCACTCGAACTAGATCGTGGAGACATTCTTTGAACGAATTGAACAGAAGAACTCTCGTAGAGCGGAATATAGACACCTCAACCGCTCAAACAGTTTGTCCATCTAATTTGTTCGGCGGCGCTCGACTGTAAAAACAAATAGCCCGTCTCACATTCCCTCTTCCGAACAATAAAGACAGATAGATATATTCGGATAAAAAGGAGAAAAGGAGACTTAGTTCCTCTAGATTCGGTTTTACGTCCCGTGAATGAGTGATTGTCGGTTAACTTAAATCTATTGTTCAGTTCCAATCTTGTTTGTTCGATATTATGGGAACCTTTGTAATTATTAATTATGCTTCTTCTCATGTTCTCGGCTTGAGGTTACTCGCCTCGAAGTTTTAATTGAATTTGTTTGTCGATTTTGGCTTTTTGACGGGAGCGTGTTGCGGGTTGAAAACAATTTTTAGGTAACGCTTTACAGAATTTCGCTTATAAATTTACCTGTATCGCAACTTTATTACATGCTGATGTTACGTTGAATAACATGAAGCGTTTCTTTAACGATAAATAAAAATTTTTACTAGAGCATAACTTTATTATGGAGTGTATTTTTAGAGTCTTGGTTACCGAGAAAAAATTTAATATATTTGTAAATATATTAAAATATTATTTATTGGAAGTGTAGTAAATATCAGTTGAAAGTCATATCAAAAATATTCTTGAAACCTACATATTACGTCTTTTCAATTAAATTGTTTTAATTTACATATATCCGCATTATATTAAGGATCACTACATTCGGTATTATCTTCGAAAAACTAATTCTCATTTCTTATTTCATTTTTAGAGTTGATGTGAAGTAGCGGCCGTACTTATAATAACTTTGTCATATAAGGCACTGATATTATGAAGTATTTTGAAGTTAAATGAAATTCAGTCACGTGATATTTGTATGAAGTAAATGTATAATCGGGATCTATTTTTGATTTGAAAGTTTTTTGTGTGAATGTCTGTTATATCTTAACTTGGGAACGGCTGGTCGGATTAAGATGTAAATACGCATACATATAGGTTTTATCGTCAGTACCCATGAGTACCTACTTTATGGGAAATCGGTTGTTAAGAACTGAGAGACAAACGCGAAAGTCAACGTTTTGTTCTTTAGTTATAATCACAGACAATTCAACCTGGAATTGTCTGAGGCTATAATCAACGCTTGTATCTATCGAGTCGATAAATGATCTCAATTAATACGTCATGTCTATTAAGGGAGAGTGTCTACTGAGGGAAATAGCAATATCGGCTTAAACCGTGAACAATGGAACGGGCGCAGAGGCTCAGCCAATAACTGTTGTTTGATTCCTCTATTGCTTTGCACCTCGGATTACCGACGGCATGTGTAAACAGAAACTTCACTTTGCCTTATTTGCTTCATTGCAAGCTAGTGCAAGGTGTTTTTCAGTTAATTGAATGTTTTCGTGTAGTCAAATTTATAGGCTTAAAATGTGGATCAATTTTTGTACTTTTACAGACGAAGAGTTAAAATATTCATGCTTGATTAAGAAGATTGATACTCATTTTATATGTGTACTACTACAGAGATCGAATTTGAGAAATGACAGAAATATGTTTTTATTTTGCTTTGTAACTCGTGGAGTGGAAGTGGAGTAATTAAGAGTACTTGGTGTAGTAGGTATTTATTGTGCATTGTGCAAGTACTTTGGCCTCTAGCCAAACAGTTTTCGAGCTTCGTGAATCGCGCTAATGTACTTAAGTCGCTAATATTTAAATCTTACAAATTTCCTGAAGTAAGCAAAAATGTGTTCGAGATCTGAAATGTACGCTCAAATGCCCTGTATTCTTCAGGATAAATCAAAAAGAGCGAACAATGTCGGCTGGGACCGAATGAACCGTACTATAATACCAAATGCAAGACGAAAACGGGGCCCGCATTGTGAGTAGAAAATCGAACTCGAATGTCGCGAGACGAAAGGCTCTTTGTGCACAATCAATGGCCCCTCGATTGCTGATAACTTTCTTTGCCGTCTCCAAGTTTGAGTTGGAAACTGCTAGCGGGCATCCGTTTTAGCGTGAACTTGCTACTTGTAAGTAGTTTCTAATAATGAAACAATATTAGATGTACCTAGTCTTGCCATAAATATTGTCACAAAGAAAAAAAATATTTTTTTAATGCAAATAATATTTATTATTTTTACAGTGTGTTAGTTTTATACATAAATATAAAACAATTTAAAATATAAAAAGCTTATTCGAAGTGGTCTCCATTGGCTGCAATACACCTTTAAACGTTGAGGCCAGTTATCAATAGAAGCACGCACTCTTTCCATGGGAAAATTCTTCACTGCCAATCGTATGGATTGTTTTAGGGACTCCAAATTATCATGGCGTTTAGAGCAAGCCGTACTCTCTAAAACTGACCATAAATCATAATCCAGCGGATTAAGATCGGGACTAGACGACGGCCAGTCTTCAGCTCTGATGAAGTCCGAAACGTTCGCTTCTAACCAAGACTGCGTGGACCGAGCTTTATGACCCGGCGCCGAGTCTTGTTGGAAAGACCATGCTTGGTTATTGAACATGGTGTTGTTAAGGGGCTTAACTACCTTCTCACGAATGGTATCTTGATACACTTGTGCCGATGTTTTGATACTTTTTTCACAAAAATATGGCTCAGTCACTCCTTCATAGCTAACACCCCACAAGTGAAGTCGGGTAATGCCCACGTTGCACTCTGCCGACTAATTGGGAAGCTTCCTTCGAGGTTTGAGCATAAATACTGTCATTTTGTTTGTTAAAATGTTGCTCAATTGTAAAGATTTTCTCATCCGTAAACAAAATTTTTCTGTGACCTCCCTTTGCGTACCGCTTCAGTAGTTTTTTCGATTTTACCACCCTATTCTTTTTTAAATTATCAGTTAAAAAATGACCAGTGCGTCTCTTATAGGCTGCAAGTCCTAAGTCATCTTTTAAAATACGCGACATGGTTCTGGGTGCTATATTCATCTCCCGAGATAAAATCTTTTGCTTTCGGACAGGATTTCTGCGAATTCTTTCCCTTACTGCTTTGACCACCTTTTTCGTACGAACACTACGTGGACGGCCAGATCTTTTTCTGTCACAAACAGAGGAGGTCTCATTGTACCTATTGATAGCCCGGTACACAAACATTTCGTATGGAGAGTTTTAAAAATTGCATTTGGCTCCATACCAACTTTGTGTAATGCAATCACAGCGATTCGGTTCTCTATATCACCCCACTCCATTTTAATATCGCAAAATATTATAAAATGTATTGGCGCCAAAATTAGAAAACACAATGAGCAATTGTATAAAAATGACAAATTTCAAATTCAAATGTAATATCTTTCTTATTTTTAATTGTAACAGTATTTATGGCCAGACTAGATATAATAATATTGTGTAAAATGAAAATTAGTCGCATTTGTTAATGGCTCGTGTTTGGTAAATGACAATTCTTAATTTTTTTATTTGAAATGTAAGTCACGTATTTTTTTTCTTTGCGTTACATTCTTATTCCGTTATTTTCATATTGCTCTCGATCTGAAGAGACGTGTTTTGATATAACTTTAATATTACCTATCTATGGTGAATATATCGTATTTCAACCTTTGAAATACATTATTGATTGATAATACGTAATCTTTTTAGAATCATGAATTTAAAATATAGACAATTGTCTTTTACACAACCGCAGTTCATTCTTATGGCTTCATGTTTACAACGTAGCGCAGCACACTGAAACCTTAATGCTTGCCCGACATGGGGTATTAACAAAGATAATAATTCACAATCTCGACATTACTGCAGAAATTAAGATGTAGCCTCGTAGCGGTCACGTACAGGGTTGACTTGTTTGAAATACGAAGGAGCTCATCGGTCTAGCTCGTTAAGCGTCGGAGCGTGCTTTTATTACAGCAAGGCGTGCGCCGCGCGCGAGCGACACTTGAATATTAAACCGTCAGCTCTAGGTCATGCATATTGCTCCGTACCCGATTGTAATCGAGCGTTCTGATGAACGTCACGCACGATTCGACTCTTGCCACCTCAAATGCCGGGCACAATTTGTCGTGATGAATAATTTCATCTCCGATGATGTATCTTAAGAGGAAGACTACGAACCATTTGCTTTATCTGCCAGATAATAAGTAGCTTTGGAAACCGCGGCAAAGTAACCTAATATAACACTTTTACAGATACTAGTGTTTAGAGCCTGGTTATTTTGTTGACTGAGGATTATATTATACTTTTATATAATTATATATAAATACACGAAATTATTTTGCACTATATGTATATGTTTCTTTCTAAAATTTTAATAGACTCAAGTGTGATTAACCGATGAGATACATTCAAAATTAATTTTAATTAATAAAACGAATTGGCGACAGTTTCTTGCTACTGCCATCGTATTCTAATAAGATGCCAAAAGTAAATGTTTACATGCAACAGTACCGTACCGTACCGTACCGTAGGTACTGTAGTTTACATTTTTATCTTCAAACATGTATTTAATAGTTAAAGACGTACGAATAGTTAAAAACGACGACGGCCTAAAGGCCTTATAAGCCTGTGCTAGAATGAATCGAAATATGTATCTATTTTCAGTGTTATTAAATTTTGTGTTCATTTAGTTTGTTTGTATATAAGTGTATAATAATTGTCAGCGAAACCAGGTGTAATACATGATTTTTATTTTGACCATTACTATAGAAAAACTTTTCGACTAAAATAATCCGTTTTATATTCATTGATTAGCTCTAAATATCATGTAGGTACATATTTACACATTAATATAAAAAGTAGGCGTGGAAAGTAACAAACAGAAACATATATTTATCACAAAAAATGCATATATATGGTATAAAAATTGTCTAAACGTGTGTTTTCAAAGTTAGATATTGAATTAGATTTTTTTAATTAGATAATTAATATAAGGTATATATATTCTCATCTCTATCGTATCGTCTTATACTTAGGCGTTCCTTATTAGGTAGCAGCTATAATATTTTTCGCAGCTGGATTTTCATGCTGAATTTTACAAAATGAGTCATATCATTCATGTTTGGTACTTGTTAATATAATACTCGTAGTTAAATATATACCCAAATCGAGGCCCCACAATCGTTAGTTGTTAGATAATATCAGCCTTGAAATATATATATAAAAAGTTAG
Source organism: Boloria euphrosyne (assembly GCA_951802675.2). NCBI lineage: Eukaryota > Metazoa > Arthropoda > Insecta > Lepidoptera > Nymphalidae > Boloria > Boloria euphrosyne. The sequence continues at coordinate 7,604,304 of OX637879.1, read as the reverse complement.
AATAAAAACATATTAATTGCGATAGAAATAAATAATTTATACTTAAATTTACTATACAACTAATATTTAAACAGAAGACGAATCTTCTTGGAGACATTATTGATGCTCAAGAATTCTACAGCAGCTGTTCTAATGCGTTCCGTTGAGTGTTCGTTGAAGTCGATAATTACTTGCAATGTAATTACGAAGTGTGCCAATGGGCAGTGCCTGACTGCTTGCCCCGGCTCTATTGGATACATATTTGATCGGTTTATGCGGTCAATTTGGTCAGTGTTATGTGAGACCTACATACACAAAGCCTTGGCTATATGCGTTATTGATTATGATTCTATATGCAAGTCGGCTATTAATGATAAGCGTATAGATTATTAAGTATGGTATGAACTGCCCATTGTTTTATGATGGCTTTCTTTTAGTTTGAGTTATTACATGTATTTCTAGAGAATATTATTGTTAAGTTGTTATTTTATAGAATTCAGTTTAATTTACATAAGTCCATAAAGCCATTTAATACATAAAGCTTACTATTTTTTTTTGAATCATTAGGTACTTTGGTTTAACATAAACCGTAGTTAGATAATCGGGGATTAATTAACTTTCAAATTTTCAAAACGTGTATGTTTTAAATTTATGTAAATATAATAATAATTATTATAGAACTTCGAAGTTATCACACATAATGCATAATAAGTATATATCGCTTTTTATTGATCTAAATATAAAAAAAAACCGATGGGTCACTCACTCACTCACTCTGAATCACGAAATATCAAAAACCGCTTGACTTAACTATCGTAAACTTAATTTTCTAAAGTGGTATTTTTGTGTTGACAATAATCTTATTCAGATGTTCATAACTTTTTATGCTATTTTATTATGTAATACTTAGTTACAGTTTTTTTGTTAGTAACATTATATTCCAAATCCGAACTACAAATAAAATCCCACGTACTCTGAAACAACCTTTGAATAGTTTTTATATGTAAGTTGTTTATATTATAATCTTGTGACTGTACCTATAAGTCATTTATACCTATAACTAGAATATTTATTTATTTGAAGCATTAATTAAAAATGTATATAAATATAAAATAAGAGTTATAATATTCTCTTTAGCCTTTAATATCTGTACACAATATAGGGAAATCTGTACTTAAGATATTTTTTTGAGAATCGTATTATTTTAATACAAACTTACTATAGATACAGATACAAAATCTATAGATTTAAGATTTTTCGGGTCTGTTTGTTTGTTTGACTCTGCCTGCATTACGACAAAATTATTACCCAATTTTTGATGAAATTTTATATAATGGCTGGTTATCGGGGTCTTTTTACTGCAAGAAAATACGTCATCTCTGAAAAATGTATACTAAGTACTATACACTAAAATGTATGTAGGGTAAGGTACAAGCTCGAGCAGAGCAAGGGTGAGTCGCGAGTATTATATAAAATTAAAGCAATTTTACCTAATGTTTTACGAGCTCTTAATAAGCCTACCATGACACATATCTTAATTGTCCCACAAAGCTTCTAGCCTATTGTTGTTTTCAAAAAGATCGCAATAAAAGGCACGGAAGTGGAATAACAAATACATTAACAATATTACATTTAATCCCCCTGATGCGTTGCGAGATCATCCGGTAGTGCGGACGTCGACGGCTCGCCACAAAAGGTGCTATGATTTACAACGCATACAATATGAGAGGGCTTGGCACATTGACTGAATACAACTGATTATATTATAATGTTGTGCAACAATATTTTATATGTAGCAAATGCATTAAAGCACAAAATGGAAATGATTAACGTATGGGTAATTGTTGAAAAAATACTTTAATTAAATTTAATTATATTTACCCATAAATAGCTATTCATTTTGTAATCGACTTGTAAATTTTCTTTGTTTCTTTTATTATTGAGTCGATTATTTAAATATAACATCCTTTGTAATTATTTTAATCTAAATCATTTAACACTTTTTATATTATTTAGTAATATTTTTATTTATGTAACTTAATAGTAGAAATGGGACTGGAACAAGCGTATGCGAAAACTCCCCATACCTAAACAGTCTGTAGCATAGTTATTCATTGCGGGCCGCGATATTAACATTCGGAGCACATAGTGCCGAGTGCGTCTTACTGCCACGAGTCTTATTATGAGATCATTACTAGTTTCAGCTTGCGGCTTTGCATGCACGTGCAGTTCATTTAGTATAGAACATGAGACAGTTGCTACATTCATTTTACTGTAACTTCGTAAATAGTATTTAGAAAAATAATAATAATTGTAGCTGAAGGAAAGTTTAATTGAAATTTTCCCGTATTCACTGATCACTGAATCAATTGTTAAATTATACCTGATTCAATTCAAAATTTCTGGATGCTGACGGGAAAGTGTCATGGGGAGATCTCTCTTTAATGCACAGTTTGAACAATATGTATATATATGCTGCCATTAAGTTTTGACGATGTGTAATAGTTTGCAAACTTTTGCAATATATATTCTTTATTGCACACCAAAAACACAAAAATACATGGTTATTAGATCGAGGCAAAAAGAGAGAGAGAGGTTATTAAATCGAGGGCAAGGGTAGACTTATGTCTAACTCTACATTAAACTATTTTCACAGACAATCTGTATAAATTATTATTTAACAAATCTTTTATATTATAGTTCTTAACATACCTATATAAAAATTTCAAATATATTTAGGTACTACACTGAAAAAAAAGATTTTCTACAATACTACAAGAACGTTTGGTAAAAAAAAAACCTGTTGTATCTACGAAAAACGGGTTCAGATAAATAAAAATATCGTATCATGAAATAAGTGACTTGTAAACATTGTCATAGGATTCTAGTTAAATATGATATTGTAACAATTACTGTTAAATCGTTTTGATTAACCACGAAACATAAATAATACAAAAAGTTTTGTAAAAATTATAATGCATCTGTAACGGTGAAAATATACATTGTAATCTGTACCTGACAAATAGACAAAATGCGGTACAAGGTCAAGGTAGCGGCACGAGCGCTAACGGTTCCTGCGCAGAAGTCGAAAATAAGGTATCTCGGGGGGTGAAAGAGACGCGTGCGGGCGTGCGTAAAGGCTGATTTACACGTATTAAGTGATTAAGTAGTTAACTAAATTTTAACTTATTTTTAAGGGATTAAGTGCGTGTAAACAGACAATTTAGTAGCAAGTCGCAAGTTAAAATTTAGTTACCTACTTAACTAATAAATTAGAATGTTTTCTATTTTTTCGATTAAGTAGGTGGGCGGGGCTTATTTCTGGATCCGTTTGGAAAGATGCAATTTAGTAAAATGCATAAGTGTTGATGCGCCATTTTTTGAAGTGAAACTTCTTTAGAAGTAGAACGAAAAAGTAAGTCCATAGAGACACAAACACGTAAATCAAGTACCAGGCGCTCAGAGACGGGGAAGAGTTAGCGCAACCAATGACGGCTGCTCATGCTAGTAATCGTGAGGAATTGTTTTTGAAGTGAAATTACAATATCATTAGTATTTATAAAGTGTGTAAACAGTGAGTTAAATTTATAAATAAAGAAGTTTCACTTCTGACATGTGTACTTTGTACGCACGCACTTTTTTTTTGAATTGAACCCTATTTCAATTATTTCCGTAACGTCGTGAGCTTATAAATATTATTCATTATTGATGAATTATATTATGATGATGTATTATTGATTTGGCGCGAAGGCAGTCGAACAAATAATTAAAAGTATTCGTTCGACATACTCACAAGAGCCAAAAAAATAAAGATTTATTAAAAGCGGGCTCTGGCACCGATTATATTGAATCTTCAATTTTTTTTATTATTTGAGTATGATTATTTCTATAATTATTTCATCTTTTATTTCGTCCAAGACCTCACTAATAGCAAATTTAAGCACAGAATTTACGACTTTATTACGTTGTTGATTGTCCATCTTGAGTGAACTAAAGAACTTAACTACTTATCTACTTATATACGTTTGGACAGCGACTTAAATATAAGTCACTAAAAATTAAGTTAAAATTTAGTTAACCACTTAATCACTTAATACGTGTAAATCAGCCTTAAGCGCGTTATTATTTATTATTGCGTCATATTATATTTTGTATCGACTATCGGTAGTGCACGTGCAGTTGCCGGCTAGTGAGTGGTTTAATAAATAAAAGAATTGGGCCGGGTGGTGATTTTTTATATTATTGATTGCGGTGTAATATATGCATAATGGAGGAAGATATAAAAGCACTATTGGAGGCGTGGCATTTAGAAGGCTACGTAGAGTTATTTGCAAGTACAATTGTCACAAGTAGTCATTTTTATTTTATAAGTAGTAAACGTTCTTTCAATAAATATTACAGATATTTTAGATGTAAATCTCTTCTCTTTTATCTATGTTATTAAACATTGGTCTGCTTTAGAACTTAAAAAAGTTAAATCAATTGGTCGCCCTAGTTGGCTACTGTAAGCCCCTTAAATTGATTTTTACTATTAAATCCTAAGCATACTTTGAAGGATAAGAAATTTTAATAATTAAATAGGTTTTAGTTCCTCGCACGAAATTAAAAGAAAGGTAGTTTTAAACTACTGAAATCGGTTTGGTTTTTCATGTTATGTGAGTCAGTACAGTAATTATAAAAAGGTCAAATTCTGTGGTACTAATTTAAAAATATTGTATATTCATTTTACACAAATGAAAATAGGAACCAAATTATTTAAACATTTTCTAATTTAAATTGTTTCTTTTTTCTTTCTTCAATAATTGCTACTTATAAATAATATGTTCAGAGATATATGATTACGAAGTGTAATTGATATAATGCAAAACCTCTTGCGGCTGATTTTGATGATGAAAAGTTGTTGGATTGTTGATTAAAAAATAAATGTCACAATTATGTTCTAATAAATGATTTGAAAACTAAAAATTTTATTTTTTGAATTCACAATAATGCTAATTTATTATCCCACTAGAGGCAGTTATTTTTTTAAAGTGTAAATATTGCCCTTGGCATAAGTAATATATTTTACTTATCTAATTTTGTAACTTTTGTTACTAAGTTCATCAGCCGGTTGAAGTTTGTTCTCTGTGCTTTGGTGGTCATGAATATAATCTTTTCAACTTGATTTCTTTTATATGTAGCCATACATAACATAAAAATAGACTAATATTATACTTAGTTAAGAAATTATATTTTAATGACATTTTATTTATAATTTTTAAGACCAGATGACTTAAGGGTAGTTTTAATTCAAGGAGAAGTGCATTTTATAAATATTTGCTACTTTGTAACATAGCTCGCTCACGTAACAAATGAGTGAGAATAATATTATCCATTTGCAACGAAAACGCACCAAGGGAACTAATTTTAACGCCTATAAAAGATGACAAATGTTACAATAGAATACAGTCCCCATTACAAGAACTACACTGCAATCATTGCATTTATGCACTGTTAGGTGAAATATATTAATCAGCACTATTAAACAATATTACTGCAATAATAACAATGCATTTACTGTATAGATAACTTTTTAAATAGTACTTCATACAAGAACCATAAAGTGTAGATTACTAAAGGCTTGTAAGCACTAGTAAATGACTTGTATATGCTTCCCTGATACGTGTTATTTTTAACAATATACATAGTAGATCGTAATAATGAAATCGTAAGATAAACATTCCGAATCGTGTAGCTATTACAATACGCTTCTTCATATTTACATTAAAAATTTAACGAGAATGGCCTGGTAATATTAACAAAGTGTTTTGTCGTCACATATAGAACAAAACAGTATTGTACGAGAAACCATATTCTGGTTATCTATACGAGAATGTTTTTTCAGTGTAATATATAAACAATATCAGTTTATTATAATTTATATTAGATATATGCTCGTAAGTCATGCTAAGGAAAGTACCTGAACCACTACCATTGTTACTATATGGCAGATGGCTACAAATTAGGTTCTTTACTAAGTAACAACTATGCTTTTGCGATTGTACAATTTATTTTGAGTCTCTAATTACGCGTGTGCTATTTTAACGTGGTATAGGAAATGCCAATTAGCTGTAATTGGTGGCGTTGGAAAAAAACCGACCAGATCGATTAATTACGTTCTATGTGTACAACAATGTGATGTTGCAGTATCGATACATTGTTAAAATGTATGTATAATGTATATGGCAGATTTCTTGTGTATGTACATTTAACTATAACTAAACAAAAAGGCAGATTCTTTAAATATTAGAAATCCTGCAAAATGTTTTCAGATTTAAAATACCTAATTAGGGCGTTAACCATGCATGTGATAACATATCGTCAAAGTCGCATCAAGTTAAGCCAAAGATTTGCTATAAATTATATCGAAAGCTTCGAGAGCGCAGTGTGGGCGGCGCATCTAATCAGCTTATTTACCGACACAAGCTCAAAGAACGTGATTCAATAATCTGTAGTGTGTGCATTGCCTTAACGATGCGTGGATATTGGGTGCAATTTTCGCAAATACTGATCGTTTCTATTCCAACGACGCAAAGACTGAAACTTCAGTTTCGATTTAATTCGTCGTCCACTGTACCTATATCGATGTCTCGCGACAGTTGGCGCGCGACCAACGCGTTGTCGCTGGATGCCGATTGACCATTTCGTTTTATTTTATGTTCTCATCAGGACCTTTAGAGAGAAATTACTGCTAAATTCAAGAAATAGAATATCTAACTGCCTACTATGCGATATTTTCATTATTTGTGATTCATGTTACCTTGTTATGTCTACTAAAATACTCGACTCGACTTATTAATGATCACTGTACAGACAGAAATACGGCATATTATCATAACTTATAGTTTTTTTTACTAGAATTAATATAAACAAAATGTAATACCTACCTACGTAACTAAAAACACCATTAAGAAAACTCATGCAATTATATCTTACATTAAAATATATTTTGTTCTAATGAACTCATTCAATCAAAAAATATTGTTATAAATGTATTTGGTTTAGTCGTGAACATAATTTTACACAAGATTGGATGAGGTAAAATAATATGGAAAATCCGAATATATGGTCGCTTTTCTGCGCGGGTTGTGCTTATTATGTAAATGCGATCCCGATGTGTTTTGTTGGTAAATTGTGGCCGCAATACACGTACCCTGAAAGCAAATTCTATAAAATAGTTCTACGCTTTATTGTGAAAATATTGTTTATAAATGCTCGAGGCAACCAGAAAGAGAGATTTACTTCTAAGCTCGCGTGAAAAATATTATTCTTTGTGAAACTTGTTTCACAGGTGGACAGCAATAATAATGCCTTGTGCACTTATACTTAATTTGAAAAAATATTATGTTTAGAATTCTTTATAAATAAATGTTAAACGTTTTTACCTAATATGAATACGTACAAAATATTTGAGTAATATAATAAAATGTGCCGAAAAGGCAATACTATTATTTTTATATGGTGCGTTAACATAAAAAAATCTGTGCAAGATATTGTTGCGCATTTTACACTATGCTATATTATACACTACTCTACACCGATATTACCAGATCATTCTAACTAGCTTGCCATAACATTATACGGATTGCAAGTACATATCTATTGATTAATAGTCCACATACAAAGAATGACAATTGGAATTACTCCCACGTCTTTATCAAGGCCGCAACTAAGTGCGTTTGTTGATGTTATCGAGAAAACATGTTTTTAGCATTCGTTAACAAATACCTAAAGCCTAGAGAAATATTCTGTGATAATTATTCTACTCTTTTCTGATTTTTCTTGATAGGTTTTTTTTTCTATTTCTTTACTTGGAAGGCCTCTTACAAAGTTACTGTGGTGTCAATTTAATACAAAATAATAATAGATGCATATTTTCTAAGTGAAAACAAAGCCACGCTACTTACATGTTATATGACTACGATCAAAATATACAGTTATGTGCACCAATTTTTTTTTGAGGATTCATACATGATATTTCATTATTTTTAAATTCCTATTAGATCGAGATTGTTCCCCTGTAACATTATAACAGACTGGCTATTGTGGAATAGCTTTTCATGCATACATGCAAGTGGACATTGGATAAATCTAATTATTTTTAAATAAAAAAAATTTATTAAATCATTTCAATTCTAAAATCTAGATCATACTCAGCTCTACATGTCTTTACACTATAACATTGTACAATTTGTAGTCTGTGTAATCCTTTGTTATAGTAGCTATGTAGATGTAGTTGTCTTTACAATATGAGTTAAACTAACCTGTCCCGTTTACTTAGCTGCATGGATATGCCGTGGTCATTCTAGCGAGCGATGTGTCCAGCACTGTGTCTGAAATCTCCCGCAGAGTGTAATCGAGCCAAATATGAGCGCGTAATTGCTTATTTGCCTCATTTCGGATTCATTCGCGATCGTGTCCGCGGCCAGGCCAATGTGATCGCCAGCCGCGTACGCTTTTGTTTGATTGATGGTTGGTCATAGTAGATATGCCGTAATTGAATTTTTGCATTTATTTAAATATTTAATGGCATGGTATTTCTATTTATTTTTTGTGTTGCCAGATGAAATGGAAATGTTAAATTTAAGTTGGTATTTAGAGCAAGTTTTGTTGTTTATGTTTTAAATGACGAGATATACACTTTCTAGAGCGAGTTCTCAGATAATTTATCTTTTATATTAAATAATACATTAATAAAAAAATTAAAATTGAATCTCATCTGTATATTAAATATTTTACTACCGGTTAGTCTTATCTTTTTCTTAGAGAAATCTATTGTAACCGTCAACGTTTTATAAAATATTAATTAAGACTGACTTATAATGTTGTTTTTTTTCTTTTCAGGTAAGTTATTTTCACTTAAGATGGAGCAATTATTAATTCTATTATTAAGGTAAGTTTAATTATTTAAGGAAAAATCATAGATTTTAGTAAAAATTTAAAAAATATCTAGGCTTGTTGAGTAAAATCTGTATTTTGGTCGGTTAGTAAATTCACTATATGATGCTGAATTAGTGGTAGTGTACCAGCGTTCATGTCGTCATCCGTGCATACCTGAGTATTGCTTATATGGTGCTCATGGCACTCGAAGGTAGCTCATGTGAATTTACATTTTCCACAATATTATGAGTGCTATAAAATATATGGGCAATTTTATCAAACACACACTTTGTTAATAAAATATTTAATATGCCTATTTTTATAATTTGAAGTAGGTTTAAACCTAATAGCTTCTTTTATATCCTTTTTGTTCTCACATTTATAAAGAAATACCATTTCATATTTCTGAAGCCTTCTATTAATAAAAGTTGTATCATTGTTTCAATTTGTTGAGAAAATTACAATAGCATTGTTTAGATAAACAGTGCGTTCATTCGTACACATACTTGTTTGGAAAGTGACACACGGTAGTCTAATTGCTTAGGTACTGCAAGTCGGTTTATGAATACGTTTAAAGATAACGCTAATCTAGTTCTACTTCTACAATGAAACCAATTTACGTTTTTATAGAATCGTATGAAAAGAGAAATTAGGTACCTATTTGTTTAAATAAGTAATACTGGAAATGAATGAAGTAACAAGCTTCTGATGAATGAAGTAACAAGATTCTGATTATAAAATGTATTGTAACATTTTTCATCGTAATAAGCCAAATACAATCAAGAGATCTAACGTATGACAATGCAGAAAACCAAACAGACAAACGTATAAACAGTATACAGTGCACATTTCGCAAGCGATTTCAGTGATATTGCGCAAGACAACAACAATGTATTACGGGTTGTAACAATGCTTCGGGTTCGCTGACGCGTGAATTACTTGTGCCTCACAGTAGCTTGAGATGATAGCTTATCAAAACTACATGTTATGTATGGGATTTTATTATTTGTTTTACCCTCTCGATGGTGTTAACTTATGGCTGTATATTGAAAAATTATAGCTAGATAACTCCATATCTGGAAAAAATAGTATTGGGGTTTTTGGACACAAAAACGTAAGGCTTGTTTTTATTACTATATTCCCTCCGATCGTGACAACTAGCCGTCCCATCGGATTATGAGAGTAAGCGAATATAAAGTGCACTTGGGTTAGTTGCGCACTTGAGCACTAAGTATAATAATTTGTTGTATATCTCAGTGATGTTAGCTGCCGAAATTCAGATGGAACCAGAAGATCAATATTGCTTTTTTAAAAAAAATATTGGGTAACAATTACATATGTAGGACCGATAGGTAAAAAATCGAAATCCTTATTTTATGATATAAAACAAATACTGCATAATTTAATAATAGTATGATAAAATGTATAATTAATCAAATTAAATATCTTCACAATGCGTGAGAGATGTCATAATTTTTCCCAATGAAGTAATCATTCATTCACAATGGCAGGCGTTTTGTATGTGCCGGTTTTTAGCGGTTATAGGTATGTACTTATGAATTGACAATAGTGAGAAACGGTTACTGAATTTTAGATTTCCATCTGTATGGCCTTAAGCGTTTTAAGCTATTAACGCTATTTCTGTAACAATGCTTAACAAAACGTTTAGATTCTTAGTCCATACTATATGTAACGAACGAGTAGCATGTCTAAAGGATGTATCGGATACATGAATTGAATTTTTCACATTGTGTAATTCAAGGTTTGTGTTTCTCATTATAAATACACAAACAAAATAATAAATAAATATGATCTTATTTCTAATACTTATATTATTTACAGCATTGTCAATTACATTAATAGATCGCAGTGATTATAATAATAACTTAAACATAAAAATAATACATCAACCACAGGGGTTGAATAATTTTATTTTTTCCACCCCTTTTAATCCTGAAATTAATATGCAATCGCCTTTAAGATAGAACCAACCCTTTACAAAAAAAAAAAAATATAAATAAATGGTCCAAGCACACAAAAAATAAAACTTAATTCAGTTCAGCTTCTTTTTTAAAGTAGTTAAATATATTCTATCTATTTATGTATATAATCTTTAAATAAGTTAAGGCTTGCATCAAATGTCGTTTGTTTACAAACGATACATTTTAGAATATATAAGTAAGGATGTGATAATAGCTGTCTTCCGTTTTTCGTCGGTATTGCTAAAAGGTCAACAGATCGGTATTTAAATTAAAAAAAAAACTGTTTTTTAAGTAAATTTATTATGCAACAAGTTTTTGTTTAATGAGACTTCTTTAAGCCAAAAAATGATTGTAAGCTTATACCTAATAATAATATGTATTATAATAATAAATGAATAAGATAAATATTCGATTGCTAAGCATTGTAGCAAGCTTTATTTTTGGAGCTTTTTGCTAACATACCTTAAATGTGAATTTCATAAGAATAGGTAGAATTAGTACTTATGTATGTATAAAAAATTGAGAGAGACTGAAATTATACGCGAAGCAAATATTAAATAATATAAGTAAAAAAGTAATCATTCAAAATTATTTCTTAATTTTGGTAAAGCTTCCCTGTTTCAATAAAGCTATTTCATTTCCGATGTTTCAGTGTATGTGTAGAGGTAACATTTTCAATGGAAAAGTTATATATACATGATACATGCTTAAAGCATTTAGTTTCTATTGTCCATACTCGTATTCTACTGCAGATAGTTGTTTTGTGTATTGCTGTAGAGAACCGTGCAATTTTATTTGCTTGTTTAAGTCTTAGTCTAAGCTTCTAATAGTATTAAGCATTGTCTATTAACAGTTTTTGTGAAAACAAAATATATTTTACTACATTGATTACTATAAAAAGGTAAACAAAAATTTACTTTAATAATTTTGAGATTTCCTTTTTCTATCTTAAATCTGATTTGTTTTGAAATTTCTTAATACTTTGTAAGAACTAATTTTAAGTTTAAACAGTTTTCTCGTGAGTCACTTTGTAATTTTAAATTATTTCTGAACACGACGTTTGCAATTATTTACAGTGTTTGCCGGAGGACCTACCACTGTTTTTACAAAACAGTACAACTGTCACAAATTACATCAAATAATTATCTAATTCTTACTACTACTATAAATGCGAAAGTAACTCTGTCAGTCTGTGTGTTACTCAACCACAACTAAACTACTGAACCGATTTAAATGAAATTTGGTACACAGATAGTCTAGAGCCTGAGAAAGGACATAGGCTACTTTTCAAGGCCGAAAAAGGGCTGTAAGGGTTGGAAAATAAGAAATGTAAGTTTGTATAGGAAATTACATAATTTTTAAATAACTTGAAACATATTTTTTTTGGCTTTTCATTAGATATAAAGAAACTGTAAGACATCCAAAGTTTGTAAAAATGTTATACTAAAAGGACCTACTTTATACCTAGGGACTAACCCGAGCGAAGCGAAGAATTTGTTATAAAATGATGACATTACTGGATTGGTTTAAATTTTGTTTTTTTAATTACTCGTATATATGAGTATTCATGGTAGAGGCTTCCGAAAATATTATTATAAATTTATAATGCGTGCAATTTACTTTTTTGAACTATTTGAGGTTATATTTCCAGATATTTATAGTGAACTAAGGCGTAATTAAGTTAGAAACTTTATCCCACGCCTCAGAGGTTAATATGTTACGTTAATAGTAATTGATACCTTTACCTTGTGGATAAATTACCGAGATTAATTTATTTATTGATTAGTTAAGATATTGTTATCATATTACAGTATAAAGCCAACAATGTATGACTGAGAATATTAGTTTAATCTCGCCTAAACTCGTTTTCATTTCTATTTTCATGCTGAAACGATGAGTAGTTTGAAAAAATATTTTTTATGTGTACACCACATAGATTTTTTTTATGCTTATTATATTATCAAGGGATGATTTATGTATGTTTGTTAAAATTGAATCGTAAATATAGTACTGCATAAAAATAATTTTAATTAAATAAATGAAAAAAAGTATATCTACATAGAAGGATGTTAAGACTTTAATCAATCAAACTTTCTGTAACATTCCGAGAAGCCACTTAAATAATGTGATGTGTTATACAATAGTTATTGTTAGCTTTGTAATGGACAAAGGTGTGGTCAAAGACTAGCAACATCGCTAAGGGCGTGACTACACGCAAACATCCCATTAGCGGCGAGTATATTTCATACACTCATATAAAATGCAAGTGACGTGTCCACATTTATAACAGTGTTGGGTGACATGGAAAAAATATAATATTTGTGAGAGCATTATTTACTAAATGACGGTCAGAAAGGTAAAAAGTTTTTGGCTCCATGACTCTAACTTTTTATTTTGAACAAGGTTTTAGGGATATAAGCAATGTTTTATAATATATCTTTATTTAAATAATATTTGTTTTCATCTTTTAATACGTAACGTAGTGGTTTTTTCTTTGTTCTTAAGGTATTATTTTTACCAGTCTTTGTTCATCCCTTTCAATCTACGTATTTCATACCGTCCCGTCATAATCATACAGTGTACAGATTGAATGAGTTATCCTTGTCGGCCTTTTATATAGTGTGTGTGCGTGTATAATTGATGTTACCCCTTCACTCTGAAACGGTAGATTTAAATATGTAATTTAGTACTTACACAGATTATGTCCTGGATTTACAAATAGGCTACTGGTAGGCTTAGAGAACCCATAGGTCTCGAGTACTTAATGAATTATCAGAAAATTGTATTTCACAAATAAATTGTTAAAATTATTAAATTTCTATTTAAGCGTCTAAAGTTTACAAATTCACCTAAATATTGCACGAAATTAAACGCCGAAATTACTCTTGCCCACGTTTAAATTATTATGAAGCACAGTTACGAAACAAGAGGATTTATTGATCCGATGATAACGTATCGCCTACATTATTATCTTTAGTACTTAGCTTTATTGTTTCTGATATAAAATTGCCTTAATAATAAATCAATATTATTTCCCTAACTATGCATATGCGTTAGGGTAAAAACACATCTATCTATTACTTATTATTATAAGTTTTAGATTTCCACAGCCATTAGATATAAAATTACATACCAGGAGAAGAAGTAACGTATCACCTTGAACTAACACGTCATGCAGTTTAAATATGTTACTGTAGAAACATTAAGTCCTGTACATAATGGAAATGCGTTAACGTAATTAGAAAAGTTGGCACTGCTGAAGCCTTTAATTAACATAAAGTTTTTGAACTTCTCCGATTGTCACATAAATATACTCGAAATACTCGAGGTGCTACTGTAAAGGGGCAAAACGACAATAGCTCCAACTAACTAAAAAGCCATTTTTTTGAAATGTATGACGGGAACGGATGAAAAGTCAAATAACACCAGCGTATATCAACTCGATGCATATCTACCCCCGACAAAAAGTAATATCACAGGAAAAAATAATAATAAAACAGCAACAAGCAGTAGGTATGAGATGGGAATTACGAGATACGTTGTAGTGCGAAAGAGAGGAAGGGCGTTGTCAAGCACCTGCCACCCTTCACCTGGCGCGAGGTTCGTTCATATTTGATTAGGTTTCGCCGGGACGTCAGTTGTGACTAGGAATGCGAGTTGCGGGCAAACTGCTAATGATACTGTCCGCTGCAGAAATTACACGACATATTAAGTGGCTTTTCAAATCTTATTGCCGTCTATATTATTAATTTGTGACGAGCCGCCGTATTGGCAATAGCTACGTATTCTAATGGTACCAACCAGTCAACTTTATACACATTATACAACATACATATATATGAAGTATAAATGTATTTACGTAATAGTAATATTAATTTAAATGTTATCTTAGTATTGTTATGTAGTTATAGTAAAGTTAGAACTAAAGAATATACAGTTTCTTCATTCCTATCTAATCAACTTTAATCATATAATTTTATTTGATGCGTTTATACTTAGCGGCCACTTATTTCTGCTTAAAGTTTCCAACAATACGAAAAGTGGTTGATATGAAATGTCATTAAGAACCCGGTTAATCCTTACCTCAGCAGAGTGGCCGACAATTGTGACCGCAGGCGTAGACGCTCTCACGATGTTCGACCGCACGTCAACTTGAGATGTAGTATTATCATAATATGTATGTAATTAGATCAAGTAGGAAATATGCCATATTCAATAAATTAACGTATAAATATACTGAATTACCTATACATTTTTCAATTTAGGTTAAGTTAACTTATTTGTTAGTTAAAAAAATAATATCTGAAAGTTTGGGCACCATTCTTCTTCATTTACATTTACGAAAGAGTTTATATGTTAAGAGTATAATTAAAAGCTAAAATTTTTAAGATCTGAACCTTTACCAAGACATTTAATTATTTTAATTTAAACTTATTAAATTATTAATAATCGAAAGATAAGATAGAAACAAGTGCAATGAGTCATAGAACTTTTAATATACTAGAATGTAAATTACATAGTAGGTACTAGTTGCTCACCTTGATACAAATTTAAATATCTGCGAAGCGTGTGAATCAACCTATTTATCTTGTTATTAAATGGTAACGGTTTAAATACACCAGAATTTGTAAATTATAAATGCAGTATGTGTTTATGTACTACTGCTTTTAAAAAGTGCTAAATTTTAGATTAGGTACTCATTGCATTTTTTGATGCATAATATAAAATTCGTAACGTTTCGACAAAAACATCTCATATTTTTGTAATATTATTAAATAATAACGAGCATAAATCGCGGCTTATTTCGCATGGAAACTGAGTTTCGGTGGTCGGAAGTGCTTGCGGGCGCGGGATTCGACCGGAACTTCCTACCCCGTGTGTTGAGCCTTAGTGGCGGCTTAACTTACTTATTAATTAATGCCCGCTGCCATCCGGTTGATAGCAAATGTGCCAAGTTTTTGCAAATTTATATTCTAAACATGAAGGTATTTTCTCTTTTTTTACTTTTTATAGCTATTGATTTTTCTTGTAAAAAATATATTTTTTAATACACCCCAGAAACATAGTTTACGTTTTAAATTTTATTACCTAACTAGTTTGTTTTTAAACTGAATGCTATTTATTAGACTATAAACTATAAAATCCAGTCTGTTCCGCGGAATTCACCGTTAAGTAATAAAATAAAAACAATCTGGACTAGTGAAAGTGACTTATAAATCACTTGCGCAAGTGAGCTGGTCATACGGCGAATCGTTTACAAATAAAGAATTCAATACGCTGTAGTAACATTATTTATTACTTATTCATGTTTAATATATAGCTCATGCAAGTAAAATATAACCGTATTCAAGACATCCTTGTGTGCGTTAGCAGTGTTTGGTTTTCATCAGTTAGCTGCAAATTAACACTCCCTAAGTCTTGTCACAACCAAACATGTGTTTGTGTTTGCTGTATAAAGTACGAATGAGCGAAATTTAATATTTACTTAATGTTTAGAAATACCAGTTTATATAAGCCTATTTGTGTTATAGATATACGTTAGATCAATTTTCTATTTCTAAGATTTCCGATCAATATCAATTTATAATATAATATGAAGGTGGTATGTAGGTACTCCTAGTTTATATGATTTGATTTGTATACAGCCTACACAGTAAAGTATTATTATATATAACAAGTACTTATATTGATATTAGATGATATTTTTATAACAAATAATGAACCTACAATACCCACAACAAATTAAATTAGCTTATCTTTTGTACCTCTATAATATTAACTAATAATTTATTCAAAAGCTTATTTTTTTGGTAGAGCTAACGTACCTACTAACAACATTTTTATTATTCTAGGGCTATTTGTATTGTTCCCCTTTAAAACATTGCTGTCGTCTGACCTTTCCAAACACGACATTTGGCAACTGGAATGGGGGTTAAATATCAGGTTAATGATCGTCTGTTTATTTCAATTAGCTAAGTGGAAAATTCTAACCCCTCGCCAATTTTGTTTGTCATGGGAAAAAATGTCATGTTTTTTTCGACTTCAGTCTAAAGTATACTCTGGATTAAAAAATATTAACAATAGGTATGTACAAATTTAAAATAATCAAAATTAATAATGTTTATTACGCACAAAATTTTGAACGCAAACATGACTATTATGGATAAGGAAAAAAATATACCTTATATTCATTTCATAACAGTAAATACTAGATCATCATCTGTTGATATAATGTCAATAAAGTATATTTTACGTCCCTGTGTAGGGGTCGTTGGCATCTAAAGAGGACATATGCGGAGTCACCTGCCGATTCCCCTTTACACGATAACCTCCCCGACACGTGGAAATATTAAATGTTACTTGTTTTGTACTTGGTTGTCATGAGGGTGGTTATTTAAGCCCTTCTATGCCACTAATGAATTCCTCGAAAGACAACATCCAAAATAACAGACTCGTAACAGCATTGATATGATTTATTATTACTAGTTCTAGCTCGCGTCTTGGCTTGCGTGGTTTGTATATATATAAGATATTTTCAGGGGCCCTGGGCTAATTGTTTGGGGCCTTAACAAATTATCATTTTGGCTGTATATGATCTATAATGGTATAATGGTGATATACGAGTACCTACTAAGTTATGATAACTCTAATGTTTTTTTTAATTCGAATAATTTTTAACTTTTCAGTTCGGGATATTTTGTTTTTTTTTCTATCTTAGAGGGTCTGTTTCGCAGCCCAATAAGCCTATATCTAGATCCGCCCGTGGCTGTTTTAAAATAAAACTTTAAAGAAGTTTGACGTGAAGAAGTAAGTCAAACTTTTGCATTTATGCGATTTTAAATTTTAACATAAAATATCATTCTTAAATATTTTTGAAACAATAGAGGATATTATTCTAATGCGCCATCTTTTACACAAATGGCTAGTTTTGTAAAGGAGGAAACAACAAATTTAAAATTATTACTGGCATTGTCATTGCCGCAACTCATGTAAAACGAGAAGGCTAGGTATTTGTAAACATCCATCTTCACATTCAACTTGATCCTTGCTACACAAACATTACAGATTATATTGCAATATACTCGTAAGTTTCATCTTCCGACCCATCTTACTTAGGCGCTAGCAAAGTGTAGGTGATACAAGGTCTACAAGTATTAAGCGATATTGATGCATGCGATACAGTGGGATTATTACTTTAAGTGCCGTTGATCAGGTAGCTCACCTGACACTGGTACTAGAATTGACGTTTTGAAAAAGTTGCATAAAGGTTGCATCAATTTTATTATCTTATCTGTAAAATCTGGATACGTTATTAAGTGTTATTTTAATCAAAGTATAC
Source organism: Boloria euphrosyne (assembly GCA_951802675.2). Taxonomy (NCBI): domain Eukaryota; kingdom Metazoa; phylum Arthropoda; class Insecta; order Lepidoptera; family Nymphalidae; genus Boloria; species Boloria euphrosyne. The sequence continues at coordinate 7,586,085 of OX637879.1, read as the reverse complement.
CAAATATCTGCTTACGTCTCATCATCTTTATTGATGATTGTTTAAATATAGCTCGATAACTATTGTATTAAGATCATAATTTTCCGTTAATTTGTCACAATATCAAGAACATACTTTTTTGTTGTTAAGTGAGATGGTTAGAGGACCAGTAAAAACAAAGCCCAACCTTTTAAAGTCAACTCTGACAAAGCCGCGAGCTAGTCGCTACTAAATAATACTTTTTAATAATAGTCTTTTCAGGCTCAGTTTGACATATTTTTCCATTCATTCTGTACGCTACTGTTCTATTGTTACATGAATCATTATGCCGAGGACCGATCGCAATGGTAGACCTATTTTTTGGTAGCAATGATGCTGATTTCACTTTCTGATATGCCTTTTTATAGACTTCCGTTTTATCGACTTTTTAAATATTTTCACGCTTTATTTCTTGTTTTATAAAAGAATAACATCTCTATTGTTTTGATTTTTTATTAGAATATGGGGTGGTATTTACTATTTACTGATAATGAGTTATAACTTGAATGTTTGATATAATGGAATTAATTATGAACTAGAGCCATACAAAGTGTTCATTAAAACTAGTAAGTTCATATATAAACGTAATACTTTTTAAATATCTTACAGAAATACACATACAGTAAATACTAAGCAATAATCAAGGTACCAACTATTTTGTTTAATTTTACGCACTCAAAACGTTTATATTTAATTATGGCAAGTTGCATGCGCCTAGATGTTTGTTTGCTTTCCACGTATGTTTGTTTTAATAAAAATTTATAGCGAACGGAGAAGACGCGCTCCAGAACATTTCTGTCTTTGAACTAGCCCACGTGTCCTCTTTCTTGGTATTTTAGTGGCTTGTACATTTCAGATAACTTACCAATAAATTCGCTACGTATTTTCTCCAAATGATATTAATTTTAGACGAATCTGTTTACGATATCCAACTCTCTAGCTGTTATGAAACATTTTTATTCGTGGACTTACTATCATTAATTGAGTTTTCAATAACTTTTGAACAAAAAAAAATGTTTGTGAAATCATTCCGAAAAGTGATAAATGAATAAATAAAAACTTTATTTGATATTCGTTAAAAATTACAGTTCGATGATTTTAAAGCCAACAAAGTAATGAAATTGGATTGAAACGTCGGCCGCCTCGTAATGCTGACAATCATTAACAGCGCGAAAACAATCAAACTGACTTCAACAGTCAAACATTTTCACTATTCGCGTGTGTTATAAAATTTACTTATCAGATTTACGCACGTTTTATTTCTGGCATATCAAACTATAAGGGCATCATGAATTATCGTATTAACAGTTACGATCTTTTTTACGACAGCCTCAGCAATCACTCTTCATACACTCAGATTGGTGCTCTTCTAAAGTTTATAGCCTTTTAATAGATATTTAAAAGTCGTGTTTTTTTTTACAATTTTTAAATAGGTAATTAAATAGTTAATAGTGTAGGTAAAGTAACCAAATGTCAGTTACAAATATTTCAGGCAGTTAATAATATTCTTAAGGACTGATGCTTTTCTACTTAGTTTATAGTGATGTATCATCTATTTTCATTTAAGCATAACTTACATAATATAATACAATGATATAGTACTAAAACATAATTCGATACGTGAAAACTCATTCCCCTAAGCGTAATTCGTTTGTTTATGGCATTAGCTTGCGCTTAAGTAAGAAAAAACCTCAATTAAGCTGTAATCCCGGAAATACAGGCACATAAAATTAAAGCACGTATTAAAAAGAGCAGCTTCGGCCAAATGGACTCTATAAAAAGAAGGCGCTCTATGACCCAAACAATGTTGGTATATTCACTATATTGAAATTGTTCAGAAGGATGGATACATTATGTGAATACATATTTTGTGGTATCACATACAAAAATAACATCATGAATTATTGTAATAATATTTTTTACATACTTATAATTATAGTTTTAGTTTTAAATTTTTATAGTAGCTTGTGTCTCACCCTCGCTCTGATCGGGTTCATTCAGTCATCTCAGTGTTATATCTCATATATGATACTTTCCTGTAGTAAAAATTATCCCCTTTTTTACGCTGATAATCTCCCTATCTCAAATTTACTATTTCATTGGTATTTCCAAAAATGAAATGTTTTGTTTCTCCTACTCAAAATTAATTTTCTTCAAAAAAGCCTTAATTTATTGGGTATATAAATTAGTTGCCACAACAAACAATTTCCAATTTCGCGGCATATCCTGTGTTGATAAGAAACTTTTTTCTGTGTTTCATTTACTTCGAGTCATAGCTGATAACTAGTATAATAATACTTCCAATGTAACGTAATAATGTACAAAAATTAAAAAGAACAAATGTGATACATTTTATTATTATAATTTATATTTTTATATATGTATATTTCCTTTTATACATATGTGAATTTATATAAGTAGCTGATAATCAATAAAAATGTCATTTGTTATCTATCATTGGGAAAAAACTTTTTAAGTTAACATTTTCACCAGTAAAGAACCCTCATCAAGTAATGAACGCTCTCCCTACTCCTCGGTTCGCACCGATTGTTTCGCCTGTCTATTTGTGTTTATTCCTAGTTGTTTGTTTTCATAACACAATGTCTGTCTTTGATGACGCCCTGTGTTTGCGTTGCGGGTCGCTCTGGATACGAGTGCCTAAACTTCAATCACGCCTAGATTCAAGAGGTATGAAGTTTATTGAGATTTATACGTAGTTGTTGAATTAATTGTGTTGTTTGGTGGAAAGTAAACAAACTAATTAGCATTGTAACTTTGTACAAGTTTTGAAAGTGTTGTTAAAAACCATGACCTCTCTTATACAATTTATGGTTACAAAGGCTTTCATCCCAAACAACCTGCTCGTCAAAATGCTAATCTGGGGATGGCTCGCTTCACATTACACGCTTCGTCGACTTTTGGCCCTCGTCCACCACATGTATATAACACGATCGTGGTTCTAGTATTGTTAATCCATTGTTATTTATTATCTATAAAATGCATAATAATTGTCTCGGAACCGCTATGATAATTATAGCAGACACTGTTAGACGGTAACGCTATAGCGCACTTGAGTGATCTCGTAGCGAGCGTCTGCGGCAACTCTTACCGTTTGATATCGATCGTATAAATTGCGAAACGACTCGTACAATTAATTTCGAAATACAACATACAACCATCTAATAACGCAGTCCCCAATATCCAGTTAGGAATCCAATTTTACTGAAGCCATGTAAAAACGGAATTGAACAGTTCGTGTGATAACCAAAACGACAAAAAGTATGACGTGGAAAAAAGGAACAATATAACGTACGATTTGTTTCGGTTGACGAGTAGTAGAGCAGATCGTTCACGTTGCAATTGGCCCGCTGGGTCATCGACTCAAGGGGAAAAGCGACGATTGCCCGATTTCATCATTGAATCAAGCGCACGCGCCGCGCAATCTCTCACTTAAGTGTACGATGCATGATAATTAACGAGTTACTTAATTTCTAAATATTATTACTTTGATTCAAATGAAACTCACTCAAATTAAATGGAAGGTTCATTAGTTTGCTATACAAATGATATCAACAAAATATATTTCAAAATAAATGGAATATTGGAGCGTAAACATAGAGATTAGGAGTGATATTTTTTGTTATTCCTTCCTACGGAAGTGCACTTTTCCGGTATTTGCCGTCTCGAGGTAGAATCCATCAAAGGATTAGAGGGTGTCTCGGGGACGCGACGGGTTTATCGGAATTTTCTCGATGTGGAATAAATTATCCGCCACTTAAACGACATCGCGCAGATTTTAAACGCTCTCAATGTTTCTACACGACGCTGAAAGGAAACCCGATTGTTATCAGCGGTTAAAGTGCCTCAATAAGTTCTTCAACCTGAAGAATTTTTCGAAAGACTACATAATATAAATAGAATAGTAATAAGTAATGTAAGGTTTTTAATATTATTTATTTACAATAAAACAGTACAGCTTAATAAGAAAGAATGATGTTAAAAACAATACGTCATACCGATTTGTAATGACATTTATATTTTATTCGGATTTACGGATTTAGTATGAAAGAGCAGATTTCATATAAATTATCTGTTTACTGTTTCTATATTTATAAGCAATGTGGGTGTTCCAAGTGCTTCAGAAATTTTTCAGCTAAATTCTCACAACTAACAAAGTGCGGGACCAACACAAATTTACGTTTCAATCAGCATTGAACACTGATGAGGATCCGACCGCATAGTCATGAATTGGAAATGTCAATGAAGCGACAACATTTTTAAACGCTCATTAGTTTTTATTATTTTGACATATCAGACTAAATAATTCAATTAATGAAGAAGTAAATCATAATGTATGGAAAAAATACCGTTTATCAATGGTAGTTAAAAGGTTATTTAGTGAAATCAAAATAAAATGTTTCTTCACAGAAATACCATACATGGTTTCGGGATTTAGGTACTACATATGGATACGTTTACATGTGTTCGTATAATTTTACATCAACGGTAATGTTAATTTTTAATTACAAACTTACTTTGTGTGTTACTCTATAAACCAAAAATTCTTTTATATATACCTATCATGTTAGTCGTAACGCCAAATTAACGATAATTTTGTATTATAATATTTATATTTCATTTGAAACTGCTAACGTATATTGTATACATTTTCACTGCATTCTCTATTCTGTGTGGCAATCGCTGCATACACTCGTAGTCGGAAGATTATAGAATGCATGACGCAGCAACATTAAGCGGTACGTCATTTCATTTCATATAGATGGAAATTGGATGTGGCTTTAATAGACCGAGCTCTCTAAAAGACCTCTATTGAAGTCAATGAAAATGTAGCACACTTTTTCATTACAAAATTTCAGAATAAAATTACGTGCTGTGATGGAAACTCAGATATTACTCTTTTTTTTAACACTAACTAATACATTTTTTTATTGATAATGATAACAGAAATAAATGTCGCACTAGTACAAGTCAAGTTAAATGTGTATATACTATTGTTATATTGAATAAAGGAATAAAATATAACCTTAAAGACGAAAAAGATAAAACTAAAGTATCTGAGTAAGCTTGGTTAAAAATTCTATTATAAAATGTCACTGTGTCATTTGACAGACGCTAACATTGCAAGCGCCCTCTAATTACCCGTCCCGTTTCCAATTGTATCCAGATCAAAGTGTTTCTGATCACAAAGGATTTAAAAACGTCTACGTCACCGTTGGAGGCATTTCCATTAAATCTTACGTTGGTATGCCGATAACGTTTTCAGTTTTGGTTTTTCGCAATTAATTAAATCGTGTCTCCTTGCTATCATAATTGCGAGCCTATAATTTAAATTGAATTTATTTCTTGTAAGAGCAAATATAATGATTTTGTAGCAGAATTTACTTAGCCTTAATTATAATAATTGATAAATGAATTGTAAGGATATAATATTATATATTTATATATTGGAACGAAGTTTTTTGTGGGTCGATGCGGAGGGGTACCCTAACCGGGAAAAAACGTCCATAACGTGAGATTTTTATTATTTATGTATAGTCTTTGTATGATGGCTATACAGTGTGTAATGTATAGTCTACGTAATGACGGTTATTATTATTATATCATTCGATAATTACACCGTCTGGTTTGTAAATAAAATAAAGTTGATAACTTTGTAAGGTAGTTTATTATTTTTTTATCAATTAAGAAATCATAGTAAAAATGTATACCCGAATAATTATTTTCTTTATACCACGAATAGAACTTAAAATTAATATTTTTATAATAACGAACTTCGTTCTTCGACACCGGGTCCCACGACACCACATTTTTACTGTATTTGACTTTATATTGGAATAAGGTTGTAAGAAGTATATTTAATGTAAAATGTACATACTCGTATATCACGTGTCTTCATATTACTTAAATCGACATGTCATGTCAGTACTGGTATGTAGGTAATTAAGTAAGTGCACTGTGCAGCGCGGTGCGCCAGCGCAGGAAAGTGAGCGGCCAGTTTGAATATGGAAGTAAGAACGAAACGCATGGCGCTATCTTAGGGCTGTAATGCAGTATAATATCCTAAAGTTATCTTTATCTAAACTATTAGGGAGTAATATTGAACAACATAGTATGTAATTATACTTTTATTACTGGTTGTGTTAAATCTGTGCATTTAGCACTCACTCACAATATTGATTAAATAATGTTTATTCGACAAACAATTTATGAATATTCGGACATAACACTTAATAATTTACATATTAGCAACCTCGCTTCGTTCGGGTTCGTCCCTGGTGAAAATGAAAAACAAATTCGTCCTACGGGAACCTCATATTTTTTCCAGAGTATAATCTATATCAGTGTCAATTTTTTCCCAGGTTTTTTTGTTGTTGTAGGATGAAAGAGTGATAAAAACTCATTCATCCATCCTCATAAACAAATTCACATATAAATAATTATTTTGTAGAATATTTACAATATATCCATTGCGGGCGAGATAACTTTTTATTAAAATATATTATTTTTTCTTATGTAACATATTCACAAGAAAATGTTATTGAGAGCTAATTTAGAACACAAAAATAAAAAAAAAAACAGAAAATATATTTTCTCGTCTTATATGTTTTATTTGATTGTGCATGCCCTAAAAACTAATGAACGCTAAACACGTCGCATGCGCATTCTCTCTTTGTATGTCCACAGTTGTGTTAAGAATGCACATTCAATGTGGTAACTCAATACTATATTTAGATTAATAAGTCAAGAATTCAACCAGGTGGATGATATTGGCACGCCCTGTTGGCTGAAATCAAGTCACTTATCAGTTGACCCTTTTACACGCCATTGAATATAACAGTTGATAATATTGTTTTAAGACAGACACAGAATTATTTTTTTATATTGATTTAAATGATAAGATGACTGAAAAAGGCAGGCGCCTTGTTTGTTTTAAGGTATATATGTACCTATAGTTAAATATGATTTAAGCTTCTGTTGTCTACATTCCTTGTATTCTTTAAGTCCCGATGGAATTTAACTTACGCTTGAAAAACTTTTTAGCATGAAATACGCGTATATTTCTGTTCAGATGTTGCCAAGTCTTACATATATCTAATATTGTGTAGAAGTGTAATGTGAATATGTTGCTTTTAGTATAAAAAAACAGACATAAACCAATTTCGTGCTCAACAGTTCTAATTTGGAGCCTGACATAGAGGCTATGGAAAGATTAAATATTTCATGATATATTTTTTCTTTTACACTGAAATTGAACGAAAAAGTGATAAGCTTCTACTCCAGCAGCCTTAATAATTATAAAATACGGATTATCTAGATTCTAGACAACTCCATTAGTTTTAAAGCTTTGTGTGAGGAAACTATGCTTACTAAAGTTTTAACATGTACTAAATAGTTTTAACAGACATTACGGCCATCAATTCGCGGTCTTGCGGGTTATTGATTGGTATCAAGGAGCCAACTTGGCGAAACAATTTTGCGTACTAAAATTTCCCGACAAGTGAAACTCGTACAAGTGTCGTTAACGAAATATATTAGAAATTGGTTTCGTTAGTTACCTTAATCGACTTAATTGGCAAGTTTAACTATCTTTTTGATGTCACCAACAGAAAGTTCTGCCGTGATCATGTTATTTGAAGTACTTGGAAATTCATGGTCTTTCGTGGTTCATGGCTTAATATTCATATTAAGAACCCTTCGGTGAAAGTAGTAATTTTGATTCCAACATGAGTGAGGTAATAGAGTGTTAGCAAGTTAATTAAGTGCACCAAATCCGGAACTCATGTGTTACTCTTAAGAACATTTTCCCAAGAAAATATGAAAACATACAAAAGATAAAAATAAACGAAGTAAATAATTTGAAGAGATTGAAGACAGCATTCCTTAACAGTTATTTCAGATAATTTAGTTTACTATATACCTACGTTATAAATACAATTAGTAAAGTATGAGACGTTTTTACTCCTAGGATAGTTCTTTATCCTATAAGTTTAACCAAGATAAAATTGAAATAAAAGGGGTGGTTAGTAGAATGAAACATCACAGGGAACGAACAAGCGGCGCCGTACCAGCAAACCGAATTTGCGGAATGCTTTTGGTGAGTTTGCTAAGAATGTTTAGTGAATTCGATTTTTTTAACTTAAACAATATTTCGAAACTTCGAAGGAAAAGTTATTTGGTTGTAATTAAATAATAAGATTTTTTAATCTTTTTCGTAGTGTTTGTTAAGACGTTTATCCAGAAGATGGAAAGAATTTGATTCAGATTTTTGTACTGTACTTATGTAATGTACATACAGGACACTCTCCTAAAATATGTTTCTTCGACTTCCGCTATTCGTTTTTAGATATTTATCATCCTTTGATCATTTCTAATTCTTACAATACATATCGTTATTTTATGACAGCAAAAATCTGATTTTTGTGAGGGCTCGCGTAGTTTTCCAACAGATGGCGTCCGTTGTTCAATAACATCTATCCAATGAACACAAAATTGTTACCTAATGTTAATTTTTTTAATGGTTATAATTGGACGTAGTTAAGCAGAAAGGACTCAACCCACACTTTGGTCAAAAATGAGTTATTTATGCCAAACAGGTCCTAACAGTTGGTTCTATTACTCAACAAAAAAGATCCGTGATTCTATAACTATAAGATAGTTTTTTTAATGATAGGAACCAACCCACATATAAGAAAGGTATCTCTCCATAAATCTCTGTAATGACCCAGACTGTTTGGGTCATTTTTAATAAATCCAATTTTAAAGAACAGATATGTGCCAAAGCACTTGAGTCGTTTCTGTTATATTACCTTACTTAGAAACTAGTACATATTTTATTCAACTAAAAGGACTCAAACTGTGTGGGTCATTTCTGATAAATTGATTTACAATGAAGCAAGCCCATTTTGTATTTAGCTAAAATTACCCAAGCTATGTGGATCGTTCGATCGATACTCTTATTGTTTTATTATAACGACCCAAACTATGTGAATCATTTCTGATAAATTGATTAAGGAAGAAATAAGTCAATTTTTGCATTCAGCTGAAATTTTTCACGCTATATATCTTCTATAACTCGTATATTAATACGTTTCGTTAAAAACAATGAAGAAACAAGAACGTATAGATAAAGAAATTTAAGTGGTAATTTGTAAGGACATATTAATATTCAATATTCACATAATATTTTCAAATATCTTCTGAAAAAAATAATTGCAAAAACAAATGCTACCTACTCGGAGCTTTAAAGTAAAGCAATAGTTATAAAACCTTAAACACCTATTAAGGTAAACAACTGAGTGGCTTAAAGAGAATACTAGAAGGAGATGTAGAGTTTTTTAATAATTATTAAAACCTTTACCTAAATGCAAGTGTCATTATACAATAGGGAACAATGGTTACTGACAGTCTCCTTTTTTTCATTTAACGTTGGGATTTCAGAACGCGTTTTCGCATATTGTTATTTTTTTTTCAGTACTATTTTTTACTAATTCTATACTCTTATGTATAATGGTGTTCTATATTGATGTGTGGTGTTTGTGATGTGAAGTGTAGGAACATATTTTTGTCATGAAGTTTTTCCGACTTATGCGACAGGATATAAGTATTTCTCTTACTATCTGAGTATTATCATAATACTCTGCGCTGATTGAGTCTGATGCTATCGAGTTGATGCTAGCAGTAAGCTAGCTATGTCCCAACATATTTATTATTATTTATTATTTAAATATCCCTCCGTCTTAATAGAGCGTCGCAGGATCGCTTACGCATTCAACCGAAGACCCCGACGGCAGGTTTGCTTAAGCAGATCACAACCAAGGGGTTGCTCCATAGTCCGCATAGTACCTGAATTAACATGCACGACACACCAACCATCTAAGTGGGCCACCTCTAAGTGCGTCTGCTAGCTTCGTGGCTGGTTGGGACTGGTAGTTACGGATAGTTGTAGAAGAAATTTACGAAATATCTGGACGAAAACAAAAGTATGCACGGCGAAGACGGAGAAGCCTGTTTCGTTAGAAACCTTAAAAAAATGTTATGAATATTTTTATGTATTCAACGCCCCACAGGACTGGGCACGGGCCTCCGTTATACGAGACGGATCAAGTCATAGTCCATCACACTGCCCAAAAGCGGGTTGGTATGTGCTCCGCAGTTCTCACAGTTATGCAGGTTACTTCTCTACTCTTAGTTACTTCTCTGATATCAGAGTGTCTCAGCAATACTGTGGGGTAACCCCTTAGCTAAAACCTTTGTCGGGACGACGTAGTTGAATGCAGTAAAGATCCTGCGACGCTCCATGAAGACGGGAGGTTTTGTTACTTTTTAGTGGGTGGTTACAAAGGAGCTGAGTGATGAGAATCACGGAGACGAATAGAAACTATCTTTTAGGAACTTTGTTCTTTTTTTTATAAATATTCTCTTTACAAATTAATCAATCAATTTGTTATTAAATATTAGTTCTTTAACAAGTCTTGTAACTTAGGTCCTTTTTGAGAAATTAAAATAAACGCTTACTCATATTAAACTCAATTTAGCAAAAACGACTCAACCCACATTTTTTCCAAAAATAAAAAAAACTACATCATTATTTACAATTCAAATTTACTCATTAAAATATAAATAAATTTACCCATACGTTACAATATTTTAAAATATTCCAAATCTAACATCATGGCAGCAATTCTCATCCAAACTTAAAACGCCGATAACTCAAAAGTTACTTTTTGTGGGTTGAGTCCTTTCTGCTTAACTACGTCCAATTTTTTTGGCAAATTACTATCAAAGAACAAATCTATAGACGTGATAGTTTTTCAGTAAAGTGTACCACTAAATTCTTAGGTTTAGGTTTCGCTTCACTCGCCCTAATTATAGCTATATTGGTTTTATTTTCATAAATATTAAAATATACTGCAGGCTTTTTTCTAATATTTATTTTAATCAACTCTTGACTTTTATTTAAATGAAAGGCAATGTCGAGTTTGTAGGTCGATTTGTACGCGTTAACTATCGTTTCTGCTGCCAATAGGTCAATCATTTTATTAGGGTTCTCACCTTGCCGTCCTATCTGTTTTAAATAATTATGTTAGTAATGAAATTTGACTTTTCTTTAATAATTTTAATAAATATAATTAATTAATGTCTGTAAATAATATGTTGTTCATATTTGTAAAAACACATTTTTATTACCTTTTTAGTTATACTTACGACTTACGAGTAATGAAATCGATTTGCATTTAACTACTTGATTTAATATTTCAATCACCACTTATGTTTAAAAATGGGATTTAAAAGCCGACACTATATTTTTCCTTTTATTAACTTTATTTCATAAAAATAAAGCGTTGGTGTTTATTTTTCTTAAAAATATAAATATCTTATTATTTTAAAAAAAGGATAGAATATATATTATATTATATTATATTAATTTAAAGATTAATCTATATATTATATTAATATGACAATGTAGGTATTTTTATACCTATATTACTATGACAATAAAATCTTAATAAGTATTTGTTTGACCAAATTACTTTAAAGTTCATGTTTATATTGTATTTATCTAAGATTCACGATGTTTTAAAAAATTTGCTTACATAAAAATATGAATAAGAGGTAACCCTAGAGAAGCAATGCACCTGTCGCGATCGCTCAGCGCCACTGCGCCAACATCTGTTGGGGCATGCATTTTTTTATTTTTTGCTTTTTTTAACGCCCCATAATATAGTAAGGTCCAGTTAGGTAATGTATTTAGCGAATGAAACATTATTTTAACGTGTATTTTCACATTTGAATTTGCACGTGCCAATGTAAATAGGATTTCACTTATACGTTTATTATCATTGTTATTTCATCTTACTTCCTGTCGCTTTCACGTAATTAATTAAGCTCTTATGAATAAATATAATAGAGCTGCAGGTCAATGCTCTCACAAATGAATTAAATTAATTTTAGATACCTACGTTAATAGCTATCAAGGTTTTATTTGACAAGTTATTTTCATCACGACTAAACAGCTTTTTATTTTTGTAATAAATATATTTTTCTTAATTTTTTTACTTCGTGTCACGATCTGTTTCTGATCTTGATGAGGTATATTAAAATATTCATGGCAATATTGTGACGTGCTGCTGGCGTTCGCTGACGAGGAAATTTAATATCTGACAGAAAAATCATATAATGAGACCAGTTGAAGACTAATATTTTATCAAATTTCTTTATTTTTTTGTTATTTTAAGTAATTTATTGCTAATCTCATGTTATTAGACCTTGAGCGATTATAGAAATCTTTTTTTTTAATCTTATTTTATTACAATTTAAAATATTATTTTGAAGTTATTCCACCTATATAGTATTAGTAGTAGTAATTAATTGAAGAAAGAATAATGTCCTCAAGTCACTTTTAAATTACTTTTTTTTTGTAATCATTTCGATAATTCAAAGGCTCTTATCGTATACTTGACGAGTATTCAAAAGCAGGTAAAAAGTAAAACAGGAATCGAATTTTCTATCATAATAAAGTGGATATCGGAAATTGAATAAAGAACAAAGTGGTAGTCGGAAATTAGCTCGAAGAGTTTTGAATTTGGAGCGTAAGCCGAGATCATGACCGGAATTGCGTCAGACGGGAGTTTCGTGCAACTTCGAGTGTACCGACTGCAAGGTTGGTAGTGTTTTGGTTTAACTCCTTATGGCGTACGTTATGCAGACGTCGTAATATTAACCTTGATATGCGAATATATAGATGTGAGTATTTGCGTTGCAAGTTTGTTTATGCACGTGTTTGATATAATTTGCATAGTTAACTTTATACCTACTTGGAGTTCTGTAAACTGCCGTCATGCCCTAGTTAGTTGGTAGAAATGATAAAATTACTAACCACACACATTTGTATAGAAATCGAAAACATTTATTAAGTAGTTTAATGATAATTATTTCTTCTAAAGTCTTCCAATTTCTGTAACTGTAACTTTCTGTTCTTCATAGATATAATTTAGAAAGAATTAGATATTAATGTGGTTTATAAGTGATTAGGCACATCAGATTTCACTTAACTAGCGAAATATCATCATACTTGTATACGCTATATCGTTTTTATTTTATTAAGTGAATGGAATTATTCTAGAATTATCATATCATTATAAATATTAAATATCTTAATTCCTTTTTTCGACATACGACCACAACCAGCAAGAAAAGATAGCCTACGCATTCGTAAAATGCTTATACATTTTCCTTTTTAATATGCTTACAAACATATTTTTCAATAAAATAAAGTATTTTGTACATAACTTCGAAAACATTGTCTAAATATCGTTCCGCTGAACACGTAATGAAACAATAGGAAAATCTTTGCTTCATTAAACCTAAAGAAAAATGGCACCGCGGACATCAGTTCCCTTCTTAATAATGTCGTTTCACCGAAAAATATGTAAAACAGTTTCATTTGTATCGAGAAGATAAAGCTTTGTTATTTCTTACATCTGACAAATCTCTTTGTCTGAAAAATTAGATTTGATGTCTTACAAAAGGAAAGAAACACGAATACCCGTCTTTAATAAATTATGTTTCGATCGAAAGCGAATTTTATATTCAATAGATGATCCTAAATAATAGCCTAAAGTTTAACTTGTTTCATAAATATTAACCTAATCTGTTACTTTTTCCTTGGTGATTTATGCTTTGTAAGTATTTGTAGTTTTTCAATTCTTTTATAAGGCGTGATGATCTAATATTCTAGCGTCTCATTCTCGCTCCGCTCGGGTTCATCTCTATCCCTAGTATAGATCTATAGACTATAACTATCATAATACCAAACTATATCAAAATCTGTCAAGTGGTTTTCTCGTGATGCGTTTTCAGATAGAGAGATAAAAATTCCAAAAACTCTAGATTCGGCCTCTGTGTCTATGGATATAATGATATCTTTTTTTTTGATAAGATTTTCCAAAAGTTACACGTACATAGAATTAACATAGAATTTTATTATATGTGTAGATTCCATTAAATATTTATATCAAAAATATTAATATTTTTGCTTAAAGAAATGTTCAAGATCAATCAAATTGTTCGAAAGTTATGCTTTTTGCTAAGACCTGGTCATAGTCAAAAGCTATATGAACATTAAATGCGACAGTTTTATTACATTCGTGTAATCTATGAAGGCATTCAAATAAACGAATATTTTTAATAGAGCACGAGGAAAATTCCTAAATATTTTTTCGACTATATGACATTATAGGGTTTCATAGTACATATCGGTATTAATACGAAAGCATTCTATCGTTTTTCGTAAACCATGTGAGGCGGATTACCGTCCATAACGTCTTGATGTCGGGCATCTGCCGCGTTTCCGAACGACTCGGGGCAGATGTTTTTATATTTTTTATGTAATACAGAAGCGTATGATATTATACAAATTGCGGATTACGCTTGAGTTATTTTTAAGTGCGCGCAAAATATTTAGTTGCGTTCAATTTTTATATGATTTCTGATGTTTGCTCAACATATCGCACGTTATCTACAAATGATATTGTTTTTTTAAAATAATTAATTTAAGCAATTTATTTTTTTATTTATTTATTTATGTATCTACTACTAGCTAACCCGTACGGATGTTTCCTTGACCAATAATAAAAAAAAAATTATATGTGAGTCCATAGAAAAAAAAACTCTTTTATATAACTTGTAGATAGGTACACCGAGAGTTACGTGGCATATTAATGCTGTTAGATTATGTTTTCCAATACTGATATGTTTGATTAAAAGTGTTATAAAATATTGAACCATTTACAATAATCATTTTGTTAAGCCACGCATCGTCTGCAAAAAAAAAATCGTTTAAGTATTTTGGTAGCTCTATCTATTGTCTCTTTTAGAGTTTTCTATTCCATGCTTAAAAAACTCCACCACCCAGTCGCATGTATGATGCATGAAGTGCCCCTCCTATTTTTTAGTTTTTTTTGTAATTTGAATGCAGGATGGTCTAGTGGTTCACATGAGCACTGACATACATACTAAATTTCCGCAATGAAGCTCCAATAGATTTCGAGTAAAGGTATAGGTATAACTTAAATAATTACATATTATTATTAAACAGCGTTTAAAATAAGCCCAATACTTGATATGTACATATATATGATATTAGATCTATGTTATATTATACTTACGATTTTCTTTATTTATTTAGCACAAGTTAAATAAGGTCTTTATTTGAACTGATAAAGTCATAATAAAGCTGTCCACACAACCTTTGTAGAGAACATGTTAATGTGTAGATAAAAAAAATGCTTCTACAAAATATTTATACAACATACAATTACTATTTAAAATAATAATTGACATACTTTACGTATAAATCAAGTGATGCCACAACAGAAATGCCAAAATATTTGCGTGAGTGGGGTATAATAGAAACTTTCCCGAGAATCGTGTGAGTATGCGGGTGCAGCGCAACCGTTTATTAAACATTTTATTTCGTTTAATCATGCTGCATACTATGCTAATGAGTTTAATTAGAATATGAAACTAGGCTTATATTTCAAAGCGTCGTTATATATTTAATTTTATTATACTACGATGAATCAGTAGTTAATCCCGCGTGTGACATTATTCAGCGCATTATGAGGGGTCAACGGAAAGACTCGAAAATAGACCACTTTTGTGATAAATCACACGGATTTACATGCAACCAAAAATAATTAGTATATCTACTGGACAGGACTGGAGTAAGTGGTTCCAATTACTTATGCCTATTTGTACTATTTTAGTGACAGTGATGACTCACTTTTGACGGTTAAAATACAAAAATAACTAGATATTCACAGCATCGAATAAATAAATATACTTTAATTCAATTTTAACGTGATTTATTTTCCACGATCATAGTGACTTCTAGATAGCCGAGCACTCATTTCGATCCGGCACATTTCGTCGACGTGATCTCGACGGGTTTTATGATAAAACTCATAAAATAATGTCGCGCTGCAACTATATTTTTAATATATGTTACCGCCGTTATAAAATTTCGCTTAAGCGAATGTTACTGTTTATAATTTATTTTTATTCCACAAAAATAGGTCTTACATATAACATGTGAATACTTTGTAGTAGGTATACAACATTTTTTGCTATACGCTATAGTTTATATAGATAAAAACCCTCAACATTTTTAATTTTAATTATTATTTACCTTGCCTTTACGATTAATTTGTAAACAATGAAAAACATCTATAGATTCTTTTTGTCAGCACTATTAAACTATTTCAATTTTTTCGTTTTGATTATTGGATAGCATCCAACTAGAATCAGGTGTGAAAAGAAATAAGTTTTTTTTTATTTATTGCCGTTTTAAAACAAAATTATTACAAGATATAAGATATGCAACTCAAACTATTACGGTTTACACTTGTTGTCATATAAAAGTAATCTAATAAGAGATAATGTTGATTTATACTTTTAATAATAATGCTAGCTTTATTCCAAATGAGATTTAGAAAAACTATAAAAAAGACAAGTTATTTTTCTTTTTTTTTGAGATATATGTAAGAGACTTTGTGTATGTACAACTTAATTCATGCATTCTAACATAGGTATACTTCATTTAATGTTCGTCAGGAATTTGGCAATTTTTCCGAAAAGTGTGATGTTGTTGATTAAATGCTATTCAAACGATTTAAAAGTATTTCAATTACATTTTTTATTAGTATGTGATATATTTACTAGTAGTAAACTAATTATATTATCAAATCACAAAGAAAATTTGCAAGAACATATATATGTATGTTACTGTAACAACATGTGTTGGTTGGCTGGTGATATTATAATGAATTACGAGCTAGGCTCGATCACTCGATTTTAAGCACATTTGGTTTGAGATTGAGATAAATATGTTAACCACACAGACAAACATTATATAATAGAGTCGTCAGACACATTAGATTCACAAATAAGTACTGTTAAAAGAGTTGCATTCTGCGTGTGCCATTTCTGCATATTTTGTTCTGAGGTCTCCACGTATGTTGAAACTAAGAGTATTCATAAGTGTACCTATGTATTCACTCGTTCGCAAGCGTTGTTGTTTGTAAACGCTGCAGTGCATTCCGGTAGTGTTGCCCTCAACGCTGCCTAGTATTGTTAAAATTATCGACATTATATTTTTCGTAAATATGTAATTATTATGTTCTTATGTAAGTATTTAAAACATATTTATATAATATTAGAGATTAGAGAAAAAAAATATACAAATTAGAGAATTATTCGATATTTTATGTATTTTGAGTGAAAATCTTCATTCTCGAAGAATATTAGTAGTATTACTCTCTATTTATTACTCTCTATTATAAGTGGGTACCTAGTCTCGGGAACCCATTTATAAATATTATTATATACATACATAAAGTATATAGTAAAGATAATAGCATTATGACATTTAAAGGTTTATAAGTTATAACATATGAGTAGATATATACATTATACATATTTATTTACTTGCACTGGATGTGAAATAGTTAACTATTTAGTATCGATGATGTTCCCTTTTTATGTTTGCTTCCCTAGCTGGCTACTTTTTCCCACAGCCTGTTCCTAATGAGCTATGTTTATGTTGAGTAACAGAGAAACAATAGGATGGGACTTTGAAAAGATAACTTTTCTAAAACTACTATAGATATGTGGCGGCTTCATCCTTACATGAAAACAATGCTTAATAGTAAACATAAGAAATACGTACATTGGGTATATTAAAACTTCTGTTTAGACTTCGTTTATTACTATTGGCTTTAGTTTTATAAGATGTAGATTTAGTTCATTAGCCCAATTAAGTAACAAATATAGACATTTTTATAGTTTACTTAGATATTGTTAGTAAGTAAACAAAATTGATTAGATAATAGTCAACAGACGTACAATGTTAAACTTAAAATGTTGTACATAAATGTTAAATCCGGTGACCATTTTATAGAAATTGTTAAGTCTGAGGTAAGATGTGAAGTTTATACATAGAACATATTACTGGAGGCAAACTTGGCTTAAGGCTGTGTAGGTTCCAAGCGAGCAGTGACTTTAGAAAGTACTTCAATGAATGATGTGTCAGTCGTTTTTTGAAGCACGACTTCGAAACTAGTTGTTATGTTGTTTTGTTTTGTTCGTGATCGAGATCATCGTTTTGCGTTGTAGGCCATGACGGTATAAACAATATGTACATTATAATATAAATAACCTTAGTTCTTATAAAATCATATTATAACATCAATAAAAATAGGTCATAATTTGAACGAAAATTAAAATACATATGTAGAATTTAGTCATGCATGTAAATTATTACGTTCACACGCTTTGTGTGAACTCTGTCAGGAAGTAAACATTCTTTTTAAAGTGGGATCTCTTAATATTTATGTTCGTTCGTAACGTGCGACGAATTCATCTAGCTTTACTATATATTTATAGAGCAGTTGAGAAAGTTGTTAAATTATACGAAATTTGCTTTTTTGTAGCTTTGCTTAAACGGTAGCTTGAACACAAGCTGAGCAATTACTTGAAGCGGCGATCTCGTCACGAAAATCTCTTAGAATATAACGGTCCACACAGGCCTTGGCCAGTGTCAGCATCACTCGTAGTAAAGTCATTTGCTCTAATGGTCTCTTCGCCGCAACCACTCTCTTTATACAGTACCTAACAGTCAAATATAGGTCTTATATCCTGGTAACAAAGCTCATCATCACTTGCAATTATTAGTTATTTAGCTGGAATGATATTGGAGCGCGTCAAAGCCACTACGGAACGAAGATACCGAAATAATTTTTATTTTGACAGTTTGTTCAAATTATGAGATAAATGTAACAAATATTATTTTTATAAATAATATGAAAGTTAATATATTATACTTACTTAATTTTACATATTTAATAAAAGTATAAAATTTAATATAAAATATTCCATTCAATAAAAAGCTAAGTGTCCTCGGAACACAAAAGAAGGAAATAAAACAGAATTAACCCCATTCAATAAATTGTAACATACGCCTGACATACATTCTGTATCACGAACTACGAAGTACGAGTGAATGTGATGACAATTTCAGTATCTTTAGTATTTTATACCAGAAAATTTAAAGAAAACCATGAAAGTTTGCTTTTTAAAAGTCAGAATTCAACTTGAATAATAATCAGGATCTTAAGTTCATAGCTTTATTTATTATAATGATTAGGTACCTACCATTAGTACCTAATTATTTAATATTCGCAAGAATTTCAATATTTTCTAACTTGTTTTATATCGCTTAGTTAAATTTGAGTAACGGTAGTGACTTGCTATTTTATTGTTCTTTGGGCTGGTAATGACTGATGACTTTTTCGCGATGTCTTTGTTTTGGGGTTGACAGTGACGGGGAAATGTAATCATGGCCTGTAGCTGTTTGTGAACGCTCCATGATATAAATAATGAAATGCCTATTGACAAAAGTGGCGCCGAAATAACGATAGCTACGCTCGGTTGATGGGAATTTTATTAGATTTTACAATATAATGAAAACAAGAAAGCCTTTAAAAATAGTGAAATTTCGAATAGTTAGAAAAATATGTTTTTTTAATATTCTATTTTAAATTTAATACACATATGTAATTACGTTTTATGCACGTAGCTTTTCAACGTAAAACGACAAAGA
Organism: Boloria euphrosyne; assembly: GCA_951802675.2. Classification (NCBI taxonomy): domain Eukaryota; kingdom Metazoa; phylum Arthropoda; class Insecta; order Lepidoptera; family Nymphalidae; genus Boloria; species Boloria euphrosyne. The sequence goes on along the minus strand of OX637879.1, from coordinate 7,566,386 downwards.
ATTCGTTCAGCTTGTACTAGATTGCTAGTACTTTCGAGTAAAAACGCATAGATTTAGTGCCCCGAAGGCCTGGCCGAGTAATGTTGGTAACGGATTAGGTTACCCGCCACGAGGCCGCCTCGACTCGCATCGTTCGGCTTACAAAACGAAGAACTAAGGCTCTACACTAACTTGAAAAGACTCTTACACAGTTTACTCTATCGGCACGACAATGATAACAGCCAACTCCAACAAAAGTTACGAAACGCCCCATTATTTTTGTGTACGTGTACAGTTCGTTATATTAGATCGTAAATAATTTTAAATATTACTGTGAATAAAAATAATAAACATAATATTGTAAACAAATGTTACTTGTATACTAACTAAGCGTAAGTATGATGTTAATAATAAACGTACTTAGTATTGCGAAGCATGGCGACATTAGCGTCCGAGCGCTTGTCACTCCACGCTTGCCTATGCGCAACCGTCACGGTGCACGTCACTTTATTCATGCTCTACGGCCCGCTCGGCATTAGACGTGTCTATGTACTCATGCCAAAGAATGTTATTGAAAAACTTAATTAAATAAAAATTATTGTTGTTATCCTCAATATATTTATTAAATATTAATTAAGGCATTTGTGCAATTGAGATATGATTATTATTTATGTTAAAAGTTTTTTAGAAGTTATTTCAGTATAAGTATATTCTCGACCTTGCCGTAAATTTTACGAAAAACTGCATTTTTAGCTGATTTTACACTGTAAAATGTTACGTTTATGACTTATTTACACGGCACTTTAATAACGGTGTTAAGTGAACACTTTGAAGATCCCTTTGATATCTATAGAGCACCCGGCTTTTGATTTATTATTCAACGACGAAGCATTCAATTTCTATTCTCTAAAGCTTTGTTTTTATGATTTCAGTCGTCTTGAATTTTTTCGGAATACAATTTACTACTAATACTTATTATTAGGTTATAACCAATCCTTACTACATCCTTACTATATTATTATATTATATACTGTATTAATATTATAAATGCGAAAGTAACTCTGTCTGTCTGTCTGTCTGTCTGTCGCGCTTTCACGTCAAAACTACTGAACCGATTCAAATGAAATTTGGTACACAGATGGGTAGTCTAGAGTCTGAGAAAGGATATAGTCTACTTTTCAAGGCGAAAAAGGAATGTAAAGAGTTGAAATAGGGGATGAAAGTTTGTATGACAATTAAGTCATTTTAAAAGCTAGAAGCTTGAAACTTATTTTGTTGGCATTTGATTAGATACTTATAAATAAAAAAGACAACAAATTCAAAGTTTGTAAAAAAATTATCCAAGTCGGTACTTAGAGACGAACCCGAGCGAAGCGAGGGTGAATCGCTAGTTGTAATTTAAAATTGTAAAGGTATTGTAATAGGTAATGTTATTTTACTGAAGATATAGAATTGAGTGAAGTAACGAAATAGTGCATTTGTAAAAAGATATCAATTAACTTTTTTATATCCAAGTTCACTATTATCCAATCGCTCGAAGCAGACGAGTATTCGGTCTAGAGAACGTCTTTAGCCGTTCGATTTGCTACCGTTAAGAGAGATCGATTTATTTTGCTCGTTTTATAGCGATTTAAATTGTATCGACGCTGCAAGCGATAAAGGCTTCCGCACTCGTAGCTGGGCCAGTGAAAGAAGGAAATTAGTCGTGCGACAAATCAGCAATTAATCTTATAACAGTTTGCTTGACACTCGAAATTCTATTTAAAACGTCAAGAGGTACTGTCTTACTTAAAGTCTATTATAGAATATTCATTAATTAAATGTGCGGTAAATCTTTTTAGAGTAAAGTTTTTCTTACTACGGGAACATATTATGATAATTTCCAAAAACATTTGGTCGCTCTGCTTTCGTTTGCATGTCAATTATCAACTAAACATCGTGTATTGGTGTATTCTCAATGGGACATTACTTGAAGTCAGAGAGAAACGTTAAAACGTAACAATCTCAATTCTTTATCCCAATGAACAACTAATTTTGACATAAAGTTGCTTATAATATTTTAGTCATTAGAGATATAAATTAGTTTTACTGATTGATTACACAACCTCGGTAAGAAGACAGATAGTCTATACATTAATTACGTTCCACATTATTTTGACGTTGTTAATATGAATAATTTTAACATAATTTATTATACTCGTATAAGGTTAATTTCCATAAGCCTCAAGTGACATCTTAACGCCCAACCGCAAACAATGTAAGTTTACAGTTTGTAACGCAGATGTTTAAAAAGAATCAACAGTTAACAAGATCGTAAAAAGGTCGGACGTAAACAGCTACCGTTGAAATTTTACAGTCACTCTCGTTTCCTTCTTTTTGTTTTGAGATACAATAAGGTTAGAATGTACCGACACCGTTGCTATTAACTTTACCTTATCAAAACAGAATAATTGAGTGCTCTAAATAATTTTAAGTTTCATTAGAAAGTTATTTGTGATTTTGAGTACAAATACTTAACAAATTCTTTATGAAATAGTAGTTATCCTAAACTGAAAAAAGAAGAATTTTATCTGATACTTTTCATAGCCAAACTAAATTGATTAAGTTTTAGTATAAATAAGGATGATGAATTAAATTAAATGCAGACGAATACTGATTTTACGCCTATTAATTAAATATTCCAGATGAAAGCTGTGTTCAAATAAAATAAATGAACATAATATAATAATAAGCGTGTATTTATTTAGTTAATTTAGGTTATTACTAAACTCAATTGAGTAAAGTCGTAAACTTTACAAAATAAGCGTCTCTGTAACATCTGTACTAAGTATATCTATAATGTTTACGAACTTATCTTTTAATGTTTAATGCGTCTGAAACTATAATGTGTATACCTACTGAATTTATATATTTCAGTAGACCTTGCATGAGTAACCAAAATCTATATTAATAATTCCGTGAAGGGGTACGGTAGACTCGATCGAAACCTTAGCTGAATAATAAAATATGAAAAAATAAACATTTCGAGTCGACAACATATATCCGCAAAATTCGGATTGTCGAGTATTTCGTTTAATTCTAATGGTGATAACAGACAAATCGCAGTCGCCATATTGGCCACTCAAGCGAAACGTCACTGACATCGGATGACACCTGTGTTGCCAGAAGGTTACATTTCTTACAATTTACGTAACTTTTAATAAACTAATAAAGTGCAAGTCACATATTTTAATAAAAATATTTAGAATTTAACTTAATACATTTTATGTAATAATTAATAATAATGTAATAATTCAGTTTGTTTTTCATGTTTATTATTCCTTAATTTGTGTTTCAAGTGAAATTATGCTTAAGTTATTTTAAAAACGTTAGGTAATTTAACAACCAATATATTTGAAATATAATAAATAAACCCCCATATCTACATATTTTACGTTTAATTTAGTAGTTCACTTGATAAATCCATACTTCATATTATAAATGCGAAAGTAACTCTGTCTGTCTGTCTGTCTGTCTGTCTGTTACCTTTTCACGCCTAAACCACCCAACCGATTTTGCTGAAATTTGGTATGTAGATAGTTTGCATTCATGAGAAGGAAATAGGCATATTATTTTTTGGAAATTCAACCCCTAAAAGGGTTAAAAGGGGTGGCAAAGTTTGTATGAGAAAAATATTTTTATTGCACATTTTTGCATGAAACTTTGAATTAATGCTTTTTAGTACAAATGATGAAACACGTATTTCAGGGTTTTTCGAAATTCACCCCCATTGGGGGTTAAAGGGGGTGGCTAAGTTTGTATTTTGTGTTTCAAGTGAAATTATGCTTAAGTTATTTTAAAAACGTTAGGTAATTTAACAACCAATACAATTTGAAATATAATAAATAAACCCCCATATCTACATATTTTACGTTTAATTTAGTAGTTCACTTGATAAATCCATACTTAATATTATAAATGCGAAAGTAACTCTGTCTGTCTGTCTGTCTGTTACCTTTTCACGCCTAAACCACCCAACCGATTTTGCTGAAATTTGGTATGTAGATAGTTTGCATTCATGAGAAGGAAATAGGCATATTATTTTTTGGAAATTCAACCCCTAAAAGGGTTAAAAGGGGTGGCAAAGTTTGTATGAGAAAAATATTTTTATTGCACATTTTTGCATGAAACTTTGAATGAATGCTTTTTAGTACAAATGATGAAACACGTATTTCAGGGTTTTTCGAAATTCACCCCCATTGGGGGTTAAAGGGGGTGGCTAAGTTTGTATGGGAAATTTAATTCTATTGAAATATTTTGCGTGAAACTGAAATAATGCTCTGCAATACAAATTATGAGATACATATCTAAGCGTTTTTTGAAAATCAACCCCTATGGGGGTTAACGGGGGTGGCACAATTTGCGTAGGAGAAATATTTAACAGTAATTTTTACCATAGTAGCAAAATTGGTTAAAAATAGGAAATAAGTTTTAGAAAGCGCAGCAGTGGCGGCACGGCAGGATGCTACACAGTAGTTTTCAGAAAAGAGGGCCAGAACTTTAAATGGGGAATCAGTCCTTGGTACATTATAAGTAACAGTATATAAGCAAAAATTTTTATTTTATTCACTCTTAGCGCGAGCGAAGCCGCGGGCACCGCTAGTATTAATATATTTCGTGGCTCTTGAGATATATTTATTCTTGTATATTGCGGTTATATCGTTGAAAATTTAATAACAAGATTATATTTGTTTTTAACATTTGCCAATAGTCCTTAGTGGTTCATATGTCACTTAACGCAAAGTAATTGTATTAATTTCGTGAAAAGCACCTATCTAGTCGACTGATTTACAATAAAGCTTGTAGCCCTGCCCACTCGATGAATAAATCTATCAGAAGTACTAACTGCAACTCGTGTATACGTACTGTACAATATGTTGATACGATCGGGAATGCAGCCAATTGGTTCTCATCAAAAGGTGTTATATGAATATACGTTAGCGTCATATTGTATAAATCCTTAACTATTAAATTAGTAACACATTGCGAGCTCTGCATCCAAGACAAATAGACACCAAGGTTGAATGTTCACTCTGATCGAAGTATACTTTGATCTTCTTTATTTGTTATTCGTTTCGTTCTATCTTAAATAATCTATCTGTCTGAGTGTCTGGATGCAGTTTCAGCTATTTGACCTTTCAATAATGATGATCATTGTCTTTTTGCAGGTAAGACCGGCCAATTTGTCTACAAAATATATTAGTTTGGTAAGCGAGATATATTGTATACTAGCGACTCACACTCGCTTCGCTCGGGTTCGTCCCTAGGTACCGTATAATGTCTTACTTATTTATATCTAATCAATAGCCTAATACAATTCTTTTATTTATTAATTTTCTGTACGATATATGGACATAATTATCATTAGTGTTCATGTGTGAGTTTTAAAAATTACTTTGCTCTGTTTTATTTTTAAGAAAGCAAATAAGGAGGTGAGAAATTCCATAACAAATGTAGACATTTACATCTCAAGGGTAATAAGGGATACCTACTTGGTAAACAGGTTAAAAAGGAAAAGTTTACCAGTTGACCATAGCTGATCTAGTTATTCTTACACAGTTTGACATTCCCTTCTATCGATTTTCCTTCCGCGACACCGCTGCAAGCGTTGTATCATTTTTTTATTGTCCCCTAGGGACTCTAACAACGAACGTCCCTCTATTCGCTTACCGACGGCACTTAGTTATGTATTTTTTATTAGGCTTTCGTAACTCCCTTAGAAGTTATCCAGATATGGTTGTATAATCCCCATCTTTTGTCCTTCATCATTAGATTACTTATTAAAGCCAGGACAGTAGATTTTATGAACAGAGCTATAATAATTTTGGCCGTAAATTGACAAAAACGTTTTTTATATCGAGAATATATTAAGATGAGAGCTATCTAAAATACTGGTGATTTTATTTAGTGCAATAATCATTATTAATTCTTTTAAGAACGTTGATTATTTGCTTTCCTGATAAGCATACGTATGATAGGATGTGGACACATAGGTGTGCAGTAAACTAGATGGACGTGTCCAACCGCAACGACTAGGGGCCGTGCCTTACCGAGCGGTCATCGGATATCTAACATATTGTGGACGGAAGTTGCATAGTATACGGTTTCACTTACAGCAACTATCGGACGCGGTCTCGATTTCAACCAGGATTGGATTGCACCGTGTCGGTTTTGTAAGCCGACTGATTGAGTTTCTGATTGAAATCCTCAATGATATATTGCGAAGTACTTTGATCGTACACTTCGCATCTACTCGTAATCAGCTCAACTTAAATAAATAATAAACTAAGAAACTATAAAAAAAAATATCGGTATATTTTGGCTGTTATGGTTCATTCTGCGTGGAACATTTCATTTAGATCTTAACTCGTTCAAAAAGTATTCTGGAAAACCCATTTAAAAACCGGTTGTAGTAAAGTTGCGTTACACATTATATTTGTAGCTCTACTGAGTTAGCAGTTTACGAAATCGAGAAGTATTTAATATTGTTATAGACTGTTCGTGGTTTACCGACAACTAGCGATAATAATTACTTTAAGATTAACTGTGAACTAGATCAGAGTCTTATTCAACAAAGTTCTCATGACATTGAATTAAATTGCTTTAATTTGAGGCCCCTCGATGCGCAGTTACTATCATAATAAAACTTTGAAGTACCAATTTAATAATAGTAATTTGTCAGGTACTATTTGACTTATGTGTTATTTATCTTCTTCTTGTTTTTTTTTAATTCTTTCCTTTTTATTTCTCTTCTTTTATAGAAGAATGAGATAAGAATTATTCACTTTCGTCCATAATCAAAGCAATGTGGGTTAGGTAGCCGCTCTCAGTGCTGAACTTTATTTTAACTAAAGAAACGTTTAGTACGTATCTAGTCTGATCGTATGTTTTAGGAAAAGAAATTGCCTTTAACACAAGGTTTTTAGAAAGCTGTGTCGATATGATATTTGCTACAATCGTATCTTTTATTAATGACATTATCCTAGATCTCTATAAAATCACTTTAGATATTTTATACCAGTTTGTTTTTATTACAAACTGTCCTTTTTACACAAAAAGTATTCTACATCTTTCTGGGGCACAATGATATCGACTTTTTAATTTGAAGCGTAATAAAAGAAAAATAACTTCACTTTTTGAGAAGCCAAAACAAATCTGTCCCTGTCTGCGTCTGTGTGAAGTGAAGCAACCGAATTGTTTTCCTACAATTCCATTCTGACGGGCGACCGCGTTGCAGACCACGGTGCCATTGTTAGCAAGAAACACTGATTACTTGCGCTACGCCCAAGGCCACCCATTGTTCTATGTTGGATTTTTGCACGCAATAACATGTAGTAGTCATTTTTTTTCTTCAGATTATCTTGTTCAGTAATTTGTCGTTAAACTAGTTATATTTGAGTCGTTTTGTTCGTTCTTATCGTATAATTTTTATTTATATGATAACTATTTCATTTTTATTCTAGCATACTAACTATGTCTTGACTCTCTCTTGCTTGCTTTACAGCATTCGACACGTCGCAAACTAAACATCGAAATAAATCCTCGAATAATTCGAAAAGATAGTAGGTAAAAGTATCTTTTTAAAATGACAGATATACTACTTCTATAGTTTTTTTAAGATTAAATTTCTTTAACATTAAATCATGAAATGTCAGTTTCACACTGTCTATCGAAATATTGTGAATCCTTGTGTGAAGTTGCAAATATTTCTAGTGTTCATATTTTAGGTATCCTGGTAGTATCACGTAGTGCCTTAATATACTTGTTTATTATTTAATAGTGTAGAAAATTGAATTTTCCTAACGAAAATTATAATAGGAAAGTTTTTGTATAGGTATTTAAGTGATTGCTACAACGGTAAAACACATAGTTAGCTACCACATTAATCTGTTTTTACTGTAATTATGTATATTAGGTTGGATATAAAACTACAATATATGCGCTTGCGCACGATCCATTGACCAGGAACGTATGTATGAAACTAAGTAGACCGGAAAAACAAAGAACATAGTAGGTAATAATGGGATATAAAAAATTCACTGCGCCAGTACCTACTTAGTGGTCCGTTATAGTGCGGATGTCCGAACGTGACCACATTGGCCGGTTCAACAAACTATACATTATTTTTAGATTTATTATATATTTGAGGTTTATAAAAAAAGAAAATTATCTATAAAGCTTTCATCGTTGAATTTTTCAACTAACCATAATAGTAATTTCTAATCAGTATTGTAAGTAAAGGATTGAAAAGTATATTATTCTGTGTGTAATAAATAAGCCAAACATTATATTTAATATTTGATTTACTAATACTATTACAAAAACGTTTTGTATTGATACCGAATTATCAATAAGTATTTAAATATATAATTCAATCAGCTTGTCTCAACTTGTCAATCAATAGGTTTGCTTTTTTCGTCACATGCCTGCGCACGCGCCGGTCAGCCGGTTATTTGCATGCAACGGCGCGCGACTACAGGAAGCAGGGCCTAACCCGAACTGCTCATTTCCGGCGCGTCCTGCGTTATTGTGGAGGTGTAACACACCTTAATATCTTATATGCATGTACATTGCTTTTCGTATTAACTTAAATCGTTTATTATTGTATAATATTGCAGCTTTTAGTGCAAAAATGGTATAACATTCCATTTTACATTCAGGACTATATTATTAGTTTTTGTTTTATTTCAAAGATTTTCTTCGCTTAGTTGTGCTTTTCGTGATTGATGTTATTTATTTTCTACTTTTTATGTATCTAAATATAATATTGTATACCCCATGGAAAAGCATTTTATAATTAAAGTTCAAAATACGTGAATGGTATTTCGATTTTTAATACAATTTTCTGTGTGCAAATAGTAGGAAACCTTGAGAAAGAGAGGGATTCCTACGCTTCTTTTTATTTAAAAAATATAGAATGTACTTATTTATTGGTATAGAAAATAATATTCGGTTTATAGAAATATTTTTTAATAAATTTAAGTTTAAAACAAACAAATAATTTTATATTATGACAAAGGCATAATACAAATGGCTTTTACAAATGGCTATTACATTAATATCCCTACGTAATTTCGTGTGTGTAAAGATATCATACCTAATATTTCAGTGACAAGATACATAAAAGTAATTTTTCTTTCTAATTTATTTTCCCTAAAAATAAACATTATATCATGACGTTGTAAGTAAATAGAGTTTAATTTGATTTTCATGTTTTTGAAATTATTTTAACGACTTGTTTATAGTATTTGCCATCCAACTTCATAAAGCGGGCTGACGTTTATATTTATCCCAGGAGAACTATTTGATTTAAAAGGATGAAAAATATCCATGTTTTAAACCGAACTACGAGCTAGTATATTGGTGAAAATTTAATTTTCATTCATACCCTGTGATTCGGTTAAGCTGCAAAAACCAAACGAATAAAGAGCTTTTGTTTATTGCTCAAATGTAAAATTTTATATTTTAGACCATTAACCGATAAACCATAAATCAATTTATCATGAAACACCTATATTGTATCGTTATATGCTAGAGCTCTGTTAATGTTACGAAAATGTGAGCAAAACGAGTATGTTTTATTTTTAATCAAGAATCGTAAAAGACTAATTTTTACGACTAAAACACAAAACCTCGATAAAAAGTTATTATAAATATTAATCTATAAAACAGTTTAAATGAAATTGCGCTAAATAAGTTAAGATCGCACGCGACTCATTTAAGCCGGTTTCAACATATTAAATTATAACGTTACACAGTGAAGTGTTTCCTCTCTTTAATGATTAAGAAATCAATCTACGAAGACTCAGTCCTTATTAACATATTTAAATTTTATTCCATGCGCATACACGTTTAAGGATCACAGTGGTTAAAACTCGAAGTGGGGCATTAACTAGTGCCGAGTTAAGCCGTGTATACACTCGCTGCGGTCGCCTGTTGCGTAAGATGACATCCGAGCCACAGATTAGCATAACGCTAGTGAAGGTCGCATTGCTCACTCAAAACCTATCGATGTTAATTTAGTATGTTACTAAAATTATGATGTGCTTGTTAATATAATATTATATAATGCAATAGATATTTTTTTTCGTACAAACTGCGTGTACTGTACAACTTCGTGCTTTTGTGAAATTATTGGCAACTCTATTTAATTTATTCTCTATAATGGCTACAATTCTATAAATTTCCTCAGGAATAAGATATTACCTTTAAAATTATCAGGCATTGTGATTCTTTTCCTTGAGAATTAGTTCACTGAGATATCTTCTGTACCTATGTATTTACTCTTTCTGCTATAATGAATTATTTTTAAGTTGATTCATTTATTTCTATTGTATCACTCTAGACTTTTTTAGTACTTAATATTAGATAATAAAATCTAATTAAATATTTTTTTTATCGATAGCACAATGAACAAATACGTACATATCTACTATAGCAATATTCGAGGTCGTAACGTGACATGATGGAGCGCATGATTCACCGACGCGTCTAGCTTTATGTGTAGGTATACTCGTACTTTATTATATACGATGTTAACTGCGTGCGATTATAGCTTTGTTAGTAAAATTATTTGTAATTACATATCCTGTCATAGATGAATAACTTACGTATATCTTAGCTAATGAACGAATAATGTATTTCTTACATTTTATACTTGAATTTATTATAGGTAGAGAAAGTAGGTTAATAGCTAATTACTTAAAGAGGAGATTAAAACTCCTAATTAAACTTAGACATAGTAGACTAAGTTTACTATAAATTCATATGCATAATCATGGTAACAATCTTGTGTAACGTGTTTTGTTGCGAGAGCTTTGGCGAAAATATATTGATCATCCGTATTTTAGGCAAGTATTCCAGTAATTTTATGGATTTCTTTATATTTTGATACGACTAACGCCGACGACACGCAGGAAGTCATAAATGCGGTATGTGCTGAATATCCACAGAATTTTCACGCTACATACAACACTTTACCAATATTATGTGAGTTAAATTACAAATTTGTTAAAAATCATCACAAGTTCTGCCTTCTCATTTATGTTTATAAGTCTTTTATTAATTAAAAATTGGAACTTATTCAATATGTCGAAAGCTTCTGAAGTGTAATGGAGTCTATTTATTCGTAGTCTCGGTCTCGATGACAGAATTATGGTATGATGATTGTATACTAGCACAATATTTATTCATGATCACCGTTTTATTTTGGGCCTTTACGTAATTTTATTGAAAATCGGACAGACAGCCTTGTATCATACAAAATCTCCGATTTTATCTTATAGAATAGAAACATTCTTTTACAAACAGGAAAATGTTAAAATTAAAATATCTCTTTATATAAATTTCTTGCTTTTATATCGTTTGCATGAATGTTATATGATAAGTAGGTAAATATATAATTAATATTGGGGTTTATTGATAGGGATAATGAATAATTGATAGATAATTATTATTTCAAATATAAAGAAAACTAGAGCTAAGTAAAGCCAATGGTAACTATGTGGAATTTCGAGTTGGATCCTGAATTTAAACCCGCTTTATTAAGGAAATGAGGTTTTCCAAGCAATGGACTATTACTACCGTTATCAGTTTCCGGCTACCGAAATATTACGATTCTAGGCTACCAGTATTGTAAGGGTTTTGATTACTGAGTTTATGTTTATATTGACGAATATTTTACTTATTATTTATATTCTCTACATGTTTCAGAACTATTTTAGTGTAACTATTTGATAGTAATTTCACTACTAATGGTAACAAAAGGATTGATTGACAGACCAACTAATATGCTATAAAGTGGATAAAGAAATATAAATACTCAATATATCTAAGGTATGATATACCTAAATACGAAATACTAACATTATCAAATTATAAATTGTAACCTTAACACGAAAATTTGTCGCCACAAGCATCTTTCCCATGAATTGTAATTTCTATTTGATAGAGTCCTTCCAGAAGCATCCTCGAAATTGATTTTCGACCGAGAGCTCATTATTTTAACCTATTTGAATTCGATTACTAAGTAGATCAAATTTAACCTTACCTCTACTTACTTAAAGTAATTTCCCCGAGTTCCATTGGGTAATAAAATCAGCGAGCGAAGGAATCATGATATTTATCGAAAGTTACGAGTATCTATAATTGGAAGTCAAAGTAGTATAAGCTAATAGCATTTTCTTAAGGGTTTATTTACTCTTTAAACAGATACGGAATGAATTATTGTATTCATTCGATTCTTCTTTACGACTCAAATACCGAGATGTCAGATGCCGATGCTGCAAAGATAAATTGTCATCTTTAGAATGACAAACAATGAGTTAATGGCGTTGAAAATTTAATTGATTGGGTCTATTTATAACATCAATAGGGTTTTTCTTAACCTTCCAAGTAGTGAGGACATGTTTTATTATTTTTATCGCAAAGTTACGTACTTCATATCCTTTGGGTATAATTTTAATAATTGACAATAACATCCATGCGTAACCTTTATATGAGAAGAGCAAAAATCATACGTGCAATTTATCCTACATCCTGTTTTTAGTCCATCCATTAAAAAGGTGTAGAAATCGAAGCTAGTGCAATGAACTCTTGGCACGCGCCGCTCGCATTTGCGCGACTTGCTAATACGTTCTCATGTAATTGAGGTACTAGCGTTACATATTATAGTGTTATGTTATTTGATATTTCTTACATAAATATACAATAGTAAAAATGAAAAGGCGGTTAGCGTTATAATATTATATTTTATCGTATTGTGAAATAAATATTCTAAAGATTTTCATATGACATTTTTTCACAATTTCGTGGAAAACTCAAATTGTTATTGCAACATTGGTATGTATTTACCTATATTTTAATAATGCTATATATCTAATGGAAGTAGTACTTACGAACTTTTTATTGAATGCAAGTTTTGAGATCTAGTTACCTAACATTTATCTGTCTCGGCTACTATCACATATCGGAAGCTATAACGGCGTGCGTCGACGTGCAGTTGACATGTTCCCGATGATTTCGCGCGCTCCGCAGTTTTGTGCATTGCGTCCTGATTTATTTGCGCCCGCATATCCCCCGTCAGCGCTATTTGAATACTACGGTTGGAGCGTCACGTTATTTGTAAGCAAGCTGTCAGTATTGATGTTCCTTTTATATTTTTAACTGTCACCCCGTCGTGGCCTCGCCTACTTTTAAAGTATAATTCAAACCGTGTTCTGATTACAATATCTCAATTTATTCCATGCAACTTGCGCATCATGCATTGTACCTATTTGTAATTGTTGATATTTAAATGTAAATAAAGCTAGTTATTATTCACAATTTGTATCTATTTTTACATATCTTCAAAACTACTGTGAAAGGTCAAAGGAATGATAAAAAATGAATTTATTTAAGTATGTAATTTCCACCATAACATAAAATTGTTTGTGTTCATAATAGGTGCATAAATAAATTCGGGAGAATGATATAGGATTGCATACAAACAGTGCACTTCCATAAATATGAAAATTTCTATTAAAATTTCCCGTTTCCCGTTTCCCGTCCAATTTACAACATAGTTAAGTTCTCTTTCAATTAGCTGAGTAGATCCAACTAGGGTCACGACCCACGATTATCTAACGGCTGCGAACTAAGTGGAAATGTATGCGTGTGCCAAACCACAGATAGAGACTAGTTAAAGCTTAACTTTAGCAACCCGACTATATATGAGAGTTCTTCAGAAAGAACATTTTACTTTATATTATTTGTATTTGATCACTTCAACATCTAATTTTGAACTCGTTCGGTTTTAGAATATTGTAAATCAAATTATATTTATAGTCACAAAATATCAATTTCTAATTAAGTACGCTTTTCTTTCATATATTATACTTTATAGGTATGAAATAATATTATATATTTGGAAGTAAAGTACCTACTATAGGTACTATATTTTATTAATAAGACAAATTTAAACAACGTAATTTTTTAAGTCGTCTAAGGTTTTTAATCTGCATTACGTCATCTTAAGATATGCGTTTTTGTCAAGGTTAATAAAACATAAGAACTTTAAGAGTCAGTGTCGACGAACAGGCTACAGCTGAAATGTTCCCAGTAGCAGTGTGGCGTCTCTGCCAATGTTTTGTGTATAGTGCACTCGTATTAGGTAGGTACCTACTCTGTTTTTTGCGCATTGAAATTATTACTTTGAGTTTTAATGTGAGTGTATTGATAATTATAAACATACGAACTTTAATATAACCTAAATATTTATTATTTTTATTCGTATAGGTAGTTTTTGACTGAGATAAAAGTATGTGCTTATACAACAAAAAAAATACATTCTTGCTATAGAATTATATTATACGTAGGTATATATAAATGTTAAATATTTGTATTATTTCACAACAACATTCGAGCAAAGCTTGCAATTCCGTCATTCAAGTCGTGAACATAATGACGCGAGTCAGACGACAATACTTCAATAGGCATCCGAGTGAACGAGGACAACCCAGGGCTGATTAATATATCATTCGCTACCCCGGTCCCTTTTAACCCGTTTTTGCGTATCACCGTCGGAGTAAAAAGGGCTCGATTTCAATAGGCAAGCGGTGGGTAACATTTATCATGGGGGTAATGAATTATCGGAAAATTTCCAATAAGCTCACAGGATATCACCTATCCATCTTTGTTGATTGCTGGATATTATAAGGAAAATTATATAAATAATCTGAAAGTATTTTAATTTAAAAAATGTTTCGGCTTATAAAAACATAATCATGCTTTTAGTGGAAATATATCTTGAATCAGTATAATAAGAGTATATTTATTTTAATGGAAATTGCTAGCTACCAGTTTAACGTTAGACAAAAAATACATTTAAATATGACTGCAACAAAATGCTTTATTTGTTTTAAACATTTATACCTTTTATTGAATACTTTATGTGTATTTGCGCAAATTGTACAGTACATAAAATGGACGTAAATTAAAACTGGCTATAAATATTTAGGTACCTATGTTGCTTGCCATCGCAGCCAGCTCGCGAATGTGAACGGCATACGTCCTGTGTACTGTCTATATTGTAAATTATATATTCATAGTTGATATTACGTACTTTTTACAAGCATTGAAAATTGTTACACCTGATAATTTATTATTTTAATAGAAAGTATATCCAAAAATGAAAATTTTTAAAGTATGGCACTTTCAACAATTGGTCGAATGTTTCGTCTATCTTCCAACTGAACATATACTCGTATTTCTAACAAATAACAAGTAGTGAAGTTATTATTAAATGAACCATAACTCTGAAAAACATGACTCTCTAAGTAAAATTACTTTTTCGAAGTCCCGAGACTTAACAAGGAAAACATGAAACTTTTGACCTTTTCCTTAGATTATTAAGCCGACTTTATACTTGAGATTTGTTATGTTCAAAACATTACGAAATTTTCGTAATTAAATTTGTTGCATCAAAAATAATCTGACATTAGAGTAACTAAAATATTATGAGAGATGTTGATTAATTAGCGAACCGTGAAAATATTTCGCAATAATCCTTATCTCTAGATTGTTGCAAGTAATTGTTTGATAATGTTATAAAATTACTTTCAATTTTCAACTCCAACTTACATTCATATTTTGTTTTTTAGGCCTAATTCTATTCTCTACATCTATCTCTCTATGTTTTTTCAGTCATATTGAAAAAAAAAACAAAACAAAAATTTTAATATTTTAACAAAACCTCTAGCATTTTTCTTAAACATACATCGTTTCAAAATCAGTTTTTTTTAATAGAATCTAAGACTTGATTTTTATTTAGTACAGTAGGTGGAATTATCCAGACCAGCTGCATGGCACGTTTCATTTTAAAATAATTAACAATACCACATGTACACCCTGGAACAAAGAGTACGCGAAGCTACTACGTAAAGTTACGTAAAGCGACCCCTCTCGCAAACACGTGTGAGCAGGAAGCACTAAGCACATCACTACACACAGATCTCTTACCATATACTAATACTTGACTTATGTTCCTCTTTGTGATCGCAGAAACATTCTACTCTGAATCGCAATTACTTGAGCAACTCGAATTGGTCGGATTCCGAATACTTTTTTAGGATAAATATTGTTCTAAAATATATTAATTTATTATTATTCCTTTTAAATTTTTTTCAATTATATTTCATTAATTCAGAAATATCCTTTAGCAAACATTGAAACTTAAGGCGAAAGTACACTTTGCAAATACTATACATTCATAGCGAGTGATATCTAATAATACACAAAAACGCAGAGAAAAATATTCGCACCGTAGCGTCGGTTAAAGACTTCCTCTGTACGTAGCAACTAAATATAAAGAAAATGGGTCTAAAAATCAGAGACCACGTCGGTGCCTGGCAGACTATAGATTTCTTTTGTATCATAAAAATCTTTAAAAAAGTTAGGTCATTACTTCAAAATGTACTAATATTTCTGTCCCTACATCGAAGTTCTTTTTAAAGGTATATGATATATGCTTATAGTGTGATGTCATCTCATCTGCCCTCACGACAAAGCGTCGAGCAGGTCAAAGGGTGAGGGGCGGGCACATTGTTAGCACGCGACCCAGGCTCAAGTGCTTTTCATGACGAGTCTCGCTACCTTCATGTCACTAAAGATTTTTTTTCTCAACAGGTGAAGGAAGTTTTTTGAGAGGCGCCTTACTCTCAAAGGAACGTACATTGTATATATTTTCGCACCAAAACTGCAGATAACATTGTTGTCTAAATACCATTATTAGACACCTTCATCGTAGTTATATAAAATGTTACGTAGCTACAAATACTTAAATAAAAATATATCGGTGATTGTTCTTAAAAAAATGATATTATGTTTTAAAATTGAAATTATATTATGATGTTGTTAGATAAACATGCCATAAGTTATCATCATTTCTTCGTTATTTATAGAAGTATAATATCGAGAATAGGGACTTCGTACGATAAGTGTGTGAAGTTTACTCAAGATGCTATTTTTGTCGTTATTAAAGGAAGGTGCCCCTTCCCGTTTCGGATGAAAGCTAAGAGGAAACACGCCATAAAACACTTTTCCATAAGAATCAATAAAGGGTTGAACCCGATCCCAAACAAACTAGAACTTATAGTAAGTGTATAACTGACTTGCTTTTCGTTGTATTTTTTTCTAGCAGAATTATTACACATTAATTGTCATTCGTGTCAAAGTATTTCTAAAGGTTCATTAAGCTGCCGTTAATTATGCCAGATGAATATTATATTACTCATCCGCAAACGTCTCATCAAAGTATATCCCTTCTCGAGACAAGTTTCAATTGAAACTTAGTCTTAAACTGAACTAAAGTAGTGTTCTTGCAGTGCAATGGCTCAAATTCTGAAAGCGACTGCCAAAGACGGATCTTGACTCGCTGAAATTAATCCATCTTCGCTCTCAATAGAAACGAAAATGTATTAACGTCGTCCTCGAAACGCTATATTTCCTCGCTAAGATACAGCTACAATTGAGTCTCGTCACTTACTGAAATGGATTACATAAATGTAATGCTGGGTTTTTAACATTATTACTTTGATTTACATTGCATTTCATAAAGTAACTAAATGGTACTTTTTCGAGGGTGGTTTTAGCTAATTCGATATTTTTTACGTCTTGAGACTTTACTTTATTTTTTTAATTTAAAGCACCAATCTATACGATTATCTATTTCGGATTTTTACTTTCACTAACTTTTTACATATATTTCTTGATTAATTTTGCGTAATGTTAGTATAGTTAATAAATTAAGTCATTCAGGAAAATAAAAAGAAGAGTAAGTATTGTCTACACTCTAGAGTCTAGACTCTAGACCATCACCATATTACGAGTAGCAACATTAGTATGTTGAATTTCCTTAATTTTAGTAGGTAGTTCCTTAATTTTACTTGTCACGCTCACCCTAAAAGGGATATTTACGGATCAAATTATTTTATATCGAGCTTTATAAGGAATCCCCAGAATGTAATTGCTCAAGTTTTGAATCTTCTCCTTCAAGTAATCGTGTTTTGCTTTTAAGTTTTCTTCAAACCGATTGAAAATATTTACAAACAAATAAAGAAGAATAATTGTCTGAATTTTAATACTTTTTGCATTAATAATTTTAAAAGTAATACACGGTTCAAATATTTAGAAGAAAATTATTGTAATTGTAGGGTACTGGCTAGAATGTGCACATGCACTTCCGGGTGTGTTAGACTACAATTACTTAAAGTACTTAATTATCGGTTTGTATAAACACTCGTAGAATATGAAGTTCTTAGTCTATTGGATCGATTAAAATTAAACTTTGCTGTTTAAAAATTAAATTGTTTTTTTTTTAATTCTTTGAAATATAACCTAATAATTAAAAAACAAACATGAAAATACGTTCACAATCAGCGAAGATATTCTAATATACGAGTATTATATACGTATGTGAACAAAAAACTAAACCGAAAGCAAAACTTAAGAAAAAGTGGATTTTTTTTAAATATTTTTATTATTAAATGTGTAATTTTGAGTTTTTTTTTAATTCCATGGGCGCGATTCGGCGGTATTGCTTTTGTTTTCTTGCAGGCGTTACAATTTTTTTTATCCGTTTGCATATAAAATTAAATATTTTGCACAAAATTGTTTATAATTTGGTTGAATGAGTATAAAATGCTCTTAGAGTAACATGTGTTTACACTTAGGTCGTTAATTCAAACTTTGTATGGCAACAAACTTTGTTTTATGGAGAAGTAAAGTAAATATTTATAGAGTGAGCTGTAAAGGAAACAGTGTCATTAAGTATTTCAGTAATTTTCCGCATTTAATCAGTCACTGCTGAGAGAGCGGGTGCTTTTCCTAATTTTGGTGACATCCTATTAACCAGGCGCGAGTTATAGCTCACTCCCAAGAGATCAACCCGGTAACCATGGCAACGCAACCGTGTGTGAGTGTATAAACACTAGTTGTTGGTTTTCGTAATGCCAGTTGTAGTGTGCGAGTATTGGAAATTTGTGGAATTTCTTATTGCCAACTACGTAGTGTTTAAGGAGCGCGTAAGAAAGTGAGCGTGTAGAAATATTTAGTACTAGCGAACGCGGCCCGCCTAAGAAAGTCCCTTCAAAATCGGTCCAGCCGTGTCAGAGATTAGCCGGAACAAACAGACAGACAGGCAAAAATTATAAAAATTGACCTACCGTATATACTTTTATTTAGTGAAAAGCTGTTAATTTCAGATTAAAAACAGACACTTCAATTTTATTTATGTGTACCAATGATGGTACCAATCACCAATATTTAATGGAAACTAGACATTCTCATTCTCCCTCTTCCTTCTGAACAAAAGGCTTATTGAAAATTGTTTATTTCTACAAACTAAATTTCATTATTAATATTACTTTTAAATTATAAATATAAAAATTAGATGTAAAATAGAATTTATTTTTGTATTATTAAGAAATTGACAGTGGCATACTAAGTAGGTAATTATTATCTACTCATAAATCAAATATATACAATATTTACCAGCAAAATTTCTTAAGGACTAGTGAATCAAAAGCAGACCACAAGTAGGTAGGTACCTACATAATATGTAATATACATATGGGTGAATTATTTAATTATGTATGAATATGTTTGAGCTAGAGTATTTTTGTTCTGTGTGTTTGAGTGATTTATGGTTTTTTAAACTTTTTCACTCTTAAAGAGACAATTTTCTAATAAAAGTAAGTGATGAAATGATAGATGACGATAAAAAAGTCTCTTTTGTATCTCAATTTAAATTGTTAAAAATATAAGCGAAGGAGATGTTAATTAAAAATGACAACATTTTAATTAACAACTTTGGTTTAATGCGGTGTGGCGTTGAGACATTTACTGCTTCAGTAACTTTTGCTATTAGTATGTGCTTAATGAAGTATCGAAATCTATCAAGATGCTTGATAGGTTTTAGTAGACATATTGGAACTACGATTGGATAGGAAATTTATTACCTTAAATCACAAATATTGGAGTGGTTGGATACACAAGCGTGTTGGGGCGATACGAAAAGCCATTTATTTCATTTTCATATACTTTCAATAATATAAGCTCGTAACTTATTTATTACGTAGATACGAGTATGTTGGGTAAGTAGAGGTTAATAGAGCTATATGTGTGCTTTCCTAAATTTCATTATGTTTTATTTTTGGACTTTTATGATACTATCGTTTTATATTGCCAAATAAATAAGGATTAAAATAAAAGAAGAAGTATGATATTTGGACTTAAACGAGTAACAAATATTAATTAAATTGTAACTGTCTTCATTTGTTCGATACCTACCAAAAACATGCCTTGCATATCTTGATTGGCAATTTCAAAGGAGATTCAGCGGCAAAACATTTTCATGTCCATTAGGACAACAGCCCTAAGTAAACACAACGAGCGTGTGGTCACACTGATAAGTGTTGCTACGACCACCATATTTTCTAATTAGGAAGTCGAGAGAAATGTGCAGAATAAATACTGTTACTTAGGGAATAAATATGTATGTATGTGGGTGGCTCCCTGAATAATTGCGTTACTGCTCCACGTTCAATTACTGTTTCTATATCACAAAACGCAATATCAAATAATAAAATGATAATAATATATGAAGATAACGTGAATATAAAGCTCTAAGCGGGTATTTCAATTACGAGCAATACATAAGAGCAAAACGTAGCGGAAATTGCAACCTTTCCAATAAAATTCCAAGGGATATAAAATTCACTCAAATCGTTTATAAAGTAAGCGTCATTACATCCGGGGAGTGTGGGGAGCAGTCTATTTTTGAATATTCTCTGCAAAGTACGACGTGTCGATGAGAGAGGCTTCGTGCAAGTCAAAGGCGCCGACTCGTCTGTGCGCCTGTCATGTGCTTCTGAAAGCTTGCTGACTAACTTCTACTTAGTGTCACTACGTACGTTTATCAAAAACTTCTTCCACATTTTAACACCTTACTGAAGAATTAAACTGCAATTTTCAACAATGTGATGTATAAAAAACCCCTATTATGTTGAATATTGTAGTATACTAGACCTGTCTTGTTTTTATTTGTTTATTTCACTTCAGGTTTTAACTGTAACTAATTATAATCTATAATTATACAACAGAAACTCTACTTAAGGAAATAGACAATAATGTAACAGGATCGAGCGTAATAATTTTAAAAGCTTTTTTTATTTAATTTTGTTAGAACATTTTATAATGATGACGTTTTCAGCTCCATAAGGAATGCTCCTTGAATATTAACTGTCCTCTTTTCAAACCAATATTATCTCGCAGTACCTATAGAAAATTAAAAATAAAATTTTAAATACGTCGGCTAAATTTGATAAATCCATCACTTAAGAGAGACTGGTCCTGTTTATTATATTTGTTATTAAAAAAAATTAAGTTAAAAAAAATACAAGATTTTTCCCTAAAAATCTTATTCGGCTGACTATCGGGTGTAAGAAATATAAGTGCATTAATGCCATTTAGAAGCTTTGGTATGTTGTGTAAGCTATAGGACTATGGAAAACAAAACAAACTTTAATTTTCATCGAAGGATTTTTCATGAATATGTAATAAAACCTAACTTACAGCGGACGATTTTAAAAATGTTCAAACTTTTAGTTATAAAATTTTAAGCCGGTTAATCAATAGCTGTTAACAAGTGATCGGAGCTAAGTGCAGCGTGCATTTTATTAATAACCTATCCTATAAAAAATAAAGATATATAATTTAGATATCCGATTGTTCTTCAAAATTTTTCTAATTACAAAAATATTCTTGGTTCATTTTATTTATTTACTAGTAAACTCCGCCCGCTTCGCTGAGCATAAATTAAATGGTTTTTATAATTTTCTAATAGAGGAAAAGCCTAAGTTACTCCTTACATCATTAGCTATCTGCGAGTGAAAGTCCCGTCAAAATCGGTCCAGCCGTTTCAGAGATTAGACGGAAAAGACAGACAGACAAATATTTTATTTTAAATTAATGTCCCAACACATTTATTTATTTATTTTATTTTATTATTAATAAAATTACAGATCACATAATACTATATTACTTAATATACGGTATAGATTTTATTTTAGAACGATATTAAAAAATAATACAAGAAACTCATTTGTCGGCTGATAGATGTAAAATTTTGTTAGGGGAGTGAATCACACCCATGTCACTACCATAATAAATAATCTGGAAGAATCCTTTGGTCACCCCGCGTCAATTCGGTCGTCTGAGAACATTTACAAAACGCGCGCGTTTAAGTTGACTTGGCAAATATTTCCTCAAACGTCTACGCAGGAAACGCGATCGAATGAAAAATGGATGTCCCAGTATTGCTATTCCATAAAATGATTGGTGATTTACGGTTCGCTTTTGTTGCGTAAAAACGATTTGTGCCCCAGATGACATGTGAATACACAGATCAACTACCACATTAAAGCGGTAATGCGGCTATATTTAAATAGTATATACGCATTTATATGCAAACCGCTTTTTCTACATTTTTTGAATAAAATGACGTGCGAGGCTTAAATACGATGACACTCTTCAATCGGTAGCGCTAACAGAAAACTGAAAAAAAATGCAAAGCCTTATATATTTAGTGAAGTACCTCGCGTAGATACTATATGTCGATTTGATACATTTACCTGTTTTCTATAACGATGTCAAATATAGAATGTCAATAAATTTATCAAACGGGGACTGGATTTTATATATATTGAGCCATTCTATTTTTATTTTAATAAAGGCAAAGGGGCTTATCTTTACACATTTGACAAACATACTTCTACATTATTATAAATATAAAATTACTGAACAGAGCTGAACAAAATTGTCAAAAACGACGATTGTACCATGATTCATGAGCTGGATATAGGCTAAATTTTAACCTCACTACGGCGAAGCTTAAAAGGTGCAAAAGCATAAGCCTTGCTATACGCGTCTCCGACTGCATAATACTATAATGTCGTTTTGTCAACTTGCTCTTAAATCCTATATATCACTTTTAACTCAGTCGTTTTTATTGTTGTAAATTATTTTATCTCATCATTCCCACTGCGCTTACCCCGCGGACGGGGTCACTAATAAAATCTAGTACATAATCGCAAGTTTCTATGTATAGTAATAATATTTAACAAGAGCGAGGAAATTTTCAATCTTATTATGTGTATCTAAGAGCTCTAACAATTGTACAAGTAGAAAATAACCGCAAGGAATAGTTACTTCAGTAATCACATTTGTTGCGGAATTCGAGGAGATGAGGATGGGGGTAAAGGCAAGGGGGTAGGAATCAATCCACTCACGCCGAGCCCGTTGTCACATGTCCAATCAACTGACACACTGTTCACTAGGGATCATGGTATTGGAAATACGAAACTATTGAGTGTGTATCCTTTTGATTAAGTAGTGGTGGAGTCGAGTAATAGATTATATCAAAAGTATTGAAATCAAGCATACGCTTTTATAACATAGCGTACTACACACATGTTTCGATTTATATTGAATTTGATACATAATATTATATTATATAATATTGGATTTCGGAGTGGATATTGCTTCTTAATACAACATAAATATTATGTTATTTGTTTTGAGTAGACAATAATATTGCTCCTTGTTTATAGTTTATATGAAACGAATATTTCTATGTTATGATATTATCTATAAATATGAAAGTAAATACAATTTATTATTATTTATAAGTCGCTTATAAATATTTTCTTTTTGTTCTAGGTAAGATCAACTTCAATGTCAACAGTTTTTTCAATTGAACGAAACGTACGTATGTAATTTGGTAATTAAATAAAGCTATGCGAAAAGCTTTAAAATGTAAACAACATAATATAATACATTATACACTAATTACTATGTATTGTAATTTTACCCTTTTTGTAGTGTAACTTTCTTATTTTCTACTATTTTATTCTATAGTATTTCATTTGAAATATATATTTTGAGTAAATTTATTTTAAGTTTAATATTTATTAGACGCTTTAAAATAAGCTCAGTATAATTTTTTGACTACAACCGTCTATTTTAGGTACATACTTACTCATATGAATATAACTATGACGATATTAATGATCTTTATTATGAATTGATGTCAAATATAGAAAGACTAGAGAGCTTCCAAAATTTCTTGCACTGTTTAACAAAGCTTTATCAAGTGTATGTAAATTGTAAACTCGTATGAGTTCACTCGCGTAGTGATGTTAGTTGTACTATCCCTCTACGGCCCGACCAACAAACAATTAACCGCCCCAACTGAGTGTAGATACAGGACAGTATAAGTTTTTCTTTGACATTTAGTTTTTCAATTTTAGCTTAGACTTTTGTGTTTTGGATTCATTTCATAATATTCTTTTATTGCTATATATTTAATTTATTTGAGCTTTATTTACTTATAGTTTTATATTTATTTAAATAAAAAATAGATAACTTTTCTAGAAGAAACTTAGACATTTCTCGCGTCACAATATTTTCTTTACATGTCACAACTCACAATGTAAAAATATATAAGAGATATTAGGTAGCAATACTTACTTGCCCGCTTATTATATTGTATTCTGAATATATTGTATTGTTTTATTGAAATACTAAAAAGCCAAAGGATTGAAAATTTACGTAAAAAATTTACAAATTGTAATAAAAAATACAAGAGGATTACGTTCGTAACCTACCTGCCTATTGTGCTATGTAAAAAAGGAAAAAACCAATCAATTCGATTTCCCTCATGCTCGGCTTGCTTTTGTTTAATTTCGACACGACCCTATCTCGTTCGAACTCTGTACTTTGTAACGATTCCGAGCTAACGCAATCTAACTTGTTGCGATGTATCTTGATCTGTCGGTTCGTTAGGCCTTTTTATTACTATTGTTTAAGATAATTATTATTTTTGTCCCTAATAACACTTATAAGATAGAAGAGATTCCTAATAAGCTCAAAATGTGCTTTATTTATTATAATACAAACATAAGGTACCTATTGTATATTAATAGGTAGTTTTAAGCAATAAATATTTTTTACAAGTACATTTTTTAAGCTATCTGTCTTCACGAACAATATTGTTCAACGGAAACTTGAACGTGACAGTTCTGGCTTCATCACTCAAGTACAATTGGCTCTCTTTATTTTACTCCGAACGTACTTTTAGGTTTTAAAGTTGAAAGTCAAGTTTTAAACGTATTGTTTTAACTATCGACTTATATTATATCGAATATAATAATACTTTATTCTATTAACCTTTATCCAGCAGTGTTGCGGAGAGGTTGACAGGCTCAACCGGAGCCTGGCGGTCAACCGCTTTCATCAATTCTATTACACTGTTCTCGACAGATTAAGGTGGACATACGACACGTTGTGACATTCATTTATGTAATATCGTCAGAGTTTAGACACACCTCTTCCATTTGCCTGCTAGGTAGTAGGTATACGTTTCATCTATTTTGATTTGGATTTCGATTATGTTCTCAATTTGTACACGATTCTGATGTACGCATCTGCCAACATCAATATTAGGATTAGCAGAGTTCGCACTTGATTAATGTAACATTTATAGGTGCAACTAAGAAGACGTGACATGTCTATTGTTAGAAAATTAATAGTTTGTTCAATATAAACGTGTCAGTGAATTATGCTTTCTAAGGTTAAGAAATAAGTTAGGAATTAAAGAGTGATGCAGGGTTTTCGTATTTATCGTAGAGTTGTATTTTTTCCCTTTATATTTTCTCAATAAACTAGCAAAAAGCTGAGCGTTGTAAGGACTCGCGTAGTTTTTCTAACGGGTAATATTTATTACAGTGATGTTAACTCTGGTTTTCTAACAGATGGCGTTAGTAGTACAATAACATTTTATCCAATAAACACAAAATTGTTAATGTTCATTCTTTTAATGGTTATAAAATTAAATTATATATTTTTGGTAGATAACACATCTAAATATGAAGTTAAATTACTATGTTAACGTACAAATCTATAGGCGAGATACTTTTTCAGTAGAGTGTACTACAAAATGCTCACATTGTGGAGTAGTTAATTATGGATCTTCAATGCTTATTCTAATTTTAGCCCTTAATATTTTAACCCCTCGAAAAATAAAGTCAAATAAAAGTAAACGAAACACATGGTAGGTAAATGTTCTACTGTTGTACCAGTACACCATAAAGACGTTGTCAGTCGCCATGAGAGCTTAAAAACATTTCAATTAATAAAGTTATCATTATATTTTAGCTGTTCATATTTCAAGTAATATCTTATTACTGAGTTTAAGTCCGTCGTGGCAATGAATTTCTCATTATGTAAAGCACCATTTGATAAAACCCCTAACAAGCTGCAATACTTTTACAAGTTAACAAGACGTTCACGATTTTCACCTTTCTTAACGTTTTACCGTAGATAAGGAAAACACTAGCGACATAAAGCCGAGGATTTATTTTTATTACTTTAATGTATTGCTTTACGTTAAATATTGCTCGGTTATATATTTAATTATGTAATCTTTATATTAGCTTTTGATTATATTTTATTGGAAAAGCGTATACCTACATCAAACTAATAGCTACATATCTTCATTTCAAAATTTATGAATTCTCTTTTGGCTTGTACGCGAATGGAAAAATAAGAATATTTTTATTCTCTTCGGAACAGTAACTTCCATTGTGTGCACCAAGGACGAAAGCACCAAATTATTCACGTAAAGCGCGTTTCTCTGAAGTTATTTCTTTATTACATCCATTCTGCTCGGTTCCTAACCTTATTTCACATGTTTTTATTGTTCTCTCAGCTTTACAGAGTATAAACAAATTCCCTTAACAGCTCGACTCGTTATATCTTAGTATTTATCTTCCAGAATTATTAACTATCATTAATTTTAATGAATTTACTTATCCTCAAAGGTATCTATTTATTTAAATTACTGCAATTTTCAATAAATCAAATATAAGAAATATATAAATTTTTTAAATTATGAATTGATGTAGAGCATATAAGCTTAGAGAAATTGTGTTAGTAGTGATGAAGTTTACAGAAAAATTAATAATATATCATGGAATTTGGAATGATATTCTTTGTTCCGTTTGTTCATTTGTTAATTTTCTGCTTTTCCATTAATATTAGTGATGTAGAATGTTACCTTTCTAAGGTAATTTAGTACGTTTATTTAAATTAAAAGTAGGTATATTTCACAGATTATTTTTTCTTATAAAATTCATTTAACTATGATAAATATTAACTTTAAATTATAAAATTAATGCAAGCAGCAATTCATTAGCCACGATATGTAACACTCAATTAATTATTATCGCAACTGATTCCACAAATCCCAAGTGGAAATATCACCAGACATTCCACGCTTTCAGATGAATACAAGGACTTAGCAATGAATAATAGCTGTCGCTTAATAACGGGGCTGTAATTGCGTTATCTAGGCTCCTAGAGGGCGGCACACCCCCGCTATCCATAACCGCGGGCTCATAATTGTCTAAGATTTCAAGAGATCGTTGAAACTTTGTACCTTTTCGTATCATATTATTATTATAATGATTGTAGTGGATACGATAGAAAATCAATGTTATAATACATTAAAAAAAGCAATATTAGTTGAAGCTATTCCTTCTATCCTGATTCGCAGATAATCCAAATCCGAACAACTTTTAGCCATAAAATGCTATAGCATATTATATGTATGTACGTTTTGTACAGCCGCAACCCTCGTTTATGGGCGAAGATTTGCCTATTCAAAATTCCCTCTTAATACTCGTTAAAAAGAGACAGCCTTAGCTCAGGTGGGAAAGAGAGGTTAAAACGATTGATCACGTTAATTTAGAAAACTTGAGAGAAAAAATGTTATCATTATGTCACGTCTCAACGAGGAGTGGATTCTCAGGTTTATACTGTCAGGTACATAAGTGGATTGTTTTACTTTTTTTTAAGCATTCAAATTACAGCTAGAAGATAATGACAGCAAGCAGTATGATTTCGTGAATCAGAATGTTGTGTATCAAGTTCTTTGATCCAAAAAAAGTGTTTTTTTTTAAATGCTTTTTAAGACTTTTTTCCATATTCGACAACATAAATCCTTGCCAGTTAATCGATTAACACTAAATTATCAGTTTCACTGTTCTCTCCTATACTGAATTTCCTAAAGCAAAATTGCCTAGCTCATGGCGTAGAACCTAGTTAACAAATGCACTCCAAAATGAACGGTAATCCAAAGAGTTACGATCGCATTTTGTATTGCAAATGCTGTTATAAGTGCGTACAGGGGAAGGTGAATGAAATATGAGGGCATATAGGAAGAATCTCATTCCGTTCGTGCTTGCTGCCGTGCTCTTAAAACAAGTTTCATGTCATTTCTATTCAATCATAGTAGCTAAAAACTGATTAGTTTCACCTATTTTTAGTCGGTACAGGTAGCTTCCAGCTAAAAAATAAAGTCACACAGACCTACAGACTTTTAATTTTAAGTCTATATTTTAATAATTTAAAAATGACGATTCAAAAGAGCTTGTAAAAGTTTGTTTCAATAAAGAATGTTTTGATTTGATTCGATTGATAGAGTTTTTCCATCTTTCACATAAAAATTAATTTCAGAGAATTGAAAAAATACATAAAACTTATACGTTGTAAAGAATGGTTCACGAAACACTAAACCCATTGAGTTCCAAAAATCTCGTAGTGAAAGTGCTTGTCTAGCGTTATACAGAAAATATTGTTCGTATTTTGATTTATGGGCCTTAAAAGCGGCCCTTGTTCTACGCCTCCAGTTATTGTTTTTCCTCTTATGAAAATAGCGTACTTTCCTCGTTGCGGTCCACTGTTTCAAACGAAGTTTCCTCGTGATTTATTCGCAAGTTAAGTTTATGTTTTCGGTAAGCTAAAAGATTTTTTGTTCTCGTTCACTTAGGTTTGGTTGTGGCGCAATTTGGGTTGCCCTAGTCTATTAACTAACATTGAATGATGGTTTCGATTGTATCGATGTAAAATACTGTGACAAGATTTTAGAGAGTACGATTTCAAAATAAATGGACAGGTTTGCATGTCCCATGTCAACCTAGCTTAGTGCCACCTAATCTTGTGTACTCTGGCACGACACGCATTACGTTGACGCGCGCAATCTCTCTGATAAGCAATGTAGGATTTGCGTTGCCTACAATATCTACATCTAATTTAGCAGCATCGCTCATAATTCATCTTGTACTACCTCTTTTCTCACTTTCTAAATTCTTGTCAAAAACCCATTTACTTATACAATTTGTTACGGAGATTCTCTAAATTTCACTTTAGTTCCCTTAAGTTTCATGTGTTCCTATTTTAGTTATTATAATATACTGTGGTTACAAAAGTAAATGTCATTAATAAAAAAAAATATTTTATATCATTTATATATTTTTTCATTGCTTAGTTAATGTTATATATCATGTTGAATATGTAATAGACAATTAACACGTTAATACAAGTGTTTGAAGTTGACTTTTTTTATGTATAGTATACTCAATATTTTGAGATCATCTTTTTATTACTAATATAAGTAGACTTACTTTTACAAGATATTCGAATTCAAAAGACAAGAAGTATTCCCGTTGTAAAAGAATCTATTAACTTAATTCGGAGGATGTAATTTTTATCGCATCTTCTTTACACTAATAACTTAACATATACGTATGTCTCGTGCCTCGTATGCACAAATGTACATGTTTCTATAAACATATAGTGAAATTCTGTCTAACTCGAATATGTACATAGAATATTTTTTATAAAATTTTATTGAAATACACACTACTATCATACACAGTATATCTAGTTTTTCTGTCCGTGACCATCTTCTATCCATCCCATCATCATTACACATCATTACACTAGACAGATTTTGATCGTACCATGAGCTGATTAGCTGAGTCAATATATAGGATACATTTTGCTGTTAGATAATGTCACAATTCTAGAAAATCTATACTAAAAATTAATTGTGTTAATCGAGCGAAAACGATATAACGACGGCGTGAGGGTGCGTCACTAGTTGTACTATAATAATATTAATATACTATGTATGTAGGTTATATATTTTTTTATATATAATAATTAATAGATATTTACAGCAATTCTTTAGAGTACATAAAATAGTGTCAATTTTTTTTTATTTCTAGTTTTAATAACTGTTAAAACTCTTTTCATGATAATTGAAGCATCTTATATTTATTTGATACAATAGACACATTCTTAGCTCTAATCGAAATTAAGTTTAATCTAGCTTATCGAATATTGGCTGAAAATGTACTAATTAGAAATATTCGAAGTCGGTTTCGAGCCAATACAAATCAAAGCAAACTGTACATCAAAAATTGACGTATATTTTAAACTATAATGATTGTTAGCTTGCACTGGCTTAGAAAATATCTGATCAGTCGTTTTTTTGTACTTAACTTAAAAAAAACTATTTAATTACATTGAAGAAGAAAAAAAAATATTCCAAACTATCCGTTTGTTTTATTATTAAAATTAAAATATATACTAGATATAATATAACAATCGAGATGTAAGAAAATACGGAGGGAACCTAAGTAAATATACGGTTATATGAAAAAATGGTTTAATGTAAATAGAAACTGCGTTTGTCCCAAACAAGGCTTTCAAGGGTTATTGCTGCGTACTAAGTTGAAAATCAAGGGATATAGTTTTAAAAAGGTAATTTTTTATATAGATAAACAAACAAAACTTATTGTGGTCTAGTTTAGACAAGACTTTTACAACATTTATATACTCTCTATATTACTTCTACAAGTATGTATTAAATACTTTTGTAAATAAAAAGTTATAGGTACATAAAATTAATTCTTTAAGCCTTTCAATGATCTATAATTTATAAAGCGGCCTTAAAACTATTGATTTTTATAGCATTGCGTGTCGTGTGGAACAATTTGGGCGTGTTCTACCAGTGTTTGTACTCCGTCGCTAGGTGACACGTCAGGTGTTCGATCCCATGGCGTATCGATTTTGTTTTATTACATCGTACTTTACTGTATCACGAGGCAAGTTACTAATGTCACTTATTATGTAGTTATATGGACACGTGTTTTTATTCCATATTTAAATAGTAATGATATCATTTGTAAGTCAATTTAAAACCTTTTGTTATTTCAATATTATATGGTCATCGAGTGATAGAGTCTTTTTAACACTAGTAACTCTCAGATTTAATTCACAATACAGATTTTTTTGGGTTTAAATTTAAATAATAAAATGTATATTTCGTTTACAAAATCTTATAGAAAAGTGTTACACACATTAATCACCACAATGCAACCCATACACCGAATTACTTATTGGTAATACGGGAAAAGCCTATAAGTTCAAACAGTATTTATTTTTGTCGTTCGATTCCACAGTCATCGCTCATGTAATGCGGGATTAAGGGCCTTTATTCATCCTAAGGACACGAATACCACTCATGTAACAAAAGAAATACCTACGGAGAGGACGGAATTTGGAGGTATTTCTTTTCAGCGTCTTACTTATCACAAAAATATGATTTTATATTTCATTTTTTCGCAATTCTTTTACGTTTATGACCTACTAGCGACTCACCCTCGTATCACTCGGATCCGTTACTAGTGAAAAACAAATCTGTCTCAGGGGAAACATACAATTTTCCGGGATATAAAATATCCTTTATAGTATTCCCGACTATACCTATACTATTTCTGTGGATTTCATCCAAATTCGTTTAGGTGTTCTGGCATTATGGAGTTACAGACATCCATTCAAAGTATCACATTTGTACTATTTTCTGGATACCTACTAGTAGCTCACCCGCCTGCTAGGGTTTGTTTCTAGGTACGTTATAACGGTATAGGGATGCAAAATATTTCGCTGTAAAAAGTATCTTTGCTGTTCGAAGTGATTCGTCATTTTGTTACTGTAGCTTCTAGCAATTCTATCATTATTCAATATAGTAGACGGATATTTTCATGCTGCGTTTTGTTTTCTAATGCTTAAGTAATTTTTATATGACCTAAAAACAACTATAACTTGCTTTCTTGGTAATTCCTAAAGTATTTCAAAGAACCATTGTTTAGTGCGGCATTGTTGTACGCCCTTCGATCTGCTAAAGTTGAACGCAAGTCGGACGAGGGATTTAGACGAGTTTCGACGAAATCAGACAAGTTATATCGTATTCCTAGTGGATTTTCACTTCCAACTTTGCTCGCGTGATGTTGATTCGACCTCAACTTTGTTGTTTATCACTCAGAAACATTCATTATGAGCCCAAAATCAAAATGGCTCCGTCAAGTCAATCGGAAAAGTTTGTAAAGGAAAACCTTTATTTATTATATTATTACAAAGCAGTCTGGCCGCAGCTGCTCGGCTTACTTCAAAATATTTAGAGCAGGGTTACAATTTACGAAAACTCACTGACAATTATTTATTTAGAACAGTAAGAGAAATACCTATTTATATTTTCTAATTACAGTAAGAATGTTAATATAAATTCGATAGTTTTATTATAAGACTAAATAATTGTTTTCAAAATAGAGTGACATTAGACGGGAGATATTATAGTGCATAAATATTTGCGCACATAAGTGCACTCTCTTTTCCGTTTACTTTTAAAGTCGGTAGGTATGACAATTCCTTACAAGTACTTAGAGAGCATGGTGCAAAACTACCAATTTCCTCACTTTGATCAGCGTCTAAGAATTTCTTGACAGAAAAACTCAATAGCTAAACATGGTGCAATCCCGAGCTCCAGGACCTCAGGATTACCCGTACAGGCTAGCGGGTTGTTTACCGAGTAAAGATTAATATAACAATAAAAAAGGTGTATCATTCTTTGCGCAAAAACAATGAAATTTTTTATTGGTATTTCTTTCATCTAGTGTGAATTTTAATAAAACCTTCCTTAGCACTTTTACGATTAAGAATATTTATTGGTCTGAGAATAATTCATAATCACAAACTGAAGTGCTTGAAGTTGTGAGGTCTGTTACTATCATGGAACTGCCCTACTGAATTACGTATAGGTACCAAAAGTTCTTGTATATACATAAAAATCGTATTGACCATTGTTTGTATCCTCAAATCATAATACATACAAAACATACATATTTCGTATGGTTTAATTAAAATTAATTAGGAAAATATAATCGAAACTAGGATAATAATATCAACGATATCACGAGTACGTTGCTATCCGATAGATTAACGATGGGGTATTTTCTAAAGCTCAACATGCTACAAAGCCTGATAATAAATAAAGCAGCGTCGCCCACTAAATTATTTTAGCCCATTAACGTGACAGCCCCGACACAAATTAATCACTGGAATGACACTAAAGGCGTTTAACACTTTCCTGTAGAGTAAACTGCCGCAAGACTCACCAGGACGCTAAAGTAATTATTTCTATAAACAAGGTTGAGATTGTTCAGTCATTCTTTGCAGATTTTTTATGAGGCTACTTTAAAGTGTTTTCAGCCTCATTAGCTTTTATTATCGGTAATATATGATTAAGTGTAGCATATTAAGGCACGTGAATAACAACAAGTTAAAAAGAAAAAGATACTTGAGTAACCACTTTAATGGCAAGATTTTGCGTCGAAGACAAATCACCGGCGCGTTATGGCACGAGGCGTCATCTGTCACCATCGTAACTGTCAAACTGGCCGAACTGAATCTATCACACGCGAACTAATATCGAAGTTGAGACAAGTCGTTTGAGTTAAGCGATCGATAGGTCAACATGAGTCAAAGTTTTAGGTGCAACTACGGAACAGCATACTTCTTTTATTCGATGTTTCCGGAAAGTCCCCTTTGTCGTATCTTCAATATAACGCACGATAGTGAGTTTCAGTTTTATCTACATATAAAGTCAGTAATTGCTTTTCTCGAACCCACCTCCTAAAAATATTTCAATTAAATTCTACAAGAATGTTGGTTTATTATAAATTCTAATAAACCATCATCTTAATTCAAATGGACTGACTAAGTAATTTAGTTAGTTGGCTAGAATAACAAGCGCAAAGCTTTCATACATTTTTTATTAATTGTTCTCAACTTTAGAGAGCCTTGTTGTATTTGTTATTACTTCAAAAGTTATGGTTAGTTTGTTTTCATACGGCATTATTTATATAAATCTCTATGGAATAAATGTTTCATTTAAATGACTATGTAGAAGACAATAGAAACCAAAAGAAAAGTTTACAATTTCACAAACCTCTAACACAATATAAAGCAAAAACAAATCTGAAGGTAAAACAAGGCGAAGCGAGGAAAAAATTAATATATTTATTTATATTTTTATACCCTGCGGTGACTCAACAAAGCTCTCGAGTAATGGCCCAGTGAATCTCGGGTTTCGTCGATGTTTGCCGAAGGATATCCCGGGACAAACGAGTCCGGGGTTACGATACTGAGATGCTGGGATCACGGTTGCGTTTAGGGACAACAAAAGCGGCGGAGAGACCCCGATATCGCGATATATATTATCTTTGTTGACACAACATCATGTAGGTCGTTTTTGTTATCAATTTTCGCATTGTGCTAGTGAAATCACTTCAGACGCAATTTTTTACAATGTTTATATTAGATATTGGATGAAGTGAATAAATAATGATATACTCGTAAATTTACTTTTTTTAACAGTATCTGATGTTTATTTTGTTTTGTTCTTCCTTATTTAGCTTAAGAATTGCAAATAGCATACTCACTCTTTTAGTTTTATGAAGAAAGCAGTTGCTCTTACATTGTAGAATAGAAACTTTATTCAGATTTTTCTTCATTCAATGTTGACGTTTATTGCAATAGGGTTCGTTGCTTAAACAGCCTTGACTAGACTTCGATAACTGTTAGGGTAATGGAGTGTGACATGACTGAATATTTTTTTTCTCTTTGCCTGCCTTAGGGAAACAATATGCGACATAATAAGATAAATTGATTCGATATACTCGTACAGTAGTGAACAACGGAAAAAAGAATAACAATCTTATTTATATAAAAAAATGTAACAGTATTTATATATTTATAATTAAACAAAGTATTAAGCGAAACTTTTATTCTTTTCATTTTAATCAAGTGTTATTTAGAATAACTAACCAATTTTAATCTAAAAATACTTATTCGTAAGTAAATATGTGCTGAATAAATAAATATTTACCTATATTGTAGATATAAGGCCTGTAAGAAGTCTCAGTTCTGCTGTAAATTCTTGAGAATAAAGAACCAAGTACCAATAGAAATAATGCGTATTTCTTTTATAACCATTATCGTAGAATATTGCTACGAAGTACGATCTAATAAAAATAAAGACCCGGAGTTCACTCTCAAAGATTTACAAATATTCTTCGTATTTTCAATCATGAAAATTTCTATATTTCTATAGAACATGAGATATTGGTCATTCGTTAAAAAGTAATTGAAAAAGTTAGAACTTATTTAGATTCATAGATTTAGCTTCTTGATACGTGCCATGTAGAGTTATTATTCTATACCTATAGCAGAGTGTAGCACCTTCGCTCCTTGACACATCCTAGTGCTCGCAGACAATTAAGACACTTGACCCCGATTGGCAAAGACCTAATATGCGGTGGGTCAATGAAGTGTGGGTTAAAAGGCCCGATAAACTAGTTGTTAATGAGGTGCCTGCATACTCGCGTTTGAGGTGACGTAAGCGTGCTATAAATTAACTTTTGTTGTTCTAAGAGAAAATACGGCTTCATTATGAAAAAATATTTGATTTTTCATTATACCTTATCGAGTCTTTGAGATTTCTTTTGTACATTGTAATTGAAAATTAATTGAAAATTTAAGTATCTAAATTAAAATCTTTTGATGTCTAAGAAAAATAAAATCTTTGGTTATTACAACAAAAGTAACAAAAATTATTAACCGACTTCAAAAAAAGGAGGAGTTTCTCAATTCGTCGGGGACTTTTTTTTTTTTTTTTCTATGTATGTTCCCCGATTACTCGACGATGGCTGGACCCATTTGGAAAATTCTTTTTTTGTTTGAAAGGGTATAGTTTCTAGTTGGTCCCATAGTCACCAAGTCACGATCTGATGATAGGATTCCAGGGAAATCGAAGACAACTCTCAAATTTTATAGGTCGGTGTAGAAGTCTCAAATTTTATCGGTCGGTTGTAGAAGTCGGTGCCAGCCAAAGCAAAATAACCTTAAATAGACACATATTCGATTAATCTATATCTATAATATTTGTAAACATAATCAAAATACCGTTCGAAAGTTCCTTGCAAAGGCAAGATAAGTCTATCCGTCTTGGCTGTCACCGACTTCAAAATTAACGAAGTTCTTAAAAGTATTATTTTCTACTTTTTAGTTTAGATTTGTTTAGTTTTGAAGTCGGTTTTTGTTTTTTGTTAAAAATAATTTTATTTATTACATTAATAATTTTTTGAAGTTATTGTAATGATTATTAAAATTCTCATTTATTTTATGCACAGGTCGTTCGTTATTAGTTTCATATTATGTTTGTATTTGGTCGTTGACAATGTTTTATTTTTGACATTAACCTCTATATATTATTTATGTTATGTATATTTTTAACTATAATGTTATCTATGGCTTTCCCAAAATTAGAAAATTTCTCGCTCACTTAGCCACTTTAAGCGTTTAAATATCAATTTAAAGAACATACTTAATACCTGGAACGCTCACGTGTTGCATATTACTATTGAAAGCTCCTAGTTAAGAGGCCACTGCCCTCTTAGAATGGCTACATAAAATCACATTCATAAAATATTTGTATATTGTTGTCAGATGGATTCACAAGTTTCATTCCGGCGTAAAAGGAGAATATTCAATATTTATTAAGAAAAAACTGTATATTTCGAATCGTAGATCAAAACAGCGGTCTAGTCCCTGGAGTGGAAAAGAAAAATATTAAAATATCCGACTTTTGGGACCGAAAATACGCGATGTAAGAAAAGATGAGTCGAGCACAATTTTGTCGATTCGATGTCCCCAATTCGTTTGCTGAATTCTTAATGGCGCCGCAGGGTCGGCTCCGTTTCGTAATCGCGGCGTTTTCGTATTTAATCCGCGTTCGGTCGTCTGCCCCGGAGAGGAAGATATCACACACCGCAACGCGTCCCTAACAAGAATTTAATTGATACACTGGGACTATAAACTTTTAATCAATTTTGCATACTTTTATTTCTAATAGAAATTTAAATACTGTTTATTTTATAACTAATGTGTTAAATCATTTCTAAATTGTCGATATTTTTAACTTCGATATGGTCGATACGACCTTTTCGGACTTTTTTGCGGATTTATTGTGAGTTTTGATTCCCGACGTTTTAAATGCTTTACATCAATCATAGTCATAGCCATTTAATAATAGCAACACTACTACTTAATATTACAGTAAAGATTTTTAAAAAGACATACATACATATTATTTTATTATTTATAGTTTAAAACGCAACTTAATATCAATTCTCTTACAGTTAACACACGCTTTTTCTTATTTATATACCAGAGATATGGAATTTAACCATGAGCAAAAACCACAAGTATGATCGAAACCCAAAATTATTTATTCAAAATGTACAGGCAGTAAGAGCTTTCGAAGGCTACGATATTCTCTATCATAAGATCGATATTCGGTCTGTATTTTTATGAAATCACATTAAATGTTGTTTATAAATTACACAACCTATACCTTGTTAAGTGAAAGTACCGGGTTTTTGTTTATTTGTGTATCATTAATAATAACAATTAATTATCTATTTATTTTAGAACTACAAAGTTTATAAAAGTCTAATCTGTTAATGATAGCTGCTGCTTTTTGTTTGGTTCATCATAGAAAACTCCTAATATTATACGGTTTTTAAAAATAAATTAGTTGTACTATCAGAGTATTTAGACGATATTTCCTGGTAAAAATAAAATTATAATGTTATTGCAAAAAATATAGCTAACTCTTAGAACGCTCTAGCCTCTCGATATAATGATTGCTCGTATGAGTGGCAATAGAAAAATTGAAATAGGAATAATATGAACGTAGCAAAAATAATCTCTCTTGACATTAATATTAGTATTTTATATAGTGCTTTAATATAAAAAATAACAAATGTAAACAAGTTTCCCCAATAAACATCTATAGGTACATGAATTTATGACATGTCAGTACACAAAACGTATTGATGCATGATTATTAAAATAACAGTTAATTGTAGCGCATGCAATTTAAAAATGCAAGCATCATTGAGAGAGAACAAAACAAATAAACGTAACAACCGTTCGTCCATTGTTAACGTACAGTAAAAGAGTGCTTGCCTAAACAAATACCTAGAATCAACAATTAAATCGTACCGAATTTACACTCGTAAATCTTCACCAATTTGATGGTTTACCAGCGGCCCTAATTCTGCGCTCCCCAAATTGATCTACGCTTCTAGCAGATTATTTCGTACTAACTCGATCTCAACTGTCTTTGTTTTATTGTCTTCCTCATCGCACTAACGGAATTTATTGTCACTCTCGAATATATCTTACTAATAACTAACTTAACGTTGCATAACTTTATATATTATTTTTTTATATTATTTATGTGTATATTGACTGTTCATTTCAATCAAAGTTATATTAATATACATAAACTAGCGACTCATCCTCGCTGCGCTCGGGCTTGTCACTAGATTAAGCGCGAGCAAAGCCGCGGGTACCGCTTGTTAAAATAAATAACATTTCTAAAATTTGTATTTGTTTGTACGTCAGGTTTGTGAACTTGTAAATAAAAAAAATATAAAAGTTGATTTTTTGATATTCGTACCGTAATGAATACTTTCATATCCATTTAGTGAAAAGCTGTTAATTTGAAATTAAAAACAGACACTTCAATTTTATTTTATGTAGAGATGTGAAAGTTGTAAAACATGTATTAGTGGATGGACTAGTTTCTGGATGAAATTTCAAAACTTATATAAGCTAAACGATTATAAGTCGTTAGTAAAGAAAATATTAAAAATATAGCTTTGTATTATTACCCTATTAATCAACATAGTACAGCATCAAATTCGCTGTCTACGTTTGTAATTTCCGTTAACTTTCCCCATCTCTATGTTATTGTGTATGTATATTGTTAGAACGGCATTTGCAATAGCATTTCTACAACACGAATGAATTGTTTTCTCCCTGTTTATACCAATTAATAGTTTCTCTTGAATTAGAATAACAGGCTTTGAGATTGTTGGCAAGTAAATGAAGGATATATGATGATACAGTGGTATTATATGAATTATAGTAAAATAGAAGTCATATGTATGTATTTTTTGTATGTTGAATAAACTATCTGTTAGCGGTTCATATTGGTTTTCAATATTTCGAATGAAAGAGATGTACGAAATTATTCTAAACGCCAGGAACCAAAAAACTAAATATAATATTGATAAAATCTTGACTCTGAAAGTTTTATATTAATTGTCGTGCTAAAATTATGAATGGCGAAAGTTGTGTCCATTCGTTTATTGCTTTTTCACTGAAGAAGCTTTATTAATTTAGATGAAATTCAGTTTGAAGATAAACTTTGACCTGAAATAACATACAAAACAATTGTCAAAAGTGAAAAAATAAAAATAAAAATTATAAAAATATCAAAGGTACTTAGGGGTACACCTAAACTAAGCGACAGTAAGTAACTAGCTTATAATAAAAATCTCTTAAAGTAAAAGTGTTCCACCCTTTTCCGCGTGGTCGTCAGTGTAATTGATCGTCGCTGCTGTTGCGAGATAATTCCGCCGTGACGTGATCCGCATTGTGCTGCTTTTATTATCGACTCCTTGACGAGGAGCACGGAAAATGCAAAACAAACTCTCGCTAATTGGAAGCGATACGGTTTAATTTCCCTTAACAGTGAACTTAAAATAAAATGCTGACACAATAACGTCGATACTTTTCAAATAAGGCGAATTGTTATTTTAAATCTGCGATAGTTAATTGGAATATTACTGTCATAAGGAGGAGCTGGTAGTATTCTGAAAGATATGGACGTTTCTAGATTACACACCAATTACTTTAACCTTTAAAAGCTTTAGGTAAAAAGTTCCAAGCTTTAAGATTACTTCCTAATTTAGCATTGACGTAGCCGATTTAAATATTGTATTGGTAATTAAAAATATAAGTTATATTCTGATTGATTCAACATAAAATAATATTACTATAGTGATATTCTTATGCTCTGAACCTGGTTAATAAGGGTAAAGCTTACATATATAGAAAATGCACGACGCCAAAATATGTTTTTACAAAATAGCGCCAGCGTCATTTCCATCATTGCCATCGCGGACTTTTTTACATACCTACATAAGATACACAATTCCACTATACATCATTTTGTTATATCTCAAAGGGTTTAGGCAGCGTTTTCTCCCTCTCCCCTCTAACTCCCAGACTGCTTATTTTTTTCCGACAACACCATCAGATATCATTATATTTTAGCCAATGCATACAACAACTTGACAAATTATATACTTAAACATTCCTGGAGAATCATTCTATCCATTGGTGAAAACTGCATGAAAATCGGTACAGTAGTTTTTGAGTTTATCGAGAACAGACAGACAGACAGACGCGGCAAAGGGCTTTATAATATGTATAGACGCAGTGTTATTGCCTTTTGAAAAAAAATAGGTACACTTAGATTCACAAAACGAGAGAAGTAACGCCATATTTTACGTTACGTACGTTACGTTTAAATTTCGGTAAAGTAATGGAACATGTTCAATCGTGAATTGATAGAGATAACATTTTATACTTTACTTGAATTGATATATTTTTAAGCATTTTAAGTGTTATCAGTCAAACGGCTTAATCCTGCCATTAGTATTGCGTTATCACTTTAGTGTATGTAGCATAAGTTTAATGCGATGCCCCGATGGTCCATAGTTACAGCTTAAGCACTTAAGCCTTGGTGTTTGGAGAGGTTTCGAGTTTGAATTCCAGGTTGAGCGGTTTGTGTTTAACTAAGTTAAATGTTTGCTGGTTTTGGCTAGCAGTTAATGGATTTTATAGGAAATTTGTTAAAAATAATTTATACGAAATACGACATTTTATGTATTGTCTTTCTGTAGGCAAAGTTCAAATTTGTTGAATTCATAATATTATAATTTTAATAAGGTTTGATAACATTTAGCGTAAAATTCAAGATAATTTCAATAAGATAATAGTATATAAGCTACAAAGCTAAAAGAGGTCACAACTGTAATCAGGCTTATCCATTAATTACGTTATGGATTGTTGTACCCTTCGAGGTTTCCCTGATTTCGGTGCTGTGAATAGGAACAATTGCCTCTGAGGCTGAATGTAAAGTTGTACGATTGAATTAATTCTATTGCTGTGTTCAGTCTCCCTTAGTAAATGTAAAGTTTAAGATTCCTCTCGCGAACCTTGTTTCGGGGATTTGTTACCTTTGTTTTTGATGACTTCCATCTAAATGCTCCTTTAAATTGTCTTATGAATTAGGTTTTTATTGTTTTTAATGTCATATTTTTAATATTATTGCAAGGTCATTGCACCAGCTCTACTAATTAATACTTACACTTTTCACTTTTACTAGTCTTTTAGTAATTAAATTAAATATTTAAGCCATTGCCATGTTTAGTTTATTCTGCTACTGTATTATTCGAAAAATAAAATTATAATTTTCTGCTTTACATAATGATTTTTATAGTTACCAATAATTATTATAGCATGTATTCCCACTGCTACCCATGAATTATAGCGACTGGTTTATCCGAGATAAAATTAAACCGCCGCGCCAAGCGCCTCCGAATTACTCGCTAAATTACCGGTTGTTGTGAAAGCTGTCTATTGTTGTGCCGATTATGCCTCAATGGTTCCGATGCCCAATACGCTTATTAATTTTGTGTAATTTTTCACGTCGCTTGTTACTTTATCCCACCGATAATACGACTGATCAAAGTAATGCTACCATTTTTTTATATAAGTAACTTCGGAATGTACCTAATAAACATATTTTTACAGTATTTTCGGAAATACTCATAAAGTTAGTAAGTGAGTGTGTTTAGTTTTCGTTCGCTCACCATTCTTTTTTAACAGATTTCAGTGGAATTTGGTAATTGTTATAGATTTTTTAGTTAGTATTCAGTTATGCTACCAAATAGGTACGCGACAAGTCAAAACTGGTAATTTATAGTCTTAATATACCTCGTACTGTATGGTAACGTACTAGGCTTTAGTAAACTTAATGTCTGATAATAGAACTTCTAAATAATGATAAATTAACATTTTGACTAACGTAAAACCACCATAATCGAAAGCGAAATGCCCAAAAAGTAGGCCTTCATTGGTACAGAAATCACCTAAATTGTAAGTAATATGTACAAACAAAGTTTACTTATTGTTAGTTGAATTATTTCTCAAAGCATCGGTGTCGGGCTCAGTTAAGTTTGAAACTGAAACAATTATAATAATGGCATACACATAAAGTAAATTGGCCGGAAGTTCATTTGATTGCTAGCATTAATGTTGTGTTCGCTTATTTGCGACCTGGGTATTAATTTCATTGTAACAAATTGTTTTCAAACCAACTTCGTAGGAAGGTCGTACGGTAATTTGTAATAGTTTTCTTTTCAATAAAAATATAGTAATTTAGTTTCATATAATTATGTTATAATATTATATTTGTTGCATTATAGTTTAATTTATAGATAATTTTTACTAGCTAATTTCAGTTTGGAATCTCAATATAAGCTTTTAGTAGGTACAGGGAATTCATTTTTATATAGCTAAATATATATTGAAATATTATATTTTTCAAAATTTAAATCAAGCAATATATTATTCAAAACATAATAGCAATATTATCAAACTTATTCAAAGCTGAACCAATAACAGTTCAAAGACAATTCTACAAAGCACATATCTATTGGTGAAGCAAAACTTTAAAATTGCGAGTTCCATTTCAAAGAAGTTCAGTTGAAAACACCTGCGTACTTGACAGTACGTGGAGAGTTTTCTCAT
This sequence comes from Boloria euphrosyne, assembly GCA_951802675.2. NCBI lineage: Eukaryota > Metazoa > Arthropoda > Insecta > Lepidoptera > Nymphalidae > Boloria > Boloria euphrosyne. Next base: position 7,523,354 of record OX637879.1, on the reverse strand, counting down.
GGGTAACGACGCCCGGGGTAATGGGGGGAAATAAGTCGACGTTCCTCGCGCCTAATTTGGCAACCCGACGCCCGGAATTTATAGACGCGGGTACGGCTTGAAATATTCGAAGGCTCCACTCGGCCGTGAGTTATGAATGAAACCCGTTAAAGAAACCGGAAAATTTTTAACGTCATGTCCCCGATAACGTAGAGCGGGAATTGATACTGTCATTTGGAAGACCTTTTTTCATACTCGTTGTTGATCTGAAAATGTAATGTATATATTAAACAATTTAACTGACTGCTATAAATTTTTTAATTATTTTGCATCTAATTAAGATTACAACTGTAAAAGTACGTTAACTAATAATGTAATTATAAGAGCAATTTAAAACTAATATTTTGTTCGTCGACAGTGATGTCAGTCTATTTTCTAAACATTGTGGGACGAATCCTATGCCTCTCAATTATTTTCATGTGTTCCTAATAGGTTTCTTATTATGATTTAAAGTCATGAAACACATTTTTGAAAAGTAATATTTTAAAAGCTATCATACCTTTGGGGTTGAAACTGCAAATTGAATTTCCAGTGCCGTGAATATTTTAATACGTTCAGTTGTTGACTTTAGCGTGTGTTTGTAAAGCCAATGTCCACCTGCAACATACGTAGACGTAGACGTGTGTTTAAATGAGTAAGGTATACAGTACACACATTACACAACTATTAAATATTCTAAGGTAAATACTATCTTTTAGTCTTTCTTTGTACTAAAATACACTCACTATTACTACTTAATTACTCAACTACGCCTGCTATATAAAATAGTTTAGGTACACATATATTTTTAAATATCAAAATCAACAAAGTATGCTTTCTTTATATTTAAAAAAGTATATAATATTAAAAACACAAATTATGTACATTATTTTGCTTTTAAAATAGTCAACTAACATTAAAATTTAGAACTTACATCCAATATGTTAGCTACTCCATTTGTATCTGATATAATATGCATTTAAACTGCCTGATGCGTCAGAAGTCAGGTCACGTGTCGGGCTCGATAACACAGGGTACTTTTCGATCGGCTACAGATCTTTACGAGATACGCGTGAGATGAGAAAAATTGAAATCGTTTTCGTTTCCTCGTAGAAAATCTTGCTATTATATTTCATACAAAGAATCATTTTCAATTTAATCAAAATATATATAAATATATAAAATATGTTATAGGACATTATTACAACAGCGCCATTTAGTTCCGTGGTAAGCTACGTTATGAGCTTGTATTACGGATACCAGGTAGTTGATATACTACACATATAAGTTTTAAATACATAGATAATATTATAAATATTAACACCCATGACTGGAGTCTGGAGTACAAACATTCGTGCTCAACTAATGAATGCCCCCAGCGGGACTCGAACTGAACTAAAGTAGGGTCACTATCAACTGTTTATCAAGTAGCTACTAATAAACAACCAATGCGTATTAACGTATACGGGGTCATCAATAAAACACGTTGTCACACAAGGTCGTCGCTCGCCAGCTAATTTTCATACTAAACGAGCGTCTGCATTATTAATATGTTCCGTGACGTGACAGCTCTCGTCTCACTTCGGCATTTAAACTTCCCAGTTTTACATACCCCAAGCTTTAATATAACATTGGCTCGTAAAATATTTTCCACCCTTGCAGAGCTTATCAATACATTAATGTAATTTTCTTTTCTTTAATTTAATGGGGCCAAGTGGAAAATTTCTTTCGCCCCTGCAACATTAAAGGTTTAAAACTGTTCTCTTGTTTCAAATTTTATAATAAGTTATTCGTAGCTACAGCGATTATTTTATTAGCTTCATTATTAAGGGCTTAAGTAATTGATGAGGTTAATTTATTATAGGTTATGATTATAACGTATTTTGTATTGTTATTCTTGTAAATTTACCGATACTACTAGTTCTGCCAAATATCATTTAAACTATGCTCTGAAAATAAACTGGAGCGTATAAATAATTCTTCTAGCTGTGTGATTGCAACAATCGCATTATTCACGACAAGTTTGCGCCATATATCTTACTGCTCGTTGAGAGCGGGTGTCAAAACTAAAGCACTATTTCTTATATTTTATACTCGCTTGGATACAAAATTGTATCATGCGGTATTTCAGTTAGTGAAAAATTTTTAAATAAGGTTTGGTATCTCATTTTATTACGAATAATCTTAAAATGATTTTTAGCAAGTGGCTAATCTAGCTTCTAGTAAATAATGTTTTTTTCAACACATTTCCAATCCGACGTAATAAATACTCGCTGACGTCAGATCTCACAATGGACTATTGTTTAGCGGATTTTTCAAACAAGTACCTTTGCAGATAAGAAAGTGATTTTTTTAACTGTATAGATGCATTTTTTCGCACTGCTATTGATACTCACTGTGACATACCTAAATATTAGAAGATATTATAAGGCTTGGTACGAGGATATATTTGTATTCAGCCCTTATTAACGTCCTACTGCTGGGCACGGGCCTCCCTTCATTGAAAGGGGGACCAGGCTATAGTCCACCGCACTGGCCTAGTGCGTTGTGGTGGACTTTACATGTCTTTCGAAAACTTGCAAAGTTCTCTCAGACATGCGGGTTTCCTCACGATGTTTTCTCTCACCGTAAGACGAGTGGTAATCATGTTAGAAAATGATTCGCACATAAAAATAGGTGCGAGACACGAATTTGAACCTGCATCACTCGGTTATTCAAGCGAGCGCGTTACCACTGATCAGTATATGTTTGGTATTTACTAATAATAATGAATATCACACATCCCTACAATGCAAATTCGAGAAAAACATGTGTATTTAGCTAAACAAGTACTATATTATAAACTTTGTGACGTACAAATATAACTTAAAAGCTTTCGTATATAAAAATTGTTACTATACCTATTTTAACATCAGTCATATTTTTATTCCCTGTGTGTTTGCGCCATCCATCTCAAAGCATTTTCATACGCTGAGAGCAGGTGTCAAAACTAAGAGACGTTAGGCTAATGTATGCAGATCGCATCTCCCGCGCCACGCTCGTTGCGTCAAGTTCATCCCCCCATTACCTCTGCTTCATTTTATGCACGGGTACCATATTTTTTATGCTAATAAGTTTTAATTAACTTATGCTTTACTTGCACTTTGTGTCTTTATACTTTGAGATGGTGTTTTCATTATAAGATTGTTTTACTGTAATCAATTTCTAGAAGCTAAAAATTTGTTCTCTTGTATTTAGAATGAGTAATTTTGTAATAAACTATTGAAATAAAAATTTTGCTTCTTTAATTATAGTATCGTAAGGAGGTTTTACGGTAACGATTTTCATAATTATTTTCTTTTTATAAATAATAAGTTTTACTTCGAGAGTATCCTTATTTAAACCTAAATAAAAAGATTTGCGAGATAAGTCGGTGTACTTTTTTTCTTAAGAAGTGATTATTTATTCTCATAATTTATTTATTTTAAAAGTAATCATTACAATTGGTTGCCAAAAGACAAATATATCGTGTTAAATATACGCAAAAAATATTTCAATTATAGCTCAACATTCTTAATTTTTTTTTATATTTAACTCTCCTACGGTCATTTTTAAGCAAATCATATTTGATTGATCATTATTGAACTAATTCATTACTTACGTCCACTAGAGTCACCGTTGTTACGTTATAACAGGATAAACCAACTAATAATATTTATTATATTTCATTTATTTCACATATTGATAACAGAACTCAAACACAATTTAACCTTTGACACGTTTAGTAACAACAAACTTTCACCCCTGGGACGTAAAATTTAATTAACGATATTTGATATCAGAGCTACAGTCAAAATTAATATAGCTTTATGTTATTGTATAGTTGTAAATATATATTACAATCTTTAATTATAAACTCGTTGGATATTGCTGTAGTGTTTATTTCATAATAGTTTGCTCGTGTGTATTACCATTTTAGAAAATAACCTATGTATGTTCCTCTCATCCGAATATACGTTTAATCAGCCATTAAAATATTTGCGTTAAGCCAATTATAAAGTCAAATGGATCCAAATTAGCCGACGATAGGAAATATAATTCTTGTTGGAATTAGGATGATATTTATTTGGTTATATTGATGAATTGGCGTGTATATTGTAATAATATTATTTTGTGAATACATGATATTTCAGTACACTTAATAAAATATTACCTGACACACTGTTATTTTATTAATATTAAACTTTCATAATGCCATTACGTAGTACCTATTCAGGTCTTTATTCAATACGAGGGTATTCAGACCATAGTCCACCACACCGGACAAGTGCGGCTTGGCGGTCTGCAAATGTCTTTCGAAAACTGTACCTGTACATGTGTAACTGTATCTAAAAACAAGTAGTAATGACGTTGGCAATTATTATTATTCACATGAAATATCAGAAGTTAGTTAGCGAGACCCGGGGTTTGAACCACTCGGTTTCTCAAACGGGCGTGTTACTACTGCCTCCTCAAGTCCTTATCTTCAATAACTAATTATCGTTGGTAATATTTTTTGTTTTTGTAAATTAATTCACGGACCTACTTTTTATAAGCTTTTTTTAATTACCAGTACTAGTAATTTTTAAGTACCATTTATCATGCATTTCTTTACAATTCGCTACGATTATGTTAACTTTTCATTTACAATAGCTGTTTTGTTCGAATAAATCGAGCATAACCTAGTTGAAATTGAAGTGATACAATCATTAAATATCGAATTATTTACCTTTATCAAAATAATTACACAGCAAGCGATTCAGTGTTTTTATTGACCAAGCATTCAAATGCAAACAAAATTAAAATTGATGATGTCAGTGATAATTATTCCAGTCGATTTTAATTAACATATCATCGTAATATGTTTCGTATGTTCTATTTACTTCGCTATAATTTTAGTTTTTGAGGTCATTTTCATTAGATATGTATAGAAATTCAGTGGTAGCCCAGTGGTAACGCGCTCGCTTGGATAACCAAGTGATGCTGGTTCCAATCTTGGTCTCGCACCTCCGATATTTTCATGTGCGAATAATTGTTATCATGATTATTACTTACGATGAAGGAAAACATCGTGACGAGACCTGCACGTCTAAGAAAACGTAGCAAGTTTTCGAAAGAGATGTGAAGTTCGCCAACACGCAATGAGCCAGCGTGGTGGATTATTGCCTGATCCCCAAAGGGCTAAAAACATGTTCTATTGTTTATGAAATACCACCGACTAGACTTAGTATAAAGCAAATAACTCACGTGAACGGTACATTTTTTCGGGATCCAATTTCATCTAGGTTCTATTAAATGTTCTAGCGCGATTGAGTAAAAAGTAACAAACTTTATATTATTTATAGCGTGTAATAAGAGTGTTATATCAAATTAGATTTTCGAAAAATTGAAATTTTGAAGTGATTGAGCTGATGAGTAGATTCCTAAAATGAAGTCCGCATTGCGATGACAAAATTATATTAAATAATATCTAATAGTCATAATTCAATTAATTTAGAAATCTTAATTATGGATGATAGCTTTTGTGCTGTCTTGAGTCAATGAATCTGACCAGTATATGTACCTATAATTGCCATAAAGTTTAGTACATTGATTTAAGTAAATATTATTTTAGCCTTTTATTTTATATTCTGCTATACGAGTACAGCTAATGAACCGAAGACACTGTGACAGTAAAAGTCTATATAAACGTTCTAATGGAAACATTGTTTACACGAACGAAATAGTCGATTGGAGGTGCTTTTTAAATATTCAACAAGTGCCAAGACTCTTTCGAGACACTTTCAAGTTGCTTGGAGCAATGCATATTTAAAACAAAGAGAGGAAGCCGTAGTATATTTAAAGAAGCAAATGGGAAGAGATATTTATGAGAATACTTTGAATTTCAATTCGTAAATTGATTTCGGGTATTAAGAAATTGGTTACCTTGGTTTGAATAATGAAGTTTATTTATCTGCGTTTCACTTACATAACAACAGTTGAGAGTGTAAGTACCTATTTGTTGTTAGTACATATTTTAGTTTGTACAAAAAACCTTTCAGAAAATTATTTTTCATTATTTAATTTTCTAATAAAATATCATAATTCATAACTCACTTAGTGTATAAATAGGATATGTACAATGTACATAGATACTAGACAGGAAAACGGTCGCAATTAATCCCAAGATAAATTCAACGGAGCGCGACACCTGTCAAACGAGCATCTTGTCTCGTCCCCAAACCACCTCGAGCAATCTATTAGACTATACCTAAGTAAATAAAGATAATTAACGTTCAAACAAACCCAAAAGACGATTAGACAATTTGTCCAAACTCTGAACTGTCGCATCAACATAATAAGATTTTAATATGACTGATTCCTAAAGCCTAGTCAAACCATTAGTGAGTTTATATTTATCATAACGTTGCCTTCAACAACTTATTGACATCATCCCAATCAGCCCTTCTTAATGTCCCACTGCTGGGCACGGGCTTCCCTCAATACGAGGGGGATAAGGCCATAGTCCACTGCGCGGGCCTAGTGCTTGTTGGCGAACTTCACAGGTTTTCTCAGACATGCAGGTTTCCTCACGTTATTCTCCTTCACCGTAAGATAAGTGGTAATCAGGATAGAAATGATTCACACATGAAAATATCAGAGGTGCGAGACCCAGGTTTGAACCCGCATCTCTCGGTTACACAAGCGAGCACGTTACCGCTGGGTTACCACTTATTGCTGTTACATAAATAATTGACTAACTTTATAATCCTAAGAATAGAAGTTTAATTTAATCCAGAGTTATCACAACTTTATTAAGAAATTTTCTATTACTTTAATTATTTGTTCGAGATAAATTTTAAGACTTGTTTTTTCTTTCTAAGAATAAATAAATAAGTATTGTTTCACAAAACAAAATTATGTTAATAAAAATGATTACAATAAAGATAAATAGCAATATAATTTTGGCGGCCACGATATTTACATAAGAAACAGTCGTTAGAAAACCGTATACTTTATCTTGTTATGTTATATTAAGTGATCGCGAAATATTCAATAGTTAAAATCACATTATTTTGACGCATTTGTTTAAGGCTATTTATTTGAGGAGAAAATTTTAGTCCCCAACTTGACTTACAAAATTACACAAAGTACTCTAATAGAAGCCATATGGCTATATTAATAAATACTATATTGCAAGAGCACTGAATCTATTGTCTTTTCGAAGTATTGTCTTTGTACACTACAGCGTGGCGACAATGTGAGTACTGTAATTTGCCTAGAGATAAATCCAGCCGCGGACAGATGCTTCCTGCAATATAGTGAACTTACGCCTTGCTGGCGTAAACACAATACGCAAGTTACCCCTCTGTGCTGTATACGTTTATCGATGTTAACATAATATGCATACGTTTACAGAACATATTACTTTAAACTATACAATATTGTATGTTGGCAAGCATTAAGCATTAAAGTATACATAATTATACTCGTTCTGCAATTTAAAGATGGTCATTCGCACTCGGGTGCGACCCTTTGTACAGTTTTATTTGCTTAGCAAAATTTTAAAGAAATCTAGGTTATTCCTGTGCAGTAACACAATAATGCTTACGTATCAACGTAACCTACAACCACTTTATGATATAAATAACTTCTAAAACAATATTAAACACATTAAAGTGAACAATATTTCTTATAAACGTTTGTTTCATTTCAGGTAAACAACTTTCATTTGATTGACATCGGTATGCGGTATGTTATTGAAACATTAATCTCGTCAGAAGTGCCACGCCAACTCGTCTCTTTAGCCTCGGAAATAGCTTTACGATTATTTTCTAACACATCAAAGGAGGTGATTAAATGTAGGGACGATATACGTAGATTCTCAGACGATGCTGCGAACGCCACCTGCCAACTGTCGACACGTACTGCCAATTTAAATTGAGAACCCTGTAATTGATTCACGCCTTTGACTCTGATATATAATAAATATTAAGGTGTAATTTATACATCACATAGGCATTCGTATGGTAAATGTTAATTCAATTTTAAGTTTACAAAGCAGAACATTAGCATATTATGTAACATATTTAATAGATAAAATATAACTGCAATAACTTCAAAATTAGAAGGCTAGGTAACTTAAAAAACTAAAATGGTATATAAAAATATTTTTTCAAATGACATGAATGACCCAAATTATGTAACATCTGGTGGTAATATATAACTTGGGGGTCCAAATAACCTTTTCGATTCAATACGGCTGCCGCTCGTAAAACCGGAGAGGTAGACTGCCTCATGAATACCTTAGTTTCTTAGTCCACTTTAATAGTTAAATAGTGGAGACAGGTTGAAGGGATAACTTAACTTTGTTATCCCAACGGAGATCCGTTACAAGGAGGAGCTAATGGAAACATTGTAGTTTAGGTTTATGAAAATCATTAGGACACGAACTAAACAATGATTAATTCTGCTTACTAATTTGTAAATCGACTGTTAACAGAAAGTAATGTATTATTCATTTTTTTCTGAAAAGTCAGGAACATTCTAAGTTATAGAGATCTATTATATTATATGTATATAATACATTATTTTATGTAGAAGTTCACTATTTTAGATAGAATATATAGAATAAACTGAAAAAAGCTTTTTTATGAAGACAGGCTCTTTAAATAAATTGAGATGGATGCTAGTATAAACATGGATAGGCTGTTAGATTGATAGGAGTATTATCTGATATAGAAACATCATTAAGGGCGACTGATCTGATGCGTAGAGTAACACAAACACCGCCCACGCATTTAGAATCGATATTGTATTTGCACTGGCAGTGGACTTAACCAACTCACTATATGGGGATAACTCTAAATATGCTAAAGTAGCTATTTGAATGCGTCTGAGAAGTGAGAGAGGGAGCCTAGAATTCTATCGAGTATGGATGCTGTACCGTTTGTTAACTTGCAATATTGAGTTCGCTACGTTCGGAATTACAAGATGTTTTATATGTAGAATATTAGTAATACATAATATTTTATATATATTAAAAAATATATATTATTGGTCTTTTTAAAAATGATTATTATATAATAATACGAGTAACTTGAATCATAATTATATTCAAAGCAAATATAAATGTTACTTCACTATCACTACATAGTATAAAACAAGGTCCCTTCCCGCTGTCTATCCCTATGTATGATTAGATCTTTAAAACTACGCATCGGATTTTGATGCAATTCTTATTTTAATAGATAAAGTTATTCAAAAGGAAGATTTATATGTATTAATAACGGAACCCGCGGCTTCGCTCGCGCTACATCACGTTTCTTATATAAACGCTATTTTTTTTTGTTTTTTTTATTTAGGTTCTTTTATAACATCCTTACGTTGCAGACATTTATTTAAAAAATCTAAGTACTCTATTTAAAATTTAGTTAGATAAGTGAAACCTAAAACCTCATTGAAAAACGAGTTTCGCATTTTGGCGTACACAAGATGCATGTCTTAAATCAATCGACTTTTAAATATGTATTCATTATTAAAATATTATTGAAATACCTTATGACACTTTTTACATCTTGTAAAATAAGGTGCGAAACGGTTTATTATGTAAAATAATAAAAAAAATACATAAAATTGTAAAAAAAACACAGTAAACAGTCACTGTATACATTATATTTTTAGTTAAATAATATAATGTTTGAATAAATCTGACAAGCTGTGATAATTTCTTTCTAAATTAAAATAAAAACCATTTGTATTTTTTATGTAAAATTATTTTTAGCGATCTTCATAATTTTTGAAAGGTCGTTTGATAAGCGGACACGAGTATTTAAAAGTGGTTCTAAGAAGTGAACTCAGAGTGCTAGAGGGTCATGAAAACATAAAGCTTGTAATCCACAAAATATTCTCACACAGACGAAGAAAATATTCGCAAAAATTTTTTACAATATTTAAAACATGCATGGATGAGTATGTGGAAGACAAGAGGATTGTTCTCTTTACATACACATACTTTACATATTCATTACGAATACCATAAGTCAACATAGAAAACTATGATGTAGAATTACATGCCCTTATTTTTCGAGCCAAACTAAAACTGCGAATTGCAATAAGCTATCTTCTGTTCTTCTTACTCGAACAAGCGATAGGAATTTGACATTTTGCATAGAACTTATGTCAAATTTTTATCACTAGAAAGGAAAATCTCAAATATACCAGTATAGATTATTAAGAACCGCCATAAAAGTCATATTCTCCGCTAGGTATTGGATGGTTAGGCTAAAGAGTCAGGTCGAGTCAAGTGGATGCAAAGAAGGCTACAGCAACACGCGCCTTGTCAACTTTAATTCATGGCTACTAGTTAGTGACATTTTAATGGCACGCCTAGCATCTATGTACTACTCCTAATTGCTATGTATTTTTATATTATCTAAAGGTTACATCATCCTCATATTACTCTTTTCTTAGTTTACTAAGATGAAAAAATTATGAAAGCAATTTACGTTTATAAATATGGGTTATTAGATATAAATATACGAAACGATATTAAACTTAAATGTTTTTCGATGAAAATGTAAATATTTGTATGGCATAGTAATGCTGTTACTCTATAACTCTATCTCTTGCTTAACATAATGTGGAAATATATATTAAATATGTGCGTGCATATAGCATATATTTTCTTAATAGATTTCTTTTATATAATACACTATATATGAAAAAAATCTCCACATATAGATGATCTTTTAAAGACTCTAAAATATTATTTTAAGTCATTAAATCGAGAATACTAGAGATGGACTTAATGGTTCATTAAAAGATTATGAGTGCGGCAGTTAAATAGCTAAATTATAATTATTAAGTACATTTAGTAAAAGTACTTCATTGTTTACCGCAGGAAATTAAAATAATGTATAATTAATTTGTGACTTCCGAAATCTTATTCGATATTAATCATCAAATGACATTCCCTTGCCTTATGTTGAATTGAAAAAAGAAAGAGAACAAGTTCACTGCGACTGCAGTGAGATTTCACGTATTGCGTATTTGCTGTTTATATTAAAGTCGGAATACTCTTTCGTACTTATAAAGGGTTTTGCATATTATGAACGCGCCAACTACGGTTTTCATTTAGTTTTATTATGTAGCTTTGACTGCGTGTACGAGGATGTTTAATAACTTCTTTCGTTTGCTTGCTGTTGATAAAAAAATTAAGTTTCAAAATTACTGCACATTTTTCTTAAAATTTTACTTGATAACGTATATTTTTGCAAAAAAAAAAAAAACAAAATATCTTTCATCATTTAATCGATACATATATCAATCAAGTAATAAAATAATACAGTAAATTGAATGAGGTGAAAATTACTAAAATAATTTATTTACTAGCGATTTTATTTAATATTAAAATAATTTATATTACTGGCGACTCACCCTCGCTTCGCTCGGGTTCGTCCACAATTAATTCAAGACCAAAATTAGTCGAATCGGTCCAGCCGTTCTCGAGTTTTAGCGAGACTAACGAACAGCAATTCATTTTTGTATATGTAAACTAACAAGTATTTAACTGAATTTTTATTCGAATTCAATATCATAAAAATATATTGATACTTCATAGAGAGGATAAAAAGCGAGACGCCAATCCATGAAAGAAGCTTCGACGTCCTCCTGGGGATATAAAGCTCTAGTAATTGCGTTAAGATGGTGCAATTTTAACGGTTCAAATATATTTGTATACCAAGTATCGTACTTTTAGCACTCAATTTGTGAAAACATTTTAATAAAAATAAGTGTGTCACTAAGATCTAAATTTATCTTTCTTTTGAGTTAAAAATAGTTGTTTTTATCTTTACCTTATATATCTTACATTTTTTATCACTCAGGACACGATTTGTTCTATAAATACATATAAATACATCTTTATTTCTATATAGATAAATAAAATTGTTTTTTTTTTAAATTACATTTACCAAAATGCATATAATCTTCTAAAATATATATAAAAGCGAAAGGTCACTGACTCATCACGAAATATCGAAAATCGCTTGAAAAATTTGGCAGGAAGGTAGTTCACACTTAAAAGACGTCCAATTAGAACGGATTTCGCGACAGGGCCGGATTAAGGAGGTATAAGGGTTCTCGCAAATTTCTATGAAAGATTTTGTTTTTTGTGCTACAAGCTTCAAATTTGGGGGATAGCACCCAGGTACGAACCCGAGCGAAGCGAGGGTGAGTCGCTTGCATATTATATACAGTACTTACAAGTAAAAACATTTTTTTAAAGTTTTTCTTTATTTCTGAATTTGTGTGAAACAAACAAATCTCCGAAACGGCTAGAATAATTTTGACGGGATTTTCGATGGCACATAACTGATGTTATAAAAATTAACTCAGGTTACTTTTATTTGAAAATGTTTATGCTCCCGTGCAAAAAAATAGAAAACTGGCTAGAACGAAAAACGTATAAGTCGTAAGTAAGTCGTAAGAGTAAGTAGTAATAGTAAAATTTAGTCAATTAGAATTGGTATGTCGGTATCGTACAAGTAAAGTCCCGCGAGGTAGAGGCATCTCGTGTGAATGATGCCGAGTGTTCCGAGCGCAGCGTTGTTAAAACTCAAGCCGCGTTGAGTCGCGTGCGCTAATTGTGCTCTACGTAGAGTGTAACCCACCCCCCTAGTCTACCTTACTGCTCTACATTCCTTGTTTCGGTGATTCATTGTATGTGGAAAAAATATATAACTGTTGACATTGAGCTCACACATGTCTTTTTAATTTTGCTTTCTTGTTTTGTTGTTACACCATTAGTTGAGTTTATTCAGACTTGTAATGTTTGTTTGTTTTGTAAAACGTTACACGTTTTAAAGTACAAACGAGCTACAAGCAAATGTTACATAATATGGCAGTCAAGATAGAGATGAACGTTTAGTTTAGAGATAAAAGTTACTGCAACTTTGTCGTAAATCGACATTGTAAATTTTGGCTGCTGAAACATTTTATACAATATGTACGTGATTTCAATAAATCTAAGCGTGGATACAATTAAAGGCTGCGGTTGTAGACGCGTTCAGGCGACACAAACAAAAAGGTCGATAGCAAAACTAATAAACGCCGAACAAGTATTGGTAGTTTGATCGCAGCTGCACAAAACGCGAGCGACAAAACCAACCTCGAATCTGAGCCACAACAATCGTGCTGAAGTTTAATTCAATCGCTGTGCTTCGGAGTTGTGGGGAAAGGTCGGTGGAGGGAAACATGTGCGGAGACTGCGAGCCTGTGTTAATTACTATTCGTGCGGCAGCCCGCACGTCGCGAATTTTGGCTCTCGACCTAGAGTTAAGTGTAAATTTTGCACGACGTAAGCCTCTTATCATATTATATTAAAACTGTTGTCACTACGAGTACCTCTGAAAAATACTAAATAGGTACATAGAAAAATATTTTAGTTCATAATAAATTTAACACCGTAGTAAAGTACGATTCAAGTTTGTGGGTTGAGCTTGCATATAAAGGTGAATATAAGTCTACGAGGCGATGTTAATTACTACTCGTGCGGCCACACATCTTGTACTTTGGCGCCTGACGTAGGCCTTTCGCCGCAAATTTATCTTTAACACCATTGCGGTGACCCGACAATCTTGTTAATTAACACATTAATGGAATATTTGTTTTAATAAAATTATGATTAACTATTTTAAATTTTTTTTAATTATAATTTCCGATATAATTATAATTTCCGATCGAGAAGGAACTTTCTTTCAGCGTTTAAAGTGATTTCATGTCATACGCCTCTATCATGATCCACATATTTTCTTTTAGTTCATATGATTTAAAATTTTTGTAGACTTTTATCAAAGTGAATATCCGATAACATTATATGTTAAGTAACATTTCTCTCAAAGGATAATATCATGTAAATATTCCTTATATTTAATAACACATTCGTACATTAATTCAATATAACCTAAGCGTGTTCACGATTTCAATTTGAATTTTCTCATCGTATTTCACGTGCTTGCGTCAGATACCTCAAACATTCCCGTCCCTTGTTAGAAGACACCAAGCGAACGAAGAACGTACCCCCAGTGCCTTTATCATGTAAATTTCTAAGATTTCGTCTTTAAACTCGATATATAAGTTAAACGGGAAACATACTTGGTCAAACTTTTTGGAGCTTTTGAGCAGATACCTTTATTATTATATATTCTTGTGAATTAAGACCAGAAGTGAGCTTTTTTTAAAAAAAACAAGCATACTAAATCGACCTCAATTTATTGTAAGTATCTGAAAACGCTAAAACACAATTAAACTAACCAAAAAGACCACTAAGCTACCAACAAAGAAATAAACCAACAGAGTAACGACCTAACAATGCTACCACGACAAGCGTCAAGATACAACTACCCCCCGATGCCAGTTATGCATCGACTTTTATAGTTTTTTCCCCACTCCAACATCCTCTTTCCTATTCATCTTCCACACGGCCTTTCCTGACAGGAGACCGTCCTCGGGCTCCTTCATCTTCTAACCATGGGACTCAAAACCTCGACATCGAAAACCTCAGTAACGCCAGGAGCTATAGAGTCACACACTTATCATCTGCTGCCGTATAAAAAATAAAATCACCAGACAAAAAAAAACACAAAGTGCATTTCCCAAACTTGCGTGTCAATATAAAGGTTTCAATTTGATTCATTCGTGGGCTAAGCTCACCTAGCATAACCTAAGCACCGTGGATGTAAAACAAACAGATATCTGTACCAATTACCCGGGGCAGGACCCGTCGGGGGAGTGCACCCTCACGACTCGCCAGAGAACCATGTCATAGCTTTGCGTGTGTAAATCAGTACCTATAAAAGGGTGTCAATCCAACCTACCCCCAAATATACGTTTAATGTTTGCTGCAAAAACATATGCAACGGTCAACTCATAGTATGATCACTGCTCCAGGACGACATGTCTGAGTAACCTCCAAGACACTGTCCGAGCTCACACACATTAATCTTAAGCTACACAAGGTATGTTCCATATACTAGGATCGCATGTCCGAGCGCACTCCAAGACAGCATCCAATAATATGAAACCGTACCCCACTTGAAGTGCATCTGTCGGCCAGAACAGCATATCCGAGTACAAAGACCTGCGAGACATGCTATCCCCAACTGCAAGATACATCTTCCCTTGAATGTGTCAACCCCAATGCGAAAACACAAAATAAGCATCTTTTACATAAACAGCGAAAAAAATAAAATAAAATTTTTACAGTTAACATTTCTATAAAGGCCTGGCATAAAGCACAGCACCTACTATAGCACAGATCACGACTACCGCCACGCTCATGCCGAGGACTACAATCTACGTCGGCGACTTTCACTGCGATCTCGCTGGTTGTCTGATATTACAACAAAATGAAAAAAAGATCTAAAAATAACCATTAATTCAAATCATTTAATTTTCTAATTTAAGCCTGACAAGCAAAACCAAACTAAACTATACACAGCGACCAACACAAAACACGAATTACCAAAATCGCGGTACCCTCCGATAAAAACTTTTAAACAAAAACGACGAACAAATATCACACGCTAAAAAAAGTAGTGGGCGAAACAGGGCCTATCCCACTTCTGATCTTGTGAATTAAGACCAGAAGTGAGCTTTTTTTAAAAAAAACAAGCATACTAAATCGACCTCAATTTATTGTAAGTATCTGAAAACGCTAAAACACAATTAAACTAACCAAAAAGACCACTAAGCTACCAACAAAGAAATAAACCAACAGAGTAACGACCTAACAATGCTACCACGACAAGCGTCAAGATACAACTACCCCCCGATGCCAGTTATGCATCGACTTTTATAGTTTTTTCCCCACTCCAACATCCTCTTTCCTATTCATCTTCCACAATATTATAATGCTATTTAAATTAAGGCGTAATTTGTTTTATATCACTTTGATTTTAAGATGTGTCATATTCGTATCAGTTAGGTAAATTATTATTTCTTAATTTCGTTAAACACTTTAGTTTCCTACAAATTGAACTCACTTTGTGTAATAGGCTGTTAAAGGATCGATGTGGACCGGGCTGTAAGTCCATTGACATAAATTCGTATTAGTGCCAGCTCTGGTCGACTTTACGACGTCTCCAGTGTACTTATTGCTCGCTCGCGAATCTAAATATTTGCGGAGAATGTTAAATTTGCAAGAAAACAATGTACTGTACCGTCCCGATAAATTCTAAAACGGGATATTAAGCTAGTATTATGAACGAGAAGGCATGAATATTTGCTATTTCTAAACACCAAAATGGATGAACGGATACACATTCATGTGGATAGATGCATAAGCTACAGTTAATTCGCTAGAAAGAGAAAGAGAGAGAGAGAGTAAGAAATATTCACATTAAAATACACAATTTGTATGATGTTAAGTTTATTGAATGTAATGCATACTGAATAAAAATTGATTGTATTTCACAATAAAATTTAGTCGTATCATAGAAGTACTTTTTAAAATAAAAAGAAGTAAAGAAGTGAGACTTAAGTTAATTTTGTCCAAAAGATGAACACTTAAGCTGAGACGAGATGTTTAAAGGTGTCAAGGAGTTTCTTCGGAAATTGAGACTCGTGGTATGAACGCTACCCTGAATAACGATAATAAACATAGTATATTAATATTTTACGAGTTCTTTGATAAAATTTCTTCATTTAAAGAGCACTTACAATTTTCATTATTTTCAATGATACAAAAGTAAAATTATAATTATTATTTTTTTCTTGTAATTAATTGGTTTTAATATTTACCAAACTATTTAGCGCTTACCTAATTTTTTGTGCTAGGTAGCAGTAAATATTATGACAAGATGTCTGTCAGTGTGAAATTAAGTGAGTTTGTTGAGTGTAAACAGGGATAATCCTTAGCTTGACTATGATTAGCATATCGCGGGAGTCGGCGCTCGTACCCCAGAGGCATCTGCAATTTAAATCAGGGACTTGGCCGGGACCGACCGGCTTCTTAGCTCAACTCGAAATTTGAGATTTACCACGATTGGATGGTTTCGGGTTCGATTTTCTGCGTGTTCGGATTGATTGTATCCTTTATATCCAATAGAAGTCTGATTAAAATATTTTAAATCTTCGCGGATCTCGTTCAAATAACTTATTTCTATTGCGGTAGTATTTAGTTTTTCGAATAATTTCGTTTACAAAGTAATATGTTTATAACATACCTAGACTACTTACCTGCTCTGGCTTCTAATACTTCTGGTTAATTTTATTATTTTATTGTGGAGTTATGGAAAATAATTCAATATAAATAAATTTATAAATATGTTTTTAAATGTATTTAATAGAGATATAATATTATTTCTAATTATTAAATCAGCGTCAAATATTGGTAATTTCAATAATTACCAATATTATAAAAAGGGTACATCTCATGCACACAGTACCATTATTTTCCTATCAGTATACAATTTTATTATTTCTTTTTAAGCAAAGATTTAAATTGATCGATGATTGTATCGATCACTATCCGTCTATGTCAGCTTAAATATTGGGTGAAAATTTTCTACTGGGTTTTACTCCAAGATGTAGCGCTGTGAAAAATAGCCGCAGATGTAGACGTCTTCAACTGAAATTTCTTTGCTTTTCTTTAGTCGGGAACAAAGAATTTAATCGTACTTATGGGAATGTTATTTATTACTTTTCGCTTATGTTCGTTCCATTATTATTTACATATCTGCTCATTTTCAATAAGATTTTCTAAATATTTCTTCGATTTTTATTAAGTCAACAGAAGATTTGTTTGAAAGATTTGTTTTATATTATTTTATATTTATCGTATGTATTTATAAATCACAAAAGAACAAATTTCTATTGAATTGTGTACAAACCATATTTTAAATTCGTAATTTATGACAAAAATATAATATATGTATACAACTTACAAACAAAGTAAGTGCAGATGAATAAAATATGAAAAAGACTTTCATATTTTTCGAGAAGAATTTTTCGTATGCAACGTTGACCTTTAAGAATGAAGAAACCTTTGTATTATATTATCATAAGCCACTTTGCAAGCCATATCGCATTGTAATTTCGGTGCTAAATTTAATTGAGTTTACAAAATTTTAGCCAAATCGCATGTTGGGGCCGATAGTATTCTCACTTACAGCAAATTCGAATTTCAAGTAATATGAGATAAATCTACTTTAAGACCTATGTGTACTGTTACTGCTAAAACACTATACCGTCGCGACATTTCTACAAAGAGCAATTTTGGTAAAAGGGTTAAAGCAACATCACTAGGAAAGTTTGCAAGAACCCGTGGCTTATTAACTAAGGTTTCATAATATAACCAATTTGTGGTAATTGTTTAGGTTGTCCTTTAAATTTTACTTTATCCCTACATAAACCTTTGTTACTAACATTAATAATGCTTGCTTTAAACGAATATGTTGAGAAGTGCTTCTGCTTTGTTTTGCACTGTAACAGATTACGCGTTATTTTTTTATTCACTTTAAACTGACTAAGTGAATTAAAATGGACCATGACTATATATAGAAAGTGATTTCGATAATTTATTATTTATTTCTATCGATAGATTTTCAGATTTACAAAAGCGATAATTAGCGGTGTAGGTACTTCATTACCAAAATAATATATTTAATAATGCTAACATATCATAACATATCAGAATTATGATACAAAGAGATGACAGCGATTATAGTCTATTGTTATTGAAGTGAGCAGAACCGATTAATAATTAATTATCCATTGAACATAATTTGGGCGGATCACTGGGCGAGTGCTGTAATGGATTGGCCCATCTGACTTGAATTGATATAGAGCACGTAAATTATAGCC
This sequence comes from Boloria euphrosyne, assembly GCA_951802675.2. Lineage (NCBI taxonomy): Eukaryota > Metazoa > Arthropoda > Insecta > Lepidoptera > Nymphalidae > Boloria > Boloria euphrosyne. The sequence goes on along the minus strand of OX637879.1, from coordinate 7,504,472 downwards.
TCTTAAATGACAGGTTAATATGCATTTAAGGTATTGCGGTGGAAATCTGTAAACGATTTCCTTTTTCATAACTTATACGTATATTTAATAAAAAAAAACACTGATTGTGTGATAGTGATTTTATTTTATTTTTAAGAATTCTTGCAATTATTTTATTATTATATGTTTTTAATGATACCTAGTTATATTTTAGAGTAATATTTAATCATATTAATCCATCGCAGAAGATGAAACAAATGACGAAATTATATTACCATTTTTAAAGTAAAAGTTGAGTAACCAATTTTGTTAAAGTTTTCCGCAAGGTAGATGAGCTGTAGTAGGATGAACGAATCATAACTACTTTTTTGTATTTAATTAATAATCTCTGAAACTGATGTTTATTATTTATGTTGTACAAATATTTCAAGCAAATTAAATTATTAATGCATTTATTAGCCAGGAAAGTTCTAAACGCTTTAAATGTTTTTAAATAAAATAATAAGTAATTTATTACGTTCCCAAGTTCTTGAGACGGTTTCGTCCTGTTTCGTCCTGATAAAGATGCAAAAATATCTTATCTCTAAACTTTTTCTTCCATGCAAGAGATTTCAGCAACCCCTTTTAATAGAAATTAAAGCTGACTGTTTTTGAGATAACTATGTACTTACAGTTTAATTAAAGTTCGCTCGTAATTGAATTCATTTGGTGAAAATGTCGTCCATAAACAAAAGTAGAAATCTGTTCATGATGAAGTAATTTTATTTTAGTAAAGAAACTTCTTGTCTCAAAATATGTTATATTTAAATAAAGCCTTCTGATTTAGCTCTTTTCAAAGTTCCTCTACTGTGTAGGGGCAGCTGTTTAATACATTTTTATTTTAAAGAATATAAAAAAAAATCGAAAATTAGAAATAATTTACATTATTTTTGACAATATTTTTATTTTCCTTTTTAAGCCAAAAAGCAACAATATCTCATCAATATCTACACGTTACATATTAGTATTTCTACAAAATCTATCGTATACGTAGTACTTACAATAAGGAAAATTTAACAAAGTGAAAAAAATGAACACAATTAATTTAAATTCAATCGACTACCCTAAAAACAAGTTAAATTTTATAGGAATTGGCTATGAAATTGTTAGTAAACACAACGGACGGTAATTTAAAATCGGCAGCTTGTTTTTTTATTTTATTTAACACTTGCTAGTAACTAATAATTTTATATTTTATATATATTTTTAATGCTAAAATGAAAAATACGTTTATTTCAACTTTCCTCATTGTTTTCTAAGATATTTATAATCAGCCAGTTTCCCAGTCGGCGACGAAATATCCCTTTAATGGGCGTCGGAGTGTCGAGTCCTCTGCAATTTAGATTAGTCCTTTAATTAAATTAACATTATGATCCCTATCTCAACGGAGCAGGTGGTCGCCGGTATTGCCCCGTTAGAATTCTTTCCGCTCTTCGTTTTCGTCTTCAAAGTTCTGCGAGACGCGAGAATATTTTGTGTTTAAATTAAATTACTATTTACTTAACGTGCTTCCTGAATATGTTTAACAGTTTTACGAATTTAATAACTTTATAAGAAAACTTAACTTAAACACACATGTTTTTCTAAATATTCCAATTCTAATCTTTTCCGGAGTAGAACATTTTTTTTTTATCTAAAGAGAACGAATATTTGCATTTCGGTACCTAATAAAAAATTGTTATACGATCAATGTTAATAAAATGTCCACTCACTGTAACGTTTTCTCTTTAAAGACAATAATTTAAATCGTCACAAACAGCGCTACTTTTCGCGATTTAACCCTCGTTCCTTTTCCAGTCTGTTTGCGTTTATTTTATCTATTTCTGGAGCAGCGGTGCTGCGGTGCTGGTCGACCGAAAAATTAGAAATATCTCTATCCCATCGCCCGTCTGAGATCGGACGGCTACGTGATTACTAAAAGTGCAACATCTATTGTCTTGGATTTCGAATGTTTACTTTATCAATTGTCTTCCATTGAATATTTGTTTATACACTTTTCTATCACACTAGCGACTTTCCCTCGAGTGCATCAGTAGGTACAGTATAAATATAAAATAATTAATGTGGGCGTACTTGAAAAGATTTCGGACATGAAATTTTATTTTAGTGTATATTATATAAGTAATTTTTTTTTATTTAAAATGTATTTAAATCTATACATAAAATACTGTATTGTTTTTAAAAATAAAAAGAGTTAAAATAAAAATAGTTATTGTGGGCTATCCTTAGAAGATTGATATATCACATGGAGGACTTTTCTGTCAACCTTTTTAAGATATATAGTGAACCGGGGCTATTGCGTCTAAAAAGTGCAATTTTTTCGACTAGGGTAGGTTGAAGAAGCTGTATTTCTGCTACTGAATAGTTTACGGGAAAATTGCTTAAATATCTTAAATTGTCATATCCTTAAGATTTATTTTCACTTAATTGTATAAGAAAACACCGAGTATATTCTTGTTAAATTTGGTATGAATTCCAAGGACTGATTTTAGACACAATAGCCCCGTATCGGGGGTTATTGTAACTATCATTCTTAATTTCTAAACTTAAAGAGATATGATGCTTGGAATCACTGATTATGATAAAAAAAGGCATTGAAGAAAATGATTTGAGCACTTTATCTATGTAGGAAAGCTAGTTTCTGTTAAAAATACTTTTTTTGGTCAAAGAGGGGTTATTGTAGCTTTTTCTTTAAATTTAGTGTTGGGATTATGCCTGATAAGTATTGTATGTCGATTGTCGATAAATTCTATACATATAATCAAACTGTAATTTAAAAAATCTGTACATGAAATATTTTTAAGAACATGACTAACGTAATGTGTATTGAATGAATAAAACCCCAAAACAACAATTATTATAATTTTTGTCTGTTTATATGTTATCGTTTACCCTAAAAAGTACTGGACTGATTTTAATCAAATTTTGTGTAGTGATAACTTATTACTCGTGATGACTTGGGATTCTTTATATTGCAGAAAATGTTTAATTTTCACTGTAAAACAAAATAATTGGTCTAGTCCAGGAAAGCTAGCGGTGGCTAAATCTTAAGATATACGTCAAATCAAAGTCGAAGGAAATTTGAGTCTTAAATAGACCTACAGAAAAGCCTATTTCAAAATCTACCTTCTAAGTTACACTTGCAATACCTATTTTTATCAGTAAGCATAAAAAACAATAACTTAGCGAATCGCGCGTCCATGCGCTTACACAAAAAGTACTGAAACAATTTTAACTAAACTTTGTGCAGTAATAGAGTCTTACTAGGGACCGTATTTAGGATATCCTTTACTACAGAAATGAAACTAAAAAAATACTATCACAGGAATGCACAGTAACTGGTTCTATAGAGTAGTTCGTTTCAGCCCAAATACGTCCACTGCTGGACATAGGACTTCCACAAAGATTTTCACGACAACTGATCATGTAACATCCGCATTCCGCACCCAGTGAGCTCCCACTACTTTAACCAAGACGTCAGTTCACCTTGAGGGAGGCCTGCCCACGCTTCGCCTTTCAGTACGTGGCCGCCACTCGAGAACTTTGCGTCTCCAACGATCGTCTATTTTGCGAACTATGTGCCCCGCCTACTGCCACTTGAGCTTGCCTGTTTGATGGACTATACCAGTGACTTAGGTTCTACGTATCTGAAGTGTTTTTCTGGCATGGTGTAATTGCACTGTAAAATGGTAGGGACCGGCAATCCAGCGTCATCAAGAGTTGAATTCGATGCAAAAAGAGAACATAAGATCTGCTTTCTCCTTTCCAGAATGTGCCCGTGTTATATCCTGGTTGCGCAAAGTTGATAGAGATGATTGACAGAAATTTCCGTCCTCGGTTTTAGCGAGAGTTCAAAAAGCTCGTGATCCAGATGGCAAGCTTAGAAGTTTCTCGCCTATATGTTTGTCTCTTGACCTGACCATTAACGTTTTGCCGGATCTAGACGCAGCATTAAATTTCTTTTTGAGATAGACTACGTTAGGATCCTTGGCTGCGCGGCCAACAATCCAAGCCTCATAGGATTTCTGCTTTTCGCGAAAGGCACTAACTAGCACTGGATGCAACAAAGTAGCGTTCGCGATCGCCAACCCGCATGCCAAACGTGGCGATTATGGCAAATCCCCCCCAAAATGACTAACAAACAATACCGGCCCCCAGTACCCGGCAGCCTTACTATTCCTGGTCATGGTAGCGGCCTAGATAACGGTAGGGTACGAAGAATCTCCGGGTGCGGTCGGACTACCATAAACGACGACTGACCTGGCAACACTAAGCACGCGCAAACTGCGAACCGATGGATAAATTTCTGAAATCGAGGAAGAATTGTTTTTGAACTCGAGGAAAAATTGAGTAGGATACGATGGGATATTATGTGATAATCGGAGGTTCGAAGAAAGGGAAAGAACTCGATAGCACTCAAATCTGGTAACCTGCTTTATTTCCGGGAGGACGACCAACAGTCCCAAGGTGGTGTCGGGTTTACCGCCCACCAGTCTCACTTGAACAATGTGGTAAATATCGGGAGCGTGCCGACCAGGGTGTCGTACCTTGTTCTGCGAATAACAAAACGTTATTCCTTAAAACTAATTCAAGTGTACGCACCGACTTCGATATATCCTGATAAGGAGGTGGAGTCTATGTATGAGGACATTAGTAGAGCCATGTATAGCTCTAAAACCCACCTTACCGTTGTCTTGGGAGACTTCAATGCGAAACTAGGCAAGCGAGAAGGCGATGAGCTGACAGTGTGTCAATTTGGATTTGGTTGTCGAAACCATCGGGGACATCTACTTGCGCGTTTTATGGAGAAGGAGGGACTCTGAATAATGAAGTCCTTTTTCAAAAAATGAAACCACAGAAAGTGGACTTAGATGAGCCTGATGATGATGAGATAGACTTCATCATGTCAACGAAAAAGCAAATATTCAATGATGTCTCTGTGATCAGTGCGTTTAAAACCGGAAGCGATCACCAGCTTGTGAGGGGCGAATTGAATATCAGTGAAAGGCTCCACAATAAATCCAAAACCCCGAGAGCTTTCAGTTAGAACTCCAAAACCGTTTCGATTTCGATTGCCTAGATAGCGATGTGAACTCCTATAATGATGGGTTTGTAGAAGCTGACCAATCAATTGCGTCTAAATACATGATGCTCTTCTTAAAATAGACCCAAAAAGATCTCTGATCCTACCCTCGAGCTCATGAAGGAAAGGAGAGAGATGGTTTTGCAGTCGTCGGATGACGCGTCTAAATATCGGCAACTTAATAAACAGATTTCGAAGTCGATTCGATGCTCTTTTTGAAGTAGACACAGACGTAGACATTCAATGTCCAATAAGCGCTGCGTACGTGGACTAACCCGGCTATACGTTGGAATATAATTTCAACCCATGGGCCGGAGTCTATTTGTAGGTGCGAAACCTCTGTTTCCAGCGTCTCCGCCATCTTAAAGACCCCATATTCTCTACGATTTGGGTAATCGTAGTTACAGGAATCGAAAAGATCCTGTATTCCTGTGTCTACCAATTGCACACAGGTGACCAGGAGACAACTCGATTGCTTGAACATCTCAGTGAGGAAAGCTGATATGGCTATACAACGGTGCCCCACTGCGCAGCGTGTCTTTCTGGGGGACTTTAACGCCCATCATGAAGATTGGCTGTTCCCATACCAGAAGACGGACCATGAGAAGCGTGGAAGTATGCGGTGTCACTTGGACTCTCCCAGTTGATTGAGCAAGCAACAAAGGTAGTCGATGTAGACGGCCACACAGCTAATTGTCTGGACTTTCTGCCGACAACTGATCCAGACAGATATAACATCCAGGTTTCATCCCCATTGGGTAGCTCTGACAACTGTCTGGTGTAAACTGTATGTCTTTTTATCCACCATTTAACGACTCTATTGGTGTAAGACGAGTATGGCCACACAAGTCAGCAGATTGGGATGAGATGCGACTCTTTTTGGCATCCTTTCCTTGGCGGCAGGTCTGCTTCTTTTCTCCCGATCCGTCTAAATGTGCGGTTGTTATAACTGATGTGGTACAAGTGATGGAATACTTTATCCCATGCACCGATGTATCCGTTGGTGGCAAAGCTCGCCCATGGTTTAATTCCGAATGCACCTTTGCTGAAAAGCATAAGCTTACCTTGCCTGGGTTGACGCTCAAGACCGCAAAGCTCCGGATGTGAGATTCAAGAAGAGAGCCTTTAACTTAGCCACCAAGTCCTACAAAAACACATTAAAGAAGGCTCGTCTTGACCGAATTACACATAATGACGCAAAGCTCTCTGCCCAACCATCTAGCAGCAGAGCTTTTTGGTCCCTTGCCAAAGCGGTCGAGAGTCGAGACGAACATCTGACAACCCTCATAGCCACCGCTGGTAAAACTTGACGGATCTCTGGCTCATGCGGTAAAGTGCTTGCTTCTCTTTTTGCCCAAAATTCATATTTGTCTGGCAATGCTACTCCACCACATCTATCTCACTGCGTATTCTCAATGGCTGAAATCTCCATCCAACTGATAATGAGGTAAAGAGAGTATTGTGTCGTCTAGATGTGAATAAAGCCAGTGGTCCTGATGGTATACCAGCGATAGTGCTTAAAACATGTGCTCCCGAGTTGTCTCCGATACTGACACGTCTATACCGCATTTCTCTTAAGACTGGTATAGTATCAAAATCCTGGAAGCTTGCCAACGTGCAACCAGTGCCCAAGTAAGGTAGCCGTGCCGACCCTGCCAATTATCGTCCGATCTCAATCACCTCCGTACTCTGCAAGATTATGGGGCGTTATTGAACACTCGTCTTATGGCATACCTAGAACAGAACGATCTCCTCAGTGATCGACAATATGGGTTTCGTCGGAATCGGTCGACTGGGGACCTTCTAGTGTATGCCAATCACACTTTTGGCGACGCTTTTGAGCGAGGCGGGGAGGCGATTGCCGTTTATCTTGATGTCTCAAAGGCCTATGACAGGGTCTGGCACGCTAGCCTTATAAGCAAGCTTTCAGCCTATAACATATCTCCTGACCTGATTGGCTGGATTAAAGTTTTCCTGAGCGACCACTCATAGTTGTGGTTGAGGGTTGTTCATCACAACTCTTAAAGACCAACTCTGGAGTTCCTCAGGTACATGTTCTCTCTGCCACTTTGTTCCATTTGCATATTACCGATCTGCTTATACCCGTTATCTATGGGTACGCAGACGACAGCACTGTTGAATAGAGATACCTACCGAATCCTCGGGCCAGTAGAGATCAAATTCAGTCCGAAAGAAAGGCCATGGTAAAGCGGTTTAATGTCACACTCAGGGCAGTCTCCACTTGGGGCGATGCCAATCTTGTGAGTTTAAACGCCACCAAAACATAGGCGTGCCTGTTCACCACAAAAAGGAGTCCTTGAACCTTGACTCCTACTTTCCGACATATGCCTCTGGAATACACTGACCGTCTGCAGGTACTGGGGATGGACATTACCCCCAACATGAGCTACGGGCGGTTCATCGAGTCTAAGGCTAATGTAGCAGCGAGGAAAGTTGGCATCCTCGCAAAGGTCTGTCAGTTTTTCACACCGGGTCAGCTTATTAATTTATATAAAGCTCAAGTACGGTCTTGCGTGTATTTCATGTAGTCACTGTAGTCACATTTAAGCTGGTGCTGCGGAATGCCATCTGTCGGCCTTGGACTCGATTGAGACGCGTGCGCAGAGGCTTATTGGTAACCCTACGCTGGTAAAAGCCAACTTACAAAGCCTCGATAACCGAAGTAGGGTTGCCAGCCCTTGCTTGCTTGCTTGTGTACTCTATAGGTTGCATTTCGGTGAGTGTGCGCAGGAACTACACGACCTAATTCCCCTATCCCTTTCTATTATCCGCGACCCGATCTGCTAGTCTCCATCGTTATGTCGTAGACATTCCATCCGTCTGGACGAAGCGATTCGCTACGTCATTTATTATACGTGCGGCTAAGGATCAGAACAACCTGCCTGCGTCAGTGTTTCCGTCCGATTAATACATTATGTGCCTTCAAGGCTAGAGTGAATAGGTGGCTACTGAATTAGTGCGACTTACCATCTATGACTGCGATACCACTTACCATCAGGCGGAACGTAGTCAAGCACTTATATAGTATTAAAAAAAATTAAAAAATTCCCTAATACGTGACCTTCGCACTTTTAATACTGTGAGTATTATGGACGCTATAGAGCGAAACAAAGGCTCCAAAATTTTTAACGAGCGATCTGTCTATTGGATAAAGCCGGCACGTAACGACAGTAAGATCGTTTCATCTAATCCTGAGCTTATGGGCGAGATCGAAAGATTTTATGGACAGCAATTTGCATCAACGCGACAACCCATCAGTCTGGACCGGACTTACCTGACACTATACCGAAGAAATCTCGGACGTTAGCCTGAGCGAGATTAGGATGGCTCTCACACAGCTCAAAAACAACAAAGCAGCGGGTGCAGATGGAATTATGACAGAGTTTCTGAAGGCGAGTGAAAAACCGATCCTTGAGGCCATTCGGAAGCTATTTAATTCTGTCATATTCCAAAGTACGGCCCCACGAGCATGGAGCAGAAGCGCTATGGTACTGTACTTTAAAAAACGCGATTATACCTTGCTAAAGAACTTCCCATAGTGCTTCTTAGCCATGTCTACAAGCTGTTTTCGAGAGTCATCACGAACCGTCTAGATAGCAGGTTTACGACTTCCAGCCTCCCGAAAAGGCTGGCTTCCGTAAAGGCTTCAGTACCGTAGACCACACACATACGCTGCGGTATTATACAAAAGACCGAGGGATGTAACTTGCCTCTTTGCTTGGCATTTGTGGACTACAAAAAAGCCTTCGATTTGATAGAGACCTGGGCTGTGCTGCAGTCTCTCCAACGGTGGCAGATGGACCACTGGTATATCGAAGTGTTGAAGTGTCTATTTGCAAACGCCCTTATTTCAGTCCGACTTCAGGATCGGAACTCTAGAACCATCCAATTGCAGCAAGGAGTACATTAGGGCGATGTCATCTCGCCGAAATTGTTTACGGCTGCATTGGAAGATGTCTTCAAGGTCCTGGACTGAAACAGACTCGGCATCAATATCAACGCCGAGTACATCACTCACTTCCGATTTGCCGACGATATATAGCTGGTCATGGCTGAGACCGTGGAGGACATCAGTATTATGCTAAATGACCTCAATAAAGTCCCCGAGCGAATTGGTCTCAAATAAACATTTTAAAAACGAAAATTATGTCGAATGTCCATGTTTCAACCACTCCAGTTTCTATCAGTCACTCTATGTTGCTTGAAGTTGTTGATGAGGTATGGTAATAGGGTTGTATGTATACCTTGGACAAACTGTCCAAGTAGGTTTGATCAGTGTGTGTTGCCAGTGATGACATACGGCACAGAAACGTGGCCGCTCACGATGGGCCTCATAAAAAAGCTCAAGGCCACACAGAGAGCAATGGAGAGGGCTATGCTCGGAGTTTCCCTGCGTAATCGTATTAGAAACAAGGAGATACGCAGAAAAACCAATGTCACCGACAAAGCCCACCGAATATCCAAGCTCAAGTGGCAATGGGCGGGGCACATTGCTCGTACAACGGATGGTCGATGGGGACGCAAAGTTCTAGAGTGGCCGCCACGAACCTGAAAGCGAAGCGTGGGCAGGCCTCCCCCAAGGTGGACCGACGACTATGTTAAAGTCGCTGGACCCCAATGGATACGGAGGGCGCAAGACCGTTTGTCGTGGGGATCTTTGAGAGAGGCCTTTGTTCACCAGTGGACGTATATGGGCTGAGAAGAAAAGAAGGTGGCTATGGGCACCTTTGAACGTACCAGGCAAGGGTTAGATGGACCCGGGGGGCCCCAACTGATATCTGACAGTTATCCGGGTACGTAGTCAGAAAAAAATCAAGCAAGGAAAATGTATGGTCTTCAATATCCGGTACTCTGTTTCGGTACTAATTGTATTAATCGATACGTCAGGGCAAAATCAAAGATGACTTTCCCTGCGTATTCTATGGTTTGAGATCCCAACTACTCTATGAAAAAAATTTACAGATCAAGATTGACAGGTCATTCGCTCAAACGGCTACAAACCCCAGCTTTGGGCAGAAAGACATACTCCAAGGTGTAACGGGATATTTCAAATAAGATGTACCGCCATGAGAAGATATCTGTGACTTCGTCGAAAAAAGGAAGGAGGAGGAAGGTTTTATTAATAAGCAAAAAAAAATCAAAGTTTGTAAAAAATACCTAGGGACCTGGGTATACCTAGGGATACCTAGGGAAGAACCCGAACGAAGCGAGGTATGTCACTAGTTACTGAATATTTTCTTCCTTCATCTACATAATGAAGTCTCATTTTAATTGTACCATCAGGGCTTATCCACGTCCACTTCCTGTGGTTTCGTAACTTGAAAAAGGAGTACATCCTTTTCTAAGAGAAAGAAGATCCTCCTTTTCTTCTACCTTCCATAAAATGTGCTAGTAAATACCCCCGATGGTTTCCACATCTAAATTTGAAATTCCAATTTGCCCCGCTTTCAGCTCGTCGCCTTCTCGTTTGTCTAGTTTCATTTTGGAGTCTCCCATGACGTAATGTCGGTTTTGGAGCTATGTATGGCTCTACTAATGTCCTCATACATAGATTTCACCTCATCATACTAATTTTAAGGAATATAGCTTCGTGTGCGCATGTTCAGTGATGCCAGGTCGAGTCGTCATTGACGATTGCATTTAGTTGTACTTGAAAAATTGTACTAGAAAATGCTGCCACCCATCCTCCGTTGTTTATGTCTTAGTCGCCTTTTAAACACCCTCGGCCAGAAATGGGGTGGTGATATTCTATGCCAGCATCTAACGGCGATAGAGCAGTAGTAAAATTAAACTAAACTAAGTGGGAAATCAATCGTTGGTACGTTATGAGATATAGCATAAAACCAAAAATATTTTTTGTAATTTTAAGCGCGAGCGAAGCCGCAGGTCCCGCTAGTTTTGAGTAAAACACGTTTTCATATATATTTAACCGACTGCAAAAAAGGAGAAGGTTATAATATGTTCCACTGTATATATGTTTTTTATGTAGGTATGTCCACCGATTTCCCCACCAACCGTTGGCTGATTTCAATAAATAAAAATATTAGGTCACTTTTAGGTATATTATTTTATAGGTGAGCATCATCTAAAAAAACGTACTTAAATAATTATGTAAATATTTTTAAAAAAATTTACCTGTTACCTACCATTTACTTACAAAGTCTGTTTTTCACTTTATCGATAAACATACGTTGGCATCACTAATTTTAAATTAAAATTTTATTTCCATACTAAAATCAGCGGGGTTAATGTGTCTTTCTTTGTAGACACAATAACCCCGTGTAACAATTTTCGCGGGGTTAATGTATCTTTATAAATAACTCTAGAGAACTACGGCAGAGAAAGAAATTAATTATCAATTAACAAGGACTTATTCATTCTAATTTTTCTTACCAGAAAAATTTATTCAATAAGGCTCGCAGTAAAATTTTATGAAATAAAATGCAACAGTAAGTTTCCAGAACACTGAACAAAAAAATGTTTAATGATAAAAATACGCCATCAGTAAAACAGTAGACGCGATAGAAGAACACTCTATAATCCACTTTTTTAAGCATTAGTTTCTCTATCTAACTAGTAGTGTAGTTTCTCATAAATCGATTTGTGAAGGAAGATAAAATGATTAGACACAATAACCCCGAAGTTGCAATAACCCCGGTTCACTATACATTATTGTATAGGTACATTATTTTGATATCAATTGAGCTAGCGATGAAAGCGCCCAAAAATATTATTTTTTACTATAATATGAATGTATTGTTCATATAATGTAATGTAAAAACCTTTCGGAAGATTATTTAGAATTTGGCATTATTTAGAAAACAACGATTTTTTTACTATGTATAAATGACTATGTATCAATTTATACATACTACGACGAACTGTAGAATATTATACACATTAGACACAATCATGAATAAATTATACAAAACATTTAACTTTATGAAATAGCTCAATAAGTATTCATTATTGTAATATGATACAGGAACATTAAAAAGACACGAACATTTACCTTCCCTCGAAGGTATGCAGTTACAGCCAATTATTTTTACTTTATGGCGGATAAAGTAAAGTTTACCCCATCAGTGCTAGCAACCCGCAATAAGTTACGAGTAATGGAGGATAAGGGTGAAAAGACTGAGATATTTTAGAGTGATATAGTATCAAATGGGTGTGGTAATTTTTGAGTGAAATTTACTGAATAATAAAATCACTAAACATATCTCAACTAAATTCTACTTTATTAGACTTAAACTGACAATATCTATTAGCCAGTTGTGAAAGTTTAAATTATTGCTGCTGACATTGACGCCCGAAGAAAAATTGCCTTTCTCAAGTTTGAGCGCTTAATACCGAAGTTTGTTTTGTCAATATTTTATTATCGCCGCTCGAAGACGCGCCATTCGATCATCCGAAACCTTTTTTAGTATTCCCGGGGACGGATTTTTTTATGTTATTTGTAATTATAATAAAATTTCGTTTAGCCAAATGCTTACTAATCGTATACGATTTGACTTTCAAAACAGTTTGAGGGAAATTATGGTTTACAAACATCGGCCTTGCCGTATTCATTAAAGCTCATCAGTAAAGCTGAATAACATTGAATATCAAATCTCTACACATAATTTTGGTTTGTGTAACCATTGTTTACATTTTACTGTTTGATTTCGCGAGTATTTAATATGTTCAACTTCAAGCTCGTGTTCCAAATTATAAGTAATACGAGTCCAAGTACTCGTATAAAGTAGTATTCAAGCAAAAATCTGTGTACTATGTAAATGACACGTCACAACGATCCGAGGAAATCCAAAGACTTCACAAAACCATTGACTGACTGATAACAAGGTTAAAATTCACTTTAAAGGTTTGACTCCAATGACTAACTTAAGTTGAAAAGTGACTTAATTTTATTCAAATCATGTCTAAAATACAAAATGATGTTATGTAGTATTAAAGTAGACTAATTCTTTTCTTATCATTCTTTCATTGACGGTATATTGCTGACATTATATTTTGATTTCTTCTTGTTTTTCGAGTGTAGAAGCTCATTGTTGTCGTGGAAAATGTATGGGTATTACTGAGATTTCCTATAAATGGATTTAACTGTAGTTCATTTTTTTTCTTAATAGTTTCGATTTTTTACGTTTGGTAAAATGCATTTACGCATAACACCAGGTTAAAGGCCAGTTGTACTAACTAAAATCCATCAAAAACCTTCCCGTCGTAATTGCTTACGCTTTCAACCACGACGTCGCATGTCTGCCGAAGCAGACTACACAGCCTAGAGGTTGCTCCAAAGTCCACTCTGCTATCAGAGAAGTACCTGAAGTGACCGCATTGCACACCACTCATCGAAGTGGTTGAACCTCCTTGTGCGTTTTTTGGCTTCGCACCCGGCTGTGTTGCCGGACGCTGGATGAACCTCCCACGACAAGGCAGGTCCGTTCGTCATTATTTTGCCAATGTTCGTGTGATTAAATATTTTGTTAATTCCATTTGTCAAATTATGTCATAGAGTAGCTATAAATACATTTCTGTTACGTGCAGTATACCGATAATATTTACACTTTGAAAGCTATATACACATGAGCGTATGATAAATTCGCTGTGCAGCACCCCAGGCGTTTCCGCTTCACTCGCCTCGGATGCACGCCGGTGCGATCGATCGTGTGAATACACCTTTATCCGTTTTTTATTTTTTATTTTCACTTATTTATAGCCAGCTATTGAATCTCGTCCTCGTATGAACACATATTTTTTTCAATGATCGATTCGTTAGCAAAGCCGACAGAGTCAGCTGGGATGAGACCGGAACTGCAACAGAAAGTATAATTTTTTAGACGCACACAATGTTATCAGTGACACAATTAATAGACAAATTTATAATCATACGCTAAATTACAACACAGTTAAATTTCCGCTCATAATTATTAAGTGGCATCAGTAAATCACATGACCCTTTTCGTTTGATATATAGTGAACCGGGGCTATTGCGTCTAAAAAGTGCAATTTTTTCGACTAGGGTAGGTTGAAGAAGCTGTATTTCTGCTACTGAATAGTTTACGGGAAAATTGCTTAAATATCTTAAATTGTCATATCCTTAAGATTTATTTTCACTTAATTGTATAAGAAAACACCGAGTAAATTCTTGTTAAATTTGGTATGAATTCCAAGGACTGATTTTAGACACAATAGCCCCGTATCGGGGGTTATTGTAACTATCATTCTTAATTTCTAAACTTAAAGAGATATGATGCTTGGAATCACTGATTATGATAAAAAAGGCATTGAAGAAAATGATTTGAGCACTTTATCTATGTAGGAAAGCTAGTTTCTGTTAAAAATACTTTTTTTGTTCAAAGAGGGGTTATTGTAGCTTTTTATTTAAATTTAGTGTTGGGATTATGCCTGATAAGTATTGTATGTCGATTGTCGATAAATTCTATACATATAATCAAACTGTAATTTAAAAAATCTGTACATGAAATATTTTTAAGAACATGACTAACGTAATGTGTATTGAATGAATAAAACCCCAAAACAACAATTATTATAATTTTTGTCTGTTTATATGTTATCGTTTACCCTAAAAAGTACTGGACTGATTTTAATCAAATTTTGTGTAGTGATAACTTATTACTCGTGATGACTTAGGATTCTTTATATTGCAGAAAATGTTTAATTTTCACTGGAAAACAAAATAATTGGTCTAGTCCTGGAAAGCTAGCGATGGCTAAATCTTAAGATATACGTCAAATCAAAGTCGAAGGAAATTTGAGTCTTAAATAGACCTACAGAAAAGCCTATATGAAAATCTACCTTCTAAGTTACACTTGCAATACCTATTTTTATCAGTAAGCATAAAAAACAATAACTTAGCGAATCGCGCGTCCATGCGCTTACACAAAAAGTACTGAAACAATTTTAACTAAACTTTGTGCAGTAATAGAGTCTTACTAGGGACCGTATTTAGGATATCCTTTACTACAGAAATGAAACAAAAAAAATACTATCACAGGAATGCACAGTAACTGGTTCTATAGAGTAGTTCGTTTCAGCCCAAATACGTCCACTGCTGGACATAGGACTTCCACAAAGATTTTCACGACAACTGATCATGTAACATCCGCATTCCGCACCCAGTGAGCTCCCACTACTTTAACCAAGACGTCAGTCCACCTTGTGAGAGGCCTGCCCACGCTTCGCCTTTCAGTACGTGGCCGCCACTCGAGAACTTTGCGTCTCCAACGATCGTCTATTCTGCGAACTATGTGCCCCGCCTACTGCCACTTGAGCTTGCCTGTTTGATAGGCTATACCAGTGACTTAGGTTCTTCTACGTATCTGAAGTGTTTTTCTGGCATGGTGTAATTGCACTGTAAAATGGTAGGGACCGGCAATCCAGCGTCATCAAGAGTTGAATTCGATGCAAAAAGAGAATATAAGATCTGCTTTCTCCTTTCCAGAATGTGCCCGTGTTATATCCTGGTTGCGCAAAGTTGGTAGAGATGATCGACAGAAATTTCCTTCCTCGGTTTTAGCGAGAGTTCAAAAAGCTCGTGATCCAGATCAAGCAAGCAAGCAAGCTTAGAAGTTTCTCGCCTATATGTTTGTCTCTTGACCTGACCATTAACGTTTTGCCGGATCTAGACGCAGCATTACATTTCTTTTTGAGATAGACTACGTTAGGATCCTTGGCTGCGCGGCCAACAATCCAAGCCTCTTGGATTCCTACTTTTTGCAAAAGGCACTAACTAGCACTGGATGCAACAAAGTAGCGTTCGCGATCGCCAACCCGCATGCCAATCGTGGCGATTATGGCAAATCCCCCCCCAAAATGACTAACAAACAATACCGGCCCCCAGTACCCGGCAGCCTTACTATTCCTGGTCATGGTAGCGGCCTAGATAACGGTAGGTTACGAAGAATATCCGGGTGCGGTCGGGCTACCATAAACGACGACTGAACTGGCAACACTAAGCACGCGCACACTGCGAACCGATGGATAAATTTCTGAAATCGAGGAAGAATTGTTTTTGAACTCGAGGATAAAATTGAGTAGGATACGATGGGATATTATGTGATAATCGGAGGTTCGAAGAAAGGGAAAGAACTCGATAGCACTCAAATCTGGTAACCTGCTTTATTTCCGGGAGGACGACCAACAGTCCCAAGGTGGTGTCGGGTTTATCGCCCACCAGTCTCACGTGAACAATGTGGTAAATATCGGGAGCGTGCCCACCAGGGTGTCGTACCTTGTTCTGCGAATAACAAAACGTTATTCCTTAAAACTAATTCAAGTGTACGCACCGACCTCGATATATCCTGATAAGGAGGTGGAGTCTATGTATGAGGACATTAGTAGAGCCATGTATAGTTCTAAAACCCACCTTACCGTTGTCTTGGGAGACTTCAATGCGAAACTAGGCAAGCGAGAAGGCGATGAGCTGACAGTGTGTCAATTTGGATTTGGTTGTCGAAACCAACGGGGACATCTACTTGCGCGTTTTATGGAGAAGGAGGGACTCTGAATAATGAACTCCTTTTTCAAAAAATGAAACCACAGAAAGTGGACTTAGATGAGCCTGATGATGATGAGATAGACTTCATCATGTCAACGAAAAAGCAAATATTCAATGATGTCTCTGTGATCAGTGCGTTTAAAACCGGAAGCAATCACCAGCTTGTGAGGGGCGAATTGAATATCAGTGAAAGGCTCCAAAACCGTTTCGATTTCGATTGCCTAGATAGCGATGTGAACTCCTATAATGATGGGTTTGTAGAAGCTGACCAATCAATTGCGTCTAAATACATGATGCTCTTCTTAAAATAGACCCAAAAAGATCTCTGATCCTACCCTCGAGCTCATGAAGGAAAGGAGAGAGATGGTTTTGCAGTCGTCGGGTGACGCGTCTAAATATCGGCAACTTAACAAACAGATTTCGAAGTCGATTCGATGCTCTCTTTGAAGTAGACACAGACGTAGACATTCAATGTCCAATAAGCGCTGCGTACGTGGACTAACCCGGCTATACGTTGGAATATAATTTCAACTCATTGGCCGGAGTCTATTTGTAGGTGCGAAACCTCTGTTTCCAGCATCTCCGCCATCTTAAAGACCCCATATTCTCTACGATTTGGGTAATCGTAGTTACAGGAATCGAAAAGATCCTGTATTCCTGTGTCTACCAATTGCACACAGGTGACCAGGAGACAACTCGATTGCTTGAACATCTCAGTGAGGAAAGCTGATATGGCTATACAACGGTGCCCCACTACGCAGCGTGTCTTTCTGGGGGACTTTAACGCCCATCATGAAGATTGGCTGTTCCCATACCAGAAGACGGACCATGAGAAGCGTGGAAGTATGCGGTGTCACTTGGACTCTCCCAGTTGATTGAGCAAGCAACAAAGGTAGTCGATGTAGACGGCCACACAGCTAATTGTCTGGACTTTCTGCTGACAACTGATCCAGACAGATATAACATCCAGGTTTCATCCCCATTGGGTAGCTCTGACAACTGTCTGGTGTAAACTGTATGTCTTTTTATCCACCATTTAACGACTCTATTGGTGTTAGGCGAGTATGGCCACACAAGTCAGCAGATTGGGATGAGATGCGACTCTTTTTTGCATCCTTTCCTTGGCGGCAGGTCTGCTTCTTTTCTCCCGATCCGTCTAAATGTGGTTGTTATAACTGATGTGGTACAAGTGATGGAATACTTTATCCCATGTACCGATGTATCCGTTGGTGGCAAAGCTCGCCCATGGTTTAATTCCGAATGCACCTTTGCTGAAAAGCATAAGCTTACCTTGCCTGGGTTGACGCTCAAGACCGCAAAGCTCCGGATGTGAGATTCAAGAAGAGAGCCTTTAACTTAGCCACCAAGTCCTACAAAAACACATTAAAGAAGGCTCGTCTTGACCGAATTACACATAATGACGCAAAGCTCTCTGCCCAACCATCTAGCAGCAGAGCTTTTTGGTTCCCTGGATCCCTGGCTCATGCGGTAAAGTGCTTGCTTCTCTTTTTGCCCAAAATTCATATTTGTCTGGCAATGCTACTCCACCACATCTATCTCACTGCGTATTCTCAATGGCTGAAATCTCCATCCAACTGATAATGAGGTAAAGAGAGTATTGTGTCGTCTAGATGTGAATAAAGCCAGTGGTCCTGATATATGGTATACCACCAGCGATAGTGCTTAAAACATGTGCTCCCGAGTTGTCTCCGATACTGACACGTCTATACCGCATTTCTCTTAAGACTGGTATAGTATCAAAATCCTGGAAGCTTGCCAACGTGCAACCAGTGCCCAAGTAAGGTAGCCGTGCCGACCCTGCCAATTATCGTCCTATCTCAATCACCTCCATACTCTGCAAGATTATGGGGCGTTATTGAACACTCATCTTATGGCATACCTAGAACAGAACGATCTCCTCAGTTATCGACAATATGGGTTTCGTCGGAATCGGTCGACTGGGGACCTTCTAGTGTATGCCAATCACACTTTTGGCGACGCTTTTGAGCGAGGCTGGGAGGCGATTGCCGTTTATCTTGATGTCTCAAAGGCCTATGACAGGGTCTGGCACGCTAGCCTTATAAGCAAGCTTTCAGCCTATAACATATCTCCTGACCTGATTGACTGGATTAAAGTTTTCCTGAGCGACCACTCATAGTTGTGGTTGAGGGTTGTTCATCACAACTCTTAAAGACCAACTCTGGAGTTCCTCAGGTACCTGTTCTCTCTGCCACTTTGTTCCATTTGCATATTACCGATCTGCTTATACCCGTTATCTATGGGTACGCAGACGACAGCACTGTTGAAGAGAGATACCTACCGAATCCTCGGGCCAGTAGAGATCAAATTCAGTCCGAAAGAGAGGCCATGGTAAAGCGGTTTAATGTCACACTCAGGGCAGTCTCCACTTGGGGCGATGCCAATCTTGTGAGTTTCAACGCCACCAAAACATAGGCGTGCCTGTTCACCACGAAAAGGAGTCCTTTAACCTTGACTCCTACTTTCCGACATATGCCTCTGGAATACACTGACCGTCTGCAGGTACTGGGGATGGACATTACCCCCAACATGAACTACGGGCGGTTCATCGAGTCTAAGGCTAATGTAGCAGCGAGGAAAGTTGGCATCCTCGCAAAGGTCTGTCAGTTTTTCACACCGGGATAGCTTATTAATTTATATAAAGCTCAAGTACGGTCTTGCGTGTATTTCATGTAGTCACTGTAGTCACATTTAAGCTGGTGCTGCGGAATGCCATCTGTCGGCCTTGGACTCGATTGAGACGCGTGCGCAGAGGCTTATTGGTAACCCTACGCTGGTAAAAGCCAACTTACAAAGCCTCGATAACTGACGTAGGGTTGCCAGCCCTTGCTTGCTTGCTTGTGTACTCTATAGGTTGCATTTCGGTGAGTGTGCGCAGGAACTACACGACCTAATTCCCCTATCCCTTTCTATTATCCGGCGACCCGATCTGCTAGTCTCCATCGTTATGTCGTAGACATTCCATCCGTCCGGACGAAGCGATTCGCTACGTCATTTATTATACGTGCGGCTAAGGATCGGAACAACCTGCCTGCGTCAGTGTTTCCGTCCGATTAATACATTATGTGCCTTCAAGGCTAGAGTGAATAGGTGGCTATTGAATTAGTGCGACTTACCATCTATGACTGCGATACCACTTACCATCAGGCGGAACGTAGTCAAGCACTTATATAGTATAAAAAAAGTAAAAAAATTCCCTAATACGTGACCTTCGCACTTTTAATACTGTGAGTATTATGGACGCTATAGAGCAAAACAAAGGCTCCAAAATTTTTAACGAGCGATCTGTCTATTGGATAAAGCCGGCTCGTAACGACAGTAAGATCGTTTCATCTAATCCTGAGCTTATGGGCGAGATAGAAAGAAATTATGGACAGCAATTTGCATCAACGCGACAACCCATCAGTCTGGACCGGACTTACCTGACACTATACCGAAGAAATCTCGGACGTTAGCCTGAGCGAGATTAGGATGGCTCTCACACAGCTCAAAAACAACAAAGCAGCGGGTGCAGATGGAATTATGACAGAGTTTCTGAAGGCGAGTGGAAAACCGATCCTTGAGGCCATTCAGAAGCTATTTAATTCTGTCATATTCCAAAGTACGGCCCCACGAGCATGGAGCAGAAGCGCTATGGTACTGTTCTTTAAAAAATGCGATTATACCTTGCTAAAGAACTTCCCATAGTGCTTCTTAGCCATGTCTACAAGCTGTTTTCGAGAGTCATCACGAACCGTCTTGATAGCAGGTTTGACGACTTCCAGCCTCCCGAAAAGGCTGGCTTCCGTAAAGGCTTCAGTACCGTAGAGTTAGACCACACACATACGCTGCGGTATTATACAAAAGACCGAGGGATGTAACTTGCCTCTTTGCTTGGCGTTTGTTGACTACAAAAAAGCCTTCGATTTGATAGAGACCTGGGCTGTGCTGCAGTCTCTCCAACGGTGGCAGATGGACCACTGGTATATCGAAGTGTTGAAGTGTCTATTTGAAAACGCCCTTATTTCAGTCCGACTTCAGGATCGGAACTCTAGAACCATCCAATTGCAGCAAATGTACTCCACATTAGGGCGATGTCATCTCGCCGAAATTGTTTACGGCTGCATTGGAAGATGTCTTTAAGGTCCTGGACTGAAACAGACTCAGCATCAATATCAACGCCGAGTACATCACTTACTTCCGATTTGCCGACGATATATAGCTGGTCATGGCTGAGACCGTGGAGGACCTCAGTATTATGCTAAATGACCTCAATAAAGTCCCCGAGCGAGTTGGTCTCAAATAAACATTTTAAAAACGAAAATTATGTCGAATGTCCATGTTTCAACCACTCCAGTTTCTATCAGTGACTCTATGTTGCTTGAAGTTGTTGATGAGGTATGGTAATAGGGTTGTATGCATACCTTGGACAAACTGTCCAAGTAGGTTTGATCAGTGTGTGTTGCCAGTGATGACATACGGCACACAAACGTGGCCGCTCACGATGGGCCTCATAAGAAAGCTCAAGGCCACACAGAGAGCAATGGAGAGGGCTATGCTCGGAGTTTCCCTGCGTAATCGTATTAGAAACAAGGAGATACGCAGAAAAACCAATGTCACCGACATAGCCCACCGAATATCCAAGCTCAAGTGGCAATGGGCGGGGCACATTGCTCGTACAACGGATGGTCGATGGGGACGCAAAGTTCTAGAGTGGCCGCCACGAACCTGAAAGAAGCGTGGGCAGGCCTCCCCCAAGGTGGACCGACGACTTAGTTAAAGTCGCTGGACCCCAATGGATACGGAGGGCGCAAGACCGTTTGTCGTGGGGATCTTTGAGGGAGGCCTATGTCCAGCAGTGGACGTATACGGGCTGAGAAGAGAAAAAGAAGGTGGCTATGGGCACCTTTGAACGTACCAGGCAAGGGTTAGATGGACCCGGGGGGCCCCAACTGATATCTGACAGTTATCCGGGTACGTAGTCAGAAAAAAATCAAGCAAGGAAAATATATGGTCTTCAATATCCGGTACTCTGTTTCGGTACTAATTGTATTAATCGATACGTCAGGGCAAAATCAAAGATGACTTTCCCTGCGTATTCTATGGTTTGAGATCCCAACTACTCTATGAAAAAAATTTACAGATCAAGATTGACAGGTCATTCGCTCAAACGGCTACAAACCCCAGCTTTGGGCAGAAAGACATGCTCCAAGGTGTAACGGGATATTTCAAATAAGATGTATCGCCATGAGAAGATATCTGTGACTTCGTCGAAAAAAGGAAGGAGGAGGAAGGTTTTAATAATAAGCAAAAAAAAATCAAAGTTTGTAAAAAATACCTAGGGACCTGGGTATACCTAGGGATACCTAGGGAAGAACCCGAACGAAGCGAGGTATGTCACTAGTTACTGAATATTTTCTTCCTTCATCTACATAATGAAGTCTCATTTTAATTGTACCATCAGGGCTTATCCACGTCGACTTACTGTGGTTTCGTAACTTGAAAAAGGAGTACATCCTTTTCTAAGAGTCCCTCCTTTTCTTCTACCTTTCATAAAATGTGCTAGTAAATACCCCCGATGGTTTCCACGTCTAAATTTGAAATTCCAATTTGCCCCGCTTTCAGCTCGTCGCCTTCTCGTTTGTCTAGTTTCATTTTGGAGTCTCCCATGACGTAATGTCGGTTTTGGAGCTATGTATGGCTCTACTTATGTCCTCATACATAGATTTCACCTCATCATACTAATTTTAAGGAATATAGCTTCGTGTGCGCATGTTCAGTGATGCCAGGTCGAGTCGTCATTGACGATTGCATTTAGTTGTACTTGAAAAATTGTACTAGAAAATGCTGCCACCCATCCTCCGTTGTTTATGTCTTAGTCGCCTTTTAAACACCCTCGGCCAGAAATGGGGTGGTGATATTCTATGCCAGCATCTAACGACGATAGAGCAGTAGTAAAAATAAACTAAACTAAGTGGGAAATCAATCGTTGGTACGTTATGAGATATAGCATAAAACCAAAAATATTTTTTGTAATTTTAAGCGCGAGCGAAGCCGCAGGTCCCGCTAGTTTTGAGTAAAACACGTTTTCATATATATTTAACCGACTGCAAAAAAGGAGAAGGTTATATGTTCCACTGTATATATGTTTTTTATGTAGGTATGTCCACCGATTTCCCCACCAACCGTTGGCTGATTTAAATAAATAAAAATATTAGGTCACTTTTAGGTATATTATTTTATAGGTGAGCATCATCTTAAAAAATCGTACTTAAATAATTATGTAAATATTTTTAACAAAATTTACCTGTTACCTACCATTTACTTACAAAGTCTGTTTTTCACTTTATCGATAAAAATACGTTGGCATCACTAATTTTAAATTAAAATTTTATTTCCATACTAAAATCAGCGGGGTTATTGTGTCTTTCTTTGTAGACACAATAACCCCGTGTAACAATTTTCGCGGGGTTAATGTATCTTTATAAATAACTCTAGAGAACTACGGCAGAGAAAGAAATTAATTATCAATTAACAAGGACTTATTCATTCTAATTTTTCTTACCAGAAAATTTTATTCAATAAGGCTCGCAGTAAAATTTTATGAAATAAAATACAACAGTATGTTTCCAGAACACTGAACAAAAAAATGTTTAATGATAAAAATACGCCATCAGTAAAACAGTAGACGCGATAGAAGCACACTCTATAATCCACTTTTTTAAGCATTAGTTTCTCTATCTAACTAGTAGTGTAGATTCTCATAAATCGATTTGTGAAGGAAGATAAAATGATTAGACACAATAACCCCGAAGTTGCAATAACCCCGGTTCACTATATTTCATGGAAGCATTTGATTAATATCGGGCAAATGATAACATTATATTGCTACTCTAAATTATAATCAAAAATTTGGTAAATATAAGTAATTGTTATATTGTGATAATTAATTAAAAGAAAGTAATTAAAAAACCGGCTTGGGTTAGTGCGATCCCTAGGTAAATTTTCAATGTAAAGAAATATTATGAGTGTTCTTTTGTGCCTTATTAATACGTAAATATTTTGTGTACTAATTAAAATATACTACACATACACGCACAACTTCCTTGTTCTTCCGTTCTATTAGTGAAAAAACTGTATGAAACTCTGTTTATGGTTTAGGCGAAGTAAACAGAATAACAAACGACTTTGTCTAATACTATAATGTAAGTATCAGATAGAGAATAATTACATTCGACCTAGATTTTACAAGTTATAACAGTTATTCATTCAGTGATTTTTGTTTGAAGTGCACGCAGATATAAAACAAACTGACGTGCAAAAGATTATACGCAGTAATCATCCACATGTACCTATGACGTAACTAAATATAAGTTATTTTGTGACATATAATACTATCATACTTTTAAGTACAATAACTATTTTTTTAACCTTTAATGGTTTAATATTAATATTAATATTTTTATACGACAGTATGCACTATCATCTCCAGTGCACTAAATTGGTATCGATGGAGTGTGCTTATCGATGGCTATGCATGCACTGAGACGTTTGTTACATCACTTTGACTGCTCATTCATGAACTAATGCTCAGTGCCATAACTTTAGCCATGATATTCTCGATGATTCGATTATTATAAGCCTTGTTATAAGATACCTATACTCGAATGATATACCTGTATCTCAACCCCAAATAAATATTTTTAAAATTAGTTTTGTAAAAAACTATGAAAAAACTATAAATAGAAGTTTTTAAATTTAAACACCATTATTTAAATACTCTATAAAATTATTATAATACCGTGAAATCAAATACAAGCTCTTTCTAAGTTCATAATTTTATTAGGCGTTTCCTTCGCCGACTATTTGCAAAGTTTTACATACACTATGTACATGGATAATTCACATTTCTACTGTAACCGCCATCCTCTAGGCGAACAAAATAATTCATAAAGCGTCGAACAAATTAGTGGCTCCTATTTCTCTGGAAGGAATATTTAATATTCTTTTCGTCGCAATAATGTCAAGCGTAGATGTTATCTGCCGCCGTAGACAGATCAAATATTCGTACGCTTTTGAAGTCGTGAAGGCATAAAATTAAGATAAGATTTTAATGTAAATTTATTTAATCGCGTTAATGTTGTCGAAATATATGGTGTAATTTTTTTAATTTCATCTTTTACTTAATTTCGTCTGCGATTATGTTTGCGTTTTAAACAAATTCAATAGCTAAAAATTCTTTCACAATACTAATAAAAGTTAACTGTAACTTTCTATGATTACAGGTAGTAGATACAATTGTTTTAAACTTTACCAAACAAAATATAAAGATATCAAGAATACTTCATTTTTCTTATGAACACAAGTGCGGAACATAACTCAATAGTCTCGTGTAGGGATTCATGCGCAACCAACTGTATAATAGGCGACGTGAAGGGGCATTTTCAGAGTGACCGGACAACTTCGCTTGAAATATCTGAATGTTGGTAGTTTTGATGAGTACAACACAAAGTTTTGAGTTGAGAGTAGTGATAACAACTTCATAGAAGAACCGAACGTACTTTGTACTATTTTATAAATCGCATTGATATATTTTTTATACAACTGAACTAGTAATGAACATTTCTCGTATTACTTGCTTTGTAAACATTAAGTTTCGGAGAAAATATATATTATTGCTGAAATATGTACCTGAATGAACAGAAAATATAAAAATTATTATATTTTTCAATGATGGCACTTAAGTATTCTGAAAGTATTATATTAAAGATTGTCCAGGAAAAATATCACGTATCGGCGATACGGGGAATTCTCGTGCGTTCGACCGGAAAATAGCCGACATAAAGGTCCGACATTCTGGTGCTGGCTGAGGACGGAAGCGATAAAATATATGTGAGGGTCACTGGCGCCCTCGTCCGCAAAAGCCATGAAAATCATAAAATTTTTAAATTAAATTTAGGTACTTATATATAACATATATTTTACTTAAGAGATGAATCGCTATATTCAAAAAATATTAAGAGTCAAGTAAATTCGGTATACATTGAATTAAATCTTCGAGAAACCATTTCTAATCATCGTATGTTCCTTAAATTAAAAAAAAATATTTCGTAAAGGGAAACTACGAGGCATAAATAAAATGCACAACAAGATGGCCGCGACGGTAGCCCGTGTTACCAGCAATTAATCTCCATTACCCGCACGCGCCCAATCTGCTACCAGTTCTGTTTTATTTCATTAAATAGGCCCCGAATTAATACGCTCAAACGTTTACAAAGGCAAAAGAATCGACAAAGACCGCTGAAAGAAAATATGCCCCTTTTGTGTCGGTTTGTGATAAATGTCTTGCCTTTATTTAAAAATAAACCAAAAGAACTTGTAGCTAATTCAAAACGGAATATTTTTATTGAAATCGGAAAGTGCTATTTTTATGATTTGATGAATGCTTACAAGACATTCGTGTTTCGTCACTATTTGTAAATATGGTGATTTTTATTAAAGATATTTTTATTTTGCAAGATTATGAATGTAAATGAAATAATGATAAATTAGAATACAATATAATATCCTTACTTATTATTATTTTTTAAGTATAAATTAAGATCAAAGTTTTCAATTCACGCTTAAATGTTATCTTTGTTACAGGTGCGGACACTGTTCGTCAGTGGATTGCCTATGGATGCGAAGCCACGTGAACTCTATCTATTATTCCGAGCATATGAAGTAAGATTTATTGTATATATTAATAATCATAATTAATCAATTTAGAAGTGGTAGTGCCATGCTTGTTACCTTCGGGTAGCAGCCGAATGGGCCGGCACGCCCCGTATAGTACCACTCTCTCACAGACGACCGGCGTGAAGTGGCAGCTATGCTGTCGCGTTTCGTCCGGTAAGTGAGAGTTCGGGAGGCCCACTCCCCATCCCTACTCCCGTCCTTCTCCCTACTCCCGTCCTTCTCCCTCCTCCCTCCCTTTCCTAAAAGGCTGGCAACGCATCTGCAAGCCCTGTGGTGTTGCAGATGCCCATGGGCGGAGGTGATCACTTACCATCAGGTGAGCCTCCTGCCCGTTTGCCCCTTTGTCCCATAAAAAAATAATAGTATATTGTTTACTATCCATACTAAAAATAATCAGTTTTGTGCTTCCATTGAGTTTCTATCACAATTTACCAAAAAAAATATATAATTGATGTCTACATATGGATTTTATTCATAGCGTTACACGTCACCCTCTCAGACACGCATCGTGTGATACTTCAATGTGGATTAAAACGTCAATATGAAAAGTCATACCACGATATGTTATGTAAAATATTTTATAGGAATCGGTTTTATCTATCATAGAGGGTTAGTACGTGGTTTCCGACTGGTACGGATGGTACAATAAAGTGCCTAAAGTTGCTAAAGCTTTTTGTATCGCGTGTTTCGATCAGTACCTGGTACAATGTGATACCATTGTATGATAGGAAAATTAAATTTCGTCGAATCTGATTTACGACGTCATGATGATACCTATTAAATTAATTGGATGCGTCACTAATCAGTTGTGTAGTTATATATAATAATATCTAAACCTTTTAAATTGTAGGAGTTATCTATTGTTTAGTTAACATTAAAAACCATTTATCTATACGTGTTTCAAGCTTAATTTATTATTTATTTGTTTTTGAAGGGATACGAGGGATCACTCTTAAAGGTTACCAGCAAAAATGGAAAAACAGCTTCTGTAAGTATATTCCAATGTAGTATAATATAATAAATTATATTAATACAGTGATGAAGTTGACTTAAATTCAGTTCAAATGTCAGTTTGATTATATAATTAAAATTACTTGTATGTGATGCAATAAGTAATAATTAATGAGAATTTATAATAACAATTATTTCTTCACCACTCAAACGCACTAATGAAGCAAAGCATTTTTAATTGCAGCCGGTTGGTTTCGTCACATTTCACACTCGAGCTGGAGCTGAAGCCGCTAAACAAGACCTTCAGGTTAGTACTTTCACAAGCTCAAAGATCATAGCCTAAATAAAATAGTTAAATTTAAATACCTTTTGTCATTATTAAATAAAAAATAATTAATTAATGAAATTTAATATTATAGATGTTTATAGGATACAAAACACAAACATAACATACCTACAAACAATTTTTCGACAACGGAATAAGTTCTGTTACAAAGACTTACAATCGCTCAATAAACTTAATTTGCTTACGACAACACTTTAAATCTTACAAAAATATCACAATATATTTGCCATAGGCCGAGATAGTTGGACACGAGAGTAAAAATGCTACTTGTAAATATTAAAAAAAGTACTAAGCACGGTGTTACTAAAACTTCTCATCACATGCCTCAACACAGCCAATAAGCACTATAGTTAATATTCTCATTGTAGACTTGGAATAACATTTTCCTGACTCGAGTAACCGCATCGTAAGTTATGCTAAACCCATGCACATATCGAATAGACCAAGTCGGGACATCAAGTCGGAGCCACTAAGCTCTCAATCCCGGGTATTGGAGTGAAATCGATTAGGCTACTACGGTGTATATAAACAACTGCATGTCACTGTTTGACAGATTTTGATGTCACACACAAAGCACAGTGTTCCGGCACCTTAGCAGGCGCAGGCGGAAATACTCCGACAAATAAAAGTTCCATAAATCAAAAATCGCCCGCTATTCATGTCAATTATATAAAAACGGAATATAAAAAAAACAAAATACTTGAAACATCAAAATCTATTGCGGAAATCAGACAAATGTTTACTATCGGTAGTATTGTTTCAAACAATTTAACTAAATGGTCAAACTTAGCTTAAACTGTCCCTGCCTCCACTCTCCTATGGAAGTGCGCGGCAAACCGTCCATCGTCATTATATCGGAGCGCCGCACCGCTCGCGGCTGTTCACAGCAGGGCGTCCGGTTCGACCCCGACATGCCGCAAACGATTCGGCTGGAGTTCGCTAAAAGCAACACGAAGGTCAGCAAGCCGAAGCCGGCAGTTGCCACAGCTGCGCCAGCTGCACACCCCGCATTGATGCACCCACTCACTGGACGTAAGTACCGCCGAAAGCACACATCACCCGGCGCTCGCTCGATCGTCTACTCCTGAATTAATCTTATGTGATACAATATCTCATCTACAAACTATAACAACTTACATTTCGTTCATTTAAAAATATATGAAATATGTGAAATATTGTATCCATGTAGTTGTTTAATCGCTACTCCGTCCAACAAAGAATATGCCACAATTACACACAAATTTATATACTTATTATATTATGCTTGTTAATGTATTTAAGTATGAGTGATGGCGTGTCGAGCAATCGCAAATTGGGCAAGTATCTCTAAACGCTTACACGTACCACGCAAAGCCTAGCTCCGCGAAGCTACTATCTATCAACTTAAGTATCGGGTTCTTGAACACAAAGAAACTTTTCCGACACATGTTTTCATGACATTGCGTTATCATGGTACGATAAGTAAGGCAAATTGATTTTGTCGGAGCGTGAAAACATTGTCTTTTACACTGTAAATATATAAACATTCTCGTTACCAGAATAATGTTTTCTTTACACTCAAAACATCGTGTATTTTCTGTAGGGTGGTATGTCTGACTTTTGTGTTCATTATACAGACTTAGCCAGTCCCTTCTTCCCTGGGGGTGGCGCTGAGTTGTGGCATCACCCATTAGCATACGGAGGGGAGTTGCCGGCTCTATCGCACGGACTCGTCCACCCCGCCATCCATCCCCAGATGGCGCCCGTGCGTTCCTACCTCTGACTAGCTGCCGCCGATAGGCCACACCACGTAAGTTACAAGTTGAATTGAACATCATAAAAATAATCTCAAAAGTGATAATCAAAAGAAGTCCTAGTTTTACTATATTTTTTTTATTTCGCTTACACATTTTCCATCAAGGAAAGGTTAAATCGCCGATATAAATAAACATTTGACTAATCGTAAGGAAATGCCCACAGACTCCGTTGACGCTAGGCGCGTGCGTGCTACCGGCGCCCGCGCTGGGTTCGCCGGGTGCGGCGGTACCGGGGCACGGCGGGCCGCCTGCCCACCCCGGACACCCGGCACACCCGGGGCACCCCGCACACCCCGCTCACCCAGCACCCCCCTGCTCTACCCTCTTCGTAGCGAACCTGGGACAATTCGTCTCGGAACATGAGCTCAAAGAGATATTCAGCAGGTATGTTTCCTTCACATTTTGTGGATTCGACTGGAATATTCTGTATGGTTTATTGTTTTGAATTTATGATGGTTATATAGTTGATCAATTTATTTGTTTTGCAGGATTATTTATTTACAAGTAAATATTATGCATTGAAGTTTGAGCTATCGATATTTAAAAAAAAAAATTTGGAGTTTATTTGAAATTTAAAAAAAATATATTTTTTAAAATTTATATCATTTTTAAGATATATTTTACATGTTGTACTAAATTGGTAAACCTAATATTTCCAGTCGAACCAAATTATCATTAAGTGTCTGCATGGTCGCAAAGAATAATACAGTATCATCGTCGTATTAAACCGTAATTAATAAATTAGAATAATAAATGTGTATTCTCCACAGTGCATGTCGCACCAAATATCACAAAATCGTCCATTGGGTATTATTTATGTTCTAAAATCATCTCACACCAACTGAAATAACGATTCAGTTTGTATGAGATTCCAAGCCTGCACCCGTACCACTTCAAGCATGACAATCGAACATCTATATTTACACTATATATAACACACTAGACGTATGCTATTAGCACAAACTTCACATAAATGTATGAACTGTCTGTTGCACTCAAAGTTTCTTTACAGTATTACCGACTTACACGCAATACAAATAGAAAACAGAAAGTAACACAGAAACTTTTATTTCTCGCTTCTATTCAAAATCAGTTATTTGTAAGATTTAGACGAAACAGCTTTTAATTTAGACGGCAATTTACAAAGTCATACAGTCAGCCATATAGTTGTGACAGCAGTGATACAAAACACATAAAATATTGGGTACGAGTGCGGGCATATCTGAGTGTAATGGTAACAGCTGCCCGGGTTTCTCGAGACTGCGGCTTCTGACGGGCGGTAGCGGCTCGGGGCCGGTCGCGTTCGTCGACTTCGTATCTCCGGGGGATGCTGCGACGGCCATGGCTCGCCTACAAGGCGCTCTCCTTCTCAGCTCAGAGGGTGCCATCCACCTCGAATACGCGAGGCATAAGTTGGCACACAACGGCTGGATACTGGCACATGAAGTATGCACGCGCACTTGTTTAACACGATACCACACGGATCCCTAGAATAATTTTAGACTTACTAATCCCATTTTCGGTTATTTAGATACGAACAATATTTTGTTTCTATGATACAGCTTTTGAGATTGTAGCGAATATTCAAATCTAGTTTCAATATTGTAAACCGCAGTCTGTTCTATGATAGCTAATGATCATTAAAGCGCTCTTTGTTAGAACCGTGTAGTATCTATCAGTCAATTTAGAGCCCATACGTCATATTTTATGGTTGATACAACGATTTTAGCGCGCCATAAATTTCTTACCGTATGGGCTCTAAATAAATTGCGTTATCACCTTGCACCTCGCACTATACCCGTAGTTCAATAGCCATTGAATATTCAAATAGGGATGACTAACTTTACGTTATCTTCTTAAATTACGGTTTATATCGGCCTAAGCAAAAATTTACTTTTACATGCATTTTTATATTTTATAGTATTTCGTTATTTTAAACTAATGGTCCGTCATCCCTATGATTCTCTAAGTGAAATATTCGCTATAATTCCGTTTATTACATCACTAATTTATGCATACGGTTAACAGGGAGCCAAAGGCGGAGAAGAGGGCGAACAGCATTAGTTCGTTCGTGGCACTCGGCACTTGACAACCAGCTAACTGAGGGACGCGCAATCTTGATCCTCTGCAACGCATCGGTACCGGAACTGTATATAACGGAGAGGGAGCGATTTGCTATGACGCTTGTCCGCTATACGGCTAGCCACGGATCAAGATTAACATTACATTTAGCAAAACCTCCCATCTCCTACACATTTATGTTCTCCCAGTAGCGTCAGGGGTGTGGTGTGTTTTGTTGATACCAAATTCTTAGCGTTTAATTTTAATTATTATTATTAACATTCCACATTTATTGTTTACCGTTCTCGATGGGAATATTATTTAAAATGATTTATCGTGTTTATTTAATTCATTTTTATGTAATATAAGATTTATTTACATGTAACTTATTGTATGGGACAGCTCGTTGCTTCGTTCCACTGGGCCGATGTATACAACTGAGGATTTGTTATAGATATTGTGTAATGTCAGAAATTAAAACACATTAGGATATATCTCATTCGAATAAGCTAAAAACCAAAGGTGCCCTTCATAGAAAGATTACGTTTTGTTGATAATATTTCAAGTTGAATGATTTTAAATGAAGTTGTATGTAATAATATCGATTTTGTTTTTAGTCTCGATAATGTTAGCATATTTAAATGGATTTTCATTAATATCTCAAATTATATTTACCTAATGCTTTTTTAGTAATTTTTATAATGTTCAATCACTCGTTAAAGCGCTGGCACACTAGCGTCGGTCTTACGATCCTTTCTATCTGTAAATGAATAAATTAAATTTGCATTAATTGTAAAATAAAGTATAGGGGCCGCCCTCGGTTCCGCTCGTTGAGTGCAATATGCCAGTATATGGCTCCTCCTCGAACTTCGCATCGTACACAACGTTTCCCCACTTCCACCAGTCTGTCACCACCCTAGTGTCTCTTGTGCCTTGCGGATATCTTTTCCTAGAACCGCGTATATTCTTTATCACAACACATTTTTTCACGTTGTTTTTATGTAACTTTTTTGGACTCTGTGGATTCTAATGGTCTCTACTTGTATACGATGCGGCAGAATCGAGCTCAGTCTTGTTGCGAGAATTTAGCCTTGGCCTTATGAGAGTTATTATTAACTATATGTAATCATTATATTATTAGTTAGTAGTAATATTTAAATGGCGACACGCGCCATGCTGAATAGTGACAGTTATTCTATTTGCATGCTTTGACGAGCTTTTTGGTAAAGTACTAATTTAAAATTTAGTAGTTACTTTAATTGTGTAATCGTTAGGTGAATATTATAAATCTAGATAAGGGTATTTATTGTAGAGGATCAACATAGTTACATTACTATTAATGGAAAGTTATTCATACATAATAATGAAACAGTGTAATGTTAAATTTATTGTATTAGGTTTAATCAAATGGAAGATTAATATATTTTTTATTTTTAGCTAGTTGACTATCGCAAGCAGGAGGTCGCTTAGTACCCACGTGTCAGCGTATTGACAACGCGGTGGCGTAAGTGACACTTGATGCGAAATAGCAATAAACCAAAAATGAATTCTTAATGTTTATATTATAAGTATCTAGAGTCGTATTCTGCTGATGTAAACATGTAAAAATTATACAAAAAAAAAGTAAAAAAAAAAATCCCTGCTTAGGCTATTATATTAAGGTTTCGGATATTTGGGTTGAAATCTTGACGCGATATCAAGGGAGTTTTCATACGTTCGTTGTTGTAAAAAACCGAATAATCCGCATGTGAATTCTTATGAAAATCTCTTAGTCAATATTTAATAGAAATATGTCAATTTTTGACTTAGCAAAATTTTATACGTTATTTATAGTGACTGTAACTTTCACGATATACCGAGCGTCATGGCGTGTAGACCAAAGAATAAAAGATATACATGACTTTTAATACTAACCTCAGACCGTACCAAACATTACTTCCTGGCCTACATACTGGTGAAAAGATTTTTCTTTAAATCTCGCCTTCTTATCGCTGTAAAATATTTACATTACAGATTCCAAGCTGAAAGTTTGCGATTTCATCAAAAGTAACATCAGTTTTATTGATCAATTTCATGTTTCACACATTTTATTTTAAAATATTTTCTTACATTTTCAAAGAATATAAAATGATAAAATCAAATCAACACCAATATGTGGAGCCAGCGTTAGATAAATCTCTTAGCTGATAACTATATCGATATATATTGCAAATGCGTCGATCATTATTTTTTATGAAATTCCTAAAATACAAACTCGGTTTCTCTTATATTCGTATTTCACTGGTTTTAATATTAAGCTAAGTCAATGTTTACTTATTTAATTCGATATAATGCTAATTCGTATGTAAGTAATCGTGTAATAGTAGCAGTGATCTCCCAAACCTTCGGCGCCTGACGTCCCCGGCCGCGGAAAAATACAACGAAAGTTTACAATTTATTGTTTCGTTCGTTGCTTGTCTAACTTCGTGGTAACTTCAGTTGGATTTAGTGTCCCATTATAAAAAAACCCTTCGGATGCAATAGTTCAAACAAATGAAGTTTTCTTAACTGAAATTGCTATATTTTTAAATTTTAAAACAATACAGCTACGTTTATATAGTAAAATATTTGTCTATTATATAATAACTAAAGTCACCACAGAGTTTAGCAGTAGAAATGTATTACGGCTTATTTCACTACCACTTCGTTTTCATTATCGGTTTTTTCGATAGTAAATGTATATGAATAGGCGAGTATCGCGCACGGGACTCAAGCGCCGCCATGATTCCGTCCAACCGTAGCTAGCGAGTAAGAGACGTCCAGTGGCTACGAACACGGCTACGTCATTTGCGGGACTACTCGAAACATATCATCGTGTAATATTAATGTGTAATTAGAATTATAATGCAGTTTCATAGAGACTTTTATTCAGTATCCTCGTCTACTTATAATAACGGCTGTATGTCACGCGTTCACCGTCGAGTTTACGTTGTCGGAACTTTCGCTTGGCATTCTCAAATATTTTCGCTTGGGTTTTACGTTCAGTAAACACGTGAGCGTTTTGTTGAACTTATCGCCGAAACGAGTGGGTTTGGAAGGAGCCGCGTGACATGGCCCGCATGTGATAGGGTAGAGTAGGGGTGTAGCGCCTTGCAAGTTAGGTTAAGTGAAGCGGTAACACACAAACACCGTGCATCGGAAACATATCAATTCTGTGCCCCTTAATAAATAATAATTAAATAATAATCTAAGAGATACATATGAATAGCATAAACAAAATAATCGTTCGGAGTATCAAATACATACATAAGTGTTTTCGTACGTTGAACAATAAGGTGATTAGTCCGTTTTGGAAACGTGAGTTACGCATAGTACCCGAGTAGTGTCGCGCAATTTATTTTAACTTACCGCTATAGATTAAAATTATTTTTTATTGCTATACTTAGGCTAACGTTTAATATGGCTTAACTACCAAAATATTTTTAGCGATTCGCTTCTTATTCAGTATTAATGAACTTGTTTTAATTTAATGGTGACAAGAGCTAGCGCGTTGCTGGACACTTATTTGTATATCGAGCAAACCATACAAAGTATATAGTTAGTAATTAATTGTTAGATTTGTGTGACTTGAATTATTTAAAGCTTTTAGAGCAAAGGTAAAGTGTTATTGTGGTTTAAGAAATAAAAAAAAACATAATGACATTGTAAAAATAGAATAAATTTAGCTTAATTATCATTATTACAACTTTTATAGATGTTCATTAATTTCTTTTCTTACTTCATGGACTATTGTGGTATTGGAGACGTCATTGTTAATTCAAATAAATTTGAGCTCATCCTCAATCGAAGTTTTCATTCCGATATCCCTTCGAACACTGTTGCTTAGGTCTCCAAGCAGAAATCTTAGCAAACTTTATAATTCTTCGATAATTGTGTTAAAGTTTCTAATTTCCGTGTTGTGACTACGTTACATGCATACATTTTATTTGAAAATCTTAACTAAATATTTCAACTTTATTGTTCTGTCAATTTCTTGTTATTGAAACATTAGTAAAAATATATAGATGTATAGCTTAGGATAAATTAAATTAGATATAATTCTACAGTTGAGCTTTGAATAAATAATTGCTTTGTAGATTTACTGCTTTCGTACGTCATCTTGTAAAACGAGTTTTAGGAAAAGTGCTGTTGAGTGAGAAACTTAGTTTTACAACGAAGACGTAGATGTGGGCGTGAGCTATCAAATTTTCTTATTTCATTAATAATTCGTTTGTGGCAGTTTTGTATTTATGTTATAATTAGTTTTAAAGCATTATAGGGTCCAAAGATTGGGAATAAAACATATGTGACAAAATCTGTTTGTTTTTTTATCATTTTGTGAAATTTCTTACTTTATTTATATATAAAATTATATGAATCCTTTATTTTTAAATCATATCAAAATGGTCATTAACTGATAGTTTAAAACAAAATTAGTTATTTATAGCTAAGTCGTTTCATACAAGCAAATATAATTCGATTTAATGTGCTCCAGAAACTAGAAAAGGAAATATTGTTCAAATTTTAAAGGGGTAATGCGTTAGGGCTTGGAATATTATAATATGCAAAGTGAAAGCTCTGTGTTATGCTCAAAATTCACTCAAAGTTAGGATAAATATATGAGTATGCGAAGGAAAATATTTGCTAAATTTAATGCTGAAATTGGAAACTTTTTATCACGTTTTCACTTAGAAGCTTTTATATTTTCGTTAAATTATTACTAAGCTTATCATCCACGTTTACTTTGTGTACGAAATGATCTTCACAGGTGTTGTAAACTCGAAACGTTGTTATTAGAATTTCTGTAAGTAAAGAGACTTGAAGTACCTGCCTGAGTTAGTTAATATAATATTTTGAATTAAGTACTTAATATTTAAAGAAGACAATATGAATGATTAAATTTAAATTTAACTTTTTGAGTGTAAATAAAGAATGAGAATTAATAGACTGTACTAGAATATTCTTTGAAACATAATTTTCACATGCAAAAATATTATACCTACTACATTTTTTGTGGTAAAAGGGAGTTAAGTGAAAAAGTCGAATTGAAAATAGATTTTTAGCTAGCAGCTGGTGTGCGAGATGGCTGTGTCAAGAATTTACTACAAAAGAACGAGAAGAAGAAACTGAATCCTAAGTATCGTATTCAATAATAAATCATATGTTTGACAATAAAATTTAAATATTAAAGTAGTATTCCTAAAAGGTACTATGTAACAGCTTTTTAGCTTATGTATACAGGCTGCATTACATTAAGTAGGCAAATTTAAGAACGATTTATAAAACCCACTAAAAATTATATGCGCGCTTAGCAACAGAATAAAGCATTGCAGAAGTCTATATACAGAATACTCGTATGTAAAATCAACTCTATACTCAAAATAAATATAATCGACGTGTCCGTTCCCAAAGTTAAAGTAAATGAATATGAAAGTATATTAATAGTAGTTAAGTTGAAAATATTAGTTAAGTCAACATAATAAAAATATTTATAAATTTTGTCTGTCTGTTTGTTCCTTCTAATCTCCGTAACGGCTAGATCGATTTCGATTCGACTTGGACTGTCACTAGCAGATACCTATGTTACAAGGAGAGAGAAGCAGAAAAAAAGTATCAAATGGTGTATAAACCACATAAAAGCCTAAAATTTACTGATTTTAATGTATAATTTAAATAAAGATATTATATTCTAAATTATACTTTAATAATTAACTTATTTCACTGTAGGTACATATCTTATACAAATCTGGCTTAATTCATAGGCAATTCACGCCAGCCGAGCTAAAGTAAAATCTCACTACGGTCTGTGTAATTATTTAGACAATTTGAAGCTAGTGTGACCCCATTCTAAGGCCCCGAGCAAATTAGTGAAGTAACATTAATATCACATTAGCTCCAAACTTGTGCTGTTCGCGGCTAAAGCGACATTATAGAGCGCAGTTTCAGACCATCTACTAATTAAATATTCACTTTATTTCTTTTATGTTTGAGAATTTTAGATTTTGTGCCATGCTGGGTTAATATGGATGAAATATTTCATATTTATTTATTGTCAAATTTTAATAGTGAATAATAAAAATATTATTGTATATTTGAGGTAGGTATACTACGTGTTAGTTTTTTTACCATTTTAAATAAATATAAACTAGTAACTCACCTTCGATCCGCTCAGGTTCTCTACGTGTTTTTCTACAGTTAGTACAGATTTTTCCGGCATTAAAAAGTATTCTATGCCGATAAAAATTTTAAGAAATATAGAGTCGGCTTCTGTTCTCTACTAATAATAATGATAAAAATTAAAAACATTTAATATTTTTCCAAAAAATATTAAACGTTTATCAAATATTCGACTAAGTTTAAATTTATTATGATATGTATACATGAATTAATATTGAAATTCTTTCAAAAACAAAATTGTATCAAGACAAATATATTTATTTTAGCCCGAAGTAATATCCAGTCGACATCTAAATAAAAGGGGATTTTTCGTAACAAATACTAAGAGTTATTTAAATATAAGAAGAAAGTATGTCAAGAGCTTTCATTTCAGTGAAGTACCTGAAATTTCAGACAAGACAAGTGCCACAGGAGATCAAATATTTCTACCTCATATATACCGTAAAACAGTCGTCTAACCAATAAATACTTGTAAT
The DNA here is from genome assembly GCA_951802675.2 of Boloria euphrosyne. Classification (NCBI taxonomy): domain Eukaryota; kingdom Metazoa; phylum Arthropoda; class Insecta; order Lepidoptera; family Nymphalidae; genus Boloria; species Boloria euphrosyne. Next base: position 7,466,248 of record OX637879.1, on the reverse strand, counting down.
TTACGAAAAGTCGATAATAAGACTTAAAATTTCAAAGAAATAGGGTTTTTTTTGTCTTGAATTAAAAATTCCGGCTGTATTCTTTTATATATCACACTGAATGGAAAGGCTTAACGAGCAACAATGAAAGGCGTGCCACGACATGGTAGGAACTGTTATGCTTCCCCCGAGAGCAAACTTTAAAGGACTTTGTCTACTCCGCAAATTGCCTAGACTCTATTCGGCCACTCGTTAAAACTGGCTCAATGCGTACATTCTACTTTAATTAAAGTTTACCCAGAACCAACTAATTAGTAAATCTTGGATCGCTGATTCTTTTTGCAATATTAATCAAAATCGCTCATCATAGGTTATATTAAATACTTATTAACATACTGAAAAGCTTCCTTGGTGTGTAGGTATTAATACAATATTATAAATGAACTTTGAACATATCTATACATATAACATATTATGTATAATAAAATAGTAACCAAGCGAAAAAATTTAATGACTGTTTCGTCATGTGTATAGACTTCAAAACAATAGTTATTGAAATTTTTGTTTGTTAGTTGTTTGTATCACTGTTTGTTATACTACTACGGGACTGTTTGTTATACTATACCTGCGTGCCAATAGAAACTAAACTTTGTGTAGTGAAACATTAGGAATACATTTTATTAGAAAAAATCCCACGGCAAAAATTAAGTCATCTACAGACGATTAATGTTGGCTAAACCTTACGAGTAGGAAAGTGTACTTTAAACAATGTTCTAGAAAATTCTAGTTCTTAAAAAGGCTTACATCCGCCATAGCATAATATTATGTCTGTCCTTTTTAGCTATTAACAAAAATGGTACAAGCGCCTATAGCATGAGTAGATTACAATTCTACAACAAATGTAGAACGAAAAAAATTAAACACAAGTTTTTTTTATCCTTAGCTTTATTTGTAACCTAGTACAAAAATAAAAAGAAAAAAAAAGAGAGAGAAGTAATATAAAAAAATAATTATTTCATAGCTGACTAACGAGGCCATATCGAATCAGTGTTTTGGTATATTTATAGAAACCAGGATCTGGTTCAAAAGGAATGCCTGAAATTTTTTGCGTTCAAAATTCTATGCATTCAACAAATCCATCTGAATAGCGCTCTCTAAAAGAAAAACCTAAAACAAACTTCTGGTTGTGGTTTCCTTATCTTTCAAATCAAAGGCTAGTTCTATTTGTTTATTTTGCTAAACCAACTTATTTGGATAAGGAGTAATTACGACAAATTAAATATATTTTTTTAATTTTTCATTAAGGTTCTGTACTTAAATTACATGATAAATCAGCGACCAATCTCATTGAGACTAGCCAACTGCGCAGGAGATATTATAGTGCACGAGTGTACACGTAAACACTAGACCCTCCATTCCTGTCACTCTCATACTTCGGTGGGACGACACTCGACACGACCAGTGAGAGCTAAGGCGTAGGACCGACAGCTTTACGTGCTCTCCAAGGCGCGGGGGTGAAACACTGTCAACTTCCCTGCTGTTACTGGGACTTGGAATCAAACCCAAGCTGTGAATGTGTAGCCGTACATGCTAGCCACTATACCGAGGCAGTAAATGTGACTACGGTGATGCCAGAAAGAATTTATGCATGAAAGCACTACACATCATTCTTAATCAGTTTAGCCGTTTAATATATCAAACTCCTACCTAAACCCATCATTGATGTTCAATAAGGGCAGATATTGTGATTTTTAGATAAAATACTGTATAGGCTTTACTAATAAGTAAAATAAACATTTTTTTAGCCAATCATTTTGTTCTTATACTTATACAAATTAAAAACTACCGTTTGAAAACCTAAATAAAAGTCTTTAAGTACCTATAAGGTTTATGTTATGTTGGACCGATTACCTAATTAAGTTATTTTATTTTATACTTAAAAGCTAAGCAGCAATGTCGGTGTGATTCAACACAGCTTTTCCTGGTATAAACATCACTAAAATAATTATGTACTACTGGAGAATTCATATTTTTTATACAAAACAAGCGACATACTTACTAATATAAAGTTAAAATCCGTTCAGTACTTGTCGTATGAAAAGTAAACAAACAGATATAGAGATAGACATTAAATCAATAACTATGTAGTCGTAGTTGCAGAATATTCCTGATAAACTGAAAGTCACATTCTATAGAACATAAATATTCCTCCAAAAAACCTAAAAGATTTAAGTTTAATTAAAATCGGTCTTACAAAAATATTATGCATTATATAAGAATATTTTATGCCATGACCTGGATTATTTACACAGCCAGAATATTACGGACTTCGACCGCAAATAAAACGTTGATCCACTAAATCGCGCATGACTTTGGTCGCTTCGACATGTGACAGACATATTCCAGATGTTCCACAAATTGAGCCCACATCAAAGACGATGTACTTACGCTCTTATTTTATTCTAGGAAAAATTGTTTCTTAAATCTCTCGTAGGAAAATATTCTCAGATTTATAAAGCATACAATAGAAGCAGCAAAGGCTTCGTAAGTAAAGGTATTGAAATATATTCATAAAGATATGCGGATAACATTTGCCTTATGTGAATATTTGTTATAAGATACGTTTTAAGTTAAAGGTTTCGAATTACTTTTTTTTTTTTAAATAATATTTCAATGTATAAAAAAGACCTATTATGTTATTGTAATATCTTTTGGATTATCTCGCGCAGACAGAAGTAAAATATAATATGAATGAATACGTAAATACTCAATTTAAATAAAAAAAATTAATTTCCTTTTATTCTGGTAGGCAGAATAGAAAAAAAACAAAGAGGAATAATAACTCTAAATAATAATCTCAACGCCTGCATCAACTCCATTTAGATACATTAGATTCAAAATCAATTTTCATTGTATCTAAACCGCAGATCGCTTCGACAGTAGTCGGGATATATTCAATGCATTTCCAATCGTCGAAAATGTTAGTTAAGATAATAATTTGCATTGTTGTCATTAGCCAATACGTGATAGAAACAAGTACAATAGATGACATGATTTCATGATAATAGCATGATTGAAATAAGCATTTAAATAAATTAATTTGAAAAAATATATGTGAAAATTACTACCGATCGACATATCCTCGCTCCCTTTTCGCTCGGGTTTGCCCTACGTACATTTAAGCGGTTAGGATAAATTTCTCAGAGGTTTATTTGACCGCAACATACCAAATGTCATTTAATTTTTCATACAAATAAACGAATACACTTATTCAATATATAAAAGGAAATAAATTATATAAATAAACTATAGTAATTTTATGTCGTATTCATTTTTAATATATATATATATATATATATATATATATATATACATATATATATGTATATATATATATACTTTTAGTTTATTGTTATACTAAAACATGTACGATGCAAGTAACATTGAGCTCAGTTTTTGAAGCAAGTACAAATGATGTAGAAGCTTTCATGAAACGCCACATTTTTAATTAAAATGAAAACTAGAATGAGATCAACAAAGTACATGAGAGGCGTAGATAAAATATGAGTGGGATACATCAAATGCGACCGCACTACTGTCGGACATAATTCACAAAGTTTAGACGTAAAAGTTTAAAAGCAAACATATTTAACACAGAGTTTCCTGCCCAAAATGAAATTAAACTTGTATGCGTCGCAATGGACTATATTAATAACAGACTCGCGAAAAACTGGCGCAGTAACATTATACATGCGTATCGTAAAAAAGGTCGCGGTTAAAAAACGGAATCGAGAACATGTTGAATATTTTATATCGCTTTTTTTTCTTGGGAAGGGAGTGGAATGATCATGAATCTCATTTTTGAATGACAAATACCGAGTATACGAAAAGGTTCAAATTAGAGACGTTTAACGTTTCAACTTTGAACGTTAAGAATTTTTGTATAAACAATCCAACAGCGTTGAACTACTGACACCATTTCTGTATTCACTACACCTCGTCGTTTCTTTCAAATTTTCTAGAGTAATTAGTTAGTAGTTGACATTTTTCCCTCTTTCATACTTTTATTCGTTATACTGTAATAAAAATTAAATATGTCTTTCATGTTTGTCATTTATATAACTCTCGCAATTATTTTTATCTATTCAACATAATCAAGTGTATTCGAAGTAAATTATGACTTGATTATAAACACAAATTTTGTTTAATTTTATGATTGTTAACATTTTTCTCTTATATTATTCTTTTTACAAATATTAGATACATTTTAAATATGTATTAAAGGTAGATAATGTTACTCAGAAAGTTGTGATACATTGTAATTCGAGTTACCCGAAATTATATCTGTAAGAATAAAAAGAGTATTAGTGCGCTCTTCTGTAATGAGAGACAAATCATGCCTGTCATAATGTTCACATCAAAGCAAATCTCTTCATGAAATAACTTGTTCCACGAAATATTCCAAAATTTTTTTACAATGTATTGGTAGTTAGGTTAAATATAGGAAATAACAACATAGATACCTACCTACATTTGTGAAAGGACAAATAACTATTCATTCTTTTGACGACTCGTTTGGCTCAGTGGGTAGTGACCCTACTTTCTGCGCCAGCGGTCGCGGGTTCGAGTCCCGCTGGGGGCATTCATTTGCTAATCACGAATGTTTGTACTCCAGTCATGGGTGTTTATATTTATAATATGTATGTATTTAAAATTTATATGTGTAGTATATCAACTATCTGGTATCCGCAACACAAGCACGTTACGTAGCTTACTGCGGAACTAGATGGCGCTGTTGTAATAATGTCCCAACATATTTATTTATTTATTCTTCTTCTACGCCAATTATACTACAAAACAGATAATATATACTGTTACTTGATTAATTATTAAAAAACAGTCTCTTATTCATAAGATTTATTTTTTAGTGGCGTTAACAAAACGTAAGGCCGTTACCATGACAAGTGTACCTAAACAAGGACATTTGTTACATTTTTAATGCCTGCTACGGAAGACAATCAATACGAAAATACAAACAAAATGTCACTTAAAGCTTTTACTTAGGTAGTTTACTTAAACTAAATTAAACATAATAATATATAACCAATCACAAAAAGCCCTGTCGAGAAAACTAGAATGATGAAAGATGTCTAAAGTGCATAGTCTCCGTATATTTTCATTTTTTTATATTATGTAGGAAATCAGAATGGGTACAGAAGCAGTGGCTTCAGGTATTTAATAATATAATTGGCTGATTTTCTCAGCTTCTCAACTAAATCATACTGAATTAATCAGTTAATTAGGTTTAATATATTTCTTGACAAAACTCGCACATCTTGCTTATTTTGTCCAAAAATGAGACTATCTCATGAATGAAGTCTGGTATTACTTATGAATATAATAATAACAAACTACTTTACAAAATATCAATAATAATTTTGGAACGATCAAAACTATACGGAAATCCGTATTGGTAAATATAAAAAATCTGCTACATATTACGAAAAAAAAAGTAAATACAATTTGATATTCTATGAACGTCCTAAGCGGTCTCCCAATAGATTAACACATATTATAGTTAAAAAATCCGTAACCTCTACGCAGAACACCTACTCAACGCAGTCATAAAGCTTTGCGAATGTCAGCCGACTCAATTACAGCACTAATTGCATGCTAATCCTCGCACTGAACACTCGACTACACTCGCACCTTTTGTGATTTGCTCCTTGAAAGCGGCAATCAACTGTTACTTTTTTGAACTTGCCTCTTTCGAAATTATTAACGTTAACACAAAGCACAGAATTAAACGCCACCAAACTCAAAAACCTTAGAATGAGTAGAAAGAAATATCTGAAGCTTTGTCTTCTAATGAAATATACTGCGATATAGTGTGATGTGTTCTCAACCGTATAGGTATAGTAATAGGTCTAGGAATGAAGAAAAAGTTGGACTTCTTTTCGAATACCTATATAGAATAAGCTCGTCGCCCTGCTCCTCATAAAACTAAGCGAACAACCCGACCCAATTACGCTACTAATTACATGCTAACCTCCACAGTGAACAATCAGCTACATTCGTACCTTTTTGTGATTGCTTCTTGAGAACAGTAATTTAGTATGAGAAGGGAATTTGTTTTTCTTCTTCATTATTGATTGGTGAGGGTTTTAATTTTGTATACATGTATTTCTAATAACTCGAATAAAAAACTTTTTTTATGATTTCACGTATTTACCGCGATAAAACGATAGCGTGTTTTGTTTACATGACCATATATTGTTTTCTTACTGTCCATAATTGTATTTTCCAAGCCAGATATGCTGTATATAAATAAAGCTTTAGTCAGTAAGTATCGTGATATTATAAATCACAATATTTCACCAAGACGTGTAGTACATTCGTATTTATTATCAAGTTCGCGGAGCATTTCATTACAGTGATTAATAGGTATACTTAGACAATACGGCGTCTGGCGGCGGCGGACAAACCAAGTGAAGCAAAGAATAAAAGTCGGAAGAGGAAGCGGTCGAAAAGCAAAGTTAACTGAAAAGTAAACTGAATTTTGTTTACATGTTTGGACGGATCTCAAATTGTGAGCAAGCCGCTGAACCGGAATGTTTTAATTGAATTTGTATTGAAAAACACTTAACTCGAGTTTGAATGTATTGAATTGATAAACCCCGAATGCAATTGAATGAGGCATTGGAAACTGAGCTTTTATTTCTGTAATCCATACCAGGCATGGGGCAAAAAAATTTCATTTATATTATTTCAGTGATTTAAGTATAAGTCAATTTTGGCATTCAAACGAAGCCATATTCAAATAAACATAATCAATTAATTAAACACATCATCCCGTCAGACAACTTGAGTTAATTTTAAAAATCTAATTACTAATTTGTGTACAAGAACCCTCGTTTTTATAAGTTACTCATTTATGTACGTATATATTATATATAATACGTTCATACATATATAAACATTCGAAATATTTTTGTTAAAATTTAATATTTATTAAATGCTAATATTACTATCATCAACAACCGTTTTATTCACAAATGAAGCTTACGCAGAAACGAATACAAAAAGATATTAATCAAAACTTCCTGAGTAACATTTACTTAATAACGTTTTCAATTTGGAGTTTTTCAATTATGTAAAATATGCTAGCTCAGGTAAGTAGGTATTGAACAATAAATTGTGAACCTTGTATATATATATATTTGAATAGTCGACTTAAGAATGTTATGTTGGTACTCTGAGGGACACTTGAAAAAGGATTACAAAAAGGAATAACAAAAAGTTGTATTTTCGTCTTTGACATTCCAAAACGAAAAAAAAAAACTGTTTATATAGTATGTAGATATCTCTAAAATTTTTACATCCATCATTATTTGTACATACGAATCTTAAACATGTTATTGAAAACCCTTAAACTCCTTGAAGTATTTATTTCCGATATTTGTAAAAATAAAGTAAAAAGATTTCATGTAATTAAAACAAGCTTAAATATATAAGTAAAAACAAGAAAAATAAGGCATTAAATGAACAATCTTGTGATGGCCTAAGTCGTTAATCCGCTTATAGCTACAGGTTACAAATGGGTCGTAGTTCAGATTATGTAGCGGTAACTAAACAAGTTATCTTATGAGATTTGATCGACATATCGTAAAAAGGTTCGGAATTGTGACGTAACTATTGTAAGTAACAATAAATAAAACCATATAAGAATATTTAAGTCTTTTATAAGTAAACAAAAAATATTTTCGTGTAAAATCATGACATATTATATAATTTCAATCTCATTTAAAACTAGCCTTCTGCGTAGGAGATATCATACTGTACAGCCAACTTCCCCACTTCGTGCTGTTCCTATGGTTTACCAAAAGGACAAACTGAATAACAAGTCTAGCCGGATCCGGGACTCGAACCCAGGACCTTCGGATGTGAAGCCAGTACATGCTAGCCGGGGCAATTGATATTATTTTAATAATCGTATGTTAAAATTATTCGTAGCAATTAAACGTGCATATTTTAATATATCATGTTCTTGTAAACATTAAACTTGTTATTATTTTCAATTATAAATCTCTCATTTATAAATATATGTCCAATTATTGAATATCTCTCCTGATGCCGTTTCCATCAAAATGAATTACATATTTATTAAAATATAATTGCTGTTATAGGTACGAGTATTATACACCGCTACTTGTTGTTAATGCTACTCTTATAGAGGTTTAAATTTTAAGCACATATTTAGCTGTTACGTATGTACGTTGTTTAGTACATTCTTTAATAAAATTTTAATCAAACGTAACGAGTACAGGATCATGAAAAAGTGGTTAATTTTTCATTAAAAAATCAAGCAATAGGTCACTTTATAGAAATAGTTTGCGGCAAAAAATGACTTGAACCACTTTCCATCCCGGTGCACTAAGTAAAAAAAAGTTTTTATAACGTCCCACTGCTATTGGAGGATTAAGACCATAATCCACCTAGCTTGCCAAATACGTGTTGACGGACTCCACACTGCCGAAAATTAGTTAGGTTCTCTCAAATATGCCGTATGTAGCATAATGTTTTATTTCACCCATTTCGTGAAAATTGACAAATTAGAAAAGAAATTTTCAGAGGCTACCTAATAGATTCGATGTATAAATACATATAATGCGTTGAGCTTTGCACTGCGTTTTGGCCGAAGTAAAAATACGTGAGGTTCTAAATATTTACGAAACATGCAAAATAATCTTCTTTGTATTTTTTGGAATAAATGCATGTTAATCCTGTATTTCGCAGAAAACTTCACATATCGTATGTATTAAAACGCTATATGATACTTGGAGATTATTACAAGAAATCGTTTTCAGCAGGTGTTTATCTTCATTCTGTGCAAAAATGAATTAAAACAAAATCACATTACGAGACACGTATTATTTTCAAATTACATTACATATATGTTAGGAATATTGATACATGGCTTAATATATGAAACGTACTTGTAATTATAGATTTACCTAATAATTTGTCCAATAGGATGTACCTACATATTTTGTGACAATTTATTTCATATCATATCTCTGTTTAGATTCACAATTTGAAAAGAAGAAATTAAATCGCACATTTAATAATAAATATACGTTTAATTATAATTTAATAATTAATTTATTAATAAAATTATTCTTGCCTTATAGGAATTAAATACTTTTATGAAGCGTAAAATTCTGTTTAAAATATTCTACAAAAGATAAGATTTCTGTAATTACTTATGATCAAATAACACTTTTTTTAATAATTTATTATCTTTTATTTGAAACCTTTTGAAATGTCTATAATATTTCTATAGATATCGTTCAAAAAGTACTAAAGAAAGAAAGAAATGAAATTAATAGCACTTTTGTGTCTTTTTAACTATGAGTGCAATTAGTCCACTAATTACCGTCAGTAAAAACTAATTGCGAACAAGCGAGAGCCGCTCCACTGCCAACTGCCCATTGTCCAAGTCTATACTATACATCTTTGCAGATCAAAGATATGTGTACTACTCTTAATTTTTTGTCTAATGTGCTATTGATAACTCTAATGAAATCATACAACTTTTTTTTGTAGAATAATGCTACTGACCTAATTACGTTATGTTGAAGGATGTTAAGTGAATTTTAAGATATAAATAACTAAATAGGCAAACCTTATTTATGTGTTTACACATCTACTATAAAACATTTTTTGGCCTGTTTGCCTACCATCATCTGTATTTCTTTAAAGATGTGTAAGATACATTTAATAAAATAAATATATTGTTAGTGTACCTCCTCTCCAACGTGTTTTCACTTTATTTTGATAAGGGAGCTCAATAGCGTCCGGCAATCCTACCGGACGTGAAGCCAATAAACGCACAAGGAGGTGACCCACTTCGGTGGGCGGTGTGTCATTCGGGTTACTCCAAGTATTTCCCTGATAGTAGAGTGGACTCTGGAGCAATCCCTTGGCTGTAGACCGATGGCCTGGCAGGCCATCGGGGAGTCGTGGTTGAATGCGTAAGTGATCCTGCGACGCCACATTAAGACGGAAGATAGGTTCTTGGGTTTTAGCGGGTTGTACTAGCTTGCCAGTGAGCCCAACATAATTTGTTTTCTACAGGTGGTATGCGTAAATGCATTTCTCTGCTCTTTCTCTTCAAAAATAAAGTTCCATTTAAATAAGTTCCATTTTAAAGCTTAATCGTAGTACCTGCTACACAGCTACATCGCTACGACTACGAGGAATTGTATTTTAATATTGCAAAAAAAATAATAATAAAAAGCAAATTAAATAAATTGTTAGTAATGATTATTACTTTAAAGATTGTCCTTATTTAGGGTTTCGTACCTCAAAAGGAAAAAACTAAACGCTTATAGGATATTTTTGTTGTGCGTCAGTCTGTCTGTCAAGACCCTTTTCCTCAGGAACTCGTAGAGATATCAAGCTGAAATTCATAGCGAATACTCAAGTCTACTATCCCTTGGAGCTGTTTAAAAATCAATCTTCTAAGCCACCGCAATCAAAAGATTACAGCCGTTTATGCTCCAAATTTTTGACACTCGCAAGAGAATCAAAACCTACGCAACGTCTAAGTGCGAGTCGGACTCGCGCACGAAGGGTTCGGAACTAAGCTGAAATTTATTTCAAATGCTGCCGTGAACTCAAAAAATTAAAAGGTGTTCATACTAGTTATAATATGCTAACTATTACATTAATTTTTTTAAAAATCCGATAGGTACTAAGTGGTTATTTTAAATGAAATATTTCTTGTATATCCCTTTTTGATATTTAAAAATGTATATGATTTTATACTGCGTATTTGCAAAAGCTATCACTGAGTATAAATAATATAAATGTTACCCAGTAACCCACGAAGTTGGCGACGAAACATTAATTTAGCCAGTTTAATTTCCTGCTAAGACTGTCGCTAAAAGTTCATTTTACTTTTAAATAAATTAGTTTAGTCTACCTTAGCTTCTTATAATTAAATAATATTAAAAAATAAATTACTTATGACAATATTATTGCTCTTTTATTTGGAAATAAAATTTAAATACCACAAATAGTAAAGTATAAATGTAAATGAAATATAAGTATATTTGATTTACATACATTTTTATAATATGTAATGAAACCAGACTTTCTTATAGTAGATTTGCTATAAGGCCTTAACATTAATAACTACTCGTTAAAGTGAGGGAGTTCGAGATGCTTCGACGAAACGTAGTCACGTGACTTCTCGGATAACTTAAGTATGACTGAAGCCAACTCCTGAATGTCGCTCTTCTTTTCTTTTGTCTCGATCGGTCCCCGATCCTTAGGCCTGTCCCTGGATTGTATGAACCACTGCTCAACTTCTTGAGTTTGTTCGTTCAGCTCTTCTCCTTCTTCATCTGAGCCCGCGGCAAGAAGCTCTAGTTCAGCTTGAGCGAATTTTGATCGTGCTTCTGCCAGTTCTAATTCCCTTAGTGCTACTGTCATTCTTGCTTGCACTTCTGCTCTCTTCCTATGCGACGAGCGAACAGAATGTGTGTCTGAATCGCGGGTCGTCTTCTTAGGGTGAGGCCGCTGCAGACTCTCTTCTCTGAACGTTGGTATACTTCCATCGTTCAGACACGTTTTCACTGCAACACTTCTTTCTTGAATCTGCGGCGATGAATGATTTTCTTCCTGGCGAGCGGGAATCGATGCTTCGGTTGCGCGGGTCGGGGGGGTGTTATTAATCACTTCCCCCTGTGTTGATTCCTCTCCAGCTGTGCTTTTAGGCTGAAGTACGGGTTGCTGGTGCCCATATACGCTGCTCGGCGGCGATCTTCTAGTAAGTGTCGATCGATTTGAAATCGACGTGTTCGTAATCGTTGCGCTCGTGGATTCACTCGGCATATTCATACTCCAATCTGTCGTACCGGAACCCGTAGTATCCGTGGTTGCGTTATTTTCACTCGTAGTCTTCAACTGTACCGATCTTAATCTCGTGGTCATAGGCATCTTCCCAGTTTTCTTAAACCCGATCCGGCTCGAAGGACCAATGTTGACGCTCGTATGTAGTGCGCTTTTGTGGAGCAGGTTCGCTGGCGGGATGTTGACCGGAGAGTGTTCGGTGGTAGCAGAAGGAGTAAATAATAACACTGAATTTTAGAGCTTTTCTTCTATTTATTTCCTTGATGTTTCTTCTTACACCGCTGGATTCGGAATGAATGTCTACAGAAAATGCTCCCCTTTTATAGGCAGCACTAATGTCATTTTACAATTTTTTCTTCTAAAATATATTTAAATATAGAAAATACTTATTTTTATTTTTTACATTAAAACCAGTCCTAAATATATTTAAATATAGAACGTACTTATTTTACTTTTAAAATTAAAACCAGTATTAAATAGAAACTTAAATACTAAATGACGTATCGTCGCTAACAATATATAAAAATAACGATTAACATGAATTATACATTAATTAGCATTAACGTATACATTATCATCATATATATTGAATGAATGTTTATCCGTCAAAAGATAAACCTTCATTCCGATTTAAGGGCGGAATAGTTGTTAGATAAATCAATATATATTTTATTCATTTCATTCATTCATTAATTGTCGGTATTTAAATCTGTGAGGTAGCTACCACCACCTCGGAAGGCAGTCATGCTAAAAAGAGCTTATCATATCATATTTTCATATGTGAATCATTTACGACATTATTACATATTTCCAAGGTAAAGCAAAACAAAATAACCTATGTGTTTATCAGAAATCTACAAACTGATCCCCTTGTAGTAAAAAAAACGTGCCCAGTAGTGAGACGAAAAAAATGGTGAATACCAATACGATACAAATATATGACTTCTGACAAGAAAATTCTTTACTAATTATTATTAAGGTAAGTCAAGTTTTGTTTTCATTCTAGACGAGTCGTAGCAGCTGCTACGCGGTCACAGTTCTGCTACGGCGCGTTTACGAGAAACCCGATGTTTACAGTCGAGCGTATAAAAATAGTGCCCTTTGAAACTTTTGCTGTTGATATTTCTATTTCTAAGAAAGGGTTTTAATATAATATATTTTATATTTTTACTTTTAATAAAAATAATATTATACATAACATAACAAAAATATCTTTACGATTTTCGCGATTTATTTTAAACATTAAATAGTCGCAAATATTATATTTAAATTACTCTTATATATTTTTTAATTGTATGACCATGACAAATGATATCTTATAAAAAAATAGCGTGAATAACATATTATTGACAGGTTCAGACCCGGACTTCGCACAATATCGTCAATAAAAATCAAGTTTTATGTGGTAATTATTTTTAACTTTTTCGGTTAAACCGGTAGCTTACACTATAAAGAAAGAGAGGCAAGTGTAAAAATCTACCATATCTGTCAAAAGATCCATCCATCTGCTTTAAGCCAAACTGGTGGACAATATCTTATCGTCTATCTCATCACATTGAATAGCAATGGGCTGAATTATTTATCTTAAAGTATTAATATACCAAAACAAAATATAAAATAAACAATTAAAACAGTAATTTACCACCATATTATATCACTATCAAAGCAGTTTAATTCGATATAATCACAGATTAACTTAATGTTGTGGACAACTCGATTGCTGGTATCACAAGTATACATAATTCATGAGCATACATGTGAGTCGCGTGAAGGCTGACCAGCCTGCTTCAAACTGATAAAATATGGCTAGGGTATGTCATAACCGATGACAGTAACGTGTTGACAAGGTGGATCTTGAAATTTAATTTATTTTCTATTATATAATATATTTTTGTCTTTTTATAACGCATTATATATACTTATAATGCATTATTTATATAATTATATATGTATGATATAATGATATATATTATAAATTAATGAAAACACTTATTTTATAGTAAATATACATGTAATATACATGTAAATGTAAACTTATATTTACAAAAGCTTGTTCATTTTTTTGCGAAAAGATACATAGAAAATAAAATAAGATTACTGCAACAATCTCTAAATATATAGAAATAATAGTAAAGATATATACATTAAAAAGTATTCGTGATGCATAAAATAAATATTGAACTTATAAATTACTTTTACTTTTCAAAGCGTAAATTTATAATAGTGCCCAGTGTGCCCCGTGTGCCGTGCCCTGCTGTGGGACGCCATATAGGCTGAATACAGACATACATGCATTAAAATGGTAAAATGTATTTAGTTACCTAATCACACTTGATATATTTATACAAACACTGTAAATTGAAAATAAATAAAATAAGACCCACGACTCTTATAAATGTAAGTTCTATGTCCATATTTCATCAAAGAGGCGAGATTAAAATATTCTATTCTCTTAAAAAATGGTAATAAAAATTGGAATATTTTCGTGCATATGAACAGTGCACAAAAGTCGTAACAATACGAATGCAGATATGACAGTGTACGTGGCCTCGTAAAATAAAATGAATGGTGCCTTTATAACATATTGTCCAGACGTAAATCCGGGCATAGGTCAGACTCAGAGTAACGGCTTGTCCGGCCATGTTCCAACCAATCAAATTACCGAGTACGTAATCTAATACAAATAGAAAAATTGTGGAGGAATACTTGAATATGTTTTGTATAATTTATTTATGAATTGAATATGTTTTGTGTAATAGACGCGATAACAACAAATTTGATACTTGCGATTACTTAATTCCCTCGGTACTTTTAACGAAAAAATAAAAATAAAAATCTTATATTTACGAATGGATTTCTAAGAAATGTGATATTTTTCGACAGTAAAACGTATTCTATACAATGACACTCGTACAACGTTCATTCATTGTCAGCTCAACCATAATCATACCAAACAACAATCTAGTAGTTTTACAATGATGCAGCCACAAACAGAAAGACAGACAGGTAGACAAATTCTACAAACAATAAATTTAGTCTCTGCTTCAACAATACTGACTTTTACAATAATATTTCCAAAAAATATTCTCGGAATTATTATTGTAAATAAAAATAAGTTCGACTCAGTTAGAAATTTAAATATTAATATTGATTTTATCTCATTATGTCTCAGGATTATTGAGTATGTCTCAGGATGTTTACATACATGCATGATTTTATCTGTGAACACCATCGGTATTTAAACAACAAGAACGCAATAAACTGAATATCGCATCCGTAAAGTATTTTAGACGCGTGGCTGACTGATTTGATATAGCAATATTTGTATTGCTTAAGATCTAATAAAAAAAAACTTATTTTGATTAAATTTGATCCGGTAAATATCCACCAATTTCCTGTATGTAGTACATTGTACAGTATACATTGTACATATATAATCCTACATATATCGTATATTTCAATTCATTATCGAGGAGTGCCGTTAGCGTTACCATGGCTAATTTATTAGAAAAATCGTAAGAAATCTTCTAGAGCTTGCACTATTACAAAAGCGAACTAAGATATATAACTAACTAGATTTATTTACTCATACCTCATCGGTTTCTTAATTTACCCAAAAATCTTCTAACATCTCTTTTTAAAAATCTCATTGTATAAAAATTCACTACACTAGTAGTAACTTAGCCAAAATAACAAAGCACAAATAATAATTATAAGAACTTTTAATCTGAAAAAGAATCGTTTTGGTACTAGTGCTATTATTCATTATGTACTGCCTAAATTAAGCTCAAGCTTTTCAACATGCATGTTCCCATTGTTACGCGTTTAACTATGTTGCATGTTTAAAAACTTTTTAATCCGTCTTTAATTACAGATATCGATAGCTTTGCGATATTGTAATATGTCTTAATTGCTTTTGTCGTATTAATTTAAAACCGAATGTTTTAAATAAGCTTCAATTTAGTATTTTAAATTTATTTACGTCAATTTGAATCCCATCTTAGATCGAAAATTGGTACTTTTTTGTATTTGTTATCTTTTTTGATTTTTCGGCGAATTTACTATATTTTTGGTTCTCGACGTCTCACCTCTTTCATGTCGATTGCTATCCCATTGAACTAATAGAGCCAGTGTTTATGTTTTCACTTCTATTTTTTAATATTTACGGCGCACTTTGCTAGTCTTAGAATAGATAAATAAAAATTGTAGTAGAATAAATCACCATTAAATAATCACCTACATAAATGTTTATGAAAATAAATTGATTTAATATTCTTTTCATTTAATATAATCTATACAAATATCTGTAATATCAATTGCTGTTACTGACTCTGGATCATGGACATCTGGCCGGATTGAATTATTTTTATTGTGTATCTGTTGCGGTTCCCAAACTGCTTTTTCCTATTCCTTATACTCATATAAAATAATAGAAACCCGTATGAACAACTGGAAAATCGAAAAGTTCAGAGCTATTTTGTGTGGAACTACTAGAAATTAATGTCAATTATGTTACTCATGTAATATATATAGCCTATATACCGTACCAAAATATGCTAAAACGTACCAGAAGACTCTAAGCGAAGTGAGGGTTAGCCGCTGGTTAACCATATTATATTGATATTAATTCTCATAACATTTACGAAGCAAATGAAATGCGATCAGTTTTGGAAAGTATATTAAATGTACCAGACCTAGCTAGTTTTCGAAGGAAGCCCACACTAGGCCTGATCCCCCTCGTAATGAAGGCAGGCTCGTAGCCAGCAATGGAACGACATGGGCAGAATACAATGCTTTATGACATAACTGTTCAATTCATTAACAATTAGTATATAGTATTAAGCGCTATGAAATAAAATATTAATAATTTTGTGCATAAAATTGTGAAATATCGAAGCGAAAGTTGTGGGAGAGGTATTAACAAGTTTTAAATGAGTATGTTAAAACTTTGTTTTTTATAAAACTGATAAATTTTGCTTTTAATATTGCACAGAAAATATATTATATGTATATATTATGTATTGTTTGAGGCATTTTTTATATCTGTAACGGGTGTGATATGTTAGGGTATAGTACCTAATGTCAACTTCGATGATGATCACAGATTTGCATTAAAAGTAAGGCGCTAACGAATATACAATAATATTATATTAGTGCATTTCCACTTTGAGCATAATTACCACTTAACTTACGATGACGAAAACTATAGTGAGGAAACTTGTACGTCTAAGAGAATTTAGCAAGTTTTCGGAAGACATATGAGAGCCAGTCTTCACTTAGCCAGTGTAGTGAAATGAAAAAAGTACTGAATGTAATACAAAATTATATGTAAAGTTTGACGTTTTTGATTAAAGGAGAAAGAGATCGTATATACGTATTTAAATATCTAAATCTCTAGTTTACAAGCAGCGAGGTTTAATACTTGAGTGTTGATACAGCTGCACTTGAGCGTTGCAAAGGAGCATCACTAATAATGAAGATAAAATTAAAAATTTCAAGTATATAATTACTTACAACAGAGTACATTTCTAAGTGTAATTTGATCAAAGGTGGATTTTAAAACCTTTTGAATATTGTACAATCAAAAAGTAGGTTAGATGTAGTCGTAAAGTTTAGTCACATTAAATTACATTACATTTTTAAGTATAATACATAAAAGTCACAGTAAATATAATAACTGCGGTGCCATTTTTATATTATAACATACGTCTTGACACAAATCCGACTGGGATTATGAGCAACAGCTTGCCCGGCTATGTTTCACCAAATAAAATTAAACCAAATAAATTACTATGAAGTAAATCGCCTTCGTCCTTTTTAAGCGTCGACAAATATCGAGAAATACATTAAAAAGTTAGTAAATGTCCAAGTTTGTTTTGGATATTTCAAATTTAATTTGATAATATAGGTACCTATATAATTTCACTACTCAAAGTATAACGAACAGAATGACAAAAGGATATTAATGTAGATATATTTCTTGAATACTCATATTATTTACCTTTTCAACTGACTTCATAAAGAACGAGGTTCTCATTTTTCGTTTCTTTTTTTTTTTGTTTTTCTTACCTAAGATTTCCGTTTCATAAAAAATAGAGGAAGATTGATTTTCACCAACTGAATTACCATGTATCACCACACATGACTTTTTACAGTGTATTCCGATGATTCTTTTTTTATTGAATAGTCACTATTGAGTGTACCTATATCTCGAAGTTGATTCCACTTTTAAAAAAAAATACCCCGAAGCATAAAAAATAGGGGATTATCGAATTGACATATCATACTAAATTTTAAACACTTTCTTCTTACTTTGCTATTTTGAAATGTAAGGGTTAAAAATCAGTTATGTCTAGTTCATTTCTTACTTATTATATTTATTTATAACTCAATCTATACAATAGATAAATTCTCTTACAAAATTCTTACAATGCCGAATCCTAATCCTATTGTAATATTTCTAACATCAAACAATGTGTTTCCTCGCTTTATTAAAATATCATATCAAAAGCTATCAACATGTCTAAGCTACGCGGGAAACCTTCTTTATATCCGTTTAACCTTTTGTATTTTATGACATCAAACAAGTTCAATTCCAAAAAGCGCAGTACCTGACATTTTGTCGTCATTACACACCGCGGAGGTAGGCCTTTGATGTTACTACGTCTATAGTGTAGCAACTATAAATATACATTATTTTATTAAAATGTAATGTGAATAAAAGAATAACTATAAGCTTTTGCCTATGAATTGTATGCGAAGAATTCATGGCATCTACTAAATAATCCAAAAAATGTGTTATACATACCTAGTCAAAATAAATATTTTTAGCCAGATTATTATTATATATTTTCAAAATACTAAAAACCTAGCAGATTTTTTGTGGAGCGAATACCTCAACAACACCCTGAAATATAATTAGGTAACTTCTAAAAACTGTTCTTTGCTTTAAAACCTTATTTAAAAGAAAATTGAGAAAAATAGAAAGAAATTGATTGTAATAATTGATTTTTTTATCCGTTACATACATTTTTCAGATTCTATATAGATTGTAATATGACTTATATAATATGTATAGCAAAGTAACAATGAACTAGTAGGTACTAAAAAAAGGTTTAACGAGAATATTTTTGACAACATAATGTTATTATACAATAGTTACGACATTTTGTAGTCTTTGTTACTTGTTTTATGCCATACATTTCTAAGGCTAGGCGGTACGTGATACAAGCCAGCGACTCACTTCTCTTTCATAAAATATTTTCTACTTGACATTGTACTCTTTCTATTCAATATCCGGCAACTTCTACTCAGCTGACATACTTATAACATCTTTGTACTATGGCTACGTAAGATTCTTGAAGTACCTCAAAAGTTTAAACTAATATACTTAGTAAAGTCCTCCAATTATTAATTTTCTACAGAATAACGATGAAACTGCAAGGATCAGGATGTCAAGTAATAAATAAATAGTTCGTAATTTGTACTTTTCTATAAAATACTAGTAATTCCCGCGACTCCGCCCGCGTTCTACTAACTATTAGAAAATAGAGATTGGTGGTAAAAGGTTAAAAATTAGGGTTTTAAGTATTTTTTGATGTCATATTATAAAAAAATAAAAATGTGATCTAAGAATAAGAAATAAAAAATAAAATATCTGGAGAGGGCCACCCGTATCACCTAGGGAAATAAAAAATAGCCTGAGACCTATTCTCAGACCTAACAAATATACAAAAAAAAACATAAAAATCCGTCAAGCCGTTTCGGAGGAGTTCGATAACAAACACTGATACAAGATTTTTATATATATTAGAATATATAAATATATGAAACTCTTTTCCAAAATGTATAGCTCTAGAGTTATATAAGATGGACTAAATTTTGGGTTTCGCGATATTTGGATTTTTTTGATTGGACGAAGTTTGGATCAAAGGAAGATCTGTACCTTATATCTTATATTCGTATAAAGTTTACGACTCGCTACGCGAAGGAATTTAATAAGCTTAAAGCAAAACTATATTCCTCAGATTACGGTATACCGTATACGGTATATATTTTAGAATATTGAAGTAATTAATATATTGAAGTATTAATGTTTTTTTTTTTTACAATAATATTATTACAAAAATTTTAAATATTTGATGAATTAATAAGCAAAGAAGATAGTTAGGAAAGTGTGAAAAGTAGGAATAGTTAGAAAACTCGGTTTATTTGACTTATGTTTTAGAAATATCAAAATTAGTTTTAGGAACTTACCTATTGTACCTCTATTCTCCATATTATTAATAAAAAAAATCACTATATAAAGCAAAGACATGTCGATTTATAATATATTATTTTTTAAAACATTTTATAAATGAAATATTGTAGAAAATATCTTCGTTTTCATAATATTAAAAAATAAATAAATAATACGTATATAATAATTTATACCTATATTCCATATTACGCTTTTACATTACTCTATAACAATAGATAGTTCCTAACAAATTAAATCGATAAAAAACAATGGATTATAAATGAAATAAATACGTTAACCAAAGGGCTATACAAAGCATTCTTTTCAGAAAACTATTGGGAATACCGCCTCTTCTCCCAACAGGAAAATTCCATTTTCGAACAAAACTGAAAACGGAAATCTCTGAACAAAACACCTTGTGAGTAAACAAAGCATTTTCAGTAAATAATGTTTAATATATGAGCGAGAGAGAGCAAAGAGCATTCAATATAACTGTATTTTATAGCCTACTCATAAAAATTTTGATATACGGTGTACAATAACTTCAAATATTTTTTTTATTCTAAAAAAAAAGACAAAGAAACTCACACATACACAGAGCACTGAGAAATACAGAGAGACATAGAAGGAGGCAGAATTAAGAAGCAGTCTATCTCCTTCCACGTTATGTCACCGATGTCTTTGTCCATATAACAAAATGTATTCAGGGTTTTCAGATTTTAAGCGTGAAAAGTTAACAAATAACCCAAGAAGAAATTAAAATTATTTAGTTAGTAGTAATACAATTAATTGAAGTAAATCGCAAAAGCATAGAGCTATGGGAACAAACAAGAAACAACATCGTTAAGTGAAAGAAATAGTCACAATATAGTCTTGAAATAAAATTTTCTCCACAGAGCGCCTAATCCCCTGCAACAGGGTACGTTTCGACACTTTGATTACATTGTAACCGTTCAGTAGTTAATACAGTAACTAAGTCGACGAAATATACCTTTTACTAGCAAGTTAAAATCATTAGTAACAGTAGATATTTGACAATAATTGCCACATCTTGTTAGTATTAAAACATCATATTAACTTCTTTTCATTGATATAGGTTGATTTTAATCATTTTACTAAACATTTTTAGTGCTTACTAAAACTTACATAAAAAATAATATTTAAGATAGTTATATAAATAATACATTGTATATATGTATAAATTCACAATTTGTATAAGTATGATATTATCATTTGGGAAGTAGATTTGTCACTATCTGTAGCATAATACACCGCGAAACGACGCAGTTGCTAAATTTTACACGGCAAATATTGCCGGAACGTGACTCTTGCTGATCCAGACATGCACTGTCCATGTGTGCTCGCGTTTAGTACTCATGCACTTATTTAACTACAAATATTGTAATTTATAGTAGCATTATGGTATAACAATTAGTTTCTATCTTGTGTCGTTAATATTATGATGACGAATATGAATGACACGATTATTTATGAAACTGTATAAGTACAATACAACCTATGACAGGCTTTCCATGTCTCTGTAAGAGTTCTGTTGCACCAGAAGCAATTAAAATTGATTCAAAGTTAAGTATGCCTACAAATTTTAAGTATTGAAAATGCCATCATCTATACATATAATAAAAATGTAAGAGATCGCTGTCTGTACATGAAAGATATATAAGAAAAAATATTATAGGGACGTTTATTAACGCAAATAGAACCCAAAACAATGATTGTTAGAATTTTTGTCTGTTTGTCTGTGCGTTTGTGCGGGCTAATCTCTGAAACGGCTTATTTGATCGAGATGTGGTTTTCATATATATATTGTGGTAAGCTTTACTTAACATTTAGCGTTTGTTTCATGTCAATCGGTTCATAAATAAAAAAGTTATGGTAATTTAAAGAATAACGTCGAATATTTGTTAAACTACTTACAACTTCTATTCTTTCTCTGTTCAGTAGCATTGACTAAAACTTTACTAAGCTCGATAATAATAATGATCTATATAAACTTATATTTTTATGTATGTATGTATGTATGTATGTATGTATGTATGTATGTATGTATGTATGTATGTATGTATGTATGTATGTATGTATGTATGTATATACGTATGTATGTATGTATGTATTTATGTATGTATATAATGCTCACAAAAAGTCCGTTATGGTATGTGCCTATTACAATTCAGCCAAAATAACATTTTTTGTTTAACTTCAGTTTAAATACGGGTGGAATCGAATAGAGGTGATATTGGTATTAAGCTTGATTTTGTACGTGTAACTGCACTTTAAATTCGGTATATATATTTATCAGTTCGGTATATATATAGATCAGACTTTTTGTTTAGTAATTATGACGGTTCAGATTCTATAACTAAGAAAAATGTCGCAGCTTGGACAAACTGTACTGTGTTTAGAATAAACTCAAAAAGTACTGTTAGATCCTTTAAAAAAAAACTAATGAAAAGCTACATTATCAGCCAATAACATAACCTATATTATTTATTCCGGTATTCTCACGGGACCTTGAACAACGCGGGTGAAACCGCGGGGCGATGATACCTATTCAATATACAGTAACAGAGCAAAGTCACATTTATTTGAAATATTTTTTTAAAACAAAGGCTGTGACGTATATTTTATTAAATATAGACCTCAAAATAATAGTTGTTAAAATTTTTGAGCGTTTGTCTGTTTGTCTACTTAATTTTGTGTAGTGATAATTTATTACTCGGATCATCATTTAGGATACTTTTTATTGAAGAAAATTTTTTTCACTGAAACAATTGGTTTTATTGAGTTGGCCTAAGAAAGCTACCAGTGGTGAAATCTTAAGAGATACGTCAAAATAATGTAGTAGGAAATTTTAGGGGTAAAAAAAGCCTACTGAAAAGTCTACAATACCAAAATATATGTAAGTTACACTCGCAATACCTATTTTTATTATTAGTATCTATATGTATACATATATATGTATAAATATATATAATAAAGCAGAAACTTATAAAAAGTCTGTACATGAAATATTTTTTTAAAAACAATGACTATAATGAAATATGTATTGAATAAACATCCCAATACGTTATTAAATTTTTTGTCTATTTGTATGTTATCGCTTAACACAAAAAGTACTGGACGGATTTAAAAAAAAATGTGTAATGATTACTTATTACTCGGGTCATTACTATGGTGCTCTTTATTGTAGAAAAAACATTGCCACAGGAAAACAAAATAAATTATTTCATTGAGTCGTCCTTAGAAACCTAGCTGCGGGTAAGTCTTGAGAGATGGATCAAAACAATATTGTAGGTCTTAAAAAGGGCTACAGAATAGTTTACAATATCAAATATCTGTCTCCTAAGCTACACTCGCAATACCTGTAGTACTCGCAGTACTGATGAAAGTACTTAAAAAACAGTAACTTCGTAAATCGAAGCGTGCGTTTCACACAAAAAGTACATAACTGATTTGAATTAAGTTTTGTAAGTATCGTATACGTTATTATACGAAAAAACATTTAAAATACCTTTTATTGAACATTAATCTTTCATTCCTAAGTGAAAACACAATTACTGGTTCTATAGAGTTCATACAAATTTATATAGATAACTCTTGCTAAAACTTAAGAGAAATAACTGGTGCTGTAGATGAAATAGAAAATGCTATAGAGTAGTTCCCAGAAAAGAGGGGCAGAACTTTAAATTGGGAATCATCCTTGGTATATTATAAGTAACAGTATATAAACAAAAATGTTTATTTTACTCACTCTTAGCGCGAGCGAAGCCGCGGGCACCGCTAGTAAATTAATAATCATCTCAAAGATGAACAATTGAAATAGGAAAAGCGATCTGAATGGCAAAAATAGCATGTATTTTATTCAAATACCGCCACTAAAGCTATCAGACGTGTCCAAACTTTGCTGAGAGAGCTAGCTTTATTTCCGTTTGACCTGTCGCGTCCGATGCTATTCCAGGAATACACGACGACCCAGACATGTTCATTTTGCAGACAACCCAAATGCAAGCCCTGACAGCTCCACTGCTACCTAGCTGGTGCAGTGACACGACTTTGCACTTCCATATTTAAATATTCATAGGCAATTAGTTTCATAAAATAAAGCAAAGATAAAACTATACGAGTACTAGTACCTTCAATTTATAGATACGACAAATAAATGATATGATGACGTAGTAAATTAATTTTCTTTTGAAAGTATTACTTAAAGAATCATATAGAATATACTCGTGTAATCATTTGTGAATACCGTTTGTGCAAAAATTTTATACTATCTAAAACCTCAATCGACAAAACTTACATTATAAGGATATTAAATGTAATGTGTTTGCTGTATTATATAAAAAATCTTGCCTTTTTAAAGTAAGGTTACTCTCTTTGAATTTATTTCTCACATAATATTTTTATGTACTTATGCTCAATTTGAATGACACTTATTCAAATTTATATACAGAGTGCTTACAATTTTCATGTTCTAACTCTGCAGCTCTAAAATATATGCATTTAAAACGATTGATTAAATATGTATAGTAACAATAAGCGATATTTAAAAGGACTAAAGAAATTAATTTAAGTCTAGTTGTATAATAGGTTTTCTCAAAACTTAATGTAAATCAGCACTCAATTTGACTTCTTATTATAAATTTAACCAATGCAAGAGTGTGAAAAAAGGTTCTCGTACGTCTATTGGTTAGCTTGAGGTTAAGCATCAATGTTTTTAAAGTGGCACAGATTTGATTGCTACAGTAGATTTGATTATAGCTTATCTATCAACCTTATTTAGTTTATCTTACTAGAAATAAAATTAAAAGAGTAATAGAAAAGAGTGAACTTTTGACATAAAGTTCACACTTTTACAGCTCTGTGATATATTTGTTTAGCAGTCTCGCCATAGTTAGCCATCAATATTGTATCGCTTTTATCCTTACGTCGTAATTGTGAATAAAACTATATTAATTAAAATCATTAATAACTTCTACGTCCCGAAATAAATCGATTCAAAATCGATGACTTACTTTGTCGAGACTGTCAGCCCTGGCACCTTTGAAGCGCCACTTTGTAGCATTTTTCATTTTTCAATCGCATATTGAATATGTATGAAAATGCATAATTTTTGCATTATTAGTTGAAAGGACGATATCCATAATTATAAAAATCGAAATCTTATATTTATAACTTCAAAACTTTTAACATTAGATAATTATTTCTTCACTTGTTATTCATAATAAGAGTACAGAAAGAAAGTATAATATTTCGTATTCGCATTTGTTAAACATCCTATGTAATATATAAAATATTCACAACTGGTAAGATTTCAGAAAAAATAATGTTTTTAAACAAATTCTCTTAGATGAATTAATACGATTGTGTGAACAGAATTCTTAACTATAGTTTAAGCTTTAACAGCCTTAATGGACTTACGATATCCATTAGCACAGAAAATTGTCAAAATTTCTTTTTTGCGAAGTAGCCTTTGCAGTACATAATTATACAAATGGTATTTTGTAACAAAAGACCACAGACCACCAAAACATATTGTACATACTGTATATATACAACAACAAACAACAACAACATACACACATTAATATATATTTTTTTTTAATTGTACACTTTACTTAATTCTAATTTTGTTTAACACTATATTGGCACAATTTTCCTTAAGTAAATAAATGAAATTAAGATCCAAGAATAAAATATTTTGTAGTAATCTCGAAAAAGTCTCCGTATTACCTGTCACGAGCAGATCTGTCGATCTTGATTCAGAGACTTTTCTCAAGGTTAAAACATACAAAACAATTTATGAAGAAGCAATTGTATAAATGTAATAAGTTAAAAGTTCCACTTATTTTGACTACCATATAAACTTTTGTGAATAAATATCAGTCTACCTAAGTGAACATAAATGGTTAGCAGTCATAATAAAACCGTAATGGAGTTAGAGTAAATATCAAAACCTTCTCATGATTATTAGTGTTTGTTTCAACATAAATAGTGTAGAGCTGAACGTGGCGTCAAACATGTGCTAAGTTTATAACAACTTTTGAACCCGATAAGCTTGGAACTTTTTTAATTTAGAACTTATTATTTGCACTTGCGCTGCACGATAATGAAACTGGCTTTAAAAATTCTTTATTTAATCTCCATTGAAAAATATTGATTATATTTTATTTTATTATTACCAATACTTTTTTTAAATACTGAAAAAATAATTAAATACTGTTTTTTTATGAATAGGTAATAATTAACAAAGAATTATATGGTCTGTTAAAATATTTTAGCCAAAAATATGATTACGATTGATAACGCAATATCTTTAAATAACCTTCTTAAATATAAATATACAAATTTAGAATGTGTAATATTGTAGCTGCAAAAGACAACAAATATTATCGAGACGTGACTCTCGTATGCTCCAAGCTCGCGCTGTAGCTATACTAATATCTCCTTACACTCTTTTTCATGATATTAAAAAACGAATAGCAACTTCGTGATTGTTCGGGCAAAGTTCAAGAATCCTTTATAGAAATGTGAAAAATAGATTTCATACGTGCTTGGAATGTTATAATGCAATTATCATACTTTTTCTAAGTCCTAATCCAAGTAAAATGATAATCATATTGGGCAATTAGAGGAGCAATAAAGTGATGTGATAAAAATTAAAAATTCCAGTTTCTGCTATGAGTAACTTTCACTTAAGTGACACACGTTATATGGTTACTTAATTTGTTAAATCAGTAATTATTATTGTATAAATTTAAATTATGTTATTACATCATTTACAAACTAAACAATATAAATATGTAACGGTAAATAAAAATAAAGCGAAAAAATAAGTAAAACTAGAGGCTTACGAGTAAATTAGGTGACCATACTATTCTGGGTCGATGGTGCATATAATACGCCACCTATGACAACAGGTATATCACGTCTTGCCTTAGGACATTTAGAATAAGCAGCTAATTCGTATTAAAATTACATGTTACAAGAGGTATTGAAATAAATTCCTCGTCAAAACTTATTAGTTAGCTATCTTGTTATCTATCGGCATTAAAATAAGATAAATTTAAATAAGCCTAATAGGTATCTATATTTTATTATACCAATAATCTTTCAATATTTATAATCTTTCATTTACATACTCTTAGAGAGAATACACTTTATTACTACGTTCAAAATAGGCATAACGAAATACACAAAAGAGGCGTGTAGAAAAATCAAACGTAGAATAGCGTCCTTCTGCAACACCAATGTTCCTCATGTTTTTCTTACAACTCTACCCTCATTGCAAACTTTTTATTCATGAAAACGTGTGACCGGCGCAGGATAAATTTACGATCTCTTCGAAAGTGTGTAGTTCGATTCCCGATGCAAATTTTACTGCCGTACAATAAAAGCGGTGACTTTCATAAAGTATTTTGTTATGGTTTCTCATCGTTGCTTGGGAACTTTTATTACTCTTGTATTTTTTATCAAGTACAATATAAAAGGCCTAACTTTATATATACACTCAGTTCTATAATTAATTTTATATATACTGCTCATATATTTACGAGCACATTTAACTAATCTAAAAAGCTTCTGGTCAAAATTAATAAAATCTATTAATGTGAAGATACTATTTAATGTTGTAAGAACCTCATATGGTGAGATGTTAATGCAAGCGTTATAGTCATTATAAATTAAAATTGCTGTTCCACGTCGGGCACCACTTCGTAGAAGATGTTTTATATTTTCTAATTAATTAACCCCTTTTAAGCAAGTTTTAACATTTTTAAATATACTATAAAATAAAAGTTTTCCTAGACATAGTTTATTTTAACGATAGAAAAAATGCATTTTTATACTATAAATTAATTTTCGCACATTATAGAATGTATAAAGGTAGTTATTTTAAAGTATTTTATATAATATTTTAAACTCCGCTATTCGCTGTGGGACTTTCTGCCAAGTCCTTGTGCATTATTACTTACAAACTATTATTGCCTTTATAAGCCTCCTTCTTAGTCAGTTTCAAAAAAAGTCTTATATATTCAAACTGTGAAAGTTGATCTTAGAATATACTTGAACGATTGAATAACTTTTATAAACAAACATATAATTAAAATCATTGTACTAAGTAAAAGAATGGGAATATTAAAAGATATTTTTCTCTACCATTGCTAGATTTAAAAAGAGAACAAAATAAATGTAATCACTTGCGACCCACACAAATTGTAGAAGAAAATGTTATTTCATTCTGAACAAACAAGCTTGTTTTCTACCAAATTTAGTAAGTATATTTTATACCTCCATTATATTATTCTAATTTAGAATAGACTGAAAGTAAACTTAAAAGATATTGTATAAAGGATTTTTATTACTTCTGATTTTACATGATAGGACATGATAAATATTTTTATTTATCTCGAATATATAAAAGTCTCGTGTCACAGTGTTTGTTATTGAACTCCTCCGAAACGGCTTAATCGATTTCTATGATTATTTTTTTTTGTACTATATATTTGGTAGGTCTGAGAATAGGTCGTAGGCTATTTTTAATTCTTCTAGATAAGGGAGGCTCTTTTAGGCTCTGATATCATTTTCAATATTGCATTCTAATTATTTCTTTATTAAATAAATAGTGATGAAATACATGAACATACTTGAAAACATACATTTAAAATATGATTATTAATATAATTGTTTAAATTAGAAATCACTTTACTGATATTTATACTTTTACATTACAATAAAAATAGAGATTACCTACGATGGTATAATTAATTCAATATATTATGTTACCAAGTTATAGTATAATTCATATACAAGCTTTTTCTCTATATTATGATGAAAAGATAGTTTCTTCTAAATTCTAAGCGCACCTTATTAACATTACCACCTGCAATGTATACAAGTGGTAAAGTAAGCTTTCAACGGCAGGCTTGCCGAAGCAGACCACAACTGACGCAGACTATAATTGACGTTCATTTACGACTGTTCAGGTATTTGAAGAAGTTTTATGTAACATTTTATGAAGCCAATAACTTCAACACTGTTAAGATCTGAAACATTATAGCGCTCTTTTAAATATGGGAAGACAAACCAATTCGTTGTTAAAATTTTATTATACTTTGAATTTGATGTAGCATGAGGTAGCAGCTATTAAGATAACAATTGATTAGACACTTAAATAATTAGCACTAATAAAGTATTAAATTAAATTTCCTATTAATAATACAAAATATTATATTCCTTCAAAACCGTACGTCAACAAAAATGAAAGAATGCAGCTATGAAAATATTTCCAAAATATGAAAAATAATCCATGAATATAAATGTATTGTATAAGCCTGTTCCTAAATAAACATGTAAATACGAATTCTCAGTTCGAATACTGTTACCAAATATCATGTCAAAGGTGACCCGGCTATATTGTGAATGAGCTCTAATATTCCCGCCGCAGTTCATTCATCGAAAACCAGTGTTGCGTGAAAAAGAGCTGAATACACCGTTCCGGCCGAATAGCCAACGCCAATGAAAACCTCTCGATTGAAATGTTTATCCAAACACAATAGAGTATGTGGATTAATTTTTTTTTATACAAAAACGAATTTTCTATGTGCCGAATCTACCTACACGATATTAGCCATTATTAATTATTATTGGGCTAATTGACATTTTTGTATGTACTTAAATATATTTTTAACATATCTCAATGTTTACTTTACATCTAATAAATTAAACGTAAATTGACTTGACCTTAAGTCTGTGCATAATTTAGACCTAAGAATACCGTATTAAAATTCATTGCAGAATAATAAAGCAACAGTTGTTTTCGCTATATTAAAATATAATGGTACGACGAAAAAGAGCGCTCTAATGAAAAGTAAAAAGCGACGATGTTCTGAGAGTTTCCGGTCAATAAGTGAACACTCCGGTCGGGAAGAAGTTTCTCGAACACCTAATTTCCTGATTTCTTTGCTACTCGGGCTGTAATTAACTCGCTTATTGGTTTAAATCGTTTACGGACTTCTTAGGATAGATTTCTATATTTCAGTCAAATTAAAGCAAGTAGTTTGAAACTAAAAATCTTATACTAATAATAATCTAAATTATTATTTCTTCTATGTATGCCGTTTCTTAATATACAATTATTCTTTTATATATTAACACTTTGTGACACATTTTGCTCAATTTGTATTTACTGTGCAGAGGTCGCGGGTTCTAGTCCCACAGGGGGCATTTGTTAGTGTTATGATCACGAATGTTTGCACTCCTCTCATGGGTGTTTATATTTGTCATACCTATATATTTAAAGTTATATTAGTTTCTTCATAACCAAGCTCGTAGCTTATTAAAGAACTAGAGGTAAGCATATTTATTTATGAGTCGTCATAATTTCAATCAATTGTTCTTTAACATCGAAACATTAAATCACAGGCCTTAAGCAATAAATTACTCGTGGCTCTTGTTTCGGCTACCCAACATAGATCTCCCGTGCAAATTAAATTACTTAATTCATTGCTATAAATTGTGACAAAATGCTAAACTAGTAGCGTGTTTTGGTTTACATAATTTGCATTTTCACAACAACTAACAAAAAAAATGTCAGCATTAGGAAATATAACACATTATAATAGGATTTTCAAAGTCATCCTTCTCTTGGCGCGTTACGAGAAATGCATGATGAAAGTATTTTTTTTACAATGCCATACTTTAAGATTACAGTATGAAGTTAGTAATTATTGGCCACAGTGTATCTCCGTATATTCAGTTTATACTCGTATTCAAGATATTCACAACACGTATTTTATATCTGTGAAAATAAAAAATATTACAGGGTTTTATTTAGTTTCACATATTCCAGAGTCAGTCTGTAATTTCAAATCCTGCAAGTTACATTTGGCCACTTCACATCCTATTAAGTTTAAATTTCGCACGTAGGTTCTTGTGACTGCAAGATCACCTGAACGCTGGCAGTTTTTATGCATTAACATGACATGGATATCAAAAATGTGCTGAGAATTAAAAACAACCTTTTTGGATACACTATACGAATAAGCAAATAAATAATAACTTATTATGCTTTTTAATAGCCGATCTTTTCTGATAAAATCGGTTTAATAATGAGTCTACGAATGTTTTACAAATGCAATAGTAAAATAACAGTATTTAAATAAAATTCTAACATGCCAATCTGTACATTAAATATTTTCTAAAAATTGTTATTGAAATAGTCATTATTAGATGCTGTGACCAAATCAATAGTTTTAAGACGTTTTGTCCGTCTGTCCGTGACCGCATCACGAGAAAACCGCACGACAGATTTTGATGAGATATGATAACATCTGTTATCCGGGTCAACGTACAGGATATTTTTGCTCCAAGAAAATATGTAATCTCTGATAAATCCATACTACAGTACAGTTAAAATGTACCTAGGGACGAACCCCTAGTGCAAGTAGTAGTGTATATAAATACTTATTTTTTCCCCGTAAATAACATTATTGCATAACATGACTAAAACGAAGCAGTCCCCTGGCACACTATTTCATGAACAACCCTTTCTGTATGACGTATACGACTTCTGTCGCTCTGCTAAATTATTAATATCCAAGTAAAATGGTAGAACATTTCACGTTATATAATCC
Organism: Boloria euphrosyne; assembly: GCA_951802675.2. Classification (NCBI taxonomy): domain Eukaryota; kingdom Metazoa; phylum Arthropoda; class Insecta; order Lepidoptera; family Nymphalidae; genus Boloria; species Boloria euphrosyne. Next base: position 7,434,460 of record OX637879.1, on the reverse strand, counting down.
ATAGATATTGAAATAACTTTTTGGACGAGTAAACATTTATGTACTCGTATGCTACGTACATAAATATAAGCACCATTTCTATAATGTTACACATTTTAACAAATATAAAGTTATTTAAGTGTTCAGCATGGATGATCCTTATATCCCCCCAATGTGCGTTCACCTTGTCGTACTGGGGGGACCTTAGTAGTGTTTGGCAGCCGGCCGGCGCGAAGCTAAGAAACGCACAAGAGGGGGCCCACTTCAGTGGGCGGTGTGTCATGCGGGTTGCTCCTGGTACTTCTCTGGATAGCAGAGTAGACTGTGGAGCAACCCTCTTGGCTGTGTGATCTGCCTTGAGAGACCTGCCGGGCTGTCGGGGCGTCGTAGTTGCATGCGCAAGCGATCCTGCGACGGGTTTGGATTTTAGTGGGTAGTACTGGCTTGCCTGTGAGTCCCACATAACTACCTGTTACCTACATATGGTATGCGACAACGCATTTCCCAGAAATGACTCATGTCATTTTTCGTATTATGTATAAACTACGGGCTAAACCTTCTTGAAGAGTGTCTTACTTTCCTCCTTCACAACTAGTTGAGATAACAACTAGATCTATTATTTTTAGATATATAGAATAAAGTGCAGATTACATAAAATCCTCGTGTAAACTAAACTTTTTCCCAATCTTGTCCATTTTTATCATCTTTTTTAAAATGTACATTACGTTTTATTAAATGTTAAAATAATTGTATACTTCTTCTTAAATAGTTTCTGTAATGAATAAAAAGTCTATTTGAGTTTGCTTGCAAGAGAAAGGCGGATAGTTTATAACGAGGTGAATTTTCTATAGCATGTTAACAAGCTCTGTGCGCGTCTATTGTTGCAGTCGCGATGTTCGCTACAAACGTAGCGGCGAGCAACCTGTTGTGAAATTTTTAATTAAGTGTAGAGAACGCAGAGTTCTTTTACCTTTTATTTTTGCTTCCTACATGCCTTCATATATCTATATCTATTTCATCCTTGATGTTATGATCGTAAGATAATATGCTATGTAAGGTAAAAAACACAGTGGTAGCGCAGTGGTACCGCGCTCGCTTGGGAAACCGAGTGAAGCTGATTCGAATCCCGGGTCTTGCGCCTTTGATATTTTCATGTGCGAATCATTTACTTAATGGTCTTACAGTGAAGAAAAGCATCGATTTCCTCACAATGACCTGGATGTCTAAAAGAATTTAGCAAGTTTTCGAAGACTTGCGCATTCTACCAACCCGCATTTGGCCTGATCCCGCTTGTTTTGAAGGAAGGCCAGTGCCCAGCAATGGGAAGGGCTGAATACATTGTGTGTCCATCTTTCTAATATAATTTTCTTAATGAAAAGTTTTTAATATTTTCAAAGCTATTGTAAATTGATATGTAAGTACGTAAGCGTTTGAAACCAATTCTTATATAATTCTTGTAACACTTTCCGCAACTTGTAATATTCTAAACATATTATTCACATTTTATGCTATCTAATACCTGACTCCGAAATTTCATCTTACTCGAGGGATGTTAAAAGTTTAAATGTTTAAAAGGGTTATCAAGACGGTGAGTAGTTCTTAAATATTTAGACGTGAAACGCGCAGGTAGAAACTCATCAAAGATCGTAGGCGGAGACTTGAGTGTACATCTCCTTAGCCTCTAATATTAACAATATTTTAAAATTATTCTAATAATAGCTTTGATTCGTTTGTTTGTCTATATTGATATAAATGAAACTACCTTTTCGGATTTTGTCGCAGATTTATTTTGATTTTTAGTTCCCGACGTTTCGAATGCTTTACAGCAATCATGGTCACGGGAGAGCATGATTGCTGTAAAGCATTCGAAACGTCGGGAACTAAAAATCAAAATAAATCCGCGACAAAATCCGAAAAGGTAGTTTCATTTGTAATGTCGAATATTCGCGTAAATCTAAGAAAGTATTATATATTGATATAATTAGATATTTGTATGTTATCCGCAAAATAATTGTTGTTGCTTAAGTTATGAGTGTATAGGTACTATTACTTTATTTTATTCATTAATACCTAATATTCGTTGTGTTTTCCTCTCGATGTATTCTTTCATCAAAAGACAAGTAATAGTTATGTTGATAGTGTTGCACACAAGAAAATATCAGAAATATTAGAACTGGATTTGAATCTTCTTTACTCTTTTTTCTAAGAGAGCTTATCGGCATTGGGCTACCACTATTCAATATATTGCATAAAGCTACTAAAAACACGTAATTTATGGTCAAGATGAAATTAAGCTAAGCCTAAATTTTGTAGTCGAACCTGAAAAAACATACTGTACGTAATGAAACTTTACAAAAACATTATTATGAAAACGATAACTTAAAAATTTATTCAGAAATGTTTTAAATTAATATTCATGCTCTTAGTCTTAGAACAATGTTGTCTGATCCTCAGACATTTTAATTTAAACTTTATTTGGTGTATATTCCTTCAGAAAAGTAGAATAATTAAATTATGTTTTTTGACTATATATACCGGGTTCGTTTATTGGATTGGATAGACTGTAAGGAATACGCTAGTAAATTTTTTGTATTGAAAAATATTTAATTGTGAGTTATGTTCACTTACCGATGGTTCCATAATGCTACACACTAAAATATTAGTCTAAATATATAAAAGCGAAAGGTCATTCACTCTCATCACTAAATATCGAAAATCGTTTGAAGAATATAAAGATGTTTGACAGGGAGGTAGTTTATAGTTAGTAAAAGAAGTCTAAGGGCTCTTGCAAGTTTGTGTGAAAGTCCTTGATTATTTGTACTAAAAACTTTATTTTGGTCATGAAAAACCTATAGACGAACCCAAGCGAGGGTGAGTCGATAGTAATAAAATAGACTAAACGTAGAATAAGTATATTTATTATTTACATATTTCTGTTCAAACTGCAGCACAAGTGTAACTATTAAGTGTTATAATTTAATTTTAAACGGATGGATGGTCGTCATTGGCCTTCATAATTGTATTATTATTTTTTCTTTTGTAACTTTTTCTGGGCTGTGTACCTTCCCTAATAAATAAATAAACAAAGCTCTGTCTAACAAATAATACCAACTGTATAAGCTTGCTAAAACGTAATGCAATTGAAAAAAGTAATATAAGTCCATGACATAGCATGACAAAAACAAGAAACCGATAACGAACTTATCGTAAAATATTCCATTTCCAAGTACACTGTGCTAATAAACTCTAAAAAAATTTAACGCCTGAAAAAATGCGCAAAATAAAATTGCATGAATCATTTTAAGGTGTTTTTGATACCGTCTACCAAAAAAGTCACAGCGAGTCACGATGGCCCGGATATTGGAGGCCAGAGGCGACGGAAGAGCGCGTCATAATCGTAACTCACGAGTGTTGTGCCGTTGCACACCTACTCTGCTTATACATCGTTGATCGCAATCAATATACAAAATATGAATTAATTATTAATACTTTCTTCGCTCTCTTTTGGAAGAATTAATATTTCGTTCTATTAAAGGTATTGTTATAACAATGCACAGCGAAAAGCTCTATTTGCTAAGGTATTTAATACGTTTTGTATACACACATACCTACCTAAAATTGACCACTAAGACTTAGATAGTTAGATAGTAGACGTATAGGATGCAGTCTAAATTGTCGGTGTCTCCAACATAGCTTTGTCGGGTTGTGTTAAGTTATCAATTTTTTATTTCCAGCAATATGCTAAATTAATGCCTAGTACATATTATTAAAATGGACTCTTCTCATTGATATCGCAAGACAATGAAAAGTATTTAGACTTACCTTTGATATAATAAAGACTACTCTAACACTTATATTGTCAATAAAGATTTATGACCGGTCAAAGTGAAAGGTTATTTTATAAAATGTAAAGGTAATTTTATAAAAAAATAACCTTTACATTGAAATCACTTCGCATATAAAGCGCTTATCAAAAAGAATTAAAATAAGTGTTTATCTACATATATGTTATCATTTTACATACTTGCTTCTTTTCATCCATCGTAGATCCATTTGTAATAATAATGCGTCATTTTTATCGTAAGTACTTGTATATTTTATATTTGGAATGCATAATATATACATATTTATTATTTATAAATGAAAAAAATAATATCAGAACCCCTTACAGAAAAATTCCTTACAGCCTTAAAAACAAATCACTCTAATGACTTATCCTTAAATGAACATATTAATTTATTTATTCGATACAAATTATGAAATTACTAAAGACAAATTTTCAAAGGTTGACCCAAGACACTTATTTACGAGTACAATTAAGTGAAATTTAATAAAAATCGTAAATTATTTCAGGTACATACTAATATTATTTAATACAAATAAGATAATATTAGTAATTTAAATAAATATACGGTAATATGTGCAGGAGGAACTTTGTCTCTTCCTTAATAGTATTATTTTACTCTATGTACGAGGACAAGAGGACCGTCCCGCTCTGTTCTCCATCTATATCAAACTCAAACTAATCTTTATTCAGACAGACTTTTACAATCACATTGAGACGTTTATTCAACTTAAAGTAAGCATTGTCAATCCGACGGGAAGCTACAACCGACTTTTATTCAAGTGCTTCCGACGGTCTTATCTTGTTTAAGGTATAAAGCAAACAAATATATTATTTAGATATTTTTATTAACTAGCGACTCTCCCTCGCTCAGCTCGGGCTCAGTTGGTAGTGACCCTACTTTCTGCGCCAGCGGTCGCGGGTTCGAGTCCCGCTGGGGGCATTCATTTGTTGAGCACGAATGTTTGTACTCCAGTCATGGGTGTTAATATTTATAATATGTATGTATTTAAAATTTATATGTGTAGTATATTAACTATCCGATATCCTTAACACAGTTACGTATCTTACCACGGAACTAGATGGCGCTGTTGTAATAATGTCCCAACATGTCCCAACATATGTATGCTAGTTAGCTTTTGTCTTGATCCAGATAAGTTTTACCACAGTAACTACTTTAAAATTGATACAAAAGAATCATCAGGACAATACACATTTATTTAATAAATAAATATATCTTTTTACAAATAATCAATAGCTTCTGTTTAATTCTTGACATGCACAATTTACAGTACCTACATAACAGTCACTACAAATCATCTCATCAGATGATCATACTTATTGTATGGATATTGTGGATTTTGTGGGTATTGTGGATGTTGTGATCCGGGTGGATGCTGTGGTCCATGAGGATATTGAGGTCCATGAGGATATTGAGGTCCATGTGGATATTGTGATCCAGGCGGGTTGTGTCCATGCGGATAGTGTGAGCCAGGCGGATAATGTAGGCCGGGCGGATAACCTTGGCAGTTACAAGCAGTTGGATTTTGGCAAGGGCTATAGGGCGGCGGAATCCACTCTTGAATCTGTGTTCTTGGCCTGTTGCGGTGCATACAGTGTGGCAAGCAAACAGCACTACCGCAATAAGGACCGCAGGGCAATGCATGTGGAGGAGGCATCCTAATGAAAATAGTAAATTATCAATTGATGCATATAATATATTGATCTTTAAATAAAGACTATTAAAATATAATGAATCAAATATTATTATTTAAGTGTTATATACAATGCTTTATATATGAAAATTTTAGTTTTATAATAATAAATTTATATTTAAGCAGCTCTTTTATATGCTGCAATACAAAAATACGTAACTAAGACTTTGTAACTAAAAAAATGCGTAACAAACTTTTTGAGCTTATAAGAAACATTAAGCAATAGTAGCCACGTCTAGGATAAACATGCACTGCGTTTTAAATTTCTTATATAATTCCTATTCGATTGGAAAATTAATAAGGTAAAGAGTATGAATCCCTTATAAACGCATCCAAGTCTAACGACAGTCGTGACTAATTTGTGATATTATTAATAATTAAATGTTAAAAAAATTATAAAGAAATATGAATTATTCTAATAACTTACTTGTTTATCGTGCACAATGTACTTGGTGGAACTGATAGATTGATAGAGCACACAAATATATTTGTTATATACTGATTATCACATATCAAATTTGATACCGCGACCGTGATAAGTACTAAGCGAGGTGAGTAACATAAATTTATTTGTGCGTATAATATATGAATCGGTTTTAGCTATGCGTTATCAAACAATAGCATCACTTGCAAAAAGGATATTTATATAATAACAAACTCACATGCGTAATAAAAATATTTTTTATGTACCACTTTCAGAGCGAAGCTTTTCAGAGCAAAATTATTAAACTAAGCACTTTTTTTATTAAGGAATGTTTCAATAATAGGAAACTGAGAATGCTGTTTAAAGCCATTCGTGCTTCAAATGATGCCATAAGTTATGCACAAATTGGTATCTGTTACTGTCAAGGATGGATTGAAAATATTGCTCCTGCTTCTAAATCTGATAGTACAAATACCAAACAAAATGTATAGTCACATAATAGATTTCTAACAGGATCGAATCTGTAATCAATATTTTTTGGAGAATTGATTTAAAAAGTCATTATAATCCATACAAGGACAAATCACAAAAAGTATTTAGATGTTTTTGTTGTCACTGTCTTTCAGAGAAATTACTGGACAGATTTTAATGAAATTTGTCATGATGATAGCTGAAGTATGTATAACATACAAGATATAAGCTAATTTTACTGCGGGATAAAATGCGGGAAATCTCTGAGAAACTTATAGAACAGGGAGGAAGTGAAGTGAATTTAATATTTTTTAATTATTAAAGCGATTAATATAAATAGTAGAAGAATAAAAAAATGGATAGATAGATAAATAAGAACAAGAATATAAAAAATTTAATACATACTACTTATATCCCTATTGTCCTATTTTGTCTACATTCCACCAACTCACCCTCGCTCGGCTCAGGTGCGTCTTTAAGTAACTTTTAGCTCTCCTAAACAACTTTTTGCCTAATATTACCACGGCTCAAGTAATTTTAGATATTACTAGGCATTCAAGTTAAGTGAAAGAGAAACAAAACAACACAAATTTTCGCATCTATATTAAAAAATGATCAAAGATTATAAGAAATAAAGTAAGTGACGGTTAAAGTAATGAAAAAAATAATAATTAGATGACAGGTGCGAAACCCAATACAATAATAATAAATTTTTAAAGAAATAGAAGCAAGTTACATGACTGAAATGCAGCTGAATGCACTTTTAATACATTTCAACGTCATCGTTACCCACCCAGTTCATTTCCTATCTTAGTGTTCATGTTTTAAAGTTTATTTAAAAAATTGCCAGCAGACTGCATCTATGTAATGATTTTTATGTTGATTGAATGTCATATTGTTAATGCACGTTATAAAAAAGCTCTGCTTTAACTCCTTTACTTTAATCCTTTTTCAAAAACAAAAAATATAAGATCTCTCTCTCTCTCTCTCTTCCTCTTCTATTAAATGTTTTAATAAGAGAAAACCAAGTTACTTTCTATACGATAATTTTTTTTTTTTTTGTGCAATTTATAAAGAAGCAGCTCCTCGATTTTTAAACACAAAATTAGATTATTAAACAATACTCTTTCATTGAAAAGTATAAGAGCATCAATGTCTTTATTGAAAGTTTGAAAACAAGTGTTGCATTACAAACGAAACGGCTAATAAAATACTTCAAAGAATCGATTATGTATTCCGCTTCATCTTCCAACAAGGAAACTCCATTTTACAAACACAAAACCGAGAAAAGACGACACGGACTTAAATACCTTGTAAGTAAACGAAGCGCGATAAGTAAATACAATTTTCTTCTTTGAGAAAATTTCAAAACAAACGGACGATGAAAACTCTAAACAATTACTAAAAATTTATATTCTACGGGTGCTTGGAAGTTTTCTTGGTGTCCTTTATGTATTTAAAAAAAATCGTTTGATCAAATAACAGCATAATATATGCTAAGTATGTGTAAAAATTTTTATTTTCAATAAAAATAATTTATTTTTCACTCTCGCTTAAATCCCTGTGTTGAAACATATTAGTAAAAAATATACTACTCGAGACCTTTTAACAATAAATTTAATATTAAAAATTGGCAAACATTGGGTATGTATCATACCTACATAAACTCTTTGTAATCGCCTCTTGTATTTCGATAAATTTGTATTTTGATATCATATCGATTGATTCAGATTAAAAATAAAAATAATAATAAATAAATATTTTTTCACAAAACACTTAAATTGGTACCTATTTTATACCATTATGATTTTAGACGAATCGATCGACGTTTAAATCATCAAAATCGGTTAAGCCGTTTATTAATTACGAGGGAACTTTGGTCGGATATATAACATCCGAATACAGATCACATTTACGCATACCACCTGTACCTATTACAGTTGATTAAGTGGGGTTCACCGGTTTAAAAGAACCGGCTTAAAATAATATCTCGTTTCGATAAAATTAATATTTTCTACTAAAATGGAAAAAAACAGTATGAATTATAGTGACGAACTGTGTTTTTCCAATTACTTATAAGTAGTGTCTTTTTATCATATCGGTACTGATATAGTACAGATTAAATAGAAGAGAACAAATTAGTGGCAGTATTCAATTCAGCGTTATCAAGTGAGTAGTCACTGTTATAGGTTATTTTTTTGAAAAGAAACAACAATTGGTAATTTAGGTAAGTATCTTTAAATGTATTATTTTGTGTAAGCGTCGTCGTTTTAACTTCAACTTTACTTCTTTGTCGAAATACTAATAACTAGTTATATTATTTACAGGAGAACATACATTTTTTTATTATTTCTTATGTAAAATTTCAAACAATAATTTCTTAGATTTACGCGAATATCAACATTATAAATGAAAATATCTTTTCTGGATTTGTCGCGGATTTATTGTGATTTTTGGCCCCTAACGTTTCGAATGTTTTAAATCATGGTTAATGATTTAATGCTTTAAATATGTCTCTGAGGTCACTGTTTACTTGTTACAGCCAATGTCTATCCACAATTTAAAATGATTTCAAAAATGGCAACTAAGAACCTTACAATTTTGATGATTTTAATTTTAATTTTAGCTGTTATTTTAGTAATTAGTAGATACAGATTTTTTAATTTTGTTAATCAGCAATATTATTTAGTGCTGATATTAATATTTACATAGTGTAACACTAATTCAAAATTCTTTATAAAGACCCGCTCTTTATGTTGTTTTTACACGGTCATACTGTTAATGAGTTTATGATACTACTACTTACTACAAAAGGAATGTTTATTAAAAATATTTTAATTATTATATTTATTATTTGAACAGTTATGCCTCCACACGGACCACATGGTCCGCCACATCATCTACAACCTGTGCCTCATGGACATGGTCCGCCAGCCCCGGTAGGACCACCTCATCATGGGCCTCCACATTTTGGCCCCAACAATGGCCCACCACATCATCACGGCCCCCCACAACCCGGGCCACCTCATCATGGGCCACCTCAATATGGACCTCCACATCATAGGCCAGCCCACCATGGGCCACACCACCAAGGACCCCCGCATCATGGCCCACATCATGGTCCACCTCACCACTATTAACCTTCTTTTTAACTATTATACCCAAATGTGATATGTATATTAAATATATAAAAAAAATACAAATTATAAGAATTCATTAATTGTTAATTAATATTAAATGTAGCTAATAGCATGGTCAAAATTATACTTTGTAGAGTATTAAAAGGTTGCAGTGATTAATTATTTCATACGTCCCAATAGAACAGACGAGCTCGCAGGCAGCGTTCTTATTAAGAAAGTTTTTCCCTATAACACAATTACGTACGCCAGATGTGTTGGATAGCATTTGCTACAAGCGTAGAAAGCGACCCTGATCTGTATACTAATTCCAAAATATCAATACCACTTTCACCTACATGTAATATTTCTTTATATATTAAAGATAGTTATAATTTGTATTCCATTATAAAAGTAAAAGCTTTTTATCTCAAGTGGTTATTAAAGATTTGATAAAAACTGATACAACAATCGATACACGTTATACCTATACATATTATATTAATAATAGTTAAAATCCATCCCCATTTTTAAAAATATTATCATTCTTTTGATTTTAAAAGCACATTAAAAATAGTTAGATAAAAAGCAAGTTGCTATCTACAACAAAACATAGATTAACTACAAGTAGTATATTATGTATCTCTAGTAGACACCGATGTACAATAATTGACGGCATAACTGCAAGAACTTCGTTAGCTCGTACAAATTGAGTATTTTATGAAACAGAAAATGTTATTTATTTTTATCAAGCGAATACTAATTGGAATATACAAATTATTAATCATTACATGAAATGAATTTAAAATGAAAAGGATATGACTTAATTTGTAATTTTAATATTACTTTGCTTCCGATTTCATTATTTTGATTTTTAAAATGAGTTCATTTATTATAGTTATAAATGTGTATGGAAATATTGTATATTTAAAGCGTAGATGGAAATTAAAGTCTATTTACAAATTAAATACTTAATTAATAGGCTTAATGATTCTTGGGAATATAATAAATAATAATAAATATGTTAGGGCATTATTACAACAGCGCCATCTAGTTCCGTGGTAAGCTACGAGGCTTGTGTTGACTGGAGTACAAATATTCGTGCTCAACAAATAAATGCTCCCAGCAGGACTCGAACCCGCGACCGCTGGCGCAGAAAGTAGAAAGCCAAACTGTTGGTTTAGATATAACAAAAAAGATAATAGGTATATGATATAATACATATGAACCTTTTATAAGCTGGATATTCCATATTCATTTCTGGTAGAATAAGATCCTCTTCTTAGAACAATAAAGCATCTTAATCAACAGAGAAAAGCTCTTCTGATTCAAGAGCGCTTATTCATCTCAAATCTATTGGATTCTACAATTCACCATATACAGGCACATTTAAGATGTACCGCAATAAGACGCCTAAAGAAATATTTTTTTTCTAAGTACATTTGAAAGGAGTAATTTCAATTATTTCGCAATAAAAATTGAAGTTTATGCATTGCAACAACTTATAAAACCATAAAAACCTTTTCCATGTACAAACATAATTTCAAAGCGAATGCTTTATAAAGAACTTTCGAACATTTTTCCTTAACGTTGAACAAACGAATATCACACAATTTGATTTCAAAGTTATGTCTAATGTATATAATCTCGTGTCACAGTGTTTGTTATCGAACTCCTCCGAAACGGCTTGACCGATTTCTACTCGTATGATTTTTTTGTGTACTACTAAATAGTAGGTCTGAGAATAGGTACTGCCATTTTTTCAATGTTGCAGTGAGTAGTGAAAGTGGTATAGGTACAAGTAATTTATTAATATGTAAGACAATTAGGTTACTGTCTTTAGAACACAGGCGGAGCCGCGGGAATTTCTAGCAGACAATAAATATGAAACACATAAGCTCAAGAGAATAAAACTTAACCGATAATCTTAACCGATACTGGTAAATAGAGAAAATTGTGGCCTCTAGCTTAAGTTTATTTGAATATCTGAATTCGTTTGTAATTAGCCTGAAAATAGATATAATTAGCCTGAAAATAGAGTAATTTTAATTAAATTAATTAAATAAAATAGAGAATCAAATGGAGTAAACAAATTATAAATTTATTTTTATAGCTCTTTGCTATTAAGAGAAAAAAATTGTGACAGCAATTCGTTTTCAATTTGATAATTTTTTTCAGCCCTCTACATAAACCTTAACGTTTAGAACTCGTAGTCGGCAACGCAAATACAACATTTGCTTACTACTCGCGGTCACGCCTATACTTCTTCTACACAAGATACAAAACAAAACGGCGCGGCGGCTCATGACTTTGACAGACATGCGGTTTTAGGGTGAAATTTCAAATTGGTTGCATCGCCAACGTTGGCAACTTAGCAGTTTACGTTATTATGTTAGCACGCGAGCTGAAAATGTTATCAAAACATAATTAAGCGTATTAGCTCATCCTTAATGTGATCCGGTATCTAACGTCGGTCGGTTTCGTTACGTCTCATTTATAACTGAATTTAGTAATCTTTACTTAGCTCCCGATTGAGATTTCGCATTTATGCTTATTGGAAGGCAATCGTGCGCGACTGCGTAAATTGTAAGCGTACGACGACACTACTGCAGTCGTGAGTTACGGTTATGGCGCGCCCTTCCGTTGCCTTTGGCCTCCAATATCCGGGCCTTCGTGATTCGCCTTGACTTTTTTGACAGACAATATCTGAAACACCTACTACGATTTATGTTTTCTTTTAGTTGATTGCTTCGAATTTAATATTATTTCGATTTACCTTGTTTACGTGTAGGTTGAGATTATATCTACTATAAATAAAAAATATTAAAGCATATTCATAATATCATATAGTCTTATTTATATAAAAAATACATTGTGTGTCATGCAATGTTATTGTTCGCTCAATTTAAGCAACAGTATTAGTATATTGTAAAATACTGTATTATAAATTTAATAGGTTTTCTGTTCATCGCTACGCCAACACAAAATTTGGAACGACTTATCACCGGCTCAGCATCGACTTGTAAATCGAATAGCCTTAAGTGTTGGACATCACGAACACTTCTAGCTCATGGAAACTATTCGAAATATGTGACGTGCGTAAATTTTAGGTGCTAAGTTTAAAATTTAACTACGTAGGCTACACTATTACACTAAGTTTTTGAAAAAATCATATAATTTCATTTATAAAATCAATTCAATTCTCTTGTTAATGGCTTCAAAGTGTGAAAGTTGAGCACATATTACTTCGCTAATGTCACGTAGTATGGAGAAGACACGAAGGAGAATAATAAAATCTTAACTGAGTATTTTTTGAACCATCATATTGATATAGTTATTATTATTGATATATTTACTATTATTGATATTAATCTATAGCTTTTAGTATTTTTGTTAGTCTGTTGGTAACCGTATCACAAAAAAAGCCACTGGAAAGATTTTGAAATCATCAATACATAGGATACTTATTACTGCGGGAAAGTATATGTGAAATCTATAGGTACCTACTAACCATTAAAACGTACACAGGGACGAACTTGAGCGAAGTGAGATAATGTAAATAGGCAGTTTCAATATATAAATTATAAATAAACTTTTTTTTTAATTTAAATATTAAGTATTATAATATAAAAGGAAAAATGAACAAGAATACTTCTTATTCATAAGTTTCTTGCGGCCTCCTCTCGTTTTAATATAACGTGATATGTACAATGTACATAGTATTTTCATATAATTAATCAGTAATTATATTTATGCAAGCAAAGAAATCGACCCACTTGTCTTACTTTAGAAAAAAAATAGAATAACAGAAAATTTATTTGATAGTGGTTTAACTGACTTACAAACACCTGCAACAATAATAATAATCAGCTCAATAGCGTTATTACAGGTAGTAACTAATTTGTATTACAATGGCAATGATAGTCTAATAAACATATAGATGTTTGTTATTATATACTCGTAATAATATTGAGCCACTGCAATACAATGCGTCCATAAACAGTCTAAGATTAGATTTCATAGTATAGACATTGGACAGTTTCTCAATTATAACCTTAGTAATTAACTCTTTTTAAATCTTTTTGGTATCACAATATTAATAAATATTTGTTAGACACTATATAAATATTTGTTAACGTTTAAAATACACTCATATTAATCGAATGTTAATCATAGTCAATGTCAGATTGTAAGTAGAGTAGACCCTTATACACAGTATCATTAGAGTCGCAATATTTTCTCTTTTCGCACGTGTGTACTTAAGGCTAAGAAATAGATTTATGACCCATGAACAAATTACTTAACTAACAATATCATAGTAATAATACCCTTATCGCATTAAGTTGCACATTTGAATGATAAAATGTGGCGTTCAGTCGTATTTGTATAAAGAAATACTGACATTTATAAACTTTTACTGAGCAGTAGGACGTGGTATCATGCACGAAGATCGCGTGCACTCCAAAGACATGAAAATAGAAGCATACATGAATAATTCCTTACTTTTGGAATTTATATCAGTAGTAGGTACAACATTCAATTTTAAATAAGTAAATTGAAGATAGGAAGGTAAAGGAAGGAAGATAACAATTGTGCTTATAATTTGTAAAATATAATATGCTATATTTTAATCAGAACAACTCATAGATGTGTTAAAAAAATATAGGCTGTTTATGTAGTCTTTTCGATATTCAGTCTAGTTTAAAGCAAAATTTTTTAAAGTTATATCAAAATACTCATACAATAAAAATATAAAACTTCTACAAAATAAGTCTTCAATATTATTATGTATCGGTGTCGATGTAGCGTACATTGGCTTTTAGCCAAGGTTAGATGATTTTAAAGAAATTGGGTGCCATTTTATTTATATTGCGATGAACATTATAGGAATATTACGTATTACCACATGCTGTATTTTTAATCTTAAGGAGAGTTTTGTCCGCTCGACCTTACAGAGTTTTATAGTCAAAGGGACGTGAATATTTTTTAAGCCAATAGATGTAACATTATGTCCCATCACTTTTCGTCTAATTATTAAATAAATTATTTCGTAAACTCTAAGCACAAATAATATAATACAGCAACATATTATAAAGCATTTTTTTTTGCATTGTAAGTTAAAGTTTTGGGTAATGGTTAAATGGTTTTAAAACGTGGTTTATTGAACATTAACATTTTCCACGTGCACGAATATCCGAATTCTATGTACATTATACGAGTACAACGATGCCTTAACATAACAAAATGCTACTATTAATTAACTGTTGAAGAAAATCATAGCATAATATTAATTAATTTTTACAAGTATCAACACTTTAAAACTACAGATATGTGATTACCTTTTTTGGTAACTAGGAGGTAAGCTTACTTAATGTCCTCGCAGAGATTTCATTCTCTCTCATCTAAACTATTCAAATGAGCAGGCTTCTGGTTTATTCTTCTCCTGGCTCTTAAACGCCCGATGGTCCAAAATTATGACTTTTAGACCAGAATTTTATGTGCTATACAAATTTATCATCAAAATTTATCATCAAAATTTGATTACATAATATTCACATTAGGTTTTATAAAATAACGTTAGAATTGTTTCTAACGTTATTTTACTAATAATTAATTCTTTTTTAATATTATTACTTATTTATTTCAGCATCTGTTTAATTAACATAGACATCTTTGAATTAATGTAATTTATTATTTCCAAGTAAGTGAAAATAAATTTTCCCAGAAAGGAAGATCATCCCTTCTTATACGTAGCTCCTGTAAATGAAAAACGGATGAACGCGCTACTTTATAAGTAGCAATACAAAGGAAAAATATAAAGAACTCAGAATTCCCTACACTTAATTAAAAATTTCACAACAGGTTACTCGGTGCTGCGCTTGTAGCGAACATCGCGATTGCAACAGTAGACGTGCACAGAGCTTGTTAACATGCCATAGTAAACTCAGTATATACTATTATCATGTTGCAATTAATTACTAATTTTGTTTTAAATTATATTTCATGATATAAACTTCCTTCTTCTAATCCATACGGATAATATTATATCTTTATTAAGCAACACAATACATAGGAATTTGGCGTTAGAAGTATAAAATAAAAAATAAACATCTGGAGAGGGCTACCCTTATAACCTAAGAGAATAAAAAATAGCCTACCACCTAAAGGTACTCAGACCTACCAAATATACACAAAAAATGCCATAAAAATCGGTCAAGCCGTTTCGAAGGAGTTCGATAACAAACACTGTAACACTGGACTCATATATAAGAAGATTAAAGCCACGTTTCTATCAAATATTTTTGAAATATATTATTTTTTTCGAAATAGACGGGCATTATGTTTGATAGAGATTGAGTATGTCTAACTGCTGTCTGTAACTTAAAAACTGCTTAAAGAGCCGCCAGATTTTGTGCTTTTATTTTCTAGGGGTGCTTGTGTTTCATGTGACAAATTAAACTCTCATGGAAGGTTTCGAAAATGTAGTATATTAGAATTAGAATTAAAATATCAGCAAACTCTGGAAGACCATTATATATTGGTTAATTTTATATTTTGTTCAACATTCCATAAGAAAGTCACTGAACAATGATACGATTTTTTTTTCTCCCTAAAACTGCTGTAGTAATTGTATTGGTTACATATCCTACCACACTAAGCCCGTGCTTACCATACCATACCATACCATACATATCCTAACAAAAGCTCTTCATATTGTCACGATAAATAATAATAAAATCTAATATAACTCGTTAGAACATTAAAATCAACTAAAAAAAGAAACTAAATCGGGGTTTTCCCTAAACCGGTGTTAATGTCGAAATAACTTTTTATTTAATAAGTAATATGAATAAAATCGTTCTGTTGGAATGTGAAAATATAAACATATGGTATAATAATTTTATGAAACATGTGGTTCATCCCCCAGGACAACGACTATCAGATTTTGTGAAAAAAGAGTAATAAATACATTTACAGCCAAAGTTTTTATTAATTCTTTAACAAAAATAACAAAGCATTTTTAATCTCTGTACAGTAAAGAGATTTTAATCTCTTATTGTGTTTTATGGAAAATATCCTGGACAACAAATATTAAAAATAATGGGAGTTGCGGCATAAATAACGCCACGAAAAGTTAATTAAAAATGAAACGACTTATTTCATAAGCAACGAACTGTCTTTATGTTTCTAAATATTTTAATATAGGATTGTAAGGCTCGTTATTGCTTTGGTAAAAAAAAACATCAACAAAATTATCTGAGGGTCTGGACCTAAATACGTACGTGACCAAAATTCGCACTTATAAAAGAATTTTATCTGAGTAAAAATCAAAACATTTAAGATCTTCTTCCTCTGAGAAATGTATAACATTATTTAAAGGATATATCATAAGTAAAACAAAGAGAATCCAATACGATTCCACAGCCATTCCGATGCAAATGGCACATAGTTGAAATATGCGACACCAAATGAAATCATAAATTCCAGTAAATACGTTGCAGGAAGTACGCGCTTTGGCGACCGTTCAGTCCTTAGTGGTTTGTATTAAATTTTTAAATTATTGCAGTTTTATCCTACGCGTTGTACTTTATGCAACATGTTGAATATTTTATATATTTGACATAAAAAGAACATTTCAGTTATTACTCTATTTTTAAATCAAAAATGTAATGAAGACTAGGTACTCTATATAAACTAGATGTTATAAAGAAATCGTAGCGGTACCGCTACGTACTTGTATACACTAAGTAGTGAATTCTTTTGCAACGTAAGTAATTAAGTAAAAGCGCACACAATCATTATGAAACTGTATTGGAACATTAAGTAAATATCTATCGTAACTAACACACCATCAAACATAAAAATGACATAATACAAAGAGTACCATCTCGTGGCTCCGCTTACTTTTGATTTTATAGAATTACTCCACTCTCGTAGACCGTTATATTATAAAAAATATTAGATAACCTACATCGTTTATTAATATGCTACAAAAATAAAGAATTTTACAAGCCGGAACAGTAGATCTAAAGAATAATGTATTCAAACAAACTAACACACAAACTTTGAAGCTTTGTATATAAGAGTATAATAGATATGTATGACGTGTATAATATTATAATAATCTATTTACATTTTATACATATTACACTAAAATCTCTATACCAGTAGAGTACTCGTATTTCTATAAATTGAACGAATGTTTGCATTTATATTTGTTGAAATGTGGAACATTGGAATTCCGTTTGCTAATCGATACTAATTCGCAGTGCTCTGCTACTTAGAAGTTGCAGGCGTGGGGAGCCACCGGCGGGCGATTTATGGCAGCATTAGACTCGCATTTGTGAGGAGCGCGCTCGCACACTCTTGGCGGACGTTTCGCAAAGCTGTTTACCTAATCCATGAGCACAGGATTTATTATTTTGTACTCTACGCTATCGATTTTAAAGGTCAGCTACCTTATAAACTTAGCATAGCGATATGCCCTCGTCGACTTTGTAATGACTTCAATAAATATTTCTATTGGGCTGCTTTTTACAACACCCAAATTAAATTTACAAAATGAATAAAATGCGGATATTTGGGAACATGATCATTGTATTTCATATGAAGCGTACGCTGTATTGCAAATTCGCTATAGATATCATCATTTATAATAAGTTAATAATTTAACTTTAGCGTGGAATTTAGGAAAATGGCTTAAAGGTTTTTTTTCATTAGTTATCCTTTAAAGAAACTGTATTTTGATTGTTTCTTACGATAAGATTATTTTTATTACATTCATGCAATCATTAAAACAGACAAATTACAGTAAATAAACAATTTCTTTACTTAGTCATCGTTATCATAATATATTTACCTATCTATACCTACAAGATAAAGTATACACAAACAATAAAGTTTAACTTTTATACCTTCATACAGTGAAATGGTTTTATTAAGTTTTCAGACGAAAGCCTTCAAGCATATAATTTAATAAACGCCATAAATGTGGTAGGATATAAAAACTTTAACTTGATATTAAATTTAAACTTCTGCCGCTATATCTATGTATTTAGCATGATTTGTTATTTAAAACTTTAAATAAGTATGTCCTTTATACAGTTCCAGCTATTTGGCGTTCTAATCACTATTAAAATATAGAAATTAGTAGAAAAAGGATAAATATATATATATATATATATATATATATATATATATATATATATATATATATATATATATATATATATATATATATATATATATATATATATATATATATATATATATATATTTGATGTCAAATCATAAAAAAATAAAAAATAAAAATTTTGTCTAAAAATAAAAAAAAATGTGGAGGGGGGTACACTCTAAACGCTTAGGGGAATAAAAAATAGCCTACGAAATACGACCTATTCTCAGACCTACCAAATATACACAAAAAAATCGTAAAAATCGGTCAAGCTGTTGCAGAGGAGTTCGATAACAAACACTGTGACACGAGATTTTTACACATAAGAGCTAAGTAAACGTATTTGCAAACTCTATTATTAATTATGAATATAAGATTTAGATTCAATTATCTTACAAAGTATTACTAACAAATATTTAAACATTTTAATTAGACCCGTTTCATTACTCAAATCAGATTTGCATTCACACCCGCGGTCTCGAGGACTGCCTAATTTTCGTCGTGAAAACAATGAGCCCAAGTTTAATTTTAAGTTTATTTTTTGTGGTAATAAGTTTGGAGTGTCGCTTTTAATTTTGAGAGCTTTTAAAGTTGACGTTAATCTTTTAACTTAGAAAAATTCAAGCACTTGAAAAATTAATAAATCTGACCTAATAAAATGCTGGCTTTAACTTAGTGATGTCATTTTTACTTTTTAAAATATACTTGTACCAAAAATTTTTCACTTTGGTCTATGCTAGCATGTACGATATAAAGGTCATGCTTAAAAATCAAATCATACATTTATTTGAATTATCTTCAATATATTGTTAGTTATAGTTGCTCAATTGATTCTTGTTAATTATAGTATCTCAATTGATTATTGTTCATTATTTATAGATGATCATATTGATTCTTCATACTTTGTTAGTTATAATATTTTATAATATTAATTTGATGTTCATTATTTATATTTTATTATTTACAAGTTCCGCCAACACGCAGTAGGCCAGCGCGGTGGACTATGGCCTGATCCCCCTCGTACTGAGGGAGGCCCGTGCCCAGCAGTGGGACGTTAAAAAGGGCTGATGATGAAGTTTGTAATTTAATACAGATATGAGTTTGTAATATTTTAAAAGTATTGTCATCCACCGTGGGGTAATGTGCAATCAATATAAGACAGATGGCGCCACATTACACCCAACGGTGGGGACGTAATGTTTAAATAGTTGTGATGATCATTTTGTAGTGCATTCTGTAAAAGTAATTAAATAAAAGTGGAATTGCTGAAACTCGTTGTTTTACTTATAAAATCAGTAATAATAATATGTATATTGTGTTTGTTAGATTAGCAAGAAATAATCATGGCCTTGATTCTACTATAATTTGAGCTTTGACTATAACAATATGAGTCTCTTCGAAGAAATCACTTAGACAAACTAATTACTTAACTACTTACTGCATTTTAATGAAAGTGCAAACAGTATAATATTTATTCTTTTAACGCAACAAGCAACTATTTCATGGAATGATTATAAAGCTCTTAGATAAAGTTGCCCAAGATAATTTTTCGCATACTATTTTTTTATAAATGTACAAACATGTATGTAATGAGAAGTCATTTTTTTGTGATCGCTTCATGACTTCCGATAAAATTAAAATATGCCAAGGTAATTTCATAATATTATAAAAAATAAAAATTTGGTCTAAAAATTTAAAATAATAAATCTGCCGAGGGCCACCCTTATCACCTAGGCGAATAAAAAATAGCCTATGACCTATCGCAATATATCGCAACACGAGAATTTTATATATTATTATATTAATTTAATATTTTAAATTATGTATCAAGTAACAATCTTTTTCTGTGATTTTTGTAATTAGTGCCTTCATTCGTGTAAGAGAGCGTCTTCTTTATTCGAAAATGAAACAAGGAGCCCGAAAATTATTATTTGTTTTATAGACACATTGAAATAAATGGATTAATTTTAAAATTGAAACCTAACCTAAGCCTACAAAATAAACAAAAAAAATACCTGACTTAAAAATATTTTAAAAATCTTGTTCTAATTGATATAATAACGTAAAATATCTCATCTAACAATCCTTCTCTGATAAAAAGGAAAGTTAAAGTAAGTTAAATATTCAGTGTACAATTTGCCCTTTTTATATTTTTATTCATCCAATTTTATTTCTAACATGAAAACCGTCTTGGTGTTAAAGATTAGTTTATTTTGCTTCCATGTAATCCATCATATTTCGTTTCCAAGAGTTAAGGGTACACCATAGCATTACCACTTTAATGTGCAAAAAAATATACAGTATATTTTTTGATAAGAAATAAATTTAAACCCCAAATTGATATAGGATGATCAGGGTCATCCAAGACAGCAATCGAATTTCTTTTAACCCAAGTCACGTTTCTCTCCTATCCTTCTTCTAGATGAAGTGGCTTGGGTATGAGATTTATGTAGTTTTAAACTTCACATATACTCGTGGTAATTTAATAACATCCTCAATCCTCTTAACGATTATCAAACCAACGTAGCTAGATTATCAAACCAATGTATATTGAAAAGTGTTCAAGTAATCAATTAATGTACGATAATGAAATAAATACACATATTTTAATTTACACTGGTGACCCACCAAATGTATATAATACGGAAGCTCTCGGAGAAGACGATTCTATCCGTCTTAATTTATAATTATATCACTTTACTGGCAGCTTCTCATATATGATATATTATGTAATATATAACCAGTTTAGATTATCTTACGTTAATCTATGAGTGAAAACCGTATGTAAATTAGTTTAGTAGCTTTTGAGATGCCCGAATAAAGATAAACTCATGATTATAATTCGATTAATGCCTAGTTTATTCGTAATCATAGCTGCTGAAAAGCATTCGAAACGTCTAAAACCAATAATCTAAATAAATCCGTAAAAAATCCGAAATAGTTTCATTTTAAATATAGCGTACAAACAACTAGTTACCTTAAAATTATTATTAGCAGTAGTAGATTATATGTTGTTAATAGCATAGACATATAAAATACATACAGCAGTATGTGGTAGCCCAGCGGTAACGCGTTGCTTGTATAACCGAGTGATGCGGGTTCAAATCTCGCACCTCTGATATTTTCATGTGCGAATCATTTCTAACATGATTACCACTTGTCTAACGGTGAAGGAAAACATCGTGAGGAAACCTGCATGTCTGAGAAAACCTAGCAAGTTTTCGTAAGACATGTGAAGTCCGCCAACACGCACTGGGCCAGCGCGGTGGACTATGGCCTGATCCCCATCCTACTGAGGGAGGCCCGTGCCCAGCAGTGGGACGTTAAAAAGGGCTGATGATGATGATGATGATGATAAAATACATATTTTATGTAGGTACCTATAAAACAATATTATGATTTATTGATTGGGTAATCAAGAAGGAACTTTTTAAGTCGTTTCTGATAAAGTCATATGCCGTTAAAATGCTGTAAATATTTAATAGCCGTTAACGTAGTATGTAATAATTTCTCTTTCGACTTCACGTTCATAATAATTTGTAAGTGTATTACTTTTTTTATATTAGGTGGCAAAATAACAAAAAAAAATATGTATTTTGCGTTTGTGTACCGTAATGCAGTATTCTTATTAAAACTGTACCCACTAATGCCAAGTTTTTAAGGTTATGCAGCAAAAAAGGAATACGATGAAGAAGAATAGTAACCGTTTCATTTCCAATTTTTGGCACGAAGCCTGAAAATCATGCTAACTGATAAGTGCCGTGCAATTTTATTGGAGAGCTCCATTAAGAATGCGGTTAGACCCGTCGAATGGCCGCGGCGCCGCTATCGTCGCCTTAATTACCTTCAAACCCGCTCACTCCGCCACTTGACCTATGTCATTCGCCATAGTAGTTAAAATAAGTGCAGGACCGCTTTCGTTCGCTTTTATGGTTTTGAGTCTAACCAGTATCTCATTTAACTTTGGCTATAACATTAACACTTTTAAATATTGGCTGTGATGAATTGGCTCTTTGTGACATTGAGAAACACATTTACCTACACATACCATCTGCATGCATACATACATACTTACGGTAGATATGTCATTGTGGGAATCACCGGCTAGAAACGTAAAACACAACGGAAGCTCTACGGTCTTAATTTGTGATGTGTGATTTACTCGTATATAGAAATACTTGAAATGAATGTCTTGAATATAGACATCAAACTCTACAAAAGGCAGATTTTAACGACTTTTACTTCACACTATAACCAATAATGACTATCTTCATGCTGTAGTCTATATCTGTTGCATCGATAAATGTTTTTTTTTTTTTGCCCTTATTAAATTTTATTATTCGTAACTCGCTAAAAGGCTCTACATTCCTCTTTCACATCTCGCCATACTGTCTTTGTACCGCTTTAACCCTGAATCGTGCCATTTACGTAAAAATCAAAATACTAAGACGCTAACGCAAATTGCATTGTAAACAACTTACAAGTACCTACTCGAAATTTAAATGAGATTTAGTTTAGTTTACATTTATCGATAAACGGCGCTAAAGTATTACTTCAATTCTATTGATTGATTATATAAAAACAAAGTGAACGCTCAACCCACGCTATGATGGATTACTCAGAAAACAAAGTAGACAGGAAACTATATGTAAAGGACAATTACAATCATAAAATCTCTATTATATTGTTGGTTACGCTTCTGACAAATATCAAGGATTTATTCCCATGCTTACAGTAAAGCATGCTACGAGATAGATGAAGAGTATTTGTATAGTAGAATCTAGGCTCTAGATCTTTCAAATATATTCTTAGAATTACAATGTTATAATACTACGGAAAACGAAACATTTTCCTATTTATTATTTAAAATAAGTAGTAATACTAAAAAAACACATAGTTATTTATGTTATGCATTTTATTAAATTGCAAATACTTCCAGGTCAATAAAATTTTTCTTTTTTTATACGATGGTTCTGAGATCGAATCTTAGTCAGAGCCAAGTACTTAGTTATTAAAATTCGTTAAGAAATTCTCAGTACCTAACTGAGGTTGCCTCGAAGAGTCTGTTTTCCTTTGTTGAACCCAAACAAATTTGCACACTTTTTACATACGAACTTTGTAGAGAATTCCTTTAAAATTAATATTACATTTATAACGTTTGCTTATCTTAATAGTATAGGCATTATAGGCATTTTTGTATAGTTAAGAAATGTGGTAATCAGGTAAGTGCGAAGTTTTTTATGCATAGTTAAGTTATTGTAGTGCGCTGTTTTTCTATTCCGTGCCTTAGAGATCCAAAAAAAGACCCTCTGTCTGTCATCTGTCTGATCAGCTGTTGTATATAAAAGTGACGACCAATATGTTCGGATATACTACCGTATTTACATTTTAAGGTCATATTAATAAATAAGAAAACGAGTAGGTACTTATTCAGATAATAAAAAATGTAAGCATCTAATAGCCTTTGTACACAGAAACACGGTGCACTTCAATTAAATTCCTTCACTCTCTTTACTAATAAAATGGAATTTTAAGATAATCTCGACGAGCAGCTCGTTCTTCAGATAAAAGAATGTTATAAATAAGCGAGCTTTGTACTCGCGTTCTTAGCTAGAATATTACAATTTCAATAGAAGAAGGAACAACATGCAACATGTCAGACAATTTATTTGCAGATAAAGTTTCGAAAGGCTCGTCGACTTCGGTGGAATACAACGAACCAATGAAAACAAGACATTTCGTAATCCCCTTTTTGTGGCGGTTGAAGTTGTGGGTGGAAACGTTCGAAACGATTCCCGAGTCCCGACTGCGGCCGGCTGTTCCACTCAAAGTATTTCGTAGAAGAATACTTCTGAACTTGTACAATACATTACAGCGTACTTACTTGACTTAGTTTTGTATTCATCTTGTCATACACTTTTATATTTCCATATTTCAATAAGTTCCCGTTTCGAATTCATTTTAAATAAAGTATCGCTAAAAATTACTACTTTAAAAAAAAATACGTATTTATTGTACCGATTTAGCTCAGTTATTTTTTATAATATGTAGATATAGTTTTTAAGAGTATTTTTTCTTCCACTAAATTCAAAATTTGTGTGAGCGGCGGCATTTATTTTTGTGTTTCTATTATCTGATTGAACAATATTACTTGAAACATATTCAAAACTTAAGTTATAGGTAAGTGAATAAATTACAAATAACTTTAGCGTGCTTATTGCTTAAACATTTCTGGGTTCGTGTTTATTACATAATCAATTTTTTATCCTTAATATTTAGCTATAAATTAAACATATTTTGAAAAAAAAATATAGTAAAAAATATTTGTTACCGTTTTTAAATTGTACATGTTTAGTTTAGTTTGTAGTTTATTTGAATAGTATACCTCTAATAGTACTTATATTTACTTAATGTGACAAAACAATAAAGACTCAACCAGGCGAAAAACCTATAGTCGATCTAATTATTTAAACATGAATTGATAGCAAAAATTTATAAAATATAAATAAAAGTATGATTGAAATGAATCTAAATAAAACAGTGGGGTATTTTTAAAATTACCAATAAAACTCTAATAGCCTAGGAATGTGACGAATTTTAAAATTATAATTGAGTACTATTTGTATAAAAATTGATACTTTTTAGTTAAAACAACACTGACTTCAAAAGTTCCCGAAAAATAATTATTTACTCGACTGGTGAAGCCCAAAAAATGGGTATATTGCGTTTGTTCTGATTATATGTCATATCCTAATATAAAAATATGATTACATTATATTCTTGTTATTTATTAACAATAAATAGTATTATTTTGCAATAATTAATACAAAGTGCAGCTCCTAGACTATTTGCGAAGGTTCTATTTCAGGAAGAACAATCGACGTCCAGTCGCGACGGGCCAAATGTAGTCAGACTGCAATGACAACGATATGCACTTTGTGCTGTGAATTTTTTAATAGCCCTGGTTATTTCGGCGCGAGTTGGCTAACTAACTTTGCTAATCATCCGCTTGAGCTGTTGTACATTCGAAGTTGTAATCCTACGGCTAAGATTATCGACTTAGTTAGACTTTAGTTAATGTAATAATATTATAGCGTTAACTTTCTCGGTGGTCTACTGGCTAGTATGTACGGAAATACAGATCAAAGCCCGAAGTCCTTGTTTCATGTCATGACTATCGGACTAAGTTTTTTCGTCCAAACTCAGAAACAGATGGAGTTGGAAAGCTTTTTTTTACTCCTTTAGAAGGCACGTAGAGCATTTGATCATGTACCTATAACCTTTCAACAGTTTTATGAAAATGTGTCAAATTGTCGGCGGAAAACCGAAATTTGCACTTGAATCTGCTCGCACGCTTGCGCATTACAATTTTATCTCCTGCGCAGATACAGTGAGATTGGCCACCGTTGCTGAAATCGGTCAGGTGACGCTATTGTTGCATAATAGCAAATTTGTTTCGTCTTACCCGCATATGTTTTTTACTTAGATTTATTAAAATATGAAATTTGACAGAACAATTTTTATGTATTATCCTACTTTTTATTAAGATGTACCTACATATTAAGACGTTTTTCAGTAATGTCTATTCAATTACATTGTTTTTAAATCTCTACATGCTACTAATAGTTTACGATTGTACCAATTTCTTTTAACCCCAATTTTCTTTTAAATAATTGAAATTAGCTTGTAATGAGACGCGAAAGCGCGACCCCTAATAAGTTTAGTAGTGAAAACAACTAATGGAAAGATACATTTTCACATTTATAGTATAGTAAATTTTTACTAGGTTTTTTTGTAACAATTTTGTTTACATTCATATAATTAAAGCTAAAATATCTAATATTAACAATCAAGCAGTAGCAAATTGTGAATAACCTACCATTTCACTATATTTTTAATAGGTAGAGTGATTCAAGAGGTATAGTATATAACTAGCTGTGCCCGCGACTTCGTTCGCGTGGATGTGGGAACTTAACAATATATTTTTTTGTGCGAAGCGCTGTTGGAGGATACCTATACAAATCTTTTTTTTTTTATTTATGCTAGTGATTCTTTATAAACAACAATCAACATTAGCTGTGGAACCATCAATTCAAAGAATTATCAATCAAAATAACTTTTCCATCTTCTTGTACGGGGTATGTGCCATCGCCGCCTATTTGTAACAATAAATTGGAAAACTCCTGTGCATTTTCGCAGCCTCCTAACTGTGCACGCATATTTACACTCAGGTGTGTAGATGAGTGAGACCAAATTCACATAACCCTAATTTTACTTCTGGAATTTCTCTACTTCTTCACTTTAAACTCAAATATCTTTTGATAGACTGAACCGATTGCAATGAAACAAAAACTAAATGTTACTTCAAGTTACGCTCAATCGTTGTGTATAAAAGTTATCTACATTGCTTTCGTACACTTTACGTGATGCCCGGATAAATAAACAGACAAACCGACAAACAGACAAACAGACAAAAATTCTAAAAATGCTAGAAATGGGTTCTATTGGTTGTCCTTTAACACCCTGGCTATTTTTTTTGTAATTTTTTTTGATGTACAAAAACGACTTTTCTACAGTTTTATTATATGTATAGATTTGTCAAGTTTATGTATACATATACAAGCGAAACCCGCGGCTTCTAGGGACGAGCCTGAGCGAAGCGAGGGCGAGTCGCTAGTACATGATATGAAGTTCACACTTCTCTGATTTTCTACATTATAAACGTTATTACTACATTCTACTGAGCGAATGGACCGTTTTGATCAATTCCAACGTAGAGACAGATTACTCGGCTGCAATAATACCGTTCTGCCACATGAGATGATTGTTATAAACTACTCGTATTAGACGATTCACTATTATAAAAATTATAATTATTAAATAAGGAATATTTTTAAATAGCATGTTTTATGCATAAATAACTCAATTTACTTTAAAATGCATATGTTTAAGTATAATTGATAGAACTGTGTTCTCCTCAGATGCTTATTTCAGACTTAGTACACGGTTAATTAAACTGTCAAGCGTAAATTTACTGGATTTCAACAAGATTAACATGGAGCAGGCTTATTATATTTAAGGTTAAATAATTCTATTGTCGTTTTCTTTAATGTAAAGATGAAAATATTTTAAATATGTAATAATACTATACTAAATAAAATTGTATGTAGGTACTCATTTTCTTAACAATATCGCCCAAGCTTAACCGCCAAACCAAACGAGACAAGAAAGAAACTGTAAATAGGTAGAAAGGAGTGATAAAATAAGATATATTCGGAGGAACGTTGAATACAATCAATTTAGTTAATACAATATTGTTGTAAAATTAAAATAACATATCTTTCAACTATAATCAACAACTAAACTATGGTACTTCATATTGTAATTGTATAGGGCAAAAAAATTATACCAACCTAAACCTTCTTTGACAAGAATTGACAAGCAAGTGCTCATGGGTCTTGAAAAACACGTTCCAAGATAATAGAAGAGAATAGTTAAATTTACAGATCTGAAAGAAGAAAGGAGATAGGGAAAATCCCCAATGGAACCTGTAAAGCCTCCTCATTGATCACAGTAACGCGTAAAGCCCTTAAAAAATCCGGCAATTTATTTATACCGTAACAGGGTCTTTTTGGAATGTATTTTTAAGTATTGTTGTATTATTTTACTTGCGCTATCTAATTTTATTATGACTCCAATAAATAAAGGAATTGTTTAATCTTTACAAAGATACTTATGAATGCAGCATAATAACAAGTAATTAATTTAGGAATTTCAAATTATTTAATTATGAATTATTATTAAGTCGGTTATCATTTGTTATTGATTTACTTACTCTTTAATAATGTAATATACGATTTCTTATATTAACAATTTGTATAATAACTAATAGCACTACAGCTACTTTAACTTAGTCTCAGTACTTCAGTAGGTATAGGTAGTATCTATTTTATTGTGATCCTCGCCTCAGCTGTGAAAATATTAATTACTAGAGTGACACTCGCGTCGCTTACGTACTTCCAACATACCTAAATAACTGTACATTTCTGCATCATTTATTTGAAATAAGTTCTGAAGTTTGTAATATTCTCTCACTCAGTTTCAACAATAAAGTCGAGAACTCTCATTAGCCTCACGATTTATAAACAAAGATTAACTTTTAAAGACGTAATGACTCCCTCCGAAAATTAATAGCCTTAATGAGTTTTAAGAATAAAAATTCTTAGTTCAAAGTGTAATACAATTACATAGTACTGCTCAAATTATTAATTATAGATGTACCTACCTATGTAATTGGTATAGCAATTAGAACTACTAAATACTCAATCCTGCACTATTTAATGTAAATATTTATTATTTATATTAGGAAAAAAATCTGAAAGAATAAAATTCATGGCTTCTATAACAAACAACAATTGTTTACCTACAAAAAAACTTACGACTTCACATAAAATTCAACGATCACTATTTAAGTTATAAATATTCCAAACACATAGATATTATCATTCACATATACATAAGTAACTAAACGTAACTATTAACCTTGATAAAATCTAGTGTTCACTGAAAATCAAATCAGTAATCACGCATATCGTGCACTTTATCGGGCGAGCCCTTGTTATCAGAATTAAGCACGAAAATCAGGGGTTACAAAAATAAAGCTTAATATTCTTATAAAATATTAAACAGCCATACGACAGTACCATTAATCTTTTAATAATGTATTTATTGTACATTTGACCGGTATTATTAACGAATAGCGGCTTACCTATAAAGAAAGTTGTTCCCTATAAATTACGTTATTTTTTATTGCATAGATTCATAAGTCAATATTGAAATTATTACTTCAAGTTAATTTCTGCAAATAAACTAACTTTTAAACATATCAAATAAAATCAAAAAGCGATTCAGGTGTATTTGTCAATGGTATAAAGTTGTAAAGTAATCTTGACTCTAACACTTTTTTACGCTTCTTCTAAAGCTAATGAATATCAAAGTGATGTAATTCCTAAGCAAAATTGTAAGTCAATTTCTTATTAGGTACGTCGAAAATTTACAAGCGTTACAGAGTGGAATTTCATAAATTACTGTTATAAAAAATCAGCTCTCCCGCTCTATTCAAACAGCCATCAAAATTTAATTTGGTAGAAAGCGCACTCAGTGAGTAATGTATGCCGAATGCCAGCGAGCGAGCTCGTCGAGTCGCCGCTTCGGAGAACTAGCGGCGCTATTACATCTTACTGCTTTATTTACAATTCCGAAGAGTCGAAGCAAAAAAAATATGCTACATTTCAGTTCTGAAATTTACGAATTATACATGATGAATGTAATGAATAACTTTATAAACTTTAATCCTTTCTCTCAAAGTTGGGAAATCAGGTGGTCATGTGGGGCTCACCGGCCAGAAAAGTCAGTATTACTCGCCAATACGAGTACAAGGGGATCTTAGGCATAGTCTACCGCATGCCAAATGCCGTTAGGCGGACTTCACGTTTTTCAAATATTT
Source organism: Boloria euphrosyne (assembly GCA_951802675.2). Lineage (NCBI taxonomy): Eukaryota > Metazoa > Arthropoda > Insecta > Lepidoptera > Nymphalidae > Boloria > Boloria euphrosyne. The sequence continues at coordinate 7,404,230 of OX637879.1, read as the reverse complement.
GTTTTCTTGAACCAGCAGATTTCACCACGTTGTTTTCATTAATGATTAGCGGATAAAAATATGACGTGCAAGTCCCGGGAATGAACCCGCTACTGAGCTATTACTGTCTACTATTATATAACTATACGTAAGTAATATGGGTTTATGATTTGACATACCCAATATTTATTATTTATTATATTAAACGAAATATCTATTATATTAAAGCAATAACTCTTTACACATTTCGGCACACATTACTTTACATATTTCTACGATTTTGTCGGTAGAAAGCCTGCTGCGGTACAAATGTGAGGCTAATGCCACCATAAATCGCGTCGCCGGCGTCTCCCACTCCTACAGATCCTAAGTAGCAGATCGCTGCGAATTAGTATCGATTAGCAAACGGACTTCGCCATTTGGAAATTCATGAATTGCGAATCGTAGAACCAATTTTCTATTCCTTCCGCTTCCATAGCTTAGCAGTGTATGAATCAATTATTTTGCATGTTCTATGTAAATTATATGTCCCATACATATTTATATATATTTTTTTAATTATTTTTTATAATTATTCACCAAGATATGAATTAATATTACATAATGGTAAAACTTTAAACTCGACTTAATAAATTAATACTAGCGGACCCGAGTCCCGACAGACGTTGGCCTGTACACATGGAAAATTTTTATAAACTTTTGCTTCCGGTGAAATGTTTCAATACGCATGCGCAAAACAACTATTTGCCTAGCAACGACTTACTTGTAATTGAATATGTAATTTTTTGTCTAATTGTATTCATTAATGACTAATTCATTCAAAAAATACATTTGTAATGGACCGAATTGTGAATTTAAACCATTCTCTAATCCACTCGAACACACACAAAACATTTCATCAAAATCGGTTCAGCCGTTTAATAGGAGCTGTTCGATTACGTAGACACGCACAGAATTGTTTTATATATAAAGATATTGAAAGGATACATAATAAAAAATAATATTTACCTAATAGATTATTTTAAAAAATTAAGCGACGGATAGAGTGGTTATCCACTACTCAAAACTTGTTACTTAAAATTCTGAAATGGAGTGCTGTATATCGGTATTTTATTAAACTATATTTTCCATAAGGATAATGACACCAGGAAAACTTAATGAATATTTGTTATTTTTCTAAGCTATGGACTGCTTTAATGCAACCATATATTCATTTTACATCTAATATGTAGCACTTAAACTGTGATGCTTTTTTTTTAATTTTATTAATAGTGTAACATCAAACCGCGTTAATTCTCATTAATCGTTATTCACATAATTAACTTAAATGACGCAAATACTATTGAAATTCCGTAGCTCAACGTTTGACAGTTTAATTAAGCATGTACTAAGTCTGATACGAGGGTCTAACGCAAAATCAGAGTCCAATCAATCCTCTCCTCAATTATACACATTTAGAGTAAATTGGGCATTATTGCCGGTGCCATAAAATGCAAATTATTTTGTACTCTATAGGCTAAGAGGCATTACTGTATTCGCTTTTAAATATTTGTATTGGTAAACCCTTTGGGTACCGCATTAAAATTCAATTTTCCATGAAATTGTAAGGATCAGCATGACGTAAATTATACACAGATACGCAATTAGCGTCCGCTGTCAGTGTTAATCCAGAAACATGAATACATATCTTACAGTATCCTTTAGATATTTAATAACATAATATAATAGATAAATGTGTAAATTCTGAAAATTAATATCTATTCAGCAGATTTGAAACATACTCTAAGCTGATTTTCCTTACAGATACAGAAGATCCTAAAGACTAAACGTTTCACAATCGTAATTAAGTACCATCAAAAGACAGTTAACTATAATGATAATGATATTAAATATAATTTCTGCAAATCAAATCAAATCAAATCAAAATATTCTTTATTCAAATAGACTTTTACAAGTTCTTTTGAATCGTCATTTTTACATGATTAAACTTTAAATTTAAATTAAATGTCAGTCTGTAAGTCTGGGACTTGGGAGTAAGCTACCACCGACTCGGAATGCTGTTCTGCCGAGAAGAGCCGGCGAGAAACTCAGCAGTTGCTCTTTTCAAAAATATTTCTGCGAAAGTCGTTCCCTAATTATTATATTTTAATCATATTTTATTGTATTATTATTTATATTTTATTTTAGTATTACTAATATATTGAGATATAAAAATCGTAAACGAATAAATATATACGATAATGAAGCATGTCGCACTTCTTTAGAGCTTTTATAATATACCTATTCACTATATTCACGAAATTAAACCTATATGCGCTTCAGTTTTAGTTTTTTCAGCACGGGAGAATTACTGATCAAAAACAATTTAAGGTTTGCATATAACTTTAATAAAATTTTGTAGACCAAGAATATTCTCTCAAATATATAAATACAATTTGATTTTTCTATGTAACAGCATTTATGTTATAAACTTAAAACAATATAGGTATTATTAGAGACTATATCGAAAATACTAAAGACTTACGTAAGATGACTCTTCAATGTAGAACAAAAACTTTAAGCGAAAAGAATTGTATTAGATATTTGTTAATAAGTATAAAAGCTCGGTAGTATATAAAAATACATGTACCGTTAATAATTCTCTCATCATTTTAATAAAGAAGACTTAATACCAATAAATGTGAATGATCATTGCAAATCTCAATAGCTACGAAATACTGTTATCTCAGCATTCGAGTGCAGCTTGCAAGCCGCAATTAATCAAAACGGTCAATTGACTCAATACAACGGCTTATAAAGTGGAAAATCTGACAAGTGAGAACTTTATTTACGTGCTACAAGTTCCAAGTATTAGAGGAAATTTCACGGAGCGTTTTCATTTAATTTTACAGTAACAGAACATTTATCCTTTTATGCGATTTATTCACACAGTTGTTATTAAAACTTTTGATTTTGCAATTTAAAAGCATATCTTCAGCGATATTTTACATACTTAAATGTTTATATTACTGTCCTAATAAGTGTATAATTGAATGTGTTTTGTACACGTCTATTATATTGCTAAGATAAATTATTCTATATTATATATTCATCGCTTTTAAAGACTTCAGTTGTGTTGTAATGTACTCGTACAAAGCATGTGACTCAACATAACTGATAGTATAAAGATAGACCTCATGAATTCGCCCCTACACAACACCATATTGACCATACGAACGACAATTTTTTTAAGTCTAGTAAAATTAACATTCTGTTTTAAGTTTAACAGGTAATAGGTGTTAATTAATTAATTAATTAATTAATAACTACTAACTAACTACATAATACTGCATTATATTGGTACTCTCACACTAAAATGAGTCGTCGGATTTTTATCTATATTCATAGTGAGCAGATTCAGTTTATTGTAAGCGGATCCCTAGCTTGTGTTTTAATTACTTAGTATCAGAGTCCGTTCGTACCTGCAAACACCCGAGTAAATAAAAGTACAAAACTGCCACAAATAGCTACAACCCGTTTTGCGGAATAAATAGAAAACCGAACAAATTGCACAGTGTGTGTGTTTGTTTGTACTGAATATATTACCTATCCTATAATATTTATACTGTTAGTAGTTTTTTTAATCTTTTTTTTTCCGTAATGGCTTAGAATTGCGTTGACAGACGTAATACATTCTGCCAGTGTCGTGTATTGTGAGGAAGACGCGATTGTGGAACTTGTTAAATAATTTACGAATTATTCATATTTTCAAAAATAAATAAAATATTTCGTCCTTGAACTACGTATGAGAAAATATTCAACAATCTTATTTGTAGCTTTTTGATCCACGACTTCCATCTCTAAACCAGGGTAAAAGCCTTTAAATAATAAAAAGTGAAAAAAATAATAATAGTAGGATGAAACCCATTGGAAAAGGAGGAGAATATTATTAAAATGATCGGGCGATCTGAGGTCGGGAAGGGGGAGGGGGTGATAAAAATAAAAAACCATTAACTTTGTTTTTTGAATTTTTCACATAAATTTTGAGGTTATGTGAAAAAAAGTTAATACATAAGTTTTAGATCTTTTTATTACCTACAACATTGCCATTTAACTTTTTTCCATAAGACTTGTAGTTTTGTCGGAAATCGAGACAAACAGTTTTTTACCCTTAAAACACGATATAAAATGACTAATGATGTTAAAAATCTGGCTTGTAAAGTACAAATCGATATTGCTGCAGTTTTTCTGCATTTAGACTATTGCAACTGGGTGCCAATTCCGACCGTATGGTTCCTCAAATGGATTCTTTAATGAGAAATCCTGTATTATTTAATTTATTTTATATAAATTAATAATGTTATTTAATGTTTTATATGCCCTATACACTACTATAATTATTATTTTACCACATTTAAATATTTACATCAACTTAAAGTGAACCTGTAAGCTTAATTAAACCATCTTTACCTTCGCGATTATACTTTAAATAAACAAAAGCCAATTTAAAGTGACTAAAGTTTGTTACTTTAATACTTAAGTCTCATAGGAAATATATAACAAGATATCTTATTCACTTTCTGAAGTAGTACAAACTTGTTTACCAGCTTGTGTGTCTATTTCTCCTCGAAGAAACGGCAACTTGGTGCTTAAAATATAAGCAACTTTATAGCTTACGGATAAGTTGTACTACTCCTGGCATTTAGAGAAATGTCTTACTAGAAATTAACTTGCTACCCGTTTTCAGGGTATTTATTACAGTAAATCTAAAAAAACGATCAATTTATAATTCCATCGTCTTCATACATAGTTGAAAAAAAACATAGGTATTATTTCATATTTGTATTCACTACATTGAATCTTTTAATACTGCATTGACATTTTTTTTAATCAAAAATATTAAATTCAATGAAACTTACTTTCAAATATTTAAAAAAATAATTGTTAGTGCATATCGTACGCTTATAACTGATATGGAATTTGCGAATTTCAGCAAACAATGTCTATGAAAAATAACTTTCTGTACGAAATAACGATTATGCAAATATTTCAAATTAATTGAAATATTTCATCGTTTATCATTGCAAGTAATATAATAAGTATAATATGCATGATTATCAACTAGGTAATAATAATATGTATAGTAAAAGTATAAAAATCTTCAGATAAGAATTTAAAGTACATTTTTCTATTTTTCAGTTGAGTTATAATTTTAAGACAAAAAAACGGCATCAATAAAAAACTGGAATAAAAAATTTAGGTGATTATTACCTAAGCTTTCACCAAAGCTTTGTTTAATAAAGCATTTTCATTAGAAATGATATTTATCAAAAAAACTGTGCCTTTACATAGGTACTTAAAATATATATATTTGTCTAGTGAGTAACACTCACTCAAAAAAAAATATTTTAGCTATTAGGCTAGATTCCTCAGATATAACATATTTTTCTGCTTTAATAAGTATCCTATACGTTAACCCGAATAACCAGCTATCATCATTCATCATACTAAATTTCATCAAAATATGGTTAGTGGTTTTCTCGTGATGCGATCACATACAGATAGCCAGAGAGACAGACAAAAATTCTAAAAACTACCGTTGATAATGACCATTTTAGTTAGATTACCCTAAAAATATTCTATGTACAGATTCAACTAAGTAAGAATTTTATTTTCCTTATGTAGATAATAGCTTGACCTCCTCTAAGACAATTAGATATACATTCTTTTACTAAGTATTTAAATATTTTTGTAGTAATATCAATATTTCTAGAATATAATATTATAAACATATACCGACTACTGAGGCTGTGATTAACTGTTTCCATATTTTATGGAAAATTTCCTGATAGGTTTAAACAGTATATTATCTATACTCTTTGGGTTTAAATTTCCTCATAAACTGCAAAATTACGCCGTAGCTGAGAAAACGGCTACAAAGCGACCTTATTTATGTTGTTCTTCAATTTGAAGAAATTCTTACTTTACTTAAGATTATCTTAAAATGCCGTTATATTAACAAAGAACAGAAGATTTTAGTTCAAGCGCACTGCTTAATGTAGAAAGGATAATGGATGTCTAAATAATTTATACCTACAATAAATTTATAATAAGCAAAAGTTGAGTGGCATTGAACATTGTATACAAAGGTTTTAGAAAAGGTTTCGTCAACAAGTAACTGGATATAAAATTGTATCATGGATAATATAGTATGTGAAAACGCGTCACTGTGACACAGCGCATATTTTTCATTCACTAAAAAAATGTAACTCCAAGCATAGCTTTTTTTAGACTATGATGACTTATGACAGGTGTTTTCTTTTACAATACTCAAAGAGAGTGGAAGTATTAGTAATTTGTTTAAATTGTGCAAACATATTAAATAATAATAAAAATATTGATCAAAAGTAACGATACATGACAACTTAGATAACAATTTTAAGTGTGGTTGTTACAATACGAAAAGATCAGGTAGCCTCTGTTGCTGTACTAGGAGACCTGCAGTATTACAGCAAACAGCGCCTCTCCCCCAAGTATTAACTATCATTATAATAGGTGTTGAATTTCGTGTTCCTATTCTTTGTATTCGGTAATTTAACAAGTTAAAAATTAAATGAAAATAAAAAAATGAAGCCTAAAACTTGTCCTTAATTACAATAATATTTTAAATACCCGCTTAGTAGTGCCCAAGTATTTACTATTTACTCTGTGCCCAAACATCTACTAAGTCCAGCCTTGACCTTAGTCAAACAAAACTTGAACTCAAAACTTGAGTAAACAAATAGGCTAATTAAATATTGGCATAACACAATAAAGATGTTTTATATATGCATGAGACAGTGTTAGCCCAGTAACTCGTTCGCTAGTAATAAATGACCGGGTGATGCGAGTTTAAATCCGGGTCTCGCACCTCTGATATTTTCATGTGCGAATCATTTTTAAAATAATTACCACTTATCTTACGGTGAACCAATTGCTCCATACATTTCTAAATGAATCTAGCAAGTTTTCAACAGTAATGTGAAATCCGCCAACCTGCACTTGGCCAGCGTAGTAGACTACGGTGTGATGTAAGCTCATTAAGAAAGGTCTATTTACTCCTAAATTCCCTAAATGTAGTAAAAAAGTTGTTATGTTTGCAACACTAGAATGGGATGGCAGAATTCAATCGGTCGATCGGAATATTGAATGCAGTTCATTTTATGTCTCTGTTTAGATCTTTTGACATTTTAATTTGTCTTATTTTTGACGAAACGGAGTACACTTCGTTCATTCTTACATTGGTCGACGAAAAGTAAAAAAGTATAGTTTTTTTAATAAATGGTAATTTCTTTAATGAATGGTTATTTTTAATTTTTTCTTATGGATTTGAGTTGCAGTTAGGAGGTGCCGTAAAAATCTCGTCTAGGGCTCTGGTAGTGCAAAAACCGGCACTGCTCGTAGCAGATATCAGATGGTCTTTGTTTGATAAGAATGTGTTCATTGATTGTTTTAAATGAATTAAATTGGGTTTTCAGAGCTATTTAAAGAACTAAATATACTGTATTAAGTATTAAATCGATTAATTACAGGGTGGATAAAGTTTACAGAATAAGGTAATTAATTATACTTACACAATGACATGAACGAGTCGTTACAGGTCCCTAGAGAGTCGTATTTTGACGTGGGTCTACATAAAACGGTATTGAATATGTGCTGCTACTATCGTTTTTCGATCTTTGAAATATTTCATAGTTTAAAATTACATTTGTAAATATAGGCCAAACAAATATATAATTTGTGTTTATTTATTGTTATAAAAAACGTGGTATGATTACTTGTTATTTTATATCAATCACTTTAATCTTAAGTGTTTATTTAAAACTAGCGACTCACCCTCGCTTCGCTCGGGTTCGTCCCTAGGTGCTTCACCTTTTTAACCTTCTCTGGACTTCCACAAATAATTCAAGATCAAAATTAGCCAAATCGGTCCAGCCGTTCTCGAGTTTTAGCGAGACTAACGAACAGCAATTCATTTTTATATATATAGATGATTCTACATCATTACTACGGCTTCACCTATCAATTTTAGAAATCGCAAACTGCTTTCAACCGATCCACCAATATTTCTTAGAGGGTAATTATTTTTTGCAAAAAAAAGTATCTTATGAATTGTGTTTACAATTCTATTAAAGTAACGATACAATGTTAGAAAAGTTTATTATTTTTTAAAAAAAATTCGTATTATACATAAATAAATCGATTTCAGTCTTACCAAAACTTATTAGACCAACTAACAGTAACTAAAGACTTTTTAAAGTTAATTTCCAATAAAATAAAGGCTTTAAATATAGTACGTATATCTAATATAATAAAATTTGTGCTCAAGTTACCTACCTATAATTTTTTCGCGCACGTTTCAACAAAAATTATAAAAGTGACAAAAGGAAAAGCGCCTGAGGCAAATGGCAACGTGTTCTATCTACATCGTAGAGAAATTAGCTGGCAGCTAACCTCCGTTACCCTGTTAGGTACTTAGCGAGCGAGCGTACTTTGGCTGAGCATTTTATTATTTTGTAACCAAATAGTACGCTGACAAAGTTTAAATATAAAATTATATTTACACTTATTTGCGCTGTTTTATGTGTAAATGTGTCTAAAAGTTAATTTACTTTAAATTTTAGCAGAGCTTCTTAGTATACAATGTTAGGCACGTCACTCAAAGAGGAATTTCTCGTCATATTTAATGCTCTACAGACGAATTAATTGTTGATAGCACCGGTATAATATTTCCAGTAATTTATAAATTAAGAATTATTGAACATTGTGTCATGGAAACCTCATATAGCGAGTTCTATAAACGAAATATGCGACACATTTTTTATGAACTAAATAAAAACACGTACCAATATTGCCACAGGTTTTGTTTGTTACACAAACTTTTACAAAACTTTTTTTTATATATTTTAAGTCATAAAAATACTATACACTGTATTTTGAAATCATCATGATAATCTGATTAGCTCTAACAATGCATAGACGTTTTTCAACCAATTCAAATATCCCAATGAATAGTTAATTAAAGTACCTAATGCAGTCCTTTTCATGTGATCACAAGTGACGTATTCAAACTATTAATAGCTTACAATTATATCCGGATTGTCAATTAAATCAACAGAAAGCGGTTTAATCCGGGTCGGGCGGACACAATTATTCATCAGCGGTATTAAGCCTTTAATCCAGCATTATTGACCGGTTTGATGGGACAGTACCTTCTTCTGTATGTATACACTAACCTCATCAAATATTGTTCGCAAAATACATAGTGTTTTATCTGTTAAATGTTCTCCATTTACTATTTTTACCAGCGACTTACATTCGTATCAGTCGGATATATCCCTAGATCACTTAGGTACATTAGCTTATGTACTACTCCAGGTCACAGTCTATTGGAGTAATAAATTTCCAAATTTGTTGAGTCGTGTAACCGTAATTATATATTAATAGTGGTTCGATTTATGAGTTATTTTGTAACTTTTACCAACAGACTTACTTTTCCCGATATATCCCACGAGAAACATTTAATGTATAAGGTTCGAGACTAAAATTCTAACAAAGTGACTACATATTATATGTAGGTATAATGTATACGCATATAGTGTTCTGTATTATCATCACATCGATTTTTTGTGCTTTGTCTGAACTTATATATTTAAACAACAAATAAAATAATAATGACAAAAGTATATTCTTGCTTCATATAGCACTCGCTATTATTGATTACTATTTTTAAATCCTGCTCAGTATAACTCCACCTTCCAGTAGATAAATAAAAGATAACTCGAGTCTGGCGCTAGAAAGGCTTTCTAGCTAATGGCCTTAAAATATTTCATTTTTAGAATTGTTTTGAACCGGAATTCCGCCAAGTGACAGTTAAACTGATGTGTTCTGCAATGAGACCGGAGAGTGTACATTTATTAAATGTCTTAACTTAAGAATAGAAGCATCTTGTTTTCCGGTGACAAGTGTGTTAGATTAGAAGTATCTTCTATAACTTTATTTTTACTACGCCACGTCATGGCCAGTTCAAGCTTAAATTGAAAAATGTCAAAGGATTTTCAATGTTACAAAAGCGTATATATTTCATTTGGTTTTTTTTCTTCAAAAATTCATTGACTATTTAGAATTTACTTGAATCGAGAAAAGATTATCCCTTTCATAAATAGAAATTGTTTATCGAGAAACATTGCTTGATTAAATATTAAGACCCAGTGCGTCAAAATAAACAGTATAAAATAACACAATAAATTCGGTCATGGTCGTACCAAGGCGTGGGCGAAATGGGCCAACGCCTACAATGGAAATCACGATTGATGTAACTAAAATCATTATTTTATTTAAATTGTATTGGTTATTTATTTATTTACTGTTACTATACTGAGCCTAATAGTTCCAAAACATTATAATCATTGTCAGTATTTATTTCAGTTAGTTATTTGATAAATATTAAGTGTTTAACTATTACAATTATAATAATATGATTATTATTACTACGAATTATACACGAAATATATTTCATTTTATAAATAAAATACAAAGGGTCTCGTCTGTTGTTCTGAATTTGTGCCAAAGTTCTATATAAAGTATTGATTTATACTTGAAAACCTACGAAATAAGTAGGTGTATCTTATTATATTTATATAGGATGTGTTAAGTTGCTAACGTCGATAAATCGGTTTTATATTGTAATTTTAACCACTTTTACACAAGGCATTATTATTAATAGAATCCGCAGGTTTGGATAAACCGATATTACCGACATATATCGAACAAAGTTGACTAAAAGCTATAATTAGTTAGGATAATTATACGTAAATACAGCATGATTTGCAAAAGCTAATTAGGCATCGCGTCGAAATAACTGACGCTATTAAAAATTCAGCGCGGGAAGTGCAGATCGCTGTCGCTGCAGTCTCGCTGCATTTAGCCTGTCGTGACTGGACGCCGCCGTCACTCCTCAAATAAACTTCGTTCCAGTCCAAGAGCTAACAACTCTTTGTACTCTACAGCTATTTTGAAATCAATTGTAGAGATCTATTTCTATTTTGTTTTTTAAACTATTTAGTTTTGATTTAAGCTTAACACATTGAATAAGTAAAGAATAAAATATGCCCCGTTGCTTTGAAAAAGGGGTTACCTAAATTAATTTCTAGGAAAATTACATAGCGTGCTCCTGTACTATATCTAAAATCGAAATAGCGATCCGTGAATGTGAAAATTGATTTTGACATATCATGCTTTATTCGTGCCCGCTACCGGTGGAGCGTTTTATATAATGCACAAGCCATTTCTGGATTTATCCATTAACCGTCTGGAAATAAAATGACATTTGAAATTTCATGTTTAAGAACTTTATGCTTTGTTGGTCCTATGACGAGATTTATTTAATGAAGTAGTGCTCCGTATACTTATAATTGTTAGAAAATTTTATATATGTAGGACTTTTATAAGGATGCAGTGAAATACTTAATTAGTTACCTACTAAACATTTAAACTTCAAAGATGATTTGATTTTATTTGATTTGGAACTTGTTAGTAGGTCTTGTCTTCAACCCTTTTTAACGTCCCACTGCTGGGCACGAGCCTCCCTCAGTCAAGAGGAATCAGGGCATAGTCCACCGCGCTGGCCCAGTGCGTGTGGGCGGACTTCACATGTTTTTCGAAAATTTGCTAGGTTTTCTCAGACATGCAGGTTTCCTCACGATGTTTGTTAGTAGGTACATTTATTATTTTCATATTTTATTTCGTAGGTACATGATATTAATTAATCAAAACATATTTTGTTCACTATAATTAAATCAATTAGCATAAAACGTACTTAAATAACGTTATCAAATTTAAATTGCTACCTCATTTGTACGCCTAATCTTTTTTGTACATATGTATACTAAATAAGCCATTGAAAGGTATTTTATTTATCCTAAAACCCTTTCACCAATAGCCTGGTATTAGGAAAGATTATCGAACTATTGTTTAAAGGGCCCAAATCGATTTAGCCGTTGGCAAGGTTTGTGAGCTTAGATAATAATTAATTATATTGTAACAATGCCTTGGTCTTTACAGGGCCCCAGAGCGTCGTAGTGAGAATCGCCGTATACAAAGCCATATTGTATTTAGGTAAATGTACGATAACATCAATTATTATTGAGGACATATACCTAATAATCTATAAACTTTATCTAGTATACATTTATACAACCTTTTACAAACCCTTCGCCTGTGCGTATTTCAATTTAGTCCACAATCTTAACTATACTTTACAAGTTTAGAAAAAAAACTCCAGTAGACTACTTTCTGTCCAACAAAAAATGTAACTAAAAATATTCCATATTAACAATATTTTACAAAAATAATATATATGTAAATTAAACCGCTTTGTATGTGTAATCCTAAATTACGATTGGCATTTCTGAATACAAAAGTGCATCGCAAAGAAAAACAGTTGAAGGCAGACGGGCGAGTCTGAGACGTTTCAACTCGTAATAGCAGTTTTGTATAATAATAAATCTCGTATCCCTTTAAAATTATTGTCATTATAATAAAATACTTATATTTAGTGTCGTAGTTTATTAACTAACAAAATGACAGTTTACAAAAAAAGTACCACCTGAAACGATATTGGGGTTTTTATATAAATTATGAAATTTTCTTCATTTTTCATAAAAAAGTGAATTAAAGAGTTTCGGTTCTTACTTGAGGATCAATCAATCCTGTCACATTTTGAACGTTAGTAAAATTAAAATGGAATCAATCAATCAGTATGAAATCTGTGAGGGGTGATTGAGAGTTCCGGCTTCAATAACTTAACGGAAAAACTGACATGTTCTTGACTCTAATACGAATTACAAAATTGCTTAACTTACTTTTGGAATGGTGTGTCAATTACTGTATACATATTATTTTAACATAAACTGTCTTTATGGTGTAGTAGTTAGCATTAACGGCTGCATATCCGGAGGTTCTGGGTTTGAGTCCCGTTTCGGCCCAAGTATATTTATTGTGTCTTCCTGACTCAGCCTCAGTAACAGCCCAGCCTTGGAGAGCATATAAAGCCGTCGGTCCTGCGCCTTAGCTCTCTCGCCTTAGCTGGTCGTGTAGAGTATTTATTCCACCGGAGTATGAGAGTGATGAGAGGAATAGAGAGTTCACTTGTGCACTATAATATCTCCTGCGCAGGAAGCTAGTCTCAATCAGTTTGGCCGCCGTGGCCGGAACCGGTCGGAAACATATTATTATTATTACATAAAAGTTACTCAAATTGAACAAATTTGAATACAGTCTGTAGTATTAAAAATATATAAAATGTATTTAGTATAAAAAATTAAATGTTTAGGTTCGATAAATGTGGAATAAGATTAATCACCGAGGGCTTTCTGACGGCAACTGTCGTTATTAGTCTACCTCAATTTATCAACTGCCGTCAAAAAATGTAGGTGCATATTAATTTATACTCAATAAAAGAAAACAACCCAATGTATTTATTGATGGTGATAAATTACTATAGTCATACTAGTAAAACCTAACAAAAATCTTAGTTTAGCTCCAGCCATATTTTAAACAAAGATGGTTTAGCAATTAGTATTCACAGATTCCATTATGTCAGTTCAATAAATGTAAGAAAAGAACTTCAGCAACTAATAGCTGTCTTACAATAAATACAATATATGTATGTATACAAGGAACAATGTATATATGTATATTGTACATAAGATACAGTCAAAATGCGCAATTAGAAAGTTACGCTTTGTGCGACACTTCCCAACGTTATTCGAGTAATGCAAAGTCTCTTACGAAAGTAAACTTAGATGGTGCTACTCGTATATGACGTGGTGAAGAAAGCTATCATTGTGAAGTACAATTTTGAACTTTACCCATTAATAATATAGACAGAATTTAAATATTTTCTATGGAACACGCATTTCATAAGTTAAACAACGTCGACAAATATTTAGTAAATAATGTTAATAGTACTTACAATATTTCAAGCCATCGTCTCTTGGCGGTACCCTATAGATATATTAAATGGTAAGCCCTATAGGTATATTCATATTTTATAGTAGGTATATACATAGTCGGTTACTTTGATTATATTTTTAGACATACTAAGTAAAGACGTCGAAGTTAGTTCTGCGGCTTGCCGTAAGAACATCAGTCATGTCGTTGCATGCATTAGAGTGAGAATATATACTGTAATTATATAGTGTAAGGCCGCTCTTTGAAAGGCAACTTACTATTAGTCTATTCATACATGTAGTAAAGTCATGTTAAATGTGGCCTACAAAATAAGCTTGTCATCAGCCCTTTTTAACGTCCCTCTGCTGGGCACGGGCCTCCCACAGTACGAGGGGGATCAGGCCATAGTTCACCGCGCTGGCCTTGTGCGTGATGGCAGACTTCACATGTCTTACGAAAACTTGCTAGGTTTTCTCAGACATGCAGGTTTCCTCACGATGTTTTTCTTCACCGTAAAACAAGAGGTAATCATGATAGAAATGATTCGCACATGAAAATATCAGAGGTGCGAGACCCGGATTTGAACCCGCATCACTCGATTTTACAAGCGAGCGCGTTACTGCTAGGCTACCACTGCCTGCAACAAAACAAAATAGGCTAGAGAACTAATATTACACTAGGATAAGGTGAACCAGGCGGTAAAACAAAGATAACATAAAAATAAAACTCCCATCACTTGAAAAACAACATTGCTAAAAGCTTTTAGGGATATTTAAATATGCACACTTTATTAGCTCTATTACATTGGCTTACGTACACATTAAATATTAAATTAATATCAAAGATAAAAAGCATAAAATATGAACGCTGCTGTAAATAAAGAACCACTCGCAATAAATTATAATGAATAGAGGTTAATTAAAAAAATATATATTTAATCAAGTAGAAAGCATAGTGGTGTTTCAACTGCCAATTGACAGTCTGCGGGGAAATCAACGCGTAGGCCGCGAGTGCTTGATTCAACAAAGTCTAGATCCGTATCATCTAGTGATGATACGTGCACTGCGGAAGTTTTAGTATTTATATTCTAATTTTTAACTCAAGAGATCATCCTTGGAAGAATTAGATTTAACATAATTATTAAGCATATAGTTTAAAAATTTGCGTTAGTAGTGGTTAGTAACAAAGGTAAAGGTAATACCTACACCTTATCAAAATGAATCAAATAAGCCTCAATTCGAAGTTTTTACATGGAACAAGATTTTCATTATCGATATTTATCATTTAATGTTGTAGGTTCGATTAGAGACAAAAATTAGAATAAGTATACGGGATGAAATATAAAGCGTGTTTAAAACTCGTGTAAAACAATATGAGAGTAATGAACGTTCTGTGCTCTAGGAAACTTTAAATAAACTTAAAGCTTATTGACGAGAAATCTTAACTAAACTTTGTTAAATGAACGTAGAAAATATAATTAAACCTGACTCAGATTTCTAATTTGCGACCTACTTCACTTGATGTATTTTAAATGCCTACATTGTCTTAACTACAAAGGACATGTATCTAGGAATATATTGACATGATCAATACAAGATTTCACATATATATTAAATATCATCCAGAATGTCTTCATTGTAAATGCAACTCAATTCTTCTCACTACTACAGACTATCTCACTATATCGATGCAAAACTCTCATCGATTAATTATCCGTTGCTGTAGAGAAACGGCAAAAACAAATTTTCCCATTTATAATGTTAGTGAAAAAGTAAGAATTATTGGAGCCTACAACCTCCACGTAATTAAGTAATAGCAGTCCGACCCAATAACAGTAATTGCCAGGCTTTTTTACTTAAAGAACTGTGCTCGCGTGTGTATTTAGTCCACAATAAAGAAAAATGGTTTTTTCAATCTTTATAAAGGAATGTATTAAATAGTAATTGAAAATAGATTATGTTTTGAAACTTACCTGTACATATAAAGTCCTATCGAAATCTATCGAATATTCTCAACTACAAATGGACAAAAATTATATTGAATGGAGTTTTATTATCATAACCCAAAAACTTTTTTATTACGCGTCTGTACAAATGTTTGTCTACGTCTATGTTTCTTACTATGAAATTAATAACACATTGAAATTGAAACAAACAAGTTCTACAAGAACGAATTTATGTGAAATTCAGGGACTCATCAAAGAGAAGATACGGTTAATCTATACCCATCTAAAGGCAGAGTAAGGCAGTGGAACCCGAGTTCAAATCCGAGTCTCGCACCTCTCATATTTTCATGTGCGAATCATTTCTATCATGATTTCGTAAGCGCCAACGTGGTGGACTATGGCCTGATCCCCCTCGTACTGAGGGAGGCCCGTGCGCAGCAGTGGGACGTTAGAAAGGGCTGATGACAAACAGGCAGATCATGTAATGGTCTAGGAGTAGGCTTTAAATTCATAAATAAAAACTTTTTAAAAACAATTACTTCTATAAAATATATTCTGTCCATATAAGAACTTACAACAAGTGTTGTCACGGTGTCATTCACTATGAGCTACGACACACCCGCCTTCCCTAGGCGATTGTTCTAAAAGCATTGTAAAACGATACTCTACACCGCCTGTATTTCTAATGCTTTATTACGTTTTAAAGAAACCCCTCGAGATAAATTTACCTGTTTTATAATGGCATGTCAAAGTTATATAAAGAGGGTATTATAAGTAAATATACTTTCTTAATTTATTATAGCATTGCTTTATATGAGCGACTTTTCACACGAGCCGGTTGCTGAGTAGGCGGAACCGGCTGCGAAGTGTATGACAATGTACGTAGCTTTCACAAATCACACATACTCGCGTAATTTGCCCGGCAAATGGTCGCCGGGTGCACACCGGATCCACCACTGTGCGCCCGGTCGCCGTGTACCGGTTAGCCGGCGACCGGACTCAGTGATGTATTAAACACAAGTTTTCGTACGCACCGGCATGGCACCCGGATGGAGGTTAGTCGCAACTACATTAATGTATGCCTTCTTACTACGTGAATGTATTCGCGTTGACGGTCTAGCCGGCTACCCGGCAACCAGCTCGTGTGAAAAGGCACTTAATCTCACTTATTACTTACACAAAAAAATAAGATACAAAATTTCTCTTGAGAAATGATATATCCAGTGTAACTCTCAATTGAGACGAATCTAACGACACCTCTCAAGCTAAAATCCATCAAGTCATTTAGAGTAGAGAGCGAGCCAAAGAATAAAAATGCTTCTGGCGCAGTCGGGTAAAAAGTGGCATATAATTATGTCACTTTTTGGATCGGAGGTTATATGCATTTGAGACGCTGCATTCATCTTATTAGTAGAATGTATAAAAGTTTAAATATATCAATTACTTGAATTCAACAAAGCTTGTCCTATAGTACGTATTCCTAGGAGCATTGTGCGGTAATATATGGCATAAGTTTCTTGTTTCGAGTCCCAAATGTCGTTAAAACTATGAAGAAACTGTAAAATAGTTACAATACTAGATTTTCCTCTAAGAAAATTTGATATATTTATGTTATTTATTAGTAAGGCAGTAAGTTAAGCTTTTGCTAGGTAATTGTTTTAAAATAAAATAAAGGTATGTTGGGTACTAAATATTTTGTTATATATTAGTAAATTATATAATTTATAATATAGAATATTGCTTACAGTTTTCCGTGTGTGTCCTTTATTTTAACTAAAAAATCTTATTTATTTTTTATCTTCTTGCTTCTTGCTTCTTCTCATTTCTGTACTAATATTTTGAGGATTAATAAAGGTAAAATAACAATGCCTTGGTAATGTCAAACAGAGTATTAGACGGTTAATTTACTGTTGGAGGAAAAAATTGACGCAGGTCGAGTGGCGGTACCTTTAAATGGAATTCGTAAGTAATTAATGCGATGATGGCGGCCGTGGTCGTGAGATAGACTCGTCTAACCACAGTCTCTATGAAGTACACCAATAAAAGGGCATGACGTTTACTCACATCACGTCAATTTTTACGGCTTCCTGAACATACGAAAATAGAACCATTTTCACCGGATCCTTACCTATTTCCTAACTCGAAATTGCTTTACACAAAAAAGATTATTTTATATCCTAGCAAATTACTGTAGGGTGTAATTTTATTTTTCTTCGAAAACTATTTATTATATAATAGGTCTTTACCTATGAAATTGCCGTTCCGCCGTACTGGCTGTTTCAAGTCCATTTTTTTTTCTTTTTCACTAAGAATTCTAAGTTTAAATTATTTTTATTTTACAAAAGGGAATTCTTTTTTTGAAAATCAGTCATTTGTTTAATGGTTAGCGTTTTTTTATCCGAATTGTACGTTTTTCGTCATTATGGATACATTAAAAATTCGAGAGATTATGGAGTATGAGTACCGTCGTGGCAACAAAGCGGCACAAGCGGCACGCAACATCAACGACGTATACGGAGCGAACACTACTAACGATCGCACCACCCGTTATTGGTTTGCCCGCTTTCGTTCTGGAAATTTCGACCAAAGAAATGAACCCCGTGGTCGACCGAAAACTTTAGTCGACAGTGACGAATTAAAGGCGATTGTGGAAGCTGATGATTCTCAATCTACAGCTGAATTAGCAGCAGCTTTCGATGTTAGCATAAAAACAATATTGGTCCATTTGCGTCGTCTGTTACGAAACCCAAACCGATGCATCATCATGGGCCTACAAACCTCGCGCGGCGACAACGAGACGAGGCCAACCTCAGGTGCAAGCGCAGCAATCACCTGAATTCAATCGATGACAGTAATATAACTTCCTACAATAAATCTAGTATAAAGGGCATTATTTGACTGCCTCCTTACTTACTTGTTCTTACATCGACAACTAGTCAATTAGCCATGTAGTTTAGTTATAATTTTTATTTAATAAATTAATTATAAGTTAATTTGGCTGCCCCCAAACGTAACTCGTCTGTTCGACAATCGCAAGCGCTCAGTAAGTTGGTTAGATCCTGGTTCAAAATCTAAACAATGCCCCAAACAAAAACTAACCCCTAAAAAAGTGATGGTCACTGTTTGGTGGTCTAACGCCGGTGTCATTCATCACAGCTTCTTACCAAAATGGATGAGCATTACTGCAGATGTGTTCTGTGAAGAACTGAACATAATGATGGAGAAGCCCGCACGTCTCCAACCAGCTTTGGTAAATCGTTCGGCTCCGCTGCTCCTGCACGACAATGCGCGACCTCATACTGCACAGCAGACGGTCTCCAAGTTACAAGAGCTGGGATTGGCAGTTCTCCGTCATCCACCATACTCACCAGACCTTCCCCTACAGACTTCCACTTTTCCAGAATTTGGATAACTTCTTGGCGGGGAAAAAATTCAATAACCGAGAGGCAGTTCAAAATGCCTTTGAAGCATTTGTTGCTTCCCGTCCAGCAGACTTTTTTAAAAAGGGCATCAATAAGCTACCATTACGTTGGCAAAAATGCATTGATTGCATGGGTAATTACTTTAATTAATAAAAATAAAAATATAAAGAAAAAAAGGGCTTTAACTTATTTCATGAAAAACGGCAATTTCATAGGAAAAGACCTATTATTTCACTATAACGATATAACATGATAATAATCACTAACAAGACCTAAACTTAGAAGCCACTATATAATAATTATCCAGTGTCATGGCGCTTAAATGTTATTTATTTTACGTAAATGTCTGCAATTCACGTAACCTGTCTTTTTTAGTAGTCATAACTGAAGCACAGACTGAAGTAAGAAGTAGCCAATGATTGTTAAGGCTTAATAAAGTTTAATATAGGTGCCTACGCAGTAAATACTTGCGAGTTTAATTATTATTCTGACAATTGCCAACAAGAAATACATTAACATTCACTTATTTGGAAAAAAACTAAATTTCACGTACCAATCCCATAAAAAAATTAAAACCAATTGCGTATCTCTCCCTTTTTAAAATCTATGATGGAACAGAGTAATTTAAACAAGAAAAAATATTACTTATAGACTGAAGAGACATTAATTATCAAATTATTTGTAAGATGGGGTTAAACAATCAATGCAGATTTGAAAAGATCCAGTCCTGATATATGTTAAGGGTAAATGCTTTTACCGTCATATAGAGAATATCTCGACTTCCGAGCGGATGCATACGGAGGGCGGGACGTGACTGGCGTTGGAAGGAATTCGATTGCTAGCCCGGATAGACCCAACCCAAATCAATTTGAAATTAAATATTACTTTCATATTACCTTCTCATAACATATTCCATTTGTGAATGAGATAAGAATATCTAGTTATACCGGGTGTCCCGAAATTCAACGGTAAGCGGGCCACCAAAGTATGGAGTTGCTCATACTCGAAAAAAAATATATACTTTTTTAGAGTTCCGTAGCCAAATGGCAAAAAACTGAACCCTTATGGATTCGTCATGTCTGTCTGTCTGTCCGTCCGTGTCACAGCCACTTTTTTTTCGAAACTATAAGAACTATACTGTTGAAACTTGGTAAGTAGAAGTATTCTGTGAACCGCATTAAGATTTTCACACAACAATAGAAAAAAAAACAATAAATTTGGGGGGTTCCCCATAATTAGAACTGAAATTTAAAAACATATTTTTCATCAAACCATTACGTCTGGGATATAATGGATAGGTCTTCAAAATGATATTGAGGTTTCTAATATCATTTTTTTCTAAACTGAAGAGAACTTTGCGCGAGAGACTTCCAAAGTGATAGTGTGTTCATAGTTGTTCGTACCTATTGTTTTTAATCATTCAACAATAATATTCAAAACCAAAATAATCTTATTTTGGCACACAATAAAAGTGATTATTTTCAACAAACAACAATAATTCATGAATTGGTGCTTGTTTAGGAATAATACGTATTTTTTGTGGCTAGTTTTCCTAGTGTATTATACCATTTTAAAATCAACAGTTTTATTCTTTATAAATTAGAATTAAAATTGAAAATAATTTTTATGTACCGGCATAATAAGTAACTATATATTCGGTGATAATTTCGATGCTTGGATAAAATAAAATAATCTCAGATCACACACTTTTATCAAAATTCACACTTTTATTAAAATGTAAAAATCGTAAACGGTTTTTTTTATAACGCAAATTAAGCTATTCTCAAAAACAATGGCCGTGAATGTAAATCTGATTTGAAAAATGAAAGAAGACTAATTAGAACGCTGAAAGAAACTTTTCCTGGACAATTGAAGAAGTAATATTAAAATAGGAATATGTTTTTACATTTAGGTACATCGGACTACTATAATATATAAAATCGAAAGATGATACATATGTGTATGAAGTGACACATAGGCTTCTGTTAGTAATAAAATTGGTCTAAAGATGGCGTTGCATAAAATAATTACCTCTTATAGATACGAAAAGGTCTTACCTACCTACCCCCTACACGTACGCAAGTAAAGCGAGTGTATGTTTTAAATATATAGGTAGAGCTTTTTAAGATTATTTTAAATTAAGCTCAAAATTTTAACCTACTTTTCATTATCTTTTTATAATACTTATAAGTGTAAGTGTATTTTAACAATCATACTAATTTAATATCTAAAACCTATACCTACATTCCGTGCGTGTGTAGAGAATGATGGAATCGCGTGTAGATTCCTCTACTCATTTTTAGTAAAAAAAAAACACTGAACTGTATAACGCTATAACGTGGAATTTATCGCGACGTATAATAAAATGAGTTCAGAGAAATAATTAAAAATACATTATCATGAAGTTTTTTAACATAATTAACTTTCAAAAAACATACTGAAATTAGCATATACCTAGTTACTTCGCAAGTCCGATTCGCGTATGCGAAGCTATAAGGGTAACTAATAGGGTAAATCGTATTTAACATCATTTTAAAAGATAGAATACCTTCGAAATATAGGAACCTATGTACTAACCAAAGCAAAATTAAGAAATTCACTACTAAAGATTCACGAAGATATCGCGTAACCTCACAAAAAATATCAAGTTGAGCATGTGTTTATTTAAGTCATCTATCATGAAGCTTTATTAATATTATACTTCGAAGTGATCGAAATAAAGTAGTATCGTTATAAGTCACAGCCAAGCGATAACAAAACTGGGCAAATGGTTGAGTAATCATAAAATGTACACGAGATTCCGTCACGCGACAGGAACAGTGCTTTGTTTGCTAGAAAATGAAATAAAAAGCTTATTCCGGCCATGCGGGTGGGTTATCGCAGCAATTATTTGGCATTGTCGATTTCAGTGGCATGCAACATTGCAGTCAAACTTCAGTAAAAACAAATCAGTGCCAATATTTGTTAAAGCCCTATTCCTATAATTTGAAGCTATAGATTGAACAATTTTAATTTTTTTTTTGTAGCGAGCTTTTTACTTTTTACTTTTTAGAAATATCGTGACCAAAGTAAATGAAATTTAATCATTTTGACTATCTATAAGTAAGTTTAATTATAAATATTACTACATGTATTGGAGCTGTATATTTTATATCATACGATTAGTAAATATAGTAAATACAGCAGTAAATATTCGTAAAATTGAAATTATCCAGATTTCAAAATGAAATTTGCGTAGAACTAAAATACGCTTCAGTGATGTTGGCTTCATAAAATTGCCTGCTCAATTTACTCGTAATACGGGAGAGTAAAAATTTTTATGGCATTATGATTTATGTTTATAAATAAATAATAAATAAGATTAACACAGCACCTTATAGTTCTAGTAGTATGAATACCATTACAAGTATTATATTATTATATTAATATAGTATTTTATCCATATAGATACCATTATTATTATACATTCCCAAAGAGGGTTAACGTCAGGCAGGCAGCCGGTTGTAAAATTTCTTGCCAAACCAATTACAACATGTATAGTAGTGTCAAAGAATGACAGAGGAGAGTGGAAGACATGTTGTGCCGACCCCACATAGCGTGGGATAAGGACAGGAAGAAGAAAATACCATTATTATACCATTACCATTACATATAATAATAACACAACACATACCTTACTTTAATCACACCAGTACGGCTGAACGGTTCCGGAAACGGAAATAAAATTAAAATAAAGTTAAAAAAATCCGTCAAACGAATTGGTTTTGCTTGCTCTCTACCATAGACTCCGTTCAAATCAATGAAAATAGGCCTTAGTGTGTAAAATAGAGCTGGTAGACTTAAAGATAGTTTCAGACTGAAAGGCTTCACGATATTACGGCAGAGCAGAAAAAGGACCCTTAAAAGCAGCATCAATGCTTTATGTAAAATTTTTTCTTCTATTAAAATTCAAGAAATATGTAGATTGTAGTCATCCATCCGACAACAACCAGCCCAGACCAGTATCCGCTGGTGGGTAATTTATTTTAAATGTTTTATTTTAAAAATATATACAGAAATAAAATCAATTGAACTCTATCCCCGCTCTTTGTTTGTCCATTTTCTTTACGTAGATCTTTCTATTATATACAACGCGTAGGGAATTTCGCAAACCATGACGACGATAACTTGGGTCATTGAAAATATATCGTTCTACGCTCTATTAGTTAGTCTCTTTTATGTTCGCCCTGACCCAGTATGGCTAATTATATTTTATAATATTAAATATATTGGATATTGTAAAAAAATATATTTAACAAACATCCATCCGTCCAAACTTTCATATTTATTATATTCTATTAGATGTATCAACTTGTACTTCAATAGCCAGAATAACTTTAATAAAAATAGTCGGCATGAACGCAGGGAAATTGCGCATAATTTATTTGGTATTAAATTATCAATCACGCAAACAATACTTACCACCGACCACTGTATTGTAATTACTAAGAACATGTTATGACTTCACCTCACGAACAATTCGAATAAAATGTACATTATACGTATATTAAGGAACATTTAGGTATAATTTTATTTATAAGTATATCAGTATCGCACTGATCTTAAATTTCCAGCAATTTTTGAAAGACATTGCTACCACAAGTAGTGGAAACACAGTGGAAAATATAGCCCAGTGGTAACACGCCCGCTTGAGAAGCAAGTGAAGTAGGTTTGAATCCCAAGTCTCACACCTCTGATATTTGCGTGTTCTTATCATTTGTAACAATATTACTCCATACTTAACTTACAGCGAAGGAAAACTTTGTGACTTAATCTACATGTTAAGAGAACCTAGCTTGTTTCCGAAAGAAATGTGACATCCACCGACCCGCCCTTAGCCAAGAGTGATAAACTATGAGCTGAAGTCTCTCATACCCAAGTGAGGCCCATGCGCGGATATAGAACGTTAAAAGTACAGGAAACGCCTGTAATAAATTATTTTTTATTCATATCATTAATAAAAAATAGGATACAAAACCCGATAGCGTAATATATAATGCCTGAGGCCTCTAAAACCTTAGCCTCTTCCGAGACTATGATTGCTGTATTGCTGTAAAGCATTCGAAACGTCGGGAACCAAAAACTAAAATAAAACCTCGAAATATTCGAAAAAATACATTTATATTCGCGTAAATATAAGAATGTATTGGTTTAAAGTCATTAGGAATTACGAGGTAATATAAGGTCGGACATATACATATAAGTACTAGCCTTTCCCGCGGCTACGCTCGCGTTGTAAAGGCTGGAAATCAAATTCTTTTCGGCGTACCAAGCGTTTTGCAACACTTTTCATTGCTTCGCTCCTATTAATCGTAGCGGGATGTAATATAGCCTATAGCCTTTCTCGATAAATGGACTATCCAACATAAAATAATTTTTCAAATAGAACCCATAGTTCCTGAGATTAGCGCGTTCAACCAAACAAACAAACTCTTCAGCGTTATAAATAGTATAGATTACGGGCATATACGTTGATAGGTCCCACATGCAGCCTTCCTTCGGGCTTCGCCGCAACCAGGTAAAAAAATTAGGAGCTTTATACATTAATTGTTACACTATAATAATAACGTAAATTATATAATATATATAAATCTCGTGTCAGTGTTTGTTATCGAACTCCACTGAAACGGCTTGACCGATTTTTATGAATTCTTTTCTGTATATTTGGTATGTCTGAGAATAGGTCGTAGGCTAAAATAAAAATATTTGAGTAGGTGATAAGGGTGGCCCCCTACAGATTTTTTTATTTTTTATTTTTAGACAAGCTTTATTTCTTGTTTTTATGATTTGGCATCAAAAAATTCTTATAACCTTAAATTTTCATTTGGGCGCGGGCGAAGCCGCGGGAACTGCTAGTATACAAAATACAAATAGTATCTATGTCTAGGTAAGTAAAAATAACTACCTATTTGTTTTTATAAGTTTGATTAAGGTATTTCAGAAGTAGGTTAGGTAGGCCAATTAAAAGTATTAATTTACTTAAATTAACCCATTCAGTGCCAGTGACCCACGGCGCCGGTTCATGTATGTCGCATGTGCGGTGCCGAGAACCCGCGTGGTGGGCTCTTTATAAATGTAGCTCATTCTTTGTAAATACGTTATTATACGATTACAAAATAAAGTGAACTATTTATTTTAACAAGTTCTTTTTAGTATATCCATTGGTTTCAAGATTCAGAATTTTATTTTTTAGTAAAATTAAACATACGTCGTAGATCGTGTTTCAGACGTGAAAAACCGCTGTTTATAATAATTATTATAAATATCGATTTCATTTCTTGTTACTAAGATCAGGAAAAACAAAGAAACTGTAATTTCTATATTATACACATTTTTATTCAATAGTATCGAGTCGTGGTGATCAATTGTATTTTGCTGAAAATTTAGATAAAAATGAACATAGCCAACACTACACGCACACATAGATAGAAATGAATATGGCCGCTACTCTGTCTGTCACGGCTGTCATACCATAGCTTGCTACAGAGTGTTCTAAATTTACGCAGTAGTTTGATATTAAATAAATAAATAAAATATTGTTGGACAGTTATTGTCTCTAATACTATAAAAAAGCTCGGGCTTTATTTTAATTATATATTTGTTTTCGCAGTAGGTACATAATTTAAACATTAAAATAATATCTTCGCTTCGTAAAGTGTTATGAAAATCATTTTAGTTAACGTACTTACAACTCAAAATATCCAGTTATTAAAATTGAATCCTTGTGGGAGTAGGTAATTTTTTTACGTTTTAAAAAATGCCTGCCAGAACGGTAACGCTCCTCAATTTAAAGATAATCATCTTATTCTTCCGGCCCTTATTCCACGCTATGTGGCGTCGGCACAACATGTCTTTTTCTTTCACTCTCCTCAGTCAATCGTCCATTCAGTGCCAGTGACCCACGACGTGGGTTCACTTATGTCGCATTTGCGGGGCCGAGAACCCACGTGGTGGGCTCTTTATAAATGTAGCTCATTCTTTGTAAATACGTCGTTATAAGCACGAAATAGAAAAAACAGGTGGAAGTGAAATACAACAAAATTTGTATAGGAACCGGTGTCGCCAAACTAACACAAATAAACCGATAATCATATTATGCACTACAAACAAATTATTAATTTGATTTGGCGTTTTAATTTTAGTCATAACTAGCATAAGTCACAAATACTAAATCTGGAAATAAACCGAAAGTACTATATATCATAACTAAAAATTATGACTAGCTGAGTCGCGGCTTAATTCTCGCTAAAACTAAGAAAAATGCTTTAGCTTTATTTTAATAAAATATTTGTTTTCGTAATACATAATTTGTAAATTACAAAAATAAATTCGCTTCCTAAAGAATTATGAAAATCATTTTAGTGAAATTTACAACTAAAAATATGCGGTATCTAAAAATATATTTCGGAAAATAATTTGATTAGATAACTAAAGAAGTTTAAGATACATCATTAGTAGCAATCCACTGATTTCATTTTTTACAAATGTGTACGGTTTCTAGCCGCAAATAATGTTTACGACTAAGAATCATGTTCGGCTAAGACTCTGCTAATATAGGCTGTTACCCAACATACAAGCTAAAATTATGTTATTTTGAAACTACAATGTTATGTACACCTGATACTTAGTCTCCTTTCTTTCCCTTTCTTTTAATTACTTTTAAAATTTAATTAAGAACTTCTTTGTATACTCGTATATCTCTGATCGTCTGATCCTGAGTTCTGCTAGAGGTCAATGTAAGAAATAATCTTTTTTAAGTCTATACCTGCTTCTTTGAACAACTGACCTCAATATTTGTAAATCGTCATTGTAAAGCAAATTTTAAGGAGGATATTCCATCAACATTTTTAATGATATGTATTATAATGTGTTTACCTTGGGAACAAGATAATCTGCCGAGGTAAAAATTAGCCTAGGTCACTGCCAATCTTTTGTCCCGTTTTAACGTGAAAGAAAAACATACCAATACGTTTTAACATAATATAAAATATAGGTACGGATTCAAAGTATCTACATAATTGCGAGGTATTTTTATTATTTTACTGTCTTACCTTTTGTTCACTATACTTATTGACAATATACCTATAAGTACAGTATACCTTAAAACTTAGTTTGCTAAAAATATTCAGAAAAAAAAACAAATACTCACGTTACCTAAATATAGGTTCTTCAATAAAATGAAACATACTGTATATAATTAAAGATGACAATCGATGACAGTAATATAGTAGGAGAGCTAGCGTTTCCCAAAAATAAAATACTGTAATAATAATATTATTATATTATGTAACTTCATTCTTCATACACTTATAGAGATCATTCGAATAATAAGTTTGCATAATAAATTTGTTTTATAAAATAAAATTGCTTTATATATAACCCAGTTTATGTTGAATTTCAGTAATCCTTAATCATATCTTATCAATTTAATTTATCCTTTCTTTCTAACGTTAAAACCCGTAGAAGTCTGTTGCGCTCGCTCTCAAGCGTGATGCCCAATACATCCTCGTGTGGCAGACTCGTGCAAGTACTAGAATATTCAGACTGCTTGCATATACTTTAAAAAAAATATGAAAGAACATCAAAACGTTAGCCTTGTGAGCCTTGGGAGCATTACTATTGCTAACAACAATCCCGAGGTCAACTTTACTAGTCTGGTACCTACATATTTGCACCCTAAAAATAGGTTGTCTTTTTTTAACATTTCAACATATGAAAATTACTACATATTAAAATTATAGCCTTGTGGGAGTAGATTAAAAATTCTTTATTTTTTGAACCAGAACGATAACGCTCCTCAATTTACCGATAATCTACTTCTTCTTTTTGCCCTTACCCCACGCTATGTGGGTTAGGACCAGTATGATTAATTACTTACTTACAGCATTACTTCATTTTAATGAGAATAAACTTTTAGTCTTGAGTCAAGTAAACTAGGTGATATTGTACGTTTATTGACTATAATGTTAATAATTTTTTTTTTATTTTAGTATCCATATTACGATTATATTATTAGATTAGTATTCATATTACGATTGATTTTACAGTATACTAAGTGAAAAATAATAGTTACATTATCATCTCATCATCAACCCTTTTAACGTCCCAATGCTGGGCACGGGCCTCCCTCACTACGAGGGGATTAGACCATAGTCCACCACGCTGGTCAAGTGCGGGTTGGCGGACTTCACATGTCCTTCATAATCAGGCCATAGTCCACCACTCTGGCCTAGTGTGAGTTAGCGGACTTCACATGTCTTTTGAAAATTTGCTAGGTTTTTCACAGACATGTAGGTTTCCTCACGATGTTTTCCTTCGCCGTAAGAGAAGTTATAATCATGATAGTAAATGATTCGAACATGTACATATCAGAGGTGCCGCATTACTCGGATATCCAAGCCTTAGTTACATCATAATAAAATAAAAATAATTAAAAAGTAGTGTAGTGAGACTTTGGTGGCCCAGCAAGTCACAGAACAGATGTTCTGAGTTCGTTCGGCTGATCCTCAGGCCAACGCTCTCCAATAAAAAATAAAACATCAAATAAATTTTCTTAGCATTGTAACTTTAGTTACAAAAAGTTATTCTAATAAGTAGTTCGCTAGCTCTTAGACTAATACTTACACACACATGCAATAAAATATTATCATTAGGTAGTGATGCAACGAATACGAATAGAAGGGATTTACCGAATATTCATATTCGCCAAATATCAGCAAGAATATCAAAAACAATTTTTAAAAAGAATTTATATTCATAAAATATATAAGAAATCTGGTAAGTGAAATATGTTCATAGC
This sequence comes from Boloria euphrosyne, assembly GCA_951802675.2. NCBI lineage: Eukaryota > Metazoa > Arthropoda > Insecta > Lepidoptera > Nymphalidae > Boloria > Boloria euphrosyne. The sequence goes on along the minus strand of OX637879.1, from coordinate 7,375,075 downwards.
TTGATTTGTTCGTTTTATGTTATAAAGAATAAAAATATATCGGTTTGTCCGCAAGACTTGTTAGTGAACAGTCCCAAAGCAAACTTTATTTTGTTGTTTAATAGTTTTAGTTACTTTGTTTTGTAAATAAACTCGTCAAATCGTTTTTAAAGGAATAGTTATATGGAGAGCGCATACCCCATGCCGAAGACCCCGCTAGCGGGTTCACTAGTAATATGTATGGCGGCATGACGTTTGAGTTGCAATGTAGTGCGGTGGACGCGAATGGGTTAAAACACCTTGCGGTTCTTCCATATAAGTTATAACATAGATTTTTTTTTTTTATATATTAATTTCGTTCAAATTTTTGCAATAACTGATCAAGTGCAAACCAATAACAGTCGTAAAATGCTGATATAAAACACGGCTATGCATTTATCGACAAATCATCAATAATATTATATACAAATATCAAAGGTACAAAGGCACACAAATGATAAGTCAAGTATGGAAGATAAAGTTTATTTAGTTGTACTCATACTGAATAAACCGTCATTAGTCTATTGTCGTTGATGGAACTCATATCTGCTCTAGATAATACACAATTAAATATTACCATACAAAATAAGTAACATATATAAACTTAATTTGCTATTTTACAGAGCATTTAAAAAAAGAACCAATTCAAATTTTGAAATTTCAATTCGGTAAAACCACAGGAGGCGGTATGTAAATAGAGATTGAGATGTTATAGTTTCATAGTAATACATCTACATTCAAATATCACATTTAAAAATAAAAAAGAAATTCACTGTCAAAACAAATGAATGCAAAAACTGTCACTTATACAAAATCAATCAGACATATCCATTTAGTAAAACCCTATTAAGCAATTAACACATAATTAACTTAATTATTGCAAGATATTCAAAATACAATTTACATTTATTCTATACAACTCAATATCAAGTGCAATTAAAATAAATGAAGAACTTACAAGAATAATGAAACCTTAACTTAAACTTGTATATAATTGACATTAATGTCATTAATAATACATTTAAATGTCATTATATTTTTTACCTATATAATAATGTTTATGATCTGATTATTACTAAAATGAATATGGTTGATGTTTTTGAATAATTGGTATACTGAAGTTGCAGTATTTGCTAATTAAAATTACCTTTTTAATTGTCTGGTTGAGTTAGAAATATTTTCTTTATACCTTATAATAAATCAAACAATCCTCGCAATATATACGCTGACGTACCGATCTGAAGTATGCTGCAATTGTCAGCGCAACCAGTTAATATTGCATGCAATATACTCCCTAACATTGCTGATGTTAAGCGTTATAATAGTTTTAGTTTATTTTGTTTAAAGATATTACAAAGCATAAATCACGTGATAGTTCGTCAATCACTGTCAAAGATCTAGATATAAATGTACTGATAGTGCAATGACGTCATTAGATGCCTGCCTAAAAACAATGTCAGAATTATATCAACATGTCCATTGCAAATGCAAAAAGATATAGCAAAAAAATTCCATATTTTAATGATAATAATTTTTTGTGAACTTATCGAATTTCGAATGCTGCAACAACCATTATGACTTAAAATATAATAAGAAATACTGAAAAATTGGATTGCGAAAAACATTTAAAAATAATGACATTATTTTCATTCGACCATTAAAATGAAAAAAAAAAATGTTTTTATAAAAAAAATACTACTATATCTGTCAAACATTTCAATTTAAAAAAAAACCTATCAAAGGTGTGTGTCATAATAGTTACACTTACAAAACAAATGTAAGAGTTATAAAGTTATAAAAATAACTCCTTAGTGATAATTTTTACGTACTAGAATTAATAAGTAGATTTAAATAATAACTTAAAGACAAAGAATGTAGATGTATTGCTTTACATAGATGTAGGCGACCAGAAATTCATCTCCCTTAATTCTGAAGGCTTCGGGCGGAAAGTGTGGGCTGGTTTGGACAGTTTTGGATCTTGGCTTGAACTGCCGTGCGATATGTCTTTGTGTTCCATTTTAGGAGCTGGTCCCAGATTTTCAACTGACTCAGCTAAAGAGCCAACTGTAACAAAAAATATATATAAAAAATATATACAAATAGTTTAATATTCAATTTTTAATATTTAGTGAAATGTAATAAAGCGAAAGGATACAATAAGGATAAGGACTGTGCAGTGATCACACAAGCCAGGCTGAAGATATTACAACTTTTGTCAAATTATTTAAAAACAAAAATATTATCCTGCTACCATATTGATATTATTTTATCAAAATAATAGAGCGAAAATAAAAGTAATTTTACAATAAAGAAAATCACAAGTCAATTAGTTACATATTAATGCAATACTATCGGAAATTCTTTATATTATGTACTTAAAATAATATATAAAACAGGAACTAAATATAATAAATATAATAAAATTCTGGCTGAGTCGAAACTGAATTATCTTAAATGTAATTGATGAAATGAATAGATAAAGATGAAATGAATAGAAAACAATCTAATTTCGGGAAAATTGAGTTCAAAATTTGTATGTTTGTATGTATATAAAATCTCTATATATAGTGGCGTGATCAGAACTAAAATAGTCATAAATATGGCTATTTCAAGATTTAAAACTATTTATACACTCATACCACCGATATCTATGCATAAAACCGCAATAATTCTAAAATGCGACATATCACTTGAGCCATTCACTTCTTCAATTATTTAAAGTAATTTCTGAAACCATACTTATTAATATTCATTATTAATTTACCTTGTAATCTGTTTTCAAATGTTTCTTCCTCTGCCAATGTAGAAGTAGATGTAGTTAGGTCCTTTTTGAAGCCAAGAAGTGCGATTGACAGCCACGATCTGTTGTTTGCGTCTTCCGTCGGCTCGAATGGAGACGTGAAGAAACTATAAAAGATATATATACCATGTTATTTTAATAAGTTTTCTTTTTTATGAAGACACGTTTGGCTCAGTTGGTAGTGACCCTACTTTCTGCGCCAGCGGTCGCGGGTTCGAGTCCCGCTGAGGGCAATCATTTGTTGAACACGAATGTTTGTACTCCAGTCACGGGTGTTTAATACGTATATATTTAAAATTAATATATGTATGTGTAGTATATGAACTATCTGGTATCTGTAACACGAGCCTCATAGCTTACCACGGAGCTAGATGGCGCTGTTGTAATAATGTCCCAACATATTATTATAATAGTACACTAATATTTAAGGTCCTTATCGACGTCAAAACTTTTTGATGATTTTTGTTCATGTTGGTGTACCATAACAATTTTGTTTCTATCACGTCCAGTTTTTTTGTGGCAGCTACATAGTCATTTCTGACCTCATATACGTGTCATTTTTTAATTAACTTCATTTAGGCGACTGTATAACTATTGGATTCAACTTATATATGTTTGTTACATTGTAAACATGCCAAGAAGGTGTTATAACAACCATAACAGTTTTTGTTGTGTTTGGAGAATTAACTTTTACATCTCAGCATCGAAATTTTACATCATTAATTGAACAGTGCTATTTAGACTATTTTGGATTTCCTGTGAGGAATCAAGATAAATCCTGGGTTCCACATAAATGTCGTGTAACGTGTGTGAGACTGTTATTAGGTTGGGCTTAACAAAGACCCAAACATAATATGCCATTTGCTATACCAATGATTATGCCTAAAGATGGTAGTGGATTTGTATATCTGAAAGAGAAATTCCACTCATCGAGGCAAAAATTAAAGAGGGATTATTTGTAGAACTAATACAGCAACTGATAAAGGATAAGAGCCTTGAAGAAAAACTGGATGATTAGGAAAAACTCGCATGGAAATGTTTTGTGAACATTGTCCAAAATTTTCTAGGAGACCATAAATCAGAAATGTACAAAGATTTTTATATGAACTTATAATGTCTTATAAAGCTTTGGGCGTTTAATATGTCCTTAAAAATACATATGCTGGACTCTCATCTGGATTTCTTTCCGGAAAATTTGGGTGCTGTGAGTGACGAACAAGGCGAGAGGCTATATCAGGATATTTCCATAATAGAGAAGCGCTATCAAGGGAACTGGAGTCCAGGAATGCTAGTAGATTTTTGTGAGAAACTTAAAACAGGCCTTCCAGAAAGCAAATAATTACGAAAATCATAAATATTTATTCTATATTATGCAAAAATTTCTTTAAATATAGCTGATGATTGTACTTATTACGAAAATATATGTTTTGATGTCACAAGAAAACCAGACGTGTCATTTTTTTTTTCTTTGACATATTATTGTTTGGTGGCCCTAGTAGGTACATTCAAAATTAGATTTAAGTTTTCGTGTGACAAAAAAAATTGTAATTTTGTCGCCATGTCGATTATATTTAAAACGATTTGAAGTTTTTAATATTACTGCCTTGAAGCACATGTGGTGTATCACAAACATTTTAAACTTGCATGATGTATAATATTTAATCAATAAACTAAATAAACTATAGGATATCCTTTTAAATTTATATGAAGTAGGTATTCAAAAATAATGACGAAAAATTTCTGATATCTTTGCAATTTTCATATCATAAATAAGTTTTAATCTGTCCAGTAATCTTAACGCGCGATTTAACACTGATTAATATCCATTTCCTTTAATGACGTTAATAAAGTGTTCATTAATAACTTAATCTATGTCTATACTATTTATAAAGCTGAAGAGTTTGTTTGTTTGGTTGAACGTGCCATTCTCAGGAACTATTGGTTCGATTTGATAAATTCTTTTTGTATTGGATAATCCCTTTATCGAGAAAGGCTATAGGCTATATTACATCCCGCTACGATCAATAGCAGCTGAGCACCAATGAAAAATGTTGCAAAAACAGAAGAAAAATATTCCTTGCGCACGCAACGGAAGCTCCGTTGCGTGCACTGCGGAAACGGTTAAAGTTATGCAAAAATCATGTATGATGGAATTGTTCCTCTTTAAAAGTTCTAAACAAAGTCCGCGATAGCATATGTCTATCTTTGAAGGTTGACTCGCTGTAACCTTTTTTATGGTAATCAAATTTGTTTTAAGAAAATGCATTATTTGCGAAGGTGTTTTTATAAACATGATGTTAATCCTTACCTAAATAAATAAGTTATTCATCACAATTTTTTGGCATCATTTGATTTCAATGAATCTCTTACGAGATATCATAGTTTTAACATAACACCGCAACAAAATAATAATCACCGCGTGCAAGACGGCGGTGGCGAGGCCCTCCTTGAGGGACGCCGAAAAGAATTTGGTTTCCAGCCTTTAGAACGCGAGCGAAGCCGCGGGAAAGGCTAGTATAGTATAAAATAGTCACAATATTATACTTACATACTACTAATTCTTAACATTTATGCCTAATCAATTACTCAAATCTAGGATGGCTAATAAGACTTTCTTAGTCTGAATAACTATTAACTTGTCACGACTCGGGACTCAAACCCACATTCTCCACTTCTGCTGAAGTATGTCTAGTATATTATACATTAACGAATTCCATTAATATTAATTAATATTAAAAATGCAAAAGTTTGGATATCCACCCATATATTTGCCTCTCACGGCAGAACGTCTGAACGGACCTAAATGGAATTGGTACAGAGATTTGTATGGAATAGCACATAGGTTCCTATTTATCCTATTAGAAAAAGTACAATGGGAGGTCTCACTGCGAGTTTTAGCTATTGGTGGCGCTACAAGCGCATAACGTAAACAACGTCAAGTATGTATGTAATATGTATGTATTTTAATTCAACAATAGTAAAAGAATTTCTTTTTCCATTTTATATTTGATTTTACAAAACCTAACTAAACTATTCTATAATAATAAACGCGTCTGTCAAAATAGTCGGCATTGAGGTTTTAGTTGGTGACGTTATGCGCTGGTAGCGCCATCTGAGCCGAGTTTGGCGTGAAACCTCCCATTCCCTCCCATTCCTGTGGGATAGAACTGATTAGTTATATAATTACCGATTAACATTCATCTTTCGCCTGCTACTGGGGCTGGAGGGCGGCGAGTGCGCGGGCGTGGCCGGGAGACTCTTGCTGCCGCGACGCGCGTACGCTCGAGACGTGGGCTCCGGCGCGCCTTCGTCTAGCGGAGTCGCTACTGTGAAGCCTCGCGGCGGACGGCCTTGTATCATCTGGTGTGCCACCTTTAAGTGTTGAGGTTATGGTCTTATTTTGTTTTTTATTGAACGATTATATAATTGTCACAGACTTCGGGTCTTTAGAATTCAATATTATTAATCTTGTATAAACTATTTATAAATACATACATTTAAATAAAATTGAAGTCCGTTTTTAATTTCAAATTAACAGCTTTTCACTAAATGCATATGAAGGGTACAGGGGCAAAACAAGGAATGACGCAATATTATTATTTTTTTTAATTTACATTGCCATCTATAAATACGTGACAACATCTTAATGATCCCATACTTTTCAACTTTTTAAATTTTATGTGACATTCCTTGTTTTGCCCCTGTACCCTCTTCATGTGAAAGTATAAAATACGGCACTAACATCAAAAAATCTGTCTGTCTGTCTGTTTGTTGCGGCTAATCTCTGAAACGGCAGGACCGATTTTGACGGGACTTCCACTCGCAGAAAAAAGTAGCCTAAGTTACTTCTTATAACATTAGTTATGTTATAAGAAGTAACTTAGGCTACTTTTTTCATGAAAATTTAATTTTTTAAAGTAGCGAAACCCGCGGCTTCACTCGCGCTCAATCTAGGGACGAACCCGAGCGAAGTCAGAGTAAGTCGCTCTAGTAATAAATAAAATGAACATACTCGAATTTACTTCTTATTTTAAATTTACTTCTTCTTTTTCTTTAGATCTGTCAATAATCATATTTTTTTATTAAAGAAATGAAAGAATTGATAAGAAATGGAGGTACATATAAGTAACTTGAACTCAAAAAAATATAATTTCTTTGAACTTAGCATTTTTTACGTTGTTTGACTAGAAAAGAAGGTTAGTGAAAAAATGTAACTAAAATGTGATAAGTAATATCAGTAGTTCTGATTTATTTCAAACTTGTAAACCTTTTCACAACAGTTATATTAAAATATTAATAAAAATTACAAAAAGACACACATCTCTCATATTAAAAACTTGGTAATATCTTTTATACATGCTTGTTTTGTTACAGAAAACATAACACTCTTTTAATTTTTAAGTGATAAAAACTAAACACAAATGATTTACATTCTAACGTTATGTGCATTATAAAAATATTCATAAATTATTACAGTTATTTAGGTGAATGTATGGCTGAGTCACTGCGCATGCGTATAATAATATGAAATAGGGCAGGGCTGTCCAAAGCACGGTCACATTCCCTGGCCGATATTTGTGTGGACCATATTTCTATATGTAGTGATATTAATGTATTAAGGTGTGGGTATTTGAATAATAAATCAGTTGGCAACTAGCTTGAGTCGTTTTACTACATGGTGACAGCGGTGGGATAATTAATAAAAGATTTCTTAAGTAGTGAAGTTATAAAAATAGTTCAGTTAACAATAAAGGTGATAAAAGGAAGATTTACTATCAAAATAAATCATGGAACACGCTCGGCCGCCAACGGAGTTGCAGATAGAAGGCAGTCCCGCCGCACGCGCTGACGCGTGGATAAAATGGTGGAAGCAATTCGAAATATTCCTTAAGGCGTCAGGTGTAATAAAAGAGCCGTCAGATGTAAGGGCTAGCTTACTCGTGAACCTCATAGGCCCGGAAGGATATGAAATATTTTCGACTTTTACATATAACAAAGGTGAAAGTGCAGATGACGTGACATGTTTGAAAAATAAATTCGACTTGCATTTCGGAACGAAATCCAATGTGACTATGTTAAGATTTAAGTTCTTTACGCGAAATCAAATCGACGGCGAGACTATTAACAAATATGTCACAGCGCTGAAAGTGCTTAGTCACGGCTGCAAGTTCGAACATCTTACAGACGATTTAATAAAGGATCGTATTGTTTGTGGAATTGCAAATAATGTCGTTCGCGATCGTCTTCTTAGAACCGACGAATTAACATTGGCGAAGGCTATACAAATTTGTGAGGCGGATGAAATGTCTAGACATGAGAGTAAGCAGATAGAAGAGGCATCTTCGAGCACACAAATCGACGAAGTCACGGGCGCTAGTAATAATAGTTCACGCGTGCGAGGTAAGGAGCGCGACGCCGCCGGCGCGGCATGGCGGGCGCGCCCGCGCACCAGCTGGCGCGGTGGCGAAGCCGCGGCGGCCGCGCCCGCGCGTATCGGCGGTCGCGTCCCCGGCGAGCTTCGTGGATGTACGCGTTGCGGAAAAGAGTTTTGTGACGGTAAACAAAGGTGTATAGCGAAATACGCAGAGTGTTATTCTTGTAAAGGTCGAGGTCATTTTGCTCGAATGTGTATGAAAGTGACAAAACGAGTGCATAATTTGAGTGTTAGTTCTGAAGAATCCAACAGTAGTATAATTTACATTAATATGATTAATAGCAGCAAAAAGTGTGGAGTGCCTCATGAGTGGTTTGAAAATTTTTATTGTAATGGTAAGAAATTAACATTTAAATTAGATACAGGTTCAATGTTAAATGTATTATCTAAATATGATTACGAGTATATGGGTTTACATTGTAAAAAATTAAGTGTGTATAATGGTCGCGTAAGTTCTTATACCGGTGATGTTGTACCAATTATAGGGCAGTGTAACTTGTCTATTATTTACAAGCAAAATGAGTATAATTTAAGCTTTGTTGTGTGTGATATGCATTGCCAAAATATATTAGGGTTGAATGCATGTGTGAAAATGGGCTTAATAAAACGAATAGATTCGCTCAATATCGATAAAGATTTTTCCATGCTATTTTCTGGTCTAGGTAAATTGCCCGGGAGTCATAAAATAATAATAGATAAGGCGGTACAGCCCAGTATATGTCCAGCCCGGAAAATACCTCATGGGCTTAGAGATAAATTATTTAATGAACTAAAGCGCATGGAAAAATTAGAGGTAATTCGTAAAGTTCACCATCCGACTGAATGGGTTAATGCTGTCGTTTTAGTAGCTAAAAAAAACGGTGATATACGTGTATGTTTAGATCCGCGACCATTAAATAATGCAATAAAGCGGATGCACTACACTTTGCCTACTGTGCCCGAGCTGGCGGCGAGACTGCGCGGCGCCTGTTACTTTAGCGTGCTGGATGCGCGCTGTGGCTTCTGGATGCTGCAGCTGGATGACGCAAGTGCGGATCTTTGTACATTTAGTACACCGTTTGGGCGGTATCAATTCTTGCGCTTACCATATGGCATAAGCTGTGCACCGGAACTGTTTCACTCGAAGGTAAGACAACATTTAGAGGACTTAGAGGGTGTTGACTCTTTTATTGATGATATAATTGTATGGGGAAGAACTCTTGAAGAACATGATGTACGCTTGAGACGGTTATTGGAAAGAGCGAGAGAGGTTGGCTTACGGTTTAATAAGGAAAAGTGTAAATTCGGCGTAGAGGAAATTACGTACTTGGGTCATGTTTTTAATAAACACGGTATGAGACCAGATATGAACAAAGTAAAAGCGATTTTGGATATGCCGGTTCCAACTGATAGAAAATCTTTAGAACGATTTTTAGGCATGGTTAATTATCTTTCAAAATTTATTCCAAATTATTCTGAGTCGGTAGTTATTTTAAGGGGCTTATTAAGAAAAAATACAGAGTGGATATGGGAAACAATGCATTCGAAAGCAGTCGAGTTACTTAAAAATAAAATAGCAACAGCTCCCGTTTTAGCGCTTTATTCCACTGATCTGCCTATCGTGCTATCGGTGGACGCGAGCTCAGAAGCGCTGGGCGCAGTGTTGCTGCAGGAGGGTCGTCCGGTCGAGTTTGCTTCGCTCACACTAACTGAGACTCAACGGCGATATGCTCAAATTGAAAAGGAAATGTTAGCTATTGTTTTCGCATGTGAGCGTTTTCATCAATATATTTATGGTAGGCGTGATGTTACTATACATACGGATCATAAGCCTTTAGAATCAATTTTTAAAAAATCCTTGTCCTCGGTGCCGGCGAGGTTACAACGTATGTTGTTACGGGTTCAGCATTATGATTTTAACGTTATCTATACTCCGGGAAAATATATGTATATCGCAGATACACTATCCCGCGCACCCTTGTCTGATTATAATAGTTATGAACGCTTAAACCGTGATTTAGAAGCTCAAACATGTTTTTTAATAAGTAATTTTCAGTTTAGCGACAAAAAATTGAATTTATTGTGGGAACATATAGCGAAAGATGAACAATGTCAAGAACTGTGTGCTTACATTATGAAAGGATGGCCCAAAAATAAATATAAAATAAAAAATACACTCAGAATATTTTGGTCGTATCGGGAAAGTTTACATTATATTAACGGTTTGATCGTTAAAGACAATTTATTATATATTCCTTCGAGTTTGCGAGGTGAGATGTTAAGTAGGATACACGAAGGTCACCTCGGTATAGAACGTTGCAAGCGGCGCGCGCGGCAAGTGATGTTTTGGCCAGGCATGTCTCGGGACATCGAGCGCGCCGTACGTAATTGCGCGACTTGTACCCACCACGCACCGATGCCGCGACGCGAGCCTATGATTCCACACAGTATTCCTGATATACCATGGATTAAATTAGGATCTGATATATTTGAATATAAAAATAAATATTATCTTATTTTGGTTGATTATTTTTCAAATTTTATTGAGGTTAATGAGTTACATTCAATTAATAGCAAATCAGTTATAAAAGCAATGAAAGAACAATTTTCAAGATACGGAATCCCAATGGAATTAGTGACAGATAACGGACCGGCATACGCGTCTAACGAATTTACTCAATTTATTAGTGATTGGGATATTAAACATATAAAAACCTCTCCATTTTATGCGCAAAGCAATGGTAAAAGCGAGCGAGCCGTGCGTACGGTAAAAAATTTATTAAAAAAATGCTGTGATTCAGGAGATGATTATTATTTAAGTATGTTGAACTTTAGGTCGACGCCTCGGGAAAACGTTGTTTCACCGGCCGAGATTCTAATGGGAAGAAAATTAAACACACGCTTACCCATTTACCATGAAGTATTAGATGTACCGGTCGACCGCGAAGGAAATCATCGGGCTATGCTTAAGCAACAAGAAAAGCAAAAGCGCTTTTATGATAAGTCAACTAAAAATCTACCGATTCTTCATAATAATGACAAAGTTGTTATGGTCGATGGGAAGCACCGTAAACTCGCAAAAGTTTTGCATCAGTCAGTTGAACCCAGATCTTATATTGTAGAAGATGAAGCTGGACGCAAATATCGGCGAAATAGACGTCATCTAGTGCGTAGACAGGTAAAAAGGCAAAATAATGAACGGGAATGTATGCCTGACCATAAACATGACGTCAGGGAATCAGGTGACATGGCATTATCTTCGGACGGCGCGAGCGTAGTAGGCAAGGGTGAGGCACTTAGCGAGGGCTTTACAAATAAATTAATTTCCGAACACAATAGCGATACTAAGCATACACGTAGAAGCCCTCCAGAAATTAGTTATGGGCCTGTTACGAGAAGGCAAGCTAAATTATTATTAAAAAATGAGAATGTGTAATATTGTAACAATTTTTTTTTTATTTATAGTTTGTTATATATATATATTTTTTTTGTTACATTTACATTTTATATAATATTTTCTTAAACAAACTCTCAAAGATTTACAATGCATTTTTTCTTAAAGTGTTAGTGTACACGAGTGTTTAAAAATATATATTAAGTAAACTTTTTTTTTTAAAAAAAAAATAAACCTTACAAGTAATTTCTTTTGTATTTTTTTTTACTATGTATATTTCTTAAATATGTATATTTTTTTTCTCATTGAAGGGGGAGATGTAGTGATATTAATGTATTAAGGTGTGGGTATTTGAATAATAAATCAGTTGGCAACTAGCTTGAGTCGTTTTACTACACTATATACCACAATTACGCAAATTTTCCTGTCTTAATAGCAGATAAGTCATAAGTCATGTATCATACTGCTCATGGCAACAAGTAATATTAATGTTGATTTTGATAGAATTGTAAATGATAAATTAATAAACGAAATTTAATATTATCGTATTATTTTTCCTCCAAAAAAATGAAATAACAATGTGTTTCGTCTAAGGCCCTACAATATGTGTAGTGCTTTATATTATTCCGTGAGTGTATCTGATTTGGACAGCCCTGAAATAGAGTAATGCAGTCGGAATTGCCTTGAAATACTTGCTCACTACATGGGTAATAATAATTAACATGGAATGCTATCGGTTCTTTTCCCGTACTAAATTAATATAAATGAAACGTATTATGGCGAAACAAAATGGACGACTACGTTATATGGTATCAAGCTATTGCAAACGTTAGGAATGCCGTTCAAGATAGTTTTACTTATTAACCTTTTCTTCCGTATTGAGCGCAGGATTGAAATTTTCGAATATCTAAAATTAATAACACAATTATTACATAAAATGATAAATAATAATGAAAAAATAAATGCATATTATAATTATTATAAATAAGATATAAATTGTTTACAAACCTTGACAACGGAGCTTCCACACGCCGCGCCTTCGCCTTTGAATCCATCATCCGTACCAGCTGGCTTAGTTTTAACGTTTGGAGATTTAGCTGAAGAAATAACATTTACTATAGTAAAAACAACATTATATTCATTTTTAAACTACATTACACAAACATTAAAATTGGCCTTCCGCAATACCAGTCTTTACTAAATTGAACAGAAATTGCCTATTGAATTACGTAACTCGATCGTTTAACTAATGGAAGTAAGTGTTTTGTTATGATTTTATTAGAATATACTGTTTACCAGTACACGTGTTCTTGTATAAGATATATACAAAAAAAGTATAAACAAGCGAACTAAAATGACCCGAATAATAAATGTGCAAAGATAAGGTTCAATTATAATAATTAACTCTCATTACCTACTAAAAGAGAAAATTTTGTGTTTAGTTACTTAGTTTGTGTATCTATAAAACAAATTTTAACATCTAAGTTTCGAACGAAAACGATTTCTCATTATTTTACAAACACAAAGCACAGCACCTTGTGATGCTATGATTCAAAGATGCGTCCGCATAAGAAGCACAAAGTGGGAGAGCGGCATTTTTAAACATCCAATACACAGTACTAACCTTGAACTTAGTGAGTTTTAACTATGGAACTTTAATAAAATTACTTAGTAATAATGTGCCGCCTGGCATTTTAAAAAACTTGCTATTGATAAAGATTTTAAGACGTCAGGCGGCGCAAAATCTACTGCACGCTTTCTACCTATCCTATTCCCTGTAAAATCAGTAAAGTATATTTTTTTGTACAGTTTTCCTAACGGAAGATTACAATGTAGTGTTTAACATGTTGACTATAAAGCGCTATTGAATTGACAGTCTGCGGTACCACATAAATTTAAATTGACAATGAGCGTGGTAGAGCAATGACGCACGTTGACCGATTCACTTAATAGTTAATACTATAATATACTGGAGTGCAAAAATTTTTAACGCAACTTTTACTTCCCTGTATATATTTTTTATATTAGGGCTCATTTTCATTAGTCGTTAACTCAGTCGTTACACCGCAAGTGGGGAGTCCCCGAATTCGGGCTGTCGACTAATGAAAATAGGCTATCTATATCTCAGTCGTTATACGGCATGCGGGTATTCCCTGTGCGTGGCCTAACAACCAATGAAATTCGTCGGTTGGTTTAAAGCATGCGTGGTGCGCCGTGCGGGGACTCAGTTTACGAATGCAATTGTCTAACTTCAGTGAAGTTAATAATTTCTTCTTCAGTAAATCACAAACAGATGATCCATAGCAGGTACCTAAGTCTACTCAGTCCCACTCTTTCAAAATAAATGTGCAATGAAGAATATCAAACAATCCGCAAGCGGGCCCTATCGACTAATGAAAACGGTTAACGCATGCTGGCCCTATCGCATGCTTAACTAGAAATCTCCCGTACCTCGTATGCGAGCCCTATCGACTAATGAAAACGATTACAGCATGCGGTCCCTATGGCATGCGTGAACAGTAATCTCCCGCACCCCGAATGCGTGCTCTAACGACTAATGAAAATGAGCCCTTATCCGATAACACGTAATTTGTTACGCTTTTTCACGATGTTTCGTCTTTCATGTATCAATATCCTGTTCTAATAAATTATTTTTAACAAAAAACAAAAACCGACTTCAAAACTAAACAAATCTAAACTAAAAAGTAGAAAATAATACTTTTAAGAACTTCGTTAATTTTGAAGTCGGTGCCAGCCAAGACGGATAGACTTATCTTGCCTTTGCAAGGAACTTTCGAACGGTATTTTGATTATGTTTACAAATATTATAGATATAGATTAATCGAATATGTGTCTATTTAAGGTTATTTTGCTTTGGCTGGCACCGACTTCTAAATTAACGAAGTTCTTAAAAGTATTATTTTCTACTTTTTAGTTTAGATTTGTTTAGTTTTGAAGTCGGTTTTTGTTTTTTGTTAAAAATAATTTATTTTCAAATGTTTAACGGAAAGTAGATACTTATTTTGTTTATGTACAAAAAAGAATTTTCCAAATCGGTCCAGCCATCTTCGAGTAATGGGGAACATACATAAAAAAAAGTCCCCAACGAATTGAGAACCTCCTCCTTTTTTTAGAGTCGGTTAATAAGAGCCTGAAAGAATTTAACTATCGGTCTATAATTACGTATAATATTGAAAGAATTTTCTTTTAACTCCTAACCGTTGAGGAGTTGTACCTTCCATCATTAGCTCAACCACAGGAGATGATGATTATCAGACGCAAATACTTGAACAGCTTTAGAAAATATATGAAAAACGTAATAAGTGCCTATAAAATTTGAGAGTTGTCTTCGATTTCCCTGGGATCCCATCATCAGATCGTGATTTGGTGACTATGGGACCAACTAGAAACTATACCCTTTCAAACAAAAAAAGAATTTTCCAAATCGGTCCAGCCATCGTCGAGTAATCGGGGAACATACATAGAAAAAAAAAAAAAAAAAAAAAAAAAGTCCCCGACGAATTGAGAACCTCCTCCTTTTTTTGAAGTCGGTTAAGAAATGCTCAAGGTTTGTATGACATTTCTATATTCAATAATGTCATGCAAAACCTACACTCTGGTGTGGTTCAACGGCCAACGTAGAAAAACAAGTTATTTCGACCTATATGTATAAGTTAGGAAAAGAAAATGTGAACTTAAATGTCACCTAAATGTGACCACTCGCGGAGATGGAGATATATTACACATTATTTAAAAAATAACTATATCAGATAATTTAATTTGAAAATTAAAATATAATAATAGTTATGTAAGTATGTAGATAACACTGTGACATCATTAGATATATTTTTAAACTTTATCTGCGGTCTAAAGCGTTTCCTATAAAATGACATTAGCTTTTTTTAACAATTTTAAAAGTCCATAATACTATGATTTTTAATTTGACGACACGTATGCCAGCAGTCGCGGGTTCGAGTTCCGCTGGGGGCATTCAATGTTTGTACTCCAGTTATTGGTGTTTATATTTATAACAAAAATATTATATTCATTAGATGTATGTATTTAAAGTTATTTATGTGTAGTGTATCAAGTAACAACTATCTAGTATCCGTAACACAAGCCTCGTCTTACCACGGAAGTAGATGGTGCTACGTATAATTATGTCCCAACATATTTAATAATTGTACCCAATTGAAGTTAACAGTTAAGGTGCTTTAAGCTCCCATATCACAGCCAAGTGAGGTAAAGTTCATAATTTATCTATATTGTCAGTATTTTATCTAATTCGTGTTGCTTGCATCTTCCATTCACTTTTCTTATGCAATCGTATTATATTATTTCATACGACCATGTTTACAAGTCACTTTGACTTTAATACATTATCAAATACAATAATACTTATTATTATCGTAAGACGACTTAATTTTTGTTCAACAAATCTTGTTTAATCTTAAAATGTTAATATGTATCTATTTTATTCATGAATAATGCACGGTCCTAGACGTTTCGTAATAAGTAAGAACTATATTTTTCTTATAATTACTAGTAAACCAGTTTAATTACACATTTACATATTTTCATAGAGCAATAAAAATATTGAAGTAGAAAGAAAAAGTAAATTTGATAGTACCTAATGTAAACTACTCGTATTAAAAAAATTTATTATTAATTATGAACAAATAAAATGTATTAATAATAGGATTAACAACTGATTTATTTTGCAAATTATTATTTTTCTTATTTTTACTCAATGAAAATTTAGTTCTCAGCTTTTTCTGTTACAAAAATTATCATACTATTTACTTGAAACAAATGTCCCTTAAAGATAAATGTGTTTACACAAATACTAGCTATCAACAATAACAATCTAACTGTATAGGATATTCAGTATTATTTATTTACACATATTCGCATTTTCAAGCACCTTACTAACAAAGCTGATGTAGAGGCTAATTTATGATACCACTTAGGATACAAACTTGGTATCTTACTTTAAAATATATTTAATTTTAAAGCTGTAAAATAATATCGACTTTTATAGTTCTTATTGCACTAAATGTATACTACACTCTACAGTAATGCATGAAGCATTACTAAGAGGAGTGTAAATGAAAAGACAAGTACTTAGTGGTCATGAAAAAAGTGCAAAACTAAATTTAAATAAGCAAATAGATTGAGTCTTTGTAAGACTGTAACTGTAAAAATATTCAAAATCTAGATTTATACCGCTAAGCGAAATCGTTATAGACGTTTGTATTCTTACCGGCTGTATTTATAGGAGCAATGCCGTGTAGAACGTCTTGACAAGGCTTGGTGTGTTTCGACCAATCTTTTTCTTTGACGATATTACATGCCGCAGTCGAATCTTGCTGTTCTGATATGACTTTAGGAAGGTCGTTGAACTTTGTCTTGCCAAACAAAACGTCTGTTTTAGGATAGCGAATGTAGAAAGAATCTTCAGGAGCCGGCGGGGATGAAGCAAATGGTTCAAAATCCCTGTAAACAAAACATTTGCCTATTTAATTACTTCAGATATCTTTTACTGTAATTTAGTAACAAATAAATTCTTGTACAGAGTAAGAATTTTTCATATTTAATAATATGTATTATAACATAGATTTATAATATAAGTATATAAATGGTAATATTTCTAATATACTTTTGCAACTTTTGATGAAGTCTCATTCATTAACATCTCCGATTTAATAAAATCCTATTGTTGTAAATACATGAAATATAAATAAATAATAGTTTAAAAAAACGAAAAACACGCTTTTTATAGAAAACCAAACTAAAAAATAGAAAATAAATTTTAATGAATTTAAATGAATTATTTGATTTTAAAAAAAGCGTGGGGTGCATGGTGTCAATAGTTATAAATATTTTATTGACAGATATGAGTAGAGTGATTATCATTTTGATAATATCTTAAAAAGCTTATTTATTTTTTGCTTTTTAGTTTTTAAAAAGCGCCATCTATTGAAGACAATATGTAATCTATATACAATACTAGAGGGAGCTGTTTGTAAATTTGTTTTTTAAACTATTATTTATTTTCTACTTTTTAGTTTGGTTTATATATCAAATTATTGTATTGTCATCGGTCCTCGATAAATCTACAAAGTTTGAACGAAATCTGGCCGTTTGAAGTGGGTCAAAATCGCGCCCAAAGAAGTTGGTTACAAACATACAAACATACAAACATACAGGTGAAGCTAATAAACAGCGTGTAAAAAATATTAAAGTGCGTGTGTACAAAGTACACATGTCAGAAGTAAAACTTCATTGGCAAACTAATTTTTAAATCTCGTTTATATTTAATATATACTAACCCCGTCTCTAAGCTCGTTAAGAGAGGGAGATAGCGCGACGGTCACACCCACGAGTTAGACAGAGTTAGAAATGTCACTGACTTGCGGTGGGCGAGACCCCCGACCTGCGCATCTTGACCGTCTGAGGGGTAGTGGCGCTAACTCTTCCCCGTCTCTTGAGTGTATGGTACTTTTACTGATACTCTCGATACGTTTATATTTATACTAATCTAAAGCTTTAAATTTCCGAGACTTTTAGAGGGAGGGAAAAAGGAATATAGAAAAATAAATATATTAAAATTATAATTAGTTACATTAATTTAATTTAGTAATTAAAATAATAGAAGAGTCGAAAATGAATACAAATACCCTTTCTCGCTCTCTCTCTCTCTCTCTCTCTCTCTCTCAATCGGTCTCAATCGCTCTCTCCCTCTTCTCAAACGTTTCATCCGTAAAAATTTTACCCTCATGCGCTCAAAGAAGTTTTACTTTAAAATATTCACATTCAAACAATAAAATACTAAAACTTACGAGAATAAGTTGTTGAAACTATTGAACTGAGTCACTATTATGTTTCTATTTTTCATCATTATAAAACACTTATTAGTAACAACAATAATAACAATATTATACCAATTCAATTTATCACAAGAATACGTTAAGGTACAAACGTCTGTAAAACACACATAAGACTAAAATAATAAACGACAGCTAATACCATTATAAAGCCAATACTGTTGCTAACAGTTTAATCTTATCACGATAATATGCCTTGTAAACTAAACAAAAATAACGTGTGACGTCACAGTCAGGCGACCAATGGTACAAGTTTTTACGCGCACTCCCCCAGCGACAACAAACACGAAACACGACGAACGACGAAGTTCTTGGAGGTCAAAAGCGTACGTTCACAATTTCGAAATGATACAAATTTTTAGAAGGAATAATGGAACTTAGTGATCATTTCATAATACACTTGATGGCTGTGCCAAGTTATTTATCCTATAGTAAACAGAACAATATTTATGAAGACGCTGACTTGAGAGTTTTACTGCGATATAAATAGATAAATTATTGGCATTCATGCAAGAACATCTCGTTTACTTTCTCGGCTACGATATACGAATAGATATTAGAATATCTCCAAAATATCGAATACTAGTAGACTATGTAGTGTAAAAGTTTAGTATAAATAACGATAATTACGTTTTTGTATAAACTTTTTTTTTCAATATTTTTATTCAATTTAGTTTAAATTTAGTTTGTTTACAAATCATACTTTTTAGCATCCGTCACTTTTGATGACAAATCAGTTTATTTGTAACAATTTAGGGTAATATAGGTAGGTCTAATTGTATTCTTACTGTTTAAGATTTATTTTTTTGTATATGACTGTTTTTACCTGAATGAATGAATAAATAAATAAATAAATAAATATATAAATAAATAAATAAATTATAAATAAATAAATAAATAAATAGATAGATAAATAAATAAATAAATAAATAAATAGAAAATATAAAATTTTAAAATTAAACTAATGAAAATTCAATACTTCTTGTAATCACTATCTTTCTTTAGAAGTTTCAAAGTAATTTCCCTTACCCTGTAGCACAATATGCCTGTAGTTAGAAATTATCTCAATGACAGTTATACCGCGTCAAAGTTTATATTATATCGTCAATAGGGAATATGCATAAAATTTAATTTTGCTTCAAATATATTTTTTTCCAATCTTTATTATCGTCACATTATGATTAAAAGGTATTTTTTTTATTTAGTTATTATTTAAACCCTTAAAATATTGTATAAAAAGTGAATATTAACGGCGGGAAATCGAAACTTCCTAAACGCGCCACCATTGGTTGAAAGCAAAATGACGTCAGTTGTCAAAACATTGGGTTTATCGGCGTCGATATTCATACTAGACCAGGTTTAGGCAGCTTTTCTGAGAAAATTTACTATGATAATGTATATATATTTTTACACCATCACAAAGTAGAGATTTTAACAAACAAAAAGCCCACTAATTTTTTTAAGAAAGCAAATATTTTGACGTGAGAACTTTCGATGGAAAACTATGGTGCTTTTTCGATATTAAGTCAAAATAAGGTGAAAAAAATTAATATTTTAAATCAGTAAAAATACAGTGTATTTAGAACATAACAAGGTAAGTTTTCACAAAATTTCGTGAAAAATATTTTCTATTTGTAAAAGATAAAAATAAAAAACCAAAAACTTGTTTTTTTTAATTTTTTACATAAATTTTGAGGTTATGTGAAAAAAGTGTGAATACAAAAGTTTTAGATCTTTTTATTACCTACAACATTGCCATTTAACTTTTTTCCATAGGACTTGTAGTTTTGCCGGAAATCGAGATAAACAGTTTTTACCCTTAAAACACCCCCCTTCACCCTTCCCGACCTCAGATCGCCCGTAATTTATTTTTCCTTTCATTTTTATAATATTAGTGGGTTTTATTCTACTATTATTTTTTTGGTTTCAAAAATTATCGACACTGGTCTAGACTACTAAAAATCAGTATAATATGTTAGAAAAATTTTAAAACTGTGTTCCTGTGGTGTTTTCTAGTGAATCAATATTAATAGTGAATCAAGGACGGTGACTTAAACTGGTTTTATCAAAGCTTTGAACGAACGAAAAACATCTTTTCATCTTTCTTTCTTTTACTTTCGCATCGCTTGGAATACGAAAAAACACTTTATCGGGTGTATTTCTAATAATGTTTTTGTACTTACAATACTTGTAAGAAGGTTTTTTAATTTCCTCAATGATGTGTATAGCAATTAAAACGGAAGATATATAAGAAGTAACTGAAAAGCTTAAAGTAAAAAAGACATTCGTGTGACAAATGACGTCATCGACGTGGCGGCGCTACTGGTGGCGTTTGAACAGCTTAAATTTAGTCAATGTTTTAAATTTCACTTTGCATAAAAAATTATATATTTTCAAGACTATTTATATATTTTTCTACTTTATAATGATGTAAAGGATGGATTTAAGTCATAAAAAAAAATCATGCATATTCCCTATTACTAAATAATTAATTCTACAAAACAAATAGAAAATACTTATACCTACGCACTTATAGTTATGAACATAATTCATGATAAGCAAACGAAAAATATTATGACAACTGAAAAAGGAAATACCAAGTTAATTTTAGAACGGTCGTGAATAATATTGTCAATCCAATTCACAAGTTGATGAGGTGATAAGATAACAAACTCAGATTAATAATCTACATTATAATGTATTTACACAGAATGGAAAAAAGACATCAATTTCCACTCTTAAGCTTGTTTCTAAATATTAATTAAAAAAATATAAAATAACAGCACAGCTACAATTATAAATATAAATGTATTAATATTTTTAAAAATAATAATTCTTTTCCACTGTTAAATCTTGTAGTATAATAAAAGATTTCAATTGTTTTAATAATAATTCATTTATTCAATTCGATCTGCGAGTGAAAGTCCCATCAAAATTGATCCAGCCGTTTCAGAGATTACCCGAAACAAACATACAGATAGACAGGCAGACAGACAGAAATAAAAAAAAATGATTTTTTTATTTTAGTACCGAAAATGTACATAATATATACTTTCATGTGCATTTAGTGAAATAAAAAACAGACAATTCAATTTCTTTAAGTAGTAATTAAGAGTTTTTGGTATTTGCCTAGGAGCAATTCTTTTTTTAAAAAGAATTGTATAAATAGATTTCTTATGCCGATGCATAATGGACATATGTACTTATGTACCTACATCTGTCTAATCTGTATTCCTATTGAGCATTCCTTATTAAGGACATACTAGATATGTTAAAAAATGTGTACAGCAGTGTAGTAATAAAAAAACCTAGTTTCATCTGGTGTCCACAGAAAAATCATAAAAATGTAAAATCTTAAAATCTAGGTATATTATTTTACATATTTTAATAAACAACTAACTTATATAAGCAGCATGTTTTGAAGCGTTTGTAGTACCTACATAATATGTACATTAATATGTACTCGGCAATATAAGGAATTTAAATAAAATTTTATCACATGAACTCACAATTAAATCAAAACATGCTTTTGCGATGTCAATAACTGAAGATCTAGATTGATTGACGCTGACGTCATAGGATTTAAAAATACGACTGTAGGTACACAGTGGAATTGATAAGGCTTCCTAAACATAGATACATAATATGTATCTACATTTAAACAAGCTAACGTCATTTCATAAACTTTTAGTATGATTGTACCTACTAATGTATAATGTATATAGTAAATAAAATCATTTACCTAGAATAGGTACCTACTTCGTATTAATGACGGTAAACGTTTACATTACAATAAAATTTAATATAAGCCAATTGCCCAGTGTCAGTACTGACGTGTCGTCACAAATTAACACGTTCAATAAAAGCAGTGGATTATGGATGACGTGCCTCCATTAAATATGTATTTGTTGTTCATATTAAAGAAACTAGCAACTCACCCTCACTCCGCTCAGGTTCGTCCCTATGTAAGTTTTAGGGTTTAACGGTTAGTATAGATTTCTCTAAGATGAGATATTTTTTGATATGATGGCAGTGGTAACCCAGCGGTAACCGAGTGATGCGGGATCAAATCCGGGTCTCGCACCTTTGATATTTTCATGTGCGAATCATTTCTATCATGATTACCACTTGTCTTACGGTGAAGGAAAACATCGTGAGGAAACCTGCATGTCTGAGAAAACCTAGCAAGTTATCGAAATACATGTGAAGCCCGCCAACACGCACTAAGCCAGCGCAGTAAACTATGTCCTGATCCCCCTCATACTAAGGGAGGCCCGTGCCCAACAGTGGGACGTTAAAAGGGCTGAAGACGAAGAGATATTTTTTGCAGTAAAAAGTATCCTAAGTAAACGATCACTATGATAATCAGCTATCTCATCCAAATCTGTTTAGATGTTTTCACGTAATGCCTTTCGAAACAGAACAGACGAACAGACAAAAAAAAATATTGATTCTGTATATTATAATGTGTAAATTCAATTCCATTACAACTGTATTATAGGTACGTACCTATATAGAGATAAGCAAGGTTGCTGTATTTTGAAACAAATTGATAACCACACCTGCTTTAGGCCTTGAATAGGTTGTATGGTACCACTTAATTTATGCTATATTGCAACATCGACTACCTTCAAGATTCTTAGAAAAATAGTCACTTTGAACTTGTCAACGCCCAAATACAAGAAAAAATTGTTTTTGTTGTATCTCTTATGTCTCGATAGGTATATACTTACTATACAAGTAGGTATATACTTAGTGGCTGCGGACGAGCGTGTTTATTCAATTTGTATAACTACTATGTAAATAAAGTTATAGGTAAATTATTCCTGCAATTTAAAAAAATATCCTTTTTTGCAGTCTGTCTGTTGTTATTGTTTTTATTCAAACTGCATGGTTTAATAAGGATATGTATTATAATTTATAATGTATTTTATGAATTATAAATATTCTATTATATGTACCTACATATATTATATGTAATTATAAATACGTAATTTTGTTGGATAGATGTCTTTAATCACACCAGTATGGTTCAACGGATCTAAATGAAATTTCGCATGGATATATAATATTATAATCTGGAATAGCACATGGTTACTCTTTGTTTCCTGGAAAAACTCCCGTTACAGTGGGATAGATTTGATGAAAATATTCATTAGGGACCAACCAGAGCGAAACAAGGTTGCAAGTAACAAATATATTACATTACTACTTTACCATTTCTCAGAAATGAAATAATTTCCTGCAATAAAAAGTATTCTATAAGTTGGCCTAAATAACCACTTATCCCCCCAATGTATGTATACCTCGTGTGGTGGAAAGGCTCAGTAGAAAACTGCACTATCCCAGAATATCTGGTTAATAGGTATTAAATCACTACACTATCAAAGGTTTTGGCCTAAAAGTAAAAAACATAGCATTCATTATGTGGGCTGACAGAATAAATGTGTAAAGTTTTGCAAAAAAGTCAAAAATACTTTAAAACTTATGCTTTAGATAAACATAGTTTTTGCCCAAATATGAAATATAATGGTAAAATAATAGTTCCAGAATCTTCATATAAAATTTCTTCTATGATGAGACATAGCATTGTCATTTATTTTGCTTGGTCTGAAGCATAATTATTACATCTTCAATATAATTTAAAGTATTCATGAAATACATTAATGTAATATGATAATTTAGGAAAAAAACAGCAAAAATGTTTATGGAAATATTTTAAAGATTTAAAAGATTAGAAAATATCACTCACTTGGTGGGTTTACTTTTCATCCAAACAGGAAGTGTAAATCCATCCTTTAGTTCTGGATCACTTGAAGCCATCTTGAGTAAATATTATTATAAAATAAAGTTTTAAAATTTATAAAAAAAAATAATAATGAAAGAGAATGCCTAACAAAACAACACTGTTAAAAAATAAGAAATGATATGCTATTTAGGTGTGCTTTATCTTGAGCAGAATGATAAGAAACTGATAAAATGGCTAACATCAAGAATTATAAAAAAAATATTTTAAAGAACTTATTTTTTATGAAAATTAAATCTAGTTATGCATTTGTAGTGTTCAAGACACTCTTTGGGAAGCACCTGACTTCAACTTGAGAGATGACAGAAGCATCTGTAACAAAGATGTTTGACGTCAAGAGATTTCTTTTATAAAAAAATTTATAATCCTTAGTATATTATGTAGACCTTTTCTATTGCATAATTTAATAATTGTTTTTTTTTGGTTTGACCCATATCACAAATCCATTAAAAACTCTTAATGTAGTTGTTTGCATACATACTAAAGTGTCATAATATACAAATACCAAAATTTATTATTGACTGGCAATGGTAATATTAGGTATCAATACCAAGTCAATTAATGTGCAAACAAGCTAATACCCAACTTGTACAGTTCTAAAACACAATAAACAAATAATAAACAATACGAACTAAGTACCTACAATTTATCTGCTAACACTTATACCTATAAAATTTATAAAATATGGTATACTTTTAATTATTCGCTATTTTAGGTAATGATGATATAGTATGTCCTTGATATTTTGGCAAGTACATCTTACCTCTCATAAAATTTTAAATACGTTTAAAAAGTGATACCTGCATTAAATGCACTGAATTTACATAAGTCTATATTGATGCAAACGAAGCATTACCAGTTGAAAGAACACCTTCAATTCAAATGTGAAATGTGATTCTCACATCAAAAACATTAAACAAAAACATGTGTTTATAATGAATAAACTTATTGAGAAAATACAGTTTTAAGTATCTTAAATAGTAATTAGCTAAAACCACTCACTTACCGTATTAAAAGCAACAAAACCATAACTAGAAAACATTGTACGTTTTTCACAACGCCGTGATACAATTATTCTACGTAGAAAAGAAAAAGATGACAGATGATTAAAAATACCTTCTTTTAATAGATTAAAAATGAATTAAGATTTTACACAGATACAAAAAGTATTAAAAATGAATTAAGATTTTACACAGATACAAAAAGTATAAGTCTGAAATCGATTTTGAGCTTCGAATGTTTAATTATTAATTGTGTTATGAATATGATAATTTTAAATTACAGTACTCGTATAATGTATTATAAAAAATGCTTTTAAAGGTGTATTTGCATAAAGTATATGTAAATTTGATTGCTTAACTTACCCTTAACCAGTCTCGGCACACACTTTTGGATAACGATAGTTTTCATTTCGCTCTAGGTATCTGACTGGGAACAACGCTGTGCACTCAGCATAGATGCCCGTGTGGAAAAGAGATCAATTTAAAACAGAAATCTCTTAGTAAGGCTTGTGGAATAAGTCAAGATAATGGCAAGAGACCTGATAGTCTGTCACTGATTCCTTGGGAAAGGGAGTGAGACCATTGTTGATGCTACATGCGTATGCGAAACATTACCTCTGTCCCATGTCAGGGAGAATGTGTCTAAAGTAGTAGTAGGGGGGTCTCAGTGGACAAGGCTGAATTTCGCAAGTTACGTAAATATCTCCCCTCCTCTCCCTTTTGCAGTAGAAACTCTTGGTCCAGTCAAAGTGCTAAGCTTCTTAAAAGACAACACCTCTACAGGTAACAGGAGAGGTGGCTCATTTTTTGCCCAAAGAATCAGCATTGCCATTTAGCGGGGGATCGCAGCTAGCTTTCTTGACACTATTTAACACGGACACGACTTGTATAGTAATCAATTAAGTATACATTTGCTTTAAATAAACCTATAGTTAGGTTTACTTGTAATTTCATTTATTGTTAATTTTAAATTTTAATATTTGATTGGATTATAGTTATAGAATAAGATAGTAGTTTTAATGTTGTATCTAATTAGAACTTATCGAGTCTCTTTGTATATCCGCTGACCTTATTATGACCTGATTAACTGTCAGCTGTTCCTAGTAGTATTTTCCAGTATATTAATTATTCTACATTGGTCAAAACTTCAAAAGCCATTAGCAAAGCACTAATACATTTAATAATATATCGAGTTTAATACAATCGATTTTATGACTATCGAGAGTGATGACATTTCTTTCTTTTTGACTTACTATTTTGTCTATTCAAATTTTAAAAAAAATAAAAAATGTCAAAATTGAAGTAATACCGATCTGTATTTCTTCTTGTTAATTAAAAACAAATAACGTTTTGTTCAGTAAAATATAGTTAGAGTATTAAATTACAGTAAATTAAACTACCATAAATTCACATTTAAAAATGGCAAACGAAGAACCAACCGATCTTGATTGGATACAATTGCGCCGTGATATGGGTCCAGTACATCGTGTGGAAACTACAAAAGAAAAATTTATAAGAAAATTTGGTGAAAATCCTTTTGTACCTATAGGTACACATGCCTTTACATTATTTTCATCGTAATAAATTGCGTTTTAGTTCTCTTCTTTCCTAAATTATACAAATATAACTTTATTTTTTTAAACATTTTAAAAGCTTGGAAAAGTATTATTACATAATTATATTTATTTCCAGGGTGTCTTGCCACGGCTGGAGCTCTTTCGTATGGCTTATGGTGTTTCCGCACTGGTAGAACAAAATTGTCACAGCAAATGATGAGGCTCAGAATTGTTGCACAAGGTTTAACAATAACAGCTCTTGTTGCTGGTGTTGTAATGACTGCTGGAAAAACTGTAAAATAATAATGCAATTAAAATTAATAATTAAAACTTGAGCTACTATATTTATCATAAAAATTAAAATAAGTATAATAGTAATGTATGTCTTAGTACAATAATCATGTTATTAATAAAATAAATGAAATTTATGTATTATAAATATTCATATCCTTAGTTAAAAGAAGTACCTTTAAAACATAAGTCCTATTGTTTATTTAATAGTGTACCTCTCATATTATTTTATATGTGTAATGAACACATAATATATCAGTTGAGAGGTACACTTAAATTTTAAAAAATACTGAATTATTTTATATTATACTAAATCTAGGTTCCACTGAGGTGTGATAACACCTTATAAGATATTATACACTAAGGTGTTGTTATGATATAAAATAAGCCTAGAACTCAATTAGGGTTGCGGGCATGCCTATTGCCCATAGTGCCAGTGCCAGCTTTAGTACTACCAGTGCCCTGGGTGAGAGTTCTACAGCGCCTCCTAACTGCAACTCAAACTCAACCAAAAAAAGGAAAAGATATAATGTAAAGTAATATTTTTTATATACTTTTTTAGCCAATCTATTGGCTAATGCTTTTTTATTTGGTTATCAAAATCAATGATAATGCATATAATATAATAACTTGGCTTTCCATTGACAAAGTTCAATCAACTTCGTAGATAAAATTAATTTCACTTGGTATTGTACAGTCATTTGGTTTGTAAAAGGGGGTTTCCTAGAAAGTTTGCCAGGAGTTTTGCAGATTGTTGTTTTTTTAAAAAGCGAAACACTGCAGTCTGTTCATTCTCATATCTCATCTAAATGGGGCGTTGCAAGATCGCTGGCGCATTCAACCACAGCGAACCGACGGCCTCCGCAGCCCTGTTTCGGGATTGCTCCACACACTTATTTTTTTTATCCTTAGTGAAATATATTGACGCCACGTGTAGGAAACTTGTGGTTTTGTGGGATTCACCGGCAAGCCAGTATTACCAACTAAAACCCAAGCACCCATCTTCAGTCTTAGTGGAGCGTCGCAAGATGGCTTATGGATTTAACAACGACAACCCGGCAGGTCTGCCGAAGTAGACCACATACAATCAAGGGTCTCTCATTCCACAGTCCACTCTGCTATCCAGAGAAGTACCAGGAGCAACCTGCATGGCACACCGCCCGGCCGCCACGGAAGTGGGCCTTCTGCACCGCTCACAGCATGAATATCAGAGGTGTGAGACTTGGATTTGAACCCGTATCACCGGTTATACAAGCGACTCGTTACCGCTGGGCTACCACTGCCTGTTTTATGTAATGTCTTGTTATTATTTATTTAATATTGTGCTATTTGTGGCATATGCCGTAAATAAAAAGGAGAACAGTTATCCTCGTACGACAATAAAGACTACGAAACCTTCATGTAATGAATATACATAGGGGAGAGTTGGATAATACCGCGCGGCTGATAATTCCGTGCATAGGCATATCTCAAAAACTATACACTAGTTATGCGATCCAGTGCGTAAATATCAAAGTCCGACATGCCTACACCTCCCCGCGCGCATCACCAGTTTGTCCCTCTGATATTTTCATGTGCGAATCATTTCTATCATGATTACCACTTGTCTTACGGTGAAGGAAAACATCGTGAGGAAACCTGCATGTCTGAGAAAACCTAAAAGTTTTCGTAAGGCATGTGAAGTCCGCAAACACGCACTAGGCCAGCGCGGTGGACTATGGCCTGATCCCCCTCGTACTGAGGGAGGCCCGTGCCCAGCAGTGGGACGTCAAAAAGGGCTGATGATGATGATGACATAAAACAATCAAGTTTTCACATATAACAAAATCAAATAAGAAACAGAAGACAAGAAAAAGAAAAATAAACAACTAAAACAACGATATATTATTTATACATCTAATTAAAATATAACATAAACAATGAGTAAAAGGTACATACATTTAACAAAATTCTAACTTATTTAAATCTATAAATTAAATATTTTGCTTATAAATCAAATTAACAATTTTTTTACAATTTGCCTGACTGTCTGTGACCAAATCACTCGGAAACCACTGGACAGATTTTGATGAAAATTTGGGATGATGACAGTAATCGACCGTTTGGAATAAAAGGGTTCCATCCAACATTTTTCTATATTTTGATTTTTTAACTTAAAAAAAAACAAAAACCGACTTCCAAACTTAATAAATTTTAACTAAAAAGTAGGAAATAATACTTTTAAGGACTTTGTTAATTTTGGAGTCGGTGCCAGCCAGGTATTTTGATTATGTTTACAAATTGATAGATTAATCGAATATGTATCTATTTAGGGTTATTTTGCTTTTGCTGGCACCGACTTCAAAATTAACAAAGTCCTTAAAAGTATTATTTCCTACTTTTTAGTTAAGATTTATTAAGTTTGGAAGTCGGTTTTTGTTTTTTTGTTAAAAATAATTTATTTTTAAATTTTTAGCGGAAAGTAGATACGTATTGTGTTAATGACTATAAAAATTTACCTTCTATTATGAGGTAAACCTAATAGCCTGAAAGTATACAACTATCGGTCCATAATTGCGTATTATATTGAAAGAATTTTCTTTAAACTGCTAACCGTTGAGGAGTTGTACCTTCCATCATCAGTAACGGTACGTGACTCAAATATCCATATAGCCTATAAAAGATTCGGCGGAGCATCGTTAATTTGCTCCTAAGAATTGAAGAGTTCCGATACTTTGTCATGGATCCCATCATCAGAACCTTACCAAACTCTCATCAAACTACCCTTGAAGTATATCCTTTCCATTAAAAAAAGAATCATCGAAATCGGTTGGCGCGATATTGAGTTATTCGTCCATTTGTCGCGCAAATACTTAATGCAAATTTAAGACTTTTATGGTTTTCTCATGGATACCATTGTCAGAACTGGAAAATATTAAAATGGAACCACATGGGAAGCACTACCTTTCAAATAAAAAAATAATTATCAAAATCGGTTCACCTAGTTCAAAGTTATGAGCTAACAAACATAAAAAAAAAAAAGAAAAAAATACAGACGAATTGATAACCTCCTCCTTTTGGAAGTCGGTTGAAAATGTTTCATGTGACCATAACTTTGTTCTCTAAACCTTTGAACGTCATCTATTGACCCTTAATGAATTAGCTGCATAAAAAAGTTCTATTTGTAAAATTAATGATTCAAAAACTTCCATCTGAATCATGAATGTTAAAATCCAGATGGAACCATCTTATTCCAAACGGTCGAGTTGACAAGGTATATAAATTAACATAAAAACGATATTATAATGACGGACCCGAGCGAAGTGAGGTCGAGTCATTAGTATATTTATAACATATACATAAAAGACAAAAAATATATTTAACTTTCAGTTGCATAATGACAAGTTCGACTCAGTTTGTACTGGCTATTATACCAGTGGATGCGGGTTTGAGTTCTGCTGAGGGAATCCTTTCATGAGCACAAAATATGTTATGCACAAAATAATAATAATGTCCTCCCGGCCGATTACGGCCACGGCGGCCAATCTCATTGAGACTAGCCAACGGCGCGGGACATATTATAGTGCACGAGTGTATGCGCAGACACAAGTGCACTCTCTGTTCCTTATCACTCTCTTATTCCGGTGGGACGACTGCTCGACACGACCAGTGAGAGTTAAGGCGCAGGACCGACGGCTTTACGTGCTCTCCGAGGCACGGGGGTGAAACACCGCCAACTTCCCAACTCCGGGCTGTTACTGAGCCTTCGAAACAGACAGACTCAATAACTGAACTTGGCCCGACCCGGGACTCGAACCCAGGACCTCCCGGTGTGCGACCGTACATGCTAGCCACTACACCACCGAGGCAGTTATGCACAAAATAATAAAGACATTAATTTTACTTTTATTACATTTGCTTTTCTTTGGATTGATGTTAGTAACAGGGGCATCAGATTAATCCCTAAATGAACACTTTAGGGATTAATCTATTGTCTTCATTATAGATTTCCCCACTGCTCTCAGCTCTGCTGTAAAAATAAAAATAAGACTTAGTAAATAAACGATCTGCTTCTTCTTATAGTATGTATGGGTTGCAGGTGCCCAAATAAAAAGTTTTTATGTAGCAGTTGTCTTTGTCTTTTTTAAGCACATTTGTCACTAGATCTAGATGTACTTTTAATGCAGGTATTTATAACGGTATATTTCTACCTTGACTATATTTCTAAATGGATAAGCATCTCGAATTTAAAAATATTATTTGCTTGCTTACCACGATTTTGCTAGTTCATATATATTGACTTTTCCTCTGGTTCTTTAGAGTAAAGATTCTTACGTCGATATCCCGGCTGCTCTGTGGTCCCCTGTAAAAATAAGACTTAGTTTAATGCAGGTACTTATCACAGTAAGTATTAACCCCAACTATGTTTGTACTTGGATAAACACCTATTTGCTTGCTTACCATGATGTTGCTGGTTCATATATATTGACTATTCCTTTGGTTCTTGAGTGAAGATTTGTGATTTGCGTCGATGTCCAGGCTGCTCTCTGCTCCGCGTCGATGTCCCGGCTGCTCTCTGCTCTGCGTCGATGTCCCGCCGGCTGCTCTCTGCTCTGCGTCGATGTCCCGGCTGCTCTCTGCTCTGCGTCGATGTCCCGCCGGCTGCTCTCTGCTCTGCGTCGATGTCCCGGCTGCTCTGCTCTGCGTCGATGTCCCGCCGGCTGCTCTCTGCTTTGCGTCGATGTCCCGGCTGCTCTCTGCTCTGCGTCGATGTCCCGGCTGCTCTCTGCTCTGCGTCGATGTCCCGCCGGCTGCTCTCTGCTCTGCGTCGATGTCCCGACTGCTCTCTGCTTTGCGTTGATGTCCCGGCTGCTCTCTGCTCTGCGTCGATGTCCCGTCGGCTGCTCTCTGCTCTGCGTCGAAGTCCCGGCGGCTCTATGCTCTCCTGTAAATGTAAATTTATCATAGTAAGTATTAACCCCAACTATGTTTCTACATGGATGAACACCTCGGAATTGAAAAAATTATAAGCTTGCTTATCATGATCTTCATCACACAGCATTAACCTGTGAACTATAAGAAGGAAGAGTGATTAGGGGAAATGGAGTGGAGTGCCTAATAAGAATGGCACTACCCGTAAACCCGTTATAGTATAGGTTCTGATTTCATATAATGTACTGACAGATTATTTTGATTGTCCATTATTTCGGCCAAATAAGATAGAGCCTGTGAAAATTGATATGAGCCTGTGAATAGAATCTTGAGCTGATCTTAACTCAAATCATCATCATCAACAGCGATGATGATTAATATTTTTTATTGTTGTATTTTGAATAACACGGAAAAGATTAAAGGTTATGATAACAAATATTGGTTTGTTTTTTCTACTCTTCTTGAACAATTATTCCAATTCTTAAGAATGTTCCTAACCTATGTTCAAAAAAAGTTGCTGCAACATTTGAAAAATAAAATAAAATGTGAAGTAGGCCTTATAGTACAACGGTATACTATAAGGCGTAAAATACATTTAATTTTTTTTCGGAGTGTTGCACCAACTTTTTTTTCACGTTATTTTTAAGAGTGATAGTGCACATAAAGGTG
The DNA here is from genome assembly GCA_951802675.2 of Boloria euphrosyne. Classification (NCBI taxonomy): domain Eukaryota; kingdom Metazoa; phylum Arthropoda; class Insecta; order Lepidoptera; family Nymphalidae; genus Boloria; species Boloria euphrosyne. The sequence goes on along the minus strand of OX637879.1, from coordinate 7,342,329 downwards.
CATAACATATATTATTTTTGTGATTGTAAGTCTCAGAAAACACCAAAATAAAAAATATTTTATGTTTATTTTTGAATTTATTTTACAAAAAAATAATTCTAAAAATTTACAAAAAATATATGATATAGAATGTAATGTAAGCTAAAGCCTCGCATTAGTTTCACTTTTCTAACTTAATTAGTTTTTAAGATATATTACTTTGAAAAATAGTCAAGCGAAAGGTTATTTTTTTCCATATCTCAGGTTCAAAACGGAATCTGGTCGCAATATGTACACCAATCATATTTATAAATCAAGTAGATATTAAAGCATAAGGTTCGATATAGGTTCCCATTTGGGGGCAGATTCGTTATACTTATCCGGCTAGACCCTTTCATATTCATTAGCCATCTATAAATAAAAGAGACAATAACTATATACATATACTAAAATTACAATATTTATGGGCATATATATCATTTATTTAATAGATTTACTTACTTTATTGAACACAATAATTATGTTTTATGTAATTATTTTACAAAATTATATTATATCCGTCTTGTATTCGCAACTTTTATGAGATTCCTAAATATGACATAAAAGTAAAAATGCTATTTGTCAAAATTCACCTCATGGTACGAATTGAATAAATGATATTAACATTTTCATAGCAGTTTTGGGGTCGTGACGTCACAAAACGGCTAGAAAAGTATGAATGTTAATCTCCTTGCTATAAGGACGTTATGGTACGAAAAGCCAAAGTAAGATTATAGTATTCATGCTCATGTTCATGGTAGGCCCCCTTGACTTTCGCGATAAGTTTACATGTACCGTCGACCCGCCAGGATCAGCTTACCAATACCCAACACCAAGTTAGTAATATGATATTTAACCAAAATTACAACAATATTCGCGAAATACTTAAACAATCACGCACAAAATGAAAATACGTGTGTTAACTGTTAACCAAAGCTAACGCAAGCGAGGTCCCATCTAAATTTTAAATTTTATCTTCTATACTATTTATAAAGCTGAAGAGTCTGTGTGTCTGTCTGTCTGTCTGTCTGTCTGTCTGTCTGTCTGTCTGTCTGTCTGTCTGTCTGTCTGTCTGTCTGTCTGTCTGTCTGTCTGTCTGTCTGTCTGTCTGTCTGTCTGTCTGTCTGTCTGTCTGTCTGTCTGTCTGTCTGTCTGTCTGTCTGTCTGTCTGTCTGTCTGTCTGTCTGTCTGTCTGTCTGTCTGTCTGTCTGTCTGTCTGTCTGTCTGTCTGTCTGTCTGTCTGTCTGTCTGTCTGTCTGTCTGTCTGTCTGTCTGTCTGTCTGTCTGTCTGTCTGTCTGTCTGTCTGTCTGTCTGTCTGTCTGTCTGTCTGTCTGTCTGTCTGTCTGTCTGTCTGTCTGTCTGTCTGTCTGTCTGTCTGTCTGTCTGTCTGTCTGTCTGTCTGTCTGTCTGTCTGTCTGTCTGTCTGTCTGTCTGTCTGTCTGTCTGTCTGTCTGTCTGTCTGTCTGTCTGTCTGTCTGTCTGTCTGTCTGTCTGTCTGTCTGTCTGTCTGTCTGTCTGTCTGTCTGTCTGTCTGTCTGTCTGTCTGTCTGTCTGTCTGTCTGTCTGTCTGTCTGTCTGTCTGTCTGTCTGTCTGTCTGTCTGTCTGTCTGTCTGTCTGTCTGTCTGTCTGTCTGTCTGTCTGTCTGTCTGTCTGTCTGTCTGTCTGTCTGTCTGTCTGTCTGTCTGTCTGTCTGTCTGTCTGTCTGTCTGTCTGTCTGTCTGTCTGTCTGTCTGTCTGTCTGTCTGTCTGTCTGTCTGTCTGTCTGTCTGTCTGTCTGTCTGTCTGTCTGTCTGTCTGTCTGTCTGTCTGTCTGTCTGTCTGTCTGTCTGTCTGTCTGTCTGTCTGTCTGTCTGTCTGTCTGTCTGTCTGTCTGTCTGTCTGTCTGTCTGTCTGTCTGTCTGTCTGTCTGTCTGTCTGTCTGTCTGTCTGTCTGTCTGTCTGTCTGTCTGTCTGTCTGTCTGTCTGTCTGTCTGTCTGTCTGTCTGTCTGTCTGTCTGTCTGTCTGTCTGTCTGTCTGTCTGTCTGTCTGTCTGTCTGTCTGTCTGTCTGTCTGTCTGTCTGTCTGTCTGTCTGTCTGTCTGTCTGTCTGTCTGTCTGTCTGTCTGTCTGTCTGTCTGTCTGTCTGTCTGTCTGTCTGTCTGTCTGTCTGTCTGTCTGTCTGTCTGTCTGTCTGTCTGTCTGTCTGTCTGTCTGTCTGTCTGTCTGTCTGTCTGTCTGTCTGTCTGTCTGTCTGTCTGTCTGTCTGTCTGTCTGTCTGTCTGTCTGTCTGTCTGTCTGTCTGTCTGTCTGTCTGTCTGTCTGTCTGTCTGTCTGTCTGTCTGTCTGTCTGTCTGTCTGTCTGTCTGTCTGTCTGTCTGTCTGTCTGTCTGTCTGTCTGTCTGTCTGTCTGTCTGTCTGTCTGTCTGTCTGTCTGTCTGTCTGTCTGTCTGTCTGTCTGTCTGTCTGTCTGTCTGTCTGTCTGTCTGTCTGTCTGTCTGTCTGTCTGTCTGTCTGTCTGTCTGTCTGTCTGTCTGTCTGTCTGTCTGTCTGTCTGTCTGTCTGTCTGTCTGTCTGTCTGTCTGTCTGTCTGTCTGTCTGTCTGTCTGTCTGTCTGTCTGTCTGTCTGTCTGTCTGTCTGTCTGTCTGTCTGTCTGTCTGTCTGTCTGTCTGTCTGTCTGTCTGTCTGTCTGTCTGTCTGTCTGTCTGTCTGTTATAATATTTATACATATGTTTGTCTCTCTGAGAATTGGAAAATACCTTTCGCCAATCAGTGTCAACGCTTGCAGACGGCATTTGTCATTACTCATAGAGTGCAAATAGTAAAGGAGCGCACTGTTATATCCCAAATATGTAAGGGATAATGCCGATTGTGCAACCTTCCACTAGTGCTGTCAGCAATATGCTCTTAGTAGTAATTCTCATCCCGTCCATCAGCCAGTCTGCGTCTAACATCTGAACAGAGCGGTTGCCATTATAATTAAGTCTTTAAATATGTGTTTAAAATTAAATAAAATTAATATATTCTTTATTAAAAAGCCCTTTTGATTTCCCGGGCTAACATTTGGTGGCAGCGGTGGGATGTCGGAAACTTCCAGTGCTCGGGTACCGCTCTGCGGACTCGCTCCGCGTCCCACAATTCTTATAATTTCAGTACTCTTATGAACTATAAAATCTAAACTTCTATCTAAAACTAAACGATAAAATCTAAAAATCTTTATAGTATAAATCATATCCGCACAATTGTGTCCAGTGTGATAAAAGTGTATCCTGCGAGGTCTTAGAAAGGACCTCTAAGAAGTCATCTAAGGGAAACGTTGTTTTCAATCTCATCGAGCCCGGAGTCCTACGTGGCTGTAGAAAAAAAATATTATTCAATAATATTTGTCAACGAGACCGTCGCTAAATTAAGACGATCCATTCATATCGCTTCGGAATGTTCCTGCCCGTCGCCGTCGCGTTGTTATCGGCCGCCCACGCGTTAATACTGTAAGTCTTTGGTCCTTGTTTTATCTAAGGAATTAGGGTTCATTGCATTAAGTAAACCATTTGAAACAATTAAATTAATCCTATTATATTATTAAATAATTAAATTAATTCTATCTATTATATTATCTTGTAACTTGCAACTTGTTCTTAAATTCTTTAATTTGGGATATTTAATTATGCCAAAAGTGCCTAAACTTGAGGACAGCAAATTTTATATCGATATCCACGAACCTGAACAAGGTGCGAGTGACGTACCGAGTAAATCGCCTGTAAACTCACCCGGCATCACGAGGAGAACTGCTGCTACACTCGCGATGGCCGAATTAGAACTAAATATCTTATTCAAATTTGTCAAACCTTATGATGGCAAAAGAGAAACTCTGAATTCATTCCTTGTAAATTGCGATAATGCATTTGAATTAGCATCTGACACTCAGAAACCTATTTTATTTAAATTTATTCTGTCCCAACTTAACGGTAAAGCCGAAATTGCATGCTCAATAAAAGATTTCTCCTCGTGGGATCAGTTAAAAGAATTTTTAAAGAATCAATTTAGTGAACGGAAACACTACTCCCATCTTCTCACGGAACTGCAAGAGAGCAGACAGGGACTGCAGAAAATGTTAATCAATACGCTCTTCGCATGGCGACTTATCTCTCCCAACTGTTACCGAAATATCACTCTCTAACACGAAAGCCAAAAAGCTTCCGGGCCGTACAGCCGCCATGGAGGACCTCGCCCTCCATCATTTCCTGATGGGGCTCCAACCCCGTATTTCAAATATTGTGAGATGTAAATCACCTAAAACATTAAACGAGGTTATCAATTATGCCATATCAGAAGAACGCATCCAACAGACATTATATAGGCGTCCACAGGTCGATCAAAGACCAAGCAATAATAATAACAAATTCAGAACAACTTCCTCAAGGGTAACTTTTAATTCTAATTTCCATCCTTCCAAAGACCTTTTAATCCTACTCTTCAAAGGCCGCCTAACAATAACCAACCGTTCTGCCGCTATTGCAAAATGTAAATACTGAAGAATACGTTCTGTTCCATAATTTAGCCCTTCCGACACCATATAAGTTAAAAGAACCTGATTCGTTTACCCTGATTATTCCTGATAATAGATATATAGCAATGACCATCGACAAATTTCATTACTGTGTTTTTGATGATTTAAAAATCTGTAAACGCGTCAGCTCCGGAAACCTAATTTGTGACATTGAGAATGTTTACTCTACGGAGGCAAAACCTACATGTGAAAGTGAGAAAGTGAGTGTAAAAGTAAATAAAATAAATATTTTCGTTTTTAAAAAGCCCTTTTGATTTCCCGGGCTAACAGCACGCATCGAAGATATTAAAAATGGCCTCCAGTGTTGAAATTGATGCTGAATCATTAATTGCGACAGTGAAAAAAAAATCAGTGTATATGGAACTACAAATTACAAGACTATAGCAATAGAATAATATTATATTTATTATATTTTCGCATTATAATAAAATATAAATATAATATATAATAATAACACAACCACGAATAGTTTTGATTATAAGAAAAAAATCAATTCTGGAATCCAAAAGCAAAGTAGGATTCTTAGGATTGATTGGGTGCTTGGAGAGTTTAAAAATTCTGTATCAAAATTTAGTTGAGTCGGATTCTAAATTGAAGTACATTTCGACGTACCACCTGTCTCAGGATCGCTTAGAATTATTTTTTAGCTTGATAAGAAAGCACGGGGGTTACAACGATAACCCAAATGCGATACAACTTAAAGGAGCGTACAGGCGTTGTATGAATCACTTATCATTAAAATCGTCATTTACTGGAAATAGCATTCCTTTAGATAATTTTCCAATTTTATCTGTGTCATCTATAAGAGCTATAAATTGTACCACTGAAATGAATCGTCACGAAGAAGAAGACAAGCCCATAGACCCGACATCGATAGATACGTATCAAGAGGAACGTGATGAAGTTTATTTCAATAACTGTGCTCAATTATCGCATACTTTAGATAACTCATCCGAAAATGTCTTTGGGCACCTGTCAGAAGGTATAGAACTCATTGTTGGCTATATTGCCGGGTGGGTAGCCAGAAGTTTGACAAAAAAGTTAAGGTGTGAAATTTGTATAAACAGTCTACTTAGTAACGAAAAAAAATGTTTTCATAAGCTGATAGAATCGACAAATATGGGCGGACTTTGTTTTTCTTCTTCTGATCTGTTTGAGGTATGCTTAGAAACCAAAAAAAAAATTTTATAGAAAATATGTACGATCTTTATCTAAAAGATCGTGTTAGATATTTTAAGTTTACACTCGTAACATTCATTCTCTTCTGTCACCGCCTCTAACCTAAGCCTCATGTACCACGACTATTTATAAGTATATTATTTGTATAGTATATTCAGCCCAAGTATCGTATTTTAATCCACTACGCATCACTGTCGCCAAGAGGTTATCAGCCCAGCGCTAAAAATCAAGATCAACACCAAATAGTGCGTGATTTCCTTTGTTCTACTACAACGTGTACGACAGGCACAATGGCGGCGGAGAATGGTCATGTGCCTCAGGCCATTCAATTCGCTATTCAATACTTTTGAAAAACTGGAAGGAGTTGAGAATTACAACACGTGGAAGTTCCAAATGAAAATGTCACTTGTTTTGGACGGCTTATGAAATTGTGTGCAGGGCACGGATACAGATTCAAATAAGGATCAACGTGCTCTAGCCAGTATTTGTCTCGCTGTTGCTGCATTCAACATGTTATATCGGCTAATACATCAAAAGAAGCATGGAATGCTTTGAAATCTGTTTTTGAAGATGAGGGTCTTTACAGGCGCGTGCTGTTATTGCGCAAACTTCATCGGGCTGACTACACTGACTACAATTCGATGACTGTATATATAGAAGTCATTATGACGTTGGTGCAACAGCTGGCCGACATTGAACGCGTCATCGAAGACAAAGAAGTAGCTGAAATTTTACTCAGTAGTCTACCCGAGGAATATGATGCCCTAGTATCAAACCTGGAATCCTTGTCATCAATAGAGGCACTTACAATTCGTACCATGAAAGATGAGACTTGTCAAACGTCAGTAGTGGGGGGTCTGCGCAGGTGCAGTCGTGTCAGGAATTGTTTTGTATAATTTCAATATCTATTTAGGAGTTTTTCGATAACATTGTATCGTGTAGGTATATTCGATAACATTGTAACATTGTATGTATTGTATCGTGTACTAGTGAAATGATTCGCTCAAGGCTGCTACAAAAACATTTTCGTCGTGCTAATAAGGACAACAAAAATGATTTAGCATTCATCAGTATGAAACGCAATGTGGTATGCAATTACTGTAAGAAGACTGGCCATGTTAAGGCGAAGTGCTTCAAACTGAAACGAGATAAACCTGCCTCCAAGCAGAAAACAGAGACAAGTACTCTTTTGGTTTCAGGGTCTGCTTTTGCTGCATCTCTCAACTCGCATTATCGGATTGGATTGTGGATAGTGGGTGTACATCGCATACGTGTAAAGATAAAGATTTATTTTTGAATTTGGACACTAACTTTACAACTTTAGTTACTGAAGCTAATAATGACCAACTGAGATGTTTAGGTATCGGAAATGTTAAACTTGAATTTAAAAATGATACCAAAATTATTGAAAATGTAATGTATGTTCCTGGTCTGTCTGACACCTTATTATCTGTGAGTTGTTTAACTAAAAATATGGAGGGTAGAGATAAGGAGTGCAATCTTATACAGAAGCAAAGTTGAAAAAGTGTCGCCCTGTAAGCGGTAAATTACAGTACAAAAACCCACCAGAATGGCGCTAGTGAAGCAAAAGGTATGATATGAACATAGCAGCGGTAAACTGAGTGAAGTTTGTTTAGCCCACTTGCACCGTGGCGCCACCACGAATAAGATTTTAAAATTTATCCATTAGCAATGTGGCGCCATCCTAATTTTACGCATTTCGACGGACAATCTTGTCAGTTAGAGTTGCGCTCCTTATCCCTACCCTCCATAACCATGGAGGTTAGAGACCAGGAGAACCATCGCTTCATACTAAAGCATTACCCGCCTGTCCCTGAAAATTTGTAAAATTTATAACGCGCTGTCGTCGGTAAGTAGTATTTGTGAAGTTAGCTGTTGTATTGTCACTATTGTGACAACGTGAAGTTAGGCATTGAGACAACATAGCGATCGCAGCGCCTCCTTAGTTTGACAATATTTCTGAGACACTATATTCTAGGGCGAAGGTCCTTCTGATCTCTAATCTCCATGCTCCATAACTAAAAATAATCGCAATATCGTGTTTGACAATTCAAATTGTCAGATTTATGATGTAGCAGGCAAGCTGTTGACAAGTGCAACTTTTATAAATGGGATTTATAAAACAGCAGAATAATATTCATAAAAGCAATAATAGTTGGACATGTTATACTATGCCTTACGATGTGACTTTTTGCAATATGAATAAACATATTCATTTAAATTTAAAACACAAGGAGCAAGTTTATGAAAGGCTAGAAAATTTTTCACAATATATACAAATTTATACAGATGGCTCTAAAATTGACAATAATGTTTCGATGGCTATTTACATACCTTATCTGAAAACGGGTCATGGAGTTAAGCTTACAGAACAGATAAGCATTTTTTCTGCGGAGGGCCTTATCATTTTTCCTGCATTACAGTTTGTGGAGGAAAAAGTTCAGGAAAGTAAACATTGGATTGTGCGAACTGACAGTATGAGTTGTTTGAAAGTTTTACAAAGCAACAAGTTTGATTCCGGGTTCAATTACATCCTATATGATATTCGGAAACTGTACTTCAAGCTCACAGGGAATGGTATCGACATAATCTTAATGTGGGTTCCATCGCACAATGGTGTTTCTGGAAATAAAAATCCTGATAAATTGGCTAGATTTATAACATCAATTTCAAATGTTGACAATGTCACTGTTGATAGCAGAAATGTTGCCATCCCATTCACTGATTTTATAGTTCAAGCTGCAGTTAAAGCAAAATTGGCTCATTGATTGGGAGGAAACTCTTAGAATCAAAGGAAAATGGTATGACAAGATCAATAACAAGATTTGTCGCCCATGGTTTACAAATTCACCAGAATATTTCAGCAGGAAATTTTATAATACCATCATGCGTTTAAGATTTAGACATTGTCGTTTTAATTCACATTTACATAGAATGCAAATAATGGGGATGCCCTTAATGTACCAATTGCAATCTAGGAGTTAAATCATATATTTTTTGAATGTCATGCACATAATATTCAGAGACTGGTTTTTGCAGACAGATTATTGGTTATATATAAGACATCTGATAACATCCCGCGCGACATCCAAGACATACTTACAAACCATGTAACATATAAAGATATATACAATTTCATGATATCAACGGGATTGGATTTATAAAAGGATTTGACGATTTCTATCATTTTATATGAAAAGTAGATAAAACAGAAAAAATTACTGGATTGGAAGCAATGATATTTTAACTATAGATATGTTATGAGCGCGCAATCGTGAAAACTCGAAAACGTCCTAATTAGGACGTATTGCCTTTAGTCTGTGTCACCGCATGGCGACGAGTGGTACGCTGCTACAAAATTTAAAAAAATGCCATCCTGTGTATTTAGGAAATGCACCAATTATGATACCAAAGTTAATAAAACACAAGGGATCTCATACCACATGTAAGAACGCAGAATACTTCGATTTATTAATATATTTCAATTATTTGCCTAATATTCTGATATGTCATCGGTCGCTAGACTAATGTTTGTTTACATTGACGCGCAATTGACAACATTAGCTGTCTCTTTTTTTCTTATTGATTTTATCGACTATCCCCTTTCTATCATTTTGACATGTACCTTGAATGAAAAGTGTGTATGTGTGCAGCGCGGAACACTTTTTTCGGTTGTTTAGTGAGCGTATAACATATCTGTAGTTAAAATATCATTGATTGGAAGATTTAACACGGATTTAAATACTGAAGAATTGGCTTTATGCCTTATAAATAAATGTATTATGAAAGTTTATTGTAGTATGTATTTAAGAAGTGTCTTTGGCCTTTATTATCTACATGGAACAGAAGAAACTAAAAGAAGACGATGGCTGCATGGCTCTGCCTTTGCCTTTCCCTATGATTGGGAAAAATTATTTAAAAAAAAATGGAATTTATAGGTTAGAGTGTGTGCCTAATGTCTTATGTTCGCAGGTCTCTTCCAATGTTCTGCAGGTGAATGAGCAACAATGTTCTTATGTTCACAGTACCCAAATGGAATTGTGGCACAGGCGACTCGGCCACTTAAGCTTGCAAGTGTTAAGCAAGCCAAGCCTTAAGCAAGCTATGTGTGCACTGCGTGATGGTCTTGCTGTAGGAATTGATTTCCAGTGTGACTCTGGTCATTTGCAAGACTGTATCTCATGCATTGAAGGGAAGCAAACTGTGAAGGCTTTTCCCAAAGGCCAAGCTAAGCGTGCAGTGCAGTTGTTGGAGTTAATACACTCTGATGTTTGTGGGCCAATGTCGAAGAGCAGCTGGGGAGGAGCACGTTATTTGGTGACATTCACTGACGATTTTTCAAGAAAGACTTTTGCTTACTCGATGACACAGAAGAATGAGGTAATGAAATGTTTTATTGTTTTTAATAATTTAGTGGAAAAACAAACAGGGTTTTTGTTAAATGTTTGAGATCTGACAATGGTACATAATATGTGAATAAAAATTTTAAAAATTATTTATCTCACCATGGTATTATACATCAAACTACTATACCTTATAGTCCCCAGCAGAATGGTGTTTCTGAGCGACTAAATAGAACCTTAATTGAAAAAGCCCGATGTATGTTAGCTGAAGCTGGCCTAGACAGGCGATATTGGGGTGAGGCTGTAATGACAGCAATATATCTGAAAAATAGGTCACCTACTGCTGCTTTGTCCGGCACAGTTCCTGAACAAGTTTGGACAGGGTCCAAAGTTGACTTGAGCCACTTAAGGGTTTTTGGCTGCAAAGCTTTTTCATTTATACCTGATTGTCATAGGCCAAAATTTTATTCAAAATCGAAACAATATATTTTTGTTGGATATTGTCAGGATTCAAAAGGCTATAGGTTAGTCGATCCACTATTTCCTAAAAAGATAATAAAATCTAGAAATGTGCATTTTATTGAAATGAATATTTCTAAAATGATTGATAATTATATTTCAATTTTTAATAATAATAATTACATTTCTAAAGTATATAATAATGACATTGTAAAATTAAATAATGACAATAATGTTGTATCTAATATGAATAATGATATTTTAAATTATAATAATATTATCCCAAATACTAGTAATCTCGAGTTATTTGATTTGGAGACTAATATTTCTAATAATAATATGCCAAATGATAAATTTAAAAATGTAACTGATAATCTTTCTGTTATTTCAAGTGATACAGTCACTGTTGAGCCCTCTACTAGTTTTGAGGCACCTAGTCAGAGTGAGGCATCCAGTGAAAAACCTGCATCTGAAAATGAACAAGTTGAAATTTCTGAGGAAACCTTGGCAGGGGGAGCAATGTTTCTCACCTCAAAGTCGGTAGAAGCCATGAAATGCGAGTTTAATTCACTCATAATTAATGGTGTATGGACGTTAGTTGATAGGCCTTTAAATAAAAATGTCATAAAGACTAAGTGGCTATTTAAGGTGAAACAGGATACGTCAGGTAATTTTGATAAATATAAGGCACGCTTAGTTGCACGAGGATTTACTCAAAGGCCTGGTGTTGACTATAACCAAACTTTTTCCCCTGTTGTCAGGCATTTGACTATGCGTATTTTATTTAATCTTGCCAATGAGTTGGACATGGACATAGACCACATATATGTGACTACAGCTTTTGTGAATGGTAAACACAATGAAGAGATTTATATGGAACAACCACAGGGTTTTAAACATAATAATAATAAAGTTTGTTTGTTGCAGAAAAGTATTTATGGCCTTAAACAGGCCAGTAGAGTCTGCAATGAAACTGTCCATTATTTGTTGACTAAACATGGCTATAAACAGTTGCCAAATATGAGCCATGTGTTTATATTAAGAGAACCAATGATAACAATATGACAATTTATGTAAAAATATATATACATTATCATAGTAAATTTTCTCAGAAAAGCTGGTCTAGTATGAATATCGACGCCGATAAACCCAATGTTTTGACAACTGACGTCATTTTGCTTTCAACCAATGGTGGCGCGTTTAGGAAGTTTCGATTTCCCGCCGTTAATATTCACTTTTTAAACAATATTTTAAGGGTTTAAATAATAACTAAATAAAAAAAATACCTTTTAATCATAATGTGACGATAATAAAGATTGGAAAAAAAGATATTTGAAGCAAAATTTAATTTTATGCATATTCCCTATTGTTGTAAGGAAAAATCCTATATCATTGACATTTTAAGTAATAACTTTAATATTAAGAATTTAGGGCCAATAAAGAATGGTTTGGGCATAAGTTTACACAGAGATAGAACTAAAGGTATAATATTGTTGAGACAATCTGAGTACATCAAGAAATTGTTGTCTATATTTGGAATGTTAGATGCTAATAGTGTTTTTACACCAAATCAAATCAAATCAATCAAATCAAAATATTCTTTATTCAAATAGACTTTTACAAGTTCTTTTGAATCGTCATTTCATGGAGATTAGAAACCAGGAGAACCAAGGCCCTAGAATGTAGTGTCTCAGAAATATTGTCAAACCAAGGAGGCGCTGCGATCGCTATGTTGTCTCAATGCCTAACTTCACGTTGTCACAATAGTGACAGTACTCATACTAGCTAACTTGACAGATACTACTTATTGACGGCAGCGCGCTATAAACTCTACAAATTTTCAGAGACAGACGGGTAATGATTTAGTATGAAGCGTTGGTTCTCCTGTATCTAACCTCCATGCGTCATTTTTACATGATTAAACTTTAAATTTACATTAAATGTCAGTCTGTAAGACTGGGACTTGGGAGTAAGCTACCACCGACTCAGAATGCTGTTCTGCCGAGAAGAGCCGGCGAGAAACTCAGCAGTTACTCTTTTCAAAAAATATTTGATTACAGTATTTATTGCATTACAATGTTTTTCTATTTATCCTACGTGAGACACAACAAGACATTAATCCCACACATTTACATCTTCTAAGTATTCCGCGATAGTATAATAAGCCTTATTCAATAATGTATTTTTAATTTTATTTGATTTGAATTGTTTCAAAGGCAAGCTCAATATGGATTGTGGAATTTTATTATACATGCGTACACCTTGCCCCATAAAAGTTCTATTTACTTTTTGAAGGCGAAAACTGGGTGTTATAAGTTTATCCTTATTTCTAGTATTTATACCGTGTTTGTCGCTGTGTTTTGAGTAGCAATTAATATTTTGTCGCACAAATATAATGTTACAATATATATATTGCGAAGCAACCTAAGTATACCAATTTCTTTAAAAAGTTCGCGGAGAGTATCCCGAGCGCTAATGTTATAAATAGCCCGAATGGCTCTTTTTTGAATTATAAATATGGATTTAATGTCCGCAGCATTACCCCACAACAAAATACCATACGCTAAAATGCTATGAAAGTAGCTAAAATAGACAAGTCTGGCAGTATCGACGTCAGTTAGCTGCCTGATTTTTCTAACAGCGAAAACAGCGGAGCTCAGTCTACTCGCAAGAGACGAGAGATGGGGACCCCATTGCAGATCTGAATCTAATGTAAATCCCAAGAAACCCGTGGAAACTACCATATTTAATATGTCTTTATTAAGAAACAAGTTAAAATTCTGTCTTTTTACTTTAGGTAATGAAAACTGCATACATTTTGTCTTATTGGCATTTAAAGCCAGATTATTAATGTTAAACCAATGAAGTATGTGCGATAATGCACTATTCACTTCGTCGTAATTATTTGACTTTCTATAAAATTAAGGAGGTGTCATCCGCAAAGAGTACAATATCACAAAACTTGTCGGCATTAAATGGGAGATCATTAATATACACTAAGAACAAAAATGGACCCAGGATAGATCCCTGTGGCACACCCATTCTAAGAGGAGACCCAGAAGAATTGACATTATTTACCGCGACCTTCTGAACCCTACCACTAAGATATGATGCAATGAGATCAAGAGCAACACCACGAACCCTGTAATGAGCTAATTTAAGCAAAAGAGTTTCATGTTCCACACAATCAAAAGCTTTAGACAAATCACAGAATACTCCAATTGCATTCTGTGATTTTTCCCAAGCGTCATAAATATGTCTACGAAGCGCAACCCCCGCATCAGCTTGGCTTAAAATAAGTTTCTCAAAGACTTTACTCATACATGGCAATATAGAAATAGGTCTATAGTTGCCAGGGTCATTTTTCTCGCCATTTTTGAAAAGAGGTATTATTTAACTAATTTTCATGAGATCAGGGAATATTCCATTATCTATGCATTTATTGAAAATAAGAGACAATTGTGGTGCAATGTTTGTTACTATTGTGTTAAGTAATTTAACAGACATGCCCCATAAATCACCAGTTTATTTAGGATTAATAGTTTTAGATATCTTAATTATTTCATTCGCATCTACATATGAAAATTTAAATTGGTGATCACAGTGATGAGTATGATTTTTTAAAGAAATTATTGCATATGTAGGAAAAGATTTTAAAGAAAATGTGACGTTTTCAGGGATTTTCGAAAAATAACTTTCAAATGAATTTTAATTTGCCACCAATGCAATAACTCTGAATGTAATTTGAAGTATCGAGAACTTGTTTGTAGTTTAATGTATTTAAATGTATGCACAAGACCTGATCTTTTTGTTGAACAAACTTTTTTTTGTTTAACATGAAAATAATTTAACTGCATAGGTTATAGATATTTACATTGTGTTAACTTCTATTTAATTAAATGCATAATGAATATGGACTGGTATTGACTATTTTTATTGTATTATTGATTTACTTTATTGGGAGTTGTATTGACTATCTGAGGGGGCTGTAAAATGGGTAAGGGGTAAGGTTTTATAAGTGCTATTTAATCGGTGAGTGACACATTTCGATTATTTACCTCGGACAGTGCAGATATTATAATATAATTGCTGTATCAAAAGTGCTTTAAGTATTGCTGGAATATTTGATGTGAAATAATTATAATAAGAATAAACGAATACATATTATTTAATGAGTAATAACGTGTAATTGGAAGACCATCCTGTCGTCGTATAGGTCAGAAGTGGGTATGTAACTTACTAAATATTTTTTTTCTTTTCTGAGGAATATTAATTTGAAAGATTGAAATTCTTTTATATTGTTAGGTGATTTATTATACAGGGTGGCGACGCTTGCTCAACATTCCTTCAAACCACATATAATATAAAAAATTACGAGTTGAATACAAAAAAAACTAATTGAAAATATTCAAAATTAAAGCCACAGGAAATTTTTTTCGTTTTAAAATTTTAAACCAGCATATGTAAGCGCAAGCGAAGTACGCTTAGGTCATGTACCCCTAGACGGCGAAATACTGTGCGACGTTGCCGCTCCGAATACATTTAAAGAAAGATTTCAAATTACCTACTTATGGCGCGAAAGTCACAAATCTCAATAGTCATGTAATTTGGTGTAATATTGATCATAGCTTAACAACATTATCAATACTATAGTTAGTTAAAATGCTTAGGTTTATAAGAAATGTACCTGTGTAATTTATTTACAAGAAATCGCAAATAAATAATTTTCAATTTTCGGAGAGAAATTAAAAGAACTTTCTTTTAGCGACTACTTTATTACTAATTCTTATAAACATCACATCATTAAATAATTTTAAAAACCTCATCATTTTCGACATACGAATAATTATAAATTATTTAAATAACATATTTACCTCAAACTACCACCACTTTTTGGCTCAGTTGGTAGTGACCCTACTTTCTGCGCCAGCGGTCGCGGGTTTGAGTCCCGCTGGGGGCATTCATTTGCTAATCACGAATGTTTGTACTCCAGTCATGGGTATTTATATTTATAATATGTATGTATTTAAAATTTATATGTGTAGTATATCAACTATCTGGTATCCGCAACACAAGCACGTTACGTAGTTTACTGCGGAACTAGATGGCGCTGTTGCAATAATGTCCCAACAAATTTATTTATTTACTTTTGTATGACAACATTACCTACTAATCTAATGTCAACCATATTGCTAGGGACTGCAGCAAATTTATTTTCTTAAAGTACAATATTATTGACTTTCTACAATAGAATAGACTAGAAAGTACCTACACATAAAACATAAATTATTATTTTAACATCATCAATATCAAATTAAAGCTTAGTAATTGTTACGCATTACGAGGTAGGTATAATGATGGAACTGCGTACCTAGATAGGTAATCTATGAAATCTTATTACTCATAGACAAATAAAATTATAAAATGAAGTTAACTACTTGACTTGCTACTAAATTGTCTGTTTACACGCAATTAATCATTTAAAATTAAGTTTAAAGTATGTTAACTACTTAATACGTGTAAACCGGGCGTTAGGAAGACATTTAGGTACTTCAAATACCTACCATGCATATGCATATCACGAGGAGTTTTATAGGAGATTTTAGGAGCTAGGTAACCAAAGCTTTTTGCGACATAAGTGGACTAAGACAATAGATTTGTATAAGTTCCGGGTTGTGAACAGTTGCAGAACTAGTTATATTCTACCACCAATCGTGTAACGATTGGTACACAGTGTACCAATCACTTTGTTCATTATGTCCGATACAACTCATGCATAAACTTTTCAAATCATATTCACCGATCAGTTTATATGTAACGTGTATTCTCCATTCTACGCGACATTGGCGAAGTCAACTGTGCCCAACTGGCACTCCTGGAAGCCGTTAAAGGAAATAATTGAATTGAACTTTTCAAATGTGACTGTAATAGACAAAAAAGGCGTTAAATAGAAGATCTAATACTAATTATAATAATCTTTTTGTTTTAGAATAGGTCGAACTAAAACAGAAAACCGAAAATTTGGTGGACATGATGCAAAAGATATGAAAAAAGCTGTAGATCTTGAACAGAACGGAATGAGTATTCACAAAGCAGCACAAGAATGTAATTTAAAATATTCAACTGTGAGAAGGTATGTAAAAAAACACGAGACTCAAGATAATGCTGGTTTTGTTCCCAATTATGAGGTAAATGCAATTTTTCACGCGAACACGAAGAAATATTAAAAGCTTATAATATAAGTGAATGTGCTTTAATGTTCTACGGGCTTACAGCTAAGGAGACGAGGTAATTAGCTTATCAACTGGCAATTAGAAACAAGTTAAAAGTACCATCATCTTGGTTGTACAACCAAATGGCAGGTATTGATTGGCTGAGATCGTTCAGAAAAAGGCACAGTGATATAAGTCTAAAAAAACCCGAGGCGTGCAGTTTAGCGCGTGCTACAGCGTTTAACAGAACGAATGTACAATTATTCTTCAATAACTTAAAAGAAGATTTTCAACGGTATTCCGGATTTGAAGACGGTACCTCGACGAAACCTCTACGACGACAGTGCAAAAGCCTCAAAAAGTCTTAGCGCCAAAAAGAAGCAACGTTTGTAAAGTTACTAGCGGCGAAAGAGGCGTTTTAGTAACCACTTGCTGTATCGTTTCCGCTACCGGACATGCCCTGCCTCCCGCCACGATTTTTCCGAGAAAAAACTTTAAAGGTCATATGCTACATGGTGCACCAGCTGGAACACTTGGATTAGCCTCACCTACAGGATGGACGAACGCAAAGTCATTTGTTGAGGTGATGAACCATTTCATAAAACACACCTCTGCATCAAAGGAAAATCCGGCAATTCTCATTCTTGATAATCACGAAAGCCACGTTTCAATAGACGCTCTAAATATTACAAAGTCTTCTGATGTAACAATACTGACCGTACCTCCCCACACTGTTACAAAACTTCAGCCCCTAGATGTTGGGCTACATGGACCTTTTAAAACGTTTTATAATGCAGCAGTTGACTCGTGGATGCTCCGGAATGACATACATTTACAATCTATCAAATAGCTGAATGTGTAGGTCAAGCATATTTAAAAGCAATGACACCGGTAAATATAATTAGTGCTTTTAAAAAATGCGGCATATTTCCATTTGATGATCAGTTTTCACAGAAGAGGACTTTTTACCGAGTGTTGTAACAGATAGGCCAGACCCACAAATTGAAGACAACGTAGTGCCCTCTTCACCTAGTATTCTTTTGGGTCTAGAAACAGAAAGTCCCCAGATTCCATTTGGTGCTCTAGATGACTCTGACCAACTTCCAAATTTTAAACAGCCAGAAATAAACGCCAATGCTCAAGAAGAGTCGGCTCGTCCTACTATGACCACAATAAAACCAAAGCGACAGGATTCAGTGCCCAGAATGACAATTTCGGCAAGGCCATCAACCTCACGACAAGAGGCAACTTTCATTACACCTAAAGAGATTAGAAAAAAAGAAAAAAAAAAAAAAGAAAAAAAAAGCATCCGAAATTCAAGAATTAGAAGAGCTCAATACAGATTATTGTCAAAAAGAAACAAGAAAATTCTATAGGAAAGTAAATATGGGACGTAAAAAACTTAAACCTAAAACAATAGCATGTAGAAATGAACAAGGTGACATATTAAATGATAAAGTGAAAATTCTAAAGAGGTGGGCAGAACATTTTGATAATCTTCTAAATAGTACCAGTCAACGCGAACACTCTAATGTAATAGATGACAATATGAATGACCATGAGGTGCTTAAAGCAACATTGGATGACGTTGAGCAAGCGATACAGCGGCTAAGAAATAATAAATCACCAGGATTTGATAATATTCCTGCAGAGCTTATTAAATATGGGGGACCAAGACTCTACAAAGAATTCCATAGCCTAATAGACCAAATATGGACAAGTGAAACCTTGCCCGATGAATGGAATACAGCGATTATATCTCCTTTACACAAAAAAGGTGATATACTAGAGTGCGCTAATTACAGAGGTATCTCACTTCTCAACGTGGCTTACAAGATCTTTGCGAATGTCCTTTATGACAAATTAGTTAAATACACCGAACCTACACTAGGCGAATTCCAATGCGGTTTCCAGCCCAATAGATCTACAACGGACCAACTCTTTTGCTTAAGGCAGATCCTCGAAAAAACTCGCGAATTTAATGTCGACACCCATCACTTGTTTATAGACTTTAAAGCTGCCTATGATAGCGTACACCAAAATGTCCTTTTTCAAGCGATGAAAGACATCAATATACCAGTAAAGTTGATAGCTTTGACAAAATTGACCCTTGGTAAGACGGAGTGTAGAGTAAGAATCCAAACGGATTTCTCAGATCCTTTTCGTGTAAATGACGGGCTGCGACAAGGCGATGCGCTTTCCTGCCTGCTTTTTAATATTGTGATAGACAAATGTGTGCGAGATTCAAAAATAGAAAAAGAGGGCACTATTTTCTACAAATCTGTACAATTACTAGGATATGCAGATGACCTGGACCTAGTAAGCCGAACACGACAAACCCTAGACCACGCATACCTAGCACTGGAGAACGCAACACAAGCGGCTGGATTGTGCATCAATCAACAAAAGACCAAATATATGCCGGTAGTGAGGGACCAACACATCCCATTGAATGAAGAAATTAAAATTGGCACGAAAACCTTTGCTACCGTTAGAGACTTCATATATCTCGGCTCCCTCGTCACATCAGAGAACGAAATCTCAATGGAAATAATTACTTCGGCAAACAAATGTTATTTCGTTCTGTTGCGCTACCTCCGATCTAAGATTCTGCCAAGACATCTTAAAATACTCCTATACAAAACTTTACTTAGGCCGATTCTTACTTACGGGGCTGAATGCTGGGTTCTAAGTAAGAAGGATGAAAACAGCCTGCGAATTTTTGAGCGAAAGGTCCTGAGGAGGATTTTCGGTGCTGTTCAAGATAATGGTATCTGGCGCATTCGTTACAATCACGAACTCTATGGACTATTTAAAGAACCGAATGTAGTCAAAATCATTAAATTGTCACGAATGCGATGGGCAGGACATGTGCAACGCATGGACAATTCAAGAGCCCCGAAAAAGTTGCTTGACAGTAAACCAGAGGGCCGTAGAGGCAGAGGAAGACCTAGGGGCCGGTGGATTGACGGAGTGGAAAAGGACATGAGAGTTTTGGGAGTACGGAGTTGGAGAGAGGCCGCTAAAGATCGCCTCAGATGGAGAAATTTGCTTGACCAAGCCAAGGCCCACCCCGGGCTGTAGCGCTTTGATGATGATAAAGAGATTAGACTTCCTATAAAAGCAGGTCCTCGTAACACTAAAAGATGAAGGACATTGGGCAAAAGTATGATAGCGACAGACACTCCCGAGAAGGATCAATCAATATTTTTAAATATGCGATAAACGTAAGTAATTAAAGTGATGGTTCACTGTATACACATTGGTCCACTGTCGACCCAGTGAGTACTTTTACTGGTACACAGTGAACCATTTGCCATCTTTTAAAAAAAACAATATTACCAATAAACTATTAGAATTGGTGCTGAAATTGATATGCAAAACACAAGTTTAATAAATTTCCTTTCATCTAATGTCAATATTTCTTCATTACATTTACGTACGGTGGATTTATAAACGTTTAAACTTTTAGTGGTTTACTGTTTACCATGTCATACTCTCTACTGTCATGTCATACTACACCTAAAACTCACATATTTTTTATTAGAAAGCAAAAAAAGTGATAGATATTCGTATCAACCGACAATTGTCGGTCGAATAATATTTTCTTTATTCATCCAATTAGCGGACGACTTACTTTGTCAAGTACCCGTATTAATAATTATAAATTGTTCGTACGGTAACCGTCCTCACAATATAGATTTAAATCTGATAAATCAGCATTTCTCTTCTTCGGTTACTATAAATAGTACGAATAAGTTAAACACACTCAACAATCTTTTCAGTTTACCTACTCGTAATTTTCCTTGCTTTTCATTTAGTCAATTTTCCGAAAGTGATGTTGAGAGAAATATAATAGCTATAAAATCTGATGCAGTTGGAGCAGATTGTATAAGTCGCAAAATGATTCTTCCTATTCTTAGTCATATCGTTCCTACTATTACTTCTATTTTAAATTCCTCAATTAATTTTAATCATTTTCCTTCCGCCTGGAAAGACGGGCAAATCTTTCCACTTCCAAAAATATCTATCCCGTCTTCTTTTTCTGATTATCGTCCTATATCTATTCTTCCCTTCCTGTCAAAATTACTCGAGCGACTGGTACATAGGCAATTGAGTGCTTATCTTTACGAACACAATCTTTTAAACTCCTTCCAATCCGGTTTCCGTCCTAATCATAGTACTACTACTGCCTTAGTTAAAATCACGGACGACATCAGAGAAGGTATGGATAACCAAAGACTTACTGTCTTGGTACTACTAGATTTCAGTAATGCTTTTAATACGGTGGACTTTGACATCCTGCTAGCTATTATATCATCTCTTAACATATCTCCTGAGGTTGTTGACTGGTTTCGTTCTTACTTGTGCGGTCGCCGACAACGCATTCGGATTGAAGATTCTTACTCCGATTGGTGCGCAGTAAATGCCGGTGTCCCACAAGGTGGCGTGTTGTCTCCTCTCCTATTTTCAATTTTTATTAATTCTATTTGTCTTCAAATATCTTCTCGCTACCACTTATATGCAGACGATTTGCAAATTTATGCCGAAACATCTGTGGCTGACTTACCTCAAGCAATTGAAAGTATAAACAAAGACCTATCCAGTATTGCCGCGTGGGGAAAATCTTACGGCCTCAACTTAAACGCTGCGAAATCGCAGGCAATTATTATTGGCAGTCAAAGGATTCTGTCAAAAACTAGATCTCTGCAAATACCTACTATAGCAATAGATGGTGTTCAGATTCCTTTTAATGAAAAAGTAAAAAATCTTGGTGTAATAATAGATCAACACTTGTCATGGGGTCCGCAAGTAAGCGAACTCAGCCGAAAGATGTTTGGAGCTATTGCCTCTCTTCGCAGATTACGTAATTTTCTTCCGATATCCACCAGAACTGCGTTAGCAAATTCGCTCCTTTTACCAATTCTTGATTATGCTGACATTTGTTATCTTGACATCAAGGAGGAGCATTTGAATAAACTTGAGCGACTCCAAAATCTTTGTATACGGTTTATTTTTGGCCTTAGAAAATATGACCATGTTTCTCAATTTCGTAAAAAGCTCAAGTGGCTCCCAATCCGCTTCCGCAGGAATACTCATATTCTTCATCTTCTCTACTGCGTGCTGTTTAATCCTTCAACTCCTACCTATCTTAAAGAGCGTTTTGAGTTTCTGAATGATTCCCATGCTCGTTCACTTCGCTCTGCTCAGAACTTCACTCTTAAGATTCCTCCTCACTCTTCCTGTTTCTTCACAAATTCTTTTACAGTAGAAGCTGCTCGTTTATGGAATTCAATTCCTTTAAGCATAAAAGGTGCTAAAACCTTGGATAAATTCAAAAGCTTATTAAAAGATTACTATCTATCTCTTTAAGTCTTCTTTTCCTTAGCCCTTTACCTACTTTGCCTTCTTTTATGTACTGTTTCTCAATATAATAATTTTATTTTTATTATTTCCTCTATTATGTTCTATTATATGTATAGTGTATACTATGTATAAATAATATATTGATCGGTTGATATTAATTCTTTTGTATTTATGTATGTATGTATGTATGTATGTATGTATGTATGTATTTATTTATGTATGTACTTATGTATTTATATATCTATCTAAGTATAAATGTAACGTGTCTAAGCATGTACACCGCCTACCTTTTCTTGTAAACTTACTCCTCCACCTCAAGGTTGCCTGGAAGAGATCGCTTCCAGCGATAAGGCCGCCTGATGTGCATCTTTTCTCTGTATCTTTTGATGTATTTCTATTTCTTTTTGTGGTGTACAATAAAGTATATTATTATTATTATTATTATTATAACCGTATTAATAGACTCAGCCAAAGTAATAATGCTAAATACATATCTTATCATGACTTATCTGCTGTACATTTTCTTAACATGTTTTTCTTATAGTTCAAATTGACCTTTCTACTAAACCATTAGATCTACTTAAATATGGACTTGAAGTTATGTGTTCTATATCCCATTCCTTAGTAAATAAACTAAAGTCTTTACTACTGAACGGAGGTCTATTGTCCGAGAACAAGATCTGACAAATTCCATGTCTTGAAAATATTGACTTTAGCTTAGATGAATGATTGGTCTCGCTGCGCTCGACTAGATATCGCCGGCGTACTTGTCAAATGCGGCAACTAATACCGTGCCGAAGTCGGCATACCCCGGCCAGTCGCGCTACAAGCTGTGTGTGAGGTGTACGTACCGAGTGTTTTTTTAAATTTTGGGCATAATACGAACTAAAATGCCAGTTTGCGTTGTGAAACTGTGTAAAAATAATAGTACAAGAATAAGAAGGACACTGGGATCACATACCATCGGTAAGTATCGTATAATTTCGAAATTTCGACATAAAATAACATGAACCTAAACGCCATTCAGTGTTGCCGCGTATACAAGAATCAAGTTCCCGTGGTTGAGATTTTTATAATGTGAATTTATTGTTATTGTATTTTTTATTATATAATCTATTTCATTTGATTACTTTTAATGGATACTTAAAATATTCGGAACACATACAATCTGTTAATTTTGCCTGCCGTTTTTTGCTATGCCAATATTTGTTTGAGTTTGAGACAATGTAATGATAAAAACAACACGAGTTCAAGGCAATTAACAATAAAAAAAGCAAGGCAGTTGTTTACGACCTCAAGGTATCTTTCTTAGAAATTTCGGCACCTCAAAGAAGCGTGTGCCGGGTGCGATTGTCCTCTATGCGTTAATTCAATTGAGATGAAATTTGGGTTAGTTGATGCGCACACGCCAGGGAAGGTTTCTGAATTAAATACCTAATTTGGTCAAGCGTGTGTTTCCGTACAAAATGTTACCAAATTCAGTTCAGTGGTTAAGTTGTGAAAACGTTACAGACAGAGTTGCTTTCATAATGATTAGGTATATGCGTAATGCAGTCATCATTATTATCGTACTATGTTTGCTTACAGATTTCCTGCTGATCCTGTTATTTGTGACCGTTGGACTGCTATATTACGACTCAGTCGAGAAGAAAGTTGGTGGAAACCAGGAAAATGCAGTGTTATATGTTCCGCTCATTTCAATGAGAGCTACTTTTATTTTACAAAAGGTGATTTGAGAAAATTGTGTAAGGGGGCTGTACCACAGAACGCGTTGTTTATCATCAACACTACCGGATAGCATTTCTGACAACAGCACGGTGACTGCAGAACCAAGCACATCAGCTCTAGTTGTCAATGCAGAACCAAGTACATCAGTTTCAGTTGTCGAAAGAACTGAAACTCCACCACTAGATGATTTTCCCGACATTGAATAAAAAAATATAATTTTTGATACACCGATAAAGATAAAGCTTAAAAAGGAGCTTCACAAGAAAACTATTTTACAATTGAAACATAGAAGAATAATTAAAACCTTGCGTGAAAAGACTCGTCGATTAAAAAAAGCTAATCGTAACTTAAAAAGTATTATCAAATCTTTAGAGCAAGAACGGTTCATTGATAATGATATATATAACATTCTCCGTAAAAATATTGTCGCAGCAGATTTGTTCAATAATATATATAAGAAGCATAAAAATGCAAAGAAAATCTTGCCAAAATATAATAACGAACTCAAGAAATTCTGTTTAACTTTAAACTTTTATTCTCCATGTGCTTATAATTACGTGAGGAGTAAATTTAGCACATGTTTGCCACACCCCAAAACATTAGGCAAATGGTATCGCAGCATTGATGGTGCTCCAGGCTTTACTGAAGAGGCGTTCTCGTTATTAAAACTAAAAGCTGATAAAGGCAATGTTATTTGCGCACTGGTAGCAGATGAAATGGCTATACGTCAACAAAGTATGTGGGACCGCAATAAAAATCACGGTTATGTTGATATGGGTACTGGTGTGAATGACACTTCTGTATTAGCATCAGAGGCATATGTGTTCCTATTGGTATGCTTAACTGAGCACTGGAAACTGCCTGTAGGGTACTTTTTAGTGCATGGCCTAACAGGATCCCAAAAAGCGAACTTAATATCGCTATGTTTAAGTAAATGCCATGAAGTGAGTGTACGTGTCGTATCAATTACGTTCGATAGACATCCTTCGAATATCTCCGCGATGGAAATATTAGGTTGTCGGATAAAGGATCCCAAAAACATAAAGAGTACCTTCAAACACCCTTCTTCAAATGACGATGTGGCTGTTTTCCTTCATCCTGTTCATATGTCTAAATTGATCAGAAATCATTTCGAAAGTAAAAAAACTTTTCTAGATGGTGAAGAAAATGAAATTGATTGGAGTTTTCTAGAAAAACTAAACGAGTTGCAAGATAAAGAAGGCCTCCATTTAGCCAATAAAATAACAAAACGTCATTAAGAGTTTCGCAATAATATAATGAAAGTAAAGTTTGCTTGCCAATTGCTAAGCAGAAGTGTTGCAATCGCCCTGAAATTCTGTAGAGAAGATTTACATTTACCGCAATTCGAAAGTAGTGAAGCAACAGAGAAGTTCATATTATTATGGAATAATTTATTCAATACCAGAGATTTGAAGAAACATGGATTTAGTCATCCAATATATAATGGAAATAAAGATCATATTCTTAATTATTTAGAACATGCGAAACAATATATTATAAACTTAAATCCTCCAGAAAACGTTCTTTTAAAGAACACAACCAACAAAAGAAAATCATTGTTAAAAGTTTTAAAACTATTTTAAGTACTCAAGCAAATACTGGATTTTTAGGAATTTTAGTGTGTATTGAAAGTCTCAAACACATAAAGATTTATTAAAATTCATTTCAACCTACAAGTTGACTCAGGATCACATTGAATTATTGTTTTTTGCAATCAGAATGCATGGCGGGTTCAATGATAATCCGAATACTAAACAATTTAAAGGCATATATAGAAAACTATTGTGTCACTTAGAATTAAAAACAAGCGATACTGGAAATTGTATCCCACTACAAAATATTGCTGTTTTAAATTGCTCATCAGCGCTTAAACTACCATGTGTGAACGTTTTGAAGAAGAAAATTCGGTATTGTTGACTGCACTCAAGGGCGGATCCAGCTTTGGTACCAGGGGGGGGTCACATAGTCGTGGTCAAGTCACAAAAAGTTATAATATAATTTTTATAATATAAACTCTTTTGCAAAAAAAAAATGGATACTTTAGATATTTTTCTTTACATCAATGAAGAAGAACAAGAAAGAGGTTTTATTAATTTGACGATGTATTGGCATGTTATTTGAAGCATCCTGGCATGATTCTTCACGTTCTAAATTTAACTTTTGAAATTAACACAAGAAAAATATTGATTATCGTGGATTATTGTAAAATTGCTTTACTAAAGG
Organism: Boloria euphrosyne; assembly: GCA_951802675.2. Classification (NCBI taxonomy): domain Eukaryota; kingdom Metazoa; phylum Arthropoda; class Insecta; order Lepidoptera; family Nymphalidae; genus Boloria; species Boloria euphrosyne. The sequence continues at coordinate 7,316,212 of OX637879.1, read as the reverse complement.
CGCGAATGCTGAAACGAATTTTTTGCTGATTACTAAAATTTTAATTTTCTTGGATATTTTCTGCAAATTAAACAATCAAATCTTTCTTTTTACATTAAATACCACTTTTGATAGGAGTGATAAAGCGACAAGAGCCGGTAAAATTATAGTCCTACTTGAAGAAGGTTGTTCGCAAACTTACGTGTCTCAACGGCTAAATGTGAGTCGTTCAATTGTCCAGAGGACTTGGTTGACTTGGTATCAAGAGACCGGTTTGGTCAAAAGAAGACCCGGTTCGGGAAGAAAACGATGCAAGGAACCAAGAGATGACCGCTTTTTGGTGAGTCAGGCGATGCGGAATCGTAAGAGGAGTAGAAGTTAGCATGTGGTCGGTTAGGAGGAGGCTTTTGGCTGCCTATATCAGGAGTTACCGCCCGGCCCGGGACCCTAAAATACTTCGTGAGCACTGTGTTGCTTGACTTCAGTTTGTTCGAAACTGTGTTTTATGGACTCTGGAGGACTGGAATAAAGTATTGCTTACTGATGAAGCTAGAATCTCTTAGTGTGGAGAAGACCGACGCCGTTGAGTGCTGTAAAGATCATGGGAATGCAATGTGGAAGTGTGTTTCGAAGAAATCACTCCTCATGGTGGAGGCTCCGTTATGTTTTGCTGTAGTGAGTTTGACGGAGCGTACGGAGTTAGTTTTCATAGAAATGGAACACTAAATGCATACCGGTACATAATGGAAGTCCTGATTCCATATGCACAACCCGCAGTGACTGCACTTGGGGAAGATTCCATTTTAATTGACGACAATGCTCGCCCGCGCCGTTCTGGCGACGTGGAAGCGTACATGCAAGAAGTTGGCATCCGTTGTTTAGATTGGCCAGCTCGACATCCTGACCTCAATCTAATTGAGCATGTCAGGGATGTTCTAAAGAGACGAGTAAAATCAGTGCAACCTATTCAAAAAAACATCAGGGAGCTAAAAAGAGTCATTGCAGAAATGTGAGGACGTATTCCTCAAAATGTTATTAAAAACATCGTGGAAAGCATGCCCAGAAGGATCCAAGCTGTGATTTGGTAAGAGGAGGTCACACTCGTTATTAGGTTTTTACATTTGCAACTTTATTTAATTTTAAAGAAGTAAAAAAAACCTCTTCTCTTTATTGCCGACCACTTCTTATTGTTTGGCCGTGTACATCGGTTTTCAAGAATTCATCGATTTATAAAATATTGCCAGAATTCAATTCACGCGTATTAATTTACACGATTGTAAGTAAACAGACTACGTCAAAAAATATTCATTTAAATTAACTCAAGTCGACCTTAGAACGTATATATATTTCCTAACGCGCCCGTTATTTTTTTGCAAATACGTTTATCATGAATAACAGTTGATTGAACTTTGACGTAAGTTTTGTTGTTTCGATTGAAGTTAGATCTAATTCAATTCAATTCTTTGGTTTGTTGGCTTCCATGCGTGCCAGTTGAGCACAAATTATTTCGCCAATGTCACGTTGAATGGAGGAGCCACGTTCGAGATTGGCCGGTGAAATTTTAACTTATTCTACAAAAAGACTGGATTCACAGTATTAAATAGTACGATTTTATTAGTACAATATAACCTCCACCTAAAAACATATAAACAGCACAAGGGTTAAAAAAAACATGTTAGAGAACTACTACAAAGCTTAATTTTATTATATTTAACATATTTACATAAAAATGTACAAAGGGGACTAAACACAAACATCAACAAACATTGAACATTAAGGGGACGGAGGACCTTGAAAGGAAGAGCATCATAAAGGGTACGAAGGAGTTTGGGGCAATTGAAGAGGATGTGGGAAGCTGAGCCTTCATCCAGACCACACTCGCATAATGAGTGGTCCCTTACCCTGATCTTAGCCAGATGAACAGGAGTACTTGCGTGTCCAAAGCGAAGGCGACTAATAGTAGTAATAGCCCACCGTTCAGTATGTTTCTGATGAAAAAACCATGGACGCTTAGGAATCTCCGCCGGAGAGAAGCATAATACTTTCCCTTAAAAGATTTTGATGAATTCCAGTAGCTGAACCATGAGTTGTCTAGATGAGTTTTAGCAAGGGGTAATACATCTTGAGCAGTGTTACTAAAGTGTTCAAGAGAGCCACACTGAGTAGCCACTTTAGCGCCAGAGTCAGCAGACTCATTACCGATAATACCAGAATGACCTGGGATCCAAACTAATTGAACATTAAGATGCTTATTGAGGCATGAGAGTAAAGCTTCACGGATCTTTAATATAGGAATACCTTGTTTTGCTACGAAAAGGGTTTTCTTAAATAGCCAGTAAACAACTTAAGGAGTCACTAAGGTTTATGTTATGAGAGTGAGCGAACAAGATTGCTTCCAATATAGCTACAGCCTCGCCTGTGAATACCGACGATTGAGGAGGGCATTTGAATTGCAGACTAATATTAAATTTAGGAATCCAGCACGCTGAACCAACACAGCCATCTTTAGACAACTTAGAGGCGTCTGTATATATATGGACGTGATTCGACCAATTTTGATGTAAAAAAGCTTTAAGCCTCGTGTTGGTATCAGCAGCACCCTTTACTAGACCAATATCTGTTGTTATAGATGGGGAATAAGTCAAGGCAGGATAGGGGGTAGAGAAGAGTGGATTGGAGTTAAAAGAATTGATAGGATTACGAAGGTTGGTAAATCTACGGAAACTATTCAAAAGGTAGTAAGTAGGTCCACGTGGAGCGTTAATTTCAGATAATTCAGTTAAACGGGGCCACAAGGGGTGGTATGAAAACTGTAATGTTTTGCAGACAAAACGATCAGAAAGGAACTGGCGGCGAAGTTAGATCTAGCTGGACGTTAGTCCAAACAAAGCGCGCGCAGGTGTCAGTGTCACACGAAATGTGACACCAAATGAAAGGTGGCGATAGCGCGGTAAAATTCGATGCGTTCGTTCCCAAATAGTGCGTTTACCATCATAATAAATTGAAATATTACATTTTTTACGCCTAAGCGTGCGTTTTTCAGTTTTTTATATTTTTTTAATGTGCAGGGGGCATCAGTATAAGCTTAAGTTCAAGTTTGTGGGGTTACCGACCTTGTCCCACGGCTGTCATTTTGAAAAAACGAGTGCAAAGAGTTTTCGCGCTATATCTCGTAAACTAGCAACCCTACAAAAAAATATAAAGCAACATTTGTATTAAATTAATTTGTCTACAACTTTGATTCTATTACTTTACACCTTAAAATGGAAAATAAAAAAGTTATAAAAAAATAGCTGAAAATTATTGAACCAATTTTCTTTCGGGCGTTATAACTTTTTTCTGGTCATTTTACAATAAAATGACATCGGAGCAATCTTATAGAGGGTTTTTTAACGAATAATTTTTACTATATTTTTTTTAATTTAATTCATTGATCTGGGTTTTACAGCGCCCCGAATTTGAACGGGTTCTTCAATACTCGCAAGAATACGATAAAAACGAAATAGTATTAGGCTTAGTTTTTTATTATATATGTAATTTTCTTTGCTGCCTCTGAAAAATGCAACCCTAAATGTAACTTTTCAATAGACTATAATATTATATTAAATTAATTAAATATTGAAGGTACTTACATAAAATTTATATTGTGACAAAAAACATAAAAAAAAATATTTTTAACAATATTAATTAGTGATCCACCTAGGTCCTGGAACAATATTAATTAGTGATCCACCTGGTCCCAGCCCAGGGGGGGGTCATGACCCCCATGACCCCCCCCCTGGATATGCCGTTGACTGCACTAGAAACTGTTAACGGTGAATTTGACGAGATCACAGAATTCTTGGATGTGCCATATAATATGTCGAATTTTAAAAATCATGTTGTTGGTTACATAGCAGGGTTTGTTGTGAAGTTCTTGACAAAAAAATTGAAATGATTGCATTGATAATTTAACTACAAATAATCATAGCTGGTTTCACAATGATATTTTAACTACAGATATGTTATACGCTCACTAAAAAACCGAAAAAAGTGTTCCGCGCTGCACACATACACACTTTTCATTCAAGGTACATGTCAAAATGATAGAAAGGGGATAGTCGATAAAATCAATAAGAAAAAAAAGAGACAGCTAGTGTTGTCAATTGCGCGTCAATGTAAACAAACATTAGTCTAGCGACCGATGACATATCAGAATATTAGGCAAATAATTGAAATATATTAATAAATCGAAGTATACTGCGTTCTTACATATGGTATGAGATCCCTTGTGTTTTATTAACTTTGGTATCATAATTGGTGCATTTCCTAAATACACAGGATGGCATTTTTTTTAATTTTGTAGCAGCGTACCACTCGTCGCCATGCGGTGACACAGACTAAAGGCAATACGTCCTAATTAGGACGTTTTCGAGTTTTCACGATTGCGCGCTCATAACATATCTATAGTTAAAATATCATTGCTTTTGATGTTATGTTTACATGAAATGAAGCATAGAGTAAATTGCTGAAATGAAGTTTAATGTGTCAAAATATGTACTGGAATAAGTTGCCACAGTTTGAAATTCAATATTTAAAGTCACTCGCTACAGTTTTAGGTGCAGGATATATGCAAAATATAAAAAAAAATAACCTTAACCTACCGAGCTGAAAATTTTGCAGGATATATGCAAAATATAAAAAAAAATAACCTTAACCATACCGAGCTGAAAATTTTGCAGGATATATACAAAATATAAAAAAAAATAACCTTAACCTATCGAGCTGAAAATTTTGCAGGATATATGAAAAATATTAAAAAAATAACCTTAACCTACCGAGCTGAAAATTTTGCAGGATATATGCAAAATATAAAAAAAATAACTTTAACCTACCGAGCTGAAAAATTTGCAGAATATATGCAAAATATAAAAAAAAATAACCTTAACCTACCGAGCTGAAAATTTATTATTCAAATTCCACCTACTTTTAACATAACATAATTGGTATGGTATGGTATGAGCGGGCTGGTTTTCGCAACTCGACGACTGTGCGCCTATTTTGCGTGTGTATAACATAATTTAAAATAATTCTTAATATAAAATTAATATTTAAAATTTCTAAACTGATATCTTAAATGGCGTCAATTTTTAATTTTTATGTCAAAAGTATTAAGTAATAAATAAGCGTATTTCTCGTTTATAATTTTACGTATTATCCGACCAAAATAAGTAGCACTGATTTTGTAGTACACGGCCATATTGTTTAATGTTAACATCATGTTGGGGTTATAATCTTGTCAGGGATACCAGGCTCAGTAAAATTTTACCCTATTAAGTCCAAATTCGTTATATAAAAATAATAGCTCGTATTTTTATTTATTTTTAGCTTTCCGAAAGAAACAAGTATTCAAGTTTCGTGGATTCAAGCAACTTGAAGAAAAAACTGGCATCCTGATAAGAATGCTCGGATATGTTCCAAACATTTTGAATCACGTTGTTTTCGCAAGACAAAAAATATGACTTTTCTAAATCCGAATTCGATTCCAACACTCTTTATTATTCCCGTAAGTTATACGCACACGTTATTATTTTTATTTAGATTGGTGTATCAAGTCTACTTATTAGCTAGTTAGCTACCTACTTTAAGCTGATTTTATTTTTATTCTCAGGAAAGACAGGACAATTCCTATACAATTGAGCAACCTAGTACTAGTAAACCACTTCGACTTATGGTAAGTTTCTACTTTATACAGGGTTATTTTTTTACCGGTAAAATAAATTTACCACGTCATTGGTATCGGTAATAGATTACATTTCACAAATAAAATCTATGTATATATTTTTTTCATTTCCATTAATTTATCCGTCATCCAATTTAATACCACATGGGCGCACTAACTACAAGGCGTCAACGGGTGCGGTATGAGGTAAAGGGCGGCGGGGTGGGGTGAGCGACTGGCCGGGTGGCGGCGCACGGCACGATTTGGCAATGCATCCACATTTTTTAAACTAGTTTAGCGGATGTCCGGGAATTGGTATTTTTGTTTTTTGTTCCAAAGGGGTAGTAACAAAAAAATGCTGGTATTTTTATTTTTGACAACTATTACGTATGTTGATTTATTGTACTGGTGAAAAAATAACCCTTAATATCTATATAGAAATTCCATCTAGGCGAGTATAATAAATAAACTTTAATCAATAGTGTGCTACTAAAAAAAATAGTAAATGAGATACATACCCACTTCAATCTGGTTTTATTATTATTCACAGGAAAGAGAGGACAATTCCATCACAATTGAGCAACTAAGTACTAGTAAACCACCTGGAATTTCAGGTGGTACTGGTGAATTAACTGAATTTTCAGAATCTCTATCTATGGTAAGTTTATTTTCTACATCTACATAATCTAAAATGGTAATTATATAATTAGTAGGTAATATAAGCATTTTCTTTATACATAAATTATATTTGTTTTAGGATAACAGTGCAAATTATGGAGAACAATCAAGTGAACATAATTTAAGTGGACCAGTAGAAGTGGCTATGGAAATTGAAATTTCTTCCGTAAGTAAATAATAAGTAATCAGTCTGCTCCAGTCTGCACCTACAGTCATAGTTAATAAATTAAGTAATAGGTTTATTATAACAGCCTCTGTAGTCTAGTGGTTAGAGCGTTTATCTCTTGATCCAGAGGTCGTGGGTTCGATCCCCACGGGAAGCAACATCTTTGTGGTTTTGTTTCTAGTTTGGGTTAGACATTGCAAGCTGATTTCTGATAAGAAAGATGATTTTTTATTTATTCAAAACATTTATTTGGTTTTGAAGGTCGAAAGCAACATATCTTGCGCGCTCCCTACAATTGAAATGGTGGAAACGCCTCGGAAACAAAAGTTAAGAAGAACTTTAAACAAGAAAACACTCTTAGCTGACAAAAGAAAAAAGAAAATGGCTATATTGAGGTCGAGAGCCTGGAGATTGAAAAAGAAGACAGCAGAACTTTCGAGTATTATAGAACAATTAAAATCCCGTTCGATGATAAGCGAAGAATCTGCTGATGTGTTGTCTTCTATTGACTCTGCAGATAAGGACTCTTTAAAAAGGTTTATTTGTAAAGAGACCGTAGAAAGAAAATATTCGGCGGAGTTAAGAAAATTTGCCTTAACTCTGCACTTTATTAGCCCTAGGGCTTACGATTATGTCAGAAAACATTTTAATACATGTCTTCCTCACCCACGTACCCTATCACGGTGGTATCAGTTGCGTCGATGGTAATCCAGGTTTTAGCAAGGAGTCTTTTGAAGCTGTCAGACTGCTTAATAAAGCTAACAGTAAAAAAAATCCTTCGCGTAAATTACTTTGCGCCTTGGGTTTTGATGAAATGGCCATTCGGAAGTTTTGATGACAAAGATTGTTTGTTTTGGCGGAACATTTTTTCGCTTATTTCACAAATAGCTTCAACGTCTTTACTGGGGTAGTGTAATCCTCCCTTGTCTTTTTTAAATTGTAAACTATTATATTTTTCCGTTATTAAAGCAGAGACACATTTAGAACATTTCAATTCTTTTTCAAGTTTATTGACAACAAACCCTGCAATATATATGACAACCTGTTGAGAGAATTCGGTTAGTTTGCTTGGATCTGTTATGTAATCATGGTCTTCCATAGTACATATAATATCTTCTCCACAGCCAAAGTTGTCATTTTCAGAATTGTTTGAATCGATCAGTTTAATTCTATCTGTTATTTTGTTGATTGCTACTTCATGTCTAGTGTAGGTGAGAATATTGATTTCCTGTAATGGGATACAATTTCCAGTCGTTATATGTTTTAGCTCCCCATGTACGAGCATCCGTTTAAAAGCGGATTTAAACTGTTTCGCAGTCGGGTTATTATTAAAACCACCCTTAGCCCTTATGGCACTAAAAAAATATTCCAGGTGGTCCTGGCTAAATTTGTAGGTACAGATAAAACGAAGGGAATCACTACTTGTGTGGGTCTCATATAGGTAACAAATATTTTCTATTTTTCTTTCGGTTTCTATTGGTGTTCAATAAAGGTCTACCCCCTAACTTCAGGTGTGTCAAGTACTCAAACATTTCTTCTAGAAATTTTGACGTGACAACGTCTTAAATTAGGTTGCGGCTGGGAGTCACTTATGAAAAAGTGTAACGCTCGGTAACGTTACGATGAGTCACCGAACGAGAGAGAGGCCCGCCGAATGCCTTGCGTCTCTCTCCCACTCAACTATTAAAATATATTTCTATAGTTAAAATTTGTGCAATTCTTATTTTCATTCAATTCCTTGTTCCTATTGTGCAATTTAATTATATTCATATCAATAAATATTCTACCGAGAAAAAGACGTTGTCACGTAAAATCTTCGCCCGTAAAACCGACTTTACAGGCAACCATTTTTTTGTGCCGTTGATAGTTTCCCTTGTATAAAGGTTTTTTGAAAGCATATGCATTCATATTTCTCGAATTCAATAAATCAAATAAATCATTTATTTTTCTAATGAACTCTACTGTTGCTGCTGAATTCTGAAACCCGTCAATATGAAGCTCATTAGTACAAAATTCAATAGCGTCGGCAACTGAATTGCTAAAAGTCTGGGCTGCCAATTTCACCTTCATGATTTGTTTGGTGAAATTTTCATGAGCTCTAGTCAACTTGTTGCCCAAGTGCAACCCCTCATTTTCCTGTAACTCCACCAAAAGTTTTATATACTCCCAGGAAATCGTGCGACCCTGTCCATCAGTTATTGGCCCCTTTTGAGCTAGCGTGTTTCTTACTAGCTTCAACATGTGTGAAGGGTCCGGAAAAATCACCACCTTTTTGTCTCCGATACAAAAGGAAGGATCGACATCTGCATCATGTAACTTGCACCCTAATATTTTTGCCATCGCAAAATTTGTGGGGCATCCATCGAAAGTAACTGATATAATATCAACTCCACATTCACCATTTCGATGCACGTCTTCACTAAATTTGCTTTTTGGTCTGCAGAAATACCATTGATTAGGAAGTAGCCTAATGGTATTTTCCACGAACCATTCACACATGTTAACATGAAAACTAGCGCTTCTTTGGCCAATTGGCCACTGTTTATATTGTTACCACAATATTAAACAATATGGCCGTGTACTACAAAATCAGTGCTACCTATTTTGGTCGGATAATACGTAAAATTATAAACGAGAAATACGCTTATTTATTACTTCGAGTTTAATAATTATTGTGCAGCGATGTTAAAAACAAAGTAGCTAACCAATCGCTAGGAGTAAATATACATGAAATAGCTAAAATAAGCTTACTTACCGATGATAGGTTATGTTTGGAATTTTTCGTTCTGGGCGGTTTTTACAGCCTATTACACAGCAACGTCCCATATTTTGGCATATGTTCTAACAAAACAAAACACTGAACTATTTTTGACAACTTTAAACGTCACAAACACTAAATATTTAACAAAACACCGATTGTCAACATTCATTTGTTTGGAATCGATGCAATGGGTCCAAACAAAAGAATCGCATACGCAGAACGAGATAAAAAACAATACGTTTGTCTCGCTTGTTCTTACGTAGGTTGAAATTTGTGCGTCCCTCTCACATAATTATTATTATTTTAGTGTCTTGTCTATACCCTATTCTCTGTCTACGTTATTTTGTAAAATAAAGAACAATAAACATCTTTTTATTATAAAATCTGTTTTATTTAGACACGACTTAATTTACAAACCAAATACAGAATAAAGCATTGTCTTGTTGTAAGTAATTTATATATTTTTTAACAAATACGATATTGATTTCACAGAAGCTTTCATCAATTTTGGCGTACAATATGAAGAAAATTGATTTTACCCTAATTTTACCGGTTTCTTGTGGGAGAGTTTTAGTAGGAGCTTGCAACACTTGTCATGCGTTATTCCTATCTCATAGGTATACACTGTTGACCACTCTATTACTATACTCTCTCTACGTGAAGTTCAATCATAATTATATGAGCAGTTTCATTCGAAGCGATTTATTTTACACATTGTAGCTACCCCCACGCGTCAGCCATCCACGGATATTTAGAGCAGTCAACATATTTTTTGACTGCCCTCCACTAAGATACCACACTCCACACAGTGACATTTTACTTCATTATGTTTAAAGTTGAATGATATAATTTTATTTCGCTTTTCTAAAAAGGGTTGGGTTTACCAAACTTGGTGGGATGATGATGCTTCGAATGAAGCCGCTCATATAATTATGATTGAACTTCACGTCAGAGAAATTCGTTTAATCATCAATTATATTTCGCAGCTTCATTCTTCGCGATTTATTTTACACATTGTAGCTGTTTAGAGTTCAAGAAATAGCGAAATGAAATTAGAAACATCTCACAAGCAAGCAAGCTCTTTAGTATCATCAAAGAGCAGCTGCACGCCATAATGGCTACCGAAATATTCAATGTATGTGAAGTGATTTTATGTATAGTTTAATAAAATTGATGAATAAATTTCATTCCTCTTTTGACAATATGTATTTTTCTACACCTCAGACTAATTTTGTCATGGTTCCTAGTTCTACACAAGCATTGATCTGGCATAACAGATATTATGATAAAAAAGGATGTAGTTAATCAATAATTCGATATTTAAATTATGTAAGTAACTTCTCCTTTGTTGTCTAAGGCATTTATAAACTTTTACTAAATTTTAATATATTTTTCATTGTTTTTTTTTTTTGTTTTTACTCTATGCACACTAACAAGTGCATTGAGTCGATGAGAAGAAGTTAGAAACTTTCTTCTGCAATGTTATAATTAATTGAAATATAATTAGGACATTAGAATTAAATGAAGTACTTTTATAAAAGTTTTTAGACAGAATATTATGTCATTGTTTGTAGTTTTTTTTAATTTTTTTTAAATATTATAATGTTATAATGTATAATAGGAACCGACAGTTCATATTAAAAAATGGTATAAAATGGCGATTCTCTGATTTCGTGCCAATCGCATGTTATAGTATAAAAAATAAATATCTATTTTTCAAACAATTCAATGCCTGCAATACAATCTAATTATACTTTTCTAGCTAGTGCACTAAAATACTACGGTCAAAAGTAAGCCCCCTAAAAGGAAAATAAAAATTTTATGCCAAAATGTTTCGAAAAAAAACCTTCAACGTTTCAACGTGACTACCAAAGTAAACTATTTTAAATTTCAAGGAAATAATAGTTTCATATATGTACAATTTATTTATTGCATTCAACTAATGTTAAAGTTGTAATTATCAGCTTATATAAATATACAAACCGTTTAATTATTTTTAAAACAATATAATTATCTTTGTCACGAAAAAATGGTCATTTCCGAAAGCGGAGGAGAAAATCCAAATATGTTTTTACGTGTACACCCTACTATTGTCTCGCTCACCCCACTCGCTTCCGCACAGCTCATTCGACCCAAAGAGCCCGACGGGGAAACACGTGCGCTTTAGTAAAAAAATATATAAAAATACATATTTGCGTTAGTGTTAACGGAAATCACGTTTGTCACAGTTTGGTGGTCATTATCGTAACCAAAATATTTCGGGTTAGTAAATTTATTTATGTTTGTTTATTACGTCTACTATATTCGTCTTTAGTTCTATTTTTACGAGTAAAATTTATTGATTTTTCGCATTTATAATAAGGGATATAAAAATTAAAATGATCCAAAACGTCATTACACTCATATTCATTACCTGCAATTACCATCAGTTTTTAAAGTGAAGGTAATGACAAAGAATTGATTGATGTATATTCTTGTTTTTATTAAAAAGCGTCAGTTAGATAAAATTAGGTTGAATAATATGTATAATCCATCCAAACACTGCAAATATCTCAAGATTTTTGTCCCCATATCTACCAATAATATTATAAATGAGATAATGTTAGATACTTTTATTGGTTTGCTTTTCTTTCACGCAAAAATGTCACATTAAGAATGAACATTTTTTTAAGTAGATCCCTACTTAACCTATCCATGTTTGGGTTCAAAATATCGCTCAGAGTACTTTTATCGCAGTCTTATACTCCATGTCATAGTAAAACGTAGTTCAACATAAATTTCACAATGAAGCACATTTATATATTTGTAATATTTTACGCTTTTGCTTGAAATATATTTCAAGTGGTAGTGCCATGCTTGTTACCTTGTAGCAGAATTACCGGGTAGCAGCCGAATGGGCCGGCACGCCCCGTATAGTACCACTCTCTCACAAAAGACCGGCGTGAAGTGGCAGCTATGCTGTCGCGTTTCGTCCGGTAAGTGAGAGTCCGGGAGGCCCACTCCCCGTCCCTACTCCCGTCCTTCTCTCTCCTCTCTCCCTCCCTTTCCTGAAAGGCCGGCAACGCATATGCAAGCCCTGTGATGTGCGTTAAGTTGGCCCCGCAATTTTCGAATTTCTAAAAAATAAAAAATGTGCTGTAATGTGCCCAGCTTGTGCTATTATGTGCCGCTAATTAAAAAAAAATTAGCACAATAAAAATCATTTTTATGATGTGGTCCTTTTTTTCAAGTACTGTTGGCCCCGACATTGTGGTGTATCGGCAAAATTAGAATTGTGCTGCGGTGTGCTCAAGATGTGCTATCGTATGCCAGTGTTGAAAAAGAAAAAAAATTAAAAATGTCGCACGGCCATATTATGATGACCCCACGATTTTTGAATTTCTAAGAAATTGAACATGTGCTGAAATGTGCCCGGTGTGTGCTATTATGTGCCACTTAAAAAAATAAATTGACACAAAAAATAATTTTTTTGTGAGGAGTCCTTTTTTTGGTAATGTCCGGTTGGCCCCGACATTTTAATGTATCGAAAAAATTTTAATTGTGCCGTGGTGTGCTCAAGATGTGCTATCTTGTGCCAGTGTTGAAAAATAAAAAAAATGAAAAATGTTGCTCGGCCATATTATGATGACCACACCATTTTTGAATTTCTAAGAAATTGAACATGTGCTGAAATGTGCCCGATGTGTGCTATTACGTGCCACTTAAAAAAATAAATTGAAACAAAAAATAATTTTTTTATGAGGAATTCTTTTTTTTCAAGTCCAGTTGGTCCCTAGACTTTACTGCATCGGAATCATTAGAATTGTGTCGTGGTGTGCTCAAGATGTGCTATCGTGTACCAGTGTTGAAAATGAAAAAAAATGAAAAATGTTGCTCGGCCATATTATGATGACCACACAATTTTTGAATTTCTAAGAAATTGAACATGTGCTGAAATGTGCCCGGTATGTGCTATTATGTGCCACTTAAAAATATAAATAGACACAATTTTTTTTTGTGAGGAGTTTTTTTTTGTCAAGTCCGGTTGGCCCCGACATTTTACTGTATCGGAAAAAATTGAATTGTGCTGTAGTGTGCTCAAGATGTGCTATCGTGTGCCAGTGTTGAAAAAGAAAAAAATTAAAAATGTTGCATGGCCATATTATGATGACCCCACAATTTTTGAATTTCTAAGAAATTGAACATGTGCTGAAATGTGAAATAATTTATAATTATGGCAATATTATTAACTTATTTTTAGCTAGTATTATTATAATTATTATAATTTTTATTTTAATATTAGTTATTCAAAAGTATTATGTAGTGTTGCTATTATAATAATATGTATATTTTCTTACCTATAAATTGTTTATGCTAAGTTACATTTTATAATTTTAAATTAAGTATTAATTTGATATAAGAAAATTAAGTTAAAATTGCTAAAAATATAAATTGAATTTTGATCATAATATGGCCGAGCAACATTTTTCATTTTTTTTCTTTTTCAACACTGGCACACGGTAGCACATCTTGAGCACACCACAGCACAATTAAAATTTTTCCGATACAGTAAAATGTCGGGGCCAACCGGACTTGACCAAAAAAAGGACTCCTCACAAAAATTTTATTTTTTGTGTCAATTTATTTTCTTAAGTGGCACATAATAGCACATACCGGGCACATTTCAGCATATGTTCAATTTCTTAGAAATTCGAAAATTGTGTGGTCATCATAATATGGCCGAGCAACATTTTTCATTTTTTTTCTTTTTCAATACTGGCACACGGTAGCACATCTTGAGCACACCACAGCACAATTAAAATTTTTCCGATACAGTAAAATGTCGGGGCCAACCGGACTTGACCAAAAAAAGGACTCCTATAGCACTGGTAGGTGCCGTTGGGTTCAAACTTTACAATCAAAGTAGTTCACAAACAAAAAAAGGTAAGTACTGTACTAAGCGCGGGCGCGGAGCGTAATGGAATAGCGACTGCCTAGTTCAAACTCAACTGCTCGCCTCGTGTCTCTTTCTCTCTCGCTCGCCCGGTGCCTCTCACCGGTGGCTGATGCAATACATCGTAAACATTACTAATTACCTACCTATCTTACTTAGTATTAACATTGGTACCACACGCTATACACTCCCCCTCGAGTTCTTGAGAACGCCCTCGCTCATGAACTCGCACAACACAAAACACCTAACACACAGGAGGTACATGCTTTCGAGGACGCCCTCTTTGACGTTTAGGTAACACGGGACGAGGAGGCGAACCATCGCGGTCATAAAAACGTGTAAGCTCCGACACGTGGTATTTCCCTAACACCTTATTCGGAGAATCTAAGTTAGCAATAAGGTAAGCCGTAGGACTAACGCGTTTCGCAATAACATAAGGTCCATCCCTCTTTGGGACAAACTTGGCAGAGACATTCTTTGCTGCATTACTGAGCACATGCGACCTTAAAAGAACCTTATCCCCCTCTTCGAAAACCTCAGCAGGTTTCTTAGACTTATCAGCATATTGCTTACGTCGATCCTGTTGTGTTTCCACTCTTTCCCTAGTGGCAATGAACGAGTTGACAAACTTTTTCAAATAGGGCGTTATTTGCGGAACAAAATTATCTTTACTGAGAATTGACCTAATGTCATGCTGCACATCGACTGGCGACCGAAGCTCCCTGGCGAAAGTAAGATACGCTGGAGACGCTCCAGTGGTCTGACAGACCGCCGAATTCATGGCGAACCTTATGGAAGGAAGATGCTGAGGCCACGAAGAATGATCAACTTCAACCAGACGTGACAAATGAAACTTCAAATCCCTATTTTTGCGCTCAGCTGGATTAGCTGCGGGATGGTACAACGGTAACAACTCCTGAGCGATACCTAATACAAACATGCATTGTTGCATAACAGCTGAGACAAACTGAACACCATTGTCTGACACAATGCGCCGAGGAAGACCATAACGCAAGAAATACTCTTCAATCAACGTACGGGCACAAGCTTCGGACGTTGCATCCTTCAATGCAAAGAGCTCAACCCAGCGAGTCGCAGTGTCTTCTACTAGCAAAATCCACTTTTCTCCGTTATCACCTGCGGGAAGCGGGCCAAACAAATCTATTGCTAACACTTCACCCCTTTGGTTGAGAACAGGAGTTTGCAACAAACCCGTTGGCTTCGTGTTAGAAGACTTGTAACGCTGACAGGTAGGACACGTTTTAATATATTCAGTAATAAACCTATGCATACCGGGAAAATAAAAAGACTGAGCGACCCTGGCATACGTCCGATCTACTCCGTGATGACCGGCTATGTCAGTGTCGTGACACTCCTTTATGATTTCAGGACGAAGGGTGGCTGGGACAACCAGTTGAGGCTCCTCACTGTCCACATCGGGATTGTACCGATACAGTACACCTTGCTGCATAAAGTAACCTCTTTCAGACCAACGTTTAAGACTAACAGACTCAGTGTCAACCTCCTCCAAATCGTTTATAATTTTCTTTAATTCCAGATCGTCGAGCTGCGCACTTCGGAGATCAGCGGGACTTCTAGCTGGTAAGTCGATAATAACGGAACAAATTCCACACTGACCTTTTTCTTCTTCATTACAGGTTGGACGACTTAGCGTATCTGCAATGACATTAGCTTTACCAGGTGTGTATTGAAACCTTATATTAAAGGACTGTAACTTAAGTGCCCACCGCACTAATCTACCCGACGGTGACTTAAGGGTTAGAAGCCACTTTAACGGCTGATGATCGCTGCCTATTATAACCTCGTGACCCTCGATATATCTCCTGAATCGTTCTACAGCCCATACTACATCTAAAGCCTCGCGCTCCGTAGTGCTGTAATTCCTTTCAGCTGGGATTAACAGGCGACTAGCGTATTCAACCGGCCGTTCTTCTTTACCCTCGCCCTGTAGCAAAACCGCCCCAATAGCATAACTGCTAGCATCCGTTCTCAATACAAAAGGTTTGCTATAATCGGCTTGGACTAAAATCGGCGCTGACGAAAGACGCTGCTTCAACTCCTGGAAGGCCTGTGCCTGATCTGCACCCCAAGACCATGGTTGATTTTTCTTTAATAAACGCGTCAACGGCTCGGCCACTGCGGAGAAACTGGGTATAAACTTTCTGAACCAAGAACACGTCTGTAAAAAGGACTTAAGATGACGCGTAGACGAAGGTGTCTTCATGTCCAAAACTGCACGAACTTTGTCGTCATCAGGTGACACCCCATCCTGAGTGATGACGTGACCAAGATACTTAACCTTGTCACGTGCAAAGACACACTTCTCTCTATTCGCTCGTAACTTAAATAAACGAAGCCTATCGAAGACCGCGCGTAAATCTGAAATATGATTTTCGAAACCTTCGGAAACCACTAATAAATCATCCTGGTACGCGAGCAAGGTCACATGCTTTAAAGAAGCTCCCGTACGAAGTCTATCTATGAGCCTCTGAAAGGTAGACGGCGCATTCTTTAAGCCAAACGGCATGCGTTTGAAACGGTATAAACCAAACGGAGTCAAGAACGCAGTTTTATCTCTATCCTGCTCGCGTAGTGAAACCTGCCAAAACCCGCTGCGCATATCAATAGTACTCATATAACAATTCTTTTTAGTTGATTGAAGAAGCTGATCAATTAAAGGCATAGGATACACATCCGTCTTAGTAATTGCATTGAGCTTCCTATAATCAACACAGAACCGTACCTTGCCATTGGCCTTTGGTACCAACAGAGCTGGAGATCCCCAGGCAGATTTGCATTCCTCAACAATGTCATCCGCCAACATTTTCTCGAGCTCGACCCTCATCAACTCCTTCTTAGCTGGGGTTAACCTATAAGGTGGAACAGCAACAGGGGGGTGGTCACCGGTATCAATAATATGCTCAGCGAAAGGAGTCGCGTCTCCCCCTGGCTCAAAGATATCCTGATGCTCTGCAAGAAGCTGGGCAAGAATTTCGCGTTGACGATTGTCGCAAAAGGTCGCCTCGTCATCCCGAAGTACCTCTAAAGCGGAACACGAAGATATAGGTGACGTGCCTTCAAACTGCATTTTAAAACTTTTATTTACATTTTCAGCAAAATTCCAGCTGCTCTCACCAAAGTTCAAAATGAGATTAAATATATTGAGAAAGTCTATACCTAATAAGCTTTCATTATTATTAGAATCAGGAAAAATCATAAATTTTACATTTTTAGTTTTATGTTGAAGTGTCACCTCTACCTCCGCGGTCAAAACATTCATTTCCCTACTAACACCATCCGCCAACCTAACAATTTGTGTCGACGGCACTAACGGGTGTCCTAACTTTAATAAGAGAGCATAGAGCGTGTGGCCCGCGACACAAGTCTTAGCTGCGGTATCTATAAGAGCGGTACCACGAACCCCTAAAATGCTTATATGTAACAATGGTCTACGAAAAGTAATCTTATTGACTTTATCTAAACATTTAAAATTATTACCATTACGTTCACTAATATTATTATAACATTTATCACTTTTACTATTATAATATTTATTAACACTTTTATTATTACAACGCTTATTACTATATAAACAGTCGCGTACACAATCCCCTACGGCGAGCGCAGGGTTACCTTTACAACACTTGCACAATGACGGGTTAACTGCCGCAGCGGCCGGCGGCGCAACGCCAGCAGCAGCGGCGGCTACCGCGGCCGGCGGCGAGCGCGAACGCGCGGGCTGGCGCGAACGCGCGGGCTGGCGCGCATCGGGAGCACGCGAAAACATGCCCGCCTCACTGCCACAGCTATGAGACGTACCTAACGTCCCGTCGACGTTGTAAGACGTAAACTCGACCGAGTAAAACGACTGTTGACTCGCACAGTTTTTACACTTAGACCTTATAACATTTGCCGCACCACAACCGTAACACTTTATTTCACTTTTTAATTTTTCACTAGACTCATTATTGCGTTTAAGTTTTTCACATGAATCTTTTAAATGACCTACGCGCTTGCAGTATAAGCAAAACTGTTTTTTTACTTTAGATACGATTTCTGTAGAACTGCCGGCCTCGCCGGCGACACTATTCATAATCTCCGACGACGGCAGCGACGACGACGACGACGCTCTCTGCGTACTCGTACTCGCCTTCCTCTGCGACGGTATAGCTTTTGAGGCTTCCACGAAAGAATCTTCGACCGAACGACATTTTTGTAGAAGTTCGTCAAAAGTAACAAAACTTTCTCTGCTTATACGCTTACGTATACGCGAACTAAGAAGACCGAAGGTCATGTCGAGTTCGACCTTCTCAGTAAGATCGCCTTTAGGTATCTTCGCTAATAACGCTCGTACTTTAGAAATGAAGAGATCTGTATGCTCGTTATCTTGATTCATCGCAAACAACTTTTTATAAATACGAAAAGGGGGGTCATGTTCGCCAAAAGCACTTTTAATTTTTAACAAAGCTTGCGACCATATGCTCGTTGACCTCTTCACCCCTTGCCACCACACAGCAGCCGGTCCCTCCAACAACATTGAAAATCCACGAAGGGCGTTGTCATCAGACATATTAACGCATTCTTTGTATGTCAGTATAGCATCTAAGAAGTTTTCCAAAGATTCTTCTGGACGACCGCCATAACGCGTCGTGCACTTCGCGAAATTTCCATTTGTAACGAACGCAGTGCTCGACGTATGAAGCTCCGACGCACTTTCGTGAAGCGTATGCGGCGTAGATGACCTTACTTCTAGCAACAACTGTTGGCAGAACTCTTTTTGAGACTGCTGAAGTGTAGCAATTAAACTAGCGAGAGTTTCTTGCGACATCATAACGTTGCCGGCAGCCTCAGCACCATAACCCGCCTTATTACTTCGAGTAAGCGGCATTTTTTTTTCTCGTGAACTTATACCTAACACGTTGGGCAGCCACTTATAGCACTGGTAGGTGCCGTTGGGTTCAAACTTTACAATCAAAGTAGTTCACAAACAAAAAAAGGTAAGTACTGTACTAAGCGCGGGCGCGGAGCGTAATGGAATAGCGACTGCCTAGTTCAAACTCAACTGCTCGCCTCGTGTCTCTTTCTCTCTCGCTCGCCCGGTGCCTCTCACCGGTGGCTGATGCAATACATCGTAAACATTACTAATTACCTACCTATCTTACTTAGTATTAACATTGGTACCACACGCTATACTCCTCACAAAAATTTTATTTTTTGTGTCAATTTATTTTTATAAGTGGCACATAATAGCACATACCGGGCAAATTTCAGCACATGTTCAATTTCTTAGAAATTCAAAAATTGTGGGGTCCTCATAATATGGCCATGCAACATTTTTGATTTTTTTTCTTTTTCAACACTGGCACACGATAGCACATCTTGAGCACACTACAGCACAATTCAATTTTTTCCGATACAGTAAAATGTCGGGGCCAACCGGACTTGACAAAAAAAAACTCCTCACAAAAAAAAAAAATTGTGTCAATTTATATTTTTAAGTGGCACATAATAGCACATACCGGGCACATTTCAGCACATGTTCAATTTCTTAGAAATTCAAAAATTGTGTGGTCATCATAATATGGCCGAGCAACATTTTTCATTTTTTTTCATTTTCAACACTGGTACACGATAGCACATCTTGAGCACACCACGACACAATTCTAATGATTCCGATGCAGTAAAGTCTAGGGACCAACTGGACTTGAAAAAAAAGAATTCCTCATAAAAAATTTATTTTTTGTTTCAATTTATTTTTTTAAGTGGCACGTAATAGCACACATCGGGCACATTTCAGCACATGTTCAATTTCTTAGAAATTCAAAAATGGTGTGGTCATCATAATATGGCCGAGCAACATTTTTCATTTTTTTTATTTTTCAACACTGGCACAAGATAGCACATCTTGAGCACACCACGGCACAATTAAAATTTTTTCGATACATTAAAATGTCGGGGCCAACCGGACATTACCAAAAAAAGGACTCCTCACAAAAAAATTATTTTTTGTGTCAATTTATTTTTTTAAGTGGCACATAATAGCACACACCGGGCACATTTCAGCACATGTTCAATTTCTTAGAAATTCAAAAATCGTGGGGTCATCATAATATGGCCGTGCGACATTTTTAATTTTTTTTCTTTTTCAACACTGGCACACGATAGCACATCTTGAGCACACCGCAGCACAATTCTAATTTTTCCGATACACCACAATGTCGGGGCCAACTGTACTTGAAAAAAAGGACCACATCATAAAAATGATTTTTATTGTGCTAATTTTTTTTTAATTAGCGGCACATAATAGCACAAGCTGGGCACATTACAGCACATTTTTTATTTTTTGGAAATTCGAAAATTGCGGGGCCAACTTAACGCACATAGCCCTGTGGTGTTGCAGATGTCCATGGGCGGAGGTGATCACTTACCATCAGGTGAGCCTCCTGCTCGTTTGCCCCCTTTGTCCCATAAAAAAATGTTCTCTATACTATTTTCTTCAGTTTCTTTCCGGGTTCATCATCATCAGCCCTTTTTGACGTCCCACTGCTGGGCACGGGCCTCCCTCAGTAGGAGGGGGATCAGGCCATAGTCCACCGCGCTGGCCTAGTGCGTGTTGGCGGACTTCACATGTCTTACGAAAACTTGCTAGGTTCTCTCAGACATGCAGGTTTCCTCACGATGTTTTCCTTCACCGTAAGACAAGTGGTAATCATGATAGAAATGATTCGCACATGAAAATATCAGAGGTGCGAGACCCGGATTTGAACCCGCATCACTCGGTTATACAAGCGACTTTCCGGGTTATTAACGTAATATTATTGCTTAACGCCTGACACTTTTTTTTCTCCTTCAAAGAAAAATTATGGCAAAGGTCAAGAATAAAAATACTCGCGAAGAAAAGCTGGCTGAGGCTCGCCTCCATAAGAGAAAAAAATATGCACATATAAAAGAAGATCCAGAGAAATATGCTGTCGAAAAAGAAAAGGAAAGATTGAGATATTTGCAGCGGAAGGAGCAAATAAAAGTGAAAGCTATAGGAGAATTAACGCCAAGGGCACAACGCCAAAAAAGAAAAAAACGGAGACAGAGTCGCAAACGCTATTTGGAAAAAAAGAAAAAACAATGGTGCAATTGCTGATTGATGATTCTCTCCCTGGCAGTGATCTAGAACCAGAACCCACAGCAGTTGAAGATCCATTGGCAGGACCATCGGCGCCAGTCTTAGAAACAAGTGAACAATATCACTCCAATAATAACATAAAAAATCCAAATGTTTGTACTGATTGCATTAAGAAAAACCGGCAAATACGACAACTACGATACATACATCAAAAAAATATTAGAACTGAAAAGAGAGTTAAAAGACTCTCAAAAAAGAAGGCCGCAGTGCAGAGATCTTTATATAAACTCATTAAAGACCAAAGAAAATTGCAAGCAGATAATCCATCGACAGAACAGAAAGTACTAGGTTTAGTTAAGAATATAGAAGAATATAAAAAAAAGAGGCAAAGAAAAAACTTATTTTTGGTGAAATCATTACTAGACAAATTAAATCTGGATGCAAAGCTATACCAAAAAATGATAAACGCAGATTCAGCAATTTATTTGTCAACTTCAAAAAACACAAAATGTTAAATACTATAAATTCTTTTACGTTAAAACAACAAAAAAATAAAGAAAATAACGAAGAAAAAATTAAACAGGAGATCGAAAACTTTTTTGAGAATGATTGTAACAGCAGAATAGCAGCGGGTAAAAAAGAATTTAAAAAAGCAGCTGGATTAGTTAAGCAGAAGCGGTACCTAACCGATACACTGAAAAATTTGCATGCGAAATTTCTTATGACTCACGACTGTGAAGTCGGATATTCAACATTCTGCAAATACCGTCCATTTTGGGCAGTCTTCCCAAAAGAGTCTAATAGAAATACTTGTTCTTGCATAGTACATATAAGCATGGACCTTTTGATTAAAGCTCTCAATAAGCTCTGGATTACTAGCAAACCTGTGTTGTGACACTCGTAAAGAAGAGTGTTTGAATAGAACGTGTCATTTGTGCTGTAACAAAGTTGTTGAATATGAAGAATTTAGAAACGACGAGACTATAAAATATTTCCAATGGGCCGCAAAAACCGAGAAATATACAGTTAATGGGATAGAAAAAGCTTCAAAAAACATCTAAAACTGAACTACAAGACCTGCCTCTTCGTTTAATTACAAAGCTAGAAGAATCTTTGCCTCGATTCTTCAAACACTGCTTAAATATCGTCCAACAATATAAAAACATCAGCGCATTAAAAAAGTCATTAACACCAAAGGAAGTTTTGATTCATATAGACTTTTCAGAAAATTATATCACTAAATTTCGTGAAGAGGTACAGGCAAAACATTTCGGTGGCAGTTCCGAACAGATTACTTTGCATACTTCAGTGTCGTATTTTTTGAACCCTGACACAGGAACATATAAAATCAACAGTATGTGTACTCTCAGTGATTGCAACAGACACGACGCTGAAGCCGTATGGGCACATATAATACCAATCTTAGAACGCATAAAAAATTTCACACAAATAGACACCATACACTTTGTAACTGACAGCCCATCGAGCCAGTACCGGAATCGCTAAATATTTTATATCATTTCACAACTACAGAAGCAGTTCCCAAATTTAAATAATATCACATGGAACTATTTAGAGAGCGGGCATGGCAAAGGAGCTCCTGACGGAATAGGAGCAGTCATAAGACGTACAGCAGACGCATGTGTGCGCTTCGGGCAAGATGTGGGCACCTTAGAAGATTTCTGGAATATATTAAAAGGGATAGAAAAATCCCACAAAACTTAAAATATTTAAAGGCACAATGTCTGTGCACCAAGTGCTCTGGTCATCTAATAGTCTGCGAATGACTTTTAGGAAATTAAGTTGCATTTTTTGTCAAAATGGAATTGACTGTGTTCATGGTTACCACCTAGGGTACATGGATATACCTGAAGATACTATTGATCCGGAAGAAGGGTTACTGAATGATTTCTTGGAGGCAAATACTACACCTGAAATTATCGACGCAATAACGAATTCTACGGAAATACTAAATAGTACTCAAGCCATCTCAGCCACTATACAAGACAGCTTAAATTATGAAAATCAAGAAGGACAATCTCAAAATATTATTAAAGCTAAGACAACATCAAATAATGTAAAAATACTTTCAGAAGCACGTTCACACTGGTCCAACACCCCATTTTATATTAACGCTCCATCTAAATTCCGGACATCGCGATTCAAAAATTTTTATGCATTACCACTAACAAAGAATAAAAATGTTAAAAAAAAAGAGTACAATAGAGATGACAAGAGATATAGATTGTACCAAAAACAAAGAAAATGAAGACGACGATGATTTTAATATATTTTAAAAAGGTTGATTTCAAGTTTATAGATTAATTCCCTGGGTAATTGTAAGACTGATTTGAAGGTGTTTATGAACATATTAAAAATATCTAATTTAAAAATATAATTCTAAATATCATTTACCTAATATAGAAAGTAAAATAGCTCTGCTATGTAAATTTTGTCAACTTATTGCGTTAAAGTGTCAATTAGCTATGTAACTATGACTCTTGCTTACGCGTAAGCAGTTTTACTTAAATCGGTTTGTTGAGTTCCGACTTCGGACTTTAATGTTTGTATGGTAGACATTGCGAGTTAAACAATAATCTTAATTATAAGTACTAATTTATATTTTTCAGATTAAAGATTATTATATTCTTATAATAATTGTTGATGCTACTACTGATCGTTTGAGGTTATATTCAACACGTGTTTTATATTCCTTTTCGTTACAATTTGTTACAATTTTTTGTTACGTAACAAAAAAGAGTTAACAAAAAGGAAGTAAGGGTGATTTTATACTGCTGAATTATACGTCACACGTTTATTTTGTTACAAAAAAATCTAGCAATGCTTTCACCTTACCTACTAGGAATATTAGTAGATGAAAGGAAAGAATCAATTAATAATGTTATTTTTATAGTTTTACTCGCGTAGACATTTCGTGTTTACCCAACTTGTGCCAACATAAAATTAAAATTTATAGCACTAAAAAAATTCAAATTATTAATTCTTACGGTAATCTAAATGATTTAGTACTAGCTACTGTGTGTGACGAAGGATCAAAAGAATGTATGTACTCGGAATGTGATGCAATGGAACACCGATAGACAATTTTACTGAAACAAACCACATCCACAAATGTCGAGTATAAGAAAAAAGATGAAATAAAGGTATCGAAAAAAATTTTGCCTGTACTTAAATCAGATAAGCTGGAGAATCTCATACCATTTACTGAAGCAGAGTTGGAAAAGTTCAAAGAACATCTTTTTAATATCAGTGCAAATCCTATAAAAACGTTAAAGACAACCTTCCGGACGATGAATTAGTGATTCATTGCGATTTTTCCGAGAACTACACATGTAAAATGCAGGAAGAGATTCAGGCTGTTCATTTCGGCGCTTCTCAATATCAAATATCTCTGCACACTTGTGTTGTGTATAAGAAAAATGAAAGACCCAAAAGCTATTGCACTCTATCCGATTCCACAAACCACTCTCCGGAAGGTATTTGGGCGCATCTAAAACCAGTTTTGATTGACTTGAAACAAATGTACCCACAGGTTGAAATTGTGCATGTATATTCAAATGGTCCGACAGTGCAATATAAACAAAAGAAATACTTTTTCTTATTTAAAAGATATATCGACGATTTGGGGTTCGAAAAGAGAACCTGAAATCGGAATCATACCATGGTAAGGGGCCTGCTGATGGTGTTGGTGCAAATATTAAACGACTTTTGGACGAAAAAGTATCACATGGAAAGATATCCGAAGTGCTTTAGGTGCACTTAATCTTTTGTAAGGTGAAACCAAAGTAAAACTATTTGGCATCGACGATGACGATATTCATGAAATTGAATCCAACAATGAGAATGAAATAAAATCCCTGTTGGCTGTACCCAACACCCTGAAGATACACCAAGTGCAGGTTGTCAACGACGACTCATTTGACATATTTTATAGAAATTTAAGTGGTTTCTGCAACAGTTCAATGATGAGAGGGTTTTGTGAATGTTTTTCCTTAAAAAAGCATTGTCTGATAAAACAAAAAACACCGAAGAAACGATTGAGACGTATTTCTTCCTCTGACACAGATGTAGTCACTTTTATTTTGCGACGACCGGCCATCAGACGCTCAAAATCCATTTCTTCCTCTGAAACAGTTACAGATAATTCTGTTTTGCAAAGAGAGGCCATAAAACGCTTTAAATCCATTTCTTTCTCTGAAACAGATGAAGATGGTTCTGTTTTATAAAGACAGGTCACCCACTCGAAGTCCAAAACTGTAGATGTCATTTCAGCTACCGTAGAGCCCAGCTGCGGTTTGACTCCAACTAAACAAACAAATCCAATAATGTGTCAAGGTCAAAACTCAGTAACAATTTTATCAGATATTAAAGTGAATTACACACGCGATGACCTAAGAAATATCATGAAAGGCTCTTCTCGCTATAATATGTCGTCCAATACCAAAAGATTTTCCTAACTAATAAAACCGAAGAGCACAAAGAACCGCATCCTTTTAACCAAAAATCCCAAAGTGTTAGTTTTTTTTTTTAAATTGACCTCACAACAATAAAATTGTTCGTTGCAAGTTGGTGCTGACTATGTTTTGGGTTAATTTACATAATTATTGTTATATTATTTGTTTCTTTTTTATTACAATTTAGTAAGAGTAGATTTACACTAGGTGGCTAGGTGACTTTGTGCTCTACGTAAGTTAATTACCTAAATACTGATTACAAGGTGTACTAGTACACCACTGCCTAACCCCTTTGAGGAGTACAGGTGTTATGTTATGTTTATGTTAAGTTTGATTACAGGAAAAGGAGATATAAAATTTTTTTTATCTAAATCTTAAGGCGGCAACGCCAAGGTAGCCCGCAAAATTCAAATTTTCTTAAGTTATTTGCAATGACCTGGAGGTCAGTATTAGGTTGTACGCTGATCAAAATATGATTCCTACATTCCGTAACAAGTATGTGCATACAGAATTACAATCATGAAAATCATCACTACAACTCTCCAATCTTTCGATCAAATCACCTTATTGAATGACTTTTTCATGAAGAAATTTGAGACGAATTCCAACTTGGAGAGTTGTATTGATGATTCTAATGATTATAATTCTGTACATATAAATTGGTTACGGTCGCATACAACCTGACGGTCGTAATTTGCAAAAAAACTTGGGAAAAATTTGAATTTCACCGGCAACCTTGACGCATCCCCCTTAATGCCGTGTCTGTGTGTGTTCATGTTTTGTGTGTATTTTTTGTGTAGTACCTACCTAAAGTTTAGAAAATGTTAATAACTTAAGAAAGAATTATGAAAACAATTAGTCATGTTATAATGGGCGAATAACATAGGTAATTATGGGACTGATAAATCGATCTCGAATATTAATAAGGTTAATTAAGAAAAAAATATGAAACCATTAAAAATGTGACATTATACCTGATTTGCGATTTAAAATTTTTATCGTGTTTAAAAGTTTCATCGTTTGCATAGTTTTATTTTTGTTTTGTTATTGTTGATTTTGTATTATTAAAAGTTCAGATGAACCTATCCAAGTTGTATCGAAGTAGTTCAGTTATTATGTGATTCATTATAATTAATAAAACAAACCGAAACCTATTTTGTTTTGTTCATAGTGTGAAATTACCCTATTAGTTCCTTTTTGTAACACTTTTCATTATTGAAACGAAATTCATTTTCGTTTTTTTTTTTTGGTGACTGTACAATTTATTTTAATATTACCCATGTACGAGTACATAATATATACATAATATATGTATATTATAAGATCTTTCACTCACTTATAAGATCTTTTTTGCTAATTTTAAAAATAGTTCTGTCGTCTTCGATAGAAATGATAATTTTGATAAAACTTATATTTTCCTGGTTTATTTTTATTCAAGTGAATCTCAGGGTATTTCAAGAAATATTCATTCATTCATTCATTCATTCATTCATTCATAAGCCCTTTATTCCGAAATTTATTTTAGATTTACAAATTTACTTAACACTTTACAATTGTATTTTCTATTTATAACAGAATATCTCTCAATTCGGTGTGCCTCTTGGCATAGGCCTCCTCTAACATCTTCCATTGAGTTCGGTCACGAGCAACCCTTCTCCAATGATGTCCAGCTGTAAGTTTTATATCATCCTCCCATCTAATATGATGACGTCCTCGTTTGCGTTTTCCGTCTTTGGGGTACCCATCAGAAACAATTTTGCTCCATTTCTCCTCAGGATCTCGCATCATGTGACCGGTCCATCTCCATTTTCGTTGATCTATTTGCGTGTTTATGTCAGTCAATTTAGTTTTTTCTCTTATTGTGCTACATTTCACTCTGTCTTGTTTCATTATTCCTGTTAGGCTTCTCTCCATTGCTCTTTGACAACGTTCCAGTTTTTCTCTGTGATATTTGGTGAGAGCCCAAGTTTCACAACCATAGGTGATGACTGGAAGAATACATGTATCGAAAACTTTTCTTTTTATTTGCATACTAGATTTCAAGAAATATACCCAAATGAAATAGATTTTGGTTTCTTAGTATTTCGTTATAATATATGTCTCCAATTTTTAACAATTATGTAATTGCGTTTTTAAATAGTTGTAGGCCCTATTTATTTTTTACCTTCAGTAGGTACTCGTAATAAAATAAATGTTATAGCCTTAAACTAGATACAGCTGTGAATCAAAAGCTTTTGTAATTCAAGGACTATAGTAGTGATTATTTTAGACGACTAGTAAATCACCTTATGTCAGTCAGAGAAAACTCAAGTAAAAACGTAACGTGCATGACACGTATAGGCTAATTGTAAGGGTACGTATGAGAAGTGGAAAAACAAATGTTGCACAACACTCACAGTGAAAATTTATGTCGGCTCGTTTTATTGTAAAAATTTGGTTTATTTAAATTTATCATTCAATATATTATTTTAATTCAATAGTATATAGGTAATATTTGACCACTAAACGTATTTAGTTTTTACAGTTTCTAATACGACCTCGACCTATATTCGTCATAGAAATTATCAAATTTCTTAATAAATTAATAATAACAGATGTTCCAAGTTACATCTCTTATAATTGTATTTTAGTGTAACTAATCTGACTTTTCTAATTTTAAATTGGCCAGTACACGCAAAGCAATATTGTTTGCTTTAAGTTACCTATTTAAAAAGAATATTATCTCAATGCAAGGAGAAATTATTTAAATCATGCTTCACTTTTCTGATAGGAGGAAACTTAACATCAAGATAAATTTATTAAGTAACATAGCAAGGTTTAACTTTAATACTAAATGCTTATACTTTCTGTATTACTTGCTCGCTGGTGAAATACAGCTTAGATTTTGGAACACTATCGAGGCAGAGACTGTATCTAGGTAGGTACTACCTATCGATATTGTTCTCAGTCGGTTATACACGGTTAACATTTTAACCATTAAGCCAAGTAAGATACATAATTACTTGATATATAAATAAATATTCAGACGATACTGTAATATACTATTAGTGACAGACACAACAAAAAGTAACTCGGATGATTAACATAATAGTATTAATTTATTTATACTAAAGTAAATTTGTTGCTATTCGTTTTATATACAATACAATCTATATTATGATAATCGGCAGAAAGCGTTTGCATCAAGTATGGTATGAATTAAATATTCAGCCCCTTTTAACGCCCCACTGCTGGGCACAGGATTCCGTTCAATATGAGGGAAATTAGGAAATAATTCAAGATATAACCCCACACTTTGTTCGCAGTGAATTTATATATTAATTATAATATGTGGGTTCAAAATTATTCAGTAAAAGAATCAACCTTACAAGGTTGTTCGCATTACACTTATTGTAAGAAAATAATATGTTGAAACTAGCACTAAACAGTAGAAGCAACTCAATATATATATATATATATATATATATATATATATATATATATATATATATATATATATATATATATATATATATATATATATATATATATATATATATGTATTAGAGATACGCCGACTGGCCGACTAGTCACAGTCATTACAATTTTGTTTTGTTTTCGGTTCCGCCTACGCTCTAAAGGCCGGCAACCTAATTCATATATTTATATATTGAACGATGAAGACTCAGAAAGTTTTGCGAAAATAAAATAAAGTGGTCTATAAGTAAATATTTTTTATTGAATCTCTTCCAAGTACTATCCACCAGCCTCTATACAAAGTTTCAGGCGTCTGAACTAGTTCTCCAAACACTTTTTCCAATCCGCCACAAGCACCTCGACAGCGTACTCGAACGTTCACAGCGCATCTTCAGGCGATGAAAATAGGGAAAAGAAAAAAGGGATACTCCCTTTGAGCGGAATTTTTATTTTCACAAATAAAAAGAAGTCACACGTTACTAGGTCAGGGCTGCAAGAAGGGTGACCCAGTAGTTTAGTAGGCCAGTCCAGAAAAACCCTCGTTTTGGGCGCGGTGTGCGCGGTAGCGTCATCATTGTGTAGCAGAAGCCTTGTGTTTGTTCGCTTATTGCTCACAACAAAAAATCATCTGCCAAGAATTTTGTAGTTTACCATTCGGTGTTGATGCTTCTTTGGTTCCGTAAAGGAATTGATATTAAATAGCCAGTCAAATTGAAAAACTCGCGATTAATGTTTCCCCCGGTTCTAGATCGCTTCACTTTGGTAGGCATCGGTTCGTTTTGAAACATCCAAACTGTTGACTGGCGCTTCGCTTTGGATCGTATTGGCAAATCCAGGACTCATCACCTGTAATGGTGACGTAAACACACCGAGACGAGCCTGCTTCAAATTTGCTTATCATCTCACGTCACCGTTCCGCCTGCTTCTGAGCATCGGTGAGGATGTGCGGCATTCAGCGCACTCCTCACGCGAAGATGCTCGTGTAGAATCTCGTGAAGGCTTCTTGATCCAATCTGTGGTATGAGCTGAATCACCTAATACGTATCTCGCTTATTGTCTTGGACAAAAATTTTCACTGCTAGCACATTTTCTTCCCTAACAGCCATCCCAGGGCGACCACTTCTTTCTTCATCCCCCAAAGTTAGTCGACCGTGCTTGAATTCGTTGTAGTAACGATACACGGTTGCCTTGGAAAGGCGTTCATCCATGAATGCCATGATAAAGTCTCATCGTACGGTTTGTCCGGTTTCAGGAGACACTTGAAATCGTAAACAATCATAGCATGGAAATGCTCCCGGCGCAGATCCATTTTTCAATGAGACACGATAGTTTAAATTAGCTCGCAAAAAAAGTGGAGGGAAATTTCGAAATTGTAAAGTTAGGAACGTTAACTTATAAATAATCATATTTTAAAAAAAAGATTATGACTATCCAGTTTCTCATACATAAAAACTTTTTTTTGCAATACACTTTGCTTTCTGAGTGGCTGGGTATTACTGGAGAATACATTTTAACTATTAGATTTTTCAGAAATTAGATATTTTCATGCAATAAAAAGTATTCAATATTTTTTAACCCGGATACCAAATATTGGTATAATGATATCTGGTTTCATGAAAATAAATGTTTCTAATTAAATACGGACAAAAATTCTAAAAACTATAGATTTATAGATTCGGCCTCTATATCGAGAATAATGACTATTTCAATAAGATTTTCCAAGAAATATATTTATCTTGCAGAATTTTTTTACTATAAGTATTAATTAAAAATAGGTTATGTTGTTTTGTTTGTTAATTAAGATAATACATAATTTAAAATAAACAAATTTATTTCATAAAGGTCATAAATATTCTATACAAATAAGAAATGTTAAGGACTTATCACCACAGGAAAGGTTGATTTATATTTCAAAATGTGTAAAACAGATTCTTAACTATAGTTCCGTACCAAAGATAATTCCTATATCAATGAGCAACCTTTTTATTAAATGTGATTCCTCCTGTGTACATATTATTGAGAAATACATACAAAATAAAAAGCCTAGACTCGTCGCTTTTAGCCGACTATTCGCCGACTAGTCGCCTCCAACAACAAAACATAAATACCGTCATCGAAAGCCCACATAGACACATTACAATAAGTCAACAATCGTCATCAGAAAATAACAATTATACAGTTTGCACGGATTCAAATTTTGCTGCTGATATTACGATAGAAATAGTGCAAGAAGAATTGGTTCCTGATGAAGACTGCATGCTAGCTAACATGAAGAATTTAAGATTTTAACATGCGAATCGGCTCCAGCTTCAGTAGTAGTTACTGAAAAGATTATTAACAATATTAACCCACCCAAATCAGCACCTATGCCACACGCACAAAACAATCAAAGTAATAGAGCAAAAGTATCTAGAAAGTGGTCATAGCTTTATGGAGGTAGATTCAATGCATAGTGCTATTAAAAAAGAAAAAAGGTTCACAGAAGCATATTCTATAATAGACTGGAAGAGAATTATGCAACGGGCGCGGTCTAACAGACATAATAAAAATTATAGTCCGTATAACGTAACTGAATTGTCGTACCAAGACATGATTGATGTTAAAGCACTTGCTTTGATGATAATAAAAAATAAAACTATAGCGGAGGATGGGGAGACAGTGCACTGGTGGAAAATAAAATGTCTAAGATTTGAGAAGGCTTTACCTGGCTTCATTAAATACCGATACGATTATGATGGACCATATCATTTACTAAACACACTTTGTAAACCAGGGAGACCGACTAGAAGAACGCCGAATTCTGAAATGCCTATAATAAACACCGCAGATATTCCCAGGGCATACAAGCAGTGTCTCCCTATAACAAACCAAAAAAAAAAGACCTTTTACAGCTTTTTAAAAAAAAAACATTATTCTTAAGAGCTCCATGGTTGGTACGAAAGTTTTCACTTTACAAAAAACCTTTTATTCTCACTCTCTACAAATACAAATTAGTAATATAGGTATTATTTTATATTTTTTATAACTTAGTAAATCAGCTTGGTAAATTCGCAACTTGGTAAATCAAGATGGTTGCCGTTCTTTGAGGAAGGCTTTTGTCCAGCTGTGGACAGCAATAAGCTAAAAAAAAGAAATTATCTATACACATAAAAATCGGAGTTGAATCTCTAATCTATACTAATATTATAAAACTGAAGAGTTTGTTTGTTTGTTTGGTTGAACACGCTAATCTCAGGAACTACTGGTTCGAATTGAAAAATTCTTTTTGTGTTGGATTGTCCGTTTTTCGTAAAATATTACATCACTCTACGACCAGTAGAAGCGGAGGAGGATCAACGAAAAATATTGCAATAACGGGAGGTATTTGGTTTCCAGCGTTTAGAACGCGCGCGAAGCCGCGGGAAATGCTAGTATTATATATTTTATTTTACTATTTTTATTCTCTGTATTTCTTTTACAGGAAACACCTGATTCAAGAAAGTCAACTTCTTTTTCTGATACATGTTCAAATTATACTCCCCCAATACACGATGTAAGTATCATAATAATGTTATCTTCTATTTTTTTTAAATGTTGAATAAGTATGAAAGAAATTTATGTGTGTGTAAGCTGTACGCACTGATGACGGAAAACTGATGTGGTACTGTGTGATTTATCGCAATTACGTTAAATCACAAGAAATTTTGTCTCTTATAAAATTGTTAGTAATTATATTGAAGGGAACCCTGTGCCCAGCAGTGGGGCGTTAAAAGGGGCTGAATATTTAATTCATACCATACTTGATGCAAACGCTTTCTGTCGATTATCATAATATAGATTGTATATAAACGAATAGCAACAAATTTACTTTAGTATAAATAAATTAATACTATTATGATAACCATCCGAATTACTTTTTGTTGTGTCTGTCACTAATAGTATATTACAGTATCGTCTGAATATTTATTTATATATCAAGTAATTATGTATCTTACTTGGCTTAATGGTTAAAATGTTAACCGTGTATAACCGACTGAGAACAATATCGATAGGTAGTACCTACCTAGACACAGTCTCTGCCTCGATAGTGTTCCAAAATTCTAAGCTGTATTTCACCAGCGAGCAAGTAATACAGAAAGTATAAGCATTTAGTATTAAAGTTAAACCTTGCTGTGTTACTTAATAAATTTATCTTGATGTTAAGCTTCCTCCCTTCGATCATATACATGTATATGATCGAAGCTTCCTCCTATCAGAAAAGTGAAGCATGATTTAAATAATTTCTCTTTGCATTGAGATAATATTCTTTTTAAATAGGTAACTTAAAGCAAACAATATTGCTTTGCGTGTACTGGCCAATTTACAATTAGAAAAGTCAGATTAGTTACACTAAAATACAATTATAAGAGATGTAACTTGGAACATCTGTTATTATTAATTTATTAAGAAATTTGATAATTTCTATGACGAATATAGGTCGAGGTCGTATTAGAAACTGTAAAAACTAAATACGTTTAGTGGTCAAATATTACCTATATACTATTGAATTAAAATAATATATTGTTAGAGGAATAGTGAGGAGACGTCATCGTGGAAGGGATGACAAGTAGTGGTGGTGTCGGTAAGTCGATATAAGCCTGTCGATATTAGCTGCCTCGGTGGTGTAGTGGCTAGCATGTACGGTCACACACCGAGAGGTCCTGGGTTCGAGTCCCGGGTCGGGCCAAGTTTAGTTATTGAATCTTTCTGTTTCGTTAGCCTCAGTAACAGCCCGGAGTTGGGAAGTTGGTGGTGGTTCACCCCCGTGCCTCGGAGAGCACGTAAAGCCGTCGGTCCTGCGCCTTATCTCTCACTGGTCGTGTCGAGTAGTCGTCCCACCGGAGTATGAGAGTGATAGGAATAGAGAGTGCTCTTGTGTCTGCGCGTACACTTGTGCACTATAATATCTCCTGCGTACTTGGCCAGTCTCAATGAGATTGGCCGCCATGGCCGGAATCGGTCGGAGAACATTATTATTATTTTTATTTTACTCTCACGCCCGCGTACAAAATAAATATATATGTAAGCTTTGTGTTGACCATAAATTATACACTTATGTGTTGACACTGACATTGACATTTGAGTTCAGCTAGAAGACTTAAGAGGGAGCTACGAGTGAGCGAATGTAAAAATGACGCGTTGGCTTTTCATTTCAAATCAAATAACAACGTTAAATAATTAAAGTACAAATACTGTTTAATAATAACATTAAAACTCATTGTGTTTGTGAATTTGTTCAGTTTAAAAGTGTAAAAAAGGCGATTAAAGTTTTAAAAATAATAATAGTAAAGCATGAACATTTAATTGTCGATTCTCTGTTTTAGGTTAGCTAGTATTTGATTAGTTGATATTTGTTATTTAAAATTTATCTGTATTTCTTAATAACTTAAATAAAACTCTGTTTTAGATGAATCACATTGTGTTATGCTTTAAGAAGAAAATCCTGATATTATAAATCGACAATTCATATACATGTGAAAAATAAAACAATAATAATTGTTAACCTATACAATGGAGAAATTAAAATTCGAATTTGTGATAAAAGCCAAACCGGATGATAGTAAGACGAATATGTATGCCATAACCTCCATTACGGATACACAAAACCAAACTTATGTTGTGCCTAAGGAGTATCAATCAGTGCATTTACACAAAGAAATATTAAAGCATGCAATATTTGACAAAATAAAAAAATCTCTCCAAAAAAGGCACGATAAGAGACAGGTTTGGATAACATTAACCAAGGAAATGAAATCAACATATTTAGATGATGACAATTTACAATTTGATGGGTTTTTACTTGAAAAATTAGAACAAAGTCATGAGTTGTCATTAACAGAACCAACATTGTTAAAAAAAACTGAAAATAAGACGAGATTAGTAGCAGAATTTTCAATAGAGAAGTTTTCAAGAAATACAACAAATGTAAAACAATGGTTAAATATTTTTGAAAGTGAATGTGCCCGTTTACAAATAGATACAGATTTACAAAAAGTAGAAATTCTAAGATTATTATTGGAAGATACTTGTATAGATTGGTACTCGTCAATGATTATTAAACATACTATAGATTCAGATTGGTCGGTATGGAAGAAAAGTTTAAGTGAAACATTTGCTGATAAAGGCTGGTCACCAATCAGGTACGCTATGAATTTTAAATATATACAAGGATCAATGTTAGAATATGCTCTAAAAAAAGAGAGATTGTTATTAGAAATAAACAAATCAATAGATACACAAACCATGATTTATTTGATTGCCACTGGTCTACCAAATGTTTCAATAGTTCTTGACCCTTTACATAAATTGCTGAGAAAAGATCAAAGATTTAATTGGACAGAACAGTGTGAAAATGCATTCCGGAAAGTTAAAGATTATCTATGTTCCAAACCAATACTAGCCATTTATGATCCAAAAGCACCAATATTAATTTATACAGATGCCAGTGCCATAGGAATAGGAGCAGTATTAAAACAAATTCAGCAAAATGGCGAAGAAAAACCGGTAGCATATTTTTCTAAAAAAATAAATGAATCACAAAAAAATAAAAAAGCGATATTTTTGGAATGTTTAGCCATAAAAGAGAGCATAAAGTTTTGGCAACATTGGTTAATTGGAAACTATTTTACTATCTATACAGATCACAAACCTCTAGAGAAGTTAAATATAAGAAACAGACCTGACGATGAATTAGGCGATATGTTACATTATCTGTCACAATATAATTGTGAAATAAAATATTTTCCAGGAAAAAATAATACAGAAGCTGATTGTCTCAGCAGAAACCCAGTATTGGATGTTGATGCAAATAATCAAGATAACTTAAGAACAGTAAATATTATTGATATTCATGACATAAAATATGATCAAGCACAAAATTTACAAATAAAAGAACTTAAAAAAACATAATTTTAGAAGATGGAATTTATTATAAAAAAAGTGGGAAGAATAGGAAAAGAATAGTTCTAAGTGAAGATTACAGTAAAAGTTTAATAAGGAAGACCCATGAAAAATATTGTCATACTGGAATAAATCAAACAGAATCTAAAATAAAACCCTTTTATACTGCACCAAATTTATCTGAAAATATTAAATACATATGCAAAAACTGTGAGATATGCATAAAAAATAAAACAAGGTTAAATAGAAAATATGGTTCTATGTCGCAATTAGGCCCAGCTAAGAAACCCTTTCAAATAATGTCACTGGACACAATTGGAGGATTTGGGGGTCGAAGATCAACAAA
Organism: Boloria euphrosyne; assembly: GCA_951802675.2. Taxonomy (NCBI): domain Eukaryota; kingdom Metazoa; phylum Arthropoda; class Insecta; order Lepidoptera; family Nymphalidae; genus Boloria; species Boloria euphrosyne. Next base: position 7,279,658 of record OX637879.1, on the reverse strand, counting down.
AAGATATTTACATTTACTAGTAGACCACTTTACTAGATACGCATATATCCTATGTTCTAAGAATCAACATGCTCGAGACTTCATCAAACTTATAGAAAAAATTCCAAAAGAAGAAACAATAGACATCTTACTCTCAGATCAATATCCGGCTATTAATTCAATTGAATTCAAAAATTACCTTAAAAACCGAAATATTCAATTAATTCTTACAGCGGTAGACGCACCGTTCTCCAACGGTTTAAACGAAAGGCTAAACCAGACAATTGTGAACAAGATAAGATGCAAAATGAATGAATCAAAAGGAAAAACAAATTGGTCAAAAATAGCAGAAGAATGTAGAAATAGATACAATGAAACAAACCATTCTGTTACAGGATTTTCTCCTAGATATTTGCTATCTGGCGAGTCTACAGACTTGTTACCACATGAATTAAAAGAAAAACAGTTAAAAAAAAATTTGGAACAAGACAGGAAAATAGCACTTCAAAGGTCAATAAAATCGCATGAATATAATAAAACTTTATTTGCCAAGAATAGATTACAACATGAATTTAAAGAAGGAGATAAGGTATATGTTGATTATGGAAACAGATTAAACAAAAAGAAGATGGATGAAATTAGAATTGGTCCCTTTGAGATTGAAAAAAAAATATCGGATTCAGTTTTTAAAATAAACACCGGTCGTGGTACAAGATCTATTGGACTATATCATGTCACAAAGCTCATTCCTATGCTTGTTGATTTTTAGATTTCGCAGCTAAATTTTACTCAACCTAAGTTGAAAAAAATTTACTTTTCGAAGGAGGGTGATGTAAGCTTTGTGTTGACCATAAATTATACACTTATGTGTTGACACTGACATTGACATTTGAGTTCAGCTAGAAGACTTAAGAGGGAGCTACGAGTGAGCGAATGTAAAAATGACGCGTTGGCTTTTCATTTCAAATCAAATAACAACGTTAAATAATTAAAGTACAAATACTGTTTAATAATAACATTAAAACTCATTGTGTTTGTGAATTTGTTCAGTTTAAAAGTGTAAAAAAGGCGATTAAAGTTTTAAAAATAATAATAGTAAAGCATGAACATTTAATTGTCGATTCTCTGTTTTAGGTTAGCTAGTATTTGATTAGTTGATATTTGTTATTTAAAATTTATCTGTATTTCTTAATAACTTAAATAAAACTCTGTTTTAGATGAATCACATTGTGTTATGCTTTAAGAAGAAAATCCTGATATTATATATATAAAAGCCAAAAATATATATAATAAACTTACATACATACAAATAAATAAACATACTTAGACATTACATATATAAATATTATACCGGGCGGAGGATTACACCCCAGCAGGGGAGACCAAACGGCCGGGGGTCAGGGCGACAGGTTGAGAAACCGGCGGACTATCCTAGCCGAGTCTAGCAGCACCGCTTTTTGCATCCTGGCTGCGAGCGAACTGTCACGGAACCCCAGTCGCCTCAGATGGTGAGCGAGGCTAACTGGGATTAAACCATTTGCAGATATGACGATAGGGATGGTTTCAGTGGACTCCACATGCCACATGGCGGAAACCTCGTGAGCCAGATCCAGATACTTACGTTTTTTCTCCGTCTCAGCTCTCACAAGGTTTTCGTCATATGGAATAGTAATGTCCACCAAAAACACCCGCGACTGTGCCCGGTCCATCAGCACGATGTCAGGCTTATTCGCTAGAATAGTCCTGTCCGTGATGACGGACCGGTCCCAATAGAGCCGGACTCCGTCACGCTCGAGTACAGGCATCGGCGTGTACTTGTAGTACGGCAGCCTCTCATCCAGGAGACCGTGTTTCAGAGCAAGCTCCTGGTGAAGGATTGCCTGTGCAGATACTCAGTGTTAGCAAGCGCCGAACATCCCGAAAGCACATGTCTGAGTGACTCACCGGGATGGCGACAAGCTCGACAGATGTCGTGAGTGCCATCCTTCAGAATGTACTTTCGGTAGTTTCGCGTCTTAACTACCTGATCCTGTATCGCACAGACAAAACCCTCGGTTTCCCCGAAGAGGTCACCGAAGCGCAGCCATTGCACGGACGCTTTCTTATCTACGTGAGGCTCATTAAGAGCTTTAAAAAAGCGTCCGTGCAACTCCTTCTCCTTCCACACGGTCTCCCGGTCAGAGGTGCTAAGTACCACCGGGGCCTGCCACTCGGTTTTGGCTAAGGATAGGGGGGTGAGTCCTTTATCACATTCTATGATCTCTCTATGCATGGGCGACTCCCTCTTCGTCTCGAAGTATGTTCTGAGGTTGGCTATCTCCCGATTATGCATGGTCTTGACGCTTAAAAGCCCTCGACCACCGCATTTCCGGGGGATATACAACCTCATTACAGACGATTTTGGGTGGTGCATGCGATAGAGAGTCATAGTCGTGCGGACCCTTCTATCCAGGGTGTCAAGTTCGGTTTGAGTCCATCTGAGCACGCCGAAGGTGTACATGAGGACGGGCATAACCCAGCCGTTATAGGCTCGGACTTTATTGGCACCCGACAAAAAGCTTTTACAGATTTTTGTCAGACGGCCAAAAAAGGCTTCGCAAACAGACTGTTTCATGTCCGCCTCATTCACCCCTATCGATTGTGACATACCCAGATATCGGTACGATTCAGCTTCGGAGAGGGTTCTTATGCTCGATGGCTCGAGATTCATCTCGGCCGAATGAGTAACCTGCCCCCTCACCACATGCAAGACCGCACACTTGTCCAGCCCAAGCCCCATCCTGATAGAATTACTGAACTCAGTGGTGATCTTCAGTAATTCCTGCAGGCGGTTTATTATTATTATTATTATTATAAGCCTGTGCGCGCTTCATTCGGCGCGAATTTTGTGCAGTGACAAGTAGTATAAAGGGAACCTCTGTCCGTGTAAAAAGTCAACTTGCCTATTTCTGTAATTTAGAATAATATTTCTTTAAATTATTAGATGTTAGAATTCTTTTATTTTTGTAAATTAATTTTGTTTAAAGTATAAATGTGTGAGGGTAGTCGATATTGTTTTTTTTTATTTCAATTTCACTTCTGGTTCCTAAAAATATTGAATGATAAATTTAAATAAACCAAATTTTTACAATAAAACGAGCCGACATAATTTTCACTGTGAGTGTTGTGCAACATTTGTTTTTCCACTTCTCATACGTTCATGTGTCATGCACGTTACGTTTTTACTTGAGTTTTTACAACGAAAGTTGTAGCCCAAAAGTAAAGGTCTAGCCCATTTCTAGAATCCGACATAAGGTGATTTACTAGTCGTCTAAAATAATCATTACTTATAGTCCTTGAGTTACAAAAGCTTTTGATACACAGCTGTATCTAGTTTAACGCTATAACATTTATTTTATTACGAGTACCTACTGAAGGTAAAAAATAAATAGGGCCTACAACTATTTAAAAACGCAATTACATAATTGTAAAAAATTGGAGACATAATATGTTATAACGAAATACTAAGAAACCAAAATCTATTTCATTTGGGTATATTTCTTGAAATACCCTGAGAGCCTGTCCAGATGACGCGTTTTACGCGCGAGTCGACTCGCGCGTAGACACTCGCGCGTTCTCGAGATACTACAGCTACATATATTGCGTCCAGATGATGACGCGCGTTGCCTCACTCGCGCGTAAAACGCTGGCAATGAGCGAGACTCTCGACTCGCGCGTTTTACGCGCGAGCGCCGCGCGAGTCGAGATACTCGGGCGCCGTTACTGCGTCCAGGACTACGCGCGAATACGTAGCGAGTGGACGTATTACAAAATACAAAATGGAGCATGATAACTTCGATACCAAACTTTTTATAGATGAAATTGAAAAAAGAGTAGCCATATGGGATATGGAATCTTCAGACTATTCCAATAGAGTAATAAAACGTAGAAACTGGGAAGAAATAGTCGAAATTTTTTGTGATTTTTTAGAATTAGATGCACGTTAAATCGTCGACTTTCTCTTCGTTTACGACGTTTCCATCGATGGTATGCAAGCCACAACACAACCGCTGTATCCGAGTCCATGTTTATAACTGAACTGAATCCCTCCCAGCGTAGGAACGCGCGTAAAACGTGCTATCTGGACGCAATATAAATTGAAACGCGCGAGTTCACTCGCGCGTAAGACGCGTCATCTGGACAGGCTCTAAGATTCACTTGAATAAAAATAAACCAGGAAAATATAAGTTTTATCAAAGTTATCATTTCTATCGAAGACGACAGAACTATTTTTAAAATTAGCAAAAAAGATCTTATAAGTGAGTGAAAGATCTTATAACATACTCTTGTGAATTTAGACCAGAAGTGAGCTTTCTTTTAAAAAAAACAAGCTTACTAAATCGACCTCAATTTATTTTAAGGACTGAAATGGCTAAAACACAATTTAACTAACCGAAAAGACAACTAATCTACCAACAATGATATTTTTAGAAACAAACCGGCAGAGTAACAACCTAATAACTGAGTGGCCACGACTACGCGCGGCAAGCGGCAGCGGCAGCGGCAAGCGGCGAGCGGTAAAAACAATCGTATAGCTGTATAAAAGACGTGCCACGGCGCTGCCGCTCGCGCTTCTTGCGGCGCGGGCTGCTCCGAGCGGCGGGCGGCGGCGGCGAGCGGGCCGCGGCGTACGGGAAACAACGATACGCGCGAAAGGAAGAATGCCACGACTTCATTGCGGCGCGACGAGCGTTATTGACGGAACGTCTCGGGCGGTAAAACGACAAATAAAATTTTTTAGACGATTCGCGCGCGGAAAATGAATACAGAACTATTTATAGCAGAAGTAATGAATAGGCCCGCTATATGGCTATCAAAACATCCTCAACATAAGTTGAGGCATGTTATTAAACGATTATGGGAGGAAATAAAACAACTTGTACCAGGTTATGACGGTAAGTTTTTAATTTATATTGGATTATTAACAAAGTAATTTTTGTACTGGTCGCGTATGTTGATTGCATTCAGTGTTGCTCGATTGTTACGCCTTGAACGCATTAATCTGTTGTCATTTGGTTGTAAATTTACTATGTACTCTCGGAAATCTTTATCGCTATTGCCGTCTCTTGATCTTACAATATTATGCAACAAACATGCAACTTTAATAATTAATCTTGCGTGTTTTGTACTGGTTTCAATGGATTTCATAAAAATACGCCACTTATTTGACAAAATACCAAATGCGCATTCAATCGTTACCCTTGCTCTTGACAATCTTTTATTAAAAATGGTTTTTTCTCTGTTCAAATTGCTAGAGGGATAAGGACGCATTAAATATGGTTTTAATGGGTAAGCTTCATCACCCACTAAAACATAAGGCAAAGACACATTCGAGCCTGGTAGACTTTGTGGTGGAGGTACATTATATTTATTATTTGTTAGTAATTTATTTAATATTGAGAAATGAAAAGTACCACCATCGCTTTGTCTTCCTTTCCCACCAACCTCGATAGCAATGAATTTATAGTCTGCATCTGAAATACCTTGTAAAACTACAGAAAAATATCTTTTGTAATTATAATAATCACTACCACTTAGCGTGGATTTTATAATACGGAAATGTTTCCCATCCACTGAACCCATGCAGTTGGGAAATTGCCATTTAAAAAAAAAATCATTGGATATTCTTTTCAAATCTTCCTGACTTGGTTGTGGCATGTAAATGTGCTTGAAGGCTCTCCATATACCTTTTAATGTCTGGTAAACGGTTTTGGCAACTGTACTTCGGCCGAGGCGATATGAATGCGATAGTGATTTGAATGATAATCCATGAGCCAAGTACCTGAAACAAATGTTATTATAATTTTATTAATAATTTTGTGGTTATTTCAGTTGAACAGCTAAAAAAGAAATGGAAGAATCTTAAAGACGCCTATCGAAAAGAATTAAAAAAAATATCAACTACTCCACGCTCCGGCGACCCCGGTTCTGATGGTGACAATACGTCAAATTGGAAATATTTTAAACTTATGTCATTTTTAAAGGAAGATTTTATGCCCGTAGAAGGGGATTCAAATCTAATTGAAAACGAAAACGATGACTTAGATGTTTCTTCCCCATCTGAAGCACCATCTTCGCCAACGCCTGCGTCACCTCGACCACGGGACATATCGCCTACGCCCCTACCAAGGGGATCACTATCAGATACCCCACTTCTTACCAGAAAACGGTCCAAGGTAAACGACATACGGGCTGAATATTTAGAAATTGAAAAAAAAAAGCTTAAAATATTGGAAGATGAAATCGCTAAACAGAACAATCAAAATACGCCTGATATTCTGAAAAATGATGACTACCATTATCTGATGAGCATATTACCTGAAATGCAAAAATTAAATTCTATCCAAAAATTGCGATTAAGGAATAAGATTAACCAGGCTCTGATGGACGAAATGACTACGGCTATGTATGGAGATCCTTTATCACATCGTGACTGTTTTACACAACCTACTTCGAATAAGTAACTGATTAAAAAATTAATATTTGGAATTATGCTAAAATTAATAAATAATATAAAAAAGACTCAATATGTATTATTTTTTTTACTTACCTTAACGTGACAAATAGTTTTTCCGGATTGGTCAAAACCCGTTTTGATTTCAATTTAGGCGGGCGTAAGCATATTTCTAAATGTTGGAGTATATAATCAAACGTTTCAACACTCATTCTAGTGTACTCGTAAAACTTTTCGGGGTGTTTTCTGTATTCTTGATATAAAGTGAAGAATTCCCCATATGTACGACGACGTCTATTTATGTCGTGCACTCCACCTCTCGAAAATAAAATGTCCTGCCTGAAATATGCGCTACTTCCAAGACATTCGAGAGCAATTTTGGATAACGCCATTTTATATACCTACGCCTCCTGCGCACGAAACCCAGTATATATGCACGAAACCGCTGACGCGACTGCGGTCTGCGACGCAGTCCGTGGCATGCGCGCCGCTCCGCTCTGTTTCGCCGCGCCGCCCGCCGCGCCGCTCGCCGCAAAAATAGAAGTCGTGGCCGCACAGTAATGCTACCACGATAAGTGTCATGACACAACTACCCCCCGATGCCAGTTATGCATCGACTTTTATAGTTTTCTCCCCACTCGAACATCCTCTTTTTTGTTCATCTTCCACACGGCCTTTCCTGACAAGAGACCGTCCTCGGGCTCCTTCATCTTCTAACTTTGGGGTTCAGAACCTCGACATCGAAAACCTGAGTGACGCCAGGAGCTATAGACATCACACTCTCATCATCTGCTGACGTATAAACAATAAAATCACTAGACAAAAAAAACACAAAGTACATTTCCAAAACTTGCGTGTCTATATAAAGGTTTCAATTTGATTTATTCGTGGGCTAAGCTCACCTAGCATAACCTAAGCACAATGGATGTGAAACAAACAGATATCTGTACCAATTATCCGGGGCAGGACCCGTCGGGGGAGTGCGCCCTCACGACTCGCCAGAGAACCATGTCATAGCTTTGCGTGTGTAAATCAGTACCTATAAAAGCATGTTTCAACCCAACCTAACCACAAATATACGTTACCTTTTTTTTTTTTTTTTCGTTGGGAAATGCATTTCTCGCACGGGCCCCCTGCCTGTGGGGGACTCGATGACATACCCCCTAAAACCCAACGCCTAACCCCAATCCGCCATAGTGGGACGCCGCGGGATCGCGTTAGCATACAACCGCGACGCCCCGGCGGTGGCCAGGAACGACCCCAACCCAAACGTGAGGCTGCTCGCAAGTCCACTCTGCTGATCAGAGAAGTACCCGGAGCAGCCCCACACGACCTAAACACCGCCCACCGAAGTGGGCACTCTGCAAAAATAAGGGGTATATGCGTATATAAGACTATACGCATATACCCGAACCTCCCACCCAAAACTGGGCAAACGCCATAAAATTGCCCGAAGGCCCGCCTATGCGCCCGAAGGCCCCCCCAAACAGCCGCAGGAGAAGAGGATGCGACAACGCCGACACTCCCCTTCCCCTGCCGCCCCCACACATGCCGCCATCAGCGGTGACGGCCCCGCTGGGACCGCGAAAGGCGGGGAGAAATATTTTGTTCTTCCCGCCCCCCGCGGACCCCCGCAACCCACCCAAGACGGTTGCAGAGGATAGGGAGTACGGCGCACCGTAATACCGTAGCTCCTCTTCCTCTGCATCCCCACCGCGTCCACCATCAAACGGTGGTGGCCCCGCTAGGCCGCGGGAGATAGGGACGAGCGGCGCACCGCAATACCGGCACTCCTCTTCCCCCGCGGCCCCCCTACCGTCGGCCCAGCTCCCCAAGCTGGCTGCCGACACCCCTCGCTAGACGCAGGACCACCGAAGTGGCCCCGCTCCAGCCGCCGCACCGTCGGGCTAGCCCCGACAGCACGGCCCGCGCAGTGCCTCCTACCGTGAAAACGGCCAGAGACACCGCGCTACCCCCCGGTGGGCCCGGGTGTCCGCCTGACACCCCACCCTGGCTGTTGGTCCGCGGCGGGTTTCCCCGCTACCACCCGCAGTCGTCGGGTCCCAACTTGAGCTGACCAGGCTCGTCGTCGGGTCCCAACAGTCGCAGGTGGCATTCCCCCATCCGCCACCTGGGGACGCGCCCGGTAGGAGACAGCCTCTCCCCCGGGAAAAGAGATTCGAATTTTCCCACCGGCATCCACCGGTGGTACTCATTCTACCATCTCTTTGGAGCTAGGCTCCACCGTCATACCTACTAATCCACCGCAACGTCCGTCCATTATGGGCCGTCTGCCTAGGACTTCTGAAGCAGTGAACTTTCGGTCACACACCACAGAGTTATGTTTATACTAACTCACCGCCCCGTCGGGCTTAGAGCTTTCTAAACATGCCTCCAATAGCTCGTAGCCACCCCCAAATTATGCGAGGGTGGTTGTACTCGCTATAGACCACCGACCCCGAACATATATAAATTATTAAATTATGTTCGGACCGGGACACGAACCCGGGGACCAGTGCGTGGGTCGTACATTGCTCACCACTACGCCAACTGGCCCGTCAAATATACGTTACCTAGCATAACCTAAGCACAGTGGATGTAAAACAAACAGATATCCGTACCAATTACCCGGGGCAAGACCCGTCGGGGGAGTGCACCCTCACGACTTGCCAGAGAACCATGTCATAGCTTTGCGTGTGTAAATCAGTACCTATAAAAGCATGTTTCAATCCAACCTACCCCCAAATATACGTTTAATGTTTGCTACACAAACATATGCAACGGTCAACGACCAATTCATAGTATGATTACAGCTCCAGGACGACATGTCTGAGTAACCTCCAAGACACTATCCGAGCTCACACACATTAATCTTAAGCTACACAAGGTATGTCCCATATACTAGGATCGCATGTCTGAGCGCACTCCAAGACAGCATCCAATAATATGAAACCGTACCCCACTTGAAGTGCATCTCTCGACCAGGACAGCATATCCGAGTACAAAGACCTGCGAGACATGCTAACCCCAACCGCAAGATGCATCTTCCCTTGAATGTGTCAACCCCAATGAGAAAACACAAAATAAGCGTCTTTTACATACACCGTAAAAAATAAAATAAAAATTTTACAGTTAACATTTCTATACAGACCCGGAAAAAGGCACGGCACCTACTACTCACTACGATCTTGCTTGTTGTGTGACAAAATAAAAAATACGATCTAAAAATAACCGAAAAAGTAATTTCATTTTCTAATTTAAGCCTGACGAGTAAAACAAAACTAAACTATACACAACGACCAACACAAAACACGAATCACTAAAATCAATGAAAATACACCAAAATCACGGTACCCTCCGATAAACTTTTAAACAAAAACAACCAACAAATACCACACGCTAACAAAAGTTGTGGGCGAAACAGGACCTATCCCACTTCTGATCTTGTGAATTTAGACCAGAAGTGAGCTTTCTTTTAAAAAAAAAACAAGCTTACTAAATCGACCTCAATTATTTTAAGGACTGAAATGGCTAAAACACAATTTAACTAACCGAAAAGACAACTAATCTACCAACAATGATATTTTTAGAAACAAACCGGCAGAGTAACAACCTAATAATGCTACCACGATAAGTGTCATGACACAACTACCACCCGATGCCAGTTATGCATCGACTTTTATAGTTTTCTCCCCACTCGAACATCCTCTTTTTTGTTCATCTTCCACAATACATATATTATGTATATATTACGTACTCGTACATGGGTAATATTAAAATAAATTGTACAGTCACCAAAAAGAAACAAAAATGAATTTCGTTTCAAAAATGAAAAGTGTTACAAAAAGGAACTAATAGGGTAATTTCACGCTATGAACGAAACAAAATAGGTTTCGGTTTGTCCACGCCGGTTACATGTGATCCTAGTTCTTGATGTGTTTGACTGTGAACGCTGGTGCCTCGCCTTCATGGTTTAATGATGATATTACATACTTTGATTAATTAAATATATTATACAAAAAAAAATCGACTTTATATTCCTCCCATACAAAACGCCAATTTCATATGTAAGGACCTATTAAAATTCTTTCTTTATAATATGTATTATTGCAAGAATGACTGATATTCTTTATATCTGTGACATATTCATCAATTGATTCGTTTGGTGCCTGTTTCCTACTAAAAAGTTTGTGCCGCTCCATCGTGATTAACTTTAGGCGAAAAATATTTATTAAATCTATCACACAGATCGTCAAATGTTAGCTCATCTAAGTCTAGACCAAATGAATAGAAGATTTCAAGTGCTTCTGCTGTCTGTCTCTTCTTCTAGGTTATTTGCCCTTAAGTAAACTTGTAGCATAGTAAGCCACTTTTTCCATGCTAATGGTACTTACCATTAGCATGGAAAAAGTTCGATTTTAAGTCTATTGGCGTTATGGTCATAGTCATTGGCAACATGTTAGACATTTTCGATGTACTTGGTTTGATCTGCTGTTGCGTGTTAACAAATGTTTCTTTATTCGACATTTTCAGTTCTCCAGCACTTCTGACACCATGTAACTGTTAGATTTGTGTGTTTAACGTAATGTAAAGTCAAGGTAAAAGGTAATATTTGTGCTTATTGTAAAAAGTCAAATCACAAGTCTGTTGATTGTTGGTTTAAAAATAGTAAAAATAAAGGTGTAAATAAAAATAAGCCTAGCGAGCAAGGTAACGCATACCCTGTGTCCGCGTCGTCATCAGCATTTTATAGTGAGTTAGACAGCAGTATATGGATAATGGATAGTGGAGCTTCAGAGCACATGTGTAGCAGTGTTAATATGTTCACTGAATACAAAAAGTTAGAATGTCCTCGACCAATCATAATTGGTGACGGTAAAGTCATAAAAGCTGTAGGTACAGGTATTATACAGTTAGAGGCATATAATGGTAGAGAGTGGATCAGTTCAACATTAAATAATGTCCTACATGTCCCTGCTATAAAAATAAATCTATTTTCAGCAAGTTCAGCTACAGATAGGGGTTATAATATGACAATAAACAAAGAGTGGTGTTATTTCAGGAAAAATAATAAAGAAAAGGTCAGTGCTCTAACTTATCGTAAAAATAACGTATTTATCATGAAATTCAGATACAATACAGTTGAAAATGGTTGTGTAGGTAAAAAATGGCATCAAAAAATGTGCCACCAAGACATACAACAAGTAAAAATTATGCTAAATAAGTGTAATATTGATTTTAGTGCAGATAAACATGAGGAACTCACATGTGAGCCATGGCTCCTTGGCAAAACTCATAGACAACCATTTCCACAAAGTTTAAATAGGGCAGAACAGCCTGGTCAAATTTTACACATGGATTTATGTGGTACTATGGAAACCTTATCATTAGGCGGTGCCAGATACTACCTATTAATATATGATGATTATACAAAGTACAAAAAGGTTTATTTTCTGAAAAATAAGTATGAAACAAGCGATAAAATAAAAAGTTTTTTGAATTATGTTATTAAGAATCTTGAATACAAAGTGACATCAATCAGGTCAGACTGTGGCTTAGAATTTACAAATAAAGAACTGAAATCTTTGTTAGATAGTTTAGGTATTATTCACCAAACTAGTGTTCCATACACACCTCAACAAAACGGGTGTATAGAACGTGAAATGCGCACAGTTACAGAAGCAGCTAGAACTATACTATTGTCAAGTGGTTTGGACAAGTCCTTATGGGCTGAAGCGGTCAACACAGCTGTTTATGTCATAAACAGAACTGGTAAGAGTAGAATAAAAGGTGTTACTCCTTACGAACTTTGGTATAAAAAACAAGCATACAACATAAATAATTTGAAACTATTCGGATCAAAAAAAGGAGTACATATCCCTGACCAACGCGACGGCGTAAGAAATGGGATAGTAAAGCTGAGAAAGGATATTTTGTAGGTTATAGTGAAACAACAAAGGTTTTAAAATTTATTTTCCACATAAAAATGATGTTCTTATACAAGAAGTAACATTCATAAAAGGTAAGTTTATTAATGTGCAAAAGGTTTGTAAAAATAGTCGGGATCAGAACAGAATACCCTCAATGGTTATAACAGACTCTGAAACAGAGGAAATAATGCATGACCAGCTGATATATGAATAATAACCTAAACATTTACAATTCACACAATAGCTTAAATTCTCATACAATAACTTGACAAACTTTTCAAACAAAGTTTTACCTAAAGGTTTAGTGAGCAAATCTGCCAAGTTATCTTCTGTTTTAATATACTGTAAAGATATACATTTTTCTTTTATTTTGTCAATAATGAAGTTATATCTGATATCCAAGTATTTAAGCCTTTTATTACTTTCATTGTTGAAAGCCAATTTTATTACTGACTGGTTATCTTCATAAACAATCACATCATTAGTGACAATATTGAAATTACATAACAAATTCTTTAACCAACATGCTTCTGTTACAGCCATACTTAATGCAATGTATTCAGATTCAGTGGATGATAGTGATACACTGAGTTGTTTCTTACAACACCACACTACACTACAATTGAATACTTTAAAAATGTAATCTGTTGTAGACTTTCTGTCTTGGGTGTCACCAGCCCAGTCTGCGTCTACAAAGCCTTTTTTCTTCCTGTGCCCGTGCTGCTGTACACTAATTCAAAATCTAAGGTTCCTTTTATATACCGCAAAATACGTTTTAATGACTTGTACAACATAACACTAGCGCAGTGTTGATATCTACTAAAAAAACGAACTGATACACATAAATCTGCTCGAGTACCACATACTGCATACATTAGGCTACCTATAAGTTGTCTACACTTTTTTTCTATTATTGGATTTTCAGATTTTTCCCTTTTCAACAAATCAAACTTGTAATTCTGGTCTAATGAAGTTGATATTGGTTTGCAGTTTGACATATTAAAACGTTCCAAGACTTTCGTTAAATATGTCTTCTGGCTGATTGCTTCTGCCTGACTGACTGATTCTGGATTTTCCTTGCTTGATGTTTTTGTGACTTTGCTGCGTGTTGAGATAAATAAAATATTAAATGTTTCTAAACTGAATATATTATATAAAAGGTTACAAGTTACATATACTATATTATACTGTCTATACTATTGTGAGGAGGGGACCGTTGGGACACTCGCGTATCGAACGACTAAATTGTTAACCCGCCTGCGCTGAGGGCGCGGGGCGGTCGCGGGGATAAATTTCGCTGACGCGGCTGTAGACATTGCGACGCCACTGCGCGGGCGCCGGATGCACGCGCATTCCGCTGACGCGGCTGTCGCCATCGTGTCGCCACAACACTCCCCCCCTTTTTCAAATTTTGACATGAAACATGAAAAATTTAATCACACAGATAACCAAAAAAATTTTTAACAAACACATTCCACAATAACAGTCTTATAATTAACACCAATATCTTATACTAACACTAATGTCTAACACTATCTCAATTTTAACTACACTGTCTATTGTGCGTATCCTTGCGAGCGATTTTGGTTTGCCTGTGCGGCTATACCCAGCTCGATCGATGATACCACTTCTTTCCTTAACCATTTCTCTGATTTCTGTCGGCAACATTTAAAGATGAAATATCCCAATATAAGTATACATAATATGATGATTATTATGGAAACTATTCCGAATCTTTGTAACTTTTGTTCAAATTGACTTAATGATGCGTCGTTTGCACCATTTTGGGCTATTATTATCTCTTCCGTTTTGTCAGTCTGTTTGCTGTAACTCTTGCCCATTATTAATAAATTTCTAACTGGATGTTTACTCTAACTGTTTCTTCTTAAAATGATGCCGTTACAATAGGAATATTTACTTATATACTTTACTAAATATGCGATTATACATTATAACTGATTGTTAAGCAGAAATTAAAAATGGACTATGTACTATTGCTATTTTGCATTTAATAAAAATATCTAACAAATAATAAATTAACAATTTAAGAAACGCACTGGTGGCTTAATAACTCGGCCACTGCGTGTGGTACAATGTTGCAACGATTCTTTTATGATATTTGAATTTTCTTTTTTACATTTAAAATCACTATCATTAACATTATTACTATTTTCAGTTGATAACATACTCGTATTATCGATTTCTGTGTTCTTTAACAAATAAGCGGGTTTTAACCTATCTATCGAAATTTCTGTTTTTCTATTCGGTAGTAATACGGTGTATGTCTTATCATTTCTACTTAGTACTTTATAAGGGCCGTTATAATTTGGTGTTAATGGTTTTTTTACTAAGTCGTTCCTAATAAAAACGTGTGAACAAGACTTTAAATCGTTGTGCACAAAAATTTTGCGAGAATCGCCAATCGCTCGTGACTTGGGTCTGTGATTACTTAGTATCGATCTCAATTTGTCAACGAATGTACATGGTGACATAGAATTTTTACTTACCTCAGAGAAAAAATCGCCGGGCAGTCTTAGGTTGTGCCCTAGAACCATTTCTGCTGCGCTCACATCTCCGTCGCTTCTACATGCTGCTCTCAAACCGTATAAGGCTGTAGGTAATTCGTCTAGCCATGATGCGTTATCTGCTAATCTGGCTGTAAGTGCAACCTTTAACGAACGATGCCACCTCTCAATTTTACCATTGCTCTGTGGGTTGTATGGGGTTGTGCGTATTTTCTGCACCCCTAACAACTTCATCAGTCCGTTAAAAATGTCACTTTCAAATTGCCTACCTTGATCTGTTGTCATTCTCACTGGACAACCAAATCGACAAATCCAGCCTTCGTAGATAGCTTTAGCGACTGTTTCCGCTGTGATGTCAACTGTAGGTATCGCTTCCGGCCATCGCGTATACCGGTCAATCATTGTTACACAATACCTATACCCTTGCTCGCTCGTAGGGAGCGGGCCTATTATATCGACATGTATATGTTCGAATCTACCACTATAAGGAAAAGTTTGCAAATCAGAAACGGTGTGCCTATTTACTTTTGTTTTCTGACATTGTATACAACATTTCGCCCAATTATTAACATCTTTATTCATTCCGGGCCAAAAAAAATTTTGTGCTATCATTTTCCTAGTGACTCTAATACCTGGGTGACTAATATTGTGTATGGAATCAAATACTAATTTTCTAAATTTTTCTGGGACAAAAGGTCTTATGTACTTAGTTGATAACTCACAATAAATCGGTTTATTCGTACCTGGGATATTTAATTGTTTTAACGATACCTTGCCATTGTTGTTTTCCAGTAGATATGTAACCTGGGAATCACCTTTCTGCGCTTGCGCAAGTTCTTCGAAGTCGATGCTCGTCGGACACCTTATCGCCTCGACTCTGGACAAGGCGTCAGCAACTGCGTTCTGTTGACCTGTAACGTGACGTATTTCGCTGACAAACTCGCTAATATACATCAAGTATCGGGTTCTCTTTGGATTCTCGTTTTTTGCTACCTTTGTTAATGCGAATGTTAATGGCTTATGATCTGTATATACTATCAATTCTCTACCTTCTACCATGTTACGAAAATGAGAAATGGCCATATAAATTGCTAAAAGTTCACGATCATAAGTACTGTATTTCCGTTGAGTCTCTGAGAGTTGTTTTGAAAAATAACCAAGCGGTAACCAGTCGTTATCTACACGTTGTTGCAAAACTGCGCCCACACACGTATTAGACGCGTCCGTCATAAGAGATAACGGTACCTCAGCTACTGGGTGCGACAATGTAGTGGCATTCCTAAGGCTCATTTTACACTGCTCAAAAGCAAACTCGGCTTCACTATTCCAATTAATTTTAGTTTTATCTTTTTTCTTTGCGCCATGCAGAAATTTATTTAGCTCTGCCTGATTTTGAGCTGCGTTCTTTAAATGAGACCTGTAAAAATTTAACATGCCAAGGAATCGACGAAGTTCCTCGACGGTTCTTGGTTTCGGATAGTCTGAGATTGCCCTTATTTTATCCTCCAGTGGACTTATACCAGCTGGTGTGACTTTATAGCCTAAAAAATCTATTTCTTGTTTACCAAAACATGATTTACTTAAATTAATAGTTATGCCATACTCATCGAATTTTTTAAATAACTGCCTTAAGTGTGTCTTGTGCACGTTTTCAGTGGTTGAGGCTATAATGACATCGTCAATATAACAAAATAAAAATGATTCTTCCCCCTTTGAATTTTGAAAATATTCTAAACCTTGTAACATGGAATTCATAAAACGTTGGAAAGTTTGAGCGGCATTTCTAAGACCAAATGTCATTTGTGGAAATTCGAAAAGGCCAAACGGGGTAATTATAGCGGTTTTTTCGATGTCGTCAGGTGCCACGGGAATATAATGATACGCTCTATTAATATCGATTCTAGAAAATATGTTCTTACCTGTTAATCCATATGTGAAGTCCTGTAGCCTGGGGACAGGGTATCGATCCGGTTTCGTTTTTTTGTTGAGTAGGCGGTAGTCACCGCACGGTCGAATGCCTCCATCTTTCTTCGGAACGGTGTGAAGTGGGCTAGCCCAAGCGCTTTTCGACGGTCTGCATATGCCTAATTCTTGCATTAATTCAAATTCAATTTTTACCTTTTTATATCTGTCCGGTGGGAGTTGCCTGGCTCTCGTATACACGGGTGGACCTTCTGTTTCTATATGATGAAAAACGGTGCGCTTCGTTGGAACTTTAAATGAGATCGGTTTAGTAATTTCGGGATATTCTTCGAGAATATCTTTGTAAATGTTATTATTTTGTATACTGTTAATCGAAATACCATTATAATTTACAACGGACCCCATAGAGTACAAGTTTGTTACAGAATCTATTAATTTCTTATTATGTAAATCTACTAATAACTTGTGTGACTTAAGAAAATCTGCACCTAAAATAGCTTGCTTAACGTCAGCAATTATAAATGACCAACGATAGGGTCTTCTTAATCCTAAATTTAACTCTAACATTTTAATACCAAAAGTTCTAATTTCTGTATCATTAGCTGCAAAAAGTTTATAGTTACACTGCTTACGTTCTTTTACACTCACTTTACTCACGGGTATGACGGAAACGTTAGCACCAGTGTCTACGAGGAAAATAAGTCCATTCTTACTGTCGTTGATGCAGAGTCGGTGGTTGTCGCTCAGGTCAGTGCAGGTTTCCACCTCAAACTGCACTGCACCTAGTTTCCCACATTGCCTTTCCAGTTGCACGGTGGTTCGCAACCACGAGCTTTTTCCCCGAACTTGTAATGCGGCCAACATAGCCACTCCGGACTGTTCGGTGTACGCCTAGTATATTTTCTTCCTGATGACCTCGTTCTGGATCTGTGCACGCTTCCGCTGCGGTGGCGTGTTCGGCCACGGTAGCGCGTGCGTCCTCTTATCTCGTTTACCTCACCACGGAGCTGTTGAATTTCTAACGACATTTTTTTCATTTCTGTCAACAGTGCGATACTACTCCCTGCGTTAGACGTTGGCGAACAGGTATGCTGGTCGACGGCTGCAACTTCTCCTGTTTGCAGGTGTTCCACAATCTTGTCGGCCATCTTACTAAGTGCTTCCAGTTTTGTGTCCTGTGCCACAGCAAGCACTGCACGAACTGACGCTGGTAACCTTGCCATCCACAGGTTCTTAAGTGGCTCGTCTGTAACTCCAGAATTCTTGGCGAGCTCTTGCATTCTTCGCAGCAGTTGAGATGGTTTTTGTGAACCTAGATCCATCTCCTTCACTAATTTGTTGAACTGTTGTTCTGAGCTTTCTTGAAACACGGCCAACAGGCGCGATTTAATTGCTTCGTACTTTCCTGTCTCGGGTGGAGCACCGATGATGTCGCTGATATATCCCAGCTCGTCCCTTCCTAATTTACTGATTACTAGGTCGTATTTTGCCTGATCTGATATCCTCTGTGGGCTCACTATCGCCTCAAACTGCGAAAACCATAATTTAGGCATCTGCGGCCAGAATGCTGCTATTCTGCTGCCGACGGTAATTGACGCCATGTCGAATGCGGTAGGCTGTGTTGACTGTGGTGGGTTGCTCATGATTATTTTTCACTATTTTTATTTCACTTTACACACGGAATATTTAAAAAAAATGAAGCACTACTGTCTTTTAATTTTTACACGTAAAGTCTGTACAATAACTTATATTATAACGCGTTTCCCACGGTCGAGATTCCCCCTCTGAGTCGCCGAACGCTATTTTTAATTACGACGGTACGATAATTTATATCACGTCGGTTCGCTTACTTTTAAATCACGTCGCGTCGCTTACTTTTTGATCACGTCGGGGTCACCAATTTTGTGACTTTGCTGCGTGTTGAGATAAATAAAATATTAAATGTTTCTAAACTGAATATATTATATAAAAGGTTACAAGTTACATATACTATATTATACTGTCTATACTATTGTGAGGAGGGGACCGTTGGGACACTCGCGTATCGAACGACTAAATTGTTAACCCGCCTGCGCTGAGGGCGCGGGGCGGTCGCGGGGATAAATTTCGCTGACGCGGCTGTAGACATTGCGACGCCACTGCGCGGGCGCCGGATGCACGCGCATTCCGCTGACGCGGCTGTCGCCATCGTGTCGCCACAATGTCTATGCCTAAATAGCTAGTTGCTAACCTTAAGTCCTTCATTTTAAAGTTATTGTGCAACTCTGTTTAGAAATTTTTTAAAACCTTATTTTCAGAACAGAACATTTAAGTATATCGTCTACAAATAGTAGGACGTATAGTTCACATCCGTTTAGTTTCCTATAATATAAACAATAATCGTTTTTGGATCTATTGAAATTTTCTTTGGTCATGAACTCATCAAACTTTCTATTCCAACATTTGGGGAAACTTTTCAAACCGTATAGGGATTTATTCAATTTACATATTTTTCCATTTGGTAGCTTTAGGTATACTATTTCATCTATATCACCATGTAAGAAAGCACCTACCACATCCATTTGATGGACTGGGAGTTGTAATTTATTGGCTACGGCCATAAATACTCTAAAGGTTGGTAATTTAGCTACCGGAGAGTATACTTCTAAATCAGTGTCTGATTGCTCAAAACCCCTAGCTACTAACCTAGCTTTGTATACGTATTCTCCACCTACTTGTTTGACTTTGAAACACCATTTATTAGATATAACTTTATTTCCACTTGGAATACTATTAACTTCTGTCCATGTTTTCGTTCGGAGTGTTTAATTCGATATTTATAGCCTTTTCCTATTCTTCTTTTTCTTCTGAATTTAATGCTTCTTCCAGACTGATTGGTTCTGTGTCAATAGATGAGAGATTTGTGTCATACTCTGATAACCATGATGGTTTCTTTGTTTCCCTACCTTTTCTTGTTATTTTTACCTTTTGTGGTTTTTCTTCTATTGCTTTATCACCTGAATACTCTTCTTCTGCAGAAGCAGACATTCTTTCCTATTCTGGACTTGATATTCCCTCCATGGGGATTTCTAGATTCTCTTCTAGCTCTGATACCCGTAATCTGTCATCTTCTTCTTCTTCATAGAAACTATGATATTCTTCTATTTCTTGGTTATCATTTTCTAAAGAACAAAAAATAAAACAACAGTATCATTAAAAACAGTCGCTGATAAATATGGTATTAATAAATCTGTCTTATACAGGCACTGTACTAAAACCATGAAAAAACAGGGGGGGGGGGGGGGGTGGCAGACGTTTTTTCATTGGAAGTAGAGAAACACATGATCAAATATATAAATATCTGTGCTGAGTGGGGATATCCTCTCGATTCTTTGGATTTTAGATATTTTATTAAAAATTACCTAGACAAAATAGGAAGAACTGTTTTAAAAGTTAAGGACAATTTACCTGGTCCTGACTTTTTAGCAAATTTTCTTAAACGTCATAAAAATTAAATCACACAGAGAAATTGTCAAAATATTAAAAGAAACAGGGCAGCAGTATCTCCTGAGTCTATCAAAGATTATTTTAAAGAATTAGAAACCTCTCTGATTGGTATTGATCCCAAAAATTTAATCAACTACGATGAGACAAACTTGTGTGATGACCCAGGTCGAAAATAAATTTTAACCAAACGCGGAACCTAATACCCAGAGAGAGTCCTGAACCATTCGAAAGCTTCTGTGTCCATTATGATTTCTGCGACAGCTGCTGGAGAAGTTCTACCCCTCTATGTGGTTTACAAGGCCCAAAACCTTTACGACACCTGGACCGAAAATGGGCCACCTGGTACACGGTACAATCGTTCTCAAAGTGGGTGGTCCGACGCCAATATTTTTGAAGACTGGAACAGAACTATTATTCTGCCGTATTTCAGAGGAAAAGAAGGAAAAAAATGTTTAATCGGGGATAATCTGTCCTCACATATATCGACCGACGTGATACAAATGTGCCAAGAGGAGAATATATGTTTCGTGTTTTTACCATCTAATAGTACTCATTTAACGCAGCCATTAGATGTGGCGTACTTTCGACCTATGAAAACTGCATGGCGTAACATTCTTCTAGAATGGAAGAAAAAAGATGGTAAAAAGAATCTTGTGTTCCAAAGGGATGTTTCCCAAAACTTTTAAAAAGACTTATGGAAGAATTACATAAAAATGCTAAAAACAATATATTGGCTGGATTAAAAAAAACAGGAATTCATCCTATCGATCAAAACCAGGTGTTAAACAGATTTTCAGCTGAAGATTGTGAAGAAAAAGTGGAAAAATCAATTTTGGACTTACTTAAGGAGCTACGGTATGGAACAACGAGCGTCAAACAATCTACGAGGAAAAGGAAATTAAATGTAATTGCTGGGAGAAGTGTTGGGGATGGAAATGAAGGTGCAAATTCCAGGGTTTATGATGAAACTGAAGATTTTGATTTAAAAAATAAAAAACGGAAAGAGGCTAATAAAGGTACTGAAATCTTTAAAAAAGCAAAGGAAAAAGGAAAAAAACATCGAATGAAAAAAATAAAAAAACATCTAAAAAAATGTTATGAAGCTAAATGAAAAAATAACCGAGGAAAATACGGTAAATTATGAGGAAAATACGGTAAATTATGAGGAAAATGAAAAAAAAAAATTGAAAATGACTGTGAAAAAATTGATATAAAAACAATGCCATTCATTTATGACGATGAATTTGAAATAGAAAATGAATACACTCTTGGTTTACCAATGTGTGAAGAAAATAATAAAGATATATTTGGAGATTTCAACACAAACGAACAAGTCTTAGCAGATATAACAATTAAAAATGAAGAGAAACAAAATAACAAAATTAAAATTATTTCTATTGAAACCTTTTCTAAGAAAATACACGCCAATAAATGTAAAAACATATCGAAAAGCTCTGACTTGAGAAAAACAAAACACGTTATTGATGATGACCAGTGAGCGCACACTAGCCGCGGCGGCCGCACGTATTGTGGAACTACAGCGTGATTTGTGATCATCGCGATGTCTTGATGATCTATATGATCATGTCGATGGCCGCGTTGCAAATCGCAACCCCTGCGGCCGGGCCCCGCGTCGTGGCCGCGCTGCCAGGTCGCTAGTGCGCTATTGCTCTACGTGGACAGCCAGATCTTTTTCTGTCACAAACAGAGGAGGTCTCATTGTACCTATTGATAGCCCGGTACACAAACATTTGACTAATACCAAGCGTATGGAGAGTTTTAAAAATTGCATTGGGCTCCATACCAACTTGTGTAATGCAATCACAGTGATTCGGTTCTCTTTATCACCCCACTCCATTTTAATATCGCAAAATATTATAAAATGTATTGGCGCCAAAATTAGAAAACACAATGAGCAATCGTATAAAAATGACAGATTCCAAATTCAAATGTAATATCTTTCTTATTTTTAATTGTAACAGTATTTATGGCCAGATTGAGTATATATATATATATACTCTGACTGACTGATTGATCACCTCTCCTAATATATCAACAGTCTTGCCGCATTTGGGGTAATTTTCGAGCATTTTCCCAAAATGTACTCCCGTAAAATTTTATATGAAAGTTTTTTTTCACCGATGGTTTTGTATACATAGAAGAGAAAAATAAAATCGGACAAAATTTTGGTAATTCCTGATGATTGAGGATTTCGGAGACGAATGAAGAGCACGCTTTGGGTATTGGAGATAGGTGGGGGGTGTTCGACCAAATGTCATTCAAAACCTCGTCCAATTGCCAGTGAGCTGAAAAAAAATTCAAAATGGCGAAAAAAAATGGCCGCCATACAAACTTTAATGGTGTCTATCTCGGAAAGTATACATGTTGGAATAGTAATTTCTTAAGAAGAGATAATCAGGACACGAAGGTCTACCGATGAATAAAATAAAAATCCAAAACGGCGGATTTAAAATGGCGACCATACAAACTTCGTCAATCTCGGAGAGTATTAACGATGGAAGAGTGGTTTTTTAGCGAAACATGATCAGGTTCTGAAGGTCTACATGATGAACTGAAAAAATAAATAATTTTGTATAAAAAAACTTGCAAATATTCAAAATAGGAACTATGCAAGACTTTTATGCGGTTCTTTGGAGAACTCCCAGAGAATAATATGGGAAGAGGTGATCATAGAGGGTTTGGCCCGCGAGTCACATGTGGCCCGCGCCTCCACTCACCCTACTAGTCTAATATATTCTTGTAAGTTTTACCTAAATAAATACTTATCTACTTATCAAATTATATTTTCTTTTACCCTTACCTTTAGATAATCCTTTTGTAAAACTTTATTAATTGCATCACAAGTTTCAGGAATAATTTTGCTTAGAGCCTGCGGCGATATCAAGGCCGAATATTTTAAGCATTCATATGACCGTCCTGTGGCAAAGAATCTCAAGGTCACAGATAACCTCTCGTGTGGTGATATAGCGGTTCTTATAATGGTGTCCTGCTTTTGTATCAATGGAGTCACCTTTGATAACAACGTAAGATAAGTTTTTTCGTCCATTCGTAAATAATTATGGTAATCTTTCGGATAATATGTCAATTCTTTCAGTAAGTTGACATGGCTGTATTTTCTCCTCCAGTAACCACTTTTTACACCACTCTGTACGGCTTCGTTGTTTATCTCTCTTTTTCTTCAAAATTACAATTAATAATCCTATTAACGCTATTGCGTCGATGTCAACCACCGCTAACGGTGCCATGATGGAAACTGAGAGCTTTTGCAGGTATGTTGTTACGTGTGTGTGCCCTATGAAACTCAGTCGAGCCTGTCGGTTTTGCTTGCACAGGCAAAACTGACAAGCATAACCTAGCATGTGTGGTATTCTCGACAGGTATATACTCGACATTACATTAATCATCTTAATGTAATGTCGAGTCACGTCTTTGAGTCTAAAGTAATAAAGTTATATCAAATCAATCAATGGTATTCATTAACCTAGCATCATAAAATATAGTGTCAGAAGTCGCAACAAAGTGAAGAATATATATATTTCACATCATCTAAAAGTCAATAGTTATAAAATTGAATCTTCAAAATTTCGACGTCTACAGAGCAAAACGTGGAAGCATGTTCTCAAAGTTATAACTTTAGTAATATACCGAAATTGAACATTGCAACGAATCAAAATAACAATTCTAATTGGAAGAAATAGTGGCAATGTTTCGAGCTTTTTCTTCTTGCTACGGGTTTGGAAGAAGCATCCGAGAAAAGGAAAATAGCAATTATGTTACACACAATTGGAGAAAAAGGTATAGAAATTTATAATTCTTTCAATATAGACATAAACAAAATTACTTTAAAATATATAAAAACTAAATTCGACAACTATTTCGAGCCACAGAAGAAGTTGACTATTATCAGACATTCCTTTTTTACGTGAATGCAGAAACCCGAAGAGGGAATCGACGCATTTCTTACGTACTTACAAAATATTGGAAATAAATGTGAATTTGGTACACTGAAAGACTCACTAATTAAAGATATTTTTATAGCTAATATGAGTTCTAGATTAACACATGTTCGACAAAGATTATTGCAAGAGACTGACCTAAAGCTTGAAAAAGCTATATCTATTGCCAAAACTGTCATTATGGCACAACAAAATGCACAAACAATGGAAAATTCTCAACATTCTGATACTGTTTTACACATATCACAGTCATATAGAAAGTCAAAGTCAAACAAACAGTCTACGAGTAAAAACAGAAGTAACTCAAATAAAAATCTACACAGTCAGAGTTCTACTAGTCGACGTAGTCAAAACCCGGTACCAAAGACAGGTAACAACAAGAAATGTAATCATTGCGGTCAACATTATCACCGTTTCAAATGTCCTGCGTCAGGAGTAAGGTGTAAAATATGTCACAAGATTGGACATTTTGCAAAATATTGTTTTTCCAATAGATCTAACATTAGATCTTTAGAATCGTCTTATCCAGTCCAAGATGCCGAAGAGGAATCAAACAATGATCCAGAACAATTTTTCATCGGTATGGTGAAGAGTGTCAACAACGATAAGTCATGGTATTTATCAGTTCTAATTAATAATGTTGAAGTAAAATGCATACTTGATTCAGGTGCTGATATTAATATAATGTCTCTTAATACTTTTAACAAATCAAATTTATCACAGTATATTATTAAAAGTTGTAGTGCAAATGTTAAAGGTTTCGATGGTTCGTCTATAGAAGTATTTGGTCAGTGTAACTTAAAATGTTTTTTCAATAATTGTCAAAGATACATATTATTTTTAATAGTAAATATTGAGTATAGTGCTACTGTATTAGGTCTTCCCACATGTAGGGATATAGGAATATTAAAAAAGTTTTTGCAGTCAACAGTAACGATAAATTTCTTTCTAGTAACCAAATTTTAAAATACTTTAATGATGTTTTTCATGGATTAGGATGTCTACCACCTGTCTGTCACCTCAAGTTGCAGCAGAATGCAATTCCATGTGTTGATCATCCCAGAAAAGTTTCATTTGGATTATAAAATAAATTGAAAGAAGAATTGGATCGCATGTCAAAATTAAAGGTCATAGAAAAAGTCACATATGCAACCTCATCAGAGCCCCTAGTACGAGTTTTTGACAGTTCTCGATTACGAAATATAGTTTCGTTTTCTTCCATACATCTACGTGCAGCGCCTCTAGCGGAAACGTGGTGGAACTAAATCGGCAGTACGAGTTCAATCGAATCATAGTTAACGAACTCGATGAAAGTTTTCGAGCGTATTATTGCATTTTGGCAGTACGAGTTCCCACTTTGACAAGTTACCGATAGTAAACTTTGACGAATTCGAAAACTTTTTTCGTTTTGGCACTCACCAAGTAAATCTCGGTGAGAGCTTGCGACCATCTTTGTTTTTGCGAATATTTTTGAACATTAATTACGTTAGCGAGACGGTATCTTGCGTGGAGATTAGCTGTGGAGGCTGACCAAGATGAGGAGCGACCGGAGCTTGTAAAGAGGCGAAAATTAAATGTGCCCAGCCGTATCTCTGACACTCGCTTTATGCAGCGGTATCGGCTAACTAAGGAGGGATTTATGTTTCTCTGTGAGACCTTAAGGGAAAATACAAACCTTAGGATTAGGAGTTCACAGAGAATATCATTGGAGACTAAGGTAGGTACTTAGATATTTTATATCACATCCGTATTCGCGCATTGGATTTTATCGTATGTACTTATATGATTGTGTAGGTACCTAATATAACCGCTATTTATCCAAATATCCACCAACCTAGGTGCTTTATCTAAGTAGGTACTTCTTTAATAAAATTATTTTATATTTTTAGCTACTAAGTTCGTTGTTATTTTACGCCAATGGGGACTAACAGAGAGTGGTTGGGATTGTCAACTCTCTATCACAAGAGGCAATTAGCCGTTACATTCATCAAGTAACAATGGCTTTAAACCACCCAAACATTTTGAATAAATTTATTAAATTCCCAAACACACCAGCAGCTAGAGAACTTATAAAGCAAAAGTTAGTACTTTATCATCTTTTATCCTTATAATCATATATACATATTATTAACAAAGGTATTAAGGTTACAGCTCACAACATAATCCTCATTAATTAAATTATAATTTGTATGTGCATGAGAATGGTAAAACATTAATTTCCATTTAACTACATTTCTGTTTATGTGTAATTTTCTAATGAATTATATATTTTTTATCTTCTAGTTTCTACAACAAATATGGTATTCCTGGAGTGATAGGGTGTATAGATGGCTGCCACTTTAAGATTATGAAGCCCAACAAAAAAGAAGAACATCTCTATTACTGCAGAAAACATTACCATTCTTTGAATGTTCAAATGGTATAACTAATTATTTTCTAGAATTACTTCCTACATTATGTGTTTAGTATAAGTACATTTAAATGAGTTGTTTTTCACATTACAATACATTTCTGCTGTATAAAGTAAAATAGTTTTAACAATAAGTAATGAATATTTATTCTAGGTTGCAGATGAAAAATGTCACATTTTGGCAATCAACCCTAAATTTGGGGGTGCTAGCCATGATGCCTTTGTGTGGGAGAACAGCCAGCTCAACACATACATGCAAACATTGCATCGAAATGGTGAATCTGTGTAGCTTCTAGGTAAGAAAACTTAATTTTTGAATAGCTATACTTTTATTGTTGAAATATGAATTATAATTTAATCCATTATACTAATGAAATAAGTGACTCTGGATACGCACAAACACCGTGGCTTATGACACCATATAATAACCCTGCACCCGGTAGTGCAGGAGAAACATTCAATAAGTTACACAGCAAGGCTCGTGTAACTATTGAAAATACATTTGGGCGCTTGAAAAATAGATGGCGATGTTTGTGTAAGGATAGGGTGCTCCAATACAAGCCAGAAAAATGTGCCCAAATTATTTTAGCATGCGGTGTGTTGCACAACATAGCACTGGATTTTAGAGTGCCAGATCCTCAGGAACAAACAATAGGTAATCTATGATAAAATAATAAAAAAAATACAATAGGTATATAAGATTTTATTTATTCAAAATGGGACATTCACATATTTTGTTTTCCTTGTATTAAATTTATAATTGACTGTAATTTACAAAACATAAATTATAAATAGGGTTCTTTTATTTTACAGTTAATAATCAAGATTTCCCTTAAAATGATGAGGTAGAGGATGATGTTACCCTGTTGACACTAGGGCGCTTATTGCGTGATCGCATTGCCAGTAGGGTGCATGCTGAAGCTGTTTGACAATAACCATGCAACATATTCAGTGACTGAATTGCCTTCCTAACCTTTCATTTAAATTCTACATTTTATAAATTATAATTCAAAAGAACTAGTAAGGGTCTATTTGAATAGAGTATACTTTGATTTGATTTAGATTAATATATTTTTATTATAAAGCTTACAGTAGTGTTGCTTAATATTTAACTTTAAATTAATCAAAGTTCAATTTGTTTTAACTTTTAATGATCTTAAAACCTTTATTTTATCTTTGATCAAAATAACACTAATTAAATTATAAATTTATATTTTGAATTTCTGTATTATCACACAATATACTTGTAGTGTCCATAGATAATAAGTTAGTTAGTAAATCCCAGCACTAGGTTGTTTGTGACATCCCTAATTATATAGTCTGTGTGTTGATGGAAATAAAGGATACGACGATACGGTGTTTTTATAATCGAATAAAATCCCAAAAAACCTTGAAGCATTTACTTATATTATAAGATTCCTGACAGAACCACGAACACAACAATTTGGCGACGAGGACGGAGGCCAGTGGAAAAAGTTTTATCGGAAACTTACCTGTTTTCGATAATGACGCTCAAAGTTTTGCAAGTTGGTTAGAGATATTTGAAGAGTATTGTATGTTAAATAGCGTCCCATTAGAGGATGTCAGCAATGTCAGAAAGTCACTATTTTTGTCATATTGGAGTCAAGCATTATAACGTGTTACACAGTATATGCTTACCAAATAAGCCAAGTTCAAAAACAATCTCGCAGTTGGCAACCATTTTTTCGGAAAAATATGATTCGCCAGGTCTAGAGTCTACAAACAGGTACTTATTCTACCGGAGGATGCAGTCAGAAGCGGAAAGTGGCACGGAATACATTGCGGCCCTGCAGGAAATTGCAGTCAAATGCAATTTTGGTGGCCATGCGGAGGACGCATGCCGGGGCCAACTCATTGTTGGAATCTGTAGCGAAAGTATAAGGAAAAAACTGCTGTGGATCTCAGAACTAACCTACGAAAAAGCGAAAACTATATTTCTACAAGAAGAGTCTGTAATGTCACAAATGAAAAATATATCGAGTACACCAAATGTTAATCAAGTCAGGAGTCGGCCAGGTCGTCATTACTCAAATAGCCAGAGTCAAAAGCGTCAAGGTCCGCCGTGTCAAAGTCAAAATTGTCAAGGTCCACCGCGTCAGAGTCTAAATCGTCAAGGTCCACAGAGTCAAAACCGTCAGCATCCAGCATACAACCAGTAGAGTCATCAAGGTCATAACGTCAGGCACCAGTCATGCTTCAGATGTGGAAGGAACCACAATCCAACAATGTGTCCAGCCAGCAGCATGTCAGCGCTTTGGTCATACCTCAACGATGTGCAGAAATCGCCATCAGGGTAACACAAACCAAGTATCTGAAGTCGAGTCAGTCACAAGTCCTGTAAGTAATAGTGTAGACAGTGTAGTTAACTAATTGTTAACAGATTCTTATAACATAAATAATATACAGTCAAGTCAGTCCATGTGTAAACTTCAGTACTACAGACAAACATGTACTTGCATATCTTGTGATATTCCATGTAATATCAATTGTGGATTTTGTACAAATATTAAGTTGGTAAACATTAAGAGTGTCTCACCTAAGCCACAGATTATTAGAGTCAATGTTGAAGGATTAGAAATGGAAATTGATACAGGTGCAGCTATTTCATTGATTCCTTATCAATGTTATTTAAATATGTTTAAAAGTTATACCTTGCAGTCATGTAATATAAAATTAAATACTGCGTCAGGTCCTCTTGAAGTAAGGCTTTCAATACCGGTATTCCGGGATCCCGTAATACCGTGATCACGGACTTTTTATTAGCATTTTTCAATACCGGTATTGATGTCCCAATACCGTGATTATGGTATTACAAACATAAGATGACTTTGAAAACACAGCCGCTGAATCCATGAAAGCTGCTGCTGAAGAAGAAAAAGAGTTGGCACTCGCAGAAGGTCGCACCAAAAGGGCATACCAGTGGTTGATGTTTACGTTGACGCTTCTTGGTGTGTTCGATCGTACGGATCCAACTATAAGGCTGGGACTGCAGCAATTATTGGAAGAAGAACCGGCAAAATTATTTTTCTGGCGGTAAAAAATAAATACTGCCTTGTGTGCGCTCGCGCGGAAAGCAAGAATTCCCCGCCCAATGAGCGAATGTTACAAGAATTTTGATGGTTCCTCATGTTCTATGGAAGGTGACATAATAACTGAAGGGTTTCAGCAATCAATTCTAATGTATGGCATTATTTATAAAAGAATGATTGCAGATGGAGATGCCTCGACATATGCAAAGGTGCTAAAAGTAGATCCATATAAATCCCAGAATATAACAGTGGAAAAAATGGAATGCAGAAATCACATTATGAGAAATCTGTGCAAAAAAATGCGGAGTCTGGTTACAGAGACAAAATTTCCCCTGGCTTGTAGAAAAACTCTGACGAACCTAAGAATAATGTCCTTGAGAAAAGCAATAGTCAGATCAATAAAACACCATAGTACATCAGAAAATACGAAAGATATTGCTATAAAGTAGCTTCACACAGATATCATCAATTCCCTATCACATACATACGGAGATCACAGAATGTGTCAGGATTACAACTGTGATAAAGAAAATGTTTTTAGTGACGGGTTGAAATCTATTCAAAACTCAACATTTCTTTTCCGACTTAACTCGATCATTTCAAATGTAGCTGCAAAATCACGAAGTTTAGTAGAAAACGTAAATACAAACATCGTTGAATGCTTCAACAATGTCATAGCAAAATTTATAGGAGGTAAACGCATAAATTTTTCCTTGAAACAAGGCTACCAAGGGAGGGTCTCCGCTGCGGTGTTATCGTTTAATGACAAGGCAGCAATATCGCATGTCTTTAAAACACTGACGAATAAAAATCTGTCAGCAGCCGGCCTAGCAGGAGTGGCGGAAGTTGCGGCAGCAGCAGGTGCAGCAGGATTGGCGGATGTTGTGGAAAGGAAAAGAAAAAGACAGAGGGCCCAGAAAAGAAAAAGCAGTTTGGAACATCCAGCAAAAAAAATCAAGAAAGCGGCAGTATCAAAACAAAATGATTATGGCCCTGCCAGTTCCGATCTAGATATGTCTGAATGTGATCTAGAAATAGCCAAAAAAGAACTTCTTGAAAATTTAGAAATTCTAACTGCTGACAGAGACGGAATCAAGCGAAATACGATATTACAAAGAGACAGTAGTGAGTGGCTAGAAATTCAAAAAAACTTAATTACTGCCTCTAATTTTGGCCCTGTTTGCAAACGACAAGTATCAAAAGATACCGCCCCTTTAGTAAAAAACATATTGAGCAGCTAGCGTTGCAAAAGATACAACAACAAGAAAATGTGTATGTGTGTGAGTGAGTATGTATGTTCGTACGTGCGTGCGAGTTATTAAAAGAAACTTACATACCTTAATGTCACTGCCAACATTTCCTCTGGTGATATGGGATCTCGCATATTAGTAGGTTGTTTTTGAAGAGCTTCTGTTTTTCTTAAAAGTTCTAAATAACTACATACGGACATTCGAAAATAATTAAAGAACTTTTCTTCATCCTTCTTTAAGTCATTAATAAGAGTAACAAATAATCCATAACGATCTCTTTCCGCAATCAGTGGATGTATCCAGAACCTTTTAGGCCTTCTTTTTTTAATTCTTCTGTGAAGGAAGTATAACGCAACAGCTCGTTTCTGATGTGTGTCCATGACGGTCTGGAACTCAACTGATCGTTTAACCGCACGTCTTGCAACCGCCCGTCTTGCAACCGCCCGTCTTGCGATTATCAACCGCCAAGTTTGCGAGCGATAATCGCAACCGCGACGGCTGCGAAACCGCACAAAACTCCGGTCTCGTGAGTTTTGAAAATAAAACTCCATTCCCCCACCGCGGCAGGCACGGGTGAAAACCGCTTCGTGAGTCCTTAGCCTATGTCGGTTAATAAATGGTAAGAACATACCTGTGCTACCGAAGAGTGCAAGATTTCATATAATGAAGGTATATCACGACGATAGTGGACATCTCGGGCTCGATAAGTGCTTAGAGGCTATTCAAGCCAAGTATTGGTTTCCGAAGATGCGGAGGACAATTGGAAAATATGTGAAAAGTTGCATCGGTTGCCCATTTATGAAGAAGCCAACTGGTAAGCAGCCAGGATTAATGCATCCTATACCAAAAGACACACACCCTCTTCATACATTGCACGTAGATCACGTTGGGCCTTTTTGTAAAAGATTAGGTAAGGCCTACATCTTTTCCATGATTTACGGATTTACGAAGTTTGTGTGGCTGGAAGCGGTGGCTAGTCTCAACGCTAAAGGGGCGATAATGGCGTTGACTCGGTTTAGTCAAGTCTTTAGACATCCAGAAAGAGTTGTGAGTGACCGAGGTAGCGCATTTACTGGACGAGAATTCACTGAGTATTGTCAGAGAAATGGAATAAAACATGTTCAGAATGTTATAAATGAAACTACCTTTTCGGATTTTGTCGCGGAAAATTCCGCGACAAAATCCGAAAAGGTAGTTTCATTTATAATGTCGAATATTCGCGTAAATCTAAGAAAGTATTATGTTCAGAATGCTGTGGCTTCTCCACGGGCGAATGGCCAGGTCGAAAGACTTAATCGCACTATTTTAAATTCACTAACTGCTGAGATGGGAAAAGAACGAAAAGGCTGGGACTCGTATCTTCCTAAAGTTCAATTGGGTATAAACAGTACAGTGAGTCAGGGTACTAGCAAATCGCCCATGGAATTGTTGTGTGGATTACGGCCACGTTTAGCAGGAGACTTACAGGGAGCAGTTCATACCAATGATCTTGCCAAGTTAAGAGAGAGTGCTGCTCAAAAATTAAATGAAAATGCCTCCCAGATGAAAAGACGCTATAATAAAAGAAGCCGAGTGACAAAGGCGATTGGTGTTGGAAAACTAGTTATGTTAGTATACATTTAATAAGGGCAAAAGAGGTTACAGAAACATTGTGGCCCGTGACAAAATTAAACTATGGTAGTCCAGAGTAACGTCGTCATGTGAAGAGTCTGAGGATTCAGACGACCAATCAGCAGATACAGTTAATTAATATAATATTGCCACAACAAGCCACTCATTTGATTTTCACTTAATATAAAATGTAATTAACACAAATCGATCTATCTGCTGATAAATGCTGTGAATCTAAAGGATCTAGAATATACGAAAATAATTTTGTATTTCCCAAAGTGACAGACGTTATATTTAAGGCGCAGGAAGAGTAATGTTTTATTTGAAGGGAAGGGTGAAATGTTACGGTAAGAGTGAATAATTGAAGATTATTAATAATTACCGAAAGTCGAGGTTAAAGTGATAAATTAATCACATTTGTCGGTTTTTATTAATAATTTAACTCTAGTAGTGATAAATTTAATAAGTGGCCAAGGGTTGCAGGGCGGGGCGGTGTGTGCGACGTGCGAGAGGCGCGGGGAGATGCCACGTGAGGGAACCACGTAAGCGCCGCGTAGGCGCCGCGTTAGTTGGCTCGGTGTTATTGTTTTAAAAGCACGTGCACGTTATTTGTTGTTGCTGACGTAAAAAGTTTGTGAATGTTTGAGAACCGTTTTCGTATTAAAATGGAAGACCTTCTTATTACGAAAACCAGATTTAATGAGAAATGCCTTGAAATAAAACCGAAGAAAGGAAAAAATCACCAATTATTTACACGAGATGAGTATTTTACTTTTTTAAATGTTATTTGGAGTCATTAAGCATGGCGTACCTACGTATCTAGCTGAGAAACTTGAGTGGAAAAGAGATGTCAACACAGCGCATAACACAAGGTTATCTCAATACGCCCTAAACTTGCCCATGCACCGCACAGCCGCATTTCGAGGTAGCTTCAGATATGCTGCAACGAAATGTTGGAATAACTTGCCACCGCCTCTGCGTAATTTAAAAACCAAATCAAGTTTTAAAAAACAATATAAAAGAACCTTACTATTAGAGCAACAATATATTTAAAATTAATAGTCAGATCATTGTAATCGTGATAAAGCACATAATATATTCATTGTCCGTTTAGCAGCATACGTGATTGGGTCACCTATGTTCTATATTGCCGTGTGCATTTTATTTGTTTATTTTGTATTTTTTATGTGCGTATATACATAATATATACACATATATGTGTGTGTATTTTCATGTTTAGGGTGTTGTCATATAGGTCATTGTTATTTTATATATGCCACATATTATAATCTATTATTATTATTATTATTATTAATATGTCAGATAGACAGCCAGCGATTCGAGTACTAAGATATAAGAAATTGTATAATCGTTTGAGAGAGCAATAAATGAAATTGTTAACTATTGAATACTATTTCCTGTAAACCCTTCTGAACTTTTTTTTTTTTATTATTATTATTATTAAACAAGGTTATAACTTCTAAAGAGAAAACAAAGCAAAAAGCGCCAGAAGACTATAAACGTCTGTCAAGATACGATGTTGTTAATATAGGAAATATAAAAAAATTAGTAGTTCCAGTGAAGGACGAGAAAGACTCGCTTATTTACTACACTTATTTAGAGGAAAATTTTGATATTATTCATGAGACTCATATTTCTATTGGTCACGGAGGGCGCACCAGAATGGTTAAAGAGCTTTAAAATAAATAAAAGAATATTACACTTGATTTTATAACTATTTATTTGAACTTGTGTCAACCATGCCAAAAGAAAATGAATATTCCTAAAAAGGGGTTGGTAGTAAGGCCCATTAAGGTACAGGTGTTATAAACCAAACTATATACTCTGTGTCACATCATTTTGACAGTGACAGTTTGCCTTGTCTATGCGCCGGGTTCGATCCGCCGGCTGTCTGCCTCCGCTTGTTTTGCTTTTGGAATAAGAATTGATTAAAATGTACGCCGCGTTATTGTTCCTCTCGGCATTTGCCCCCTTTGTGATGGTATTTGTGTGCGGCATATCCACATTGGACTATTTGATAAAGTTACACCTTTAATAGTAATATATTTGTTGATTGTACTTTGATGGACATGTGGCCCTTTGTTGAGTACATCAGTGCATCGCCCACGTGTCAGTTGTATTAATTTAGCTATAACAAGTACTAACAGTGAATTACTTTACAAACTAACGTTTATATATACTTAGTGACACTTTGTGAAATTGTGTATTGACATTGTGTACCTACGCCGGTCATCAAACCACATCCTGGAGCATCTTCATCCTGCCGCCTTTAGTTAAGTATAATCTATTAGCATTAGACGTTATGATTGGCCAATTGTAGTTTGATGTTCATTAGATTTATACATAAGGCAGCGTCGTCGAAGAAGAACGCGAGGTACCTATATTTACTATGTTCTATATGGTTAAGCTCTGTGTATCGCAGACATAATTGTTCATCCCGTTTGAACCTGAGACATTTCACGCTTCCACTCAACTCTGCTAAAACCCCAGGTCGGATGTAACATAATTGTTTGGTAGCAGAGCGTAGTTTTGGTTATAGATATTAACTGTATTGTTGTTTCCATTTTATATGAAACAATTCATATTCTTTAAATGTGTATTGTAAAAGCTCAAACATAAAGTTATAATTAAACTTACTTAATTGTTTGTATAATGATTTTAAAGTTTACTTGTTGTTGATAAAATATTTTGATTTGATTCATACAAAAATATAAATATGATATACTTAAAACATAATACTTTCTTAGATTTACGCGAATATTCGACATTATAAATGAAACTACCTTTTCGGATTTTGTGAGAGAGAGTCTCTCCCGTGACCATGATTGCTGTAAAGCATTCGAAACGTCGGGAACTAAAAATCAAAATAAATCCGCGACAAAATCCGAAAAGGTAGTTTCATTTATACTTAAAACAATTAATATAAATATAAGTAATTTAGATCATAATTTTTTTGAAAATTTGCCTCAAAGATTTGTTTTGTTCTTTGTACTCGTATTTAGGTATCTATTTGAGATTTGATATTTATGTTATAGCGATAACACTCTATTGTCTCATTTGAAAGTTATACTTTTTTGTTGTTGTTATTACAATATTATTTTGTTTTGTTTGCTTGTGTCCTTTGTGCTTGAAGATGGCTGCCGCCGCATTCACTATTGTCCGTGACTCATATTCCGGGATTGTGGCTCACCTGAGATGGTTCACTTCTGCTGCCGCATTGGTGAATAGGGAGGATCGTATAGAGGCATTGTTGGATAGGCATGAGAAATGCCCTACACGACTCAAGGAGGTGGAGGAGCATTATCAGCGCTTCATCTCACATCTAGATGATGTACCCGGAGCACCGACGGGAACAAGTCCATGAGGACTACGCCCAAATAATGAACCTGGCCGACGACATCGCCCAACGCGCGCGGGTGGTTCTAGCCTCGCGCGCCGGAGTACCGGCTCACAGCGCCCCTTTGAAAACTCCCGTGGGCCTTTTGACCAAACTACCCAATTTGGATCTTCCACGTTTTGATGGTCGGTTAGACACGTGGCTGGGATTTATCGGATTGTTCGAGAGCCTTGTAGACTCGAGGGACGATTTGGGCCTGTCTCAAAAGCTGGCATATCTGCTCTCCGTGCTTGATGGAGAGGCGAGGGGCTTAGTGCAGCACCTCCCAATACGAGACGGGAGCTATGAAGTCGCGCGGTCATTGCTCACCAAGCGCTACCACAATGAGCGCTGCCTGGCCGATGCCCATATCGACCAGATTATGGACCTTCCCGTAGTGAGCAATGCCACCCAGTTGAGGACCGAGCTGCTCAACCCCCTCCTTATAGCCACTAACGCTCTCCATCGTTTGGGACTGCCGGTTGCCCAGTGGTCTTACCTACTGGTGCGTATTGTGCTTAAGCGATTGCCGGTGTCCTTGAGGGCACGCTTTGAACAGGGGCACGCTAGGGATGAGGCTTCCCCTCTCCCTACTTTTGAACAGCTCCTGACATTCCTGGAGGACGAGTGTCGCATGGGTGACGTTATGGTCGCCTATACACCGGTGGGAGCATCAAGTCCCAGACCCACCAACCAACGGCGCACTGCTCAAACTGCGCCAAGGGGAAGGACGGCTCCCCGCTTTGCTGTCGCTCAGGCCGCGCGACCGGACTGCCGGTTTTGTAAGTCCCAGGGGCACCAAACGGCGAAGTGCCCGGATTTTGCAGCGCTTCATGTGGCCGCTCGTAGGCGGTTGCCCAGGCCCGAGGATGGTGTTTCTCCTGCCTGGGGGACCACTATCAGCGCACCTGCCCCGACACGCATCCGTGTCCTATTTGTGGAGGGCAGCACCTGAAACTGCTGTGTGCCAACGCGAATGGCCGCCGCGACCACGCAGGGTCGCCTTCGGGCGGGTATGTGAGCGGACGCCGGGACCAGTCTCGCAGTTTGGAGTCCGGCTTACCCCCCCCCCCCCCCCCCCCCCCCCCACTCCGCGCCGATTGTGCTGCCGTTGATCGCCCACATGGTTCGGCACGCAGCCCCACGTGCGGGTATGAAAGCGGGCCTCGGGTCCAATCCCGCACCTTTGTGCCCCGCTCGCCCCCCTTGCTCCCGCGTGACCAATCAAGGTCACCTCCGGCCGTGTACCACGATTACCGTGATGCACGTCCGGCACGATTGCCATCCCCCCCTCTGGCAGAGCGTCCCCGTTTGGAATCGCGCAACCCTCGTTACGGACGCTCCAGGGGCTACGAACCGCCGACTATGGCTCGTGGCAGTCGTCACCGAGAGGAGGCTGACTTCAAACCGTTCCCTCATTTTGACGTGCCGTCCCGGGACAGCGGCGCTCGATCGCCGCCACGCGACCATTAGGACGTTGGCGTCTGCCCCCGCTATGCACCGCCCCCTTTTGAGACCGTCCTCTTGCCCACGGCCTATGTCAGGGTCTGGGGACGGACGGGTGCCTCGGTTGTAGTCCGAGCGATATTGGACACAGGCTCACAAGGTTGCATAGCCTCGTCTTGGTTGGTAGGGCAGACTGGCCAAACTATTAAAAGATATTCAGATGTAATAAGAGGAGTCGGGAACGCCCCTGTGGCCACGGTTGAGGGCCGTGTTTGGCTTGATTTCTCCCCCTCAAATTCTCCACGCCCGACGTTGGGATCATCGGCCATTGTAATGGAGAATATCTTGGGCAGTCACCCGCAAGTTCGATTGTCTGCGGATGCGGTAAAATTGACCGCTGATTTGAACTTGGCTGACCCTAAATTTGACCTACCTGGCACGGTAGATTTGTTGCTTGGTGCCGATGTTCTGGGCAAAATATTACTTGGCAAGGATCGTGTTTTGCAGCCAGGTGGCCTAGTGGCCCTCCGGACCATATTTGGGTTTGCATTGATGGGGCCTGTATTGAGGGCTCCTCCCCCTGCTGAACTTGGAACGGCCTTGATGGTGGGCTCCGCCCTGTCTGACGCCGTGCAGAGATTTCGGGAAGTGGAAGAGCCACCACAAGCGCACCGCTCTGATCCGGAACATGAGGAGTGTGAACGGTTCTATAATAGCAACACCACTTACCTCCGTTCTGGCCGGATCATGACAAGATTGCCATTTCTCGCCGTACGTCCGCCCCTTGGCGACTCGCGGGCTACCGCAGAGAAGCGTTTGCTGGCAATGGAGCGCCGCATGAGCAGGGACCCGCTACTCAAGGAGAAGTATATTGACTTCATGCGGGAGTATGAGGATTTGGGACACATGTCCGTGTCAAAATTTGACTGGCGCTCGACGGAGCATTTCTTTCTCCCGCATCATGCCTTAATAAAACCATCAAGTGGCAAGTTGCGCACAGTATTTGATGGTTCTGCGCAGACCACATCGAGAGTGTCCTTGAACCAGTGTCTGCATCCTGGTCCCAAATTGCTTAAGGACCTTTGTGATGTCATCACGCGGTTTCGGCGTCATCAATTTGTATTTGTGACTGACATCAAGATGATGTTCAGGCAAACGGTCATTCACCCTGATGATCGCCGATACCAGTTGATATTGTGGCGGGAAAACCCGAAGGACCCCATGCTTGTTTACGAGCTCAACACGAACACATACGGGCTACGGTCTAGCCCCTTTTTGGCCATACGCTCGCTTTGGGAGCTCGCGGATCGAGAGCGTATGTCGTTTCCTCGCGCAGCCGCCATTTTGAAGGAGGACCTATATGTTGATGACATATGCACTAGCGCATCCACGGAGAGAGAGGCTCTCCTCTTGCGCGATGAGTTGATTGGCATACTAGCCTCCGCAGGATATGAGTTGCGTAAATGGATCTCCAACTTGCCTGCACTCTTGGAAGGGCTACCGGATGACCACCAGCAAGATCCTCACCTTTTTGAGAACCGTGACAATCCTGCCATGATGACAGTGCTTGGAATCCAGTACAGACCAGTCCAGGATATCTTCACATTTAACGTTGATTTGGATTCGCCTCATACTTGGACGAAACGACTGGTCCTATCGACTGTCGCGAGAACGTTTGATCCCAATGGCTGGATATGCCCGGTCATATTCTGGGCCAAATGCTTTCTGCAGACTTTGGACTGCTGGTCTCGGATGGGACGAGCCACTCCGCGAAGCTGTTTTGGAGGACTGGCTCCTATTTGCTTCCTCATTGCCTGCCATCAATAGGATATCGTTACCCCGTGCTATGCTTCCGCCAGGGAAGTATACAGCGTCCCTTCATGGGTTCTCGGACGCTTCGGAACGTGGGTACGCAGCAG
Source organism: Boloria euphrosyne (assembly GCA_951802675.2). Taxonomy (NCBI): domain Eukaryota; kingdom Metazoa; phylum Arthropoda; class Insecta; order Lepidoptera; family Nymphalidae; genus Boloria; species Boloria euphrosyne. The sequence continues at coordinate 7,240,262 of OX637879.1, read as the reverse complement.
CCGTATATTTGCGCACCGTGACCATAGATGGTCAGGTGAAGGTGTCGTTAGTCATGGCGAAAAGCAAGGTCGCGCCTCTTCGAACTGCGTTGACAATTCCTAAGTTAGAATTGTCTGGAGCGGCACTTCTTGCTCGCCTCTTAAACCATGTCATGTCCACCTTGAGCCCGTCAGTTAACATTGCCACAGTCTATGCATGGACTGACAGTCAAATTGTTCTGTGTTGGCTGAAGATGTTGGTCCACACCTTAGAGGTGTTTGTAGCAAACCGTGTCTCTCAGATCCAGAAATCGGAGACACCGCTGATTTGGAGGCATGTGCCTGGCGAAGTCAACCCTGCTGATTGTGCGTCACGAGGACGCATGGCCTCCCTGTTGGTTGAGCACTCCTTGTGGTGGGGACCTGAGTGGTTAACTAGATCAGAACCTAATTGGCCACGAACACCGGCCTTGGATACTGTCGCCTTGCCTGGGCTGCGAACGCTGGCGGTTGAACGGCAGGACCGTTCGTTCGACCCAGATTTTCTAATGAATCGCTACAGCTCATTGGATAAATTGCTTAGTGTCACCGCTTGGATCAAGCGCTTCATCAGAAATTGTAGACACCCACAGGACAAACGTTTGGAGGCGTTCTTATCGCCACAAGAGCTCCAGGAGGCTCTTCTTCATTGGGTTCGTTCTGTGCAACAAGCACACTTTGAGAACGAGATTGACATCTTGAGGAAGGGCAAATCCAAGTTGTCTGGAGCCATTTGCAAACTGAACCCCTTCTTGGATAGTGAGGGTCTTTTACGTGTCGGAGGGCGTCTTAGGAACGCAAATCTCCCTTATGGAGCTCGTCACCCCCTCCTGTTGCCCAAGAGTGGTCATTTGGTGAATTTGTTGGTGACTGACCGTCACATCAAGAACTCCCACGCCGGCTGTAATGCCTTATTGGCCATTTTACAGCGAGAATTTTGGATTTTATCGGCCCGAAGGACGATCCGTAGCGTGGTCTTTCGCTGCATGCCTTGCTATAGGCTCAAGGCCTATACCATGCAGCCTATCATGGGTGACCTGCCCTCGGATCGGGTCTCTGAGATAAGGCCCTTCGCTGGAGTTGGTACGGACTTTGCAGGTCCCTTTCCAGTTAAGACCTCGACCCTCAGGAACAGTAAAACGGTCAAGGCTTATCTGTGCGTCTTTGTCTGTCTATCCACCAAGGCGGTACATTTGGAACTCGTCTCAGCCCTCTCGACAGAGGCCTTTGTTGCAACGTTAGATAGATTCGTGTCACGACGAGGACTACCATCCTTGATTCGGTCGGATTGCGGCACCAACTTCAAAGGCACAAACAACTACTTAAAAGAGATATGTGATTTTTTGGCGTCTAACGAGACTGAAATTGCGTCTAGACTAGCTAGTCGCAGAATAACTTGGAAGTTCAGTCCTGCGTCATGTCCCCACTGGGGAGGAATATTTGAAAGCGTGGTAAAGGTTGCCAAGACACATTTGCGACGAGTAATTGGCGAGTCTGTATTGACATTTGAAGAGCTCGCAACTGTGTTTTGCAAAATTGAAGCCGTTTTGAATTCACGCCCGTTGTGCCCGGTCTCTTCAGACCCTAATGATTTGGAAGCCCTCACACCGGGCCATTTTTTGATTGGACAGCCACTAAACGCCCTGCCGGAATACCCCTTTGTTGATGTGAGACCCAATCGTCTCTCGCGGTTTGAATTGGTCCAACAACTCACTCAGAGCTTTTGGAAGCGTTGGAATTTAGAATACTTGCACATTCTCCAGCAGCGCGTTAAGTGGACTGAAAAGACTGATCCACCTCATGTTGGTGACCTCGTTCTGGTTAAGGACGCTAACTCACCGCCACTGTGTTGGCGCAGAGGGCGCATTCTTAACCTCGTCTTTGGAGCAGATGGAGTGCCCCGTTTTGCTGAGGTTCGGGTGGACGGTTGTGTTCTGAAGAGAGCGGTATCAACCTTGTCACGACTGCCAGTAAATTAGCGGCCAGGTAGTCCTGGCCGAGGCGGGTAGATGTTATAAACCAAACTATATACTCTGTGTCACATCATTTTGACAGTGACAGTTTGCCTTGTCTATGCGCCGGGTTCGATCCGCCGGCTGTCTGCCTCCGCTTGTTTTGCTTTTCGAATAAGAATTGATTAAAATGTACGCCGCGTTATTGTTCCTCTCGGCATTTGCCCCCTTTGTGATGGTATTTGTGTGCGGCATATCCACATTGGACTATTTGATAAAGTTACACCTTTAATAGTAATATATTTGTTGATTGTACTTTGATGGACATGTGGCCCTTTGTTGAGTACATCAGTGCATCGCCCACGTGTCAGTTGTATTAATTTAGCTATAACAAGTAGGTACTAACAGTGAATTACTTTACAAACTAACGTTTATATATACTTAGTGACACTTTGTGAAATTGTGTATTGACATTGTGTACCTACGCCGGTCATCAAACCGCATCCTGGAGCATCTTCATCCTGCCGCCTTTAGTTAAGTATAACCTATTAGCATTAGACGTTATGATTGGCCAATTGTAGTTTGATGTTCACTAGATTTATACATAAGGCAGCGTCGTCGAAGAAGAACGCGAGGTACCTATATTTACTATGTTCTATATGGTTAAGCTCTGTGTATCGCAGACATAATTGTTCATCCCGTTTGAACCTGAGACATTTCACGCTTCCATTCAACTCTGCTAAAACCCCAGGTCGAATGTAACAAGTTTTTATTTTATTTTTTACTGTGTACGTAAAAGATGCTTATTATGTGTTTTCTCATTGGGGTTGACACATTCAAGGGAAGTTGTATCTTGCAGTCGAGGATAGCATGTCTCGCAGGTCTTTGTACTCGGATATGCTATCCTGGCCGACAGATGGACTTCAAGTGGGGTACGGTTTCATATTATTGGATGCTGTCTTGGAGTGCGCTCGGACATGCGATCCTAGTATATGGGACATACCTTGTGTAGCTTAAGATTATTTTTTGTGAGCTCGGACAGTGTCTTGGAGTTACTCAGACATGTCGTCCTGGAGCAGTGATCATACTATGAGTTGGTCGTTGACCGTTGCATATGCTTGTGTGGCAAACTTTTGTTGAAACATGCTTTTATAGGTCCGGGGGAGAGGCTGACTCCTACCGGACGCGTCCCCGGGTGGCGGATAGGGGAACGCCACCCGCTCCTGTTTAGAGGGACAGGAGCGGGTGGTACCGGAGCAATTCGGCGCGGACCAACAGCCAGGGGGGGAGGGGGTTTAGGGTAGGGGGGAGGGGGTTTAGGGTGGGGTGTCAGGAGGGCACCCCGGCCCGCGTGGAGGCAGCGCGGTGCCTCCAGCCGTGCCGTCATGCGGTAGGAGGTGCCGTGCGAACCACTCGTCGGGGCTAGCTCGACGGGTGGCGGCTGGAGCGGGGCCGCTTCGGTGGTCCTGCTGCTAGCGAGGGTTGTCGGCAGCCAGCTTGGTCCGGAGCTGGGCCGACGGTAGGGGGGCCGCGGGGGAAGAGGAGTGCCGGTATTGCGGTGCGCCGCTCGTCCCTATCCCCCGCGGCCTGACGTGGCCGCCAGCGTTAGATGGCGGAGGCGGTGGGGCTGCAGAGGAAGAGGAGACTCGGTATTACGGTGCGCCGTTCTCTCTGTCCTCTGCAACCGTCTGGTAGTGGTAGCCCACTTCGGTGGGCGGTGTCTTGGTGTTTGGTCGGGGCCGCTCCGGGTACTTCTCTGCTGTTATCAGAGTGGACCGCGGCGGGGGCCTTTGGTGGCCATTCGGGTGGGGTGGGTCGCGGGGGACAGGGAGTGTCGGCGTTGTCGCATCCTTGCCCCCTGCGGTCCTTTTGGGGTAGTTTACCCAACTTGTTGGGTGGGAGGTTCAGGTGTCCTAAGGTTCTGCGCGCAGTAGGATCTTAGGCACCGCTTATTTTTGCAGGTGCCCACTTGTGGGCGGTGTTAGGTTTGCACCGGAGACTCTTTGGCCAGTGGGTGGTCGGGGAGGACTCGGTGCTGGTGGGGCTGGGCTGCGGGGGGTGGGAGGAACTCACAATTCTCCCCGCCCTCTGTGGTCGAGTTAAAGCAGGGGAGGGGGAGTGTCGGCGTTGCCGCATCCTCTTCTCCTGCTGTCGTGATTTTGGGGCTGCTCCAGGGACTCTCTGGCCTGTGGATGGTCGGGGTGGACTTCGGAGCAGTCCTTAGTGGTTGTAAATTCTTCCCATAATGGGGCTGCCCTTTTCAGGGCGGCCTCATGTTGGTGGCTTCGGCCAACCGTCGGGGCGTCGCGGTTGTATGCGAAAGCGATCCCGTGGCGTCCCATTCATGGCGGCAGGGGTTTGGGAGTTGGGTTTTAGTGGGTATGCCGGATGCGTCTGGAGAGTCGCCACATAACCCCCAGGGGAAGTCGGGGGTACCCGTAACAGGGTTTCCCAACTATAAAAAAAAAAAAAAATGCTTTTATAGGTACTGATTTACACACGCAAGGCTATGACATGGTTCTCTGGCGAGTCGTGAGGGCGCATTCCCCTAAGGTTGCCACCCGTACTTTATAATAAAGTATATACGTTATTTCTGGGTAATTGTACTCTATACTTTATGAGAAAAATAAAGTACGCGAAAATACTTTATTTCACATAGTTTGTTATTTCTCTAGGATACTACAATTCATAAATCATTATAGTTATAAAGTTGATTATAGTTAGTGTATAACGGAACGGATCGCATTTCCACTGAGCTCATTGTTTGGTTTTGGAACGCACGCAACAAAAAAAAAACCAAATGTCATGTCAGTCATGCCTGTCATCAATTGTCATCTGTCAATCATCGCGCGGGTTTTATTTGTTTATGGGTGTGTGATTTATTGAATTATTCGGTTTTATATGGGTTTTATAGCGAAAATCTACCGTTACGAATAGCGAATCATGGATAAAGGTAACTCTAATACACGGAGCGCTCCATGTATTCCTACAAAACGGCGTGAAACTAGGGATAGTGAGGAAAATTATAGTACACTGGAAAAATGCCCAAAGAAGATGGATATGGATACGACAACAAAACAGAACACTAAACGAATGCAGAAGTATAAAACGATATGGGCAAACGAACACGGTGCCTGGTTAACTAATGATCCACAAAACTAATATAACGGAAAAAGCAAATTATGTGGAGTTACATTTACAATCGCTTCAGGTGGAATAGGACAGGTTAGTGGAAAAAACATGCATGCGTGTTGTGTGTTGTCTTGTTTCTATTATGTTATGGTATTATGGTTATGATTTGATATGGGTGGTTGGTGGATGGATGGATGGTGTATTGGTGTTGGTATGTTTTACTGTACTGGCTAGCTGGTTGAGTGTGTGTGTTGTGGTACTTGTGGTGTGGTGTGGTGACTGGTGGTGGTCGGTTGTGGTTTCATTGTTGTACTGTATTGTTTTCAGGTAAAACAACACCTGGGAACAAAACAACATAAATATCTGAATTGAAAAGAACATCCGGAATGCTTGAGAAATTTCTGGGCTCTTCATCAAGTACTTGAGCTTGCACTGATAAAGAAAACATCACAGCAGCTGAGCTTGCTTTAACATATCACACTGTTAAACACAATTTGTCCTACAACAGTATGGACTGTACAGTTAAGCTAAATAAAATTATTTATGTTAATTCGAGCACAGCAACAGGTATTCATTTGGCTAGAACCAAAATGGAAGCTTTGGTTACGGAGGTATTGGGCCCATACGCTTTATAAAATGTAATAGATGAATAAAATACAGACAATTTATTTTACTGCTTACAGACTGATGCCTCAAACAAGAAAAACATAAAACTTTTTCCATTAGTTGTGTAATTTTACATCCAAAAATGGCATTCAAAACAAGTTACTAGATTTTTACGCAAATAGCAATGAATCTGCGGACGGCATGTATCAAGCAATTGAAAAGTCAATGGAACAATACAATTTATTTTTGCAAATTTTCTTTACTATTGCAAAAACTCTCTTGTTACGGAATATCAAATTCAATGTTGAAATGGTTTTCATCATACCTAAAAAATAGGCATTTTTTTGTAACAATTAACGGATATCAATCACAAAAATATCTTATCACGTCAGGTGTACCCCAAGGCTCCCATTTAGGACCCATCCTCTTTAATATATTTATAAATGATATAATATCATGCTTTGAGTTCTCGACGCCATATCTCTTTGCTGACGACCTCAAATTTATACGTACTATTAAATCAATAGAAGATTCCTTACTGTTGCAAAGTGACTTAACACGATTATCTGAGTGGTGTCAAAAAAATGGCATGCGCTTAAATATCGATAAATGCAAACACATCAAATTTACCAGAAATATTAAAATAATTGCATCTACTTACGTAGTTAATAATATTAGGTTGGAAGAGGTGAACACAATCAAAGATCTAGGCATAATTTTGGATGTAAAGCTTACGTTTCTGCCACATCTAAACATGGTTATAAATAAAGCGGCCAAAGCTCTAGGTTTTATTATCCGTGTTACTAAAAGGGTATTTAAACCAAATACGAAAATTATATTATATAATAGTATAGTCAGAAGTATTTTAGAGTATGGCAGTGTTGTTTGGCGACCACACTTCTCGACACACTCTCTAAGGATTGAGCGACTGCAAAAGCGTTTTACGTGGCACCTTGCGTACTCCATAGGAGCTCAGAGAAGCCCAAACACATACGACAGTAGGTTAAAATATTTCAAAATGATATCTCTGACCACCCGAAGAGATATTCATGATATGATGTTCTTGTATAAAATTATACGAAATCAAATTGACTGTCCACAACTCTTGCAGTTAATTAATTTCTATGTGCCACCTCGGTTGCCTCGTGGTGTGATCAAGCCATTATCTGTGCCGTTACGTAGAACGACATTAGGGACAAATTCTGCTATACCTAGAATGATGAAAATGTTATTTTGAAAATCTATGCTCACTTTTCTCACTCAGCTGTAAGGAGAGAAGCACTGAAAAAATTTATTGAATCTGTGGATGGAGAGTTTCATGAACTCAAACGACATGTGGGCACAAGATGGCTCTCTCTTTTACCTTGCATAGACACTTTATTGCTAAATTGGGAAGCCATCAGAAGTTATTTTGTAAGCTTAGAAGATGACTGTCCAATGATCATAAAAAACTTATTAATGCTCAACAACAATGAATATGACTTGATTCATATTTACTTGCATTTTTGTAGCCACATTTTAAATGTGTTTAATAAAACTGTAAAATTTCTAGAAGGCGATTGCATAACAGTTTTGGATGTGTATAATATTATGGAAAATCTTAAAAACGAACTAACATAAAGAAAACAAGATCGCTTCTTTGGATATCAAACAAGTAAACAAATTCAACTATTGTCTTTACCTGAACTAACTAATAAGATTCACAAAAATTTTTCAGTGTTTGTTGACAGAGCATTATTGTACCTCAATAAGTGGTTTGATTTTAGTCACACAAACTGGTTATTTTCACTAAGCAACATAAATTTAAAAACCAATATTGAATTTGACCATTTTGTTCATATAATTGAAAACTTAAAGCTGCAGAAACTTAACATAAATATGGATGATCTTTATGGTGAAATTTCATTATTGAACAGCTTATTAAATAAGTTAATAAATAGTAATGAAGGGTTTTTAGAATTAACTACTGCACAAAAATGGCAGCAGATATTAAGTAAGGGAAATGAAGGTTTTACAAATTTTTTCAAAATAGTTTCATTTGTTATCCATTCCTGCCACTTCAGCTTTCACAGAGAGAGTTTTTTCTTTGATGTGTTAAATGGCGGGATGAAAGGAATAAAGCGTCCCTGAATTTAATAAAAAATGAGCTATTTGTTTATCTAAACTTAAATATAGATTGCAAAGAATCTGTAAACTTATTTAGCAGCGACAAAAAGTTGTTAGAAATTGGCAAAAGGAATAAAAAGTATGTTTTTAAAGGTAAAAATAAATAATATTTTATTTCCATATAATGTACTTTTTTTTCTTCCTATACAAACCATAATATACTTTATTAGTACAAAAAAAAAGTGGCAACCCTACACTCCCCTGACGGGTCCAGCCCCGGGTAAATGGTACAGATATCTATTTGTTTCATATCCATTGTGCTTAGGTTATGCTAGGTGAGCTTAGCCCACGAATGCATGAAATTGAAACCGTTATATATAGACACGCAAGTTTTGAAAATGCACTTTGTTTTTTTTTCTGGTGATTTTATTGTTTATATGGCAGTAGATGATGAGAGTGTGATGTCTAGGTTCTGAACCCCAAGGTTAGAAGATGAAGGAGCTCGAGGACGGTCTCCTGTCAGGAAAGGCCGTGTGGAAGATCAACAGAAAAGAGGATGTTGGAGTGGGGAGAAAACTATTAAAGTCGATGCATAACCGGCATCAGGGGGTAGTTGTGTCATGACACTGGTAGCATTGTTAGGTCGTTAGTCTGTCGGTTTATTTTTTAAAATATCATTGTTGGTAGATTATTTGTCTTTTTGGTTAGTTTAATTGTGTTTTAGCGTTTTCAGATTATTAAAATGAATTGAGGTCAATTTAGTAAGCTTGTTTTTTAAAAAAAAAAGTTCACTTCTGGTCTAAATTCACAAGACAATTTTAATTTTTTTAATGCTTGTTCTAGTTCTAGTTGTGACGCGGAAGAAAGTGTTTTATAATTAAATATATTACCTAAGTATGTCGTCGCTAAAAGCCTCTTGTCTTCGTATTTAGAGACGAGGGCATTAAATATTATTTCGTAGTTGTCAGGTGACGGTGTAATATCAGAATACACTGACAGTGCTTTGCCAGTCAGTTTACCGATCAAATATTATAACTTATCAGATGATGTCAAAGTAGGATTGTTATGTATTGTGTCGACAAAACTAGAATAAAACAGCGGCCAGTTGCGCGGGTCACCGTCGAACCCTTTCAGTTCTATCGGTGGAAGTCTAGGCTTCGAATATGAACCCTGACTAGCGGGTTTGTTAGTGAGACCTTTAAGTGAAACTTGTCGCTTAATATGATAATACAAGTCTTCAAATGCGTTGAGTTTTTTAAAATCTGGCTTATACTTCGGGTTTATCTCCATGTTAAGACGATTTAAATCATATAAAACCTCTTCGAAGCTATTTCGAACCGATTCCAAACTCTCAGCCCGAGTAATGAATGTCTCAATGTCAGCGTCATTATTTAACCTACACGACAAATCGTAGATACTTTGAATACGTTCAAAGTACGCGGAAAGCTTAGCCTCGAGCATAATACTATTAATTTCTTGCGAAGACGTCATGTTTAACGATTTATATTACAATATTATAAATTATGCGAATGAACAATGTATCTAGATAAAATGAGTAGGTATGCGAGTAGTGGAAGTCGTACGAATATAACGAACAAACGCGTAGGTATACGTATCTACGAATTATAAAAAAACCTATCTACTTTACAGACAGAAATGGATGCGGTGCGAGTTATAAATAAATGGTATAAAAAGTATTCACCTATTTAATAATATATACGCGATGCGAAATACTCGTACATATCTTAATTTAAAACAGTAAAATATGTAATTTTATAACGAGAGTAAGCGGGATGAAAACAGATGCGAAATGAGTACGTGAATACGAAATTATAAGTAACTATTAAGTTATACGGTGTTAAGAAAGGCAAGAAAATTACTTTAGCGATGTATACGCGCAGGTTAATATTAAATTTAAATTAAAGAAATGATATGTAACAATAAAATAAGATGTTGAGATTAAATACAACTTATGATGTAGGTACTTGTACTAAACACGTCGAACAAAATGGCATAGCGCGAGTGATGCGATCGTTTCGAGATGGAAATAGGTAATTGGAATTTTGAAAATAATTCAAAGGAATTGGAACAAATCCCGTACAAAGTGACCAAAGACTATGGTGGAGCAAGTGGACTGTATTTTGTTTTTAGGGGTGCGGGCGAATTATTTCCTGAGAAGGGATTCTCTGCCGGTGATGGACACCACATGCAACAAACAAAAGTTCCGGGACTCACCTTCTGCTGTAACTGCTTTCCCACTTCCATGTAAATAAGCACAGGGTACTGAGAGTTCGTATATAATAAAAAATATAGTAAAAAGCGTATAGGCGCGGTCAACCTGCGCGCGCGCGGTGCGGTAATTATGCGGAAGCAATTTTAATTGCTACGCGGTGTGACGACGACGGATGACGAATGACGACTATTGCAAAATGGCGCGACCATAGGCAGTTAAGAATAACCAAGGCGCGGGCACTTTCAAACCTTTTTCCAAAAAATGAAACTGCTCCTGTTTCATCTGTTAAATCATTAGATGCCTCAACAATACAGCCTGACAAATCCCAAGATTTATTTGATGACTTTCAGGTAAGTTAATGGTGCAGGTCACCGAGTACAGTAAAATAAAAAATAATACTTATTATTATTTGAATATTTAATATTTTTTCTCCTTTAAGGTGGATAATGAAGAATTGCAGCTAATCGAAGACTCACTAGTGACTGATGATGTTTCATCAGACAAAGAGGACAAAGAGAATTTGACAGAGCTTCAAGAATCACTGCTAACTGATGTTTCTTTAGAAGAGGAGAAAGAAAACATATAAAATGGATGGCAGACCACAGAAGAGGCATAAATATTCAAGCAGATTTAGTACAGAACATCAACCGCCTAGGACTAACTATATCTATTTAGCGCTTTCAACTAACACCATTGAAGTATCAGTACACTCTGTTGGTTTTACGGTTTATGAATGTGTTCAATGTCAAGCACTTAATTTTTTAGGTGAAAAAATTAAAAATCATTTTAAAAATTGTTGTCATAATGGGAAGGTGTATAATAGACGCAACGTAATAGACGTAAAGAGAGCATTAAAGCCAATTCTAAATATACTAAAATACGACAATGTAATTCAGCATTTGCAATGGTATTCATAAATTCTAACTTGACTAGTACTAGACTCCCACCAGGAGTTTTCACTTATAGGGTACAAGGGCAAATTTATACAAAAATTAGATCTTTGTATCCGTTGCAAGGTCATAAACCACAATACAACCAATTGCACATAATTGAAGATGAAGCAACATTAAATGAACGATTATCTGATTCTAGAAATAATATATGCAGAAGCAATATAATGAGGTCCTAACGATCAATGCTCAATGTATCCAATCCTTTTGCCAAAATATACAAAAGGGCGGCTGCAATTTTAGCTGAAAAGGAATTACGGCCGGTTCACACATGTCTCCGTTTTACTGTTCCGTTTTATCGTGTACGTTTTTTTTTCGTCGATGGCGTATGTAGTTGTATGAGCGACTTCACACATGGCACAGTATTCTGTATACAGTAAAAAATATCGTTCCGTAAAAAATTACATTCCGTTTTGTCATCGAATACTGGACGACGGAACAGTAAAACTATACGGATACGTAGAATATTAACGGATAGATACTGTGTGCGTGGCGGGCGGTGTGTGCGGGGTGTAGGAGGGGGAGTGATGCGACAGGTTTTGTTTGACTCACATTTTTTATTGTAGATTCCTAGAGAACGCGCGCGTGCATTGTGTGTAATAATTATTATAATCACTGATCAACCATGTCAACCAAGGAGTGGGAAAAGTTAATAGACAAGGAAATGTTAATTAGTTTGGTGGAAGATAGGCCAGTCCTTTGGGACAAGACGCTGGATAAATACAAAGACAATACTGCAAGTATTGCAGGTTGGCGCGAAATATGCATTATTCTAATGGAGGATTTTGAGGCTATGGAACAAAGACAAAGACAAGAGTTCGGTAAGTGTCTGTTTTATTATTTGATTATGTTACCGTTAAAACTAGTTTTTAGATAGAACGCGTTTTCCCTAGTTAAAACTAGTTTTTACGAAATGCCTTTGTTAAAACTAGAATTAACTAATGCTTTAAATGGATATCAGTTAAAACTATTTCTTACTAGACAACACGCGTTTTTCCAAACCGAATCAGTTAAAACTATTCTCAAAGTTCATTCTACCTTACAGTGGCGAAGGGTCCATACAAGACGATTGCTACCGTCTTACCTTTTAAAAATCCAAAAACTTTTAAATTATTCTACATCATATTTATTTTTAAATTAACATGATTACTACTTAAAATAATAATTTATAGTAATAATATTTTTTTAGATAACATAACGCCTACAATAAGTCAAAATCAATAAAAAATTGAAGTTGAAGTTGAATTGTATGAGACTTTGTTTTCGAAACTTGCAAAAGTCAAGTAAATAAATATAATAAACTTTGTATTAAAATTGTGCGACAAGTGCTAAATTAGAAAAATATTGTGTTTGTTTTCATTTATGTTGTAGTGAAGATATTAAGTTTTAAATGCGTTACCTTAACAAAATTATTTTACGTGTTTTAGCTTAAACAGGTTATTTTTGACTAGAAGAAAGTATTGCTATAGGATATTATAAATAAATTTTAAAACCGGTAAAACGTATCTACGTATTTCATTATTTTAATTTAACTTTGTTTGATAAATAAATAATAAACCAATATCTTCAATAAGATAGACGAACTACGAAGTGGTTCAAACACATGTCAGTAGATGGCGGTATTTTTATTAAAAATTGATTTAAATATAGCAATATATAATGAACAGCAGAGAAAAAATATTTAAATCTCACTAAATTATGTTTAGGTTAAAATTATACCACGATAGTTTGTCTTGCAATAACAAGTAGATCCTCATCCTGTATGTTAACCAATGATACATAACAATGTTCCTTTTTTGAGTTTTATGGTTGTTTTCTGTTAACTTGTTTGATTATATTATTTAATTTTAATTAATATTGTCACCTTGGCAACTACTTTTTGTCAGGTTTAAGATTAATATTGATACTAGGTACATAATATTATGATTCTGTATCATAGATCTTTTTAATAAATATTTTTAAAACTATATCTTGTTTCTAATCCCAAATTAGTTTCTTTAGTGCTAGTTTTAACTGAGGCTCGGAGTGACAACTAGTTTTATCTGAAAATCAAATATATTAGTGGTAAATTCTAGTTTTGACAAGCTATTTCTAGTTTTAACAAAGGTATTTCGTAAAAACTAGTTTTAACTAGGGAAAACGCGTTCTATCTAAAAACTAGTTTTAACGGTAACAATTACATTCTAAATAGCTTCATCCTGCCATGGAACTGATCCAGCTTCGGACATGAAATAGTTCACGAATTCTGTTCGAACTAAATTAGCAGTATTACCACCTCGTGTTCTTACTTCATGGGGTAGGTTTTCGTAACTAAATTCTTCAGATACGTTGTTATCACTGTTTGAGCCCTCCTTGTCCCTTATAAAGTTGTGTAGAATAGTACATGCCTTAACAGTCCATACAGCTGTTGTTTTATCGATGTCTAGAGGCCGATGGAATATTCTCCACTTACTAGCTAACATACCGAAGGCACATTCAACGTATCTCCTAGCTCTAGTCAAACGATAGTTGAATATTCGCTTATTTTTGTCCAGATGCGTCCCGCCAAACGGCCTTAGTAAATTTTCGTGTAATCCGAAACCTTCGTCTCCAATGACCACATAAGGAACTCGCGTTTCTGAGTCTCTTGTTAATGGGCATGGTGCTGGTATTTGTAGACTGCCGTCTAGCATCATTTTCCAAAATGTTGTCTCCTTGAATATTGATGAATCGCATTCTTTTCCATAAGATCCGACACTGACGTATACAAAGCGATAGTCGGAGTCTACGATCGCTAATAATATGATGGAAAAAAAATCCTTGTAATTGATATACAGTGAACCGCTATTTAGTGGTTTTTTAAGTCGGATATGTTTTCCGTCGACAGCTCCGAGACAGTGGGGAAAATTAGCTTTTTTGTTAAATCCACTTGCTATCTGTTCCCATTCGTCGATTGATGTAGGAAGTCGCATAAATTTTTCACTTAAATTGTTCCATATGCATCTTGAAACTTCTTAAATAATGTTGCTAACAGTCGATACACCAACGCGATAGGTGTAATGAAGATCTTTAAATGAACACCCGGATGCTGCATACCTTAAAATATAATTAATTGTTTTATTACTTGTTTTAGGAAAACTTGTTATGAAAAAGTGGAGACAGATGAGAGATGCCTGGGTAAGAACACTAAAAGATAAAAAAAATTGCAAGACGTCTGGTTCCGCTGTCTCAAACACGAAGCCCTACAAATACCATAATCAGATGCTGTTTTTGAAAAAAGTAGTTGCTGCTGGTGAAACGCACGAAAGCGTCTCTGCTAAACAAACTAAAGAACACACCGAACATGACACCACGACATCGAATGAACCTACAAACGAAGATGACAGTGTGACTACAATGACACAACTTGACAATGACAGTCAAAAGGACAAACAAAATCTAGACCACCCCCCCCCCCCCGCCAAAACGCAGAGCACCAGCCAAAAGAAATTTTAATGAAATTGACGCCAAAATGATGTCCTACATTGACTATCAGATAAAACCGAAGAAAGTTGAGCAGGATGATCGCAATTTATCGTTCTTTAAAGGTATTTTGCCGTCCTTGGCTTTGCTTGATGATGACCAAACTTTGGAATTCCAGTCAGGGGTGTTAAGCCTATTACAAAATATTAAACATAAGAGAGTTGGCCAGTCAACTTATGACTGGTCAGCCTATACACAAACATCTGGTGCTAGTCACTATCAATCGCAGGGCTATTTTAGCAGACCACAGCCTACTGATAGTGCACTATCGCCAGTACAACCTGAATACAGTGATGCTAGCAGACCACAGTCTACTGATAGTGCATTATCGCCATTACAATCTGTATACAGTGATGCTACGTTAGATCTGTCTGAGTTTTAAAAATAAAAGTACGTACCTTAAAAATATCGCTAGTTTTTCTTCTGGGCAGATACTTTTCCTCCAACGAGTATCTTGCTTTTTTAAATCCTTTTCCAATAGTTTAAGAAGTTCATCAAAAGTAGACATTGACATACGAAAGTAATTGAAAAATTTCGATTCATCACCTCGTAACTGACTCATAAGTAAACTGTAAGCACCCTCTCTAGATCTTTGGGCCATAAGTGGATGCTGCCAATAACGTCGAATCTTCCTTCTCCGACGATAGTACCAATACAACACGACAGCGTCCATCCTTGTAGAATAGCGGCGGTATACTGCGAGTTTTCTGTTCACACATCGCATCCAGTAATGACGGATTCGTTGAACGTTATACGGTGCCTATGTGTGAACAGAGCATAAATTTATGACGTATCCGTTAAAAACGTACCAGTAAAACGGACTCCCATGTGTGAACTCACTCTTAAAAGCAGCCTCAGAAAATCGACCCAAACATTCGGTATCAATGTTGTTTTATAAACATAAATCTTTTGATTTACGTCGATATTACTCCATCAAATAATGAGGTAGCGGTCATCTTTGTAGGAGAAAACGGTGAACCTCCACTAAATATAGACTTTTCTGTACAAGAATATTCTCAACATTTAACTATACTAAAATCAACCAGCCCCAATATTGACCCTTTAACCTTTCCTTTACTTTTTCATAATGGAGAACTCGGATGGCATGAAAATCTTCAACACAGGGAAGATAGACGAACTGCTCGAAGCCGCCTTACAATGATACAATTTTATCAGTATAGACTTGCTGTTCATAAAAATTTTAACCCATTGTTTTACGCCGCAAAACTTTTTCATGAATATTGTGTCTTAGCCTATGTTAGGATTGAATCTCAAAGATTATTGTTTCTTAGAATTAATCAAACACATCTCAGAGCCGACAATTATAACATATCAGAAGCATGGGAAAGTTTCACAAAAAACTATAGCTAACTGCTTTGGGCATGCAGGTTTTAAAGATCTTACAAGTCTTATAACAAGAACCTCAGGTGATGTGATTGACGATGATGAAGAGGACAATATTTCTTTGGCTCAATAAGCCCAAAATTTACGACCTGCTTTATCTACTACTGAAGCAGACGAGTTCATTGATGTAGATCAGTCTATTGCAATTTGTGCACCAGCTCCGGAGGATGATATTATACGTGAAGTTCAAGAGGAAAAAGAAAATGAACAGGAAGACTCGGAAGAACAATTTAAAGTGCCGACTTTGATTAACGGTCTCAATGCTGTTAGTGTATTACGAAAGATTGTTCTTTTTAATCAAGAGTTCCACATGCAGGGAAATTGTGACGATACGCTGATTAAAATCCAACGTGAATTACAAAATGTGTATGCACGACAGAAGTGTTCCAAAGAAACTAAAATTACAGATTTTATGCATACAAAAATGATGGAAAAATGATATTGTTCTTTTATATTATACGTTTGTATTGATGTAAACAAAATGCGGTTTAATTTCGTACATGAATATACATATTATCTTTCCTATTAATACCTGTCACCGGTTGTTACAACTATCGGTTTTTACAACTAAATATAAGTAGTCCCTTTGATGCCTTTATAACAGATTTTAACTGTATTTATAAAATCTTTGCAAAAATATTACTCTCCAGAATAACTAATACGCTAGAAGAGAATTAACCAAAGGAGCAGGCCAGTTTCAGAAGTGGATATTCGACTTTAGACCACAATCATGTCATCAAGCAATTATTTGAAAAAGGGAAAGAGTACAACTTAACATTCTATTTTTGTTTCATTGATTACTATAAGGCTTTTGACACATAAGAACATGAAAAGATCTGGCATGCTTTAAAGAACCAAGGTGTTGAAAACAAATATATTAGAATAATAAAGAAAATCTATGATAATAGCACAGCAAGAATAAGACTAGAGAACTAAGGTGAAGTATTTAAAATAGAAAGAGGAGTATGCCAAGGTGACTCACTTTCACCAAAACTTTTTATGGCAGTCCTGGAAGATGTCTTTCGTCAATTGAACTGGGAGAAATGTGGACTATCCATAAATAGACAGATGCATTGCAAACCTTGGAAACAATACTGGAGTCTGAAAGAAATTAAGAAAAATAGCAAAACTAGGATTACCATTAAAAGGAAACTCTTTACTCACCAAACTCTTTTGTCTATACTCACCTATACTCACTTTCGGTTGCCAAACCTGGGCACTTACCAAAAGACAAATCCAAAAGCTTGCCAAAATTCCATGGAAAGAAGTATGATGGGGAAAAGACTAACTGATAAAATAAAAATGACAACCATAAAGAAGCACACAAAAACTAAAGATGTTACATAAACAATAAAAAGGCTTATATGCATTGAGGTATATGTACTACGTACTAGAGAAGGCACCGCGACGCAAATTGTTCCGCTAGTGTTGCCGTTTTAGCGACTTTGTCGCTAGATCTAGCGGATTTTTGGATGTGCTTAGCAGAGTTGCCAGATACACTGTAATTACAGCAGATCTGCCGTATTTTCACGCCGTCTACTGGACACCGAATTTTTATAAATACAGTGTATGGAAACACAGTATTTTTTTAATTAATCGCTAACAAATAATAAGTAGAATAAGTCACATAAAAAATTAAAATGAACGCTTCTTATGAAAATATCGTAAATTATGATTGCGACGGGCGACCTAGAAACATGAGTGTGTAGGGTATTCCCCGTATCGGCCGCATCATAAAGTCAATAGAGTTAAGTATTATTCGGCTAAATGGTATTGGATATGCAATAGCGTAGTTCTTATGTTATTGGAGAGTCATTTAAATAGTTTCGTATTAAAGTTAAAGTATTTCGTTTAGTTTAATATTAATTTGTTGTGAAAATTATGTCTCGGGCAAAAGATAGTTCTGCTGAAAGTGAAAGTGGACCATCAACACCCAAAAAAATTAAAAAACAACATTATAAACAAAAATTTCGAGATGAATGGCTGAGTGACACGAATTTGAAAACTTGGCTTCAACGTGATCCAAGGGACCCGTACCGTGCCATTTGTGTAGTATGTGACGCAAAAATATCCGCTGACAGAGTTGCTCTAAAAAGGCACAGTAAAGGAATCAAACACTTAAAAAAAACTAAAACGACATCATCATCATCACAGCCGTCCATTTCAAAAATTTTTGAAAACAAAACAATTAAGTCGGATGAAGAGAAACGAAAATTAGCTGAAATTAAGCTGGCAGCATTCATGGCGGAACACAAAATCTCACACAGAGTGATGGACCATTTAATTGAATTATTACCTACTGTATTTCCTGACTCAGACGTAGCAAAAAAATTGAAAATGAAGCGGACAAAACTTCAAGCAGTCATTAACAATTTATTGGGAAATTCGGAAAAACAAGAGCTGTGTGCGGATTTATAAAAACAAAAATTTTCTGTAATGATCGACGAAAGCACCGATATCGGGTCAGTAAAAACGATGTGTGTCGTAGTTAGGTATTACTGTCCAGAGAAATGTCAAATCATAAGCAGATTTTGGGACTTGATTCAAATACATGGAGATAAGAATAGGGCTGCTACTGCCACAGCGGAATGTCTTTTCCAAGCTGTGTTCAAGTCGTTTGAAGAAAATTCAATCCCCGTCAAAAATATCATAGGTTTCGGTTCAGACGGTTGTAATTCGATGATGGGATGTAGGAACTCTGTGTCAAGCAGATTTCGTGAAAAATGTCCCGGAATAATTGTGCTGAAATGTGTTTGCCATTCATTACATCTTTGTGCAAGCGAAGCATGCAAACAGTTACCTGCTGAATGTGAAAAGCTTACTCGGGATATTTACAACTATTTTGCAACCAGCAGTAAAAGACAGTCACAGCTAAAAGAATTTCAAATATTCACTGAAACTGAAATACACAAAATTTTAAGACCGGCTCAAACAAGGTGGTTGTCTTTGAGTTCAGTAGTGGAAAGGATTTTGGAGCAATGGAGTACACTTGCGTTGTTTTTTAACGGAAGATGGCTCGAAGATAACGAATGCTTTGAAATCCATAAGCAGTTAAATGATCCTGGTATAAAAGCTTATTTTTACTTTTTGAATTGGATGTTGCCAAAATTTACCCAAGCTAACACACTATTTCAAAGTGAAACCCCTATGATTACAAAAGAACACACAAAAATGAACGAACTGTTTAACGAACTAATAACAACTTATGTACAAAAAACTCATATCATGGAAACTGATCTAGACAAAATTGACCCAACCGACGAAAAGTATTTTAAGAGTTTGGATGAAATGTATCTTGGATTGGGAGTCCAGAATCAACTTTTGGCAAATGAAATTTCGTTTGAAAAGAAAAAGTTAATTAAAATAAATTGCCGAAATTTCTTGATAAAAGCTTGCGTAGGAATCCGCAAGAGATATGCGCTTAATGATCCTGTCCTGGGCGCGATTTCCAAATTGGACCCTGAAAATTGTTTGGATGATTCACGTCGAGACGAATCTCTTCACGTACTTTTCAATTTACTGCCAAGATTGACACCAACTTCTTTGGCCGAGCAGCAACAAATAGACGATCAGTGGCGGAAATTGCTGACATTAAAAAACAAATTAGACACAAGCCAACAGCCTGATGTGTTTTGGCACAAGGTGAGAAGATTTTTTAGGAATTATAAGTTTTAAGCTTTCAATCCCAATTTTTTTTATTTTTAAAGTATTTGTATTTCAGGTAAAGCAGTTTGAAGAGTTCAGTTTGGTTGCTCAGTTTATGCTGGACATTTTGGCTCTTCCAAATTCTAACGCTGAGTGTGAAAGAGTATTCAGCCAAATAAATGACACAAAGACTAAGAAGAGGAACAGATTAATTACCGAAACAATTAAGGGAAATATGTTGGCAAAACAGGCCATTACTCGCCATGGTGGCAACTGTGTGAGTTTTCTGCCAACTGACAAGATGCTAAAATCTTTTAACTCGGAAATGTATAAAAAAGGAGTGGCAATCGGACTGTATGACAGTGACAGTGATTAATTTTTTTGTGGATAAAAGTATTAGAATGTTTAGTTAGTTGGTGAAGATATAATTATCTTTAAAATAAATGCCTATTTTACTTAATAAAATTATTATTTTCTTTTTTATATGTCATTTAATTGCACTGTAAATAACACAGTATTTTGTTCCATTAAACACTGTATTTTTCTCGTAAATACTGTATTTTATTGTGGACAGCACAGTATTTTAGAAAATCTGATCTGGCAACACTGGTGCTTAGCGACTTTTTTAATCGATCTAGCGACTAAAATAAATTTAGTGACTTTTAGCGACTTTTTGTATGCAGCGCTGACTACCAACCTCCAGCAGTACTGAAATTAAAATAAGCGATCTTTTCTAAAATACAGAAATATTTTAGTACAAATTTAAATGTAGTCACTAGCAACACTACGATTGATACACTTGGTTTTTCGGGAAATCCCGTACCAGAATGACGTTCGATCTTGAGGTTCAATCGGTTTGATGCCTCTCACTCTATCAAACGATCCATTAGATATCGCTTTCTTTGTCTTTCATTTCATTCATTCATCATTCACCACCGTTTAGAGAAAGGAAAGAATAACCAGTTTCTATGTTACGTTTTCGCAAAACAAACCTGTTTTTCAAAGTGTAAATAGTGTCTTTGTTCAATTGAATTCATTCGTAATTTTGAACAAAATATAATTGTGGAAATGGAAATTCCTTTAAAAAAGAAGACTTATGCTCAAAAGTATAGACCAGAATGGGAACAACAAGAAGAGTTCAAAATGTGGTTAAAACCTGTTATGACTGATCCAACTAAAGCCTTTTGTTCGTTTTGTCACAGTGAACTATTCGCAAAATTAAATGATTTAAGGAAACACATCAATACAAAAAAACACAAACAAAAATGTGAAGCGATTTCAAAAAGTCAGCAAATATGTTTTACTCCAGCTCCTAAATTGAATAGAGGTACCCAAAAAGCCGAAGGTAAGCTTTGTTTATTTATAACGGAACACACTGCAATTTGTCAAATAGACCATCTTACAGAATTGTGCAAAGATGTGTTCGCAAATTCAAAATGTGCTGACATAAAAATGCATAGGACGAAGTGCACTCAGATTATCAACCAGGTACTAGCACCACGTTTTAGAGAAAACCTTGTCAAAGATATTGGCAACCAAAAATATAGCCTTATTTTGGATGAATCTACAGACGTTAGTGCGACCAAATTCATGGGCGTAATCGTGAGATATTTCAGTGTGACACAAAATTCGGTTGTATCTGCTTTTCTGTCGCTGGAGCCTGTAGAGCGAGCTGATGCTAACGGCCTTGTCTCATCATTAGTAAATTGTTTACAATCACATAATATACTGCTCCAAAATTTGGTTGGGATTGGGACTGATAACGCTGCAGTAATGACAGGGTGTCACAACAGCGTATACGAAATACTCAAGAGGCAATACAATCTACCCAATTTAATCCTAATAAGATGCATCTGTCATTCCCTACAATAAGCCGTCAGTCACTCGTCACAGCACTCTATTCCACAACATATTGAATTTATGATAAGAGAAACCTATAAGTGGTTTTCAATCTCATCAAAGCGCCAGCATGAGTACAAGGAGCTATACAGCCTAATTAACTGCGGCGACGAACCTCTTAAAATTCTCAAAGTTTGTGACACTCGCTGGCTGTCCATAGAACCAACTGTTGTCAGAATTTTGAAACAGTGGGAAGAGCTTAAGTTACATTTTTCACTAACTAAAGATAAATGTTACACTGCAGATTTATTGAGTGGAATGTACAGAGACGAAGCTAATCGCTTACATTTCATATACCTGAAAAGTATTCTAAATGATGTGCAAACGGAAATCAAGATCTTGGAAGGAGAGAACACAGATCCTATCAAATTATTATTCTCATTGATGAATTTATTGCGATCAGTCTGTAACAGGATATTGATACCGAACTCCGCAACAAGTGAAAAGTATTATTTGACCATTGAAATTGATAACCACCTAAGCCCAGTACCTCATCTCGGATACATGTTTGAGTCTCACGTTGCTAAAGCCAATTTACCATCCCAAACAGTTGCAACAGTTAGAAAAAGTTGTATTGATTTTACCGTGCGTTTGGCAAAAGAAATTCAAAATCGTTTACCCAGTAATTACATGACCTTACAAAAAATGACACAATTGTCTGTAGATAACACTTTTAAACAGTTAAATGATAACTCAATCGCTGAACTCGCTGTGGAATTAGGTTTTGAGGAGGAAAAAATTTAAAACATTTTAAAACAATGGCACAGTATTCATTTTGTGAAATGGGACATCAAGACTGCAGATACTGTACAATTTTGGGCTCATGTATTAACGCTAGGACGCTGCAGGTTTCAATACTCACAAAGACATAGCAGATTTAGCCATCACAGTCCTGTCGTTGCCACATTCCAATGCAGAAGTGGAACGAATGTTCAGTCAACTGAATATTATAAAGAACAAACTGAGGAACAGACTGGTTTCAATCACATTAAACTCCATACTTCTTATAAGGAATCAGTTAAAGATTTTAAAACGAAATTGCCATAGCTTTGTCTTGCCATGATGTCCTGACCAAAATCACTGAAACTATTAAAAAACCAAGTGCTTCTACAGTGGAACCATCAACTTCTGCTGCTTCAACGCCATTAGAAGTTGTCGAAGTCGAAAATGACGCAATAGATGACAAAATGTTTGCTTGTTTAAACCTTTAGGGATTTGATTATTATGATTAAATGCTTGATTATATAAACTTGCTTTTATTTACACAATATTTTGTTACCATTGAATATTTTGAAATATTTAGCGACTTCTAGCGGATTTCTTAGTTATTTTTTTTTCAAAATCTAGGGACTATTGCATCGTGGTCTGGGGACTTTTTTTTTCCTAAGCGGCAACACTGAGAATTAACCAAAGGAGCAGGCCAGTTTCAGAAGTGGATATTCGACTTTAGACCACAATCATGTCATCAAGCAATTATTTGAAAAAGGGAAAGAGTACAACTTAACATTCTATTTTTGTTTCATTGATTACTATAAGGCTTTTGATACATAAGAACATGAAAAGATCTGGCATGCTTTAAAGAACCAAGGTGTTGAAAACAAATATATTAGAATAATAAAGAAAATCTATGATAATAGCACAGCAAGAATAAGACTAGAGAACTAAGGTGAAGTATTTAAAATAGAAAGAGGAGTATGCCAAGGTGACCCACTTTCACCAAAACTTTTTATGGCAGTTCTGGAAGATGTCTTTCGTCAATTGAACTGGGAGAAATGTGGAAACTCACCAAACTCTTTTGTCTATCCTCACCTATACTCACTTTCGGTTGCCAAACCTGGGCACTTACCAAAAGACAAATCCAAAAGCTTGCCCAAAATTCCATGGAAAGAAGTAGGATGGGGAAAAGACTAACTGATAAAATAAAAATGACAACCATAAAGAAGCACACAAAAACTAAAGATGTTACATAAACAATAAAAAGGCTTATATGCATTGAGGTATATGTTCAACGACGCAAATTGTTCCGCTACGCATTGAGGTTCAGTGGACATTTAAAGACTTCCACTTCCACTAAGATTGATGCAATATTCTGTATTAAAAGTTGTTTTCAAACACTATTATGCTTAAAGTGTTTATTTTAATATCAAAAATCTTGATTTATTCGTTTCTAATAACAATTATATGATTAAAATTGGTACATAGTATATCGGTTATGACAATGTCAAACTGACTACTTATTACTTAATACTTTTGACATAAAAATTAAAAATTGACGCCATTTAAGATATCAGTTTAGAAATTTTAAATATTAATTTTATATTAAGAATTATTTTAAATTATGTTATACACACGCAAAATAGGCGCACAGTCGTCGAGTAGCGAAAACCAGCCCGCTCATACCATACCATACCAATTATGTTATGTTAAAAGTAGGTGGAATTTGAATAATAAATTTTCAGCTCGGTAGGTTAAGGTTATTTTTTTTTATATTTTGCATATATTCTGCAAATTTTTCAGCTCGGTAGGTTAAGGTTATTTTTTTTTATATTTTGCATATATCCTGCAAAATTTTCAGCTCGGTAGGTTAAGGTTATTTTTTTAATATTTTTCATATATCCTGCAAAATTTTCAGCTCGATAGGTTAAGGTTATTTTTTTTTTATATTTTGTATATATCCTGCAAAATTTTCAGCTCGGTATGGTTAAGGTTATTTTTTTTTATATTTTGCATATATCCTGCAAAATTTTCAGCTCGGTAGGTTAAGGTTATTTTTTTTTTATATTTTGCATATATCCTGCACCTAAAACTGTAGCGAGTGACTTTAAATATTGAATTTCAAACTGTGGCAACTTATTCCAGTACATATTTCATGGAGATTAGAAACCAGGAGAACCAAGGCCCTAGAATGTAGTGTCTCAGAAATATTGTCAAACCAAGGAGGCGCTGCGATCGCTATGTTGTCTCAATGCCTAACTTCACATTGTCACAATAGTGACAGTACTCATAAATAGCTAACTTGACAGATACTACTTATTGACGGCAGCGCGCTATAAACTCTACAAATTTTCAGAGACAGACGGGTAATGCTTTAGTATGAAGCGTTGGTTCTCCTGTATCTAACCTCCATGACATATTTTGCATGGACGTAATATGTTAGTATATTACGTCCATGATATTTTGACACATTAAACTTCATTTCAGCAATTTACTCTATGCTTCATTTCATGTAAACATAACATCAAAAGCAATGATATTTTAACTATAGATATGTTATGAGCGCGCAATCGTGAAAACTCGAAAACGTCCTAATTAGGACGTATTGCCTTTAGTCTGTGTCACCGCCGAGTGGTACGCTGCTACAAAATTAAAAAAATGCCATCCTGTGTATTTAGGAAATGCACCAATTATGATACCAAAGTTAATAAAACACAAGGGATCTCATACCACATGTAAGAACGCAGTATACTTCGATTTATTAATATATTTCAATTATTTGCCTAATATTCTGATATGTCATCGGTCGCTAGACTAATGTTTGTTTACATTGACGCGCAATTGACAACACTAGCTGTCTCTTTTTTTCTTATTGATTTTATCGACTATCCCCTTTCTATCATTTTGACATGTAGTGAAATGTACCTTGAATGAAAAGTGTGTATGTGTGCAGCGCGGAACACTTTTTTCGGTTGTTTAGTGAGCGTATAACATATCTGTAGTTAAAATATCATTGATCAAAAGGTAAGAATTTTTAAAATTAAATATTACGAAAACTATTAACCTCCGAGCATTCCCCTTTTATGCGGGGGGGTTATTTACTACACCTCCCCCCCCCCTCCACCCCCAATTTTATCTTAAATCGACGTCACGCTATGTACATCCCTACCCTAATTTTCTATAAAAAGTATAGTATTATAGTATCTAATTTTATCAATATAAAATATACACCACAAAAGATTACTCACGGTTCTGGACTATATTGCGCTCCTCCAAAACATCCATGTCTGTCGGGTTGAGTAGTCACAGAAGAACATATATTATAGATGCAATATCCTGATTCCTGGGCCCTCTCTCCTCCCGCACTTTTATTACTTTTTTGTAGGGACATTTTAAGGACAACCGAATAAAATGATCCCTTGTTTCACCACAGAACAAAAATACTCTAGGAGAAGTGAGAACTGAGAACATCACACCAAGCACAGACTACAGAGTACATTATACTACAACCTGTATATTATACTACAAGGCAAATATTACCAGCGTTGCCAATTTGTAAGGAATTCCCCGAGCTGCGGGGAATCTCAAGTCGATTGGGGATTTGGGGATTGGCATTATGCGGGGATTATGGAAATCAATAGTCTGAGCAAGGTCTGAACATTTCTACAGGAACAACAAATTATTATTTTGAACTTAAGCCAAAAAAAATACAAGTATAGTTATTGGATAAGTATACTGAATCCTAAAACTATTTAGGAGATTATATATATTTGTAGAAAATAAAAAACTAAAAAATTATAAAAGCTCTCAATACTTTCTTGACTTGACTAGTTTAATGGCTTTCAGTTGTGCCAGTGAGGCACGATTGATTCCGCCAATGTCGCCTCAATACTTTCTTAGATTAACTTAAATATATTTTGACATTTATACATATAAATAAAAGTCTCTCCTAATGAAATTTGGTGATGCACAATAAAAAACAACTTCTATTAGTTGGTAATTATTCTTTATTTCAGACACATTAACAAAAGACGCCATATATAACGCTAACCCCACAGAAAAGTACAAAGGGAACCGGAAGACGATTGTCTATTCTTACATTTACCACAGATACATTTCCAACACCCCGGCTCAAGTTCAAGTTCCATTTTTTTTGTTAAATAAAAAAGAACTTGTACTTGTTACAATCAAAATCTACAAACTAATTATAACATGGCAACACATACTTGTAATGTCATGTCAGTTGACTTTGGCATTTCTACTTTGACATTCCAATTTTGATATTTTTTCAAATTGACATTGACATTTGAAAGTAAACAAACTCGTAATACCTAACCTAAATTAATACTTTTAACTAGCAAAACCAAAAAACAATCTTTATACTGTAACAAAAAACATAATTATTCTAAAACTAAATCACTTTTAAACTTAAAGGTATATACCAAGTATTTTACACAAATAATGGTGTCTTGTTTTTGACAAAGACTTGGTAAGTAAATCTGCTTTGTTCTCATTACTAGGTATGTATTTTAACACTAACAATCCTTTATTTACAATGTCTTTAATAAAGTGTACCTTTATGTCTATGTGCTTTGACCTTTTACTATTTTCATAACTTTCAATCATTTTAATGGTACTTTGATTATCAATTAATAGCAAACAACTTAAGTCTTTATCACACTGCAAGTCTTTTAACACTCCAATAATGAACACCGTTTCACTTACAGTTAATGCTGCAGCAACATACTCCGATTCAGCTGTTGAAAGTGCAACAGTTGACTGCTTTTTTGAACTCCAGCTGACTAAATTTCCTCGGTGAAAGATAGCAGTTCCACTTACACTTTTGCGGTCCACGCGGTTTCCTGCCCAGTCCGCATCTGAAAAAGCTTGTAAATAATTACTATCTTCTTTTTTATAAACTAATCCTTTTTCTTTTGTCTGTTTCAGGTATCTCAGAATTCTCTTCCCTGCCTTCCATAATGTGGCGGTTGGACAATGCATATATCTACTTAGAAAACCTGTTGCATATGCAATGTCTGGCCTGCTGATTGTGGCTAAATACATAAGTGACCCAACAAGTTCTCTATATGGAATGTTGGTCAGGATTTCTTCTTTTTCGTCAACATTCAGGCCTACTTCCATCGGTGTACTGATACCTTTGCAATCTTGCATATTAAATTTTAATAAAACTTTTTCAATAATTTGTGTCTGTTTAATTACCATTCCTTGATTAAATCTTGTAATTTCCATTCCTAAAAATTTATTTATACTTCCCATGTCTTTAGCTTGAAACTCCTTTTTTAACTCTTGTATTATTGACTGACCATCTCCAATTATTAAGATATCATCCACAAATATTAAAATATACACATTTTTCCCAGTATATAGACAAAAATCATGTAGGGATTGTTTCAAACCATTCTTTATAAGAAAATCATTTAGCTTTTCATTCCAACAACGTGGTGACTCTTTTAAACCATATAAAGCTTTTCTTAACTTTAACACATATCCTTCCTTCTTTTTTAATCCTTCAGGATATTTTATGTAAATATTTGTCTTTAAATCTCCATTTAAAAATGCTGTAGGTATGTCCATCTGTCTTATGGGTAAATCTTCTTGAATTGCTTTATTCAAAAATAATCTAACTGTGGTCATTCTAGCCACTGGCGCATACACATTGTGGGTGGTTTCCTCTTGAAATCCCTTGGCAACAAGCCTGGCTTTCTTTACATTGTCAGCCTTGGTACGAAACACCCATTTTGTGTCAATTGCTTTTTGACCTTCTGGTAGCTTGATTTCTTCCCATGTTTGTAACCTTTGAAGAGCCTCCAGCTCACTATTTATAGCTTTTGACCATTCTTCCTTTTGTATTGCCTCTTTATAGGTCTTTGGATCTTCTGATAGTAAAGCATATGCTATATTCGACATATCATAATCTTGAAATCTCATTGGTTTCTTTATCACTCTTTTCTTTTTTTTATTGCAGTTTTCCTCATCATCTGAGCTTTCATTTCCTTTACTGCTGCTGGATGGTTCTATTTCTGGTTCTTTAGAAGTAGAAGGGGATTCTTTGGATGTTAATGTCTTGCTCTCTCCGTTTTCATCATAATCTATATAATATGAGATTCTTTCATTTTCTTCATATCTGTAGTTTGACTCATCAAATCGTACATCTCTTGACTCAATTATTTCATTTGTTTTAGGATCCCACAGTCTGTAACCTGAGCCGCAATATCCAATCATAATCATGGGCTTCGCTCTTGGTTCCAATTTGCTCATCCTTGGTAGAAGTACACACCATGCCTTCGAGCCAAAAACTCTTATTTTATCTAGCTGACTCTTTCCATACCATACTCTTGCCGGTGTGTCACCTTCTAGTGCTTTTGTAGGTGATCTATTTATGACATATGCTGCACACCTCATGGCTTCACCCCATAGATACTTTGGAAGATTTGTCTCCAGCAACATAGCTCTTACTCTATCTGCTAGTGTCCGATTCATCCTCTCACATATTGAATTTTGTTGTGGAGTATAACTACAAGTAGTTTCCTGTACTATACCATTTTCTTCATAGAATAATTTTAGGTCATCATTCACAAATTCTCTGCCTCTGTCGCTTCTTATTCTCTTTACATTAATATCATTATTTCTAAGTCTTCTTATGTATTTGATTATATAATCTTTTGCTTGATCTTTTGTTTTTAGTAAGTGGACCTCCATAAAATGTGAATAATCATCTATTATTGTAAGATAGTACTTTTCTCCATCTTTACTTATTGGTGTTATCGGGCCACCAATATCACAGTAAATCAACTCTCCAATTTTCTTTGTTCTTGGAATTGGGGTTGGACTGAATGAACAACGGGTTCCTTTAGCTTCCATACATATTGTGCATCGTTCTTTAGATAACGGCAATCCTAGTATCTTCATACCTTGATAATTTAAGTGTCCCATTCTTCTATGCCATAAATTATTTTGTGTCTTCTCTGTTATTAATATATTTTCTCTGTTTATCTTTAAATTTAATGTATATAGTTTTCCATCTATATCACTTTTTATTTCTATTTTTCCTCGACAAATACTGACACCTGTTTTATGAAATATAACTTTTAGGCCTTTCTCGTTCAACTTTAAAACAGATATAAGATTGTGTGACAGTTTCTCCATAATAAGACAATCTTTTAGTAAAATTTTTAATCCTTGACTACATATTCCTGATAAATTACCTTTCCTTTTAGCTGATAACATATTTCCATTTGCAACTAAAACTTTAATTTCTTGTATCTCTTGTATATCAGTCATATATTTCTCATATTCTTTACTAATCATATGGTTCGATGCTCCCGAATCTATTACAAATTCTATCTCATTTTGATATGTAGCTGCTGTATAAGCTTGAGAAGCAATGAATGATATAGCTTTTTCACTATCGTTTTCTTCTCCTAAATATGCTCGGGGTCTATTATATTTTTCTTTTGTTTTAAATCCTCTGTAATTTCCTCTAACTCGCTTTTGTGGATTTCTTATTCTGGCTCTGTTTGTACAATTTCTGGCTATGTGATTCGGCTCACCACATGAAAAACATTTTATAGAGTTGCTTTCAAATACATATTCTTGTTTACTTACTTTACTTTCTGAACTTTGCTTTTCTTTTAGCTCGGCATCTAAAAACTTACTTTTTACAAAATCTATTTTAAGTTCCATGTTTGAAGTTTCTAGAGCAGTCACTATGGATGGGTATGCTCCTTCCATACTAATTAATAACTGGCATACTTTATCTTTCTCTGTCATTTTTGTGCCGTTCGACTCTATCTCTCTAATTATTTTGTCAAATTTGTTAAAGTGTTCCTCAACACCATCATGCCTTTTACATTTTAAATTAATTAGGCTCCTCCTTAAATAAAGATTCGAAATTGTTGATTTTCGTTCAAAAACATTTCTCAAGTTTTCAATCATTTCATATGCTGTTCTAGATTCTTTTACATATTCCAAATGTTTATCTGAAAGTGCTTGTACGATGATGTTACGAGCCTTGGCGTCCGATTTCTTTAAATCTGCATCTTTCAAATCCGTTTTCTTACGTATTGCATCCACACACCCTTTTTCATCCATGGCAATCTCTATTCGAAAGAGCCAATTAGTGAAATTTCCACTTTCTAATTGTGGTATTTGGTTCACCGCATGTGCCATCGCTTTTATTTCCTTTTTTTATCCTTGCTTTTGAATAAAAAATGTGAACCAACTGGGTGCTTACTGCTTACACGTGTCTTAACCAAGCCTTACTTTTGGCTATCACTGCCCTACGAACTTTGTCATCTGACTGAATTTTAACTTTTTTTGTAATCTGGGCCCATAACCTAATGAAATTTGGTGATGCACAATAAAAAACAACTTCTATTAGTTGGTAATTATTCTTTATTTCAGACACATTAACAAAAGACGCCATATATAACGCTAACCCCACAGAAAAGTACAAAGGGAACCGGAAGACGATTGTCTATTCTTACATTTACCACAGATACATTTCCAACATCTCCGTCTCTAGTGCCTGGTACTAGTACTGGTACTCCGTTCTCGTTTATATTTATATTAATCGAAAGCTTTAGGTTTCCGAGACTTAGAGGGAGGGAAAAGGGAAGATAGAAAAATAAATAAATAAAATTATACTTATTTTATTATTATAATTTTGTAATTAAAATAATAAAAGTGTCTAAAATTAATACAAATGCCCTTTCTCGCTTTCTCTCAAATGGTCTCAATGGCGCTCTCCCTCTTCTTATAAACGTTTTACATTCGTTTCATGTAGTGATTTATCCGTAAGAATTTAACCCTCGTGCGCGTAAAGAAGTTTAACTTCAAAAAAAAAAATTGTTGAAATTTGTCAAAATTTTTTCAATATTTTTTGGGGAATCAGTAACTTTTTGTCCCCAAATTGGGGAATTTGAGTTGGATTTTCGGGGAATTTAATAAATTGGTATTGGCAACGCTGATTACAACAGATGGAGATATTCTTCTTTATTTTTCATCTATGATATTCTTCTCCGTAGGGTTTACATTCTCTTTGTATTCTAATATTTAATCTGTGATTATGTCACTGTGTGCCAAAATTATGGAGGGTAATTGGTAAAGATAAGGAGGACCAACTCGTACACGAACAACTGGCAGTAAAAACTAAAAACGCGTCCAGTAATAGTGGCGCTGCAGTAGCAGTCGATAAATTTTAAAGAAAGCGCCAAACGTAATTAGAAAAAATTACGCTTTCTCTCTGCAGTATTTTGTTTATATTTACTAAAACATTTTTAAGTTAATATTAATACTAAGTTGAGGTTTTGTATACTAGCATTTGACTAAATACTTGAGTCATTAAAATTTTTAAATATTATCTGAACTCAGCTAACTTCACTCCATTTATAATAGCTATGTTCATATTGAAACTATTCGCACGCCAGCGCTATCGTGGTAGGTAATGGAAACTTTATTTTCAGTATACAGCTGGACTGGAGATGGGGAAAAATGTTATTTTGTAGTCACTGTGACTGTCGTTCCAGTTCCACAAAAGTCACCGTGAAAAATCACCGTGACTTTGTCACTTCGGTTCCGATGTGACAGCTGTTCCTTTAGTAACAGTGATATTCGGTCACTACATTAACTTTTTGCTATTTGTTACATTTGTTACTAGAGAAGTGATAAGCGCTTTTAAATTGACTACACGTTTAAACGTTATACTTATTTTTTTAAGCGCGTACATAAAAGCGCTATTTGTTTAAACGCTTTTTTAAAATAAAATTACTAATCTTTGGGTACCTACTTAGAACTTTAAAGTATTATTGACTTTAACATTGACTTATTATTTACTACGTCCGCGTTCTAAGGCTGGAAACCAAATTTTTTTTTCGAGTTTTAAGCGGTATCTCACAGAGCTACCGATGTCTTGCACGCAATTTACATTTATTTAAATCATTATTTTGTTGCGAAGTTAACTATATCATAGTTGTTAACTCAACTTCGCAACAAAATAATAATTTCGATCTCGTAAGATATAGGTACATTTATAATAGAAATCAAATGATGCCAAGAGCAATTTTGTTCAAAATTAAATACTTGTGATGAGTAACTTATTTATATAGGTAAGGATTAATATCATATTATGTTTTATTGTTAAGTGTCGACATATTGTTTTATGAAACAGTTTTTAAAGTAAACTTTTTTTAATCGTATCTCCCTAAGTTTTATGATTAATTTAAAACTAAAATCGTGCATATATATGCAATAAACAATTGTGTAAGTAGATCATAAAATATATAAATATTGTTTTTTTAATATAAACGTTCGGTCGACAATGTGTTCCGGCTAAATAAATGTTGTCGACCTATTTTTTCTAGTAATTTCGAAGTTCAACGATCAAGAAAACAATTTGCGAATCAATGTATTCGATGAGTTAACATAAATTAAAAAAAACGACCTTCGATGACGGTCGACACAACGTCGGTGTATCTTATCAAATGATATAAAATTCAAAAGCGCGTTATGAAAAAATGATGAGAGGGAATTTTTATGATGCGCGCGCAGCACCGTCACACGAAAATCTACATGTTGAAGTTAGCTATAGTCAACACTAGTTTTTTTTTCAACAATGACATGGGTGTCATTTTCGAGTTTTCTCGGGGTGCTGATTGCGAAAATGAGGTCCATTTTCAAATCCAAGATGGCGGACATCCGGTTTTTTTTCAATAATGACATGGGTGTCATTTTCGGGGTTTCTCGGGGTGCTGATTGCGAAAAAGAGGTCCATTTACAAATCCAAGATGGCGGACATCCGGTTTTTTACAATAATGACAAGGGCAATGATATTTTAACTATAGATATGTTATACGCTCACTAAACAACCGAAAAAAGTGTTCCGCGCTGCACACATACACACTTTTCATTCAAGGTACATGTCAAAATGATAGAAAGGGGATAGTCGATAAAATCAATAAGAAAAAAAGAGACAGCTAATGTTGTCAATTGCGCGTCAATGTAAACAAACATTAGTCTAGCGACCGATGACATATCAGAATATTAGGCAAATAATTGAAATATATTAATAAATCGAAGTATTCTGCGTTCTTACATGTGGTATGAGATCCCTTGTGTTTTATTAACTTTGGTATCATAATTGGTGCATTTCCTAAATACACAGGATGGCATTTTTTTAAATTTTGTAGCAGCGTACCACTCGTCGCCATGCGGTGACACTGACTAAAGGCAATACGTCCTAATTAGGATGTTTTCGAGTTTTCACGATTGCGCGCTCATAACATATCTATAGTTAAAATATCATTGGACAAGGGTGTCATTTTCGAGGTTTCTCGGGGTGCTGATTGCGAAAATGAGGTCCATTTTCAAATCTAAGATGGCGGATCTGAATTGAATATTTTGATTAATATTGTTTACTATTCGTAAATATTAGTGAACTTGTGCTTGTAAAAAAAAGATACCTTGACTTACTCGTGCGCAGTTTTTTTTTATATTGTAAGGGTGATGATACCACAATTACAAAAAATATATAATCTGACAATTTACGCAAGCCGAGCTCCAGCTTGCTTGCAATAAAATGTTGCTTTTATAAATACAATTTGGTTAGTTATATTTATTATTATTTTGATAATATGAGTGATAATGATATAAAATGTTTTCTGTGTAGAAGAAAATATTCGTCAGATTTTTAGTCAATATGGCTGGGACGTTCCAAACAATAAACAAATACGGCAAAAGTTAATACACCTTGCGACGAGAGGTAATCCTAATTTGTCCTACTTACTTGACATTTATCATCATATTTTGGACAATTCGCACAATATCTTTATAAATTGTATCCTATGTATTATTCTGATGTATAAGCAATATTACTGTAAAGTTTCATTAAAATCCATTCAGTAGTTTTTACGTGAAAGAGTAACAAACTTTCGCGTTTATAATATTATATAAGTAGGATGATATTTGAGTTCAGGTGTTTTAGTATTCTGATTTAAAATCTGGTTTTAGTGTCATATTTCTATATTTCTATATTAATAATTCCGTGAAGGGGTACGGTAGACTCGATCGAAACCTTAGCTGAATAATAAAACATGAAAAAATAAACATTTCCAGTCGACAACATATATCCGCAAAATTCGGATTGTCGAGTATTTCGTTTAATTCTAATGGTGATAACAGACAAATCGCAGTCGCCATATTGGCCACTCAAGCGAAACGTCACTGACATCGGATGACAGTCCTGTGTTGCCAGAAGGTTACATTTCTTACATTTTACGTAATTTTTAATAAACTAATAAAGTGCAGGTCACATATTTTAATAAAAATATTTAGAATTTAACTTAATACATTTTATGTAATAATTAATAATGTAATAATTCAGTTTGTTTTTCATATTTATTATTCCTTAATTTGTGTTTCAAGTGAAATTATGCTTAAGTTATTTTAAAAGCGTAATTTGAAATATAATAAATAAACCCCCCATATCTACATATTTTACGTTTAATTTAGTAGTTCACTTGATAAATAAATAATAAATCAATCTCTTCAGTAAGATGAAGTCGTTCAAACAGATGTTAGCAGATGGCGGTATTTTATATATATAAAAAATCCTTAAAACGTACTTCGTTTGTAAAATATACTGTTAAAAATAATAATATTTTTATTATTCAATTTGAGTAAGTGTTAATTGTATTTTGCTATAATATTTTATATATTATATAGGTATATTTAAAAAATAACGATAATTGGCTTAATATGAAAAGGAAAAATTATCACGATTACGTTCTTTATTTTTGTGAATTGTTTTATAAAACTGTAGGTTAAACTGTAGGCCTCTGCTAAAATTTCATTCTTCGCCACTGATACACAATACTTATTATTATTTGAATATTTATATAATATTTTTGGTGGATAAAGAAGGGTTAAAGCATAACCAAGTTTTGTTATATTATTATTATGAATACAATCTGAGGCATATATAATGAGTATACGCTGTAACATTTTATATAATTAAATTTTAAATAAATAAAATGTGTTTAATTATACACTGCAGCCCACTGACCTCTATATTACCACTAGACTGGCTGTTCTAAGCGTTTGACAGCTTTTTTTATTGTGTCCATTTGAAATGTGTGTATTTGACCATTTGAAGCGCCACTAGCGAGAGGGTCGAGAACTAATTTTGACGTATATTGCAAATGACAGCGAGAAGTGTTTGTTTACTGTAAAGTAATTTTGCATTTTCGTTGTTAATATAACATAAGTAGTAATTATGATGATACGGTTATTGATTAATAAAAATAAAAAAATAAAAATCTTTATATCGACATCATTAGTTTTAGTACCACGAACTCTCGCTACGTCCGACAGCGGCGGACAGCGCCAAAATGGCGAATATCAAGCAGCCACAAAAGCACGTTGACAACAGCCAGTCCAATGGTATTATAGAGGTCAGTGCTGCAGCCCCTGTTAAATATTTTGTACTAGCGACTCACCCTCGATTCGCTTGGGTTCATTCCTAGATTTAGCGCGAGCGAAGCCGCGGGTTCCGCTAGTATTACAATAAACACAGTTGCTTTATTTTTCTAGTTGCCAAAAGATATGGTTAACTATATGGAGTATCATATTATCACAAGAGCATACTCACAAAATTATTATATATTTTAAAACTAAGAATTATAAAACTCCTATATACAAAAGGAAATCGAGTATGGTATTCCAACCCCATCTTCCTGCTTAATAACTCGACTAATGTCATAGATAATTTTTGATTTATACTTCTAACAAATTGCTATAATAATGGAGATTTATCTCGATTAAAAAAATTTGTTTTCTCTTAATATTGAGTTCTTAAAAAATAAATAAATTTTCATTCGCGCAGCAGTCGAGAGTTCACGCATGCGCAGTAGTATTTATTTGAACATACCCAAGGTGGGTGTAATGATATTAAAAAAAATAATTATCAGCATAAATAAAATCGAACAAACATATTTTTTGATCGGACAAACGATAACTAGCTTAGATTGATTGAAAAAATAACCTTAGTTCCTATAATTGTCGGCGCTAGGTTCAAATTAAATTTTTGGAAATTATTTATAAAAAAACGAACAACGAACAAACAATAAATTTGATTGGACAATTACGAACTAACGACGAACAAACGAATTAGCAAAAAAAAAAATTTAAAAAATTCATTTTCCGCCGCCAACTTAAGAGAGCTGGAAAAACGTTATGTTGTTATTACCGTGACTGTCGTCTTAGTTTATGTTAGTTACATTAATTGTTACTAGAGATGTGATATTTTTTTTAATTTAGCGCACGTTTAAACACATATGAAAGTATATATTGTACTTACATCTATAAGTACACATAAATAAAATTGAATTGTCTGTTAATTTCAAATTAACAGCTATTCACTAAAAATGCATATGAAAGTATATATACGATACTAATATCAAAAATATTTTATTTTTATTTTTGTCTGCCTGTCTGTCTGTTTGTTCCGGCTAATCTCTGAAACGGCTGGACCAATTTTGAAAATATCACTCGCAGATAGCTAATGTTGTAAGGAGTAACTTAGGTTAATTTTATTTTAGATTTTTAATTTATTTTAACCAGTGAAACCCACGGCTTCGCTCACGCTACATCTAGGGACGATCCCGAGCGAAGCAAGGGTGAGTCGCGAGTCAAAAGCTTTTTGCTTGCTAGTTATTAATAATATAAGTTAAAGTTTATGAGTTAACTAAGACTCATAAGATAAATATAAAAATAATATTTAATGTCTGATCGTGCGCGTAAATTAAATAAATAAATATTATGTATTGTATCATGTAAGATGTCGAATATGTCAATAACAGAAAGCGTAGGTAGCACTTAGCGTAGTAATTAAAAAAAAGTCACACTTGCCGGTTCGTTGTGTTATAAAAAAACACGAATAAAATCGCTACGTTTTCAATTCCTCAGAAATCCTACTTAAACAAGTAGAATCTAATTTAGCCGCTTAATATGAAACGAATCCTTTTGATATTCAGTCTTATGACGATAGAAATATGGTTTTTAATGTTATATCATTTATAATCCTATGTTCCAAAAATAAATATGATTTTGAGTTGTATGGGTTTAAAAATAAGGTTACTTTTCATATTATGTATAAACGCAGCTCTAAAGAACTATCGTCTGTCACTGACAAGTGACACGTAACATTGACAGTCACAGTGACTGCTTTTAAAACGTTGTGACTTTGGAACGTTGTTATTTTTTGGAACGTTGTTACTTTGAAATAAATCACCGTGACATTCCAAGAAGGCAGATCACGGTGATTTTTTCACTGTGACATTATTTATCACTCACCTCTAAGCTGGACACGTTTTCAACTTTCCCCCCATATGAGTCGGTTCTCCTTATCTCCATAGCCCAAAATTACAAAACCACAGATTAAGTATTAGTTTGTACAAAACAGTATATTATCTATACTCTTTGGTACAAAACATGCAACTCTTCCGGATGTTGACCTTGACGCCCGAAGTCAAAACTGAAAACTCAAAATTCAGTATTCACATTTCAGTTTTCACATCAAAGACTACAGTGTATATAGGGAGATCAAGTATCAAATCAACACTAGGCACTAGCACTTCGCGCATTTTATATTTGACACCTCAGAGTCAGACCAAATAAAATTGGTCTGAGTTTGACACCCTAAAAACGTCCTCAATCCTCATAAGCAAAGATAATGTAATCACTACAGAAAAACATCACTGTTAAAATACGTATGCAAATTATTGCAAAGCAAATAAGAGAATATAACAAATAGCAATATTCTCTATGAGTTGAACTAACGCGAATGAGCAAGTGTATGTACTGTCTATTTAAAATTTAGAATATTTTTAATTAATGAACTATAATGATTTCGTTGTAAGTTTTAAGAGCAAATGAATATAAAACTGTGGAACAATGAATGGATTCATAGCTGTTCATTGCGGTAGGTATTATTTATTTTCAATTGTGTTTAACATTTGCACTATTTTTAATTGTTTCTCTTCGTTTAATTCTTAGGAGCAGGATATCATAGTGATTCGTTTAGAAAAGAATATCAAAAAACTTGTTATGTTGCATGTCGAAAGGCAGCTGAAGCGTTATCACAAGGTGGAAATGCGGTGGATGCAGTTGAAAAAGCTATAATAGGTTTGTGATCATCTTTCAAGATATAAAATACATAATATTATATATATTTTAGATATTAATATTTTGGGACAATTATATCTTTATATCTTAAATTATATTTAACATATTTTTACTCATATTTACATAATATTAACATGTTTTATTATAGAATTAGAAAACAGCTCATTAACAAATGCGGGATATGGATCCAATCTTAGTTGGGATGGACTAGTAGAATGTGATGCTTCCATTATGAATGGAACAACTTTACATTTTGGAGCATGTGGGGCAGTATCAAATGTTTGGAATCCAATTACACTGGCAAAACAACTTTGTGTTAAGCAATGTGAGAGTCTCTCTTTAGGACGGGTACCACCATGCATTCTTACTGGGCAAGGTGCTAAAATTTGGGCAGAAAGAATGGGTTTACAAGTTGTTGAGGAACACAAAATGGTGTCAAGTCGTGCCTTTCGTAACTATAAGCATTGCAAGAGAAAATTAAAGAGATATTCTGTTCAAAATGATTTGAAATTCAGTCCCTTAGACACTGTTGGAGCTATTTGTGTTGATTCAAATGGAGTTGTTGCATCTGGGGCAAGTTCTGGAGGTGTTTCACTTAAGCATGAAGGCAGAGTGGGTCAAGCAGCCTCCTTTGGAAGTGGAGTTTGGGCTGTTATGAGCAGAGATGGTGTGAAACCTTCAATTGCAGCTTGTACTTCAGGATGTGGAGAACATCTTATTAGAACACAATTAGCTAAAAACTCAGCAGAAAGCTTACTGCATACATCTCCTACATTGGGACTTGATAAATGTTTAAAGGAAAATTTTCTAGAATCACCTTTCTTATGGGATATACCTGAAAGATTAGGAGGCACTTTGGCACTTACTTTCAACTCTCAAGTTGGAGATGGTGAACTGCTTTGGGGTCATACAACAAAAACTATGTGCATTGGATATATGTCTACAGAAACTGCTAAGCCAAGGGTAAGTTCCAAATGTATTATTGTATTATATATATATATATATATATATATATATATATATATTATAAATTCAAAAAAATTATACATACATTTGTGTATAAATAGGTATAAAAGGAATTATGTGGAATAGTCTAGTCAACAAGTTCAAAAACGTGTTAAATAGATATAAAGCTCCTAAAAATATGTGCGATAGCTCATTCGATTCGGAATGACGTCTAGAAAAATGTTTTTATGCATAAAAAATTGCGATTGTTATTAACAAAATAAGATGAAAAAAAAAATTGATATTTCGTTTTTTGTTAATAACTCGAAAATATTAATATTTAGGCAATTTTGAACAAAGCTCGTTAAAGAGGAGGAAATTTCCAATGAGAAAGTCCTAACTCTCGGAACTCTATCTCCATTATTTATAATTTTAATTTGACGTTGAAGATAGAGCTGTTACGGCATGCGCGAGCCGCCACTAAAGAGCTCAGCAATAAAAATATTTTTTTATAACATGAAATGTGATTTTAAAAATTTTAAAAAATTCTAGTATCTTCTTAACACTTGAAAGAATCGAGCCCTGAAGAAAGAAAAGTTTAACCACCATTTTTCAAAAAAGTTATTCAATTGTTAACAAACAAATTTTTCCCCAATCTCCATTGGCATAAACAATGGGATGAAAGGTGCAAATAATTGGCCTATAAATTTTAAATCGTCCAATCTTGGAATATGGCTCAATAATCTGGAACCCCTATCATAAATCATACATTGAGGAAATCGAAAGAGTTCAATTTGTTACAATCTTTCGACTGTGAATTCACCTTGGTGAAGCTAAATGAGATTTATAATATTTAATATTTGAGAAATATTATATGGGGTATTTCATGTCAAGCTGACAACGAAAATAAAATGTGGTTGTGAAAATTGTTCATAGTCCGGTCAGTTACAGTTCTAGTGGACATGGTTCTGCATATACATTATTTTTTTCGTATGATGTTTTATTGCTGATTTATGAGCTTTTAAAAATTCACTAAGTATGAAGTCCATACTTTTTGGATGCTTATTATTCATCATCATCAACAGCCTTTTGCAGTCCACTGCTGGACATAGGCCTCCCCAAGGCGCACCACTTCTTCCTGTCAGCTGCCGTTCGCATCCATTCGATGCCGGCATGGCTGATCACCGAGACCGAGAGATCTTGTCCGTCATGATGAAGTCTATCTCGTTTTTTCTTTTTCTTCTTTCTCTTTCTTTCTCGTTGGGACTTTCCCAGGTCCACCTCCGCTGGGGCTGCTTCTTGAAGAAACTATTCATCAAGTATAGCCCCTGGGATTCAAGGAATTGAACCAGCAAGTGTCCCCTCGGATTACGATTGCCTAGGCCGTAAGGTCCCACGGCCGATTCGGTCTGATTTCCGACTTTTGCATTAAAGTCCCCCATAACAACGTTGTAGTGGGCCTTGGTGGTGGTGTTTAAGGCTCGCCCTATATATTCATGTAGGGCTTCCACTTCGTCATCCGGTTGTGCCGACGTGGGCGCATATACCTGAATCACCTTGATTAGGTACTTTTCGGTGAGTTTAACAGAAACCTACGCCACCTTGGGATTTGCGGTCTCCTTCCTGGAAGTAGAACAGATAGCCAGAGCTCAGGGTTATGCAGTCTTCCCCCTCTCTTCGAACTTCGCATAAACCCAAGATGTGCCACCGTATCTTGCTCAGTTCTACCTCCAGTTCGGACAGATGTTCGTCCAGCCGGAGACTGCGTTCATTAAACATCGCCAGGGTCAGTAGTTTTGGTGACTCGGTCCGCTCCTGGAGATTCTTCGCACCTCTGGCACTGCTGTTACCCCGACCGTCACTGTGACCGGGAACAGCGGCGCCGCCAAGAACTCGTGGCCTTCCATTTTTGGAGTGCTGCATGGGGGTTTTCTTTCTATGGGACAAAGGGGGCAAACGGGCAGGAGGCTCACCTGATGGTAAGTGATCACCTCCGCCCATGGACATCTGCAACACCACAGGGCTTGCAGATGCGTTGCCGGCCTTTCAGGAAAGGGAGGGAGGAGGGAGAAGGACGGGAGGAGGTATGAGGGCCTCCCGGACTCTCACTCACCGGAGGAAACGCGACTGCATAGCTGCCACTTCACGCCGGTCTTCTGTGAGAGAGTGGTACTATACGGGGCGTGCGCGCCCATTCAGCTGCTACCCGAAGGTAACAAGCATGGCACTACCACTTGAAATTATTGCCCATACTCACCACGCTGGTTGGTGAGCGCAGTGCCATAAGGTTTTTGAACCAGTGAGGCTGCTGCCCCTCACTGGCTAGAATTTAGCGCCTTATGGCTTTTACTGGTGGTTACACCGCCATCCGTCGCGTCGGTTGGATTGCCACAAGGTTCTGTTTTGTGACCCATCCTTTGTGACTCTTACTACACCCACGGGATGAGAGGGGGGAGCAGTGTTCTTGAATGCCGCTGCTCCACAGCAAATATTATTCGTATCATTCAATTTGTAAAATAATCTAAAAAAAATTGTTTCTGAAAGATAAAAGGGTGTAGTTTTTAATTTATTTATCGAATTACAAATTTGTTTCTTTTTACGTATAGTAAACCTGAAGTGAAGATTTCAAATAGATGTTTGAGTAACTTTGACATAATGTTTTTTAATATTTTAACTTTGAAATAAAGCTTTAAATATCTTAAATCTTTAAAAAATATATAGGTATATATATATTATAACATGGTAGCCAATAGTTTAGGACTTAAGGCATATTGAGTACATAATTTAATAATAATTTTCTTAGCAATCTGATTTATGCGCTAACATGCTAAACTCCTGTCCTATTCGTTCATTTTCATATGCTGAAATAGAAAAAAATATATACGATTTTTTTTTAAATGATAAATAATAAAGTAACAAAAAATAAAGCATCATACAAAAAAAAAGGTATATGCAGATCCATGTCCACTAGAACTATAAGTGAATGAAGTATGAGCAATTTTCACAACTTTATTTAATTTCGTTGTCCTTTGACATGAAATGCCCCATATATATATATATATATATATATATATATATATATATATATATATATATATATATATATATATATATATATATATATATATATATATATATATATATATATATATATATATATATATATATAATTTTTTTTTAATTTCAGTGTGTAATTTCCCACCTACCACCAAGAGTTGAATCTGGTCAGAAGGCTGTTGTGTCTGGAGTACCATTCAAAGTTTCATTGCAACCTGTTCCAGCATTGCAGTTGGAAATGAAGACTGAACCTTATCTAAATGGATCTCTTTGACATATAATTATTACTATTATTGCTTATAAAAAGAATGAATCATTTAATGCTAATTTGTATGAATAATGAGAAGGAATTGTGACATTATAAAAAATAAAAGTTATAAAGTAGCCAAAAACAATATTACCATGTAGAAAAAGTACTTTAAAGGATTTAGAAGTGTGTTAGGAAGCTTGCTATTTATTATTTACCGTATAACATGTTTAAGTTGATCTCTAATATATTACCAAATATAGGAATCAGCAAAGTATGAAACATAATATTCCATACAGTGCCACATATTATTTTTACAAAAAATGTTCAGTAAAGTTTACCTACCAGTACTTACAATAGGATATCATCAATTATGACTTCTATATTTTTTCACCTCCTAAAAGTATACAGTAATATTTTACTTTACTCATTCAAGTGACAATAAACACAGCCACCTATTATAATTAATTTATGCATTTTTAAAACCTTATGTAAACTTACTGATTAAAAATATTTTATATTTTAACATGGATTTTATTATTATGCATACAGATTATAATAATTAATGATCAAATTGATTTATTTTAATGCCATCTCCATTTGTGTAACGTTACATCTCTGGCATAAATCATCATTGACGACACGTTTGTCTCAGTTGGTAGTAGTGGCGAAGGGTCCATACAAGACGATTCCCACCGTCTTACCTTTTAAAAATCCAATAATGCATCATTCATTCTACATATTTACTTATTTTTTTAATTAACATGATTATTGATAACTAATTAAAATAATAATAAATTTAGTGTAATAATCTTTTTTTTTAAATAACATAACACCTACAAAGAGTCAAAATCAACAAAAATGTATTTTTGCTAAAATGATTCTTCATAGAAATGCCGCGATAAGACGTATTATTGCAGCCTACCGTTTCCATACGAATTGTGTTTCATTCATACTTTTGTATAGGAACATTTTCACGTGATTTCATTCATAATTACTCAGATTTTTGGTCGCGGTTAAGACGCTCCTGAGCAGCTTATTTTGCATGTGATTGGTGGAAAGTACAAGACGTCACTATGATTGACCAATGACAAGCGACGCGAGCAATGTCAATTGTCATTATTTTAAACAAATTAATATGGCGACTGTTTACAAGTGCATTATTAACATGGGCGTTTTCAGTTATTTCGCATATCGGCTACATATCCGATATTAAGTTTTCATATCGATATGAAAAACGGTTTTCAGATATCGATATGCAGAACTATTAGCTTACCGTTTGCACAATTATAAGTTGTTAGTATTGATTTTTTACCCACGACGGAACGGAGACGGTATATGCGTTTAGGGTGAGAGATGTTTGTGTGTTCGCATGTGAAAAGTAATGTTCCCACCTATCTTCTAAGCTAATGATCCGATTTTGATGCAGTTTTCAGTTATGGGTTCGGGTTAGATTGCTGCATGTTCTTCGATAGGTATTACGGTGATCACTCACCAGGGGGCGCTGCAGCAAACATTATTTGTGCAAATCAATGTTACCACTTTTCTCTAAAAGTAATAGTTCGATTTTGATGAAGTTTTCAGTGATGGGTTTGGGTTTGATTGGTGAATATTCTTAGCTAGGTTTTACGGTGACAACTCACTAGAGGGCGCTGCAGCAAACACAAATAAGTGCAAATCCATGTTGCCATTTTCCTTCAAAACTACTTGTCCGACTTGATGCAATTTTTTAAATAACATAACACCTACAAAGAGTCAAAATCAACAAAAATGTATTTTTGCTAAAATGATTCTTCATAGAAATGCCGCGATAAGACGTATTATTGCAGCCTACCGTTTCCATACGAATTGTGTTTCATTCATACTTTTGTATAGGAACATTTTCACGTGATTTCATTCATAATTACTCAGATTTTTGGTCGCGGTTAAGACGCTCCTGAGCAGCTTATTTTGCATGTGATTGGTGGAAAGTACAAGACGTCACTATGATTGACCAATGACAAGCGACGCGAGCAATGTCAATTGTCATTATTTTAAACAAATTAATATGGCGACTGTTTACAAGTGCATTATTAACATGGGCGTTTTCAGTTATTTCGCATATCGGCTACATATCCGATATTAAGTTTTCATATCGATATGAAAAACGGTTTTCAGATATCGATATGCAGAACTATTAGCTTACCGTTTGCACAATTATAAGTTGTTAGTATTGATTTTTTACCCACGACGGAACGGAGACGGTATATGCGTTTAGGGTGAGAGATGTTTGTGTG
Source organism: Boloria euphrosyne (assembly GCA_951802675.2). Taxonomy (NCBI): domain Eukaryota; kingdom Metazoa; phylum Arthropoda; class Insecta; order Lepidoptera; family Nymphalidae; genus Boloria; species Boloria euphrosyne. The sequence goes on along the minus strand of OX637879.1, from coordinate 7,195,377 downwards.
TTCGCATGTGAAAAGTAATGTTCCCACCTATCTTCTAAGCTAATGATCCGATTTTGATGCAGTTTTCAGTTATGGGTTCGGGTTAGATTGCTGCATGTTCTTCGATAGGTATTACGGTGATCACTCACCAGGGGGCGCTGCAGCAAACATTATTTGTGCAAATCAATGTTACCACTTTTCTCTAAAAGTAATAGTTCGATTTTGATGAAGTTTTCAGTGATGGGTTTGGGTTTGATTGGTGAATATTCTTAGCTAGGTTTTACGGTGACAACTCACTAGAGGGCGCTGCAGCAAACACAAATAAGTGCAAATCCATGTTGCCATTTTCCTTCAAAACTACTTGTCCGACTTGATGCAATTTTTAGTTATGGGTTTGGGTTTGATTCGTGCATTTTCTTAAATAGTTGTTACGGTGACAACTCACCAGGGGGTGCTGCAGTAAACTACTGTTAGTGCAGAACCAAAACTAGTCCTAGTAGTTTGATGCAGTTTGTGGTTGATAAGTGAGGGTTCTTAAATAGATGTTACGGTAGTAACTCACTAGAGGGTGCTGCAGTAATATATTTTATATTAGCTACTATATTATATTAAAGACATGTTTCTCCATAACTACTAGTCCGATTTTGATGCACTTTCAGTTATGGGTTCGGGTTAGATTGCTGCATGTTCTTAGGATAGGTTTTACGGTGACCACTCACCAGGTCGCGCTGCAGCAAACATTACTTGTGCAAATCATTACTTATTATTTTCATTCTACGTTATAATACCGAGTTGAGTTACAACAAAGCCACGGGAGAAGTTTATTTCCAAATACTTATCTAATATACAATATACATACTACTGTGGCAGAGGCATATCTTCCATAGTGTCATTCGGGCGAAAGCCCGGGGCGGTGCGCTATGTATATAATATTTATGCTCTCTAAAAAGTTTAAAATAAAAAACAAAATTAAATATTTTGAAAAAACCCACGACGGTTAAAAAGTTATTAAAAAAGGATAAAATAATAAAAAAAACCAAGAATATCCGTCGGGGGCTGCCATCACTATTTTAAATTTTAATCGTAAATAAAAAAAGGATAGAATAATAAAAAAAACCCCGACTTAAAAATAAATGTAATGCGAGATAAAAAAAACCAAGAATATCCGTCGGGGGCGCGGAAATAAACTTAATTAGCACTAAGTTCAAAACCTAAATGAAATTAAAAATTGGCGCGAATTATTGTTTACACACAACAAACTCAAACAGCTGTACGTCATGCGCAAAAGTAATAACAATTTTACACTAAAAAACAAATATTAAGCACCGACTTTACTGCTTTTACGATAAAGTTTAAATTAGATTATTATTTCTTCATAACTAAAACTTGCTGGCGGCGAATATAGCTAATATTCGCTTTGTCTCACTTTTTCTACCGAGTACCGACAGTGTCATTAGTTGGAAAGAGAAGCGGCGAATTTTAAACCATTACCGATTAATGGTTTTTTATCGTTTTATATTTGTTAAGTTTTCTTTCGATATTTTAATGACATTAGCACAAAGTTTTAGTAAAACTAGAAATCCGTTTTAATCCAAGGGCATATCGATACGATAAGTTATAGGTGTGTATCGGTTTTTAGCTACGTTTTGGTATAACGGACACATGCCTAAGTGCATTATGTTTTTGTTTTGTTTTATTGAGTTTTACTTGATTTTAGCGTAATATAGACATTTTGTGTAGTTCGTTTAGTGTATGTTTCACATATTTCTTAGTTACGGTGAGTTCTATAACCCATTATTAATTTGCGTATTATAATGAAGTAATTTCAAATTTGTAATAAAACTTTCTATTAAAATTGTGCGTACGTGCTAAATTAGAAAAACATTATGTTCGTTTTCCTTGTTTATTCTTTGATTTCATTTATGTGGTAGTGATAATATGTTTTATGTTATTTTAAAATGCGTTACTTTAACAAAATTATTTTACGTGTATAAGCTTAAACAGGTTATTCAATCTGAAAGCAAGTATCGTTATAGGATATAATAATTAAATTGTAAAACTAGTGTAAAACATATCTAAATATTTCATAATTTTAATTTGGTTTGATAAATAAATAATGAATCAATCTCTTCAGTAAGATAGACGAAGTTGTTCAAACAGATGTCAGTAGATGGCGGTGTTTATATTTAAAAATAATATAAATATATTAAAATGCAAAATTAACAAAAGAAAAAAAAGAATATTTAAATCTCACAAAATTATGTTTAGGTTGAAATTAATTATATTTATAATGAATACAAAATAAAATAATGCGGTTTTAAATCAAATCTCTGTACTTTCACTTCATAAATGATGCGTAATGATTCCTCATAGATGGCGTTATTAATATTTTTATATTATTTTAGTAAATATTAAATGTATCAATGACTATTTTGCTATAACATTTTACATAAATTAAAAAAAAAATGTTCTTAAGATTTTTTCTTTATTAATTATTAAGAAAAAATATATCTTCACTACAACACAACTGTGTTATGGCAAAGAGGTACTACTAGTACCTACTAGGTACTTTTGCATCGCATTGATTTGCAGTGTGTTTTTCTCATTTTTTTAGACAGCTTACCTTTGCTAAAATTTCACCCTTCGCCACTGGTTGGTAGTGACCCTGCTTTCTGCGCCAGCTGCAGCGGTCGCGGATTAGAGTCCCGCTGGGGACATTCATTCGTTGAACACGAATGTTTGTACTCCAGTCAATAGTCATGGGTGTTTATATTTATAATATGTATGTATCTAAAATTTATGTGTAGTATATCAACTATCTGGTATCCGTAACACAAGCCTCGTAGCTTAACCACGGAACTAGATGGCGCTGTTGTAAAAATGTCCCAACAATTATTTATAATACTTACTGTTGAAATCCCTCTTCAATTTGTGCTTAACAACAATCTGATATAAATGAATTTATGGTCAAAAAATTATATCAACTTTAATTATTTAATACTTCCTTAGGTTAACGCAAATATTGATATTACGAGTATAAAGATAGTTTCACTATCTTTTTGGATTTTGTTGCGGATGTACTTATAGTAATTGAATTGATATTTAATCGGTAATATTGTTGGGACGTATTAATAAGAGGATTAGGTGAAATAATAAAATTTAAAATAATATTCGATGTTTTATTTGAAAGAAGAGTGCTAAGATACGTAATTCGGTGAGAGGCGATTATTAAGTACATTACTAAGTACCTATATGATATAAAAATAAAAACAGCTTTAATAATTGTCGATCTTATAAGTTAATGTCATTTAACAATACTCGTGTTATAACTATATAGGTAGTTAAAATACGCTACTAATATCTGTCAACTTAGACTAATAATACCTAGACTGATAGTTTCATACATAATTCCGCTCAATATTGAAGTAGCATTAGTATGAATGTGTGCGTAAGTGTCACAATCTAATGGCGTCTGATTTGTTTACAAATTAATTTTCTGTATAGACGAATGTTTTACTTTAAATTATAAGTTGCCAAGTACCTACCTGTGAAATGTAATTTTCTTTTACTTAGTATTATTATGTGACGTGTTATGACACCCTTTCAATGCACAGCAAGTCATTTTTAAATTAATAAAGCGGGAGCTAAGACTAAGTAAGTACCTAAGTTGTACGTATGTAGTTGTGTAACTTGACAATTGACATTGACACGACGGGAAACGTATCTAGCCATATCTCGAAGTCTAGCCACAAAAAGTGGTTACAATTCGCTTGGACCTACACTCCATCTAGGTGTTATATATCTATGTCTGTCAAGATATGGTATAAGCGACTATGAGCATGAGTAAATAACATCATTTAGAGTGCTGAGTTAGTTCATTCTAATCTAACGTGAAGATAAGTTGCAAAAAATACAGTTATAACATGAGTACTATTACTACTTTCATAGATATATAACACCTAGATGGAGTGTAGGTCCAAGCGAATTGTAACCACTTTTTGTGGCTAGACTTCGAGATATGGCTAGATACGTTTCCCGTCGTGTCAATGTCAATTGTGAAGTTACACAACTACATACGTACAACTTAGGTACTTACTTAGTCTTAGCTCCCGCTTTATTACTTTAAAAATGACTTGCTGTGCATTGAAAGGGTGTCATAACACGTCACATAATAATACTAAGTAAAAGAAAATTACATTTCACAGGTAGGTACTTGGCAACTTATAATTTAAAGTAAAACATTCGTCTATACAGAAAATTAATTTGTAAACAAATCAGACGCCATTAGATTGTGACACTTACGCACACATTCATACTAATGCTACTTCAATATTGAGCGGAATTATGTATGAAACTATCAGTCTAGGTATTATTAGTCTAAGACTACTTTAATATTAGCCGTGATGAGAGATCTGCAGTGGAAGGTAATTATAAAAATTAATTACAATATTAGGCGCTTAATTAACTTTAAGCAAAATGTTAATTTTGTGGATATTTTCATTCCTATATAATCATTACTTTAAACACAATACAGGAGGACGAAGGCAGTTTTATTACTATAAACCGAAAAGCCGGTAGAAAATGTGCTCACCGACAATAATTGCATATAAATAAAGCACCACAACAGTACCAACTTCTAAACTCATAACAAAGTACATCCAATCTAAATTCGTAATGTTGAGAAGAAAATTTTATAAAAGGTATAACATTATGGAAGTGCATTACATTACAATATATTTGCGAAAATTCATTAAAATTTGTTGACTATTGGGTCGAAAGCGTATTTAATTTCAATTATTAAATATATCAAGACCATAATATAATATGATGAATATTATTTTTAATAATTAGTTTTCATTAAAATGATCAAATATGAAATTATAATAAAAGTATATTCAACTAGAATTACTATTGTTCAGTCTAGATATAATATGAGCTTATGTTCCACAATATGATATCTTCACACAACAACAACAGTGTTTGCTGAAATATATGATCTATTAACATAGTTGTGTATTAATGAAGAAGTAGAAGAGTAGCAGTCTCATAGATAAAACAATCGCATAATTTTTAAACTAATTCAGAACTATAAATATTCAAATATTTTTTGTACTAAAACGTGTTTGAACCTATTCTATTACTTGTATGCGTTAAATCATCTATTATATGCTGTTCTAATTATAATCGTGATTAATTTTGGATTAAATGCATTAGTTTATTTGTATGACGATTACTAATATAAGTATATTCTTTATATTAAAAAAAATCATTAAATAATTAATAAAAAAAACTATTTAAAGGTACACTGGGTAAATGTAATAATATTTTGTTTATGCAAAAAATTGCAAATATTTTTCATTAAAAACAAATACATTATTATTACTAAACATATATGCTTATTAAAAAGTCGATAACTAAATTAAAAAATCTCATTATAATCAATCACAAATAAAATTATGCCTATGATATATTTATAATACTAATAATTATAGTTTTAGTTAATAAGTATTATAATATTGTATTAATATTTCTAATCTGTCACAGACCACTGGCAAGGGCATCTTTTAATATCATTTCACATACAAATCCTTTAAACTATTCACATTCAATTATTATTGATTCATGTCACTTTATTCAATAAAATAATAATATCATAGAAAGTATAGCCTCAAACAAAAAATAAATAAAATGAATGTGACACTCATTGAACTTCACAATATGAAAATGTACATTTATGAAGTACAAAAATTAACTTTACTATAGAGTATAGTATTTCTTAAATAAATGCCGAATTAATACTGGTATCATATAATAATTAACACATTTGAGTGTTTTATAAAAATGTCTAATAATATTAAAAATATTAATACAGTCACACTGTTTCCGAGTTCACGTCGAAATTCAAGGCATCCCATCAGTCTATCCAAACCATAACATGCTAACATCAGTTATCCTATTATTCTCTAAATGTTATTGTGAAATATTTAATTACATAGTGAAAACTACATAGCACAAACTTATTCCAGAGGTTTTGTCTTTTAATACTAAGTACCTGCATACTTTTACTTAAAAGACCACTATACAGCAGATGTATAACAAACAAACCAATCAATAATCCTCAAAGAAAAAAAAAAGTAAAGTTTTAATGTGCATACCGATTGATTAAACGCATCCATATTCATACCAAATTGCCGTTTCCTTAGAATTTTCGGGTTTATCACTTCTACTTGCTCTCTTATCGTGTCTTACATCTTCTCTCTCTACATTTTCCTCCACGGATCTCGACTGCTCCGACATAGGCCTATGGTTCTCCATTGATCTATCATTTTGACACGCACCGTCTCCTATTACTGTGGATATTCTATTGTAGACTAAGTACGTTGGATTTTCTTTAACTGGTGTGCTTTGAGGTTTATTGTTTATGTTTACTTCTGGGTTATCATCTGCTAAGTATACAGTCCTGCGCGTTCCGGCGGTCCCGAATACCGGGGAGGGGGTTGATGCTGAAAACAAAATTATATTATTTTTGTAACCGCATACATAATATTAGAATTATTATAAGGTATCTTTTGACACTTAGTACAAATTACTTTTATATCCCTTACTGTAGAAATTATTAATTCCCTATACAAAATACTGCCCAGGATTTTTTTATTCCTAAAGAAATGTCTGAGCCAGTGGTAGCCCAGCGGTATCGCGTCGCTTATATAACCGAGTGATGCGGGTTCAAATCCGGGTCTCGCACCTCTGATAGTTTCATGTGCGAATCATTTCTATCCTGATTACCACTTGTCTTACGGTGAAGGAAAACATCGTGAGGAAACCTGTATGTCTGAGAACACCTAGCAAGTTTTCGTAAGACATGTGAAGTCCGCCAACACGCACTGGGCCAGCGCGGTGGACTATGGCCTGGTCCCCCTCGTACTAAGGGAGGCCAGTCCCAGCAGTGGGACGTTAAAAAGGGCTGATGATGATGATGATGAAAGAAATGTTTTCCGGGATCACAACTATCCTAACTGTCCTTCATAGGTTCTCGAAATCTCTCCTACCAAATTTCTCTCTAAATCTGTTCAGCTGATCAAGAGTGAAAAAGTAACAGACAGTTACTTTCGCATATTATAATAATTAGTATGGATGAACAAGTAACTTATATAAACAAAATTTTAAATTACCTATCCATTAACCCAGAAGTATTACCACTAGCCCTCAACACAGTATTAATACTTGCGTCATGGAAATATTATTAATTAATTAATTAATATATATAATTCAACAATAATTACCTGCTGGCAAACTAGATTCCCCTTCTATTCCTTGAAAGCTATTTCTATGAGTGGGTGGCACAGTTTTATGCGGCCGTCGTCTTAGAGATGCTCGTATTAATGCATCATCTCCACCCCCACTGTGAATAGACGCGGAAGACAATCTTCGTACAAAATTACTCTCATTTAACCTAATTGGATCAAGACTATGAATAGAAGCCGACATGTCTACATCGGATTTCTTTAGCAAGCTCTCATCGTATCTCCTGCTAAAACTTGAATCACTATGCTTAGGAGATTCGACACTTGGATTCGATGATCCTTGCTCTGGGTCGGAAGTTTTGGACAGTTTTTCTAGATCTTGACTCCCAGGATCTGATTCCCCAGACTCCGAACCGGCTAGAGTCAATTGTGACTTTGAACGATTGGCATCATCTATTCTCTTATTACTCCTTGTTGGCACTTTGTTTATTAAATCAGTGCCAGCTTTCCGTACTCTTTTTACGAACGACGCACCAAAACCTCGTCGTTTAGTTGTGCAATTATCAAGTTTTTTATAATGCTCCATAATCTTCTCTTCTAACTTTTCTTTTTGACGACATAAAGCATTTACTCTGTCAGCAAACATCTTCTCTTCCTCATGGTAATGCTGTTTGTCTTTTAAGGAATGTGCTAGTAACTCGTGATATTGCGTTAATAGTTGAGATACATGGTCCATCAAAGATCTTCTATCAGCATCCAGACTTTTGTTCATTTGAATCAACATTTCGCAATGTTGATTCGTCTTGCTTATTTCTAACTCCATACTCGTAATTATATCTGATTTAGTGTTTATATCACCAGATATTTCTGTGTTTTTTAATTTTAATTGAGCTACTTCACTTCTTATGTTTCTATATTCATCTTGCATATTTCTATACTCATTTTTCAGTCTATCACTGGCAGTGAATAAATTCCTGAAGTCTTCCTTTAATTTCGAGTGTTCAGCTCGAAGGTTCGTCAAATTACGAGACTCTATTTTAAGATTTTCTCGTTCCAGTTCGAAATCTGATACTTTCTTTTCGTACGTAGCTATTTTCTCTTTTAATTCCCTATTTTCTATCTTTAAGTCTCTAATGGCTGCTTTTACAGGTTCTTTTTCACTTAATAACATTTCATATTCCGTATTTAGTTGTTCATGAAGCGTTTGTAAGGCGACTTGGTCACGTAAGAGATTGTCTTGTTTGTCTTTTAGTATTGCTAATTGCTTAATAACTTCTTCCTTTTCCGCGGCCAACTGACTGTTAGCAAGCTGTAAAGTCATTTGTTGCGATATTAGAGAGCCATTTTGTGAATTCAACGTTGCTACATTCACTTGTAGTTTTGCATTTTCCGCTTGACAGTTTTCTAGAGATGCTTGTAAAGCGGCTAAATCAGCTGTTAATTGTTCTATTTGAGGATTACTTACATTTTCTTCGACGTCAGATTTTTCTTTATTAATACAATTACAAGGAACCAATTTATAGAAGTTAGCTTTAGCAGCAATCTCTGAAACTAACGTCTCGTGATCTGCGTTAGTAATTATTTTTTCTAACAACTCCTCAACGCCTACATCTTTAGATATTACATCGGAAGTGTTGATTCCCAATTTGTCCATACAATTCCTAAGCTTATCGAAATTAACCTTTTCCAAAATAAGATCTTTTTGAAGCGTTTGTATCGTCTCTGTGTCTACTTTTTTGCTAGATTTTAATTCTTGGGTTTTCTGTTCTAAATCTTGGAGACGACTACTTAGTGACTGATTTATTTCTATTTGTCTTGATAATCTTTCTATTTCTTTATTCTTTAATTCTATTTCTGTTGTGATAGTGTCTAACTTGACGTCTTTTTCTTCAACAGCTTCCCTAAGCTTTGTGACTTCTCTTTGTAGACTGTGTGTTTCTTTTTCACTATAAGTTAATTTAGTTTTGAGCTCCTCAGTTTGTATGATAAAGCGAGTGACTTTTTCCGCTTCAGGCCTCACAGCATTTAACTCCTTAGTTCTAGCATCTAGAGTTCTTTCAAGATCATCAGCTCTCCGCTGTATTGAATCGCATAGCATTTGAATTCTTTGTTTATCTTTGGTTAAAGATTCTAAATGTCTTTCAAAATCTTGCAGTTTATTTTTTTCCGAGTCTCTGTCTATTGCTTGTCTATCTATAAAGGTTTTTTGGTTATCCAAAGAATCTTGCAATTTTCGGTTTTCCTCTAAAGCATTTTTAAATACTTCTTCCAATTCAGAGTTTTGTTGTTTAAGTCTGTTGCAGTTTTCTTGTAATTGTTCACATTTGAGCGTTAATCGTTTCTTTTCCTTTTCCAATTCTAATACTTTATCACTACTCTCTAACAACGATTGTTCTCTCAGACTGTCGATAGTAGAGAGAAGCCTCTTATTTTCTAATTCTAGTTTTAAGGCCCGTGCTTGCGCATTACTAGTCAATTGTTCAGATAAACTATTTTCGCCGGATTCTAAGGTATTTTCACATTCATTGTCAGTATCTAAATTGCTATTGTTGCTTTCACTTAAGACGGACCTAGTAATATATTGTAAATGGTTGTTCTCTTCAATTAGTTCTTGAATTTTTTGTTGATCTGCATCCCTTTCCTGTAAAAAACAAAACATGAAAAAATATTAAACTCGGAACCCGCTCAAGTAAGACTAGAAACTCATAGATTTATCATTGTTTTGATTTTAGTTAACTGAAATTGTTTTGAATATACTCACCAATGCGATATCATTAGCTTCTCTTTTTAACTTTATCATTGCAGCCTCGAGAGATAAGCACTGGTCTGCTCTTTTGCGCGCTCTTTGCAGTTGTTCCTCTAAAGCATCTCTGGTTTCCATCAGCGCTTTATTATCCTCACGCAATTCAGCCACTCGAGTTTTATAGTATTCGGCATCGGTTAAACGATCGCGATAACGTTGAATTTCTTGTTCCAGTCTAATACAATATAAAAAGAAATCAGTAATATTGGTCGTATATTTTAGATAACTTTATATATTATTTTTCAATGTATAATAGCAGAATTTTATACTAAAAAACATATCATGCATAATCTTAATATTTATATTAAAATTTATTATTATCCTTTTGATCAGCGCTGAATCATGAATTGTAAGCTCCTGGTAGGTTTTCCCATCAAAAACTTGTTATGAAATAGAGCTAATAAATAAAATGGATTTTAAAATATTAAAAATCTCAAACAAAATTAATCTAAATTTCCTATCAAACTTTTTTGATTGTCTAATTTATTCAATACCTGTCACATCTTTCGGCCTTTTCCCTTAAAGCATCCACTTCATCTCTATATCCAGCTGCTTTTCTTGCTTCATTGAACCATTCCTGACTGTCGGCACGTAATTTAGCGAGAACCAACTTCGTGTGCTCAAGTTCTTCTCTACACTCTGACAGCTGCTCAGATTTCTCTTCCCTATAAAAATATAATTACCATACATGATAAACATTTTTAAGGTTCTGTAGCCAAATGCTGAAAAATAGTATTTTATCACACCATACACCCTCATATTTTTTTCTATCTGGCCATATGTCAATTTGGCTACTCTTAGATTTCACTCCACATATAATATACATAGTGATAATAAAACAGTTTTTGTTTAGTCATTGTAAAAATACTTAATTTCGTTTCTACTGTTGTTTATATTCAACAAAAGTAGTTATCAAAATAATATCACAAAGCTTAATGACCGTAATATATGTCTCACATGACTTTTAATGATGAGGATAAAAATAAATATTCTTCACGCTATTGGCAACATGCGTGCCTTTCATCACGATGAAATAAAATATTTAGTATGGCACCAAACAAATTAACAAGAATCCCAACAACTTGGGATAAAGACTTGTTCTCTAAATTAAGTCTGTTTATGGATGATTGCATAGTGTATGCAATGTAAATTAAAATAAATAAGAAATAAATGAATTTTAAATGTAACTGACTCAATTGATATTATAATATGTTATAAGAACTTACAATTCCTGTCTTTGTTTCCTTAACCGTGCCTTCCAATCTGCCAGCTCTACAGCTAAATGTTGAGTTTCTCCATTATTTTGATTGACACTCTGAGTTGATCGACTTTTTCCATTTTTATTTTCAGTCTCATTCTCACATAGGCCTTCATTAAGTACAAGAGTTGCCCAGTTTTGTAAATAGTGATCACGTTCCTTTGCTAGCCTCCTCATGTGGTTGAACATTGTTGGGGATTGGAATAGGTCTATTGCATCAGGTGTCAATACTACTGTTTGCATGTCTGTTACCTAAAAATATCAATCAGTCTTGTTTAAACTTCAATAACATAAATATATTTAGCTTCAATATTTTATGAGAAGTATGATTATTAAGAATTTATCATGTCATCATCAAAATTAATAATCGGATAAAGAGGACTTAAACGCATAGTACTCATTTACATACATGTTTACTGTTATGGAGTTGTTAAGTATGTAAAGTCAAGGATATAACATAATTGTATTACTCTGGCATACATTACTAAAACTGTTTCCTTTTTCGGCAACATTAATGACTTAAACCTTGAAATAAGTACACCTAAATTACATATCAGTTTAAATATTTAGTTGAAGTAATGTCTTTAATACTTTCTATTTTAGTAAGTTTTATTTATTCTGTTATTTCTATGAAAAAATCAATTTTAATAACTTAAACTACTAAAAATATAAAAATTATAGAAAAACATATAGCTAAAATGTTAATTGCTTTAACTGTTTATTTATCACATTTCATAATATAGCCTTTATAGGGGCAAATGTTAACACCAGATAAGACCCCTATCACTTTCAAAGACAGTGAAAGTCTACACAACAAAACTTTTATTTAAGCAAGCATAATAATAATACAAACCTGTTTTATACATTCCACAATATTATGTTGCAAGTCAACATCAAGTTCCTTAATTCTAGTGATGAAAATCTCTTTATTAGGGCATTGCACTGCAGCTCCAAGTAATAAAAGACTTAAAAGTTTCATATTTTCTAAACCTTCCCTAGAATCTGGTGCTTTTCCTAAGCATATACATTCAGGGACCACTAAAAGTGTCATCCCTAATTCTTCGTCATATAATGCTTTCACATTTTTCACTATAGCATCAAAATTTTTCACTCTACCTAATAATAGGGCTTGATCTTCAAGCCCAGTCAGTTTGGTAATGTGAAAAGAAGGTTCAGGATCAATCTGGAGGTAGATATGGTGAAGGATATCTCCATCGAATAGAGATGAGTACTCCTTGATACTTGCTGCATCGGGCAGACATGATTTTAGCTAAGAGAAAAAGGAGATAATTTAAATTTAAAACATTTTTTTTAAAATAAGTTATATAAATTTGGTATAATAAAATAAAAAGCTATAATGATATCAATACATACAAATGGTAGATAATGATGCAAATTATAAATATAGCAAAAATATGTAAATATCTTTTATGTCAAATATGTTTAAAATGTGAAAGTTCTCTCTGTAGTAGCAATAATTTTTATATAATGAAAACAAAAGATCATCATCAAACTAATGTGTGTCGAGTCTGGGAAGAAGTTTAGAAAAAAGGTCAAGTTAGGCTATTGTTTTTATTGATTTCTCTTTTTTTTAACATTGTGTTATATACCTATTTGTTTATTTTCATTACATATTTTGCAAATAATTTATTAAAGGTTTTTTGTTTTTCATTATAATGATGTTATATATTATGATATTACATTACTGTTAAAAATAAGAATAGCAAAACTACATATTATGAATTTAAATTTCATAAATTGTGTGTCCTAAGCTTATTATAATAATTAGTTTTAAAATAGATTTTTTATAAGTTATAACAACAATACTGAAGCTTCTTAACACTAAAAGCTTTACGTTCAAAGTAAGTATTGTGCTGTATCCATTTTAAGTTAAACTTGTATCTAAAAATAACTTACTAACTAGGAGTTTGTATAAATAATATTTAAAAAGGTAATGGACATAATTATACTTAAAATATACGGTACATCAGAACGCGCGTATAAATTCTCATAGATCGTTCTACTGAGGCACGGATGGTTGATCACTCACCCACGAAACAAGAGGTCCGCTTAAGAATTCTTCGATCTCTGTAGCAGATGCGGCCATTCTCGCCAAATGTTACGATGAACAAATTTTAATTTTTTGATACCGCCTGTATAACATGGTATCAAAAAAACATTCAAAATGTACACGACTTAAAAAGTTATTAAACATCGGCAACAAAATACAAAGACCCCTCGTAGATGTGCAAACACCGTAACACGATTTGTCAATTTGATGATATATTGACAAATGACATTTGACAAACAGTTGACATAAAGGTGTATTTTGCAAGATCTTATAGTTTATGGAAAAGGTTAAAGAAAATGGAATAACAGTTTATAACAATATTTCGTCAATGGAGTAAGAAAAAAAAAATAGAAATGAAGCATCTAGTGTACATACGTGGGTAATAAAATAAAAAAAATTTAAGTCTACCCATAAAATATTTTTAAAAGCAATTAAGTACCATATACGATGGATACAAATTGTGTGTAGAATAAAACAAAGGTTTCAAAATGATACTTTTTATTTCTTATTAGTGATCGAAGTAAAAAAATACAAAGCAGTTGTACTTAATTAAATCACTATACAAGTCGTGTCCGCGTAGAGAAATGGCAAGAATTGATGGAGATTATGAATAGTACCCTGACCTGAAAGTTGAAACTTCAAAGCAAAAGAACAGGAGCATGGAGATTAGAAACCAGGAGAACCAAGGCCCTAGAATGTAGTGTCTCAGAAATATTGTCAAACCAAGGAGGCGCTGCGATCGCTATGTTGTCTCAATGCCTAACTTCACGTTGTCACAATAGTGACAGTACTCATAAATAGCTAACTTGACAGATACTACTTATTGACGGCAGCGCGCTATAAACTCTACAAATTTTCAGAGACAGACGGGTAATGCTTTAGTATGAAGCGTTGGTTCTCCTGTATCTAACCTCCATGAACAGGAGTACTGAAATCTGAAAATGTCAAATCGAAATCGCCACGAAATTAATAATAGAGAGAATAGTTAATAATTTATTACAATAAAGAATAAATATAATATTCTCATAAACCTATTTAAAATGAATCTTCAGATTTGAGGTATTCATTACACGTTTTTTATATAAGCAAAAAGAAAATAAAAATTTGATAGTGTAATATCTTAAATAATTAAAATTAAAAACTTACCTATATTTCGTTTGTATCAGATCAGATGTCAGAGTATCAGATTATTTATTATTGAATGTTATTAATTATTAAAAATTTGTTAATTATATTATAACACATATTTTACTAGTTTTCAGAGTGTTTAAAATGTCCAATATAATGTTTACGAAAACTAATAAGGTCCAATTTCAGGACCAACAGTTAGATGATTATGTTCTTGAGGTATGATGTGCAATAATTATAGTATACATATACTTGTTTGGTTAACGTTTTTAAATAATAAGTATTATTTTCTGTTTCTAGAATTCAGTTCTTAAGAGTAAATTACAAAGTAAAATTGATGCCTTATCAATTATGGCCAAAGAATTGGACAAATGTAGTATGGAAAGGGATAGATATAAGATATTAGTAGAACAGTTAAAATGCAAGAAGAATTTGCAAGATAAAACTAATAACTGGGATGGTTTTACACCCACCAATACTATAAGTGGGAGTGAAATATTAGCAAGAATAAAGGAACATAATAATATGCTGAAGTTAGAGGTCATTTATATTTTATTATGTTCTCTACTAGAATATAATAATTTGGAGTAAAATTAAATAATATTATTTGCAATTTCTTGTAGGTGGAAACATTAAAAAGTAAACTGGAGGAAGCAAATGATGACATAATTGCATTAAGAAAACAAATGCAAAAGGAACAAAGCTTTGAAGAACTTAATGGAAATAAAAAAATGTCTCAAACTTCAAAAGTAGATTATGAACAAATGCTATATGAACTTGAAAAGGTTCAAAAAAAGGTTAATTATTAGAATAATTATTTTTTTACAATGTTATTATTTTCAAGCAATTATTGCATTTCCTTACTCATTTTTAATACCAATTAAACCTATAATTTTTTTAATAAAAATAAAATCTAAATTAAATTGTATATTTTAAGGACTATAAACATTTTTTGACTTTATATACAGTACCAACAAATTCAACTGGACTATAGAGCTACATTGGATGAGAAAGAAGAATTGGTATCAGACCGGGACTACTACAAAAGTAAAGTTCAACGCTTAAATCAACAAATTAGTTACATCCTCTCCACCAGAATGAAATCACAATCAGAAGAAATTGATCCTCCTAAACCCTATGTTGATATAGATGCATTGTTGACTGAAAATAAATACTTACATGAAAGAATTACACAATTGCTAATTGAAAAGGAAATTATAAAGAGAACTTTGACTAAGTATAAGGTAATTGTAATACCTAGATCCAAAATTGATTTTGCACTATCCGCTGGGTGCGTGACTCTAGCGCCATCTAACGATACAACTCGCGGTGGCTCTTTTGAGAAAATATACATGTATTGTATGCCAAATAGCTATTGAAAAAATAAAATAAACTTGAAAAAAAATTTTTTTCAATGTCAAATGTGATATATTACACAGAGTGTACATTAAATTATTTTTTTTTCCGTGGGTCAGCTGAAAACAGTAAGTAAAATAAATACAACAACTAAAACAAGTCTCAATAAGTGAATTAGGTTGGCCCAACTTTTTTGATTTACGGATTTTTTTTATTTTTAATTATTTGTTCGTCGTTTGTTCGTTAATGTTCGAATGTAGAAATTGTTTGTACGTCTTCTATTTATTTATAATTAATTAAACAAATGTTCACCCTTAAGTTGGCCCCCCTTTACTAGATATCTTTATTTTTATCGCTCAGATTAATTAATTTTGATCAATTATCGTTTGTTCGACGACTAATGGTGATTGTTCGATCATAAAAATAATTAAATTCCCAATTATTAATTATTTTATATCTAATAAGCAAACCATCACTTCATTGTCTGGCAACCGGAAACTTATAAAATTTACAATTACTATTTCTACTAGTATTTTTGCAATCGACTACACATGACATTCTGATGACCCATTTTATTTTATTTATTTAATTTAACTGACACACGTGTTATTTTTATGGTCATAAATAATAAAGAGCCACTCTTAGTTCTGTTTTGGTCCGCAGCGGGCGCTGACATCACTTTTGTTTCCCCCACCATGCCTTACGCACCCAGCGGATAACAATTTTAATATGTATTTGCATTTATATTTGATATGCATTAATGTTTCAGACCTTGCTTGATAATAGAAGTAAAAATGATCCTTTAAATATTAAAAAAGGATTTTTAGATGTGATGACTCAAAAACAAGGTATGCATAATATTTTGGATTTATTTTACAGCTTACTTCACAAGAAATAAATTTATATTCATTTTGCTACTTCTGTATTATTTACAAGCATTGTGTTGAGTAATGTAAGTTTATTTAAGTGAATATTGCATTTGATTTTTTAGTTCGAGAGTTCTTAGATATAAACTCCAAGACTGGATTTAAGAGAAGTTCAGTAGCGGAATTGAAATCGTTGTGTCTTGGTTTGTTTGAAGCACTAAATGATAAATCAATTGCTCTTCAACATCAAAGGAAAACTAACCAGTAAGTTTTGGTTTAAATATGTTGTTGTTGTTTTCAAAGCTATTACTTTTAAAAATCTAAATAATAAATATAATGTAACTTGGTTATTGTAGATATAAATAAATCAATTATTTTATTTAAATATTAAAATTTCTTTAATAGAGAAAAATCTTATAAAATCATGTTAATATAATATTTAATTTGCAGAATATTAGCCAATCGGATAACTGAATTAGAGAAAACATTAGAAAGTTGGTGCAGTGGTCAAAAATGTATACCTACATTTCCTTCACAAATGTTAATCGAGGAGCTTCTGAATGATTCAGGATCTGTTAAATCGGATGAAATTAATGAGAAAGAGAGCACTTATAAAAATAAAATAACATATACTGATAGTGATGAAGAAATAAATAAGAGTAAGGAGGATTTATCTGATGCTAACTATGAAGATGTTAATGAAGATAGAAGTTTGTCTTCCAAAATAGTTCTACCTCAAGAGTTACAAGATTTAGTGAAAGAAGCTCTTGCTGAACTGAAATCCTCTCAGTAAATTTTTTATGTAAATTAAGGGTCTATAAAATCCTTAATTTAAAGTAAGTCATTTAAACGATTATAATTATTTTGTTATCTAAATTCTATTACATATTGGTTAATTTTTTTTAGTTTGAATAAAAAATAAAAAATGTTTTAAATAATTATCTTTAACATGAAAATAAATCCGTAAAAAAAGGTGGTTTTCATTAAAATGTTACATATTCACCCACATAAATATTAAAAAATATATTTTTAGAAAAATGCTTTACGGAATTATTTAAATATTATTTACAATTTTATTGTTTTGTTTTTTGTGTTAATAAATAATTATGTTATATTTAGAATGAAGCCAAATAATATATTCATATCACTTATTTACCAAAGATTGTTGCAACTGCTCTAGTCCAATTACTTAATGATGTAATGTAAATTAACATTCCATTAAAATTAAAACAAATCATAAACATATTCAGTCTTTTATTTATTAAAAAAATATAACATTTAGACAATAAAATCCAATCCATTGAAAAATTAGATAGAGAATTAATTAGATAGTGTTTACCAGTTTTCAAATTAGATTCTTTGTTTACCACTTACTTTACTGGCCAAACGCGTTTTCAGTTTGCCTTACCTTACCTTAGTGCTACCTGAAACTCTGCTCACCCCGTATATATA
This sequence comes from Boloria euphrosyne, assembly GCA_951802675.2. Taxonomy (NCBI): domain Eukaryota; kingdom Metazoa; phylum Arthropoda; class Insecta; order Lepidoptera; family Nymphalidae; genus Boloria; species Boloria euphrosyne. The sequence goes on along the minus strand of OX637879.1, from coordinate 7,177,220 downwards.
TATATATATATATATATATATATATATATATATATATATATATATATATATATATATATATATATATATATATATATATATATATATATAAGCATATACATTTATAAGTATATGTGAGGTGGTATTTTTGTAATCTGATTCTGTTGTCACAATAATTAATAGAGACAAATTTTAAAATCCAGTGTTATATGTACCCTTGCTCTTTATTTATTTCATTAATAATTTTTGACATTATTTTTACTATTATTAATTAATAATATTAAAAAATAATAATTTATAACAAAAAAAAGTCAATAAAAAAATCGAAGTTTGAGAACTGGTTTTCCAACCGTACCATAAGTACCCGTCGCCATTTATAAATCTATTCTCTATCTGCGTGGATTATAGGTCTAGCTAGTTTTAAAATAAAAAGTTGACCAATTTTTGTTCTTCTTTTAATTTTTTTAATATATCCTAATCGGTCAGTCGAATAGAAAAATAATAATAATAAATAAATGTTGTTGTAATAAAAAAATGTTGAGAGAAAACTAATTTTTTTTATTAAATACTAACTACTACTAACCTAACCTAACCGAGCTAACTAATTTGTATTTTTTTGTATTTGTTTATAATAAAACTCGTCATATATATTTAAATATTTTTTTATTTTATTACTACTTACATATTAGTACTTTACATATTTATAAGTATATATTTATATATTGTGACAACCCTTTTTTTTTTTTTTTTTTTTTTTATGGGACAAAGGGGGCAAACGGGCAGGAGGCTCACCTGATGGTAAGTGATCACCTCCGCCCATGGACATCTGCAATACCACAGGGCTTGCAGATGCGTTGCCGGCCTTTCAGGAAAGGGAGGGAGGGAGGAGGGAGAAGGATGGGAGTAGGGATGGGTAGTGGGCCTCCCGGACTCTCACTTACCGGACGAAACGCGACAGCATAGCTGCCACTTCACGCCGGTCTCCTGTGAGAGAGTGGTACTATACGGGGCGTGCCGGCCCATTCGGCTGCTACCCGAAGGTAACAAGCATGGCACTACCACTCAAATAAACTCAAACTCAAACTCAAAAACCCTGCAGCAATAAATGCCTACATAAAAGCGGCAGCGGTTCTTTTTTTACGCTGTCGTATTATGATATAATTTACCTTGTGTTTCAATGTCCGGAATACGTCAGGATATTGAATTACTATCCAGTATCCGACCGGCCAATGAAAACAATATGTAGTACCCGGCAATAATTTCGGCTTCGTAGAGCGTTTTTTCATTCGCACGAAAATCAAAACAATTATAATTTACTTTGTAATTGAATTGAATTAAATATGTATGTACATAAATTTGTTCTACAAGTGCTGTCTTTAACTTGTGGAATAAAAAGATCATATTTATGTATCTTTTTCTTCAAAATTTGCGTATTTTGTAGAGGTGTTCGATTCGATTCGAGACTTATATCGTGTTTTTCTATAAGAAGTTTTCGATTGTTTTCCATTTTAGTGATCCGAAATCACAACTCATGAAGTATTTTTATCAATGTCTTTTTAGATCAATTGTAATTTATTAATTACATATAATTTAGCTTTAAATGAATTTACAGTCGTTAGTTCATTAAATCGTTAGTGAAAATCGTACACCATTCTACAAATACCATCATAATCAAAATCGTCCATAACTAAACGAAATTACTTTTTTGGGTCTACCTTTTGTCGGAGAACTGAACACAATTGCAGTGGAAATAATTAACTACATTTTTAATCTCATTTTTTTAAGCTGTCAGCATCGGTTACAAAATATTTATAAACATTGAAGGTTTCGCGTGACTGTTTCGTAAATGTTTACCTTTTTTCCCTAAAAAATGCCATCGTTCAACTTTAAAAATTAAAACTTGTTTTTAACAACTCTTACTTTTGGCTGTACGCGTCTGTACTCCACTGCAGTTAAATAACGAGTAACAAACGTCACATAGATATTGTGAGACAGAGATAACGCTCTACGAAACCGAAATAGGCCGATGGTTTCTTTCCAAAGATCGATGTACAATATTTATTGCTGGGTATTGTTACAGGATACTATCTGTTTCATCTCTATTATTAACAGTAGGTTAAGGTCAAGATTGTAATGCCCCAGCGTTGTGTAGTAGTACGGAAAGTTGGGAGAGAACGGTAGACGGGCGACGATGGCGTACTTAACAAAGAGCCTTATTAACAAAACTATAAGGTCCACATTGCGCACTGTATTAACCCACGATGATATATGACGTACTTAATAAAGAACCTCATTAACAGTTAGTTAAGGTGCACAATGCATTACCCCAACGTGGTGTAGTACACTAGCACACTGCACATACAATTCAATGGTAAACGGTGGACGATGGCGTAGTTAACAAAGAGCCCTATTAACAGTTAGTTAAGGTCGATAATGCGTCACCCGAGCGTGGTGTAGTGGTGCACGAGCATGGCGGAGTGGTGCGAGAGCGCGGCGTGCGGGGCGCGCATGCGCGCGGCGGCGGCGGCGGCGGCGGCCAGGCGCGTCAGCAGCGGGCGGTGCGCGCGCTCGTCGTAGCGCTCGTACGCCTCCAGTCCCTCTTGCAGCTTCAGAATCAGACTGTCGTAGTTCTTGCGCACTACCTCTAGGATCTGAGGGCGAACATTTGTTAGCTATACGTATATAGGTCTTAGTCTAGTCAAAATAGCCATAAATATGAGGGTTAAATAACAAAAATTCGCTCGAAATTGGTGTTAAAAATCCCCATCGACCACATGTGTGCTAAAAGTTTTTCAAGGAATTTCAGTTTTTCGTATTTTTCTCGGTAACAGTGAGTTATCTATCACAAAGATAGCTTAGAGCAAAATTGTAGATTATAAAATTATTTACAAAAATGTCTTCATTTTTTTCCCCTACTTCCTTGCCTTTATTATTTACGTTGTGACCAGATTTAATATATGCAGCACAAGCAATTTCAATAGTACTGTGGTAAAAATTATCTCTAGATCAAATGTTTTAATAATTTAATTATACATATAGCTATGCTTAAACAAAAATACACCTGATCTTCGCTGGGTGTAGAAAGACTTTGTGATGCGAGCCAAGCATCGATTTTGGGTGAAAAGTGCTGTATGATGGCACGAACGTTGACTAAGCAGTTTGCTAGCCGGAGCGCCTCCGCTTTGTTCTGTCCGTCCGCGGTGGAATAGCGAAGAGCTTAAAATTACATTTATTATATATTAAAACATCAAAAAACAATATCTGGGTAGAGACATTAGAAGCATAATATATACACTAGATCTATGAACTGGCTCCAATTCTGTTACTTTGGTTCTCCTTTGGCAAACCTGAGAACCCCTCGGATATATTGAGCCTTGAAATTTTATTAAATTCGAAAAACTGTACAATTTTCGAAATTGAATATATTTTTAACTTGCTTCGTTTATCTTGGTTTAGTCCGAGAGTTTAATACGTACCCATAAAAAATAAGTTGTCGAACACTTGATGCATCCTTATCAGCTCGTAATAGAGCTGGTCATAAGAGGCTGGAGTCGGCAAGAACGTGTCACCGAATGTGATGAATAGGTTGAAGATATTTACTACCTGCGGTCAAAACACTTTATCCTATATTTATATATGAATAGCGACTCACCCTCGCTTCGCTCGGGTTCGTCTCTAGGTACCCCCTTTAGCATAAAATTTGTACAATCTTTGAATGTCTGACTAATTTATATATTATCAAAAGCCTAAAAAATAAGTTTCAAGCTTCTAGCTTTAAAAATGACGTAATAACGATCTCGTTTGGACTAACCCAAAGTATTGTTTTTTAATTAAACGACTTCGACTTGACCATAGAGAGCGCTGATACATAGTGACATCATCGGCGGTCACCCATCAATCTTGTGTCGCTATTAGAGCAACTTAACGTACCTGTTGGGACATAATGAAGATATTATGCCTCTTGAGCAACGCAGTTTCGTTGGTGACAAGGAACTTGAGTAAGGCGATGAGCGCCGCCCACAGCGGGCGCCAGTCTCGTGCAAGTCGCACCCGACATCGTTTCTGGTAGCTTAGTAGCCGTAAAAGTACTCCCACACATAGGGAATAAAGCTCTCCGGGAAACTTTTTTAGTAGGTGGCACATTATGAACTCGACTAGAAGATCTGGAAGTTTTATTTAGTCAATAGACAGGCAATAAGCAATACTACCGACTATTTTTTTAGTAATTATAATAACTTATATAATAAATATCTTCTTTCCTAACTGAGCTAGGTCGGGATATTTATTTTTAAAACCGATTGTATTTCATACAGTCGAGGCGGGGAAAAGATAATATTAAAAAGGATTTGAACCGATTTATCCATATAACACCTGTTTAACAGGCTTATTTATAAATAAAGGACTTAATTTGACGTGGAAAATCAAGTTTTCTTTAAAGTTACTCTTATTCGTTTACTAAATTTATCAAGATATGGAATTAAATGTATCGTTAAACAACGCCATACGTCATTAAGTCCATAAGTTATATTGTTGGAACAACTCATGTATTAATTTGTTATACTTGTTAGGACGACTATATTACATACAACACACAATAAACTTTACTTAGTTACTAAGACCAGTCAATATCGTACTTATTATTAACTTATTCAAAACAGATTCAGTCTAATGGAGTGAACCAAACTCAAAAAACCACTAAGCTTTGATCACAAAATTGATAAGCTATGTAAGTAGTTATATACATATACAATACATACTACATAATATATAAATATATATACTTACCAATGAGAGTGGAAGCCAGTGGTTGTGATGGTGGTTCTTCTAGTACTATTTTTCTATGACGCATTGGCAGCCTATATAATTGAACCTGTGATATATTTTATAATATGAAATATTTTCTTTAACACCAAGGAGTAACAAAATATATGATGCGTGTGATAACACACACACGCACATACACGCGCACACACACGCACGCACGCACGCACGCACGCACGCACGCACGCACGCACACACACACACACACACACACACACACACACACACACACACACACATTTTGAAGGAATGATTATTATAAATATGTAAAACCACTTTATTGATTATGAAATTACGTTATATTACCTTAAAAGTAAGATTTTGATCGTGCATTATAGAGTTGGCAAACTGCTCCTCCACAATACAGGTGAGAGTAATGAAGCATAGGCTACACTTGTTTATACTAGATTCTGTCCGTGTGTCCGCCATCACTATGGAACTGAAAAGATTTTTATCCAGACTGATATTTTGTTTGTTATTCTTATACCACCCACTCTTTATCCAGACTGATATTTTGTTTGTTACAAGGTTTAGTTTAGCATTTTTATACTAAAATTCATAATATGGTCAACATTTTAAAAATTTGAATGCCTTATATTTTAGAATATTAGTGAATACTTACAGCACAAATTATGTAGGTATTTTATCAGATAAAGCTCGCATGTTTAATGTCAAGAATATATACATACCTCAATTTAAATCAGATATTTTTGAAATTCATTTAAAATCAATAAATAGAACAAAGATAACTTCACTGATTAGAAGGTACCTACTAGTTAAAACGATTGCAAACTTACCAATATTGAAAGAATGTGACTAGTAAGTTTGTTGGTTGGTCATTGTCCAGCGCTTGAATCTGCGCTAAATTTGGAGGACTCTGAAACAAAGATGACAATATAAATCTAAGACCTGGATTCCGATTAGTATTTAAAGAAAGTGTGTGGGTTATTTGCCAGTTGAATTCGTAAGCGATGCGACTCTCTCGGCTCTTAGCCCACATAACCATCTGGTGGTATGCTTAGATGCAGTACATTTTTGATAGAGTAGACTGTAGGAGCAATCCTATGGAAACAGTTGCGTATTTAAGAAGCAAACTTATTGGCAGTAGATTAAGGTCCACATTCAAGCAAGCGCCCTGTATACCTGGTGTGGCGGCAACGTGGCGGGCGGCGAGGGCGGCGCGGAGGACGCGGCGGCAGACGACGAGTGCGCAAGCGTCGTCATGAAGTTCCTGTTCAGGTGCGCCGCTTCGTATAACGCAAGCAACATGCCTTCTTCACCACCGCTTTAATAAGATCAATTTAAATGCATCTTTTTGAATTTTATTTTAATACAGACAATTTTAAGTTTTCACTAATTATTTTTTACACTATCAATTAATTAATTGTTTTATGCTGAACCTTCCTATCTGTCTCTTTCTGTTTGACGTTTTCTTATTATACAGGTAGCATAACACAATTTATATATATATGCAGAAAGTTATTAAAAAATCACTATAATGAAAAAATATTTGATTAAATTACAAAAAAATCATACCTATTTCTTTGTCCACGCACAACTGGCTGGGTCTCATCATTGGTAAGAAATATTCCACCCACCATACTTGTAAGGGAGGAAAGCCATCCACCTCCACTGCCTTGCATGCCACCAAAGGTTGACATTACAAAATCATTTAATGCTGCTGTTATCACTTGGCCATAACTAAGAAATAAATAACACATGTGTGTTGTATACATATATTTTTCTCAACTGGTGGGTACCAGTATAATACAGTAGTAGCAGTAAGAACTTTATTCTAGTATGTATATATATATATATATATATATATATATATATATATATATATATATATATATATATATATAATAAAAAAGGCAATAGTAAAAATTTAAAATTATTTCATTTTAAGATTACTAACTGTTGAGAACTCTTACCCATTCAAAGCTAATTCATCGTCAAGTATAGATAGTTTCACAACATATGGATTAGCAGATTCTTGCTTTTTATAGTTAACTAAGAACATCAGAAGTAGTACAACATCATAACCTACAAATAGACAAAATGATTTGGTATTGGTAATAAAGGACTATGAAAACTGTTACTATATTTATCAGAACTTTAAAAAATCAAAGTAATAATATTTTTAAATGAAATACCATGTTGCTGCCTTTCAGTAGATGTACAGAGCAACTGAATGAGGGGTTCAAACAGTGAATGTAGCATTAAGTGTTCAACCAGTGGATTGTCATCGATATTTTCAAACCCAGTTGCTATGATTAAAAGTAACTTCAGAACCATTGATTTTAAGCTATCATGTACATCCCCTATAACAGAGGAATAAGTTACAGAGTTAACTATTTTATTTTTTATAATCATACAGCATTTTTCCAGTCTTTGTAACTTAATAAATTATACCTGATAACACTGTGCTACAATGCTCCAATAATTTTTGCATTTTTATATTGGCATTATCTATTCCCAATAATATACATTTAATATTTAATGTTGGTTCTTGTCCTGCTCTTTGGTACATAGTTGTCAAAATTGCACTAAAGGTTTGCAATGCATACACCAATCTGTAATTTTATTGATATATCTATGAATTTATATGATTAAAAAAGTTATGGTGCGATTAAAATAAAATATTTTTAATTATTAAACATTACCTGATATGATGCTCCTGTCCTAGCATTTCTATACATTGTATAACCAATAAATTAATGTTTTCCTTTAAATTATTTAATTGTTCAACACTTAACTTATGTATTTCAGCTTCTAATTGGGGTATTTTTGGTTTCAGAAGAAAAAATTCATCCCAAAATGTAGGGTTATTACTAGTTAAATCTTCTCCTTTAAAAAATGATTCATATATCTGCACAACTTTCTCTTTTAGGTGTCTTTTAGATCCAGATCCACTTCTTTTTCGAGTAGCCATAGCTTTTGATGTTAAAAAATTATATGTAATTGTTTTTCGTATTTAAAATTATAGAAATGGAACACCTACAATAGATTATTTGCACACGTATAAAATTATTTTATATACAGGAATCTTAGAAGGCTTGATACACTCAATGGTAAATTTTTAAACAAATTACAATGTTTTAGTTTATACCTGTTAAATACATAGAGATTAAGAAATAAAAAATTCAATTCAATTATTTTGTTTCATATTGAAACTTGAAAGTTGAAAGACCGACTGAAAACGTCATCTGTCACTTGTCAGTTGTCCTTGTCACTGTCTTAACCAAAGAGTATAGATAATATACTGGTCTTAACCTTATGGAGCATGGAGATTAGAGACCAGGAGGACCAACGCCCTAGAATGAGGTGTCTCAGAAATATTGTCAAACTAAGGAGGCGCTGCGATCGCTATGTTGTCTCAATGCCTAGCTTCACATTGTCACAATAGTGACAATACTCATAAACATCTAACTTCACAAATACTACTTACCGACGACAGCGCGTTGTAAATTCTACAAATTTTCAGGGACAGGCGGGTAATGCTTTAGTATGAAGCGATGGTCCTCCTGGTCTCTAATCTCCATGTTATGGAGGGTAGGGATAAGGAGAACCGACTCATATGGGGAGAAAGTTGAAAACGTGTCCAGCTGTATACTGAAAATAAAGTTTCCATTACCTACCACAATAGCGCTGGCGTGCTTTGGCGTAGTTTCAATATGAACATAGCTGTTATAAATGGAGTGAAGTTAGCTGAGCTCAAATATTTAAAAATTTTAATGACACAAGTAGTTAGTAAAATGCTAGTATACAAAACCTCAACTATTTACGTAGTCTAAAAAATGTTTTAGTAAATATAAACAAAATACTGCAGAGAGAAAGCGTAATTTTTTTCTAATTACGTTTGGCGTTTTCTTTAAAATTTATCGACTGCTAGCTGCAGCGCCACTCTTACTGGACGCGTTTTTACTGCCACTTGTTCCTAAACGAGTTGGTCCTCCTTATATCTACCCTCACTGACCTCTATAATACCACTGGACAGGCTGTTCCAAGCGTTTGACAGCAATTTTTTGTGTCCATTTGAAGCGCCACTAGCGAGAGTTCCGAGAACTAAATTAGACGTATATTGCAAATGACAACGAGAAGTGTTTGTTTACTGTAAAGTAATTTTGCATTTTCGTTGTTAATATAACATAAGTAGTAATTATTATGATACGGTTATTGATTAATAAAAATAAAAAAATAAAAATCTTTATATCGACATCAATAGTTTTAGTACCACAAACTCTCGCTACGTCCGACAGCGGCGGACAGCGCCAAAATGGCGAATATCAAGCAGCCACAAAAGCACGTTGACAACAACCTTAAGCCTTGCCATGAACCTACTATACGGTAGGTTCATGAGCCTTTCTCATAATTGCTGCCAGCTAGTCTTGGATGGCGTCTTGCTTTAGCAAGACAATCAGATTCGTCATCAGGTTTCCTTTAGATACAGGAAAAAATATATATTTTTTTATTTGATCAAGTCGTTCCTAAATGATAATAAATAATAATCGGTCTTAGTGTTAGTTTTTTTCATTTTACGGGTCTGTCTAAATATTATTACTAGTCTTCTCTATTCTACACGACATTGGCCAAGTAAATTGCGCATGTCCCCAAATGAAGTATTTTGTCCTTGAAGCCATTACGTTGAGCGGTGCACGGAGGGCCCACTTCGGTGAGCGATGCAGGAAGGAAAACAAACAACCTGTCGCCCTGACCCCCGGCCCTCTGGTCTCCCGCTCCACTGCCGGGATAGTGTGTAAGTTTATTATATTTATTTTCGGCTTTTATATATATAAATATGTTCTCCGCGGGCGTGAGAGTAAAGTATATCTGATAAAAATAATAAACAATTTCATTAATTTCTTTGAATGATAATATATACACGTACGTACGTATAGTTGATAGATCATTTCAAATTAGCGCACAACAAGGGCCCGCTTTTATTGATAAAACTTAGCGATCGCAGCGCCTATTTATTTTGTCCATCATCCATATGTATGGAACACTACGTTCGACAGCGATCGTTCTCCTCGTATCTAACCTCCATGCTGTAAATTTTATTTTTAATCTGTACAGTATATCTATTATCTATAGTTTATTTTTCATCTATGGTTTATACTTTAATAAATTCGTCTATGTATAATTATTATAAATTATAATAATTTTACTTAGGGCAAACTTAGGGATTCCATCTTATTTTTACTGAATCCATTTTTAACAAATAACATAACATCATAAATTCACTTCAACGTTATAAAATGAAATCCAAAAAGCGTCACCATGATAGTTCGGATGAATCTGAAGAATCGGATGCTAGTGCAAAATCAAGCAGTTCGTCTGATAGTGATAGTGACGATTCTTCAATATCTGAAGCCCGGCATAAGAAAAAAAGAAAACGTGCCAATTCCTCAAATTCAGAGAGTGATACAGACGACCAAAGACGTGCAAAGAAACGTAAGCATAAGAAAAAGAAGAAGAAGCATACTAAGAAGAAAAGACGATCGGAGTCTTACGAAGATGTATCGGATAAAGCTATATCAATAAGTGAAGGCGAAATATCTCCTAAAAAGCGAAGGAAGCATAAGCATTCTAAGCGAACTCAATCCGGTAGTGAAGGTATATATTTATATGTAAAAATGAAATTTTGAAATAACTTGATAATTACTATGATAATAGTAAATAGATACAGTTATGTTAAATATCTTTATAATATAGATGGGGAATACGAAAAACATTCGGATCGCCGATTGCATAGTGTAGTTAAAGAACGCAGACCATCTTCTGATGAAGGCGTACCACCACCTCGTACTTATTATCAGTAAGTTGTCTATTTTTTATAACCTTTTACCTTTAACTATCGCATCATTCTTAATAAAATAACAATTAGTTTGGGGCAGTATTACTATGAATTTTTAAATAACTAAGAGTGTTAGAACCATTAAATTAATTTTAGGAAAGAATACCACCGTTCAGGATCCGTTGAAGAATATGACCATAGAAGAGAGGGTAATAAATATTATCAAGAACCAACTAGGCGTCATGATCACCAAGATGGTTATAATTATGAGCGAGGAAGAAATGAAAGGTGTGCTCTTTGTTTAAAATTTTACACATTTTATGGTTCAATAAACATTATTATTGCCTGATAAATTCATGCATATTCTTTTTGCTTCTTATAATAGTACATATCTTTCACTTTAAATAGCATAGCTTATGAAATTTGTAGATACCCACAACAAGAAGATAAGTATGATAGACACAGGGATAAGTATGCCTCTAATGCACATGTGTTTGTTCCCAATGAGGAAGGGTATAGTGGAAGGCAAAGAGAGTATGAAGAATATAGGAGGTATTATTGTTATTTTTATTGTACTACAATTATATTATTGTTATTGTACTAAGAATAATTTTAAAAACTCAAATTTGTCTCTTATCCATTTGTATATTAAATATAAACAGGCACCCGAGGTATGAAGAACATTTGAGAGGTGAAGAACATTATAGACGCGATAGGGAGGTGCCATATCAACCTAGAGAAGATAATAGAGGTCAGATATACTTCACTTATGTTTTGGAATTTAATTTGAAGTTTGCACAGAATTTTTTTATTAGAAAAAGATTTTACATATTATGTACATATTGTTCTTATTTTTCATATGAACTTAAAAACATATTTGTTTAACTTAAGAAGTAAGAACCATATAAAAACAAAGCTATTTCCATATTTTGTATTCCTTGCATACTAAATTATTAGTATAGTTGTAACATTACAGGTAAGTATCAAATAACATACAATGCCATCATTAAAATTTATCATTTATGAGCAGAAATAAATACATGTGATATGATTAGTATGATAATTACTATTTACAATAGAAGTAGAGAACTGGTTTGTGCTATTGCTACGAATGTTAGCTTGCGATATCTCATTAAAATTTCAGTAATACTATTATGGAAAATTTTGTAATTTTTGTCAGTTATATTGACTTAGAGCACATGCAAATATACTATACATAAGAAACGTCTCTTTAGAAATGTTTGTTTGGATTTTTAATAACACAAAAATTCTCAATATAATATTTTGTGGGTTGACTCAATATCTATTTATCTCTTTGTTCGTAGCTATCGCGCTATATTTCAGAGCTGTGCCGTTTGTTTTTCACTTGAACTAAATTAAATAATCGAATAGCATTGTTTCATTTATTGTTGTATTATTTTAGGCGCCAACAGATATAATCGGTATGAGGACAGGGCTGCGAAGCGTCGGGAATTTGAAGACGGAAGGGATTATCGCGAAAGGTACTGTATCTACTTATATATTTCAAGCTTGTCTAATTATATAATTAATAATAATTAACTTACTACAATTTATAGGTTTCAATCATATAATATTATGTAAATAATAGCAGAGTTTTGTTGTACTTCCCTTAAACTTTAAAAACACGCTTTTTATAGAAAACCAAACTAAAAAATAGAAAATAAATTTTAATGAATTTAAATTAATTATTTGATTTTAAAAAAGCGTGGGGTGCTTTTTAAGATATTATCAAAATGATAATCACTCTACTCATATCTGTCAATAAAATATTAATTATAACTATTGACACCATGCACCCCACACTTTTTTTAAAATCAAATATTTAATTTAAATTCATTAAAAATTATTTTCTATTTTTTAGTTTGGTTTTCTATAAAAAGCGTGTTTTTAGTTTTTTTAAACTATTAACTTTTTACTTTTTAGTTTCTAAAAAGCGCCATCTATTGAACACAATATATAATCTATATACAATACTAGAGGGAGCTGTTTGTAAATTAGTTTTTTTAAACTATTATTTATTTTCTACTTTTTAGTTTGGTTTATATATCAAATTAGTGTATTGTCATCGGTCCTCGATAAATCTACAAAGTTTGAACGAAATCTGGCCGTTTAAAGTGGGTCAAAATCGCGCCCAAAGAAGTCGGTTACAACATACAAACAAACATACAGGTGAAGCTAATAAAAAGCGTGTAAAAATATGACAACTTCAGAGTCTGAAGTTCAGACCGCTATGTTCACCTTATGTTGTTCATTGGAACTCCTTCATTGGCGTCTTGATAATAACTTAACATGAAGCTTTCATTTATATGATAACTGAGTAACAGTTCGCAAATTCTTTGCTTAATGTCATCTTATTAATAGATTATTTCTTAAGGAATCATAAATATTTATTACATTTCAACTTTATCCACCCTAAGAATCAAATGATGTATTAAATCGAACATTGTGTAGTACCTTAACTTTGTAATAAAAAGCCCAAAATTTTAATTTAAAAATCTTGTGTCACAGTGTTTTTTATCGAACTCCTCCGAAACGGTTTCACCGTTTTTTATGATTTTGTTTTGTGTATATTTGCTATGTCTGAGAATAGGTCGCAGGCTATTACATTATTCCTCTAGGTGATCAGGGTGGCTCTCTCGAGATTTTTTGTTTCATTTTTAGACCAAATAATTATTTTTTATTTTTGTATGATTTAGCATCAAAAATACTTGTAACCTTAAATTTTTATCCTTCTACCAATCCCTCTTTTCTAATAGTGATTAGAACGCGGGCGAAGCGAAATAATATAATATTTATATATTGTTTTAAAACTAAAAATAACATATGTTTGTAAAATAAAGTCTCTGTTACAATAATAATATTTAAACTAGTTAACATTTTCTGTAGGCGCGGTCCGGCCGAGCCTGACCGATACCGAGACAAGGAGTTTGAGAAGCGAGAAAGATATTCACCAGAAAGGTATATATGAGCTTATAACACACATTAGTTAAGTCACTATCAAATAAACGTTTGTAAAAGTTATAATTAACACAATTGTTAGGGGTTACTTAGTTTTTTAATAAAACCGTTTGTGCATGTGCCGATGGTCGCTACGTTAAATGTCTGTATTTGTTTTTACAGTGACATCTCTACAGACAATTATAATGAGTTTGGTCACAACATGTTGCAGTTGCAAAGACATTTTAATGTTTTCACCTTAAACGCTAATAATTACTCTAGGCACGTGTGAGCAGACGTACGTCTTCAGATATGTAGTTACATTTATCATTTTATACATTGTTTTTTTGAAGAGAACAATATAAGAATATATAACATGATTACATTTATTTGATACTTTCGAAACTTTGGAAACCGTGTCTCATAGAGGAATGTGTGGATATTGATTATAACTATTCAACTGTTTTGGGTTTACAAAGTAATTGAAACAAGCAGAAGATTGGGAATATATCAGTTTTATGATTTCTTTAGAGGAATGTGGGGGCAGCAGATGAAAGAATTCAAGTTATAACATGAATACAGGAAGATATTTGTTATAGAAAGAATAAAATAAAAAATCGGTAAAAGAATAAAATAAAAAGTCGTAATAAAAAAAAGAAACTAAGTTAAACCTTATCTGCTTGATACTAATGAATTATAAGCTGACATGAATGGCTGAATTTTTAATTATAAAATTGAGTATGCCAGAGTATTACTAATATTGGATTATAAACATACAATTTATATAAACTAAGAAGACCATATTTTTATTAATTCCACAATGATAAATTGTATCTTCTATAGATTTTTTTAAATGGAGGCAAAGAAAAGATTTTCTTAAATATAAAGTAAATAAAACGCAAGAACAATCTGCTTATGATGTGTTTTAGTTGAGAAATTGACAATTTGCAAGGAACAATTGAATGTTTTATAACACTTCTGATGTCTGCTGACCTTAGGATTAATGGAGTTTATTATTATACCGACATATTGAACCTATTTCACTAGGAAATATGTCTTTAAACTATGTCTTAAAGGAGAATTTGATGTTTTAGAATATAATTGTAGTAGTGAAACAGTAACGTAAGAATTATGTTACAAAGTATAATAAATATGTAATAACTTGATATTATATGGAATGTATTCGTAATAAATGTTCGTCGTTCGTCATTCTTAATAAATTATAACTCGTAGAGTGTAATATAAGTGTTCTAACCGAGATATCCACGATTGGATGAAAATCAGTAGGTATTTCCTGACTCGCCATATTTTTCAAGTATACAAATGGTAAGTGAACAAGGAGTGTCAAATAACTGATACATCGTGTTGGGATTTTTTTTATGTTTATAAATTAGCTAATGCATATTTCACTTTTGTGCAGCAAATCGTTATCGACATTTTTTTTCACATTACAAAATGATGTGCATTCAAAAAAGTTGAAATAATGCCAAATTATTAATAAATATCATATTTGAAATTATTCTGAATATTTATTTATTATATAGTTTTTAATGAATCTTGATATTTCCTATACTATTTATGAGGCGAAATGTGTACAAAATTAGTAAACGCCACGAAAGAATCGAGTCAATGTGCTTTAGCAAATAAATATAAACTCCAATTAACATTTATGTATGTACCTATATATTTTACCCAGTATGTGGATTTTGCTTTGTAAGTCTAAATGTTTTAGTAATATGTTTGTGTTCACTAACAATGATAAGATAATTGTATCATTTCCAGAGGCAGAGACGTGCGTCGCGAGAGACCGGTGAGAGTTGACAAAGTAGCCCCTGTTCGCAGGTAAAACATGTTTTTGAAGAAATTTTTACAAGGGACTTGGTTTTTAGTAATTTGTTTTTATTTAATATCAAATATAATACTAATTTAAATTATAATTGCATATTATTTATGTATGGTAAATGAAAATTTATAGTCAAGGTATAGTCATCAAAATTACTTAAAATTATTTTACATTAAAAGGTGATTTTCAAAATATGTTATACATTGTGGTAAGTTTTTTAAATACAGGGTGGCCCAAAATAACGTTGACAAGTGATTTTTAAAATAATTTTATTAAATATACACTTAAATGAAAATATGCTATACATTATAAAAATACAACTTATTTTTTACAAGAATCCCTATTCGTCTTCAAAATAATCTCTTTTAGCGCGAATGCATAGAGTCAAACGCTTGGTAAAATTTTCCACAATTTTCCGCACTTCCTCAACAGATATTTTGTCCCACTCCCGTGTAAGATTAGCCTTCAGGTCAACAACAGTTCTATGAGGCGTAGAACAGGTCCTTGCCTCTAAGATTGACCATAAGCTGTAATCCATTGGATTCAGATCGGGCGAGTAGGGTGGCCATTCTTTTGTGCTGATGAAATCAGGGAAATTGCTTTTGCACCACTGTTGAACACTTAAAGCCCTGTGAGCTGGAGCAGAGTCTTGTTGAAATATCCATGGATGGTTACCAAAGTACTTTTGACTCCAAGGAAGAACCACTGATTCAAGGATGTCTCGTCGGTAATTTTCTTGGTTAATTTTTATGCCATTTTCTACAAAAACGAGAGGAGTTTTGCCAGTGGCGCAAATTGCACCCCAAACCATAATTGATTTTGCGTTTTGGCGACGTGGAATGACTGCAGCAGCTCCAGGACGAGTGGAAGACCAGATCATGTCATTTTGGTGATTATGGGCTTGTTCTATCGAAAACAATTTTTCGTCGGAGATTACGATATTTTTCCAATTCGAAGCAGCGGAGCGTTGTTTAAGCAAACGACATCTCTCAAGGCGAACTTTTTTGTCTTTCTCTGTAAGCAATTGCGCTTTTCTGAGTTTGTATGGTATCAATTGGAGATCATATTTCACTATACGCTGCACGGTGGAGTGACTTATCCCTAAGTCTCGCGACATTTTTCTCACCTTGGTATGTGGATTTCGGGCTAATCTTTTGTTTGATAATGTGTTGGTTCCTAGCAGTTCGAACAGTCCACTTACGTCCTCTCCCAGGACGGTCTCCGATGTCGCCGAGCTCAACATAGCGTTTAATTGCTGAAGAAACTTGCTGACGACTAACACCAAGAATTTTTACTATCTCACATTGCCGTTTTCCATGCTCATACAATGAAATTATGGCTCCACGCGGCTCTGACATAACGTAATAAATATATTTTAAAACTTTTTAGCCAACAAACAATATTAAAATGGCGCCAAAGAATGAACAAAGAATAAACAAAAACAAAAGAGAACGCAAAGTGTTTCCGCCAATAGTAACCCTTATGTATAATTTTATTCCTACCCGCTTCCTATATATGCACGCCTGCAATTTAAAGGAGTCATCATACGCAGTAGTACAAAATCCGCCGTTTGAGTCTCGAGACGTAACCCGCGCGCGCCTGCTATAATTTGCATAGAACTTTCGAGTGCCTTGTGGTGTGTGCCCTCATGTGTGCCATCACCGCCATCGCCATCTAACCGCTGCCGTCATCATCGTTGGCGCTGAAGGAACCCGACGCAGAGCTCCAGCAAGGTAGGCGTGCTTTCTATTCCCGCAGTCCCGCTGACCCCGCTGTACACCTTTAATTCTCGCTTCTCTTATATACAGTCCACTTAAATTTTAATTTATTTAGAACCAGCCCTTTACCGCAGTTTCCGCAACACAAAGCATTCCATTTTTGAAATATTATTTTTTTAATTTTGTCAACGTTATTTTGGACCACGGTGTATATATTCTGCGAACACATACAAATGTATTGTTTTCTTTATCTGCCTTTAATCAGAGATCGGTCAAGGTCCAAAAGTGTTGAGGAAGTATATAGAGAGAAGCCAGAGGTGAAACGGGAACGTTCTCACCGACCGCCTGACGACAGGCGCGCGTCTGATGACAGGCGGACAGCTGACAGGCGAGCACCTGACGACGGGCGAAGTGATGACAGGCGGCCGGACAGGGGTGATGAAAGGCGGAATAAGCCTCGTGAGCGAAAATCCAGGTATTCTTTTAATGAATTTATTTATCATCAGCGACTAGAACTTCGCTTTCTTTGGTGTAAGAGATAATAAAATAAACGGCATTTGAACTATTCATTTCTTTTTACTAAATTGTGTAATATATTTGTCGTCAGATTTGAAAATGAGAACGAAAAGAAAGAATACAGTTGGGGTAAGACGGATGGCAAGGAGAAGGACAAAGAGAAGGAGAGTGGGGAGAAGGAGAAGCCGAACTTCGGTCTGTCAGGCAAGTTGACGGCAGACGCGAACACCGTCAACGGAGTCGTCATTAAATACACGGAGCCAGATGATGCCAAGCAGCCCAAGCGTAGGTGGAGGTGAGACATGTGTTTTTTTTTATATGTTGGGACATTATTACAACAGCGCCATCTAGTTCCGTGGTAAGCTACGTTTAGGCGCAGATAAACGACTTTTAATGATTTTATATTGAACATCACGTCTAAACTTCTAGTCTTATTTCTTTGAAAAAAATATATGTTATACTAGACAATTTTATTCATAATTTGATATGTGAAAATGTGAAATTATATTTTAATATCATAGTGTAATTAATTTGTAAAGTAATGTCTAACGCGGACAAAAAAACTATAATCACGCAAAAACTATGGGGCGTATTTACATGAAACTTTAATCATATAAAAGACAATTTAATGACCCATATTTTGGTATACGGTTTTTATTTGTATTGTGTTTGATAAATCAAGGTGGGTTGTTTTTTCGAATAATTTTGGTGCGCGTTGAAGCGGGCGACGGGCGGCAGTGTATGCTCAAGGGCGCGGGCAGTTAATGTTGCCGTGCTTGTGTTACGGATCTGGTATCCGGTAGTTGATACATACATAATATAAATAACCATGACTGGAGTACAAACATTCGTGCTTAACAAATGATTGCCCCTCAGCGGGACTCGAACCCGCGACCGCTGGCACAGAAAGTAGGGTCACTAGTACCAATTGAGCCAAACGTGCCGTCAAAACCTATGCTTTAGCATGTACTGTAACATTCTAAATTGTACATATAAGTGTACGAAAAGTAACGTTTTTCAATTTATCGAGATTATTAAAAAATTTTCAAGTTCCATTCTGCTCGTTAATTGTCTTGTTTCTTTGTTTCCAATGCTTAATACATACATACATTGATTTGATGGATAGTTGAATAAAAACGAATAAACATTAGCTTTACAATATCATAGTGAATGTGTTTTAATATAAGCCAGGTTTGTTTACCAGGCATATATTTAATTCAATAAACTTTCTTACAGATTCTATCCATTTAAGGGCGACAAGGCTTTGCCAATACTATACATACACAGGCAGTCGTGTTTTCTCATTGGTCGAGACAAGAAGGTGGTGGATATTGCGCTTGAACACCCATCCATTAGCAAGCAGCACGCGGCGTTGCAGTACCGCGCCACGCCCTTCACTCGCGCCGACGGCTCGCAGGGGCGGCGTGTGCGGCCGTATGTTATTGATTTGGGTAAGTATAATGAAGAATTTGTGGATTGGTTATTTCTAAATAAGTTGTATCGCTAACAGTATATCAGTACAAAATGATATACATTGAAGGGATCTTTTTTTTATTTAAAATGAACAGAATTTCACTATACCTCGCTCGCGTTAAGAATGCAGTAAATGACGCATTATTTACCGGCCTAGCAAGTCTTCTCAAATTAGAAAGTCGCGTCCACAGTGACCAGTTAAAGGCACAGACATTTCGAACGCAACATTGTGCCTGTCCTTGGATTGTTAATAAATTAATTTTTTAAAATGAATACCTTACATATTCGTCAAAATAAGTGGTTCGGTAATTCAGTGGAGAAAAAAAACTAATTTACAATGTTTTTAAGTATTTTAAACAGTGCGATTTAAAATCGACTGTGGATATTATAGTAGTAGTAATTTTGAGAACGCGAACAGACTATAAATGCATATACTTATAAGTGTATATGGCACTTACAACAAAAAATCAATTTTTAAAATGTTTGTCCGTCTGTTTGTTCCGGCTTATCTCTGAAACGGCTCGACCGATTTTGACGGGACTTTCACTCGCAGATAGCTAATGTTATAAGAAGTAACTTAGGGTTCTTTTATTTTATTTGAAAATTATAAACAGCTTGTACAACTTTACTTTTACTTTTAAACAGAGTCAGCAAACGGTACATTTGTAAACAACAAAAAGCTGGAGCCGCGTCGGTACGTGGAGTTACTAGAGCGGGACGTTGTGAAGTTTGGTTTCTCCCAACGCGAGTATGTTTTACTGCATGAGAACAGCAAGGATGACGCTCAGGACGATGATGAGAAGGAACCGGTCGCAGTTACTACCACTGAGCAGATTAAAATAGAAAAGAGAGCTAAGGAGGCAGCCGTGGCGGACGGTGATTAAGCTGAACATTCTTTGAAAGGTATCCATTTCACTTGTTATTTTTTTAATTATTGTAATAGGTTGGCGGGCGAATGTACAAAAATTAAAGTCTGATATCTAGATAAGTGTTCCAATCTGTGTATTGCACATTGAATATTTTCATATGTAAATCATTTCAAACATGATTGCCACTTGTCTAATGGTGAAGGAAAACATCATGAGGAAATCTGTGTATCTGAGAGAAACTAGCAAGTTTTTAAAAGACATGTAAAGTCCGTCAGCCGGCCTGATCCCTCCTCGTATTGAAGGGAAGACCGTGCCCAGTAGTGGGACATTAAAATGTGCAGAATACATTTTAATATATATCATCGGCTCTACTGTTGGTTTTCCAATTAACTTGTAATGTGTGTATAAAGTATCTCTGTGTGACAAAATTGCTACATGAAAGAACAACCATATTGTAGACATGTACTATATACATGTTGTAAGAATTGCATTCATCGATTTAAAGTAGTAATTTGATTTTTTGAATTGATTTCATTATTTTAAAATATTTATGACATTTTATTTTATTGCAGGATTATACATGCTGTAGAAGACTACTCAACATTATTAGAAACAGTTTTTTCGGTAAACTCTTGTCCAAAAAGTGGCTTTCTGTTTTGACTCAGTTTTTGTGTATAGTTTATTAATTCAAATTATTTCTTATTTCTAGTGAGGTTCCTTAAATATATAGGAATTTAATCAAGTGGACATTTTAATTGGCTTTTGATGTCTATTTAGTATTTAAGATACATTGAGTAAAAGATCTCGATTCATGTGTTGGAACCCCTCGCTCTTCCAGGCCAAATATATGTTTTAAACAGACCAGATTATTAAACACGAAACAGAGGTGTTTTCTTCAAAAATTGCCTGAAGCAAATTGCTGGTATCATTAATCCCTCCTATGTTTGTTAATGTTTTATGTTTTAAAAATATAATATTCCTGGAAAAATAGTGAGAGGTCCACCACATAATTGGGATCTTAGACTATGTTATTAATTGGTGTCTAGATTTATCCTGAAAGTTAAGGACTTTATGCATTCGGTGTAACTTTCTTAGTAACTAAATCGTCTAATAATAAGATCTTAGAAAAAAAATAATACAATTTTTGATGTCTATCTAGTTTCCGACTGTACTTTAATAAATTTAATCAATGTATATGGAAAAATAAATTTCGTGTTCAAAGACGGCGGAAGACAAATTTATCATTATCCAAGATCAAAATGGTTTACAAAATGTAAATCGACTATACCATCGCATATGGTATGCCATTATTATAGCTCATGATGAAATTTTCTACTATTTACTTGTACTGAATGGAATAGGCAATATTTTCCCTTAGTTATTTTTAAAATGAGGTTAGTAACAAGGACATTGTTATTCTGTACCATGTTTTTATCTTTATTACAGATCGTAAAGAACCATACATAATTTTTATTAAGATAAGTTCTAGTAATATAATAAATGCATAACTATTATGACCACATAGTTTCATTTTGTACCTAATAATATGACGACGGATCCCAAAAGTATCTGTAAAGAATATAACATTAATATAAAATTTTACAAGATTTCTTCATACATTTTAATATACTAAACTATCAGAAATGATTGAACAAAACGTATGGACTGGATCCGTTGTCTAATACATCTCATACATCCCGAATATATCCCATTACATCCTACACTAATATTTACAACGAATTGGACCCCATATTTACATTTACAATAAAATAAATAGTTAAATATTAAAATATGATCTTTCGGTGGAATTATACAATGAATTTCCTAATATCACAGTTCAAAATGTAGTCTTAAAGATGTGTTTATCGAAGTCTATATTTGGTTTGCGCGAGGGTCCGGCTTCGTGGAAGGACCTTTGTACTTCGCCCAAAGACGCTCTTTTCGTGATGCCATTCCGTAGAGGAATGATAGTTGCGTTGGGAGGCCTCGTGTTTGCTCTAAGAGAATGAGTCCTGTGTAATGGCGGCTTTATCAGTCTATTCGGCGCCACACCCACTATACTGTGTCTAGAAAATGGCGCGTATGAAAGCGGTGATCTAGGTATTTCATAGCCGTCGCTTATTGTATTGGCGGCGGAGTCGTCGTCGTACATCAGTTCTAGATATTTAGGAGAACGTTGCGGCAGTAAATGTGAAGGCTCCATTTCGTTCTCTGGGAAGTCTTCATCTGTTGACAAAAATATTATTATAATCATTAAAGATACAGTTCGAGCTCGTGAGTAAATTTTTATGAGAAGCATATTGTTGCCTTTTTATAGATATTGCGAAGATTATGGAAGATGTATATGGGAGTCGTTACATTGGACAAAATATCTAAAAAATGTAGAATACTGTATGACA
Organism: Boloria euphrosyne; assembly: GCA_951802675.2. Lineage (NCBI taxonomy): Eukaryota > Metazoa > Arthropoda > Insecta > Lepidoptera > Nymphalidae > Boloria > Boloria euphrosyne. The sequence goes on along the minus strand of OX637879.1, from coordinate 7,154,844 downwards.
TCTAATAAATGAAATAGTCAAAACACTTAACGTAATATAAAACTATTTAAATATTTGCTAAAACAATAATTAACTTAAGTATGTAAACTAACCCAAAGCGTTCTCGTTCTCATCCAGGAGGTAGGTGCGGTTGTCGACGGCATCTGAACATGCGGCCATGCAACATATCAATTAGTTAGGTTATTAGTCTTATTTCTAAATGATAAATAAATTGGTTTAGTTACAATTTTATAAACTGATTTAATTATTTTGCATCATGCAACTTATAGGCTGAACATGCTCCCTATTTGATATTTTTAAGATATGGTCATTAAGAATATGAATTAAATCTACATGAACATTGAATAAAGTATTTTTTTATTATTTTCTTTATTAAATCTCTCGTCTGCTTCGTCAAGGATCCTTGCACCCCGGCCCCGTTGTCTGCATTGTCAAGGACAACGACAACGGTACACGCTGACCAGGGGCTACCACTATATAACTTACCTTTACTGCATTACTGGTATTTTTATGAAAAGGGTTTTATTTACCCAAAGAACGTTTATGTGAATAATTACAAAGGATATACGTGCTTTATTACCTTATTCTTTTTATGTGGGCATGAATCGTGGATGTACTATAATTAAGGTTACCACCGCAAAATAAAATAAGAAATCATTACCATTTTAGTCCCAAATAAGTAACAAAATTAAGAGAAATTTTTGCTCTCCTGTTAACCTAATTTTGCACTAATAGCTTCAATTGCTAATGGTCGCATTTTCTACAATAACAGAGCCTGTATATGGTGGCAAATCTCACTGACAATTGCGCAGGTTCGACGCATTAAGTACTTACATTATTTTGCATGGCGATTAAACGCCAACCAATTTCTTAAATCTGGTCTGTTACTGAGACATTCTTCAGTATCTGAGAGAGAACAAACCTGCCCTCGTAGGGCTGGAATTCAGAACCTCCAGGTCTGCAGCCGTGCATGCTTATCACTGGATCACCGAAGCAGAAATGATATTAATGTACATTTGAAGGTATCTCACCGTCGCCCAGCAGCGTGAGGTAGTGCGGCGCGGGCTCGCCGCTGGCCGTGAGCGTGATGTTGGGCGACGTCTTGTCGCGCAGCGCCGAGACCACCTCGAGGCAGTACCGGAACGACGGCCGCGCCTCCGCCGAGTAGCTCCAACACTTCTGCAGTAACTCGTAACTGCAGATAGGAGTTATTATTAGTAGTGTTACCTGCGATTCGTAGATATGTGCGAAACGTATCAATAATATGATCCTCTAACATACCATCTTTTCTAGTATTAAAGGTAAAAATAACCATAATGTGTAGATAATAAGGCAGTGGTAGCCCAGCGGTAACGCGCTCGCTTGTATAACCGAGTGATGCGGGTTCAAATCCGGGTCTCGCACCTCTGATATTTTCATGTGCGAACCATTTCTATCCTGATTACCACTTGTCTTAAGGTGAAGGAAAACATCGTGAGGGAACCTGGATGTCTGAGAAAACCTAGCAAGTTTTCGTAAGACATGTGAAGTCCGCCAACACGCACTAGGTCAGCGCGGTGGACTACGGCCTGATCCCCTTCGTACTGAGGGAGGCCCGTCCCAGCAGTGGGGCGTTAAAAAGGTGGCTGATGTGTAGATAATAATACTCTTTCAAATTCAAATTTTGGTGGTCCGGAGAGATATGGCCAACGGCAAAATGTAAGCTCAGGGAAACGACCTTCATCTCCAGGCTGTTATACAGAATTATTAACAGAGAGATTCCATAACTATAGGTACTTAGTCTGAGCCGAGACTCGAACCCAATATCTTGATCGAGGCATTGAAAGGCAATAATACAGTTAAGGTCTATCCGCACACAACAGTGCAGGCACAGTGCGTATCAGTAACGTATCCGTCAGTGTCAGTGTAAAATGATATTGTAGCATACATTTTGTAAGACACTATTCGTATTCGTCAGTGACAGTGACGTTCAGTGATGTCAGTGTATTGTAATTATATTTTATATATTTTAATGTACGGAACCCTAGAAAGGATAGACCCTAAGACTTACAAGACGGAGGGGCAGTTGGGCGGGCGGTCGGGCGTGCCGCCGGCGCGCACCAGCGCCAGCACCTGGCGGTTGGTGCGCGCGGGGTACGGCTGCTGGCCCAAAGATAACACCTGCACACGAAATTGATTGCAATTATTATTAAAATTGGATTAGTGCATATTATAAATGTAAGAATTTGTAGATATTTTTATGTTTGTTATCCTGAAATAGCTGTAATATTACCAAAAAAACTATCATCTGGAGATTCATATAGGCTTTTCTTTTACATAAATAAATAACTTTAATACATTTTATAATAAATGATAATATATTCTATTTAAATTCCTTAATTGTTTTTTGATAAGAATTACCTCCCAACAAAGCACGCCCCACGCCCACACGTCGGACTGGCACGAGAACACGCCGTCCACCAGGCACTCCACCGCCATCCAACGCACGGGCAGCAAACCTAAACAACATTGTTATTATAAATACATAAATGCTATATTAATGCCACATAAATGACAACTTTTAAATAATTTTGTGCCTAGCAATGAGCTGTACGGCTAAGAAAAGAAACGTACTTGGAGTGTGTACCATGCGATTTGCTCCCGTTACTGCACTGTTAGAAGAAACATCGTGGCAAATGGCAACTTTGCCGTTGTGGCTGAGTGCAAAAGCCATCTATTATAACAGGAGCAGTTTCGTAGGCGTTTTAGTAGCCAGTTTAAATGAGTACAATTGTTATGCATAAAAGCATGTCCAAACGTTAAATTTATCTAAATAAACATCCTCTCACCCCAAACGCATATACTATCTCCATTTCGTCGAGGGAAAAAAGGCATATTTAATCTGTATTTTCTACACTCAACTGATGTAAGTACTGCACAGTTACCTTCCCCCTCCTTCCTGTAGTAGTCGTTCTTGTAGATGTCCCGGGCGAGGCCGAAGTCGCCGATCTTGACGACGCGGCGGTCGGCGCGGCGCGCCACCAGGCAGTTGCGCGCGGCGAGGTCGCGGTGCACGAAGTGCATCTCCTCCAGGTAGCGGCAGCCCTTCGTCACGTCCACGCACATGTTCAGCAGGTCCAGCAGCGTCAGTGACTCCGACGTGTACTAAGTGGGAATCAATGTTAATGATAGTTAAATAATACAAAATATGTTGGGACATTATTACACACAACGCCATCAAGTTACGTGGTAAGGTACGCGGCTTCTGTTACGGATACCAGATAGTTGATACACTGCACATATATAATTATCAAATATTTAAGGAAAATTCAAATGGCAACTATAAGTTAGTTAATTTAATTGTAATAAAATATATAGATACACATATGTATGTATTGAGAAAGTGTACATTTATAAACCATTCCCAAAAGCACTTGTTTCCCTGATCCTATCCTCTGATGTCTCTGATATTCGAGTATACCTACCTATTTAATGCATTTGCACATCTACATCTACTAGTGCCTAGACAGTAGTTATGGTACTGGATATCTAAACAAGAATGACTGTAACCTTAAAAAAACATAGTACCTCGTTTGCATTATTTTAAAAATACATAAGTAGTTATATGTCCATTGACCATTGTACAGGTATACATACCAAGGAGGCTCTTTTCGCCCGTAAGTAGCTCAGCAGATCCCCGCCCTCCATCAACTCCATGATAATGTAGTTAGGGTCGTTGTCGAGACATACGCCCAGCAGCCGTAAGATATGTTCATGCTTGAAGTTCGACATCAGCGCTGCTTCTTTTAGAAATTCAGTTTTCTCCTGTTCGGTTGCTCCTTTACGTAGCGTCTGTTAAAGTTAAAGTTTATTGATTACGTTATTACTATTATTGGTATAACGAAAATAAAATTGTAAATGTCACAAAATTTACTACTACAAACCCAGCAATGTGTATTATGGTTCTTCTGTATACAGAAAGATCCACTTAGATGTATTTCGAAGAAATTTAGTACACAACAGTACATACCTACATGTAAGTATATACACATACATTAAGTATATAAGTTTATGCATAGTTAATAATTATATATTATACTAGCTACTCACCCTCGCTTCGCTCGGGTTCGTCTCTAGGTACCCCCTTTAGCATAAAATTTTTACAATCTTTGAATGTCTTACTAAATTTATATAATCAAAAGCCTAAAAAATTAGCTTCAATCTTCTAGCTTTAAAAATGACATAATTTCTATACATACTTTCATCCCCTATTTCATCCCTTTACAGACCTTTAGCCTTGAAAAGTAGCCTGTCCTTTCTCGGGCTCTAGACAACATGTGTACCAAATTTCATTAAAATCGGTTCAGTAGTTTTTAGTTTATTCGTTACATACAAAAATACAAATCTTTCCACTTTATAATATTAGTATAGATATATCATATAGGTATAAGTCCATCACTAACTTTAACAGCGACTTTAGTGTCGGCGGTAGCGTTGTTGATCTGCCGCGCCACGCCCTCGAACACCTCCCCGAAGGCGCCGGAGCCCAGGAACTTTGTGAGCGTAATCTGTTCGCGGCGGATGTGCGGCAGCCCCGCGAGCTCCGCGTCCGACGGGCAGTGCACGCCCTAACGTACGGGTGGACAGTGGATTATAATATTCACTTTCAAAATTGGACTTTTTTAATGTTTATTTTATATTAACAATTCCCGCGGCTCCACCCGCGCTGTTATCACTATTAAAAAATAAGAATTGGTGGTAGAATGTTGAAAATTCAGAAAAATTCTTCGCTATAAAAGCTATTAGCTAAGCAGTAGGCAAGACGGTGCGCGTAGGATCGTCTATTGCATCAAGCGAAGCGGAGCTTGAAGTAGCGCTTGTAGTTTTTTCTCGCGTCCGTATTTTTTTGCGAAAATTTAACCAATGTATACAAAATAAATTAAAATACTTGACAAATTATATATTAAAACCTTCCTCGAGAACCACTATTTTCCATTGGTGAAAACAGTATGAAAATCGGTGCAGTAGTTTTTGAGTTTTGCGCTAACAGACGGGGCCAGCCAATTAGCTAGAAGGTTTACAGCGCGACAAGTATTATTATAGTTAAAACAGTGATTTGGGGATAATTTATGTTAATTATAAAGTAACTTGAATATATCAGGTTGGGCTATAGAAATTTTACCTTTGGTCTTCTATATACTCAGTAATGAAGTTTGATTTCAGTCTTCGTGGTGTTAGAAAGTGAAATTTTAATTTTCCTACTTTAAAATAAAAACTATCTGTTAATAGTAATATGTTTATGTTAAACAGTACCTGATTGTACAGGATGTTGTTGGAATGTCTGATCGGCAGCTGGCGCAGCGTAGCGAGCTCCACGTCAGGTCCTCGTCTCACGATGTTAGCCGTTAACTGATTCTCGATGGCCGCTTTCTTTTTACTTCGATTCTTATACGCTGAAAGAGATGGAGGTATTTTAAGGTAAAATATTTTTTTCTAACGTTATAAACGGCATAGGTAGAGTCTTATTAATTTGGTAATTTTATATGGTTATTCACTATTGTAACATATTTTGCCGGCATAAAGTAAGCCTACTTTTTTCTACCTTGGAAGGAAATTCTAATTAATCTTCCTACCTTTGAAAAAAGGTATTGGAGACATAAAAAGTTTCAATATCAGGTCAGGGACACAAAATTCAAAGGAGGTGCTTCCAAATTACGCAGCTCATTTCATTTTGGTGATGACACATAAATGAATTTTATTAAACATAGTGATTTGGAGTATGTTTAGATGTGTATTTTATTTTAATTATATTATTTTACCAACGCATTTATGCTTATAGGATACTAACGTCATTTAGCGGAAAGTATAAAATTAAGGCCAACAGTAGAGTGTGTTACGACACCTAAACTCTATAACCAGACTCAAGACCCATTAAGAAGCAGATTTTTCTGTAAGCTAATTATCGACATTGATAGTAGGCCGCGGATGACGTATTAGATTCATGGATTTCAATCCGTTTGGAAATCCAAAGCTGGACGCGCGAAGTCCATTCAATAGGCACGAAACGAATTTAGAAGACGTCCACTTCATTTGGATTGATGGTCGCATCGTTAATGGGCACTTTAAAGCGGCTTCCACACGATACAATTTTAAGACCAATTTGAAAAGATTGGATGTAGTGTGGATAGAAATGTGAAATTGAAGGTGACTCAATTGTTTTCTTTTTAACAACAACTGTTATAAAACATTACATGTTTTTTATTATCTTTTACTTGTTTTTTACTATCGAATCAACCCAATTTTTCTATTAAGAGGCGTCAAGCAAGTCCGTTAAGCAGGGGTAACAAAATAAAACTAAAATTGGCGATCAATGTACGTGTGAACGGACAATCGGATTGGCAAATGGCACCGTGTACTCACTGTATGCGACGGCGGCGGCGCCGAGCAGCGCGAGCGCGGCCAGCGCGGCGAGCGCGGCGGCCAGCGCGGCGGGCGGCGCGCGCGCGGCCAGCAGCTCGCCCGGCGCCGACAGCGCGCCCCAGCCGTAGCTGTTGCGCGCCTGCACCTGCGCGCGCCACCCCGCCACCGCGCCCGTGCTCACCACCCAGTACGGCTCTGCGGCATAGCACGCCTTTTTGTTTATATACATATATGCAATGATATTATATACAAGATACGTTACGTTCATACTGCACGCACAACGTAATTGTTCCGCGATACACACATACATATTTAATAACACTGTACATCTAAATACACGCTATAAGTGCGACAGGAAATACGCAAAGCGTAAGAGTGAAAGAGACAGCTATTCGACACGCGTGCTCGCAATGACAGGTGACAGCTCGACTGACTGGTTACAAATGGAACCAATCCACAGCACACGTTTGGTGCGTTTGTAGCGTATCTTGTATTCTCATTGCATATATGGCTCCATAGCATATTTATTTATACATTCTACACTGTTTTATATGCTCACTAGCAAGTACGGCTCTATCTCTCTCTTTTTTGTGAAATTTTTACCACTTCAAAAAAAGAGGTGTGTATTCACTATTCTGATAACATTACTTAATTTTGATATATAAATAATAATTGTTAAACAATTTCAAGAATATGAGAACATGAGATATATTTGTTGTTAACCTGAACATATTCACAGTACATTTATAATATTAATAACAGAATTGAACATTTAAACTTAGATATTGAAATTGTATAATATATGTTAAATTCACATACCAGTTCCATTATGCAGAAGTTCAAGTCCCTCACGAACAATACGTAATTTCATTTCATCATCTATATCATCTGGTAGATTATCTGGCAACAGTTTGCTGATGTTTTGTACATTGATGTCCTCTATGTAATTGATCCTAAAAACAAAATTTTTATATTAAGGAGTTAAGACTTCCTTTAGTTCACATATCGTCAAGAGTCGGGTGCCACCCGCATCCCCACCCGGGTGACACCCAACTACACCCCACTACTCATTCAGTACGACGTACCTGTGGTGCGGCGTCCCCCACACGCGGTACGCGGTGACGGGCGCGCCGCGCGCGTCGGGCTCGGTCCACCAGGCGCGCAGCACGCGGTCCCCCACCGCCTCCACGCGCAGCGCGCCGGGCGGCCCTGGGACGTCACCTGTAAACATTAATTATAATCTCAAGAATTAAAAACTACGACTTATCCTCGCTTTAAACATGTCTGTAACATTTACCAACATAATATGTAATGGATTATCTGCGTATTTAAGCGTATGCAAGATGTAACCGTACCTAAAGTTTCAAATGTAAATCGGTCGTCATCTGGCCAGTGGTAGGGCTCCGTATCGGTTACGTACTGCAGACTCAGTCGGAAGCAGTAGCGAGTCTTAGGGCGCAAGTCACTCGCCGTCCACTCCGCGTTGCCGCTTTGCTCACATGGTGTCCAATCGTCCTTGAAGTTGGACGCCTCTGTGTACTCTACAGAGTAGCTGTAAATTTAAGCAATATCTTGCAGCTTGCTGCTTTATGGCATCGTATTATATCAATGGTGATATATTATTTTTCTCCGTCAATTAAAAGCTTGGAGTATATTAAATTACATATTGATAGAGGTAATAAAATAATATCTTTTATTTGGCTTTATCATAATATCTTAATTGTTTATGATGAATGACCAGTTTAAGCAAACTGAGCAAAAAGTTAAACTCGAACCATTACTTTCGTAGATATTCAGGAAATTTTCAATCCCCCTGTAATTTCGTTATGGATTGATGGCCATGTTTTTAAAATGCGACAAATTAGCTAAGGAGGTACATATTTAGCTAACGTTATTGTACAGTAGGTAGTTACATTACCGATTCACTATATAAATAAGAGGTGGCTTCAAGCGAAGATATACTATACACTACTCGCATTGATTATGTATAGTAAGTAGTTACGTTACTAATACCCAATGTTATAGTAGAGTATATACCTGTGCAGCTTATAGGAGGTGGGTTCGGGCCACAGAACATGCAGGCGGTAGGCGTGCGCGCGGTGCAGCGCGAGCGGCGCGGGCGCGGGGTACGTGCGCAGCGCCAGCGGCGCGCTGTCGGCCGGCTGCGGGGAGTGCCGCGAGCGCGCGCGCACCCACACGCGGTACGGCGTGGCCGGCGACAGCCGCGTGATGTTGGCGGTGTGCCCCGATGTCACTTCTATTGTGTTGTGTTCTGTCATTTATAAGCACATTTATTTTTTGTTAAAAGTAAGCCTAACATTTAAGCGCTCTACAATTTTAGTCATGATACTTTATTACATTTACGCGAATATTCGACATTATAAATGAAACTTCCTTTTCGGATTTGTCGCGGATTATTAGACCCGTAAGTCTCTCCCGTGACCATGATTGCTGTAAAGCATTCGAAACGTCGGGAACTAAAAAATCAAAATAAATCCACGACAAAATCCGAAAAGGTAGTTTCATTTATAATTTTAGTCATGTTCAAGCTGAAAATTGATTCTTTCTATATCTTCCCATTTACTTACGTACTCACTTCGCTAGGATCTAAGATCTCTAACAGCAACGGTTGTAAATACCTCCGGTAATGAAATCTTTCTGTGTACTAAATTTCATCGGAATTATCTAACCGGAATAGTAAAATGATTACCTTTCATTCGGTTCACCGAAGACAGTACGTCGTCAGTCCGCCAGTGCAGCTCGTACAGCAGGCCCGGCACGGCCGTCCACTCCACTCGCGCGAGCACTGGGCTTAACACTATTCCTTTTACGTCCTTTGGTGCTGTGGGTGCTAATAAAGCAAATTAAAGACGTATTAATAGTTTTCTACATGCGATTAAAATTATATTAAACGAATGTTACAAATAATAATAATAATATTCCTCTGAACGATATCGGTTACAACGACCAATCGCAATAAGACCAAACACAAGTGCAAAAATTGTTTAATGGTTTTGGATTGTCTATATTTACAAAGCAAAGAATAACTTATAAATCCTGAAAATAATTTTACCTTCAGCTGCAGTCTGTACTATAAATGCTGTGCCTACAACGGGTTTCATCTCGTGCAATTTGCCATAGTAGTTAGTCGCTTCTATTATTACGGTATAATTTGTGAAAGATTTTAAACCATTTAAAATTACTTCACTTTTAGTTGTTACTACAAAAGAACACGTCTCGCGATCGCATGCGAGTGTGTCATGTTTGTACCGTCTTTTATAAAAAACTGTGTATTCTGTGGCCGGCATGTTATAAAGTAAATCTTGACAAGTTACAGGCTTAGATATAGTGGGCATTTCTAGCTTTATACTATCTGCAGAGTGTGATAAAACTTTTGGAATCAATTTTTGCGGTGTAGGGAATAAGCAGTTCCAGGAAGGATATGGCTGACGTCCTGGGTCCAAGGCCATAATCTTATACCCATAGGAAGATTTAACTTGCTCTACTTTATTTTTCTTCAATTTGTCTGTATAATAAATAAGCTTCTCTGTCGAATTATACCAATAAACGTGTTTGCTGTCCACAGTAATCGACATTGGTGGGAATCCATATTTTTTCTTTTCTGTAGCGTTAACTACCACTCTACATTTGCATCCATGTTCATCTGTGACTAAAATGCTATTAACCCATGGATCTATATAATATAATTCAAAACTATTATTGGTTAAGTCAATGACAAAACTTCTTGAAATCTGTGGATTTTCGGGGCAATTGCATTGCTGCTGAAAGTCTTTCGGAGACATGTAACCTTCAGAATTATTAAAGAAAGATCTTAAATTCGACCCATCTAACTTAGACGTCATTAGTTCTCCCAGCCCCAAATGATTGATCTCTTCATACCAGTACAAAGAACTGAAATGAAATATATTGCGTATATTAATATTATCAATAAATATTTCAATATTTAAATTTCTATGACTTCACTTACCCTAACAAAGGAACAATCTGTAAACTATATATCGGACGCTTTCTACTAAAGATAAGTTCAGAATGAGGAATTCCAAGAACTGTTCGATACACCATGTACGACTCGGTGGAGATTAGTTCTCTTTGGGTCCAATATATTGAACGGCTGACCCAGTCGACGCAGATGCTAGTTGCAGTATCGTTTATCGTTGTCAACTAAATAGAATAAGGTAAATTTAATGTAGAGAATGTATTGATGTCGAAATATTATTTCATAATAAATGTACTTTCAAGCATGAATTTATCTATTAAAATTTACCTTATGATTTCCGCTACTATTAATCCTAGATGAAAATATTTCTTGGAAGCTGTTAACCCAGTAAGCAATATTTTCTTCAATGGCTACATCAAAGTCTATGGGTACTCCAGTACTTTTTCTTATATCTTCACTTTCGCCAGAATCTAGGTCCAGAATTTTGAGAGCCTCGTGAGACGACATTATAATTTTAGGAATTGGGCTGATCTCGCTAGATGACACAGAAACTGTTTCAGAGTATTGTCCGAACCCAGCGTCAGTATATGCACGAACCTAAATAAAGAGGGATTGAAGAAATGAAAACTTTAATCATATTAATACTTAAGAATATCAATATTATAGCATCATATGACCAGACCAGCAGGTCTTAAGAAATAATGAATAGCTGGGGCTTATAACTAGAGGCAATAGATATCCAAAGCAGTAAAAATGTAATGTAAACAGGACATAAATATATCTAAATACTAATATTAAAACAAAATATCACGGATTCATTAATTCAAGAACTCAAACAAAGTATGAAAGTTACAAAATTGAAATTTGCCAAAAAGGTTCTTCAAAAGAGGAAGTTATCCGCTAAAAAAGTATTTTGGTAAATTCCACATCTATGGAAGTAAACAGTATTTGGACGGGAAACGAAAATACCTGGAAATAATAAACGGAAGCGTTCACCAAGTTAGTGAGCACGAGTTGCGTGTGCAGCGGCGAGAGACGTGCGTCTGCGCAGGCGGAGGGCGGCTCGGTCCAGCACTGCGACTCGTAGCCGCGCACCACGCCGTTACTGCGCAGGGGCGGCTCCCAACGGAATATTGCGTTTAACGGACCTCCGCTACAGACCAATTAATCCTAATTTAAATGAATATTCTCAAAAATCTTACTTTAGAGGAACTGTTAATATAATATTATTAGCGAATTACTCTCCTTCATTCGGGCTCTTCACTTTCTTTAAGTATTCATATATTCTATTAAGACAGATTCACACCACCACTCACCTATGCGCCGGCTGCACATACACGCGCGGCGCTCCCGGCGCGGCGGGCGGCGCCTGCGGGGTGCGCAGGGCCGCGCGCGCGCCCGCGCCGCCGCCCCACTGCGTGTGCGCGCGCACCGACACCTCCACGCGGCTGTAGGGCTGCACCGACCGCGACCTCAACTCTAGCCATGGCACATCTACGGTTCTCTGTTTGGATACATTCACATTTTTTAATATATCGCTTTAATATTTAGTAGCGACTTAACCTTCCCTCGGGCGCGTCCTTAGATGTATTTTAGTAATACATTTTCTTGCCTTATTTTAAACAGCTTTAGTAACCAAGCCGATACAATAACTTAACTGGCTGTTTTTAATTGATTAAAATTATTACGATTTTTAACACTAAACATATTCTCCCGTCTCTTTTGTGAGAAAGAAGAAAGAAAGAAATCGAAATAAATCGCGAAAAAATCCGGAAAAGTTTAAAATGACGAATATTTGCGAAAATCTTAGAAAGTATTACCTCGGTTTTGTTGTGGTCCTTAAAGTGCAGACTGACGTCATAGTACACTTTGCTGTTGTTGACGTTGACGCGAGTGGAAGGTGCCCATGTCACGTTAAATCTGTCCCATTCCCCACGCACTGATATTGAAGACGCGTTTATCGTTTCTGGTATGGCGATTATCGACTCTAAAAATAACGTTATTTAGATTAGGCTTTTATACCTTCTTTTTATACCTTACTTAACTTTTTTTAGGTTTAGGTATTTCTCAAATGAAAGGTTTCACTTTTTGGGAATTACACTTCTGCTAAAACTAATTTGATTGAATTAGGCTGACCACTTTTTTGATTAGTGATTTTGAATTATAAGATTTGATTTTTAATTTTACTTTTTTTACAACATAATTTTTGCGTATAATTTTAACAAAAATATAAGACAGAATTACCGCTATCTTTATGTAAAGTGGGATCCCTCACAGCGAGAACATGCACACGAGGGAACAGCTCGGCGGTATATTTGCCGGCTAGGTCCGATACAACTGCTCGAGATGAATCCTGAACCCACACCAGACGTCCGCTATAGTAACATAAGGGCCCGAGGGTCGCCGTTCCTGATAGCCGAGTTACTAATGAACTAGATACCTGGGAGTGGGACAAAAATAATAAATATCTTCTACATGAAAATATCGTCGCCAAATCACTATGTATATATCAAATAGTAAATTAAGAGTAAATTACCTATAAGATATGAATTATAACCAATTGTACATAGAATAAGTAACTAAGGATAAAAAAAATAAGAATAATCCCTTTTGTCATTAATTCATAGCTGCGAAATAAATTGATATAGTACTTTAGTAACAATTAAAAGTACCTCATTTGTTCCGAGAGATATCATATCAGCCGTCCTGGCACGATGCAGCTCTGAACCGTCGTAACTCCTCACTAACCAATATAAGCTTTTTTTCTCTAAGTCCGCTGTGAGCCCCATTACTGAAATAATAGTCTTAAATTAACGTTCCGAAAATTAAAGTAAAGAAAAAAATAACAGTAGTAACTTTCACTGATATTGAACCTACCTTGTTTTCCGCTAAATAACTGTGCTGGGTAATAAATAATTTTATTTTCCCCATTCAACCTGGCGGCTTCAACAGCGTGTCCGGTGTTCCAATAAATAAATGCTCCCATGGAATCGATGGTAAGTTCTTTTGCTACGGTCACTATTGGAACCGGTTCTCTATTTCCACCATTAAAATTTCCCCTTGTTATCTGCAACGTTATAAAGGAAAAGAGTAAATAATAGTAGCTTGATAAGATAAGGTCTTAAAAAGTCATTGAAGCTTATCAAAGAATAAGCTCTACAATCGAAGTTTTAGTGAAATGGGCAAATTATAAATTTTACTATAATAAGGGTAATATTTTTTTTTCATTTTTAAGGCGGGAGTAAGATAAGTAAATGAGATAAAAGTTATAGACCATAAAATTTTAGGTGTTTACATAAAAATTTTACAGGTCTATAATGACGATAAGTTAGTTTCAAAAGTTAATGGCTTATAACGTGAAGTAAAAATATAGAAGTAATATTATGCTGTATATTGCCTGAATAGAGAAAACCCAAACATACTAATACTAGAAAGAATAAAATATTTAAGATTTTTTGAGGCTTACCAATTGTTGCTTAGGATTGGACCAATAAATCTTTTTACCGACCCAATCTACAGCTAAGCTACCCACGTTATCCATATCTTGCATGAAACCTTCTTCATGACTTGTAATATTGTACCACATCACTGTTGATGCATTCGTCACTAGGTAGAGTTTGTCCCTATACCACGATATATCAGTGATATACATATTCTTAAGGCGAGATCTGTATAGAAATATTATAATACTATTATTATGATCTTTTTAAATATAAAATTGTATTGAAATTGTAAAATAATTGGCAGAACAGACGTAAGTATGTGAAAACTACGATTTTTCGAATGTTTGTCAATATTTTCTTATTAAATACATAATTTATGTACCAACTTCATATAATTTAAAGAGCGGTCATCTTACCTATGAATTAATGTTTGCAAGTTGTCTCCGGTTAAATCAGTTTGCAACAGACCGTCTGGACCAGACCAAACCAAAGTGCTTTGTAAAGTAGTCGGGGAAAATGTTAAAGTTTTGCCAATAAATTCTGAGGACCATGGTCCTGATCCCGAATCCGTGACCGCTGCCACTCGTATGACATATTCCGTATCCTGCATCAAATTTTCAACGACGTACATAGACTCTTTGATATGCTCACTGAAAAGTACACAGCATTTTTTATTTATTGATATTTAACTCTTTAAATACAATTTTCATTTAAAATTTCCATCCAAATTAAATATTGAATTTAAAACAACTACTAACATTTTGATTATTTGCCCAGATTTAGGTTCAGTAAGTTGTAAGTAAAACGTCCATCGTTGCCAAGCTCCCGTGCCCTGATGGCCCAACAGATGTGGAGGAGACCATGAAACTTTAGCCCTATTAATGCCCATAACACTTTGAACGCCTAAAGGAGGATTCACAGGTACTGGAATCGGTTGGCAACTTCTTAAAGCGACGAGAACTTGTCTGGTTGCTATTGGCTTTGTATTGTATGCTAAAGGATATTCATTGTGAAAGTAACTGTCACTTTGATCGTGATGCTCTTCAGTAAGCATTTCCTGGCCGTTAGTCCAATAAAATAAACCATTAGCATATGCTATTGAGCGAGCAGAGAAAAACATTGGAGTTTGTGTATTACTGCGAAAGTCCGTCACTTCTCGTCTGAAATAGGAATAAATAATTTAATACGATCATACACGAATATCGTATAACGGACTAATAATATAAATATATTTGATGTATTGTTTAATTATTTTTGAATATTGGGGATATTACATACCCGTCAAGAGAAACTGCTAGAACAGTATTTCTTCTCAAATGTGCAACTAGTAGTCTAAAATCAGCGTGGTCAACTGTGAAAGCCCCTAAATGAGCGTCTCTTACAATAAGTTCTGGAGGAGCGTCGTGTCGGACTCCATTAGATATATTGGCTAAATCCAATCTGTACAATCCACCGCGTTCGACACCTTGCAATGCCCAAAATAGATATCTGAAAAATGTAAAAACTTTATATAATTTAATTTTGAACGTTGTATTGTTAAGAATAGTATTGTTATTTGTTTTTATCAAAAATCTTTGATTTACATGGTGTATTCGAATTAACTTACCCGTTGTAGGCATCTACTTCGAAATGTATTGGGCGGGTATTAAATCCTGATAAGGCCACCAGTTGATTTTTACCATCAAAATCACACCTTAATATTTCCCAACTAGAATATAAAGTCGTGTTTGGCCAATTAGACCCCTCTTTCGTATAATAGACCTCACCAAGTACATATAAATGTCGGTTGAGCCAATCCACAGACAAGTCTAATGGTTTATAAGAAATATTTTCTGGTGTTAATATGGGTTCGGATACACTCTTCTTAGTTAAAGAACTTCGGTAAACAAATCCGTTAGATACAGATACAAACAACGAATCGCTGGATAAGTCGAGACCCACGCCTGAAAATACATTAGGTTTCAATTACATTGGCCGTCTATGAAAAACGTCTTAATAGTTTATTTACAAAAATCAAATTACTATCATCTCTATTTTGTATAAAGTTGTTATTTATATATAGTTGTTATATTAGCCATTTACCGCATTCAACTTTATTTAAATCATAAAAATAGATTTATACCCGTAATTTTATGATCGGTGCTGTACAGTTCTACAGGGTCGGAGAGCATATCATTAGCAGGTGCGGCCAAGATATTATGTTCTCCTCCTAAAATTAAAACTGGTTGCTGGCTGGGAACAGCTGAAACATTAATTACAAGTATGACTACATTCTTTTCATATTTACTTAATATATTATCACATTATTGTGAGTACAATCACTAATTTGCAAAACAGGTTTAGGTAAGCTTATTTTAAAATGAGCATGTTTTAAAAAGCGAAAATTTCTTTTTACTTACAAGTTGGTAAAGGGGGAGTTTTAATTCTTACGTAGGCTCTAGGTCCTTCGCCTACGGCATTTCTCATTGCTACTGATACCTCATATTCCCTCGCTGGCGCTAAGTTTTGGAACATATAGAATAACGTATTATTAGATGCGGGCATATCCTGAAAAATAAAAAACGTAAATTTTTATAGTCAAATTTTCTAATAAAATACTCATATTTGCAAAAGTTCATGGACACCCAGAAATAATAAGATTGTTACCTCCAAAGCGTCATTTGTATTAGGTTGCGTATCTGCGAGTCTAAGTACATAAGAAATTAAGGGTCCATTAGGAAAAGGCCCTGGTTCCCAAGAAATAGCAACTCTACTAGGGTCTGGTGCCGCCGCTCTTAAAGCAGTCGGTGCTGAACTAGGCTTTCCACTTTCTAATGTGGATATTACTACTGAGGGCGTTGAGTATACCGGCTCACCAGCGCCACTATGTCCCGACAGGAAAATCGCTACACGAAACTGTAAAAAAATGTATTATATTTTTCTTTGAATACTTTCAAGAACCAGAATCAAATAATGAATCGAAATTTAATACAAACTTACTCTATATTTAGTATATGGCCGCAAATTCTCCACATGAATTATTGATCTATCGGAAAGGCTAGAGTTTGAATAGTACTGCCAGCTTCCAGGTAGTTCCTCGTACCTCCATTGAACGAGGTAACTTAGGTTTCCAAGATTAGGTGCATCCCATACTAATGATAATGATGTTGCTGTTAAGCTATCCGCTACTAGAGCAGGCGCGGGAGGCGTGCCAAGCAAATCTATAAAATGAATCAGTAAAAAATACACTTACTCGTACGGCGTACCTATACCTATATGTACTATACAGCTTGTTAAGTACTGTCATATATCAAAGAATAAATATTACAAACATCCTTACCTCGAATTTTTTGAAAATATGTATTTAGTGCTTCATTACATCCCATAACACAATACAACTCTCGGGAAAAAACTGTTTCGGATGTCACATTCTGCAATACACAAAATAGTGCAAAGAAGTGTATATTCTGTTATTAAATTAAAATAAAAGTAAATAAGAGTTATTTATCATTATTTATTATAAAAACATTAAAAATATTATTTATCAACAAAAGCTTAAAAAGGCGAGTAATTATAGAACATGCAGGTAACGGGTACATTTTCAGAAATACTACTGCTTCCTATGATAATAACATTGAATAAAACTCTTACGTCAAATAAATTGCCATTTTATACTCGTAATGAAGAAGCATAAAATTATTATTTGTTTTATATATATGTTTAAGGAGATACTCACGCAAACAGTTTGACAGGAGTTTTCCAATCCTTCCAACCATATACTGCATCCATACGAACACTGCAAAATAATAATATATAATAAGTTTCTCATCATCTATCTGTCTATATATCGATGTACACGAGTATCTCGTAGACATTAAGTTACCAAATTAGTAAATATTTACGCATTTATAATTGTTAAACTTATTTATAATTGATAAATTATAAATGTGGCAGTAATAAATTCCGTCTAATTATTTACTTTAAAGCTTTTAGGTCAGTAATAAATTAATACTTTGTATCTTGCCATCGGCTTTTCATAATTAGGACAATGTGTGCAGTATATGTCCACAGATTTCTTTGAATGCTTCGCGAGAGTGTTTCGCGTGTGTTTACATCGCCAACGTGCACATGTTCATTTTAACTTTTAAAATTTTAAACATTCACATGCTTATATTATCTACTTCGAATCTCAAGTGCTTTGACTTTCATAGTTTCAGTTTAGGGATAGGTATGTAGGTCTTAGATTTTTTTTTAAATCTTTAAATTTAACTCTGAGGTAATTTACCAAGCGTGAGAATATACACAGAAACCTGCTTTTTAACGGACTTTTACGGTTGGCTTAGGACCTTTACGGATGGTGCGTTCCGAAAAGACAAGGATTTCACAGGTGCCTCTACTTTTCCTTACCGCAAAGCAGGCGCTCGCACCCCTTACATTGTTTACAGTTTAGTCTATTTTAAAACAATAATTAGGTATATATATACCGTTAGGTGATTTAGACATACTTACATATTATATTTATATAATACATGCTTTTATTAATTATATTATTTATATTTTATTAATTATATATAATCGTTCATTCTTACACTTCGTGCGTCTGTGGGGATGTTTGACCCATCCAATTGGTGTAGATGCTTACAAAAAGTATTAACATAGTTCCCTGAATATCATATTACTCGTATATATAAAAATTAAGGCTAAGAAATACTTACATACACTATAATAACGTTACATTGTTTCTTAGGACCTTTAAAGCATCTGGTATAAGTTACCGTTGAATTTTTTAACTATTTTCTCTAAAACATACGTAAAAATCAACACTGAAGCTTTAAGAAAACTGAATACTATTTCGACTAAACTTTAGCACCGGGTACCTCTTAATTGGCCGTCGACGGAAACTAGCGGTCAGTAGGTATGCATACAGTTAAAGACAATTCCATAAAGTACCTAATCTCATTAATGATTTGGTTAATGAAAAAATAAGAAAAGTCTGGCGGTGCTACGATCTTGGTCGTTAGGTAATAGGTACAATGTACATATTATGAAGGCTCGATCCTAAAATATTTTAAAGGATATTAATCATAATATTGTACATTATACATACTTATGTAGATATGTATAATATAATATTATAGCTACATACCTACTTAGTTCCGAGTACCGACTCATATATATAAAACTGTTAATTACAAAAAGAAATTATACTATTCCGAAACCAACCTACCTACTCGTGTTTTTGCTAAGCACTACACAATATCAAGTTATAATAATTAAAATTAAGAAATCACTATCACTACAATGAACGTAGTCGTTGAGTCAGTTAGTCGCACAATAATTAATGGGTGAGGATGAGTGTGCCTGATCAGTGCAGTTTGTTTCGGGTGTGTAATTACGGGTCGTGACCTAACGCACTCCTATCAGGGATCTAGAACACGGGAATCAGAGTAGGTACGTTACGTGTACGGATGCAAAAACATAAGAAATATTTTATTTATTTTCTTTTATCAATAAGTATTAGTATTTAGTATAGTAGTAGCTGGGCGTTGTAGGTAGTAAGTACCCATAAATGTATATTATGTACCAATAAAAAGTAGCATGATCGTAGTGAAATGCTTACACAAGATACCTACCTTCATAAGGTATTATTCCCAATTTAAATCCGATAAGCGGTTAAATCATTTAAAAATTCGTTTACTGTGATGTCATAGAATTATTATAAAAATAAAATATTGTATAAGAAATAATGAATTATTCTTTAAATCTACGTAATAATCTATTCTATTAAAATTACCTTCATATTTTTTTGTCAACCATTGACGTCCATGATTAATAAATGTCTATAGACGGCATATTTATTCGATGCCCTGACTCCGTGTTCGTTAACAGGACTTTTCCGCCATAGCTGTCATTCGTGTCATAACACTCCGCCCAAATCGACCCTCTAGTCTAATATTGTTTTAGACACATTTTATTAAGAGGGACAGAAAGGGTCTAAAACCAACATGTTTCCTCTTATTATTACTTACATAATACATATGGATATCAACTTAAATTTTGATTACCACGTACCAAAAAAATACTGACCAATATTTGTTTCCTTAACTATATAATATCATTAATCGAATTAACAGATAGTGGAAATAAAAGAAAGCTCGCGTGCGCTCATTTAAAAAATAGTGTTGTACACTTAAGCTCATAATGCTAAGTAAATTACCGTCTAATTAGCCAGCATCCTGTCTCGTGCCCTAATAATAACAAAACAATAGTTGCTCCCTTTGGAGTCATTAAAATTGTCGCTCCACTTAATTGTTAGAGCGATTTCGGAAACGCTCTCGGAAGTCCAATTGGGAGCGCAAGCGCACACCGGATGCAGGGCTGTGAAAGTGCGTCTATTGTTTATTTATTAATGATCGTATTAAAAGTAATAATTATTTATCAGCTCTTAGAATCAGAAAAAAACATATTGAAATGTCAACCTACATGTGGCATCATACCGATTAGGTTTAGATTCTACGAATTATCTTGTTTTAATAATTTATTTGTCCAGAACAAAAATTAATGGTATTATGTACCTACCCATTTAATAATATTACACTTTTATTTTTCAATTTTTGCTTTACCTACTTGACAGTTGACATATAGATAAGAATTGTATATTTAAAGTTTTAAACAAAATAATCTTGATTTACGCACAAATATTAAAAGTTAAGATGACCTTTAAACTTGGGATTTTTACAAGCAAATTGTAGCACCTACTAGTTTGATAACAAACGTTTGCAATTTTATTACTCTTATATACCTACTGATAATATAGCTATTACTTTGGCGCCAGTGGATAAGAATTAAGATGATGATTCTATACTCGTATTCTAATTTCATACGTTATTGACCTCAGATAAACTTCAAGATACTTTATATAATAACCTATATAATTTATTTCTTTGCACGAGGCGATCATCTCTTTGATGCTTTAAGAAAAGTGTGTGTCAGTGTGTGTCAACATCTGCAAACATACCTAAAAAAGTGCTTATATTTTTCAAAAATCGTATTACAGAATATACTTTACTTGAACAATTAAATGTCAAACAGAATATTATTTCAACATGACGAATATTTAAAAGGGTTGAAAATATGTGAGCCTGGTCACGCGCTGGCCCACGCCAAACGTTTGGTTCTGGCAATTGGATAATGTTAGGGCAAATTAGGACCCACCGGTTTGTTTCCCGTTGGCAGCTCTTCGCTCTCTCGAGTGCTCTCTGTGCTCTAGCCCGCTGGCCTCTATCAGTCGGCCACGTTTTATCGTTAGCCACTTGAGTAATACTTAACCACAAAAAAGCAACATAAACATAAGTAATTGTAGTTTATAGTGATAGTTTTATCTGACTCTATAAGAAATCTTATTGAAAACATTATCAATTCTACGTGACGATTTATCCGCTCAAGAGCCGTTAGACGCTTCTTCATTTTCGTTGTAGTTGTAGATTAAAAATGTATTCAATGTTTGTAAACATATATAAAAGTAATCGTATAAATCGTATAAATGACTATAATCTCACTATTGCCATTTACCATTCGAGGACTTAACACAATGGCAATTGGCGATGCTTAGTGTCGAGTTGGGAATTATTCTATTTTTATGCATGCAGTCGTTGAGAGAGCATTAAATGGACAATAAATCAAAACACTCCATGGTTGAGTGCACTCGCAACAATTTCGCTCGGCGGATGAGCGGTTTTACGGGGCGAGTTGGTGGAAGGTGGGGGGTGGGGTTGCGGGGCCGAGGGGACGTGCGGATAGACTGAATGGGCGCATACGCGGCTCGGCGGGGAACGCTCCGCCTAATGAGGAAATAAGAATTAGCGGGCGACGAAGCTGAATGCACTTACTTCTTTATCAACATAGCCAGTGACAAAATTTTTCATTAACTCCACTGTATGCGTTTAAATAGTTCTTTGTTTAGATGTTGTCTTTTAGTAATTTTTAGTATCCTGTCTTTGTAATTTAATTAGTTTAACATTTTATATAAATAAGTACCTAGTTATCTTAATATACCCTTTTATAGTAAAAAAACAATTTGCTTCATATTCAATATTATTAATTAAATTTAACCACAAATAATTATCGTATGAAATGTAGAGTTTGAGTATAATTTCTTCAAGCAATATAAATGTAGGTAGGTAATAGGTAGTGTGGATCTAAAAATAGTGACAAGGAAATGCCTGAGGCATGTGTCTTTGTTCGGATTTAGACCTTAGATAGGTTGGATGGTATGTCTAGGAATTAAACCCGTCTGGAAGTTAATTAGCGTTAATTTATTTAATGCCTCTAAAATTTTAACTTATATGAATTTCTTACATTTATAATATTTTGTACGTAGTATATATTTACATTAATATTATATTTAATTAATTGGGAAAGATAAATTTATATAATACATAATAATAGCCTCGTTTCATTACATTTTGTATAATTTTTAGATTAGTTTTTGTGGAATCCATTTAAATATTTCAAGCTGATTCGGTAGGTACAGTGTTTAATATTTTAATTAAAGATAAAAACTTAATTAATAATTCGCTGATTGTTATATAATTGTTTGTATAAAGTAGCTACTATCGGTCGTTATACCTACGTATAATACCTACCTAACTACATGTTTTTTTAACCTCTACAAAGAGTTACTTCTCTGCTGCCTACATTCATATAGGAGCGCTCAGTTACTTTAAATTCAATCGACCGTCTATGATCAAAGTCAATTATATGTTTACTAAAATGTTAAAATGAATTTTCTTTAAGTTTATAATATTTTTTATTAACGTATACATGTTTCTATTACAAACTGTGTACTTTACATAATAAAGGTAAAAAGTTTCAACTAAAATACCAGAATATAATCATTGTGAATTATAAAACAAAACAAAATGACTTCTTCATAGTAAATTTGTAATAGCCTATTACAATCTCTAAAGCAAAAGCAAACAGCGCTAATTAGCGTCGATTACCCAACGAAAGGGCCGAGACGTCCTTATAATGTTATCGCGCATGTTTCAATTAGTTGACCAATTGCTAGCATACGATAAAGATGATCCTCATACGCTTGATCAGAGAAAGTTCTCGTGTGAAAAAAAGCTAAGGATATTTTGTTGAGCAATATACTTGCAATTTAACGAATATTGCCAGATCCATATTATGAAATATTATACGTAATATATTATGTAAATTGTAAATCTTTATTATTTTAACTACAAACCTATTTGAGAAGTGTATTATTACAAGCTTTTATATAACTGGCAATGTTTGTATGTTTTTTGGGGTCAAATCTTGCAACTGAATTTTAAAGCACTTATATATACCTACCTCAAACCAATTAATTTTAGTGTTGATGACAATGTATGGTTAGCTAAGTGATGTCATTCTAAATACAATATGACAGACTCCCAAAAATAGTGACCATGTTTTTATGTACCCCGATGACATGGATATCAAATCATCAAATGTAAGGTTGCTGAGAAATCATTCTCAACACTGATAAATTAATTGAGATTAAATAAGCTTGATATCAAGAAGGTTTTTTTATATGAAGATATTTTACTTTCTCTCCTTTTTGCTTTTATTGAAATAATTTTATGTAGTACGTACGCATATAAAATACGAATACTTATCTCGAAAATAAAACGAATCAAGGACCCCCATTAATATATCACTCAATCAAATCAAAACTAAAATGTTTAAGACATTGATAAAATAAAATATATACCTATATCATTAGGATTCGGAGTTTAAAATACAGAGTTTTAAATAAGTTAACGCAAATTATTACCAATTTCGTAAGCTTAAGTACCGTAAGAGCAAATAAGTATTTGTACAGAATATTCATAAATGCATATATTATATTCTGGTGTATGGCCGTTCTCGTTTCAGTTCCGCTAGATTTTAAAACATTGTTTTGACGGTCTTGCTCTACTGGCTCTTTGCATAATATATTATTTATTTTTAATAATGCGTGAATCGAAACACTCTATATTTCCCACGATTTACTTCATGTTACGGTATGCATTTACATTAATTCATTTAAACGGCGTCATTAATTCGACAATTTTGTGTTCAATGAATATTCATACAATATGTTAATGTACAAAATGTAAGCTATATAATAATCATAAGTTTCTGAGCTTTTATTGTTTTAGTTTACAAACTTTTGTTTATCTTTCCTTTTCTTGTGTTCAAAGGGTCTAGCCGGATAAGCATAACGAATCTGCCCCCAAATGGGAACCTTTATCGAACCTTATGTTTTAATATCTACTTGATTTATAAATACGATTGATGTACATATCGCGACCAGATTCCGTTTTGAACCTGAGATATGGGAAAAAATAACCTTTCGCATGACTATTTTTCAAAGTAATATATCTCAAAAACTGATTACGTTAGAGAAGTGAGACTAATGCGAGGCTTTAGGTTACATTGCATACTGTATCATATATTTTTTATGAATTTTTAGAACCATTTTTTTCTAAAAAAAATGAAAAAATAAACAAAAAATATTTTTTATTTTTGTGTTTTCTGAGACTTACAATCACAGAAATAATATATGTTGTGCTCCTTTATGTGAACTATTACTCATAAAAATCACGTACGAAAAAAGTTGGTGTAACACTTCGAAAAAAAATTAAATGTGATGTACGCCTTATAGTACACCGTTGTAGTATAAGGCCCACAACAATGCACAAGGCACCAACTTATTTTAGAACATAGGTAATCATTTTTAAAAGATAGAATATTTGTTCAGAAAGAGAAGAAAAGAGAACCAGTATAAATTTTTAGTATTAACACCACTTTTATTCCTTTACGTGTATAATTAAAATATAAGAAACAAAAAATATAAACAATCGTCATTGTTGTAATTAATTTCGACCCGAATACTTTTAAAAACAAATAAATTTTTTTTATGGGATTAAGGGGGCAAACGGGCAGGAGGCTCACCTGATGATAAGTGATCACCTCCGCCCATGGACATCTGCAACACCACAGGGCTTGCAGATGCGTTGCCGGCCTTTCAGGAAAGGGAGGAGGGAGGAGGAAGAAGGACGGGATTTGGGATGAGGAGTGGGCCTCCCGGACTCTCACTTACCGGACGATACGCGACAGCATAGCTGCCACTTCACGCCGATCTTCTGTGAGACTTGGACGATTTTAATGAAATTGTCTGTGTATATTTGGTAGGTCTCAGGATAAGTCTTAGACTATTTTTTAATCCCCTAGGTGATATGGGTGGCCTTTTCCATATCTTTTTGGTTTTTAGGGTTCTGTACCTAAAAAGGAAAAAAACGGAACCCTTCTTAATTTTTAGGCCAAGTTTAATAATTATTAGAACGCGGGCGGAACCGCGGGTATTGCTAATAATAAATAATAATAGCTGCTATATGAGAACAGCCGCAGTTGTCATTGGGGCAATAACAGCAATAACAAATAATATTGTTGTAATTATTACCATCGGAGATATAGTGAATGTAAATACGATAGACTGTACTTAGTGATAGTGATTTTACGAGTACATATTATTACATACGTATGGTGATTGTATTGAAATTCCATTTCAATGTGAAGTAAAATCAAGGCATGTGATAACAACAATATTCTCCGTGATTGCTGTTATTGCCCCAATGACAACAGCTTAGTAGGACGCTGTTCTCATACAGCAGCTATTATTATTTATAATTTGTCATAAGGACGAACTTTGTCCTAAATTGTGCGTTCTGTTGAGGTCTACCCAAATTATTTGCAACTAAAAGTTTTCGAGTTGAAATTAATTACAAAAATGACGATTGTTTATATTTTTTGTTTCTTATATTTTGATTATACACGTAAAGGAATAAAAGTGGTGTTAATACTAAAAATTTATACTGGTTCTCTTTTCTTCTCTTTCTGAACAAATATTCTATCTTTTAAAAATGATTACCTATGTTCTAAAATAAGTTGGTGCCTTGTGCATTGTTGTGGGCCTTATACTACAACGGTGTACTATAAGGCGTACATCACATTTAATTTTTTTTCGAAGTGTTACACCAACTTTTTTCGTATGTGATTTTTATGAGTAATAGTTCACATAAAGGAGCACAACATATATTATTTCTGTGATTGTAAGTCTCAGAAAACACAAAAATAAAAAATATTTTTTGTTTATTTTTTCATTTTTTTTAGAAAAAAATGGTTCTAAAAATTCATAAAAAATATATGATATAGTATGCAATGTAACCTAAAGCCTCGCATTAGTCTCACTTCTCTAACGTAATCAGTTTTTGAGATATATTACTTTGAAAAATAGTCATGCGAAAGGTTATTTTTTCCCATATCTCAGGTTCAAAACGGAATCTGGTCGCGATATGTACATCAATCGTATTTATAAATCAAGTAGATATTAAAACATAAGGTTCGATAAAGGTTCCCATTTGGGGGCAGATTCGCTATGCTTATCCGGCTAGACCCTTTATATAATTAATTAATTAATGTCTTGAGTAATTAGTTCCTTTTCTTGTGTTCAAATTTTATATAATTAATTAATTAATGTCTTGAGTAATTAGTTATTTGTAGATATATATACAAAGAAATATATTTCAATTCAAATAATTTTTGTTATAAAAATATAACAAATCACATAGAATTCATCTTGGCTTAAAAGACATTTTAATCCCAAAAGCAGTGAACAACGTAGATTAATGATAGGTATGCATTCCAATACATAGACCGCCCCATTGAATTATACGCATCATTTAACTTCACTGACACGTCATATTGCTTTATTGCGGAAGCTAACATTTCACAGGTGATATTAATCATAAAGTATTTAATAATATTCACAAGTAGGGTAGAGTCAAGTAAATAATTTATTTTCTTACCAATTCTTAACTACAAAACCAAATTCCTTTTGGTAAAATATACTAATAAAACACGAAGCTTGTTCTAATTTTGATATTACATAGGCGATTATATAGGCGAATAGCAAATTAATAGAGTATGTAATTGGCAAAAAAAACTAGGAATTCAATTTTTTTTATCAAAAAACATTTAACAGTTACTAAAAATTTATTCACTATTCGCATAACATTATTAAGGGCAGAAATTTGACGAACTTCAAACTCATATTAATATGTTATTACTAAAACAAAACACAATACATGCGAGGACATCCTACGTCCTATTGAACTTCCCCAGCTATAACTTTTATTTGATTGTGACATCACATGCATTAAATGATAGATCATAAAGTGGTTCCTTTTTTTCTTTGGCAGAAGTAAATAAATTGCAATAGGAAATGATCTCTTTGTTCAGGAGTGCGTTGTATAAAATGGTATAAAATGAACTCTAAAATAGATCCGAGGGGAGCAGGCAGGCAACTAGCAGCTTCCTTCCTGCGCGCATCCGGCGGTGGATCTCACGCGACCCCGCTATAGCCCGCGAGCATGGTGGATGACCACCACGCCGGATAGACCCCCATTACATGCTTGTCACCAGGGTCACTAACCTAACCTAGGTCGTTATACCTACGTATAATACCTAGTTAGGTAGGTATTATACGTAGGTATAACGACCGATAGTAGCTACTTTATACAAACAATAATATAACAATCAGCGAATTATTAATTAAGTTTTTATCTTTAATTAAAATATTAAACACTGTACCTACCGAATCAGCTTGAAATATTTAACCTTTCTTCTTGCTTTACAAGTTGTACTGTGTACATAGTGTTTAAATGTTAGTGCCTATTTTTCAATTATTCCAATAAAACATGGGGTAAGTAATTAAACTTTTTTATTTTTGCTTTAGGCAGTTTTCGTGAATAGTAAGGTTGTATGCGGTCAAAATAAAAATTTATGTTTAAGAAATGAACATCTGTAAAAACTGTATAGTACCACTAAAATGTATAAGATTTCTTTTTGCAGGTAATTTTCAATATTTTACTTTGCGTTATAAATATATATTTAGGTATTACATACGAGTTACCTGTAAGCTCTACATTTGATCAAAATAAAGAACCTACCTTACCTATAATGTTAAAAATAAGTATCTCTTTTTACAGATATCGGAAAGCTAAAGCTAGTTTTAAATTAAAAATTAGAAAGTTTTTAACGTGTTTTACAAAATATTGAAACTCAAAGTGTAAAATTATAAGTACCTAGTTCAATATAACATACCTACACCTAAATAGCCGATCTCAATCAATGCTTTAGTTAATCTAAAGTATAAATTCCATAAAATAAACAAAACTGCATCCGGAAACTAATGAAACAGGTACATGGAATGTATTTTTTCATTTACACCTTAGGTTTACACGACGAGTGATTTCAACAATATGCAGGCGTCTCTGTGTCTGGATACTGTGATGAAGTGATAAATAAATAAAAATATAAACACCTCTACGTTATTTTCGAATCATACCTCGTTATTTAATTACATGTCTTTATGTACCTATAGTACATACATACCTATAGTACATGAAATATTTAATTAACAAAGAAAAATAAGAAAAAAGAGATATCATGTTCTTTTACATATTTTTAGTCTCTACACAAATAGAAATTTATAATATTGTGTAGGTAAACCAAAACTAAAATACGATCATAAAATATAATCAAAAGACAAATAGGTTATTCACGAATATTAACAAATTGCTTAACAAAACTTGCATACAAATACTCAAAATGAAATGGAAACAAGTCAATTGACTTCAATCATTTAGTAGAGGGTGGGTGCGCCCCGAGTCATGCCACTTAAGCGTTTTTGCGTTGCGCGGGCGCATAAATTGGGCAGACTGATAATTTTGACATAAACCAGTAGTAACTGTCAAAAATTAGGGGGCCCTGCCGTTTTGTGTCAATTTACGCATATTCGACATCGCATATGGATAACGTTGAATAGATTATTATATTGAACAACGAGTAGACTTGTGTTGTCTGTTTGGGACAAATAGACTTGTGATTTCTGTCTCATTTTTTGCCTATTATTTATGTATTTTTAAATGATAACAAATGTTAGTCCTAATGTGTGTAGATGATCCTGTTTTGTAACGAAACAATGTTGTCTGTTGCGCTCTAGTTCGTATGAATATAACTAGTTTGTAACGAGCTCTTTATTAACCTATTTCCTCAACCAGTGCAGCCAGTAGTGAGCAAGATGATCTACATTTTATATAAATTATATTTATAATTTATATATGAAATATGAATATATTACATATTTAAAACCCAATTTCACTAAATTATTAAATACAATATTGTAATCCGATTACTAAGTAAAAATGTATCGTATTATTTAGTCATTTTTAAAATTCCATTGCTGGGCACGAGGAGGATCAATATTACACACGTTCGTGGACAACTTGTTAGGTTCTCTCACACATGCCTGCATTCCACATAAGATACAGTACCGTAATCAAGTTAGAAATTATTCGTTCATTAGTATATCTCAGGTGCGGGATTCGGAATTTGATCCAGCTTCACTCGGTTTCCTAAGAAAGCGTTTTACGATTGGGCTATTACTGCTTATATATAAAATATAATATAATAAAATATTTTTTTGTAAAAAAAACATTGTTTTCATAACAGTATGTACGTTTAAATACCTCGTTTACCTAGCACGATATCAGTCACAGCGTTAGTACTGTTACATGAACGCTGTTTTGAAACATGTTGTCAAGGTATCTTCATAACTTAGTTGTTATTTTGAAGTGTCACTTTATAAATATTCATAATCTTAATGTATATCATTATCGAGTGTTTTTGAGCCACTATTCATTAAATGTCTTAATCGCGTAAAATATGTCAAAGGTTGACAAGATGTGATTCAGTTATCTTTAAGTAATTATAAACGTAGGTAATTATTTTTGTACAGTATCTGAGCTCTGTAATAATAATTAATAGTGTTATTTTTGCCAATGACAAATATTTTTTCGTGGATTAAAATAAATATCATAGAAATTACGCTATCTAAGGTTACCATTATCAGTCCCATCTTAATTAGATGATCCATTTGTCACAACTATATTACCTGAGCATTGTAGTCATAACTTGATGTTGATGTTATGTATTTCAATATTGGTCATTAAACAATATACTTATTTATAACTAAGGGTTAATTGTAAAAAAAATATAAGTAGTTCGAGTAAGAAATATCATTACTTTTATATTTCTACTTCATTTCCGTTTAAAATAAAACTACAGTTAAGCAATAAGTTATAAAATAAAAATAAATATAACAATAATAAACTTATCGATAGCAAAGGGAATTTTACGACATTTGCGTTCGTTGTCAACGAACAACATGATATATGTTAATGCACATTTTGTTCATAAATTAAATTGATAGGCGCGCATAATTGATATTTGTTTTTATTATAAGTACAAATATAGTCAGAATCTTTCATTTAATATATAACGTTCATCCCCTTGACATCTTAATCTTCTATTTATAGCAATAATATAGGTAGGTTATCATTAATCAAACTAAGGATTTTTTAGTTTACTTGAAGCTCGCAATGAAATTGATATCTAGATAGAACAGTAAACAAAGTATAATTATTAATTATTATTCACACTTACTTGTTGTACATTGCAATCAGATCCGCAGCTAACATCGAAGTGCCCGTCGCCAGTTCGGTTCTGAAAAAACGTCGAAAGTTAATCGAAACAATCTAAGCATAAAAACGACAGGTAAAATTAAGGCCTTTGATAATAATCAGGTTGAACATCCACCGGACACCGACCTGATAGCTTCCGCTGTGCACGCGCAACGAAGCGTGCCTGCGCGACATTAGGGCTTGATCGTTGGAGCTGAGATACGTTACAGGAAATAAAGAGCAGTCGTTAAATATAATTATGTTATAATAATGTTTAGAGGTTTAGATCAGACCTATGATAAGTTGTATTTATTTTATATAATATATAAGCTCTTGTGTCACAGTGCTTGTTATCAAACTCCTCCGAAACGGCTTGACCGATTTTCATTATTTTTTGAGTACATTTTGGTAGGTATGAGAATAGGTCGTAGGCTAATTTTATTCCTCTAGGTGATAAGGGTGGGCCACCCTCTCAATATTTTTTTATTTTTAGACCAAATTTTATTTTTTTATGATTTGGCATCAAAAAATACTTATACTTATAACCCTAAATTTTCATCCTTGTACCACCGCGTATTACAATTGTTAGAGTCAAAGTGCTAAGCACTTTTTAAAGGCATAACACCTCGTCTTATCGCCTCCACTGGTGACAAGAGAGCTGGCTCATTTTTCGCCCAAAGAATCGGCATTGCCATTCAACGGGGGAATGCAGCTAGCATTCTTGCCACTATTCCACGCGGACACGACTTGTACAGTAATAATTAAGTGTACATTTGCTTTGTATATAGTAAAGTTTACTTGTAATTTCCTTTACTGTAAATAAAGTTTATTCACATAAAAAAAATTGCTAGTAATTATGTAAAAAAAATCAAATCATTCATTATAACATTGAAACTTTTAATTTGAAAGCGGTAAAGTAGTTTAAGCATATTAGACAAAAAAAAGGTTTAACTTTAAAGAAAGGGTGGAGACCTAAGTACCTATGTATTTGCTATGAAGATAAGATGGAAGGATGGATGAAAAGAAATTATTGTTTTATGATATATAGTATTTTACTGCGGGAGCGTTTACAGGATTTTTAAATGTAAACAAACAATTACATGAAAATGAAGGACTATATTTCAGTACTCGACAGAGTTTGAGGTATCCTGTCTGATACGAGTATGTTAATCTGGCGCGCTTGAATAAGTCGCAAAATCCACCCCTATTATAAGTATAAGCTAACCTACTTTATAGAATGATGTGTGAAATAAATAATGTTTTCTTAGATTTACGCGAATATTTGACATTTGAATTTAAACTGTCGTTTTGTTTACTTTCACGGTTTTATTTTGGTTTTTGAAGAATCCTCAACAGATATTTCTATTCTTACTAAACTACGAGTATGCAGCATCAAATGCTGTTTTTGAGGGTAATGAAATCTCAAAAAATGAACCACAGAATATCAAATATCTACGTAAAACCCTTGAAGTGCAGGAGTTACCGCCGGTTCCGGTCACACGCTCGCAAAAAAGTTTAAAACAAGTTCGCCGTTTGATACTAATATCCTATTTAGTGTATCAAAAACGTTATTTAACAGATGATGAGTACTTTAGTGGAAGTAACATTTTGTTAAAACCTGTCTATCTATTTATTTGTGACCGCATCATGAGAAAAATGCTGGTCAGATTTTGATGAACTTAGGTATGATACTTGATAGTAAGCTTTGGAATAATGATAGTCAAAGTATAGGATACTTTTTACTTCGTGAAATATATCATCTATAAGTTAAATATATATTGACCGTTAAAACGTACCAAGAGATGATTAGACCGACTTGAGCGAGGGTGTCGGCTAGTAACTCTATAAAGTACCCAATTGAAAAGCTTAATTATAAGTAATTAAATTACTATGAGAAAAGCACCTATATACAATTTAAGAAATCAAACTCTTAATGTGGGTAAATATATAAAATGAAATTTTATTAATACATGGCATAATTTTGAGTATTGTTAACATTATTTAAGACGAAAATATATTAAAAAATATCGATTTATAGATATTTGAAAATTTTTCTTTCAAGCAAATACTACTTTTTAAATTAATTTGGATGAAACTTTAAACTAAATTTATAGTAATATAGCTTATAAATTAGAATTATAATAGTCTATAAAGGTATAGTAATTTTATAGGTAGGTACATGACGCGCGATTCACCATCGCTCCGTTCGGGTCCATCGCTACATACATTTATGGCAGGTAACTTGTGTAGATTTCTCAGAGATAGCTAAAATTCTATACCTTCACCCAGATTATCATCTATCATCATACCCAATTTTACCAAAATCAATATAGAGAATTTTATTATACATATCATATGCACGTAAATATTTCGCTACATAGGCATAGCCACGGGAAAGCGGCCCTTTTCCCAATGTACTGCCTTGTGAAACTTCTAGCATCCAGCGGTTTACTTGGTATATTATACAATTCTTTTACTGTTAAACTACAAGATTTCAAAATCTTTATAATATGTAAAGTGGTTCTGTAGGTATCATTCCTAGTCAGCCGGACCAATTTTTATATATGTATTTGTTTTTTTCTCGTAGTTTGTTTATTGTTGACATTAATTATACTACCCAAAGAAAAAAACAACGTTCGAGTTGGGCAATGGGCTAGTTAAATATAAGCTGTTTGTACATTTGATACATTTTATTAAATTATATATTTAAAGGTTAATAAGCCATTCTGTGCATGTTTTTTACTAGGTTGCTGTGTCCCACATTGATTGTATAGTCCAAGGCCAGGCGGGAGTTGGACAATACAGTTGTAGCACGCTTCTCTATATTTAGCGCGATCTCGTTGATTACTAGCTTGCTAATTGTCAACAATTAGTTGTGCGTTGAACCTGCGCTAACGCCGCTTACTGCAAGTGAATCGCGATTTGCGCTAATCCGACAATAGATTGGTCATTCATTCTATTTGAAATTAACAGCTCTTTTGCCAGTATGACTTATTGTTTGCCCTCTTGCGATAATAATTATATGAATGATCATTCAAACGCCAATAACAAATTGATAACCTTTAAGTTAGAGTTCTCTTACATTATTTCTAATATGAATAGTATTATTAATTTGCTATATAATAATAAATAGGCTTTGAATAAAACTATTTTTATATTTAAGTTATTAATTTTATTATCTATATACATTAAATTAAATAAAAAATGCCTGAACACTTATATTTAAAATATTAGGAAATGATGTGGAAAACAGACCTGGAAAGGACATTTTTCATTGCATCGAGCCACGGCTTCCGCTCCAAATTTCTCGGCGATGGAGATGTAATCGCAGCCAATTGTGTGAGCGGACAAAGCCAATCCGAACAGCGACCACACTAGCCATTTGTGCCAATTCTGCGGCGGACTCATTGTGCCCGCCGCCGAGCGTCACTGCTTACCGTCACACAAAAACACTAAACATGACTTTTTTATATTGTTTAATTTCATAATATTTTCATATTAATCTATATTTTAAGGCCCACTTGAAATTCACTAGTTAAAATTTTAACTATGATATATTTTTTATGATGCTCTATTGCACGCACATCGAAATAAAGTTCGTATTTAAATAGTTTAGGCGCGGCGCGTTGTTAATATGCGCGTGCGCAGCAAAAGCTACTCGAGTACTGAGAGTATTAGAGTACCCGCCGACAAAACGTCCGCGCTACGACGTCGCTACGCTTGGGCGCTACGCCTATTATCCTTTACCTGTCAATTTGTTTGATTTTTATTTACATATGATCAGATAAATAATATGTTTATATAGTTTTCTTATTTACATGTGTCTACTAAATTGTTTTATTTGATCACGCTTATTGGACCGTTTAATTTCTGATAGGTACTTTGTGTTAGCTAATTTAATTCTTTACATCGTGTAAAAATCGTCAAGGTAATATTTAAGATAAATTTAAACATTGTGCATAGGTATACTTAAACTTATAAGCATATTATACATTATACATACCTACTTATGTAGTTTTATTAATAAAAAAACGTGCTAACGAAATATTCATAAAATTGATTCAATCTATAAGATTAATAGGTACTATTTCGTCTCATTGACCTCAAAGAACCTAATGTTCTAATGTAATAGTTTACGTTGCTTTATATCAGAGCGAACAAGGCCAGTACTGGATGTTGGATCCTAACACCGCGTTCAATTAGTTAACTACCAGACTTCCCACGCTATAACTGCATTCCACTTGTAAATGATTTCATCTCTGTTTCTAGGTTTTATGAAGATGCTAGTTTTGTTTATTTACACAATCAATAACACTTTTCTTAATCTATAGTCTATAGGAACTTACTGTATACAGATACATAACAATGAAGTGTCTGCACATTGTACAATATCAAATATGAAGCATCATTTAACTAAATACTTATGAAATACATGCCTATATGCGGTACTTATTTGAAAAAAACAAAATTACACACCTCTACTTATTAAATCTTTTTTCGTTTATTAAGTATCTCGCATTACATTTATTTTAAGTCGGGGTTTTTTTTATTATTTTATCCTTATTTAATAACTTTTTAAACGTCGTGGGTTTTTTCAAAATTTATAATTTTGTTTTTTATTTTAAACTTTTTAGAGAGCGTAAATATTATTGCGTTTAAATCGTGTACGAAGTACTCGGATGTATTAAAAAAATCTAAAGAAGTTTTAGTCTCTACATCACTACTTCCTACAGAAGTACATACTTACCAATATGGTTCTATCGAGTTTCCTTGTTATGTAGTAGCTAGGTACTGTAAAATAAAATATATTAATGCAGCGCTCCCTAGTGAGCTACTATCGTAACATTTATTAACAACATCACCTATTTAAGAACCCTCACAAATCAACTACAAACCCATTACTAAAAACCGCATGAAAATCGGACTAGTAGTTTTGGTTAAGCACGAACAAATGTTAACTGCATCGCTCTCTGATAATTTGTTACCGTGACATGATGACATCTATCTAAAAACATACATGATGCAACAATTAAACTTGAACCCATCTCTGATGAAAACTGCATCAAAATCGGACTAGTAATTTTTGGAAGTAAATGTTTTTAATATATAGTAGCTAATATAAAATATATTACTACAGCGCCCTCTAGTGAGTTACTACTGTAACATCTATTTAAGAACCCTCACTTATCAACCACAAACTGCATCAAACTACTAGGACTAGTTTTGGTTCTGCACTAACAGTTGTTTACTGCAGCGCCCCCTGGTGAGCTGTCACCGAAACAACTATTTAAGAACATGCACGAATCAAACCCGAACCCATAATTGAAAATTGCATCAAATTAGAACTAGTAGTAGTTTTTGAGGAAAATGGCAATATCGATTTGCACTTAATGGTATTTGCTGCAGCGCCTCCTGGTGAGTTGTCACCGTAAAACCTATCTAAGAACATTCACCAACCAAACTCAAACCCATCACTGAAAGCTGCATCAAAGTCGAACTAGTAGTTTTGTGAGAAAAGTAGCAACATTGATTTGCACAAATAATGTTTGCTGCTGCGCCCCCTGGTGAGTGGTCACCGTAATACCTATGTAAGAACATGCAGCAATCTAACCCGAACCCAAAACTGAAAACTGCATCAAAATCGGACAAGTAGTTTTGGAGAAAAATGGCAACATGTATTTGCAAAAATACACAAACATCCTCTCACCCCAAACGCATATACCGTCTCCGTTCCGTCGCGTCGTGGGTAAAAACACATTTTAACATTTTGTTTATTTGTTTGTCTGTTTATTTCGACTAATCTACGAAATGACAGGAGATATTTTGTGGATTCTCACTTGTGGCAGATAGCTGATGTTAAGAATGATTTTAATTTAGAAAAAAAAACAAAAAGCTTTCCTAGACACGCCCCCGAAGTGAGGGTAAAGACGATAGATCTTTAAAGAAATACGCTTGTAAGAGATAATTTATAACAATATCACAACATACAAATTCTAATGTATTTGTATTCCTTAGCAATAAATCGTATGTTTTTCCAAGTCTTGAAGCTGGCTGATAAGCTCGTCTCGGTCAAGTTCTTTAAACTTTTTCTTCATTAATATATTTATATAATATATACATTGCAATCGATATAAATAACGCCATCTAATGACATTAAAGATAATTATTTCTGAGCTATAAAGAAGTACCAACGCCATCTGTTGTAGCTTGTACATATACGTATGCTTCTAGATAAGTTGAAATGACAAGTTAACTAGATCTTTTTACGAAAATTTCCTTATATTAACTAGATGGCGCTATTTGTGCAAATTATATCATTCAGTAAGTTTGTTAATCTAATAATAGATGGCAGTACTTATTACTGAAATTTTATTTTATGTTTTTAGTTTCACAGTTCACTGAATGCGTCGAGGTCAATAAGATGAAAATCAATATGTGTTGTACCGATTAATTAGATATATTTACATATATTTACAAATATTTCGAGTCATATTATTTAGGTTTCTTCACATGAATAAGACTCTATAAATCTTTACAAATTGCAAAATAAAAACTACCTATATACAAAATAACATAACAATAATATTTTTTTATATCTCTGAATTTATACCTATCGTTATCTTTGAAAATAAGCGTCATCGTTACGTCCGCTTTTAGACGTAAGCATTTTTTATTTTTGAACTTATTCACATTTTATTTTTAGAACGCGTGCGCAAATGCATCCAGCAGGTTCGCGTAAATAATTCATAATTTCTTGTTTTTGAGTTTTAGATATTAATAATAGCTTACAATTATAATGAAAAGAACAGAAAAAATAGAACTATAAGATATAGTTCTATTTTTTTATACTTGTCGCCTTACAATAAAAATTTAAAACTCATTATTCTAAGTATATTAATCTTATCCTTTAAAATTACAACTTATTTATGTTATACAAAAATAAATACATAAATATACTTAAAAATAATAAACTATAGCTTATATTAGCTTGTAATGCTCAATATGTTAATATATTTTAGGACACTATATTTAACATGAGAAAATAACATTTAAGCAATATTTAGTATAGTTCAGAAATAAGAGATTTACTTATTTAATTCATCTAAGAAGTAGTGCATGGTAATATAAAGTAGATAGTACCTACATAAATGAAAACTAGTTCAACTTTGAAGCAGGAAGGAAGGTATGGCCTCCACTAGACTGTCACTGGATAGGTCACATGGATAAGCATGTACCTACTTACCTATAAAATAAATAAGAACTTCTGTATATGGTTTATTGACTTTGAAACGAATTTCGATAGGATTATATTATATAAATAGGATACCCATAAAGCTGGTATGGCAGACACTACCAATACTTACTCGTACATAATATAGTCCGTGAAGCTTACGTCAATGGGATACATTTACCGTAATATTAGCGTAGATCCGCAGGGATAAGCAACCATTTCCTCTTCCTGACCAAAATAACACCAAGATAAAACCACTGGTCTGATTTTGATGAAATTTGTTATTATGATAGCTGGTATTCCAGGTCAATAATTAAGTAATTTCCGAGAAATCTGTACTAAGCGATAAAACGTATACAGGAACGAACCAGAGTGCGGTGAGTTTCTAGTACCTAAAAGGTTAATCTTTTTACCATATTTTTATGCAAAGCATTTATAACTAGCGGTTTATCCGCACTTTTCTCGTTGATTTGGTCATCTTCGGTATCACATAAAACAAAAAAAAATTAACTTCTGAAATTAGTATGGAGAAAATAAACTCTGATTGGCACTTAATATAAATAAATTTGATTTTACAGGGCATATTTGGCACTTCTTAATTGTTTTATACAGTAAAATATTTTGAAGAACATAAACATAATTGTATAGATATATAATTATATTCTCATAAATATTAAGACAATAATAGCGACTATTGTGGCCAGGCCTTCAAACCTCAAAAGGAGACAATAAATCACAAAAAGGTTTTAACGTACCTACGTCATAACTTATGGGTTAACGTCAAAGTATAGCGAAGTTATCTGGGGTCAATTTGATAAATTTATCAATTATTACTATCTTCGTCTTTGCGCATGTGTTCTTCTCAGAATACATTCCATTTTTTACATCAGGAATGAATTTCTAAAATTTGTTAGGTATGCTTTATAGTACTTAGTTTATTTATTTATCGCACTTTCTTTTACGATTAAACACAACATCCAGATAACACTGGTATACTCAACGCAGCTGTGCACCGAAGAATTGTACAAGAGTAATTAAGCTATATTATGGTAAGTATACTCATATTATACTAGCGGGTCATACTCGCTTCGCTCAGTTTCGTTCCTGGTCAAAAACAAAGCTGTCCCACAAATTTTCGGGATTAAATGAATGTGCTATTCCAGATTAAGTATAATCTATCCTGTGCCAAACTCTATACAGATGCGTTTTGCCGTTTTGGTTTTATTAATGAACAAATATTTTTACTTTATCAACAATCTCAAAGAAACTTATTTAAGTTTCTTTGGGATACCTAACTTTTTGTTTGAAAATAGATATAGGTACGCCAATCAGTCAAAACATGGCTTAATACTAAAATATATAAACGTATGTAAACATCAACACAAGTAGAGTATACCTACCTACCGGCTACCTAACTGTTTCCAGAGCCCTTAGGAATTGGGACGTCAAAAACAGGTCGAAACTCGAACTTTTGGATATTGATGGTCGACTTAAAATACCTACACACGAAGTTATAACTCAAAAATTCTCAAAGAATAATTAGGCATTGTCATTGCGTTACACGTTTTAGTCCATATCATAAAATATATTACAGAACCAATAAAAATAAAAACAACACATAATAAACCTAATACATAATAATTAGAATAAATGATGTGATAAAAACATGATACATAGGTTCTTTATTTAATGTGTATTAAAATCATACATTCAGGAAATTGAAATGTTTACATTTTAAATACTTACAACTTCTTAATGCATAGGTAAATACAAGTTTTATGATTAAGGAAGGGGAAATTTCCTTCCTTAATCTTAAAAAGTTGTATAAATTAAATTACCTTTTAACAAATGCCATAGCCATAGCAATTTGTTAAAAGATAATAATATTTAATATTTGACATTTCTTTGAATTAAGTTTTAATAAACACATTATAAACATCCCTACATAATATCGATTAACATTTCAAATATTTTAAATAAATATCGAATTCATATCCTCTATCTTTTCCTTTTAGGTATTCTGTGCTTTTAGTTCTTAGTCCGATGGGACGATAGATATCACGATACTATCGATAGCACCAAACGTAACGCACACATTAAAATGAATTAAAGACTCATTTGAATGTATTTGAATCTATGCGTTACGGTGGTTGTTTTTTAAAAAAATATTTTCACGTATTTCCGTAAATTACTGATTTATTATATTTGTAAATATGATGTGTTTCAGCGTATATGGAGGATAACGTATGGCGCAAAAATATTTTTTCTACAAAATGTGTCATTTAAATATAGGACATGATAGAGACGAACAGATAAACTTTCAAGTAAAATTTTTGCGTACACTGCCTTAATTGTACACTACTAGCTTTTGCCGTGATTCCACATAATGAATATCAATAAGAATTAGCAGCGATTTTACTCTGGATATAAATTAAAAGAGCGTACAAATGATTAATATGTACGTTCAGTAAAATTAGCGGTAATAATTATTTATAATTAGCACCAAACATTATCAATTAATATAGCCTCTACCTTATTACAATTATTACACTGCATCAATGATATTTTTAAGACGTTTTCACAAGGTTAATTTTAAGCGGCCATCAGTATCTACTTAAAATACAAGCTTATCTTCGTCTATAAAATCTTATAGTACCTACCTACATGTACATCACTATTCTGCGTAAAATAAAAAATTAGATTTAGATAGTGTTTATTATTTTGTTGCATAAATATGTTACCTATACTAGCGACTCACCCTCGCTTCGCTCGGGACCGTCCCAAGATGCTCTCTGACAAATTTAAACTATGTAGCAGAAAAAATGAAGGACATTGATACAAACTTGCGAGAGCCCTTAGACCTTCCTTTCTTAATTTGGCCCTGTCACAAACTAACTAAAAACTACCTCCCTGCAAAATTTCATTTTTATACGTCAAGCGGTTTTCGATATTCCTTGATGAGTTGTGACCTTTAGCTTTAAATTATTTGGGTTAGTAGGTATTACAACAATTTTGAAGACAGTAAGCAGAGATCGTAGATCGTTCGATCTACGATGATCTACGATCTCTGGTTTTAAGAGTTTGAAGTTATGAAGTTATACGGCAGATTTTATAACATTTTATATTTTACACTATCTTTCATCTTTCTAGAAAATATATACACAGACATCTTTGAATATGAGAGTATATAAGGTACTAACATCAAAAAATCAATTTTAAAATTTTTTGTCTGTGTGTCTGTTTCAGCTAATCTCTGAAACGGCTGTACTGATTTTAATGGGACTTTCACTCGCAGATAGCTAATATTATAAGGAGTAACTTAGGTTACTTTTATTTTAGAATTTCTATTTATTTTAACTAGTGGCAGCCGCGGCTTCGCTCGCGCTGAATCTGGTGACGAACCTGAGCGTAGTGAGGATGAGTCACTAGTTTTTAATAAAACGTTAATTTTAAAGAAACCAAGTAATAAAGAAATTCGATAACATAACATTATTTGAAAAAAGAGCAGAGTAATACATGTAGAAGTAGAGCCTTGTAATTACATTTATTTTATTTTTTGCTTTATTACAGGCAATCATTATTAATACTGAGTAAAAAGAGAATGCATTGGTACCTACTACCAACATACTTAACGTTATATAACCAAGAAGTTAGAATATGATAATTTAATAATACTAATTAATAATTATTTATTATTAATTATCATAAAACGCTTGTTTGTAAATAAGTTAATAAGCAAAATGTAAACATAAGACTAGATCGGTACATAGATGATACTCCCAAAGTCAATAGTCCATTCCTAGTTGGTAGAGATCCAAGACCGGGACCGCGTCGTGCCAAGTAAATAGATTCCCCGCACCTGACTACAACGGCCTTATTTAGTTTAAAACAAGTGATACAGAAGGCCGAACAAAACACCTTTATAGCCCTGTAAAAGTGAATTAATTTATTGTTTTTAAATTCAAACATATAACACATAATGCCCCCCTAAGAATATTCAATATAACACTTGTAATTTTATTATTCATATCGACGCCATATAATTGCGGCAATTACCGCTTTTAATTTAGATAAAGATTATATTGTGGTGACTTGAGATAAAGCATTTTATTGAAGAGACGTTATAGAAAAGTGGCGTAGAAAACGTTTCTATTCATAACGCTGTAAGTGCGGTGCAGAGTGGGTCGAACTCTTCAAACGGAAAATGACTAAAGATTTAGCGCTGTCAAAGGTAGGTACTAGGTACTTAATTACTATTTTTTTGTAAAAAACATATCATTAGTTCTTTTAAGTTCTTAAATGATATTGAAATATGTTTTCTATAAATACATGTGAATTGTGATATTCTGTAAATAATTATGTAACTGGCAACCATCTTTTTTGTACAAGTTAGTTTAGTTAGAGACATATGTTAGTTCTTACGGAAATCACGTTATAATTTATACAAATGTAACACAAATGTATTAGGCACGGAATAGGTAAATTCATCAATTCTGTGGTATTCGGTATCGTTAGATGAGCGATAAATTTTAAGAAATACAGTTATCATAAAAATACCGTTATCTACTCTTGTCAAAAGATATTTTTCCTGAAATTAATTGTTTTGTACATATTTTTTTGCCCACGTACTAGATAGAGACCTTCCAAGTATCAGTTAGTATTCATAAAAATTCTCTGATAAAATACCAAGTTCCTCGAATGAAACTTTTTAATCCCCTACTAAACGTCGTCTGATATTATTAAGCATCTTTTATCTTAAATGTGTAAGAGTAAATAGAGGAAAGATTAAATAACCCGAGTATGTTTATGTAAATAGACTGATATTGTCAAACAAATAATATTCTAGAATAAATTATAAGTTAAGCAGTCATCTATTGTCATGTAAAAGCAATTAAATATGTACTTAGATAAAATAACTACCTATTCTTCCATTTATTGTTACTAGTACTTTCTGAATACAATGTACCTAAGTAGTCTATGGTAATGTCAGCAAAATTATATATTTAACTGACTATAGAAAAGACATAAGTATACATATTATATTACATTTCAATAACAACCGCATTAGTATCCTATATGTTTCATAAGTACTTATAGGGATTTATTGGTGTTTAAATAAACACAATATAATAAAAAAAAATTAAAGTTGGATCTTGACCTCCGCTACGATGGGCCATAGATTTTTTAATTTAAGAAAACTAGAGACCCACCCTCACTCGTGTTCGTCCCTAAGTGCACTTTAACAATTATAAGTGATTTCCCAGAAATTAGATATTATTTCCGCAGTGAAAAGTAACGGATAACCAGCTGTCATCATAGGTACCAAATTTCATTAAAATCTATCCAGTATCCTCGTGATGCGGTCACAACACAAACAAATATCGACCAAAATTCGAAAAACCATAGATTGAGCCTCTGTTTTGATAATAATTACTATTTTAGTAGTATGTACAAATTGGACTTAGTCAGAATCATATTAATGATTTTTAAGTTCGGGACTTCCCTCTTATCGGTGATATCACTCTTTAAAGTTTAACGTATTGTTGATGCAAAGAAAGCATTGTCTTCGTGCGTCAATGAACACACACATACACACATTTATATTTTGAACCCGAAACATGATTATAATCGGTCCAGTTAAGCTTAGAATACAATGGTAATAGTGGTGGAAAGGTATAAGACGTGAATATAAGTTTGATCATTGATTTGACTGTAAAAACTAATTATTTTTAACAAAAAAACAAAAACCGACTTCCAAACTTAATAAATCTAAACTAAAAAGTAGAAAATAATACTTTTAAGGACTTTGTTAATTTTGGAGTCGGTGCCAGCCAGGTATTTTGATTATGATTACAAATTAATAGATTAATCAAATATGTATCTATTTAAGGTTATTTTGCTTTGGCTGGCACCGACTTCAAAATTAACAAAGTCCTTAAAAGTATTAGTCGGTTTTTGTTTTTTTGTTAAAAATAATTTATTTTTAAATTTTTAGCGGAAAGTAGATACGTATTGTGTTAATGACTATAAAAATTTACCTTCTATTATGAGGCAAACCTAATAGCCTGAAAGTATACAACTATCGGTCCATAATTGCGTACTATATTGAAAGAATTTTCTTTAAACTGCTAACCGTTGAGGAGTTGTACCTTCCATCATCAGTTACGGTACGTGACTCAAATATCCATATAGCTTATAAAAGATTCGGCCGAGCATCGTTAATTTGCTCCTAAGAATTGAAGAGTTCCGATACTTTGTCATGGATCCCATCATCAGAACCTATCCAAACTCTCATCAAACTACCCTTGAAGTATATCCTTTCCATTAAAAAAAGAATCATCGAAATCGGTTGGCGTGATATTGATTTATTCGTCCATTTGTCGTGCAAATACTTAATGAAAATTTAAGACTTTTATGGTTTTCTCATGGATGCCATTATCAGAACTGAAAAATATTAAAATGGGACCACATGGGAAGCACTACCTTTCAAATAAAAAAAGAATCATCAAAATCGGTTCACCCAGTTCAAAGTTATGAGATAACATAAAAAAAATACAGACGAATTGATAACCTCCACCTTTTGGAAGTCGGTTGAAAAGGTTCACGCTTATACTTTTGATTAGGACTAAGGAAGACCAAAGACTAGAAAAAAACGTTATTCAATCATACTCACATATCGTACATTGCTATCAGCTATGTTTCATAAAAACTAAGAAA
This sequence comes from Boloria euphrosyne, assembly GCA_951802675.2. Classification (NCBI taxonomy): domain Eukaryota; kingdom Metazoa; phylum Arthropoda; class Insecta; order Lepidoptera; family Nymphalidae; genus Boloria; species Boloria euphrosyne. The sequence continues at coordinate 7,110,504 of OX637879.1, read as the reverse complement.
TGTAAAGGTACTTTTGTACTTAGAAATTAGAATAATAACGCATAGAAGGTGAGTAGGCCCAAGCGAATTGAAGCCATTTCAATGCGGCCTTAACGCCGAATACGTTTTCCGTCTCGATAAAGACTTGTTACAACTTGGCTGTATGTGACATGTGTGCGTGCCTTCAGTTGTAATTAGGTTTCAATATTGAGCGGAATTATGTATGGAACTATCGTTTTAAGCGTTATTATTCTCAGCATTTGTAAAACTCGTAAGTCGCAATGGAAATGCGGAAATCCGTATCCACAATCCATTTATAAAAGTCGTAGGTTACATACTACGGTTCTACAAAACTAGTCTAGAATTCTATAATATATTATTGAATGAATACTATTGAAGAAAAATTAGATTGGCTGTCGTATACTTAATGGACTGTAACTGTAATCGATTGACATGTGAATCATAAAAATCGAGCCAGGCGTTTTGCTGTATAGAGCTTCAAAGGAACAAACAAACATACATTCATACATACATACATAGGCTGATGAACACATTACCACTCCTTTGCGTCGCGCAGTCGGATGTAAACCTACATCAATGATGTTATACAGGACTAGATACGCAATGTACGGCGTCGGTACGTGACAAGGTTGGATATGTCCGCTGACATATAAGACCTCAGTTGTCAGCTTGATGTCATAAGAGTGATTGCTTGGCAATAAAAAAAAAACAAAATGGTGAAATGTGTAGTTTATAAGACGTTATAAGACGAAATAAATTTTTCAAACATCGTTTTGTCATTGATGACACATTAATGTGACCAGAATATTCGATTTTGAATTTCCCGGATTGTTGGGAGTTTAGTGAATAACGTATGTACTCGTATGTATGTTAGTGTAAGTGTAATTTATTATTAAAGTCTGTTGTGTTAAACGCAATGTAGTATTATACTCACTCATTGAACGAAAAAATAACACACACACGTTCACGGTTTACTTTACCTTAATATAGACAGACATATTTTTATATAATATAAATAAATTTTTATAATATATTTTTTTTATAATATAAAACAATAATATTAAAACAGCTTTGGTGCTAAAACGCTTATAATTTCGGATCCCGAACCCGTAGTACGTATAAATAGTTATTACTTATTTCACCTTGATTTTACAGTTTTGAAATACATAATATAAATATAATATACATTGACGCATTTTTTAATTATCCTAATCTACCTAGCCATCCTTATTAACTTTTCTAATTCTTTAAATCTATTGAAAGATCCATCGAACAATATTTCATAGTAACTAATTCAAGCCTTGTGCAGCAAGAAAAAAAATCAAACCTTCATTCATTCTGGGGAAATTATGTTGATTAATGACAACATCTAACCGTTTGTAAATGACAATGTCTTGTCTCTTTCCAACGTAATAGCTTGACGTTAGAAAAAAATGAGACAAGCATACATTATTTGATCGGATTGACATATTTATGTATCAGTTTCAAAGCTACGACTTTAAACTCGTAAGTTGACACGTTTTTTTGCAATATTTTTGTTAGACATTGCTACTCTAGTCTTTTATAACTCAATGACCTACATACTACTACAGTATGTTTTTTCACATAGGGGTCATCCATAAATTACGTCACACTAATTTCGTGATTTTTTAACCCCTCCCCCGTCCTAGTCACAGTTTGTCACATTTGTGAGACCCCCTCCCTCCCTGGTGTGACGTCACATACTTTGCAATAATACATCCATAAATATTAAATTAACCAACAGAGGGCCTAGACAATGTAACCATCGATTAGCGAAAGCGATAGTAGATTATTTTTAACAAAAAACAAAAACCGACTTCAAAACTCAACAAATCTAAACTAAAAAGTAGAAAATAATACTTATAAGAACTTTGTTAATTTTGAAGTCGGTGCCAGCCAAGACGGATAGACTTATCTTGCCTTTGCAAGGAACTTTCGAACGGTATTTTGATTATGTTTACAAATATTATAGATATAGATTAATCGAATATGTGTCTATTTAAGGTTATTTTGCTTTGGCTGGCACCGACTTCTAAATTAACGAAGTTCTTAAAAGTATTATTTTCTACTTTTTAGTTTAGATTTGTTTAGTTTTGAAGTCGGTTTTTGTTTTTTGTTAAAAATAATTTATTTTCAAATTTTTAACGGAAAGTGGATACTTATTTTGTTTATGTACAAAAAAGAATTTTCCAAATCGGTCCAGCCATCTTCGAGTAATGGGGAACATACATAAAAAAAATCCCCAACGAATTGAGAACCTCCTCCTTTTTTTAGAGTCGGTTAATAAGAGCCTGAAAGAATTTAACTATCGGTCTATAATAACGTATAATATTGAAAGAATTTTCTTTTAACTCCTAACCGTTGAGGAGTTGTACCTTCCATCATTAGCTCAACCACAGGAGATGATGATAATCAGACGCAAATACTTGAACAGCTTTAGAAAATATATGAAAAACGTAATAAGTGCCTATAAAATTTGAGAGTTGTCTTCGATTTCCCTGGGATCCCATCATCAGATCGTGACTTGGTGACTATGGGACCAACTAGAAACTATACCCTTTCAAACAAAAAAAGAATTTTCCAAATCGGTCCAGCCATCTTCGAGTAATGGGGAACAAACATAAAAAAAAGTCCCCGACGAATTGAGAACCTCCTCCTTTTTTTTTTGAAGTCGGTTAAAAAGTCCAAAATGTATGGGTTTGACATATGCCTTAGATATGTCACGTGATCTGTTGTCAATGAATAGATGATGGTAGACAATGTACATTCATTTCAATTATTAGAGATTTAAAGTTCAAGATGCATACGCTGCACTTAAGCGATGACTATTGTAGAAATCGAATCGCTTCATAACGAATGCCGGTTGTCTAGGCCCTAAGTTCTCAAATTACTTCCATTTTCAATAAAAAATTAAAAAAAAAATATCAAAATTAAGTCAAACTTTTGAAAAAATAACTAAACTATAGATTATTAATTAGGTATATTAATGGACGTTAGAAACTTAGGCCGGCGCATGACACAAGTAGAGCAAATGTGGCCTCGCCAGGCTCCAGCAAAATAATAGACATTTTAACACTTAGGTATAAGATTTAGAAATGTGACATCACAATACTTAGGATCCCTCCCACCCCCTTGTCACACAATGTCACACTTCATCGACCCCCTCCCTGCCCCTTAACGTGTGACGTAATTTATGGATGACCCCATACAACTATTTAGCTAGCAGGAGCGGGAAGGCACTCGACTAATAAAATTTAGCACTTTAAAGTTTAATGTTTCACAAACAATGTAGGTAATAATCCTACATCGAAAAAATATTTTCACACACCCGCAATGTTTTTAAGACCTTTTATTCACACACCTTATGGGTAGACGATAGAAAAAACGTTTTATTATATACATGTATATAATAAAAAACATTTGTACGTGTAGAAGAGGAAGGTAGGTAACTACCTAACGATAGACAAAAACTTTTTTTCAAGTTTTTATTTCACCACTTTGCCGACGAGACCATGCCAAATTTCAGCTTTCAGTACTAATAATATGAATATTTATAATCTAAGCTACAGAAAGACGGACGGGCGAACGAACTGACACGTCGAAACTATAAATAAGAGGAACTCTAATTATTTTTAACAAAAAAACAAAAACCGACTTCCAAACTTAATAAATCTAAACTAAAAAGTAGAAAATAATACTTTTAAGGACTTTGTTAATTTTGGAGTCGGTGCCAGCCAGATTATGTTTACAAATTGATAGATTAATCAAATATGTATCTATTTAGGGTTATTTTGCTTTGGCTGGCACCGACTTCAAAATTAACAAAGTCCTTAAAAGTATTATTTTCTACTTTTTAGTTTAGATTTATTAAGTTTGGAAGTCGGTTTTTGTTTTTTTGTTAAAAATAATTTATTTTTAAATTTTTAGCGGAAAGTAGATACGTACCTTTTGTGTTAATGACTATAAAAATTTACCTTCTATTATGAAGTAAACCTAATAGCCTGAAAGTATACAACTATCGGTTCATAACAAAAAATAATATTATATTGAAAGAATTTTCTTTAAACTGCTAACCGTTGAGGAGTTGTACCTTCAATCATCAGTTACGGTACGTGACTCAAATATCCATAATCCATATAGCCTATAAAAGATTCGGCCGAGCATCGTTAATTTGCTCCTAAGAATTGAAGAGTTCCGATACTTTGTCATGGATCCCATCATCAGAACCTTACCAAACTCTCATCAAACTACCCTTGAAGTATAGCCTTTCCATTAAAAAAAGAATCATCGAAATCGGTTCGCGTGATATTGAGTTATTCGTCTATTTGTAGCGCAAATACTTAATGCAAATTTAAGACTTTTATGGTTTTCTCATGTATGTTCTGATAAAGAACTGGAAAATATTAAAATGGGACCACATGGGAAGCACTACCTTTCAAATAAAAAAAAAATCATCAAAATCGGTTCACCCAGCTCAAATTTATGAGCTAACAAACATAAAAAAATAAAAAAAAATACAGACGAATTGATAACCTCCTCCTTTTGGAAGTCGGTTGAAAATAGGTTAGGGAAGTGACAATTTAGGTTTAGTTATTTAAGTTTTATATTATAATTATAAATTTTAAATTAAAATATAATAATATTTCATACCTATGTCTATAGTAACGTTGTAAGCTCAAACTAACATTGAGAATATGATATGATTTTAAAAACAATAATATTAATATCGCATTTTATGCTTAGCGCATTCCAGTTGTGGTGTAATATACTCGTACTTCATAGCAATCTGAAACCTTTATGAGTCACGATGCACTGATAAATATAACAACGTTCTAAGCTGTAGATACCTAACGTAAAGTTACTATGTATAACTTTAACAGTAATTTTAAGTTAAGAATGCTATACAAAATATGTAAGCCTGAAGCCAAAGTTACACGTGCACCTAATCACGGAACCTTTTCAAGCAACACATGCGCACGAGCACGTCGCAACGCCACACCCACTTTATACAATCCTTTCACCTAAACAGCTTTAGATAATATTTTTCCAATTATAATTTTAAGTGCCGAATAATAATATAAAATCAAAAATTATAAAACCTTTCTAAATATAAACTTGCTACCATTCTTTGAGTTTTAGTTTTAATGCCTACCACTTAGAAAGCTTTATAGTGCCTATACAATTAAAGAGTGTTAATCAAAAATAAAATTATCGTAGGTTATGAAATTAAATATAATTATTTATAATCAATAGGTATCTATAATAAAACATTAGCTTAGAAAAAATCTGTACCTACACTAAATATTTTTTTAAAAAACAATGACTGCAATGTAGGTACTAATGTGTATTGAATATAGACCCCAAAACAATAGTTATTAAAATTTTTGTCTGTTTGTCCGTTAGAGTTTAGAGTTAAAACAATAACTCAAAAAGTAGTAAGTCTTATTAATTATTATATTATATTACTCGGGTTATGACTCATGACTGAAGATACTTTTTATATTTTATTGCTGAAAAATATTTTATTCTCATAGGAAAACACAATAACTGATTCTAAAGAATCCTCATAAAAGACGGTTGGACCTTTAATTAGGGGATCAATCGTTGATACATATGAGCATAAAGCCAACAACATTTCCTGTGCTTTTAGCGCGAGCGAAGCCGCGGGTCCCGCTAGTATTATAATAAAAATCATATGGAATAATAACGTGACGCGCGATGAGCAAGCTGCACACTATTCGCCAGTCAGTATCAAAATATTTCACAAGCGTATACTATGTTTGTATGTATATTATGTACGCGAGTTGCGTTATTTTGAAGCGATATTGCGTGAAGGGCATCACGTGAGACATCGGCTTCGCTGCCGTTCGGGGGCCGGGCGTGACGTCACGCGGGGCCGGCGCGCGGGGCGCGAGGCCGAGGGTGTGGTGCACATGCGCCGGCTGCCTCGTCTCAAGGTGACCCTCGATTCACCTAACAAGTGCTAACGTTGCGCCGCTCGGTACTGCGATCCATTCCTTTCACTTCTGTACGAGTCAACTTTACGGTCTAGACCAACCGGTATTCGCTTGAACGCGGATATCAACACAGTTCTTGTGCCTTGTGGAATTTATGACAGCACCCTGTGGACTCCAACGCTCCTCATTCATCACCTCTTATCTCAGTCGCTGCGACTGACAAGACGAATCGATATGCGTCAAGCGCGGGACATCGTGAGTACCTAACACCATGCCAAATATTTGTTAAAAATTAGGAAAATATTCCTATACACGTATAATTATAACAATTAACATCCATGTAGGTATCTAAATTAAGTACGTCAAAACATTACACAATCCATAGGTCAAAATAAAGTAATTTCTGTTGGGACCCTAGCCCAATAAGTTTTAATTATCACCTCAGACCAAATAAAAAGTATTTGGTCTGAGATTATCACAATATGAAACAATACTTATAAGGTACTTTGATTCAAAGATACTGTTTACAAATAATTTTATGCTGCAATTTTCTATAGGTTCTTAATGTTCGTTTAATGTTCTTCTTTAAATGACAAGCAATTTATACATACGAGTACATATTATACAGATAATCCGTTACGGATATCAAGGTTAAGCCGCAAGGTCAAATGTCAATTATATCCTTTGACATATCCCTTTTGTAGGTATCTTCAGTTTTTACTTAATGATACTATGTAAGGCGAAACTAGAAATTAAGCAGTTTTTGGGTATCGGGTTAGTAAAATTAGCTGAATTTCCATTTTATTCATAGATTAAAATATGTATAATAATTCAGAAAACAAATGCCTATAGAATTATTTCTTTATGTATAGAGATGTTACATTATATGAGACGTTATAGCTGTTGTAAATCGTGACTGCTAAAATATTTATTTATTTTTATAATTATACCGTTTAGTACACGCATATAATAGTACATATATAGTAATGAATTTTCTTTGTTAAAACCAGTTTCGAACCCGAATTATCCAATAGAATATACCTCGACGGATATGTAGCTGATAAGTTGCCAATCACGAACAAGATATTCGTAGTTAAATCTAGTTTACAACCTTTCAGAAACATACAATAGGTAATAGGTATATTGATTACATTATACTTACGAGTACTCGTACCTATGTCATTGGTAACCGAGATACAACTATTGTGTGAAATTTAAGATTGTATTTCCATTAAAAATCAGAAGTATTTTTAAAAACCTAAATAATAAGATGAGAAGAAATTATGTATTATGTGAATAATAATACCATACAAAAAATTAGGTAGGCTAATAATTGTAGTAAAAATTTACTCATTTGTCCGGCTTTACTTGATGGAACGGAAAGTTTTAAATGATATGGAGTGCTATCTTATCGATTTATGAATCACTGTGAAAATTGTTATCTTAAACCAATTCGTCGTTATATCTAAATACTTCAGACTGAAGTAGCGTGACAGAGCACCTTAATGAACCGCAGTGCTAATCACTGATAATACTAGCAACATTGCGATGATAATTATTATAGAAAGCACTCTACAATCATCAAATACGTAAAAACATAATGGAGATTATACCTAGAGCTTCCAAAACAATTTTAGCTGTCTAGTCATGATTTGCTAGTTTCAGTAATATAAAAACGCCTTTAACATGACTTCGAAAGATTTCGATAGAGCAATAATGAAGTCAGCGAGAGCAGGCAACATTTAAGATATACGTACATACCAACTTATACATATTTTATGTAGGGGAAATACCGTAAGCAGAATTTACAAGTCTTTTTCCTGTTCATATTTCATAGTCAGAAACTAATGGTAATCCTAATAAGTAATAAATAACAATATTATAATTAATTTTGCAGTTCAATTCTTATATTTAAAGGAATATGATTAGACGTACCTACGTATTTAAGCAAATTGTACAGGTATACTTAAATACATATATTCAGTAGTTAGTTACGTTAGCCGACGCTATCATTAGCAATCACGAGACATACGAAAATAAACAAGTACCTACACATTAGCCATTGCCAAGACTACAGGACATTCACTCAAATAAGTTTATAGTTCTAAAATATTCGTCTTGTTTGGTTATCAATTATTTTTAACAAAAAACAAAAACCGACTTCAAAACTAAACAAATCTAAACTAAAAAGTAGAAAATAATACTTTTAAGAACTTCGTTAATTTTGAAGTCGGTGCCAGCCAAGACGGATAGACTTATCTTGCTTGCTTGCAAGGAACTTTCGAACGGTATTTTTATTATGTTTACAAATATTATAGATATAGATTAATCGAATATGTGTCTATTTAAGGTTATTTTGCTTTGGCTGGCACCGACTTCTAAATTAACGAAGTTCTTAAAAGTATTATTTTCTACTTTTAAGTTTAGATTTGTTTAGTTTTGAAGTCGGTTTTTGTTTTTTGTTAAAAATAATTTATTTTCAAATTTTTAACGGAAAGTAGATACTTATTTTGTTTATGTACAAAAAAGAATTTTCCAAATCGGTCCAGCCATCTTCGAGTAATGGGGAACATACATAAAAAAAAGTCTCTAACGAATTGAGAACCTCCTCCTTTTTTTAGAGTCGGTTAATAAGAGCCTGAAAGAATTTAACTATCGGTCTATAATTACGTATAATATTGAAAGAATTTTCTTTTAACTCCTAACCGTTGAGGAGTTGTACCTTCCATCATTAGCTCAACCACAGGAGATGATGATTATCAGACGCAAATACTTGAACAGCTTTAGAAAATATATGAAAAACGTAATAAGTGCCTATAAAATTTGAGAGTTGTCTTCGATTTCCCTGGGATCCCATCATCAGATCGTGACTTGGTGACTATGGGACCAACTAGAAACTATACCCTTTCAAACAAAAAAAGAATTTTCCAAATCGGTCCAGCCATCGTCGAGTAATCGGGGAACATACATAGAAAAAAAAAAATGGTTGCCTGTAAAGTCGGTTTTACGGGCGAAGATTTTACGTGACAACGTCTTTTTCTCGGTAGAATATTTATTGATATGAATATAATTAAATTGCACAATAGGAACAAGGAATTGAATGAAAATAAGAATTGCACAAATTTTAACTATAGAAATATATTTTAATAGTTGAGTGGGAGAGAGACGCAAGGCATTCGGCGGGCCTCTCTCTCGTTCGGTGACTCATCGTAACGTTACCGAGCGTTACACTTTTTCATAAGTGACTCCCTAACAACCTAATTTAAGACGTTGTCACGTCAAAAAAAAAAAAAAGTCCCCGACGAATTGAGAACCTCCTCCTTTTTTTGAAGTCGGTTAAAAATACGTACAAAGAAAGACAAAAAGTTAAAAGATATCGTAGCATAGAAAAATAAAAAATTGTAGTGTAGCGTAACTTTCGGTTAAAATTTTAATTCAACGATATGTTATAAACTTTGTTTAAATATAATCAAAGGTTATAAATCAGTTATTGTATATGTAGAGTTCGCTTTAAAACACCGAGTAGCGAATCTGTCATGCTACATAAGCCTGAAATATTGCTCATACTTACATAACGTTTAGTTATGATTGACGCTGGTAAGTCTTTGTAACATTTGAATGAGATAACGATTGCCATGAGGATCGCCCAACCCACTCCTATCACCCCATTTTAAGGCGTACTCAATTTACCTTCTTCCGACAGGTATTGTGTACAACATATTAAAGTAAGCTCTAGGTTCTAGTCCTACTTTAACACCACAAACAAAATCATTTTACGTGAACAAGAAATTATTTTATCGGCAAAATTAATTGGCTGTTTAGGATTTACACAATTTCATGGTAACATACTATTTTTAACGGACTTCAAAAAGGAGAAGTTATTCTTCGTTTTTTTTTGTTTGTTACCTCTAAACTCCGTCATATAAGTTATGTTTTGAATCCAATTTGATCCCACTTTTTGACATTAAATCCACCCCTAAGGGTGGAAGATAGGGGATAGTTGAAGTTTTCAAATCCTGAATTTTTGATTCTGACCACGCATATTTTTTTACTGTGTGTCTGTTAAGGTATCTAATATCTATAGTAAATGAAAACTACTAATCAGTTATTTTGTATTTTGACTTGAGATCGTCGTCTCCAGTCTCCACGTAAAGAAATAAAGTCGTATTTTCTTGCCACGCAGCCTTTGCATACACACACCAGATTAAATATTTTGTTTCATAAGTTTTGTTTTAACAAATAAAAATATTTATTAAGAACATTACAAAAATAAAAGTAATTATAAAAACTACAGAACGACCCAATACCAAATTCACTAGTTATTAATCTAATTTGCACAGGAATAAGAAGTACGGTCAAGCAACAAAAAGAAAGCTCTAAAAATTCTATAGTTAATATAATATGTATATTTTAAATCTCAAATTATAATAGGGTGACCCATAAATAATTAGATATGCCGCTACTTAGCACACACACATTACTTCACTACCACTACCCATACTATTGCAAATGTAAATATAGAAAGACATCGACTCGAGGAATTTCTATGACGTCATGAGCGAGCCCACGCGTCGTCCAATCAGAAACATACAACAAGAGGCGCGCCGGAGGAAATGTGATAAACATAAATGATATCCTGATCGACGTATACGTAAATGTATAAGGAATAAATTGATTTAAAAACTTGCTATAAAATAACCAACGTATATCTATGTGCTGTAAAAATAATTCTATGTGCACGTTATTTTTTTATTTTACACTCACTCATTGTATTGCACAACATCATGTCGCACTACTCTAACACGATGCATATTTGCACATTAGAGCGAGATAACAGGAGGTTATTATCATGAATGAAAAAGAACGCGTCTGCGTCAGTCTGTAGGAAACAAGCACAATCGACAGTCATAGCGTTAGCGACTGAGTCGTATTGCTCATTTCTCAGCAGCTTTGGCAAGTTGTACTGTACACATAACTCGCGCAGTGTTCAAATAGTACGAGTAGTTTAGTTATTATAAAATAAAAATGGGTATGGCTATTAATAATTTGCCGCAGGTGAGTGCTTATGAATTAATTTTACTTTTAAATTTAATGTAAAATTAGATTTAGTCGCTTAAGGTTTAAGCCGGGTTTAATTATTGGAAAGCAACCATACGCGACAGTAGTAATGTAAAATGTTGCAATGACCGCTTTGACCTTGTGAAACTCGCTCGCGATAAAATGGACGATTAGTTTACCGCCAGTAGTCTATAATATTTGTATACAGAAAAATACTAAACTCAACATTATTTACGTGACATAGGTGCTAAAAATTGATTTAATGTCCAACCTAGCATCGTATGCTCGATAATGCTCTATAAATTGTTACGAATAAAATATTAATTCAGTTGAACTTGTACAGGAATTAATAGAGAAATTAAACTTATTTCCAACATCATTTTTATTGAGTAATTGCGTACCTACATCAATTATGGACATTAATTACCTAGCTCTTTTAGTAACATAATATTATGAACTAGAGAATGTATAACCAAAATTCAAGGAAAACTAGTGTATCATTATAAAACTAGTATAACCACTTAGCATTAAAAATAAATACCAGGATTATTAAAGCGTCGATTATAACAGTTCAGTTCACAAATTAATAAGCAGTTTTAAAGTTCTTTTTATAAGTAATAGGTAATTATGTTTTTGATTCACCAGATTCGCGAAGAATGCGAAATCTTTCATCTATCAGACAAACAACTCAGGGAGATTATGACCAGACTCCACAATGACCTACTGAAAGGCCTTGGAAAAGACACACACGCAAATGCTATTGTAAAGTGCTGGATCACATATATTCAAGATTTACCTAATGGAAAAGGTAATAAAAGTCTTCTTATGTACGAGTATAAAAAATCGTCAATTCGTGTAATATAAGTTAAAAAACTACAAATAATTGAATGATTTTATGTAGGTACACAATAATTATCTTGTTTCAACCGAATCGTAATGATGACTAAGAATAAAATTAAGTGCACAATCATTATGGGTTAAATTTAAGGAAAATATACGGAATTTACACATTCTTATATTGTTTATGTCCTATAAGTTTTTTTAAGGAAAATCTGTTCTTAATAACAGTATATCTGTCTGTTGCAGAACGTGGTAAATTTTTGGCGTTAGATTTGGGAGGAACCAATTTTAGAGTGTTGATAATAAACTTAGGGGAAAACCACTTCGACATGCAATCAAAAATCTATGCCATTCCTAATCATATTATGACTGGTACGGGAGTTGCCCTTTTCGACCATATTGCTGAATGCTTAGCAAATTTTATGAAGGTAGGTAAAAATAACACGTTTTTTATGCTGACGCTACTTTTTATCGTTAATAGAAAATGAATACATATGTAACATACCTATGATATATTTAATGCGGGGTTTATTATAAATAATAATAATAATATCTTTACTACTCTTTAGTCAAATTACAGATAGTGATGTTAAGAAGAATATCCTTGCGATAAACTCTGATGCAGTCGGTGCTGATTGCATTAGTCGTAAAATGATCATTCCCATCCTTGACATCATATCTCCTGTTTTAACTTACATATTTAATTATTCTATTAATAACGGTGCTTTTCCTTCATCTTGGAAAGACGCGCACATCATTCCTCTTCCGAAAAAAATTAATCCTACTAGATACAATGACTACCGTCCTATTTCAATCCTTCCATTACTATCCAAAGTCCTTGAGCGTCTAATTCAACATCAACTAACTCAATTTCTTTGTAAACATAACCTCCATAATCCCCTACAATCCGGCTTTCGTCCAGGTCATAGTACGACTACTGCACTAGCTAAGATTACTGATGATATTCGCATGGGCATGGATAATCAGCAAGTCACCGTACTTGCATTGCTAGACTTTAGCAATGCGTTTGGTACTATAGATTTTGATATCTTGCTGGCGTCCTTAGGTTCTTTTAACATATCTCCTAATGTAATTAACTGGTTTCGTAATTACCTGTGTGAACGTCGTCAACGTATACGAATCCACGATTCGTACTCAGATTGGCTTCCAGTCAAAGCTGGCGTTCCACAGGGTGGCGTGTTGTCTCCTCTATTATTTTCACTTTTCATTAGTAATATTTGTCAACATATCTCTTCTCTCTACCACCTCTATGCTGATGATTTACAAATTTATAGCCAAGCAAGAATTACTGACCTACCTACAGCAGTTAACGATATAAATAACAATTTATTAAATATTACCACTTGGAGTGAGTCATTTGGGCTACAATTAAATCCTTCAAAGACTCAAGTCATTATTATTGGCAGCCCTAAACTTATATCCAAAATCGATTTCAACTCTCTGCCTAGTGTCGTTTTAAACGGTGTAAGTATACCATTCAGTAAATCTGTTAAAAATCTTGGAATTACTATAGACCAAAACATGTCGTGGGTATCTCAAGTAAGTGAAGTGAGTAGGAAGATGTTTGCTTCGGTTGCATCTCTTAGGCGTTTGCGCAACTTTCTCCCTATTTCCACCAAAATTTCGTTAGCACAATCCCTCCTATTACCAATTCTTGATTATGCTGATATTTGCTATCTCGATATTACCGAGGAGCAATTAAATAAACTTGAGCGTCTCCAAAATCTTTGTATACGGTTCATATTTGGTTTACGTAAATATGACCATGTTTCAGAATTTCGTAAACAGCTCAAGTGGCTCCCTATCCGCCTTCGCAGAAATACTCATATCCTTCATCTTCTTTACTGTATTTTGTTTGATCCATGCACTCCTCCTTACCTCAAGGAACGTTTCTCATTCCTTGGAGCCACCCATTCCCGTTTTCTTCGCTCTGACCACAACCTAACCCTAAAAATTCCTTCTCACTCTTCTGCCTATTACAGTAACTCCTTCACCATTACAGCTCCTCGTCTCTGGAACTCTCTTCCTCAAACTGTCAGGCATGCGAAATCGCTAAAAATTTTCAAAAAACGTTTAAAAGATCACTTTTTACACTTTGAATCCTGAATAAACTCTTACTAAAATGTTATTGTCTGTATTAAATCAACTATAGTTATTAATAAATCTTGCCTTCTTATATTTTATATATATATTCGTGTATATATATATATATATATATATATATATATATATATATATATATATATATATATATATATATGTATATATATATATGTGTGTGTGTATATATATATATATATATATATATATATATATATATATATATATATATATATATATATATATATTTATATATGTACATTATAAGTATATTAATTGTTTAAGTAGTATTTTATCTAGTTATTGGTTAATTATATTTATTTTCTATTTATTGATATTTGTATGTTAAGTATCTATAAATTTATACTCTATCTTTCTCTTTATTTATTTTTTCGCACCCCCTCTTTCTTATAACTTTTTCCTACACCTAAAGGTTGCCTGGAAGAAATCGCTTCTTTAGCGATAAGGCCGCCTCTTGTACTTTTTCCTATTTTGTTCTCTGTTTCTGTTTATTTTCTTGTTTTTGGGTGTACAATAAAGAGTTATTATTATTATTATTATTATTAATATACTAATTTGTTTTAGGAACATGACGTTTATGATGAACGTTTAGCCCTCGGTTTCACGTTTAGTTTCCCGCTAAAACAGCTCGGTCTGACGCGAGGGTTGTTACAGCGTTGGACAAAGGGCTTCTCTTGTTCCGGCGTTGTAGGGGAAGACGTCGTGCAGGGACTCAAAGACGCTATAGCACGAAGAGGGGTAAGCTTACATTTCTTTATAATTTTATTCATATTGCAATTCATATGTAATTAAATATAGTAGCTCAATGTAAGTTTTTTCGATGTTTTATTAAAGAAAAAAAAATCCGTAAAGAAAATAGCTATAGAATAATATCGAGTTCTTCTCAAGGTTAAGGCTTAAAAATTTGAAATAATTTCATTCTGGATAAAATGTTTAGATTTTGCATTGAATTGAACTACTTAGAATTCTCAGTTCCTATAATTATGTATATAATAAATTATACTGTTTTACGATATTTACAATTACATGTTTTAAAATGATCAAAATTCAAAATTGAAATGAAAATGATTGCGACACTTTCCAGGATCTTTCTTTATCCGTGATGGGCATCCTTAACGATGCGACCGGGACGCTAATGTCCTGTTCGCATAAAGATTCCCACTGTCGAATAGGAATTATAATCGGTGAGTTGACGATGATACAGCTCTCTTTAGCATAAGGCATGTCCCAAAGCCAATGAGAGCCGTATAGAGGCTTCGGTTATGGAATCTCAGTTCAAAAGTACGACTCATATATATATTTCTAACAAAAATCTTATCTTCTGGGATCTATTGATGCATGCTACAAAATAACTTCTTAAACTTTTCCATTCGATTGGGTTGAAATGAATGCATGTACATGGTATGGATAGGTCAAAATTTCCGTACTCATTGAATAGTATTGTTTTGTCTTTTGTTATTCGATATCAATTATGGGCACGGCTTGCATGTTGATTCCTTGGCAATTGATGGTTCATTTTTATATTAGTATGATAACGGAAAAATGTAGGTCTTGGTATATCGTCCTTCTTTCGCGACATACGAATATTAAATTGTAACACTTTGATATGCATTACTATTTATTTGAACGTTATTTTAGTACAAACCGCGCAATAACAGTTGAGCTTGACTGAGTTTCCATAAAATAAACAGCCTCTATATATCATCTTCAACGAAACGCCGGTCTATCCCTATTCTACGAATAACAATATCTAAATTGCATGTTTTCCACTCTTGTAGGACGTACAGATTGACATATGTGCTATTCTGAACGACACAACGGGTACATTGATGTCTTGCGCGTGGAAAAATCATAACTGCAAAATAGGACTCATCGTTGGTAGGTCTACTTTGTTTGTAGCAGTGTGGTGTGCTTGCCTCATGGGTTCTTATCATAACATAATATATTGCAACTATCACTATTAATACGCATTTCGGAACAAAACGATTAGATATGATTCATATCCATTTTCTCTAACACACAACTCATGCCTTATCACTAGACGTAGTAAATTTTGATTATAATCCTGTAACAGACAATCCATTTAAAATTTTATCTTTTGTGTTTTTTTTCGTTTGTCACCATTTATTTTGTATCCTCAAAGTGTTATACGGGTGTATATTTTTTTAAGTTTGTGTTAAATTAGACAAAGTAAGCGCCTAAAATCCTTACTATTATTCTTACTGCTTCCGCTCTAACTAGAATGCGACTTATTTTTGTGTTTACCAGATATGTTTACATCATGATTTTTGTATTTATATTAAATTATATCTATCCAGGTACGGGCAGTAACGCTTGTTATGTGGAAAAGACAGAAAACTGTGAACTATTCGATGGGGAACCGGGCAAGCCCGAACTCTTGATAAACACAGAATGGGGCGCTTTCGGCGACGATGGGGCTTTGGACTTCGTAAGAACAGAATTCGACCGCGACGTCGATGTTAACTCTATCAATCCTGGCAAACAGATGTAAGTACTCATATACATATATGACAATATTTAAACTACATGTCAGGAAATCGTGTGTAGTTGGCCTTAAATATAAGTAAATGCTCAGTATAAATATAAGATTACCTAAATATCATGCGGTGTATATAACGTTGTCATATTCAAATGGTAATTAGGCCACTCAAACAATGACGTACTTTTTGTTTTATATATGTAAATAAAATGTTTAACAATCTTTTATCACTGTTTTCGCACTTTGTAGAGGTAGATATTTGCTCGCTTTCTATTTTCTCTCCTAATTTATTATTTATCCTAAAATTTCAATAACTTATGGGCATATTTGTTTGCAGCTTGTAGCATTATTACTCGATATTAACAGCAAGTGCAATAAATTGATCACGGTATCTAATCATTAAACACTCGTTTAAGTCTGTCTTGTATCTATCTGCTTATCAATAAATATTTGAGACAGTCTTGCATTTAATGAAATGCAACAATAAGCAATTTGTAAAGTAGTGTATTATGCTTTTTAATTATTAAGTGAAATATTTAACTATATATTTTTGCGAAAATAATGTTACATAACTTATTAAAGAAAATTTCCAATACGTCAGACATTCAAATCCTATAAACGCAACCAAATAGTTACCGCTTTAACTGTATACAAAGGTTAATGACCCTAGTACTGATGATTAAATTAGGATATCTAGAATACTTACATTCACTGGTAGAGACAAACATGGGTTAGTCATAAACAAGAAATTTCAAATTGCAGTCACGTTTCTTTTTTCTAAAAGTGGGTCGTAACTAAGTTTCTTAGAATGATCCACATTCAATATTAAATTTTAGAATAACTATAAAATATAATACTGTAGGTGCGTCAAATATTAAAAATATAATATCATAAAAAAATATATTGCTACAAGCCTAACAAATTGCTAATAACCTTTAATCTGTCACACTAACAGAATCCCAATACACATTTTAATTTAATGTAAACTATGAAATTGCCTCTTAACAGCTTCCTAACTAAAAAAGAAATACGACATTGTCTTAAAGCAATTGTTTCTATTACATTACGTAATTTTTATCAAACGTATGAGTGTCTGAGTCACAGCTTCGGTCGCAATGTCAATGTAATAAGTTCGAAGTTTAAATGTAATAGGATGTGCTCGTTGCACTCATATGTAACGTCATAATAAGATAAAACAAATATGAACTACGCAATTATGAATAATGTTATATTTTTTAATAAGGACGTCTATAGACAACTTTTGTTTTAGATTTTCTTGCTTGAATCATAAAGTACCTACCCAATTGGTATTAACTTAATTTAGGAAATTTAAATGTGTGCGAACCTTCTGTTTCATTTTACATTAACTCATTTCATAGTTTGTCTACAATATTTTAACTTAAAATCAAGATGTAAATATTATACTTCGTTGCCATTTTGTAAACTGTTTTTTTTGTATATTTTTTTTTTGTCGTGGGTTGTCGCATATAAATTCTCTATTTAACGACGAACTAATTAAAATTTTATAGATACAAACGAAAAGTTCTTATAATACTAATAATAATTATTCATTTACAGCCAAGAGAAGATGATATCTGGAATGTATATGGGAGAATTAGTTCGCTTGGTTCTGGCTAAGTTCACAAGAATGGGATTACTTTTCGGAGGGCGCGGATCTGATCTCTTATTCCAAAGGGGAAGTTTTTACACAAAATACGTATCGGAGATCGAGTCGGATAAACCAGGCGACTTCACAAGCTGTATGGATGTCCTTGAAGAACTTGGTAAGTAATTATTTTTAGATATCATACCTATTTATTTACACGTATTTAAAATATATTGCACTGAAATGTATAAGTAATGTCCTATATAATAACTCTTGCTCGTCTTTAAAAAGTGACGATAAGAACTACTATTATGTTTACTTTGCATACCTACAAAATATTGTTTAACGCCATGACGTAACTTAACATTTTCATCAATCAAAGTGTTCTATGAAACGTTTACGATTACATAAGACTTTCTCAGCTCTTATAAATAGTAATTGTTTGATATTACATAATGTGGTGATATGCAATCACTACAGATAATGCAATTTTTTATTTGACTTGCAAGGGATCTATCTCAACATATCTTATACGACTTTTTAATGTCTGTAAAGTGATTACATATTTAGGTTTTTAAATGTGATTGTAAATCTAATAGTAATAACAACGACAAAAAAATACGTTTTTTTTCCAAACAACGTAATATTAGCTGAATGTTATTTTTACTATTAAATTCAGTTGCTATTTTAATTGTATATAAAAAAATCAAAAGAACTTTTTTATATATTCGACATAAGGATACAACTTAAATCCTCTATAATATTTAATACATCGTACATGACGAAGCAATTTTCTGGTAATAATTTTTATGTTTTACACCTACCTGTGATATGTTATCGTCCCGCTTGTTTTCGAAAGTAATTATTCGATTATTTTATTGAATAAGCTATGACGTAAGTGTCAGAAGTTGAAATACAATAAATATTGTATTGAACACGAATCAGTAAAAACTGGCTTTAATTAGTTTAGTGGTCTCTTACGCTATTGAGCGATACATTTTAACAATCGGATTTAATTAAAAGGGCTGTGGCATACCACAAAAGATATTAACAGTTATTAACTTATGAGACAGTGGTAGCGCAGTGGTAACGCGCTCGCTTGGATAATCGAATGAAGCGGGTTCAAATCAGGGTCTTGAACCTCTAATTCATGTGCGAATCATTTTTAAAATGATAATCACCTGAAATATCGTGAGGAAACCTGCATGTGTGAGAGAACTTACAAGTTTTCGAAAAACCTATGAAATCTGCTATCAATTTGGCTAGCATTGTGGACTATGGCATAATCCCCTTCGTATTACAGGAAGGCCCGAGCCCAGCAGTGAGACTCGACGTTTTAAAAGGGCTGAATACGTATATGGTGTAACAATGTCGTTTATTTCCAGGGTTGTCCCACGCGACGGAAGCAGACATGGCGGCAGTGCGGCACGTGTGCGAGTGCATATCGCGCCGCGCGGCGTACCTTGTGTCGGCGGGACTTGCCACGTTGCTAAACAAAATGGCGGAGCCCCGCGTCACGGTCGGCATCGACGGCTCCGTGTACCGTTTCCACCCGCACTTCCACACGCTCATGTGCGATAAAATAGCACAACTTGTCAACCCTGGCATTCAGGTACTTATTATCTCTTTATCATTTTTTTTTATTACCAGGCAACTGTTTGGCAAAGGTCTTACTTTGTATTGTAAGTAATTTATTGCTCTACGTGTACAGCGAA
This sequence comes from Boloria euphrosyne, assembly GCA_951802675.2. NCBI lineage: Eukaryota > Metazoa > Arthropoda > Insecta > Lepidoptera > Nymphalidae > Boloria > Boloria euphrosyne. The sequence continues at coordinate 7,090,665 of OX637879.1, read as the reverse complement.
AGTATTATCTTTTTAATTTTTCTTATCCGTTATATAAACCCGCATAATAGTTCGATATAACTTTTTATATTGATCAAGCAGTTTTTCTATTTTAATTAGTAAAAGATATCAATTCCGGCAAATCTTCTATGATAGTAAAATTGATACATAAAACAAAACAATAGGTGCAAATAATAATAATTATTCTATTTAAACGACTATAATCAAAAATTGTAAACATAGTATGTTTACATAATAAATTCGAAACGTTTAAAAATGTGATAATGCGTATATAATATAATTACTATAATTAAAAGTGAGATAATTGATCAATTACAAATGACAAAACCAAACAATTTTGACGTAGTCGATCAGTTTTAATAGATAAATCACTTTACTAGACACTGTGCAAATATGTAAATATGTACGATACACTAAACGAGATGACATTATTGTTTTAACTAAGAACCCGACGTAACTAAGTACCTATGCTTACTTGTTTCAATCCACGTGGTAGTAGAGTATTGAAGTGAAAATTTTCCATGAAAGAAATTTTTTTTTCTTGCACCTCTGAATTTTCCATGCATTTCAGGCATGATTACCACTTGTTTTACGGTGAAGGAAAACGTCGTGAGGAAACCTGCATGTCTGTGAGAACCTAGCATTTTTCGAAAGACGTTAAATCCGCCAACTTGTAAACATTTTTGCCTGTAAACTATAAAATACCTTAGCGATTTTGCAATTGTTGAATATTATTTTCTTGTTAGTATCAATTGTATTTAAATTTAGTAAAAATATTATATATTCAATGGCCCCTAAAAATTTTGTAATTTTAGGCGCACCAAACGGGTCCTACAGCTTTGTGATACAAATGCCAAGGATTTTTTAGACACACGTAGATAGATAGAAAAAAAATATCTTTTAACGTTGTATTGCTTTGTGTTTGCTTTTGTGAAAATAAAATCAACCTTGATCATAAGAATTTTAAAATACATACTTTCAAATTTCGATACTCGGCACCTTGTTTGCGCTCACTCTTATACATATTTAATTAAGGTCATTCACACTTGCTACGTAAATCACGTTTCTTTTATTATATAGAATGTATGTAATCAGTATAATGTTTATTAAATTTTAATATAAACTATTCCAGTGATTACGTGAAAAAATATATTTGAACTTAATTATCAATAGTGACATTAATGTCAACGCACAGACGAGCCCCTTTATGTGCGTACTCAATATGTTATTGCTGGAGAGTTCAATGTTCGTTTGATAAAATCCATTGAAACAAACCGGATTTGTTTTGAGCAAATATTATCGTTCGTACATGCTCGTAGGATCATCACCTATTGCCTACATACAGTTCCAAAGTAAACACACCCCAATGACGCAAGTAGGTTCTTACCTAATGATAATTTCATAGTGTGTTGTTGTTTTTTCCTCCTCCTAAGAGTGAACTTTACACTGAATACAATTTTGAACATTAACCAGCATTATTTTCTAATATAATATGTAAAATTGGATAAGCCATATAGCGTTTCGAACGTCACTATTATTTTATTAGAAAAATCACTATATTTTATAAAAAAACAAGTCCTCTGCCACGTCTCACAGTGGATCCATATTGAAAATTAGTGGACATAGGCAACAAAGTTCCAATATCGGTTCGATATTTTTTTATGTGATTCTTCATGATATTCCAGACAACTTTTACTCTTGTAAAATTTCTTCTAAAGTTGATCTTTTGTCTGAAAAAAAATAAATTAGATTTTTTTGTATGGAGCGAATCACGTTTATTTTTTTTCTTCAACTGTACGAATATGTTGGGTGTATGGCGTGAGTATATGATAGCTAGGGTCATTCTCTATCCACGAAAAAATATATCAGCGCCGGCCATCCGCGGCCGCGCGAGTAATCATTCGGTAAAAAAACAATATTGAAAATTACTGGACATAGGCAACAAAGTTCCAATATCGATTCGATATTTTTTTATGTGATTCTTCATGATATTCCAGACAACTTTTACTCTTGTGAAATTTCTTTTAAAGTTGATCTTTTGTCTGAAAAAAAATAAATTAGATTTTTTTGTATGGAGCGAATCACGTTTATTTTTTTTTCTTCAATTGTACGAATATGTTGGGTGTATGGCGTGAGTATATGATAGCTAGGGTCATTCTCTATCCACGAAAAAATATATCAGCGCCGGCCATCCGCGGCCGCGCGAGTAATCATTCGGTAAAAAAAAACAATATTTTCTATGAAATTTTTTGCCTTTTAAAATCATTTCAAAGTATATTTTCTGTCTCACTTGGCTGTTTTCACCTTCTTTTTAGTTAAATATATAGTTTTAATAGCACATAGGTACTCACAACTAGTAATTCTGGCACAGGTTTAGTTATTATTGCATGTTATCGGTGGCACCTGCATTGTGATTGATGACTCATTTGTTTGTGCGCTCGGCTAAGTGCACAACAAACGAGTCACTTAAACGAGTCATTTAGATTTACACAAAAAAGCCGACAGAACTCCTTGATTAGGTTTTTGTCTTCTTCAGAAACTGTGGTATTTAAAACAGAAATTATACTTTCATATAGAAACATATAATTTTTCAGATCACCACCACTTCTTAATTTCACAAAAAGATCTAGGTTGGTACAAAATCCAGCCATAGTTCTAAAGTAAATATAAAAATAAAAGTATTTCACTGTGTTCACAAATAAGCGACAAGAGCGAAACTAGAGGGACTTAATGAATGTCTTTGTATTTATAGTCAGTGTTAATTACTCAAGTAGTGAACATATTAACATGACTGAAAATTATTCAGCCATACAGAGACGAGCATTTTTCGATGACTCATTAATTATGCGCTTAGACGAGCGCACAAACAAATGAGTCATCAATCACAAAGCAGGTGCCACCGATAACAATAGATAACGTGCAGGTAGTAAAAAAAATAACAACCAATCAGAGACAATTATTTTTCGGTGACTCGTTTGTTATACACTTAGCCGAGCGCACAAACAAATGAGTCATCAATCACAATGCAGGTGCCACCGATAACATGCAATAAAAACTAAACCTGTGCCAGAATTACTAGTTGTGAGTACCTATGTGCTATTAAAACTATATATTTAACTAAAAAGAAGGTGAAAACAGCCAAGTGAGACAGAAAATATACTTTGAATTGATTTTAAAAGGCAAAAAATTTCATAGAAAATATTGTTTTTTTACCGAATGATTACTCGCGCGGCCGCGGATGGCCGGCGCTGATATATTTTTTCGTGGATAGAGAATGACCCTAGCTATCATATACTCACGCCATACACCCAACATATTCGTACAATTGAAGAAAAAAAAATAAACGTGATTCGCTCCATACAAAAAAATGTAATTTATTTTTTTTCAGACAAAAGATCAACTTTAGAAGAAATTTTACAAGAGTAAAAGTTGTCTGGAATATCATGAAGAATCACATAAAAAAATATCGAATCGATATTGGAACTTTGTTGCCTATGTCCACTAATTTTCAATATGGATCCACTGTGCGTCTGTTTGTCTGTTCGCGATAGATTCAAAAACTATTGCACCGATTTTCATGCTGTTTGCATGAATGGATAGTGGTTATCGATGAAAGTTTAAGTAGGTATATAATTTGACAAGTTTTATTACAAATTTACTAGTGGGACCCGCGGCTTTCAAAAGTGACCTGGAATAAAGAATAAGTTAAAATAAATAGTGGAACGTCACTATTCACGTATTATTAAAAATATAAAATGTAACGTATTACATCATTTAAATTTAATATAAGGAATTTGGCCAAGGGCGCGAGCAAAGTTATCTTACAAATAACTATATTATGTTAGGTACTTGAACAACTAATAAATACGTTAAATAAATGGCTGGAAAAGCGGTATGAACCATAAAGTTGTCATAAAAATTATTATCTAACATTTATCACGAAGTAAATCGTATATTATATAGGTACATATACAGTACCTAGTACCTAGTACCTACATATGATTACATTTTCTGATACCGCCACATTTCTTCGAAGTTATAGATATTGTTAGATGAGATACTAGATAGGAAGGTAATATTTATCAACAACCTTCTTATGAAATAGATTTTATAAATGAGAGTAGAGTAGGTAGGTACTTACGACTTACAAACGAAATAGATACTTACTATATTAATTTTAACATTTTGTTATAAATTTTGAAACTGATTAATCTTCATTTTATTTCCTATATTGTAAATATGTTTCTAGTTTTCATATTTTACATTAAAAAATTTACTTGTCCAAGAGTACCTACTTAGTTGCTTAAATGTATAATAGGTATGTAATAAACTCATTATTAAGAATATTATAGCATTTTGCCTAGAGTTATCAATAGGTAGTTAACATAGAAATATTATTGTAACATAATAACTTTTATCGATTTCTTCGTACCAGCTCGCGAAGTATGATTTAAATTAAAGCATTTAATTAACTAGTTTTCTTATTTCAAATTGATTTAAAGATTTATGGAAAAACATAATTCTACACTATAATAAGCTTAGAATAATAACACTTATTCTAAGACGATAAGTGCGTAAATGTAGCTTTGCGGATAGTATTTGAATGAAATTATACAGATACTAGCGCTAGAGTCGCTACTACTACTACTAGATTACCCCTTACAATTTAACAAATATACAAACACACAAACTTTACTTCTTTATAATATTAGTATAGATTGATTAAATAAGTACCACGTGTACTACAAGAGTAGTATCTAAACATATATTAGCTGAACCAAATATTTCTAACCGAAACAACGATACGAAAACACATATTTTATAGAACCATTACTTTTTAATATTTACTTATATTTTTTTGTTATTTCAGTTCGACCTTATGTTATCCGAGGACGGCAGCGGGCGCGGCGCGGCGCTGGTCGCGGCAGTCGCGTGTAGACAACAAGCGCTAGCGTAGACACGACCAATGGCAACGCACTAACACTGAGCCTTAGTAGGACTGCCAGATTTAAAAGAATCCCTAAAGCCATTGATTACGGTATATAGAATGAAAAGCAAAAGCAAGCTTTATAGTCTTGTTAGGATTATGATACCAAAAAGCTGAGCCAAGACATCTGGCAACATTCTTGTAAACCTACAATACCTCACTACTACTCACTGCTGTACTTCGAAAACTTGTATTTTGATTTTACTATATCAGTTTATTTTATATGTATAGTAGTTTTATTTTATATATATATATATATATATATATATATATATATATATATATATATATATATATATAGTACCTAATTCAAATCAGTTTTAATTTTTTTATACAGCTTTAATTTATATATTTTTTTCTCGATAATATGTTAAATCTAATACGAATATTCGAAGAGCAGAATTATATCGGCCCTGGACCACGCCACAATATACGGTAATTTTTATTGATATTATTTGGAATATGAAGTCACAAAATATAAAAATTTTGTATTTTTATATCACTCCTGAGCTGAGGTTACGTAGTCGTGCGATTGCTGTGTTGCAAATAGATGCTTTATTATAATTTGTATCTCGAACTATATTGTATAGCAAATAGCAATAGATTTTGTAGTATTTTAAATCAAGCGATTTATAGGGATCAAAATCGGTTTACACTTTTATTAGTTTAGTCTTTTGTTGTTGAGTGCTTGGACAGATAGTTTAACTGCTCTCTGTTGGATAGGAATTTTACTGATTCAGTTACGAATGAATATTTTACAATATAAAACCTCATTTCCAACGTAAAAAACATTAAATTGTCTTTACGATATTACGTATAAATGGTCACGTAAAATTTCTCATGATGGACACTAAGATTTAAATTTGAATTAAACAATGGGACTTATAATAACGTACTTATTAAAATTCATGTACTTTAAATTAGTCTAGTCACACGTTTTAAATTGGCTTCACGAAAACGGCCAGGGTACAAAATACAAAATAAGTATTATTTTTTTATTCGAAAACTAGAAGTACTATAGCAGACGACGAAATATGTCACTTTAAAGGGCTAAATTTTATGTTTTTGAGACTGACTTTATATAAAATGTAAGTGATCTTAGTGTCGATCTTCGCAGTGCACTGTCCCTGCACATTGCTTTGATTTTCGGCTCACGTTTTATCAAGTATTTAAGTACAGTGAATAAGTGTTTATATATTTATTGGATATTAGTTACAATGAAATGGTAGACTTTTAATGAGAATCTACTTCTAAGTGGGGTTATCGGAAAGGACACATTAGTTATGATTTAAATTTGAATGTAAACTCATACGTATATCTATAACATATAGCGTATGCAGTATCGCTTTAGACTAAAACAATAAGGTAGATAGAGCGTGAATATATTATAAGGTGCATATTATAAAAATACCAGTGTATACCAACACTAATACTGATATGAATGACTGAGTTTGTCTTCACTTTCGTACACGAAATGCTATGTCTATCTTATTTTTTTTATTCTGATCGTTACTAAGAGGTATCTTTGGATAAAAACAGCTTGTGTTAAACCAATATGGCTGTCTGATAGACACAGATATTAAAAATCAATTACACAATTTTTATGTTTACATACACTTGTTTGTAAACATAAAAATTGAATTAATTTATCTATGAGTGTTTTTTTTAATATTTTACTGTGATAGAACTAGGATTTACTGTAAAGTTTATTAGTTTTGGTTTCGTGATTATTTGAGTATATTAAATTATAATAAGTTATTTAGGAATTACATCGAGATATTCACTGCGAGTAAAAAATATAAATGTGGCTGTACACTCGCACCAATGTGAGTCTCTTTCGGCATATACCGGCGAAAGTACAACTTTCTCTATAATAACCTTTTTTACCCAGTTAAGGCTACGAATGCCCAAAACTAAGTTCCCTAGCCAATATCCTTTAATTCGGGCACAAAAACCTGACTAAAACGGTAATAATCGAAGTGTAGTAAGTATACTCTCGCATTCAAGTTTTTCGGCGAGAGTGTACAGCCGGTAAAAAAATTAGACCTAATTTGAATTAATTACAGTCACTAAAACGATATAACGCGAATATAAATTACGAAATTAAAATTCTTAAATACGATATTAGGTCAGCGTATGTATGACATTCATCACACCATTGTATAGTTCCTAGATAAAATAGGTGCATTTTATTTTAAGAATTGTATTTGTCATTAATTTTTGTTGCATGGAGTGTAACATTGTGTTAATTAAGAATAATGTTTAATATGTTGACTTTGTAAATCCTTATTTATTTTCAACAAAAATACTATAAACAATGAGTTTGCTGATCATTTTTAATAATAAATTTGAATAAATGTACTGATTGCTGGTCAACAAACATATTATGTACCTTAATATTGTAAAAAACATAATGTACTTTCAGTAGAACAGAGCGAACAGATTAAGTAATTAATTTTAATGATTATAAAATCAAATATCGTTTTGAAAAAATATCAGAATCGTAAACTCAATATAAATATTTAGGTACTCAAGTTTTTCTAGAGACATGACTTGTATATATAAATTATTTTTATAATAATAGTATATGAAATATTCTGCGTAGATATTATTTTAATTTTTGCTCAACATTTTATTTTCTAAAAATGCAACAGATGTTTAAGAATATAAAATTGATTTGTTTATCTGTATAAATGGCAAGTTGCTACATTCCACAAGTGTGAGGCAATAATAACATCAAACAACTAAAAAGTTTGCTAATAATGTTACAAATTAGCAAAAAATCACATATCTCCACTTTTAATGTTCGAATGTCCATTAAAATACTAATACTTGGGCCAAGAGCACTTTTTGAAGTAAATCTTCTACATAAAATGTTTACTAAATTAAATAATGATTTTATCGGCAAATGTATAAAATGTTTTATAAATATTTATTTAATATCAGAATCAGAATAATGGATACTGATTGTAAAATTAGCTAGTTCTAATTCTGTAAAAGCTGTTAATGATGTTATTTCAAGAATAAATTTTTAATTAAATTTTATGTCTATTATTAATTTTAACTAACGATATCATAGTCGTCATTAGTCGGTCGTGAAACTAGCATTCTTTTTTTTGTTTTATCTTCGCCAATTCGTTAAGTATGTAATTTGAAAGCACTTTACATATAATTTTATACTAAAACTTGTTTCTCCACTATGTCAATTTTGTAGCGATCTAACTATAAAATATATTAGGTATATAAATGCGAAAATTTGGATGAATGGATGTTAGTTTTATACTCGATCATGTCAGAACTACGAAAGGATGACATTTGGCATAGAGAGATATTATTATTATAGTCCACTGACTATAATATAGGAAATTTAAATTTTTCTGAGACAAAGTAACCTATGTGATTACACTTAATCACATAGGTTACTTTGTCTCAGAAAAATTTAAATTTCCTCTGGGATAGATTCATATTTTTATCTTTTATTAGGGACTACCCTGAAGCGAGAAAAAGAGAGGGCAAGTCGCTAGTAATATAATTTAACACACTGGGAAGTGGGAAAACATCATCACTGTGGGTTGCTCTCCTGGTACTCGTGTGATAGCAAAATGGACCGTTGAAACAACTCCACGGTCTGCTTCGGCAAACTTGCCGAGGAGACGTCGAAGTTGAATGCGTAAGCGTTTTTGCGACGTTCCATTAAGAAGTTTTAGGTTTTGGTCGGCAACATTGATTTTCTAGTCTGCGACACACACATAACCATCTGCCACTTATAAATGGTATAAACGTAAATGTATTTCATAACGTGAAAAAAGTATTAGCCATAAATTTCTAAAAACGACTAGATAGAATCAGTTGTTTCCTGTTTTATTATATGTAATGTTACCAAGTATCCTAGCTTTAGAAAAGCAAGGAAATACATCAAAAAGTGAAAATGTATACCTATGAAAGTAAACAAAGTAAAATGAATAATACTTTAAAAATTTATAATAATTTTATTTTTATTGGTTTAGATTATCAAGAATACAATGTGTTTTAGTATTTGGTCTAGCTGAGATTTATTTTCACAAAATTTCTTATATAGTATGGGACCTTTTATCTATAAATAACCAATGTAAATTGTAATTTTTTTTAAACTAAAATTATAATAAGTTATAAAATTACAATAAGGTAAGAGTATTTATAATACATAATACATTATTATTCATAAAGTAAAAGGATGGCCAAAAAATTAATTTATTAGAAAATTTTTACATAAACACATATTTAACAAGAATGTTTAAAAGAATTGATAAAACATAATATGTTATGTCCCCTGACAACTGTAACATTTCTTTATAGAATACACTATATGTCATGGTCACTTAGGTTATACATTATCAAAATACATTAATAAATCTCTATAGAGTGAGAAAGATTCATATAAAATGATATACAAGCTACTGTATGTGAGATATTATTGACTTTTTAAATCAATGCCTAAATTATTATTTTAAGATCACTTAGTTCTAAGCCTAGTTACAAACAAAATAAAAATACATCACAATCAAAGGTAGAGAGAATAACTGATAGATCAAATTCTTTCATATTTTCTAAGTAAACTTAAAATTAAAAATAACATATTTAAACATGGCAAGCACAGTCTGATGGTGCTCTCACTGGTTTCTTTGGTGCTGATAATCTCTTTGATGTACCTGTACCATACTGTATACCAGAACCTATTCTTTCAGGATCTAGTTCTCCAGTTTCTATCTTAGCAAGAATTGTTTTTGAGCACTTTAAAAATGCTTCTTCAACATTTTCTCCAGTCTTAGCACTAGTTTCTAAAAACATCAATTCTGGAAAAATATGTTTACATATTAGGTTTGTTATTGTCATTGATGTCTCTTACTTCTTTATATATATTTTTTCTATATAATATAATATATGGACAAACTTACCATTTTCTTGGGCAAATTGACTAGCTTCTGTAAATGTTACTTCTCTAGACTCTTCCAAATCCTTTTTATTTCCAACAAGTAATATAACAATATTGGGACTTGCAAGAGTGCGAGCATCCCTTAGCCAGTTTGAAAGTGTATTAAATGAATCACGCGAAGTAATATCATATACAAGAAGAGCTCCAGCAGCTCCCCTATAATACGACCGTGTGACAGAGCGAAATCTCTCTTGTCCAGCAGTATCCCATATTTGTAACTTAGTTGATTTGCCTCCAATATTTATAATCTTGGAGCCAAACTCAACTCCAATAGTATGGCAACGATCTTCTTTAACTAAAAGTTTACATTAGAATCATAAATTCATAGACTCGAATTACGGTAAATTACACGGAACACAATCGGCAAGTCATAGGATGTTATCTACTTACATTTGTTTCCAATAAAATTGTTGAGGAGACTTGATTTTCCAGTACCAGCACTCCCAATCACTAAAAACTTAAATAAGTATTCTGAAACATGAAAACAATATATGTATACGATATCAGTTAGTAATTTACCTATCTATAATAATTATGAATCTTTCATACCATATGATTCAGACATTGTGATTTCTTTTCGTTTTATATTACTATATTAAAAAAAGAATTGACAATAATAATTATATTCTAGTTAAAAACATGAGATTTCCCTCTACGAAAAAATTGATATTTTTCTAAATTGTCAATTGATTGTCATTTGTCAAACAAAAAGAATTTTTTTTTTTTTGGGATTTTTTGACCTGGTAATTACAACCTTTAGGTCAACTCTTATTTATTCGTATACGTAATAATATCAAACAAAAAGAAAAATATCAAGCATAGATTAGATAACCTCACAGCACAGGCCACAGAGGACTAACTTTGTTAAATATAAATATGCGAGAGTTTCGTGTAATTAAGTATTAATCATACGGCGTATATTTTTCTCTCATAAGTATTGTGTTGTTTAATCATTGTTATATCGTCTTGTTAAGTAATTTTTGTTTTGTAATAGAACTACATTCTGTGCAACTAAGTCAGAATGCTATTCTATCCTAGTTGCACTGTGCACAGCACTGAGCACATCCATCTATCATCATGTCTCTGGCGGCCGTAAATAGACAGCTCACAGTAAAGGCCTTATTACACCTTCCTAAATTTAGTCGTCCTAATTAGGATTTAGGAAAGGAAAGCAAAATGATGTTTCTGATTACACTATCCTAAATTTAGTAACCATACACGAATTTACAGATTAAGTATAAGTTTCTACGAGTGCAACCATAGAGTATATTACTATATTATATAACGTTTTCATTAACTATAATAATAATTTTTATCGTTTTTATTCCAAAGATAAGTTTTTATCGTTTTTATACCAAAGATATGGCATATCTTTATATAATTGAATAATATTAATTAGGATCTCTCTTTCCTTTGCCATTATACTCGTTGCACTTTAACAAAATAACATTTAATTTTTTAAAAATTTTAATAACATGTGCACACGCACTACGCAGTCGTCACGTTATTATAACAATAATAAATGTACTCTCTTTGGTCAGTCCAGAACAAAAATCATAATAATAAACCAAAAATACTTGCTGTCCACAGATAATTAAGGTCGACTTGAATTTAGCAACCATACTTCTTCCTAATTAGGTTTTTAGGATTCTAACTTGCTAAATGCGATTACACTTTCCTGAATTTAGTAACTAAATCATTTAGGAGACTAAATTCAGGAAGGTGTAATAAGCCCTTAACCGTGAAGCCAACGTACTCCCTCAGCCACTGGCCTCTATAATACCACTGGACTGGCTGTTGTCAACGTGCTTTTGTGGCTGCTTGATATTCGCCATTTTGGCGCTGTCCGCCGCTGTCGGACGTAGCGAGAGTTCATGGTACTAAAACTAATGGTCGATATAAAGATTTTTATTTTTTTATTTTTATTAATCAATAACCGTATCATCATAATTACTACTTATGTTATATTAACAACGAAAATGCAAAATTACTTTACAGTAAACAAGCACTTCTCGCTGTCTTTTGAAATATACGTCAAAATTAGTTCTCGGGACTCTCGCTAGTGGCGCTTCAAATGGACACAAAAAAATTGCTGTCAAACGCTTGGAACAGCCAGTCCAGTGGTATTATAGAGGTCAGTGCTTCAAATGGACACAAAAAAATTGCTGTCAAACGCTTGGAACAGCCTGTCCAGTGGTATTCCGTATTATAGAGGTCAGTGCCCACAGCCCACTCATTGTTGCAAAACCTGTGTATAACCCGTAACATGAAAATGTAGCAATATACTCTATGATGAAAATTGTAATCTATCCAAGGATTCTGGCGGGAACCTTGAAAAAGCGCGGTTGACTTTAGAAAATTAATTTTAAATTTTTCCTATAAAGTGATTTTTTTATAGTTAAAGTGAATTTAAATATTGCTATTAGCGGCTGAAAAGCACAATAGCAATGGAGATAAACGAGGGGGGCGGGTCTAACCCGCCCACCTCAAAAAAAATAAAACGGCCACAGCCTAGGGATGAAGGACAATCGGACTCCGGCGGTGAGCGAGATGCGTATCTGCCCTATTACAAACCGAATTATAAAAGACTATATCCGGAAAACTCAACCAACACAGACTTTAAAGTGTATGTAGAATCCATAAACGATGATAGATTGGGTAACAAGAGCCCTATATACTTAAATCATCTTTTCTCAATGGACATAAAAGGTGTGACGGGTATTCAGAGGGTGAATGCCAATAAAATAGCAGTTATTTTCAAGCAATATAATACGGCCAATAACTTTATTAATAACACTACTTTCCTCACAAAATATAACATGAAGGCATTCATACCGGCAGCGCAAATTGAAAAAACCGGCATCATTAGATTTGTTCCAACGAATATATCTAACAAAGAACTCTATACAAGACTTTCTTCAATTTATGAAATAGTGGCAATAAGAAGGTTTACAAAGAAAATAGGACAAGAGCGCATCCCATTACAGACTGTAAGCGTTACTTTTTTATCTAATGTACTACCTGATAATGTTCAATATGATCTATTCTCGTATAGAGTTTTTGAATACATTCCACCATTATTACAGTGCTATAGGTGTTTTAAATTTAATCATTCAGCAAGGATTTGTAATGGTAAACAAAGATGTAGTATTTGCGGAGGTGAACACATGTATAAGGAATGTGATAAACCAACAGAAATCAGCTGCATAAATTGCAGTGGGCCTCACCTTGCGATATCTAGATTATGTCCTATTAAAGCAAAAAAGATCATTGAAAAGAAAAACAACATATCTTATGCAGGTGTCACCTCTACAAAACAAGTCATCACCAATGAAACAGATTTTCCTCCACTCTCACCACCAAAATCACAACTTGTAAATAGTAATGTTATTGTAAATAAATCTATAAATATTCCTGTAAATAAGTCTGTACAAGATGTAAATAAAGCTAAAATAGTTAATTCTAAAGACCTTAAAACTCAAATAATTTCCAATAACGATGTACTTATGGCCCTAGTGCAGACGTTGGTGGAATTAGGCAATAAAGATGATAGTACACCGACTAATATTAAAACTATTAAAGATACATTATTAAAAAACTTAACATAATGGATTGTGTAGGGCCTAGTTCTACACAATCCAAGTTACGTATTGCGCAGTATAACATTCAAAGTGCAAATAGTAAAAAACCTTTATTAATCCAATTTTTAAAACAACAAAATATTGATATTTGCCTTCTTAATGAGACATGGTTCAAAGATAATAATTTTAAAATACCAGGATATAATATATACAATAAAAATTCAAACAATACACATAATGGAGTTGCAATACTAATAAAACCACACCTTAAGTATAATATATTAAATACCAGATTTTATGAAGACATTCAAACAGTTGCTGTATCTGTATCAACAGGACATAGTAGTTTAACAATTCTTTGTGTATATTGTCCACCTTCAAGTGGACGGATACGAATTAATAGACTCCGTTACATTATTAATGATCTACCAAAGCCCATATTTATGAGTGGTGACTTTAATGCTCATCATATTGCATTTGGTTGTTTGTCAACGAAAAGTAGAGGTCAGGATTTATTTAATTTAATTGATGACTTAGATTTGTGTATTTTAAATGATGGTAGACCTACAACTATAAATCGCCCTAGACAAATTGCTTCTGCCATAGATGTAAGCTTTATAAGTGGCAGCCTCGCACCACTATGTGAATGGTCTGTACATGATGATACAATGGGAAGTTACCATTATCCAACAATAACAGAGATTTCATTACATATAGATAAATATCATCTCAATTCCCCTGTAGATAAGTTCATATATAAAAAAGCTGACTGGAAAACATATACAGCTCTTTCAAAAACAATGTTTAATGATTTGATACTTCAACCACATGATCCTATTTCAACCTATAATAATTTCTGTTTTCATTTAGATACTCTTAAAGAAATGTCAATTCCAAAGCTCACTAAAACAAACACTTTCATAAGCAGACCACCAGCTCCCTGGTGGAATAGTATATGTGAACAAAGTGTTATTGCTTCATATAATGCACTAAAACTATATAGAAAAGAGTCTACTATTGAAAATTATATTAATTACAAAAGAAAAGATGCCCAGAAAAAGAGAACAATTTCAGAACAGAAAAAAATAGGATGGAATAATTTGTGTAACACTTTTAATAGAAATACTCACATAAGTAAAATTTGGAATTTATTAAAAATGTTCAAAGGCATAAGACCTAAGAATAAATCATATACAAATGAGTTTATATCTCCACTCTTAAATAAATTATCAGATAATAGCAACTTAATTGAAGTAGATCAACTGAACATTCTTTTTGAAACCAACAATGATAACCCAAATTCTAAATTTTTACTGGATCCTTTTTCATGGTCTGAATTTTTAACAAGCTTGCACTCTAGACGAAATACAACTCCTGGCTTAGATGATTATCCTTACATCGTAATTAAAAACTTAGATGTATCTGCCCAAAAGTTGTTTCTTAACATTCTCAATTTGCTTTGGCTTAATAAATGTATTCCACAGTCATGGAAAACACAGTGTGTTGTCCCAATACTTAAGCCCGACAAATCTCCTGAGTTTGCTAGTTCTTATAGACCAATTTCCTTGTCATCATGTCTTGGTAAAATATTCGAAAATATGGTGAAAGTTCGTCTTGACTGGTATGTTGAATCAAAGTGTTTCATTCCACATATACAATATGGCTTCCGTAGAGGGCGTAGTAGTGCAGACAGTTTCACCTCTTTAATCTCTGACCTAAAAAATGCAAAACATAGAAAATTAAACACTGTTTGCGTATTCCTAGATGTCCAAAGTGCTTTTGACAGTGTTGATCCTGGTATACTAGTTCAAATCATGTCTAGGTTAGGTGTGCCCGGGCACTTATGTAAGTGGATTTTTAATTTTTTGAACAATAGAACAATCTATGCTAGACATAACAATATTTTATATGGACCCAAATATGCCTCAAGAGGCACAATGCAGGGTGCCATACTATCTCCATTGCTGTACAATATATACACAAGTGAAATTTGTAAATATGTAAATAATAGGAATGTAAATATCTTACAATTTGCTGATGACATTGTATTATACAGCAGTAATTACAACCTAGAGATTGCAATAGATAACATGAACAAATCCTTATTTCAACTATTACAATATTATAATGATTGTTTACATTTAAAAATTAACCCCTCTAAAAGTAGTGTTATGTTTTTTGGCAATGAAACCCCAAACTCAAATGTTATTTACAATAATGAAATTATAAATAAAGTCACTTCAAAGAAATTTTTAGGAATAATACTAGATCCAAAATTAACTTTTGAAGAACATATTAAATATATATCCAAAAAAGCTCACACAGGACTAAATGTTATCAGATCACTTTGTGGTGTAACATGGGGTGCAGATCCTAAAATATTGTCAATATTGTATAAAAGTATTGTAAGAAGTCACTTAGATTATAGCTCACTCGCTTATATGAATAGTTCTCATGTAAATAAATTAGACATATTGCAGAATAAGGCTTTAAGAATAATATCTGGTGCTATGTGCTCAACTCCCATAAGGGCCATGGAAGTTGAGACAAAAGTGATGCCTTTGATTTTGAGGCGAATTTTACTTGCTGAAAGATTCTGTCTCAAACTAATAGCATCAAATAACATTCAAATAATAAATAAAATTGTACCTTATATAGATAGATCCCCAAGAAGACCATTAACAACAGCACACGGTCTACTATGTGGTAATTCTCCAACACTGTCTGATATATTTCTGGAAATAGACAATAATTTTTCTAAAATCAGAAAACAGTTTCCATGGCCATGTTACTCTTTCTCTTATCAGTGTATTTCACATCCAATTAATGTAGTTCAACAGACAATAAACAATAATTCGGAAATGCTTCAATTTTTGGAGGAAAATACAATGTACTATGTTATCTACACTGATGGGAGCAAAACAAGTGATTATGTACATGCTGCTCTATATGATCCACAAGCAAAATTTTCTTCAAGTTTTATTCTGCATGAACCCTGCTCTATATTTACGGCAGAGGCATATGCAGTGTATCAGGCATTAATGCGTATTCGCGAAATCAATAACAATAAATGTTTTTTAATAATTTCTGATTCCTTAAGTTT
Organism: Boloria euphrosyne; assembly: GCA_951802675.2. Classification (NCBI taxonomy): domain Eukaryota; kingdom Metazoa; phylum Arthropoda; class Insecta; order Lepidoptera; family Nymphalidae; genus Boloria; species Boloria euphrosyne. The sequence continues at coordinate 7,074,022 of OX637879.1, read as the reverse complement.
GATAACAGCTTTAACTACCCTCACAGTCAAATACAAGTCTAATTATATCCTTTACTTCATTAAGCAAATAATTCACCAATACCACAGTAAAAATATCCAAATTTTCTTTCTATGGGTGCCTTCCCACAAAGGTATCTCTGGCAATGAAATGGCTGATAAAACTGCATATGAAGGAGTTAATGCTGTTGACGTTAGAAATACAATGAATGTTCCTATGTCCGATTACTTGCAATGTATTGACCAAAATATTCAAAAGTTGTGGTTAGAAATGTGGAAGAAAGATCAAGATACGAAAGGAAAATGGTATGGAAGCATACAAGAAAGCTTACCTGCAAGACCTTGGTATCATCGTATGCCAGATGCTTCTCGAGACTTTATTACTATCATAAATAGACTGCGTTTCGGTCATAATACTACACCGTCACACCTTGCTCGACTCGGCATTATTGCGAATGGAACCTGTTCTCAATGTAATTCAAGTGATGGAACTGTGGAGCATGTTATCTTTGATTGTCAAAAATTTTTGATTGACAGACTAGTGTTGGCCAGTGAACTCAGTGATGTTGAAAATAAGTGTGATTTATTGTCCCGCCCGCCGCCATTAAAACAATTGTTACAAGACGAACTTACTTATAAGCACATCTACAAATACATAAAGAATACAATTAAAACAATTTAATGGGATGTGCTCATAGACATATTATTACGTATACGAATAAATAAGAGTTGACCTAAAGGTTGTATTTACCAGGTCAAAAAATCCCAAAAAAAAAAAAAAAAATAATCTATCCAAGTGTCAATGTCAAAAATTAAGATATAATAAATAATAATATAAATAAAAAAATATTTTTCACAGAGTACGCTATATATGTAATAAGTCGAGAAAGTTTTTTTTTGTTTGTAAATTTTGTTCCATTATCGAAACGACGCTTTAAAATATATTATATATTAAAAATAAAACGTGTTTCATACTTTTAATAACTAGGGGGAAGTACATTAATATATTGATAATATTCACATTTATCTAAACATTATTACAATGAGTCGTAAGCAGAATAATTTGGTTTGTATATTCACCTTACTAAGCATAATTTAAACATTACCTATTTTATATATTCTCTTTGTTTCTTTTTTTCAGAAAAAAATTAAGTCACTGTGCTATTTAGCATTTGGGGGCTCTTTATCATATCAATTTATTTATTACAAAAAAGATTTTAATGGGTACTATGACAATATTCTCCAGCCTTTAAGCCAAAGGCTAAACCCAGAATGGGCTCATAAAGTAGGAGTTTTTGCAATTAAGTACGGTCTTTTCCCCTCTGAAGACTACAAAGATCCCAAAGTTCTTGTAAGTCTATAATTGTTATCATAAGGATTTAAATTAATATAATTATTCTGGTATACTGAGTTTTTTATAACCATGCCTGCCAATCAATGTTTTATATTTCAGTTTTTAATATTAATAATAATTATTTTTAAATTTTTTTTAGAAAACCAGATTCTTGAGATATGAACTTAATAATCCAATTGGAATTGCAGCAGGATTTGATAAACATGGTGATGCAATAACAGGATTAAGAAATATAGGTTTTTCTGTTGTAGAAATTGGTTCAGTGACACCTGAACCACAACCTGGTAATCCCAAACCTCGAGTATTCAGACTTCCAGAAGATAGTGCTGTAATTAATAGATATGGATTTAATAGTGAAGGACATAAGGAAGTTTATAGTAAAATACATAATATAGACAAAACTGTATTGCAAAATGGGTTATTAGGTATTAATTTAGGCAAAAATAAAACATCTGATGATGCAGTGCATGATTACATTTTAGGGATAAAGCAATTCTATAAAATTGCAGATTATTTTGTGATAAATGTTAGCAGGTAAGCTTTTAGAAAATCAGGTAATATATAATAATTAAAGAATATTAGTTATATTTTACAATATTTTATGAATTATTTTTAGTCCAAATACACCAGGGTTGAGAGCACTGCAAAATAAAGAAGAACTACGAAAACTATTGTCTGAGGTTAACAAAACTTTAAATTCATTGCAAATAGAAAACAGGCCACCTCTTTTATTAAAATTAGCACCAGATTTAACTTTAGAAGAAATTCAAGACATAGTAGCTGTAATTACTCAAAAACAGAGCAAAATAGATGGGCTTATAATTTCTAATACAACTATTGAAAGACCTTCACTAACAAATCAAGAATATTCTAGAGAAACAGGAGGTCTTAGCGGCAAACCACTAAAAAATAAATCTACAGAAATGATTAGAACAATGTATAAACTAACAAGAGGTACATACTTTTTGATTTTATGAAATAATATAACATTTAGTAATAGGCTGACTCAATTGTTTTCTATACTACTATGATTTTTAATTATGAAATAATTTTAGGTACCATACCAATAATTGGTGTTGGAGGAGTATTTACAGGAAAAGATGCCTATGAAAAAATATTGGCTGGAGCAAGTGTGGTGCAAATATATACAGCTCTCATTTATCATGGACCCCCTATTGTTACCAAGATAAAATCAGAACTAGCACAATTATTAGAAAAAGATGGTTACAATGATGTTAGTGCAGCTGTTGGGAAAGGTGTAAAATAAAATAATAACATAAATTAATTATTATAATGTAGGCAGTTATTAAATAAAGTTTCAGTAATATTTTTTATTAGGACTTCTTATATTCAGAGTTATCCAATACTTGTCAACCATTCATTTTCTCTTCCTGACCTGGAATTAAAATTTTCTATGTATTTTAATTTAAATGTAGTAGGGACTAAGAAAAGAAAGCCTTGCAATTATTCTTACCTAATATTTTACAATTTGGTAAATGTGATTGAAGATATTGCTTGCACTCATCAAGATTGTTGACTGTAGGCAGACTGAATAGTAGTAAAGTTTTTAAATTCTTTAATGATTTAATCTCTTTTACACCATTGTCTGACACATTTACACACTTTGATACTTGAACATACAAAAGTGTAGCATGTCCATAAGCCAGACCTTTCATTGCTCTATCATCAATATACTTATTGTCGTGGAGTACTATTTTCTTCAATTTTGTGCAGCCACCTAAAAATGTATATATATATATAATAATAATTAAAATTTCAAAGTAAGTTATTTAAGAGAAAAATATTTTAACATACTTAAATGTGGAAATCCATAATGAGAAATAGAAGATGCTGTACCATCTATTTCTACGATTTTTGGCACAGAATGTTCTTCTGATGGTAATAAGTTATAGTCATCAAGTTGTTTTCCATCAGACCAAACAACTTTACCTCCATTCTTTAATACCCATTCTGCACAGGCTCTATCTGGTCCCACACTTTTTATGCGTTCTGGATCAGGTTTATTAAACATCATATTAACATACTCCCAAAAAGATCTGCTTGGTACAACCGATAGTTTAGTGTTGTTATGAATGTTTGCGAAAACCTATAAATAGATGGTACATTCATAATATTGTTTATAAATATAACTACTTAAGTACATTATGTGTGTGAGTATATACATACATGACGGCGTATAGTTAACATTCTGTTATTGAGCACAAAAGATGAATCTTCTATTAACAAACTGAATTCGAGTTTACCGACATTTATCTAAACGGAAAGTTTTTGAGTTTGTCTTTGTCCTTCATGATTATCGCTTAAGCCTTAAATCAAATTGACATTTGACAATGACTTATGAGTTATGACTTTTTTTTTCAGTTTAGAATTGCATCAACAGATACAGAATGCAACATTGATTTCTCATTTCGGCACAAGCACATTGCTTCCGTTTTCCAATTACAGAGCATAATGCGACTCAGTGGCGCACAATGCCGATTTGTGCTGATGCTAATTGGAACGTGAATATAATGATTCGATTATATATTTCTGCAAAATAAATATGTTTATAGTTTTGAACTCTAAAATAAAATTGTATTCACATTATAAACGTGGAATATAAAAAGAAGTGAATGTTATTACTCTTGTAACCTTCATCGATACACGGTATATTTATTTTTTTAACACAGCATCACGCAAAAGCAGTGTTCGATTGTGCGAAGCGCTGTTGTAGTTGGAACATTCAACATTGAGCATTATGCCGCATAATGCGCCTTAGTGCTGTAATTGGAAAAGGCCCTGCGACAGAATGGATAGGTATTAGGTAATAATTAATAAACGTAGGTCATAGGGAGGTACTTAAAAATAAATGACACCTTCGTTACAACTTTTCTTTTCTTCAAAGCTTTGATAACAGTAATTGTGATGCTTTCTCAGGTCTTCCTTGTATTAGTAGCTCTATTATCATTTTCAAGTTTCAAACATTCGTTTCAAAGATCTATATTTTTCGCATGTTGCATACCTATTAAGCGCTTTCCTATTCCTATCCTATTTGATGACCATATGAGTCAATTGTTACTAGGATATGTGTTAATATTAGAGAATGGGGATATAAATCGGGTAAATGTTTTGAAGACTGTAGAGCTAAAAGCTATTTGAATTTGCACCCCGTCCTTTTCTTTCTTTCTGCCCAAAAGTTACCTAGAATAGATCGCTCTCTAACGATAAAGGCGCTTATTGTACTCTTCTTCTTCCCGCCTTTATCCCACGCTATGTGGGGTCGGCACAACATGTCTTCTTCTTCCACTATCCTCTGTCATTCGTCAACATAGCATCCACCCCTTTTACACGCATATCCTCTTTTACACAATCCATCCATCTCTTTTTCGGTCTTCCTCTACTCTTTTTTCCTTCTACATGCATACTTAACATTTTCCTCGTAATATGATTTTCTTCCCTCCGCATCACATGTCCATACCATGCCAGCCTATTACCCCTCATCTTTTCTATAACTGGCGCTACTTTCAAACAGCCCCTTATATACTCATTTCTTATCTTATCTCTTCTAGTCACACCACACATCCATCTCAACATTCGCATTTCAGTCGCATGCACTTTTCTTTCGTCCATCCCTTTCACCGCCCAACATTCTGAACCATACAATGCAACAGGTCTAACGACTGTTTTATAGATTTTCCCCTTAAGTTTAAGGGGCACTCGTGGTCGCATATAACGCCTGAGACCTGTCGCCATTTCATCCATCCCGCATTCATTCTATTATTCACGTCTCGGTCAATATTGCCGTCGTTTTGAACGATTGAACCAAGGTACCGGAAATTGGAGCAGACTGGTAGGGGTACACCATTTAAGGCAATACTAGAGAAACATGTAGGGCCACCAAAGTTACAGAACAAATGTTCTGTTTTGGTTCGGCTGATCTTCAGTCCAACATTTTCCAATTTCTCTTGCCATTTTTCCAGTCTGCTCTGGACCTCGGACGAATCTTCACCGCTTCAAAGGCGCTTATTGTACTATTTCTCTCAATTTTGTAATGGACAATGGTGTGTCTGTTTAATAAAAAGATTTATTAAAACTAAATGAAATCAATACGTATGAAGTAATAAAATACAGTAATCAGCGCGACGCCAAGCGAGCGCCAACTTTGGGCCATTTAAAAAAATTTGGCGAGATCTATATATTTGTAATTTTCTATTTGTACACACTCACTAAAGCTTTGTTAGGACAGTCTCCTCTAATGGGATAATAATATTTTATTTCACTTATGATGTTCATAAATGAAAAAAGACTTGAGTTCATAGCAATGCAAAGGGACGGGATGTTTATAAAGGGAACAAATAACTTAAGGTAGATAGATGATAGATCATAATATCTATCATCTGTATATAGTTTATGGTGTAGGCGTATGTGCAGCCTCAAAAAATTAGTATCCAGAGCTATAAAATAAATTAATATAAAAAAGGTCCATAGAGAAGGCTGTATGGACTATAGTCCTTTGCCTTTCCCTATTGGGGATAAATTTTAAAAACAACAACAAAGGTCCATAGAGAACTGTCAACATAGACCATAGAGAAAAGTTTAAAGAACTGACCTTTATTTTTCATCTATGGTACTGACAAGTGTATAATCTATGGTACTGACTACTGACTACTGTGAAGGTGAACTGTGGCTACCCTACCCCAGCCTGCAAATTTATGATATTTGCAATGAAAAAAATACTAATCGATAGATTTTCAATAGCTCAATTTAACTACGTAGCCCTTTCAAATTGCTCACCTTTAATTATTTAATTAAAAATCAATAAAGTCATTGAAAAAAAAAATTTATCTGTATATTCAAACTCCTATATCTTTTGATGTATACAATATTTCAAATTGCTCAAAGTTCTAAAACACTGCTCAAGTTGCATTTGTAATTGCTCAAGTAGAAATTTTACCAGCTCCACTTTCGCTGATTATTAAATAATTAAAAGTATAGTTGTAACAAATGTAACGTAGGTTAAGTGAGCGTGCGCATGCGCACCGCGCATTGTCGGTCGGCCTCGGCGGGCTTGGACAATCGTTCCAATTCAACGTCTTAATTCTGTTTCTCGGTGGATTTCTTTAAATTTATTGAATTTATGAATTGTTCACATTACGTGATTCCACTTCAGATATTATAACATAAAGAATAGATCTGGAATCTACCAATAAATGAAAATTAATACCAACAGATAAATTAAGACAAAATCTTATGTTCAAATGCTTATTCTATTAACCCATTCGTTGCTACCAACGCACCATTTGCGTTGATCGAGATTACTACGTCATGCCACCAACGTACCATATGCGTTGAGTGTACTCTAAGAAGTTTTTTGGCATTACATAAAAATGGTAGAAAATTATTTAAATATTTGGCAACATTCACGGTTAGAAACAATTTTTAAATGTGGAAACAGAATTAAGACGTTGAATTGGAACGATTGTCTAAGCCCGCCGAGGCCGACCGACAATGCGCGGTGCGCATGCGCACGCTCACTTAACCTACGTTACATTTGTTACAACTATACTTTTAATTATTTAATAATCAGCGAAAGTGGAGCTGGTAAAAACTCTACTTGAGCAATTACAAATGCAACTTGAGCAGTGTTTTAGAACTTTGAGCAATTTGAAATATTGTATACATCAAAAGATATAGGAGTTTGAATATACAGATAAATTAATTTTTTTTCAAAGACTTTATTGATTTTTAATTAAATAATTAAAGGTGAGCAATTTGAAAGGGCTACGTAGTTAAATTGAGCTATTGAAAATCTATCGATTAGTATTTTTTTCATTGCAAATATCATAAATTTGCAGGCTGGGGTAGGGTAGCCGTGAACTGTTTATATTGTAGGTAGCAACTAGCAATATACTCTATGGTGAACTGTCAACTGTGAACTGTCAACTGTGAACTGTCAAAGAATAAGTTTAAGTACCTAACCGAGATTGCCGAAAATAAATAAAATAATTTGTTTTTCTTTATGTTATTTAAAAATTAAAATTACAATTCCAAATAATAACTTATTTTGTGTTTTTAAGTGTTATTTTTCACTAATTTTCTTAATAATGAAGGCTGTTTTAATATTTGATAGTGTCAATGATTTAATTTTTTCTAAGTGGGACGATGATTTCTTATGTAGAATGAAATCTTTTAATGGTCAAGTAAGTCTTCCGTAGAAAACCTCATTTTAATGTTTCAAAAGCAATGATTATTTGCTAAAAATTAGATAAAGTCGTAATGCCAAACATATTGATAAGAAATGAATCAAAAGATCTTATTTATTTATTTGCAGGATAAAAATGATAATATTAGTGATTGCAATCATGTTTCTCAGTTGTTGTCTCCTATTATTACATCTCAAAGGGTCATGGCTGCTCAATTTAGTAATACATATACCTCGATGCAGTGTAAAGATAACACTACTATTGTGTTTGATGAGGTTTGTGATATATTTAATTAATATAGGTATATAAATATTTAATGTGTCATTAATATTATATGCAAAAATCTTACTTTTGCTATTTATTCAATGGTAATATAATGTGTTTTAGTGGCTTGATCATGTGTTCATGATAATATGTAAGGAGGATGTTGATGATGCTCACAGAGAACTTCTGGATTGTAAGACTCTTGTGCAACATATTTGTGGCCAAAACATTAACCTGTAAGTTATATATATTAGTTTCTTTAAATACATAATATACCACTAACACTTCATATTATAAAACAAAGTCTTCTGCAGCGTCCATCTGTTTGTATGTTCAAACTCAAAAACTACTGCACAAATTTTTATGCTGTTTTCACCAATGAGTAGAGTGGTTCTCAGGAAAGGTTTTTGCAAATAATTTACCAAGTATGTGTATACATTAAGTAGTGGAACCCGTGGATTAAGTGAAGCAAGAGTGAGATGCTAGAATTAGCATAATTTTTATCACTGATTTACTCATGCTTGGTTTTCAATAGTTAATTTTGCGCCTGCTTTGTGTAGTTAAATCATCAAATTGAATTATTTTAGTATTTGTAGCTAATCTACAATTTTTTGATTGCAGTTTACATTCTCCTGTGTACCAAGAATGGTTGTCAGTATTGTTAGAAAGCCGTACTAAAGGTGATTCTATACCTGGAGCAAGTGGTATGATTGGAGAGAGTGGAGCAACTGGTGCTGCACTTAATGCATTGAAATCTATATCAAAAGAGATTAAACACTCTCATTCTCATTATCATCTTATGCTTTTTGTTGGAGACAAAGTCTTAGCATTATATTCTAGGTAATAATAAAATGTTATATTATAAATAATCAGTGCTATCTTTATGAGTAATTAGCACATATTATTTAAATATTAAAAAAATGGAAAATTTCTGACATATTTATATATTATGTTAATATTATGTTAATATTATATTATATAATTATTGCTTTCAGTCGTGGTTGTGAAGATTTGATGCCACCAGATTTGATACTTTTAAGTATTCAGTGCATTGCTGCTCAAGAGTATTGGAGGGAATTGCGAGAAATTGATGAAAGCACATATTGTGAAAATACTCATTTGCCTTGTAAGTTTCAAGAAAAACTTTATAAGTCATGATGTGTAATTTTGTTTTTTTTTTTTTTTTTTTTTTTTTTTTTTTTCATATCATGCGATCGGCTCGATGAGCCCTTAACAGATTTGTTGTAGACGGAAATGACGTGAAAGAGCTGTTCCTCCAGTGAGGAAGCCGTCTCTTATTTAATTTTTGTTATTTGTTTTTAAGTCCCATATGTGTTGTCTTTTGAGCCTCCTATTATGTAAAGGCTCACACAGCGCTACCGCTAGTGTATTACTATGAGTACTTATACGGTCTTTGTATGCCCTTGCTCTGTGCTCCACTTCTTCTTTAACTGTTTTAATTTTTGTGTATTCATGCAATTCACTGGTTTTGATAAATAAAGGTGCATTAGTTATTGTTCTGAGAGCTTTGTTCTGTACTCGTTGTAAGATTTCGACGTTTGAGTTTTTTGCTGATCCCCATAACTCAACACCGTATGTCCATACTGGTTTGATTATAGCTTTATAGATTAGTAGTTTATTTTCTAAGGTGACGTTTGATCTTCTGCCTATTAGCCAGTTAAGATTTCTCAGTCGTATGTTTAACTCTTCGCGCTTTTTCTGTATATGAGTTTTCCATGTCTGTTTCCTATCGAGGTGTATGCCTAAGTATTTTACAGTGTCTTGATGAGGAAGAACATCGTTACCTAGTTTAATGGGGGGACAGTTGCCCTTTTTCAAGGTGAAAGTGGCATGCACTGATTTACTAGAACTGGCTTTAATGCGCCACTTTTCCATCCATTTGTTAACTTTGTTGAGGTCTACAGAACGTAGAACTAAGGACGCTACGCTGGGGTCTTGGTGGTTGCAAAGGGCAGCGGTATCGTCGGCGAATGTGGCAGATAAGACGTTGTCTGTGGTAGGTATATCTGCAGTGTAAATAAGATACAGAGTGGGACCCAAGATGGAACCCTGCGGAACCCCCGCTTTTATATCATGAAAGACAGAGTAGTCATCATTAATCTTTACTCTGAATATTCTATCTTCCAAGTAGGATTTTAGAAGCGTGTAGAGGTTGTGTGGAAGCTGAGTCTTCAATTTGAAAAGCAGGCCTAAATGCCAAACCTTATCGAATGCTTGTTGTACGTCGAGAAAGACAGCAGAACAGTACTGCTTTTCCTCGAGAGCTTGCCTTATTTTATGGACAACACGGTGGACTTGTTCTATAGTGGAGTGACCAGCTCTGAAGCCAAACTGATGTTGAGGGATGGAATTATTATCGTTAAGTATTCGTGATAGCCTTCTTAGTATGATTTTTTCAAACAGCTTTGATAAGGTTGGTAGTAAACTGATTGGTCTATAAGAAGATACAAGATGAGGTGGTTTGCCAGGTTTCGGGATCATGATTATCTCTGATATTTTCCAAATCATTGGGACATGTCCAACTCTTATTATGCTATTAAATAAGTGTGTTAAAGAGATAATAGCTTTTTTAGGTAGTTGCAGTAGAACTTCAGCTGTTATCAAGCAAAAGCCAGGAGCCTTGTTTAATTCCAGACCTTTTATTTCTCTTTCAACTTCGCAGGGTGAGCAGCTTTTTATTGGGAGAGAAAGTTGCAGATCAGCTTCCAGATAATCTTGTATTTCTTTTTCAGTTTCTATATCACCTCTATTTGGAGTGAAGACTTCATATAAGAATTGGCCAAACGCCATAGCCCGTTCTCGGTCCGTTCTAGCCCAGGTGTTGTCATTCTTTTGGATAGGATATCGTGCGACTTTAGGAGCCACCTTACTACTTTTCACCGTATTCCAGAGGGAGTACTCGTCTTTGGCTTGAGGATTAAGGTTAGCTAATTTATTCTGCAGTGTTTCCTCTTCGATATCTTTAAGATACCGTGTTAATTCTGCAGCTGCTTTATTGAACGCTCTTTTGTCTTGGGGATGCCTACTACAATGCCACACTCTTCTGAGTCGTCTCTTTTCTAGAATCTTTGCTTTGATATCCTTGGGTATGTTTTTACTACCTCGTTGTACTGTGGTATCCGGTGTACTTTTCCATGCAGCTGTTTGTATTAAGTTTGTTAAGGTTGTTGCATAATTTTCGATGTCATCTTTTGTTTTAAGTGCTATATTCAGGTTTAAATTTTTGTCTAAATAATCTCTAAATGAATCCCAGTCTGTTTTTTTGGTGTATAGTCGCTCTCTTACAGGTTTTTTAATAATGGTGGTACTAATGATGGCTACAACTGGGGTGTGGTCTGAGCTACTGTCTAGACAAGTCTCCACACTAAGGTAATGGTTTGATAGTCCTTTATACACAAAAAAATCAAGAAGATCCGGTTTTTTATTCGGGTCTGTAGGCCAGTGCGAGGGTTCACCAGTACTTAAAATATAAAGTTTGTTTTTGTCTATACTACTTTTCATTTCTCGGCCTCTGGGTAAAGTTAGTCGTGATCCCCAGTGAGTGTTTTTTGCGTTCCAATCACCTCCACAGATGAATCGGTGCCCAAGTGTTTTAAAGTAGCTAGTAAATGCTTCTTCTTTAAGGTTGTGCTTCGGAGGACAATATACAGCTGATAATGTAATTGCTCCTTGCTTATCATGCACCATTACTGTGGTTGCTTGTAATGGTTCAGTTTTATACTCATGGAGTAAGTCATGCTTGATGTTTTTTTTGATAATTACAGCTGTGCCTGCATGAGCAGTACCATCCGGATGTGATGTCGAGTATATGTAAAAGTTTTTTAATGTTGTGTTGCAATTTGGTGTTAGGTGCGCCTCAGACACCAGAAGTACGTCGATATCTTCGTGTTGTAAAAAACTTTGTATGTCATATTTGTGTTTAATTAGGCCATTTGTGTTCCATGTTGCTACTTTCAATGTGGCCATTTTAATGAACAAGTTTGCTGATGACTGTTGTGAGAAGACTCATCATTGTTGACATTTGGTCTAATAGTTTATCTAGCTTTGTAGGTTGTTGTGTGAGAAGAGTTTCTAACTGGTTGTTATATGTTGAAGTTTGCGTTTTTAGAACGTCTGCATAGGATTTGGTTTCTACAGTATTTTTGTTTGTATGTTTAGAGTTTTCCATTACTTGGTGTAATTGTGGGTGTGGTTTAAAGTTCGATTCTGCATTAAAAGGTTTATTTTGTTTGGCGTTGTGATATGTAGAGATTCTTGTCGGCTTTTGTTTCCCTCTTTTTCTAGACAGTATTTCTTTATATACCTCACACCCTTTATAATTAGCAGGGTGTGCACCTTCACATAACGCGCATGTGGCAGGCGTGTTTCGGTCCTTTTTAGGACAGTCGGACGTTTTATGATCTTGCGCACACTTTACACAACGATACGGACGCATGCAATAATTTTTAGAATGCCCGTATTGTTGACATCTCTGGCATTGGGGTATAGTGTTTCTTTTCCTGGGCTCTTCAATAATAACAATTTGGTTGCTAATAGATTTTATTGATTTAGCAGCGTTGTTGTTTGGTCCAGCCACTATATTTACAAAAAATGTCGACGTTGGTATTTTTTCTGGACCATACTTTATATTAATGATTTCTCCTTGTACTTTATTTCCAGTGTTCTCGATTTCTCTAATGATAGCACTGTGTGGAGTTGAATGATGGAGTTTTTTTATTACTAATCGGCAGCAACGTTAATGTGCAATGTGTGTGTGTAATTTTGTAAAACAATATATGTTATGTTGCTCATTTTAAAACGTTTTAATGTTGTTCACTTTGTTCTGGCTGATCTCCAAAATGGCCGGACTGATTTTGACGTGACTTTCATGACATATAGCTGATCTAATATATTGGAGTAATCTATTTTAGAAAAAGAAAACATTAAAATGTACCTATGTCAGAGAGGGTAATTAATAATATATTAAAATACAAGGTTATTAATTCTAGGGTTGTCGCAAGAGAACAGCGCGATAGTGAATCTATGCGCAGGCGCGCTGGGCGCCCCGAGCGCGCCGCACTCGCTGCACCTCGCCGAGATCGCCCCCCGCATCATATTTGCTGTGCTCGTGGATATGGAGATGAGGTTTTGTACTTTTCTTGTCTTAAAACAAATACAAAGAAAGAGGGGTATTGTTCTCTAACATATATTTATTTGTGTATTTATTCATATTTATGCTAATAAGATATTGTCACAACTAGGTTGCATGCGAGTACCAGTTTCAGTCACTAAGGTCTATATCCTACCCATTAAAATATTCGGCAAACATACATGTTATAATATCATAAGCTTTGAATAAATTATATAGACTATAGTAGTAGAATTATTTTATGAAAAAATATAAATATTTTTTAACCTATAAATTCTAATAATGCAAATATGTACAGTGTAAACTCCATGTAATGTAACTCGATTTAACGACAAACCCCCATTAACGTTAAAATCACTTTGCTGTGGTTGGTTTAGCTTGTTTATTATACACTCTATTTACCATTACACCTACTCTCAATAACGACAACAATAAAATAATAAATATTACTTTTTAAGTTATTGGCAAAGTACTTTCTTTATCACCAGGATGCCTCAATATCGCAATATATGAATAAAATAAGCAAAAAATACATTAAAATGACTGGTGCAGCAAATGACGTCAGACGAAAATAACAAACTATACGCGATAGCGTTTTAATAAGAATTGTTTTTATGTATGTAATTACTAACACTAGTGTGAAATAAGCATTTTCATTATAATACAGATTTTTTCTTCTCTCTATTTAACGACAACTCTATAACGTCAAAATATGCATGGTCCCTTGAGTGTCGTTATATAAAGTTTACACTGTATATTGATCTTTAATATCATTTTGTGCTAAAATTGTGGTGTTAACGGTTTAATGTTGTTATTTACAGGGATATAGGCATTTCGGTTCAAATGTCGAGTCATATTTTATCAAATTTGCGCCGACTTTTGTTGCAACGTAATTTAGAAATGTTACCTGTCACTCTTGATTCATTGGAAGCTGCGCTAAAGAAGGTATTTTATACATCTATAATCTAAATCTATCTAAAATTCAAAATGTGTCAAATCTGTACATTAAATATTTTTTGGAAAATCTAATTGAAATAAACATTAAGGGTACAGTTACACATGCTCATAACTAGCACGAAAGCATGCCACTATTGAGCAATTGCTACTTAGTAGCATGTGTGTCGAAACATTGCTAATAATGAGCATGCTTATTTCGAGCATGCTTAAATTTCGACGGTCGTGCGATTTTTGGGCATGCTACTGTCAAAGTCTACTGGAAAATTCACTTGGTTTTCCATTTTTCACTTGTACACTGGCAGAGAACTTGCTAGAATGTCGAATACCAAAGAACCAACCCGTGCTTAAATAGCATGTGTGTTCAATTTATTGCGTCAGCGTTTTTAATTTATAATGTGTCAGTCAATTACATTTATAATATGTCAGTTTGAAGAGCATGCTTGTTTTAAGCATGCTAATAAGCATGACATTTTATGAGCATGTGTAACTGTACCCTTATTATCGATACTGAGGCAAAATCTATTGTTTTTAGAATTTTGTCTGTCTGTCTGTCTGTGACCGCATCACGAGAAAACCACTGGACTGATTTGGATGTAATTTGGTATGATGATAGCTGGTTAGTCGGGTCAGTATATAGGATAGTTTTTACTGCGGGAATATATCTCATTTCTGAGAAATCTATGTAACCCTTAACATGTATCCAAATGTGTAATAAAATTTTAACTGCGAGAATTATGTACATGATATATTTATTGGAAGTCGCATAATGCGAATACCACTTGATAGGTTTTGATGAAATTATATAATATAAAGATAGAATTTCTATCTGTCTGTCTGGCTGTGTGTTCATGACCGAAGACCATGTGTCCACCGTGCGTTCATGGAACGTGTTGCCTCTTGAGGCTACCTTTATCCACTACTTAGAAACGATAAATTGCCTATAAAAATTAAAAGGCATAGGCAAAATTTCAATTGTCTCTCGGGTACTGATTATTTAAAAAATTTCAGACAACAGATGCTTTACGGAAAAATAAGGCCAATGCCACACTATGCGCGCGTGTTACTAGCCGGATGTTAGAACTACGGAAGTCTTGCACCACCACAACGCCATTAACACCGGAAACAGCCGCCACCGCCATGCATACGGCCTTGGAAGCCGTTATAGAACATCTCAAACCGGATATACCCAGTTTAAAATTGGAACACCCGGTAAAGGAACTAAAGAATCTACTCGCGCCCTATTTGCAGTTTTTGTGTATGAGGGCAATGCGGTACTTCAATGTGAGATCATATCCTTTTCATATTTTGTCCTTTTTTTATTTGATATTATTATCTATTTTCTAACTATTTTTACTATGAACATATTATTTTAAATATTGATTAACTTCTCATCTGCTGTGACCTTTGTCAAAGACATTTTCCTCTTATCATTCTAAAAGCATTTTTAATTTAACTTAACTAAAACTAAAGAATATTAGATTAATATATATATATATTTAATTTGTCATCTATTACAAAAATAGAAAAGTCCTTAATACAAAACCACGGGATCGTCAGACGTCGGGAGCTCTCTCACACACAAGTTCGTGGAGGAGTTCCCCGGGCTCATACACTTCGTGTACGTAGACCGCACCGCCGGGCGGTACCTCGCGCCCGACATGGCGGACTGTGTTGATATGTTGACCCCGGAGACGGTATGTATAATCTGTGTTATGTTACTAAGAAATGATATCTAATATCCACATAAATAAATAAAGCTTAAATATAACAATAAAATGAAGGCGTTGTCGAAGCGGTTGGTACAGTCGTGCGATGAACAAGAAAAATCTAAAATTATATTATCAAGATAGCTAAGGCAAAAAGCATTCGGAAAATGTTGGTTATAGTTCATAAAATAACAAAATAATTTTTAAAATTAAATTGAAAGTTTTCAGTTTTTTTAATATGTTTATTAACACCACGAATTAGTAGACGCCACTTTATAACATCATACCCCCGTAAAAATAAATAATTTGTTCGGTGTTTTTACACTACTATTTATGCATTCAGGAACAGTACACCAACAATAAGTAGAATAATAACTCATTTCTAAACTATAAACAATTATCAATTTCATACAAATTATTAGCGTATTTGTTTACAAAACCCATAGACATACTGGCACACAGAGTAATAATGGCGTCCACTGTGTTCAGAGTTTTTGATCAATGAGGCTGCGAAATTCAAAAATGTTAAAATAAATGCATTTTTATAACACATAGATTAAATAAAAAAATTGGTGTTTTTTTGGGTTTATTATCACTATAGAATCTAATTGAGACACTTTTCAAAAATTGATGTAATACCCCATTGGCGGTGTAATGCGTGTGTGGGCAATATTATACAAGATACGTACGTTCATACTGCACGCACAACATAATTGTTCCGCGATACACATATACACTTTTGATAACACTGTACATCTAAACACACGCTATAAGTGCGACAGGAAATACGCAAAGCGTAAGAGTGAAAGAGACAGCTATTCGACACGCGTGCTCGCAATGACAGCTCGACTGACTGGTGGCAAATGGAACTAATCCACGGCACGCGTTTGGTGCGTTTGTGGCACTGACCTCTATAATACCACTGGACAGGCTGTTCCAAGCGTTTGACAGCATTTTTTTTGTGTCCATTTGAAGCGCCAGTAGCGAGAGTCCCGAGAACTAATTTTGACGTATATTGCAAATGACATCGAGAAGTGTTTGTTTACTGTAAAGTAATTTTGCATTTTCGTAGTTAATATAACATACGTAGTAATTATGATGATACGGTTATTGATTAATAAAAATAAAAAAATAAAAATCTTTATATCGACATCATTAGTTTTAGTACCACAAACTCTCGCTACGTCCGACAGCGGCGGACAGCGCCAAAATGGCGAATATCAAGCAGCCACAAAAGCACGTTGACAACAGCCAGTCCAGTGGTATTATAGAGGTCAGTGGTTTGTGGCGTACCTTGTATATAATATCATTGTGTGTGCGTGCAGGTGGCGCGCACGCTGGCGGCGGCGCGGCGCGCGCTGCGCGAGGGCTACGGCGCGGCGGCGTGGCGGCGCGGCGCGCTGCACGCGGTGGCGCTGCGCTGGTTCGAGCGCCGCCGCGCCGCCACGCGCGCCGCCGCGCCGCCGCACCCCGCCGCCGTGCGCGCGCTGCCGCCGCCCGCGGACATCGCCGGCGCCTTCTACAGGTTAATTAACATACATTAATAAAAATAATCATTTTAAAATTAAAAAAAATAATATTTTTTTTTGTGAAGTTTTTGGAGTTTGGAGTGTAAAGCGGCCTCCACACGATACAATTTTACGACTAATTTGACTAGATTGGCAATCAAATCGTGTAGTGTGGAATGTGGATAGAAATATTAAATTGAAGATCATCCGCGACTCAGTTGCTTTCTTTTTAACCACTGTTTTTGTTTGTCCATAGTCTTCTTTTTCTTTTTTTACTGTCCAATCAATCATAGTTATGGCTTCTTGTTTAGAGGTATTACACCGAACCGCGACCGCTGGCGCAGCAAGTAGGGTCACTACTCACTACCAACTGAGCCAATGTGTCCTCAATATTTATTTGAAATTTATATTTATATTATATAATTAATATCAATAATTTGAAATTATATATTCACATTTCACTCCCCAAGGCTTCCATTCCGTTCCACCACAATGTAAATTGAGCTTAACAGATCTTTTAAAACAGCAATACACGTTCTAACTCAGGCAACTAGTAGAACTAGCGTTCCCCAACGACAGTCAAGGCGTGAGCGTGAAAGAGCTGGTGTGCATCCACCTGGGGCTGCTGCCCGCCGCCACCGCCGTGCAGCAGGCGCGCCGCCTCGCGCACGACGTGTACGAGCTGACGGGCGAGAACCCCGCCGTCGCCTCCGATTTAATATAAAAACCAATTTACAACACATTCAAACATAAATAATCCATTCATTGTTTTACTTTGCTTTAATAAAAATAATAATAATAAAGCACCGTGTCTTCTCCATTCTATACGACATTGGCGAAGTAATTACTAATTTGTGCCCAAATGTATGGAGGGTAGAGATAAGGAGGACCAACTCGTACACGAAATAGTGGCAGTAAAAACGCGGTAAATTAGGGTGGCGCCACATTGCTAATGGATAAATTTTAAAATCTTATTCGTGGTGGCGCCACGGTGCAAGTGGGCTAAACACACTTCACTCAGTTTACCGCTGCTATGTTCATTGTTCATATTGAAACTATTCGCACGCCAGCGCTATTGTGGCAGGTAATGGAAACTTTATTTTCAGTATACAGCTGGACACGTTTTCAACTTTCCCCCCATATGAGTCGGTTCTCCTTATCTCTACCCTCCATACCCAAATGGCACGCCTGGAAGCTACAGATTAAAGAACATAACATAATAAAAATAAAGTAGTTTATAAAATGAAAATTTACATGTGGTTGAATATAGAAGCGACCGTATATACCTATAAATCATCAATACATTCATACGAAATGTCGTGGGTTTATTAATATTAAAATAATTAATAAAAAAAGTTAATTAACAGTGGTTGAAAAAAGTGAAATAGCCGACTTATCGCTAGAGCTATTCGTAGAAAATAGTACTAAGTAGGATAATATTATAGGTATTTAAAGTAATTTTTGACTAATTAAATCCACGAAACGATGGCGAATATTAAAATTCACGTAGACGAAAGCAATCATTTGTTTTGTTTTAATTATTATAATATTATCTTACAGGTTACATGAACTTGAAAGAACTTGTTTGAATGACAATAAAATGTGACTCTTCCATGATCTGATGCTATGATAAGTATGGCAACTCAAACTAATAATAATATTAAGTCGATTGCCAGACATTTTCTAATGAAAAGAAAGTTAAATCAATATTGGGGTTTGTGGAGGAATAGTAAGAAATTTCAATTGTAATTAATTTATATCACCACATATATTCCGTACAATTAAATTACTGTATGTAGCTGTACTTAATAAATATTTTTTACATATAGACAAACTCTAAAATAATGAACCTAAGTAAAATACTAGAATTTCTTTGTAACAATCACAGAGTACATTGGTATATACTGGGAACAATGTATAGGTCCCCACTACTAAAGTGCAGAAATATCATTCGAATTCCTCGTGTCAAAATCGAAAGTGTGGCCAAATTAAAAAGTATATAGTTTAAAATTTTATATATATTTAATTTCTTAATATTTATCTTATATTAACTGTTTAAGAGTAACAAGGTATGAAGTCATGACATGACACATTGTGTATCTTGATATTATGTGATTCCAGAATATTATTTTAAGCCTTTTATGTATGTACCTTAGCATTGACCAATATTTGTTTATTTTTTTACCTTTTTTATTATTTAATCATAAATTGTTAGTTTTTACTTTTTGTTTTTAGTTTTTTAAACAAGGCATACCGCATACCTAAGTGTCCTCCATTAATAAAATTCATGTATTATGATAAATTTTCTTTTAAAGAATAATGTATTAAATCTAGTCAAAAAGTAGTAAACACTAATGTAATAATTAAAGACTTATGTAATTTAATATAATATAATGTTTATTGATTTCTTGCCATTCCATTTTTATTGGTTTTAATTATGTTATGATTAAATAAATAAATGTATATCGGTATATCGTATTTTTTATTTAACTCCTTCATATACAGAAATGCTTTTGCTTCTCTAATAAACAATATCTCCCTAATGAAAAAATTACAATCTATTTTGTTTTGGCAAAACTGAGTGTTGTGTTAAGATAGATATAATAGTCCCAAAAAAATTGATTGAAATATCAAATTAGGAAATTTGTAAGGAAAAACTTAAAGAGGATGTGATGACATTTATTGTTACAAAAATACTTTTACTTAACAGATATTAAAATGACCATGTTTATATAATTACATATTATTAATTATCAAGACAATGTACACCTTTCATAAATGGTTTTAGTTAATACTTACAAACAAGTTATTTACATTAATAAAACAATCAATGAAAAATATGAAGAACAAAATAGTTCACAAAAAACAAACAAAAAAATTAGAATATAACTTCTTCGAGAAATTCTAAAATTCATATTAACCAATATATGTATCTTTATATAGTTCATAACTTGTTATTATCCTTTCATAAAATATGTAAAAAGAAATTTTAAGATCCTAGATAAAGATATTAATCTTGAACATTTACTCTGTACATGATCAATTATTATAATGAAATTGATATCAAAACATAATGGTAACTTATTGCCATTAGTCAAAAATATACACTTATACAAGGCACTTTTAGTACTCAGGAGAGCTACCGCCTACACTCAGATTATCATTTATTTGAATTGATTTTGTATGATTTTGATCTTCCACATCAAATGTTATTAAATCTTCACTGTCATTACTTGCTTTCTGTAAAAAACATATAATTGCTTTTAGTAGGGTGTCAAATTATTCTATACATATAATAAAATACTGAGTGAAAGCTATACTTTAAATATTTAGCAGAAATTCTTATAGAAACAGTCATTATTTTTGATTTGTATATGGTTGTACATTTGATATTTTTAACCATATCACAAGAAAGAAGAAGAAGAAGATTTTGATAAAATTTGGTAAGATTTTGGTCAATATATAGGACAATTTTTAATGTAGGAAAATATCTAATTTCTGTCAAAAATATACAAACCATTAAAAGATACTATGTTCTGGTCTTTTTCTAAAAATAGACTTGAAGATAGAGTAAGTCTACAATATTATTAGCAAACTGATTTTTTCAATTCGATAATACCCTGGTTTATATATTATACAAAAACATTACAATCAGCTTTTAATTATTATGAGATTATAATCTATTAAGAATTAAATTAAAGAACAGAAGTACTCAAAAACAACTCACACTTGAGACAACTGATTTCACATTTCTTTTCAGTGCACTTGCATAATTTAATGTTGGCAAAGCATGAGAACTTGAAGGCATTATTATTGGGCTAGGACTTCTGTCTTTAATAGTACCTTCTATAGGCTGAGTATAACTGTCACTGTCTGGATAATTACTACTATTGCTATTTATAATGACATTGGGAATACTGAGTATATCAACCGTTGTAGGTGTTTTTAATGCTTCAATGCAGGCTTGAGCCATCTCAACATCTCTGTTGACATATTTTTCTTCCATTATTTTATTATGTGCAGCTTCAAGATCCAGAACTTGTTTGTCAGCTAAAATTGCACTCATTTGCTTAATTTCAGCCTCAAGTTCCCTGATTGTGCATTCATTTTTTGCTGCTATTTTAGCTTCTTTTATAAGTCTTCTATCAACCGCTTCTTGTATTGATAATATTGCATCATTGGTATTGTTGGTGTGAACATTACTCTCCTTAACAATTTTATTGAATATGCAATGTGTTGATACTTTATTACCTTTTTTATATCCTGTCAATTTTTCCCCTAAATTTGCTGTTACATCTTCAACATATTCATACATATCAAAACAATTAATTTTACCAAATCTGTATATAACTGTATGTGTAGAATTTGTTGATGATGTTTTGCTTGATAAATTGCAACAAACAAATGTTTTTTTTCCATGGTACTTATCGAAGTATTTTTGTAATCCTTTTGATATTAATTTGTCTCGAAATGTTGGTTTGATACTGCTATTTCTTCTATACTTATACCATCCAACAACTTCAGTGGCCATGTTAGATAATAGATCAGATATAACATCTTCTTTAATAGTCCCAGTAGGTAAATAAAATAATGATACTGAAGGTAAAGGCAAAACTGTTCTTATCAGTATTTGGGTATCCAATCGTGCATTGTCATTATGAGAATCCGATATGTGATTAGTTATCTGTGAAGTTACCTCTCCTATTAGGAAACCCTCCTAAAAGGATTAAAATAAATTAGATCATAATATAATAGAAATATAGAAATTTTAAACCTAAAAAGTACATACCTGACTGTGAACAGAATTCATACATTCATACAATAAAAATGACAGCGCTGTGCCATTAAGCGACACTTTTTCCGTATAAGCCATTTGAAATTAGTAGTTACACATATATTAAAATATAAAAATAACAATCATTGAAAAAATAACACTCCTTTTTCATTATAACTTATATTTAAAATGTCATTGTCTCACTTATGTCACATAGCTTAACAGATAAGAAATTATGTAGGGGTAGAGATAAGGAGCGCAATCTTACACAGAAGCAAAGTTGAAAAAGTGTCGCCCTGTATGCGGTAAATAACAGTAAAAAACCCACCAGAATGGTGCTAGTGAAGTAAAAGGTATGATATGAACATAGCAGCGGTAAATTGAGTGAAGTGTGTTTAGACTTTAGCCCACTACGAAATAAGATTTTAAAATTTATCCATTAGCAATGTGGCGCCACCCTAATTTTACGCATTTCGACGGACAATCTTGTCAGTTAGAGATTGCGCTCCTTATCTCTACCCTCCATATAAGAAATGATTTTTTTTTTTTTTTTGGGATTTTTTGACCTGGTAATTACAACCTTTAGGTCAACTCTTATTTATTCGTATACGTAATAATATGTCTATGAGCACATCCCATTAAATTGTTTTAATTGTATTCTTTATGTATTTGTAGATGTGCTTATAAGTAAGTTCGTCTTGTAACAATTGTTTTAATGGCGGCGGGCGGGACAATAAATCACACTTATTTTCAACATCACTGAGTTCACTGGCCAACACTAGTCTGTCAATCAAAAATTTTTGACAATCAAAGATAACATGCTCCACAGTTCCATCACTTGAATTACAATGAGAACAGGTTCCATTCGCAATAATGCCGAGTCGAGCAAGGTGTGACGGTGTAGTATTATGACCGAAACGCAGTCTATTTATGATAGTAATAAAGTCTCGAGAAGCATCTGGCATACGATGATACCAAGGTCTTGCAGGTAAGCTTTCTTGTATGCTTCCATACCATTTTCCTTTCGTATCTTGATCTTTCTTCCACATTTCTAACCACAACTTTTGAATATTTTGGTCAATACATTGCAAGTAATCGGACATAGGAACATTCATTGTATTTCTAACGTCAACAGCATTAACTCCTTCATATGCAGTTTTATCAGCCATTTCATTGCCAGAGATACCTTTGTGGGAAGGCACCCATAGAAAGAAAATTTGGATATTTTTACTGTGGTATTGGTGAATTATTTGCTTAATGAAGTAAAGGATATAATTAGACTTGTATTTGACTGTGAGGGTAGTTAAAGCTGTTATCAAACTTAAGGAATCAGAAATTATTAAAAAACATTTATTGTTATTGATTTCGCGAATACGCATTAATGCCTGATACACTGCATATGCCTCTGCCGTAAATATAGAGCAGGGTTCATGCAGAATAAAACTTGAAGAAAATTTTGCTTGTGGATCATATAGAGCAGCATGTACATAATCACTTGTTTTGCTCCCATCAGTGTAGATAACATAGTACATTGTATTTTCCTCCAAAAATTGAAGCATTCCCGAATTATTGTTTATTGTCTGTTGAACTACATTAATTGGATGTGAAATACACTGATAAGAGAAAGAGTAACATGGCCATGGAAACTGTTTTCTGATTTTAGAAAAATTATTGTCTATTTCCAGAAATATATCAGACAGTGTTGGAGAATTACCACATAGTAGACCGTGTGCTGTTGTTAATGGTCTTCTTGGGGATCTATCTATATAAGGTACAATTTTATTTATTATTTGAATGTTATTTGATGCTATTAGTTTGAGACAGAATCTTTCAGCAAGTAAAATTCGCCTCAAAATCAAAGGCATCACTTTTGTCTCAACTTCCATGGCCCTTATGGGAGTTGAGCACATAGCACCAGATATTATTCTTAAAGCCTTATTCTGCAATATGTCTAATTTATTTACATGAGAACTATTCATATAAGCGAGTGAGCTATAATCTAAGTGACTTCTTACAATACTTTTATACAATATTGACAATATTTTAGGATCTGCACCCCATGTTACACCACAAAGTGATCTGATAACATTTAGTCCTGTGTGAGCTTTTTTGGATATATATTTAATATGTTCTTCAAAAGTTAATTTTGGATCTAGTATTACTCCTAAAAATTTCTTTGAAGTGACTTTATTTATAATTTCATTATTGTAAATAACATTTGAGTTTGGGGTTTCATTGCCAAAAAACATAACACTACTTTTAGAGGGGTTAATTTTTAAATGTAAACAATCATTATAATATTGTAATAGTTGAAATAAGGATTTGTTCATGTTATCTATTGCAATCTCTAGGTTGTAATTACTGCTGTATAATACAATGTCATCAGCAAATTGTAAGATATTTACATTCCTATTATTTACATATTTACAAATTTCACTTGTGTATATATTGTACAGCAATGGAGATAGTGTGGCACCCTGCATTGTGCCTCTTGAGGCATATTTGGGTCCATATAAAATATTGTTATGTCTAGCATAGATTGTTCTATTGTTCAAAAAATTAAAAATCCACTTACATAAGTGCCCAGGCACACCTAACCTAGACATGATTTGAACTAGTATACCAGGATCAACACTGTCAAAAGCACTTTGGACATCTAGGAATACACAAACAGTGTTTAATTTTCTATGTTTTGCATTTTTAAGGTCAGAGATTAAAGAGGTGAAACTGTCTGCACTACTACGTCCTCTACGGAAGCCATATTGTATATGTGGAATGAAACACTTTGATTCAACATACCAGTCAAGACGAACTTTCACCATATTTTCGAATATTTTACCAAGACATGATGACAAGGAAATTGGTCTATAAGAACTAGCAAACTCAGGAGATTTGTCGGGCTTAAGTATTGGGACAACACACTGTGTTTTCCATGACTGTGGAATACATTTATTAAGCCAAAGCAAATTGAGAATGTTAAGAAACAACTTTTGGGCAGATACATCTAAGTTTTTAATTACGATGTAAGGATAATCATCTAAGCCAGGAGTTGTATTTCGTCTAGAGTGCAAGCTTGTTAAAAATTCAGACCATGAAAAAGGATCCAGTAAAAATTTAGAATTTGGGTTATCATTGTTGGTTTCAAAAAGAATGTTCAGTTGATCTACTTCAATTAAATTGCTATTATCTGATAATTTATTTAAGAGTGGAGATATAAACTCATTTGTATATGATTTATTCTTAGGTCTTATGCCTTTGAACATTTTTAATAAATTCCAAATTTTACTTATGTGAGTATTTCTATTAAAAGTGTTACACAAATTATTCCATCCTATTTTTTTCTGTTCTGAAATTGTTCTCTTTTTCTGGGCATCTTTTCTTTTGTAATTAATATAATTTTCAATAGTAGACTCTTTTCTATATAGTTTTAGTGCATTATATGAAGCAATAACACTTTGTTCACATATACTATTCCACCAGGGAGCTGGTGGTCTGCTTATGAAAGTGTTTGTTTTAGTGAGCTTTGGAATTGACATTTCTTTAAGAGTATCTAAATGAAAACAGAAATTATTATAGGTTGAAATAGGATCATGTGGTTGAAGTATCAAATCATTAAACATTGTTTTTGAAAGAGCTGTATATGTTTTCCAGTCAGCTTTTTTATATATGAACTTATCTACAGGGGAATTGAGATGATATTTATCTATATGTAATGAAATCTCTGTTATTGTTGGATAATGGTAACTTCCCATTGTATCATCATGTACAGACCATTCACATAGTGGTGCGAGGCTGCCACTTATAAAGCTTACATCTATGGCAGAAGCAATTTGTCTAGGGCGATTTATAGTTGTAGGTCTACCATCATTTAAAATACACAAATCTAAGTCATCAATTAAATTAAATAAATCCTGACTTCTACTTTTCGTTGACAAACAACCAAATGCAATATGATGAGCATTAAAGTCACCACTCATAAATATGGGCTTTGGTAGATCATTAATAATGTAACGGAGTCTATTAATTCGTATCCGTCCACTTGAAGGTGGACAGTATACACAAAGAATTGTTAAACTACTATGTCCTGTTGATACAGATACAGCAACTGTTTGAATGTCTTCATAAAATCTGGTATTTAATATATTATACTTAAGGTGTGGTTTTATTAGTATTGCAACTCCATTATGTGTATTGTTTGAATTTTTATTGTATATATTATATCCTGGTATTTTAAAATTATTATCTTTGAACCATGTCTCATTAAGAAGGCAAATATCAATATTTTGTTGTTTTAAAAATTGGATTAATAAAGGTTTTTTACTATTTGCACTTTGAATGTTATACTGCGCAATACGTAACTTGGATTGTGTAGAACTAGGCCCTACACAATCCATTATGTTAAGTTTTTTAATAATGTATCTTTAATAGTTTTAATATTAGTCGGTGTACTATCATCTTTATTGCCTAATTCCACCAACGTCTGCACTAGGGCCATAAGTACATCGTTATTGGAAATTATTTGAGTTTTAAGGTCTTTAGAATTAACTATTTTAGCTTTATTTACATCTTGTACAGACTTATTTACAGGAATAGATTTATTTACAATAACATTACTATTTACAAGTTGTGATTTTGGTGGTGAGAGTGGAGGAAAATCTGTTTCATTGGTGATGACTTGTTTTGTAGAGGTGACACCTGCATAAGATATGTTGTTTTTCTTTTCAATTATCTTTTTTGCTTTAATAGGACATAATCTAGATATCGCAAGGTGAGGCCCACTGCAATTTATGCAGCTGATTTCTGTTGGTTTATCACATTCCTTATACATGTGTTCACCTCCGCAAATACTACATCTTTGTTTACCATTACAAATCCTTGCTGAATGATTAAATTTAAAACACCTATAGCACTGTAATAATGGTGGAATGTATTCAAAAACTCTATACGAGAATAGATCATATTGAACATTATCAGGTAGTACATTAGATAAAAAAGTAACGCTTACAGTCTGTAATGGAATGCGCTCTTGTCCTATTTTCTTTGTAAACCTTCTTATTGCCACTATTTCATAAATTGAAGAAAGTCTTGTATAGAGTTCTTTGTTAGATATATTCGTTGGAACAAATCTAATGATGCCGGTTTTTTCAATTTGCGCTGCCGGTATGAATGCCTTCATGTTATATTTTGTGAGGAAAGTAGTGTTATTAATAAAGTTATTGGCCGTATTATATTGCTTGAAAATAACTGCTATTTTATTGGCATTCACCCTCTGAATACCCGTCACACCTTTTATGTCCATTGAGAAAAGATGATTTAAGTATATAGGGCTCTTGTTACCCAATCTATCATCATTTATGGATTCTACATACACTTTAAAGTCTGTGTTGGTTGAGTTTTCCGGATATAGTCTTTTATAATTCGGTTTGTAATAGGGCAGATACGCATCTCGCTCACCGCCGGAGTCCGATTGTCCTTCATCCCTAGGCTCAGGCTGTGTCCGTTTTATTTTTTTTGAGGTGGGCGGGTTAGACCCGCCCCCCTCGTTTATCTCCATTGCTATTGTGCTTTTCAGCCGCTAATAGCAATATTTAAATTCACTTTAACTATAAAAAAATCACTTTATAGGAAAAATTTAAAATTAATTTTCTAAAGTCAACCGCGCTTTTTCAAGGTTCCCGCCAGAATCCTATAAGAAATGATTTTTTTTTTTTTTTTTTGGGATTTTTTGACCTGGTAATTACAACCTTTAGGTCAACTCTTATTTATTCGTATACGTAATAATATGTCTATGAGCACATCCCATTAAATTGTTTTAATTGTATTCTTTATGTATTTGTAGATGTGCTTATAAGTAAGTTCGTCTTGTAACAATTGTTTTAATGGCGGCGGGCGGGACAATAAATCACACTTATTTTCAACATCACTGAGTTCACTGGCCAACACTAGTCTGTCAATCAAAAATTTTTGACAATCAAAGATAACATGCTCCACAGTTCCATCACTTGAATTACAATGAGAACAGGTTCCATTCGCAATAATGCCGAGTCGAGCAAGGTGTGACGGTGTAGTATTATGACCGAAACGCAGTCTATTTATGATAGTAATAAAGTCTCGAGAAGCATCTGGCATACGATGATACCAAGGTCTTGCAGGTAAGCTTTCTTGTATGCTTCCATACCATTTTCCTTTCGTATCTTGATCTTTCTTCCACATTTCTAACCACAACTTTTGAATATTTTGGTCAATACATTGCAAGTAATCGGACATAGGAACATTCATTGTATTTCTAACGTCAACAGCATTAACTCCTTCATATGCAGTTTTATCAGCCATTTCATTGCCAGAGATACCTTTGTGGGAAGGCACCCATAGAAAGAAAATTTGGATATTTTTACTGTGGTATTGGTGAATTATTTGCTTAATGAAGTAAAGGATATAATTAGACTTGTATTTGACTGTGAGGGTAGTTAAAGCTGTTATCAAACTTAAGGAATCAGAAATTATTAAAAAACATTTATTGTTATTGATTTCGCGAATACGCATTAATGCCTGATACACTGCATATGCCTCTGCCGTAAATATAGAGCAGGGTTCATGCAGAATAAAACTTGAAGAAAATTTTGCTTGTGGATCATATAGAGCAGCATGTACATAATCACTTGTTTTGCTCCCATCAGTGTAGATAACATAGTACATTGTATTTTCCTCCAAAAATTGAAGCATTTCCGAATTATTGTTTATTGTCTGTTGAACTACATTAAGTGGATGTGAAATACACTGATAAGAGAAAGAGTAACATGACCATGGAAACTGTTTTCTGATTTTAGAAAAATTATTGTCTATTTCCAGAAATATATCAGACAGTGTTGGAGAATTACCACATAGTAGACCGTGTGCTGTTGTTAATGGTCTTCTTGGGGATCTATCTATATAAGGTACAATTTTATTTATTATTTGAATGTTATTTGATGCTATTAGTTTGAGACAGAATCTTTCAGCAAGTAAAATTCGCCTCAAAATCAAAGGCATCACTTTTGTCTCAACTTCCATGGCCCTTATGGGAGTTGAGCACATAGCACCAGATATTATTCTTAAAGCCTTATTCTGCAATATGTCTAATTTATTTACATGAGAACTATTCATATAAGCGAGTGAGCTATAATCTAAGTGACTTCTTACAATACTTTTATACAATATTGACAATATTTTAGGATCTGCACCCCATGTTACACCACAAAGTGATCTGATAACATTTAGTCCTGTGTGAGCTTTTTTGGATATATATTTAATATGTTCTTCAAAAGTTAATTTTGGATCTAGTATTATTCCTAAAAATTTCTTTGAAGTGACTTTATTTATAATTTCATTATTGTAAATAACATTTGAGTTTGGGGTTTCATTGCCAAAAAACATAACACTACTTTTAGAGGGGTTAATTTTTAAATGTAAACAATCATTATAATATTGTAATAGTTGAAATAAGGATTTGTTCATGTTATCTATTGCAATCTCTAGGTTGTAATTACTGCTGTATAATACAATGTCATCAGCAAATTGTAAGATATTTACATTCCTATTATTTACATATTTACAAATTTCACTTGTGTATATATTGTACAGCAATGGAGATAGTGTGGCACCCTGCATTGTGCCTCTTGAGGCATATTTGGGTCCATATAAAATATTGTTATGTCTAGCATAGATTGTTCTATTGTTCAAAAAATTAAAAATCCACTTACATAAGTGCCCAGGCACACCTAACCTAGACATGATTTGAACTAGTATACCAGGATCAACACTGTCAAAAGCACTTTGGACATCTAGGAATACGCAAACAGTGTTTAATTTTCTATGTTTTGCATTTTTTAGGTCAGAGATTAAAGAGGTGAAACTGTCTGCACTACTACGCCCTCTACGGAAGCCATATTGTATATGTGGAATGAAACACTTTGATTCAACATACCAGTCAAGACGAACTTTCACCATATTTTCGAATATTTTACCAAGACATGATGACAAGGAAATTGGTCTATAAGAACTAGCAAACTCAGGAGATTTGTCGGGCTTAAGTATTGGGACAACACACTGTGTTTTCCATGACTGTGGAATACATTTATTAAGCCAAAGCAAATTGAGAATGTTAAGAAACAACTTTTGGGCAGATACATCTAAGTTTTTAATTACGATGTAAGGATAATCATCTAAGCCAGGAGTTGTATTTCGTCTAGAGTGCAAGCTTGTTAAAAATTCAGACCATGAAAAAGGATCCAGTAAAAATTTAGAATTTGGGTTATCATTGTTGGTTTCAAAAAGAATGTTCAGTTGATCTACTTCAATTAAGTTGCTATTATCTGATAATTTATTTAAGAGTGGAGATATAAACTTATTTGTATATGATTTATTCTTAGGTCTTATGCCTTTGAACATTTTTAATAAATTCCAAATTTTACTTATGTGAGTATTTCTATTAAAAGTGTTACACAAATTATTCCATCCTATTTTTTTCTGTTCTGAAATTGTTCTCTTTTTCTGGGCATCTTTTCTTTTGTAATTAATATAATTTTCAATAGTAGACTCTTTTCTATATAGTTTTAGTGCATTATATGAAGCAATAACACTTTGTTCACATATACTATTCCACCAGGGAGCTGGTGGTCTGCTTATGAAAGTGTTTGTTTTAGTGAGCTTTGGAATTGACATTTCTTTAAGAGTATCTAAATGAAAACAGAAATTATTATAGGTTGAAATAGGATCATGTGGTTGAAGTATCAAATCATTAAACATTGTTTTTGAAAGAGCTGTATATGTTTTCCAGTCAGCTTTTTTATATATGAACTTATCTACAGGGGAATTGAGATGATATTTATCTATATGTAATGAAATCTCTGTTATTGTTGGATAATGGTAACTTCCCATTGTATCATCATGTACAGACCATTCACATAGTGGTGCGAGGCTGCCACTTATAAAGCTTACATCTATGGCAGAAGCAGTTTGTCTAGGGCGATTTATAGTTGTAGGTCTACCATCATTTAAAATACACAAATCTAAGTCATCAATTAAATTAAATAAATCCTGACCTCTACTTTTCGTTGACATACAACCAAATGCAATATGATGAGCATTAAAGTCACCACTCATAAATATGGGCTTTGGTAGATCATTAATAATGTAACGGAGTCTATTAATTCGTATCCGTCCACTTGAAGGTGGACAGTATACACAGAGAATTGTTAAACTACTATGTCCTGTTGATACAGATACAGCAACTGTTTGAATGTCTTCATAAAATCTAGTATTTAATATATTATACTTAAGGTGTGGTTTTATTAGTATTGCAACTCCATTATGTGTATTGTTTGAATTTTTATTGTATATATTATATCCTGGTATTTTAAAATTATTATCTTTGAACCATGTCTCATTAAGAAGGCAAATATCAATATTTTGTTGTTTTAAAAATTGGATTAATAAAGGTTTTTTACTATTTGCACTTTGAATGTTATACTGCGCAATACGTAACTTGGATTGTGTAGAACTAGGCCCTACACAATCCATTATGTTAAGTTTTTTAATAATGTATCTTTAATAGTTTTAATATTAGTCGGTGTACTATCATCTTTATTGCCTAATTCCACCAACGTCTGCACTAGGGCCATAAGTACATCGTTATTGGAAATTATTTGAGTTTTAAGGTCTTTAGAATTAACTATTTTAGCTTTATTTACATCTTGTACAGACTTATTTACAGGAATATTTATAGATTTATTTACAATAACATTACTATTTACAAGTTGTGATTTTGGTGTTGAGAGTGGAGGAAAATCTGTTTCATTGGTGATGACTTGTTTTGTAGAGGTGACACCTGCATAAGATATGTTGTTTTTCTTTTCAATGATCTTTTTTGCTTTAATAGGACATAATCTAGATATCGCAAGGTGAGGCCCACTGCAATTTATGCAGCTGATTTCTGTTGGTTTATCACATTCCTTATACATGTGTTCACCTCCGCAAATACTACATCTTTGTTTACCATTACAAATCCTTGCTGAATGATTAAATTTAAAACACCTATAGCACTGTAATAATGGTGGAATGTATTCAAAAACTCTATATGAGAATAGATCATATTGAACATTATCAGGTAGTACATTAGATAAAAAAGTAACGCTTACAGTCTGTAATGGAATGCGCTCTTGTCCTATTTTCTTTGTAAACCTTCTTATTGCCACTATTTCATAAATTGAAGAAAGTCTTGTATAGAGTTCTTTGTTAGATATATTCGTTGGAACAAATCTAATGATGCCGGTTTTTTCAATTTGCGCTGCCGGTATGAATGCCTTCATGTTATATTTTGTGAGGAAAGTAGTGTTATTAATAAAGTTATTGGCCGTATTATATTGCTTGAAAATAACTGCTATTTTATTGGCATTCACCCTCTGAATACCCGTCACACCTTTTATGTCCATTGAGAAAAGATGATTTAAGTATATAGGGCTCTTGTTACCCAATCTATCATCGTTTATGGATTCTACATACACTTTAAAGTCTGTGTTGGTTGAGTTTTCCGGATATAGTCTTTTATAATTCGGTTTGTAATAGGGCAGATACGCATCTCGCTCACCGCCGGAGTCCGATTGTCCTTCATCCCTAGGCTGTGTCCGTTTTGTTTTTTTTGAGGTGGGCGGGTTAGACCCGCCCCCCTCGTTTACCTCCATTGCTATTGTGCTTTTCAGCCGCTAATAGCAATATTTAAATTCACTTTAACTATAAAAAAATCACTTTATAGGAAAAATTTAAAATTAATTTTCTAAAGTCAACCGCGCTTTTTCAAGGTTCCCGCCAGAATCCCTATAAGAAATGATTTTTTTTTTTTTTTTTTGGGATTTTTTGACCTGGTAATTACAACCTTTAGGTCAACTCTTATTTATTCGTATACGTAATAATATGTCTATGAGCACATCCCATTAAATTGTTTTAATTGTATTCTTTATGTATTTGTAGATGTGCTTATAAGTAAGTTCGTCTTGTAACAATTGTTTTAATGGCGGCGGGCGGGACAATAAATCACACTTATTTTCAACATCACTGAGTTCACTGGCCAACACTAGTCTGTCAATCAAAAATTTTTGACAATCAAAGATAACATGCTCCACAGTTCCATCACTTGAATTACAATGAGAACAGGTTCCATTCGCAATAATGCCGAGTCGAGCAAGGTGTGACGGTGTAGTATTATGACCGAAACGCAGTCTATTTATGATAGTAATAAAGTCTCGAGAAGCATCTGGCATACGATGATACCAAGGTCTTGCAGGTAAGCTTTCTTGTATGCTTCCATACCATTTTCCTTTCGTATCTTGATCTTTCTTCCACATTTCTAACCACAACTTTTGAATATATTGGTCAATACATTGCAAGTAATCGGACATAGGAACATTCATTGTATTTCTAACGTCAACAGCATTAACTCCTTCATATGCAGTTTTATCAGCCATTTCATTGCCAGAGATACCTTTGTGGGAAGGCACCCATAGAAAGAAAATTTGAATATTTTTACTGTGGTATTGGTGAATTATTTGCTTAATGAAGTAAAGGATATAATTCGACTTGTATTTGACTGTGAGGGTAGTTAAAGCTGTTATCAAACTTAAGGAATCAGAAATTATTAAAAAACACTTATTGTTATTGATTTCGCGAATACGCATTAATGCCTGATACACTGCATATGCCTCTGCTGTAAATATAGAGCAGGGGTCATGCAGAATAAAACTTGAAGAAAATTTTGCTTGTGGATCATATAGAGCAGCATGTACATAATCACTTGTTTTGCTCCCATCAGTGTAGATAACATAGTACATTGTATTTTCCTCCAAAAATTGAAGCATTTCCGAATTATTGTTTATTGTCTGTTGAACTACATTAATTGGATGTGAAATACACTGATAAGAGAAAGAGTAACATGGCCATGGAAACTGTTTTCTGATTTTAGAAAAATTATTGTCTATTTCCAGAAATATATCAGACAGTGTTGGAGAATTACCACATAGTAGACCGTGTGCTGTTGTTAATGGTCTTCTTGGGGATCTATCTATATAAGGTACAATTTTATTTATTATTTGAATGTTATTTGATGCTATTAGTTTGAGACAGAATCTTTCAGCAAGTAAAATTCGCCTCAAAATCAAAGGCATCACTTTTGTCTCAACTTCCATGGCCCTTATGGGAGTTGAGCACATAGCACCAGATATCATTCTTAAAGCCTTATTCTGCAATATGTCTAATTTATTTACATGAGAACTATTCATATAAGCGAGTGAGCTATAATCTAAGTGACTTCTTACAATACTTTTATACAATATTGACAATATTTTAGGATCTGCACCCCATGTTACACCACAAAGTGATCTGATAACATTTAGTCCTGTGTGAGCTTTTTTGGATATATATTTAATATGTTCTTCAAAAGTTAATTTTGGATCTAGTATTATTCCTAAAAATTTCTTTGAAGTGACTTTATTTATAATTTCATTATTGTAAATAACATTTGAGTTTGGGGTTTCATTGCCAAAAAACATAACACTACTTTTAGAGGGGTTAATTTTTAAATGTAAACAATCATTATAATATTGTAATAGTTGAAATAAGGATTTGTTCATGTTATCTATTGCAATCTCTAGGTTGTAATTACTGCTGTATAATACAATGTCATCAGCAAATTGTAAGATATTTACATTCCTATTATTTACATATTTACAAATTTCACTTGTGTATATATTGTACAGCAATGGAGATAGTGTGGCACCCTGCATTGTGCCTCTTGAGGCATATTTGGGTCCATATAATATATTGTTATGTCTAGCATAGATTGTTCTATTGTTCAAAAAATTAAAAATCCACTTACATAAGTGCCCAGGCACACCTAACCTAGACATGATTTGAACTAGTATACCAGGATCAACACTGTCAAAAGCACTTTGGACATCTAGGAATACGCAAACAGTGTTTAATTTTCTATGTTTTGCATTTTTTAGGTCAGAGATTAAAGAGGTGAAACTGTCTGCACTACTACGCCCTCTACGGAAGCCATATTGTATATGTGGAATGAAACACTTTGATTCAACATACCAGTCAAGACGAACTTTCACCATATTTTCGAATATTTTACCAAGACATGATGACAAGGAAATTGGTCTATAAGAACTAGCAAACTCAGGAGATTTGTCGGGCTTAAGTATTGGGACAACACACTGTGTTTTCCATGACTGTGGAATACATTTATTAAGCCAAAGCAAATTGAGAATGTTAAGAAACAACTTTTGGGCAGATACATCTAAGTTTTTAATTACGATGTAAGGATAATCATCTAAGCCAGGAGTTGTATTTCGTCTAGAGTGCAAGCTTGTTAAAAATTCAGACCATGAAAAAGGATCCAGTAAAAATTTAGAATTTGGGTTATCATTGTTGGTTTCAAAAAGAATGTTCAGTTGATCTACTTCAATTAAGTTGCTATTATCTGATAATTTATTTAAGAGTGGAGATATAAACTCATTTGTATATGATTTATTCTTAGGTCTTATGCCTTTGAACATTTTTAATAAATTCCAAATTTTACTTATGTGAGTATTTCTATTAAAAGTGTTACACAAATTATTCCATCCTATTTTTTTCTGTTCTGAAATTGTTCTCTTTTTCTGGGCATCTTTTCTTTTGTAATTAATATAATTTTCAATAGTAGACTCTTTTCTATATAGTTTTAGTGCATTATATGAAGCAATAACACTTTGTTCACATATACTATTCCACCAGGGAGCTGGTGGTCTGCTTATGAAAGTGTTTGTTTTAGTGAGCTTTGGAATTGACATTTCTTTAAGAGTATCTAAATGAAAACAGAAATTATTATAGGTTGAAATAGGATCATGTGGTTGAAGTATCAAATCATTAAACATTGTTTTTGAAAGAGCTGTATATGTTTTCCAGTCAGCTTTTTTATATATGAACTTATCTACAGGGGAATTGAGATGATATTTATCTATATGTAATGAAATCTCTGTTATTGTTGGATAATGGTAACTTCCCATTGTATCATCATGTACAGACCATTCACATAGTGGTGCGAGGCTGCCACTTATAAAGCTTACATCTATGGCAGAAGCAGTTTGTCTAGGGCGATTTATAGTTGTAGGTCTACCATCATTTAAAATACACAAATCTAAGTCATCAATTAAATTAAATAAATCCTGACCTCTACTTTTCGTTGACAAACAACCAAATGCAATATGATGAGCATTAAAGTCACCACTCATAAATATGGGCTTTGGTAGATCATTAATAATGTAACGGAGTCTATTAATTCGTATCCGTCCACTTGAAGGTGGACAGTATACACAGAGAATTGTTAAACTACTATGTCCTGTTGATACAGATACAGCAACTGTTTGAATGTCTTCATAAAATCTGGTATTTAATATATTATACTTAAGGTGTGGTTTTATTAGTATTGCAACTCCATTATGTGTATTGTTTGAATTTTTATTGTATATATTATATCCTGGTATTTTAAAATTATTATCTTTGAACCATGTCTCATTAAGAAGGCAAATATCAATATTTTGTTGTTTTAAAAATTGGATTAATAAAGGTTTTTTACTATTTGCACTTTGAATGTTATACTGCGCAATACGTAACTTGGATTGTGTAGAACTAGGCCCTACACAATCCATTATGTTAAGTTTTTTAATAATGTATCTTTAATAGTTTTAATATTAGTCGGTGTACTATCATCTTTATTGCCTAATTCCACCAACGTCTGCACTAGGGCCATAAGTACATCGTTATTGGAAATTATTTGAGTTTTAAGGTTTTTAGAATTAACTATTTTAGCTTTATTTACATCTTGTACAGACTTATTTACAGGAATATTTATAGATTTATTTACAATAACATTACTATTTACAAGTTGTGATTTTGGTGGTGAGAGTGGAGGAAAATCTGTTTCATTGGTGATGACTTGTTTTGTAGAGGTGACACCTGCATAAGATATGTTGTTTTTCTTTTCAATGATCTTTTTTGCTTTAATAGGACATAATCTAGATATCGCAAGGTGAGGCCCACTGCAATTTATGCAGCTGATTTCTGTTGGTTTATCACATTCCTTATACATGTGTTCACCTCCGCAAATACTACATCTTTGTTTACCATTACAAATCCTTGCTGAATGATTAAATTTAAAACACCTATAGCACTGTAATAATGGTGGAATGTATTCAAAAACTCTATACGAGAATAGATCATATTGAACATTATCAGGTAGTACATTAGATAAAAAAGTAACGCTTACAGTCTGTAATGGAATGCGCTCTTGTCCTATTTTCTTTGTAAACCTTCTTATTGCCACTATTTCATAAATTGAAGAAAGTCTTGTATAGAGTTCCTTGTTAGATATATTCGTTGGAACAAATCTAATGATGCCGGTTTTTTCAATTTGCGCTGCCGGTATGAATGCCTTCATGTTATATTTTGTGAGGAAAGTAGTGTTATTAATAAAGTTATTGGCCGTATTATATTGCTTGAAAATAACTGCTATTTTATTGGCATTCACCCTCTGAATACCCGTCACACCTTTTATGTCCATTGAGAAAAGATGATTTAAGTATATAGGGCTCTTGTTACCCAATCTATCATCGTTTATGGATTCTACATACACTTTAAAGTCTGTGTTGGTTGAGTTTTCCGGATATAGTCTTTTATAATTCGGTTTGTAATAGGGCAGATACGCATCTCGCTCACCGCCGGAGTCCGATTGTCCTTCATCCCTAGGCTGTGTCCGTTTTGTTTTTTTTGAGGTGGGCGGGTTAGACCCGCCCCCCTCGTTTACCTCCATTGCTATTGTGCTTTTCAGCCGCTAATAGCAATATTTAAATTCACTTTAACTATAAAAAAATCACTTTATAGGAAAAATTTAAAATTAATTTTCTAAAGTCAACCGCGCTTTTTCAAGGTTCCCGCCAGAATCCCTATAAGAAATGAAAACTAAAACCATAGAGTATATATATTGCTACATATAAAAAACTAAAACTTTATACCATAGATGAATAACCAATAGTTTATACATAACTTATCTATAGTAAAACTTTGTATTTTTTTACTTTAAAGTAATATATTAATTTTGATGTGTTTCTTTTACTAATTGCCATTGTCTTATGTTAAATTTCAGATAGTAAATGAGTTTATAAATTTCAATTATCTAAATATGTATTCTTTATCTGTACCCTGTGGCATTATTTGTATTATGGATGGCACCTTTGGTAGGGTTTACATTCTCTTTGGGTTTATATATCTATGGATGGCACCTGGTACTTAGATGGCACTAGGTATCTATATTCTATACTATACATATTACCACTGACCTCTATAATACCACTGGACTGGCTGTTCCAAGCGTTTGACAGCAATTTTTTGTGTCCATTTGAAGCGCCACTAGCGAGAGTCCCGAGAACTAATTTTGAGGTAATAATATTGCAAATGACAGCGAGAAGAGTTTGTTTACTGTAAAAGTAATTTTGCATTTTCGTTGTTAATATAACATAAGTAGTAATTATGATGATACGGTTATTCATTAATAAAAATAAAAATCTATATATCGACATCATTAGTTTTAGTACCACAAACTCTCGCTACGTCCGACAGCTGCGGACAGCGCCAAAATGGCGAATATCAAGCATCCACAAAAGCACGTTGACAACAGCCAGTCCAGTGGTTATAGAGGTCAGTGCATATTACATTTAAAAAATTCAGACGTATATTATCTATACTCTTTGAATTCAGATTTCAGTATTTTTGTGATACCGTGCAAACTGTGCAAGTTGTTCTGCTGAAACTTTAAAGTGAGAATACGATACTTTATCTAAATATACAAAATTAAATGAGCTTATTTTGTGTTAAAATTTTAAAGCTACTTATTATTATTGTTATTTTAATTTGATATCCTTTTTTAATTTCACCGCACTATAATTTTAACAGTGAGTTGCTTTTTATTTGATTTCTATTTGTTTATTGTTACTTTTATTTTAATAATACAATTGTTTAACTAAAACGAAATAAATTAATACTCAAAAATAAAATAATAAAATTCCAAACTAATACTTATCATAATTTTCTTTTATTAATCGCATTCTGATTAATTTTCAGAGAGAGTGTATGCTAAAACAGTGCTATATTTATAAAATATACTGGAAAAATAAATATAAAATTATTCCTCAAATCTATATCTCTGATATTCAAAGTAAATTACCTCAATCACAAAGAATGGATAACTGCAAAAACAAAGAATGCTTAACTAGTCAAGACAAGCTATTATCAAAAAAGTATTATCGTCGGGCTGAACATAGGTAAGTAATTATTGTTATTAGCTTTTAAATTTTAGAGAGTAAAATTCTATCATAAGGGCATAGAACTCATAATATTAGTAGAGTTATATGTTAGTATAGTAATTCCTTCCATTTGTGGCAATTTTTATTTCTCTTATCTCTGTACCATGAGTTTTCTTCTTAGGGTTTTACATGATTTGTGATGGAAAGTAGCTGTGCTTTGCTTCATACGGTACACTAGCAATATAGCTTTGGGACAAAATTTTACAAACTTTGAATGTCTTCAAAAGGTTAAAAAATAAGTTTCAAGCTACTAGCTTTAAAAATTACATAATTTCCATACAAACTTTAATCCCCTATTTCAACTGCTTACAGGTTAGGTAGTACTGTGTACTAAATTTCATTCAAATTGGTTTAGTAGTTTTGGTGTGAAAGCGCTACAGACAGACAGACAGAGTTACTTTCGTATTTATAATATTAGTAATGAAGTAAGGAGTATAATAAAATGCCAAATAGCAGAAATGGTTATTTCAAAAGATAACTCAATATTTATTGATAAGATTTAATTTTTCTGGTAATATGATACACACACAAGTTTTTGTTGTATAGTCACAGTGATTGGAAATGAAAAAAAATATGATATCATTTCACAATAGTCAATATGCGCTTTATCTTCTTATGTCATTTTACACTTTGCTTTTGCTACAATGATAAGCATTTAATAAATCACTTTGTTGCTTAAAAATAAAGAAATGATAATATTATATGTATAGCTGTCATTTATATTACCTTAATATTTTAAAATGACTTTTTCTATCTATTGTTATCTAGAGGTCAGAAGTAGTTAGTGTTGTCAAGTGTATGCATGTACAAAACTGAACTATTTTTTTCAACTTTTAACTTATAAAATGTGGATTTCTATTAGTTAAATAGCAACTAGCATGCTTGTAATTTTCCATTATTATGAAATATTCTTATCCTCATAATAGCAATTTAGATAAATATGTATTTATAAATAAAACATATGTAAAAACTATCATATTTTATTATTATTTATATCAAAATGAGATAAAGTTAAACATAAGGTGTTAAGTTAAAAATATATCACAAATATTTAATACAAGCATATTTTATTAATATTTACTTTTATATTTTTAAAGAATTGAAAAAATATATTTTTACAATAAAATGTTAGGTACCTTACATTACCAGTAGCTTTAACATAATAAGTCCCTAACATTTACTCATTAATCATAATAATTAGTCTCTGTTATTAATTACCGAATTGTCTTAAAAATCGTAGCTCCCCACATATTTTAAAATAAGCGATATTTTACAAATGAAAATTAAAAATCTTTATAATGATAAAAAATTAAGGGTACTTACGTAATAACGATGACGCACTTTTATTTTTTCTATAGATTTGTGTGAATGTGCTTATATCGTAAAAAACTATTTTCTTTGGGTTTTCATATAATAGGTTCATAAGGTTAATTTTATGACTCTTTCTTTCTAGGTTGGTTAGGTTAGGTTAGATATATGACCACAATATCGCCATAGACAAAATAAATTAAAATTAAAATTCTTAAAATTAACCTTATGAACCTATTATTAATTTTTGACTATGGCACTCGCCGGCCGCTGCCGCGGCACGCTCGCTGCGCTCGCTCGGCTCGTGCGATATTGTGGTCATATATCTAATGTAACCTAACCAACCTAGAAAGAAACATTCTTAAAATTAACTTTATGAACCTATTATTAATTTTCGATTTAAGATTTTACGATATAAGTACATTCACACAAATCTATAGAAAAAATAAAAGTGCGTCATCGTTAGTACGTAAGTACCAAATTAAGTATTAAAGTCCACCCTTCTTAACTACAACAGGTCTTCTCTGTCTACTCTCTGAAAATAACATGATGTAATAGTAATTATTATATGTATAGATATATAACATTTATAAGAAAACATTACACAATACACCTACACTTATTGCACATACTGTAAATCCTTGCACCCCTTAGAATAGTCATTAAAAGATAGTGTAATGCAAAAATAATAAAGTCAGAAGATTGCGATTGTTGTTTATAAAACGAAATTATAAAATAATAATGGCGTAATGGCATACGATTATCCAAAAATATTTACATCAGAATCGAACTATCATGACCCGTCAAAATGTTATCATTAGGGATAAATAAATGATTATTTGTTTAACCAGTTGCTCTGCAGTAGCTGCTGGACGCTTGAAACGAGCGGTCGATTGTCTAGTTACAGTTAAAGTATAATTAAACTAATAAATAAGAATGCCGGATGCATTTGAAACCGCTTATCCGCTGTCTCCGTCATTTAGCCCGCAAGACATACGCGCACGTGCCAATTCGTCTAGTAAACGTAAACCAGTAGTGACATTTCTGTCTGGGGATGTTGCCGTAGAAATACCAGATAAATCAGTTGCCGGCGTGGACAAGCCCTTGGCGAAAAGTGATAAAACTGAATCCGAATTAGATGGTTTTGCAGAGTCTCTAACAACTATACAAAGTACATGGTTCGATAAAAGGGAATTACAACATAGGTTTGTATTGTTTTAACTTTGAAAGATATGTAGGTACGTATCTATTTATAGTATAGAGTCCGTTTCCATTTTTGAATATCATGCCAACACAAAAAGTCAACTCACTGACTTGGTATCTCTACTACATCATAGAGACTAGATGTTTCGTGTTGAGGAGAGGAAAGGCATTATTATTAATAGCTTTTAAAATATAAAATACTGTCTATAAGTCGTAAAACCTATTAAAACCTTAGAAGTCCGGGCATTAGACCGAGTTTTTATATTTTATATATTATGTAGATTGTAAACTGATGACCATTGTGGTGTAAACTACACCAGTAGTCACAGTACACAGTTTGTCTGTCTGAAACGACATCTATTGAAAGTTGGGACCCAAGGGTCTCTTATTTTTGTGCACAATAAACATTTTGTTATTCACGATACCACAGATACGTATTACTTAGAACATACTACACTTTAACGTATAAATACTTTATTCTAGTTAAAAATATTTTTTAATTATATTTAACCTAGCAACAGTCGCGTTCGTAAGGGACATCACTAAAATTTATCTGAGACAGTAAAATCGAGTTAAAAAATACCTAAACGTGGTATCAAGTAAACTAAAAAATATATAACAAGTAAACTAAAAAAGCTCCATAATACTAAAAAGCGCCTGCTTTAGTGTGATATAGACTATAGTGTGCTGAAAATATAGACCTATATTGTATGTAATATGTATGTATATGTACTCGTAGGTACGTGTATTTTAAATTTACATTTGCTTCAGATAAAGAAAATATATAATTTATCTTATTATTGTACGAAATAAATGAAGATTGATTTTGAACTTATACGTAAAAGAAGTAAGAGAGTAAGGTTAAAAACAGAAAACAAAGCCTTCTTGTTATTTGATATATCCTTGCGGTAAAATTCAATATTACTCTAGTATGCTTACACTTACTTCACGTTTTTTATTACTCATACATCAGGATTTCTTTTCTGCTTCGTGGTGTTTTGCCGCTTTTTGCGTACAGTATAATAGATTTAGGCTTTGATAGGTTAGGTACAATTATAATAGCAATTTTTCGTCATTTTTACTACCAGTTTTTCATATAAAAGTAAAAACCTGTAATTTTATTTGCAGCTAAGTAAATATCCTCCACAGCTTCTTGGACATTATCTTTGTAATACACCTCGATGTAAAACATTACAACAGTTTTTAGTGTTTGTAATTTCCGAGTTTTTAACAAAATTAAATCGAAAAACACTTTATTCAAATAGACTTTTACAAGCGCTTTTGAATCGTTAATCTATACTCTGTAATAGTATTACAAAGAGGAAAGATTTGTATATTTGTATGTAACGAATAAACTCAAAAACTACTGGGCCGATTATAATGAAATTTGGTACACAGATAGTCTAGAGCCTGAGAAAGGAGCGAAAAAACGGCTGTAAAGGGTCGAAATAGGGGATGAAAGTTAGTATGGAAATTACGACATTTTTAAAGCTAGAAGCTTGAATCTTATTCTTTAGACTTTTGATTAGATATATGTAAATATGTATGACATTCAAAGTTTGTAAAAATTGTATGCTAAAGGCTTAAAATAAATAAGTATCAGTACATTGTATTCCGCGAGGCGAATTTACCATCGGTTCAGAAGCGAGCCCTCCTGAGAAGAAATATCGATGAGAAACTCAACAGTCGCTCTTTTTTTTAAACAATATT
The DNA here is from genome assembly GCA_951802675.2 of Boloria euphrosyne. Classification (NCBI taxonomy): domain Eukaryota; kingdom Metazoa; phylum Arthropoda; class Insecta; order Lepidoptera; family Nymphalidae; genus Boloria; species Boloria euphrosyne. The sequence continues at coordinate 7,030,457 of OX637879.1, read as the reverse complement.
TCATTGCAATATGAGTAATATAATAAACAATTGTAGAGATTTTTATCTGCATCTTGTGTAATATTATAAAGCAGCCTATATGTAAATCTCAATCAAAATACTTAAGCCAAATCTCCAAACAATTTAAAAGGTAGAGGGATAAAAATTGGACTTCGTTAAATTTTGATTTGAAAATGTGCAACCTTGCAACCTCTAGAATTATGATTTTATGCCAAAACGTTTAATCTGCAGTATTATAATAAAGTATTTTTATTATTTTTCTGGTTACTTGACAATTGACTCTACATCGCCCTCTTTTACAAAATATACCGAGGTTATAAACCACTTTATATAGCTTCAAGTGTAAATACTATATAATAATTTATTCGCATAACTTAGCACTCATTGTTTTGTGAATCAGCTGTTCGGCTGAAACGGCCGCGGGGGAAATCGTTGTCGTGGGGGCTATCGTCAACGTCGGCTTGAATGGCGTCAGTATACGCGAACGCGTTTGCCGCTCTACATCGTCCTTTCCGTATTCCATGGTTATCACCTTTCTTATCGTGATATTACTCCTTTAGTGTATGCGTATTGCGTGTTCAAAGTGTTTGTACTAATTTAGGTATCATCAAATTGTAATTTACTTTAAATAAAAATAATTCAGAGGATATATATGTGCGTTGCAAAATATTAAAATGTAGTGCTCTCGGATAACTTTGACTGTAACAGAGTCAAGATTTGTAAAGTTTGTAAGCAAATTCAAGTTGCACCAGACCTAATCCGGTAATCTTTAATATAGACCATATAAGGTTGAATTTGTTGATTACTTTTACCAACTTCATTGATAGTCTTTGTTTATGACAAGGTTGTTTTTATTTCTGCAATATAGGTATGTGTTTATTATACATGAAAGAGGAAAACTAAAACACATCGTTAATTTGATACAACTAATTAATAGTTGTATTTTAACTATAAATTCTACTAATAGGTATAACGTATTTAGAAGCTTACATTTATTTACAAATATGTTAGTTAATTTGTACATATTAATATGCACTAATTATTTATAGTGTATACGATAAGTTATTGATTAATTCGTAATTTTATAATATGTTCGTAAAATATATTTTAGTAATAACATTACAAAACATTTCAGGATGTTAAACAAGAATGTTTACAAATTAAATGAAAGTGGGCATTCCAGTCAGACAAATTTATATCGATTGAAAGTCTCCTGGCAGATTCCCCTAGTCGCCTTGCATCCGCTCTCTTGTGAATTTCACTTAGTCCATACTTAAATGAAGGATGAGAAATAGGCTGCTATGTTTAAACCTAAATGATGATTCTTTATTCTTTTATAGTTCATTTGCAAAATATTTGTTAAAAGCATTATTAGAATGTCATTAACCTCAATAACTATAAACACTTATTTTAAACTATTGTCTTCGGATCATCAATTTTGAAAAAGTATCATCATGCATTATCTGCATGATAAAAATCTGACGGTCGTCGTCATCGCCAGACTGTTTTTTTCACATTAGGTACACTTGACTTTGTTACATTCAAGGATATCTTCTCAAATACTTCCTGCATTTACAAACCAAAAACGAAGTGCTTTTTTATATATCTCTAAGAAAAGTTTCATTTTTAGTTAATTGAAAGGGAACTTAACTATATGTAATAAAAATTAGACTATTTTCTCTACAATATACATGAGAGTTTTAAACTATGAGGTATCAAGGGCTTACAGTGAATGGAACATCAGAAATGTTTCCAAACTCTACTGCTACTAACGGTTCGTCGTATGGCAAGGGAGACAGATATACTGCTGCTCCAAATGAGTGAGTTATAAATATTTTTCCATTTTAAGTAGGTATATATGTCATAGCATTTTTTGTTTTGAGTTTAACTATTCGTCAAATGTAATAAAAAGCTTATATAAATGGATCGTTAAATGCAACAATGATATTCTCATTCATCATACAAAGAAATTTTAACCGCTAGATACTGTGTAAGTAGTATTGCATTTCAACAAACACTAGTTCCACAGGAAGAGCAAAGAATGTGATGACAAGAATAAACAAAGTGATAAATAAATAGCACAGTTACATTCCTGGAATGTCTAGTTAAGCATATTAGAGCATTTAATAACATTTTCTGAATCTTCGCCGCAATAAAAATTTTGGCCTTTGATTTAATGGTTAGATATTATATAGCAAAACTTTGTTTATGTTCCGGATGCATGGCATTTGTGTAAGTAGTAAATACAATACGGACGTGCGTCTGTGCTGTCACCTCCTATAATCATTAATCGGGAGTCGGGACATTACACCCACTAGCGCCAATGTCTAAATCCAGTCACCTGACTTGACTTGCAATTCCAATGACATTGGTAGTATGTTCCAATTCGAAAATAAATTTTGTGTCAAGACTAAAATACCTGTTTTGTTAAATGCGCATACATGCTGCGGTTACTCATTAAACCTACATATTATATTTGGAAAGTTATGGATTTGGCTTACCCGGCGCTTGCTACCAACACTACACCAAAATTATTCTTAAAATGGGACGAAGACACATTTATTAAGTTAACTATAGACTAAAATTTAGTTTAGACATTTAGTTAAATACATTAATTGAATATTTAACTGAAGTAACACAAATTGTGTGTTTTAAATAGCAACTGAGTTGCGCCACTAAAACGGAAGTAAGTTTGGATCGAATTGAAATGGTGGTGTAGTGTGTACGCCTACTACGGTCTATCGAGGTCAATATAGCATAAATGAGGCACTGTTCGATATTTCAAAAAGTAAGTGAAAAATTGGTACATTTGTTATTATTTATTACCAAGAAGAGCATCGGCCATCGTCCTTATCTTTCCTATTAAATAATCTACGTATCACAAGAAGTAACAAACATACAGTCAAAGTTCGGCAATTATAATAATTTAAATTCCGATTTATATACATATCTACATATACAGGATACGAAATATGTCGTGAAATTACGGCGTAACTTCGTCAAGATGCGTGTCTGTTGTCATTAGCAGTCTCTAGTTCGAGTGATGGAAACAATAACTTATGAATTATGATAACACGGTTTCGCCGTATCACGGACGTGGCAATTGCTGACTCAATAGGAAACTTAATTGCTTATTAACCTAACTGATTTATAGATTAATCTATCTTATTTGATAAAATTCTTATGCTATATAATTAATTATGATTATAAATCCCGTAATACACTGAATTATGAAATTTTCAGATAAAATAAGAGTAGGTAGGACATCGAATGCTTATAAGTTAAACGTCATATTCATAACTTCCGATACAATACAAACAGTTCTGAGTTTTCGATTATTAAGCTATTATATTTTTGGGTGTTTCCTACTTTTTACTTTTTATACTTAAACCACTCCTGATACACCCCCGAAAACAAATAAATAAATAAATAAATAATAATTAATCATATCAGTTCATCCGTTTTTGAGTTATAGCGAGACTAATGAGTAATTGTGTTGTATAAGACGTGAAGTCTCTACATTAATTTTATAGATATTTTAATTTACGTACATGCATAAACCTTAAATACCTAATTCAAGCACAAATCTTTTATACATAGCATAGGTCGTATAAAATAGTCTTATTAATCAAATTCTAGATTCATGCATTAACTTACAAGTATTGTACGTGTCAAGAAGCTTACATTCATGATTCTTAGTCCTTTATCTTTATGAGTATACTTTTATCAACTGTGTTTTATTCTTTCTCAGAAAAATTGATTCATAAGAACAATCTAATAAAACATTTGAATCATCATAATCATCATCATCACCTAAGCACTTGTTGTGTTTGTCATTCCAAGCTCTATAATATAAATAAAGGAGCCTTACTATATTTCAAAAAGTAAACATATTTTATTTGTTAAAAATAAAATGAACCTAATTGATTTAAATTTGCAGAAATTTTAAACTAGAATACAGTTCTTTGCTATTCATTACTTTTGTTGACATTTTGGGTTTTTATAATTTTTTACAGAAAAGATTTATAAAAAGCTTCAAAATTTACATAAATATTTGAATTTCACTTCGCTTTACCTAATAATACAAATGCTTCATCAATATATTTTTGAATACATACTACGTAGGAGTGACCGATCAACCACTCACGTTTTGAATTTATTACCATAATCATTATATTTTATTACCTAAGATCCTACAAGATTTATCCGTCACTGGTGACACTAAACTAAATAGAGTGCAACCAATTCGGTATGCTCTTATGTAGCTGACATAAGTCGTCTGGAATTTAAGAAATTAACAATATATGACCACTTTATTTTTGTTTCAGAATTTTCGTAAACAGATCGTTACATTTAGAAAATGTTAAGTTCTATGGATTTGATATGGATTACACTCTGGCGGGTAAGTCTATTCCTCGTGGGTATCTGAATAAGTATTATGATTCTTTACAGATTGAAAATAATTAATAATTATTGTTTGTTGGTCTGAATTTTTAGCGCTCTACGTGAGCGCTACGGCATAGGTTTTAAAAAAATAGAATCTTAGAATGTTTTATAAATATATCAAGGTATATGCCACTTCTTGACTGCTTGAGACTTATGGATGAAAAAGCGATGATGGAGTGTGGAGCGTTCTTATGTAACCGAGCTAAAAATATTAGTTTTACTTTGGTGCAAGGCCTTATTCCAATTTTACGTCCTAAGTTATATTTAAAATTATTTATAATACCCAAAAGAAATTTATTTGACAACCCAGTTTATCAAACCCAGGTCAAGTTCAGAAGATGAAATGAAAATAATAATTATTGCTCTTAGTTATTCAATTAATTAAAATTAATGTGATCACATTACAATCATTTTAATGACGTAAACAAAATAGGTACTGAATAATACAATAATTGATGAACAATAACCAGTTTAAGTAACATAAAAATGTTAAAATGCTTCTGAATTGTTCAGAACATGATTACCTACTTATTTAAATATGTAATTAATTTTAATGCAGAGAAATGTGAAAATAAGTATATTCAATGAAGACGGGCTCCACATTTTCTGTAATCGCAATAAACTTTGTACTTAATACGTTATTTTCACTATCTATCATTTCTATTATATTATGACGTTTTATTGTGTAGATTTAACGCCCTGATTAAAAGATATCATCGAGTTATCGCGGTTCTATTGCTACGGGTGACGGCGACGGGATGTCTTATTTCAAGGCCATTGAAAAATGGTTTTAAAAGTGGAACATTTTGAAGATCATGAAAAAACATACGTACATGTATATAAATATGATGTAATTTATTTTCAGAGTATAAATCGCCGCAATACGAAACATTAGGTTTCAATCTAACCAAAGAAAGATTAGTCCACAAAGGGTACCCACAAGAAATATTAGAATTTGAATATGACCCTTCATTCCCTGTGAGGTAAGATGATACAATAAATATACATTATATAATAAGATTTTTAAGTCTTGACTAACTAATACATTAACAGGTAAATGTAAAGATGCTAAAGATTTTTTTTATTCATTAATTAATATGGTGGTAGCGTCAAGCGTGGTTCTTTTTGCAATCGAAAATAATATGTTTACTTGTAACGTAGGGTGAATAATTAAAATTAATTTAAGATGAACTGTTATGGTCAGCATCCACGTTTCGGCTATCTATGTCAAATATGCTTAAATGTGAGTTCCATACGATATCTATGTATATGCTCTCGGTACTTCGGTACGGTAAATATTTGTATCGTTTGTAACTCAAGGTCAAAGATCGGGTTTGGTGATATCCATCTACTTTAATGGACTTAGTAATTGAAATAGCACATATTTTATGAATTATAGAATCTACGATGTGCATATAAATTTCAGAATATACTTATGCCTTGCCTTGAATTAATTCGTCGTACCTACATCTAAAACAGACGCCAAACAAGGTTACCTTTGACATTTAAATATATCTTACATTATTCTATTTATCTCGATAAGACACTGTAGTACTGTTTGATGTTTCAAAATGTTTTATAAGTAACGTGAAGATGACTAATGGTAAAGAATGTATAAATATATCGTGACAAAGAACTAAAGCTAAAGATTTCGTTTTAGTTTGCATAGGCTAATCTCTTAAAAAATATTATTAAATAAGTATTATTAATAAAGATTATTAGTGAGTATTTTCCTAAATACTTTTTTCGTTTAATAATCTTTTTTATTGATTAAGGCTATTAAATTGCTATTTAATGTTACGTTCTTACAGTTAGGAGTTAGGAAAATATGAAGAAAAAAAACCTATTTTCAATGAATACAATTATAAAAGTATTTCAGTAATAGATTTAGACTAATTAACACAAGTTTAATTGATTTGTTTATTACAGAGGTCTTTGGTTCGACACATTGTACGGCAACCTGTTAAAAGTTGACGCGTACGGTAACATATTAGTCTGCGTACATGGATTTGAATTTTTAAAACAGTTAGTATTATATTTTTTTTTTGCCTTTTTATTGCTTGTAAATAAATAATCTAATTATATATAAATAAAAATAATCTTATTTCAGTTCTCAGGTCTACGAATTGTATCCAAATAAATTTTTGACACTTGACGAGTCGAGAGTGTATGTATTGAATACATTATTCAACTTGCCCGAGACGTATCTAATAGCGTGCCTCATAGACTTCTTCACAAATTCGCCGCAATACACGAGGTAAGAATAGGGTTGACGAAATGAATCAATAAATTAATTTGATTCTATTAAATAAGTCATTTTGTATTATAATTAATATGTCGAGATTGATAATTGTTTTTAAATACCGATTTCGTTTAATGTTAATCGAGGATTAAAATATGTGTTCCTATTTCAAAATATATAAATATAGCTTTTTTTGAATGACTAAGTATATTAAAACACTAAAGAAAATAGAATAAATAAAAAAACAATAACGATATTATTTTATCACTCTCCTTTATCTAAAACTTCGAAATAGAGAGTTGGCAACCCTGTGTTTAAAGAATTAATAGCAAGCTTTATATTATGATATCTATTGTGTGATAATTTGCCAACAGAATTTAACTTGTCCTCATGGTATTTCGATAAGATTTAGATATAATTTAACAACGGACACTAAAGAAAATAGAATAAATAAAAAATAACAATATTATTTTATCACTCTCCTTTATCTAAAACTTCGAAATAGAGAGTTGGCAACCCTATGTTTAAAGAATTTAATAGCAAGCTTTATATGATATCTATTGTGTGATAATTTGCCAACAGAATTTAACTTGTCCTTATAGTATTTAATTTAATTTATTTAATAAGATTTAGATATAATTTAAGAACGGGTGGTCTATTTTAGATAATGTATGAAAATAAATTAAGTACCATGTTTATTCGTGCTTACTTATTATTCCAGACTAATCTATTTGTGTCAAATTTCATACATATCCATTGAGCCGTTCTAACATGATTCAGTAACAAACATTCATCGATCGATCGATCGATCGAACTTATACACTTTTACATCGACACAATAATAAAATTCTAATTGAGTCGAATCTTCAAATAGTCGTTATTATCGATTTATCGACATTTTAAATTAAATTTTTTTTTGTGTTAGCTGGTTATCTGGATCTACATAATATATAGGGCACTTTTTATTGCGATTTCAATCATTTACCTTTTGGAGAAAAGGAAAGTTCCGGAATCCTTTTCTCTCAATATTTAGTATTTACGATGTTTTTATCAGTTCATTATTAGCAATATATTATGTAGACTTCATAGTGATTTTATAAAATAAACTCGGTTTGGTAAACATTTTATTTACTTGAAATACGTATTAGTAAGTCGCAAACTATTTGAAAGATCTGAGTTTGAATGCGTAGGCATAGCTATGCGTTTTTACGTGGGCGACATCGAATACTAGTTTAGTAAACAATTTGTATATTGCATGACATAATTATAACTCTTGGTATATAAATTCACGAAAACGAATAAATACGTATGTATTGTTTAATTAAATAATTATTCCTATGCAGTTTTTTTTTATTTTTATTTAATTTAATAAATATATTTAATACACAGGTATTAGTGACTCAACCTGACTCCGCGGTTTGTCTCTTGTTATGTTCGTTTCAGCGGTTACAATAGATTTCTCAAAGATGAGATTATTATATTTTGCCACTCAGTCAGCTGTCAGTATACGAAAAAAATCTAAATCTGTTCCAGTGGTTTCTCGTGATGCGGTCAGACAGACACAAAAATCCTAAAAACGTAGATCGGCCTCTCTATCGATAATAATGACTATTTCATTAAGATTTTTCAAAAAATATTGAATCTGGATACGACTCAGAATTTTATTATATGACGTATAGATATAAATCATGGGAACATTCTCTTTTCTTTGTTTTGAATGTTGTAGCTTGGCTTAATATAACTGGTCGAAATGGAGTATTTTTGAATGCATGATACATCACTTCTTAAATTTAAATGTTTTATTTTCTTTTATGCAGAACAAGAAAATATTATTTTAATAAAACGCGTTAACAAGGATAACTGAGTGATGCGGGTTCAAATCTGGGTCTCGCACCTCTGATATTTTCACGTGCGAATCATTTCTAACATGATTACCACTTGTCTTAAGGTGAAGGAAAACATCGTGAGGAAACCTGCATGTCTGAGAGAACATAGCAAGTTTTCGGAAGACATGCAGTGAAGTCCACCAACCCGTACTTGGCCAGCGCGGTGGACTATGGCTTAATCCCTCTCGTATTAAAGGAAGGCCCGCGCCCCAGGGCTGAATACAATAAATTACATGAGATATGTTTTATTTTAGGGAAAAGACCGGTGTAAGATGCGGCGATTTAGCTATGTCTTTCAAATCTATATTCCAAGATGTGAGGAATGCAGTAGATTACGTTCACATACATGGAGATTTAAAGAAGAAAACAACAGAAAATCTAGACCTTTACTTAAAAAAAGATGACAGATTACCAATGTTTCTGTCGAGAATACGGGAGAGTGGCGCTAAATTGTTCATCCTCACAAACAGTGACTACAACTTCACAGACAAAATTATGAACTATCTGTTCGACTTTCCATATGGTGCTAAGGTAAGTTATATTTTATTTAACAATACATTTGCGGTATCACTATTTAATTCGATTAAATAGCTGACTTCAAAAGAACAGGAAGTTTTCGATTAAGATAATATCTTTTGTATGTAGGTATGTTACATCAACCTACTACTCAATATGGTCTATGCCGGATATGAATTGATTAATGAGTAATGACCCTTCATAAGTTTAAAGTTTGTTACACAAATTTCTAGTTTTATTTGCAACTAATTTAATAGAAAAATTTGAGTGAGCACAATTTAATGTTCATTTTTTTGTTAAAAGATATGATTTTTATTTAAAATGAATGCACAACTATTTTCAACGATTCACTTATTTTTACAGTTCTTATATTTCTAAGAAAAAACGTAATGACTTGCTGCAGCTAAATTGCGAAACTATAATATTACTAAGTACAACATAAATGTGTCAAACCGGTGTTAAACGAGTATATAAGTTACTTCCATTCTATACACTCTAGTCCATTGAGCTGTTGTAGCGTGAAGAATGAACGAAAACTTTCTCACTTTTAAATGTAATATGAGTATTTAATTACAGCAAAAAAAAAGTACATAACGTACTCAAGTCTGCCTAGTAAAAACAAAAACAAATTTTACAAGAACCGTATTTTATCCGGAATCCGGGGTAAAAATAGCCTATGGGCTATGTCCTATTTCACACTTTAATGTATCTTTGTCCTAAACTTCATCAGATCGGTTCTGTCGATTTGCCATTGACTAACAAAATATCCTTAAAACTTTCATTTATAATATTAGTAGTAATTAGTATTGATATGATGTACGTCTAATCGTAGTACCTAATCGTTTAAAGCATGTATATTGTATCATGTATGTATATATATAGTTCGATATGTAATGCGGGCACAACATTATTATTCAAAATAGCCGAGAGGAAAAGTACATTAACACTTATGTAACGCCGCGGAGACCTCGATGCGTTGCGTGATGTTTGTTTTCTCATTAAAAACATGAGCATAATAATTAACCGAAAAACTATTAATCAAATAAAATCATTAATTTAATTAATCATTTAAAGTTAAGTTTCATTCTTTTTTTTTTTGCACATTTTGCTCTTTTTTCTACATACCTGATTGAAACGGCTATGAATAACACTTAAAGATAATAAATTTCTAATTGCTTATTTCTAAGTATTCAGTCACTTTGAAAGATACTTACTTCTAAGTGCCCTTAGCTTTGAAGCGTATTAAAATTGTTATGCTATGCTGTTGTTAAGACTTAGGGTACTATCACATGTCTTCTCCTATTTGACTTTGTTTAACTCAATTTTTGATGCGTGATCATGGTTTAAATATGGTCACAAAAGTAAAAAGAAAATATGCACGACAAACTTCGATTATTTATCTCGGGAGCGCTCTAAACAAATATTTCAATTTGTTTTCATAAATCAGCAAAAACCTTGTTTCTGTAAAGGATGTTTCATAAAATTCTACTTTTGGCCATCTTTTGATGCTTTTTTACATAGAAAGTATACTATTATATAAAAATGTCATATACTATTATATAAAAATGTCCATGGTACAATTGAATATTGTACTTTGAAGCGCTCAAACCAATTTTTTATGTTTCATACAGTAAGACACCAAAAATAATTCCCTAAAACAAAGAGATAATGTGATTTTTTCGTCCGAAATTTTATTTTTTATCTATGAATATATTATCGAAATTCAGATAAAAAAATTATAATAACTAAGGTTAGTATCTTACCTTGCTTGAAAAAATCATTAGTCCAAAAAGTAAAATAATATTTCAATTACCAATGTTTTGTGCAATGATAAAAATCTGTATAAATCTCGGAAGCTAAGGACCGCCGGTTTGGATAATAGTTTTTCCAGATATCGACTCAGAAAATAGGTACCTTATTATGAAGTAGAAGCCATATTATTTTTTTTTTATTTTTTATAAATCGCATTTTATTATGCATAAAACTCTATATGAGCTATGAAGTATACCTAAGTATAAGACATTTTGCGTCAAACGAATTAAATGTTGATCCGAAAATTGATATCAAAGTAGTAAAAAAATGACGTACTAATGGAAGCTATAGTTTTTATGAAGCCCATAATATGGGTGTGTGAAGGTCTTTTGAAATAATATTTCATTCGCCATTTCGGTTAAACAAAGTAAACATCTGCTCTTGTTAGGTATTAATTTTAACGCTGATAATTGATAAAAATATTATCATACACTTAAATATATGAGTGTTATAATGATATCGATACTCTTAGCTTTTCATGTTGGTTTTATATACATATGTAAGTGCTTTTTATTACGTATAGCCAGCAATTAACTATAAATTGTTTACAGAATTAGGATAAGTAAACATGTCCATTATTAAGAAAGTCATTACAAACTACCTATAACTGTACGAGTAATAGATTACAAAGTAGACTCATTAAATATTTATTCTTACTTCTGTAATATGAAATCGCCTAGCAACAAAAATATCATTGTTTGAAAGCAATAGAAAGTTAAAAACAAAGTCACACGTCATGACTTCATCATAAAAGACACGGGGGAGCTATTTGTATTTGCTCGTTTTGGAACAATTTCATTATACTATTAGCTACTAACTCTCTATGAACGTTTTATGTAGTAAAATAGTTATTGTGATCGTACCTTAGGAGGTAAATAAGTCTGCTATTATAGACTATTTTTTGAGGACATTTTCAACCGACTTCCAAAAGGAGGAAGTTATCAATTCGTCTGTTTTTTTTTTAATGTTTGTTAGCTCATAACTTTGAACTGGGTGAACCGATTTTGATGATTCTTTTTTTATTTGAAAGGTAGTGCTCCCATGTCCGATTTTAATATTTTCCAGTTCTGACAATGGCATCCATGAGAAAACCATAAAAGTCTTAAATTTGCATTGAGTATTTGCGCGACAAATGGACGAATAACTCAATATCACGCCAACCGATTTCGATGATTCTTTTTTTAATGGAAAGGATATACTTCAAGGGTAGTTTGATGAGAGTTTGGTAAGGTTCTGATGATGGGATCCATGACAAAGTATCGGAACTATTCAATTCTTACGAGCAAATTAACGATGCTCGGCCGAATATTTTATAGACTATATGGATATTTGAGTCACGTACCGTAACTGATGATGGAAGGTACAACTCCTCAACGGTTAGCAGTTTAAAGAAAATTCTTTCAATATAATACGCAATTATGGACCGATAGTTGTATACTTTCAGGCTATTAGGTTTACCTCATAATAGACGGTAAATTTTTATAGTCATTAACACAATACGTATCTACTTTCCGCTAAAAATTTAAAAATAAATTGTTTTTAACAAAAAAACAAAAACCGACTTCCAAACTTAATAAATCTAAACTAAAAAGTAAAAAATAATACTTTTAAGGACTTTGTTAATTTTGAAGTCGAGTTCGAAGGCGAGTTTGATTATGCAGAATATATTTAATTTCATTAGACTGAATTGTTTAAAATAGCTTCGTAAAAATCATCATTTAATTGTAATAACTAATAATATCAGTAAGTGAAGAAGTGCAAATAAACAACTTTTCTAACTCAAAAATAAAGTATTTACAGTACTTACATAAAAAAATCTATTTTTAAAATTTTTGTCTGACTGTATGGTCCGGCTTGATCTCTGATCACGGTTGGACTGGTTTTGACGGGAGGTTCACTCGCAGATAGTAGTATAAGGAGTAGCTTAGGGTCCTTTAATTATTGGAAAATTATAATGATGAAAACGGCGGCTTTGCTTGCTTTCTATGTATATAATTATAGTTTGATGGTATATTGTTTTTAATTCTATCTTGATGACCATATTTTAGCCCGGCGAACCTCATAGGAATTGGAAGACATATTTTGATTGGATCGTAGTAGATGCGAAGAAACCATTGTTCTTTGGTGAAGGCACAACATTACGTCAAGTGGACACTCGCACAGGTGCGTTGAAGATGGGTCACCATGTTGGACCTCTTCACGAGGGATTGGTATATTCTGGAGGTATGTTCTTACATTTTGTTGTTTTAATATAATATTATAGATAAAGATTTTTATTTTTTTATTTATTATTTATTTCGTGGCTTTCTACATTAAAACTGCTTTATATCATATTAGATTAGACAACTTTTGGTATCGAAAATGATTTTTATTATATATTAACTTGACGACACGTGTGGCGCAGTTTGTAGTGACCCTACATACTTGCTGCGCCAGCGGTCGCGGGTTCGAGTCCCGCTGGGGGCATTAATTTGTTGAGCACATTCGTGCTCACATTGTACTCCAGTCATGGGTGTTAATATTTATAATATGTATGTATTTAAAATTTATATGTGTAGTATATCAAACATCTGGTATCCGTAACACAAGGCTCGTACTTTACCATGGAACTAGATGGTGCTGTGTGTAAATGTCCCAACGTATTTATTTATCTATATTTGTTATTAATAGAAAAACTAAATAATTTTATAACTTACTTTATGTAAAACCTTACAACTTACAATTTACATATGTAGGGTGTACACTGTACATGTAGAATTTATTTACGGGTATTGATTGACACGCGTAAATTCTCGTACGAGTCTTATCAAAACCCCCATTAAGAACTTATGACTTATAAGTATAGTACGATAAGATGATGCTACACAGAAACAATATTTACGTACCAGTCGTACGTATTTGCATAGGCAACTACGGAAACTTCCGTATATGATAAATAATATGAACTTTGATAAATTATTTTTTTTATATTTTTGTCTTGGAATATTTATTGATGAGTTGAATATGAAAAAATATTTTTAAGATTTATAATTATTTTGTCTACGACAATATAGTGGTTTTTCATAAGGCCATTAAATAATGTTACTTATAAATTCGTAAAGTTTAATTTTTTATCTATATGTTTTTACACTCACATTGTAAATTTAGACGCCATTTTCCGTAATTGGTTTTCGAAATCATAAATAGTACAAAATCTGAAGTATTAATTAAATAATATCGCTATCTTGTTATAGGATCGTGCGATGTTTTTACCGAGTTGATAAGTGCAAAGGGCAAAGACGTGCTATACATCGGGGACCATATATTCGGAGATATCCTGAAGTCGAAGAAAATCGGCGGATGGCGCACTTTCCTCATCGTACCCGAGTTAGTTCAAGAACTGCACGTGTGGACCGACAAGTGCCAGTTATTCGCTCAATTACAGAATTTGGATATACAACTCGGCGATATGTACAAGTAAGGATTCTTGCTTACATTAATTAATATTTTAAAACGTACGCTATTAATATAAATATATTTAACTTCACTCAAATCTTCAACATTTTAAGATTTGGTGCTTAATAATACACTTTTATTAGCTATATTTGCACTTCTATTATAATTGTAATAAATAAAAAGGTAACTTGATGATGGAGTCAGGACACCTCCTATCTAATAGTAATCAGAAATCACTAATCAGTATCACTTAAGGCTCATTTGCGTCATTACCACACGACATAGTTGTCGAAGTTAAAATGTTAGTCATACAAAAATTAACTAACATCGACATTCTACACAGGTTTGTTCTACTTGCCCTAAATAGAACTAATTCTTTTTGTCGGTTCTACAAACATCCGTTCCTTGTTACATCAAATGGAATGATTTTTTGTTTCTTGTACTGTATTATGGTACTAGTATTTGTATGTCATTTGTTACTACAATAATTTTAAGTATTGCATAAATACAAAAAGTGTCTGTTAGTTAGTCCTTTCTTACACGTGCTGTAGTGTTAAGGATATTTATTATGCTTTTTACAGGAAATTTTCGATACTAACATATAAATAAAAATAAATAATAATATGTTTGCCTATGATTTCTAAATAACTATGTTTATCAAGTACCTTGTTATATAGATGGTACCAGTACCAAAACATTTTAAAATTTAAATATTTCTGTCTGTCTTCCTGTTTGTCCGCGGTAATTTTTGTGAGAGCTTCAATCGTCTTTAATAGGACTTTAAGGAGTTTGTAGGGTACGTTTATGGGATGTATGTTATATTTCGGAACTCAAATTCTTCTTTCAAAAATTAAGCAAAATTAGAATTTCCGTTTTACTGTCAAGGATACACTCTAGCATAGCGAGTTGCTAATATTATGTAGTTAATCAAATTCACTACGCTCTACAGATAATAAAACCTATTTATTATAGATTGCCTATTTGTTACGTTAACCCAGATATTTTGTTTACCACAATATTTCCTTTTAATCAGTCTACGTCACTTACCTATTTATGAATCTTGTTTACGTCATATAGAATATATTTTGCGACTTGTCGTTACGTGTTTACATAATATTGCATATTTTTATGAGTGATATAAATCATATTTATGTTTAAATAACTGGTTATTGGCTCTGAGCCCGAAGTCTCGGATTCAATTCCTGTTCAAGGAATATTTATTTGACTTATAAATAAGCAGTACACATTTATCGCAGTATGTATATTTGGTTTTTTCGTAGAAATTCTTATATCAGATAAATATCTTAATGGTAATGATTAAAAGAGAGGCATCTATTATTTCTTTACTGTGTTTTATCTTTTTCTATTTCTTGTCATATTATAGATTATATCTTTTTTAAAAATAGGTAATTTATATAATAGAACACGTTTTCTTTTTTATTTTTCGGTCCGACTGTTTTAAAAAAAGTCATAGTTTACGCTACTCTTGCGGTCATAGCGTATTTTAGATTAAAAAAAAAAATTTTGGTACTTACGTACTAATGATGACACACTTTTATTTTGCTTTTATTTTTAATGTGCTTATATCGTAAAAAACTATTTTCTTTGGGTTTTCATATAATAGGTTCATAAGGTTAATTTTATGACTCTTTCTTTCTAGGTTGGTTAGGTTAGGTTAGATATATGACCACAATATCGCACGAGCCGAGCGAGCGCAGCGAGCGTGCCGCGGCAGCGGCCGGCGAGTGCCATAGACATGTCATAAATATGGCGGCAATTTCTAAATGCCGCCAATTTGCATCTACATTCCTAACCTAACCAACCTAGAAAGAAAGATTCTTAAAATTAACCTTATGAACCTATTATTAATTTTCGATTTAAGATTTTACGATATAAGCACATTCACACAAATCTATAGAAAAAATAAAAGTGTGTCATCATTAGTACGTAAGTACCAAAATTTTTTATATATAATAACTAAATTTTTAAATTTGTCAATAGATATTTTTATTTTTTTACATATTTTTTTATTCTTCTGTCTGGGAACCACCACGAGAAAATCATTGGACAGAGTCTGATGACAATTAGTACAGTGATATCAGAGTCATCATAAAGGATACTTTAGGGGTGAACTCGAGCGTAGCGAGGGTAAATCGCTAGTAATATATAGGTGAATGCCAAAGAGTTTTAACAAATGGGAAGTTCCAAAGTTAATATACCCATTCAAATTAATATTAAAAAAAAACTCAGCGTTATATATTATTAGGATAGATTAGACGTAGTAGGTCTATTATCTATTTTAAAACATAATAATTTACTTATAAAGAAGGGGTCAGATTTAGTGATTATTATGTTAAAAGGCATAGATATAAAAATTAAGAAAAGACTCTACGAAGTAGCTATAGTACCATGCTTAACATATGGTTGTCAAAGTTGGTCACTAAGAACAGAAGACGAAAACAGACTTCAGATATGTCAAAGGAAAATGGAACGCAGTCTATTGGGAATAAGACAGCAAGATAGAGTAAGAAACTCTATTATAAGGGAAAAAACAGGAATTAAGGATATCATAGAAACTATACGATCTTTAAAGTGGAAATGGGCAGGACATATATGCAGATTAAACGATAACAGATGGACGAAAAGAGTAATAGAGTGGATACCAAGAGATGAAACAAGACGGAGAGGTCGACCAAAGAAAAGATGGGCAGACGTATTCGTGGAAAAAATTGGACCAGATTGGATGTCAAAAGCTAGAGATAAAATAACTTGGAAAAAACTGGGGGAGGCCTACGCCCGCGAGGCGACTACTAACACCACATAATATAAAGTAATAAAATAATACATATAATGAAGTGGTTATAAAAATATAATAAAGATAGAAAAAAAATTAGTATATAGTTGATTAAAATGTATATAAAAGGTAATTGATGAAAAAAAATATAATATACATACATAGATATTTACATTTAAACAGTATAACCTTATAATGTAACAAAACAAAGTGATAATAATGTAAGATTTCACATTTGTATTTTACGATTTTTTAGTAGTGAATAAAGGCTTTATTTATTTATTATTTATTATGTTAAAAGGCATAATCAAAAACCACGTATCGTATCTCATAAAAAGAAACATACTTATCCTATCAAATTAACTATAAATATTTATTTGTAGCTGAATCATTTATATTAATATAATAAAATAGTTGAAATACATCATAACTTTGATAATGGTACATTTATTAATGCTATAACCATTAAAAGGGTTGTAAAATCATTTGAAGAAGCTTTCCTCTCAATTACAAGTCATAACTTTCGTCTTTATGAGTCTTCTAGAACGTTTAGCAAATAACGTTTGATTGTAAAAATACATAATATGACCATTTTTACATATGTACAAATACAAAGGTACTTGATGACTCACACTTTGTCTACACATAAATTTTTCCTCAACTATACAATTTATAGAGCATTAATGTTGGTATTTATCTTACTAAGTACATTATTAAAATTATAGCCAAATAATGATGGTCGATTGCCTGTCTTACCATGACTGTTTATATACTTAGCTTATGTTCTATGGAATAAATTTCGAAAAATCAATATAATTTAATTTTCCTAAATTATTAAAATAATAATTATTTTAGTAATTTAGAAAAATTAAAGCGACTCGCTAAAACTACATAATATTATAATATTATGTAGGTATGGAGAAGTTATTATTAATATACCAAGTATTTTTTTCTGAGGAGTACTAATGTTTGTACATGATTTTCTTTCATTTACAGAGATCTAGACTCCAGTACAAAAGAGAAGCCCGATATATCCAAGCTGCGCATGTCGATCCGTGACGTCACGCACAAGATGGACCTCGCGTACGGCATGCTGGGCTCGCTGTTCCGCTCCGGCTCCAGGCAGACTTTCTTCTCTTCTCAGGTATTTTATGTTGCTTTTTCTTAAAAATCATGGCCTTATGAATAATAAATGTTTATTCATTAGAGCATGTTTTTTATATGTGCATTTATTTCAGGATATTTCTACCAATTATTGTGTATAATTGCAATCCAATTTGCAAAACTAAGTGTAACGATAAGATCACTATTTTGTTTATGTATAAGATTTTTTGAATTGCTAACATATTCATGTTTGTTACTTATTCATGCTTAAAGTACTGGACAAAGGATGAAAGTTAGTGTACATTATGGAGATTCTATGATGTTGAATAACACAAAGGTTGCTGCTTGGAATCTAAAGCGAACCGAGGATAAATTGGACGTAATTTAGCAGAAATGACTTAACCCATGAAAAATCGTTTTGGAGTTATCAGGGTTTTAAGTTTATTTGATAATTTCTGCTATGATGTTGTGCTTGGAATATTTTTTAAAAATTTTCTGTAAGAAAATAATATACTAATATTGTTAAGAATAATTATATGATGGGATACCTATCCCGTCAAAAAAAAGTCAATCTTATTTTTATAGTTTCACGCACGTTTTTGGCTATTTGAAAGAAGCAAGTGTTAGGACTTGTTTGTCATAAAAAACTCATTTTGACTCGAGTCGTTCCTGCTAAAGTACATTCAATTATGATTACAATTTATTTGTGTACAATACCAGGTGGTGAGGTACGCGGACCTGTACGCGGCGTCGTTCCTCAACCTGATGTACTACCCGTTCTGCTACATGTTCCGCGCGCCCGCCATGCTCATGCCGCACGAGTCCACCGTCGCGCACGAGCAGCGCTTCACCGTCGACGCGCCCACCATCGACCGGTCAGTACACTACCGCTGCCCCCCCCCCTCTCTCTCACACACTCTCTCAGACGTGCAGGTTGCCTCACGATGTTTTCCTTCAATGTAAGACAGTCCCGCTCCCTCTCTCTCTCTCTCTCTCAGACGTGCAGGTTGCCTCACGATGTTTTGCTTCAATGTAAGACAGTCCCGCTCCCTCTCTCTCTCTCTCTCAGACGTGCAGGTTGCCTCACGATGTTTTGCTTCAATGTAAGACAGTCCCGCTCCCTCTCTCTCTCTCTCTCAGACGTGCAGGTTGCCTCACGATGTTTTCCTTCATCGTAAGACAAGTGGTAATCAGGATAGAAATGATTTACACATGAAAATATCAGAGGTGTGAGACCCGTATTTGAATTTTCTTCAATCGGTTATCCATGCGATTGTATTACTATTACCACTTGGCTACCACTACCTTACGGTAGTTTAGCTAACTCCAATATTTTGTTTACAAAACTGATTTGAATTAGTGGGCAATGTGAACTGTACCGTATTTGTTAGTTTTATGGTATAGTTTACTTTCCTTGATTATTTTATATGGGGTACTAACTCCGACTAGTGAGAGAGGTGAACTATATATTATTAATTGTTCGAGACCCGAGTCAGGCCTAGTATAGGAGTTACTGTCATAAAATGCTTAACAACGTTACACTGTTTCACCTCCGTGCTGAAGTGGAGCACTTGAAGTCCTGCGTCTGGTTTCTCACGTAGAGTATCAGATTATATACACCTGTAATACAATATCATTTACACAGTGGACTAGTCTCCAGAGATTATAAGTCTTCGTATAAATATATAAACGAGTCTCTTTATACATCGTTCCCACAGGTCGAGACACTCGAGCACTCCGCGCGTGGTGACTGAACGTACCTTTAGTGCTGCGTGTATTGCTGAAATCTCCTCCGAAGAAGTGGCCTCCGCGGACAACGTGGATTTGAAGGTAATTAACCACAAAATATAAGTTGAAAATTATGTGAAAAAATATCAATAATTATAAATCCTAGCGATTCGCTTATGTATGTACGTACACTAAGTCATTTTTTGAGCTCAACCCCAATTCTCTTTCTTAAGACGTAAATTACTATTTTAAATCGTAACCATTTCGGCCATATATGTATTTGGCCGCAACAGACAGAACTCAGACATATATGTATTTAAAACACTGTTTTACTTACTGTTAATTTGTCATACAAACAGACATATTAATATCATCTGTATATATGAAGTTATGAACGCGTAAAGCTAAGAAAGCTAATAATTAACTTAGCAGGGCGAGCGGTCGGTGCCGCACGCGCGGCCGGAGACGCCGCAGCGCCTCACGCACACGCACGACGAGGACTGCTCCGACGACGACGACCTCTCCAAGCACAAGTAGACGGTCAGTATCTTTATACTATTGCTGGCATTGCACTTAGCTATAGAATGACTGGGAATGACCGTATAGTCCATATGAAGGGTACAGGGTCAAAACAAGGAATGTCACAAAATTATTATTTTTTTAATTAATATTGCAATTTATATATAATATGTGGCAAAATCTTCCATGTTCCCATACTTTTCAATTTTTTTAAATTTTATGTGACATTCCTTGTTTTGCCCTGTACCCTTCATATATAGTCTACCATACTGGCATACTGCGGGTGTGTAGACTCTATCATGCAGGTTTTCTTTCACCGTAAGACATGTCAGAGAGAACCTAGCAAGTTTTCAAAAGACATGCATATTCCGCTAACCCGCGCTAAGCCAGCGTGATGGACTATGGACTGATCCCCCTCAAATTATAGTCCGATCGTTAGAAATCCGTGTCCAGCTGTGAGACGTTAATTTTGTATTTACTCTGTTAATAATAATGTTTTTCTTGCAGGATACATCTGGCTCAAGATCTAGGCGTATGGTCAATTAATTGTTCTTATACACGTTACTAAGGAGACGTACTTTGGAGATAAAGTGCTTTCAAACGTTGATTTTAATATAAAAAAGTTGATGTTGTTATAAATTTTTAAAGAAAATCTTATTGGGAGTTAAATTTGATTGACCTTAATCACATTTTCGATTATTGTAGAGACGGTTCAATATTCGCTCTAATATATAGTAATTTTGTTAACGCACTATGAATTATATGCATAAAATATTAGTAGTACTTTTTGTACGAATTGTTAAGATATACGAGACAAACATGTATACCAACGCAATAAACAAAGTGTTTTAAATTTAATCTTTAGTGAAAGGTATAAGTTGATTAATTATCCTACGTACGATTTAGCTCAATGTTCAATTAAATATTTATCTCAATATTGTCTTTACTTCTAATATTCTAGGCTTTTTGCATTTTAACTACTGAAATGAAACATTTTTGTAAAATGCTTTACCATATATATTAGGATCTGATAAAGAAATGTTGAACTTGTTATGACATTCTTCAAATATGATATTAATTTAAGGGCAGCTTTGTTCGTAGGTACATATTTTAATTTGGCCTGAACAAAAAATAATTCAAACGTTACCTTACAATGATTATTAACGAAATGTGATTTTTAGTATTTCTCGCTTTCAGCTTTTGAATTTGAACTTAATAAAACTATTATATAGTACTATCTTTATATATATAATTCTTCTGTGAGTGTGTATGTCACTGAACTTCTCTCAAACGACTGGACCGATTTTGATGAAATTTTTTGTGTGCGTTCAAGGGGATCTGGGAATGGTTTAGATTCACAATTTTGTCCGCTGGACAATGTTTTTTTAATTAATTTTTAATTTATTAGTAGTTGTTGATTTTGGAATGTTTTACATTGGATCCGACAGACGGCGCTACCATCGCAGTGTCAAATTTTAAATAATACTAGCGACTCACTCTCGCTTCGCTCGGGTTCGTCCCTAGATTCAGCGCGAGCGAAACCGCGGGTTCCGCTAGTAATTATTATAAATTATATAGCCACGGGTACACTACAGTCTTCACTAACACTGTATATTTATAAAATAATGTCAGTTACCATCAACACTAAAAGTCCTACCTTCTTAAGGTGCTATCGACTATATTAATTCTCTAATATATGTATTTCAACTATTTTACGCACTCGTTAGCGAACATCGAGTACTTGTTTGTGATGGATACGTATTAGTTTTATGGATTCAAGCCAAATTAAATATGTATTTTTTTTGACTAAATGTGCCATTGTTTTTAAAAAATGACGAAAGTATCGACAATATACTATGGCAGTAGAATTATTTTATATATGGAATATGGATATCTATTTATATAAATCATCAATGTTGCGAGCAATAAAATGTTAAATTTAAAATTGCTGATGGTAATTTTGGCAATATATGAACGTAATTATATTTAGAACTGAAATGGTTTATTGAGGCTGGACAAAGAACGTGATAATAATTAAAAATTGTGATCGTTATTCTTATTCATAGATTTCATAGTTTTCTTTGTTAATTTTTACATTTATGTATATTTATATAAAATATAAATGCTTCTTATTTTTGTTGTGAAGTAAAATGTTTATGATTTACAGTTCAATCGACAATAATATAGCAATAATAAATAATATAGCAATAATTTTTACTAGTTTTATGATATTTACCCCTTTTTAATGTCCCACTGCTGGGTACATGCCTCTTCAATACGAAGGTATAAGGCCATAGTCACACCACGATTGTCAAGTGCAGTTTGGTGATAATGATATTAGGTCTTTATGTGAGTCATTTGCTCATTTATTTACATATTATTGTCGATTGAACACTTTTATACTTAGTTATAAAATGTACGCCTAGCTCTATATAGGTATGAATAAAGTAAAATGTCTCAACGGTTTAGATCCAAATGATTGTTATTGTAGTAATTTTTTTATCAATTTGTACCCAATCACACAAAGATGTAGCCGAGTTATAGAATAATAAATGAAATTAAATAGTAAAATTGTGTTTTGTTTTTTAACCTACGACATGTACTAATTTTATAATGTACGTTATGTTTTTACCTTTCTATTTACGTTGTGTTACATCTTAACCATGTAACCTATTGAAGTATCGAAAACGACTGTAGTTAATCCTACATATTTTTACATGTAGTAGAATTCTGATTCGAATCTCTACATTCATTATTTTTTTGGAAAATTTTAATAAAAAATTCAGAATTATCGATAATAAGCCCAATAAATTTTTTTTGGTTCAGAATTAAGTAATTTGAGCCCAATAAATTATTTTTGGGAATATTGTGTCAGATTTTGATGAAATTTGTTTAATTTATCGAGAAATATATTGTAATCTATAAAATGCACCTAAGGACAATTAACGCCGCTGGCTCCGCGCTAGCCTAAGTTGCGAATTAAAATAAATATACCTACGTACACTTCATAAGTTGTACCAAAAAAGAGCGTTAATGAAGTAATTATAATTATTAATCAATTTACATAAAAACAGTGAAACATTAATAACCAACGCAAGAAATATTTAAAGTTACGGAAAGTATTTTATAACAACAATTCTTCCAAATAGTCTTCGAATTCTTCTTCCCGAGTTTTCTCTTCTACTTCTTGAACGCCTGAAAAAAACATACAATATTTTAACATAAATAATATTCTAATAAAGGACATTTTTACTATGTTCTAGGTTATACTACTGTTATATAATCTATTTTAAGACTATACATTCCAGTGCTACGGTTTGAAATGCTAAGCACTGATTTACAGATCTATTTTAGTTTCTTGAATACAATGCAAATAACATTCTGATTTCTGACCTATATATTGTTAAAAATTCGTAAAATCCATCGGTTCGAGAAGTAATTAATTAAAATTCAAATATTTTAAGAGTAAAAGTATGGGAAGATGTTTGATCATGCGTGAGCCGTTTGAACGGATTTTGATGCAACAGATAGGAACCTACTGAGATACTTTTCAGGGCAGTAACGCGGAACGCATTATGCTTACGGTAAGAATTATAATTGAAGTTTAAAACTATGTATTTTCTTAAAAATATTTTAGTTTTGAGCTTATCAATAAAAGGCCTTTGCCGAAGAATATGGAATAAAAGAAAAATACTTTTAACTCATTATTTCAAAAATATTCTTATAACTTTCGTGTCGGTTATATAAATATACTTAGTATTAATGTTACCTTTTTTCCACAAGGACTCCTCATTTTCAATAGTTTCTGTATTTTGCTGAGAAGTAGATGGTTCATCGGAAGCTTCTTCTAGTGCTTCAACATCGCTTTGTTCATCGTCAGTTTTTTCTTTTTCCTTACTTTTCTTCTTCTTCTTTTGATTCTTTTTTAGCCTTTTCACTTCTCGTTTTTTAGACTTATAATTCAATTTATCTGAGCATTCTGGACACAGACCTATAAAAAATGGATTGAATGGATATTTTTTTATGTTACGATAATCAATGTACAATTGTATCGGTTCTATCACACTATAGTGTATAATAAAATATTAATTTTGATTTGTATTAGCAATAGTTACCTGCTGAGAAAGAATTATACTAATTATTTTACTTTAGTTAGGTACTCTTTCATTAAATTCACGACATTTTGCTTGTGTTTTATTATTTTTTTATTTAACTTTTATAAATATTTCATATTGAGTACTTACGCACTTTCACAAGGGCATTTTTCTTCTCGTTATCTTCTAAGTACGCAAAATTAACTTCCCAAGATTTGAGATTTTTGTCGTTGATACATTTTTTGTTTCCGCATTGGAATTGTCCTTTTCCCATAACCACTTCTTTTTCGACGCGCCATCTTAACGCTACCTTTGAGTAACCCAATAGAACTTTAGTCGGTTAAATTGTCAATTATGTAATTATTTTCAAATCAAATCAAAATATTCTTTATTCAAATAGACTTTTACAAGTTCTTCTAAATCGTCGTTTTTACTTTATTTTGGCACAGTGGTTACGTTTACTGTATCGGAGGTCGCGGATTTGATATTAGTAACTGATTTAATTACATACTTTATGTTAGGATACATTCCTTAGAAAGTTGGTAGGCGATTGTATAGAAATTAGTAGTACTAAGGTATATTAAAGTGGAACTAATTATTGAAATAAAGTTAAAATACACAAAATATTATGAAAATATTATAGGATTGAGCTTTATAATACTGACAGCGCACGATTTATCACGGGCGCAGCAACATTGTTTTCCATGTTGTGTATTATTATTATAAATAGTATTGTTTTAAATTGGCTTTTCTTAGCAATCACTTACAAGAAAGAAGAAAACTAAGAAGTATATATGTTAACATTTCTAATTTGGTGAATTGGGGTGAATTACTTAGGCAACTATTTTATATTTAGAGTGACAAAGGAACTAAAATTGATTAGTTAAAAACCAAACGATGTGTGTTTCCCACAGTAAGTACGCAGGTCGTAGACTATTCGATTGTAAGCCGACATCGAGAGCCTTAATGTAGGTAGTACGTACCTACTATAACATACAAATACACCCGAGTACCTATTTATATTATAGACTAAAGCAAAGAGTATTATATTGTAGAATGTAGACTAAAGCAAAGGCAATAGACATCGTAACTATAGTTATTGTTTTGAGATGATAAAGCCAGAACCAAGAACGTAAACATCATTACATTATGTATTAAGTACATACATAAATATTCTTAAAATGAAATTTAACTCCTATCAAACAACTAAACATAAATTGGAATAACAGTAAAGTTTATAGGTACGTACCTACCTAGTACAGCCAATACCACATAAGAAATTTGGTATACCTACCGTATAATATAAGTTCATATTTTACTATGTGGGACATAATTTCTCTACAAGTAGGTATACGTCTTACTCTACGAGTAAGACGCAAGCCTTTTACTCGTTAGCTCTCTATTTAATTAATTTTAGGTAGGTACTTAGTCATAGTCATTAGCTTTAAAATAATCTAAATAGATACTTCATTTACTAATTTTATTTGCAGCAACTATCTTTTTATAACTATAAAATATTCAATATCTTTGTTTGTATTTCCTAATACCTACTCCACTAATTAACAATATAGCAATAATAGCAAGATAGCCTTACAACCTTAAATATAGAATAACGTATTTTAACATACCAATTTAAATAAAAATACATTATTATAATATAAACAATATAAACATATAAACAAAAATATATCATCGACATTTTAAGATTGAGTAAGAAAAACAATATTAGAAATGAAACATTCTAGTTTCTAAATTTCATCTTTTCACAGTCGGTTAGTCAAGGAGTGGCAGGCAGATGTGCGCTACCGGTACGCCGCGGGAGAATACCATGCTATATTTAGCCTACAAAGGCACTATGGCTATTGTTGCGTTCCCCGATACATCACACAAAGGAAGGTCTCGGGGGCAAAAAAGGCAATTGAGTCGCATAGGGGACCGTCCCCATCATCCGACGATAGGGGAGCAAAACATAAATTATCTCCGATGTTGCCTTCGAAACCGTTAGCGAATGTAAATAGGGACAGCTGATTCATTTGTAGGTCAAATAGATGACATCCATCGGACTGTTTCATGTAAATACTAAATACAAAACCGATTCCATTAAGGGATAGCGGATCTCATGTTTTTAACTATGTAATATGTATGTCCAATTCACTACAAATAGTAAAATATTCAAATACCTTATTTTTACGTATCCACATATCCGTTTGATATTATGTATAAATACTTAAGTATTCTTAAAGGGACTTACTTTATTCTCTTTATATCGGCTGAGATCACAAATGCAATACTCTTTGAATAGCTTATCGTAATATTTTTTAGCCAATTGCTTTTCCCAAGTATCCGCGACCTCGTCATCTTCCCACAGAAATTTGTGGTTCTCTCGTATAACATCGAGATCCGTTCGATCTCTAGACGTATCCCGTTTCAGTGACGCCGAGGAACCCTTGGCATTCAAACAATATACATTAACTAGATACTTATGTAACTCATACGGATTAAGGTTACGCAACCTTGCCGACATCGCTAGCGTAACCTAGAACAAAGGGAAAATGACCTATTTAATTTAAGATAATAAATGAAACATTACTTGCAACAAACAACTCTTTAATAAAATCGACAATTATTACATTTCCTATAAAACAGTTCATAATCCATAAAACTGAACTTAATCTAATTGTCATGATGAGTAATAACAAGGTGCATTTTAGAAAAATATGTAAAATTGTTGTTAAGGCGTCAATAAATAATTGTTACATTTGTGCACGAGTTAATATCTACTCTGAATATTATTGTCAGTCTTGTAGATTTTTGTGTATTTCCATTTGGCTCAATCTAAACTCTTAATTCTATGAACGATTCATGCAATTAAAACTCTAATTATTAAATACAATAAATATATTAAAATGTAATTATTGCCCTATGCTAAATATAAAAATGTCAATATTTATATTATATTTGGTATCGACAACCAACAAAAATAGTAGTGGCACGATTGAAAAATTAAATAGCTTTGGTTTGTTAGCCAATTATATCTTTAGAATAAGTCGTAAGTTATAAAGTCTCATGAGAACAAATACATTTAAATAATGACTTTGTCATAGCTTTACAGAAAGATAAAACATCTTATGGGGTTTAAATATATTTTTAACTGTTCAACACTTGTGATGTTTGTTTCAATAATTTTTCAATTAAACTACAATATATAACTAACTAGTCTAATTGTTCACGATGGCTTAACTAAATCATGAAACTGAGACCATCATAACAGGAAGTAATTTTGAGTGCCTCATTAAGATGCTCATTTCACATAAATATATGAAAACATTTGATATATTAATCCAATAAGATATATCATTATTTACCTTATTATATTTCTAAAATCTAAGAAATATTTGGTTTTGCATTCCCTTAATAGTATTATAGAATAGGCACATTAGACAATGTATTATTGCTTTGGTTACAACACAGTACATACAATAAGAATCACTTCAAATACTTATCTAAAATTTGGCAAAGGTTCTCCTTACAACTGGTATACAATACCTGGGAGTAAAGGTTTACAAAAATATATATTTATTAAAGCTCTTCCAGTGAAGCAGGAACAATCATTAGTATAGTGACAAATTCAGAGTATATAAAAAGGCCTAGAGTTTAATATAATCTAAAAACTCTTTATATCTTATACAAACACTACAGTGTAGTTATCAAAAAGTTATTGAACATCTGACCTATATCCATTAAAATATCACTTTATCATATCTAAAAAGGCAACTTTGGATTGAGATATGTGTGACATAGTATTAAAGCACCTGCAAAGGCATATTTTAAATATCCTAAAGTATCCCAAACATGCATTAATAAATTGCATATACATATATATTACTTAAACCAAAAGCAACTACAGCACACCAAGAGTGTAAGGACACTCCCATTAACACACCATAATGACTAAATTATGAACTAGAATGTGAATTTATCAATTTGGTATAAAACAATGCACAATTTAATTTAATTGTAATATGACTAAATTTTTGGCAATTAGAGAATTGAAAATATACATGTAAAAAGCTTCACAAACATCCTGTTTTTTTTTCCTATTTACTCCAAATATATTAACATTTGTGCGAGGAGCTTATAAGAAACCAAAGAACAAAAGTTCAAAGGACCAAATTAGCTAAAACCATATGGTAACCATAAGGTAAGTAAGAAATAATTCAAATATGTAGATGTAAAATAGTGATGGTGCTTATATATAGCGAATTATAAATGTAATAAGGTATGTGATGCTTTTTACAATCTGTGACTTTGTCTGATTCTTATCCATGTGTTTTCTCATGTTTTTTCATATTATCAGACCGTGTAAAAGCTTTTTCACAAACACCACAGTAGTATGACTTCTGTTTTGTGTGAACAGTCATGTGCCTAGACAATTCACTCTTAGTTACAAACTTTTTCTCACAAACTGTGCAGGCATGTTTGCGAACATTTAAATGGAACTTCATATGAATTGATAATGAGCTGGATTGGGAAAAGGCTTTATGACAAAGTTCACAAACAAAAGGACGTTCTCCTGTGTGTTTCCGTAAATGATTCATAAATCCTGTTTTTGTGTAATCTTTTTGGCATAGATGACAAAAACTGGATTTAGAGTCTAGCATACCAGGGAAATGACTGTTTATATGCTTTCTGAGTTCCCAGTAGCTAGGAAACTTTTCTGAACACACATGACAAGGATATTTCTTCTCTTCGGTGGGTTTAGCACTACACTGATGTGAAGTTAGCAGTTGCTCACTGGTAAACATTTGGTTACATTGGCTACAAATATGACTAGCCTCTGAATCTGTAGATAGTGTCACCTCCAAATAGTTTTCGATTGACATAACATTTCCATTAGAACTATCAGCATCATCATTCTGATTTGGCAGGACTTGATCATTTTCATTATCAGTTATATCTTTGGTATCCATTTTAACTAAATAGTCTCTATAGTCTAATAAATCTTTACTCGAATTGTTATTGTCGGGTTCTACAAGGCGTAAAACAGGCGACTCGCTCTGATCTCTGTCCGGTGACGTTTTTTCGTTATCTGAATGTTCTGGTTTGGAAGATACGTTGTTGTCAGACTCCCAGCCATTTTCGACGATTTCAACGTCCGAATCTGAATCTTCAGCACTTGAAACCGTATTATTTACTAAGTGGAATCCAATATCGTCAAAACGCAACACGTTTGGAGGAAGTTTAACCCCCACAATAGCTTGAATCGCCTGCCATGAAAGCTCCTGGGGGTTGTTCTGCATATTAAATCGCACTACTCTAACCTACAAACGAGTGTATAAATATTACAAGAAGAACATTGCTGGCTAAAAAATAGTATTAAATATTAAATAACATTTACCTGTTACGTGCACGATTTTGGAAATAAATAAGCAGATGACACTTAAATTCTACATCTAAAAATATTATGCTATACACTGCACTTCACTCCTGTATATGGATGCGTCTTTACTCTTTGTCATTGAATTTGAAATGGAATTGAAAACTTCGCTCTCAAATACAGCGATGTCAGCGCTTCAAGCGGAAAAATAAAATATAAATATAAATCACAAAGACTGTAAATACATGATACTAACACAATATTTATTGATTTAAAATTAAAAAAAAATGGTTATTATTTAAACATTTTGTTTACTAAGTATTTAATGTTTCAAAACATCTTAGCTTTTCAAATTCATAAAAGAAATAAACTAACAATGGGGTAATTAATAAGCTTACTGTTGTAATATTTACATTCATAAAGTAATTAGGATTATGATTTAATAATATAGGTGTTTGCTTAGCTATTTGTAACTTTATAAAATTTTAATTGAAAATGTGAAAATTATAATAGTAATTCATAATATAATTATTATTCATCTATGATTCATATTATTATATTGATCATAGTTGTTATATCTCTATGATATTGATAATCCATTGAAAATATAGGGTTTATGGTGGTGTTATTCCTTTTGATTCTGTAACTTTTTATGCTTAAAATGGTGATATTGATGAGGACTGAGGTGATAATTCTGATAAATATTGATGATATAGAAAAGTCAAAAATATGAAACTAATAATGTTATAAAAGTAAAAAGCTACCTTGGGATACACAGAATTATACACAGCAATTATAAAAAATTTAAGCCTAATTAAACACAAATTAAATTAAATATTTCGGTTGTATTCATTAATTTTCTAGCTTCTGTACTAAATAATAAAATAAAAGTTTAATTGCGTTTTTAAAGTGCTTTTGAAATAAGAGTATCTTTATTGTTAAAATGTATTTATTAATGAGACTGCACGATTTATAAGCTTTTGCCCTAAATCTGAAATTAAGTGGGAAAAATAAATAAAAATTAAAAATTATAGTGGGATTTACGTGATAGACAACAAATATTTTTTGATAATGGTAAATATACTATGTACGAGTATTGCCAGAATAAAAAAATCTTTATTATTAATTGTCAATGTCAATGTCACTTGTTAGTTGTCACTTGTCATAAATCATAAATCATAATAAACTTTTGGAGGGATTTTTGTTTACAATTTTACACTATACAGTAATCAGTATACTTATTCATTGTTATTTATTTTTATTAGACTAAGTTTATTTATGAGTAATGGATTCACTAGAGGCCTTAGATGAGTATATAAAATCAAAAGATAATTTCACAAAATGCATAAACTCTTCTCAAGTTCCCGAAATTTGTAAATCTGAACCTTGTATGCTTGGAGTAGATGAAGCAGGACGTGGTCCAGTATTAGGTAAGTAGAAAGCTGAAATTTTCATTGTGATTTTTGACACACAACATATAAAAATTTAAATTTAACATTTTAATTCTAGGTCCAATGGTATATGGTATAGCATATTGTCCTTTGAATCAGACAAACATATTGCAAAGCTTAGGTTGCGCAGATTCAAAGGCCCTTACAGAAGCAAAGAGAGAGGAAATTTTGCTTAAAATGTTTTCTGAAAGTGAAACAGTACAAAATGTTGGTTGGATTGCTGAAATAATATCTCCAAATTATATTTCGAACTCTATGTATAGAAGAGCAAAACATTCATTGAATGAGGTATATTTATTTATGTGTTTTATATTTTCTTAGTATCTGATTTTGACTTCATCATTGTTCTGCATTTTTCAAGAGTACCATTCTAAGCTACTTGTGTGTAGGTTCAAGGTTGTACTACTGTGTATGGCTGTCCCTTATGGCTTGTACTTGGTTAGGGTTGTTATTGTGTGTGGAATCTGATTCTGGCATGCCTTGAAAATATGAACTATGAAGCCATAAATCTTGCATCTAATTTCTATTTCTTACCTGTATGTGAGCAATTTTAATAAATTATTGTATTTCATATTTCATGGTAATATGTCTGCACAGATGGCAAGTCTAGGCTTGATTAGCCACTATGAGAACTTTGTAAATCATTTAAAATATAAATAAGAAAGTTCACATTCTTATCTAAAATATTAATTTTTTAAATGATCTTATTTCAGGTATCAATGAGCTCTGCCATAAGCTTAATCAAAAAGGCAATTGAAATGGGGGCAAATATCACAGAAGTTTATGTTGACACAGTGGGGCCACCTGAAAAGTATCAAGCCAAACTGAGTGAAGTATTTCCAAATATTAAAATAATTGTAAGTATATTAAATTCCTTAAAAAATAGGTCTGTAAATCAATTAAAATTACTTACATTTTTGTATCACATGAAAACATACTGTCTTATAAAAAAATATGGGCAAAAATATGGAAAAACGTTATTTTAAATAATGTCTAAGCATGAAAACAATGCCTAAATAAAATTGAAGTGTAAGTTTGGGATGGGTTTGAAAAAATATTCAGTTAATATATGGATTTTTTTGTCTGTCTGCCAGTCTGTTTTTTTTCCTATTTTGAGAGGGAAATGGCTAAAGAAAAATAGGAATCCACACAGTAAAATAAGACCTATAAAATTATAAACAAAATCCACATATCTGGAGACTCACCTAAGGAAACTAGGAAGTTGCTAGTAAAAGAAGCATAATTTGCAGAGATTATTCACTGTAACCAATCAACGGGCGCGCGGTCAATATAGATTTACAACAATTGAAAATCTATTATGTCTCGTTTGTTCGCGTTGACGGGTTAATGAATATTCCCTATTCAAACCCTATATATTATATAGGGGTTGAATTTAATAATTTGATGTTATTTCATTAATAAAATATATCACTTCCAGGTAACAGCAAAAGCTGATTCTATTTATCCGATTGTATCAGCAGCAAGTATAGTGGCAAAAGTGACAAGAGACCATGCACTTAAAGTGTGGAAATTTCATGAAAGCTTGCAGTTAGATCATACTGAATTTGGCAGTGGATACCCTGGAGGTATGATTTTAGAAAATATGTTTATTATTGCACATTTGAATTACATAATATATTCTAATTTAAGCAAAAAAGAAAACATCTTGAGCAATTTCAATCTCTATGCAATCACTGTAGAATTCTTTATTCCTTCATGGCTTTCTATAAGTTCTCTCTGTCAGTTTTTTTTCTGATCTTCACTGATAGAGATATAGGGGTAATATTAAATTAATATAATACTTTCTGCACTTATGGTTAGTCTTAATAAAGATATTTAGGGGACAAATCCGAGAGAAACGAGGTGGAGTGGCTATTACATAATAATTATTAGTAATTAACATGCTAAATTATTTATTCTTTAAAAATAAGACATTACATATTATTTATAACATGTTTCTTCCTTTTCATGTATGTACTATGTTTTTTTTGTAATTCTTATGTATTTTTCAGATCCGCTCACTAAGAAGTTTATAAGAGATCAAATAGACCATGTATTTGGATATCCCTTACTAGTACGATTCAGTTGGTCCACGGCTGAGTTAATGTTACAAGAAAAAGCAGCAAAATGCACCTTTGAAGAAGTGGAAGACAACGACACAAACAAAAAGCCAGCTGGCACTCAGTCTATCACAACATTCTTTTCCTCAAAAAACGAGAAGAAACGAAAGCTACACAAATTCTTTGAAGAAAGATGTTTGACAATGAGCAATGCTTTTGAATAATGCAGTGTTTCCCAAACATTGTTATTCCATGACCCTGAAATTTTCACACTGTCCCTTTGTGAATTGTGACCCACTGAATAATTTTTATTTTTAAACCCAAGCTTGAAGCTGGTTCAATTAGTTAAAGTAATACATATTTATTAATACTAAAAATTGTACATTATTACATACTGCGATGCATCGATCGATAGTAGGTATTATTTTTTAAAACAAGGCGGGATCGTTGCGACCCGGTATTTTATTTTGACGGCCCAGAACCGGGTCGCGACCCGGCAAATGGGAAACACTGGAATAATGTATCACTATAATGAGTGAATGTAATAATAAATTGTGATGAAATGTTTTTTAGGTTAAGAAAGTGTAATTGTTTTTAGCACTATTAAATAAAATTATAAAAGATGAGTGTAAAACTAGTTCTTTTCTTATTCATCTTTTTTCTAGTGAAAGTGAACCCATAACTGGACATAATAGTTGCCATAAGTATTTATAAAGATGACTTACGTTTTATGTACACAATATTGACTTCCCAACAATATTTAACAGTACTTATTAATATAACAATAGTAATTGAAATGTTTATTTGTAAATCTGTTTGCATTTTACTCATCAAATACTGAATTTTTTAATAAATTTTGTGTGGGGACAACTTATTAAATCGGGTCAACATTTAGATCAGATTACTAAACCTAAGAGATATACCAAAACAAGGAATTATAAAATTTTAGGTACTAAAAAGACTTCCGTTGGGTTTTAGTGGGTAGTAACACACTGAGACCCTCCTTCCCCGACTTAGTTTCTCCAAAGGTATACTCAAAATAATCATGTGGAATATTAACACAGCACCATCTAGTTCCATAGTAAGATTGTGTTATGATTTATGGATACCAGAAAGTTGGTATGTTACACGTGTAACTTTTACGTTTTACACATGAAACACATGTAACATTAAGTACATATTAAATATTGACATAAATACCTCTGACTAGATTACAAACTTCAGTGCTTATTACACATATGAATGCCTCCCAGCGGGACACGAACCCGCGACCACTGGCACAGCAAGCAAGTAGGATCATAACAAACTGAGTCATACGTCGTCGTTTCTATTACTGGTATGAAAGGAAGATCTCTCGGAGATTAAACCCGCGATCTTCGACGAAACGATAAGCTAGTCTGCTTCAAGACAAATATTAGTCTGAGATAAAGTTTAAGAGTAGGTACCTATTTACCTACTAAGTATAACATGATTTATTAGTATTAAACTAAAACTAGAAACGCCCCCTATCTTTTATCAGGTTCGTAATGTTTTTAGCGGAACCCTTATCCCTTTTCTAAAATAAAAGCCCAAGTTACTCTTTATAACAGCAGTGAAAGTTCCGTCAAAATATGTCCAGTCGTTTCGAAGATTAGCGGGAACAAACAGATAAACAGAAAATATGTAAAAACTGTGTTTTGTATAAATAACTGTACCTACTATATAATTACATATGTATTTAGTAAAAAAGTGTTATGTTGATGTTACAAACAGACTCTTTATTTATCTATTTACCTAGATAAGATTGAGTACTGCGTCACCTTTATTATCTAAGTATTCATCGTATTTATTATTATAAAATTGAATAAAAGTTTTTTTATGCAAATTCAATATGTTAAACATGTTCGAACTTATACTATCGATTAGCTCACTAAGTGAAAATGCATTGAGCAGTAGAAATCAGCAAACTTTAAATGCAATTTATGCCATTGACGTTACCATATACCGTTGTTATACACATTTTTAATTTTGGTAGACTTCCAAAAGAGAGATTTGTGCTTACGAAATTGAACATTGTTTATTTTGATTTAATATACCAAAGTGTATTAAAATATTTTCAATAACGTTAGGTATATTAAGTAGGTATAAAGTACATACGTTAGATATATTAATCTTATGTAAGTAGATACTTATCGGCAATATATGGTAATCTTAGGACGTGATTTCATTTGTTATGAGACTATACGAAACTATTCTTGATCCTCGCAGCCGCTATTCGCAATCTAGTTCAATTTTTTTATAGAAAAATTTAGGTAAGGTCATGTTAAAGTTTAGCTGCGTGTGTAACTTTCCCTAGCATTGCGATCTATTAAAGATTTCTTTATGCGATGAAAGGCTGTAAGTCATACATTCATCCAAGAAGGTTAGTTTAGCATTAGCATGCACGGGTTGTCTTGCCGCCTACTTACAATGAGCAATGCGGAACACTGGGGTCACTTGGAGAATTTAATTGTGTTCCATTATCATATTTAGGCTCTTTTACGGTAACTCAAAAGTGAAAACTGAATGGGGTTCGACGTTGCTCGTCATTCGTCAGCCGCGATCGATGGAGACAACTTCCTTGACACGGTAGCTCAAGGATAACGAAATGGCGCTTCATCGAAATTTTTTCGCGCTTTTGTCTTTAACCGTGTGCGTTACGGCTATACTTGGTCCTACTAATAGTTCTAAAGTTGTAATCGTTACGAAAACTGATACATATCTCGATGCCTACTCAAAATCTCGGGTAGATGCCGAAAAAGCGAAGGAAGGTGTGGAGATAATCACAGCGAAAGACGGAGAGAAGAAGATATCGAATCGCGACGATAGTTATAATTCTGGATACGACTATTCACCTCCGTACTCTAGCAGCGACAGCTTCAGCTCATCTGGATCTTCTAGCTACCCTAGTTCTGGTTCATCAAACACGTATTTGCCTCCGTCGAGTTACGGACCACCCGTGAAATTTGAATCGGATGTCACGTATAATGCACCTCCAAATACATATGGACCACCTTCGTCGAATTATGGACCTCCTGCGCCAAGTTATGGACCTCCTGCGCCAGCTTATGGTCCTCCTTCTCACTCGTACGGACCTCCGGCTCCAGTTTATGGGCCTCCTGTCCACAAACCGTTGCCTCCACCGATCTACGGTCCACCTTTGAAACCCTCGTATGGAGTGCCTTACACAGCACCAGGACTGGGATTTTTTGATAAGCTTTCACTGAAACTAGACATTTTAACAATCGCAAAGTTGATGCTGAAATTCCTTATATTTAAGAAAATCGTGACTATGATCGCTGTGGTATGCATGTTACTAGTTATACCAAAATTAATCTCTTTTAAGAAAGATAAAGATGGTGCGGGCACAGATGAAGATGAAAGAAAATTCGGAAGCAATAATAGTAAGTAGACAATATTAATTAGAATTAATTTAACCATAATATTGGCTTAAAACTAATAATATTAATTAATGTATACTATAGTAATATTAAATTAAAAATTTCTATCATAGTTTTATGTTTTGCTAAAATGTGATGATTATTTTTTAGTAGTAGAGCTAACATCGGCACAGCAGTTGTTAGAGCGGGCTTTATACGTGTACGGACGACAGCGGCCCGACTGCGGCCTCACGTGTCGCGTGCATAGAGTCATTGACGACATCTATGACTTTCAACCTTATTTCAGGTGAGTTTAGGCTCATTATTACGTATCCTATCTTACATGTGTCAAAATGTTATGCTTCTGAACATTAAACAAACAAAACGGAGCGATAAAGTATGCATTTACTGGTATACAATAGGTACATCTAGAATTAGTTTAATATACCCACATAAAAGTTATATAATTAACTTGTCTAATATAATCGAAGGTGAATATAGCAAGTGTGTCGAAGAAACCATAAACAAAGTAGCGTGCTAAAAATAGGTTATTATTTAGTGTTAGGTATATATCGGATATCAGAATTAAGTAATATTTTAAATTACTAAATTAATAATAATTTATTTTGCATGCGATTGATAATAGAATGCTGATTGTTTATTGCAGGAGATATATGTAGAGAAATACACCTCAATATTTAATTCCATTCAACAAAATCTATTTTTAGTTACTCTTAAATTAATTAGCTCAAACGTTATCGTCTATTTAAGACCGCTATAAAGAGTGTTTAGGATTATATTATGAAAATTCAACTTCCTTTCAATTTTCAGGTCCGGAGAGAACGCGAAGTCTTAAATGATTGCAAAGAAAATTTGCGTGCCATTACAGCATTTAGGTTATAAATAAGTCACTATAATTTATTGAATTTATTTATTTTATTAGTGTATATGCTATTTATTACAAATTGTTAAACAATAATTTGTGTAGTTATTTTCTAACATTTTCAGATTTTAACAAATAGGTACTTTACTTTTGTATTACGTATTTAAGGGGAATACCTCAATACATTGGAAAATAACGAATTTTGCGTTATTTTAACAACAAATAAAATATTTGTCATTACATAAAAATAAGTTTTTAAAATTGTCAAGAGCCAACGGGACTCTCCACGAAATACCTACTTAATGTTGAATCAGCTTCATAAAAAAAATAAATAAATAAATAAATAAAATGTAAAATGTTTCAGAGAGTATTCAGAGGTTTTACATCCATCCTCTTTTATGAAGTATTTTTAGGTTATCTTTTATGCGTCTAAACCTTTTAGCGATTCACATAGATATACAACAAAAAATGATTTGTATTGTGTGAATATGTCAAGGTCCATTATAAATACTACTGTACTGATATGACTAATTGGAAAACATTGTTAATTTGAACACTATATACAAACCTAACCAATAAACTAACAGGATGCATATAATTAAGGCTTAAATATATATGATGCAATAAAACATTTTTCAGCAATTTCAGTTAATTAACCTTTTGGAGTAATTATTTTGTCCGTAAAATGACCATGAAATAATTGTAAATTAGTATTTTCACCAGATAACATCAGTGTGGAACAACAACAAGCCATTTGACGCCATTAATATAATTTAAGATATTTTGACGAAATAGGTATCATAGGTCCCACTGCTGGGCACGGGCCTTCCTTCAGTACGAGAGGGATCAGGCCATAGACCACCACGCTGGTCAAATGTGGGTTGATGGACTTACGTTACTTCACGAGGTTTTCCTTTAGTGTAAGACTAGTAGTAATCATGTTGGAATGATTCGCACATGAAAATATCAGAGGTGAGAGACCCGGATTTGAAACCGCTCCGCTCGGATACTCAAGTTCGTTACTACTGGGATACTAGTGAACATAGGTTTGTATGACGTGCTTATAAAATTATCCTACCTACAAAACTTTGTTGTATTTTAAAATTTTGCTTATTAGCTTTAATTGTAACAAAAAATAAAGTGAAGTTATGAAACAATTAAAACATACGTTTTAACATATTATAATAAGTATTATAAGGAAGTGATTTACATGAAGGTTTCACTGTTGATTTCCGTTCTGGTGAAATTTAACTTTCCCCTTATCGAGTTCGGGATTGGCGGCCGAAGGTCCGAGTTAAACAATGCTACACACAGTACCGTAATGTACCTACTTCTTCGGAATACTAATAGCAGTATCAATGCTTAAACGGTTTACAATTAGAAAATAAGGCGATAAATACATGCTGGCTCGTATGACCGATTGCCTATGACTATAAGGACGAATGTATCAATACATACATTCGAATGTATTAATACATACATCAAATGTAATACAATAACTGAAAGCGTTTATTGACCACGTAGCTATCTATTGAATTGTTTGTTTTGATTTTTATTTCGTAATTTTACTGTTTGGTTACTTATTTATAGTTATTCTTATTACCAATGATGTTATGTCTTTTATAACTCAATGGTTATTACTTATTACTATTCCTACCTTTACTATAGATTGCTAACCCTTAAGCTGATTGTCTTCTAAATCTATTGATGATTTTTGACACATTAAATAAAGATAAGGGGCGATCTTGTAATAAATAGAATAAAATAAGGTTTTCAACAATTCAACCTAGAGAATGTTTTTCATATTTTCGAAGAGCTTCTAAGTCTTCTAAGCCTTTGTAGGGGATTGAACCATTTAAAGGTTTGGATTATTATTTAAATAAATATAAAAGTTATTTATATTCATTACAATATTTACATTATTAATAGGTAGATATAATATTGCATAAATTGTTGTTAACTAATAATAATAGGTATATAACATATATAATACCTACTTATTAAATTGTTTACCGCTAGTAAAATTACGTATTTAATTGGTAGCCGATATAATTTATGATACATACCTACGTCCACCGAACTAAAACGTTTTAGTTCGGTGACCTACGTCATATTCTACGAGAGTTTATGTAAAGGCATTATTTGACACACAATATTTATCGGCACAATTTGTGGTAGTTTTGGAATTTAATTAGTTTTTTGCTTAAAAATAGAAAATTTAAACTCACTTAAAATGTGATGTGTGTAAATTTTTAAGTTTATACATAACTAGAAGAAGAAATTCATCTCTGAAACGATTTACCTGATTCTGAAAATACGAGTACTTTCACTAATAGGAACATTACCGCTGAGTGAATGGGTTATAAAAATGTACTTACTTTCAGAAATCATATTAACTTTAATTAAATAAAAGAATAACTGGCCGTTAAGATGCTTTATTGGCCTGTGCTGCCTAATATTTAAGTGTTTTAGTGAGAGTTATCTATAGTCTATACAAAGTTTAAACATATTTTAAAATTTAGTTAATCAATGTTACCTACTTTATAAAGGCAATCGATAACCAAGAAAGACATAGATATGTTATTGCTCTAATTTTTATTTTTGTGAACTGTTTATTTTTTATGTAGAGCTGGTTAATAGCTAAAAAAGTCTAAGTGGCTTATAATGTACTGGCGATACTGGCGAGTTCACTTCGCTTCGCTCGAGTGCGTCTCTATACGAAATATTAGAAGTGATAAAAATATTCAGTAGTCCGTAAGAGGTATATGCTACTTTTCTGTAAGCCTCTTAAGACCTTTGAACTATTTTGACAAAACTTTAGCTTATCATATATCACACACAAAACAATAGTAACAACTGTCTCAAGATTTGATGGGTGGATTATAAGTAGTAAGTGGAGACACAGAAAGAGGTAGACAGCGACTTCGTTTCATACTATGTACCTAAGTAAGTATCTTAAGTATCTTAAGTAACTTAGCTAGATATATACGTGCATTTTCCCATGAAAATGAGAAATTTTACCGCAATAAATCGTTAATCATGTTGCCCTGCCACTAAAAGTGATGGGTGGAGAATTGTAAGTTTTTATGGAGAATCCGTCAGTTTTCATGTATGGATTTTTTACTGTTTGAAGTACTTCCCTACTTTCCTATGAGAGATAATTTTTAGCTTTTTTCTACTAAGTATAATATTAAGCATGTTACATGTAATATACATATAAACCTTCCCTTTGAATCTGTCTATCGATGAAAACCATTAAAATCCGTAGATCAAAGATCTAAGTCTTGTTCTACGTCTTGTTCCATGGGCGTACCCAGCTTTTGGCCTAGGGGGGGGCAAATCTGAAATTTATTAAACCGGCCCCCGCACTTGTTTTACTCTACATACTACACAAAAACACTACACGCAATGAGGTGTATATATTATTATTATGCTGGTCACTTTTTCTTCTTCCGAGAAGGGCACCAACCATCCCAAGGTGGTGTTGGATTTTTAATCCATAAGTGACTCAAAAACAACGTCGTAGTGGTTGGCAGTGTGTCGGCGAGGGTAGCGTACCTTGTATTGAAAAAAACCGAAAGATACTTCTTGAAGGTTAGGTTAGGTGTATGCTCCTACGTCTACACATACTGACAACGAAGTCGAAGACATAGCTAAGGCTATGTCTCGTACCAACACCTACTATACTGTTGTTATGGGTGACTTTAATGCCAAAGTGGGAGTACAAGAAGATGGCGAATCGAGAGTTGGATCATTTGGTTATGGACTGTAGAACCATCGAGGGCAAATATTAATAAACTTCCTCGAGGCCCAGGGGTTTTTCTGATGAACTCATTTTTCCAGAAAAAGCCTCAAAGGAAGTGGACCTGGCAAAGCCCCGATAATACTACAAAGAACGAGATCGACTTCATTATATCCAACAAGCGCTACGCTCAGTGATTAACAGGGTTAAAACCGGCAGTGATCACCGACTTGTATGGGGAATGAACATCAAAATTGAACGTGCGCGGCTAATGAAGTCGACTCTTAGACCTACACCACTCCAGATGAAAGCTGGCTGCGAAAGCTTCCAGCTAGAAGTACAGAACCGATTTGCCATGTTGGAAACCACTCAGGATATCGATGACACCACCAATATCTGATGCGTGTGATCCGTGAGGTGGGACAAAATCATTTTCGACCTAAGATAGATAGACAAAAGTCGAAACTCTCAAGCGAGACTCTGAACGAGATGGCGAAGCAACGCGAGGCTGTAACTACCACCTCTACCACCTCTACTACCACTCAGTCTAAGCGTCAGGTACTAGACAGGAATGTGAGAAACCTAATAAGGCGTGATCTAAGACGAGCGAATACCTGAAGTATTGAAGATGCAATAGGGGCTCGAAAGTCTTTGCCAACTCTCACAATTCCCGTTGTCACCTGACAAAGCTTAGAACCGCACAAGGTACAACCGTCTCCTCCAAACCAGAGATTCTCGCTGATGTCGAAAGATTCTACGGGGATCTTTACTCCTCACATACACTTCTACCTGAGTCCCACCACGTGGAGGATCCACGAGCCAGACTTGTACGCCACCAAACAGATGAGCTTCCCGACATCGACGTGAGCAAGATTAGCTCTTCGACAACTAGGAAACAACAAAGCGCCGGGTGAGGATGGAATTACCGCAGAGCTCCTCAGACCGGCAGGAACACAGGTTCTATCAGAACTCTCAAATCTCTTTAATTCTGTCCTTCACAATGGCACTACAGTGCACACAATGGAGGCATGGAGTAGGAGCTTAGTGGTATTGTTCTTTAAGAAGGGGATTAAAGCCCTTTTACGGAACTACCAACCTGTGTCTCTTCTGAGCCATGTGTATAAGTTGTTTTCAAGAGTTATCACGAACCGTCTCGCCCAAAAATTCGATGGGTTTCGAAAAGGCTTCAGTACTGTAGACCACATACACACACTAAGGTAAATTATTCAAAAGATCGAGGAATATAATCAGCCTCTATGCCTAGCGTTTGAACTATGAGAAAGCCTTCGACACCATCGAAACCTGGGCTGTTCTACAATCCATGCAGAGATGCCTTATTGACTATCGGTATATCCAAATACTACGGTGTTTATACCAGTCTGCAACGATGA
Organism: Boloria euphrosyne; assembly: GCA_951802675.2. Classification (NCBI taxonomy): domain Eukaryota; kingdom Metazoa; phylum Arthropoda; class Insecta; order Lepidoptera; family Nymphalidae; genus Boloria; species Boloria euphrosyne. The sequence goes on along the minus strand of OX637879.1, from coordinate 6,987,579 downwards.
CCATCCAAGTACACAGGCAGAGCACAAGATCAATACGATTGCACCGCGGGGTAAGACAGGGGGATGTTATCTCCCCGAAACTGTTTACCTGTGCATTGGAGGACGTCTTTAAAACGCTCGATTGGAATGGACGAGGCATCAACATCAATGGAGAGTATATAACACACCTGCGATTTGCCGATGACATAGTCGTCATAGCAGATACTCTGATGGATTTGGAAGAAATGCTAAACAGCCATAGTGATTCTTCAAGACGAGTGGGTCTCGGGATAAATCTCGACAAGACCAAAATCATGTCGAATTGTCATGTATCCCCGAGACCAGTGATCGTGAATGACGCTGTTCTTGAAGTTGTGCAGGAATATGTATACCTTGGCCAAACTATAAAACTCGGCCGGCACAACTTTGAGAAGGAGGCCAACCGAAGAATTCGCTTGGGCTGGGCTGCTTTTGGGAAGCTACGTCATATTCTACAGTCGTCGATCCCACAATCCCTTAAGACCAGGGTATTTAACCAGTGCGTCCTACCAGTAATGACATACGGAGCCGAAACGTGGACACTCACCGTAAGACTGGTCCACAAATTCAAGAATAGAATTCGAAATGAAGTTATTTGCCAGAGAACTAAAGTAAACGACATCGCGTGCAAAATTTGCTCGCTGAAGTGGAAGTGGGCCGGTCATGTCTCCAGGCGAACTGATGGTCGATGGAGCCGAAAAGTGCTAGAGTGGAGACCGCGTTTAGGCAAGCCTAGTGTAGGACGCACTGCAGCACGATGGACCGATGACTTAAGAAAGGTAGCGGGCAGTGGATGGATGCGGACTGCCCAAGACCGGGATGGTTGGCGTTCATTTGACAGACAGAGGGAAGCGACTTAGTTTTATACTATGTAGTGATAGCGCATTCTCTTACGACAAATATTGTTAGAACATAAACATTATGTCTTTTGGTATGTGATTAACATGATCTAGATGAGGTACTAAATAAATAAATAAATAAAATAATAATAAAATATTTTTGTTTCGGTTCACCGGTGAATATTACACTAAATCCAGGGGGGGGGCAGCTGCCCCCCCCTGCCCCTACCTGGGTACGCCCATGTCTTGTTCTGTTATACTTCGTTTTACCATGTAAAGATTTACAAGGATTTTAATTTTAGAAAAACAGATCACTTACCTACTACAATTATTATGTGTATTCATTGCTTGTAGCTCATCCATCTAAACACTTTTCTTAATTGTTAAAAATTATCCTTATTTCAATTATGTTCCAACTAAACGTACCTACATTTGTTCATTCTTAGGATAATTTAAACCAATTTAAGCAATTGAAGCGGGAGCCGGTACTGTACAGGGCACAACCGAATTAAATCAGGAAAGATTACGAGTAAAGATGTATTATATTTTTTGAAGATTTTATAATGGAGGAATAACTAAATATATATTACGGAACATAAATTATAATATAATGATCTACTATATTTTTACTTTAATTTAGAGGATATGTTGCTATTAAACATAGTGATATATTTTAAATAAAATATACAAACTGAAACAAAGCTTTGGCATTTCGAGCGATACAAAACTGCTTGATTTTGTTAGACAAGAATCTATTTTAGCTTAAAAGCTTATTATTCGAAGTATAAATAATAAATACATTTAGGCAAAGTGGAAGTCTAACCTCATTTACAAACTATTGTTGGATCAGAGAAACAGAGCAACCGTTTTATAATGAAAAATCATAACAAAGAAAGCTGAAGCTTTCACATCCGGAATCAGAGTACGAATAAAATTCTGAGTTTTTAACAGTTGTAATTGTTTTACATTTAACCGTACTTACCGAGTGACTCATCCGTTTTGATCTAATTTTAACATTGCCTGATTACCACTCAATTAAATCTGAATGTAGAAGTCTGGTTTAGTATCTAGAAAATTCTTGGTATCTTGAAATATAAAAAATGTAATATATTGAGACTTGGGTAATCTAGGAAATAGCTAGACATTGTAGTAGCATTGATTGTGAATGTAGCCGATATTCTTTTAGGTCTTCTTTTGTCATGTGGTAGTTCCTGGTTGCACGCAGTGCATAGCTTCATTTACGACATATAACGACAATGAACTTGGCGGAAACCATTGTCACGCCCGCACTGCTACAATGCCCCTCGTACAGACAAATAGATAATGAACTATTAGCTGCCTGTTGCGCTTCGGAAATAGAGCGCTTATACCGGAATGGCTTAAAGAATTTGCTTTGTATTTATTTTCGTCATGTTATTCCGTCATAGAATTACTTTAAATGACACGCAAATGTATTCTACATCATCTCAATTTTGAGTTCGACTGGTATAAATATGAGCTATGAGGAAATTTAGCACTCGTCTCTATATGACTCTAATAAGAAAAGGATGTATTACACCAAAATCTTTATATTATTATGACAATGTGAAGCTAATATAGTATGAGAAACCACTTCATCGCTTTGTAAGTTTTGATTTAACAGGATCTTTTACTGTATATAATTACTAGTCTATACAACATGTACATTGAAAATAAAGTGATTTCGGAAATACGTAATTTATGCCAAGCAGAACTCTCGGTGAATATACTCCGAGTACGTATTGAAGACGTGTTGCAAACAAACTTTCGTAGATGTAATGTATGATTACATTTTGCAATTGCATAAATCTCAACGAACTATTGTGTATTAAATAGGAAATGTAAATTGCTATGTTCATATGATTGATATGCTGAGAGACTGAATTGTCTGTTTGATGTAAGCTACAATTTACAAATGTAGAGTTAGATGAGAGTTTTTTTTTTTAATTTGAATACCTTATAAATATTATACTATTAATTACTATCGTAAAAATAATGACTACTTTTAAGTAGTATATAGGTAGCTCACAAGTAGTAGTGGGCAAAATAAGTATTGGAATAGAAATGATATAACTCTAACAACGATTTTGTGTGTAAACTCTATGGACGATCCATTTAGCCCATTGTAGTGATAGTGGTAGGATGGGTTGGATTGTATGAGTCAAGTGCAGGAGCGTTCGCCTGGAACGCTGGCTCACAGTGGAATCTGCACGTGGCCTCGCAACACGTGTGTACTGACGCACCTTTTACGCAAGGGTGTCGAGTGTGTGCGAACCTTAAATCTCGTTACATGGAACCTGTCACAGTTCAGTGTTAGTGTAGTGTTAGACGCTTAAGGATTTGATTAACTGCTAGAAAATATATTTATGCTACGAGTAAGTAATTCTAGTTCTAGTATTCTTTTATGAAAGTATATGTTTTAGAAGTAGCTTAGAAAGCGTATGATAGACTCCAAAATTATATCTTTAATTACTTAACAGTTTTACGGTATTTATTAAAACTTTGAATATATTCATAAAGGTCATTCTATGAGCATGTATATTTCAGCAACCAAATTAAATTTAGACAATCAGATCTTTCGACATTATGTAGAGGCATTTCTAATACTTGTAGAGGTGGTTTGTAAAAACTTATAATTAACTTAAGAAATATGAAACAGATTCATATTTTATTGATTCTGTAAAAATCTACATATGTAATGTGATTATTTGTCCATACATCTACTTGTTCGTAAAGAATAGCATAGAGTACCTTCCTACTATGAAGGACCATTTTTTTTCATGACAAAGAGCTTCTTTGTGTATTTATTTAGACACTTCTGAAGCCGATGTCTTGTTTATATAATTAACAACTTTGTGTTTTAAGTCTTTCTTCCAAATGACATATATTTTATTAAATATTTCTACAATAAAACACTTTAGATGTAAAATTACGTTTATAAACAATTTATTTACATGGGGTTAATTTTATATTATACCTACCTACTTTCCTCCTGCGCTTTGGCCATGACTCTGGTGTTTTTATGTGTTATGTAGATCCCTTATTAGGTGATATCTTCTACTTATTATCTTTCTAATAATAACACATATCACATGGTGTCTGCTTCACATATCGGGACTAAAAGCGTCATTTTTGCCGATTACCAACCAATAAACTATTTTCAAAATACTTAAAATTGTTAATTATAATCCTTAACTTCAGTTTTGCGTAAAAATGACTAACAAAATAATTAAGCATTAAAATAACAAATATATTTTTGTATTTTGATATTAGTTTACAGCTCGCGGATACTGTTTTCACATTTATGTTCATAATATGTAGGTATATGTAATATTAACGGACGGTAGTGAGGTGGTTATAATATTAAAATTATAATATATTATAATTTTAATTATTAACTACTAGTATCATTATAATATTAATGAGAAAATTGACTTCTTCCTTTACACCTTTCATTACCTACATGCTTATTGAATTGTATATTTTGCATTCTTTACATAGCGTAATTTTGCGTCATATAGAGTTTCCGTTACATTTGCTATATATTTTCTATAGTAGTAGGAGATAAAGAATAATGGCTTTAAATTAGAATTCCGAAACACGTAAGACCTACATGTTCATCCAACCGATTTGTAAATTATGTAATAGTAGATCCACTTAGAAGTGTTTTTGTTTGGGGCTCTATCATGGTAAAATTAAACAAAATAAATACAAACAGTACGAAGTATATTATAAAGAATGTAGAGTAACAATGTATCACCTAGTACCCTCACACTCACTCTAGTATTTATAAATTTATTTAATATTTTTGGTGCCAATTTAAAACTGAACAAAATTATATCAAATTTTTAAATTACTTATCATATTAAAATATTTATATTTAAACTGAGTTATTTATAATTTTCTGTCTTTAAAAATAAAAATTCTAAAAACTACAGATTCGGCTCTAGATAGTATTCTAAAAAAACTATTTGATTTAGTATTTTATTATAGGTACGTAGATATAATGCATAAACATATGTTAAAATTCAAGGTGACGTATTTCACAATTTATATTGGTTATCTCCTCTTAGGCTCTTATCAATGCTTATCTATCAAGTTAGATTCATAGTATGTATTCTTAGTGGAATGTTCTCATGTTAACGTTACAGAGTGGTTTTTGAAAATAAACAATGGAAAGTGAATAAGCACCTACTTCAGAGTGAATATTACTGAGCCAGTCAAATTATTAATATTTAAAATAAGGTTTTACTGTGTGTAGGTAAATGGTACACTGAATTTTATGGTTGCTCTATGCGTTCTTTTAAGGATATCATGATATAATATGTTTATAATTCTCTTGGGACACTTTCTTATATTTAAATCAACTATGAATTAATCAGTCGGGCGATGATATTGTTAGTGAAAATTTCAATACTTTATCAGTATTTAATAAGCAACATCTGTATAAGGCTATTACAATCACGCATGCGGAGGCAGGTACGTTAAGTGTTTTCGGAAGGACGTTAGTGGTGCGTCGTCGTAGAAATCGCGGCTACACATCCTATGAAAATACCGAAATTATAGTCTACATACATATATTATAACTAGCTATTTAAGACGAATTAAATTTTTCAAACATTTAATGTTTTGTAAGTTAACTTGATATGGATATGTATGTTTACCTAAAAATAAATAAAATTTCATAAATAAAAAAGCATATAACAGATTTTTTATTTTGAGTCTTTTGTTACAGTGTTCGACTACGCATTACTCATACGACGTACGAGACACTCAGCAGATGTGCTCAGTGATCTAAATTAAGACAAATATTAACCTAAGGTCAAAAACTAAAAAGATAAGAAAATCAAAACTTTTTTTTGCTTCAACTGAATAGTAAAAGGTTAGGACAATGCCAGAATTAGGTCCTATAATGCGCGCATTGGAACTGCAGCGCCTGATCGAGAACAAAGTTACGGAATGGCGCGAGAGGTCAGCCCGGGTCGCGGGCACGAGTGTGGCCGACTCTTATCAACAGCCACTTCACTTCAAGCGACATATAAACAGACGCAAGAACAGCGCTGAAATAAATAGAATTATCGCAAAGTACTCCAAACCTAATAAGAGAACGAACGAACATCGATTCACGTCCCCGAAGAGTCCGGAGACACCACCAGTGCGACCCACGAGACAAAAAAAGTTAAAAAGTAATTTAAAAGTATCAAAAAGTGAAGATAATCTTGTAAATGTTGGCGTGATGGACGCTCCCGACCCCACTGTAAACGATAGAGTACAACAGAGATTCAGTTTGTCTAAGTACAATACGAAGAGTTGTGAGGATATTGCGGCATTTGTTGATTTTGGACACACAATGAAGAGCAAAAACTTCGAAGAAAATAGCATACTCAACTCAAAAAGTGTAACGAGTGCTCAGAGTGCCGAGAGCGCGAGTGTAGCAAGGCGTAATCTTCATAGTATTGGTGAAGACGTATCAATTATTTCAGACTTAGGTGACAGTGGTATTCATTTTAGACATAGTACCTCTATGTTTGCGACATCTACGCCTATTTCGAACAGAAAGACATGTCCACCAGGTGATACTGTGTCAGTGCTTGAATTCGATTCGTGTGCAAAATATAATAGTGTTGTGAATGGTGAATTAAAAAAAGGTATTTCGGAGCCAGACATCCTCAGCAAAAAGTCAGTAGAGTCAGGCAGCACTTTGGATATACGAAAACGATGGAAATTAATTAGGCCTCCTTTTAAGAAAGGAACGTTTGATTGCTTACTTCGTTGGCGCGGAAAGAAACCACAAACTAATCAAAGTAGGTGAGTGACTCATGCCTTAGTTTTTATTCGATACTACATTTTTGGTTAATTTTAGTCTAGGTATATAAAATGTATGACACTATATCCTTTTACTCGATAAAGCTTTAATTAACACAATTTCTGTTCTGTGCTAATTTTAACCATAATACTGTTGATGAACGATTCATTTTCCAAGAAAACAAGCAACCTGTTTTTGAAACATTTTTTATTCTTAATAACATTCGGATTGAGCGCAATTAAGGAAAAACGTGTTCTGCTTGTTAGAAAGCATCTTGCGGTTCATCTGAGTTCCTAGTTTATGTATAAACTTGCAATACTTGTATGGCACAGTAACTGTAGGAACCTCATAAAACCATTTAGGTACATCTCATCATCAATTAACGTTCTTCGTAACTAATAAATTTTAACTGTTCATTATTTTTTTATAGACTTGCAAAAAGATATGAAAAAAATTACAAGCGCTCTATGTTACTAAACTGACACAATTTTGCAATTGCCTGTCGTATTAACATATTGTTTTAGTATTGAAGAAATTTGAAATATTATTGGGTTATTTTATAAGTTCCGAATAGATATTGAAATCATTAATCAAGTTATATTTAATTTGATTTGGTTGAAATTTAGAGATAGATTTTATATCGGAAAAATGTTCGGTTCCCGTTTTCGTCGGCATAATAGCCACGTGTACCGTACATTTGAATACGAAGCGAATGATGAACGAAGCGAGGGTGAGTTGTTAGTAAGGATATAGGGATATGCATGCACGTAACTCGATATAGATACATTTAAATGTGAATTAATGTAGAATAATACCTTATTTGTTTGCTTTGTGGCATAATAAGTAAAAGCGAAACTTAAGACAACATTGCGATGCGACTTTACACTATGCTCTTGTCATTATTCTGAACATAATCTATGTCCTTACTTAAATTGTTATAATTGCAAGAGAGTTAGTTGGTTTGTCCTTCTTTCAAGCATCCTCTGAGTACCATTGAAGTGATATTAGCATAAACCCTTGTCGATGAAGATAATCGAAAAAATGTGAATGAAGGCACAAAATAGTGCCTTTGGGGATATATCAACAAAAACATATCTAACGTTTTTCACGAGGCCAAGAGCAAAGCCACGGTTAGAAGCTAGTTATATAATTGTTCAGCATTTTTTATATCGTCAAATGTTTGGTGCTTGTTGGAGTAGAAAGAAGTTACAGCCACTGTGTACTTAGTAGGTAAATAAGATATTTTCTAAAACTACGAGTTATTATAGTGGGGTTATTACACTATATAGGTCAAAAGATATTATTGACTCCTAATAATTTATTGTTGTAGTATTCATTTGCATACACAATGAAAACATATTTTCTAGCGCGGTAGATAGATGGCGCTGGTTTCCAGACATATTCATTTAAGTGCATCAATAATATTTAACTTGTACAGCTATAGAATATCATTGTACTTTTAATATGCAACTATTATTATTAAGACGAATAGAGTAGGTACCTATTTATATATTTTCAAAAACTTTGGACTTCGCAGTTGTCATTAATCATGTGCTTGTCAGCAGGTTTAGTCTTGCGTTCTCAATACAATGAGGATTAGGCTATAGTTCGCCACGCTGCCCAAGCGCGGGTTGATGGACTACTAAAATATAATTTGAGCACTACTATCAGTCTACATAAGTAGCTACTTTAGATATACAGTGTAAACTCCATATATGTAACGTAGCTCGATTTAACGACAAACTCCGTAAAGCGTTAAAAACACTTTGCTTTGGTTGGTTTAGCTTGTTTTCAATATAATGATACACTCTATTTAACATTACACCCGTCACCCACTCTCAACAATAAAATAATAAATAGTACTTTTTAAGTTGTCAAAATTAGTAAAAATTCCGCCGTGCATTAAAGAAGCCCTGGAAGCAGCAAAATTATTGGCAAAGTACTTTCTTTATCACCAGGATGCCTAGGATGTGAATAAAATAAGTAAAAAATACATCAAAATTACTGGTGCAGCAAAAGACGACAGACGAAATTAACAAACTATAAGCAATAGCGTTATAGTAAGAATTGTTTTTATATATGTAACTTAGACAAATAAGCCACTGGACGCGACATATAAACGGAAGTACCTTTACCGGTCTTGTCAGTAACCAGGATTCTAGCTAGATTATTTCCTTTGTCTTACAGCTTATTTATGATACGCCTTTTCTTTTCCGTTCGAAGGTTCTGGGTTTGATTGTCGGCGCAAAATCAAACAATAATGTCTAAAATGTCATTAATTCGTTCATCGATATATGTATTTTATCGATTACGTTCAAGCACTAGAAATAGAGTGAATTTTTATGTATTGTGTATCTGTGTTTATAATAATATAAGAAGATCTTTGTGTGCGTTATGCTTCACTTGGTTTAGCGAGTTTTCATACATTTGTATTGACTTCCAGTGACTAATTCGTCCATGGTATGTAATTACTAACACTAGTCTGAAATAAGCATTTCCTTTTTCAGTTTTTCATTTTATACAGTTTTTTCTTCTCTCCATTTAACGACAACTCTCTATAACGTCAAAATCTGCACGGTCCCTTAAATGTCGTTATATAGAACTTACACTGTATATCTAAGTTTTTTCTAGCTTTAATTAAGTTTAATATTTTTAATAATAATAATCAATACATGCCTTACAGTAAATTCTTTTTCAGTCCTATGACTTGATCTTTTATAAAATATATTAACAGATAGGTTTAGGTATTATACGGGATTTCGAGTCTCTACAATTTTTGTTTGTCTTTATTGTACAGACACATTTTTAATAATTATTTATGCGCAACTTTACTACTATCTAGTATGACCGCATTTCTTTTATTGTCATTCGAATTCCAACTTGTTTTGCTAAATCAAACATGTATATAGATAACAAACTTTTAAGCTTATCTAAGCGTAATACCTACGAGTAGATATGGAATTGTACTTAGCTTTGGTTGTAAGGTTTAATATTTTCTGTAAATATTACGAAGCCACAGATAAAAAAGATATAAGGTACATAATTGTGAGTCATTTATTATAGCTTTATCACAGAGCTTTATCAGAAAAAAAATTATCTATAGCTGTAGCCGAATTATATAACGTAATTAATTAAAAATTAAATTTACAAATACATATTGACGATTGATGACAAGTTTGGCTTAGTTTGTAGTGACCACTCACTGTGCCGGCTGTCGCGGGTTCGAGTCCCGCTGGGGACTTCAATCTATGTGATGAGCACAAACGTTTGTACTCACATAACGCAACTCACAAGACTCGTAGCTTACCATGGAATTTAATAGTGATGTGTGGTAAAGTCCAACTTAAAAAAAAAAGTGATGATGAATTGTAGCATCTACAAATTTTATTTTAATATTGAATTTATTATTTTTTGCAATAGTTATCGAAAGTTTGTAGTAATACCTAAAGGTGAGTAGTTATATTGTTAGTTCAATTTTCTATGTACCTACATTGTTTTATTTCTGTTGTAAGTACTTTTATTTTACTACTAGCGGACCCGACAGACGTTGTTCTGTCCACATATAAATTTTTTATAAACTTTTCCTCCCGGTGAAATGTTTTATTACGCATTCGCAAAACAACATTTACTTCGCACCTCCCAGTATGTATTCGCTGATTTATTTACCATTGCACGCACCATGGCAACGGTAATAACATGATACGTCAAACGCCATTAATGTTATAAAGATTTTTTTTAATTTCCTTTTTTTCCGCACAACTTTCATATTTATTCACCTTTAAAACCTTCCCTGGACTTCCACAAATAATTCAAGACCAAAATTAGCCAAATCGGTCAAGCCGTTTTCATGCTATGTCGTGACAACGGAAAACGGGTTTCATTTTTATATATATAGATAACAAACTTTTAAGCTTATCTAAGCGTAATACCTACGAGTAGATATGGAATTGTACTTAGCTTTGGTTGTAAGGTTTAATATTTTCTGTAAATATTACGAAGCCACAGATAAAAAAGATATAAGGTACATAATTGTGAGTCATTTATTATAGCTTTATCACAGAGCTTTATCAGAAAAAAAATTATCTATAGCTGTAGCCGAATTATATAACGTAATTAATTAAAAATTAAATTTACAAATACATATTGACGATTGATGACAAGTTTGGCTTAGTTTGTAGTGACCACTCACTGTGCCGGCTGTCGCGGGTTCGAGTCCCGCTGGGGACTTCAATCTATGTGATGAGCACAAACGTTTGTACTCACATAACGCAACTCACAAGACTCGTAGCTTACCATGGAATTTAATAGTGATGTGTGGTAAAGTCCAACTTTAAAAAAAAGTGATGATGAATTGTAGCATCTACAAATTTTATTTTAATATTGAATTTATTATTTTTTGCAATAGTTATCGAAAGTTTGTAGTAATACCTAAAGGTGAGTAGTTATATTGTTAGTTCAATTTTCTATGTACCTACATTGTTTTATTTCTGTTGTAAGTACTTTTATTTTACTACTAGCGGACCCGACAGACGTTGTTCTGTCCACATATAAATTTTTTATAAACTTTTCCTCCCGGTGAAATGTTTTATTACGCATTCGCAAAACAACATTTACTTCGCACCTCCCAGTATGTATTCGCTGATTTATTTACCATTGCACGCACCATGGCAACGGTAATAACATGATACGTCAAACGCCATTAATGTTATAAAGATTTTTTTTAATTTCCTTTTTTTCCGCACAACTTTCATATTTATTCACCTTTAAAACCTTCCCTGGACTTCCACAAATAATTCAAGACCAAAATTAGCCAAATCGGTCAAGCCGTTTTCATGCTATGTCGTGACAACGGAAAACGGGTTTCATTTTTATATATATAGATAACAAACTTTTAAGCTTATCTAAGCGTAATACCTACGAGTAGATATGGAATTGTACTTAGCTTTGGTTGTAAGGTTTAATATTTTCTGTAAATATTACGAAGCCACAGATAAAAAAGATATAAGGTACATAATTGTGAGTCATTTATTATTGTACTTTTTTAATTTAAAACTACTGTGATGTGTTTTGTCACAATACTCGTACATTAATTCCGTTTTTTTAAACATGTCATAATAATAATAATATATGAGACAAGTTAAGTGTTACTTAGACAACGATAGCGTTTAATAATCTGTAAAATATTACATGTAAAAATTGTAAACATTTAATGTATAAATAATCTAAAGATTTATCTCACCAATATTATAAAAATTCGTTTGAGCTATTGTTATGTTGACAAGGAAAATCTACTATATTATTATTATTATGAAATAATAAGTAATTTTCCCATAGGTTTTTACAGGGGTTTTCTTAGACACGTAGCGTAAAATTTTGTGAATACATAAGTATTTTTAGTGTCGAAGTATCTAATTTTCATCCGAATAATTTTTAAACCATATTTATATGTTATTCTACTTAAATGTTTTCTTTTATTTTGAAATAAGTATTTAATATCTTGATAGAAAACAAGGCAAGGAATTTCTAAAAAAACTCATTTTTCCCAAAATAAGGCCCTAAGTTTACATAGTGTGTGTATAACTTTAAAGTAACATTGACAATTTTTGTTGTAGAATATAATAATATAAGTATTACGTCTGTTCGTTGTGTCAGATCTCATAAGCTCGTCATCAACCTGTGAGAAAAATGGGTGCAAATCAAGTTGCATGCATATTTAATAACGCCTAGGCTACAATTTTGTCAGTAGAGACTTTATTTTTTTAGCAATCTGCATTGCATTATCTGACTCCTACCGGAAACACATTTTTAGTGTCTTCTATTTATAATTTTTAAAGTGTTCGTAATAAAATATTGAGAGATTTTATAAGAGAAATAACCTGAATTTTTAACGTAACATTGGCAATTTGTTACTGAACCTGTTTAGAAGCAGTGTACACTAACAATAAAGAAGTATTAGCATAGCAATAACACGACAGTAAGTCATGACCATCTTGTAAGCAATTGTAATGCATTTTGCCCACGCGCATGAGTGCATTTGACACAATTGCAGGTATACTTTTGATATTGCACATAAAAATGTATTTGTTACGTTAACAGTAAGGCAATCACTTTAGTTATGTGATTTATACATAAAATTATTATTGTCAACACATTCTTCATTAAATATAGTAGGGACTAAACACATTAACCGTAGTTTTCCTTATTTGGTTTAGGGTTCCGTAAATTAGAAGAAACTGTGATAGGTTTTTTCATATTTTCTGTCCGTCTGTATTTCTCAAGCAGCATAGTTGTATCTAACTCAATCAATCGTTTATATCAAATACTAAAGGTCTATGTTCCCTAAGTGTAATATAAATTTTAAACTACTAGTTAACACAATGAGAGGTTTTTTTATGTCGTATAGGTAAGTCTTTCTTCTGTGCTTCATTTTTGAAGTATTGTCTAGTTAACATTTTGATCAGAATGAAAAATATTAATTATTATTGGTCTTATTTATTTACTACATTTGTTATTAAAAGCATAATACTCAAAAATAAAACTGAATGCAAATAAGAGATGTTTGTTGCAGTTATGTTGCATACTAGTAAAATAACTAAACATCTAAGAGCTCTACACCTAACAAAATTTTATATATTCGATGAAAAGTAGACCAATAAAATATTTCTAGCAGTTAAATTAAAGCAGGGTTAGCCTGATATAATAAATAACGTTATTTCAAGTTACTTGACTTATAAATAAAACTACCTTTTAGGATTTTTTCGCGGATTTTGGAAGTCTCTACCATGACAATTATTGCTGTAAAGCATTCAAAATGACGTCAGCTAAAAATCTAAATAACTTCTTAGGTTAAACGCGAAAATTCGAGACTATAAATGAAACTATTTTTTCGGATTTTGTCGCGGATTCATTTTGATTTGATTATATTGATTTGATCTCTCCCGTGATCATGATTTCTGTAAAGCATTCGAAATGTCGGGAATCAAAAATCAAAACAAATTCGCGACAAAATCCCAAAAGATAGTTTCATTTATAATATAGTTTTATTTATAACTAAGTAGTGACTCACCCTTGCTTCACTCGGGTTCGTCCCTATGAGTTTAACTTTAACTAGCTATGAGTGAGTCCTATATAAAATTAACGGTTCTGAACTTATAGATTTTCGAAACAGCTGGTTTTTTGTTACCGCTACTGCAGCTTTATACTTAAACCACCTATAGCATGTTTAACAAAAAGAAAAAAATAAATAAAAATAAAATCGGTTCAAGCGTATTCGAGCGAGACTAACGAACAAAATTTTAATTTTACTCGTATATCTATAGATGTCAAATATTCGCGTAAATAGTTTTCTTAGGAAAGTACAAGACTTCGTCAATCTAATAATATCGCAAAAATAATGATAATAATTAGTTAAGTTGTTCTATTAATATAGTAATTATGTAATACGTTAATCAATTTTTAGGCGTATATTTTCTTGTGTAAAAACGTCAAACCCGTTAATTATATTACTAAGTATAACAATAGACGGTTTTCCTATTGCCAGCCTTGGATCTCTAAAAAACTGGAGTAGGTTATAAACCTCACAAACAAAGCTCGAAGCAATTTGTTTTGCCCGACAGTCACTGGCAATCCGCGCTACGTGAAGCCTGAAAATTGGCACTGCTGTATGACTACGTGACTACAACTCTCGTGCTTTGAAAAATTATTTAAAAAATTAATACGTCAGTGAATTTTCAGTTTACATAATTTAATGACATTATTTATGTATGTGCGTATTTTGTTTATTGGTTATTGACAATGGATAAACAAGCTCGTGAGGATCCCTGGGGATTCGTATACAAAAAATTACAAGAAAAGGAAATTATTAGCCGGCGCAAGTAAGAATACTTTTTTAATATTGCTCTTTGTGCATAGAAAGTAACATGTTACTGTACTTATGAATAATAGAAGCAAATTTTTTCTTTGGCGTTATTCATTATTCCATTTAAAGCATAACATATAGATAAATTTATGCATACAACCTACACAAGTTTAAATGGCAGACATTACTTCTAATACCATATTTTTAGATACATTTGCTAATTTGGTGTTTTGATTTTTTGGTCAGCTTTAGTCATACTGAAACTGACTGAAAGCCGTATTCAAACATACCTATGTCGTCTTAAAAATAAATTACAATATGACGGCATCTGTGTGTTTGTATTGTGATTAACCGGGAATTGCAATCTCGTTTACAGTGTGAGTTGAGGATTAAACTGTCTCAAATCATTAGTCAAGTTTTATTTTTACCTCTAACCAGCATAAAATAAATAAACATGCTTATTACCTTGTGATAAGAATTAGAAAAGTATTTTTCTCTTGTAAAATTGCTTTGCAAATGACTCTGTTTACACCCACATGAATTAGTTATTCAGTTTTTAAACACATATTGTAGGCAATACAATCTAGAAAATAAATTTTCGTCGTACTCATCTGTTTTTATCGCATTTTTTAAGAAACTATCATATTTGTATTGATATTAAATATCACGCAGTTTTGATCGACGACTAATACGTATATTTAACTCTCTAATAATAAGTAGTAGGAGATGCCGATCCGATGCCTAATAGCTTTCAGCTATTTTTTGGTGGCAACCCTGGGTCGTGCTTGTTAATAATGTTTTATGGTAAAAAATTAAAATATGGTTGTAAATTGTAATAAGATTGTGGATTCCACCACATAGATCGGGGGCTTAGACTTAAAGCACGAGTATGATGGACACACATCATCTCATACAAAATAAACATTTTTTGTTTGAAAATGAATTTACTTAACTGTTTCAAATGAATGTTACTAAATATTATAAATAATCCGAACACAATTTACCTATCGTTCGCGCACTTTTTTCCCAAGTCTCTGTAATCTGAGTATCTGTTTGTTTAAATACTTTATTTCAATACTGGCCATTTTTTTAATAAATTGGTTATTACCACTACATATTACATTGCATAGAGGTATTTTTTCACGTAGTATATACGTATGAAAATTGAAACTAGTGAAATATTTTTTAGATTTTTTACTAACTTAAAACTTCATTATTCTTGGCACCTATAATCTATAAATATATATTATAGGAATATTTATTCCTATTTCGTTAAAATATAATAATCTATAAACAACAAAATCTAATATTTATAATATATCCATAGGCTGGTGCGTTTTAACAGACTTATAATTGGTATCTAATGCGAGGTGGACAATAGAATTAAAAAATTTACCTTATTTTAGTACATACCTATATATAGTATATACCTATGTATAGTATATACCTATAAATAAATAAGGAATTCCGTGTTTTATGTATTTAAATTGTATTATTAAATTAAAATATTTGAATGTCGGTTTTCAAAGCAATTTTTGAAGGATGCCAATCTTAAGCTAGATAACGAATAAATAACTCTTTACAATTGTTCGTTTATTCTGGTGACCTCTGTTTATGCTTATTAATTTGACAGCAGTATATTCTTTGATTTAAAATGTTGATTGCACCTTAGTTTTATTTATTCTAAGTGGTTTTGCCAATTTTATTTAAGTATAATTGAAAGATTAAACAGTACTTTAATATTTTTTGCATTATCTTTCAGATAAACATGCGTTAATCGTTTTATAATCAGATACCTACAGCTAAATTCAAATATTTTAATCTGTGGACGAATTTTATGATTGAACTTTATATGCACTGCAAAAAAGTGGGTAGGTTTAAGGCTAGGTTAGGGTAGGTACCTACTTCCCCCCAACGTGCGTTTACCTTGTCGTGGAGGGGGGTCTCAGTAGCGTCCGGCAATCCGGCCGGGCGCGAAGTTAAAAAACGCGCAAGAGGTCAAGCGCAAGTTAAAGAGGCGCACTTAGGTGGGCGGGGTTTCATGCGGATTGCTCCTGGTACTGTTGACTGTGGAGCAACTCTCTTGGCTGTGCGGTCTGCTTCGGTAGACCTGCCGGGCCGTTGGGGTGTCGTAGTTAAATGCGCATACGATTCAGCCTCATTGAGACATGTGATGGATGCTTGGGTTTTAGTGGGTAGTACTGGCTTGCCGGTGAGCCCCACATAACCACCTGTTTTCTACATTTGGTATGCGTTGAATGCATTTTTATATCAGAATATTTCCAAAAAAGACAGTCTAGCTCTTTTTAGATCATAAATGAAAAAAAATTTATAAGCGGAATCAGTCAAGAAATAATAGCGTGGTTTGCTGATAATGCTGTATTAGGTATTTTACCGTTTTCGCCATAGAGATCCTTTCTTTTCTAGGAATAACAGATATACCTATATTATATAATATGAATAAAGGTACAAAGTTAAATTACTTAATATGCAATTTTCAGGATAAAATTGAAATAATAAAAATGAAAGGGAGATATGTTATGAAAGGGAGAAAGGATCCTATTTAGTTTTGTAATTTTTTTATATTATAATAAATACCGTCTGATTTTTATTATTAAACCAAAAGGTAAATATTATTTATAGTTCTATGATACTGTCTTAATTATTTTTTTAGTTATGGCATTGATAGAAGTGTACCTAGTCTTAAATTAATAAGTTCGTAACGTAATTAAATCTGAACTACTTTTAACATAAGTACGTATAAGAAGTAAGTACAACTTAATACCTACCTATATCAAGAAATTATATTCAACTATCAACTATGCATATGAAACCAAAAAACATACTAAAAATACTAATTAAAAAAAGGCTAAACGAGGTAAAGTTAAGTGTTGTTGACTACAAGTTATTTAACACTATTAGTAGGTATTATACTTACGTAGAGAAAAAAGCAATTTATAGCGAGCGGTGTTGCGATATCAAGGTCGTCGAAGCTCGTATTTTGACGTTACGTATGAGGGCAGCTCTATATTTTCAGGGTCACAATATTCATAGAATCAAATTAGAATCTATTAACCGAAATCTGCAATCTGTATACATAAAATTTACACCGACAAATACCTACTTTAAAAAGACTCAGGACAATCAAAACATTAACGTAAATTTAAACGATTTCGTAAAACGCGATCGTGTTAATTATGCAAACTGTATTGAAAAAAATGTCGTCCTTGCAGAATGAATATTACCGACTGTTACACTATTATATTTTCAAATACTTTTTGTTACAATACTCATACTACGCGGATTTTGTTGCGGATTTATTTCGATTTTTGGTTCCCGACGCGGTTTCGAATGCTTTACAGCAATCATGTTCACGGTAGAGACCAATGATATTAATATCCTTGGTAGAGACTGTTTATTTTATATTTCTCAGAGCGAGCCTTTGCCTACAACCCTTATCTATTGACAATTTTACAGAGATGAAAGGGGTCTTTCATCAAGTTGATTGTTCTTAAGAAAAAATTATTATTCAAGGCACCATTAAGTACTTAATCAGTTTTATTTTGTAAAATAACAGGAAGTTTGATAAATACAACAGTATTTGAATACTGATTGTGTGTCATTACAAAAACACGTGCGTAATGCAGAACTGTTTACTGCCGCACCGCACAGACATCGAGCGCTGGCCGCCGAGCGGTGACTGCGACCGCCTTGAATTACGTCAGTTTTGTTTAGTTCGCCTCGTCGAATTGAACAAAACAATTATACGAGACGCGAAATTATAAAGATAAAAATTTAATAACTTTCCTATAAAATAAGCGCAAATAAATTGTTAGTGTGTATGTGGTCCAATTATCCTATACAGTGTCAGTGACCGGTAAAAAAGTTCCGTACAGAAACTACATCAAGTTTGTGCGCGTTTGTCCAATCTAATAATCTTAAAGTTTACTTGTAGTGTTTACGTCATTGGTTTTCAAGACATTGTGACTCGTACTTTTTGGTGATTCAGATCATTCTTGATTCTTCCGAGTGCCGATAAAGCTTTTAGTTGGTTAGTTTTGTTGTGCAATTTTAAAAGTTTTAGTTTAAATTTTTAATTTATTATAAGTTTATATTTGGCTTAAAAATGGATGAAGAATCAATGTGGAAAGGATTTTACGAAAAATTACAACAGCAAAAATCAGTAGAAGAACAAGTTCATGATCACCGGTAAGAATTGTTTTGAAAAAGTATAATTTTGAGATTTCTTCTTAATAATAATTTAATTCATTAAAATATGCATGTACCCACTGTTTTACATTATATTTTATAATATTTTGTGTTAGTATTTGTTTGTAGGATACAGGTGGATATTTATTTAATATATAAATCCTTCCTACTAATATTATAAATGCGAAAGTTTGTGAGTATGGATGTTTGTTACTCTTTCACGCAAATACTACTGAACTGATTACGATGAAATTTGGTATGTAGGTAGCTAAAGACCCAGAATAACATATAGGCTACTTTTTATCCCGGAGTTCCCGCGGGATTGACTCCTAATATTTAAAAAATTAACGCGGGCGAAGCCGCGGGTACTGCTAGTATTTCAATATATTATTGATTTCAATGAAAAGTTATATGCATATAATCATTAATATAAAGTATAAAGATAATAGGTTGCGGTTTAGAATCGTTTGGCAGGACAATGGTGGTGGTAGGTGGGGGAGGTAAAGAGGGGATGCTCCCTATTATCCCTATATAACTCCCATTACAAGGTAATTCATAGTTCCTGAGAAAATAGATTTTGAAAATAGCACTCGCCGGCCGCTGCCGCGGCACGCTTCGCTCGGCTCGTGCGATGTGGTCATATATCTAACCTAACCTAACCCACCTAGAAATAACAAAAATTCTTAAGATTAACCCGCAAAACCTATGTTATCCAAGTCGAAAGAAAGAAAGTCGGACTATGGCACTCGCCGGCCGCTGCCGCGGCACGCTTCGCTCGGCTCGTGCGTTGTGGTCATATATCTAACCTAACCTAATCCACCTAGAAAGAACTAAAAATTCTAAGGATTAACCTTCTGAACCTATGTTATCCAGATTGAAAGAAAAAAATCATCATACAACACTATTAATATCTTACAATAAAAACACATTCACACAAATCGAAAGAAAAGCGGAACTAAATTTGGCGCCATTTAACATAGATAAAACATTTTTTTTGACATAATAATCGTATGTCCTTGTCTAACATACGAAATCACATTTGTTATCCTACTCTAACAGTGATAATATTACGTTAATTTTCTCTAAAAATATAAATTACCTTCTGTTGTGATTATTATTATTGTGATCAGTGAATATACCTCTATCAAATATATAAATTTCAACCACCAACTCCTGCCAAACGATTCTAAACCCAACCCAGATAATAAGTTAGCATTTAATTAAACGCATTCACGCCAAATATTTATAAAGAAAGTAGTCACATAAAGTTATTGAAATAGGTAAAATATGCAATAATTTGACCTCAAATTATATAACAGCGTTTTATTTACAAATATAACGTGTTTTGAAAGAAAAGTAGGTATTATTAACCCAGGCGTCCACTGTAAGTGGCCTTCAATTATGAATAAATTGCACTGTATTATGTTTATAAAATAGTAAAAAACATAAAGATCTAAATTATATACATCAAAAAGCACATACAAAAATGAAAAGTACAGCCAGTTAGAAAACATTATTACGTAGCGGTTGAGTTTTTGTCCACTCAGATATGGTGTGGGATAGGCTACCTACACAATACGTATATTAAAAAAAATATATAGTAGGCGAGTTTATTTGCTTACGGCTCGACGACGCGACGCGACGCGACCCTGCCGGATCTGGTGGACGCCATGCTTTATATTCGTTTTACGTTTATCTGTTCATTGCTTTATTCACAGATAAATATATTATACTAACGTCAAATGTCAAACTCAGCTGTGGTCTTGTCTTGTTAACCAACTATGGATCTATTATCTAGAAGTCTACATTGAATTATTTAAAGATCTTGTTCCTGTTACATTTTCGTAGGGAACAATTACTACTGAGATAGTACTGTGCTTTAAAATTACATTTCTTATCAAGTGACTGCGATATTTTTCGTAAACATTTTTATCACATTGAAAATAATATACTTGTAAAGCAAGGTATATAAGAAAAGATTCATTGATATAATGATTCTTTCTCGAGTAGGCTTATTACGGTATTCTAGTGTGTGTTTAAACGGAAGTCGAAGAATGCATTTATTAAAGAAAAGTGGTTACATTAATGGACAATGGGTTAATGCAGAGAGTAATGCTGTGTTTCCGGTGATAAACCCGGCAGATGACAGCGTAATTGCCGAGATTCCCGACATGGATGCTATTGATGCTAAAAAAGCTGTTGATTCTGCTTCAAATGCTTTTCAAAGTTGGAAAGATACTACAGCTAAAGAAAGATCCATAATTTTAAGAAAATGGTATGACATCTGTGCAAAAAATACTGACTCTTTAGCTCAAATAATTACTGCTGAGGCTGGTAAACCATTAGCTGAATCTAAAGGAGAAGTTACATATGGAAACTCATTCTTGGAGTGGTTTGCAGATACTGCCCGTCACATAAACGGAGAAATTATACAAAGCCCTTGGCCAAATAAAACAATAATGGTCACCAGACAACCATTAGGAGTAGTGTCTATTATTACCCCATGGAACTTTCCATTTGCAATGATTACTCGTAAAGTTGGTGCTTTGATGGCTGCCGGATGTACTTGTGTCATCAAACCTGCTGAAGATACTCCTTTAACTGCTTTAGCTGCTGTTCAATTAGCTGAAGAAGCTGGGGTGCCTAAAGGTGTAATCAATGTTATAACTTCAAGCCGAAAGAATGCACCCACCGTAGGTCAAGTTTTATGTGAAGATCCAAATGTCAATTGTGTTTCGTTTACAGGCTCTACACATGTTGGCAAAATTCTTTATGGAATGGCATCAAAAGGAATTAAAAGAGTTAGCCTTGAACTGGGTGGAAATGCTCCTTTCATTGTTTTTCCAAGTGCTGATATTGAACATGCCGTAGAAAATGCAATGAGTGCAAAATTCAGAAACAATGGCCAAGCATGTGTGTGTGCAAACCGCTTTTTAATTCACCAAGATGTGTATGACAAATTTATTGAATTATTCAGAAATAGAATTTCACAGTACTGTGTGTTGGGACCTGGCATCAAGGAAGGTGTGACATGTGGGCCATTGATAAATATGGAACAAACCAAAAAGGTGACAGGATTGGTAAATGATGCCTTATCAAAAGGAGCAAAAGCAGTAATAGGTGGTAAACCGGCAGTTGAAGTAGGCAACAAATTCTTTGAATCTACCATACTCACCAATGTTAATCCTGAGATGAAAATCTATGGAGAGGAAATCTTTGGCCCTGTTGCTGTTTGTCATAAATTTGAAACCGAAGAAGAAGTTGTCAAACTTGCAAATAGCACAAGAAGTGGGCTTGCTTCTTATGTCTTCACTAAAGACGTGGGCCAAGCTTTTAGAATGTCTCGTAAATTAGATTTTGGCATGGTGGGAATCAATGATGGCATGCTTTCTGCTGCTGAGCCTCCATTTGGTGGTATTAAGGAATCAGGAATAGGCCGGGAGGGTAGTAAACATGGGATAGAAGAATACACTGATATTAAATATACTTTATTTTCAGCTCTAGATAAATAAGTAAAAAGTGCAAATTGTTTGTTTTGGCTGTTATTAAATATTTAATTATGTTTTGCTTATTGTTGTTACTTTGAAATAATATTAATCATATTAAAATATAATATTATTTGGCATTTTTGATATTAAACTTTATGTGAGTAATAGTACTAAATATTAAGATAATTGTCATTCCAGTCTTCCAATAATATGTGATCTAAAATAAATATAAGTAGTATATTATACTATTAGGGTTACCAATCAAAATTCATTTTAATCAAATTATATTGTAATTAGAAACTCTTTATAGAGCATTTTTAAGATAATCTTATTTTTGGCATGTTTAACTTTATTGTATAAATATTACACAAAATATATGAATTTAATAAAAAAGTCATGTTTAATTTCATTATATTATACAATTATTAAGTTATTTTTTTATTGTAAAATTAAACAATGAGAAAGTAGTATGTAATCTAATAATAATCTCTTGAATAATAATTATTATTCAAGAGTCATTACAAGCGTTACCAAATAGGTTAGTTATATCAATGAATATAAGTAACAAGGACCTTTGTTCTAAAACAAAGGAATATTTGATTAATTTATTTACTATAACTATTATATAATACTAAAGAAAAATAAATTTCAATATGTGAGATACATTACTGACTTTAAATTATTTTTAAATAAGTTAGAAAAAGGGTTGAATATACACAGTGGGTATATTTCTTTTTGTAGGCACTTTAATTACTTTGATATTTTCTGAGTATGCTTATTTTAAATTTAAAACCTATATGGGAAAATTGTAATAAACAGATGATATAGTCTAAAGACAAGTACATGGATAGGGTAGTTCCTAGTGGTTTTAATACAAGGTTCTAATAATACCTTGGTACTTGGTAGGCACCTAGTTCTGATTTTGTATATCTATATGCACTTAACCCTACATCTGTGATGAACTACAGGATTTCCTAAGGGATTATTTGCAAAAGGATACAGGAATCTGGGCCTAGAAACTGTTTCCCAAGGTAAATACTTTTGCGTAGATGGGCCACATTCGTCAAGAAGATGGAGTGGCATTTTACCTCTTACACATCTTCTGCAGGTTTGTGTGTCAATCAGTTTTAAAATGAACATGGGCTTGCTTAAGAAACAATGTAAGAATTGTCATTGGTAGTTAAGGTAAAGTTTTCCTTAGTAGGTAATGTTTTGCACTTTAACTAGGTCTGGTTAGGTATTACATCTTTTGTCGTAGGTTTAGGTGTCTGAAAGTGAATCATTCTTGTTGACTCTGACTAAACAATTTTAAGACATGCTTTCATAAGGCCTGGCTTTTAGGTATTCTAAACACAGAGGGCTTGGATCCCTGCTGAATCCTGCTCCCACTCTTGCAGGCGCATTGGTAACAAATGTGTTGCCGCGCCGTTATCAGGAAATAATGCTGATAAATTAAAAAGAAGTATTAATTATAAAAAGTCCATGTTCAATGAATTAGTGTAATACCTTCATATTTGCAAAATATATAAAAAAAACTATGAGAACTATCAAATGCTTCACGTTGCCAAAAGTTTTTTATTGCTAGTTATCTAAAAAATTTACATTCCTCTGACGTAATGAAACCAAAAACGACACAAAAAACAGTCGGAAAATATACGTAGTACCTGCACGCCAGGCCTTAGTTTTAAGTGCCGGATGTAGCGAGTTCGATAGATACGTACCAGCGTACCATACATATTGTTTTGTCATATTACATATATGCACCTTTGTAATGACCTGTTATTCGGTAGCATTACGTTAGGAACCACCATCAAGCACGTCATCACGACTCAACGATGCGTGGTGCGTAGTGGTGACTCATTTCGCTAAGCTACCTTAAAATAGAGAAACACTTACGTATTCGGCATTACATTATTAAATCAAAATTTCATATTAATGGTTATAAATATTAACTAATTACATTTCTATATTATCTTTTACAGAATACAAGAAGTCGACGACAGTTTCTTTGAAAAATTTGGATCAATTTTAAAACAAGCAACCCAAAAAGCTGCTTTAGAGGAATCAACACCGTTGGCTCCGTTAAAAGAAGAGGAAGAACAGGATGGTGAGAAGTCCGTCACAGAAGTGTCTGAGAGCCGAAGTGTTACGCGCGACACTGATAGTGGAAACGAGACTTTGATCGATACAGATTCGGAGCCTGATGACCCGGAAAAAGTTGACTTTTACGTTGAAGCTGTTGGATGGAATGTAAGTAAAATATTTTTTACCCTATAAGATAGTGTTCAGTTTTTTTGGATACCAGTGAGTTAATGATCGAGCTTTCTAGTCGTAGGTATATTTTAAATACTATTCTCTAAACACTTACCGTATATTTCAGATTTTTGTCTAGAAAGTTGGAAAGAATACCGTTCGTACTTCTTTATTTTTATGCACCTAAATGGCCAGTTGTAACGCACTCGCTTGGATAGCCGAGTGATGCGGGTTCAAATCCGTGTCTCGCACCTTTGATATTTTCATGTGCGAATCATTTTCTAACATAATCGCCACTTGTCTTACTGTGAACGAAAACATTGTGAGGAAACTTGCATGTCTGAGAGAACTTTGCGCGCGGTGGACTATGGTCTGATGACTGATCCCTATTAGAGGGAGGCCCTTGCCCAACAGTGGGACGTTAAAAAGGGCTGATTATATATTATATACATATACATACAAATGATTGCAAAAGTAAAAACAATATAACACAAAAATGAGGACCTAACTTGAAATTCTTAGCAGATGTACCTAATAAAACAGTAGGCTATTATAAAATATTATTTTTTATGAAAATAAATTACTCCATCGTCATTGTCATCATCATCATCATCGTAATTCTTAAGAGATAAAATTTGACCTTTACAGTATGTAAATATAATATTCAATAGAGATATAATTTTATTACAAACTACTATGCTACTTACTCATAAAATATTTGAGAGATAACTTCATAATGTATACAAACGATTTACACGAGCGAAGTCGCGGGCTAGTGCTTTTATTGATTGTGCGAAAATGTGGATTTGGGTCACTAGCGTACTTAGTTTAATTTTTTGTACAGCGGTTAAAATTCTTGTTATGTTGCTGAACCGTTACTGTTAGTGTTTTAAGTTGAAATATTGAAACTGGCGATATAATTCAAAGCATTAAATATTTCAAGTGCATCGTATTCAGTTAGTTACTTTTACAGTGGTAAGACTAAAAAATTGTAATGCAATAAATATTGTAATCAAATATTTTTTTGAAAAGAGCAACTGCTGAGGTTCTCGCCGGTTCGAGATTCCAAGTTCCGAGTTACTCCCAAGTCTCAGACTTATAGACTGACATTTAATTTAAATTCTATATATTTAATAATGTAAAAGTGACGATTCAAAAGTGCTTGTAAAAGTCTATTGAATAAAGTATATTTTGATTTTGACTAAGAGAAGTGGTGTTGCAATAGTCTTCTGTTTTATTATTTGTTTGAGCGCTTCGAGCTTATGGTGGAATCCCGTTTTTATTGTTTTGCTTTAATTTGAACTAGACATTGGGTAAGCTTATTTTAAGAATGTGGGTCGCGGTTAATTTTATTAATCATGTCGCTGTATAGGTTCACCTTTGGCATTTTTCCAGTAGACTTTTACTTATAATGGCACTAGCTTTTTGAGATTTTTGATATCATGAAGTACCTATTAATTAATCTGCTTAGGAAATCGGAATAAAATTATTATTATTGGCACTATGCAGATTCCATATAAACAAATTGCTAAATAAATTTCGACGAACGGCGCTGATCACATTATACTAAACTAAGTACCTATGGGTGAGGTCTACAAAAGTACTAAATGTATTTAATCATTCCTATGTGATAAAAATGTATATTTTTTTGCTAAATAGTATGATAGATAAATAAAGTATTAGACTGTAAACTTTTGTCGTTAATCGAAAACAATCACTAAGGAAATCACTGCCAATAGTTTTCAGTAAATTGTTTAGTGCCTTGTATGTTGAGAGATATTAGCTAATATAACGTATACCTAAATTATTTTTAACTTAGTTACTGTACCTACTAAAAAGCTTAGTCGAAATATGTACGTTTTGTTGAAATTAATATATTTTTTAATAATAATTGTTTTATGAGTCGTGTGAATCTACTAACTTAATTAAAATCCTATCAAGTATAATTTTATATTGCTTTTATATATTCGAATATTCCCACACATCTTTAGACGGATTACCTACAATGGGTAACATAGCATGTGTTAATAACACCCATTAATTGTAAAATATACAGAAGTAAATGGAGCTAAAGTGTACAAAGTGCAACAAGCTGGTATGCCCACTTTAAATATACGTACTTATTGATGGCCCTGATAGATGTTCCATATTATACTGACAGCTCAAACACACAATGCCCCGGTCGTGGCATTTTGCCAATTTTCATTCTACGGTTATTTTGTCAACTTTAACGCCAAGGTGGGTCGGAATGAACTTCTTCATTTACCTACTATGTTAAGCCAGAATTCCTATAGTTTAAAGTAGAACTTCTTAAAAAAAGTAATGACGTTTAATACGTCTGAAAATAAAAGAAAAATAATACTTTCATCTGTTGCGAATTTTTGATTAAAAAAAAAAGAAACAGCAGCTACTTTTATATTTAGTTGATCATATTTATGTTTAAATGTATTTCACATTCTACTTGTAGCCATATATAATAATATTTGCGTTGCTTGAGATAAGTCTTCGATATAAATATTATATTCAATCAATTAGATTCAGTAGAAATATCTAGATTGTACGAGGTCTGGGTTATATCATCTCGAATACAAATATTTGTAACGCGAGTGATTATTTAGTACCTACTTACATTCTATTTTCTAAAATGTTCAAGTCTAATAAGAGGTTCCTTTTGTAAACTTTAGTCTGATTTTATATTATACGTGACTTCATTGGTAGTTTTTACAAAGTTTAGCTACATTTATATACTTCCAAAAACTTAACATAATAAGCTTCACTAGTTTCCGCCGGTAAGCGTAAACTGTATAGTTTGTAAAACAAATAAATCGCTCGTCACTGCTCGTGCTTCAGCACTTTAAAACACCGAATGTGCTCTATTATTTTTATTCATAACACATTTTTAGTTATGCCACAAAGTTAGACAATGAATTGTAAAGGTATAATTAGGTTTAAAAAGGTAGAAATTAATTGAATAATTATTAAGCAGGTTTATCTTAATTGCAAATTTTTTCCTTCATTGGGAGAAACCATTCAAGTGGTCAAGTAAGAAATCAACAATGCACCCATTAAACTACTTTGGATCTGTAACTTGTGGGTTATAAGAATAGAAAACAAGATTTGTAATAAGTATCTTGAATATAGGGAAATAGGTATACCGTATATGTATTTTATATAAGTATATATATGATAACACGACCTCATAACTTTTTAAAATGTGTTATTTATTTTCGTTTTTACCCAATTTGTTTTATAGGTGGTCGAGACTGAAAATATCGAATCTGTTACGTAATTTTTAGCTAAAACGATCTCGTTAATTTTTGATATGCTCTGAAAAATTTTTATGATAAGAAGTTTCAAGTGCGCTCATAATTTTATTGGCGGTGTCTATCTATAAACCTTCGCCTAATTCACCGCTGTACCTAAGGATTATTTTGGATTGGAACGTACATAAATCTTATTTTCCATTAGCATTACGATTATGTAGATATTTAAATAAACGGATGTTAGTTGTTAATCTGAGATAAAATCATGTGTAATACATAAGTATTATAATAGAGATTTTCTTTAATTTGTACTTCACTAGAAGTCGTTTGTGGCTTTACGCGGATATTTTGTTTGCACATTTAGGTTATTTTGAATGAACTTAGCCAAGAGCTTAAAAATATATCTTTAGTGTGTTTTATCATACCTACTTAAACAGAGAAATACACTAAAATGTAGTGTGCACTTTTAAAAATGCATTATTAAAGTATTAAAATAGATAAGTTAAAAAATGGCAAACGCATAATCCATGACAAATTACAAACAATAAAATAATCATCATTCTTGTAGTTGCAGTTATAAAATTGAAAAAAACTTACAATAAAATCATCTTAACAGTTTTTTGACTTTCCTCTATGTGACAATTTAAAAAGATACAATTAGTAAATTAAAAATAAACTACATAAAGAATTGTTTCGCCGAGTTTACATTCATTTTCAATGGTAGCGCTTTGCGAAAATAGAATCTGGCGGCAGATCGGCTCAATTCCTGAGTCCCGGCCGGACTCGAGCGTAGAGACGTCTCGTCCAGACCCATCTGAGACGCACTTAGTGTTTAATCGCTTCATCCCGTGACATGCGCGAGTAGAGTAGAGGATATGTGTTTGTGAAAAGTGAGTGAATATGAGCAATACGGGTACACTACGAACTAAGTTCAGGGGCGTGAAGAAAGAGCTCCTGGACAGGCAGACCAGCTTGCTTATACAATCTATGACTGTATGTTCTTTCGTATTTTTGTCAAATTAAAATAATAGATTACATACGTACTGTATGTACTGTATGTATGTGGCTTAAAAAATATTTTTTGTCATAAACTTTTCTTGTATGCAAATGTAAAAGATATTATAGCAATGTTAAATATAAATTTATTCCTTGACGGAAGTCCAAGCAGTATAACTGTTGAAAAAAAATGAATGCAACTTTTTTGTCATTGAAAGACATGCAAATGAGTTCACAGTTAAAAATAAAAACTCTTCAAAATTTAGGTAGGTGGCAAAAAGAATCCGTCTGGGTGTAACTTTTTTTTGTATTTTAAAGCTGTTTTAATTTAGCGCGTTTGAATGCTCTTTAGTGTCTTACTGTTATCTCTACACATAACGGGTAAATTTTTAGCATTCATTGTAGTCTGCTAATTAAAAATAAATGAATCTTATTTGAACTCGTCGAAGCAGTAAATCAGAAACACCGCGGATAGCGATTCTGATCAATATTATGCTTACGGCGGCGCAGTTACCCTACCGTTATATAAATACATGGAAAATAGTGTTATATTCCCTTGTAACATGGCATTTGTATTCGGTCGCATAGCCCGCTAATATCTTAGCAACGAACTATGACATGCTATGCACTCACTCAGTGGGTTTCCGGGCTTAGATAGAAATAAGCGTGTGTGAAAGAGTTTATTATATTGTGGTCCTTTCCAGTTGATGAACTTGCGATATTACTACGACTCATCGGTATGTTGGTCTTTCCGCTCGCAAGTCATTACTCTGTTTTGTTATGTAAATTTAAACGCTCTCATTTGTCTATAACTTTAAATATAATGACAGACAATGATACATTTTTATATTTAGTAAGCTTACCTCACACTAATTTAGGAACTTATCTCATTATAGGCACTATTTTCTAAGTGTTTAAATATTTTTTCTATGAATAACTTCAGAAGCAAAAATGAAAATGAACTTTTGTTTGTATAATAAATTTAGGTCAATCGCTGTTTCATCTCAAAAGACGTTTAATGGTGTGTAGTAGAATCGTGCCTTTAAAAGAACACTTGGTTTATTTATTTCTAAAAATGATCAAACGTTCCTTATTCATATATAGTTCGCACATAAGAACGGTTGATTATAATATACATGTATGTAATTTTCAGGTGGATGAATTATATTTGGAAATTTTGTATGAAATTTTACACAATGTCGGCGGATGTGACGTAGGCTGTGAAGTGGGCCAGCAGGCGATGCTGTGCTATGTACAAGAAGCTTTTAAAATCTCGAATGATAAACATATGGAACTTCTAACACAAGCAGAGGCAAAAGAACCTCCAGAATTGATGCTAAATGTAGAAGTAGTAGAAGGAAAGGACCTAGTCCCCAAAGACCCAACTGGTCTTAGCGACCCGTTTGTGACAATTTATCTGATGTCGAACACACAACATAGATATAATACATCTGTAAAATCGGGAACTCTCAATCCAGTTTGGGAAGAACATTTTTCACTGTAAGTTCTATATCTAAGTAGTTAGTTTAATATCAAAGTTATTAAAATAAATCGTCACATTATATTTAGCAATTGGTCAAGTTTTTTAACAGAGCTCTATAGATAATGCATAAAAATACAAAACAACAGTACATTATATTGAAAATTACTTATACAGCAAACAATAGAAGTCCATTAAGCTAGTAATTTTTGAATATTTAATTTGTTGGATGATCTAATTGAAATGTAGCAATCGATGAATAGGCGTAGCTTAAAAAAGGCTGTATTTACACCAAAATTACTTAAAAATACAAAGGTAGCGATAATCTGCTATGTTAAAACACGTTTTATGATTCCATTAGCTGAAATACGGGAAGAATTATTGCTTTTGGCAACATCTATCGAAATAGATCCGATTTATTTATATTGAAGAATATTTATTATTTGTTTTTTTTTTGCAGACCTATGCCAGGTAACCTACAGGAAGATTCACTATGTTTAGAAGTTTGGTAAGTTTCAAGGCAAAGCTATGCGCAGTAAAGCACATGTTTCTAAAGAATGAATTAGTTTCTTAAAATACCAAAGAATGATCGTTTTTTTGTTGATTATAGGGATTTTGATCCAGCAGAAACAGTGAAAGAAAAAATGACAAAAATATTTGAAGTAAAAGGTGTGAAAGGTCTTCGCAAGCTTATGAAAGAAATAGCGATTACAGCATCAACCGGGAAACATGATAACGAGTTGATTGGAACCGCCAATATACCACTCAAAGTAAGTTCAAAATCAAGTAATTTGCTGTTGTTTAAAAGGAATAGTTACGTTTAAATTTTACTTTCAACAAGGGCCTTTTTAATTATGACTATGATATACTCGTATAATACATATCTTATTGTCTGTTTGTTGTTTTGAGATTAAAACAATCAGTTTTAAGTTATGTTTAAGTAGGTTTCGTTAAATAAAACATAAAATCAGGACGTGCTACGCTTTATTCCTCTTTATTTTTTAGATATGTCCTATGGAAGCATTTTTTTAAAAAATAACTAATTCATATATTGGGACACAATACCATCTTGAACACCATTGTAGGGTAGCCTTGTTAGGTTGAATTATCTATGTGTTATGGATACCAGATAGTTGATATATGAGTACTACAAATATGAAACTTTTATTTTTTGATTTAATAATATATATTACATGCATACATATTTTTGTCAATGGTATAAAGTAAGAAGTTATAAACCGAATGCAAAAAAGAGACTAAATTGACCGATGGTCTCATGCAAATAATAATTGAAGTATATTAAAAGTTTGTCGCTTTTTGTCAAGTTAAGGAAAACTGTGAAAAATATTACTAAGTAGTATTTGCTTAAATTTCTCAAGTTGAATAAATATTTGATGTATGTACTCGTATGTCTTGAGTCATGAAGGGAATACCGTGTTTCATTTGAACCGTCTATATAATTTCATTTACTTGGTTTTAGTTTATGTCACGAGTTTCAAGCTGTATTTCAATAATTATTTATTTGTTAGAACTCCCAAAAGTTTTAGTGGTGTTTAAGTTTTTTATTTTTCTTAATATACAATTGTTTGGATGTCGGTCACGCACAGTAGTTGTATTAGTAAATTATACACCCATACTGTTGATACTTGAATACGCTTAGAATCAATCTCTTTCCATATTGGATTTTGTTGCTAGCCGAAGTGAGTTTAAAACAACACAATGTTTAGAAACATGGTATTACTACTTCAAAGGCAGGAACCAGTAATTTAAACCGTTTACAACATCGATATTGTTTTTCCGATCACCTTTGTGGGTCTTATCTCTTTAATTACATTAAATTTTTGGGATATCGTGGAAGCGAATATTTATTGAGAATTGTAAAACATATATTAATTATTAAGTAGATGTACCCGTGCCTTTATATTTGATATACATAGATACGATTTTTTTTTCGTTGATTCTGCAAACTCGCATTGTCTGCTGTTTTGTCCGCGTGTTTGATGCAGACTGTAACCAAAATAAATAAACCTAATCTTTTGCTCAAAACATTGCACATTTTTATAAACATATTTATAAACACTTAGTGACTTATGAAAGTCTTAAAAATCTCCTTCGTTCTCTCTCCTCTCTTCCAGGCGAAAGTTTTTATCAGACTCAAAATATCTCATTTAAGTGCATTATTACAATTAATGTATACGCTTAGCAATTATAATAACGTTCTATATATTCTTATATTATCCATTTCAGTCTATACCAGCCGGAGGTATGACGACGTATTTAAATTTAAATAAAAAGAGCAAATTAAGAAGACAAGGAGTTTTAAAGACTCGCTTTACTTTTTCCTCGGAAAAGAATTCACAAGTGGCAGCTCAAGAACATAGGCATTTGTTGAGGATGTTGTTACTACACGAGCTAGAAAGCTCAAAGGTATGTTTAAAGTACTTAAGTTTTAAATTTCGTATATTAAGTTTAATCCATTCTCATCATTTCGTTATATAAGCAAAAGAAAGTTAACATATTACTTGAGGTAGATTTAAATTACTCAAACTATATTTTTAGCAGTTATCTTTGTTTGATTAATGATTACCACAAACTTCTTATCTCTTCTAAGCCAAAACATATTAATTTTACATTATGATTTATTTTATTATGATAATGATGTAATTTTATGTATGCAATTAGTCGTATAAGGATTGCATGAATACAAATTACATCATTCTGTAATCTTGTCATTGCTAGATTATGTTTTAATCAGTAATTCTGCCGAATGATAAAATCGCAATAAAACATGCCTTGTTGATTTAAAACATGGGCTCGATACCCGTTTCGGGTAACCCGTTTTTTTTCATAGTAGATGCTAAGTGCTAACGCTCTCTGATGGATATATAAAGACTAAAGAGTATTGATGTATATCGATATAACTAGTTATAACCTTAGTATTCTTATAATAATATTCAAAAGTCTTACAAATATTCGTGCTTATCACACAAATAAACGCCCCCGGCGGGACTGGAACCCACTACCGCTAGCACAGCAAATACACTACAAACTGAGTAGAAGTCAAGTCACCATTGTCATATTATCTTCAGGTAGCTCCATATTGGTGGTGTGGGAACTTCAGTGCGCCCGCTGAAGGCATTCTGACACAGCACGCGGCGCAGAGCGGCCTGTCTCAGTCCGACAATTACCTCGCGCAGTGGTCTGTGTACTGCGCCGTCACGACCGACCATCCCCTGAGCTTCGCTCTCTTCAATGGATTGCTTGATAAAGTAACCAAGCATTTGCAATCTGGTAAGTTATGTTTTCTGTACTGTCTCTAAAATAGTCTTAAACGGCTAGACCGATTTTGATGTTTTTTTAATGTTTCTCCTATTTGTTTAGTTTCGAAATTAACTATGCCACACTAAGTATTTTCATTTGTAAAGCTTTCGGGCAGAACATTGCCTATCGTCTGCTAATCTAGGTCTACTAGTGTTATAGGTAAAGTTACGTGTTTGACGGTTTTTTTAATATTTGGGGCAAACGTTTTTGTTTGTTGTTTTTTTAAAGAATAATTGGAATTTAATGATAGTCCAATTCCATTTTGACGTCATTATAACGAATAAGATATATAATTATCTGGGACATAATATGGGTATAGAGTATAATAAAATAATATAAGTATACCTTTACAAAAAATGTGTAGATGTAGTACGAGTGTAACTAGAATAATAAAATAGTATAGTATACTAGCAATTCCCGCGGCTTCGCCCGCGGTCTAATAACCCTTATCACCTAAGGCAATAAAAAATAGCCTACTCAAACCTATCAAATGTACACAAAAAAAAACATAAAAATCAGTCAAGCCTTTTCTGAGTAGTTCGATAACAAACATTAATAATTATTAATCCATTTTATATTTAAGGCCTTGTCAATGAAGAGGATGTAAAGATTTTCTGGGATGGAGCAAAAAAATTACTACCAACATGCTACAGTCATATACGGAAGCTAAGAAAGAAGACCGCTGGAGACAAAACAGTGTTAAAAACTCTTAGGGAAGTCCTGAATGTTCTTTACAAATTATCAATATTAGATTTACCGGAGTCTATAGAGCTGTTTCCGGTCAATTTGTACGGTTGGTTAAGAGATAACGACGATGGCACCAAACTTTCGATACTTGAGGTTTTGAATCAAGCAGTTATACAGGGTGCTTCAGATTGGTTCGTCCATATATTAGATAATAATGAATGTAAGGACAAATCTGACGAATCCAGGTTGCAACATTTGATCAGAGTGATACAGCTAGTGAGATCAGATTTGCAAAGGGCTGTGGAGTATTTCGATAGAGTTTTTGTTGAGTAAGTATATTTTGTATTTTATATCCATCTCTGAAGATATATTTCTAGCTTAACAAGATGACATTACACAATCCCTTACAAATTGAGTTTCTAAATTTGTACTAGAATGATAAACGTTTTGTGATCTGTCAAAGATTTACAATTTATCAATCCCATTATGCTTTCTGCTTTCGAAAAAAATATTCGTAATAACATACTAATTACAATTATTACTTGTTACAGAGTAATGTCTTTCCCATATTCAAAAGCATTGTACGGGGTATACGAAGACAAAATAGCGTCTCTCGTCGAGCCGGAAGTGACGCAAGTGTGTAAAAACCTAAAGCGTTTACGTTATAGCGAGGGATCGACAAATAGTGTGTACTTGGCCGGTGGACTCAATGGGGAAACGGGATTAGGGACACCGGAAGTAGGAATGGAACCATTGGCAATGGGGACTACGTTGTTTGAACTGTATCTAGCTCTGCAAAGGTTTTTGACGTGAGTATCTTATTAATATTTACGTTACAAATGAGATACTGTATGCTTGAAATTGGATGGCCCTTATAGGGATTATTTTTGGGGCTATTTTGTTTTGCCTAGATAGACAATAGATGGTTGTAACATTAAAGCGACTGCTATTACATATTATGAAAAATAATTTAAAATACATTTAAAAGTAAAACTAAATATATTATGATGTCTTAATTAGCGTAACTGAAACTTATACCAATGCTCAAACTTATTACATAATGAGTCATTAAGTCATTTGACTTCCAAAAGCCAGAAGGAATTGATATATTTTTTTTAACTTAGATAATGTTCAGTATAACGTTAAGTGTACTTTATTGATTACACCAACCTCCCTACCTAGGGTATAATATTTTTGCACATAAAGATGGCTATAAAAGTCTTTATTGTGCATTGTTTTATAAAACCGCAAAGAATTTCAAGTTATGCTTGTTTATATGTAAGCTGACAAAGGAATTTTCCTTATTAATAATTGATTAAAATGTTATAAATTATATTTTTCTTTTAATATGATAGGAATTTCAAAGAACTGGATTTATTTTATATTTATTTCGAAGTTCTATGCTAATCTTATAAGGGGCAATCGCCGAAATAACTTATAACGTACATCTTTATTATGAACCTTATTTAAATACACATAAAATTGATATTTACAGATTGGGTCAAGGTCTTAACGAAACAGAATGGCACATCTACAGCATATCCAAATTCCACTCGTGGTTTTTCGGTGGCGTTGCGCAATGGCTGGACATCGCCGCGTACAAAGCGCTAACTCGGATAGAAAAGGCAGTGGAATTAGATAATTTAGTGCCAGTCGATACTAATGTGAAGTATAGTAGTTCCGGGGTAGATACGTTAGCCATTTTCTACCAGATAAAGATATTCTGGCAGCAGCTGGCGTGGCCGGACGTTGAGGGATGTTATACTTTTGTTGCTAAGATTGTTGACGTAAGTGTTTTATTGCCTTTGTTTAGGGTTTGTATTACATTTATAAATGTAATAAAATGTATTGCAGAATAAAAGAAATGTTTACAAAAACTTGACAAATTATATCCAAAAACGTTTCAGAACCTCTCTATTTAATTGTAAATATAGCATGAAAATCGGTGCAGTAGTTTTTGAGTTTATCGCGGACAGAAAGACAGACAGACGCGGCGGAGGACTTTGTTTTATTAAATGTAGTGATTTATAATATTCAGTAAATTGCAAACTAATGGGGGTTTCAGACCTAAAATCAACTTTTTTAGAAAAGCTTTTATGGAAGTTAAACATAAAATTAAATATACTATAATTTCGCAGGACATCTGTCGGTGTTGCGTATTTTACTCGGATAGAATGGCAAGTAGGGTGGGAACTGTTGGTACAGTTAGTACAGTTTATGAGGAACGGTTCGAAGTGACGACGGAATGGTGCGTCGCCATCAATAACATAGATTATGTGAGGCAAAGTCTACAGCCATTCGTACAGGAGCTAGGCATGGATGAGATTATACAGAAGATGTGTGAGACTAGATCTCCTTTGGAAGCGCAAAGGTATTGCTTGTTTTGTTATTTTTTTTATTATTTGATATCTATTAAATGATATCTTTTGAATACTGACTTTGCATTTTTTTAATTTTGTTTTTTTTTATTGGTTAATTTAAATTTGTTGATGTTTCATTGAATGTCGATTTATATTCTGTTGAAGGTATAAATTTGAAGATAATAATAAATTCAAACACTATAAAATGTTAATATAATGTTATGTTATGTGTATATGTGTCACCATTGAAAATAAGAATGTTTATTTACAGATGCAGGGAGACTCTGCAAAATGTCATCGCTAATGCCATTGATACTGTCAAGAATAAAATTGTTGATCTACTAGAAGTTATGATCAAGAAGGTAAAATAATACTATTTTTAATAATTGCGATATTAAATTTCTTCTTTAACTTTATTTTATAAAAATGAAAAAAAATATCAGCAAACATACTTACAATACGAGTAGTATAATACTAGCGACTCACTTTCTTTTCACTCGGGTGCGTTCATTTAAATTTTTTAAAAGAAACTCTAACTTTTTTTTAATTTATTTTTAAAATCACCTGAGTTACTCCATGTAACATCGGCTATGGACTAAAGACCCGTCAAAATCAGTCTAGTAATTTCGGAGATTAGCCGGACAGCCGAACAAACAGACAAACCAAAATTTACAAGCAGTAAATTATCTCATATACATTTAGTAATTTTGACATTACAAACAAATAAAAATATTTCTATTTATAGATTGAAGAATAGATTGTGAATTTGATTTTTCAGATGATGCCATCAATAACCCGTTTCTTAATAGAAGGCGCAGAACTACTCCATCAAGACTGCTCGAGCATGGACCGGGTGATGCGATATCTGGAAGCTAATCTGGATACATTGTACCAACATCTCAATAACGAAAACTTTTCCAGAACATTGGATATAGTTTGGGAACAACTGGGCGAAGTTTTGTATGAACTCATACAAGCTAATTTGGAGGTATGTTCCATACTTTTAGACATATTTGATTATTACTAATTTTTCTATTAATTTTATTTCTTTGAAGTAAATTTCTTATCACTTCATTTTTTTGTGATATTGGTTAAAACCATTGAAATTACTGATACTAAATATTGCGTATTATATATTTAATAAAGAATATACTATTATGATTTGGAAATTTACTTATTAAATATAACTAAACTGCTAATTATTGCTAACAGTTAGTTAGTTTTTTTATTATATTAATTTTGGTTCTTCATAATTAACTGCGTTCAAACAACGTAAGGTACATATCGGTACTGGATCATTAACATTTGTTAACAGTTTTCTTCATCAATTATTAACAAAATAATTTAATTTGTAGAAAGTGAAACTTGCCACCCGTATCAGCTTGATTAAGCATAGATATTTTGGCAAAAACAAAGTCTCCCCAAACTTTTCTTTTCGGGTAAATAAATTCAGCATTTATGACGCACGCAAATTATTAGAATGCACTTTAGACAAATATTTATTTTTCTATTATGATTTTTTTTGATATTTTACCGAGTGTCATTTTTCAATAGCACCGAAAGGCAAAAATAACCCGATATATCGACCCGAGGCGTTTGACCAAATCCGTTGCCGCCAATCTAGATTCGGTAAACTATAAACATATAGCACTGTATTCGTTTGTGTATTTGTGCAAGTAGATCTCGTGAATATTGTAACTTACTACTTAGATATGAGATTTAAAGGCGATATTGGAAACTTTTTAAATTATAAAAATAAATAAAAATAATACTTAGTATGTAATATGTTTAATAATTTTGTTGAAATTATTGATGATTAGATTCTAGTGTGAGATAACAAGTATTTAGCCTTTGGATTATGTTTATTAAAGTATAGATAAAAATAACTAATGTTGACAGAATGGTTACACTGAACGTGACTTGTTCTCTTTACTTTTTAGAACTCACAAAATCTTTTTACAACATATCATATTATATAGAATATCCAAATAAAAAAAAACAAATAAAAAAACATTTTTGTTAAAAAAAATCACATAAAAATACTAAAAAGTTTCTGATATCTTCTAAGAATCCCATTTGATTTTATCTCCTTCTTCTACTATTCTGTGAACTTGTGTCCTTGTCCTGTTAGGTAGCATGTTCTTGTTTGAAAAATCTTGCGTGAATAATATAATATGCTTCGAAAAGCAAGCATATCTAAAGCATTTTCATTATCATAAATAATTAATGAGTTATACATTTTCGCTTTAATCAGCTAAAAAGATGCCTGATATCTTATTTTTTTTAATTAATATGCTAATTCGAAATAATTTTGCTTTTTTAAAAAGTATAAATGAAATATTAATAAACGAATAGGGATATACCATCAATCAGTCATTTTTTAATGGGGAGAAATGGGTATTGACATGCTATATAGATTTTGAATATGAATATATTGCTTGAGTATACGTTTGTCTAATATGTATGTTTGTCAGCATTTTATATAGTACATATATGCAATAATATTTTTATAAAGTTTTTATAATTTATTTATTTTTTAAATCGTTTCAATATGTGATATGAGTATGTTCTGCGCTTATTTAAAATATTAGTCAACTTTATGTATTCCATTGTCATAGAATTATATTTAGCACGAATGCATGGGGAAATGTCATTCCATTCCTATAAATTATATCTTGTTATATTGTTACGTGTGCATGTAAAATATCTCAGTTACATGAATAAGTACTAAATCATCTGCAATGCAACCATGGTCAGAAAAAAAAGGTGGTGTCGGAAACACATATATATAGCAAGAAAAAGATTCATGTCTATGTAGTCCCTTAAAAGTTACAGATTTTCATTTAATCATAAAGGATATTCGTTAAACAGGACCGCATTGGTACGATATCTTAATATATCTACAATTAACATTTTTTATCGGATTTATCGGATTAATTTTAAATTAAAATGTTATGTATGTTAAAATTGTGTAGATATTATTAAAATATATTGTCATAACTTATTCATTTAACTGAGGTTTATGGAGATGGTACGTTCTGAATGTGGTTATGGAAACTTGACACTAAATTAAATATTAAACTAAAATAGTAACTATAAAATAAACTTCCAGAAACGACGACCGCCATCTTTCTTTTCTAACTTACATGAATGTCTGAAAATAATGGTGCGTTCATTCAGACAAGATAACAAAGATATTTACACGTCGGATACGTTAAAACGAGTGGAATATTTGTTGAAAATACACGGAATGGAGACGAGAGAACTTATTCATCAGTACCATCTGGAGAGATGGCAGGAGCAGCAGGCAATAGCTGAGCCGAAAATGGGCTTATTGACTGTCAGGGCGCAATTCATTGAAAATAGTTTGAAAATAGAAATTATGAACGCTAGAAATTTAACGCCTACTGATTCTAATGGTGAGTGTCTTTAATATATAACTGATAAATTATCATATATTTTTTTATATTTTATTATCTGTGCAATGGCAAATAATATATTATTTCTAAAAAAGGCAGCTTGTCTTTGAATTTTTTGCAATTTCAAGGTCTATATAATTAAATATAGTGTGTGAAAATATTTTAGTACTAATAATATTTATGAATCGTGGAACTTTTTGGGAATCGCTATGTGTCACTTGTTTTTCAGGTTTGTGCGATTCATACGTACGCGTGGGCTTACTTCCAGAAGATTCGTTTGCGAATGTCGAAAAGCCCAAAACACAAACGCATAGCAAAAACCTCTTTCCCTTATATGATGAAATGTTCTTAATGTAAGTATTTATGTAAATGTAGCATAACACAACCAAAATAAATTTATTTACTGTTACATGAAAACAATATTTCATTCCTTAGTCGTAAGTTGTAACTGAAATAGAATTGGCATTTGATCGTTTGTGTTTCACTAGTGCCTAACCACTTCGCTTTACTCGGTTAATTTACCAGACCTTGAGTAGTTTAGGAACACATAAAAGAAAAATATTCCAAACTTTTTCTGACTCAAAAAATCATTTTTAGTCAGAAATACTAACAGGCATACACTAAATTCTGAAGAGTTTCGTCACAATCCGATTAATGGGCTACAATGTATAGAGGGTGAACCTACAAACTTTTTACGTTTATAAATAGAAAATTGTACCTACTCTCTTACACAATACACAATATTTTTTTTATAATCTGCCATCCCAATAAATATCAATAACTATAAATCAACCAAATTCTACAGACAACTGTCACATGATCAACGTCGTATACAAGACGGTCTCATCCATCTGGTGATCAAAGACAAGGACATGTTCAGTGTGAGCAACACCTTCGTGGGGGAAGCGTATCTACACTTTAGTGAAGTCCCGGACACCCCCGCGCCCATCTCTAGTCTGCCTCAGCAACATCTACCGTTGTCGAGACCAGCTAATATTGGTAATGATTGCATGCTTTTAAAAATGCTTTTGTTTTGTAATTTTGTTTATTTTAAAACAACGTTTTTTAACAAACTTTCTTGTTTTAGGTTATATTCGGAACACTTAGTGAATAAGACCTATACGAAAAAGTGTATTTTGAGCGTTACGAAACTTTTATTTTGTAACTAGTGAATCGGGTCATCTCCGAGATTTTTTCCAAAGTCAACTGTAAAAAATATCCTATATTATGTTAATTATGATAACCAGCTATTAGCTAATATGAAACCAAAATTTCATCAAAATCTGTCCAATGGTTTTTCATGATACGGTCACAGTAAAAATTGAAAAATTCTAGATTCCAACTCCTTATCATTAATAATGACTACTGTAATTAGATTTTCCAAAAAATATTCAATGAGTATAAGAAACAGATTCCACTTATTTAGTTTTTATTGTATCTACACCATACTAAAGATTAGAGGGTGCTCTTATGTTATCTTAATAACTACAAACTGTTAAGCTATTTCTCTTTTTACAGACGGAGACGCCATGAAAGCCATAGAGTCTAGACAGGGAGACAAACAAGCCCGTGAGTTCCTCAAGAAACAAAGACAGAAAATGCCAAGTAAACAATTTTTCTCGCTAGGATGAATCATTATTTTACATAGGAAGCCAAATTTAAGTAAATTAGACACGTCTACGAA
Organism: Boloria euphrosyne; assembly: GCA_951802675.2. Taxonomy (NCBI): domain Eukaryota; kingdom Metazoa; phylum Arthropoda; class Insecta; order Lepidoptera; family Nymphalidae; genus Boloria; species Boloria euphrosyne. The sequence goes on along the minus strand of OX637879.1, from coordinate 6,945,880 downwards.
TCGTACAAAAGAATTCGACTTAATAATACATTTTTAATAAGGCGTAGTAATTTAAGTGTCATTCAACTTAAAACAATGGTCTTTTTAATGTCATCGATATGTAGTTTTTTGATGTCTACAGTGGCATAAAAATTTAAATTTCACAACTTAAATAAATTTACATAATGTATTTTTAATAAAGCAGATATTTCAGACTGATAATACTCAGTACTAATTAATATTAAAAATGTTCACTAAACTATTGCAGGAGTTAATTTATTTGTATGAAAAAAATGGTGTATGTAATGTGTATTCAGAGACTGAGAAAAGCAGCTTGAAGGCAAACTCGTGTCTATAAATGTAGACTACTTTTATTTGTTTATGAATCTCGATTTAAGATGTCCTACATAATTTATTTAGTTAACTATATAATAATGACAGTGGTAGTCCAGTGGTACCGCTTGCTTCAAAAACCGAATGAAGCTGGTTCTGCTTCTAGTTCAAATCCCCCTGTAACATTTTAATGTGCGAATCATTTTCAACATGATTACCACTTGTCTTCTTGAAAAACTTGCATGTCTGAGAAAACCTAGCAAGTTTTCGAAATTCAAATTCAAATTCAAAATATTTTATTCAGCATGAAATTATTACAATTTTTTACTGAACGTCATGAGTCTACTACCAGAAAGATTGTGAAGTCCGCCAACACGCACTAGGCCAGCGCGGTGGAGTACGGCCTGATCCCCCTCGTACTGAGGGAGGCCAGTCACAGCAGTGGGACGTTAAATAGGGCAGATTAGAGTTATATGAAATTGTGTATATTTAGATCTCAAATGTTTGTAAAAGAGATAACGGTAATAACGTACCGTTCTACGTACATTATGTAGTGTATGGTCTTGAAAACAATTTTCAAATTATTATTATTTATGCCTGGACTTGTGATTTGTCAATTGTTTCTATTTGTTTCGTTAACTTATTGTCAAAATAAAAAAATATGTTTTTGTATAATTTAATTAGTGAGTCATATACATTTCTAAAACTAATATGCATATTTTGTTCTTTAATATGCATAAGGTATAGCCTTCAAAAGAAGCAATAATAAAGTTAGCTCCTTAAAGATATGCCATAGAATTAGTACGTAGATTTAAGTGTACATTAGAGTTTATACGCGTGTGTGGAATATGTAGTTACTAATATTGTAGTTGCTGTATTCTGTGATAAAAATTATGTGCCTTAAACATATACCTTTGTTACATATTATAATATATACTATGATATTTTATAGGATGGTCTCTTGTGGGTCTAATGATTTTTTTATCAACGCTGTCGATGTAAATTAACCATTAGACTAGCATTTTTATATGTATTATACTTAAAAATTATTTAAGACATTAATGGATGAAGGTGATATATCGCAAAATTGTACTTTAAAAAAAATGAGTGGAAGTTTATGTAATGTACGAAGTATGTCATATAGAATCAAGTGGCGTGAACTGAGCTATAATAGTCATAAATATGGCTGTTGTAGGTTTTAAACTGTTTAGAAACACTGTCATGTATACATCAAACAGAAAAAAATTGAAAATGCGACGTATCACCTTCATCCATTCACATCGTCAATTATACCATCCTATTAGGGGTCGTGAAAAGAGCAAAATATAGTTATAGGAATCAATATTCTAAATATTATTTTTATTTATTATTTTTATATACATACAGATAATTGAAAAAGTAAATAATAATATAGTATATATATTACACGAAATATGAGCATAGCCGTGGTAAATAGCTAGTAGTGGCGAATTGTATTACGTCATAAAATGTCGATTCTGTAATGGCGCAGCATGAGTTCGTAGTCCTTTGTTTATGTAAATATTTTTATTATTTTACAAAGTATGATACTTAGTGTCTTCTTTATTTCTTATTTATTAATAAAGCTATTTTAAATGCAAATGTGTGATGTTATTTCTACTGTAGTTCATTAGTGCCGCGGGTGACGCATGGCTGAAGTATGCAAGATCTTGTGTGGCTGGATTTGGCTCACTAATAAGATAATTGTAATAAATCTATATATATTTATATGAACGTTTTTTTCAAACGCTGGTATAATTTAGCGTTTGCTTGTATCCTCCTCCTTTTTTTTAAAAAAAACTGCTTTTCTGCTAAAAGTCATATACTGTTGTGTAGCCTGTATGGCTAAATTTAATAAGCCAGTTTTGGAGATTAGTGTTTTTAACAAATGGTTGTCAAACGGACATAACGAAGTTATAAGGGTTCCTTTTTGCCTTTTAGTTGTTAAGGGTCCCAAAATAAATTGCCGTTTAAATAATATAAGTACTGATCTCTAAAACATGGCCTTCATGATCTTGTGGGGAATACGGGTGGAAATATCATTGTGTTTTTAAGTAAAACAAGACTTATATTTTTTTTACTACACTTACGAAAAATCTCAGAGAATTCATAATATAAAATAACATTAGAAATCACATGAAAGTCATATAAAATTACATTAGGAACGAACTTATCCAAAGAGTATAGATAATATACTGGGAAATGGGAATTATCCGTACCACAGATAACATAATTCCGTACATAACATTTCCTTCAGCAACCCAGGAAATGGGAGAAAACATTGTACTCACGTCACTGTATTCGAAGCTCTAAAAATATTTTACCCGGGATATTTTCTGGGTACCTAAAGGTTGAGATTCAGAAAATAATCGATAATATATTATAATTATTATGATAAAATTGTAACATAGTCAAATCTGTCAATTTAATATTTTTTGGAAAATCTTATCAAAATAATAATTATTAACCATATTATACAATATTAGTACCATACATAAGCCGAATTTATAGTTTTTAAAATGTTTGTCTGTCTGCTTATCTGTCTGTCTATCTGTGACCGCATTACGAGAAAACCACTGGAAACATTTCGATGACATTTTGTATATTGATAATTATATAGTTATCCGAGTCAACATATAGAATACTTTTTAATGCAGGAGAATATCTCATTTCTGAGAAATCTATATTAACAGTTGAAAAAGTATTTCTTCTCCAGTAATAAATAAAATCTAAGAATTCGGTTTCCGGTCATTAGAACGTGGGCGGAACCGCGGCAAATGATAGTACCTAATTGATATTTTGTGACCTAATTGATGGGTTTAGCATTTGTATCGAGTCGGAACTAAGCAAGTCCAAAGCTCCAAGTCGACATGAAATATTTTCTTTATTCGGCACACAGTTATTGTGTTAACACACCAAATTCGCCGGCATTAAAGGTTTATCAAGTAACCATAAAGAAAAGAAATCAAGATGAAAAACTAGAGAAAGAAGGTCAAAAAGAATTGAAGGCTTTGATTTGAAATTTAGTTTACAGCAAATTATTACCTAACAACGGAGAAAAGTTTTGAAAAAATATAATAATATATAAATTTTGCTGACGTTGTTTGTTATTTTAACTACTTATTTTAAGCAATTTTAACCAAAACTCCTAAATTCATGAGTAGCTGAATTCATGCTACTATAAAAATTTTAGAATTACTATACTATAGTCCAGAGGTCGGCAACCTTTTGAGTCGGAAGAGTCAAAACCTACAATTTACAAAATTTCAAAGTTTTTAAAGAGCTACAATTTTTTTTCTTGCCAACCATAAATAGTACTTGCATAAATAAAGGTTTTTCATAAAAAAACTCATCTATTTATTCATATGAAAAATATAAATTTATTCATATGTAAGCAGTGTTTTTTCACAACAAATTAGAATCTAATTTCTATTATTATTATCTAATTATTAGATAATCTATATATGGCATTATTAGATAATCACTTATTATTTAAGTAAAAAATTAAAACAATTAAACATTTATTTACGTTGTAAGTTTTACAACACTAATGTGTAATTTAATAAGATTTTTGAATGTTTTTTATTTTTAAAATAAATATTATTTGCGTATAGAACTAAAGAGCCGCAGCTTTACATCCAAAGAGCCGCATGTGGCTCGCGAGCCGCAGGTTGCCGACCCCTGCACCATACTATAAAAATTTTGAAATTTTAGATTACTATAAAAATAATTGATACATACATCTGTATGTTTGATAGCGTGAAAACCTTATTTATTTAATACTTTATTACACCAAAAGAAAAGATACAAAAATACAGAATACATTGCAAAAAAAGGCATTTTAGTGTAAAGGCGGCCTTATCACTTAGTGATCTCTTCCAGGCAACCTATTAATATGGAAACTTGTGGAGTTGCAAGGACACTGGATGGTGCAAAACAAAAATAATAGTAATCAACTATATACATACTTATTTACATATATAACTGAAACATTCATACATACCTATATATTAATATATACTCTATTATATTTTAAAATAAACTTACATAGGTACACCATTACTTAAATATACAAAAACTTAAAGGGACAAATAGTAATGTTTAAGACGACCGCGACGTTTAAAGATTTGCACAGATTTCGACTGACTGATGTCATGTGGTAGGGCATTCCATAATATTGCGGCCTTAACTGTAAAAGAGTCTCCATAGAGTTGAGTGCGACTGACCGGCAACGATAATTTATTATCGACTTGTGAGCGAAGGTTTAGGGAGTGATCAGATCCAAGAAATCTAAACCTAGTTTTAAGATAAGGAGGGGTATGAGGGTAAAAAAGGATAGTATAGAGAAGAGTGAGGATATGCAGATTACGGCGTTGTCTTATGGCGAACCACTTGAGTTGCATTCTGAATTGTGAGATGTGGTCAAATTTTCTCAATCCATAGACATACCTGATTGCCATATTTTGTAGCCGTTCCAGTTTGTTGAGGTGGATCTGTGACAAATCAGGATAGCACGTATCTGCATAATCAAGCAAGGGAATGAGAAGGGATTGAGTCAGGGATAATTTGGTTTTTATTGGTAAGAAATTTTTCGACCTCCTTAAACGCCCAAGTACGGCAAAGAACTTCCTATACTTACCTCAGAAATCTGGGGCACCCAAGATAAAGTAGTATCCATTATAAGGCCCAGGTTTCTAACAGAGCTGCAGAATTGCAATCTAGTCCCGTCTAATAAAATAGGAGGAAGTGATGCCAAATTTATTTTGGAGACTTGTTGACGAAAACCAAATAGCGATACCTGCGATTTGCTTGCATTTAATTAAAAATATTTCGTGTTGTAATATAAACCTAATACCTAATGAAATTTGAATTTTAAAGTAATAATTATTATACTTATGATCACTTTTAAAAGAAGAAACACCGTAATCGTTACTTTAAATTACTTATATTTAAAGTTAAAATGAAACTTTTTTAATTTTGAATCAACTCATACATTTTATTTATTATCTTTTAAGAGATTTTAGTTTTTTCACTAAAGCGTAATTAAACATTTAAAATATATTTTTGTTTATCATTCGAAAATCTATTCATAAAACGTATTGCATAAAAGATATCTTATCAATTTAAATTTATGTTTATTGTCAACTAATTAAGGAGTTACGAGTATAATGGAAGCAATGATTGGCGCAGTTCAGTAGAAGTCCGCTTAGGTTTTTCGACAGGGTCGGATTAAGGTCTAAGGGGTCTCGCATATGACATTTGTGCTCTGTCCATTATAACCAGGAGTAGAGAGCGAATAATGATTCGCCCATTTTAAATGGTTTTTGAATGCATTGATCCGTTCAGCTTAATTAATAGGAGATAAACGTTACGATGAAACATTAAAACATTAAATGTGGATACTAATCGAAGCCTTACTCAGTAAACGATATCTTAGATAATATACCTGTATAGATATGTATTGTATGTATAATTAATATCCGATAAGTACATAGGTACTAATGTCATTTTTAATTGGTTTGGGATTGTGATTGATATAAGATTTTTATAAGATAACATAGGTATCATACGTTACATATGAGTTCAATATACTAATAATAACAAATGATAGCGAAACAAGGAAAAATAACAATGATTGTGATTAATGCAATGATCAACATAGAATCATTTTAAGACCGGTCGAGTAAATAGCTGCATAAAACAACTAGCATACCGCTGTAATTATATAAATGTTTAAAATATTTTTATACTTTGTTTGTCAAGAATACCTAATAAGTAATAAGTAATTAGGGCCAACTTCTTTTAATTATGCAATTATATATTAAATATATGGCTTATTTTTTAAATAATTTCGCTTAAAACATACTTCAATACAATTACTGTTATAAATGAAATATAAAATTATATCAAAAATCATATTTTCTCATTTAAAATAACAAATGTCTGCAAGAACACTAGAATCTTTTCTCTAAGCGGTTCAATTTAATTAAATAAAATGAATTAATTAAAAAAGCTAAGCAGATAAAAAAGCGTGACAAACCTAATTTATAAATAAAATCGAACGTGCGTCGCCGTCGTTTATGGCAAATTAATTACACGACGCCACCGCCAGTAGCTGACGGAGTGACGGGCTCTCAAAGGTACGGTGTTATTACTTCATGCATATAAAGCGATAATAACTGCTACCGACTGTGTACCTATGTAAGATTGTATGTACGTATCCATTGTATACATGAATATATTTTCTATATATTATACGAGTATTATATGAGTAAAATACGTACTTACATGTTTAATACTAACTACTGTTTTCAAGAGACTCTTTATTATAGAATTTATGTCATTCCGGGTTAATTTCTATCGTAATATTTCTATTTCTAGCTAGTTCTAGTACCTATTGTGCGATCTATGCTCATAGTAGTTAAGAAATTTATTTTGCAGAATATCCTAAGTTAGATGTTCTTGATTGAATATATTTAAAAAATATAAGTTATTTTATTGTTATTTTTAAAGGTTTCGTTTATAGCTCAACAAAGTTTATAGTTATTTAATGATAGCCGTAGTCAAGTATATGTGAAGAACCTAAGCTTATTTTACGTTCTCTTTAGTCAAGTAATAAATAAGCTTTCGGATGAAGCGACCTCCATCATCCCACTGTCATATGTCATGTCACTCGAAATTCAAATTCAAATTAATTAAAATGTCACAGAACAAAGGGCAATTAGACGTGCCGGGCGGTGGTGGAAACGCGGTATCAAATGAAACATCTTAGCGAACATCGGCGGCGCCTTTCATGTGCCTCCCTTCGCTTTGATCGTGCCGCGCCGACAATCCGCCTCACTACTTATCGACTCAGATTTATTGTGATTCGGACTGGAGGCTGAGCGGGAATCGCACTACAGACGGTGCTACTCTCGTATTGGCTTCCGATAGTTATTCACAGCGGCGTGTGGACTGTCGCCAGCAAAAGTGCTCCGACGCTAATTAGCCGCGCGCTCGCACGTGTCTCCGGCAGCTTGCTCCACTTTCAGTACCGGTTTTAAAGGTGGACGTCAGATTAACTTGATTGGAAATAGAATAAACATGAGAATAGATATTAAAGCATTTAAAATTTTAATTCGAACAACCTATATGTTAAAGCTCTTAAGATATTGAAAATTATTCTCAATACCTGCATAATAAGTAGAAGTATAGTAAAACCTCAATTACTTTTATTTTCTTATCCATTCCTGATTTTGCCGATAGGTCGATTACGATTGTAGTGTTAGAGTAAGACTTGTAATATGATGCGCACCGGTAGTTAATTTTTTTCAACTAGTTTAATGATACACCATATTTTATTTGGTAAGAACATAAAGATTAATTAAATTATTTACAGTGGTCATAAACGCAATGTAGATGAGTGTACCCAAAGCGTCATGGGGAATGACGATTATATTTTTTGCCCAAACGCGGTCGGTAGCTGCGCCCGCGCCGGTAGCGAGTTCAGTAAAAACGATTACTATTATTGCTCGTTCTTATGTGAATTGACTATGGATTCAAGATTTGCGTTGTATTTGTCGGCTTGTAATATTAAATAGTTAGCTGGAATCTTGTTTAGACTGCTTTAGTAATGAAAATATTTTACATACATATTTATATAATTTTATTTTTATTGATACTTTGCTGTTGTATTACTTACATACTTCTGTTCCTTATTAAATTGAGTTTACGAAAAAAAAATAGCTATATAACTTAACCTCATAATAGAACGTTGAATAACTTTTACGCTTGAATATACCTTAAACGGTATTTTTCTCATAACATTTTTTTAATGGACAACAAATATTACAAGATGTAATGGTCATATGGCTCGCTTTAAAGGTTGTACCGTAACTCATTTCAAAGTATCCTGTTTACTGCCTCTAATAAATTAATAAGACCCTATTAAAGGAGCGCACAAAAAACTTTTGTTAAGCTTATTGTTATGGAAAATGAGCCGTATAATAGTCTTCTATATTAAAGAGCTTTTAAAAAGACCGTTCCGACTAAGTCATAATGGGATTGAATAATAAGCCATAAAGAATTTGAATGATCTAAATGGTTTATTCTTCCGCTCTGTTTGAGAGTAGTAGCGCGCATTTCTTTTAGATGTCCTGATTTATTATACGGATAGCTAGATGCTATATCGGCAGTCGATAAAATAAGTTTAATGAGACCGAGTCGTATATCAGAGTCGGCATCATAAAGGTGGGTAGTGGGTACCAACTGTCAAAGGGCTCATTGTGGCGGCTTTGCTTTATGATGGCATTTTTACAGGCAGGTACAGGCTTTGACCGCTTGCCGAGCCGCCTGCCAATTATATTCTACTTAGTTCTGTATTCACATTCCTCCATCTGATCTACGGATAAGTCTTACTCTACGCACTTCTTGTAGAGCAGGTCCCCTCAATGAAACCATAATATAAACATATTTGTATGAAGTCACCGTAAAAATGGTTGACCCTTTTTTGTGATGGTAATTATGATAGCGAAGTAGAGGAAATCATTAAGATGGTCAAAAGATAGATGGTTCTAACAATTTTGAAAAGTCCAGGGAAAGTATTATTAACTTTAAAGGGAAACATAAAAGTAATACTTTATGCGATGTAATAAAACCGAGATCAAATAAGCGCTCAAAAAACCTTAGGGCTCTTGTATTGTATTTTCAAGTCGTTCCAACAATGTGACGTTTTATGACTGAAAAGTGACTTTGAATCAAGTAACGATGAAAATATTTTTAAATAGTGTCGTGCATATATAGCGCAGTTAATGTGGTGCGAAAAAGCTCAAGTTCAATGCGTTAAGCGTGAGGGCGCGGGCGGTAAGTCGCAACTCGTAGTGGCGACAGGTGCGTCGATGGGGGGTGCGCACTAGGGTTGCGAGGGGAGGGGCGAGCCGGCACGGCGCCCGCGCAGCTCGCGTGGCCCACTCGCCTGAGTCACGCGCGCTCTGTAATGCTTGCATAATAATAATGACGGATGCCGATCGCGCGGCGGCCCCTTTGATCTGCGGCGCTTTTGATCTTGCCGCCAGAGCCGGTCCCGCCGCCCCTGTCTCACAAACGAGCCGCCCGCCTCCTACCTTTATTCCGTCGGACGCCGCGCGACGAGGCGGCCCTTCGCCCTCGCTCTAAATAAAGGCTTTATTTTGTAAACAGGGAGCTAGCTACCGTGAGCGTGCGAGAGTTGCGCGAGTGACTGTCTTCGTGCCGAGCCAGTGGTGCTTGAGCGGTGGCCAGTATGGGGTGTGCTCACTGCGGTCGCACGCCGCGCTTTCCTGCAAGCCGTCAGTGATGTGTGCCAGCCGTGGCCACTGCCGCCCCTACTGGCTCACATGGACCTTATGTGTACGTCATGTTCATTTATCTGTGTTATCATAGTTTTTTCAAGTTTCGGGAATTGGTACGGTGTTGCGTAACATATGTTTTGTTTTGATCAAACTTATCAGTGTTTGTTTTGTTTAAATTGCTTGCATTATGATTTGATATTCTAATTCCAAAGTTATATTTGAATTTAATTAGCAAAACAGCGTCGCAAATACTACTTGTATTGTAATGTGGTAACAGATTTGGAGGTAAAAAATTAATGAACTTTTTCTATGATATAGAACGCGGGGAAAATATATAATATCTATATTTTTGTTACAATAGTAGCGGAATTTGAATTTTTCTTTAGAAATATTTTTATTTCTTATAGTGGTAATAAATTTCTGAAACTTTAAACATTGTGTTGGTTTAGTTGTTTTACTTTAATTTAGTTTGCCAACTCGTATAATATTTCCCGACTTAATAGAAACGTGAAATATGAGCACTATTAAATTAACATTGTTATTGAGTAACCATTGCAGCGTTGGTAGAAAATGCAAATAATTTTACATTCCGATTTAGTAGTTACATGTAAATTGTGGGTCGCCACCAACGACCGAATTTCATCTAAGTTTGAGAAAGCTTATTGTTTCTAATTATGTTTGGCATTACTTTAAACTATAATTTTTAATTTTAATATATTTAAAGATAAGAACAATTTCTTTGATAACTTAACCAACAGTTACGTTTGAAATTAGTGATTTAGATTTTACTGAATTCAAATTTTCTCGTAGGTTTTCCATTTAGATAAAATTATAATACGATAATTAAAATTAAATAGACGTATGACATCGATTATTCTTACCTAATGCGCATTTTGTTACATAACCTTGGAAAGTTGTGAACCACCATATTCTTATGTATAACGATATTTTATTATTTATTATTAAAATATATGAGAATGTAAGAAAACAAGCCATTAGATGCCACAATTCAAGCAAAAATTAGGAACTACGTGTTAAAAAATGACGTTATTACTATAGCTAAACAATTTTATTGAATTCAGAATAATATTGGCCACATCACACATGTGTAAATACTGTAGTTATTGTTTTGTATTTCCATGAATTTGTGAAATTTGTTTTCTATACAACGAAAATTATTGCAAATAAAGGTTTTTTTCAAGAATATTACAAAATAAGAAGATAAGTTACCTATATATAGGTAAATATAGATAAAAAGCAAGCGAAGTGATTGAAAAAGAATGATTTCGGTAGGTGTCTTTCACTAGTTTCAGTTTAGAATTTCTTTTTTTAATGAATCCGCAGTGTATTTTTATTTATGTAGAATGAAAAATCCTATTTGATAAGAGTACTTTTATTCGTTTTTTGTGTTTTCGTGTTCATTGATCTGACTTTCTTTGCCTTGATTTTTCGATCTCGTTTTTAAAACATTGCATGAAAAATATTAAGTGTAATAGTATGTAGTCTCTACCTACCTTTTTTAAAATGTAAATACTTAGAGCACAATTACTGTACAATGGATGGCTAGTATGCCTACATGTTTAAGATACATTCCTATGTGTTAGTGATTGTGTATGGATATGTCACATAAGTAAACATAGGTAGTATATATAATATATAGTAGTATATAGTATTTTTCCTTATAATACCTAGGTATTTACCTATATTCAAATATCAGTTTTAATAAATATTAAGTTTTTTTAAATAAGATCAATAGGTTTTAGTTTCTTTCGGTGGAAAGTAAAATAATTAATATAGCATGTGAATTTCTGTTACCTAACTTCTAGCGTTTTTGTGTAAAACTTTATTTTAATACGAGTATTTTGGCAAAAACAACATAATACATATTATATATACTGCATTATATTATGATATCATAAGAAGACCAAATACCATCTAATTATTTCAATTCAAATTCAAATTCAATTCAAAAAGATTTGATGAATTTTATTTTTAAAAATATCATAATTAAATTACGGTTTCTTGCAGATGGAAAAAAATAAAGTCTTATAGGTTCATTTACGTATGTAACTGTCGGTGATTTACAGGTACGGTACAGTCTTATTTTTAATTTTAAAAATAAAGCAAATACCTACTCCGCTTAAAAAATAAAAGAAACTACCTACAGTCAATTTCGCAACTTTTAGTCCAAACTAGCGACTCACGTCCTTACGTTTTAACAGTAGGTTAACCTATAGATTTATCAAAAATGAGATAGGTATTTTCGTAAAAAGTTTCCTATGCGTTTACCTGGATCTATCTTTATACTAAATTTCATCAAAGTCTGTCCAGTAGTTTTCACGCGATGCGGTTACAGACGACAGACAAGAATTATAAAAACTGTATCGTTAATAATAATAGTTTCGATAAGATTTTCTTAAGTATATTAATTTCTATTTTAAAATTGTAATACAAGCAATTAAAAGCTTAAAATTGATACAACTATATAGTTATATATACCTACCTATATAATAGTTAATTAATATTTACTTAATTTTATACATATACATATTATGTATGCACCTGACATGAAAATACTATATCAGGAACATATTATTAATTTTGTTTCTATTAAAGAAAATAATTTAAAACTAATCTTCATCTAAATGAGCCCGGTTCATATACCTATGACATTTTTTTTTATCTGCGGTATACCAGATAAAGTAAGCAACCGGTTTTATATCTAAATGAGATCTTAGTTCTATTTTATCCTAAGGTTTAAAAGATAATTAAAATGTAATTTAACATGTTTACCTACAGGAGGTAGCTTTAATCATAGCATCCTAATTTTCAATTTACGCCCGCTGTGCCAAAACATACATATCTGTGTTAGTTATTTGTATCAGTAAAATTTTAATGGGAGGAGTATTTTATGAGTTTTGTTGAGCTATAAAAATCACGCCGTTAAATAGTTTATTCGGGGCTAAATCCAGGATCATTTTGTTACCATCTTTAATACTTTGTATTTATTTTACAGTATAATACGAACCTACGATTTAGTTTCATCAATATTTACTTTTGTATTTTACCAATAACTGCCTCGTTGGTGTAGTGGCTAGCAAGTACGGCAACTCATCGAGAGGTCCTGGCTTCGAGTCCCGGGTCGGGCCAAGTTTAGTTATTGAGTCTTGCTGTTTAGTGAGCCTCAGTAACAGCCCGGAGTTGGGAAGTTGGCGGTGTGTCACCCCCGTGCCTCGGAGAGCACGTAAAGCCGTCGCCTGCGCCTAAACTCTCACTGGTCGTGTCGAGTAGTCGTCCCACCGGAGTATGAGAGTGATAGGAACAGAGAGTGCACTTGTGTCTGCGCGTACACTCGTGCACTATAATATCTCTTGCAATTGGATTGTCTCATTGAGATTGGCCGCCATGGCCGAAGTCGCGGAGAACATTATTATTATTTTACCAAATATTTTATGAACGAGACTATAGTCTGAATCATCTCATATTAAATTTGCCGGTGACCGGCTGTGGGACGTTAAAAAGTTTGGATACGTAGGTACAATGTTTGTTGCCTAGTTAGCTTTTGCTTCTATTCTACAGGCACGACATCTAGGGTTCCTGGGCTAATCTTCAGTAGCAACTCTAATAAAAAAAGTTTGTTATGTTACACAGTCATGCCCCTTAGGTATTTTCAGCATGCCGTTATGAGAATGACGGGATATAATGTACAATTATATTTGCGTATACTATACACAGTACTCTCAACGAAAAGATTTGAAGAAATTGCAGTAAGTATTTATTAAAAGTGTTATTTCTTTTTTCAGTTGGTGATAATTGCGGCCTGTGAGAGTGCAGCGTTTCCGGATAGTTTACGGCTTGTATGGTTGTCGAATACTTCTCTTACCTGCAATGATGGGTCACCCGCGGGGTAATTTGATTTCAATTTATTGGCAGCACTACAAACATCTTTTACTAATAATAGGTATCCCTGGCGGGACTTTATTCTACACAGTGACATTGAAAATGTTATTATTCTTTCGCATCAAAATAGTTTTTTTTTATATAAGCACTGAAGGCAAAAAAGTTTATTTTAAAATAATATTTTCTACAATTATTTACAGTTGAACTATTTACTTTAGTAAGGCGAAAGTGTCGATAAGACTATTACGTTACAAGTAATAAAATTATAGAAAGCTAAAGCACTCGCTTAACGCAAGTCCTACGAGTAACTTACAACACACTCATGCCTATAAGTAACCTATGTAATCTTTAGATAAATATTGTGCTACAAGCCACATGAATATGATATAGTACTTCCACAATCCGTGAACGTGCAAAGATTATATCATAAATTTTGTGTATTGCAGATATTATTTTCGACGCGGAAACAACAACCATCATTGGGTGGTATACTTGGAAGGCGGTGGTTACTGTTGGGATAAGATGTCATGTAACGCACGCTGGCGACGCAGGCCCGGTCTCATGTCGTCCTCACGGTGGCCTCGAACGCGTCGCGCTCCGGCCTTACTCTCCAGTGACCCGCAAGCAAATCCACTTTGGCACGCATCTAATCACGTTTTACTGCCATACTGTTCAAGTGACATGTGGACAGGGACACGCACACATCGAGCTCTCAATACGAGTTTTGCCTTTGCTGGACGGCTTATCGTACGATCAGTTCTCAACGAACTTTTTCAATTTGGACTCAGCGGGCGAATTTTGCTCGTCGGTTCAAGTGCTGGTGGCACGGGAGTTATGCTTCACGCTGACGCAGCGAGGAGAACCCTTCGAAACCATGGCATACGGGTCGCGGCTATCGCAGACTCTGGCTGGTTTTTGGATCGGCCGTCGAAAGCAAGACGAGCATCTTCCGCATATAACATCGCCAGGTTAGGGCACTCGTTATGGCAAGGATCACCACCGACGTCATGCGTCCGGGAGTATCGGGACAAGCCATGGCTATGTTATTTTGGATATCGTTTATATCCACATATACGAACACCGCTTTTTGTTTTTCAATACCTTTTTGACTCAGCACAGTTGACGGCTGAGGGGGTCCGAGCTCCACGGACGAGAGCTCAATGGGATGCCGTTCACGAGACAGGATCGGCTATCAGGGCAAGTCTTAAGAATGTGCGTTCTACTTTTGCGCCGGCATGCATCGCTCACGGCGCACTGGCTCGTCCAGAGTGGTTGTCAATTAATGTGTCAGGCGTGTCTTTACCGCGAGCTATTTCGTGTTGGGAGAGGCGTTTTAATAACGGTAGTAGACGAGAGCGTGCTAGATGTGCACCGCGAAGACTGATAGAGCGGTGTTCGTGGCCTCAATGTAATGGATCATGTCCACGGTTACGGGACCCTCGCACAGGGGAAGAAGTTGCTTTAGCGGCGTTGTTGCAGAGTTTTGGCCTCGATGTTCGAGGGGCTGCGGCCGCGATGGGTCTCGACGCTCGCGCTCTATCACGCATGAGTCGGGCAGAGCTACTGCCCTTGTTAGCTCCACATACGTGATAAAAGCTATGACTGTTGTGCTTCACTGCACAGTTAATCTACCTCGTTTTTTACAAGTACAATTTTAATTAATATTTAGATATTATTTATTGTAACAGATAATATAAGTAAAAGTTAAGCTTATTTATTGTTTCTTTTTGTTATCTGACGTCTATATTCATAAATAATATAGAAAATATGTAAAAAAATTTATGTGTATAAACCAAGGTAAGTATTAAAAATTATAGGGTAAGTGAAATATCTCAATGTCATTAATCTTTTTTTATTCATTTATCTTTTTATACGTCTACATAATCATCTTTTACCATTTTGTGTTAAATTTCTTTTTATTGAATTGGAACGTAGACTGTGTAGGTCAATTTCATAACTACATTACATAAATTATACAATAACAATTATAAGTCGTCAAAGTAAAATATCTGTCAAATAGAATCTGTAGTCTTTCTGAATCAAAAAGTCTGGCGAGTAAAGATTATTAGATTTTTCTTTAGGAATTTTGTAAGACAATGGCATCATGTATCATACTTTCTCTTAATTCAATTGGCAATAAGTTCTGGGTTGTATATTATACATACACATGTTTTTATTATTAAATATGTCTATTTGTAGCGGATCGAAGCCTTCATTCGGTCAGAACAATGAGTTTCGGATCCGTTAGTATACTATTATACGGTGCTGATAGCTAGTAGCGTCATTAAGAATGGCTACCCCGACCGAAAGTTTTTCAGGAGGACATTTTTTTCATTATGTAGGTCGTTAAGATTTGATATAACTATAAAACTTTTATATTTTTTCGGTTATTAAACAATATAACATCTAGCTTATAGACAAATTGTTTATTACTTGAGTGTAAAATAAAATAAACCCGCATAATAATATATTTAATTTTGGTATTAGTAAAGTTAAATGTTCCTTAAAAAGTAACAATGGACTAGTTCACACTTACTAAAATTAAAAAATAAAACTAATAACAATATCTCACTTTTGTCTGCCTTAATATTATGGGAATGGAAGGCAGTAGTATAGTACCTTATATAGAAATAATCTTATACCAATTGGTTAAGTAAATGAAGGCGACGAAGCGTTTTGTAGCGAGTACGGTGGTGTTCAGTAAGTATGAAACCAGGAGAGCGTCGTCCCCAGGTTTTGACTGGCTGTTGTTTGTTAACGACTATGCCGCCGCTTCGGAGGCGACCGATTTGTCATAAACGATTAGATCGCTCCACACTTAGCATTATCGAGACATCGATAACATCATTACCAAGGAAGAAATCTGAGGATACAATGTTTGCGTTCTGACGCCATCGAGATACAAGTCGAGCTGTAACGTTTCTGTTAACGTTATTTGCGTTTTCTCGTATAGATCCTCGAAGGAAGACTATGTCCAGGACAGTAGGCGTAGTTTGAGCCATTGCAGAGAACAAGGGCGAACGTGCTGATGGTTGTGGGGAGGTGTCGATCATTCTATCTAAATAGTTGAACAGCTCGGTGGCTTTGTTCGTGTTAGCCCAGAGATGAGGTAGTATAGGCCACAGCCATCGGTTTGCTGCAAGAAAAAAAAAGTTACGTATGACATTTAGTTATTTTCTATTTATATACTACGTTACATACGCGTTACATATTCGGGAATCATACCTTATTCGGGAATCAAACCCACAACAAAGTTCTATATTCAATACCATACTACTGTGCTAAGCTCTGCAGTGTGCAAACATTGAAAACCAGACACACTAAGGTCTTAAGTACTGTTTGAAACACAGACCGTCTGTGATTAAGAACCTAGGGAGCTCATTTGTAACATCAACAATGTAGAGAAAATAAAGGGAATTTTGAACTGTTTTCTTACTTAGTCGAATATAATCTTGTTTCAAAGTTGTTTTGCCACAAATGTTTTACCTTTAAACATTATAGGAAATAAAATAATTTAATATTTGATTTGATTTTTTAAAGGCAATATTTGAAAACTTAATAAAAAAGTACAGAAAAATGTAGGCGCTGAATTTTTTATTTATCTATTGAACTTAAATAACAAATTTATGATTTTTTTTATTAAAAAAAATATTATTCTTAAACACGTTTGCAGGAAAAGTCATCTCACGTTTCTGACCTATGCTTCTCAAATCCTAACTTTGCAAAGTTAGCGTATAATTACTTTAGCATTTGTTCTTCAGTTAAACAAAGCTTCTTTGTAATATTAACGAAACATTTACAATGTCTGAACTTAAATTGTTTGTTCTGTTAAGAAATCTTAAGTGAATTCATTAATATTTTTAAATATATCTATTATTCTTTCTTCATCCACTTATTTTAAAACACAAAAGACGAGAGCCTGACTCTGTGCGCATTAAATAATAAACAAAAAAAAGTTTGTATAAATAATGTAATTTATCAAAAAAAATTCGTAATCGTATCGTCTCCACACGGCAGTTTCTACTCGTAATAAGAGAATTTTCAAACAAACTTTGTTGCCTACTCTAGAAACACATTCGCTTTGATCTGGAAAATTCTGTTTTATTATATTATAGACTGTCTCTTAGATATTAGCACCCAGAAAATATTGTTGCCCATATGATCCTCGCAAATCTTTTTCACCTCTTTGGGGGTTATAATCCTTTTATTTCATCATAATGATAAAACGTATTCAGATAAACCCGTCAGGCATGAAAGCTCTAAATATTCGGACTACTATTATAAATGCAAAAATTAGTATGTATGTATATTATGTAGGTACCTACTTCTTTAAACTAAAATGGCTGGACTGATTTGGATCTAATTTTTTTTTCATTATTAACTAAGAGCATATTAATGTAGAAGGTCTATATAGTGTTATATTCTACCACCAATCCCTTTTATTAATAGTGATTAGAACGCGGGGGAGCCGCGGGAATTACTAGTAATACATATTACATTAACATATTGTGTAATGTTAAGTAACAAAATCTAAAACTTACCAAACACAATATTATTGTCTACATAACTAAATAAGAGACGTTTGTCGGCGTCAATCAGAGTTTGAAGAGTTGGCCCCCTCGTGCCTGGACCGGTGTTAAATTGCGAAGCGGGCGCTAAGTGAGGGCCTAATTCCCGTTGAACTAAGTTTAGTAAACCATTATGGACTTCCTGTATAGGGGCTCCGGTTTGATGGTAAAAGCCCATAGGAAAGTGGTGGGCGTCTAAGAACACTACCTGGAAGAAATATTACTATAACTTAATATAAAATAGGTAATAGATATACCTAGATTAAAAAAGCTAAGTGCTACAGAAAATTCTAACTCATAGTCATATACTAGAAGTTAGAACGTTATTTGTTTAGATTTTTTCTAAAAAGTTGTTTAATTTAAAGTGCGTAAAATTAATACTTAATAAGATTATCCTTTGCTTTGTAATATAGAAATAAATTTAAAGCAGGTATAATATGTAAAGAGAAGATATTATTTTTACGAACCTCTTTAGTACTGTCAAGGAAAGCTCTGATTTCCCTTAACAAAGGAACTAGGGGACGGACACGAATTAAATTGTGATTCAACCAATATCTGAAAAAAATATATATTAATGATAAAAATTAAAAACATTTTATGTATTTAATATCTTAATATATTTATTTGATTTAGTTTTGATTTTAAACTAAATCAATTAATAAGTAAGTTAATATTTTTAATATTCGTAACACAGAGCGGAAATTAATGATCGTGCCGTGGTGAAGTACATAAGACGTGACTCTGTTACTACATTCTTAACAATACCTAATACCAAGTTTGGTTGACAACTTGACATAGTGACGTAACTTATTCCGCGTATACTTCTTTAATCGAATTATGACGTTTTACAATTTTTAACCGACTTCCAAAAAGGAGGAGGTTATATGTTCCGATGTATGTATTTTTTTTTTTTATGTATGTTCACCGATTTCTCCGTCAACTGTGGGCCGATTTCAAAAATTTTTCTTTTGTTCGGTAGCGTATAGTTCTGAGGGGGTCCCATTATCACAAAATCAGGATCTGATGATGGGATCTCAGGGAAATCCAGGGCAACTTTCAAAATTTATAGGCACCTATTATGTTTTTTATATATTTTCTTAAGCTGTTCAAGCATTTGCGTCTGAAAATCGTCATCTCATGTGACGAGCTGATGATGGAAGGTAGAATTCTTCAAATGTTATTTTTTATCTCTGTTCACCGATTTATGCGTCAATTGTGGGCCGATTTCAAAAATTTATTTTTTGTTTGGTAGGGTATACTTCCAAGATATTCCCATTGTCACCAAGTTAGGATCTGATAATGGGATCCTAGGAAAATCGACGGCAACTCTTAAATTTTATAGGCACTTAGTACATTTTTCATATATTTTCTAAAGCTTTTTAAGGATTTGCATTTGATAATTACCATCTCATGTGGATAAGCTGATGATGGAAGGTACAACTCCTCAACGGGTAGGAGTTGAAAGGAAATTCCTTTAAAATTATACATACATATAGATTGATAGTTGTGTTCTTCCAGGCTATTACGTTAATATGATAATAGAAGGTAAATCTCATTAACCTCTAGGAGTTAGGTGGAATAATGGACGTGGTTTATTTAAACTATTTCGTATGGGGAATGTAAACATAAAGATGAGCTCGTAGTTTAGTTACAGCTACAGTAGTCGTAGATCGAGTACTCTTTGGACACCAACACCCCCCCCCCCCCCCCCCTTTCGGCAGACCCGATAATTAATTACTATTTTCGTCGTTAATGGGTATGCTCGTTGTTTAATATAAAGCTTAAACACATTTTAAATTAGTGACATATAGTAAGTCATTATAATTAAATCAGCTAAATAAAAGGCACACTAAAAATGTAAAAATAAGTTATTTTTAAAAAAAAAAATTAAACCGACTTCAAAAAATCTGCACTAAAAAGAGAAAAATAAAAAGTAGAAAATATTACTTTAAAGAACTATGTTAATTTTGGAGTCGGTGCCAGCCAAAGAAAAATAACCGTATATTCGATTAATCTATCAATTTGTAAACATAATCAAAATACCTGGCTGGCACCGACTCCAAAATTAACATAGTTCTTTAAAGTAATATTTTCTACTTTTTATTTTTCTCTTTTTTGCTCTATACGTACTAATGTGTCGTGTACACTGTGGTCGTGGAATAAATACGGATAAAAAAATCTTAAAAAACTATGAAATACAATTTCATAGTATAGCTCTTCGTATAGTAATAATATTAATATACTTGGAGTATATAGATCAGGACGTTGAAAATTAAAATAATATAAGAAAAAAGCAAAATATCAAAAGATCAAAAATCACTGTTATTGTTATACGTTGGTCAATAAGACAAGCGAAGCGCGACTGACCACTTCACCGCACTTCTCACGTAACACTTGCATTTGTATTCTTCGCAATCACTAGGAATTTGATCAGTATCATATTGTGGCCTTGAGTTTAACTATACGTAACTCATAATATAATAAAAACGCTTATTTTTGCAAGGACTCTTTAGAAAGAGTATCACGTCAATATTGTGGAGTGAAGTGTAGAAGTAGATGTTTTTGTGGATATTTGAGATTGTTTTGTTAGAATCATTGTGTCTCAATAGATATGTGTTTTCCTCGTTATAAAAACACAGAAGTACAAATAACAAAACATTGTTAGGAGGTTAATTACACATGGTATGGTCACAATATGCAAATTCATAATTACTTGTAGAGTATTATTGCAATTAGTATAAAATAGAATATTTTTTATTTAAACAAAAGAGGAAAATAATTAATGCATATAGTATCGGTAATATTTATACATGCAAATGACTCACACAAATTATTTACATGATAAAGCAAACATTAAATATTAAAATAAATAAAAATAGAACATAAAACAAAAGCTTTTATTGTCTTGCTAACAATAAACGCACAACGCAATTGATACCTATTGATTGTTTAATACACTGTATATATGCCAGACATTATGTGTGTATTAAATAATCTGCGTAATATAAAATGTAAAGGAAATGTGTCTATGTAACTTATAATCGCTGAAAAGATTACGTGTAGTTGGATATATATGGAAGTCATTTACGCGAGTATGTTCAAACTATCCATCGAGATGCTATCGCTTTATATGAGCATTCTCCCCTGCAAGTAATTGAATTATTCTAAATATGTATAGAACATAGGTAATTCAAAACTCTACTAATTTACTACACGAATAACTACGACTATAATGAATCTGTACTCTATATTTTTTTCTTAAGGTTTTTCATACAAATTTAACATGATTTGTATCCATCCATTCAGTTAGTATTATATTATTTTCAGCCTTTTTTAAAGTCCCACGGCTGGGCACGGGTCTCCCTTCAATACTAGAGGTACCTTGATACCCGTATAATATGACTCAGGACCTACATACCTACATATCTTGAGCTACAATGGACCAGAACTGGTGGACGTAGCTAGGGCCGTCCTCGGCACCACACCCAAAAACACAATAATAATACATATCTAAATCTTTGAGTAATTTTTAAACATATATTTATAGCTCAAAGAACTAGGTAGAGCCCACGTTACGCTAATTTCATATTGCTAAGTTGATTTTGATGGGACGTTTACTAGTGAAATACACAAAATGCATCGTGTAAATAACATTGGCAGCTTTTAATATGGATAAAAGTTAGTACTTGTATAGTCGGCGATCACCTACAGTAAAAATGTTTACAAAATATAGCATTTGTTAAAATGTTTTCATTGTTGTATAGATCTATAATATCGTGAATAAAAGGGTATCCTTCATAGTTGCCTTTTGTTGTTTTCTTCGGCGGACGTAGAAGCCAATTTTCAGTACAAATTATTGAGGAGATCTATGCAATTATAAAGCGTTTCAAGGATCGAACAACTTCTGCCTGCAACTAACAATGACTTTCAAATTATGTTCTTCCAATTGTTTTTTATTTGTTGTAGTATTTCCTGATTAAGTCCGTAGTTAATCATGTGATAAAGGTTATTAGGGTTAAAGAACATTTATTTACTCATTTAAGAACATAGTTCACTTACAATGAGATTAAAATTACAACTTAATATTAGGTACAATCATATACAGTAGTGACCAAAAGAACAACATAAGCATAAGAAATTAGTTAAACAGCTTCTAAGTATTTTTTTAGTTTATTTTTAAATGCCGGTAAAGACCTAGCATTTATTACATCATTTGGCAAACTGTTGTACAGTTGTGCTCCCTCAAATTCAATTGTTTTAATTCCATATTTAGTTCTAGTAACAGGTAAATCTAGTTTGTACTTGTTCCTTGTGTGATACTTATATGATTTTGTTTTGAAAGTGATTTGTGTATGTATATCTTTAGTGAGAATCTTTCTAACTAATATGCATGTTATGAATTTGTATAGCTGCTCTACAGAAAACTTTTTTGTGATCTTATATAATTCTTTAGTAGGTGTAAGATAATCAAGATTAAATAAAGCTTTAAGAAATTTGTTTTGAGATATTTGTATTGGTTTTAAATTAGACTTAGCAGCACTTCCCCAAATTTCTATTAAATATTCTATTTGTGGTTTGAACAAAGCGTTGTAAATTATGTTGCGTACTTTAATTGGTATGCAAGATATAGATCTACGCAAGGCTCCATTAAGTCTGATAATTTTGGAATGAACTTGATCTATGTGAGCTTGCCAAGTTAACTTGGAATCTAATGTAAGACCCAGATATTTTTCTTGGTGAGTTTGTCGAATAACTACTTGATTAAGTGTTAAAGGAGTAAAGTTAGGAATAATTTTATTTTTTGCATGAAAAAGCATATAAGATGTTTTTGAAATATTGATAGTTAATAAATTTTGTTTAAACCATTCATTTAAGATCAATAAATCTTGTTGGGCATTTCTCACTAATTCATGTACACAGTCCCCATAATAGAATAAACATGTATCGTCAGCATATAAAGTTACTTCTCCGGACAAATTTAAAGAACCTATGCTATTGATATAGATTAAAAACAACAACGGACCTAAGATTGAACCTTGGGGTATTCCGCAGGTAATATTTAATGGTTTACTACAGTAATTTTCAATTTTTACAATTTGTTGCCTATTATTAAGATAGGATTCTAGTAGTCTGTACGCTAATCCAGCAATGCCAACATGTTTCAGCTTTTGTAGCAATAAATCATGCGACACGGTGTCAAATGCCTTTTTGAGGTCAATGAATATACCTAATACAATATTTTTTTTAATCTTTGTTACTAAATCAATGACCGCAGAAAGTGTATTGGATTTAGGACGAAAACCATATTGTCTTTCAAACAGAAAGTGTATATTGCTTAAATAATTGTATAATTGACTGTGTAAAATCCGTTCAAAAATTTTTGATAATACTGGTAGCACCGATATCGGTCTATAATTATCTGGGTCACACTTCGAGCCTGCCTTATATATAGGTGCTACTTTGGCTATCTTAAGGCTGTTCGGAAACATCCCGCTTTCTAAACATTTATTAAAGCTTAAACAAAGATTTTTACAAATCAATTTGTTTACAGACTTTATTTCTTTCGCTGTTATTCCATCAATTCCTGAACTGCAATTAGTGTTGAGTTTACAGGTACATAAAGGTTATTAGGCCGTGCGTTCAAATTCTGGAGGAAATCAGTAATAGTTATTGGTATTTCAACGAGATTTTTTTGGTACTTTATCCTTGTGTTACGAAGGGCACGTATAACTACGTGTGTAAAAAGTCTAATAATAAGTATGTTTAATAAGTCTTATTAACTGAAACCTTAACTTACTCGATATAAGACGATACACAGATACCCACCTATCTTCTTCCTTAGGGTAGAATTCATAATAAGCGATCCTGAAGTCGAAGTATCTAACTCCATGGACCAATTGGGCCCATATGGAACGATCCTGGCATAGTACGAAGTTGTCACGAGCAACATTACTGATTTCGGTATCAAAATGCCACGCACCCGCGTTGTGTGTGCCTGGAATCGCCAACTCGCCTATACGTAGCTTATTTATTGTATTTCTGTGAATAAATAACTTTGAGTTAATTTTTTTGGGGTTTTATAAATTTGAATATTATAATGGTTTAAACTTTAACATCTAAAATTATTTCGTTTTCTAGTCTCCACTTTCCTTTGAAATTAGGGTGATAAGTGTCGAGTAGCACTTCAGACTGTTCCTTTCATACTTCAGAATGAATCTCAAAGTTTTAAGTATATTAAAGCTACAAAATGAAGCTTCTTTGCAATAAACAACTTATTAAGACGTTTTAATGTTTATGTAAGTAAATAATACAGATAACAGAAATATAAAATAAATATATGTTGATGATTTCAAGATATTTCTAAGTGACCATCCACAATGAAACTGTAGCCCATTTGAGGAACCAAATAACCATATAAAATCTGTCAGATTCACTTTCCTTCCTGCGTATAGTCTATGTTCTTTGTTTAGAGGTAAAGTTAACCATTCAAATATTTTTTAGACATAGTTTGATAATATTGAAGATATAGTTACTGTATGAGTGATTTCAGTTAAAATTGATAAGCGATTTTAAAAATTAGTAAAAATTTTATTATTTTGATCTTTAAATGCCTCAATGACCTGTTCATTAACTAGTTAACTTAAAGTAACTTGAGGAAAAACAAAAGAAAACTATTGACTAAGTATAACTTCATGCGTGATGTAATGTTATGGTCAGTATAGAAGCATTCTTATACAATTACACAACTTTTCCGTGCTGTTGTTCGAAGCAATAAACATGTAAGGAAATACGTAGGCCGGAAAGTAACGAGACACAACAACACTTTATAAACCAATCTTATTGATAATGCTTTAAGTATATCCTTGTCTCCGCAAAAGAAAGGACTTAGTCATCGCTTCAAGTGCGAAATGAGATAATGCGAAAATTATTGGATGATTTATATCATATCATACATAATTTCTTGTGTTTTTAAACATAAGCTAATGTTAGGTTTCTCGGAAAATATTCGGTTTCTTTAAAAATTAGCTTACATGTAGCGCGGTAACTAATGACGGTTCATCGGTTCGTCTGAGTTCGTATCTAGGTACATTTTACAGTTAAAAATTACTT
This sequence comes from Boloria euphrosyne, assembly GCA_951802675.2. Classification (NCBI taxonomy): domain Eukaryota; kingdom Metazoa; phylum Arthropoda; class Insecta; order Lepidoptera; family Nymphalidae; genus Boloria; species Boloria euphrosyne. The sequence continues at coordinate 6,920,664 of OX637879.1, read as the reverse complement.
AATAATCAATAAAAAAGTTATTTTTTCGGGAATGGTGAGTTTTTAATTAAAGAAAAGTCAATAGACTAAATCATCATAAAATTAATCAGAAAGTATTTTATGCTAACATAATTCAATCCAGTCTCATGCTGAAGTAAAGAAGATATTAAAAGATTGGGATCATTGAATACTTACGCATTATCTTCCATCCATGTGGGTTGTATTTTGAGACAGTTGTAAGCCACTATATGATTATCCCCCGCACCGACCCATGGCCAAAGGCAATGAGGGCCTTTGAGACCGCTGCCTGTTTGCCAGCCAGCCGGCAAATTGCCTTCGCCAAGAGATATGTTGGTTATAACGTAGCCTTCTACTGAGTCTACGGAAAATACTACCAAAGCAGTGTTCCACGATAGCGGCCTTTCCCTAAAGAGACCGATCTGTAAACAACGTTTAAAAAGATAAATATGTATAAATTTTTCATTTTAAAATATTAAAACATTTGCACAAATGCTATAATGTTATCACTGATTATGATCTTGATATAAGTAGCATAAATCTGTTTAAACAGTTTATCTAAAGATTGTTCGATTACTTTATAATGCAAATGATTGATAAGCGAAATTTCAAGATAATACATTATTATAAAACAAAGTCCTTCGCCGCGTCTGTCTGTTCGCGATAAAATCAAAAACTACTGCACCGATTTTCATGCTGTTTTCATCAATGGAAAGAGTGATTCTCGAGGAAGGTTTTAGTATATAATTTGTCAAGTTTTTGAATACTTTTACTAGCGAAATCCGCAGCTTCACTCGCGCTTAACCTAGGGACGAGCCCGAGCGGAGCGAGGGAGAGTCGCTAGTATTGTACAAATACGTGTACATCCGCCAAGTGCCTTATAATTATTATTAGTCGAATGCTAAACAAATATTAATTAATTGCTTCAGCTATCGGTTACTTTTTGTTTTAGGCAGTAAAAATAGACTGCTTACTGATGCGCGACTAAACTAAGTAACATTTGTAAATTGTAAAGACTAGATTCAGTTCCGAATAAGTCCCAAAATTCCCCAAAGACATTTAAAAAAATCGATGACTCAATATAATTATTATAAAATGTAATGAAAGATTTAATAAACACTAAAAACATTGACTATATTGTATATTATGTATAACTAGCGACTCAACCTCGCTTCGCTCAGGTTCGTCCCTTCGTGCTCTCTCCCAAATTTAAAGTTTGTCGCACAAAAATGATGGACTTTCATACAAACTTGCGATAGCCCTTAGACCTTCTTAATCCGGCGCTGTCGCAAAATCCGTCCTTAGCGGACGTTTACTAACTGTGAACTACTTCACTGCTAAATTTCATCATTTTATGTCAAGCAGTTTTCGATATTTCGATATGAGGGAGTGACCTTTTGCTTTTATATATTCAGATTATGCATAACAGTACTTACAATGACTAGCAAGTTGTAACTTAATTTCACGAAAAAAAGAAATAATATTATTCAATGTCATATTGAATAGCATAATAAAGTCTGATTCAGTGTTAATTCGAAATCACAAACCGCGGTGTGAATATGCAATTTGTGTATTCAATATGTTTTACGTATATATCTAAGAATAGTAGTAAATCACCCTGGATTTTGTAATTAATTTGAATTTTTGGCACGATAAGGTAACAAAAATCCATCCATCTAAACTTTCACATGTTTAATATTTATGGGATTGCTTTTAATTTCAAATTAATAAAAAAACCCCTAACACTTTTACTTAGGAAATATATCAATCAGATCGAGCGTTATCCATTGAATTGCTCCATAAAGCGCATCGTTACGTGCTGTGCGTGTGTTTCCGTTTCGTTCGGAGTAATAATTTTACACACAACGGCTGTAATGTCGATCGTCATGTGACGGGACGTAAGAATGAGTAAAGACGTACTATCGAATATCGCAACGCTCGAGCTCAATAAATAACTTGGTATTCAATCTCAAAGCTTTTTAAAATTAATCTAGGCTTTAAGGGAATTTTATCAAAATGTCCATTATTAGTTTTTTTTTAATGTTCATGATTTTTTTTTACAATTATAGCAATGAAATAATGAAAACAAAAGATTTCAAGATAAAAGAATCAGATTCTTAAATATTAAATATATTAAAGAATCTGATTCTTTTATCTTGAAATCCTTTTGTTTTTCCACTTTATATATCGGAATCTCTTATCGTGACGCAGTCAGATGTAGGTAGGTACATAAGTGTGATTAGACTGAGAGGTTATTGGTCTCATTTTTGCAGTTTTTATTGTCCATTTAGATGTTTGTTAAGGATTAGAGATATAAATCGTGGCGAACGAAAGTACCACCGCTTGAACATTAAACGTAAAAGTGAAATAAAACTGCCCATAAATTCTTAGGAAAGCCTTGTCTTATGATGCGAATCACTAGGCACAGTTATACGATACGTATAAATACATACGTACCTGTCTAGGAATATTGGAGCATGTGCTGAAATCCCAATTAAGTTCTATAGCATCTAATATATTTGCCGCACCAGGTCTGCGAATTTCAGGAGAATGTATAGTCACCCATACCCTTCCACACGCTGACTTCTCCAATTCTTGATTATTTGCTGAAATAGTTTATAAACGATTTGAAATATTTAATAATAATTTTAATACTTTTAACAATTATAGTTGTGGTGCTAAATTTATTTACACATTTGAAAATTGTAAGCATTAAGCATGTAAAGGTTATTTTTATTTCTCTTGCGTACTTATCTACTTAAACTATTTCCCACCATTTTCAGTGTATGAATGAAATAGAGATTAAATTAGTAGTGTGCATTTGAAAGTGAAATAAAGACTATATAAAAATGCACTTGTAGCGGCCTATTTTCAGTGTAACCTGCCTTGGTGCAGTGTACGCCCTTAACTATGAAATAATGAGATTAGTATCACCAACACCAAATGCACAGTCAAAAACAATAATATATAATTTTAATAAAAATATATTATAAATTAGTTCTTTATAATATATGATTCTTTTTGTCTGTACTTGTTGAGCCTCAGCTACGTACATACACGTATTATATGTCGCATGATTCTGCTTATTTTTATATCCGTGTCCAAAGAGGGTGTCCGAAATTGAAATGACATGAATGACACTGAAATGATAATGAATATTGCATGTTACAGTAAGACCACAATAAACAAATGAATACAAAATAAGTGATTAATTTATTACAAATCTTCTACTACAATATGAAATAGGTCACATCTATTACAGTATGTAAATAAATATGTTGAAACATACTAACACAGCACCATCTAGTTCCATAATAAGCGACGAAGCTTGTGTTATGGATACTAGATAATTGATGCACTATACTTATATAATTTAGCCCATGATTGGAGTACAAATGCACATCACTCAAATGAATGTCCCCAGCTGGACTCGAACCCGTGACAGCTAACACAGCTTACTATAAGTCTATACTGTGCCAAACGTGTCGTTAGAGCAAAAGTTATAAATATTTGTATAAAAACATTAAAAGTAATTCATTCGCGATTACCTATTTACTAATATCGACCATTTTAGGTACACGTATTTTAAAGGTTTTTTATAATGAAATTATACTTCTTTAACTATGACTGAATGACCTTATTCCTTATAAAATAAATTGTGTAAAACATTTATTATATAACATTCACGTATATTTAAATTGAATAAGTTAATTTTGATATTATATTAAACCTAAGCTTGCTTCACGAGAACATAAATGTAGAATCGTGTCATACAGATTTATTATTCACAAAATGGTACAAAGGATACGTAAAGGACTTGTAAAGTCATTTAATCGTACCTATTAAAAATTTATCTCAGTTAATATTAATATATGTAGTATGGGTAAATTCATGGTTGCATTCGTGTCCTTACGATTTAAATATTATTTGAAATATTTTTTAAAAATATAAAATTTAAAAGTATTTTATTATCATGTGATAGGTTATTAAAATGTTTAGAAGAAATGACTCAAACGTTAACCAGATTAGCATGAAACTCTTCTCAAAAAGATAGTTCATGTCCAGAACTGAAGGATAGTTTATTTTCGCAATGCATTACCTTGAGATATTTATCCATGCTTAATGTTATTTTAACATGGAACATGACTGTCTATGGTAGACTGAAATCGCCCATCTTTGCCACTTTGTTGAAGCCGCGGGCCAACAAGAAACACTTAATAAAAATAACAGACAGGTGAAAAAAATATGGCACGTTTTTGTTCACACATTTCGGGGACATTCATTGTTATTGCGATTAAATTGCTTTTATCTGAAGAAAAACCACGACATAATGTGTCCCAGTTTCACTGTCATTGAAGTCCAAATTACATAATTATAATGACATAACATTGTAACGGTAGTCTAAGCGCGTGCGACTCCTTTGCGGGCTAAGTGTTGCATAAGTTGTAGGAACTCTCTGCTCTTTAGCTGTGTGACCTAAATGAACTGTATAAAATAGAACACAAATAAAAAAAGAAACGTATCAAGAAATACGAAAAGAATAATCGATCAACATCTTTTTTGTATTAAGATAGTGTGGATGTCGAAGATTGGTCACTCGACCGGAGCAAACCGGACATGGGCTACATTTTACCAACGATAACCAAACGGTACTCTTGCAATAAATCGGTATTTTCGTATAAACGAAATAATCTAATGTGATCGTTATGATTCTTTGTATGAAAAGCATTTCTTGAAGAAATAATATCAATAAAAGATAGAGGATAAAAGAAATATTACCTCCTATAAATATTACAAATAAAAGGGAATTAATTTAATTGGTATTGAAATAAACATTAACAGTACTAGAAAAGTACTAAAGAACCCTTTCAAAACTACATTTTTTTATCTTAGAGGCATAAGGCGAACATTTTCATTACTCTGTTAATGAAACTTGTAAACTTGAACTTGGGTCGGTCAACTGTACTCTGAGTCCCATAAGTTACATTTATATGAAAGGTAAAAAAAATGTCAAAGTTCTCGTACGTCCCCAAGTTGATCCAAGATAAAAATATATTATTTGGTTTTTAAAATTGACCAAAAGTTATATTAAAGCATATGTTTCAGATTTTTTATATAATATTAAATAAGACCTTTATATTAATCTAGAGCAGTATTTTATATGCATGAAGTTTTTTATCGTGGCCACTGATTTTTATCTTAGTTTGATAACGAGATAATTTCTTTTCGATTCTTTTCTTAATATTATATACCATTCACATAATTTAATTTAATATTATTTATGTTTAAGAAAATTCATACAAATGAGCATTTTACCTTTTTACTTTAGGCTTACTATAGAGTAAAAATATATGTATTTAAATGAAGTCCTGTTTTTTTTCTAAAAAAATATTACAAAAAAAAAAACAACTATACATGGCACAAGCACAGTTATTATCGCAGGCACTGTCATGGTTAAATAAGGAAAAAAAATGTTTTACATAAGTTGTGTAATTGTAAACAAATTCCTCGCTGATTACTTTTCAATCATAATATACGTTGCCCTTGTTACGTTATATGTAATTTATGTAGAGTTTTCAGATGTTCTTGACATTTGATACAAGAACTAATTTAATTGTTTAAAACGTAACTAGCAAATCCAGCCCACTCCGCTGGCTTGTAAGTTAAAATAAATTAAACAGTTTTTATAATTTTCTAATAAAATAGAAGTAGCTTAAGTTACTCCTTATGACATAAGCTATCTGCGAGTGAAATTTTCGTCAAAATCAATTCAGCCGTTTCAGAGTTTAGGCGGAACAAGGAGACAAACAAGCAGTGAAATAGAGAAAAATTAAAAAAGAAAAAACATTTTTCTATGTGTTTAGTGAAAAGCTGTTAATTTGAAATTAAAAACACACTATATGTACTGATATATCTTCTTGATGTTAAAACTTATTTACGCCCTTTTTTTAACTACTTATATATGAATAATTTTTACAGTTATTTTTTTAATTAAATCGATACATAAAATTGTAAGTAGTAAATGATTTAAACATTAAGTAGAAAAACTTACGTGCAATAGAAGCGCCGAGCGCAGAAGCGGCCAGTAAAGCCACTGCGTATAACGAGACGGCCATCTCTACTGGTGGCTCCCGTGCCACTGAGTAGTGAGTACTTTCGGCATTCCTTCGCTACAATTACTCGTTGCGCAGGATACTCTACAATAGCTGACCGATCGACTTAATCCGTATATAGTACATTACACTCTACCTTACTTATAAGATTTGAAAGTTAAATCGGGCCAATCAATGTATTCTATGATATTACATATGCCAGTTAAAATAATCATTGTAGGGAGGAAGAGCAATGAATGTGCGGCTTCCGATGGCTCACATGTTCCCGATCGTAGCGTAGTAGCGTAGGGCTCGGTGCCTCCGTACGAAAATTCGGATGTATGAATTTAAACGATTTTTGAGAACGCTATACTTACATGTATTTAGAAATTAAAATATTTTAAAATTATACATTATTGAAACATTTATAGTGTGAATGAGAGACTATGTTGAGAACGATATTACCATGTTTTTTGTATACAAGTGGAATAACATTTGTTTATAAATGTAAGCGATCGTAATAAGTGTAACAAATTAGTTTTAGAGACTTACCCTAACTCCACTTAGGTGCGTCCTAGGTACGTTTTTTATAGATAAAAATAATTATAGTGCGTATACCCTATACTTACGATTTTATAGATTTTTCTGTAGGCTTTAGCCAGCGTTAGCCATGTAAGTTTTGGAGCACGTCTTGACAAAATCAATTAAAATGTTTTCCTAAGGAAATGAAAGATTGCCTGTTCCGTTCTATTGTGTTGACTTGAGCTATAAAGTTATGATCAAAAATCAGTTCAGTACTCTTGCCGTGAAATGCACACGATTAGGTATTGCGTGAGAGATAGGCACAAACAGACAAACAGATTAAAAAAATAACAACTATTGTTTTAGATCTATATTGTGTACACAATACGTAACGGTCACTGCTTTTAAAAACATTTCATGTACAGATTTAGCTTAGTTACTGTTCAATTGCATATTTAGTTTTATATTATTAACATTAAATATTTTTTTTGTATTACCATTATAACCATATTTTTTATCAATAAATCGATTATATCCATATAATCGGAATAACAACTTGTAATAAAAGGACGCTAGAAATATTCAGTTTAGCGGCAGTAAGTTTAATTTATATTCAAGTTATTTCAAAAACCTATACTTACTATTTTAATGTAAAATAATATAAATAAACATGTAATTGTAAATATTTATTAAGTATTATATATTTAACATAGCATATTACTTAAGTTAACACATAACACAAAAATGTATAAGTACTTAGAATAAATCGGAAAGATTTCAGTTATGATATAATTTTTTTTATATAGGTATTACACCAGTAAATAAAGTAGGTTACATAAAGAACAAAATATTATTTATTAATTGATTTATCAAAGTATTAAATTACGTAGGTAATTAATATAAGTACGTATATTTGCTACCATTTCAGCTACCATTACACTGATATTCGGTGTTAATCACTTATTGAAAGTAATTATAGATTAGTTATGACCATTTTTATCGCTAAATATTAAATTTGTTAGATAATGTTTTGTCATATTTTATTCATTACTAGCGACTCACCCTCGCTTCGTTTGGGTTCGTCCCTAGGTTTAACGTCAGCGAAGCCTCCGCTAGTTAAAATAAATAACCTCCTTTTTTGAAGTTGGTTAAAAAGTAGCCTAAGTCACTTCTTACATCATTCGCGCGTTTATTACATCAATCGCGTCAAAATTGGTCCAGCCGTTTCAGAGATTACCCCGAAAAAACAGACAGAAACATTTTAAAAATTGGTTTTTTGTAGTTAGTATCGTATATACTTTCATATGCATTTAGTGAAAAGCTGAGCCCTTAGACCTCCTTAATCTGCCCTATCGCAAAATCTATCGTTATAATATAATAATATATGCTTTAGAGTATTGTTTTAGGTACAAATATAATTAATTAATACAGTCCGATAAAAGAATAAAATAAATAAAGGCCTTAATCTAAATGCAAAGATTACTATACTAAATTGTACTACTACTATACATGCATAAAATGAAACACCTCCTACTAAAGAAGTCTAAAAATAGAAGATAGAAAATATTAACTTGTATTCTAATCTACCAAATTACGTAAGATACTCATAAAAGCTGGATACTTTATTTGAATAAATGCTAGTTTACTAAGATTTTTGATTTTTCAAAGTCTAAAACTGACATTAAAAATTAATTTTTATTGATCATGTTTTTCGAAATCTATAAAATTTTCAGATATACTAGATCGCACTTTGAAGTTATTTGATGCGGCTAAAGATGGTGCGCGGCTAGGGTTTCGCAACACAGGCTTCTGTAACTGGAAGAAGTTCAACGACGACTTCAATTCTTTGATAAAGACTTCCTTATGAGTCACCTGAAAGTAAATAGTACTAATTACTCAAACATAAAACAAATAAGTAAAATATAAAAAAAAAAAACAACAAATAGTATAATGCCTACAAATGTTTGTTATTCGCCGGAATAGATCTATCATATCATAATATGTCTCTTTATTAAAATATGTTACATTTTAATTTTCTTGATTGTGTTTTAAGCATATTTTAGAAACTATTGGAGTAATTCTGAAAAAAACTCTTAGAAAATATTTTCTCAAACCAAAAACTATTTTTTCAATGTTTATAGTTGAGTTAAAAAACTTGTAAAAGTTTTGTCTCTATTATTACCATCTTGTTATCCAGGAAGAAATTAATATTCAAGAAAATGTACATGCGGTATTTCATTTTGTCTAGAAAGAACATTGCTATTTAATAGCTTTTTTATTTTACCTGTTCTCGAACAACAATATTCCGAACTTCATTAAAGAATTCTGCTGCTGTTATAAAGAAGCAGAACACTAGACCGACTATAAGTACTATGAAAGCTCCCATTAAACTTTGCATTTCCAAATCACCTTCTGCGTCATTTTTATCTTTTTCTCCCTGAAAATATCAATAGTATTTTAAACGATATACTGCGAGTGATTACTGTTTTCTAAAACATTTTACGATGAACTTAATTATGTTATATATTTTTTTATTTTAGCGTTCCATGAATCCCGACTGACAGGGCAAACTGGGTAAGGACTAAGGCGTTTAATAAATAATAGTGATAAATCATAATATTTAGCCACAAACAAATTTACTTGATTTTGTCTCTATGCTATTTTTATACAATTTATATTACCTAGAAGAATAAGATTAAGTTAATTGTAATATTATAATTAAAATTATATTTTTGATTTTTTTCGTGGATGTATATTTATTTTACCGAAAAATTCCGAAAAGATAGTCTTATTATTATGGCATATTGTATATCATTTGCATAAATCTAAGAAAGTTGTAAAGTATAATATGTATTTTATTAAAGAAGACATTTTAATGCTCAAAGTATAAATAATACAAACACCGCATTTTATTGCATCATATTTTTCTTCCCACCATTTCTTTCTAATTTCATCCAATATCGTGCGTTCCTTTAATTCTAAAATAGCTCTGTTGATATGTTTCCTAAAGGGAGAATCTGCAATTATAAATTTACAAATAGCGTAATTTAAAATATTTTACCTTTTCTTTAATCATATAAACTGAATTATACCTAAAAGGAAAGGCAATAAAAGCAAATTACATTATTAAATGCTGTATATACCATTAGATACTCTTCAGTAAGCAGCCATAAGAAAATAAGGTCGCATTGAAAAAGGGATTAATTTAATAATTACTTAAATTTAATATTACTTGATGTATATGTATATATGATGATTAATTTAATATTACTTGATGTATATGTTGAATCATCATCATCATCATCAGCCCTTTTTAACGTCCCACTGCTGGGCACGGGCCTCCCTCAGTACGAGGGGGCCCAGTGCGTGTTGGCGGACTTCACATGTCTTACGAAAACTAGCTAAGTTTTCTCAGACATGCAGGTTTCCTCACGATGTTTTCCTTCACCGTAAGACAAGTGGTAATCATGATAGAAATGATTCGCACATGAAAATATATGTTGAATATCATATAGCAATGAAAAAGTTTCGTTAATTAATAGTAATATTTTGATTGCTATATGATATTCAACATACTTATACATCAAGTAGAACCGTTTAATATCATGAATTTCAGATTAATAATAATTTTTACAGAATTATTTAAAGGAAAATTCAAAGCCTTCATAATTTTTAAATTATGTAAGAAAATGTATAAGTTCGCAATACGCACTAGCTGGCATTGCGATTCCATAATCTTTAGAGTCTAATTCTTCGCCAACTTTTTTAAGATCGCAATTTCTTTTCAATTTGTATTCTATTGTGCTGGATTCCATAAAAAATGCATATTTCCCTTTTCCCTTTACAACTCTCATTTCACCTTCATCGTTATTGTTTACTAATACTACAGGATTTGCCATCATATTCTCATAAATGCGACGATACGTTTTATCTTTAGAATTCTGAAAATAATCAATTGAATTATTATGTTTTGTTTTTATCTGATAATATCGACTATGAGTCCATAATACGTAATTATACGTGGAAGGTGTCGTATGACAGTACGTAAATTAATTTATTATAAGTACTATAATTATTTTTATAAAATAGCAAATAAACCTTAAAAAAATCTAGAGTTGATCCGTCTTTGATAGCGCCATATAAAACCTTAGTTTGTGTTGCTAGCTCTTCAACATTGTTGATAGGTAACTCTCCTAACGCTGACGTCATGGAAGCAGACAATTGGGCAATGTATGTCTGACAGACAATCATGGCGAAAAACCACCACATACTACAAACCCATCGTGACCCGATAGCTCTAAAATAGATATATTGTAATTTGTTAAATATTATACTATATTGCATTATTTAATACTCCTCGACATTGTTGCAAGGAAACGGAAGTAACTATCTACATGACATTTTATAATATTTATTATGAGATTGATCATTGATCTATATATCTTAATCAGACAATTTTTTTTGTTGGTATTATGGTATAGCTAAGAAATGAAGAATAAAGTCATAAATATAATGATACTTACTTGGGTAATATATCACATCCTTGTGTCATAATTGACCCCATCGTAAGCCATGTACAATTCTTAAAATTCCAAATATTTTCTAATTCTTCCGGATCTTTATCACAAGGCTGTGGATTTTCCCAGTCCGCAGGTGATATTCTAAAAGGTAAAACGAAATTTTATAATACACAAGCAATATGAATAATATTTACATGATATTTACCTAGAACAACCTTGAGCAAACAAAAAGTACGATGGATACAACGCAATACGCTGTAGCAGTATGCATCCATACTTCAAATGTATAAGGATTTAGAAATGAAAATTGTCCTGGCGGTATGTTTTTCTCTTTCGTATACAATATACTTATCCCTAGGGACATGAATGGGACAGAAAAGTCCACAACTTTTTTTCTTTCTTCCGTAATAGTCAAGTCACAAACAGCCAAATCTGCTTTCTGTAATTATATAAAAAAGAAGAATATTATTAATATCTTACATTTTTTGAATATTTACAATTTTCAGATGTGTACCTACTGACCTTATCTAAGAGTTCGCCGATTAAACCACTCCATTTTTTCTTTTCCGGGTCATATTTTCCATAATGATCTTCTTTATGCATAAGTTCATAAGTATAATTAAAATTATAACTGCGTAAAATTCTGAATATGTTCTTAACAAGATCAACTGAAAATCCTTCGTATTTGTCATCCCCGTCTTCTTCTTTACAAGTGGCGTCGTCTTCTGGACATTTCGTTTTGTCGTAGAAATAAGGTTTCGCTTTTCTAGATATAATCTAAAGAAATAACAAAATAAAAAAAAAACATAGAAATCACGCTTTTGACTTACTGCATGAGATTCCGTAGATAACAAAGGTATCAAATTAATGTCATCTACATTTCTTAAAAAAAAAACACTCTTGCCTTGAATAATAAAATAATATGTTATATAATAAAAAGGTATTGCTTAGCAAGAGATTTGCTTAAGAAAATTAAATCAACTGATATAATTAGCCCTTACAATAAAATGCTTGCTGTTTTTTTGATTATCCAAATCCGGTAATCGTTCTTCTTCTATAATTTGACCATTGCTTGTGAAATCCCACTTTCCAAGAGTGCGTCTTCTTTTAACAAATATTTCATTGACATGTAGAGTGTAATTAACCCTTTCACCCTTTTCATTGAATTCAATGTTTCCGGAAACACCTGTAGTTCTTGTCTAAATAAAAAAGATAGCATTAAGACTTAATGCAGTAAAAAATTGTGATACCTATAAAGATGAAAAATATATAAAGATAATATATGCGTAATATAATAAGTTTACATAATTAAATGAAATGACGTAAAATATCGTTTGTTTACATATATTGTTTTTTTTTTAATAATATGTCTACATTTATGAAAATCATCGCAATACTTACATTTAATATTTGATACTGAAGCATACTGCCATATGGCCACGGGTTTTCGTTGGATTCACATAAATGATTGCTTGGTTTTTCTATGTCACCTGATGCTTCAAGTTTTTGAAGGGCTTTGAGAACATGATTTGCAACATCGTTCGTCATCAAAGCTTCTATCTAATAAAATAAAATATTATTCATGAGGTGTTGGGTTTGCGTAAGGTTTTTCGTGGTTGTGTAACAAGTTAGTGTATTTTAAAATAATGGTTTTAATCCTTATACAATTTAGTGCAAAAGCATGAATACTACCTACTCTAAGGCTTATAAAAAGGTGTTATCATTAATTGTAGTACAGTAGTACCATTTTTTTAACATCATTAAAATATACTTGTAGGCGCAGGACGGCTAACATCAGAAGTAGTCATAGAAGTGGGCGTGATCGTTAATATCTTTTAAGAAACACAGTACATTTTAGTCAATTTAACTTAACACACTCATAACTAAGTACAACACAATAAAGCATTACATTATCAATAATTTACAAAATCGAATATAAGTAATTCGTGGATGATACGAGTGTGCGCCGTCATACTTAATAGTTAATACTACTTAAAATTAATAATTATAGTAATTGTACCTTCATATTTGTAACAGGAGGTCTAGTTTGTTCCAAAATAGGTCCATCTTCATTAATCCACCAGCCAACTCTAGGAACCAAGAAATGTTTTGAGTCATTCAGTTTTTCAAAATTCGTCAAACTCAGCCATGTTACGTTCGATTCGAACTTTAGTAAATCATTGACGATTGTCGAAGCATCCATATTTATTAATACATAGTGCTACAAAGAAGAAAATTGGGCATTTTAATAAAACACTGTAAAGATTTTTAGTAAACGATGGTCGTACATATAAAATGTTTCATCGTAATATATGGGAAAAATACTGTTTTTTTAATTGAAAATAGGTATATGTATTTAAGTTACATACAATAGAATAGCTGTGTCTAAAAATACCTGGTAATAATTAACCATGTTGACGTAACGAGCTTCGGTTAAGTATTGTATTATACGATCAACGTGACAGTCCAAAATTATACGATACTCTTTAAACTCACTGAGATCCTTAAAAACCTGTAAAAAAATTGAAAATAATTGAAAATTATTAGTATATTTAATATTAAAACAATTGAAAATTTATACTTATCACTGGTAGTAATAACTAGTGATTAGTATAAAACACATTTTTACGAGCAATTATATATTTACCATTTATCAAAAGTATAGCAATGTTTGAAAAAGGGAATTTTGCTCTGGGAATTTTGCTATGGGTGATTTTGAATTGTAAGTTTTCGAGGTAGTGGAAAAAAATAATGCTTTGCGTTTATGCAGGTTTCAATATATGGTAATAATTATATAAGTTATTTATATGAATTATATTCATTTATTTAAATAGATGTTATAAAAAAAATTAAAATCTCACTCATCTCTCAATATCATCAAAATTATCGCTAAATACAAACATATAGGTAGTTACATATAACTTCTCCTTTCTAAAGTGGATTAAAACAAACTACTTAAGTCACTATCCATTATTGTTAAGTCCCTTTTAATAGCTACGGGATCTTAATTAAGAATTCCATGTAAGAAATTCCCTCGCGAATTTCAATACATTATAAATTCGAAAAGCGCTTTAGGTTATTTGCATATGTTCATATAATTTAAGCTGAGGTGGTATGAGTGTGTTTCCGGCATATTTTTTTGCTTTTAAAGTAAATTAATATGACAAAGTCATATTGTGCTAAATAATTCATCATACATGACATAACAGCGTTGTTTTATTCGTTATTTCAATGTATACCAAATATCGGACCACAATAGCATCTATCCCATGTAATGATCAGAGATGTTGTTATGACCAAGTAGGTTAATAATAATGGGTATAAAATATGACATTTTTAATTTTTAATTGTGATATTCTAATTTAAAACTCAAACGGAGTTCGGTCGATAGGTTCTCAACCCTATTAAAAATGCTCGTAAAAAGCCAGGCATGGCCTTTTTATATCGTGTTTATTATGCATTAGCATTATCAATCTGAATTGTTATTATATTTCCTCCTATATATATGTCCTCAAAATTGATTTCAGCTAAAGTAACCAATTTCACTAAGAGAGAGATATTATAGTGCACAAATAAGTATGAACTGGACCCGACTCTACTGCTTTTAAATTCAGAAACAAACGGTGAGAGATCTGGGACAGGACCATAAGTAATAGGTTTTATGTACATGATAATAATAATGTATACCGCCATTATTCTTACTCTGGATGTTATTAAGAATTTCTTGATAGAAAAACCTGGGGTTCGAACCCTGCACTTCCGGATATATAGCCGTATATAGCATGTCCTCAGACCAACGAGGCAGTCAACACAAGCAATACAATTGTCCATTATAACAAGAATAAACCCTTATATTTCAATTTATTTCCTTCAAGTTTTAGAATCTCTAAGTACTATTCGCGACTTCTTTGTGATATCAAACTTTCTTACAGTTACTACGTACTTACTTCGTGGTTGTTAGAATCAGGATCTAATTTTCTCACTGTTACTGGATATTCTTTAGAAAACTCAGCTAATATCTTTTGAACTCGGAGCAGTCCTAAAATATGAGAAAATATTTATGGCACATGTAGTTTTACTGTAATATGGACTTTGTTTTTATTTTGGCGGATCGGTTTTGGTTTTTAACCGACTTCCAAAAAGGAGGAGGTTATATGTTCCGATGTATGTATTTTTTTTTTTTATGTATGTTCACCGATTTCTCCGCCAACTGTGGGCCGATTTCAAAAATTTTTCTTTTGTTCGATAGGGTATAGTCCTGAGGGGGTCCCATTATCACAAAATCAGGATCTGATGATGGGATCCCAGGGAAATCCAGGGCAACTTTCAAAATTTAT
This sequence comes from Boloria euphrosyne, assembly GCA_951802675.2. NCBI lineage: Eukaryota > Metazoa > Arthropoda > Insecta > Lepidoptera > Nymphalidae > Boloria > Boloria euphrosyne. The sequence continues at coordinate 6,905,196 of OX637879.1, read as the reverse complement.
AGGTACCTATTATGTTTTTTATATATTTTCTAAAGCTGTTCAAGCATTTGCGTCTGAAAATCGTAATCTCATGTGATGAGCTGATGATGGAAGGTAGAATTCTTCAAATGTTATTAATTCTTCATATGTGTTCACCGATTTATGCGTCAATTGTGGGCCGATTTCAAAAATGTATTTTTTGTTTGGTAGGGTATACTTACAAGATGTTCCCATTGTCACCAAGTTAGGATCTGATAATGGGATCCTAGGGAAATCGATGGCAACTCTTAAATTTTATAGGCACTTAGTACATTTTTCATATATTTTCTAAAGACTTTTAAGGATTTGCATCTGATAATTACCATCTCATGTGGATAAGCTGATGATGGAAGGTACAACTCCTCAACGGCTAGGAGTTGAAAGGAAATTCCTTTAAAATTATACATACATATAGACTGATAGTTGTGTTCTTCCAGGCTATTACGTTAATATGATAATAGAAGGTAAATCTCATTAACCTCTAGGAGTTAGGTGGAATAATGGACGTGGTTTATTTAAACTATTTCGTATGGGGAATGTAAACATAAAGATGAGCTCGTAGTTTAGTTACAGCTACAGTAGTCGTAGATAGAGTACTCTTTGGAAACCAACACCGGGGGGTGTTGGTTTCCAAAGAGTACTCTATCTACCCCCCTTTCGGTAGACCCGATAATTAATTACTATTACGTTACATACGTTAATAGGTATGCTCGTTGTTTAATATAAAGCTTAAACAGATTTTAAATTAATGACGTATAGTAAGTCACTATAATTAAATCAGTTAAATAAAAGGCACACAAAAAATGGAAAAATAAGTTATTTTTAAAAAAAAAATTAAACCGACTTCAAAAATACTGCACTAAAAAGAGAAAAATCTAAACTAAAAAGTAGAAAATAATACTTTTAAGAACTTTGTTAATTTTGGAGTCGGTGCCAGCCAGGTATTTTGATTATGTTTACAAATTGATAGATTAATCGAATATGTATCTATTTACTTAGGGTTATTTTGCTTTGGCTGGCACCACAGTTTAGATTTTTCTCTTTTTAGTGCAGTATTTTTGAAGTCGGTTTAATTTTTTTTTATTATAACTTTAAATGATTTTACAAATTGGGCAAACATATCCCTTTTTATCGAATAATTTGGGTAATTTAACTAACAATTACCGAAACTACAATACCACTACAGTACAGTTTATTACTAACTAATGCGTATAGTATAGTAGGCAATTAGTTTGATATTCACTTATATTCACAGTTCACTTTGATAAACTACAATTTTATATCCTCGCGCCACTTATTCCTTTTTCGTATAAGATGGTGGGATTTATTTTCATTCTATGCAATCAATCATCTGAATGACATGCTTTTTGCGAGAAAAAATAGTGAAGATATATTTGATCAAAGTACTTTTAAAAATCATCTTTGTATTTATTTCTTTTTGTGATAAAATTTTACTTACATACTGCTTTTAATATTAAAGTAAATTAAAATAATAGATACTTAGAACATTTTATAATATGATGAAAGATACTAGGATAGAAATATTTACCAGCATCATCTTCGTAAAGAATGGCAAAGTTTTCCCATTTATAGTATTTTAGCAGCATGGCGTACACCTGTAAAATCTCCTCGGCAGGCGGGAAGAAATTTATGGAAATCTTTTTATATGACCAAGTTTCATTGTTTTCAATTTCTCCCTCCTGATTTACTTCTAGTTCCGGATCTAACGGCCGCCAAGCGGCTTGAATGTGTGGTATTTGAGCAATAGCGCATTGATCTCGAACTATTCCTTCAGTCATAATATTTTGGGGACCAAAAACAGCTATCGGACGCATTTCTGTATCGGAACACACTGGAATATAAGAATTAAAATAATTTAAATAACATATACAATGAAGTCGTATATGCGTTTACGAGAATTATTTTGTTTATTATACTTACAGTTCTTTAGTGTAGAGTAACTATCTGTTTTTTTAGGTTGAAGTATATGTGGTTCAAGGCGCCAATCTCTGATAGCTGCAATTTTACAAAATGCTTATGAGTAAAATGTCTCTATTAATGTAAATTGATTTACTTCTTAATTTTCTATTTATCCTATTATCTTGGTATAAATATCAAGATATCACCAAATAACCGAAGAATAAAAGAATGTCCTTCTGGAATTGTAACATTACAATGTCTTAAGTCCGAGTTTTTATGTAGACTAAATATTAACGTAATTTATTGTATATAAATACTGTGGGTTGTAGTATATATTTATTAGTCACAAAATTAGGATCTAATTTAATAACTATAAGTTAGATTTACTACATTTTAGTCAGGTGATTCTTTTCTTCACACATTATTTATGCCTAGATAAGTTAAAGTATTACTACGCTAGAGTATGTTAAATTTAATTACTATGTTACGAAAAAATTTACATTACCTTTGCCTTCCTCCACTCCAGCGTGTAATTCCTCATCCCCCAATTTGGCAACACGCATGCTCTCTTTAAATGCAAGCTTTTGAGTGATTTCATTGCCATCGAATATTCCCGCTTAAATTAACAATAAATAATAATAATATTTTGTTTCTTAAGTATTTGATACAATTTTAGTATGGATTTATATAGTTGTAATAAAATTTTTGGACTCATGTATACGCAATATATTGAAATGTCAAGCATACTCGTATTATTGCTTCGTGGATTAAGTATATTACCTATTTGATACACAATTTCTTTTGTTTCCGTCACCAGCACTTGTGAACTTGTATATTGCACTAAATAACAAAACACTATTGTCAGCCACTTCATTTTTAAATAAATAATAAATCACAACACTCACTAAAATATTTTAAGCAAAGTATTAGGCACGATATTTTGATGAATTTCAAGTCATCGTTCTAATAACTAGGATAACGATAAAGATATTATATGTATAAATTATTAATGGTTTTCACGTTTACTTGAAATTGTTAATTATATCTCTCATAATTAACAGCTAATATTATAAGAAAATTTAATGCGCTCTATGGATATAGCAGAATTGCTTGCGACGTTTAGTCGTGAATCAGGCGACAATAATGACGATTCTATCGCATGTCGGCGTTTTCAGTCAATGTGACCTAAAACTGTTTTCCAAAAATACCTCAGACGGCGAGGTGATGGCTTCCATGCCGCTTGCCGTCTAAACAAAAGTGGCATTTGTTATTTGATTCGTTTTTAAAGTTTATCACCATGCTAATCTTGCAAGTATTTCTCGTCATATTTGTATTAAGCTGGTCAGAAAGTGATGCAACTCATAGTGTACAATATCCTATTGGTTCGTTACAGATTTTTTTAAATACGCATTTCTAGGATTTGTAAGTTTACATATTTTTTAATTTCTAGGAGGCCTTTTTAATTCAAAATCTTTGCCGGCTACAGAAATAGCTTTTGAAAACAAATTGAACGCCAGTTCTACTAAACCCTATCATGGAAGGTCATTTCACTCAACAGTTGTTGATAGTTATTCTACTGCTCTCGAAAGTAAGTATTTCTTATCGTGTGTTGAATAACTTCGAGTATATATTTATATTTTGAATACTTTTAGTATGTAAACTAACTTCCGATGATAAAGGAATAGTCGCATTGGTGGATGCAAGGCCAACTAATGGAATTTGTGACATTACCTGCTTATTGTGCAACCGACTCCAAGTAAGTGCATAATCATTTAAAGATCTCTTGTTGAAAGTTTTGAAACGTTATGCTGAACTCTTCATATTATTACCTAAATCTATATACAACATCAATTACTGTTCGTTAGTCTCGCTAGAACTCATAAACGGTTGGATCGATGTAATAATTCTTTTTTAGTTTAGTTGATGCAGTGTCAGGGGTGGTTTAAGTATAAAAAATAGTAAAAAAAAATATGGAAAGAAAATTGCAGAAAATCTGAAAGTTTAGAACTGTTTATTTTGTATGGGAATCACTACCCATTAAAACGCACCTGGGAGCGGTATATTTTAATAAAAAAAATAAGTAAAAGAAGTGTTTTCATTGATACATCTTTTTTACATTACAAAAATATCTAAACATTTTTATAGATACTTCATTTAACGATAGGATGGGAACTACCGGCAACGTTAGAGAAGAATTTGTTTACGTTTTCGTACCATCCTCCACCCGAACTGGTTTCAAAAGCTTATGCAACGCTTATCAAAAATCTTCAATGGGAAAAATTCACATTTTTCTACGAAGACGATGGCAGTGAGTTAAGTTAATATATATTTAAAAAAATAAAAGTAATATCCTTTGGATACATTATTAACTATAAGGCAATATATAGGTGGTACATGGTATGGTGGGAGTATCTTTAATACTGAAGTTACCAAGACCAACTCAATGGAAGCATTTCTTTAGTTCAAGAAACGACTTTCTTATTAAAAAAAGCTTCCTCAACCGGATATCGAACCAAATTAAATTGCAAAAAAGAAACGTCACTATTTAATCAACTTAATCGATAAATGATAAAGATAAATCTTTACCACCCTATTCGTCCCGTAAACATTGCGATTTAGAAAAAGAAAACGAAACGATAAAAATGAACATGACGTAACAAATATACAGGACATGGAAGACAAGTGTTTTTAATACTGAAAATATTAAGTTTCATCAAGGAAATTTCTTCTTTAATATATATTAGTTGAAACATTATATATACAGTATAAATGAAATCGATCTACTGGTTGAGAGTACGCATCACTTGAGAACGACGGCTGGACTGATTCTTTTAATATTTGTAATCGACCAAATAAGAGAGAGGGTAAAGTAAGATAAGTTACACGAGAAATGGAGGAAGTCGAAAATAGATAAAAACAAATTCTCTTGATTGAAAGGATCACAAACAAAATTGAATGTCCCTCGTTATTTTGAATTATGGTTTTTAAATAATATTAAAAATTAATTAATAAAATTGCCAATATTTAATGATTTTTACCGTAGGTTTTATCCGTCTTCAAGAAGTGATACATTCATGGCCGTATAAAATGGAACAAATTTTATACAAGCAGTTGGATCCGCTGGGAGACAACCGGGAAACTTTTAAATACGTTTTTAAGGTAGCCCACATGAGCCATCATATTTTAGATTGTGATACGCGGAATACACATAAATATATGAAAGAAATTGTTCAAGTTGATAATTCAACTCAATATCAAGTAAGTCAAAAATTTTATTACTTTAAATAGGGTTAATTTCGAGCACTAATATATTTTTTTAAATAAATAGAGTTAAATATAAATAATTAATTACAAATTAGAATTTAAAATCTTGTTTCATTGGGATGTTACTACTTATACTAGTACTACGATATATTCTTAAAATGGATACTCTAGACTTTCTTAAGTCCGAGGTAAGATTCTCTCGCCGTTGACTCGGGAGACCTGGGAGTCGAGTCTTACCTGCTACACCTTCTTACCTTCCTCTTAGATTTTAATTATAATTTGTATAAATTAATAAAAGCAGTGGACGGATTTTGACGAAATTGGGTGTGATGAAAACTGGTTCATTATATAGGATATTTATTACCGTGGGATTTTTTTTATTAACATCTCTGAGAAATATATTGTATACCCTTAAAATGTATATAGTGAGTTGACGGAACCGAGCGGAGCGAGAGCGAAGCGCTCGTATATTATAAACTAGAAAGACTGGTAGACCTTACTCTGCCGTGTTCGGAAAATAAACATTTCAAAACGAATATACCGAGCCTTGATCTACTAACATGTCCATCACGATTATATATTATATAATTTAGAAAGATAATTTTTTTCTTGTTACAGAGTTTTATTCTAACTAACCTCGATTCTTATATGGTAGATTTAAAAGAGATTGTTGATTTGAGGGCCAATGTCTCTACACTGCATATGACGAAATCGGATGATATAGGTTGGAAAGATATAAATATGGACGTGGGAAACTATGGCATGCGGGTATTTATACTGTATTAATATTAATATAATAATAATTATTAAGCTTAATTTAAAAAGAAATGTATTTTTTCCAAAAAAGGAAACATTAAAATTTTTTGTATGTTTTTAAATAACTTCAATAACGCGTTTGAAATTGTACATAAAATATTAAATAAAATATGAATATAAATAGTCAAGCAGATAGCTATAACTACGCGCTCTTTTTATTATAATTCTTAGGTAAACATAAATTTCCTACTTTAAAATTTGAAATAAATTATTTGATGGCTTCCCTTGCAGCTTGAAACAGCATTAGCTGCAGACGCTTTGAGTCATTTAGAGAAATCTTTGTCAACTTTAGATATAGACATAAAAAGATTACCTAATCCTCCACCATTATGTCTCAAAAATTCAGACGACCCTGGAACAGAGTACAGTGTTTGGGATATGGGAAGTGATCTACATGAAGCATTGTTAAAGGTAAGAAGCTCACGTTACGAAAAAAGCAATAAAACCCCCACTCGTAGACAGTTTTTATTATTGCTTATTAAATCGTATACATAACTGTACGTGATACAGCTAAATAAAATGAATGTACTCAGTACTGTTCTTCTCTTTCCACTGAAGTCTAGACAGCTTATGTTTAGCTTATGCTACGACGGATCTAGAACATGCACCCTTTGCGAAAATTTATCCAGCAGTTTGTAGTAGTAGTCATCTGAGTTACCACATTGCTCTCAGTCTCAGTCTCTACTCTCTACTGTAGCTGTAAATAAATTTAGTATTATTTAAGCTTTAAGAGTCGCTAGTCGCTGTTACAAATCCTCTATTAAATTACTTGAATATGCATACATATTATGGCAGTGGTACCCCAGATGTAACGTATGAAAAATGTATGTATTTAAATAAATTCAATTACACAGAAAATTATAATTGTTTTACAGCTCCTAATATTATATACCGGTCGGACAGATTTTCGTGCGAATGAAATAACGCTCTACGAAGCCGAAATTAGCCGACGCGGACGATTTCTTTCCAAATGTCGATGTGCAATATTTATTGCCGGGTACTATACATACATATTCAGCTAGTATCAAATAACATGCCAACTGCTTGACATTTAAATCAAGTTAGAAATTTCGGTACAAATGGCCCTGAAAGCATACTAGATTCAGTAAAGATTAATTATACATGATCACTTAGTACCTAACTAATTGAGGTTCGTCTTAGATTGCCGCAGCTATCCTCAACATATAGAACTATATACATAACTAGACTAGCTATATAATGGTACTTACCGTTACCGTATTTTGCTACCAATCTCTCACACTTGATGGAAACATTGTATATATGTAAAATCATACATTTACATATTTTAAGGTCAAATGCAATTTAAATTATTATTGATATTTAGGGGAAAATTTGTGTTTGGTATATAAAAAAACAATGACATTTAAGTTTGCTTAACTGTACATAAATCTGTTTGCTTCAATGAAACATTAAATACTTCGATTACCCGTTAAAAGATCCTTCTTGAACTTTACATTTTGTGTAACTTAATGAAAAATATACGTATTTTTCATTAAGTTAATACAATATCCCCGTCTATATATGAACATTGAACACACAACAATTTAGCGTTTGAAATGTAAAAAAAATCTTAGCAACATTTAAACAGTACCGTAGTTTGAGTTTGCCTCACAACGTGCCCCATAGTAGCGTATTGGTCTTTGTTTGGTGGTTGTGAAGTAAACACGTGCGAAGGAAAGTGGGCGAAAGCTAATATGAATAACATACTCGTAGTCAATAAGCGTACGTAATAGCAATAAATATTAACAGTATGTAAGAAGGATATGCAGTAATTAGTAATTATTGTTTAGTTATAAAACTAACATATTATATATTAAGTAGTTATGTGGTATTAAATCCTTACTAATATTATAAATGCGAAAGTGACTCTGTCTGTCGCTCTTTCACGCCAAAACTACTGAACCAATTTAAATGAAATTTGGTACATAGATAGTCTAGAGCCTGAGAAAAGACATAGGCTACTTTTCAAGGCGAAAAAAGGGCTGTAAGGGGTTGAAATAGGGGATGAAAGGTCCCCCCAACGTGCGTCCACCTTGTCGTGGTATGCGTTAATGTATTTCCCAACTATAAAAAAAGGGGATGAAAGGGGATGGAAATTACGTTATTTTTTAAAGCTAGAAGCTTGAAATAATATTAAATAATATTTTTTAGGCTTTTGATTAGATATTAATAAGACAGTCAAAGTTTGTAAAAATTTCATATTAAATGGGGTACCTATTTAATAGTAGTAATAGGTGTAGTATTTAATATATTGAATTTACTACATAAAATAAACATATGAGACACTTAGTTTCTATAGTTATACTGTTACTATTTCTATATGTAGAGTGTGAAGATTTTTTCAGATTATAAATAATTTTTAAATCTCATATTAAAATATTGATTATTATGTTTAGATAGTGCATAGTGCGTGTAAAGGTAGGTACTTAAGGAACAAAAAACCGCTAGTATTTTCCTAAGAACCTATACAGTATGCTAAATATTTAAACGTTATCTTTATCGATAATCGCTATATTATGATATACGAATAGTAGACAAGGATCTGCAAATTGCATATTTATCATATATGATGATATATTAATGTTTTCTTACGGGTCTGTGGAAATGGGAATGAACCTCATATAATAACCGACGCACCTAGAATAACAGACTAAATATAGTTTCTATATATTTCAGACGGAATACTCTGGTTTTACGGGGAATATTTCGTTTGATAAATTTAGAAAAAGGAAAAACTTTATTCTGTATTACTCAAAGCTGAGTTATGAAAGTCAATTCATTAACGTTGGCTATTGGAATTCCAAAACGGATACCATACTGGATGAAAAAGTAGTGACTGAACGTTCTCAAGCTCGCACACCTAAATCTTTAATAAGGGTAAGAGAACTTTGTGAATTTTGATAAATAATGCATTATTTAATTATAAGCAAATTATAAATTTTTAATAATGAAGAAATTATATATTTTTTTGTAACTATTACTAACTTTAAGTAGTGATAAAACAAATATATTTTTATACGCTATACCCTCGGCTCCGCCCGCGCTCGAGGGATAAAAAATTAGGGTTATAGGATTTTTTTTGATGCCAAATCATAAGAAAAAAGTGAGAAATAAAAATTTGGTCTAAAAAAATTAAATATCTGTAGAGGGCCACCCTTATCACCTAGGGAAAAAAAATTAGCCAACAATCTATTCTCAAACTTACCAAATATGCCTACACAAAAAAAATTTATAAAATCGGTCAAGCCGTTTCGGAGGAGCTCCAGATTTTTATATATAAGAGATTAAGTTTATATTTAGAAAACGTCTTTAGGATATGCAACCATAGCTATAACTATATACTTGGCTCTAGTGGCTAGCACGTAGCTATCGGTATAGTTCTGAAGTAAATGAGAAACAAAAAGGCTCATAGTCAAGCTTTTCAGTCGAAAAATTCACAGTAACAATCGGACAACAGTTTTCACTTTTTAGTACTTAACCTCCACTATGTTATGTTGTACGATGGTGTGACATTATATTTTCAATTTATCACGTGTATTTATCTTATCATTTAAGATAGCATCCATTCAAGGAAAACCTTATTTTGATATACAAGTATATAAAAACGGAACAACAACATACGAAGGCTATGCAGTGGATTTAATACAAGCTGTATTTGATTATATTGAAAAAGAAAAAAATGAAAAATATGAGTATGAATTCTATCCAGTTGAAGACTATGGAACTCCAATTGCGGGGACCAAAAAATGGGGCGGGATAGTAGGAGAATTGTTGGAACATGTAATTTTATTCAATATTTTATTATTCTAGTACTAATAAGTCCTAGTTTTGCTTTATAAACATCCGAGTAACCTTTATTATCGCATTCGACAAACACAGGATGCCATACATCAATAGCACGACAAACATGTTGTAAAGCATGTGTGTACAGCTGCACATTTAATATAAGTTATAATACTATAAAGTTGCATAAGATCATTCGTAAAATTAATATAACTACAATGTTTGATTGTAATCGTTTTGCAGAAAGCTGAACTGGCAATATGCGATATAACAATCACTTCGGAGCGCAACGCAGTGATCGACTTCTCAACTCCCTTCATGTCCTTAGGCATCAGTTTGCTCACTAAAGAACCGGAAGCAGAAGAGCCAGACATGTTTTCATTTATAAAGCCATTGTCGTTAGACGTCTGGCTGTATTTGGCAACTACGTACATTATTGTTTCATTTGTATTATTGATTTGTGCTCGGTAAGCATTGTTTTATTTATATGGAATGATGGATTTAAACTATCTTAGTGTATGTAATGTAATAGAAAAATACGATTGTTTTGTATAAAAATCTAATATTTCGTAGTTTTCTATAGAAGTACGTAACTTGTAAAATACCATCTCGTTTAATACGGAAATTATGGACCAATATTTACAAGTAGATCTAAATTTACGTGTTTTTTAGAGGAACGATGTTTTTACCTCAAAAGGAAAAAACGGAACCCTTATAGGTTCACTGTTGTCTATCTGTCTGTCAAGACCCTTTTTCTCAGGAACGTTTGGAGGTGTCAAGCTAAAATTCATATCAAATATTCAGGTCTACTGTCCAAGCCAACGCAATCAAACGATACAGCCGTTTATGCTGCAAATTTTCGACACTCGCTACAGAAACAAAACCTACAGGTGAACATGAACTCACAATCTTGAAATTTGGTACGAAGCAAGCAAGCTGTGCTGTAGCACAGATAAAGAAAAAATCACTAAAAACATAAATTTTTAGTTACGTCATATAGTAAAAATATTTTTAATAATTTTAAACTTACTACCCCTTTCCTCATGAACGCGTAAAGGAATTAAATTGTAATTTATATCAAATACTTAAATCTATAATACATTTAAGCTGTAACAAAATCAAACTTCTAAGTCAACGCAATCAAAAGAAACAGCAATTTAAGCCGCATATTTAAAAACTCACAACGACTCGCAAGGGAATCAAAACGTAAGAAGGATACTTCCAGTCAATCTAGAACCTTGAAATTGGGCATGAAGCAACGGTTTATAGCACACATAAAGGAAAAATTCCAAAAAATAAAAATAGTTGAAAATTAAGAGATGTATGTATACATAGTTGACCGAGTTGTATGGGCGCTCATACAATTTGAGGACTAGCTCATTGGTATAGATAATGGTACGAAACCATTCGCGCGCGAGTCCGACTCGCACTTGGCCGAATTTTTTACTTCTCATATCAAAAGGATAGTTATTTTAATAGTAGCCAATTTGGCACACTGTATAGGCATCACTGTTTGCTTTACCGAATGAATTATTTTCGAATGAATGTACGAGTAGAAGCTATATAATCTTCCTTTGGTTTTAAAAATGCATAGGTACTTTCATATGAGTATATGGCAAAACATGAAAGTCATGTAAAGTACATACACAAAGACATGTTCTACCTACATAATACATATTATTGTCTTGCAGTATGAGTCAAGGAGATTGGGTGAATCCGCATCCCTGTAATCAAAACCCGGAGAACCTGGAAAATATCTGGAGCCTCTACAATTGCATGTGGCTTACCATGGGTGCAATTATGACTCAGGGTTGTGATATACTACCAAGGTACAATCGTATATAAATTTCAGTGATATAAACCAAAACAACCTTTCTTTTCACCCTTTTATATATTTTTATTTTTTCCCAAAAAATAGTAGGTAAATAAGGGCTGATTTTTAAGCGTTTGGTTATTCATTTGAAAAAAAAAACCCTAAATGTTATTAGTATTAAATATAAAATTTACATTGGCAAAAATGTAAATTAAATTATTTAAAATATTATTTCCTGCCATTTATTTTTTTTAAATTATTTCATGCAAATGTTGGCCTCCACTACTACGTTTTAAATGATCCATACGCGAAATCCAATTGTGAGGTACTTTTTCAAGCATATCGGCTGGAATATCACGTATAACACGTATAATGTAGTTTTCAATGTTGTAAATTTTATATATAACACTATATTATGGTTTTGTTTCAAATAAAAAAACCAAACGCTTAATACCGTTACTTTGTTTTATATTTGTATTTATGTAAGACTCTGAAAGCTATATTAAGACTATGAAAGCTGTTAACATGAATATATATGTATATAAAATTTTTCACAAGTTTAAAATCACTTTAGTTCATATCCATGTTTACTAAATATAAGTTTTTAGATGTAAACCAAAGATAACTTCCAGAATCGCAACTTTCAATATCACGCTATATTTTAAATTCCATATACTATTTCTAATTTAAATTGGCCATTGGCTCTAAATACGCCATTTTTTAAAATTTCATCTCATATGTACTTACTTTTAATTTAAATGTAAATTTTCTTATTAGAGCGGCAGGTTCGCGTTGGGTAACTGGCATGTGGTGGTTTTTTGCCCTTATTGTGACTGCATCCTACACCGCCAACATGTCTACCTTCCTCAGTGAAAGCCGACGCAATAATGAAATTAAAGACGTGAAGGACCTCGCTGATCAAAATGCTATAAGTTATGGGGCACTAAGTGATGCTTCGACCTATAAATTCTTTGAGGTAGTCTCTTAATTTTATATTTTATGTATTGTTTAGTTAGTAATGCTTGAAATATCAACAGAAATCTTTTCAATAGACATTTTACAAAAGTGTGTACAATAAATATTGATATGTTTAGTAGAATTTTTCTAATCACCTGTTTCTTGGTTCAAAAAGATAACAAAATAATACTAAATCCGAAAATAATTTATGTAAATACAAAACTAATCCAAATTCAAAAAGAGATCTAAATTATCGTAAATAGTAAATACCTGACCACTGACTATTCTGTAATAAAAATAAATGGGTTATTAAGGTTTTTACTGGCAAACTAGCACTTAAATTAAAATTTAAATATAACTTCAATGACGACACGCAGGCTCAGTTTGTAGCCCTACTTGCTGTGCCAGCGGTCGCGGGTTCGAGTCCCACTGGGGGCATTCATTTGTTGAGCACAAATGCTTGTACTTGTACATGGGTGTTAATGTTTATTATAATATATAAACATACAAGTATATAAAGTTTATGTATTTAAAGTTTTATGTATAGTATATCAACTATCTGGTGTCTGTAACAAAGACCTCATAGCTTACCACGGAACTGGATGGCGCTGTTTGTAACAATGTCCCACATATTTATTTATTTATTTAACTAGAGAAAATATGAATAAAAAGAAAATTAATTAAGTAGATTCATAATATTAAATAAGTACAATCTTCATTTGAATTGGAAATTGGTACGCTTATGAGTTATGATGAAGTAATTTAAACACTTGACGTCGTTTGTATGTGTTTTTATGTTAGTATATATTACTTTTTAACTCTAAAATGGCTGAACGGACTTATGTAGAAATCTGCTACTACTACCTTAAGTAACCCAAGCTACTGTTGTCTGTTATGCATTAAGGTAAGTCTGTAGTTTTTCTTTAATGAAATTAGAGTCGCTGCCAAATATACCAGTTGTTTGTTTAGTTTAGTATGAAGATCATTAAATATATTTCAGACGTCAAACGACACCCTGTACAAGAAGCTATGGGGTGTAATGAAATCTGCTAGGCCCACTGTTTTTACTACTTCAAATGACGAGGGTCGAGATCGTGTACAAAAAAGTAAAGGAAAATATGCATTTTTCATGGAATCTACAACCATTGAATACTATATGCAGAGATATTGTGATTTAAAAATGGTCGGTTCAAAGTTAGACTCGAAGGATTATGGTATCGCTATGCCTAAAAGTGAGTCTTAATATTATTGTTTATTCTTTCAACCAATGGTTTTAAAATAGATGTGACAACTTCTAAATCGCCGTACACTGTTTTAAAATTTTTAACGGAAATTATTTTATATTTTAAAAACTTAAATAAATTCCGTTAAAAAATTTAAAATAAATTAAAAACAAAAACCGACTTCAAAACTATATAAACCTAAATTACAAAGTAAAAAATAATTATTTTAATTACACAGTTTATTTTGGAGTCCGTGCCAGCCAAAGCAAAATAATCTTAAATTAATCTATCAATTCGATTAATCTATCAATTTGCAAACATAATCAAAATACTGTACGAAATTTCATTGCAAAGGCAAGATTTTTTTGTTAAATATAATTATTTATGAAATAAACAAAATTTATTATATGGAATAAATTTATTTACCTATAAAGTTGTAGTTTTGTTTTGAACTGGTCAATAGTCTAATAAATAATTAAGTAACTTTAAATTGTAAAATCTACATATTTATAATTATTATGACTACTTACAATGAGTTTAATTTTAACTTCTGCCTGATTTAATATTGTTGATATTTACAGATTCACCTTATAAAACAGCAATCGATATTGCAATAGTTGCGTTACAACAAGAAGGGACCTTATTAAATTTAAAACGAAAATGGTGGGAAGAAAGGGATAATGATGGAAAATGTCAAGTGAGTATTAATTAATATACCGTGCTTATAGGATTGTAGTAACTTTTATTACGTGTATATTCATGCATAGCGTCTAACCTGATTAATTAGCAATGTAGGCATTAACGTTAATATAGTTAAAGTTACTAAAATAAAAAATAAAAAGTTCTTGTGCACCTTGCGAGTCGAGAGTAATTCAAGTGACTGTTCTATACATCATATTTTTTTAAATATTATTGGGTCTATATAAATATAAAGGTATAAGGATAAATATTAGTTTCTACTAGTAGCATAAAAGTTGAAAATTAAATCTGTTATACTTATTTTTTTTTTTTAATTTGTTACGTTTAATCGTAAATTGTATGAAGATTAAATTGCCATTATATGTTATTTATAATTAGAACACTAGTTTTTTTTATATTCTTATATTAAACATAAATCGTTCAAAATAAAAACGTGCTTAAATCTTCTTTTTTAGAAAGAAAAGAAAAAAGAAGACGATGATAGCGGTTCATTGCAGATGAAAAATACCAGCGGAATTTTTTTGGTGCTATTGATCGGTGGATTTCTAGGGCTTATCGTAGCTATTATAGACTTCCTTCTGCATGCTAAGGAGATATCTGTCAAGGAAAAGGTACTGTAATATCACTAACTATTTACCGCCTCATTACAATTTAATAAACAAGTTGTTAATTTTACAAAATCTTGTTACTTTGCGTATTAACCAAACTTGGATCGATGGTGATTTTTCGGTCAAGCATGCTTTCGGGAGCTTGTGACACTCGGCTACCTTTTATCTTCGCATATTCCTCTTGTCCTTATTCAAAAAGTATGTTGCTGAATAGGCTATTTGACAATGAAAAAAATAAAGTGTCAATTACTGTTATCAGTATAGATTATCAGTTTAAAAATGGTTATTTATTAACGTAAGTTGAAAATAATATATTTAAAAATCCGTAAATAAAAATGAGTTTTTTTAAACGTTTGTCACGTGACACAAAACGCCTCTAATTGGTCGGGTTTATGATGACGTCACCGGCTTGGTAAACAAGCTCGTTTGCCTACTCGCGCCTACTGTGCTAACTTTCAAAATTGAGATTTTCCTCTATTTTATCCGTCTTTAATCTTTATTTGTGTGATTTATTCGCAATATTTTATAACGTTTACGTTTCTGTCAAGTACTTTTACCATGGACAACGATTTTGTAAAAGCAAACAGAAGAAACCTGCCCGAAGTTGACGCAATCATGGTGGAATTATTTTTCAAAAATAATTCCGATTTTTATGCTTCGGAACTAAGAAATGTGAAAACAGCAAAGTACTTAAGTATATCTACTTAATAAATAACACTTTAGAAGACAAGACAAGACAAGACATTATCTTTTAAAATTATTTTCTGGCTGAAACCCATTTTGTACTGATAGTAATTTGCCATGTCATTTTCTATCTGTAACAAACAAACAAGTTAGTCGGGATTTTTAGTTAGCTAGAATTTGTAACGAATATTATGGAAAGCAGTGGAAATATTCTAAGTGAGTTGCAAGAGACATTCCGAAAACATTAGAATCAATAACAAAATGTTTACATTCTGAATGCAATAAATTATTACAAAAAGTGTACTTAAATATTATGTTTACTAACATCGAAATGGTCTTCACAGAAGAAAATATTTGTACAATTCTCTATGTCCTTAGGATCCCTCCGAGAAAGTTGTAACCACTGTCGGCGCACTTTGACATTTTTTGGAACACTTACAAATAGTTTTTCCGGAGTTTTTATCGACGTATTTGTACATTTTAAAACTGCACACCATTTGTAACCCATTTTGTTACATAAATCACTGTGCAAATATAAATTCAATCGTACTTTCGTTGTTTGTTTACAAAAAATGTATGTGGATGCTAGATGTCACAGATCACAATACAAGCCGGTGACGTCAGTGACCCGATTGCAGCGCCATATTGTCAAAGTAGCCTTTTGACGCGCTATTTAAATATTTAATTTTTAATTTGATATTACAAGTAAACTTAACTATATATATACAAAGCATATGTACACTTAATTATTACTGTACAAGTCGTGTCCGCGTGGAATAGTGGCAAGAATGCTAGCTGCATTTCCCCGTTGAATGGCAATGCCGATTCTTTGGGCGAAAAATGAGCCAGCTCTCTTGTCACCAGTGGAGGCGATAAGACGAGGTGTGATGTCTTTTAAAAAGTGCTTAGCACTTTGACTCCATGGGCCAAGGGTTTCAACAGCAAAAGGTACAAAAATATAATTTTGAATACGGGAGGCATATTTACGTATCTTGAGAAGTTCAGCCTTCTCCGCCGCTGCCCCCACTTTAGACGCCGTCTCCTTGACATGGGACGGGGCCAATGTGTCAACACATGTAGCGTCCCACATTAACGCCCGTCCCCTTTCCCAAGGAACCAGCGACAGACCATCAGGTCTCTTGCCATCATCTCGACTTATTCCAGACGGCTCAATGAGAGCAGGAATGTCATGGTTGCAAGAGCCCTTTTGATGGTATCATTTAGGGAACCGTGACGAAAAAGTCTACCTGAACTTCTTCGGCAAGAGAGTCCATGGAGTCCATTAAAGTCGACCTCTTTTCCACACGGGCACCTGTGATATTGATATTTGATATTTTTCAGCAAATATGTACTAGAATTAAAAATAACAACTTTTACTGGGCCCCTTAACCTCTACTAAATAATATAAAATGGATTTTAAAAACTTGTCAAATAGCCTATTATATTAGAATACTTGAACGGTCGCGGTATCATTTGTATCATAATTAACAATGTGAAAGTTACTAAAGGACACGCGGTTTTGCAATCCCTAACTATTAACATAAAAGAATTCTATATTTAAATTAATAATAATCAGCTTAAATGACTTATTTTAACTAATATACTGTTTATAAAGCTTGTCTTGAGTAAATTTCTACATTTATTGGGTCCACCATTCACCATTCAGTTAAAAAAAATCTATATCAATAGATCTAACAATAAAGTTAGAGAATTTGTTTTTCATTTTAGCGATGTAAATAAATAGTATTACAAATTTTAGGCTGTATTTTATTCCTATTTGGAAGCTGCGCAATGTTAATTGTTTAGTTGCAGTCGAAATTTTACGTTTACAATTTAATTTAATTCTTTATTCAATTTACACAATTTATGTTTTAGCTTATACAATTTTTAAAACCAGATAAGGTACAGTAGGTACATTTTATTTTCTTTTGGTTTGTAATTTAATTTTATACTAAAATCAATCTAGTCGCATAAATATGTGTCTTGTCAAAAACACATCAGTTTTACGTTACTCTATTCTAGGTTACTATTCAATACGAATAATTATTTTAAATATTAAGTTAGTATGAAGGGTTCTGTATCATCAAATATTCTTTGTGGGTGTACAAATTCTAGTTCGAATCTTTTTTCTCGTCTATAATGATCGCCGCATATGAGCTAGAGTAACCCACGAAACCCTACCAGCAGTAATGAACTGTAAGATTATTTATAGAGGGACTTTCCATAATTTCAATTAGGCCAAGACACGGTTTGTGAAGATGTAAGCTGCATTTATAACGAGAGGTCCATACTCGTCCCGATGATGAAGTCGCGTTTCATATACTTCTTGTACATACTCGTATATGCATCTTTGTGTTTGTGACAAGTTTGTGTGTCACCTAGATTTCGACACATGTCCAACAAGCACATGCTTGTTTCAGTAGTAGTGTTCTGTGTGAACTCTTATTAACACTCGTAAGGTTTCCTATTTAGCGGTAGGACCAAGTTATACAAATTTGAATAGAATGAATAGCGCGTAACTTACTTTTAATTATGAGAAAAATAACGGAGCCAGTGGATTTCTTTTTTGTGCAGATTGTCAGTACAATTGGGTGTAGGCATTAACCAAGGTATGTTTATTTTTTTCAGATAACCTTCAAAGAGGCATTGGCCAGTGAATGGCGAGCGTCGCTACACCCGCGAGCTCTACATAAGCCCGTAGCTCCCCCACGCTCGGCCGCACCGTCCACAGCCACCCCATCTCCGCAAAGAGAACGGTCGCAATCTAGAGCCGTCTCTGTTCTCAGAGCTGCAACATCATTCATAAACTTTGATGAAATTTATTAATTTACCATCGAGTTTTGTGTGACGAACATTTAATATAAATAAATTTATGTAACTTTCGTTCAGGAATTGCTATTTAAGAATTAAACATAGTTAAATTATTAAGTTCACCTTGTTATTGAAATTTTGTGAAATAAAATTACAATTGAAAACAAACTGGTGTTTTATTGCGTTAAAGAGTAGAAAATATATTATACTGCAATAAATCAAACCCATCATTTAGTCACATTATGCAAATTTATTGATACAAGATCTTGTTGCGAGATTTTCTTGAGTAATGTTAAGTACTTATTACATTTTATAGAAAAAGATAAAATACGAGGAAAGGAAAAGGTACTTAAAGTTAGCGTGTCAAAGTTAATATAATATAAATATCAAATATAGCTACTTTTACACAAATCTTTCTTAATATTATAATGTAGCCGAGCACTATTGATTTTTAACCGACTTCCAAAAAGGAGGAGGTTCTCAATTCGTCTCTATTTTTTTTGAAAATTCCACCTAAGGGTGTTTTATAGTTTTATAAATATTTATTATAACTGTGGTGTATTTAATAGTAATGTTATGGAAATTTCAGGAGTGTTTTAATTCATACATGCTTTGATTATTATTTATCTAAATTATAAAACTTTATAGATCCCTCATTTAATGCAAGGATGGGAAATACCGGCAACATTAGAAAATAATTTGTTTACATTTTCGTACTATCCCACACCAGAACTGGTTTCAAAAGCTTATGCAGCGCTTATCACAAATCTTCAATGGGAAAAATTCATCGGTTTTGAAGTATGTATATAGGTAAATGGTTTTCCATTTGTAAGCGAGTCCAACGAGAAGCGAATTTCAGCTTTTATGTAAATTTTAAATCGAATTGAGGCAAATGGGCTAAAATATTTCATTTAAAACCCATCATGTCAGAAAATAATTAAGAAAATTAATATATCACTTCAATTGTTCATTTAGAAAATTAAGAAACACATTACAAGGCGTTTTCTGAACGTCTAGCCATTTTGTCATGTGCCGATAGCTTTTGAATATAGTATATAAAAATTTGGTTATCTTGAAAGACCTTTCAAGATACACAAGTTACAGATTTCGGCCTCAGTATCCTATCAGTATGCACAGTGACAGTGCACAAGTGTTTGTTCCAATACACTCATTATTACTTTTTAATCGCAAAGTACTGGGGCGATACTTTCACACGACATTAAAATTTTTTAGCAAAAGCTGGACTTACGATACATAGAATTATTGGCAATGTACTGTGGCAATGTAATGATAATGTTGAGTGGATGAAAAAATTGTTTTTAAATTGGCTTTTCGGCTTTTTCAGAATTGGTTTTATATATTATAAGCTCTAATGGATTTTTGAAATTAAGAGAAAAACGGACCCATGAGTACTTAAGCTGAGAGATTTTTTTTGTATGAAAATAAATCTATACATAAACTTAAAATTGTAACCTATAAATTAAATATTTTTTGAAAATTTTATT
This sequence comes from Boloria euphrosyne, assembly GCA_951802675.2. Classification (NCBI taxonomy): domain Eukaryota; kingdom Metazoa; phylum Arthropoda; class Insecta; order Lepidoptera; family Nymphalidae; genus Boloria; species Boloria euphrosyne. The sequence goes on along the minus strand of OX637879.1, from coordinate 6,885,074 downwards.
CAAGTACCTATCGTAGTTAATTTTATTAATGTAGTAAGGAACATGTTACGATATAGAGGCGGAATATTTTTGAATGTCTGTTATTTTGACGATTCTATCGCATGCGGCGTTTTCAATCTATGTGACCTAAAACTGTTCTCCAAAAATACCTCAGACGGCGACGTGATAGCTTCCATGACGCTTGCCGTCTAAACAAACGTGGCATTTGTTATTATATTAGTTTAAAAGTTTATCACCATGATTCTCTTGCAAGTATTTCTCGTCATATTTGGACTAAACTGGCCAGGCAGTGATGGAGCTCTCAGTGTTCAATTTCCTATTGGTTCGTTATGGATTTCCTAAAATATGTATAGCTAGGAGTTGAAAGTTTATATTTTTTTAATATTCTAGGAGGCCTTTTCAATTCAAAAACTTTGCCGGCTACAGAAATAGCTTTTGAAAATAAGTTGAACGTTGTTTCTAGTAAACCCTTTCATGGAAGATCATTTCACTCAAAAGTTGTTGATAGTTATTCTACTGCGCTCGAGAGTAAGTATTTTTATCGTGTGTGTCAGTTTAATAACTATGACTAAGTTTATATTATTTCTTTAATCTTTTCAGTATGCAAACTTACTTCTAATGATAGAGGCATAGTCGCATTGGTGGATGCACGACCAACTAATGGAATTTGTGATATCTCTTGCTTATTGTGCAACCGACTTCAAGTAAGTGTATAAATATTTAAAGAAAAACGGTTTAAAAATACTAGCTGGGCTCTTCATAGTATTATCTACTTTTTAGTTGTTATATACATTATATAGTAATGTTATGAAAAGTTCAGAAGTATTTAAATTCATACATGCTTTGATTATTATGTATGTAAATTATAATACTTTATAGATACCCCATTTAATGCTAGGATGGGAAATACCGGCAACGTTAGAAAAGAATTTGTTTACGTTTTCCTACTACCCTCCACATGAACTTGTTTCAAAGGCCTATGCCACGCTTATCAAAAATCTTCAATGGGAAAAATTCACATTCTTCTACGAAGACGATGGAAGTAAGTTAAACTGTAAAATATGTAATATAAAAATAATTTCTTTTGTATGCACAACTTTAATTGTTTGTCGCAAATGCTTATCTAACTACGAGTATGTACATATAAACGAAACAAAACAATGGTAAATGAATAACTTAAATGGCTGGACCGATTATGCTGTTTTGTTGAAATAGTGTTGTTTATAATAGACCAATTTTTTGCAAAGACAAAATTAGTTGCTTACAGTTTAAGGAAATCAGGAACAACAATTTTTTTGTTAGTAGTACTTTTGACTCAATTCGAAGACCACAAAAATTGAATGTCCCGTCCCGACAATATCTGTGAGTCTGCTAGATAGCTACAATATGTAGCTGGTAATTTTGATAGACCGCTTTTAAATAATATTAAATTACATAAATACATTCGGCAATATTTAATGACTTTTACCGTAGGTTTTATCCGTCTTCAAGAAGTGATACATTCATGGCCGTATAAAATGGAACAAATTTTATACAAGCAGTTGGATCCGCTGGGAGACAACCGGGAGACTTTTAAATACGTTTTTAAGGTAGCCCACATGAGCCATCATATTTTAGATTGTGATACGCGGAATATACATAAATATATGAAAGAAATTGTTCAAGTTGATAATTCAACTCAATATCAAGTAAGTTATTTTTTTTAATAGGAATAATGTTAAATATTTATGTTAAAAAATTAATGTTAAAAAAAACTTCATAATCTATATATATAAAAATGAATCCCTATTTTCCTTAGTCATGACATCACGCGTGAACGGCTGGACCGATTTCGCTAATTATAAAATTACGGCGTTTGATGTATCATGTTATGGCCGTTGCCACGGTGCGTGCGTGTTACCATTGCGGTAATTCATATAATGAAATCAAATATATACCGAGCGGTGCGAAGTAAATATATTATACAACGCGTACCTAGGGACGAACCCGAGCGAAGCGATAGTGAGCCCCTATTTATAAATAAAAATTAGTAATTATCCAATGTTGTGAAAATGGTGCAACGATCTATTCTTGGAACAGATATTGAAATGGCATGTCCTCAAAAATATTAATTTTTCTTACGTACAAATTTTCATTCATCTGTTCCTTTTGCAACTTATCACTAACGAATAATTCAGTGTGATATGTCATAGCGAAATCCCTCGCCGTTGTGAAGAGGATAGTGTAACTTACATTGTGTTAATTAAGCTACAGTTATATCAAAATTTATTTACTATTTATTCAGTTATTTATTTATTTATTCATTTATTCATTTATTCAGTTATTTATTTCTTTATTCATTTATTCATTTATTCGTTTATTCATTTATTCATTTATTCATTTATTCACTTATTCATTTATTCATTTATTCATTTATTCATTTATTCATTTATTCATTTATTCATTTATTCCTTTATTCATTTATTCCTTTATTCATTTATTCATTTATTCATTTATTCATTCATTTATTTATTACAGTAAACAAAGATTATGTTTTTCGTATTACAGAGCTTTATACTAACAAATCTTGATTCTTATATGGTAGATTTAACAGAAATTGATGATTTGAGAGCCAATGTCTCTACACTGCACATGACGAAATCGGATGATATAGGTTGGAAAGATATAAATATGGACGTGGGAAACTATGGCATACGGGTATGTATTACATTCCATTGTGATTTTACAAGTTTAATTTAGCTTTCTCTCTCCATATAAATAAAACATTTCAAAGGCCTGTTACAGATTTATATTTCAAACGAAAGAATGTATATTATATATGTTGCAAATATATAACAACAAAACCTGTGCAAAATATATTTTGTCACATTTATGCTGGCTCTCTTCAGCTATGAATTAAAAATATTTTTTTATATAAATTATTGAATTTGCAGCTTGAAACAGCATTAGTTGCAGACGCTTTGAGCCATTTAGAGAAATCTATATCAAGTTTAGATATGAACGTAAAACGATTACCCAATCCTCCTCCATTATGTCTCAAAAATTCAGACGAACCTGGAGCAGAGTACAGTGTTTGGGAAATGGGAGGTGATCTGAATGAAGCATTAATTAAGGTTACGAAGCTAAAATTACAATACATTAACATGGATATTGGTAACAAACGTCCATGTCTATATATTTTAATTAATTTAATCGTAGATATAAATAACTCAATGCAACATAGTCTTAAATAAGGTAAAAGTTTTTCCCTCTCTTTTAAGGCCCAGGCAGCCAGGCACAGCTTATTCTTCGCTAAAGTAACTAGTTGCTACAGGTATATAACATGCATCTTTGTTGAAATTTTATCCGGCATGTTGCAGTAGTAGTCTTTTGAGTTACCAATACGCATTATTTAAGCTAAGGATCACGTCAAATTCAGTAAACAGTATATTATTTAAAATGGTTAATTATTCATAAGTACCTACATTATTTTTCATGTAACATGCAAACTGCTTGATACTCTAATCAAGTAAAGAATATCAGGCAAGTGAGTCTATGAGCATACTAATTATCTAAGATTAATTGAGGTTCGTCTTAGACCATCGCAGCTGTGTACAACGCAACTTGTGAGCTACGAGTATATGATGGTGCCGTTCCCATATCCCATTACCGATGTCTCGCGAATCTATTGCTATTTCCAAAGTTTTGAAGATTTTTAAACTTTATCGTCACTGTTATGTAAAATGAATGCTTAAAATATACTTGTATATTTTTAAAGAGAAAAAATAATTATAAGTTGAATTTATAGAATGAATATTGGCAAGATATTATAACAGACGCACTTAGAATAAATGTATCTGTATCTTACAGACAGAGTACTCTGGTTTTACGGGGAATATTTCGTTTGACAAATTTCGAAAAAGGAAAAACTTTATTCTGTATTACTCAAAGTTGAGTTATAAAAGTCAATTCATTAACGTTGGTTACTGGAATTCTAAGACGGATACGATACTGGATGAAAAGGCAGTGATAGAACGTTCTCGAGCTCGAACACCTAAATCTTTAATAAGGGTAAGAGAACTTTGTAAGTTTTAATAAATATCTATTCGTATGCCAATTAATTTTATAAATAAGTATTGATTGAATAAAACCTATACATGCGAAATTCTCACTAAGTGGACTGTACATAAATTATTTTTTTAAATAGTCATTATTATTATCGACACAGAGGCTGAAGCTATAGAATTCTATAACCTATAAAATTCTTGTCTTTCTGTCTATGACTGGACATATTTTGATAAAATTTGGTGTGATGATAGCTGGATGATTCGGATGAAAATAAATGAAAAATCTCAGTCCAGGGTCGCTAAGGTTAGTCGCTTTTAAAATACCATTATATTTAAATTTCTATTAAATGTATTCATATTATCATTTCAGATAGCGTCCCTTCAAGGAAAACCTTATTTTGAGATGCAAGTGTATAAAAACGGAACAACAACATACGAAGGCTATGCAGTGGATTTAATAGAAGCTATATTTGATTATATTCAAAAAGAAAGAAATGAAAAATATGAGTATGAATTCTATCAAGTTAAAGACTTTGGAAAGCCAATTCCAGGGACCAAAAAATGGGATGGGATGATAGGAGAATTGATGGAACATGTAATTTTATTCAATATTTTATTATTCTAGTATTAAAAAGTCCTAGTTTTGCTTTATAATCATCCGAGTAACCTTTATCATCGCATTCGACAAACACGGGATTTTTTCAAAATATTTATTTTATACTAATGTATATATATATACATACTCAAATTATTTTATGTCGCTTGAAAAACACAGGTTGCCATGTACTCTGTAACATTAGCAGCAATAAGCATGTTAAATATACTGAAATTTTTTTCATATTACCTATGTAACATCGTATCATATCAAAAATTAAACGGAACACAAATGTTCATTGCAATCGCTTGTATTTATAGTAAACTATACCGCTCTAAGCTTGTACATACCTCTCTAAAGAGAGGCATATGCACCTACGTAATAAATAACAGATAGGAGATTTGGTATAAGATTAATAGCATTATATTTATACCTCAAAATCGCATAATATTAATACAAAGTTAATAAAAGTAAAGAACGACACGTTTGGCTCAGTCTGTAGACACCCTACGTTCTGCGCCAGCGGTCGCGGGTTTGAGACCTGCTGGGGGCATTCATTTGTAGAGCACGAATGTTTGTACTCCAGTCATGGATGTTATATTTATAATATGTATGTATTTAAAATTTATATGTGTAGTGTATCAACTATCTGATATCCGTAACGCAAGCTTAGCTAGATGGCGCTGTGTGTAATAATGTCCCAAAAAATGTCCTAAAAGTAAGAAAGATATAGATTTATGACTTTATCTTAAAGAAAGTTGTTAACAAAAACACTTAATATATCATGCTATAATACTATAAAGTTGCATATTAAGATCGTTCATAAAATTTATATAACTACAATGTTTTGCAATCGTTTAAATAGTAAAGAATAAATATTTATTTTATTTTATAAAAGATGGAAGACTATGACTATGACTATGAATTTTATTTGCAGAAAGCTGAACTGGCAATTAGCGATATTACAATTACTTCGGAGCGCAACGCAGTGATCGACTTCTCAACGCCCTTCATGGCCTTAGGCATCAGTTTGCTCACTAAAGAACCGGAAGCAGAAGAGCCAGACATGTTTTCATTTATAAAGCCATTGTCGTTAGACGTCTGGCTGTATTTAGCAACTACGTACATTATTGTTTCATTTGTATTATTGATTTGTGCTCGGTAAGCATTGTTGTAACGTTATCTGCAATGATGGATTTAAAATATCTTAGTCGGTTTAACTAGGGAATTGTTCTATAATCGTTTACTAATAGAAAAATACAATTGTTTTGTTTAAAAATCTAATATTTAGTAGTTTTCATCTTCTTGTTTCATATTTGTTTTTTTTTGTTTCTCATATCAAAAGGGACTTTCGTGATATTAGATATTTTAATAGTAGTCAATTTGACACATAGTCTATAGGTATCACTGTTTGCTTTCGCGAATGAATTATTTTAGAATGAATGTAGAAGCTATATAATCTTGGTTTGGTTTTAAAATGGATAGGTACTTTTATACAAGTACATGGCAAGATACGAACGTCATGTAAAGCATCCTTAATTGTTTTATAAATGAATAAGTATTTTAACTATGCATACACTTGCCTGAGTATACTTTTATTTAGTTTGAGACCGACATACCTACATAATACATATTATTGTCTTGCAGTATGAGTCAAGGAGATTGGGTGAATCCGCATCCTTGTAATCAAAACCCGGAGAACCTGGAAAATATCTGGAGCCTCTACAATTGCATGTGGCTTACCATGGGTGCAATTATGACTCAGGGTTGTGATATACTACCAAGGTACATCGTATATGAGTTTCTGTGATACAAGCCAAAAACTAAGAGCATTTCACATTTATGTTTCAATCTATATACATATTTCAAATATATATATATTTTATTTTTTCCCAAATAAAAAAAAGGTATAATTCGCGTCTTTTAAAAATAACGCGTATATTGGTACCTTCCAATGTAGGTACATTGAAAAATCTATAATTAGAATATCATTAAATAGAATTCTATTAATTAATAAAATATGTTTAATTAAGTGTAGAATGTTTAATCTATTTACAAAAAATAAATTAATACCATTAATACATTTTTTAAATGATTAACTGCATTATTATTGGACTCTCTCTTTATAAAACAATATGCCTCAAAAGTATTATTTCTCCCTTTTCTATAAAAATTCGTAATTAAAAATTTGTGTGCGCGTGATGGTGTTTTGAACTGACGAGTCAATAGCGAGCCGGCAAGCATGCGGCGCGTGTCCCGCTGTCTCGCGCCCCACTTCGACCCACCAAATTGACCGATAAATCGCTTCTGCGCAGCGTGACGGCCAGCGTTCTTTTTATATGACGCGAGTTATACTTTGTTTTATATTTTTCTTCAGACAAACAGTTTTTTTACGTATAACAAAGATAACTATGTAAGACTATATAAAACTATGAAAGCTGTTATATCAATAGATATGAATATAAAATTACTTTAAAAATCACTTAGTTCATATCCGTTTAGATTAAATTTTTAGTTTTTAGATGTAAATCGAAAATAAGTTTAAGATCGCAACTTTCAATATCACGATATATTTTTAAATTCCATCTTATATGTATTAAGACTTCTAATTTAAATGTAAATTTTCTTATTAGAGCTGCAGGTTCGCGTTGGGTAACTGGCATGTGGTGGTTTTTTGCCCTTATTGTGACTGCATCCTATACTGCCAACATGTCTACCTTCCTCAGCGAAAGCCGACGCAATAATGAAATTAAAGAAGTGAAGGACCTCGCTGATCAAAATGCTATAAGTTATGGGGCACTCTGTGATTCTGCGACCTATAAATTCTTTGAGGTAGTTTCTTAATTTTATATTTTATATATTGAGTGATGCTTTAATATCTAAAGAAATCTTTTCAATAGACATTTAACAAAAGTGTGTATCTACAATAAATATGTTTGATATGCTTAGTAGAATTTTTCTAATCACCTGTTTCATGGTTCAAAAAGAGAACAAAATAATACTAAATCCGAAGATAATCTTAATGTAAATTCAAAATTAATCCGAATTCAAAAAGAGATATAAATTATCGTAAATACAGTTCAGTTTGTAGTAATCCTACTTGCTGTGCCAGCGCACAAATGTTTGTACTCCAGTCATGGTTGTTTATATTTATAATATGTATGTATTTAAATTTATATACGTATAGTATATCAACTATCTGGTGTCTTAATTAACATAAGGCTAGTAGATTAACACAGAACTGGATGGCGCTGTGTATAATAACGTCCCAACATATTTATTTATTTATTCAACTAGAGAAAATATCAATAAAAAGAAAATTAATTAACTAGATTCATAATAAGTATTCGTACAATCTACATAAGAATTTGGTACGCTTATGAGTTATGGTGATGTAATTTTAAATTGACTACGTTTGTGTTTATATGTTAGTATATATTACTTTTTAACCCTTAAATGGCTGAACGGAGTTATATACAAATCTGAAAATCTGTTACAGCCCAAGCTGCTATACACTAATGTCCCAAGCGAGTGTATGGCAGCTTGGGCTGGCTGTCACGTCCTTTGGCCGACTATATGTTTCATAGGCTTTGCTACTACCTTGAGTAACCCAAGGTACTGTTGTCTGTTATGCATTAAGGTAAGTCTGTAGTTTTTCTTTAATGAAAGTAGAGTCGCTGCCAAATATACCAGTTGTTTGTTTAGTTTAGTATGAAGATCTTTAAATATATTTCAGACGTCAAACGACACCCTGTACAAGAAGCTATGGGGTGTAATGAAATCTGCTAGGCCCACTGTTTTTACTACTTCAAATGACGAGGGTCGAGATCGTGTACAAAAAAGTAAAGGAAAATATGCATTTTTCATGGAATCTACAACCATTGAATACTATATGCAGAGATATTGTGATTTAAAAATGGTCGGTTCAAAATTAGACTCGAAGGATTATGGTATCGCTATGCCTAAAAGTGAGTCTTAATATTGTTGTTTATTCTTTCAGCCATTGGTTTTAAAACAGATGTGATAACTTCTAAATCGCCGTACACTGTTTCAACCAACTTCCAAAAAAGAGGAGGTTCTCAATTCGTCTGTATGTTTTTGTAATATGTTTGTTGCTTCAGGATTTTGACTGGGTGAAATTCATTCTTCATTCTTTCAGGCTATTAGGTTTACCTGATGACAGAAGGTATTTTTTTATAATCATTAACATCTGGAAGTTAGGTGGAAAAGTGGACGTGAACAAATCTCGATTGCTTAGTAGCGTTTATTCCGTAACCTCGTTGACTCATTAGAGCAGCGGTTTAGTTGGCCTACCCATACTGTATTTAAATAAACATAAAACATATCTCCTTTCCGTTAAAAATTTTAAAATAAATTATTTTTGACAAAAAAACAAATAAACTAAAACTGACTTCATAACTATACAAACCTAAATTACAAAGTAAAAAATAATTCTTTTAATTACATAGTTTTTTTTGGAGTCTGTACCAGCCAAAGCAAAATAATCTTAAATAGATACCTATTCGATTAATCTATCAATTTGTAAACAAAATCAAAATACTGTTCGAAAGTTCATTGCACAGGCAAGATAAAACTGTTCGTCCTGGCTGTTTTTTTGTTAATTTTTTTTAATGAAATAAATACAATTTACTATATGGAATAAAATTGCCTATAAAGTTGTAGTTTTGTTTTGAACTGGTCAATAGCCTAATAAATAATTAACTTTAAATTGTAAAATCTATATATTTATGATTATTATAACTATTTACAATGAGTTTAATTTTAACTTCTGCCTGATTTAATATTGTTGATATTTACAGATTCACCTTATAAAACAGCAATCGATATTGCAATAGTTGCGTTACAACAAGAAGGGACATTATTAAATTTAAAACGAAAATGGTGGGAAGAAAGGGATAATGATGGAAAATGTCAAGTGAGTATTAATATACCGCGCTTAAAAATCTAAATCTACTATAGTAGTAACGTTTATTACGTGTATATTCATGCATAGCGTCTAACCTGATTATTTCTAGACTGAATATAATATAATTCACAGTGAATGAATGATAACCGCTTTGGAATGATTTACATTATCCGTAGGCGTTAACGTTAATACAATTAAAGTTACTAAAATAAAAAAATAAAATAAATGTTCATTGGCTTAAATTCAAGTGACTGTTCTATACATCATATTTTTTTCATATTATTAGGTATTTATAAATATATACCTAGGCATAAGGATAAAGATTCGTTTCCAATAATAAATAGTAAAAAAACTTGTTTACGCGAATATTCGACATTATAAATGAAACTAACTTTTCGGATTTTGTCGCGGATTTATTTTGATTTTTAATTCCCGACGTTTCGAATGCTTTACAGCAATCATGGTCATGGGGAGACAAATGTATTTGACGTCTCAGAGGTTTATTTACTTGTTACAGACAGTGCCTACCCATAATTTACAAAAATTTTCAAAATGGCATCAAAGTACCTTATACGAGTATAATTATAATTCTAAACATTATTAATTCAAATATAATAAATAGGTCTTTACCTATGGAATTGCCGCTCCGCCGCGCCGTACTGGCTATTTCAAGTTCATTTTTTTTCTTATTTGAATAAGAATTCTAAGTTAAAATTATTTTTATTTTAAAATAGGGAACTCGGTTTTTAAAAATTAGTCATTTGTTTAATGGTTAGCGTTTTGTTTTCATCGCGTTTGTACGTTTTTCGTCAATATGGATACATTAAAAATTCGAGTGATTATGAAGTATGAGTACCGTCGTGGCAACAAAACGGCACAAGTGGCACGCAACATTAATGACATATACGGAGCGAAAACTACTAACGATTGCACCACCCGTTATTGGTTTGCCCGGTTCTGTTCTGGAAATTTCGACCTAAGAAATGAACCCGGTGGTTGACCGAAAACTTTAGTCGACAATGAAGAATTAAAGGCGATTATGGAAGCTGATGATTCTCAATCTACAACTGAATTAGCAGCAGTTTTCGATGTTAGCATAAAAATAATATTGGTCCATTTGCGTCGAATTGGCAAGATAAAAAAGATGGACAAATGGATGCCCGACAAATTGAATGATCGCCAGCGCGAGGCACGCGTCGAGTCGAGCCTTTTACTGCTCAACAGGCACACAAACGAAGGCATATTGAATCGCATTGTTACTTGCGACGTAAAATGGATTCTGTTCGATCACAAGCGCTCAGCATGTTGGTTAGATCCTGGTCCAGCACCTAAACAATGTCCCAAACGAAAACTTACCCCTAAAAAAGTGATTGTCACTGATTGGTGGTCTAACGCCGGTATCATTCATCACAGCTTCTTACCAAACGGGATAAGCATTACTGCAGATGTGTACAGTGAAGAACTGAACATAATGATGGAGAAGCTCGAAGTCTCCAACCAGCATTGGTTAATCGTTCGGCTCCGCTGCTCCTGCACGACAACGCGCGACCTCATACTGCACAGCAGACGGTTTCCAATTTACAAGAACTGGGATTGGAAAGTTCTCCGTCTCCACTCCACTGTACTCACCAGACCTTGCCCCTACAGACTTCCACTTTTTCCAGAATTTGGATAACTTCTTGGTGGAGAAAAAATTCAATAACCGAAAAGCAGTTCAAAATGCCTTTAAGAATTTGTTGCTTCCCGTTCAGCAGACTTTTTAAAAAAGGGCATCAATAAGCTACCATTACGTTGGCAAGAATACATTGATTGCATGGATAATTATTTTAATTAATAAATATAAAAATATAGAGAAAAAAGGGCTTTAACATATTTCATGAAAAACGGCAATTTCATAGGTAAAAACCTATTATTATGTAGTGTTGCTATTATAATTATACAATCTTATGAAGAATGCATGTGATATGCGTCAATGCATTTCCCGACTTTGAAACGAAATCAAATTGTATAATAAAGAAATGGTTTAAAATAATGAAACGTCAAACGACGCTTAAATCTTTTTTTTAGGAAGAAAAGAAAAAACAAGACGATGATAGCGGTTCTTTGCAGATGAAAAATACTAGCGGAATTTTTTTGGTGCTACTGATCGGTGGATTTTTAGGGTTTATCGTAGCTGTTATAGACTTCCTTCTGCATGCAAAGGAGATATCTGTCAAGGAAAAGGTACTGAATAACACTGAATAATACATATTAACCATTATTTAAACCTATTTATTACTCTATTACAATATATTTGTTGTTTTCTTGCTTAGCGCGAGCGAAGCCGCGGGTTCCGCTAGTAAATGTATAATATAACTTGACAAATTATATATATTTAAACCTTCCTCGAAAACCATAATTTGTGAAAACAGCATGAAAATCGGTGCTGTAGTTTTTGATTGTATCGCGGCGGAGGACTTTGTCTTATTATATGTAGTGATAACGAAGTCGATGTTTGCCAAGAATGGTTTCTATGGCTTACATTGGCAGAACAAAATTCGGTGATAGTCTATTGCCATCGTTATCGTCGAATTTTGTTCTGAATCATATTGAAAACTTCAAGGGTTCATGCTACTTGCTAGTGATCATATAATATTTAAGAAAAAGCTAACAATAAAATAAGATTTACAATGGACAGTTACTAAAAGACACACGGTTTCTGATTTTTAATATATATTTATAACACATATTTAAGAGACTTAAATTTGTGTGAATTTATATGAATAATGCTTTTGAGATTTGAGCTTTATATATTATACATAGTATACTAAATCGTTGAGTTAGAAAATTGAATTCAATGATTCTAAAGATAAAATTTGAAAATCTGGTTTACATTATCGCGAGGCTGAGGGAAATTTACTGTAGAAATTTAAATTTGATGTATTTTATTCCTATTTGATAGCTGCGCAATTTAAATTATTTAGTGGCAGTCTATCAGTCAGTTTCACGTTTACATAATTGTGAACAACGGATAATATATTGTAGGTACATTTTATTTACTTTGGTTTGTAATTCAATTTCGTCACATAAATATTTATCGTTTCAAAAACACATCAGTTCAATTTAGATAAAATGAAAACACACGTAGCATAACGTATTTCTACTTTTTGACAATATCAATATAGGAATTCAATACAACAATTCATTTATATATAAAGGACATACAATTCCTGGTCTTATTTTAGGGATAATAATCATAAAGAATATTTAAATTCATCATCAGAAATCAGAATTAATGTAATATTTAGAGCGTACTTTTACTAGACGTGAATACATACATTTACCTACTAAAACGTGTGGATTTTCTGTAAAAATACTAAAATGTTACTTAATATTTAAATGTGACTATAGATGTTTGGATGTTTGATGAATTTTTGCTACTCAATCACGCCATAACGGTTAAACAGATATTGACGAAATTTGGCACTGAGATAGATTATTGCTTGGAATAGCACATAGACTACTTTTTATCCCGGAAAATGACGAACCCTGGGACCTGGACCCTTACGAAGGGTAAGAGAGAGAGAGAGAGAATGTAGCTAAGGGGGTTAAGCTAGTCGATGAATAAAATTAAACTAAGGAAATAGTAGGCACAAAGAGTAAAGTGATCTTAAAAATTCAAATTCAAAATACACATTTAATTCAGCATTAAATTATAACATTTTTTTATTTAACGTCATACGCCTATATATACGTCAGTAGGTACGCTTGAAGTGGCAAAGACACGTTGTATTAAAACTTACACTTAAAATTATATCATGTCGTTTCATATCTTGTTTTCTTCATAGTCTTAAGTACAAAGCTTTTAAAATAAGAAAAAACCTGTATATTTGTGGACTATAAAGTCTTCCGCACAGATGGTCTCGCTTATCAAGGTACGATCTGTAGGTCATTATAATACCTTTATTTAAATATTTCAGATTACGTTTAAAGAGGCTCTAGCGAGTGAATGGCGAGCGTCTCTAGATCCCCGAGTTCTACATAAGCCCGTAGCTCCCCCACGCTCGGCCGCACCGTCCACAGCCACTCCATCACCGCAAAGAGAACGGTCGCAATCTAGAGCCGTCTCTGTTCTCAGAGCTGCGACATCATTCATAAACTTTGATGAAATTTATTAATTTTTATCAAGTTTTGTGTAACGAATAATTTATGCTGATAAATTGAAATAATTATTGTTTTGGAGCAGCTAATTATAGATAACAATTGTATTATTGGTTATTTATTTTAATAAAAACATAATTTATAACTAAATATAATGCAACTAAAAAGTTGACACTTTTACTTGAAACTTGATCAAATAAAAAAAAATGATATATCTCAATTCGCTGAATGCTTTAATATTTATTATTTGAATAAATTCAGTGCAAAATTGTTCATGACAAAGACTTTAAGTTATGAGACCGTTAATCTAGTGTTATATTAAAAAGTACTTTGTTGTCAACACCTTTATCGGTAGGTTTTATATAGTGATTGAAACTTTTTTATTTTGTTCTGCTTGACTATATTCACATCGCTCGATGCAAAGTTTTAATTCCGTATAGTTTGAGATATTGAAGAGAATATTTTAAGGCTCGTTTAAACGATGAAATGAAAAAGAACTTGGTAGTACGAGTATGTATTTATTAAATTAATAACAAGGATTTCGAACTTCTATCGAATAAAATATTAAGTAGTTTTAGGTTAAAATACAGAATATAATAATATGCAGTTGTGAATATTTTGTATTTTACACACCTTCACCCAAATATATAAAAGAAATTTTAACATAAAACGTGTCAGCCTAAGAAATCTCTACGTTACCGAAAAGGGTTTCAAAAATAGGAAAGTTCCGGTCCAGGAAGCGAGAAGCTTAGAATACAAAGTGCTTATATACAACACCGTACACAAAAGCGGAAAATCTTCAGAAATACGTTTTTATGTACACCTCGTAGATATAGACCAATATATTATTGTAAGTGTTCGATGTTAAAGTATATAAAAAGGTGGTTGAAGTATGTGGTAGTATGATTGTTCTCAGTTATCATGCAATTTACGCGCCCTTTATAAATTATGGGACTTCAATTCTACGATAAATGTTTTGTTTTTATTTTTCTTAAAAAAGATCTGATGCTTCATTTAGCACTCAAGCGTAAACAAAGCCAGAGTCGTCGCTCCATTTTGCAATGCGATTAAACCGCTATTAGATAACTCCATTATTTCAAGTTTCGACGTTGAAGTTCGGTCGTCGTCCTTTCCCATTGTATTTAAATATAAAATTATACATATTTGGATGCGTAAATATTTTGTCACAATATTTAATAATAGCGTTGCTACAGGGACTATTTAAATTACTTTTCTGATGTTAATTATAGTTCTATACTTATGCACTCATTATATACTTATAGTTAGTTTTTGTACGTTGTATCCTATAACAACAGTGGCCACTAGGCAAAGATTTTCGAAAGTATTTTCCTAGTCATTTTTGATGCATTAATTGACAGCTATCCCACTGACATACGGCTAGTGTTATCAAATTCTATTTATTCTGCAGCTAGGCACTATATAAGAGCCTCGTTTGCTGTTTAAACTTACCGATACTTTTTATTTATAGTAGGTATTTATTTGCTTAAGAAAAAGGTTGACCAATTTTTTTTAGTTTACATATATTCCACGAAGTAGATCTGATCTGATCTTCCATTTTTTTGATATAGTCATAGAGTAACTTTACGTTTTGAAGAAAATCAGAAATATACGTGATTAATTATTGTTACGAATGTTTAATTTTCTCTATTCATAATTATAAAGGGACTTTCTACTTACTTAGATACTTGCGTATATTTGACATTTTATATAAAAATATCTTTTCATTTTATACCGTGATTTATTTCGATTTTTGGTTCAAGGTTTTGAATGCTTTACAGTAAATCGTGGTCACGAAAGAAATCAAGGTTTTGACATTTCAAATGAGTTACAATACAGTGTTATAGAACATGAAATAGCTCCTGATACTTTACCAATACAGTGCTGATTGTTGAAGAAACACTATAGTTACCGTCGGGGAATCGTAGCGGAGAGTGGAAACCATCCTGAAAAGCTCCATTATGTTTGTTGGGTTTTAGTGGGTACTACTAGTATATCTTAAGCAGATAAGTCCAACGTAGCCTGTGTGTATATCATGTCTATACAATTAAAACATCAAAAGTATTATTGCCCTAAAGTGTCCGCGTAAGCTAAAGGTACAATAGTTCATGTGCGTGGCGATTTGTGAATGTCGAATCCATATACACTACACGTAGTGTCGTTTTTGAAATATTTGAAATCGTGTAAAATAGCACTTGCAGTGATAAATGTGTTTCTGGATTTGCTTAGACACTTATTTCATACATGTGTAAAATCGAACCAATTTCTACAGATTTAAAAAAAAAAAATTGCGCGTACAGAATTTATAAGACAGGATCCTCTAGTAAAAATAGAAATGGTCCAATGAGATTCAGTGCACAGCTGGCGTGATATAACTTTGTCCGTTCAGTTCCTTGTACTCATATAATATAACATATGGCAAAAATAACGTAAAAACCTACTATTTTTTTACTTTTCATTGTAAAGGTAAAGCTAATACCAGTTGTGATCATACATAATATGTTTTAATAAAGAAATGTTTCTAGTAGACAAGCCTAACATTTTAATAAAACATTAATGAATATTCTGGGTCGAATGTGTTCTAATGGCTAGAAGGTTACGAGGAAAGTCATTCGGTTAAGTGCTCTATTGCCACGGGATAAAGGTGACATTAGTTTTGGATTAACAGTCATGAAAGTTTACAGAGCGCGAGCAGGTGAGTTGAATGCGCGACGACCATCCAGCATTTGGCAGCAATCCAGACCAAATATCTAGCACGAATAACTCTTATTATAAGCGTGGCTAATTTTCTTTTATTCACATTGTATCTGATATTAAAATTCCAATTCAGGCGTACGTACACTTAGTAATTAACTTAATTTAAAATTTCTTTAATTTCAACTTCTTTTAAACATGATTCTTGAAATGGACATTTAAAGGAATTAAAAATATTGAAATTAAAAAGAATGTAAATTTTTACAGGAACAACGCTGTGACCGTTTATAACATTTTGTTGCAGTTTGTAATTTTAATGTAAAGTTGTACGTGATGCATTAAGATTTTAATTACAATCTTACATACGAGTAGGAGTTATGCTCCTAGAAGAGTAACTAACTTGATGCTCAACAACGTGGAAAGAATATTTTAATTATAAATATTTATATTTATAAATACTATCTATAGTACAGATGCATGAGATTAATATGAGGTTCAAAATAAATTTTACAAGTTTTACTTTTATAGTATCTTGTTGTCGCTATTCCTCGGAGAAAAATGCTGAAAGCTTAGACCTACTCCGGAAATTGTTAGCCGCAAGGGAGAGAAACGAATATTTTGGCTCATATTGAAAAAGAAACCATTTTTTTCAAAAAAAATATAATTTTTTTATAGAGAAACTAGCGACTCTTTCTCGGTTCGACTTTAGGTGCGGTTTTTCGTTTTTTATAAAATAGACTATATATTTAGTTGACATTTGTGATACTTCTCCACTCACTCGGGTAGTGATGATGATAAATAGACAATAGAAATAGAATATTTCAAATCTGATTAGTACTCGTAGTTCCTCAGATTCAAATAAATTAATAAACACAACTTAAAACACAACTATATACTCACTTCCAAGTAGGTCCCAATCAAGTTTTGAAATAAAAATTCACCCTTAACATTAGAAAATACGGGTGATTAATTTTTAACGACAGAACTTTTTATATTTGACCACGCATAAGTTTTTTTGGTATTGTCCGATTTCGATGAATTTCTTTTATTTGATAGGGTAGATAGATACCTCAAAGTTGTTTCAAATACAATTTAAAAAAATGATTATGATTGAATTTTGCGTCTACTTAATTTTTAAAATACTTCCTTCTCACTTTGCTACTGTAATGAACTATACAAGAAAAAAATAATAAAAAAAAATTAAATACCGATACAAATCAAGCAAAGCTTACCTACACAAGTTGGTGTATAATTTTTAAACTATAATAATTGTCAGCTGGCACCGATTCTGAAAATACTTGATTAGGTATCTATAGTAAATGTAAATTACCAATCAGTATATTTATACATATTTTTTAATTTTTAGAGTTTTTTACTGCATTCGAAACATAAGAAAAACAGCAAATATTAAATTTTTTATGACAAAATTTAGGAACTTAATCAATTATCATACCCGTCCATATGTTGCCAGAAAGAATTTGCTGTAACGTTCAAAACAAAGACGCAAACACTTTGTATCCCCTGTCATGAATAATGTACAAAAAGGGCACTTTCGTAATGTATGTATATTTTGTATTCTGACATTCTGTTGTATCACATCAAATATTATTCACTTTATAGTTCAGAAAAGGTAACAAAGAAGTCTTTTGAAATTGTTTTCATCGTTTCTCACGTACAGATTTAACGAGCAAGCTTTCATTGTTCTTTACAAAGAACTATTATAGCGATTTGTCTAGAAAATATTACAGGGGATTGAAATGGTTATTGATGTAACATTGTCTTAAATAAGTTAGATATTGTGTATTATTGCGATAAACGAGATTTGTACTTGCGATATATCTTTAGGGTATTAATATTGTTATTATATTTTATTCCCAGTGAACCCATTCGTGTTTTTAATTTCCTTTAAATCTAACGAGGTAGGAAGACTTCAGTCTTTTGTACTACTTTATTTATTGTGTATGGATAGCAGTGATTAATATTCAAATTTGTTATATATATTTTTGAATTAAGTGTTTTAAATATAGTTTTCCATTGAAAATAATAATTTATCTAATAGCTTTTCGATTCCATAATCCATTTTCAAATAAGTTCTACAGTCCATTCAAAGACTTTCTAAAACGGAAGAAGTGTTTAATGAGAAAGTTAAAGTTTCTTCAATAAAGAATTGTAGCGAGTGTACGGCTTACGACTTCTAGAGTTCTCCTAACAGCCTTATTAGAGGAACTTCTGCGAAGTAGTTGGTAACTAGCAATTCAATTGATTTTAATTACATTTGACATATTTTCGCTTTGACACTTGAAAATTATCCGCCTGCTTAGTATCATTTCAAAGTAATTCAATCGTTGAATATTGCGTACTATAATTTTCAATTATTATCAAAGAAACAAGGGACTTACCCTCGCTTCACTCGGGTGTGTCGCTGGGTGTGTTTTTATTTTTTAATGGAATCCTTATTCTTTTTCTAAAAGAAAAGTAAACATTTTTAAAACTGTGCCTTTTCTTATTAGTAGCTACTGTATTCTTTCATATGCATATTCACGTTCATAGAGTATGTATATATTCAGCAATTTGTAATATCCCGATACGGATCTCCTTTCAATACAAAAGGATCAGGCCATAGTCCACCACGCTAGCTAAGTGGGTCGGAAAACTTTACATGTCTTCCGAAAACTGACCAGATTTATCTTAGACACCTAGGTTTATAAGGCAAGTGATAATTATGTTGGAAATGATTCATGAAAGAAAAGGTCCGAGACACGGACTTCGAACGAGAAGCGAACTCTAACTTCTACAAACTCTTCTTGTATCACTAATAAGTTTCTGTTTGATTAGAAATTTCCAAAGAAGTTTTGTTTTAATCGAAAAAAATAAATGTCGATGAAGTAAGTTCGTACTTAAAGTAATAAACGGGAATCCCCTGCCCTTCGGCACAATGTTTCTTATAAAAAGAATGTTATACTATAGTTTTACGATAAAATCAAACAAAACGTATGAGATAAACATAAAAATAACTGTTTTCCTATTGCAATAATACTTCGTATAAGTAAATGGGAGTAACCATAACAGCGCTCTTGGAAATGGTTAAGTAATGTGAATCGAATGCAGTTATGATATCGCTTTGAGTATTAACAAATATTGTTAAGATGTTTATTGTTATTAAACTTTTAGTAGTATCTATCAGGTCACTTATAGCTTATGAGGCATGTTTCTATTAGAAATTTTCAATTTCACTTTATTATATGCAGATTTTATTACTTTTATTTTGCTCGTTATAGCTAATAATATTTAGTTTATTGATTTTTAACGTAAATTACGTTCTGATTATTTTTATAGCTAGGTACTAAAATGTTACATTTTAGATTAATATAACATATGCATATAATAAACTTATAATTAAGTCAAATCTACACATTAAATATATTTTGGATTATAAACATTTTGAAATTTTAGGCTATCTGTCTCTTTCGCATTACGATAGAACCACTGGACAGCTGTTGATAAAATTTAGTATGATGATAATCATGCCGAATGATGAAGTCAATATATATATGTTGCATTTTCCTGCAGGTTTTATGAATGAAAGAAAAATTCTATCAAAAATACTTAATAAATACGCGGTACGCCTCTCAGTTACGTCTGTCTATCTTAATGTTTAGGTGTTCGAGTACCTATCTATAAATTTGCGTTCAGAACATACATATATCAAAGTAAAATATACAAAGAAGAATTGTGTCACAGTATTTTTTCCTTTACGTTTACTTCGAATTTCAAAGTTATAAAGCTACAAAACACCAGCACAAGAGCATTCGGTAAAAGTTTATTAAATACAAATTATTATTTATGTAAACGTACAACAGTTTATATTAGTTTTGGTTGGTAAAAGATATTATATTAATTTTCAAGCATGTTTGTTTGAATGAATACGCAGTGCTAAAGTTATTTGTGCCGCGGGCTTCTAGTTTATAGTTGCCTATCTATACATACTCGTATATTTACTTATATCAACTATTTTAAACTAACTCTGACTGTGTAAGTAACTTTAATAATCTGAACATGTAATAAAATTCCAACAGAGTTCTGTATATGGGGCCCCCGGAAAGTAGTTTCGTATTTTTTTGTGAAAATGGAAGACAATCTTCGTATAGTAAAGAAATATTTTTTTTTAATTATATTTTGACCGTTTTAGTTAAATACCTTTTGCTATTTTTCTTCTTTTGCACATTCATACAACTTTTGTTGTCGGCAAAAAATTGCTAGAGAGATTTTTTGACGTCTTCATTTCAAGTAATGGTTTCACCGAGTCAAAAAATTTGTATAGACCAAATAATAATCTGAATGTGTCAGATCTGCAGAATATAATAGGTGTGGCAGTGTATCCCGTTCAAGCTGTAAAAGCTTATTTATTATTATGCCAAGTTACAAAACTTATAAAAGGAACACTTTTTAACTTACTCTTCAATAATGGACTCGTTAATTCAAACTCATTATTTTGTTTTGGCAAATAGCAGTGTACACATTTTTCTTTTAAAGTTTAAATAGAGTCAAATGATATTTTTATTCATCTGTTTTAAAACATAAACTAAAATTGAAGATTTCATTTTCTTACATTGTTCTTTTATTAGGTTTATTATTGCAATAAGAAGTGAAAAGTACATACGTTCTATGTCATTGTAAAATCTAAGTTGTTTGAGCAAAAAAAATCCACTGTCATTTTGATTTAACTTCAGCTTAGGTGAGATCTATGAGTCCATTGTAGATCAAATTTGTTGGCTGATAGCCAGCGGCTGACTGTTTTAATAATATCCTGAAAGATACTTTTTGATCAGGCTCTTGTTTGCTTGCTTTACAATAGTATTTTGTGTACATTGTGTAGGTAAGATTTTTGTTTAAAATATACATAAATATTTAAATTTTGTTTTACTAAACTTGACTCAATTTCTTATACTTAACTGTTTCACAGGATCGCGGGGACTTATTTTCGTCTTATACAGCTTTTGCTTTAAGATGTAAATTGTGAAATAAAAGTTTGAGTCACCTTAAACCCATATTTAACTTTAAATCACATTTGATGTCATATACAGGAACCTTTGTTCTGTCTCTAAAAGCAATGTACCTATGTGTTAGAATATACTATTTATATTATTTATGTAAAACCAAAAACATGCAAATTGGTACACAAACGTATTTTAGTGTGAGAGTGTTTTCGCGTTATCTAATAACGAGAGAAAGGTTCTTTGAAGGAAAAGCTGTAGGCGAACGCAAAAGAAAAGAAATAAAATAGCAGAATAATGAATATAACTAGTGGTTAAATTAGGTTAGAATAACGATTCCCTCCCAATTCACTGTCGTGGTAGGCGGCGGCACTAGCCTGAAACAACCCAAAATAAGCATAAAGAGGTGGCCCACTTCAGGGAGCAGTCAGCCATAAGGATACGGAAACCTAAGTGTTTTTTAAACTTTAAATAAAAGGTTCAAACAATGGACCCCAATGCCCGGAGTTTCGTAACGTAATGTTCTTGGGTATCGTGGACATATGCATCGTATGTCGGTGGTGCTGTGCCATGCATATTGTCCTGATACTCCTTTGATGCAGAGAGGACTATTGCAGCAACGTCTTGGTACTTTTTGTATGATTAAGGTAAATAACAAACTGTAGTTACACCTGAAATGAAGCCATGCTCAATGCAAATTGATGAACATGCATAAAAACTGTGTACATTACGACCTAATTAGTAGTTTTGTGCTAGAAATTACCTGCTCCTTCGCAAACGTTGAGTTCATGTTTTAGGTTCTTTGACTTTCATCTTAAGCTAGTTTCCATTTACTTACTAAGCCTTGTACAAAGTTATTAGGTGTGGTATTCTTATTAAGATTTTAAATGACTTACTAAAAGAGGGGGGACCTGTATGTATTTAAAAAAAAAATATAGATTGTGAGATAGAAAGGGATATAGTGTAATTATCATAGTCTTAACTTGATCTTATCTATTTTGTGTTGGCTACGAAACATATAATACGAGATATCTGCATATGTTATTCAGCCCCTTTTAACGTTCCACTGCTGGGCACGTGCCTCCCTTCAATACAAAGGAAATCAGGCCATAGTCCTCCACGCTGGCCTAGTGCGGGCTGGCGGACTTTGACACATGCCTTTCAAAAACTTGTTAGGTTACCCCAAACATGCAGGTTTCCTAACGATGTTTTCCTTCATCGTAAGACAAGTGATAATCATAACAGAAAAGAGTCGCACATGAAATACCAGAGGTGCGAGACCCGGATTTGAACTCGCATCACTCGGTTATCCAAGCGAGCGCGTTACCACTTGGCTAGTACTGTCTTATTTATATGCACATATTATTGTATAGTATTGAAAAAAACTAAATAATACAATTTTTCAAAAAAATATATATAAAGAACTAAGTAAATAATGTCTTAATCATTTGATCTAATAGATTAACTTTCCTATGTTATATTTGTAAGTTATCTTGCTAAATCGGTTATACCTCGAGCGTAGGCTTATTCTAACCAGCACCTGTATCTCCCTAAGTGAATGGTGTAATGCATGCTCAGATAACTACGAGTGCAGGGAGATAATGAAACGTCTTACACAAATATATTGACTGTTAGTTCCTGATATACTTTTTGCCAAGCACGAAATATACTTTTTCAAATTAACGAATCGGTAGGCGTTAACCGAGCAATTGGGGTTCGTGGCGCGATACACTTACTATATTATAGTTAAAATGTGCGCGTCAGCACTGCCACTACGAGCTAACACCATATCAAATTTTATCGAAATCTGTCCAGTGGTTTTCGATAATGCGATCATGTGCTTTGCTTTCTTAAGTTTAAGTGAAAGTCAAGTCCTATGTTTTACTTGCCATGAGAGGCATTATAAATAACTAGACGTCCTCGTATCGCATGTCCCAAACACATTCCTTGCGGTTCATAGCGTAAACTTTTCTTTACAGATAATATCTAAGGTATTTAAATAAATCCATATTTAGGTAATTTAAATTCTATTTTTTACTTGCATTATGATTCTTTTATATTAAAATTTAAATTAGATCTATAGACACGAAATTATAACTTTGCACCCTAATAAGGTTTCATCGGAAACAGGAGTTACGATTTTCTGAGGCAAAATAATAACACAAGGGTGTGTGAAGCCACAAAATTTAAATATTGATTTTCTCGTAATAATAACAGAATGAATATAATAAGACCGTCTTATAGACCGCCTTAGACTTTTTTATTTCTATAAAAAAAACAGTAGGTACATTTCGCCGGAACTATTTTGGTAATGCATAAAGTCTTGGTATTTTACTCTCTCTCTCTTTCAACTTAAATATTTCTATGCAAAATCAGGTTATTTTGTAATGATATTACAATATTACATGAGTAGAAATTCCTTTAGAGACAGTAAGTGAAATGTGCAATACCTCTTCTTCAGTTAGCGGATTCCCTTAATCACTTTATAAGTTAAATAACATTAGAGCTTAACGCTACTTTTTAAAATCCTACGTTCTAGTGATACCATCAACGTTGAGTGTGACGGAGGTTCCAAACAATTTTTATTACCTATATTATCATATTCTTAAAAATCTTAAAAATAAAGAAGAAAATATCAAGTTTCCATCATAAAATATATAAATCGTATAAAATAAAGCTGTGCTTTCTATCATTAGGTATATTGAAATCGTGAAGCTTTTGGTGCAAATTAGTTTTATATTTCTGCAAGTACATTTACCAAGTTTCCATATAAAAAGCAACGAGAAACTCGTACATATATTCATGCACTTTAAAGAATAGCAATATTTACGGTAAGTGGAATACAGCAAGTAATTGCGTATATTTCTTTTCCATGCACACATACATTTATTTACGAAAAATTAATTATGCGTAATGTACTTACTATTTGTTTTTGTGATAAAAGAATATGAAATCGATGTAATCAATAACAGATAAGTGAGATGAAGAAAATGTTTTTACGTAAAATGTTCCTTTATGTTAAACACTAGTGACTAAGATTCCAAACTAATGCCAATGTTTACTTAGCCTATGGAAGGCTTAACAGAAGTATGTAGTTTCCAAAGAATGTGGAGTCTCACGGTTTTACAAGGCTTAGGTGTATGCTTACCTATTTATTTATGGCAATATGAGTTTTTAACGATCTAAAATTAATACTGAATGTTAAATGTATGTTTGTATTAGTTCAGTTAATGGTTTGTTATTGTACTTATACTTCGTTAGAGTAATTTTATTAATGTTTAAAAATATCATTTGTTTGAATTTTGAGACCACTGTACACCAATACACCTTTACCCTGTAGTTGCATTGATGACTCACTGAATTCTTAACGCGAACGGACTATAGTCGAATATATTGAAATATATAGTCGAAAAATTGTAACTGTCAAATTAAATAAAACGTAATAGTCTACATATTATTATTGGTATATTAATATTATTAGAATTTATATGCATTAAATAAAATCATATAGTTCATGTTGTACTTCATGCAATAGTTTCGCGTACTAAGTATTAAAGTTTTTACAAACATCCATCACAAATCTCATGAGATACTCGTATCTTTGTTCTCCCGGAATATTACGTAGGTAATAACACGAAACGTTAGTTCGAGTAAGAAGTTATATGCACATCAGAATTCGGATTACTGTCGGTATATTACAACAGATTTTTATAGACAATCATTTCATTTTTTATGGACAGTTATTTCGTTGCAGTAGAATCTAATTTTATTCAATAGTTTAGTACGGAAACTTAATTTATTTGTAGATGTATTTAAATTTATTACGGTTAAACAATCGTACAATCTTGAAATAGGGAGCGACTCTAGGTGTCACTTAGATTAGTAAATCACATTAAAAACCATATAAAAACCGTTTGCAATAATTCAAATGAAGGTATTAAAAATTTTGCCTTATTTATTTATTTATGAAAATAACTGACAAAGTTTAATTTTCTTATCATATCATAAGAATGATAATTCGTACTAAAATTATTAATTAAATTGTTAGGCTAATACGTTTTTGTATTTTGTATAGCTCAATGAAATATCTAGGCAATATGACAAACTGGATCGTGATAAATTACGGTCGCGTCACGTCGAGCCACATCCTGTCATCGCGGTTATATGGCGACTAAATTGTTAGCAATTTATACTCAATGGGTTCAGGCTAGAAAATATTGATGCAATATTATAGCACGGTATACTACGTAGGTAATATGTGTATATATATTATGTGTAATTTACTACCTTTAGCTCGTTGCTTTGTAATACTTCTTCGCTAACAAATTGTATAAATGAAAATCTAAATCTCGAGCCTTAATTCTATAACGATACTTAAGAGCCAAAGCTTAGACATAAATATATATATATATATGTTGGGACATTATTACAACAGCGCCATCTAGTTCCGCAGTAAGCTACTTAACGTGCTTGTGTTGCGGATACCAGATAGTTGATATACTACACATATAAATTTTAAATACATACATATTATAAATATAAACACCCATGACTGGAGTACAAACATTCGTGATTAGCAAATGAAAGCCCCCAGCGGGACTCGAACCCGCGACCGCTGGCGCAGAAAGTAGGGTCACTACCAACTGAGCCAAACGAGTGAAGAGCCAATCTTTGAATGGAGAGATTAGTTAAATTAATTGATAAAATTCTATTAGGTAATGTTTTGAAGTTAGACCATTCATAAATAGATTGTAAGAAAAAATGGTATTTCATTAGTTATCTACTCGTTTGGGCCCAGCACGCTTCCACTGCGTCCCTCTTGTCTTGAAGGGAAGCTTTATTATTATAAAGTAAACTTTTTCTCAATGTTCATATTTAAATTTAGGTTGGATCTAGGA
Organism: Boloria euphrosyne; assembly: GCA_951802675.2. Lineage (NCBI taxonomy): Eukaryota > Metazoa > Arthropoda > Insecta > Lepidoptera > Nymphalidae > Boloria > Boloria euphrosyne. The sequence goes on along the minus strand of OX637879.1, from coordinate 6,858,762 downwards.
CTGACTGTACACAACATATCTTCGTCTCAAAAGTTTCACATAACATGTTGATAGCAATTTTATATTATACAATGAAAATATTTTATGATTTTGATTATTTTTCATGAAATCTACAAGACCGCTTGTCTTGTCTACACGAGCGAGCATGTCCCTTAGAAAATCAATTTACGTTCTAAAAAAGCCAACTACTCATGCAAAATATATTCTATTTTCGTAAGCTTATATTCAACTTGCAGTAAGTTTGTGTGTTTCTTGGGACTAATCTCTGAATTAGAATTATAATTGCAGAACCAAAATTTTATAGGTTGGTTAAAAATAACAGTGGCTAACCGCTAACAGTGGCTTTGAATGGCTGCTGCAAAAAATATTTTTTAGAATAAACTTTTATTTTAATGACCTAAAACAATAAAATAAACATAAAAGTTTCTCTTTTAAGAAGTTCTTTTTTAATTAATGTATTATGTATAAAATACAATTTTTTTATATTATTAGGTACTGTCTTTTAAAATCTCTTTACACTCACTTTTTTATATTTTGAATGATTGGATTAATATGTTGTTTTCACTTATTTTATCATCCATTTTTTAATTTATATACGAGTATAAATAGAAACAAACAGAAACATAAAATCGTCGGTACTTTGGTACCGACGATATTATCTTAGCTTTAGCTTCTTAGTACCATTGTTAATCGATATCTGATTTTTTAGTAGATGTAGACTGCTGAAGCTTTAGAGCTTCATGAATAAAAAATGAATGTGATAGAATTTGGACCACTAGGCCATGACGACTTTACACAAAACCTTAAAACAGTGAAGAACCATTATTTTATCGAATGATATATAATAAAGTAACTACACAATTTATTAAAATATTATTAGATTAAAAATTTCAAACAACAAGCTAAATAAAACGCACGTACATCGCTATTCGTTGTGTTGATATGTGATTAATTTTAATGAACACCACAACAAGAGTGCCTATGTTTTGTAACGAGTCATCTTGTTTTATTTTTAGTATATCATTCTACGTCATATTTGACTAGTTTCTGTTCCCCACTTTGCACTACATGATATTTCTATATATACGTAGTTTGTATATATTCGGTCTTCATGTTTTAAGTCCCACTTATGGGAACGGGCCTCTTGCAATGTTAGGGCGATCGCCTGACCTTAGCCTTGTAGTCCTTTCTTTCTTTCTTTTTTTTATAATAATAAAATATAATTTAGTAGGTACTATCAGATATGCAGAAATTTTTATTTTCCTTAACCGTAAGGCATTTTATTGATTTACTCATATTGAAAATGATTTTGCCATGAATATCAGAGGCGCGAGACTCGGGATTTTAACTCACTTTTATACTTAAACGACCCCTGTCACACCCTATTTGGATGCTAACATAAACCAAAAAAGAATTATCCAGCCAAAGAATAGGTCCAGCCGTTTTAAACATTTTTTTTTAATTAATGAGAAATTTAATTAACGAGATTAACGAATTTTTGATTTTTTTATGTACTCGTATAAATCCCAAACATTCGTGCAAACCCAAGAAACTTTTTGTTGTTTTTATAACGAAAACAAAAAATATTAAGTGATAGTAATGAAATGAAATTTAAAAAAAAATATATTTATAATTTTTATTAGTAGTCTGTTCAGCTGTTCTCGAGTGATGACCGATATACATATTATGCATGTATAATGTATATATGTAAATAGAGAAATCCGTTACATCCAAACCTTCTCCAAGCATCTTTAACCACACATTGTTGTATGTTAAAGCACATTTCTATAAAACACTTTCCTTTCATGTAGATAAAAGATAGATAGATTAAAAGATATATGAAAATATTTAAATGTGCTTAGTATACTAAAACCAGGTCGCTTGTGATAAACTGGATTAATTTATAACTGTTAGAGTAAAAATGCGTTTAGTCCGTCATATCAAAAGCAAAATTTTTGAGTAATTTATAATCGTTTTGTTTTATTATATTGCTATAGCCACTGAATTTAATAAATCTAATCTGGACAGACACATAATATTGTGAGTTACTACTTATTACGAGTACGAATACAGTTACGAATTTAAAATTAACTTTGAAACTATTCTTACTCATAAAAATAAGAATTTTATAAGTTCTAAAGCCATGGTTTTAACGACAAAACGAATTTATCTTATTTAATTGTTTTTCTCAGCTAGTGGGTAAAATACTTTTCAAAATGGTGTCTCAATCATTAATGCTATCCATACTCCATACTATATTATAAATGCGAAAGTAACTCTGTCTGTCTGTCTGTTACCTTTTCACGCCTAAACCACCCAACCGATTTTGCTGAAATTTGGTATGTAGATAGTTTGCATTCATGAGAAGGAAATAGGCATATTATTTTTTGGAAATTCAACCCCTAAAAGGGTTAAAAGGGGTGGCAAAGTTTGTATGAGAAAAATATTTTTATTGCACATTTTTGCATGAAACTTTGAATTAATGCTTTTTAGTACAAATGATGAAACACGTATTTCAGGGTTTTTCGAAATTCACCCCCATTGGGGGTTAAAGGGGGTGGCTAAGTTTGTATGGGAAATTTAATTCTATTGAAATATTTTGCGTGACACTGAAATAATGCTCTGCAATACAAATTAAGAGGGCCAGAACTTTAAATGGGGAATTAGTCCTTGGTACATTATAAGTAACAGTATATAAGCAAAAATGTTTATTTTATTCACTCTTAGCGCGAGCGAAGCCGCGGGCACCGCTAGTATAGTATAAAGTTTTAAGGGAGCTTATGGTGTATTAATATAGAAAAAAAATCTTTGCGATTTGTTATAATTATAGACGTTTAATAAAAATATAAAGCTACCTAGCAATGTTTCCTTACTTATTTGTATAGAATTCATGAACAGTTTATTATTTTTAGTACAAAATAGCCTCGTGGGACACAGTGATGCGGTATCGTTTGTGCTGAAGTAATGGCCCCGAAAAGATTTATGCTCTGTCCTGACACCAGCTGAGAGATTAACTTTTGTTCTCACGACCTTTTAGTACATATAAACTTGTTGCAGTCGTTTATCATTACACTATCAAATTACTTTTACCAGCGAAACTTTTTAAAACCGAACAAATCTAGAGTCTAAACAATACGGCCTTGTACGTTTTGTACATATACTCGTACCAATCTAATTTTATTTATAGCTGAGTATGACTTGCTAATTCCTATCCTTGTCCAACTGAATAAAGAAAATGTATATTTTATCCCCTTGACACAGATTTAATTTCACATAAATTACTTAAAAATAAAGAAATATTTAAAAAGCTGTTAATTTAGGAATATTTAGATGTATCTTGTACGTGTAGCCGTTAGCGTATAAGAATAGTTCCATTATTAAACTCTATGCATCACTTCTGTAATCAAGTACACGATTGGAATTGTAAATTAATTTAGTCAGTAATTTCTACAAACCTGACAATGTTTATTAAACTTTTTGTCGATACTAAGCATATTTAATTTCAATGTTTTAAGCACATAACCAAAGATCTAAGTTAAAAATATTTTGATTCTATAATAACCAATATTTTCAAGTTATTGAAATATAAAAAATAATACTTTATACTTTTAATAACCTGCGACATATATAAATATTATATTCACATCGTTTTACATCATCCTTTACTTTATATAAGGATTTTAAACAGAATTTATTTACAAAAATAAAGAAAAACGTCACTGGCATATAAATCTTTCTGTTCTGTGTTATCGCCGTGTCCTAATTAGTTGCGCGTGCGTGGCACCAATCGATATAGTGCACCAAATTACCTAGACACCTGAGCTCCTTTTATTGGTTATACTTTTAAACATCACGTGAGATCACGTTTCGCTGGTAACGATCAGTGTTCCTTCGAACAATAAGCGCACAGTTTTATATCTCAACTCTCATTAGAATAATTGAGTAGGATGTACCTAGAAATTACATTTTGGTAGAATCATGATATATGAATAATTCTTTTCCGCTCGAGTATATCCATGAATAGGTAAAGTAAACGATAGATACCTCAGAAAGTAAGCTTTCATGCCAATTAAACGTTTTACTCAAAACCGTAGAGCCGTTACATAAAGAAGTAATAACTTCAATACTTGGCGTGCTCAAATATTAATGCTATTTAATATAAGATGGACACTTCAAGTAGAATATTTTATTAATAATTAGTAATACATTGTTTCGCTCATGAGCCTAAGTATAATTTATACAGCCTCCAGAATCTCTTTGAACAATCCCACGGGCATCTCTTGATACGGGCAGGCCTGAGTAAACGGTAGCCTATCACTCTCCGGCTCATAAAATATGTCTTTGCATAAACATTGCATCGGTCTATTGTTGTACACGAAAGACAACTAACGAATAAACTTTTACATTTGAAATTTTAGAACTCGTTGTTGTTAGGAGTATATAAAAAAATGATTTACAATGTTTATATAAATTTAAATAATAATTTGTTTAAAACAAGAGCCTCGAACTCGTTCGTCTCGAGTTCGTACGTACATTCTATAACGGTTAGTATGGGTATATTTATAGTATAGTATATTTCTCCGAGATGACATATTTTCCCGTAGTAATAAGTACCCTATACGTTCAATTAGATAAACAGCTGTAATCCAATACCAAATTCCATCAAAATCTCCTCAGAGGTTTCTTCGTGATCAAACGATGGCAAATAGTTGTAATTAAATATCTTTTACCTTCCAATAAATTAAAATTTAAAAAACGAATTATTATATTTGTATTAGAGCAGTTATATTTTAAACATTTAAAATCATATTTTATTATAGATTATGAACAAATTCTTTTTAAAATCTGATTGTGAATAACGAGGCTGCAATGCGGTTTTGGTCGTGATTTGCATTTAAAGTGTTTTTATTTTACTAGTAGTGTGGATGATATAAGGGCTTTTAACACGTAGACGAAGTCTAAAGCCAGGTGATTGTTGAGTGATGATCGCATCTTATCACGAAACATCGAAAACCACTTGGTGTATAATGGTGAAATTTGGCAGAAAGGTAGTTTATAGTTAGTAGACGTACGTTAAGAACGGAATATTGCAACAGGGCCGGATTAAGGAGGTTTAAGGGCTCTTGCAAATTTGTATAAAAGTCCTGCATTTCTGTCCTTTAAACTTTAAATTTGGCAGGAGCATCTAGGGACGAGCACGAACGAAGCGAGGGTGAGTCACTAGTACAATGTTATCAGATTTTATATTCACTATGGGATTGTTCTTTTAACACATTTGACAAATCCTGCGATGCCGTCTGCATAATTCATTTGTGCACTTAGGTATAATTGCATATATAGGTATAATTGTATTGTTAGATAACATAAGTACTATGTGTTCAAATAATTATGGAACAATTAGGAGTATTTATATCTGACTTCTGGATATGAAGTGAGTGAGTGAAGATAGAAATAATTAAAATATTTCATTTGACTTCTGATTTGTAATATTTATTTTTGTTTACATTTTTATGTAAAAACTATAATAATTTTTCAAAAGATACTATTTAAATAAATTAATAATGACCTTTCTTAGTCTATATACTTTTTATATATTTAAAATAACGTTTAATAAATTTAATATTTCTAATTTCCATGGTATATTATACTTAAAGAAAATATAGAAAGGCATTCATTATAACGTCTGAAAAGTCTTAATAAAATACAAATGCTGTGCATTTTAAAAGAATTATTTGAATAACTGTATTGTGTCTAACCATTCATTATGAATCTCATCAATTCAATAGGGCTCTATCTGACTTTCCATAATGTTTTGATAGCTGTAATAACAGTGAGTAAAATAAAGGTTTTAAATGTGAATGAGTAAATATACGCTCAGTTATTGTACCTATCAGGAACAAGTATTTTTTTATATATGCCATAGACATTTTTTTTACTTTTTGGGTAAAAATATACTCCTAGGAGCTGCTAAAAAAGGCTTATGTGATTGACCTGTACGCACATAATGTGTCGGTCCGACCTCACGTTCCCTCGAAATCATTAAATGGCTTAACCGATTTTGACGATTCATACGTCGTATTCATTTTGATAACCACGAGAGTCATAAGATATTATATATAATAAAAAATAAAAAAAGAGGATTCGAGGTGGCATTTTATGCGTTTTGAAAAAAATTACATTCATCCTGGCATACGAAGGCAATTAACTCTTTACTAACATATAAATGTTACAAGGTGCTAATTTCTTATTGTAAGTAACCTAATTGTTGAAGAATAACCAAATTTAATTAAAATGTACGAGATTCTTTTTTAACACATTCACTGCCAAGTCACGGCGCCGTGTATACTGTATAGTGCGCGGGACCGACTACACGGCGCCGTGCATTTCACCCGCTATTTTTCTATGAGTCGGTACGGCTCCGGCTTTTGTGGCAAGCATACGTTAGTATCACGGTTATACGGGCAATACATTTATCGTGATAAAACTACAGTTGGATTTTTGTTTGCATGAGTGTTGATGTTTTTACGAACGATTATCATATACGTGTTTAACCGCCAAAATGAACACTAAACCTGGTCCTTCTAAACGTCGTAGTTCTTCGACTACTTCAAGAGTTAGTGCTAAAAAATATCGGAGCCAGGAAAGTTTCGATGATATCAGTGATTGTTCGAGTGAAGAAGGTCTCTGAAGAATCTCCCGGTTACTGCACTGTGTGTTTTTGTGAAGCACATTCAGTTTAATATTGTATTTCCATTTGTCATTGATTCAAAGTTACTGTTTTTTTAATTATAGATGTATTGTTTTTTTCCCTAAACACAAAGTAAATACTTTTTAATCGATCTTAAACCCAAACTTAACAATTACACGGCGCCGTGTAATTGGCCTCACACTGTATCGGTGGCCAACTACACGGTGCCGTGTTTTTTATTTTTTTTTTATTTAACGAGCCTATTTCCGATGTATAATTATATGGTAGTACAATTAAACTAATTATATAACAATTTCAACAAGAAAAAAAAAGAACATTTTAGTGACATCACATGAAACCAAGTCGGCATTCAATGTGTTAAGCCTTTCTAAATATTAACTCAATCAATATTTAGTGAATGTACCAATGTGCATATTTTTTGCAAATGTCGATTTACTAAAACAATTTATTTACAGCATTCTTCAAATGCCGGTTTTTGTTTGTATTACAATACCATTTATATTTAAATTTCATAATTAAAAAAGTTGGCAATGGTTAAAAATATACTACCACATAATTACCTAATTAGGGTTCCATGTTTATAGAATTTTCTAGGTAGCATATATTGCTATTTTAACTACCTGTAGATCCCTAATGAAAATGTACGAGTATATAATAAAATACGCAATATATTCATTAGCCCTTTTTAACGTCCCACTGCTGGGCACGGGCCTCCCTCAGTACGAGGGGAATCACGCCATAGTCCACCGCGCTGGCCTAGTGCGTGTTGGCGGACTTCACATGTCTTATGAAAACTTGCTGGGTTTTCTCAGACATGCAGGTTTCCTCACGATGTTTTCCTTCACCTTAAGACAAGTGGTAATCAGGGTAGAAGTGATTCGCACATGAAAATATCAGAGGTGCGAGACCCGGATTTGAACCCACATCACTCGGTTATACTAGCGACGCGTTACCGCTGGGCTACCACTGCCCGCAATATATTAATGTATTTTTTTTCCTAATAGAATTTAATATTGTTATTGTTGATGTAATATTGAAATTTTGTTATAAATGTACTTTTTTGTTGATAATTTTGGTTTGTGGTGAGAAATAAAATTTATTATTTTTATTAAAAACGTTGCTAAGTTTTATTTCAATCCATGGGTATAAACTTAAGACACCATTTCACGCTCATGAGAGCGTGAATATCATGAGTATATGAATACTCGTAAATCGGAGGTTTTGTTTGGTGGATGTGGAATAAATGGAATTAATTACACACACAGTGAAACCGCCACCCATAAATATATTTTTTTAAATTTACGCAAAACAATGTTGTAAAATAAGTGAAAAGGCACATTGAATAAAAAAAAATATGAAAGTAGTAATTCTGTAGTAGGTATGTATTTTTGATCATTTTTAAAGTATAATCCAACCATTATTATATTTCTCTAACGACTTACGTCGCTACAGAATATCTTTCATGTGGGATGGAAATAAAATACCGATTTACTAATAAAAACTTTTTAATTAATTTTACTAACAGCCAAAATAAACAAAATACCGATTTACTAATAAAAACTTTTTAATTAATTTTACTAACAGCACACCTTACACCTTTCGCACCTATATCCGCCATAATGCCTTTCATACCTCAGCAATCAAAAACAACCAATCACCATCGCGCTACTCGTTCCATTTTAAGCTAATTTAATTCCTACATTCATATACTTTCATATACAACGCAATTCTAAAAAAAATATTTCTGTTATTTAAATAGTAAACAGAAATCCGCGCTACCTCTAAATATTTATATAAAGAGCTCCGCTTTTAACAGGTATCTTTTCCATTTCTCTGAAAGTATTTCGGTAGATGTTTTAAAAAAATTGTCGATTTTCTTCGACTGGTCTAATATATACGAAGTAATCAGCACTATCTTCTAGACAACACCTTTATTGAGTATTTCATGTAGAGGACGTGTTATATTTTTGTAGAAGTGAGTGATGATATTAGAAATACACAGTGGTTTAGACATTTTACAATTACTATCCATTTATTAGTAAGAACATTCAAAACTACGAAAAGTCGTTTATAAATAAGAATTGTTATACACAAATAAACAATCCTTCCCAAATAAGAAAAATTTTAATTTTTTAGATCTGAATTACGAGATGGATTGGAGCAAGAGTCTTATGAGATTAATCCCATCCATTTCCTTGATTATTATCATTAGGAAAAATGAAAGGAAGATAAATATTTTACTTATTTCATGGATCTTATACAGAATACTATGGCACTGGTATGGTATGGTATCAAACCTATTTTGGAAAAAACATAACCAGTTTTTTGTATCGCGTGGAGGTAGAAATATTGATAAGATTTTGATAAGATTTTTTTGAATTTTGATAATACATTCAATGGTATATATTTTGCTTTGTATGTATGTCATAATTAATTCATGTTGATTAATTTTGATGTTATACAAAAATAATTTAATTAATCATGTGTGATTAATTATAGTGGCACGATTTGTGACGCGTGTTTTAGTGGCAAAGTGGCTCTTTTTTTACTGCTTTACTTCCATTTTACACTGAAAATAAAAACTTTGTATTTTTGCTGAATAAAACGAGTCTGCAAGCTTTTCTTGTTTTACACTACGCTAATCTCTATGCTTACTTACTAAACAGATTTGAAATTCTTTTGTTTTTATGAGTTTATCTTTAGGGGATCTATATACAGCAGTTGACGTGCATGGGTTGAGAAGAAAAATGAAAGAAAACTTTTACATGAGCCGAGCCAATGGCATAGTGTTCTTTCGCCAGTTCATCTCAGGTCAAAGGCTTCTTCTTTCCGAACTGTGTGCTTACTCTTCAAACTAATTTCAATTCTAATCTAATGCCAATACGATTCCAATGTCAATTTTGAAGTCACGTGATTCGGTACTCTTGAAAACAATATTGTCAACATTGGATTGAAATTGGGATTGCCCCGCGATTATTTTGTTAAGAGTGAAGTTAGCTATGTTACGGGCCGCAATAGTGTCCTGTGTCGTTCTTCTTATTACGATAAACCAGTAATATGGCTTTAAAATGCTTTATCCTTTCAAAAAAAGTACTCTCACTCAAGAGTAGCGTTTACGGTGCGCCAAGCCCGATCCCGATTTCACTTAGTTCCCCAAAATGGACACGCAATTTAAAAACAATGTGGCGCTAGCGTCCAACTCAAGAGTACGAAACGTCACAATTCCAATGTCGATCGATCGGAATTAAATTCAAGAGTAAGCCCGCTGGTAGTAGACTCATGACGTTCAGTAAAAAAATTGTTATAATTTTAAGCTGAATAAAATATTTTGAATTTGAAAAAAAATGAATTTATTAATGTAGGTGCTTGAAAACTAAATTAGAAATAATTAAATATTAATATATTTCATTACGGTAGTTACAATGCCAATGATTAAGGATTATTGATATTTATTGAACAACATTAAGTAAGGGACACCGTAATATTTTCACAAATAAGACATTATTCAATGTAAATCGTATTTACATTAAATGCGCTATAAAAATGCGCTATTAACAAGAATTTTGAATTGGGTTTCAAATTATTAGAAAGACATGAATTTCTCCCATCGAATTTTTATCATTTTAAACGTTTCATATAGAGCTACGCGACTCTGTCGGTATTGTAAATACCGGAAACCCAATTCTTAGATTTAGATTTCATATATTACTGGAGAATACGTTTAAATTATTAGTAGGGATTTCTCAGAAATAAGATATTTTAAGTATCCTATATGTTGATCCAAGTAACATGCTACTATCAAACTAAATTTTATTAAAATCGGTCCAGTGGTCTTCTCGTAATGCGGTCACAGAGGAACATATAGACAGATAGACAGACAAAAATTCAAAAACTATTTTGGCCTCTGTATCGTTCATGGAGATTAGAGACAAGGAGGACCATTGCCCTTGAATGTAGTGTCTCAGAAATATTGTTAAACTAAGGAGGCGCTGCGATCGCTATGTTGTCTCAATGCCTAACTTCACGTTGTCACAATTGTGACAATACTCATAAACAGCTAACTTCACAAATACTACTTACCGACGACAGCGCGTTATAAATTCTACAAATTTTCAGAGACAAGCGGGTAATGCTTTAGTATGAAGCGATGGTTCTCCTGGTCTCTAACCTCCATGGTATTGTTAAAAATGACAATTTCAGATGTCATTAGAATATTTTTTTAACAATCTGTTGTTTGGTCAATGTAAACATAATTGCTATATGCTATGCAAATTAAAAAACGTAAGCACGTATTTATTTGCTAAAGCTGGTATTTTTTTAGATAATTCGGACGTGACAAACCGCCTGAATATTTACGTGCATTCCGCATTAAAATAGAATGGCGGTGAGTTCGTACAAAGCGTGAGGGAGCATAATGTAAACAATGTTAAACGTTACAAACTCGTCCGGTTAAAAACAACGCTTATTCTGTTTCGTACAGTCGGCCTCGCGTCGAGCTCCACAATTGAATCCATACAACCATTGTTGAGAATTTATACACATGGTATGAGAAAATACGCGCTTATTCTCGTCTTACTGTACTCTGGTTTATTGCAGGGCTTTTCTACTAAGCTTGCGTTTTTGCAGCCATATAAAATTATAAGGGCCTATTAAATTTAAACTATTTTTACGTTCGTAAACTAAATGTAAATGATAAAAATTAAATGTAAAAGATATATTAGATATTCTACGATATTATACCTACAAACAATAATAACGAATTTTAACCGTAAATTATGACGAACCAAATTTTGTTACATTTTCCCAAGCAAATTCATTTGTGAGTATGAAAATACATTCATGGGTTAAGTGGAGCATGCATGCCGCAATATTGCAAATATTAACGCTGAAATAGTGTGATGTATGTTGGCTATCATGCCGCTTGCGTTGTTCACGATTAACTATTTAGAATATTATGAAATATCCGGCTAATATAAATTAATAACAAAGGTTAACAAAATCCTATTAATAGTAGGTTTTAAAATTAGTTCTCTTGTTCCATATAATCCATATAGTATAAATATTATTACACATTAGGTACGTTCTGATTATTTTTATGAATAATTCATTTAAACAAAATTTATTCAAGTTATTTTAAAGGTTCATATTTATTTTTAAAAACCCAAAAAGGGCATAAATTTTGCAAGTAAAAATTATTGATACTTAGTTATTATAGGGCCAAAAGCTCTCGGCTCATAAATTAAGCAAAAAAAATAACCAAGTCTGTCCCCATCATGTAGTCTAAAGTATTTGCCGAAATGTAAAAAGCACAAAACGACAGAGAGATTACATTTTTTAATGTATCATTGTAGTATCGATTGAGAAGGAAAAATAAAAAGAATTTATTAAAACGATTTAGAATTTTTATAATCACCTTTATATAATATGTAAACTTACAAAATATTTTAAATGAGTACTTTGGATTTGGCACATTTGAGCTGACATCATTGCTTTAGTTTCCATACAAATATTGTTCCTAAACATGTCACATAGTATTGATTGCTATATTGTGGTCAATTTGAATTAGTTCAGATTCTTAGCTAATTTAATACTATAAGTAACACTACTCGTATTCTTATTTACTACACATTGTATTCAAATATTCGAAATCGACGAATAATAAATCGAAGAATTATTGTTTTACAAATCGTTATATACTCGTATGTCAGAGGAATGAAAATATAATCCTACAGCTGAAATTACTTATTTACAATACGATTCCATAAGTTATAAATAGTTATTTAAAAAATTGGCTATATATAAAAGTTATTCAGAAACTTGATTAATATTCGATATTTACAAATAGTGTCGCACATTTGGCACAATTTTATCAATTTGGCAAACAAGAAATCAATTCTTAAACACATTTAGACACTTAAAATTCACAACAATATTATTGTACCTTAAACCGTTACACGATATGGTTTATTTACATGCTAGTGTCGCGTCAGCGCATTATCGAGTGACACTAGTTTTAAATACTATCCTAGGTGCCCCAAATTATAATAATAATATAAAAAAAATATATTAAATATTCGTAATACCTATTACATGTTTACTGATGTCTTAAAATAATTTAAAACAACGTTTTTCTTTATTTGAATGTATTTGTCTTCACTTGACATACAATTTATTTTACTAATTCATGAAACAAAAAAGAATTAAATGACATTATTAGGACACCAGGAAAAACCTTAAAAATTATGATCGAAAGAGTCTTTGTAAAGCAAATCAACACAAGTCATGCATTCGAAAACATCGCAGACCACATTTCCTAATAAAGTTCAAAATGTTTTGACATTTATAAGGAACTAGCTCGCTTTCGAACCAGACTTGAGATCAAGTGATCTCTGCCTACACGTCGCTTGGGGACGACGAGGCGGTTTCCTGCTAGTGCAGCTGACTTTTAGTACTGAATCCGTAGTGCAAGTAGGGTGAGTCGGCCCCCTCGCGCGCCCCGCCCGCACCCCCGCTACCCCCACTCGGGCACTTCAGCGCGGAACGCAACTCGGACGCCATTTCCGAACAAAGAGAAGCCTGAACAAACAAATTAATTGTGAAATATGAATGCGTTTGGGGACTGCGACTATAGAAAGTGAAATATTTACTTACCTCTTCCTTCTGCGATCCAGGATGATAGAATGAAAAGATAATAAATTAAAATTGTTATTAAAGGACGCTTTGAATTTCTTGTTTATCTAGCATTTTGTCTCAGTTAATTGCTAATTTACATAAGTATTGCTAGCCCGTGGAGCTTTATATATAGCGTGTTCAATGTACGTACGTCACTTCACAATTATGATATAGTGTATGGATATTTATTACAATAAACAATACATGTTTCTACTCTAAATAGCCACTCAAATATATTTTAAAAAGTTTACCAATATTTAAAAATAAACCTAGAACAAAGTAAAGTGTTTTCATTATTGAAGTCAAACTATATGATATGAAGTAAATTCACTGATGAAGTCAAAATTACGAAACTAGAACAGCATTGTGTTTATATTACAGTAATTATATTAAAATGTTCACTTAAGTTGTTGAACTAACTTTTAATCTCCTTTACTGTAGGGGAAGAGTTAATAGAGTATAAATTGTTTCGCATAATAACATCATCGAAATAAGAATGACTTTACTTCCTTACCTAAGTACCCTTAATATTTGAATCTTTAACTATATAAGTTTCAAAATGACTAATTAAGTACATTAAAATTAATATATTCTTAGGTTTACGCGCATATTTTACATTATAAATGAAACTATCTTTTCGGATTTTGTCGCGGATTTATTTTGATTTTTGGTTCCCAACGTGTCGTATGCTTTACAGAAATCATGAGAGACTAAGGTATTTGACGTCTCAGAGGTTTATATACTTACTTGTTACAGGCAGTGCCTACCCACTGTCAAATAATAAATACCGTGACAAAATCAGAAAAAGTAGTTTCACTAACAAGATTAAAAATTATTAAATGTACTAAAATTGTACTCATATAGAGTATGAATAAAATATTCATTAGATATACCATAAGAAAAATAATATACTAAGTATATTACACATTACATATATAAATATCACTTTCAAATTAACTAAAATAAAGAGGAAAAAATCTTTAATATTTATGTAAATAAAGTAAACATACCCGTTCATCAACCGCTACTTTTCGTGATTTCCACACAAACTCGCAGACTGCTATCACACACGCCACCCCCATCCCTCCCATGAGCACCACGAACACTCCTCCGACGTTAGCTAAGCCTAGCTCGTTGGCAGTTGACGAAGACTTCGATGTTTCATCCTGCTTTTGAAATTTTTATTGAATTGTATTGCAGTGTTATATTAATTTTCTGCAATTTTTTTACTTTCATATTGATCGCATTATACCTACATAATGGCTTATATCGTACTGCAGGCTGATGAGTATTTAAATAGTATTTTAAATTATTTTCCGCACTTTCGCTTTGTTCAATTAATAAATACAAAGAGGGGCCTACAGAATATATACATTTATTGTTTGGCCTTCCATTACAAAATTTCATGTTCAACCAAATATTAATTTCGCCGGAAATGAGAAAAAAGATATTTTAACATTTGCGCTTCTGTTTTACTATAAATATTAAGTATTTTATATAATGTTTCTTTGTCATTAGATTGAGAAGATAAATTATATTTACTCTAAGGATACCATCGCATATTATCAAGCTCCGTTAGTCTTGGTTTGATAGAGTTATTAATTTTAAAGTAAATATTACAATATGGCGGGTCTGTTCTGTTTTAATTATGTAAAAAACTTTGGTTCATATTGCACGCAAGATCTAAATTTAATAATACAAAGTCTCTAAAGAAAGAGAAAGTTAATAGAAAAAAAGTTTTACGTACTCTACAGGATCCACCGCCGCGTTTTTCCTTCCACCATTTTGTTTTTAATATGTGTAATTTTCCTTCCTCTTGCAGTTTCAAAACAGCCCCGCTTATGGCCGTACGGTATGGTGAGTCTACAAACGTAGGCGTACGTTAGACCCATGACCGGAAGTAATATGCATTTGCCATACCGTTTCTAACCGGGCAAAGCTATTTCTTTTGAATAAATTTTTAATAAATCTAGTTGTAATGTTTTTTTATAAGTAGCTATCAGTGGTTTAAAAACATAATTAATTCAATGTCAGATATTCTATCAAATGGTGTATATAATATTATAATAATTTAGCTAAAAACATAAAAACGCTCAGGTTAGTAGATACAGAAATATTAGCTGGTTTTGTTATTCATGGAGGTCGTATATATTGGGAAAACTGAGTAAATTCTGTAGCAAGGAAAACAAAACAAGAAACGTCGATAAACTTTAATGTGATGAATTTTTGAAAATAATATATTTTTTCTTTCGAACTAACCTACTTAATCTACTTTATTGTACGTGTAAATAGAAAATAAACTTAAAATAATATAAATTAAATTAAGTTCAAATTTATACAGCCTAAAACAATTTTCACTTACTTGGTGGCATGGCAATACCGTATCCTTTGGAGTCCAGCATCCCTCCAACTTGTGTGAGATCGCAATTTCTTTCGACTACATACTCAATGGTCGTTGATTCCATGAGATAAGCATAAGCACCTTTTCCTCTCATTACTCTTTCTTCTCCTTCTTTATTGCTGCTCGTAAATACCGTGGGTCGAGCCGATTCCATAAATGACCACATTCGTTGATAAGTTGAAAAGTTAGAATCCTAAGTAACAAAGTTTAGAATTTAATACTTTAATGTTCCCCTAATAGGTTATTGATTATAATAATGATAATCCACATAAAATACTCAGTCATTTTTGCAGGTATTTATACAAAAGTATGTATGTAATGTGTAATTTTCTCAGTGGTACGTGTATTGGTATTGGTTTACGGTATGTTGTTCAAATAAAAACGAATCAACGAAACACAAAATGTACTCTAGCTAATACGACTGTACTAGCTAACAGGACCGTCTTCTTTACATTTTGCTCTCTGAGGCAAGGAATGAAAACCACCTAACTTCGACTCTGTTAATGAGAATAATTACATAATTCTTGTGTAACCAATTAACAACTGGCTAGATATCCGAAACGAAACTAGTTTTAACATTGTAAGATTGTGATAAAATACGACAGCAGATTAGCATTTTGACTGTAACTATTTTATGACTTTTAAAAATTTTATGTTATTATAAAATAAAATGAACCATAACATTTCAATGAAACGTCTAATAACAAAATTTATGTAACATAAAATTTTTATAAAACGAACGAATAAAAATTATGATAATTTTACCCTGAAAAATGCAGCCGTAGATCCTCCTTTCAAGGCGCCGTATTTGATTTTAGTCTGTTTTGCCAAATCTTCAGCACTTTCAATAGGCGAGTCCATTCGTTCGACAGTTAAAAAGGCGGCTAAGTTAGCAGTATAGGAGGATATCATGATCAATGTGAAAAACCACCACATTCCTGCGACCATCCGCGTGGACACCGCTCTAAATAACATTTTCTAAATGTATTGTATTGAAATGTTAGCTAGTGAATAGTTTATTTCTTCGATAATGGGTAAGCGCAGGTACTAATTAAAATTTCTTTAACAAAAGAAGTACACTGTGTTGTTCTTGCGAATGATGTTTTTTGCCCTTTTGTTTTCAATATGCACTGGATTTATTAGCGTCGATTAAAAGGAAACTAGTAGTAATTTGCCATTATTACAAATGTTTGTTTTCATTCACATCTAACCTTCTTTAATTTTAAATCGTAATCTGGCCTTTTAATATGTTTCGCGTGTATTTATGTTACTATTTATAATTTTTCTACAAGAACCTTTATAAAATTATGTTTGAAACGCTACGCTTACCCATAGTACATGAGCTAGTCACAGTTGTACAAACAATTATTTTCAAAAACAATTCATTCACCACCCTCGCCACTCGACGTGTTATTCCTGATTAGGAGCATGAATGTCACAGTTAAGTGTTCCTCGCGGAGTCACGTGAAAATGAATAGAAACCTACACTGAGTCGACATAATATTATGATAATTTAGCTTGCGCCTAATTTTAAGAAGTATTCTTTTAGAATATACAATGTGTTGAAATGTTCATACATATATATTATGTACATTTTGGTTAGAATTGTTTTATCAAAATCTTAATAAATGAATATTGACTTGAAACAGAGATATTATATGTAAAAATCAGAATTGCTAGTAATTTATAACAAAATTTAAACCTTGTTGGTTTCAAACTAGATTACGATGACTACTGTGATTCAAATAGTTTAAGAGACAACAGCACAAAAGTCTCACGGATCAGATATGTGGACATTTTATTTAGTATGGATGTTCATTGTCATAAGATATTCAAAATTATAATTTTTTTCAATTATGTTTAAATTTTATTTTTGTACATACATTAGTAGGTATTATAAATAAAATAAGGCAAAACTAAAATTCATAATAGGAATTATTCATATCATACTTTTCATTGCATTAATTTAGATAATTAAAAAGTAGTCATTGCTTAAAATGGTATTACTATCTGATATGTAAATCTTATCGACTTTTATACAGCCGGCCCTCCGACTAAGAGTTCCGAGTCGTGACTACGTCTGACCCGCAAAGACAAGAATAACAACAACAAGGATATTAAGAGGATTTTGTTCCAACACAAAGGGAAAAGTAACGTTTATTACATGTGTCTCAACACGTCGCGTGGCGTGACAGCCTAGTTAAATATTAACGTTAATTTTCTTGTATTTTAAAAGTTTCTAGACGATAAATACAGATAAGTTTTAAATATTTAAAAAGAAAAGTTCTCAAACATAATTGTTTGTTTTAAAAGTTGAGAGCGATTTTATATAAATTGAAAAATTCTTTGTAGAATAAAAGTTGTAGAATGAAAAATCACAAAGAATGTAAAATCGGTCTCAATTAAAAACTACTCACTTATAAACTTGATGCAGCAAGCTATGGATACTATTAAAGCACAAATTCATTACGTGCAGTGTTCAAACCATTTTCCTATCAAATTAGCAGCTAAATTACAACTTTTTAGCCAACTATAATGGAAATCCTTAATATTTCAGATAGCAAACACGCTACTATTTATATTGGTCGTTGAACTAGCGAAGCTTAGAATTCACAAAGGGCTGTGGTCGCTTTGAAACTAATTAGCAAAGGAAGTTCCTTAAGTGCACTCCGCAATTAAAGCGATAGTTAGGTATGTAGAGGTTTTGCTTTTTAAACGTTAGGTTCCTCTATGCTAACCAGTAAAGATTGATTACTTAGAATTGTTTAATATAAAGTAACTAATATTCTTGTTCAGGTAGAATAAAATTCATTTTTTTTATATCAATTTTTTTTTTACCTATTACCTATTTGCTATTTTGCTATGAAAAATAAATTTATTTAAATTATCAGTCATCATCATCAGAGTAGAGAAGAATCACATTGTTACGCTTCATCAAGACTTTCCAGTTTTACTTAATCATTTACGAAGCAGTGTGCGATGCATTAGATATACAAAATACTTAAAAATTAGCAGAATCATCTACAGAAACTTCTAACATTGACTGACTTGACGGTCTAGAAGCATGGAATTTTGCACAAGAATTCCATATTTTTTAAACTTATCCCCTAGAAGTGTTGAATAGGGGATGAAAATACGATAAAATACGCAAGTATAATTATTACTTTATTGTTATAAACATAAAAACTGACGTTCAAGCTCCTATTTTTCAACCGATAGGAAATATCATCAGACTCACATTTACGCTTGTATTGAATAATTTAAATGGTTCACCAATTTATATCGTCGTGACTTACTTCGGTGCGATATCCGAACCTTGCTGCATCAAGGACCCGATAGTGAACCACAGCGAGTTCAACAGCGTGAACTGATTCTCCAACACTGGCGGCTCGTCGAGACAGTTGCGGCTGTCCCACTCGTACGGGCTGAACCTGCGCCCAAATATGCCCATTTAATTTTTTTTCACTTTGAATATTTTGCCATTTTACGTGATTTTTATATAGATCGATGGACTTTAACTTTAACTTTAACTCCTGGTTATTTAATAATTTAAACTAAGTATAGCTATTTAAAATGTAATAGAATTATCATTGATATTATGGATTTGAATTGTCTGTAATAATACTAAGTTTTAATGGTTTACAGTTTTAAGTTCTAATTTGTATATTGAAAATGTTTAAACCATTATGCTTTATTCCAACAAATAGATTTTATTGTGAAATGTTTAACAAATCTTCCGTATGTAATAAGTTAACAGGCAAACAAAAATATGGCTCGAGATGTTTTGTGCTAAAAAAATTTAAATTTAATCACATTATTTTACACGTCAATTAATCAAATTAATCGATTTAAATAAACCCTAATATTAATGGCAAAAGATTCAAGATAGATTTTCAGATAAACCCGCATCGTTGGCTGTGGACTTCGCTGAGTTCACTAAAATCCTGATACATTTGGCATGCACTTGCAAATAGCAAGTGCATACCGAGACTTTTCTTTATTTACTATCTTACTTGGGCAAAAAGTCACAGCTTTGTTGCATTAGAGATCCGATTGCAAACCACAAACAGTTTGAGAGAGAGAAGATATTTTCCATTTTTTCACCGTCCGGGGTATGAGTTTGATGCCATTCATACGGAGTGAACCTAATTATATTAATCAACTTCTTAAGAAAAAAGTTCTTTAACAAAATCTTCACATTCAATTTACCAAATAGAACATTGTATATTTAAACTAGCAATACCCGCGGCTCCGCCCGCGTTCTAAAGACGTAAATGCAAGCGTGGTTTTATTTCTTACCTTCTTTTTGTACTTTTCTCAGAGATGAGTTAATTTCCCTCAGTAAAAAGTATCCTATATATTGACCATCCAAATCCATTCCGTGTTTTTTCGTGATGCGGTCACAGACAAACAGACAGACAAAAAATCTAAAATCTAATAGATTTGGCCTCTATATCGATAATAATCTCTATTTCAATTAGATTTTCCAGAAAATATTCTATGTACAGATTCGACTCAGTTAAAATCTTATTGTATGTATAGATTATTTTTCATTTAATAATCACATAAAGTCATATTGAGAATCATTATAGGTACTAAATGTATTTTATCCCTTCAAAATCCAAAAATACAAATTCACTATAATATAGTGCTTTTATAATATATTAATCTCATCAAGTATTTACTTTGAGCTTTGTTTAAAATGTATGCAAGCACACAACACAAGACTTACCTTGCAAGTATAAACAGAAGCACGGAAACTCCTAAGTACGCCGTTGCCATGTAAATCCAAACATCAAGTGACAGGGGTGATAAGAACGAGAATAAGTTCGGTGGTTGCTTAATAGGTTTTCGGTAAAGTACTGAAATGCCTAAGTTCATGAAAGGCATTGTGAAGTCGACCACTTGTTCCCTGTCATGATAAAATAAATTATCGGATTAAATTGTCACGACCAATAAAATACGTTTCAAAATGTTTCCGACCGTTACAAATAGTCATATTTTGATTTATGTTGACAACGGCTAAGAGCTTTTAGATTCAGATTCATAGATGTCTTTGATGCAAAACGGTAGATCTAACTTTAAACCAAACTACAGAATGTTGAAAAATAACAGACTTAAAATCAAATCAATATCATTAAGATTTTTTTAATATAAAAGTTCTATTGATTAATATCACTTTAAAGAAAAACTTATTTTATAAAGATTTTACTTAAATAATGTATGCACATATACATCCACAGGTATTTGCCAAAGTATTAAAAATTTAACAATTAAACTATGTATAATTGGTTATATAATTATTTCAGTAATAATCTTAACCAAAAATAACCAAATATTCCATAGAATTGCCAAAAGCTACTAACGATATTGCTCTTAAAATTTAACATTCGATCCAAAATAGCAAAAACTTACCTATCGTAAGTGATAGTGAGGTCCGCGATCGCTACATCTGCTCTTTGTTCTAGAAGCTCCCGAATCATTCCATCCCATTCCTTCGTCTCCCTGTTGAAAGATCCGTATCGACCATCAGGAGCGAGCTTGAACGTGTAATTGAAACCGAGAACTTTGGATATCTCATAAATTAGATCAATGGCGTATCCTTCAAACTGAGCATTTCCCGTTAGTTTCTCACTTGCTTCTCGTCGCATGCAATATGGCGCACTCTATGTAATAAAACGTACTTTAAGTTTCAAAGTTAACCATAAACTTATTTGGATTTTATTTAACTTAAAAAACCATTATGAGTATTAAATTACTTTTCTCGCTAATAAAGCAAAAATATTATCTGTTAGATATTCTAATAAAGTAGTGCAGAAATAAAACTGTATAGATCCAATTTAAATTACTAACTTTTTAATTTCACGTCTCTATTAAAGTCTATAAATATTTGTTGATTTGTACAATGTTATTCATAAAACTATTTTTCAAGAAACTGAGTGAAGTATTTGAAATATATCTAAATAACATAAATGGACTATAAGATTAATAAAAAACGCATATAACATCTTTAATATTATAATATAAATTTAATATTTCCTACAATTAGAATTCAATATCTATAAAATGCTCGTATATTGCAAGTTATTTTTACTGCCGTACTCGTACCTACCCCACAATATCGCAGGATGAACAAATGTGATTCAAGTTTGGATATTATAATAAAAACTTTGTACGTTTTACCTAAAATAAACGAAGACTCAATGTGTTCGCATTATTAGCGTCGTAGAATTATTTCGTTTTTTTTAAGGTGTAATTTGAAACAATCGTTAGAATATAATATTAAAAAAATACATTCACTACGAAATCTAATTATAATGATACAATTAGAAAGAATAAGTGGTTCTAATTTGTATAGTCAGTTGGTTCTAAGGTTATATAATATTTATTGTAATATTATTTGAATTGAAACCAAAATATATCTATGATAAAATATTATTCCCCTGTACATTTTCATAGGAAATATATTCATATAGGAGCTTGTTCATTTTGCGGATACGACTCACTTGGGTGGCATTCTTTAGAACTTCAAATGTATGTAACTTACCAAAATTGTAGTTACGATAAGGGTTTTATTCTGAAGAATCTCAACAATTTGTTTTTGATTATCGCCGTAAGATCTTGTATAATTTACACCTTCCGAAGAATTCCAAGATCCTGCTTTCTGAAGGCCTTCTCTGGTTAGTTCGATGATATCGAGCGTAAAGTCGCTTCTAAACCCTTGGTGGTCGAACTTTATAACGCCCGTTAAGCCTTTCATTTCAACCTGTTCATTAATATAACAAAATAATCTCTTCAGGCCTTAAAATTAATATTTTGAGCTGTTATTTTATAATTTTAGTAAATTATAAACAATTATTTAATTTTTAAGGTTTATTTCCAGAATATAATATATACCTAAGTAATTATTGAAATGAAATGATACTTGAAGAGAAATTTAATGGGAAAAATTCAAAATGTTGCAAAGAAAAAACATAAATTCGTTACACTAGGTATTTACTTCCAACCCGTAATGATATGATACCTTTCGTTTAATCCATTGGATTGTTTGCGACGCGACGGAAAGTTTTTTAGTATGATATCATATAATATGATAAATCGCAGATTGATATAGCCTTTTACGTTGTTGCAGATTTGTAGTTAATTGTGAAGAAAGCCAAGTTGATAAACGCTTTTCATAACATAATCTTACGTTGCTGTTTTTTTAAACATAATCATTATTTACGAAAGGATTAATGATGAAAAAATATGTATTGTTAAAAATTTTTAACTGCGACAGAAAAATAATATTTTTAATAGAAGACTATATACTTACAATTTTCATGTAGTTAATTAGACTGTATCCATGGGGCCATGTATCCTCCGCTTCACAAGACAGCGGTCTTACATCGATTTGTTGCGAAGTGTCAAGGTCGTGTAACGCTTTAGCAAATAAATGTACCGCATCGTACATCAATGCGGTCTCTGTCTGTGAGGGATTTTAGTCTTGTCACATATAATTATCCCAAGCGATTAATAATTTAGTAGTAGTATTAAATAATTAGGCAACATGAGTGTTATAGATAGAGAACTTAGTAACGATTTCAATTTATTACCAATTGAAAAATAAAGTTCAACAAGTTAGGTTGAATATTTTAATCATGTTAAAAGCAAACAGACATGCCAACTTTTTAAGACAAATACATTTTAACGTCAAATATGTAACCGCAAAAAACCAACATCGCGTAAAATAAGACCACTTGAAATGTGGATTTCTGCATGGGAATTGACAAGCCATCTTTAATAATATAAGCTCCTTTAACTTTATTATTGATATGAATGAGTTAGAATATAAAACAGCAAACAGTAAATTTTCGTTTTGATAGTCTATTAAATTGACCAGATATCGTAAAAATATATATGTGAATTTATGAAATAGTTACTTTAAATATTATATTTTATATGAGGCTATACTGTACCTTGATAAAAGTCATATTTTCCTGAAACAAAGGGAATAATGTATCCACTTATATTATACGCACGTTTGGGTTGTCTTACAGATATATTAAATTTTATTACCCTGGACGAAGTATGCCCCAGTTGGAGCTTCCGACCCTTTCTCGCTTCATCGTAAACCCAATCCCGAACTACCCTCTGAACTTCGGCTCTCTCTGGGTCGAGCAGTCTCAGCGCTGTTATATTTGTCCCGCCATATTTAAATTCTTCCAAATCTACGCTGTGAAGATCCTGGTTAAGACGTAAATATTTTGTTTATTTAACTATTATTTTTTTAAATATGTATTTAGCAAAAATCTTAAAAGTTCGGTTTCCACTTTTTTTATTTTTGATCCTTTAATAACATATTATAATGTAATTACACCGATTTCATTTTCTAATAATAATAAAAACTATTTCGTTGTATTATAAAATCATTTATATACATAATTTGTTCCAGAAAAGAATGGATACCAAGTTAAGGCCATTATAAGTACAACACATAAGTAATTAATTTAATGTCACAAAAAATAATTATGGTAAGCGACACTTCCCTGTAAAACTGTTAAGATATTGAAGATAATTAAAAAGAAAAGACATACATAGATAATGATACTGATTAAAAAGTTAATATAGGTATTGTACAAATTTGTAAAAACACTATGTCAAACCACTAAACCGTTAAGATGCATTAGTATAGCTAATGACTATACCGTATAAACTGCGCTATTTACGAGCGGGGAACTCGATGGAATTTTCTACACATCTGAAATTCGTAAAGAATGCTAACTGAAAGCATTAATATACTCGAGCGGAATGTTGTACGCTGAATTAGAAAAGTGCTCTGAAAAAGAATAAATATTGTGTTTACTGCACTTCAGTACAACCGTTAGGGAAAGTTTTCACAACTCCATTCACACTTAAAATCGAACAATGTACAGATTGTTTTTCTTTATAATGTTTTTTTATGTCTTTCGAATTCTAGCCCAGAGTTATGCTTAGTTCTTTTACTCGTATGATAAACATAATTAAATTACAACTTTGTTATTAAAGTTTTTGTTGCCATTAAACAAATGTTAGTCAACTTTTAATATGATTCAAAAACCTGCCATAGACTAATTATAAACTGTTTCCCAAGTTATTCTAACAGAGTATACTTACAGTTAACAATAGTAATTTAAGAAGCTTTTGTTAAATTAACCTCTGAAAGTAGAGTTCTTTTTATTTCGCGCTTTCAACACGTCTAATTATGTAATTGCAATGACAAACAATTAAAAATATTTACTCTTTAAATGTCCTACTAAAAGTATTTTATGAATACATATTCTAAGTACAAGCTAAGCGTTATACTGGTGATGGCGTATAAGTGATAGTAATATATAAGTTATATTTAATAAAAATATTATACTTCTAACCACGTTTTCAATCTTGTACGTGACAATTTACAAACATCTCAATACGCCCTCCAGGAGCATTCTACTTAATTTATAGGTCAAAAATGAGCATGCTATGTACGAGCATGTTATAAGGACGTACGTAATTTTTAGTCCTAAATTAAGCCTCAAGATATTTTTTTATGATTTTACAATAACATTAAATTTTCTTACCAACGAAGTGATGAGGTAGCTGTGGTAATCTGACATCATGCCAATCTGCTGTGCTTGTTGTAGAACATCTCGTATTCTTTCAGTGGTGCAGTCAAGTACTATATGTGATTCCGCTGAATTTTTTATCTGTTTTAAAAGAGGCCTGAAATTTCCTTTCATCATATTATATAATATTTTTGTGTTGAATTTCGTTGTTAATTCTATTTAGTAATTTTAGTGAGAAGTGTTTTTAAATCTATGATTGGTAATCTTTAAAAAAATATTCATAGCAAAACATAATAAATTAAAATATATAGTGATATAAACATCAAAACATTAAATTTGAATTCAGTCATGCCCAAAATTTTGTTTGGTTAACCTGTAATCGTGTGAATCAGGCAGCTGTCGAACTGCCACGGGAAGCTCAGAAGGCCCATGAGCTTTCAATAATTCCTGGAGGCGTACTAAACCATCACTGTTTTCGTAAACTATCGTAAACGATTTCCAACCCCAAGCCCGCACCAAATCCACGTAAGCCTAAAACCAAATTTAACCATTATATAGCCGGAACGCTCAATGCTATAAAATTTCGTAATGGAATAAAGTGTTACGTAGTATAATATTTATTTTACATTTATATTTTCTACTTTATATCTAAAGTGTGCATGTGCATCAATATTGGTATATTGTGATATTAAAATATATTATGTAAAACATTAAATTGATATTTTAAATGAATCTTCTTATAGATTCATATAGGTACAGGACATTTAAGACGCATTGCGACATTATCCTTAAGTTAAGGTCACAAAATCAATCTATCAATCAACCAATTTATCAATCCACTTACTCGGCTAAGTGCAGCGGGATGTGGGTAAAGGTTAACAAGGCAGGATTCGCGTCTAGTACGATAGTCCCATCTCGTCTCCAAGTGGGGTAGTTCCATTGTATCACAAATAGACTGTACGTGTGCTGCCGCGGGGGCCGATTGGGGACCAAAAATAGCCGCGACACCGCTTCTTAGAAGATGACATACTAAAAGCATATTTTTTCATTTAATACAATCATATTTTATTCAATTAATTTATTCTTTGAGTATATTAAATTTTACTAAACAAATATTTTTGTAATTAAAACTTTAACAGTGACGACACTTTCAATCCAGAGTATATAATTTTAATATTTTTTGTGATTGAAGAACAAACCTCGTTTAGATGCGTGAAAACTGTCTTGTGGCGATATTGTTTCTACTTGGGCGAGTAATTTGGCTCGTGGCAACACAGCGCGGTCTGCGTTCACCCTTTCTACGGCGTAGCGGAATGCAACTTCTTGTTTATCATCTTCGGGATGAAAAAGACCCCCTGTTGTGCATTTTAATTTGTTGTTATTTCAAGTTAGATACGATTGTTAAAAATTATTGAATTAATTATAAATTGGTTGCTGAAGTTAAAAGCATTACTCCCCAACGTGCGTTCACCTTGTCGTGGTGTGGGGGTGGGAGTCGGGTGGTTGGTTCAGTAGCGTCCAGCAATCCGGCCGTATATAAAGCCAAGAAACGCGCAAGGAGGTGGCCCACTTCGGTGGGCGGTGAGTCATGCGGGTTGCTTCAGGTACCTACTATTTTGATAGCAGAGTGGACTGTGGAGCAACCCCATGGCTGTGTGGTCTACTTCGGCAGAGCTGCCGGGTCGTTGAGGCATCTTGGTTAAATGCGTAAGCGGAAGATGGGTTTTTGGATTTTAGTGGATAGCACTGGCTAGCCGGTGAGCCCCACATTCTGGTGGTATCCGTAAATGCATTTCCTAAGACTAGGAAGTTATCGTTATACATTTTTTATTAATTAATTATTTTAATTTCATTTATTATAGTTATAAAATTAGGTCTCAAATTTTACACTATGAACATCAACTAGTCTAAAATATTAGGTCAAGATGACTCAAATGTGGGGTAAAAGGGCATACACACTTTAAAATGACGTTCTCTTTACCGTATTTCGAAAACATTTTTATGGTTCCCTTTGATGTAAATTCAATGCTATACGAGCAAGAAGTGCAAATGTTAGTTTTTTTAAAGGAATAAAAATTTTCAAACAAGTCTAAAAACTACCATGTTTTATTAATAAAGTACGCTGTGTTAGTGATCCGATTTCTAATTGTAGTACTGGACTTACCTATTCGAATTGTATCTGGTAGAGCAGAGAGGTGGCCGAACAATAAAACGAGGAAAATGGCTTTAGTCCCTCTCATTCTGAAACAACGAATAACTATTTGCATTAAACTTTTAAATGGGTTTCTACCTAAATGTATCAAAAGTAATTAGACTTCTTTACTAATAACAAAAATTAAAAACAATAGCTTGCTACAAAAACATAGATACAAATGATTTAAATTATCTTTTTCTCTACATTTCAACGTTTATAGAAGTTTGTCGTTTATAGAAATAGAAAAATTTAAAGTTTGAACATGTTATAATCCCTTAAACATATAAATGCGAAAGTCTGGATGGATGGACATTTGTTATTCAATCCTGCTAGAACGTCTGAACTGATTTGAATGAAATTTTCTACAGAGTTACTTTAAAAGCAAAGCAGATCTTTTCGTCCCTGTAAAATGTACGGTTTCCGTGGGATAATTTCATTTTTGTTTTTCATTAGGGTTAGTATCTATCTTATAATATACAAAAAAACTTTTCTTTTATTTATGGTTAATTTTAAAGTTATAATAAGTTTTCTGCAAATAATAACTGCGAATATTTTTATTAATTCATAAAGCTTGCTTACTATATTACTTAGCTCAGATGTCAACATGAATAAGATATCCATGACGCGAGTAAATATGTGACGAACATGATATTTGGGAAGGCAAATACAAGTATGGCGTTGATATGTGTTGAGGCAAAAACATTTGTAATATTCATATTATGTAACATACAATTATTTTTATACATACTTAGTCTCTTACGCCCCAGTAAAGAGTGCTTTTTTCTTTATTTGTTAATATTACTTTTTATGTATACACTTTCATTCTTCCATTTTCTTTTTGTAAATGACAAATGTTACACTGTTACTTTACCTATTTACGTTTTAATAGCTATTATGGAATAGAAACTGTAGACGATATGTATACTAGTGTTCCATACATAAAAAATAATTGATTCCCCCATACATACTTTCCTATACCTTTTAACCCCTCTAAAGAGACGACTGCCGGGATAAAAACTATTTAACGTACTTCCCTTAAACTGTTTTCGTATCATTCTAAGTTTTTTCTCTAATAATAGTACCTAGTATAGATATAGATTTAAATATTTAGTTTGTTTGACAGATCACTCATTATAAGTTGACTGTAGATTTTTTTCGTTTAGTATATCCAGATAAATAAACGTCTAGGTAATTAAATTTTTGCCGGTCTTTCCGAAATAGGGTGGAGGAAAGATGGATGGGTGAGCAGGAGGTATGATGGGAGAGGTGTCAGGGCTTTTCATTGAAGTACTTAGAAAGTATCGTTGAAAAAATCTAACACGGAAATTGCGAAGTAATTGGAAAGCGACAAAATAGTATTTTTTAACAATTTAGTATAATGAAAATAGGCTGATCTTCGAAATATCTCTCTTTAAATTCTGTAATTGACAGTACTGTGCAATGTATTTTGTAACTCAAAGACTCAAAACAAGTTTTATAATATGTAACATTTACAGTATTGATCTTACGCATTCATACCTTCACCCTGCTACGTAATCTAAGAGATACTTCTCACTTTTCTGTATCTAAAAAGACCGAAGTAAACAACTGAGTTTTTAATTTCTCATACCAGTCGTTAAACCAATTTGGAAATTTAATAACGTTTAAATTCTATTAATTCTGTTAAAGCAATATGAGAAAATTAATTACGTCTTCCATTCCAGATTTCTAATCAAGATACGGTCGACCTCTATCGGGTTTCTGATCAGTGCTGACCTTGTCTGAAACATTTCGCCACTTTTGTATTTAAACACTTTTCTATGTCGTTATTGTTTATCTTTGTTATTGGAAATATGACATATTGGTGTGGTGTAAAAACTTTAAGTAAGTTAATTAAACGTTATATACATTTATTTATTATGTTTTTATATATTATTATGGAAGTTAATCACTACATATTATTAACCAAAGTCTTCCGCCGCGTCTATCTGTCTCTCTGTGTGTCTGTTCGCGATAAACTCAAAAACTACTGCACTGATTTTCAGGCTGTTTTCAACAATGGTAGAGTGGTGGATAGATTTTAGTATATATTTGTCAAGTTGTTGTATATAATATTTACTAGCGGTGATTACTTATAAGTTACAAAACAATTATAATTAAATTATTTTATTACTCATTAGTATGATGTTAATGATTTTGCCCGCGGTTTCGCTCGCATAAGTCAAAGGTACTCTTTATGCTTTTCCATCATACAATCCTTAGTAAATATTATCAAAATCTGTTACGTGGTTTAAGCGCGAAAAAGGCGCAAAGACAGACAGACTTGCATTATTTTTTATTAGTATAAAATTGTATATTATTATTTAGTAGTTCATATTATTTTCAGCCTATAAAATAATTATGAAAATAAATAATAATAGTAAATAATTTATAAGAATACCAAAAACAAACTGTTGTAAAATGTTATTTAAACCCTTATTTGAAATCTAAGATAAAGATTTTTAAAACTAACTTAATATAAATAGTTATATAAACATTGTTAAATATAACAACTAAAGTATCTGTAAATTCTACTAACATACATAACTTGACCCCTTGTAAAATTTAAATATATTTTAGACTTATAAGTAACCAAAGAAATAAGAGTACTTATTATACACTTATTCGTATAAAATTTACCTTATATTAAAATAACATTGAACTTAAAATATGCTTAAAGTAAATACTATTCTATCTTTATAATCATTTCCTAAAACTATTGGTTATAAGAAAAAGTGGAGCAGAAAACTAATCATTTGTAAAATTATTATACTATATACTTCAAGCGTAGATTCTATCAAATATATTACTTAAGAAAGCGTTCACCTCAAATGGGCAATAGAGCAGTTGACGTGGAAGAAATCCATCACGCCGATGAGAATGTCTTTGATCTTTTATTATTTAGGAAATTCAGCTATTTCATGATGGTCAATGCGTAACACGATTTTGAGGAATTGCGAGGCCGATATATATCGAATAAATGTTTTATCGCTACTATCAAACAGATCTTATTTTTTATTTATAACCTTGAATGTAGTTTCGATTGAATTTGAAAATTGATTGATTTTACCTATTTATTGAATTAATTGAATTAATTTGATATTTTTAAAGAACTATCAGATATTTGTATAGCAGTACT
The DNA here is from genome assembly GCA_951802675.2 of Boloria euphrosyne. Taxonomy (NCBI): domain Eukaryota; kingdom Metazoa; phylum Arthropoda; class Insecta; order Lepidoptera; family Nymphalidae; genus Boloria; species Boloria euphrosyne. Next base: position 6,828,063 of record OX637879.1, on the reverse strand, counting down.
TTAGATATACCCATAATTCATTAAAAAGTAATAAGCTAACATGCATAATAGTACCTAAATAAAATGTTACGTACATTTGTTATGATTCAATGCTAATCAATAATTATGTTATTATTCAAACAAAAACATACTTATTAATGCAGTGATGCACATTTTACTAAAGTTAGGTAATTAAAATTAATGAGTCAGTGAGGGGTGAGAATTAATGAGTTCAGTACACAAACCTGTCTAAGAATCAAAGTTCAAACACCTCGAAAACGTGGGCAACACAAGCTATCATCTTCATAAAATCCCTTAATTATATTATGTACACGTTAACATTATTCACAAGCACGGACCACAAAAGGAGTTCATCGTCGCGTTACTTTTGGCAGTGTCATTGATATCGCGGGGTAGTTAAAATATTGAGCATAAGATTGTCTTGTTATGTATATTTGGTTAATTTCATCGAATAGATATCGATTTATATTAGAGTCGAGTCAGGGTTGAGGATTTAGGACGTGACGCGACGAGCCGCGCGCTCGGTTAGCGTCGTCAGCCAGCTTTGTCGGGGCAGAGCGCAAGGGTCCTCACTGAGCATGCGCGAAACCCTACCCGATCATCCACAGAAACTGAATTTCGAGATTATTTAATTATATTTCAGTCAACATTTTTAATATGACTCTTGAGATTAGACATGTTAACTCTGTACCTCTGGAACGTTATCCAATAAACAGGTGAAATATTTTTATTTAAGTCGTAGAAAGGGAATCGTTTTATGCTATAATTGTATTTCCTTTCACCCTTTGTTTTCGAATATTTACCTCAAATATTATTTAAGCAAAGTAATTTTAAAGCATAGCTTTTCTTTTACCATTACATTTTCATTGTCGGTTCAAATTGTCTTCTTTATTCATGCAACGATTATTTATTTTCGCCCTTTGAAATACACAATTGTAAAAAATGATAGATGCCACGAATAAACTCGCGCGTATTCGTCTTTGCTTCGAAACAATTCGAGATTTTTGTTATAAAAGCTTCAAGAGCGATGATCGTCTTTTTGTTTTAAACTTTTCCGTGACTATTCCTCATATTTTGGAGATTACGGTACATTTTATAACAATAGTAAATAATAGGGACAGGCAGCGCTACCTTGAAAGTTAGTATTTTTCTAATTGTTATAGTCTAATTGTTAAGTTTCTAATTGTTATACGTAACTCTGTCCTCTCTGATATACTCTGCTTTATTTTGATGCAGGCCTTTTGCTGATACAAAAAAAATAGATCACTGATGACCAGTTTTGAATTAAATTTTTATTACGTTTGATATTTTTTTAATTAATGAGGAATAATTGAACTTGCCGAAGATAGATAAAATTGTAAAGTAAGTGATAATCATACCCATAGACATAATTAGATTTTAAAATATCTTCTAATATTTAGTTTTATTGAGACAAACTTTTGAGTTACAAGATTCAATTATACTTCTTTTAAAATTTTAAATATAATGATTCCTTAGAAAATACCATCAATAAAATTGGCCACGGTCCAGCATGGAAATGACGAGTAGTGCCGATGGCTTATGAAGTACTTTCAGTATGTAAGACCTCCGATGAAACTTTCTCGGATATTCCGGCAGAATTAAAATTTGAGTAATTTTATTTCGGTTTAAAATTAAAACACGTACTCGTAGTAAAAAAGAAATGAAGATATAGGTAAATAGAAAATATTTTTTAAGAAGCTGTATAATAACGTACAGCAAAGATATTTTGAGAGATTGTACAAAATTGACTTCTTTGTAGAGATTGAAAGATACATCTTCGTGTTAGCAGTAGACGTTTTGGCGACAGGTGATTAATGGTTTCAATTTATTCACTTTAAGAGAACCAGTACAAGCATTTTGGGCTAGGCATTAGAGCATTACTCTAAAGAATGTAATTAGATTTTGCGTTTTAAAAATATTTTTCGTCTTAAATGTTTTAATTTTAACAACTCCTTTTTTTTTTTTTTTTTTTTTTTTTTTTTTTTTTTTTTTTTTTTTTTTTATCGTTGGGAAATGCATTTCTCGCACGGGCCCCCTGCTAACCAGAGGGCACTGTGAGGGACTCGATGACATACCCCCTAAAACCCAACGCCTAACCCCCAATCCGCCATAGTGGGACGCCACGGGATCGCGTTAGCATACAACCGCGACGCCCCGGCGGTGGCCAGGAATGACCCCAACCCAAACGTGAGGCTGCTCGCAAGTCCACTCTGCTGATCAGAGAAGTACCCGGAGCAGCCCCACAGAACCTGAACACCGCCCACCGAAGTGGGCACTCTGCAAAAAATAAGGGGTATATGCGTATATAAGCCTACACGCATATACCCGAACCTCCCACCCAAAACTGGGCAAACACCTCAAAATTGCCCGAAGGCCCGCCTATACGCCCGAAGGCCCCCCCCAAACAGCCGCAGGAGAAGAGGATGCGACAACGCCGACACTCCCCTTCCCCTGCCGCCCCCTCACATGCCGCCATCAGCGGTGACGGCCCCGCTGGGACCGCGGAAGGCGGGGAGAAATATTTTGTTCTTCCCGCCCCCCGCGGCCCCCCCCAACAACCCCCCCAAAACGGTTGCAGAGGATAGGGAGTACGGCGCACCGTAATACCGTAGCTCCTCTTCCTCTGCATCCCCACCGCGTCCACCATCAGACGGTGGTGGCCCCGCTAGGCCGCGGGAGATAGGGACGAGCGGCGCACCGCAATACCGGCACTCCTCTTCCCCCGCGGCCCCCCTACCGTCGGCCCAGCTCCGACTGAGCTGGCTGCCGACACCCCTCGCTAGACACGGGACCACCGAAGTGGCCCCGCTCCAGCCGCCGCACCGACGGGCTAGTCCCGGCAGTGCGGCCCGCGCAGTGCCTCCTACCGTGAAAACGGCCAGAGACACCGCGCTACCTCCGGTGGGCCCGGGTGTCCGCCTGACACCCCACCCTGGCTGTTGGTCCGCGGCGGGTTTCCCCGCTACCACTCGCTCCCGTTTGGGGCCGGTTGCGAGTGGCACTCCCCCATCCGCCACCCGGGGACGCGTCCGGTAGGAGTCAGCCTCTCCCCCGGAAATTTTAACAACTCCTACTCTAATTTAACGTTGTTAAACCAAAAAATATTTTCTGCTATAAATGTTTAATTATTTTAATATAATTTATGATATGTTAAAAGTCGCTTATTGTTTCAAGTTTTACTAGCGATAAATAAATAAATAATAAATATTTATTTAAACCAAAAAATATTTTCTCTTATAAATGTTTAATTATTTTAATATAATTTATAATATGTTAAAAGTCGCTTATTGTTTCAAGTTTTTCTAGCGATACCCTATTATTATTATTTTTTGCGGAATGAATTATTTTCCCGCAGTAAAAAGTATTCTATATATTGATCCGGGTAACCAGCTATCATCATACCAAATTTCATTCAAATCCGTCCAGTGGTTTTTCGTGATGCGGTCACAGACAGACCGATAGACAGACAAAATTCTAAAAATAATAGATACGACCTCGACAATATTATATCGACAATAATGTCTTTTTAAATTATATTTTCCAAAACATATTAAATTTTATTATATGTACCTATAGATATATTTTATAATTTTATTGAAATGGGTAAATAAATAAAGAGACTTGATTTAGACGTTTACAAAAAATATAATTTATATTTTTTTCGTCTCTTTGTTCCGGCTTATAATATTAGAAAGTGTTGGATCGATTTTGACGAGAATTTCACTGACACATAGCTAATGTTTTAAGGTAGTAAACTTATACTATTTTAATTTTTGATTTCCGCTCAAAAACTTTTTTGAGTTAATTATTTACGTTATGACTTATCTACAGCATTTACAAAAGTAAGGTTAAAATTTATCAAAGAACACTCGAGTTTAAAAATTAGGACACGTATAGTAGATACATACATAAAAGAGTTATATGAAGCGCCTGAGGAGACAAAGAATGTTGCGAAAGTATTCTTTTTAAAAATTCCTCGGGCAATAGGAACAGTAAAGTTGTGTAAGTTGAACTCAATCCTTGCTGGCCTTCCTCCAAGAGATAAAACTCAAGTTCGCCGCGACACACGTACTTGAAATACTAGGCTATCAATTTTTCGAGCACCCCGATTCGATCAGATTCCATATGCAGTTAGTGTAGAACTAGTCGAAAAATAAATTCATAAAATAGGTATATTATATGCTTAGGATAAAATATATAAATTTTAAATTATTATGAATAAAATACTATAATATACCTATATTTAATACTTTAAATCACATAAAATGCAACGATGGGGTCAGTTGCAAAGTGCATAATTCATAATATTATATTCTTTACACTTAGTAATGAGCCTTCATATTGCGAATATACAGGAAATACTCGTACAAAATTGTATACCGGAGTAACCAGGACAGCGAATTTATTCCAGTTTATAATTTAAATTTCCAGCTCGTAGACCGCACACCGACGTTGACTAATGAGAACTATTGGTAGACAAATACTTGTCAGAAGCACACGCATTTTTTAAATATTTTTTTGCTTTTTATATACTAGGTACAATTTTTGTAAAAATATAAGCAAGAATTCGAAGTGTTCGAATTTACTGATGCACTTGCTTGTCAAATGAACCAGTATGTCAGCTAACAGTGTCCTACTGGCGAACAACCGTGAGGCGCATAACATCTACTTCTACAGAAGTGACTACGTGATGACACGACCGCTCTGTCAACAGTGTTAAAAAGAAAAGAAATTTACGTTTATTTTACAAATATTTACATTTATTTAAAATCCTGGTTTAAAGGATTTTAAAAACCGCAAAGAATGAAACCAGAAACATACTGTCTGAAACTGAATGTATAAATATAAAACTAACGTGGGATTATTTTCAGTTCAGGTTTTTTAACAGTAGGAATTTTTACAAATCAAGACACAAAGTCATGAAACTATTAATGATATTACGTTTACCTTAATTATTACGTTTGCTATGTGTTGTGAAACTTGAAATATACGGAGCCAGCTGTGCGGTTGAAGCAGGGCTGCGGTGCATTGATGCAAAAATACGGTGGCATCAGGAAAGCAGTAAATAGTGGCGGCATTTTTAGCCATTTTATACGTATGTAGTACTAGCCGGTTCGGTAATAATTCTACTAATTCGTTGTCTTTCTTGGCCGGCACTGACTCCTAAATTAATGAAGTAATTAAAAGTATTATTTTTTAATTTTTAGTTTAGGTTTGTTTAGTTTTGAAGTCGGTTTTTGTTTTGTTGTTAAAAATAATTTATATTATTTAGTGATGATGTCAAATAGCATAAAAATAAATCATTTTAACAAAATATCTGCTTAGATTTTCAATTATTCAAGTTCATGTCAATTTGATTTCATATAAAAGTTAGTTAGTTTATTAAACTAAAATATCTATTTTATTAGTAACACTAAAATGCGAACTATATAATCTATGTCTAACGTATTGGGCCCATGAAATGAATTCGATCAACCTAAACACAAAATATTTACATAGTAGCCATTGAAGAGTTTCACTATTCACCTCCTGGCTTTCCCATCAGATTAGATTGATGTTGCACAAAATTACTGTACTATAATTAGAAAAAAATTGCTAGGTTTTAAATTGATCATTAGAAATTATAAAAAACCAATTTGATGACTCTGTGACTGTGACTCTACGTTGAAGTAAATCCTCTTTAAAAGGGGTAAGTCAACAAAAAACGCGGAAGTGAGAGCTAAATTTATTATTGATAAAACAATTTAAAAAAATATTTTTCATGTTTTGATTTATTTTCTTTTGCCTTTGTGTTGCCAAAGATGTTTTATTTCAACCGCGGGCAGAGCCCGTCTCCGAAAAAGTGGTGAAATACATAAAAATACCAACAGACAAACATAGAACTTTCTTTTTTTCAGAAGTCGATTAAAAACTGATTTATTTTACAAGTACCTTCTAATGTATTTACAGTCAGTCAGAATCGGTAATAACTAATAGGGTGTAGGCATTTTGGGTTTGAAACTCATTATGAATATACATGAAGTTTAATTTAATGTGTTTCAGTTCAGAATTGTTACCTTACAAGTCGAAATCGAAAATAGATACCGCTTATTCATGTTCCTTTTCAGGAAACTGTTAAGGGTTTGCATACAGATCATACATGTAGTCGAGAGCGACATCTTGTCACGCTACAATATTAATGTTATGCAGAATAAGCACATATTTTATTTAGATCTGTCGTAACGAGCTTGAGATGTTTATTTCAAAGGGAATTTAACAACTTTATTTTATATCTTATACATTCGGAATGTTCCATTGATTTTCTGCAATCTTTTATATTTCTGGTTCTTTTATGATTTAATTGTTTACAAAATAACGAAACTAAAAATATATATACAACTTGTCATATGTCGTTAGTTATTATAATATACTCTTGTGAATTTAGACCAGAAGTGAGCTTTTTTAAAAAAACCAAGCTTACTAAATCGACCTCAATTTATTTTAAGAACTGAAATGGCTAAAACACAATTTAACTAACTGAAAAGACAACTAATCTACCAACAATGATATTTTTAGAAACAAACCGGCAGAGTAACAACCTAATAATGCTACCACGATAAGTGTCATGACACAACTACCCCCCGATGCCGGTTATACATCGACTTTTATAGATTTCTCCCCACCCTCTAACATCCTCTTTCCTATTCATCTTCCACACGGCCTTTCCTGACAGGAGACCGTCCTCGGGCTCCTTCATCTTCTAACCTTGGGATTCAGAACCTCGACGTCGAAAACCTGAGTGACGCCAGGAGCTATAGACATTACACTCTCATCATCTGCTGCCGTATACACAATTAAAATCATCAGACAAAAAAAAATAACACAAAGTGTATTTCTAAAACTTGCGTGTCTATATAAAGGTTTCAATTTGATTCATTCGTGGGGTAAGCTCACCTAGCATTACCTAAGCACAATGGATGTGAAACAAACAGATATCTGTACCAATTACCCGGGGCAGGACCCGTCGGGGGAGTGCGCCCTCACGACTCGCCAGAGAACCATGTCATAGCTTTGCGTGTGTAAATCAGTACCTATAAAAGCATGTTTCAACCCAACCTAACCACAAATATACGTTACCTAGCATAACCTAAGCACAGTGGATGTAAAACAAACAGATATCTTTACCAATTACCCGGGGCAGGACCCGTCGGGGGAGTGCACCCTCACGACTCGCCAGAGAACCATGTCATAGCTTTGCGTGTGTAAATCAGTACCTATAAAAGCATGTTTCAATCCAGCCTACCCCCAAATATACGTTTAATGTTTGCTACATAAACATATGCAACGGTCAACGACCAACTCATAGTATGATCACTGCTCCAGGACGACATGTCTGAGTAACCTCCAAGACACTGTCCAAGCTCACACACAAATATCTTAAGCTACACAAGGTATGTTCCATATACTAGGATCGCATGTCCGAGCGCACTCCAAGACAGCATCCAATAATATGAAACCGTACGGGCCCACTTGAAGTGTATCTGTCGGCCAGGACAGCATATCCGAGGACAAAGACCTGCGACACAAGATATCCCCGGCCGCAAGATACAACTTCCCTTGAATGTGTCAACCCCAATAAGAAACAAAAATAAGCATCTTTCACATACACAGTAAAAATAAAATAAAAAATTTACAGTTAACATTTCTATAAAGGCCTGGCATAAAGCACAGCACCTACTATCACACCGATCACAACTACCGCAACGCTCATGACGAGGACTATAACTACATCGGCGACTTTCGCTACGATCTCGCTGGTTTTCTGACATTACAACAAAATAAAAAAAAGATCTAAAAATAACCGTTAACTCAAATCATTTAATTTTCTAATTTAAGCCTAACAAGCAAAACCAAACTAAACTATACACAGCGACCAAAAGACAGCACAAATCACTAAAATCAATGAAAATACACCAAAATCACGGTACCCTCCGATAAAACTTTTAAACAAAAACAACCGACAAATAGCACACGCTTAACAAAAGTAGTGGGCGAAACAGGACCTATCCCACTTCTGATCTTGTGAATTTAGACCAGAAGTGAGCTTTTTTAAAAAAACCAAGCTTACTAAATCGACCTCAATTTATTTTAAGAACTGAAATGGCTAAAACACAATTTAACTAACTGAAAAGACAACTAATCTACCAACAATGATATTTTTAGAAACAAACCGGCAGAGTAACAACCTAATAATGCTACCACGATAAGTGTCATGACACAACTACCCCCCGATGCCGGTTATACATCGACTTTTATAGATTTCTCCCCACCCTCTAACATCCTCTTTCCTATTCATCTTCCACAATACCTTAATCATTGACATTTTGTGACGAAGAGGTAAATAGGTAGGTACTCGTACTTGGTTATAGTAGTCTGAACAAAATATTTTTCTATTTAAAATGTTATGTCTAAATTTGATAACCAGTGTAACTAAAAAGCCTTTCGTGATCGATAGTGCTCGATCATAGCGTAATGTGACCCTTAAAGTTAAACTGGTGTCCTGTGGTTCTGAGATGCGGGCATTATACCGTCCTTTCTGTAATTAATGAGGGCTTAAATTCACAAACTTCCTTTGTTCTTTTAAGTCTCGTATAATATAATATTCTTGGGCAGTTTTGCAAGTACAGTATTTAGTTTTTAAATAAATATCTATTTAACTTATATTACACGCACACATTCGTCTACGTCTTCTTCGACAACTTAAGCGTTTATAAGTTTTAATAATACGATAATTATAAATAGATAAAGCAACATGGAATGTTTTAAGTTTAAAGTGCGATATAAGACATTCCGTGACACTAATAATAATTTGTATAAGTATCTAAAATAATCTTAGAAGGTAGGGTTGTGGGATTACACACACTATATATAGTAGTATACTAGACACGTCTATGGTATAGATATTCACACAGAGTTTTAGTCGAGTCCCTGGCCACTGCTTTCATAACTAACTAATAACTTTTAGTTTTGTTTTGTCCCTCTGTTACTCACGGCAATTTCCAATTAACTGTCATATACACGGACTACTGTATCGTCCTGGACTCTATTATACCTCTATGAAATTGTAATTTTCCAATGATAGGATTATAAGTTTTTTTTATGACAAGAGGTAGTTTTATTAAACTTAAAAAAGACAACACTTAATTTAATAACTTTAGTAACAAGTCAGTGTAATTAAAAAACTAAAAAACCCGAATGCATTTCTGTGTAATTTGGAAATAAAAAAACCCTTACATTTGTTGCGCTTTGATTCAAAATTTACACTCGGTGTCACTTTTACAATGAATTCAAATTTAACGACCCCTTTGAAGATAAAATCCATCGAGCCGTTCAAGCTGCAGAGCGTTTCAAACATTTGAATATGCCACAAAAAATCCGCCATTTTGTTTTTTTATTTTGATATACCCAGTATCACTCTCACTGTAAATACGAATCTAACGATATCTCTCAAGCTAAAATCCATTAGAGCCGTAGAGCGTGCCAAACAATTATACATACATGCATACTCTCGAAAAACATAACCCTCCTTCTGGCGCAGTTGGGTAAAAACTACCTGTCATTGTCATTTCAAACTAAGATGTTAGATTTTTTAAAGTAGATAGATAAAACCTTCATTTCTATTCTACGTTATATACGGACAAGTATTATAATAAGTATATCTTTGGCTTTGAGTCGCACGTAAAGAGCTATTTATTTTGCCTGACATTGGCATTATTATATAAAAGGCACAAAGAAAGGTCGCTGTAATAGAAAACTTAGTATATGATAGATTACAAAATATGCACAATAGAAAGAATATTCTGTGACATTATATAGGATTATTTACGATCGTGCAATATTACAAAAACTGTGTATAAATAGTGGAAAGTATCGAGTATTATTTACTTATTATTGTACATTACATAATAATATACTTATTTAAAATAAAAAATACTCAATAAATAATGGGATAAGGCAAATATTTAAAGGAATAACTTACGAGTATATGTAAGTAATGTATGTTGACAACACGTTTGGCTCAGTTTGTAGTAACTTTATCTATAAGTGTGCTGTTTCAGCGGTCGCAGGGTCGAATTCCGCTGAAGGCATAAAAAGGTGTTGAGTGTCAATTTTCCAACATATGTATATTATGTAAATATTTATATAACCTTCATGGTTTATTGGAATATATTTTAAGATAATCAAATCTTTGTAAATACGTATCTATTAGTACGTAGGTACGTGAAAATTTTTGATTTTTTTCTGATCGGCTTAGCACACCTACAAGTTAATTGGTATTAAGTAGGTATAATAATGAGCAAATTGTTGTTTTAAAACATTAAACTTTAATCTTAATATAATATAAGTATGAATCAGAATCATCATCATCATCATCATCATCAGCCCTTTTTAACGTCCCACTGCTGGGCACGGGCCTCCCTCAGTACGAGGGGGATCAGGCCATAGTCCACCGCGCTGGCCCAGTGCGTGTTGGCGGACTTCGCATGTCTTACGAAAACTTGCTAGGTTTTCTCAGACATGCAGGTTTCCTCACGATGTTTTCCTTCACCGTACGACAAGTGGTAATTATGATAGAAATGATTCGCACATGAAAATATCAGAGGTGCGAGACCCGGATTTGAACCCGCATCACTCGGTTATACAAGCGACGCGTTACCGCTGGGCTACCACTGCCCCTAATCAGAATCAATATACTTATAATTACTATAATTTACTATCATTATCATAATAAATATTTTCCTACAACGATGTACAAAATATATTATTCTCTAAATACGGCTAAAGGTAAGCTATTAAATCCCATCAAAGCTTAAAAGTGAATAGAGAGGAACCCATTTACCAAAGCAATCGTACAACACTTTGAACGACTTCCGTTTAATTAGGAACTGCCAAATAAAAAAGGCTTAGCTTTTGTAAAAGTACTTCCGAAAAATTTTAACTGTTACTTCTTAGTGCCTTTACGCTGTACTTAATTATTTAGTTTGCTATTTCTCTAAATTATTAAAACATGTTTTTACATTCTATGGATCGGGTCCAGCTTTATATAAGCATTATCTCACGATATAAAACGATTTTGTCGATCCAGGAATAGTCAAAATATCCAGTAATAAAAAGAGCAATGTTCATTAAATTAAATAGGAAATTAATTTATTATCTTTGAAACTACGACGAAAAACAACTCTAGTATTTATTTTACCTTTTACTTTTGTTAGGCACAAATAATAACTGAAAAAATATAGTATAATATAAATATTTATAAAAGTTGTATTTGTAATCTCATTAAACTGATCAATTAAAAGTTTTTGAATTTTTGACTGATACATTGACATTTCTGCTCGTTTGAGCCTTCTGGAATAAGTCGAAGTGACATTAGACGTAGTGGTCTATCACTGGTTTCTTGGGAAAGAGGTCGGGCTGAAATAACATCATCATAATATACGTTGTAAAAACATCTAATAAACGTACATCACATTAATATTCTTGCAAATTAAAATTATGTGAAGCAGTCTGCAATTTATTTTAAGAAATATTGTCTGATACGGGGACTTTTGTAAACAAACTTTCAGCGTATTATAAATGTTAACTCATATATCAAGTCCGTGAAACAATTTTCCTCCTAATGAAAAGATATGATACGTATGTAGATATCATTTCGAATGAAATACTTTTTAAAGCCTTCTGATGAGTGAACCAGAAAGTATTTTGTTTTAAAGTTCAAGAGAGTCTATTTGTGCAGAGAAATAATGTCTTACTTGCAATTTTTTAATTAGGTATGTGTTGTTTCTTGCTTCAATATTCATGCTTTTAAAGAATCCGTCTTATTTTTAATTAATAATATATATTTTTTAGAGATATACTTATAAAATATGTAAAAATAATGCAGATTTATGTGGAAAATACATTTGCTTTAATTAACTTGTATACATTAAAGCTTTTAACTAATTTCAAATATTTGTACATGTAATGCTGACTGATTTCTGCCTGGGCGTACAATCTCATTAAGTCTAGTCATCTAGGCATGAGATACCTATTACCTATAATTGTGCAAATACTAGTGCACTCTCTACGTCTGCCCCCCTATATTTTAATGCGACTATTGAAACCCCGTGAACTTCCCAACAACCTGGATATCACTGAGAATTTCTTGACAATAATACCCTATAATTCAACTTGACACTGAGACTCGAACCTACGACCTCACCTCACTAAATTAATCACGCAAAAAGAAAAAAAAACTTACAACACTCATACCTATTTAATGCTTACATGAGAGATAAGTAGAGGTATGTCTAAAATAGAATAAATATCGCTGGTTTGTTATGTTCAACATTGTACACAATATTATGCTACCTCACGCCTTGTAATTATTAAAATTATGTTTAATTTTACCCGAAACAGCGAATTATTCCCGAAATTTTAATTCTTTTTTCTATGTCAGCTATTTACCATATGTGGTTATACTTAATTAAACAAATGATCCTGAATTTAAAAATATTTTCTTGCCGTCTTCCCGTACTGGTACCTTCATTCCGCTATGTTGTTGACCTGTATCAGGGGGCTCGGCAGTACCATCCTTTTCTCGAAGCGATTCAGGCCATTCTCCATGACCATAACTGTAACTTAGTTGCAGATTAAACTAGAATACCGAATTTTTAATGACCAAGAGAACGTAACTATGTACATTTCCAATTATTCGATTTGGACTTGTAGTTTAAGCTGTATGAGACATAACCCAAACCAACCGTTTTGTGTGATTTTGACCTATCAGATCAAATATTTAATTATTTTTTTCACTCGCTCACTCGCGTGAATTAAACCTGTTTTAAAAATAAAATAACTTTAATTAAATTATATAATTACCTATATTATTATGCGATAAGCTTAAAAAATAAAAATCAATATTGATGTCAATACGAAAATATGAAACTTTGAATAATATAATTGAATGACTTCAACTTAAAAATAAATTATTTGAGAAGTATCAAATAAATAAGTAACAATCATAATAAGTTATTAAACGTAATTGCGGAAATCTTTCTTTTCAAAACCCTACAATAGTTATCTTTTAATAAATAGAAAATAAGGTTGTACACAAAGAGTTATTGGACTAGCTAGCACTGCGCTCTACATTAAGGTCTACGCGAATAAATTGCAGGTAGGCGAGGCAAGATTACAATTGATATAAAATTTATTACTCCCGTGAAATTTCGTGAATTTCAGTGAATGTGTTTCTTTAAATATATTAGTGATTATAATCTTTATTTAAACATTAAAAATGTGGTTGATTTTAAGAGTTTTTGTAGTATAGAAATTTAACCTCTCTCGGGTTCCTCTCTGAGTAGGTATGTTTATTATTTAATTGAAACCTTCTTGTTCTAAAATAAAGGTAGCCTAGTTACTTCTTATAATCAGCTATCTGCCAGACAAAGTCCCGTTTAAGTCGGTCCTACTGTTTCAGAGGTAAAAAAAACAGACAGCCAGACAAAAATTTTACAAATTGTGTTTTACTTATATGCCACACATACTTATTTAACACATGCATTTAGTAAAATTATAACTTTGATTTTACAAACAACCGCTAATTAATTATCTCTTTAAATTACGAAAGTGACTCGGTTACTAAAACTACTAAAAAATAAATGTAATTGTTAGCAGATTTTTCCATTGGTGTAAGAAAAATACATTAGAGTTTAATTATAACAACACAAATTTTATTAACTTCCTCACCGCAATTCCTTGATTTAAAAAAAATATACCAAAATAACACATTTGCGAGTTTCAGCAAATAATTTACGTTCAAGACATAATGTCTTTCCAGGGAATGGTTGCAAAGGACTTGAGCCTTGAATAATTTATTTTTTATAGCAACGAAACAGGATTTCATGCACGACTAAAAAGCGAAAGAACTAATTTATTTTACGTATTGTATCCATATACTGTAAATAAAATTCTTATGCAGACTTTGTCCTTGTTGCGTAGAAATTAAATATTACCTACATTGAAATTACCATGTAAAAGAAGATATTTCTAACTAAAATTGTTCGCGGTATCGCCCGCGGTCAGAAAAATTAACATACCGCTTACTTTTATATATTAGGAAAATATCGTTGGACGAAAGGATTTTTCTAACGAAATTGTTTATAAAGTTTTGCTGTGATCTTGTAATAAAAAAATGAGGAAAATGGAAACCACGCAAATATTGATAGTTTTTACCAACAAATATTGTGTTGTTTTTCCTTAAATATCTTGTTGGGTTAATATAAACTTATATATGAAACTTTCAGTTTCAGTATAATCTTTAGTCTTTAAATTTATTTTTCGTTATGTGCCTTAGAGTCTTATGATATACATATAGTCGATATTAGCCCCGTAATCCAAATTTATTGTGATATTATACTCGATGACTCTTCTCTTATAATTTTTAAGAAATGTACTAAAATTGAAAAACATTTACTCTCCAAAACTCTTTTTGTACAAAATAACATTGTTAAATATATGTTGCGTATATTGAAAATACGAGATATTTTCGTTTACAAGAAAATTAGTTTTTTTTTCTTTGAGAAATACAGTTTGCTTTAGCGATTCTAAATAAAACAAACAGTTCTGAACAATTTTACACACTAAAAAAAAGAAAGAATTATTCAAATCTGTCCAGCCGCTTCTGTTTTCGAGGGAGACTAACGAGCAGCAATTGATTTTTTTATAGGCATATGTACTAGAAAGGTGAATAAACGCAAAATAAGTTCTACTTTCGATAGTAATTTTAACATAATCATGTTCGTGATTAGCAAAATATTTGATAATAGGACGACCTTTTGATACGTTTTCGGTTTTATCAAGTATTTTTATAAACATTAATTTAACTCACTTTACTTCATGATATTGCTGTAAATATTGAAGAAGATAATTAGTAGAAAATTCCTGTTAAAAGCATTATTGTGTTTCTGCCACTATGATTTGTAAGGATCATCAACCTCGAGATACCTAATTAATATTACGAACAAAAATATAAGGTTAGCAGCGAGAAGGAAGTAGCATTTCCTATCTTCTGCTACGAGTCAGAACAACAGCTCTAAAAAATTTTGCTTATAAAATATTTCATTTTGAAGTTGTAGAGTGGCAATGTAAATATTTTTGTAAGAAAAATTCCCGCAGCTTCAATGTTGATTTTTAAATCTAATGGGTACAGTACCTTGGGGTTTCACAAGTTTTTATCAAATTTTAAGTTCGTACAAAAAATGAAAGCACTCTTCATAATTATAATTCGCATTTGGTTAGTGCCAGTGTTATTGGTCGCATTGACCGAAATCATCTGGTATTTTTCATCTATTCTGAAGGATATAGAATTTTAAAGCTTGCGCCCTCATTTTCCTTGGAATTGAAAAAATCATTTTAAGTAAATGTATTACATATTTTCATATGCTAACTAAAATTAGGGGTTTATTAGTAAGTAATAAACATTATCAGTGAAATAACATATTGTTTACAGCTCTTTTTAACGTCCCACTGCAGGCACGGAAGAGCACGCACGCGGAGCCGCTGGCCAAGTGCAGGTTGGCGGGCTTCACATGTCTTTCGAAAACTTGCTAGGTTCTCACAGACATGCAGGTTTCCTCACGATGTGTTTCTTCATCGTAAGACAGACATACAGATGCCTCATTCCACACAAAGAAATTGGGAGCATTAAATTGATTATTTTGTGCTATTTACTTTGCTTGAATAGATAGGAGTTGATTTGCGAAATGTTGAACTGTTTTATTTGCTTGTGCTTATTAAAATACCGAATTTTATTTGGAAATTACTCTGATTTTTAACGCAGATTTGATAAGCAGGCACATTATTTCGTATCATGTTACTAATAATAATTAACCTTTGGCCTTTTTGTGATCTATTCATTTTTAGTCTCTTTCATGTCATTTTTAATGTTTTGATACATGTAACGTCATCTAACATCAACATGTAACATTTTTTTGTCCGTGATAAGACCCATAGTTATAAATTGCAACGCCATCTAGGTTACACGTAAAAACAACGGGAAGTATGGTTATCGGAAAAGTCTGGTGGTTCCTTACCTCCACATCTACTAGCCAGTTCTCAAAGTGCTTCTTATTCTTTCACAGAGAGGGCACTAAAAAAAAAAAAAAACGTTATTATATAAAAAAGAAATTTTAATATATTTGAAAAAAAAAAACTAAAAATTACGTATTTAATATTATGTTTGTATTTGTATGTATGTATTTAGTTCATTTTAACTTCTTACTGCGGCCGTAGTTCACCACACTGGCAAGTGCGGGGACTTCACATGTCTTTCGAAACCTTGCTAGGTTCTCTCAGACATGTAGTAAACACAGTGGAGATCAAGTACTTGAAATGAAATGAAATTCTCAATATCAGAGGTGCGAGACCCGGATTCGAACCCGTACCACTCGGTTGAATGATAAATGCTTAGGAATTAAATTTTACAATGTTTTTTTTCAAAGTATGTTAAAAGAAATAAGCTTATATAAATACTAGCGATTTGACTTCTCTTTTGCTCGCTCCCAATGTGATATTTTTTTAACGGGAACCAATTTTTTTTTTAAATAATAGCAATCTTTCTGTTAGTGAAAGTCCCGTCATAATCAGTCGATCCCTTTCGGAGATTAGCCGGAACTAAAAAACAGACAGACAACAAATTTAAATAAGTGTTTTTCTTGTAAGTACTGTATTATATAACTTCATATTATGCATTTAATAAAAAAATCTCATATTTCACTTTATTATTCACTTATTCACAGATATTATCATATGTATGTTATTGCATCTACACTTTGAATGCAAATCAGTTAAGCTATTTTAAGCCACCGTAGTGCAACGCCAACCAGCTAGAACTGTGACACAATTAGGTGTACATTACAAGGTGTAGTATAGTCCATAAATAAGTTCATTTGCATAAATCAAAAATCATTTTACTTTTGAAAATACAATGTAAAGATGCTGCTTATTAAAACGGCTAATAATAATAAATGTATGTTTCATAAAGTTTAGTTTATGTGTTTAGTAATAATGGCAGGGAAGTGGGTATACTTGATAATATTAATTTGCCTGTACTGTGTACAAGGAGATAGAAATTTAGGTGAGTTATATTTCTTAACATTATTAATTTGAAAACTTCATTTAGGTTATCAATTCTTAATACTTGTTGTTATTATACTAGTTATTTATATTATATGCAAGAATTAAACTTTTGTAGGAGCAATAATTGACGATGGAGGCTTTTTATACGAAGCTGCCTTTACTATTGCTGTTTCGGCGGTATCTGAAAATGAAGAGAATCCTTTCGTACCAAGTGTTTATAAAACCCTGCCTGTGTTTATAAGCCCCTGAAGATGTTTTAGAAGCAGAAAATGCTTTCTGTACCATATTGGGGGTAATTTATACATTTGTTCTTAAAATGTATATTTGTAATCTTTTTAATTGTTTATTTTAATTGTTTTAAGCTTTTGTAAAGATAAATAAATATCTCCCTTAAAACATGATATAATTATTACAGGAATCTACGTTTGGAATTTTTGGACCTAGTAAGAAAATAACACTACAACACATTCAAGCTATTGCGGATTTTAAAGAAATCCCTCAAGTCATAATAGAACCAATTGAAATCCAGGATCGTAATTGGTCGGCAGTTAATTTATATCCGCATCACATTGCTTATTCAAAGGTTTTATATTTTTCATAATTTATTTCTTTCAATTTTAAGAAAGTGGCCGTTTACCATCATTCAATTTTGCAGATTTTTGCCGATATAATCCAAACGAAAGGTTGGACAGACTTTACGATAATTTATGAGGGCGCTGAACTTCTGCCTTACTTAGATAGTATAATAACTATGGAAGATATAGATTCGGGTGATCATATTTTAATTAACGTTGTACAACTTCCTGATGGATCCCCAGATTACAGGTACATGTTATAATGTTTTGAAATAAACCTGGCTGTAACATTTCTGATGTTTGTGATTTTAGTCTCAAAAGAATATTTTAAATTGACTTTAAAACATAATATAGTCGGCCAACGGACGTGACAGCCAGCACAAGCTGCCATACACTCGTTTGGGACATTAGTGTATGGCAGCTTGAGCTGTAGCCTGTAGCTCTAGGGAAATGAATTACGATTGTAATAAACATTTTACTATTTGTTTCTCAGATCACAGTTAAAGACTATTAAAAGTTCGGGCGCAGTAAATTATTTAGTCAGTTGTAGAATAGAAAGTTTAGCTTTATTTCTAGAGCAAGCTCAACAAGTAGGAATAATGTCCGATGAACATAGTTACATTATAATGAATCCTGATTTCCAAACTATTGACATTGGACCGTTTAAGTATGGTGGTTCTAATATAACAGGTACTTTAAATACATTATACATTTTAATTTTAAAAAATAATTGAAGTTGGTGAACTGAATAATAATATTTTTTTTATTAGGGATTAGATTATTCGATCCAGAAATGAATGAAATTCAAAATTTTATTACATCTTTAAATGAAAAAGTAAAAGAACTTTCTGAGGGACAAATGGAAAATGCAATTGAAGAGAACAGTCTTCGTCTCAATTTGGCTCTTGTATATGATTCGGTTATGTTATACACCTCAGCAATCAAGGCGTTAGGCTTAGAAGAAAGTGCTAATTTTACTTGCGATAGTGGCTTGACGTGGCCTTTTGGATCTACGATAATTAATTACATACGAACCGTAAGTTTTCTCTTTATATTTTTCAAATCATATTACAATTTATTTATTGTGCAATTTATATATTTTATTTATATTTTAAAAACTTAATTAATTTAGATGGAGATGGATGGTTTGACCGGAACTATACAATTTGATGACGAAGGATTCCGTTCAGATATTGAAGTTGAAGTTGTTGAGGTTATGGCGCATGGTCTTGAAAAGGTCGGCATGGCTCATGGCAAGTAATATTTATTTTAAACAATAATAGTTAACTATATTTTTATTTTAATTCTTTAGGTTGGAACATGGACATCTGAAGATGGGTTTACTGAATCGAGGAAAATAATACCCGAAGTAGAACAAGAAGGAAGTGATTCTATGAAAGGAAAACATTTTATTGTTTTAACAGCATTGGTAAATTATGTCTAAATGTTAGACTATTTTAATATTTCGTCTTGTAACGTTTTACGAAAATTTTCAGAGTGCTCCATATGGCATGTTGAAAGAATCATCAAAAAAGCTTGAAGGCAATGACCGATATGAAGGTTTTGGTATAGAAATCTTCGAAGAACTGGCAAAAATGAATGAATTCAACTACACATTTGAGATCCAAGCCGACGGAGTTTACGGATCATATGATTCTAAGACGGGCAAATGGACTGGAATGATGGAGAAAATAATGGACGGTGTAAATAGCATTCTTTACCTATATCTCTGAAACCCTTTTCATATTTAAACAATTTAGTAGTAAGATATGGTAAAATGTTTATATTTTACAAACACATCATTTGTTTTAGAAAATTTACTCTTTGACTTTACTTCTTCTTTCAGAGAGCTGACTTTGCAATTACTGATCTATCAATAACGTCTGCTAGGCAAAAAGTCGTAGATTTCACGAGTCCTTTCATGAATCTAGGTATTACAATATTATATAAAAAACCTACTAAACAACCACCTGATTTGTTTTCTTTTATTTCACCTTTTTCATATCAGGTAAATAATTTGTACATATTGTGTTAATCAAATAAATAAGTATATAAGTACGTCATACATATAATACCTATCTAATCTAATATACAAAATTCTCGTGACACAGTGTTTGTTATCGAACTCCTCCGCAACGGCTTGACCGATTTTTATGATTTTTTTTGTGTATATTTGGTAGGTCTGAGAATAGGTCGTAGGCCTTCTCCAAATATATTGTTTTTATTTTTAGACCTTATTTTTGTTTTTCACTTTTTTATGATTTGGCATCAAAAAAAAATCTTGTAACCCTTTCATCTTTTGGGCGCGGGCGGAGCCGCGGGAATTGCTAGTATAGATATATTTTTTATATATAATATTATATTGCCCAGCAACTTAAAGTCATAAGATTAATAGTTTTTAATATATTTTAATTAATATTAAATCAACAATAGATAAATATTACTTTAAATATGTAGGTGTGGGGTTGGCTAGCGGGAGCATACGTAGGTGTTTCAGCGCTACTATTTATACTTGGAAGATTTGCCCCCGAGGAATGGCAAAATCCTTATCCTTGTATAGCAGAACCGGAAACGTTGGACAACCAATGGACTTTTGCTAACTCGTTCTGGTTTACTTTAGGAAGTGTGCTCACGCAAGGATCCGAAATAGCACCCATGTAAATATTCTAATATTTTTTTGTTGCATTAAAATACAACTAATCTTACAAATCCTGAAAGAGCCAACTCATTATTTTATTTGATTGAATAACTTAGGTAAATTATTCACTTCGTTAATTATATAATCAATTTATTTTACTTCAGTGCTGTATCAACCAGAATGGCAGGAAGTATGTGGTGGTTTTTTACTTTAATTATGGTATCATCGTATACAGCCAACCTTGCCGCATTTTTGACAGTTGAGTCGAAGTTCTATGCTATCAAAAGTGTTTCAGATCTGGCAAATAATCCATATGGTATAACTTATGGTGCAAAAAAAGGTGGTGCGACATTCGGATTTTTCAAGGTAAAGCAACATTTATTTCAAAAGCCTTCTTTATTCACGATGCACTCGTAATCTCAACCCCTACAGATGTGTTTGTACATAAAATATTTATTACTCAATAGTCAGTAATACATTTTAGGAATCGGATAATTTACTTTATCAAAAAATGTACCAGTATATGGAAGCTCATCCAGAACTAATGACACAAACAAATGACATTGGACTGGAAAGGTATGTTAGTATAACATTTTATAAACTATAGATTGGCTTCTGTATCGATACTATTGGCATATTAATAATAATTTAAAAAAATTATGTACAGATACCACTCAAATTGTTATTAAATATTATAGTATCCATCTATTAACGATATTTATATGATTATTATGGTAATTTTAGGGTTAAGTCTGAAAATGAAAATTATGCTTTTTTAATGGAATCTACATCAATTGAATACATGGTAGAAAGAAATTGCGACGTTGCTCAAGTGGGCGGGCTATTAGATAGCAAAGGCTACGGTATTGCCATGAAGAAAAGTGTGTATAAATAAATTCTTGATTTTTATAATCTATATTTGTATATAGCATTTCTACAGATAAAATATAATTGCAGATTCTCCATACAGACAACCAATGAGTGAATCAATATTACAATTACAAGAGCAGGGCAAAATAACAAGGATGAAAGACAAATGGTGGAAAGAAAAAAGAGGAGGCGGTGCATGTGCGGTAATTAAAGATTTTTATTTGTTGCCATCTTACTGGCTTACTTTAAAAATTTAAAATGATTCACATTTTTTAGTTGAAATTAATATAAAAAAGAGAAAGAAAATATATATTTTTTACGTTTAATTAGAATTAATATAGGTTTACCTGATAAATAATATACCTCATACAAAGATTGGATGTTTATGAATAATGATGATGATAATAAGTTAAATTTAAAAATTTATCATCTAGCATTTTAGCATACGATAGCTTAATTAATTTTAAATAAGGCCTAGTATATAAATCTTCTTAGTTCATAGTTATGGATATGATTCAGATATTCGTAATGTTGGTCACATTACGAACAATAAATAAATTTACTTACCATTAATGAAATTGATATTTTAGTCACATTTTCGTAACAACATACATAAAAGAATGTATAAGCATAAGCAATGAGTAAAAAATGTTTTCCTTATAATATGCACTATATTTGATCCATATAAAACGACTGTATATAGATTTTACTTTTTTTTTTGTCTAACATAAGTATGCAGTTATGTATACGTACTTATAAGGATATCCGAGAGCTTAGTAAAATTATTTCTTTGTCAAAAATAAAAAAAACAAGTGAACAAACAGTAATATGTAATATATTATATACATAGCTATACTGTATATATAATAATAAGCTTTTTTTTATAGGACGACGACGCAAGTAGCGGTGATGCGCAACCTTTAGTGTTAGCGAACGTGGGCGGCGTGTTTATAGTTCTGGCGGCTGGATCTGGCTTGGCGGTAATTTGCGCTTTTGTGGAAATGACCATTGATGTTTGGATTATCTCGCACAAAATGAAGGTACCTATCTGTTTAATTTCTTCATGTACCATGTCGACTTTGTATTTAGAGTATTTCAAAGTTATATTTTTATAAATTATACGCAAAACTTGTTGTACTATATAAATACATGTTTATTTACTTGATATTGTGCATGGACATTTATTTTGTAGCCATTTGAAATTTTGCCGAATTGCATGATCCAGCATCATTCCCTCTCTCCTTTTGTTTGTCAACTTGGTTTACAACGTCGCTTCCTATACAAGGTATCATATTATCATCTCATCAACACATTTATTACCTAAGTTCTTTTATTTTAAATTCATTTCCAAAATTTTGTTTAATTTAAAATGTTTTTACTTAAATGATTTATTGGTATATTACTAATTAGTAACTGTCAACAACAAATAAATCTTAACTTTTTCAGGTGTCATTTTTGGATGAATTAATTGCGGAATTAAAATTCGTATTTAGCTTTAGCGGGGATGTTAAACCAGTTAGGCATCGAGAATCAAGTGGTAGCGGATCGAAAGGTTCTAAGAAGGAGGAAGAACAAGAAGAAGAAGAAGATGCTGAATCCCCAAGAGATGAAGAAGATAGGCTTGAAATGGCACCTACACCACACTCTGGGAGATCGAGTCACTCGCATCATACAACTCATAGTCGCCGACAAAGTAATGCAGTACACATGTCCAAAATGCGCAAATATAGCAGACAGTTATCGAACACGACTTACACGTAAAGTATTAAAAATTGTAGTTTTGAATGGATTTCATTTCTACACGTTCAAAAAAATGTAAAAATTTTTGTGTTATGCAATAAAATGATGTTACATTTTGGGACTTTTGTTTATTTCTTATACAGAAGATAAATCTTAAACAAAAATTACACGTCTTATAAAAATTTGTGTTGATGACAACATTTATATAACTTCCACACTATGCATATTCGATTGTTAAAAAACCTGGGTGATTCAGCTTCGCTTAGTGTTTCTTCGCAAAAGTGATGCCTATTTTGCGCTTTTAAAAAATACACTTAAATAGATAAAATAAAATGTAGAACTATTGTATTGAAATATCATGCTCATGATATAAGCTACAACCATAAAAATGTAAAAAACTTATTTCCTTTGATCAAATTCTTTCTAAATTCTAAAGTATCGTCTTAGTAATAATAATAATACATTTTTTTATAAATCATACATAATATTCTGTTCCCTAAAATTATGAATATAAAGGCTATGGATGCACATATTTATATCGATCTCATTAAAACTAACAAGTTTTATAAAAAGCACAAGATGTAAAGTAATAAGTTTGTGAAGCAATTTGTTCAGCTAATGGAAAGCCGTGAAACATTGTGGTCACAGAGGTCGGTGTCCATTTCCAGCGGACACTGAAATAATGATCGTATATATCATTCAATATGCAGACTTATTTGGTTGCTAATATAAAACGACTCGAGTTTGATATGACGCTAAGATGAAGATGTATATAAGTACATCTATTTTTTATTGAAAAGTTAAAAAGCAAAGCAAAGCTATAATTATGTTATAAAACTGTCTATGAATTAAAAGTAAAACACAATAATTTATAATCCTTAAGAGGTTTTATAAAATACCTACCACTGAGATATATCTTTATTTTACGTCGATGGAACTGCTGTTCTCATATTTTCATAATATTTGTCATTAACTCTAAAGATCACGAACATGTTCCTCCATTAAAGGATATCAGGATATGGTACTTTCGGTAAATTTATTGCTTTACTATACAATGGGAGTTAATAAATCCTTAATAAAATATGGCTCGATTGAGGGTCGGAAAAAGATAATTAACACAAATCAAATCTTTTGTTTGCAACATTTTGCATTATATTACTTTATCTTTTATGTTATAATATTTTTTTATCTTATATCTTAGAGTAAAAGAAAATCAGATACGAGTAAAGATGTACAAATAATGAAAATAAATATAGATAAATTATAGCTAATATTAGTCCAATATAAAAATTCGAAGTGGTAAGAGAATTGCAATTGACCAATTCTGATTTAATTTCATTTTAAGATTATGTATATTTTTGTGTACATGGATGGCAGCTAAATAATTAGACACACAATCACCTCGTATTACATTTATTTTAATAACCTTTTGAAACAGACAAAATGAAATTATTTCGTTTTAGAATATCTTATAAACAATAGTGTAAAATTATTTAATAAAGCTTACCACTTGGCTTATGGTAACTTAGAAGATCTTATTCATAAAAATATACTTATATATTTATATTTTATACTACTTTTGTATAGATTTATATTTATTAACTTACAAAAATATATATGTATACTAGAAATGTTTAATTACGAATATTTACGTCGTCTCGCAAAAGCCACACTTAGTCCTCCAGAAGAATGTCTTGAATTATGAGAATGATGAGTTTTATGAGTATCAGTAGATTTTCCTGAACCTAGAGATTTTAAAGATCTAATATCATCTTTGCCTTCTGTTAATTCTGCTAATTGTTCCGCACTACCGCCTTCCGTTTTGGTCGGACGTCTCACTGGTTTTATGTCACCGCTGAATTTAAGAGCAAATTTCAATTCTTCTATCAACTCGTACTTGAATGTTGTCTGTGAAAATGAATTTTAAGCGCAACGTTATTTCATTATTTGATTTATTCAAAGATACTTGCTTCGACAAAAACGGTTATTGAAGATACTACTTAAAACATAGAGAGAGAGTTTTGCTTCTCCTGCAAGTACATTATAATTAGAATCAGTACGTTTTTATAGCTAGTTCTGGACAGTAAATTTGGTTATAATGCTACAATTTCATATATTATAGACATCAAAGAAACATTTAAAGCTTTTTGATGTATTTCAGTGTTCACTTATCAGTGTGTAATATATTACAAATCTATTTCGTTACTGAAATTACCAAAATAATAAACCATAGTAATTCCTATGTGTGTACAAAGTATTTTAAAATGTTAAATAGGTATATGTAGTATTAATAAGAAATAAAATCAATACAAAACTTACATTGTATTTCACCGAACGTTTAAAAACACCCCACAGCATGTCTAATATAGAAATAAAGAGTCCAATGAGACACCCGACCCCGAGTACCACGAATGCACCTAGCATGTTCTTCATACCCAATTGCTTTTGATCTTCGCTTTGTTTCTCCTAAAATATTTATAATATTAAAATACAAAAAATATATATAAGTAAACTAAGTATTAAATCAGACAAAAGATTCTGAGTTTCGTTCAGACAACTTGAGTTTTATACACTGACTCGTCCACTTACAAACATTCGCATTTATTATTTTAATGTGATCCACAGGTAAATATTATTTCAGATTTAACAAACTTAAATGTAGGTAAATATGAGTGTATAACCGCCGCACTCGTAGTCACTTAATGAACCATTAAGTCGATCTTTAGTATGGAAGCTCTCGACAGTAAGTTATAAAAATAAAGTAATAAATTTGAAAATAAAACTAAATTTTTCACTAATTTTGAAACATTCATAGATGTATTTAAGCATTTTATTTTCATTCACTCACATACATTTTTTCATCTATAATAGGTGCATTTTTGTGCGTTATTATGAATAATGGCACGATACAAATGCTAATTAAACTTTAAAATTAAATAATCTATCTTCCTACGTATCGTCAGGTTTATCTATTTGTAGCAGTTTATCTCTAGAATAGCTCAAACGATTTAAGCAAAAGTTTTAACGACGTTAAGAGGTTTTACGCGAGAAATACAGTATAAGCCTCTTTTTATATTTGGAAACAAAGGCTTCACGTGGACTAAATGATAAAAGTTTTATGAGCTTTTCGACGCAGAAGATCAAAACAATGTGAGAGCGTGATCCTAGTACTAATTAAATTATTAAACTTCAATATATCAATTATCATTAAACATAACAAAATGAAATTTAAATTAGTGAACTTCAAATATTTTTCCTCTTGCAGCTTCATTGGATTTGTATTCCTTTTTATTTTTTCAAAGTATTAACAAATAAAATTGAGCTAAAATTTAAACTTACACCACATTTTCCTCCGCCTCTTTTTTCTTTCCACCATAAATCTTTTAATTTTTGTATTTCTCCTCTTTCTTTTAAGGTCAATATTGCATCATCTATATACTTTTTGTATGGAGAACCTGTAATTTCATGTCATATCACATACAATCATACACAATATTAATACATACATTTGAAAAATAATGGAAATTTATTCCGACATTCAGGAGCTTACATATAATATTAACTTAATGCATAATCTATTACAAAGACCTTTACTCGAAAACAAAACATTTCCTTTTTAGAATATATATTTCCTAAAGATAAAATTTTACTATAACCATTTCTTACCTTTTTTCATACCAATGCCGTAACTTTTCGAATCTAACAATCCACCCACTTGAAGCAAATCACAATGTCTTTCCTTATAATATTCGATGGATGTGGATTCCATAAAAAATGCATACGTCGAATTTTCCGCTCTATAAAATAGTTGGTCTATTAAAGTAAACAAATTACTTAATCAAAATTAATATTATTATAATATTCTAACAGAGTCGAATCTCTACATTAAATATCTTCTGAAAATCTTATTGAAAAAGTATTTTTTTCCATATATGGACCGAATTTGTCTGTCCATCTGTATGTCTGGCAACGCAACACAAGAAAACCCCTTAACTTGTGATGATATTTGAATGGATGATTACAGCTAGTTACGAGTCACCAATAGGATAATTATTATTGCGGCAAAATATATCATCTCTGAGAAAATATCGGGACGAACACAAGCGGAGCGAGGGTGAATCACTGGTTACATTTATAATTATTTACGTTATATTTCTTTTAACTTACTTATAACCAATAGTAAGTATTAATATTTTTATGATTTTAAATCGTAAGTCAATTTCGTTAAGTTACTATATTATTATATTTAGATAGGAGATACGAGAATATATTATACTTCTACAATTTAATGTTAATATAAATCTTCTTTGTAATATTTTTTAATAAAGAAAATGGGCTGAAGAGAATGTAAAAATAATACGTATTGTGTAAACAAAAGGGAAATATGTATACATGATAAAACAATAAAATAATCTTACAACAATTTTGTATCATTTTAAAAATCATAATAAGCGTACCGTGCTACGCCATCGTCGTTTTTTTTGACGAGCCATTTATTATTCACCATGTTGTTGTACATATCTTGATAGGCCGGTGAGTCCTGGCAAAACCATTTAAATTAATTAAACTAACAATCAACCAACAATCTTAAAAATCAAAAACTATTAACTCTAAGATTAATTTGTCAAAAAAATAATTAGGCGCACTTACAATATATAAACGCATTAAATCAAGCAAACGTGTACACACACATACTCGTATATGCAAATTACAAATGTAGTTGTTTATCATGGGGAAACCTTTTTCTTGCAAGGGTTATGAGGGACTAACTAGCAAAGGAAGAAATACCCACTAAAACCCAACCTTCCCTGTCATAATGGATAGCTTTCGCACCCAACTACGACCAATGGCAAGTTTGCATTTAAGCAGAATATACAACCAATACAATGTCATTAAGATCCTTTATTTTTTAATATCCTTTTAAAACAGACAAAATAATACAAGAACGTCTCTCAATTCTATCGATTCTTGTTTTTGTCTTGTCGTCGATTCGTCAGCACATAGTTTACATAGTGTCGTTACTATCACTATTGCCTAAGTAGGTATATAAATTAATAATAAAATATATATGGCCGAACCTTAAAAAACGATATAGTAGATCCTTGCTCCTTAGCCCCATAAGATATTGACTTGAGTTTTTGTAGTTCATCAACAGTTTCAAAGGGGAGAACGTTTTTTTCGACGATAAGGAACGCTACCAGTGTTCCCGTGTATGAAGCAACCATGACCATGGTGAAAAACCACCATACACTAGTTATCATTCGAGGAGCTAGCGCACTGTAAGTAAACATTGTTAAAATATATCTAATGTTTTAAAATGTATCGTCTAACTTCAATAAGAAAATTATTTTTGTACCATAGTATACTCGTACCTACATACAAGTACATTTAAGCTATTAGGATTTAAAGAAAATACAGTTTTTTATAAAATTCAGGATATTTTTGCAGATTTAGATACCATTATAATGTAAACAGAACAAGTTAGCTACCTTTCCATTAAACAAAATATTCTTGATATTCATAATAAATGTTAATAATGTCAGTATTTATTTCCGATATATGTCGACCACGCGCCAAATCTTACTGAGACTAGTCAGATGCTCAGAAGATATTATAGTGCGTACGCGCAGACACAACGTGCACTTTATTCCTTTTCCTCTCAAAATATACTTTGACACAACTTCCCTTCTCCGGTCTACTACAGAAATCCAACCCAGTACCTTCGGATCTGTTGTCACACATGCTAATCTCTAGACCATCAAGGTAATCAATAATAAAAAATTAACGTTTAAGTACTGATAGACTATAAAATTATGGTTCTACGTTAATCGTGATGCTTAAACTTACATAGGAGCAATTTCCGAGCCTTGCTGCATCACAGATCCAATAATGAGCCATACTGAGTTTGCAAAACTGAATTGATTGCTCAGTTCCTCTGGCTTTTCTATACACGGGACGGGGTTTTGCCATTCTTTGTGAGAGATCCTACCTACGAAGATCATTATCACACCCAAACCAAGTTGCACGAACATCATGTAGTACCACACCTAAAATAAATTCGTAATTTTATGATAACATTTTGAAAAGATTAACTGTAATCGAAGTATCATCATTATTAATGTTATAACTAAGTATATTGTAGGTATATAAAATTTTTTTTTTTGAAAACAGATGAATATGACTATGAAATATATCGATACGACTTGAATTACTCGTATAATTTCATATGTTCACTAAAAGTATTAAAATTACTATAAAGCCACCGACAATTTGAGATTCATTAATTGCTTAGCAAAATCACAAAAAATGCTATATAGATTCATAAGCTAACATAATAGGAAATTGGAATAGACGGGATTATTACCTCTTTAGAAAACACGTCCATAAAAGAAAACATCTTGGGTGGCTGCTTGCTGGGCTCCTTGTAAAGGATTCCTATACCCAAAGTCATAAATGGTACTGAAAAATCTATTCCCTTTTGTCTATTCGTCGTTATTGTGAAGTCGCATATAGCGAAATCTGCATACTAGAAAATAATGTAAAATTTATCTTTTACTAATTAATACACATGCGATACCTTTTATGTGTAGGCTTGCGTACTTTTTCACGTTAATACGTACTTGGATTAAATTAAGAAATTTACACAGGTGTTGACGTTTTATTTAATTTTTTATATTTTACTTAAGCAGCAAATACTTATGTTATATTATGTTAGTAGGAGATAAATAAATATAATCATGTATATTTCATCGACTATCGTACTCGTCATACAGTCATTGTTTTATTAACTAGCAAACCGGTCTGCTTCGTTAGGCGTAAGTTAAAATAAATTAAACGTTTTTTATAATTTTCTAATATAATAAAAGTAGCCTAAACTACACCTTATAGCTTAGCTATCTGCGAGTGAAAGTACCGTCAGAATCGATGCAGTCGTTTCAGAGATAGACAAACAGACAGACAAAAAAATTAAAAATTGTTTTTTTTATGAAAGTAGGTAGTGTATATATAGAGAGATATATTCATATTATGCAGTTGCCAGTCGTTGAAAAGCTGTTAGTTTGAAATTTAAAACAGAATAATAATTTTATTTATAAGTATGTATAGATTAGAAATGATTTTAGTACTAATAATTTTGTTGAAAACAAAAACAGTAATTTTACAACATGTGTGTTGATGGTCCGATACGTATATTACATACCCAATCGAAATTTCCCTTTATACATAGCCGCTGTTTACGCATAACACTTTGTGAAGGCTAATTTCATTGTTATTGCACGAGCGCATAAACAATAAAAAGCCTTTCGCAGAAACACTGAGTACACAAATGGAATTCTAACGTTTTTAAAAACATGAAGCAATAATACAATTTTGACTGAAGGTACGATCTAGTCTTCAGCCCTTTTAACGTCCCACTGCTGGGCACGGGCCTCCCTCAGTACGAGGGTGATTAGGCCATAGTCCACCGCGCTGGCCCAGTGCGTGTTGGCGGACTTCACATATCTTTCGAAAACTTGCTAAGTTTTCTCAGACATGCAGGTTTCCTCACGATGTTTTCCTTCACCGTAAGACAAGTGGTAATCATGATAGAAATGATTCGCATATGAAAATATCAGAGGTGCGAGACCCGGATTTGAACCCGCATCACTTGGTTATCCAAGCGAGCGCGTTATTAATATATTTAAATTCTAACTTAGTTCAATCTGTTCATCACAACATTTAAATCTCATTGAAATATTCATCATTATGGATACAGAGATCGAATTGATAGTTTTTACAATTTTCGTGTGTCTGTCTGTATGTCTGTGACCGCATCACGAAAAGGCCACTTGACAGATCCACTACAAGAGAAATAAGTATATAGTATAGAATTTCTTGGCTCTTTTTCTGTTTGAAATAAATTTAATCTCTAAGCTTTTAAACTTCTATAGCTCTACAAATCTTAAGCATGAGGTCTACATCAAGATCAAATTAAGGATAAAGTTTACGATTTTATAAACATCACGTCGTTTTTCACTCGTCTGTAAACTGACTTAAGAGATTAACTGCATAAATGATATCTAAAGTTAAATATTTCAAGAATTCCAATAAGAACTTATTATAAAATATACCTTAAATACTTACATCTTCACGAAGTTTTTTGACCATTCCATCAGACTCATTAGATTCCGGTTTAAAATCACCGTAAGTATTTTCGAGTTCAAATTCATACATAAAGCCTAATATCTCTGACACTTTCTCTATTAAATCTATAGTGAAACCTTCATAGCGATCATTGCCTTCTAAATGTTGGTGAGATTCCTTTTCATATCCATACGGTGGAGACTGAAAGATAAAGACTGCGAATATTATTGCATATACGGTTTTTATTAAAGGTAATATGAAATTTGTGAAAGTTAAATTGAATCAAATGTAATTGTGAGCAGAGATTTACCTAAGTGATTGGCAATATCGAACTGACTGTCAAATTGAATGTAATATAAATAATATAAACGCACTGCTTATAATTTTTCATGGGCATTAGAGAGTCATAAAATGAAATGAACTATGATTTAATTGTGAAAAGTTAAAATAATTATTTTTATATTACCGTAGCCACAAGAACTTTAAAGGTTCTATTTGTCATTATTGTCTCTTCTGCTATTTCAGCTGCCGGCATTGTCTTTCGACACGGATATATTTCGTTGTTCATCCACGTACCTATCTGGTGAAGAGTAATACAAGTATTAATCGAATCGGTTATTGAGACTTTATTGCGTTTTGTAAGATTTTTCTATAATAAAACTTAACCTATCAACGGGCGCGCGGTCAATATAGATTTATAACAATTGAAAATCTATTGTGTCCCGTTTGTTCGCGTTGACGGGTTAATTGTATTGAGGCAGTGGTAGCCCAGCGGTAACGCGTCGCTTGCATAACCGAGTGATGCGGGTTCAAATCCGGGTTTCGCACCTCTAGTATTTTCATGTGCGAATCATTTCTATCCTGATTACCACTTGTCAAGACAAAAGTTATTTTATTGGTTAATGAAGAGTACATATAAGAGTTTGAATGAAGAATGTTGTCTACATTTTAAGTTTGTTTCAATCCTTGATTTTTAATTCTCAGAAAACTATTAATAGGTACCTATATGGATAATAATTACTGATTATTACAACTCAAATATCTGAAACGAAGTAAATAGTGGCAAAGACACGATCTGTTTACTTCGTGATTCACATAATTTATGCGAACATTGCCTACGCAGTGATCTTTTATAGCTCAAGTGTCTATCTTTTAGCTATCAAAGTAAAACTCTTGCAAAAGCGATCCATGTGGGCGCCATTGTACGTTCTCGCCCTATCCATCGTTCTAAATGTTTGTCGTATCTATTCATAAGATAAAATATCGAATGTTTTCAAGATAGTGCATTGAACTATTTCAGTTTAGAAAATATTTAAATACATATGAGTTGTAAAATATTTATGCTTTTGTGTTTTCTTTTGTATAATTAATTTTAATGCAATTAAAATTATCTACTAACTTATCACTTGTCCTTGCTTTGCTCAAGTGCGTCCCTAGGTAGGTATAGATAGTTCTTTTTAAGACTTTTTTTTAATTATTATTTATATTAAATATTCATATAAAATTTATTTGTCGACATGGCGCACGCCAACAATGCTCCCAGTCGGTATGACTTTTTACGACGTTTTCAACAATCATCGTCATATTAGTACCTACCGTAATTTACACAACAACCTTTAGAACTAAACATTGATCATTAATCACACCATTTATCATTGGTTATAACTCTATTCAAACAGACAGATAAACAAACAGAGGAGAGTTATGTATTTATTTTATAATAATGTAGTAAAGATGTTGTGATAATTACTGTCTGATTTCCCGCCGGCGTCAACTCCAGAATGTCCAAAACGACATTGTTTCTCTGCCCGTACCCATCGAATAATAAGGATCGAGTTGCACCTTCAATTTTATTCTGAAAATTTATATTAAAACTGTAGTAAAAAAAACTTGTTGACTTTTAATAATAGACGAAACTATTTTCGTTGTAAATACTTTAGTGTGCGTTACAACTTGACACACTTAAGGAATCGTTGTGAATCCATGATAGTTAGTAGGAAATAGGTTCTTTTGCACCCTTTCAAAGTGATATCGTACCAATAATATTTTGTGACTGATATTTTTTGAGGAACCCAATGTGCGCAGACACACACTTGAACTATTATTTGTACGTATACCGATATATTGCGTCATTATATTTCTTTAGACATTAACTATACATACCGTCTTCATAAAAGTGATCAATGAAGATCCATAAGACCATGCTTCAGCGTTGTTACAACTTAGACTACTAACTGTTACATTAATTTTAGATAGACCTTTATATAAAACAAAGATGGCATCGTGAATAAGGACGAGTTTTGTTTTTAGCGTCTCTGCACTTTCAGATTGATCCGATTCTTTATTATAAAGATCGGTAAATTCATACAAAATGTCATTTTTAAACACATTCACTAAACGCAACCCTGAAACAATAAAAATATTTTATTTTTTTTGTGTACAGAATCCAAAAATAATTTTTACAATTGGAAGTAATTTAAAGTAATATGTACTCGTAACATCTCATTCTGACTGATTTTATACGAAAGTGTTTGAATAGTTTGCTAATCCTATAGGGATCGCATAATTACTCTATGAACGAAGAAAAGCTTTTAAACCAAAACATCTGTTAAATTTGCGATCGCTTCTTTACTTGAAGTTAAAGAAATATTGTGCTTTATAATTTTATGAAAAAAAATTATAAGTTTTTAGTCTCGCTAAGTTTCTTTCATCAGTTCTTTTTGGTCATTAAAATATAATAATTTAGCGGCTTATTATAATGTATAAAGCATATTTTGCAGTATGCTAACATTAATTTGCAGAAAACTATTCGGACTTTATGAGTTGTAAAATATACATACCAGTGATGTTAACACCTCCATATCTGTATCGATATAAATCCAAAGTAAATAGATCTGGAGACACAAATATGTAAGAATGCTCATCTGCCATAAGGCCGACTTGTTGTGCGTGGCTTAAAATCTGTTCTAAATTTTCTGAAGGGCAGTCCACAACAAAGTTGGTAAAACCATTTTCTTTTGCATCTATTAATACGTTTCTGCAAATCAAATACACACATGTAAAATAAATTAAAAAGATTATTAATGAAGAAGAGGGTTTGTCTCTTCAAGTCATCGGCAATTTAATTTAATTTTACGGTTTACTGCCAAAAGGCTTCTAATTTAATTGAAATACGTTTAGTTAAAATACAACTATTTCAATTTTTATTATAAAATCATAATTTTCAAACAGATATTGGCCGCACGTTCGCTTTCTCTGCTTGTAAATTTCATGACAGTATTGCTCACTCCATTTCTGTCCACGTCAACTTCTATGGATTTCATAAGCTATCTTGATGTATTGTAGCAAAATATGATTTTTAATAATGTCTTCGACAGTAAAGTTCTTGTTTTGATATCTGAATAAAATATGTATATTTTTATAAGAATAACTTTTACTGCAATAATTCACAACTTTTCAAAAGGTTCCATCATTTTATTTATGTTACGGTTGAAATTGTTTTTCGAAATTTGCATTTTAACTCCTATTGCTACCCGGGCCGACCGCCCCTCTCACCCTACGCAGGACCGGAGGTAGTTAAGAATTATATTAGGCTTAGAGTAAAAATATATACGAACATACCTGTGTACTTTATGTTATATGCCACCATGTTCAAAAACCATAACGCTCTTTATCTTAAATATAAAAATCTCGAGTCACAGTCGGCTGGACCGATTTTTATGAGTTTTTGTAAATATTTGGTAGGTTTGAGAATAAGTCGTAGGCTATTTTTTATTTCCCTAGGTGAAGAGAGAGTCCCTCTCCAGAATTTTGATTTTATTTTTAGACCAAATTTTTATTTTTTATATATGATTTATTTGCATTAAAAAATACTTATAACGCTAAATTTCCATCATTTCACCACCAATCCCTATTTCTAAATGAAATCGTGATTAGAATACGAGCGGAGCCGCGGAAATCGCTAGTATTTATATATCTGTACAAAAATATTTTAGTCTGCATAAAACAAAGGGCGCGTTAGTCACCTTTATTCAAGCCGTATTAACTCATTAATCCCGAAAGAAATTATGTTCACGTAAAACGTAAAATAAGTACCCACCTTTTCGAAAAATCTACTCGTATATTTCGTATCTACTTAAATAAACACGATATAATTCGAGAATGTTTTCAATTATATTTGCTATAGCAATGTATTATGTCAAATTTATTTCAATTTTAGCTAGCCAAACAATTTACCTGTAGTCTTTTCCACTTAATTCTCGCACCGTGACGGTAAACTTGTCTGAGGGCTCGCCCATTTTCATCAACTGTTGAACTTTTGTCAAACTGTGACCTTTTACATACAGTATCGTAAAATTTCTCCACTCTTTAGCTGTTATTAAATCTGCTAAAACCTGTGAAAATGTGTTTTATTTCTTTTATACGTGTATAAAAAAATGGTAAAAATATTTCGTTTTGACAATATTTAGAAATAAAATATTGGAGGAGATGATATTAAGATAGTATTTAACTAGTAAAAAACGAAAACTGTATTTATTTAATTTCAAACATACCATGTTAAAGGCGGCAGGACTTGGATATAAGTTCAGAAGCGTCCAATCTTTCACATAATGGTCGTTATGTTGTACGACGATGAGAGGCAAGTCGAGCATATCACAAAGTGCATGTATGTGTTCGGTCGCCTTACCCCCCATACCGTCTATTATCCCGACTACGCCTTGCTACAATAAAATGTGATTCTAAAGAATAGAGTATATAAGTTGATGAATGATAATGATAATGATTCTTATCTAGTTGAATACAGTTGATTCTTATATAGTTTGCGCTACAGGTTTTTAGTACTACTACTACCTACAAACGGGTTCAACAAAAATGTATCCCACGGGAACCATACATTTTACCAGAACAAAAAGTACCATATTATATGCTGTGTCAAATACTGATCCGCTCAGCCATCCTGAAGTCATTAAATAAAACATCCATCCATCCAAACTTTCGCATATAAGTATATATACTCGTAATAGTCAGATTTGTTAGTAGGTATCAATTAATTCATTTAAAAAAATATTATTACTCAACAATCCATTTGTTTTAAATAAAAAGGCAGCCAGTGTAAATAAAATTAAATTTACTTAATCTATTATTACGAAATGACAACTGTAATTTAGTATTTCTTTATTTTCGTAGAGAAAATAGCAACGAGAAGTAAATTTAATACTTCTTACTTCAGCGAGGTTACATACGTGTCCAGTTATCTCGAGAATTTCTCCTCTTTTAGTGACCTCTTTTATTATTGGTGTAAATTTGTAATATGTAGCGCTTACGTTGAAAGCGATTTTAAGGTTTTCATCGCTTGCATAAAAAAGACCACCTAAAATTTAACAAAATTTATTAAAGTTAACTCTTGCAAGCTTAAATTGAAATATAATTTTAAAAAATACGAAAGAAAGGAGAGACATGTTAATAATCTTAATAAATGCCAAATCTGAGGTTTACGTGAAAAAAAAACAATACGTACCAACAAATGGATAATCTGATAAAACACATTTTGTTATAGCTAACGCTATAAATAATATCCTCACAAACATATCTGCCACTTCACTCTTCGGCACAACATAAAAACATATTGAAGTGTATATACATAACTAAACACTTAAGGCATTAGATGAACTATTTATTATAAGCACGTTCACGTTCTTTTCATTTGCATTATAAACGTTCTAAGCTCATACCGGCAATCGGTAATGTGTTTAGATTTCGGGACGCGACACGCGGCGTCAGAAATAATCCCGCCACTATATTTAGGTCGAGCTTTTCCACAAATGACATACTTCGTTGAGATGCTGCGTACTGGAATTCAAACTTCCTATTAAATATTTCATCTATGATTAATAAATGACTGTTATGCGTAATAAAGCAAACGTCATTATAATAATGTAGATTAAAATTGAAGTCAGTTATTAAAACGCTATAGGAGAGCTTATGTACCTAATAATAAAAAATATTGCATTTATTTTAGTGAGAGGAGATATTGCCTTGTATATTGTAGAGTAATGTTTCATTAGAATGAAACATATAATATAGTAAGGAACCCGACGTTATTAATTTACTACATAGGCATGAATTAAACGACTCTACATTTGTCGAAAACTTGCTAGGTTTTCTCGACATGCAGGTTTCCTCACGATGTTTTCCTTCACCGTAAGACAAGTGGTAATCATGTTAGAAATGATTCGCACATGGAAATATCAGAGGCGCGAGACCCGGATTTGATCCCGCATCACTCGGTCATACAAAGCGAGCGCGTTACTACTAGGGTACCACTGCCTGAACCTAAGCCTACCCTGTTTTATTTGAAAATGTACAACACGTTAAAGTCAAGCTATACATCAAGATAATCGCACAATGCAAATATTACTTAATTAATAAAAATATTATACGTGTGTTTTTGCAATGTTGCCTACATTAGTCTGTTTGTGCGAAATTCCTTTTATATAGATCAATTACTGACGATGAAAGTCTTGTTATAGATAAAAATGTTTTTCCTGGTCTGGATAAGTTGAAACGTTATATGAATTGGATGCAAATTAAAGATTAGTAGTTACACTACAAAGTAATCAATAAAATATATTTTATTTACTAGAAAAGGCAAAACGTCTACCTAAATACAGTCTTAATATAAAGGAAATTCAAAAAACGTGTTATTTTTTTAACTTTTAAAAAAATGTATCATTCATTTAAATTTTAATCACGTAAGTTGATCATATATAAAGCGATTTTCGTATTGATTTCCTTTAGGCAATAATATAATTTATTAGTAGTGCGTTTATGGGTGGCCTCAATATATGCAGAATGGAAGTTCTCAATGGCGCAATTGACGAAACTCTATTAAATATTTATGATCATGGTTTTAAGAGATCGCTAGAATAAGTTCTTGACTGATAATTTAAAGAGTATTAACGCATGTTTAATTAGTATGGATGTAAATAATATAAAAAATCTTGTTTTTTTTCACCGCTCTAATGTATATAATATACATTATTATACTATACATATATCTATTAAAAGAAATTCTGACTTGAATCTGTACATTAAATAATCATTTAGTTATTATCATACGGAGTCCAAATCCATAATTTTTGAGTTTTTGTCTGGCTGTGAAGTGTGACCGCATCACTTGGACGTATTTCAATGATATTTGGTATGATAAAAATTGGTAATCCATGCCATTATGCAGGAAACTTTTTACTACGAAAAAATTTTTTATCGCTGAAAAATGCATACTAACTTACGTAGGAACTCGAACAGAGCGAGGGTGAGTCGCTAGTCTTAAAAAAACATATTGTATTTTAAATAGGTATAAGTAGTAGTAATTGAGAGAGAAACTCCTTAAAATGTTTTAATCCATACTAATATTATAAATGCGAAAGTAACTCTGTCTTTCTGTCTGTCTGTCTGTCTGTCTGTTACCTTTTTACGCCTAAACCACCCAACCGATTTTGCTGAAATTTGGTATGTAGATAGTTTGCATTCATGAGAAGGAAATAGGCATATTATTTTTTGGAAATTCAACCCCTAAAAAGGTTAAAAGGGGTGGCAAAGTTTGTATGAGAAAAATATTTTTATTGCACATTTTTGCATGAAACTTTGAATTAATGCTTTTTAGTACAAATGATGAAACACGTATTTCAGGGTTTTTCGAAATTCACCCCCATTGGGGGTTATAGGGGGTGGCTAAGTTTGTATGGGAAATTTAATTCTATTAAAATATTTTGCGTGACACTGAAATAATGCTCTGCAATACAAATTATGAGATACATATCTAAGCGTTTTTTGAAAATCAACCCCTATGGGGGTTAACGGGGGTAGCACAATTTGCGTAGGAAAAATATTTAACAGTAATTTTTACCATAAGTCCATAACAATGAACCACGTACATCAGTTTATCATTAACGAAAAACACACAAAGAAATTATGATACACATAGTAGCAAAATTGGTTAAAAATAGGAAATAAGTTTTAGAAAGCGCAGCAGTGGCGGCACGGCAGGATGCTACACAGTAGTTTTCAGAAAAGAGGGCCAGAACTTTAAATGGGGAATCAGTCCTTGGTACATTATAAGTAACAGTATATATTAGCAAAAATGTTTATTTTATTCACTCTTAGCGCGAGCGAAGCCGCGGGCACCGCTAGTATGTTATAAAGTTATTTAGTTAAAATCAGATTTTACTTATACGGAATTCTGAAACAATATGGTCATTTAACTATTATAAATATTTTTACTACCCTTTTAATACCCTATTAATATTTAAAGAAATATAAGCACCCATTTGTAAAGTAATAGAAATCATCGTTTTATAAAGTAGAAATTCTCTGCTTTTAAGTAAAATATATATTTTATTAAAAGGCCATTGAGAGATATAAGCAATTTTGTTGACACTGCCGATATAAGGTTAAGGTTGTTTTTCGACGGTTCGCTATAATACATACTTACTTAGTTAAAACATTTGAGCTTCCAATTTTTTTTTTTCAATTCTATGTTATAACAAAAATGTTATTTTATCGTAAAAGCTCGCAATTTGTACAAAGTTACTTTGACTACAGAATACTTAACTATACATAATGGTACTACTAAAATTGACGATATTCTTATTTATTCTATGCGATGCTTCCACAAGTATTGTAAATACAAACAGGTAAAATTGGGTTAAGCTACTTTTATTATTTTAATAGTCGGTAGGTTTTGAAACGGAGCGTAAACAAAAATAAATATAATTATAGTTTTTTACACTTTTTCTTAAAGTTACAATGTTACTATGTTTCTGATGCGTTCGTTTATTTACTTAAAAGGTTAGTTTCATTTGTCAATTTTATTAGTTCTGCTAGTTTATCAAGTAAAATTCCTGAATTTAAAAGGCGATTCCTTATAAAATGTAGGCGTGCTTTAAGGAACATTTCTAAAAAACTCACTTCATTTTAAAATTAGCATATGGTCTGAAGCTTGCTGTGTTATTTTCCAACACAGTAATAACATCGAAACAATAAAATATTTGAACTGTTTAGTTAACACGATTGAGTTACCTTTGAGTCTAGAACATTAAGTACACGTATTAAGGTCAAGCCACTAGTGGCCGGGAACCGTTCAATTTTATTTTACACAAGCACCTTCCTTGTGGTAAAAGCGTCGTTAGGACCGAGATGGCTATTATTGTCATCTCATAACAATCGTATACTATTTTATTTGTTAAGTTGCTTAGAATCATTTTATAAGTTCCTATATTATTGTCTTTTGTCGAATTTAAATTTATATTCAGTTTTTTTTTATATATTTACCTCTAACTACTAGTCTAACGATTTAAATTCATATTCAATCTTTTTTTTGCATATTATAAATAATATTTAATTATAATTTCTCAGGTAACATAATTTATTGAAAATACGATAAGTGCGTAGGAAGCTATTAGTACTGTTCCATTTAAAAGTTCTTTAATAATTACCTATCTCGTTAATATTGCAGTGTAGCTTCCGCCCACACAGCAGGCAGGCAGCAGGCAGGCAGTCAATGTTGAAGCTTTTATAGACTCTAAGTTACTTGATATTAATATTAAAATATAAGTATTATATGTAATTTTATAGGAAATATACGTTTACAACGTAAAATATAGATATTTATGAAAAGTCTCTCTTAAATTTTTTTCTCACTATATCAAAATATTTCATTTCTTAAATAATACCTATAAATTGCTCATATTTTCTTGAATATGATAATTTCGTGCTGCTAAGAAAAGTCTCTAGGAACGCAGCATAAAATAAATTGTTTGTAATACAATGAAAGTTTTTTATTTCAACTTTTTCATGTTTTACGTCTTCAATGACAGATAACATATTTTGCTTATTTAAGTTTCGTAATATAAATTTTACAGTTCTGAAAAGATAAGTCTCAGCTTATTTGTAAATCAAATTGAAGCGTTTTCTTTACGCGAGATGATTTTATGAAGCTGTAAATATAAACTGACTGATACATAAATAGTGTATTATGAAAGATTATCTATTTTATACCAAGTGGTAGATTCAAATTTGCAAGCAAATAGAAATAGATCGTACTCGTATAAAGTCAGCGACCCTCAACTCCTTCACATAATAAAATCGAAATAAATCCCTGGAGCCATAAAGTGTTTTTATTTATTGACCGCTCAAAATGTCCATCTTAAATGTAGATTTTATTGGACATCTGCTGTTAGTTATGAAAAGAAAATAAAAAAGTTTGTGCTTAAATTATACTTACATTATATAGTTAAAATTTTAGAGGACTTTTTAATAAAGCGCTAATGTCATATTCATATCATAATATTTTTTAGGAAACCTATAATCGCCATTCTGCTGAAAAAATCTTTGACAATATCTCTTCTCGGTTCTCACATAGGTATAAGTATTTTCTCTTATTTTCATACTCTATGATAGACTTCATCCCATGGAATCAACACAGTAATAACATCTTTTTTATGTAAGTCTTTGAGATTCTAATAAGATTAAATTTATTAATGTTATTTACACATAAATATGATTAAAAAATATAAATAACTTTCAAACATTTGTCTTAATTACAGTGTTACGTGATCGTTTAGTGAATGATAACTTTTTCTTTTAGCTTTTAAAAAATATTATGGATAAGGCAACACTCAACATAAAGCTACGCTGTTGTTGCTTTGATTATGTACACATTTAGTTAGCTCATTTAAGCATCACATCTTTCTAGTATTATTCATGGTCACGTCTAGACGCACCAGCCCCAGCTAAAAAACACTTTGCTTCTTTGTATAGAAATAAATTTACAGCTAAATTATTGTAAAACGCACTCTGAGTGAGATGAGTAAACGCTTTGATCCATTCAATGGATGTTGGCAGACGTTGTAACCTGAAGATTTGCCATCGATCTCAGCAAACATTGTCTAGTCGAACGAACGTGACGCACCAAAGTTTTTTATAAATCTTTGAGGTAAACACCTTTTATTAAATGGATTGGAAGCGAAGACATCAAACTGTGTTTACATTTCAGTCAGACTAAGTTTCATTTAAAAGTAAAGCATTTAAGTTTTTGTTCAAATGGCATTCTCAAAATGTAAAAACTGATGAATTCTCAGAGCATGTTGACAAACATGTTTCACAATTATTATTAATTTTATTTTTAAATTTATTATTTTCTACTTTTATCCTTGGAAAATGCATACCACCTGTAAAAAACAGGTGGTTAAGTGGGGCTACTAAACCCCGAGTCCCATATTCTTCCATCTTAATTCCGTTACAGGATTTCCGGCAGGTCTGCCCAAGCAGACCACACAGCCAAGGGGTTGCTCCATAGTCCACTCTGTTATCAGAGAAGTACCAGAAAAAACCTGTGTGACACACGGCTCGCCAAATTGGGCCCGCCCTGTGCGTTTCTTGGCTTCACGTCGCTATTGAGGCCTCCTACCACGACAAGGTGAACGCACGTTTCGGAGGTTATTTTCTACCTACATCAACAATTAGGTGTAATAACATTTATATATCTGTAATATGTATAATTATATCATGAATGGTTAACGATCAAATGAAAGTATAACAGTTGCCACTGAAATGCTGTATCACTGCGGTACAACATAGTTCTTACGTGTATAGGTATCTTATTAAGAAATATTTTCTTTTATGAGAAAAATATTTATTTGTAATAAAATAAGACTACCTAATTTATGATGCTGCCATAACTGATATGAAGTAGACAGTTTAAAATCTATAACAAGATTCATGATTTACTTGCAAGACGCGTCGCTCTACTTAAATAGCTTTTCAATTTACGACTATCGTGAAGCTAAGAATCTATATACCGTGATGGTAATATAAATAAAGAAGCATGATACAATGTACAGTATCTAGTAACCGTACCATCTTTCTTATTATATTTTTATTATAATTTTATTAAAAGTACGTATATTATATTAGACAATTAAATATTGACGACATGTTTCGCTCAGTTTGTAGTGAGCCAACTTGCTGTGCAAGGTCGCGGGTTCGAGTCCCGCTGAGGTCATTCATTGTGTGATGGCCACGAATGATTGTTCTATGAGTGTTTATATATTATTTATTTAAAACATGTACGAGTATGTTTTTAAAGTAATGTTTGTGAAAAAAATAAGTAGTTATTTTCAATTTTTTATCTGGGATTTTCACCGATCGGTAGTTATTATTTAAACTAGTAATTATTTAAATATTATTAATTTAATCATTTGATAATTTTTCTTTATCAAATTTCTCTAAGAAGATACATTTTTCATGACTTCAAGACGCAAATCCTTTTATAGTCCATACGAAGTGTCAAGCTTCTAACAAGTGCGATTTCCACAATAAGATCGAAAAACCTTCGACGAGCGTTGAATTATTCAAGAATAATTGAAAGTGAAGTGATAG
The DNA here is from genome assembly GCA_951802675.2 of Boloria euphrosyne. NCBI lineage: Eukaryota > Metazoa > Arthropoda > Insecta > Lepidoptera > Nymphalidae > Boloria > Boloria euphrosyne. Next base: position 6,784,500 of record OX637879.1, on the reverse strand, counting down.
TGAAATAAATTGGGGTCGATACCGGTCCCAAGACAACCTGCGAATTATAATACGATACTAAATTCTGACCTCATATAATACCTTGCGCTCTTCGAAATATTAATCAATTTTATAGTTTTTCAATTCAATAATTACTTTTGTTAAGGCACAAATTGCTTTGACATTATCGCGTAGAATTTATAGTTTTTAATAAAGACAAAAATAAATCTAAAACGTAATACTTTTTTAGATTTACGCGAATATTCGACATTATAAATGAAACTATTTAATTATTCCCGACGTTTCGAATGCTTTACAGCAATCATGGTCACGGGAGAGTCTCTCCCGCGACAAAATCCGAAAAGGTAGTTTCATTTATAAAATCTAAAACGATTAGGTATAGGTGCATGTGTATTCAGCCTAGCCTATCCCACTGCTTGGCACAGGCCTCCCTTTAATACAAGGGGATTCAGGCCATAGTTCACGACGCTGGCCTAGTGCAGGTTGGCAGACTGCGCATGCCTTTCGAAAACTTCCCTGCAAAATTCTCTCAGACATGCAGGTTTCCTCACGATGTTTTCCTTCACCGTAAGACAAGTGGTAATCATGTTAGAAATCATTTTCACGTGAAAATATCAGAGGTGCGAGACCTGGATTGAATTGATTGAACTCGCATCACTCGGATATCCAAGCGAGCGCGTTACAACTTGGCTATATATTATATAAGATATATTTAATAAAATAAAAAATAAAACTACTTTGATTTTTCAAGTGATTACTATATATATTTTTGATTATATAATCACTTGAATGCATTGACTATACAGACGGACTATAATGCTATTTTAAAAATTGTTTTTTTTGATGAAATTATGTACCGTAACTACCTACTTACATATGAATTTAGTGAAAAGCTGACACTTCAATTTTATTTATATTTAGTAAATATAAATTTATTTAAAAATATATTTTTGATGCTGTGTTTCCAATGCTATACAATTATGGCCCTGGAAGAGACTTTTTATTATTAAAGTATGTTACACAGGTTAAAAATAAAATGAAAGAACAAAATTCGTCCCTGTATTAATAATAATATATACTACGAGCAAGAATTGAACATACGATGCAAATGAAATGTTTAAAATATGTTTTATAGTAAAATTATATTCTATCAATTCAATTAACTGAAACTGAACATTTTACTTTGTCCATAATTGATAATAAACTAAGTAGTAATGCTTCGTTATCGACTATTTTAACTTTTTTAATAAAGTCATTTGTAAATTAAATACAGGAAGCATTAAGTAAAAAATATGATATTAAATCTTTGATAAGCTTTTTCATTCTCAAAATCGATTAATTTTATTAAAGTCATGGTTCCAAGTTAACAAAAAGGCTGAATCAGAAGTAAACACATCTAAAACTGTTTTGCTTTTAGTTCAAGGGTCTAAAATATTATATATATTAGGTCATCTCGTGAAAGATAGTAGCCGTAAATTAGAATAATTTTTATCAAGCGTATATTCACGTTTCTATAATTTTGAACATTTCACGTTGAAACGAACGTATTACAAGTCCCTTTTGGTCATACATTTGAGCACAATGACAGGTAATTGGCGTATCAGCTACAGCGTACCATATCAATGCACACACGTAATTGTGTTTCAGTGTGACAAAATGAACCGAGGACTTACGGCTTTTTCTAGGAAAATTATGATAAACCTACCTTTCTGCCTTTTATAATGATTAGTTTATTCAACAAGTAACTTATATAATCGTAGATTGAAATTAAAATTTATTGCAAACAGTATAATTATTAGCTAAGGCCATTATCTTTAAAGGCTACGCTTTCACCTACATACGAGTATATTGTATGAATGGTTTACTGAGCTGGAGTCAAGATCTCGAACTCTTTTTAAAAAAATTACCCAAAGTAATAATCGTGTGATATATTCTGAATCTTTATAAATTAAACTTCTAATTCTTCTTCATCTTTAAAATATTATCTTTTTAGATCATTTGTTTGATTTTTGGTGTTCGTTTCGAATACGTGTGTGTAGTAACAGCTATTACCTTAGCCTCTCCTGTGACCATGATTTCTGTAAATCCTTCAAAACGTCGGGAACCAAAAATCTAAATAAATCCGTGACAAAATCCTTTTTTCGCTTCTGATAATGTACTACCATGCCTGGTGTAATTAATATTTTTCTGATAGCAGAGCGGACCTTGAAAAAACACCATGAAAAACAATATTTTGTACAGTAAAAATGAAATTGAAAATTGCTCTAAACGCCAGGACATGCGATCCGATCCGGCTTTTCTGGTCATGTAAGATTCATTTTTATTTTTGGCTTCGTTGAAGTAAGTTTGCCTCGGGGAGCTGTCAGGACGTTGTGGTTGAATATGAGAGCATCCTTATTAGTTATTCAGAGAGAAGTTTTTGTGAAATAATAATGGCTATTCAAAATGAATAATCTTAAAAGAACTACTTGTATGGAAGTAGATAATATATTATGTCAATACAATTTCCACGCTTAAAAAAGTCCTATAGCCCTAAAGTTGTTAGATTAAAATTCGCGATGAGCCAATTAAATACAAGCTATTTATATTATTATTCAATTACTTACAGCTCACTAGTAATATAGTGTAAAAGGTACGTTTATTTATTATATATACTCAAGTAATATGTGTCCTAATAAGGATAACCTTATACTGTCAACGTTATTTATGTTGCTTGTATACTAGCAAGTTAAATGATTAGTAGGTGCTAAAGTTTCTTAAAAAGATACCAGTAAAAATTTTAAAACGTAATTTAATTACAAATATGTCAATCCTAATTTAAAGTTATGTAGTTTAAACTTTTGATACCTATATTAAAAATTATAATTATAATAAAATGGAAATTTACAAGCTGAATTAAAATTGCTAAAAAATATGGATGTGAGACCCAATCTTACTTACAATTTAAAAAAATCTAAGAAGTTTCCAAGAAATATGATATACATTGTATCAAAATTATTATGAACGAAATGTCAGAAAACGTAAGAGGTTAAAAGGAAAGTTTGATGTGTATTTCGTTCAAAGACCTGACACCGTGATAACAAATCAACAGTTATATTTTACGATAAATCGTCTATTGTGTTGTATTATATATTTACATAAATGCGTATCAAGTGGCGTGCGTACTACAATTCCCATTCTATATATTTCTTAGAAGAGCGAAGTTCGTCTAAAATTCCAAAGGAACAAATTCCTTTGTGAACCGACGACAAACCAACTAATAAATCATTTGTCAGTCTGCCATGCATTACAATGTACGGCTTTTTCAGACATTTACATGAAAAATTCGTATAATTTCACAAACGTCTTGTTCATCTATTAAACTAGTCGCATATTTATTAGACAATTTATCTAACTTAGTCTAACTATTTCACTTAAATAATACAGTTCACTTTATTTTTACAAACATTTATCAATATGTCTATTTGAAAACAATGTTTTAATTACGTACAAAAAATTTATTATCTCAATTTTATCTAAGAATAGTCACAAATCGTAAAATACAAACGAAAAGTTCACCCTAAAAAGTTAGTTATATTTTATTCTATAATTTGCAAAATGATTCAAATGCGTTGTTTACAACATTTTACAAACGTTTCAAGAGAACTACTGCTCTTGAGGAAAACATAAAGGAGCTAGCAATTTGCATTTCACTAACTTTATAATTACAGGAATTGTATCTCCGCTTCTAGTACGATACTTATATGATTTCACATAATATGACTGTAATAGAAGTTGGAATGGCGTGAACACTTGTCTCAACAATGTAGTCCGATGTAATAAAGGTATGACCTAGTAAAAAGTTATATTTGAGGGCTATTTTAATCGAACCAAAAAAGTTCCTTATAGTTAATTTATAAATCGTACAAGATAGTATTGAGAATAATTAATTTAAAAAGTTCACACATGCTGTTACAATTTAATAAATATAATATACTAAACTACTTAACCCGGCCCGTTTCGCTGGGCGTAAGTTAAAATAAACTTAACAGTTTTTAAAATTTTCTAATAAAATAAAAGTAGCCTAAGTCTTGTAACTATATAACTATAACGTTAACTATCTGCGAGTAAAAGTCCCGTCAAAATCGGCCCAGCCGTTTCAGAGATTAGCCGGAACAGGCAAACAGACGGACAGGCAAACCAACGGTCAGTCAGACAGACAGACAAACCGACAGCCAAAAATTTTAAAAATTGAGTTTTTGGTGGAAGTACCGTATATAAACAGATTTTTATTTTATTTATTATATTGACTAACGGTCCTCACTTCGCTCAGATTAGTCCTAGGTAAGTTTTAGTGGCTAGTTCTTATATATAAAAATCTCGTGTCACAGTGTTTGTTATCGAACTCCTCCGAAACGGCTTGACCGATTTTTTTGACATTTATTGTGTATATTTGGTAGGTCTGAGAATAGGTCGTAAGTTTTTATTACCCTAGGTGACAAGGGTAGCCTTCTCCAGATGTTTTACTTTTATGATTTAGCATCATAAATACTTATAACCCTAAAATTTCATCTTACGGGCGCGGGCGTAGCCGCGGGAATTGCTAGTATAGTATATTAATATGAAATATGATATGCTGCCTTGAATTTCCTACACCCTAAGGTAATTTTTGTAAGTAATTTTCCAATACGAGACAAATCAGTAGATACATCAAAAATGTAACCGTGATTTTCCAATTCATTTTAATAAAGCCATCTCGATTTTTTCAATTTATTTTGAGTTTTGGTTTCAGACCTTGAAATGCTTTACAGCAGTCATGGGTCACGGGAGAGGCTTAGGTTTTGAATGTCTTAAAATTTGTACAGTTGTTACAGACAGCACGACTATTTCTACATTTATAATTTTAATTAAAATATTAATTTGAATTTCTTTTAATGTTTATACAGCGAAATTATTATGTTAATTTTATTTTTTTCTTTAGTCAAATATTCGCGTAAATCTAAGACAGTATTAATATGTCAAATAATGTAAAGTATAATCAATACATATTATAAAACAAAGTCCTCCACCGCGTCGGTCTGTCTGTCTGTCTGTCTGTTCGCGATAAACTCAAAATCTACTGCACCGATTTTTATACAGTTTTCACCAATGGATAGAATACTCCAGGAAGGTTTTAATACGTAATTTGTCAAGTTTTTATTTAAATTGGTTAAAATATAATGATATCTGTTGGAGCTATCGGAAAAAAATCAGCCGTCTGGGACCTTTCAACGAAAACGCTGCCTAAGCCCTTTGAGATATAACAAAATGATGTATGGTGGAATTGTGTATCTTATATAGGTCTTCGCGATGGCATATGTCTATCTCTTAAGGATAACATACTATATCGAAAAAAGTTAGAAAATTTAAAGCAACATTATACAATTAACGGCGTTTGACGTATCATGTTATGACCGTTGCCATGGTGCGTGCAATTCATATAATCAACTCAAACATATACCGGGTGCGAAGTAAATATATACAACACGTACCTAGGGGCGAACCCGAGCGAAGCGAGGGTGAGTCGCTTGTAATGAAATAAAAATGACAATTATTTCTAAATAATTTAGCTAAAAGGATATAAATAACAAATTTTATCGTAATAAAAGTCATAGGTCTACTACGACAGGTTACATTTATTTATTATTTAAAAAATCTAATCATACAAATCCTTTTTCCCGATATAAATTATTTCCAGCTAAATGTTTTATCTCTTCCGTAATCCGTTTGTTTATTACCGAATTAACGACGACAATAACGAATAACGAGCCGTAACACAACACATCCATGACACGTGAATTCGCATAAATAGTCTGGACTTGCATGAATATTAAACTTAATAAATTAACCCAAGCTCAATATAGGTATCAAAAAATAAATATACAGTTTTTAATATATTTTACTATAACATCATTTATGAAATCTTTAGCATTTAATATGCTTAAAATAATTTAAAGTTAGCAATAAAAAGCAAAATTTGTTTGTATGAAATTTGCAACGAAATTGATTTCATGATTCTTTATTTTATTGTATGATTTAAGAACATAGCGGAAACTCAAAATTATTGGTAGATAAAAAAAATACGTTATATATTAAAGGTACTATGTAGGGATCTTATAAGTGAAAAATAAAGTGGAAAATTCAATCAATATCGAAAATATTCTATATTAATACAATATACACGAACATATTATATGAAGATTTAGTTTTGTGTGTGAATATTACATATGCAACACACAAGAAGTCATCAAAACTTGTAGATTGTGCAATAACTAGTATCGTGGAGCAATTTAATACTAACGTACAGACTACCTTATTACCAGTAACTTTATTTTAAAATGTATGGATAAAACTTATTAGAAGATATATTATAATGTAAAGTTAAAAATAATTGACCCAACGTATTCTAAAGCTTATTTGCTTTATTTAGAATTTCGTACAACCTAACCAAGTGATGCGCGATAATCCTATAAGTCACAAGTCATTTACGCTTCTCACACAATTACCAACAAAAATAATTATCAATTAAGTTCAAAATGTATACTTTTTAATTTGTTTGTTTGAATATTTATTTAAGTAATTAAAACATCACTTTATATTTATCAACTATCAATATATAAAATGCAATAAAAATTAGGTTAATATTTTTTCCTACTTAATGCACAAATATAATCATAAAGTTACATTCACATATTTTTGTAAAATGCCTGAAAAATCGACAGACAGCAAGCTGACAGTATTGTATCTGATATTAATACGGGATATATTTTTTAATCCCTTTTCCTTTGTTAAAAAATTCCTCTGAGTTACTTATATTTAAATACATAGGTACATGCAATAGATATATGTACAGAATTTGATGCATGATTTTCTCTCTGGCAAATCTGTTAGCAGTTAGTATAGATGTACTAAAAACGTAGGTATGTATGTAAGTACTTTAAAACATTTGAAATCATCTCCTTTATTAGCCATAAAGACAAACATTCTTTAATTTTTAATATTAGATATGATGATTTTATAACTTCTAACCTGAAAAATGATCATTTCCCCATACAACTTTCATCCCTTTTATTACCATTACCACCTTCATGGTTAATTTATAAAGAAAAAAAAGCCTGTGCCCTAATCTAAGATCCTTTTTACCTCTATACGAAAGTTTCTTCAGTTACTAAGACGTAAAAAGTAACAGACAAACATAGTTACATACGCATTTGTAATAATAGTTTAGATATTAAATAAGCGTTAGTTAAATTCATGAAAAATGAACTTAAATTTCAAAAGTTGTACACTGTAGGGATAATAAATTATGTCAACAAGTGTTTCGATGAATATCAAATTATGTTACTATCTAGATCAGGGTGAGTGATTTGTCTGAAATCATGAATTTCTTACTCTTTAACTAAATATAGATCACTGTTAGGTGCTGCTCGGAACAAGTAAAGCAAGTAAGTCTGGTCAAATATTTTTCGTTTCAACTTCATTTACCAATGTACATTGTACATATACCTACTTATATATAATTACTACAAAACTCAGTATAATGTATAGAAATTCTTCGATGCATTTTATTTATTATTTAACCAAACACTATCGCAAGTATCTCTCTTTAATTATGGTCAGAGTAAACAGTGTCAATAAAATTAATATTTCCACTCAATTTTGTACTTTTCGCATTATTTCGTGTGGTTTAATACAATTTGCATTAATTTTGTTTATTTTGGCTTTTATTGCACATTATATATCTGACTTGACATTTAAAGAGTTTTAATCATAATGAAAGTAATATAAAGCCCATTGCGTCTTATTATATCATATTTTTAAGATATTTATACAAAAAATAGTAAAACCTGACAATAGTGAAGACAATGTAACAAGAGCTAGTAGAGACTAATATAAGATACCAATTGTATTTCAAAATCTATACCCTTTTTTTAATAATATGTGTTCTATTATAATCGTTGGGATACATATTCTAGCATTATTTGTATTTTGTTACAAATATTTTTAGTTTATTCCAAATAATGCTGTCATATTCTACGAATTTTAAAACAAAAATAAATACTCCATTGTAATAATAGTAATCCAAATTGCTATTTAACCGTACATAATATTATGTTGTAAAATAAATTACCCTAAACGTAGTCTTGCTCTCAATAAATCAAAGTCCCTATATTAAACTGAAAACAAATTAACAGCATTCATTCAATACTAGGCCGGGATTTAACCTAAGCTTTATTTTGGACTCCCCTTCCAATATCAGGGATTCGGCTATTTTTTATTCGAACCATTACTAGTGAGCTTCGACATTTAAGCCGTAGGTGCGAATAGCGCATAAAATTGGATTTTGAAGTGAAAGGAAAATCGTATAGAGTAGGTACCCCGTGTTTTATTACGGACATCAATATTGATTCTATTATACAGTGTTTATTCCTTAACAATACACCAAAGAACCACCTACGCCTGGTCTGAGAGAGCTGCATTTGTGCAAAAGCAACGACGATGTAATCGCAAGCTTGAATATTTTCCTCTGTGTACGTTTCCAGAATAGAATTTTGTTACGAGGAAACATTATTTCTTATTTATATTATATAGTATTTTTTAAATTTTTCCTTTGGGATGTAGATTTTTCATCTTGATACAAGTTATTTGGTCAAACAGGATTGCTACTTAATGGGGTATCTAAAAAGTCTGCAAGTGACCTAATGAATATTTCATACAGATGTCAGTTTCTCATTTCTAGTTAAAGTTTTATAAGCAAAGTAATATTAGCACTTATTTTTAATTTATAGTATTTTCATAAATAATCATATTTTCTATTTTATATCTAGTTAATTTGTTTTTTGTAGTTTAATTTGTAATATTATATTTTTTAAACTTGACACTTATATTTAATATTAATGTTTTTTATAAATAGATGTTTCCTAATCTAATGTATATTTACTTTTTATTTAGACTTACAGTAAATTTTAATTCACATATATTTAAAAGAAGGAATTTAGATACACAGGTGTGCATTCGATAACAGATGTGTCAGTCTTGTTACGAATTTTATTCTAGTGTGGAAAAGTGCACTTGGCATATTTTATAAGAGAATGAAGCGTCAGACACACTATTATTACCTAACTACAGCTCGCAGTTTTGATCCATTCATACTTAGTTTCACGAGAGAGAGATTTTTATATGGAGTTCAATCAGTAAATTTTATTTCAAGTACATTAATATATTCAAGTTTAAATACATCTCATCATGCATTATATTAAAGAGATATTGGACTGACTTAATTTGGGCTCATCGTCACAAACAAACAAAAATAACTAAAAGGCGATAGATGGCAATATTGCATAAGCTGTAGTAGTTCTACAACTTTTATTTAACGTTTTATTTAACGTTATTTTACCTTAAAAAGTTAACGCAAAGAAATTTATTTAGGATACCAGAAAAGAAATTCCTGTGACTTAAATATTAATAAAGGAATTTAAAAATTCAATAAGACCGCGATGAATAAAAGCTAAGCTAACCACTACAAGTAGGAAAATATAATTAAATAACGCAATATTTTATTTTCGTTCAACTAAAGTAGAACTAGAGTTAGAATAAATATTACTTAGTAATATTACTGAATATACGTAAATTATCCATGTATATTATTTATAAAAAAATATATTTATTTGTTCCAAATAAGACACTAAGATCTTATGTAATTTAGTCATTAATGTTATATAATTGTAATATGTAGGCGGTTTTAAGGGTACCGTATTCAACAAGGGAACCCTTATAGTTTCGCGATGTCCGTCCGTCCGCAGCTCAACTAATTACTAATGGAATGCCGTTGGATAGACCTATAAAAATATGGAGCTGTTGGTGAAATATTACAATTTCAATTGCTTATTTTTGCTAGGTGTTGTTAGTTGTTGTAGTACGTGTATAGGTATATAACGTAGTTAAAAAACTATCATATCAAGACGTAGGCTTTACAAGTTTAACAGTAAAAGTTGACCAACTTACAAAATGCACTTGAAAAGTAAACATTTTGTACAAATTCCCTTAAATATTTGTTTTAATTTAATTATTTATTTTGTATCTTGGTCTAAAGTGAATAATAGTACATAACTAAATATTCTGTCAATATTTCAAGCGTCTACTTGTTGTCGTTATCAATATCGAGCAAAAACACGCAAAAAAAAAACACTTTTTTTGTATGGGAGCCCCTTAAATATTTATTTTATTCTGTTTTTTAACAGAAATACATCATCTGTGAAATATTCAACGGTCTTACTATCACGGTTCATAAGAAACAGCCTGGCGACCGAAGGACTAACAGACAGACAGACAGACACACAGAAAGACAGACGGACAGCAGAGTCTTAGTAATGGGGTCTCGTTTTACTCTTTGGGTACGGAACCCTAAAAACACGTAGTAAATAAAAGTTTATAACCCATGTCAAATATGCAAAAATAAAATCATAACATCCTTATTGTTTTTACACGACATGAAATAACAGAAGCCATCTACTTATATGTTGTTGGGGCATTATTACAACAGCGCCATCTAGTTCCGTGGTGATCTACGAAACTTGTATTACGGATACCAGATAGTTGGATATACTACACATATAAGTTTTAAAGACATACATATTATAAATATAAACACTCATGACTGGAGTACAAACATTCATGCTCAACAAATGACTGCCTCTAGCGGGACTCGAGCCCGCGACCGCTGGCGCAGAAAGTAGGATAACTACCAACTGAGGCAAACGCACTTAGTCCGTATTATTGTGTTGGACTACTACGGAACCCATTGCGAGTAGTCCGATGCGCGCTTGGCCGGATTTTTAATCTGTGAACGCAAAAGAAATCAAAAATGTATTATGAGAAAATCAGACATTACTGATAGAGTAAATTTGAAATCCTCACAGATACGGTATTCGCACATAATGAATAAGGTCGCTCACATTAGAAATCAGAACTAATTTTATAATCAATGAAAGCTTACTTTTTTATATCTGTTAACATATCATCCTAATGATTTATTTTTAAACCGTACCTTTACATTACAATTAACTAAAATACCGAATATATTAATCAGTTCAACATATATCTTCAAGATATACCTACCTAACAACAAAAACAAAGTAATAGAAATGGTTCGCAAATCGCGAGGCTGAAGGCGGCTATCAGTTTATCAGGCAGTTTCGGTCCGCTAGTCGTGTGGTAGTAACGTGCCGTGCGAGTGTAGCTTGCGAATATCGTGCAAGTTTTCGAGGTATGTTGTTGATGTACTTTTTAAATATATTCATTATGTTATTTTTAATCTAGTAATTTTATACGGACTGTGTATTATTTTAAAAATAATCTTTTTTTATTTTGAAATTGTGTCTTTTAAAAATCTTATTATTCGCAAAATATAAGAGAAACCTAAAGGCTTAGTAGAATTGAAATATAATTAAATTAAAATTAAATATTCTGAAAATCATACACAGATGTGTGCTTAAACTTTCTTACTTAAATTAAAAATATAGAGCAATAAAAAAAAACCAAAAATGTATAATTAAACGTACTATAAAAATATAAGTCCGTATTATTTATGTCAAATCTGAATAGAAAAATGTGAAAAGTTCTGAATAATACAATACTTTAATGCTCTATATATACCTACTCTATATTAATAATACAATTTTTAATAATGTGCCTTTAAGTAACTTTATTTTAATCTATATTAAATATTTATTTCATTTTGTATATTAAATATCTTCAAGCTTAAACACAACTAAATCTGACTTCTTAGTTCATAAAAGGAAAACTTTATCTTGCTGATGATTGTGTACTTCTAAGTTATCATATTCATTTTACGACTTTTGCTACTTTTTGCTATAACTTTAATTAGTCTTACCTTTGATAATATCTCAAAATATAATATCTCATTTCTTAATCTTAATAAAACCAATTTATTTATAAATTACAATTGATTTTCTTAACTTTTAACAATATTTTCCAATCGTGTAAATCTTTTACTTAGATCTTTGTTATTCTAAATCTAAATGAATAAGTCGTAAAAACAATTTAAAGTTGTGGAAAGTTAGATAAAGAATGTACCTACCTAATTAGGATACTTGATCATAATTAGGGTGAAAAGTTTCTTAATTTTTTTTAGATTTATTTTGTACTTCTAACTTATTCAAAACTCGATTATCAATTAAGCTCTTAAGTTTTTTATATATTTTATTATAAATTGTTTTATTTGTTACTACACAATACAATTATCCGACGAGAATTTCCATAATATATAAACATTTGATTTGTTTTCTTCTTATCTCAAATATCTGTGTATTTGTATTTATTACTATAAGCATTGTCTCACTTACAATATAATCGAAAGTTAAAAATGGAAAAAGTCATGAGGTAAATTGGGGAACTCTTCAATAACTTATAAAAAGATATAATATGGGCTGATAGGATTCCTTATATCGAACTCCATTTGATAATAAGGACGCGATCTAAAACATTATATTAAAACTAAATTTATTTTTTATTCACATTTGGGAGTACCTTTGCTGAGTGCAAGAAAACAAAATAAGATATTTTTTAAATAATATTAAAGATATTATATTCGTTGATACATTTAGCAATTAAAAAGTTCACTAAACTACTTTTATAAAATATCTGAAACAGTAGAGACAGTGGAAAAACAAAACGATTTAGGAAGAAATAGAAAAGTGCGATGAAATTTAATGTAGTTACCGAGTAATATAACATAAGTATTAAACATGTATATAAAGTTTAATTTTTTACTTTAGCTGGTATTAGAATAGTTAATGTAACTAAATACCTATAATTGTTAACGACTAATTTTTTAGAGAGTTCAGACGGTAAATGGTTGAAAGTTTAAGGAAAGGGAACGTTTTTATTAAAAATATAATTTAACCAAGTAATAAAGCTCGGATTTTGCTATTTTTAGAAATGGCTGGATTTAAAAAATATTTTAAGTAACTAAAAAAAAATTTGCTACGCAAATATATTTTGTAAAATTTTATAAGCATAACAATATGTTTTTGATTTAGATTTTAATTAATTTGCATATCAGAGAAATATAATTTAATACAAACTTATAACGTATTAACTTATAATCGATTTTCTTTATGCCACGGAATAGTTCCAGTCCATTTTGACTCCATACAAGCCACACTACAAATCTGCAAACACTAAGATCCTTGCCAAAATACATATGTTCTCTTGCCAGAGAGCCTGAATGACGCTTATTTCAAGAGAACTTTTATTACCACAATTAGAATAGGTTCAATAGAGTAATCAGAGAGATTTGCCTCTACTTTAAATGCTATGGTACATATTTTAGTTTGGTGTTGTATCTTTAGATTGAATGATTGGCTATTAATATTATACATCAATTTCCACAAAATAAGAAGAATTGAAAAACTTTAATTTTTTACGCTATTTTTTAGTTACATAAAATTAACAAACTCACCTTTGACTAGATATCTAGCTAGCATGATACTAGCTATCGCTATTGCACTGTTTAGAAAAAAATATATGGAAACTTATACTTTATTCAATTTACTAAGTATTAACACTGACATATAAAAAGTTTCAAAGTCACATTTTTTTCATTACGGAAGATCTTAACGATTTAAAAACAAAAGCTTCTCTATGACAAAGAATATTTAAAGGCGACCAAAAAATCTTGATGATTGATGAGATGATATTCGGAAAATATAAAAGCAAAAGTTATAAATAAATAGCATTAATTATATTGACAGAATACAAAATCTACTAATAATCTAAAGTATAGTCATGTTAATTAAAACAAAAGCAAACAAGGATAATGAAATTGACCTGAAAAAACCTGGATCTAGAAAAGAATTAAAACTAATTATACGTTTAAAGTTTAAAACAAGCGATGGCCAAAATGAGTAAAAAATTTTTTCTAACCCTGAGGCAATTAGGGACGAAGGAAATACTACTGGACGCTGTAGGGATACAATTATAAAAGGTGCAAGAAACACCTTACTGAATTAAGTTAATATATTAACATAAACTGGAAAAGCTTAAGCGAGCTCACTGTAAGCGAGCCCTTACGCATTAGTTAAAAATTTATTAAAGTAGTGTATCGTTGGCATACTAGCTGTGGTACTAAGTGGAGAACTAAATAACGCCAAGTTTGTTCTATCGAGAAAATCGCGACTTACAGATTTTATTAAGTAATTAAGTAACATGGAGTCAAAATAAAAATAAACAATTTATTTTATTTAAATTGTTAAACACTTAAATTATCATCATTGTTATTGCTATATTTATTGAGTTGATTATTGTTTTTCTTTCTACTGATTAGTTTCAACAATTTTTTCACCATTACGAATACAAAAATGGCTATATTTCTGAAACGGGGCAAGATATGAAAATGCTTATTAGACTAAATTATGCAGCATTTTTTGGGTGTTACGAAAATATTAGACTTCCACCTGCGCGGACGATATATTGACGAAACATTTAGCCCAGTTTGTAGTAAACTTACTTGCGGTGCCAGAGTTCGAGTCCCGCTGGAGGCATTAATTTGTGTGATGACTGATGATCTTAAATATTTGTACTCCAATCATGAGTTAAATTTATAATAAGTGTATATTTAAAGTTATATATGTATAGTTTACACCATCCATTAAACAAGCCTTGTAGCTTACCATAGAACTAGAGGGTAATGTTAATGTACCAACATCCTCATTTATTTATATGGACTATAGAGTATTTAGTGGAAGCAAATTGAGGGCAAATTTTATACTACTATTTGAATTTTAAAACGATAAAATTAATGATATAAGTGAAAAAAGCCTAGGGTGCTCGATATTATTTAATAAAAATATTCCATTGGTACGATTTCTAAAAGTAGAGTTAATATAAAAATATTGTACTAGTACTAAGCGCCCACGCCTTTTTCACAATTAAATTAATTATCTCGTTAACCAGTCTATTTTTATACTTAGAACTTTTGATTTTTTATTTCAGTTCAGCATTAAAGCGTGTTTTTAATACATTTTTAATTTGTTTAACTTTAGTAGCTATTGACGAGCTTTAGTCAACACTTGTATAAATAAATTTATTATTTGTTGAAAGAGCAACAGGCAAAAATCTTATAAGTAGTGCTATAGTTTTAACTCACTACATACCTTTAAACTTAACTGGAAAATGTTTTTTCTGAACACATTAATCTCAGAGTAACTTCTGTGGAATCTACTTTGAGTCAATTTGAATAAATAATGTATCAAACAAATTCAGTCGTGCAGACCGTTTTGTGATCCGATTCGCAATTCTGTACGTAGCTCTAAAAAAAACTATGGTTTTTATTAAAAAGATATGTCATATCAGTTATTTAATATTATTTAAAATTATGTAGTATTCCTGTTAATATTTTAATAAGTAAATAAATATACTATGTACTAGTGTTAATACTTTCGTCTATCTAAACATTTAATAAAATCTTGAGTCGAATCTGTACATTAAATATTTAAAAAAAAACTTATTAAGATAGTCATTATTATCGATGCAGGCCTAAACAGAAAGTTTTAGAATTTTTGTCTGTCTATCAGTCTGTGACCGCACCACGAGAAAACTACGGGACAGAATTTGATGGATATTTATTAATTTATTAAGCAGAGTGCCTTGTGCTTTAATCTCCACATACCCTTTTCCGTTATTTCATTATTATAATACTCTTACATGCTCGTCGGGGTCGTCAATAAGCTTCTCACTTGTCCAAATTTATGAATTTCAGGTTTAAAAACAATTAGCCTTCAAATGTTCTCCTATGTCATCCCTTATTTTGCCTTTGCGTTTTCCACATCTTCTTGGACATACTTCTGTCATTTATATATTTCTATATTTTTTTAAAGAAACAGAATTTATTATTCGACTAGGCCAGGGGTCGGCAACCTGCGGCTCGCGAGCCGCATGTCTCTTTGGATGTGAAGCTGCGGCTCTTTAGTTCCATAAGCAAATAATATTTAGTTTATAAATAAAAAATATTTAAAAATCGTTCTGAATTAGCGAGTATTAGGCACCATTTCTATCTTTTAGCTTATACTTGCTTTTCACCCCACCCCTCCCCCGTGACACGCGTCGTCACAGACGTTAGTTCTAATTTGTTGTGAAAAAACACTGCTTACATATGAATTAATATATAATTTTCGTATGAATAAATAGATAAGTTTTTTATCAAAAAACTTTATTTATGCAAGTACTATTTATGGTTGACAAGAAAAAAATGTGGCTTTTTAAAAACTTTGAAATTTTGTAAATTGTAATTTTTGACTCTTCCGACTCAAAAGGTTGCCGACCCAGGGGTCTAGG
Organism: Boloria euphrosyne; assembly: GCA_951802675.2. Taxonomy (NCBI): domain Eukaryota; kingdom Metazoa; phylum Arthropoda; class Insecta; order Lepidoptera; family Nymphalidae; genus Boloria; species Boloria euphrosyne. The sequence continues at coordinate 6,768,126 of OX637879.1, read as the reverse complement.
CAGATATGGTTTTTAAATAAATCTCCCTTCTTTCTGCCGAGTTTGATGAATTACGTTGAATATGACATATGCATATTTTTTCTTTAACCCTCTTGTAACAAACAAATTCTCCGTTTTATTATTTGGGCCCATAAACAGTTTTATAAATTATTTCTATGCTACTGCTTTTGTGATATAACTATCAATATAAAAATCATGATTTCATTTCTCGAACATTCATTATGCAGGATAGTAATAACAAGATTTGACAATGGAATATTTAGCATTCAAAATTTAAAATAACTACTACGATCAAATAATTTTTATTACTATGTAGAGTTCTGACATTAAATTACGTCCCGGTAAATCACAGAATATTCTCGGAGAAACGGATAAAACTTTTCATGAAAATTTCCTCTGAATGTAGAAACTACAGCAATGATTTCGACGTATTTGATCTGAGATAGTTAACTTAACCTCCTTTTTAACTTTCTTTAATATAGCGCAAACAAAGCCTCTAGATCTTCCTAGATATATTATAAATTAATTTATTGCGAACAAACAATTGTGCCTGCAATTTGCGTCACAATAGTACTCATAGAGCGCTTTACAAGAACGCCGGTATGGGTAATTAACCCAAATTAATGATCAAGAGGAAGTAATTTTATATAACGTCACAGAAAACTTAATTAACGAAATTTTATTTCATAAACATAATAAAGACTAAGCCCGTATTATTATTAAGTCTAACGCTATTTGTAAGGATTATCCTTAAATTTTAAGACTTATAGTTAAGAAAATATGCCAATTTTCGTCTATCGGTACTTGAAATGTATGTTGTGTGATCGACTAAGAGAAATTTTGCTCAGAGCAAGGACCGAACCAGCAACCTTCACTAGTTGCAGTTGAGTTACATATGTTTATTCAAATTAGTATTTATTTTTGAAATTAGATTGAAATCTAAACAATCAAACTTAGACTAGATGTATTTTAAAAAAGAAGCTATAATTAGTAACTTCTATAAGTTTTATGCCTCTTTTACGCGCTTGCTGAGACTTAGCAAGCGCCCACTAGCTCCAAGCTTGTACAAAATATGCTTGAAGTCCATTTATATGCTTGCAAGTGCGTTAGTGTGTTCCGAACACACAACTTCCGGACAGGCAATTTTAAAATTGTATAAACCATTATGATCAAAATAAGTAATCTATATTCATTAAACCCTGGTTTTATTCATGTAAATTAGATTGGATGCGACACTAAACACGTGCCAACGTGTAAATGCATCGCAAGCGTTTGCAGCAAGCTTCCTTTGTTCTGTGTTCAAAGACCGACACTGCACCGGTCCGGATCAGCGGCAAGCTCTTGCAAACTCATGCAAGCCACGCCAAACACACTGTTCACACGCTTGTTTCTAGATGCTTGTCAAGACTTGCCAAGCGTGTAAATGAGGCATTAGACTTCATTGGCCTTATATTATACGATATTAAATGGATTTTTATATACCTATGCTTTAAATTCTATTGAATAGTTTATCATCTGGCAATAACGTTTCAGATAATATTTATTTATGTATACAGTTCAATATTGCTGGAGTGTTTTTGCAGGAGCTTTTAGCCCTATATTAAGCGTCACATTACGAGTATAATCATATAAAATAAAGGTTCATATGAGAAAATGTTGTATATTTTCATTGTAAATCGAGGCTTTTAAATGCAATTAAAGCAGTTTTACCATTTACGAAGCGACAAATGTGAATAATTACCTGTCTCTTAATTACATTAAAAGGATGTTTAATATACTTATCTATCTAGTTTCTACATTTAAAAACGTGTTCTATTTTTACCTCATATATATCACTACATATTACATCGATACGATGATATGCAAAGACACTATGTAAGGTTCCTTAATTATACGTTCTTAGAAGTCAATCCGTATACGATCAACAAATTGTAGAATTATGGCAGGCGGTATCATAGAAAAACGCAATTTAAATATCTATGTTCGTTAGAGGATATAAATATAAGCACCATTTCGTCTTTACATATCGGCATTTAATTAAAATACATTAAATCAAACAGCAATCTACATATTACGTACGGTGGTTTGGGCATTGGGGCATTGGAGGCATGACGGAAAAACATATTATTCTAAATTAAAATATCACCAAATAAAATATTTGTAATACCTAAACTAAATCTTTACATTTTTTAATAAATTCATACATAATTTTGCTTGAAAAGTCAATGTATTTTCGCCTCAGATTCACTACTCACAAAACAGTAAACACATGTGGCTATCAAAAATTTTCTAATTTCCTAATAACATAAAAGTTAATTGCTTCAAAAACAAGCCCTAAACATCGGTATGACGGACAAAACCCAGACACGAAGCTCGAATGAGAGTTCGCAAAATACGTTAAAACAGTTTTATTTCAATGCACAAGATCAGTTGGCCACTCGAGCTAGCTACTCGCAACATTCCGCCGCGTGCGGGCACTTGAATACGGCGACATGGATGGTGACGTAACTGAAATTACTTTCCGATAAAAGGCTTCCTCGTTTTATAACGTAACGACTTAAAGTGTAGATACATGGTCTTGTTAGAGCATCTTTACTAAATTATGATGATAAAAATAGTAAAATCCTAAAAATGTGTTCCTAATAAAGTTTTTTAAATTATTGAGAAAGTTCACAGGTGTATGTAATATGTATACGTATAAGTGTTACACATAGGTTGAGTACATTTTTTAGTAACAAAACTTCCAAAAACATGGCATATTATTATTTAATCAACGCTTATATTTAATTTATATGAAAAAATAAATTCAAAGAAGGTTTAATTATACATTAAATATTATTTATTAATTTACATTTAATATTTTTTCCAAAAAATATCTTATTGGTATTGGTACATGAATCTATAGTTAGAAGAATTTTTATGTCCCTGTCTGTGACCTCATCACGAGAAAACCACTGGACCGAGTTTGATGAAATTAATACAAAAGGCATCCGTGCAATAAGGGAAAGGGTAAGACCACTATTGTCAACATAATTCGCATTCCTTTGTATTTACAAATAGATGTTCAAAAAAAAACTATAAATGAGACTATCCTTCTATTACTAGGATTTCATAGACAAGCCATATACTAAATATAAAATTAAAGCAATGTCGCCTGCAATACTTCATTGCAGGCGACAACGTTTTACAAGAGACGACGATACCGACGCAGAAAATTTGCATTTTTATCCGTGTAGAACATGCGTAACTGTTTGTAATAATTAGAAATATTCACTTCAATTTTATTTATCTGTATAGATTATTTTTTGAATTAAGCCAATTAATTTTGAATTTTATTATTTTATAATCGTTCGCGTAATGTTTAACGCAAAAACGGGAGTTAACGTTGTCTATATGTGTAAGTCTGCTTGTGGCCTGCTATCACTCCAAAGGACGAAACGGTTTCAATACAGTGTGTTTTATTTGAAAGGTCTACTTGATTAAGAATGTTCTTAACTATAAATCAAGAACATTCAGCCGTTAGCAGGCCATCAGTTATTTCCTAGATGGTAAACGGATATCAACCGTAGTATTCTTATAAATAAAACAGCATATATGCAGGAACACACCATATATTAATATTCTTTAATAAGTTTCTTACAGAGATCTTTTATTAGCGACCATACAAAGATGCTGTCAGTTGGCAAGTGACGCCACCATGTTACTCAGGTCATTATTGTAAAAACTATACAGTCTGTACCAAATTAGTTATTAGTTGAATTGTCATTTACAGACGTCTGTACTTGTGTTACGTTCGGATACACGCATATATTACATCTTTCCCTTTCTAAAAACAAAAATAATTAAATTAACATTTTAACACAACTTAACTATGTTTAAGTTTTGACACAACCATTTTTCGAAACTGCTACATAAATAACATTACAACTTTTCTATCCCCTCTTTTACAATTAAATTACAGATTATTATGTATCCTACCGGCTGCACCACGTAGTATTCTTATAAATAAAACAGCATATATGCGGGAACACACCATATATTAATATTCTTTAATAAGTTTCTTACAGAGATCTTTTATTAGCGACCATACAAAGATGCTGTCAGTTGGCAAGTGACGCCACCATGTTACTCAGGTCATTATTGTAAAAACTATACAGTCTGTACCAAATAAGTTATTAGTTGAATTGTCATTTACAGACGTCTGTACTTGTGTTACGTTCGGATACACGCATATATTACATCAACACCTTCTGAAAATCTATATTCTAATCGATCCGAAACTTGGAATCCCGTTAGTTATGAAATATATTTTTATGTTATATGTTAAGCTATGAAACAGAATTACCTATAATAAAGATAGCATTACCTATAATTTTTTACATACGTTATACTCGTAGTACACGCACACTTTTTGATATAGGCAAATGTTATCGACCTATTATAACGGTATCATACAGCATTTTCTAATGTGCATATTATAAACTACACCTTCTTTTTATTTTAAAATAAAGTTATACTTTAAAGTTTATTTTTTCCTTCCTTTTACTCATATACTAGAATTTCCCGCGGCTTCACTCGCGTTTTAAAGGTTGGAAATCACATTGTTTCGCCCATCCGTCCGTCTTGCTGGCAACAAACAAACACACAAACAAATAGACAAGCAAGCAAACAAACAAACAAACAAACAAACAAACAAACAAACAAACAAACAAACAAACAAACAAACAAACAAACTCTTCAGCTTATAAATAGTATATAGATAATAATTTGTTAAAAAAAAATTAAAGCTATTTATAATGATTCATCATGCATACATAATGTTACTTATTTGTTATTGTTTTCTTACTTATTTATTTTCAAGTGATCACTGAACAATTTCGCTCGCCTCTCTAACTTTGTTAGATTCAATAAGACGTATACAGTTTACTTTATTATAAAATACTTATTTTACTTCTTCATATTTAATTGAACGCATTTGTGACCTACGTACTTAGGGTACATTTTCATGACGTGTCGATAGGTAAGTAGGTCAATCCCTCATGCGGGACAGCTTTCGAAGGCTCCCCGTACGCGAGCTAAGACCTCGTAAACTTTAATTCATCACCTTCTTATCGACCAGAAAAACATGGGCATACAATTATATGGTATACATTTTGAGAACTACTTTGTATCCCCCACACATTTCCTATTAGCCAATGAAAACGCTACAATTAAGCTAATGAATAATTAACTTGAAGAAAATAGACAAGGATTCTAATCTCCATATAGTTTCGTATGTGAAATCCGTCCGCGAAAATTTTTATTTTCAAAAACTGCCACTAGTCGCGCAGATTTACGTTGTTACCAGGAATTTTGCTTTATGCTACTTCGTGCTGAAGTTAGTGATGATAAAAAGTGATAAACAGATCAGTCTGAATTTTCTCCTCACTTGGGACATAGCGACGTCGGCGCTATCTGCGCGTCCACTATAGTTTTTTTTCCTTTTTGATAAAACTTTTACATACGAAATTTTTGAAAAAAATTTTGGAAAAATTGGACTCCTTGCGTATTTTTTTTCATGGTTATTAGTATTGAAATTGTCTAACCTTGTTTTATGGCTGCATTACTTGCTCTTTCAAATAAAAAATATTTTTTTCACAACACCCATATAATTAGATAATATTTATTAAAGTAGGTCGTAGTCGTACAACATATATGAAGAATTAAAAAAAAGATCTTGTTAACTTTTTTTTAGTAGGTACTTTTGAAGCATAATAGTTTTCAGGAAAAACAAAACATAAGAAAACCAACGAAGTTATAAAAAATTCAAGTGCACTACTTTTATATGCGTGGGTAACTCGTCCACGAAATTTTAAATTTGTTCTTCTTGAGTATTGCTTCATTCATATTCAGGATCACTCGTATTTACCTACCACATGTGCATTACATAGCTTGTATTATTTTTTTCATTCAAACCACAATTACTTTCGTCTTAAAGCATTTGTTTAATTCACCGTATATCTATAAATAAAGCAAATATCGCCAGAAATTAAAAGCGTTTTCGAAGTAGAATAAACATTACTATTTCCAAAACTCGTTAAAATCAAAAATCAAAAGAAAAAGTAACATCAATAACATCTTAAAGGAAAATATAATTCCCATAGCTGTGGAAGACATATTCTTTCAAGTATTTCTTCATTAAAGCTAAGTACTTTGTTTGTTCCGAGCTAGATCTGAATTGAATTCATTTCTCCAGTAATTTTGTAAGGCATTGAAGTCAGACGTCCGCATGCCACGATGTCGGTATGTTGACCAATCGCACGATTCGTCAGTTCAGGATGGGTAAACTCTATAGATTTAATTTTACTTCCCCAACAAGTAACGCGACGATGTTTTGAAACAACATGTCTCGTTAATTTAACTCGTGAAAATGCGAATTTTAGATAAAACGTTATACTTTTATCTAAATTCAGATATCATTTTAAAGGTTATGATAGTCCGAATAATTTGAGGTTGTGTCTATTGGTTTACAGGTTACAGGTACTGTTTCAAAGTAAATCTAGATTATATAATATAATATGATTATTTTAATTAATCCAATAGAATAAATTTAATTCAATAGAATTCAATATGATATGAAATGATTTTTAAATTAAGTTTACTAAAATAATTACCTACTACACTTTGATATCGCATCATAAAAAAATCGAAAATAATATTTTTTGAGTTATTAGTTTAATATTGTATAGCATTTTATAAAATCTATAAATCTATTGTATTAAACTAGTATTTCCAAGCCAATGACCTAGTTCAAGTAGTTTAAGTTTCAAATGACGATTATTAGAGAAAATTCAAATCCAATAAACAACTTTGACAATTATTAGGAATTTGGGCACAAAGTTTGAAGAAAGGAAGTCTTTAGAACCGTCGTGGAATGTTTTTAGAGTTATTCCTCTTCCATTAAGTTTATTATTACTATCACTTTTGAAAAGGGCTTTTAGAGATATTGTAATAATTTACTACAGAATTATAAATAAACTTTATCAACTTATTATTCGTGTTTTAACCCTATTCATCCCGCAAGTTTATATAAAGTTAAGCTAATAACTGCGTTGGTGGTAATCAAATAACTAAGTCTGTTGCTTATTATGTAGGAATCTGATACTAAAATAGCATACTAATTAATTTTAGTAAGTAATTATTTTGGCCAGATCCTTTAGAACTAATGCAGATACAATTGTATTTTAAATGGGTTTAGAACATGAAGAACGTCTCGCTCAAGATACTAACAATATACTTAAAATATAGGGAGGTACTTAAATTTATGAAAATATTTAGAAACCATTCTCTTACTACCTGCCTTAATTAAAGTATAATTACATCTTTATAATATATAAATGCGAAAGATCACTCATCATGAAATATCGAAAACCACTTGACGTATAAAGATGATTGGCAGGGAGGTAGATTAAAGTTAGTACTTAGTAGACGTCTGCTAAGAAAGGATTTTGCGACAGGGCCGGATTAAGGAAGTCCAAGGGTTCTGCAAGTTTGTATGAAAGTCCTTCATATTTTGTGTACAAACTTTAAATGTCGATAGGGACGAACCCGAACCAAGCGAGGGTGAGTCGCTAGTATATTATATTGAGTCATGTAATCTGTCAACATATAATTAAAATAAAAAAGTTATTTTAACCTATCAACGGGCGCGCGGTCAATATAGATTTATAACAATTGAAAATCTATTGTGTCTCGTTTGTTCGCGTTGACGGGTTAAAAGAGTTACCTTAGGATGCCACAGGCTTATTTATGTATATACATCCCTTTGTATTCATTTCTCAGTTACATGTATTAAAAGATATAAGTAATTTGTGTTTTTTTTACGATAAAAATCTTTGTCTGTCTGTCTGTCTCAGATCGCATCACTATAAAACCACTGAACTAATTTTGATGAAATGTGGTATTTTGATACCTTGTTATACGGTATTTTTATAACATATACATATTTTTACTATTAGGAAAATATTTAGCTCTGAGAAATCTACGGTTAGTAAAACCATTAAAACTATTGAATTGCTAGTTTTAAAATAAAATCCGTTCAAATGAAGTATTTTATAAACATCTTAGATAATTCAATTAAAATGAACACATCACAACACTCAATTATCTTAAGCATTACAAATTAGCCTTTAGATATAAATTCTATTAATTAGGCTATGTGAAAAATCTTTTACATTTCCCGAGACAGGCTGATAAGTGTCGACAGCGACCCGAATTATGTCCGCGTGCTTCTGACAGACAGGACTGTCCTCGTGATAAATCAGATAGAGCTTTCTCCATATGAGAAATTCTTGTTACATGAGACGGAAAATAATTCATACTAAATAGTGAAACATCTCAATTTATCTCATCTATTTTCAGTTAAAGTAAACATTTTTTATGTAATACGATTAGATATTCTGAAAACATGCTTGAAAAATATCTTTGAAGCTATATATGACAATGAAATATTTGAAAAATAAATTTATTTTGAAAACTTTGGTAAATATTGGGAAATATTATAACACTTGACATATTTTGTGTACATAACAAATATTTGATAATTGTGTGAGTTTAATAAAATACATAATAGGAATAGATTATTTTAATATTGAGTATATTATTTATTTAAAAATCCTGGAAAATAATGTCAATTTTTGTATGAATACCACTAACATACCACGAGTAATAAAGTTGCAGGTACCCAAAATATTGTAGATAAAAAAATTCTAAAACAAATATAATATTACCTTCTTGAAGAAATAGAAAATAATAAACGGAACGGCATGATAGATGGGCTTAGTTTAGTAAAAGTGCCAAGTTAGTCGTTAATAAATTATGAGCACAGTGAGAGTCAAGGGACTGTAAAAATTACCTCCGTAGCCTTGAAGGTGTAGTCAGGAATTTAGTGTATATCTTTTTAATTGGATTGGAATGAAACTAGGGCCAAAGTATGATTTAGACTAAAATGTTATTTAGTATTTGTTCAAATACATTTGTTATTTTCTCAGTCTTAATACAACTGTATAGAGATATTATTTACATTTTCTTTCTTACACGTGATTCGAAAAAAATATAATATATCTGTCAGCTTATCACTGAAACTAACGATCCGATTTAACGAGGTTTCCAGTATCGAATGAAAATTCGGACGTGAATGACATGCATTATTTATTGCCAAGGCACAAGCGGATCTGCGGATTAAGACTAGTAAAATAAAATAGATGTAGACATTTTTCTATTCGACCACACGGGAAATAGCAAAGAAACACAGCAATAAAGCGGCGAGATGATGCTGTTCTCCTATATTTTATCAGGTTTACAGTTATGACATTATATTCATACTTTACTTTTATATTTTTTTGTTTCTACTTTTTCAAATAGTAGCAGCAATAGAACAAAAAAACTATTTTTAATAATATAGTATATAATTGTAATCAAAGAAGCCTTTAAGAGCCATGTTCCTCTTACACAAAAATATAAAAAATTTAAAGCGAATTAATATATTTAAAATAAAATTAATAAATATTTTTGCATATTGATTCTAAGATATTTTAAGTGGGTAGTTCTAGATAGACGTTGTAAGCCAGCCAATAATCCACGCAATAATGCCAATTTGATTGATGGATGGGTTTGGCAGAGCGCTGCGCGTTACACGAAAGTGTGGGAATAGCAAAGATATGTTAAGCAATGTACAACAATATTATAATTGATAAAGCAATGAATAAATTATATTGATACCAATTGTATTACGCAATTTACGTTCATTCAATTTTGACGCTTGAATAATAATGACTCAATACAAAATTAATTGTATTTTACTCCATCTTCGCTCTAATGACATAGTGACTTAATTTGGTTTATTTATAGGTATATGTTACAGTTAAAGCCCGTTCTCAGTTACAACGCGTTTTAACTAGTCAAAATTGATAAGATCGGAATAAAAATGTAACTAAATTATAAAGTAGGTGTGTTGGCTAAATACTTAAAATCTTTTTATGAAAATTATTTTCATTAAGTATATCGCCATTTAAAATATTTTATATTACATAATATGTTGGTACGAATCGTGAGCACGGATAGACAGCAAGTTCTAAATAGCCTACATACCCTTACTTTTCCTTATTACAGTTAGACTTAGCAATAGCTCTTAAAGGTAAATTTGTCTTTGTTACATCATCAACTTACAAGAATTTTTCTTGGGACTTGTTAAGTTCTGACCTGAAGAAACACCAAAAATTAGCTTATATAAATACCTAAAATAAATATAAATAATTGATTACATAAAAAGTAACTGACATTTTAAGTATTTACTTAAAATTGTCATGAATACCATATTTTGTTTTGGTTTTAACTGTAACATATACAGTCACATTATATTTTTCATCTTTAAAATGCAAGAGCGCGAGCATAAAACGCACCCATTTTATAGAAAGCCATTAAAAGAGAATATTTTTATGACATATTATGTTAATAGTAAAATTGGAAGTAAATAATATTCTAACGGATAATAACTGTAAAATATTTCACTTGACCCCGACTCAATATTCTTTATTTCTCCCATGTAACCTCACAAAATAAAACCACAATGTTTTTGGATATTAGCGGTTTAGCAAAAGCCAGTATTAATTAAGTATGTAAACATAAATTTTAAGCGCGTTCTCGAAAGTGGTCTAGATTTATTACATTACATCAAATGTATTTAGGTAATGTTTTGTTTTAATAAGCGAAGCTCGGTCGCCCTACTTCATAAGTAAATAAAGATTATATTTTATTTAGGTACATTAACAGGCATGGAATAATCAAGGGTTGAAAGTTGAAATTTAACTTGCTCAGACTAATTTAGAACGGATTCAAAGCATTCGTCTATCTTCATATAACGTGACAACACTAATAATGGGATAAAAACAGAGGATAAACAATCTATCATGAAGTGTGTAGGTGTTGAAACTTCTCGGCAAAACACAATTACACCCAAGTCACGCAATGCTTTTTATTATTACAAATTAATTCTTCGCTTATTATTCTCACTTGAATCTATTATTTTACAATTAAGTGAAAATAAAAAATATAATATTACTAACACTACCTACTAACTATAAAAATATAGAAACTCACAAAAGAATAGTGAAGGTTTCTGCATAAGTTTATCTGTAAAATTTAACCCCTTTTTGGTAAAAAAATTAATATATACTATAATATGTTATTACAAGACTAGCTATTTACTCTCACCTTGCTCGTGAAATCCCTAGAAATGAATGATTAAGAAAAGCAGGGAACAAACAAAAAAACTTTCCTTTTATATATAAGATTAATAATATACTTACTAAATTGTAAGAAGCCTGCTCTAAAATTCTTGAACCTTATAGATCAAAGCGATGGTAGTTATTTTATGGCATTCCAGATGGTATTAGTATCCAAAGCGAAGAATGTCAGGTGATCTCAACTTCTATATAATCTATTAATAACCTTACGGCTTTGGACGCTAGTGTGGAGGCGTATTCCATTATATCTTGAAAAACAAACAACAAACGCTCAATTAATTATTTTGAACTATTTAAAATAGGTAAATATTAAGGCATAATACTGATATTATTAAGAAAGTGCAAAATAAATGAGAGGTATAATTTAGCACTAAATTCTTTACATATGTTCTTCACGATAAGTGATGGATTTTATATCTTTCTAAAAATATCTGAAATGAATATTAAAAAATCTTACAAATTAAATAATATAAAAAACCTACCCGTCTGTGTTAGTATTTATTTACTTATACATACGTACTTATTTATTTATTTTTAACTGTAGGCATATGTATAATATGCTTTGTTAGTTCTGCAAGTGCCATGGACTGATATTACGGTAAACTTTTTATCCTTATACATTTCAAAGTTTCTTGCGCCAATAAGCTCTTACATTTTTTTAAATAAACAAAGGGAGGGCATAACACTAGTATTTGGATACAAAAAACTGTTTTTAGCACAATTGTTAAAATTATACAAACTATAGATCAATCACAGTTAGTAGTACATCACTGCGGAAAACGGCTCGTTTTGCTCTCATAATAAATAGCTCTCCGCTCCGGACGAATTAGCGCCGATTTCATTATCATTAACATTACTCTTTCTCCATCCTATATTTTGACATGATTTATGTCTTCTATATATGATTAATGGGATCTGGAAGTTTTAAACGACATCACAGAAACTCCAGTGGTAAACAGAAAAATTTGAAATATAATTTAGCGTACATACGAATACTAATTTCCAATTTAGTATTGCGCAGTAAACCAACTAATAAAGTAACTTTACTAAATTGCAAACAAATAAGCGATGATAGAGCAAACTGTTGAAATTAAGCTCACTAATTTGTAGTGCAAATAATATTACAATTTTTATTACGAAAGCTTTTTAATTTAATTTCGTCTCAAACACGAAAATGTAATAAGATGTCTTAAACATCTCAATAATAATATGTTTGATTGACACATACGAAAATTACGACGGATACCTTTACCTCTGAGACAGCAATCCTTTAAAATCTTGTTAATCCAAATTTACTGTTGAAATATCATTCAAAAAGTTTTTTACGCCATATCAGATATGCATTCGCACAATTATTTTTCGCTTAGCCTCAGCTGTCACCTTAATCTTTAATAGGATTACATTCACGTGTACTGTACTAAGCTGCAATCCCACACGGGCTAACCAAGTTTAAAAGCAATCATTCAACCGAACCTCTACAGGATAATCTTCCCACACTTGAATTTATCATCACATTGAATTAACGAGAAATTGTTTGTAGCTTCATGTTTTAATAAATTTATCATTTAACTGTTTTCATAATATTAATGAAAATTTCAGCTTATGGTATCATACTTATCTTAACATTCGTTTAAATGAAGCCTCGAATTACGTAGTTATTACGCTTCTTAAGCTGCTGCATCTGCCTTATCTCATAGAGAGAATGCGAAGAAGTTGAAATTACGCCCTTTCAAGATCATAGCCCAGACATAATATTAATAAACATTAAACAATAATAGCAAAACGTTTATACTAAATAAAATATAATAAAGCTAACTGAGATTAAAAGATTATCTGTAAGTATAAGAAAAAGAAATATTTGAAACTCAATTGTCTGCCGAAGCATTTGACAACAAAAGATTGTGCGCGTGTAATTACGAGTATGAACGGCCTCTGAAATGAAATGATGTCTGAAAACTTGAACGTTCTATCGTCTTTGTCGTTTTGTAAATACGGTCTCATTTATTTACTATTTAGTTTTATTCAAAGCTGTATGTGAATAAGCCAACTATTTCTATATCGAGTAATAGGTACTATATGTACTTATATTATATTTTTAGATAAAAATTTGAACTATGAAATAAATTCATAATATCAGGATATTTAAACAAACTCCATTCCGATTTCTCGCAAATCTATTGACCTGTTACAACGACCAACGTAAAAAATTATAACATCATGTTTCTCCCACACGCTATTCTTTCTCAATTTTAATATTAGACTGTATTTCTAAAGGATTCGAAAATAGGTAGGTCTCTTTAATCCATCAGAAAATATTAATAAATAAAATATTAAATAATTCTAAAAATTACAAAAATATCCGACTATAATTATATACTCCATCTCCAAGTTTCTACTTTCAAGTCTTTTTATATCACTTTTTACGTAGCCGGCTCTCTTATTTCCGTAATGTCTAAATTATTATAACAAATTACAGCATGCTAATATTTTCCTCTAAGACATTTAATCTGCACATCTTAACGTTAATACGTATATTTGCCATAAATCTTGATTTACATAAACGCCATTTAGAATTGTATTTGATGAATAATTCATTACTTTATATTGCTTTCAAATTATTATTTTTTATATATATAGCCTAGTCATAGATGTTTTTTTTACTCACAGTGAGAAGTATCCTGCAAGTGCATTGTAACCCAGAGAACCGGCAAGCATCATACCAATATAAATATACTTCTAAAAAATACTTATAAAAATAATTCTTTTATAATCAAAATCTTTCGAATGGTTTTCTCGTGTTGTGTTTCTAAGCACACAGATAAAAATTCTAAAAACCATATACTCGGCCTCTGCATCGATACTAATGACAATATGAATCAGATTTTCCTAAAAAATTCAATTATATGTATATATATATATATATATATATATATATATATATATATATATATATATATATATATATATATATATATATATATATATGTGTGTGTGTGTGTGTGTATATAGTTAGCCCTTTATCTCTAAATGTTTATTATGTAGCGTATTTACAAAAAAATGTTTGATTGTTTCAGATCGCGAATTTACGACTGAAGATAATGTGATGTGTTAAATGTAGTGATAACTTTTTATTATTATTTATATAAAATAGTATTTATAATTTGTTGTGTTTTAAAAATGCGACCATTAATTTTAGTGAATAACAATGACGCTTCGTCGGTGTGACAGTTTGCCCGCAAAACTTAGGGAGGTGCCGATCTCCAACTGTGAAATTTCTCAGCCTTTGACGAATAAAATATCCGATTCTAACACTGACCCAAATTTCACTGACGCGGTTATCCGAGAAGAAGTTATCGCCACTTGGAAATCCCTTCACACCGACATCAAGAATATAAAGAATGGCTTTCCTACAAAGAATGAGTCCTCGGACTATGGTTTGGATAAAAAGAAATCCATTGCACACAAACCTAGTCCAAAATTCGCACGCAACAATAGAGAACGACAAAAGAAAATCACCTATCACAATAGGCACATTGCGGTCGGCGCTCAAGACGCCGATCGATGCTCGTCATTTCCTCTGGATACGGGCCAGAGGTGTTCAATTGATAAAAAGAATAATTCGGCACGCCGAAAGACCTTATTGGAACGTCTACTTTCTTGGAGAACTCCAGAATGTGACTGTCATATTAAATATCCTAAGAAATTTCATCCAGCACCTAATAAGGCAGCAGAAGACGTGTGTACGTGTGGCGTTTTGCAAGCCAATAATGCGAACATTCAAAGTAAATATGCCGAACGAGGACGCTCAAAAAGTGTAGGGTACGAGGCAGCGCGTGAAGTGACTCAATTCCGCCGGTTAGTGCTTTGTAAACGTAGGTTAAGCCTATAGTTTTGATTTGCAATGGATGTGTGTATGTCTAGTGTATTTAAATGTATGATATAATAGGTGCGCTAGCGCAGGCGCCACGGTGGGTGCGGAGACGGCAGCCGCCCTGCGAGCCCGCGCCGCTCTTACTTTAGCACGACGATACTACCCCGAAGGAGGATGGGGATGGACCATTACAGTCGTGGGCACAATTGTTCAGATTATATCGCACGGTTTACAACTTGGCGGCGGCACAGGTGCGATAGCGTGTACAGCCTCAGTGAAATATCGTGTACAGCCGCTCTACACTTACGGTGAGTATATTCTTTTATAACAATAGATATATTTTTTTATAATTGTCACTAAACTAGTCAAATCTAATAAAATCATTTCCAGTTTATCATATCGTGATTTTTTTTAATAAAATTTACAATATTGCAATTTGCATATACATAGGTACACAGTATATTTTTTATAATTCTACTGGACTAGATATTACCGACAGATGTCGGTAATGGAAATGCAAACACTAAAGTACTAGTACAAAAAGGCCATATATTATTCAGCATAAGAGTAACTTTGAATAAATATGTAGGGCAGTGTAGATTTTATAGAATGATTGAGAAGGACTGATGGTAGTATTTTTCTTATTGAGCACATTAGACGAGAAATAAGAAGCGTCCGTAAATTACTATGAATTTAAGTCTTTATTCTAAATTATTTTATTTTTCGTCAATACTAAAGTGCATTTTGTGTAAAATGTATAATTTAGACATAAATCTACGAACATTTTGAACTTAGTAAATAAAAACTCTTACAAGACTTTAAAGATAACAAAAAGTTTTGAAAACTTTGTAATTAGAACATTATTTAAAGTATAATTGAAAGACAAAAGTGAAGTGACTGAATTTTTTTTTGAGATTTTTAGTAAAAGTTTAGTTTATAAATTTTAGAACTGTCTTCGATTTACAAATTAAAGAAGTAATTTATTAAGACTCTTTAAAATAATTATATTTTATTTTTATCTATCACGAAAAAGCTAACTAATAATAGCTGTTAGTCAAAAACCAAAAATATTTTTATTGTAAGTTTAGTTAGGGCGTTTCTTTTACTACTAAAATAAGTAGTAACGGACTTCATGTTGATATAAATTAAAGATGGATATTTGATTTCAAACATGTTTGAAAAAAATATAGCTGAAAATATCTAGAAGCTATTTAGCCTAAAAAACTATCCGGTGTCAGTCATAATCCTGCGTTCACTACATACTCGTACAACACTGGCGTGCATTTTGCTGAAATGTTTTTCAAATAGTATAGATACTAAGCCTTCTATGAAGCAGAACATAGCATGGATTTCCAATAAATGAAAATGTGTGGAGCAAAGTTGCGTATAAATCCCACAACTGGCATATTAACTTTGTTTTGCACAATTTAAAGCCACAATAGGAACTGTTCATCGTAAAATAAATATCTTCTCCACTTCGCTATTTACTCAGAATACAATGTAGATAATTGAAGGAAATGTTTGTCTCTAACTAGCAAACAATAAAATTCTAACCAAGTCGAATTTGTATAATTACTGTTAAATATTTTTTGGATAATCTTTTTGAAATAACAGTGATTATTATTATTGATACAGAGGCCGATTATATAGTTTTTAGAGTTTTTGTCTGTCTGTCACCACGAGAAAACCACGGCACGCCCCGTATAGTACCACTCTCTCACAGAAGACCGGTGTGAAGTGGCAGCTATGCTGTCGCATTTCGTCCGGTAAGTGAGAGTCCGGGACGCCCACTTCCCATCCCTCCTCCCGTCCTTCTTCCTCCTGCCTCCCTCCCTCTTCTAAAAGACCGGCAACGCATCTGCAAGCCCTGCAGTGTTGCAGATGTCCATGGGCGGAGGTGATTACTTCCCATCAGGTGAGCCTTCTGCCCGTTTGCCCCCTTTGTAGCATAAAAAAACCACTGGACAGAATATGATAAAATTTTGAATGATGATAGCTGGTTATCTGGGTCAACATAAAATATAGAATGTTACTCCTTAAAATTATTATAAATGAAATCTATCATTTCGGGTTTTGTCGCGGATAGAAAACACAGTTTTACTGTCGCGAAAAGATAGTTTCATTTAAAATGCCAAATATTCGCGTAAACCTAAGAAAGATCCTTAAAAATATCTAATTTCTGAAACATAGGTTCTAACCGTTAAAACATACCTATATTACCTATTATATATAAAAATTTAACTCGAGCGGTGCGAGGGTGATAGTAGTTCTTTAAAATGTATATTAATGTTGATCATAATAGTTCTTTAAAATGTATGTTAATAATAACATTTCTTTACTTAAATTTTTAACCATTCTTACCGATATTTACTTTTTAGATAAGTTTCGACAGCTATATACAGCAAAAAAATAATGAAATTATACTGAAAAAATAGCAATGAATTGAGTTTAAATTTAATCTTTATTAGAGCTTTTGACTTCGATTCATTCATTTACGAATATTATACCCGATGAAAAACAATGAATTCAAAATTTTATGGCGGAAGCTGCGTTATCTAATATCTTTTGTGGGCCATGTGAACAGTATCAACGCGCAGGTATACACGGCTAAAACACATTTCACTGAACACATAAAGTAGCGGGGAATGGATGTACCATTGACAACTAACAACTTTACATACATCATGCTCAAACCATAAACATTGTACTGACATTCGTAATACATATAAAGGTACAGTTTTGTATAGGCAAATCTTAATAAAGAAATAAACTGAGATGGGTGACCTACAATAAAAAAGCTCTTCAAAATAATTATTAGAACAATTTTTCACTACAGGTAACTTAGTGTTATTCAAGATCGCAGTCTACCTTTGTGCAAAATTTTAATCAAACCCTGTGAAACCGTTTCAGCGTTAAGACAAACATCCACATTTATATAATTATATTACAACATGTACCTACTAAAACTTTTCGCATTTATAATAACTTTTCATTTAAAATCATTTAATGTACTTATTTAAATTTATGTCAACCATATTGTGTATGTAGATTTAAACTGTAATTTTGTTTAGAATTTAAATAAGCAACTCATCGTTTCGAGATTATCACGAAAACTTATCTTCTACTTTTTAGGTGTTGTACACATCGGGTGGAGCCAGTCGTCGAAAAAGTTTGAGACATTTTTTATCTGTGAAAACATATTGAAAATCATATTGAAGAAATAAATCAAACGACGCTCAATATGATGCTTTATGGTCAAATATTAAAAACGTGACTTCTTATCTGTTTTAGATAAATTTTCACTTAGCATTTATTTCCACAAAATTGGTTTGAGTATTTATTATTTTATTAGTCCCTTCCATGCTTGAGGTTTTATTATTGCTCATTTTTCTATTTTAGTATGAACAATCGTCACATTTCAGAAATCTTATTCGTAGAGTGTTTATTTGAATTTAATACTGTTTCACGATTGGGAAAATTAAAAATTTATTTTATCTTTTAAATGTGTTATATTAAAAATAGTTATCAGATTAAGTTTTAGTAAAAGGCAAATATTTATAACAAATATAATTTTCTCCCTATCGGCATAAAAAATGTGGAAGTGGCTTAACGTATTACAAATTATGTAGCAAGTTCTTTACAAATTAAAGGTATAAAGTGCTTTTAGAGTATTCCAATATTAAGTTTAAGGAATCACGACGCCGAGGAATATACATATTCAATTAAATAAATTATTTATATATAACTATTTACTACCGTCTGTATATGGGTTTTAAAAAGATGAAGATTGCTATGAGATAAACGCACTGAGTTTCTTTATATATTACCTGAATGTTAACCTTAAATAGATTTTTGTTTTTTTTTACAACAGTTACACTAAATTTTTCACCCGAGAAATAAGTTATCGCTACAAAAAATATTATATTATTGTACGGTGAGGGAAAACATCGTGAGGAAACTTGCATGTCCCAGAAAACCTAGCTGGTAGCGCGGTGGACTATGGGCTAATCCCATGGGATGGGGTGGGAGGGAGGCCCGTGCCCAGCAGTGGGACATTAAAAAGGGCTGAAGATGATGATGTATATTATTGTATACTCTATAAGTAATTATAGTGTAGAGCTGCTTGTTCGTTTATTTAAACGTGCTAATATATGAAAATAACTGCCTAAATAGATAAAATGATTTTATATGTTACAAGCTCATCTGACACGACGCTAGAACGTTTAAAAGTGAAAGAAATATACACGTATTAAATCTATACTCGTATATGTATATAATAAATAGCCTGTACTTCGTTGATTTATGATACACGGTGTTTCTGTAAATTGCGATTTCCGTTCTGTGGGTCTAATGACATACGATTCATAATCATAAGAGTTATTTTGACTGTGAAAATGGGAACATATGTAGCGTATAATAAGCATAACCAACTAGCACTCAACTTGATGATTTTAGGACGGAATGTGTTCTATATTGAATTCTCTTTGACATACAATCCGAAGGTAAAATTTCGTTCCAATTGCATGTTGTTGATACAATAACCTTTGCTAGAATATTTTTACGATTTTGTGGAATACAAAACCTTTTTAGTGTTTTTATTTTGCAGATAAAAGATATCCGATGTTAAAGTAACTGTATTCCTTTATCGTTCGTATTTTTATCCACATAATATTATACTTTCTAAAACATAATTTAAACTTAATATTCTCGTATATACGTAATATATATAATATAGAAGATAACTTCTGATCTTAACAATTTACAGCGTGATCTGTTACTATGTAGACATTAAATTACAAATATGAAAATGAAAGGACTGATAAATTTTCTAGAAAACAAAATCATATTAAGTTCCATACGCTATGCCGGGAATATTACTTTTTGTTTCCTTGCAGTAAACAACTTATATTTGTTCTAGTAAATAGTTTTGTACAGTTTAAGAAATCTTGTACATATATATTTTTTCTCCACCCTAAAGCAGAAAAGAAAAGAAACCCTTTTGGATGACTTAAGAAGTCTACTTTAAACTTTCACTTTGATTACAACATCTAATCACTACATACTCGTATTATAAAACAAAGTCCACCGATGTGTTTGTTCGCGATAAATTCAAAAACTACGATACCGATTTTCATGCTGCTTTCAGCAATGGGTCGAGTGATTTTCGAGAAAGGTTTTTATACATTTACTAACGGAACCCGCAGCTCTGCTCGTACTAAACCGCTAGTTAAACTATATTTTGCTGTTTTCGGGTATTTAGGTAGACTAATTAAACGATAATTAACTACAATTATAGATAAAAAAAATTATATACATATGTAATAATATATTACATACACATCCGCCAAGATTTCACAGTTTGTTTAACGATTAATGTAAGTGCACACTGCACAGAATGATAATAAATATTTCCAGGTTTTATATTAGCACGTACGAGCAGTTAATAATTTAGATGTGTCACAACGCTTAGACGTAGGTCTTGAAATCGCTTGTTATATAAATATTTACCTACTCAACAAAAAAAATAAATTGCCTTTACGGTGACTTGATATAAAATGCAGGTATCTTATAAGCGATCTTATTGGCACACTCGTGACATCCTTCACAATATAACGTGTCAGGCTCCGGTATTTTTAGAATCTCTTATTAAGTGTAAACATAATCTAACATCATATACCTTAAATATTTAGTGCGTGATGCGATTATTTTGCTATATATTAGTTGACTATATATTATTTATCAACTACGTTCATTAACGACTCGTTTGGTTTAGTTTGTAGCGACCCTACTTTCTGCGCCAGCGGTCGCGGGTTCTAGTTCCTCTGGGGCCATTCATATATTTATAATAAGTATGTATACATTTAAATTTAAATAGGTATATGTAGTATATCAACTATTTGGTATTCGTAAGCAAACAAGCCTCGAAGCTCACGTGTAATAATGTCCCCACGTATTATTATTATTTGCTAGTAATTTCATGTTAGAATTGGAAGTTCTGTTTACTTAGATCTCATTTGAATAGTTAAAAGCTTTTATAGTCGCTTCCGTATCTTCTGTGTGTGATAGTTTTCTCTATTTGTTTAAACGGACGACAGATAGCAGTATATTTTCGCATATATGAAATGCGAGAAAAATAAATATATACGAGTATAACTTTACTAATAAACAAGTTATGAAGATTAAGCGATAAATATCTCTAACCAAAAGTACCTAAATATAGTAAAATATAACCGTTTTGGATACTTAAGGCAAGCTTTTCTTAACACAAATTATGAGAGTACATAAAACTTTCTTATAATTGTTATGTTTGCTCAAAAGTAAGAGGCTAAAAAATTACCTAAAAAAGTCAAATTACACGTTAAATCATTCTCTGCTCCTCAGTCGTTAGAAAATAAGTAATTTATAAAGAATTTAACATTACGAATATTTTTATAATAAATATTTATTTATAATATTATTATTTATTCATTTATTAAAATAAGCTAGTGACTCACCCTCTCCTTGCTCGGGTTCATCCCTAGGTGCAAATTTTAAATTCGTAACACAAAAAGTTAAGGATTTTCATACAAGCTTATGAGAGACTCTTAGACATCCTTAATCTGGCCCTATAGCAAAATCCGTTCTTAGCGGACGTCTACTATAAACTACCTCCCTGCCTTTCATCATTATACATCTAGCGGTTTTCGATATTTCGTGATGAGTGAGTGAGTGAAGGAGTGAAATATCGTATTTATTAAGCAATGTTTGAAAACAGTTATAAATATTATAATAATTTAATAGTACTTGCAATAAACCAATTAGGTTAGTTTGGGTTAGCGGATTGACTTTCCGCACATACAAAATATGTATTAATAAACGTTACAGCTGAATCAGAGTCATTGAAGTGAAATTACATATATTATTATTACGAAGATTGAGTATTTTTAACATTAGGTAAATATTAATGTATGCTTAGAAAAATTTTGAAAGTTTATTGTTCTATACAGATGCTCTTTCATTTTTATTTAAGGCAAAGACGATGTCAGAGGAATAGTGTAAAACCCTTGTAAAGTCCAGAAAGCGTTAATACTTCTTTAAAATATAAAATTTTTATTCGATATAAATTGGTTTACAGAAATTTTTGCTACTAGCGTGTATCTCATTCATCATTCATCATGTGATCGGATTTCCTATCAGCATCTACTTCCTAGCCAACTTTAACAACACTTACTTAAAAACATATCTACATTACCTTATTATATACCTTACATTTGTGAGACAAATTTTCCACAATCATTTCCTAATGATACCTTCATTAAAAATGCTTTTAAAGCCAATGGGCATAAGCTGTGCCCGTGAGTGAATGATTGAATTTTAGAATGAGATTGTTGAATTTCTAGGATCTTAGATATTTGTCTTAAGTACATATCTGATTTCAATACTTACCAAGTAAAACCCATTCTTTACTATATTTTCGGATTTTTTCACTGTTTTATAAAAATTTTTGGTACCCATCCGAAGCGTTGTACGTAAGGCTACGAACACTAAGTACGAATGCTTAAAAGCATACTGCATTCATGATCATGAGAGAAACTAAGGTTTTATATTTCTCGAAGACTTTATTATTTTATATTATTTATTCAAAAGATATAAAGTTAAATAGTTTTTTAGTGATACTAACAAATATTAAATTTAAATAATGAGAATTTAGAGAAAAGCTATGATTTCATCAGTTTTGAATTTCGAATTAAAAAAGACAATTGGGCAACATTTTACCTAGAAAATTATGTAAATCCTCGTCTAGGCACTTAACTTTATTTACCGAAATAAAGGCTTATTTATGTGGAATTAAGGAGCGATATGAGACCTCTTAATAATTTATTGCTGCCAAGCTTCTACCCGGGACATCCAACGTAAATGACCTCTTGATATATCGTTGCAACAAGTAGACATTTTGGCTTAGACATCGTCTCATTTGAACCAATACTCTTTAATCCAGTCGAATTAAAATTTACTTTGCATTCAAAATAGCTATTCCCTGCTTAATTTCTTAAGTACGTTTTAAATTTAATGAACATGATATTAATCGTTTGATATCAGTTTAGAAATTTGATATTTAATATGTTCTTTTGAAGAGTAATTTATAATTATTTAATCCAATTTTCATTTGTTTGTATCTACTAGTTAGATCAATGCAATCTTAAGGATATGTGGTAACTAAGAAAAACTTTCAATGTGCATAAATCCCGACATAAAACAAAATTCTAGTTTCGTAAAGAACATCGAAGAATTCTTTGCAACTTCCATATACTTCTATTTAAATGAGCTTTGTATTCTGTATTCAGGAAGCATTAAGATACTAAATTATTTCACACAATTGAATACATAAAAGCGAAAAGTATTGTTTTATGCTGGAAGCCTGGTAACACGAAGCGATTACGACTATGTTTTGAAGGCAATTTATCGAAAGATTTATTAAACTATGCCTAAAGCACTTTTGTGCTTTTAAAGCCCTTACTGTTTCCACAAGATTTTCATCGTTAAATTTGTAAAGTAAAGCCTTCTAACCTATTCAAATTAAGCACCGTCTAATGTTTATTCATAGTGCTGTTGATCTAACTTATACGATAGCTAAGCTCAAAAAATACTAAAATATTTTAAAACATGTTTTTCGAAGCTCATAAAAATACTAAAGCAGAAAATATTAATTAGTTTGTAATAGAGTTAAATAGTATTAGTGCTTTTATTTCGAAGTTTTTGAGGCATTGATTGCATTGCATATAGCCTTGCTTAGAAGCCTAGTTTAGTTGAATCACTATCTTAGCACACAACAAAAGGTAGACAAAAGTCCACCCTCGTTTGTTCTCCTTTTGTTTGATCTCCTGAAACTCAATAAAATTTGTTACTGTAACTTAAAACTTGATCAAGAGGTCGTTTATAAAAAATGAGTGAGAATAATTTATGAAAATAGTACTTAGCTTCCTGTTATCTGATTCTTAAGGATCTAATGATATCGCACTCTGAGAGTTCATATTCATAATATTAAAAAATGTGTAGATATTTGTTTATCTATATAAATAAATAGTAATTAATGTTGCTTAGCGCAAAACTCGAGAATGATTCGAAACTCGACCAATTCGGCTACTTTTTTTTATAACACACGGCACAAGGAAAGTTTTAATAACATAATAGATATAAAAATAAAAAATCAAAGTTTGTAAGATACTTATACTAAAGGTTTCTACTAATACTTACGAGTATACGAGGGTGAGTCGCAAGTATCTGATTATTTAAATATTTATATTTACTAACGCTAAAAAAATTGATTACATCGCAAAATATCGACACCATTATTTTCAATTATAATTTATTAGTGGGGAAAATATCGTTTGGTAGCTATTGAACATTTCATGCCTGTAGAGGCAATGACTGGTCTGCGGGTTAGTACATTGATGGATGATCCAGTGCGCGATTAACTCACAGCTCTAATATTTGGTAATGGCACATGATACGGCAAATGTTAATGGCCTGCTATCTCTATTCAGTGTTTGATCGGGTTTGATGTAATTTTACAAATCTAACATCTAATTTGAAGCTTACTTACAAATACAATTTTGTAATAAATTACAATTTTATTTATATTCTGTAGACCGTATATAAACATAAAATGTTAGGAATATCAATTACACCAGAGACATATTTGATTTTAATGTACTTATTCGTATTAAAATAGTTTATTTTGAAGAAAAATGTTTTAATATCTTTTTCATGTGTCAAATTTAATTACTTAGTACCTGGATGACCGAGCTTTGCTCGGTATTTTTAAGAAAAGTGTTATTATTATTCGCCAATAGATGTCGGGAAGAGTCATATTTTTCTGTTTAAGCGGCAATATTGGGCTACCCAAACGCCACCTTTTTGTTATTTTCTTTCAATAAAAAAAAGTTTATGCTTAAGTTGATTATCGATAAAGTTGATTATTGAAAACACGACAAAACAACATTTTCTGAAAATGAATCCTAGCTAGATCGATTTATCGCCCCCGAAATCCCCTGTATACCTACAAAATTTTATGAAAATCGTTCGAGCCGTTTCCGAGATTCAGATTGCTCGTTTAAAGGTAGGGGCATTCCACGTGAAGCGGACAGGTAAAAATTGTCGATGTTTCCGATTTTAGTTATATTCGATTCAGTTATACCTACATACGCCCTCGACTCAGATATGAAATATTTTTGCGGTACGATGTAAAGTTAACGAGTTATAGGGCATTGAAATTCTGACTAACTTACAAGTATGCTCTGCTTTAGACCCAAGTACCAAGTGTTATCAAGTTATAATTAAATAAACAAACTAGTGGAATATATACTTGACTTAATAAGCTTCCTAACTGTATTTTTGGAAATTAAAAAAATATTGTTTTTCTTTATGAATTTCGCTATTTTACTTTTCAAACTTGATTTTTTCAAAGTTCGACGTCTTTAATTTTTTTCATTTTTTTTCTCAAAATAGGTGTTAGTGTACAGATAATCCTTGCTAAGTTTCATAATGGGCCTAGAAGTCGTTTGGGAGCTAGACCAGTCGGAACGCCGGGCCGCGGCGCCCGCGTCCGCCGCCCGCTAGCGATAGCTTACAGAAATGTTCAATTAAAGAAAGTTTTAAATAATTATCTTAAATGATATTGTTTATAATGGTCTGTAGATAATATTTAATATATAATTTCGCAATTTATTGGTTTATATCGTGTTCGAATTAATAAAAGAAATCAATATAACAATTCCTAACAAGAAAAGATATTTACGTTTATAAAATAATGAAATTAAATGTCGTTATGTTAAATACGACTTAAGTGACAATAGTGCCTTTTTCATTATGAACAAGATTTTGGCGCAGATGCAGATTTTCATTTTCATGCCACTTGACATGGCAAAGGGCAGTGTGATGGTCTTGGTGCTACTTTAAAACGCCGGAAGGTACGGGCTAGTGTACAGTCGGCGTCCGACAAGTCAATCACGACTGCGGAATGGCTGTACAAATTGGCTAAAACATCAATGCAGCAAACGAATTTCTATTATGTTAAAAAAGAAGACATTGAAGAAAACAGATGTTTTTTAAAAAACAGATTTTCGTCTGCAGTGATAATACCGGACCCAAAAAATGACCATGCCTTCATTCCGACAGCTGAGGATATCTTGGTGAAGCGCACCAGTATTAGTGACGCCTTTAAAATTGTAAAAATTTGTAAATAAACATTTTTCTTCAATATTTCTATAAGCTATCGCTAGCGGGCGGCGGACGCGGGCGCCGCGGCCCGGCGTTCCGACTGGTCTAGCTCCCAAACGACTTCTAGGCCCATTATGAAACTTAGCAAGGATTATCTGTACACTAATACCTATTTTGAGAAAAAAAATGAAAAAAATTAAAGCCGTCGAACTTTGAAAAAATCAAGTTTGAAAAGTAAAATAGCGAAATTCATAAAGAAAAACAATATTTTTTTAATTTCCAAAAATACAGTTAGGAAGCTTATTAAGTCAAGTATACATTCCACTAGTTTGTTTATTTAATTATAACTTGATAACACTTGGTACTTGGGTCTAAAGCAGAGCATACTTGTAAGTTAGTCAGAATTTCAATGCCCTATAACTCGTTAACTTTACATCGTACCGCAAAAATATTTCATATCTGAGTCGAGGGCGTATGTAGGTATAACTGAATCGAATATAACTAAAATCGGAAACATCGACATTTTTTACCTGTCCGCTTCACGTGGAACGCCCCGGTATAAGATAAGATATCAATCTCTCAAAAATTTAAAACCATTAAATCTAAAATTGAAAAAAAATAATATAAAATAGAACAGGACCAATATATGTTGAAGCGTCATCGTTACTTAAATATGCCACTTTTATTTTAAGATCCAAACAGGATAGGTCCCCATTGAACCAAAGTAAGAATATAATAAATTTCACTATTATTGTAAAAACACCCATGACTGGAGTACAAACATCCGGGTTTAAGAAGTGAATGCCCCCAGCGGGACTCGAACCCGCAACCGCTGGCGCAGCAAGTAGGGTCACTACAAGCTGAGCCAAACGTATCGTCTATTAAGCGCCACACATAAATAAAGATTAATTCTCTCCTAATTAAGCCCGCTTAAAGTATGCAAGTAATTCAACTGTAAAACTATTTGAATATTTCATCTTTGAGACTTTAAAAGCCATCAAAGGCTCTATGCAATTGCTAGCTTCTATACAATTTGACTAAAGAAAATTTTCGAACTAAAGAAAGTTCGAAAGCTATTTTAGTATTGAACATTTAATTTCAGCCAAGTTTTCAATAAATTTTTCGTTGGTCTAGCAGTGACTAGCAAAACGGAAACTACGCTTGATTGGATATGAAGTTTTGAAAGCCACACTGTTTATCTTAGTAAACACTTAGTACCTACTTGTAAAATGATTTGGCATCAGTCCAGTTTTGTTTGCTTTAACGATATTTTCTTTAAATTTCTAATAAACCTTACGTCCCAGCTCTATGTTCAGATCATATTTCTTTCAGAATACATATTTATAGCATCGAGATTTGCCACGCTGTTGATTTGAAATATTGATTTGAGTGCCGTCCCGTGAATTATGTTCGTACGGTAACCACAGCATCGCAGATAAGCTACAAAAGCGCACTGTTTTGTTGAATTTCTCATAATGCTCTTTATGAGAATGTACCAGGATAAAAAAATTGGTTCTCTATCCATAGACTTTCTCTATGCAAAATATTATGTCTACGGATACCAAAAAAACACCTAAATTACCTAATTTTTAATATATTTTATAAGATTTACAAGAACAAAAATAAGGATTCCCTTTACATAATATGTAGATTAATGTAATTATTCAAAGAGGAAGCTACAAAACCTTGTAAAGTTATATCCATCATATTGAAAGAACCGAGAGCGGATAGACTGATGCGTAAATAATATAGCCATAAGCGGCCACAAGGTTAAATATATTTACAGTCAATCCCCAATATATCCCTTGAGACTACTATAAATTACCACTCAAAAGCTGCGGTCGTTTAGACACAAACAAAAGCCCACGTCTGTTTACTGACCGTTCGGCATCATTTATGTACTTAGCCTTGTAAGATATATTATGATCTTCAATTTGAACGATATGTCTGTAAAGTTGATAGTCATGTTCGTTACCAGATAAAAAGCCTTATATTTCCAAGTAAGAAGACGAAAGCTTCAAACATGGTAGCTATTTACCATATTTAATATATGTTTGTGAAATACACATTATATTGATTTTATGAAAGACAAAGGAAATATAAAAATAGATTTCTTTTTAATCTGCAAATGCAATAAATAATCAAACAATAATAATAAAATCTCTTTTATTAAAAATCTGTAAAATTTAGCGCGAGCAAAGCCGCGGGTTCCGTTAGCAAATGTATACAAAAACTTGATAAATCATGTACTAAGAGAACTTCCTCCTCCTTCCTTCCTTCCTCGAAAACTACTCTACCCATTGGTGAAAACTGCATGAAAATCAGTGCAGTAGATTTTGAGTTTATCGCGAACAGACAGGACAGGTGACACGGCGGAGGACTTTGTTTTGTAATATGTAGTGATTCCAGACATATTGAAGTGAAACTTCTATAAAATCGTTGTGATTTGAAATTCGATGAAACGAAAATGCGTCACGATAAAGAAAGAAATACATACATTTATAGGATTAAATCGACGAGAGAATGAGATAGAATACATTCCCATGTTGCCATGGCAACAGTTGTTATTGTCTGACAAGTACATAATATTATATTCTTTCCATACATGATATTCTATAAATATGTGATTGTAATATGCCTAATATGCCAAAGAAGTTTTACTTCAACCGCGCGTAAACGTTAAACGTTACACGCACCATTTTTTTTTAAAAATTGTATTATACCAACAAGTCAACATAATTTATTCTATGCATACATGAATATGTATTATAAGGCTTACTATAATCTTAAATCGAGACATACATTTAATCCTTCTGAGACAGAGTACACTCTTGTGCTTTAAAAGTGTTTACAGACCATGTGTTTAGATAGCTAGTATAACATTTACCTATCTATGAATATTATATACTGTTTATTGTTGTTTATATTCTGTATGAAATAGTATATAAATTAAATATACAATGTATTATATATTTTTTAAATACATACGATGTTTTACTCTATTTAAACGTGTTTGATTTTTGCATTAACCTTAAAAAATTATAAATAGTTTTTTGAGAGCTTAGAATAGCTTCCTAGCATATACAATATATTGTTTGAAAATATTTCATAACAATTTTAGTTAAATTTACGGTTACATACAGTATGGTTTTATTAGATTAGTTTTAGCTCTTCAAAACCTAGATTGACCTAGATTGATTGACCACGGCTCTCCCTTGAACATTTTTGTACCTATGCATTTTTGGTATTTTATTATTTCGTCCTTTTTAGACCCCTTTTTCACGTAGTCGGGTTATAGTTTTTTTAACTTTATTTAGGGATCCTATTCCTATAATTATAATAAGGTTAACTCTGGCAAAAATTTCAATTGTTGAATCATGGCATTAAATGAACAAAATATAATTTCTTTAATTTCCCTGATCGTAATATAATATAATCCTAATCCGAAGAAAAAGTCCGCGATAACATATGTCTATCTTTTAAGGTTGACTCGCTGTAACCTTTTTTATAGTAATCAAATTTGTTTTAAGAAAATGTATTATTTGCGAAGGTGTTTTATAAACATGATAATTGATATTAATCCTTACCTAAATAAATAAGTTATTCATCATGTACAGAGTATATATATACATACTCGTACATTCGATTTATTATATTCAATATACATTTTTATGTTATAAAACTTTTGTCTACACAGCATTTCACATGCATCGTGTATTCTTTTTAGTATGAATAAATCAGTGTAAAAACAGCACTCGTGGAGTTAAGTAATTTCGCACCTTAACTCCTCCTAATTAATTGAACGTGTACAAACAGTTCCGTACACATCACAAGTATTTAATTTTGAACAAAATTGCTTTTGGCATCATTTGATTTTAATGAATATCTTACGTGATATCATAGTTTTAATATAACTCCGCAACAAAATAATAATCACCGCGTGCAAGACGGGCGGGACGGGCGAAAGAATTTGGTTTCCAGCCCTTAGAAAGCGAGCGAAGCCGCGGGAAAGGCTAGTTTATAATAATAGGTTTTGAAATTCAGTGAGCAATATTGATATAGACATCACCGTCTGATTCATACATAACATACTCGTAGGTAGTAGGTATTTATGCTATAAATCACGAGGTTACGTTATTTAAAAAAAATATACTAATAAACAAAAATTCGCGTTTTTTTTATTACTAAAGATAAACATTTTCACAGTATTTTAGGTCGACCTTCAACAGAAGCTTACATTACATTTTTACACTTTAAACGTCTACATTTCACACTGTCTTACTTTAAGCAACATTTACTTTTTGTCAAACGCCATATTCCCGAATTACGTACGAATAAGTATAGTCGTTATTTAACGATAAAATGTTTCTCCAAAATTCGCCCTTAGGAACCCATCAAAAAATATAGATAACTAATCAGTTCATTTATTATGTATAAATGAGACTGAATAAGTTTCATTATACAAAAATTTATAAAAAACAGCCAAGTACGAATCCATTTGGTGGACTGTATAATTATAACATAATTATGTTATTTTATTTTAGTAATTACTTAATATATTTATTACGACTCAAACGATTATGAACTTCTAAAGGCATATAAAGAAGGAGCATTAGTAAAAGACTTCACTCTGGACTAGAGACTAACCCTCATGAGATATTCTTAAAATTATCCCTTTAGAAAAAAATCTTTTAATACGAATATGTAAAATAATATAAAATATATATAACGTTAACATAAATAAAATGACATTCCAATAGCTCTACATACATACATATATCAAGTTTAATAGAGCTGTAAAACTAATTGGACCTAAATCACAGTAAAAACATTATTTGTAAACCGTTTTCCACAGTAGGAATTTATTTACTAGATGAAAAATATTATACAATATCATTGGAAGTCATACTTTTAATATTGTTTTTAGTACATCACTATGTATGTAGAATTATCTTGAAAAATAACTAGCGCTTCTTATTCTATTTTTGAGCTATAAATAGATCACCTCAGAGGCAGAAAGAAAAAGTATAAATTAATAGTATAATTCAAAATAATGCAAGATCATAACAGTTGTAGCAGTTCATTTACTTTTAATCATCACTTTAAAATAACGATACTCTCGATGGTAATTGCTATGTTCAATAAAATAAAAACTCTTGCGATCACAATTACAAACTTATTATGCTTCGATCGAGAGTAATATTTTTTTATAAGGTAAATCTTTAAAACATTCAAATTATAGGATCATTACTGAACTGTTTTTAACACAATGTTAAAATGAAAACAAAAAATATACATGATTTACAGTATCCATTATTAAATTAAAATATAATTTTATTTTGCAATTTTAACTAAGCAGTAGGTGGTAATATTTAGTTAACTATAAAGCGCCATCTGTTATCCACTAGCGTAACCATTTCAATGGCCAAAGAATATAGTTCTCTACTTCGGTTTTCTAATCTTTATAAGAAAAGCCGATAGATGGAGCTCTACGACATTTACCGGAAACATTCGATATTAAAATGTAAAATAAAAAAAGAATACTTCATGTGTCCGTACTAAATGTTGAATATATGATTTTAAAATCATTATTTGTCATTTAATTAAAATAAATTTATTTCATTTTATTTGAACCGTTTACGTCTTAGAAATAAGTAATGTGTAATGAGGACGGATGTAAGTAGGGCGAATATTTCGACGACTCGTTTGGCTCAGTTGGTAGTGACCCTACTTTCTGCGTCAGCGTTCGAGTCCCGCTGGTGGCATTCACTTGTTAATCACGAATGTTTGTACTCCAGTCATGGGTGTTTACATTTATAATATGTATGTATTTAAAATGTATATGTGTAGTATATCAACTATCTGGTATCCGCAACACAAGCACGTTACGTAGCTTACTGCAGAACTAGATGGCGCTGTTGTAATAATGTCCCAACATATCTATCTAATATAAAAAGTATACTGCATAATTACCTATGTATAATCCTTATTTTATTTAAGAAATGAAATAATTATTCTTTTTTTGGAGCATTAAGAGGATTGTGAAGCTGTACATTTTCATACAAAAAGCCTTAACGTTTTTCACCCCCTAAACATAGTCCAATTTTCATAGTTTTTGGAAATGTTGTAGATATAATAGAAATCTAGGCCCGTACGTTTTGATTTTAAAGAAATATTGATTACAACAGAAATTATAAGCATCTAAAAATCGTTATTTTCGACGTAAAAACTTCGTCGCGCGATTTTATTTTTTAAAATTAAACTAAACTAAATTGTTAAAAAAGCAAAACGTACAGGCCTAGATGAGGGCTTACTGAATCGAATGACACCAAAATTGTCTTATTTCGTAAATGTTTAGGGGTGTGAAACCGTTAAGGCCCGAAACCATATTTCAAACAGGAAATATAGGTATTTGCCTCGAAGACTTGCAACTCTCTCTATCGCACTATACGGGTCGGGAGGCAGGGCATATTGTAGTGATGATGGAGGTGTATCGACATTATCATCGCCTAGGGAGGTGAAAGTAATATATCGATGGATATTGAAAAAATCATGAATCAGAACTATAAACCCACAATTATTGACTATCATGAAAAATCAAAAAGGCAGAACATTAATTTACTGTATTATTATTTAAGAGTCCATAAGGACTGTAAATTAAAAAGATGTCGACTTTACACTAAAGTAGGTTGGTGAATAAATAAAAAAAAAAAAAGGTAACCGCCTTCAAAAACTACAAAGTAAAAAAATACTTTAATTTCTCTGTCAGTATCAATAGCCGTTATTTTTTGGTCAACCTCGCACTAAATTTCCTATCCAATTTTTGTTTTTTATAAGGTTTAGTATCACTTACTGAGGACAAAATTACAAAATGCTGACAGATCCAGGTGGAGTTTCAAGCCACCTTGAAAAAAGTTTTTGGCCGATATCTCGGAAAATATGCGCTTTAGAGCAAAAGTTATTGAATCCATTATTGTAGAGAATTAATTTTCACATCTTTTATTTCCTGTAAACTTTTTTTTAAACTTACCGTTTACGATTTATGGTCCATTTAATGTATCCATCTTTCTGTCTCAGCCGATAACTCACAAAATATTACTTAAAAAAATGCATCTATCCTTTTTTGAAGATCAGTTTATTCTCTACAACTTTTGCTTAAAACTTTTTTTTGTAATGTCCATACTTTTTGAGTTATAGGACGATTAATGATGGACTAACGGGCGTTATGTAGAAAATTTCAATGCACGCATGGAATATAATGGTTCAACTTCAATAAACAAATAAAAAAAAATATTCCGATTATTTATATTCTTAAAAATTGATAGTTCATTTCCTTACCTGCAATAGTAACGAACTTTTTATATATTTTTTTAATACAATATATTTCGCCGCCAAGCGTCGGTATGGTTTCAATAACTAATTGTACATTTCGTACAATGTACTAGGTACTACATAGTAGTAACAACTAACACTATTAGTACAGTTTTAGTAGAACATAATAACATGAATAAATAAATAAATCCTCACTAATATTATGAAAGCGAAAGTAACTCGTTTGTCTGTCTGTCTGTCGCACTGCTAAAACTACTAAACCGATTTAAATGAAATTTGGTACACAGAAAGTCTAGAGCCTGAGAAAGTACAAAGGCTACTTCTCAAGGCGAAAAAAGGGCTATAAGTGGTTGAAATAGGGGATGAAATTTTGTGTGGAAATTACGTCATTCTTAAATCTAGAAGCTTCATCTTATTTTTTAATTAGATATAAATAAATAAGACATTCAAAGTTTGTAAAAATGTTATCCTAAAGGTGGTACCAAGGGACGAACCGGAGCGAAGCGAGTCGTCGGTGAGTCGCTAGTTAATAAATATGTTGGGACATTGTTCGACGTGCGACGACTCGTTTGGCTCAGTTGGTAGTGACCCTACTTTCTGCGACAGCGGTCGCGGGTTCGAGTCCCGCTGGGGGCATTCATTTGCTAATCACGAATGTTTGTACTCCAGTCATGGGTGTTTATATTTATAATATGTATGTATTTAAAATTTATATGTGTAGTATATCAACTATCTGGTATCCGCAACACAAGCACGTTACGTAGCTTACTGCGGAACTAGATGGCGCTGTTGTAATAATGTCCCAACATATTTATTGTTACACCAGCGTCATCTAGTTTCGTGGTAAGCTACGAGGTTTGTGCTACGGATGCCTCATGCCAGATAGTTGATACATACTTATATAAATTTTAAATACATACATATTATTAATGTTAACACACATGACTGGACTACAAACATTTGTGCTCAACAAATAAACGCCACCCAGCGGGACTCGAACCCGCGACCGCTGGCGCAGAAAGTAGGGTCACTACTAACTGAACCTAATGTGTCGACGCGTAAATGAAAACTTGATGACTGGACTACAAACATTTGTGCTCAACAAATAAACGCCACCCAGCGGGACTCGAACCCGCGACCGCTGGCGCAGAAAGTAGGGTCACTACTAACTGAACCTAATGTGTCGACGCGCAAATGAAAACTTAGGTGTTTGACTTTTAAATATGAATATTTAGATTACTTCACATTTAACTATCAAGCATACTAAGTATTGCATTTTCCTTCATACTTCAACAGGCTTAGATCGCATTTTAGGTATAAATACGTAGTACGTACAAATTCGCGTACATGCACGATATGTTTACTGTGGATGATTAAATAATTTACAAGTAAAATGAAAACTTAGTTATTTTAAAAGAACATCAGCCGTCCGTCGTCGTCGTCATCTATTTTTTTTTAATTTATCAATATATGTCCATAAAATATTAGTTATAGTTTGGTATTGCCACGGATTTCCAAAAGACATTTTTTACTTTGTAATTTTTAAAGGCGGTAGCCTTAGTCCTACTTCTTATCATCGAAATTGGTTTACATGGATGACATTTATATTTTTCCATTTATTTTGATTTAAAAACCAAACTACTAAACTGATGTTGATAAAATTTGTGTGGGATCAATTTGGGGTCATAATAGGTACCTATTACTACTAGTAGTAAGTAACAAAATATATGTTAACCTTGCCTACATTTCGCAAATTCAAAGTAACACACAAAATGAAGATGTAACGTATAGTGAATGTAGGTATCTATGTACGCAAACCGCAGAAGGTGCAGAGCTAAGACTTCGAAATTCAAATGAATTGAATGCTCTCGCGCCGAGCGCGCTGCCGCCCTCCACCCGCCCCCCGCGACCCACGTGTCGCCCGCTGCTATCATAGTGTGCGTGAGAATTTGCGTGTGTTGTATTTGTGTTGTTCGCGCCCGCGGGGAAGCTAAGCAGTATGAAACAGATAGAAATTTTTCAAATACCTACTAGCGCCGCGTATCGTCGCTTCACAATCCTCTTAATATTTAATATTTTAATTATATATACTTATTATGTTTTACATAGGTGACATATTATATACCCACTCTTTTTTATTTAGATTAACGCTAAAATCCATAAATAGACAAAATAAAATTCAATACTGCCGAGTTATACATGAATAAGTAAGTTTGTAATACAACAAAGAAACTAACAAACAACATTATCTTTCAAAAATTACTACTATTGCTGATGTGTCTCAATAAATATAATTAAAACTTTTTGCCACAATTATTTATAATCACGTAGGCGGACTCTATTGTTTCAAAAACTTTGTTGTATTCTATTTAATAAGTGACCCAAATCCAGCCCACGTCATATTTTTCCGTAACGCAAACCAAACCCACATAATCATTGAATAAGTCGGCTATCAAGGAACACATTAATCTGAACATGAGAGAACTTAGTACAACTAACGTCATCTGTCAGATATAATGTTTAAGATAACAACTAAGGGTAACTTTATGGGGCTATCAATATTTGTTAGAATTTCTAATGAAAAGAACAACAAATACGTCGAAAGTGATAAGGATATTATTGAATCAAGCCACGACTTACGGACTCAGCTCATATTCTGTTCGTACTTGTGTTGGTCGTAAAAACGATTTTTATGTTTCTTATTACTTTTATATCTCGGAAAACTTTGAATCTTGAGTTGTGTAATCTGTTTAAGTATTTGACAAATCGTGCTAACCTAGTTCTGTGCTATCTAATATAGTGACTAAATAATACTTTTATTAATACGAATTTAGTTTTTCACACACAACACACTTTTGATTTAAAGTCCGGCCAGATATAGCAGTACCTAATAAAACATCTGAAATGGTAAGATCCGTCTTACTAATTACTCACTAATTCTTAAAAAATATATTAGGTATGATGAGTAAGATGAGTACAAAATTAGACATTAATAATAGGTAATTATTCTTAGATCGCCGCATCATAAAACCGCATCGGTGGCACAGAGAAGGTACCTAAAGATGATATTTTTAACCATCTAATACATCGTTCAAACCTTATACTTTATTAAAAAAATAAAAAAATCACTCCACTGCTTAAACGTATATAATTTTGTAGAAAGAACGTGAATTAACAAAAAAACAAAAACCGACTTCCAAACTTAATAAATCTATACTAAAAAGTAGAAAATAATACTTTTAAGGACTTTGTTAATTTTGGAGTCGGTGCCAGCCAGGTCTTTATTTTGATTGTGCTTACAAATTGATAGATTAATCGAATATGTTTCTATTTAGGGTTATTTTGCTTTGGCTGGCACCGACTTCAAAATTAACAAAGTCCTTAAAAGTATTATTTTCTACTTTTTAGTTTAGATTTATTAAGTTTGGAAGTCGGTTTTTGTTTTTTTTTTTTTAATAATTTATTTTAAAATTTTTAGCGGAAAGTAGATACGTATTGTGTTAATGACTATAAAAATTTACCTTCTATTATGAGGTAAACCTAATAGCCTGAAAGTATACAACTATCGGTCCATAATTGCGTATTATATTGAAAGAATTTTCTTTAAACTGCTAACCGTTGAGGAGTTGTACCTTCCATCATCAGTTACGGTACGTGACTCAAATATCCATATAGCCTATAAAAGATTCGGCCGAGCATCGTTAATTTGCTCCTAAGAATTGAAGAGTTCCGATACTTTGTCATGGATCCCATCATCAGAACCTTACCAAACTCTCATTAAACTACCCTTGAAGTATATCCTTTCCATTAAAAAAAGAATCATCGAAATCGGTTTGCGTGATATTGAGTTATTCGTTCATTTGTCGCGCAAATACTTAATGCAAATTTAAGACTTTTATGGTTTTCTCATGGATGCCATTGTCAGAACTGGAAAATATTAAAATGGGACCACATGGGAAGCACTACCTTTCAAATAAAAAAAGAATCATCAAAATCGGTTCACCCAGTTCAAAGTTATGAGCTAACAAACATAAAAAAAAAATACAGACGAATTGATAACCTCCTCCATTTGGAAGTCGGTTGAAAATATGTATTAAGTGGATGCTACACTTAAGAACAAATACAAGCTAAAATACGAAACAGTCAAAAATAAAAGTTTCGTAAAAAACAGGGCGGGTTGACCCGTAATCACCCTAGAGTAATGTTTTCTTATTCACAAGTACTTAACTTCGCTTCACACAACTTCTTACATAAAAATCAAACTATAGAATTCGTAAACAAGGAAACTATAAGACCAGACTTTTCTAATGCCCATGTTGACAATCTGGACCTACAGTGGGTTGGTTACTTAGGATTAATAAATAAAGCCAATCCGGATCAAATTCGACCCCTAGTATCTTTATTTATTGCTGGGCGGTTATTTATCAAATACGCCTAGAGCGTATTTTTTCGCAAGTTTCTACTCTTTTAGCACATATGAGATGACGCTTGGTTTCTTTTAGCATAATCTACCACTTTTATGCAAGCTTGTAAAAGTTTTTATTTTTCTTATCATTTCTTATAAATGTCTACCAAAGTGCGATTAAGCGTTTTAGGGGTAGTGTCTCCTATTGGTATAAAATGAGGTGTTATTCTATAATTGATAACTGCAACATGATAATTTAAGTACCTAAGACAAGTTAAGCTAATACGAGTGTGTAGGTACAACTGTTTGAGATCCATCACATAAAGAAATAGATACGCGTACAAGATTGAGTAGACTTAAAATGACTTAACAGTATAATTTCATTTTTCAGGATTAAATTTATTTTCAAATCCATATACTATTATTTAAAAGAGTCATAAAAATCGAAAAAAAACTATTTCATGGAGTTGCCTTATATAAAAAAATTAAATTTAAATATTTCCATTCTTTAAACGAACATAAATATAAAACACCCGTAAATAACTTGCATAATATATAAAACAATGGGCTGTTCACAAAAGAAACATTGGAATGGCGTGTCGATCTATTGTTTTGTATGTGAACCCTTAAGCAAAATTTATGGAAAATATGTTCAGAACAATTTTAATTATATACCTAATCATAACTCACGCCCTAAATATTTGTAAAAGAGAAAGCTCACTTTTGAATTACCTACTAAATTGTAACGTAAGCTTCATATCAATTTGTTACTTTAAATTATCATCCATAGAGCAATAAAAAGTTACTACCTACTAAAGTTATTCACTAATAAAACTTTTTGCGAGTTTTGGAAGAGACCGAGACTAATTTTAGGGCAATGATACAAACTATAAAATCTATTTTTAAAGATTTTAAAATCTCAAAGAGTCTATTTTAAATTTATAAACTAATTGATGGTCCTAGAAAAAAGACTTCCACATAATATTATCTCTGACAGATTTTAAAGTCCACTGAAATCTAATCGAGGTTCCATACCCAAAGTGCCACTTGGGACTCCGCCCTACTTGTATATCTCTCTGTCAGCGGGATGTATCTCATGAACCGTAACAGTTGAAATTTTCACTAAGTATATCTGTTGCTCTATAACAATATGAATGACAAGATGTTGAATTTAAAAATGGCTGCCATGTAACATTTTAAAAAAAATAGTACATAGTGTCATATCTTGTACAATAGTTTTCGTATTATAGGTTCAAACAAAATATTGTAATAATATTATAGCTATAACGTTCCTAAAATTATATGCATAATAAGATATGCATAAAACAAAAATATAAATAAAGTAAAACAGGTTAAGCCCTGACTCTACAGTGAAAGAATAAAAATATTTCTTATCACGCGACATACTCTAAACATTATTTCGGGTTATTCACCAATTTTACAACGTCGTAAAATCTCAATTGAATAAACGTGTCTTGTTTTGTTTAAGTGCGCCCATTCATTACCACGAATAATGAGCTTTAGTAATCGCCTTGACGTGGTCGTCTAAATAAATGCGGCGTGTCTTCAATTTATTTATATGAAACAAAGTTGCAAATAAGAATGCACTTTCTTCGGTAAGGTGTCGAGTATCGCGGGCATCGCGTGCGGCGTA
This sequence comes from Boloria euphrosyne, assembly GCA_951802675.2. Taxonomy (NCBI): domain Eukaryota; kingdom Metazoa; phylum Arthropoda; class Insecta; order Lepidoptera; family Nymphalidae; genus Boloria; species Boloria euphrosyne. The sequence goes on along the minus strand of OX637879.1, from coordinate 6,728,383 downwards.
CGAAATAATTCAGTAGATGTCACTCGTTGATAAATTAACAGGTAACTTTACGGCGTCATTATTTTTCTTTTACATACAGAGTTCGTGTGATAAGACTTTTAATTTCAACCTGTTGGAAAACGATATTATAATTATTTTCGCTATGCATGAGGTGATCCTCTTGTATGGATGGTGTGTCATACGAGTTGTTCCTGATACTAATCTGACAGCAGTATACAGTGTACATATATAAATAAACTTTTACATAAACTTACCTACAATACATATGATTTTATTCCAACACGACGTTACTTTTATCAAAACTAAAAAAACCAAATGAAAATTAAGTAAATTAAAAAAATATATCTAATTTTTTACGGCCGCAGATATTCCCACAAAATGTAGATTACTGAAGCGATATGTAAATTAAACCAAATTATTGTTGCGTGAAACTAGTTTCGGTATAATAGGCTCTACCTATGTACCGTTAAATATAGTGAAAATTGATTTAAAGCTAAATAAATACAGAGCCTTACCATGGCTTCCTACCTATGTAATTATGTATGTATATTGTACAAGGCACATATGTATATGTAATTATATATATTGTACATACGCACAAATATTATGTCGCTGAACTAAATCTTTGTTATGTAAAGTAATTCAACAATTTAGAAGAAAACTGTTTAAAATATTCATATTTCTCTGCTGAGTTGGGAGAAAGGAGTAATGTTAGAAAATTATGATATTAGGTATTCATCTTATTTGCCCTGTGACATGAATAGAATAGAAATTGCGCGAAACTAAAAATCAAACCTTTTCCTGATAGAAAACAGTGTATCTGGTGTTCTAGGCTATACTTTATTTTTCAAATAAAGGAAGTCGTAATACTGTGATGTCATCAAAACACATGTAATAACATCACTGTGTTTACATTTCAGATTTACGACTTATGGGTTCACCGAACTCTTCTAAATTGCCATCCTTTCTTTTTCTTCAATGGGATGACCAAGAAGATATTTTTGCTGTACATGGAACCAAATAGTTTGTACGCCTGTAGCTTTTACCTCTATTAACATAAGAACTAAAATATAATAAGCATTTATTCCATCTTTAATCCGTTGTACGCCGTTTGTCCTAATGGCTCCGCTCGTTTCTATTACACGGCGAAAACGAGGACGCAGTTAGTGCTTGGGGTAATGTTGTTGACAATTTTTGACATCTGTGATACAAATTTCCTGGATAAGTAAAAAGAAGGGGTATTAGGGTAAATAGACTTAACAAGATTCGCAATATGACTGTTGAGAAGATCGATCTATTAGTTATAAAAGATATAGGTATTTATTTCAATTTATGCATGCTTAATAGTGTTTATTTTCTATAAAACCTGTTTTGACCAGGAAGTCTTAGAAAGTGATCCAGTCAAGTCATAAATTACAAAATGCACTCCGGTGGTCGATAAGCGAAATTATAGCAGCAACGTTTAAATTCAATTCGGCCGCCATTAAACTGAAAAAGCTCCCGCAATTTACTCCTTAAATAACCAACATATTATGCACTCCAAAATAAGTCTTTTTTATTGCTCTCGACATTTATCTGCCACCGGTTTTTGTAACGTAAGCTCGGGCTTAATATTTTTATATGTTCATTACATACTAATTATAGAGTAGCAGGGAAAGAGAAATTATATCTACGCACATAATATATAAAATTAGTCACTTATGTAATATTTATGCATATGTATAAAACTCTATCTTGTTTATTACCTACCTTGGTTACATTCACATTATGGATAATGTAGAAAAATCTAAAGCTTATGGATATCAATGAAACATCTGTAATATACTAATACAAATTATCTATACTATAATATTTTAACGATGAAGAGTTTGTTTGTTTGTACGCACTAATCTCAGGAACTACTGTTTCGTATTGAAAAATTAACTCATAACCTTTATGAGTTAAAAGACTCATAATAGAACTCTATTCAATTGTTTTACTAAGACTACACACGACACAACACAAGAATGGTACTAACCATGATAAAATCATGATTTCTTTTCCTCTCTTATGGCTGTCTAGGACTTGAAACGGATACAAATCCAGAACTTGTATATGGATATACTCACTTACTAGATAACTCAGAAACTCGAAAAATCAGTCTTTATGATCAATAAATGCTTACGTATTTCTGATTCTCTGGCCGAATCAGTAGGCCTGATGCCGTCTAGAACATACGAGATCGTGGGACTTATGCATGATGAATACAAGAATTAATATTACAATATCTATAATACATCGCTTTTACAAACGATTGTAGTTTTATTTATATGCTAAACAGTTCTATTAATAATAAATTCGAGGTCATTATCAGATTTGAAGTAAATACACATGTTATAAATGTAAATCGTTACTGTAAACCAGTCTTATTGTCTGAAGATAAGCTGTAAGTAATCGACGTTACTAGAATGGAATTATTAATGAAGAAAACCGAATCATTGTTTATGAAGCCTTTGGCAACCGACCAAAGTTCCATCGACGTTGTTCTTATTAGGAGAATATAAATTTAATACAGCACTTTAATAATAAGATTGAAACTATCAATCTTAATTCATTTATACTTTAATGATAGCTATAAAGTATAAATCAATATCCGAAGGCGGAAGAGAATTGCTTGTTCTTTTTAAGGTACAATGTAAAATACTCCCAACAGATTAAACGCCCACTAAAAAAACGTTCATCTATAATAATTTCATTTCATTCCACTTTGTATAAGCTTTTCGTTAATGTTTCTGATGGATATTATCAATTCAATTTAGCTTTTACCAGCGAGATCAGGCGTGTGAACTTTATTTTTCAATTTGACAAAAAGAGGTATTATTAAAACTCCTACGCAGATGGACTTCCCAATACCTTTGTCGTACCTACGAGTAGTATAAGTTCGAATACACCCATTTTATTTAATAACAACAAGAACTGTCACCTATTTATAATATTACGAGTATATCATATTCATTTCTTTTCCATCTTTTCCAAAATCTCAAGCAGTGCAATTACATTTTATTTGTAACTAGCCTTTCCCGCGGCTTCGCTCCCATTCTAAAGGTCAGAAACCATTGATAATTATTTTGTTGCGAAATTATTTTAAAACTATGATATCTCGTAAGATATTCATTGAAATCAAATTATTCAAAGAGCAATTTTATTCAAAATTAAATACTTTTGATGAATATCTAATTTATTTGGATAAGGATTAATATCATGTTTATTAAACACCTTCGCAAATAATCCATTATCTTAAAACAAATTTGATTACAATAAAAAAGGTTATAGCGAATCAACCTTAAAAGATAGAGGGATATGGTATCGTGGACTTTCTTTTAGAACTTTTAAAGAGGAACAATTCCGTCATACATCATTTTTGCATAACTTTAACTGTTTACACAGCGCACGCAACGGAAGGTATCAGAATTAATATTTTTCTCCCGTTTTTGCAACATTTTTTATTGATGCTCCCCTCCTAATGGTCGTAGCGTAATGTAATATAGCCTATAGCCATCCTCGATAAACGAACTATAACGCAAAAAGAATTTTTCAATTCGGACCAGTAGTTCCTGAGATTAGCGCGTTCAAACAAACAAACAAACAAACAAACAAACAAACAAACAAACAAACAAACAAACAAACAAAAATACAAACAAACAAACAGACAAACAAACAAACAAACAAACAAACAAACAAACAAACAAACAAACAAACAAACAAACAAACAAACAAACAAACAAACAAACAAACAAAAAACAAACAAACAAACAAACTGTTCAGCTTTATAAATAGTAATAGATATAGATTAACTATTTTATATGTATCTTATCAGATGGTTCAATTTTTTTTTCTTTTTGTTCAATGTTCTGCCATGTATTGATAAATTCAATAAAATGTTGTTAAAATAACATGAACTAGCGTTTTTAAGAATACCCAAGAGAATCACAATCTATTTTTTTTTAAATCAGAGTTCAGGACGCGATATATCTGCATGCCAAGTTTTATTCAAATCTATTCAACGGCTTACTCGTGATAATAAGAAAAAGACAAAAAATAAACAACTTCACAAACTTTTATACATTTATGGCTTTCAGCTTTAGGATGCTTTGTTGTCAGTTTTAAGAGATCCAAAAGCTTAGGTTTTAGGTTCCAAAACTTTAGGTTCTGTAGACTTTAAGGCTACCGTAATCCTTATACTGTCGGTAAGTACGTATATTCGTATGTTTATCCAATGCATAAACAAATAATTTTATTGAAATTGATTACCTATTTAATAATTTGACCTTAAAGTATTACAAAATATGCTGTTTTAAGCGAGAGACGTTGTCGAGTGCAGCGAGGGTTAGGTTACGGCAATGAAGTAAAAAAAAAAACATCATGCTAATGTTTTTTCTATTAAGTACGTTACAAGATGTATAAACAGAGAGAAAAATTATAGCATAATTGAAAATATAAAAAAAAGGAGTAAGTAGTTTCGTAAAATCGCAACGTTAAATGCAACAAACTTTCATGTAAATAAAATATCAATACAATGAGAGCACTAGGAAATGAAATCCATAGATTGGCTTCCGTTTCGCTCGGTTCTCGATTTCAAATACAAACTTTTAATAAGAAAAGTTGTAGAAATAATATTATGAGCATTTTCCGTAACACTGTTCATGTTCTTAAAATACCTACAATTCTTGGTATAAACCTGCGTTTGCTTTAAAAAGTATTTAGTAAATTGCCATCAAATTTAGATTCAGTTTACTAACGTAGATTCTATTATATTATAGATATTAGATATGTCGATAACTGGAACATTAAATAAAGTATATATGTATAAAGATATGATGCTTCTACCATGGAGATGAAAACAGAATGGTGGACACATATAAAAATACAGCCAAATTGAATTTGAATTGAAACCAAACCTCTCCTTGTTGAATTCGGTTAAAAGGCAAGATAACCTTAGTTAAGTATGTAAGAGCCATGTGTTTTCTGTCCCTCCATATATATTTTTCATGGTTTAGGTTTACGATCCCATTAAGTTTCAATTGGTTTTCAAATATATAATAAAACAAGGAATTCCTTTTATTCTCAGTTCACATCTCTACTTGTTACTAAGGCACTGTGTCTTTTTACCAGCGACATTTTAAGTGAAAGTATATGCATTCAAACTCTCAAAGAATTACTAGTTGATTTAAAATTACCTTTCGTCACTTTACACTTTTAAGTAATAATTTATTATTAACCTATAAAAATTTAGGTACCTATTAACTGCTATTAAACAAAATAAAACATGTTGTTCAATGTATTTCGCAAGCATTTAAGTAATTATATACATTCCCAAAATGTAAGAGATATAACAAAAAAAAATAACGAAAAGGCAAAAAAGCGTGCGTTGGCCGGGAATCGAACCCGGATCAACTGCTTGGAAGGCAACTATGCTGACCATTACACCACCAACGCTCGCATGCTCAGTATGTCTAAATTTTGTAACTCTTACGTTTTACACTACATACTTTTTCATTACAATTATTTTCTCCCATAACAGTATTCCACAGAATTGATGAACGTCGAACGATTACCTATTCCATGATGTATTCTCTCATATTAATAAAAAAAAGTTATACCTATCTAATGTTAAAATAAACGATTAAACATAATCATTTTTATCGAATGGCGTCACGTAATGAATCATTACAGACTTCAATACATTATTAACGCTTTATTTTATTCGCACTCTGACAGTGCAAAAGAAATATAAAAGCGATAAGCAAAAAATATATCAAACATTCCATTGAACAATAACGTATATAGCATATCCGCAAGTACGATCGGCTTCGTCTCAGATAAAGTACGATAACGTCTTAATGGCTTTGAGTTTGACTACTGGACTCCTTAAAGCGAATGTCAAAATCTCCATCACTCAAACGTCGTATAAATTAACTGTGCTCCATTTGTCCTATTATCTTGGACGATTAACTGGACGTCTGGCAAAGAGATAATACAGACTCAGTTTGAAAAATAAAGGCTTACCTAAAAGTAATTAGCAATCGATTTACATAATATATAAACTAACATTGGCCTATGGCTTCTGCCGGATGCATTTCTATTAATCAATAATCTCAAAAAGCTACGTTTATTTTAGAATAAAAAAATAACACACTCATTCATCTACATTAAACTCTAAATTATATTGTTCTTTAAACGAGGTGCCACATAGTTTACTAAAATTATAATCGATTAACAACAGTCTCATTTTAACCCGACTTGAAAAAAGAGAATGTTCTCAATTTTCTTGATGATTGAATTTTCATCTAGGTATACTTCTAGAATCCAGGTAATATTGTGATATCGTTTGTAATTATTGACTATTAAAGACAAAAATAATACGATATCTAAGTCAAAAAATCTAAAAAAAAATAAAAATCTCCATACATTTATCAGTTCAATGCACTCGCTCTTCGTTATTGAGCTTGATTTGTCTTGACAAGCATATTAAACGATCTCGGTTGTATTTCTAATAATCATACCAGTCATACTTACAAGACGGCTTAATATTGCATGTGAATTTTGAAGGTAATAGTTTATACTTATTTTCAAAAAAGCATCCTATAATGTACCTAAATAAGTATTACCTTTAAATGCGAAAGTTAAGATTTATGAATGTCTGTTACTGAATCACACCAGAACGGCTGAACGGATCTGGATGAAATTTGAAAAAGAGATAGATCAAAGTTTGAAATAGTAGATAATTTTTATGCTGATAAATGTCCTGTTTAGATTTTTATCTCTTTATCACATAGTAAGTGACAGACTATAGTTTTACATTTGGACATCGTTTTCTTTTTGTTATTTAATTTCTCTTTAAGTTTAATCAAGGATTTGCTTTAAAGTTAAAGATCAACCATTTTTAAAGTTATAAAGTGATATAGTTTGTAGTTAAAGCTAAATAAAGAAGGCTATACAAGGCCGCATATAAAGATCTGCGAAAGATATTTTCCCATAAAAATAGCGGGTTTTGTAAGCGTACGGGGTAATATAGACTTATACCGGGGAAAATGGTCGCAGTTTATTTCTACCATCCAATATTTAGATAACGAAGAATTCGGCTAAAAAATATTTATTGACAATTATCTGCGTATGCTGTTGTACTCCCTAGCACATAATCTTTGGGTTATTATTTTTGTACTAGCGACTAAGCCTCGCTCCGGTTGTGTAAAAATTATCACAACATATTATACTTAGGATACTTAATATCCTTATTAACTTATGCTGCCGGTAGAGTAATTGTTTTATTACTTTTTACTAACGCAAACGCACTGAAAGTCCACTTGTAGGTACCTACCTATTAACCTACTTATTAAAAATTTCTGTCATTATGTTAACTTTTTACTGGCACTTATAATAAATAGGTAAATAGATTGTTTAAAAGCTTAAATATTAGATATAGACGCAAATGTAAAAGCGATTGCAAAGTTTGATAAAATTGCTTTATGCATATCTTCAAAGTAAACGGAAGGTATTATTTTTTATTACCTTTTTCCAAGTTCAATTATAGGTGAAAACACTAGGGTTTCTATTGGGTTTTATAACTATAAGCAAAGAAACCTAATAACCTCGATACTAAGAACTAAAGAGGTAAGATGTAGGAAGATAAAAATGGAATTGAAGTCTTATTAAGTACCTACTACATTTATTTTAACTGTTCATAAAATTTATGCGGTAAGGATAACTCAATTTATAAATTACAAAATATAAATCTCGTAGCAGCCCACGCGCCATAACATCTGTTAAAATAAAAGAATTCGAAAACATGCGCACCTCATGCTCATCTCGTATAAAGGCACGTAATTCGTAATAAGATTAATCGTCCCTAACCAAACTTAACGACATTACATCTTAAAATATGAAAATGCTGCAAACAATCTGTACGCTGAATGAAAATATACTCATATTAGCCAACAATGTAGTACTCTTATTTAAAAGTAATGTTGCTGCGAGTAAAAATACCTAACATAAATCTTCACTTTGTCGTTCCCTGCAGGAAAAAATAGTAAGTGGAAGCCCCAATAACTCACATTCATGCAGCTACGACAAATTACCGAAGTTATGGCGATGCAGAATAACACAATCAATTTCCAAGGGATGATTTATATCAAGGGTTTATTCAATCCAGTTTCGCAGGTGAAATAAAAAAACATATTCAGTGCAACAAACAACTAACTATACAAAATGTTGGTAAATAATTTTAATATTAGCAAAGTTAGATTAGATTTTCTAAGAAAATTGTACTTTATTATAATTGTAATCCCTCTGGCGTTTCTACTTAACGCGTTACTTCACGCTAATAGCATTACCTAGTAATGCTACGCCAAATAAAGATAAAAAATGCAAGGTTTATTTTTAGAAAACTTTACTGTTTATATAAAAAATAGAGCTATGTGACTGAAAGTAATGTTTTCAAGTACAGACAATGTAAACGGTTGGACAGTCGTAGTTTTGCTGGTATTAATCGCCCTCGTTGCACTCAGTTGCACATGAACAGGCAACGAATAATTTTTACGACTTACTAACTTTGGGCTTCATATTTATAATAATTAAAAGTTTTACTGAATTGCGTAATCGGTACTCATGGCTAATTTTCGATAAATAGCTGATGAAATAATTTCTTAGGTATACCCGAATATTCGACATTATAAATGAAACTACCTTTTCGGATTTTGTCGTAGATTTATTTAGTTTTTTAATTCCCGACGTTTCGAATGCTTTACCAGTTTACGGCAATCATAGCCACGGGCGAGACTCAGGTATTTGACTATTCCATTTAAAGAAATGATTGGATTAAATAAATGTAAGACTGTATCTCATTTTATTTTCTCATATAACATTGCAGATTAACTCTTACAAAATGCTTTGTTTAAATTAAAATTGCTGAATCAGAGTATTCTGTTGGTAAGGTGTTTTCTTGTTTTACGCATTTCGTGTTGAAAAATCTCCTTAAAAGAATAATACGAGTAATGTTTCCATTTTTCAGCGACATTATCCACAAATTATATTTTTTGTAATAAGATACGAGTAGAATTCACAAAATCTTTTTGATCTTTGTCTGATAGAGCATATTAAATACAACTTTAATAAAAAATATGAATATACTTAAATATGTACAACACACTAAGTATGCATTGATAGTGATTTAGGAATCAATTGTTTGGATGACTAATAAAAGTATTAATAACATTATAGGTACGTAAAAAGAAATCATTTAAGTACCTACCCATGTATACTTTCAAATAAGTTTCAACTTACCAGGATAAAATTAGTTATTTATTTAATTTTACGGATATCTTTATTATAGATTTATTATGTTTATTGATGTATTGTCATAAATCAATTTTAGATGCCGATACCACGGACTATCTTTCCCTTACAAATTTGAAATTACAATACACTATCATCCATCATTCAGATGTCTTTGACAAAGCGTTCTTATTGAATACTAACATAATAATATAATTGATAATAATGTATTTTATAATCCTGTAATCCATTTGCCTAATTAATAATTCCTTTTTCTGAAGTAACAATAAGTTTTAGCAACCGAGATTAATTAAATAAGGAAAAATATATTATTAAAAAGTAGTACTTAATAAACTGTAGGTACTAAGGCAATAATAACCTTCGTAGAATATAACTGTTCCTTCACATAACCATTACAGAATAGGCAACGATTAAAAAGAACTGAAATTGTATAGACGATCTAAAATAGGTCAAAAAACAGCGCACGTAAATATTATTTTTACCTTCAATCGGTACAATGTATTCAAAATATTTCTTCGCATTACTCAGCACTATATCAGTAGTATTTGCAAACAAAACAAACTTGAACCTAAACTTTACAGAATCAGCAACAGGAAAGGTGTTAACAATACAATAGTAGTGTACGGGACACTTGTATATTTAATCAGTTTTTGATTTATAAGTTCGCAAAACTGACGCAGAAATGAAACAAAATACTACTTACTTATTCTACGATTGAACAAAGTGATAGCTTCTAAAATGTGAACATCACGTGAATTTCATATGTAGTACGAAACAAATTTATTTATCTATGTATGAATTTTATAACCATTTTCTCTCAGGGCACTGATAAAAAGCTTAGAATTGTCTGAAACAAATCTGTTATTTACAAGGACCCTCATCTCTTTTATAAAGAATTAAAAATAAAGCGACATTCATGCTCCCATGAAAATTAGCTAAAACCTTAATCGTGTACTTTTTAATACCTCTCTTTAAATTCTCCAGGCGCCCTCGACAAATATAACTATTGTTATTGCCTAAATGAAATTTCACGGATCATTCAACCATTGTAATGGTATTACTAAACTTAATTTTATTGAAATGCTTTATCTATATAAGTATCTATTGAACTACTATGTTCTAAAATATTTCAAGAATAAAATCAATTAAGTACTACTTACTGTAATTAATAATTAAATTCATAGGTATATGGTAAGGTATCATAATATAAAGAGTCAAGTCCTATAGGTTGCATCGTAGGATCCCAGTAAATTAGATTTTCATGAAATGGCGTTTTAGTTCTATATTTTTTCAGTGTCATATGTGTTTATGACATACTTTTAATGAATCAATAATTTTAGAAAAAATCCTCACTTTACTCAGTCCCTAGTTATCTATTGTAATCATCATCAGCCCTTTTTAACGTCCCACTGCTGGGCACGGGCCTCCCTCAGTACGAGGGGAATCAGGCCATAGTCCACCGCGCTGGCCCAGTGCGTGTTGGCGGACTTCACATGTCTTACGAAAACTTGCTAGGTTTTCTCAGACATGCAGGTTTCCTCACGATGTTTTCCTTCACCGTAAGACAAGTGGTAATCATGATAGAAATAATTCGCACATGAAAATATCAGAGGTGCGAGACCCGGATTTGAACCCGCATCACTCGGTTATACAAGCGACGCGTTACCGCTGGGCTATTGTAATAATAATATTAATTCCACAGTGCACAGTAAAATCAAACATGGTATTTGTTGCACTGTTCGTGTTTTTATTTGTTTTGTGTAAAAAATAATAATAAATTACTTTGTGACAGTTTTTAGTGCAATGGGTTACTGAATTTCATACAAAGCTGCCCAGCCGTTGAATCATGAAGGAAGAACAAACACACATACTTTCACATTTTTATAGTAATGTGATGCGATCTTTAAAATTTAAAGATTTTTTTTTTCTTTAAATTTTTAGTAAGCCTTCCTAATTAAGAAAAAGATGTAAGATTTATTTTTTATTACCGTCATAAGATTGTAATCATACTGTACTTTCTTTGAAGAATTACCTTTACATACTTGAATTTGTACATAATATATGTATTTTATTACGATAATTATATTAATGAATGTAAAAGAAATTAGTTAAAGGTGTGACAGCTTAACTTGTTTAAAACACAAAATTACATATATCTACAGGCTATATTTAACGCTGCACCTAATTTGCGCATCGTAAATAATAAAGATATTGGCACCGCGGGACGTGCTTCAACTTTTATCGGCGGAATCTTTGCCACCCTTCATTTCTCCGACAGATAAGATTTATGACATAAATTTTAGTATTTATATTTAAGCACCTTTACTTATATTACTTTACTGATTGCTTTATTAGCTTTCTAAATTTAGGCAAATTAATTTCGAAACGCTTAAGAGTTTTATTTATTTTAAGTTGATTTTAAGTCATTATTTTAACTTATAATAATAGGAAAAGTATAGGTAAAATGTGTATATTGTTATTAATCAAATATTATTTAATATAATATTATAATCTATGTACTAGTGTTCCAGAAAATATTGACAGTGTAGGTACCTACCTATTTATGTTTACATGTACGCAAATACTCTTTATTATAAATCATATAAAGCTTTAAAGTTAATCAAAATGTTTATTTGTTTATATAGATAATACACTTATCTAAACGCACTCTGCAATTTCTTAAAATCAAATATTAGCCGCTATTTTTCGCTAATGTAATCTAGCCGAACCTAAAGTCTCAAGACCAGCTTACGATAAATACAGAAAAAATAAGGATCCTATTTATGCAGAGTCAATCCCGAGTTGCCCATTGAATTAGGCAAAACGTGCTTATTATAGAGTAATGAGAGATCGTTACATTGAGTTGAAGATCTTCGACTTCACAACTAGGTATAAAAGTATTTAAATCCTTATGAATAATTAATACAGCTTTTTCTCCCACTATTCTGAGCATCAGCTTCATGTTTATACATGAGTTAATTAAGAACATAACATTTCGTATATTGTTCTCGTGGCAACAATAGATGGAGCAATTCCATTTGTCAGTGTTTCCAACACGTCTGAAAAGTGCAGACAGACAATCTCATATGTTCATAAAATCCAAAGAGACCGCTAAACTAAGCGAATGGCAGAAATTAAATAAAGATCCATCGTAGAATTATAAACGGCGACAACTTGGAGTGTACTCGCTATGCTTACTAATACTGTTGTATTATATAAGGTTTTCTTATGTAAAAGAATAGAAAGTAAATACATAATCATTAGTTTTATTTAAAAAAGAAAAAAAATTGTTTGTCATTATACCTATAGATACATATGTTGTAGGTATATAATATATATTGCATCACGAAGTCGCTGCTATAACTAAACAGCCAAGATAATGATAACTTTTAGCAAAGTTTGTTTTGTAGATATTTCTTGATAAAAATTACTGCTCTATCTTCTATAATATAAAAATGAATCGCAAAATGTGTTGGTAAGCGCATAACTCAACAACGCCTGGACCAATTTGGCTAATTTTTTTTTGTTATGTTTGTTATTGTTAGGAGAAGGTTCTTATGAAAGAAAAAAATAAGAAAGTTTACGGAATATTAGAAAATTTAAAAAACTTTATAAAATTAACGGCATTTGACGTATCAGTTATGACCGTTGCCATGGTGCGTGTAATGGTAATTCATATTATAATCAAGACAAATATACAGCGGGCGGTGCAAAGTTAAAAATATATACAACACGTACCTCGGGACGAACACGAGCGAAGCGAGGGTGAGCCCCTAGTTTCTTGATAAAAATTACTGCTCTATGTGAGGAAATAATCTGTAACCTCTACTCGAACACACAATTTACACTGTACTTGTTTATATAGCTATATTTATATTTAGTTAGATTTAAATTTAGAATTTTATTTTATTTTTTTAAATAAAAGGAAATTTTGAGATCATTCGTTGATTCTTAGCCTACAAAATTTAGTTAATTAAGACGCCTCAGCACCATTAAATGGGATTAAAGGAATTCTTTTTCCGTAATAATTTCAAGAAGGTTGTTGCCCTTATACTTCAGATTGATGAATTAGAAGTCTTTATAGGTTCATTACTTAAAAACAAATTATTTTTTTATTTGTTTAAACGTGCTTACGAAACACGAAATTATAAGAGTAAGAAATTTAAGTACTTTACTCAAATTAGTTACTATTTACAGCAGTTAAATAAAGGTTCAATACCGATTTTGTCTACTTGTAAGATTAGTAGGTATTCTTACTTTCTGATTTATATCAGTACAATTTATTTGTATAATATTCTTTTACATATTATGGGATAACCTACATAGGAGTTCGTATAGGTCTACGTCTACATTTTACTTTTCCGTACAAAAGATCTTGCTATTTTGGCTAGCAGGGAAAAAAGCATTTTTGAATTTATCTAAGAGAGAAAAAGAAAAATTGTTTACTTTTACGACAGGAAAAAACTCATATAAAATAAGCCTAGTTAGGTATGTTTTCCTTAACGCCGTGACAGGGCTTGGGAATCGTAAAGAAATTAGTGTATTTATTTCTCTATAGGTACCTATTTATTCGTATACAGTCCAAGGCTAAATTAAATGCTAGTAATTTCAGTTAGCTTGCTATTTTATTTGTGACTTACCGCACAAGTTAATTGAAAATAACCTACGTTATTATAATTATTATAATTTTTTATTACAATATACTTAAATGTATTTTAAAATATTTTTGAAATTTATATAGACCAAGTATAATCTTCTTAAAAGTATATAAATCCTTACTAATATTATAAATGCAAAAGTAACTCGTTTGTCTGTTTGTCTATTGCACTTCACGCCAAAACTACTGAACCGATTTAAATGAAATTTAGGCAGAGAAGGACATTGGCTACTTTTCAAGGCGAAAAAAGGGCTGTAAGGGGATGAAAGTTTGTATGATAAATACGTCATTTTTAAAGCTAGAAGCTTGAAACTTATTTTTTAAGCTTTTGATAAGATATAAGTAAATAAGGTAGACATTCAAAGTTTGTAAAAATTTTACTAAAGGGGGTACCTAAGGACGAATCCGAGCGAAGGGAGGGTGAGTCGCTACTCGCTAGTATTTAATAAACCAAGTATAATAAAAATCAACTCACAATAAGCGATGTGTTCGCTAACACAGGTAACTTTAACAAATTAGATAGGTTTATATCTGAGTAACACCCCCTTTGCGAGGCCAGTTAATAATTTAAAGTTTTATAACGCGATAAAATGTAACGTTTACAAGGCAATTGTAAAGAAAAAAAGCGAACTTCATAACTTATCTAAGTTTATTTAGAGCAAGCTTTATAATGATTATATCTCTCTTGCTCTATCTCATTGATATTTAATAAAAATAATTGTGATGGGTAATCTTAATACTATAAACAAAAATGTGCAATAAATATCAGTTACATCAAACAAAAATCCCAAAAACTAAATGTTAATCCTAATAAAAATTAAAATCAATAGATTTTGCTTTTTTATCTTATATTTTATGTTGTTTTACCGTCATCAAAAAAAACTATAAAACCTTTACGGTATATCGTACAAAATAACCGCCTGGCAAAAATATACATAAAAATAAATATTGCTTTTATTAACCCGACCTCGTTCCTTTGTTATAATATGAACTTACGATACGCGATAGCAAGGCAAGGCTTGGTATAGTCCCGCCAACATTGTGCCAAATAACTCATAAGTATCCTATTCTCTACTCTAGCCTCTAATTTTCTATCCATTAGTAAAAATCCCGTTAAAACTTTTTTTATTATTATCCCACTATTTTATTATCCCAGGATAATAATTTTTGTCTTGTTCCTTCCCACCGGTATATTCTATTCGCCAACAAAAGTCTGAAAAAGGACAAACCAAAACGTAGTATTTTTAGGTCACTGGTATCGTATACATAAATATAATATATGTGATCGTAAAATTAGGATATATTTTAAAATCTATTAAGGTTAAAAACGTAGAAAATTTCATTCACTTTTCGTGAATACGACCTATGACAAGTAGATGTAAAAAAATCATTCGTCAGACATTAGTGATAAAGTTGTAAGTAGGTATCCTAAAAATAGCGTAAAAAGTATTTTTGAGAGCTGTATATTATGTATAAAATTGTTTATAATATAGATGAAAATATCTATATATTTAATTATTTATAACATAAAAGGTGGTATATATTGATATTTTAAAGTTTAAAAAAAATGGCAAAGTGGAGAGACGATTCAAATATTAGGTTAAGAGCCTTCTTGGCATTCAAAGTCCATCCATCATCTAAACTAACAAAGTATTTTTACTGCCTTTATTTACAATGCTTAATTTATGCCAAAGTAGATATTATATTCTTGGGTGTATTAAAATAGCAAGTAAGTAATTAAATATAATAACCGGGGATGGTATGCTTAAAGCGCTCAACACTGTGTCGCGCGGATGTTGCATGCATATTAAATTACGCATTTTGCAGCTATGAAATTGTCGTCATGTAGGAACGTATTAGTAACTTTACTGTAAATAATACTTATAAATATTAACTACATATACTTTACCCTCAAGACCGTATAGGCTTGAAGTTAAATAAATAAAAAAGTGAATGCATTTTTAATACTAAAACAGGCTTTTATCTTTATCATCAAAATCTGTGCTTTACTCGTTTGATTAGGTTAAGCAAATTAGACAGGCCTTTTTGTATAAAAGTAAAAAATAAAAATCATCCCTACTAATATAAATGTGAATGTAAGTTTGTTTGTTATGCTTTCTCGCGAAAACTACTTAACCGAACATCATGAAACTTTGTACATTCTTGGAGGTATAGGAATTAGGAAGTAACATAGGATACTTTTTATTTAAAAAATGTCAAAAAATCTCAAAATCTAGCTTCTAGCATTCCAATAATTAAATTTTTAAACTTCAATGTATGTAGTAATTTTTAAAAATTGACAATCCCAGCCAAGCAATTAAATATAGTTATTATATTGATTCATTTCTATTGTAATTATCTCTGATACTTATTTAATGGCTTCAATGCGAACGAAGCCGCGGGTAAATGCTAGTATGTTTATAATTCTATGCATTAAAATGCCGATTTCCTAATTCACCCCATTCATTCGCAATAACTGACAGAAGTTCATTATTTACTTTAGTATGCAAACAAATTTTTTTAATAGCAAAATTATTTAATTAAAATAACCAGCTGTTACCAATACTTTATAAAAATAATACAATTAAGAATAAATACACAAAATCATAAAAAGACAACTTAAGCTAGTATCCTATGACTAATAAAAAATATATCAGTCCACTGTATAAATATTTAAAAGCGCTATTTATAGACTCTCTCAAAATATGTTAAGTATAAATTGCTTAGCCGATATTATTGAGAGCGAGCATTAATAATAATGATACAGGTCATATGTTACTGGACATGAGTTAAAATACAGATATTGCAAGATATATATTTACGACATTTATTTTTGGCTGAAAATATGTTCGAATATATTTTTTTAAATTGAATAATGCAATGATTTTAAATCTTGAAATTGATGAGGGCACTTTCCATCGAAATACAAAATGTTTGAAAGAAGATGTAAGCAGTGTTTATGTACATTAAATCCTGACAATTAATTTAAAAGAAAATTTCATACAAGAACTCATAATTTTAACTCATTAAATGTCAAAGCAAAGCGCCTTAAGGTAAAAGCTGTTGTACGTTTATGTTTTTACTGTTTTAATGTAAATATTATTAACTTCTTTTTTTTAGACATTTTTAAATTATTTTAACAAACTTTAAAGCTTTGACTTAGTATAATTAAAGAAACTGAGATTTTCCTGTTAATTTATAAATTCGATAGTTTGTGAGGATGTATTGTTTCTTACTCTTTCACGCAAAAACTACTGAACAGACATTGATAAAACTTTATCATATGAGATATTAGTGAGATAGCTAATACTTTAGATAAAGGAGTAAAATGTAGACTTTATAAAGTTACATAATTATTGTAAAACGCGGGCTAAGTTACAAGAAACCACTAGTACCCGTAAGTGATAAAGCAATAAATTAGATACCTAACTATATTAAATAATATTTGTTTCTTGCTTAAACAAGCTGACCTGACGTTTGTCATATATTATGGATATTAGTTAAGTTTTTTTTCGTAATGGCTTACATTAGTCGCTTCTGGACCAGTCGTGTGTTTGACATCCTGTCACATACTTATTTCAAGAATTTTTGATCCGTTACCATCCATTAGAAGGGATTTGAATTTCACAATTTTATAAAATATCGTTAACTTCGGCTTCGGAAATGACTTCCTAGCGCGGGCCCATCTTAATTATAACTTGTCCTGATTAATGACGACATCCAATATTTTTCAATTTCGTTTGTTGCTCATTTAATGCTTATAAATCAAATGTTTAGGAAATACTAAATTTCTTTCGTAATAATTTATTATGAACGTTATCCAGCTATAAATTTTTTGTACACATAAGGCTTATGTTCTGACTGACATAGTGGTTTATATACTTATTTTGATAAACATTCTTGCAGAAATATTTTGATTACTACGCCTTTACTTTATGTATTGCAAAGAATTACTTTGATACGTGGCGATTTTAAGTTTGTATAAAAAATTCTATATATTTTTTTATCGAACAACTGTAACCTTAACCTTCTTAGTCGTAGTAACATTCTAAATGCGAAAGTTTCTGAGTGAATGAGCGTGAAAGTCAGTTAGTGATTGACTGGTGTTTGTTAGTGTTACTTCTTCACGCTGTAGTGGCTCAATAGGTTTTGTGAAATGGGAAATGATTAGCTTATATATTAGAATAACAAACATACAAACATACTTTTTCTTGACGTATCTACAACGTAGATATGTTAGAGCGAAACCGAAGAAATACGATATAAAATATCAAATATTCACGTAATTCTGAGAAAGTTTTAAATATTATAAATGAAACTACCTTTTCGGATTTTGTCGCGGATTTATTTTGATTTTTAGTTCCCGACGTTTCGAATGCTTTACAGCAATCATGGTCACGGGAGAGACTCTCCCGTGACCATGATTGCTGTAAAGCATTCGAAACGTCGGGAACTAAAAATCAAAATAAATCCGCGACAAAATCCGAAAAGGTAGTTTCATTTATAATGTCGAATATTCGCGTAAATCTAAGAAAGTATTAAGTTTTAAATAGGTATTTGGTCATATTATAAATTTTCCAAACTCAAGTATTTACCACCAACAGTCAAGCTTAACTTTTTCTTATATAAATGTTGAAATACGCGCTACATAATTTATAATAAGGATACAATTAATCACTTTAATGTGTTATTTCTCATTACCAGTTTAAAACTGTCATAAACAAGCCTTATAATATTATCATACAAGATCATCGATGAGGTACAGTACTAAAGTGAACTGTAAGCTAGTTTGGTTACCAAATAATAAATATCGGAACTATTAAGATCGAATATCGAATGTATCGGCAATTGCGAAATTGTGGTACATAATTGCAGAGAACACGTAGTTTGGCAGGTAAGTAAGGTTGTGAGACTAGTTGAAGGAGTTGATAGGTAGCCAAGTGTTTCATAGTAAAATGGTTTCAATTCGCAAAGTCGGGTAATAGTCGTGCGTCGTGCCGCGTTCACACCGGTCGCCGAATGTGGAGCACACTGCGGTTAGCGGCGATGCCTCCGACAAAAAATCAGTGTAAGCTCCACACGAAGGCGTTACGGTCGCGCGCTTCACCCGACGCCGGCTCGCGACTTAACTCTCGCACTCGTAAACGCATACTTCATAACTTCGGAACTTCGCGTGTGCACTTCACTGGCTAAAGAGCTAGGAAGTGGTAATTTAAACTGTAAAGTGTCCTTGCAGTGTGTAAGTTAGCAACATATGGCCATGTCCGAGGTCCGGTCTCTATTCGGACTGATTGGTCGTGCTATGATAGAATGATAGGCGAGCACGTGTGTACCTATTTCATAGAGGCTCACCATTCACTTATTCGTTACTGTACATTATTGATAAACCATTTATAGCAATATATAAAATTACATTTAAACAGTTTAAATAAGTTAGATTTCGTAAATAGTTAAGTATTATTTTTCTAAGGAATAAACAAAGCTAAAGTACTCGTAATTCAGAAATTTATGATAAAGTTTTATATTTCTTATGTTTGTTATTTCTTATCATAATATTATGATTAGTAAATTTATAAAATTTCAATTAATTAGACTGACTTACATATTGTCCATTTTTTTGGTAGATAACAATAACAATAGTTCATTTAATCGCCATTCGAATATCCATAGATCCTTAAAAATTCAAAGATTCATTCAACGAAAGTTTTATATATTTTTAGTTTTTTATAAAGGTGTCCGAATATATTTTTTTACACAAAATACATCAGCTAAAGCAGTTTAGCATGAATCTTTCGCAGGAACAATGAATACAAATTACCCTTGTGTATTTTATTACACATATCATGTAAATAGATAATATTTATCTTCGCACAACACCTCACCATAAGCCCTCCTATCTACACAAAAGGTTATTCCTCTCATAAATCCAGCAATAACGATACGAGTGCGACCAACTGAACAAATTTTCCATAATAAACCCCATACACTTAATCTCATTGGCAATAAAATGTATTCAATATTAAAAAAATACACGTACGAAAACATGTAGCGATAAGAACATAACAATTTGAATCTTTACAATGTTTTTCGTTGGTTTTGAAACAATTATTTTATTTCGTGGTACTCGAAAAAATACATTTATTTATATCAGAAAATACCTAAACTATTTAAGTTATGTACTTATCACAAATATCAGCAAGTAAGTCATACCTATCATAAATACTTATTAGAATCGCTTCGAAAGTTTTAAAAGTACCGTAAAGTATGTTATGTGTAAAAGTTTGACTATTTCTAATAATAAACGTTACAGACATAAAGATTATTTTATTGATAAATAAATTATTTTGATTAAAAAAAATACAAATATTGCTTACATACAAAATTATAACCATACTTATGTAGTATAATATGAGTAAAAATATATCGTACGTTGAAAAAGTTATAAAAAAAAAAACAATATAATAATTATTCAAAAATTTTCGGTCGCGTTCTTTTTAAAAATATTTTAACATATTATAATCTCATTTTTTTTTATTTTATAGCTCCAATGTAGTGCAACATGGCAAAAGCTTTTCTGCATCGTATACGAAAGTATGCAGATAGATACTTTTAACGGAAATTGTAATACACTTTCTTTACTATGCAAGTTCACGCAATCTCTTACATCTTATGCTATTTGAAATATTTTAAAAACTTTAATAAGCAACATTTCACCTTAACAACGAACCAGTTTTATACATAATATAACTTTTGAAGCATCTATAATTATTACTCGTTAACGTAGGTACGATTTGTAAATTGCAGAGCCTAATCGTTTACTGAATTAACCCCTATTTTAGAATATTTTTTTATGACAAGAAGTTAAAGACTATTCTAATAAGAAAATTATAATTATAATGATACAATTATTTAATTGGAACTGATTGGTTAAAATGTTTTTCAATTCTAGAAAATATAAGAGAAAAAATGTATATATAAAAAGTATGCATCCGTCATAACTTGTGTATTAAATCTCGTAGAAATAAAAAAAACGGTGGAGCTATAATCATATTAATGAGTTTTCTGTATTTAATGAAATATTAAACAATATTTTTTTTAAATCCTAATAAAATTAGCATTTCAAATCCTAAATAATATTATTAGTAAGTAATTGACATGTTATCTACATTTTCTTATCTATTTTTAGTTTATTTTTTTGAAATAAAATAAGAACTTTGGTGGAACTAAGACTTCTGTTGTCCAGTTGCAGAAGCTCTACAACGTACGCTCTACCCTAAAATATTATGAATGTTATTTTTATATAATTTTTATAATCCAACTCGGGCAAAGCCTATATAGGTTTTATATGCCCGGAGTATTATGCATACATATGTCATATGTATAAGTATATACTAGGTAACCTCTTAGTAATAGACCCCGTACTTAAACCGCGACTGATCAGATTCATCTTGATAACGCGAGAGCTATATGGTATACGTGTATTATTAAAAATTAAAGTAATACATAAATCTATGTGCTTTCATCAAGTTTTTATCATACTTATTTGCATTATCATTTCGTACTAATTGTTAATTAAATCTTAATATGCTAGCGACACGTATACTAGTTGTATTCTGGAGACACTAAGACGGGAGAGTCACAACGACTCTGCATATCGCAAATGAGAGCCTCTCTATAACGTAGGACCCTAATCCGTAGGCAAAGTCAGACGCTTAAACTATACTTTTAGAACTCTACATTTGTCATTTACTCATATATTACCTTTCACAAATATTATTATTAAAAAGAAGGCTTAATAAATATACTTGTCAGTAAATATCTCAATTAAAACGTTTATATAAGGGCAAGCAGTAAATTATGTCGAAAACACACTATAAATGTTCTCAAATTATGACAAACTTACGAAAACTGTGCCATACACGCTTGTTGTATTTAAAATACAAACATGTTTTGGCGGTAATTGTAATTTGAAAATTTCCTCGAGTGAATAGTGTAAATGTACTGTCCAGAGTTACAGAGTGTAATGTACAGAGCCCAAGCAAATTGCCTTACAGTGGAAATAAAACGTGGAACGCACAACACTATATCAGAAGGCACGTTAATAAAATATCTTATATAATTTCACCTGAAAAGGTAAACACAACCAAAACTGACACAAATATACATTTCATACATAAAATATTTCCAAATGACATAACATAATAATACCATAAATTGTGTTCCGCACAATTGAGCAAACTTAAGATACTATTTAAATGTAAGTCGCAAGTTTTCCGGTTCACTTTATTACATTATTTAGGTTCGCAATAAAATTTACAGGGACTCTCTGACGCTCGTTAACTTTCTTGGTTCAAAATTTGACTTCGTCAACTGCCATAAGTTAACTATCGAATTTTAACTCCGCAACTTAACCTACTCGATCCGCATTTTTAAGATTAATTTTCTGATGTATTTAGCTCTTACTAATCCACTTGAATATTAATTGATTTGTTCTCAATTCCTGTATTTCAAAATCACTACATACTAATGTTGCTTCCCGCTGTCTGTCCCTATGTATGCTTAGATTTTTAAAACTGCGCAACGAATTTTGATGCTGTTTTTTTAAAAGATAGAATGATTTAAGATTAAGATTTTAGTATAAAATTTGTCAAGCTTATGTATATATTTAGTAGCGAAACCCGCGGCTTCACTCGCGCTAAATCTAGGGACGAGTCCGAGCGAAGCGAGTCGGTAGTGATTTTACAAGTTGCAAAATTAGGTACTTATAATATTAGGCTAGCTACGTTTTTAATGCTTATGAATATTAAATAAAAAAAAATATTCGGATTAACTGTAATTTAAATTTATTTCCAAAAAAAATTACCCTTTATTTTTGTTTTTAAATTGATGATATTGGTTCCAATAAAATCTTTTATGTAGCCCGATTAGAATCTAACAAATGTACTTATTATCTTTTCCTTATATATTAAGACACTTTCTAAATGAGTATGCTATAAATAAAAAGCGTGATATTACCATAGCGACTACACGCGTATAGATACGGATACTTTCATAAATACTTTGTGTATTCGTTGAAATCATGAATAGTCAATCCTAATATTTCTGATCACGTCGCGTCCTTTGGGTTTTGGCCAAGTAACTTTTACTTCATTCGACCTTTTTGGACCAAGTTTAAGACGGATGCAAAATTGTAACGTTGATTGTATTTTTTCTATATGTTTATGATTTAAGTGTAAATCATTTAAAACATCCTTTTCTCTTTATATCTTACAGTAAATACCTACTATCTAATGTAAGATAAATTAAACAGTTTTTATAATTTTCTAATAAAATAAAAATAACCGAAGTTATTCCTTATAACATTAGCTATCTGCAAGTGAAATTCCCGTCAAAATTGGTCCAGCCATTTCAGAGATTAGTCGGAACAAACAGACAGACAGACTACTGACAATAATAAAAAAAAATATTTTTTTCATATATATAATTTCATAGGCATATTACATATAAAAACAGACACTTCAATTTGATTTATACGTACGATATACTGATAATTATAAATTTAGAAAAATATAAAATAGTTATTACTTTTAATAGGAAATAATAAATTTTGTGACTAAGCTTTTGTGAGATTGCTTAATAATGAGGTAACTAATTAAGTTTCTGTGATTGGTGACATACAAGATTAATGTTTTAACATTTGTAATATTGCTTTAGAAAAATTTATAAAAAATCAGGAGATAATTTAAGATCATATTGAACAATACCTCTTTAATGGTGACAAAAAATATTTATTTTGGTAGTTTTTTTATTAATTTTTATAAAGATAAACTAAACTTAACTGACTTAACATAATCCTTACTAATATTATAAAACACGAAAGTAAATCTGTCTGCCTATCTGTCGCGCTTTCAGCAGTCGGGTAGAAATAGGGGATGAACATTTTAATGGAAATTACGTATTTTTAAAGCTAGAAGCTTGAAACTTATTTTTCAGGCTTTTGATTAGATATAAATATGTAAGACATTGAAAGATTGTAAAAATATTATACTAAAGGGGGTAACTAGGGACAAACACTAGTAAAGCTAGGATGAGTCGCTAGTATTAATATTTCCTACTATATATTTTTGGAAAATTTTATTGAAAAAGTCGATATTATCAATACAAAAGCCGAATCTTTGGTTTTAAGAATTTTCGTCTATCTGCCTGTCTAAGATCGCATCACTATAAAACCACAGTTATAAAAATAAAAAAATCTTATATCATCTCTGAGAAATCAATACTAGCCAATACCTTTACTAAACTAAACCTAAAAAATATAGATAAACTAACGACTCACCCTCGCCTCGCTCGGGTTGGTCTCTAGGTACCCTCTTTGGCATAAAATTTTTACAAACTTTGAATGTCTTACTTATTTATACATAACGACAAGCTTGTACTGTCAACACTGGAAAAAGTTTCAATTTGACAGCAAAATTCACATTAACAAAATGATCCGCCATTTATTGAATTAATGTGTTACAAAATATGTGATATATGCAAACTTCACATAAACCATCTACTAAATAGTCCGAACAAAGCCTAAACATTTGGTTTGGATAGGTGAGCCCGTTCTTGAGTTATAAAATTATAACGAAAAATGGCATTGATTTTTATATATATAGATTAGTTTTTATGCTGCCGTTTCGTAAAAAAGTTGTTGTTTAGGGGTAGGCTCTATGACAGTTCGAAGAAAAAATGTACATAACGTAACATTTGAAAAAAAAATCATTCTTGGCCTTGCTTTATCTTTATTATCTAATATTTTTTTTATATAACATTTCGCATGTCACGGGGCAAAGACAAGAAAATATAGCGATTATGATAAATGATAGTGTATAAAAATAACATATTGAAATAGGATAGTGAGAAAGTTTTTTTTATCTTCTTTTATTTATTCATACACACACAAACGTACTGATAAACCCATGAAAAGATACACACAACAACAGTTAATACTTCCTCGTAGTAGTGAATATGTGTATCATTCAAAATATTAAAGCTAATATAAACCATCAAAAGAATAATTTATATATTCCTTTTTACTAAGCTAGTTAACCACTAACTTAATTAACAACTTAGTTAACAACTAACCGTACAGTTAACATTCAGTTCTAATACATATGTAGGTGAATACACTACAATAAAATTTTATATTTATACATAATATGTTTTGAAAGTTCGAAAGCACATATTCAGAAACATAACGTGAAATTTCTTAAAAGTTCAACCTTCATAAATTCCAAAAGGAGTAAAGTAAATATCAATTATAATTACGTGATTGTTTGCAATTCGCGGCTCTGTGGGACGCCACCTTTCCCGGACAGACCTTCCTTTATCGGTGACACTTGGTAAATATATCGTCTGATTATTTCTTTTCTTTAATTTTTAATAAAAAACTTCGTAATGGTTTTGTCAATTTCCGTCAATACATGCTGCTGTGTGTTTTAAATATATGTGATTATTAGTTTTAATTTAAAAAAACAGTGGTAGTCCATTGGTAACGAATTCAAATCCGGTTCTCACTGCACCGGTCAGAAGTTCAGTTGCGAATTATTTCAAACATAAAAAGATAAAGAATAATATCGTAATAAAATTGATCTAAAAGCTCCTTACTAATTAAGGCATGTAAAGTCTATCGACCCATATTTGGTCAGTATGGCCATAGTCCACTATGGTCCTTCCTTCAATGCGAGGTGATTGAAAAAAGCCCAGCAATGATAATAAGAGCGGAATTATTAAAAAAATTAAAAGTAATTTAGATTTCATTACTAGAAGTAGATACGTTACGATAATACATAACACGTCATTAGTTGTATGCCTCGAAGAGAAGAACATTGTACCCGCAAAGTTTGGACGTTTAAGAGCAGTAAGATTGATGAAGCTTTGTGGCACGTCAGCTTAAATGGTCAACAAGCTAGAGTTTGATATTAATGGTCGCATTTCAATTAGACCTTGTATTGTCTCAATTAATTTACTTACCCTGTGCCTATATTTACATTAAACTAGGGTCAAATCCTCACTTCGCTTGGGTATATTTTTTAAAATTATATATTTTTTAATATCTTTTAACATAGTGTGTCACGCTATCTTCTACAAATCTCTATACTAAACATTAGGACGATACTTGTAGAAAAACAAATTCTACCTTTGACTACACGTTTGGCTCAGTTAGCAGTGAACCTCCTTTCTGCGCCAGCGGTCCCGGGTTCAAGTCCATTTGGGAGCATTCATTTATTGAGCACGAATGTTTTCACTCTAGTCATGGGTGTTGATATTTATAATATGTATGTATTTAAAAATTATATGTGTAGTATATTAACTATCTGGTATCCGTAACACAAGTCTCGTAGCTTACCACGAACTAGATGGCGCTGTTGTAATAACGTCCCAACAGATTTTATTTATTTATTCACCTTGCCTATAAAATGTGTAAGGACTGTTATAACAAGAACAATTCATGTAAATCGACAACACGTAAATGTAGCGTACATGGTAGTAGTTAGTACCCACCAAAAATGAAAAACTCAAACTAACTTCTTTTGGTGGTATTAGCATTTCTCATTTCAAATTACATTTACGCACCATACCAAACTACACATAAAAAGTATGAAATATATATATTTTCTAAGTGTAGTATAAGTTTTATATATTTTTTAAGCAATTTATAAAATCCTTAATATCGATAGGTATTGAGGAGAAAAAAAATATTCGACACAATATGGCAGTGGCACCAAAACTTGTGCATTTTAATTTATAATAATATTACTCTCACAATAAAGACGAATCTAACGACACTTCTCGAGATAAGATCCATCAAGCCGTTTAGGTTACAAAGCTTGCCAAAAAATATACAGACGTCAAACTTGAAAGACGCAACCCTTCTTCAGGGGCAATTGGGTAATAAAATAAAGCATACAATCATAAGTAACTACATAGGACATTTAAAATTATAGTATTTTTTCCATATAAAAACATAGTATTTATTGTTTGTTATAAGTAGGTATCTTAATGGCACAGCCAAAACAATTAATTGTATATGAACAATTAAAGTAGTAGTAGGTAACAACACAATTAATTCGTCTATTTTTCCTGAACCATTAAAAGTTATTTTATAGACAAAAAATGTTTCATTGCTCTAATGTTTTGATCAATCGCACGAAACTTCGACAAACAACAAATGTAATCGATTCATTGGAAGTATAAACGTTATCTATTAAATGCTTTTAACAATATTAAAACAATTTCGCTATAAGTGTATGTCGTAAATATTTACGTAATACGTACGTAACTTATATCCTAAACTTCTCAGAAAAATCCGTTTAAACGGAATAACGGAATAAACGGTTTAAATAATCCGTGCTAAAAAGCTTTCAACTAAAGAGTTTGATTGAATAATGAAACGAAAATTGCGTTGTCAATTTAAATACTTAACTAGTTTTGCCACAACATTGCACATTATTTAACTGACCGCTTTCTGTCACATCTGATCGCCATACAGCTTACAGGACTCAATCTAATAGAGCCGCTATGACCTAGATGCATCTGTTTTATCTTAATACATCGTTTGCATCTACGTCGCTTGCAATAAGGGAACCGCTGACGTAAATACCAACTGATTATGCTACCGGGCGTAATTACAGGAAACATTGGTATACCAAATTACCCTCTTTCGATAGTAAATTCGCTTTTGTAGCCTTTTGGTAGTTTTCATATTACATAATGTTAACTCGATAGATCATTAATAAATCTAAGCTATTATATACTTTATATTTGTCACAGATCACAAATTTTTATTCCATTTTTGCTGGGCATTGACTCTCGATGTGACCCTTTCACATTATAAGGCTGTAGACCATGCTGGCTAAATGTAAATTGGCGGGAACTCGTATTTCAAAAACTTATTGAA
This sequence comes from Boloria euphrosyne, assembly GCA_951802675.2. Taxonomy (NCBI): domain Eukaryota; kingdom Metazoa; phylum Arthropoda; class Insecta; order Lepidoptera; family Nymphalidae; genus Boloria; species Boloria euphrosyne. Next base: position 6,700,451 of record OX637879.1, on the reverse strand, counting down.
AACTCTTAGTTTTTCTTTAATGTTAAAGGCGTTTTCAAAATAAGTTTTTTTTACTTTTCTTGTTTTATTATCTCATAATATTAGCTTAGTTTTCTTACTTCATTTTTTGCGCTCCCCGCCCGTATTTCAATTATGTATTAACATATCTTTAAAAATCATCTCCCGCTGAGTTTCTTTCGCCAGTTCTTCTCAGGTCAGTGGATTCTTCTTTCCCAACTGGTAGTAGACTCATGACGTTCAGTAAAAAATTGCAATAATTTTATGCTGAATAAAATATTTTGAATTTGAATTTGAAAAACATAGCCTATCTTTTACTCTGATGTATAAGCTATATTACTGTAAGAGATTATCAAAATCCGTTAAATAATTTTTATGTCAACAAAGAATCATCAACAATATCTACCCTCTCGAACTTCTTGTTACAATTATTAACACTTAAATTTTGAATTTAATAAAGTAAAAATCGTAAATGGTAAATGAGATTGGACTTATGTCTAGAAACTATTTTATCTATAAATTATTTAAAGGAATAATAAAATAAATATTCTCCTAAATATAAATGCAAGAAAATGCTTGTTAAAATCAAGAGTGGATCAACATATTAATTCACCTCAGACATCCGACTACTTCGACATGAATAAATATGCTACTATAATAAAGGTAGAAATGCACGAAATATATCTCAAAGGTTGTCCAAAGATAAAAGAGTGCTTCCCTTCCCTTTCGAAATGTATACTGAGTGAAATGCTTCGGAAAGATTTACGGAGCATGTAAAAGTGACATTTATGACTGTCAAACTGCCCTATTAATTAGTCCAACAGTGGTTTTGTATGTCGTTAAAATGACATACAAATTCGTAACATCACATTAAATTACACAAACGGCTCATTATTTTATCGAGGTGATTTTTCATAAAGTTTCATTAGGCTAAGCTTGTAATTCTCACCTTAACGTATACTCTATCCGGAACGGCGATGACATTTTAACAGCCAGTAATTTTAGATGTTTATTTTATAGCTTTATTACCACGATACCACGATAAAGGCAGTAAATGTTTAGAATAATATTGCTTCAAAGAATCGCTTTTTTATATAAAATCCGTAAAAAAAATTAAAACTTTAAATTCCACCGCTACCGAGGCGTTAAACATGGCAATTAAAAAAAACGCAGCTACAAAATGTCATCAAGAAATCGCTTAATACGGTACACGCAATGAAGCTGGCCATAACAAATGAGCCACAGGTATTTAGTACTCATAAAAAGCCCTAAACTGTCCAGACCTCATAACTGGATGTATCATTTAAAAGCCAAACATTTCACAATTCCATTTAAGTGCTATTAATTTGATCACTCAAAAAATCTTGGCAAAATAAAAAAGAGTATAATTTTTGGATATGACCTATTTTCTGATAAAAAAATATATTTTAATGAAAGAACTTGTATAATTCAAGATAAAACACGATGAAATGTTTAAAAAAAAAACTCTTTAAAGTAAATGAAAGTAATAAAAATGACGTTAATGGCCGCGTTAATCGTCTCTTAAATTAATCTACAGTATCCAGGGGAAAAAAATCAAAGGTAATTTTTCATATAAAACACGAAATTCACACCATACGTGGGGATAACCTATCGGTATTTTCCGCCTTAAAATTTGATGGTTTCTATATTTAGTTAAACTACTCGTATATAATGGTTTAAGAATAAGTAAAATGTTAATGTAATCTCTACATTTTATAAAACAAAGTTCTACGTCGCGTCTGTCTGTCTGTCTGTTCGCGATAAACTCAAAGACTACTGCACCCGTTTTCATGCTGTTTTCACTAAAGTATAGAATGGTTTTCCAGGAAGGTCTTAGTATAATATTCGTCTAGTATTAAGTAAATAAAATTCTTTAATTGTTAAATTAGTAAACTTACGAAGTCAATTTGTTTTCAATAAAATTATCACATACAAACCTACCTCTTGAATCAGTCTATTGATATAAAAACCTCAATTAAAAACCGTTTCGTAATTTGGAAGATCTAAGCGTAAAGACGGCGGGAAGTGACTTTGTTTTATAACATGTAGAGATTGCCGTAAATCCAACATTACAACAACTAGCTAAAGAAAAAAAAAAAATTTAAACACTTTTTATGCCAATTGGACAATTAGTAGTAGAGTATTAGACAATTGATGTTTCAAAAATCCTGATAAACAATATATTAGGTCACCTTTTAAATTCTGTCTAATTGAAGAAATATACTCATAATGAATAGGGCTAGAATTAAAAATATAAATGTAATAGAACTCTAATATAAATAACCCTTCTTACACTTTTACTACTCGAGTGGAGACCATTTGGTCTCAGAAATAAGCTGTCTTCATTTACATACATTAACATATAAAATATAATTAAACACATGTTAATGATAATATGAAAAGCTTACGCGTATTGGACGACTCGTTTGGCTCAGTTGGTAGTGACCCTACTTTCTGCGCCAACGGTCGCGGGTTCGAGTCCCGCTGGGGGCATTCATTTGCTAATCACGAATGTTTGTACTCCAGTCATGGGTGTTTATATTTATAATATGTATGTATTTAAAATTTATATATGTAGTATATCAACTATCTGGTATCCGCAACACAAGCACGTTACGTAGCTTACTGTGGAACTAGATGGCGCTGTTGTAATAATGTCCCAACATATTTATTTATTTATATAGCTTTAATTTCCGTTTAGCATGAACACCACATTATATTATTATTGAGTAACATCGAGATAAAAGCATTTATTTATTAACGCGCCAAACCAGTTGCAAGAGATTAACAATTTCGCGTAGACTAATAAAGAAATCAATTCTGAATACAGTCGCAGTGGCGTAAAGAGGTTTATATGTTCCATTTAAAATGTTTACGTTAATTAAATTAAAAATCATATCTCTCAAAAGTGATCTGAGTTAAAGCTTTTATGGTAAACAAAATCAGGTCTTACGCATGTTTTTATACTCGTTTATAAAATAAAATTTATGTAACGTCAAATTAATGAAACTTTATCTTATAAATCCATCAAGACAAGTATCACATAAATCTCGAAATACACGAGCTTCCGACTGGGCCAGGAAAAAAATAAGCAAATGAAATAAAATAAATATACTTATGTACTAGTTTTTGTTACAAATTGCTCTTAGTAAATAATTATTTTAGATAAATTCTGGTTAATGAAGTTAGAAAAAAAATATATAAAATTACATACATATCGTAAGTTTTTAGTCTGTTATTTTTTCAACTTTTATATACATCAAATTAAGAATAATAAAATACACAGGGTACTTAACTTGGGAAGGCCATTTTCTCTTAATTCGGCGTAACGTTAGCTTTATGAGATGAGTAATACTGTCATCATCCCTCCAGCTGCAAAATCAAGCCCAGTGTTTATATTTTAAAAACATCACTTTTATAATTATTTAAAACGCTTTATTTTTTATACTTCACTCATCATGAATAAGCGTTAAGGCCCTAAACCAAAATCTGCAAAATATATGTTTTTAACCGTGTAACAGATTCTTAGTAACTTAAAAACAATAAATTGTGAATTGTTTCTTTCACATTTCGTCCAAAATGAATACAAATTTCGGTCTGTCTATCAATTATTAATCATAAGCAACAAACTCTCTAATAGGTACTCGTACTTGTACTGTAATATTTGTTTAAGATTGCGTCACGGTTTTGCACTTTTTAATTTCCAGTTATTCTATATATTTTGTGAATACCTGTAATATTGTGATAAGATAAGAAGATAATCTTCTTGTCAACTGTAGACTCCTGTAATTACATATTACAAAGATGAATCGTACATTTTCTATGTTATTAGGCAAGTATTTTCCTGCCATTTTTTATAATACATTTTATTCTTGTATGTGTGTTTAGGTTATTAAGACCCTGCTATTAAAAATAGTATACCTTAGGAATACCTAAATATTATTCTGCCCCCCTAAGCACTTTTGTTTATAAATTGCCACTTTCTCATAATTGTTGTGAATTGTTTTGCTTCTTTTTGTTTATAGTATAAAATTATAAATTACTTACTTCTATCCTTTTAAGCAATAAAACTTATATAAAAGTAATATATAAAGATAGATGACAACGTCTTTTGACTTCCATATATTACCATCAAATTGTAGTTATGCCTATCTTTCTCAGTTTCCACACCATTTGATCACCTTATCTCACATAACACTATCACCACGAACATTATACTTCAATAATTTTACTCCTAAACCAGGAATATCTTCTTTTTACGAAAAAGTATGTGGCATTCATACAAAATGTTTTTTTTTTCTAAATATATATAATAAATAGCCTCAAAACCGTGCTCAAGCTCCTATGTTATTCAAAAGAGGACATATTTATAAATTACAAGGATGTTTTAAATATGGATTTATTAAATAATTGATTGTAGTTATGTGAAAATCGATGTTATTAAGAAATTATATTTTTTCATCAATGGCACTTACTTAGGAAAGTATATTAGACAAGATAATTTACAGTAAAAAGTTTAAAGTTGAAAGTGTAATTTTCTTTCATACTAAAAATAAGTCGTCGAAGGTACTCAAAATAACTGTGTTGTTAATCAGCAAATTCTGCATTAATCCAATAGATGTATGTACTGTAAAAGCTGTATAGAAAGTCCAACTAATAAAAACTTTGTAAGATTAAGTGCGTAAAGGACAGTGACGCGAAATCTAAAAGGATTTATATATACGAGTGTGGCGAGACGCGTTCTACTCCCTGATTCTATCTCAAAGCTTACGAGACGTTATTACATTTAGACTCATAGATATGTCAAATCAATGTCAATAGAGACTCTTTATTTCGATAGGTCTCTTGATACCCAATCGATGGCCAAGCCATATTTTCTTTAGGAGGGACAGACAATCATTGCGTCGTAAGTGCGTTTATATTTGATTCGATTTGCTTTTTAGTTGAATGGTGGGCTTCTGTATAAAATTAGCGGTAGAATCGTTGAACATTGGTACATAATTGGTGGCGAATGGGTTGTGATGAGCGAGCGGACATGATCGAGGTGTATAATAAGCGGTGATGGGAGGTCGGACTGCGCACGATGCGCGCGCGCATTGATGGAAGAGTCCTGGTCGTCGGGCGGCGCGCCGCTATTGCGCACGCGGTCCTTGCCTCTAGTTCTCGAAGCGAGCGGCGCTCCAGCACGGCAGCCGAAGCTCGACCCTCGCCAGCTTCTAACTCTAACGCGGCATTACTACCCAGAGGGAGGTTGGGGATGGGGCGTGGCTTTTGCCGCCACTATAGCGCAACTGTTGGCACATGGGTTACATCAAGCAGCCGCTATATTAACCGTAGAAGTCGTCAGGCGATTCGGTCCAGAGTTTCGTATGCAAGCAGGTAAGTTCGATATACTTGTATAATTGTGATTCGTATTGGTTGTTGGTTGACATATTAAAGTAGATAAACAGGACAGCAGATACTTATTTATGTTTTGTCGTAGATTATTTTCAATAGAGATAGAATATATAATATGTACCTTTTAAAAATAAGGGAACATTAGTTCATAAAATTAATAAGAGAAATAATAAGGTAAATTTCATTTCTTCAAATGAAGTGTTATTTGCTTGGACCACGGATATCTTCTTTGCTACAAAAATAATATTAAAATGGACACAAAAATTTGATGAAACAGCTTTCATTTTCATTTCGATTAGAACAAAATACAGAAATATTTATGAATACAACAAAATATAATACAACAAAATGCATGTAATAAGAATACAATGAGAGTTAATACAAAGAAAGAGAAAATTAATATTTTAAGTATATATTTGCCTCTTGCGATTATTTACGATCCCTTAGGGCTGGCGCATTGGATCAAATCCAATCTCAGATCTGTAAGTGTTAGGACAATAAGTTTCCAATGCGTCTGGAGAGTTGTCGAAGTTAGTAAAACCTCACTCACTTCGCTGTCATGCCAAAACTGAACAAAATTTACTTATAAATCGATATATGCCTATTAAAGCATTTATTTCATTCTCCAAAAAAATGTTTTTCACGAAGGAAAGGGTTGTTTATTTGTTTCATCAGAAGCCTAATATCGGTGTTTTGACTTTTCCATTTGCAATATTTGCAATCGTGCCAGTAAATACACTTTGAGTGAGTGAATCAAACAGCCTCTCGTATCTAACAATATGTAAGATCAGTTTACCTTCTAAAAGAAAAATGACGACATTTTTCATGAGCAGAAGCTTTATAAATGTGAATACTTATACATATCTTAGGAGAAATTGAAATTTATATTACTGACTGAATATAAAATATTGACGGCGTTCACGCCTAAATTTAACTCTGTTAGAAATGTTTTATAGAAGTTTTTATGAAAAAAAGGAAAACTTTATTTTTATAATCGGACTTCTTTTCTTGTAGGTAGTGCTTTTTAGAAGATTTGCTCTATAATGTTAATGGGCACGTAAGTGTAATGACTACTCTTATGTACTGAACAGTTTACTAATATATGTAAATTATAATAATAATAATTTAAGATATCTTTTACTATTATTATTTTTAAGCATAAACTGATAAATGAATTAGGTACCCGCATTCTATTAATTTAACAAAAATTATTCACAAATACTTAAATATTTTAATATTAAAAAAAACTTATATTAGTCGAAAAACAATCGCTACTCTAGTTTATCACCCCTTGTTACATTTTATTTCACGCAGAATACGTCCGAATGGGTTTCAGTTACACTCTCCTCGTAAAACTAACAGTCGATAAATATAACATAATGTGTCTTAAGTGTCGTCAAGAATCGATTATCGTATTTAATAGAGTCGTTATCTTTATATCTGGCGACAATTCCATTCGCAACATTGCTATGAAATGGGTCGTCGTTAGATAAAATAAATGTCGTAAGACTCTTAAGGTATATATAATTTTCTTCATAAAATCTAATAGTTCTTTTAGAATTAGACAAGTCTTTAGAAAATGCTAGCGAAATAATGCAATTTATTTTTGGGTTACATTACTTTCATTACAATGTGCAATACATTACAACTTCCTCACGGATTTACAATAAAAACTGATGATTCAAGAGTTCTCGCAAAAGTCTAATTGTTTGATAGGGTTGGCTCATAAATTTTCTTTAGAAGACGTGCGCGCGGAAGACTTAAAATATTGTATTTTATTTCATCCATCTTAGAGTTATTATGACAGAGAAAATATATATGGAATGAGACAATTGCTTGCACTTTTAACATCATTACTGTTCTTCTTATAGTTATTTGGCAATTCTTACAATCTACGTACAGTGATAATTAGAGGTAAATCAAAGGATAAGGATAGATATTATTACCCATATGGAAAATAAAGTAGTATTGTACATGAATACTTAAGATCAACTTTATAATCTTAAGATAATTAATCTAAGATTCTCTAATGTGATGAATGAATAGTCGCTACATCAAAAATTAAGCGCAATTATTATACGTTAACACAAACAAAAAAAAATTGACGTGATCGAGACGAATTTCCAAAGTTAACTGAGTGCACCCAAATAACGAGAAGATGGATTGCCGATTATGACGCGTGTTTTTTACTTGATATTCGCAAAAAGCGCTAGACCGGCAAAAAAGCTAGTCAAGAGACGGGTGGCCGCCCGCCTAACTGCCAATCATCGACAATCGTTTATTAGAATCGACGCGAGGCGTGAGCCCGATACAGCGTTACGTGTGTTACGCCGACCTCACCAAACATTTATCATCTCAAAGGACGTTTAATATGTTTTCAGGCGGTGACAGCTCTCACGATAAGCGATACGCAGTGACATTCATAATTTGCGAATTTTCACCATAATACGCTCTACGGTTTGCGGTCGGTGATTTGTGAAATATGTAATGCTAACGCGTAATAAATTAGCTCTCGCTTCTCCCGGACGTGGTCGCTTGAAGCCAAAATTATTTTCTAGTTCCTTTGAAATTTCCTTTTATCTCATCTTATTTATGACGTGCTTTACGATGTCAGTAACATTTTAATTATACTGTAATGATAATAAATCGTGTTTCTCCTTTCTATACATCAGTCATAAAAAGTTATGACTACTCAACTACTTACTTTTATTAATATCGAGGTTTCGTGCTATAAAATATAGGTAATTTGGCTTAGATGCGTAATAGATTATATTTAGTTATGTTCGCTTATATCTCCTTACAGATGATCATATTCAATATAAAATCATTCTCTTATCAATTTTTTCATTATTTCTCAGTTATACTAAATTGTAAAATGAATAATAATATCTTTTTATTAAAATTTTATGTAAATAAAATAAGTTTTCGTGTATTAAATTTAGCGGACATTCTGGCTAATACTATACATGGAACTTTTATTATCAATTGAATATTTTCAAAGTTTAGCAAGTTTGACTAGTTTATATACTTAGTGTACACTATCTTTGTTACGATAGAGCGAAAGCAAAAAAAAACACGTTACTCTATCGGGATATCATTTTTATTGTGTTGTTTTTTCACTATTTGTAAGGATATCCTCCGTAATAAGATATAAATCAGATAAATACGAGGAAAAAAAAACATTTTAAGGTCAATCCTACTGTCAGACAAATGGGTTTTAAAAATATTTTATCAATTACAACTTTTCGTAATTTAAAGCCTAATTGGCAAAAAATATACAAATGTAAAACAAAATATGTTAAAAAAATTAAGAAAAAACACGGCGCCACAAATATTAAGTTTCCGACATATCAAAACTTGTTATAAATGAGGCCCACAACTACCAATCAATAACGCCAGAGACTGGCAAAAGCACGAGAGTCATCGGAACATCATAACAGGCTACATATATCAACAGTTTCCCTTTGAGCTTCCGTAAGCCGGCGGGATATTAAAAATCCCATCACTCAGAAGAGTTTAAAACATCTAAAGAATTTCTTTCAGAGACACATCCTCTATTCGTCTTATTGTCAAAACTACGCTATAAAGATACGCTTATAACATCTATCTTACGTTATCATTTAAAAGGACTATATTTCTATCAGGTACTGGCAAACTCGTAAGCCGTAAATTAAATAAATTAAACGGTTTTTATAATTTTCTAATAAAATAAATGTAGCCTAAATTACTCTTTATAATAATAGCTATCTGCTAGTGACAGTTCTGTCTATATCGGTCCAGCGGTGTCAGAGATTAGCCGAAACCAATAGACAGACAGACAAAAATTTTAAACGTGGATTTTTCGATTAAGTGCCGTATATACTTTCATATTATGCATTTAGTGAAAAACTGTTAATTTGAAATTACAAACAGACACTTCAATATTAGCTATCTGTATGTATGATGTATGATTTACTATTAAAATTGCCAAAAACAAAATTATACAAAATTGTAAAATGTAAAAAATATAATTTACTATTTTATTAGTTTTAGAAATTTTGTAACAACATTCTTTAATTTGTTTTATTTGCTGTTGAATGAAGCTGGACTTTTCCGTAAACTAGAAGTAAAATGTTTAAAACATCCATAAAATGTCGGCAATGTCAACACCATGTGTTCCGCATCATAAAGTTGAAGTTTACTATTTGTCGGGTCCTGTTATTCGTCTTCAGGTTATTATCATCAGGGAAATATCTGACTTTTGAAACTTGTATGTAGTGAACTTAGAAAAACTTTTTTATTAGGCTTTTAGCACTTACAAAAGGGCAAATTCATAAGTACCTAACTCTTACTTATTACATTAATAATAGTTTTGTTTATAAATTGTTATTATTTAAATCTATATCTATAAATAATAATCAATTACTGTCCATAGTCATGCTAAATCTCAAAAATGGCTGGGCCGATTTTAATAAATCTTATTTTCATTTTTTTTTCTTTTTGGGCTGTCTGGGGTGGTTTAAAAACAACAAAAACAAAACAGCTGGAAAATTGAGAAGTCCAGAACTGTGTATTTTAAATGGGAATCACCTTTTAAACATATAATGTACCTATGGGCGAACCCGAGCAAAGCAAGGGCGATTCGCTGGAACACACATATTTATTATTTTTAAACAAAAACAAATATTTTTTGTAATTTAAACTTAGCAGTACATTATTAATAATTAAAAATTAAAATTAATTTAGCTGAACTCGATAAAGTAAGGTTTAATTTTAGTATTGTATCAAGTTGTAATAGAAACATGTAAAAGACGATGAGGCAGCAAACTTCTTTGAAACCGATATTGAATCGGTATCCGTTGAGACAACTAGAGATTTCTCTTCAGACGTTCCACTGCATTTGTTGCCGACTATAGAGTAAACTTGGTCTTTATTTATAGCCTAATATTTTGCCTTTACTGTAGCTCTTAAAAATACTCATTCTCAAATATGAGCTTTTGAAAGTTTAGAAATGGAAGTGATTTATTTTCTTTTATACATTAATTACGTATTTATTTACCCTTCGTATCTTGATATGGTATAATTAGTCATTTATCTCATTAGTCTTTTGCCGCCCACGTCACTACCGTACATACACTTTATGATAATATAGACATACGACAGCTTTTAAGTTTTGACCAGTTAAACATCGTTAGTTTAATTTAATAACTTCTTATTCTAAATATAATACTTAAAAACATATAAGTTTGTATACGGTTTTGTATTAATCTTTTAAAAATCTGTGTTTAGATTTATTCAGATGATTTTTTTTTAATTTAAAGAAGTTTTGATATTTAATTAAATCTTTAATCTACCCGTAGATATCATTAAATATCAAAACTTTTTATACCTACTTCTTACCCCATAAAAGTAACTAATACGATACGATATGAATGACGTAATAATAATAATAATAGCCTTTATTCAGACACGATTGTTACAGTTTTAATCTTTACAAAATTTTAATTATTGATTATAATCACAAGTATTTTATGATTTAGGTAAGTTGACATCGACAACGGTCTGTTTGTCACTATTGGCAAAGGCCTCCTCCATATCTTTCCATTCTTTTCTGTTATGTGCTATCCTGGTCCATGTTTTCCCTGCTGTTGCTTTTATTTCATCCTCCCACCTTAAGAATTGTCTACCACGTTTCCTTTTTGCGTTTCTCTGGTACCAGAAAACCAAATCTTGGTTTTTATTTTGCTTTGCCGCTTATTATGTGGCCAGTCCATCTCCACTTTAGTTTCCGAATTGATGAATGACGTATCAAACAATAGGATCAGACATACATACATACAGGTCGAACACATAATCCTCCTTTGGTACGCTGTCGGGTGAAAACAACATGCGTCTATGTGCTTATCCAGAAGATGCTATCTTAATTTTGTTGAAATTCATGTTTACTTAAATGCGTTGAGCTTTTATAGCGTGAAATTATTAGGTTTTAAACTTTCGCATTTATAACATTATTAAATGTTAGGTTCACTTTGAATATTCTTTCAAATTCAAAATAATTATTAAAAAAATAAATAATAATAAAGGATAATAAATTAAGCTACATGTTTATAGTATTTTTACAGCAGCAGAACTTTTGTTATTAGGTACAATCTAGTTAAAGATCAGTTAATAAGCTTTGTACCTATTTCATTAATTTACTTTTGTTTCGTCTGGAAATGTAGATGCATGACATGATGGCTGAAACGGATAAACAAAGTTAAAACAAAGCAGCCGTCATCAATCTGCTAGCAAGATTAAGCATTGTCTAAGAGTTATTCTTCTAAATTCGTACTTTGTGGTGATGCGATGCTATTTAAAGTGTCGACGAACTTTTGAACTCTGAGTAACTAAAACTTTTTCAATGATGTTTGTCGAACTCGGGAAATCTATTGTAAACTTAACTTATTTTCTTTAAGACAATGCGTCAATGACATCACCTTTTGATGAGCACTTTAAAACTGACAAGGCACTGGATTTATTTGAGTAGGTACTAAAAATGACTTTTATGATTAATCTATCGCTTAGTCAGTTCTAGTCCACTTAGTTAATTAATGACTTACAAAAGATGTTTATAGATAAGTTTGAAAAACATTTGATATCGTTAAAATAATATAGTGTACATATATTTAACTTTTAGAGTAATAAATTTATTTATATTTTATTTATTTTTTGAAAGACGATTAATTCCTACTTTAATATTAATTGTTGGTTGAAGTTACCAACCTGAACGTATCCAAGGAAGAAATATCTTTTATTTTATACTTTCTTTGCTTCTTTGCCTTTATTAATCAGATTTTTTTATATTTATAGATACATAGAGTTTTAATTAATTATATTAATCATTTTACATTATAAAATTAAAACTTAAGAAAGAATCTAAACTATCAAAGAAAGGCAATATCAAAGAGTAATATAAAAATTATTTGTCTATAATATGAGTATTCCACTTTATAGTGGAGAGAAACTAAGGTGGGTACCCCATGAATGGAACAGAAAGTCGTATTTGCTCATACATCAAAGTTGCATTGAAAAGCTTAACAAATAAACCTGTTTAGATAACATATTATAATTATTGCGGTTGATATTTATCGTTTAAGTAACACTATTTAATTTATTGACTTAACCAAAGTCGTGATATTAGTATAATAAAATAAGATTATTCATTAGAAATGAACGAACGTGGTCCAATAATTACAAATGTTGAGCCCGTGCCAGCTGCTGCTATCTGTTTAATTAAAATTGTAGTTTTAATTTATTTTACAGACTTTCTATTCATTTGATTTCTTATTATAATTAAAATACTTAAGAATTATATATTAACGGTAAATATTTGATACAAAGCTTAAATAGCAATATGCAAATAAAACTATTAATACTATAAGTGCCATACTTATTACATACACTTTTCAAACATCTAATCAAGTATGTACGTAATGCCTTAAAAATTATATTATTATTCTGTGTTTATTTTGGTAGGGCTTTTCAGGGTTGAAGCATTTTTGAACTGCTAGAAGTAACAATCAAAACGTGTATTCCTAAAGCTTTCTTTTGAACGATACCATTATCTATACAATATATTCTTTTTTATATATTAAATAGTTTGTAACATCAACAAACAAGCTTCTTACTAGTTACATATGTGATTATATATGGTATCTACTTGCAAGAAAAACTCAATTTTTAACACTTTTGTCTGTCTGCCTGCTGGACGGCTGGACAGATTTTGACGGAACTTTCACTGGCAGTTATCTGATATTATAAGAAATACTTAGGCTACTTTTATTCTAGAAAAAGAATTAGGGTTCAGCACAAAATAATATAAAACGTACCTAGTACGAAGAACCCGAGCGAAGCGAGTGTGTTGCTAGTATCCTATAGAATATGAGATTTAATTTTCTTTAACTGCCTTATTGCAACAGATTATAATTATTACGAGTTAAATATAAATACAAAAATATTAGCAGTAAGGTACAAAATATATTTAAAACACAAACACGTAGCTAATGTATGAAAGTTATTTTAAAAGTATCCAACCAAGGCTTCCGAGGCAGCCGAGATACATGCACGCGCATTTTAATGATTCTGGATGATAATAAAATATCAAGATCTTTTTACCGCCATCGTTGCTCAGCTAAAACGTGACATACCGTACACGATGCCTCGGATGATGCGATAATTAAAGACATTTTCGCAGTTAATAGCCACTTCATTTCGTGTCGTGCAACGTGAAATATTGCGCCTTTCGCATTCGTGCTTGTTTGATTACCATTGATTTGAATCTTTGCAGCTTGACAAATAATAAATTGCATTAAGTATGGCATTACCTTTAGTTAATTTCCTAAATAAAAAGTACAAATAAACAGCGTTCACAAAAATACCACTCTTAAAGGTGGCTTTAAAATATGATACCCTTCATCAATATAGGATTATATTAAGTTTAAGAAAATAATAGGTAGGTACTATTCCATAAAAAAAACTGAACTTGCCATTTTATACTAGGGATAAAACTTGCCTAGAAAGCTTCTTTATCCCTTAGCTTCTTACCTTACTTAAAATACTTAATTAAATTACTTCTAAGATTTACATTAAAATATAATTTTGAAAACACTTAAACTCATGAACAACCTAACACTGTGTCGATTATATATGTCTTCACAAAGTGTTTTTGTATAACAATGGCATATTTTTAGATGATATATTTACCTATAAGAATATCATACTATACTTATATAAAACCTGATTCAAAAGTATTGTAAAAAAACATATTTCCAGGATGTCTCGGCGCGATATCCGCGGGGGTGGCTCTAGCATTGTCGCCAGTGACGGTAGCTCTGTGCGTGCGCAAGTCTACGCGCGTGACAGCCGTCGTAGGCGGGCTGGTCGCCGCCCTCGGGTGTCTCTTCACGTCCTTCGCTACACAGTTCCACCAACTATTTTTCAGTTACGGTAAGTGCTCTTTAACTGGATAACATTAGTCAAGTTTCTTATAATTCTCAGAAATGACGATTCTTCTGAACTATATTCACAAATATTGTCATTTCGCGGATGGTTATTTTCGTAGCGTGCTTATAAAATATAGTCTCTCTTTTACCTCCCTCGATATTCCCTCTTGATATATTTTTTGTACTTATTAATATTAATAAAATATATAAATTGATCAGAAAGTTAAGTGAACAATTAATAACAATGGTATTCATTATCTTATATCTACATTACATACGTAGTCGTAGATGCAAATGCTAGCAGCAGCTAATTTTCCCGTTAGCTGCGAACAGAATACTAACGAAAAGTAGGGATAATAAGGGCGCTGTAGAATATGCCGCCGCACGTCGATATACAAAGGTGCTGTTATACCTTTAGATCTACTTAGCCGTTTTTAATTTACGTTTACAATTTTTAATCAACACTAGTATCTATACATAAAAATAAATGAACTATTGTTACTTTGTGTTGTTGTACTTCAATAAATATACAAAAAGTTATAGGTAGTCTTTCTTTCTAATACATATATAAAAATCTCGTGTCACAGTGTTTGTTATCGAACTTATCCGAAACGGCTTGACTGATTTTTATGGTTTTTTGTGTATATTTGGTAGGTCTGATAATAGGTCGTACAATTGTAGGCTACTTTTTATTAATTTTAGACCATTTTTTTGAAGTGAAAACTTCTTTAGCGGCGTTGAGCACTTTTGTGGGATGGGTAAAAACTGTGAAACTCGCGTCAGGACACGTGGGCTGATCGAAAATTCGTAAGACTCTTAAGACTCGTAAGATCGAAATCGAACAATCGATTGTTTTCTTTCGATTGTCGATATTTTTTCAATAATGACATGGGTGTCATTTTCGAGGTTTCTCGGGGTACTGATTGCGAAAATGAGGTCCATTTTCAAATACAAGATGGCGGACATCCGTTTTTTTTTATTTCTTTATGATTCAAGCATCAAAAAAATCTTATAACGCTAAATTTTCATCCTTGTACTACCAGCCGCGGGCCATTCTAGTTTTTATATAAAAATTTACGTTCACCGCGCTTTTATATTACACTTACAATCACAACAAGTAGGTAAATATTTTTTTAAATAACTCAGTTTATAAAATTAGTTCTTTTATAAGACAAACATTATAAATACAAAATCATACTACAAAAGATGTCACAACTTATTTTATACATACATACTAACAACTAACTTCATATAAAGTAAAATACTTATAACGTATCTTACCGAGTAGAAAGCAGAAACTTTTGTCAATTTTAGTGAATATAGGTACCTATTACTTTTAATATATTTGCCGTTACTAATAGAAAACTACGACCGCTTAAACTTTATTAAAAGAGTAAAAATAATTGAACTTTTAAAAGCAGTATGACCAAATAAAGTATTTTTGAAATTCATATTAATATTAACCAAAAGTAGATACAAAGTAGTCCAGCTGGCTCAAGACTTATTCATTCATTACGTTCGGCTCGCATGAATCATTACATCAAAAAATATAATAATGATGGTAGAAACGTGTAGTAACGTAAGGTAAACAATCGGATTGTTAATTCGCTTCAAAATACATTCAGAATTTTCTGACAGCTCAATTTATCTTACCACTTGCATATCCGACACCCGTTTAAGAACATCAAAGGTAGCCGTAATTGGCCCGAAGAGTAAATGAGATGAATTCAATAAAACGCTCCTTCGAGGCCGAACCAAAATAAATTGTGTATTGTAAATGCCATATTTTGAAGACTATATTATCGTCTTCAATTATCACAATTAAATGTATTAACGGTGATATTTATACATATATAACATGTAAAAATATAATAAAAATATTACCCACAAGTCAAATATTATTACTCAAATAGAAATTCGAAGTAATATACCCAACACGAATTTTACACTTCATACGTCCTAATGGTAGTTATAAATTGTTTGAAGTCGTTAACTTTAATGTTTACAGAATATAATAAAAGAGATAATAAAGTTCGCAAATAATTTTCATATTATATGCTTTTATTGCGCGAAAAAGAATTCGCATATTTCTCACTTCACTCTAACAAGATTTATAGGTACCTACTTTTTATACTGCTACAAAGAATCTGTCCCTACAAGTTTTCATTTTCTATTTATCATTAAGGTCGAAGATTTTATCAAGATTTTTCCTAGTAAATAAAATTAGGAGGTACAATTTTAGCTGAAAATAGTCAAAATACAGTAGAATGCAACACAGTGTGATATTCACGTTCTAATACCATCAAATGGCGCCGCCGCAAAAATAACGCTGTGTATTGCATAAATGCACGCGCTAAGCTATCTTCAAGGATAACGTCGCAGCGACCGGCAGAAATCGTATTAGCATTTAAATTGAGACTACGTTTTATACTGGATAGTTTGATAGAACCCAGTCGATGAGCCCGATCGCTGGTCTGAATCCTAGGACCCACCCAATATCCAGTAAGTAATTAGGGATCGCTTGAATATGCAAATATCAACTCGTTATCATTGCTAATATGATAACTATGAATTGTAATTAAGTTTAACTTACTTAAAAACAACAATAAACGTATTTCTGAGTGAAGACAAAGCCTTACGGTTCAAGTATACTCGTATACCTGTAAAAATAATGATTAAAAGAATAGGGCATTATTGTGACCGATTTCGGCCAAGTGTGAAAGTGTTTTTACACACACTGTGCGTGGTCATTTTCATTCACCCTCATACTGCAGAGGGGCGATGATTGAGAGTTCAGGCGCAGAACTAATGTTTTGCATGTTCCTTCAACTTCTACTAGCCTTATACTGAGAATTTTGTAACCACAACTTCCTTGTTATCTACAATGTAAAAAATATAACATGAAGAAATAAATCACCTATTTGTATTTATCTATTGATGAAAAGGCGCGGTATGTATATTTTAAATATATAATACAAAGTAGAATCATATCTACCCCAAACTCATTGTTAAAACACATTTCCGAATTTTTAAGTTAAAGAAAATCTTAAAGAGTTAGCTAACTAAAGTTAAGCAGTTATTTCAAATTAAAAGTACCTAATAGGAGATTGTTAAGAATGTTGTGCAAAGAAATAGGTGCAAAAGTTTGCAAACATTGCAAACAATGCTCTTAAAAAATCTTGGACCAAAATGATCTAGTACAATAATTATTATAGGACAGTATAAAGAGACAGCACCGGAACTAACCGAGTTACTATTAAAAGTTTTTCAAAGAAAAAGAAAGAAATACGTGACAGAAGCCAACATTTTTATTTTAATTCAACATTCTATAAGTTTAAGACTCCTATTGGAAATTTAGTTTATTCTGCTCTTTACAACTTACAAGAAAACCCCTATCGAGATCAAATGCATTTCTATGCTAACAAATTCTATTTTGCGGAATCGACATTTGAAACAGTTTCGAATTTAAAATCTACAAAGTTTTCAATTTCCCTTCAAACAGAACAATCTACAACCTTATGAGACTATAAATAAAGTAGAGAAGACCTTTTATTTTTATCAAGAAATTTGCAATTCCATGGTGATCGTTGTTACCCTCTGTGATGTGACAATTAAGGGTGTTTCTTAATCTGTCAGATATTTATTTTTAGCCCCCGACGCAAAAACAGTGTTTAAATTAAATAAAGCCTTTTAAAATTAGTTTACACTTCTCACTTCTGTAAATTCGCTTTAATTTACACTTCTCAAGCTCTACTACACGAAGAGACGTGACTGTCTTTTTTATAAAACTGAACTACTAAAAACGTACTTTGTAAGTTATACCAACAAAATATGTAGCATACTTACTACGCGTGTACTACACTCTTAAGATTTTTATTTTATAATCATACTCGTATGTATATAAGTAAATCACTGTCATTCAATCAAACCAAAAAAATCAAGTTTCGGTCGATTCCGTTTATGATATGGTAAGAATAATTTTAAATTTGTTTTACAAATTGTCTTCTCCATGCGCGACTCGTATACGGAAGGCCGAGGATTTTAATTTTGTATTACACGGTATATCGCTATGGAATTTATATACTTATCTTAAGCATTTAGCAATACCGCAGAATCAAGCAAACAGAGTAATATGTAATCTAAACCTCACTCGACACTTTTGGTAAGAACATTAAGATCTCACTTAAACGTTCATTATTTCAAGCACTACTCTACATAGTAAAAACCAAATCGCTTCCCGCTGTCTGTATGTTTAGGTCAGTTAAACTACGCAACAGATTTAATAGATAGCGTGATTCAAGACGAAAGTTTATATGTATTAATTATTATACGTACATGCATATAATAGTAGAAAATAGCCTAAAAATATCTCATTTCTGAGAAATCTGTACTAATCGTTAAAATGTATCGTGAGTCGCTAGTAGGATACATAAATTACGTCGAACAGTTCCTGGTGTGATAATCGGCGATATCCTGTACGTTTTCCTTTTCGCGAGTTGTCGGCTACAATTTTACTGCCACAGCTACTGCACACAATTTAGCATTGGCATATTTATTTGAACAATTCGTTCTACTAGCAATTGAGGATTCCAGCGGAGTGAAGCGCAAACTAATTTCTATTCTACACCTAAATCTGTTGCAAATTGAAAGCCATATACTTTAGATCGAACAATTTCCTCAGTGGGATAAGCCACATTATCTTTTGATTCCCTATTTAGGAAGCATTTACACGTAATAGGGTATTTTCCATGTCCTTATTTCAAATGAAATGTAGTCTATAGATATGAATAACTTTGTAGACTTCATATAAGTTGGTTACTTGTATGTATGTCTATGTGATATTAAGGCTCTTTTGATATTAAAAGAGTTGTCTTACCTAGTTTGTAAATCTTTAAGAAACTTTAGTAAATATTTATGCTGTTCCGTAAGTTATGACTATAGAAATGACTGTATAGAATTGAGCTAAATGTGGTAAAGTAAGGTTATGTGTTTATTTCTTAACGCTTCTGCCCTCTACGTTACCAATATATTGCTCACTAGATAATTATATAATTTATAGATTTACCGCGTCCGTAATTTTTTTGCGATTACTCCTAAGATATTCGTTTACATTATATGGTGTAAAAGAGTAAAATAATGTGTATGAAATGCTTTAAACCTCTAATTTCTAACTTACTTAAAATTATAAGGATTAATAACGTATTTGTGTAAATAGATTTCCAAATACCGCTTTATAATTGCCCATTTTTTAAAGTGTTAAAATGGATATAGTGTGTTATACTTGACGACACGTTTGGCTCAGTTGGTAGTGACTCTACTTTCTGCGCCAGCGGTCGCGGGTTCGAGTCCCGCTGGGGGCATTCATTTGTTGAGCACGAATGTTTGTAATTCAGTCATGGGTGTTAATATTTATAATATGTATGAATTTAAAATTCATATGTGTAGTATATCAACTATCTAGTATCCGTAACACAAGCACGTAACGTAACTTACCTCGGAACTAGATGGCGCTATTGTAATAATGTCCCAACATATTTATTTATTTATTTATTATACTTAAGAGATAGACATGAGTACGCCATCGCGAGCTTTTTTGTAGACCTTTTAAGTTGTATGTACAATACTGTAGTAGGTACATTATTTTGATCTACTTATCTCGTAGGGTTCAGCCAGCGTTTGCAATGTAAGCGCAAAAAATGAGTTTGTTTACGTCATTTCATCAGAAACCTCTAAAATTTCAATGTTTCTCTACTATATTATGCATGTATTATATATATAAATCTTTCTCTTGAATCACTCTCTCTATTAAACCGCATCAAAATCCGTTGCGTAGTTTTAAGAATCTAAGGAATATAAGGACAAACAGACAGCGGGTAGCGACTTTGTTTTATACTATGTAGTGAAGAAAAGGTTAGTATAAAAAATACAATAGTAAAAGAACCCTTTTAATCTTGCAGCGAAATTGACTCTTTCTAGGAGTATATACATATTAATATAATACTATGTCTTCGACTGTATAATACATTTTTTCCTTGTACCTACATACGAGTAGTATATTTTTATAATTTATAATTTGTTATCCTAAATTTTTTTACAAATACATTAAATACCAATATTTCTGTAACTGTCTCTTAAAATCCTTTATTTGAATACACGATAGGTTCGTAAGTTTTTTTTTTTTTCAGGATACACTATTTAGCGTCTGACATCCGCTAATTAGATTTTTAACTATGTCCAAACGCATGAATTACCAAAATCGGTATGACATATTATGAACAGGTCAAACACTTGACTCTCTAACTTTGCACAGTCAGGTAAAAAAGTTAAACAAAAATAGCTTTAAAATAAGTACTTCATGCCAGTTGGTAATTCGTTGGCTAATTTTTTATTCTTATTTTACAAACGTTGCGTTCTACGTTTTTAAGATTGCGATATTAGATACCTACCTAGTATTTAAATCTGATGATAAATATATGAGGTCGTAATTTTTGATTGCCATTACAAAAACATCAAAGTAAAGTGGGATAGAAAATGTAGGTCAGCGTCTGATTAAATTCATCGAACCCTAAACAGGTATTACGCTGCACAACATTGTTAGTGGAATATGAGTTATAAATAAATTTTAGGTAGCCTACAACTTTGTAACAATATTTTTAGGCATTTCAAGTTTTATATCTGAGTTTTGTTTATATAACTATTACATAAATTCCTAATACAGATGTACTTAATAAGCTTAAGTTAATAATATATTGTATGATATTTTCTACCACTTTTAATGTTAATATGACTTATAACTTATAAGGCACTCGTAAGTATATTTGAATTTTTAACCTAACTGACCTTCACAACGGATTTACTTAAGTCATTTTATGTTATATGTCTGTAAAATATTTGTCCTGTGATAGATAAATAGGATGATTTCCATAAATCATTGCATCAACTTAAATAAAATAAATATTTTTATAATTTCAGGGACGGTAGTAGGAGTCGGAGTAGGACTAACGCGAGACTGCTCTACGCTAATGGTAGCGCAATACTTCAAACGAAGACGCGAATTAGTAGAGATCTTCATTGTAAGCGGCAGTGGTCTCGGTATAGCTGTTATGTCTACTTTCATCAAAGGTGCAATCAGGTAGGTTACTTAACAAGTTATGGCAGAATCAAAAGGCACAATAATGTAGGAAAATTTCAGATCAACTAATAAAACATTTCCAAGTCTATTGTGATACCTAAAAGAGCCTAAGATAATTTTAGGTTTTAAGTTGTAGTTCAAAAATAGCTTCTATATTAGGTTTACAAGTGCTTAATAAATGTTATGATTTTTATAGCAGTAATTACCAAATTACAGAGCTATCGGGTGGAGACTTGGACTGCAAGCCGTGACAGGAGTAGTTTTCGTCACATTCATACTTGGAACCTTTTACCGTTCTGCGTCACTATACCATCCACAAAGACGTGCAATACTACATCTTAAAAATCAAAACAAGATCAAGAGGAAAATGAAAGACAAAAACAAATCAGACGATAGGCAGCCATTTTTCGACTTTTCTACACTTAGATCTAAAACTGTAAGAATCTTGCTTATGTCTACTGGGATATCGGCCTTTGGGATCAACACCCCAATATTTTATCTGGCTTATCATGCTGAAGAAGAAGGTAATTAGAGCAATTGTAAAATGAAATTATCTTTAAATGCCTATTATGATGGTAAATTAATAATTATATTATAACATGATTATCAAATAAAATTCCTTACAGACTTGCATTTTAAAGATAATTTTTTTATTATTTTTTTTATTTTTTTATTTTTTATTTATTTATTTTATTATCGTTACACAGGCCAAATCTATAGTTTTTAGACTCTTTGTCTATTATCACGACAAAACCACTGGACAGATTTTATTATTAATGGGTATGATGATAGCTAGTTATCGTTTAAACGTATCTAGGGACGAACCCAAGCGGAGCGAGGATGAGGTTTTGGTACACATATAACTAATATCGATCTACTTGTATGGATATAGATAATGCAATGCTTGAAAAAATTAAAATACTTAGTATCCATAATTTGGAAACACTATATCATAATCTTTTTTATGAATATCTTTAACGTGGGTTTAGATGTGCTGTGTGTACATCAGTGGGGTCAGAATTTTAAACTATAATGTTAAATTTAGGATTAGGCGATACAGCAGAACTACTCCAAGCATATCTCGGACTGGCATGGGCAGTGGGCTGTGCAGCTTTCGGGCTTTTAGTTCGACAAAAATCAGCGGAATGTCGCATCGCGCGGCAGTATCTCACGCAAGCCGCAGTTTTTGTATGTGGACTGGCAACAATGGCCCTGACTGCTGTAGAGGGCTCATATAGTGGATATGTGATATTCGCTTGGATTTATGGTAAAGTTATTTTATTTTATTTTTTTTTTCCTTTTGTATGGATGAATTTTCGTAATACAATAAGTATATTATAGCATATTTTCGTTTGGGCTACAAACACAGTTAATACAAATTACCTACTACGTGTTTTTTTGATCCTTAGTTAGGTGGTACCTTAATTAGGTATATTAAAAATATTATGATCATCTTATGTACCCACGTCACGCGCTTTCTATGCAAACCGATTTTCATGATTATATTTTTTTTTAATTATATTTTTAATTCATTATTGCAAAATCTCCTAATATACTAAATAAACTTGAAAAAAGATCTAGATATAAATAGAAAACACATTTTAAAGGGATGAAATCAATGTACTTTATTACCTAATTCAGATTTTTTTAAATTTTGCATACCACAAAAACAAAGAAAGCAAACATTAAACTTATTATAATATATTTTCTCATTTTTTTTACATTTGCAGGTATATTCTGCGGTGGGTATCATTACTCGCTAAAGATGTACACATACGAACGAGTGCGGTCTCGCAACTTCGCGCGCACGTGGGGCTTCGTGCAGTGTTCGCAGGCCGTGCCCATTGCTATAGGGGTGCCGCTTTCTGGTAATGTGATTTAGATATGTTATCCTAAATCTTTATACTTGTTAAGTTGTTACTTAAGTATACAACAGGGAAAAGCACTATTTATTAAGTAAAAATATTTTTTTTAGTAATAATGGCGTTTGAAAAAAAAAAACAAAAAGTTACCTATTATAAAAAATGATATTGTAAATATGAATATGTTTAAGATTTATTCTTCTTTTTCACATAAACACACTAACAGATCAACGTCATTTTTATATAGACAATATTAAAACAATTTAGAGGCCTAAGTTCTAGTCCTAGTTTTCAAGGCTTTTTGTCAAGCGAAAAAATACAAAAAGTTAAGTTAATCGTAAAATGCAATTAAAGCCATAATATAATTATTCAGGGTACATAAACGTGGGTTGCGGCGGCAAGGCGGGCTACTACTTCAGCTCGACGTGCTCGCTCATCGGCTCACTGTCGCTTTTCTGCATCGACCTCCATCGGCGTAGCGTTGCTCATAAACACACCAAGTATGATTTTTATATGCATTTATTTGTATTTTTCTATTACTTTTTAGTATGTAAACTAAAGTAATTGTATAAAGTATTTTAAAATACTATCATAACACTATCTTCCTTAATTATGTGCCTAAAAGTCGTTGTCATACGTGGAATACTTTGAAAAACAATACATAATGTCTTGATTCAAATGATTTGCACATGGAAATGTCAAGAATGGGTGCGAGACCCCGGTTTCAACCCGATTTATTTCCTGATTTATTAGCGTGTTCCACTATGGCTACCCTTTTTTAACGTTGGTAAATGTATTTACGCATACACACCCAGTCGGATTGCCAGCTACTGAGCCCCCCACCATGACAAGGTGAACGGGCGTTGGGGAGGCCCCTATGGATACCCTAACTTCTATTATATTACTATCATTTTACAGAGAAAACGGCGGTACTGTAGGCTGTGAGTCAATAAGCGTTGCTCGTCGCGATCGCGAGCCTCGCACCGCTGCTGGAGCCGCTACCGCCTTAGGTAATTTTGATTCGATTTCATATATTTATTATGTTATACATCTATAATAAGAGATAAATGTAAAGTATATATAAATAATACAATAATCTTTGCTATACTGAATAAAAAAACAATATTTTTTAAATTCATACGAATTCAGTTAAAAATGTTATTTTGACAATATACGCAGTAGCTTCCATTTTATTTATTTCTATAGATTATGTAATAAATCCCTTGCGTCCTAATATTTATATTAAAACATTTAAGTTCTAGGCGCAGAGTTAGTAGCACCAGGCCGAGCAGGGCGTGATCTGCTATTGGACAGCATTGGTCCAGGAAGCCTAGGCTCTCCACCACCCAACCTCCCTCCAGAACTAACCTGCATAAGCGAGGAAGGAGGTCTAGACTTGGACTTAGATCTAGATATACCGGAGCACCTACTAGAGGACCTGGATTGTGGTGGTGACTGTATTACTAGTTGCAATAAGGTAATATATAAATCCTATATTCACTACCTATTACTTATAAATTGATTATTTATAAATATGTAATATGGATCTGTATATAAGAAATATGTGCAATTTTGCCGTCATCATTGCCTGCAGAATTCGCGTCTAACTCTCAACCACTAAGATATTTTTTCAATGAATACCTTTAAAGACCTCAATGAGGTCGCGATGGTTAATTAATTTAAATAGGTAAAATGCAAATTCTATAGGTATGCTTATATTTTTTAGATAAGTACCAATGATTGTTTTTTTTTTCTACTATTATCTTTTAGAATTGATAACATCATTTTTTGATGTACAGGTCGAAAACTATCTAATGCTCAGTGAGTACGAAAACAATCTGATAGCTGAGCTTCCAAATCTGAACGAACGACTAGGTCGACGTTGGTCCATCGTCGTTAACTCCAACTCTCCCCAGCCTTCCACGAACCAAGAAACCCAAAACACTAGTCCTGAACATGGAAATTCTACGAAGTGGAAGAAAAAGTGCCATACTAATAACAGACTGATAACAGTGATCAATGAACAGTCATTATAAGCTACTAGTGAAATGATTTGAGACAATAAATAGAAGTAACTCGTAGTGCACCAATGACCTATTTAACCTCATAATTTATTTGTCGTGTGTGTAAAGTAGCATTTTGTGTATTATTATAGATAATATTTATTAAATTATTATTAAAAAATCTTGGACTTTGTTTTTTTCTATTATATTTGCTTACATTTAAGTACAAATGTGATATTTTTCACGCGGAAACGACTGGACGAACTTAAATGTTTAGTTTACTAGATAAACTATGACCTGGAAGTAACATCAAGGCATATTATTACTTGTAATTTTAATATGAGTGTAATAAACTACTTTTTATTTTTTCTTTAAATTCTAACTTTGAACATACTAGGCTGAGGGTCAATTTACATTGCTGTGAACAGAAATTCGCGAGATTTATCGCAATAAACGCGACAGCAATCGTTCAAATCGTTCAGACGTTCAGTTATTTATAAATCTTTTACTTGACAAGGATTGTTAACTTAACTTAGGGTACAGTTACACATGCTCATAAAATGTCATGCTTATTAGCATGATGTTAGCATGCTTAAAACGAGCATGCTCTTCAAAGTTCAAACTGACATATTATAAATGTAATTGACTGACACATTATAAATTAAAAACGCTGACGCAATAAATTGAACACACATGCTATTTAAGCACGGGCTGGTTCTTTGGTATTCGACATTCTAGCAAGTTCTCTGCCAGTGTACAAGTGAAAAATGGAAAACCAATGTGATTTTTCCAGTAGACTTTGACAGTAGCATGCCCAAAAATCGCACGACCGTCGAAATTTGAGCATGCTCGAAATAAGCATGCTCATTATTAGCAATGTTTCGACACACATGCTACTAAGTAGCAATTGCTCAATAGTGGCATGCTTTCGTGCTAGTTATGAGCATGTGTAACTGTACCCTTATATAAACAAATAAATCGAGAATTCTCGCATCTAATGTCGGCGCTGTATGTGGGATTCACGGGAAGACTAAAGACACGCGAACGCGGATCGGTTGCAGTGTTCCTTCAAGCATCTAATAAATAGGTTGTGTACGTGTTGTATAACAAAAAACATGGATTCAGATAAAAAGTTGATTAAATATAACCTCAAAGGCTCTCAATTTTTATGTAATTACTTAGTCAAATAATATTAACTTCAAAATAAATTCTAAATTTGATATTTTGCTTTTAAAACTAATGTACCTACCTACCAACTTTTTATATACTTTTAGTTAAAAAGTAATTAATATAAAGTGATTACCACTTTTACGGTACATTTGTAAGTGTCAACAAACGAAAATCGTTTAAGTATAATAATAATTAATCAGCGCCGCTCGGCTTCGCATCAAAGTGAAAACAGTTAACAGTCAAACCCATACATTAGAAATGATTCGGAATGTTAGTGTGCTGTAAAACTTAACTATTTTGTTCACATAATAATTTGTATATCTTCTGTATTTATAATTATTGTATAGTATCCATTTTTAAAACGCAGTAGTAGCCCAGCGGTAACGCGCTCGCTTGTATAACCGAGTGATTCGGGTTCAAATCCGGGTCTCGCACTTCCGATATTTGCATGTGCGAATAATTTATATCATGATTACACGTAAGTGCTACAAGAAAAACATCGAGAGGAAACCTGCATGTCTGAGAAACCTTAGCAAGTTTTCGAAAGACATGTGAAGTCCGCCAACACGCACAAGGCCAGTGTCAGGCCCGTGCCCAGCAGTGGGACGTTAAAAAGCTGCTAACATCCATTTTTATGGTTTCGTATAACAAATGGAGTCTGCTTTTAACAACAGCTTTACTTTTCCTACAATTAAAATGCATGGTGATGGATATTTTCTAGGTATAATATTTCGATATTACTAGTTACGTACATGTGACTTATACGATGATATGATATTATATAACAGATAAAAAGGCAAATAAAACACAAATTAAAAGAGGGTAGTTAAATATATTGACCTTTTGTTATACATAATAGTAATAATTCGTAAACTAGCGAATACGATATTGCATAAAAATATGTTTAGAACATAATGATATATTATAATCTTTGTGGGGTTACAATGTCCTCTAGGAATTGGGCAAAACAACGCATTGCTTGTAACAGAGCCGCGAGTAGGATCGAAAGGGACAAACTTACCAACTTCTGACTCTCGGACTTAACAATTTCGTTGCGAACAGGAACTAAACTTTTACATTCATCACTTAGTGTCGTATCTTCGTACACATTTGTACTAACAGCTTCGTACTTCACAGAATCACTATCACTATCGTACATATTTATCACAATGAAATTAGAATCGATTACATCGCTTTCGTCTGCGACGTTTATATTAACATTAGAACAGCTAGGAATTTCATTCCAAAGCACAGCACATTGATTATCATTTGTTAGGCACTTCTCACTATTGGCTACGGTATCACTAACTTTATTGTAAACGTATCGCATTGACTCGTCGTTTTCTCCGGACGACATACCACTATCGTTATCTACTAAGCTTTTATATGGAGAGACATTATTGGAATCGTTTTCGTTATAACTAGGTTTTGTTTTATGGAAGCTTCCATAATTGTGTACCGCGCCTTTAGAGGGCGCGGCCTCGGGTCAGGACACTTTACCGCAAGAAATACTCCCGGCTATGACTATCCTATTCGATATAGCCTCCCGATTTCCAAATATACTATCGACATCGGAGAGTGACGCGTTGTTCAGCGAACAACCGTCATCTAGAAGTAACTCTGATCGAAGCCCCTGTAAATTGAAATTTACAAAGTTCACATGAAATTCTATATAGTATAATGCATTCTTTATGACTGATTAAACTGCAACGAAATTTATAAATTACTAGCAGTACCCGCAGCTTCGACCGCGTTCATGGTTTCAAGCCCGCTACAAAAAAAATACCCTATGTTACTTCTAATACCTCCAAGAATATGTGTACAAAGTTTCATGATGATCGGTTAAGTAGTTTTCGCGTGAAAGCGTGACAAAAAAACTTACATTCACATATTTTATAATAGTATAGATATAGATAGATATATAATCATCATCATCTTATAATTTAATTCTAGTTAGGTATAGCTATAAAAAGGCTTAAGTTAAGAGCGAATTTAAATCCTAATACGATTGTCGCTATTTACAAACAGACTGACAGTCAGACGGACAAAAAAGTGATCCAATAAAGGTTCCGTATTTTCTTTAAATACTGAACCCTAAAAGAGACTACGAAGTCAGTTAATAACATAAGTATAACAATTCGGTTAAAAATTTATAAAGCAGTTGAACAATCTTAAAGAACATGTTCAGAAAATGAAACGTCATTGCCGGTTGGTTGAACAAGGCTGCAATAATTTCAGAATAATGTCATAATCTCTCGATCTCTGCTATTTGTAGTAACGAGTAGCGTTATATAAAATAATATAGACCTTTTTACATCAATGTGCCTATGTAATGTAATGTAATTACAATTATGAAAGGGATTACTAAATAAATGAAACGAAATCATTATATGAAGTTACATCAAAAATCAAGCTGACTACCGAATGTAATTTTACGTTGTTTGTTTGTGATTGTAAAAATGCCTTTCTATGTTAGATTGTAATCGTTTTACAGAAGCAAAAAGTCTAATTTCTTCTTTTTTCATATATTTAGGTTATTTATGTACTATTATATCAATTATATATGTATGTATTTTTTATATAATATATAAAATGGGGGTAGGAGAGTGAAAAGTACTTTACGACCTATTTACCTACCAAATATGCAAAAAATCATTAAAATCGAGCCGTTTCAGAGGCCACAAGCACTGTGACACCAGATTTTTATTTATTAGATATAAAAGCAATATATAAGCAGTTTTGTATATTAAATATAAATTACCTCTGAAAAATATTCATAGTCTTTTTCAAAAGACAATAAAAATATACAGAATATTCCCGTCAGAACATAACTACATAGGGAACTGACGACGTGGCACACGTAGACGCCTCTCGTACCGTCTGTGAAATAAAAAGTTAGCTTTACTTCAAAATAAGGTTCTCCTTTTCATTAATTTTTTTATGATCTTTGGGTATTGTATCAATAGTCATGTTCATTATTATGTTTAATGTAATACTCATTTAATACTCATTTGTATTAATAATGTAAACACCGTTATAAATTTGCAGAATGAATTGAAGTACCTAGTATACTTTTGAGATATAGGTATTTGTTATTGTAAAATTATCGTATCTTTATAGTTACTGTTACAGCGGTTTGAGGTTGAGTATATAAAATAATGCAGTAACTGTTTTGGCTAATATGGGGCTCGAACCCAGGACCTCCAAATCTGTCTCAAGAAGACATACAGTCTAACTATAACTTCAGGCAACTATCTCATTATAACTTCTTAGCCTTTTTATGGCTCCCTACGTTTGCTTATTATGTAGATAAAATATAACTTTATAGAATTTGAGTCGCGTTCTAAATACCTGAAACCAAGTTCTTATATTTTTCATATTATTATACCATATATTATATATCCTAAAGCCTTTCTCGATAAATGAGCTATCAACACAAAGATTTTTTTTTATTTTCACCAGTAGTTCTAACCGATTCAACCAGATAAACTCTTCAGCTTTATAATATTTGCATAATATATAAGATTTTAAGTCAACAACAAGGGATAGAGACAAGTGTTTCATAGCTTTTTGCATTTTCAATTAATTTCGTTGCTATGGCTCTAATATTCCATATATTATCTAAGGTATAATAATAAAAAAGTACCTTCAGGCAAAAATGAAGACACGGTGCCAAATATTGCCATCACAAGTAGAATTGGGAAGCTCACATTTGCAAGGCATTGCCTAAGAACTGTTAATCTTTTGTCATAGAATAGTGTGCAAATATATGTAGTAATGATGCACTGAAAAGTAAAGTTTATATTAAATAAAGTGTACATAAAAGTGCCTAATATTAAAATACTAGCCTTTCCCGCGGCTTCGCTCGCGTTCTAAAGGCTGGAAACCAAATTCTTTCGCCCATCCCGCTCGTCTTGCACGCGGTAATCATTATTTTGTTGCAGAGTTACGTTAAAACTGTGATATCTCGTAAGATATTCATTGAAATCAAATGAATCCAAGGGCAATTTTGTTCAAAATTAAGACTTGTGATGAATAACTTATTTATTTGTATAAGAATTAATATCATGTTTATTAAACACTTTCGCAAATAATACATTATCTTAAAATAAATTTGATTACCCTTAAAAAAGCTTATAGCGAGTCAACCTTAAAAGATGGGCATATGCTATCGCGATCATTTTTTTAGGAATTTTAAAGAGGAACAATTCCGTCATACATGATTTTTACATAACTTTAACCGTTTTCGCAACGCACGCAACGGAAGCTCTCAAAATTCATATTTTTCTCCCGTTTTTGCAACAGTTTTCATTATAGCTCCGCTCCTATTGGTAGTAGCGGGATGTAATATAGCCTATAGCCATCCTCGATAAACAGACTATCCAACACAAAAAGAATTTTTCAATTCGGACCAGTAGTTCCTGAGATAAGCGCGTTCAGACAAACAAACAAACAAACAAACAAACAAACAAACAAACAAACAAACAAACAAACAAACAAACAAACTCTTCAGCTTTATAAATAGTATAGATAGAAGATAGTATTTGAAATAAAACTTCTTTGGTAACACGAAAAAATAAAAAAAAATGACAAGTTGTAACTTGCTAGTTAAAGCATTTTGTCAATGTTAAACAGCAGCAGTAATTTTTACTGCCACTGAAAGTCCCGTCAAAATTTGTCCAACCGTTACAGTATATCGGAGATGATATGTGGACCGTGGGAGCGGCACTTGGTTTCTTGGTCTTCTTTGGCAGACCTGCGGTCGGGACATCATGGTCGAGTGCGATGCCCCATTATGACGGAGGACGTCGACTCATTGGGTTTTAGTGGGTAGTACTGGCATTTCTAGTCAATGAGTTCCACATATCTTTGTGTATAGATAGAGATATTATCTATATAATACGCGTAAATACATTTCCGAACTTATAAAAAATAGGCGCTATACTCACTGTATGCGCGTAATATCAGTTGATTTTTACAATTAGTATTTATATCGATTTAAAGTTAAATTGCAATTCCCCAAAAAAAGTCTCGTTTGCTATTAAAATGGAAAAATGAACGTAAAGTGTTAAAAAATAGAAAGTACTGAGATATGGGTGACTTGATCGACGCTATTCATTACCTACTATTTTTTGATTTGATTTATTTCTATCCATCTTGTCTTCAATGATTTAAAACTTAATAATTACTTATCACTTTAGAATACACCAAAGAAGTATCATTTCTTTTCACACATTTGTTTCAACGTTACCTGCACCCACATGTACAAAGTTCCAAATCCACATATGAATATATTTAACGCTCTTAGACATTGTTCATCCACCTGCAATAATGATGCCGATTAAAATAAACTTACAAATAAACATTGTAAAATCTTTAGAAATTCTAATATTAAGTGAATGTATCTTTATATTTAATTTAAAACGGGCTAATACACACAAGAAGGTCGTTACAAGGTGAAGAAGTGTCATGCAAGAGATGATTTTTCACTCACTGACGGTTCTAACATGAAATACAACTTTAAGACGAGGTTAAACTGAGATAAACTAACTAATTTAAGTTCTCGTATTTACCGCGTTGACCATAACACGTGTATTACACTTCACTATATTGCAATTCGCACACGATTAAATAAGAGAGCGCGACTTTGAATTACCATTATTTTGGTATCATATATGTATCTAGGATACCAAAATAATGGCAGATATGTTAATAAATATTTATACTGGATTCAGTATGTTCAATTGCGACCATCATTATACACCTAATTTACATTTATTCAAAAGCCATATCAAAAGTTTTGAGTTTACGCGACTTGAAGTAATTGGCTTTTGATGTCATGAAACACTCAGTAATAGCCCGGATTTGTGGAGATATTGATGTTACACCCTCATGCCTCTAAAGCATGTAAAGCTGGCTGCATATTAACTCTCACCAGTCGTATCAAATTGTCGTTCCAAAGACTTTGAAAGTGAAAGGAGTAGAGAGTGCACTTGTATCTGCAGTCTGCACACACACTAATGTACTATAATATCTTAGTAGATAACCTAGCAAGTTTTTGTAAGACGTGTGAAGTCCGCCAACACGCACTAGGCCAGCGCGGCGGACTAAGGCCTGATCCCCCTCGTACTGAGGGAGGCCCGTGCCCAGCAGTGGGACGTTAAAAGGGCTGTTGATGAAGAGACATTTGCTACTTTTCGTCATGTTAGATAAAGGTGTTCCAATTTAGTGAAGATATTTAAAAAAATATGGCTGAAGGTAGCACATGGTGTAGTCAGAGCATCAGTCAAGTTGGGATGATTAATTTGTATATTATATTTGTTAAAGGAAACATTTTCAAGCATTACACATGTAATTATTGCCAGTCTATTGAAATGCGACTTATTGTAGTTCAGTTTTCATTGCCACTTTGACCTGATCATGAATGATAATTATAGTGATAATAACAATAATTAATATTTTGATTAGTTACAAAACTTATAGCAATTAACCTGAATACCATAATATAGTTGTTGTAACAAATAATGTGAAAGTATGAGTTACAATTTGTTAGAATCAATTATTAGATACTGTTACATGAAATTAGTTAGTTTCATCCTTTTTAAGTTAAAATGTGAATGAGTAAGACCATAAGTAATAAATTGAATAAGTACTCATTATAAGTATGATAAACCTCTTAAATAGGTCAAATCAATTAATAGAAATAGAATGCTGCATCATGCAGTATGTATTTGAACTGGACAAATATGAACAAAATTTATATGATGGTGATAATGATACTAAAGTTGGTACTATAATATAATAATTTAAAAAACATATATATTGTCAATAACTTTATAAGTTACTTGAGTACATAAAAAAAATATTTTATAAAGCAGTTTATCGAGTATGTTAAAATGTAAGATCTTCTTATATATTTTCTATCCTTACCTTAAATAAAAACAAAAAGTAGTAGACAAGGAAGCCCAGTGACAAAAATGAGGCTGAGAAACAAGATATCCTATTGGCAAAGGAAGTCACATTTGGATTTGGGGTTAGTGATCCTAGTATATGAATTTGCTGGTATCTGTCATATATGATTTTGCCAGCTGAAAAAATTGCTTGTTAGCACATATCACACAATTTTTTTTTATTATAATATATTTTTAGTTAGCAGGCAAGAATTATATGTAATTGCATATACTATTCATGCATATATGCACTTTTGCACTTGTGCATTAATTAAATTTAATTATTTTTGTATACATACATTACATTACATTGTCCCATACAATGTAAAAATTTCATGAATCACCCAGTTAATTTAAAATATAAGGTAAACTTACAAAATAACAAGACTAACACCACAAAAAATATCATTTAAATAAATTTAATATATTATTTAGCTTAATAAAATTAAGTAAATGCACATTAAACAATTAAATGTGTGTAACATTGTAAAAAATGGATATTAATATGTTTATATATATGTAAAATAAATATTGTGAATTTAATAAATAAAAAATAATAAAAGTAATAATATATTATGTATTATAGAAATATACAATGAAAGTATAATTTTGGCTATTTGAAATGTTCCATTTTATTAATGTTATATATATATAGATCCTTTATAGTAAAATATTTATAGATCATATTCGCTTAAATAACTCATATAATAGATTAATTTATTCTCACCTACTGCTCCACTGGCTATATACATAAATGCAAGGCCAGTGTCAAAAAAGTTTGTTTCAGAAAACACTTGAGAACAAATGCTGAAAAAGAGGAAAATGTTTAATAAATAGGAATAAACATATTTTAATTATATATTGCGTTTGGCGATATCAGTTCAAAATACACTGTAAAGTGAAAGGCGAAAGTTATAGTACGTACAAAATAAAAAATCTAACTTTACACGTTGTACATATTATTATAAACATAACAAGCATAAAAATAGGTAAAGTTTAAATATCATAATATACAATAATCTAAGCAAAGGCCGATCAAAATAGCACAAATACGAAAACAGTTTCAGAATATAATATTTTAAATTCAAGAAATTTAATTTATTTAATTAAATTAAAAAAATAACTCACGACAAAATATAAGTAGAAGATAATATAATAAGCGCACATTTAAAAATTATCATATTAAGCAAAAATAAAATTTAGATTAACAAAATCCAATTAGATACTGTAAAATATACACACTACACACAACACAACCAGTAAGACGTCAATAAAGTTCTGTCACTGTCACAAGTCACAACTGACAACTCACAAGTACCATAGCATAGACCATAATCCATTGTTATATCTCTATGCATATACTCTATGCCATAGACTTAGAGAATCTAGGAACAATGACAGCATGGAACCCGGGCTAAAATAATGAAATGTATATTATGTTTATCTTTTTTTTACTTACGATGTTAATAATGCGTAGGAAAGAGACATAATAAAATGCCGTTCTTTCTCGTTATCATACAGGTTGTCACAAGCTAATTTTTGGCAGAGACATGGAAATAACATGTCTCTGATTTTTGGTTAGCGATGAGCTTATCATCGACATTGTCGTGTCTATGTCGATGAAAAACATGTATTTAATTTTATTAGAAAATACAAATATTGTCATTTGGCACAAAATAGTCTTCCGTAAAAATATGCTTCGAACAAATGTTGCTGTGCTTTTTTGAAATCCAGTTGAATCTATTGATGCATTGAATCCATTCAAAAAAGTCGCTAATACGAAAGGTTAAGGAAATATAACCAAAAATATACGACTGGGGTATTAATTTACCCCACTATGTTAGTTAAGGGTTAACAAGCAACGCAGACGCGCCCATACAGGCCGCGACGGGCGCCGACGCGCCGCGCCGCGCCGCGCCCTTGAACTTACCGACTCCCGATGAACGACGGACGGACGGACGGACGGGCGACAAGAGCCCGCCACGGGCTTCATCGGATGCATCGGTTCCCACGGCCCGTCGGTCCGGCCCGGCGCGGTCTGATCTTTGAGAAAACGCGCCGTGGGACCCGGCTTTTACAATGCATGCTATAATCTATGGGTGCAAATGTCAACTGTCAAAAATCAAAATTACCGCCAACGGATACCGAACAAAACAAAATTTTGCTTTAAAAAACAAATTATAACTATAAGAAGTAATAAATATCTTCGTTTCTCAACATAAAATTGAGCTAGTAATCCTTGAAAGTTGATCGTCATTATTTTTGATATATTATACCAACTCATTTACTATAGATAATATTTACTGTTATACGAAGATCCAAGAACTCAAGAAGTAAATTTAGAAGACTCAAATAAGTATAATGTCTACATTACAACCAATTCATGCATTAAATTTAGGTGAGAAATTTTGTATGTACCTATATAAAATATTTTGCATGTCCTAAACATTTGTAGTATTTAAGTACAGGTAGGACTCATTACTCATCTCTTTTAGTTATGATACATGAAAAAATTGATGATTTTCTTATTTGATACTCATAATCTGAATTGTACCTACATATATGCCAATCTTTGTGTCCTTACATTCCTAGTTGTTAACTTTTTATTCAAGTAGTTGCAATAAAATAGTGACTATAGATACATGAGAACTTGTATTGTTTCCACTTTTCATAGAATTTGTGTTGAATATTATATCCAATAAAAATTGAATAGATGTGGTATTATAAATCTAATTAATATTATGTTAGTTACTTGTGATATACCATATATTGTCCTAAGGTAACATTTTGTCCAAAAAATATTATTGCTGAAATTTTATACCATATTATTGTTACTTTGAAAAATATGTATTATCTTTGTATAAAACAGAAAATGAATGAAAATGATTTGTTTGTGGATAAAATGGTTAACAAAAAAAACTTTTTTCTATATATATATATAAGTATTTTATAATCACATAACAGCTTTCCATTTTGTGAATATAATGTATTTTTTTTTAAACTGTGAACAAAACCTGCATCCACATCTCATAGAGATCAAGTAATATTTTTTTAAAATATTTTTTTTATTAATATCTTAATTAAAGTATAACTTTACTATGTAGATTTTTATTAAAATTTTAAAAATATACAAATAAAAACATACACCAATTTTTATAAATCTTTTAGTATAATTTTAAATATAATATCTATATTATTATAAAGATACTTAAATATCCTACATTACACTCAACGAAAAAAAAACACACACAAATTAGGCTTTACAAAAAATAAAACTAAATTACAACCAAAGAAATGCAGAAAATAAATAATTCTTCATAAAATTTTGCTATATAAAATATAATTATAATTATGAAGATATTTAAATCCTACAATACACACATAACAATCTTTGTATCAAAAGTGAGAAGCACAGGGATATTATACATTTGATTAATTAAAAGCATACTTTTTGTTTCAGATTCGATACAACAGCAGGCATTCATTAAATACTTCCACTCTTTACCTGAAGTAAGTAAGCTCACAAGTAAACATGAAATTATACAATACTATGTAACATTTATTTAATTAAAATATTTTATTAGCAATACTTAGATTCAAGTTTCTTTTTTAAATTATAGTATTTTGTCTTATAACTTAGAACAATTAATTTTGAAACCATGAAACAACTTTATCCTTAGCACTTACTGTTTTACCCCACACTGATTTCCAAAAACCTGTTTTAGCTGTTGTCACTTCTACAGGTTGAACAACCTCATTATTTACATTTGGTCTTGCTTCTATATTTTCAAATGTGTGACTTCTACTTTTTTGATGATATTCATAACTCAATTCAGTTGTTACATCTATTTGTACTTCATCAAAATTTTCATTAATATTTTGTTGCTCAAAATTAGTCAATTCTTGGTCATGTTTAAAGATGTTATTAGTTAATTGTACATCTTTATTTTCCGTTTTGGGTGCTGTTTGTATATTTTTTAATATATTCTCAGATTGAAGTTCATTGTTGTCGGGGTTTTGTTTAACTTCATACTTTTCAGTTGTATATTGCAAAGATTGTAGTTTTGGATTGCTAGTTGAGGAAGTTATAGAATGTTGTTCTTTTAATCCTATAACATCCAAAATTATTGGATTCTCCTGCTTATTTTCAATGTTATTACTAACGAAAACTTTAGGAGTTGAATAGGAATTTTCATGAATTTTGTCAGTATTTTCTAATGGTACTGTAGGTATATCTTCAGGTCCTATATCACCGCGTCCAATATCTGTAAGACTAATGTTAGGATCCTCTGTGTCATTATGTTCAAACAAATTTTCATTGTCTTTATGAGATTGTGTTGTCATTGTCTTGCCATTTTTTTTTATTGTTTCAGTATTAGGCATGTAATTAGTATTTGAAATTTTATGATAATTGTCATTTGAAGTAGCTATACTGTTTTCATTTTTTTCCTTTTTTTCAGATTGTTCAATTATTTTGTCCACTGCATGCCATAGTGTTGTTTCTTTACCTTTTGTTGATTCTTGCAATGTAGATATGTCACTATTTGGAGTCCATGCTTGAAAAGAATGAGGGGAAGAATTAAAGTCTTGGTGATAAAAATTTTGTTCATTGCTAGCTTGTATATTTTCTTGATGAAAATTATGTTGAGTTTCATTATGAATGTTCATGGTGTTCCAGAAGTTAAGATGTTGTTGTGCTGCAATATTTTCATTAGCAAAATTTTCTAATCCATCTTGTTTTTGGTCTTCCTGTTTTCCTGATTTTAGAGATTTTGAATTAACATAATATAAAAATCTTAAGCCATTATACAACTAAAAAATTATTCAATATCTTTCAAAATACATAAATTTTAATTTTTATTTATGCAAAACATACATACAGTTCTTTGCTCAGAGAAGAATTTCAATCTGTGGTAACATTTTATAATTAAAGTTTTACTGTGCATAATTTTAAGAAAACGTTACCCTATGTTATTATTACGAACATTACTAAAATTATTATTTACTTAGTGACATTGGCGTTCAACAAACATACATTACATATGAGAAATAATATTATTATACATTTTTCTTAATAGGTAATACACTTAAAACTTACTTGTTTCTTGAGGTGTATCTTCTACTTTGTTCCAAACACTTTGTGTCTCTTGATTATCAAATTTGCTATAAGTTTGGGGTATTAATCTTTCAATTTTGTCCCATTGATTTTGCGTTTGTTGGACCTGAGTGTGAACATTGTCACTTTGAGTTTGATGTGCTAAACTTTCGAAGTTGGACCATTCACCTTGAATTTGTTGACCCATGTTATCTAAATGATCCCATGTATTTTGTGTTTGTTGACCAAGATCTTCTAATTTGCCAGTTTGAATTTGATGACCCATGTTGTCTAAATGATCCCATGTATTTTGAGTTTGCTGACCAAGATCTTCTAATTTGCCAGTTTGTATTTGCTGCCCCATGCTGTCTAAATGATCCCATGTATTTTGAGTTTGTTGACCAAGATCTTCTAATTTGCCAGTTTGAATTTGTTGTCCCATATTATCTAAATGATCCCATGTATTTTGTGTTTGTTGACCAAGATCTTCTAATTTGCCAGTTTGAATTTGCTGACCCATGTTGTCTAAATGATCCCATGTATTTTGTGTTTGTTGACCAAGATCTTCTAATTTGCCAGTTTGTATTTGCTGACCCATGCTGTCCAAATGATCCCATGTATTTTGAGTTTGTTGACCAAGATCTTCTAATTTCCCAGTTTGAATTTGTTGCCCCATATTATCTATATGATCCCATGTATTTTGTGTTTGTTGACCAAGATCTTCTAATTTGCCAGTTTGAATTTGCTGACCCATGTTTTCTAAATGATCCCATGTATTTTGTGTTTGTTGACCAAGATCTTCTAATTTGCCAGTT
Organism: Boloria euphrosyne; assembly: GCA_951802675.2. Classification (NCBI taxonomy): domain Eukaryota; kingdom Metazoa; phylum Arthropoda; class Insecta; order Lepidoptera; family Nymphalidae; genus Boloria; species Boloria euphrosyne. Next base: position 6,661,049 of record OX637879.1, on the reverse strand, counting down.
TGAATTTGCTGACCCATGTTGTCTAAATGATCCCATGTATTTTGTGTTTGTTGACCAAGATCTTCTAATTTGCCAGTTTGAATTTGTTGTCCCATATTATCTAAATGATCCCATGTATTTTGTGTTTGTTGACCAAGATCTTCTAATTTGCCAGTTTGAATTTGCTGACCCATGTTGTCTAAATGATCCCATGTATTTTGTGTTTGTTGACCAAGATCTTCTAATTTGCCAGTTTGAATTTGCTGACCCAGGTTGTCTAAATGATCCCATGTATTTTGAGTTTGTTGACCAAGATCTTCTAATTTCCCAGTTTGAATTTGTTGCCCCATATTATCTAAATGATCCCATGTATTTTGTGTTTGTTGACCAAGATCTTCTAATTTGCCAGTTTGAATTTGTTGCCCCATATTATCTATATGATCCCATGTATTTTGTGTTTGTTGACCAAGATCTTCTAATTTGCTAGTTTGAATTTGCTGACCCATGTTGTCTAAATGATCCCATGTATTTTGTGTTTGTTGACCAAGATCTTCTAATTTGCCAGTTTGAATTTGCTGGCCCATGTTGTCTAAATGATCCCATGTATTTTGTGTTTGTTGACCAAGGTCTTCCAATGATGATGATTGATGTTGACTGAGTGATCCTAAATCGCCCCAAGAATTTTGTGTCTGTTGACCTTCTAGATTTCCCCACTGGTTTTGAGTTTGTTGACCAAGATAATCCCAATCGTGTAATGACTGTTGGCCTAACTGTTCTTGATTATCTGGGTACACATTTTGTTGGTATCGTGACATGTCATAAGATCGCTTTTTACGTTTACGCTCTTCTACACAATCATCTTGTGAATAACTGTGTTGATTATATTGAGATCCGTAATGGCCGTAAGAGTGCACACCTTGATTTGAAGAATCAGCTGTCAATCTCTGCGACATTTGAGTGCCTAAATCACTTCCTGTTGGCACAATTACGTAAGGATCACCTCGTCTCTCCCATGACTTGTGATATGAATACGATGATTGATAACTTTTTGGTTTAGAATTAATGTCCAAAGCATTTAGATTGCTATGCAAATTAGATAAATCTTCTAGGCTTTGTGCGTCAACCTTGTATGTATTAGAAGCTGCACCCACTGCTGCTGTGTTTTGCATTTGAGATCTTAAGCGATTAGATGTCGCTGACTTTATGTTAGCATTGTATCCACTTAAGTAAGCACTGTTTAAGTTACTTGACTGTGCGTTGTGTATGTTGCTTGTCAAAATATTTGCTGCATCTACTTCAGTTTGAACTTGTCCAGTTGCTCTAGATAATTGAGCGTTATCTATATGAAGTTCACTGTTTTCAAGTAAAGGATTTGTTGTTGGTACAATTGGTATGGTACTTAAGTCACTTCCTACCGGTTTAATAACATAGGGATCACCACGTCTCTCCCATGACTTATGATAAGAATACGATGATTGGTAGCTTTTTGGTTTAGTATTAAGGTCTAGTACATTTAAATTGCTGTTCAATTTAGACGATGTTCCAGAGCTTTGTGTGTCAATATTGTATGCATTAGAAGCTGCATCGACTGCTGCTAAGTTTTGCGTTTGAGATAGATATCGTAAGCGATTAGATGCCACTGAATTTTTGCTAGAACTGTATCCACTTGAGTAAGCACTATTCAAGTTTCTTGATTGTTCATTGTTTGAATTGCTAGTTAGAGTATTAATAGAATCTGCCCCACTTTGATATTGTTGGCCTGCTTCTCCAGATGTTTCAACGTCTTCGTGTAATTCACTATTTTCTGAAAGTGGACTTTCTGTAGGAATTATTGGTACAGGATTTGTGACATGTTTTTCCCATTCCTTATGATAACTATAAGAAGATTCATAATGTTTCGGAACACTCAATGGTTTAATTATATTAACCTTAGCATTGCTTAATACCTCTGCACCCGTATTAACAACACTTTGATCTTGTGTTAAAGGGCTTTGCGAAGAATCGTATGTTTGGGCTGTGACGGGTATTGTTACTCTAGTTCCAGGTCTCACGTACACTCTCACTGGTGTAGCACTGACTAGTTTAGGTCTGACATAAAGATTATAATTGCTACCACTTTGTAAATGAGCATTGCTCTGATCGTACTCATTTATTGCTTGACTGCCCCCGTGAGTATAGTATTTGTATTGACTTGCACCCTGATTGCCGTATTCATAACTGCTGGAACCACGATATTGACTTTCAGCTTGTTGATTATCAGCTTGTGCATATTGGGATGTATGACTTCCAGAATGATATCCATCGCTAATTTCAGACGCCTGTTGGGTGTTGCTATAACGTGCGTTATTATTCGCTGAATATAATCTTGCACGATTTTGTGATAGTAAAGATGATGCATACAAATCGTCATAGGATGTACCTTCTTGGAAATTTCTACCTTTGAGATTACTGAGATCGTAGTTTCCAGACCCGTAAATACCTCTGGAATTACCAGATGTAAACACGCTGCCTGTTCTTGTATTTGTGGCTTCACCTAATTCTCCGTCAACTTGTCTTACAAGTGTACTCATCTGATGCTGCGCCAAAGAATCCATATTATGTGCTTTTTCATAGTTGCCTCCCATGTTACCTCTTTGAGCTCCGTAGTACCCAGACTTTGATCCATCATCAGACGAACTTCTAGAAAATTGGAAATCTTCCTTTTCTTTATACATTTCGGGCTTGGCGCAGGCCAGGGCCCAAAACGAGACTGTCAAAATTAACAGCCTCATTTTGATATAAAATGTTCAAACCTGAAATAGAAAAAAATAACAGTTAATAAATTTTATATTATAACTTTATATGTATTCAATCTATAAGACTTTCTACAAGTAAAACATTTCTTTTCTGTCTTATATTAATATTTTATATTTCCTAAAAAAAATTGTAAAATGATTCCAAAGTCTAGCTATATTCATAAAAAAATGTTTGAACCAAAAAATAAATCAATTTAAAAACCCTTGAATATGATATGGTATTGAAACAATAAATATAGAATAATGTTTAATTAATATTGTCCTATAAAATAAATTGCTGAATTCTGAAAGTACATTTTAATAAGTAGACCTATATGTAATTATTCAAATATATTTTCTAATTCTTATGTTGAAGTATTAACTATTTAAAAAATACATGTTTTCAAAAAAAAATATTTAAAAATCTTACCGTATTTAAATTAATTAACTAATAACTAAACCACTCAGTCGTGAAAATGATTAAGCACTGGCACTGCCAAGGAACGTAATGCCAATTTATTCAGTTTTATTTTAATATCTCCTTCGAGATAACCCCCGGCCCGGTCATGATTGAACTTTATTCTGAGAAGTGTGGATATGCAAAATACGTAAAGCTAATTAAATATATGTATAATGAAGACTGGCCCTTGAGAAATATGACATTACGTTTGGGTTTTTAAACTGATTCATCAACCCGTCGCCACCTAGTATTTTCTCGGTGTTACTTTTTATTTTCCTTTATATAAAAATCCAATTTAGATAACCTAACTTGCAAATACTAAAGAGATAGATTGATTTACAAAATAAAAATATGTAATAAGTTGGAAATAATACACGTTTTTTGCACTGCAAAAGAAAGTATTCAGTAGGCTTCACTTTTTAATTTTTACCGCATTGCCATTTTTACCGCAGGGAATTGCACTCACCGTCATTTTGATAGCCACTAAAACCCAATCCCACTTAAAGCGACATCGCAGGATCGCTCACACGCTTACGAGCACTTTCAGGATGATAATGAAAACCCCTGAGAGAGTTGAGAATGTGGAAAGACGTCCGATAGTCTCGTCCAAAAGCGCAGTTATTAGTCCATATAAACTACATCGATAATCCTATTTAGTTTTCCGTAATCCCTCTGCATTATCCGGATACCTTTTTTTGGCAATTCTTTACGGGTTAGTGCGAGATAAATCCCGGCAGATGCGTCTCATTAAACAATCTCGAATCTTTGAATCTCTTTAGGGGCCTCTACGTTAACATGTTTAACGGCCTAGACCTTAATTTTTTTTGTTGATGACATAATTCGCATGTCTTTTATGATTCAATATATTATGATCTCAGAATTCTTCTAATTTACTGACAAACAAACTAATTTACCTAGCGGGTGAATAATCAACAATATTCCTTTTAGGTGTGACATTATTTTTAAATGGAAATAAATATGGACATGTATCTAATGACTATAGTAGATTTGTAGTATTTTGCATTATTATTATTTTTCTAGCATTGATCATTTAAAAAAATGGCTATATTATTCTTATGAGATGCAATTAAACAGGCTCGGACTAAGAACTGGAAACTAAGTTTAGGTTTTACTATGTATACTATGCAAGGACGATCGCTAACTTTATTAATGCACTTTTTTTCAAGTCGTAGTTTATCTGTGAACTAAATTTTATCCAAATCAGTCCAGCCATTTAAGTGTGAAGGAGTGATAAATATACACACTTACAAACATTCGTAATTACTAAGGTGCTGTGTAGACTTAAAAAGTGAAGCAGTAATGTACTTAAAGATATAGGTATATCTTATAATTATAGTATGTTACATATTTTTGTAATAAATCAAGTCCTTGTTGATAATCCTGCGACGACTTGACATTGATCTCACGTACGATTTAGGTCGCATACTTGAAGATATTTTAAAAAACAAGTAGGTCATACGTTTGTATATACCTACATGTAAGTATACACAATATATCTATTTATCATATTATCTGCATATATATTATACTAACAATTACCGCGGCTTCGCCCGCGCTCGAGGTTTGAAAATTTATGGTTTTAAGAATTTTTTGTACCAAATTATGAAAGAATAAAAAATAAAAATTTGGTAAAAAAATAGAAAACTCTGGAGAGGGCCACCCCTATCATCTAGGGGAATAAAAAATAGCCTACGACCTATTCTCAGACCTACCAAATAAATTTATATATAATATATATGAAATATATATTAAATATTCTGTCTTTATTATACATTCCATGGAGGTTAGAGACCAGGAGAACCATCGCTTCATACTAAAGCATTACCCGCCTGTCTCTGAAAATTTGTAGAATTTATAACGCGCTGTCGTCGGTAAGTAGTATTTGTGAAGTTAGTCGTTTATGAGTATTGTCATTATTGTGACAACGTGAAGTTAGGCATTGAGACAACATAGCGATCGCAGCGCCTTCTTAGTTTAACAATATATATACATTCTAGGGCAATGGTCCTCCTGGTCTCTAATCTCCATGATACATTCAGTCAAGAAAGTATCGGGAATGGACTATTTGTTTATGGTTCCAAATTCAATTTTTTATTTTTTTTTGTTGTTGCTAGATTGGCACAACTGTTTTACATTTTGGCGCGGAGTTTGAGCTGCATCTGTTATTTATATTAAATACAGTGCTGTTTTTAGTTATATCATATCTAGTGTGTATTGCGTGAATTTCATAGTGAATTTCATAATGGACAAAAACGTCGAACAAAGATTTTGCATCACCAATGGAATTTCGTGTTCGGAGTCACTGAAAATGTAACAGAAGGCTTACGGTTTATAAAAAAAACCGTGCTTGTGAGTGGTACAAAGCGTTCAAAAGCGGTCGAGATGTGATGGAAGATTTGCCTCGCTCTGGTAGGCCATCAACGTCTGCAACTGAAGTTAACATCGCAAGAGTGAAGGAAATAGTGACTGAAAATTCTCATTCATCTTTGAGAGAGATTTAAGAGAGCAAATTCGGCGAAAAAGGCCAGATTTGTGGAAAGAAAATTCTTGGATTGTGCACCACGATAATGTGCCTTCGCACAAGGACATCATTGTGAACGAATATTTGACCAAACACTCAACAAATACCATTGAGCAACCACCATATTCACCAGATATGGCTCCAGCCGACTTCTTTCTCTTTCCTAAACTCAAATTACCACTTCGTGGCTGTTATCAATCGGTAAAAGACATAAAGGAGAATTCGCGGCGAGAACTGAACTCAATTCCGGAAACAGCGTTAAAAGAATGTTTTGATGTTTGGATTATTCGTTGGCGTAAGTGTATCGTTTCTGAAGGAGCATACTTTGTAGGTGATAAAATAAATTTGGATGAATAACAAACATTTTGTGTATTATTGATCTTTTCCCGGTACTTTCTTGACAGAGTAGTAAGATTGTATTTTGAGATACTCATACAATTTAAGATCATCACGTCATTTTTTTTACCCGACGGCAGCTAAGCCTTATGGGGGGTTGTGTTTGACCTACGAGTATGTTCCTGTGTTCCTTCGTAATTATTAAACAGCTTAGCCGTATTTGATGATTAATTGGGCGTTAGATTCGTCTTGATAACGCGAGCGCTATATGCTATATAAAAATAATCGTGGTTCTCCTAGTAAAAATTCCGTCAAAATCGATCCAGCCCTTTTTGTGTTTAGTCAGACAGACAGACAAAATTATATGCATTAATTGAAAAGTTGCTATTTTGACATTACATAAAGACAGTTTATTTTTATTTATTTTAATTATAATGAACTAACTAATAATAACCAATCTGAAATTTACTCAATCGATCTCTTTATTCAATGAGCAAAAATTAAAACTCAAATGTTGTAGGTATTTGTCACAAATATAACAATTAACGAGAACAAACACTGCTTATTGCAATTGATTGTTATCTAATTATACAAGGAATAGTTATTATTTATATTTCTCTTATATAGAGGCGTTCTCAGTAATTTAAATTATCATTATTTTAAATTAACGTAACATACATTTTATTACACTGATATGTCATCATTAAAATAACAAAAGCTTCGAGAAACTTCAGTTTACAAACAAACCACAACGTATCGTGGTCTGGATAAAAATTATGTTATTTCTAAAATTATATTAAGTATAATAACCCGGTATTGATTGGCTTATTTAAAGTTAATAAACTATCACAAAATAATTTCCTTCCAAAACTTCAAGTCAAACAAAAATAACCTTTAAAATCGGTTTATAAATGATTGAGTTCTGTGGTAGCAAATATAAAAAATATATAGCCGAATAATATTTTCTTAGGTTTACGCGAATATTTGACATTATAAATGAAACCTTGAAGTTGTTCTTTGAAGTTGTTTGAAAAATATCTAATTATCTATAATAAATAAATTAAATAATTTAGTATCATAAACCTCATTTAACTACTTAGTTACGTACTCAAATATTACATATTTTAATAATTTTGTTTTTAGAAACCGCCAACTACAGTAAGAATTTTTGATCGAAATGATTACTACAGTGTCCATGGCGTCGACGCTACTACTGCATCTCGAGAGGTATTCTCATCGATTTCTAACATTAAGAGGATGGGGATTACACCTAATTGTCTCGATTATCTGGTGCTGTCCAAAGGAAATTTTGAAATACTCATAAGGAAGTTATTACTGGTAAGTTTTTGATCATTTAATATTCTTATTAATAGCAGGTATTACTAACTATCGCTGCTCTCGAGTTCGTTCATAGATATGTTGAAATCGGTATAGATTTGTCACATGTGAGATATTTTTCACAGTACCCGGATAACCAACTATCATCATCATATCAAAATTTGATTAAAAACTTCCCACTCGTTATTCATGATGCGGTCACAGGCAGATAGGCAAAAATTCTATAAACTAGATTCGATCCTAGGTAAAATCACCAAACACGACCCTATATATCTACTTCTCGCACATGGCACCTGCACAATACAAATTAAAATTCATTGTAATTTAATTTGGACTAATATAAATCTTTGGATATTTTCATCCAAATCTCTCTTTTTCCATCGCAAACACTGTAATTCAAAAAATCCTTTCAACTGTTCAATTAGCAAATTTATTTTTAAAGTATCAAATAAAAATTTGTACATATTTTTAGCACTAACTGTTTCTTTTCTAGTAGATGTAAAAGTACCTAATGAAAACGATATCGACATTATATCATGAGCAGAATGTATATAGAACATACTCGAAATAATTAGCTATATATCATAAAGATTTGTCTCTATGAAAAGATTTATACAATATTTAGTATTAAACTCGTGTAAGAAAACATCCAGAAGCCGTATTAATAATAATCTTGAACTTTACTGTAACTTTTCTCTGTTCTCTAGCAAGAGTTCATTTTACGATAACCGCACTACTGATACGTTTATTTTGTATATGTGTAACTTGAATGACTTTTTCGTAGTTTATATTCCAAAATATTAGTATTATAAAAACATATTTTTATTTCGTACTATTTAGTATTTACACTTGAGGTTGTGATAGCCCAGCAATAACGTCACTTAGGATATCAGTTGAAACGGTTTCAAATTCCGCGTCTTCTTTCACCTTTAATATCCTCATTAATTCGACTTATTTGAAAAAACATGATTACCATTTCGTGCTGCTTTTCCGTGATGAAAAACAAGAAGACTTGCAGTGAACAGCCGTTCGATTTCAGCAATTTTTGTAAAGAAATGTAAGGTGAAGAAGTAGACCTGACCATGCCAGAGTTTCGCATTAAGAAAAGGCCTTTTCAACACTGGGGTTTTAAAAATTGCTGAATACATACATACATACATACATACAAATACTTATTTTTTCCAGGTCAGACGGTATAGGGTGGAAATATATGTTGCAGAAGGTTCTATAAAAGCATGTGAATGGATACTCAAGTACAAAGGGTCACCAGGCTATTTGTCTCAATTGGAAGAAATTTTAGGCGAAGGCTTAGGATCTACAAACGAAAACGCACCCTGTTTAATGGCGGTTAATATTAAGACCGATGCAATTTCTAAAGTAAGTATGTTCAAATCTATACTAATATTTTGTTTAAGTTTGTTTGTTTGGCGCATAATTTTTTGAGATACTTAGTAAAAATTATTTAGTTTTGTAGGTTTTGTTCGTGTCTCCTAAGACAAGCAAGTACAAAAACAATGTGGGCTTTCATATAGCCGTTTTTTTTTCGATCGTCTATAATATAGCTATTATTATATATTAATTATTGGCAAATGTTATCATTGCAATTTATTATAAATGCGTACAATGACTACTATTCCCCAGAGTACTCAACTTGTAATACCCAGTATAAAATAAATTAAATTAATTTAAGCATTTCAGAGAAAAACGTTTTATCTCATTAGTACATCAGTATAAAAAATTGGAGTGTTTTTAATTTTAAATTAAGAGCTTTTCACTGAATACATATGAATTAATGAAAAGCACCAGTGTATTTGTATGATAATTAGTATAACAATTACACCACACTTTAAGTATTTACATAAAATCTATATATATATATATATATATATATATATATATATATATTAGTGGCGAAGGGTCCATACAAGACGATTCCCACTGTCTACCTTTTATAAATCCAATATGCATCATTCATTCTACATATTTATTTATTTTTTAATTAACATGATTACTAATTAAAATAATAATACATTTATTTAACAATCTTTTTTAAAAAAAAACATAACACCTACAAAGAGTCAAAATCAACAGAAATGTATTTTTCGCTAAAATGCTTCTTCATAGAAATGCCGCGATAAGACGAAGTATTGCAGCCTACCGTTTCATTACAAATTGTGTTTCATTCATGCTTTTGGATTGGAACATTGTCACGTGATTTCATTCATTATTACTCAGATTTTTGGTCGACGATAAGACGCTCCTGCAGAGCAGAGCAGCTTATTTTGCATGTGATTGGTGGAAAGCACAAAACGTCACTATGATTGACCAATGACAAGCGACGCGAGCAATGTCATTATTTTAAACAAATTAATATGGCGACTGTTTACAAGTGCATTATGTTTTTTTTTGTTTTATTGAGTTTTTACTTGATTTTAGCGTAATATAGACCTTTATCTTGTGTTCGTTTAGTGTATGTTTCACATGTTTCTTAATTACGGTGAGTTCTATAAGTACACAACACAACAAATACATTGTGTAAAGGTTTTAGTGTCAGCAACCCCCGGCAAGGGTGGAAAAAAGACGGTGAAAACTTTTTTTTCGCAATTACTCGAAAACGGTACAAATTGGACAAAAAAGTTCAAAGAAAAATTTGTAGAACTTAAAATTTTACATAAAAAAATATATCCTGACTTATTTACCTCCGGTAAAATTGCCTCCCCCGCGTTCTTTACACAATGTTTTTGTATCAAATCAAAGTTGTAAGTCAAATTTTGATTTCAGACCTTATTTGACTGGACTATTAGTCGGTCAACGGACGTGACAGCCAGCCCAAGCTGCCATACACTCGCTTGGGACATTAGTGAATGGCAGTTTGGGCTGTCACGTCCGTTAGCCGACTACATGTTTCATAGGCTTTCCTAATAATATAGTAGTAATGTTCTTAATGAAAACATACTGCTCCAACATACACAACTTTTGTTGATAAGCTCTTTGATAAGCTAAATCACTTTAATTTTATTATTAGGCTACTAATAATATTCACATTTTACATCGTAGTTCTTAATATTATGATTTACTAGCGGAACCCGCGGCTTCGCTCGCGCTAAATCTAGGAATGAACCCAAGCGAAGCGAGGGTGAGTCGCTAGTACAAAATATTTAACAGGGGCTGCAGTGTATAATTAAACACATTTTATTTATTTAAAATTTAATTATATATAATGTTACGGCGTATACTCATTATATATGCCTCAGATTGTATTCATAATAATAAGATAACAAAACTTGGTTATGCTTTAACTCTTCTTTATCCACCAAGAATATTAAATAAATATTCAAATAATAATAAGTATTGTGTATCAGTGGCGAAGAATGAAATTTTAGCAGAGGCCTACAGTTTAACCTACAGTTTTATAAAACAATTCACAAAAATAAAGAACGTAATCGTGATAATTTTTCCTTTTCATATTAAGGCAAATATCATTATTTTTTTAAATATATATAAAATATTATAGCAAAATACAATTAACACTTACTCAAATTGAATAATAAAAATATTATTATTTTTAACAGTATATTTTACAAACGAAGTACGTTTTAAGGATTTTTTATATATAAAATACCGCCATCTGCTAACATCTGTTTGAACGACTTCATCTTACTGAAGAGATTGATTTATTATTTATTTATCAAGTGAAATACTAAATTAAACGTAAAATATGTAGATAGGGGGGTTTATTTATTATATTTCAAATTATATTGGTTGTTAAATTACCTAACGCTTTTAAAATAACTTAAGCATAATTTCACCTGAAACACAAATTAAGGAATAATAAACATGAAAAACAAACTGAATTATTACATTATTAATTATTACATAAAATGTATTAAGTTAAATTCTAAATATTTTTATTAAAATATGTGACCTGCACTTTATTAGTTTATTAATTAAAAGTTACATAAAATGTAAGAAATGTAACCTTCTGGCAACACAGGTGTCATCCGATGTCAGTGACGTTTCGCTTGAGTGGCCAATATGGCGACTGCGATTTGTCTGTTATCACCATTAGAATTAAACGAAATACTCGACAATCCGAATTTTGCGGATATATGTTGTCGATTCGAAATGTTTATTTTTTCATGTTTTATTATTCAGCTAAGGTTTCGATCGAGTCTACCGTACCCCTTCACGGAATTATTAATATAGATATCAGATGGGTCATTACCGTCGACTTGTACTCGTACGATATCTAAACTTGACCATGAATGTTAAAGCTTAAGTTAAACTTATCAATAGGATTATTTAGTACAAGTTGGATATTATATCGAATGTAAAATATTTCTTAGAATTATTCTATCAGCGCAGTGGGGTTTTGAAGATAAAAAACACATTTTTTGAAACTTTTTTTTCCTTATTTATAATAGAGTCCGTTTCGTTTTTTAACAGGATGTTTACTATGTTTTTTACTCATTATGTAAAGTAGATTTTACGGAGTAAAATATAACTTATAATATTTACTTAAATTATATTGCACTTAAATAATATAATCTATGGAGTACAGACGTCGTGTAATCTTAGTGAATGACGACATTTCGTACAAATAATAAATAATAGATACATAAGATACATATTATGTAGGTATGTTAAAAACGAGGAAGCATTTTGTACGAACATATACTATATAATTATATATACGTAAGATAGTTATTTATATTTAACTAGAGATTTACCCTTCTTCCCTTCCACCCGAGCGGTTCGCCTACCTAATGTTACGTATAAATTGCTCAAAAATCTGAAACTTGCCAACAGTGAAAATTATTCTAAACGGTCACTTGGATAACCAGCTTATTATATCAAATTTTACCAATAACGGTGTAGTCGTTTTAAGATTAGGCAGACAGACGGACAATAATTATAAAAAAATTCTGCCTCTGGTATAATACTGAGAATTTATAAAAATATAGTCAAGTTAGAATTTTATTTTATATTATTTATAGATAATATGTATACTATAATTTCCAGGGTCGATTACTGGGCGTTGCGTGTATTTCGCCGGCTGATTATCTTCTGTCGGTGTCGGAGTTTACAGATGACGATTTGTTCACGGAACTAGAAACTATTGCAGTGCAAATGGCGCCTTCAGAATGTATTATTATGCAAAGCGATAATGAAGATGTGAGTTGTGTATTTTTTAAATACTTGAAACATTACACATTTATAACTTTACATACATACATACATGTAGGCCTTTTTTTTGTCACTTTTTTTTGGGGCCACTCTAATTCTCGAAAGTAGTATGTTGCCCTCACCCCTTTCCACTGTGTTTTTAGTTTTACTATTTTTTTTCAAATTCTCCAAGTTTTCAGTTTTTATAGCTATTTTTTATAAATTCGCTTTGTGGGCACTGCGTGTCCCCGCGTGCTCCTAAAAAAAAGCCCTGCATACATGTAATAAATATAAACACCCACAATCAATACAAACATTCGTGCACATCACACAAACAACGCTCTCAGCGGAACTCGAACCCTCGACTGCTGGTACACCAAATAAGTACACTACAAACTGAGCTACTACTTATATAAAAATAAAGAGCTTGTATGTATTAACGCGCTAGAACTAATTGAATTACGAAAATTCCTTTCGCATTTGAAATTCTTTTTAGGGTTCAATAGTCCATTATAATTTCGCCATGATCGTCTTTCAAAAATATTGTAGTGTTATGAAAACAATTTTCCAATTAATAATCCGTCTACGAAATATAAAACTTTAAAATACCAATTTTCGTTGGAGCCAAACCCCAGAGCCCCCAGCAAGTTTACGGAAACACATACCAAGGCTCGAAGTTAATAAAACTTGTATATTTAACTTTGATTTTATTTGTATCGTCCCAAATGCTCATTATAAATTCTAATTATTGTAAAAGATGCGATAAAAGGTCGAATTAGGTACATTTAAAAATATAAACATTTAACGTATTGAGTTTTGTTATTGTTTTAATTATTTACTTTATCTTAACGACTTTTCTGCTACAACAAATAAGAGATTTCGTTGGATATCACTGTGGTTTCCCATTTAGGCCTACGAATTTATTGTTTATAGTCAAAATAAAATTATTATTGTTTGAATATCAAACCCTGCTTAATATCTTGCTTTCTGCGCTAGAAGAAGTGTATACAAAAAATATATATAAGTATCTATAAAAGTTACATATAATACATACACTATATGCTTGATTTAAGAACAAAAATATTATTTTATCCCGAACTTTATTTAGTAACCTTTCGATTATCACTGCTGCAAGATTGGAAATGAAAATTGAAATTAGAGAAGTAATCAGGAAATAAAAACTTTAATCACATTCATTTTGTTACAGTATAAATCGTTACAAAAGGTGATGGATAGAGCTAATATCACCTTATCTAAAGTGAAAAGGACCGAGTTCTCGACAGAGGGTCTTATTCAGGATTTGAACCGGTTACTTAAGTTTAAGGAAAACCAACAGCAAGATGCCAATGCGTTTCCAGAGACGAACAAAGCGGTAGCTATGACGAGCTTGGCCGCTGCTATAAGATATACATCGCTCTTAAATGATAGCACTAACTTTGGCAGGTAAAAAAAAACTAATTACAATATGATTACTATTAGTCTTACGGTTAAGGAAAACATCGTGAGGAAACCTGTATGTCTAAGAGAACCTAGCAAGTTTTCGATGGACATGCTCAGTCCGCCAACCCGCATTTGGCCAGTGTTGTGTGGCTAGCTCCCCTCGTATTAAAGGGAAGCCCGTGCTAAGTAGTAGGACATTAAAAATTAAAAAAAGGGCTAATCGCCGAACTCAGAGTCACTTAATGAACCATTAAGTCGTTCTTTAGTATGGAGATCTCGACTGCGGCGGTAAGTACAATTTTTTGAGCAGAGCCCTAATTCTTTATTTAATCGTTTTTTTATTTTAAGTATCGTTTATAATTACATAAATGCATTTAGTAAAAAGCTGTTATTTTGATGTTCATGAATTTTATTTATCTGAATAAATTGCCTTAGCTTGCATTTTTTCATTAATGTCGTGGAGTTCGTTGTTTTAAATAAGAAGTTTAAACAGTTTTAGGGCAGTTATTAATGAAATTACATGACTTTATGTTTATTCAATTGAGCACTACCATAACTTTTTGTAAGTTCGCGATATAAAACATTTTTTTTATAAAAACAGTTTTGTTACGTGCAATTAGTTTAAAAGCAAGTGTTATAATTAGTACTAAGTATGATATTGAATTTTTACATAAAAATCCTTATTTTGTTATCATTTTAAACAATAACATTACATTTTCCTTATTCGATTTGTCCAAGAGGTCGTATAATTAAGAGTACCCTTCAAGGACGACCTATATTCTATAAATAAATAATAATCGTTCTTTATTACATTTAATAACGTTATCAAATAGTTATTATACTTGTACAGAATACGGACAGAGGTGTGAGAGGTCAAAGAAAACAATATAAATAAATTGAGAAATCGAGAATGTCAAACAATTTAATCCCGAAAAGTATCAAATCATATAATACTTTCTTAGATTTACGCGAATATTCGACATTATAAATAAAAACTATTGTCGCGGATAAATCCGCGACAAAATCCGAAAAGGTAGTTTCATTTATAATATCAAATCATACTTTAGAATGTAACTTTCTTATAAATGATTTCAATGTTACTTGTAGATTGAAAGAAACATTAGTGGCGAAGGGTCCATACAAGACGATTCCCACCGTCTTACCTTTTAAAAATCCAATAAAGTTTTAATTATTCTACATAATATTTATTTTTTAAATTTACATGATTACTAATTAAAATAATAATTTATAGTAATAATCCTTTTTTAAAAATAACATAACGCCTACAATAAGACAAAATCAACAAAAATGTATACTTTGCTAAAATGCGTCTTCATAGAAATGCCGCGGTAAGATGTAGTAATTCGGCTTACCTTTTCCATACGAATCGTGTTTCATTCATAATTTTGTATAGGAACATTTTCAAGTGATTTCATTCATTAGCATGAGCAGCTTATTTTGCATGTGATTGGTGGAAAGTACAAAACGTCACTATGATTGACCAATGACAAGCGACGCGAGCAATACCAATTTTTAGTTTTAAACAAATTAATATGGCGATTCTGTTTACTAGTGCATTATTTGTGTTTTTCTTTTGTTTTATTGAGTTTTTACTCGATTTTAACGTAATAACTAATATAGACATTTTGTGTTGAGTCTGTATAGTGTATGGTTTATATATTTTTTAATTACGGTGAGTTCTATAAGCCATTATTAAATTTGCGTATTTTATTGAAATTGCATCATATGCGACTTTGTTTTCGAAACTTGCATAAGTCAAGTCATTTGTAATAAAACTTTTTATTGAAATTGTGTGTAAGTCAATGATATTTTAACTACAGATATGTTATACGCTCAATAAACAACTGAAAAAAGTGTTCCGCGCTGCACACATACACACTTTTCATTCAAGGTACATGTCAAAATGATAGAAAGGGGATAGTCGATAAAATCAATAAGAAAAAAAGAGACAGCTAATGTTGTCAATTGCGCGTCAATGTAAACAAACATTAGTCTAGCGACCGATGACATATCAGAATATTAGGCAAATAATTGAAATATATTAATAAATCGAAGTATACTGCGTTCTTACATGTGGTATGAGATCCCTTGTGTTTTATTAACTTTGGTATCATAATTGGTGCATTTCCTAAATACACAGGATGGCATTTTTTTAAATTTTGTAGCAGCGTACCACTCGTCGCCATGCGGTGACACTGACTAAAGGCAATACGTCCTAATTAGGACGTTTTCGAGTTTTCACGTATGCGCGCTCATAACATATCTATAGTTAAAATATCATTGGTGTAAGTGCTAAATTAGAAAAAAAATGTGTTTGTTTTCATTTATGTTGCAGTCAAAATATGTTTTAAGTTATTTTATATGCGTTTCCTTAACAAAATTATTTTACGCGTGTTAGCTTTAGTTTATTATATTAAATTTTAAAACCAGTAAAAACATCTACATATTTCAAAATTTTAATTTAACTGTGATAAATAAAAAATAAATCAATCTCTTCAATAAGATAGCAAACTGACGAACTACGAAGTTCTTCAAACACTTGTCACTAGATGGCGATATTTTTTAAAATAATGATTTAATATATTAATGTAAAATTAACAGAAGGAAAAAACGAAAATTTAAATATCACTAAATTATGTTTAGGTTGAAATTAATTTGAATACAAAATAAAATAATGCGGCCTTAAATCAAATCGCCGCACTTTCACTTTTGAAATTTAAATGATGCGTAATGATTTCTCATAGATGGCGTCATTAATATTATTATATTATTTTAGTAAATATTAAATATATTGACTATTTTGCTATAACTTTACATAAATTAAAAAAATAAATAATCTTGTGAATTTAGACCAGAAGTGAGCTTTCTTTTAAAAAAAACAAGCTTACTAAAACGACCTCAATTCATTTTAAGAATCTGAAAACGCTAAAACACAATTTAACTAACCAAAAAGGCAACTAATCTACCAACAATGATATTCTAAAATATAAATCGACAGAGTAACGACCTAACAATGCTACCACGATAAGTGTCATGACACAACTACCCCCCGATGCCAGTTATGCATCGACTTTTATAGTTTTTTCCCCACTCCAACATCCTCTTTTCTGTTCATATTCCACACGGCCTTTCCTGACAGGAGACCGTCCTCGGGCTCCCTCATCTTCTAACCTTGGGGTTCAGAACCTTTACATCGAAAACCTGAGTGACGCCACGAGCTATAGACATCACACTCTCATCATTGCTGCCGTATAAACAATAAAATCTCCAGACAGAAAAAAAAACACAAAGTGCATTTCTAAAAATTGCTTGTCTATATTAAGGTTTTAATTTGTTTCATTCGTGGTCTAAGCTCACCTAGCATAACCTAAGCACAATGGATGTGAAACAAACAGATGTCTGTACCAATTACCCGGGGCAGGACCCGTCGGGGGAGTGCGCCCTCACGACTCGCCAGAGAACCATGTCATAGCTTTGCGTGTGTAAATCAGTACCTATAAAAGCATGTTTCAACCCAACCTAACCACAAATATACGTTACCTAGCATAACCTAAGCACAGTGGATGTAAAACAAACAGATATCTGTACCAATTACCCGGGGCAGGACCCGTCGGGGGAGTGCACCCTCACGACTCGCCAGAGAACCATGTCATAGCTTTGCGTGTGTAAATCAGTACCTATAAAAGCGTGTTTCAATCCAATAATAATAATAATAAAAGCCTTTATTCACTGACCATTTCTGTTTTTACACTATATTTTATGTGGTAAAAGAAAAAAAAACAATATTTAAATTCTATTTTTATAGTAAACAACATGTTGTTTAGCAACCAGTTAGATGATCAGGTTGTCCTTCGACATAGGCCTCCCCTAATTCCTTCCATTTATCTCTGTTTCTAGCTAGCCTTCTCCATCCTTTAGGTAAGTCATCTTCCCATCTTTTAATTTGACGTCCTTTCTGCCTTTTTCCATTTCTAGGGTACCATTGCATTACCTCTTTCGTCCATTTTTCTATGTTCGTTCTGATTATGTGACCCGTCCAGTTCCACTTAAGTTTTCTTACTGTTTTTAAAACATCGTTCACTTTTGTCCTTTTCCTTATTTTTGAAATCGTCCATCTGTCCCGTAGCCTTATATTTAGCATGCTTCGCTCCATATTACGCTGGCATACTATAAGTTTCTGGTTATTGACATTTGTAGCCGGCCAAGTTTGGCACCCATAAGTAAGACATGGGAGAATGCATGTATTATAAAGTTTACTTTTTACTGATATTGGTATCGTTTCGTTTTTAACTATTTCTTTTAGTGACCAGTAACGTTTCCATGCAATGCTTATTCTTCTATCGATTTCTTTAGAGTATTGGTCTTTTATTGATATTACCTGTCCTAAATATATATATTCGTCTACATATTCGATTATTTCCTGTCCTATTTGTATGTTTTCCTTTAGCGCATTTGTCATTACTTTAGTCTTTGTTGGATTCATGAATAGACCAGCTTTCCTGCTTTCATTATCTAATTGTTGTAACATAGTTTGTAATATGTCTGATCTCTCGGCGAATATTACTATGTCATCAGCGAACCTTAGGTGATTTAGATTAGATCCATTAATATTTATTCCATAATCTTCCCAATCTATATTTCTGAATATGTTTTCTAGTACAGCCGTAAACAATTTAGGAGAAAGTGGATCTCCTTGCCTGACGCCTTTCTGTATACTAAATTCATCTCCTTGCTTTTCCAGTTGAACTGTCGCTGTGCTATTTTTATATATTTTCAATCAAAATTGTTTCAATCCAACCTACCCCCAAATATACGTTTAATGTTTGCTGCAAAAACATATGCAACGGTCAACTCATAGTATGATCACTGCTCCAGGACGACATATCTGAGTAACCTCCAAGACACTGTCCGAGCTCACACACATTAATCTTAAGCTACACAAGGTATGTTCCATATACTAGGATCGCATGTCTGAGCGCACTCCAAGACAGCATCCAATAATATGAAACCGTACCCCACTTGAAGTGCATCTGTCGGCCAGGACAGCATATCCGAGTACAAAGACCTGCGAGACATGTCATCCCCGACCGCAAGATACAACTTCCCTTGAATGTGTCAACCCCAATGAGAAAACACAAAATAAGCATCTTTTACGTACACAGTAAAAAATAAAATAAAAACTTTACAGTTAACATTTCTACAAAGGCCTGGCATAAAGCACAGCACCTACTATAACACAGATCACGACTACCGCCACGCTCATGCCGAGGACTACAATCTACATCGACGACTTTCACTGCGATTTCGCTGGTTGTCTGACAAAATAAAAATACGATCGATCTAAAAATAACCGTTAATTCAAGTAACCTAATTTACTAATTTAAGACTGACCACCAAAACAAAACTAAACTATACACAGCGACCTACACAAAACACGAATTACCAAAATCAATGAAAATACACCAAAATCACGATACCCTCCGATAAAAACTTTTAAACACATACAACCAACAAATACATACTACACGCTAAAAAAAGAAGTGGGCGTAACAGGACCTATCCCACTTCTGATCTTGTGAATTTAGACCAGAAGTGAGCTTTCTTTTAAAAAAAACAAGCTTACTAAAACGACCTCAATTCATTTTAAGAATCTGAAAACGCTTAAACACAATTTAACTAACCAAAAAGGCAACTAATCTACCAACAATGATATTCTAAAATATAAACCGACAGAGTAACGACCTAACAATGCTACCACGATAAGTGTCATGACACAACTACCCCCCGATGCCAGTTATGCATCGACTTTTATAGTTTTTTCCCCACTCCAACATCCTCTTTTCTGTTCATATTCCACAATAACATAAGGGATACTTACGAGGTACTAGTAGGTACTAAGTAGGTACTAGTAGATACTAGGTACTTTTGCGTGGCATTTATTTATTTAGTTTTTGTCATTTTTTTGGACAGCTTACCTCTGCTAAAATTTCACCCTTCGCCACTGCGAAACATAACTAGGGTTTCGATGCCTCGTTTTGCTCATTTATATAGTTAAAGCTTCACATTTACATACTGTTACAAGATGAGAAGACAACTTATTTCAAATAAATATTAATAGATGGCGTAATAATATACATACATAATACATTTTATTATATACGTTACGTTTTATTGGTTACAATAAATTTCTCAGAAATTGTATATTTCCCGTTGTAAAAAGTATCCTATATGTGAACCCGGATAATCAGTTATCATCATACCAAAATGCATCAAAATCCGTCCAGCTGTATTGACGTGATGTGGTCATAGACAGACAAAAATTCTAAAATCTAATGAGTCGGCCTCTGTTTTAAATAATATTAATGACTATTATATCATATAAATAAGATTTTTCAATAAATATTTAATTTACAGATTGTACTCAGTTAGATTTTAGTTATTATAAATAAATAATACATAGATAAGTCCTACGTATACTAATTAATAATTATATTATAGAGGCACAGAACTATTTTTTTACCTGAACGCAATTTTCAGATTTCGCCTAGCAACAATACAAGCAGATTGTTTCCTCCATTTAGATGCCGCTGTATTGACAGCACTCAATGTGTTCCCAGACTTAGAAGATACGAGCCATTCTCCTTCTAGAAGTTTGTTTGGATTGTTGGACAGATGCAGGACCCAACATGGTAAAAGGTATATAATATTGATGTTTATATGAAAAATAGGATAATAGCATTACATCAACTTACTTAAACCATTTGTTATGAACATTTTATTTTTGTACATTGCATAACTTCACTAACTGAATGGATTTTTATACTAGGCTAATTCATACTTATTTTAATATTATAAATGTTTGGCTCAGTTGATAGTGACCCTACTTTCTGCGCCAGCGGTCGCGGGTTCGAGTCCCGCTGGGGGCATTCATTTGCTAATCACGAATGTTTGTACTCCAGTCATGGGTGTTTATATTTATAATATGTATGTATTTAAAATTTATATGTGTAGTATATCAACTATCTGGTATCCGCAACACAAGCACTAACTAGATGGCGCTGTTGTAATAATCTCCCAACATATAAAAAAACATATATAAAAAAAATGTGAAAGTGTGACGTCAGGGGCGCTTAAGTATTACGTAACGCAATTTTTATAAATACGATTTATACAAACTTGTAGAACTTGTAGAACCGTAGACCACCTGAATCCGGTCCTGTCGCAAAATCCGTTCTTAGCGGACGTCTACTATAAACCACCTCCCTGTCAAATTTCATCCTAATACGTCAAACTGTTTTCGATATTTCGTGATGAGTGAGTGAATGAGTAAGTAAGTGAGTGATCTTTCTCTTCTATATCTTTAGATGTATCGTATAGTTTGTTTATGTATAAATATACATTTATATACCAACTTATTATTATTCTAGACTGCTAGCCCAATGGCTTCGTCAGCCATTAAGAGATATTAATCTAATAAACGAAAGATTAGACATAGTGGAACTTTTAATGGAGAATTCACAACTACGTTTGCAATTACATGAAGAACATTTGAAAAGGATTCCTGACTTGCAAGCTTTAGCTAGGCGTCTTACACGGAAGAAGGCCAATTTGCAAGATTGTTATAGGATCTATCAGGTATGCTCTATTCGGCAATGTTATTCATATTTTATTTCAAAGGTGTCTCGTTAGTGTGCTAGGAGTGTTTTGGTTCGAATCCCAGGTCGGACCAAGTAAAAGTACTGGATTTTTTGACAAAAAATATCAGGAACAGCTCAGAGGCTCACACCCATATTCTTAGTCGTTTCCTCGAACATTCCTCATGATTTTTAACAAAATCAACAAAATAAACACGCACTTTTCGCTTGAGGAAGATTTCAAGGTAGGTCGCGAGGTACCTTGAGTTTGACAGTTATTTACTCAACTCAAACTCTCCTCGAGTGAGGAAATTCTCGAGTGGAGGACGGTTTTATCGACTATGAATACGGTTTGGTTGAGTGGAGGTTGAGTCGAGTCGAGTAAATCTCGAGGAGACGACTAAGAATATGGGCATTAGTGTACCATAATATTTCCTGATATGGCTACTCTAATTTAAATAGCCTGCCGTAGCCAAAATCGAGATAGATTATGATCCAAATGTCTCCTTTTCTTCGGTCAATTAAATGTATGTATCTATGTATGTACACATTTCATTTCCCAGTATAAGTTGAGAAGCATTGAATGTACCTATAACATAACACAAGATATAGATCGAGAGGATATCATAGTATTGAAACATTAATTTCTCTCATTCCAGGCTATCAATCGATTGCCTCATCTACTCCAGTGTTTGGGGGAAGCAAGCAATTCTACAGTGCACTCATCCCTGACTGAACCCATTTCGGAACTAAATAACGACCTGGATAAATACCAGCAAATGATTGAAGCAACTGTTGATATGGATGCCATAGATAGAGGTATGGTTTAGTTTTTTATAGCAGAGGTTCCCAATCTTGGACAGTGGTAATGAAATTATGTGTTTTTTATTGCATTAGTCTATTGGGCAAAAATTCATAGTGTAAATGAATTATGAACTAAAATCATGATTTTTCTTTATTTAATATATATATTTATAATATTTTGACGACACGATGGGTTCAGTTTGTAGTGACCCTATCAGCAGTCGCGGGTTCAAGTCCCGCTGGGGACATTCATTTGTTGAGTACGAATTGTACTCCAGTCATGGGTGTTTATATTAATTATAATATTATGTATGTATTTAAAGTTATATATATGTTGTGTATCTGGTTTCCGTAACACAAGCCTCGTAGCGTACCACGGAACTAAATGGCGTTGTGTGTAATAATGTCCAAATATATTTATATTTATTTACATTAATTTAAAAAGCATATTTAAAATTTTTACTTCCAGGAGATTTCTTAGTGAAACCCTCATTTGATGAACAGTTACAAAGTTTAGCGGAAGAATTGGAAAAATTACAAAATGCGGCAGATAAGGAACTTAACAAAGCCGCTAGGGATCTCGGAATGGACGCTGGGAAAACTATTAAGTTAGAAAACAACCCACAAAATGGATTTTGTTTCAGGTTAGTGTTTTAATATTAGTTTTGAGTAAAGATTTTGTTACAAAGAGGCAGGTTACAAGGTTTGCTTCTTATTATTCCGATTAGAAAATTTTTTTTGGCACAGACAGCCCGTTCTTTAGTAAGTATAATATATAGAATGTACAGCGTGTATATCTATTTCATATTGATAGCTAAAACGTAACAAGGGACGAACCCAAACGAAACGTGGGTGAGTCGCTAGTATAAAATATGTAATATTTTTATATAATTTTGATCTGTTGTCCTCATACATACAGTATAGATTGCTCCTCGACATTTTAAAATATGAAGAAGACTGGTTGCACAAAAACAGTAAAGTAAACAAAAAAACTATGTAATTATTTATATATGTCGTAGGATAATTTGATAAACAGAGTTTTTGCAAAAACCCTAGGGATATCGCGAAAATACGGATAATTAGACAATGTCTATGATATTTCTCAATGTTACTGAAAAAGGGATAGGGTTTTTGCGAAAACACTAGTTGCTTTAGTAACTTTGAATATACTTATCTCTGATTGGCTTGATTTTGGTTTATAGGCCAACTCTTTTTGTGATTGGTTCCTTGTAAATTTGAAATATATTGTCATAGAGTTATAAAGCGTAAGAAAAGACAATGTGATATAGGATTTTTCTTAATATTTTAGTTAAATAAAATACAAACTTTGGACCTTTAAGTGAAAGATAATTCTTATATTGGCGATGCAAAGATTATCTGCGCGCCTCTAGCGGCGAAATCTAGAAGTTGTCTAAGAACGACACTTTGCTATAGAAGTATAGACTTAAAACTTTGTAGCTGTTCATAGAGAGTTAAGAGTTTAGCATTTATATTTTAAACATAGTAAGATGGATCACGATTACATACAGAAACCCGTTGCTAATAAAAGCAGAAATACGAAATATTGTTGCGTTCCTCAATGTAGTACTTATGGAGAATCGGGAATAAGTTTTCATTTGTTTCCAAAAGACAAAATTACGAAGAAAAAATGGGAGACTGCTCTAAGAATAGGCAAACCGATTTCACCAGCAATGAGATCAGATAACTCGTTGTTTTGGTCGATCCGATTGACCAATAAGTGCGCTTTGTTTATAATAGTCAATGATTCTATTCCCAATCTTACTAAAGCGAGTAGCGTTTTTGCAAAAACCCTATCCTTTTTCAGTAACATTGAGAAATATCATAGACATTGTCTAATTATCCGTATTTTCGCGATATCCCTAGGGTTTTTGCAAAAACTCTGTTTATCAAATTATCCTACGACATATACAAAACACATTTTATATTACTAGACTGAACCTAAACATACTGTTTTTTAAAAATAACGAAAGTATTTTAAATTATATTTAAATATTTTCAGAGTCACTCTAAAAGAAGAGCAAAATCTACGTGGAAATAAGAAATACATAATAATTGATGCAGTTAGGGCAGGAGTAAGATTTAAAACGAGTGCATTAGAAAGTATCACGGAAGACTACACTCAAGCAAAAGCTGCGTATGAAAAGGAACAAGATAAAGTGGTTTCCGAGATTATTGGTATTGCTGGTAAGATTAATTATTTATTCACAAATGAATTAAACGTTATATAATATGTAGTAATGGATGGTACAGTAATTATATAACTGATATTGAGTTTAACTCGCCTATTACGACGGGTGTGTGTAAATATTGTACAGTGAAACAGATAGAGACGTAAAATCTAGTAATAGTTAAATTATTAAGTGTACTAAACAAAAAAATAAGTGTTTGTAATGTCAAAATAACGGCTTTTTAGTTTTTACATAATGGATGAAAATATAATATATGGTAGATATTTCTAAATATAAAACAAAGACATTTTTTTTTAATTTTAGTCTGTCTGTATATGTGTTCCGACTAATCTCCGAAGCGCCTGCTTTGCTTTTGACAAGACTCATTAGTTTAAAGCTATTAGCTCATAGCTGATGATATAAGGAGTAACTAAAGCTACAATATTTAGGAAAAAATATTAGGGTTCCGATCAAAGAACGTATTTAAGTCGCTCGTTATAATGCATATATGTTTTGACGACACGTTTGGCTCAGTTGGTAGCGAAAGGTCACTACAAACTTTCTGCACCAGCGATCACGGGTTCGAGTCCCGCATTCATTAATTAAGCGCGAATGTTTGTACACCAGTCATGGGTGTTTATGTTTATAATATGTACTTAAAGTTATCTATTTGTAGTGTATCTACTGTCTCGTATCCGCAGAACTAGATGGCGCTATGTGTAATAATATCCCAATATATGTTTTATTTCATTCCAGCCGGTTATTCAGAATGCTTAAACTGTCTCTCACACATACTTTCGCGTCTGGACGTACTAGTGTCGTATGCGGTAGCGGCGACTACCGCGCCCTCCCCGTACTGCCGGCCTGTGATCACTGAGAGCTTAGACGAGTTCATACTGAAGGATGTGAGGCACCCGTGCTTGGAAATACAGGAGGGTGTTTCTTATATACCCAATGATGTGGTTTTTAAACGAGGTATGTATTGAATTATCTTAGTGTTAGTAGCTTTTTTAAACAATTTTGTATTTCAAAGATCAATCAGTAGATGCAAAAAAAAAGTATGTTTATGTTTCGTATAACGTTAATTCTGTATTCTAAATTTGAAATTAATAAACAGTTAGTCGATAGAGCTAGCCAATAATGACGTCAAAGGTACCATACAAAATCTTTTATTACCTATACTTTATCTTTTTTACCGGTTAACTTATATATAATATATCTTTTCCATTCGGCCCGTTAGCTGTAGCGAACCTGACACTTCTAGAAGCCACTGAATAAAGACTTGTCAGTTTATATATATCGTGTCTTCTCCATTAGACGAGACATTGATCATCTAAATTATGCACAATTGGCACTTTTAGAAGGCACTGAACACAATCGAAATAAATTCCAGTATCCTGCATAATTTATGTTGTTTTGTTTTTAAAAATAGTGTTTAAAAATACCCACTTTAGCGTCTATTTGATCAATTATCTCCAAAACGCAGCGACATAAGAAGCTGAAATTTTGTTAATGGTAAGTTTGCACTTCGCCAATGTTACCACACAAGTTATTTTCAAAGTATCTTTCTGGGGCCGCTGGCCTTACCTTATCCTGCTAGACCCTTTCCAGGGTCGTGCTCGTGCATAATGCACATAGTGACAGGTGCAAATATGGATTCGACGTGGATGCGTAGTGTCCAACTGCCACTTCTAGAAGGCACTACGCATAATGCTCATAGTGATAGCCCAGCGGTAACGCGTTGCTTGTATAACCGAGTGATGCGGGTTCAAATCCGGGTCTCGCACATCTGATATTTTCACGTGCGAATCATTTCTAACATGATTACCACTCGTCTTACGGTGAAGGAAAACATCGTGAGGAAACCTGCATGTATGAGAAAACCTAGCAAGTTTTCGTAAGACATGTGAAGTCCGCCAACACGCACTGGGCCAGCGCGGTGGACTATGGCCTGAACCCCTCGTGCTAAGGGAGGCCCGTGCCCAGCAGTGGGACGTTAAAAAGGGCTGATGATGATAGCACAAATGAATAAATTTCCAGGGTCGTGCATAATGCACATAGTGACGGGCGCGAACATGGGCGGCAAGTCGACGTGGATGCGGTCGGCGGGCGCGGCGGCGCTGCTGGCGCACGCGGGCGCGCCCGTGCCCGCCGCGCGCGCGCGCCTGCCGCGCATGCGCGCCGTGTGCGCGCGCGTCGGCGCCGCCGACTGCGAGGGCAAGGGGCTGAGCACCTTTATGGTGGAGATGATCGAGTCTGCCAGTATATTGAGGGTTAGTAGTAGATGGTTCTATATACTGGGGGATTGGCCTGGAAGTAAAAAAAATGAAAATATTATATACTATAATATTTATAGTAATGTACATGAATATACACGTGAATGGATGAAGTTGATGTCAATATATTAAGACCCGGTGTAACCTAAGAGTTTCCCGCTTTTCTGTTGAAATTTTTCCTGAATTTTCTTTGCTATAAACCTCACGGAACCCGAGACCTTTCCAACGAATGCAAAACCGTGGAAATCGGTTCGTGCGTTCTGGAGTTATAGCATCAGGAAGGAAAACCCGACTTATTTTTATATAGTAGATATAGTACTATATAATGTTCTCCAACCGACTTCGGCCATGGCGGCCAATCTCAATGAAACAAGCCAACTGCGCAGGAGATATTATAGTGCACGAGTGTACGCGCAGACACAAGCGTACTCTCTATTCCTATCACTCTCATACACACACCCCGCACACTCCGGTGGGACGACTACTCGACACGACCAATGAGAGCTAATCGCAGGACCGACGGCTTTACGTGCTCTCCGAGGCACGGGGGTGGAACACCGCCAACTTCCCAACTCCGGGCCGTTATTGAGGCTTACTATACTGAAAGACTAAATTTGGCCCGACCCGGATCCTCTCGAACTTGAACCTCTCGATGAGTGGCCGAACTTACTAGCCACTACACCAACAAATCAGTCGCCAAACAAAGCAAGCAGGTACTATATACTGGGAGATTGAAGAATTGAATGGATAAAGGTGTTTGCGCAAAATTTTAATCTCGAGAAAATTAAATTCGAAGTTTATAGAATAGTATTGAGTGCATAAAATGGCTGTCAAATCGCGTGAAGTGAAAGATAATAGTCTTAATTGACTTACACTAACCTTTTAAACCTTTTTAGAATTCTATTGCAGCATTATTTTAAATTTTGGTTGACCAAGTAAACATTAAGTATAGGTATAGTGAAATACAAAAATGCAACGCAGGATATGAAAACAGAGTTAGTATATCGAGAATGAGTTGTTAGAATTATACTGTAATTATTGACATTATTCTCAGACGGCGACGCCTGATTCTCTCGTGCTAGTGGATGAACTCGGTAGGGGGACTTCGACTTACGACGGCTGCGGAATCGCGTGGGCTATTGCAGAGTAAGTAGTCCAAGTATTTAATTCGTAATGAAATCCATTTCATAAATAATTAAATACCTAATAATGATGAAGAGCGACTTTTTTGTTTTCATTACCAAAATCAAATATTCACTACAATATTTTAATCTTATTTCATTTAACATACATATATTAGTAAGTAAAAGTTTATACTTGGTTTATAATTGGTTAAATGGTACAATTATTTATTATACGTATATACATATTTAAATTTTACAGAAAATTAGCAACGGAAAGCCAATGTTTCTGTCTATTCGCTACACACTATCACGAACTGACGCAGCTGCCGAGCCTGCACCCCAATGTGATAGTGAACTCCCACGCCGAGGCCTCAGTACTGAACGGTCAACTGCTCCTTCTACATAAGATACTGCCAGGCCCAGCGACACATTCACTGGGATTGCATGTTGCTAAACTTGCTGGCTTACCCGACTCTGTTATTAAGGTGATTTTTATATAACATTACATATTATTATGTATTATTGTTTGCGTGTGTATAAGCTTTTGTATTTGTAAATTATTTGAAAATAAAAAGTAATGACCTCTCGCAACACAACCATGAAGTATGATGACTGGTCCATCTATGAGCTCTAGTAATATATTTTATTCATATATCATTAGTATTAATTAATAATCATGCTTTTCTCCCTATATAAGTTTATTTGGTTATAAATACTTGAGCTTGTATATTTACTTGCATTATATAAAATATAATGTATAACTTACTTAAACTTAACCCTCTAAATAATATAAATTTAAATTTTCAGTATGCTGAAGAAAAACAAGCCCAATTAGAAGTAAACCTATTTGATCCTCAATCTGCTGTCAAATCTGAAGACACATCTGAAGGACAAAAATTATTGGAGGCTTTCTTACGTAAATGCAAAGAGATAAACGAGACCATTTCATCCGACGAAGAAATGTTTCAAGAAATAAATAAACTAAAGCAAGAATTGCTTAATCAAGACAATAAATACATTAAATCACTTACTTCGGTTTTATAACTTCTTAATAAAATGTTACAAAAACAACATTGTTTGTATCTATTTAAAATTTCTATATCATTACTAGCAATTCCCGCGGCTCCACTCGCGTTGGTAGGAGAAAATTTAGGGTTAGGATAAAAGAAGAAAATTTTGTATTATAAATATTATTCGATGCCAAATCATAAAACAATAAAATTTGATCTAAAAATAAAAAAAATAAAATCTGGAGAGGGCCACCCTTATCACCTAGGGAATAGAAAATAGCCTATGACCTATTCTCAGACCTTCTAAAAGCCGGGTCCCACGGCCCGTTTTCTCACAGATCAGTCCGCGCCGCGCCGGACCGACGGGCCGTGGGAACCGATGCATCCGTTCAAGCCCGTGGTGGCCTCTTGTCGCCCGTCCGATCCATCGGGAGTCGGTAAGTTCAAAGGCGCGGCGCGGCGCGGCACGTCGGCGCCCGTCGCGGCCTGTATGGGCGCGTCTACGTTGCTTCTTAACCCTTAACTAACATAGTGAAGTAAATTAATACCCCAGTCGTATATTTTTGATTATATTTCCTTAACCTTTTGCATTAGAGACTTCCACGGCCAGGTATTCTCAGTCGAGCACATGCGCTAGGAACAGGAACAGGTGGATGCGCAGCACGCAACGTTGGATGGTTTTCGTGCTATTAGCCTTTGGGTTAAGTTTTTACCCCACTATGTTATTAGTGTAACATATTTTTTTTCGAACAAGTTCTTGTTTTTTTAATATTTTTAACATACATATTTTTGCCACAAAATGTTAAAATATTTAAATGAAGAACAAATAATGACCATGTTCAATGATTCAGAGGAAGATGAGCTTACAAATCTGCCACTAAATCAATTTGAGAGTGATTATGAAGATGGCGTAACTGCTGAAAGTGATCATGACACAGAAAGTGAGATGGAAATTGAAAGCGATGCAGAAGCATCATCAGATGAATATTTCAACAGTAATCAGTTTTCATATTCAGAGCTTGCAAACTTGAATCAAAAATGAAACGGCGAATCTTCATCAAAGATCTTGGTCCTTCTACTTCATGTTAAAAAGAGAAAACATGATGCTTTCAGGTATCCGAAAGAGCTAAGAGAACAAATTTATAATTTTCTTGGATGTTGATTAACGATGGCGAACCACCAGCAAAGAGAGTGAAATCTGGACACTGTTACCTCTGTACGTAAGAGATGATCGAAAGTGAACAAAAACGAATAAGTAACATTTATAGTCCTGAAAAAAAACTGAAACCAAAGTCAAAGTAAAATTGTCCTTTTTTGTATATATTTAAATAAAAATGATTAAATTAACTATAAAAAGTTATCAAGCAATGATATGAATATTATTTTGTAATATATATAGCTCTGAAATTGGGGTGGATTTTTAGCCCACGATGTTGGTTATGTAACATAAAGTCACTATGTTAGTTAGGGGTTAATCGTTCATTTCGCCTGCGGCGGCGCATGCGCGTACACGCACTTGATGGAGTGGAGAATGTCAGACAACAGACCGCACCAGGCGGGCACGGGCCGTGGGAACGCTCAAAACGGGCCGCGACGGGCCTACACGGGCGGAGCAACGCCTGGCGCGGCCCGTCGCCCGGCGCGCCGTGGGACCGCACCGTAAGTATGCACAAAAAATTTCATATTTTTTTTTATATATTACAAAAAGATTTTTATATATTAGATAATATAGGTACTGCCCATAGAGGATTGACCTACCTTTGCAGGATACCTTTATTTCATAAGTACATACCTTCACATTTCTATAAAATTTGCATTACAAAAAATAATGTAGGTTTCAAACGAGCGCCGTCTAACATCTGCCTACTAGAATTAAAATATAGGTACTGCATTTAGTTCGAATTA
Organism: Boloria euphrosyne; assembly: GCA_951802675.2. Classification (NCBI taxonomy): domain Eukaryota; kingdom Metazoa; phylum Arthropoda; class Insecta; order Lepidoptera; family Nymphalidae; genus Boloria; species Boloria euphrosyne. The sequence continues at coordinate 6,630,051 of OX637879.1, read as the reverse complement.
AAAGAGGTCCAATCTCTAAAATATTTCTAAACAAAGATATTTAAAAACTAGCGACAAATTTCTTCATGTAAAGTTAGATGCACACTCATGAAATTTAAATCGGAAAAAAATATATAAATAAAGTATTAGAATCTAGCCTTAACTCTGTGTTTATACACATCTGAGTTTGATCTGCGATTTTGTAAGCAATGTACGTAACTAAAGAAAAATCCATCAAGAGTAGAGGTACGTTCTATGTCCTATAGACTCATTACTAACGAGTAAAGTACGAGCTAGGATAAGCCATTAACAATTACTAGCGATTCATCCTCGCTTCGTTCGTGTTTGTCCCTAGATTCGTTTTATTGGTTTGTAGAGCTTTCAAAGAAATGAGACAATTTTCGCCCAGTAAAAAGTATCCTAAAACCGTACAGTGATTTTCTCATGTTGCGATCACAGACACACAGGCAAAAACTCAAAAAATTACAGATTAATTTGACTCTGTATCTATAATAATGGCTATTTCAATAAGATTTTCCATAAAATATTTAACGTACAGATTTGACTCATCTAATAAAAATTAGATATGACGTAAGCCAGTTGAAGTGTCATATATTATGATATTTTTCACTTCACAGAAATATAAAAACCCAAGATAAATACTAACAAGTGTGGTAACAATATATTTCTAAACTATGTAAATGCAATGTTCAAAGAAGTTCCCAAAAATTATTATAAAACGAATTATTTAGTGTTTGCTCCATCTTAAGAATATTGTTTATTGTGAACGTCATTTTGACGTCTAATGAATGATGGTCAGTGTGACCAGATTTAGCAGAATTGTGCAAATTTAGCATAATTAGAACCGTAATTTAGGGTCTAGCAGATTTGAAAAGATAGCAGTTTTTGGCAGAATTACATATAATCATCGCAGAAAATTAGCATGATAGTACACACTTGTGTAGTTGCACTGGAAATGCTTAAAAACATGTACCATTTATAAGCAATGTGCGATAATTTAGGGGAATTCCCAATAAATGTATACTTTCTTTCGAGTTGTAATTTGTATGCATAGTAGTTCTCAATTTTGACACTTGTAGCGCTAGTTAGAATCTTTGCATCGCCAATACGTTAATAAATATTTTAAATAATATTTGTTTTTTTTATACATGTACGTAACATTATACGTTGTACATAATAATATAATTGTATTAATTATGACTTCATTCATTCGTAAAATATTGACATAATATATTACAAATAAAATACGCAGAATTTAGCAGAATTGAGGCAAGCCGCTAGCTGCTGCCTAGCATAATGTTCAATTTAAATCTGGTCACACTAATGATGGTATTGTTTTATCAAAAAATAAATGTGTTGTCGTTCGTTTCGTTTGTAATGTGTAGTTATATATTTATTACTTAGATATTTAAAAAGTTAAGTAAGAGCAGCAAGTAACGAAAATATGAATACACACTGTTACACTTTAAGATTTATTTTAATATTTGAATTCATAAGTAGGTACTACTAAGCGTTTAATCTGGCAATTGCTAGCTCCTTGCTCATTTTAGTTTTGTTTATGTACCTATCTCGAAAACAGCTGTAACGATTTTGATGAAATTTTATATTTAGATAAGGTTTATGTACCTAGAGGTTTTTTTGAAATGCAATGTTTTATATCGTTCTTTCTCTCCTTTTTATAGTATATAAGTTATTATTATGTATGAGGAATAGGTAAGAAAACACAAAAGAATATAATTTAACAATATATTAACAGGATGAAATAATTTACTGTTTGGATTTATAAATAATTTTCATTAGTTTATACCAGTTGCTAATGTAAAGCTTAAAATTAAATATTTTTTGTTACACTATTAGCTGCGTAAAATAACGTGATATGAATTTACCATCAACTAAATGTTAAAACGTTATTTTGTAATGTCAAATTAATATATTGCAATATTTTTGTAATAATATTATTAAATTCAATTCAATACTAGTTTCATATACAAAATTATGATTGTTCATTTCAACTGATAATAAAGAATCATAGTATAGTTCGCCTTTTATTTCGAAAACTTTTTAAACATTTAAACCTTTATTGTGTAGGCTTATTCTACTGTCCAAATTTCGCCCAACGTAAGTCACTTCGTCTTGAACCGCTTGTAGGTACTAATTATTACAAATTAAATCAAGACGATGATTTAATTTGTAGGCGGTTGTTTGATTATCGAAGCGTGTTTCAATACGCTCCGAGCGAATTGACTAACCAGTCCCTAGTGGACCAGCTCAAGAGAAGTATAACCGCACTGCATTTGTGAACGTCCTTCGACACATTGGGCATTTGTCGGTTGATAGAGCGCATTTCGCACAGGCGACCACGTGGCCGCATGGTACAAAAACCACGTTCCTTTCGTCATTGAAACATATTTTACATAATTTTGTATCTTCTATGTTATTGTCGCCGTTCTTTGTTGTAGTTTGGGAGGTTTCATTTTGTTCTTGAGGAGCAGAAATAGCGGTCGCTTCTGTAATAACTTTCTGAACATACTCGCGTCCTTTGACTAACTGGACGTATGCACATCTGTCGAACCAACGCGCGTGTTGCTCCCACGGCACGTCATCATTTTCCCAGTCTTTTAGTCCACCGTCACAATAAAAACACTTAGTTTTGTCACCTTGGCCAGTGTAGAAAAATCCTGCTTCCGCCAGTTCCTCTGGTTTCTGTTTCATGCTACGAGGCCAATCGCTAAAACTGCGTAATCTGGCAGCTTCGGAGGCGTATCTAGGATGAACAGGTCCGGGCATTCGAACTGTCGTGACGGGCGCTCGGACACCGCACTCGTCATGACCCACTGTAGGTGCAGCAGAGTCCATGGGCACATTGCCGGAGCCAGTTTGACGTCTAAGGAATGGACATTGAGGAGCCCATCGTTGATGGTCCTTCGCGGGATCGTCACCTTCAACCCATTTCATTATTTCTACTTTGCAGAATGCGCAACGTACTTCATCACCACGGCCTAGATAGTAAAACCCATTCTTTGCTAGTGAATCTGGTGATAAAAATGAGACGGGCCATTTCTCGAATGTTTTTAGCCGTTCGTCTTCGCGTCGCATGTCAGGTGCATCCGGACAGAATGAGAAAACATCTCGTTCACGGTTGTCGGGTTTATCAAAAGAGGAACTTGAGGACACAGACGTCGGTGAAGACGCAGGGCTATCAGTGTTGGAAGCGCATCCCGCAGGTTGTAACACGAGTTGATGACCTTTGAAAAACTGAGCCAACATTCCTGCAGCGGGTGAAGTGTTTGAGGATACTGTAAAGAAAGAAAAATATACATTAGTTAAAATTTAACATAAAAAATTAAAGGCATTATGGGTATTTTACCTATACCAGAATACACAACTAGGTACTTAATAAATTAATACTTTTTTTATTTTAAAGGCAATGAAATAATTTGTGTTTTTTATTGTACACATGAGCTAAGCTTAAAGAAGAGCAATTGTCTTTGAAACATGTACAAGTTCGCGGCCATTACATTCAGCAGCCTACTCCCGTTCCGTGCCCTCTGCGTGCACTCAGTGCGCATGCACTAAACGACCGCGATCAATTTTTCTTTTTAGAAATAAGCCTACTATATATTTTATTCTTAAATATCACAAAGGTGAATTCGTTAATCATTGTTATTATTGCTACACCATTGCTTTATTTCAAATGAATAGTTTAACGAAATAAAAAACTTAGTGTAACTTAATTTTGTTAAATACTTTTTTTTTATTCATTTACATTAATAAAGTAAACAGTATCCCAAAATTAGGATGTCATGAAAGTACGAAACTAATATCAACAGATACATAAACACTTAATGGCCGAACAGTGAGGCGATCAATAATTACCATTTCGAATTTTCTTATCAACTAACAGCGGCATTTTCGAGTCACACTATGATTACGTAAAACACAAAAAGCACATTGCAAAAGATCACAAATAATATAAACTGTTAAACTATATATTATATAACTTTAACTTATAATTTTTGGAAAATTTGATACAATGGCGTACGACGAGACGGGCATCGTAAGCTCTTGTTTGTAATGTCGCGTAGGGTCGCGGGCAGCAACGTAGCTGTTGCGCATGCGTGCGCACTTTTAGGAGGGTTCAAATTCGCCTACGTGGGGTGCCTTCTGACTGGCACAGCTGTGTCGTCTGTATTGGGGTCTCACATGCTGTTACGTCGATATTATTAATAAAAATATATTATAATCAACATAATCAAATAATAAATAAGTTTATCGCAACAAAGTTCCTTGAAACTTTTTAAAACAAATATTTAGTAAGTTATCTTTTATACAGGACCAACGTGAACGCCAGTATATTTTTTTATAAAAGCACGGCTGTGGTAATTATCACGTGTGGTTGACACATGGTAAATAAAGTATGACCACCGCGATTCAAGCTGTTGCTATGCCGCATACATTCATCTACATTAGACTCATGATACGATGAACAAGCGAGAAGCACGAAGGGACGACGCGGGAGAGATGTAGTTCTCAATCAGGATAGCGTCTGGTGCGACGTTGCCGCACCGACTGGATTTCATTCATATTTGAGACGAGGCGTTGCCGTCTTCAGCGGAAACCGCGACCACACAGCGTAAAAAGGGCTATGGAATGTGGCGGTACTGCAAGCCGGTTCTAAACAGTACCGAAAAAAGTGACGGTGTGGAATGCGGACCATAGTTAGTTATAAAAACTGTACTATATATATTATAATATGAGCTTTCAAAAGTGGATACTTTCTGTAAGAAAAAAACGTTCTTTTTCTTAATCTGATATTTGTAAATTGTACGTATTGCTAGTGTAAATTTTACGTTTCTAATTAAATTGATAATTATTATTTTAATAGGAAATTAACTTTAAACAAGAAAAAACAACGTTTGATCTTATCCTTGCCTTAAGTAATAATAAATATTTATTTGTTGTAGAGCAACACTGACAATATTTCGACATGCGTTTCCATTAAAATGGGCAGACAAGGAAAATAAAATAAAAGGTTTGCATCCAAGGTTCATAAGCTGAGAGCAAATGAAATTCAGCATTGTGCCTTGAGAGAGCGGCGAGAGGCGGCGCCGTAGTATGCCGTGGGGAAGGGGACGGGGCCGCGTTCTCATGCCTATGGGTGGTCGGCGCTCGGCTTTCGAATTCCAATGCCTCGCCTGTAGCACCTACGCAGTGCTATGTGAACATGTATTACATCTTCAGCGGTATCTTTCCAATTACGTGGCTATAAAATATAAACATCATACTATTGCCTAAATGCGATTACATGTTGTAGGATTCTTTGTACGATCGAGTAATGATATTTACAAACCTTGGCTGTCATTTTAAACGATAAAAAAACTAGCCCGGAAATTATATCGGAGGAAATGGACATCCGCCAGATGGGGTGCTTATTTATACAACAGCACCATTTGTTTGAAGATAAAACTGAATGAATGAACCATAAGCTATTTTTGAATATGAATGAAGGGTATCGTGAAAACAAATACTTTGCCCATCATAAGCATAATTAGAGAAATCATGGATAGTTATAGCAATTGTGAGAAGGTATCTCTAATAGGAAGCCGCGAGCGAACAAGCCATTTCGAATTACGACACGATAGAATACTCCCACAAGTATTACGGATTCTATGCAAAGAATTTGCAACAAGTCTGAATAGAGTGTAAAATTCTCAAATTTAATCTATTATTTACTTACTGAAACTTAAATATTATATAATATTACTGTAGTACTAAAGTTAATGGATATATGTATATATTATTGAAGAATAATGTAACAATGTAAAGGTTGTTGTTAAAATCTTTTTTATCTCCTATAATTTTTTTATCAAAACCTACAATGTAAAAAAATGTATGTTAGAAAATGTAGAATTTGTTAACAGATTTATATTTCTTGTAAAATATTAAATAGTAAGAACCAACCAGACTTCGCTCATGTAGGATGAGTAAGATAAAGTCTACTCAGGTGTGTACATAAAACCTCTACTAGGTTTATTGCAATCTATGGAATGGTTTACAAATGCTAAAGACAAACATTTATTTATTTTCATGTATATTATATGGGTGACACATAAGTCCTGCAAAACATAGAAAGATATATTATGATTTTAAGCATGACCAAACAATATATTTTATAACATTAAATAGGTACCTATGTAATGTTAGTCGAGTGGTTTTTTTAATATGTTGCGGTAGTTGGCAAAACATTGATACCATAATGACCAGATAGATGGCGTTAGTAATCTCTTCATTCTATATGTAACAAAATGTAATAACAAAGCAAATTGTCCTCTTGTTACAAGGTAAATTGGCATCAAAAGGTTTGATACTATGTTAGTAATTGTAGATACAATTATTCATTTAACAGTCTGGTATTTGATAATATTTAACAGACGTTTCCACCAAAAACTGTTATATCATGCCTCAGAATTATAATTCTGAGGCACAATTGGGTGATAAGCACAGCAAGGACAAATGATATTTAACACAATGTAATGTACATTTACTAACAAACACCATGTCACCATATATTTCAGCTTATTATTACTTAATAAAAAAGATAACAAACATGGTACTAGTATTATTTATTTATATATAATCTTTTAAGAAGGTACTCCCTCCTTGTTTTTAGGAAAAATAAAGAATTCTTGGTATCATTATCTTTGTACACTTAATATGATATGAATTTCTGAGAAGTAATTGTTGTTAATAAGATTAATGTTATCATTATGACATGTACAGTGGAAAGTTATTAGTAATGGAAATTAATTTCTAATTAATTGTGAAAAATATTTTTCAATAATATTGTTGCCTACTTTAAAAAATATATCATAATATAATTTATATTTATAGCATATATTCTTATGGTAGGCAACAATAATTAGTAGATAGAATATAGATAGTAGTAGTAGATACCTAATTGCTCAAAATATCTTTTGTAACTTGTTCACAGCTGTTCGAGAAATAAAGGTAAGTCCAACGAATTAGATGCTATATATTCAAAATTTAAAGTCAAAAATTCAGTGAAAGAAATAAGAGAAAAAGAAACATCTACGTATTGCAGTGTTTTAACAATTTATAAACGTTAATGAATTATTTGCTGACGTGTTAATATAACGCACAGTTCCAAGTCAAATAACAACAAGAAATACTTTAATGTATCTGTCCGATGGTTATATAATGATGATATAGACACAGTAAAATACTAAAATTCCACACTATCCAAAATTGAGACAACACACCAAATAGGTTATGTAAGAAAAAAACAATCACCTTTTAATGCATCCATTTGCACTCCATATAATCCTTTAAAATATGTACACTTTAACTCCAATCCTTTAATATTTACTGTTACACTCTTACTTCTAATCCGACTAATCACAATAATTTTCAGGTATTAACGACACAACTATTCCATGAGCGCGAAACTCGCAACTGTTGGCAGACCGCAGAGTCGACAGTATCTACAGACTACACATATTCAACGACTCAGCGGCGCTCGTAGCACGCCGACAATACGTGCGTCACGTTCAGAAAAAGCCCGCCGTGTTATTAGTTTCGTTCTATGGTTGCCACGCCGCCCTACCCGCACCCCTCTGCATAACCAAGTAATTTAACAGCTGTTTCTATATTTCATACATCCTTTTTTGACGAACAACAACGAAATAATATTTTTGTAAGTATTTTAAAATTATTTTTATAGTCTTATTCTAGCTTAAGATTACTTAATTCCAAAAATACGTTTAAGTACAATACTTTTAAGGAACTAACTAGGTAGGTACTAAGGTGTTTACCTTTGGTCTCTCTAGAGGGCCCAGCTGCCTCATCATCTGCTTCTTCAGATTCTGCCTCAATTTGCATGCCTGAAACAAATAAGTGTTAAACAAAATTAAATGCTTATTTTTGCTTGAATTGATTGACGTATATAATATGCATTATGCATAGGTAGACATTAAAATGTCATATACCTAGTTTGTTTATTGGTTTGACATTTCGTACTGATGTTCAGTAATTATATAAAAAAAAATAAACATACCTACCTATATAATGTTAATTATTGTTTGAAACAAATATAATCCACGAATAATCTGTACACGATTGTAGTTGCAGACACGAGTAAGCAAACTGATCTAACGATAAATATTGTTACGTAAAATATGACGTGTATAGGACAGATTGTTGTTGTAAACAATCAAGGTACTAGGTAGGTGCTAAAATGATAATTCGTTTAATTAATATTACCTTTAAAATCAACTTTAGTTTTTACTATTCCTATATAATACGCACATACGAGTATTACATCTGAAAATTACATTTATATAGTTTTAAAATTAGAATTATTATTCTAAGGTCTTAAATTAAAAATTGGTAGGTATGTTATGAAGTAAGAATGTATTATACATATAATACAGTTTTAAAAAAATGTTGCTAACAGCTGCAATAGTTAGCACATTTTATAACTTGGTATTTTTAGTCGTACAGGTAATAAAACATATTAAATACTATTACTACCTACCTACTATTATTAAGAAAAAAAATTTTTTTATGTTTGTTTGTAAAGGATTTAAAATTAAAAATCCCCTGCATGAACCAATTAAGATAATAAATTGGTATGAATACAGTTTGAGTCTTGAGACCCTGGAAAGGACGTAGGGTAGATTTATCCTGGAAATCATACCTTGACTGGGGTGAAAAGGAAAAGTGTGTATGACAAATCAATTAAAGATAATAACAAACCTTTACTTATTTTAATGTTTCTATTCCATACTAAAACCGTGGAAACGTACATAGGGACTAGGGACAAACTCGAGCGAAGCGAGGGCGAGTCGCTAGTAAATAATAAATAGCCTGTATTAAAATTTTAGCTAAATACATATTTACAATCATTAGACTTATATACAGTGTGAATATCTAGGGGGCTGTTAGGAATATAAAACAATTATTGACCTTTACATTGGCTTTGGATAATCTCTTCCAACAGATACATTATACATACATCGCTTAGCATTACCTAATTAGGTTAGGTATACAAAAAAAGAGAGCAAATGCCCATGTGCCGTCTATTATGCTGGCATAAGTTGTAAAAAATTGAGGTAAAGTTTGGCGCAGGTGCGTTAGCAGCTTGCTCGTGCGCGGGCGTCACACAGCTGCTGCTCCACGTGCTTGGCAGCTGTCGTCTCATCCCTAAAGCCTTGTTTTGATACCAACAATATATTCGGGCAATTTTGACACACAAATGCTCAAAATTGCCCGAATTTACTGTGCAATGCTAGATAAATAATTAATGAATCATCAAATAGTTACAATTGGTGCTAATTAGTATTAGGATTAAAAATGTGTCTGTGTTTAATATTATAGCAGTCATAATTGCACGTGATTAGTTAGTACTCTTAAGTTACTACTTCAATGCCCTGTTTGGTAACACATTAGGATTTAGGAGGTTGCTAAAAAGTTTCCCAAGATTTTTGCGGCTTAAAGGACTGACTTCATTTGTAATCTACCTAGATTTGTAATCTAGGTAGATTACAAATGAACTTCACCTAACATGCTAAATCTGTAACGATCAAAAATCAAACCCTTTTCCGAAACTTGATTTTGGATATGCTCGTCCGCAATTCCCACCTCTTTAATGTGAGTAGTAACTAAGTGCTTGTTCGTTTATGATGTGGACTTGGGTGTCCACTGTCCATGAGAATGAACGTTTGTTTAATAGGTAGAAGAATGTCAGTTCAAAAAATAAGTAACAAAATAGAACGCAGTAACGAATACGTAAACATACTTTAATTTCTTTGTGCGTCAATAGGTCTTAACGATTTTATAATTACATACTAACTATAAAGTAATTATTTAAGCACCTATTAATGATAGGTATGTTTTTTTTTTAAATAAAAATACCTGGTTGCTGTTGGTTTGCTGCCGTTGTTTCCGAATTACCATTGCAATTTATAAGCGAAAGAAGTAATTTTATTAGAAAATCCATTATTTATCAAACCACAATACCACCCTTTTACAATGTTTTTGGGCCTTACCGGCCTTTTCCGGCGTTTAGCCGACTCGGACGTGTGTTCTATGCAACATTCCGCGCTCACTACCGTACTGTAGGTTCCGCCCACTAGGCCATGGTGCGACGCAGGAAAATCGATCATCTTACACAAAATGGTGCAACGTTTATTTCCTTTTATTTTATTCGTAGGTGGAAAACTTGGATTTACAAATGAATAATAACCGAAACTAGAAGATACTGTCAAGGTTAGTGCGATATGTTACAAGTTCTAGTTTTTCTTATCTTCTTTAACGCTGTTGATTATTTATTTGATTTTGTAAATCAGCCGACCGAAATCAGTTTTTTTATGGGTTAGGTACTAACTACTATTTACTAAACCCGAAGTATATATTCTTTATTGCACATCAAAAAAAACAAAAATACATGGTTATCAGATAATTCGAGGGCAAAGGTGGACTTATCTCTAACAGAGATTTCTTCCAGCCAACCTATGGGGTCAGAAAGATTGTCACTTAGCGGAACAGAAATGTGCGTATAAATATAAGAATCCACATTAATAAAAATCATATAAAATAACATATACTTGTATATAAATACATACATACGTACTATAAATACATACATACATACTATAAATACATACATAAATACATACATACATACATACATACATGCATACATATAAACATGCATACATAAAAACATGACTATTATTCAGTCATCTGAGATAGAAAATATTCTTTTACCTGATGTTTAAAAGATTTAATAGAGGGACTATCCTGAATAACTTTAGGAAGATTGTTCCATAGAATTGGAGCTCGTACGGAAAACGATTTTAGTCCAAAACTGGTTTTGCTTTTTGGTACATCGAGCATCGAAGTGATGCAAGAACGCTTTATGCGTGTAGATGTGGGAAGCAGATTAATTCGGGAACGAAGGTAAGGAGGGGCGTTAGTATCGTGAAGAATATTAAAGAGGATGGAAAGGATGTGCATATCACGGCGAAGGCGAATTGGAAGCCATTTAAGTTTAGCGCGAAAATCAGAAATGCGATCATATTTTCGTAAGTTGTAGATGAAGCGTATGGCTAGATTTTGGAGGCGCTCTAATTTATTAAGAAGCACCTCAGTCACATCTAAATAGCAAACATCAGCATAATCGAGGATAGGCAAGAGAAGGGATTGCGCAAGCATGATTTTGGTTTTGAAAGGAAGAAAAAATTGGAGACGTTTGAGAGAGTGGAAGGTGTAGTGAATGCGTTTGCTGACCTCGTTGACATGAGCCGTCCAAGACATATTGCAGTCCATAATCAGACCGAGATTTTTTACTTTGTCACAGTATGGAATAGAAATCCCTGAGTAGAGAATATTAGGTACTGAATTCCATTCAACTCTGCTCCTCAGCCGGGGGCTTCCTACGAGAATGGCCTGTGATTTGGCGGGATTAACATGAAGACCGAAGGACTTCGCCCATAACTGAATAGCAGCTAGATCGCTATTCAAGGCTTGGATAGACTCATGTAACTCAGTCAGCCCACAGTGGCGATATAGCTGTAAGTCGTCTGCATACAGATGGAAGGGAGAAGAGATTACACGTGATATATTATTAATAAAAATAGAAAACAATAATGGTGAAAGTACGCCGCCTTGAGGGACGCCAGAAGTGAGATCAAGCCAATCTGATGAATTATCATTGAATTTCACGCACTGCTGACGCCCGAAGAGATAAGAATGAAACCAGTCTATAGCTTCTGGAGAAATGTTAACCGCGCGTAGAGTGCCAAGAAGTATGTCAAAGTCTACAGAGTTGAAAGCACTGCTGAAGTCCAGCAGAACAATTGCGGTTAGCTTGGTATTATCCATAGCCCACCGAATATCCTCCGCTACATTCAACAGTGCTCCAACAGTGCTGTGAGATGGACGAAAACCTGATTGATAAGGGCAAAGGAGTTTGTGGGAGGCCAGATATGAGTAAAGTTGGTTGTGAACAATGGATTCAAGGACTTTGGATAGTATGGGAAGAATGGATATTGGACGATATTGTGAAAGGCTAATAGGATTGGAGGTTTTAGGTATTGGTAAGATAATTGCATGCTTCCATAGTGAAGGGAAAACATTACACGCAAGTGAGAGGTTAATTATGTGTGTGATCACAGGTGCAATATCTTCCAGCGCGGGAAGAATCATGTCAAGGCTAAGATTATCACTACCAATAGCCTTGGTGGTTATAGAGCGGACATACTTCTTAACATCATTATCCGAGACTGTTTTAAAAGAAAATTGAAGAAGGTCTGGTGGGGTATAGTTAGATAAAAGTGAAAGAGTAGCGGTTTTGGTGTGAGAATCCAGAGTTACAGGTGAAGAAGTGAAATAACGATTTAAATTCTGGATATCCACAGTACCTTGACTGGTTGCTGTGGTTTTGCCAACCCCTAGTGACCGTAGAAATCTCCAAACTTGTGCTTGGCAATGATCTTGAATAGAAGAGTGAATATAGCGACGTTTAGCATCCCTACACATTCTGTTGCAGATGTTACGCAATTTCTTATAAGTGTTTAGATTTTCCAATGATGGGTATTTTTTATTTTTTGCTTTAGCTCTATTACGTTTGACCATTGTTCTCTTTATGATAGGTGTTAGCCAAGGTGCGGGAATATGTTTCATTCGTACAGGTCTTACAGGTGCATGGATGTCGTATAACTTAATCAGCTCAGCAGTTAAAGATTCTACCATTAAGTCGATATTGTTTGTTGCGAGTATAGATGACCAGTTAATTTTTTTTACATCCTCTCTCAAACGTTCTAGATCCATCTGCTTAAAATTACGCTGAAGAACTACTTTGCCTCTAACCTTTGGAGGGCGCACTTTATAAGCTATATAGATTAGGTCATGATGGGAAAACGGGGCTGTCAACTGGCCGTATGAGATAGCATAATCAGGGTTAGAGACAAAAGCTAAGTCAATTAACGATGGTCTGCAGTTAGGGAAGTAGTGGGTGGGAGAAGGTAGAGGAAGAATTTGCATGTTAACGGACGAAATTAGTGATCGTAACGATTGTGCCCTCAGGCCATTTTTGAGTAGACACGTGTTGAGATCGCCCATGCAAATGACGTGATCGTAGCTGGGAACAAGGCTCTCGAGTATACCTTCGAGAATGTTAAAGTAATTTATTTTGTCGTTTGGGCAGTATAGGACACCGAGAAGTATTTTTTTATGATTTATTAGTATTTCTACAAAAAGATTCTCAAGGGATTCTGTTAATTGAGTTGAAATAATACTTGCGGGGATTCCACTGCGAAGGTATATGCCAACACCACCACCACCCCGGTCAGCGCGATCAGCACGAAATAGCTGAAAACCTGGAAGAGAACAGCTGGTGGAGGAGATTGAGGGTTTTAACCATGTTTCAGAAACCATAATACAATCGATAGTGTTAGTGCTAAATGATGTGAGAAGATCGGAATAGTGAGCCATTAGGCTCTGCGCGTTGATATGCACCAAGGAGAGGAAGTTTGATTTATTGTCAAAAACTTGTAATAATTTATTTTCAAGAAGTTCGGAATCGGATATTGAGCTGTGATTGCTATTTTCTAAACTTTCATAGTCGTCAGAAGAACAAGTATAATAATCATCATCTAACATAATTATACAAAACAATAGGTATGCAATAAATATAGATACAATATAAAAATAAATATATTATATAGAATAAAAAATAATATATTATTATGATACGATTAAAATACAATGCTATCCTCGCGCATAAGTTGACTGCGAAAGTAAATCTGTATCTTTAAATTATTATTAACTTATAACGCACCAGAGTGTAATGAAGTTAACATTAAAAACACAACATAAATATTGTCAAGATTTACATGTAAATTATCTAAAGGTATTGTATGCAGGCGGTGAAACAAAAACAAATAAACATATCTACCTTGCATTGAAAAAAAAATTATAAACATAGAATTATAGTTGACAGGCATATCGTTCAGTGAAGTAACGTAGTATAGGTATACATGTCTATAATACAGATGGTAAAAGATGAAAAAAAATGTGAAATCAGTGAATTATGCATACAATAAAATATTTAAAAGCGATTTTAACATATGTTATATGTATTATGTTAATTTAATGTGGAATATATAAGTAATACTTAATTATTTGTTAGTGGAGTCAGAGGAACTTTTTGGATATTGTCTCATTAGTTGTTTTTTATTAGGGAGATCAAAGAAATACAGGCTGTTATGAAGGGAGACACGTTAGTACTGCTTGTTTCTGAATTCACTCAAGATTATTTTTTAAGCCTTAAATGGATTGTAACAAAATGAATGCAGGATATAAGCTTAATAAAATAACACAAATTATTATAATATACGTATGTATTAAACCAATTTTGACGTCCAGCAGCTGGGCCTCCCTCCGATACGAGAGGGTTCAGACCATAGTCCACCATGCTGGCCAAGTGCGGTTGACGGACTATATGTATACTTATAATATAAACAAACGCATTCTAATGTTTAGTGAATGGAACAGGTTAATAAGTTGTGCTTACAAGTAGCTTGCATTCAGTCGTGACCGAACAATAAAAATATACCGTGAGTATTACGTACCTACTCCTACCTATAGAAGATTGTTCATATTGAGCCATAAATAAAAATCTATTTTAAGTGATAAAATAATATTATATTAAATAAAATATTTTGGCGGTATCTAAAAAATTATGTATATTAAAAGTACTTACCTACTATAAATATTTTAAGCACATGAATTATTATTAATCATTTTATTACTATGCGTTACGAATTTAGTATTTACATTAAAAAAAATGTAAATTGTGGTAATCTCACCGGTACGGACGATACGAGTATGTAAAATGTACTATAACTTATAAAATATATTTATTAGGGCGAGCGAAGCGAGACCTAAACACTGTCCCGCAACGTGAGCATTTCATGGTACACTTAACTACTGAAAAACTATCACGCCTATAGATTTATGCTTTAACATAGTGATTTAACTTTATATCTATTTAGATGTGTTATCTGTTAAATAAATGTATAATTTTATGACCATTTATCGAACATTTTTTAACAGTGATTAGAACGCGGGCCTTGTTCTCTTGGTAGTCTGTGACGCGGGCGGAGCCGCGGGAATTGCTAGTATTTATATAAAACTGAATATCATCGATCTGATCTACTTAATATGATTTATGGTAAAAATATAAAACCGTTATTTTTCGTTATCCCTTAACCCTTTTAATGTAACTTTATATCGTATACCTTAAAACGAACCACCATAAAAGCCAAATGTAATGGAGGACAAAACTGGTCTGAAAAATAAAAGCGGCGCATCTGAGGCAATTTCAAGTAAGTCTTTGGGCGCGAAGAGTACCTATGGCCAATGGCAGGCCGAGATTTGGTATGTGGCCTTCTTTTCCCAGAAACGTCTGAACGGGCGGGACGCAACTCGAAGTAGTAGGTAGGTAATATTATATAGTTTGTGTGGGGTAGATTGTGGTGAAATGGGTATATCATGAATTATAATATATATGTATTATTATATAATTTATTTTATGTAAAAATATTTCTTACTTATATTTAAGTACTTGAATACACCTATTAAAATATCATAGGTATTTATTAATTATTATGCCAGTACTCAGTACTTAGTCGTTCGGATTCTATGTAGAGCACAGTGCGGAACCATAAAACTGGTTACTTAGTCTTTATTATTTAATAAATTTATTTCTTCAACCTTAATTGGGTACATTTCGAGTAAATTCATGAACGTCAAAGAAAAATAATAGACCGGGAAGACGTAATCGTTTAAGAAAATATAAGGTTCCTTTTTACTCGTTACACCTTGAAGTTCAATTTACCTCGATCTACCTTAAGTAGGTAACTACTCGTACATAAGAGCGTAAGAAGAATCATCTTCTTGCTCATTTTGTTAGTTGAACGTATCGGTATATACATATGTAGGTACCTAGTACCTACTATAACTTTTCAACCGACTAAATACTCTACTACTACTACTAATCCAAAAAAGAGGAGGTTCTCAATTCGTCTCTATTTTTTTTTCATAACTAATTGTATACCTATCTTGTTTGCCAATAGCTTTTAAAGTTATAAAGTATGTTATATTTTCTGCAAAATATGTTAGTTTTTGTAATATACGAAATTCTATAATGTCTTTTAAAGCTTTTATGATTAATTCACAAAATATCAATAGGCTTTTTAAATTGGAATATTTTCAAGACGTCACACAATATGCTTCGACACAATACACAATTTTTTCCTATCTAAATCCGTTAGGTACATTCCATTCGCTGAAGCTGTGAGTTGGGCACGTAGCTATCTCAGCGAGATTTCGAAATTCCAAGAAAGGCAAAGCCTTATAAATTATCTCAAAAGCGCCGACTCGGCCCTACGACCAGAATACTTTTTTTACTCCACAGGTAGGCTGGCGCTAAGAAGGCGAAGGAATTTATAGCGAGTCCTACTCATCTCGCACCTTTATAATTTATCTTTATTTTCTGTTAAATATATTATATATTTGGTTATCAATACGTTTGTATGTTTTAAATGAATATTAAATTGTGTTTGTTTTCTAAACAAATAACCAACCAAGTAAGTAACCAGATGCGCCTTTAAGCAGTTGGCAATAATGTTACAATATATTATTATGCTTTTTTGTAATTATTTTAGATTGACAAAAATAAGTAGCTTTTTTCAATATGTTTTCGCTTTTAAGTATCTATATTTAATTAATAGATAATGTTAACTTTTTTTTGAAATATCAAACTAGATGAGTCCTTCTATAATCTCTAGACCAACTAAAAAATGCGCGTTGTGCTCGCGTGTATCACGATTCTTAGAAAATAGGACTTGAAACCAGCGGAGAAATTCCCGAACGCAGCCCTGAAGGTCGCCACTAATAATAGAGCTTATTGTTAGGCTTGTGGCGCCCTATCCCAACAGCCTCCTATTATAAGTAATAAATGCGCTAATTGCATATTCTTTCAAACTTTTTTCCGATATAAACATTTGCAAACGTAAATTCTTCTTATTAACTATGTATTATAGTGAATCTTTTAATCATTAGGTGGAATAGTAAAATTGCTAACGTCATTAACAAGAAATAAATCCGAATCAAACCGATTTCAAGCGTCACAACTACTATAAAGCATCTGCGAGACATTAAAATGTTACATAGACAGCTAAACCATGAAACAACTGCTTTTTAGATTTAGAGATACAAGCTACTTTGAATCTTGGAAGTAATAGATTTTAGATGTTTTTCTATTGAGGTTGCTTCTAGCGGATGGTGTTCTGTGGAATTTGGGCCACGCCGCTGACTCAACGCCGATCTAATCCCTTCCCTCTCGGCTCTCGGAGATATTCTCAATAGACTACGCGGATGTGAACGGTTAGAGGCTTGAACTGATGTAAAGTAACTCTAAACTTTTCTGCTATTTCAAAAAATTCGCTTCTTAATCGTTTAAATCAAGATGCAAGTTCCGCAGCCTGTAGAAAAGATTAATATGATGGCATTCTCTCTGAATAATGTATTAATATTGTATTTCAAGATAACCAGCCCTCATTGTCTTGCCCGTATACGAGGGCAAATTTTTATTGTTTTCAATGCTTAGTGCCTTTAATGCTTCTTTAAAGCATGCAAAGAGTATATTAATAAAAAGAAAAATCTAACACGGGGTATAATATGGCTACAAAAAATTAGTATTGCGTGTTGCAAGAAATGAATATATAGATACATACTTTGTATATTTGTAATGTATAATTAACTAATTATTAAAATTTAACTAGTAACCTTAAACATTAAGAATAAAATCATAATTTTAGTCTTCTGGGGATAATATACGGATTGGCTTTATAAACCTTTTTGAATAAATTTCGAATTAACTGTTAAAATAGCACAGTATACATAGGTATGCCCATGGAGATTAGAGACCAGGAGGACCTTCGCCCTAGAATGTAGTGTCTCAGAAATATTGTCAAACTAAGGAGGCGCTGCGATCGCTATGTTGTCTCAATGCCTAACTTCACGTTGTCACAATAGTGACAATACTCATAAACAGCAAACTTCACAAATACTACTTACCGACGACAGCGCGTTATAAATTCTACAAATTTTCAGAGACAGGCGGGTAATGCTTTAGTATGAAGCGATGGTTCTCCTGGTCTCTAACCTCCATGGGTATGCCATTGGCCATTCGGCATGGCTTTCCAATGCACTGGACCGTATTACCTCTAACTTCCCATCTGCGATTATTTCTTCAACAAGGAAAATCCAATAACTCTTTTACCTCTACAACCGGCAGACTCTACATATATAATCGGCTCTGATTAATGTAGATGACATGGCGCGATTGTCTGAATGATTCATTAACGGCTTAGTTTCCTTAGTATACCTACAAATAAGTAGATCATAACTACTGTGCGTAGCACATGTATTTAAAATTGTATGAAACTGTACAAATACTTCTTCCTTGAACCAGTCACAAAACATCCCGCATATCATCTACTTAGGTAGTCCTCGTGGTCATATAAAATAACATAGTCGTATGATTAGATTTCGCACATGGTTACTGTTTTTCAGTCTGTAATTCTATTATCCATTATTCAACACTGATTATTATCATCAAATAATTATTATTTATTGATGCAATATTTTTTATTCTCTAAAGGGGAGCCTTGGGAAATAGTTAACCTTCTTGCCTAACCACCATGACAATGATTTTCCCACGGCTAATGGTGTTCGATTGTTGTGGACGCCATGTATATATCTAACTTTGGCATGTTACAATAAACATGTCCTAATACATTTATTTGCGTATTATTTAAAAGAAAACTAAAGGTTCCTTTAAATATGTACGTAGAAGGACAGAGTTTCAACCAATTAAAGAGATTAGAAAAAAAACGAAATGTTTATTTATATACCTATCTTGTCGAAAAATTTAGAAACACGTTTTTGGTAATCGCGTTGCGCAGTTTTATTGGTACCTCTAGAAGTCACGACGCCATTACGGTTGGAGGTCGAACGCCTCGCATTGCCAAATTGGTAGATGACGTCACCGGGCCTCATTTCGTTTCAATAGAGTGAATAGTGTATTTTAAAAGTCTTTAACTTTTTTTACTTGTTCTTATGTTTATTGCATGTAGTCTAGGTTTAATCTAACTAAGCAAAGGAAAATGTTCAACAAATTAATAAGTATTTTTGAGTATTACTATTTAATATTTATTAGTCTCTAATAGGAGACATCATAAACGGTCACGTTATAAGTTTCTTGTCGATGTCTCCTTAACGAGAGACAAAGAACATCTCAAATTACTCTGTTTACATGTATAAATTACTTTTAAATTGTTTATTTACTTTCCTAAATACGAAGTAATTTAATGTTATAAGAGATTGTACTGTATAAATATTTTTAATTATTACATATACAACATACATTCAAAAGAATGACAATTGAATTCAAAGAAATCTCCATTTTAAAAATTTTAAAAGTAAAAATATCTTTATTTTAAAAACAGTAAGCTAACTCAACGTTGCTCCTAGAAATTGTGTTCATTTACTGCTAGACACATAGCCTCGTTTATTTGTTTATTCAGTCACTTCGCGATCAAGTCGGACTTGTTATCGTTAAAAATAATATTTTCCATATTTTGTAGAGTTCTATTGAGTGTTATTTTACATTGTAGGGTATTTTTTCCTATTAAACTGTAAATGAGTGCATATACTTAAGTGATAACCGGTACAAGGATCTCGTTTCACGTCGTTTGTCCGCAGAAGTTGCACAATGGACATTGTGTTCTTTGCCTTCAGAGAAGCAAAGGGAGCCTTCACACACTGCGAAGATACAGAGCTATTGTGTTGCTTGCTAATGCGCTGTTAGGCTCGGATGATATATTTTTTTATATATGTAATATGTATATATACATATATGTACATCAAATTCTCTAATTCTGTATTCTAAGATGGTGGTGGAGTAAGAATATCAGAAGAAATAGTATCAGATATGTTACGAAAAAAATGAAAATGTCCAATGGTGTTTTCACTACACTCACTTTCTACGTAAAAAGTTACATAAACAGCGGGTATCATCGAAATTAACGACAAAAATGAAAATAATACTATATAAATTATATTACCACGTTTTCTTGTTCTAAGAGAACATATAGCCATTTTGGTTGCTTAGAACTTAATCATACCCCATTAGATGCCTAAAGCAAAAATAAATTAC
Source organism: Boloria euphrosyne (assembly GCA_951802675.2). Classification (NCBI taxonomy): domain Eukaryota; kingdom Metazoa; phylum Arthropoda; class Insecta; order Lepidoptera; family Nymphalidae; genus Boloria; species Boloria euphrosyne. The sequence continues at coordinate 6,609,743 of OX637879.1, read as the reverse complement.
ATCTAGGTGGTCATGTTCCTAAAAGGAACGTGTAACTTTTAGACAAGAATATAACAACTTAATTATACATAATATCTGTATTCTTTTGAAAATTTCTTTTCCTTAACTTAATAATATTCAAGTTTACGATTTAATATTGATTATAGCTTTCCAATTCTCTAATTGAAATAGAAAAAACATTGCTTTCGCAAGTCGGTGTTGACTGTTGAGTGACACCGAGGCGGATAGAAAGCTTGCGCGACCTCACTTTCACCACTAGCCTGATACTGATACGATGACTCGAACCGCAGTAATATGCTAAGAAAACCTTCTTCATTCATAACTTCATTTAGTTGCAGGTAGACGTTAACCTTTTTCCGCGGCCTCGCGTTCGCTTACTTCAGGTGAAAATATGTTTATATGAATATGTATGACTCTAAAGTTTATTTTATAAGTTTTAATGTACCTACTTCGCAAGACGCTAAGTAAGATACTATGCAATTACATCAAAATCACTATCAGGCACATCAGTTGCATTGCATACATGAAATCAAGCAAGATAAAAGAAAGATAGAGATATATGGATTCAATAGAGCGAGGCGTTTATTTTTTTACTATGACTTTATATGTATACACAATTATTATAAATATTAGTTAAGGTGTTTAGTGATAAGTACGTTGTACGTAATGGATGTTCATTTAAGAATATTATTGTTTATTTGGGACTATTATCAATGGAATCCAATAAGTTAGTAAAAAAAGTCCCTTCTCCGTGAGAAGTAGGCACAGACTCGCGTATCGAGGATTCTTATGTGACAGACAAAAAAGGGTTGTATTTAAAAAAAAATTGTATCTCGTGTCTTTTTTTTTTAAATCGTCGCAGAAATATACAGTATGAATGAATAATTAATGGAATGAAAATGTAAGAACTTTCGAAATTGATTTTAACTATTATTGTAACCCTACTTTACCTACGTCTGTCACTATTCTTCATCTTATTTCATCATTCCGTGATGTAAATGCCTGTTTAAGAGTTTTCTGTATACGTAACTTATTATAATTTTAGTTATGACTATCTTTTAGATTTTATTATTTTAAATCTTTTTGAATTTCAAGACATTTTAAGGAATTTTGAGAGTTAATTCTTTTAGTTAGTTTCTTTTAGTTAAGTACATTTTAAAACTTAATTCTACACGTTGGCAAAATGCTTTGTTTAATATTTAATTATGAAGGCTTTAGCTTTAGTATTTATCAAAAGTAAAGTTATAATACCACTGAATAATAAATCTTTTTGAAATTTACCTTATAAGCTTAACATAATATTTAGGTACACAATACATATTATGTACTTAGGATCTCAAAGTTGCTCTGTAAAAATTGTTAATCAAACTCAATAAGAGTCAATTTATTCGGTGCCAATTGATTTCCAATAATTGTTTACAATTGATACAGACGACGTATGCGGGACCCGCTCAATTGTTTAATCAACAATCGACTGTTATGATTTGTGACGTCAAAGTTAATTTTCAAAGCAAAGATCATGCATATTTGGGATCAGTAATATTACTTTGCTAAGAAGTAGTTCTATAATCTACTATTTTCCAGTTTATATTCTGAGTTTATGCTTCAAGTAACTTGAGAAGCGCTTACTACTGCCCTTTCTATGTATAAGTAATTTTATTTATGCTGTAATGTTTTTGTTTTATAATATCAAATCAAGTTGAATACTATTAGGTTTTTAACTATTGTACGTGATGTAAAAAACACTAACATTTAACGAAAATTAGACTTTGTATAGGGCAGGATGCGCGGTACACTGGAGCGAAACGGTTGCGCGTCGCGGGATCGAACATTCGCGATTAAGTTCGGTACAACTCAATAATTTTTCGTTTAAATTGTATTCTTTCTAGCAATGGAGTAAGGTTCATTTTACAATAAAGTAGACTTTGAACGTACGCTCTTAACGCGGTCTGATATTTCGTTTCGGTGCTATAAAGAATAGATAGGTACCCTTAAGTGCTTCCACAAGTTTGAACTGTTGTGTGACTGACAGAAGGTTGACAATTGGAAGGTGCGAGAGGCAATTCGATCATTCTGGAATTTGCGTAGCGGTTCCATGAACCGCTTCCGCCGCTGCTCCTTCCGTCTCGGGTTGCTGGCTGCAGACATTCTTGAGCCGGACACCGGCTCAAGAATGCAGACCAGACGAGTACGTTGATGGCATGATAGCTTAATGCACCCTCAGGCCAACCGCGCTCGTACCGGCATTCCTTACATATCCAAGGTTGATCTTTTCACTAAATCTTCATTATACTATTATAACCAAATATAACTTGATACTTTCTTATTATTCATTTTATAATTCCCTACATTTTATAGAAAATATGATGTCATCACTGTTTTTATCTTTGCCTACAGCATATCGTGGGAATGTTTATGGGATACGATTTCGTATCTCTATGAATTAAGCGCTCCATTCACGGAATGTCGCTAGAAGTTGGTCCCACGCACATTTGTGACCCATGTGTTTCATTATCATCAAGGGGGGCTGTTTTTATTAGTTCTGTTTCTTAGTAATGACTTTTTTAATTTTTTAAATATAGTTAAATACTTAATAAATATATAAACTTGTAATTTTAGAAATTACAATCATACTCTTTTATTCAAATTTTTTTATATTATACTTTTCTATAAAGGCATGTAGAAAAACTTCTACACGATAACTATGAGGATGTATGGATGAACATGTGTCGTTTCTGTAATACCAACTATTTTTGAGTTAGATTAGAATAACATATGCTGCATAATTAAAGTTTATCAAGACAACACAGATTTGTCAATGAGACATTCAAGAGTGATGGGAATATTTTTTCGGGAGCGTAACGGTTTTTGTATTATTTTTTGTCGTCTTGGGCCGTGTGAAGGAGCCTCAATGGATCCAGTATGTGAAGAAGTTGACCAAATTCATAAGACCTGCACGTATACACACGTCTCCCCCTGCACAAGTATAAAATCTTTGAATGAAAGGGACGGGGAGGTTCCATAAACGATGGTATTATGCTAGGCGTCTTCAATGAACTGTTCCTTTGAGCTACGGCGTTCTTTAAACTCATTGTTCGCTGTTTTCACACGGATAAATTTCTTAGAATAATCGTGGGAGTTCATAATATGTTCTCAGAGCGAAGTACCTAATGAATAAAGACAGAAAGTTATAGTTTCAGTGTGAATTTCTTTGTTTCAAGAAATGATTCAATAATGGCACATAGATTTTATAAATCATTATATCATAAAATAAAGTAATAGTTTTGATATAAAATTTACCTAGCTTACTTTTAATATATTTATTCAATGAAACTGCAGTTAACTAATTAATATCTCATTTAGTTCAAGCTTGGTCAATGGTTCAGCTACGGTAATAGACGGTTATTCTAAGAAAGAAATTGTGCAAAAACTAGGACCTCTCTGTGTGGAATGCAGGTCCGTCCGTCCTTCAAACTGTTAAGGGACAACGACTCGGCCTAAATTACCGTAACGTGATGTGGCTCGTTAAAAATAAATTAGTTGATTGGTAAAAATTCCCAATGGGCAACTTAAAATTGGTTTCATTTACGTTTTTTGAAGTATGTATGTACCTATATAAGTATTTATTTTATACATCAATTTTCAGTAGGTTCCTAGTAGTTGTTGGGTTATGTTTTCAGCTTTAACTGCTTCTAACATCGAATATCTTTCCATAATTTTATATCACGACTTTATTGTATCTACAAGCATTTCCACAACTATTAAATCAATTGTTTAACTAATTTTAGTCTTAACAAAATTAAAAATAATGGATTTGGTATAAATCCATTATTTTTAATAAATATTTTTAATAAATCTAATATTGTTTATAACAAGTATTTATGCTTGTATTCGGATTTCGGTCGTACTATAGTCCTTGTATTCATTAAGTCCACGTCGTCGCGCCCCCCAAAACGTTAATAATATTCTTCAAATATTCAAAATTGGGCAGTTTCGTATATTTCTTATTACAAAATGCGCGATGCCTATTGGCTACATCGTTATCGGAATCATTTAAAATTTAAATTCTTCGAAAACTTCAAATAAAATAAAAAGCAAATTAAGATGTACCTCATTTAATACTTAATATTTATGTACTAGGTATTTACATTATATATACTGCCTCGGTGGTATAGTGGCTAGCATATACGGCCACACATCAAGAGGTCCTGGGTTCGAGTCCCGGGTCGTGCCAAGTTTAGTTATTGAGTCTTTCTGTTTAGTCAACCTGGAGTTGGGAAGTAGATGCGGTTATGTTACCCCCATGCCTTGGGGAGCACGTAAAGGTCGGTGCATTTGTGTCTGTGCGTACACTTGTGCACTATAATATCTCATGCGTAGTTAGCTACACTGAACGAGATCGGTTGCCATGGTCGGAATCGGTCGGAGAACATTATATATATATTATAATTAATAAATAATTATACTATTAGGAACTTTGAGTATGAAAGTAGGTACTAAAGTGAGGTAATTAAACTTTTCATTACTGTGAACATCTTAGTGTTGTCTTGAAATTGTTTGATAGTCGAGGGAGAAACAAAAGACTCATTAAAGGCCATTATTATAATATTTTTTACAAGTTTGCTTTATGCGAAAGGATATAGACGAAAGACGAAGTACAATAATTTTCGATGAACATCAATCTTCATCATTTCCTTCGTTTTCTACAATTTGAACAGATAATATCAGGCCAACAAGAGACGAGATTGAGACCAGAAATACAACAGGTGCCACTGAACATTGAAAACATTAATAACTGCTATATTATAATAAATATTATATATAACGATGGAGTTCAAAAGAGCGCAAAGGAATAGTATCGCACATAAGAAGCACAGTAAATGCCTTGCCGTATTCAGTTAATTATATTTAAAAAGAATAACATAAAACGAATTGTTTACGTCTACCTCTCTCCATACAGTAAAAAGGTTTTACGTCTTTACAAAAATATTCGGATATGCAATATAAAGAATTATGCGTTTGTTTTGTTTTGCCGCTTTATCAATCTGTTTCTTTTTCCAGTGTGTCCTAAGAGAGCGCTTTAAATAATTTTGTTCGACTTACGAATTTAGGAATACTTATTGTTTAATTTACTATAAATGATGCTACTACCTCTGACTACGCGCCTGTGTTGTCATCTACTTCATGGTTACACTTTCGAGATACTCATTCGATCGAATTGGAGTTAGCATTAAGATGTATTACAATTAACAATTTTCTAACCAATCTAAGGGATAACAAAGTGACCCTTATCAAATCGGGCCTCGTAGTAGTTCTAGTAATTTCAAAATTCATTATAAGTATGATGTGCTTCTCTTCTTTCAAACCTACTTCTCTCCACATAAATCACTTATTCGTATTTTCATCACACTACTACTCGTATATAGCTGTATTTTTAAGACATTTTAGAAATATTCTCACAAAATTTCGCATACTACCTAGGTGTTTGCCCTTTTCACATGGCATGTGGCCGCGCGGGTGTCGGTCGCGTTCTCACGGGAACGCTCGGTGATTGCACCGCATTACGCTCTGCACTGGGCCGCTACAACTAACAACCACGAACTGTGGACATGATAAGTTAACGATAAAATAATACTAATCGATATATTGTAGCCAAATATAACAATATTGCTCGTTGATTTTTGTATAATATGACATTGTTACTCTGAAGTCGAAATGGGTAATGCCTAATTGTATTGAGGCGATTAAAATTTTCTTACGGTATTAATCATCAGGCGTACTATATTATTGTTTATTTGTATATGTATTATATTATTCGTAGAATTCCAAAATTATTTTTCAATGTAACATACCTATATAGTAATACGTAGTGTACTATATTTAAAGATATAACTAAATGTTCTGTAAGATTTTTTATTACTTCTTAATTCTTTATACCAATTAATTCGAAATCATAAATTTAGCATTAATAGAAACAAATATAAACTACCCAACTTTACCATAATAAAGTAATATCCTGCCCTCTCCATAATTATTTTATAGTTACTCAAGTGGTTCTGAGTTCCGCGACTCCATTGCAAAGCGGCGAGTCTCGTTTCCAATCAACAATGGAATGCGTCTACTTTTTGGTCGTTCCTCTGCTCAACTCCTATAGCATCCAGTTTTTATCCCGTTTGTACGTACAGCCTTTCTGCGTTCGGAAACAAGGCCCTTACTTTACCTTGACAAGTTGACAGTTACGTGGAAACTTTATAATTTGAACCTTATTTTATCTATTTTGAGATATCAGTGATGTAATTTTTTTAATACAGTCATTATTATTAAGTCTCAAAAAATGCCACATGTATAATTTTAATGCTTTAAGTAAGTCCTTCTGTTACGCAGACAACCACAGAAATTAGCAATTTAAAAATTATTTAAACTTAAATTTCATATTAATGTAAGTATTGATTGTTGTTTTTCATGTTAACAGTAGGTACCATTGCACTGAACTCTTGTTTACCTGAGCACTAGGCCTAAAATCTTATCGGCTTACAACTTCTACTTTACCTATAAATATTTTCCATTTACACATAGTAGACGACTGGTAATTAAATAACAACAGGAAATTGTTGATGTAATCTACATTAGTGAGAAAACCCTCCAGGAAAATTTAGAGTTTTTCAAATAGGTAGGTTAGATGTGTCATGTTGTGTGACATATTATAATATAAACTCTACCAATTACCAGGTATTTTTGTCTGCTAAATCTAGTTTAGCATTTATGCGTTATATTGTAAGGTGAAACTCAATCGAAATCTTTCCAGCCATCATCATCATGTGACACGTATGTGTAGATAATCTTTTTGGGGTTCTGTAGCCAAATGGCTAAAACGAAATTCTTAGAATTTGATCATGTCCATGATCCATCTATCCGTCTGTCATAAGTAATTTAGCCATTTTACTCGAAGACAATTGGAACTACATTGAACGTATGTTACCTACCTATTACAGTTAAAAACAACTAAACTAATCTTTGACACAGTATTTTATAAGAATTCCACTATTCCAATACATTTGTTAGTTAAAAAAATAGGTTATTTCATCATTAAATTTTTTTATTTTAACGCGTAAATATTTAGCGTATTAGTTTGGTCAGATGTTTTCCTAAAGGTAAATATTAAGAACATTATTAACTGCGCTATCAGTACCACAGTTTTAGTTTACAGTGTACATAATCTACTTAAGTATAATTTATATTAGTGGAATATCACAGCGAAGATAATAATTATATTATGGCCGTCAAAACAAAACATTCATACCCCTCTTGCTGTTTACTTTGTAATATTTATTAAGTAGATAAGTTTAAATAATGACATCAAGATAGACTCCCACGTGTAAAATTGATGGTTCAATCGAAGCGAACTCCAATCATACAGATGCCAGAAGATACGCAATGCATGACTGAGGTCTACGCTAGTGCATTAGAATAACATTTTGTGACTCAGACCACGCCTACGTTTGACCCGAGCTCTACCTACCGTGTTACAAATTTACCTTAATAGCTTTACGAGCCTTAATTCCTCCTGATACAGATTTTATTATGAACTAAAAAAAACTAAAATAAATAGGTAATTGCGTACCTATTTATAACCCGTGAGATAATTGCAACAATTTGGTCGCATAGATTGTTTTTACTGTTTAGTCGATTTTTAATTGTTGGTTGGTGAATGTTGTTATATATATTTGAGTATTTTTTTTATTTAATCGACCATAAGTAAAGTTACATTATTTTTTGAGACTTTTAACAGATCTACGCCTCAGTCTTGATTGTTGTACATGATATTCAGGGAACTATTTTAACTATTTTAACACTTTTTGTAAGTAGCTAGACCAATCGGTCCATTATCACCCTCCAGCTCATTCATAGGTACCTACTCATAGTGATGCTTCGTGTATTTGGGGGGATGTTTGATCCATCCGATTAGTGTATTTAATAAGTATCTTCATATATATTTTTTTAATTATATGTTTTTCTTCTCATGTTTAAATTATATTTTTCTATAATTTGATGTTTTTTCTTTTTGTATTTTTTTTTGTTACATTTTCGTTATTCGTTATTGATTATCTCGTCCTATCTTACCACAAAAAGGTAGGGCAGTATCTACGCCATCTGTTTACAAGTAAAGAAGGCACTTATTTCAAGGGCGCAGATATTTTCCATATACATATTATGGAATTCAAAAACGAATGTTATTTGCGTGCTTGCTTGTGAAACCGAGGGAAACAAGTTCAAATGAAGGTCTTGCATGTCTGATATTTTTATTTTTAAGTACAAATTTCTAACATAGTTACTACTTGTCTTAACGGTAAAGAAAAACATCTTGAGGAAACCATCATGTCTGAACAACCTAGCAAGTTTTTGAAAGACATGACGTGTAGTCCGCCAAACGCACTCGGTCAGCATCGCTGACTGTGGCCTGATACCCCATCATATTGAATGGAGGCCTGTGTGGGCACAAGTAGGGCTTTAAAACGGGCTTAATACAATCAAGTTAAAGCTATGCTTAGATTTTTCTTTTCAATAAAACGTAGCTTGAATATACTGAAATAAAATTACCGCCAATGGACCAATTCATTATCCACTGTTCTACTTACGTTCAATGTTATCGTATCATAGTTATAAATAAATTATAAAACATGTGTATATCGAATTTAATGTATATCAAAAAGAACACCGCATAATAAGTTATATAATGTATGTTAAATTATATGTAAGTCCTTATCGTGGTTTCATGGTTTGTTAAAATGTAGATACTTATATATTTGGTAGTTATAAAGTACCTATAAAGTATAAAGCTTCCTGATACTCGTACATCATTTAACAGACAAATGAAAATATATTTTCGTGTGTGTACTGTGTATATGTGTCGCGGATTTATTTTGATTTTTGTTTCCCGTTTCGAATGCTTTACAGCAATCATAGTCACGGAAGAAACGCAAGACAAAATCCGAGAAGATAGTTTCATTTATAATGTCAAATATTCGCGTAAGCCTAAGAAAGTATTAAGACATGGTACTTACTTCTATACTGTATATTTTGTAGGACAGCTATTATAGAACCTACTGCACGCTACGATCTCTACATGTGTACCTCTTTCGTTTTGTCCAATGTTATCGTTCTATAAATACACACCCAGCGCTGATTTTCAAAAGGTCCTTGGATTCAATAAATACAGGCCGGACTGTTTTTACAAAATTATAGGTGGGTTAAAACTGTATTGCTAAATTCAAAAAACGCTTTAAAATTCACACTGTATCACTTTTTAGTTAAATACAGTGTGAATTTTAAAGCGTTTTTTTGAATTTAGCATTTTTATTTTAGTCTATAAAGCAAATCAAAATATGTGTGTTGAGACTTGAGACCAGCTTTTATGTCCCGCTCTACGTGCTTCCATATAAAGCGGAGGTCACGCTTAGTTATCATGACTAAATAGAGAAGCTCGTGTAACTATAATAAAAAAAAACTGTTAATATCGGTAAAACCCAAGGAACCTGATTATACAAATTAGCACTTTAACACTATAAAGTCGCTTTTTGTTTAAGAAAGTAGGTTTATTTTAGTTGAAATAGGCGATGGATCTGACTCATGAGATCCATATTAGTAGGTTCGTTCAAAAATCTCAAGCTCAAGTAAACAAATGCTTTGGTAAGTGTTACATGAATTTATAGCCAGTTCATTGCACTGTACCCATAACATGTTTCTCCGAATTGGTCACTTTAAATACTTCGACGTATTGACTGTTCATCCAATTTTGGATGAAAGTAACAAAAGAATCAAAAATAACTATCGCTTGTAAATATTGGATATTGTTTTTTGATATTCTGCACTAGTAACTATTACACGGAAACTTACGTACGCATGTAGAGGAATCTATAGTTTTTTGAATACCTTGTCTGTCTGTTTATTGATTTATTATTTTTAATAGACTACATAGAACACAATTACCTATTCATTAATTGCGACTACATTAAAATGTGTCCTAAAAAGTATAGAGTTTCAACTTTCACATAATACTTAATAGACGTTCTGATAAAAAAATCGTTAGCATTATATCTATGTCATTGTGTGTTTTAATCACAATTAAAAGTAAGGAATCATGGTAGAAGGCTGAAAATTTATAAGTATTTTTGATGCTAATTCATAAAAAATAAAATATGGTCTAAAAATAAAATTTTCTGGAGAGCCACCCTTATCTCTAGGGAAATAAAATAAATAGCCTACGACCTATTCTCAGACCTACCAAATATACACATAACAATCGGTTAAATCGTTTCGAAGCAGTTCTTATATACTTAATAGATATAAATAGGTAAACACTATTTGAATATATAGAATTCTGCTAACTTTTAACTCCGATATTATTCTATTGAACTATTTCTTTCTGTATTAGAAATAATTAAAAAGGAAAAAAAGAAGAAGACAATAATACAATTTATTGTACTTGAATATGTAAGCTGATTTATTATTTAAACACAACACCCAGTCATCAATCGTCATAAAACAGTTCATTCACCTGTATTAGTTAAACTCAACTCACTTAAATAATTAGTTTTTAGTAATTTGTTAAATAAATAACATTTTTTTAATTAAGTAAATAATATATTCACCTAAAATACAAGAGTGCATAAAATTTAAGAGTATAATCTCACGATTGTATGTACCTATCTGATTAGGTTTCTCTAACCTGGTAAGTACTTCTAACTCCGCCCAAAGAGGTGAGCACTGAGCGTAACTTTTCTATTGGCCAATCTACGGACACGTAATTGTAATGACTAATTTAGTTGTAGAGATGGTAATGTATTTGGGATATGTATTATAATATAAATATATTTTTAAATTTTAAAAATTTAAAAGAGATCATGTCATAGTCCAGCATGGTAAAGTACTCTTCACTCGGTTACCCAAGCGAGCGCGTTACCACTGTGCTACCGCTGCCTTCATTGTATAGTTTTATAAAAAAATTTTTTTTTTCATTAAAAATGAAGGAATGATTCAGATTTTCGGTTTTCTTACAGATGGACAATGCACTTAACGATACACTGTATCAGATATTTGTAAATACTGTTTGTTGTTACGTAAATTTCAATTGGCGAGCTTAGTCAAAATAGTTATATACTACACAAAAATAAAAACATTTTTAGCATTGTTTATTTATTTTGAATTTACAAACAAATTAAAGGCGATTACTAACTCTACACAATTGTCAATATCTTGTGAATTGAACTAGTCGGCTATAGATTGGCCTATATTCCTCCCACTCGATTTCGTTTCGGCAGTTGCATCAGGGCACGGTTCGCGGTTATTTCTGGCCGCGTGACTGCTTAAAGACATGACGAGGCGCCATGAGATCACCGATTCTCATTATTGGCCAAATGGGGATATTGACAAAAAAAGAAACTGTCACGCATGTGCAATTGTTTCGACGTCTCGGCCACTGTATTTATTACTTTTATGGAACTTAACGAGTTGTTTTCAGCGAGGTCTTTTGTACTTGAACCCATTGGCTCAGATTTTCTTCTTTATGTTTACGTAAACAGCTTCATCGTTAAAGTCAATACAATGGAATTATTAATAAGTATAATATAAAGATAAATCAAAACGATTTCTATAATAATTGCTAATATTAGTTTTATTGAATTCAGTTCTTCGTAGACTGTAATTACATGTACAATATTTTATTCATAAATATACATTAATTTTCCTACGTTCATTGTGTAAGCCATCTTGACGACTGACGCCTATACTTGGGTACCACCTACTCATAATTCAATCACATCCTTACTCTTAACTCAGAAACTGTAGAGCAGGTTTGGCATACTCTGTATAATGTATAAACTTTAAAGTTTTAGACTACGCTATACATATATTACTCGTAGGTACCTTTTATCACAGTTTTCACGAGGATGGCTTTTTTTGTTTTTGTTCGAAAATACAAACGAGGTGAAGTTATTGACTTCTTCACTTTTACATGTTTTCTGTTTGCTCGGCTGGGTGCCTAGTGAACAAAGTTTATGCCACACAAATTTCAATTTAAACATAATCCATATTATTTCCCCACTGTTGCGTTTTAGCGTCATTCTTAAAGTTATATTTTTTTAGTAAAATATTTTTGATCAAAATAATTTTCCTTCTTTTATCAACTTATTTAGTATTTTTGTTTGTTTGTTGTTTAATATTTCAATTTAAACAAAACGTTAACGGAACAATTATGAATACTAATTTTATGATATGAATATTAATTTACTTATTTCAAAAGCAGAGATATCTACTTTTTGTGTTTATTACCTAGTCACCGGCAGCAAGTATCTAGTTGCTATGAAAGTACCTACCTATAACCTATGTTATTGCACTTAGCGATATTCTAATAATATGCTACTAAAATTTTATTTCTATCCATTAAAGCCAGGATATAATAACTGTAGCAAATTATTATGTACATAGGTATATTAAGATAAATCTCTTTAAAAATCCTTCTTAATAACAGCAAATGGAGTGAAGTTATAAGAATAATATGTTCTTATTCATTTTTTGAGAACGAAGTTACTTTCCCAAAAATAGATGGTTTTGCTGGACTCTACGTCTGGTAACATCTAATTAACATTTTTAGTGTACCTACGTATGAAGACTATACCTACATAATTCAACCTACCCTTTAATCACGGTAAATTAATCTTTAACATAAAATGTTGTAAGCACGACAGTTTTAATTAATGGTTAATCAAAATGACATTACCAGTAAGCAAATAAAATTTTTGAAGGCTGAGTGATGTCCGGTTTAGATTTTTACTTGTTTCTGATAGACTATTTCTCTATCAGCCTGAATAGAATCGTATTTAATTGAAACGCTTGCTTCCGTTTCCGTGTCTGCTGGATTCAACTCACAGTTACTGTGCAACATTCACTCCCTGCCTACCTGCCTGACTGTGTTTACATACTATCTTTTGTTACTTTGAATTTAATAAGTTATTGTAAAACTGTGTTAAGTTTACAAAGCCTTTATTTTCCTAGACGAGATATATTCGAATACATATTTAACATTTTTAACAATTTTCTTTTTTGACGCGAAAAAATCTAAAAAACTAACCAAACCAATTTTTTTATATTTTAGAATTAGTACGTTCAGAACCACTGTTTATCATAATGGCCGCAAAACAAAATCTCGGAGAGTTACAATTTGTGTTGAGAAATGGGGTCAAGATGCCAGCTGTAGGATGTGAGTATAGCCGCCTTATTGTTATTCCGGGAAAGATTCAATAAAGAAAAACGCAATAAATAGTTATACAACCTAAAGTAGTTATATAAGCGTCCTAAAGGGTTGCCACAAATGCTTTTTCTCATTAAGATTGTTGAGCTTATTCTATAAAATCCTCCACTAAAGACTTATCATAGCGTAAACACAGAAGATGTTGACAAAGAGTTTATTAAACTTATGTAATAGAAACGTTTTCGTTTTCAGTAGGAACGTATCGTATCCGTGACAATGAAGTTTTATATAAAGCCGTTGATTATGCTCTAGGGGCTGGATACAGACTGTTTGGTAAGTGTGAATTAAAAATTTCTTACAAATTCAGAGCTCCTCTGCAGACTTTATTAGCCAAACATAGTTATTTATAAATTAGCCAAAATACTTGAGAGAGTGCTCTTCAAATTTTATTAAGTTCTTATTTTCAGACACTGCTGCAGTCTATCAAAATGAAAAGTTCCTAGGAAACGCGTTAAGACAATTATTACCAAAACATGGGCTTGTTCGCGAGGATATATTTATTACAACGAAATTGTGTAAGAATATTTGAGAGTTCTACGGTTTTATTACATTTAATTTTTAATTTGCATAATTTAAATCATACATTCATTACGATGACGATTCGTAAAACAGGGTTTAATATCTTGAAATTTTTTTAGCCCCATCGGATCATGGAGATGACCTTGTTCAAAATGCATTTAAGACATCTTTAGAGAATTTAGGATTTGACTATATAGACTTGTATCTGATACATTTTCCTGGCGCGGCCAGAATAAATGCACAAGACCCCAAAAATGCAGCATTGCGCGCTGAAACTTGGGATGTTTTCACTAAACTTTACGAACAAGGTAAGGTCAAAGCGATAGGGGTATCCAATTTCACAGTGAAACATCTGTCGCAACTAGCCGAAACCAGCAATTTATTACCAATGGTTAACCAGGTGAGTTTATTTCATACTTTGTTTTTGATAAATATACTGTTTGAAATTGCTAGTAATTGTTATACCTAACTTGATATAAAAGTGTAACTTGATATTAGTATTGATTCATATAACTAAATATTACTATTGACATAATATATGTTATGCCATTACATCACTCGTATCTCTTACTAAAGCTTTTGATGACGAAATATTTAGTATCTAAGATATTTTATTATTATTTTTTATTGTTTTGTATACAGGTTGAATGGCATCCACATTACTACCAAAATGATTTGTTAGACTATTGTGAAAGTAACAATATTCGCCTTCAAGCCTACTGTTCGTTTGGAGGGTTGGCGATAAGCAACAATTCATTAGTCGAGGATCCAATAGTTAAAGATATTTCTAGAAGATATGAAACAACTCCAGCTCAAGTTCTACTCGCATGGGCTCTTCAAAAAGGAATTGCTGTTATTCCGAAGTCAACTAATGAGCAGAGAATCAAAGAAAATATTCAAATTAACTTTAGACTTTCCCAAAACGACATCTCGCAAATTGACAGTCTTGGTTCTGTAAACTGTAAATATGCTTGGGATCCTAATCCTATTGCATGAGTACTTAATTATTTAATTGTCTATTTCTCATACTAGAAGATACTTTTGTTTCGATAAAGACAATTTTAGTGAAAAAATATGAAATCTCATAATCCGGTAAAAGTTATTACTTGTTAAAATATATAGTATGTTTGCAAAATCATTGCCTAAATTAAAATATAGTATACCTTTAAAAGCTATTTTTTTCATTTTTGGCTTTAAGCGTTATCCTGGTATTAGTCGACTGCTAACTTAAAGATAACACACATTGTAGTTAAGAAAAATTTAATTTAGCGTTAGCTGGTAGGTACGTCATAATATAATTTAAAATAATAATTATTATTTGCCATTTGCCTCTCCTTACCAACATAACTAGATGCTAGTTGTAACTTTATTTAAAAGGACATATTATGTACGTAGATGTGTAATTATTTTTGGTATTTGTTAAATAAAAATAAATAAATAAAGTAGACATGGTATTTAACTTTGTCCTAAACAGCACGTCTATTGCCTATTAAGGAGATCGATGTTTGTAGTCTGTTAAGCATATTGTATACGAGTACCTACATAATAGGTATAATATACGTACTAATAGGTAGTGAATTAAAATCTAATAACATATCCGTTATCATCAACGTTGTAAAAAATGATACTAATGACATTTTATAGAAACAAAAGTTAATAAATATACCCATCTAAATTTTGGTGAAACCATCAAGATTGTAAACGAGTGAAATACTGCTCTTTATTATAATATCTACCAAAACAACTTGCAGGCACATGAACTTTGTATATGTGGGCTTGATCGATTGTGGTCGGGATGTGGTTTAAAGTGTTATATTTATTTTATCGATATCGACGTTACTATGCAACCCCTATCAATATAGAAACACTGCTCTGCATTTATTTAATAAAATGGGCAAAACTAAACGTCCGATTATGTATTTAGAATAGAAATATTAGCCTTATTTATATGTACATATATATTTTTTATTTATATGGAGACAAACTATAAGCCAAAAAATGACTCATTTGATACATCTATCGTAGATAAAAAGCTTTGGATTTTAAAAACAGGTAGGTAGTTAAAAGTAGTAAGTTCGCTCTTAAAATCAACCGGTTAGACTAATAGGTATAACGAGATGACAAAAAAATGATATTATAATGTATGCTGCGAGAGTCAAGTCGAAACAAGTTTAAATCGAGCAATTAAAGAGGGGCCATTGGGCTAAAGTGTTATTATTCACAGATTTCGCTACCTTTTATTCGCCTCCCTAATGCAGGGCCCGTACCAAATTACGTATTAATAAATTCAATCCAGTTTCCATTCATATGTAATTCGATGTTTTTGTAAGAAACTCAGCGACAACTGGGTCGCAGATGTGCGCTGGATTGAGAAATTACAATAATATAATCGTGTGAACTCATGTACCTATGTAATATTTGAATTTCATGAGTATAGGCGTCGGACAACAATATTATTCAAAATGGAATATGTACATAAGTTAAATTGATTGCCCGTTACTTTGTGGACGGTCAAAAAGAAAAATATATACAAATACACATCTTTATTAGGTACAATCGCTACACATACTCGTGCGCACGATTCCACTATTGTCACCCATCAGCCACCATTGTTTTAACTGCGTGACTTAATAGTGTCTTAAATGAAATACTAATTAGATATTTACGTTACGTGTCAATCGTTATATATTTATAGTAAGTCGTATAATTGTCATTTTCTGTTTCCTTCCTCCTCGTGATCTGCATGAGGGAATTTTATATTATTGAAGCAATAGAATATGTCGGAATATTATAGCCATTTGTCCTATATTGTAAGTTAGAAATAAATAGTTGTACTTTCATAAATTTCACTCTGTACAGTGTACCCGAAGCAAAATATCCAACAGATAGAAAAGCTGTTAGAAGTAATTAGTAAGTTATCCCTGAAACCTTATTTAAGGTAGAACATTAAAATTAATCTAAATTTGCTAGTAGATACAGTATCTCTTGTAGAAAGTACGATATTTGTACAAAAAAAATTGTAGCTTAGAAGCTGACATTAGAATGTCATATATTCCTCTAATTTATTTTAATACTTAGGTACGCCACTTTCCTCAGAATTTAAAAGTTGGTTTGTGTAAGCACAAGATTTGGGGAATGGTGGCACAAATGACAACGAAATGCTGAGTAACAGTTTGCTTGCATTTGTCATTTCCCAGAAATCACTATAATACAGTTAAAATGTAAATGGTTTTTAAAAGCTTATTCCGTTAAGGTCAAGTTAAGGTGCCATCTATTTTCATACTCGTTGTATAACTGCATACAATAATTTCTGTATGATATAGGTGTATCAATTAAAACCTTCATGTTTGATGTATTTGAAATTAATATTTTATTTTATTTTAGAGTTTCATAGAACACCAACAGAGTTATTAATGTACCTATACCACTGTTAGGTAATACTTAATAGTAACGAACACTATTTTTATAAATTTACTGTTTGTAGTTAAACATTAAAATGCCTTTGTCTTATATAGTTCAATCGATAAAATTCGTTTCGATTAGGCATGGAACGACTTAAACCGATAGAGCGGATGGTCCCATTCCAGTCGAGTAACGGTACGAACGCCGTGCTTGCAAATACTGCTATAACTCACAATTCCTCTAATAAATATCATGCAACAATGGTCTCATACCAAACACTAGATAATCTATTTCACTGTAAACTCAGTTACAGAAAGATTAGGACCGTTACATAAGAGAGATAGTTATTTAATTTTTCTACGACTTATCAAAAAAACCTGCTATCTCCATACTGGGTGTGTGTGAATCGCTCAGATGCAATATTCCCAGTGCAAGCGATGCCACTTGTGGCTGGCGACATCCACCCGTTTAAGGCGAGGACGATCGCTTAGGAATGCGGCCGTACTTTGACTCCTCAGCTTAGGTTACAAGCGGCAATATCACTTTAACTAGCATGCATCTTTAGTATTTCCTAATTTGTTGAACAGCTGTAGATATATGTTTTACATTGTAAATGGTTTAGGTACTGTCTTATCGCTTCAAGTCATAATCGCATTCTTTGTTTATATGTTCTAGTTTATACACGAGTGTCTGATTGTATTATTGTTGTATTAACATCTTTATTAAAAGACTAGTAATTTCTCTTCGCTTCTGATTTATTAGTAGACTCTTTAAAAAAGTGCATCAAGTAATCGCTTTCTTCCAGACTAAAATTGCGTTTTATAGGGTTTCGAAGTTGTAAGGAACTCGCATAGTTTCGCCACGTCCGTCCGTCCTTCTGTTCGCAGCTGATCTCGGAGCCTCTTAGTGCTAAAAAGCTGCAATTTAGCTTAGATATAGGTACATATTTGTCACGCCGACAAAGTGGTAAAATAAATTAAACGTTTAGCGTACTTCACTTCTATAAAGTAGTGATGTTTTCTCGTCTACACCATGGTGTGGGGTCTCTTTGAACAGGTATTTCAAATATATTGCGGTTTTATTGTGCTTAAAGAAAAACAACGAAATTGTGAAATATTAAGCTTTAATGTGGTAGGTTTTTTTAGAGTCAAGTGTGATATTTGGAGTAAACATTTATAAAATAGTTTCCAGTCTCTTGTGACTCACACCAAGTTAAGTATGAATCGACTCATCCTTGCCAAGTACCTACCTAAATGACATTTATGCACTAAAGGTATATGAATAGTTATTTAGTTTTATATCCTCTTAGTACTTAGACTTAATTTAAAAAGCGGAATGTTGGAGTATTAAAGAAAACAAGAATTGCAACTGCTAACTGGCTGTTATAATCATAGGTTTTGAAAAGTTAGAAATTATTATGAATGTCTGCGTGTCGTACCTACTCGTATATGGAAAGTGTAATTCACAGTAATTCAAAGGTTAAGATGATATCAATGTTAGGGAGCTGGTTGGTGCTCCAAGCCATGTACGGGTCAATGCACAAAGGCACCGCCAACCATCTAGGGAAGTGGAACATAGCATTAGCTGGCCATTCTAGTCTAACGGTGCCCTACTCAAATATTTTAGCACGGTATTGTAACAACAACAATACTTATGAGTATACGAATGTAAATTATTTATATCTCAAATCTAATTTCGTACTCCTTGCTATAATATCTAGGATATTGGATGGGAACTTTAAAAATATTTGGATATGCATGAGGCTGTTCAATTTTAATATGAAATTTTAAATGTTAAGATATAAAAATATTATACTATAGAGATAGTTTTATCGATCAAGGTGCACACCTTCATAGCACTTCGCATATATTATTGACTAGAGACTCACCCTAGCTCCGCTCGGCTTCGTTCTCTAGGCACGTTTTAACGGTTTTATAAATTTCTCAGAAATGAGTTATTTTCCCGCAGTAAAAAGTATCCTAGTAACCAGTCATCATCATGCTAACTTTCATCAAAATATGTCCGGTGCTTTTCTCGTGATGCAGTCAGAAAGGCAGCCTACCAAAAATTCTAAATACAAACTAGGTTTGGCTCCAATATCGGCAGTAATGATTATTTCAATAACATTTTAAAAAAAATATTTCGACAGATTCGACTCGGTTTTATTGAGTAAGTATATTATGTTTTAATTGTGTATATATTATTTTCTTTAAATTCGCAGTTGGTATGTATATTACAAATATTTTTGGGGTTAAGATTACTTTTTGCTAAAAATGCATTTTTTAGTTTTAGATTGACTGGTGCGTGCTACAATGCGGCCAATCGATTGAGAACAAAATTAGCGTGAGCAAACAAACTTGTTGCTAGTAATACGAGTTTTGTGTTTATGCAGTAATTTAAACATTCGCAATCACAAATAGAAATTGTTACTCTAGGGGTCTGGTATTAGTATATGTTGAGTCAACAATTTGAATTTTCATCAAGCCTCAAAAGTATCTACTTGCGATGACTACTAATATATTTTTTGTTAACTATATATCAGATTTTTAGCAAACCTTCTCTTCCTGCTTTAACACTATTTAAATTTATATTATGCACTATTTAAATTTATATTATGTAATGCAATAAATATTGTAATCAAATATTTTTTTGAAAAGAGCAACTGCTGAGTTTCTCGCCGGCTCTTCTCGGCAGGACAGCATTCCGAGTCGGTGGTAGTTTACTACCAAGTCCCAGACTTACAGACTGACATTTAATTTAAATTCTATATAATAATATAAAAGTGACGATTCAAAAGTGCTTGTAAAAGTCTATTTGAATAAAGTATATTTTGATTTGATTACATGCATTTTTTTTGTGTAAACAGTAAACAAACAGACTTTTTTTTAATAACGATATGTTTAGCCAAGGCATTTGGTACTTTATTGTCCTTACGTTAAATTCACTGCGAAAAGAATTTTAGAAAGTTATAATATTTCTTTCTTATTCTTATTCATTAAATACAATATTATTGTACAAGTTGTGCACTAGAATACTGATAAGCTTCGGGACACTTTTTTATTGAATAAAACTGCCTTTGTAGGTTTTAGTGTAAGGGTAAGCGACAACAATTTATTTTCTCTCTGGCACTAATATATGAGGTCTATGACACATACATTTTCATATAGATATATCATCTGTATAAGTTCATCTTTTTGCCAGAGTATTCAAAACAGAACTCATAGGTAACTACATTTTAATAATAATGAAGAGGAAATAAATATTATGTACTAAATACGTACAAGGATCATTATGTTTGTAACGCTTTTATCCTCGTTTGGTTCCATAATTAGGCCAAGCTTATCGATAAAAATAATTAATTTAATTGATACGAAAAAATAAAAAATATAAGTATACAGAGTTGTTACAATAATATAACCGTATCTAAGTGCCGTTGTTAATAGCTGTGATATCAACTGGTACATTGACCGCTGAGTAACACTACTATGATAACCCTGCCTGGTCCGTAATGCTTTATTTCTGCTCTCCCTGGTGGTAAACACTTGTGCGTCATCACCAAGTGGTCCTCGTTCCACAAATACTTTATGTATTAGTTATTATGTTCATCCTTTGACTTTAAAGTTTAAACGCCATTTATATCTAACAAATATTATGCTTTGAGAAAATAGTAATTTTACGCCTCGACGATCGATAATCTTTTGTAGGATTTATGCACAAATCTTCTAATGAGGAAACATGGTGCTTTGCATTTTCCACCTGTTTAGTATGCGAAGTTTCGTTTAGTTTCACGCAGACCAGAGTTGACAATACCACAGTGCTGAAATTTATGCACGGCCGTTTTATGCCATCGGCTTAAAAGCTTTCAAATTAACAAACTGAGTTCAATGGCTCGCGTGACTTTGCATTCCATTGTGTTTCTAAAAATATTTTAACAAAATAGTAAGATAGCACACAACATGTCTACACTTATAATTTACGATATAATGTACCAAATAAATAGGCTAGTAAGGATTTTGTGGGTTAAAATACTTTTTCATTTTAAACTTGGTAGTGGCGCTTGCGCATTGCGAGTCATTCGCAAAACAAAGAGCCAGAGCACGGCCGAAATAAAAATATTTACGTTGCGTTGCTGACTCAGGCGCAGCTTTGTTTGGATGGAGGAATAACCCTTGTAAAGTAAAATAAATTAATGTCAAACGGTTAATATTAAACATACACAATTATTATTTTCAAAATTGACTTTGTGGTAAAGTATTTGAACAATATTTAGATTGTGCGCAATCTAAATCCAATGTATGGCTTGCGCTTTATTTAATTTTTTTCTTTCTACCTTCCAACGTTCACAACTGAGTTGTGACATTGCAAAAATCCCATTACTCTTAAAACTACTCGTTTACGCCGAAATAATTAGGTGTCATTTGACCGTAAAAAGTAACAAATTGTTTCTTTTAAAGTAAATGTATATGTAGAATAGAACTTGTTTGTGATTTTTGCGTTCAACATCTTTGCTACGCTTTCAATTCAATTCAATTATTTTCTCTAATGGCTTCCAGGAGCGCCGGTTGCGCACAGTTGACTTCGCCAATGTCACGTAGAATGGAGAATATTAGCTAAGCTTTTTTTTTGAATTGATAATTGGTTTTTAAGCCTACCTAGGAATAAAAACCAATTATATTAGAATAATAACGCTTTATTCTAAGCCAGTGTATTCAAATGTAACGAAAGTATTCTAAGAATTCCGCCTTTATATTCTCGGACTTATTTTATTCCGAGTAACATTTAATCTAGCTATTTACTTATTTATCGTTTATCGAGTTTCCCTGACAAAGTAGGTAAAAACGAGATACGAAATACTGTTGGTACAGTACGCATGCAAATAACAATCTTCGTGACTCAAAATTTTAAAATATTATAAGTAAAAAGAATGTTGGGTTACTGGGTAGAAATAACAATAAGATAGATTGATATAAGCGGCGTCCCTCGTCCCTGTTTTCATATTCATAGCAACCTTACAATCTTATCTTAATCTACTATCTCTATAGATTACCAGTAATCGTAGAACATGATAAGTTCACCTCTTTTAATTTATAACTAGACTTTATGTACGGATTTGCACAGACGTATACCTCATGTTTGTAACAGGCACAAACGGGCCGTCGAAAAAAATATGTAAATAAACATATTACATTATAACGTTTAAAATTTAAATATGTCAGTAGGTACGATTTACGAATAAATAAAATTGAAGTGTCTGTTTTTAATTTCCAATTAGCATTTACTAAATGCATATGAAAGTATACTATATACGGTACTTACATCAAAAACATAAATTTTTGAATTTTTATCTGTTTGTCTGTCTGTTTCGGCTAATCTCTGAAACGGCTGGACCGATTTTGACGGCTTTTACTCGCAGATAGCTAATGTTATAAGGAGTAACTTAGGCTTCTCTTATTTTATTAGAAAATAATAAAAAACGTTTAATTTAATTTAATTTTAACTTACGCACAGCGAAGCTGGCAGGGTTTGCTAGTTATCAATAGGTTAAAATATGTACTTATAAGATATATAATAATTTCATAGTATTCTTAATAAATCCCAGTAGTTGTTACTGTTTATTACACTCGAAATGTGGAAATCGAGTGTTATTTACCTAGTTTAGAACTTGTCTTGGAAACCGTGATGAAATAAAAAGACTTTACTTGTATTTCCAAAGAAAGTAGTAATTCAATTTATGCTTACGAGATACTGAGACACAAAGAAATAAGTACACAGAAGAATATGATCAACATGCTCCTAGCATGCATGCATGGCATGCCAGGAGCATTTCTGGAGTATGCCATCACCACTACCCTGCATAGATTCTAAAACAGCCTACTGCCTATTGTTTTCTTTTATTCATTCTGGATATGTCAAATTTTTATAGAGCCGCAATAATGACTTACAACTAAGTTGAGTAAAAACTAATTTATTATCGCTAGTCGGCATTTTGACTTTTTTTTGGGTCTGTTTTTTTATGTTTCATAAATGGAGACCATTTAGTAGTAATTGATGTACAAATATGACTACCTCCATCAAGAATGCTACAATTAAATGTTTTTATTCCATTTAATTGACCTGTTGAATCATAGCATTGCAATGTAAAAGACATACAAATGTTCTCTGTCGATGCTGACCACTTTGGGGATTCAAGAATTGATCGATAGATTGAGATTAAAAAAGAATAATTTTCTTAAGATGTGAGCATATTCTTATAAACAAGTCCAATTATAATGACCTCCCGTCGGACTTGTCGGCGGCTAATTTTGTTGACGCTAGCCATCTGCGCAGGAGATATAATAGTGCTCAAGTATACGCGTAAAACAAGTGCACTATCTATTTCTGCCACTTTCATAATCTGGTGGAACTATTCGACATGACAGACAGAAAGACCTACAGCAGTACTTGCTCTCTTAGACAAGGTGATGAACACCGCCAACTTCACAACTCTGGGCTGTTAGTGTTACTGAGGCTTCCTAAACAGAAATACTAAATACTTAACTAAACTTGACCCGACCCAGGACTCGAATCCAGGACCACCAGATTCGCGACCACACAAGCTAGCCAACTAGATTACCGACGCAGTTAACCAGCCCAGTCTAGTAGTAATTAGTAGTAATTATCCAATCTGCAAATATATAAAATGTTATGCACATACAATCCCTTTTCACCTCTTTATTTAAATTCTATATTTTAATAATGAAAAAATAACGATTTAAGAGTTATTCTTAAAGTCTATTTGTTAATGTTTATTCTGATTTGATTTTAGTTAAGTAGTCTGCCACACTGCCCGAATGTGAGTTAGCGGACTTCACCATCTTCCGAAAATTTGCTAGATTTTCCTTCACCGTAAGAAAAGTGGTAAATATCCAGGTAATCCCGGAATTTGAACATGCTTCACCTGAATTCCCAGACGAACGCGTTATCATTAGGTAAGGGTGTTACATTGTACATTAACGATAAATAAACGTAACCTTAATACAATAATGTACTTATTACAATAATGTACGCACGCGGCGGCGACACGAGTCTCGCCGGACATAAGACATTAGTTTAATGAAATAACGACAATTTGCATCGAATAGCTCGCACTGACTCCCTTCCATCCAATGATACCTCTCAATGAATGCTAACTGACTCACGCTCAATGAAAATAGACTTAATTGATGCTATCCGACCTTTATGTATAGACGTTAAACGATTTAAATTCCTGAATTAAAATAAAAGGTTAACATTATAAAATCAATATTCTTATTTGTATTTTGTATATATTCTTATGTGTAATATATTAAACTAATTCTTAAACAGGTTAAATACATTATGCACTTACGATCAATACATAGGTCTCTATATTGCATACATTTAATAAGAATTTCCATCATACATTAGAATTTATTTTAAATAATATAATAAGTTACGTCTATAAGTTACTTCATACTCATTACTTTTTCAAGTCATCTAGTTCACGATTTATATGAAATGTATCATATTTTCTTAAATTAATGTTTCAGTAGTAGGTATACTAAGTTTTACTACTTAAAAATAATATTTTTTTTATTATTTCATATGTACACATTTACAAGTTGTTTGTGTATCACATAGAAACAATTCTTAGAACACTGCAACCTGATGTATCTGCGATATCAGCCATGTGTCTGGATCCATCATCTGTGATAAAAAGTAATCTTGTACAGTAAATGGCACTCCTTAGAGATAACGTTGAAGGCAGATGATTGCACAAGGCAACGTCATGGATATTTATAAACTATGTAATTGTCAACATAAACGTTGAACTGTGAACATGGTTGTAAGTAATTCATTAGATTTTTATTGGGTATTACAAGCATGCACGCAATCTGAGAAAGATAAATTTTGACTATGAATAAAAATTAGAGTAACAGCAATTCATAGAAAATGTTTTTAAGCTTAAAAATATTAAATAGAGACGAAGCGAGAGCCTGTTGGTTCGGCTCTATGAGTTCACTTTTTTATAAATTACATAATTGGTTTACTTCATCTAAATACTCTTACAAATTAAGTATACCTACCTTCCCATCTACTTTTTATTATGCTATCTAAAATTATAAACAAGAAAAGTTGTTGATTTCCTGTTATTTTATTGCAAGATTACTAAAGTACTATTGTGCAACTAACGTCAATAAATTATTATAAAATATTAAATTTCATATTGCCTATAAATATTCAGATATGCATTGTTTCTGTGAACGCATTCCAGTATTGTGATGTATTTTTTGGCGCCGTCGCTTATCTCTTATCTTTCAATACCACTTATTTGAAAGATAAAAACAAGCGTCTATGTATTATTTTTAATATAATATGTATTTAGAATTACCTTAAAATACTGACATAATAAGTGCCCTAAGCTCTCCCTATAAAAATAGGTTTGAGGTTGTGTTACATGTATAAAAGGTAGTTTACCTTATAAACCAAATTTGCATCGTTTTGAATGAGCCTTAGTATTTGTGACTACAGTAAATTACACAATAAGTTGCTATTTTAAATTATATACTTAATATTTGTATTAATTTTGAATTTTAGCTATTATAAAGCCCACACTGGGTGCCACGTTTTAATTTATTTTATCATATACATGCTTTAAAACATTTGGTTAAAAATTATATTTTTATTTATAGTACAAGAGCATGGGCGCCGGCACAAATATTTCCAGGGGTTCATCTACCTCTTCACATTAAACTACTAACTAATTTTTAAGTGATTAACTTTATAATTTTCTCTTTGACGATATACCTATACATAAATTTAAACGGGCATTTAACTTACATTATTTTACTTGTTTTTTTTTTTCTATATATTTTTTTCGTTGCAGAGGGTTGAGGATTGCAACAGGGTGCACTTCTTGCGCCCATGTCCTCTAATAATAAATAGTAATTGTATAAGTCGTCATCTAATGAATCACATATAAGGAAAAAGGTAATTTAAGCACGAGTGTCCTTTACGTCGTGGAGTGTTTGCCTTACATGAGTGGCTGCTATATGTAAGTGCTTTATGATAAATTGTACTTTGATAGTAATAATGATAGTACAGCTGTAGGTACTTCTGCTAACTTCAACACTTAAGCATAGTTGATAGTATATAGGTATTGTTATGGATTAGTGACAACTCGCAAGGCTTATGATATGTTTATGTAGGTACAAAGTATGAAAGGATGTAAAATGTACATATATGTATTACAAACTGGCGACGCCCTGCCGGTTTACTTGGGAATTTTTATTTAATACAAACATTGCTTGATGTGGGATCGCAAATCTCTCAGGCCATATAAACCCGTCAGATTGAACTTAAAGAAGGTATGTTACGTTTTTGATCCTTTTTTAATTTAAACCGGGTGGGGTTTCATAGGACGATTCTATTCAGTTTTTTATTTATTATTTAGTTTATACCATCAAAGCATTGTAAAATATGAATACGGTTAGAAATGTTTAAATTCTCCTTCAACCATTCATTTATTCCTATTTTATTTAATTCAAATCAGAAAATAATTCAATATCAGATCAGTAAACATCGAGGGATGAAATATTTAAACAAAATGTAAGGGACATGCATATTCTCTATAAACGAATTCAAACAATAAGCCAATCATTTTAGGATAAAGACGATATATGTAGCGATACATAGGCTAGCTTCATTTTTTATTATTCGTATAACTCTAAATAAACTAAAAATATAATATACATAAGTTTAATAATATATTTTATAGATAAGCCATATATTCACAAATTGTATCCTTATTAGGTATATAAACAAAGTATATTCTTTATTCCATCATAGGAAATCATGATTCTAATTTCTAAATCATCTTCCTATTTTGACTAAAACATATTTAAAAAGAATCTTTTTTTATACAATAAATTCACAGCATAGTGTAATTAGTTAAGTTCAGTTACCTGTAATGGACTCTACACGAGTACATTTCACAATGAAGAGAATAAAGGGGTCTCCAACTGATAACGTACTTGTAGGTACGGATTCATGCTCTGAAGCACCGCAAATGTAAGTACGTGCCATTGTCTTGAGTATACTTTACATACGTCGTATTATACGTGCTAATTGCATTACATAACATGGCGAATGAAGATTAAAAAAATATTCCTAGTTGTTGAAGAATACTATCATTTGTTTATTTTTTTAATTAAAAGGTGTGCAAGAATACAAAGGCATAAACTGTTACGGTTATATCCGATTGTTTGCTGCTACACCAACTAATATTTACAAAATAGTATTTAAGTATGGTTACTGGATTGATCTGGTAGAGGTAAATGATAAATCCCATGTTTCCTCCATAGGTCCAAAGCTTACATCACAAAGTCAGAGATTATTTGAATATTTCGAATTATATTCTACTAAATTTTTAGTGCAAGTACTCGTATACTACTTACTTCCCTTACTACGTGTAATTTTAGCAATATTCATCAGATAATATTAAATATTTTTTCAAATAATAACTACCTTCATATCGAATTAATATCTTATGCAAGCCTCTGCATTGGTCATATAAAGTACTTACAAGGTTGCCGGATCTTAGGCCTGACCGCAAAACCTATTCCATAACTGAAGTCTTAATATTATTAAAAATATTTATACATATTTATATATGTTTTTAATAATATATGAATCATCTCAATTTGAAGTTTCAAACACTCTGAAGCTTAAGTCTATACATAGATATGGCTAGCCACCGTGGCTTTCCATGGAATTAGTTTAATCTCTACTGAAAATACTGTTAGCCTGGTTGCAGCCTTGGCATCAATTTTAATTTTTTGCACTCTCATTCAGATGCCTTCGTTTTTGTTTAGATCTAAAAACTTATGAAAGTTCAAAGTTAAACGTTACAAGTAAGTAGATATATTTTAATAAACGTATCAAAATATTTTTTTCTCAAATAAGTAAACTATACAGTTATATGACAAGTATCCATTAACATAATATTTTATATTAATTAAAACCTAAAATTCTCAGAAGTTGACTGTTTATCGTCTCTATAACGAAATTAATTACTTAATGAGTTTGCTCTCCATGACACAGAAAACCAACAAGTTCTCATATCAGTGATTAGCTAGTACCTACCTACCTACCGCGCTTATTATTTACTTTGAATTCGATAATGTAGGGCACATGTGTTGACTATACCAGTACAACGTCACAAATCATTATCTGAAATCGAAACTAGATTAAATGAATATAAAGGTATAGCAATATAGACCAATGTATAAAATTTAATTTTAACAATATTTGCAAAAAATATATTATATTTTTGATAAGTATTTCATACCTACAGTCTACAGATGTCTCATACTTAACAATAAGTTGGTAGCAATAGAATAGGATCTATGCAAAATAATGTTGTATAATACATGCATTTAGAAAATGCACTGAGTACTATAGGAATATGAAAGAAATAAATTAATGAGAGTTTTAAGACTATAATGAAATGTAAAATGGTGATAAATTTCTATATTAATCATATTTAAATTAATAAAGAAGAAAATAATGCTGACTGGGTTACAGTTGGCTGTTTTCTTGCATTTTTTCGTTTATTCATGAAAACTAAGTTTACTAAACGATAAAAAAAAATTATGTAAATCTTCTTTTAACTTATTTAGAAAAAAAACATACTTAAATGAATATCTATGATAAAATACTGCAAGTTGTATCTATTAATATATTATGGATTCATAAATAGGTACTAGAAGGATAATATAATATCTGTATATAGATAGGTAGATACGAATAACAAAAATAAGTAATTAAATAATTGATTGAGCTGTAGTGGGGTTAAGTATAGCATAGTATAAATATTAAGGACAGTATTGTGACGGAGGAGTAGAATAAAGAACCTTATCGGGAGCGGTTGTGTTTCATTGAATCTCCCCGCTCCCCGCACATTGCATGGCGACCCTGCCTTGCCGTGGCGTGGGCGAGTGTCGGGTGACCGGCGAATCTCGCAACGCAGCGGATTCCTGTGTGCCTCGGTGCCAGTTTTAGTACAGTTTAATTTTTATAACGTGAAGAGAATTAAATAAATCTTATATATTAAAGAAAAATAACTAAGGTTTTAACTAACAATGGGGAAATATTATTCTAAAAATGAAGATAAGGAGATATTGATTAACCAAAATGCAGTCGGCAGTAACGGTGCTGCACTCGCAGAAACAAATCTAAAAACACATATGCTGACCAACAACATCCTAATTGCAGTGGTCTTGGTGCTGTTCGTTGTTTTTTCAATATATTTTGGGTGTAAAGCATGGCGTAAGAAGGAGAGAAAATGGATAGAAAAGAGGATGCAAACAGAATTTGTTAGAAGGATCCGTCAAAGGCTTTCCGGGAAGTTCAATGCTGCAGATGCTGCTGGGAGTGATGCTGTTTAATATGCTGGCAAAGCTGCTAGTTCTGGCTGGTGCTCGGCCGCGCATCTACTTTAGTGAAAGTGAAATGTGAAAAATAAGTGTGAAAAAGTGCATAACCCCCCAAAACCCCCTCATCATTATTTTTTTTATTACTATCTCTTGTCCCTCTTCATGCGTAAATATGAAAATTTATGAACTATAACATAATATGAACTTAAATGAACTGTAGTATATAGTGTAACTTTATAATATATGAACTTTAACAACTACAATATTTAGTGTATGTATAGTTATGTATGGAAAAGGATTTAGAATTTATTTTAAATAAGTTAATTGAAATTCAAATAGATTTAAGAAAGTTGGGCCCTACTAGAAGATTAAAATATAAAGGTAATGTTAATAATAAGATTTTAGAAGCTGAAAAATTATTTTTAACATATAAAGATATTATTAATATTTTTGCTAAGCAAGACAGTAAAGTAGAGTTAAAATATTATGTGTTCGAAGTATTAAGGGAACGTATTGAGTGCATATATGATAAAATATTGACATATAAAATGAATTATCAGGATAGCACAATGGATAAATTCGATATTAAAACGGCAACCTCTTTGATCCCCGTAATGGATAATACGGAGGAAATTACTGAAAATATTATTAACGGAATTGAGATGTACAATGAATATCTTGTAGATGTTACTCAGAAAAAATTACTCATCTCTTTTGTTTTAAAAACCAGGTTATCTAAGTCTGCTAAATTAAAATTAAAGAGCGAATATGATGACGTGACGAGTTTAATACAAGACATTAGAAAGTTTTTACTAACAAAAAAATCTGCAAATTCGATACTAACACAATTAAATAATTTATCGCAAAATAACATGTCCATTCACGAATTCGGTGATAAATTGTCTGAGTTATTTGTAGGCCTCACTATTGCACAAAGCGACGGAAATCCGAAGTCTTGTGAGATATTGAGACCTATAAATGAAAAACTTGCAGTTAAAAGGTTTGCAGACGGATTACGCAATAGGAGACTGAGCACAATTATATCGGCACGAGACTACTCAAGCCTGAAGGATGCAGTGCGTGCTGCTGAGGATGAGGAGCTGGGACAGCCTTCGTTGTCCAACAACATCTTCAACGCACAAAGGAGAGGTAACCAATTCCCATATTATAAGTCTTCACTAAGAGGTAGAGGTGGACAAATGACTTCTAGAGGAAATTTTTATTCAAATCGCGAATTCCGTCCTCAATTGCAACAGACGACGCTACGAAATTACAACAACTTCAACAATTATATGAAATGTGAAAGAAGACAGTGTGATTGTACAAAAAGAATTACAAGAAAACTTATTTTTGGCTGGTTTGATAGTAAAACCTAAAAATAACATAATACCTATCAGATTAATGAATATCAGTGATAAGGAAATAATTATTCCAATTTTTCAACCCGAGTTATTACCATTAAGAGAGTATAATGTTTGTTCCTTTGATAAGTGTAATTCGAACTCTACACGTGCAAAAACTTTATTACAATCTTTGAAACTTGATCACTTAGGTACAAGCGAACGAAGCAGTATAGAAAGTATTTGTTCAAAGTATGCTGACATATTTCATTTACCCGGTGATAAGCTAACTACTAATAATTTATGTGAACAATCAATTAATTTGAAACAAAATATAAATCCAGTTTATGTAAAGCCATATAGGTTACCACATAGTTTAAAAACAGAAGTAGACAAACAAATCAAACAAATGTTAGATGACGACATCATAGAACCTTCACAAAGTGAATGGTCCAGTCCTATATTATTAGTACCTAAAAAATCAGATGATAAAGATAACAAAAAGTGGAGATTAGTTATAGATTACCGAAAGTTAAATGAAGTTATACAGGATGATAAATTCCCATTACCAAATATTACCGAAATACTAGATTCACTATCAGGCGCAATTTATTATTCCCATTTAGACCTTAGCCAATCATATTATCAATGTTCTTTAAAGCCTGAATCCAGACCAATTACATCTTTCACAACTAGTACAGGTCAATATCAAATGAAACGTCTACCTATGGGACTAAAAATCAGTCCTAGTGCTTTCTCTAGAGTGATGTCAGTAGCCATGTCAGGCCTTAACTACATAAAATGTTTTATTTATTTAGACGATTGTATTGTTTTTGGACGAAACCTTGAATTACATAATAAAAATTTAATAGAAATATTTGAACGTTTACGTAAAGTCAATCTTAAATTGAATCCGAATAAATGTCAATTCTTAAAAACAGAACTATTATATTTGGGTCATACGATATCTTCTGAAGGAATTCAACCAGACTCAGAGAAAATCAAAGTTATTCAAAATTATCCAACACCAACAAACGTTGATGAAGTCAGACGTTTTGTCGCGATGTGTAACTACTATAGAAAGTTTATTAAAAATTTTGCTGATATAACTAATTGTTTGAATAAACTTTGTAGGAAAAATGTCCGATACGAATGGACTGAAGAATGCGAAAATTCATTTAAATTTTTGAAAAACGCTTTAATGTCTCCACCCATTCTACAATACCCCGATTTTTCAAAAGAATTTATACTACAAACCGATGCTTCGGGAACAGCAATAGGTGCAGTGCTTTGTAATAGTAACATGAGGGCTGTAGCCTATACTAGTAGACCTTTAAATAAAGCAGAATTAAACTATCCAACAATACAGAAGGAACTACTTGCCATAGTTTGGAGCGTTAAATATTTCAGACCATATCTATATGGACGTACCTTTACAATAATGACAGATCATAAACCTTTAATATACTTGTTTGGAATGAAAGATCCATCAAGTAGACTTTTAAAATTTCGATTAGCTCTAGAAGAATATGATTTTAAAATAGTATACGTGAAAGGGAAAGAAAATGTGATAGCAGATGCTTTATCGCGAATAAGCATAACGTCCCAAGAGTTAAAGGTAATGAATGAAAGATTAATGGCAGTAACAACGAGAGCGCAAGCTAGGAGAATGAGAGAGGCTGAAAGAGAGAATGAAAGAAAGAATGAAAGTGGAAATAGGGTGATAGACGATATCCCAAGTATTGACCAGAACGATTGGCCTGATCAACCAAAAGTAGTGGAAATACTTAGGATACCGAATAGAGCAGTTGAATTAAGTTTACTGGAAGGAGAAGAATTGAAAAAAATGAAAGAGAAAAAAATGATTGATGTCGAATCTGAATGTTTCGCATTTCGAAAAAATAAAAATATATTATATGTTAATCTCGATTTTAAAGCACATTATACGCGAGACGTTTTTGTGGAAAAATTGAGACAAATATGTGAAAAATTAAAAATTAAAGAAATATGTATCATAAAAAGAGAAGATAACACATTGTTTATCAAGAATCTTGTAGAAGAAATAAAAAACATAAACAAGTGGGCCGGCCCACGCATTTGTATTTTGAGAGGTATAAAAAGAATAGATAGTAACGAAGAAAAGGAATTTATTATGAATGACTATCATTGGCTTCCCACAAGCGGACACGCTGGGATTCGCAGAATGATAAATAACATAAAACGTAGATTCTACTGGCCAGGAATCGAAAATGATGTTAAGAGTTATGTTCGAAAATGTGAAAAATGTCAAAAGATGAAGTATTCTAGATATATTAAGGAACCTATGGTTATAACGACTACAGCAAGTTCTGCTTTAGAAAAAGTTTTTCTAGATATAGTCGGTCCGTTAGATAGAGACTTAGATGATAATAAATATATATTAAGTATACAATGCGAGTTAAGTAAGTTCGTAGAGGCATATCCTCTTAAAAATAAGGAAACGGTAAGTATAGCTAAGAGTTTTGTGAATAATTTCATTTTAAGGTTTGGAATTCCAAAAGTCATCGCTACAGATCGTGGAACTGAATTTATGTCTGCTACAATGGAAGAGGTATGTAAATTACTTAACATAGAAAAATTAAGTTCTACAGCATATCATCATCAAAGTATTGGTTCACTTGAAAATGCACATAAACATCTAGGTTCATTTTTGCGCATACAGTGCGATAGCCATCCAGACACTTGGAGCCAATGGCTACCATTTTGGTGTTTTACATACAACAATACAGTTCATTCAAGTACGAAATATGCACCATACGAGTTAGTTTTCGGAAAACCTTGTGAAATGCCTAGTAGAATTTCTGCTGACATAGAACCATTGTATAATCCAGATAATTATAGTTTAGAATTAAAATATAGATTACAGGTAGCTAACAGAGACGCAAAAGAAAACTTGTTAAAATGTAAAGAGAAAAGGAAACAAAAATATGATAAAAATGTAAATCGAATAAAATATAAACCAAATGATATGTTACTAGTAAAAAATGAGACAGGAAGTAAACTAGATACTTTGTATAATGGCCCGTATGTAGTTATTGAAGAGCAAGAACCGAATGTAAAAATATTGAGAAATGGTAAAATTGAAATTATTCATAAAAATAGAACAAAGCCCTTTGTAAAAGATAAATAATATGTTTATATTCATAATTCACTTAATTTTAAGAAAATCTATTAGAATATTGTTAAGTTTAATAAGCATTTTTTTTAAACAGTAGCAGTATCTTTGTAGTTAGTTCATAAGTATTAGATTGTAACTAAAAAAAAAAATTTTTTTTTTTCTCTTTTACCCCGGTGGTGTAGTGGGGTTAAGTATAGCATAGTATAAATATTAAGGACAGTATTGTGACGGAGGAGTAGAATAAAGAACCTTATCGGGAGCGGTTGTGTTTCATTGAATCTCCCCGCTCCCCGCACATTGCAGAGCACGGAAGGAGTAGCACTTAAATACAAGGAAAATTAATAAGTTGAAACATGGAAAGGACGATTAGAAATGTACTTCGTGCTACTAATTATTATGCTGTAAACATTACTGGGAAAGATAAGTGGAAATGTATCCAGATAGCCATTAGCAACTCCACGATCACATGATTGCATTTCAATCAATGACTCTTAGTATAGGTACTATGCTCTAAGAATGGAGTACCTATTTATTTACATATAATATGTACCTCTTTGTCAACATCTTAAATTACTTTGTGCTAATGTTACAGTCGTTTCTGCTTAAAACTTGCCGTCCGTTAAAATTATATTTACTTCTATTATTATTTATTATTAATTATTATTAAAATAAGATATAGTTTAACTTAATATTATCTCATTTAATAAACAGGTTTTCTGTTACGCTCTCTGTTTCATCTACATTATACCTATTCAATAGTTTTCCAATATTTTTACATAGCTTTATATTTATTGCTTTATATTTATATAATTGTTGAGTGTTTAGTTACATACCTACATGATGCACTACGATATTTCAGTATCATTATGTATAGGCCACTAGTTTTGTAATCCTTTCAACGATAAAATAAATTCACGTATTTTGTAATCTATCGATACAACAACATTGAAAACGTCATGAGAAGGTGTTATGTTTCATTTATATTTTTTCATTTTTATTTTTTTAATATTCCGCAAAAATGCAACTGACGCCACAAAGATGTCTTGTGGTTGGTCTTCGGAATGCGGGTAACTTGCTGTAGTGTGTCTGGTATAATATAGTCCTTATGTTGATTTGAAAAAGGGTGAGACGGTACGCATAGCTTTTAGTTTTATATGCATACATGCTACATACATACAAATATCTTAATAGTTTTCAATGTTACACGACGCATGATCTGCTTTGCTATTACAAAGGCAACGTAACAATACCCACACATTTGTCAAGTGTGTAGGTCTTTTAACGCCCGTCCCGTCTTCTAGGACTTTCATCTTAGCGCTGACTAATGACTTGATGGACGTGGGAACGATTATCGGCTCATCGCTTTGTCAGTCAAAGGCCAACTTTTTGTTAGAAACAATATGTCGGCTCTATCACATACAGGAATAACTGAAGATTGATTTAAATGACTTAACTTTATCCTTTTTAAGCATTTACGTGTCTACTAAATTCTGGTATTCTATATTAAATACTTTTAAGTAAATCAATAATGACAAGTTAAAAGCAGACAGTGCTTTTGGAATAAATAACAAAAACAATTCTAAGATCATTTTAAAAGCTAATCAACGTTGGATCACAATGAAGTAACAAAGGCGGGTCATTAATACGAGTATTTCATTTCCTTGAAATAAGTACTATGTTGTATAATTTAACTAAGTGTAGATAGATATTAATAGAAACAGTTTCTCTTGAACTGCTATTGTGATTTTATTTAGATTACCTACCTATTTTAAGATTTTGTAACATTATTAGACTTATCCAATAGAATTTAAACAAAATAAATAGGTAGGTACCTAATAATAAGAAGCAAAGGTCTTCCATGTTGTTTAAACGAACCATCATAATTCAGGCATAATACAGCATGTTATTTGTTATATTGTAACTTCTTTATTTAACAAAATTTAGGTCTCCTTTTAAGGGCAAAGATTGCTTGCATTGTTAGAAGTGCATCGACCCCGTATATTTAATTGTTCATATTCGCATGATACAATGCCGATAAATAATTACACGGAATTTTATGTTTACAAACATTGAATTTTAGATTTAAGCAAAGTTTTTTCTGGGACATATTTTTTAATTTATTAAACGGATAAATTGTTTTAAACATGTTAATAATCGGTTCTGCCTACTCATAAATGTAACATAGGTATTATATGAGTAGGCAGAACGGATACTCTTTGACCCTTTGTTTGTGAGTCGAGCACCGGATATGCACTGTTGCTGACGGAAGTGCGTCAGCGGGCAACGATATTATAGTAGGGTTGAGCCTATTTATTTTTTTATAAAAAAATAAGGGTTTTAATAATATAAGACAATTATTAATGAATATTATGTATTATACAAAAGTTCTTAATATTATTCCAACATGTTCACAGTTCACACCAAAAGGTCAACCTATACATAAATCCCCCAATTCTTCGTAAAATCCCGAAAAAGGAAATTGCAGGTATTAACCCGGTTCATATATTTATTTTAAATAAAAAAATTAAAAAAATGATGACATTGTTGCAGCCCTTTAAAATTTACAGAACACATACTCGTAGATCGTCACGATCCAAATAATCTAAACTGTATTAACATAAAGCGTTCCAAGACCTACCTATGGCGGATAACGCGACGGTCCAACCCATCATCACTTTTACTATTGTTTTGTTTAAGAATTTCTTACTTATATTTATTTACTAGCCTTTCCCGCGGCTTCGCTCGCGTTCTAAAGGCTGGAAACCAAATTCCTTCGCACGTACGCACGCAACGGAAGCTCTCAAAAGGAATATTTTATTTACTCCCGTTTTTGCAACATTTGCAATATAACCTATAGCCTTCATCGATAAACAGACTATCCAACACAAAAAGAATTTTACAATTCGGACCAGTAGTTCCTGAGATTAGCGCGTTCAAACAAACAAACAAACTCTTCAGCTTTATAAATAGTATAGAAGGTTATACCTAACTTATAAATTAAGCATTATATAGTGAACCGGGGTTATTGTAACTTCGGGGTTATTGTATCTAATCATTTTATCTTCCTTCACAAATCGATTTATGAGAAACTACACTACTAGTTAGATAGAGAAACTAATGCTTAAAAAAGTGGATAATAGAGTGTGCTTCTATCGCGTCTAGTGTCTACTGTTTTACTGACGGCGTATTTTTATCATTAAACAATTTTTTGTTCAGTGTTCTGGAAACCTACTGTTGTATTTTATTTCATAAAATTTTACAGCGAGCCTTAATGAATAAAATTTTATGGTAAGAAAAATTAGAATGAATAAGTCCTTGTTAATTGATAATTAATTTCTTTCTCTGCCGTAGTTCTCTAGAGTTATTTATAAAGATACATTTATCCCGCGAAAATTGTAACACGGGGTTATTGTGTCTACAAAGAAAGACACAGTAACCCCGCTGATTTTAGTATGGAAATAAAATTTTAATTTAAAATTAGTGATGCCAACGTATTTTTATCGATAAAGTGAAAAACAGACTTTGTAAGTAAATGGTAGGTATCAGGTAAAATTTTTTAAATAATAATATTATATATTTACATAATTATTTAAGTACGATTTTTTTAGATGATGCTCACCTATAAAATAATTTACCTAAAAGTGACCTAACATTTTTATTTATTTAAATCTGCCAACAGTTGTTGGGGAAATCGGTGAACATACCTACATAAAAAACATATATACAGTGGAAAATATAACCTTCTCCTTTTTTGCAGTCGGTTAAATATATTTGAAAACGTGTTTTACTCAAAACTAGCGTGACCTGCGGCTTCGATCGCGCGTAAAATTACAAAATATATTTTTGGTTTTATGCTATATCTCATAACATACCAACGATTGATTAGTTTAGTTTAATTTTACTACTGCTCTATCGCCGTTAGATGCTGGCATAGAATATCACCCACCCATTTCTGGCCGAGGGTATTTAAAAGGCGACTAAGATATAAATAACGGAGGATGGGTGGCAGCATTTTCTAGTACAATTTTTCAAGTACAACTAAATGCAATCGTCAATGACGACTCGACCTGGCATCACTGAACATGCGCACACGAAGCTATATTCCTTAAAATTAGTTCAAGTGTACGCCCCGACCACAACCCATCCTCATGATGAGGTGAAATCTATGTATGAGGACATTAGTAGAGCCATACATAGCTCCAAAACCGACATTACGTCCTGGGAGACTCCAAAATAAAACTAGACAAACGAGAAGGCGACGAGCTGAAAGCGGGGCAAATTGAAATTTCAAATTTAGATGTCGAAACTATCGGGGGTATTTACTAGAACGTTTTATGGAAGGTAGAAGAAAAGGAGGGACTCTTAGAAAAGGATGTACTCCTTTTTCAAGTTACGAAACCACAGGAAGTGGACGTGGATAAGCCCTGATGGTACAATTAAAATGAGACTTCATTATGTAGATGAAGGAAGAAAATATTCAGTAACTAGTGACTAACCTTGCTTCGTTCGGGTTCCTCCCTAGGTATACCCAGGTCTCTAGGTATTTTTTACAAACTTTGAATTTTTTTGCTTAAAACCTTCCTCCTCCTTCCTTTTTTCGATGAAGTCACAGATATCTTCTCATGGCGATACATCTTATTTGAAATATCCCGTTACACCTTGGAGCATGTCTTTCTGCCCAAAGCGGGGGTTTGTAGCCGTTTGAGCGAATGACCTGTCAATTTTGATCTGTAAATTTTTCAAGAATACGGGGGGGACAACCGAATTTATGCATGTATCTACAGGTCTCATAGTGGAAACGCCGAAACTAAACCGACTCTTCAGACACGTCCAAGAAGCGATAGATTTCCTACTCCAGCGATATTCCTGCGCGGATGTTGTGATGCGGGATTTTAATGCCTATCTCATAGAGTAGTTGGGATCTCAAACCATAGACTACGCAGGGAAAGTCATCTTTGATTTTGCCCTGACGTATCAATTAATACAATTAGTACCGAAACAGAGTACCGGATATTGAAGACCATACAAAATGTATGGTCTTCAATTGCTTGATCTTTTTCTGACAACGTACCCGGATAACTGTCAGATATCAGTTGGGGCCCCCCGGGTCCATCTAACCCTTGCCTGGTACGTT
This sequence comes from Boloria euphrosyne, assembly GCA_951802675.2. Taxonomy (NCBI): domain Eukaryota; kingdom Metazoa; phylum Arthropoda; class Insecta; order Lepidoptera; family Nymphalidae; genus Boloria; species Boloria euphrosyne. The sequence continues at coordinate 6,570,451 of OX637879.1, read as the reverse complement.
CAAAGGTGCCCATAGCCACCTTCTTTTTCTCTTCTCAGCCCATATACGTCCACTGCTGGACATAGGCCTCCCCCAAAGATCCCCACGACAAACGGTCTTGCGCCCTCCGTATCCATTGGGGTCCAGCGACTTTAACTAAGTCGTCAGTCCACTTTGGGGGAGGCCTGCCTACGCTTCGCTTTCAGGTACGTGGCGGCCACTCTAGAACTTTGCGTCCCCATCGACCATCCTTTGTACGAGCAATGTGCCCCCGCCCATTGCCACTTGAGCTTGGATATTCGGTGGGCTATGCCGGTGACCTTGGTTTTTCTGCGTATCTCCTTGTTTCTAATACGATCACGCAGGGAAACTCCGAGCATAGCCCTCTCCATTGCTCTCTGTGTGGCCTTGAGCTTTCTTATGAGGCCCATCGTAAGCGGCCACGTTTCTGTGCCGCATGTCATCACTGGCAACACACACTGATCAAACCTACTTGGACAGTTTGTCCAAGGTATACAATATACATACAACCTCATTACCATACCTCATCAACAACTTCAAGCATAAAGTCACTGATAGAAACTGGAGTGGTTGAAACATGGACATTCGACATAATTTTCGTTTTCAAAATGTTTATTTGAGACCAACTCGCTCAAGGAAAGTCCTTGAGGTCATTTAGCATAATACTGAGGTCCTCCACGGTCTCAGTCATGACCAGCTATATATTGTCGGCAAATCGGAAGTGAGTGATGTACTCGGCGTTGATATTGCCGAGTCTGTTTCAGTCCAGGACCTTAAAGACATCTTCCAATGCAGCGGTAAACAATTTCGGCGAGATGACATCGCCCTAATGTACCTACTCCTTGCTGCAATTGGATGGGTCTAGAGTTCCGATCCTAAAGTCGGACTGAAATAAGGGCGTTTTCATATAGATACTTCAACACTTCGATATACCAGTGGTCCATCTGCCACCGTTGGAGAGACTGCAGCACAGCCCAGGTCTCTATCAAATCAAAGGCTTTTTTGTAGTCCACAAACGCCAAGCAAAGAGGCAAGTTACATCCCTCGGTCTTCTGTATAATACCGCAGCGTATGTGTGTGGTCAACGGTACTGAAGCCTTTACGGAAGCCAGCCTTTTCGAGAGGCTGGAAGTCGTCAAACCTGCTATCAAGCCGGTTCGTGATGACTCTCGAAAACAGCTTGTAGACATGGCTAAGAAACACTATGGGAAGTTCTTTACCAAGGTATAATCACGTTTTTTAAAGAACAGTACCATAGCGCTTCTGCTCCATGCTCGTGGGGCCGTACTTTGGAATATGACAGAATTAAATAGCTTCTGAATGGCCTCAAGGATCGGTTTTCCACTCGCCTTCAGAAACTCTGTCATAATTCCATCTGCACCCGCCGCTTTGTTGTTTTTGAGCTGTGTGAGAGCCATCCTAATCTCGCTCAGGCTAACGTCCGAGATTTCTTCGGTATAGTGTCGGGTAAGTCTTGTCCAGACTGATGGGTTGTCGCGTTGATGCAAATTGCTGTCCATAAAATCTTTCGATCTCGCCCATAAGCTCAGGATTAGATGAAATGATCTTACCATCGTCGGTTTTGAGCTTTACGAGCCGGCTTTATCCAATAGACGGATCCATAATACTCACAGTATTATAGTTGCGAAGGTCACGTATTATGGAATTTTTTTAATTTTTTTAATACTATATAAGTGCTTGATTACGTTCCGCCTGATGGTAAGTGGAATCGCAGTCGTAGATGGTAAGTCGCACTAATTCAGTAGCCACCTATTCACTCTAGCCTTGAAGGCACATAAGGTATTAATCGGACGGAAACACTGACGCAGGCAGGTTGTTCCGTTCCTTAGCCGCACGTATAATAAATGACGTAGCGAATCGCTTCGTCCGGACGGATGGAATGTCTACGACATAACGATGGAGACTAGCAGATCGGGTCGCCGGATGATAGAAAGGGATAGGGGAATTAGGTCGTGTAATTCCTGCACACACTCACCGAAATGCAACCTATAGAGTACACAAGCAACCCTGGCTGGGCTGGCAACCCTACGTTGGTTATCGAGGCTTTGTAAGTTGGCTTTTACCAGCGTAGGGTCACCAATAAGCCTCTGCGCACGCGTCTCAATCGAGTCCAAGGCCGACAGATGGCATTCCGCAGCACCAGCCTAAATGTGACTACAGTGACTACATGAAATACACGCAAGACCGTACTTGAGCTTTATATAAATTAATAAGCTGTCCCGGCGTGAAATACTGGCAGACCTTTGCGAGGATGCCAACTTTCCTCGCTGCTTCATTAGCCTTAGACTCGATGAACCGCCCGTAGTTCATGTTGGGGGTAATGTCCATCCCCAGTACCTGCAGACAATCAGGTCAGGAGATATGTTATAGGCTGAAAGCTTGCTTATAAGGCTAGCGTGCCAGACCCTGTCATAGGCCTTTGAGACATCGGCAATCACCTCCCCGCCTCGCTCAAAAGCGTTGCCAAAAGTGTGAGTGGCATACACTAGAAGGTCCCCAGTGGAGGACCCCACTGAGGAGGACGTTCTGTTCTAGGTATGCCATAAGACGAGTGTTCAATAACACCCCATAATCTTGCAGAGTATGGAGGTGATTGAGATCGGATGATAATTGGCAGGGTCGGCACGGCTACCTTACTTGGGCACAGGTTGCACGTTGGCAAGCTTCCATTTTGATACTATACCAGTCTTAAGAGAAAGGCAGTACAGACGTGTCAGTATCGGAGACAACTCGGGAGCACATGTTTTAAGCACTATCGCTGGTATACCATCAGGACCACTGGCTTTATTCACATCTAGACGACACAATACTCTCTTTACCTCATTATCAGTTATGGGGATTTCAGCCATTGAGAATACGCAGTGAGATAAATGTGGTGGAGTAGCATTGCTAGACAGATATGAATTTTGTTCAAAAAGAGAAGCAAGCATAGTCGTCTTTTCCTTTACCGCATGAGCCAGGGGTCCGTCAAGTTTTACCAGCGGTGGCTATGAGGGCCGTCAGATGTTCGTCTCGACTCTCGACCGCTTTGGAAAGGGACCAAAAAGCTCTGCTGCTAGATGGTTGGGCAGAGAGCTTTGCGTCATTATGTGTAATTCGGTCAAGACGAGCCTTCTTTAATGTGTTTTTGTAGGACTTGGTGGCTAAGTTAAAGGCTCTCTTCTTGGATCTCACATCCGGAGCTTTGCGGTCTCGAGCGTCAACCCAGGCAAGGTAAGCTTATGCTTTTCAGCAAAGGTGCATTCGGAATTAAACCATGGGCGAGCTTTTCCACCAACGGATACATCGGTGCATGGGATAAAGTATTCCATCGCTTGATGTACCACATCAGTTATAACAACCGCACATTTCGACGAATCGGGAGAAAAGAAGCAGACCTGCCGCCAAGGAAAGGATGCAAAAAAGTGTCGCATCTCATCCCAATCTGCTGACTTGTGTGGCCATACTCGTCTAACACCAATAGAGTCGTTAACTGGTGGATAAAAAGACAATACAGTTTACACCAGACAGTTGTCAGAGCTACCCAATGGGGATGAAACCTGGATGTTATATCTGTCTGGATCAGTTGTCAGCAGAAAGTCCAGACAATTAGCTGTATGGCCGTCTACATCGAGTACCCTCGTTGCTTGCTCAATCAACTGGGAGAGTCCAAGTGACACCGCACACTTCTACGCTTCTCATGGTCCGTCTTCTGGTATGGGAACAGCCAATCTTCATGATGGGCGTTAAAGTCCCCCAGAATATTTCATGTACAGAGTTTTTAAATTACAGTTTGATTATATGTATAGAAATTATCGACAATCGACATACAATACTTATCAGGCATAATCCCAACACTAAATTTAAAGAAAAAGCTACAATAACCCCTCTTTGACCAAAAAAAGTATTTTTAACAGAAACTAGCTTTAGAACATAGATAAAGTGCTCAAATCATTTTCTTCAATGCCTTTTTTATCATAATCAGTGATTCCAAGCATCATATCTCTTTAAGTTTAGAAATTAAGAATGATAGTTACAATAACCCCCGATACGGGGCTATTGTGTCTAAAATCAGTCCTTGGAATTCATATCAAATTTAACAAGAATATACTCGGTATTTTCTTATACAATTAAGCGAAAATAAATCTTAAGGATCTGACAATTTAAGATATTTAAACAATTTTCCCGTAAACTATTCAGTAGCAGAAATACAGCTTGTTAAACCTACCCTAGTCGAAAAAATTGCACTTTTTAGACGCAATAGCCCCGGTTCACTATACTTCATGGAGTATGCCTAATTTGTTCCTATATTTTATTTCCATGTAGCATAGTATATCCTGCACTATAAAATGGGTACCTAAGTTTGTTTATTTTGTGTGTGTTTTTTATAAACATTTGATTAAAAGTTTATACAATAGCAAATGTTTAGATTATATACATGATATTATAATCTAAGAGCAAATGCAATGGCGCGGTGTCGTGATATTATAGGTACCTACGATGAAAATAAAAATAATTAAGATTTACGGCATTCTTAGCATGAAAGCACACCTGTGAAGCGGCTGAGGTGGGATTAACCACCCACAAGTGAACAAACACTAAGAGATTACACGAACATTCGTGCTTTATTTACCTAACAAACAAACTGGTAGAAATATTTTGCTATAAACTTAACAACACCTCGCTCCGTGTGCAATGTGTGTTTAGGTAATTGCTTCATACTTGTACTAGATTTGCTTCGCACTTACAATTAACAGCACATTTGTCATAGTATAGTTTAATGATATTTTGTGAACGCATTAATATTGTGTCATCGTTTTTGCATAAGGTAAAATCCACAAATAAAAAACCACGTCTGTTATTAACTAGAACATAGTTTAAAAACTTGCACATTTTTTCCATTTATTCATCATCATAATAAAAATTGTCATATATTAATAATCATACTGGTATACGGATACAGATAAACAATTATATGTATTACTTTAATCGATCAGTTTTTTTTTCTAATAAAAAATATTTAGTCATAATTATATCAATTTAAATTGCAACTTCACATGTTTCACGTGTAAGTAGGTACGCACAATAATTGTTATATAAATTTGTTGATAAAAATATAGCAGATACTAGGAAAAAAATTATCCCTTGAGCAGAAGTACGGTAATACCGAAGGTCAAAGTGCAAAGTACCATGTAGACCACCTATACATAAATTATCTAATTACCAACTTCCTGTCGCAACTCGAAAAGCGGGCCAAAGGATCATGTTAGCCATTTAGACTTGAGCGATAATTACTCCAGCCACGTTCAATTAGTCTACGCGACGTAACCCATTCATATTTTTAACCATTCATCTGTTACGAAACCTTTGTTAAACCTTGTTCTCTATTTTTGTATTTTTTAACCAACTGAGCTTTTTTCGTTAAATCCTCTTAAAATGTATGTACGTCGTACATATTACATAATACTTACATAATATACTAATCGGATTTTAAATAAGTAATAATATAAAGCAATAGTTTATAGTAATAACTAATTGAAAATGATTGCACATCATTTAAAAAATAATATAGAATATAGCCTAAATTACCAGAGTTACCATTGCATTGTAACGAATCTATTGACACCTCATTCATTAAAATCGGTTGAGTAGTTTAGGCGCTACGACGGAGGAACATACAAAAATACATACATACATAGACTGCCAAAACCATTACTCTTCATTTTGGCTTCGCCGTAGTCGGGTAAAAATGTGGGAGTAACGACACAGTTATTAATCTCCGCTGTACACACATTATGCACAGTGCACACTGAACGAAAAGTTCTCCTTCGTTTTTCATATTCAAAATGGCGTTTGCACCAATTTTTATTATGATATTCGTGATCCTCCTCGGTCAAATTTCAGATCGATCCGCGGATCGGCCCTTTTCGGAAGTTTATTCATAACTATTACTATTAATGGTTAGGAATTCTTATACTTCTTCCAATAATGACAATACAATTGAAAAGAATATATTACTCGTATTTCCAATAATTTATGAAACAAACAGATTAGATAGTGAAGCAAAGTTTTAAGTTAGTCACTTCCATGAATATGAAGTAAGTTTTATACTAAGCTTCCTTGATATATAAATGTAAGCATCACCTATTCTTTGTGTTTTTTCTTCTGATTCTTAGGCGAAGGGTTGCTGAAGGTCAACTTATTCAGTGCATACTTTGTATAATAATCATTACAATTTAAACCAGGTTGAAAAGGTTTATTTTTAACAAAGACAGATTGTAAGATTAGATTAGCCTACAGGAAAATTAACCACCTCGACGTGTCGCATATAAGAGGAAAGAGGTTGGGTTCACGATTCAAAAATGTTAATTATTTGTTAGAAGATCATAACATAATTCGTAAAAAATACAATCTGATACTTAAGAAGGTGAAAGGATAGGTATTTAGATTTACCGATTGTTATTGTTTGATAGGCAAAATCTTGTTACATAATACTGAAAAAGAAAAATATTGCAGATACTCTACGCAAGACTTATTAATATTGGTATTCACATATAAATCTATATCTACTACATAATTATATTTAAATTCTTATTAATCTGTACATTGAATATTTGAAAATCTTATTGAAATAGGTATGTAGGTATGTAGTTGTTTGGTATTGAGATATTTTATAGTTTCTTATTGAAAATATATAGTTATTACCAATATACCTAGTTACAAGCTAAATCTTTAGTTTATTGATTTTTTGTCTGTCCGTTTTGTGAAATTTGGTTGCATGATGCTATCTTCAACGTAGGACACTGTTTAACAATAAAAACACCAAGAGACGAACCCGACTGGAGCCAGGGTGAGTGCAAGTATGGTATATGTAACGCTTTTTATCTAACGAGTGTCGTTTTTTTATTACTGTTTACTATATAGAATATTCAATACCTAGTTTCTTTTGGGTAATCAAACTTCGTTAGTCTGAGGAAAACAGGAAAATAAAATCCAAATTTAATTTAATAATAATTCAAAATGTTCGCCGCAATGGACAGTTACTAGTCTGTACAATACAAAGACATGCACCTAAATAGTCGTATGGCGCGTCATAGGCGCCGCCAACTACATATACTATACTTGTCGTAATAACGCAACGGGCTTGTTTTGAAATTCCTACAGATATTACTCAGTGAGAGGATAAAGCACGTTGTAGGCTCGCAATATCATTGAACAAGACTGTCTTAAGTTCTATTCATGAGACTAGCAATGGCTGAGGTTGAATGTTGGCGCAAATTATGCAATGCGTTTATCAAGCGTGGCACTCCGTTGATATACATTCAAGATAGGTACCTAAAATGACATAATTCCTATTAGAAGACAAACTAACAATCATATTATTACAGGGACCTTTACATTTAATAGTTTCTTTTGTTTTTATTATTTTTGTGTGAAGTAGCTACGTATTTTACACATGTTAGCACACTTGTAAAATATAAATGTTCACTCGACAGTTTTCACGATAGCGTCATCTGCCGTTTATTAATGTCTCGCTAGACATATACTTTAATACTAAGTCTAGTCGCCTCAATTGTAGCATTATCTATACTTATAATAAAATTGTAACTCAGTTGAATCTGTACATTAAAATATTATATTAGGAAAATGCTATTGAAACAGTATAGTTTAAGATTTTTTTTGTCTATTTGTCTGTACAGTAACGCATCACGAGAAAACACTGGACTGATTTTCATAAAATTTGATATAATGATAGCTTTAGGTTATCCAGATCAACATAAACGATACTTTTTACTGCAGGAAAATATAACATCTCTCAGCAATCTATATTAAACATTAAAAAGTTTTAAGCTAAGGACTCGGGCAGACCGAATCTTATGTGCTAGTTCTTTTTTATATATTTAGTATTTACAGCCGATTTTTCCTTGTTCGGACTAATTCCAAAATTATTGTGTGCATTTTGATACGATTTTACCAATTGATTTAGAAAGAGAAATTGTTTATATTTGGTCAGCCTATGTACCTATGTAATTGTACTTTACAAAGAATAGATCAAGCGAGTGTTACTTTTTCTTGAATAAACATTTCCTAAAAACGATTACAGATAGACATTTAGGTAATTGTGAAAGTTACGCATTGTGCTCTTTGAAAGTTGCAACACAAGTTAGTTGCGGAAGCAATTGCGATTGGTTGGGAAACTAACAAGCAATCGCCTTCGTGTAAATATAACACCGTGTACCGACGTCCACAGTAGTACAATTTCATCATTTTAGTTCCAGATGGCTTAGATCTTGTGTAATTTATTAAAGTCCACCTATTGTGAAATCTTATCAGTACATGTAAGCTAAGCGATTTAGTCACTCTGGATCACGTAGCTTATCGCAGACTCGTACACGTATCAAATAATTGGAACAAAAACATTCATGTTATTATTACAAGTATAACAGCTTGACTTACATATTTAAATTGGATTCAACGTTAGATGGAGATTGTGGATTGTGGTAAATTTTGAATAAAAAAAATAGCTTAACTATTAAGAGCTATAAAAAGGGATCATTACTATAGGAGATTCGCATGAGTAAAATTTATTCTTCTTTCGGTTTCTTAAAGGTGTCACAAAATTTACATTTAACTTTTGAAAATATATCAAATTTATACATAATTTAATAATTTGACACATAATATATTAAAACAAGATTTCATTCGCAAAAAATGCAATTTCTATATATTACCTATACTATAAAGGCTATACATAATAGCCAATAGGTTTCCATTGATAACGCATTTCGAATATGTATTACGATAGTAACATTTCAGACATTTTGATTGATTCTTAATAAATTTCTTTTTCAAAATGATAAAGAACACACTGAGATAACAAACACTGAATAAATACTTAAGTTTCCTAATATTTGAAAACATTATGTTGCATCAGAAAATACGTCATTGATTATATGGTTTATATTTCGAATATACCGAAGTAAAAACCATATAAAGTCTAATAATAAGTAGGTAATCTACACTTTAGGAACCCCTACTGCCAACTAACTATTGTAGACTTTTATGACGTAACTATATTGTGTACCAAATAATAATAATTTATAATATAATAAATTATAATTTACCGAAGATGTACCATCGGCCTTTCTCAAGGAAGTTGGGCGGGCTGCGGGGGCTCCGAGATCAGAATTAATATTGACTATTAATTAAACATATATTTTTTTCTTTTTTTCTTTAAAGTTCCTTTGATAAACCTTCAGTATGCCTTTTAGGAAAAAAATATTTAATACTTAATAAGAAATCATTATATTATTTCTATTTGAACCCGCATCACTTGGTTATCCAAGCGAGCGCGTTGCCACTAGGCAACCGCTGCCTTTTTGTGTAGTTTTTACTTTTTATGATATTTTTCATTTCATTTTCAACCGTTAATCAAGTTCAAGTCATAAAACACATTGTTTTGTGATAGGTAGCTACCAGAATGTGAACGTGTGTTTGATATATTTGCTGTAAATCTTTAGAATTTTGATTTATGATTTATACGAGTATACCAAGAATTTTGTAGACTTTCTCAGACGTCTAGTTGTTGCATAAATCTTTGATAAATATGATATTGTTGATATATTGTATGTAAGTTAACAAACTTAACAATAATATCTACGTAATATATAAGGTATATGAGAAATAAATTAGTATAGTTATATAAGTAATTAAGTATACTATATAAATATACTTAGTATAAATAACTAACTTAGACAAGAAATTAGTAAAGAAGAAGACCTAATTGCAAATTACTTATAAATCGAAAGAAAATTATATTATGTATAATAGCTTTCGCATCCTACGAAACCTCACGCGGGTATTTAACTTAGGTTTTCAGCTTTGAAAAATAGTTTTTATTTTCTATTCTTTCTAATACGTAATATTTATATTATAAAATCTTTTTTCTGTCTTTTTAGTCCATTATTTTTAAATTGTCTGTTTTACAGTGGGATTTTGATTTTTAATTTTTTATTTTAGGAACTTAAATTTTCTAGTAGGTAGGTAGTAGGTATGTACATGTTTTGAGGTAATGTTTTATGTGTTAAGATATCATTAATCATAATATAAAGGACGACTCGATAAAATCTTTTTTTGTGTTTTCATGAGAATGGACGGTTTTCCTGTAGTAAATTTTGACCGGTTATTTTAAATGTTGACCAGAAAACGACATATAATTTAGTTAAAATCGGTTCAGTAGTTTTTGGAAGAAAAGCTTACAAAAAATATTTCATATGCAAATAGTTAAGTGACTGTTTTATTAAATGTATGTATTAATGTATATGTAATTGATATAAAAATTAGTTAACAATAAGTCCGTATTATGAGGAAAATATGCTATGAATATGGCGATTGGTATCCTATAGAGTATAGGGACTGGGAATATCCCGTGAATCAACGCGTGGCCCTTATGCGCGTGCGCTTACTGTTTTATTGTTCTGCCAACAATAGCTGATGTCATTTAACTATCATGTGTTATAATTTCCAGACACGTACGGTCATACCGTACGATGATATGTAACGCTTAATAACCAAAAAGGAAACGTTATGGTTGACTTATAATAATTTAAGTAGCTTGTATAGCGTCTACATAGGTTCCTCGGGTAAGAAAAACTAAAACACATATTTTCCGTCACGATTGTCCTCGATTGACTTATATAATGTAAAGGAATAACATAATGATGAAAGACGTATCTTAGACTTAACCTTAGGTAGCTAGGTAGGATAAATATACCAAGTTATATTTATCCTACCTAGGCGTAATACGTAAGATTTGTCAATAATTTCTTAGTTTTTGATTGTTTGAATAGAATTTGTTTATCGTTTATACAACAGGATATCCCAACATAAAAGAATTCTTTTATTTTAATTGAATCGGTCCATGGAATTTGTAAAGTAGCTAACTAATATACATGCAATAGAATAAATAATTAAGTAAATTACATCGAAACCATTTCAAATATAGTTAAAAAATGAATGTGTCTAAGCATACATTTTATACATATTTTATAGCAAGTGTTATTATATTAAGTACACATGACATGCTCTAAATGTAATAAGATCCTATGAAATTCCTCAGCATTTGTACTGTCACCATAATGATTCGAGTAGGCATGCTTACAGAAATGGAATGCGTATACGATACTGCGGTTATCGGGTGACCCGCTGATAGTCGGGAATGCAGTTGTCCCTCATAACAATTGGGTTTCATTTTACTGAATGTTTGCTCATTCAAGGAGAATATTCGAGAAAGAGTATGTTATAAAATATCCATCATGGCCTTACTTGGGACTTGGGAAATTCACTATACAAATTCTTCATAAGGAAATAGCATGAAGAAATACTTTATCGTCTTCTTATCAGATCTATGAACAAAGACATCAACCCATAATGTATTTCAGTATCTGGTACTCTAACACTCTGGCAGACTTATCAGTAACGGACGTCAGTCTTATGGTGTACCTACCTACTTGAATTCAAGCAGGTAAGACCTCATCTTAAGCTGCAGTATCAATCTCAAATATGTTACAAGATTTAAACATGGATAGCTCTTTTGCACAGATTTTCATTGACGGATTGAAGTGAATCGTAATAAATATATCAATAATCAAAATATAAAGATTTTACAGCAATTAGAAACCCTTTCTTTGATTTTCGTGCCTATATCATAGTGCTTGAAACATTTTTTATCATCTTAATTTTTTGTGTCAACTACATATTTAATTGTAGCTTTGAGTGTTCGTTACAGTTGATTCCACTTGAATAAAGGTTACGTTGTGAACTGAGATCAATACGCCCTTTCACTATAGACTCGCTTTGCTATATTATGTAAGCAGCATTAGATAGGAATTCGCATAATAATGTACCTATATCATACATTAATTAAGATTATACTTTAAGACTAAAAAAATGACGTAAAACTAAGAATGTAACCAACATAAAAATTAATCCAAGATAAAAATCCGACTGCGTAAAAAGTGAACAAAAAAGAAAGGAACAAGTTGACCAAGAAACGTACTTAGCAAGTCGTAGACATAGACTCGTACACACACGCAACTATCATAAAACATGGTCATATGTAGGTACGACTCCGTACAGCACTGTGGCATCATGAAATGCAGTATAATGTTCCTTCGTCAACTTGGCTCTTCTTTTTAGTTAGCTTTTTCCGCAGTCAAGTTATTTTCTTTCGTTAAGTATCCATACGAAATTATTTAAAAAAAAAAGGTTATTGACAAGTTACATTCCTAACAACGTTATTATCACCTTATTGATAAACGATAAAAACAATATAAATACAAGATAACTTTTATAAATCAATAGATATGGAATTGACGCCGGATTAGTTTAAGTGCCAGCTCTGTACCTACCTACTTACGTATAACTATAGTATAGATTACATTCCAGGGTCTTAAATCAGTTTGTATTATATTTAGTGATGAATGACTGCGTTGCACATTGCACACGCCGACGCGGGTAGGCTAAGTAAGGAGTGTCTCTGACTCATGGCTGTGGCGCCCACGCTTAACTCAAACATTGAATTCCATAAAGCAGATGGCGCCATTGCGCTTATTATCTCTACAGTTAAAATACAGGATTTAATTTTGCTATTCATTCTGTTTATGTTTTTGACATTGATCATGCTTAAGGTTTTGCTGAAGCCAGGCTCAGAATAAAAATTTTACATTTACTATTTGTAGTATAATAATTTGATTTTATATAAATAGTTATGATATCTAAAATGGTTATGATTGCGTCGGCGCTTAATTTGCTCATGTTCACATTATTTTAATAACCGCAACAAGTTCTAGTGGGTGGACAGCTTATCCTACGTTATCGACTACCTTTTAGGTTTCTTAGAAAATAAAACTTGTGTGCAAACTTGCATTTAAAATAACCTACACAACAAGGTAACTACTTATATCCGGCTCGAAGGATCAAGGCAACCAATTCTTGAAAAGCTGCTTTACTCAGTGCAATAAACATGAATAGACATTCCATTGGAACGATAATGGTTAGCAAGTGGCATAGTGTTTGTCTTTTTATGTAAGAAAACAGAAATTTATTATGCGAAGCAGTGATGATGTTGCATATTTAAGTTCATATTATATTGAACCTTAACATATTGCACGAATTTTTTAATTAGAGTAGTAATTAATCATTAAATATAATTTAACGTTGTTTACAATATATTAAAAGGAAAATAGGTGATATAAAATTGATTAAAAGTATAACTTCACTTAGATAAAACCGTGTGCATGATATAGTAGTGTTATAAAGTATGAAAATAGAAGGGATGGCAAGTCAAAGAGGCTCAGGCGCACGCTAGCTACAGTGCAGCCTTGCAAGGACGTTACGTCTATGCCGCCTGCAACTATCGTTAATTAATTCCACCTTAACGCTGACTCACCGCTTACTATAAAGCTAGATGCACACACGTTATATTATTGACAATGATGTTAAATATTCTCAATAATTTGATTTTATACGGGTTATGTTATGAAATTGATAAGTTTTTATAGATTTCTCATTTCTGGTAAGGCTCTATGGTTTTTGGTACGAATCTACAAAAAAAATCTTGGATTGTTAAAATATTACACGTGTGCAGCCAGCCTATGATCAGCCGCAGCAACTTATGTACCCACTAGCGGCATCTAGTTCAGTAATTGAAATATAATATAGAAGAAAAATAAAATTATAGCCGAGTCGAATCTATCTGATTTCCATTGAATATATTTTTTTAAATTCTCGTACATACTGGACAGATTTTGATGAAGTTTAGTATATATTATAATTACCATTACCAGTAATATTATAATGTACCTACCTAGAGAGTAATGCACTGTTATTGGCATACTTATTATGTAAATATACACGAACATATTTTGCGCTAAAAATAAGTATTATTAATTAATTATCCTTGTAGAATTTAAATTCTATCAACTACCTATTTAATCACTTCTACGTATTTATTTAATCTATAATGACATTTTCTTTTGAGTGTTAAGTTATCGGAAATAGAAATAATGTAATAGAATGAGTATCTATCTAAATATTAAACACATAGATAGGTACTGATAAGTGTTATTTTAAATGAGTCTATAGTCATGAGTCTTCCTTGTTATTCTTATCACCGAATGCCGGATCTCAAAACACCCTACGACCCTTGCATTTCAAGTAGGCATAACATTGTTCGCATGAATGCGTCATTTCGAGATAAAAATACAAAGTTCATAGAATTAGCACTGATGACATAATACTGCTTTACTAGGTTATAGGTACTGATTAATAGTGAAGTATAAAATGTTAGTTTATTTTACATTTATATCTAGGTGTTTTTTTTATGTATGGAGCTCTAAAAAAACATTAGGTTGGTTAAAAGCCTAACTACCTACTTAGATTACACATTAAATATAATCTTATAAATTGAAGTATAATAAAAAATATAGTAGGTAAGTAGGTAGGTTCTACGAATTGGCTTGTGACTCATTGTAAATCCTATGGCAAAGTTTAAGGAAAAGCGTATAAAATGTTATAAGCTGAAACACCACTAAACTAACAACCTACTTAGCTGCGAAAACATTTAACAAAAATTATGTATAAATTATAAAAATTTCTAAGTAATAGACACATAAGTATATATATGTTGTATATTGTATATAGATAAATAAAGTTGAAGTGTCTTTTATAACATCAACACAACAGCTCCTTTACGTAATGAATTATAAATGTAATTATCTACAATATTTATAAGAAAAACAACTTTTGTCTGTCTGTTCCCGCTAATCTCTGAAATGGCTAGACAGATTTTAACAGGACATTCGCTAGCAGATAGCTGTTATAAAAAAGAGTTAGGACTCAGCTCAAAAAACTAAGCGAGGGATAGTCGCTAGAAGCTAGTTAAACGACTTTAGGTATTATTACTATCTATGAACATTTTGTTTTTTATCTTTGTTTTAGTTTATTTAGTCGCGCGAGAGTCTTCACGCACCGGGAAAAAACATGGGAAACTCGTTCCATTACCATAATCATCTCCTTGCATCCTGTCACACATGATCATATCTACAGAGTAAATTAAAATCTTTATTCATTAAGACCTAGCTCATATTAAGTTTTATTTTCAATTAAAATGCAAATTACTTTATAAGAAAGTATTAAATATAAATATAATGCAAAAGCGAAAGGTCCTTCTTCACTCGTAACGAAATATGGAAAACCGTTTGACGCAACGCATCGTAGGCTTAGAATAATATCTAAGATCATAGGTATAAAAATGAAATTTGGTATGGAATTAGTTAACAGTTAGTAGATGTCCGCAAAGAACGAATTTTGCGACAAGGTCATATTAAGGAGGTCTAAGGACTCTCGCAAGTTAGTATGGAAGTCCTTCATTTCATCTCATCATCTTTTATGTTTCACCTTTTACGTTTACAGTGTATTTGCATATTAATATACATAGTTCCAAAAGCGTCAAGTCGTCGTTTGGCGGCGTCTACGCTATTTTTGTGCGTGCTTACATTCTATTCCCGTCCACACGTCCAGACAGCGACTTCGGCGCCTCATTGCTAGTGATGTGCTGACAGAAACACCTACTTTCTATATAAAATCGATTTAGAGTTAAACAGCGAATAAGAATTTCTAAAAAAATATTTTACAATTACGAGTATTTTTTACTGCCGGGGTAAGCTATTTATTGACCAAAATGAACGACTAAAATTATTTAAATTGTACCGGTATCTTCAATACCACACTTCAATAACAAAGTCTTCTGCCGCGTTTGTCTGTCTGTTCGCGCAAAACTCAAAACTACTACACCGATTTTCATGCTTATTTCGAGGAAGGTTTTAATTTTTAGTATATAACCAACCTGCACAAAGCGAAAGCGAGTAAAAAATATTTCTCGAAATTGATAGGCGTAAATATTTTAATTAGACTCGAATAATCTTAAGTGATTATCAATATTTTAATTGGATAGGATTCAACACTATTAGCTTCGATGCAAATACTCGTACGTTCTTCACCTTTACGTCAAAAAAAAAGGTGTGTAGGTAGGTACCTTTGATCTAAGTACCGAAGCGTTTGAAGTTCTTAGATCTGAAGTGGAGTGCATTTTTAACATTGTTTTTTTATGGTTCAAATATTAACTTTTTTTAAACGAAATGCACTTAATATTTACATCTGAGTAAGAGAATGAAGTCAGAGAGTAAATTAAGACTTAAGATTGCGCACTTAAACACAGAGACGATAAGCATGAGAATTGTTTATAAATACGACGCTTACGAGTTCAGAAACATGATGATATCATCGCATGCCTTAATTAAAATGAAATAGGATGACGGAGATGATATCAAATATCTATGTATCTATATTATATGTATAAGAGGTGTGACGTATACGGTCTAGCGGGAATAAGCAAACTTGTTTACGTAATATATGATGAAGTAGCCGTTCAAAGGTGTAGGTATAAACAAAATACCAATAAACATTACCTAAAGATGATTTTGCATAATATAAAGACCGATTACACCATTTAGTTAATCAATGATGCAATTGACGGCTTATTATCGTGATAATTTAGGAACGTAAAGAAATATTGTCCCAAAGGCTTAGCACGCACTGCGATTAAACGCAAGCGGTTTACGAATAGCTGAAAACGCAAAACCACGCACTGTTACTATGGGACATAAAAAAATCGCGCGTTTTCAAATCGCGGTCAAAACGTAGCAAGTTGCGTTTTTAGAACCAGTCACTGAAAAAAGTTGTTAATGCATGCGCTTGTATAGAAAGCTATGTATTACATTTTTTTGCGGCTTCAGGCCTGCGGTAAAACGTAGGCGTTTAAATCGCAGTGTGTGCGAAGCCTAAGTGTAAAAGACTGTTTTTAATTTTTTACCATATACACAATTCTACATAAAATTTAATAATAGATAAAAAATAAATTACTTTTAAGTTTACTCCGTTCATAAGACACTTACCACTTCCGATATAAAATGGTGATATGCCCGCCACAGACAGAGGCGTATTTACAGATTTGGCGCCCCTGGCCAGTTAGCTCTGCCGCCCCATGAAGTGACCATAACATACTTATTTTATTTATAAAAAATATAATAAGCCTTGAACGCATATGTTATTTAGGTACTTGTTAATATGGATGTTATGTTATGTTAGTAAACTTCTTCTTCGATTTTTCCTGAAAAAGCCTCATATGAATTGGACCTGATAAAAGCTACTACATACAACAAGGTCGACTTCATTATATCCAACTAGCGCCACATATTCAGGGAAGTTTCAGTGATTAAAATGGTTAAAATCGGCAGTGATTACTGACTTGTAAGGGGAGCTCTGAATATGAACATCCAAATTGAACGTCCGCGGCTAATCTAGTCTTAGACCAACATAGTGATGTAGAAGCAAGCTCGTTGCGAAAGCTTTCAGTTAAGGCTATAGAACACAAATCAAAACACGATCGAGAGATAGACAAAAGTTGAAGCTCTCAAGCAAGACTCTGAACGAGAATAGGGAATGGACGCGCGATTGTATTTATACCACACAGACTAAGCGTCAGATATTTGACAGGAATGTGATAAACCTAATAAGGCGTAATCTAAGCCAAGCGAATACCCAAAGTATTGAGGATGCTATAGAACCCAATAGGGACTCGGAGAGTTTTTTGCCAATTCTCACAACTGCCGTTGTCATCTGACAAAGCTTAGAACCTCACAAGGTACAACCGTCACCGCGAAATTAGAGATTCTCGCCAAAGTCGAAAGATTCAGACAGAAGACAAAAATATATATATTACTCTTTGTTAAACAGTTCTTCTCAGGTCAGCGGTTTCTTCCTTCCGAACTGGTAGTAGACTCATGACGTTCAGTAAAAAATTGTAATAATTTCATGCTGAATAAAATATTTTGTATTTGAATTTGAATTCTATTGGGATCTTTACTCCTCACATATATTTCCATCTGAGTCCCACCATGTGGAGGATACAGACGGGTCTCCAAGCCAGACTGGTAGGCCACTGAACAGATGAGCTTCCCGACATCGACGTAGGCGAGATTGTGATAGCTCTTGGACATCAAGGAAACAATAAAGCTCCGGGTGAAGACGGAATTACCGCAGAGCTCCGCAGAGCGGCAGGAACACTGGTTCTATCAGAACTCTCAAAGCCTTTTTATTCTGTTCTTCACAATGGCACCACTCCGGAGGCATGGAATAAAGGCATAGTGTAAGAGTACAATGTGCACATTCCATAAATAAAAAAAAGGTCAAGTTTGTCTATGACTAAGTAAGATGGCGTAATGGCTGTGGAGTATAATATAATATATTGTATAAGAGCGTGGTTTGTAGCATTCGTATAGTAAAAAGGTTTCTCGATTATAAACGCTTTATTTCCCTGGTGTCCCCATATACCCCAATACATAGTAGTATTGTTCTTAAAGAAGGGGGATAAAACACTATTGAAAAACTACTGACCTGTGACTACTAAACCTTGTTTATAAGTTGATTTCAAGGGTTATGACAAATCGTCTCGCCCAAAAAATAAGTAAGTTACGTACATACTATACAAAGTTAGTTACATACATTCGTTTCACTTAAATGATACCTAATATTAAATGTTTTCCTTAAGATTCTACAATCCATGCAGAGGACGTATTTAAAACGCTCGATTGGAACGGACGCGATCGGAACATTAATGGAGAGTATAACACATCTGCGATTTGCCGATGATATAGTCATCATGACAGATACTCTGCTGGATTTGAAAGAAATGCTAAACAACCTCAGTGATTCTTTAAGACGAATGGATATGGACGACCAAAATCATGTTGAATTGTCGTTTATCTCCGAAACCAGTGATCGTGAATGGCGCTGTTCTTGAATTTGTGCAATAAATATACTTGGTCAAACAATACAACTCGGCCGGCACAGCTTTGAGAAAAAAGCCAACCAAAGAATACGCCTGGGCTGGGTAGTTTTTGGGAAGCTACATCATTTTCTAGACTCATCGATCCCACAATCCCAAAGGACCAGAGTGTTTAACCAGTGCAAGCTACCAGTAATAACATAAGGAGCCAAACCGTAAGGCTGGTGCACAAATTCAAGGTTCAGCGAGCAATGGAACGCGCATTGCTTGGTGTTTCTCTGGCAGACAGAATTTGAAATGAAGTTATTTAGCTCTCTGGAGAGGAAGTGGTCCGGTTATGTGTCCGCACTGATGGTCGATGGAGCCAAAACGTGTTAGAGTGAAGACCGCGTGTTTGTTAGAAAGCGTAGTGTACGACGCCCTGTAGCATGATGGACTGATGACTTATGAAAGCTGGCGGGCAGTGGATGGATGCGGACTGCCAAAACTGGTTGACGCTCATTGGGCCGAGCCCTTTGTTCAGCAGTCTTGGTACTTCTCTAAGAGCAGACTGTGGAGCATCAGCTGTGTAGTCTGCTTCGACAGACCTGCTGCGCGTCGGATCGTCGTGGTTAAATACGCAAACAATCCTGCGCCGCCCAATTATGACGGGTGAGATCTGTTGGGTTTTAGTTAGTAGTACTGGCATTTCTGGTTAATGAGTCTCACATAACTACTTGTGTATGCGTTAATGCATTTCCCAACATTTGAAAAAAGGCCTTTGTTCAGCAGTCGACGGCGATAGGTTGATACATGATTGATAGATAAAAAAAAGTGTTGGCTCCGCCGCCTCTCGGAGCCTGCCGCCCCGGGCCATGGGCCTCCAACACAATTCATGATTTTTTTAATATCTGTACATAATATGTATTATAAAATCTGTACAGAAGTCTAAGAATCTGTACAATAAATATTTTTTGAAAAATCTAGATAAAATAGTCATAATTTTCACACAAAGGCCGCATCTATAGTTATTAGAATCATTTTTGTCTGCCTGTGTGTGACCGCATCACGACAAATTATTGGACAGATTTTGAAGGGTACAATCATAACTGGTTATCCGGGTCTACACATAGGATACTTTTTACTGCGGTATCTACTGTCCTTTTTTTTAAAAAAAACCCAACGGACATCACTCGTCTTAATGGGGCGTCGCAGGATCGCTTGCGCATTCAACTACACGCCCTGACGACCCGGCAGGTCTGCCGAAGCTGACCACACAGCCACGAGGGTTGTTCCACAGTCCACTCTGCTATTCAGAGAAGTACCAGGAGCAAGACACCTCCAAAACACGCCGCACACCGAAGTGGGCCCCTCCTGCGCGTTTCTTGGCTTAGCGTCAGGCCGGCTGCTAGACGCTACTAAGCCTCCTACAAGGTGAACGCACGTTGAAGGGCGGTATCTACTGGCCTACTGCAATACTACCACTGACCTCTATAATACCACTGGACTGGCTGTTGTCAACGTGCTTTTGTGGCTGCTTGATATTCACCATTTTGGCGCTGTCCGCCGCTGTCGGACGTAGCGAGAGTTCGTGGTACTAAAACTAATGATGTCGATATAAAGATTTTTATTTTTTTATTTTTATTAATCAATAACCGTATCATCATAATTACTACTTATGTTATATTAACAACGAAAATGCAAAATTACTTTACAGTTTACAGTAAACAAACACTTCTCGCTGTCATTTGCAATATACGTCAAAATTAGTTCTCGACCCTCTCGCTAGTGGCGCTTCAAATGGACACAAAAAAATTGCTGTCAAACGCTTGGAACAGCCAGTCCAGTGGTATTATAGAGGTCAGTGAATACTACATATCTCTTAAAAAAATCTATACTAACCTACATATCACATTATATACTAGACTAACTAAGCTAAGTTAATTTTGTAAAATAGTATGAAATAATGTACATTGTAAAAATCCGAATTAGGTATATTTCTTTTAATTATCATCTAATATTTTCATATTATGGAGTCACAGTCTTTTCTTAAACGTAATAACAATAAAACACAAATTATAAGTTATTAATATTTATTTTAAAGTGGTAATCGTTATGATAATTAATTAAAAGCTAAGTCACCATTCTACTCACGGAACACATTTACTACACACATTATAACAATATTTTGTTCTGCTATTCACTATAGCATCAAACAAAATTAAAATTCAAGTAGCGAATTTTTTACATGAAACGACATTTTTATATCTTACAACAAAATTGTGTATATTTTATTATTCCAAAAGAATACAGTCACTAACGATTCAGATCTCATGATTTATTTTTATTAATCGATATTGTATTAAATTTATTTAATTCCCATACTTTTCCCATATTTTATTTAAATGTAGATTTTCATTAAATATATCTATTAAACAACATTAAACCACCACAGTAAAAATGATAATGTAATTTTCTTTTAGTTTGAGGCTCAAACAAACATTATATGTATGTACTAACTAGTAAATATTTTATTTTTATAATGTCAACTTTAAGCCAAACTTCATATTATAATATCACCCAGTGAACACTTTAAGCAGTCCTAAAAATGTTTTCCAAAAAAAAGTAAGAAAGTAAGATTTATATGCAATTATTATTACATATTATATTAATCTAGTTCCATGGTATGCCTTGTGTTATGGATAGTTGACACACTACACATAGACATTTAAATATTATTATTATATACACCCATGTGTAGTAGGAGTATAAACATTTGTGCTCACCACTCAAGTGAATGCCTCCAGCGGGACTCGAACCCGCGACTGCCGGCACAGCATGAAGGGTGCACAAACTGAGCAAAACCAGCCGTTAAATTATATAATTGGTCATTCTTTCATAAAGCAATGGAGCTACGAACTATAGTTTCTTACGTAGATAATTTTTCCTTGTGTCACTCACTAGGATCATGACTCTTGGAATATGTTTGTCAACATTTACTTCACAGAAATAATCTGATCATTTTAAACTATTATTACTGGAAATATACAAAATTTAGTTAAATCATTTTTAAGTATATCGTTTTAGTCAATAACTTTAATTATTTATTAAAGTATCTCTTAAGACTTAGATTAATGACATATTCAATATATTAAGATGTATATATGTATACATACATATCTATCATAGACCTCTGTAAAATGTATATAATGTCGCACAATTTTAAGGAAGCTCAAAACGAAAATGGATCGTGCAACTGATTTGCAACGTCCAAATTTCGCCAATTTTTTTTTAATAAATTACTCAATAAACGAATTCAATGTTTAATGTTTTATTATAAGGTAGATTATTATCTATAACACAAAGACTTTACCTTAGATTACATCACATACATTTAATATTTTTTAACAATGGCAATAACTAGAAAGACACTGCTTCAATTCCTATGTATCCAAATCGCAATGTGGCGGGCATCTGAAAAAAAAAATATTTTAAGGTTAAACAAAATATATGAGAAGCTCAAGTTTTGATTTGGATCGGATAGGGTATTTCTCGATATCGATTCAAGCTTCAATTTCGGTTCGATAAGTAATCGACTAATACAAGCAAAAAACAAATATTGGAAATGCGTTAAAAATTTAATTTACACACAAAACGTACTAATCTCAAATTAATTATTAATCATTAGTATTCATCATTTTCACATTTGTGAAAGATTTAAGAAACCTAATATATAAAAAAGAGAATCGATTAATATTATTTTTTTTTCTTTATAATAATAATGATAACATGCGCATATATATTAACCTTTTTGTAAATATACTTTCTCTTATTGATATCGATCGACAACACATTTTGTTTACCTCAAATCGATAAAAATCACATTATTGATAAATCGATTATATAACATCAAAGAACGCCGCATAATGCTAACTAAATACTGATATAATCTAAAGTATTATAAGAATTGCAGGTAGGAGAATCATTAATCAAGCAATTTCTTCAAAATGTCTACAGATATAAAATGTTGTAAAATATTATTACTAGCGACTCACTTTCACAAATTTAAAGTTTGTATTACAAGAAATAAATAACTGCATGAAACCAAACTTGCGAGAGCCCTTAGACCTCCTTTATCCAGCCCTGTCGCAAAATCCGTTCTTAGCGGACGTCTACTAACTATAAACCATTTTCGTTTTTATACGTCAAGCGGTTTTCGATATTTCATGATGAGTGAGTGACCTTTCGCTTATATATATATTTAGATATTATGTACATAATTTATCAACATTATATTATTTAAAAATAAAATAATTCATTTTTTTAATCAAAAATACTATATCAAGATACACTAGCATAAAATGTAGTTAAATAATTAAAATAGTTTCGTAACTTAATACACATGTATGTAAAGGACAGTCTTTTCATATAAATTATAATTGAAATTATATGTAAAAAAAATTAAAATTATTTAAATATTGATGCCTTTGAAATGGAGCTTTATACTTTGTTACAGCTATTTCTTTTAATTTTAATAATATGTATAATAATGATTAAACACTAAGTACACTTTTATGGAAATAAAAAAAATACTTATTTATTAGCCAGCCAGTATGATGTAACTTTTTAAATAGTACAGATTATATAATGATGTATTAACTATTAATACACTGTGCCTTACCCTATACAAAGGAATTAGACAGCGCGTTTACGGGCTATTTTTGTTTGCTTGAATGGACAATAGATGTCGTTGAACCGCAATCAGTTATACACTGTTTAATTTTTTAAATATTATGTGCAAACTAATGTCTGGTTAATATTATAAAATGCATCCTCAATTGGAACAAAAGTAATTAAAACAAATTAACCGTGATAACAATGAAAGGCATGAATGGATGAAGGAATTAATATGTGGCAAAATTCTTATTTAGACAAAATCAAGATCAGTTTGCACACTAAAACCAACCCACAATCGTGGTGAAATTGATTTAAGTACACAGATAGATCGAAAGTTGCTTGTTTTATATTATAAGCTAAAAATATCTAATGAGTTTTTGAATGCAAAAGACATTGTCAACAAAGATACCAACCCACATTTTGTTATGAAAATCGATCATATCTCAAAACAGTAATTATGTGGGTTGGTTCTGGTCTGCATAACTACAGTGTAGACTCTATATAACGACACTCAAGGGACCGTGTATATTTTGACGTTATAGAGAGTTGTCGATAAATAGAGGGAAGAAAAATATTTACAATTATGAAAATCTGAATAAGAAAATGCTTATTTAAGACTAGTTTAAGTAATTACATAAATAAAAATAATTCTTATTAAAACGCTATTGCGTATATTTTGTTAATTTCGTCTGACGTCTTTTGCTGCACCAGTAATTTTAATGTATTTTTTATTTATTTTATTAATATCTTGCGATAATGAGGCATCTTGGTGAGAAAAAAAGTACTTTGCCAACAATTCTGCTACTTCCAGAGCTTTTTTGCGGAATTTTTACTAATTTTGACAACTCAAAAAGTAACAATTTATTATTTTATTGTTTTCGTTATTGAGAGTGGGTGTAATGTTAAATAGAGTGTATCATTTTATGGAAAACGAGTTATACCTGTTGTAATGACAATGATTTATATTTATGATTAAAGTATTTTTTATTATTAGGCAACATTGAGAGGTTTTTGAGTTATTGTTTCTTATCTATGGTAATTACTAATCATATTACTTTTCACTTTTTGGTCGACATGTAATAACACGCCGTGATTGTATTTTTGAGAAGAATAAAGATTTTGGTTTACATTGTGAGTCATCCTTATAATCCTTAACAATACCAACCACAGCAAAGTGATTTAAACGCTTTAGGGAGTTTTTGTCGTTAAATCGAGTTACGATTGAGGAGTTTACACTGTATGTCATTTCGGATGAGTGACCTTGGCTCGTGTATCAGGCGAGGTAGGCGCGCACGAGCGCGCGCACGGCGGCGCGGCACAGCGGGCACGCGCGCAGCGCCGCGCCGCAGCCCGCGCACGACACCAGGTGCCCGCACGGCAGGAACACCACGCTCACCTGCGGACCACCCACCATACCACCATACGATAAATATAGCACCTGGATGACCCAGCTTTGCTCGGTATTTTTAAGAAAAATATTATTATTCGCCAATAGAATTCGACCGTTTGGAATAAAAGGGTTCCATCCAACATTTTTCTATATTTTGATTTTTTAACTTAAAAATGTTTCTTGTGACCATAACTTTGTTCTCTAAACCTTTGAACGTCATCTATTGACCCTTAATGAATTAGCTGCATAAAAAAGTTCTATTTGTGAAATTAATGATTCAAAAAACTCCATCTGAATCATGAACGTTAAAATCCAGATGGAACCATCTTATTCCAAACGGTCGACTGATGTTGGAAAGAGTCATATTTTTCTGTTTAAGTGGCAATATTGGGCTGCCCAAACGCCACCATTTTGTTATTTTCTTTCAATAAAAAAAAAGTTTATGTTAAGTTGATTATCGATAAACTTGATTATTGAAAACACGAATAAAACAACATTTTCTGAAAACGAATCCTAGCTAGATCGAATTATCACCCCCGAAATCCTCTAAATCTAGGAACGAACCCGCGCGATACGAGGGGAATCGCTAGTACATACATATTTGACAGCCGCAAATTTACTTTTAAACCGGAGCAGAAACTTAATA
Organism: Boloria euphrosyne; assembly: GCA_951802675.2. Lineage (NCBI taxonomy): Eukaryota > Metazoa > Arthropoda > Insecta > Lepidoptera > Nymphalidae > Boloria > Boloria euphrosyne. The sequence goes on along the minus strand of OX637879.1, from coordinate 6,544,852 downwards.
GTGTGCCCCTCTCTCAATGAATCGCAAATCGACATCTCGATTCTCGAGTCATTAAATTTAAATGTGGCGTGAGTCTATGTAGCGACTCTTTCTTACAAGTTAACAGTGAACCTACCGGAATTTTACACGAAGCGTTTTGATAATTTTGTGAACAAACCGTAATTCTATTATCTTTATAATACAAAGTAAGAAATGTAAGATTACCAAAACAGTACATTTAAATAAAATTTCACACTTTGCACACTAATATTTTGTCTGTCTGTTTGTTCTAGTCAGAACAAACAGAATGAAAATATCTGTAATGACTGCAATGATAATTTTTATTTTATTAAAAAATAATAAAAATCGTTTAATTAACTTTATCGCTATTATTACGTTATTTAATTGTTTAATTTAGGGCCAGGGTTGCTAGTAAGTAAATAAATATTCACCTCATTATCCATACACACTTTACACATCCTCGCTTCCTTCAACTGCCTGTTTTCTTCTTCTAGAGTTAATTGTTTTTTCTCGGGACTTGGTTCTTTTTCAATATTTTCGGTAGATTGAATGGAAGTTTCTGTCGTATCTTGTTGCGGTTTAGAAGTTGTTGGGGTATTTATTAGTGTGGGTTGAATAGGACTGTTCGGTCTTGCCAGAATGCAGGCCGCAAACTCGGTTTGCTGCACGATAGAACTCAGTGGGACTAATCTAAAAAATAATAATTCCTATATCATTATTATGAACTGCACCATTTTCATGTGATAATAGATCGTTTTCGAAAATTTTAAGTGAATTAAGAATAAAAATATTAATCGCTAATCTAATTAGCGAAAAACCACACGCTGTAGAGTATTACTGTCCTATGTGATTATATTTACACTAAATTGATTAAAATATTTTTAATAAACAAGTATGTGAGTTTTTTATTACTTCTTCCAACGACTCTCATACTCTTGTGGAAACCATTCGATACTCGCTCCGAGACAAACACAGAATGCCTGGATTTAATGCTTTATCATATTATGACACCAACAAATTCTCAACATCAGGCTATTAGGTACTGAGAATTTCCTCCCGCGTAGCTCAATTATGTATTACTATCATCATCATCATCAACATTAAATACTATAATACGAGGCAAAATCTTAACGTAAATGTATGGGACATTTCAATTATTTGATTTTTTGCGAAATTCCATGTTTTACCCATTACCTTTACATAACCTACAGACAATTCAACCTACAGACGACGCTTTACAAGGGATATGCTTCGCCAAGGTTTGGCAGTGACACTGCATAACAGCCGGCCCCGCCCCTTTACGTCCCTTTCTTTCGTAGATAAATTAACATAACATTATCTCGCTCTGTCATTAGCTCGTCTAAGCTGTTCGACATGTGTTTGAACGATCCAATGAAAGATAGCCTTCCTCCCATGTACCTCGCCATGTTTTGGCGATTTTGTTTACGTACTAAAATGAATGAAAGCGGAGTCTATTATGTTGGATTGTCCGTGACATAACCTCACCCGACTCCAGGGGTGAAGTCGCGCACGGAGTCCGCGAGCACGTCGCGCGCGAGCAGGCGCGGGCGCGGCGACGACGACCACGACTCCTCGTTGAGCTGCTCGTCCAGCACTGCGTCGATCAGCGCCTCCGACGTTGTGAACGTGACGCCTGAGAAAACAATTCATGCCTTTAATTGCTTACTATCTATACAATTAATAATTATATATTGAAGTGTCTGTTTATAATTTCAAAGTGTTTCGGATACCAGATACATACATATCAGTACAACAGACACCAGTAGCGTCTTATTAACAGCTCTTTCACTAAATGCGTAAATATAATATAGCCTTTTTTAAATATTACTGGAAAACACATATCGACCAAAATCCCAGCCCCGCCAGACTTTACTTATTTTCTCATTAACCAAATGTATGGGAATAAGTAGTTTATGTGTGGTCTCTGACTATAATATGTATATCCGCTAGATTCGGCCAACGGCCAATTTATAATCAATACTGCCAGACTCTTTCTGTTGGTGTTAACCAATACAAGACTAGACTTTATTAGAATACTTTTTTTACTATTTTATGTCGGTGGTATTTTATACATTATTGTAAGAGACCTTACCGGTGGCGCGCAGTCGACGCACTATGGCGCGACGCACGCGCGCGGCGTCCAGCCCTGCGCCTAGCGCCGCTATCGCCGGACCACTCTCCATACATTCATCTATCTATTAATAAAACTAGTGAATACGATTCATTTTTAACTTATCCAAGTAAGTACTTACTACAGGTATAAAGATCATAAACAAAGCGAGAGGAGTTAAAATTTGATTTGATTAAGATTTGATTTTTATCCAATAACATGCTATTGTCTAACAAATTATTATTAACTGATTACTTACTTGAGTAGGTGTCACTGGGAAATTCACTGAATGATTTCTAGTCCTGGTCAAGTTTACACCTTGTTCAGCTGAAAACTGAAATTCAAATGATTAATTAGTTATTCTACAAGATCGTTAATAAATAATCATTATTTTAAAATTTACATTGCCAAATTACTCTAATATATTATATTATGAAATATAAAGATGTTTTAAAATTATTGTAAAGCCACAGCTACACACACAAGCACTCACATGCGTTCACTCACATACTCACACACACACAGACACACACACACACACACACACACACACACACACAAACACACAAACACACACACTTTGACAAGTGCCACTCACAGTTCTCGGCACAGAGGCGCGGTTGCGGCACGTATTCACAAACTCCGGGCCCTTGACGAGGTTGACGTACCCGCAGTGCGGGAACCAGTGCGCGTGCTCCGTCCACGGCACGTCGCCCGTCTCCCACTTGCCTAGCCCGCCGTCGCAGTAGAAACATCTCACCTGTAGTAGTTCAGATAGTAATTATTGATCAACTTCAATATTAATCAAATAAAAATACACTTTACTAGCGATTCACGCTCGCTTCGCTCGGGTTCGTCCCTAGATGCTCCGTTGCAAAATTAAAGTTTGTATCACAAAAAATGAAGGACTTTTATACATTCGGCTGTCGCAAAGCGTTCTTAGCGGACATCTACTAACTCTAAATTACCTCCCTGCTCAATTTCATCTTTATACATCAAGCGGTTTTCGATATTTTGTGATGAGTGAGTGACCTTTCGCTTTTATATATTTAATAAATTTAAATAGAATTTTACAAGCACTTTAGCATAGTCACTTTTTACATTATGAATATAAGATCTATTGTCGGTATCAAGTCTGTGAGGAAGCTATCACCAGTTTAGAAGGCAGTTTTGCTGAGAAAAGCCTGCAAAAAACTAAACAGTTGCTCTTGATTGATGTGATAAAAGACAGACAGGAAACCATAGAGATAATAAAAGTGATAGGTGTGGCAGATGTCTCCTTAAAAATTAAGAGGTTAAATGGAGATAGTCTGGTCATACCTCAAGAGGAACAGATAAAACGGCAAAAAGCCTTGTTGTGGAAAGAGTTGGAGGAGTAGAGAGACTAACTTAACTCAAATAGATTTATATAATTATAAATAATATACCATATTAATACTGTAATAATAATTAGAATGTGTATGTTTAAGGTTTAAATAAAAGGTTTATTTTTTAATAAAGTAATTAATTAGCCAAAGTTAGTTCTGTGATTTGCTGGTAGGTAATTTACTTTTCACTATTAGCATGATGATGGTATTATTTATTTGATGATAATGTACTCATAAAACCAAATAAATTTTAGAACATTAGTCAATATCTCTTCTTATTTGTCTATAAACTATTATATCTTATAAAAACTTATCTTACAAGATCTGAAAGATGATAGCTTAAAAATTTTCTCTACCTGATCATCAATGCCAGTGTAAAAAAATCCTGCATCTGCTAAGGTCTTAGGCGCTTGCACTCTATTCCCTGGCCACAGATGAAACGTTCCGAGGCGGGCTTCCAGGGAAGCTTTAGCAGGGTGCTTCGGCCCACCTCCCACCACTCCTAAGGTGTTCCATTGCTCACCCGCCTCTATTATACGGGCATTATGTTCTGCCCCCGACCTGTGAGTAAGCACATAATGCAAAATGTATATTATTAAACATTTAATGCATGATAGGCCAAAAATGCTGTAAAAATATTTATAAGATATTTAATTTGATTACAGTATGTACACAACTAGATGAAATAGTACTTTCATAGAATACTAGTAATACATAGAAATACTAAAAATAATTTCCTTTCAGTACTTATGGGCTGTGTATTTAACTAAATAAGTAAATTTAAGTGTTTTTGCTTAGCCCTTTAAAAAATCAGTAAGACAAACAAGCAACTGTATGAGTGACATTATTTGTATTATATATACAAATACAAAATGTTAATCATAAAAAAACAGGAACATAATTATACTTACGACTGAGGTTGAAAGTTTATAGCTATTGGAGGTGATTGGATTGGTGGTGTATAAGAAGGGGAACCAGGAGGAGACATCTCTGCCCGACGTTCTTCTTCTAAGTTCATTGCATATCGACATCGGGGGAAGTACCTACAATCAAATTCAAAAATTTTCTTTAATTTGTTAACACTATACTGCTCATTTATTAATAACAATAATTTAATTTATATCATAATGTTGCATTAGTTTACATTCATGAAATATCATTAAAAAAAAACCTTCAAAATGTTAAAAATGATATACCTTTTAATAAAACAGGTCATTGGGATAAATTATGAATTTGAATGAAATGTCAAGAATCTATTAGATAAAGATGAAAAGTAATTTGGAAAATTATGTAAATTGGCAAATGAATAAATCTATATACATATTATGTATGTCCTACAACTGGACTCAATGTGTGTCATTTTTTTTATAAAACTACACAATTCTCATAATATTACCTTTAATTGTCAATACTATAGACCTTTTTTTACAAACCCTATTACTATAGACTCAGTAATAGGGTTTGTAACCTGTAAAGGAAAAAATGGAACAATGGAACAAATATGAATATGAAATGGAATGGAAAAATATAAATATATTAATTCGATTCTTTGGTTTCTTGGCTTCAATGAGTGCTAGTTAAGCACAATATTTATATTAATATTTAAAATGTCTATATTTCAATCCTTCATAGAAAATTTTATGAATCACTTATAAGGGGAATTACATTAAAGTGATCAAAACGATGCATTATATAATTTATTACGAACATTTGTCATTATTAATATTACAAGCACTGAATCATAAAAAAATATATTTTATAAAATACTTACAACCTGTGTATTTCTAAAGGTGTTCCAATTATACCTAAATTCCTCATAGGCGCGATCTCACCTCCACACCAAGCACATCTAATTTTCCCCCCTCCACCATGATAAAATCCAGCACTAACCATTTCTTCTCTAGATACTGATGGGTCCTATGAAATTTTAAGTAAAATTAATAATTTATATATTTTAAAGTAGCATGTAAATAGAATTTCAATAATAACATTATGTTAAGTTATTAATTTTTGAATTAAGTAAATTGAAAATTGTTAATTCATAGCAGAAATATAACTAAGACTACTAGTATAGTATAATATTCTGTGCTAAGACTAATATAAGGTAATAAGAAGACCTTCAAGCATAAACTAAAAGTAAGGTAAGGTCAATACTATTAGCTTCATTCAAAGGTTAACCTTTTGATACAATGTTGTTTGTATTGTTTCTAAAAACACATGTCTTCCTTGTACATTTCAAATATACTGTAAGATGTTTTGAATTTGCTAATGACATACAAGTTGTCTCGTAGTGATTGTTACCAATAAAAAGGTTTTATTGAAATGAAAAGTAACAATTTAGATAAAAAATACTTACCTGCCAATTTACAAACGATAATAATCGTAATGCATCACTTTTGTACATTTCATCATCTTCAATAATACCATAATCCCCAGAATCAGTATCTCTAGGCTCAGGATTTTGGTTATTACTTTCACGACCAATGACTAAAGGTACATTACCAGACGAGAGCGGACTTGAAACAAAAGAGCAGGAGGGATCCCTTTGCCTATGTCTCCACATAGCTTGGTCTCCGTAATTCCAATCAGATATTTTACATCCACAACTAAAACATTGTACTTCTGTACCATTACCCGTATAAAAAAAGCCAGCTTTAGCTATTCTCCCAGGATCTACAGGTGCTGAAGAAGGCCAATTTGTAAATGTATTTAATCGATTACTCTCTTGATTCATTATAAAATATTATTTTAAGCAGCTGTTATTCTTAATATTATAAACACCAAAAAGGTATTATCTTAAACACTATTACTTATTTCAATTTACAATAGTGCTAATTCGATCATGTCCATCACAAATGTGAATTCAGATTTCAGAATTCAGATTTCAGAATAATTGTGAAATCAGAAATGTGAATCAATAAAGTTGAGTGTTGACACATGTCACATGTGACATAAGTCATGACATGACAATTGACAACAAAAAAATAAAAATATATTTTCACCACAGATGAGCGTAGACCACTGACCTCTATAATACCACTGGACTGGCTGTTGTCAACATGCTTTTGTGGCTGCTTGATATTCGCCATTTTGGCGCTGTCCGCCGCTGTCGGACGTAGCGAGAGTTCGTGGTACTAAAACTAATGATGTCGATATAAAGATTTTTATTTTTTTATTTTTATTAATCAATAACCGTATCATCATAATTACTACTTATGTTATATTAACAACGAAAATGCAAAATTACTTTACAGTAAACAAACTCTTCTCACTGTCATTTGCAATATACGTAAAAATTAGTTCTCGGGACTCTCGCTAGTGGCGCTTCAAATGGACACAAAAAAATTGTTGTCAAACGCTTGGAACGGCCAGTCCAGTGGTATTATAGCACTGACCTCTATAATACCACTGGACTGGCTGTTGTCAACGTGTTTTTGTGGCTGCTTGATATTCGCCATTTTGGCGCTGTCCGCCGCTGTCGGACGTAGCGAGAGTTCGTGGTACTAAAACTAATGATGTCGATATAAAGATTTTTATTTTTTTATTTTTATTAATCAATAACCGTATCATCATAATTACTACTTATGTTATATTAACAACGAAAATGCAAAATTACTTTACAGTAAACAAACACTTCTCGCTGTCATTTGCAATATACGTCAAAATTAGTTCTCGAGACTCTCGCTAGTGGCGCTTCAAATGGATACAAAAAAAATTGCTGTCAAACGCTTGGAACAGCCAGTCCAGTGGTATTATAGAGGTCAGTGTATTATAGAGGTCAGTGTATTATAGAGGTCAGTGGCGTAGACCGAATCAAAGAGAATGTAAGCCTAGAGTCTGCCATTAACAAGAGAATTGAATAGATTTTTTGGAGATTTTAGATTCTGTGATCTGTCAGAACTATAGTCTCCTTATTCTCTGGTCAGAACCACGAAAGAGAAAAACTAGCTGCACAATTTTAGCACCCCATTGAAGTATTTTTGAAATTAAAATGACCTTAATTGATAGGTCTATGTTCGGTCTGTATAGGTCCACTATCATTTTTGTTAGGTCACCTGTAGTTTTTTAATAAATAATTGTTTAAATTTTGCAAAAAATTGCAACTTAGCACCTCATTTAAACGGAAACTGGTTAATCTTTATATTTCTACATTCTTTATCGTTAGGTCAGTATTGGTCTCTACAGTTTTTGCTCTTACGCTTTGCTTTTATGCTTTAAATGAGATGTGCTAAGTTGCAATTTTTTTTTTGCAAAATTTAAAAAAATATTTACTTAAAAACTACAGGTGACCTAACGAAAATGATAGTGGAACTATACAGACCACTGACCTGTATAATACCACTGGACAGGCTGTTCCAAGCGTTTGACAGCAATTTTTTTGTGTCCATTTGAAGCGCCACTAGCGAGAGTCCCGAGAACTAATTTTGACGTGTATTACAAATGACAGCGAGAAGTGCTTGTTTACTATGAAGTTATTTTGCATTTTCGTTGTTAATATAACTTAAGTAGTAATTATGATGATACGGTTATTGATAAATAAAAATAAAAAAATAAAAATCTTTATTTGAAACAGTGTTATTGATTTCGACATCTTTAGTTTTAGTACCACAAACTCTCGCTACGTCCGACAGCGCCAAAATGGCGAATATCAAGCAGCCACAAAAGCACGTTGACGACAGCCAGTCCAGTGGTATTATAGAGGTCAGTGATACAGACCGAACGTAGACCTATCGATTAATAGTCTAGTCAACAAGTGCCTTTTAGGTCAACATTTTTACGCCTTCTTCGAAAATTATGATTGAGGTGTCATCCGATTCGGAATGGCATGTAGATAGTTTTTGAGAAAATGCTAAGCTCGCTCGCAAAAATTGCAATAGTTATAAACATTTAAGAGAAGAAAAAAAGGGGGTTTGGTTTTTCGTTAATCGAGGAAGAAATTTTCTAAAAAAAGTCTAGACACCCCGAATCATGGTCGGAATTGTCGGAATTATAAAGCTTTACATCTTTCATCTTCACGATAATTGTTAAACTATTAATCTGAGAAATTTTTCCTTTCGTGGAGAAATTTTTCCTTTCGTGGAGCTATTTCTCACTATTGACTAGACTATAAGGTCATTTTGATTTCAAAAATCCTTCGATGGGGTGCTAAAATTGTGTAGCTAGAAACTCTTCCGTGGTCTGACCACGACCATAGATGAATAATAAAGTCAGAACTTTATATATGTAGTAATCGTAGACAGAGATTCCTATTTTCTGTCTACGGTAGTAATATACTCTATGGTCAGAACTCAGAAGCTATTTATATATTTTGTACATATAACCGATTTCAGAACTTATGTGCATTGTGCATTGTGCAGTCAAATGTCAAGTGTGCTAACTGCTAACTGCTAACTGACAACTGTTGAAGTTTTAATTAAATAATAAATACAAATTACAAAATACAAACTGTATCTTTATATCAAGGTGACAGACCTTGATTTAAAATGATATTTTTTATTGGGATAAGTATTTTATTATTATTAATTCTAATGATATGTGTATTACACCAATGTTTAGAGAAAAAAATTGTTTATAAAGATTTAAAAAATAGGCACGTTGTAATAACTGGTGGATCCAGCGGCATCGGTAAGGCGGTAGCAATTGAAGCAGCCAAGTTAGGAGCCCATGTTACCATAATTGGTCGTGATATTTCAAAACTTATTTTGGCTGTTACTGATGTGACTAATCATTGTAAACCATATAGTGGACAAAAAATACAATATTCTTCTTTAGATGTAACATCTGATTATAATTCAATAGAAAAGACTTTGTCCAAATTAGAAAATGATATAGGACCAATATTTATGTTAATTAATTGTGCTGGAATGTGCATTTGTGGAAGATTTGATGCTATGAAAATTGAAGAAATAAAACAGATGATAGACCTGAACTATTTTGGGACAGCCTATCCAACAAGATATGTTTTACCAGGAATGAAAGAACGCAATGAAGGATTAATTGTGTTTGTATCAACAGAAGCTGCATTATTGGGTAAAAATTTAAATACTATGTAATTAGATGTTAGAATTTAAATTGTATGCTTTCTAAAAACTTTAGTTATATATCAAATATTTTTAAAGAGTAGATTTAAGTATTTATAAAGATAGAACAATTGGAATGGTCAATTTCTTACTAACCTTCTTTGAGTTATTAAACTTTTTGAGTGTGAAATGTGTAAAAGTGAAATTGATCTAAAAATTAATCTAAACAATTATTAGATAAACTAAAATATATCTGATGCACTCAAGTAAATAGCTTGTGACAGATGAACAGGCAGTTTTACAAGAATATTTCAGTTTTATGCAGTAGCAGTATTTACTGATTAATATAAAAATTTTCATGTTTTTTTTCTAGGAATATATGGTTATAGTGCTTATGGTGCTGCAAAATGGGCTGTTCGTGGCTTGGCAGAGTCCATTTTTATGGAACTTGTTGGGACTAATGTCAGATTGACTCTAGCTTTTCCACCAGATACCGACACTCCAGGATTTAAAAAAGAAGAACTAACAAAACCTAAAGAAACCAAACTTATATCAGAATCAGGAGGACTTCATACAGCTGAAGATGTAGGCAAAAAACTGTTACAAGACTCATTGGTAAGTAATTTATTTCAATTTTATATAAGGTCAATAAGATTGTTGACTTCAATAATATTTCACAAGTCATGGCGTATGCATGTAATATTAAAAAATCATTGCCACTTACTCACTCCTAGTTGTTTTGGGACTATTATGATAAAATACAATTTGGCATCATCAAATCAACTTTAAGTTACTAAAAATATTAATAATACAATACAATAATTAATAAAGTAAAAACACTATTTAAAAGTATTCAAACTGTGTAATTTTACAAAATGCCTATCAAATATGACTTCCATATTTTATATTGTACGAAATATATATAATAGGTAGAGATGAAACAGATATCCGGCAACTATCCGGTATACGGCCTATCTGGCTTTGTTTTCACTAACTGGCCGGATACCGGATAGTAACTCAGTATCCGGCCGGGCCGGATGCCGGATAGTAAAATTAAAATCTCATTATTTTACACAAGGTTACCACGATAAGTTTTGGACACCGCTTATTTTTATAATCGCACGTCAAAAATGTATTAATACTCAATTTTCCGCATTTGTTAGTAAGAGGCGACTCCGCTTGGTTTCATATACCAGACCATTTTCTGAAAATAACCTTTCGCTGTAAATAATACTGCCAGGTGCTGAAAGATAAATTCTAGCAAACCTTAACAAGTGCGAGTACTGATTTAAATACCGTTATTAATTGACCACCAATGTATGGGTCGTGATTGCGATCGATTCGAGATGCCTTTAAAAAAAGTCAATCTCGTTAGCAATTAGATTTCGTTTTTCTTGGTCGCGACAATCACTACTATTGTCCTTTGCTACTTCATTAGAACAGTTCAGTTCATGAGGTGTTACTTTAAGATGAAGATTCGTTGTAAGAGTATTTTAAATATTCTATGATGATTTTCTGTCGGGCTTTTTCAGTCTCAAGAACGTCTAAATAGTCTGACTTGAACCTTGGGTCTAAAATGGTAGCAATTAGGTAGGCCTAAGGATTCCGGCGACCGGATATCCGGCGCTCCGGCCTGGTAGCTTGCCGGATATCCGTTATGAGTGTTTTCTTATTGAGTTTAAATTTTGAAGTAGATATCAACTTCCAACTTACGGAATGTGGGCTTTGCTGTAACAAACCTGTCCCCAGTTTATCTAGTTACAACTATTTCATTACAACTCATCATTTAAATCAAAACGAGGAAGTAATAATATATGTGAAAAGCTACCTCTTGTATAGAAATAAACCTTAATGACTCATCTTGTTTACAAATTGAAATAGAAAACTTTATTATTTTGGATATATATCGCTCGCCATCTATTAGCAATGCAGATAGATTTTTGATTCACTTGATGTGAAAACCCTTAATAAACTAAAAAATCTTATTATTTGTGGTGACATTAATATAAATATTATTTCGACCTATCCACACAACCTCAAAAAAGCAAAAACAGGTAAATTACCTGGATATGTTAGCCTCAAATGGTGTTTTTCCTGGACATCAACTTCCCACGAGACTGAACAGCTGCCTTGATCACTGTAGAGTCGAGTCAACAAAAATTCTTCACCACCGCACATAGGTGTATTACACACATCTATTACAAACCATAGTACAGTCTTATTGGGGCTTCTCAAACAAAAACGAAATAGATTAATCATAAAAACAAAGAAAGTTGACTAAGGTTAACTTTGATGAAGCTCTGAAAACTTTGGCTGCAAAAAATCTGGAGGAACTACTTTTTTGTAACAACCCAAACATACTAATCAACAAACTTGTCGAAAAAATTAAACTCTCGCTTGATGAACTTACTAAAATAATTAATATTCCTAAAACTAAGAGCATCTTTAAACCTTGGATAACTCCTGGTTTGCTTAGGTGTATTCGAAACCGGAATAAAATGCATAAAAGGTATAAGGCTGAACCTCAGAATGAGGGCCTAATAATCACGTATAAAAGGTATAGAAACTTATGTAACAATATTTTAAAAAGGGTTAAAAGAAATTACGAATTTCAGTTGTTAGCCCATTCCTTAAATAACACAAAGTTTTTTTAAAAAAACGTTAAAATAGTTACAAATCGAACTAATAATAAAGTAGATAACAATAATCTATTAAATGTTAAGCCAACTCCGATCGATTCGATTAACTTTATTAATAACACTTTTGCTAACACTGGAAAGCAACTTGCAGAAGAAATAATTAAACCTACTGTTAGAAATAATAAGTCCCACAGCTGTAACAGCCTAACTTCTTCATTTGTTCTTTTGGAGACCACTGCAGATGATTTCTGTAGTGTACTCATGTCTCTGAAATCATCCAATGCCGCAGAACACGACAATATACCAATCAGCTTTTTAAAAATGGCAAAGAATGAACTTGTTTCCGTAAATACACACTTTGTCAATTAAAGCACGCACTCATAACTCCGATGTACAAGAGTAGAGATGAGGTCTTATTGAAAACTACAGGCCAATTTCAGTACTACCAGCCCTTTCAAAGATTATTGAAAAACTGATAAATAAACGACTTATTAATTACTTTGACAAATACAATCTACTTTTTCCCAAACAATTCGGCTTTAGGCAAAAAAAATCTTCCGAAGATACAATAGCTACTTTGAGCTCGCTTATTGGACATAACCTGGATAAAGGCAGAAATTGTCTAAGAAGACATTCTTAGATTTAAAAAAAGCGTTTGACACAGTATTAGTGCCCATCCTTCTTCAAAAGCTAGAGCGTCTTGGTGTCACAGGAACACCCCAAAAATTGCTTAAAGAGTACCTTACTGACAGAACACAAATAGTAAAAATTGGAGATTTTAAAAGTGGCAATGCTAACAACACCTACGGCGTCCCACAAGGTAGTGTGCTAGGCCCTACATTATTTCTAGTCTACCTAAATGACCTATGCAACATGCAATTTGCTAACGCACACATACCTCTCAACCAACTAACAACCTAAACTTAAGAATACATCACTGCAACAGTATTGATAAGGTCATAAGGTCAATTGTCACTGTCCTGTAATGAAAGAGTTGACAGTACAAAATATCTAGGGGTTGACAGTACAAATATCTCAAAATACCAATAAGTAAAAAAACATAGCTAACAGTATAAGAAAACTAGCAAGGGTATTTAAAACACTTCGACATGTGACTTCTACCGAACATTTTTGCTATCGAGATTTTGCGTTTGTCTGTAAAAAGCATTAGTTCTGTTTTGGCGGGGTTTATGGATAAGTCATTTCTTATGCACCATTCTTCTTCTATGAGAAGTGCACTTTGCATAAGTTCTCCCAAGGTTGTTCCCAATTTACCACTGATTAGGATGGTGATGTCATCCGCATAGCCTATGGCGTGTACGTCGTTGTCTTTGAATTCGTCTAAAAGACTATTAACCACAAGGTTCCATAAAAATGGTGATAGAACTCCACCCTGTGGGCAGCCTCTTGAGACCAGCCCTGTTATGCAGTCATTGTTGCCTGTTGTTATTAATATCCTACTTAACATTTCATTTATCCACTTAATGAGGAGATTTGGAACGTTATGTTTTTGTAAAGTTGTGTTAATGCTTTTAAAGGTTGTTTTGTCAAAGGCTCTATGTCAATGAAGGCACCTAGTGTACTGGTTTTGTCTATCAAATTATTTTCTTTGGTGCTAATTCCTTGATGTCGGGCCGTCTCTGTTGATTTGTCGGCAGTGTATGCGTGTTGATTTTCGTTTAGCGGTGCTACAGTTAGGATTTCTTTCCGTATGTAGCGTTCACATAATCTTTTCAGAGATTTGAGTAGGAAAGATGTTAAAGATGTTACGCTTATTAGTCTAAAAGCTTTGGGTTGTGATAATCGTCCTTACCTGGTTTAGGGCAAAAACTTTCACCGTTCTCCAGAGTTCTGGTGCGTAGCTTAGTGCTAGGCTGTTTTGAAATATATTCAACAGCCTATTATTCTATTATCTCATAACCGATCTGTAGTAAGTGTGGTGTGATTTTGTCCCCACCTGGTGTTTTATGTGGTTTGAAGCTAAATTATAGCCCATTTAAGTTTGTTAACGGTGATTATTTGGTTCACTAGTGAGTTATTGTCCTGTGCTCGAGGTTCGGCTGGTTGTGTTTGAGTTTTATTGTTTCCAGCAGGTTTATCTAGTTTACAGCCCGGGAAGTGGGTTTCTAGTAGGATCATATTCGTTTCTTTTTCAGAGTTTGTGAAGGTACCGTCTGGTTTTGTGATTGTGCCTAGTGCACCGTTTTTGCCTTTTGAGATTATTTTTCTTACCCTGTTTGCGGTGCTGTCCGATTCGATGCTACTACAGAAGTTTTGCCACGATTGATTGTATTTCCGTCGTATCGTCTTTTTATAGTTTGACTAAGTCTCTTTAAATTTAGCCCAGTCTTCGTCTTTCCTGGTGTTTTTAGCTCTGTTAAAGCGATGTCTTAATTGTTGTCTCATTCTTTCTAGTTCTTTGTCCCACCAGATGTTTATGGGAGTATGTTTTGTGTAATGCTTACAGGTACATGCGGTTTCGTAGCTGGATGTGATTGCTGTGGTTAACTTGTGGACATTTGTTTCTTTATCGTTATTATTTCTTACCGTTAGGAGCGCGTCCTCTGGTAGGTTTTTTCGTAGTGTTTTTAGAAATTTATCTTTGTTTAGTTTTATGAAGTTTGATCGTTTTGTTGGTTTAGCTACAGTAAATACATCATTAAATATATGTAATTAAAAATCACACACGCACACCTTTTTTCTTTTTAGCTTGAATATATATTTATATTTTTTAGCTTGAATATATAGATTATAGCAAAAACACAATACAGAATATTTTAAAAATAAAGTACTTTTAGTACTCATTAGTAGTGTGTATGTATTTATTATATAATATCTAAGCATATTACAAAAATACGAATGTGATTTTACTGCAATTTCAAAATAATAAGACATTGTTTTATTATTTTATGCACCTACAAAAAAACTTTTAAAAGATATTTTTAACTGGTGGGATATTCATATTAGTCCATTGAAATGTTACACGAGCTTTACATTTTTTAGAGGACGCAATTTTATTTTTGGGACATGTGTGGGCGGTCAATAGAAGCTTAACCCCAAGTTTATGGGGCTGCCGCCCCCCGGCCGCCATCTTGGAAAAAGGAGTGCAAACACATTTTTCGCGATATCTCGGAAACTATGAGTCCTACAAAAAATTCGTAAAGACATAAACTTTTTGCCCTTAATTTAAAATTAAAGAAGTTTTTAGCAAAAAAGAGAGAAATTTTCTATAAAAATTTTCTTTTTTGTTCTATAACTTTTTATTTAATTTCGTTCATTTGAAACGCTGTTACAGCGCTCCAAAGTTGACCGGGTTCGTCAATGCTCATGAGAATCCAGTCAAAACGAAATGTTTAACTTAGTTTTATGATCTTTTTTTATTGTAAATACATTCTTTAAAAACTTTTGTTAAATCCGTACAACTTTATTGATTTATTGCTAACACTTTTCCCCGCCAACTATGAGGTAGAGTCTCTGGCCCCCCACACATTTCCTAAAAATAAAATTGCGTCCTCTAAAAAAATGCAATATTAGGTCCTTAAATTGTAACATTTCAATGGACTATATATTATATACTACTACCTATAATAATAATAAAATTCAACAGCCTATTATTCTATTATCTCATAACCGATCTGTAGTAAGTGTGGTGTGATTTTGTCCCCACCTGGTGTTTTATGTGGTTTGAAGCTAAATTATAGCCCATTTAAGTTTGTTAACGGTGATTATTTGGTTCACTAGTGAGTTATTGTCCTGTGCTCGAGGTTCGGCTGGTTGTGTTTGAGTTTTATTGTTTCCAGCAGGTTTATCTAGTTTACAGCCCGGGAAGTGGGTTTCTAGTAGGATCATATTCGTTTCTTTTTCAGAGTTTGTGAAGGTACCGTCTGGTTTTGTGATTGTGCCTAGTGCACCGTTTTTGCCTTTTGAGATTATTTTTCTTACCCTGTTTGCGGTGCTGTCCGATTCGATGCTACTACAGAAGTTTTGCCACGATTGATTGTATTTCCGTCGTATCGTCTTTTTATAGTTTGACTAAGTCTCTTTAAATTTAGCCCAGTCTTCGTCTTTCCTGGTGTTTTTAGCTCTGTTAAAGCGATGTCTTAATTGTTGTCTCATTCTTTCTAGTTCTTTGTCCCACCAGATGTTTATGGGAGTATGTTTTGTGTAATGCTTACAGGTACATGCGGTTTCGTAGCTGGATGTGATTGCTGTGGTTAACTTGTGGACATTTGTTTCTTTATCGTTATTATTTCTTACCGTTAGGAGCGCGTCCTCTGGTAGGTTTTTTCGTAGTGTTTTTAGAAATTTATCTTTGTTTAGTTTTATGAAGTTTGATCGTTTTGTTGGTTTAGCTACAGTAAATACATCATTAAATATATGTAATTAAAAATCACACACGCACACCTTTTTTCTTTTTAGCTTGAATATATAGTTTCCTATTTGTAAACTAATTCATAAGTTTGCTTAGCTGATCAAATTGTTTTATCTCAACTAATCAAATTGTTTTGCTATTTATGGGAGAGCGAAATTCTCTAACAAGTACTTAACTTATAAGAGAATTTCAACCGTGTTACTAACTTGTACTTTTGTTGAATGAAATAAACTATTATTTTTTAATTTATTATTATTATAGGTAGTAGTATATAATATATAGTCCATTGAAATGTTACAATTTAAGGACCTAATATTGCATTTTTTTAGAGGACGCAATTTTATTTTTAGGAAATGTGTGGGGGGCCAGAGACTCTACCTCATAGTTGGCGGGGAAAAGTGTTAGCAATAAATCAATAAAGTTGTACGGATTTAACAAAAGTTTTTTAAGAATGTATTTACAATAAAAAAAGATCATAAAACTAAGTTAAACATTTCGTTTTGACTGGATTCTCATGAGCATTGACGAACCCGGTCAACTTTGGAGCGCTGTAACAGCGTTTCAAATGAACGAAATTAAATAAAAAGTTATAGAACAAAAAAGAAAATTTTTATAGAAAATTTCTCTCTTTTTTGCTAAAAACTTCTTTAATTTTAAATTAAGGGCAAAAAGTTTATGTCTTTACGAATTTTTTGTAGGACTCATAGTTTCCGAGATATCGCGAAAAAGGTGTTTGCACTCCTTTTTCCAAGATGGCGGCCGGGGGGCGGCAGCCCCATAAACTTGGGGTTAAGCTTCTATTGACCGCCCACACATGTCCCAAAAATAAAATTGCGTCCTCTAAAAAATGTAAAGCTCGTGTAACATTTCAATGGACTAATATGAATATCCCACCAGTTAAAAATATCTTTTAAAAGTTTTTTTGTAGGTGCATAAAATAATAAAACAATGTCTTATTATTTTGAAATTGCAGTAAAATCACATTCGTATTTTTGTAATATGCTTAGATATTATATAATAAATACATACACACTACTAATGAGTACTAAAAGTACTTTATTTTTAAAATATTCTGTATTGTGTTTTTGCTATAATCTGCACATTTTTTATAACCATTTAAAAACCAGTTTATCTGCCAAAAATACAAAGAGGTAATTTAAAATGTTAAATATTTAAGTTTAATCAATAAAAGTATTATGTTAAACCAAAGAATATTTAAATTTTGAAATATTTGCATATAACTTTTTATATTATGGGCTTGCTGTTATGTATATTACTATTTTGATTTTTCAGAATGGCAGAACATACTCAGTTTTTGGATTCAATGGGTATTTGCTTTCTACTTTGTATTGTGGGACGATTGACAGTGTAACACAAGTTATAGTACAAATTCTGTCTATGGGTATCATTCGAGCTATTATGATTGGCATTCAACTTTCTTTCCATAAAATTGTGAGAGATGGTTTAAAAGTGAAAGAAGTAGAAAATTTAAGCAAGGACAAAAGTCAATAAAATAAACTTCAGCTAGCCAAATAGTAGGTATTTTGGGGATTATTACACTTGATTTTGTACTATTTTTATAATTTTTTATATAAGTTAGAATATACCAAAGTGCACTTTTTATACTTTTTACTATGGAATCCTTGTTCTATGGTTTTGTTTAATATATAAATAACTATACTTTGTTGTTTTATATATTTATTTTAACATGTTCACATGATATTATAAGTGTTGCCCTCATTTTGAGATTATTTTGTGGAAAGAAAACTAGAAGGAAAACCTTAAAAATCACAAACATAGGTAACCTTTTTTTCGTATTTCCAATTTCTACTAAACTACAAAAAAATATATAACAAAATATAATATTAAGTTTCCGTGTTTTTACTGTAATTTTTATATACCAAATACATATTTAGTGACAAATTTGTGTATCTTAATTCTTAATGATTCTTGTCATTTAATGTTAATTAAACTTTATAAAGTATTTTATGTTTTTTTGTATTTAACTATCCTTATCCATAATAATAATAAAATATTTGAATAAGAAATAAAAATATGTCTTAAATATTAGTGGTGAATATGTTTTACCTGATGGTTGTATTTAAAAAATTTTGAGTTTTTTAAGTTGTTTTTGATAGATACTATAACTTACTATTGTATTACTTTGTTGTAAGATTAATAATTACTTTTTTATGTGTTGATGCTTATATACACATCTAACAAGTAACAACATTAATACATATGTAGATTTATAGTCTCAGCATAAGAACTGAAAGCCTAGGATACTTTTATAACTTGCCAGTACCGAAATCTGATTACCACAAATAAAAATATTAATAAATATTAAGTAGTACAGTTATTTTGCTGGTAGTGTAGCCTAAACCCGCGTCCGGAGTAAATGCCGTCAGTTCTGAACCATACAATGATTGGGCCAGCTGCATCATCTAAAAAAATATAAAATTACAAAGACTATTACAATATGCTATAGATATTTAATTATTTAAATTTTAAGTTTTTCTTAAGTACTGTTTACAAAATCATAAATGGTAACGTGATTTAAAAAATGTGACCAATAAAAGCAATTTTCAAAGAACATTTGTTATTTATAATGTAAATAAGTACCGGCATGGACCTATTTATATGTAAATGATGTCATTATGTGTATTTCGTTATAATAACTACGTCACTACGAGTTAAATTCTTAATTTGATTTGCATAATTTGAGCGTTTGGAATATGTTTAGCAGATAAAGAGAGAAAGATAACTTATATTGTAAATTAGAGATTTTTTTTAATATCGAACGCGATAGAATAATACATTTAGAGATTTTTAGTATCTGTAATGCTTAATAATACCTAATTTAGATTTTTAAATTAACACCTGTGAGGTGTATCATAAAATAGTAGTAATTTAAGCAGGTACCTGTAACTGGTGCGTCCAAGGAAAAATCCTGCAGTACGGAACCGTCATTAAGTCTTTCACCGCAAAGTCGTAAAGCTGATATTAAGAGCCAATCGCTTGGGCAGTCAAATATTTCTACTCCTGCTTGCTGCGGTGGTAGTATTGGTAAACGCTCTGGAAATCGTAAGAAAAGCTACTAGTTTCTTTTTGAGATCTAATTCACTTGGTTGCACGGTTACCGCTATTTTCAGAGGATTTGCTTGCATTGCAGATTTAAAAAGAACGATGCTATAGTCATGAAATTAAGATCGCCGATACATATATGATGAATAATCGAATGAACTTAATACATCTTAAAATAGATGGTAGATAACAATTTTGGTGCTTGGTGTATTTCGAACTCTTCTCGCTTAGCCTCGTATCTACTCTATTTTGGTTCTTGGTTGATTGGTCGTCTCAATAGAGTCGCCTACGTCGTGGTTTACGAAAGCAGGCCACTGGCCACAACAACCGTGCATCATAGCTGAATTTTATCACTCCACAAACTGCTTGTCACTACTGCAGAAAATCTGATTCCTAAATAGCATAGAGCGGAGGAAGAAAAGCGTGAAAATTGAATAATAACAGACCTGTGTCATAGTTAACTATCTGCATGTCTCCAACGTTTGTGTATGTCACGCTACATGAGGCTGGTTTGCGCTCAATGCACATAGCGTAGTTCAAATTGTTCTACAAAATAATATGATAAAAAATTTATATGCACATTATAAAAGTATTTTTAAATATAAGGTATTTTTTATTATAATAATAATTAAAATTAAAAACATAATTGTTTCTAGCGCAAGAAGTTGCAAGATATAATATTTTAAAACAAACTTACTTATTTTATTCAATACCTATATTCTATGCAAGCACCTATCCAACATTTTTGTCATAAATTGTTATCTAATTAGTTAAATAACGTCATTTTATAGTGACCTTATCAGTACAAAATATCTTTAATAAATAGATGGACCTGGCTATCGCACTCGGCAATAGAACCTACATTAGGCAATAGAACGACTCGTTTGGCTCAGTTGGTACTTGGTAGTGACCCTACTTTCTGCGCCAGCGGTCGCGGGTTCGAGTCCCGCTGGAGGCATTCATTTGCTAATCACGAATGTTTGTACTCCAGTCATGGGTGTTTATATTTATAATATGTATGTATATATTTAAAATTTATATGTGTAGTATATCGACTATTTGGTATCCGTAATACAAGCACGTAACGTAGCTTACTACGGAACTAGATGGCGCTGTTGTGATGTCCAAAAAAAAAAAATTAGCGACTCGTCCTCGTTCCGCTCGGGCTCGTCCCTGGGTACGTTTTAAAGGTTAGTAGGTATATATTGACCCGGATAATTAGCTACCACCACACCAAATTTTATTAAAATCCGTCTGGTGGTTTTCACTCGTGATGCTGTCACCGACAGACAGACAAGTAATTCTAAAAACGATAGATTCGGCCTCTGTATCGTTAATAATGACTATTTCAATCAGAATTTCCAAAAAAATATTCCATGTAAAGATGCAACTATGTTAGAATTTTATTATAATATGTATATAGATTACTACCGTGACACAATACAATACAAGCAGTCGACATTGTTCTATTTAGTTGTGCAATAACATACTGTCATGTATCGTTTATGTTAATTTCATATTAACCTTAATATGATACGATTATTACATGAAATAAGCGTACCAAGTAAGAAGGCGTCCTTATTATTCCTATTTCAGAATTATCGCGGTAGTTAAATGACTCTATGTATCCATGGTCTTCTTTAAAGTATTGTAGACATCCACTAGGAGCAGATAAGGCGTCATATGAATCTATCTGTGTTATCTGCGAAATAAAATAAGTATGTTCTTCAAATTAATACTACGTATAAAAAATTTACATCCCTAACGTAATCATGACTTTCACAAGAAACGTTATCTGTCACGTTCGTACGTAAGGATTCTGATACGAATAAGTATAATAATATATCAGTTCAAACAGTGTTAATAATTATGATGTTGGTACACACGTCATACTACAAGTATAGTATTTTTCATATAACGTAATAAAAATATATATTATAAAACAAAATAAAAGTTGTGTGAGTGATATGAGTCTAATAAGTTAACTTATAACGTTAGCTATTAGATGCTTTAATGTAGATTAGAATACAATAAAATGATATGCCACTGACCCTCGTCGCTCCTGCTCGGGTTAGAAGATATTTTCGCGCAATAAAAAGTGTCCTAGAACGTATTATGTTGAACAGGTCATAGGTACCAACGTAGCCTATTGGTACCCACTTTTAAGTGGGAAGTCAGAAATCGATACTTAGCAAAGAAAACAACCACTATAATAATCACCGCGCCGCTAATAATCATCACGTGTATTAGTAAAATGTCTTTAAAATTACCTTGATAGCAAATAGACGATTTTCCGGAGAAACTGTTTGAAATGAAAATGTTATAGGGCCCAAGGATTCCGAAATTTCAATATACACTAAAACATAAGAGCTTCAATTATTTTATAATACAGTGTTACAAGAAGCTAATTAACACTGATTTAATCACTACATAAGAAAGTAGACTGTATATATATATATATATGCATAAATGATAAATCCCTGTATGTATAAATTAATAAAGTCATTAATGATTAAAATAATATCATTTCTTATATCTAAATAACGTACTGTGTTGTCCGGAATTTATTCCACAAAGTATTGGTATTACGTTATTAACATTCTGTCCCGTTACTGAAAACTGATCTTGTTCACAATTCCCAGCTGTTGGTGGTAGAATCTAAAATAATCAAGATTTAGATATTTACTAAAAATAATGAATTAATACAAAAGAGATACTTAGTAATAAAACTATTAGTACCAGCTTTATCTACCAACTTGCTACAAAGAACCATTTGCCTCATTTATTAAAAGTTTTACTATGAGGATATCTTTAACCTTTACCATATAAAATAAAATAGGAATTAAATTATAAATATAAAATAATTCAATTACCATTTTGCCTAATGGTTATAAAATTATAATTAAGTTTTTTTTTCTTATTTTACCTCAAACGTCATAAAATCTAGTCGGATTTGTTTAACAGCCGCTGATGTTTTATCCAAAGTAAATGTACAAGACAATCTGTCTGGACTCGGTCCTGGGTAGTTGGGATTTGTAAACCAGCCAGCCGGGGCTGCGGAGCGAGTGTCACATTGTAAGAGAACTAAAACATTAAACAAAAATAATACGCTATAATTATTAATATACTTAGCATAAAAATTACATTGTAATAGTATTTACCAATTATAAATGAATATAAATTATAGAGTATATAGCAATGACGTTATATACAAGATACGCTAACGTATCTTGTATATAATATCATTGGTATATAGCATTTATGTACTAATTTTATCAAAATGCAACGAAACCCGAAACGGATATAGAGGATGGCATCCGGGGCGACAAATTCGGGGCCTTGACAAGAACTTAATTATTAAGATAAAAAACAAAGTCTGACAAAGGGTATAACTCTTACGCTTAACTTTTTTTTTTCAATACTTTTTTCGCACTTTTAACCTACTAAATATATAATACCTACTTCACGGGCGTAGCCAGGTTTTAATTTCGGGGGGGGTTTTAAGTTCAAGAAAAGAAAACTACTAAAATTGCATGAAAAAAATGTAATATATTGTCGCGTAATATAGTGTGAACTCGTCATAATAGCACGCTTGTACCATGCCTAAGAACGGCGAATGTCAATTTTTAACGTATGTCAATTAGATGACAGGAACAGTTTATTAGTGTTAGACAGAGACAAAACACTTTCGGGAAAGGATTCGAAATTACTAGAAACATTTTGAATTTTCGATACTAGAATGTTCTTAAATTTACCCGGAGGTACGTGCAACTGTGCGCTTAAGACACCATACTAGTTTTAAGGAAGCTATCGCTCATGCTCTAGAGGTTGAAGCTGTGCGTCATGACTCCAGACCTTGGAAGGTGCGGGAAGTAAGTACAGAAGGAGCATCGGCCCGAGAACGTAAGTTTAGCCCAAGTTGCTACGAGTGCAGTGGTCGGGGCCATCTTCGAAGTAACTGCCCTTCAAGGAAGAACGGTCGACGACAATCAGATGTTGGTATATCAACTTATAATCAAGCCAAAGGAAAACTGATCTCTGCCAGGGCTAGGATTTGGGCACTGACCGGGGAATCTATAACCCCAGCGATAAAAGTAAAACATCAATAGATGGAAACACCTTGGTTATACATGGCGCTATTAATGGAGTAGCATGTAAACTCACGCTGGATACCAGAGCATCACGTATTAACTGTCGTAGCATTAACTGTCATTAATAACCGAAGATTGAGACACATTGCAGACAATAATTTGCATGATAGAAAACACATAACTCTTACGACAGCCACCGGCCAGCGCATACCTGTTTGGGGGGAAAGGAAAATCGCTATCAAAATTGAGGACTACATCTATTGGCATAACGTAATAGTTGCAGATATCGTGGATGATTGCATCATTGGATTGGACTTTCTTCAAAATCACCAGTGTACGATTGACATGAAACATGAGTTTTACGATGCAGAAATAGAGAAGTGCCGATAAGTGGCGAATTCATGGAAAAGTTCGTTGCTTGAAAGACACCGCTCTTCCACCAAGATCGCAGACTCTAGTACCTGTCTCTTTACCTCAAAACAAGTCAGGCCGTCCATGGTCATGTGCTATTATAGAGAAGTCGGAGATGAGAGCTCATGGATCCCGGCAAGAGTTGTTGTAGGTAAAGCTTCGACATCTATAGTTCCAGTTCTGAATCTTCTGAATTCTTATGTGGGGAGTTGTGAAGAGATAGCCTGGTTAAGCAGATGTCAACCGAAAGAGAAGGTATTGAACAAGGATAAAGAGCAAGCAATGAAACTTTTGAAAGATTGTAAAGAAGATCTCACGAGTTCACAGAAGATAAAAGCTGAAAATTTACTGTACCGATATTCAGATTTGTTCTCTAAGCATGACGGCGATATAGGAAGAACTGGATTAGTTAAGCATAAAATTAATACTGGGGACGTAGCGCCTATTCGACAACAACCTAGACGAATACCTTGGGCTAAGGAAAAGGAAGTTGACGACATGATCCAAGTCATGAGAAAGAATAACATCATTGAACACTCCACTAGTCCTTGATGTTCGCCAGTAATACTAGTAAGGAAGAAGGATGGATCTACAAGGTTTTGCATCGATTACCGCAGGCTCAACGATGTTACTAAAAAGGATTGTTATCCCCTGCCTCGAATCGACGACACCCTAGACACTCTCAGCGGTATGAAATGGTTTTCAACTCTCGACTTGAAGAGTAGCTACTGGCAAGTGGACATGGACCCCGTGGATAAGGAGAAAACTGCGTTTTCAACTGGAAAAGGGTTGTGGTAGTTTAAGGTTATGCCGTTCGGGTTATGCAATGCACCAGCCACATTATTAATTTTTCGGGGGGGGTTTAAACCCCCTAAACCCTCCCCCTGGCTACGCCCATGACCTACTTCTACAAAAATGATAACACTCGGCTTCCGGCCCCTCGGTGCTCATAAAAAATGAATTGATGATTTTCACACAAACTTGCGAGAGCTTTTAAACCTTCCTAATCCGACCCTGTTCCTGTGTCAAAATCCTTTCTTAGCGGACGTCTACTATAAACTACCTCCCTGAAAAAATTCCGGGCCTCCACATCTAGGACCTCCAGACCTTACGCCACTGATTGAAACAAGATGATGTTGTTTGTTCATAAAAACAACTCAATTTTTAAGATTTAAAATGTTAAGACTTAATAAATGAAACTATTTTTTCGGATTTTCTCGTGGATAAAACACCTTATAATTGGTGGTGGTGACATTTTGAAATAATTTGAAAATCGTGGGTATTCACTGTCTGTAACAAATACCTATATTAACCTTTAAGCGGAACCCTAATTCTTTTTGGTTTTGTAAAAATTTACTTACTAATACAACACGTTCCGTAACCATCGGCGCAAGCCCCCATAGCGGTACCATTTATTTTTTGACAATCATATTCGTGTAGACAAGTTCCTTCTAGACCGGTACTAGAAAAACAAATAATGTGTTCAAATTGAACCACCTCGAATACTTCTAAGAACCTACTTTGAAAAGCTCTGTCCGAATTAAAATATTTTTGCTTTGGTGTTTGCGGATATCGTCTTCTTACGCCTTGTGATCGATTAGATGTATTTTTAAAATTTTCAGCATTACTGAAGAACGTATTGCTTTTTCTATCGTCTTGCGATATTTTGGAAGAATTCATAAGTGATATTTGTAATAGATCAGATGGCTTAAATTCCGAGCCCTGTTTACTTATATATACAGGAAGGTTTTGGTTTTCTTGATCATTTTTGGCGTTATTCAAATCCAAGCTTTGTAACTTAGTTGTAACTGTTGAAGGATACCAGCTCTTACACTTTATACACGAAACATAAATAAAATATATCAAATATTTTACATATTCCATTTTTCACTTATACACAGTGTAGAGCTAAACATAAACTAAGATAGTTTGTAAGAAATTTTGCACACAGTCACTCGTGAGGACAACATGTTACATGACGGATCTAATTAAATGTCTTAGAAACTGTTATACTTATTTGACTTACTTACTGTGAACTGTGAAGACAATTTCTTTCGACGATTGTAATTATATATCATGAATACTAGCTATGCAGTTAAGAATGACGAGCACTAGTTTCCACCAGTAATGTACATGTACAGTGGCATACATGATACAGCTAACACTTAACAGCACTTTGTTTAATACTATGCGAAGATCACATAATACTAGGTATTCTATTATAGATTTTTATTAGTCATCCATGGTGTAGGCCTCATCCCATACAAAGAAATTGAACAGCGTTCATTCGCCCTATTCTTTAGGCTATTTTTGCTTTATTGAATCACTACATATGTATTATAAAACAAAGTCCTCCACCGCGTCTGTCTATCTGTCTGTTCGCGATAAACTCAAAAACTACTGATTATGATACATAGGTACATGATGTTTTTAACTACTACTAATGGATAGAATGGTTCTCGAGGAAGGTTTTAGTATATATATATAATTTATCGAGTTTTGGTATACATTTACTAGCGGAATTCGGGTTAGTCGCTAGTACATAAATAAATTATAGATGATATCGATACGATGACGCTTGACTATAGGTACTATGTATATACTTATATGTGTATATAATATGGCTAAAGGCTAAACTACGTTATATATATACATAGTATTATACGATTATTTGCATTTTCACACTCGGGATGTCTCGGTTTAAATCGTAAAAGTGCGTGTTTTCACATAGAGTTTTTATATAAAAATCCTAGAATTTACTCACATAAAATTTTTAATCTATGTAATATAAATTATTTGTAGTTTGCGTTTCTCTATTTTCTAATAAAAAAAAAAAATACCTTACATCAATCATAAAATCCCACTCTAAGAATAGAAAATTCTTTAATGTCATATTCTAGTTTTTAGTAATGCAATGTAAAAATTAAATCAAGATTCAACCCACATACTTATGTGTTATTTATAGGTTAGGGTAGGTACCGGTATTGGAAGGTCCATAGCAATGTACGGTGCCTCCGTTTGGATCGATGCTCTCTCCACCCAGAACAGGTCCCAATTGCGCAGTGCGCAGCGGGTCCTGGCAGTAAGGGCTATACGACACAGTACGGTGTCGTATCGCCTCACTGCCACGACCCGCTACGGTGGGATACGGTGTCCTTACTGCGGCCACGCTTCTGGCGGGTCATTCACCCTGGGAATTCCAGACGGAGATACTCGCCGAAGTATACCAGTTTCATGAGAGTGAGCGCGGGCAACCTCAGGGGCTTAGCTGACAACGTCCTGATCCGGCGCTGGAGGGAGCAATTGGGGAACCCAGCAGCTGGCTTGGCGATGGTGGGTGCAGTTCGTCTGTACCTGTCTCGCTGGGTCAGAAGGCCCACACGGCGGCGTCATGACTTTCAGACTGACACAGATGCTTACAGGGCATCTGGCACGTGTGCATTAGTTTTTTCTCACAAACACGCACCGACAATACTTACCTAGGTCGCTAGTACTCATTATTATACTGTGCCTAGGTTACTACCTAGTTTAATTATACTCGCGGCACGCGCCGGGCAGACTTGTCGACTTTCCCGAACTTACTTGTCAGAACTTGTCGGTACTCGGTAAATAATAGGTTCTAGATTAACGATTAACGGACTTGAGAAAATGTTACGGAAGTAAAAATTTTTTCAACGTAAAAGTTAATCGTTAATCGAAATGTTAACTTCGTTAATTAACGGATTGACGAGTTAATGTTCAGCTATGTAAAAGTTAATCGTTAATCGAAATGTTAACTTCGTTAATTAACGGATTGACGAGTTAATGTTCAGCTATGCGTTTCGCGGTACAATGCTAAATGCGATCCCGTGGCGTCCCGCTAAGGCGGTTCAGATTAGGTGCGCTGGGTTTTAGTGGGATCCACACAGTGCCTCCTGGTTATCAGGGGGCCCGTGCGTGCGAACTGTTATATCCCTTTTTACAAGGCAGTTAAATCTTAGTAAGCATTTATTTTATTCAAGGTATTTTTCCAGTATAATATCCTTAGTCAGCTATTGCATTGTTCCTTTTTCAACATTAATTATAATTTCATTTTTAAAGCCAGTTAGACTCAGAGCCCCGGATAGATCGGACATAGATTCCGATACGCGTTAAAGGTCGGAAATCAGTGTTTATAACAGTTTTGTGTGTGTGAACTTTATAATAAACTCTTAAGTTTATTTTGTGGTTTTTTTAAAAAGACTTTCGGGATCGGCCTCCTAACAGAACGCATTTCCCAGCGATAACAAAAAAAAAAGCTTTGCGTATATGTACACATAAAAATGAATAGGGATAGATGTTATTATTAATACGATGTAGGTACACAATATTAAAATAAAAAAGAATGTTTGAAATAGGTACAATTTGCAATATTGTTGGCATTACGGCTTTTATCTATAAAGACGTGTTTGGGTCACGTTCACATACTACCACCTAACCTAACCTAACCGCACCTAAATAATTTTAGTATGTTCATAATTGATTTATTTTATGAATTGTATTACGTTTAAACATCAAAACTTTTAAAAAAGGTATTTTATTATTGCTTTTTTACATTTTAGCCAGTCGTCGTACCTGCAATAATTAATTTAATTTACCTATTAGACTGAGTTCTTCTGCAGCTTGTCTATCTGAAAAAATAATTCGGTTTCTATGGTTTCTTTTCAGGATGATTTCACCACAATTGTTTATAGCGAAGACTTCGGCCTGATAAATAGTGTCCTGTTTCATCTTTGCCTAGACATTGAATCTATGCGCAAGACAAGGTTTTTCTTCTAAATAATTAATTTAAACTAAAAATCCATTAATCCACCAGGACGCATTGTTCGTTTATTGAATATGCTGTAAATACATACAGAGGCAATAATATAAATATAATATATCCACAATGACCTGCTCCATTTATTCACGGCCAGTCGTTTTACAAATCCGCTTTTTGCTTTTATTGCAATCGCCAATCACCAAGATAAAATAAGTATCTAGGTAATTTCTGATGTAACGCTATGGCGTATTGCAAACTAAAACATAACTTAACTACTTAACAACAATTGGACTTAATTTAAGATACATATTTATTATTTCATATTACCTAATATCCTAACATTATACCTTCGAAATAAACTTTACGTTTTCACGCTTAATGATAAGAATGATCTGCTGAACATTTTTTGAGCTCTGTTGCGAAAACAATACATGAATAGAATAAAATAGGGATTTTTTTAAATCTAATTTTATTTATGGACTTTTTAAGCATAATGCGAAAATGACAGTCCCAACGACAGATCCGTGGTCCCAACGTTCCACAGAAAGAGGAATTATTTTTTTAGAATAAGGGATGGATTTAAGTTGTAAAATGTATCACTTCTAAAGGTAGAGATGTAACAATGGTATTATGTACGTATACAACATAGTCTGTACACATAGCACAATCCGTAGCAACTCTAAACACCCTCACTCCACTCGAATTCGTCCCTACTCCCTGGGTAAGTCATAAGTGATCTCTCAGATGAGATCTATCATCATACCAAATTTCATCAAAAATCTGTCCAGTTGTTTTCTCGTGAATTTTAATTTATTTAAGTAGGTATAAGTACTGTAATACTGTGTGAACTGTCGTGTACCTTATTTCATGTACATATTATATTCTTTGTAGGTCTCATCTTTTAATTTTTTACGCAGTCCGGTTTTTTGAATTTTTTAATATATTTTTTATTCAAAAAGGTACATTATTACGATAATTTAATTCCGTTATGAAGTTATTAATATGCAAATAATCTTATTAAAGTATAGGAGCATTTTTGAAACTATTATTAACACTGTCCTTGTTAAACCACACCTACGAATATCTACTTTTCCCTAAGCTCCATACTCCATAGACGTATTATGATTTATGCGTCATGTGCGTATTCTTACACGCGCTGTACCTATATTATGATAGGTACATTATTAATATTACACACATATATTATCGGACGCTTATATAAAAGCCAAGCAGGGTCGCTTAGTAAACTATATCGTATTGAGTTTAGAAACACTAACGATGATGTTAACGGTAAGTTTAAGTTATTAGTTATTACCTTTCAAAATACTTTATTGAATTTTTTACTTCGTAGTAAGTAGATACCTACTTTAATGATGAAAATAATATGTACCTATAGTTACATATTATTGAAATAAAGTAATATTATTTTATGAATATTTTTCTATTATTTTGTTACAATCATAGAATTCATATAATTAGGTACCTACTTTTGTCCCATTTTTTAGTTAAATGAATGTGGAAATGGGTACTCCGTACACTGTACGAACAATCGTCTATATTCATGTGTATTAAAATTTAAAATGAAAGCAGAATAAATATCTATGTCCGTCTAAATCTTAAGTTACTACTTAGGTATTAAAGAATGTGAAAATACGAAGAGAGCGGATAGAGAGGGAAAAGCCAGTTTAGCCAATACTAATTTTTTTTATTTAAACAAGTTTAAATGTATTTTATATTACTTAATTATAATTCTTTCCAGGTACTTTTACTGGCTTGCGCAGTAGCAACCGTCCAAGCAGGGGGGTTGATTGCTTCTCCAAGCTACTATGGCTCTTACGCCTATGGTAACCCTTACAGCTCTTACCCTGCACAACCAGCAATTGCAACACAACAATCCAATATTATAAGATATCTCCCTTTAATTTAGGACAGGTTTGTTTCCCGATTAAGCCTTTTTCTATTCAAATTATTGCTTAGAACAGTTGGCTAATGGGTGTTTACACTGTTCCCCACCAATGTGCGTTAACTTTGTCGATAGCAAAGTGTATCGTGAAGCAACCGATCGGCTGTATGATCATCTTGCTTACCTGCAGCCGAGACGTAGTGGTAGTGTGTGAATGATCTGGTTGGGTTATAGTGGCTGTGGCCTGTGGGTAGTAACTAGTATTGGCTTTTTATAAGCCTGTGAGTTTCGCACCTGTATCTAACTACCAACCTGTATGTACATTTTTCTACATTTGAAAATGGATTTGTATAGTTGCTTAATAAAACAACGAAGTATCTTCTTAAATAATAACCATAAACAATGTTTAACAAAAACATATTATAATTTCATGATCCTTATAGTACTTAGCTAGTTCCATCTCCAATAAAAGAAAAAAAAACATTTTTCCCGAGAATTTAATTTAATTAATTATATTTTGATCATACAGGTATCAACGTACTCCAAAGCCATAGACACTCCTTTTTCCAGCGTTCGTAAAGCAGACGTGCGTGTAAGCAATCCGGGATACGCCATTGCACCGGCATACCGTGGGTTAGCACCTTTGGTTTCTGCACCGCTAGCAGCCCCGAGGGTGAGAAATATTTATTCTACTTAATGCAAATAGAATTTCGTACGTCGCGTACCTACTACACAAAAACTACACTGTTATCAAACAAAGAATTATATTAATACACACAATTACTCACGTCTTGACCCCATATATCATACAAACCAGGCCCGACCGACCTTCATACAAGCGCATTCTTAGTTACAGGAGCAAATAAGGGACGTAAGTGGTGGAGCAGCCGGCAGTGTGGGGTGATAAAATGAAGATTTTTCCCGATTTAATTATTACAAATTATAAATAGCTGCATAGAATATGTTAATTAAAATTCTTTTATATTATTAAATACATATAAATAAATTAAATATGCTAAAAAATATTTTTTGTAAATCATATATGCACATTGATTTATGTAAAAATTTGAAATATTCTCAATTGTTTTTACCAATAACTTTATATTTTATTCTTAATAACTTTATACCTTATATTAAGCATAAAATATTTATATCCACAACTTTGAGATTATAAAAATCGATTTATATTTTAGAGAAATATTTTTTAAGTAGGGAATTGTTAAAACATAAATGGCAACTCAATATTTGCTGTTCCTCTCACGGCTATTGTATTTCTTTTCAGTCGCCAAGCCATCTCGCTCTACTACCGTCACATCTATGACGTCATTTGCAATTCGGGGAGATTACATGCCTAGTGATGTGTAGTCGGTATTAATTACGGTTAAATAGGGATGTATTTATCGAAAAAAAAAACGGTTTTCAACAACGGTTTACGGTTTTGTAGTAAGGATATTTTTATGATAAAGTTAAATATAATTAGAAATAAAATACAAAAATAGGGTATTAATTTTCTTTATTTACTATTCAATACTACCACTTCAGAGAAACTCCTCAGACCCAAAAAGAACTAGTAAAGAAACTCAGCGAGATACTTTCTTTTTAAATATAGTTACATGATTTACGATAAAAGGACAATTATAAAGAATTTTATTATTTGAATACAAATTCCAAGTATGTAATACAAATTAGTACAATAATTTTGTGTAGAAAAAAATTAACGACCTCAAAAACTCTTCAATACCTTATTTGTATTAGGTGTAAGTGAAAATATTTTATATATTACATAGCAATAAAATTATTAGTACAAAAATTAGATCAATCTTCTTAATAACATTCACATTATTATAACTAGGTACCTGCATATAGTCATATATTAAGAACCGACTGGCTTTTGCGTTTGTTTAAATTTTTTTAGGAGTTGAACCATTTCTATGTATAAATAATAAAAACAAATGAAATTAGAGCGTTCGAACAAATATTTTGGTCTCATACCCATTTAAAAAAATACAAATTTCAGTAAAAAAACGAATAATAAAATTATACTTGGTAGTAAAATTGTTGAATATAACAGTTTATACAAATATAAAAAAGTAGTCTACATATTTAATGCCTGCATTCAGAAATATTCTTTGCTTAGTTTTAGTATTTATTTTACATATTTTTATTACATAATATACTGGTCCATCCATTACATATTCTCACTCTGGAATCAAATCAAATATTTAGGCATTACTTTTATACAAAATAAATTCAATGAAAATTTCATTTTTTTTTAAATCTCAAAAATTAGTAAACGTAAAAAACACCGTTTGCCTTGTAAGTGACCTATCTACACCTTTTTTACTAGTATATCAATGTATATAATTATATATAATTATTCAATACTCTTTTTAATTTGCTTCAAAACGAGGACACTTCTGACGCATGCTCGCACGGAAGGGGATTGGTTACCCACAGAGACAAGTATCATGTCTCTGGTTACCCATGTCAAATTCCAACTGTGGTCTATGAAGTGACTGAGTGAGTACCTACGGGCGGGAACCTTGAAAAAGCGCGGTTGACTTTAGAAAATTAATTTTAAATTTTTCCTATAAAGTGATTTTTTTATAGTTAAAGTGAATTTAAATATTGCTATTAGCGGCTGAAAAGCACAATAGCAATGGAGATAAACGAGGGGGGCGGGTCTAACCCGCCCACCTCAAAAAAAACAAAACGGACACAGCCTAGAGATGAAGGACAATCGGACTCCGGCGGTGAGCGAGATGCGTATCTGCCCTATTACAAACCGAATTATAAAAGACTATATCCGGAAAACTCAACCAACACAGACTTTAAAGTGTATGTAGAATCCATAAACGATGATAGATTGGGTAACAAGAGCCCTATATACTTAAATCATCTTTTCTCAATGGACATAAAAGGTGTGACGGGTATTCAGAGGGTGAATGCCAATAAAATAGCAGTTATTTTCAAGCAATATAATACGGCCAATAACTTTATTAATAACACTACTTTCCTCACAAAATATAACATGAAGGCATTCATACCGGCAGCGCAAATTGAAAAAACCGGCATCATTAGATTTGTTCCAACGAATATATCTAACAAAGAACTCTATACAAGACTTTCTTCAATTTATGAAATAGTGGCAATAAGAAGGTTTACAAAGAAAATAGGACAAGAGCGCATTCCATTACAGACTGTAAGCGTTACTTTTTTATCTAATGTACTACCTGATAATGTTCAATATGATCTATTCTCGTATAGAGTTTTTGAATACATTCCACCATTATTACAGTGCTATAGGTGTTTTAAATTTAATCATTCAGCAAGGATTTGTAATGGTAAACAAAGATGTAGTATTTGCGGAGGTGAACACATGTATAAGGAATGTGATAAACCAACAGAAATCAGCTGCATAAATTGCAGTGGGCCTCACCTTGCGATATCTAGATTATGTCCTATTAAAGCAAAAAAGATCATTGAAAAGAAAAACAACATATCTTATGCAGGTGTCACCTCTACAAAACAAGTCATCACCAATGAAACAGATTTTCCTCCACTCTCACCACCAAAATCACAACTTGTAAATAGTAATGTTATTGTAAATAAATCTATAAATATTCCTGTAAATAAGTCTGTACAAGATGTAAATAAAGCTAAAATAGTTAATTCTAAAGACCTTAAAACTCAAATAATTTCCAATAACGATGTACTTATGGCCCTAGTGCAGACGTTGGTGGAATTAGGCAATAAAGATGATAGTACACCGACTAATATTAAAACTATTAAAGATACATTATTAAAAAACTTAACATAATGGATTGTGTAGGGCCTAGTTCTACACAATCCAAGTTACGTATTGCGCAGTATAACATTCAAAGTGCAAATAGTAAAAAACCTTTATTAATCCAATTTTTAAAACAACAAAATATTGATATTTGCCTTCTTAATGAGACATGGTTCAAAGATAATAATTTTAAAATACCAGGATATAATATATACAATAAAAATTCAAACAATACACATAATGGAGTTGCAATACTAATAAAACCACACCTTAAGTATAATATTTTAAATACCAGATTTTATGAAGACATTCAAACAGTTGCTGTATCTGTATCAACAGGACATAGTAGTTTAACAATTCTTTGTGTATACTGTCCACCTTCAAGTGGACGGATACGAATTAATAGACTCCGTTACATTATTAATGATCTACCAAAGCCCATATTTATGAGTGGTGACTTTAATGCTCATCATATTGCATTTGGTTGTTTGTCAACGAAAAGTAGAGGTCAGGATTTATTTAATTTAATTGATGACTTAGATTTGTGTATTTTAAATGATGGTAGACCTACAACTATAAATCGCCCTAGACAAACTGCTTCTGCCATAGATGTAAGCTTTATAAGTGGCAGCCTCGCACCACTATGTGAATGGTCTGTACATGATGATACAATGGGAAGTTACCATTATCCAACAATAACAGAGATTTCATTACAAATAGATAAATATCATCTCAATTCCCCTGTAGATAAGTTCATATATAAAAAAGCTGACTGGAAAACATATACAGCTCTTTCAAAAACAATGTTTAATGATTTGATACTTCAACCACATGATCCTATTTCAACCTATAATAATTTCTGTTTTCATTTAGATACTCTTAAAGAAATGTCAATTCCAAAGCTCACTAAAACAAACACTTTCATAAGCAGACCACCAGCTCCCTGGTGGAATAGTATATGTGAACAAAGTGTTATTGCTTCATATAATGCACTAAAACTATATAGAAAAGAGTCTACTATTGAAAATTATATTAATTACAAAAGAAAAGATGCCCAGAAAAAGAGAACAATTTCAGAACAGAAAAAAATAGGATGGAATAATTTGTGTAACACTTTTAATAGAAATACTCACATAAGTAAAATTTGGAATTTATTAAAAATGTTCAAAGGCATAAGACCTAAGAATAAATCATATACAAATGAGTTTATATCTCCACTCTTAAATAAATTATCAGATAATAGCAACTTAATTGAAGTAGATCAACTGAACATTCTTTTTGAAACCAACAATGATAACCCAAATTCTAAATTTTTACTGGATCCTTTTTCATGGTCTGAATTTTTAACAAGCTTGCACTCTAGACGAAATACAACTCCTGGCTTAGATGATTATCCTTACATCGTAATTAAAAACTTAGATGTATCTGCCCAAAAGTTGTTTCTTAACATTCTCAATTTGCTTTGGCTTAATAAATGTATTCCACAGTCATGGAAAACACAGTGTGTTGTCCCAATACTTAAGCCCGACAAATCTCCTGAGTTTGCTAGTTCTTATAGACCAATTTCCTTGTCATCATGTCTTGGTAAAATATTCGAAAATATGGTGAAAGTTCGTCTTGACTGGTATGTTGAATCAAAGTGTTTCATTCCACATATACAATATGGCTTCCGTAGAGGGCGTAGTAGTGCAGACAGTTTCACCTCTTTAATCTCTGACCTAAAAAATGCAAAACATAGAAAATTAAACACTGTTTGCGTATTCCTAGATGTCCAAAGTGCTTTTGACAGTGTTGATCCTGGTATACTAGTTCAAATCATGTCTAGGTTAGGTGTGCCCGGGCACTTATGTAAGTGGATTTTTAATTTTTTGAACAATAGAACAATCTATGCTAGACATAACAATATTTTATATGGACCCAAGTATGCCTCAAGAGGCACAATGCAGGGTGCCACACTATCTCCATTGCTGTACAATATATACACAAGTGAAATTTGTAAATATGTAAATAATAGGAATGTAAATATCTTACAATTTGCTGATGACATTGTATTATACAGCAGTAATTACAACCTAGAGATTGCAATAGATAACATGAACAAATCCTTATTTCAACTATTACAATATTATAATGATTGTTTACATTTAAAAATTAACCCCTCTAAAAGTAGTGTTATGTTTTTTGGCAATGAAACCCCAAACTCAAATGTTATTTACAATAATGAAATTATAAATAAAGTCACTTCAAAGAAATTTTTAGGAATAATACTAGATCCAAAATTAACTTTTGAAGAACATATTAAATATATATCCAAAAAAGCTCACACAGGACTAAATGTTATCAGATCACTTTGTGGTGTAACATGGGGTGCAGATCCTAAAATATTGTCAATATTGTATAAAAGTATTGTAAGAAGTCACTTAGATTATAGCTCACTCGCTTATATGAATAGTTCGCATGTAAATAAATTAGACATATTGCAGAATAAGGCTTTAAGAATAATATCTGGTGCTATGTGCTCAACTCCCATAAGGGCCATGGAAGTTGAGACAAAAGTGATGCCTTTGATTTTGAGGCGAATTTTACTTGCTGAAAGATTCTGTCTCAAACTAATAGCATCAAATAACATTCAAGTAATAAATAAAATTGTACCTTATATAGATAGATCCCCAAGAAGACCATTAACAACAGCACACGGTCTACTATGTGGTAATTCTCCAACACTGTCTGATATATTTCTGGAAATAGACAATAATTTTTCTAAAATCAGAAAACAGTTTCCATGGCCATGTTACTCTTTCTCTTATCAGTGTATTTCTCATCCAATTAATGTAGTTCAACAGACAATAAACAATAATTCGGAAATGCTTCAATTTTTGGAGGAAAATACAATGTACTATGTTATCTACACTGATGGGAGCAAAACAAGTGATTATGTACATGCTGCTCTATATGATCCACAAGCAAAATTTTCTTCAAGTTTTATTCTGCATGAACCCTGCTCTATATTTACGGCAGAGGCATATGCAGTGTATCAGGCATTAATGCGTATTCGCGAAATCAATAACAATAAATGTTTTTTAATAATTTCTGATTCCTTAAGTTTGATAACAGCTTTAACTACCCTCACAGTCAAATACAAGTCTAATTATATCCTTTACTTCATTAAGCAAATAATTCAACAATACCACAGTAAAAATATCCAAATTTTCTTTCTATGGGTGCCTTCCCACAAAGGTATCTCTGGCAATGAAATGGCTGATAAAACTGCATATGAAGGAGTTAATGCTGTCGACGTTAGAAATACAATGAATGTTCCTATGTCCGATTACTTGCAATGTATTGACCAATATATTCAAAAGTTGTGGTTAGAAATGTGGAAGAAAGATCAAGATACGAAAGGAAAATGGTATGGAAGCATACAAGAAAGCTTACCTGCAAGACCTTGGTATCATCGTATGCCAGATGCTTCTCGAGACTTTATTACTATTATAAATAGACTGCGTTTCGGTCATAATACTACACCGTCACACCTTGCTCGACTCGGCATTATTGCGAATGGAACCTGTTCTCATTGTAATTCAAGTGATGGAACTGTGGAGCATGTTATCTTTGATTGTCAAAAATTTTTGATTGACAGACTAGTGTTGGCCAGTGAACTCAGTGATGTTGAAAATAAGTGTGATTTATTGTCCCGCCCGCCGCCATTAAAACAATTGTTACAAGACGAACTTACTTATAAGCACATCTATAAATACATAAAGAATACAATTAAAACAATTTAATGGGATGTGCTCATAGACATATTATTACGTATACGAATAAATAAGAGTTGACCTAAAGGTTGTAATTACCAGGTCAAAAAATCCCAAAAAAAAAAAAAAAAAAGTGAGTACCTACTGACAGCTGTCACTTGTCAGCTACTGCTGTGTGACATTGACAGT
This sequence comes from Boloria euphrosyne, assembly GCA_951802675.2. Classification (NCBI taxonomy): domain Eukaryota; kingdom Metazoa; phylum Arthropoda; class Insecta; order Lepidoptera; family Nymphalidae; genus Boloria; species Boloria euphrosyne. Next base: position 6,506,320 of record OX637879.1, on the reverse strand, counting down.
CTGGACACTATGTATTGTATAAAGAACATATAACATTTTTAACGATCTCAAATATCAATTCTCCTAATAAATTAAATTGTAATGACTTATGAGTAACAGCATTAGCAAATTACCTGTGTCTGGCCTGGGCTACTGCCATCAAATTCAAACAATCATATAAATAAGCTCTGAACAAATAGTTACACTAACTGCCAACCTAGATAATGTTTATTTAAAGCTCTCGTTACCTTGTTTTTACGACTACTGATAAATGTGCGCTTGAGTGTAAAAAGAAGTATAAAAAGATTATATTATATTTAGTGTTTCATTAGAACAGAAGTACCCAATATGGCTGATGTGTCCTGGATTTACTATAAAGATAGACCAGATTGGAGTGACGTGACACCTGTCCCCGAAGATGATGGACCTACACCTGTCGTTGTAATAGCTCACTCTGAAATATGTAATTGTCCTTTTCTTTTAATTCCTTTAAGCCTTTTGTAAAACATTAGTTTTGTACCTTCAAATTATTCTAATCTTAGTCAAACATTTTACAAATATGTTTAATTAAATTCTTAATTATGTTGCTTCTAATAAATACTTACATATTTATTATTCATACATCTGACTGCTTACTTTCAGTTGAGGATGTCTATGATTACTTCAGAGCTGTGTTGCAAAATAATGAAAAATCTGAAAGGGCACTTCAATTAACAAAGGATGCTGTTGAATTGAACCCAGCAAATTATACTGTATGGCAATATAGGTAGGTGTATTTATGAAATTTAATTTATTTTATTTTCTATATCTAATTTGTTAACATGGCCTTACTAGACTCAAATCATTTAACACAAACATAATATTATTTATATTGTATAATGGCCCCCATAAAAGTTTTTATTATTGGGAAACAACTTTGTGGTTTTGCATGCTTATTATTATTTTATTAATTTGTAGCCATGCTTGTAATCAAATGTTTTGTTTTACATATATTAGGCTCTACATATCTTACGGCTCGCTATAAATAACCTTAACAGAATATTGCTTAGAGCCCTTGAGTACTTCATAAATTTATTTATTTTTTATCTAATATTTCTAGTTCTATAGTGTACTATATGCTTCTAATTATTAAATAATTTAATGTTGATTTGAAAATTTTAGGAGAGATCTTCTTAAAGCTTTAGGAACTGATATAAGACCGGAATTAGATTATGTGGAAGGTGTAATAAAACAGTCACCAAAAAACTATCAAGTATGTATATTTGATTAATAGTTGAAAATATTAACTTCTGTGTAATAATAAACTCAATAGTACTCATATAGAATATATAAATAGTATTAGTGCTCTAATTTTAAGTATTTGAATAGCAATTTTAAATGTGAAACATTCATTTGATTTCTTTGGCCTGAATATTATTATAATTTTATAATATACAATGTATTAAACATTCCCTGAAGTTAGGCTTGTCTTCAAATACTTCCCTATATGTACAAGATAATTTACATTTATATAAACATATTATTTAAATATATATTTTTTAAATGAAGCTGAAGGCTTAGGTAAAATATGTATTATTATGTTTATATAAGGCTTAATGCCTTAGTAATGCTATTCAATAGTACAAGTATTTTTAATTAATGTAAGGTTTTATCAAATATTAATGTGAACTAAATAAGAAAATATTATTTAAAAACGCTTTACATTATAATTTAAGGTGTGGCATCATAGAAGAGTGTTAGTGGAATGGCTACAAGATCCATCTCTTGAATTGGATCTGACTGGAGATACCTTAATTCAAGATCCTAAGAATTACCATGCCTGGCAACACCGCCAGTGGGTTATCAAGACTTTCGGGTAAATAATTTACATAAATTAGTAGCCAAATACATTTACATAAAATAATACCCAAGTGGTAACGCGTCGCTTGTATAACCGAGTGATGCGGGTTCAAAACCGGGTCTCGCTCCTCTGATATTTTCATGTGAAATGTGTGTCTTACGGTGAAGGAAAACATCGTGAGGAAACCTGCATGTCTAAAAAAACCTAGCCAGTTTTCGTAAGACATGTGAAGTCCGCCAACACGCACTGGGCCAGCGCGGTGGACTATGGCCTGATCCCCCTAGTACTGAGGGAGGCCCGTGCCCAGCAGTGGGACGTTAAAAAGGGCTGATGATGATGAGATTAAACAATGCAACTATTAATTTTTTAGAATGAAGATAATATTTTTTTTCAAAAACTAAACTATAACAATTGGCTTCCTATCCGTTTCCGCAGGAATTCTCACATTCTTCATCTTCTTTACTGTGTACTGTTTCATCCTTCAAGTCCTTCTTATTTAAAAGAGCGCTTTGAATTTCTGAAAGACTCTCACAATCGCTCTCTTCGTTCTGCACATAACCTTGTCCTTAAAATTCCTTCCCATTCTTCTTGTGTCTATTCTAACTCGTTTACCATAAAAGCCGCTCGGCTCTGGAATACACTTCCTATAGAAATAAAAAGTGCCAAAAGTCTAGATAAATTTAAGCTGCTATTAAAAGAATATTACCTGTCACTTTAGTGCTTTGTTACTTAAAGATTTTTACAACAACATATGTCTATTTGCATTTGTGTGTATATTCATATATGTATGGATGCATGTATGTATGTATATATGTATATATGTATGTATGTATGTATGTATGTATATATGTATGTATGTATGTATGTGTATGTATGTATTTATTTATGTTAGTTTGAATATGTGTATTTAATATATGTACTAGTATTGTATGTATCTGCATAATTTATATATGCATTTATGTTTGTATGTTTTATGTTTAGTATATTAAAATTCAAATATAGCAAGTACACCGCCTACCGTTTTTCTAACACTTTCCTCTGGCTGGTTGTTGGTTGCCTGGAACTTGGAAGAGATCGCTTTAAGCGATAAGGCCGCCTGCTGTGCATCTTTGTTTAGTTTTAAGTAGTTATTGTATGTGTTTTTATTCATTTCTTTGGTGTACGTATAAAGCGTATTATTATTATTATTATTATTTTTATTCACAAGATATTTATCTTCTCTTCTTCCTTTCAAAAGAAGGTATTAATCTACCACACGGGCCTTAACCAAGTGTGATAGAATTGAAATTGAGTGTGAGTAGACTAACTAGAAATCGTTGAGGATGTTAAAAATTTCCGTGTTATTCGACAAGTGTTTAGTATAGCGGCTTTTTGTAAAGTGTAAATTATATATACTGGGATATTTAGTAATTTTAAGCTGTTTTCTAGCGACTTAGGTATTACACCTGTGGACGTGGACACTACAATTGGTAAAATATGTACTGTTTGGACTTGCCATTGGGTTTTGATTTCTATAGCTAGGTCTTGATATTTTGAAAGTTTGTCGGAGACAGTGGCTTGAATATTGTGGGTGTTAGGTATGGCAATATCTATTAGAAATACTATTTTATTTTTCTTGTTATAAAATGTAATGTCCGGTCTATTATAATGTACTGTCTTATCTGTTAATATAGTCCTGTCCCAGTAAAGCTTGTAGTCGTTGTTTTCTAAAACACAATCAGGTTTATATTTATAATATGGGTGTTTCTTTTTAATAAATTTGAAATCAAATGCAAGATGTTGGTGAATTATTGACGCTAATTGATCGTGTCTGTGTTTGTAATCAGTTTGAACAATACTTCTGCAAGCTCCGGTTATGTGTTGAATAGTTTCAGGGGCACTATTACAATGTCTACATAAATCATTAAGCTGTTTGGGATCCTTTAATATATGTTTTGTGTAGTTACGAGTAGCAATCACTTCATCCTGTATTGCAAACATGTAGCCTTCGGTCTCAGGAAACAATTCACCCCTCTTTATCCAAGCGTTCGACCTGTCTTTATCGACATAAGACTGGCCCAAGTGCGATCGATGTCTTCCGTGTAAGGCTTTTTCGGCCCATGACGCTAACTTCTGACTTACATCTGTAATGTTTTCATTAATCTGCTTTTGTCTATCGTGTAAATTGAGCGGTGTGAGTTTTATGTCTGTTTCTATTGCATGTTTGTGGATTGCTGAATGGTCTGACTTTGAATAAAAATAATTTTTAAAAGTAGGTAGTTATTAATTTATTATGAAGATTTCGTATGTCTATAAATCCTCTTCCTCCTTCATGACGCGGCAACGTGATCCTTTGAACGCATGATTTAGGGTGATGTTTCCTAAATTTAGTAAGCAGCGTGTGTATCATTCGTTGTAGTTTTTGTAAATCTGTTTGCGACCACTGAATTATACCAAAAGAATATGTGAGTATAGGGACGGCAAATGTGTTAATGGCTTTTGTAGTATTTTTTGAATTTAAGTGAGTTTTTAGAATAACATTTATACGATACCTAAATTTATTGATAAGATCAGTCTTTGTTTGCTTTACCTTAATTTGCTTAGATTGATGAAACCCTAAATATTTATAAGTGCTCAATTCATCCATTGGTTCAATCGTTTCACCAGTTTCGAGTGTATATGCGTTATAATCTATTATACCCTTATTAACCGAAAGAATTTTACATTTGTCGATCCCAAACTGCATGTGAATATCTTTAGAAAACTCTTGTGTGATGTCCGCTAACTTAAATAATTCCTCTTTATTAGATGCATACAGTTTAATATCATCTAAATACATTAAATGTGAAATATTGCTATCGGTCTGCGCGCTATTGAGTTTATATCCTATGTTGGTTCTATTTAACAATTCAGATAGAGGGTTAAGAGCAATACAGAACCATAAGGGGCTTAAAGAGTCACCTTGAAAAATTCCTCGTTGGATTCGAATCGATTCAGTAGATTTATTGTCAGAAAAAAGGTTTATATTTAAAGTAGTGTGCCAGTTTTGCATAGTATTCTTAAGAAAGTTTATTATTCTGGGATTAACTTTATACAAATTTAGAGTTTTAAGTAACCAGCTGTGAGGAACCGAATCAAAAGCTTTACGGTAATCAATAAACATAGCATGAATATTTTGTTTATTTTTATGAGCACTATTCATAACTATAGCATCTAAGGTGAGTTGTTCTTTGCATCCCTGGCTGTTCTTCCTGCAACCTTTTTGTTGTTCAGTCAGTATATTATTATCCATGAGGTGGGTGTAAATTACTTCACTAATGCATGATGTGATTATTTTGTAAATATTTTGTAAGCACGTTATGGGGCGGTAATTTTCTGGATATTGGGTTTCACTATTTTTTGCGATCATGTATGTTTTTCCTTGAGTAATGTATTTGGGCATTGTGTTGGATAAAAGAACAAATTTATTGATATGAGTATGTAAATATGGATGTATATATGTTAATTTCTTATACCAATAGTTATGAATATTGTCTGTACCAGGTGCCTTCCAATTGTGGGCACGATTAAGAACTTTCAATAGTATTTCCATTGATATTTCAGTAAATAGCATTTCATTTATATTTTCGTCATTGTATACAATATCTTTAAGCCAGTCTGCATTAGAGTTATGTTGGATAGGATTTTCCCAAATTTTTGCCCAATATGTATGAAAATCATGTGCCTCTGGTGCTTGATGTGTAGGGTTTGGAGACTCTTGAATATTTTGTGTAAGGTTTCTGTAGAAGCTTTTTTCGTTGTTAAGAAACTTAATATTTTGTTGTTTTCGCGCGGTACAAGTGAGATATCTTTTTAACCTACATGAAGCTGCGTTTAATTTCTGCTTTAGAGTATCTAAAAGTTGGTTCGGTTCTGTATTTAAATTTTCATATTGAGTATGTTTACTATGTCTATCTTTTATAGATTGAATTTTTATAAGAAATGTTGGACGTTGGTTACCTGCAATAAATTGTGTCAATCGACCTATATCTACTCTTAGTTGCTTAATTTTATTTTCTAATCGAACTTGCCAAAAGGGTTTACTACATTTTTTTACAGATATAATATTACTCCTAAATTTAGTACCATTCAATAAAGCTGATGTGTAAGCTGCTGTATATATTAGTGTTTGTAATGTCTCATACTCTGTGTCCATATTTAAATATTTAGACAGAACTTTACTATTTATATAATTAACAATGGAAGTTAGTTTTCGTGTAGTTTTTTGTTTTGGAATGTATGGTCTAGATGTAGGGTCTGTGTTTCTAAAAATTATGAATATTCTGTTAAATTCTTCTTCAATGTTACTTTCGTGTATGATACTACTACTTCCTACATTTTGCGTATTTGATTGACATATAACTTCCCTGTTGCCTTGGTTCTCATTTATTTCTACATATTCATCTTGGCGTTCAGTAATTTCTGAGGTTTCAAACTGTCTTTTATTAATGTTGAGGGGATTATAATTAATTTCCAGAGTGGATTCTACAGCTTTTTTTATTTCGTTAATTTTTTGTTCAGTAAGCATTTTATTTTTAATTATTATTCTTCTTTGATCTGCAATACGTTGCTCTGAGATATGTGATAAATATGGATAATATTGTATAAAAGTATGATGCATTTTTTGTCTATATGCCGTCATATTTCTTTCAGCTTCAGTGGATTCATAATATGCTTTAATTACTCCTTCATTTAATTCCTGTGACCATTTCATTCTGCCTGAAGTAATAGCTACCTGTGTTTGTTGTGAGTGTGTCGCTGCTTGCGTACCGTTAGTATATTTATGCGTTTGGGGTAGTGATTGATTTTGTAAATATTGTTCTACTTCTAAACGAATTGCTGTAATTGTATCTAGGGGGAGTAGTTTTCTGCGGATGATAGCCCTGCGTTGATCTCCGAGTCTTTGTTTCGTTATATGCATTGTTGGAAATTGTTCTATGAATGAATTATAAAGTGGTGTTAAGTAATCTCTGGTGTCTTTTTCTAATAAAGTGACTGTGAAATATGTACGCATAATGAATACATTCATTTCTTTTGTCCATTTATAACGCGTAGTTTTTACTACCGTGGTGGGACCAGGATATTCGGCAATAGATGCCTCCTGTTCAACATCCTCGGCAGTTCCTGTGTGTGTGATGATAGATGAGCGTGATGCAGATGACTGTGAATCTTGTTGCAAGAACATTTCATGTTCTTCATATGAAGCTGGTGATGATGGAATTGATGAGAATAGTGATGAAGTTGATGATGAGGTGATTGGATGATTATCGGCTGTAGTATTTTCTTCGACTGAAGCCCGCCTGCTCAACTTCAAGTCGCCAACGGATCGCATGCTGTAGCATCCAGCGTTGGCTCCAGATGCGCCCCGGCGCCCCCCGGGCAGCGGCCGTAAGTGGTATCTTTCATGTGTGCGGTTCTTTGTTGGTTGGTTTTTGGGATCGTTGGTTTGGGGGTATAACAAAGCTGATATTTTGTTTTTCGATTTTAGATCTTCCCATTAGGGGTAATAGTCAAGATGGTGTGACTATTTATTTAGTGCTCCCCGTAAGCCCCCCCACCACGACAAGGTGATCCCTTGGGGGGGTTATTATTATTATTATTATTATAACAATGTTTGGTACATATAATTAAAACTTGCATATTGTATGAAAATATAAATTCTGTATCTTTTTTCTTAAGGTTTATTAAGTGTTACATTTATCAAGGTCATAATATGTTGCAAATATATTCTATAGCTGCTTGCATGTTGAAGTTTGCAATATGAAATGATGATTAATTAAGAAAATTGGAAATCAATATTAGAATGATAACAAAATATATAACATTTCGCATATCTTGGGGAAACCTTAGTCTGTACTGTTTTCTAACAAAGGTCTCTAGACGCGATACGGAATAGCATAAGTACTTTTATACAGGTCTGTGTTGCTATAATGCAATGATGTGCCTGTATCAGGTGGCACCAAGTATGGACGGCAACCTTGTACTATGGAGATTGGGTTCCTCTAATTAAAATAACCTAGGGGCCGGCATTCAAAAACTTGCATCATACTAGGAAAGTTGTGGCGTACGGTTCTCCTTTAAATGATATTCAAAACATCTTTAAATTTGTATAATAGTAACTCCTTGTACTATATAACGTTTTAAAGTATATGGACGAACTCTTATGGATATTTTTATACTGTGGCAAAACTTGGAGAGAATAACAGGCTTTTCTGAAAAAAAAAACTTTCAATATGCCAAAATTATTAACAAAATATTATATTTTTAATGTTAAACTAATTTTACTTTTTCAGGTTATTTGATAATGAAATGGACTTTGTTGATTCTTTGCTTATCGAAGATGTTCGTAATAACTCTGCTTGGAATCAGCGATATTTCGTCATGAACAATCATCAGGGCTGGTCAGATCTTAATGTGCAGAGGGAAATATGCTACACTTTAGAGAAAATAAAATTCGTGAAAAATAATGAAAGTGCCTGGAATTATCTCCGTGGTGTTCTGCTCCATGATAAACGTGGGATGAGTGGAAATGCGGTCGTGATATCATTTTGTGAAGAACTGTACAAGAACAGATGCCGGTCGCCATTTTTACTAGCCTTTTTAATAGATATTTGCGACGAGGCCATCAAGAAAGGAGAAGCTACTACCTGTTTGTACAATGCAGATCGAGCTATTGAACTGTGTCAAGCGCTAGCCACCAAATATGATAAAATAAGATCAAAATATTGGAACTACTTAAGTGATAGATTCAAGAAGAACCAGAGTGAGGAAAGTGATACCAATAATGTCAATGTATAGTGTATTTTTTAATATTTTTGTGGCATTTCGATCCGATAACAGCTCCAGTTAAGGTGTAATATGCAAATAAATAAATTTATTCATTTACGATAACATGTTTTTGGTATAAACAGTTTTCATTTATAAAACATTATATGATTTTAATTTAAATACCTACAGATCATATTAGAGAAATACTAAGATTGGAATAAAGTATATACATATTACATTGGAAAAAACTGCATGCGTCATTATTTGGCAGTCAGTTAACGCAGTCGCATAATAGCTATTAGTAGCAATATTCCATTTTTATTAATAAAGCATAATAATATGTACCTTGGTAGTTAATAACTGTGCTACACGCACTGTATTTTTTGTTTATCGAACATAAATATTGTTCTAAACTGCAATAAAATTGATATATACTTACACAAGAGTATTTGAACAGTGTGATTCTCTGAAGGGATAAATTTAGCCGAAACGAAAAACATTATCAGCATATATTGTATTATATCCAATTTGTAACGGGCTCGTTATCGTCTGGTCAAAACAAATCTCGACTTATTCCATATTAAACATCGACAAAACTAAGCATGCTGATATAAGTAATTCGGCAGAATAAAAACGATTCTTGTGTTAAGAAATTATATTCTTTAATTGATTGTACCATGTTGGTTTAAAATAATAAGTAACTGCCATGGCCATTAGAATAATAAAAAAAAAATCATAATTTCCTCAGAACTAACTGAGATATGAAACATCTGTCAGCCATGGCATCTTTCATATTAGCTGAAAAGACACCTGAATAAAATGAAACGGCAAGATAACTTTGTAATTTATATTTAAAATAATCAAACCTCTAAATCTTTCACAATGTGGAGAAAAATACAAGAGCCCAACTCGAAGTCGGAACCAATACAGCTGTTATATCTAAAACAATTATTGCTTAACAATAAATGCAAATGTAGAATTTGTGTTGATCAAAAGAAGTCATCTCTAAACGAGGATAAGGAAATACAAGTAAAAGATAAAGATTCCAAAATTTTTTCTACAGCTAAATTAGATCTAAAGCTTCGAGAAATAAGGTCTATCAATGTGTTGTCGAGTTCGATCCGTTCTTGTAAGGATATAATATGCCCAGGCTGTTTTATGGTCTTAAATCTACTGCACCAAAAGTATTTAAAAGATGAGACATCAGAAACTACTCCCTACATGTATAATTGCGATAAATCAACAGACAAAGTTATATGTTATTCTGAAAAATCTACGTCCGCCACTAACCAAGTTCTGCCTGTCTCTAACCAAATTTTACACACTGTAAGTGATGACCTTTCTTCTGACGACGCACTTTTATCAAAAGCTCGAATTGATAAACTAAAAAAAGAAAAAGTAAGTTTCATAGAGCATCAAAACCATCGACCTCAAATTATACAATCTATTCGTGGGGACTGTTTTTGCATAGAAAATTTTATTAATTCCATAAGGCCACCTTTATAATTATAAATCCAGATATTTAATATGGTGAATCATTTTTTAACGTAAAAAAATATTTAATTTGTTTTTATGGTGAATAATAGAACAATAATTATTGTTATTGTAAATTTTATTATAACCACTACTAACTTGGCCTAACTGTTTGAAGCCATTAACAAGAGAATTGAATATAATTATTACTGTGTCATGGCGAGGCAATAATAGCGAAAAGAAAGTGAAGGAAATTTAAAATAAAACTGAGAGAAATTTAAATATTTGGTTCTTTCTTCTCTGTCGCGATTGAAAAAGTGTTTTACTTGAGTGAACTTACATAAACAATAATTAAAGTAAAATATTTTTCACACCTATTAAAAATGAAAATCTATTGACCCATGATATACACCGAGATAAGAGTACGTATTGAAAACTAAATGTTACTCTTTGAAAAACCTGAATTATATTTTTGCTCGTTTTTAGATTGGAACATTTTAAGTCTTGAGGAAATACATTTTCCGTTTCAGTTCCACATATTATAAATTTAAATATCTAGATTGCAATCGAGCTAGACAACCCAAACAACCTTGAGAAAGTTTAGAATGTGACTTTGTTTGATTGGTATCAAGCTCCACTCTGAATAATTTATCGTTTGCGAACATTAATAATATCTATTCAGACTTTATAAATAGTTCATTGTTTTTGCGTTATAATTTAGGATATTATATTTGACTGACGCGGTTTCTACGTACCTAATATAAATGAAATTGATAAGTGAAAGAGATTATAACTAAATGAATTAATATATTAAAACAATAAATTAAATATACATTTAGTAATATATTACTTAATATACACGATGCTTTCACGAAGCGGCGTAATGTTTGATAAATCTTGCAGAGGGGTCTGAAACTTGCACCCATTTAGGCATCCAGTAATACGGTGTAAAGTTGTGTTGTCCAGGAAATGATTTTTCAAATATATATCGATAATATTCGGACTCTGTTGAAGTAGGCTGCAGTCCGGAATAAGAGACTTTTGTTTTTGGCAATCTCTCTTGAATGATTTCGTTGATTGTAGTAAATAATGATTTCTTTACGGATGCGACTCCATCACTAAACGCCTCCTTGTGCCTGAATAAGATTGAATCGGGCAACAAGCCAGTACCCGCAAAGCTATTACGCAACAAATGTTTTTCAACTCCGTTTTGAGGTTGTCTCATTGAGGGTTCAATACTGAGGTAGTGATTTGTGAATTGAAGGTCTAAAAATGGCACTCTAAGTTCCAGACTAAATGCGCTTGTAGTTCTATCTGCTCTTAATCCATCATATAGGTATATATCAGACAGAAGTCGTATGCTTTCATCATGTGCAGCATTTGCGTCAGGGGCATCTCTAAAGTAAATATACCCTTGAGCTACTTCATCTGCTCCTTCGCCGCTGAATACAACGGTGGTGTCAGTATTTTCCTTAATGTATTTTGACAAGAGATACATCGGCAGACTAGCGCGTATTGTAGTTATATCATATGATTCTAAATGGTATATTACATTATCCATTTCTTTTCTTACATCATTTTCATCAAATTTCACTTCATGGTGCTCTGTACCAAGATATTCGGCTACTGTACGCGCTGCAATAAGATCTGGTGAATCTCCCATCCCTATTGCGAATGTTTGAATTTTATACGGAATTTTATTTATTTTCGCTAATTTGACAACCAAAGCTGTTATAAGTGACGAGTCTAGCCCTCCGCTCAATAAGCATCCAATACGCCTGTCAGACATTAATCTTTTGTTACATGCTGCTTCTAATAAATAAGCTGTTTTTTTATATACATTTGGCAACGCTGCTAGTTTAGCATCTGACACAAATGTTTGGAAGCGTGGGGACATACCAGGTGTATAATATCTTTCCGTAAAGTTGAGTTTCACTTTTCCTCCATCTAACATATCCCATTCTTCTACATGGCCGGGTCGAAATTGTTCCAATGTTGAGATTCCACTAGCTCTTTGCTTTAATTCTATGAGACCTTTTGCTTCAGAACAAACACCCATGCTGTTATTTTCTTCATCGTGCAATTTAAATAGAGGCCTTACTCCATACGGATCTCTTGCAATGTAAATTTTGCGAGCGTCTCCATCTACTAAGCAAAATGCAAAAACACCATCAAGCATTTTAACAGCCTCGATTATTCCAAAAGTTTTATAACAATGAATAATGGACTCAACGTCGCAGTTAGTTTCATAATTGAAATTGTATTGTTCTCTTAGTCTTTTACAGTTGTAAATTTCACCGTTACAAATAAGAGTGATCCGAGGATATTGGTGTAACCGCATTGGCTGCATGCCATATAATCCATCAACAATGGACAATCTTTGGAAACCTAATATTGCATGAGGTTCTCTAGAATCATGTTCAATGCGCCACGCATCTGGACCTCGATGTGAGATACAAAATAAACATTTGAAATATGTTGATTGATGGCTCTGATCTATTCCAAATATTGCCCATATTCCACACATGGTGATCTGAAAAAATAAATACCAAATTTAACATATCCCTTCACCATAAGACAAGTGGCATAGACCAGTGCCAAACTGTTCAAAATATCGTAAAAAAATCTTAGCATTAAACGAGTGGTCGGAAAATTTAGTTGATGACGTAAATAACGAAAGAAAAATAGTATAGACGCCAGTACTGGAAGGAGAGTGGAATAAATATTATATATTTTAGGGGTTTGTACCATTGAGTTATTATTACTACAACTCAATGGTTTGTACTCGGTTTTTTACGGCTAAACTATGCAAAACGCAAGTAATAAAAATATTATCTTCTAATTTCCAGGCCACGTCGCAAATTACACCCACTTAGCTTTTTATGTGTATGTGAGGAATAGAAATGTTTTTTAACTGTTTCTTGTGTTGTGTGAAGGTTTTGGACACATCTCATTTTTATTATTTAACAGTCTTATCACTTATCAGACGAACAACAAACCTATTTTTTGAAAGTTGGTAAAAAAATATAGGATCACGGTTTTATTATATTCTCATATTATAAAATTGAAAAGTTGGTTCGTTGAACGCGCTAATCTCAAGAAAAAAATACCAATATAAAAATAATAACTTTTATTGTAGAATACGATAGAATATGTTATCGAGGAAGGCTAAAATATGCATGTCGCGAGTTGTCCGCTAATCGGGTGCATAAACTTAATTATTCGTCCTATTGTCGATTTGTACGAATATCTATCACTTTTTTATCTATAATTAATAATATCTATATATTCAACCGACTTCCAAAAGGAGGAGGTTATCAATACGTCTGTATGTTTTTTTTTATGTTTGTTAGCTCAGAACTTTGAACTGGGTGAACCGATTTTGATGATTCTTTTTTTACCTGAAAGGTAGTGCTTCCCGTGTGGTCCCATTTTAATATTTTCCCGTTCTGACAATGGCATCCATGAGAAAACCATATAAGTCTTAAATCGACGACCCGTTTGGCTCAGTTGGTAGTGACCCTACTTTCTGCGCCAGCGGTCGCGGGTTCGAGTCCCGCTGGGGGCATTCATTTGTTGAGCACAAATGCTTGTACTCCAGTCATGGGTGTTTATATTTATAATATGTATGTATTTAAAATTTATATGTGTAGTATATCAACTATCTGGTATCCGTAACACAAGCTTTGCTTACCACGGAACTAGATGGCGCTGTGTCTAATAATGTCCCAACATATTTATTTTATTTATTTATTTATTTACATTAATCATGTGCGCGACAAATGAACGAATAACTTAATATCACGCCAACCGATTTCGATGATTCTTTTTTTATTAGAAAGGACGTACTCTAAGGGTAGTTTGATGAGAGTTTGGTATGGTTCTGATGATGGGATCCTTGACAAAGTAACGGAACTCTTCAATTCTTAGGAGCAAATTACGATGCTCGGCCGAATCTTTTATAGGCTATTCGGATATTTGAGTCATGTACCGTAACTGATGATGGAAGGTACAACTCCTCAACGGTTAGCAGTTTAAAGAAAATTCTTTTAATATAATACGCAATTATGGACCGATAGTTGTATATTTTCAGGCTATTAGGTTTGCCTTATAATAGAAGGTAAATTTTTATAATCATTAAATAACACAATACGTATTTACGTACATTCTGCTAAAAATTTAAAAATAAATTATTTTTAACAAAAAAACAATAACCGACTTCCAAACTAAATAAATCTAAACTAAAAAGTAGAAAATAATACTTTTAAGAACTTTGTTAATTTTGAAGTCGGTGCCATTCGACTAATCTATTAATTTGTAAACATAATCAAAATACCTGGCTGGCACCGACTCCAAAATTAACAAAGTTCTTAAAAGTATTATTTTCTACTTTTTAGTTTAGATTTATTTAGTTTGGAAGTCGGTTTTTGTTTTTTTGTTAAAAATAATTTATGATATAGAATAAATGATTTTTAGACGCGGGATATATGCAAAAAATAAAAGAAAATAACTTTACGTACCGTGCTGAAAATGTTCGATCGGATGATAAAGAAACAATTAAATTCGTCCAACTATTGTCGGTTAATTATTTCTTTATCATTAATTTGTTAGTATTAATTGGACGAAGAATTAAATTTATTCATCCGACTAGCGGACGAGACACTGCGCTAAAATATACGCTATATAAAATTACATGGTACCTATAACAACATTAATTCAATCTAGGAATTTGATTTCCGTCATTTAAACGCAAGGGGAGCCGCGGGAAATGCTCATAAATAACAAGCCAAAAGAAAATCATTCGCTAAAAATCCAGGCAACGTTTTTAAACTAACACGTAGGTATGTTGGAAAACAGCATGAACTTAAAAATAATGGTCGTATAAGCATTAAATAAATTAAAATATAGTAGGTACCTTAAATATTAAAACTAGGTTATTTTATATTTCTAGGTTATTTGACAATAAGGTTTAAATCGTATTCATTTACGTGGATTATCTGATGCAATAGGTAAGTATTCTTCTCATTTCCAAAATGTATTGAATACAATAGGATGATATTATAATGATATAACATATAACTGTACCTACTTATAAAATAAAATCTGGTAAAAATAAATGTAGTTAGTAAATGCAAATTAATAAAAACCCGCAACGTTATGTCCATATGGTAATTACAATAGTATCGTCTTTAGGTTAAGTCTATTAAACTAAATATAAATAATATGAAAAACATGTGTGTTGTATACACATCTTTTGTTTTAAACGATTCCCGAACTTAATTATTTTTTATTTATTAGAATATAATGGTGTGTGTTTAAGTAAATAAAGTGGTACCTAACGATAGACGATGTATTTCGTCCACACACGCCGGCAGCCGAAGACTAGTAAAAACTAAACAATTATAACTGAGTCTGTACAGGAATAACTTTTTCTTATTTTGTCGCGGTCAGTAATATAAAACGTATGAGTTCACGTAGCAGTTTGTAAAGACTATAGACTACAATGTTTTTTCAACTTACTTTTCAATTTTCATGGATCTTTATATATTCATCCTGCGTCAACTCAATAGTCAATATGACAATTGACAATTATTGATTTCAGATTTGACAAATGACATTTTTATACTAATCTGTGGTATGGACTATGGAGGGTAGAGATAAGGAGGACCAACTCGTACATGAACAAGTGGCAGTAAAAACGCGTCCAGTAAGAGTGGCGCTGCAGTAGCAGTCGATAAATTTTAAAGAAAGCGCCAAACGTAATTAGAAAAAAATTACGCTTTCTCTCTGCAGTATTTTGTTTATATTTACTAAAACAGTTTTTAGACTACGTAAATAGTTGAGGTTTTGTATACTAGCATTTTACTAACTACTTGAGTCATTAAAATTTTAAAATATTTGAACTCAGCTAACTTTACTCCATTTATAACAGCTATGTTCATATTGTGACTATTCGTACGCCAGCGCTATTGTGGTAGGTAATGGAAACTTTATTTTCAGTATACAGCTGGACACGTTTTCAACTTTCCCCTCATATGAGTCGGTTCTCCTCACTGACCTCTATAATACCACTGGACTGGCTGTTCCAAGCGTTTGACAGCAATTTTTTTGTGTCCATTTGAAGCGCCAATAGCGAGAGTCCCGAGAACTAATTGTGACGTATATTGCAAAAGACAGCGAGAAGTGATTGCTTACTGTAAAGTAATTTTGCATTTTCGTTGTTAATATAAATAATTATGATGATACGGTTATTGATTAATAAAAATAAAAAAATAAAAATCTTTATATCGACATCATTAGTTTTAGTACCACGAACTCTCGCTACGTCCGACAGCGGCGGACAGCGCCAAAATGGCGAATATCAAGCAGCCACAAAAGCACGTTGACAACAGCCAGTCCAGTGGTATTATAGAGGTCAGTGGTTCTCCTTATCTCTACCCTCCATAGTATGGACTTGGAGGTAAGGAGGACTATCTCTTTGTATGAAAAGTGTCCGTCGAAATGTATTAAATTAGGGTGGTGCCCACTGACCTCTACTTACCTTACCATCGACATTGTCGTGTCTATGTCGATGAAAAACATGTATTTAATTTTATTAGAAAATACAAATATCCGGCTAACCATCATATGTGTATGTCGTAGAAAGATAGATTTGCAAAAAAAAAAAATTATTATCAATTTTTGTTGTCATTTGGTACAAAAGAGTCTTCCGTAAAATGCTTCGAGCAAATTCTGCTGTGCTTTTTTGAAATCAGTTGAACCTATTGATGCACTGAATCCATTTAATTTCCATCCATTCATTTAGGAAATCTGCAACAGTATTGCATTGATTACCGACAAGTGACAACCATTTTTACATCACTAGTAACCTATACTTACCGCAATTTATTTTTCAAAAAAATCATAACAGAAAGCAAATACGTTTATTCTTTTGAGTATAGTACAGTACTGTTTTATCTTACCGTTTATCACTTTTATATTTCCAATATTGAACAATATATCTCTAAACAAATCGATGATATGTTAACGATTCGTCCTCATTTTCTTTTCTCGAACATATTTCTTGGTATAAAGCCCATAGGCTTTATACCCTTCAACTATACAAGACATCTTGTCCAGAGCACTGTACACCTCACGAATAAACTTTCTGGCCACGTTCTTAGACAGAAAATAATAATTATATCCCTTTTTTCACTCAGTGAATTCGACAAACTCTCGACATGTATCAACAAAACATAATACTAAAAAATTAGTTTGATAGCCGACTTGAAGTTTTTGACATCTGGGATAGAATATTTGTATTTGTTAGCATTATATGGTGACCAAAGGTGACCATTTAACATTTCTCATTTTTGGCTTTGTGACACTTTTAAAAATAATATAAACAAACAGCTATGTTTTGTTTCACTCACACCTAATGACCTGCTTACTGACCTAAATGAGTAAACTATAGATAACTCGGTTTTTATTTTAGCCTGACTTCTACTCTTTAATTATTCTGAGAGTAGGCGGCGGAGCGGCGCGGAGCAGCGGAGTTATATCAAAATATTTTTTTGCCTCACTGAAAAAAAAGTAATTTTAACTATACTTACTAATTTTGAAATAAAAATTGGACAAAATCTAAAAGGTAACAGTAAGCAATAAAAAATTATGATAGTATGCATAAAATATACGGCTTTTAGATTTTTTCATTTTGTACAAATAAGAAAGTTCAAAAATATCTACAAAAGATTGGTCACCCATACAATTATGTCTGCGCATACCGTGGCTTAACCTGTGGATATGGAGGGTAGAGATAAGGAGGACCAACTCGTACACGAACAAGTGGCAGTAAAAACGCGGTAAATTAGGGTGGCGGCGCCACATTGCTAATGGATAAATTTAAAAATCTTATTCGTGGTGGCGCCACGGTGCAAGTGGGCTAAACACACTTCACTCAGTTTACCGCTGCTATGTTCATATTGAAACTATTCGCCCGCCAGCGCTATTGTGGTAGGTAATGGAAACTTTATTTTCAGTATACAGCTGGACACGTTTTCAACTTCCCCTCCATATGAGTCGGTTCTCCTTATCTCTACCCTCCATACCTGTGGATGAACCGTTAACCGTTTGCCACCTTAGTTCCATGAAAAAAAGTCTATGGTATTCTCATTTGTAGCAATATACTCTATGGGTACCATGGATGTGATGGCCGATGAGTACTATATCGATTATCACAGTCTAAGTACAAAATAGACTACTTAAATCTACAAGTCAGCAACAATATATCCTATAACTTACAAGGTGTAGCACCATATTACTGATATTATTTGCTAAGTTTTATACTAAGAGAGACAAACCGACAAAGATGCAAAATTCGTTTTTCTCGTATAAGTACCGTATTATAACATCAAGCATTTAGTAAAAAGTTGTTATTTTGAAGTGGCAAACAGACACTTCATATCTATTTATTTGCATCTAGACGTTACTCCGAAGATATCCTTACCTACACTTACATTTGGAGCCTTCTTTGACTGCAATCTAATAAGACTTAAATGAGAATTGCTTTTACCTTTATAACAGGTTTTACTCATGTATTCTACTTTGCTTTTTTATTTGGAGGAGGGTTTATTTTAATCTTTTCCGATCTTAGTTGAAGATACATCTAGCGATATTTAAAACCTTTGGTAGAAATAATATCAAATATTTTTTGAAAGTACAAAGCTAAAGTGATTTATTTGTACAAGAAAGAATCCTAACAAATTAGCTATTGTTTGTTGTTGAGTTTTCGGCTCAGTTTTGTTTCATATTGCTTTTTATGGAAAAGAAGCGAATAATAAAACATTTACATCATATCATGTGAGTATTAACAATATATTATAATGAAGCAAGACCCATTAGTATTCTGAACTATAAACTTTGTAAATTCGATAGTTGCTTTACCTGCAGGCTGCAAGCCATAGTTTAGACTGGTGACATTACATTTAAAAATACAACAAATAAACTGTATGTTTACATGTTTATATTTATTTGTCGGAAACCTCATGAGTTATAACTTATAGTTAGAACAAGCAAATCCGGCTCGCTTCGCTGGGCGTAAGTTAAAATAAATTAAACGGTTCAAATAACTTTCTAATAAAATTTTGTCCGTTCCGTAATAAAGTCCTGTCAAAATCGGTCCACCTGTTTTGGAGATTACCGGAACAAACAGACAGTCAAATACATATTTTAAAAAAATGATTTTTTAATGTAAGTATTATAAATTATTTCATGTGCACACTTAAAGAAAAGCTGTTAATATTAAATTAACTTTAATTTTATTTATATATATGTACTGATTGAACAAACAGTAAGGAAAAAATACATAAAAATTAAAATTATGTGAATAACGGTGGAATTACAATGTCTTCCAGTCAAGCCTGCATGTGGGAATTAGTGTTAGATAAATGGACAGAAAGTGCATAAAGACAAAAAAGAAAGTATATAAATACCAAAATATAAATAAATACAATAGGTACATATAATATGTATAGTGAACCGGGGTTATTGCAACTTCGGGGTTATTGTGTCTAATCATTTTATCTTCCTTCACAAATCGATTTATGAGAAACTACCCTACTAGTTAGATAGAGAAACTAATGCTTAAAAAAGTGGATTATAGAGTGTGCTTCTATCGCGTCTACTGTTTTACTGATGGCGTATTTTTATCATTAAACATTTTTTTGTTCAGTGTTCTGGAAACTTACTGTTGTATTTTATTTCATAAAATTTTACTGCGAGCCTTATTGAATAAAATTTTCTGGTAAGAAAAATTAGAATGAATAAGTCCTTGTTAATTGATAATTAATTTCTTTCTCTGCCGTAGTTCTCTAGAGTTATTTATAAAGATACATTAACCCCGCGAAAATTGTTACACGGGGTTATTGTGTCTACAAAGAAAGACACAATAACCCCGCTGATTTTAGTATGGAAATAAAATTTTAATTTAAAATAGTGATGCCAACGTATTTTTATCGATAAAGTGAAAAACAGACTTTGTAAGTAAATGGTAGGTAACAGGTACATTTTTTTAAAAATATTTACATAATTATTTAAGTACGATTTTTTTAGATGATGCTCACCTATAAAATAATATACCTAAAAGTGACCTAATATTTTTATTTATTTAAATCAGCCAACGGTTGGTGGGGAAATCGGTGGACATACCTACATAAAAAACATATATACAGTGGAACATATAACCTTCTCCTTTTTTGCAGTCGGTTAAATATACATGAAAACGTGTTATACTCAAAACTAGCGGGACCTGCGGCTTCGCTCGCGCTCAAAATTACAAAAAATATTTTTGGTTTTATGCTATATCTCATAACGTACCAACGATTGATTTCCCACTTAGTTTAGTTTAATTTTACTACTGCTCTATCGCCGTTAGATGCTGGCATAGAATATCACCACCCCATTTCTGGCTGAGGGTGTTTAAAAGGCGACTAAGACATAAACAACGGAGGAAGGGTGGCAGCATTTTCTAGTACAATTTTTCAAGTACAACTAAATGCAATCGTCAATGACGACTCGACCTGGCATCACTGAACATGCGCACACGAAGCTATATTCCTTAAAATTAGTATGATGAGGTGAAATCTATGTATGAGGACATTAGTAGAGCCATACATAGCTCCAAAACCGACATTACGTCATGGAAGACTCCAAAATGAAACTAGACAAACGAGAAGGCGACGAGCTGAAAGCGGGGCAAATTGGAATTTCAAATTTAGATGTGGAAACCATCGGGGGTATTTACTAGCACATTTTATGGAAGGTAGAAGAAAAGGAGGGACTCTTAGAAAAGGATGTTCTCCTTTTTCAAGTTACGAAACCACAGGAAGTGGACGTGGATAAGCCCTGATGGTACAATTAAAATGAGACTTCATTATGTAGATGAAGGAAGAAAATATTCAGTAACAAGTGACATACCTCGCCTCGTTCGGGTTCTTCCCTAGGTATCCCTAGGTATACCCAGGTCCCTAGGTATTTTTTACAAACTTTGATTTTTTTTTTGCTTATTATTAAAAACCTTCCTCCTCCTTCCTTTTTTCGACGAAGTCACAGATATCTTCTCATGGCGATACATCTTATTTGAAATATCCCGTTACACCTTGGAGCATGTCTTTCTGCCCAAAGCTGGGGCTTGTAGCCGTTTGAGCGAATGACCTGTCAATCTTGATCTGTAAATTTTTTTCATAGAGTAGTTGGGATCTCAAACCATAGAATACGCAGGGAAAGTCATCTTTGATTTTGACGTATCCCTGACGTATCGATTAATACAATTAGTACCGAAACAGAGTACCGGATATTGAAGACCATACATTTTCCTTGCTTGATTTTTTTCTGACTACGTATCCGGATAACTGTCAGATATCAGTTGGGGCCCCCCGGGTCCATCTAACCCTTGCCTGGTACGTTCAAAGGTGCCCATAGCCACCTTCTTTTTCTCTTCTCAGCCCATATACGTCCACTGCTGGACATAGGCCTCCCTCAAAGATCCCCACGAAAAACGGTCTTGCGCCCCCCGTATCCATTGGGGTCCAGCGACTTTAACTAAGTCGTCGGTCCACCTTGGGGGAGGCCTGCCCACGCTTCGCTTTCAGGTTCGTGGCGGCCACTCTAGAACTTTGCGTCCCCATCGACCATCCGTTGTACGAGCAATGTGCCCCGCCCATTGCCACTTGAGCTTGGATATTCGGTGGGCTATGTCGGTGACATTGGTTTTTCTGCGTATCTCCTTGTTTCTAATACGATTACGCAGGGAAACTCCGAGCATAGCCCTCTCCATTGCTCTCTGTGTGGCCTTGAGCTTTATTATGAGGCCCATCGTGAGCGGCCACGTTTCTGTGCCGTATGTCATCACTGGCAACACACACTGATCAAAGCTACTTGGACAGTTTGTCCAAGGTATACATACAACCCTATTACCATACCTCATCAACAACTTCAAGCAACATAGAGTCACTGATAGAAACTGGAGTGGTTGAAACATGGACATTCGACATAATTTTCGTTTTTAAAATGTTTATTTGAGACCAACTCGCTCGGGGACTTTATTGAGGTCATTTAGCATAATACTGAGGTCCTCCACGGTCTCAGCCATGACCAGCTATATATCGTCGGCAAATCGGAAGTGAGTGATGTACTCGGCGTTGATATTGATGCCGAGTCTGTTTCAGTCCAGGACCTTGAAGACATCTTCCAATGCAGCCGTAAACAATTTCGGCGAGATGACATCGCCCTAATGTACTCCTTGCTGCAATTGGATGGTTCTAGAGTTCCGATCCTGAAGTCGGACTGAAATAAGGGCGTTTTCAAATAGACACTTCAACACTTCGATATACCAGTGGTCCATCTGCCACCGTTGGAGAGACTGCAGCACAGCTCAGGTCTCTATCAAATCGAAGGCTTTTTTGTAGTCCACAAACGCCAAGCAAAGAGGCAAGTTACATCCCTCGGTCTTTTGTATAATACCGCAGCGTATGTGTGTGGTCTACGGTACTGAAGCCTTTACGGAAGCCAGCCTTTTCGGGAGTCTGGAAGTCGTAAACCTGCTATCTAGACGGTTCGTGATGATTCTCGAAAACAGCTTGTAGACATGGCTAAGAAGCACTATGGGAAGTTCTTTAGCAAGGTATAATCGCGTTTTTTAAAGTACAGTACCATAGCGCTTCTGCTCCATGCTCGTGGGGCCGTACTTTGGAATATGACAGAATTAAATAGCTTCTGAATGGCCTCAAGGATCGGTTTTCCACTCGCCTTCAGAAACTCTGTCATAATTCCATCTGCACCCTCTGCTTTGTTGTTTTTGAGCTGTGTGAGAGCCATCCTAATCTCGCTCAGGCTAACGTCCGAGATTTCTTCGGTATAGTGTCAGGTAAGTCCGGTCCAGACTGATGGGTTGTCGCGTTGATGCAAATTGCTGTCCATAAAATCTTTCGATCTCGCCCATAAGCTCAGGATTAGATGAAACGATCTTACTGTCGTTACGAGCCGGCTTTATCCAATAGACAGATCGCTCGTTAAAAATGTTGGAGCCTTTGTTTCGCTCTATAGCGTCCATAATACTCACAGTATTAAAAGTGCGAAGGTCACGTATTAGGGATTTTTTTAATTTTTTTTTATACTATATAAGTGCTTGACTACGTTCCGCCTGATGGTAAGTGGTATCGCAGTCATAGATGGTAAGTCGCACTAATTCAGTAGCCACCTATTCACTCTAGCCTTGAAGGCACATAATGTATTAATCGGACGGAAATACTGACGCAGGCAGGTTGTTCCGATCCTTAGCCGCACGTATAATAAATGACGTAGCGAATCGCTTCGTCCGGACGGATGGAATGTCTACGACATAACGATGGAAACTAGCAGATCGGGTCGCCGGATAATAGAAAGGGATAGGGGAATTAGGTCGTGTAGTTCTTGCGCACACTCACCGAAATGCAACCTATAGAGTACACATGCAACCTATAGAGTACACAAGCAAGCAAGCAAGGGCTGGCAACCCTAGGTCGGTTATCGAGGCTTTGTAAGTTGGCTTTTACCAGCGTAGGGTTACCAATAAGCCTCTGCGCACGCGTCTCAATCGAGTCCAAGGCCGACAGATAGCATTCCGCAGCACCAGCTTAAATGTGACTACAGTGACTACATGAAATACACGCAAGACCGTACTTGAGCTTTATATAAATTAATAAGCTGTCCCGGTGTGAAAAACTGACAGACCTTTGCGAGGATGCCAACTTTCCTCGTTGCTACATTAGCCTTAGACTCGATGAACCGCCCGTAGTTCATGTTGGGGGTAATGTCCATCCCTAGTACCTGCAGACGGTCAGTGTATTCCAGAGGCATATGTCGGAAAGTAGGAGTCAAGTTTAAAGGACTCCTTTTTGTGGTGAACAGGCACGCCTATGTTTTGGTGGCGTTGAAACTCACAAGATTGGCATCGCCCCAAGTGGAGACTGCCCTGACTGTGACATTAAACCGCTTAACCATGGCCTCTCTTTCGGACTGAATTTAATCTCTACTGACCCGAGGATTCGGTAGGTATCTCTCTTCAACAGTGCTGTCGTCTGCGTGCCCATAGATAACGGGTATAAGCAGATCGGTAATATGCAAATGGAACAAAGTGGCAGAGAGAACAGGTACCTGAGGAACTCCAGAGTTGGTCTTTAAGAGTTGTGATGAACAACCCTCAACCACAACTATGAGTGGTCGCTCAGGAAAACTTTAATCCAGCCAATCAGGTCAGGAGATATGTTATAGGCTGAAAGCTTGCTTATAAGGCTAGCGTACCAGACCCTGTCATAGGCCTTTGAGACATCAAGATAAACGGCAATCGCCTCCCTGCCTCGCTCAAAAGCGTCGCCAAAAGTGTGATTGGCATACACTAGAAGGTCCCCAGTCGACCGATTCCGACGAAACCCATATTGTCGATCACTGAGGAGATCGTTCTGTTCTAGGTATGCTTGCAGAGTATGGAGGTGATTGAGATCGGACGATAATTGGCAGGGTCGGCACGGCTACCTTACTTACGACACAATACTCTCTTTACCTCATTATCAGTTGGATGGAGATTTCAGCCATTGAGAATACGCAGTGAGATAGATGTGGTGGAGTAGCATTGCCAGACAAATATGAATTTTGGGCAAAAAGAGAAGCAAGCACTTTACCGCATGAGCCAGGGATCCGTCAAGTTTTACAAGCGGTGGCTATGAGGGTTGTCAGATGTTCGGCTCGACTCTCGACCGCTTTGGCAAGGGACCAAAAAGCTCTGCTGCTAGATGGTTGGGCAGAGAGCTTTGCGTCATTATGTGTAAATCGGTCAAGACGAGCCTTCTTTAATGTGTTTTTGTAGGACTTGGTGGCTAAGTTAAAGGCTCTCTTCTAGAATCTCACATCCGGAGCTTTGCGGTCTTGAGCGTCAACCCAGGCAAGGTAAGCTTATGCTTTTTAGCAAAGGTGCATTCGGAATTAAACCATGGGCGAGCTTTGCCACCAACGGATACATCGGTGCATGGGATAAAGTATTCCATCACTTGTACCACATCAGTTATAACAACTGCACATTTAGACGGATCTGGAGAAAAGAAGCAGACCTGCCGCCAAGGAAAGGATGCAAAAAAGAGTCGCATCTCATCCCAATCTGCTGACTTGTGTGGCCATACTCGCTTAACACCAATAGAGTCGTTAAATGGTGGATAAAAAGACATACAGTTTACACCAGACAGTTGTCAGAGCTACCCAATGGGGATGAAACCTGGATGTTATATCTGTCTGGATCAGTTGTCAGCAGAAAGTCCAGACAATTAGCTGTGTGGCCGTATACATCGACTACCTTTGTTGCTTGCTCAATCAACTGGGAGAGTCCAAGTGACACCGCATACTTCCACGCTTCTCATGGTCCGTCTTCTGGTATGGGAACAGCCAATCTTCATGATGGGCGTTAAAGTCCCTCAGAAAGACACGCTGCGCAGTGGGGCACCGTTGTATAGCCATATCAGCTTTCCTCACTGAGATGTTCAAGCAATCGAGTTGTCTCCTGGTCACCTGTGTGCAATTGGTAGACACAGGAATACAGGATCTTTTCGATTCCTGTAACTACGATTACCCAAATCGTAGAGAATATGGGGTCTTTAAGATGGCGGAGACGCTGGAAACAGAGGTTTCGCACCTACAAATAGACTCCGGCCCATGAGTTGAAATTATATTCCAACGTATAGCCGGGTGAGTCCACGTAAGCAGCGCTTATTGGACATTGAATGTCTACGTCTGTGTCTACTTCAAAAAGAGCATCGAATCGACTTCGAAATCTGTTTATTAAGTTGCCGGTATTTAGACGCGTCATCCGACGACTGCAAAACCATCTCTCTTCTTTCCTTCATGAGCTCGAGGGTAGGATCAGAGATCTTTTTGGGTCTATTTTAAGAAGAGCATCATGTATTTAGACGCAATTATAGGAGTTCACATCGCTATCTAGGCAATCGAAATCGAAACGGTTTTGGAGTTCTAACTGAAAGCTCTCGGGGTTTTGGATTTATTGTGGAGCCTTTCACTGATATTCAATTCGCCCCTCACAAGCTGGTGATCGCTTCCGGTTTTAAACGCACTGATCACAGAGACGTCATTAAATATTTGCTTTTTCGTTGACATGATGAAGTCTATCTCATCATCATCAGGCTCATCTAAGTCCACTTTCTGTGGTTTCATTTTTTGAAAAAGGAGTTCATTATTCAGAGTCCCTCCTTCTCCATAAAACGCGCAAGTAGATGTCCCCGATGGTTTCGACAACCAAATCCAAATTGACACACTGTCAGCTCATCGCCTTCTCGCTTGCCTAGTTTCGCATTGAAGTCTCCGAAGACAACGGTAAGGTGGGTTTTAGAGCTATACATGGCTCTACTAAAGTCCTCATACATAGACTCCACCTCCTTATCAGGATATATCGAGGTCGGTGCGTACACTTGAATTAGTTTTAAGGAATAACGTTTTGTTATTCGCAGAACAAGGTACGACACCCTGGTCGGCACGCTCCCGATATTTACCACATTGTTCAAGTGAGACTGGTGGGCGGTAAACCCGACACCACCTTGGGACTGTTGGTCGTCCTCCCGGAAATAAAGCAGGTTATTAGATTTGAGTGCTATCGAGTTCTTTCCCTTTCTTCGAACCTCCGATTATCACATAATATCCCATCGTATCCTACTCAATTTTTCCTCGAGTTCAAAAACAATTCTTCCTCGATTTCAGAAATTTATCCATCGGTTCGCAGTGTGCGCGTGCTTAGTGTTGCCAGGTCAGTCGTCGTTTATGGTAGCCCGACCGCACCCATAGATTCTTCGTACCCTACCGTTACCTAGGCCGCTACCATGACCAGGAATAGTAGGGCTGCCGGGTACTGGGGGCCGGTATTGTTTGTTAGTCATTTTGGGGGGGATTTGCCCTAATCGCCACGTTGACATGCGGGTTGGCGATCGCGAACGCTACTTTGTTGCATCCAGTGCTATTTAGTGCCTTTTGCGAAAAGCAGGAATCCTATGAGGCTTGGATTGTTGGCTGCGCATCCAAGGATCCTAACGTAGTCTATCTCAAAAAGAAATTTAATGCTGCGTCTAGATCCGGCAAAACGTTAATGGTCAGGTCAAGAGACAAACATATAGGCGAGAAACTTCTAAGCTTGCCATCTGGATCACGAGCTTTTTGAACTCTCGCTAAAACCGAGGAAGGAAATTTCTGTCGGTCATCTCTACCAACTTTGCGCAACCAGGATACACGGGCACATTCTGGAAAGGAGAAAGCAGATCTTATGTTCTCTTTTTGCATCGAATTCAACTCTTGATGACGCTGGATTGCCGGTCCCTACCATTTTACAGTGCAATTACACCATGCCAGAAAAACACTTCAGATACGTAGAAGAACCTAGGTCACTGGTATAGTCCATCAAACAGGCACGCTCAAGTGGCAGTAGGCGGGGCACATAGTTCGCAGAAAAGACGATCGTTGGAGACGCAAAGTTCTCGAGTGGCGGCCACGTACTGAAAGGCGAAGCGTGGGTAGGCCTCCCACAAGGTGGACTGACGTCTTGGTTAAAGTCGCGGGAGCTCACTGGGTGCGGAATGCGGATGTCACAAGATCCGTTGTCGTGAAAATCTTTAGGGAAGTCCTATGTCCAGCAGTGGACGTATTTGGGCTGAAACGAACTACTCTATAGAAGCAGTTACTGTGCATTCCTGTGGTAGTATTTTTTTTGTTTCATTACTGTAGTAAAGGATATCCTAAATACTGTCCCTAGTAAGACTCTATTACTGCACAAAGTTTAGTAAAAATTGGTTCAGTACTTTTTGTGTAAACGCATGGACGCGCGATTCGCTGAGTTATTGTTTTTTATGCTTACTGATAAAAATAGGTATTGCAAGTGTAACTTAGAAGGTAGATTTTAATATTGGCTTTTCTGTAGGTCTATTTAAGACTCAAATTTCTTTCGACTTTTATTTGACGTATATCTTAAGATTTAACCACCGCTAGCTTTCCAGGACTAGACCAATTATTTTGTTTTCCAGTGAAAATTAAACATTTTCTGCAAGAATAAAGAATCCCAAGTCATCACGAGTAATAAGTTATCACTACACAAAATTTGATTAAAATAAGTCCAGTACTTTTTAGGGTAAACGATAACATATAAACAGACAAAAATTATAATAATTGTTGTTTTGGGGTTTTATTCATTCAATACACATTACGTTAGTCATGTTTTTAAAAAATATTTCATGTACAGATTTTTTAAATTACAGTTTGATTATATGCTTAGAATTTATCGACAATCGACATACAATACTTATCAGGCATAATCCCAACACTAAATTTAAATAAAAAGCTACAATAGCCCCTCTTTGACCAAAAAAAGTATTTTTAACAGAAACTAGCTTTCCTACATAGATAAAGTGCTCAAATCATTTTCTTCAATGCCTTTTTTATCATAATCAGTGATTCCAAGCATCATATCTCTTTAAGTTTAGAAATTAAGAATGATAGTTACAATAACCCCCGATACGGGGCTATTGTGTCTAAAATCAGTCCTTGGAATTCATACCAAATTTAACAAGAATATACTCGGTGTTTTCTTATACAATTAAGTGAAAATAAATCTTAAGGATATGACAATTTAAGATATTTAAGCAATTTTCCCGTAAACTATTCAGTAGCAGAAATACAGCTTCTTCAACCTACCCTAGTCGAAAAAATTGCACTTTTTAGACGCAATAGCCCCGGTTCACTATATATAAGTATTAGTTATTACCTACTAGCGACTTTAACGCTCGGGTTCGTACGTTAGTAGGTATTACATTTTTCAGAAATGGAACACTTTTTGAAAATATCTACTTAAAATATAAATTATATAAATTTCCTCTCTGCCAAATTTCATATTTTTATTTGTCGAGTGGTTTTCGATACTTCGTGATAAGTGAGTGATTAAGTGAATGATCTATCGTTTTTATGTTAACCTATTTAGATTTTGCATATATATTGTTGTTAAAAAATATTTGTGAAACTACAATTTTTTGGGGTCTTGGCTACCTTCAACTTACAACGTGTGAGTACAGTCAGCATTAATTATCAAGCGAAAAGTAATTATATACTTAGGCGACGCCAATTAGTGTAACTCACACTTGACCAATGTTAATAATATGTACCTACGTATTTGTAATATATTTTATCAGAAATGGGATACCACTCGGCACTCGACCCTGAAGGTAAAATCTCTTCAAACAAATCTGTTAAGAGAAATGTCATTAGCTATTGCATATATACCTATCCATATATTAATGAGGAATGAGGCAATAAAATATATTCAAAGCATTTATTAACAAGTGATCAGTCGTGTGAGCAGAAGAAAAGATTAAAGTCCAGAAGAAGTCAAAATTTCTTGTTGAAATGAAGTTATACGCATTTTTTTTTATATTGATGGCAACATTCACGCTATTTATCACTCACACAAACGCTGACCCCAAAATTAGTTTAAACACCATTAAAAAAGGAGGCAAAGTTATAGTAAGTTAACCAATTTAATGCATTTTTTTCTTTAACTCGCACTCACTCCGCTCGATTTTGTACATCTATATACATAATAAAATTCTAAATTAGTCGAATCTGTACATCGAATATATCTTAGATTTTGTGTCTGTCTGTCTGTCTGTCTGCGTGTGACCGCATCACGAGAAAGTATGGACAGTTTGATTAAATTTGGTATGATGATTGACGATAGCTGGTAATCCGAGTCATCATATAGGCTTTGATTATATAAAATGTCTAGATGGAGCGTCGCCCTACAATCGTATCAAAGAAAACGAGTCAACAATTTCAAGTATGTGTGCGTGCAGGCGTCGTTTTACACTGTGCGTCTACGTCTCTGAGTGCGTAAATAATGATACCAGCTACTTCAATTCTCTCATAAATCACATTAAAAAAATAGACTTATTAAAATACGTAGTGACAGTAAAGCGGCACGATCTGTACTAATCGGCGGGTAAGCACTTGTCAGCCAACGGTTGGCTGACACTTTTTGACACGTTTGCGCGCACTTGACGCTCCATCTAGACATTTTATATAATCAAAGCATATAGGATACTTTTTACCGCAGGAATTTATTTCATATCTGTGAAATCTATAGGTACCAACCGTTAAAACGTAACTGGGGATGAACCTGGACGGAGCGAGGGTGAGTCATTCATTAGTAGACTATAATTAAGTTGTAACGTTTAGTTATCGATTTCTCAGAAATGAGTTATTTTCTCAGATAACCAGCTATCACCATACGATCTTCACGTACAGTGGTTTTCACAAGAAATTGTAGATTCGCCCTCTGTGTCTATATTAGAATGTTATACACTGAATTACATCGTTATACATTCATACGTCATAGAATATACTTTATTTCTTTATCAACTCAAGTGAGATAACAGTTTCAAGTAGAAATACAACGTTAAAATGTATATTACAAGTACTTATATTATGTTATATGAGCGCTCAGCGCTTACAATATTTTTGGTAAGTATACCTATTACACTCGTCGACATAAAGTATTAAAAAAAATTTTTTTTCAGAAAACGGGCGTAGGAGTGTACAAGGCTGCAAAAACTGCTCATGATGTCTACAACTACGTCCATAACAAAAAACATAAAGGATAAATAGCTAATGTAATTATTTATCTATAAATAAATAATTAATTGAAACTTTGTTTTTTCTAACCCATTTCGTATAAGCTTTATATAAATTATTGGAAAATAACATTGAATTCCTTACTCTTGTTTTGAATTCAGCAACTAAAATAGGTTCTTACTATAAACTAGCTGTGCCCGCGACTTCGTTCGCGTGGATGTCGGAACTTAACAATGTATTTTTTAGTGCGAAGCGCTGTTGGAGGATACCGATACAAATAATTTTTTTTTTTTATATATTGTTGTTCTTTATATTTATTTATATAAACAACATTGGCTGTGGAATCATCTGGAGCGTACAAAAAGGTTATTGGGGTTGTTTACGCGGGAAAGAGCTACGTATAGTTGACCATGAGAAAAGCATCCAATACTTAGGTCCACCCCCGCAACGGATATTCGAATAGCTGTTAGCCTCACTTCACGATCTTCTTCTGATTCCTGGGACCTACTTAGTCTCTTCCTTTTCGCATCTCGGCTACGCTGCGAAAGGTTTGTTTTTTTTCTAGAAGTCATTTTCAAAATAAAAACTGAACCAAACAAATAAAATATTGAACCAAATAAATCAACAATTTACAACAACACAAACTTTCAAAATGAGAATGAAGACTAATAAAATTTCAAACTACGAAGTAAATAAAACTACTTGACTCAAATTGCAAGTTATTATTTACTTCGCACTTCGAAATTAAGACCGAATCTAACTAACCAAAATTTTTTGAAAGATAAAACGAAATAATGAATGAACGAACGAACGATTTACGATACTATCAATTTAATTCAAGACGGAAGACCTTATCTAGACAAACCTCTTTAGTCTTTAAAGACAGAACTTTAATGACTCCTACAAAACTCAAAGATAGCCGGCAGACATGGGCGAAGGTCATTCTTTCAAGGAAAATCTTAACACCGCGATTCAGAAAATGACTTCACACGCACAACGCCATCTATCGAACAATACAGCACGCAGTTGATCTCTAGTCCGAATACTCGTAGATGGCGCTGTTTTAATATTTTACTTCGGAAACACTATTAATTTACATTTTTTATAAGGTGTGAACTGATTACTATGAAACAAAAAACTTAATGTTACTTCAATTTACGCACATATTGTTGTGTATAAAAGTTACTTGAAGTTGTGAGATCAAATGCACATAGCCCTAATTTTACTTCTGGAATTTCTCTACTTCTTCACTTTAAACTCAAATATCTTTTGATAGACTGAACCGATTGCAATGAAACAAAAACTAAATGTTACTTCGAGTTACGTTCAATCGTTGTGTATAAAATTTATCTACATTGCTTTCGTACATTTTACGTGATGCCCGGATAAATAAACAGACAAACCGACAAACAGACAAACAGACAAAAATTCTAAAAATGTCGGAAATGGGTTCTATTGGTTGTCCTTTAACACCCTGGCTATTTTTTTTTGTATTTTTTTTTGATGTACAAAAACGACTTTTCTACAGTTTTATTATATGTACCTATAGATTATTATTAGTTTACCGATTTCTAGAGCGGGTTCTCGCATCACGGGTGGTTTGAAAACAATAACAATTGAACCCGGTAGGTGACACTGCTGTCGGTTAAACTTCTGTTACCTACGGAATAAAACTACGGCATGCATAGTGATTAGTGGGATCGGCGATCCTGCAACGTCCCATGATCGATCGTAGACCGCACGGAGAAGCTTTTAAAACTTTTCTAAATTACTACTCATTACATGTGAGTTTTCTTCAGCTGTTTCAGAGATTTGTCGGTACAAGCAAGACAGACACAAAAATATGTTTTTCTTAAATAGGTAGTACCTACGTATCGTACCTAGATCGTATTTAATAACGCATGCATTTTTGTTACAGGCAGACATTTCAATTTTATTTATCTGTAAAGACATAGTAAGGGTAAGCCAAAACTAATTGAGTCGTTCTCATATCCTATTATGATATCGAACATTACATACCTATATATAAAAAGGGTATAAATCTATTCGCTAGCAGTACGGATGTACCTACGTGGATGATGATCTAAATTGGCATCAAGCCATGCAAAATTAGGCTTAGAACGTGCTATGAATTCTAATGTTCAATCCTATGTGATTCAAGTGTCTAATTATCAAATTTCTGCACAACTGCGATGTTTGTGTGTTGAGCCATGGTTACATGTTTTTGAAACGTGAAATGTCGTTGAATAATTGATCTTGAAAACGTGTGGTTTTTATATCACCTACCTACCATAAAGTACGAAACACTTTCCTACTTTATAGGTAATGATTAAGTTTTAGCGAAAATTCACAAATTTTCGATCGCTTTACCCTCATACCAACTAAAATAAAGTTTATCTTAATTCTAACTCCATTGAGATCAAAAATCAGTACTAATAATCAAAAATCAGTAATATAAAAATTTGAAATGTCTGTTTGTAATTTAAATTTATAGCTTTACACTAAATGCATATGAAAGTATATACATTATACGGCACTTAGGTAGTACCTATACAACAAAAAATCAATTTTTGAAATTTTTGTCTGTCTATCTGTTTGTTCCGTCTAATCTCTGAAACAGCTGGACCGATTTTGACAAGACTTTCACTCGCAAATAGCTAATGTTATAAAAAGTAACTGAGGCTACTTTTATTTTATTAGATTAATAAAAACTGTTTAATTTATTCTAGCTTACTTCCGGTTTTGCTTGTTCTCACTATTACTCATAACTCATAAGGTTTCCAATCTGATAAAGAGGTAGGTATGTAAAGTTGGATTGTTAAATGTAGGGCATATTCACCAATCTAAACTACAGCTTTAAAGCAAGTACTGATTTTACAAAGTTTTTAGTTTAGAACACAAATGTGTCTTGCTTCATTATAATATAGTGTCAATACTTGCATGATATGATGTATGTTTTATTATTCGTTTCTTTTCCATAAAAAGCAATATGTCTTCATAACAGAAATATGCTTGTAGATACACTTCAGATCCTAAGAGTTCTAATAGGTAGGTACTTGTATTTTGATGAAAAAAGTTGATAAAATGATTCAAAGATATGAATTTATTTCAATATTCATTCCAAAAGTAAAAACCTTAAACAACAAAATTCACTATGGCAAACTTTGTAAAGAACGATGAGCTTTATATACCAGAAGCTTCATTAAATGCTTATTATAAGCATGAGACATACCTATATGATATCTCGGGAATGTTTCGAAATAACATTTAATTCACCATATAAACGCCATTGTATTTTACCGCGCTATTCACATCACCAGAAAGCGGCTGGACGGTTTTAATGGGACATTTTAGTGTTTTTACTATATAGGTAACAGTTTTCTAAGTCGTAAACATAAAATACTAGCGATTTACCCGCGATTTGCTTTTTCTATCTTCGTCTCTAGTGAAAAACAATAATAAATCTATCTCATCGAGAACCGTACATCTTTCTGGGTCAATAAGTAACCCACCTATTAATTGCTATTTTGGACTAAGTACCAATAGGTAATCTATATCTGTGCTAAATTTCGTCTAGACCGTTTAACTATTCTGGCGTGATTGATTCACAAACATGTGACTTATGCATTTATGTTATGTAATAAGATTGGATTAGATTTATGGGACAATCTCATGACGTCGTAAATATTGATGATATTATTTCTGTTTAAAACGACTAGCAATCCGGAGTAGATTGCTAGGCGTTTTGCTTACCTACCCTGTTACCATAGAGTATATTGCCTGTTACGAATGAAGTTGCAATTGAGTACTTATGAATTTAGATTAGATGTTATAAGGATTATTTTTCATAGATTTGATGTATTTTCATAATATTTTTTCACGGATTTATATTGTGAAGGTTAAATCTATATTAATAATTTCGTGACGGGGTACGGTAGACTCGATCGAAACCTTACCTGAATAATAAAACATAAAAAAATAAACATTTCGAGTCGACAACATATATCCGCAAAATTCGGATTGTAGAGTATTTCGTTTAATTCTAATAATGCTGACAGACAAATCGCAATCGCCATATTGGCCACTCGAGCGAAACGTCACTGACATCGGATGCATGGACGTAATAGTATATTACGTCCATGCATCGGATGACACCTATGTTGCCAGAAGGTTACATTTCTTACATTTTACATAACTCATGATTACTTCATACAGTAACATGTATGCAAAAACAATTTTTTGCCATATTTATATATTTCCTCAAGAATCACATAATAGGTAAATATAAAAAAATAAAATAAAAACCAACAAACATTTGCAATATTTATGACGACTTTCGAAAATTCATAGCTATACACATGTCTATGGTACTCTGTGACGTCGCGACTCGCGCCATTCATTTTAAAAGCAAAGTGACTGTTATAGAGAAAAGTAATATAATATAATATATACCTAATGACTGTGAAAAACGAAACATAATGCCGAGAATCGTAAGTATTTCAAAAAATAAATGTTCTTCATTATTATACAAACACAGATACGAACACAGATATTATATATATATATATATATATATATATATATATATATATATATATATATATATATATATATATATATATATAATATCTGTGTTATATATGTATACGAACACAGATATTATATATATATATATATATATATATATATATATATATATATATATATATATATATATATATATATATATAATATCTGTGTTCGTATATAAAACTAGCAGTACTCGCAGCTTCGCCCGTGTTCAAGTTATTTTTTTGTAAATCGCGGCAACTTTCAAGAGTGAAATGAAACGTTACTGAAACTGTCACCCGCACCATGCTACAGCGCAAATAGTATACTGTACATCATTTTGTTAACAGCCCAATCTCATTGCATTTAGTAAACATTGTCACAATTGTGGAAAATGGTAGGTGTGGGTCGTCGTCGAATTTTTGACGGACAAAACGAAACCGTTTTCGTGACGACGAAAACGGTTGCAGAAAACGATCTTCGTTGCAACCGGTTTGAGAGTTTATGTAAAACGAAACTTGAAAGACTTAAAGAACAGTATTAGCTAAGCGTCGAGCGAAAAGGTTGCAGTGCCTTATAACTATTTCAAATAAAAATGAAACGGTTACTTTTTTATATAGTATTTATTATTTACGATACGTTATTTACACTATGGAAAAATACAATAATAATTGGCTCTATGGAGTCCTCATTTCAAAATATGGCTAACTCTTGCTAAAACTTAAGAGATATATCAAAACTATGTACCTACTAGAAATTTATAATAACAAGGTCTTGCAATTTTGTGTAGTATATGTCTGTCTATCCAGATACACTCGCAATAACTGTTTTTATCTGTACATATTAAAAACATTAACTTTGCTAATCGATCTATGCACAAAAACTGATTTTAACTAAACTTTGTGCAGTGATAGATCATTACTAGGGTTTATATTTAGGATTATTACAGGAAAAAAAATATTCTCACAGGAATACACAGTAACTGGTTCTCTAAGAGTAGTTCTCATAAAAGTGAAGTGGAATTAAACTAAATAGGATTTAATCGTTTGGTACATTTTAAGTAATAGAATAAAACCAAAAATATTTTTTGCACTTTTAGCGCGAGCGAAGCCGCGGGTCCCTCTAGTAAAATAATAAAATAGTTCAGAAAAAATATATTTATTTATAAATTAAGTTATCGTTATGAGCCTCTGCCTGTGCCTTGTGGTTGATATACGGGTACGGGTGGAGCGAAGCACAAAATATCATTTTGTTCCGATATTTGCCAGCCAGCCATTGATGTTTCATCCGTCGCGCCTTGAATTGTCGTGAATGAGAAAATGAAGAGTGCATTTATGTTTGAGAGAGTAATGCATCACCACATATGCGTGTAGCTAGTAAGTAGCTACTCTCAATGAGACTGTCCGCCGTGACCGAAATCAATTAAGAGGTCTTTGCTAGTCTGTACTGATTCATAATTTAATTTATACTTTAAATATTAATTGTGTTGTTTAGTACCTACTTTTTTAAATATAATAACTTATTTACAACAATGACTTAGACGTGCGACAAATCGTCATATTGTGACTATGTATTATATTTTTACGTATTAAGGTTTAGGATAAAAGTAGGTACATAAAGTAAGTTTTTATAATGTTTTAAGCAATTTCGAATCAATGCTTGCGATGGAAGAATTTGTAAACGTCGTTAGCTGTGCTTGCAATATTAAGGGCCCGAACTCCATTTACCTTAAAAAAAACAAAAACATATTAGTTAATTTTTAAAAAGAAAAAATTCAGTTTTTTCGTGTTTCTTAAAACACGAAATAACGCTCCAGATTACAGATGTATCTAAATGTACCTATACAGAATTATTGAATAAATAGTTAAATAGTTTCTGAATAATATTAGATTAAATATTAGAATAATAATTGTAGATTATGTATAATTTAAAGCGTAGGTATAGGCGTAGGTATAGCGTAGGATAGGTAGGTAGATGTGTAGTTGGCTTGTAAATAGGTTTTAAAATGTATGCAATAAATTATTCTTCAATACATATCTAAAGGTACAGGGCCGGATTAAGGTCTAAGGGCTTTCGCAAGTTTCTATGACATCCCTAAATTTTTTGTGCTACAGACTTATTTTGCAAGATTATACCTAACATAAGTAAGTCACTTATTTTTCTGTATTATAGAAATAATAGTGTTGTTCCACAGTGCACAGTAAAATCAAACATGGTTTTTGTTGCACTGTTCGTGTTTTGATTTGTGTAAAAATAAATAATAAACTAATAAATAATAAATAACAAAAAAACAAAAACCGACTTCCAAACTAAATAAATCTAAACTAAAAAGAAGAAAATAATACTTTTAAGAACTTTGTTAATTTTGGAGTCGGTGCCAGCTAGGTATTTTGATTATACCATACCAAACTACCCTTACAGTACGTCCTTTCCAATAAAAAAAGAATCATCGAAATCGGTTGGCGTGATATTGAGTTATTCGTTCATTTGTCGCGCACATAATGCAAATTTAAGACTTTTATGGTTTTCTTATGGATGCCATTGTCAGAATTGAAAAATATTAAAATGGGACCACATGGAAAGCTTTCAGATAAAAAAGAATCATCAAAATCGGTTCACCCAGTTCAAAGTTCGGAGATAACAAACATAAAAAAACATACAGACGAATTGATAACCTCCTCCTTTTGGAAGTCGGTTGAAAATAAATAAATAAATATTGTTATTAGGCAGTGGTAGGCGGTAGCCCAGCGGTAACGCGCTCGCTTGTATAACCGAGTGATGCGGGTTCAAATCCGGGTCTCGCACCTCTGATACTTTCATGCGCGAATCATATTCTATCACGATTACCACTTGTCTTACGGTGAAGGAAAACATCGTGAGGAAACCTGCATGTCTGAGAAAACCTAGCAAGTTTTCAAAAGACATGTGAAGTCCAAGACGTTAAACAGATTGTTATTAATACTTACAACTATTTTAGTTCCTTTTCGGATAGCGCCTAATTTTCCCGGCCGAGCCTCACTGGGCGAGAGGAACAATGAGAACACGATTATTATAAAAATAAACATTGATGCGAGTTTCATTTTTTATTATGTATTTTATATTCTCTTTTAGTTATGAGGCCTCTAGGACGAGTGTTTGTTGTAAATGACGAATTAAGTGCAGTTAGCACTGACTTTATATAGGTACAAAATATTAACACTGTAAAGAAAGATAAAAGAGTTCTTAGCTTCGGGGCTCTACCGTATCCCACAAGCCGGGATACATTTGTGCACACTCATAAGTGTATGTATACATGAGGCAGTGAAATATAAACGCATGTGTTTATTTACTTTTGTAATTAGGTATGTACCGGTATGTACCTATATAGGTAGTTCATTAGATTAAATGGAACGTGATCAATATCAATATAATCATGAATTTCGTGCAAGTGTGTAGGAATTTATAAAATATACGAAGCTTGAATTATTTAAGTATTGCTTTGACTGTTTACGAAATTGTAGTATGTACCTACATTTAGATTTTAAACATCATATAAATACTTATTACTTACACTTTGCCGCTTCCAAACAAAAGGAAGTAAAGTGCCTCAGTGTTATTCTGATTATAAATATGCCACGATTTTTACGTATTACCTATACGATGTATGACATTTATAATTCAAATTCTAGGGGAACCCACGGCTTCGCTCACGCTACATTCAAGACAATACGTTACAGTTATTGTTTTTAAAAAATGTTTCATGTACAGATTTTTTGTAAGTTATTTTTGTAAGTTACCTACTGTTTTACTAGCAAGCCTAGCCCGCTTCCCTGATTGAAATAAATTAAACGGTTTTATGATTATCTAATAAAATACAAGTAGCCAAATTACACCTTATAAAATTAGCTTATAAAAACAGACACTTCAATTTTATGTATATGTACTAATGTATAGATAGGGGGTTTCCCTTTTCCTCCTATTAGCTATATTAAATACTCTTACTTACTTATTTAAAACGATAAAACAATGTTAAATGTTGATAACCATGGTACTTTAAACGAGGTATGTTAAAAGCCAACTTTTTAAAAATCGCGTAAGTAGGTACTTAGGTCAAAACTCCAGTTACCTATACTTATTACCTATACCTATAAAAAACTTATTAACGCTCAATGCCGTTTTTACTATGTACTTAGAAGATAGAAAGACGAAAATTATCAATTACGAGATAAACTTGCCCACTTCACAAATCACTCATCTTTGATTACATATACACTTACATACCTACCTATAATCAAAGTCACACATAATAGGTATGTTGCTGTCTGACGTTAAAAGTATCGTTATAGTAAAAAGGCATGGACTAACTTCGAAAAATTGTTTGGTTGTTTCGTAGGTATATATGTATACTTCCTATCAATTATTATTAGCATTTAGTTTTAATTAATATTATAACCTAAAAAAGTTACGTTATTTTATTTTCTCAATTAACATTTTTTGTAATGTGAGTAATGTAAAAATATTGTAATGAAAAAATAACTTTTAACAGCACAAAAGAAGAATATAGGTACCTAAATACCTATATAGAATACTGGCGACGCATAATCGCTTCGCTCGGGTGCGTCTCTAGATACCTTTTGAAGGTTAATATAGATCTCTCAAAGTATAAAGTATCCTATATTATGTTGACCCGGAAAACTAGCTATCATCATACCTTATCAAATGATCTGCCCATATTTTTTGTAATGCGGTCACAGACAGACAAAAAGTCTAGATTCGGCCTCTACATATTCGTACCTATATCAATAATTTCAATATGGTTTTTTAAAACATATTCAATGTTTAAATAAAAAAAAATTACTAAATCAGAATTTTATTATACATAAGCATAGCATAGAATTTCAATATATATACTATAGGTAATATATTTTATTTTATTATAGGTTCCGCTTGTTAAAATAAATAAATAAAATAAAAGTACCCTTAGCTACCTGCGAGTGAAAGTCCTGTCAAAATCAAATCAAAAAAATTAAGATCAAAGTTTTCATAATTTTTGCCCATGATTTATGAACCAATATGGTAACAAAAAGGGGAAAGAGAAAAAAGCAATTTTTCACAATATTGCACTGTCATACAATTCATCATACAGTCATCGTATCTGGCTTCTGATCGACATATTTCAATCACAAAAAATGATACGCTAAATGAGTGACGAGTAAATTATATGGTTTTATAAAAACATTTTCACAAGCACTTTTAGGAATTTATTTGTATAATTTTATATTGTCTATTTCATCAGAAAATGTCGCTTCTTTTTATTGGTACTTGAAAGGATCTTTTTCAGTTTTCTAAAGCCTTTTGTTTTTCACTCTATTTGAATTATAGATTTTATGAAGGTCGAGTGTTGAGAGTTCGTAAATATAATAGAAAATAATTCAAGTACTAGGTACTTGATCCATATTACTTTCTTATATATCTTTATTTTTAATAAGCAATATTTATCAATTTATTTACAAATCACTTTTAGATATTCTCAATGATTCCATTGAGAATATCTAAAAGTGTATGATTCCATAAGATTGATATGTAATTTAAATTTAAATTAGAAACACAGCTTCATTTTAACTCAGCGCTGTTAAAATGAAGCATGTAAAAAATATACAATATTGGAATCCGTCCATAACATAATATGTATATCCATAAATAACCCTACTGCGTAAAACAGATAGGTACAGAATTTAAAAGATCAGAAAAAAGAGGAACAATATTCAGTCGGAGATATGCCTATGTACCTACGTAGCAAGGATCGCACCAATTAGTATACAAACACGTCTATATCAGTAGTTTCAGTATATCAGTAGCAGACAGCAGTACAGATAATCGAAATTGAAGTTTTTAATTTCAAATTAACAGCTTCTCACTAAATGCATACGAAAGTATACCTATACTGTACCTACTTACATAAAAAAAAACATTTTTTTTTCTGTCTGTCTGTCTTTCCTACGGCTCAAACAAACAAACAGCTGGACCGATTTTGACGTGACTTTCACTCGCAGATAGCTGAATAAGCTGATGTTATAAGGAGTAATTTAGGCTACTTTTAGCTGACCGGGTTTGCTAGTTATGTACTATATAGTATGTATTTACCAGCAGTTAAAAATATAGATAATTAGTTAGTTTTAATTTTTCAAATTGGTTAAATCCCTCAGTAATTTAAGATGATTAGATCCCAAATATGTGCCAATTGGCGTGGTTCGATGGGCTACAATTATTTCCATTTACCCTATTATTATTCGATATACTTATTTCATGTAGAGTATTTAAATAACTTTTTAGTAAGTTTAATTTATAATATTTCTAAAGTAACAGATAATATTTTATATTTATTTAAATGAGAAAGTACCAACAAGCAAATGAGCCAGTGCCCGCGGGCGAGGGTGGATGTTTTAACTTTTAACAATCTAATTTACTATATTATTTAATCTATTATATTTATTATATTCAATACAAGCAAACCCCGCCCGCTTCGCTGGGCGTAAGTTAAAATAAATTAAAAACGGTCTTTATTATTTTCTAATAAAATAAAAGTATTAAGTAGCCTAAGTTACTTCTTATAATAATAATAATAATAAGCCCGCAGGGCAGCTTGTGGCGAGCTGTTGGTGAGTGGCGACACCACGGACCTGAGGTCTCCCGGGGGAAACAACATCTGTCCCCCGCCTCTGGCTTGCCTTCATTGGCCGTCCAGAGTGGAGCGCAAGAGCTTAGTGCTCGAAAGGGTGGAAGTGCTCAATCTGCGTAATAACGGGGAAACCCGCTCATGAGCACTCTCGCGATGGTGAAACCGGTGCACACCTCTCGACACCCTTAGCCGACCACGCCGATGTTGCGCCCAAGGCTTTATGCCGCTTTGTGGGGGCCCATCTAGTGGTAGGCGAGTCACCGTCCGCCAAATATTCAATCTGAGACTGTTGAGCAGGCGGACGTCCGTTAGTCTCACACAATAACCCAGTTTATAGTCCATCCAAACTCCATTCCATAACCCTATTTTGTTTTCCACATCTGCCATAGTCCCTACGCATTATCCGAAGGCCATCTGTGGGCAATTTCCTATAGGTTACTCACAGATGGATCTCGGACGATGCGTCACATTAAACAAATTTGAATCTCTTAAGGGGCCTCTACGTGTTGGACCTGTGTCCCCACGCAAGCCTTCCAAAGGACCGGGCTCCTTCGAGCCCGTGAATTCTAAAGAGATACATAATAATAATAATGTCCTCCCGGCCGCTTACGCGCGGCGCGGGCGGCCAATCTCATTGAGACTAGCCAACGGCGCGGGACATATTATGGTGCACGAGTGTATGCGCACACACAACTGCACTCTCTGTTCCTTATCACTCTCATATTCCGGTGGGACGACTGCTCGACACGACCAGTGAGAGTTAAGGCGCAGGACCGACGGCTTTACGTGCTCTCCGAGGCACGGGGGTGAAATACCGCCAACTTCCCAACTCCGGGCTTTTATTGAGACTTACGAAACAGAAAGACTCAATAACTAAACTTGGCCCGACCCGGGATTCGAACCCAAGACCTCCAAGACCCCAGTGTGCGACCGTACATACTAGCCACTACACCAACGAGGCAGTCAACTTCTACGAGCAGTCTACTTCTTATAAAATTAGCTATCTGCGAGTGAAATTTTCGTCAAAATCGGTCCATCCGTTTCAGAGATAGACAGACAGACAAAAATTTAAGAAATACATTTTTTAATGTTAATACCGTATATACTTTCATATGCATTTAGTGAAAAGCTGTTAATTTGAAATTAAAAACAGACCTTCAATTTTATTTATATGCATAGATGTATAGATTGAACTATTCTAGTACCACTAAATTCTCTCTTCCAATACGTTATACGATTCATGCAATATTGTAGTTTCTGCAGACTAAGATCCGATTTTCTCGTACAACTATTTCAATTACAAGTTACAGCTTTCAGAACTTTGAACATTATTTAGTCAATAATAACTTATTTCGAAGAAGGACTATTTCAATTCATCTAGTAGCCGTTTCTCGTGACTTGATTTTTACTCTACTTATTCAAGTTATTAACCGAAATCATAACCACAAGCTTCATAAACCTTACCCATTAGACCGTGCGATTCACTATTTGGTACTTGGTTGAATTTGTACTTAGAACACTTTATATAAAATCTTATCCAAATGGCTATCATTATCGATAAAGAGACTAAATCTATAGTTTGTATATCTGTCTGATCGAATCAGGAGTAAACCACTGGACAGGTTTTGATCGAATTTATAATGATAGTTATACTCGTACGTCTAATAAATCCTTAATAATTATCAAAGTGTACCAAGTTGTTAAATAAAACTGTGCCGCTACATCGAATTTTAATTGATCTATCTGATCTACATCTGAAATTAAAAAACAAATTTTACATACAATTACCTATAAGGTAATTATATAAGGATGAAACGCCAACTTCCCAACTCATTTTGTCTAGAAATTCACCACTTACAAAAAAAAAACTTCGTCGTATTCGTCCTGACCGAGGAATCGAATCGAGGCCCTAGAGATTTGAAGCCAGTACATGCAATAGTACGCAATTGTATTGATGATAGGTACGACGGTTAAGTAAAACGATCGATTTATTATATTAAGATTTATTTAAAAGTTACATAATTGCTGTTTACATAAAATATGAGTTATATGAATAAATAATAGTTAAAATCGAAGTGAAAATCATTCACTATATTTTGAATAAATTATAGCATAATTATATGAAAGCGGGGTCGACTTTTGTATGAATAATAAGCAGAAAATAAAAACTAAATTACATGTTTAAAAAAGCCAAACTTAGAATAAAGAAAGACAAAAGAAATGCAGTAAATTTAAGTCTACTTAATTTTTTTAA
The DNA here is from genome assembly GCA_951802675.2 of Boloria euphrosyne. NCBI lineage: Eukaryota > Metazoa > Arthropoda > Insecta > Lepidoptera > Nymphalidae > Boloria > Boloria euphrosyne. The sequence continues at coordinate 6,462,106 of OX637879.1, read as the reverse complement.
AATATTATAAAATGCAAAAAAAAAAAAAGATTTTTACATTCATTTATTACTAAACGAGTCACTTACTGACGTTTTACATATTATTACACATAACGGTCAGCCAAAATAAACAGTTACATAATATACACTATATACTATACTGTACATTAAATACATTATAATAAACAATATAACATATATGGGGCGTTCCACGTGAAGCGGACAGGTAAAAAATGTCGATGTTTCCGATTTTAGTTATATTCGATTGAGTTATACCTACATACGTCCTCGATTCAGATATGAAATATTTTTGCGGTACAATGTAAAATTAACGAGTTATAGGGCTTTGAAATTTAGACTAACTTACAATTAGTATGCCCTGCTTTAGACCCAAGTATCAAGTGTTTTCAAGTTATAATTAAATAAACAAACTAGTGGAATGTATACTTGACTTAATAAGCTTCCTAACTGTATTTTTGGAAATTAAAAAAATATTGTTTTTCTTTATGAATTTCGCTATTTTACTTTTCAAACTTGATTTTCTCAAAGTACTACCGCTTTAATTTTTTTCATTTTTTTTCTCAAAATAGGTATTAGTGTACAGATAATCCTTGCCAAGTTTTATAATGGGCCTAAAAGTCGTTTGGGAGCTAGACCAGTCGGAACGCCGGGCCGCGGCGACCACGTCCGCACATTCCACAATCAAATGGAATGCCCCATATGTGTAAGAGGATTTGACCCATAAATCTTGAATTATGTTGACGCCCAAAATATAAATACAAATTATTATATGTATTTTTAATAATAATTTATATGGAAGCAGTATAAATTATTACACAGTCAATTTTTTATTTACAAATAACATTCGATTTTAAGATTGGGCCTTAACATACCACAAAAACATAATAAAATTTGTCATAAGTCTACCAGTCGTAAATTATATTAAATTGCTTGATGTTCCAATATCATTATCATTGTTATTGTTAACCTTAGGTCAGTTGACTAATGACTTGCCCAGCAACGTTCGAGTTATTACGAGACATTTATTATGAAAAATTTCAATTCCAATGTAAAAAAACCTTTTTATATATATTTAATTTAAAAGCTATATAAAACTCCTTAGACATAAATTAGCTAAAGCCCACAGATATTATAAATATTATTTTGAAGGAATAATAACTAACTAACAGCAAAAACGATAATTTGAATATCCTATAATATAACATAGAAGTTGACATACACTGAATATTAAAATAACACTAATTATGTCAACATTAATACTAAATGTATTAGTAAGTATAGTGTCACTAATTATTTATTTGTTTTAATTCTATTTCATCGCATTTTTTATTTTGAGACCCTAATGCATATTATATGGGTGTGCATATATACTGTCACTTTCATTGCAATATGTCAATCGTTCATTATTTATAGAATAGTACATATGTACGTTTGTTTAAACAAGAAAAAATTCATTTCCTTTTCTGACATTTTACAACGACAGTGAGAATATAATGTTTAACTTAACTAATATATTAAACAGTGCTCCATGTCGAGTTTAATGCTGTAGCACAAAAATAAAGGTCTTTCGTATAAACTTGCGGGAGGCCTTAGACCTTTTAACCCGGCCCTATCGCAAAATCAGTTCTTAGCGGACGTCTAATAACTATAAACAACCTATCTGCCAAATGTGACTTTTATATATTTAGAATGAAACTATTACTTTACCACAGCATGCTTAAAACAGGCGATGGTATGATGAGTTATATTTGCAGTATACTGTTAAAAATAACCAAAATTAGCCTCTTGTCAATATAAAATACAATTGCAGCTTAGAATAATATTTGTATTATATTACATAGATATTTAAATAGGCCGACCAGCAGGCATTGTCTTAATATATCTAATGAAATGTTAAAATCACTATAGTTTTTTTTTTTAATCATACAAGATTATTATCTTAAAGAAACAATAAAAACATCCAGACATAAAAAAATAGATAGAAAGAACACAGAAGCGGCTTTAGCCTGGTATTATATTTGAGCTGTTTACAAATAAACAAGAATATATGTATGTGGAATTCGAAACCAAATAAACACAATTAGTAAGTTGTTTTACGTAAATTAAAAAAAATAAAATAACAACTCATCAGATATTAAAAAAAAAATATTATCATATATAGGTATATACTATTACATAGAATTGTATTCTCTTCGTCTTAGGTGATAGTAATAAATCAATAACTAGGGGTCATTCAAGTATTAAGAAAGTAGAATTTTTGTTTTTAAAAACCACTCCCTCTCCTTCTCAGAAGTAAGCTAAGCTCTCACTTTCGTCTTCTATGCTTCCATAAACATGACATTTCAATTACTTGAGATATCCCTAAACATGCTTTTGGCTTTAAGGCATAGACTAAGGCATAGATAGTGCTGTTGTGTGTGTTTTGAAAACATTCATTCAAAATGCCCTAAAATGTAATTGAAGACATGAATGGATGACGGTTATATGGCGAAAAAATTTAATTTCGAGAAAATTTTGTCCAAAGTTTGTGTAATGCATGCTTAAAATGCAGAGATGAGACGTATCTTACATAAAAGTATCTGAAATACAGATACAAGATACAAAATACGTATTTACATCTTGTAATTGAAATACTTTTTATTTTTTTATTTTGAATCTTATATTTAGATACCTTTTCCTGATATCTTAGTATTTTGAAGATACTTTGTTCCCCGAGATACTTTTATTTATTTATTATTATTTATTTATTTATTATTATTAAAGTTTACATATATTTTTTTATTAAATGTAACATTGTAAATCTCTTAGATTTGTATAATGTTACTTACATAATTCATTATATATTACACAAAGTCTCGGATTGGGGTCGACGAAACTTAGTCCAATTTAACCCCAAAAAGACACAATTTTGCGCGTTAAGCGCTAAAACAATGCCGTTTGTCGTAACTCCTCAATTTGAGGACACTCCCCTGTCTGCCACAGCCAGTATCGGAATACTTGGCGTCGACATTTCGAGCAAAGTCCAGTTCCGTGGTCAATTGGAAGGTAAGGCCAAATTGGCCTCAAAGAAGCTTGGTGTGCTCAGTAAGGCGAGACAGTACTTCACGTCTGGCCAGCGTCTTAACCTCTATAAGGCGCAAATTCGGCCGCACATGTAGTACTGTTCTCATCTCTGGGCGGGAGCTCCCCAGTACCAGCTACTTCCATTTGACCGCATCCAACGTAGGGCGGTTCGACTTATAGACGATCAAGCTCTTTCCGATCGGCTTGATACTTTAGCTCTGCGTAGAGATGTTGGATCACTCTGCATCTTCTACCACATTTATTACGGGGAGTGTTCTGAGGAATTGTTCGAACTGATCCCGGCCGCAGAATTTCATCATCGGACATCGCGCCAAAACCGTAAATTCCATTCACACCACCTCGATGTCCAGCGTTCCACAACAGTGCGATTCCTTAGGCATTTTCTGCCTCGCACAACCACTCTGTGGAACCAGCTGTCGCCGGCGGTCTTTCCGAACCATTACGACCTGGCAACCTTCAAGAAGAGAGCGTATTCTTTCTTGAAAGGCTGGCAACGCATTTGCAAGCCCTATGGTGTTGCAGATGTCCATGGGCGGCGGTGATCACTTACCATCAGGTGAGCCTCCTGCCCGTTTGCCCCCTTTGTCCCATAAAAAAAAAACACTAGCTGACCCGTGCCCACTTCGTTGGGCATAATGTTAATAATCCTTTTTTAGTACAGAGTGTTATGTTTTAATTTCTAACTGCCAAAAGGAGGGTTATACGTAGATATTTTATTAATATTAAAAATTAAATTATCTATACTAATATTAAAAAAAATACTTTTTGTAACTTAAATATAAAAGTTAGACATATGCTGTCGTTGACTTTTTTGTAGGCATTTTCAAGCTCCACATCTTTTCTCTAGAACTCAAAAATATATCTTTCATAGTTAAGGCAGCGTTCGTAAGAAACGCTTTCATTCGACCGTTTTTTCTCCGATTCACTTTGCAAAACGGACTACCACGTAAAAGCCTTTTTATTTTTCGGTTTTTTATATAACCTATGACACTCAGCAATAATGTGGCTTTCTACTGGTGAAAGAATTTTTAAAATCGGTTCAGTAGATCCCGAGATTACCCCTTACAATTTAACAAACACACAAACTTTACTTCTTTATAATATTAGTATAGATTATTAATATTAAATATATTATATTATTATATACAATATTGTAAAATAAATAAATAAATAAAATGAAAATATACTAAAATGAACTTCGCAGTTTTTCTTTCCGAACGCACTGAACGCAGCGCATCGTTTAAAAATTTTGTCGATATTGTCGGGAACCAAGTGACAGATGGCGACACTATCTTTCTACTGAAATAAAAAAATATTCCTAAAGTATAACACCTGTTTGCCCAGCTCTGCCCCTGTGGAGACTCTTCTTCTTTGGGGACATGATCATGAGGCCTTACTGAAGGAAGATGAGCGACAATATTATGTTTGAGGAATTACTTTTACTCAAATCTCAACTAAAACATAAAGATTAAAAGTCTCAATTTTAATACCTTTATATTTTGTCTTGTCGCATTTGCCTGATCCTTGTTATCAAAGCGAACTATTCGAAAATTGTTTTCTCAAACAAATAAACTTAAGTTCAAGTAAATGTGGTTTTCTTACAAAAGTATTTTATCTTGAAAAAGTATTTGAAAGATAGGTATTTTGTATCTAGTATTTCAGATACCTTTTTAGAAAATTATTTATATTTGGTATCTGAAATGCTTTTTTTAAAGTATCTTACATCTTGTATTTCAGATACTTTGTATAAGGTATCTTGTACATCACTGTTAAAATGGCCGTCAAAAGGTGTATGAAATGAATATGTTTAAGTTTTAAAACTGACGGTATAAAACCGTCATAACACTGACATTTAAGCATAAAAAAACGAAAATTAAAAAATGCGACATATCACCTTCATCCTTAGCCTTCATCCATTTACGTCTTCAATTATTTAAAATAATTAATATTGACATAATCACTATTCAGACCCTATCATCGTCATTAAAGCTAGGCCTCCTCCCTCTTGGGGGCTTACGTACGATCTGGCCCCCTAGCCCCCTAGGGGCTATCGACGAGGGCCTTGTTAGGTTTGAAGTGTGCGCCCATGCCCGTCGCCTGGTGTATGGAGGCGCAGAGCAGCGGCGTGTGCGCACGCTGCGTGCTGAGGCGCGAGCTGCGACGTACCGGCGTCACCGTGTACTTCAGGGCGTCGTTGCTCTGGCGTCTGTATTACAAATCATATTAAAACTCAATATAATAATAATAAGTAAGTATAATACTAATAGTTTATCATATATTTCATACCTAAACATTTTCACAACTTCTTTCAGAACTAGCGTTTTTTACTACATGATTATATCTAGACTAATGGTTTTTTAATGTCATAGAATAATTTGGATGAAAAGAAATGATACCAAACATTATTTAGGAATAAATGATTTTATTGCACAACACAAAATTACTTCTTTACATATTGATGTGGAATATGAAATATGTATATCATAATCAAATCAAAATATTCTTTATTTATATTGACTTTAACGAGCACTGTTGAATCGTCATTATTACATTGTTAAAATATAGAATTTATGTTTAATGTCGGTATGTAAGTCTGTGAGGAAGCTACTACCAGCTCGGAAGGCTGTTCTGTTGAGAAGAGCTTGCGAGACACTCGAGATGAGTTGAGAATTTAAAATTACATACATGAATATATTAAAAAATTTACTTTATATGGTTAAACTACATGTAAATTTGGATACTAGTAACATAGGATACTCTCACTCATTTTATCATAGATTTTGGTAATAATTTTTCCACTGCATTTTATAATTATAACAACTATATTGTACAGTATTTTGATACATCTGAAAGAAATATTTAGGTTTTAGATAAATATAATAATAATTCGTTTTAGAAGTCGAAAATATGACAGATTTTCGACCAGGGCGGACAATGTCAATGAGACTAGCCAACTGCGCAGGTGATATTATAGTGCACAAGTGTACGTGCAGACACAAGTGCACTCTCTATTCCTGTTACTACTTTGAACAAACGCACGACCGACGTCTTTAGGTGCTCTCTGAGGCACAGTTGTGAAGCACCACTAACTTCCCAACTCTGAACTGTTATTGGTGTTTTACAAATTTGGCTCAACCCCCGCCTTAGGCTTCATTCATATAATATTGAAATATTCATATAATAGTGGTAGCCCAGCGGTAATGCATCACTCGTATAACCGAGTGATGCGGGTTCAAATCCGGGTCTCGCACCTCTGATATTTTCATGTGCGAATCATTTCTATCTTGATTACCACTTGTCTTACGGTGAAGGAAAACATCGTGAGGAAACCTGCATGTCTGAGAAAACCTAGCAAGTTTTCGTAAGACATGTGAAGTCCGCCAACAGTCAACACGCACTGGGCCAGCGTGGTGGACTATGGCCTGATCCCCCTCGTACTGAGGGAGGCCCGTGCCCAGCAGTGGGACGTTAAAAATAAAAAAAAGGGCTGATGACATTATTAATATTAAACTAAGTTTATCATATACTTACAACTTGGCCTGCTGTACAGCAAAGCGTATGATAGTACTTTTAAATACATTCTTGACATCAACTAGTTTAGGATCCACATGTCTTTTGCCACTGTTTGGACTTATTTTGAGTTGCATGAATTTGTCCAACAAATGGTCAAGGTTAGCTTCTACTACCGATTGCTAGAAAGAAAAAAAAAACAACTTAAAAACACAACTCAAAAAAGAGGAATGCGTAATGTGAAATATTCTGATTATATTCAAATACTTCTATACTTATAATCAATATTGATTTGTTTATTGTTTTTATTGCTTTTTTTATTTTTCATACCGCATCTGTATGCATATATTGCATCAATTTTAAAATTGCGTTTGCATATTGTATTAATGTTTATCAAGGAGTATATTCTTGTAAATACGGCAAGTCGGGACAGGAAAGGTATATGGCGGGATTTTGCTAAGATAAAAAAACAATCCAAATTTCATCTGAATCGGTTCAGTGTTATTTTAGTTTATTCATTACAAACATTTTCCCCTCCTTATGATAATCTTAAGATCCGTATCCGTGGAGGATATGTGCGTGAGCTGAGTGAAGCATACTATACACAAAGCAGTTCAGTTAAAAAAAAACAGTGTGCTTTAGACCACACAACTGACGTAAAACTTCTTAAGCTCCATCTATATGTACGTATATAATATTTATATCTCTCGAGTAGCGCCTCTCTTTTGCCCTTACAGTAATATAAATATACGAAACCTAACTACGAAGTCTCTCTTTTTCTATCTTCTTTAACTTATATCTCCCTCTCACTCCTCTCCTTCCGCTCACCTCGCCCGATCACACTTTTCGCAACGCTCTCGTCACACATTTACCAGCTTACTCCCCAAGAGTGCGTAAAGAAGTTTTAATTCAACAAGTGACCAACTTCAGTGCCAGCAGCGATGGCCTGCTCCCAGCACTGCACGGAGGCGGGCAGGTCGCCGCGGCGCTCCTCGAGCGCGGCGCGGCACTCCCAGTACGCCGCCTTGTCCGGCGCCAGCGGGTACCTGTCGCGGATCGCGCGCAGCCAGCGAGCACATTGCTCCCAGTCGAAACCCTGAAATATATTATTAAAACTTAGCAAAAAAAATCTATACATGTATACAACTGTTAAATAAAAAAATAATCTATAACTAAGCTGCTATAGCTGAATCAAATTAGACAGACCAAAAGGTCTGTCTAATTTGATTCAGCTAATCTCCAAAACAGCTGGGCCAATTTTGGCAGGACTGATTAAACAGAAATATATGATGCTATAAGGACTAATTTGGCTTTTTTCATTTTAAGAGTTGGAGCTAAAATAAAGGTACTTGTAAATTGTTAGTCAAAAATAACTCAAGAAAAAGGCTAATTTTTTGTAAATTATTTGTTAAGATATTTGGTCGCGGTATTAATGGTTTGATTTAGATTTTTCAGGTTTTTTGAAAGTACCTCCAGGTTTATTCGTATAATAATGTCAATGGCTTATGTTGTTTTCATTGAAGATGTTATTTATTATGTACCAGATAAATAACAAAAGTTTAAATAACTATTATAAAATTACACCCATCTAAGCAAATGAAATATTATTTTTAAAGACATATGAGATCTTTACCTCTTTTAATAACTCCGTCAAGTCATTTAAAGCACCTAATAGTAATTCATCCACTTGATGAACTCCATCAGAATTCAATGTTGTTTCTTTACTATCGTTAAAATCAACACTATCACTTACGACACTGGCTCTACGCCACTTATCTGTTGGAAAAGCTTTGTTATCCTCTTTCATATTGCCATTGACATTATTCATATTGTCCAAGTATGAATCATTGTCACTATCATTATTAACAGCAACATTTTCCTTATTCTCATCATCATCATCAAATAAATTAAACTGTTTTGTATCTCTTGATAAGTGATGTAATCCAAAACATTGTAAGTGGTGGTATGAGTCTATAGATTTTCCACGTTTTTGCAACCATTTTTGCAATCTTGATTGTAATTCCTCTGGCTTTGGTGTATTAAAATTTAAATGTATGGGAGTTTGAAATTTCACTTTCTTCCTTTCACTTTTGACTGCTGAAATGACTCTTTCTTCTTTTAAACCGTCATCTTCATTGATATCTTTTAAATGTGCCTTATTTATCTTCTCTCCAATAGATGCCCATTTATGCATACAATTTTCTAATTCACTCTTACTAATTCTTTTAAAATGCACAGCAGATATAGATCTGCGGACTGGTAATGCAGGCTTGCTGCTGCACATAGTGTGTCTTTTATTCATTATAAGACGTGAATCTTTTATTACTTTCTTTAAAAAGTCCGGATCTGTTTGCAATCGCAAAGCATTGTCTATAGATTGTTTATGCACAACTTTTGGTTTGTACAATCTCTCAAATACAGACTCACCATTTGTTTTTGGAGGCTTTTGAATATTTTGTGGCATACTTTTTCTGTGTTCGTCTAATGTTTTTAGTTTACTATTGAATTTTGATGTTAAAGTAACATTATTATTCTTTTGATTTTGAACTGTTTTAGACATACTACTATTGGAATTTTTTGTTTTAACATTGCTTGCAGTCGGGATTTCTTTTAAAGGTTTATTTATACTGGTATTAGTAGTTACTGGTTTATTTAGTTTTCTTTCAGTAATTGATTTATTTCTATGTATGCTAATATTAATGGGAATTTTATTAGCAACATTATTATTTTTAACATTTTTTGTCACAGCAACATCTTTATTTTCAACTTGTTTAGCTGCATAAATTGACTTTCTATTAGAAATGGAACTATAAGCATTATTATTTACAAGATTTGTTTTGGTATTAGCAACACTACTGGTGTCCGATTTAGTTTTTGCAGGTAATGAGACAGATGAAGAAGAATTAGGTTTTGAAAATTCTTGTTTGCTATATTTTTTTAAGTTGAGTTCCCGCAGCTGTAATAAAAAAGATAATGAATTCATTAATCAATTCCATTGAATAGTAGGTTATAATGTAAATAACATATACAGTTTAGATTAACATTGTGATGTTTGAGTTCATTTACTTAATGAACCCATTTTCACAACAACACAATATTTAAAGTACAAAGTCCTATAAACTTTAATTTAATAGTATACCTTCTCAATTCTTGCTTTTTCTTTAGCAATGCGCTCCTCTCTAAATTTATTAATATGCTCTCGAGTTGATTCCATATTAGCAAATAAAACCTAAAAAAGATAAAGAGTTAAAAATCCATCATAATATAAGCATAGAGCAAATACATATTATAAAAGGAAGATGATATATAATATATACTGCACATAAAAAGTCACTTTATTCAAGAAATACATTTTTGATTTAATACAAAAAAAGAATATTATTGAATTCAGAAATTGTGAATAATATTTAATAATTGTGATTTACTTTTAAGAAGTCAAATTTGGGTTATTTCTAGTAGGTAAGTTTAAAAACAATTTTATCATAATTTCTTAGTTTCTACAATAAGTCAGATTATATTTTTAACCTAAATTCATCTTTGCTGTAACTCTTTAGGTGAGAAATTTCGTATAATAAATAAGCTAAATTCAAGTACTTGATTCTGTGCCCCTAAAATAGATTACTTCTTAATCTATTATAAACTAATATAGAAGAATAATCTAGTACAATATTCAGATGCAGATATTTCTAAAAGATAAACCTTAGAAGATGATTGATACTTAATTTAATAAAATAATATAAGTATTATTTTTCAATACTGAAAGATGTGTGTTAAATGTATCAAATATAGTGACTAAATAATATAATGTGGAAAATTACTAACAAAAATAAATCATATTATTATATACATATACCTAATTCTATTACACAAACATTCTTTATTATTACACAATCATTTCATTTAAAACAGCAACAATTTACTTACATGTAAATTAAACAGTTATCTAAAGCACCACATTTAAATAATTCAGTAAACAAAATCCGAGGACGCCTAACTAATCTATGTAAATTGTAAAAGCGTTGACGGTTGATAACTGACAACGCATTTGAAAATCAAAACATTCGAACTTTTAAATCTACTCCGTTGAAGTATTTCATTGGCTGCGTTCATAATTTTATTCCAGACTTTAAGTATGTGATGAAAATAATCATATTATTTAGTAGTTAAAAGTTTAAATAATATGGATGGATGTCAGATCAAATTTTTGTAGTAAAAACAAAATTTGAAATTTGACAAAAAATCTTTTTGTGTTGGATAGTCCGTTTATCCTCAGGTTTTAACATCGCTGTAACATTATTGCCGTTAGAAACAGTTAACAGAACACAATTACCAGTGTTGCCAGAGTGGTTTGGACAAAAGTTACGTTGGCTTGTCTGAAAAATTACATTTTTTAACAAAAAATTACGTAGTGATAATTTTTTAAGAATATATATAATTATATATTTTTTACATATATATTTTAACTGCCTCGGTGGTGTAGTGGCTAGCATGTACGGTCATACACCGAGAGGTCCTGGGTTCGAGTCCCGGGTCGGGCCAAGTTTAGTTATTGAGTCTTTCTGTTTCGTAAGCCTCAGTAACAGCCCGGAGTTGGGAAGTTGGCGGTGGTTCACCCCTGTGCCTCGGAGAGCACGTAAAGCCGTCGGTCCTGCGCCTTAGCTCTCACTGGTCGTGTCGAGTAGTCGTCCCACCGGAGTATGAGAGTGATAGGAAGAGAGAGTGCACTTGTGTTTACGCGTACACTTGTGCACTATAATATCTCCTGCGTACTTGGCCAGTCTCAATGAGAATGGCCGCCATGGCCGGAATCGATCGGAGAACATTACATATATATTTATATATTTCATATATTTTTTAGTATTTTGAGGTAAATAAAAATAATATTATAACTTCTAATCGTAATATAACTACGAAAACAGCATAACATGATGATTTGGTTTAACTGGGAGAAAGACGTAATATGTACCTTACATTAAAATGTACATTAAATTACTGAAATGTCATGCTTACTTCCGCTTTCCTAATTTCTATCGATTTACTTTTATTTTTTGAATAGCATTCTCAGCTGCGCCACCCGCATTTTAAAGAGCAGAAAATAAATTCTCAAATTTCACATACCGTGTGATATATTTTTAAAGGCAGTTTGTAACGGTTACTTGAGATTTCTCAGAAATTAGAAATTTTCCAGCAGTAAAAAATACCATTCTATATGTTGACCTGAGTAGCTAAGTTCTATCATCGTACCAAATTTCATCAAAATCTGTCCAGTATTTTTTTCGTGTTCCAGTCACCAAAAGGCAGACCAAAATTTAGAAAACTGTAAATACAACTGTACCGACAATAATGACTATTTTAATTAAAAAAATCCAAAAAATATAATAATAAAGGTACAGATTTGATTAGGTTAGAATTTTATTGTATGCAAGGCTTTTCTTGTGAACGCGGAGGCATGCCGTGCCCCCAAAGGGAATATCGAAAATATCTAAAAATAGCTATAAAAAGTGAAAAATTTAAAGAAGTTGAAATAAATGAGTAAAACTTAAGATACAGTTGCAAGTGGTGGCGGAGGGTATACAAAAATTTTGGTCTTAATACTTTCGAAAATTAGCGTGCCGTCAAAAAAAAGTTACAAAAAAAGGCCTGAATCCTAATTATATGTATGGATTATGTTACAGATTTGACTTGGATAATATAGATTAAGATTGAGAAGGCTAATTTAAAGAACCTTTCTTTCTTTCTCTCTTTATTATTCAACTGTGAGTTCTCGAACCATTTGTCAAATAAATTTGTATGTAGTTCTTTTCGAACAAACTCGAACAAAAATCGAACAAACATTTGTTTTTGATCGGACAAACGATAACTAGCTTAGATTGATTGAAAAAAGAAAAAAAAGCTTAGTTACTATAATTGTCGGCGCTAGGTTCAAATTAAATTTTTGGAAATTATTTATAAAAAAGCGAACAACGAACAAACGAATCAGCAAAAAAAAATTAAAAAAATCATTTTCAGCCGCCAGCTTAAGAGAGCTCTAACTCTGAAGGTGCCCAATTCTCTTTTCTATTAATTTGACACTGACAATCGTCAATCAAAACAAAAGATTATAGATTGTTTAAAAACAGAAATAAACGGCTTCTATGAATTTCGAATGCCGTCGTAAATATTGCACATGTTTGCTCGCTTTTTTAGGTTTTTTATATTTACCTAACATGTGATTCTTGATTCTTGAAAAGTTACATAAATATGACTAAAAATTGTTTTTACATACATGTTACATGAAGTAGTCAAAAGTTACGTAAAATGTAAGAAATGTAACCTTCTGGCAACACAGACAATTACTCCTAGCGGACTCCATGAACCTACTATACACCTACTATACATACAGGACTGTGCACTGACGAAACTAACACACATCAAAATGAATTCTATCCCAATAGAATAAAGTTGATTTTTTAGCGTAATCAACAGGAGAGAGAAAGTGTGCCACACGAGAGGCACCAAGGGAGAAATCTGTCCTTGTCTTTCAGATTGCCAGCGTAAAAATTGTTACCAAGTAGTAGAATTTAGAAACTTGCCCATTAAGTCTACTGTCATGAGCAAAGATTTGTAATGAAACCATTACGAATTACACGCAGTATATATTTCATCTAGTCATTTCTATCATTTTACATTTGCTTAGAATTTCTGGCTGTCTGTAATTATGGTAGTTTTGTAAATGTAGATATGGTAACACTGTGGTAACTTTGTTCAGTCCAATGGCGGATGTCTTCTATTAACGTTTACGTATTTTGATTGATATTCTCTGAAAATTTGTGACTTTTTATTCGAAATGGTTAAGAACTGTTGCGTTCTCGGTTGCAAGAGTGAATCCTAACTCGGGTGTGGTAAATCTTTCCACCGGTGAGCATATTTTGATGGGTATTTCTTAAATACGGTGTAGGGTTACCATAAGATTTGTTTGTTACATGCTGGCTGTATTTTTTTCGTTTATATTATAGGTTCCCAAAAGATGTTACCAGCAAGTACCTCACATTAAGGCTGAGAGCGTATGCAAAAAATGAAACTCTTAAAATTATTGGTCATAAGGCTACGATGCGCCAAAAGCTGCACAAAGCTATAACATTTAGTAATGTCTGATGCTAGGTCTAATGTAAGTAAGTTGGTGATTTTAAATAAATACTACCTGATTAATCTAATTTATGTGTTTCTATTCTCTCACTACGGAAAAAGCTTCAGGGGTAGGTACTAGGTACCTATGGTGGGTCACGCGTAGGTATTGTGGCCACTTAGCAAATGTTGATGAATGTTGAAAAGCTAAACGGTAACAGCTTTTTTAGTTTTGTTTTTCTCAAAAATACTACATAACTAGCCTTACAATTTTAAAGAGCTAAATTAGCACAAATGTTAGGTTAGTGAGAATTTTTATGTACGCGAATTTTTAATTTTAGGCACTACTTTCACTGCGTGGATCCCCTTAAATTATTTAGCTCATTAACCCCAACACTTAGGCTATTTTACCTACTTGGGATTGTAGAGCTAGTCAAGTAGTATTTCTGAGTAAGTATTGTTAAACAGTTATTTAGTGTCAACGTTTAGTTTTAGTTTAACCATTTGCTAAAACCACTACATAACTATATTCAAATATACTAAAGATAGAATTCATAACTCTTATCTCTCCAATAGGAGCTGCTGGCGAAACCGCGGGCGAACAGTAGTCCTAATAATATTATAAATGAAAAAGTTTTGTTTGTCTGTCTGCTACCTACCTAGGTACTTCATAGTTCATAACTCAAAAACTGTCTACTGAAGTGATTTGCGTGAAAGGTACCTATAAGGAAACTGAGAGACTAGGCTACTATTAATCCCACGGACGGGAACATGAAATACTTGGTCCACACGGGCGAACGCTAGTGATATTTTTTTTATCCTCACCTCACTACGTAACTGAAGATAAAAGTCCACAAAACTACCAAAAGCATGGTCACTATGATAGAAAGGGACGCAGGTCTCCCTGATGATATCTCGCTCGGCTCGTTTTTTCGAACATAGTGCACAATCCCGTATGTATAGTAGGTCCATGGCGGACTCACAAAGCTCAGCTTTTTGTTGCTAGAATTTAATTGTGGTGGCGCCACGGTAGAAAGTGGGTTAATCACACTTCACTCAGTTTACAGCTGTTAGGTTAGATCATACCCTTTTGCTACACTAGCGCCATTCTGGAAGGTTTTCGAATGTACCACTTACGGATGGACACTTTTTTAACTTGTCTCCCATATAAGATAGTACTTCTCACCTCTACCCTTTATAATATTTTTGGTTTCGTATGTCGTCTAACTCTAAGAGCTAGCAACTCTGACCTCTATAATACCACTGGACTGGCTGTTCCAAGCGTTTGACAGCAATTTTTTGTGTCCATTTGAAGCGCCACTAGCGAGAGTTCCGAGAACTAATTTTTACGTATATTGCAAATGACAGCGAGAAGTGTTTGTTTACTGTAAAGTAATTTTGCATTTTCGTTGTTAATATAACATACGTAGTAATTATGATGATACGGTTATTAATTAATAAAAATAAAAAAATAAAAACCTTTATATCGACATCATTAGTTTTAGTACCACAAACTCTCGCTACGTCCGACAGCGGCGGACAGCGCCAAAATGGCGAATATCAAGCAGCCACAAAAGCACGTTGACAACAGCCAGTCCAGTGGTATTATAGAGGTCAGAGGCTAGCAACGTTTTCGAGAGAGAAGTTTTTAGATAATAGATATGCTATTTCTCCCACTTTCCCGGACATTATACGGGCTATCTGGCTGTTCTCCAGCTGTATCACTGTTTTTGGCCCGAAGTACATGTACTATTCTCAGATCCCGATATTTGCTGCTGTAGGTATTTGCTTAAATCACTATATCAAAAAAGAAATCAATCTGTACTAATATTATCCTTACTATCCTTATCCTTACTTCTGTCTGTCTGTTTGTCGCGCTTTCAAACCTAAACTACTGAACCGAAATAGTCTGAGAAAGGACTACTTTTCAAGGCAAAAAAGGGCTTTAAGGGGTTGAAATAGGGGATGAAAGTTTGTATGGAAATTTAAAGCTAGAAGCTTGAAATTTATTTTTTAGGCTTTTAATTAGATATAAATAAAAAGTAATTCAAAGTTGGTAAAAATTTTATCCTAAAGGGAGCGAACCCGAGCGAAGCGAGGGTGAGTCGCTAGTAAAATATATATTTTTAGTACAAACAGATAAACAGTAATTAGGACACAGATTATATTATAACTAGCCTTTCCCGCGGCTTCGCTCGCGTTAGGTTAGGCTGGAAACCAAATTCTTTCACCGGTCCGCTCGTTTTGCACACGGTGACCATTATTTTATTGCGGAGTTATGTTATAACTATGATATCATGTAAGATATTCATTAAAATCAAATGATGCCAAGAGCAATTTTGTTCAAAATTAAATACTTGTGATGAATAACTTATTTATTTAGGTAAGGATTATATTATGTTTATAAAAATACCTTCGCAAGTAATGCATTTTTTTAAAACAAATTTGATTACCATAAAAAAGGTTACAGCGATTCAACCTAAAAAGATTGACATATGCTATCGCGGACTTTTTTACACGCTTTTTATTAGCTTCACCTGTATGTTTGTATGTTTGTAACCGACTTCTTTGGGCGCGATTTCGACTTACTTTAAACGGCCAGATTTCGTTCAAACTTTGTAGATTTATCGAGGACCGATGACAATACACTAATTTGATATATAAACCAAACTAAAAAGTAGAAAATAAATAATAGTTTAAAAAAACTAATTTACAAACAGCTCCCTCTAGTATTGTATATAGATTACATATTGTGTTCAATAGATGGCGCTTTTTAGAAACTAAAAAGTAAAAAATAAATAATAGTTGTAATGTTATTTATGTAGTAGTTTCCGTTGAACATCTCTGTCTCTTATCCCATGTATTATTCTATCTCTTAACATTCTCTCCAGGTGTGATTCAAAATTACAATTTTGTGCTATTTTTCTTAAATCTGTATAAAAATTGTCAAAATTTTCTCCATCTTCTTGTACTCTTCTATTAAAATGAAATGAATTTATAATTTCATTTGATTTAGGCCTAAAATGGTCTTCAAAAGTATTTATTACCTCTTCTAATTTATCTTCTTTTAGGTGTGAATCCTGAAGTGTATTGAAGTATAACTCTTGGGCCGCCGGTCCAATGCAGTTTAGCAATATTGAAGCCTTTCTTGTTTCTGAAACTTTTCCAAGGCCAGATGCTGACAAGAATACCTTAAAAGTTGTAAGGAAACGTTTCCATTTTGCGTATACTTCATCGATGTTTTCCAAATCCAATGGGGCCGGCATTCTGTATTCGACGCCCGACATTTCCAAGTCCTTGTTTTCTTCTCCACTCATTAATGCACGTATGTTCACAATCGACTGCGCCACGTAGTATTCTTATAAATAAAACAACATAAATGCGGGAACACACCATATATTAATATTCTTTAATATGTTTCTTACAGAGATCTTTTATTAGCGACCATACAATGATGCTGTCAGTGGGCAAGTGACGCCACCATGTTACTCAGGTCATTATTGTAAAAACTATACAGTCTGTACCAAATTAGTTATTAGTTGAATTGTCATTTACAGACGTCTGTACTTGTGTTACGTTCGGATACACGCATATATTACAGTTTAAAAAAACTAAAAACACGCTTTTTAAGATATTATCAAAATGATAATCACTCTACTCATATCTGTCAATAAAATATTTATAACTATTGACACCATGCACCCCACGCATTTTTTAAAATCAAATAATTAATTTAAATTCATTAAAATTTATTTTCTATTTTTTAGTTTGGTTTTCTATAAAAAGCGTGTTTTTAGTTTTTTTAAACTATTATTTATTTTTTAGAACTTTTAAAGAGGCACAATTCCGTTATACATGATTTTTGCATAACTTTAACCGTTTACGCAGCGCACGCAAGTGAAGCTCTCAAAAGGAATATTTTTCTCCCGTTTTTGCAACATTTTTCTTTGGTGCTCTTTGCGGTCTTTCATTTGGTGCTCAGCTCCTATTGATTGTAGCGGGATGTAATATAGCCTTCCTCGATAAACGGACTATCCAACACAAAAGAATTTTTCAAATCGAAACAGTAGTTCCTGAGATTAGCGCGTTCAACCAAACAAACAAAAAAACTCTTCAGCTTTATAAATAATATAGAGTATAGATAAAATCATGCATTCTTATTCGGCGTAGTGTAATAGAAAGGACTCAACCCACATTATCGTTATAAATTATTTTTTTACGCCAAACAGGTCCTAACACTTCGTTCTTTTACTCAGCAAAAAAGATCCGTGAATCAATAAATAAAGGATTGTAACCAACAAACCCGCATAAAGATAGGTATCTATCTCTCTACAAATCTCTGAAATAACTCACTGTTTGGACATTTTTAATAAATCCAACTCGAAAGGAGCAGGTCTATGTTAAATATAACAGGAATGATTCAAAACACTTATGTCGTTTCATATAAATTACCTTATGATAGAAACAGGACATTTTATAATCAACTAAACGACTCAAACTGTATGGATCATTTCTGATAAAGTGATGTAGGTACGATGAAACGAGATGATTTTGCATTTAGCTAAAATGTGCCAAACTAAGTATATGTATATTTAG
Source organism: Boloria euphrosyne (assembly GCA_951802675.2). Taxonomy (NCBI): domain Eukaryota; kingdom Metazoa; phylum Arthropoda; class Insecta; order Lepidoptera; family Nymphalidae; genus Boloria; species Boloria euphrosyne. Next base: position 6,443,812 of record OX637879.1, on the reverse strand, counting down.
ACTTACGTATCGTTAAAAATAGTGAAGAACCAAGAAGAAGTTGTAGTGGTAGTTTGTAAGCACATACACAATTTAAAGACAAAAGATATTAGATCTTCTGAAAATATTGATTGCAAATAATGCGATCTACTCAAGAGTCTTAAAGTAAAATTATAATACTTTTAAAACCAAATAGTGGCTGAAATAGCACACTAGAAAAAGATGTCGAGTTTTTTAAAAAGTAATAAGCCCTTTACCTAAACACAAGTTTCATTATACAAGAGGGAACATAGTGTCTGAAAGTAATTTTTTACACGCTTTTTATTAGCTTCACCTGTATGTTTGTATGTTTGTAACAAAGAAGTCGTCTTTGGGCGCGATTTTGACCCACTTTAAACGGCCAGATTTCGTTCAAACTTTGTAGATTTATCGAGGAACGATGTCAATACACTAATTTGATAAAATTATTCCATTTTTCAATTTGCAAAATATGATTTTTGCTACAAAACAAATAATAGTTTTAAAAAACTAAAAAATCACGCTTTCATAAGTAAACCAAACTAAGAAGTAAAAAATAAATAATAGTTTAAAAAAACTAAAAACACGCTTTTTATAGAAAACCAAACTAAAAAATAGAAAATAAATTTTAATGAATTTAAATTAATTATTTGATTTTAAAAAAAGCGTGGGGTGCTTTTTAAGATATTATCAAAATGATAATCACTCTGCTCATATCTGTCAATAAAATATTTATATTGACACCATGCACCCCACGCTTTTTTTAAAATCAAATAATTAATTTAAATTCATTAAAATTTATTTTCTATTTTTTAGTTTGGTTTTTATGTTAGGATTTCCTAACGCGCTTTTGCATTTACGCTAACCACCAGGTGGTTATATTGGACTCACCGGCTCAAAAATCAAATAAAACACCCCTCTATTTAAATGGGGCGCCGCAGGATCGATTACGCATTTAATCGCGACGCCACGACAGTATTGGCTAAGTAGTCTGCCTAGGCCATTGAGTTATTATTACTACGTAAATAATAACTCAATGGCCTAGGCCAGACTACTTAGCCAATGGATTTCTCCACAGTTCATTCTACTAGCAGAGACGTACCCGGAGCAGCCCGCGTGGCACACCGCCCACCGGAGTGGGCACTTTCATGTGCATCTCTTAGCTTCGCGCCCGGCCGGATTGCCGGACGCTACTGAGAACCCCAATCCCTTTTCTCTTTTCTTTCGGAGAGACTAAACACATACTGAGTTTTACATTTGAATTAACCGAACTTTAATTATTATATTCTTGACACAAAATGGGTACCTACTAGATATTTTGAATGGTTTCCGTTTTGTAAAATTTGAGAGAAAATATTACTTTATAGATTTAACGTAGAAAGACATTATGCTAATGTGAAGCTTCATTTTCCGCTACTTTACTGAATGAGTTTAAATTTATCACTACCATAAAGCACATCGTTATGAATATGTTTAAATAGGTCGGAATAGAAGAGATTTATAGATATATGATTATCACTTTAATTCAGTAAGACAAAAATATTGTATAATTACGTCACAAATTTAACAAACGTTTTGAATTTTTTATCAGATCTCGTGTTTGGACAGTTATACTTTAATAAGATTGGCGGTAAGAGCGACATGAATTTTAGATGATAAATCAACAATACTTTTATGTAGATTATCTTTTACCAGACGAATATTATTATTTTTATTCATTTTGTTAGGCAATGATCATAATGATTGAGAGAAAAATAACTAGTCACACTTTATACTTAGCGAGTTCGTGGATGAAAATTAAATGTTACATCGTGCAATAATTATATTTTGTTTGACAATAATAATTAAGTACCAAAAGTATTTAAAAAAATACATCTAAGCGATAAAAAAATATTCAAAAAATATTATCGCTACGTTCATAGTTTCTTCCTAAGTACTTTTAACAATTACATAGTAGAGATTTCTCAGGATTTAGTTTCAAATTAATAGCTTTTCAGTCTTTATTATCGACTATCTCGGCAGGGTTACGGGTTTGCTAGTCGACAATAAAGACTATTCCAATAAGATTTCTAAAAAATATTTAATGTACATATTCGACTTAGAATTTTATTATAATGTGTATTATGTCACCGTAAAATTGTTAATTACATTATATTATAAATTCGCAGCTTACAATCTCGCGAGATTGTAAGCTATCGTAAAATTATTATTTTGTGCTAAACGCATAATATGTAAGGTGCGTTCCGTCCCATGTCGTTTCGCAATTTGACGGCATCTCTTTGATAGATCATAATAATTCATAATATAACTGTATTTACAATATTACGGTGACATATAGTAGATGCATAGACTATAATTTATTTTGTGCCACGTAGGTACTTTCAATTGTTGAAATTCTAAAAGGATAGGAAATAAGTTTTTCAAGATTACCCTCTTGAGATTACTGATGAGTGAATAAGTGCTCTCTAGCTGTTGGTTGCTGGTATTCACCATCGACCCAGATTCTTTTTCTTTAAATCGCCCGTGTTCGCTAAATGTAACCTACATTCTAATTCTACTCAATGAAAAAAAACATAATACTATACAATTGATGAATGGCAAATAAGTGATCCTATATCCGTTCGATCCTAGATCCGTTTTAGGGTTCTAGGTTATAGTTTAGATACCTAAAGTGGGCAAAAAGTCAGTATGCTTACTTAATATTAAAGTTTACAAACTAATCTACATACATAAATATAATAATATGTTAATATGTAACAGATCTACTTACAAACTAATATGCTTTTGATGTCTGTTTATATGAGAAATATATTTCTCTATGTAAAGTATGATATTTTTTGAAGCAGCCTGAGGCGAATAAAGTCATAGAATTAGAACTCTATATGGATAATATAGGCTATAGCCTATGTAAATATAAAAAATTATACAAAATAAAAATATTATCCCGCGTATAAATTAACCCTTTTCCAAGGAATTATGTAGTAATGTTTATTTCTTTTACTTACGCATTTATTAGTAACAAAGGAATACGCGGTTTTGAAACATCAATCATAACATCAAAGTACTTTCAGCTTTTGCTGGGCTTAATAATTTTACTGATTTTCCTGTGAATGAAGTTTATCTAGGATCTCCTATCTATAGAAATAAAAACTAATCACAAAATCCGACAACGGCGGAATTAATTCTTTGAAGTCTGAGGAATAGAATTTTTTTTTATATTGATTTTGTTTTTGTTGTTTGTTTCAGGTTGCTCACGATGTTTTCCTTTACTTCAAGGCAAGTGGGCTATTTTTTTATTTTTTAAACACAAAGGCAGTGTTAATTTTTTAATATTGACATAATCCTTCTTCTCTGCAGCAGAGTTCAAAATAGTGGTCCATTATTTCCTCCATCTTTCTTCATACACTTTCGATACGAGTATAAAAATAAATAAAAGAACATAACAACAACAACAGTAAATGTAAGAACTGTCGCAGTGTAAAATAATCCAATCGATTCCAAAGTACGCTACATGCGGGATATATGGTTTTTATTAACAATAAATATAAATATTGGCTTGATACCTTCAAAGAAATGTAAAAAGTCACGTTTACCTCTTTCATGAAACTCAATTACTTTGGTAGCTATCCAAACATAATCCTCGCTATAACTTTGTAAGAGATATAACTTTTAAAATTACCAAACTGTAGAGAACATATTACAATATAGACTATGTAAACGTACGACTAAGTAAAAAGTAAAAAGTAAATGAAACAGTTGTCAATAGAAGTTTATTTAAGTTTAAGTAAATGGGCGAAATCGTTTTTAGTTTTTATTTTCCATAATACAACCTACATATTTGTAACCTATAACCTACTTTGAGATGTTTTATTTTTCAACAGAATAATTTATGGAGGTACCATAACCCCGTGGTTGATTAAACATGTAGTTCATATTATAATGTACTAGCGACTCACCCTCGCCTCGCTTGGGTTCGTCAGGTACAATTTTGGAAGGACGAAATCCGTGGTACTTTGTAGTATTATATTATGTAAGTACTTTTTATAGTGACAGTCAACAGATCGTAAAAAACCTTTACGCGAAATAAAACTTTATCACCTTATATCCTATCGGGAACACTTTTGTGGCGTTTGTCATTATGAGAATGAAAATAAATTATTTTAAATGTAGAGTAATGGAGATTTAGGTAGACATTATTTCTATTACTTTCTATTGTTAAATTATATTATATCCATTTGTTTCAATTATTCCTTGGTTATAAATGCATTATTCTATTAGATACTGAATATGGGTTTATTTCCACATCTGTTCATAAATATCTACATCTTTGTCCTGAATGTTTGATTGATGATTTAAATGAATTTTTGGGGTTATTTTAGATAATTATAATTTTCGTATTCAGCTTATTTATACATAAAAAGGTTGGGACATTTAGTTTACTAAAAATGGAACTGTTACGGTCAACATCATCATCATTCCCCTAGCGCTTTCCATATTTACGGTCGGCTCGCCACTTTACTTGTTGCGATCTTACGTCATTGCTGGTGGTAGGCATCGTCAAATCTTTGGAGATGGTTCTAGTCTAGGTCAAGTTGGTGGGCGACCTCTGTCTCTCTTGCCCTCGTCTATTTTCATCAATCGTCTTGTCATGTGCAATTCATTTCTGCGCATAACATGACCATACTCTGTAATCGAATCTTTCCGCATCTTAATTCTTATGATGATTTAATTATTAACTGCAAAGGTATGGCGCTTAAGCTTATTTTAATAGCCTGAATAGTCATGGCAGAAATTGAGCAATTAAATTTATAGAAATTATTTGATTATTTCAAAATAATATCATATATGTAATAGATAAGAATATCCTGCTCTATCTAAATTGTAAGCTTGTTTTCTTATAAAGTTTAGGAACAATTATTTGCTATCCTTATTTACCTATTTATTTTTGTCTTTTGTGACGGTTGTTTTGAAGATATTATTAATTAATACAGACCTTTAATCCAAGTCATGATAATTTATCACGTTAACTAAACTGTAATCTATTGTTTTTAATGTTTAGAGGGAAGACTAATTAATCAAATGACTCCTACAATAGTATGTGTTCTTGATATTTTTCGTTGTATTTCGTCACTGTTGTGACGTAGACGTATACTATCGTTAAGGTAACTATCTGCAGTTCCTTCTCTGTATATGATTATTTTCTAGTTTTAGTAGTAGTAGTTTTAGAACTTATTGTCCCTTACATTGTACTTTATCTAAATATGTAATCTACTATGCCCAAATGGCCTAGCACCATAGTACAAAATTCATAATATACTCAAAATACGGACATCGGACATATTAAAATTGTAGTAATGCAAACATACATCCCAGCATAATAATTATCCCTTTAATAAACAATTACAAATTACAATAATAATTTACGAGCTAATGAAACATTATCTTGAAAATCCCTTGAATGCAGACCGTGTCACGCATGGATTTTAATCTTATGCCAGTTTTTAATCAACTCGGTTGCTGCCTTCGTGAACATAAAAATTTGTTTGTAATGTCCCAACATATACCTACAAAAAAGAATAAAATAAAACTTTTCTTAAATAGCTTTGCCATATTATAGGTACTTATATACCTGTAGGTTTATTACCATTATATATTAAATATTACGATATACTTATAACATCGATGCTTTTGGTACATTTTAAAAAATATTGTTTTCGGTAAAAGCTATATAGAAAACATGCGGCCGTAACAGCTTACGCAAAGTACAAAACTTGGTTTATTCGCAGGTTTACGACAGAAAACCCTTACACTGACGAACCATTCTATAGCTTTTAGTAAAAAATATTTATTTCACTTTGTGTTATAGGAGTATATAGAGAGTATATAATATGTATTATATTATTATAATATCTGTGTTATGTGTATATAAATAAAAATAAATCTAATAAGATTTTTTTTAATATTTTCGTTAAGACACGAGGAAGAATAAAAAAACGTATATAGTAAAAACTTTTTTCTATATACGTTTTTTTAAACTTTTTAATGTAACCTTAAGGAGTTTGTACAACCAAAGTCAATAAAACATATAGTCAGCAAACGGACGTGTCTAGACAGAGCAAACGTGCGGGGTTTCCGGAGGGGGTAGCCGTACCGAGCTGCCATACATTCCGTTCGGTACGCGTTAGCTAGGGTTGACGCTTTTTAATTTGATTTTTTTTTTTTTTTTTTTTTATGGGACAAAGGGGGCAAACGGGCAGGAGGCTCACCTGATGGTAAGTGATCACCGCCGCCCATGGACATCTGCAACACCACAGGGCTTGCAAATGCGTTGCCGGCCTTTCAAAAAAGAATACGCTCTCTTCTTGAAGGTTGCCAGGTCGTAACGGTTCGGAAAGACCGCCGGCGACAGCTGGTTCCACAGAGTGGTTGTGCGAGGCAGAAAATGCCTAAGGAATCGCACTGTTGTGGAACGCTGGACATCGAGGTGGTGTGGGTGGAATTTACGGTTTTGTCGCGATGTCCGATGATGGAATTCTGCGGCCGGGATCATTTCGAACAATTCCTCAGAACACTCCCCGTGATAAATGCGGTAGAAGATGCAGAGTGATCCAACATCTCTACGCAGAGCTAAAGTATCAAGCCGATCGGAAAGAGCTTGATCGTCTATAAGTCGAACCGCCCTACGTTGAATGCGGTCAAATGGAAGTAGCTGGTACTGGGGAGCTCCTGCCCAGAGATGAGAACAGTACTCCATGTGCGGCCGAATTTGCGCCTTATAGAGGTTAAGGCGCTGACCAGACGTGAAGTACTGTCTCGCCTTACTGAGCACACCAAGCTTCTTTGAGGCCAATTTGGCCTTATCTTCCAATTGACCACGGAACTGGACTTTGCTCGAAATGTCGACGCCAAGTATTCCGATACTGGCTGTGGCAGACAGGGGAGTGTCCTCAAATTGAGGAGTTACGACAAACGGCATTGTTTTAGCGGTTAACGCGCAAACTTGTGTCTTTTTGGGGTTAAATTGGACTAAGTTTCGTCGACCCCAATCCGAGACTTTGGTTAACAAAGATTCGACTTCAGACACAAGTTTGTTCCGGCACTCGTCGACGTATTCCCGAGAAATATTAGCGCGGCCAGTGTACAGGGCATCCACAGTGCTATCGTCTGCATAGCAATGAATGTTGTTGATTTGCAACATGTCATTGATATGCAGAAGGAACAAAGTAGGAGACAGTACGCAGCCTTGTGGTACACCAGCATTGACAAATTTAGGGTCAGAGCAAGCACCGTCGACAACGACCTTGATGCTCCGATCTGCCAAAAAGCTGGTGATCCAGTTGCACAATTTCTCGGGAAGCCCATAGGAAGGTAGCTTCGAAAGAAGCGCTTTGTGCCATACCCGATCAAAGGCCTTCGCTATGTCCAGACTGGCCGCAAGCGCCTCCCCCTTGGTCTCAACTGCTTCTGCCCATCTATGTGTCAGGTAAACTAGAAGATCACCGGCTGAGCGACCTCGACGAAAGCCGTACTGGCGGTCACTAATCAGCCGGTGCTCCTCTAGGTACCGTAGGAGCTGGCAGTTGATAATTGTCTCCATTATCTTGGAGAGCAAGGAGGTAATGGCTATTGGCCTATAATTGGACGGATCCGAGCGGTTGCCCTTTTTTGGGATCGGGTGATTGTTTTAAGTGTTTCGTTTGACTGGTACTTATCTATAATGGTTCGTACTACATGTACTGTGGGAAACTGTATGTCATTGTCTCGTTTAGATGAGTATTTAAAATTTCATCAGTTTCCACATCAGTCCAGCAATATTAGGCTAAATTATGCATATTATTGTTTACTAGATTTTTGTCTTTTCTTAGAACAGTTTTTGGGCCGATTACGAATATGACAATATATTTCAAAGTTCAAGATGACGGACGCGATTTTTTTCATAAAATCAATATGGGTATCGTTTTCATGGTTTTTGGAGGTGCCGATTACGAATATGACACATTACTAGATTTTTGTCTAGATTCAAGATGGCAGAGGCGATTTTTTTCATAAAATCAATATGCGTATCTTTTCCATTGTTTTTGGGGGTGCTGATTACGAATATGATATATTATTAGATTTTTGTCTAAATTGAAGATGAAGGACGCAAATAAATAAATAAATAAAATAAATATGTTCGGAAATTATTACAACAGCACCATCTAGTTCCGTAGTAAGCTACGTAACGTGCTTGTGTTGCGGATACCAGATAATTGATATGCTACACATATAAATTTTAAATACATACATATTATAAATATGACTGAAGTACAAACATTCGTGATCAGCAAATGAATGCCCCCAGCGGGACTCGAACCCGCGACCGCTGGCGCAGAAAGTAGGGTCACTACCAACTGAGCCAAACGAGTCGTCTATATTTTCATAAAAACAATATGGGTATCATTTCCATGGTTTCCATTTTTTTAATGCTTGGAAATGCATTGACGCATACCACGAGCGGTTATGTAAAATTGTTTCTACGTATGAGAATTTACTATATCGTCAAATTCATCAATCGCAATCTGAAAACTCGTAAATCCAAATATTGAAAATACCATTCAGTTTTGTTACCATTTAGTATCATTCAGTGGATTTTAATAGAATCAGTATCTCAGTATTTTTCTTACTAACCTAGCTAACTAATTTGATTTTTTTATATTAGTTTATAATAAAACTCGTCATATAATTCGTTATTTATATTCAATCAATCAATCAAAATCAACCAAAATATACTTTATTCAAATAGACTTTTACGAGCACTTTTAAATCGTCACTTTTACATTCATCATCATCATCATCATCAGCCTTTTATCTTTTTAACGTCCCACTGCTGGGCACGGGCCTCCCTCAGTACGAGGGGGATCAGGCCATAGTCCACCGCGCTGGCCCAGTGCGTGTTGACTGTTGGCGGACTTCACATGTCTTACGAAAACTTGCTATTTCTCAGACATGCAGGTTTCCTCACGATGTTTTCCTTCACCGTAAGACAAGTGGTAATCATGATAGAAATGATTCGCACATGAAAATATCAGAGGTGCGAGACCCGGATTTGAACCCGCATCACTCGGTTAACAAGCAATGCGTTACCGCTGGGCTACCACTGCCTTTTACATTACACACTTTTACATTATTATATGGAATTTAAATTAAATTATTATATATAATATTTATATATTTCGCCATTCAATATTTTATCATTTTATTCCTGGTACTTACCCTTTTATATATTCATACTACGAATACACAAATGTAGAACTGATGATATAATATATATATTTATTTATTTATATATTGTGACAACCCTGCAGCAATAACAAATGCCTACACAAAAGCGGCCGGCATTTCGCGTGACTTCAAACGTGTTGGACCACTGGATCTATTCTTTACACTGCTGTGATATAACTGTCAGTCTTTTGATAGGATGAAATTTTGTATATAGTAATCAAATCATATTTCTACGCGGCATTTGCGATAAATTGTGATTTGTGCCCAACTGACACTTCTAGAAGTTACTGAATAAAAATTGAATTGAATCATATTGTAATTTGTATCTCAAGTAAGAGATATAAAACCCTTATGACTTATGAGTCTTATGACAATGTATTTGTAATGTACGTATATGTATAACTTTCTCATTAAGAGTTAAAACGTATCCAGAGACGAATCCGAGCAAAGAGTGAGTCGCTAGTGATGTTTAAATTCAAATTTAAAATTTATATTACAATATTTGATTGAACATTTTTCATGAGTCCACTGCCAGTTAGGAAAGAAAAAGTCTAAGACTTGAGAAATACGGTAGAAAGAAACTCAGCTAGCATTATTTTATTATTGTCTTCTTTGTAATTTAAATTTTAATTTACAACACTTCTATAAAGTTTAAGAAGCTTTTTATAGTACCATTAATTGTATAGTGATTTACCTAGATTTTAAATAATTTATTAGTTTTTGCGTACCTATTACAATATAAGCTACCTATAAATTATTTATGTTCAATTAAATACGTTTTAGGTAGAAATTTAGTACGTATATTTTAATTTTTTTGTATTGGACAAACTTTTCTCGACTAAGTTTATTGTTAAAATGTGATTCAAATGGAGCTCATCTATCTCAATACCTCCTTTGTTTTATTTTCTCTTAATTTTCTACAGTAACACAGTTTTTTAACTCTTTAATGAATGGCGCCCCTAAAATATGCCAATTGAATTCTACGTGTTAATTTTTATTTAATAGTTAAATTATATACAAAATACTTTATTGGCTCACAATTCACAATTTTACGTAGAATATGTTTTAGGTAAGCGTAGGTACCTATACATATACCTACGCTAGGCTACAACGAAGGGGAGAATATTACTGCGTCATAACTCATAATAAAACAAGATGATTCTGATATCTGCTGTCGTCGGGCGACGAAGATCTTTAATTAAAATCAGATTCGATCTTATTGCTAACTTAAAATTTTAATAATCGATATTCTTCAAAGTCTGTAAGTATAACTCGATAGGGTTTAATTGTGAAAACATATAACAAAAAAATAAAATAAAAACCGGCTTCAAAACTATACAAAACTAAACTAAAAAGTAAAAAATAGTACTTTTAATTACTTAGTTATTTCCGGAGTTAGTGCCAGCCAAGAAGTTAGTCAGTCGGTGCCATCCAGTTCAATCCTGCCTTAACAATGAAATTTCAAACGGTATTTTAATTACGCTTACAAATTGATGGATTAATTGAATACATGTACCTACTACCTATTAAGGTTATTTTGATTCGGCTCCGAGGAGGACTATGGATACTTAAATAGCCTAAGAGCCCGCGACGATTAGACCTTTGATATTTTATAAAAGCTAAAAGATTGTCCGTGTTCCTAATACAGGTAAGAACCATATTCTTAAGCGGAGCACCTACCAGCACAATAAAGGTAATGTTTATATATGTTACTTGGGGAACTATTAAATAATCTTTGGTATTCGACATTCTAGCAAGTTCTCTGCCAGTGTACAAGTGAAAAATAGAAAACCAAGTGACTTTTTCCAGTAGACTTTGACAGTAGCATGCCCAAAAATCGCACGACTGTCGAAATTTGAGCATGCTCGAAATAAGCATGCTCATTATTAGCAATGTTTCGACACACATGCTACTAAGTAGCAATTGCTCAATAGTGGCATACTTTCGTGCTAGTTATGAGCATGTGTAACTGTACCCTTACCTTTACTTTAAAGTAGTTCCATAATAGTAGCTAATTAAGAGATAACAATTTTTAAAGATTAACAAATCCAGTAATTCTGTGTTTTTATATGTAGTGAAAATAAAAAAAATACAAAAATAAAATTTTTACCTATTAAAAAAAAAAGTTACTCCGATTGCGTAAAAAACGACAAAAAAAGATTACCAAAAAAGTTTCTTATCATATACTTTTAAACATCTTATTTGTTATTATATATTTGTAATCGCTTCTCCAAAATCTGTATTTTGTATTCACAATTCGGTTTATTCAGACTTTTCATTTTTAGACGTATAATCATCCGCTATTTAAGTTTTTAATGATATCAACACAAATCAAATTACGTAACTGAATTCGGGTAAGTCGATTAGTCGATAACGAGGGAACATAGAATCGGGCATATATACATAAAACAGTCCTTTGAATTTCGGCGTAATCGTGTAACATATAATACAAACTGAATAGAAATACGGCTTATGAATATTGTTTGAAAACATCATTTGGTATAATTTTTACATGAATGCTGCTGTTTTTACTTTCGTAGAAAGCAAAAAAAAATGTCTAAATATCTAAGATTCTTATGTGCAACAAATTCTAACATATTCTAGATTTAGATTTTAGATTTATGTCCATCCATAGGAACAAATTACTCTAAACGAACTAAGAATTTTTCAGGTCAAGTGGTACAACTCGTACTCGTGCAATAATTCAATTTAACTATTTTAGACTATTTTATATTATATAGTCTATTTTATTATATACTTACTTGAAATGTTATTTTTAAAGGAGAAATGAAATATAAAATTGAATATGAGACTAAATTGCGGTGAATCTGGATTTATTAAATGATACTAGTAAGTAATAAGTAATATTGTATATCTAATCATTTTTCTACCTAATTCCCTACGTGCTCGCAAAAACAAGTTAAGGAAAACAGTTAATTGGCACTCCTCTAATTTTGTGTTTGTGTAGTTAATTAAGAAAAGATATTTATTTATTTATTCATGAGGCAAGCCCACATATTTTCTTTGATTAACTCAACGTTAATTTTGACATTTTTAAAAATATCTATCTTTTTTAATTTATTATTAATTAATCTATTTTTTTTAATTATTTCGATTTTGTCTTTTGGTTTCCAACGTTTTGAATGCACATTAATATTATTTAATGGCTATAATAACATATAAGTAATTATTAATTTTAAAACGTTTAAAACCTTGGTCTCTCAAGGTCAAGGGTCAAGAGATCATGTTTCATATTAATGCTGTAAAATATTTGAAACAAACGTCGGCAACCAAGAATCAAAATAAAATCCCAGAAAATCAAAAGAAAATTAGATTTATTTAAAATCATGTTGACGTGATGATGCTGTGAAACATTTAGCAAAAATTAGTTAAGATTACGTATAGAGTTATAATAATTAATGCCTTCAAATTAATTTATTTTGCTACTATTATAAGTATGTACATTCCACTTATATACTCGTATCAAGAGCATGTGATACAATACTCAAATTGAATAGTTTGCATCGTCCGACTGAATGTATGTACGTTTAATTAAGACTATCAATCAGTGTCACTTGCACGGCTATCACACAGTATAGGTATATGATGACATGATAAATTGCTATTATATAAACAATCATGTAGCGGTAGTCTAAGCTCTTTCGCTTAAATATTTTATTCTTAAAGTAAAGAAGAGTACTGGCATCGGATTTCCTCTTAACGTCGTTCACGGCTCACACTGGAATAGCTTCTCTTCCTATTACACTATTATTTTTACTTTCTTTTTTATAACTAGCGACTCACCCCAATGTTAACGTGCTCGTTTGGACAACCGAGTGATGCGGGTTCTAATCCGGGTCTTGCACCTCTGATATTTTCATGTTCTTACGGTGAAGGAAATCATGAGAAAATCTGCATGTCCGAGGGAACCTAGCAAGTTTTCGATGACATGTAAAGCCAACCGCCAACCTGCACTAGGCCAGCATGGTGGACTATTGCCTGATCCCCTTTTGTAGTGAAGGCAGGCCCGAGCCCAGCAGTGGGACGTTAAAATATTTATTTTTAGCATCATTTTACTATCAGTAAACGTACTTATAAGTAAATAATTATATAAATATAATAATTATCTATAAAATATGTTTAAGTTTTCTCCACTTTAGCATGTTGTTTTTTTCTCGTTTCATTTACTAGTTCCAAAAGATTAAATTTAACATCTTATTTAATGAATTATTTATAAAACATATATAACACGAGCAATTCCTGTATATATATAATCTGAATCTTGGAAACGGCTCCAATGATTTTCATGAAATTTAGCATGCAGGGGGTTTCGGGGGAGATAAATCGATCTAGCTAGGTTTTATTTCTAGAAAACGTTATTTTATCAATATTTTTAGGCAATGAAAAAAAATCTACAATACCATTAGAATACGAAGGTAAATTTCGCTGTCATCTACAAGATTATCGATTGACAGCGGAAACCGGGCGGTCTCTAACCAGAAGTCCTCGGTTCGAATCCAGGTGTTTCCAGTCCGATTATTATTTTTTTCTTTTTTAATTTTTTCCAAAAAAAAACCGAGCGAAGCTCGGTCGCCTGATATTTTATATTATGTGCGCATGTTTGTCTAACCATCTTTATAATTGATTTTAACAATATGTATGTATTTTACTTATTAAATTTATTTATTAAATAACCAAAATTAATAGATGTAAAGATGTATAAAATAATATTGATATATAATACTGTAGTATTTTTGAAGCATATAACTCCTTTACCATCTCAATAGATACATATAAATTTAATATACCTACTCGTAACCTAATATCCAAATTCCATAAAAGCTTGTCGCGATTGAATTATAAGCTTTCATGAGTGAACTTCTTGTTCGTTTTACATTAAAACGAATATTGTATTTATCAGTAACACCCCTTTAGCATAAAATTTTTACAAACTTTGAACGTCTTACTTATTTATATCTAATCAAAAGCCTAAAAAATAAGTTTCAAGCTTCTAGCTTTAAAAATAACGTAATTTACATAGAAACTTTCATTCCCTATTTCAACCCATTACAGCCCTTTCTCCGCCTTGAAAAGTAGCTTATGTCCTTTCTCAGGCTCTAGGTGGTCTTAAGGCTTTTTAGAACCTACAATTTTCTAGTGGGTATATTGTTGAACGTTTCCCTTAAGTTAAGCAAGCGTTAGTATTGTTTGTACAAAAAACTACAAATTAAATTGTGCAAATTAAACAGGTAGTGGTAGCCCAGCTGTAACGCGCTCTCTTGGATAATCGAGTGATGCGGGTTCGAATCCGGGTCTCGCACCTCTGACATTTTCAAGTGCAAGATATTAGCAAGTTATTAAAAAGACAAGTGAAGTCCACCAACCCGCATTAGGCCAGCGAGGTGAACTACGGCCTGATCCTTCGCGTATTGAAGAAAGGCATGTGCCCAGAAGTGGGACGTTAAAAAGGGCTGAATACGTATATAATATATATGTATTCCACGTCTCCTCTCGCGTTCTGAAGATCTCAGTATATTTCCATATTGTAAAAAGTATCCTCTATGTTGACCGGGATAACCAGCTATCATCATTACCAAATTTGATCAAAATCTGTCGTGTGGTTTTCTCGTGATGCAGTCACAGACAAATAGACAAACTGGCAAACATTCTAAAAACCATAGATTGGGCCTGTGTTTCGACAATAATGACAATTTCAATAGGATTTTCCAAAAAAATATCAATGTATAGATTCGACTAAGTTATAATTTTAACTTTTAAATTTATAGAAATAGTATTAGCACAGAATATAATACATAAACTAGCTGTGCCCGCGACTTCGTTCGCGTGGATGTCGGAACTTAACAATGTATTTTTAGTGCGAAGCGCTGTTGGAGGATACCGATACAAATCATTTTTTTTATTTATGCTACTGCTTCTTTATAAACAACATTAGCTGTGGAACCATCTGAAGCGTACACAAAAAGGTTATTGGGGTTGTTTACGCGGGAAAGAGCTACGTATAGTTGACCATTGGAAAAGCATCCAATACTTAGGTCCACCCCCGCAACGGATAATGTCTGGCCCCGAGCTTTATTAATCGTCATGGCATAACAGAGACTGACTGGGAATTGCACTCCTTTGAAAGAGAAAGGAAAGTTGTTGGGAATTATAGGTATTCTTGGATTAAAAAAATATCACCGGCGCCGCAACCGGTTAATATTTCAGCTTCGATTATGTTTTGCTGCAGATTTATGACTTTGAGCCGAGTGCCGTTACAAAGTTTGGGAGGACATAAATTTCTGAGGAGAATTATTGGTAGACCGATTTTTTAAACTATTTTGTGGGCTGGAAGTCCGGGTGTGTTGAGGGAATCCAACAATTCAACCGGGTAGTGCATAGCGTCATCTTCTTCCATAACTGTATTTATAGAGGTGTACTCTCTACTATTCCCGGACACATGACTCAATATTTTTAAATTAATTGCCGCTGCTTGGTCATTGCGGGGAGTCAAAATAGCTTGCTGACATAGCCAAGAACCGGCTTGATTTCCCATGTTTGTGGGATCTCCGTACACAGAAGATATTAGCTCCTGTTGTGATGTAACGCAAGAACAAAGATTATCAATCAAAATAACTTTTCCATCTTCTTGTACGGGGTATGTGACATCGCCTATTTGTAACAATACATTGGAAAACTCCTGTGCATTTTCGCAGCCTCCAAACTGTGCACGCATATTTACACTCAGGTGTGTAGATGAGTGAGACAAATGCACATAACCCTTCAAAATTTTACTTCTGGAATTTCTCTACTTCTTCACTTTAAACTCAAAATCTTTTGATA
Source organism: Boloria euphrosyne (assembly GCA_951802675.2). Lineage (NCBI taxonomy): Eukaryota > Metazoa > Arthropoda > Insecta > Lepidoptera > Nymphalidae > Boloria > Boloria euphrosyne. The sequence continues at coordinate 6,427,714 of OX637879.1, read as the reverse complement.
GACTGAACCGATTGCAATGAAACAAAAACTAAATGTTACTTCAAGTTACGTTCAATCGTTGTGTATAAAAGTTATCTACATTGCTTTCGTACATTTGACGTGATGCCCGGATAAATAAACAGACAAACCGACAAACCGACAAACAGACAAAAAATCTAAAAATGCTGGAAATGAGTTCTATTGGTTGTTCTTTAACACCCTGGCTATTTTTTTTATAATTTTTTTTGATGTACAAAAACGACTTTTCTACAGTTTTATTATATGTATAGAATAGATAGATAATATATAACATTAAAAAACTTACGGTCAAGCTAAATAAAATCTATTCAATAATATTGGCAAAACTCAGAAATTTTTATCATATAAAAATATATTACATTATCTTATTAATATTATATTATCATATGCAGTAATAATACTTACAATACTTATAAATGAATAGTTAAATTCATAAAAATTCACATAAGTTAAAATTTAAGAATATGTACTCAGTACTCATGACTCCAGCTGAAAAAAATTGCTTTATGCATTTTGCAGACACTGTTATTGCACATAAAAACTCGAACCCTCTGAAAATAAATGTATTTTTTCTGAATTTTCGTAGCGAGCTAACGTATAAAATTTATGAATCCCGCCATTACAAATTACAAAAGCTGACATTCCCATAATGTGCTTTTCGTGTGTAAGCATTAAAATAACTTTAAAATACAGAATACTTGCATTCACTGCTATATAAGTGGAAAATTTTGTTTAGGAAATAAATAATAAACCATGAATCAAAATAATTGACAATCAATGATATTTTAACTATAGATATGTTATGAGCGCGCAATCGTGAAAACTCGAAAACATCCTAATTAGGACGTATTGCCTTTAGTCAGTGTCACCGCATGGCGACGAGTGGTACGCTGGTACAAAATTTAAAAAAATGCCATCCTGTGTATTTAGGAAATGCACCAATTATGATACCAAAGTTAATAAAACACAAGGGATCTCATACCACATGTAAGAACGCAGAATACTTCGATTTATTAATATATTTCAATTATTTGCCTAATATTCTGATATGTCATCGGTCGCTAGACTAATGTTTGTTTACATTGACGCGCAATTGACAACATTAGCTGTCTCTTTTTTTCTTATTGATTTTATCGACTATCCCCTTTCTATCATTTTGACATGTACCTTGAATGAAAAGTGTGTATGTGTGCAGCGCGGAACACTTTTTTCGGTTGTTTAGTGAGCGTATAACATATCTATAGTTAAAATATCATTGTTGACAATTCATTATTTAATCATTTGCCTTTATTATAAGCCAAGTTTTTTTTACTTATAGACATAATAGACAACAATATTCTGTAACACAACATTACTTCTCTTTTCTACTATTAAGAAACATCTTTCATTTAAACCTGATTGCTTAAATGGCAACGGTAAATTCGCATGTAGTTTTTGAATAGAGAAATTTTAAAGGAAACTACTTTTCTAAGCTTTTCTTTTGTGTAAGTGAAAATGCAGTCTTATTCCATTGCAAGAAAACTTGTAACTATGATAAATCTTTACACAATTTTGATGTTTTCACATGCAGACCATATTATAGTACGCTACGCCATTCTACTGTAAGAATATATTTTTTATCGTCTCTTTAGATATATGTCGATGTTATATCTATCTATATATCTATGAAATGTGTATTTAAGAGTATAAATATAAAACTAAAAAAACTACTTTCAAAATGTTATTTGACAATCAAGATTACATATTACGTTATGAACGTAGGTACTAGATCGTTATATACAACAACGATAACTACCTTTAGATTTCCATTTATTTTGTGTTTATTTACTCAGACTAAAGAATTATTTTCAAACCTTATACATGCATATATTATATTATACATAATACATATTACGTACCTATTACTAATTACTAGTGCGAGCGTAGTTGGGTGTTTGCATCGTTAACCGTGGTTATGTAGCAATAACTATTTTTAACATTCATTAAAATGTCATAATGAAATAATAGGTACTTAAGGTATATAAGCTATAATATTCCTATGTAATTCATGTCCATCAATAATATTATAATTTATAATATAATTTTCAGCGTATAACACAAAAAGCTCCCGTTGTATATAAATTGTGAAAGTTTTTAAGAAAAACCTTCGCAGCATTCCTATGATATTAGTATGCCATTGAATTATATTCAGTCTGCAGAAAACAATTCAAGTGACTAAAAACTTTATCTCTGTCGGAGCCGAGAAGAAAGGGTCAGCAACTGGATTGTTGCCAAAGGAAGTATCACAACTGAGTGCTTCTGCGGGATAACATTCTTAAATTTAATAAAGCTTATTATTAACAAAAGTCTTTGTGTCCTATTCATTTTATGCGTTTAATAAAACGAACAGTAATTGTAATTTATATACCTACCTATTTGAATCATGTTCTCGAAACCGGCTCTACGGATTTCAAAATGGTTCTTGTTTTTCCGTATTTTCAGTGAAAAAAGATTTATCCGCGCAATATGACTTATAATTTCGACACTAACACCGCCGTCTGGCGTTGGCCTACTACGCCGAAGAACACATGACTCAAGCTAAGCAGAATATTTTGTTTGCGGAGTAACGTCGGAAACGATATGTACCTATAAGGTTTTGTTTTTTTCTTTATCAGTATGACTTTTCTGAAAAAACATTATTTTTATGTTTTTTGAGAATAACTGGTACCTACGTTATATTTAAACGGTAAAAAAGTCAATATAGCTTAAACGTGTGGCTCTAATATTTCGTTCTTTGATGCTAATGCATTAACGAAACGTTAAAAGGTAAATGGAAAAACGTGACTGAAGTTTCAAATACGAATTACAAAGAAACTACTATTGAAGTGTAGTACACTTTCTTGCTTTAATTTTCATCGTAGTTATTCTTACTGCATTAGTAACTAGGTTAATAAAAAATAATATAATCTACACTTATTTTACAAATGTGAATATGTATTCGTTTGGTAAAATAGAAATATCCCGAAAAGTAAAACTACACGTGTAGGAATGAGGAAATAAGAGTCGACTAACTATTAAATAAAGTAACCACACTTTTTACGTTCGTAATATTAAAAGCTCATTGGAAATATACATACATGTTAAGAAAGTTATGAAGTACATATTAAACTTTTTATGCATACATACTTATATAGAGCTCTAAGGCGCTTTAATGCAGAAAACGTAGCACATTCACTACTTACTATAACACCTTCGCTCGTTTTTTCTATGTAAGTAATAGGTATAAGTACATTTAATATTAAATGTACCTATACCTTGGAATGCCGTCGTTTCAAGTAATTTAAACAATTTTAAGATCATTATGATTATATAACAAACAACTTATAAATTACTTATTATACCTTATTCAAATTTGATTTATAATGAAAACAAATATGCTGCAGCAGGCACGTTCAGTAGTATAGCGGAGGTTAGAATGGAATGCTCCATATCTTGAATGCATGCCTTACAACGTAATACAAAGAGGTACACGGGCGTAGCCAGGGGGAGGGTTTAGGGGGTTTAAACCCCCCCCCCCCCGAAAAATTAAGAATGTGGCTGGTGCATTGCATAACCCGAACGGCATAACCTTAAACTGCCACAACCCTTTTCCAGTTGAAAACGCAGTTTTCTCCTTATCCACGGGGTCCATGTCCACTTGCCAGTAGCCACTCTTCAAGTCGAGAGTTGAAAACCATTTCATACCGCTGAGAGTGTCTAGGGTGTCGTCGATTCGGGGCAGGGGATAACAATCCTTTTTAGTAACATCGTTGAGCCTGCGGTAATCGATGCAAAACCTTGTAGATCCATCCTTCTTCCTTACTAGTACTACTGGCGAACACCAAGGACTAGTGGAGTGTTCAATGATGTTATTCTTTCTCATGTCTTGGATCATGTCGTCAACTTCCTTTTCCTTAGCACAAGGTATTCGTCTAGGTCGTTGTCGAATAGGCGCTACGTCCCCAGTATTAATTTTATGCTTAACTAATCCAGTTCTTCCTATATCGCCGTCACGTTTAGAGAACAAATCTGAATATCGGTACAGTAAATTTTCAGCTTTTATCTTCTGTGAACTCGTGAGATCTTCTTTACAATCTTTCAAAAGTTTCATTGCTTGCTCTTTATCCTTGTCTTATCCTTGTCTGTCTAAGCCTTATCTTCGCCTCTTCGAATGGTTTGAGTAGAATTACCGGTATTCAGAACTGGAACCATAGATGTCGAAGCTTTACCTACAACAACTCTTGCCGGGATCCATGAGCTCTCATCTTCCGACTTCTCTATAATAGCACATGACCATGGACGGCCTGACTTGTTTTGAAGTAAAGAGACAGGTACTAGAGTCTGCGATCTTGGTGGAAGAGCGGTGTCTTTCAAGCAACGCACTTTTCCATGAATTCCGCCACTTATCGGCACTTCTCTATTTCTGCATCGTAAAACTCCATGTTTCATGTCAATCGTACACTGGTTATTTTGAAGAAAGTCAAATCCAATAATGCAATCATCCATTATATTGCGTTATGCCAATAGATGTAGTCCCCAATTTTGATAGCGAATTTCCTTTCTCCCCAAACAGGTATGCGCTGGCCGGTGGCTGTCGTAGGAGGAATGTGTTTTTCTATCATGCAAATTATTGTCTGCAATGTGTCTCAATCTTCGGTTATTAATGACAGTTCGTGATGCTCCGGTATCCAGCGTGAGTTTACATGCTACTCCATTAATAGCGCCATGTATAACCAAGGTGTTTCCATCTATTGATGTTTTACTTTTATCGCTGGGGTTATAGATTCCCCGGTCAGTGCCCAAGTCCAAGCCCTGGCAGGGATCAGTTTTCCTCTGGCTTGATTATAAGTTGATATACCAACATCTGACTGTCGTCGACCGTTCTTCCTTGAAGGGCAGTTACTTCGAAGTTGGCCCCGACCGCCGCACTCGTAGCAACTTGGGCTAAACCTACGTTCTCGGGCCGATGCTCCTTCTGTACTTACTTCCCGCACCTTCCAAGGTCTAGAGTCATGACGCACAGCTTCACACAGCAACCTCTAGAGCATGAGCGACGGCTTCCTTAAAACTAGTATGGTGTCTTAAGCGCACAGTTGCACGTACCTCCGGGTAAATTTAAGAACATTCTAGTATCGAAAATTCAAAATTTTTCTAGTAATTTCGAATCCTTTCCCGAAAGTGTTTTGTCTCTCTCTAACACATTAGAATTTGTAATAAACTGTTCCTGTCATCTAATTGACATACCATGGAGGTTAGATACAGGAGAACCATCGCTTCATACTAAAGCATTACCCGCCTGTCTCTGAAAATTTGTAGAATTTATAGCGCGCTGCCGTCAATAAGTAGTATCTGTGAAGTTAGCTATTTATGAGTACTGTCACTATTGTGACAACGTGAAGTTAGGCATTGCGACAACATAGCGATCGCAGCGCCTCCTTGGTTTGACAATATTTCTGAATTATGACGAGTTCACACTATATTACGCGACAATATATTACATTTTTTTCGTGCAATTTTAGTAGTTTTATTTTCTTGAACCCCCCCCAAAATTAAAACCTGGCTACGCCCGTGAAGAGGTAGATAGTCATATAGTCGGGTTACATATAAATAGGCTTAGTTATCATAAATGAGTTCAAATATTTTCTTTTTGTGTAACTATTTTTAACCACCTTTATTCTTCTAGGGAGAATAGGTGTAGTGTTATACGTCCTACTCTATGTTCCTTTTTAACTAGGCAATAACGTGTTAATGATAACGGTTGCCAATATAGCATGTTGTCATAATATATATTTTGTGTGTCACTCAGGTATTAACTTCATGCAGCTAACAAACTGTTTCACTAACACATGTATTACCAATTTTATGAAATGGTTAAGTTCATAAGGTTGAATTCGTAAAATACTTTCACCTATAAGAAGCTTCATTCATATACCCGAATGCTAATGGCAATTTTACACACATTTTTTGTTCCGATAAAAATATTTATTGTTATTACTATCAAAGATAAAAATGACTTCGGCTGAATTTTAAAGAAACTAACCATTGGTACCCGAGCAAGCGGATCGAGGTAAATCTCTAGTTATTTTATTTTAATTAGGCAAACAAACAGTTGACCCAACATACAATTTACAATAAAGAAAAATACACATATTTACCAAATTAAGTTTCTACAAGTAAAATGGCTAAATAATAAGCAAAAATTAATAAAGAAGTGCGTACATACTATAATAAAAATTAAAGAACGCTGAAATAAGGAAATTATTGGACTAAGCTATTAATCAATCTCTTGAAATTTATAACAGAACAGTTCATTATATCTTTAAGGTTGAAGTTACTATAAGTGCCTTTTCACACAAGCCGGTTGCCCGGTAGCCGGCGCCTACTGCCGGGTAACACATTTTGCTTTCAAACGATCCGTTTAGTATCCGGTAGCGGCTAGATCGTCAACGCGAGTACAGTCCGTGGTAAGTAGGTTATTATATAGTAAATACATTAATTTTTATTTTTCTAAAAATGTACGTATATAACGTAAACAATTAATTGAAATGTGGATTTTGTATCGAAGATACCGTTTCCAGAAAAAGAAGTCAAGAAATTATTCGATTTATCTGATTAATAAAATAATAAAAAGAGAAACACTGGATAGGAACGAAGTTCCTTTTTATAAAAATATTAATTTTAAGTCTATTCGAGGTATAAAGAAAATAATTATTCGGGTATATAATACATTTTTTATTATGAATTTTTTATTGATAAAAATAAAAAAAATCGACTTTACAAAGTGATCAACTTTATTTTATTTACAAACCAGACGGTGTAATTATCGAATGATATAATAATAATAACCGTCATCACGTAGACTATACGTAACACACTGACCACTGTATAGCCATCATACAAAGACTATACATACCTAAATAATAAAAATCTCACGTTACGGACGTTTTTTCCCGGTTAGGGTAACCCTTCGCATCGTCCCATAAGGAACTTCGTTCCAAAAAAGAAAGCTTAACTTTAGCACCGGGTACCTCTTTTGGCCGTCGGTATAGTACATAATATTATAAACTACTTAGTCCTTACTAAATTCTATACAATGATTACTCAGAAAATAAATAAGGTCTGGCGGCCCTGGGATCTTGATGTATTAAAAACTATTAATAGCTTCACAGTAAGCTCACTGCATAAATTGAATATTACTTTACTTCCTTATAACAGTGTTTGTATTGAGTTTACACTTTCATTGAACTTCGTAACAAGCATGAAAAGGTTAGCTTCAACTACGTGGCAAAATAACCGGACATCCTACTCAACAAACAATTTTCAATCATCATCAAAATAGACATATCGTGTATTCGTACATATTCGATAAATTGTAGATGATATTGAACTATATATATGTATACCGATTGAAATGTAATAAATAACTCAAATGTTGTATTTTTTAACCCCCGAAACAAAAAGAGGGGTATTATAAGTTTAAAGTGTGTGTATGTATCAGTGTAGGTGTGTGCCCAAACGGCTGAACCGATTTTAATTTGGTTTGGTTTTGTTCGAAAGATAACTTAATTGAGAGTTCTTAGCTTAGTAATTTCTTAGTACATCATTTGGATATATCTCAAAAAGTATTGTCAGCTTTGGCAATAGCATACATGGATTATACTTTAAACTTTTATATAAACCATCCGGGAGAAATTATATGATTGTGAAAACAGCATCAGATTCCGTTACGTGGTTTAGTTAGCTGATCATTGAAACAAGCCTTTTTTTATTTATTTAGTACTAGAAAACCCGACCCGCTAGTTAGGCTGGCTTAAAATAAATTAAACGGTTTTCATAACTTTCTTGTAAAATAAAAATATCCTTAGTTAGGTACTCCTTAAAACATTGGCTATCTGAGATTGAAAGTTCCGTCAAAATTGGTAGAGCCGTTTCAGAGATTAGCCGGAACAAACAGAGAGACGGACAAAAATTATCAAATTGATTTTCTGACCCAACGTGTTCACACTCAGTGGCGTCCGGCAATCCAGCCGGGTACCATACGAGTTGCTCAAAGTTGAATTACTCTGACAGCAGAGTGAACTCTGGAGCTTCCCATTGGTGGTGGTCTGCTTCTGCAGACCTGTAGTCGGGGAGTCGTGGTTGAATTCGTAACCGATCATGATTCCTGCGACGCCCCATTAAGATGGGAGAGATCTCTTTGGCTTTAGTGGGTAGTACTTACTGGTTTTTTAGCTGGTGAGCCTAATATAACCACCCTCAGTATAACCATATGTACAGGTGGTAATGCATTTCCCAGCATTAAAAAAAGCCTTAGGTTTTAGTGGATTACTAGGTTTGCCGGTGAGTCCCACATAACCATTTATTAAATAGAGCATTATAAAAAGCTTGACGTTAACAATCTTTTGAAACTTTTTATCCTAGAAGATGAAGTTAATGTAAAGAATAAATGCATGTATGCTTAAGTAAATTAAGCGAAAGGAATATAAATTCAGTCAAGTTTTAGTATCTTTGCTTTACAGGATACAGTCTTGTCGTAAATTGGTTAACGTATTTTATAGTTTACTGAACATCCATTAGGACGTTTCCTCATTTAACGTTTCATTGCGTTATATATTATTACATATTATATTTTATGAACACCCCATTTCGTCTACCACAACAAAGAACGTTAAATTTTCATGCTGGTTTTATACAGAAAATATTGTAACATACGGCAAACATCGTAAAGTAAGCATATGTCATTTCATATGTGGCCAGCGTGTCGTTGTGGTGATTTTCCCGAGCGTAGTCACTTCGAGTTGTAAGTTGCGTCATTCTAAAATAAATATGAAATGTTTATGGTCTATATTTCTATATATCACATACATATTTCTTTCGATCTTGTTTGCAATTGGTTTTCCACATATTCATAGTTTCTTCAGCCGAAAAAGATGGCGATAGTCACTACTTATTATGGTTTCAGTCCACTAGGGCTTACCTACTATGATTATTTTGTAGTACTTAGTACTTACTTGAAAAAAATAAAGTAAGCATTAATTACACAAAATGACGGTGTGTGTGTGTGTGTGTGTGTGTGTGTGTGTGTGTGTGTGTGTGTGTGTGTGTGTGTGTGAGAGTGTGTGCGCGTGCATGCGTGCGTGCGTGCGTGCGTGCGTGCGTGCATGCGTGCGTGCGTGTGTGAGATTACCGCCGCTACAAAATTACAAAATGGCGGTTTACATATTTTTCACAACTACCTCAATATGGGTACCAAATTAATGGGCTTTACTAGTAGAATACTAATTTTATTACTTTACGTCGGGGGGTTTTAAATTTTTAATTAGCGTAGACTATAGCCTTGCTTACTTAGTAGTCGATCTAGGTTGATACATATGATGAACCTACAAACAACTATTACAAATTTTATCTCATCTAATATGTATATTAATGAAATGCAGTGTAATGAGTCATTTAAAAACGTTGATGGTATCCTGTTAGTTCGTAAGTTAAAAGCTAATATGAGCCGAGTTAGATGAATCTTAAGAAGTAAAATTAGTAGAGTATTGTGAGATGCATTATTGTTCTCTCTTTCTATAACTTTGAAAAGATTAAGTTAAAATTATGCAATAAATTAGAAAGCTCCACTAGCTTTCTAAATACTTAGTCGATAATTAATTTGCTGAATGCTTGTACATAAGTAAAATATCTTACAAATTCTAGAAATTTTAAAGCGAGAATCGAGCGAAGCTGTGGATTCTGCTAGTGAACAAAATATTTTATTGGAAAATGTCACACACAATGATACCTGGAAATATAAACAAAATATTCAATTTTCAAATCATTCGTACGTTGTTTGTCAATTCTATATGCAGTAAACAATTGCAATTCAATTTTTTACGACGAGTTGTTTACCACGAAAATATTTTTAAGCGTTTCTTCAAAATCTAGTACATGTTTATGGAAAAAATATTTTATAGATAATATAGTATTTTACTTTTGAATATAATATAATTGTAGTGGTAGTCCAGTAAAAACGCGCTCGCTTGGGGAAGTAAGTGAAGTGAGTTCAAACGGGTCTCTGATATTTTCATATGCGAATTATTATTTCTAACTTCATTAAAATTGTTTTGCTGTTAAGGAAAAATCGCGAGTAAACTTGTATGCCTTTGAGAGCCCAGCAAGTTTTAAAAAAACATGATGTGTAACTCGCCAACCCGCACTTGGCCAGCGTTGTGGACTATGGCTGTTATGTTATTTTAGGTGAAATATGCTGTTAGCCTAGGAGGCCTTGACAGCGTCACCGGGAGGGGGAGCGAGCCCGTCCTCGAAGCTTGTAGTCTCTTGACGACTCGGGAACGTTGGTGGCGTGAGGTAGCGCTTACCTCACGCCACCAGATCTGAAAGTAGAGTAGAGTTAAGCTACGTAAAAATGAACTAAATTAAAATGAACTAAATTGGACTATGGCCTGATCCTCTTCGTATTGAAGGGAGGCCCGAACTTACCTGTGGGAAGTTAAAAAGGATTGAATACGCATTAACATGACATAAATACGAATATGATGACAGAGATGAACATACATATACACATAACATACCTATATGTGTATACTACTAGGGCATTTAGTGTAATAAATTGTTTTACTCTTTAAGGCCTCTTGTATATTAATTATTATCATTTAACTATCTTAATATGTAAATAATATGCGAATAAGTACCTAAATGGTTTTAATCTCAGACTACATTTAATGTAGTCTGAGGTTTTAATATACAAGCATTCTTTGCTAAGCGTTGATTCTAATTGACATGGGTTAGGTTAGGTCTTTACTTGCTTATTGTCTACTGATTAAATGAGATATAAATTATGTGACGACACGCACTGTTTGTTACAATCTTAAAAAGAAACTAGACTTAAAATAATGTTTTTTTTTTAATATTATGGTCTCTTGACACTTTACAATATCGAGAATTTTTATTGATGTTCCTAAGTAATAACACAATAGAAGCAAGTACATATTTCATTAAGTAAATAACTAATAGGGCTAGATTTTATCGGGAATAGATCTAAGAAGAATTTTCATGTTTATCAAAACAATTAGTAAAATAAGTATTGTTTTTATTCTAATTCATATTAATGAGATTTTTAGCTACCTAGCTTATACTTGGCTCCATACCTGGCAGCCTTACCTAGAATGTTACATAGTTTTAGTCATAACATACATCCATACACATCGCTCTTAGAAAAGTAAGTAATTATCGTCGTTTTGAAACTTATTATCAGTGTTAGTGCCGCTTATTCCACTTCTGATGCAGTTGTGAATATTAGTACCTATTTGATATTTCATAACTTCCAAATGCCAGCTACAAGTGAGAAAAGCCACAAAATACGGACGAGTAATGGGTGGACATGACTACTTAACTTTTTGTGATAGAGAGAATTTAATAAAAGAGCGTCAACACTATGAAATAAAAATACAATATAGTCACCCAAAACGCTTTTTATGGGTATACCTACGCCAGATTTGATGAAAATAAGTCTTTTGTTTGACAAGGTGTCACATTGACCTTCTTACAAAGCCTCTTTCTATTTTATTAAAAAGTAATAAATCGTAATACACGACCAAAATCTTATAAAAAACGGTAATATACACTAGTACCTGTGCTATAGTGCTATAATAATAGGTAAAAAGTGATATTTACCCGTATAATATTTTTATTAAAATAGGCTGTACTGTGGAAACCCTTTATTTTTCTGAAAAAGTTTCTGTCTTTGTACTGTAAATACATATTTACAGACGCACTAGTTCTTTTAAACATTCTCGAGGGGCACATTCCCGAACGATTAAAATCTTTCTTTTCGTTGCCACTTTTTATTGAAGCTTAAGATTAAAAAAATAAAAGTTATGTAAAGTTTATGCAACATCTACGTCAGGTGCGTTTTAAAAATGTAAATCTATCAACCGTAGCATGAATATGACATGGATTCGTGTTGATTAAATATACATTTTTCCTATTCGAAACTGTGCCTGGATTTACGCTAAAATTTAAAAAGTTTAAGCAACATGGATGTTACTCGTGAAAAACATTTTTTATTTGAGACTTAAGTTTTTCGTCCTCGCGTTTTTACTATAAAAAATAAACTGAATTTAAATTTTATAGCTTCTCATCTCAAATCATTTAATAGTAGTACGAGTAACTCGATTGTTATAGCCTATAGCTAGGTATATCAGAATGGATGAATGTAATTAATTCAGAGTTTGAAGTTTACTTCCAGTTAATACCAAGTTCGAAAATCTGTAACAAACTTTACAAAGTTAATGCTAAGGAACTAATTACCAAATACTGTATAAAGAGAGGTGAATTAATTGTTAAAAGAAGTATAATGTTATTTAATTATACTAACTTTATAAGAGCACTTCAATCTTAACTTTTAACTAAGGCACGCACAATAGAACTGAAATCTTGTTCAATAAGGGTCTTTCCATTTTTTCATAAATGTAAAACATTATCTTATACCAAAAAGTTTTAATAAATACACTTAAGCTATATAGTAGAAGTAGGTAACATGGCCAAGAGTATGATAAATTAAAGCCTTAATTAAATTTTCTTACCACACTCACGTAGAATATGCAACACCTTTGTTATGCACAAAATATATTAGAGTGAAGAGAAACGTAATAAAATATAATGTACTAACTGAAGTAGATTAATGGAAAAAAATATGAAGTGGAAGTTTTAGAAGCTTTCTCAGTAGTGGAGTTCTATTTTGTAAACCTTAAAATCAATTATATAAAAATCTCGTGTCATAGTGTTTGTTATCGATCTCCTCCGTATAAACGGCTTGACCGATTTTAATGAAATTTTTTGTGTATATTTGGTAGGTCTGAGAATAGGTCGTAGACTATTTTTTATTCCGCTAGGTGATAGGGGTGGCTCTCTCCAGATCTTTTTTTTTACATTTATAACCTAAAATTTCAACCTTCTACCACCAATCCCTATTTTTTAATAGTGATTAGAACGCGGAGCCGCGAGAATAGCTAGTTTAAATATAAATTATCGAAGGCAACACGTTTTCTTAGTTCGTAGTGACCCTACTTATTGTACTAGCGGTCGCGGGTTCGTGTCCCGCTAGGGGAGCATTCATTTGTGTGATGAGTATATGTATCTGATCTCAATTTGATGTAGAATATTTTATTTAGATACTGTTAAAAGGTTTAAAGCTAATGTCTAATTCATCTTTTATGTAAGTCACGTATTATTATTTTAAAACTGAATTTTCCAGTACAAATACACAGGTACAGTATACGTGTACTGGAAAAATCTAAATAATTATGTGTAACTGGGATACCAACGTGTGTATAAGTAACCTTGATAAAATTCATTTTTATTATTCTTGTTAGAATATTTAATATTCACATTAAATAAATCTATATTGTTTAACATGAAACGTTAAGCAGAAGCTTAAATCATGTATAATGAAAGCATAGCTAAGTAATTAAACGATCAAATGCAAATATAATCCATCAAAGACTGTTTGTTTCGGATATTTATTTAGTATAGTTGATTTTGGTTTTAATTGTCAACCGAGTGGTAAGTCATCAATATAAAGGAATGTTTACATGGCGCAATATTAATTGATTTTATTATTTATACCTAACATACATAATACAATTATTATTATAAAAACTGTTATTTAAAGCATTGTTCTTTTTAGGTGATATTGGTTTCGCGGCTATTATAGATTAAGATTTAACAAGAGATATTGGAAAAAGAATATTGTAAGTACTTACTAGTAGTCTAAAATTATTTGCAATATAATAAGTATATTATAATGAATATTACGTTTGCTTTGTTTATTCTTTATATCGTATGAGTTTGTGATAACGATCATAAGTGGTATTTTTGGAAATAACAAGTGTTCTTAATATTTATCTTTCTTATAACTCTCGTATAAAGTATTATAAAAGAAATATTATAATAATATACAATATTTTAATATGAAAAAGTATAAAATGTCAATGTTAATTACTTGGTAGAGCGCCATAAGTATCATTGTTATTCTTTTTTTATAATACTTACTTTTTTACTTTGAGAGTTGATACAATTTAATCTTACGAATTTTCGTCTTATAAACATGATAAGTACCTACTTATGTGATGTTTCCTATTAAAAGTTGTTTATGTATGATCTTGTAAGAAATGCAAGGTTTTAACTTTTAATGAGTATAAATTAGGTACCTACCTGAACTTAGTATTTATTCTTTGTTGTTATTATTATAAGGCCGTTCAAAATTTGCAAATTGACATTACTTAGTACAAAATTTCATCCATACATATAGATGTATATACATTAAAATCCACTTTCTGTGTTTCCGATTTCGTGCTCAATTTGTTACTTCGGAATCCTCAATCCATGCAGTCGTTTTTTTCCCGCCTTCGTTTTGTTTGACCATACTTCTTTTAATATAATATGGTCAAACCAAAATCCGTATATGTTTAGAAAATAATTATTTACTTTTAAACGTAAAGATGCAATTGAAATATTTACGCGATATAGTTTCATTACTTATTAAAATATTGCACGTTTCTTTATTAAAAATTAAATAATATCTAAAGTCGGTAACATTATAGATACATAGACAGGATCAGCTTTAAGGATTTTTGTCTTAACTGTAGTCTGTAACCATAGATTAAGTAAAATTACTTGATCTATGACTGTAACCTACCTATTGAGGAAATACTTATTTGGAATTCAAGAATATTTATCCATTCGATACATACCTAGAATAGGTTGCGGATTGCGGGATTTAGTTAATTACTATGAATTAATGTTCTTTATAGAAATCGAAACCAAACTTATGCTTGTGTTTTACTTTTACGTGCTAATTTACTTTAATTTAGTTAACAGTAACTTAATAAATTAAATAGAACTTTAGATTTCATTGACAATCAACAAATTTTCATTTTGTCGCAAACAGACAAGAGAAGCAAAAGACAAAGAACCATACAGCCTCATCTATTACTACTTAATGTGTTTGTTTATAAATATTACTTTTTTAATATATTTACTATTGAAAAAATCTTATTTATGTTTATTCATTTAAAATACTTAAACAGTTAAATATGAATAATAATAAAAAAATAGTTGAATGTCATTAAACCATTGCATTTTTAACTAAAAAACTCGCCAACTTTTCGCGCCATAAATCATAATTACATCTCCTTGATTTCTTTATTAGGCCCATAAATATTTAATTTTGCCAAATTTAAAATTAAGAACAACATGTTTTCTCCTGAAGAACAACAAATTGAAATATGTCTTCTAAAATCCAATTTAGAAGAAATAGAACACGATTTAATAGCACAGGTAATTTTAATAAAACTTTACTAAGAAATATGTACCTATATTAAAAAAGGTTATTTGATATGAAGTCTTTTACATTAATTAATATAGCGTTCCGCAATACCTTCCTTGGACGCTGAAAATGAACAAAAGTATCGTGAAACTATGGATGCTCTTCGTGTAGCGCGTTCGTATAATGTCGAAATTGAACGTCTGAAGCTTGAGGACGGTACGTTACAAATTTCGTATATAATTTCATTTATTAATTATTCAATTTTAATCGATCCAGTTTCTTCAAGCGTTCAAAAACAAACAGACAAACATTCAAAAAAAAAATTATGTACATATTCGGCTTCGAGTTAAAAAGTATATATTTATTTATAGTTAGTAGTACGTAAGTAACCTGTACCTTAAATAATTTATGCATATTAGTTTGTCATGCCATGTGGATAATCATTTATAGTTAATAATAAAAAAAACAATGCAAATATAATATGCATACATACTTACAATACATAATTATCATAGTGAAACTTACTGCTAAACGCATGCAACTAAAGAGACAATGTGAAGAGATTACAAAAACACTCGAGAACGCGCGTCGCACACGTATGGAATTAGAAATTTCATTAAAAAGGGAAGAACACGAAACGGAATTGGAAGTGTACGTAAAATTAAAATTTAGTAATTAATATAATGTAAAATGATAACAATTCATCTTGCATTTTGATATTTTTAAAGCTAATAAATTAAAACATCTTTTTAAATACAAGCTTTTATATAAATGCGCTAAAAAGAATGAAAACTTTCCCTTTCAAACTTTTTTTTCTTTTTTCCATAATGAATTTTCACTAATTATGTACCTATGTTTCTTGATATTTAATTACCTGTAAGGCTTCTTGTGACAAAACATGTTTTGCATTTTTTTAGACGTAAGTATGAAGATACTCTACGGGACCTGGCAGAACGATTCCGTAAGACCCGTGCTTTTTATGTAAGTGAATTGCTCATATTTTCAAAACTGTCTCGGTGGTCTAAAGGTTACGTCGGCGGCAAATCCAGTGTCATTGGGTTCGAGTTCCTGCTCAGGCTATGTGTATTGACTATTTCTTATAGATATTCCTACTATCAGCCCGAAGTGAGGATATTCAGGGGTTACAGCCCCGTGCTTTGCAGAGCACGTAAAGCCGTCGGCCCTGCGATCTCTTACCGCGACTGTCAAAGTTTGAATGACAGGAATAGGGTGTGCGTGTTGTGTCTGTCTATTGTTTACGTACACAATATGCCCACTATAGTATTATAGGCCGAAATTGACCGTATCCGTACATTATTCATAGATTAAAAATCTATATACTTTTTTAATCTATCTTTTTTTAATACTATTTATAAACCTGAAGAGTTTTGTTTGTTTGTTTGTTTGTTTGTTTGTTTGTTTGTTTGTTTGTTTGTTTGTTTGTTTGAAAAATATTCCTTTTGAGAGCTTTCGTTGCGTGCGCTGCGTAAACGCTTAAAGTTATAATAAATAAGTTACTTATCAAAAGTATTTAATTTTGAACAAAATTTTTAACGGAAAGTTTCGGAACAAAATAAAGATCACCGACGGCGGTGGTGAGGGAAAAGAATTTGGTTTCCAGCCTTTAGAACGCGAGCGAAGCCGCGGGAAAGGCTATTCTATACATAAAATAATAAAATTCTAACTTAGAGGAAAATGGACATGTAATATTTTTTTTAAAATCATATTGAAACATTCTTTATTAACAATACAGAGAGCGAATATTTAGTTTTTACAATTTTCGTCTGTCTGTCTCTCTGTGACCGCATCACGAGAAAACGACTAGACATATTTTGATGAAATTTGGTATGGTGATAGCTGATTATCCGGAGTAATGTAGGAAAATATCTCATTTTTGAGAAACCTATACTAAAAGTGAAAATAAATCTAGGTACAAACCTGAGCGTAGTGAGGGTGAGTGACTAGTAAACTTTAAAACCAAACAGAAACACCTACATAACGCAATAATTCTAAACAAACTAAATATGATAATATTGTATTTGCCAAAGGATGAAGAGGAAATGAAAATAGAAATGGAAATGGTAAAGGAAATTATTTTAGAATTGCAAAATGAAGAACAAAGCCGACAAATAGATGTCACAGAGCTAAAGAGTAAACTAAACGACCTAGTTAACAATGTGCCAGGAAATATTCTTTGTATAATGTAATTATTTTGGTTAAATGTTTTTTATAGCATCAACATTATGTTTACATCTGACGACTAGTTTGGCTCATTTTGTAGTAGTAGGGTCACTTGCTGTGTCAGCTGGTCGCGGGTTTAAGCCCCGCTAGGGACATTCATTTGTGTGATGAGCACGAATGTTACTCAATCGTGGGTGTTTTAATATTTATAATATGTATATATTTACAAGCAGTGGTAGTTCAGTGAATGCGCTCACTTTGATAACCGAGTGATGCGGGTTCAAATCCGGGTCTCGCACCTCTGATATTTTATGTGCGAATCAGTTCCAACATGATTACCACTTGTCTTACGGTGACGGAAAACTTCATGAAGAAACCTGCTGTCTGAGAGAACCTAGTTTTCGAAAGACATGTGAAGTCGCCAACACACACTGGGCCAGCGCGATGGACTATGGGGCCTGATCCCCTCGTATCGAAGGTAGGCCCGTGCCCAGCAGTGGCACGTTAAAAAGGGCTGAATACATATATTTACAGTGATATATATGTGTAGTATATCAACTATCTAGCACACACACATACACAAGCTTACCATAGAACTAGATGGTATTGGGTGTTATCGTCCCAACATTTTGATTATTTTTATAGTAGGGGATTCGTATATTTAATCAGTGCTTTTTACCTACTGAAATTTTGTTAATTTTTTCCTGAAAAAAGGTAAAAGAAAATTATTTTAAACTCTCTTAATTAGTTACTCCTAATTAGTCATAGCAAAACAATGTTTTTCGAGTTACTCGTAGGCTGACTGACGTTGTTATTTCAACGGGGCTCTAAATAAAGTACAAACGTATGAGTAATTAAGTATACCTACATTGTAGGTATACGGCATCGTCTGCTTGTGACTAAATGGGATTGGTAAAAATAATATTATGTTAATATATTATATATGTACTATTGCGAGATACATAATATTATATATGTATTTATTAATTACTCTGTGGAACTTTCAGCACCTTCACAGGAATACGACCACAATATACCTAACGAAAAGTAGCCTGCTCTTATTATTTTTAATTTAACGCCCGAAATAATTTTTTCCATACTTTCGTCATCTTTTTACTCTTAAATAAATTGATTCCAAATCTCCTTTGTTAGTACTTATCTATGTTATTATACAAGTAGTATGCAAACATTTTAGGTATTTTGAGAAAAGTATATGGGAAGGTATGTTTGTCCTTTTAAAAATACGTTTTAATTGCGATGAATACCATAATATAACATAATATTTTGTATAGCTATTCATCGATTCATCGAAATCCATTTGATAGTTTAATACAAGGAGTTTATTAGTAACGTATTCATCTAATGCCTAAATTACAAATATTTCAAGTACAGATGAGATGCAATTTTATTATAGTTATATATTATTATATTTACACCAGCGTGTTGGACTATGATCTGATGCCCTTCGTATTGAAGGGTAGCCCGTGCCCAGCAGTGAGACATTAAAAAAGTAAATACTTTATACTTATATAGAAAGTTAGTGCATTGTTTATGTTGCAGTGGGCAAGAAGAGTTGGATAAAACATTACAGTCACTTTCAAGTCGCTGCGAGGCGTTGCGTTTACAAAGACATTATCTGCTAAGAAACAGAGCCATCACGAATTCAATGTTCTCTTTCAAATATTAACTAACAATTCCTGGTTTAACCATTTTTCTTTGTAATATCTTTTCGTCCTTTTCTTAATAAAAACATCTAATCTACGCTTAGATATTTATTTTGCTTATGGGCAATTAAGACATATTTTTTTCAGCGTAATGAATTATGTAGACACTGGCTCAGTTGGTAGTGACCCTACTTTCTGCGCTAGCGGTCGCGGGTTCGAGTCCCGCTGGGGACATTCATTTGTTAAGCAATTAATGTTTGTAGTCCAGTCATGGGTGTTAATAATATTTATAATATGTATGTATTTAAAATTTATATGTGTAGTATATCAACTATCTGGTATCCGTAACACAAGCTTCATAGCTTTCCACGGAATTAGATGGCGCTGTTGTAATAATGTCCAAACATATTTATTTATAAATATCTCATAGTTTATATTATTTAAATCAAAATAATAAATACTTTACTCAAATAGACTTTAACAAGTTCTTTTGAATCGTCATTTCTACGAAATACGAATATACTATAATATAATGATGACCCGTTTTTGGTTCACTAGCTAATTTTGTTAATTTAATTGAACTATTGACGTAAATAAAATAATTTCGCGTGAAAGCAAGAGCTCTTTATATATTTCAATTTTTTTTTGGGACCATTAATTATGTTAAAATAAAAATCGGCGAGTTTATCTGCCCTGGTTGTTTTAATTATTTTTTATTTTAATACATCATTATACTATTTATCGATTTAAAAAGTCAATACTGAGAAACACTAATAATTATTCCTTATTAACATAATAATCATATATTATATACCCACTACGAACAGAAAGAAAATATACTACAAGGTTTACAAAATTCTAAGTACATATTAGATTTTAAATGGTAAAAATAAAAAAAAACCTTTCTCAATCAAAATCAAACCAATCAAAGCATTCCTATTCCTATTTCTTAAATATTTTTTGAGTACCGTCGTTCATTTTCGTTTAAACACACAATGTAAGCGATTAAACCTAGCTCGAAGGCGAAAATCATTTTCACGCCGTTATATGTTCATCTTCTAAAATGCTCTAAAATATCTGACTTATTATCGCAACAGCGAACCCATAATTTGTATTTGTTGGCTAGTACACTCGCATAGCAGTCCAAAACTCCAAGTTCCAACGCCAATCGAACCATGAGAAACATACATAATGTACTCGTATGCTTTTGTGTGAATTGTTTTCTTTGGTTTTCGGGATTATTTACTCTATAAGGTAAGTACAAGGCAAAGAAGCTGTAGTATTAAGCTAACAACTGTTTTAATCATTAAATAATATAGTCAATTGGGTTATCATTTTTCTGTAATATCGTCAAAACAAAAAGATTGAGTTTCAATCGTCGTCGAATGCCGGATTAATTAAATGATAAGTTTTTTTTTTAAGGAAATGATAGTAAAATATTTTGAAGGCATAATATTAAGTTGACTACACTAAAGCCCCCGCAAACAGCGGACTTTCGATCGGCCGTTAGTATGGTCGGGTTTGGCTTTTAAGCACCACAATATTACTACGTCCATCACTTATTTGATTGAAATCTATTTTTTATAAATTATTAAATATAGGAGAATATGGTATGACCAGGTTGCCATTTAAAATTTGGCCGCTAGTATTTTTTATTTAAAATAATATTATATAAAAAATTGATTTCAATCAAAAACGTGATGAACGTAGTAGGTAATCTTACGGTGGGATCCTAAGCTATAAGCTTGACATTCCGGTGTCAAACATAGAAAAAACTGAAAGTATGGCCGACTGAACAGTCCTTAGCGTAGCGTGCGAGCGTGGAAGCCCGCTGTACTAATTAAGCAGTCGGACGATAGTTGGCTTAGACGGCTTAGACTGTTTAGTTTGAAGGCAATTATATATATTGTGGAAGATGAATAGGAAAGAGAATGTTAGAGGGTGGGGAGAAATCTATAAAAGTCGATGCATAACCGGCATCGGGGGGTAGTTGTATCTTGACGCTTGTCGTGGTAGCATTGTTAGGTCGTTACTCTGTTGGTTTATTTCTTTAAAATATCATTGTTGGTAGCTTAGTTGTCTTTTTGGTTAATTTAATTGTGTTTTAGCTTTTTTAGATACTTACAATAAATTGAGGTCGATTTAGTAAGCTTGTTTTTTTAAAAAAAGGCTCACTTCTGGTCTAAATTCACAAGATCAGAAGTGGGATAGGTCCTGTTTCGCCCACTACTTTTGTTAGCGTGTGATATTTGTTGTTCGTTTCTATTTAAAAGATTTTATCGGAGAGTATCGTGATTTTGGTGTATTTTCATTGATTTTGGTGATTTGTGCTGTCTTTTGGTCGCTGTGCACAATTATGTTTTAGTTGACGGTCTTAAATTAGTAAATTAGGTTACTTGAATTGACGGTTATTTTTAGATCGTATTTTTATTTTGTTGTAATGTCAGAAAACCAGCGAGATCGTAGCGAAATTTGCCGATGTAGTTATAGTCCTCGTCATGAGCGTGGCGGTAGTCGTGATCTGTGTTATAGTAGGTGCTGTGCTTTATGCCAGGCCTTTGTAGAAATGTTAACTGTAAAATTTTTATTTTATTTTTTACTGTGTACGTAAAAGATGCTTATTTTGTGTTTTCTCATTGGGGTCAAAACACATTCAAGGGAAGTTGTATCTTGCGGTCGGGGATGGCATGTCTCGCAGGTCTTTGTACTCGGATATGCTGTCCTGGCCGACAGATGCACTTCAAGTGGGGTACGGTTTCATATTATTGGATGCTGTCTTGGAGTGCGCTCAGACATGCGATCCTAGTATATGGAACATACCTTGTGTAGCTTAAGATTAATGTGTGTGAGCTCGGACAGTGTCTTGGAGGTTACTCAGACATGTCGCCCTGGAGCTGTGATCATACTATGAGTTGACCGTTGCATATGTTTGTGTAGTAAATATTAAACGTATATTTGGGGGTAGGTTGGATTGAAACATGCTTTTATAGGTACTGATTTACACACGCAAAGCTATGACATGGTTCTCTGGCGAGTCGTGAGGGTGCACTCCCCCGACGGGTCCTGCCCCGGGTAATTGGTACAGATATCTGTTTGTTTTACATCCACTGTGATTAGGTTATGCTAGGTAACGTATATTTGTGGTTAGGTTGGGTTGAAACATGCTTTTATAGGTACCGATTTACACACGCAAAGCTATGACATGGTTCTCTGGCGAGTCGTGAGGGCGCACTCCCCCGACGGGTCCTGCCCCGGGTAATTGGTACAGATATCTGTTTGTTTCACATCCATTGTGCTTAGGTTATGCTAGGTAAGCTTAGCCCACGAATGAATCAAATTGAAACCTTTATATAGACACGCAAGTTTTAGAAATGCACTTTGTGTTTTTTTTTGTCTGATGATTTTAATTGTTTATACGTCAGCAGATGATGAGAGTGTAATGTCTATAGCTCCTGGCGTCACTCAGGTTTTCGATGTCGAGGTTCTGAACCCCAAGTTTAGAAGATGAAGGAGCCCGAGGACGGTCTCCTGTCAGGAAAGGCCGTGTGGAAGATGAATAGGAAAGAGAATGTTAGAGGGTGGGGAGAAATCTATAAAAGTCGATGCATAACCGGCATCGGGGGGTAGTTGTATCTTGACGCTTGTCGTGGTAGCATTGTTAGGTCGTTACTCTGTTGGTTTATTTCTTTAAAATATAATTGTTGGTAGCTTAGTTGTCTTTTTGGTTAATTTAATTGTGTTTTAGCTTTTTTAGATACTTACAATAAATTGAGGTCGATTTAGTAAGCTTGTTTTTTTAAAAAAAGGCTCACTTCTGGTCTAAATTCACAAGAATATTTTATTATTTAAATTAATATAGCACATCAATTTTTTTTGTCGGCCTTACCAAATCGTTCTAAAGTGCGCACTTCCATACATCTCCATACTGATTAAGAACCAACCAAATTATCGGCCGATCGAAAGTCCGCTGTTTGCGGGAGCTCTTAGTGTTTGAAAATTATTTTATAGCAAAAGTACGAAGAATGATGTTTTTATTCATGTTTATCCTTACCTATTACCGGAAACAAAATATTTTACCAGCTTGATATACCAAAAAATTCAAAGAAAATAATTTAAGTATAAGTTAGGTAGGTACATTAGCTTTGAAGATTTAATAAATGTGGCGGCATATGACTTTTTATAATAGGAAGCCGAAAAAATATTTGTATAAAAGAAATTGTACAAATACTTGTTCTGCTTTTTCAAATTAAAAAGTTAAATGTATAATATTCTTACATACTCCAATTCATCGAATATAATTAGTACATTACTAATTATACGACACGTTTTGCCCAGTCAGCGGTCACGGGTTCGAGTCCCGCTAGGGGCATTCATTTGTTGAGCACGAATGTTTGTACTTCAGTCATGGGTGCTTACATTTATAATATGTATGTATTTAATTTATATGTGTATATCTCAACTATCTGGTATCCGTAATACAAGCTTCGTAGCTTACCACGGAATTAGATGGCGCTGTTGTAATAATGCCCCAACATATTTATTTATTTGTATTTATAAATAGATAAATACTTACCAATAATTTTGTAGGTAATTCAGGTATCCGCTGAAGTACTACATAAGTATATACCTGTGTATTATAACTCGTTGGGTTATTCCGAAAGTATTTGAAGGTAACGTCTTTTGGGAACTACTATATTAGGAAGAAAATATTACGCTCCTAGGCTGTAGGGTACATACGGTAGTCGGTATGTAAAAATAAGCATTATATGTAAAAATAAGCAGTATATGTATTTATAACCAACTCCTCATAAGTTTATTTTAATTTACTCCATTTCAAGTAAAAGTTACTCGTACCTAATATTAGCATATTTTAAAACCAAGCTGTAAATATATTACTTACAAAGAAAATATAGTGTTGAGGCATACCTTTAGGTATGTGTATACATTTGTACTCCTAAATTAGGAATCAAAGCTACTGAAAGCACTAGCCACGCGTACTATCGGTAAAAGTTTTTAATAAATTAGACGACCGGAGAGATAGTAAACTCCTAGACCGCAATATTTCTTTTTGTTTCTTGTTGTTCAGTTTGTTAAAGGATTGATGGTATTGTCGGTAATGTAATGTTAGTATAACTCTGTCTTAGTTTTTACGGTTCAGCTGCTTTCCTTTTCCGTGTAGATAAGTAAGAGTGATACATTGAATTATTGTATACAAATTCGTATATTTATTGTAGAAAGAAGTATTATGGTATAGAATCTATATATATATGTAAGTGTGGTAAGGTGGGGGATACTTAAGGCATGGAGAATAATAAAAGCAAAACCTGCATATAAACAGAATTGTGTTTATTTTTAAATGAATATCTATTTAATAATTTATAAAACGAAATAAAAAAAAGTATTTCACCCCATCTTACCCCGAGGTGGTGGTAAGATAGGATACCCCCTGTAGTAAGTTAAGGTATGTTTAATTGTTGGAATATCAATGTCATTACTTAAGCCTTGATATTGTCGCGTAATAGAGTGTGAACTCGTCATAATAGCACGTTTGTACTATGCTTTAGAACGGCGAATGTCAATTTTTAACTTATGTCAATTAGATGACAGGAACGGTCTATTACAAATTCTAACGTGTCAGATAGAGACAGCATTTTCGAGAAAGGATTCACTAAAGTATTAGTGAAGAAGTATTGAGAAGGAGTATTGAGAAGAGAAATACAGTGTTCAGAGACTAGTGTTGTGTACAGACTGTGCGTGTGTAATGTGTATATAGTAATATTAAAACATCCTCAGAATTAGAATAGAATTAGAATTTGTAATAGACCGTTCCTGTCATCTAATTGGCATAAGTTAAAAATTGACATTCGCCGTTCTAAAGCATGGTACAAACGTGCTATTATGACGAGTTCACACTCTATTACGCGACACTCTTTTCAACGGCTTCCAACCATTCCTTATTTTGTTGGAGTGCGGCAACGACATCCATATGGATACCGTCTTGGAGTGCGCGCAGCTGTTCCTCCTGGCGGCGGGCTTGCTCCTGCATCATGAATGCCATTTGCTGTAGGAAGGCGTTCATGTCCGTCGCGGTGGTCTGTTTTACCCCTGCTACACACGTTACGATATATCGTAGCGATAAAACTGCGCAAACTGGTTTGCGTCGATTTATCGATCGTGTGTATGGTAAATCGTTGCAGTTTATCGTTCATCGGTGGCAGTTGCAATTTCTATCCAATAAATCGTTGTCGATTGCGTTTGCACAGTTTTATCGTCACGTGTGGATGGAGATCGCTCAGTTCGCGCCAGTATTCAAGGTGCTCGCTTGTTGCTATATACTTTCCCGCCGCGTCAATTAAAAAGTTTCTACTCTCGCTTTATATAAAAACTATCCTTTCCCGCGGCTTCGCTTGCGTTCTAAAGTCTGGAAATCAAATTCTTTCGCCCGTCCGCCCATATTCAACGCGATGATAATTATTTTGTTGCGGAGTTATTTTAAAACTCTGATATCTCATAAGATATTCATTGAAATCAAATAATTCCAAGAACAATTTTATTCAAAATTAAATACTTGTGATGAATATCTTATTTATTAGGATAAGGATTAATATCATGTTTATTAAACACCATCGCAAATATTGCATTATCTTAAAACAAATTTTATAACAATAAAAAATGTTATAGCGAGTCAAGCTTAAAAGATAGACATATGCTATTGCGGACTTTTTTAGAACTTTTAAAGAGGAACAATTCCGTCATACATAATTTGTGCATAACTTTAACCCTTTACGCAGCGCACGCAACGGAAGCTCTCAAAAGGAATATTTTTCTCCCGTTTTGGCAACATTTTTCATTGGTGCTCCGCTCCTATTGATCATAGCGGGATGTAATATAGCGTATAGCCTTCCTCGATAAATGACTATCCAACACAATAAGAATTTTTAATTCGGACCAGTAGTTCCTGAGATTAGCGCGTTCAACCAAACAAACAAACTCTTCAGCTTTATAAATAGTATATATGACTTGCTGTGCAGGAAAGGGTGTCACAACACGTCTCATAAAGAAAAATAAGAAAAAGAAAATCATATTTCACAAGTTATACTCGTAATTTTAAGTAAAACATTCGCCTATACAGAAAATTAATTTGTAATCAAATCAGACGCCATTACAATAAAAAAGTTTCCAGCTATAATAGTATTTTTTTTAATCTCCGTTTAAAGAGCTTAGACGTTAAATATACGACTATGACGCTCTAAAAATATTAAAACTTATTACTTATTATTCTTTAAACACATAACGAGGCCTAATATCGCAAGTACGTCATCATCTTCCATCGTGGACGACATGTTTCTTGCGTGAGCTTCTACGGAGAACTGACGATCGACGTCGATATCGGAGGCGTGTGGAGACACTATGAACGTTCGATTTATCTGCACAGTTTGAAATCGCTACGATATATCGTTACGTGTGTAGCGGGGGTAACAGTGGTCTCTTCCCCCGATGAGCGAATGTCAATTTTTAACTTATGTCACTTAGATGACAGGAACGGTCTATTACAAATTCTAACGTGTCAGAGAGAGAGAGACAAAGCATTTTCGAGAAAGGATTCGAAATTACTAGAAATATTTTGAATTTTCGATACTAGAATTACGCATATAAAAAGGGCGGCAGTGTGTCGAGAGTTCAGTTGAAATTCGAAGTTAGAGTGAAGATAAGAAGCGATACGAAATAGTGGAAAAGTGAAGAGTTAGTTAAAGTATTAGTGAAGAAGTATTGAGAAGGAGTATTAAAAAGAGAAATACAGTGTTCAGAGACTAGTGTTGTGTACAGACTGTGCGTGTGTATATAGTAAAATTAAAACATTCTTAGTGCAAGAACGCCTGTCGTTTCCGATCCCGAACCCGTAGTTCGTAACAATATGCTCCTCAGTTTATGGTTGATTTAGATTTGACTGTCATTTAACTGGATGTCTGTAGTCAAAGAAAGGACAAAATCTTTTCAAAGAACCTATCCGGATTAATTGGCGAAACTCCACACTTATGAAATCCATTTACTGCTGTACACATTGTGGCAACAAAACACGAACCCATTTCGTGCAAACAAATAGAAGTCATTATTAGGTAGTCATCTCCTCATCTTGCTTGACTATATTATTTTGTAGTAATATTGATAACAAATAAAAACTGTTATCAATTTTAAAAGATCACAATGGGTATCTTATTTTGGGTTAGTTTAAGCGTCAATAAAAGTCACACCTCTTTAGCTAGCATTATTTAATAAGCCACAACCACGTGTCAAAACCAAAGAGGTATTTTAAGCACTTTACAGTAAAATAGATTTTTCATGATAATTTTGACAATGTACACTTATAACAATAACCTAGCTACTGACTGACCTGGTGTCATGATAACGCATCGAACACGGCATTGAACGACGCGTAAATAAACAAGATTTGTTAGTTTTAATCCCGATTTTTGCTGGGTACCCCGTCTTACCACCTTCTCCTTCAACCTTTTTAACGTCCCACTGATGGGCACGGGCCTACCTTCAGTACGAGGGGGATCAGGCCATTGTCTGCCATGCTCGCAAAGTGCGATTTGGTGGACTTTACATGAAAACTGTGAATGTATCAGGAGAAAACCATAAGATTTTAATGAAATTAACTATGATGACAGTCGAATATCCGGGACTTACGATACTTTTTATAGCAAGAAAATATTTTTTAAAAAATCTATACTGATCGTTAAAATGTATCTACCTTCGGTACGAACTCCGAGCATAGCGAGCTCTAATTATTTGATAAAGAATCTCTAACAAATGCATACATATTCCGTATGAAATAATTAAACCCGAGAATCGTTATCAATCATCCCAAGAAGACCACGAGCATATTATAAATATTTATGGTATACGGAATAACAACTACACATATTATGATAACAATAAGTACGTTTTCGTAAATAAATATTCTTACTTATACGTTGAAATATTAACTACGGCTGCAGATCATTAAGTTCCTTCCTTTGTACTGTTGTAATTTTAAAAGACCTAAAACAATCGACGATGATATAAATTTCAATAGGAATTAACGCTCTCGTATGTCCGTCCATATGTAAGATAATAGAGTACCTTCCATACTATGGCATATCAGCTATTTTTATTTTGTAGTCGAAGAAACAAAATTTAAGGTATAAAATCAAATACTACTTGATATACCTATTTCTTAATCAAAACGGCAAGAGTAGCAATAATTGAATGAAACTGAAACTGAAGACTCGTAATATCACAATCTATAATTTATTTTTTGTATACTGATAATATTATGGTTTTAAGTAGATATTTATTGAACAAAGAAAAAAGTTTACTTAGTAAAAATGACGACAATCTATACATACAAAATATAAAACTGAAGTTTCTGTTTCTAATTTCAAATTAATAGCTTTTCACTTAATGAAAATATGAAAGTCTATACGGTAATTTTGATCAATTATTAAATTTTTTGTCTGTTTGTCTGTCTGTTCAAGCGAATCTCTGAAACGGCTGGACCGGTTTTGACAAAACTTACACTCACATATAAAGATAGCTAATGTTATGAGCAACGGCGGATCCAGGGGGGGGGTCATGGGGGTCATGACCCCCCCCTGGGCTGGGACCACGTGGATCACTAATTAATATTGTTCCAGGACCTAGGTGGATCACTAAGTTAATATTGTTAAAAATATTTTTTTTATGTTTTTTGTCACAATATAAATTTTATGTAAGTACCTTCAATATTTAATTAATTTTATATAATATAGTATATAAGTCTATATAATATATAAGTCTATTGAAAAGTTACATTTAGGATTGCATTTTTCAGAGGCAGCAAAGAAAATTACATATATAATGAAAAACTAAGCCTAATACTATTTCGTTTTTATCGTATTCTTGCGAGTATTGAAGAACCCGTTCAAATTCGGGGCGTTGTAAAACCCAGATCAATGAATTAAATTAAAAAAAATATAGTGAAAATTATTCGTTAAAAGACCCTCTATAAGATTGCTCCGATGTCATTTTATTGTAAAATGACCAGAAAAAAGTTATAACGCCCGAAAGAAAATTGGTTCAATAATTTTCAGCTATTTTTTTTATAACTTTTTTATTTTCCATTTTAAGGTGTAAAGTAATAGAATCAAAGTTGTAGACAAATTAATTTAATACAAATGTTGCTTTATATTTTTTTGTAGGGTTGCTAGTTTACGAGATATAGCGCGAAAACTCTTTGCCCCCTGCACATTAAAAAAATATAAAATTCCTGCCTCTGGAAAACGCACGCTTAGGCGTAAAAAATGTAATATTTCAATTGATTATTATGATGGTAAACGCACTATTTGGGAACGAACGCATCGAATTTTACCGCGCTATCGCCACCTTTCATTTGATGTCACATTTCGTGTGACACTGACACCTGCGCGCGCTTTGTTTCGACTAACGTCCAGCTAGCTTAACTCTAACTTCACCGCCAGTTCCTTTCTGATCGTTTTGTCTGCAAAACATTACAGCTTTCATACCACCTCTTGTGGCCCCGCTTAACTGAATTATCTGAAATTAATGCTCCACGTGGACCTACTTACTACCTTTTGAATAGTTTCCGTAGATTTACCAACCTTCGTAATCCTATCAATTATTTTAACTCCAATCCACTCTTCTCTACCCCCTATCCTGCCTTGACTTATTCCCCATCTATAACAACAGATATTGGTCTAGTAAAGGGTGCCGCTGATACCAACACGAGGTTTAAAGCTCTTTTACATCAAAATTGGTCGAATCACGTCCATATATATACAGACGCCACTAAGTTGTCTAAAGATGGCTGTGTTGGTTCAGCGTGCTGGATTCCTAAATTTAATATTAGTCTGCAATTCAAATGCCCTCCTCAACCGTCGGTATTCACAGGCGAGGCTGTAGCTATATTGGAAGCAATCTTGTTCGCTCACTCTCATTACATAAACCAGGCGGTCATTTTTAGTGACTCCTTAAGTTGTTTACTGGCTATTTAAGAAAACCCTTTTCGTAGCAAAACAAGGTATTCCTATATTAAAGATCCGTGAAGCTCTTACTCTCATGCCTCAATAAGCGTCTTAATGTTCAATTAGTTTGGATCCCAGGTCATTCTGGTATTATCGGTAATGAGTCTGCTGACTCTAGCACTAAAGTGGCTCTCTTGAACACTTTAGTAACACTGCTCAAGATGTATTACCCCTTGCTAAAACTCATCTAGACAACTCATGGTTCAGCTACTGGAATTCATCAAAATCTTTTAAGGGAAAGCATTATGCTTCTCTCCGGCGGAGATTCCTAAGCGTCCATGGTTTTTTCATCAGAAACATACTGAACGGTGGGTTATTACTACTATTAGTCGCCTTCGCTTTGGACACGCAAGTACTCCTGTTCATCTGGCTAAGATCAGGGTAAGGGACCACTCATTATGCGAGTGTGGTCTGGATGAAGGCTCAGCTTCCCACATCCTCTTCAATTGTCCCAAACTCCTTCGTACCCTTTATGATGCTCTTCCCTTCAAGGTCCTCCGTCCCCTTAATGTTCAATGTTTGTTGATGTTTGTGTTTAGTCCCCTTTGCACATTTTTATGTAAATATGTTAAATATAATAAAATTAAGCTTTGTAGTAGTTCTCTAACATGTTTTTTTAACCCTAGTGCTGTTTATATGTTTTTAGGTGGAGGTTATATTGTACAAATAAAATCGTACTATTTAATACTGTGAATCCAGTCTTTTTGTAGAATAAGTTAAAATTTCACCGGCCAATCTCGAACGTGACTCCTCCATTCAACGTGACATTGGCGAAATAATTTGTGCTCAACTGGCACGCATTGAAGCCAACAAACCAAAGAATTCAATTGAATTAGATCTAACTTCAATCGAAACAACAAAACTTACGTCAAAGTTCAATCAACTGTTATTCATGATAAACGTATTTGCAAAAAAATAACGGGCGCGTAAGGAAATATACGTTCTAAGGTCGACTTGAGTTAATTTAAATGAATATGTTTTGACGTAGTCTGTTTACTTACAATCGTGTAAATTAATACGCGTGAATTGAATTCTGGCAATATTTTATAAATCGATGAATTCTTGAAAACCGATGTACACGGCCAAACAATAAGAAGTGGTCGGCAATAAAGAGAAGAGGTTTTTTTACTTTTTGAAATTAAATAAAGTTACAAATTTAAAAATCTAATAACGAGTGTGACCTCCTCTTGCCAAATCACAGCTTGGATCCTTCTAGGCATGCTTTCCACGATGTTTTTAATAACATTTTGAGGAATACGTCCTCACATTTCTGCAATGACTCTTTTTAGCTCCCTGATGTTTTGTGGAGCAGGTTGCACTGATCTTACTCGTCTCTTTAGAACATCCCAGACATGCTCAATTAGATTGAGGTCAGGATGTCGAGCTGGCCAATCTAAACGACGGATGCCAACTTCTTGCATGTACGCTTCCACGTCGCCAGAACGGCGCGGGCGAGCATTGTCGTCAATTAAAATGGAATCTTCCCCAAGTGCAGTCACTGCGGGTTGTGCATATGGAATCAGGACTTCCATTATGTACCGGTATGCATTAAGTGTTCCATTTCTATGAAAACTAACTCCGTACGCTCCGTCAAACTCACTGCAGCAAAACATAACGGAGCCTCCACCATGAGGAGTGATTTCTTCGAAACACACTTCCGCATTGCATTCCCATGATCTTTACAGCACTCAACGGCGTCGGTCTTCTCCACACTAAGAGATTCTTGCTTCATCAGTAAGCAATACTTTATTCCAGTCCTCCAGAGTCCATAAAACACAGTTTCGAACAAACTGAAGTCGAGCAACACAGTGCTCACGAAGTATTTTAGGGTCCCGGGCCGGGCGGTAACTCCTGATATAGGCAGCCAAAAGCTTCCTCCTAACCGACCACATGCTAACTTCTACTCCTCTTACGATTCCGCATCGCCTGACTCAC
Organism: Boloria euphrosyne; assembly: GCA_951802675.2. Classification (NCBI taxonomy): domain Eukaryota; kingdom Metazoa; phylum Arthropoda; class Insecta; order Lepidoptera; family Nymphalidae; genus Boloria; species Boloria euphrosyne. The sequence goes on along the minus strand of OX637879.1, from coordinate 6,395,501 downwards.
CAAAAAGCGGTCATCTCTTGGTTCTTTGCATCGTTTTCTTCCCGAACCGGGTCTTCTTTTGACCAAACCGGTCTCTTGATACCAAGTCAACCAAGTCCTCTGGACAATTGAACGACTCACATTTAGCCGTTGAGACACGTAAGTTTGCGAACAACCTTCTTCAAGTAGGTCTAAAATTATCGGCTCTTGTCGCTTTATCACTCCTATCAAAAGTGGTATTTAATGTAAAAAGAAAGATTTGATTGTTTAATTTGCAGAAAATATCCAAGAAAATTAAAATTTTAGTAATCAGCAAAAAATTCGTTTCAGCATTCGCGCCTTTAGTAAAGCAATTTTACAATAATCCACGATAATCAATATTTTTCTTGTGTTAATTTCAAAAGTTAAATTTAGAACGTGAAGAATCATGCCAGGATGCTTCAAATAACATGCCAATACATCGTCAAATTAATAAAACCTCTTTCTTGTTCTTCTTCATTGATGTAAAGAAAAATATCTAAAGTATCCATTTTTTTTGCAAGAGTTTATATTATAAAAATTAAATTATAACTTTTTGTGACTTGACCACGACTATGTGACCCCCCCCTGGTACCAAAGCTGGATCCGCCCTTGGTTATGAGGAGTAACTGTTTTTTAATTGTTGGGAATGCATTGACGTATATATATCACCTGAATGCCCAAGTGGTTATGTGGGACTCACCGGCCAGAAGGGCCGGTACAGCCCACTGAAACCCAACATCCCATCTCCGCCGTAATGGAAGGCGTAGGATCGCTTTCGCACCGCGTCCGCCATCTAAGGCCGCCAAGGTCGCGGAGGGCAGGGAGAGCGGTGCACCGTAATACCGGCAGTCCTCTCCCGCCGCGGCCTACCGCACCTCCAGCCACGATCCTGTAACACAGTACCGCAGATGTCTTATTAGTTTTAAATACACTCTTTTTTAATTTATAAAATTATAGCTTTATTTACTTACGAGTATAAATGTAAATTCGTTAATAATAATTACTAATAGTATCTACACAGTTCTATCAAAGCCTATGAAGCATATTATAGTCGGCCAACGGATGTGTTTAGACAGAACAATCGAGCGGGGTTTGCGGGGTGAGAGAGGGGCGACAGCCAACCCAAGCTGGCATACACTTGTCACCCTTGGGACACGTCAGCTAAGATTGACTTTTTTAATTTTATTGTTTTAAGTGTTTCGTTTGTGTTGTATTTATTTATAATGGGTTCATACTACGTGTGCTGTGGGAGACTGCATTTCATCATATCGTATAAATAAGAATTTAAATTTTCATCAGTTTCCACATACAGATTAAAGAACATTAATTTTAATACAAAACCATGCGCCTGCTTGCCGTCAGAATTTTTATTATAATTGTTTCTACGTATGCGAATTTAAGAACTAAGTACATCGTCAAATTCAACAATCGCAATCTGAAAACTAGTAAATCCAAATGTTAATAAAATACCTTTCAATTTCAAATTTGTAGGTTTTAAAAGCATCAGCATCACAGATTTTTTTATTTTGATATAGGTATAGCATATTAGTACTGTTAAGTGTTAGTACAGTTATTACCTAGCTAACTAATTTGTATTTTTTTGTATATAATAAAACTCGTCATATATACTTCAATATTTTTTCATTCTATTCCTGGTACTCTTCATATTAAGGTATTGAGTAAATAAACAGTAGGTAAATATTTAAACGGGAAAAGACGATGTTAGATGATTGATCTAGAGAGTTGTAATTTTCCTTTAATTTCTGTAATATTTTGTTGTTTTGAGTAATGATAGGATCTATACTAGAAGCATAATTTGATCATAAATTCTGTTTCTTAATTTATTATTTAGTTTTTTTTTAAATAGTATGACAAAGAGATCTGTGCTTTAACCGTGAGGAGAGAGAGAGAGTACCAAATATTAAATCCTTTTGTTAAGTGATTCAAAGATCACAGATCACTAGAGATATTTTTTACCAACTAGCTTGATCCTTACCCTTGCTTACATATTTACGATAAAGGATAACGTTACACCAATCTATATTTTCCGCGTCAAACCGTTCCCTAGAGTAAAGTATATCATACGAACTACCTATAAATAAAATAGGTATGTGAAAGGAATTGAGTTCGAGAATTTTAATTCGTACATGGCGAGCGCAACTTTGAAGTATATTCTGATATGAAGATGGCAAGGCTTATTATTATAACCACCCAGTTTCCACTTTTGAAACTGAGGCAGCTTTCAGGGGAAAATCGTAATGTTTGAATCGTACTTCAGCGTTTCATGAAAAACCTTTCGCGAATTTTCATTGTTTTATCTTGGCTTTAGATACCAACAGGATTGTTCGGGTTCTAGGATACTTTAAATAAAAGTGGTCTGTATAATATTATGCTGGTTTAATGCCGTTATACGATTAATAAAAGGGGCGTCAGTTGGCGGTGGAAGTTGGCTTCGTGAAGAGGAGTGCGTCATGAGGATGGACTTCACTAGATGTGACTTTCATTTTTTTTACCTAAATGTGACAGTCAAAATAATACTATTCGATTCTAACAGGCTAGCGCCATACAAAGCTCGGACGCACACAGCTCACAACGAACAAACAGATGACTGAATGGACGGACATCGAAGGATTATTAGTAAAAGCTGTCTTTTGAATAAAGAACCCTTAAAACTACTCGTATATAGCTTTTTATCTTGTTTTTCGCTTGTCTCGAATGTAGATTCATTGCATTTTTACAGATAGTTTATTTGAAGTGTATTCTAAGAAAATAAAACAACTGGATAGTGGATAGTTATTATAAACAATGTAAAGACCAAAGGTATCACGATACTGTATTCATATTATGCTACGCCGGACCAAATAAAATTAATACAAGATCATCATTTAAGAATATTTTCTTTACTTTTTAGGTATTCATATTCTCTTAACGTATATCTAAAATTTTAGCTCTATCAGTTGAGAAATGCTCTGAAATTCAGTAGTAAGATCAAAAAGTACAAGCATTCGTGATGTCCATAAATTATGTAAATTACCTATAGGACAGGTTAGTAAACAGAAAAAGAATCTTCCTAATTAACTACCTAACATATCTTATTAGTTACTAGCTGTGCCCGCGACTTCGTTCGCGTGAATGTCGGAACTTAACAATGTATTTTTAGTGCGAAGCGCTGTTGGAGGATACCGATACAAATCATTTTTTTTATTTATGCTAGTGCTTCTTTATAAACAACATTAGCTGTGGAACCATCAATTCAAATCATTATCGATCAAAATAACTTTTCCATCTTCTAGTACGGAGTATGTGCCATCGCCTATTTGTAACAATAAATTCGAAAACTCCTGTGCATTTTCGCAGCCTCCTATCTGTGCACGCATATTTACACTCAGGTGTGTAGATGAGTGAGACCAAATTCACATAACCCTAATTTTACTTCTGGAATTTCTCTACTTCTTCACTTTAAACTCAAATATCTTTTGATAGACTGAACCGATTGCAATGAAACAAAAACTAAATGTTACTTCAAGTTACGTTCAATCGTTGTGTATAAAAGTTATCTACATTGCTTTCGTACATTTTACGTGATGCCTGGATAAATAAACAGACAAACCGACAAACCGACAAACCGACAAACAGACAAACAGACAAAAATTCTAAAAATGTTGGAAATGGGTTCTATTGGTTGTCCTTTAACACCCTAGCTATTTTTTTGTAATTTTTTTTTGATGTACAAAAACGACTTTCCTACAGTTTTATTATATCGGTCTTATTCATAAAAAAATATAGAAGCTTTATTAGCTTGTTAATAAGCAAATTCTCAAAAACATTATTCATAAACGTTCAATAGTGTTAAAACGCTCTATAAGTATTCAATAACGGCTCTGTAACTTATAGTAGCTTGAGGCCTACTATAAGCCTACTATAAACCTTTAATAAAGGACAAGATGGTCGTCTTGTCATCAGTGACAGCTGATAATTTGATTAAACTTGAAGTGAGATTATTTTATTTGGTTTCTAGTGACATTGCGTAATTGTAAAACATTGTTTAAAATTATTTTTTTGCTGTGTATCAAACCAAGATACCATATATGATATAATGCAAGCTCCCCAAACTATAGCCGCCATTGGCTTTGGTGTTTGGAAGCAACGGTTTCAAAGGTTGTTGTATGGAGACACCGTTCACATGCGTAACGTAAAACCTACATATGTGGCTCTTGCAGTTTTGCATAATATTGCAATAGATCATCAGGACACAGTTCCAGGTAATTTTAATCATATTATTATCATAACTTTACATCAACACATGTATATTACTATTTATGTAAGCAATATTTTTTACAAATGTTATTTTATTTCAGAAAATGATGATGACATTCATATTATTCAGGAGAATGGCTTTGCAGCACCTACTAATATGAGTGAAAGAGGAAGAGTAGGAAACAGTACTTTCCTGCGAGCATTTATTGATGAGCATTTTAACTATGGATAGAAAAAATAATAAATTATTAATATAATATTATAAATTCGAAAGTATATGTCTGTCTGTCGCGGTTTCACGCCAAAACTACTGAACCGATTTAAATGAAATTAAGTACACAGATAGTCTAAAGCCTGAGAAAGGACACAGGCTACTTTTTAAGGCGAAAAACGGCATGTAAGAGGTTGAAATAGGGGATGAAAGTTTGTATTGAAATTGTCATTTTTAAAACTAGAAGCTTGAAATTTTTTTAGGATTTTGCTTAGATATAAATAAATAAGACATTCAAAGTTTGTAAAAATTGTATTCTAAAAGTACGGTCTATGATATAATATTGTAAATTAATAAAAGAAATATATATTTTATTTTAAAGCATTTTATTTTTCATCTCGTAATATTCAATTTTTGCTCCCTTTGCACATGCAGTGAAAACTGTGAACAATATTACAGTTTAATCTTTATTTACACTAATAATGCACTGTATTTATTTAAAAACACTATACCTGTTGAATAAATCTTCCCATGCTGCCTGCTTTTTAGAGTTTGTGTTGGTATCTGTACCAACTCCGTCAATAATAATTAATGCTACGGAAAGAAATAAGCGCGAGAAAATATTAAGTAAACACGTAAAAATACAAAGGATTAAGGAAGTACACCAAATACACACTTATGTAGCTTGAAGTTTAAATTCTGTAATAACCTGCTATTAGCTTGACCTATTTGCACTTCTGTCTCTCTTTTTAGCTACTTTTATTCCTTTTTCAATAGTTAAAAAATGGTTTTGTTCACTAATTTACTTTTGGCGGAAAAGTCAAATCAAATGTCAAACTGATTCACGGAGCATTGAGACCAGTATTTTTGACATTTTGTCCATGAATTTATCAGAATGACAACACAATAAAACGAATCCAGCTTATAGCAAGCATTTAGTTATGAGACGTTTATTGACCCGTTATGAATAAAGAAAGTTATGAAACGTTTAATAGGCCTATTGAGCATTTTAGCTAATGAACATTGTAAACCTATAATAAGAGATTTTTATGAATAAGACCGTAAGTATATAGATTAACGGTCTTATTCATAAAAAAATATAGAAGCTTTATTAGCTTGTTAATAAGCAAATTCTCAAAAACATTATTCATAAACGTTCAATAGTGTTAAAACGCTCTATAAGTATTCAATAACGGCTCTGTAACTTATAGTAGCTTGAGGCCTACTATAAGCCTACTATAAACCTTTAATAAAGGACAAGATGGTCGTCTTGTCATCAGTGACAGCTGATAATTTGATTAAACTTGAAGTGAGATTATTTTATTTGGTGTCTAGTGACATTGCGTAATTGTAAAACATTGCTTAAAATTATTTTTTGCTGTGTATCAAACCAAGATACCATATATGATATAATGCAAGCTCCCCAAACTATAGCCGCCATTGGCTTTGGTGTTTGGAAGCAACGGTTTCAAAGCTTGTTGTATGGAGACACCGTTCACATGCGTAACGTAAAACCTACATATGTGGCTCTTGCAGTTTTGCATAATATTGCAATAGATCATCAGGACACAGTTCCAGGTAATTTTAATCATATTATCATAACTTTACATCAACACATGTATATTACTATTTATGTAAGCAATATTTTTTACAAATGTTATTTTATTTCAGAAAATGATGATGACATTCATATTATTCAGGAGAATGGCTTTGAAGCACCTACTAATATGAGTGAAAGAGGAAGAGTAGGAAACAGTACTTTCCTGCGAGCATTTATTGATGAGCATTTTAACTATGGATAGAAAAAATAATAAATTATTAATATAATATTATAAATTCGAAAGTAAATGTCTGTCTGTCGCGGTTTCACGCCAAAACTACTGAACCGATTTAAATGAAATTAAGTACACAGATAGTCTAAAGCCTGAGAAAGAACACAGGCTACTTTTTAAGGCGAAAAACGGCATGTAAGAGGTTGAAATAGGGGATGAAAGTTGGTATTGAAATTATGTCATTTTTAAAACTAGAAGCTTGAAATTTTTGTAGGACTTTGATTAGATATAAATAAATAAGACATTCAAAGTTTTTAAAAATTGTATTTTAAAAGTACCTATGATATAATATTGTAAATTAATAAAAGAAATATATATTTTATTTTAAAGCATTTTATTTTTCATCTCGTAATATTCAATTTTTGCTCCCTTTGCACATGCAGTGAAAACTGTGAACAATATTACAGTTTAATCTTTATTTACACTAATAATGCACTGTATTTATTTAAAAACACCTGTTGAATAAATCTTCCCATGCTGCCTGCTCTTTAGAGTTTGTGTTGGTATCTGTATTTTTGTTTTCAATGGCGGAAACCCTCTCAACCAACCCTGACCAACTCCGTCATTAATAATTAATGCTACGGAAAGAAATAAGCGCGAGAAAATATTAAGTAACACGTAGAAATACAAAGGATTAAGGAAGTACACAAAATACACACTTATGTAGCTTGAAGTTTAAATTCTGTACTAAACTGCTATTAGCTTAACCTATTTGCACTTCTGTCTCTCTTTTTAGCTACTTTTATTCATTTTTCAATAGTTAAAAAATGGTTTTGTTCACTAATTTACTTTTGGCGGAAAAGTCAAATCAAATGTCAAACTGATTCACGGAGAATTGAGACCAGTATTTTTGACATTTTGTCCATGAATTTATCAGAATGACAACACAATAAAACGAATCCAGCTTATAGCAAGCATTTAGTTATGAGACGTTTATTGATCCGTTATGAATAAAGAAAGTTATGAAACGTTTAATAGGCCTATTGAGCATTTTAGCTAATGAACATTGTAAACCTATAATAAGAGATTTTTATGAATAAGACCGATAGATTATACGTAACTTTACAATATGAATCATTTTTCCATACAATAAAAATATTTCTTCCTAAAATGAGTAGACAATATTTTTTATGATAAGCATTAATCATTGTTGGCTATCCTAGTGTATTTTCCTCTTCATGCACTTTCATTTGTAGAATATTTGAAAAGAACATAATTACTGACTTTCCATTCTACGTTATAAAATGAATTACCTACTTACATTTACATTAAGAATAAGTAATTCGTGGCGTGGTAAAATAATTTGTAATAATAATGTAGTTAAAAAAATATAACAAAATAATTCAGTCTGCTGCAATAAAATGCCGCTTAGCGTGTTTCGTTAACTTGTTTCATTTCGTAGAGTATATTGCTCTGTAGCCTAGTTGAACTATCAAAAAAAAATCTAAACCCGAAAAAAACTAGGCCAGAATAGACTGTGACCTGATCCCCTCGTACTGAGGGAGGCCCGTGCCCAGCAGTGGGACTTTAAAAAGGGCTGAAGACATGTTTTATTTCCACAGATCCAATTATTATTGAAATACTTTAACATACATACGCATACACTACTCGTACGTATATATGTAATTGTAAAATGCTAAGTACCTTTAACATACCTTGTAAGAAAGTGATTAAAATTTCATTCAGTCCTGAAACTTTGAAAGAACATTCTAATTTCGCACTCACTTAGTACTTCGCACTTAGTCACTTTACACTAACTAGAACGCATGTTTGCAGCAGCGCGCTCTACTTGAATGAAAATGGTCAGTTAAATCTTACAATTAGTTTAAGCGTTGTGAGTTAGAAAGCTGCTGGAGAGATATAAAATAGACATGCTTCAAGTTTTGTATGTTTCTTATTCTACATTTTCAAATTATTAATATAAAACAAAATATTATTTATGTTTAATATATACCAAACAATAATTAATTTATACCCATGTGTTATAAAATTAATAGTAGTATAAATAATAGTACCTATGTAAATAAATAAAACGAATCGTGGTTGGATAAAATCTTAGAAAAAACATTACGAGTGTTAGACAAAGAAGCTATTTATTTTTTGTTATATTCTACATCTATCGCAAACATTTGTATCTCTAAAAAATCAACAAAATATATTCAAAAAAATATAACAAAAACTAAAAGTTGTATTCATATAAAATCCAATCCGACATTTGTATTTATAGCAATATATTGAAGTTTTGATTTATAGTCCAGTTGAGATTGCAACTTAGTTATCGGTTATCTATTGTTTCAGTTTAAACTTTCAGCGGATTTGTTACAAAATTTGTTGGCTATATATTTCAATAGGTATTTAATAAAATAATATTTTTTGATAAGTTGATGTAACCTTTATGCGATGCGTTATATTGCAGTTGAAAGCAAATTGCGCCGCTGTCGGTAAAATCTCACAGATAAAAAAAAACTTTCTATGTTTTGGTCAAATCGGGACACCCGCCCAGAGCGGCAGTTCCAGAAGGCACTAAAATCATAATATAAATGTAAATGACTAATTATAAAAAGCTTGTTTCACAAAGCGCCTCGCATACGCCCAGTTGGCTCAACGTCAACTTGTAAGAAAAAGGCGCCACACTGGCACACACCAAAGGTGAACTTGTGGACTCGAGCTGCCGATTTCAGATTTGCCATGTTATCAATTCAAGTCATTTAAAGAGAGAAAGGCGCCACTATTATGTTTCAGCCCCGGTTCAAAAAATCATAGAGCCGGGGCTGACAACAACCCAAAAATAGGGTTTATAAACAGGTCGTCATGATATACCAACGTCAACCAGGAATTAGCAATCGCATTTCCATATATGATAGCAAACTTTTCTTCAAGTTTTTCAATTCATACAAAAAAAGTAGATACAGAATAAAGTAAAAATAATAAAAAGTTAAAAAATAAAAAAAACAATTTTAATGGTTCGAAAATTCGTGCTTTTGATTTTAATGTACCTATGTATGAATATGTGATACTAGGACGCTTCATTTGGAATACGAAAGCTATTTGCTGCATAAATTAATTTTGCTACACGGTAGGGTTGCTGTATAGAGCCTCGAATATATTGCTGCCGATGACATTACGAATATTCATCTTCGCTCTGTAAACGTTAGTAGGTACGTTCAGAAGGAGGTTGCGAGCGAGCAAGTGCAAAATATATTGTAATAAAATGCACAATCAAATAATAATATACCTTATAGGTATATTATTACTAAATATAAATAAATCAAATTTATTTCTTTCCGCTTAAGGACGATTTATATATTATCAGCCTGAAGGTAGGTAAGTACCTACATACCATATTTTCATACAAATCTGAAAACCGAAACGATGTTTTTTTATGTATTTATTTTTAAATTTAGCTAACAACTATTATGTTATCTGTAGCTATCAAGGACTAAATGCCTTCATCGTCATTTTTATACAATAAATTTCCGTGCAACAAAAACCTATATTAGAAGATGAGCCATAAAAGCCATTTTATTGTCCCTTAAATGCTTTTTACGAGGGCCTGTGAGAGATTACATTAAATCATTTTTTCACCATGTAATATAATAGGTGCTGCTATTTTCTCAAAATATTTAAAATTTAAAATTTATTAGAAAACTATTTGCATTAAGCACACAATTATTAAAAAAATCAAAAATTAGACTTACAGGTTTTAAAAAAAATGTTTAAATAAAAAATATAAATATCCTCAAAAAGATCCTCAAGGTATAGGGTAGAATAGACCGTTAAGTATTTTTCACTCACCTAATCGTACCTACCCATTTTATATGGTAAAACAATGTTTGCCGGGAGAATGTTATGTTAAAGTAATTTGTAACATTAAAACACTGAACAAAACAAAAAAAAATATATATGGACTTAAATATAGGTATTAACTCAGAAAAATGCGAAAGAACAATTGCAAGGAATTAAGACAGGTCAAAATACGTAATACTAGCGTTATAATAGAAGCTATACACAATACTAGCTATATAATCGTATACATAGGTTTACGATTATATAGCTAGTCAATCAATAATATAGCCTTTTATTTCCTTAACAATATATACATAACATGATAAAAAAGTAATATTTACTACAATATAATATTAAGATAAAAAACATTTTCCTATATAGTTAAGCCCCCTGTCGGGTATAGCCAGTCAATCAATACTTAATAATAATTTATAAGTATAATAAGTTATCGATAGACTATAAGTAGTTACATTTTTTGGAGCTAATAAGTTACCGTGTACAGAAAGTATCTGGCAGTCTTTATTATAATAAATTTTTAGCAATATTCTCTAAAACATACACAAAAATCACTACTGAAACTTTAATAAAATTGAGTCCTATTTTTGCATAACTTTAGGTTTAGCACCGGGTCATCGAAGCTTAAACTAATTAATCCCATACTGACTAAGATTCATAAAAAATAATTAAAGTCTGTCGGCCCAGGCATCTTGGTCGATAAAAATAATGTTATTATAAATATGTAATTTTTTTGCAATTAAATAAGCTTGTAAAATTCGACACGCATGCCAGAGTAGCTTATTACTGAACGAATATATTATCATGTTCGAAGTTTTATATATAAATTGGTACGTTTCTGTGAATTTTATGCTAAATATAAATAATTTGTGCTCTATATAAAAAAGGTATCATCAATCAAACACACAACAAAAAAGTTTGAGCCAAGTTCAAGCATAGTTTACAAGTGTGTGAAAGACATTAGGCACGTGATAGATGGTGTTCTCTTGCCAGTTTTAAGCGTATCTAGTACGCGGCATGTTCTTGAATTATTCAACAGTACGCTTCCTTACGTAGGTCATGTCTCGATTATCAATAATGGCACAATGAAATTTCATTTTAAATGAATTCAGGCCTAGATTTTAATGTCCATAACTTAGTTAACTAAATGGACTGCTGGGCACGGGCCTCCTTTCAAATTTCAATGCGAAGGGGGTCAGGCTATAGTCCACCAAGTACGGCCAAGTACGGGTAGGCGGACTTCACATGTCTTACAAATACTTACTAAGCTCTCCAGATATGCCGGTTTCCTCACAATGCTTCACCGTAAGACTAGTGGTAATCATGTTGGAAATGATTCGCACATGAGGATATTAGAGTTTCGAGATCCGGGATTTAAATTTGTTTCATTTGGTTCTCCAAGTGAGCGCATTTTCACTGCTACTACTACCTACTTCTACTAATACTACTTCTACTACTATAATTTATTATTACTACTACTATATCTACTACTACTACTACTACTTCCACTGTCTTTAGTGGGCTACTGCTTTACCGCTACATTTTAAACATGAAATGTTAACATAATATAATATAACTTATTCATTATAAGGTAACTTATACCAGACGCTTTAAAGTTCCCAATAAATATGTAACTTAACTTATAACCTATCTATATCTTAGTCTGGATTTTTATTCATGATATTCAGGGAACTATTTCAATACTTTTTGTTAGCAGCTACACCAAAACCTTAGTATAAAGAATTAGAAGTAGGGTATCTTCATACAAACGCACTGCGCGCGGCTTGTATGTGTGCGCCATGGTATCTTTACGTCGCCGCACGCACACTCAAATAATTCAAGGCTAACACCGCACAAGCCTCGCGCGTTACGGCTTTCCGGCACCGCTAAATATATGAAAAAGTATTTTTCTGTAGTTAATTTGTAATTTTGTAATAAATGTTTGATTCAATAGATGTGTTTGTATTATTTTATGTTTGTTTAGTCAAAAATAAAAGAGTGTAAAATCTAAATATATATATATATATATATATATATATATATATATATATATATATATATATATATATATATATATATATATATATATATATATATATATATATATATATATATACATATATAATTCGGCCTTGTAAATTTTGGGCCGGACGAAAACTGATTGGGCCGGAGATACCCTACTTCTCTACTATTTATACTATGCCAAAACGGTACATTATCACGCTGCCATTCATACTCATAGCGACAGTTCGTGCGTTTGGGGGGATGTTTGGCCCATCCGCTTAGTGTGCCACTAGTGGGTATACTCTCTCTCTCTACTTAACATACTTAAACTACTTAATACCATACTTTTCAGTCAATAGAAAATAAGTAAAGTCTGGCGACCCTGAGATCTTAGTCAAATAGAACACGTACGTATAGTTGATATGTAATATTTATTTAATAGCAAAAGTTTAAGGATGTTTGTTCACTCGGATTATTGCCAAAACGAATTAAAATAAAGTAAGCCAAATTAATGAATCATAAATAAAAAATAACTAATTGAGAGATTGTCAAATGAGAGAATTAGATTAAAACCGTATTGCAATTTTAATTGCCAAAACCCTTTTGTATGGCCTATGGGCACTAAAAGTTTAATACTAGATATTGCTTATGCTCCTTGTGTGTTTCATGTTAGACTGTGAAATTCATCTTCAGCTCTTTACTTTCACACTTTCAGCTCAGTACTTTCACACTGTGTGGTAACATGGCCGTAAAACCTACTAAGTATGGTTTTCGAAAGACATGTGTGCGAGTTGGCAAACATGTCTTAATAAACTTGATTTCTTATTTCCAGCCCGCGATAAATAGGTATTGTTATTCCGCTTGTACATAAGATATTATTTTTTATAATAAACTTATGAAAAAAATCTTTTACGTTTATAGTATTTATAGAAGATAATATTTCGGAATAATTATCATAATTTAAAATAGGATTATAATAAATGACTCGAGTAGTGTAACACCGATACTTTGATTGATAATTCAAAATTATCAAGAAAGATCATTTAATAAAATCGTAATGAGTTTAGACTCGTAGAGTCTAGTGTTAACCGACTGTTATAAAAAGAATAAAAAGAATATTACTGCAAGAACAAAGTTTACTGGTTTCTAACAATACAGAATATCACGTTATTCACGAACAATAAGAAATAAAAGGAGTTTTAATCCGTCTGAAATATCCAGCTATCCATTATCAGACGTCTTCAGTCGCGACCGACGTAGTGTCTGCGCCAAATAGCGAAAGAATAGGTTATATGTTTGTATTGGGTCAAGTAATATAATATGACATGACACGGCTTTTTGCACCACACTATAATAAAACTATTTGATTGTGTATAAAATACCTTATATGTGATATGAATATAAATAAAAATACCATAGTCAGTACCGTATAGTTGGGTAATATTGCCATTTTTTAATACATACAATAAAAATTTAAAATAGTTGAATTAAAATCAACAAATATTGTAAGGTGCCTAAGAATAATTTAGGTAGTTAGGTATATTTCATTATTATTTTACAAGGGTACGCCGTAATCGAGTAATTTCCCTACTTTGAAGCAACTTTTAAATGAACTTCTAACCCTTTGTTTCTCCTCTTCTAACCCACAAGCGTCTTTTGTTTAAAAAATGTGTTTTAGAACTCTATTTTTGCATTTATGTGTTTAGTATCGGTATTGCTTGGTACTGATGTCGTACAATTATTGTAATTCAATAAAGAAATATGTGTAATTGAATATAACGTAGGTAGCGTTATTACTAATATATCATTTCAACACTGATATACTATTACCAGTATATCAGTGTGTAATATGAAACTGAGCATCGTCTTGGAGTTAAGTGAATTCGATTACTGTACGAATATACAGTAAGACGAATTAAATTAGGTATATCTCTAGCTTTCTTGAAACGTATTTATTAAATATGAAGAATGTGTAAAATTGAATCTATATGATCTTTCGAAATAGACTTATAAAGTAAGTATTTATTTCATTAAATGTTGAGCTATACCGTCATGAACGTAACGTTCGTGACTTGCGAGTTATAACAAATACTTATAATGAAAGATTTTTTATTAGCTTATTTTCTTATTAGCACTTATTCAGCTTTTCCGAATTTTCATTAACGCTATAGAGTATAGACGCTCGATTAACGAAACAGTTACAAAATAAGTTAAGGAATCTACTGTGATAACGTAAATATATACATATCAATTATTATAAATTCAATAGTAGGTACATTTCTATTCAATAAAAATAAAAACTGAACAAATTTTTAAAAGTGCTCTCAGTGCAGTGCGCTGTGCAAGTGTGAGCGAATTTTTAAAAGGAAAATAATGTAGATGTTACCGTGTTCGTTTGTTAGTACTTAGTTAATATCGTATATTAGCCTATATTATAACACTACCTACTAGTTCCTTAGAATTTGAAAAGATGAAGTACAAAATGTGCAAAAAATAGCGGTAGTGGATTTTACTTAATAATTTTAACGAAACACTCAATGCGCTAGTCAATTTCATACTGATTTATAACAATAATACATTATTATAATAGCGGTTTTGACCAGTTTAAAATATTTTCAAGTGGTAGTGCCATGCTTGTTACCTTCGGGTAGCAGCCGAATGGGCCGGCACGCCCCGTATAGTACCACTCTCTCACAGAAGACCGGGCGTGAAGTGGCAGCTATGCTGTCGCGTTTCGTCCGGTAAGTGAGAGTCCGGGAGGTCCACTTCCCATCCCTACTCCCGTCCTTCTCCCTCCTCCCTCCCTCCGTTTCCTGAAAGGCCGGCAACGCATCTGCAAGCCCTGTGGTGTTGCAGATGTCCATGGGCGGAGGTGATCACTTACCATCAGGTGAGCCTCCTGCCCGTTTGCCCCCTTTGTCCCATAAAAAAAAATATATTATAAGAACACGTTGTATTTTGGCTGTTACGTAAATCTAGCCTAGACTAACTTCAAAAGCCTAAATATAAATTAAAATATAGCAACCATTAAATAAAAGTGCGTTATATTTTGGGCTGTGACGTTTATTTAGCCTAACATGACTATAAAGTAATCTTAATGAAATTTGACAAGGCGTGTTACACCTTGTCAAATCCCATTTGCATACCAATACACCGCAATATTCAATGCGGCATACGAAATATCAATACAAGATTATTAAAGTCCGATCTAAGTATATTTATACGAGTCGAATCTGTACATTAGATATACTCGTATTTTTTAAATCTTTAATCTTGTTAAAATTATTGTTGGTCTGTCTTCCGGGAACGCACTATGAGAAAAGTGCAGGTTTTGATGAAATTTGTTATGGGGATAGCTGGTAATTCGTTTCAACATATAGCATACTTTTTAAAAAGGAAAAATATCTCATCATTACTGATACGAAGTATATTTGAAAACAGAACAGTCCACCTTTATAAGTAAATAAAAATACTGTATCGGTTTTTTGTGAACCTTCTTGGTAAACGAAAACCAATTAAAATCTGTCTTTTGTATGGCTAATTATAAATAAATTTTCAGCACTATTTATCTCATTTATTTCATAACCTAAATATAAATGAGTAGCAAAAAATATAATAATAATGACAACATATTAATGTCCTTATTGTACGAGTAATGTCCCAATACCAATCCCAATTGAACGTCAAATTGTAAAACAAATATTATGCGTTAAATCATGTAGGTACCTACACAGGGAAGCCTTGATTGCCAAAATATTATTGTAACGCATTAGCTACTTTAAATAACTTTACATACAAAAAGGGACTTCTTTTTATTTGTGTAACTATTTATGAATGTAACAGAAATATTTAAAGCATTAATTTTCTATCTCTTTGTTACAGATTCATATTAAGTTTTAAAAGATCGCGCTAGTATTTATAACCGGAATATCTCATGTCGGCACAAATATTAGTATATAATGTAAATTAACGAAAGCACCACAATTCAGCCCTCTTACAAATAGTTTTGTTTATATTATAAAATATTTTTCAACGAAATACCACCCTTATACGATGAAGTGGTTCTGATTTTATGATTAATTCATTAATAGCTTAGTAGTATTTTGCTTTTAAACATATTATACAGGAAAAGATTTAGATCTTATAAGTAGGTATGACTCAAACGCGGATAACGGCCAGGGCTTAACGATAACATCCGTATAAGGCCGGAAGGAAATACCTACTTCTTATTATGTTACGAATTCGTCCTGTCATCTCCTACTTTAATTAAAGGTCAATCATTTTCATTATTTATCCAACCCCGCGTGTGGTGATGCTGAAAATTATAACACTTTATCCACAAATAATAAGGTACATTTCATTCAATAAAAAATATTATTTTATTTATATAATAGGTAGGTTGCCAACCAGCCGGATAAGAAACGCTGCACAGGATGGTGGCCCAAGGGTCTCTCAGTGTTCTCTGATTAGCGTCCTGCAATCCTTAATATCTTAAGTAAGATTAACATTTGACATGATAAAACTCAAGCCCGTAACTGAATGTATTAAACTAAAATTCTTCAAATTTATATACATTGTACACTTTTTGTTGACCATTGAGTCGCTCAAGTTATTCTCACGTTCGAAGTCTCTTCTCCAGCGAGTTTGAATATCCTTATATTTAAAGTTGCCATGCTTGTTACCTTCGGGTAGCAGCCGAATGGGCCGGCATGCCCCGTATAGTACCACTCTCTCACAGAAGACCGGCATGAAGTGGCAGTTATGCTGTCGCGTTTCGTCCAGTAAGTGAGAGTCCGGGAGGCCCACTCCCCATCCCTACTCCCGTTCTTCTCCCTCCTCCCTCCCTCCCTTTCCTGAAAGGCCGGCAACGCATCTGCAAGCCCTGTGGTGTTGCAGATGTCCATGGGCGGAGGTGATCACTTACCATCAGGTGAGCCTCCTGCTCGTTTGCCCCCTTTGTCCCATAAAAAAAAAGTTAAAGTAGTCTAGAATAATAAAATTAACTATTTTGGAAAGTTAAATTACTAAGTGTATTTACTACAAGTATAATAAACGAAGAAATAATCTTTAATTTTGTTTACATTACTATAACAAATTATGTTATGTTTGCCATATTCAAAAGTTGGTTGAAGAGCAGTAAACAATAGATATAACTCGACCAAACTATCGGGCCGATTAAAAGTCTGTAGCCTGCAGATGAGTTTAAGCACACTCTGAAAAGTTCCGTCCGTAATCCAACTAGCAAACTAGTTTCTATTTAACTAAACATTATTTAATAAACTTAATTCATTGAATATACTTCAACTCCTCTAAAATGGGAATAATATTAATCTAAATATTAAACAATTTCTATAAGCCATCACTTTAAATTAAAAGAGTTACATATTCGAAACGAGACGTAAAAATGTAGTTTTAGAAATTCTTCTTTATAAAAAATAAATCAAACAAAAAATTAAATTTATAAGTAGGTATAAAAAATCCCCTTGTATTGTAAGTCCAAATTCAGGACTTGAAATATTGAAGTTTTGTTATTTTCATCTTACGAACGGGTCATAAAATTTTAATATAAATTTTACTTTGACGAAAAGAATTGATATTGAGACGATGAGAAATGTTTTTGTTGGTTTATTGTTACAAAACAATCAGCGTAGTAAAAGAATTTGCAAACTGAATTGTTTCGTATAAATCACATCGGGACGTTCAATTTGCATAACTGAAATCCGTTTACCGTGATTTTAGAAAATGATTAATGTCTGCACTTTCTGAATATCGAATGCAGTGAGCAACAGAATAAATCAGCGAAACTCTAAATGATCTATGATATTCATTTGTTTTTCAGAATAAACACATAATTAATGTTCCGAACATTTTTCTGGCATTCCTCATAATAATAAAGTACTATAAAGAACTGAGTAACGTGAATATGGACCTAGATTGATAATATTTATTTAAAGTTAATTATTCGTTATGTGCGTATATGCCTTATACAACATGAAACAATGACTTACACAACATCTATTTACAATTACAAACAGATTAACTGAAATCTACATTTATTATTAATTGAGATAATCCCACAGCACCGAAGAAATTTAACTTCCACCGCGCTCAAAGCGTACTTGCAATCATTTCTTTTGCTGGACCAACTAAAAAAAAGTTTAGTTTGGTAGCTTTGCCGTTGAATTCTCAGTTTTTAATTTATCGTAGCAAATCGTATCGTAGTATCGTATATGTTATAGTAGTAAAACTTTTTTAAGCTTTAATTAGCCAAGACGTAGCTGAAACTTTTTCAAAGTCTCTTAACTAGAGATGTGTTACTCGGCTATAAAGAGGCCGACTAGTCAGCCGATTATTTCTCGCGGCTCCGCCCGCGTTCTAAAGGCCGGAAATCTAATTCGTAGATTTAATGTATTATATTACTGCCTATTGGCACAATCTATTGGAGAAAATATTTCCTCAGAAATGAGATATTTTCCGGCAGTAAAATGTATACTACTTATATGTTGAGCCGAATAACCAGTGGCCGAATAACCAATACAAAATTTCATCAAATTCTGTCCAGTGGTTTTCTTGTGTTGCGGTTACAAACAGACAGACAAAAAGTCTAAAAACTATAGGTTCGGCCTCTATGTATATCGAGAATAATGACTATTTCAACAAGAAGTTCCAAAAAATATTTAATGTGAACAACATAAAAAAATATTATGTTGTTTTGTTTTTAATTAATATAATTTAAAATTTGCAATTTGGTTTGATGTCATAGATATTTTTTTAAACTCCTAAGTAAGTAATTATAGAGACTAATTACCAAAGGAAAGGTTGCTTTATAAAATCTGACTGGGAAAGGTCAGAAAAAAATTGCCAAAAAAAATTGTAGCAAAAAATCCGTCCCGTAATTAAAATAAATAAAGTTTCTTAAATAAAATTAGTAAGAAGTAGTAAGTAACTCTTTATAACATTTTAGCTATCTGCGAGTGAAAGCCAAGTCAAAATCGGTCCAGTCGTTTCAGAGATTACCCGGAACAAAACACATACAGACAAAAATTTAAAAAAATATTTTTTTTATGTAAGTACCGTATAAATGTACTTAGTGAAAAACAGTTTATTTGAAATTAAAAACTCTTAAATTTATTTTATTTATATGTCTAGATGTTTAAACCTGATTCTTAACTTAAATATTAATTAATGATCAACCTTTATATTTAGTGTAATTCCTATTTACATTTTATTGAAATTTTTTAAATACATACAAAGTAAGAAGCTGGATACTCGACTTATATAACTTTTTGCCGACTAAGCACCGACTAGTCGCCGACTACAAAAGTGGCCGGATAGTTTTAGGCTTTTCTAAATATTTTCTATATTTATGCAAGAGCTACGACACTGTTGAGACATTAATAGAAGACGTGAATAGAAGACGAAGATATAATGATATATGTTTAATGTTGTCAAGTTAATAGAGGCTACAATATTCTTAGAATACTTACTACGATAATATATTTACTACGATATCGATCGATACTATAGCGGCAATTTTATACTACTTGTACCTCCCTACTATGTGAAAGTCTTCATGGATATTGTCAGCTTGCACATCAGCTAATAAAGTAACAGTAAGTGCTATTTCACACGAGCCGGTTGCCGGGTAGACGGCACTGGGTATCCCTAGGCGAAGTGTATGTCAATGTACGTAGCTTTCACACATACCGGCGTAATTTGCCCGGCACACTACATACACTTCGCCGTCGGATACCCGGGGCCGGCTACCCGGCAACCGCCTCGTGTGAAAAGGCACTGACAAAGTATACATTATATTTTTATATTAAACTCTTATTCTATAACTGAATAATGAATATAGGTCAAATCTAACTCAACCCTTCAAATAATCATTGAACAGTGTTAATAAACCGAAACGCAGTCTCATAAGCCGCTTAACACCTACCACAGTTGCTTGCGGGCTTCCACACTATTTGTGTACGTGACTGACGAAACTCTGACAGTATTAAAAATAATAACAACAAGCGTGTTACATGAATAAGGCCTAAAACACTGTTAATACAATAAAGTTAACAGTCTATGTAGATATAAACAAAAATATAAATGATTGTTCGTGTAAAACTGTTTGTACAACAAATCTGCGAAAGTTTATTGATTGTTTTATAAGATTGATAAATTACATAAATACCTATATGTTTTACGTTGAATGAAACTCTCCCTTGAGCATGTTTCCGTTACGGATTATTGTGATCAAATTCGCAAAAACATCAAAAAGGATACTTTTACTCAAATATAACAAATTACTTACTCGTATATGAGAAATAAGAGATACCTACATGTGTTTCTGCTCTATTCATGTTACTGTAAGTAACCACTAGATAACAACTTCTGTTCAATGTAATTGATCGATTTGGTAGCTGGTAAATGCCATTTGCCAAAATTATTGGCCAAGATTACATGTTTCTCTGGTTTATCCTTAATTCAAAAGCTCATAAAAAATGTTGCCTGGATTAGTGATACCACGAAACCTCGTAATTGCTCTCAATCTTTCCAAATTGTGTAAACATCTAATCTAAGTATTTGCCACAGCCTCTTTAACCTACTATTTAAATACTGCGTGAAAGAGAGGTTGTACTATTGTAGAAATTGTAACTGTTTCTTGTTATAAATGTTTTTTTTTTAAATTTGAATGTTGAAGCAAATGGGGTTTGCTTCCTGAGTCCCACATAACCGTAAATATGCAGGTGGTGTTCCTTAATGTATTTCCCGAAAATTATGAAAAACTAAATTGGCCTTTAGGAATCGTAGACGAATAAAAAAAGGGGTGGGAGAAGTTTTGATCCATCTGACGTAGTTTGAATGATATCGTCAAGAGCTGTGTGACGTCTTAACGTATTCGATACCATCCATTTCATACCATCGGTATGAAATACAAAAGTCGATGGCATTATTAGTTATTTGTGCTTTTAGACTTAGATGAGAAACTGTATAATAATTTATATAAGGATTCAATCAAAAATGTATCATAATTATATACAATTAAATATCATTTATGTAGTATACATACGCACACAAAAGAAGGCCCGCCGGCTGTCGATCGATATATTAATTTGTGAATTCGTATTTTTCAAATACTTTATACTCCCCCTATTATACACTTGTATATATAATAAATATTTTAACTCAGAATATCCGAATTAAATTACTTTCGGATTTGGCTTTTCTCCAAACCTGAGGAACTTCGTTACTTATAGACTAAGCTTATATAGGACTACCCCATACCCGTCACCCCTCTTTATCTTTACACAATCATTGTGTAAGACTTCAAACCTAAGGATATTATTATATCTATTACATACAAATGACTATTAAATATTATGTTATAAGTCTGTTTTATCGATTTACTTATAATTTGGTATTTACGAGCACATGCGCTTAACTTTTATGTTCGTGAAAGTTGTTTGAAACTCTGCAAATAAAATTGATGTTCCGTTAGTTAACGAGTATGCGGAAAGCGAGGCCCCGTAATATAATGAAAACTTTGCAGAATATGAAAGTGATGCAACATAATATTACCTTTAGTATAATATATATTTTTAAGGGATTCCCATGCGAACAAAAAAAGATTAATACTGTTAAATATAATAGAAGGAAAAATCGTTTGACAAATCACAAATTAACCTTTTGACTGTGCCAGCTGTTTCTGTATTACAGAGTATAGTAAATATATCTAAACAACTTATATAATGTTAAAAATCATTTAGGATAAGAAAGTGTAGAACAAAAATTTTCTAGTTGACTAAAACCAACATACAAAAATTAGGACACATATTATGTGACACACGTGTAGCAAGACTCGAAGCTATAACAGTTAGCTTAGATTTCACAGAGAGGAGACATTTTGTCGCAGTAATAGTTATCATGGTGGTGCCCAGGGCCTGCAGTCTCGACATAGTTAGTGATCGATATTGTATCGATCTGTGACCTGTGTCGTTACGTCGTATTTGTCAATGAAAACGATATTAAAATCATTCATAATTACGACGTAACAACAGAATCGATGCAATATCGATCAACTGTAAGTTCGGCCTTAGTATCGGAGATTGGAGATTGATGGGATTATTTTTACGGTTTTCAATTACCAACTGACGAACATTTTGTTCCTTTAAAGATATTACGATTAGGACTTCTTATAGTTACTGTTTGTATACTAAGTAAATTTGCATGTTTTAAATTAAAAAAAATGGGTGGGTTTTATGCTTCCTTTTCCGGTCTTACGAAAAATTAAATTTTATTGATTAGCCAAATTTACTCAATTTTTTTTTATATACTTTCATCCTTTCAACCTAACCTTAAGTATTTGTAATGTGCTATTTTGATATTTTCTAACGTTCCCATTTTATGTAAGTATGTAATAGTTTAGTGATTTTCTATTTTTCTCACATTTTTTGCATAAATAAATGGCACACCGTTTTCTTATTAATAAATTATTATTCTGAAATTATAAGAATACCAATAACTAAATAGTGAGTTGTTATAAATTAACGTATTTAAAAATGTTTACTTTGTTAAAGTGTTGTTGCTACGAGTACTTGTGTTCCTACTATATTTTCTAATTAACAAAAGATTTTATAATAACGAAGATAATTAAGTTTTACTTTATTCAATCCAAGCTTTATTGAAATAAAATAGATAATTTATAAACAAAGGCAGGTGTTTTTATTTTTTTAGTCAAATCATAGACAACAAATTATTTAAGTACAGCTCTCATTATAATTCACATTTTGGTAAGAAAATCCTAAATAAAAATATTTACAAAATAGAGTTAAGCAACTTTCTCTGATAATTAATTGGACTGATTTTTATGTTTTTCTATACCTAGAACCTGTTAAAATGTCCTTAAAAAGATATTTTTTATTCTATGTTCTTGTTATTGTTTTGGTTGGCAATTTTTTCCTGTTTTTGATTCTAATTTATTATGTTACCAAGCGACAATAACTTTGAAGAAGCTTTACGAAACAAGGTTGCACTGGTCTAGTAAATAAAGAACGTTTATAGCTTTGTTGAAGTAGTTTATTGAAGTAAAAATCATGATAATATCATAAGTTTTCCATGTTTTTTTTAATTTCAAACTTTAATTGCCACTTAGTAAATAAGTATTTCCTTTCCACCGTCGATATGTACTTTTAACTGCTCCTCTCCTAAGAGTCTTAGCGTATTGTTAGAAACCTACAACCTACAACTATTCTCGTTATTATAACTATAAAGAGCTAAAAGATTTGTTTATTTTAACGTACTCGTTGTTCCATAGATCAGCGCCTTTACAAAGACGTACAGAAAACAAAAAAAGATGTCTATACAGTTATATCATACTAATTTACGACAAACTACAACAGGTAATAAATATTCAAACTAGTATCACATTTCCACTCTAATAGTAATAGAACAGATAATGGGACATACAAAGTAATCATGTTTAGAATAGAATGTGCGATTAGAATATAATACATACATAAGTTAACAGTACTATATTATATAGACTACATTTCAGATCACATTACAAAATAAATATTTATGCACAACTTCATTTTCAGTCAAATTATACAATGTAAAATTTTACAATCAATTTAAATTTAAAATCAAATTTGCGTACCTAATAAATAATTGTAATTGACTTTATAGGAAATAGTCAGATATCTGCTATTATGAGATCACTTTAAGTTGAATTCCATCTTTATAGTGGAGGAAATTTCTATATTCACTTGACACGCGCCTCGGTCAGATGATACTGGCTACTCTCTATACGACGACAGTAGAGGAGGCGGAGACAAACCGCTCTACATTTTTCTGTTTTCAGTTACGATTCAAATTGACAACAAATAAATTTTAAGTTTACAATAATACAACTTTATAAGTAGAATTTTTATTAATATACTTAAATATCAATCGGCTCGGCAGATGCATAACCCATTGGACCATCTTTAACTTTTGCGAATTTGATTCCTGGCCATCGTAAGAGATGCTGTTTGAAATTCTAAATATTATTCAGAGAAATGCTTTTTGTTTTTTTTTTTAATTTCAATCTAACAAAAATGTGTGACAGTTTTAAATTTAAACTTTTACGTAACGTGTACTGTGTTTTATCAAGCTATTGTAAGCTTGCTATTAAGCACTGCGAAAAACAGCACTTTCAACAAGAACTCAATTTGTTCGTGTTCACTGCTCCATAATATAATTTACCCAGTGAAACAAACTTTTCGTACTGCCGGTGTTTGCATAAAAAGCCGTATAAAATTATTTTATGTTTGCTTCATTCAATACGAACAATTAGGTACTTAGTCATTTTTGTTGTCTTTAAGAATCATGTTATAATAAACAGGGTTTTTTACATTTTCTAACGTAAATAATAATATGCATTTCAGTTTTTTTTTTCTTTAATTGTAAAAAAAATTACGATTTCTGTTCATATAGATTTCAAGATAAATGTGTTGTTATTTTTTTACTGCTTGATGATTAAAATATATTATATATAATATATAATATCTTATATAGTATACTTAATATTTATCACGAATATTATTTACTATGTGAAGGTCATTCATTCAAATGAAATATTTAACATAAAATAATGAAATGAACAGAACAGAAGTATGTTAAGTTAGGTTTTAGCTGTGCCCATTGTGGCATTAGCTAATCAGTTGCTTCTCTCTACGTGCGTGCTACGGCAGCGCCCGGCAAGTGCCAAAACAGAACTTCTAGGAAATGCTTATAACAAATTAGAAGAAACCCAAATACTTATCATAGATTTTTATTTATCTATATATCTTGTATTTCTTATCTCTTATATATCTTTAAAACTCTTGTCAGGTGTAATTGATGTAGAATAGTTTACAGTGTGGGAAAAAGGGCGTCGTGCGCGCCACGTTTCAAAATACATAAATCATACAGCTGAAGCAACATTAGGAATATTAAAAGTTAATTTAAAAATCTCATTGACTTGGTTAGGCAAGTCTTTAATACCCTAAGGCTAATTAAACGACTGGTTCACTTAGTCGGTTGCGGCATACATGTATATATATATAATGTACAAAACGTATTTAAAGTAAGTGAAATAAATATTCTTACGAGTATGTTTACTGCTCACTTTGAAAACATGTGTCTCTAATCTCTGCATGATAACATATCCTTATTACTACGGTAATAACATTTCTCTTCGTCGAAAACCTACACAGGCGGATCCTCTCCCTTAATTTCGACCCTTCCTATACGCACGAATTTTAACCACATAATTTCTAGCCTCATTTTCCTTTATAAAATGTTTTCTCAATTTTGTAGTCAGTAAATTTTAATTACTTATACATTTCTCCCTTTAAGAGGTAGTAATAGATTGAGAAAATCGTCTTGTATAAAGTTAAGAGGCTAAATAAAACAAAGAACTCTTAATGGATGCCAACGTAAAAATAATGAAATATAAATACTTTATTTAAAATAAATATATTTTATATAATTATATATATAAAATAAAATTTTATTTAATTTCTGATACATAGCCAAATTATTTATTTATTTATATTGTTAAAATTTTTTGAAGAATAGTATTAGAATTGTCTTAATTTCAGATTCAAAAATAAGCATTAAAAATTAAAAAAATTAAAAATTAAAATTGCGAGCGAAAATATTACTAATTAATAATGTAGAGCACAAAATTTTATAAAACCTTTTTTACCCTAGAAAAATGCATTTACGTATTCCACCTGTCGAACATAGGTGGTAAAGTGGGGCTCACCGGTCAAAAACCAGCCAATACTTTATACTACCCACTAAAACCCAGAACCAGTCTTCTATCTGAATTTGCGTGGCGTGGGCGTCGCAGGATCGCTTGTGCATTCAACTACGACGGACGGATCCGGACGCTACTGTGTCCCCCACCAAGACAAGGTGAACATACGTTATGGGGGTAAGGGGGTGTTGTGGAAAAAAAACACTTCACGATTATTGCATCTCATCCTTACGCAGGAGTCTTCACTCACGCTTATCTTTTCTGAATCGTTCCAATTTGTAGTACTTATATGTACTGCAGAAGCGAGTACAAAAAAATGTGGTAATGTTGTGTATTCACAATTTTATTGTGTTTCATCCTTGTCTTGGGAAGTGCTAACCGTCTCTTCTATCATTAGACACAACATTTTGTGAATTACGTGCAGTAAGTTTTGTTGTCCTTAAAATTACTGTATTTCACAGTTTGTAAGTAACATACATTAGAAAGCTTACAGTTTCATTATATATACGTCGAAACTCTTTATGGACAATTTCTATTTCACTGAAGAACACTACATTTTTACATTTGCTTTATTATACTTACAATACGATAAGCCTTTGTAGCCTTACTTATCTCCTCCCAATCTCTAACAGTCATTCTCAATAGTGAGACAAGCCTCGTATCTCACAATAGGTTTAGCAATAAGCAATAAATATTTTACTTTAGTATTGATGTTGTAGTTAATAAAAATCATAATAATTGAATCTTATTACTGATATTGATATCGTAAGTGTACTTTTGGTTAATGAAAAGTTTAAACGATCTAATTTTCTCATTAGTTAGCGTCTTACACGTGTTCGTCTCAACTGATCCGTTATCTTGGTTTTTATGAGCTTAGAACGTAGCGTTAGATCATATTCTTAGCTGTTCATGCAAATAACTAACAAGCTTAAGGTATGATATTTTCAATAAATGTATGCAATATAATAAGGGCCACTGTCGAGTTTCTGTTAGTTACCTCACAGACTGACTAAGGTAAATTTAAATTAAATTTAAAATTAGCAATTCAAAAGTTCTTAAAAGTCTATTTAATCAAGTAGGTACAATTTAATTTATTTGATTATGTCGATGCAAATAATTTGAATTATTATTCTGGCGCTTTTTGTACTTTCTATATACATAACTACAACTTTGACTTCAATTTCACTGTATACATTATACATACATAGTACGTACACAATTTAAACTACATTAACTTTGCATTTTGAGAATAGGTACCTATTCTTCGCCATTATACCGCAAACAACTATTACTACTTGGGTAAATATTTTGTTTTTCAATATAATAAATTACACATTTGTTTTTATTTTAAATATTATTTATTTTAAGAATAAATTATTTTTGCTACGAAGCTCTCAGCTCAGTGTACGAATTACATTCCTTATTTTATATTTTTTCCATTGTTTTAATGGATAAAGTAAATACCTACTTACTTTTTCAATTTGTCATGCAATTGTCCTTAAGGAAAAACGAAAGATCAGAGAAAACGTTTACATTTGAAAACTTGATTACTTTTCTATTTTCACTATCATAAGGATCGCTTACAGACTGTTATTCCAAAATACTTTCACAGTGTTCGTATTTGTTGAGAAACCTAATACTTTTTCTGTTTTGTTAGGTAGGTACTTACTCTTCCAATCTATGTGTCTTGTATAAAACGTGTACAAATTAAAATTAAAGTGTTTATTAACAATTCCTAGTTATTAGATTGGATAAGGAAAAGATATTTTTTCCTAATTTTTATACTACTACTATTTTTATACTCATATTCTTAAAAAACCCTTAATGCACATCTAAAACAAACATACAAAGAATTTTTCAAATCCATCCAGTCGTTTTTGA
Organism: Boloria euphrosyne; assembly: GCA_951802675.2. Classification (NCBI taxonomy): domain Eukaryota; kingdom Metazoa; phylum Arthropoda; class Insecta; order Lepidoptera; family Nymphalidae; genus Boloria; species Boloria euphrosyne. The sequence goes on along the minus strand of OX637879.1, from coordinate 6,367,738 downwards.
TTTTCATTTTATACATAGTAATAGAGATACATGATATCTTGGCTAACGTTTACGACTAATACCACAATAAAAAAAAACAGAACTATAGCATCCAATGTGAGTTACATCTCATTTTTTCATTATTTTTAGTGTTCCGTACTTCAAAATGAAAAAAACGGAACCCTTATAGGGTCACTCTGTTGTCCGTCTGTTTGTCTGTCAAGACCCATTTAAAAACAGTAAAAGGAAGTTTGGGTTGCATTTGTACTCGGCAGTTCAGTAATTATCAAATATAGGACTTACATTATTAACTAGCGGTACTCGCAGTTTAAAAGTAAGTATAAAAGAGTTATGATATACATTTAGTATCTCTTACTTGAGATGAAATTTGAAAACTCATACAAAATTTTTCGTCCCCCTTTTCGACCTTCTTAAGGATTGGTTTCTGGGATAAAAACTATCCTAAGTCCTTTCAAGGGTCTCAAACTATCTTCATACCAATTTTTATTTCAATTGGTTCTTTAGTTTAGTTTATCAATTAAAATTTAAAACATACAAAAATCACATTTTGTCTCATTATAATAATAGTATAGATGAGAAAACATATAAAGACAACCCCCAGCGCCTAATTTATTCTCACACTTTACCATTTTTCGACAACTTTACCAACTTTATTGTAACGCTATCTTCGCATCGTCAAGTCCGCGTCAAGCTTAATCGTAGCAATTTCGGAGTCTGAGAGCTTATTATTTTAGATCCCTTGTTAATTAATATAAAGTTAAAAGGTACTTATCATCTTTTACGCATTTTAATTAACTTGTGTTACTAATTCACTTTTAAATTACTATCACTAATTTACTTATTGATGAGTTCTTTGAGTCTTCTTGCTGGGTTTCTTTCGCCAGTTCTTCTCAGGTCAGTGGTTTCTTCCTTCCGAACTGGTAGTAGACTCATGACGTTCAGTAAAAAATTGTAATAATTTCATGCTGAATAAAATATTTTGAATTTGAATTTGAATTAATCATTTTTAAATCTAAAACTCATATATTTTCCTTAAATATCTAAAGTAAACATCAGATTAATTAAATGCAATGCATATTGAGATGTGATGCATTACTTGTTTCACTTAAATAAATCAATATGTATTGGAATGTAGGAAATACTGAATTCATTTAAATAACCTTTGAAGCGTGTCATTATCCTTTGTGTTAATACAAATGAAAAACCATTAATTTATTTTACCATTCAATGATTACGTCCAAAACTTGAATTTCACTGTAAACGTATTTAAAATGGGAGAAAAGATATTGAAAATACAATATATCTATGTCCTAAGTACATAAGTTTACATGTGAGATGCATAGATTTAGTCATGTGAAGATGTGAGTAGAAGTACACTATATAAATATAGCCCGAAACCACCTTTTTATTGTTGGGAAATGCATTTACGCATACACAGTTGGTTATGGTTGGCCATAGAGTATATTGCTAATTGCTATATATATATATGGGTGGCTTACTGGCTTAAGAAAAGCGTCGTAATGGGACGTCGCAGGATAGAGAACGTAGTAACATAGTTTGATAATTAATAATTACTTGTCTCCAAATGGTTACAGAGTAATATCAAATAACTTATTTATTTTGTACCTCACAAATTCAAATTCAAAATATTTTATTCAGCATAAAATTATTACAATCTTTTTCTGAACGTCATGAGTCTACTACCAGTTCGAAAAGAAGAAGCCGCTGACTTGAGAAGAACTGGCGAAAGAAACTCAGCGGGGCTAATATTTTTTTGTCTTAGTCTGTTTTTCTTTTTTTAATTAAAATGAAATTAACAATAATTCTATATGTTGAAATAGCCTGGAGGCGATCACATCATTCCCAAGTACTGTGTTCCAAAAAATCGTTAATCTAATAATTTATAATACCCTTTAGCACACAAACGTTCTTTCAATTTTTTTTAAATTTGGCAATCACAAATAACTATTATCACCCAAACACAATACATTCTTCAATAAATTTTAACCCATTATTGACCTGATTACGTTAAGATTAAGCTTTATTTGTATCCCTTAAACAGGGGATAAAAGTTTATCAATATTCCGTTTTCATGCGACGTGTGTGCCTCACGTATTTCTTTCATAATAACAAAAATACCAACAACTATCTTCTCCTTTATAACATGCCGTTGGCTGTCGCTTGCTTGAAATATAATGAGAAGTAAGACTTAAGGGTGCGATCACATTTTTTTGCGTATTTGACTCTGTTTAACTCGATTTTTATTGCGTGATCATGGTTTAGATATGGTCACAAAATTAAAAAAATATATGCACGACAAAGTTCGATTATTTATCTCGGAAGCGCTCTAAACAAATATTTCAATTTGTTTTCATAAATCAGTAAAAACCTTGTTTCTGTAAAAGATTTCATAAAATTCTACTTTTGGGCATAAAACTTAGCAAGCAAGTTTTAAAAGCTATATGGACTTTACATACAACTCGCATTTTGGCTGCGTTTTGGACTATACCTACCCCTCGCATTGAAGGAAGGCCCAAACCCCGCAGTGACGTTAAGAACATCTGTAGGTATACCCAAAGTCACACACAAGATGTTCTGTTGTCTATAAAATAATTTATTGCATAAATACGCAAATGTCCTTTAACGATAATATTACTGGGGGTACAAAGAAAATCGAAAAAAATAAAATATTAATATATTTACTCTACGTTATAGCTATATTATGTAATGTACCGGTTAGATTTGATTTATTTATCAAACAAATAACTAGCATTTGCCAATATGAAAATAAACATATAATATTGATTATTGAGTCTATTGAAAGCAAACAAAATTAATTAAAGTATTATTATCTATAGGCTGAGTTTATTGAGGGCTCGCGCAGTTTTTCTAACTCTTTGGTTTTCTAACTGATGGCGTTAGTAGTACAATAACATTCTATCCAAATCACAAAATTGTTAATGATCATTTTTAATGGTTATGAATTATACATTTTTGACAGATAACACATCTAGATGTAAAGTTTAATTACTATGTTAAAGCACAAATCTATAGGCGTTTTTCAGTAAAGTGTACCACAAAATGCTCAGGTTGTGGGATAGTGTTAGGTCTCGCTTCGCTCGCCCTAATAATTATATATTAACGAATAACTACCTGGCCCGCTCCGTTGGGCTTAATTTCAAATAAAGTAAACGGTTTTTATAATTTTCTAATAATATAAAAGTAGGTAAGTTTCCAATCTATACATATAATAAAACTGTAGAAAAGTCGTTTTTGTGCATCAAAAAAAATTACAAAAAAAATAGCCAGGGTGTTAAAGGACAACCAATAGAACCCATTTCTTTAGCATTTTTAGAATTTTTGTCTGTTTGTCTGTTTGTCGGTTTGTCGGTTTGTCTGTTTATTTATCCGGGCATCACGTAAAATGTACGAAAGCAATGTAGATAACTTTTATACACAACGATTGAACGTAACTTGAAGTAACATTTAGTTTTTGTTTCATTGCAATCGGTTCAGTCTATCAAAAGATATTTGAGTTTAAAGTGAAGAAGTAGAGAAATTCCAGAAGTAAAATTAGGGTTATGTGAATTTGGTCCCACTCATCTACACACCTGAGTGTAAATATGCGTGCACAGTTAGGAGGCTGCGAAAATGCACAGGAGTTTTCCAATTTATTGTTACAAATAGGCGATGGCACATATACCGCGTACAAGAAGATGGAAAAGTTATTTTGATTGATAATTCTTTGAATTGATGGTTCCACAGCTAATGTTGATTGTTGTTTATAAAGAATCACTAGCATAAATAAAAAAAAAAAAGATTTGTATAGGTATCCTCCAACAGCGCTTAGCACTAAAAAATACATTGTTAAGTTCCCACATCCACGCGAACGAAGTCGCGGGCACAGCTAGTATAATATAAGTAAGGTTAAGTTACTCCTTATAACATTATCTGCGAGTGAAAGTTCCGTCAAAATCGGTCCAGAGTTCAGAGATTAGCCAAAACAAACAGACAGACAAACAGATAGACAATAAATTTTTAAATTTATTTTTTCATTTTAGTACTACTTTCTCATGCATTTAGTGTTAAGCTGTTAGTTTGAAATTAAAAACAGACACTTCAGAGAAAGAAAAATTCACTTCACAGACATTTACAATATTTGTTTGTTTGTCTGTGACCGCATCACGAGAAAACCACAGAAAAAATTTTGATGGAATTTACTATGATGATAGCTGGTTATCCGTGCCAACATAAAGGATACTTTTTACTGCAGGAAAATATTTCATTTCTGACTAAACTTTACTTACAATTACTACGTATCTAGGGACAAACAGGAGCGGAACAATACATACTTTATTTTTGCAGAAATACGGGAGTAATTCATACACGGTACACCTACGTATATACACTCATTTGCAAAAAAACGGGCCGTTTCGATTTTCTTCCTGGCTGAAAAAAATAAAATACCAAAAAGGTTTTAATCACTTGAACATGTTACTGGCCAGTTATAAAAGTGCCATAATGTTTATAAGAGTACATTCCAAATTCAAATTTTTGACTGAGCCTGGTTTTCAAAGAAAACAACTTTTAACTACATTTTGTGGCGCGAATTCCCTATAGTTAATATCGACTCTAATTAACTTTTTGTCAATTTTTATTAAATTATCTGAAGTCCTTAACATTTAAACTTATTGTTATTGCTGTTTAGCAATCCCGAAAATGGCAAATAAAGTGATAAAAGCGAGCTAAATTATTGCGCTGCTTGAAGAATGCTTCGTGGCTCAGAGGCTAAATGTGAGTCAGTCGACAGTTCAAAGGACCTGGCAGCACTATCAAGAGACCGGTTCCGTCAAAAGAAGGCCTGGTTCTGGCAGAAAGACATGTACCGAACCACGGGATGATCCTTTTTAAGTTAGTCAAGCGTTGAGAAATCGCCAATCTTCTTATGTGGACCTCAAGAACAGCCTCGAAGAAGTAAGAAATGTGCAAATTAGTCTATGGACTGTCAGGAGGAGGCTTCTCGCTGCTAATATACACAGTCATCGCCCGGCACGCGGCCCTAAATTACTCCGTGGACATCGAGTTGCCAGGCTTAGCTTCGCTCGAAATTATGTATCATGGACTCATGAAGACTGGGATAGGGTATTGTTCTCCGATTAAGCCAGGATATCTGTGCATGGTGAAGACCGACGTCGGCGAGTGCTACGTAGACGAGGAGAACACTTTGCAGAGGCATGTTTTGAAGAAATCACACCTTATGGAGGGGGCTCTGTTATGTTTTGGGCAGGAATAAATTCTATGGATCGTACGGAGTTAGTCTTCATCGAAAACGGTACACTGACTGGACACCGATACATAACGGAACTTCTAATTCCTTATGCACAACCCGCTTTAACCGCTCTTGGCGAAAACTTAATTTTTATAGACGACAACGCTCGCGCCCACCGGTCTGGCGATGTGGAAGCGTATATGCTAGAAGTCGGAATTCGTCGTTTGGACTGGCCAGCTAGAAGTCCGGACCTCAATCCCATAGAGCATGTCTGGGACGTTCTGAAGCGACGAGTGAGATCAATGCAGCCGGCTCCGCAGACCATCAGAGAGCTAAAGAATGTGATTACCGCGGAGTGGGAACGTATTCCCCAAGAAACCATGAAAGATATACTCGCTAGCATGCCCAGACGAATGCAAGCTGTGATTTCAGCAAGAGGGGGTCACACTCAATACTAAACTTTTATCTGCTTTTAATGTATTCAAGAAAAACAAAGAAATTAACGCGTTTCATTTTTATGTAGCGAGCAGGTACAATAATAGTATTTTGAGCTTAAACATTATTTCTCTATAATTTAATCAAAATGTTATGATAAAACTGAAGAAAACTATTCCTTCCTAATTAATTTATAAAATTCTGAGGATAACAATACCTAAAATTGTCAAACAAACTAATAGTAACTATAAAATAGTTCTTTGCTTAAGTGCCCGTTTTTTTTGCAAAGGAGTATATATACAAGTAACATAATATAATATATTTCATGGTAGCAAATCTGTTTCATTGAACAATTATTCTGAAGAGCTTAAAGTCAATTGTTTTCAAGTATTTTACATAATTTCGTAAGTCAGTCCATCTAAATTCTCAAGGAAGTAATTTAGTGAATAATCCTATCTCCTATGACCCGCTCGCCAGTCGCCCGGCCCCGTCCGCGTCAGTTCAGCAGGAGATTCGCCCTAGAGTGGCGGTGTCGCTCGTTGAAGTCTACATAAGACTTTCGATCGAGTTTAAATAATAAGTGATAAAATTTATACCATACGATAATTCATTTTTACTAAAATTTGGGCTCACTTAAGTGTAATAAAGGGAAACATGTTTATTCTACTTCTATGTACGTTTTTGATTGCAAGTAAGTATTATATTGTGTTTTCACTTATCTACAACTTCAAGTCGCTAACGCATAAAATAAAATTATAAATTAAAAACACACGAATAATACTATATTTTGGTATATTTGTATCTTAAATAGTAGATACTGTTGTATATGTAGTATGCAATACAAAAACATTAAAAATGATTACTTCCAATATAAGTAATTTGAAGCTTTCCATGATAATTGTAATTTGTATAATTTGATAATTTTAATTTTTTTTAAAGTATTTTATTAAACTTAGTTATTTTTGTGATTAGGTCTTATAAAGAAGGATTATTTTGGTGCAAAATTACCTACTAATAGCTAAACCTATAATAAGTTTGTATGATAAAAGGTATTTTTTAATGATTAATATAACAAGCTAAAGCTTCGTGAGTAGCTTTGGCGAAACGCTCAACTATCTATAATTTCTACGATAATTTGATAGTGGTACTATATACAATTGTGGCTCAACACTAAAAATAAATAATAGTTAAAAAAAACTAAAACCACGCTTTTTATAGAAAACCAAACTAAAAAATAGAAAATAAATTTTAATACATAATGAATTTAAATTAATTATTAAAAAGCGTGGGGTGCATGGTGTCAATAGTTATAAATATTTTATTGACAGATATGAGTAGAGTGATTATCATTTTGATAATACATATCTTAAAAAGCACCCCACGCTTTTTTTAAAATCAAATAATTAATTTAAATTCATTATTAAAATTTATTTCTATTTTTTAGTTTGGTTTTCTATAAAAAGCGTGTTTTTAGTTTTTTTAAACTATTATTTATTTTTTACTTTTTAGTTTCTAAAAAGCGCCATCTATTGAACACAATATGTAATCAATACTAGAGGGAGCTGTTTGTAAATAAGTTTTTTTAAACTATTACTTATTTTCTACTTTTTAGTTTGGTTTATATATCAAATTAGTGTATTGTCATCGGTCCTCGATAAATCTACAAAGTTTGAACGAAATCTTGCCGTTTAAAGTGGGTCAAAATCGCGCCCAAAGAAGTCGGTAACAAACGTACAAACAAACATACAGGTGAAGCTAATAAAAAGCGTGTAAAAATGTGAAAACGGTTCAACATTCAGCGGTTGTATGTTGGATCAAATCGTCCTTTTCTCCTCTCCGAAATTGTTAAAATAACAACGTAGATACTAAAATTTATTCTATTACCTACGTTGTTTATTCTTAATTTATTACAGTATTCATTATTCATTAATAATAATTATTATAATATGCGTATATAATCGTCCTACAAAAAAAATGTTATAGTATTCATTATTCATTAATAATAATATGCGTAATCGTAGTACAAATAAAAAAGTAGGATTTCTCAGTACTACAGATCGCATAAAACTATACTAGGACAGATGCCCCATCTCATTTCATTTTTCATCAAAATAATTGGAAAGCGCTAATTAGGGCTTTTTTTTTCGGGCTGTTTTTGTTTGCTTCAATAAATAATAGATGTCGTTGATTCGCAAATAGTTAAACTATTTTATAACGTAACGTATGGTAAATATTGTAAACTCATCCTGGATTCGATTATAAAAACCTGTCATTTTTAACAATTTTAAAGGCCCCGGAGACGGTCAAACGGTTTGACTCAAACACGTGGATTTTGGTTTGACTCAAACCAATTTGATCGTTTACAAAGGAGGTTTGAACGGTTTGTCAAACATTTACGGGTTTGAAGCACGTTTGATGAAAATTCATATTTTTGTTGTGTTTGACGCGCCGTTTGATCGTGTTCCGACGCGTTTGAACAAACTCGGCTTAGTTTTGCGTTGAATTTTGTAGCGTGAGCTTGTTTGTGACTTTATATATGTAGCAATATACTCTATGTTTGTGACGAAGATATTGATATTGAAAACACGCCGTCGGCGGCGTCGTCAGAACGTCATTCTGATCGTGAATTCACCAATGATGTTACTATAAACGCAATGTACGGCGTCGGTACGTGACAAGGTTGGATATGTCCGCTGACATATAAGACCTCATTTGTCAGCTTGATGTCATAAGAGTGATTGCTTGACAATAAAAAAATACAGAATGGTGAAATGTGTAGTTAAAGTGTGCCAATCACGGTCTGAAAAGATCATATTATGTATGTTAGTTTACACTTACGTGTAAATTTATTATTAATACTACAACATAAGAAAAATTTAGCTAAAATTAAATTTAGTGCCAACGCGAACGATGAAAACCTTCGTAGGTATAAAAAAGCTCGTAATCTATGCAATAGAGTGTGTAGAGATAATCAACGACGCCATATCCATAAATCCGGGTGAGGAAAAGGACTCATCCAAAGTTTGGAAATTTCTTAAATCCATAGGAGTAGGAAAAGCTCGTCATTTTGCAAATCCTCAAAATATTAATCTTAATGAGCTTAATAAGCATTTCTCTTCCTCTGTTGCCATTAATGAGGCTACCAAATTAAGAACTATTAATCAAATTTCAGCTTCATCCTCTCCTAATAATGATCAGTGTTTTTTCTTTAGTCAATTTACAGATAGTGATGTTAAGAAGAATATCCTTGCGATAAACTCTGATGCAGTCGGTGCTGATTGCATTAGTCGTAAAATGATCATTCCCATCCTTGACATCATATCTCCTGTTTTAACTTACATATTTAATTATTCTATTAATGACGGTGCTTTTCCTTCATCTTGGAAAGACGCGCACATCATTCCTCTTCCGAAAAAAATTCATCCTACTAGATACAATGACTATCGTCCTATTTCAATCCTTCCATTACTATCCAAATTCCTTGAGCGTCTAATTCAACATCAACTAACTCAATTTCTTTGTAAACATAACCTCCATAATCCCCTACAATCCGGCTTTCGTCCAGGTCATGATACGACTACTGCACTAGCTAAGATTACTGATGATATTCGCATGGGCATGGATAATCAGCAAGTCACCGTACTTGCATTGCTAGACTTTAGCAATGCGTTTGGTACTATAGATTTTGATATCTTGCTGGCGTCCTTAGATTCTTTTAACATATCTCCTAATGTAATTGACTGGTTTCGTAATTACCTGTGTGAACGTCGTCAACGTATTCGAGTACGAATCCACGATTCGTACTCAGATTGGCTTCCAGTCAAAGCTGGCGTTCCACAGGGTGGCGTGTTGTCTCCTCTTTTATTTTCACTTTTCATTAGTAATATTTGTCAACATATCTCTTCTCTCTACCACCTCTATGCTGATGATTTACAAATTTATAGCCAAGCAAGAATTACTGACCTACCTACAGCAGTTAACGATATAAATAACAATTTATTAAATATTACCACTTGGAGTGAGTCATTTGGGCTACAATTAAATCCTTCAAAGACTCAAGTCATTATTATTGGCAGCCCCAAACTTATATCCAAAATCGATTTCAACTCTCTGCCTAGTGTCGTTTTAAACGGTGTAAGTATACCATTCAGTAAATCTGTTAAAAATCTTGGAATTATTATAGACCAAAACATGTCGTGGGTATCTCAAGTAAGTGAAGTGAGTAGGAAGATGTTTGCTTCGGTTGCATCTCTTAGGCGTTTGCGTAACTTTCTCCCTATTTCCACCAAAATTTCGTTAGCACAATCCCTCCTATTACCAATTCTTGATTATGCTGATATTTGCTATCTCGATATTACCGAGGAGCAATTAAATAAACTTGAGCGTCTCCAAAATCTTTGTATACGATTCATATTTGGTTTACGTAAATATGACAATGTTTCAGAATTTCGTAAACAGCTCAAGTGGCTCCCTATCCGCCTTCGCAGAAATACTCATATCCTTCATCTTCTTTACTGTATTTTGTTTGATCCATGCACTCCTCCTTACCTCAAGGAACGTTTCTCATTCCTTGGAGCCACCCATTCCCGTTTTCTTCGCTCTGACCACAACCTAACCTTAAAAATTCCTTCTCACTCTTCTGCCTATTACAGTAACTCCTTCACCATTACAGCTCCTCGTCTCTGGAACTCTCTTCCTCAAACTGTCAGGCATGCGAAATCGCTAAAAATTTTCAAAAAACGTTTAAAAGATCACTTTTTACACTTTGAATCCTGAATAAACTCTTACTAAAATGTTATTTTCTGTATTAAATCAACTATAGTTATTAATAAATCTTGCCTTCTTATATCTTATATTTTATATATATATATATATATATATATATATATATATATATATATATATATATATATATATATATATATATATATATATATATATTTATTTATTTATTTATATATGTACATTATAAGTATATTAATTGTTTAAGTAGTATTTTATCTAGTTATTGGTTAATTATATTTATTTTCTATTTATTGATATTTGTATGTTAAGTATCTATAAATTTATACTCTATCTTTCTCTTTATTTATTTTTTTCGCACCCCCTTTTTCTTATAACATTTTCCTACACCTAAAGGTTGCCTGGAAGAAATCGCTTCTTTAGCGATAAGGCCGCCTCTTGTACTTTTTCCTATTTTGTTCTCTGTTTCTGTTTATTTTCTTGTTTTTGGGTGTACACTAAAGAGTTATTATTATTATTATTATTATAAAGTCTGTTGTGTTAAACGCGCTGTAGTATCATACTCACTCATTGAACGAAAAAATAAGACACTCACGTTCACTGTTTACTTTACCTTAATATAGACAGATATATTTTATAATATAAATATACATTTTTATAATATAATTTTTTTATAATATAAAACAATAATATTAAAACTATAATTTCGGATCCCGAACCCGTCGTACGTAACAATAGTTATTACTTATTTCACCTTGATTTTACAGTTTTGAAATAGATAATATGCATATATATAATATACATTTACGCACTTTTTTAATCATCCTAATCTACCTAGTCATCCTAATCAACTTTTCTAACTCTTTAAATCTATTGAAAGACCCATCGAACAATATTACATAGTAATTAATTCAAGCCTTGTGCAGCAAGAAAAAAAATCAAACCTTCATTCATTCTGGGGAAATTATGTTGATTAATGACAACACCTGACCGTTTGTCGATGACAATGTCTTGTCTCTTTCCAACGTAATTAGCTTGGCGTTAGAAAAAAATGAGACAAGCATACATTATTTGATCGGATTGACATATTTATGTATCAGTTTCAAAGCTACGACTTTAAACTCGTAAGTTTTTTTGCAATATTTTTGTTAGACATTGCTACTCTAGTCTTTTATAACTCAACGGAATTCACTTCTTTGCTATTATCTATAATAATATTATAAAGAAGTAAAGTTTGTGTGTTTGTATATTTGTTAAATTGTAAGAGGTAATCTCGGGATCTACTGAACCGATTTTAAAAATTCTTTCACCAATAGAAAGCCACATTATTGCTGAGTGTCATAGGTTATATAAAAAACCGAAAAATAAAAAGGCTTTTACGTGATAGTCCGTTTTGCAAAGTGAATCGGAGAAAAAACGTTCGAATGAAAGCGTTTCTTACGCGATTATATATGGAGATTACGTCATTTTTAAACTATACTAAAGAGGTTACACCTGGGGACGAACCCGAGCGAAGCGAGGGTGAGTCTCTAGTCATTATATCAAGAAGCACCTGAATTATGGAAGGTGACATCAAAACATTACTTCAATAAAAATAAAAAGGCGTATGTATATGTCACAAGTCTAATTACGACCGCGTACCGAACCAAACTGCGCAGTGCCGTCTGACAAATCGTTCAAACCAAGCTCAAACGGTTTGATCAAACACGTAAGGTTTGACTCAAGCCGTTTGACCGTCTCCGGGGCCCTTTAAACCGTGATACTCATATGCGCCCACGATCAATCGCAATTGTCAATTGCCATTGATCGTTTATAAGTACGATTGAAGTGATTGTCAATTGCAGTTTATAAGTACGATTGAAGTGATTGTCAATTGCAGTTACGTAAGTGAATAAACTCTTACTAAAATGTTATTTTCTGTATTAAATCAACTATAGTTATTAATAAATCTTGCCTTCTTATATCTTATATTTTATATATATATATATATATATATATATATATATATATATATATATATATATATATATATATATATATATATATATATATATATATATATATATATATATATATATATATATATATATATATATATATATATATATATATATATATATATATATATATATATATATATATATATATATATATATATATATATATATATATATATATATATATATATATATATATATATATATATATATATATATTTATTTATTTATTTATTTATTTATTTATATATGTACATTATAAGTATATTAATTGTTTAAGTAGTATTTTATCTAGTTATTGGTTAATTATATTTATTTTCTATTTATTGATATTTGTATGTTAAGTATCTATAAATTTATACTCTATCTTTCTCTTTATTTATTTTTTTCGCACCCCCTTTTTCTTATAACATTTTCCTACACCTAAAGGTTGCCTGGAAGAAATCGCTTCTTTAGCGATAAGGCCGCCTCTTGTACTTTTTCCTATTTTGTTCTCTGTTTCTGTTTATTTTCTTGTTTTTGGGTGTACACTAAAGAGTTATTATTATTATTATTATTATAAAGTCTGTTGTGTTAAACGCGCTGTAGTATCATACTCACTCATTGAACGAAAAAATAAGACACTCACGTTCACTGTTTACTTTACCTTAATATAGACAGATATATTTTATAATATAAATATACATTTTTATAATATAATTTTTTTATAATATAAAACAATAATATTAAAACTATAATTTCGGATCCCGAACCCGTCGTACGTAACAATAGTTATTACTTATTTCACCTTGATTTTACAGTTTTGAAATAGATAATATGCATATATATAATATACATTTACGCACTTTTTTAATCATCCTAATCTACCTAGTCATCCTAATCAACTTTTCTAACTCTTTAAATCTATTGAAAGACCCATCGAACAATATTACATAGTAATTAATTCAAGCCTTGTGCAGCAAGAAAAAAAATCAAACCTTCATTCATTCTGGGGAAATTATGTTGATTAATGACAACACCTGACCGTTTGTCGATGACAATGTCTTGTCTCTTTCCAACGTAATTAGCTTGGCGTTAGAAAAAAATGAGACAAGCATACATTATTTGATCGGATTGACATATTTATGTATCAGTTTCAAAGCTACGACTTTAAACTCGTAAGTTTTTTTGCAATATTTTTGTTAGACATTGCTACTCTAGTCTTTTATAACTCAACGGAATTCACTTCTTTGCTATTATCTATAATAATATTATAAAGAAGTAAAGTTTGTGTGTTTGTATATTTGTTAAATTGTAAGAGGTAATCTCGGGATCTACTGAACCGATTTTAAAAATTCTTTCACCAATAGAAAGCCACATTATTGCTGAGTGTCATAGGTTATATAAAAAACCGAAAAATAAAAAGGCTTTTACGTGATAGTCCGTTTTGCAAAGTGAATCGGAGAAAAAACGTTCGAATGAAAGCGTTTCTTACGCGATTATATATGGAGATTACGTCATTTTTAAACTATACTAAAGAGGTTACACCTGGGGACGAACCCGAGCGAAGCGAGGGTGAGTCTCTAGTCATTATATCAAGAAGCACCTGAATTATGGAAGGTGACATCAAAACATTACTTCAATAAAAATAAAAAGGCGTATGTATATGTCACAAGTCTAATTACGACCGCGTACCGAACCAAACTGCGCAGTGCCGTCTGACAAATCGTTCAAACCAAGCTCAAACGGTTTGATCAAACACGTAAGGTTTGACTCAAACCGTTTGACCGTCTCCGGGGCCCTTTAAACCGTGATACTCATATGCGCCCACGATCAATCGCAATTGTCAATTGCCATTGATCGTTTATAAGTACGATTGAAGTGATTGTCAATTGCAGTTTATAAGTACGATTGAAGTGATTGTCAATTGCAGTTACGTCATTGAAAGCAATTGATGGATATTTTCTCAGAATACAGTTAGAACCAGAAGCCGCATTCAACTGTCATTGCAAGCCGCACGCTGAGTCCAAATACAAAACAAGCATCTCCCGCCTGCCTCACTTCCCACCCGCTTAGACATGATTTACCCTTTTTTGGGGTAAACGTTGAGAGTATTGGAATTTGGAAGTGCGATATGATAATATTCAAATCAAAATTTCATTTTCTATATTTATTTACAGGTTATGATTTTCAAACCGCATTTTGTCTCATAAATATAATTCTCCGCAAAATGCATTGAGCAAACTACGCTTCGCTTCCAAGGTTTCCAACTTTTCCAGCCGTGCTCTTTCTATTATTTCATACACCCCTCCGTTCCTCTCTTAAACACACCACAAATAATAAATATAGTCTTGTGAATTTAGACCAGAAATGAGCTTATTTTAAAAAAACAAGCTTACTAAATCGACCTCAATTTATTGTAAGTATCTGAAAACGCTAAAACACAATTAAACTAACCAAAAAGACAACTAAGCTACCAATAATGATATTTAAAAAAATAAACCAACAGAGTAACGACCTAACAATGCTACCACGATAAGTGTCAAGACACATCTACCCCCCGATGCCGGCTATGCATCGAGATTTATAGTTTTCTCCCCACTCCAACATCCTCTTTTCTGTTCATCTTCCACAATAGACTAATACCCATTTATATGAATGCTATACATGTGCAATTCTAACGTTTCTGTATAGTAATAAAAAGAAGGGAAAATCAAAACTCTTATATTGGCAACACTAACAAAATGGACACATCATTCTCTATGACAATTGCAAACGGAAAAATTAATACCTTATTCAATAAGATATTAGGTAAATGCGCTTAAACTTACACGTGAAATGTGATCCCATCCTGTTTTTTTAGCCCTGCTGCATTTTTGCAGGTAGGAACGACACAAGGCGGCATAATTTAATTAAATTTGACATCGGTTACACGATACGAGGTTCAAAAAGTAACTGATCGGCTGCGTGTCAAACTATAAGCAAGAAGGGCCCTACAGTACTCCGATCGCTCTAAATTGTTTTCACTCATAATTGAAAGGCGTGAGCGCACACCATTCTCTATTGAAACAATATTCTGTCATTTTGAGTGAGAGAGAACGAACGTTTAGTTTTACTCGGGAGTAAAAGAGACAACATGTATTTGTCGGTACGGTTGTGTAATCGCAGTTTTGCCACGTTTTTCAAGGTCAGGGCCCTTCTTGCTTTTAGTTCGGTGGTCGCTTCAATAGTAGGCGCGCGTACGGGTTCTGGTTCTTTCTGTATTCTGAGGATATTTTGATCGATGCTCATTGACAGGAGTAATTGAAGTTGCTATAATTGATCGTTAACTGAGTCATTGCCAACGTTTCCTTTCTGTTTTCGAATTTTACGCGTCTGACAGCTACAAAAAAAAACGAGCTGCACATTGAACATTGCATCAATCGCACTTCTTTATCAATCAATTTTTTAAATGTGTCTCAATTAGATTATGTAGCGATAACAAACCACTAAAAAAACACCAAATTTTTATTTAATCGATAAGTGTTATAAAAATGTATATTTTCGAATTTCGCGCCTCATTGTTCGAAAACGCTGAACGCAATGGACGCCATTATTACTCTGTGTGTCATTATGCTTTTGTAAACAAATGCACTGATAATTTGTATGAAATTGATAATTGTTTATAATTTAAAAATGAGTTATTATTCTACTTATCGTTGGTGTGCTGTTCCTGAATGCAAGCATACTAGTATAAAAACACCGAACGAATTATTTATTTTAGTGTACACGGCGGTATGACGTAATAAATTGGCGTCTACTATTTCGTAGTGTTTATAAAGAGTTTAAATTTACTTCCCTTATACAATTATAATTTAAGTATACTTATTGACTCTAAGTTACCGACCAATCTCCTTCGTGTCTTCTCCATTCTACGTGACACTGGCGAAGTAATCTGTGCTCAACTGGCACGCTTGAAGCCATGGAGATAAGAGACCAGGAGGACCATCGCTTCACACTGAAGCATTACCCGCCTGTCCCTGAAAATTTGTAGAATTTATAACGCGCTGCCGTCGGTAAGTAGTATTTGTGAAGTTAGCTGTTTATGAGTATTGTCACTATTGTGACAACGTGAAGTTAGGCATTGAGACAACATAGCGATCGCAGCGCCTCCTTAGTGTGTCAATATTTCTGAGACACTATATTCTAGGGCAATGGTCCTCCTAGTCTCTAACCTCCATGCTTGAAGCAATGATATTCTAATAGACAGATATGTTATACGCTCACTAAACAACCGATAAAAGTGTTCCGCGCAGCACACATACACACTTTTCATTGAAGGTACATTTCACTACAAGTCAAAATGATAGAAAGGGGATAGTCGATAAAATCAATAAGAAAAAAAGAGACAGCTAGTGTTGTCAATTGCGCGTCAATGACAAAAAAAAACATTAGTCAAAAACGCGCGTCAAAAACAAACATTAGTCTAGCGACCGATGACATATCAGAATATTAGGCAAATAATTGAAATATATTAATAAATCGAAGTATACTGCGTTCTTACATGTGGTATGAGATCCCTTGTGTTTTATTAACTTTGGTATCATAATTGGTGCATTTCCTAAATACACAGGATGGCATTTTTTTAAATTTTGTAGCAGCGTATAACTCGTCGCCATGCGTGACACAGACTAAAGGCAATACGTCCCAATTAGGACGTTTTCGAGTCTTCACGATTGCGCGCTCACAACATATCTATTGTTAGCATATCATTGGCTTGAAGTCATTAATAAGAGCATTGAATTGAAGAGTTTAAAAAAATTGAAATCTTTAAATTTAATTTTAAAATTATTATTTTTTTATTTTATGAACTAAAACCAATTTTACATATGCTTTATGCCTAAACTATCTTAATAATATATTTTTAGATTGTTTTTCATATGGAGTAAAATACCCTATTGACAATAACGTAGCACATTGACAATTGCAATTGATCGTCTCGGGGACGCTTTACAAAAAGAAAAACACCATCTATGAACATACACCACATTTCACAAACCCGTCATATGATAGCTGATATCAGTATTATGTGATCTTTGGGCTTTGGCTGATATATATTTCAATAATTCGTTTCTCTTAACTTAAAATATTTTTAAACAAAAATAAACCTATATATCAATTGACATAATAAGCTTGAACTAGTATTTTTCTTTGATGAGATGAGATCCCACGGTACTATGCTCAGATTTTATTATTCTCTGCAAAGATATTTTTTGTTAGGACGCCACAGTGTATTATAAAATTCTAAAAATAACATGGATTTTTTTTACTACATAAAAGTATTCGTAATATTATGGAATGTTCAGTTTTCGTTCGCAGAAACGTTCGTTCCTAGAAAGGGCATTTTATGGCAAATTAGTGAAGTTTTTATTAGATTTATTTTGACAGTATTTTTAAAATTTTTCTTTATAACTTTGTTATCATATTTATTTTGAATAAGATTTTTTACTAATTAGGTAACTTATCGATATCGACTTGGAACCATTCATAGGACCCTAAAATCGAATTATTATTCTTGCATTGAATTATTCTTAAAGTGCCATCTTCTTTCGAAGGTCGGCGATCATTAGGGCAACTTGTAATTTCGATGCCGCGGCTCTGAATAAGGAACGGGTGCTTTTTCCAAACCATTGGCGTAAGTATTTTAGCCAAGATGTTCTTCTTCGACCCACACTTCGTTTTCCTTGAATCTTTCCCTGTATTATGAGTTGCAGTAGGTCGTATTTTCGGTTTCTCATTATGTGGCCAAGATATTCAAGCTTTCTTTTCTTTACTAAATATAGAACTTCTGGTTTTTTCTTAAAGCAGCTTAGCACGGTTACGTTTTTTATTTTGTCTCTCCAGGATATCCTTAACATTCTTCTGTATACCCACATTTCGAAGGCTTCAATCTTGTTACAGCTCGATTCTGTGAGGGTCCATGCTTCAGCGCCATACAAGAGAATGGAGAAAACATAACAGCGTACTGATCGTACTCGGAGCCGGATGTTAAGCTTTTTATTGCACAGAAGTGACTTAAGCTTAAAGAAAGCATTACGGGCTTGTTCTATATTATGTTTCAAGACTGTGGTATCCCAAATATTTGTATTTGCTAACTTTTTGTAGAGGCTGTCCATTACATATTAGAGAAGGGTTAGCAGGTGGTAATTTACAAACTGTCATGTATTTGGTTTTCTTGGTGTTGATACTAAGGCCATACGCCGAACTAACAGATTGGATTTTATCTATAAGGATCTGAAGTTCTTCTATTGTAGATGCAAGTAGTACAGTGTCATCGGCATAACGGATATTATTAATAATCTGCCCATTCACTGTACCTATATCCATCTGAATGAATTATTATACACTAGTAGTAAAAATATAGAGGTAAATAATAATAATAATAAATATGTATTAATTTTCGAATGTATGTATCTCACTTGAAGGGTACAGGGGCAAAGCAAGGAATGTCACAAAATCAAAAAATATATTAATTAACATTACATTCTATAATACGTGGCAAAATCTTAATGTTCCCATACTTTACCACTAGTTGAACTTACTTCACTTGAGGGATGCGCGACCGATTTAGCTGTATTTTTTTTTTCATTGTATATATATTGTATTATATAAACTTGTTTAATTATCTCTTAAACTATTGTAAACTTAGTATATTTCATTTATATCTTTATCTTTTTACGTAGGCGGAGGTGATGCGCAAATAAGTGAGGAAGGTTGTGATACGAATGAATTAAAAATATGCACGGATAAGATACCTCATACCCCAGTGGGCTTACCTAGCACCAGAGAAGAGTTAGACGCACATTGCCTGTAAGCCACTAATTGCTATTATTTTAGATTTAGAGGAAAACATTATATTAATAATTTTAAATTTAATTAATCTTGATTTGAATAACAATGCTTATATTGTGTTAGTATTTATTTAAAGTGAAATCACTACATATTATAAAACAATGCGTATTCTGCGTCGCGTCTGTCTGTCTGTTCACGATAAACTACAGCAGCGACTTTAATGCTGTTTTCACCATTGGTTAGAGTGGTTTTAGTATATAACAAGCAGAGGAATCCGCGGCTTTGCTCGTGCTAAATCGTACTATGATGTAGATTAATAAATATCATTTAAAATTAAACATTATTAACAACAATTAAATATATTGTTGTTAATAATGTTGAACTTTATTGATGTCCTTAGAGCGTACCAGACAGGCATGACGTGTATGGATGTCTGGATCAAGCGTTGCCTACCAACTGACGGCCAAAAACTAGTACAGAAACAAATTGGCGGTGCTCGTGCTATCATGCGCTTCCTATGCTCTAACGACACAGGTCTTCGAAAAGGTAACTCCTATTTCTAAAGTTCTGATAATCTGATTAAGGACAGGACCATTTAAAAATTAAAGATTTTTAATGTAATTTACATTAAAAAGCGGTTTATCTCACTCAGCTATCTTTCATAATATTAATCCCACTTACGATGCAAGTGAAATACTAAAAATATAATTATTTATTTGTTCTGCATATAGTATTTACGTTTTTATTTACGTGTATAGATTACCTGAAAGAGGTAAAGTGCTGGGCATTAGTGTCGCCAGATTGGACGCGATGCGTGGATGAGTTGCAGCTGGCGGTTCGTGACATCTCCGAGCAATCACATCATATTGTCTACTTCAACAAAAATACTGAGCTGTGCTGGTAAGTTTTAATCTTCTTTACTTTAAAATGTTATCTTTATCGTTCTTAATCCATAGCCTTATACTTTCAATATTTCCCGCTAATAGGAACATATTTGGTTACCTACCTAGCAATTTGTTTTATTTTCAATTTGTTTAATTTGTTATAAATCAAGAAGATCTGTTCAGTCGTTTGATAGTTACCAGCTTGCTCCTTTCTAGACAGTAAAGGGGTATCAGTAACATCCGCATACTGTACTTATAATCCATTAGAAACTTGGAATCCCGATAGTCGTTACTTTAATAAAATTGCAATGATATGGTAACCTTGGTCTGGTGCAATATTTTAATTTAAATATTTGTGAACTTGCTTCAATAATTAGTTATTGTCAGTCAATAATATTTTAGTTAAAATATCATTGTTGTCAGTACATTAATAAACTTTAAGTATATTTTTCACATATCGATGGTCATCATAATGTAAATTGCGTGAAATCATATTATGAATCTACTAATAATGCCATTTTTTAACAATAAAAAAATTTATCTGTATCTCTTAAATTTTCCCTTATTTGTACTTAAATCACTCCCAGTAAACAAAAACTCATAAGACTTATCAGAGTATCTGTACTATAAATGCTAAAGTTTCTGTATTTACTTCTTCACGCTAAAACGGCTGGACGGATGCGGATAAAATTTTGTACACAGACTAGAACTAAACTGCATATTCACTGTATACAAACTACTGTTATAGTATAGTTGACTACTGTTATTCGAACGAATCTTATTTAAGCGCCCTCGCATATATTTCAATAGTAGTGTAATGTAGCTATACTTACAAAACTTTGACGACAGTGCCCGTGACGCGTTTATGCTGTGCGTGTCGGTGGCTGGGCGCGCCTGTTCCTCGTCCGCGGCTCACTTTCTGCGGCGCATGGCGTGGGTGCTTGCGCAGGACGTGGCCGCGTGCAGCACCCAGCGAGCGCACTGCGGGGCCACGCTGCCTCACCTCGCCGTCTCTGCGCTCGCTACTCTGTCCAGCGCAACCGCCCTACTATACACATGCAGTCTATAATTTAAAAAAAAATATTATTTTCTGTGCTCTATGGTTTTCTAAATATAGAATTTGATCTGTTTGTATAAGTACCAACTACCTATCTGCATAAATTAATTAATAAATTAATTAATAAACGGAATGAACGTTTACTTTAAATAATATGTATGATTTGATTTATATTTTATACCATGCAAATCAAGAAAAGTATGTAAAAACTAAAAATAAATAAGTGCAGATTTCATATTTAGGTTGTTATTGATATTTTTAATGTCAGCATAAAATTAGTACCTTCCTACTTATTTGCTTTTGAGATGACAACAAAGAGTCGCTATAACGATGGCGGGACTCGGCACTTCCTCTCTGGAAATGGATGTTGCGTACTATGACATGTTTATCTATTGTTACGAATTCAAAGATTCTTAGAAACCTTTGTTACTACGGTGTTTTATTTGTAAAATACTTTTTAATTTTAATATAACCAGTTACAATAGAGAAATTATATGCATGTAAATAAGTTTAATTGATGTAATAAAATATATATACCTACATAAGAAAGCTCTTTATTCTTAAAAGAAAACAATTCGACAACGTTATTCTGATTCCCTTGTCGAAGGTTACGTACTGCCCGTATATATTTTATAATTACTAATTATTAATTAGTCATATAAGTATATTATATAGATCCAGAATTTTTTTTTACTATTCAAACATAATTGAAATGTAAAAAGAATCTCTGGATCGTATCTCATTTGAAAAACTCTTGTTTCATTTTACAGCCTGATAATTATTGACCTACTAGATTGGAGATTATTAATAAAAATAAATATACCTATCTAAGCCAAATAAAGTGACAATGTGTAAAGTCGAAAGAATGCCATTTCTCAAATACTACGCACTCAACATAACCAAAAAAAAATGAAAATAATTTGAAAATCTAACAATATAGTACTTTAGAAGTAAATATAATCAAAAAAGTAACCAACGTTCGACTTGATATACCTATACTTACTAACTTTTAATATTAAATTATTGTTTATCTTAATAATAATACAAAGGAGCTATTCGAACCCTAACAATGAACGCTTTGTGTTTTATAATTTATAGAAAGGACCCCACTTCAAAAACACTTTAGTAATTTATAGGTTCAAGGTTATTCATTTATTTTCTCATTCAGTTATTCGGATGTTATTTTGTAAGTAGGTACATTTCATTTGAATAACAAAATTATAAATTATTTTTAACAAAAAACAAGAACCGACTTCAAAACTAAACAAATCTAAAGTAAAAAGTAGAAAATAATACTTTTAAGAACTTAGTTAATTTTGAAGTCGGTGCCAGCCAGGACGGATAGATTTATCTTGCCTTTGCAATGGACTTTCGAACGGTATTTTGATTATATTTACAAATTTATAGATTAATCGAATATGTGTCTATTTAAGGTTATTTTGCTTTGGCTGGCACCGACTTCAAAAGTAACGAAGTTCTTAAAAGTATTATTTTCTACTTTTTAGTTTAGATTTGTTTAGTTTTGAAGTCGGTTTTTGTTTTTTGTTAAAAATAATTTATTTTCAAATTTTTAGCGGAAAGTAGATACTTATTTTGTTTATGTAAAAAAAAGAATTTTCCAAATCGGTCCAGCCATCTTCGAGTAATGGGGAACATTCATAAAAAAAAGTCCCCAACGAATTGAGAACCTTCTCCTTAAGTTGGTTAATAAGAGCCTGAAAGAATTTAACTATCGGTCTATAATTACGTATAATATTGAAAGAATTTTCTTTTAACTTCTAACCGTTGAGGAGTTGTACCTTCCATCATTAGCTCAACCACAGGAGATGATGATTATCAGACGCAAATACTTGAACAGCTTTAGGATATATATGAAAAACATAATAAGTGCCTATAAAATTTGAGAGTTGCCTTCGATTTCCCTGAGATCCCATCATCAGATCGTGACTTGGTGACTATGGGACCAACTGGAAACTATACCCTTTCAAACAAAAAAAGAATTTTCCAAATCGGTCCAGCCATCGTCGAGTAATCGGGGAACATACATAAAAAAAAACAAAATCCCCGACGAATTGAGAACTTCCTCCTTTTTTAGAATCGGTTAAAAAGTATAGTAAAATTTTCATTATTTACCTACTTAAAATAATAGCTCACTAACTACAGCTTTTATCAGCTAGCATTTGTGTGAATAGGATTGGGAGTGCAATCAGCAAAACTAAACCGATTAAAGAGAAACTGCATAAGAACATATTGAAACAATTAAAAAAAGTATCTACGCACGTAAAAGACCACAAATGTGCAATTACCATTCTATGAGGATTGCAACCAGCAAATAATTTTGTTTTATAAAGATGAAATTTGGTAGGGAGGTAGTTTATAAATAGTAGACGTCCGCTAAAAACTGATTTTGCGACAGGGCCGGATTAAGGTGGTCTATGGGCTTAGAAATTTTGAGGCAATCTATAAAACAACCCAGCGATTAATCGAATGAAATTTAGTAGCAATAAAAAAATTACGCGGACGAAGCCACGGGCACTGCTAGTTATAACATAGT
Source organism: Boloria euphrosyne (assembly GCA_951802675.2). NCBI lineage: Eukaryota > Metazoa > Arthropoda > Insecta > Lepidoptera > Nymphalidae > Boloria > Boloria euphrosyne. Next base: position 6,343,989 of record OX637879.1, on the reverse strand, counting down.
ATAAAGAGTCTTTATACTATAATAATAATTATAATAATATTAGCTAAAATTAAATTCATTATATAGATTCATTTTTAAAGACTAAGCGTACTTAAAATTAAAATACTATTTCTAATTTTATTAAAAGAAAACAAATGAGTATGACTATGCTCAATGCGATGAATCATGCAATGCGATTCGTTGCATTGAGCACGTTTGTCAATATCAAATATTCCTATGGAATTACCGTTTTATATTGGGACTTTTAATTTCAATATGAATGAATATTTCAAGTAACTTAGGTAATAACTTATATCAATTTCTTCTTAGTATTTACTTAGCTCTCAAATTGAAATTAATTAAATTTTAAAAATAACTAATTTGAAACATTTAATTTAATTTCTTTTTTAAATTACTTAAATAATTTAAAATTTTAAAACTTATCTTATTTTTTATTTTCTTTACAGCCTACAGGCTCTACAATACGCGGCAATGTTAATATTAGAATTTAGAGGTAACTTACTACTTAATAATAAAAATATACTACTGACTACAAACTAAAAATTCACTATAAAAATATAGATAATATCTAATAATAATACTCTGTAATATAATAGATTCTTACAGAAGAAATTGTGTCGTTCTACTTAGGGTATCATAACAAAAACTACTAACGACAAAGTTATGTTAACTTAGCATATTAGAAGTTGAGAACTTAGGGTTTTAGTTGCCAGTTAGATCGTACAAAAACCTCTCCATTTTCTGAAACGGAGAATACTTACCCACACTGAACATTAATATGCGAAGTATGTAGTCACGGGCAAAGGGTTGCTCCACAATCCAATCTGCTATCAGAGAAATAGACTTTTTTTATTTTTGTTGGAAATCAGCTAGAAAAGCCAGTGCTACCCACTAAAACCAACGAAACCTCCCTTCGGCCTAATGGGACATTGCAGGAAGCGATCGCTTAAGTGTTCAACCACGACGAAGGCTGGTCTGCTGAAGCAGATCACACAGCTAAGGGGTTGCTCTCACACAGTTCATTCTGCGATCAGAGAATCTCATGACACACCGCCTACCGAAGTGGGCCACCTTAATATGCGTTTTTTAGCTTTACGCATGGCTGACCTGACACTGCTGAGCAAATATAATACCATCTATGCAGCAAACTGATAAACTGGAACTCTTCGCTCAAATCCTCATATTATTATTAGCACATCACATACTACATACACATACTATATAATATACTACTAAGTTATTATGCAGTTTTTATTTTATATTTCTACATTCATTTTTTTTACATTACGATATAAACTAGAAATTATTTTTAACAAAAAACAAAAACCGACTTCTAAACTAAACAAATCTGAACTAAAAAGTAGAAAATAATACTTTTAAGAACTTCGTTAATTTTGAAGTCGGTGCCAGCCAAGACGGATAGACTTATCTTGCCTTTGCAATGAACTTTCGAACGGTATTTTGATTATGTTTACAAATATTATCTAAGATATAGATTAATCGAATATGTGTCTATTTAAGGTTATTTTGCTTTGGCTGGCACCGACTTCTAAATTAACGAAGTTCTTAAAAGTATTATTTTCTACTTTTTAGTTTAGATTTGTTTAGTTTTGAAGTCGGTTTTTGTTTTTTGTTAAAAATAATTTATTTTCAAATTTTTAACGGAAAGTGGATACTTATTTTGTTTATGTACAAAAAAGAATTTTCCAAATCGGTCCAGCCATCTTCGAGTAATGGGGAACATACATAAAAAAAAGTCCCCAACGAATTGAGAACCTCCTCCTTTTTTTAGAGTCGGTTAATAAGAGCCTGAAAGAATTTAACTATCGGTCTATAAATTTATTACGTATAATATTGAAAGAATTTTCTTTTAACTCCTAACCGTTGAGGAGTTGTACCTTCCATCATTAGCTCAACCACAGGAGATGATGATTATCAGACGCAAATACTTGAACAGCTTTAGAAAATGTATGAAAAACGTAATAAGTGCCTATAAAATTTGAGAGTTGTCTTCGATTTCCCTGGGATCCCATCATCAGATCGTGACTTGGTGACTATGGGACCAACTAGAAACTATACCCTTTCAAACAAAAAAAGAATTTTCCAAATCGGTCCAGCCATCGTCGAGTAATCGGGGAACATACATAGAAAAAAAAAAAAAGTCCCCGACGAATTGAGAACCTCCTCCTTTTTTTGAAGTCGGTTAAAAAGTTTTGCATCTTTATTCATCATGTAGGTACGGACCTATTAGATACTACCAACTCACCTTGCTTCGCTCGGCTTTGTCCCTGGTGGAAAACATAATCAAATCTATTCCACATGAATCGTACATTTTTTCCGGGAAAAGAGTTCATAAGTGGTATTTGACGGGTGCAATTGAATAAAGAACATCCTTCTAAAGTTTCGCATTAATATTAATGCGAAACTTTATTGTTTCGCATATGGTGGCATAAAATGGGGGGGGGGGGGGGTGGGTACTTGCACCACCCTGCAAATGTTCATGGTTCTACTGCAGTCTGCAAACAAATACCAAAAATTTCCATGTCTGCAAAAAAGATGATAAACAAGATACCTACCTATGAATAAGAAATATTAAGTCAATAATTTATAGATTAGTTAAGACTTTAATATGAAGGAGCATGTGCCTGGAAATAATTGTTCTGCCACCTATGTTCACACAGGCCATTTAAAATAGATACACATTATTTTTTATGTCCTATGTAGGCTATCTATTAAATACCTAACAGAGATACGCAAGCTCGAAACGACCAATCAGACTACAAATGTGGAAAAATATACGTAGGTAGGTAATTCGTTTCATACGCCGTCGTTTATCTTTATTTTCTAAAATATACTCTAGTAGGTAGGTATATACAATATAGGCATCATAAAAGATGGCTAATGAGAAAATAAATGCCTGTACCTACTAAGTGATTTTCAGTGATGCGTAAATATTTATGAGGTCAATATAAGCCATAGGATGGCGACAAAATGTTACCAGTCACTGCATATATATTATGCATAATGAAGACACCTGAATATTGTATACGGATTACGGATCAAATAAAGTGAAAGAAGAGAAAAATTTATCAAACTTTATTAAACTCAAGGTCAATCCGTCATGGATATTTAGTCTCTGACTACTACCTACAGACTGACATTTAATTAAAATTCTATATTATAATATAAAAGTTACGATTCAAAAGTGCTTGTAAAAGTCTATTTAAATAAAGAATATTTTGATTTGATTTGATATTGTATTCAGCTCTTTTTAAAGTCCTATTGTTGGGGATGGACATCTTTTCAAAACAAAAGGAATCGGGCTTTAGTTCACCTAGCGAGCTGGAGCTAGCAGAGAGCAGGCTTCACATGTCTTTCATAAACATTCTAGGTCCTCACCGTTTTCCTCCTCCGTAAGGCAAGTAGCAAGATAATCATATTAATGATGATTCGCACATGAAAACATCATAGGTGTAAGACTCTGATTCGAACTCGCTTTACGTGGTTTACCAAGCGCATTCGGCGTTACCACTTGATTACCACTGCCTTCTTAGTGAATGTTAAATTAAATCTTAGTGACAGATCCAGGGCTATTATTTTATAAGGAATAATATTATTTAGAAAACGTTATTGAAATAATCATTATTATCGATAAAGAGGCTGAGAATCTATAGTTTTTAGAATTTAGGTGTCTGTTTCTCAGTTTGCTGGGATCTGGCATGGCATCACAAGAAAACCACACACACTACACAGTGACTGTAGCGCCCTCTGCGTACCTACTATTGATTATTTAGAAATTTGAGACAAATTTTAAGCACAGAGATTGGACTCCTTCCTTGTCTAAGTTCTTCAATATGTAGCAATATACTCTATGGTCTGTACCACGGTCACTGTTGTCAAGTGCTTTTGTGGCTGCTTGATATTCGACATTTTGGCGCTGTCGGACGTAGCGAGAATTTGTGGTACTAAAACTATGATGTCGATATCAGCGAACAAATATCGATAACTTTTAATAATAAGTTTTTACAATCAATAAAACCGTTTCAATTAAAAATTTGTATTTTTTTATTTTTATTAATCAATAACCGTATCATAATATCAAAATAGTGTTAACCTTTAAGCTTTACTGCAGTTGATTAAAAATAAACCTATGAAAATAATTTCAAGTCGTGATGGTTTTTTTGCATACAAAGATCATCATGACCAAATATTTAAAGGACCGTAAAGGTTCTTGCTGAGTGATGATACCATAATAAACTTTACATACGTAATAAATAGTAATGTGCGTTATACGGAGTATAAAAAAGAAGACAACAATAGCAACAGGTGGCGCTAGGGTCTATTAAGAAATATTGTAGACAGAGTATCTATAGACATGCTATTTGTGTGTAAATATGAGTAAGACAGACAATATGTGTGCAAATTACTATATTATATAATATGTAAACTACTGTAATAAGTCTGTGATTGAATTGGTCCATTTAATTTCCTCTTAGGATTACCCATATAATATAAAAATTCATATAAAATTAAATACAACAAATTATTTATCCTATAATTGTATTAGCTAACTACGATGGTCGTAGTCGTAGTTCAATCAGGTTAGTTATAATAAAAATAATAGACAGACTATTATCCTGAAGTCCCAATTAAAAATAAATTTTAAGTATTTTTAAATTTTTAGTCAGAATATAATAAGTGTTATTTTTTTTTAATTACACTGTCTGACTAACTTACTGAAATTACAAAAAGTATATTTTTTTATTAAATAATTATAATCTCCACATTCAAATAAATAAGCATAAAGCAGGCAATGGGATGTTTCACGCCAAGCTCGGCTCAGATGGCGCTACTAGCGCATACCGTCACCAACGAAAACCTCAATGCCGCCTATTTTGACAGACGCGTTTATTATTATAGAATAGTTTAGTTAAGTTTTGTAAAATCTAATATAAGATGGAAAAATACGGCGTTTTAACGTTGTTGAATTAAAAAAATTGACTTAAAATATTTTTTTATTTTTATTTCATTCCGAATTAGTGCTTGACTACGTTGCACCTGATGGTAAGTGGTAACGTAGTCGTAGATGGTAAGTCGCACTAATTCAGTAGCCACCTATTCACTCTTGCCTTGAAGACACCCATATTGTAACCGGACGGAAACATTAACGCAGGCAGATTGTTCCAATCCTTTGCCGCACGTATAATAAATAACGAAGCGAAACGCTTCGTCCGGACGGGTGGAATTTCCACGACGTAAGGATGGAGACCAGCCGTTCGTCGGGTCATCCGATGATGGAAGGGGGATGGGGGAATAAAATCGTGTAATTCCTGCGCACACTCTCCGAAATGTAACCTACATAATACACACAGGCTGGCAACCCTACGTCGGTGATCGAGGCTGTGTAGGTTGGCTTTTACCAGCGTAGGGTCACCTATAAATCTCTGGGCACGCCTCTCGATCGAGTCCAAGGCTGACAAATGGCATTTCGCAGCACCAGCCCATATGTGACTACAGTATTCCACACACGACTGGACTTGAGCTTTATATAAATCAAGAAGCTGTTCCGGTTTGAAATACTGCCGGACCTTTGCAAGGATACCAACTTTCCTCGCTGCTACATTAGCCTTAGACTCGATGAACCGCCCGTAGTTCATGTTGGAGCTAATGTCCATCCCCAACCACTGCAGACGGTCAGTGTATTCCAGAGGCACATTTCGGAAAGTAGCAGTCAAATAAAGGGACTCCTTTTAGTGGTGAACAGGCACGCCTGTGTTTTAGTGGCGTTGAAACTCACAATATTGGCATCGCCCCAAGTAGAGACTGCCTTGAGTGTGAGATTCAACCGCTCTACTATGGCCTCTCTTTCGGACTGAATTTGATCTCTACTGGCCCGAGGATTCGGCAGGTATCTCTCTACAAAAGTGCTGTCGTCTGCCTACCCATAGATACCGAGTATAAGCAGATCGTTGATATGCAGCAATGCATATTTGACATACACTACATACATACTTGACGTTGTTTACGTTATGCGCTTTTAGCGCCACCAACGGCTAAAGCTCGCAGTGAGACCTCCCATTACATAGCTTTAATCCAGCTACCTCTAAAAGTTGAAAATCTGTTAATAAAATTTAAATTAAGTTTCAGGCATCACAAAAAAAATTATTTTCAAAAATATCTTAAAACTGGTTTACGTTACAAACAACACATTACCATCAATTATGGAAGTATACTTTTTCTCGCTGGCAATTCGGAAAAACGTGATGCACATAGTTTAATTAATATTAGTATTGTATACTAAAATACTGCAGTGTACTATTCTTTCACTTTTCTTTAAGGACTTATAATTATGACTTACTAGCACAGAAGTATTTCACCAAATATCTAATATTACCCTGAAAATTATCACAGTAAAAAAAACGTCAACAGTTACTTAGCCCCAGTCCACCGAGGCTGAACAATAATAATAATGTGATACGCCGACAGAGATAGCACATTATATTTGTATCCTTCTTCTTCTTTTATCTACTTACATATGCCTATCTCGTTCTTCCACAACTTTTTGGTTCCGTTACTCATCTACTACATTCTGTGTATATCTACGTTTGGACGTTTATTAACCAATCATGTGATAATAACAATTTTTATTTGCATGTTTCCTGTCAAATGCAAAATGTTAAATGACGATTGACGACAATGACAAGAAGTAGGCAGTTTACTGATAATTGCTTCGCTAAACAATAATTTGCATTATTTGTTTTTCTTTCTTGTGTTTGTGACTTTACAACTAATTTTGATTTTTCGTTGTTTTTTTCAATGGTGTTTGTATCACGATGAGTTGCTTAAGATGGATTCGAGGTGTGTAACATCTAGTATTATTTATATTTTGTCGTATGTTTTAATAAACATGAAATTGGAGAATCTGACCATAATTTAAGAGGAAATTTTTTTAGAAAAAGGTTATGATAATTTATAATACTTGCAAAATTCATAGAAAGTGTACATAAATCATTTTCCTTAAAATGATGAAAACTACAGTACAAAAAGTAAAGAATATTTATTGGTTTTGAATTTTATTTATTCTATAGAAAGAATGTTTCAATATCAAATTGAAATACCAAAACCTCCATTATTAATACCCACTAGAGGCCCCCTCTAAGTATTGTCTATTTTTAACTTGCATCATCATTGATAGTTAAAACCATATTGTAATTAGCATGATGTGGGATAATTACCTGGTATTGTGATGAATTCGAATATTTCTTACATCAATTACATAATGATTAATTAACAACAAGAGAATATAAATCATTGTAAGTTTTAAAACATTAATTTAACTAGTTAGCTTTCAAAATAACAAAATAATGCAACAAAAATAATCACGGTGGCTATTGTTATAATTCTCAATTTCCATCTCTTCAAGAAACTGGTGAGTAACACTTGCTGTATGGCACCAACATTATCATGCATTAATACAAAATGTTCTTCTATGTACCTTGCATAAGGTACAACATAATCGAAAAGAATGTCTTCCATGTACTTTTGAGCAGTCAGACCCCTTCTCCTACTGCCAACAGGCACGAAAACAAGCTCGGTCTTCCCTTCATAAGATATTCTAGCCCACATTATGACTGAACCACCGGCTGGTACTGTTATTGTTCCTTTGAAAATTGTTGTATTATAAAAAAAATCAATCTTGAATAAAAAAACTTTTACAAAAGTTGGAAAAGCCGTTTTCGGAAAAATCTAACTTCCAATTATATTGTAACCTTTAACATAATACATATAATACTGTATAATTTTTAATATCTATTTACTAATAAAAAGTAAATTACAAAAGGAGAGAAATACTACGATAATTTCTAGGATAACATTTGATAAAGCACTTGCTATTTATTTTATATTTTTCCAAGAATTTCATATCATGGTCAGAGTTGTTATAGCAAATACATGAAGCTTAATAACCTTATACCTAGTAGGCAATCAAAAACAGACCATACTGGATTTAAACTTTGAGAACCTTTTGTATTTTAAGTTTTACTTTTTAGCAGCCCTTATTAGGTACAATATATATATATATATAGGTACAATATATATATATATATATATATATATATATATATATATATATATATATATATATATATATATATATATATATATATATATATAATTTTAATACTCAAAAATAAAAACACGATTTATTTTGAAAGTTTAGAAACCATCACAACAATCTTTCATTACATAATCAGTGTTCTACTGACACTCAAATAAATAATTGTGAGTGACAATGCAAAATCCAATATGTAAATGTGTGTTTCTTTTACAGGTTTAAAAATTACATTACCATTTAAAGACAAGGAGTTAAACAAAATAGCTGCATTTTTTAATATTTCTACATTTTTACTGACTTGTGCAGCACTTGTCCAGCCAAGTTGGTTTAGGATTAAAGGACTGCATTGTACTCAAAGTCTTTCGCTGACACAATTCTTTGCATTTGATGAAGATGATGATGACAATGACCAAATAGCCATACATCAAGATAGGGAATATGATCCTTTTAACAGATCTGATTTTAATGGTAAATATATTAATCATATATTATGTAATGATTTAATATTTCAAACTCTTAATAAGTATTTGTGTGCAAACCAGCCGTGCAAAGAAGAAGAAGTATTTGTGTGTCAAGATATATGCTCACAACATAACATTAGTTTGTTTCCCCTCAAGTTCACTAAGGAAACTAAATTCATCAATTATTTAAAATTGAGTGGCAATTCATATATGCTTATTTTATTCTGTTTTTTTTTTTAATTTAGATATACAGACTATGATAAAGATTATTTTTTTATTGAAGTCCAAAGTTTGACATTAATCATAAATATTTTCAGGTCTTCCGCCTTGTACAACACCAGAGATTATAACACTCATGAGAATATTAATATTATTATGTTTTATGGTGCTACTGTGTTCATGTATAGGAGTTTTAATTAATCTTACGAGCTTAAACAGTAAAGCCATTAAAATGCTCAGAAGAAATGCAGTTCCAAGCATTATGTGTGTATTTTGGGTGATCGCTATTGTTGGAGTGTGCTATTACACAACTGTTGTGTTAGGCAAAACAAACAACAGTGACCCTAATACAATTCAAGTTGACTATGAGTATGGATTTTATACAATAACTGGAGCTGGTTTGTAAAATTTTGTATATATTCTCTAACATAATCATTAAAAACTAAAGTTATTTTACATTGGAGACGACTCTATGCCAAAATTAAAGATTACAATGATTCTTTCTAAAAAGACAAGTTTTATATTTTGAATGTAATTTACAGGTGCATTAGCTCTATTAGCATCTGCAGCCAATTTGTGGGGGGCACCATTATCAAACGATGAGGATTTGCAGAGAAGAAACCTTATGGAGGATTGGGATGGCTATGAAGCACACAGTGTTGGTCCAACGCCAGCAGTGCCAACATTACCACCGTACACACCAAGCCCTAACTATGTACCAACTGCACTTCCAACGTTTGCTCCGCCAGTGCTAGGCACACAACAGTATTTTCCTTTTGATGATCTCTCCATTCTACCACCCCCACCCCCATATACACCATAAAATTAAATTACTGAGTTTAAGTCTTCATGAGCTCGATTTTTTTTTTTTAATTTAAATAATTTGTTGTCAAAGAAAAATACATAAACATATTATATCAAATGTCATTAAGTAAATTTATGCATATCTTGCTAGTGATTCAAAAATGAAAGTGCTTTAAAATCCTAGTATATCAAGTTTGTAAAATATCTTTATAATTAGTATTATTTTAGGATCACATGAATTAATTATAAACTTCAGTATTTATTTGATATCCTTACTGATTACTGTGGTGAAACTGTGGTCATGTTGGTATATACATATTTTTGTTTAGTTAAACCTTGCATAATGTTTAAGTCAATTTATAAAAAAAATAGTTTTAATAAGTTCTTTGTGAATATAAGTTGCAAAAACTTGTATTATATCATTTTGACAGATGGAAAATAAAACCATTCCTAACAACAAAATATTGAAGCATATATAATAATTTTGTGTCATTCTATGAAACTATAATTAAAAAGTAATAACTATGTAACAAATATTCATATTACATACTTTATTTGTTTTATAATAATGTCACCAACTGAGTATTGAAAAGTGTTAGTGGCGCCATCTATTTTTTTGTTTTTTCCAATAATTCAAATTTATTATCACCGACAAATTTAAATTTACTATGTTTACAGGTTATAGAAGAGACCATTAGTGGTAGGTGTTTGATTATATAAATATATGTATATGAAGATTTGTAAAAAAACCTAGTTAGTATTATCATAGTTATTAGCCTGAAATTATGTGATAAATTCATATCGATTTATAAGAATCTCAACCAAATTCACTACTGTCTCAAACCATTATTGAAAATAGACTGGAAAATTCGTAATATGTGTAATAGTAGGTAGCTACTATCAACAAGCAACAAAAACTATGTAAAGAAGACATAACATTTTTTTCTCTGTATGTGGTTGTGATTTTATTCATAATGTTCACTTTGAAATGTGATTTGCCGTTTTAGTGCCTGTTTCGTCGTATTAAAAAGCTTTAGATGAAGTAAAAATTGAATAAACAATTATGTGACAAATAATGTCTAGACGTAAAAATTACTGTTCATTTAAATTTTGGAGTTTTATAATAGAACAATTTAAATAAATGTCTAGTTTAAGAAGTTTAATTGGTGTAATCATAATTAGATGTGCATAATTATAGTTTTGCTTATTAATCTATTTAAGTTAAATGATTTTAATATTAAAAATGATATTTCATTGCATTCGCAAGGTGTGTTGGAATCCATTTTAAACTGAAAATTATTAAATTATACTAACAAAAATATTATTTAAACATCATTCTTTTTTTCTAAAATCAGTGATGTCGAGCACATTTGTGTGCAGCACAACCAAATATAATATTTATAATGTATATTACTTTTAAAATGATTATATCAAATTGTAATCTCATTTTTTTAAATGCATGATATTTTAATATTGAAAATTGTTTATACTGCAAATTTTGGTTTTCACGGCAGTATAAAAATGCGTGTGACAGAATGCGGAAGTTTGGAATAATTAGTTGAAAAAATTGAAAATTTGTGAAATATAATAAAGTAAATAAAATCAGACATTCAAAACTCTTAAAAAAAGTGTATGTGATCAAAACAATTATGTGAACTAAAAATATATTAGTCCTCTTTAATTCACATAAACCAGCACTTATATGAATTATGAGATTAAAAAAATTAATAATTCATAATAAGCTGTATCTGCTGTATACAAAATATATTGTGTTACCAAAAACTATAAAACGTTAATAAGGTATTGTTTGTTGAAGTATGAACTTTTAGATGTATAAGAATAGTTATTCCTAGTTTCTACTGGGAATTTTATTTTTACATTCAAAATAAGAGTATGTTTTATTTTTATGTAAGACTCGTATGCAATACATATCTTAAAAAATAAAATGTTTTTTTTTTATTATTCAATATTTCAAAAGTAGCACACACTTAACATACATGACAATAATTTTACTACATACACAGATCCCACGTCAGTTTTTAACATACTTCAGATGTTAGAAATTAGAATTTTACCATACTAATTGACACTCCAAGTGTGAGTTGGCAGAATTCACATGTATTTCGCAAACCTGATAGGTTTTCAGAGGCTCAGATTTCCTCACGAAATTTTTCTTCACTAGTTATATAAATGATGGTGCAAATAATTCGCAATTAAAATATTAGCATTGTACAGGTTTCCCAAACAAGAGCCATATAGATAGGTTGACCCGGTCAACATATCAAAATTATAAAGAATTTTATTATAATATGTATAGAAGAGTATTGATTGATTGCAACCACAATAAAAGCAACTAGTTTTTAAGAAATATATTTTATTTACCAACTTATTAACAGTATTATGTACAAACAATGTATATAATTTAACAACATTATACATAACAATATTTTTTTATTATTTTATTCAAACACATTTAAATTAAAAGGCTTATTTAAGGTTGAATCTTTTGAATTAAATTCTTTGACAAATCCATCGCTCAACAAACTTAATGCTGAAAAATCATTTCTCTCCATTGACTCATCTTGAGATTGGATATTGAGGTATTTTACTCTTTCTTTTTCCAAATAGTTAATTCTCTCTTTTAAAGTAACATTATCATCTTTTAATATTTCAACTTGTAGCAAAAGTTGTTCCAGTGTTGAATTTAAATTTTGGTTAACATTTTGAAGCTCTTCAGTGACATTCTTTTGCGATTTTCCAATTTCCATTCCATCTACTTCATCACCTGTATTAACAATATCCTTTATTATCCCTTTTTCAAAATCCTCAGATTTATTAGACAAAATGTTTAGAAGATTATTAGATTCATTTAAAATTTTATATATAGCAACTTGCAATTTAGTTATGTCATTTCCTTGCAGAACGACTTTGGGATCATTACTTAAACATTTTATATTTTCAAGAGCTTTCTTGACTCTTGTATATTGTTCTTTCTTGTTCTTAATCAAATCCTTCTGTTTAAGGTGATAGCTGTGCTGTAAAGTAATTGAATCTAAAGCCACTGATGAGGTTGTAGATTTCATAGCATCTAAGAGTAATTCCGCGGCACTGTGATGACATTGTATGGCTTCATCGTATCGATTACTTTTTAAATAGGTCTCAGCCCGTCTGTGCTGTTGGTGAGCCTAAAAAACAGTATAAATCATTTCAAAGTAAATCGTATCCGCGACAAAATTAATTAAAACATTTTGTTAAACTTACTAAATTTAGCGGATGAGATTCCATAGTTGTTAAATAGCAACTTAATTTTGTTGAACTTAATTCAGTTTAATAGATATTTATCTTTATTATAAAATATATATAATGTGCAATTCTATGTGCGTAAATTCTTTGTTTACGCTAGAAATTCAAATCAAAATGACATGACAATTGACAATTTGACATCAGGCAACAAAGTAAACAGGTAAATAAGTAATAATAAACCACAGGGCACAGACTAAGCAGAAATATAACAAAAGATAAGTTGACATATTTTATTAGGTATCAATTTACGTAGACAGATTATCTATAGACGTCTCTACTACCGTATACCTGAGCAAGACAGACTATACGTATTAATCACCTGGTATTATATGTAAACTCACCATAGTAAGTCTGGGGTTCAATGGTTTTATTTTGTGAGTTCGACAATTGGTTCAATCAATTTCCCCTGACCCGTCCTCTGACCAAAAATGCTTTTTATTAAAATGCAACTAATCATTTTTGTATTCAGTAACAATTTTTATGTTTTCCTATCACGATCCTCTCAGTATAATTGTTGTAAAAAATATTTTCCATAGATGCCTATCTAGTTTTTTCACATCTCTTTGATTCTATAGCTCATCTATTACATACACTGACCTCTATTTTAGAATTTAGAGGTCAGTGATTAGTGATTACGAGTACATACATCTCATCTATTACATACATTACATCTAGTATAGTTGTTAGGACCACTGTCGAGAAAGACAAGTCTAGCAACAACCTTAATTTCAGTAGTGAGAGATTAGTACGATTTTATTATTCATATATATGGTATGATTGTGTCAAAAATTCCAAGCTTCGCGTCAACGCCGCTGTATGTCGTTGCTGTCGATGGGTGCTGCGCACTGAGCAGTACGCACGCAAAGTTAAGTGACATTTTTCATCAGTAATTACTGTTTCGTCATGTATCGTTTTGTTGAGTTTTGCGGTTTTGTTTGTTGTTTTATTGTTTAACTGTTTTGCTAATTGGGTTCGAAAAAGTGTTCAGGATAAATATTATTTACGTGAACGATCATAATCTGTTAAAATTACACAGCACACTCATCGTCGTGCCTCTGCAAGCCGTAAAGCGTAAATTGAAACTATGATTATTATATATGATTGTGTATGATGATATGATTGAAATCATTACGCCGACGTATCTCCACTACTGTTCTTGCTAGGCCTTTTTTCTAGGCCGTGAAGACTGGACACTGGAGTGTAGAGTTACTCGTATACGGAGTGGAATCTTATATGGGAGACAATTTGAAAAGTATCCATCTGTATTAGCAGAAAATATCGGTTCAAAAAGCCACTAGAATTGCGCTGGCTTACGAATAACTATGATATGAACATAGCTGTTGTATACAGAGTTAACAAAAGTGAAATTAAAGTTAAATATTTAAACTAATAGGGATTAACGATTTTATCAATATTGTATTTATGTATACACAATATCAGATAGCCCAAAAATTATACAGCTATCTCTCATCACCAGAGTGTATACTACTCCGCCAATAAAGCGAACGAACTTATTACATCTTTTTCATTGAAATAAAAACGATACTTTATTAACGAACACCTTATTAATATGAAACCTTTAAAGGTGCCTTTCCAAGCTTGTCAAGCTTCGGCAAGCGTCCAAAAGCCCCAAGCATCCACAAATCTCGCATTTGGAAGTCGTCTACATTAGAGATGAAACGGATATCCGGAAACTATCCAGTATCCGTTTTATACTATCCGGCCGGATACCAGATAGTAACTCAGTATCCGGCCAGGCCGTATACCGAATAGTAAAATTAAAAAAATCTCGTTATTTTACACAAGGATAATCATACCACAATAGATTTTGGGCATCGTTTATTTTTGTAATCGCACGTCAAAAATTTTTGTTTTATTAATTAGTTCAGTACTCAAAATTAATAAGTGACAAATTGTGATGAATGAATTCTAAATTTTCCGCACTTGTTGGTAAGAGGCGACTCTGCTTGGCTTCATATACCAGACCAGGCTTGTGAAAATAACCTTTCGCTGTAAATAATACTTGAAAATTTTTGTTTTTCTTGGTCGCGACAATCACTACTAATAATTGTCCTTTGCCACTTCATTGAAACAGTTTGAAAAAGTGTCATGCTTCACGTGTGAAGTTGGATTCATGTTCATCTTTTTTCATTCCTTTGATGTTAAAGACGGTGATGATCTGTTACTGTCAGAAGAAGATTCGTCGTAAGTTTATTTTATATACCCTATGATGATTTTTGTCGGGCTTTTTCAATTTCACCTTAACAGAAACGTCTTTGCTGTGTTTGTACGCTAGACAAAATAATGTATAACATTATCTACCTACATTATTCAAAAGAGGCATTAAAATTATACATAAACAGCTAAAATATAACGGCACTACACTTTAACCAAACTCTGAAATGCTACAGGTAAACTAATAATAAATCTGCTCAGGTTCCAATTACGTGACTGAAGTGATTACGTAAAAAGGTTTCATTTGAATACAATACATGTTTATTGAACAAATATTGTTTTCAGTTTTGTTGTGTAAAATGTAGCAACAGTGAACTAGTTGCCAATAACAGTTATTCGTTACAGAGCATGGTTTTAGTTTGTTTAAAGCATGAAAGCATTGATGATTAAAATTTTAATTTTACTATTTATTTTGTATTATGTCTCCGGCATAACACCACAATGTTCATTATTAGATGTAAAAAGCATTATGGAGGGCTGCGATCGATTAATAGGCTTAAATATCACAAGTGTCGGGGGCACTGTAGTAAATGACCATAACTGTGACGTGCTACTTCCTAAACAAGTATTTATGGAAGAGCCACTTTTTCAATACCCATTAGCGGATTCAGTAAGTAATCTGTTACTATTTTTTTGGACACACAATATGTCCTTTGACCGAATTTTATCATCGTCCGATGGGACGGACATCAGACATTACTGGTACTCTTGCAGCAGTACCTAATGTCGGATAATATCTTTATATGGTCTACAAGGCACGGTGGTAAAACACCGCTGAACTTTCTAGTTCCTAACTTCTAACCGTATCTCCGTAAAAAAAGAAACGAACCTAAGACGTAATTTAATATTAATTAGTTATGGAGCAGTGCCTGCACAGTAACTTTACAGTATAAGAGTTCACGCTGAACAGCTGCTTATACGATTCTTCAAGACGAATCTCAGTTGAAGGCCTTGCATACCTACATATATAATAGTGTTTCTTAATTTTACCTGATTAACTCATTAAAAAAAAATCTTCTAGAAAAAATTTTACTCCATAATCATAGTGGATCCCGATGCGGCGCCGCAAGCTGAAGGCGAATTTTATTTACACATGATAAAATCTAATATTCCCGTAAGTATATTTTCTAAAAAGTACCTGAGTTAATATTTATAGCTAACTAGCGGTGCCCGCGGCTTCGCTCGCGCTAAGAGTGAATAAAATAAAAATGTTTGCTTATATACTGTTACTTATAATGTACCAAGGACTGATTCCCCATTTAAAGTTCTGGCCCTCTTTTCTGAAAACTACTGTGTAGCATCCTGCCGTGCCGCCACTGCTGCGCTTTCTAAAACTTATTTCCTATTTTTAACCAATTTTGCTACTATGTGTATCATAATTTCTTTGTGTGTTTTTCGTTAATGATAAACTGATGTACGTGGTTCATTGTTATGGACTTATGGTAAAAATTACTGTTAAATATTTCTCCTACGCAAATTGTCTCACCCCCGTTAACCCCATAGGGGTTGATTTTCAAAAAACGCTTAGATATGTATCTCATAATTTGTATTGCAGAGCATTATTTCAGTTTCACGCGAAATATTTCAATAGAATTAAATTTCCCATACAAACTTAGCCACCCCCTTTAACCCCCAATGGGGGTGAATTTCGAAAAACCCTGAAATACGTGTTTCATCATTTGTACTAAAAAGCATTAATTGAAAGTTTCATGCAAAAATGTGCAATAAAAATATTTTTCTCATACAAACTTTGCCACCCCTTTTAACCCTTTTAGGGTTTGAGTTTCCAAAAAATAATATGCCTATTTCCTTCTCATGAATGCAAACTATCTACATACCAAATTTCAGCAAAATCGGTGGTTTAGGCGTGAAAAGGTAATCGGTGGGTGGTTTAGGCGTGAAAAGGTAACAGACAGACAGACAGACAGACAGACAGAGTTACTTTCGCATTTATAATATTAGTATGGATAGCTAATTATATATATTTTAAGAATCTTATTTTCTAACTTTCAGGGACTTGCGCTAAAATCTAAAGAAGCCAGTAAAACTGTTGGTATAGATTATAGAGGTAAATATTTACCTTACCATCCACTTGTGGCGTTCTATCTTACATCGTAGATATCTAAACGATATTCTCTTTCAAACTTTCCTTATAATCATATGTGCTAATGGGCCATTAGTAATTAGTAATTGCTCATATTTTTATAAATAAGAAATATACGTGTGAAATTTGACGGGTGAAACTTTTTTCTTTTAGGTTACAAGCAACCAGCGCCACCTCGCGGCACAGGCGCGCACCGTTACATGAACTTAATGTACGAGCAAGTTGATGGCAATAACTTTTTACCTACCGTGCCTTCCTCTCGCAGCCGCTTCCACCTAGGTGGCTGGCTTCGAGGCAAAAACCTGTGTGGACCCATCGCTGGAACACAGTTTAGAGTGCAATACTAGATGGCGTTACCATATACCATTTACACAATAAATAACTTATATAATATTCATAATATTATGGCCTGTAAATTATAAAATGTTAGTGTATCCCTATTTATTACTTAAATAGATTTATTTCATACGAAATGTTTTATCGAAACTCTTATTTGGTACATTAATATTATTCACAATAACATTTTAATGTATATCGTAGATGGCGGAACCAATGGGTATGCAATATATTAGTAGTATTCAGCCCCTTTTTCACGTCTCATTGCTGGGCACGGGCCTCCCTTCAATATGGCCAATGGCCACAGTTCACCACGCTTGCTAAGTGTAGGTTGTCGGAATTCACATGTCTTTCGAAAACTTGCTAGGTTCTCTCAGGCATGCAGGTTTCCTCACGATGTTATCCTTCATCTTAAGACAAGTGGTAATTATGTTAGAAATGTTTCGCATATGAAAATATCAGAGGTGCGACACCCGGATTTGAACCCGCATCACTCGGTTATCAAAGCGAGCGATATGTAAGTAATAAGTATCTATGTACGCGATATATGTGTACCTAATTCCTATTTTTGTAATGTTATGTATTAAGATATTTAAATGCAAGATAACTAGACCAGCTAGACCCATTTACTTAGTATTGTAATATAAATTTCCAAATACGTATATTTCGAAACAGAAAGGAATTATAAATCCTACCAGAGACCTTTAATTAATAACAAATACTTTGATAAGCGCAAGACTGGCGCCAGTACTTAATTTCGACAAGGTAGTCAATACGTAGAAAAATAAAGACAGCACGAGCGCGTAGGCAGCGCAGAGCGCACGCGACACTTCCCTCTCACCTCCTACCCACGCAATACGTTTAATTTATATAGACAAATTATTCTCCCATCTCACACTAACTACTGGTTATAGCCCTTTACTAATAAGCCGAGTGACATTTGACCCGAGATTTACCGACTCGACATACGTATTTATTAATACTCGCAATACCTAGTTATTCGTACAGATTTCGTAATGGCACTTGTTAATGATAACAAATTATTGAATATTATTAGGTAATATTTAATATAGGTAACCTCGGTTATTAAAAGCATATCTTATTTCGTAAAACGTAAGCAGTAAGATATAAGTTTATACAGTACGTATAAGTAATTATTAAACTGACTTATTCATCAACAATTTTATGGTCATACGCGTTCCAAATTTGGCGCGTATTGCGATCCTAATTCTGACAATGGATTACGAAAATAAAGCGAGTTTCGTAAAAAACAATCTTTTAAAATTTTCCTTCTTTTGGGTGGTCTCTGTCATTTATTGTAGCAATGAACAATTGGAAGCATAAAATTTTTTCCAAGTAAATCGTTTATATAGGTTTCTTATGAGGTATTAGGTATACCTACTTATGAGTATATATTACCTGTAACAAATATTGGTACTGTAACGTGTAGTTATGTTACAGAAGAAATTGGATGTATTTTTATTAAACACGTAAGTTAGGCCTGAGTTACTGACACTAGTATTGTAATTATTCTTATAACCAGATACTTCTTGTAGGTAGGTTCAATACCTACGGGTATTTATGAAACTGATCATCATGTGACTTTACATAAATAGGTAATTATTAAAAATATAATGCTAGATTTTTTTACTTATTTTATAGATACATGTGTAAAAAACTAGGTATCTATATTAGCTACACCCGCATCAAATTGCAGGCAGAAAACAAGCTACTAATAACCCGCTCTACTTTCACATAACTCGTAGGTACCTAGGGTTTGGAAATTCCCGACAATTTCAAAGTCCCGGCATACAAGACATAGAAACAAAGTCCTGGGAACTTCAAGACTTTGAAGAAAAAAAAATATTTTGTTGTTGTTTTTAAGAGGGGTAAACCTTTTTTGAAGAATTTTAATTAAGTTAATTTCTGGTGAAACAGACAATGTTTAGTCATTTAGTCTTTTGAGCCACAGTTCCGTGGCTCAAAAGGTAAAAAAGGAACTCTTAGTGACTTTTCACACGAGCCACGGCGTACATTACGGCGCCAACTACCCGGCAACCGGCTCGACTGAAAAGGCCCTTATAAGATCACTCTCTTGTCCGTCTGTCTGTACGTGTGTCATCGCTGATTTTCTCAGGAGCGGGTGAAATTGAAATTTATACCAGATACTGAGGTCTATAGTCCCTATTAGATGTATAAAAATCAAGGTCCTGAGTCAACAAGATATAAAGATATGTGCAATTTTAGATTTTCGGGAAAACTTGTAAGTACCAAATTTACCTTCATTATCATCTTTTTTATTTTTCGGAATTTTCCCTTCACTTGTGCCTTGCTTCTAGCCAAAATTGATATTTCTAGATCAACCGCAGGTACCCTATAGGTTCTGGGTCGAAAACCTATATGGTAGTTCCCGTTGACCCAGAATCACGAAATTTGGCAAAAAGCAATTAAAACAATTGAAAATTAAAGGTGTTCCCATATACAGTTGACGCCAATTAAGATAGTCCGCTGAGTTGTATGTGCAGTCATACAATTTAGAGGGCTAGCTTAGTTGTTAGTAGATAATGGACGGACTATTGTGCGCGAGTCCGACTCGCACTTGACAAGATTTTTTATTTGTTAAAAACCGCATTTAATAGTCTGTCTAATGAAAGTACACACTCGAATTTTTTAAAACTTTTTACATAGCAATATTAAAGTGTTTAAATTTAAATACCTTTAATTAATATAAGGGTGCCCATAGGTATTTAAAATATTTTTTTATCTCTTTTAGTGGTCTATTATTTTATATATTTATTGACTTAATTTGATTCTTTTTAAATTTCCACTACACGATATTTTAGTATCTGATGTAAGAAAACCACTAAAAAATAAATCTATGAAAAAAATAGGTCTATCTAATACCTATAGATAAAGCTGCATAAAACAAGAATCTTCATATTTTTTACATACATATGATATATTTATAGAACAAAGATAATATATTACCTACTATACGAAGTTTAAAATACTAAGTAAGTAACATTAATTACTTAAATAGGTAATTAGTAAATATCATCCACAGTCAACTTTGAACAAAATAATAACAACAAAATAATTCTGCGAAGAACAAAATAATTGCATAATGAAGCATGCTATTCTTCGAAAAAATAATTGTCTCATAGGTGATTAGTGTTTAGCCACAAACTGATAATTTCTGTTCACAACTTATGCACAAACTATTTATATAATATACTTAATTTATTTCAATAACAACTGATTCATTGTTTTTATACGGAAGAATAAATATATTTAAAGTTATTCATAATACAGATGCTTTGGTAGAGTAAGGAAATTAATAAATTGCTTGATAGATATGTAAACTCGTACCTATAATTATTAACTAGAACATGTAATTTGTTAAATTGTATTTTCTTAAAATATTATTATTATTTTGTGCCAGATAATTTCAATTAAATAATAATGACTATAAAAGTCTTTCACGTGGATTTTCATTCTTAAAAAAGGTGTGTCTGAATTCCGTTGGCCGAGTCGTTTTACGAACTTGTATTATTTTATCACAGGAAGCTGGTCTATCGTAAATTAATCAAGCGGTCTTGTTGAGCCATATATACACAAAAGATTTCAAAGATTCATCAAAGCTTAAATAAAAATGAATGTACCTAATAATTAGGTAATTGTTTTTGTAATTTATAAGTAAATACCTAAATATCACAGAGAAACACTTAAAAATATGAAATATTGCATAATAATAATGTTTATGTTCAATTATATAAAGAATTAATGACCATGCCAGATTTTTTATAATCAAAATAAAGAATAATATTAAAAAAAACAGTGGAAGGTTCATACTTAGATATACATAAATACAACAAGCCTTATTATATCTCAAAGTGTGCGCAGTTTCGTTCAAACCGGTTTGGCGTGTGCTGTGCTGACTGTCACCGGAAATACTTTGAACGCGACTCTTAGCATATGAAAACAACTTAAATATTTAATCAAAACTAGAAAATACTTCCTGACAGCAAATAATTACATGAAAATGTTTGTTTTATGTTCTTTTTACTACTATAGAAAATTATATGTAAATATTAACAATGCCAACCTACTTGGTTCCTGTTATTTTATACGTAGTCTTAGAAAGATAGCGTCAATTCAATTTTTTTACTTCTTTATTCAATTCAAATCTTTATTTCGCAAATGTTATACGAGTATAGAATGAGCTGTATGAGAGAAGAAAAACACTATATTTAAGCACACGTTAAACCAAAGCGAGTCGTTTAATCAGGACCACACACAACACATTACACAACACACAACATAATATACGACTACCTAAACGTACAAAAATATGAGACAAAATAAAAATAAAATTTATTATATATATTTAGTAGTTATACTTACAATCAGATATTATACACTTTATTATGTAAGTATAATTATTTTAATAACAAATCCACCAGACAAGCAATAAACAATTTTATTTTAAAAATCCAAGCGATACTACCCACAGATAAAGGTCGTATTTTTCCACTCTGTAGTACCTCCTACATCACTAAAGTTAAATAAATTTTACGATAAATGTCACCAAATTTCTAAGTATGAGATGCCAAAATGTTATTAGCTAAAGCAGGCCAAAAGTTAAGGTTTCCTTCCGGTAACCCACGCCGCCCTCGCATGCCCTCCCGCCTCCGCTTATTCATAATATCAATCACGAAACGAAATAGATGCCATTTTCATGATAGGGCCTTTGATATAAAGCTTAATAATTGCAGTGCATTTAGCGTTTATTGCACCAGATAGCGATTTCTATATTACCCACTTGTGGCTTTACTTCCTCAACAGCTATTTCAGATACTAATACAGAGAAAACAGACTTCTGTTATAGTAAGCCAAAATTTTTTTCGTATCCGAATAAGTAATCCGTGGCAATTATGAAGTACTTAGGTACCTAATTAAGATTGAATATTTAATTTAAAGTTAGACGTACTTTAGTTTTTTTCTGTTTAATCGGAATATGTTATAAAATATATACATATTATATGAATTTTGAATACTAATCAATTTATTCTTTTATTTTTTCCGTACCTACGTATTTCACCCGAAGAGTAATAAAGTTTCACTATTACATAGTTACCTATTAAAGTACAAATAAAGACAGGTGCGTTATGTAAAACGAGATAAAGTAAGCTCTAATGCAGCCATTTCCAAAAGGAGTGCAACTTGTTTCTCAATGGCCAACAGTCGACAAGACTACGTCATACTTAAATCTGAGCGAAGGCTACGTGGAGGCGTTAACAGTGCCAAAGCAATTAAATAAATTGATTATTTCCTTTCAAATTCACTTGAATATAAACTATGGATATTTATCGTCTGTCACATTAGCTATCTAAATCTAAATGAGTATCAATTTATGAACAATAGATATAACTTTATAATATTACATTGTAATTTCTATTGGGTATCGATAGCAAGCATTAATTATATAAACATGCTCAGTAGATAATCTTAGAATTCCTTATCTACATTGAGTGCGCCTTAGACAAGATTGTTCACGTATCAACATGAAAATTGAAAACTCCACTTTATTCAGAACGAAAGCGGCTTTAACAAGCCACCAACATTATCCGCCTAAATAGAACCATAAAGGATTCGATTTCACAATGTAAGTTATAAGTGTAAGTAAATCGTTGTGATGATTATTATCTCCAAAATAATTACAAGAATAAGACGTACTTATTCATATTGGTATCGTAAATAATGTTTGTTTTTCGCATATTCGTTGTTCAGTAATAATATCCATGCAAATTAAATATTTACATAGGGAGTTATAGCCAATCCATGGCTTTATTAAATACTTCCCACGCACGCTATTGGCAGCTATAGGTACCTAGGTACTATTGTAACAAGTAACTGAATTTCCAGTTACCTATGTAGGTAGGTATATGCTATGCTTATTAGGAAATACATTTCTCCAAACGATCAATTTTCTAAAGCCATTAACAATTAAAAAGAGTTGTTTGTATATTATCTCTCAAAAATGTACCTACCTAATATTATATATGTAGTTAAATTATATCGATTAGATAATTACGAATTACATTACCTACTGCATGATTTACATAAACATGATTTTGAACTATCAATACATTTCTACCATAAAGATAAATGTAGGCTTGTATACGCACAATAATATAGTAACAAATTAAAAAATAGTATAACAATCTTTCCAGTAACATTTTATCTGAATTATTAGGTACTTATACAGAAAGGTTATAAATGTCATCAGCCTTTTAGTTTCGAAACATTTATTCTTTAAAAAATGGTTTGGTATGCCCGTGTTGACATTTTCATTAGCAAGGTTCGACAGGGCCGGCAGCTGGCCGTGACACGGGTGTGCGTACGCCACGAATTTGCCTTCCATTGATAAAAACCGTCGCCCACTCGACGCTCCATTCACCGGCGCCAGCTTGCGCAACGCGCATGCGTGGACACCCCTCGCCCCTCACCCCTTCCCAGACGTTCTCTAAGAGTTCTTCTACAGTTGTCGTTTGACTTCTAGGTTAAATGTTGAAGGCCCACCATATATGGCTGACTGAGATTCATTCACAACTCCGTTAAGTAACAACTCATTGATATTTGAAGTCATGCATTATGTGCTACTTTAGCAAGTATTAAGTTAAATACGTAAAACAAGCAAATACTAATTGAGATGTGACTTGTAATTTTATTTAAGTACTTATTGAAGAAATTTGAGAAATTTCTGATGACTTCAACAAATTTTTACAATTTGTTGTAAGTTTTAGACTCAAAATAATTGGTTTTAAGAAACATCCTATAGGTGCTATAAAAGGGAGATAGGAATCCCAATTGAAATTATCGGTTTACACGATGCAATATAATGCTATACGGATTTACAAGCAGAAGCCACTATTACATTAATGTCTTTAAGAGTACTGCGTAGAATCAAATTAATTGATGTGCAATTTCATAGGATTTACGCCACCTTTAGCAGCAACGCTTAAATATTGAAATATCGAGTATAAGCACTACTCCCATATCTATATATCACTTCTGTCGCATATATTACTAGGGATACTAAAGATAGAAATACAATCATTAAGATAAAATAAAATTGATATTTTTGTTAAGAAAACCGCTATTACATTTTTTATAACGAACTAGCCATTGGCTAATAGGACGAAATAATCTTTATAAGTAGATAAGTAGTGAGTTTAATATTAAGAAAAACAAAAGCTTTATAACGATGAATTTATGCGTAATAAATCTAAATATATAAAAACAAAACTCTATATTAGAATATTTTAATTGGCTCGTAAATAAAATTGTCTATTATCGTTTATGTACCTATTGCTTTTGAAACGCTAAAAATATATATTTATAACTTCACCAATTTCAGAGCCATTTTTGGATAACGGAAGTCAACATTGTAGAATAATTTTCCTCCTACTGTTTTATGACATGGCAGATAAACGAAGTTATCTTAATGCTTATGTTCGGATATTTGAAACATTAGAATGCGTAACAGAGCCCAGGAGCGGGTGCAGGTGAACGCACCTGAACCAGTTTATAATTAAGAACACATTTAAATTCATTAAAAATCGTTAAAACTTTCCAGCGAGCCGACACTTAGTAAACGCGACACGTCTAAGTGGAGACACCAGTTCTGGACGCACGCCGCGTTTAAGTAACGTTTTTAGATAAATTGCCTATCTATGTCGTATAATCGACAAAGAGCTTATGATTAAAAAGGCTAAACTCTAAAAATAAAACGAGAGTACCTACTCTGTATCTTGTAAGTTATAAGCAGCAGCATTCATGAACTTTCAAATGTTAGAATTAATTAGTACTCGTAGGTAGATATAGGTATTACTGGTAGGACAAGGATGAACTACGTATTTTTTATTCATTATTTTTAGATTTAAATATATAATTTATTTAAAATTAATTACTTTAGTTATCTGAATATACTACTTATATACTTAGGTATAAGATTCTATCAACATACATGTTACTTTTTAGGTATATCTATCTAGTGAATAGTGGTACCTATATACATGTTAGGATTAACTAAAATATCGTTCATATAAAACATTTTTTTTAAATACGTACATAAAATACATACGGGACGTTATAAAGGGCTGATGACATATGTACACGATCTTTAGCGTACAGTATTCATTATCTTTATTAAAAATATATTATTTCGTAATCTTTATGTAAGGTAAGTATAATAAACTCGCAATACAATTGGTATTCATTAAAGGTGACACTATACAACTCCAATGCAAGCACTTCACTTACATAAATTAATCTTACGCAAACATCAGATGCGTTAAGCTCTGCGAATATTATTATGTAAATAAATTATGATTGTAAAGAAGCGCGCTGTGATTAAAGACTAAACGACCATACCACAGAGTAACAGCTGTGTCGATTACTGAACTACAAGTTATTGTACAAAAATTTTAAGTAACAACTAATCTTATCCTTCGATCCTGACTGGATTCCTTCCATATTAGTATAGCATAATACATTTGTTTATTTGTAATTTAATTTATTTAAGATCAAGATCAATATTGCATATACATATCTAATAATAATATTAATCAGTCATCGATTTACTTGTGTAGTCGACAGTCGTAAACAGTACCAACCCACTATAAAAATACTGTACTTAAAATCAAATAAATCGTAAATAGCTATGTGTAGAACAGCAAGAATCTGACGTCGCGAATTGTAGAACAATAATTATAATTTAGTAAAATATGTTACGTAAGCACTCACTTTAAGCAGTACCTACGCATATTTTTGTATAAATAATATAATGATTGAGAATATTACATCGTATATTGATTCTACGACAGTTTAATGTCGTAGTTTTACTGGACGTAGAAGTACTCATATCATCTAGTAATTACCTCTTAAATACGATGTACAGAACGGATGATTTATTAGAAGCTCAAGTATTTTACTTACATGTGTCCTCGTAAACTGAAAATGTCAAGGTATTGTTTTTATAGCTCTTCGAATAAAATTAATATGTGGTAACAGTAGAGATCTCTAATTATAGTGTGAATCAATCGACCCGCATTCGAAGCGGGTCACTCATAATTACCTTTAAAATCACCAACACTACACCACAGATCCTAGAACAACATTAGTTTCTCATTTCAAATTTCACGACTCATTTACATGTCTTTATTTTTTTTTTTTTTTTTTTTTTTAATAAA
The DNA here is from genome assembly GCA_951802675.2 of Boloria euphrosyne. Lineage (NCBI taxonomy): Eukaryota > Metazoa > Arthropoda > Insecta > Lepidoptera > Nymphalidae > Boloria > Boloria euphrosyne. The sequence goes on along the minus strand of OX637879.1, from coordinate 6,317,160 downwards.
AATAAGTATAGTATATAAAGTTCACTAAAGCATTACAATAGGATAGAAATAAACATTTAACATTTGCTTTCCTCTTTATGGCTGTGAATGGCTTAAATATTAATAAATAATATTACATACAGGAAGTGAGAGGCAGCGATGGTGCCAATGAAACAATACGGCGTATTGGCAAATAATGCGTTTGTTAGGCGCGTGCTCGCGGGGGCGTCGCATGAATGGACGCCGTGATTCACTGCGCCTCATTCATAGCCGACGAACGCTCGACGCGTGCGCACCTTTGATTCGAACGTCTATACTTAAGTGCTTTAAGCTAATGAACATTTTTCTTTATGCATAATAAATACAATTACAAAGTCTTGTTTAAGTTTTAAATAGAATTGATTCTTTCACCTTTGATTCAAATGTTCAAACATTTGAGTTTTGGTGTTTCCTGACTTAAATTTATCAGTTAAATTTATATAGTATTAAAATATATATAATTATTAAATATTATAGTGTATAACTATAATATATAGTTGTACACTATAATATTTAGTCGTAACAAACTCGTCACCTTTACGATACATGTAAAAGGTCTTAAAAGTTTTAAGCTCTTTAACTTAGTGCAATCGGTTTGTCTCGAAGGGAAAAGGTTATGAGATTTTAACCCATAGATTTGCTGATAGCATTTAACTGGACGGATAATAGTTTGCTGAACGAGCAATTAATTTAATATAATGGCTTACGTTTCCATTTTCTAAGAATTTATGATTACGAGCAAAGATGGTGTATTGAAAGAGCTACAAATAAATATTACCTAACCGATTTTCTTACTTTTGTGTTGTATTGATTTAGAGCTAAGTAATTGAAGCGAGGTAATTTTAAAACTTAAATTTATGATTGTATTAAAATATTACAAAATGAACGGCCCACTATATAAGTAAATCGCATTAAAATTGATACCATATTGGTACATAATATTGCTGCGATAAATGGAAACTGAGAGATAGCTAATCGGACAGCTGGCGATATATTTACAACTTTCGATTTGCATGCAAAAACAATCACAGGTAACACAAATGGAAAATATGCAGAAATCAAGCTAACAAGATCTGTCGTATATAAATAGTGGGTAAGATAAGTGATTAGGGAACAATAAATAGCGTAACATGGCGTCTAATATGTACGGTCCATAGATAAGAGCTTTCAAGCGAATGATCCTAGAAAATTCTTGTAATGTTAACAAGATCTGATTAGATTCTGATGATGATCTAGCTTTATTTATTATAAGTCATCGTTGAACAAACCTTATGTGTTTATATTTAATATTATGAGTGTATAGAAGCGACATAATGGCAAATAAAGAGGATATTTTACATTTTCCGATCGCCATACCTGACTTGATTTTATTGCAACCGGTATTGAAATAATATAAACTCTGCAATGTAAATAGTTTATTAGATAATGATTTAATAAATTTATTTTGCTATACTATACGAGTTCCCGGCTTCACTTAAGTTTAGAGTGACACAAAAACAGGTAGGTAGAGGTACAGCTGAATAACTGTTCGTAACTGTCGTACCCTATGTAAGTAAATGTGGTATATAAAGTCTTCCAGTTGGATATTTCCCGTGCTGTCAATTATACGTTGATGATAGGTACTTATTATGTTAGAAATATACACGAGCGCACAATATCTCACTAAACTTTCATCGCAATCAGACGAATGGTGAAGGAACGCATACGTTTCGTGATTCATTTATATTTTGCATGTAAATAGAAATACCGTTATAAAATGTGCCTTTATACTTTTTCTTATTAAGTAATATTGTGTAGAATACCTGCCTACATTATTCAGAGAATTATTAATATTTAACATAATATTGTATAATTTTCGAAATGCTTATTAAGCGTACTGTATGTAGTCTGTTAACTACAGTGTAAACTTCAGGCCAATTAATATTAAAACTGGTTAGCAAGAGTGGCTATTAATTAGTATCAAATTAGCATTGTGTCTCCCGAAGTCTAGATTTACAACTATTTTGGTTAACCCCGCACAGAGCTTTTCAACCATACACGCGGCTGATTAAATTAGTATAAAGTGATACCGTTTTTTTATATGAACATAATATGTATGTACCATAATATGCACGTGAGTACGCATGTATATAATATTTATTTGACAATAATTTATAAAGTCGCAGTAGGTAACTTCCACCGCATTGTTAAAAGCCTTGATTTGCAAGTTCGCTGCTGTTTTTGGTCTCGATCGTGACATCGAAGGTAAACAAAGCTATAAAGTTTCATAATTCACCGTCTTATTACCGCGGCGCCGCGGACTCCATTCTGTTCCTTGTGCAGGCTAAAATGACTCGCTCGGCTAAATTGGCTTATATTATACCCGTCCATCTGTTTGGAAATATGAACGTGAGCAGCTCTATAAAGAAGCCCTGGTTATCGTAAGATGGTTATCATGTAACTAGCTGTCGGACGTTAGCAACACGCTCAGCGTCAACCAATACAATCTCTATTGCGGGTCGCTTTTTCTACTTAAAATGTATGTAGGCTAGATTGAAACTAACTTCGGTGTCAACTTCTCGTTACTTGTAATTAGATTCGATATTTAATTGCTTATTTTAAATATGTCTTTTACTACAAACTGTTTATTGATATATTAAACGTTGATAAGGGTTAATTAATTAGGTCCATTTTTAAAGATTCTAACTTTAAGATTACTTTCAACATTCATTAAAATAATTTCTTAGAATGTTACAAAGTTATACTATTTGTTTTGAGTTTGTAATTGACAGGTTACTAATGTTGACATGGAATGATAACAATCTGATCGCTACAAGTTATCAAGGGTTAGGTTTGATTAATCAACGACCTTAGCTGTTGATGATTAAAATCAGCTGTTCAAATTGTTAATTGGAACTAGAGACCAAGGCGATGGGGGAAGTAAGTACGTGTCATTGATATACATTATACATTACATATTTATTAATGAAACTGAAGACATAAACGATTTGAGTTTAAGCTATTAATATAATATTGCGCACTTAAAATGTATTAATTAATGGTTAATTAATTAAATCATACGTTGATTAATTATGGAAAAGGGTAAGGATAAAGAATTCATTTGAACTGAAAGATCTTCATAATATTTTATGTAAACAATTGTGTACGTAAAAGATAACAAGAAAGCAATAAGCTTTTTTGCCCTGACTTTGAAGTTGTATCATATACTAAAACGTGTTTATTTTGTTAATATGAATAGCGCAATACACCCACACGCTTGGTTTTGTGAATGGATCGCATCCACCGAACTGAGGCAGCTTGCAACAGCCGCCTACGTCGTGTTGATTGGAGGTCGCCAACTTTCATTCATACTATGTTTTGTATAGCGCGTCCAAAACTTAAGCTATCTGCTCAAATAATCTCTATCAAAATGCTAGGCTTTTGATTAATAAAGTGTTTATTTGTTACATCAACATAACAACTATTTATTAAACGTACCTACATGTAATTGTATACAGTACTTACGTATAATAAAAACGCAATTTTGACATTTTCTGCCAGTCTATTCCTGCCACTCTGTAAAACGGCGGGACATATTATTTTAATGAGACTATCACTGGCAGATATCTCATGATATAAGGAGAAAATTAGGCTACTTTTATTTTAGATAAATAGGTAATTAAGGTTCCGCTGTAAAAAATATCCTAGGGACGAATTCGAGCGAAACGACGCGAGGGGAAATTTGCTAGCTTGCCCTATAAGTTATTCTAGCTTTCACCGTCGCTCCGCACACGTACTTATTTTTTTGAAGTGGGATAAAAAAGTAAAAAACATTGTTTTTGTTATAACCCCATTTAATATAATAGTGAATTGGTTTGGGTATAGCTATGTATTAAAGTTATAGGTACCTTGTGTTACACTTAACTCATATGCTGTAACTATTACTGTAAATTTTCAGTAGAATTAGCACAGTATTTTTTCCTTAAAAACGGTACAAACATTCATCCAATCATCCTCCTATCCATTTAAACTTTCGTTTTGTTTATCACATAAGTGGGATAGGCTATAAGAAATATACCTACCTTTATATTTATATACTACTTTCTTGGCGTATTAGATATAGACAGGTTGTATTTGATCTATGTGGCGTAGGCGTGCGAGAAGACTTAAATAAGTAATTAAGATTTTTAAGTAGATAAAAATAAAATATGAAAGTACATATTATATTAACCCATCAACGGGCGCGGGGACAATATAGATTTATAACAATTGAAAATCTATTGTGTCTCATATGTTCGCCATTGACGGGGTAATTACATTTCTTTATATTTAGCCCTTTTTAACGCACTATGTTGGACACGGGCATCCATTTAACACTAGGGGACCATGCTATACGCCTGCGCTGACCAAGTGCAGCTCACACTTGTTTTACAAAAAATTGCTAGGTATTCACATGAGAGTTTCCTCGCGTTGTTTTCATCCTTCACCGTAAGATAAATGGTAATAAGGTTGAAAATAATTGGTACGTGGCAATGTTGTACAGACCGGGATTTGAACTCACATAACCCAAACAAGCGCGTTGCTACTGCGTAGGGTAATACTACTTTTGTTGCGTATTTTGTTTTCTTAATAACGTATGAAAACCGCTGGTCAAACACTTTATTTAATTAACCCTCACTTTAGTAACTTAATAATTTACGACATAATGAGTAAAAAATTACATTTAGAAGTTGCATGAAGTTAAGTAATAAGTTTATTATATTATACAACTAGCAAGCCCGGCCCGCTTCGCTGTGCGTAAGTTAAAATAAATTAAACGGTTTTTATAATTTTGTAATAAAATAAAAGGTAGTCTAAATTACTTCTTACATCGTAAGCTATCTGCGAGTAAAAGTCTCGTCAAAATCCTGCCAGCCGTTTCAAAGATTAGCTGAAAGAAACAGAAATACAGACAAAAATTTTAAAAATTGATCTTTTTCATATGCAATAGTGGAAATCAGTTAATTTGAAATTACAAAGACACTTTCATTGTATTAAATTTAACTAACTTTATTATCTGATCGATTTTGGCGAGTGTTGTTATCCCTACTACCCCTTCTATTACTACAGCACTACTACCTACTTAAAACCTGTTAGGGATAAAACTGATTAAACAACCAAAAAAAAAAACAACTAATTGTAAAACAGATGACATTATGTGAAATAGAAAATTAGTTCACAACACTATACCAAATAGAATACGGTAGAAGTACCTACAAGTAACTAACCCGTGGGAGCAAGAGCTTAGCACTAATGTTACTTAGAGTTAATTAACTTGTATACATAACCTACATTGTAAAACATTCAGATTAGTATAATCCACTTTCTCAATTTACCTTTTACATTAATACACCTCGCTCTAATACGTAAAGAAAATATGTACAAAAAAGAAGGTAACAATTTCTTCAGTTGCCTGAGCAAACCACATTGCATAAGTAAAAAAAAATTAACTTAAATGTGCTAATAGGAACATTCGAATGGTTGTGTTTTAGCGCATACCGTTACATAAAGTCTTTGTTGCAATATTATAACTAACTATAATTTATCTCTTTTAAAGCTTTAACTCGGAATTTTAAATAGCCAGGATAAATCGCATGCAAATTGATTTGGAAATCGTTGAAATTAGACGGAATGGCTTACAATAAAATGACTAAATTATACTTTACCATCAGAACCTGTCATCGAGAGCTATTAATTAGTTTAGAACAATATTTGAACGATCGTCTATTAAAGTGTTTCAATCATCTAACCCGACAACTTCGGTCGGAAGACGTCCAAAAGATTCCCGTCGTTCATTGACACGTGCTGAACCTGTTTTCGGGCGAGTTTTTTGAATGGCCGCTTCCTTTGTGAGAATAAACATATTCAAATGTTGCGATTAATTCATAGCTAGATAGTACCTTGCTTTTATGAATGGAGTCTGCGTATGCGTATGTGTGCGTGCGACGGTAATATGTCGGATGCAAGTTTACACATGAGAACAAAAATTTGCATACCGGCCTGGACGTGCGGCGTGCCACGTGCTGCATCGGCCTCGTATTGAGCACAGTTACCTCTTCAATATTCGAGAACTTAATTTTAAATGTAAATTATATTTGAAAGTCAATTTTTACACATTCATCATAACTGTGTATAATTAGAAAATATTGATATTTTAATATTCGATGAATTAGCTCCGATGTCGTAAGATATCACATTTTAAAAGAAATTAACCTGAACAGCTTTAAATTACCTATGTAGAGTTGTCGTAAGATGATTGTTTTATTTACATGCATGTAAAATGTTTATTGACTATTGATATAAGCATTAAGCATTATACACTGGCACATTGGCGCACTGTTTGTTATTTCTTCACTACGTAATGAAAATAATATTACTTATTAGATTAAAATTCAGAATAGGCATAATATATTTTCTGGATTATAATACGACGTATTGCGTGGAATTCGATCGATTTTAAATTAAAAGAAGACTTCACATTGCCGTTTTAAATTTGTCACCTAATCAGTTTAATTTTTTTACTAACGGAACTAAGAAGTCATAATTATTTGACTTTTATAGGTAAATATTGAAATATTATTATGAAATATTATTATATTGAAATAATATTTAATATAGCAAAACATGGAAGAATCCTTGCCGATTTAGTAGACTGAACTAACATTTTATTATTAGACTTAATTAGGTCCCTAATGATGCAAAATCAGTGCCAAAAAGTATTATAAACAGAATAAACACCAATTTATATTATTAAGTTACATTATATTTATCATCCAAAAGTACTTAAAGTTACATATAAAAAAGTAGTAATTATTCATAAGTATATAATCCAAAGTGACTTCGACAGGCGCCAGACGTAGTAACGGCCTTATGTTAAACACGTAATAATATGCATGGCGCCAAAACTAAATTTTGATGCGACGTTTCGACATCGAACATCTTACCTGACCTACTATAGGTATGGATATATTAGAAATCATAAAGTTCACATAATAAAATTGTGTAAACAGGTATAGGTTAAGTCGTTAAGTGCTTCGGAAGATCATGCTTTACGTGTCGCAAAAAGTGCAGCTTATAATCCGCAATATCGCAAATAATAAAACGGCCCAATAAATATACGGCTACCGTAGTTTCAATTTTATAGAAATACATAAAGTTTTTAAAATTCAATATAGAGCAAAATTGAAATTTCAGAACATTTTAAATTTTTTAAATATATTTAAATTTCAGATGATTTAGATTAGAGAAATATAAAAAAAAAGAATAGGTCCGTTTCTTTGCCTTCCTGAAATTAGTTTATCGGTGTGTTAAACAGTCTTGTTAACAATCTCTACTCCCCTGAAGCACTAAGAAGTTTATGTATCTTTTATTATTAAAAAAAAATAGTTTAGTAAAAATATGTCGGTATAGATATAAAAGAAAAGAGTTGAGTTCCAATTAAAGAATATAATGTCTTTATTTAAAGTGTAGAAATTTAAGAAATGCTAAAGATATACCTAAATGTTTAAACATTTATAAAATAAGAATATCGTGTACAGTATTGTAAATATTTATTGCTGTAAGCGTAGGTACAGGAAGAAGGGACTCGATAGATGATCGCGTGCCATCATAAGAGCAAGGCACGAGTCATTTCCGTTGCCAGTTGTTCGACTGGTGAAGCAACCGAGAAGAATCGCTGCTAATTTATAATCGTCACTTTCAAAAATACTGACTCACGCATACACAAACAAGGCTTAGACTCGTGTTGGCGGTATTAATGTAGTATGTGCCTTTGCGTAACATTTGCCTGCAACTAACTAATTTAAAGTGATAATTAAGTGGCGTTTTATTATTTTGACAGTTTAAATATTTTTTGTTCACAATTTTTTTTAATTTTTCTATTTAAATTATTTCATACCGTAAAACCGAAATATCTCATTGGTTAAAATATCCTTTTTAAGTTCTTTTCAAGTTTCTTTTCAAATTTATCATTAGACTACTAGAAATAAGTGTAGGTTAGGTTAATAACCTACCTATTGTAAAAGAATATATTTTTAAAACAGAAGAAAATTAGATTTTTTAACAGGGCACGACTAGATTGCAATATTTTTATAAGCAAGTAAAAACTAGTTTTCATCACCAACATCGGTTTCTTCATTCTTGAGATAATATAGGTAGGGTGGATGCCCCGAATGCCAGCCCAGCTCCTAATATCAGCCTATTGGCCTATTTCATTATATATTAAGGAACCTTCTTGTTAGATTTACTCGTGTCGCCGTCTAAAAAATACTAAATATTTAGTATACATTGTTTTCCAAAATTGGCGACACTAATATGAGTGTATCAGTTTTAGTCGTTGATCAAACCATGCGGTCGTGAGAATATCCGCCATTTGCAAAATTTTAACTAAGTTTTGGACCTACGAAAACAAGTTATAATTCGAATTTATTCATCTCCATACTAATTGTGTAACGATTTTATTACTCTAGACGAACTAATGCATGGATTTTTTAATACATGTACGATGTATTTCCTTTAGATTAGTGATAATTGACGATGCTGTAATTAGATACACAAAATGTATGACGTACCGAATATCAACCGGGTAGGCTGGTATTCATTTTGAATGCTTATCAAATTACAGCCGCCTGATATAATTCAGGGGTGTCAGTGTCACAAATATATAAATGTCACAATAGGTAATATGCATAAAAATTAATTTTGTTTCAAATATCCTTTTTCCAATCTTTATTATCATCACATTATAATTAAATGGTATTTTTTTATTTCGTTCTTTAACCCTTCAAATATTGTATGAAAAGTGAACGTTAACAGCGGGAAATCAACACTTTCTAAACGTAAAGACGAAAGTAGGTAGTAAGTGTTGCTTTTTAATAGTCCTCCAGAAACATACGACATTCATTATTGAATATTAAATACAACAATCAGATCCTTATATACCTTGATTGTAGTTAATTTATAACTATCTATCCCTGCGGCTTCGCCCGCGTAGATGCAATTTAACGAGATTTAATTTTTTGGGCGGAATCCTAATTCTTTTTCTAAAATAAAGGTAGCCAAAGTCACTTTTGTAACTTTATGACATTAGTTATCTTCCAGTGAAAGCCTCGTCATAATCGGTTCGGCAGTTTCTGAGATTAGATATAAAAATTAATCAACTGTTTTTTTTTGTATTACTATCGTATACTTTCATGGGTATTTAGTAAAGAGCTGTTATTTTGACATTACAAACAAACACATAAAATTCACTTAGTTCTATAGAAATAAAAATAAAATTGTAAATGTGAACGTACATGCAATGAAATATATAAAATGATAAAAATAGGATAGTATGTATACAATGTAAATGCATAAAAAACTCTGATGAGAAAACCCTAGCCTAGGATGGTATTAGATACACAAAAGGGTGGCATTAGGTACTGGGTGGCTGTAACTAGAGCCATAGGGTCACTTTCGAATTAGCGTTTAATTAATGTATGTTATTAAATTAATTAATCGAATATCTTTCTTTTATAACATTTTTTCATAAATAACGCATATATTAAAAAATAAAGGCCTACTATATCTCATACATATCAAAAGGTACGATTTTTTAAAAAGAAAAAATGTGCTAAGAGGCTGGTATTCAGGGCATCCACCCTACCTACATATACGCAATGGCGCCGCGCCGTTCTCTTGACCATTTAAGTATACCTACCTAATTTTATGTCTTCACAAGTCTTAAATTTTTGTTATATTTAACTAATTTAACTTTTTATGACTTAAGCATAATATTCGTTTTAATTTTATGTGTGTACCTTTGCTATGTTTGAAATGTATGAACGTAAGTACATAATAATGTGATACTTTTTCAATTGTTCCTTATTGAATTACTTTTAGCAAATCAAATTAAGTTATTTTTTAAGATAAATATTAGAATGTGTTATCAGGTGTGATCACAAAAATGAATCCAATATTGACACAATAATATCGGGCAATCGCGAGTCCGACTCGCACGCCGAAGAGAATTCTGTAGCATGAAGCATTCTTTTGTTTATCAATCTATACATGTGATAAAATTCACAGGCAGTGGTAGCCCAGTGGTTGGTAACACGCTCACTTCAAATCCCGGGTCACGCTCGGATGTTCTCATGTGCAAATAATTTTCATCATGATGACTACTTGTCTAATGTCTTACGTACGGTTAAGGAAACCATCGTGAGGAAGACATCGCAGATGTGCGAGAGCCGGAATTTGAAACCGCTTCACTCGGTTTCCTAAGCGTTACCACTGGACTACCACTGCTTTATGACCTATTAATAAATGAGTATTAATAAATAATATACGTAAATCCAACATCGATTTTTCATTAAAATGGAATGTGCAAATTCCGTAACTTACTAATACTACGTAGTTTCGAAATTCAAGATATTATAAGATATTACAAGATAAGATTTAAATTAAATTGAAATCACTTAATTTTTTAAGTCCTGTTTTTGGCACAGATTTCCATAAAATCAAAAATGATTTTAACAAATTCAAATTTTGCGTCCATTTTGGGACTTTCCTTTACAAGACAGTTATATTATGTGAATTGAGAAATGAATGGAATGAAATGAAATGAAATGGAATATAAAACATATACTATTGCAAAAAATGCTTTTAAGAATTTTCTTAAATGTAATTTTGGCTTAAAATATTTTGCAAGCATTTTTTTTTTTCAGAATATAGCAATGTATCACTTGTAGACATAGCGCCATTACTTATATCAGTTTTAGTTATTTGGCATTGTACCTAATTCTAAAAACTGGCCATCAGTCAGTTATACACTTACTTGTTATTTTATAAAAAAAAGCAAATCCCACGGCTCTGCGATGGTAGAAGGCTGAAAATTTGGGGTTAGAGGTATTTTTTTATGCCAAATCATAGAAAAGTAAAATTAGGTCTAAAAATAAAAAAAATCCACCCTAATCACCTAGGCGAATAAAAAATAGCCTACGACCTATTCTCAGATATATTATTATAGATTATTATGTATAAGTATATAGATTTTTTGTGTATCACGTATACACAAAAAAATATCATAAAAATTAGTCAAGCCGTTTCGGAAGAGTTCGATACAAAGACGAGATTTTTATACAATTAGGTTAAGCATTTTTTTTTGTCGTGGTTGAGCTTGATGTGAGTCAGAATCAGAAATAGAAAAAGAGACGTGAATCAGCCTTAACCAACTTTTAGTTCTTATTGTTATCCATATTTTAGCCCTAATATGAATAGACAGAGTACCTACATTTATTACCTACGCGCACTTTTTAGCAACAAGCTAAAGGTGACGCTTATACTGGATTACTTAGATAATATGTATAAGAAGAATTAAAAACAGTTAATGAATATTTTTATGCCAACTAGAGCCCAGAAACAGATCTTGCGAGGCAGATCACTTCACGTGGGCGAATAACGGCATCAAATGGCGCCAATTCCAACACAAGTACCGTACATCTTCCTATTAACACATGCCTTTACATATTTTCATAAAAGACAGCTTTTTAAATTTTACATCCATAATTATGCAGGTACTACTTTTTAAAAGTAAATAATTAAATTAAAGATTTTAACTAACTTCTCGTAAGTCCTAATAGTTAATTTAGTGATGCCGATAGAGTCGGATTGATTTTTAAAGAAATCATTATTTGCATATGAACAATTTATTTTTATTTTCATTATTTTTTGATATTAGGTACTTATATTTATACATTTGATAGGCACCTAATTAAAAAAGTACAAGCTGTGAAGGGGTACTGTTTATTTTTTTGCAGACTTATTTTTGTTTTATGTTTTAACACTACACGGTAGAACATTATAAGAAAATGAGTTTCGTAGCAACCAAGTATGCTACCTGCGATACTTATTATTTAGTACAGTCAATTTTTACTTTCGAACGATGTAAGTTTGGCGCTACCATATTGCGAATTTTGAAACGGTTCATTTGTATAATGAGTGGGGGCGTTACGTAAACAAAGAGTTGGGCGGACCAGCCACCGGGCGCCACCTCAAACCCCCTCCTTCCCCTGTCCCTCTCTTCATTCATTTCAATCATCCTGCACCTGCGCAGGGGCATATATTTGCTAATATCATGAAACCTTGACTACTAGGTATGTAGGTACGACATTCACAAGAAATTACTAACATGCTTAACACATAGCTATTTACCGAAGTTATAATATGCTTTATTTCATCGGCTTCACATTAATTTTGTTTATTTTTATAACAAAAATGTATATTTTCATTTATAAAGTACTTGCATACCGCGCAAAATAGGTATATTTTATATTAAAATATATTTCCATTTGTTATAATACGAAAAAAAAAAATTTTACTTAGCTTGCAGGTAGGTACAGTAGTGCCTAATTACTTAAATAATTTAGGAAAAATAATGCCTATGATGGAATGAAACACGCTACCGCATATACTCGTACCATAAAAGGCAGTAAAGGAAATTTAAGAAGTAAACATTAATAATACTCTTTCATTTACATTTAACATTAACAAAAATATACTCCAAAAGTCCACGTTAACTCGGCGACCACATATGGCGTCGATTCGCCGTCACCCACTAATTGAGAGCGACACTAGACAAATATATCTCCTTTTATGGTCACGGCCGGTATAAACTATACTGATTGGTAAATAAACATTATACAGGATCGTAAGACTTAGATGAATCAGCTCTCGATCGGGCCGTGATTAGAAGCGATTAGCATGCGCCTGCGCGCACAACGTCTACCAAACGACCCACGTGGGAGGTGGGAGGACCCATCGGGCTATTGTCTTACAACATGTTATAGCATTATAATACGCGTATTGCACACTATTTATGTAAATGTGTTTGAAAATTCAATTTGTCTATTGTTATTTATTCGACAAATAATCATACAGCTATATGACAGTTTCACCTTAAAACCTGTAAATATATTTCACCTTTGTCTCTATTACTTAATAATAATTGCATATAACGCAATTTAGGTGTCCCGCTGCGCCTTTCCTTTAGCAAAGCTATTTATTAAATGTATCGGTAATGTTTTCCATCATAACAAAGCACAATATCGTAAGGTGAAGGTTCATGCTGGCTTCCATTTGTACTTACTCTTGGTTACGGGCGCGTCGGCGCTAACAGATATCCTGTTTTATTGTTAACCTGTCAGTATAATATATGGTCGACTCGCGTCGATTTTATCTCAATGCTGGACTTTGGATATCATCGACCACAGAAAGATAGCCGCTGCGTATGGCTAAACATCACTCAGAGATATTAACGGTCACCCGCTACTTCGCCACGACGCGCGTGCCCAACGTTTCCGACTGTTTTATTGGTGTCGGCGCCACTGACAACTTTCACGTCTCGCAGACAATGACGCTCAAATTGGAAACTAAAATGATTTTTATAATGCGCTTCTAGCCTTGAATTGATTTATTGCGAACTATGGTTTTGTATATGTAAAGAAAATCGAGAAAGGTCGTCGTACTTAACATAGCCGAGAAGTTATTTAGACTATTTGACAGTTTACTTGTTACTGCGTGAAATAATAGGTACTTCTAACGAAAACATCCAAAAACATTCCCACAGTCGTCGATAGCTGCGGAAAAAAAACAAAGTGTCTACGAATTAACACGTCTCTGCAGTGTGTGAGTATGAAAACACTCGCGGCCTCGCGGAGAGCCCTCGTGCTGACGAAGAGCTGTCGCCGGTTAAGCGCAACTTTACCTGACGCCACTGTATAACAATGATTGTGCGTAAGATAGTTATTGGATGTCTTTTAATTTACATTAATTTTAAATACTCGTAGGTATCTGACTATGACAAGCTTTGAGGGCCATTCACATATAGCGTATAATAAGAAACTTATGTCAACCGTTGTTCGAATATTATAAGAGAAGGAACTCTTTAAGTGAGCAATGAAGAATAATAAGTTAGGTATCTTAATAAAATAATGTTAAATACATTATTCTTATGTTATGGAAATGCATAAAGGTAGTACCTACCCTATGGAAGACGTAGGAGTAGATGTTCTTAATTTTTACCATAATTCTGCTACTGCGATAGAAAATAAGGAAAATAATTATTCGTTATACAAATTAATTAACAGTTAAAAGTTAACAAAGCTTTCAAAATCGGAAAGCGAAATGTATACAGTAATTGGTGTGACACATGTTAGAGTGCAATCAGCTAAAAGTAATAAGTAACCGTGTGCGACATTCGGAGGCGATCGTGGCCAGAAGGAGCAAATAAATCAGTATTTGCCGGTAGATGGACAATTTAATTATTGATTTATTGTCGACTGCTCCAAGAGAGGCGGCCACCTAATTGGTCATGGCGAGTTCTCGCGTGACAAAGACAACGTGGAAATTATTTAAATAGAAATTCAGCGCTGAATAAAATATATTATTTGATATTAAGTTGAACACTATTTATAGATTTCAAACATACCTAAAATGTGAATTGTTTTTACATAAGTAGTTTCATGTAGAAATAATATTTGCGTTTAAGTATTTATTCACTAACAGAACACATGTTTAGCTTGTGTATACTGTCATTTAAACATTTCGCACTGACCGGTAAACTTTACCGGACGCCGTGTGATGGTAAACCAAAATACCGTGCACCAGAGCAAATACAACCGCAAGGCGCAAGCCACTCGCCGGAAACTATACAAAAGTATGTATGTTCGGGTATACTAAACCGAATCGCAGCAAAGCAGCAGATTTGAACATATGTAATATGGATACAAAGCACAGTTAAATCCTAGAATAAAATTGTAAATATATCATATATTTTATTATTTATAAAATTAGTAAACGAGACATACATACGCCCTAAGCTATATTATAACAATATTCTATCTTCTTAGGTGAGCAATGTCGAGAAATTTGAGGTAAACGCTTGGTCGCAAGACAAGCACGCACTCGGCCCTCGTTTCAATATTTTAGTAGCGATCCAAGACAAATAGAACTCCTTTGTAGAGGGTCAAACGTGTGTGAAGAGAGTTTCCGTGTCACTCGCTAGCTCGCTTGGTTACACATTAGCGCTGACATCTCTGACAAATATTTTTTGTTTTCCCATGATCACTATTAGCTAGATGGTAGGCTTGACATATTTTAGATGTTTGTTGTTATAACATTCTTTCCTGTGTGAGTTTCATCCATGTCGCCTTCAATGACGCATCTACTATATGACCGATAATGTTTATCTAAAAGTGCTAGTTCGTAAAGAAGTTACGACATACTTATACGAAACGGGTCATCTAGGTATAAGTATAAGAAGTTGACTATTCAGATATTTATATGGGTTTTACAGTTCTTTTAAATACAGATGCGGCAGCCAAACCAAAGAGTATAAAACCGCTAATGTTAAAGTAACGAGTCGCGCTGTCTTGGAGATAAGGTATCGGTCGACATTCAGTGACATTATAAGAACTGATACAATCTGAATCGTTTTAAACAAATATTTTGATTAGTCTCACTGCTACAAATTACGCATGATAACATCAGCGGCAGTTGACTTTAAGTTGCCGAACTTTAAGTAAAGATTATTCATATCGCTGTATAAGTACTTATATTGGAAAGGACAAATCCTTATGGTGGCCTATGACCACATTGCAGGGACAGTTTTGTACCAATTTTATGTTTCTCGATAAAACGATATCTATACTTATAATGTTGATAAAAGTTGCAATCCAATAAAGTAATCTTCAGGTTAATAAATAACACTGAATGTTGTGATACAAAATTAATATTATCAGAGATACAAATAACGCCGTAGTAATATCTTCTCATAATCTGTACCAACATGAAATAAAGTTAATGTAATCGGACATAGTTTTGATAATTATAATTAGGAAAATAGATATAAAGTAATAATTTACATTAATTTTATGTGTCTTAACATATTCTAAATATAATTAAGTATTCTATTCTGATATTTATGTACCTAAGTATATTTCAATAGAGAAATTGCTCTAATAGGTACGTCTTTTTAAATTTAACCATAAAACTGATTATGTAAGTGTATTTTATGCACTTAACATGTAGTGTCAAGAATTTTGCATACGTAGATAAAGACAAGGATAAGACGCTCATCTGGAAATGCCATTCCTATCTCAACACCATAAATTTATTGATATTTTAATGTCACAAATGATCTGTATGTAACTACGAAACATTTTACTGCAGTAAGAGACCTAAGAACCGATTAATTGCAAATGATTTTGAAGCTTACTGTGACTAAAATAAGTTTGGAATTTGTCTAGGATTTCAGATTTTTACACTATTATGTACTCTACCATTTGACCAACGTGTTTTTCAAGCGAGCGCCTAGCTAGCCCATAAGTTATCGTGTGTAATAAAATTAAATGTAACACATTTCTCTTTTTCATATAATCTTCATAATTTATACACATTTTTAGCTTGCAACGGCAATCGGCGCCTCGGGGCACGCGTGGACATGCTGTGGCTCACTAATTCACTACCTATGCCTGTGTGGTTCCTACTTTAAGCGCGCTTCATTTGAATGTTATACGATAAATTCATATACTTACATGAAACCGTTGCTTCAATATTAGATATAAATGTTAGTATAACTTTACATTCATATTTATAATTTATTGAATATACATAGTTAGTTTATAGTTGATTTTAAACATCTTATAGTCCTCATGGTCAATCAAATCAAGAAATATTGATTTCAGATTCTAAATATAACAAACATTGTATTTAATTTTGGTTCATAACATTTATATGTAAAGAAATAGAAGTAGACCACAAGATTAGAATACATTCAGTCTTCAGAACATGGTTGCCTTCTTTTAAACAGTCACAAAACCTGTTTAAAATATCACTCTGCACTTTGTTTTTGATCAATAGTAAAAGTAGCATGCGCTAACTTATATTCATTTGCAATCTTGCTCTGACTTCTTACCCAACATCGCATAAGCATAGATATAGAAGTGCATGGAATCTAGACCGAAATGTGACATTATAATAAATTATTCTGATTATGTTTATGCGCATTAATTAATGGCGGATTCGTGTCACTACCGGGTATGATCAGCAAAGCAAATAACAATTTAAACAAGTTAAGCGAAGTATTGCTCGTCACATATTTGAATAAATTTGTAATTTAGTTGGGTTAATGTTTACGTTTCATAGGCTTCAGTAGTGAGTAGACACGGGAAACTTGCCATCTGTTCAGTTCTTGTATATATGTAAAACTAGCGACTCGCTTGGTGGGATCGTCCCTAGGTACCTTTTGGTTAAATATTTACAAACTTTGAATGTCTCCCTAGTTTATTTCTAACTAGCCTATTCTTTTCAGCGTCCCTCCCCCCTCACCGCCGCCGTCTTGCACGCGGTGATTATTATTTTGTTTCGGAGTTATGTTATAGTAACTGTGATATCTCGTAAGATATTCATTGAAATCAAATGATGCCAAGAGCAATTTTGTTCAAAATTAAATACTTGTGAAGAATAACTTATTTATTTAAGTAAGGATTAATATCATTTTTATAAAAACACCTTCGCAAATAATGCATTTTCTTAAAATAAATTTAATTACCATAAAAAAGGTTACAGCGAGTCAACCTTAAAAGATAGACATATGCTATCACGGACTTTTTTTTAGAACTTTTAAAGAGGAAGAATTCCGTCATACATGATTTTTGCATAACTTTAACCGTTTACGCAGCGCACCCCACGGAAGCTCTCAAAAGGAATATTTTTCTCCCGTTTTTGCAACATTTTTCTTTGGTGCTCAGCTCCTATTGATCTTAGCGGGATGTAATATAGCCTATAGCCTTTCTCGATAAACGGACTATCCAACACAAAAAGAATTTTTCAAATCGAACCAGTAGTTCCTGAGATTAGCGCGTTCAAACAAACAAACAAACAAACAAACAAACTCTTCAGCTTTATAAATAGATCTTTTTAGAAAGAGAAACTTACTTTTTAGGCTTTTAATCTATATCTATAGATATAGATTAAAAGCCTAAAAAGTAAGTTTCAAGCGTATAGCTTTAAAAATAACGTAATTTCAATACAAACATTCTTCCCCTATTTCAACCCCTTACCGCCTTTTTTTTCGCCTTAAAAAATAGCCTATGTCCTTTCTTAGGCTGTAGGCTAAAATCGGTGTATCAAATTTCATTTAAATGGGTTCAGTAGTTTTGGCGTGAAAGCGCGACAGACAGACACACGGACAGACAGAGTTACCTTCGTTAATTTATAATATTAATAAGGATTGGAAAGTCTGTGATAGATAGATGGATAGATGGACGTTACTTTTTACACAAGAACGAATACTACTGAACGGATCTAGATGAAAATTTAAAATATATCAAAGATGCAGAGAAAACGCATATAAAGTTAGTTACAAAACTAGTTTAATTCCCATTACTTAATATGTGTTTGTTTATTATTTTGTAATGTTTATTTAATGGAATTAGGTATATAAAAAGACCATTGATTTTCCATACTTATTCGTTGAAAACAACGATATGTAGGTAATACTCTGTTTGATTTATTATGACTAACCTGAGGCGGTAGAATAGACTACCTATGAGTCGGTCTCACCGGGAAACTTTATAGAATGAGCAAAATTCATCAGCAATGAAGGTTGCGATGCCGTGATTTATGCGGTGAAGGGTGTGCTCTCGAGAGGCAAGGCAATAGAGCGCCTCCTGTGGCGGTGGACGCTGTTACCGCGGCTCTCGCGTCTCCCGTCAGGTGGCACGCACAAATAACGCAATAAATACCCGCTTATCGCAAATCAGCTCGTCTCACCGAAGGGCGATTTATTCATGAGCCCCGCGCATATGCTTAACCCCGCTTACATTTATCATCGACACGTACCTCAGTCAATTAAATTAAGCCGGACCATCGATGATAGCGCACTGGAACCAGATATGAGATTTTCCCATACAGGCGTTATTTATTGCTGTGTAATTTGTATTCATATTATTGTGCTGATTTAAAGCAGATTTATAGACAAATGGCGTGGTGTTTGATGATACCGCTGCTACCTAAGCAATTACTGTTTCAAGCATTATCTTGTAAGTATATCATATTCATAGAGAATGCTTTTAATTATTGACGTTTTTGCATTATGCAATTGCATATTATAAACCGACCGCGGATTTTAGTTTCCATTTGGAAACATAATTATTTATAAGCTAGAGGGTTGAATGGAGATCCTATACCTATATCTCAAAACCGTTGATTATTTTTATAATTTTATATGTATATTCATAATACATTATTATTAATATGTAAATGCACAAAAAACGAAGATAACGTATATGGTCCGCTGCTCCACAACAACTTCCCTAAAAATGTAAAACGTGCATTTGAAAATGGTTTTATTATATAACGGTTAATCTACAGTGATTAATTAAAAGTTTAACTGTAATTTATACCAGCTTTTAGGCCCATTCTGATTGTGAACATCGATCATCTGTCGTCGAGCATTCTCTACTCGTAGTCGCATTCATAGCGACGCTCGATGTTCCTCATTGCTCTTCCGTGTACCTATTAATTGTTACAGCTACAAATAGATACGATGGTACGTCCTTAGATGTACAGAATACGTGAAGTGTCGTTTACCAGTATTTTGTTACTGTCTTATAAATGTGGCATAATCAAAAATAGTAGAGATTGATTGAATTTCATAAAAAATAAATATGTACCAATAGTATAAGCTTTATTTTGATAAGATGTTAAGTAGATATTAAAATAATTGATTAATTTAACCAAGAAAAATAAGAGAGAGTAAGAAAAATATAAAAATATAGAAAGAATAAGTAAGACAAAAAAAATATATTTAAAAACGTATTTTTTTATTTAATTAAAAAATATGTAATGTAAAATCACATCGCAAGTCTTGCAAATATGAATGTTATGGATTAACAAATACTAAAAATCCGTCAAATGAATAATCAACATATTGTACCAAGATCTATACTACCTGACAAGTACGTTTAAATAAGTACATATAAATAAAATTGATGTGTCTGTTTCTATATTCAAATTAACAACCTTTCACTTAAGGCATATGAAAGTATATACGGCACATACATTAAAAAAACAATTTTTAAATTTTTTGTTTGTCTGTTTGTTCCGGCTTGTGCTGGACTGACTTTGGCGGGACGTTCACTCGCCGATAGCTAATTTTATAAGGAGTAACTAAAGCAACTTTTTTTCGAAAATTCATTATCTTAATTACGGGCGGATTTTTGAGCTACACACTTTAAATTAGGCAGAGAGCACAGTTTTGTCATAAAACCCAAGTGGTGTTGGTCAAATCTAACCAAAGGGATCCTTTTAACGCGCTAAACGTTTTATACATTCATCCCAGCATTATCCTTTCGACACGGTAGCACTAATTGGATGAGACCTCTGAACAAAAACGTCAAAGAAACAAACATTTTAATAATACGGACGCTCATAATTTCAAGGCGCAAAGGGAATTCCATTTAACATGTGAATTGGATGTGTCGGGTCGAGGTTGAGACGAAAGCCATCATTATAGAAAAAGAAATGAAGAATGAATTAGTCAACAATTTACTAGAATATTTGAGTTTTAAAACATAATATTTATCGTTGTTGCAGATGATACTGCATGATCTACTAAATATATTATAATGATTAAGTATGGACATTTTTATATTAAGTTATTAAGTCTATAAAATGCAAAATCATGTAGAAAGTAATCAAGGTAGTACTTAGTTGGTCGATTACATATACTTATACAAATAATGAAGATTTAACTCAGTCGAAACTCTACATTAAATATTTATTGAAATCTTTATTAAAATAATCATTACTATCGACACAAATCGGCTAAATCTATAATTCTTAGATTTTTTTTCTGTAACTTGTCTGTGATGGCGCCACGGTAAAGTACTGAACAACATTCAGGATAGTTTTTACTTCGGTAGAATATTTCTTTTTTAAGAAATCTATACTAAACGTAACACTAGGGACAAACTAGTATACTATTTTTGTTTACATTGTACTGCCTTAAACGAGTAATTCAAACCATATAGGTACTGGAGTATAAAATAAAAATGGACCTATAATGACAATATTTTATTACGACACTAAGTTACAGAAAGTATTGTGTTTAAGTGTTCATTTTAATTTTACTAATATATTATGTCACATTAGAATAGTGAAGCGATAAGGAAAGGGCATTTTTAGAACCATAAATTATTTTAAAACGTACCTATATAAAATTTAGATATTATGTTACGTGTGAAGAACCTTAACTATCGCTTACGTTATTTGGTTGCCGTCGTCTCTTGCGACAGCCGAGAGCACAATCAACACCTCTGATTGATGGGCGGACGAGCCGTGCACCGATTGTTAGTGTTTAACTAACAGTTATGATTCGAAACAAAATTGGATCTTGATTGATGGACTAATAATATAAACCAAACACGTATCTAGCTGAAAAGTGTTAAGCGCGAGACATGTTTTATAGCCCCATAAATTTATAAGTTACATAACCAAAATTATAGTTTATTATTAAAAGAGAATCAATTTATTTTAAAACATTTGAGCTTTATAATAATCAAATGTTTGGGGTTTCTTCATCAGTTTTAATGATTTTATCTAAAATGTAAAATTCAAATATAATACAAAAGTAGTTTTTATTACGTAGAGTATGAAATTCTATGATATTCGACATTTAAAAATAACTTAAACAATATGAAATAAGTTTAAGGATAAAAAACTGTTTATTTTTAAGATTAAATCTTTCACACTTAACGATTATTTCCGGACAGCGATGATCGGGTTCAGTCCGAAGGTCTGCCTTGCCCTTCGCTCTGCTATCACGTACATTTAATATTATAAGCTATTAGGCGCCTCGCCGACCCTCCATTACTGTGTCCATATCATAATACGGAATTGTCTGTTGAACGTTTAGACTTTTTACTCTCGGCGAGTATAAAACAAAAAGGCGGGATCATCGGCGCCGGGCATTGTTCTCCGCGGCCATTCGTCGCACTTCACGCTATTCACATTCAAATTAAATGCCTTGTGTACAAAATTAATTTGTCTTTTGTCTTAGTTCGCTCTGTCCGTCGCTTGCGCAGCGGGGTGCGCGAATACCTCCTCTAGTACATATTTGTACCATATAGGTAGGTAGATACCTACTAGATACTATTTTAAATCAAATATGATTGACGCTAATAAAAAGTGGTTAAAATTTAAGTTAAAATTTAATTTAATTTTAACAATATCAATTTTAAAGATCAGAAAACTTTATAATAATAAATAATAATCCCATTACCAGCAAAAATAACGAAGCCAAAATCCCTTTTTCCGTTTAGTGACGATTTCTTCCTCATTACATAAAAGATAACTGACACTTCAATTTATCGAAACACTCTATTCCATCTGATGCAAGTGGGTTACAAATGCGTTATTCCTATCAGGATATTACAAGTGATTGATGAGCCCTTATAGTGTCAATAGTTAATTTAATGCAAACATACAAACTTGTTTAGATTATTTTTAATATGTATGCAATTAATTTTAAGGTTTTTTATATTAATAATTTAATAATAATATATTTGACTGTAAGAATAGGGTGTACGTACTGACAAAGGCTCTGAGATTTCGGTATAAAACAACAAGTTAAAGCCCGACTCGGCTTAAGATGACCGTGACGAACCACGATCCGCCTTCCCAATGCCGCATCTTTAGCTACGTATAATTAAAAACTCAAACATCGACATTTAACAAATCACGGCGTGTCCGAGACGCCTCTATGATGCTCCGGGGCCGTCAATTAAGCTATTATTATGAAAAGATAAATTAATAAAAATCAAAATATTGTCTTTCGTTCTAAGAAATGATCACTAGTGAATCATCGCCACACCTCTGACAACTCAGTCACAGAAGATTTAATCTGGATAGCTCACCATGATGCTTAGTAAAACAACCATGACTTTCAACATTTGCAATGTACGAGTATAATGTATATTGCTTGCGTTGGCTTGCATAACCCTAAACAATGTTTATGAAAACAGCGGTGAGACATGAACTTATATTGTGATACCTGCTTAACTCCCTTGAACTTAATTAATATTTAATGACGAGGCGTTTATCTGTAAGATAATTTGAATCAATTGTTCGGGGTCATCTCGGTAACACGTCTTAATATAAAACAGGTTATCTTTCCGGTTTAACTTTTCATTTAAGCTTTTAGATCTACTTAAATTTTATCAAGACCATGGATATTATTTAGTAGCTTAGTCTTTTCTTAGGTTGCGATTCCCAACCTCCCCCTCCCCCTCATCGTGCTTTCACCTCGCCGTGATGGGGGGCTTAAAAGGCGCAAGGATGTGGCCACTTCGGTGGTAGGTGCTCCAGCTACTTCTCTGATTGCAGAGTAGACTCTGAAGTAACTCCTTGGCTCATGGCTGATTAATCTACTTCAGAAGATCTGCCGTGATTGAATGCGTAAGCGATCCTGCGCCGACCTATTAAGACGGAGGAGAGTTTTTTGAGTATTAGTGGGAAGTACTGACCTTTTCTAGTCGGGATTCACCTCACGTAACCACATATTTCCTACAGATGGGTGTTAATGCATTTCCCAACATTAAAAAAAGGTATGTTACACCAAAAAGAAAAGAAATGAAAAAGTACATATTATATTAGTTAACTAATACTACGGAAACTTTCATTTACCAAATAAAAGGGAATGTGTATAGGTTTTTTTCACTCCTTCATTTTGGGAGTTTGGAAGATTGTATTGCAATATTAAAGTTGTAATTAAGTATAGAAATAATGACGTTAAAGGATTTTTTAAAATTACGTAGTAAAATATACGTAATATTTCCTACACGATGCTGCCGGCGTGTTCATCTGATAGCGTCAGGCCGTGTAATTGTGAGCCGACGACAGCTCCGATAGCAAACGAATTAATAATTAAACAAGGTGACCATGTTCTCTTTTGACCGCTTGATTTCTTTTTCAAGTCACTTTATGTTTTTTTATCAACTAAAATATCTGAAAGTTGTAACAATACATATTTTATCTAAAAAGAATCATAATGTATTGTGTATTTACAGTTTTTAATGAAAAATGTTTATGTTTTTCAATACAAATCAAAAAGCCTTACGTACCTGATTGTACATGCTCACCTTCAATGATTGTTACACTGGAAAAACATGAAGGGTTCACAAGGACATTTCTCAGAATACCAAGGGAGACTAAAGGACCCGGGTCGCCCGTACCTGGTCATCGAACGGCACTTGAAACCTGTCTCGATCAATCCACCTCTTGTTGTTCGTGTTAAATAAAAACGTCTCTTGAAATACCAACCGAATGAGCCCACTGACACTTGTCATTCCGGTCCTCAATCCTTTATATTTGTCTTTGAAATGTGATGACAGTGGTACAAATTACGAGTACAAATCTGTTGGTCGTTCATAACGCGTTATCTTGCGCGTGTGATGGATGTGTCCGACGCTCGCTGCGCTTGGATCATCGTGGCGTAATTAATACGCGCCCGGCTGTGTGAATCACTGTCACTCGCTGTCTTCTTCCGCTTCGACAGATACACAGAAAACTCTTCAATTAAAACAAGTCATTGTTCATTTTGGGTCAAGAGGAGTTAGAACAAAAAATGTTACCAGAATGACTCAAGAACCCTTCACATTACTTCTCAAGTACAAGAAGGACGCC
This sequence comes from Boloria euphrosyne, assembly GCA_951802675.2. Taxonomy (NCBI): domain Eukaryota; kingdom Metazoa; phylum Arthropoda; class Insecta; order Lepidoptera; family Nymphalidae; genus Boloria; species Boloria euphrosyne. The sequence goes on along the minus strand of OX637879.1, from coordinate 6,292,401 downwards.
AAACATAATTTTGAGATAACGAGTGAATCGTAAAACCCTTGTAGTAAATAGGTTCTCGTTGGCGTGGCGCGTGCTATTGTTGCTTGCAATTTACCGCCGCTTCAATCGCTGAAATATTTCGTGCAACAGGCATGTCCAATTGCTAACGAGCAGACTGCGACGCACAAATGAATAAGCACCTCATGCATAGACTAAGTGATTCCAGAGTTGTATACCTTATATGTAACGTAATAAAGAAATATATTTTGTAAAAATATACATAAGTATATGTATATTATATTACATTAGTATAATAGTAAATTAATGTAAAATAGATAGCCGTATTTATGATAGCATTAATATTTTTATAAGTGGTATATACTACTTGTAGGCACTTAATGATTTTTAAAGGCTTTTAAAGCGAGATATTAAATAAACATAATGTTAATATTTATTGAAAAATAAAACAGTAAACATGAAAAAATATTTAGGTACTTTTTCATTTAAAATTATGTAGATACATAGTCTCAAACATAATTTAACGTAATTTATGCGTCTCATATTGATTATAGTTTTGAATTCTTTTAAATTATAAAAGGAAAGCAAAAGAGGACGAGTTCCTGTGATATACGTTTTGTAAAGATATTCAGGACGAAAATAATGAATTTAAAGTTATCAATATTTAATATTACATAAAGTCTATGAAATTGCGTACTTATTTAGCTATGGAACACTAATCTTGCATAGTACTGGCACTTGAAGGGCGCAAATTAACTGCACTTATCCCGTCTAATGGACCGGCGCTTGTGTGCGTATGCGCTCCTAGATATTGCACGAAGTGACTATACTTCCTTCATTTTAATGTGTTACATTTAATATGTTTACGAAATCTTCATAGTAAAAAATGCATTAGTTAATTTATTATTATTATTTCAAATAACAATTTTTATTTTTTCATACATGAAAAATTATTCAGCAACAAAGTAAATCAATATTATTATACATATATTTATTATAATTTATACGTAACATAACTTATTATTATTGCTTTAATTTGCCTATTAATTTTAGATAAACGATTTTACTATTCTAAATTATTACCATTTTAACTACGCAGTTCACATACGTTATTCTGTTTCTCATACGAATGCCCATTGCTCTTAGCCTCAGGCTCGCCGTCATACCCTCAACGCTTTGTTTAGCCAACAATTATCTTCACTAGCAATCAACGTCTCTCATCCGAGATAATCGAAATCCTTTCTTATTTTATTAATATTTTTACCACTAAACTAAGATTTTATTATTTTTCGTATTGTTAAAAAATACGTATGAGGATACTATTTTCAAGAGTCCTACTATGTATACTTAAATTCGAGTAAAATATAGGTGGGTGTTCATACTTTTACTAAATAATAATAATATTGTACAGGAAACATTACTATATTTATCTTTGCATGCCCATATTTTGCAAATAACTTAGCAACGAGTATATCTAATCTACCAACTGGTAGCATTACTACTGCGCCACCGTTTATTGTTACATATTGTATTACTAGACATTATTAAAGCTCTATCCTTTTATTAAAACGAGTAGATAAGCCTGTAACCATTTATCGGAAGCAATAATAAACGATGAACGTTTATAATAACTTACTCTACCGTTTTAGATAGTTTCACAAAAGGTTCACTAACAAAAGCTAGTATACTGAGCCAAGCTCAGAAAGGCATGGCATAACATATATTTAGGTATATAAAATTATCGTGAATGGATAATTAAGTGTTGAAAAAATATTATATCCTTGAACATAGTCTTAGTGTAAGCCAATATACATAACTTTTTTAGTATTTTTAACATTTCAGTTTTATTTTATTATCATAGGTAACTTAACACGTTTAAGGCAGTTTCATTTATGCAAATGGCAAATTCACAATCGGCATCGCACGCTCCGGTGTCTTTCAACGAGTGACCTGTGACCTGTCTTATAGGCAGGTTGACTGCAAGATCCCATTACACTTGTCCGCTTTATTGTCTATAAAGCCTTAAGTGCCAACGGTCTCCAATATTCCCGACCAATCTCGTTGCATAAGCACTTTGAGCAAGCACACAATTAAATTTTATATCTTACCTTTCTAAATTAACAAATTTGTTGTCATAAAGTCAGGAAAGGCCCGACAATTGATGATATTTTGAAAGAGTATCTCGAAAGAATAGGCCATTTACGACATGGCACTCCGTTCATTCTGTAATAGTAAAATAATATGGCGCTTTACTGACGAAACATCTATTACTAACAACGACATGTAAAATTTCTCAAACGTCAGATTTATACCGTAATGTTAGTCTAAAACGTCGTTATTTCACTCCATTTGGTCCTCTGTGGGAACACGTGCATGAAACCGAATCGTCTACAAAAGATTAAGAGGTGGTAATTTGACATTGATTTAGGAAGAGTACCTAAGCCTCCTTTCATCGGACGGATTGTCTTACTGCGGCGAGCGAGACGTTTTGTCTATTGCTGAGAGAAGACTGTCCTTAAAAGCCTTTATATCGTTTTTATTTATTAAAGCAAGCATTAATAAATTGTAACTAAACGCTGGGTATATTAGCTTTCATTTAAACAACTGTTAATAATGGTCATATAGAATATTTAGTGTTCGTGTTTGAGGAATGATTAGTTTTTATGAATGATAGTTACGCGTGCGGTCATGCAGCTGTGCGGTAGCGGGCGCGGCGCAGGCGCTGATGTCATCAGCTTAACTTAAATGTTTGTATTTTCCTTCGCTGGATGTCGCGTGGGCGCGGGCACAGCTTTCGGCTGGGTCCATACTAAACCGCAAAACAATTTTACTTACAAAACCTATGTTTTAATTTAATTTGTATTTTAATATTTCTTAGAAAGAAGTTTCTTGTTAATTCAACCGGAATAATATTTAAAGAAATTAAAAATTTCTTAATATAGCTCAAAAAGCTATATATATTAATGTAACCACAAGTAGTTGCGAATATATATTTTTAAATTAATATTAAAATCATTATATAGTAGAAAATGCACAGTGTACACCAGGCACACCAAAGTTATGAATGAAATAACGTTTTGCAAGAGCGGATGTTGCGAGGTTGCTTGTGTCGAATTAGGTTTAGAGCCTTATGGAGCTTGATGAATGAACCTTTCCCCGCGCACCTCTCTCCCCGCGCCTGCGTCGTGTTGTGATTACGTAGGACAGAGCTATGAAAATAATATTAGCATAACGACTTAACTCAAGTAGCTTTCAAAATTATTGTTTGGCAAAGAATGTAGAATGATATTGTATCATAATATCTTTTATAAAGCATAAAATTTTTAACAAATTCATGTATCATACATTCTCATCTTGTTATAAAAGACTTAAGTACCTTTAAAAGCTCGCAGTGAATGCTTACTTTTGAATCTATTTCTAAAAGTTTTGGTAACATACGTGCTTTACGAAACACTTATAATAGCCAATATTTATTTTATATTCTTTACATTATATTAAATTATATTTATATGTAAGAAAGTTTTTTTTAAAAATAGAAGTGTTTTTTATTTAAAAGAAAAGTATAAGCAATATTGTTTTTATTATTATTTGTCATTCGTTTAGTAGTTTAGTAGAAAATTTCCCAAATTATAAATGTAGTTAAATTTATATTTTGATAGTGTCATTAAACTACTTAATAATATTCCGTTCTATGATATATTACATCATTTGGGGATCAGTTCAATAGGTGTCGGAAAATTATAGAGCTTATTTTTAAATAAGAAATAGAGTCATGTTTTAAAGATAGTAAGCTTTAGATTTACATGAAGAGAAATTTAAACCTTTAACTTTTTCTTGAATTTTGAAGATGTATATTCAAATTAATAACTTAATTAATAAAATATGATAACTTCTTGTCCAATCAGTTCAATCAGGAGATCAATATGATATTTGCACCGACACTTAATTTAATGTCTATTACACTTTTGCCGTTCTCCAAATGAATTTCCGCGACCTCGGGTCATTTTGGATCATAAAGTGGCACATTGGCGAGTCGCCGACGGCTTACCAACAAGCTCATTCCGCGTACCTGTTATAAAATTATCTTTGACACCTTAGACTATTTATGACATTTTGAAAGGCCAGCTTGTTCCTGAATTATGGGTAATTGCGCTCGCAAATGCTATTTCTGAGAGGCGATCAATTTTATTATGTAACAATTATTTCTTCGTATTTAATTCAAGCGACATTAAATACTAAAGAAATAAACCCAGTTTATGTATTTGTATCGTCTGCTGTAATTCATACTATTATGCTGAGGTTTATTAAGCCTGTTGCGTCGGGTTGTAGATTCGATTTCACCATAGAATATAGAAAGCGATGCTTGCCCCCAAGTAAATTATAAAAATATAGGTATACATAATCATGGTACTTATTGCTGTTTACAAATTCAATAACAAAATAAAAACAGTCATAAATAAATATGACGTCTATTAATATTATATGAATCCATAGTAAATATAATCTGAGTTACATTAACTCATATTAGTTGCTATAACACTTTAAGTGCTATTCTTGTTTTAATTACAAGATTAGATATAAATTGTTGATATAGACTTTGATTATGTTAAGTATAATATTATCATAGTAATCATCGATTAATTTCTTAGGTGTTAATAGTGCGGTAGTGGCGAAGTGAAATGTCGCGAGTCGCCACGTGAGGTGCACTGTACCCGTCCCTACTTGCTTAACATAAAATTTCAATTTGCATAATGCATACAGAATATGTAAACTTATCTCCGACACGCCCTTGCGATGACATGGGCTAAGGTGTGCCAGGATAATATTATTCAACAATATTTAAGTATATAAATAGAGCACTTTAAAAATACCCATAATTTGTAATTTATTTCTTATTGTCCTTAAATTTTACTTTTAAACTACACTTTCATATAAAATTCATACCATATTTGACTAACTGACTTCACGGCACCACCCAATATTTATATTATTATCTTTATTATTATATGAATCGTTTAGAGCCACAATCAGTTCCTTATGGGTTCATCACATGCCACGATCCGTATTACAAATGCACATAAAATCATAAGGCTGTAATAAAAAGCGTTTATCAAGACTTTATTTGTTTGCTTATTATTCGTACAAAATTTATTCAATGTTGGAGGATATTTTCGACTTAGGGATTTTCAAGTTACTGCCATGTTGGGTTGAAAATGAGACATTAATGGATTATTTGCAAGGCAGAATACGATCCAACATATCTTCTTTCACGATACAATTTGATCATGGTCAAATGAAATAAGGTATTAAGAGAACATCTTGAAACCGGCGGTCGCCCTATAAGGCGTATCGAAAGAATATACACACTTTCTCGTTCTTTAGATCACTTCAAAATTCTGGTCATTGATCCACCGATTATTCCTTTATTTTAATTTGATTTAGGACCAAAATAAATCGGATTGAACTTTATTCCATATCCATATAATTTCAAAAGAAATAAAAATTTTAAAAGCAAAAATTCACACATAATATAGAGCCCATATATTTTAAACTGCCAATCAAATTCTTTCAATGTAAGAAATGGTTCAAATTCTCTCATATTGTATGTATTCTGTTCCAGGATTCTGCTCCGGATCATGTAAATCACTGTCTTACATATTGTACATAAAATTCACATGAAACTAAAAAATAAAAATAACGTTAAACACTTAATTGATTTTTCATGTATCAAGACATTATAAATTTAATCAAATGTTTACAGAGTAACATTCATTGTGAATTCAACTCAAACGTACACACGTATTCATATCTGAGCGTCTCTTTTCAAGACTTTCCAATTAAGCAATTTAGATACAGAGCCTGGCCTAACACGACATTATACGAATGTAAAACAACGGATATCGGAATGATAATTCAGAGATGTAAATAACAATAAAGTTATCAGGAAAGGCCGCTCGGTATGGGTTTTGACAATAAAATGTGTCATGGAGAGTACGGATCGGGCGCGATGCGCCGGTCGCCACACCGTCCGACCGCCGCGCGGTAGGTATTGGACGAATTTATGGGCCCCGTGGACGCGGTCGCTGCAACGTATCGGAGGAATATACACTTTATTCGAGACAGTTTCGATATCTGTACCTGTGTACACTTTGGACTTTACTTGTATTCTGTTTCGAGTTTACTCGTATCAGCTAGGATACTTTATATACATCAATACATATAATAAAATATTTAGTGGAACCTGTACGTTAAATATATATTTTTAATCTTATTGAAATAACCATTATTATTAACACTGAGAAGGATTCTATAATCATCTTTCAGTAACCGGTTCATGAGAAAACCACTGTACACATATTAATGAAATTCGCTATTTTATAAGTTATCCTATATCCGGATCAACAAATATTTTTTACTGCGGGAAAATATCATATCTCCGAGAAATATTATATATTAACCATAAAAGCGTACTAGTGTGGTAGGAAACGAATCGGCGGACTAGGATGAGTAACTAGTGTTTTAAAATAATTTTATTGGTATTGATACCTAATAATAATTTAACATTTGTTTTCAAAATGTATAATTACCTTTCACTATTTTATATTACAGCACTCAGTCTCTATCTAGATGGCTGCTCGCGCTTTAGATCAAAATCCTATTTCACTCTCAGGTTGATAGGTTTCATTGAACAAACTGTAAATTTGCACGTTACAGGCGTTGACTTGAGTTAGATAACAAAATGTCTCTTAAGGCAAGGCGCCAATCAAAGCTCATAGTGCTTTCACTATACCTGTACAATTTATACATACTACGTATAATTAAAATTTATATATAAGATACAATGAAGTAGATTTATGGAATCTACAGAAAAAAAATAGTAATAATGCAGATTAAAAATATTTAAGCGCGTTGAAGTCTTTTGCTTCCCACAATCACAAATCAAGACATAACATACTCGTACGTACCTTTAGTTGATATGACTAATGTTATAGACGTAATCAATAGAAACATTTATCATTATGTACAGAATTAACATACAAAGTTAATTATAGCTTCGATTGTATCAACTTAGGCGGTTGTGTAATCTATCGCTATTTAAAATAACATAGTACGGACAATAATGGCACAACAAGAAAGTGTAAACTCGTCGAGGAGGCGCGAGCTGCATTATTCGGAACCTGTTCGAGTTGCTCTAATTAACAATACACAAATCGTAGCTTGTATGCAAACGAGAGATAACGCTGATATCAGTTAGGGTAAGGTTTCAAAATAGTAAAATAAAATCAATTTCTTAGATATTTTGAAATATTATTGCAACAGTTTTAAGTAACTTTTTATTTGAACTTAAAAATTAATACATAATATTTATTGACATTTTTAAATACATTTTTCTTTAACACTTTTAAAGAAAAATGTCATCTGTATTTATAACACTATTAAGTAACCCTTGCTTCGCACGGGTTCGTCCCTGTGTACTTTTACCTACCTATATTTTGAGAGTTTTAAATATATGTTTACAATCTATGTATATAATATATACGCATATTTTAATTATATAGGTACCTATATAATATGGGATCCTTATCAAATAAACGAGCTATAGAATACAAAAATAATTTTACAATTAGTATATACTTAGATAAGTTCATTAACACACACACGCAATCTCTGCCTTTTTACTAAATTAGTAGGTAAACTAACTAAAACACGACTTCTTTAATAAGATCAGTTTGTGTGCACGCTTCGTTATCATGAAATGAAATTAAAAAAAGGAGATATTAAAGCAGAATCGTCGTAATTCTGGCGCGCGACAACGCAGCACTTTTATTTGGAGGCGCGTGTGGCGGCGCAGGCGCGGGTTAGAGAGGGACGTAATCGTGCAAGCTGAGGTACGTTCCACTTATAACTACAGCTAAAGTTATATTGGAATTAAATGAAAACCTTTTAAGTGCTATAATCTAAGGTCATTTGCCGTGCTTAATATTTTTAAGAATACTAATTGTCCCATAAACATAAGTATAGCATGGACAAAATTTAAAATTTATAGATATAAACCTTAACTTGTGTATAATATTATAATATATCGTGTGTTTGATTTGACAGTCTTTTTATTACTTCATCTAATATGCAAAAACAAATGCTCTAAAATAAGTAAATATAATGTGTTTTATTGAACAGTATAATGTAAGTTTGTCTTAAATAGAATATTCTTATAACCCGCGGACTTCGGAGACAATCTTCTTTTATTTATAGTCAAGCAACACCTCGCACTTCGAATCTTTAAGCCGAGGATTTAGCTTCAAAGAACTTAGTAGAATTTTGCAAATATTATTTATTTCTTCCGATTTATTGTTATTGAAGGCATGTTTAACTACATCAGTTTAACGTACATATGGTAACCAATAGCATATCGTATTTATTCCTATCCGACTATAACATAATGTTCTAAATTTCAATAGAGTATGATCATCACAAAAGACTGGAATAGCAACTAAATAATTCTCATTAAGTTAATATGTTAGACAGAAATACATTTCAAATTGATTTGATTATAGTTAAAACGCGCACAGAGTACGAGTCTTTTGTGTATGCGCCCATAAAATATTTCAAAAACCTTGTACTCATAAAAGAAATGTAGATAACAACATACTTAAATCTCTATACACAAAAAGTAATGAATTTAAGAGACATTTATGTGAACATTTCTTTCACTTTAACGGTAATATAATTGATATAAAAACATTGGCATATTAAATTCGTCATATTCTTCGATATCAAAACACATATTTTATTTTTAAACATAATATGTATATTTATTAGCTATAATAAAAACAACCGTATATTACGTTAAGTTTGAATTTTATGATAATCGAAAAAATATTAAAGATCAATGATATTCCAGTTGCATTTTCATAAAATTAACTACTTAAGTATTTCACAAACTGCAAATAAATTTGTATCAACAATATTTTAAATAAATAATAAAAAAAATGTTACATATGTATATTATACATAAAATTTGTAACAATTAAAGGTAGAAGAAATATTAAGATAATAATTGTCTTTATTTACTTATTATGTTATTGACAAATAAAAAATCACTCTATTTATTTCCATAAGAGTTTGTCATAAAATATTTAATGGTATTTGATTTATTCAAATATATTATAATCCTATATTATAACGTACTTTATGCAATTCCCGGCAATGAGGTTCAATTCTAATAGGCTATGAATAGTGAATCTGTCCCACGAAATGATGTAACTACGATATTTTTATTACGGCGTAAGATTGGAAGCGCACTCTGGGATGGCATGCGAGAAGCTGTCCGAGCTGACTTGTAATTTCAAGTGTTTACTCGGCGCGCGCCCAGCAGGATGTCCAACAACAATGGCCATATCCTTTTCACATAAAATATATGGAAAGTCCGGCTACCAGAGCCACGGATCGACGGTCAGATACAGCAGCCGCATTATACGAGCTAGCTGCTTACCGGGAACTTTTTTATGAGGGATCAAATTGATTGGTTCGGCGATAATATCTGAGTTGCGTATTGTACTCGACGTGGACGAGGGCTTGGGTGAGCACTCCGAGACCGGTAAATGCATCTCACACCTTTCAATTCAGTTTGAAGCTTAAATATTCGCGTGTTTTTACAAGCCTACTTGCATTACATACACTAAAAATTAAAATTGTTACCGTAGGTAAAATAGGTACCACAAATTCATATTACCGTAATTTAACTGCGGTTAAAATAATAATTTATTATTTTACTGAGTGCTGGCTACCAAAAATATAGAAATAAATAAAAAAAACTATGATTTGGACGAGCGTAACGCATCATCTGCGGAGCGATCAGGACGTGCTCGAGAAACACAAAACCACGAAGATAAAAATATATTACAAAATGAGACCCACTTTGTGTTTTGAAATTACAATCAAATAAATTACTTTTTATTGCTCAATCTTGTTGGGTTTTATTAAGGTATCGGCGCTGAATGTGAGAGAATAAAACATGGCGGGTTTACGCGAGAGACACGATGTTACCGAACACATAGCGGACAGATAAACAGAGGTGCTTTACATGGCCCTCGAGTTTTGGACGATAAGGCATCATGCCGTGATCATGTCGACACGAAGCCAATGGGTGCGTGATCGCTTTCTCCTCGCCCTTATAACTTCGAAACAAAATACGTAAAAGACACATTTATAATTATTGTAAAACATTTCTTATTGCCGTCCACTTGAGACAGCTGGATTTCATTTAGTGTGACAAATTACGTTTTTATTGGTTTAATAAATCACTTTTTTAATTTAAGTTATAGGATAAAACTAGCTGTGCCCGCGACTTCGTTCGCGTGGATGTCGGAACTTAACAATGTATTTTTTAGTGCGAAGTGCTGTTGGAGGATACCGATACAAATCATTTTTTTTATTTATGCCCTGAGCTTTATTAATCGTCATGGCATAACAGAGACTGACTGGGAATTGCACTCGTTTGAAAGAGAAAGGAAGTTGTTGAAAATTATAGGTATTTTTGGAATAAAAACAATATCACCGGCGCCGCAACCGGTTAATATTTCAGTATTAACTCAATATTTTTAAATTAATTGCCGCTGCTTGGTCATTGCGGGGAGTCAAAATAGCTCGCTGATATAGCCAAGAACCGGCTTGATTTCCCATGTTTGTGGAATCTCCGTACACGTAATTAGCTCCTGTTATGATGTAACGCAAGAACAGAGATTATCAATCAAATTAACTTTTCCGTCTTCTTGTACGGGGTATGTGCCATCGCCTATTTGTAACAATAAATTGGAAAACTCCTGTGCATTTTCGTAGCCTCCTAAACGTGCACTAAAAACTTAATGTTACTTCAATTTACGCACATATTGTTGTGTATAAAAGTTACGTGAAGTTATGAGACCAAATGCACATAACCTTAATTTTACTTCTGGAATTTCTCTACTTCTTCACTTTAAACTTAAATATCTTTTGAAAGACTGAACCGATTGCAATGAAACAAAAACTAAATGTTACTTCAAGTTACATTCAATCGTTGTGTATAAAAGTTATCTACATTGCTTTCGTACATTTTACGTGATGCCCGGATAAATAAACAGACAAACCGACAAACAGACAAAAATTCTAAAAATGCTGGAAATGGGTTCTATTGGTTGTCCTTTAACACCCTGGCTATTTTTTGTAAATTTTTTTGATATACAAAAACGACTTTTCTACAGTTTTATTATATGTATAGAAGATAAAAAAAGACGTGTGGCACTCTGAGACTGCCGCGGTAAAGCTATTGCATAGCTGTTTTTATCAACTTACGCAATTATAATTATTTATTTATTTTATTTATGCAGTATTTTTTTTCCTTTGTTTTTTTTCTTTGATATTAATTCAAGTTACACTTTTTGAGCGTGGTGCCCGATAAGAAAACAATTATTTTTTCTCTTATTAAATAAATGAGAAGTTAATGTTGTTCAAAATATTTTTATCATTTATTGAAAAAAACCCGATGTTCGTCATCTTGGATTTGAAAATGGACCTCATTTTTGCAATCAGCACCCCGAGAAACCTTGAAAATGACACCCATGTCATTATTGAAAAAAAACCGGATATCCGCCATCTTGGATTTGAAAATGGAACTCATTTTCGCAATCAGCACCCCGAAAAACTTCGAAAATGACACCCATGTCATTATTGAAAAAAAACCGTATGTGCGCCATCTTGGATTTGAAAATGGACCTCATTTTCGCCATCAGCATCCCGAGAAATTTCGAAAATGATACCCATGTCATTATGGAAAAAAACCCGGATGTCCGCCATCTTGGATTTTAATATGGACCTCATTTTCGCAATCAGCACCCCGAGAAACCTCGAAAATGACACCCATGTCATTATTGAAAAAAATCCGGATGTCCGCCATCTTGGATTTGAAAATGGACCTCATTTTCGCAATCAGCACCCCGAGAAACCTCGAAAATGACACCCATGTCATTATTGAAAAAAAAACCGGATGTCCGCGATCTTGGATTTGAAAATGGAACTCATTTTCGCAATCAGCACCCCGAGAAACCTCGAAAATGACACCCATGTCATTATTGAAAAAAAACGGATATCCGCCATCTTGGATTTGAAAACGGACCTCATTTGCGCAATCAGCACCCCGAGAAACCTCGAAAATGACATCCATGTCATTATTGAAAAAAAAACCGGATGTCCGCCATCTTGGATTTGAAAATGGACCTCATTTTGGCAATCAGCACCCTGAGAAACCTCGAAAATGACACCCATGTCATTATTGAAAAAAAACCGGATGTCCGCCATCTTGGATTTGAAAACGGACCTCATTTGCGCAATCAGCACCCTGAGAAACCTCGAAAATGACACCCATGTCATTATTGAAAAAAAAACCGGATGTCCGCCATCTTGGATTTGAAAATGGACCTCATTTGCGCAATCAGCACCCCGAGAAACCTCGAAAATGACATCCATGTCATTATTGAAAAAAAAACCGGATGTCCGCCATCTTGGATTTGAAAATGGAACTCATTTTCGCAATCAGCACCCCGAGAAACCTCGAAAATGACACCCATGTCATTATTGAAAAAAAACGGATATCCGCCATCTTGGATTTGAAAACGGACCTCATTTGCGCAATCAGCACCCCGAGAAACCTCGAAAATGACATCCATGTCATTATTGAAAAAAAAACCGGATGTCCGCCATCTTGGATTTGAAAATGGACCTCATTTTGGCAATCAGCACCCTGAGAAACCTCGAAAATGACACCCATGTCATTATTGAAAAAAAACCGGATGTCCGCCATCTTGGATTTGAAAACGGACCTCATTTGCGCAATCAGCACCCCGAGAAACCTCGAAAATGACACCCATGTCATTATTGAAAAAAAAACCGGATGTCCGCCATCTTGGATTTGAAAATGGACCTCATTTGCGCAATCAGCACCCCGAGAAACCTCGAAAATGACATCCATGTCATTATTGAAAAAAACCGTATGTCCGCCATCTTTGATTTGAAAATGGACCTCATTTGCGCAATCAGCACCCCGAGAAACCTCGAAAATGACATCCATGTCATTATTGAAAAAAACCGTATGTCCGCCATCTTTGATTTGAAAATGGACCTCATTTTCGCAATCAGCACCTCGAGAAACCTTTTATTATTGAAACCAAAGCCTTAAACATTATTGAAAAAAAACTGTCGTTCTAAAATCGATTTATTAATCTACAGCGCCATCTATATTATTAATTATGAGTAACGTCAGACCTAAACAACACCTAGAAGTAAACTAAAAGATAAACCATAGATGTTGCTACTCGTCGCATCACGCATGACAGGTGTTAGGTTTTTTTCGTTACGGAATTTCTGGATTCGGTCTCCACGCTCAAGGCCCGCGATAGAAGCTATGCAATAGCTTAAAATTTAATGTTACTTCAATTTACGCACATATTGTTGTGTATAAAAGTTACGTAAAGTTGTGAGACCGAATGCACATAACCTTAAATTTACTTCTGGAATTTCTCTACTTCTTCACTTTAAACTCAAATATCTTTTGAAAGACTGAACCGATTGCAATGAAACAAAAACTAAATGTTACTTCAAGTTACATTCAATCGTTGTGTATAAAAGTTATCTACATTGCTTTCGTACATTTTACGTGATGCCCGGATAAATAAACAGACAAACCGACAAACCGACAAACAGACAAAAATTCTAAAAATGCTGGAAATGGGTTCTATTGGTTGTCCTTTAACACCCTGGCTATTTTTTTTGTAATTTTTTTTGATGTACAAAAACGACTTTTCTACAGTTTTATTATATGTATAGATAAGTGTAGCCAGATATTTTTTTCTAACTAACGCTAACGAGTATATATAATGTCTATAATCAATATTATTATAGGGCTGATGTCAAAAACAAAAATGCTCGAAGCGCCATACCACTAAATTACTTTGCAAATATATTTTTTCTTTTTCTTCCTGGTTGTTTATCGAACAAGCAATCCTAGTACCCAGCAACTCTCACTGCCTTACCAGTTACATTATAAATACTATTTTACAATATGTAACAGTAGAAATGGCTCCACAATATAGCAAGAATTTGAATATCGAATTTACGCATACAGCGTACCACACGACCATTTGTTAGAATTAGAGTTAACTAGTCGTCTATTGGTGTCAACTTATTGTTCATGTTTACCATATAGCTTGTCTACTTATCTCTGATGAACGCGGGCCACAATTTCAATACTGGACTGGGTCCGCTAACTCACGTCAAACCATATTTTCATTGCGAAAATAAACAAATCAATGCAAGTCGGACAAGAGAGACACGCAGGCATATCGTTTTGATTAATGCTGATTGCTAAAGTGCGTCGGCGCATGTATAAGTAATGCAGCAGCCCACCGCTGCGTTTCCGTCGCAACCGGTTGTAGAACAATGTGCCCAAACATTTAATTATTTATCTAAACGTCAAAAGTTTCATGAAACAATTGTCACTTTAGCCCAAAATTATTTATTGTTATGAAAGAAATTAGTTATATTTTGTTTTATATACGACGGACAGACAGATAGACGGACAACAAAGTGATCCTATAAGGGTTCCGTTTTTTCCCTTTGAGGTGCGGTACCCTTAAAAACAAAAATATGTTAATTATAGCTAAGTTTTAACCAAGTGTGAAAACATATATTAAATACTCGTGTCCCACGGCTAAGGAAAACTATTTATCATCGTCCAGACTTGTAATTGTAAGCCATATTGTTAGCGTGAATTATGGACCGGAATGCGCTTCTTCCGCCTGCATTTAACACCCATCACAAAATTACCTTTAGTTTAAACTTGCAAATTGGTCATTTATTATGTACAGACTAGCCATAATAAAGTTATACAAAGCTTTTTAATGTATAATATATTTTAAGAACTGTATATTATACATACTACCATATCTAGTAAATTTAGGAGCTTTTATTAAAAAAAAACTGTTCTCATTTCCACCACATCCTTAACTTCCCAACAAGAAGATATTTTTTAACATACTTAAATGTTGTTTAAGAGACATTTATTTTTGCAGCGTTCTTTATAAAACACTGCCATATATCACACTGGGGTGTACCCCACGCGGCGTTACTAGACAAAAATCGCGTCGTCTCTCCATATATCTATCTTGTCATGCGGAGACAAAGTAAAGGATTGTATAAAAGTAAACATAAAACATGGCGAAAGCGCATCGAGTAGCCTCGGTCGGGCCATCAGCATTGTGTAGTGACGCGGTCGCCTGCGCCGGCGCAGTGATCGAGTCGCGATTTGTCGTTATTTTGCACAAGGAGGACTTATGACGGCCCTTATCCACCATCGCTGCACTGTCAACGCTTGGATTCTAGCTCCTCGCCTACCCAGTATTTCACACCAAAACAATGAGCTTTTAAATTTACCGAGACGCAAGAATTTACGTAGCTACAAGTATATTCTAAATGGTAGAACTGTTTAGTAAAGAAAAGTAGAAAATATATAATATTAACATATTTTTATACAATATTTAAATATTTTTTTTGTTTGTGTCATATAATCAAAGAAAATCATCTTAAACATACACATGTTTACTTAGAAAATGCATTGTGGAATGCTTGTAAAAAAATTTCTTTTAAATGCTAAATAAATATTTCAAATAATAAGATTATTATGAAAACTGAATCAAACACTTTTATCTCATATTTAGATGTGTTTCTCAAAATAAAAACCCTTTGATTTATAAGAAAATGTTTGAATATTTAAATAATAAAATTTTCGTAAGATAATCATTTATTCACTACATGCATATTATAATAGTATTTAATCTAAGCGTCAACAAACGTTTAATACAAGTTGATTGTGCGATAAATGAGTACGCGCAGCCGTTACCGACACAACCTATAATAAAGAGCTATCTTCTCGAGATCACCGCCGAAATCAATTTTAAACAAACGCAGGCCACACCACCTACAATTATCATTGTATCGAACAATGCGTACCCACTAAATATCGTTTCAATGTTAGAGGTCAGTCGAATCCATAGATAATAGTCGAGTCTTTCCGATCACACAAGATATCATCGCGATGATTTGTTGATTGTATACAACTTAAATATTGAAATTAACATTCGTTTGTGATATTATCTTATATTTATCGCATACTTTTTATCTCTTTTGTAATTGGTTTTAATACTTTATCAAATGTTGTTTTCAGAAATACGTCCTACGAAATACATTTTACATCCATTTTCTTATTTTAAAAATTTCTGACCCTCCGTCATAACATATTTTTGTTATGTAATAAGCCTTATATACTCAAATAGAAATGTAAAAAGTAAATGTAATGTGACACATATGTATTTTTAATATATTATTGAGGTAGGTACATCAAGAATGAGTATGTCCGCGAATGTTTCTTTTTTAGTTCTATGGATTAATTATTATAATCCATACAACTTTCGCATATTTGTCTCCAAGCTTATGATGATACAATTTTATATAAATTATATAGGTACCTGTTTGAAGAGCTATGTTAATTTCTATTGAAAAATTGCCAATAAATACAACTATAATTACTATACAAGGTAAAATTGCTCTAATTGAAAGTTAACAAGAACGGCAAGAAAAAGCTCTTGAAGAAGAGAGGCAATTGATTTATCGCTAATGTGCGCACGGCAGCCGCAGGCTGCGTGTTGTAGATAGTAAAATTAAAATTAATGATCATGTAAACTTTATTAGTAGATGTATAAAAATATCTAGTAAATCAAATACCACGCTAGTTCATTTGAAGTTTCTGCATGATCTAGTGTCAGGACACTGTTAACACTTTATTGCCATTCATACTTCTTACAGCATTCCTAGAAAGTAAATTACTTGTCGAGATCGTAAAATTAATGCCTTATACGGTAATACGAGCACTCCGGCCTGTCACTGTCAATTTTTATGATAGTAGCATTCGATATCTTGTCTTATTAGAACCTAGAGCTTGTAAAGAATAGTATTTGTCCTGTAAAGTAAGGGATAAAAATTTGATATTTACCTTATTTAATGCACTGATCCTGTTTACAATCCTTAACTTGATAAATGTATTTTTATTTATTTATTTATAATTTTTTACGCAAATCAAAACACGAACAGTGCAACAAAAACCATGTTTGAATACAATATATTATATATACATAGCACATAAATATGTATCTTCCGTCGCTTTGAATTACATTAGTACATTAGTAACTAACTAACTACCTATAATATCAAAATTTTATAATCAACTTAATTACATTACATCTATTCACATAAGGAAATTTCAATTACGGTGAATATGTGAGTACATTAAATATTTTTTGAATAATCTTATAGAAATAGTCATTATAATCGATACAGGAACCGAATCTATAGTTTTTAGAATTTATGTCCATCTGTCTGTGACCGCATCATAAGCAAACCACTGAACATTTTTGATGAAATTTTTATAATGCTTGCTGGTTATCCGGATCAACAAATAGAATATACTCTTCTTCTTGATACTCTTTCTTACTGTGTGAAAAGATATCTGGGAAATGTATTATACTATCATACAAATGTAGAGACGATCCCGAGCGGAGCGACGGTAAGTCGCTAGTGTTTTACAATAATTCCAAAAAATAAATGAATACTCTACTAATAGTGAATATATTTTTGATATTATTAGCAAAGTACACTATTATTATAAGCATTTTTATAGTTAAATAGACATAACTATAACGAATTATATTTGATACTTTAAATCGCTTATCTGTACATCAAAACCATAAATAAATTAAAACATGTAATTATTAGACAGTTAATTAATTTATTGACATACTTTTACAATATTAATTATACGATGTTACACGATATTACTATTCGTATCGTTTCCCATTGACATCCAACAAATTGATTGGTATCTAGTAACATCGTACTGGGAGTTACAGATAGACTTTATTAGATCTTATTTACTAAATGATAACTTGAAAATATAGCGCCTATCTTGAAAATTATTTATTTGTTATCAGTTTCTGCGTTCAGTATAGCGAATATTAAGTATTACTTACATTAAATGATACTTTATTTATCATTCTTGTACTGTCATAAATTGTTTGCATTAGATTGATATTGTTTTCCTTTCTGTATTGGTCGGTCTTAGCTTCGTATAACGGTCTTTAAATATCATAGTAGTTTTAATAAAAATATGTATTTTAAAGTTCATAATGCCATAACCTTTATGTTTGTTCGTGTACGAGTATTAGGTATATGCTAAAAGTGTTTCATTTTACTACATGGATGAAATGTATACATTTACGTACTACCGAGATCTCACTAACTAGTTGTATCTGACGAATGCGCACCATTGCATTCTCTTAGCCCGAAGCCTTTGCAATAAGTACAGTAGGCTACACGTTTGAATAAACAGCATAATTTAATCCTATCTTTATACTTATGGTCTAGACGCATAAGAGCTACGTAAAATTGGTTATACAAAGCTGTAGCGGTATGTACAAGCAGATACTGCAAGAGCATGATTTAAAGCCTACCTCAGATTATTTCATGAAAACTCACGAGAGAATCATTATCGCATAATGCTTTCCATCAATCGTCCCTGCATAATTAAGATGCAAAATGTAGTCCGTGCTTAAGCAAATAACACATATATATTTAAAGTTGAGTCGCTTAGTGTTTCTATGCATTATTTAGATAAAGTTTTTCTTTAATTTATTCAATGATGCTCTTATAAATTGTTTCCGGTTATGAGAAGCTCTACAATCAATAAACTGTTTACATATTATGCCCTCTAATTAAATTAATGAACGTTTAATGATATAATGATAGTTAATTACGGATTATTTTCTACTGGAGTAGTTGAAGCGATAAAAGGAATTTTCAATTTATAGTACGTTGCTGTGTTAATGTCGTTTCGACGTTTATTGGTGTTGTTTGTTTATTTATATTATATAGAGGCAGCGGCGAGGTGCGGAGTGACGTGTCGCGATCGCATGTCGAGGTGGAATATATCAATCGGCAGGCAGAGTAATGGTCGTCCGCTGCGCCGACGTCCCGTCCGACCAGCCCGGCTAGCCTGCAAATGAACTCCCGACTGGCTACTGCTCCACAGACTTTCTGTTTGAAAGTTAAATAGTTTTAATTAATTCGCATAATATCTTCCGTTAATAGTGCAGTGCATTTCATCGATACTGTTCAATATTATTACAGAAAACGCTTACAACTTAATTTATTATAATTTACAAACAGGAACCATACACCAAAGCCTTTTCTATCCAAACTACATAATACTTGCATAAAACTTACAAACTATATTGAAAGAGCGCTTTAAACTATCAACCGCATAAGTCGACGTCAGATTAAACTCAAATATTTACATGTGTACAAAGGTACAAAGATAGAAGTTTCATCTTATACAAGCAATTTGAGGTTATTTATCATGTCGAATGCTACACGACGGACGCCCATCTGGATTTTGGTGAGCAGCTTCTCTATACAGAAGCCATTATAAGTATCAGTTTCAGATCATAGATCATAAATGCATTTATTCGATGGCGGACGTCGGAGTATGGGGGGTCCTGTCCCGTGACCCACTCCATTCATTGTTGACTTTTTATTGTACAAAACATATCACAATTTTCATAGACTCTGTAAAGCGTACATAAATATTAAACAAGAATGTTACGATTCAGATATATGAGTATTTTATATGTATACACTAAATCACCGAAATACAGTGCGACCGAGCCGACTTATCTTTATTTTATGAATATCGTAAATTATAGTTTGATTTTAATAACTCATTTATGTTTCCTATTTTCCTAATATTTAATATTAATATTTATAATCTTCAAATGTAAAACTTTTTTTTATAAATCAGTTATAAGCGCTTTGTAATCAAAGCTTTTTATCGGTAAACTCTAAAAGCAAACTTTCGAAAATAAACACTTGCCATTTATGTACATTGAGCATGCGATGAAGTTCTTTAACCACTGTTTGAAAATAACAGATAAGACTTTTAACTTAAATGTATATTATGTTTCTTAGCCGCATACGAATTATTACTTACAAGTAGTTTCACGATTTCATAATTCACGATTGTTTCGTTAAAATAAGAAATAAATAAAAGGCTTTATTTATAAATAGCGCAATTTCCAGTAAAACTTGTTTTACAGCTTATTTATTACAAATTCAAATAGAATGCAAAATAGCTCCATTTATATTGTTGTGTCCTTTAATTTGTCTGTCTATTTGCAAAGTCTTCAACATGTTGTAGACTTGATTTTAATCAAAAGCTCTTTGATAATAACCTGTTAGGTAAGCTTAAAACAATGTTTCAGACGAAAATTAATTAATTAAATATATGATTACAATTATTTTAGTTAAAATAAGCTTTACGAGAAAAGTCTAATAAGAGATATAAAGGATATATTGTTTACATATCGTAAAGGAAATAAAGATAGTTATATCTTATAACTGAAAAAGTAATACCAAGCCACATTGGTAGATTATTAAGAACAAAACTTGTTTGATCTTGTAATAAAATGTTAATAATGTTCATAAATCAAGATAACGTCAATAGTTAAGAGAGTTCGACACGACGAAATAGTCCCGAGGTGAGGAAACGACTCTACGTACGAAGTGAACATAACTCTTCGCACTGCAGTTCACACTTGTCTTTAGAATACCTTTTTAATTGCTCGCTTTTTTAACAATGTGACAATAATTATTTTAACTACCTTTAATAATAACCATTCTATTACATCATGATACGTTTATTTGCCGAGTCTTGTTACAGACAGATAATTTGCCACTTTAATCCGCCGCAAGCGAAGGGTTTTAATAAAGCTTTCACAGACTTTAGAATGACTGGCATTATTGATATATATAAGTAATTTATTATCAGTTTCTTCATTATAGACTACTAAAATGTACACAACATTTACCTACATGATAGGTAAAATAATAATAAGGATAAAAGGTAAGTGAAGGGCGTTGACCTAAAATAAACTCGTATGCTAAAATATATATAAAATGAATAAAGGAGCACAAAAGAAACATTATATCATGGTGAATAAAACGATTAGGCAAAAAGATAATTTTTAAATAAAATTTGCTCTAAATAAGTTTAATTTAAATGTGCTTAAACGTGCATTGTGTCGCGTGGTTATGTTTTATGTACTTATTTGAATAACAGCACTTTATCTGTACCACAGTTACACCTCCGTCGTATGTGGACATGAATAAAAACAATACGCTCTGAATAATTATTACATTACCAAGTATAATTATATAGCTTTATGTATGAATACATTTTCCCAGTCAACTATTTAAGTATGAGCATACAAACTGAGCTACAATCGAATATGTTTAGATTTTAACATATTGAGAAATTACCATTGGAGAAATCTGCTGACATATGGCAAATAAACTACGGTTTGCATTGAATATTTATGGGCTGAAACAATATTTTACAACTTTATTTATTTATTTATTAAGATTCACAAGTGGTAATTACAATGCTACAGTAATAATTATGCTATGTTACAGAGTTCTTATTGCTAACTGCATTACCTTTTAAGGTGAATACCGCATGCAAAAATACGTGTGAATACTTTGCAAGCTCTACGTAATTACTAAAATACCCTTTATAAAATTAATTTGAAAAAAGTTAATACTGTTTTAATGAAAAAAACCTTTTTTAAATAATTTAAAAACTAAGATTCCAACCTTACTAATGGAAGACTGTATGCGTTCATAATATGTACAAGTAACTGGCACATTCGTTTCAAGTAAAAGACGATATGTGCTGAATGGGCGCGCCTAATCCTTATCAATATAGGTACTTCCTACTCAACATTTTTCCTATACGATGATAGATTTTACAACATGCTATGATAAAACCTTTTACCTATATTATTTCAATTGTGTAATTACGGTATTATACAGAAGTGTTAACAAATATTTATTATTTAGCATACTTAGTTTATAGTTAAAGAAATCATAGTATGGTAATTTATATGGAAACAATATATTACAATATTCTATAAAACCATTAACCTTAAGGTGTCGTATTAGAAACTGTCCTAATTTATATAAGTAATAGAAAACTATTTACCCTACGGTGTCATAGTGCCTAATGAGGTTGAGGAGTTTAGCAGCAGAATATAGGAATGCGAGAGTTAGAGTAATAGCTCGTTAAGAATAAATGAAGGAATATTATGTACTATTTTATTCTCAGATGTCATATTAACATTATGTATGACGGCGCCCGTGGCATTTTGAACGTCAAAAAGCTATTTCAAAAAGACAGAGATGCGGCGGCGATGCGACTCATGCACTAAGATTGTATTAAATCTACCCATAATAAATCACATCTCACCTATAAAATATAAATCAAGTGAGACATAAAATACATTTATATTGTTTTCACTTCAAAATGACAATAAAACATTTTAAATTCATGACTGATTTAATGTATTACGTGGAAATAAATACATTTATCTTTTTAAATTTACGCATATTACATTAAAGTACATGTGTGTTTAGTTTTTAGTGTTTATTTTATGCGATACGAATATGTTATAATATGTATATCTAAACTATCTCTCTTAGTATCTAACTATCTAATTTGAGGTATATTTAAACAAATTTAATAATGAATGAACTTAAGTTTAATTTAGGAAGATAAATTAAAAAAAACTGATTTTATGATGATATATTTTAATATACATGTGTAAAATAAAAAGAAAAGAAATATTTATACATAATTTAACAGTACATTACAATGAAACACCTGAGCTCCTGCGCTTAATAAAATAAAAATATTACTATGCAAAAATTTAAGAATAGAAATAAGGAAATACAATAAACCTATTATGTTTATTTCGACACACTATACAAATGTCCACGCTTTACTTCTTATAATCAATAAAAAACATTTTTATAATTAATAAATATTGTTAACCAAACATTTATCATTTTGTTTTTTATAAAGTTATCATATAAATTTGTTTCTTTAACTAATAAACCTAGCTAATTTATTGATGAAAATGAAGATGAAATTGCCGTAAGGTATTTGTATGAAATTAAATCATGTGGAAGATAAGACAGACTCGGAAAATAAATATAAAATCTTCTACAGGTTATCTGCGCCCATAAATATTTGTATTTAATTAATAGGCTTAACACGAACATTCCGCTTAGGTTAAGTGGTAATTTGATGTTTCAGTAATGTTCGGTACACGCGAATTGGGAGATATCAAGATGTAATAAAATGCGACTATGTCCGGCGCAACGCGCGGCTGACCGACCACCGAGACCCTGGGTGGCCGCTACTTGTCTTACGATAAACTTATCTTTACAATCGATCCCTTCGATAAAAATAAACTCCAATGTCCCCAATGTCGAATGCTTGACGCGCTGCGAAGCAATAACATACTGAATTTTATTGAAGCAACTATCCACATTTGCATCTCTATAAGAACCAATACATTTCCTTTACATATTATTATTAGCATTCTTGTTAAGTAGAACTCTGTCGTGTCGGTATTTTGTTATCTTTTTAATGATCTTTATAGTTTTTTAAAGCGTAAATTATAGCTAGTATAGACGTTTATCAATTCAATTGAAATCTTTTTTAAGTTTTCAGCATTTTAATCTTATCTAAGAGCAAAAATTAAATAAAACGAACAACGTCATTTTTAAGTAATTAAGTAATTAAATAGAATTACATATTCAAATCACTGACGAATTAACCAATAATTGCTATATGAACAAAAAATCAAATAATTTCAGTAAATTAATTAATAGACTCTTCTATAAAACAGCATTATAGTAAATTATTAAGCTTTTTAATAATAACAGGCGGCATGGAGTCATCTTGTAGAGCAACAATAAAAAAAACAGACCGTTACATATTTGAGTCCATATCAAAAAAACTAATGTACCGATTTTGATAAAACCATTACTGTTCCTACGTTGAAATAAATATAAGCAAATAATAGAACCAGTTACCATGCAATCGGAAAAATGCGTGGATAAAATAATACATGCAACTTAACCTATAAAATTTTGTATGTTTTTGGAACCCCTAATAATTATTATGTGTCTATATTTTGCAGTTTCAATAATATTTCATATTATGTCGTAGGGTTCGGTTAATAACTGCCCTTTTTTCGAGTTGGTTGGTAAAATATAATGTAGCTAAAATACCAAAGACCGACTTCTAAAGTCAAATTATTATCGTTATACCGTAATTTCGTTAAAATTATTATATTTTTACAATAGCTACAATGCTAGCCTGGGGCCAAAAAATAATTCATATAAGAATGTATGCATAAAATGTTGGTACAGAATATAAATCAGGTTTTAATGTTAAAGTATATCAAATTTCTGATTTCATTGTTCAGTCTAATCACAGCATAAGAACACTCAATGTCATTTAGTTGAGCAGAGCTTCATTGTCATAAATAATGGTGTATTGTATAAATGGACAGTAATGCGGCGTACGCGTCGCGTCGGTCGCGCTGTCCCACATGTGGTAGAGAGAGCACGGGTCAACGGCTGCGGAGATCACGCGCAGAGCAAATGTCAAGGCTTGTGTCGCAGGATTGTTTAAGGGTCACATTAAATTCAATCTATGATCATAATCAGAATCGTGATACTTACAACATAGTTTGTTTTATTAAAATAATATAATAATAATTTAATCAGCATGTTAGGTTTTAGAAAGATAAATTAATGTATGTAAAATGCCATAAGTAGCTATGTCTGTACAGCATAAAATTACTAGAAACAACATCTTTATGTATTGACTTACACGAATATATTCAATAGTTTTTGATAATTAATATACAATGTAAACATAAGCTAAGCTATACTTAGTACCTACCTAACTGCCGGTAGTGTAAAATGTAAATCCAAGTCCCTGGTTGAATTGTATCTGTAATTCCTCTTGTAATGTTCCTCTAGCTAGTATTTTTTTAATAAGAAGCTTTATTTGTTCTATATTCTTGCATTTATTTTGTTATTTGTTATGTTATATATTTATGACTTTTTGTTGAAGACCTATTGTCGAAAAAAAACTATTATTAATATTATATCTAACATGTGCGGTCGTTGATGTCTTTTATTTAGTAAACTAGCGACTCTCCCGCGCTTCGCTCGTGTTCATCCCTAGTTACGTGTTAACTCTTGGTACAGAATAGATAGATAAAATATATACTTGGATTATGAGAAAGACAGTGATAGCGCAGTGGTAACGCGCTAGCTTGGATATCCGAGTGATGCGGATTCGAATCCGGGTCACGCGTCTCTGATATTTTAATGTGCGAATCATTGCTTTCTTGATTACCTCTTGTCTTACGGTGAAGAAAAACATCGTGAGGAAACCTGCATGTCTGAGAGAACCTAGAAAGGTTTCGAAAGACATGAGAAGTCCGCCAACTCGCACTAAGCCAGCCTGGTGGACTATGGCCTGATCCCCTTATTACTTCGCATCGCGCGGTATGTAAGTACCTATTTGATTTAATTGTCATTGCGCGCACCATGGAGATTAGAGACCAGGAGGACCATTGCCCTAGAATGTAGTGTCTCAGAAATATTGTCAAACTAAGGAGGCGCTGCGATCGCTATGTTGTCTCAATGCCTAACTTCACGTTGACACAATAGTGACAATACTCATAAACAGCTAACTTCACAAATACTACTTACCGACGACAGCGCGTTATAAATTTTACAAATTTTCAGAGACAGGCGGGTAATGCTTTAGTATGAAGCGATGGTTCTCCTGGTCTCTAACCTCCATGGCGCGCACGATGGCAACTGTCATAAGTCGTAACACAAAACGTCGTTAGTTTTATTAAGTTTCCTTAAATTTTCAAATTTTCCGCTCAACTTCCTTAATTTTTAATTTCATAAGAACCTTCTCCTGACAATGACAAGTTGCTCTGCCATTCAGGACGGACACAAATACAACAAATCAAAATTCATGAAAATCGTCTAGCCGTTCTCGAGCTATCAGCTTATAGCTCGAGAACGGCTGGATTCGAACAAACCCTACGTTGTCCAAAACACAAGTTTCATATCTATCCGTTTTAGAAGTTACAGCATTCAAAGAAACGTTTTGTATAGAGAAGAGATAAAGATAATATATTTTAATTTAAATATTATTATTAATCCGATATCTATGTCAATTCAAAAAAAATGTCAATAAATATATAGGTATTTAGTTTATTTACAGGCATGCAGCATTGTTTGCAATTTGCGAAGCATTCGGTTATAACTAGCTTGCTCAATGTCTAGACAAGAATGAATGAAGCAATCTTAGAAGCAGTAAATGTTATTTATATAGTTTCTCTTCCATAAATGTCTCGGTCATTCAGGCGGTCGTTAAGGGGCAGTCAGCTTCTGTTTGGTAATTAGGCACGAGCCGGACAAAGTCAACAAGTTCGCCTTATCACCGCTCAGTAGTCCGGTATCTGTGCACAATCTCACGAAAACGCAATTTAGAGCTGCACCTGTCATAAACGTGCGGGGTCATTGACTGCTAAATTTCAATTAGTCACACAAAGGTACAATTTAACAAAAGCTAGATAAGTAAACAAACGCGATCCTGAGGCTATTTGGTTATGGCAGTCTCTCATCAATAATGCTTCGGCTGCGATTATATCGCCGACGCGTGTCCCGCGTAGAGGAACCTCCAACACCGTTATTAACCACACGATAGTCATCGCGAGCGAGAGATGTTTTAGTGATACGCTTTATATTAAATTACTCGGTCGTGCCTTGATAAAATATTCTACGTATTCTATTACCGAAAACGAGATAAGCACCGCCGGAGGTAAAAGGCATCTTTGTTAGTAATATTATAGGGAATGCCGGAAATATTTACGCGTCAGCAGCAGAAAGGTTTGTGGAATGGATTAGTTAATTACAAGTGCGCATAAATAAAGGAGAAGAATGCTAATGGACGCATTAAGGACGTCGCCATCCGTCAAGTCGCGTGTCGATATGGAATCAAACGTCGCGTCCGTCGCGAGCTTACGCCGGTTAATCCTCACAGGGCTTTTTGCTACCGCTTGAGCAGACTAGCCTTATTTAGTGTCACACTGACTCGATTGCGACATTTATACAACTTTATCACGTTCCATTCTTTATCGCTGTTGAGAAGAAGTAATACAGAAAATAAATAATTTTAAGAAAAAAATATTAACTTTGTTCATTATTTTACTCCATTTGAACTTAAATCCAAATGCTTTAATGTTATCATATACACCATTCAACAAGTAATTTAATTTTTATCCTATATATAAATTTATAATGATTTCACCAAAATAAATCATAAGTACTTTATACAGACATTTGTTTAGGTAATTTAATGAAATTTTTAATTTGTTTATTTTTATTACTAATGAAACAGAAACTTTGACATTTTGTTAAAACATACTAGCAACTTATCTTTGTTTCGCTCATGGGCGTCTCTAGGTAAGTACTTAACATTGTACTTTATTTAATTCTTTGTCCACCAGTTCAAGCACAATATAAACGTTCACATTATGAATAGTAATCTGATTTTACGTAAAAACTCGTAATTACTGCTTTTTATTTATATAAAATATGTGCTTTTTATAAATTGAATTATAAAAGGAACTCAATGTAAGGTAAGTTTGTAATGCGTGCAATGTTATCATACTTACATATTATCTTGATATAAGTTGATATCCTTGTTACGGCGTGTAAAACTAGTAAAATGTTTTATTTTATCATAACTTAACCAAATATTAGGTACTAATCAGAATTCATTAATCACAAATTTATGAGTTTAAAAAAATATTATTATACAAATAGGTATATTTATGTAAATAATATTATGTATTATATAAGCATAATTATTAATTACCAATGAAACCTAAATATTTATATATAAATTAAAATAATAAATAGCATCATCTTAAATTAATTAGCTTGAAAACTCACTCCACTTTAAAATGAATACTTACCTACCTTTCGTTCATAATTGTAAATTCTTTAATATTATAAAAGGTTACTCGTGTGTTAAATATAAATGATAATAACGACTAATAGTGAGTTAATCACACGTTCACTATTATATCAAAATAAAATTAAATGAAATAATGAACTGATTTTTATAACGTTTGCGCATTAACATTCATGTAATCTTTATCTGGACATAGAAACTAAACGGCTTTAAAATTACTCCATTAAGGCCTCATTAATTTCCAAATCCACGCTTTGGGGCAAGCGATTCAAACCGATAGGTTTTTGATTTATAACAAAGACAGGACAGCGAAGAGCGGTCGAAGTCACAAAAGCCGCAAGGGGCATAATTTACTTCTCACCACAATACTTCTAATTAAGATCATTCGTGAGCCCAATGAAGCTACATACTATGTACTCACTGCACAAACTGGACCTTATAAATAACTCAAATCGTAAGTCATGCCTTTTTCGTGCCACTCTGCTCTTTCCTGGGCTCTTGTAATGTGGACTCTGTAAAGATTACGTTAAGCATGAAAATGGTAGTACCTAGTCACAGAAAAAGGAATCAAATATTAAAGCGCAGTTGAATTCACACCAAACCAAATTTTATATAGTTATAATTATTTTTTTTAAATACGTTGTAAAATTATATAGTTATAATTGTTTTATTAAATTTTTAATGTTATTGTGTATTTAATAATGTAACTCTGGCAGTCAATATTATGAAAATTGTTATAAAAAAATAAAGAATATTAAAAATGAAAAGAAAAGAATGACAGGACGAGAGGATGGGGATTGATCATAGGGATTGATCTGCGAGGAGTTGAGATGGGTGGATGTTGATAGTAGTTGAAGAGTATATCTTTTATTAAATTATTTAAGTAAGAGTTCTATAGAGGAATGTAACCTTGATATTGTCATAGAGGAGGATATTGTCATGTTTATAATAGTAATAAATATTGAATACACATATTATTGGAAGCTGAAGGTTGTTTCAATGATGACTCCCACAATTATTATGAGTTTGTGTAAATTACAAATAACTTTAATAGTTAAAATGAAAGGAATATTTGTCCATGTTTTTTTTATTCCCATATCTATTAATAAAATATTATTAATAGATATGGGAAAAAAATTATTACTCCGCGTGTTTATTCTACTAACATAAATATTACTCTAAGCCAAAATATAACATAAAACCATTAACTTGTATCCATATAAGCGAGTGTCAAACCCATATAGATGCTTAGAAATAAATTATTATTTTATGACATGTTCGTTCAAATAAGTAAGCAGCTTGTTCATCATAAAATTTAATGTACAAATAGAAGTAAAATGTAAATAAAGTGGTATTATTATTAGAGATGTTAAGGACGGCAACATTCCAGACTCGCTGTCAGAGAGCTCTGAGCGGCCACTCGTGCCTTAATGATGTCATTTGAATGAGGGTAGTTGCAAATGAGATATGAATAGCCACATAAAATCGCAACCGGACTCATCGACTACCTTTCTACATTCAGAGATGTTTCTTCTTATAACTTGTTATTAAACATTATAGAATGATCTATATAATTGATGCTACTACATAAATACATAATATGTAGGTACGAATTTCATCATTAATAATGAGACAGAATCGCAAGACATGAACCTACATATACCTTCTGGGGCTGTCAATAGAATCAATAGAGTACAATAAAGTTGCTCCTTTCAGTGCAATGTAGTTAGGTCTAAATGAGGTTTGAGTAATGCAGCGAGCACACGAAAGCCTCGCGTGGTGCAAGGCATTATTGTCTACATCTCTACGCAACATTTCAACTCATTTTCCCCAAGCCAGTTTAAATAAAAGCAACCGTAATAAATAACTTAATCCTTAATTAATCTAATCCGTATTTTATTTACGTAAATACTGGTTCTTGTTTAAATTTAACTCCCAGTTATTTATAAATTTGTTACATCAAGAGATTACTCTACTAGATAGGAGGGTAATTACAGACTTTCAATTTCAATTTCGTGCTTACTTTTATATAAAATAATTCGAATTCATCCGTTACGATACCGACAAAGGGCCGATGCGGACACCGCTTAGTCAATTTATAATGCGATTAACAGAAAGAATGGCAATCCGACTGATTGCACGGATCCTTATGCGCTTTACCAAAAATCTCAATCAAAATAACGACTGACAAAGCCTCGGAGCCAAATTGTCAAGCATAAGTATTACCAGATTTACTATGAGTAATTGATTCTATTTACGTTCATCAATTTCAAGACAGTAGTTCAAAATATATCAATTAATATTTAGCCTTAAGTAAGATTGTAATGAAACCCTTATAACTATGCACGCGTAAGCCGAGTGAGCATGCGGATGAGTGATTAATATGACGAAGTGAACCCATCCATCGCGCCGTGCCGTGCTGCTGGCGACCACACGGTCGCAGCCCGCGCCACCACACAGCCCGGACTTATTCATGTTCACTGAACCGTACCTACTGACGACTATGTATCAATACTAACAGTTATTGCATCGAAGCCTTTTCATAAGATTTCACGTGAGAAAGGATTAACACTCGCTTGCTTGGTTAATCCGTCGGTGAGAAATTTCACTCGTGATGATCGATGTTCTATGTTTTTGAAAGGTGTTACTGTAATTCGTTAATAACTTTTTATCGAAATGTGATCGAACCTGATCTAATCCCAACTATGAAATTAAGAACACGAAATTTCAAAAGTGAGATTTTACTGCTATTTATGACTATAAAAGCTACAATTTCAAAACACGTTATATGGGCATAATAATCGAAGAAAGCTACAACTTACGACAGCTTTGTAGGGGGAAAGCAAACAAACAATAATAAATTGTAGCAACGATAATAATAAATGTGTAAATATGGAAGAGTAAGCCTATTCAAGAATAAATAATATCGCATTTAAAGAGAACCAATGTTGGGTGTCGTAAAATAAGTAGATCCAAGTTTCCCATTACGGCAGCACGACTGAATCAACACACAATAAGTGATGCTAGTCAAACATTCAAAAAAGATGTTATCGAGTCGATTTATCGCCGATCGAAAACGGTTACGAGCGTTAGCTTTTCTCACTTCACTAATTTAGATGTTTTCAAAGTAGCTCAATGGTAAACGCAGGATGAGCGGGTACACAGTAAATACGGTCAGCTTATATGACCGGCAAACAGCGACGTGAACTGTACACAAGATGATTTTTTATTTGTTTAGTTGCTAGTTCTGGCTCAAATACCCGTGAGAAGATGCTTGCCTCCCAAAGCGGTAAGACGCGGAAACGCCACCATAATCATGAATGACACATCACAACATGCAGGCAATCAGCACTTCGGTGACAGGTTAACTTGTTAGAAACGTGCACTTATGTCGACACTCAAAAGGAAGTTTGATTTTATTAAGTAATTATATTATAGACTCAACAATCGTCGTATTGCAATGTATATATTTAAAAAATTAAAACTTGCAATTTTAAGGTTTACATATTTAATTAAAGTATTCCATTTTACGTTGAAAGTTCATTCTTTGAAGTGTCGATTTGTTTACAGATTTATCATAATTATTTTTAACTATAAAAATACCTATATTATTAAAACTATAAACATTCTTACTTGAATATTATTCCTTTTAGGTTTCAAAGACGGTGCTTCTATTATGCTTCAGATAAGTAAAGGTCATGGTAATTATATTTTTTAAAAGAATTTCTTTTATACATTACGAATAATGAACATAAAAAGATTTGGAAAACAACCTTGCCAGACATTGAAACCTTATAGATGCGCGCCCGATTCACAACCATTTGAATTTTACGTAATGAATAATAAATCCATCCAGGATACTTTTAAGATATTGAGACTTACTTGCTATTTCTTGAACAATAATTAAAAAGGATTATATTTTTAAAGCGAAGTACCTTCATGGCCGATAGTATAAATATGTATGCTCATATACCTAAGTTCCCCTTTGAATTGTGAAAGAGAGATAAAAAGATATGAAGAAAAGTGACATCGGACTAACTTTACAGATAATAAAATTAATTTGCATGAAATTAGAATTGCTTATAATAACAAAGTTTAGAAAGAGTCAATTCGAGATTTCAGAATATGTCAAGTCGCTCGACACCATTAACTTAAGATTATGTAGAAATCCGACGAGTGAGAAATTTCCTCAGACCTTAAGCGAATGTCATTTAAATATAAATTGTATCAGACAGTGAGCTGCGGCATCGAGAGCCCGTGTACTTCTCATTGTGCGTATAACAAGATCAGTATCGACTTAATGACAATATATTGGTAATAAAATTAGATAGTCCGTACCGTCACCGAGAGAACATCGTCGACCGGAGCCCGAGCAGTGCGACTCTCATATTTATCGCGAAGTATGTAGAAACATTATCGAATGATGACTGGAATGTGCTCTCAATACTTAAACTCCTCTTCTTGATTCATAGTCTATAATTTGAGACCTTAACCCCAAGTGCTTAGTACTATATTTGTTATGTAAAAATGGAAGCACAAAGCGTGCTAGGCTTAGGATAGGAGGTCATAAGAAGACTAACTTATTATATAACTATTTTGACACTTTTATCTGTATTTATACACTCAAAAAGTAAACATTTACAAGAAAATAATAGCATGAGTTACCACTATTTTCTAGATGTCACTTACAAAATGCTATGATAAAATATGTTAACTTATCAGTAGGTACATATAAATAATGTGTCTGTAATTTCAAATAAACAGCTTTTCACTAAATGCATATGAAAGTATATATATACCTATAGAGTGCTTGCAAAAAAAATCATTTTTTAAAAATTTTGTCTGTCTATCTGTACGTCCGTCTGTCTATCTGTTTGTTTGTTTCAGCTAATCTATGAAACGGCTGGACGGATTTTGACAGGTCTTTCACTCGCAGATAGTTAATGTTGTAAGAATTAAGATTACGCAACTTTTATTTTATTGCAAAATTATAAATAACGTTTAATTTATTTTATCTTACGTCCAGCGAAGCGCGCTGGGTTTGCTAGTTGTAAATACACTCTAAAGTGTAATAAATGCACGTATTTTAATGGCACCATTATCGTATGTGAGATTTCGTAATCTTTATGCATTATCATATCTTCCATTCAAAATTTAATCTTTCATTCAGTTTATCAAATCTCAATACAACCAGTAATACATATTTTGTTACATTGAAGATGTCACTGACTTACATTAATCATAAATGTCAATGAATTATTGTTCAATGAAATTTACAAGTAAACGCCATTAGCATTCGTATTAGTGTAAAATATGATGACAACGCACCGGAATTTCTATATCTCATTGTAATAATACGAATGGTCAGTTTTAGTTGTCAATTTTTGAATGCGCAGGCGCAATATGCAATATACGGATGCCGAGAGGGCAACACGCGATCATCGATAGATAGCAATCTTAAAGATTAACTGCCTGCCGTGTGACATTACCGTAATTACTCACACGGTGATTCTTATCGATCGATTTTATTATCCCTATTAAGGAAATGCCATATGATTTCTTCGATCGACGCAAATCGGATATAATATGGGAGCTTTAATTTAAGGATTTTTTTATTATTATTATTAGTTTTTACAATTTTTAAAAATTAAAGAAAAAATATTTATTTATTTTATTTTTTGTGGTTATTAAATAAAGTAAATATTAAAAATTTTAATCATGTAAATAATAAGTTTCTTGACACACAACTTATATTTAGTAATAAGATGATTTTACTATATACTTTACCAATATAAAGGAATAATATTTTTTATGTAGTGATCGATAAATCCATAATAGATAATCAAAAAACAATAGAAGCTTCTATAGAACCATTAAACGATTTACTTGCATCTGTGCTGAAACGTTTTTTCAATTGAAACAATTAAGGTTATTAGAGCACTAACCATCTGACCGTTTTTCACTATTACCTACTACAGCAACAGACGTATTTAGTTTTATCCTTTAAAATTAATTCGTAAATCATTACAAATAATGGTTTATGAACCAATGGAAATGGATTAAGAAAATACAATGTTAAATCTCAAAACACAATATAATATGTTGAACTATTTTAAAATATAGGTAATTCTTATGGCGCATTAAGGAAAAAAATACTTGAGTGTTTTTTTTAAATGCGACTCTACATTTTGAAGTCGGTCGTTAAATCTCTCTTGAGTATAGTTATTCCGGTATTATTCCGGTATATTCTATATACACGATGTGCTTATATGATATTATTTATACTTATAAATAAAAACTGAAACATAACGTCATAGTAAAAAAATATTTTTAGTGCACAATTAAAAATGAAACTCATCTATTTATAAAGTACATTACATAATTTGTATGATTTACCTAAGCTTTTCACAATAAAAATAGAAATCGTCATTTTTTTATTTACTAAGAACATCTCATTACGTTACGTAACACAAAGGGTAATGTCCCAATATATTTTATTATTATTTATTGAGCAGCCTTTGTCGTGAAGAAGGACCTTGGGTGAAGGAGGACGTATGCACTCTTTGACGGGATCCTAAATGAGCACTTCTAAAGGTTCATGGTCCCCTAGTGTATATTTTCTGAAATATTATTAATTAAAAATAAAAATATATATAAAATAAAAATATAAATTTTATATTATTTAGTAAATTATATATACCTACATATTATATAGGTATATTTAAATATTTTTGATTTATAAATTTATAAATCAAGTTTGTAATACATAAACCATTCGATAGGCTAGTGATTTTACGGAGCAATCGATAGTGAAACACTTGATCCATTCATTCTAATTATCGAGAGGATATCAGCTGTGGATCGACCGTTAACATTAACATTCATAATGCGTCGAATCCGTTTATTTCATCAATTATAGTTCGGAACGCGTATATAGAGTTCGCTTGAGTGCTGTTAGAGGTAGTCGTATTTAAAGTTTATCTGATTCATTAATCTGGTAGCGCGTGCTGATGTAGATTAATGGGGTGGCGCGGGCGCCAGCGATACTATCGTAGGATAGCATTTATTCCGGGACTGATGCGGATCTCGGGAGCGTAGTGACCGACGCAGGACGCTGCACGCGACCAGCGGCACGCTCGATTCCTCTGTACTGCGGTAATGTATCATTAAATTAAGGATTTCTTTTTATCTGTATTATAATACACTTAAAGTACAATATGAGGCAGCCTTATTACTCTCAGGTCTAGAAACTACAAACTCTGAAGAATATGGAACGATCTATACATTATATTAATAAGCTCCAACAACGAGTAGCGTTAAAGTCAAATACTTTAAAAAATTTGATCTATTTTCTTATTGTGTAAAGCAAATAAGTACAATATGTTGATCCAACTCAAGAGTACCTACTTACCTAATTTGAATTTATTGAATGAAAGTATCATAAAGAATTCGATATATTTAAGAAACATCCATTAATTATCCAAATAATCGATCGAAGTCGTTAGGTGATTTATCTAGTTTCGATAAGATTTTAATGAAGTACTTTGATTGGGCGCACATGGACGCAGACGCAGTTATCGCTTCACCGATAACATGTGCATCATTGACTTCCTATACCTATCGTCGTATTAAGTTATTAAATTAAAAACAAAGTATATATTACAAGCCATTGATAACGAACCTTAACGCCCCCAACTTTTAGTCTCTTTCACTGTGTACATACTAATTAAGTACGTGGATCATTGAGATTAGAAATTGGAAGATATCAGCACGTCGTTCATTGTGAAAACTACTCACGATACTACTGGGTGATAAGATAAATTCAATTGGATTTTTTAGTCATTCAAGATTAATGTGCGTTTACAAATACTTATAATAAATTTATGTAAATATACTTGGTCTTTTCTCATACGCATTTTTCTTTAATTTTATATAAAAATACATAATTATTATAAAAGAGCATACAAAAGGAGTATTTATAAGAATAATATAATATATAATAGACTAAGTATATAATAAAATAGGTACATGAGGATGAGGTATAGAACATTTAATTCAAATAACACAATTATGTATTAGAAAAAGTTCATACGTGAAAAAATTTGCTTGCATATATATACTTTTATTTATTATCTCTGATTAAAAGATATAAAGACGCATCTGAGGAGAGCTATGCATCCCTGGATTAATTAACGAAAAGTAACCTTAATAGAACGTGTTGAGACTAATGATCGGGGAGAGTCTCATTTGCATGAAACAGACGACGCTAGTCTTAATTACTAGGTGAAATTACAAATTAAACAAAAATAGTACATTCGATCTAAGGACTAAACTTATTTATACTTACTACAATGATTTGAATTAATTTTAATAGTTACATACGAAAAATATTTACCTAATTTTGCAAGATATTCCATATCCCGTGACAAAATTCTATAATAGGTATTGGGTACCTCTTTTAAATATTAGAAGTAGGTATTCCTGCATGAACATATATTATAGGATACATGGCATGTTTCTCACTAAGTACTTTATTGAAACTTCATTTCGTAGTATAAGTTTTATAAATAAATAGCTATAAAAACAACGCTGCCTATAAATAAAACGTTTTATGATCAATTAAATCGACGATCCAGTTATATTAGTACCCGTTGCGTAATTGTTTATTTATTTATATATACCATCCCAATAAAAATATTGAATTGAAAATTTCCTTTTGTCTATACTATAATGGGATAAAGATGGAATTATATATATGTGATTGTGATTTTTACCTTCTTTAGCGCAAGTAGGCACTAAAAGCTTCTTTACTACGACTGTTTTGTGATTAAACTTGTTAGGTTACTTGGATATTACGATAAAACTTAATATATAAGAACAATGTTAAGCTTATATCGTATTATTATACACATAGCCAGAGATGGGTATCCTATAAATCATTTTATCTGCACATTAAATCGGATCTTAGTCGGCTCTCCGTCCAGGAATATTGTTTCGAGGCCATAAATTAATCATGTAGGCTGTCGCTAAAATATCGCGTTTCTAAAGTGAACCGTGTGGTGGCGCGGGCGCATCGTATCGGCGATAGAACATGGACGCGCAGGCGCTGAGACGCGCGCAACAACAATAAAACCATACCAGTGAGCCGCGGGCCCGCTCGCGATCATTTCCTGGCGACAAAATCTACCGATACCATCAAGCCTTCATGTCCCTTCTAACGCTCAGATATAAATCAACCGTAAAATATCGTCGCCATTGGTCAAATACGAAATCCCTTTAAAGTTTATTCAAATAAGCTATCAACACGACGGCGTTTAATGAACACGAAATTCCAATAAACCACGAGAAAATAATAATAGCACGCGGCGGAGCTACTAAGAGGACTCATTTGAATAAAGAAAATTACGCTTCATGTTAAAAATATGTCCACTATCAATTAGACGACGATTTCTTAATTATCCATTAAAATAATAGAAAGTCTTAATTGAAATGTAGTGATTGAGACGCAAAATAATTAAGTGATCAATTATTTTTGTTTTCTATTTGTATAAATAGCTTTATGTCTATGCCAACGTTTATATTTTATTTATAAATATATCTATAGGTAAGGGTATATAATAGACTTGAATTTGAATACCTATTGAAAAAAATATGCAATAAAAAATTATTGATTATTTTTATATCATATCATCAACCTACGAGTATAAATTATACATACCTGTAGTACTACATAATACCTATGTGTATACTGTATAGGTACCTATGGAGGCACCCGAGCGAAGCGAGAGTAAGCCGCTAGTATTACAATATACTAGACTAGTTTTTGCCTGTGGCTTCAGATCAGATATGATCTATATGAAATTAGATAGATAAAGATTTTTGAATTAAGAAATAAATAAAGCATTACTTATTTAGAATAACATTTTAAATAACATCATACTTATAAAATATTATTTTCAAGTTAGTCTGTCAGTTTACAAAACTTACATAAAAACTTTGTACTCGTAAACTTTCTAAAACTGTCATGATTAATTCTGTTAGTAACTCATGCAATACTTAATTTGTGTAACGATAAAAGTCGATATTCATTTAGTATTGACGTAACATAATGAAGACATCAAAGCCTACGGTTAAACCACCCATGATCATCATAAAAATCGCTGAAATTATACAGTGTGTACACATGAAATGTTGAATTATCCCTGTAATTACTATAATAGTGGCCCATTGAAACCTGCTGTTTGGTGGCGACTACGTTATGTCTCATACGAACACTCACGGTCATAGCTCATAGCTATCTTGCATTCTTTCATCGTATAGATACATGTGTATATTGAACGAATATCAAGAGGTCGAGGTCAAGCAGTTCATTATTTTCAAATGTAGGTGACAGTAAAATATTTCTGTTTTAAATTATAGACTAAGCTGTAAATGTAGCGCTTGTTCTCGATTTATTATTCGTAAGAAACGGCCAAGTGCGTGTTGGGCCACGCGCAATATAGGGTCCCGTACTGGCCAATCACATCAGTTAATTCCCTCTAATAAAAATTCGGCTTTCATAAGCCTGCAATTTTTTGAAAGACCTATCCAACAACTCTCCCCACTCCAACTTATCCAGGGGATCGACGATAAATAGAATACGATAGAACATCCCCACTATGTCTGGACGAGATAATCTTAAAAAAAATTTTCGTCATTGTGTGACTAATATAGGGTCCATGCCAAAATGAATATTGTAGAGTCTACTATAATATACATTATGACATGTGTATTGTAGTCTCTTAGTCAAGCTGCGGACAGAAAACGGACGCAATAGCAAAATTATAAGCGTTGTTTTTTGACTACGGAACTCTAATATACGTCTGGAAAAATTCATAAAAGTCTACTTACACACAATTATTTTTTCCAAATAAATAGACCGACGAAGCCGGGCGTATAACAACTTCACGCTTACAAAACATCAAACATGGACGTAATCCACGTCAATATTTGGGCTTGCCTATGACTACATATTAATTATTTTAATGACTAAAATATACTATATTACTTCAAAATTATTATATCAATAATATACTTATTTACAATTACGAACCATAATTATTGTATCAAACCTATTTTCTCGTGCAAGTTAACTGCCTTCGTGATTCATTTAACAATATAATACGATAGATATTTGAATGATGGTTGCAGGTCAAATGATTTAATATAATAATACTTAATTAAAATACATATATTTTATTATATTTTTGAAGTCATAAATAACGTCAAATATTATAAAAAAATACAATTGAATTAATTAAAGGGAAGAGACATCTTCCGTTAGGTATTGGCGTATATAAATTAGGCGGTACCAGGCATGAGCCGACTGGCACGACAGCCAGACGCACCCGCCGCGCCTTTCTGCCACGACACTAAATGCATATAAACATTGTTCCGACTGAAATCAATGCCAATTTGATTTTGCGGCCTTCATTAGGGATCCGGTTTTTCATTTCAATATGCTTTTGATCCTTAATGATTCCGCGGCAACAACGCCTTTATTCTGTATAATGCCGTATTTAGGGAAGCGGCCTTTTTGAAATTTAACGTGAACGACGTTAGCCGATCGAGTATTGAATTCATTCCTGTCACTTCGAACTACAGCTTTAGTAATGCATGATTAAATTGTGCGCTACATGTAGTGATTTAAGGAAATTCAATTTAGTGATAGTAGATGTATGTACGTATATATTCAGCCCTTTTTAACGTCCCACTGCTGGTCACGGGTGACGGGCCTCCCTTCAATACGAGGAGAATTCACATGTCTTTCGGAAACTTGCGAGGTTCTCTCAGACATGCAGGTTTCCTCACGATGTTTTCCTACACCGTATAAGAAAAGTGGTAATCATGTTAGAAGTGTTTCACACACGAAAATATCAGAGGTGCGAGACCCGGATTTGAACGCTGGGCTACCATTGTCATGATATTAGTAGATATGTATATCTATATGTCTATAAAATCATGCGCAATAATAATCTTTCGCTTAACGATGAGAGATAGGAAGTAGCTTCGGGAGACCGTGTAGCGTGCACGATCGACCGGCATCGAGAGATAGTGGCTATCCAGCCAATTAATATGCCTAATGCTAACATCATTATTACTAGGCAGAGCGCACTTAACATACTATATCCATTTACATTTTGATTTGTGTAGAGCTGTAGTGCGATTAATCGGTGAGCGGCGTGCGCCGGCGCCGCTGATTTATAGCGAACGCGCGCTGGGACTGCACACAACACGCTATGCTAGCTTTTCCTCTTATAAATACGATAAGTTAAACTCTTTAAATACAATTTGATATAACTAAAATGTAGCACACCTTAATTTGGAAAATTAGCTTATGAAGAAAAATTTTAAACAAAAAGTTACTATAATAATATTTAATATGTAACATACGTATATATATGGAACATATATTGTAATCAGTACCTATGAGTAGTGCTTGTTAAAAAGAAATTTAGATTTTTATATAAAAAGTACTAAAACAAACAATCTAATCTATTTTTTTTATTCATACTGGTCGATATTCTAATTGAAGCATTAATACGAATAAGCCATGATTTTACTTAGGAAATGCATTAAGCTGTCGTACATCAATTTTCAATTTATGATGGCGCGTGAGATAAAAAGGTATTTAAATTGCTCTAGAGTAGCTTTCGAGTAATGTAATAGGTCGTAAAAGTAGCTTCTCATTTACTCCAAGTGCTAAATCTTGATTATTAAGATATTTAAAATAAATAACCAGGATCAAATGCACTAATTTGCGACCTATAATTTTCCGAACGTAAAGGCCCATTTAAATGGGACTATATAATATGTTAGAACATTTAAAATTTTATAGCTATTTCGCTTATGGCAAATTCGAAATAACCTTCAATAAGAAAATAGTCCGCAAGAAAATGGTCTTATTATTGTAAATGTTATTCTAATGTAACCCTTTATTTTAAAAAGCTGTTATAGGATGCAATACGACTGGGAAAACTTCAATTTATATAGCTAATAAAAAAAGGTTTAGTAAATGGTTTTGCTATGTTCAGTGATCATGTTTATTATATATTACTATAATTTGCGAAATTTAAATATTACATATATTACGAGTATTTTGTCAGTGTAGTATACGTATGTTCTCTAGTGAATTAATATCTACGTGAGAGTTGTGCCAAGACGATAAGTAAGTTGCCTTAATCATCTGTACTTACTGCTTAAATAGAAACAATTGAAATAATTTATGAAAAATCTGATATGAATGCTAATTTTTATTAGTTACTGATTGACAGAACGTTACACCGTGTCTCACACAATCGTTACGTAACTTGTAACGTTATAATTTTCATGGAGATCCAAATCAATTTTCAAATTACAAGCCGCGTAAAATCTGCAATACGTTTACGGCTTGTTCGCTGGGAGCATTAAATTAAGTATCAGATGATCAGAGGCAGGTAAACGGTAGCAACTGCGGGAACTGCCGGGAGCCGATCCGCCCACTCTCGTGATTTATCCGATCGGCCCGTCGTTCTTGAGGGATTTACTGTGCGGCGAAATATCAGACACTTCGTGACGAAAGACCTATCCGTCTCGTCATACATACTTCAGAGCTTGTCCAAATTCTGCTAAAGTTGCAAAGCTCTACCTAGTCATTTATATTCAATAGTAGGTAGGTACCGTTAGTAGAACATTGACTAGATACTGTCTGATGTTTCACTTATTAGAAGCATGCAAATTAATACGTAATTAAAACATTAA
This sequence comes from Boloria euphrosyne, assembly GCA_951802675.2. Lineage (NCBI taxonomy): Eukaryota > Metazoa > Arthropoda > Insecta > Lepidoptera > Nymphalidae > Boloria > Boloria euphrosyne. The sequence continues at coordinate 6,250,568 of OX637879.1, read as the reverse complement.
TTTGCCTGTATAAAATTTTCACTGAATAAAACTTGTCTGTCAAATAAATTAATTCGCATAAATAGATAAACATTTTGATAAAAACTTAATATCATGTTAATGTATTCAAAATACAAATATACTCATCATCAATTACATTTTGACACGTAATTATTTATTATTGATTTTTATACCAGTTATTGTAACAATAAATTATGATAGTTTAATAATTTTAATGAAAATTCGTCACAGTAAATTAGTTACGGAAAATTGTAGATACAACACAATGAAAATAAATCACCGAGGCAGACAGCTTTTCATAATTTAAGCGAGATCCATTAAATACTCATTTAAATTTAATAGCTGAATGAAACACTTTTTCAAATCACCTAATTTGTCAATTTTATACAAGTAAATTACAAGTTACACATGAATGTATGCTCCAATTTGTTAACTCTAATATTCCCATGTATTATACACGTATTAATTAACTGATGGTTTTTATTTTACTTTCTCTTTATTTCTGAGGTATTACTTTTTTTTTTTTATGGGACAAAGGGGGCAAACGGGCAGGAGGCTCACCTGATGGTAAGTGATCACCTCCGCCCATGGACATCTGCAACACCACAGGGCTTGCAGATGCGTTGCCGGCCTTTTAGGAAAGGGAGGGAGGAGAGAGAAGGACGGGAGGAGGGATGGGGAGTGGGCCTCCCGGACTCTCACTTACCGGACGAAACGCGGCAGCATAGCTGCCACTTCACGCCGGTCTTCTGTGAGAGAGTGGTACTATACGGGGCGTGCCGGCCCATTCGGCTGCTACCCGAAGGTAACAAGCATGGCACTACCACTTGACTTTCGCGAATTTTGCGATATGGATTAAAATGATCTTATATTTAACGAGAAAATTTTATATAGATATGTTTAACGAGATTTAAATACTTTTTTATTTAATATAACAGAATATAAGTCAAAATAAATCAATACAGCTTTTAACTTGAATTTAGTATATTTATAAAAAGAATAGGCTTAAGGTTAAACGACTGAACGGTGAAAATCGATGGATTAAACTCAGAAGAATCAGTAGTAATACCGTAACCAAGCTAAATTGCGGCTATCGTCAAAATAGAACTACTGTTAACTGAGAGAAAAAGAATAATGTATGAAATAAGCTGCTAACATTACCATACTCGTCGGTTTATGTGTTCTAATAGTGTTTAGGCGCCCACTCTACACCGCTCGGCAACCATTCAAATTTATCACCAGTACGGAATATTGCTTATTGGTTCAACTTCCAATGGGAAGATAAAGAAAATATAATTTGCAATAAGCATTGTATATCTAAAACTACTTTAAATTTCGAACAAAGATGATTGTGTAAATATTGTGAGCAGTATTATAAAACCTCAATAAAATATATAACATCTCAAGCTATTATCTTTCAATAGAGCTGCGCGGGCACTCGACTTATCTAGCAATTAAATCGACATTCAGAAGCCAATGTGGCTTTAATTCTGTGCGAGCACGCCACCAAATACTTAACAATGACTCGGATATATGACAAATAATGTTTTGATTGGACACTCACCTAACAAATGCCATATACGTATTTCCACAACGCACATTTTTTTAAATTACAAAATAACTAATAGAATAAAATTACCTACTCATTTAGTTACCGTACTAAAACAATGATGATATTACTTATAGGCATATAAGCATGAAGAATAATGATAGCAATATAAGAATATAAATAAATATTAAACGCAAAAAAAATAAGCATTTATATTTAATAAATGATAAAATTATATTTAGTTACATATTCACTAACGAGGAAATGTATTTTAAATGTCGGCTCTGGCACAACAATGGAAACTCATCTATAAAAATGATGTAGTCATCTGCGTCGTTATTACACTCAGTAATGAACATAGTGTGATGAACTTTCATATCGGATCGAGGTGGGCCATGACATTTTAAGCCGCTCGATATATCTCATTGATACCTTCCTTGTACTCGTACATCAATTCTAATTCATATTTAGTTATACATAAAGATACATGTTAGTACTACAATCTTTAATCTGGGGATTATTGCTATAAGAAATCTGAACGTCATTTTTGAATGGTTATGGAATATGTTGTTCGATTTCAGGTTAAAAGTCAAATAAACCTGAGCAGTATGGGGCGTGTACCAAAACAGGACTCGTAAATATTCATAGCGGCAGCCGGCGACAAAACGCTTTTCATCGGCACTGCAATGGCCTCCCGACGCGCGAGTTATGGCTTACGGTTCCGGAGATGACGCGTATCCATACATCCTTAAATACAAGCCTCAAAAGGTTTTGTGAACAAAACTCAACAACAAACTCTTCCCCGCCTCTAAACCTTTCCCAACTTATAATCACCGCGGTCGGACCATAATGAAACACAAGTTTACGACTTCATTCTGGGACACAATTTTCTTTCACTCTTTCGCTCACTAAGTTATAAAGTCGTGCTGGGCAAATCATGATTATTATGCGACAGCGGTGACCAACTACTTAGGGGATATTCATGAGTCCGTGGTTATACAGTCGTTATTGGATCTTAACAGGTCGCTTTTATTTTGTAAAATAATTTTATTCATTGCAGTTATTACGTGTTATATACGAGTGTTATTATCTTTTTCCCACACAAGTTAACGCATATTATTAGAATATTTTTAAAGTTTTTATGTGCACTATCAGATTTCCTTATCTTGTTTAATCTATGTTACATATAAGATCTGAAATGTTTGTCTATTCTTTTAAAGAAATTTTATTAAGATTATATATACAATATTTATAAATAAATATGTTATGTTGATCAGTTTGCCCAAATCTGTAGGCTGTTGTCAGTTTTCCAATTCCCACAATAAATCTTACAGTCAAAGGTCACCGCCTAATTGCGCAGCGTTATCGACATATCAAAGCGCTCCAGGAGAGTAAATTTATCAATAACATGTAATTAAAATTATTTAGGTGGATCGAAGCTTTCGGGCCGCTCTTTTATGACCTAACTGTTAACCTATAATGAATTAAATACTTTTTAAGGTTGTAGGAAGCAAGGAAATAATTATAGGTACCTAATATGTATATGTGGGTGGGTACGTACCTACATATATCTTACTAGTGTGCCTATATGGTACTTTTATAATATTTTTGTCTTCCAAGTATTATATTATCATTTAAAAATACAACTCTTTAAATCACATGGAGTTGATCAAAATAGCCTGAAATATTATCATCATAATAATCAATCGTATTTCTTTCTCTCGAACAGACCAAAGGCTTCATGTCCCCGAGGCGAATTATTACACATTCGCTGCGAGAGGTCTGTGCCCGTCATTAGCCGGGACATTTTTATTCCTCTCTCTTTAATTTCCGTCAGTGGACATAAATGATGGTGCTAGTATCGCAGAGCGCCGCGGGGACGTTCAGGCCTTCTTATTCATAGCGTACTGTTTTAACTGGCCATAATCTATTAATAGAATAATTTATATTTTGTCCGTTTTTGGTGATGAAATCTACGTCAAAAATGGATAACTCCTACATACATTATCTAATAAAAACCTAATAAAAATAGAATTACAACTTATAATAATTATTCAAGTGCCATGTTTTGAGATAATGATGATAAGTTTGGTCCTCAACAGCGAATAAGTCATTATTTTATGCTACATACTTGTTCAATGTATCTTTATTTTATTGTATTAAATGTAGAGTATTAAAAAATATTTGTTTAAAGGCGCGACAACTACCGCAAGTGCCAGCCCATAAAGCTTGATATAATCTGAAAAGTCTATAATGATCCCAATGTAAACAGATAAGCGTCAAAGACAACGCGAGTGGCGAAGTGCATTTATAACATCATTGTAAGGTTCAACAGTAAGCTATCTGATAACATGGCACTAAGTGGCCGGGCGCTCGCTACGTCCGACCACTTGATGAATTATACAAACACCAATCAGTTAATTATTTTATTCACGTCGCTCAATTTCTTATCTGTCTTTGTGTTCAACATAATTGATATGTTAAGTCGATGGAACAATCAGACCGTCAAGCCGGATCGGCTTCACATGCGTATCTCCTTCAGTCAAACGACCCGCTCGCCGCCAATCAAAGCACCATTTTACGTCAGAATCGACACAAAGAACTATTTTAACATAACGCGTCAAATGCTGATCTGCTATTGTCTGCCATGTAAGCTTATTGATACCCTTATTAAGACAAAAACGAATAAGACTTAATGTATGTACTAAGAACTTACATGTACGTACAAAGTCATGTTTTTGTATATAGAAGTATGTAAGTCATATCATTTACGGTAATATAATGCACTTTATGCACATGCAATAATATGTAGTTTTAAAATAATTTATGAAAAATGGAAATGTTTTAGTTTGGATAATTGCCAGCGGAGCATAATTAATAAGTGGCGCACGTGCTGACAGCGTCGTAAACATTCCGCGTCGGATTTATTTGCCTCCATAAGAAGCGGCAATTAAATCATACCCTTTTAAAGTGCCTCGTCCGTCCGAACGACTTAACTTATCTGAAATGCATAGGATTGAATTATTAGTAGCAATTAAAGACGTCTCAAAATATGTGTTATCAATATTTTAATACAGTAGCTGCTTATATATTTAAATTTTATGTACGCGTGACTGAGTTCATTATAGAAATATTCTCGGCGTCAATATGTAAATGAGGGTCTTTAGATTAACCGCACAATGATTATGGGCTATTTTCCATTTTTTATGTTTTCGCGCGATATCGTTTTCTTATATTTAATTGTAAAATAAATTTCTTGCAAACACTTACATGTGTTTCCCTAAACAATATAACAAGCCAAAACATTTTTTTTAAAAATACGTGTAACAGCAATAGCTACGTAATCGTATATCTCATTTTTGAGTCTTCAAATGGTCTCTTTAATACTAAACTAAACTTTGATGAAATATCAGATTGCTTTAATTTATACGACCATAAAAATGTAATAAGAGCTAGATATTTAGTGAAAATAATTTGGGTGCACTTTCCTAATCTTCATAAAGCCTTTCAAAAGGTATGACGATAATATCAATGCAGCCGAATGTATCGCCTTCACGCTGATGGTTCCTATCAAACTACAGGAATGTGAGCAGGGCGATGGGGATAAGTGTTGGATTAATAATTTGTAAATATTAAATATTCATGAGCTCTACGTATGTCGCATGGTTCATTCGTTTTATGTCGACGAACTGTATTTTTATTTATCAGGAAGATCAACTTAATAATTATCATAACCAAATTAACGGTTCAGAGGAAGAAGGAATACGTCTGTAATGAAAAACATCAAGAGACTGACTCTTTTCACTCGATTACGTACCCAGGTACCCAACAAAACGGATTAAGTATCATTCAACAACATATTTTTACAACCTTAATCATAGTTATTATGTTGTCTAGCGGAAACTTTTTTTTAATCCTGTAAAACATCGAAATAAAAAATTAGTTATAGCACTCTTTATAGCTTTTATCACTGAGTATTACCTTATAGAAAAAGAATTTTCAGAATTGGTCATCCAATTTACTACTGTTGTAATTTCAGAGGTTTTCCTTTACATATGAACTTACAAACTGATAAAACTTACCTATTTTTAGTGTTATACTGTATATTACATACGAAATATTTGCGCAATTTAGTATTTAAATTTACAATTTGAGGTACCCTATTCAATATTTAGATAAATTAATTATAATATTAATTATTAAACAAACTGCTATACTTTATAAAGAAAATATAATAACAGTTCCTACACTTTAACCAATAAGCAAACGAATATCCCTAATCTATGTAAATAAAAATGAATGTTGGTATGCGCATAACTCAAGAATGGCTGGACATTTCGGCTAATTTATTTTATTGTATGTTCCTTAAGGTCCAAGGAAGGTTTCAATAAATAGTAAAAAAAAAAAAAAAAAACAAAATGATTTTTTTGGTCAGCGCAAAACTCGATAATGGCTCGACCAATTCGGCTACTTTTTATTTCGTATGTTCCGTAAGTCAAACGAAAGGATTTAATAATAATAAAAAAAAACAAAGTTTGTACTATTATACTAAAGTGTACCTACCTAGGGACGAACCCGAGCGAAGCGAGGGTGAGTCGCTAGTTTATTAATATACTCGTAGGTGCCATTGCATTACATTGATTAGATTTCATTGATAAAGTATGAAATTAAATGCTCCATAGGTTTTGTTTCAGAAAATGTATAATTTTATTAGAAATGTCATTAAAACGTAATAATACCTACTTATAAAACATGTAAGGGGATACGATAAGCGACATTTATTCCATAATACGTAATCAAACCGGTTGCACCGAAAATTTATGATCATAAATACAATAAAAGTAAAGAAAGAAAGTAGAAACAACAAACAAGTTTTTGGGGATGTACTTTGTCTATCCATATAATAAAATTTAACTCAGTCGATTCTTTACTTTAAATGTATATAAAATTATATATACAAACCTAATTTAAATAAATAGTCATTATTATCGATACAGAGACCGAATCTATAATTTTAGCATTTTTGTCTGTTTGTATGTCTATGACCCCATCACGAGATGCCACTGGACTGATTTTGATGGGTATAATGATAGCTGGTTCCACCAGACTACCAGCTATCATTATAGGACAGGACATTAACAAAAATCGATTTCTAAAAAGTCAATACCTACTACCTGTTAAAACATACCATAATAAATAATTTGATGGGTGAAATGCAATGATATTTTAACTACAGATATGTTATACGCTCACTAAACAACCGAAAAAAGTGTTCCGCGCTGCACACATACACACTTTTCATTCAAGGTACATGTCAAAATGATAGAAAGGGGATAGTCGATAAAATCAATAAGAAAAAAAGAGACAGCTAATGTTGTCAATTGCGCGTCAATGTAAACAAACATTAATCTAGCGACCGATGACATATCAGAATATTAGGCAAATAATTGAAATATATTGATAAATCGAAGTATTCTGCGTTCTTACATGTGGTATGAGATCCCTTGTGTTTTATTAACTTTGGTATCATAATTGGTGCATTTCCTAAATACACAGGTGCCATTTTTTTTAATTTTGTAGCAGCGTACCACTCGTCGCCATGCGGTGACCCGTGACACAGACTAAAGGCAATACGTCCTATAAATTAGGATGTTTTCGAGTTTTCACGATTGCACGCTCATAACATATCTATAGTTAAAATATCATTGGTGAAATGATTTCGAAATGAAAATATTTATAAAATATTATTTTAATCATTATATATAAAACTAGCGGACCCGACAGACGTTGTCCTGTGCGCTTGCGCAAAACAACGTTGCCTAGCAACGACTTGTTTATAATTGGATATTTCATTTATTGTGTAAATGTATAAATAGCTAATTAATTCAAAAAATACATGTTGTAGTGGACCGAATTGTGAATCTAAACCATTCTCGAATGCACTCGAACACGCACAAAACATTTCATCAAAATCGGTCCAGTCGTTTAGGAGGAGTTCAATTACATACACACTCACAGAAGAATTATATATCTTTGATTATATAAAATGTCTAGATGGAGCGTCAAGTGCGCGCAATCGTGTCAAAAAGTGTCAGCCAACTGTTGGCTGACAAGTGCTTACCCGCCGATTAGTACAGATCGTGCCGCTTTATTGTCGCTACGTATTTTAATAAGTCTATTTTTTTAATGTGATTTATGGGAGAATTGTAGTAGCTGGTATCATTATTTACGCACCCAGAGACGTAGACGCACAATGTAAAACGACGCCTGCACGCACACATACTTAAAATTGTTGACCTATATATATATATATATATATATATAGGGGAAGTGACCCAAATATTGGCACTTTAAGACATGGCTATTAATCAAATGAATGTAGAATTGTCTTTAAACTATTTATGTTGATGTTTATTATGTTCTAGTATTTCCAATATAATCTACTTTTAAGATCATACGCTAAAACAAATCTATTTTGTCGTATAAAATAAAAAAATAAGATTGTGTATTTTTTTTGGAAAAACCAATTATTGGCACCTATAATCCTAATCATTGACACAGTTAATGCTAATTATTGGCACTTCTAATTCGTTTACTAATTCTACTTTGTCTTTAAATATAACTATCGGTATTTTCGTAAATTATAATTTAATTTGTAAGTAGGTTTTATACAAGGAATAGTTCTCTTAAAACAGCTAAAAAATAGGTTCTTTCTCTAAGCTCAGTTCATCCATCTCTAACAGATTTTTACATTTCATCATCGTTTGAATCTGCAAGCATTTTAAAAAATTCTGATGCACTGTAGGCTTTTCTAACTACCCTTCTTAAAGTAGAAGGCACAACATCATCATCCTGTTTCGTACACATTTTCTTCTTCATTTGATTCTAGCTCTACTACTTTTTCGACATTTTCAAAAACATTATCTTTTTCCGCTTCTTGAATATTTAGTAAGTTTTTCTTTACATCATGTGCACTACTTCTTTTTCTCTTCCCTTTGCCCTTACCAGCTGTGTTTTGTGTTTTGTTTGTCTGTGTAAGTATTTTTTTCTTCTCATTCTAATTTTCTTTTTTTAACACCTTCTTCTTTTAACTCTTTTGCCTTTTTCTTTTCTGTGTTGGATCTGGGTACCTGAAATTCTCTTGCAGCTTGTTTCTTGCTCATTCCAAATTTGACTGCATTTAAGGCCTTTTTTAAATTCTCATCATCATATTTCATTCTCTTTTCTTTAGGCTTCGCTTTACTTTTGGTCTTCATTTTCGTCTTTATTCGTATATATGTAATAAACCATTTATTGGCATATTATCGACCCAATTATTGGCGTAGTGTCCATAATGGGTATTAGACTCATTGGCACTGTGCCAATTATAGGATAACCAAATAATTTATTGATATTCATTCAGAGGAAATGTAAAGTTAATAATGTTAAAAGGCAATGAATAAAAAAGAACGGGAATAAAATATTTGTAAAACGACTAATTATTGGCATAGTGTGCCAAGAATGGGACTATGAGCTATTTGGCATCCAGTAATTGGCACCCCCGATTAATAGCGAAAACATAACTTTTTATCACTTAAAATCGTTACCATACTATGCTTTAAGCATCATACAATACTAAGCAAGTACACTCATTTGGTCTCTAATTAAACGAGCATAATTAGAAATGTATAATCAAATTGACTTACCTTATGAAAACAATAACAAAATCGGTTTTCATTCACAGCGAAATTTTAAGCGGCTACTTTTGAATGAAGTACAACGGCATCAAAGATTCAGCGTTGGCAATTTAATAATGCAATATTACTACTAAAATATTGTTGTTGTTAATATTATCTTGGGCTAAAAGGAACCTTATTATTATAGTTTAAATGCATAAGTGCCAATAATTGGGTGAATGCCAACATTTGGGTCGTTTACCCTATATATATATATATATATATATATATATATATATATATATATATATATATATATATATATATATATATATATATATATATATATATATAGCTCGAGTTTCACTCAGACAGATTCATACTAACCGCCAAATATTTTATTGTTTTACTAAGATATTTAAACGCATAAATAAAATATGATCATTTTCTTTTTTATTTCTTTAATATATTGTATTTGTGAGAAGGATGTACGAGAAGGATCAGGCCACGGTCCACCTCGCTGGTCAAGTGCGGTTTTGCGGACTTTACTTTACTTGTCTTTTGAGAACTTATTAGTTTAATTTTACCTTCTTAACTGAAAATATCCCATATCTCAAAAGCGCAAAAATTTGCTATCAAAATTGCTAATACTTTCTTAAATTAAATTTACAGTCAATTTAAATTTTTAAGCCGAAGTAAGAGAGTACGTCTTTTTGTTTATTTATTGTTTTTTCCTTTTGTTATTAAAACTTTCATTAAACTAAAATTAAAATGATTTTAGGTACTTATAAGAAAAACACCATATTTAACATTTTTGTGTGTCTGCCTGTTTGTTCCTAATGACTGCAGTGGCTGGACAGATTTTAACGAGACCTTCACTCGCAGATAGCTGATGTTATATGTAACAAAGGCTTTACTTTAAGTAAAGTACCTTACTGCTTTATTTCAGTCACTACGTATATTATTTTTTTAGCGCAGTAAGGATGATTCGCTTGTTATGAATAAAAGAATTCAGAACAAAATTAAGAATTTTTAGTTAGACCTTATAATTGAATGAAATTATTTAATTTCTAACCATCATTTCAAAAGTAACTATACTAAAATTTCTCAACTATTTATGCACCCGGCAGCCGCGCTGTAGCTTTTATTGCTTTATCACGATCGATATCTGATCCGAGTGCTTCGCTTCTCGGCTTAATTCAATAATTGTCTTAATCGTATAAATCATGTATATACAATATACATATATATCATTAGCGGGATTTAACCATCCAAAAGTAATAAATCCTCTGGCGGCAGAGCCACTAGCTTGACTCACGGTAGCTATGCAGAGGTGCAAGCGTAACAAATGGGTACGTGTGGGTAGAATACTTACTACACGATACTCTACTTATTCATATAAAAAACTTAATTTAAGCATTTGAAATTGCTTGTATTAGTCTAAAATTTCATTAAAACCTTTAATTAAATAAACGTCCAATGCGCCAAGGCAATCATATTAATAAGTATTATTCACACGTGGTAATCGTAACGTACTCATAGGTATATGAACGTCATAGATAATTTATCATCGTAAATACTGCGAAACTTACATTATATTTCTTTTTAAAGATTCCGTACCTCAAAAGGAACCCTTATAACATCACTCTCTTGTCTGTCTATCCATATGTCTATCTGTCAGTGTGTAACCACCGATGTTCTCGGGAGCGGGTGGACCTAGCATGTTATTTATACCAGATACTTCTATACACCTAATAGGGATTATAGTCCCCATTAGGTATAAAAATCAAGGTCCAAAATCAATGAGTCAACACGATAAAAAGATATGGAAATACCTTAATTTTCAATTCTTTTTATTTTTCGGAATTTTCCCCTTGCTTTACAACCCCCTAATACCTTGCTTTTAACCAAAATAGACAACTCTAGGTCTTCAGGAAGTACCCTATAATGGTACGGAACCCTTCGTACGCGAGTCAAACTTGCACTTGACAAGTTTTTTTTCCAGTAGGTAATGTATCTCAGTCAAAGAAAATTCTCTTAATAAAATCTTTTTTACTTTCATGCTCACTTTGTAATATTTTTAAAATATAGAGTCACGAACTATGTGGAAATGATAACTACTCACTTTGTTATCATTTTCAACGCTTATTACCCAACAACAGCTAATAATTTAATTTTATAAAAATATATTTATATTAAAAATAATATGAAACTTACTTTTACGTTCGTTAAAAATGATCAGATGTATGCTTAAATCATTATCGACTAATTTTATAACAACATAAATAAAGGTGAGGTACTTAATATTAGAGGTAAATAAAATCCGGAACTACTGTGGACCGGATGCATGCGGATCACAATGTGACATTATGCCTGAGTGACAGCTATTTTTGCCTAGAAATATCGATTGGCAATTAAGTGGTTATGATATACACGTATGTAAGTCAAGAGCTAGTATTGTACATATTAAAAAAGTCCGTTAAAAATAATCTTGTTGTTTCTTCTTCACTGTAACTGCTCAATAGTTTTAACTTAATAACAATTTATTTATTATTTATTTCAACCAAAAAATTACAGCAATCTTTACAGGAATAATCTAATGCGATTGAAGTAATATTTAACTAGAACTAATAACAACTAACATACATCTGTACTTTAAAATGATTTAAAAAAACTGGACTTAGAATAAAAATACAACCACGTATAATAATAATAATATTTTGAGTAGGTAATAAAAACAAATTTTAAATACTCTACCGCCATAATTACATTAACAACGAATAGACCGCTAAAACAATAATTTCATAGTTATGACAGTTTTAACTATGTGTGGACAGTGTAAACGAGTAAAAACGTCATAAAATTATGAAGTCGCACTGTGTCGACATGTCGCTAGACGAGACGAAACGTATCCGTGAATGATATAGAGCGAGCGGCGAACTTATACGACGCACGCGCTCCGAGCGGCGCCAGTGCCAGTCCGTGCTGCGTTTCGTTGACTTATAGCCCTTGTAATGTATTGCAATGCCTCTATCGCTCATGAATATTTATCGAAAAAAATATGTTCGTATTAATATATAATGTCGTCTTAGCTCTCGTACGTGCATGGACATTAAAGTAATAAATATATCAGGAAGATCATTAACTCTGAATATCACTGTGTAATTATTTTATTTTTCGTAAATAAAATGGACGGCTAGTCTAATAAGCACATTAGGGATGCTATTAACTGCACTGAAAAGACTTTTAATGTATGTACTTCGCTGCAGGCGAGGAATAAGTTATTCTATACAATTCGATTATTAATATTTCAAAACAGCAATACTGCACCGGATCATTAAACTTGGTCCAATAAGAATATTAAATACATTTCGTAACTGCTGTAATAATAATTAATTATTATAATGGTCCCAGCAGTTGTTCTAATAATTTAAATCTAATAAGACTACGACCTTTCGGTCAGTTACAGCTATAAAACTGTTTCAAATAGCAGTATCAAACATCGAAAAACTCTTTAAAATTTCTTACCTTACTAACTTAGTAAAAACTTTGTAGCTTTGTAATTTCGACAATATTTCCACTACTCATAAATCAATATGTAATGAGACAAGTATTTTTACATCGTAAACTAGATCTTGTTTACATTCAATTAATTTAAATATAAAAAAATTTAAAAGGTAATAAAATAAAATGTTTATACAATTTTTAATCTATGTAATTTAAAAACGAAGTCTTCCAAAACGAAACTCTGCTTTTCTTGTCTAATAAAGTACATTTAGGGTGATCATTAAAAGAGTATTTTACCGCTTTTAAATAGTTAGATAGTCATCTATAGAAAGTGACGTTACATTTCTATCTTTACTACATATAAGTATTACAGACTCATCGTGAAAGTGAATCGTATGGTTTGTATACGTGGCTACTTAAATAAAAAAATATTTTAGTTGTAGGACTTGAAGTTTATATAAAATGACTGAATTTACATAATTTATATACTAAATACTTTTTTTAAATACGTTTATAGTACTTTTAAAACAAAATATATTATATACACCCAAATAAAATTGAAACGATAATTGTAAAAATAAATTAATATAAAATAAATTTTATAAATTATAAGATTTAAAATTTTTAAAGACACATAATATACAGATATTTATTAAAGCTCAATGGATTAGGAGTTGCTCGCGATAAAATCGAGCTAACAAGAGCATATGAAACAAAAATGTAAACAGTGGAATATCCATTAGGGACCGACTCTCGCGTCTTAATGAGGTCGATACGTCTTCCCGTGCATTATGAGATCAAACGAAGGGTCAAACTCATTAAATTATTAATTTAAAAGACTACACAATTAAAGGCAATTAACAAAAAAATATTTTAAAAATACAGATTTTTTTAAGCTTAACATATTTATTAATGATGTATAGGTAATATTTATTATATACTAGCGGTGCCCGCGGCTTCGCTCGCGCTAAGAGTGAATAAAATAAAAATTTTTGCTTATATACTGTTACTTATAATGTACCAAGGACTGATTCCCCATTTAAAGTTCTGGCCCTCTTTTCTGAAAACTACTGTGTAGCACCCTGCCGTGCCGCCACTGCTGCGCTTTCTAAAACTTATTTCCTATTTTTAACCAATTTTGCTACTATGTGTATCATAATTTCTTTGTGTGTTTTTCGTTAATGATAAACTGATGTACGTGGTTCATTGTTATGGACTTATGGTAAAAATTACTGTTAAATATTTCTCCTACGCAAATTGTGCCACCCCCGTTAACCCCCATAGGGGTTGATTTTCAAAAAACGCTTAGATATGTATCTCATAATTTGTATTGCAGAGCATTATTTCAGTTTCACGCAAAATATTTCAATAGAATTAAATTTCCCATACAAACTTAGCCACCCTCTTTAACCCCCAATGGGGGTGAATTTCGAAAAACCCTGAAATACGTGTTTCATCATTTGTACTAAAAAGCATTAATTCAAAGTTTCATGCAAAAATGTGCAATAAAAATATTTTTCTCATACAAACTTTGCCACCCCTTTTAACCCTTTTAGGGGTTGAATTTCCAAAAAATAATATGCCTATTTCCTTCTCATGAATGCAAACTATCTACATACCAAATTTCAGCAAAATCGGTTGGGTGGTTTAGGCGTGAAAAGGTAACAGACAGACAGACAGACAGACAGAGTTACTTTCGCATTTATAATATTAGTATGGATTGTACATTATAAAGATATTTTTTAAAGCTAATGAAATGTGCATTTTGTAATATTTAAGGAATCTGTACTAATTAAATACTATATAATGATATATTTTTCTTTTTTTGAGACACGATATGAGATGCCTTATAAGTACCTACTGAGATTTGAGATCTAATAGATGCGTTATAACTTATAAGCAAGTCAGCATATTTAACTAAATGACTCATAATTTTTATAATATTTTGTCAATAAAAATGAACATACTGATTTAGAGAATACATAAAAAAAATACAAATTAATTTTACATACGTTCTCAGATTATGATCTGGCAAATATTAAGTCTTATTCCTTTTATTACCCAGTTTAACAGTTTGGTTAAATTTTGATGAACAATTAAACTGTTACCTACTGTAAAATAGGATTGTTGTTGCAGTCCTAATTGTGGTCCAAGGGATGTTCCCATAAATATAATCCGATGAGCGGCTCCGCTCATTTGTAGCGGCAGACGGTTGTCATGTAGTCATATTAATATCGATGAATAAGAAATTCGTTATGGATAGGCTACAAGGTTGGCTATTACTACGACCATCCGACCCTGCATCACTGAACAGATCGCTACTTCTCCATATCTGTTTACTTCGCTAGGCTCATGTAAAATTCATTATTCATGTTTGTTATTGATGATCATAAATTATTTTTTCAACTTTACAATATATTTTAACTGTGTTATAAATTGTAAATAATTGACAAAGAAAGGTTGCATTTGTATATAATTTTTATTGAATATCTTCTTCTTCTATATATATAAAAGAAAGTCATGTTAGTTACTATTTATAACTCAACAACGGCTGTACTGATTTGGCTGAAAATTGGTGGGGAGGTAGCTTAGAGCCAGGAGACGGACATAGGCTACTTTTAAAGGCGAAAAAAAAAACTGTAAGAGGTTGAAATAAGGGATGACAGTTTGTATGAAAATTACGTCATTTTAGAGATTTTATTTGGCCTTTTGATTAGATATAAATAAGTAAGACATTTAAAGTTTATAAAAATTGTACGCTAAAAGGGGGTACGAGCTAGGGACGAACCCGAGCGAAGTGAGGGTGAGTCGCTAGTTATAATTAAAATGGTTAGAACTTTTGGTGGCGACAGTTATAAATATATTCTAATATATAAAATGTTTATTATCGAACTCCTCCGAAACGACTTGACCGATTTTTATGAATTTTTTTTTGTATATTTGATAGGTCGGAGAATAGATCGTAGGCTATTTTTTTATTCCCCTAGGTGATAAAGGTGGCTCTCCAGATTTATTATTTTTTTATGATTTCTACCACCAATCCTTATTTTTTAATAGTGATTAGAACACGGGCGGAGCTGAGGGAATTGCTAGTGTAGTATATTAAGTATAATTTGTGACACACCGTCGGCCGTCGCTCCCGAGCGGTTTATTCCCTAGATATGTTTGAACAGTTAGTATAGGTTTTTAGAGATGTGATATTTTCCCGCAGTAAAAAGTATCCGCTGTGTTGTCCCAGGTAAAGGTAACCAACTATCATAGCACCAAATTTAATCAAAATCTGTCCAATAGTTTTCTCGCGACACAAACAGAAAGACAAAAAATCTAAAAACTATTGAGTCTAATGATTCGGCCTCTGTTTCGATAAAAATGACTATTTCAATAAGATTTTCCAAATAATATTTAGTGTACAGATTCGACTCAGAATTTTATTACTATATGTAGTCCAATAGATATATTATAATTAAAATATAAAAACTTTAAGTGTTTTTTTGTGTTATATTTAATTACTATAATTTGATATAAAAGTATGCACGTTCAGTACCCCTCTTACTGTGAGTACTGAACGTGTATCATTCAGTTGTCTATTTTTTATTACCTGCTTCATAAATCAGCTTTTTCTAAAAATATGTATGTACCTATGTCTACCTACTCCGTTTCAAATTTAATAAGCTGTCATAATTGCCTTCCATATTGTAGGTTAAAATTAATTAAAAGTATAACGTAATAAGCATATTAAAACCAATAAACGCAACATAGCTTGCCGACAGATCGTGTTCGCAAACGAAGCGTGCGGCGTGCTGTGCGGGGGGTCTATGCCGCCGATCCATCACGAGCCGAAACTATACGATTATACCAATAATCGATTATAACCAATAATCAGTAATCGATTATTAAGTGAAATTAATTTTATTGGGTAATAGCGGCTTGTGAGTGCGGTCGAACCGTTTTAGTAGCGTGGTCCGACAAGATGCCGTTTCATATTCGTTACCGCTATGGAGCGCTTCCAAGCAAATTTGTTTAAACAATAATATTGAATTATAAAATATATAGTACTTAATAATTTACTGTGAAAATTGCAGTTACAAATCACTTGAATCAGACTTGTATCGCATAACAAGTGAAATAGCATAAAATTAAAGGTAATACTTGATGAGATATAGGTACCTACTCATTACTCATACTACATATATAATGTACTTATCTCTGATAGTAGGTATGATTAGAATTTAAAAAATCTAATTACATCTAAATTATTTATTAAAATAAGTACCTATAAGCCAATACTACAAGCATCTTTAAATATTACACGTCATACCCATACCATTACAGAAACTATAATTGATATAAAGTACCGAACAAAGGAGGTAATGATGGTCAATGACATTTGCTTGTCAATAGATATATTATGTAGATTATAAATTACATCATTTTCTTACAGTGTTATTGAGGTAATGGTGTTTCAAGTTTAGCTCACAGTTGACCTAGATCACCTATGCCACTAAACAATCTTTGATCACAGCATAGTACACTTGAGTGTAGATAAAGTACCTATATGATAAATGACTTAATAAAAAAAACAATCGAATCTTTTAACAAAGTGGATACGTAGAATGCACAAAGCTAAATGTATGGTACAACACTATTCACATGTATTTTGTGACATTAGGTTAACTACCGTAACTCTTATCAAACAAAACAAAATTAAAGAGTGAACAATGATCTAATGTAAATATCATTACGTGTGGCCAATCCATTCGAATCCTCTTTACAGGCCACGATCTAACTAAAATAGTACCTTTATTGCACTTGAAAGAAATTACTTGTAAAATAAAAGAAACGATACTGCGAAAAACCTTCCAAGCTTATAAAATCTTTTATGCACTTTCTGTTTGCATGCTAAAAAATACGAATTTCCTTTATGGACATAACTAGGTATTTTGATATAAAGTAAATATGTACCTACTGAAGCGAATTTTAAAAATATCTAAATAAAGTATAACAAATAATGTTGAAGCACAAAATAATAATCAATTACGCAAAAGTCATAAGTCGTTACATGTAAAGCATGGCCTAATGGGTGCGCTATAAAGTAAGCGGCGTGGCGCGCGTGTGGCCACCGTTACCGTAACACAACAATGCACGGCTGATATAAAGAAAACATTTTTTATTTAAATTCCATTATGCACTGTGGTCATTATATAACGGTATGCAGCCATATAAACCCCATCTTAAATACAAGAAACACATCAACTTAGGTACCTGATCGTATTATTATTCATATTAGTATCATGAAATTTTTTATGTTAAAAAATAACATCGTAATTTTGTTTATACTGTCAATCACTGTGCAATCTTCAGTAGTGTACATTCAAATTTTGTAACGCGTAGATAGGTACGACCAGAAAGTGACAGCCGTGCAAATTGAACTCATTTTCTTCTCAATACCGCGTGACCCTGTCGTTATTATTTCTAACTTGAATATATTAAATACAAGATAGATGTCGCTCAACTATTTCTCATTAGCTGCTTTTGTTACGTTCAACCGCATGCAATAGTGGAAATCACGACAGCAGACAATAATTAACAATATTAATGACACAAACCTCTTTATAGATCCAGAAACGTTTGATCCACTATAAATCAGTGCGCTGTGTCGATGTGCTTAGTGCTTGGAGCCTGGTGCTCAGTAGTGTTCCAATTAATTAAATACATCAAGGGAGCCCGCCGACTATGCGCTCTATAATAAAACAGTTATATGTAATATGTTTATATAAACTAAAACAATTATGAATTAATTAATAGAAGAATTAGGTACATTTAAGAAATATTTTTGTTCAGATTGTAATAATACCTATATAATTATAAATGTAAATTATTTATTAGAAACTCATTCAATATATTTTCATTAAAGTCACCATTCATATTAATTTCTAAGACATCTTTGTTCATTTAAAACAAAATACAAAATATACCTGTATGCATATAGATATAATTCACAAACGTGCAATTTGCACTTTGCTCCCATCATTACATTAGATTTCATGGTAAGTTTTAAGTATAAACTCTATTTATCATTCGCAATCAAACTCGACCGTGGTAGCATGATTAACCACTTGTGTTATCGCCGGAGACTACCAACACTTACATGCGTACATCATTCCAATACTCATTCGTCATACTAGTTATGTTTATAACATTGCCAGATGAAACTCCATCTTTTTTACATAAATTAATTTGTAACCGGTCTTGCATATAATATCACTGGTCAATCTACGTTTGACAAGTTGTGTAATTACTATAGTCTCAGTTTCTTCACATGCAGCTTATACATAGATAATCGAGATGTCTGGTAATAAGAAACATGTAATGTAGGTGACAGACAAGCACCTGCAATCAAAGTCAGCCCTGCGATGTTTAATAGTGTCGTGCGGCACTATCTGATGCGAGAGCAGGGCTGCCAGCCGTTCAACCATTTGCAGTATGTAATTATCGCAACAAAACTTCATAACTTCACTACGGTCCTGCCCCTTCAAATAAGAATGAGAGATATTTCAGGCGGTCTACGCAGGTATGTTGTCAAATGATTACTCGTTGCTCGAGAATTGTTAATAGAATTTAATTGCGGCTTGGTATCAGATTTGTAATTCTCAAAGCGGTTTCGTATGATAAGCAATTTAACAGCACATAAATCATTTTTGAAATATGAACATTAAATCTTACATCCATACTAATATTATAAATGCGAAAGTAACTCTGTCTTTCTGTCTGTCTGTTACCTTTTCACGCCTAAACCACCCAACCGATTTTGCTGAAATTGGATATATAGTTAGTTTGCATTCATGAGAAGGAAATAGGCATATTATTTTTTGGAAATTCAACCCCTAAAAGGGTTAAAAGGGGTGGCAAAGTTTGTATGAGAAAAATATTTTTATTGCACATTTTTGCATGAAACTTTGAATTAATGCTTTTTAGTACAAATGATGAAACACGTATTTCAGGGTTTTTCGAAATTCACCCCCATTGGGGGTTAAAGAGGGTGGCTAAGTTTGTATGGGAAATTTAATTCTATTGAAATATTTTGCGTGAAACTGAAATAATGCTCTGCAATACAAATTATGAGATACATATCTAAGCGTTTTTTGAAAATCAACCCCTATGGGGGTTAACGGGGGTGGCACAATTTGCGTAGGAGAAATATTTAACAGTAATTTTTACCATAAGTCCATAACAATGAACCACGTACATCAGTTTATCATTAACGAAAAACACACAAAGAAATTATGATACACATAGTAGCAAAATTGGTTAAAAATAGGAAATAAGTTTTAGAAAGCGCAGCAGTGGCGGCACGGCAGGATGCTATACAGTAGTTTTCAGAAAAGAGGGCCAGAACTTTAAATGGGGAATCAGTCCTTGGTACATTATAAGTAACAGTATATAAGCAAAAATGTTTATTTTATTCACTCTTAGCGCGAGCGAAGCCGCGGGCACCGCTAGTAAAATATAAATATCTTCAAATAAATGGTGTTTATAGTAATAATATAAATATGTTGAAATGTTGTCTATATACTTAGGTTTAGGTACGAATAGTCTAGACTATGAATATTGCTATTTTATTTTTATTTATTTTATTTTTATTTTTTATATAAAAATAGTTATTTTGAATGTTGTTGTTGTTAATTTGTATTTGTTGTGAACTTTGGCGATTGGCACATATTCACTATCACAGACTTAAAGTTCTTTTGCTCTATGAGCGACACGCACTCGAACTAAATTTTACTTTAATAAGAAATTTTACCACACTATAATATAAATTTTTACCCTGCTACTTATGTGATACGAATTTTTTTTAGATAAAAATGAAAATGGTATGTTTCAGTTGTTGTAGAACACATACAAATTTCATCTTTAAAAAAGTTTGTAAGTCATTAAGCTAAACCTAATAAACATGATTTACCTATTTCACTCGTCGAGAATCACGGAGAAAAATGATTCAAAATAATAACAAGACAACATGTGAAGTCAACCGAAAAGTCATATTAGGTATATAGTTTAAGTGAAGTATCCAGCACAATCCGTTAATACACGCGAGCGCGCTTGTTGAAGCCATTGTGCAGCCGCCGATGATACATTATTTTTATAACAATAAATCGTAAGTAAAGCACCGCGCAGTGCGCACTACGCACCCGGTGGTCTTAACTATTTGCCGCTCGCGTTTCAAGTCTCTCAGTGTGCTACTTAAACAAAGCTAAAATTATTTTATTTGTAATGGTACCACGCTGTAACTACGAGGATATTGTGCTCTTTAAGAGTCAAATGTTTGACATTATACATTAAATTTTAATATCTTATTAAAAATATTGTAATTGAAAAAGACATTGCAGCCTTATAGTAAAATATATAGATTATAGAAGGATACGTGATAAGGATTTATTCTAAGAAAGATCATAAAAACTAATAGCCCCTAACATAAGGCACTTAATTTGTTTTTTAATTAGCGGATGGTGTCGATTCAAACGCCACTAGAGATATCAGCGATAACCAAAATGTAAAGTCTATATTATTACCCTATATTTTTAATTTAAGATAAAGTTAGCCTGGCGCTTATTAGATAATACAAATTATATTATTCTTAGATACTCAAAATCGCTATTTGAATTATAATATTGTACATATTTTTAAGTTAATTTCGAATTGAATCAATAACATTCGGATAAATCATTAAAATTTTGCCAGTTATATTAAATTTTATATATGTATTACACAAAATAACCGCAGGGGGTGCATCATAATTTGATTAGCACATGTTGCAGTAATAAACATCTTGCATTTAATAAAACACATAAACTGAATTATATAAAGATACCTAATTAAATAAATTACAGTTACTTAAAAGATCAAATTCCGATTAGTTAACAGAAAAAGGCACTTTTTCTAACATTTGATTCAAGATACGTAATTTGGACATATTTATTATAAAAATACGGAATTAAGAAAGCCAATAACGCTGAATATTCTCTTAATCAAATGTCAGATTTAGTCAATTTTTACTTTAATGATAGAGGCCGTCGAGTTAAGCCTATATGATTAATATCATCAGAGAGGAATAAAATTTGAATTCAAGGAAAAGTGTGGGTAATGTGTTGTGCGTGTGTGTATGGCACTACTGAAGCGGCGCGCACGTCGCGCACGGAAGCACTATCGCCCGCCCATCACCGCTTGATTTACGACAAGCTTTCTCAAAAACATTTCTGAGTCGACGTAAAAATTGAAAATAAAATAAATGTGCTACTCAACATGTTATACAATACTAATAGCTACTAAGCCGTAACTCTATGATATACCTACTAACGATTCACCTCGCTGTGCTCGGGTTCGTAGTTCGTACCCAGTATAAAACAGAAACAAATCTATTCCACTAACCATTAATTTTTCCAGGATCAAAAGGACCTATGTACTATTCCAGATTATGTTACATTATCTGTGTGCAATGTGTCTGTAGGTATAATTGAAATCCGTTCAG
Source organism: Boloria euphrosyne (assembly GCA_951802675.2). Classification (NCBI taxonomy): domain Eukaryota; kingdom Metazoa; phylum Arthropoda; class Insecta; order Lepidoptera; family Nymphalidae; genus Boloria; species Boloria euphrosyne. Next base: position 6,228,331 of record OX637879.1, on the reverse strand, counting down.
CAGTTCTGCCATGATTGAGTTGCAATAATCCATACGTCCAAACTTTCGAATTATAATATTATAATAGGACGTTCTTTCCACAAAGATATTTTCATTACCATTTTTTTAAACTTCATAAAAAACATCTCCCTTGTCCTTAAAATAAATGATCATCTTATAAAAAGTCATAGAAAGCTCTTTCCAGGAGTCTATAGAAATAATATCGAATTCATTAAGTAGTCATTGAGCGGCATGTGAGATGTTGGAATCTGATAGACCATTACTCTGAATGACGGCGCGCGTGCCTGCGGATACACTACCACCTGTTTAAATTGACCTCCTGTGTGCCCCATCTACTAACATTACGAGGGGACTTAACGTAACTATTGGAGGTCACGTTTAAATGGAAACGTTACAGCAGCCGTCGCCTTTAAATAGGAAACGACACGTTTATCCAATTAGAAATTCACCATATCTTTGTGATAGTTGAAGAGGAAATTTGAGCAATCAACTTGCAGAGCGCCTCAGCGTTCCTATCACAGTTTATTCAATTGAGCTAGTAATGAAGTTATGTGAGCTATAACAGAATAAAACAGACGCTCTCTTAACGTTTTTTTTTTACTATTTGTCTTATTTGTAAACCTTACTTTTGAAATATTTTTTTACCAAAATGCATATAGGTACTTACTGACAATAATTATAATAATATTATGATCAAAAAGCGTGTTTGACATACCTTTTATACTCACTAATAATAATAATTGTAATAAAATTATAATTATTATTAGTACTTCTGCTTCCAACTGGCAACTTGGCAACACCAAATGTGACAACTGCTTATTTCAATTTGTTATTCATAAATAAGTATATTATATACCCACTATTCACACTATCCATAAAGTATTTACCTACGTAAAGTTAATTAGGTCATAGACAAATTAATTTCAAATCATGTTTTGCTCCTTTATACCTACATACATATTTAGAAACAAAGAAAGTATTCTATAGAAGTGTGTTAAATTATATGACAACCAATAAAACAAGACATCCATTAATTAATCTGGAAATGTTTAGTTCTTAAAACAATATTTTTTTACTTTAACGATAAAAAATGTTTTAAAGATAAAGTATAGCTATCGAAACTGAAAATAGCTATGGTGCGGCGGGCAAGTGTCGTCGTGCGCCGGGCGCGTGGCGATTGACGCGGTAACGCTAAGTTGGCCGACCTCACTGCCACTCTGACCTCATTCGTAAATCATTTAATCTTATTTCAAAAGAGCGGGAGCCCACCGCAAGCTATAAATGTAATCCAACTCAAGATATGTTATCCGCTGATAGCTCGTCGATGAAGATATTTCATGTGATTTAGAGATATTGCTCCTAATAAACAACTTTATGATAATAGAACTGCTAATTATTACGTGTGTTTTTTTGATATAAGATAGGTACGTAATTTACTTGAAGAATTCTACATTCATAAAAAGCTATAGTGTTACGAAAGACAAAAATCAGAGTATAGGTACTCTTGATAAAAATTATTCGTTGTAGAGCTTAAGAGAAGCTTTTAAAATTTACATATTATATATTATTATGATTAATTAGTAAGGATAATTGCCAACTGTGTATGGTACGACAAGTTTAGAAGATGACTTACCTACATATTTTATGTGATTAATTTATAATATAATTTTATGCAAGATGTATCTATATCGCTGAAATAGCTAACAATTCAGTCTTGGTGAACCGTGAATAGCTTATCTAAACCGACTCTGACACGCTTTAACCGACGCATAGGTACCTAAACAATACGCTACATCATGCAACAAGCACTCCAAATTAATATATCCTGGCTCGCGCCGTGATTCCTAATATTATATTTAGACGTGACACGCGCTCGTTTGTATCAATTGGCCCCGTCTGCCGCACTGATATACGGCCGACGCTACTTTAGAACAATGACGGCACAAATTGCACGATTACCTTCTTTAAGCACCGCCCCGAGACTTGCAACGGTATCTGCCACGCCGGACGCAGGAATTTATAAGAGGAAATATATCATAACTCTTATGTTATGCAAATTCTAGTGCTCCTATATTAAATTAAATATAAAGATGTTTAATTTTGTCTCCGTGATGACCACATAGCTGAAGACGCACGTTAATTCTAACATAATAGCTAACATTTATATGATACTACGCTTTATTCAACTCTACAAAAATATTACAATATAATCAAATTTCATGTTTCTCCATAAGATTTCTTTTACTGTCTCTAAATTCTACTTCAATCGCGTCGTAAATGCTAAAGCTATAATATCCATGCATTTTGTAATCTTGTCATACAAGCTAAGAATATTGTATAATTTGTAAACAACGTAGTAACTATAACACCGGTTTATATTACATTGTACGGTTACAAACTGACAACAAAACGAATGTGTTCTTAAATAAAACCGGCACCGACTAATAGACACCATTCCTCTTTAAACAGTCGTTTAAGAGATTGAACTTCAGTAACCGTACCGCACCTCCCAGTAGATACAAAATCAAATTAAAGAATTACAGTTCGATAAATGAAGGTATAAATGAGTATTATGTCCGGAGAAGACGATTACAACACTGGCTTACGTATTGCCACTAAGTTAAGTCCCACAAATACGTGTAAGGAGTAGATCCCTTGAAAGCCTTTTAATTTTCCATTTGGTGTAGCCACCGATATCGACTGACTGTTATTAATATAGCGGGCGGCCGGTCGCCGGTGGCGGCGCTCCCGACAGCGTCGATTACGTCCGACCTTACTGAGGTATCGCGGGCGCTCTCCACAACTTATCTCCCGCTATTAATTACACTCAGATATGCACCAGACACGTTTTAATGCAACCGCTTCATTTGTTGCTGTACTAAAAGTGCCATATCGCAGACGTTATAGAAGCGATAACTTTGTATTGATGACAGCCGGTCAGTCACTAGCGCTGGCTGACTTCTTCTCACCGTTAAAACAACCCTTGTTACCTATCTGTTTCGCCAATCAGCCTACAAGTAGATGACTGATAGTTTTCCGGTAAAACGTGCTCTATTTTACACCGATATTTATCAACAACTAATTCAGTAACTTGTATTTTGCAAGTGTTTTAATACGGTAGCTGGTCACAGCGATAACGTTTCTGTACTAAAAAGAAAATGAATTCAGATCGAGTAAAGCCGTAGGCTAATTTAGCAAGTGGCTAATAACACCCCACTAAGAATATTGCCCGCTATTACAAATCAAACGGAACAAGTATCGCATTCTATTCAAATTTATTTGCCTTCGTTCATTCTATGTTCGTTGAGATTTTAACTCGATAGCATATTCAATGCGATTTCTTCTCATTTAACATAAACTTAATGTAAAGAACGTGTCACAAACATCTTTATTTAGAGAAAAGAACCTATAAAAATTACAGAAAATTGCAGAAAATATTATATTCCCACATGAAAGCAAAATAATTAGTTTTATTGCGTCGTGATTTGGAAAGCTCGCGGTATGTAAAGTTTAAGAGATACATCAAAACAATGTAGTAGTAGGAAATTCCTATATATAGGTCTTCCAAAGGTCTACAAAAAGTCTACACTACCAAATCTATATATACTAAGTTACACACACAATACGTATTTTGAATCAGTACGTATAAAAACAGTAACGTTGTTCGCATTTTGCGTAATAAGTACTAAACCTATGTGAATAAAATTTTGTGTTGTGGTAAGTTATTACACGATATAGCGCGAGCGAAGTTGCGGGATTCACCAGTAACTCGCTCGGCAAACCGGGAGAAGCAGGGCTAAAATGCCGAGTTTTGCTTCTCTGATAAGTATTATTATTTGCGAATCATGTACAACATGATTACCACTTGTCTTACGGTGAAGGAAACTAACCCGCACTTAGCCAAAACGGTGAACTATGGATTGATCCCCATAGAATTCAAGAGCAACCCATGCCCATCTCAAGTATTTTATTTAAGTTAAGCAAAGATAGATCTATAATATACATAAATTACAATAACTTGTTATAAATATAAATATTTCACCAAAAGGGTCAGATGGCAATTGCATTGAACTGACAAACGCAAATGACATATTGGTCGGAGACACGCAAATTGTAATCGTAAGTTTTGTTTTGCCTATCGTGCACACGTATAAGAAAAGTTTACTTGGCTAGTCCGGTCTTAACCATGAAATTTGTGTAAGTTGCATTTTTGCTGCAGTGGCAATTACGTAAAATACACTAACAACAATATTTTTAGATAACATTAACACCAAGAATATTACTAAATCGAAAAAAAGTATAGTCATAAGTAGGGCCCGGATTAATATGTAAATACATATTTTTAATTTACATGATTTTCGGTCTCGAATGTGTTCTCTATATCGATTATCATATATAGATTGTAAAAAACTAATTTTTATTTTCCATATTTTTCCATATTTCATGGTTAAGTCCATATTTTACAAAAAAATTTTACAATAATCCATATTTTCGCTTTTTATATCATAGAACATCAGTTAATTCACAAAAATTGATATAATTTTACGTGTTTGCATTCTCGCCACCACACGGCCTCGCGTGTTTCATTTCTCTCGCGTATTATTCGACGTAATTTGATTTTTGATTCTTTAACTTCATTTATTTCACATTATCTGCCCCCGCGCCGCGGTACAAGCGAGTAGCAGCAAGCGAGCGCGCGCGGCGTAATAGCGTAATAGGAAAAAAAGTTTCTGAAGCGGAAGGCCCTATTGCTGAAATAGCTATACAAAAACTAAAGTATATTTTAGACAAAAATAAAGAATTTGATTGTCTAAAAACAATTAATAAAGGAATTGTGCGGAAGTTTTTAGGGTACTGCAGACGTGCCTTACACAATTACGAAACTAAGCGTCTTTAAGAACGCCCCCATTACATCATGTGACGTGGAAAGATCTTTCAGCCAATATAAGGCTATATTTAGATCAAATCGACAGAGTTTTAATTTCGATAATTTAAAAAAAAAATGTGATTGTGTACTGCAATCAATTTAATAAGACAGATTTAGTGGAAGATGAATAGACCTTCATTTTTTAATTTGTATTAGGTACCTAAACATTTCGCTATCTTTTTATATTTTTTTAATGGAATTGTTACTGTAGTAATTTTTCACAATAAACAATATTTAATATGAAAGATATTCTTATTTTATACTCCATATTTAACATTTTTTGATCCATATTATATGTACATATTTTGAATTTTTTAATACATATTTATCCGTGCCCTAGTCATAAGTATATTTGTTGACATTTTACGCCTGAATGTTTCGTCACTTTACATCAATGTCAGTGGACCATTATATCTGGCGCCATAATTCACGTTGCTCTGGAGTTAACATATCTGCTAAAATATTTATTTCGAAGCGAGATTCTTTGTGACTTATTGTGCAAGATTTTTTAAGTAATCTATACATATAATAAAATTCTAACTTAGTCGAATCCGTACATTGAATATTTTTTGGAAATTGCAAAAATCTTATAGGCATAGATTAAAATCTATATCCGCCGCTCTCATAGTCACTTAAGGAACTACGTAATGGTTGATTAAGTCACTATGAGTGCGGCGGTATGTCTTTCAAGAATAAAATACATATACCTAGTAACCTACCTATTAATAAAAATTGCCCAGATATATTAATATTATTTTGTTATTTAATAGACAATTAATTACCTAATAATTTCCGTAATTTTTTTTACTTATTCAATTCAATTCTTTTGTTCAGGGGATCCTAGGAGTGCTATTTTAGCACAATTTACTTTGCTATTGACAATATGTCGCCTATAATGGAGACATCAGTACTTACATTTTAATTACTTTTATTTTTTATGACAAATCGAAATATTTGAATTTTACTTTTCCGTTCGTTGAAATATCTCGTAATTAACTTTATATAAAATACTTTTACGATCATAATATTTTATAAGTAAACTTAAACTATACTTATATTGTATACATAGTTTACATGTACACTTAATTATTACTGTACAGTCGTGTCCGCGTGGAATATTGGCAAGAATGCTATAGTTGCATTCCCCCGTTGAATGGCAATTCTGATTCTTTAGGCGAAAAATGAGCCAGCTCTCCTGTCACCAGTGGAGGTTATAAGACGAGGTGTTTTGTCTTTTAAAAAGTGCTTAGCACTTTGAGTCCATGGGCCAAGGGTTTCTACAGTTTCTACATTATGGAAATGAATCAAATAGTTTCCGCATACAATTAGACTATCTAGTCTATCCGCCGCACTCATAGTCACCTAATAAACAATAATAAACCTATCATCTAATAAAAAATTACGTCGTTCTTTATTATGGAGATTCTCGACTTAATGGTTCATTAAGTGACTATGAGTGCTGTCTATGTCTTTATTATGTATGTACTAGGTCCCTAAACTACGAATAGAAAATCCAAGTTTAAAATCACGCCGTGAATATTATATGGTACCTATGTATGTTTGACTTGGTCAAACGCACTTTACAATTTTGGGTATAAAAATTCAACGCTTTTAAAAAATATGCCATTAACAGACTGTATTTGTAGGTTTTTAAAGATGGTATCAGAAGACATTACGTGCATGGTGAGCAGTCAGCAGCAGTCTTATCTAATGAAAGTGGTAACCAGAGAAGAATACTCCAGGGTTGTCAGTCTGTAATCTTAAATCGAAAAACGCTTAAAATGGAAATCCCTTTAATTTTAATATTTAACTGATATTATATTTCTGATACCCGTCTAAACCTTGAGAACATCATGGATAATTCACTTAAGACTTTTTGGAAATATATTTGACAGCCCTAGACCCAGCACCTCTGTTGCTATAACTCAACACGATAACACGTCTTGCGTCCCGCGGAACTGTTAACAACAAATAACATAGATAACGAAACGGCCACCTAAACGACCATATCTGACATTCGATAATATTTAATAATTATTTACTAGTATTTATCAGATAAAACAGTACGCGTGCGGTGGCTAGTGACAACATTTTGTCGTGCGCCATCCTAACTGTGTCAAGTTTAAAAAAAAGAAATCCTATTTATGTTCAAAGAAATATATGTATGTCTTTGAACTTAGGTATTTTTGACGTATAGAGAATGGATTAGTAGGTACGTCAAGTGAGCCCATTACAGATAAAAAACAATGTAAGGTCATATCTTTTTCTTGCGACGTCTCACTGTGTATGTAATTATTATAAATCATCATTATCATCATCACTACATATTATAAAACGACGTCCTCCGCCGCGTCTGTCTGTCTGTCTTTTCGCGATAAACTCAATCACTACTAAACTAATTTTCATGCTGTTTTCACCAATGGATAGAATGGTTCTCTAGGAAGGTTTAAATATATAATTTGTCAAGTATTTGTATACATTGGCTAAAATATAATTATATCTATTGGAGGTCTCGAAAAAAATAAGCCGTCTGGGAACTTTCAACGAAAACGCTGCCTAAGCCCTTTGAGATATAACAAAATGATGTAGGGTAGGTGAAATGATGTATCTTATATAGTTCTACAAAAAAGTCCCCGATGGCATATGTCTAGTCTATCTCTTAAGGATAACGTACTATATCCACTTTAATACTTTAAAAAATTACCAATTATAAAGCGATAGTTTGAAAACTATTTACACTAATACGGTATTAATCCTTATCATTTTAAATATGTTAGAGACTTTAAGCATTTCATGCACATTATTTTACTCTTTTACATCATATAATTTAAACGAATATGTTAGGAGTAATCGTAAAAAAATGCGGACGCGAGAATAAAATTCAAGCGCACCGTCTTGCCTACTGTTTAGCTAATACTAGCGGTACCTGCAGTTTCGCCCGCGCTAAATCTAGGGACGAGTGAAGCGAGGGCGAGCCGCTAGCAAGTACTAAAAACAAACAATAAAACGTAGGTGATTCAAAATCAAATTTCAAATCAAATCAAAATTTAATGAAAGCTTTATATTAAAATTTAAAATGTATAAAACGGAAAAAACACATAGATGCTTCTATAAGTATGTTTTTAGTATACCTAATATGACCTTTGTACGAAACTTAAACTTAACTTTTTGCATCTCGAAGTCACCGCTCAGCGCACTTCCACTTATTGTCATAAATAACTTTGTCAATCTGCTAACTTAATAGCATAATTTATCCGTCTCAGGACAACATAACGAGCAATGCCGATAATAAACCAGAAAAGCCACGAGGTGATAATAGCTGTCCGTAAATAATGATTCCTGATTGCCGGTCCACTCCTCGGGACAGGTCGCAATCCGCTAAAACATAATACCGTTGCTGCATCTCTGGGAAGGTTTTAGTATATAAGTGAAGATAATAGAACACTTCCTGAGTTTTGTCCGGGAACTACGATCTGACCTCGCAAGCCGCCCATGTCTTTGATACAGTAGAATGCACTAGAAATCTAATTAACGCCAAAGCCTGGAGTCGGCCGACTATAGGGATGTTCCGATTAGAGCAGCTAGCCCGTTAAGGAGAAACAATCACAGCTTTTACAAGGAATGCTCGAGATAAACTACTTCCCTGTCTTAGTATTTAGCTTTGTAAAAATGTATTTGATGTACCGTAACAAGATTTACCATAAGTTCTAATCATTTTACATGTAAAAGGGGTACATATATAAAAATGCTCCTTTCAATAAACATAAGAAAACATAAATCTCTAAGGCTAGTCATAACATGTACATTGCACTGTCTAAAACCAAGAACCGTCTCAAAGCAATGTGGCAGTATGAACTGAAGGTAAGCGCGAACTAAGTACTCGGGTGCGCTGTCGATACGTTTTCCGATAACCGGTGCACCATTTATTCACGGTGCAATAAATTCAAATTACCGGATTAACAATACTCTGGATAGCATCTCACGACGATATTGACGACGCGAGCTGCAAATGCGTTTATAAATAAGAAGAGTTAAATCAAATAAAGCACACAATTATTTTGGTGCGCATGCTATATAATAAAATAACTTGAAAGTGAAAAAATATCTAAAAAATAAAAGTGCATTTCTTAATTTGTATACATAGTTTTCTTAAACAGAAATGTGTACTGTAAACTGAAGACGATTACTACTATTTAATTTTCGGTTTTGAGAGCACTCGTAGTGGTGTAGTACATAACATGCACATCAGATAGATAACTCTTTATACTTTATACCTTTTGAAAATAAGCGATTCTGAACACACAAAAAATATGTATGAGTAATCTCCAACAACCACATTAAATTAAATAAAAAAATACTGTAATGCAATTTAGCTAAATAGATTTTTCAGTAAATCCTCTAATATTCTTAAGAAACCTAAGTAACTTAACTCATCATTATAATATCACTCCATGGATAGAATATTATAGGTGTTACATTAATAAATTACTATCAATAAACGTCGCATCGCGTAAAGCATGGCTGTAAAGGCTCATGAGCCTTGTATCGGCCACGAGGTAGACGCGATATAGCGCAATGAAATCCTACACCACGACGAATCGAATGCTGTCCTGTCGAGTTTGAAATTTCTGCAATATTTCGCCCTTTTCACGCAGATATCCCCGGCCCATGTCTAAGCCGCCGGACGTGAAACACAATATCTCCGAGTGCACTCCATAATTTATACGCACCACACAAACTCCGATGCGGTTTATGTATTAGTCAAGGTGTAATCTTAGATCATTGTCTATCATATGGGTTGAATTACTCCGAAAATATAGCTTCTTACTAAGTAGACTACAGTATTGGCCACGTTATGCGTAATTGCCGCGGCGCGAACGTCACATTCCTGTGGTAAACGCGGCGTTGCGCCCGTTTACCTAAATAGATTCAAATGAATGCGTGCGATTAGTGGAAGCAATCGGGCGTGCGGCCGCAACCGAGTACCTCACTAAAACCGGCACGGGCGCGGAGGAAGACGCCGGAACTGGTTTGATGTGTTACTACATTTAATTGGGGCTACAGCGGGCGACAATCTCTATCGTTGCATACGATCATAAGTTAACGATATTTTATACTTGTATTATAAAATATAATTAGAATTTTCGAAATTACATTTGAAAACGGTTTTACCATGTTATCGAATTGGAGTACAAAATAAGTAGCTAATAGCTATATACCTATGTATTTCACTAATATTATAGATTTCATTTATAAAAAACAGATATTTTTTAACTGTTAGTACCTATAGATTTCTTAGAAATAAGATATTTTCCTGCAGTAAAAAGTATTCTATATACGTTGACCCGCATAACCAGCTATCATCATAACCAACATCTAAATCTGTCCAGTGGTTTTCTCGTGATGCGGTCATAGACAGACAGAAATTCTAAAAACTAAAAATTCGGCCTCTGTATCTCTAATAATATGACTATTTCAATAAAGTACATTTTCGACTAAGATAGAATTTTATGATATGTATAGAAGTAAACGATAAACAAAAATACCGCAGATTTATACTAAGTATGTTATTTTTCTAAGTAATACTTAAAGGAAGAAGAATTATCTGCCTTTAACGTATACTCCCTCGTTTTGCAGAACTATAACTAGTACCAGCTAAAAACTAAAAAGTAGAAAATAATACTTTTAAGAACTTCGTTAATTTTGAAGTCGGTGCCAGCCAAGACGGATAGACTTATCTTGCCTTTGCAAGGAACTTTCGAACGGTATTTTGATTATGTTTACAAATATTATAGATATAGATTAATCGAATATGTGTCTATTTAAGGTTATTTTGCTTTGGCTGGCACCGACTTCTAAATTAACGAAGTTCTTAAAAGTATTATTTTCTACTTTTTAGTTTAGATTTGTTTAGTTTTGAAGTCGGTTTTTGTTTTTTGTTAAAAATAATTTATTTTCAAATTTTTAACGGAAAGTAGATACTTATTTTGTTTATGTACAAAAAAGAATTTTCCAAATCGGTCCAGCCATCTTCGAGTAATGGGGAACATACATAAAAAAAAGTCCCCAACGAATTGAGAACCTCCTCCTTTTTTTAGAGTCGGTTAATAAGAGCCTGAAAGAATTTAACTATCGGTCTATAATTACGTATAATATTGAAAGAATTTTCTTTTAACTCCTAACCGTTGAGGAGTTGTACCTTCCATCATTAGCTCAACCACAGGAGATGATGATTATCAGACGCAAATACTTGAACAGCTTTAGAAAATATATGAAAAACGTAATAAGTGCCTATAAAATTTGAGAGTTGTCTTCGATTTCCCTGGGATCCCATCATCAGATCGTGACTTGGTGACTATGGGACCAACTAGAAACTATACCCTTTCAAACAAAAAAAGAATTTTCCAAATCGGTCCAGCCATCGTCGAGTAATCGGGGAACATACATAGAAAAAAAAAAAAAAGTCCCCGACGAATTGAGAACCTCCTCTTTTTTTTGAAGTCGGTTAAAAAGTAAGATTATTTAAATATGGCAACAGACGAATGTTTAAATTACTTAAGTAGTGCGTAGGTAATTTATGAAACCAAATGAGGGAAGGAAATTTTTATTTTCTAAGTATTTCAAAATAGGAGCAAAATTAAAGCAAGATATTAGATATCAATGGGACATTTCCATTTGCAGGCAGATAAAACGTGGGTTCGAGCTTAGAGCAATTATAATTTTTACAGTTGCCAAATTATTTGATTGAAAAATAAATTGAAATTGACTAAATAACAGAATTATAAAAAGATAAATCAATCACCCACTCGTTAGTAAAATATTTAATTTCTCCGAACAGAAGATAATTAATTTGAGATTCTGTCGATTGCGCGTATTGCGATCAATCGGCTTAATTCTGAAAAACTCTGTAGCTACACCTACTCGATATTATATGAATACAAAATTACTATTATTTTTAGGATCTTTTTAAATTTGACTATTCTAATTTCTTTTTTGATTATATTTAAATTAATAATATGACCACAACGATGTTGAAACTCTTTAGATACCTAATATTGACCTTAAAATCAATGTAACTGTAACTCTACATTGTATCTATGCATTTTTTTAACTTTACTGGCTTGCCACTAGCCAAATTTTGCTTAAAATTCAATAGGAATTGAATGATATTTCAAAAACGGATAAAGTTTAATTCTTTATCCTTTTAAATTCATCCTATTCTATAATATACTTATTAATGTGATTTTCCTTATTTTAAAATATAATATTTATTATATATAATTGTAATTATGAAGTGTAGAATCCGCAATTCTTTATGCTGCTGCTCTTTATCTTTATCTTCGCGGTGGTCATAGCTTCAAGCGTTTTATGCACCGACCACGGTAATGGGCCTGATGGAAACCGACACCGCGCTCACTCGAAGAACGAATCGAAACAAAATATAATATTAAAGCAATCACCGTGTAATGATCTAATTTTTAATGATCTATCTTGCTGTGACCTTAAAATAAAATAGTAAAATACTCGTATATAAATTTTCTTCGCGAACTAAGGAACTTAGACTTTATGGAATTCTGCAAACGTTAACGATTAGAATTCTAAAAGTATATGGAAATAGCATATTTCTACGACTTCTTATATATGTGTTACCCAGTAGCTTGCATCTACTTTGTATTGTTTGTATCCGATTAATATCCAATTTTATTTATTATATAGACATTTTTATCATCTAAAAAATAACATGAAAACTATTGTCTAACTAGGTATATGTACACTTGCGACTCACCCTCGTTTCACTCGGGTTCATCTGCAAAGTTAAACTTGCGAGAGACGACCTTAATCCGGCTCCGTCGCCAAATCCGTTTTTAGCGAACGTCTAGTAACTATTGTAAACAACGAAATTAACAAGCGGTTTTCGGTGTTTCGTGATAACTTTTCGCTTTTTTAAATTTAGATTTAGATATATTTTACTATTAAAATAATGAGTAAGATCATTAACATGTTGCTCTTTAACAAAACATTTTATTATTGAACACGATATAAATATGAATTGACCGCACTGAAATATCTACAAAGTATAGAGATTGTACTACATACATATATCTAAGACCTATAACATTACGTTGAATTACGACACAATTTTAGTCTAGGGCCGATAGTGTGAGCGTCTCTCGCATTATTTATTGGCATATAATGGCTTCTAATGGGCGCTATTCAATCCGCCACCTGGACATCTTTTATATTCAGCATGTCCATGTGAGGGCGTGATTCTCGTCTTGATACATGTGAATATTCATAAGTCATAACACAGCACGATTTCGATACAAGGGCTGATTTAATTGATGCCCAGCCTGCATCCCAACCACATGGACAGGCAAATCGTAATTGCTCGTTAAGCCTCGATACTCGATTGTTACTCGATAATAAAAATAAACCACATGCAAACATTGTGAGGAGAATTTCAAAAGTTCCTCGCGAAAGGATCAGTTCATGTGGTTATTATTTTAAAACAAATGAACCTTCATCTCGCGATCGCAAAGCAATAACGTTATTGAAATATATCAGAGTAAACCTTATTTTCTATACTCGATTCAGGGTCGATGATGATATCTACAAAAGTGCACAACAAATAAGTACATATTCAAATTTATTTAGACCTTGCGTCGATAGCGCGTAGTACTCTGGTTCTTTTATTTGCGCAACACGACGGACGCAAGTGCAATTTATTGATACTGTGTTCGATAACCAGTAGGTGCGTCCCACGCGGCGTGCACCAAACACAATGATCACGAGCGCGCGCGTTCTGTCCAACGCTTACAAGTATTGGGCCCTACGGAAGGAATTGATGCAGACCTATGCTAAATACACTCCATAAATAGTCGAGGTTATGGTGTCGTAAAAACAAAGTCAAGCTGCGAGGATAGCATCACTGGCTATAAAGAACCAATGTCATCGCACCTCGTCCATCGCACTCTAGCATTTTGCTCATTGTCACCACTCTTGTTAAGTGAACTATGAAAAATATATTAAACATTTAAATTCATTTGTTCTACAGATCTTATTCTGATATTTTTCATGGTTTGAGTAAGAAGAGATAAAAATAGATTTTTTAATATTACAAAACTTAAAATTTTGCTGTGTTCAAAACATTAAAACTATGTCATGTTGTACAAATAACATTGTTTTTCTTTGAAGTTTGCTAATTGTAAAATACATATTATAAAGTATTAGATCTTTTTCACCAAGTTAAGTTCGAGTAGGTAGTGATGTGTAAACTTTTGATAATTTCCCGTTTTTTCAACAAAAATCATTACGAAAAATATTAAATCTCAAATTAATAAAATTTGATTTTTCATTTCAGATAAAAAAGTTATTATCATTATTAATTATATATATTTTATCAAACGACCAGAAATATTTTAAATCGAAAATTTACAGTCATTCGGTGTTAAAGGTCTCATAATCGTTTGTAACACGATATAGTAAATTCATAATGCTGTTTAAGCATTTCATTAATATCTCATGATAAAAATTGAATAAATTATGTTGACTCTTGTTTATTAATACTTGGAAATCGATATCAAAACCAAAGAAAGGTCAGATCAGGCGTCGAATGTGAAGATTAGAATGTATATTAGTACTATCACCTACTGCGACGCGACACTTAAGAAAAGAACTTAAAGTATCATTTACATTTAAGTGACCATAGCAATTTAAACATGCTGAGTCGAACCCAATGTCATGATCGCCTTATGTATTTGTGTGCTGGCCTGATACGCAGACTTGCGATAGAATACTCTATCAATGTAGTACATAATTGTCTGACTCCAAATATTAGACGCTAATTTCCTGATGTAGCTTGTATTGTGATTGTATACGAAATAATCAATCAATTAAGCAATATAATATTATGTACAATGCCATTTACACGATAGAAAAAATGATTCAATCATAAAATAATAAATAAAATAAAAAATAAAAAAATTATACATACAGCAACCATCTGTAGAAGAGGTAGGCAGTTGTAGCCCAGTGGTAACGCACTCTCGCACCTCTAATAAGTATTATCTTAGGAATCAATTCTAACAATTAGGTACCACCATTTTTAAATATTAGTAAATGTATTAAAATGTATATTATGTAAGCCTTTACTAAATACTATATTATTGGTAAGAGTTGCAATTTTATAGAAAACCAGTGATTCGCCTTGCGTTCATGTTTTAATCGCTACTAAACTTCACTCGATCACTCGTTGAGTTGATCTATAGATTGCCTGAAATTTCATCAAGATCAATTTCAGCAATTTCATAACTCCTCGTAAATATACTCATGATCCGCACGGCTACCTGTTTCATACATGTGCATTCTCCCACTTTCCCTGCACTCTTAGGCGTCGCTTATCCCGCGTTTATTTTTCAATTAGTATTTTGTTTAGATTGAAATTTTTCGTTCGTCGTTCTAGTGGACATCTACTAATAATTAACTAACTCCCTGCCAAGTTTTAAGTTCGTAGCATAAAAGATGAAGAACTTTTATACCAATTTGCGGGAGCCCTTAGACCACCTTAATCCAGCCCTGTCGAAAAACCGTTCTTAGCGGAAGTCTGCTATTTATAAACTGCCAATTTTGTTCTTTATACGTCTAGCGGTTTACGAGATTTCAGATTTCGTGAAGTGTGACTGAGTGTTTTTGGCATTTATATTATACATATATAGTAGCGACTAACCCTCGCTTAGCTCGGGTTCGTCCCTAGGCACCCCTTTTAGTATAAGTTTTTTACTAACTTTGATTTTTTTATTATTATTATTAACTACTTCCGTGTGACTTATGGAACATCTATCCATACATATTATAAAACAAAGTCCTCCGCTGCGTCTGTCTGTCTGTTCGCGATAAATTCAAAAACTACTGCACCGATTTTCATGCAGTTTTCACCCATAGATAGAAAGGTTCTCCAGGAAGATTTTAATATATAATTTGTCAAGTTTTTGTATACATTGGCTAAAATATAATGATATCCGTTGGAGGTGTCGGTAAAAAATAAGCCGTCTGGGAGCTTTCAATGAAAACGCTGCCTAAGCCCTTTGACATATAAAAAATGATGTTATGGTGGAATTGTGTATCTTATATAGGTCTACAAAAAAGCGATCGCGATGGCATATGCCTATCTCTTAAGTATATTATACTATATCGAAAAAAGTTAGGAAAAAATAACATGACAAAATTAACGCCGTTTGACGTATCATGTTATGACCGTTACCATGGTGCGTGCAATGGTACTTAATTCATATAATCAAGTCAAATATATAACGGGCGGTAAAACGAAGTGAATATATACAACACGTACCTAGGGACAAACCCGAGCGAAGCGAGGGTAAGCCCCTAGTACAAAATAAAAATTAGCTGAATTGGTCGAGCCATTATCGAGTTTTGCGCTTACCAACATTCATTTCCAAACGATTTCTCTTATGAACTATAAATTTCTCACGCCCACTAAGGAGATATCTTCGAAATTCGCGTTCAAAGACTGTGAATTTGTATGAGCTAGTGCCTCAGTACAATTACAATATGACCGCAGGCATACTAAGCTCGTTACGCGCTCTACTCTTAGCACCTTCTAGCTCTTGACCTTCGCTCCGGCGCGGTCTACCAAACATCTTTCATATATGCTAATGAAACTAAGCGATTTGTTTTGCTACAAATACTTTTTTAAGCAATTATAAATATTACGCAAAATGATCTATTCATATAACTCTGAGTCAAATCTATACCTAAACAGGTATTTATTGAAAATCTTAATCATTTATTAATTTCTTAGACTTACGCGAATATTTTACATTATAAATGAAACTATATTTTTAGATTTTGTAGCAGATTTATTTTGACGTATCGAATGCTTTACAGCAATCATGGTCATTGGAGAGACAAGACTCTCGCGACAAAATACGAAAAGATAGTTTTAGTTATAATGAAACAATCATTATCATCGATACAGAGGCTGAATACACAGTTTGAGAATTTTTGAGTGTCTATCTGTCTATGACCGCACCACGAAAAACTATATAATAGATTTTGTTGAAATTTTCTATCATGATAGCTGGTAGTCCGAGTCAACATATACTTTTTTACCATGAGAAAATATTTCATCTCTGAGAAATGTATTACTAACCGATAAAAATTCCGCAGGGATCCGAGCGAAACGAGGCGGCATCTCTAGTAAATAATAAGTAGGTACTAGTGGCGAAGGGTCCATACAAGACGATTCCCACCGTCTTACCTTTTAAAAATCCAATAAAGTTTAAATTATTCTACATGATATTTATTTTTTAAATTAACACGATTACTAATTAAAATAATAATTTATAGTAATAATCCTTTTTTAAAAATAACACAACGCCTACAATAAGTCAAAATCAACAAAAATGTATACTTTGCTAAAATGCGTCTTCATAGAAATGCCGCGGTAAGACGTAGTAATTCGGCTTACCTTTTCCATACGAATCGTGTTTCATTCATACTTTTGTATTCGAACATTTTCAAGTGATTTCATTCATAATTACTCAGATTTTTGGTCGCGGTTAAGACGCACCCGAACAGCTTATTTTGCATGTGATTGGTGGAAAGTACAAGACGTCACTATGATTGACCAATGACAAGCGACGTGAGCAATACCAATTTTTAGTAATAAACATTAATATGGCGATTCTGTTTACGAGTGCATTATTTGTGTTTTTCTTTTGTTTTATTGAGTTTTTACTCGATTTTAGCGTAATAACTAATATCGACATTTTGTGTTGAGTCTGTATAGTGTATGGTTCATATATTTTTTAATTACGGTGAGTTCTATAAGCCATTATTAAATTTGCGTATTTTATTGAAGTTGGATTGTATGCGACTTTGTTTTCGAAACTTGCATAAGTCAAGTAATTTGTAATAAAACTTTCTATTGAAATTGTGTGTAAGTGCTAAATTAGAAAAATATTGTGTTGGTTTTCATTTATGTTGCAGTGAAAATGTTTTTAATTTATTTTATATGCGTTTCCTTGACAAAATTATTTTACGCGTATTAGCTTAAACAGTTTATTCGGACTGGAAGGAAACATCAAGTAATGCTGTAGGACATTGTAATTAAATTTTAAAACCAGTAAAAACATCTTCATATTTCAAAATTTTAATTTAACTTTGATAAATAAAAAATAAATCAATCTCTTTAATAAGATAGCAAACTGACGAATTACGAAGTTTTTCAAACACTTCACTAGATGGCGATATTTTTTAAAATAATGATTTAATATATAACAGAAGGGAAAAACGAATATTTAAATCTCACTAAATTATGTTTAGGTTGAAATTAATTATATTTATAATGAATACAAAATAAAATAATGCGGCCTTAAATCAAATCGCCGTACTTTCACTTTTTAAATGATGCGTAATGATTTCTCATAGATGGCGTCTTTAATATTTTTATATTATTTTAGTAAATATTAAATATATTGACTATTTTGCTATAACTTTACATAAATTAAAAAAATAAACAATAGTCTTATGAACACTTTTTTACTTTTTAATTATGTATTTCAAAAAAAATCTTCACTACAAAAGGATACTTACGAGGTATTAGTAGGTACTAGGTACTAGTAGATACTAGGTACTTTTGCATCGCATTTATTTATTTAGTTTTTGTCATTTTTTTGGACAGCTTACCTCTGCTAAAATTTCACCCTTCGCCACTGGTAGGTACTAATTTATATGTACGAAAAATTTGTGAAAATCAAGTAAAAATGAATCATAAGAATTTTTTTTTATTTCTTTTAATAATTCATGGTATGAGTCTATATCTTCATTAGGACCAGTTAACCATATCTGAAATAAGCACCTATACCTAATTTAATCAATCGTTTTTTGATAAAGTGATCTTTAACCCATTACCGTTCTTACACCACGACTCCAATTTAAAGCTAATTGAAAAAAGAAAAGCGGAACCCAGACACAAATTACCGACACTATATCAAGTGTTAAATGGCACTTATCGACGCCAAAATGGCGAGAGATCACTGATGATGAAAAATACACAATTTGAAGCAATAAATCAACGTCATA
Source organism: Boloria euphrosyne (assembly GCA_951802675.2). Lineage (NCBI taxonomy): Eukaryota > Metazoa > Arthropoda > Insecta > Lepidoptera > Nymphalidae > Boloria > Boloria euphrosyne. The sequence goes on along the minus strand of OX637879.1, from coordinate 6,209,301 downwards.
TCGGACTCGCGCTTGCGGTAGTCCATTGCTTTAAAGTTTATTTATTAGATTACGACTTATTTTATAGGATAACAGCTATTTCTTAGTAATTGTAAGTCGGATATTAATTAAAGTTTTTTCTAAAGGTTGGTCTCTTTTACCATAATTTTATAGTAAGATGCGTTTTTATAAGAATAAATATGTAAACTAAACAATTGGTAAGTGAAGATATTTTTTTTCTGTTATATTTAACTAAATAATTAATAAAATGTACGTCGGTGTGCACAAATATGTTCATTTTATTTTATCCCATATTACAAAATTTCTGAATAAAGCAAGTATTCTAACTATTCTCTGTATTTATAGTTAACGATGTTTTCTATAGATTATGTCTTCTATATGATAATTTAAACAAACGCTCTAAATGAAACTTTATTGATGATCATTTGCTTTTAGATTCTAAGAAATTAGCATTAGCAGAACTGATCTCATGCCATTTGAATCGAGAAAACGATTTTTCATTTTATATATAATTATTCACATTTTTTCTGATCTATTAAAATACCAAGTTTAAGAATAGTAGACAAACAAAAATATCTCAATTCAGATAGTGCTAAAACAACATTGAGCACTACGCATATTTTATTACACGAATTGTACCTACCTATACATATTATATAAGAGCCGCATGCGTCTTTCCATTTATATTCAGTATGCATGTTCTAATACGGAGCGCGATCCATCGGCAAGAGAGCAATTTATCTTAGCTAGGAATCGAACCCCAGCCTTGCGAGCAATTGCAACAACATTTCCTGTTGCCTTGCACGACACAAAATTGCTTCTACAAACGGCAGTGAATGCAGATTGTTCTATTATCGTTTTATTCTAACCGAACACTGCATATCTCGATGTCTATAAAAGAGATTTGTTCAATAATAGTATTAGTAGGTAATTGTATTGATAATCGAATAAATAAATCCTTGTTATTGATTAAGTATGTTGCATATTTAAAATTAAATTAAGTGTAAAGGAATCTATTTTAAAAGTAATTTATAAAGAACTCGTTATGTTGGTATAGTTACAAAAATATGTCTTTATTATAATATATACCTACTTAAAACACAATCAATAATGTACAACTAAACAAACCTTAATGAACCATTATTAATTGTTTTTAACAGACATTTCTTACGTGTGAGCCTAATCCTGACATTTTTACCATTGTAACTTCTGACATCCTCAAATCGTGTCGAGTCACTGATGATCTTACCTTAGCATTTTTTACTCCCAGTGTCACACACTCTCGGTACTCGGCCATCACTATTTTTCGTATTATTATGGAAATACATAATTCGACTAACTTTAAATTTCAGTTAGGTAACTTTATATTTCAGTTATGTACGACAAACGCCAATAATTAAGGCTTATGGCTGCATCAGTTTAATTTAAACCTGAGTGCAATTTTAAAAGATTTAAGAGCTTCTTTTTTATTATATTTAACCGATTTATGTTCATGTCATATTAATTGGTTAAAAAGTAATTTGTCCTCTATTATTTACACTATCCAATGTTTTCCGTATTATAGAATCGTCTTAACGTTATTTGAAGCAATCAGTTTAATAATAATTAATTAATTTACCTTATGACTTACAAATCTAGTTATTGCTTACCATGATGTTTTCATTGTTTCCATAATTTTAGTAATTCATAGCTGGCACATACTAGGAACATTAACATAGGTAAGTTTATTATTCACCGAGCATGTATACTGTCATAATAATTGATTACAAGCTCGGCTAGCATTGTGGAGAATAATCGAAACCGCCTGGTTGTTAATTACCCTCAAGCACAAATTAAATGGCAACATTATCCTTGCCATAATATGTCTGTTTACTGGAGGCCTACGCATACACTTGTTTCTAGAAAGTCTCTAAGATTTCAGCTAACTAGTGTAAAGTAAATTTCAAATCCGTAATAATTCTATTTATTTTGGTAATCTTTATTTTTTGCAATTAAAGACTTTGGACGAAATCACAAAAGGCACATCTTAGCGAAGCAGATAAGTTACTTGTACATTATAAGTTATTATTCTCGTGTAAAATGACGACTTCGTCGTATTAGATAAGGGAAAGCCCTTTGTGATTTATGAATAAAGAAAACCATACCTTAGTATCAAGTTTATTATAAATTTTAGTATTTGAAATATATTACTATCATGAATTTCTTAATTAGAGAACCTGTACGAGCGTGACTAATTTGGCAGCACGAAATTGGTTTTCCTAACCTAATTTGGTCTGGTCGCCTGCTTCAAGTCAATGTCTATATAAGTACATACATGTAGAAATCAAATTATTTTTTGCTCAAAAGACAAACAACAGAGAGGTGGTTAATCGGACGGTGACGTAGCTTCATGGCACTGCCTTATAAGTCTGTCTTCCTATTCGCCCCCGCAGCGACCTAACTCGCGGATCTGTTACAAAGTTTTTCTTCACTCGACTGATTTATTACATTATCAACTTCCTTCAATTTTATTCAAACTAGTTATTTTATTTAGTCCATAATAAGCAATTATCACTGAATTCATTAAAAGCAAAACTATACATTAGACATATAAAATTCAAAGCTCAAAATAAAAATTGTCCAAATCTCAAAAATTTACTTTGCGTTACATAAAACTTAGTTTCATTTGTACGATTCCTCAAACGTTTTTCATCATTATCTCAGTATTAAACCACATCTAAGAAAGAAAGACAGAGAAAAATTTGCAGCGGATGAAAACAGAAAAAATAGGAGGGTTAAAACAAATCAAATTCTAAAAAACGCGCGTGTGTGTGTGTGTGTGTTAAGTTTTGAACTGGCCGTTTGTGAGAGTGAATTGTGAAATATGAGCCAAGGAAGTAACAGTATCGTTATCAAAACAAAGCACATAATGTAAACGAATAAAAAAATGAAAAAAAAATATCCTCCATATTTCTTGTTGGCCGTCAGCCCAAACTAGCGGGTACGCATACACTCTAAGTATATGCTTAAACTACTTAGTCCCATACATTTGGTTCATGAGAAAATAAGTAAAGTCTGGCGGCCCTGGAATCTTGGTCGATTATTATTAGCCCTTTTATCATAACTAATAGGATGTTGTGAGACAAAGAACGTCATTGTTAGTGACGGAACTCTGACGAAAATGTATGGACAAGTGCGTCACCCGCCCCCAATCGCATATATTGGTACTAATCTATGTGTAATGTGTAGGCTATTTATAACTCGTACTATTGCATATTATTGTAAGTAAAGAAAATTACCCTACCACACAAGAAGGTGTCAGCAATATCTTTAGCCCGGAAGTTGAACAGTGTTATGATAATTTAGCTGTCATCCCCCACTTTGATTACTCTCCATAAATACGAAGTTTGTCGTTAAGAGCGGGTTATTCCTGCGCGAGTTACGTTGTAGTGCTTTAGCTAAGTGACAGTGCGTAAAGTATTAAAGTAAAGTGAAGTGAACCAGTGAATTGGTATATAATTAAGTAAAGTTATTAATGTTATTCGTTATTAATGGTATAAAGTGATAAAGTGATATATGTGGTGTAACGACATAAGAAAGGTGGAATAATTTAGTGTATAACAGTTTGAGTGTTCATATATACACCTGTCGTTTACATCAGAAGCGGGATGTGAACTATGGGAAGAAACAGATCACGCCGTAATTGGGCTTGCTCACAATCCTCTTCTAGCAGCTACAGGCAAAAAAAGAGAGCAATATTGAAGCCACCACAAAAGCCAGTAATTTTAAAATATGCGTAAGCTTCTCCAGCTTCTTAAATAGCCGCTGAAAATATGAAGGCTTGTATTTGTATAGACGATTGGGACACTGAATGGACCCTTAATTTTCTTTTTAATTTATATGCTCCGTGTTGGTAATGTATGTGTTATTTATTTACGGTTCTTCTTTATTATTTATGAGTGTTCAGCGAGTCTAATCTGAACTTTAAAAATATATCATGACATGTATTGTACTTAGTATTACAGTTATTCAGGCTCTGCTTGGCATGTTAAGTGTGACAGTGTTCCTTTAAGTGCAAGCAGTTTTGAATAAAAGACTATTCTTGTACGCTAAGTGTGACAGAATGCCTTTAGGTACAAGAGGTTATGAATGAAAGACTGTCCTTGTACGCTAAGTGTGACAGAGTTCCTTTAGGTACAAGCGGTTATGAATAAAAGACTATTCTTGTACGCTAAGTGTGACAATATGCCTTTAGGTACCAAGAGGTTATGAATGAAAGACTGTCCTTGTACGCTAAGTGTGACAGAGTTCCTTTAGGTACAAGCGGTTATGAATAAAAGACTATTCTTGTACGCTAAGTGTGACAATATGCCTTTAGGTACAAGAGGTTATGAATTAAAGACTGTCCTTGTACGCTAAGTGAGACAGAGTTCCTTTAGGTACAAGCAGTTATGAATGTAAGACTATCCTAGTACGCTAAGTGTGACAGTGTTCCTTTAGGTACAGGTAGCCTTACTAAGTAATAATCTTTGGTTGGTGAAAAGGCGAGCCTGGGACACTTAAGTGCAACAAAGTTTCTTTAAGTGCAGGTGGCCTTTGGTTCAATCATTGGTGTTTAACAATGCAACTGTTGGCAAATGATCATTGGCATTTATTATAATAATATATATGAATACTGTTTGTGTTTAGATCCACACTCATAGGGTGACTGGGACAGTCACCGTGCAGGATGGCCGTGTCAGCAATATCTTTAGCCCGGAAGTTGAACAGTGTTATGACAATTTAGCTGTCATCCCCCACTTTGATTACTCTCCATAAATACGAAGTTTGTCGTTAAGAGCGGGTTATTCCTGCGCGAGTTACGTTGTAGTGCTTTAGCTAAGTGACAGTGCGTAAAGTATTAAAGTGAAGTGAAGTGAACCAGTGAATTGGTATATAATTAAGTAAAGTTATTAATGTTATTCGTTATTAATGGTATAAAGTGATAAAGTGATATATGTGGTGTAACGACATAAGAAAGGTGGAATAATTTAGTGTATAACAGTTTGAGTGTTCATATATACACCTGTCGTTTACAAAGGTATATTTTTAAAGGCAAGAAGGTATATTTAATACCAAATTCCTGTGTCATTTTATTAATATTCAATATTCATGCTAGTATTACTTATTTTTATTATTACCTATAACTGTTTCCCTGAGCGTTTCCCAATATGTTTCGGTCATAGTGTTAATGTGTACCTATGCGTGCTCATTACCTGAAGCGTGTGAACTCGTTATATAAAATTCTGAACTATGTAAACTTCAAATTTACACCAATGACAAAATAAACCTGCACGTCTTAATGATTTACACTATATATTATTTCCGGCACGTTTAGTGACGCCACAAATTATAGTAATTGCTAATTATTGGTTATTATCAGATATTTTTTACGTGTGAGCCTTTACGTCTCAATCAGAGTGAACTAGCGGGTTCGGGCGCAGGCGCTTCGGTCTTGGCGTCTGCATGTTCACAGTGCCGAGCGAGCTACGAGTCTTATTTGGTTCTCAAACTTTGGTCGTAGTTAAAATATTGGAATGAAAAATGTATGGAAAATTCGTACTTAAAATGGAAATCACAATAAATGTAACACATAATTACAGGAAACCATTGTTTTATTTCTTCCTATTATTTATTTATGGCTGCTCTATTTAAATGTTGCGGATGTTTGCTTTGCCAAAAGGTGACGTTAAGCTGCGCGCCCGCAGCATATATGCGCGCCGCTCGCTGGCGCACTATGAACGCAACCCGCTTCCACTCTGAAAGAGCCGTGTCGATTCAGTGACAATCGTACCTTAACATTTTTTACAAAGTTGATATGGGTACCTCCCAGTGTCAGCAGAGTCATACTTCCGCTGGAGACTCGGTCATTACTCTGTTAGATTAACAGGGAAATCTATCAAAATATAACTCATAAAAGGGTAGACACGATATAAACGACTCACTCGTACACATACAAAAAGAGGATATTCTATGTTCGTCTTTAAATACATGATCGATTTTTCGCCGATTTTTCCACTGATTTCTTGGACTTGAACGGTTTGTATTAATTATTGTTCTAGTGTATATCAAAACCATAAAAAATGATAAAGGATTGTTAGCAGATTTTATTAGACTACTAGCGCGACCCGTGGCTTAGCTCGCGCTAAAAGTACAAAAAATATCTTTGGCTTTATGCTATTACTTATAATGTACCAACGAATTATTCATAATTTAAAAGTCCACCTTCTTTTATAATAACTACTCTATAGAACCAGTATTGCATTGCATTGTTTTAACATCAAAAGCAAGAAATGCATATTAAAACCTTCACCTGAAACACAGGATGTTAATCTAGTTCAGGTAGGTTCCAAATTCAATCTGTTGTAATTTAAGTTGTTATAGGTACTTTATGTTATTTGATATGTTTATGAATGAGTAAAAAGTTAAAGTTAAGGTTAAAACTGTTATTACTTATAAGTACTGATAAAAACAGGTATTGTGAGTGTAACTTAGGAGATAGATATTTAATGTTTTAGACTTTTCTGTACGGCTTTTTAATACCAAAATTTTTAATACATAGTTTTTATGTATCTCTTAAGATTTAGCCACCACCAGCTGTCTAACGACGACTCAATAAAACCAATTATTTTGTTTTTCTCTGAAAATGAAATATTTTTCTGCGATAAAAAGTATCCTTAGTCACGACTCAAGTGATAAGTCACTACTACTGACACAAAATATGGTTAAAATCGGTCCAGTCATTTTTGAGTTAAACGATAACGTACAAACAGACAAAAATTTTAATAAATATTGTTTTGGGGTCTACATTCAACTATTCCTACACAATAGGTTACATACATTCAATACACAATAGGTTACAGTACCTAATTTAATGTACAGATTTTTTCTAAGCAACTGTTTTATAATTTGTACAGATTACCTGCGTCTTTAATTATTGCCTAAAACTCGTGGCCAGTTTTAATTTTACATCTTAAATGTACATTTCATTTCATTTTGTGAAAAAAAAATTCTTTAATAAAACTAACATATTGGACAATTATCTTACTATTCAGTTTTCAGGTAATAGCGTAGGAGTAAAGCTTTTGTATTTTACTTTTAATTTTCATGATAACCTTTTTTAGAAACCAGACGCGTGGAGGCAACATTCAATAATTAATTTCGATCATAATCTAGTCAGTGGTAGTCCAGTGGTAACTCGCTCGCTTGTTTAATGGAGAGACGCGGGTTTAAATCCGGGTCTCGCACCTCTGATATTTTCATGTGCCAATCATTTCTATCAATGGCCAATGATTACCACTAGTCTTACGATGAAGGAAAACATCGTGAGGAAACCTGCATGTCTGAGAATACATAGGAAGTTTTCGTAAGACATGCGAAGTCCGCCAACACGCACTAGGCCACCGCGGTGGACTATGGCCTGATCCCCCTCGTACGGAGGGAGGCCTGTGCCCTGCAGTGGGACGCTATAAAGGGTTGATGAGATAATCTACAATGTGTACCTTTTTGCATACATTTTTATAAGCTTATATAAGCTCTAGTTACCCAAAATAGAAATTACGTGGGATATAAGTATTTCATTATATTTAAAGGTAGGTGGTGCTCTTTTCAAAACAAAATTAATTATTTTTATTGAAGAAAAGTATCCTTAAAATAACTTATTTAAATTTATCTTTAATAAGTGGGACAATATGTTCTCTTTACTTGGAATTTTTAGTCAAGCTTTTCAATATTTTATTGCTCCAAACTATTTCTATAGAAACATCGCTTTGTTACTGTTCTATTATAATTATTTGATATAATATAATCTGTATGACTTTAATGTAATACTTTATAAATACTTATACTTAACTGTAAAGATGATTAATACAATAGTAGTCTTAAAAATTTGATTTGAAATCACAACTGCGAAATATAAGAAAATTAGAATTTAATTATTTTATTTGTATTAATTTATGTATTTGAAATAATTGCAAATTCTTGTAAGTAATATGACTTTATCTAATCCATAAGTCTTAAAAGCTTTTCTTTATGTAACAATCAACGGGATAAGCTCACATTTGACATTTACGCTCTCGTGGATCAACAGGTGGTTACCATGCCAACGCCTAAATACGAGTTCATGACCTTTCTAAAGTTCCCTTATTTTGCTCCTTTTCCGTTTGCTGCGACATCTACTTTATTAACTTTGTTAATAATAATTGTTATAAATCGCAAAGATGTTAGATATATTTTAATAAATAGTATCATGAATCAATTCCCTTATTCAACTATAACTAACGGACTCTTATAAACGTTCAAAAATGAAGTCAATATTACACATTTTGACTCCTATTACCATCCGGGGAACTATGCGTACCTACCTAGGTATAGTTTTAAGTATGTTAAAAGTCTAAATTAAATCTATAATGCATAATAATTATGATTATAAAACTTGTACCCAGTAGATATAAATTATTAATTAATATAAAAAAAATACTATTCATAGTTTTTATGTAGGTTCAATAAAAAATAAAATACGTGTAGAGCCCATAGTATTACAATATATCCTTTATTAATAATAAATTTCATTATTAAACAACGTATTACGAAGTACACCATCGTAAATGTTACGACGTCGCAGGGTGTACAACCAGAATCATATTTATAGCGAAACCAAATGATTTATCCGATCTACACAACTTCCCGACTATCTCATCCGGGCTGGCGACGTCATGGGAGCGCATGGCACGCGGCTAATTGTAGCATAGCCAAAACGGTCTTCGGGTGCCGACTAGCGAACGTAGCGTACGAAAGCGAAGCGTGAGTCAGAGCGGAGAAAGTGGTGGTCGGCAGGAGTCGCAGTGACGCGCGTGCTCGCGGCGAGCCTCCGTGCCCACGCGCCGTGCTCCAGGCCCGCACAAGCCGTTACACTTGTAGAACAGTTTTCGCGCGCCTTTCTTCGCCGTCGCGACGCCGCGCCATTTTCTCGCGCACGTGGGCGACTTCGACTGAGTGAAGGCGCACGGCTCGAGCGCCATTAACACGGCCGTCGTGAATGAACGCCGACCTCGACCGGGTAGCTAGCGTCCATTGATAGGGCGCGCGCCTCATCGCACGGGGGCGGCGTGCTGCACGCCCTCGCCGCGCTCGTGCGCCTCAGTCGAGGATGTGGCGCTCTCCGCGCGACGACACTCGCCGCGTGCAAAATTTGTGTTCATTTATCAGTAGACGCTCGTGACCCTTCAGTGTGATTACCGTGCCACATATTCGTAGTTTCTTATACAATCATATCGTTTTTATTCGTAATATGTAAACACTTATACGCAATGTTCTGTGATCGTGTCAATTTCCTTAGGACATTAAGCTAATAAGTAAGTTTAGCGCGCTTTTCAATTGCCGGCGTGGTGTGTTGTAGTGTGGTAAGTGCAAGTGCCAGTGTGCGTGCGTGTGGTGGTACGGTGGTGTAGTGGCGTGGCGAACGCGGTGCGGGGATGCGCTCGTGCGATGCTCTCGGTGATCGCGATGCGTCGGCCGGAGGACGAGGAGCTGGGCGGTCACGGCGACGGCGACGAGTTCGTGGATATCTCGCACATGCAACTGCTGGTGGAGGCGGGCCCGAGTGGACTGCACTACGGCGGACCGCCGCCGCCCCTCGCGCAGCCACAGCCCTACGCGCAAACGCCCGCGCACACGTCGTCTGTAACGGCTACCTCTACCACCGCCTCCGTCGACGATCTATTTGCCCTTTATTTTACACCAACAACTCCTGGTGAGCTCTTCTACATCAAAATGAAACACTTAATTTATGAAATGTAGTGTAGGTATATAGATAGAATAGAATATAGATGACATTCTTAATATCCAAAAATACATACATACTCGTATGTAAAGAAAAGATTATAAATATAATAGCTTATCAATACTAAGTATATTAGGGACGTTATAGAATGAAAAAAATATCCAATTAACAAGAGAGTACTTATTTGCCTCATAAAAGAAAGGGATCTCATGGAAAAAAACATTGAAAAATTATTAGGCTTGAAAAATACGAGTAATTAAGACAGAAATTTAAATAAGAGGAATGTCATTTGCATATTTTGCACATAGTAAATCGGCTTTATATCTATTACTTCATAAACTAGGCACTAGATTAATTTATTCTTTGCATTATTTTAAGTAAATTTTGTAATACTTAAACAATATATTACCTACCTAATAAATTGTGTAAGCCTTCAGCTTTTAACGTTACTTAACTTTACACTGAAATTTTCGTATAAAATTTCCAATTCCAAGTTTCGTCGGCCAATATCAAATCGGGGCAAAAGTAGACGATATAAACCCTTACCTCTTGTAATCAAAAATATGACGATTCCTATGAAATAAACAATACCAAAGAGTGCCGGACGCGACTCGCTGTATTAACGATTGTCTTATCTACATTTTTATCATTACATGAAAGCTCACATTAAGCTATGATATATTTTATTTTTATAGGATATTTAATATCTATGCTTGAATGAATAAAGAATTTTATGTCAGCATTAGGCATGAACGAGCTTGTAAAAAATTCATCAGCATTCCGTACATCGTTATCTGGACCGGACGAAGCTAATCGGCTCTGCCTGCGACAAAACACTATCAAGTTGGCCTGATATTAGTAAACATTACGATTCTGATTTTAATTTAAGAAATCACATAAGTTATTAAATCTTCTTGAACGGATCCGATAGATCGTAAATCGAAAATCAAATTATAACCTAAAAACTATTTTTTTCCAGATTAATTTGAATTTTTGAGTCACGACGTTTCGAATGCTTTACACCAATCGTGGCCGCAGCAATCAGCAGAGAGAATAAAGTAGACTGCTTAAATGTTATTAACATTGTACAAATTTGTAGGTATAATATGCCGTCTTAAACAACTACCTAAGTACCTATATGATAAGTTACAATAGATAGATGTTGATTTTCTACGTACAAAATTATATTTAAGTATGATAGGGACTAACGACTTGTGTTTTATGTCTATATAAATTTTGTATTCTGTGTGTATTCATTGGTCATTTATTCGATGAATAGGTTATTGCGTTTAGGTTGTCTTGAATTTTTAAATTTTAGAGCTATATAATATGTAAAAATATCCATTTTCATACTAACAGACACTAAGACTAAGTACAAAACCCTAATAAAAACCGGGTGAATCAACTTCTTAAGCCAAATGAATATTTCAACTGCTAATTTATAATTTACTAGCGACTCACTCTCGCTTCGCTTGGGTTCGTCCCTAGGTACCCCCTTTAGCATCGTTTTTTCGAACTTTGAACGTCTTACTTATTTATATCTAATCAAAAGCCTAAAAAATAAGTTTCAAGCTTCTAGCTTTAAAAATGACGTAGTTACTTTTTTAAAAAATTTCAAAAACTTTCATCCCCTATTTAAACCCTTTACAGCCCTTTTTTTGCCTTAAAAAGTAGCCTATGTCCTTTCTCAGACTCTAGAATCGGTTCAGTCGTTTTGAGTTTATTCGGTACATACAAAAATACAAATCTTTTCTCTTTATAATATTAAGTATAGATTGGTAAATGTAACACAAATACATAGTTTGCGAAGCAAGAAGCGCGTACTAATAGGTAATAATATTATAATTGTAAATTGTTTGTTTCTTAAGTTTCCTCTGACTACGAGCCAAGCCTGAATTAAGGATAGGCTTTGCCTATCCTTAACTCAGCTTGACACTTGACACCTTGTATTAAAAAGTACACGTATGTGCTACATTATTATATATATTTTCTAATAGCATTACTTACCGCCGCACTCGTAGTCACTTAATGAACTATTAAGTCGTACTTTAGCAGAGATTTTCTACTAAAGAACGACTTAATGGTTTATTAAGTCACTATGAGTGCGACGGTTAATATTAGCGTAAACATATTACATATTTATTGACCCAAAAGGATATCTAATTGTATGAGCATAAATTAGAATAACAACTAAAATATACTTTGTTCAAAACTATAAATTAGCCGATTTCTATTTCATTTACAAAATTAACTACATCTTTATATAATGTCTATAGTCTACGATATTTCTAGATGATAAATTTATATGAAGAGAGGCGGAGTCTATAAAATCTTCGTCTTCGATTGGGCGTTGAAGGCAGGCGAAATAATAGTGAAATTACTTTTTTAAATAACGATTGAACAATTAAAAAATATAGGTATTAGTAGCTTACGTACCTACCTAGTTTCTTCCTAATTTATTCTAATCAATATTTTAATCATTAAAACAGGTGAGCTAGTGATAAATAAACATTATCAAACTACGAGTATCGCATGTAGCAATGCTCACATCTACCTACGTTATAATACATATTAGTATTAAGTTCATGTAAATATCCTTATTTATTTCCAAAGGAAGCACCCAAACCTCTGATTATAAAATGATCCGATAAAAATATCACGTAAACAATTGCCATGTGTGTCAAAAATGGTGCAACCCACGCTGTCAGTGTCACACCAGGAACAGCGGCTCATCAGAGGTGCCCACGATAGGCCATTACACCTTGGATGCTTAGATGCCAGATAGCTGGAGATGCTTTGAACAGCCCGCTGTGCTCTCGGGGGCACGGACGTGCCTTTGAACCTGCCCGCGCCGTCTCACGTCACTCTACATAAATTGACAATCTAGTCCTTACCAGATAAATGCTAACTTTATTTAGCTACAATTATATATTTACTCTACTCTTATTCCTCAACTAGATTTGCCAATTTAATAATGTTATGAAGAAGTTAAATCTAGTATTCAAACTACGCGACTTAGTGCGGCGCACCTGTGCGCTGTGGCCAGTGATTGAGAACAATTGCTATCATTAGGGCCTATCGAACCCACACGCTAAATATTCAAATAGTTGCAATGACAATGCGAGTTGATTTAAAAGTCAATAAATTATCGCTAATGCCCAATTTGCGTCGACCGGTTAACAATGGCGGTTCCCGCAATTACTTAAACTCATGTAACTGCGAACGATACGATCTACGTTTGCCGGCCAACGTCATTGTCTCACTCGATACAAGTACATGCTCCGCAATTACACTGTATCGATTACAGCTGACTCAGGCGACTTCGATCCAAACGATTGACTGCGCTATAAAACATTGTTTTTACTAACCATAATTAGTGTTCCGTTTAGACAAGATTGCCCTTCTGTGGAAACAATGGAACCTTTTATTTCTACTTATTACTCGTATGTCTTGTGTTGACTCACAAATATGTAAAATTCAAGAAACGTAAACTAAACGGCTTCTGGAAACCGCAAACAGCATAAAATATTCACATCAGTTCGCAATCTCTTTTATCTTTAAGACCGGAAGAGGTAAGTTGAATGTGACCGCTTTAGGTCACTTAAAATAATACTTACATTAACTGACAAGTTGGTAATAGATATATCATTTCTATTTTAGTAATTCCTTTTTTATATAGGCTGAGTCTATTAATACGGGTACTGTACGAACAATTTAAATTTAGGAGCAGGATATATGTAAAATATAAAAAAATAACCTTAACCTACCGAGCTGAAAATGTATTATTTAAGGTCCCACCGACTTTTAAGGTTAAGATTTTTATTTGGAAAAATAAATATTAATCCGCATTATGTATTACAGATAAGTCCACAATAGATGAAGACGAAATTGATTTCTGTAGGCGTCATTTAAGAAACAACGAAGTCTGAATAGCAATTTATAAACACCAATAGTCGGACAAAAAATTTTTTTAATGATCCGATTAAAATTGAATAAATGTACGAATAAATATAATTTATTCGTCCAGTACCCGTACAAATAGTCACTTCATTTTATATAAGTAAATAGTTTAAACGCGAAATTTACGTTTTTTATTTTTATTTTATTATGTTTTTTTTTATTTTAATCGCAATCTGTCAACTATTGCCGTGTAATTAACCATTAATATACTTATTATGAACACGTTTCTAACTTGTTTCTAACTTAAATCTCATAAATTATTACTAGCAATTATATTATATTACTAACTCGCTTGTATAACCGAGTGATGCGGGTTCAAATCCGGGTCTCGCACCTCTGATATTTTCATGTGCGAATCATTTCTATCATGATTACTACTTGTCTTACGGTGAAGGAAAACATCGTGAGGAAACCTGCATGTCTGAGAAAACCTAACAAGTTTTCGATTTTAAGATATGTGAAGTCCGTCAACACGCACCAGACCAGCGCGGCGCGGTGGACTATGGCCTGATCCCACTCGTACTGTGGGAGGCCCGTGCCCAGCAGTAGGACGTTAAAAAAGGGATGATGATGATTAATTAATTATATTATTAATCTCATAAATTATTATAGAAAAGAAACCTAAAACCTTTTTTTCATAAAAAAAATCTAAAACTTTTTTTTTTATTTCATTCTGAATTAGTGCTTGACTACGTTCCACCTGATGGTAAGTGGTAACGTAGTCGTAGATGGTAAGTCGCACTAATTCAGTAGCCACCTATTCACTCTTGCCTTGAAGACACCCATATTGTAACCGGACGGAAACACAGACGCAGGCAGATTGTTCCAATCCTTTGCCGCACGTATAATAAATGACGAAGCGAAACGCTTCGTCCGGACGGGTGGAATGTCCACGACGTAAGGATGGAGACCAGCCGTTCGTCGGGTCGTCCGATGATGGAAGGGGGATGGGGGAATTAAATCGTGTCATTCCTTCGCACACTCTCCGAAATGTAACCTATAGAATACACAGAGGCTGGCAACCCTACGTCGGTGATCGAGGCTGTGTAGCTTGGCTTTTACCAGCGTAGGGTCACCTATAAGTCTCTATTATTGCTATTTATTGTCTATTATAAAATAGTTTGAAACTTTTAGTTTTTAATAAAGGTTTATAGTTCTTCACTTATTTTACGGTTTACGGTTAATACATAAGATCCCTTTTCATACTATATTTAACTAAAGACTTCAAAAAACTTACTCAAACTCCAAAAATTAAACTCGTTTGATACCGATCTTCACAGCATTCCATCGAGTGCGAGAATCCTGCGTCCCATTTACGTGATGACATAGAGAGTGACAACAACATGGACTATGTACTGTTGATTCAAATTTTTTTTAATATAAAAATATAGGTATGTAGGTACAGGTACGTACCTAGCAATGATATCAATTGAAGTTAATTTTACTATAATTATAATTATGATAAAATAAAATTACAAATTATAAAGAAGTCAGAATATTGAGTTACCTAATAAAAATACATTACATGATTTTTATTATACGATAGAAAGAAGTATATAGTACCATAACTTAATGTCTTAATAAAATACGGGGGATCACGCCATAGCCCACCACTTAATTTTTGCACAAATCTTTTATTCTCTTTGTAAAGTAATAGTATCCTAAGATTCTTCTTTTATTATCGGCTATGTGCCAGTGCAAAGTCCAGGCAAATTGATTGAGCCGCTAGACAGAGCTGTTCAGTCAGTGGTAGCCTAGTAGTAAGTAGTAACGTACTTGCTTGGGAAACAGAAAGAAGCGTTTTCAAATCCCGGTTCTCGCACCTCTCATTAGCTCTTGCCTTACCATAAAGGAAAACATCGTGAAGAGGCCATCTGCGAGAACCTAACAACTTTTCGAAATATTTGTGCCAACCCGCACGTAGCCAACGTACTGGACAATGGCCTGAACCTCTTCGTATCCTATCGTACCGGAACTCTTGTGCCCAGTAGTGGGGCCGTAAATATAAGATTGAATACATGTTTAGTGAAAAGCAGTTTTTGTAATAAGTACCTAATAGCAAGAAAACTTAACTATATGCCTAATATCTTGGGATTGTATTATACATAAGCACTCATGACTGGAGTACAAACATTCAACTTATACACAAATCAGTGACCAAGCGGGAGTCGCACCCGTGACCTACGAGTAAGGTCTACGTAGGTACTACAAGCTAAGCCAAACGTGTCGTCAAGCCTGTTGATTCTTCATTACAAACAGACACTTTAATTTTATAAGTATATGCGTATTGATTATTAATAAATAATAAAATAACAGGCGACCGAGCTTCGCTCGGTTTTTTTTTTTGGAAAAAATTAAAAAAAGAAAAAAATAATAATCGGACTGGAAACACCTGGATTCGAACCTAGGAGTTCTGATTAGAGACCGCCCGGTTTCCGCTGTCAATCAATCTGAGTTATTATAATCTTGTGGAAGACAGCGAAATTTACCTTCGTATTCTAATGGTATTGTAGCTTTTTTTTCATTGCCTGAAAATATTGATAAAATAACATTTTCTAGAAATAAAACCTCGAGACGACGCTAGATCGACTTATCGCCCCTATCCCGTAATTACTCGTATTAACAAACACTTTTAATCACCGACGCGTCGTATTGCCGTTGTATTTCTAGTAAACAGTAGGTTATATTTATAATAATATGTATGTTTTTAAAGTTATATATGTGCAGTGTATCAACTATCTGGTATTCGTAGCATAAGCCTCGTAGCTTACCACGAAACTAGATGTAAATATGTCCCAACATATTTATTTATTATTTATTAATAATATTATATTTATATACTTAATATAAAAAAATATTTATCCATACTAATATTATAAATGCGAAAGTAACTCTGTCTGTCTGTCTGTCTGTCTGTCTGTCTGTCTGTTACCTTTTCACGCCTAAACCACCCAACCGATTTTGCTGAAATTACATACCGTAGATAGTTTGCATTCATGAGAAGGAAATAGGCATATTATTTTTTGGAAATTCAACCCCTAAAAGGGTTAAAAGGGGTGGCAAAGTTTGTATGAGAAAAATATTTTTATTAAACATTTTTGCATGAAACTTTGAATTAATGCTTTTTAGTACAAATGATGAAACACGTATTTCAGGGTTTTTCGAAATTCACCCCCATTGGGGGTTAAAGGGGGTGGCTAAGTTTGTATGGGAAATTTAATTCTATTGAAATATTTTGCGTGAAACTGAAATAATGCTCTGCAATACAAATTATGAGATACATATCTAAGCGTTTTTTGAAAATCAACCCCTATGGGGTTAACGGGGGTGAGACAATTTGCGTAGGAGAAATATTTAACAGTAATTTTTACCATAAGTCCATAACAATGAACCACGTACATCAGTTTATCATTAACGAAAAACACACAAAGAAATTATGATACACATAGTAGCAAAATTGGTTAAAAATAGGAAATAAGTTTTAGAAAGCGCAGCAGTGGCGGCACGGCAGGATGCTACACAGTAGTTTTCAGAAAAGAGGGCCAGAACTTTAAATGGGGAATCAATCCTTGGTACATTATAAGTAACAGTATATAAGCAAAAAAATTTATTTTATTCACTCTTAGCGCGAGCGAAGCCGCGGGCACCGCTAGTATTATAATAAATATTACTGTACAGTAGACTTTAAGGAATCTGCGGTAGGTAAACCTGGATGAGAGCCAAAGTTTGACTCATTTAAAATTTTGTGTAATCGCCCTATTTTTCTAAACGGTTTTACCGTTGCACGCGACACCAGCCATGTTATAGCCGCGGTTGCCACATCTAATTTTTTTCTCAAAGTAACAGAAAAGTTCAACAGGTTTATACCAAAATACACGATTTTTGATACGTCGAGTTCAAAATAAGAAAAAGGAAATATAGCCTTGACACTAAAAGCAAAGCAAATTTCTATACCAACCAAAAATAATTTTTAAAAAAACAGGGGATGTAACAGTCTTTACTTCAAAATTTTTTGTTCAAGTTCAATTTTATTATAAAATCCTATAGTTCCAAGTTAATAATAATTATTCCAGTATTCCCAAGTTAATAAGTTAATAATAAGGTGGAAGACTATACCTACTTTATCTAATAAAAATCAATCATTAAATGTGTCGCTCAGCGCAAACTCCAGAACGGCTCGACCAGTTCGGCTAACTCTTAACTTTTTTAATAGGTCAGTCGTTTGACAGGATGAAAGTTTGTATGAGTGATATAATCATATCACAAGTAAGAGATATAAAATCATAATGACAATGATGTGTAAAATATATAACTTCTCCATACAAACTGTTCTACGCACCTAGACGAACCCGAGCGAAGCAAGGGTGAGTTACGGTATTTGTGGGCGCACTCCTCTAAAACGGCTCGACCAATTTTAATGTAACCAGCAAAGATTAGGTTGTAAATTATTTTTCAAACTTCTTTCCCTTTTTATATGGCAGAACAACGTTGGCCGGGCTTAGCTAACTAGCAAGTTACAACTTGTCTTTACCATGACTTTCCTGATTATCCTCCGTACTAAAATTATTGAAATTCATTTTAATTTTTGTAGCATTAGTTTGTGCATTATATTCTGCCCTTTTAACGTCTCATTGCTGGGCACGGACCTCCCTTCAATACGAGGGGGGCATCCATGCCAAATACCATCACATTTTCTTTATAATGTTCATAATTCTACTAATATATGGTAATTACTAATTATACTATACGTTAATTCCACTTACAATCATGGCATTTCTATTTAACCTGATATATGAATCATATAATCATTTCATTTTTTGTAATACAATAAACATTAATTTCTCGCCACATGTATACAAGCAAGTGTTCATTATGCATTTAATTAATTAATGTCACCTCGGTCGCGAGCCCTCAATTTTGACTCATCAGTGTCCGAGGAAGACTAATGTAATAAGCAGCAATAGAAAAAAAGCGGATATTCTAATTGATAGACATGAACAACTAACAAGGCCTCGGCCGTGAATGATCGCTGGTTAAATTAGGAGACACAAGAAACTATATAGACTTGTTTCGGCAAGAGATCATATAATTTAACTAAATTCGTAAAAATAGCAAAAAGAGTGCTTATTTTGATTGAATATTATATATCTAAAGTGCTATTATTTTTTATTTTGTTGCTCTACCTATGTTATAAGAATAAAGTCAATTTTAACAATTCATGAAAAGTTCTCCTTTGAAATACTTATATAAATTTTATTTTAAGAAAATGTATATATAACATAATAATGTTCAGTGAGTCAGAAACGTCCCATATCGCTGATTATTTATGGGAGTAGTGCAGTTAGTAATTGCGGTCGGGACCTCGCCACACGCTCGTTTATCTAATTATTGGTCGGCACGGGTGCGACCGTCTGCACGTACATTTGAAATCCTCTTAAGTATCTACATAATATATAAATTGTTCTACTGTGCTGTATCTTGTCTCTAAAATAAATTTTTACGAAACGTAATTTAGTAAACCGTGAACTAAACATAATTTTCTCACAAGATTGACTTGCTCTTATAAATGAAACTATCTTTTCGGATTTTGTCGCGGATTTATTTTAACAGATTTACGGTCACGGGAGACTCTAAGTTTTTGACGTCTCAGAGGTTATATACTTGTTACAGACAGCGCCTACCCACAATGTACAAAAAAATTCTAAATGGCACCAGAGTAGCTTATACCATTACCTGCAATTGTATATTCTAACTTAGCTACAATGGACCAGAGCTGGTCGACGTAGCTAGGGCCGTCCTCGGCACCACACCCAACAACACAATAATAATAATAATATTCTAACTTGAGCTAGGAACGTGACGTTAAAAAAATGAATGAATATAACAACTGAGTTTCTTAATTGCATAAACAATATAAAGATTTATTATAAATAACGACTCACTCCCTTCGTCCCTAGATGTAGCGCGAGCGAAGTTGCGGATTCCGCTAGTTATATACTTAATACTTCCTCGAGAACCACTTTATCCATTAGTGAAAACAGCATAAAAATCGGTGCAGTAGTTTTTGAGTTTATCGCGAACAGAGAGACAGACAGACAGACGTTGGGTAGGATTTTGTTTTATAATAGTGTGATTTATAAATGTGTGTGTGTTTTATAGTAGTGATAGAAACGTAAAGAAATATCTACTTTATTTTCAAAAATATCGATCAAGCATTTATATAAATTAAAATTACATTTTCTACTCATCACATTGGATATGAGATCTCGCTGTGTTTCTTATCCCTTAAACAATTATATTCGAAATATTTATGTAGTAAATAAGCAACTATAAATATATAAAGTTATAATAGGTAATACTCTCCTAGAATATATTATAGTGAACGCGCAGACACAACTGCATCTGCTCCATGAGGCACGGGTTATCGGGTTAAACACCGCCAACATTTCAACTCCAGGCTATTGCTGAGGCCGGATTATTAAACAGAACGATTCTATGACTTAACTTGGCCCGACCCGGGACTCGAAACCAGCACCTCCGGATGTACTTACAGCCCTACTATGCCAGCCACTACGCTACAGTTAGTAACTACACTAAATTAATAAATAATAATACACATATAAAATGTCACCGCAGAGACACAAATAATTTGAGATTAATTCAAGCTGTATATCACTTGCGATAGTCGAGACAAGCAATCCAAGCATATCGCATACAACACCGTTATAAATCAGAAATGATTGGCACTGAATGGCAAATATCATTTACCTACACTGAAAATTGAAATTATATTTAAATTTTATGTCTAGGTAGGTTAACGTTAACGTGTGAAAAATAGGAGTGAAAATTTAAAATTACTTGAAATCCTTGCCAATATCGTTTACCGTAACGCAAATAAATAATAATATATCAAGATGAGTCAAGATCTGAGATATTTTGCGGCAGATGGCAACGGCAATTGCTTAGTGTGTTGGCGGAGACAATGCCTCTAATCCGTGTCGTTCGAAACCTGCAGGCCTTACCTTGACTCCTACGCCTCACTGCTCCGTTTACTAAGCAACTAAACCCTGTCAAAGCGGATTGCTTACTTTATGCAACTACATATTAACAACGCTGATTTTTACTTTCAATCACACATTACAACGCGCAGTAAATGATATTATATTTGTAAATGTTAAGCTTTTGTTCAGCACTCGAAACGAAAACAGACTTCATTCTTTAAAAACGTATTCATAACGGTTTTTAGGTCTAATACCTCAAGAGTAAAGGTGGTTAGGGTATTTAAAATTCTAGACTACCTAATTTTCATTGCTTTTAACAGCTGTATTATAATTATCAGCGTAACAGATTTCGTTGTTATTAATAATGTTATTCATGAGAAATGGCCTCCGAGCTAATGAATGAACGGGCCACGCTGCTCGCCCACGGTAACTTCATTCATACAGGGCCCTGCGTGGCCGCGAACTGCCTCAATGTTGACCTACTACATATATGTATATAAACCTTAACAAAACAAATTAAGTTTTATTAAAATAAAAATAACTAAATAAATTTTAAGAAGACACTTTAAACAAAACATGAAAATCTTCTAGTCATAAAATGTTATTCTTTATTCCGAGTAACAAGCAGAGCTTTCAAGAAGTCAGAAATAAATAATAACATAACATAAATAAATAACAAATACACATTAGGCAAACATAGTATTTACAACTCAACAGGTAGCTGTGTAAACTGTAAAGGTCACAATCAATATGAAATGGCATAGTTGAGAACACCAGCAGAGCCGCGTCCGCAGTATGAATGAGAGGCAAGGGTGGTAAAGGGGTATGGGATGGGTGTTTTGCACGATTTTCGTGGAATGGGCACGGTATGACGTCCGCGTCGTCAGGACGCTTGCGCAGTAGACACCAAAGTTCAAGGATACGGCATCGATCGCCAGTGGCGTGCTGCTCTCTGCCACGGCCACACACTGATCAATGCCTCCAATGTCACTGCCACGGACGAACGTAGCACGGCTGTTGATGTTTTTGCACTCGCATTTGAATATTACTTTTTGTCCTTATATGTTAAGTGCACAATTACACAATTTTAATATACCTATAATAATGCTGGCATTAAAAAAAATGATATTAAAATCTTTACTCTTTTGGTGAAAGTGGACCTTAAAGTCCATATTATTTTTAAGTTCGTGTGCCTTTTCAGTTAAAATGTACCTAATACCTGATACTTTTAAATTTAGTATCTCATAATTGTCAATAATTAAAAAAGTTAATAATTAAGCCTTTAAAAAGTTGAATAAATAATATAAGTATATTGAAATTGTGATAAATTTATTTATATTTTTTTTTCTTAAAATGGAACTTGATTGTGCGCGTAATCCGCCGTAAATAAGAGACGCGTGCGCGATGCTGATTACATTACTATAATCCACGCACAACGATTCCCGTAGAGTGGCTTATTGTTTAAAAATACTGTATTTTTTAAATAAATATCATTGAAGCAAGCAATGTTTTCATAACTTTATGATGAGAACTTTACGTCAATCTGCTAGAAAAACAAATTCTTACATACCTATCTATAATTATTCATTTGTAACCAAGAACGTTCTAATTTATATGCCTTTTTTAAGTACCGTATACTATTTATAACAATATAACAAACAAGTGTTTAGTAAATACTTATATAAAAACATGATAAAGAGTCAATTCCATTCCAAGTACACTGATTGCGAATGCAAGAATTGCAAGCGCGTGTCAAATTGCGTCGCGCCCACACACCAGTCCTTGCGCATCCGACTCGTGATGGCAACATTATGTCGATAAGGGCTACTCATTTAATTCCTTCTACCTTTCCAGTTGATATAGATAGTCAAAGCAGCTAATTATACCGATATAATAATTTAATAGACTTAGATTCGTTTATAACTACATAATATTATAAAAAAAATGTTCTCCGCCGCGTCTGTCTGCGCGTCTGTTCACGATAAACTCAAAAACTACTGCACCGATTTTCATGCTGCTTTTACCAATGGATAGAGTGATTTTCGAGAAAGGTTTGAGTTTATGATATATAGCTTCGCTCGCACTAAATCTAGAGTCGAACCCGAGCGGAGCGAGGATAAGTCGTTAGTCAATAACTAAGAATGAACTCGAAATTTACTATTTTTCAATAGTATTTAATAAATGTTAAAGATCACTTATGAAATATTACACAGCACTTGGTAGTGTGAGCGCCATTCATGAATTTCACGCACATCGACGGAAACTTTTCAAGGGGATGAGGTAGTGGGGTGCGCAGGAGGACGAGTTGCCTCCCCATTTATGAATGAGGCCACACGTCATTGATATCGATCGGCGCGGCCCTGCTAAGGTTAACACACAAGGACAGCGTCTTCCAACAGGTGGCTACTTGACGCACACCCTTTAGTTTTCCGAAAACGAATAATTCTTTGACACTTTATAAATGACGTCATTACCCCTGATAACCGCTGACGTTCTTACTTATCACTAATATCAACGGTATGTTTATCTTTAATTTACCTAATATTATAAATGTATGCATACGTCAATAAAAACTCGCCTACACATTTATCCATGATATAAGCTATCTCCACTTCAGTGGCGGATTTAGGTTCGATGCCGCCCTGGGCCCGGCATACTAAATGCCGCTCTTATTACGATATGAGAAAATTTTAAATGTGTAATTTATTATTTGTTATATATTGATATATATATACCTTTTTATTCGCCTTGTTTTTAATAAACATTTTAACCATTTGTTCTTCTTAGTCGTGGTTCGTAAAATGACGTGGGTGTGTGTGATACCTATTCAAAATCATACACTCGCACCCATACACTCGTATATATATTTTTATAATCTCAAAATTTTAAAATAGTTAAAAGTGTAAAATTCATTTTATTTAAAATGCTTTAAAATGCTAATAATATGCAATAATTACTTATGTATAGTCCTAACATCTACCTACCTATTACACAAAATAGTTTGTGGTGGTGACGGTCCTATTAGTTTACAAGTTAAAAAACTTAAATACGACATTATATATAGATTTTGCATATAATTTAATTATTTTTATACAAACCATATTATGTTCATAATAATTCACTGAAAAGATTTTGCGTCAAACGAAAATGGTCGTTCCACCCCGTGGGGTTCTGACGTCATTTACCCGCCCCGACAAACTCCTATCATGGTTCTCCCCGTTTGTCATAGCAAGTTAAACACACCTAAATAGACAATATTAGTTCATAAAACTACAAAACAAACAGTTATATTGTATTGTTTACTACATTATAATTAGCTGAAAAAGTATTTTGGCAACTATCGGAAATAGGTATATATCGGAGATAGCTTTGCATTGTAATAGTAAGCACAAAATTTTAAATAAATAAAAATTATGATAGTATTGTATGATTTATATGCTTAAGTGGTAGGTATAGTATAGTAGGTAACTATAGTTTCCCATGTCAAAAAAACATTATAAATGTTTTATCATGTACCTACTCGCGACTCATACTCGCTTCGTTCGGGTCCGTCCCTAGATTTAGCGCGAGCGAAACCTCGGTTTCCGCTAGTAAATGCTTACAAAAACTTGATAAATTATATACTAAAACCTTCCTCGAGAACCACTCTATCCATTGGTGAAATAACATGAAAATCTGTGCCGTATAGTTTTTAAATTTTCCGCGAACAGACAACAGACAGAATACTTTGGTTTAAAATATGAGGTGATGTAGTGATGTAGACGTATGTTTAGCAATCGCCCTAACATGACGTTATAATATTTTATCTCATCTATGTATTGACATAATAGATAATAGGTAGATACGCAACCCATACATAAAAACCTGCGTAAATCTATTACGTTGAAATATCGACTGTCGATAATTTATAGCTTTAACGAGATAAACATTCTCCCACTATACGTCAACTGTGGTGAGTCTGGCTAAAATTACAGTTTTCGAGTGCAGCGCAATTATAAAGATGACATGCCAGAGTGACGCGCGCGAACGCGACGTGTGCCAACATTGTTTTTCGATGAGAGTGGCTAATTTCGCAAGTCCGCATCATAGTGCGATATTTTTACGCCAGTTTTTGGTCAATACGTAATGTTCTAAATTTTTTTTCTTATTTCCAATTTCCAAACTTTATCGAAATTAATACCAAACTCTACTACTAATAAGTATTCATTAACTTCACACAATGTATTGCCATGGCGATAAGTAATCTTAATATCTACTTATTATAAATATGATATTTAGAATTTATTCTCAATTTATTCATCTTTCACATGCTTTTGTAGTCTTATCATGTATTTGTAAAGCCGTTATGAACATATGTACCAACATTGTCATCTAGGATTGCAGCGCGTTATTATAGAAACAACACAAGCTTGCCAAAATAACTGGACAATAATACGAGTAGTAAGAGTTTCGGTTGTTTTATTCTAAAAGAGATATGGTTCGAATGGAATTAAGTTTCAAAAAGCAAGTAGGAACGTAAAGACGTTATTGTAATACAACACAGCTTATATGTATACATAATTCAAACCGCGGCAAGCATGCACTGCGTATAAAGACCAGCTAGCTAGACGTACTCCCACCGAAAACACCGGCAGTCGGCACAGAACCGTGGGAAGCACTAGCCAATACAAAATTGTTTGCCCACATCCTATGAGGACGCTCGAAGTGACATGTTGTTCAAACTTTACACGCTTCATGACCCACTCAGAGAATGATTACGATATTTCATAGCAATGTTTAGCATACTCAAACTGAGTGTTTATTTACCAGCTCTACTTTCTACTTTCGCTTTTTTATTAATTTATATTTAAATAACTGAAACATTTTTTCCTTAGGACTCATATCAAAATAAATTATTAAGTAGCAATCATTCATAATAACCGATAGCAAAACACCCGGAAAAGATGTAAAATATGTAATAAAATATTCAGTTTTAACTCCAACTCTACATTATATAAAAGTGCATGGTATCCACAAGAAAAGTAACAAATCAAATGTGATGAAACAGTCATGTTATTAAAATAGACAACGGGTGTTAGGATAACGTGCCGAAATAGATCCCCGCCTCCGAAGTCCGAACCAAAAGTAGTCAAGTTAATAATAGCACGATTCCCGCAGGGACGTTTTCATCTCGTGATTCACCTGTTGAAAACTCGATTGTTCGCATTTTACGTCAATCGGTTGCGTGGTGTTTACGAGCGCTCGCCGGCGCGGGAGCGTCAGCTGACGGCCAGGAATAGCCCTGACATCGCGGCCACGCTATGCCGCTTGCGCCCGCGCACCCACAAATAGCGCGCTATAATTAGACGGGCGGCGGTGAAATCGTGGGTTTGTTATTTTTCTTTATCGTCTCCGTTACGCGATAATTGGGTTAGCGGCTGCATGTGGGCCTGATCGGCGTCGGCGCGTCTCGGCCACGGCGGCCACCGCGCCCAGGCCATTGTCCTTACCTCTTGCACTTCATGTTGCAACTGCCTACTCTTTCCTACTTCAAATCAAATTGGAAACAATAAAATTTTTATACGTAAACATTTTAACGCACTACATGAATAACGTTTAATAGTAAAAAGGGGATAAATATGACAGTTTTAATTACCTCTTGCACAAAAACTTATTGTTCGTATTTTCTCCATTCTACGTGACATTGTCAAAGTGTGTACGAATCTGTGCCTAACTGGCGCATTTTGAATCCATTAACAAGGTAATTGAATTGAATGCATACATATTGCAAAATACTCTTTACTTCTTCGACTAAAATTGAAAACAATAAAATTCTACTTAACTTCTAACCGTTTGACATGTTAAGTGACGGCTGTAATTTTATGAACACCAAAAACAAAATAATACAATTTCTAATTATAAGCACTGCACTAAAATAATAAAATTTATTTTAATTATCCAGGTTACTGACGTAAGTACCTAATCTATTTTTGTATAAATTCAAATAACTATCAGAAAAAATATTCATTAAATAAATACAGCTGTAATACACTTACCTAATCAAAAAATAATAATTAAAAACACCTTATTTTTATTTAGTGTCATAAATACATAAAAATGTCAGTAGACGATAATTCAGCAAGTATCATAAAAATATAAATTTAGTGCAAAAATAGGACTTGGTACAAAAAAAAGTTAAAATAAAATTCTAAATATAGTTGTATAAGACGTTGTAATACCTTTAAGTAACTTACACATAATGCTAAAAATAGCCTACGTCTAAATAAAGAATGGTCATTATCTAGTCAATATCCAATTATAGCAAAAGCAGTAAGAATCAAGGCAGCCGTACTAACTGACACACTACGTCAATGTGTATTAGAAAATATACTATCCTAAATAGGTACGTAAAAATACGTTAAAGTAAATACGTAAATCAATTTAAAAAATGATTATTTCATAATCAGTGTCTGGTTTCAATTTTAAATTAACAGCTTTACACCGTACACGGTACTTATGTATTAAGAATTTTTGTCTGTCTGGCGTAAATGTAAAAAAGTATTAGTGATTTTTTTTAAAATGATATTTTACAGTATCTTACAGCGTCGCCTTCTTTATTAAAAAATAATTTTATTTAAATTTCAATATAATTGTAAGTTTTCATAAAAAAAAATTACTATCTTTTTAAATACAAAATGTAATTTAAATGAGTAGTAAGTATGTGCTATTAATACCACTTTCAATCAAAAGAGAAATCTATTTAGAAATATGCTATTATTTTTTAATAATATAAAAAGGTTAATAATATTTTTTATTATTTTAATGCAAGTACAAACGAGGTATGTTAATTTAAAATAGAAAAGTAACAATGACGATGACTTCTTTATTAAAAAATAATTTTATATTTGACAAATAGGTAATTACTTACGGTGGCTACCTACATTAAAACCGTCCCTTACCTATTCACGTATTCTTCTTCATACCTGAAGAACTTAATTTCAAATAAAAAATACAAGATATCTATAAATTATAAGCTTAGTGTACATATTTCAATGGGGAAAGTCACCTAATTTGTGGGGTAGTGGTAACGTTCTTGAACGTATGCCTTGGCATAGCGTAACAAGCACGATAGAGACTCGTGAGCGATAAGCGATGACTCTAGCGAGCTAGGGGGCGCCAGAGGGGGCGAAGTAAGGGGGCACCAGGGGGGGTGCTGGGGGCCGCGCGGGCGGTGGGCGGTGTCGGGCGGTGACGTCAGACAGGGGGGAGCGCAGCCGCGGGATTGGTGGAACTGCGCGCGCCGCTACCGAATATGGGACCGCGGCTCCATTCATAAAAGTGCGGCGCGGGGTCGCGCGGCGCCAGTCCCTTTCGCACCGGCCGCGTGAGAAGCCGCATTCACGCTGGCGTTGTTCGTGATCCCGCTCGGGCCGTGGGCCGAGGAGCAGGTGGTGCCGGACGGCATGGGCACCGACGCGGAGCCCCCGGCCGGGCCGCATCTCCTCTCGCTGGCGGACGTGGGTGCGCTCGGCTTCGACTGCGCGCTCAAGCCAGTGTCGGCGCCTATGACAGGAGGCGCACCGGCAGATCTCAACACACCCGTCACCACTTCGGATCTACCCGCTTTCTTTCCAAGTCTGCTCGAGCCTCCGCCTATATCAGGTGCGTCCACACACGCACGGTCTCGCACGCCGCACATCGCACGTCGCACTGCACCCGTAGGCGGGAGTGCAGGACTTACCCCCGCCGGGTTTCGACCGATAACGTTGTAAACAAACAACACACTATATTTAACAATATTTAACTCTTTGTGCAGTCAAAAGATTATTAGCACTTATTAGTAATTAATACTTTTCACGATTTGTAGTTACGTTTAAAAAGTGAATTCATGTTTTTTTATTAATTCTGTTAAGCGGGCAAAATAATATTTCTATGGCAATATTTTATATATATAAAATATTGCCATAGAAATATTATAAAAATATTTTTATAGTAGGAAAATTCATAGTAAAAAGGAATGATCGCATACCTGTGTGACTGGGACGGATCAATACAAACTGTTGAATGAAAAGGCTTCATTGTGAAATTCCGACGGCTCATGTTCTATTTTCGTGTGACAGTGTTTAAGTGATACCTTGGTTAAATGTTTTATTACTAATAGTTCTTGTGCTACCTTTTCCTGTTTATTGGTAACTATATCTATCAATTAAAATAAAATATATATAAAAAAGCTGTAGTGAAAATATATGACATAACTATTCTTAAGCGATAAAACAATCCTATGAAAACAATATGTATCATAGCTATATATTATATATAACTAGTATTTCCCGTGGCTCCGCCCGCGTTCTAATTATTTTTTAAATAAAGGGATTGTATTTTTTATGCCAAATCAAAAAAAAATAGTCTGGAGAGGGCCACCCTTTTCACCTAAGGGAATAAAAAATAGCCTACGACCTATTCTTAGACCTAGTAAACATACATACACAAAAAAAAACATAAAAACCGGTCGAGCCGTTTCGTAGGAGTTCGATAACAAACACCGTGACACGAGATTTTTATATGTAAGAAGAAGATAATCGGATATTTAACAATTTATTTATATAGAGATACCTATATAATCCTTAGTCTAAGTTTTTATTACTATTTACTACGTGTTATCACTTGGCGCACTGTTTTCTTATTTCGTTAATACGATAGAGTTGACTCTATTTCTCTTTCTAATATCTATTTGATCAAAATTTAGATTATGTAATAGACAATAGTACATTATTATTTATACCAAAATTACCTTTCATATTATAAGTAGATAATTTATTGATAGTGTAAATAATCATTGAGTAGGTACTATTAACTTAAAAATCGAATCGAATTAAATCGGCTAATACCAAAATCGCGTTAGGTGACAACCGACAGTAGAGCAAGTCAGATACGCGCGATAGACCTATCAACATCCGTCTGTTATCACCACATCCGCCTGCTCATTACAAAATACGCAAAATAACAAGTGTTAACATAATATGCAGTATGCATTCACCACTTGAATATTTTCATACTCATATGTCTAGGCAAAAATAAAGATCATTATCCATGTAGGTAATCACTATTTTCATATTATCTATACATGTATACATAAAATTGAAGTGTCTGTTTTTAATTTAAAATTACAGCTTTCACTAAATGCATGTGAAAGTATATAGGTACGGTACTTATATCAAAAAATCCATTTTTAAAAATGTTTGTTTGTCTATCTGTTTGCTTGTTCCGCCTAATCTCTGAAACGGCTGGACCGATTTGACGACTTTCACTCTCAGATAGCTAAAGTTATAAGGAGTAACTTAGGCTTCATTTTATTTTATTACAAAATTATAATAACCGTTAAATTTATTTTAACTTATCATACATAAAATACAACATTTAAACTTAATTTAAATTCACTTGTGTTATGCTAAGTTTATTTAATTAAATACAATTTGAGTATTTTTGTGAACAATAACATAATTTACAGTAAAAATAACGTAAACTAAAAGAGAATAGCTATAACAATAGTGTTTCATTTTTCACTTCGCACTTTCTAATTTGGATAAATCTTTTTAGAATTCAGTTTTTAGAAAACTCACAGATATTAAAAAAACTATTAAAATTAATTATTGATAGCATTATGTTAATTGGTTAACAGATGTTACCAAATACTCTATAAATTTCTTATCGATGTCCGATTGTACTTATTTAAAAATTTTATAATACATTAACAACTATCTAATTGAATTAAATAAATAAATGTACAATAATATAATACAAATAGAAAAATTATCAACATATTGCGTGATAAATAAATATTATTTTGTTGCAGGTACATTGCCAGGCGATGAATTGCCACTGGCTTGTTCACCGCGACGTCATAAGCATGAAGCATCATTGTCGCCTGGCGCCCGTGCAGAGGACGCTAGCAATGCGTCTAGTGCAAGTGCGTCACTGTACGCACCTCAAATGGGCAGCAAACGTGCGCCCTCACCGGCGCTACAGTGGCTTCTCCCGTCGGGGCCAGGCCCTGGTAGCGTCGATAAGTACTTCCAACAAGAATATGAGGAACGAATTGAATTGCTACCTCCAGAGTGTCAACCCTCATATTGCCCCCAATCTCAAGCTTGCCCTCAACCACACTGCGACTATCGTTCTCAGCCTCAACCTCAGCCGCAACACACCTGGGAAACACAAGAATACGCAAGCGCGCCGCAACCGACTCCCGGGCCCTCTGGGGTACCCAAACGTGAGCCATACCCTAGTCCAGCCGGCGACAGACCTATTCAGCTAGCCGAATATAACCCGTCCACAAGCAAAGGTCACGAGATACTATCTCAAGTGTATCAGCAGAGTGCTCAACCTCTGCGATTAGTCGCAGTTAAGCCTCGGAAATATCCAAACCGCCCTAGCAAAACACCCGTACACGAAAGGCCATATGCATGCCCTGTTGAAGGGTGTGATCGAAGATTCTCAAGATCAGACGAGCTGACTAGGCACATCAGGATACACACAGGACAAAAACCGTTTCAGTGTCGAATCTGCATGCGTTCTTTCAGCCGCTCCGATCATTTGACAACGCACGTGAGGACTCACACGGGTGAAAAACCTTTTGCTTGCGATATATGTGGCCGAAAGTTTGCACGATCAGATGAGAAGAAGCGACACGCCAAGGTGCATTTGAAACAGCGATTGAAGAGGGAGCGGGGCGGTGGTGGTCCGAGCCATCAGCACGAGCCGCACTCTCACGCGCAGCTCTAGCCCGCGGCTTCCGGCTCCTTGGCCGACCGCGCGACTGTCACGGCGCCCTCGCCCTTACATTCCAGTGGCGAAGCGCCTGCGGATAAATGAACTATTAATTTCTTTCACGTTGAAGTTATTAAATAATTTCATCGCCTACGTGTAAGAGATTGTCTTTAACGAAGCTTTATTAACTCTACATATGTAAATTCACTGAAATTTATATATCTTTTTATACGTATTTATAATTATTACTATAATAACGATCAACTTGATGTATTTATTTTATTAGATAGGATAATCGAATGAACTAGACTGGGAGCAAATGTAGAAAGTGCGTGTTCACTAAGCCTCCAGCGCGACGGAAGGTTACGTGTCTACATACTCGACATTATCGGCGTATAGAAAACACATATCTTGATGTGACGATAGTCTTTTAACAAAATAATGCTTCGCTGAACTTTATTGACTGTAAGGTCAAACTCATATGTGTGCATAAAAAGGTGATCGTTAAATGGTGATACGTACTAGGCCTACTAGCAAAAAGTACCTATACATAGGTACCTAGGTATACGCATTCAGAAAACTTTTGCCACTTAATCTAGACATTAATAACGAACGTAGATAGGTATTGTTTACTATTAAAAAATTTACCTTATATTGATGTTAAATTAATTCGTGGCAAATGTTCCCTGACAAAACTATCTTTTTTATATATTAAGTTAAAATGTATATTTAATGTTCTTATACTTGACAAACTAACGTGAAACTGTGCCATTCATTTAACTTTATCACGCCACGTGCCACGGCAATTTTATTTAATACTTAGTGTAACATGACTGCTGATTAAGTGATAATTAATTATTATTATAAATATTTGTTTTTTAATATTTCTAGTCGAAGATATTGATGTGAAAGATCGACTAAAGTTTGCTCTCGTCCATCAACTTAAGAACCCATTCCTTTACATTTCGACAGCTACTGTCATGAACTTCTCTTGCTCAAAAGTGTATTTAACAAAATTTGCTCAATCCTATCCTCTACTATTTACTACCTTACATACTTACATACGTCTAATAGCCGCTCCACGCTTGCACTAACTCTCTTTGACCTTTTTCCTCTTTTGCCACCCTTGTTATTCTTGTTATTCAAAGTTACGTTCGCCCAGTGGTAAATCTATATTTTATATTTTTAGTTTTCGTAGTTAGACTAATTTAGTAAAGTTTTAGCTAGTAGGATTTAAATTATGATCTCTTAATCAATATTAATTATTTGCAAGTATAGCGAGGGCCCCTATTTATAATACTCATAAGTTTCTGTGTAGATATAAATGTTGTATACAATCATTTAGATAAGACTTATAGCTTTGTATTCAGGAATGAATTGTCAAAACGAAGGTTTCGTAAGCATAGCGTTCTTCAAAAAAACAACATCTGTCTAGTTTTGGTAAAACCATATACCTATAGTACAACAGTGTCCCTACTTATAATATGTAAGTTAAGAAATTTTCGTAAAGCACAAATAGTAAGTCACTGTCTAAATGAATCTACTTATAATGAAAATGCCTTTGACTTAAACATGGTTGTTTACTAGTTCAATAGAACATTATTTATTTAATGAATTGTTAACATTGTTAGCTAAGCAAAAATAGTGCAATTGTGAAATCTCGATGTGAATAAAAATATGTAGGTATATAAAACATGGAAACATAGTCGCCGAATAAAGTGATAAAAATACAACAGGGTGGGCCTTTCGAGTATGTTCGATTGTTATGAATTTAAGGTATCTGACAATAATACTAACTCTTATATTTCTAACTGTGTATTCGAAATTCGAAGAACTTTGTTGTATTTTACGGAAGGAATGTTACCGTTCTAATTTCAGTCGCCTAAACTCTTAAAGCTCAGGTACAATATCCCCGCGCTCAATGTGAACACACGCGGATGCACGCTCCTTATAAAAATTAAAATATACTTGATACGAAAGTGGTGAACGAGTTTATACCTAATGTTTTACTGTTGTAGAAGAGACGTGGTCTCTGTTAGGCAAGGCTAGCGTAGATAGGTTTTAATAAAGTGAATTCATGTTAGTCAAATGAATGATAATTGAAACGAAGAAGACTTAAATCAAGTATGCAATGTTGCATCGCGTTGACGTTATTAATATACGATTGTATTAAAATACCTGTCGAGGATCACTACGGCACGTCGTTAGCCTTAGTTGCTGGTGCTGACGTGCCGCGGACGGATCCTTGGGTACGTTGTTGACATCTGTTATATTTCAGCTTTGTTGCGAAACTCTCATATTCAATAATAACATTTTACGCAACTTTCTAGTTCTTAGTGATTTCGAAATTAAAACAAAAAAATTCATGGTGTTCACCTATTTGTAAAAGAGTACGAATTTTCTGTCTGACTACAATTTAAGCTGTCTTTTATATTTCACCAGAGTGAAAGATGTTGTTGATGTTCTAAATTTAGATAGTCTTAAGGTCTAGTTAGGTGTTGTTACATCTCACTAATTTTTACTAAACTCCGTTTAATATATTTGTAAATACACTGACTAAATTAAAATTTAATGTGTATATAAGAGAAAAAGAAAATTTTTATTTAATATGAAAATTCACCTAAGGTGCGAAAATACAAATTGTTAAAACTTCAAATATGTTTTTTATTAAAAACCTACACCCAACTAATACTAGAAGTAAAAAAAATGATGGAATTGCACGTTATACTTATAATAAAAGCCTATACTTCGGTATAGTTGGCAACAAAGTACAAACATTAGGGTGTTAAATTTGGTGCGACAAGTGGTCGATATTGGCACAAAACAGTCTATTTGTATTTTAACACACTTTCGTTAAAAATTTGCAACTACCAAGAAACGATGTCGTCCGAGTTCTATTTTAAATAAATAGATTAGACTACTCACTACACGCTTGGCTAATGGCTCAGTTTGCAGAGACTTGTTGCGCCAGCGGTCGCGGGTTCAAGTCCCGCTAGCGGAATTTATTTGTACCTATGATGTGCAAAATGCTTCAAGAAGTCATGAGTGTTTATACCTATTTACGAGTATAATATGTTTGTAAAATATATGGTGCTTCCATGTGTGCTAATGTGCCAACATATTACAATTACTATTATTTATAATCTTAATATTTTTGTTATTAACATTATAATAGTCACTAATTGATCTGAATACAATAAATAGATCGGCGTTAGTTCAGCAACCCTAATGTTTAATAAACAAGTAGGTAGGTATTTACTTTGCTAATGTAAATTGTAATAGGTAGTATAGTATTGTCATATTTGGTAGGTTATTGCCTACCAAATATTAGGTTACAACCTAAAATATTGCTTATTGTCTGTTTTATTACATCCAGCCCTTTTTAACGTCCCACTGCTGGGCATAGGCCTCCCTTCAATATTACAATAATATAACATTCACAAGATGGAATGGTTAGATATAGCATTGATTATAGAATAAGGCCGATGGGAGGAACTATTTATTTTGAAATGTGTTTTTATAAATAGTTTTATCATTTAAAAATTAGTTAAAAGTATTACTACTAAAATATACCTTGAAACATATTTTAAGTCGGATGTGAAGAAAAATTTTGATTTGTACTTTTTAATTTTTATTAATTCCTAGCTCCATCTATCGGCACTACTGCAAACTAAATAAAGGACAGCAGCACGATCTAGAAAGGTCTAACATCAACAGTATTGGGGGTACGTCGGATTATGGTGACACTAGTTTTCATTTACGGCCGTGGCGCGACGATACACTGGGGTGCTGTGCAAACACTGACACCTACCCTACCCCAGCCTGCAAATTTATGATATTCGCAATAAAAAAAATACTAATCGATAGATTTTTAATAGCTCAATTCAACTACGTAGCCCTTCCAAATTGCTCACCATTAATTATAAAATTAAAAATCAATAAAGTCCTTGAAAAAAAATTCATTTATCCGTATATTCAAATTTCTATATCTTTTGATATATACAATATTTTAAATTGCTCAAAGTTCTAAAATACTGCTCAAGTTGCATTTGTAATTGCTCAAGTAGAGTTCTCACCAGCTCCACTTTCCTTAATTATTAAATAAATATAAATATAATGCTGCGCATGCGCGCAAACAGTAACGCGAGTCGCAAGGCAAAAAAAATCAAGTGTTTCATAACCTCATCATAGTAAAATGAAACTGTAATACTCCAAGCACAACATCATCTATTATCAGGTATTTTTAACCGACTTCCAAAAAGGAGGAGGTTATATGTTTCGATGTATGTATTTTTTTTTTTTTTATGTATGTTCACCGATTTCTCCGTCAACTGTGGGCCGATTTCAAAAATTTTTCTTTTGTTCGGTAGGGTATAGTTCTGAGGGGGTCCCATTATCACAAAATCAGGTTCTGATGATGGGATCTCAGGGAAATCCAGGGCAACTTTCAAAATTTATAGGCACCTATTATGTTTTTTATATATTTTCTTAAGCTGTTCAAGCATTTGCGTCTGAAAATCGTCATTTCATGTGATGAGCTGATGATGGAAGGTTGAATTCTTCAAATGTTATTTTTTATCTGTGTTCACCAATTTATACGTCAATTGTGGGCCGATTTCAAAAATTTATTTTTTGTTTGGTAGGGTATACTTCCAAGATATTCCCATTGTCACCAAGTTAGGATCTGATAATGGGATCCTAGGGAAGTCGATGGCAACTCTTAAATTTTATAGGCACTTAGTACATTTTTCATATATTTTCTAAAGTTTTTTAAGGATTTGCATTTGATAATTACCATCTCATGTGGATAAGCTGATGATGGAAGGTACAACTCCTCAACGGCTAGGAGTTGAAAGGAAATTCCTTTAAAATTATACATACATATAGATTGATAGTTGTGTTCTTCCAGGCTATTACGTTAATATGATAATAGAAGGTAAATCTCATTAATCTTAACGTTGAATTGGAACGATTGTCCAAGCCCGCCGAGGCCGACCGACAATGCGCGGTGCGCATGCGCACGCTCACTTAACCTACGTTACATTTGTTACAACTATACTTTTAATTATTTAATAATCAGCGAAAGTGGAGCTGGTAAAAACTCTACTTGAGCAATTACAAATGCAACTTGAGCAGTGTTTTAGAACTTTGAGCAATTTGAAATATTGTATACATCAAAAGATATAGGAGTTTGAATATACAGATAAATTAATTTTTTTTCAAAGACTTTATTGATTTTTAATTAAATAATTAAAGGTGAGCAATTTGAAAGGGCTACGTAGTTAAATTGAGCTATTGAAAATCTATCGATTAGTATTTTTTTCATTGCAAATATCATAAATTTGCAGGCTGGGGTAGGGTCGGTAACACTGACCTCTATAATACCACTGGACCATAGAGTATATTGCTACATATATAACACTGGACAGGCTGTTCCAAGCTTGACAGCAATTTTTTTGTGTCCGTTTGAAGCGCCACTAGCGAGAGTCCCGAGAACTAATTTTGAAAGTAATTTTGCATTTTCGTTGTTAATTTAAAATAAGTAGTAATTATGAGGATACGGTTATTGATTAATAAAAATAAAAAATTAATATATCTTTATTTACAACAGTTTTATTGATTGTAAAAAGTTATTATTAAAAGTTATCGATATTTGCTCGCTGATATTGACATCATTAGTTTTAGTACCACAAACTCTCGCTACGTCTCGCTACGTCCGACAGCGCCAAAATGGCGAATATCAAGCAGCCACAAAAGTACGTTGACAACAGCCAGTCCAGTGGTATTATAGAGGTCAGTGCACTGACCTCTATAATACCACTGGACAGGCTGTTCCAAGCGTTTGACAGCAATTTTTTTGTGTCCATTTGAAGCGCCACTAGCGAGAGTCCCGAGAACTCATTTTGACGTATATTGCCAATGATAGCGAGAAGTGTTTGTTTACTCTAAAGTAATTTTACATTTTCGTTGTTAATATAACATAAGTAGTAATTATGATGATAAAAAAATAAAAATCTTTATTTGAAACAGTTTTATTGATTGTAAAATCTTATTATTAAAAGTTATCGATATTTGTTTGCTGATATCGACATCATTAGTTTTAGTACCACGAACTCTCACTACGTCCGACAGCGGCGGACAGCGCCAAAATGACGAATATGAAGTAGCCACAAAAGCACGTTGACAACAGCCAGTCCAGTGGTATTATCATGGGTATTATAGAGGTCAGTGGGTCAGTGTGTGCAAATGAGATTGTAGATTATTATTGTTTCTTTTTTATCCCACGTAATGCAAGCGTACCAAACACTCATCACATTACTCGAATTTATTTTAAATTAAATACTTATGTGTATGAACTTATCTCACAATCTATTTATTATATTTGACAATGGGGTCACTGAAGTTAGCCACCCAGCATTTTTTTTTATTTTTAAACTTTTTTTTATTACATCGTTAGTTCGTCGTTTGTTCTTTTTTGTTCACTATAAACATTTGTTTGTTCGATCGTTTAATCAGATTAAGTTCGGACGAGTTTTTTTTAGTGTTCGAAAGCTCGTTAGATAAGTTAATACCCGAACGCGAGGGTGAGAAAACCGCGGGTTGGCTTTATACCCGTGGTAATAACTAGTGATGCAACGAATACGAATATTCGTATTCGCCGAATATCATCACGAATATTAAAAAAATGTGATATTTGGAAATATAAGAAACTTGGTAGATTTTTATACATAACTTTAATTGTTCGTTTTTTGTAATAAAGAATAAAAAGATATCCGTTTGTCTGCATGACTCATTTGACGAGTTTATTTTATTTTTTATATGACTCTTAAATTATTGATACATGATGAACGTAAACTTATATTTAGATTTTGTACCTGAGAACGTTCTTTAGATCTGAAGATTATTTTCGACGGCGGGGATTGTACAAACACAAAAAATAATTCGCCTAATGCTGAGTAGTTACAAATTTTTGTTTAAAAAGCACAACATTTCATTTAGTTTCAATTATTAAATATCTTAGTGAAATAGAATAGAGTGTATTATTTAATGCCTTGTTGAATTATTCGTATTCGAGTAATAAACCAACATGGCTGAAATCCGTCGGGATAATCTTATTCAAATGAGAGGTGTATGTGATCTGAGGAATATGATTGAAAATGAAAAAATACTCAGTTATTGTATTTACAATTTAATCAAACATTATTTTCTGAGTGACACTATTTATTTAATATGTATTTAGGTACGTTACAGTAAACAAATTCTCACAAGTAGTTTATTTTAATATTAAGAACGTTTTCGGGGTCCAAATAACTAGTACAACAAAATTTATATCAACATAATTTATGAGTATCGCGCAAAAGTAGCCTAAGCTTATCTCAATAACTATAGAATATGATGACCATAACTATGGAAGAACCACAAATTAATTTGTTTAATTTAGGGTTTACTTATAACCCATATTTAGGTCATTATAATAATTATAAATTAAATACAGAGTATTAACTATTAAGTCATAATATAGTCAAATAATATTATAATATTTAACATAACATTTGCGCTCTTCTCGAATTACTTGAAGGTAGCTTTTTATATAACTTTATATTGCATTATTTTTCTTAACTTAAAATAAAGTAAATCAACGTAAAAATATAATTTGTATTACTTGCTTGAACCTTTTATGTAAACAACTTATTATGTAAATAATCATATATATATACTATAGTAGGACCTAATATAGTATTGTGATATCTGTGGTAGGACTAAAATATATATTTTTATAACATAAAAATATTGTTCTAAAAATGTTTTAAATAAACACATAAAAGGAAAATTATTCTAAATAATTTATATAGGAACACTTTACAATCATAACATTGTCATTTAGTTTAAACCCAATTTGTGCTAATATCAGCATTATTCCAATAAGACGTTCCTCTTTCGCTGACGTTTATTTTCTTAGAATTACAATTTTGCAGAATATATAAAAAATAAAGGATTGCAACACAAAAACTTGGCACAATTTCTCTAATTCAGTTTCGATATCATATTACGTTAAATATGATAATGCATCTGAGGGTTTTGTGTTAAAATAATGAAACACATATTGTGTAGCTTTAATAAAAAGTATTTTCAGGAAGTAAAAATCATAAACGAAATTAGTACAAACTCGAGTTATATGGAGTGATTATTTATATTGTATTTATTGTAAGGATAACTATACTATGTGCGCTGTAGCATGGTGCGGGTGACAGTTTCCTATATGACGTTGTCATCTGTCAGTACCACATGACTAGGAATATGACGTTAAGCAATTCATTTTTATCGCTAACGATACTCGCAGCATAAATCTAATTCTCATTAAAAGTGTTATGAAAATTACTGTGTTATTCAGTTGCGCAGTGTAACTACGTGTATAAACTTCAATAAATATATTTTATGGCTACATAATATATCTTTCTTCTTATATAATACTAGCAGTACCCCAGTGTTCAAGTTATTTTTTTGCTTTATTTGCTAAAGTTTGTTGATTTTGTTGTTATTGCGATGCCTAAGCATACAAAAAAACTGTTTTTGGTAGTCAGGCCAGGGAGCTTGATATGAGTTTAGACGAATAAAATCATTTTTTTATATATGATCTGTTGTTTCATTAATATAAGTATAGACTATAATTGAACTACTCCCAATATACGTTTTTTATTATAAAAAAACATCGACTATCCATCGTAGCAGTACATCCCATCACTAGTTTACGTCTATGGCGTTACGTTATACGCATAGCACTTTGCTTAATTTTTCTTTTCATTACATTTATTTGCAAACTAGAACATTCTGGTTGGGTTTAATTTAATTTACTACAGTAAATAATGATTTAATATATTACGAATGTGGTACAGCTGAAATACTAAGTCATAATTTGTAAATCGCGGCAACTTTCAAGAGTGAAACGAAACGTTACTGAAACTGTCACCCGCACCATGCTACAGCGCACATAGTATAACATCATTTTAACTTTAAAAATATGAGGTGTGTCGATTACATAGCATTGCTATTAATATTATAATTGCATGCATGACGAAACCTGTCCAGATATTATTTCGTTCAAAGATCATTTTAATTAATTATGCCACCTCAAACAAAAACTCTGTACATCATCGTAAACAACATGTCTACAATTTACAGATATGGGTGGCTGATAAAATAATTGAAGATGTGAATGGATGAAAGTGTTATGTCGCATTTTCGAATTTTCGCTGTTTTATGTATATATAGATTGTCGGTGTCATGGATGAATAAACGACTATTGTAGTTATGTTCTCGCACTTGACAGCCATTACTTAAGCTTTGAACACAATTGTCTCGAAATTAGATATTTGTGTCTTATAACCTTCATCCATTCCTGACTTAAATTTTAAATAGGGAATTATATCTGAAAGGCTAAATAATATTTGACGTTCAAAATGAGTATGACATTACGTTGTCTCTTGGTCATCGTTCTTGGCGAGGTTGGGTTCTGACTCGGCGCGGCGCTTGAGCCCGTCCGCGTCGGGCGACGACGGCCGCTCGACTGACTCCTCGGTGGCTGATGCTGCTGCTTTTATATCCGGTGCGCTGCGGCTAACATCCTGTTAGGGTTATCATATCACATTATGTTCTTTTAATATAGATAACATATTACTACAGAATAACTATTATATTAAAATAACTATTATAATAATAAATAATATTAACTCATTGATGTAACAGTTGCTAATTGTAGTATAGTACGATTCAAACTTAATGGCGGCTCGGAAGTTAGCCGCGAGTGCAGGTACACGCATGTACAGTCAAGTCGACGTCCCGCTGATTGGCTGATACGTAAAAATTGCGATCTCCGCATCGGAACGTACGATGTTCGGAGCCGCCATTAAGTTTGAATCGTACTATAGTATGGCTTAGAGCTTTTAGGCGCAACAATGACGTGAATGGCTAGTTGTGTGACCATTTCAAGCTCTTGCCCTTTTGCTAAGGATGGCCACTAAAGGCAAGTCAGAAGATATTTTTCACTTAGAGATGTCTGGTGCGAGACTCACAAATATGTCACCTTAAGCCGTCCTGAATTTATTATTGTGACTATACATATAACTATAACTGTGTGATACGGTACTTTCGTTGTTAACTAAGGCAAAACTGATAAATGAATAATAATATTTCTTACTAAATCTGGCTCAATGTAATCTCCGGGTTCTTGTTTAACTTGCACGTTCATACTGTCATTGAGATAGCAGACGCCGTTCAAGTCTATTGCACTGTTCGAAAATATGGCCGCCGCTCCCGCCGATGCATCCACTAGCGGCTCCACCTGGAATATGAACATCGGACTTCATATAATGGGAGGTCTCATTGCGAGTTTTAGCCGTTGGTGGCGCTACAAGCGCATAACGTAAACAACGTCAAGAATGTATGTATAGTCTATTTTTTCTTACTTGTCTTAAGTAGTAAACAAATATGGCGTATAAAAAACCAGAGATTATAGAGAGGTATCGTAGAGCTGAAAATGACGAATGAATGACAACAAATAAATGAATGGTTTTTATGCAGTGAACGTAAAGTATTGGTAGAAATAATACGACAAGTTATTTTAATAATTTTACTATTCGGATATCGGTGATGATTCACTCGACTCGTCTGATACGTGAATTATAAAAGTAGGGGTCAGCACATCTGTTGCAGCATCCATTAAGCCATCAAGCTG
Source organism: Boloria euphrosyne (assembly GCA_951802675.2). Classification (NCBI taxonomy): domain Eukaryota; kingdom Metazoa; phylum Arthropoda; class Insecta; order Lepidoptera; family Nymphalidae; genus Boloria; species Boloria euphrosyne. The sequence continues at coordinate 6,167,063 of OX637879.1, read as the reverse complement.
CAACATTTCTTCTTCTTTTTTTACGTGTTCAATACTATTTATCCAAGACGCCATACCAATTTTTGTTAAACCTTTTTTAACTAGCTCCTTGACTTTAGCCATTTTAAAACTTTCATTATTTTTCCAACATGTGATTTCAATTGTGCCCATATTAATTCTATTGGATTTTATTCAATTATTATTAGAAAACAAACACCAATCTAGTAGAAAACCAGGTCGTTAGAAATCCATCACAAATGAGACATCAAACGTGGTAACGAAACGATTGACTGTTTCAGGTTCAGCGGTGGTCGGGTTAAGCAACTGTAAAAATGTCTACTGTCTATGAAGTATTTAATAGACAATTGACATTTTGACAGTTGTTTTAATTAATTATGTTTTTGCATATATTATATAGTATAAATATATATAATATAAACTCATTTTTAAAGCGTTAAACTAAAAAAGCAAATAAGCCGTCGATAGATCTAACTCCATTTTATTAAACAGTGCAATAAGATACGAAGTTATAATATCATTTATTTCTAATTAAGTTAAGATAAGTTGATTAAAATCAATTAATTTGAAATTTCTATACTATGCAGAAGACACTACATTTTAGAAGACGCACACTACGTTTTAAAACTTACAAAAATTTGAACAATATGTCGTACTTTGTAATTTAAAGATATTGTTATTTTTTTACAGTTCAGTTCATTCATTCTCGCTAATTCATTTTAAATGTTCATCACTATTATGCAAATTTCAAAGACAAAGTAGCGTATCGAAACGTCAAAATGTTGTGTTCATATTTTACCTGTGGAAGTTGGTTTTGTTAACTTTTCAATTTTAGCAAAGATTATGTGTTTAAATCATTAATAAACAGCTTTTATTAGTGTAATTCATAGCGTGTGTGTTTCTGAAATAGTTATAAACGATAAAAGCAAATCTAAAATATGTGATTCTCCGAAAAGAAGTGATTTTCGTTCAAGGTAGTGTTTGTTTACCATTTAGGACACGTAAGGAAAAATAGACTATAGTGTATGTCAAATTATTTTATGTCAAATTTTTTAATTCAAAAATACTTAAAACACCGTATTTTCCATCTTATATTTGATTGTACAAAACTTAACTATTCTAAAATAATAAACGCGTCTGTCAAAATAGGCGGCATTAAGGTTTTCGTTGGTGACGTTTTGCGCTGGTAGCGCCATCTGAGCTGAGCTTGGCGTGAAACCTCCCATTGTAAAAAGTATGCATTAGCTACTTCTTTATTTCTTTAACCACTAACGCTATCTATACCTACATATTATAATAAATTTGTAGCTGACTTCAATCTGTCATTATTGCCGATAGAGATGCTGAATCTTAGAATTTTAGAATTTTTGTCTGTCTGTCTGAGAAATTTATACTAACCGTTAAAATGTACGTAGGGACGAATTCGGAAGAAGCGAGAGTGACTTACTAGTGTACACATAACTTATAAAGTAATAACTTTTGTTCCTTGAGTAACACATGTACATATTTAGATATCCCGAATAAGGCGGCGGTAAAGCTAGCTTGAAATGAAGTATTTAAAAAAATTAAATGTAACTCACCAAAACGTTCTCTGGTACAACGAAATTTAGCTGCACTGGCTTTTTCTCAGTCGTTATTTCGTATTCAGAAATCTTTTGAGCTTGTAAAGTTTCTTTACAATCTTTTGGTTCCCTGAAAAATATATAAAATTAAGTTATGTTCTACAAAAAACTATACCCTGCTAACACTTAATTTTTAAATTAATAAAGGCCTTGTTCCACCTACAAAACATGATTGTAGGTAGCTCATTCTTTTATTTCCATGTACGCATCATTTCTTACGGTTAACAAAAACATCGAGGGAACCTGAACATCTAAGAACTCAGCAAGTATCCAAAGCTGTTATCTTCTTACCGTTTAGGCGTTGTATGATGGCTATCACTTTTCTCTCCTTGGTGTTGAGTTATCAAATCGCAGGCCTTCCCAAGAATAACTATAGATACTAGCACTCTAATAGATATGAGGCACAAATACGCTATAAATATTAAAAGCACCGCTGCTAGCCTGGAAATAAATCTACATTGAATTAATACGAAATACATACATATATAACAAATGCTGTTAAATGTGTAAAATAAATATTTAAAATTAAAAATTAAAAAAACCTACTCATTGAAGCGATTCAAATGACATGCTTAAGCTCATGCTTGGTTTTAGATATCATTATCTTTGCAGAATTTAGTAAAGAGTTAACTATCTTGCAGATTTTAGGTGGTGTTGCAGCATCAGACTAAGACGCCGTCGCCGCCGACGCCGTTACGATGAGATTAAAGCAGTGGGATACCAATTTTCGAACGCATTAAATTCGTTGAAGTTCACATCTTTTTACCGCCTAGCTAAGATCTGTCTAATAGCTAAGAAAACTGTCAATTAAAATCATCTTTTAAACAAAAAACGGTTAAAGACCTGTCCTGTCATCCGTTTGGGCGCTACAAATTACAATGCATGCAATATACAAAGTTAAATATGTAACATGTCTCTTTTTTTCTTATTACAATTTACAGTTAGCCACTGACTATTATTGGCTAAAGAAAGCCAGCTAGATTTTTATTAGATCAATATTTTGCACTTTACTACTGCCACACTTTATTAAACTTAACTCACCCATCAACTTTCACAGCGTGAACCAAAACCCTAGTTATAACAACTCCTAAGGGCAGTGGTATAAAGCCCATTCTCCTGGCGACTAAATCCGAGTGATCACTGAAAGCATATTTCTGTCTCGTCTGTGCAACGTCGTAGGCTAGGCTCACTGTGTATTCCCTGTATACCCCAAATGGAATTTCATTAAACCTGAAAACAAAACATAATAAATACTAGAGATGAAACGGATAGTGGTTTGGCCGGATACCGGATATCCGGCAAGCTACCAGGCCGGAGCGCAGGATATCCGGCCGCTTATATTATAGAACTTCTTTGAAAACTGAATTGGAAAGTCGTTTTAAATCCCTAGGAGAGAATCCAAACTACCTAATTGCTACCTTTTTAGACCCAAGGTTTCAAGTCAGACTATTTAGGATTTCTTAAGACTAAAAAAGTCCGACAGAAAATCATCACAGTGTATATAAAATACTCTTACGACGAATCTTCTTCTGACAGTAACAAGATTATCGCCATCTTTAACACCTGCTAAACGAATGAAAGAAGATGAATCTGGATTCAACTTCACACGTGAAGCTCATGACACTTTTTGGAACTGTTTCAATGAAGTGGCAAAGGACAATAGATATAGGACAATTTTTTTAAGGCATTTCGAATCGATCGCAATCACGACCCATATATTTGGTGGTCAATTAATTTAAATTAGTACCCATACTTGTCAAAGTTTGCTAGAATTTATCTTTTAGTACCTGGCAGTATTATTTACAGCGAAAGGTTATTTGCAGAAGCTGGTCTGGTATATGAAGCCAAGCGGAGTCACCTCTTACCAACAAATGCCGAAAATTTAGTATTCATGTATCACAATTTGCCACTTGTTAATTTTGAGTACTAAACTAATTAATAAAACAAACATTTTTGACGTGCGATTACAAAAATAAACGGTGTCCAAAACCTATTATGGTGATTATCCTTATATATAGAAATATATAGAAATATGAAATTGAAGGTCATCGGTGACTCAGTTGCTTTCTTTTTAACAACAACTGTTATGTCCATAGTCTTTTTAACAACAACTGTTTGGTCCATAGTCTTTTTAACAACAACTGTTTTGTCCATTTCCTTTTTTATTATCTGATTAATCAAGCCTAATTTTTGCTTCTTGTTAAGAGGCATTACACAAGTCCCTTCACACAGGCAACAAAATAAAACTAAAATTGGCGATTTTCAGTGTACATTTGGATGGACAATCAGATTGTAGCCAATACAAGTGGCCGATCTGATTGGCATCAACCGCTTTAAAACATTTCTTAATATATATTTTTTTATCATTAGGCAGTCATTATTTTATAATAATAGCATGAAATGTCATTATTTTGTTTTGTCTATTAACAATATTTATCCTTAAGTTTGTTTTTATGGATAGTATGGAATAGATACACTATACTTACTGACAGTCTTACTGACAGAGTAGCTGCACATGTAATTCTACACTGTACAGGTGTAGTGGCATACAGGGCACAAAATCTTGACTTTAAGTTCAATAAATAAATAGCAGTGGAAACCATTCATAATGCTCTCACTAATGATATTTCAGTGAACCTAAATATATAAACAAACAATCGAACAAGCATTCTATACCTGGTAATAAAAGCATGTTTAACCCAGTCAATGATTACTTCAAATGTAAGCACAAGTACGCAGTCAGGTGCCAATATCCAGAATCTCTCTTCCTTCCACATGTATTCCTTCATAGTTTGTAGAACCACTATGAAGAGCAGTACTGATAAATGAAGTCGTTCTCTCACATCACTGCAAGACACTTGAAAAAGATTATTTTTGTCAAACTTCTTGAAAACACTTCCTTTTAACTCAACAAACTGAAAAAGAAAAACAAATATTTTTAAAATTAAATATTAGTTAAAGTTTTAACTTTTTAGATTATAAGCAGCATAAGCAGCAGTTTCAGTGTCTTAAAATTTAGTTGATAATAGAACAGTTCTTCTCACATAATTTGTTTTAATTTTTCATAGAGCAAGTCTATTCCATACTAAAAATAAAACTTAGATACGTAGGGACAACCCCTAACAAAGAGTAATATTGTTAACTAGTAACTCACCCTGAGTTACTAGTTAACAATATTTTCTTTCATTAGTAACAGAAATGCAATGCATTTAGGTATTCTTAGTGTCTGTTGGGCAATTTTCAGTATTAATTTTCATTATAATACTTAATTTACAAATATTTGTAGCCAAAGCAAGACAATAAATCATGTTCAAAAATGTAGCATGTAGATTTATTGGATAAACCTATCATGAAATTGTGACTGATGATACTTACATTATTTGACATCATTATTATAAGGAGACTTTTATTATTAGAATTAAAGGCAACATTTAGTGTTGTGGCTTGAAACAGTACCAATAAACTGTGAAGAACTGACCTAATATTAAGAAAATTACAACAACAGCTATATAAACAAAAGAGGTAATAAAATATTAAAATTGAATATTTCTTTACACAGGAAATAAAATATTTCACTACACAGCTAAATATTATAAGTAAGATTAAAATATAAATGAGAAATTGTGATAATACTCAAAATCTATTACACACACTATCTGTTACTACAACAGTTATTATGATTATCTAACCATTTCTTAAATTGTTAATAAGAATTTTATTGTTTAAACAGTAGAATAATTTTAATTCAAAGGATACACACATAAGTTACGGCAAAAATTAAATGTGGGATAACCCCTAAATGCTCCCTTTTTCTGCCACGGGGTTCAGTGGCTGTCCAGAATAGGGCATCAATTGTGTCTTGTCCAAATGCAGAAAATAATCTATCTCCAACTTCTAACATATTGTAAAATATATATAGCTTCATAACACTTTGACTCTTCACTAAGTGATACATCATATTAGTGTCTATATAGCACATCAGAATACTACATATTAATAATATAAGACCCTTAAGTACATCACATGTCTCAGCAGGTTTAAGTATACTTTTTTTAGGATGAGAACAGAACCTAAAATAAAAAAGAATCTTTTAGTTTTCACAATAAATAATAAAAATGGACATATAACATGACAATATAATGTAAAGTTGCATACCCAAAACATTTTCTAAAAAGTCTATTAAAAAATGACCAGAATGCCATTACAAATCTCAATGGCAAAAATGTATAAACAAACAATAGCGAATCGGCACATTGGAAAAATCCATAAGCCATAAATTTTTCTAGCTCTTGTGGAATTTTTATAAAAGAATAAACTTTTTCCCTTCTGGCTGAAAATCTCTCTTCATCATGTTCCAGTAAATATCCTCTCGTAAGTTCAACATGTAAAAATGCGAAAAGAGAAGCATTTTTTTCACTTTCTATAAAATAAGAAAAAGTCTTAAAATCAACCAAACAAAATAAAAATATAAGCGATGTTAACTGAAAATTTAAAAACCTTTATACTTCACTTGTTTATCATTTTTATCAATTATATCACCGGAACAATGTTGTATATTTGTTATACTCTTGAAACGTAACCTTTTAGAATTCTCTTGTATATCTTCATTTTTCAACGTCATGGTAGAAAATTGGTTCTTGCTTGAGCATTCATAACATTTCAAAATAACTGTATTTTCATTTAAAAACTTTAAACCATATGATTTTAAATGATGAATCGAAAATATTTTGATTTAGAAGTTTTGACTTAACTATGATTAAAATGACATTTATGACATCTATTATGTGATTTGACATTACTCATTTTTTGCTTTGTGACACGTTAAAATAATCCCTGTTTTCCAATTACAGAGCATAATGCGACTCAGTGCCGCACAATGCCGATTTGTGCTGATGCTAATTGGAACGTGAATATAATGATTGGATTATATATTTCTGCAAAATAAATATGTTTATAGTTTTGAATTCTAAAATAAAATTGTATTCACATTATAAACGTGGAATATAAAAAAAAGTCAATGTTATTACTCTTGTAACCTTCATCGATACACGGTATATATATTTTTTTAACACAGCATCACGCAAAAGCAGTGTTCGATTGTGCGAAGCGCTGTTGTAGTTGGAACATTCAACGTTGAGCATTATGCCGCATAATGCGCCTTAGTGCTGTAATTGGAAAAGGCCGAATATAAACAAACAACCATGTTTTTTTTCACTCACCCTATAAGACAAAATTAGGTAAACTATAGATAACTCGGTTTTTATTTTAGCCTGACTTCTACTCTTTAATTATTCTGAGACATGTACAATAGGGTGGAGTGAATTCGGCTCACTGAAGTTGACCCAACTTGTTTTGATTTTTGGATTTTATTCATTTTTAATTGTCTGTTCGTCGTTTGTTCGTCAATGTTCGAATGTAAAAATTGTTAGTTCGTCTTTTATTTATTCATAATTAATCAAACAAATGTTCACCCGTAAGTTGGACACCCTTACTAGTTATCTTTATTTGTATCACTCAGATTAATTAATTTTGGTCAATCATCGTTTGTTCGACGACTATTGGTGATTGTTCGATCATAAAAACAATTAAATTCCCAATTATTAATTATTTTTTTTTGTATACAAAATACCAATGTAGTATGTACTCTGTGATGATATTCGAAATGGAGCACAGTTCACAGATTACTATATACTAGTCAAAAAGTGTTTTTTACATATGCACTAATCACTATGCATCGCTCAGTCGCCATTATACTGCTGTGCATGCGCAGTGTAGGCGTGAAGTGATGATTTGCTTATTAGATATAAAATAGTGTAATCTTTAGTGTACTTGCGCTATATTTTTTTGATTCCGAAATTTAATATTTGTAGGCCGGTCCGTACCCACGACCCACGTCCCAGTCCCACTGCGGTTGGCTTTGGTCTAGGGCACCGAACTATTACATACTCTATCCAGTATTTATGGAATGACCTATCACCACTGACCTCTATAATACCACTGGACAGGCTGTTCCAAGCGTTTACCAGCAATTTTTTTGTGTCCATTTGAAGCGTCACTAGCGAGAGTCCCGAGAACTAATTTTGAAAGTAATTCTGCATTTTCGTTGTTAATATAACATAAGTAGTAATTATGATGATACGGTTATTGATTAATAAAAATAAAAAATAAAAATCTTTATTTGAAACAGTTCTATTGATTATAAAAACTTATTATTAAAAGTTATCGATATTTGCTCGCTGATATTGACATCATTAGTTTTAGTACCACAAACTCTTGCTACGTCTCGCTACGTCCGACAGCGCCAAAATGGCGAATATCAAGCAGCCACAAAAGTACGTTGACAACAGCCAGTCCAGTGGTATTATAGCAGTGCCTATCACTTATCACTTTCAAGTTTCAAGTAACTTTGACTTTCTGGAAGCCACAGATTAAAGAACAACATAACTTGGACTTTGACAAGTGAAGCTTTGTACCTAATTGTCATATTGACATAATGTCAATGACATTTGAGTTTTGACATTCTTAACCCAAATAGACTAACAATGTGCGTGTTAATTGTAAATATCTAACATCTGAGTAATCACTGATCACAATAAAAATACAACCATGATCTAATATCGTAAGAATTGACAGAAGAAAGAAGAAGAAAACGCATTGACGCGTTCAAATTGCTGTGTTAATAATATTAGCCTTCTAATCAAGATAATTAATGACCGTTAGCTCGCATAAGTAGGTAATTATGTCGCGTCAAATCGATTCAAATATACGGAATCTCTTAGAAGGTTTAGGCCTTGAAGGAGAAGAAAATGATTTTTGTGACTTTACCATAGCAGACCAAAATTCAGTGGCAGAATCTCAAGGTATAACTCCAACAACACCCTCAAACTTCAAACCAGTTCTGGGTGGAAACGTAACATACGTGGTTGCGTGTGTTATTCTAAATGAACGTAATGAAATACTTATGATGCAGGAGGCAAAAGAAAGTTGTGCTGGTAAGTGGTACCTACCTGCTGGACGTATGGAGAAAGGTGAAACTATTGTTCAAGCAGCAACTAGAGAAGTTCTAGAAGAAACTGGTTTACACTGTAAACCTGATACTCTACTTGTAGTAGAAACAGCTGGTGGCACTTGGTTTCGTTTTGTATTAACTGGAAATGCTATTGGAGGTGAACTAAAAACTCCTGCAAAAGCTGACAAGGAATCTCTTCAAGCCAAATGGATTGGTAATTTACAAGAAATATCATTAAGATCAAATGATATTCTTCATCTTATTGACAAGGCAAAATTATACAGACATAGCCAACCTGGCCAAACATGGCATAAAAACATTCTGCCAGCACCCATTCCTCATGTTAAAGATTTAATGAGATTGATAGTACTAATCAAGAAGAGAAGTACAAATAAGTTACATGTTTTGTTAAGTGAAAAAACTACTTTACATTTTCCAACTTGTGAAATCAATCCAGCTAAAAGTGTGCATTCAACTCTAAGAAGATTTATGGTAGAAATGTTTGGTGCTGATGTGGCACAGCATAAGCCTTTAGGTCTTCTTAATGTAGAAGCAGATCCTTCAGCAGATGGTTGTTGTTTAACACTTCTTGTGTTATTTAGGCCACCATTAGAAGAAGTGCCTCTAATTGGTAAATGCGCATGGCATGAATTGTCTGCAGATGTTGCAAGAGACTTAGTACTTGTTGTTACATCAAAAAATTCTACTGTTGAATTACATGTTGTGCGTTGAGTACTTTAATCATATTTAAAAAAAGACACATACTCAATAAATAAGCTCTCTTATTATTAACAAAAATATAACCGTCCAAATAAAATCATATAATCTCCATTTATTATTGCTTTTGCATATAAATTTAAGTGAAACATTTTTAACTAATGCTTTATTTGATGCATTCCAATTTTGTATACTCATTTACTATAAATTGGTGAAGGTATTAGATTATAGCAGAGCCAGGGGCATAGCTAATGCCGTATCAGCCATATCAATGATACGGGGGACCCTAGCTAAAGGAGCCCCCAACTTGTGTAAGCAAAAATTCATACAATGCTATCATCCAAAATCTCACTCGAACTAAGACCATACACTAAATTTCCTGGAAAAAAATGAAAATATTATATACATTTGTTAATTAATTTTGAATAGCTAGTTTAACTCATTGACAGTTAAATTCGTGTGGCTGGGGATTTTCTTATTAGTCTAGTCACTGGCGTCAAATGCCTCTGGTCAACTTTTTTCAGCACTTGAAAAAATAAAAACGGGTGTCCGGACTTTTCTAGGAAATTTTCGTCTCTTTTTGAATCCTTTTTTCGAGTTCAAAAATCTCAATTAGTTTTTGAGATATTTGCAAAAACTAAACAAGAATTTTTTTTTCCTAGTTTATAACTTTAGCAATTTTTCTGACTTTTTCAAAAATCTTCTACATGCCATATGACATTACTGTTCATAATTTTCCGAGACTGCTAAAAAAAGTTTTCCAAAAAAAGCTTGTTGACTAGTCTATATTTGGCCACATAATAAATGTTCTTATTTTAGTTGGAAGAAGGGCCTCTCCACCGAATTTTGATATAGGGCCCATCAAGGTCAAGCTACGCCCCTGAGCATAGGTTAGCAATATTTCTCAGAAATCTTAATCATAGCTTAATACAAGTTTTGTCTGTAGGGTGCAACACTTATCTTTATCATATTATATTATGTTTGTAGTTTTCTTATCACTTCTTTAATAAAAAATAATTGGTATTTTACAAAATTAATATGTACATAATTTGCATAAAAGCTTGTAAACAAATATATATAAGTTATTTCTCTAGATAGAGCTAGACCTTATGTACTAAACTGCAGTCAATATTCGTAAAGATACAAAAATGTATTAGCATTTTCCAATATTAATAAAGTGCAAATAATATTTAAAAATAGAATAATTCATATTATGGTGCTATAAACATATACATAAATTTTAACAATGTCTACCTTTAATATTAACTTATAAGTATTAATCATAGCCTATAGTTATATATAGTATGTACAATTATAATTTATAGTAGAGTTAATACCTCGCTGCAGACTCGGCCATAAATCATTCGAGTGTTTCGCTCTCTTTCCCACTCACGGGCCTTACGGCACGGCATTGTGCATTACTACGCTGTGCATTACTGCAGTCGATGAGTGATATCGATAGTTCCTTTTTTTTGTATCTTTATAAATGGGTGATAGAAATAAAAACACGTTTATTTGACACGTAATGGTCTAATTTATTTTTGTAGCGATTTAAATATACTTAATAGCACAGCACAACTAAATTAGTTATACTAAATAGGCTAAACATATTTGCTAATTACCCTCTTTATTTTTTAATAATTAGTTAGTTAATCACATTAGTACCCATTAGTTACCCTGCATACTTAATGAATGCAGTATGTTTACGTCGTAACCTTGATGATTCCGTTATCGATAGTGGCCTTGCGCGCGCGCAACTAGCGCACATCCCTAGTCCGATTATGATTTATGGCCGAGTCTGCAGCGAGGTATTAACTCTACTATAGTATTATAATGATCAGCAAATCTCTTGCAGAATGATTATGATTGGACAGTACTAAAAATAATAATAATGTCATAAATATCTTTTAAAAACCCAAGAGAACTGAAAGTATTTCTACTAGTTTATTTCACATGAAAAAGCTTATTTTTTAATCTTCATCAAAGCTAATTATCTCTTAATTAGGTATAATAGGCATCAGGCATTTTGCCTAGATGTTTATTGGCCACAAAATGTTTTTTTTTATCTTTTTTGTTGTTTACAATGTTCAAATATTAAATTATATGTTGAAAATAAAAAAAATAATATTTTGTACCTCAACTGCTTTTTTTTTAATGTAACACATGTTTATAAACTTAAAGAAATCTGAAATTAAAATGATTTACCACCAGATGGTTATGTGGGATTATCCGGCTCAAAAGTGGTCAATACCTAATACCCACTAAAACCCAAAAAAACTTCCTCCTCCTAATAGGGTGTTGCAGGATCGCTGACGCATTCAACCATGACGCTCCGACCGTCCGGGAGGTCTGCCGAAGCAGACCATGCAGCCAAGGGGTTGTTCCACAGCCGACTCTGCGATCAGAGAAATACCAGGAGCAACCTGCAAGGCACACCTCCCGCCGATGTAGACCCTGCGCGTTTCTTGACTCTTCACGCTTGGTCGAATTTCCGGACGTCATTGAGCCCACCCACAACGACAAGGTAAACGTTGGGGAGATGTGTATATGACCTACATTTAAAGCAGATCGGACATATACTTGTGTATTCAGTCCTTTTTTTCATTCGACTGCCTAGGCATAGGCCTCCCGTCAATTCACATCACATTAGAATAAATGTGTGCTTAAGTGTCACGTCATTACAACCGAAGGCACGCATATAGCTAAGTTGTAACAAGACTATCGAGAGTCGAGACGAAACATATTCTGCCTTTAGGCCGCATTGAAATGGCTTCAATTCACTTGGGCCTACTCACCTTCTATGTATTATCATTCTAAGTACGGCAATATAAGACTTAAACGCACAGTCTGCCCACGGATGATGCAACCCAGTCGAAGCGTCGAGAATAAGGCAGTATTTAACCGCTAGACGCGTTCAAGTCCCCCTATTACCATATACGTATACACAATATTGTTAAAACCTATGTAATATTTAGTGTGAAAGCTATAGCAACTACAGACAACTGTTTAAATAACTTTTTGTTTTGGGTTTTTACTGTAGGCGCTACCCTTATTTGACGCTTTTTGACGAACATTTTGACGCATAAAAGTTTTTGACTTAATAGGTTACACGCTCATTCTGGCTTAAATTCAGTATCAGTCTGGTCAGAATGCTCGCAGAATTTTCGTCTTATTCACGGGCTGATAGACTGATGAAAATGTAATATTTTAAATAATTTTAGTCTGCCCGTTGTGATTGATGCCAGACTAATTGTGTGGCTCATTTGTAATTCTCATGTCATTCAGAATCCGCGTTTAGGTTTTTTAACAGCAAAGCGCCAATTATCACAGCACAGGATTTTTTCTTCGTAATATCTACCGCTGAATAGGCGCCTCATGAAGAAACGATGTCTTTATCGCTATATAAATCGCTTCTGACATGTCACAAGTCTACCACACTGATTGGACAAACGCTAAAATTCGTACGTTACTCAGGGTTATCCATGAGGTAAGGGGTAAAGAGGACGGAGGAGAGAAGAGATAAATGGATAGAAATCATATCCAGATTAAGTTGAAAATAAGTAAAATAACGAATATTATGACGATTTATTTAAGCAATACAAAAACATGCAGTGACTAGAAAATCATAAATCCTATTTTATTAAAACACAGGATTTTTATTGCATACACTTTAAAATTCTTTTACATCGCTTTACAACGATAAAATTTGCCACAATTATAAATTATCACTTTTTGCTGCATATGAAAAAAAATTTAAAAAACAAATTATTAGCTGGTTATTATAAAAAAATAGTACATACGCACTATGCGGTTAGCCGGAGTGCGGTCAGCCGGACGGTTGTCCGCAACTATGGAGGGTAGAGATAAGGAGAACCGACACATATGGGGGGAAAGTTGAAAACGTGTCCAAGTGTATACTGAAAATAAAGTTTCCATTATCTACCACAATAGCGCTGGCGTGCGAATAGTTTCAATATGAACATAGCTGTTATAAATGGAGTGAAGTTAGCAGAGTTCAAATATTTAAAAATTTTAATGTCTCAAGTAGTTAGTAAAATGCTAGTATACAAAACCTCAACTATTTACGTAGTCTAAAAAAAAGTTTTTGTAAATATAAACAAAATACTGCAGAGAGAAAGCGTAATTTTTTTCTAATTACGTTTGGCGTTATCTCTACCCTCCATATCCGCAACTAAAGATATGTAAGAGAAAGTAGTTTTTATACGCACTGTGATGCGGCTGTCGGCCGAAAAAGGCACTAGATGCATCCTTATTTACGAGCACGCGATGAAAGCAAGTATGTTGAATTATTTTTTGAAACATGTGCACCGTTAATGGCGGGCAACCGCAAAGTAGCACTAACCGCATAGTGTGTATAGAAACCGTTCGGCTAGCCGTTGTCGAACCGCAGCGCTCAGAGCGACCGGAACGGTCGGCCGACAGCCGCATCACAGTGCGTATAAAAACTACTTTCTCATACATATTTTTAGTTGTGGACAACCGTCCGGCTAACCGCAAAGTGCGTATGTACCGTAAAAAGACGAAAATAAAAAAAATTAAGTAAATTTTGTAAACAGCAGAAGCTAACTTTTATAACAAACTTATCTAAATACTAATACTGCTAATCTAAAAATGCATTTGTGTGAAAGACAACTTCGTGGTAACACATCTTAATTTAATAATTATTATATACAGTTTGTACAAAACAATGTCATGAAAAAGTTCAATAATTTAGATACCATTAAAACATAAACAAAAATCATATAAATTCATAATCAATCACCGAAAGTTAGTAAATACCTACATTTAAAAAAAATCATTCACTAATATATCGGTAGACACAGAAAAATATATTGTTTTATAAAAATGATACAGTTGCAAAGAAAAAATAAGTAGTAATAATATCTACTTAGTCTTATTGGATATTTAATTCATTATAAGTAAACTTGGTTTTATATTCTGCATTCTGCTGCAATTAGAATAAAAGCCTCATAAATATGAAGTGTACCTTGCCTAAACATAAATACTAAGGTGTATTCATTAAATTCATGTCTTTTAAAAGATAAATTATATCTATGTCAAGTTAAATACATATAAAAAAAATATTTTAACCATCTAACTGTATGCCTTGGATCCAGGAATTGAGATCATTAGATTCGGTACAGTCTAGAATGTTTTCACTAGAAACATCAGGAGCAAGAAGACGACGAGCTGCTGTTTGACCAGAAAGATAAGCTCCATGAGCAGTGGAATAGAAACTGCTGTGTGTATGCTCTCCAGCGAAGAGTAAAACAGGCTAAAAAAATAATTAAATAATCACTAATTTATCATTATTTTTAACATTTTGACAAAAAAGTTCAAAGAAGTTGATCACTAATATCATTTATCATTTTTTTATCTATGTAAGTAGAACAATGGAAAATATAAGTAATAAATGGATTTACTCTCAGATAAATAACATAAAAAAATTGTATCATTCAGTCTGTAAACTAATGTATAACAATATTTTAAAACCATCTAGATAATATTATATAGATAAATAAAAATAATGTATGTTGTATATAATATTTAATTTAAAACCAAAATAATATCAGCTTCTTATCTTTGCATACCAGAAGCTATTTAGATATGTAATTTATAAGAAAATGATATTTTAATTAGTCTTTTTTTTATATTAAAATAAATTTAGTTAACTTATCAGAGAACAATTTTTTGATGGAACTTAAAGTCATTCTTAAGCAGTTGGTGACGAAATGGTATAGTGGCACCATTTTATATTATTTTTTACAAACATTTTATTTTGCATGGACTCATAGTTACTGTCATGGTATGAGTGAAGTATGCATAGATCTTTTTAGTTTATAAACTAATAATGTTTTAGTCTCAAAATAACTCACATATTCTTCCTTGGAACTTTACCTCACATTTATATTATATTAAGCTAAAAATTATATTTTACTGTAATATACCTTTTTATCATGAACATTCCTAAATAATGGTTGTGCTAAACTTTCAATATCATTTTGGCTTGCTCCAACACCAATAGCTGTGTATGAACCTCTTGTATATGGTTGCTTTTTCCAACTGGTACTGAAATGAAAAACTTTAAAAATAAATCCTTGCTAATATTATAAACGCGAGAGTAACTCTGTCTGTCGCGCTTTCACGAACTACTGAACCGATTTTAATGAAAGGTACACAGAGAGTAGGTACACAGGTAGCCTGAGAAAGGACATAGGCTACTTTTCAAGGCAAAGAAAGGGCTATAAGGGGTTGAAATAGGGTATAATAATGAGATACACTTTTAAAGCTAGAAGCTTGAAACTTAATTTTTGGCTCTTGATTAGATATAATTAGGTAAGACATTCAAAGTTTGTAAAAAAATTTATACTAAAGGGGTACCTCGGGACGAACCTGAGCAATGCTAGAGTAAGTCACTAGTCGCTATATATTTTTGTATAATTTTATTTTTAGGATAGGAAAAGCTAATGTAATATGCAGGTCAATTATTATAAATACAATAAAAAAATATATTTACACTTAATGGAAGCTTTGAAAGTGTTTCAAACACAAATTTTTGAATTATGTATGTAAAGTTTACGTACTACATAGTTTTTTTTTTAATTATTTGGATATAAATCAGTACATCATAAGTCATCATCATATATGAATAAAATTAATGTCTGTTTTAATTTCAAATTAACAGGTTTTCACTAAATGGATATGAAAGTGTATATATGGTACCTAAATAAAAAAATCAATTTATAAAATTTTTGTCTGTCTGTCCATTCCAGCTTATCTCTGAAACTGCTGTACCAGTTTTGACGAGACTTTCACTCGCTTATAGTTAATGTTATAACGAGTAACTTTGGCTACTTTTATTTTATCAGAAATTTATAAAAATTAAAAACCGTTAAATTTATTTTAACCTACGCCCAGCAAAATAGTGGGCTTGTATAATATAAAATTGATTTTTTTCTGTCAGTTTAGAGGACAGGTTGTATTTTAGAACTGATCCTAACTTTATATAAAGGTTAACAGCTTTATAGATTTTTTGTTGTCCAGGATTTTTATTGGAGTAGGTACTTCCTCCAAGCAGGGGGACTACTGGATATCACCAAATTATGAAATTAATTTTGATGATACTTTTTATTGGAGAGGTTGTAACTTTAAGTTGATCTCATAAAATTTGGTGAGAAAAAGATCAAAAGATCTTTGTTACTTATCTTCTACATAATGAGCAGAATCCTCAAAACACAGTTTGTACTTGTGTAGCAAACTCACTAGTATATGTTAGAGACCTACTAACACTTACCACACACATGTTTGAGGTTCTGGAACAAATGGATCATTTAAAAATTTTCTTAAAATTTTGGTACAAGTAGCACCAACTTCCTCCATTGATAATGTTTCCATATATTCAGCTTCCTTGCCAGATACCCATCCTAATAAAAGAGTTTCAGTTATTTTAACAAATGAATAAATCTTTTTATACCAAGATTGCGATATTTCCTCTGAAGCTTGTGCATTGTCCCAAAGTAGCATAATTTCAGTTATATCTGGATTTAAGAAAGGTCTGTCATATTCTAAAAATATTTTATCAACAGCACCAAATAATAGCCTTTCTAAGGATTCTAATTTGTATTTGGGTAATGAAGGCTCAAATAATGTTAATGCTTTTTCTTTTAAGACACCCAATGGTATAGTACAAATAACGTGATTAGCGTAGAAACTCTGTCCATTTTCACATACAACTTCTATACAGTGAGATATTTTTTTACTAGATTTATCTGGGGTTGAGGCTGTCTCAATGGAATCACCAGCCTTTTCAGAAGTAGATGCTTTAGAAATATCTTCTATAACAGTTTGATCTGAATCTTCAGATTCCTCTCCTACTTCTTCAAATTGCTTCATGTTATTATGTTGTTCTGAATCCCAAACAATTTTGATAACCGGATGATTTGAAAGTATCTTATCAGCGGGAATATTTTTAGTTAAAGGACCCAAGATAGAACTATAGCCAGAAGGTATTACAATGTTACCACCCTGTAACTCTGTATAACTGCCTAATTCAAGAAGATCAATATCATCCATTGTATTACAACCAGATATACAAGTTTCACGTTTCAAAAGACAATCAAAAATTAATCTCCTAAGCTTTTTTTCTTCTGATGTTGGTAAGCGTTCCAAATAAATAGTTGCTTCAAGATTTATATGTTCTCCAACACTATGTATATCAGGAGGAGGAAGGTACTGACACAAAAAATACTCTTCACATCGTCGTAAGAAACAGACGTATGCTTCATGTATTTCATGTAAAACTCCAAAAGGCACTTGCTTACCATTTTCAGTTGCTGCAATAACCTTATGAGGTTTAGGTATATTTATTATATTTACTAGTCCATTGGCTGTTGCTAGCTCATATATTGGATTGCCCAATACTCCATGTATATAATTAGCCCCTAATTCAATATTATGATTTTTCAGTGGTATAGAAATGATTCTACCACCGATACGTTTTCTAGCTTCTATTATTATGAAGTCTTCCATTCCATTCTGAATAAAGTAATTGGCAGCGGCTAGTCCAGCTATGCCACCTCCAATTATTACCACATTATATCTGTTAAGATTACATTTTTTACGAGAATTTGAATTTTCGTCACCCATAATATTAAAAGAATAATTTGCTATAATTTTTTTGTCACTAAGCTTTTGATTTTGACGCTATGTCAGCTGTTATAATTGGCATACCAAATCACGAATGACAATTGACATGAGGTAAGCAATAAGCATGGGCAAAAAATATCGATATATAAAAATATCGATGTTTTTCCACATAATTATGGACATATTCCCTGTTTTCCAATTACAGAGCATAATGCAACTCAGTGGCGCACAATGCCGATTTGTGCTGATGCTAATTGGAACATGAATATAATGATTCGATTATATATTTCTGCAAAATAAATATGTTTATAGTTTTGAATTCTAAAATAATAAATTGTATTCACATTATAAACGTGGAATATAAAAAAAGTCAATGTTATTACTCTTGTAACCTTCATCGATACACGGTATATTTATTTTTTTAACACAGCATCACGCAAAAGCAGTGTTCGATTGTGCGAAGCGCTGTTGTAGTTGGAACATTCAACGTTGAGCATTATGCCGCATAATGCGCCTTAGTGCTGTAATTGGAAAAGGCCGATTGATACTTTGGCGGCACTGACCTCTATAATTCCACTGCACTGGCTGTTGTCAACGTTGTCAACGTGCTTTTGTGGCTGCTTGATATTCGCCATTTTGGCGCTGTCGGACGTAGCGAGAGTTTGTGGTACTAAAACTATAGATGTCGATATCAGCGAGCAAATATCGATAACTTTTAAATAAGTTTTTACAATTAATAAAACTGTTTTATTTATTTATCATTATTATATTAAAAGTTTTCATTCTGTTAATATTAATCTAATGTTACATACATTAATAACTTATATTACATTAATGTATACAATATTATGATAATATATTTTATTTAATATTAGTTAATTTTATCCTAATGAAGTACAGAAAAAAATTACTTAAAAATTTGTTCATAATTTCACTAATTAAATTTCGGAGCAAACTATTTATAAACCGTGGAGTAATGTATAATGTACATATTATGTAGTTCTTCTTTCTCCGTATGTATTCGTAAATATAACAAATATATTTGATATAAATCCGCGACAAAATCCCAAAAGATAGTTTCATTTATAATGTCAAATATTGATGCAAACCTAAGAAGTAAGTATTACGTAAGGTATTTTTTTAATATACATTTTTGTTTATTTTTTTTAGATCGGTAATAGAAAGCTTGATGATGCCATTGATCATGTACAAGACTTGTACATAAATAGTACATACTTGTACGACTGTTAAAAGTGTAGATCACATTTTGACATCTATTAGAAAACTAAAAATAAATTTTCTGACTCACAGGCGGTTGTTTGTACATTTTATCACAACATTTTCTTTATTTTCTAGTATTTGGATCAGATATTTCGAAAAATATTTATAATTTACACAGAATCCTAATAACTCAAGGCAGCGGTACGGAAGAGCGGGAACGAACTGAGCGATCAGCGAGTGTTAAATTTTTAACACAATCGAACGTTCAGTCAATTTCATCTCTAAAATTAGTCTATATAGTTTCTAAATAGCAATATTAGTAATTCTAATCTCTTGTTTGATACATTTTAGTACTAGTGAATGGTCTACCTTTATTATAATTTCACGATCAAATATATAATCACTGATCTCTATAATACCACTGGACAGGCTTTCCAAGCATTTGACAGCAATTTTTTTGTGTCCATTTGAAGCACCACTAGTGAATGTCCAGAGAACTAATTTGACGACTCTAATTTTAGACTCTAATACTTTAGTAGCAATGGTTGATGATTGACCCATGATTGACCCGGGTCGCGCAAAATGATCGATTGACACAGGACTAGGTGAGATTTAAATAACCCGCGCAGCAGTCGAGAGTTCACGCATGCGCAGTAGTATTTATTTGAACATATCCAAGGTGGGTGTAATGATATTAATAAAAATTCATTATCAGCGTAAATAAGATCGAACAAACATTTTTTTTGATGGGACAAACGATAACTAGCTTAGATTAATTGAAAAAAAAGCTTAGTTACTATAATTGTCGGCGCTAGATTCAAATTATTTTTTTTGGAAATTATTTATAAAAAAACGAACATTGAACAAACAATAATTTTGATCGGACAATCACGAACTAACGACACACAAACGAATTAGCAAAAAAAAAATTTAAAAAAATATTTTCCTCCGCCAACTTAAGAGAGCTTGATAGAGGTCAGTGTATAAAATCATAGATAACATTATATTATACTAGTATATAATACACATTAGGGCCGTAGCTTATTTTTTTAACAAATAAGCCTTGTAAAGCTAAAATAAAAAAATACTTAAAGTAAGGGAATCATTTTGTACAGTAATTATTATCATTATGAAAAAAATATACAATACAAATTTTAAGGAACAAGAGCAATAATATAAAAATATATAATATGTACCTATATGATATCCATTACACAACCCTACCTAAAGCCTAGTTCGCGCTAGTATCTTAGTCTAGTAGCGAGTAATTTTGTAGCTAAATTACTCGCTACTCAGTGAACCAGTGAGCTCGGACGCGTGGTGGGGGCTCCTACTGGCCCAAAAAAATAGAATAAAATAGATTGACTCGACTTAATTACTTACTAAACTAATCGATTAAATTTGTAGTGTTCAGACACGTTTAGTTACTAAATTACTCGCTACTAGACTAAAATACTAGCTTAATGCGAACTAGGCATAACAGATCCTGACACCTCCCCTGTCCCTGGTCCCCACTACATTTTCTTGCTTTTGGCAAACGATGGCTATCTCATTCTTTCATTATAAGTTTCCTATTGCTATCACATTTTAATGACCTTTGAATATGCTGAATAATAATATCATAAAATCTTTGTTTACTTCTTCACTTGTTACTTGCGTGAGTGTTTTTGTTATTGTGGATAAAAATATTATCAGTTCAAGCCTAATTTGTTTTGATCCAATGACGATCTTGTAATATTGAAAAACCTGCAAATAATTGCTAATTGCTTAGATTTTTTCAATTGTGGGTGAAATATACAATTTGATTCGTAATCTATATTTAATATTGAAGTCATTGTGAATGTGTATTCTATTACTTTACGATTTATTTTGTGCTAAGTGCTTGCATTATGTAATGTAAAAATGAAATATTTCCATTTTATTAACATAGAAAACAAAGGTTGAAATATACATTTAATGTTATGTTGTGTAAGTCTGTGAAATAAATAAACATTGTTAGCATCGACACGTGGGTTTCTGTGAATTAAAATCGATAAAGACGTAAGCGTGCGCCAGTCTATCAACGAGACGATTCTACGTCAAGGTCATTTCATACAAACACGTGCAATGTCGGATTCTATTTACACTCATGAATTTCTTTTAGATTCTAGTTTAGAGATAAAACAGGAGTCATCCTACGAATTGGGTGCAATGTCAGCATCCGTGCCTATCCCACAGAGGCGCAATGAGCTTTGTGACTTTAACACAGATATTGACCTGTGTTTACAAGACAATCAAGTTGGATCATTTCACAGTGTTCCTACTTTACCCTATAACAAGTTATCTTTTGACGCTGATACTTCGAAAATAGAACCGTTCAAAATGGAAGACGATGATATATTCCAAGTTGATAAAGCAGATTTAATATTAGGACCAACATTAGCTGAATTAAATGCAAATCCAGATACTTCTCTGGATGATTTAAATTTCGACGATTTGCTATTACCTGAAGAGAGTGGATATTGTATACAAATAGGTGGTGCTATGAGCGGGTCAAAGCGTTCAATGAATACATTACAAACTTCAAACATGATGTCAACAGAGAGTCCATGCAGCCCATATAGCCGTACTCAACTTGCCTTCTCACCATCAAGTCAACATAGTTCAGCTTCATCAAGTTTTGTTCCACCTATTGGTCAATTACCAGAATTACTACTCCGAATGGATGGTTACAGTGGTGAAATTGCTTTGGGTCAGTCTGTACCTGCATCTTCAGTCTTGCCACCATATCCACACAATGTAATAACTCAACAAACTCAGCTATCATCCTCAGCTCCATCACATCTGACAATGGAACAGGTAATTATTTTATAACACATGTTTCTATTGTTAATATTAGTAATGAACTGTACAAAAGTAGGCATAAAATGGGATATAAAGCACATGATTATGGAGAGCTACTTTTAAATTATTGTAATAATTTTGATGAAATATATACCCAATAACTTAACTTCCTAAAGTACAGCTCTTTGTAGCAAAAGAATAAAAAAATGATACCCAACCCAATAACATTTACAGTGACACTGATATAAATTATATCAAAATCTATATAGGCATGAGTCATGAAAGTTTATTTTCATATAAGATATGGCAGCGTCGGGAACCCCGCAAGCATCTTTTATCAACAAGTTCACTAGCTGAAGCTGGCTCAGCATCTTCATTATCTGGTGGACTGCTCAGTCCAGGAACAGGTGATTTTTCACAAGATGAAGATGAAAGAGATATTGAATCTGACGAAGACAGTGACAGATATGAAGATCTTTCTTCTGATGGTAAATGAACTTTAGTTCAAATTTTAGATCTTGTTTGTTCAATAACAAATTAGCACTTATATTTTACAACATCTTTTTGTTTAGATTCTAATGATGAAGGTCCAGAGAGAAAGGAGGCTCGGTATAATGCAAAGAAGGAGAGATACTTTTGGCAATACAATGTACAAGCTAAAGGACCAAAAGGACAGAGATTGATTTTAAAAAAGAAATCAGAAGACCCTCATGTTCTTAACTTAGTAACAGATCCTGTTTTTAGTCCTAATTGCAATGTGAAGGGCATAAAACATAGGTAATATGTTAATCTCTATACTGATATAGTAATAGTTCTAGGACATTTTGTATAAGTATTACATAATATCTTGAGTTCCTATTTTCTCACTGGCACAAAAATGTAAAAATTTTCTAAGTTAGACTAAATGTTTCCATACTGTGTAATTAATTCTGTGGGCATAGTAAGAGTATGAACTAATCTTTTGTAATGTCTTAAACTCATATCACTTTGTTTTTAGTGGAAAAGCAAGAAAAGGTGATGGTAATGATCTTACACCAAATCCAAGGAAGTTATATTTAATAGGATTGGAGCTAGATAAGTTGGGCAAAATTATTAATGATATGATACCAGTTAGTGAGTTGCCATTTAATGCCAGACCAAAGACAAGAAAAGAGAAAAACAAATTAGCTTCTAGGGCTTGCCGGCTAAAGAAGAAAGCTCAACATGAAGCTAATAAACTAAAACTGTATGGTCTACAGCAAGAACATAGTAAGTTACATATTTATAATTAATCAGCTTTATAAACATATTTTTAAAGCTGAAAGTTATTTGTTTGTTTAAACAGACCAAGTCTAATTTGCATAATGCTATGTTTTGCATTTTATAACCTGTTTATTAAAGAAGGTTGACTATTTAGCATCACATTAGAAGCAGACTTATTCCACATAATAAACAATACTGGCATAGTAGTACTCAATAGCTAATATTATTATAATGTGAAAGTTATATTGTTTGGATTTATTGGTGGCGGAGCTCAGTAGCGTTCAGGCTGTCCAGCCAGGTCCAAAAGGAGGAGGAGTGAAAGATCAATATCAAATAACTTAAAGACTACTTTATGCTTATTATGTGTCTATTTAAAATTTGTTCTACTTTGATGTATTTATATTATTTTAACAGTTTTGATCTTATCAGTATATCATGGTGAATAAATACTTAATATTACAGCTTTTAGTATACAACAAAAAATAGATTTAAATTGCTTATTACTTTCCAGGGCGCCTAATAAGTGGAATTAATAAAATGAAACAAATTATTACTAACAGGGTGACTAATCCAGAAAATAATGTGGACTGGTCATCTCACATGAATGGAATTGTTACTACAGCTACAGGTATTATTTGTAGTTAGTTATATATTATATAATTCTTAATTATACATAATATATTTATTTTAGCAGTTTCAAAGAAGAATTAATGATTTTAAAATGTCTTGTTACAGAAATCAAAATCGCTGGAAAAACATCAGAATTTGTTAACAAAATTCTGGACAATGTCAAGTCAGGACAGAATAATGGTGGTTTGAATGACATTCATAAGTAATCTACAGATTTACGATTATTATAACGAAAGGCTGTTTTATGTACCTCCAAAGTTATTTAGAAAAAAAAAACTTTTATCTCCTTCATATAGAAGCTTAATTGTCAAAGACAATTTTATTTTTCTATGAATCAAACATAGTTGTAGTAAATAGAAGTATCACAAGGCAACTAACAAGAATATAGAAACAATTCTCATTAAAAAGCTTAGTTATAGTTTTGACGTTTTATGATTATGTTTACTCTCCTATGATAATATAATAAAATATTAGCCAAACAAAAGATGTAGCCATATTAAAGCTACCATGTATTTATTATATAGAATTTTAGATCAACTTATGAGGTTCATGAAAATACGAGAAAAACCTAAACTCTATTCAAAACTTATTTTTATAATATGTACATATTTTCTACTTCTAAAAATGTATGTAATATTTATGTTATATTTACTTAGGTTTCATAGTGTTTATATCGTCTGTGGTAAAAATATAAATTATGAATATTTTTAATATTATAAATAAATGTTATGTTTGTCTAAGAGTTTAGAAGTTAGAAAACTATTTTTGCAAATAATTAATTTTTTGTTCATAAAATGACTTCTAATAAATAAATAAATTATATTTTGCAATATAATGAATTTGATCTACTTATAAACATTGATAGATGTCAATATAAACTATATATTTAATTTTGAGGTTCAATTTCACCAAAGTAGAATAAATTTTATTCCTAGGATAAAGCTGCGATTTCTCTCAGATAACCATATCTTCATTTAACCAACTACTTATCCTAAGGGCCTGTTTCACAATGTCCAAGTAAAGTATTAGATAACTAATTAATTAACAAATAAATTATTTGACACATAATTATTTGATAACAACCAAATAACTTCTTTATTTGGCAGATGATATGACCTATAATTTACTTGACACTTTATTTACCAGTTAAGCTTTTTTGAAGATTGTGAAACACCAACGAATTCAGGACTTTACTTGGACATTGTGAAACAGGCCCTAAGTATAACAAAGTTATACGAGAGTAACTCTTATACCACCAATTTTGAAGGAATAACCGGCTTATTCCTCAGATAAAATCAAAATTGTGTCAAATTTTATGTCAGCTGAGCGCTTAGAGTACATTATTACTGAGCGACCATTACATAAATAAATAAATATAAATAAGCATATAAGTTGCACTTTGTTTACTTTAAGATATTTTTTTAAAAACAGTAAACATAACACAAAGCAAACTAAATGAAATTTAAACACCACGCAGCGCGACTTTACAGATAGTTTGTTTGAAAAATACTAGGAAGTAGGAACAATTAATTATTCTGAGGAAAAATAGCACTGACACAATGACAGAAGATAAAAGTGACGACGAAATTAAAAATAGACAAAGTGGTGAAACGTACTGGCGTTATTCTGGGAGTAAATGCAGCGAATAATTTTAAACCTGTCATAGTTATTCTTGGTTAACGACACCATTGGTAAAATCGGACCTTAGATTAGCATTACATGAGATTGACATAACAATCATGTATCTTTGATGTAAAATGTAATCTTATATATGGACCAGTCATGATGTGCATGTACAAAAATTATTGTGATAAAGTTATATGTTGCAGGTTCTCACTCTCTATGTTTTCAATTATATTTTTATATACATATCACTATATATACCAATTTCTGAAATTTTAAATTGTTTTTATCAAATGCATGTTTAAGCTATTGTGTAATTTAGCTACCTATATTAGTAAGTACATTGTTAAAATTAATGCTATTGTTGCGTGTTAGGGTTCGAACGATTTGGAGAGAAAGACCTGCTGACTCTTTCAGAGACTTTATTCACTAGCACTAGGTCCGACACAAGCACTAGGTACACTCACTAAGCACTAGGTACACTCACTAAGCACTAACGATGTCCGAGGTCGTAGCCAATATCGTAGATTTCCGCTGGTATCACTCTTGATCACTAGTCTTCACTTCGAAGTCGCTTTGTTGATCGCTCAAACTGAACTGCCTCGCTCGGCCACCCGCGGCCTATTTATACCGGCCGCGTCTAGTCCCAGACCATTCTGGAATGTTCGCGTGTGTACTCGATTTTTGAGTTTATTCCTCTATATAGCTCCTCTAGCGCCATCTAGTATTGAGCGGAGGTTTCACGTTGTCTTAGTAATGAAGTGGTTCGTACAGCACACAAAGTAGTTCCCTCGCTCCACGCTAGATGGCGCAGGCTCCTTTACTGCTGTATTCGTAACACTACTCCCCTCTTAGAGATGCTCGTCCCGAGCATCGTTGTTACTGCCATGGTAACGCGCCAGACGGTCTATGTGTACCACTTTGAATGTCCCTCTTGGTTGCTTTTGAATCCTGTAAGTCACATCATTCATTCGGGTAACCACTTTGTATGGACCGTCCCAGTTGGTCTGCAACTTTGGAGATTTCCCTTTCCGGCGGGTTGGGTTATGCAGCCACACCAGTGACCCTTCCTCGAATCCTCTCGTGTTCGATTTCCGGTCGTATCTGGTTTTCATGTTCTCACTTGACTGTAACCCATTTTCCCGAACCAACGCGTGTATATAGCGCATTTTTTCCCTTAAATTGCTGACATAGTCTTGTACGGTCTCTGGTTCCTCCGGTGACCCTCCTGTCAATAGGTCTACTGGTATTCGTAGTTCTCTACCGTAATTGACATACGCCGGGGTAGCTTTTATGCTCTCATGCTCGGCGGTTCGGTACGACAGAAGGAAGAGTGGTATATACTTGTCCCAATCCTTTTGTTTCTCGTATACCAATTTCGCCAAATGCCTCTCAAGAGTCTGGTTAAATCTCTCAACCATTCCATCGGACTGTGGGTGGTACGCGGTGGTCCTCGTCTTATGCATGCCCAAAATTCTGCACACTTCCTGGAACACTTGCGATTCGAAGTTCCTTCCCTGATCAGAATGGATTTCTAGAGGCACACCAAAGCGACATATCACTTCTTCGACTAGCTTAGAAGCGACTGTTGTAGCTTCTTGGTTTGGTATGGCGAACACTTCGGGCCATTTGGTGAAGTAGTCAATGACGACCATAAAATACTTGTTTCCCGATTCCGTTACAGGAAATGGCCCGGCTACGTCAACTGCAATTCGTTCCCACGGTGCACCGACGTTATACAGCCGCAGCTTCCCACGGCTCCTGGTCTGTGGTCCTTTTACAGCAGCGCAAGTAGTACATTTGCGACACCAATCCTGTACATCATCTCGACAATGCAACCAGTAGAATCGTTCTCGCACTTTTGTTAACGTCCTCTTGACACCTAGACTAACCTCCTGATACGCCATCATGTACTTCACGGAGAACATCTGGTACTCTCGCTCTTGGTACAATTATCTGAAGATGGAACTCTCTGCCGTTAGTCTTCTCCCATTTCCGGTAGAGTATTCCGTTCTGAAGTATCAGACTGTCCCATTGCGCCCAGTACGACTTAGTGACAGCGCCAGTGGGTGCAACCTCACTCCAGATTGGTTTTACTTCACCCCGTTTCTTCCAAGTGATGATGTGCCGAAGGTCGTCATCTGTTTCTTGAGCCTCCCTCATAGCATCATTCTCCCAGCGACCCAAAGGACTTGTTCTCGTTAGCTTTAATGTTACTTCATTAGATTCCTGCTTAACACAATGTTTGCAGTCTTCCGAACACGGCCTTCGTGAGAGTGCGTCAGCGTTCCCATGCATCTTTCCGCTGCGGTGTTCCGTCTTGAATTCATATTCCTGAAGCTGTTCAATCCATCGAGCTACTTGACCTTCTGGGTTCTTGAATTGCAGTAACCACTTCAAGGCTGCGTGATCAGTTCGCAGTAAAAACTGTCTGCCGATGAGATATTTGTTGAAATGTTGTAGCGTCTTTACAACAGCCAAGAGTTCTCTCCTTGTTACACAGTAGTTTCTCTCTGGCTTGGATAAAGATTTGCTGAAATATGCAATAACAACTTCTCTTTCACCCTGTTTTTGAGATAACACCCCTGCAATGGCCGTGTTGCTTGCATCCGTGTCGACTATAAACTGACCTTCAGTTTGTGGATAGCCCAGGATTGGTGTTTCACACAGATGTTTCTTCAGTTTCTGAAAAGAATCTTCACAAGTCCCATCCCAACTAAATTGTCGTTTATCTTCGGTCAGCCGATGTAACGGCTTGGCTATCTCTGAGAATCCCTTAACAAAACGCCTGTAGTATGAGCATAGGCCGAGGAATGCCCGCACTTCGGTTTTGTCCTTAGGGGAAGGCCATTTTTGAACTGCTTCCAGTTTCTCCGGGTCTGTCTGGATTCCATCACTGGAGATAACATGGCCGAGATAATTGACCTTATTCCTGAATAAATGACACTTTTTCGGGTTCAACTTTAATTTAGCTCCCTCTATTTTTGCGAAAACTCGCTCCAAGTTTTGCAAATGGTCCTCGAAGTCACGGCCGATAATGATGACGTCATCTAAGTAGACTAAGCAAGCCTCTCCAACTTAGCCTGCTAGTACACACTCCATGAGTCGCTCGAATGTGGCAGGTGCGTTGCACAATCCGAAGGGCATGACGTTAAATTGCCATAAACCTTTACCGGTCGAGAAAGCTGTCTTCTCCTTGTCTTCTGGATGAATTTCCACCTGCCAGTATCCAGATTTCAGGTCTAGGGTCGAAAACCATTTCATGCCACTCAAGGTATCCAAAGTGTCGTCGATTCGAGGTAACGGATAACTGTCCTTCTTAGAGACATCATTGAGACGCCTATAGTCCACACAAAATCTAGTGCTACCATCTTTCTTCTTCACTAATACAACAGGTGAGCACCACGTACTTGCAGACGGTTCAATAATCTTATTCCTTCTCATTTCCTCCAAAAGGCCTTCAACTTCTTTTTCCTTAGCAATTGGTATCCGTCTTGCTCGTTGACGAATTGGTCTCTCGCTTCCGGTATCTATCCTGTGCTGAACCACCGACGTTCTTCCAAGGTCCCCATCGTGACTGGAGAAGATATTCGCGTAGCGCTGTAAAAACTTCTTAGCTTTCATGCCTTGCGAATACGTTAGGTTCCTCTTGCAGTCATCGAGCAGCTCCGTCACTATTCCGTAGTTGTTGTTGTTTACAAAGTCTGTGCCTGTTATCGAACTACACTTTTTCATCCAGACAACTTCCTCGCACTTTCCAATGACGTCACCTTTGTTCAAGCAGATCTCGCGATCACTAAGATTAACAACCTTGACCATAGCGTTACTGCTTCCACTAACAAGGGTTCTCGCCGTCATCAGTTTTTGCGCCGATGTCTTCGTAGGTGTGTCTTTTATCAACACGCATCTGTTTGACTTTTGCTTTCCAGCTGGCGGCAGTTTCACCAGCACCTGAGCTTCCGCTCGTCCAGGTATAATGACTTTCTTTATACATGCGACTTTCCCGCAGGCACCTCCGAGAATGAAGATTTCTTCTTCACCACATCTGAAAACTCCGTCAGCAACGTTAATTCTGCAGTTGTGTTTCTTCATAAAATCCAAACCCAAGATGCAATCATCCATAATCTCAGCTACGATAACGTTATGGGAGTATGAGGACCCCCCTACCTCCATCGTAACTGATGTTTCTCCCAGGACGGGTATTGGCTGACCGGAGGTCGTAAGAAGCTGACAGTTAATTCTCCTCTTGTGTCCCCTTGCTGCTTTTACCAGGTTTGGGTTCACTATTGTTCTAGAGGCTCCTGTGTCTAGAGTCATTTTGCAATCCGTCCCGTTAATAGTCCCCTGAATCACAAGACTATTCCCGCTGCATACCTGGGAGATAATGGTTATCGGGGCTTCCTCCGCGTCAGCCAGTACTCGCCCCATAGTCCTGGCTTTTATTCGTTTCCCTGATCCCGGGCAGGGGACGAAGCCCCTTGCTTCTTCAGCTCCTCTATTTGATCCTCGATCCTTTTCATCCTTGTCAGATGGGTCTCCTTTTGCGGGCAGTTGAGCTGAAGATGCCCCCTTTCGCCGCACTTGTAGCACATGACTCCATAACTTCTCTTCGTAGGAGCCTTAACCTGCTTGGCTTCCTCAGAGACCTCACGGACCTTATGGGTCTGCCGTACGTCATGGCGAACAGCCTCGACCTCCAAAGCATGCGCCAATGCTTCCTTTAGCGAGGTATGGTGACGAAGCCTCACTGCAGCTCTGACCTCCAGGTCTTTGATTCCGTCGACAAATGCTTGAACAATGTTCGTGTCTACCATCTTAGTCTCGGCTCCTGGGTGTGCCTTCCTGACGAGTTTTTCAATTTCCAGCGCCCATTGTTGAAGTCCTTCTCCTGAGCGTTGGACTCTGTCACGCAGTTGGGCACGGAACACGTGTTCCAGGTGTCGCTCCCCGTATCTGGATTCAAGGGCCTCCATCAGGTCTTGGAACCCGTTTCCTGAATGTGGCAGTGCTTCCAAGACAGACAAGGCTTGCCCTCTGAGCGCAACAGTGAGAGCGGTCAGACATTGTTCTTCCGTCCATCCATTGGCAGTGGCAACAGTCTGGAATTGCTGACGATAAGCGTTCCACGAAGTAGTGCCGTCGTATGGCGGCACTTTCACTCTTGGTCCTTGCGCCCCTCCGGTAGTTCCACTAGACATCGCAACTCCCGTGGTTTCAAGGCGCACTACTTTCTTCTGTAGTTCAGCGAGACCGGTTTTCACATTTTCAACATCCAATCCTAACCCGATAACTCGTTCTTCCACTTCGTCGACATCTTTTCGAAGCTTACCCACCGTGTCACTAACATCTTTTATAGCCAAAAGCGCTTTTTCTTGGAGGTCTTTTTGTTGCTCTTGTGATTCTTGCATTGCCTCTTGTGATTCTCTCATTGCCTTCATTAATTCAAATAAACTTCCTAATTGAAGTGCCACTTGAGGGTCTGTAGAAGCTACGGTGCCGCTGGTGGGCGTGGCCTGTCCGATGGGCGTGGCAAGGTGGGTGGAGCCAGTGGGCGTGGCTTGAGTCAAAGTGGGCGGGGCCTGAGGGGCGTGGTCAGTGGGTGGGGCCTGGTAGGCGGGGCCAGTGGGCGGGGCCTGAGGGGCGTGGCCAGTGGGCGTGGCCTGGTAGGCGGGGCCAGTGGGCGGGGCTTGGCCCACAGTGGGCGGAGCTTGGCCCCCAGTGGCATCCGGAGCTCGTTGTGCCCTCGTCCTGATCTCCTCCTTGGGGTTCTCTCTCGGAGTCAATGGCATCTCCAAATCCCGCTTCTGACACCAGTTGTTGCGTGTTAGGGTTCGAACGATTTGGAGAGAAAGACCTGCTGACTCTTTCAGAGACTTTATTCACTAGCACTAGGTCCGACACAAGCACTAGGTACACTCACTAAGCACTAGGTACACTCACTAAGCACTAACGATGTCCGAGGTCGTAGCCAATATCGTAGATTTCCGCTGGTATCACTCTTGATCACTAGTCTTCACTTCGAAGTCGCTTTGTTGATCGCTCAAACTGAACTGCCTCGCTCGGCCACCCGCGGCCTATTTATACCGGCCGCGTCTAGTCCCAGACCATTCTGGAATGTTCGCGTGTGTACTCGATTTTTGAGTTTATTCCTCTATATAGCTCCTCTAGCGCCATCTAGTATTGAGCGGAGGTTTCACGTTGTCTTAGTAATGAAGTGGTTCGTACAGCACACAAAGTAGTTCCCTCGCTCCACGCTAGATGGCGCAGGCTCCTTTACTGCTGTATTCGTAACACTATCTTGCTGGCATGTTGAATACTTTTATCTTTCTAGAAGTTAAAAATATATTTATTAATATTTAACTAATACTTTCTTAGATTTACCTTAATGTTTAACATTTTAAATAAAACTATCTTTCGGATTTTGTCGCGTATTTTGATTACCTTGGAGACTGACTGAAACCATGATTGCTTTAAAGCATTCAAAACATCGGGAACCGAAAATTAAAATAACACTACGACAAAATCCGAAAGTATAGTTATATTTATAATGTTCCAGTCTTTATACAGGTCTAGTTTAGCCTGTAGGTTAATTATAGTAAAAACCTCTAATGAATATAAACCTCTTTTGTTTGTATCGCTTCTGATTTAAATTGATGTGATATACTAGAATTTGCTACTAACACTTATAACTATAACTTCTATTCTTAAATATTCATTACCTATTCAATACAAAAGTGTGGTTTATTTTGTATTATTTGCTAAGTACCTAAGAAATCATTTGTAATTAAGTTGAAAATCAATAGATATAATGTGAGATTTAAAGGCAAAGTATAAAACTCTTATAGTACAACTATAATATATTCCGCCATTCTTGTTGCATTATAATCTATATTGTAGTATTTAACGTATAAGGATTTAATATAATGAAATTATTGTAATCAGCAATTTAAAAATAGGCGACAAAATATGTGGTAATTTACGGTTACAACGTATTGTAGTTACAGGGCCGGTATTCTCGACCATAGACTCAAAAAATGGATTGAGTATTCCCTATCCAACTGTAAAGTAAATACGGCAGGAAAGTGTAAGAGAGATGAAACGAACGTGCAGCCAGAAGTTGTCTTTGTCTAGAATTTTCTTGTCGGAAAAGAAGTGCCTTATCATGATATTTTTGGTTTTTTAAATTCTCATCAAGCATTTGTAAAGTGGAAAGTAAATGATGTATAAAAAAAATTTTCGCTTCTGGATACCACGCTTTTATTATTACAGACCTACAAAACAGAGGTAGGTATTGGCCGCACGATCGCTTACTCTCTTTCAAGAGAGTTGTCAATTTCATACAGGTATTGCTCAGTCCATTCTCTAAGTCTATGGGCTCGACATAGTCATCCATATTGTATCGGTACACCGTACACAACAATTATGAATGATTTTAAATATCGTTTTCGTTCACACAAATCGTACATCGGTACGATATCGATGACTATATTGAGACTGCCGGCCCAGCAAGATAAATATGCAATATTTTATTAATAGAAGTACATGAAAAATTGTAATAAATTTGTCTAGGACCTAAACTTAAGGTTAGATATTTTGTAGAATATGTAATACACATAAGCGGGACAAAGAATAGGGGGCCCATGCATATGACGACCTTAAAGGCGTGTCTCCTGCTCCTAAAAATAACAAAACATGTTAGCAAAACATTATTATCTCTTGCTACTTTTAAACACTAACATTTAACCGTCAATAATTTGCCAAACTAGATGTTTGACATAATAATGACTTCGGACGAAGACGTACTCGAAATTAACTTCTAAAACATTGAGTACGTCTTCGTCAGAACAGAAAAATAATACACAGTATAGTTAAAACAGAAAAATAATATATTATGTACAGTATACATCGGAAAATACGAAACGCAACATCAATGTTCGCAAGCAATGATGTTTATAAACAATATAGTCTCTAGACAACGATGAAATGAAATTTCCCTCCCCCGCAGGCGAACACAGGATAACATGTTTGCTTGATTTTGCTAGCAAAACATTTAGGCCACGCCCATATTTTTATAGATGTTTGATGTTAGGTGTTGGAAAACACAAAACAGTGTCGCAGGAGATCCGACTTGAATGTCGCAATGAACGCTTGCTTTGACACACGTAAGAAGTCTGCATTTTTATGAGAATATAATCCGCGCAAGCGATTCGACGCGAGCGCTTCGTAAAAGTCACGGGAACCTACCTACCTACTGAAATTTCCGATCTTTGTTTTTTGCAAATAAAACTAAATTTCGGATAGATCTGAAAAATGTTTCTACCTAAGATTAACAAATAAATAATAAAAGTTACCTATGTAAACAAACAATATCAAACAAAAAAAAAACAAACAATATCATGGTTACTTTGCAGTTTTCTTCTCCATTGGAATTTCCAATCCAATCCAATTTGGAAAGCTATGTAACTTTTAATAGTTACAGCAGCGACTATCTAGTATAGACAATTAGAAATACGAATATGCTTATTTCTCTACTTCGACAAAACAAAAATTTCAATAAGGTTTTTTAAATTTTAATAAATGCGGTAGCCGATACTATGTACACAGTTGATAGTACAACGTACGAAGTATAGTTCGTACCACGAAAGATGAGACTTGTCAAACGTCAGTAGTGGGGGGTCTGCGCAGGTACAGTTGTGTTAGAAATTGTTATGTATAATTTCAATATCTATTTAGGAGTTTTTCGATAACATTTTTAATAAGTTGTAAAACAATGTTATATTAAAATTATTAACATTATTTATTACGAAATGATAAAGTTTAAGTATTAAAATATGTCGATAAGCCAGCGGGAAGAAAATTATTAAGTTGTTTTAACATGTAAGTGTTCACGTCGTAAACCATCTTCCTAATTTGTCTTTTTAATGTATTACCTCGAAGCATAATAAAAATTAACATTATTACACTCTTGTAGAATAATTCTACAAGAACAAAAAAACAAAATAGAAAACAAACACTTAAAGTTGCACTCGTCTGTACTGCGGGGTCCAGCGGGGCGTGTACGGGGCGAGGAGAACGACAGGCAACCGGTACCGCGCCTCCCGCGCTCTTTCCGAAGGCCCGATGTCTCACGAGGCCTTCCCGCCTCTCACCCCTACCGCTAAGGATACCTATAAATCGGCTTCTGCGCAAGTCAAATCACGTGGTTTGTCAAGTCTCATCTTTAGTGGTACGAATTATACAAAACATGAAAATGTACGGTTTCGATAACATTGTTTTTGTTTCGGTGTTGATGATTGATTATTAACCTAATATTAGTAATATAATATTATATTGTATATCTTCTTAAAATTATCCATATTGTAGGAGTTCATTTAAAATAACTAGTCCGCCATGTTGGATTTTAAATGACGTCACACAACTTACAATGCATTGTTTTCATAATTTAAACGTGTCTAAGTTTATTTTTGATAACAATACTGAATACATAGTTAGTTGTTTGACGCTAACATTTACCAAAATTTCAGCTCAATCAGGTGAAGATATCTGCCTCAAAATTGAGATGCAAGATTATATACAGTATCAAATTAACTCTTTGATGTTATAATCATTTGATTAATTAAGTGCAATGTGTAAAATGAATAACACAAATTATAATTTTTGCTAAGAATATTTTTCAAATCAGTTTGATATTAAATTGCATTGAATTGCAAAGCTTCTATGTGATCTTATTGATCATGTCTGTAACATAACTTTTTATTTACTAAAACAAACTTTTCTGCGATCCAATAGGCTGTGCTTATGTGTAAATCCCTATAAGATTTGTTCGTGTCATGTGTTATAATGAATTTTGTAAAATATATTAATAATAATTTTGTGTTATACATGTCGTTTAATGTTATTTTTTAATTATCAGATTGTTTATGAATTCAAATAAATAAAATGTATTGTAAAAAAGTCTTTTATTTATCAAATGTACAAATTAGAAGTCAGTATACTATCAAATATTGCATTGCTTTTTTCAATAATTTGTAGCTTCTCCAGTAAATTTTGTATTTCATTTGTCTGACATTGTTCAGTATATTCCATGTAATACACCAAACCAATAGCTGGTAAACTTATGTGTTCTCGTAAGCATATTGCTATAACAAAAAATATGTATATATATTAAATACAACTGTTGTGATACTAAAACATTAAAGACAATTCTTATTTCAAATCTACATATTTTTAAATATGCAAGGATTATATAATTTAAATTATCTCTGACAATGTTTCATTTCTAAACATTCTTCAATTAAATATAGCTTAACACTAGATATGCGGTGTAGAATGAGGGATTTTTAACATCCTAGATTTGGACTATGAACTCTAGGAACTGATTAAGGCATGGCCTTTAAGGATTGAGAACATCTTACACTTTCATCAGGCTTTGTCAATGACTTACACAGACAAATTCTGTGTAAACTAGCCTAAAAAATTAAATGCAAAGTGAGAGTGCTGCAATGGCACACTGACACACAACAAAAAAATATGATAGCTAAGATTGACCAAGATGAAGATTGGAAATGCACTGTGGCAGTCCACTGTCCCTCTACCTTATAGGATATGGATTCTTTATGAATACATTAAATTCTATATGTACCAATTGTTAGAGTATGGGGCAAAAATAGCTGCATTTCCCCACTTTAGATTTAAATATAGAAAAAGTTTAAAAATTAAAAAAATGTTTACCTCCAGCAGATATTCCAGATAAAATATTAGGTTGTTCAAGTTTAGTGTAAAGAAAATTTTGAAATTGATTTGATGATGTTGATGTGTTTAGCTGTCTTAATATACATGAGTGTAAAGAAGAATTTGCTGTCTGGTAATCCATAAGTGGCTTAGTTTGAATTGTTATAACATCTTTACATTTACAAAGAATTGGTTTTAATAATTCTACAATTTCACTGCTTTGAATTAAATTATAATCTTTTATAGTAAAAACAAACTGGCCATCAGATTTTACTTCATACATATGTGCATTTGCTTCAGGAATAGAATTGACCAATTTTAAATGACCTTTAGGTTGCATTTTAATACAGTCAGATAGGAATTTTCCCTCAAGTACAAATAATGTATTAACACTATCTGGTATTTGTAAAGGTAATTTCCATTGCAATCTGAAAAAGTTTAAACTCATTATTTGAAATGTTTCGAGCTGTTTTCTAAATATTATATGAATCATTGAATACCATACATAGTTATATCACTTTCGATATTAATATCATCCCAATCTTCCCAGTTAGTCCTACTATCTGGTTCTGCAATATCACCAAATGTGGTCATTGTTTATTAAAAGTTTAACGTAGCAAGACCCCAAAAACTGTAGTAAAGAGCAAACAGATTTATTGCATCACTGTTTAAATATGTCACTACGAGGTATTTGGCGATAATAAAGGAACAATAGAAAAATAATGTCAATAAGAATTCATTACATGTCATTTAATGGAAAAATAAATTAAAGAACTAATATAAATAATAAAACATTTGTCTTAGAAGATGACTTTAGAGTTTTCAGTTTTGAGTTTGACTTTTGAGTTTTGAAGTCAATACTTATATTACTCTTTGTTTGAAGTTTTGAAATGAATAGTGTTGCCAGTTCCCACTTTATTAGTTGTATACCATAGAGTATATTGCTACATATATAAATTGTCATTGAGTTATAAAAGATATCGATATTTGCTCGCTGATATCGACATCATTAGTTTTAGTACCACAAACTCTCG
The DNA here is from genome assembly GCA_951802675.2 of Boloria euphrosyne. NCBI lineage: Eukaryota > Metazoa > Arthropoda > Insecta > Lepidoptera > Nymphalidae > Boloria > Boloria euphrosyne. Next base: position 6,129,747 of record OX637879.1, on the reverse strand, counting down.
CTACGTCCGACAGCACCAAAATGGCGAATGTCAAGCAGCCACAAAAGCATGTTGACAACAGCCAGTCCGGTGGTATTATAGAGGTCAGTGCAAATCTATTAATTATCTATGGGTATGTTCCGATATGCACTGCGAGCACTGCACAGTGCTATCACTGTAGAAAAATTCGTTCCGTTATGGACTGCCAGTATACTGCCGCAGTACCCTAGGGAAATATATGACGTCATAAATCGCCGCCATATTCTACTGTGAGCACTGGCGTTTTCGAGGTAAGGTACTCGCAGTACCTTGATCACCTGATCACTCAAAACCACTCGAGTGCCTAACGTCTTATAAACAAAGCTACAGTTTAATCAAAAAATTTGAAAGTTCTGTAATTAGTTCGGATTAATAAATAAAACAATAAAACAATGGAAGAATTGCAAAAATTAACCTTATTAGACTGTGTTGAAAATGTTCAATACGAGCTGAAAGTTACGCAGGAAATTTTTGATCGTGCAAAGACAGGTAAGTTTGCCATTGTATACATTATAATGTACTAGAAAACTTGAATACACTCATTTGAATGCTGCGTCAAAAAATGCGGCTGACAGTATACGGGATTGCGTTCCGTTTTAAATCGTAACCAGTATAACTGGCTATAAAGGAACGGCTTCACAGTATACTGAATTGACGTCACACTGTACAGTGGTCGCAGTGCATATCGGAACATACCCTATATAATATACTGGGGGTCAGTGCAAAAAAGGCTGCTTCATAGTTCATACGGCTTAGAATTTTAAACGCAGCTAAAGAACAAAGAATGCAGTAGGTGAGCTATGGAATGGAACCAGAAAGCTATGAAGGAACGAGATAGGCATATATACGTAGACAGAGTAAGAACAAGAATAACACTATGATGAACAGTCGAACATGTTTGAACGCGCTAATCTCAGGAACTACTGTTCTGAATTGAAAAATTATTTTTGAGTTGCACAGTCCGTTTATCTAAGAAGGCTATAGGCTATAATTCATCATGCTACGTCCAGCAGGGCGGAGCATCAACGAAAAATGTTGCAAAAACGGAAGAAAAGACGGACGAAAGAATTTGGTTTCCAGCCTTTAGAACGCAAGCGAAGCCGCGGCAAAGACTAGTATTACAGAATAGTGGGCACGATCACAATCATCCGTATTGTCAGAGCTTATGTTCCCAGTGGGCTGCTGACAGGATTTAAGTATTAAGCTGCAGATTGAACACTGTACATTTCTTTGATCGTCTTCAAAATATTTTAGATGTTTATTTTATACAATATAATATTATATTTTTACTTGAACGTAAAAATAAATTACCCGTAAATATAAAATACTACCAATGCTTAAGTATTGTGCCTTTAAACATTCAATTAGAAAGATAATATCAATTTATTTGTATTAAAAGCTCGTTTCTTACTCCTATATACTTTCAGTAGATATAACTAATGATTGTCTCATTAAGTAGCTAAATGAAAAAAATAAAAAAGATTCCTTTTCCTAACTTTGTTTTTTACTGTGTATTAACTAGTCCTTATTAGATTTATATAAAAACTGACAACAAACCATATTAAAAGATAAAATATATTTTATTTACTATATAATATACAGCAAAAAATATTTAAGTCTTTCAAATCACAATATAAGTATATTTATAGCAACGTACATGTATTATATCAGATAATTATAGATTATAGTATATAGAATAGTATAGATGTGGGTCAACAGTGTAATATGTAAAAATGAAAAACTGCATCATATAAATATGATCATAGAACTGGACGATATGACATCATATATGACGATTAAGCCTTATGCCTGCCTCGTTGGTGTAGTGGCTGGCAAGTACGGCGGCTAATCGAGAGGTCCTGGGTTCGAATCCCGGGTCAGGCCAAGTTTAGTTATTGAGTCTTGCTGTTTAGTAAGTTGGTGGTTATCACCGTGCCTCCTGTTCTCGTGTCCTGCGCCGTAACTCTCACTGGTCGTGTCTAGTAGTCGTCCCACCGGATTATAAGAGTGATAAGAATAGAGAGAGCACTTGTGTCTGCGCGTACACTTGTGCATTATAATATTTCCTGCGCATTTGGCTAGTCCTATTGAGATTGGCCGCCAATGCCGAAATCAATCAGTCGGAGAACAATATTATTAATATTATGAACCATATGAAATATTTCTCTATATATTATGAGGATATGATAGTGTAATAACTAATATCCATAGATATAGGCTGTGTTCCGATATGCACTGCGAGCACTGCACAGTGCTATCACTGTAGAAAAATTCGTTCCGTTATGGACTGCCAGTATACTGCCGCAGTACCCTAGGGAAATATATGACGTCATAAATCGCCGCCATATTCTACTGTGAGCACTGGCGTTTTCGAGGTAAGGTACTCGCAGTACCTTGATCACCTGATCAGTCAAAACCACTCGAGTGCCTAACGTCTTATAAACAAAGCTACAGTTTAATCAGAAAATTTGAAAGTTCTGTAATTAGTTCGGATATAAATAAAACAATAAAACAATGGAAGAATTGCAAAAATTAACCTTATTAGACTGTGTTGAAAATGTTCAATACGAGCTGAAAGTTACGCAGGAAATTTTTGATCGTGCAAAGACAGGTAAGTTTGCCATTGTATACATTATTAATGTACTAGAAAACTTGAATACACTCATTTGAATGCTGCGTCAAAAAATGCGGCTGACAGTATACGGGATTGCGTTCCGTTTTAAATCGTAACCAGTATAACTGGCTATAAAGGAACGGCTTCACAGTATACTGAATTGACGTCACACTGTACAGTGGTCGCAGTGCATATCGGAACATACCCATAATAAACTCTCACCTCAAAGGTAATATTAGATGTCAATCTCAATAGTATATATTTACTCTTTGATGTCAATAAAATATAAATGTAAATATAATATTCAATTGTAAAGCACGCATTACGCAAGCAAGCAGTAAATTGTAAAGCACGTTTTTACGTCATTCCTCTCTAAAAATGTTTTTTATTTTTATTTCATTATGATATATATTTTAACTTGCTTTTTTATATCGGAAAAAATAAAATCAGAATATATTTTTGAAGTCTACCATTTATGACTCTTCACTCTGGAGCAAAGAGTATAGATAATATACTTGCTCTGGAGTCTGGTAACATTTGTCATTTCACATATCACAATTCACATTTCAGTTTTCACAAATCACAATTTAATAACAATATGGCAGATAAGGCAGAAGCTTAGTTCCAAGAGACATTTATGCAAAATTCGAATTAACAGTAGTAATACAGTATTCTCATTAATATTATGATAATTGAACTTCACGTCGTGTTATTCAGAATAAGTTATTTTATATAGGCCGTACCAAAAATGTTAAAGGTGCGTAATTAAATTTGTTGGAAAGTTGGTCTATTCCTAAACGTCGATACTATAATATTGTGTTCAATATTTTTTTAGGATAAAGGGCAAGTAACTTTTGAAGACAAATGGCCAACCATGCGTCCTATAGTTTTAAAATTACTGAAACAGGAAACTGTAACGCAAACAGAATGGCAAGATCTCTTCGTGGCGGTACATTCAGTGTGCCTGTGGGACGATAGAGGTCCACATAAATTAAGAGATGCCCTCCAGCAGGATATAATGATGTATATAAAACAAGCCCAAGTGCGAGTTCTTGCACAACTTGAAGATCAAGCACTTCTTAAGGCTTATATTGCTGAATGGGGAAAATTCTTCACTCAGTGTAACTATCTGCCTACTCCATTTCGCCAATTAGAAAATTCCATTAATAACATTAGCAAAAGTACAAGTTCTAATGTATCAAATGCTCAGAAAAAGAATAATAATAATAATATAGAAGATAGTTTAGTCCGAAAATTGATGTTAGATTCATGGAACCAAAGCATTTTTATGGACATCAAGCAAAGATTACAAGATTCAGCAATGAAGCTTGTACAAGCAGAACGAAATGGAGAATCTTTTGACTCACAGCTAGTTATAGGTGTAAGGGAGTCATATGGTAAGCTTTTTTTATTAAAATATAATTACATTAATATAACAATTAAGAAATGATAATATAAAAATTAGTATTTAATTAAAAGCATACATAATAAATTATGTACTATATTTTTTGCAGTTAATTTATGCTCAAATTCTATGGATAAGTTACAAATATATAGAGACCACTTTGAAGCTGCGTATATGCAAGCTACAGAAGAGTTTTATAAATTGAAAGCAAGTGAGCATTTACTTTCAAATGGTGTACAGTCCTACATGAGATATTCAGATCAAAGATTGAAAGAAGAAGAGGCTAGAGCCCATCGATATTTAGAACCAGGAAGTGGAAGTGTAGCGGCACTCACTCGGTGTTGTGAGAAGGTTCTCATTGGAGAACATCTACCAACATTACTAGCTGAAAGTGCACCCCTCATAAAAGCTGGTGAGACAGAAAAACTTCAGTTGATGTTTCGTCTCCTAGATAGGGTTCCTGAAGGGGTAACTCCAATATTAAGGGATCTAGAAGCACACATAGTGTCAGCGGGCCTAGCAGATATGGTTGCATCAGCTGATATAATTACAAGTGACTCTGAAAAATATGTAGAGAGATTATTAGATCTATTTAAAAGGTTTAGTGCATTAGTTAAGGATGCTTTCATGGATGATCCCAGATTTCTTACTGCTAGAGATAAGGCTTATAAGTGTGTTGTAAATGATACAACAGTTTTTAAATTGGAATTGCCATCATCAGCTCTAATTAGGGGAAGCAAGGGCACAGCTCCAGAAAGTAAATGTCCTGAGCTTCTCGCTAATTACTGTGATATGTTGTTACGTAAGACTCCACTCAGTAAAAGATTAACTAGTGATCAGATAGAATTGAGATTAAGAGATGTTTTATTGGTATTGAAATATATTGAAAACAAAGATGTCTTTATGAGGTACCACAAAGCTCATTTAACTAGACGATTAATATTAGATTCTAGTGCTGACTCTGAAAAGGAGGAAGATATGGTTGAATGGCTCCGAGAAGTGGGCATGCCCGCTGATTATGTCAATAAACTGGCTCGTATGTTTCAAGATATTAAAGTTAGTGAAGATCTTAATACTCAATTCCGCGGCGAAACTACTAGGCATGATGCCATAAATATTAAAATACTAAATGCAGGAGCATGGGCGAGAGGTTCTGAGAGAGTTACTGTAAGTCTTCCTTTAGAATTAGAAGATTATATACCAGAAGTAGAGGAATTCTATAAAAAGAAACATTCTGGAAGAAAGTTGCAATGGTATCATCATATGAGTAATGGCACTATAACATTTGCAAATTCAGTGGGTAGATTTGATTTAGATGTGACAACTTTTCAAATGGCTGTTCTATTTGCATGGAATCAGAGACCAATGGAAAAAATTACATATGAAAACTTAAGGTTAGCCACAGAATTACCTGATCCAGAATTAAGAAGAACACTATGGTCATTAGTTGCATTTCCAAAGCTAAAAAGACAATTGCTCTGTTATGAACCTCTTGTGCAAAATCCAAAAGACTTTTCAGAAAATACAATATTTTGGGTTAGTCAAGAATTTGCTCTTATTAAAAATGGAAAGCCACAAAGGAGAGGTAAAATTAATTTGATTGGAAGACTTCAATTAAGCACAGAGCGCTCACAATTAGAAGATAACCATTCCATAGTTCAACTAAGAATTCTTAGAACTCAAGAAGCAATTATCAAGATACTAAAAATGAGAAAGCGTATTACAAATACTGCTTTACAGGTAAATGTTATCTATATATTTATTGTTTTTTAAGTATTCAAGGGCACTGACTCCCTTCAGTATGAAGGGGGTGAGGCCATAGTCCACCACTCTGGCTATGTGTGGGTTGGCCGACTTCACATGCCTTTCGAAAATTTGCTAGGTTCTCTCAGACATGCAGGTTTCCTTAAGATGTTTTCTTTCACCGTAAGACAAGTGATAATGTGAGAAATATTCACACAAATATATTAGAGGTGCAACACCCAGTTTTGAACCCGCATCACTCAACCATTTTTCTACGAAATAATAAAATTGTTTATCAAATAAAAAATGTTGCATAACATATTATTTGGAGGTTGCATTGAAAACAATCAATTTGTATAAATTTTTATTTCTTTCTATTTTTTAGAGCGAGCTCGTCGAAATTTTAAAAAATATGTTCCTACCATCGAAAAAAATGATCAAAGAGCAATTGGAATGGCTCATCGAACACAAGTATATGCGTCGTGATGACGAGGATATCAATACTTTTATATATATGGCCTAACATTAACCTCTCCAGTGTAAATGAACAAAGGAAATAAATTATTTAATCTTAAAATAACTCTGTTATTATTTGGAAAATAAAACACTTCTTAATTTATTTTTTTTATTAATATTAAATATATGGTGGTGGTTATAAAAGATACAAGCTATGTATTTAATTTTTTCCAGGCTCAATAGTTTCACCTCCTTGAATCTGTCCCCAACCAATTAACCTGCAAAATAATTAAAAAAAATGTTTATTAGAAAGAAAAAACAATAGATGGTTACTTTAAAATATCTTTGGTCAGCCCAGGATGGATAAACGTCCCCCACAACGTGCGTTCACTTTATGATGGTGAGGGGGCTTAGTACGTTCGGCAATCCGGCCGGGCGCAAAGTCAAGAAACGCCCAGGGCCCACTTCGGTAGATCATCAGGTATACTCCTGGTACTTCTCTGATAGCAGAGTGGACTGTGGAGCGACCCCTTGGCTGTGTGGTCTGCTTTGGTGCAGACTTGCCGGGCTGTTGGGGCATCGTGGTTGAATGCGCAAGCGATCATGCAGCGTCAATAAGACTGATGATGGGTGCTTGGGTTTTAGTGGGTAGTACTGGCTTGCACGTGAACCCCACCTGTTTTCTACAGGTGGTATCCATATTTACGCAATGCATTTGCATTACAAGGAAAAAAAAAGTATGGAAATTGCTATCGCGTTACATATATCCTTCTGGTGGTGGGTGCTTGTTTTTTCCATCTATAAAATAACCTTTATAACTATAAAACTTATCAACTAGGAATGCTTGAGTTCGGCCATGAGCATAAAAAAACAGTAGGAAAGACAAACAAAATGGCATATATGTACAGCACCGCATAATGTTTACCTCCAATGATTTTCCACTCTCCTGCTGAGGGCAACCTTTTCCCCGATTTCTGTACAGACGGGGCTAGTGAGAGCAATCTTCGCTAAATCGGCCTTCGTGGCGATCACGCGCCCCCCAGTGCTGAGAGATCCGATGTTTACCAGCAACGCCTAGAAATAATATGGAAACGATGAGTGTGCCCTTACTATAAGAGTGTAAACAACAAAAATATGAATGGAAGTAAATTTTTATAACAACAGTAAGCTCTAATTTTTCTAATATTACCTTAAACATTTTCATGTAAAATGTTGCAAGACGAAACCACATGACTCTCATTGTCCAAAGGTATCAGACCTCATGTAGAATCAAGTTTCTAAATCTACAAGCCCTAACTACAGCTCTAGACCTTAAAGTATGTGGCTTTAAATTTATTCACTGTTTTCTGTTATAGTATATAGTTCTTGTAGTAACGAAACTATGCATACCTCGTTCCTAGTCAGTTTTTGTACTTTTGCGGCCTTCTTGTCGCCTTCTGTGCGCACCCCGAGTAGACGCTTGAGAAGATAATATGATACTTCAAGCTTAACGAAGATTCCCGGCAATGCTCCGACAGCGCCTAGAACCTACGCAAAAGTAAATCGTTAAGGAAGACGGTGGTAGTGGGCATTTAGGCTCTAATATTTTCATGTATGAATCATTTTTAACATGATTACATTTATAAGTGAAACATTAAAGCACATGGCCACTGTGGTAGAGTGAGACCAGATCCCGAGGGACTGAGCCCACCAGTAACACATTAAAAAAGAAGCTTAGCTATATCTTTGCGTAGTGTACAATAACTATATCTATCAAAATAAACTTTCTTTTTAAATGTCATACTTGCAGGCATCATACGGCTACAGCCTACATATTAATCGATCAAACAGGCCACCATAATGATGTGAGCGAAAGTAATGAGCGATTAAGCATATAATATGTATATTCCAAAACAGGTGATATTAGACAAAATCGATGTACACATGCGATGTGTCTCTCTGCTTGTTCTCATGCGCGTGCGTGTGTGTCTGTGTGAGTGCGTGCGTGTGATGCTTGTGTGTGTATGGTGTGTGCATGTGATGCTTGTGTGTGTGCGTGTGATGCTTGTGTGTGTGTATGTGGTACCTGCCCGACGAGGCGGTCGGCGCGGCAGAGCGTGGGCTCGATGCGCGTGCCGACGCCGATGAGGCCGCCGGGCACCGCGTACTGCAGCTCGTTCTGCTCGGCGAACAGCGACACGATGCGCGAGAAGATGGGCCGGCACGTGAGCTTGCCGTCCGCGTCCTTGCTCACCAGCCCGGGACGCACCTCGATCTCCATGCCCACCGCCAGCACGCCCTGCAAGTTGCAACAAACAAACATTACACCACATTACCACCGAGGTAAACAATAATCACAGTTCATCAATATTGCTCTGGTAAAGTGTACTTTGCATTTTTGATTGATGAAATTTTGGAAAGTTTAAAGATACCATAGTTTAAGAGGGGCTAAATTAGCTTGTCTTGACTTAATTTGGTTTGTGCAATGATATTATAAGTAAAAAGGTGTAGCTACGTTACCTAAACGACATTCTACCTTCAAAAACGGCACACTTACGCACACATGAATAACTAAAAATATTGCAATAACACTGAACACACTACATTACGATTAGTTGTCAAAATAGGATGGCATGATTCAAGTATCGCCAGTGAAAAAGAGACAAATATAATTCGCGACAGTGCGTCGTCAACGCGTGACTATGTTCAGGTAGGCCAATTAGCCTAGTTTTGGTGTGCCGCTTTTTGAGCGCGTATGACTTATCTACACCTTTTTTCCTAGTATATCAATGGGTTTGTGTATAAAAAACCCACATTCGACATTGGCATTTCTAAAGACTGAATAATCTGCAATAGTCTATTTATTATGATTGATTATGCTTGGGAATTAGGACATTAGGCCCATACAAGAGTAATTTAAAAAGCTTGCAAAGTAAGGATATGAGTACCTGCAGTATGGATCCGCCGGCGACGCCGCCGCGCAGGTCGTCCACCTCGCAGCCGGGCTTGTTGACGTCGAAGGAGCGGATGACGATCATGCGCGGCGGCGACGTAAAGTCGCGGATCGGTACCGGGATCTTCTTTGTTATGTACTCGCACAGCACCTGCGATTATAATCATTTGTATATTCTTCCGTCACTATACATTACTCTGAGATGACATTTTTTCTCGCAGTGAAAAGTACTACATTACATCAAAATCTGTTCTGTAGTTAGTAGTCTCGTGATGTGGTCAGACTTCAGATATATACAAAAACTATAAATAATAATGCCTATTTCAATAAGATTTTTCAAAAAATTAAATAAGTTAATCTATACATCCACTTAACTAAAATTTTAAGTCCCTTTGTTTCTTAGGAACTAAGTTTACCTCGATATTATATTTGAGCTGAGCAGATATGGGTATGACAGGGGCTCCCTCCGCGACGGTCCCTTGCACGAACTTAGTGATTTGTTCGTGTTGTTCCTTAGCTTGGCCTTCCTTCACCAGGTCAATCTTGTTTTGTAGTATTATTATATGCTTCAGTTTCATAATCTCTATGGCGGCCAAGTGCTCGCTAGTTTGCGGTTGCGGACACGATTCGTTACCTGAAATTTCAGTTAGGTCATTTAAATTATTTATAACCGTGAATTATGTTCGTTATGCTGCCTTTATTATACGTAACTAGTTTTTGTGAATATCAATAGACTACTGTAAGAAAAGTTGCAAAAAACACCTGGAATAGGCGAAATCGTGAGCAGATAACAGTAAGTGACGTCAATTATATTTTAATTAGTTAACTTTAAAAATCAGCATAACAGCCTAAAATGACAAGCATTTTAAAGTATCGGATTAGTAGTTTTAAAGATTACTCCTAAATACTTTAAATTTACATACTGTGTTTATAATAAAGGTTTGTGAACCTGCAATGAGCAAAAGCGCGGCGTCCATGACGGCGGCACCGTTAAGCATGGTGGCCATGAGGATGTCGTGGCCGGGGCAGTCCACGAAGCTGACGTGGCGCACGAGCTGGAAGCGGCCGTTGCAGGCGGGCCGCAGGCACGGGAAGTTGTCATCCTTCGACGACCCGCCCGATGTGAAACTTGTGGGCCGAGGGCATTTCGGGTTGTCGCATTTGTAGATTTTCGCGTTTGCGTAACCTTTGGAAGACAAAATGGCGGGAAATCTTGACGCGTTCACAGACAAAATGGCGGGTAATCTTTACGCGTTCACATTAATTAGTATGTAAAAGAACAAGACATGAGTGCATTAGGCACATGACGGAATATCTTGACAAAGATAATCCAGTACCGTCATTTTTTAATTAAGGAGTTGACAATCTCAGGCCGAGCGCGTCACATTCGATAGGAAACGCACATTTTTCCCGGGCATATACTATATTATGTACCTATGGGAAGTAGTATGTTAAGTTATGTCCTTTTTTAGTAATGCCGTATGAATAATTCAGTGTAATTTCAAGGTGTACGTTATGTATAATACAAATGCAATTGAGTTTTGTAAATCATTTATTATGTTTAATTCAATAAGTCTATAAAAGATTATTTAGTTCCCTTACAACTTTATGTATATCAATCTAAAAATAAACATGGATCAACATGTTCTAGTTTTTAATACTTTATTGATAATAAACACTTAACCAGCATTGTATTTCTATTTTCTATATAAACAACATTGCTCTGTAGAAGAAGGCACTACAATTACATTCATATAGGCTTGACATTTTTAATGCATAGTAGACATTATCATATACCAATTCTTTATTTTTTTTCCTATTAACTACAGAGTAGTATAATAAGAAACAAAGTATTATATTATCTTTACAATTTTAACAGATATTAAAACAAATTAGATAGGAAAAAACTTGAACATAGAGTATGAGATGCAGTAATGTTTTCTCTCATTCTCCTAACCTATAAGTAGTATTTGATAAATAAAATTAATGTTATTGTCTAAATTGTCCAAATAACTACTTTTTACTAAATATTTAATAATTATATAATATGTAGTATGGAATAATACATGGTATTATTACAAGGAGAAATATTTTATTTAATTCTGTTCGTCTAATTGTTCCAGCTAATCTCCAAAAGGGACCAATTTTGTAATTTAACAGATAGCTGATATTATACGGAATAACTTAGACTAAGTATATTTTAGAAAAAAAAAGAATAATGGTTCCTTTTAAAAATATACAAGTCACCCGGAGACAAACTGGAGGGAAGTAAGGGTATTCACAGGTTATAAATATAACAATGAGCATATTATATATACCAAACTTAATTTAAGTAACACTGATTAACACAGTCAATTCATGTCATAGTATTCATTTGACATAATATGATATAGAAGAGTTATAACAGTATGTTTAGTTTTACAAAGTTTAATAGCCTGCAACAGTGCTAAGGACTTCTAAAGAATAAATATTCTAAAAATATCATTTGATACTTCCCAAATATAAAATATTAGTAGACTGTAAATTTTAGAGATGGGTTTACATGCAATCTTAAATGAGATTCCTTAAAGGATTGTGATTGAGAATGTTGTTTTTATTATGAACTTTTTTTTTGACAACTTGGCTTAGATTTTCTAAGCCTATACTTAATAAAAAAAATTTCAACACTATTCTATGAAATAAGTTCAAAGATTTAAAATAAATATTTTCTACATTTCAATGTTCCACATTTACATTCTGTACGGTTTCTTAGCAGAGCCATATTTTGTTGTTGAATTTCAAACCGAGACTTAGTAGGTGACATTGGGGTGGCTTAGATTTTCTAAGCCTATACTTAATAAAAAAAATTTCAACACTATTCTATGAAATAAGTTCAAAGATTTAAAATAAATATTTTCTACATTTCAATGTTCCACATTTACATTCTGTACGGTTTCTTAGCAGAGCCATATTTTGTTGTTGAATTTCAAACCGAGACTTAGTAGGTGACATTGGGGTGATAGCAGTAGTTGCTTCTGAAGCACTTGGTATACTGACATGCTCTTCTATTTCTTCTTTAAGAGAAACAGAAATAGTATCTTCATCATTATCTGAAGATTTCTGAAGATAATCAAAACATATCTCTTCCCCCGCCTCAATATCTCGTGTTGCAAACAATGCCAGCATAGGCAAATTTGGATCTAAGCAATCTGCCCATACAGCCCATACACCCAAATTTGGATCACATGAATGATTTATGAAATGTGATACATTTCCTAAATTGCAAGCATCCACAACATAGGGGTTTTCTACAGAGTTAAAATCTAAATCAAATAAGTATGTCAACCCATTTGCATCATACTCTCGTCCTCTTTTCTCTGCTTCCTCAAAAGTTATAACTTCACCAACATATTGGCACAGGAATTGACCTTGCTTAATTTTTTGTTCACTTTTTACCCCCCACCCACATCCATTAGATGTTCTGAATATTGTGAGCTTTATATTACGTCCTCTCTGAACAACACGGTTATTGCATTCAGATGAACATTTGCAAGCCTTATTGCACTCATATACTGGAGTACCAGATGCCACTCTAAGCCGTTTATTGACTGTATATGCAAACAGGCCTGCTTGCATTCCGCAACAAGATTTAGATCGACAGTTACAAGCTTCACATTCACATCCAATTGGTGGTTCATTAGGAATAACAACACCAGGTCCAGGAATTGATTCATTGATGTAAGTAAAATTTTCTGGTGGACCAGTTAAGTCAACATTATTTTCTACGTTTAACTTCCCACACTTATCAACTTGATTAAGGTACTCCTCCCAATTCTTTATAGCCATAAGTTGTTGACATCGTTTTCTGCACATATTATATAGCTGTAAAATATTTCTGGTGTCTTCAACAAGTTCAGATGCATAAGTTTCATCTGAATCCTTAAGATGAATCATACAAAGTAATTTTAGTATAAGATCTTCCTTTAATTTAGGAAGATCTAATTCTTCAAATTCATCAAGCCTACTAATAAGATTATCTTCCCTAAGTAAATTATCAAAAGATATTTCCTCTTTAAGTTTCTCCATTTGATGACAATGTTTTACCTCTTCATTTATTAAAAATTCCTTTAAAATCTCAGGGCAATTATCAAGATTTTCTATAGGTTCCCATGTGTTTTCACTATCGTCCCAACCTTTCCATTTTATATGAAATATTTCTTTACCAGATTCAAATCTAAAATCAAGTATTTTTTCTATGATATATTCTCCTGGTTCTTGTTTTTGAGTTCTTCGTTTCTTGCTTGTTCCTTTTTGGGATGTTACATCTGAGTCAGACTGCAATGGTCTCTTTCTTATTTTTCTGATTTTTTCATAAAATAAAACTTCATCTCTTTCATCAGCTCTGTCACGAAATATATTTATTACTGAGTCAGCCAGGCGCTCTGCAACATACCATGTGATTTATATTAACATTAAATGTAATTATCTGCTTACTATTTAATCATAGGAAAATCAAATAATTTAATTATATCTATTTTTTTCACATGGTACATTGCAAAGAATTTGGACTTCTCTTAATATTATTACAATTTTGTTTGTTAAAGTATCTCATTATTAAAATGCATTTTATTATTAAGCTAAAACTTGTTAAGATAATTTTTCAGGTTTTAGAAATATATTAATTAATATTAAAACTATGTATCCAACTAGAAAAATAATTTAGTAATACTAAAACACAGTCAGTATTTGACAGAAAAGGCACATTTTACACAACAGTTTCTTATGTATTATGGAAAGTAATCACTAAAGAAAAATCTTTGAGAACTCTTCCTCTAAAGAATTATTTAACATAGTTAAGGATTTTTTCTATATTAGACATGTTTATATAAATATTGTTGATACAAACTATTTGTAACAAAGTATGTTAAACTGATAACAACTAGATTTCTCATTACAATTTAAATTACACAATTTAATTGAAAAAAAAATTAAAAGTAAGTAAGTGGATTTCTTCATTTTAATATAATTAGCAGTAAAGATTGAAAATTTTCAGAAAGGTTTTGTAATACAAACATATGTGTATAAATATTTGAGAGTATCTTTACTTACCTAATTTTATTGTAATATTTCTTTCCAGTTCATTCTTGAATCTAACGGTCTGTACACCAGAAATAGCTTTCACTACTGTAGATTTTCCATGGGCTACATGACCAATTGTACCAATGTTGATGGTAGCTTGTCTAGATATCACTTCAGGTGATAAAGCAGATAATTTTGTGACATCCTAAAATAAAAAAAGTTAAAGTATAAATTCAGAACAAACATTGGTATGAAATTGTAGGTTATATATTTCGTTTAAATTGTTAAGTATTTAATACGTTCTAATAAATAGCTTAAGTAAAATTTTAACATTAATAGTAAAATTACTATGAATGGTTTTAAATTCTACTTACTAGCTTAGATAAATCTTGCTGATGCAAGTTTGATTGAGCTCTGCCTTCATTGGAAGTCATTTTAGTTTGCAAAGGATACACTACACTTTTTCGATCACTTTATGATATATACTACATTAAAATTGTGTTACAAAATCATAAAGAAAGCTTTTAAGTGATTAATTCGATAAAATTTCTAATAATTGTGCTGTATTGCGTGGCTTCTTAACTCTTGCCTTGCCGCGCACCAAAGAGTTTAGAGTATTTTAATCTGTGGAGTTAGGAGTATAGATAATATACTGGGGCCGGTAGGCTTATTACGTATCTAGCAATCTACCAGCGATAGCGAAAATTGTACAATAATTGCTGTCCAATCGCTAAATCGTATTAAACTCATTGAATTCTTTCGTAGTTTTTCATAAATTCATTTGTATTTGTATTTATTGATTTGGTAATTGTTTGTATATTCTATTAATGGTCTTTTAAACATAAGAAAGCTAACATTTTATTTATTTAAGAATTAGATTAAGCATTCTATTCGCATCCACTTATTTTTTAAATCAAAAAGAGCTATTTTTAATAAAATAGTAGTCTTCGTTGTTTAACAAACCATTAATAGAATATACAAATAATTACCAAATCAATGAATGAAAAAACAAATGAATTTATGAAAAACTACGAAAGAATTTAATAAGCTTAATACGATTTAGCGATTGGACAGCAATTATTGTACAATTTTCGCTATAGCTGGTGGATTGCTAGATACGTAATAAGCCTACGGGCCGCGTTGCGCGCACGCTAAATCAAGTCGAGTAAAATAGTACTCTCAAACATATATATAAGTTACTTTATGTCTCAAACTCTGTGAATCTGTACTCACTAGTCACTACTCTGTAGTCTGTACTCTGTAGTCTCAAGCATAGATGAAAAATAAAGGTCTCAAGTCTGTACCATAGTAGAAGTTGAAGCACTGACCTCTATAATACCACTGGACTGGCTGTTGTCAACGTGCTTTTGTGGCTGGTTGATATTCGCCATTTTGGCGTTGTCCGCCGCTGTCGGACGTAGCGAGAGTTTGTGGTACTACAACTAATGATGTCGATATAAAGATTTTTATCTTTTTATTTTTATAAATCAATAACCGTATCATCATAATTACTACTTATGTTATATTAACAACGAAAATGCAAAATTATTTTACAGTAAACAATCACTTCTCGCTGTCATTTGCAATATACGTAAAAATTAGTTCTCGGGACTCTCGCTAGTGGCGCTTCAAATGGACACAAAAAAATTGCTGTCAAACGCTTGGAACAGCCAGTCCAGTGGTACCTATTATAGAGGTCAGTGCCCATATGAGTCGGTTCTCCTTATCTCTACCCTCCATACCTATGCGCTCGACCGACACAATTTTAGCACCCCATCGAAGGATTTTTGAAATCAAAATGGCCTGAATCGATAGGTCTACGTTCGGTCAGTATAGGTCCACTATCATTTTTGTTAGGTCGCCTGTGATTTTTTAATAAATATTTTTTTAAATTTAACTATTATTTTAAAAAATTTTAGCACCCCATTGAAACTGAAACTGATTAATCTTTATATTTCTACATTCTTTATCGTTAGGACAGTTTTGGTCGCTATACGTTTTGCTTTTATATTATCCATTTAGTTTTTTTATTAACAATTATAAATAATTGACATTGACAATGTCATAAGTCATTTGACATCTCATTTATGTTACCTTTTGAGCATTAGCTTCTTGTATTTTGGCTATACATTTTTATGTCATATTTAATATGTATTGTATATAGTTATTTAATATTATTATTATTTTTGATTTGTTTTTAATTTATTGTTGTTGATTTTTGTTTATTAAAATTTAATAATACCTAAATTAAAGATAATACAAAATTTTTATAACACAAAAATTGAGAATGTTCAGTGTTACACAAACGAATATAAACAAAATAGAAAGTATGAAGGCATAAAAAATAATGATACACATAAATAAAGAAAACACAAAAATCAACAACAATAAATTAAAAACAAATCAAAAATAATAATAATATTAAATAACTATATATAGACTATACAATACATATTAAATATGACATAAAAATGTATAGCCAAAATACAAGAAGCTAATGCTCAAAAGGTAACATAAATGAGATGTCAAATGACTTATGACATTGTCAATGTCAATTATTTATAATTGTTAATAAAAAAACTAAATGGATAATATAAAAGCAAAACGTATAGAGACCAAAACTGTCCTAACGATAAAGAATGTAGAAATATAAAGATTAATCAGTTTCAGTTTCAATGGGGTGCTAAAATTTTTTAAAATAATAGTTAAATTTAAAAAAATATTTATTAAAAAATCACAGGCGACCTAACAAAAATGATAGTGGACCTATACTGACCGAACGTAGACCTATCGATTCAGGCCATTTTGATTTCAAAAATCCTTCGATGGGGTGCTAAAATTGTGTCGGTATGCGCTCGCCTTGTGCTTGTCGTCGCAAATCACAAATGTCAAAAATATTTATTATCTGTGCATCGTACGGTGTCAGCGGACAGCGACTGATCGGCATTCGGCAGTAAAGATTCTAAAATTTTGAGTGATTAGGACAATCTGCAAATAATTTACCATGTCTCTGATGAAGACAAATATGCTGGTATTTTATATATTTTCGTTTAAGAACTAAAATTATTTTTTAACCTATCCTTTATAATTTATCGTTACGTAACTTTACAGGTTCGCTCGCTCAGCACAACATCTGCTGCAGCCCAATTAGTGAAACCTCCTGTACAAGTATTTGGTTTAGAGGGAAGATACGCATCCGCTTTATATTCGGCTGCTTCTAAAAGCAAGGCGTTAGACTCTGTGGAAAAAGAGCTAATTCAGTTTCAAAGCTCGGTCAAATCTGATGCTAATCTCAAAGAATTTATTATCAACCCAACTTTAAAAAGGTCGTTAAAGGCAGATGCTATAAAGCATCTCGCAACTAAAGTAGGTATTTAGTTATTAAAAAAAAACAAATAATAAATTGAGTTTGTCAAATCGAATAATGGCATTAAATATGTAAGTAAATACTACAATTGTTTCTAAATGCACTGTTTTAATGTACACAGACCAAAATGTCTCCAACTGCAGGCAACTTGTTGTGTCTAATGGCTGAAAATGGCCGCTTGGATAAACTTGAAGCTGTAATTAATGCATTCAAAATTATGATGGCTGCACACCGTGGTGAAGTGACTTGTGAAGTTGTTACTGCTAAACCTCTGGACCAAGCTCAGAAACAAAATTTGGAAGCTGCACTTAAGGTAAATTTTAAATTTATGTGCTCTAAATTAAATCAACCTGTGATATGCTTAAAGTTATACCTTAAATTATTTATTAATTCTTGACCAGAACAATTAAAAGGCAAAATATTTTCAAATTAATTTTCTTGAAAACATATTTTGATCAATAAATTTGTTCCAGAAATTCCTTAAAGGCAATGAGACTCTACAACTGACTGCTAAAGTTGATCCTTCTTTGCTTGGAGGTATGGTAGTTTCTATTGCCGACAAGTATGTGGACATGAGTGTTGCCAGCAAGGTGAAAAAATACACTGAACTCATCAGTGCTGCTGCTTAAGTTATATAAAACATTGAATGTAGCAGAACATTATTTATGTGGTAAATAAGTAGTCATGTTCCATATTGGTTTTAAGTAAATATCTATATAATATGAATTTGAATTTTACTCCCCCTTTCTCACAACATTCTTTTCTTATTTTAGTGTTGTACCAGATTATTTTGAATAAAAAAAAAGATATTATGTATCAGTAGTCTGCAGTTTATGTAAAGAATGTTGAAGATATTCATTTGTAGTTCATGAAATCTATAATAAGAAATAACATTTAATATCATTTTATCCTCCAAATAGTCCTTAATGATGATAAATCCAAAGTTTTCAGAACTGTACAACAGCCTTTGATTTTTACCTAAATATGCATTTTTTAATTTACCAGTGAATTACCCACGCTTTGCTTGGGAGTGTTGATATGCATGTATTAAAACATAAAAATAGTTATTGCAAGCATATATGCCTATCAGTGTTAATCATATAAATTTCTTAGGACTACTAGTCAGTTATTGTATTTTCTTGTCGAGATGAAAGATTTAACTGAATCATAAGTTATCCTAAATGTTGATCCCAGTAATAAGTTATCTTTATATATATCAAAACTCTGACAGAATTGAATCTGTACATTAACTATTTTTGAGAAAATCTTAATAAAATACTAATTACTAATAATCAATAAAGAGGCAGAATGGAATGTTTTTAGAATCTTTTGTCTGTCTGTGATCACATCAGGAGAAAACCTCTGCATAGATTTTGATTAAGCTTAGTATGATGATAATAGCTTGTTATCTAGGTTGTTTTAGTTTTATCCATTATGTTAATTTATAACATTAACATTCACTTGTCACAATGTTGGTTCATGATATTCTAAGAAAATACTTATGTGATCTTAATTTCATAATTCATTCAAAATGTGTGATTTGTTCCTATTTGAGGTGGATGAAAACTACATATGGTCAAAATCAAAATCTTTATTTTGTGGCCATTGCACATAAATTTAACATATATTCATTTCTTTTCAAACAAAAAAATAAATTGTTTCATTATTTAGAACTCACATATTTCTTCAACTAAATCTAGATTTTAGCTCTTAAAATATGGGAACAATATAGAAGGAATTTATATAGGTAAAGTAATATAAAAAAAATGTGCAAGTTGCACATGAACATAAATATCCTTATAAGATAACAAAAATATATAACTCTCATAAATATTAACTATAACTATGTTATATTTTTTGTGAATCAACAAGAGTTTTAGAGATCATATCATTGAGATCAGGTAAATTAATGACACTACATTTTGAGTGTTTATCCTTCTGTTGGAGCTGTTTCTCCTTTGAGAAGGGCATTTTCTGCTTCAAGTTCAGCAATTCGAGCTCGGGCAGCTTCTAATTCATCATCACCACCATCAGTACCTAAATGTTTTCGAACATATTCTAGAGCATCTTCTGGTTTGTCTGGTTCTTCATAAAGACTAACTAGGACCTTCGTAAGTGCGTCCATTACACCAGCTCTTTCTAAATAACGACGAAATTCTTCTCTTTTCGAATCAATGGGCTATACGAACATAAAAATATTATTTCGTAATTTTATCAATTATATATATTTCTTTTTAGAACATACCTATCATAAAATTTAGAAAGCGCCTTATTTAGCATTTTTAAAACGTAAGCTTGAAAGGAATAGAGATTTGGAAATAAATAAAGACTTACTTTGTAGGAAGACATTTTTACAGATTACTAGATGTTCAGCAGTATTTATTAAAATTCAATATTATAATAATACAAATCGATATTGTATTGTACCAATTTTTAAATAAGATTGACAAAAGACATTTGACAAATGCAATTCAAAATTTTTGGATAATAGATCCTATGCGTCTTCGATTTGTTTTTGTCTATGGTACCTAGTTAACGCGCATGGCTAAATTATATCATATTCATCTATGGTAAATATACTAAATTAAAATAGGTATTGACGATCGTCTGCCGAGGTCCCGATAATGGATTGAGATCTGTTTTAAAAATAAAATGCGATCAGTTATGGAGTTTTTGTTAATAAAATGAAATAAAAACTTTCTGAATAATAGTTTTGTTTGGTAATAATTCTTATTTTTTTACTACATATTGCAAGAAAATCACTTACAGCAATTTTAACTTGGACATGATTTTATATTACTCAATGCAATTGAACTTAACTTAAAAAATTCTATTAGGGCATTTCATGACAATCTGAACGACATATTATATACCTAGCTTTATTATGTACCTTCTATAGAAAAGGGTCTAGCTGGATATATGACGATTCGACACTCGACCCCTAAATGGGAACCTATATTAAAAACTTATGTTTCAATATCTATTTGTTGTACTACTATAATTTATGTTGTACTACTAACATTTCGAGACTGGCCTTCTTTTTGACCTTGACCATTGGAAAAAAAAATAACCGTATGCACTATGCATGACTATTATTCAAAGTAAATATATCTCAAAAACGAGTTCTATTTAGTAGTAGTGAGACCATAGACCATCACTAAGGGCAGGAAAGTGTAAGAGAGATGAAACGAGCGTGCGGCCAGTAGTTACCTTTGCCGAGAATATTGAATCAATATCGTGAACCAATCAATATTATTAATGGTTCACGTTACTTCGCAAAGCGGATAAAGTGTATACTTTACAGAATTACACGACGGAAATTGGTAGTGGCCGCACGATCGCTATCTCTCTTTCTAGACTCTAGAGAGCGGTCAATTTCAAACGAGTATCCAGTATTTCTCAGTCCATTCTTTATATATGTAGCAATATACTCTATGGTCCATTCTTTAAGACCTAAGTCTATGAATAAGACCAACGCGAGGCTTCAGGTTACAATATTTAATAAAAAAATTCTTCTAATATTATAAACGCGAAAGTTTCTAAGAATGTATGGATGTATATTTGTTACTCTTTCACGCAAAAACTACTGAATGGATTTTTATACAACTTCACAATAATATAGCTAACATATCAGAATATCACATAGGCTATAATTTATGAAAATAAACTAGGGGAACCAGCGGCTTCGCTCGGCTCGGCACTAAATCTAGGGACGAACCCGAGGGAAGCGAGGGTGAGTCGCTAGTAAATAAATAAAAACATGTTTTTCTGAGACTAACAATCATGAAAATAATATACGCTCCTTTATGTGCACTATTACTCATAAAAATTGAGTTAGAAAATTTTTGGTTATACCATATAACATTAAGGGGCACATAAAATGAAAAAAAGTTGAAAAGTATTGGAACATTTAGATTTTGTTACGTATTATAGATTGCAATTTGCAATGTTTATTAAAAAAATAATAATATTGTGACATTCATATTATAATATCAGGCGACCGAGCTTCGCTCGGTTTTTTTTTTGGAAAAAAATTAAAAAAAGAAAAAAAAATAATAATCGGACTGGAAGCACCTGGATTCGAACCGATGACTTGTTAGAGACCACCCGGTTTCCGCTGTCAATCAATCTGAGCTATTATAATCTTGTGGATGACAGCGAAATTTATTATTTACCTTCGTATTCTAATGGTATTGTAGCTTAATTTCATTGCCTGAAAATATTGATAAAATAACGTTTTCTAGAAATAAACCTTAGCTAGATCGATTTATCGCCTCCGAAACCCCCTGCATGCTAAATTCCATGAAAATCGTTGGAGCCGTTTCCGAGATTCCGATTATATATGTATATTCTTGTTATATATATATATATATATATATATATATATATATATATATATATATATATATATATATATACAAGAATTAATATAAAAATAGCTTTAAAGGTATTAGATAATACAGTAGGCACTAACTTGTTTTAGAAGATAGGTAATTATTTTTAAAGTTGGAATAATCGTTAAAAGAGCAAAAAAAGGATAATATTGCCGACTGCCCCAATAACACAGTGGGTCACTGTTCTCGTGTCATTATAACGATCTTTGTAAAAAATTGTGCTCGTTTGTAAATAAAATAAAATGTACTTTTAATGTTGATTGGTCTCAACAATGAGCTACAAACATATACAAAGTTATTTAATCACAGTAAAAACGAATATATTATTATGTATTATAAGGTGGTATACTAAGGCCTCTTTTCCATTACACGGTTTCTCGCCGTGAAAATCTACGGTTAATTCGCCGCGTGTAGGCACGGTCGTCAGTGTGGTATGGATCACTATATGAGCTTGTCGACATGCACGGTGGCGCCAAGGCACGGCGCCGCGGCCGCGTGCGCCGTGACTGCCCCTCGGCGCGCCGCGTCTACGCACGGCGTGATTTTCACCAGTGTTGTATGGCAGTCTATCGGGGTGTGTCGACGGTGCCGGACGTACGCACGGATTCGTGACCGCTTATATACGCTGTTTCGCGATTTTATTATAAAATGAACATAAATCAAGAATTATTAATTACGTTGATTCAAGAAAGGCCTGTAATATGGGATAAGACCATCGACGATTATAAAAATAAGCGGCTTAAATATGATTCCTGGAAAGAAATATTTATTCATTTCCAGCCCACATTTGAAGATTTAAGTGGTGATGAGAAAAACAAGTTTGGTAAGTTACAGATATTTAATTATTAACTTTTTACTTATGCATAGTTGTTTTGATAGGAGAGGCGACCTTCGTTAGATACAAAATATTGTGCAAATCTGTTGCGAACTTCATTAGCCGCCAAACTTCCGCGAACTGCATTCGTGATAGGTAACTGGATTAGTTCCGATTCTGAATCAAGGGTGGACTCATTTTCACTCGCATTGTGAAACTGAAAGTTTTCCTGCTTATGTATAAAATTTTGCAAAACACAACATGTTTTCACAATATCAACTGCCAAATCGATGGACACATTCATTGGCCGGTGAAAAATTCGCCATTTATTGGATAAAATGCCAAACGCACATTCAACAAATCTTCGCGCTCTTGTGAGTCTGTAGTTAAATGTACGTTTTAATTGATCAAGCTGATGACCACCAAATGGACGAAGCAAGTGATAATGCAAAGCAAAGGCTTCGTCCGCAACGAACACATATGGCAAATCGTAGTCAATTCCAGGCAAACGTGTTGCATCGGGTAGATTTAATCCGTTGTTTGTTAAATTTTTCCAAAATGGGGTCTCTTTAAACACACTGGAATCACACTCCTTTCCGTAGGCGCCAACGTCAACAAATATAAAGTTGTAATCGCTATCTACTACTGCCATCAAAACTATAGAAAAAAAATGTTTGTAATTTAAAAACATCGAGCCACTATCAATTGGCTTAATAAGTCTGATGTGTTTTCCATCGACCGCTCCTAAGCACAGCGGGAAGTTGGAAGATTCTTGAAATTTGCTTGCAATGTGTAGCCAGTCTTCTTTAGATGGCATTTTCATATATTCTTTATACAGTTCTAACCAAATGTAGTGGCATACTTCACGTACGATGCAACTTATGGTTTTTATTCCAATTCTATAGCTGTAGTATAGGTCAGTAAAGGTATCTCCTGTTGCTAGATACCTGAAATATAAAACAAAACGGTTCAGGTTCAAATACTAAAACCCCATTTTAGGTCGGGGTCGATTCAGTTTAGGTCGGGGGTTTTCATAAATTTTGAATTTAATAATTATTATTTATTTATTTTCAGGGCAAATGGTGATGAAGAAGTGGACCAATATGAAAGATAGCTGGATAAAATATGACAAAAAAATTAATGAATGTAAGTCTGGTTCTTCAGCAAAAAAAATAAGAAAATATATGTTCTATGATGAAATGATGTTCCTAAAAAAAAATGTTGAGCATCGCAAGACCGATTCTAACATGACTGAACATGTTCATGATTCTAGCCTCAGTAATGAAAATTTTGATAGTGCAGTCCCGAATCAATCAAGCTCGGGATACACTGAACGGAGTGAGACGCAAAGGGCTAAAAAAAAAAGAAAAAATGAACTAAGTGAAGTTGACATTAGGTTTATGAAGTTTATGGATTCAGCAGAACGAGATGAGAAAAAGAAAAGCCGTAGTATGAACTTTTTTATGGGAATCGCTGATACAGTTGACAAGTTCAGTGATGAAAATATGATAGACTTTCAGTTTCAAGTAATTTCAATAATTAAAAATATTCAACAAAGACAGTGTACTCAGTATATACCTACATCAAGAAACCAATGGGATCAAGGCCATCAAGGATATTTAAGTGGTACAGCATCCTCAAATGCGCAATCGTCAACATATGGATATTCTACAGCTGCTAGATCGAGCTATGGAATAAGTCGTCCACAGACGTCTTCTCATGATTTTGGACACGGTTCTGGTTTAGAGCCAATCCACTACCGACCCGAATCACAATTATCTGTACATAGTGTAAATGCGGAAAGTATCTCGGCAGATTCTCAAGTTTCTATTGAAGACGAATTCGATTTTAGTACCGCACTTGAGTAGCATTTTCAGCGTAGTGTATTTTTTGATTTACTTGTTCTTAAATTAATAATTATTAAAATTCAATTACATGTAATAATTTTGTTTGTGTGCAATAAACAATTTTAAACTAAAATATGTCATTTAATTTTGTACCTACTTACCTCAGAGTTACAGCCAATCTTTCTGCGGGCGATATACTCTCTCGCATAAAAGTATCTTGATGTTTTAGTTCCTGGGATAATTTTTGGAGCAAGTTGTCGAATGTAGTTTTCTGCATTCTAAAATAATTGTAAAACTTGTCTTCATCTTCTCTCAATTGATTCTTGACAAGTGTATGAAACGCGCCATATTCCTCCCTTTTTTCTAAAATCGGATGTATCCAAAACCTTACTTCCCTTTTTTTTTCTATTTTCTTTTTCCTATATATGTAATAAGCAACTATAATCTTTTTTTTCGTAAGAAAATTCATGACGCAGCACGTCCTACACAGCCCGAGTAAAAAGCGCTACTAGCCAGTACTTACCAATGTCTCGCGCGGTGATTTTGCCGTATCATGTACAAGCTAGCACGTTTTTTCAACCGTACGGCTTACACACCGTACGTTTGAACAACCGTGTAATGGAAAAGATGCCTAAGAGGTAAAAAATAAAGGTAATTGATAGAAATAAAAAACATGAATTTATTATGTAGTTTATTATATTGTCATCTTGACAAAAGTTTTTGAATACTAAAATAAGTATCTCCATTTTTAGCGATACACAACTTGCAAAATTAGAAGTAATCAGTAATAGTGTTAGGTTAAAAGATAAAGTAAATAATATCTATTCTAGCGAGCTCTAGTTTGTGATTTAAGCATTTTAGCATTTAAGACTCATCATCATCATCATTGGCCTTGGCTTTAGCCTTTGGTCCTCCGGCTCTCTTCGCCATGATGATTTGGTCAACCTTTAAAATGGTAGTTGCTGCTCCAACTGCATACTTAAGGCCCCAATTTTTCAAAACAAATAAATCTAAAATCCCTTTTTCTTTAGCATCACAGATACCATTATTTTCGGAGTCAATGTCAAATCCAGCATTTTTGTTGTTTTCCTAAAAAAAGTAATGTTTAGTATCAGAATCAGTAAAACATAAGTATTAATAGGTTCCACAACCTTATAAAAAAATCAGGTGTTGCTGTGGTAATGCACATTGTCTATGTTTTACTGAGAAATATCTATTTCTGCAATTCTCGTAAGTGTTATAGGTTGAAATAAAATCATTTTTATGACATTGAATAAGTGTATAGAGTTCTCAATTAATATTTAACAATAATTTAGTATATATTATTATATTATGTATGTAGAAAATGATGGATTTGAACCCGCGTCACTCGGATATCCAAGCGAGCGTGTTACCGCTGGGCTACCGCTGAGACAATGCATAATATCTAAATATAATTTTTTGCATATAATATATAATTTAATGCAATTATGAATTAAATACATACAAATATTAAAAAAAAATTGGAGGCTTAATAATTAATAATTACTATTTGTGATCCAATTGCACTTTTATCTGCAATCTCTAATTTAATAAATTATTAATACAATACCCTGTGAGCTTTATAGATGTTATTAATAACTTCTGTTGCATTAGCTCCTGAATTGTCAGCCAAAGCACGGGGAATGCTTTCTAAGGCAACAGCAAATTTCCTGACAGCATATTGCTCAAGTCCTGGCAGTGTATCAGCATACTGTAAAAGTTGATGTGCCAGTTCAATTTCAGTAGCTCCTGCACCAGGAACAAATCTGAAATGTTATTAATACTATTATAAATACTGAATAATAAGACAAAAACTACAAACTTAAATACATACTATACTCTATTCAACAACCATCCAGTATAATGATACGATAATGGAAAAAAATAATTTTTGGAAGAGTAATGCAAGCACAATACTGTATTGCAAAATTTTACACATACTGTGTAAATATAATGTTCAATCACTATATATAAATAAAATTAAAGTGTCTGTTTTTAAATTCAAACTTACAGCTTTTCACTAATTTTGACTTTCACTCGCAGATAACTAAAGTTATAAGGAGTAACTTAGGCTACATTTATTTTAATAAAAAAATATCACAATGGTTTACTTTATTTTAACTTAAGCACAGCAAAGCGGACCAGGTTTGCTAATAATAAATACAAATAATAATGTAGATTAACTATTTAAAATGTAAATTACCTGCCATCCCTAGCAATACCCTTGAAGGTGTTAACACCATCATCAATAGCCCTTTCAATATCATCCATATAGTTATCAGTAGAACCTCTAATTACAACAGTAGAAATGCGAGACTCCGTACTTTCCATACGAAACACAACCACTCTAGTGTCACCAACTTCGTCTACTCTCACTGTATCACAGTAACCAAGCTCTTCTGCTGTAGGTGTTGTCAATCTTGGCAGCACCTACAAGAGATTTTAAAATGTAAATAAAGGGCCATAATTTATCATGGGAAACTATCTATAAATAATTTAACAATGGGTCTAATGGATTGGATTAGAATTGAATAAATTGATTTTAATAAAAAAAATTAAAATCAATTTAAATTGTTACAGAATACATTTCTTCATATATATATATATGATGAGTCAGTCACTTAATATACTAATAGACTGAAATAGACTTATTTGGAAGTAAACAAGAGATAGTAAACAATTATTTAAGTTGGTGATGAGTATTAACTTACAGTTCCATTAACAGTTCTAGCTACACGACGAAGATCAAACTTTGAATTAAGACGCACTGCCATTACTCCATACTTGTTAAGGAAATGAAGAGCCATATCACCAAATTTCGCACCAGCAACTATAACTTTGACACCAGCATCTGCAATGTCCTTAATTTGTTTTTCTAAGAGGGATTCCTCTCCTTTGCTAAAGTCAAGAAGTTCATCAGCAGATTTAATAAGAACAGTTCCTTTTGTTTCAGTTTGAGTAATATCAACTGGACAAGAATATATTGCTATTTTAGCATTACTTGCACTTGTGATGTCTCCTTCAACTTCCCTTTTAAATACCATTCCTGATAAGACCTCTGATTGTAAAAGCCCAGCTCCAAGTATCTAAAAAAACAAATTTGTTTTTATTGAAAATTATATTTAGTCATTCAAGAATAAATTTTCAATTTAATTGAGTTGTAGTGTTTTCTTACTTTACATATCCTAACATTATCCACATTAAATGTGGTTTTTTCAGGTAGTATTGCTACACAAGCTTTAGCTACAAGACCTGCAATGAACTCTTCATTTCCATACTGTTTTGACATTATCGCTGGTTTAATACCATCAACAACAGCTTCAATATTCTTGCAGTCTTTAATTTCATGACAAATAAGTTCTGGAAGTATTTCTAGGCACTTATCAAGAGCTTTTTCATATCCTTCAGCAATTTCACTTGTAGTCACACCCAAGCGTAATAATTCTTCTGCAGCCTCGAGCAGAGCACCAGATATGACTATAACAAAGTTAGTGCCATCTCCTACTTCTGAATCTTGCATTTGACTGGCTAATACCATTAGTCTAGCAGCTGGATGTTCAACATCTAACTCTCGAATAATAGTACCGGCATCACTAGTTATAAATTGTTTATCAATATGGTTAATTATCATTTTGTTCATGCCATTGGGACCATATGCTGAACGCACACTTTGTGCAAATTGTTTGCACGCATTTATGTTGCGATACACTGCCTCTTCTAAACCCGAAAACATCTGAAATACATCGATATTTAAAACATTTAGAAAACTATAAATTGCGTTCAGACTTCAGCGTATATGAAAAATTTATTACACATGTTATTACCGATGTTGTATTAGAAATTTAATATTTAAGCGTAAATGTTAAGTAAGCAATGAAATATATAAGTTTTATTGCATAATTAAGAAGTTATAGAAGAATTAAAATTCATATGGGTACTGCACCCACATGACTACCGCTGTATAATATGTTGGTTATATCTAATAAAACTTACCCGTGCTCCATCTTTTAACATTTGGGGTACTCCCGGTGCTTTCGGTATATGTAAAGCCATTATTATATTTAAATACTGTTTTAAAATAAATGTATATTATAAATAACGAGTAACTAACTTCCCGAGCCGCACACTTTATTGACCACAGATATAAAATGCACAGATTACTATATACTAGTACTAGTCAAAGACAAAATGTGAAGTGAATACAAGAAAATAGGTTATATATATTACTTTTACGCGTAGACAGAGTGTTTAATCGATAAAAAACACGTTTGTTCGATTGTTATATTTTTCATAGTTATTAATAATTTTACATAAATATATTTTTATAATCACGTTCAAAAATAGCTGAAATTACAAAATATATTTTTATTCTGACTTCTGAAAGTTGACTCTTAAGAAAATTTGAATATAAATACAATTATTACAAATACATATATTCACGGTTAAACTTGCATTATATCAACATGTATGCAAAAATGAGCATGAAAAAAATGTGTCAAATAGAATATCGCAAATTTTTTTATTCTACAATTTTTATAATACACTAGCAGTTACTCGCCCTCGCTTCTCGGGCTCGTCCATTCCATCTCCCTAGATTTCATGCGAGCAAAGCCGCGGGTTCCGCTAGTATTAGCTAAACAGTAGGCAACATGGTGAGGGAGAGGCACTGACCTCTATAATACAACTGGACTGGCTGTTGTCAACGTGCTTTTGTGGCTGCTTGATATTCGCCATTTTGGCGCTGTCCGCCGCTGTCGGACGTAGCGAGAGTTCGTGGTACTAAAACTAATGATGTCGATATAAAGATTTTTATTTTTTTATTTTTATTAATCAATAACCGTATCATCATAATTACTACTTATGTTATATTAACAACAAAAATGCAAAATTACTTTACAGTAAACGAACTCTTCTCGCTGTCTTTTGTAATATACGTAAAAATTAGTTCTCGGGACTCTCGCTAGTGGCGCTTCAAATGGACTGTTTCTGTTAAAAAAATTTTGTTTCTGTTAAAAACACTGATTCTGTTAAAAAAATTGCTGTCAAACGCTTGGAACAGCCAGTCCAGTGGTATTATAGAGGTCAGTGGGGAGAGGTATCAAGCGCGCTGGCGCGGGCGCTTGAATTTTATTTTCGCGTCCATGATTTCTTGCGATTACTCCTAATGGTCCAAGAGGCAGACCCAAAAATATAATACCAGGCTTAATAAACTCAGACTTTTTTTTGGGTCTGCCTCTCCGTCTATAAGATATTCTTATTTCTTCCCAACCATTTAGTGTTTGTAGACCAATGATGTTATACATAACTCAATGTTGTAGACAAAAACATCCTATAGTTTTTGACATGTATATATGTCGTAGGATAATTTGATAAACCGAGTTTTTGCAAAAACTCTAGGAATATCGCGAAAATATGGATAATTAGACAATGTCTATGATATTTCTCAATGTTACTGAAAAAGGGATAGGGTTTTTGCGAAAACACTAGTTGCTTTAGTAACTTTGAATATACTTATCTCTGATTGGCTTGATTTTGGTTTATAGGCCAACTCTTTTTGTGATTGGTTCCTTGTAAATTTGAAATATTTTGTCATAGAGTTATAAAGCGTAAGAAAAGACAATGTGATATAGGATTTTTCTTAATATTTTAGTTAAATAAAATACAAACTTTGGACCTTTTAAGAGAAAGATAATTCTTAATTCTTATATTGGCGATGCAAAGATTATCCGCGCGCCTCTAGGGGCCAAATCTAGAAGTTGTCTAAGAACGACACTTTGCTATAGAAGTATAGACTTAAAACTTTATAGCTGTTCATAGAGAGTTAAGTGTTTAGCTTTAAACATAGTAAGATGGATCACGATTACATACAGAAACCCGTTGCTAATAAAAGCAGAAATACGAAATATTGTTGCGTTCCTCAATGTAGTACTTATGGAGAATCGGGAATAAGTTTTCATTTGTTTCCAAAAGACAAAATTATGAAGAAAAAATGGGAGACAGCTCTAAGAATGGGCAAGCCGATTTCACCTGCAGCAATGAGATCAGATAACACGTTGTTTTGGTCGATCCGATTGACCAATAAGGGCGCTTTGTTTATAATAGCCAATGATTCTATTCGCAATCTTACTAAAGCGAGTAGCGTTTTTGCAAAAACCCTATCCTTTTTCAGTAACATTGAGAAATATCATAGACATTGTTTAATTATCCGTAATTTCGCGATATCCCTAGAGTTTTTGCAAAAACTCTGTTTATCAAATTATCCTACGACATATATAATCAAAACCTATGATATAGGTTTTAAGTAATTTCTCACTTCTTATTTTTGCGATAATTTTAACAATTCAAGCACGTCACACCAACTGATACTCTACAATGGCTACTAGTAAAGTTTTCCTTCGAGTTTTTTTGCATATTTAATATATTTTAAGAAGCAACAACTTTAGTACTTAAAAACTTAACATACCTACTTCTAAACAATTTACTGCACACTATGGCTCTGCGTAGATATAACTAAAGCAATTTGCTGGTGTGATTTCTCACATGAAAAACACTTTATAAAGGCTTCTAATCTGCTATCGGAAAGTAATAGGATAGTGTAAAGAAATAAAACTAGAATATTTTTTCGTACGTTTATTTAACTACAAATAGATTGTTTTGTCCAATTAAACAAGTCAAAAGACGTTAGGATATTTTGGACCATTATTATTATTTATTCAGTCTATAGACACTTTTTAACATTATTAAAGTTAAAGATCACAATGTATTATGAGATACGAATTTTTGGCGTACATCAAATAAGTAATAATGTACTTTTTTCTCAATATGTAGACTAAAGGTCTAAATATTATAAGGTCAGATTTGGTACACCGGATGTCTTTGTCTATCGAAAAATATAATGATATATTTTCAACCACACAAAATAGGAGTAACATACAAAAACAAAATAATCTCTAAACCCATCCGAGTACATGCATTAATTAGATGTATATCATAAATGAATAATCAACATGTATATTCGCTTTATTCGTGGAGTATATTGTGTGTTAAACATAAAAATTTTAAATTTAAAACATGAGGTTTCGTCCGTTCGTGTACATCAAAAATAGATTTATTTCTCAAACAAGATGCGATGTACGGCCATGTAGGTACCAAGTTCAACAAAAGCTTTAGAGTATACAATTTAAACTTACACCAACACTGATTCTGTTAAAAAAATTGATAGCATAATATATTTCCATTCTCTATTTCACAAAATAGTTTTCTTATATTTCCTAGCGCTAGTTTTCTTATATTTTCTTATGTTTTCTAGCGCAAATAGCTCTTTTAAAATATATCTTACAATAATTTTGCTACACGTTTTTAAAATAGCGTTTTTTTAAAATATTTTCATTAAATGTTTACTAAGTTACAGTGCTTACTAAATTCTAAACATATCTATTATCTAAGGCATAGTGCGCGAAACGTAAGTTGATCTATACTAATTGCGGAAATTTTTTGGAATACATTATCTCTAGCCATTCTTAGTAGTTAGTGGGTGTCTAAAATAAACCTTTGGTGCAGGCTTTTCGGATTCTTTAATTTATTAATTATGAACGGCGTTTATATATTTATTGTAAATGATTTCAGTCGTGTGACGTTGTATATACCTAACAAAATAAGAAACCACCGCCATCTTAGGTCAACTTACGTAGGGCGTCCTTTACTATATAAATCTACCTACATTATAATTACATTATTAAAAAACTACCATATCGTATTTAGAATTATACTACAACTAACATCACAGGGTAGTCCAAAAAAGTATTGTAATTTAATAATACTGAAAGCACTCTACAAAAATTTAAGGTGCTCATTTAGATTACAAGCCTTTTTAATTTAGAAATAACAACTAAACTTTGTCTACTTTAGTTTAAAAACTATAAAATGCGTCCTGACTGATGAAAGGTTGACTCTACTTAAAAATCGTAATAAAAAAAATACATAACTAGTAGTCGGAAATTTCAAAACCCTTTATAATAAACACATATACTCTTTAGAAAAACCATATTACAAAAAAATAGAAATATAATACTATTAGTTTTTGTCGCCCTGGTCGCAAACATCGGAATTTTTGTCTAAAGAATATAAAAAAATGAAGTACTAGTACAATATCTATCAACTGGAAAATAATTTTAAATGTTTATTTCTGAGTTCTGACCAGTAGTTTGAATTGGAGTGAACTTGAATACTTAGCCGAAGATATAGGTACATACTACCTAGCGTAGGTACACTTTCAGAGTAAAAGCTAAGATAGAATAGATAGAGAAGAATAAGAAAGATGTCGAATAACATAACTGTTGATAATTGCCGAATGGAATGCTTCTATTCTAATGATAAGAATACGTTTTTGTAATTGCACCGCGTTTTCTAGAACCACGGATATAATAGATTGGATTGGATTTTACGTTAATTAGGTACGCTTTACCATACTTAGTAGTCTCTATTAGTCTGCGCAAAAAGCGTAAACACAGGGCAATTTACAAGTTCTAAAAATATACTAATATTAATTACATATTATTATTGGTATAAAATATATTGATTTTCATGATAACATTTCCATTTTTTTGTTGTATAATTTTTTTGTTGAAATTCTAAAAATCTTCTTTTACTTTAATTCATTTTTTTAGGAAAATATACATTTAGTTACAAAAATAATTTACAAAAATAATATGAAAAAAAAAACATATAAAGCAGTCTGTATAGAAATAAATGCTTAAAATAACGTATACATAGAAAAATGCTAATAAATGAGATCAATAATAATAAAACTAAGTCGACACATGCCAGCCATAGTTTTTGAATTTTAAATAAGTAATAAATTTAAAGTAAAAATAAAAATAGAAAACATATTAATCATAAAATAAAATCATCGCTTTTTTGTCAAAAAGAATAAAATAAATTGGTGAAAAAGACAACCTTCATCTTATTTAGACTTGTAAGTATGCATTAAGTATATAGGTACTGAAACTAAGCCTGTACATTCACTTTAACAATTTCTTTTTAAATGTGTGAAAAATATTATCATTTTTAAAACGACTTATTGCAATATTGTAGAGATTATAGTTTTACATTAGAACTAAGGGCCACTAAATATACTATAAACTAGCATTTTTACTACAGGCAAATGAAACGTACAATTGTTTTATATAGAGATCACACTAAAAGTAAAATGTGAGCAATATTTGCCTTTTAATGGTTACATTTGAAGCATAATTAATGCTAATATTACACACAATATTGAAAAAAAACTATAATATAAGGTTCTAGCGTTTTATGCAAATACATTAAAATAAACTCGACGTCTACGATAAGTCTTTAATTCACATTCTAGAGATTCGGCAGTGAAAAAGGGAATGAGACTTTTACAAATAGTCTCTACACACAAAAATGGTGTATACAAAGATGCATTTGATAACAAATAAAACCTCGAGTAGGTAAATTACAATTACTACATTAACTTAGTTTTCACATTAAATTTTTAGTTTAGTTTTATATTTAAGACGGTATGATTTATGGTGATTTCAATAATCATAAAGAGGATACCTACCGAAAATAAATACCGACGTTACTGGTTAAAGAATCATGACGTCACACTGTAAGTGCTTTTTCACACGAACCGGTTACCGGGTATCCGGCAGCGAAGTGTATGGTATTGAGGTAATGTATGTAGCTTTCACACATACTGGTGTAAATTGCCCGGCACATGGTCGCCGGGTGCACACCGGATCCACCACACCGGCCCCGGACGGCGGTCAGTCGCCCAGTACAGTAGCGGTATAGTCGGTACTCGACTGACGGTCTAGCCGCTACGAGATATTAAATGGGATCGTTTGAAAGCTAAACGTGTTACCGGGCAGTTGGCTACCCGGCAACCGAGTCGTGTGAAAAGGCACTTAGGCTCAATGATATTATATATAAGATACGCCACAAGCGCACCAAATGCGTGCCGTGGTTTGGTTCCATTTGTATCCAGTCAGTCGAACTGTCACCTGTCATTGCCAGCACGCGTGTCGAATAGCTGTCTCTTTCACTCTTACGCTTTGCGTATTTCCTGTCTCATTTATAGCGTGTCTTTAGATGTACAGTCTTATTAAATGTGTATGTGTGTGTCGAGGAACAATTATGTTGTGCGTTCAGTATGAACGTAGCGTATCTTGTATAAAAATATCATTGCTTAGGCTGACATAGTTTGGCAAAAGAAGTCTAAGCCCGCACGTAGACGACGAGCTGCCCGCGGCGGTATCAGAAGAGGCAGCGCGGCGGCGGCACGGCCACCACGGCGGCGCCGGCGCGGCCCGTGCTCAGCGGCGCCAGGCGGCGCCAGCCGTCCGCCTCCGCGTCGTACACCTCCACCACGCACAGGTACTGCACGCCGTCGTACCCGCCTACATACAACGCGTACTCCTCGATCTCATTTACACAAGACACTTGCTTTTTTTAAAGCTAACGACTTCGATCGGGTGTTTTTTTGGATGCCTTAGTAGTCGATAAATCCGAAAGCCAGTTGGAATTGACATCGGTCAATACAAGTTATTATACTTGAGAGAACATAACAATTTTTTATAGAAATAATAAATAACCTATAACACTTAGAGGAAGAATTTAAGAATCGTATCAATAGTACCCAAAATATAAAGCCCTTATTTTGAAATGAAGGGTTATTGTGTTTTTACTTCGAAACCGTTGATCATGAAAATTACTTTTTAACCCCTGTGTCAAATTCAAATGCGACAACTTCCAATATACATTTCATTATTACATTACACATGTAAAGCTAAGCACAGAGTGGTAGCCCAATGGTATCACGCTCGCTTGAATAAACGAGTTCGCCGTTTTCGCCGGTTCAAATCCGTGTTTTGCACCACTGATAGTTTCATGTGCGAATCATTTCTAACATGATTACTACTTGTCGTACTGAGAAGGAAGACATCGTGAGGAAACCTGCATGTCTGAGAGTAAGTTTTTGAAAAATATGTGTAGTTTGCCATCCCGTACTCGGCCAGCGTGGTGAACTATGGCCTGATCCCCTTGGACGATAAAAAGGACTGATTTCATTATATAGTAATAGGTCTCAGAGAACATAGTAGGTGGATGCCCCGAATGCCAGCCCTGCTCCTAATAGCAGCCTATTGGCCTATGTCATTATAATATATTGGAATCTTATTGTTAGATTTACTAGTGTCGCCATCTAAAAAATAAAAATACTATTTAGTATTTATTAGATGGCGACACTATTAAATCTAAAAATAAGATTCCTTAATATATAATGAAATAGGCCAATAGGCTGCTATTAGGAGCGGGGTTGGCATTTGAGGCATCCACCTAAGTACCGATAAAGCTATACATACCAACGGCCACGATCCTGTCGCCCAGTAGACAGGAGCCGATGGCGTCGCGGCCGTAGGAGAGGCGCGCCAGCAGCACCCAGGAGTCGGCGACGGGGTCGTAGCGCTCCACGCACGCCAGGCGCCCGCCCGCCGTGTTGGCCGGCGCCTCGTGCCCGCCCAGCGCGTACAGGTACCCGTTGGCCGCACACACCTGGCGTGTCATGCGTTGCCCATACATCGATAGTCGATACGGACACCTTAATTGGAAAGCTAAGTCCGTGTCTATCAAATTTTCACAGGGAAAATTGTAAATATTTCAATCATATTACGAACTAGCGACTCACTCTCGCTTCGCTCGGGTTCATCCCTACATTTAGCCCGAGCGAAACCGCGGGTTCCGCTAGTTAAAATAAATATAATTTCTAAAGTAAAAGTAGCCAGAGATTAGCCGGAACCAGCAGACAGACAAAAATTTTAAAAATTGTTTTTTTGATGTTAGTACCATATTGTATTATGCTTTCATATGCAATTACAGATTGTGGAAATTTTTATTGAAATAATTAATTTTATTGATGCATAGGCTGAATCTAGATTTTAGAATTCCTTCAGTTTGTAACAAGGAACGCAGCACAAGTAAACCACTGAATTGATGAAATTTGGTATAATGATAGCTGGTTATCCGAATGAGAAAATATCTTACAATTTCTCTTTGAGATGTTCAACAGCGGAGCAATGATGATTATATCTTTAATTAATGTATTAACCAATGTATATATATGATTCAACATTTATTGTAAATTTAATATCCGGAAACGCATAATATGTCAAGGATGTGTGTGTGTGTGTGTGTGTGTGTGTGTGTGTGTGTGTGTACTAACGCTGACGCCGCCGCGGCGGCGCGTCATGGGCGCGCAGTTGGCCCAGTGGTTGGTGGCGGGGTCGTAGCACTCCACGGAGCGCAGGCAGGCGCCGCCGTCGCGGCCGCCCGCCG
This sequence comes from Boloria euphrosyne, assembly GCA_951802675.2. NCBI lineage: Eukaryota > Metazoa > Arthropoda > Insecta > Lepidoptera > Nymphalidae > Boloria > Boloria euphrosyne. The sequence continues at coordinate 6,092,721 of OX637879.1, read as the reverse complement.
CGTACAGGCGCCCGCGCAGCGCCGCCACGCCGCACGTGCTGCGCGCGCCCGCCATCGGCGACACCATCGTCCACGAGCGCGAGCACGCGTCCCACCTGCACACCGACACCGCACACCATATCACCGCCCTCGGTCACTTCTCTGACACTAGCCAAGGGGAGGTTTCACGCCTAGCTCGGCTTAGATGGCGCTACCAGCGCATAGCGTCACCAACGAAAACCTCAATACCGCTTATTTTGACAGACGCGTTTATTATTATAGAATAGTTTAGTTAAGTTTTGTACAATCAAATAGAAGATGTAAAAATACGGTGTTTTAACTATTGTTGAATTTAAAAAAAATACATAAAATAATTTGACATACAGTACATACATTCTTGACGTTGTTTACGTTATGCGCTTGTAGCGCCACCAACGGCTAATACTCGCAGTGAGACCTCCCAGCGTACAGAGTGTATACGCATACACGACGTAAATTGACACTCGCATACTCCGATGGAACGATAATTCTACATTAATGGTATGAGGTGAAACACCTTCAACTTCCCTACCGCGAGAAGATACTATACAAACTAAGCAGCTTGTCTTTATTAAAAATTCGTGGAATTGGAATGGGATTTTTTCGATTTCCGGAAAACACGCCCACGCAATCATAAAATATATAATTTATACGACAATTTGAATTTTACTTTGTACATAATAGAAGTTTTGAAGTATAATATGGTGGTTAATGTACCTTTCAACAGAATTGAGATATATCCAGCCGTCGTGTCCCCCGACGGCGTATATGGGGGAGTTGGGTCCGTCGCCCAGCACGGCCACGCCCAGCCCGTGCCGGTGTGTGTTCATCGGCGCCAGGGTGCTCCAGCTGAGAGACGTCAAGTCGAAACACTCCACCTGCATATTTATTGAAATAAAATAAAAGGTAAATCTTCATTATAACTTATACTTTTATTTGATTTGCGGTATTGACCCTCATAAAAGTACTAAAAGTACTAACTAGTACAGATGCCTCATGCCAACAAAATTCTAGGATCTATATTTTTTCTTTGGTTTATTTAATACTAGTACAGATGCCTCATGCCATACAACAAAATTCTAAGATCTATATTTTTTCTTTGGTTTATTTAACACAACTTTAGCGATAAATTGATAAATGTAATGTCATTTATTAACATTAACCCACGAGAGAGCCCATGGCGGTAGCATGTGCGGAACCATACCTATTTTTATCTATTGCAAACATAGTACAGCTAGGAACACACCCAAGTTAATCAAGGGGATAGTCACTTGTTTAGAATAATAAAATTTGTTTTGAACCACTTTACCAAATATAAAATGCAATTATACTGGTTATATGTATATAAATTAAAATGTTGACATACAGTATTAAGTGTTTTAAGGCCATCTCTTCCTCCAACAACAATCAATTTATTTTGCATCACCGCTACTCCAAACTGTAGCCGTCTCGCACCCATTCTCATAAATGGCGTCCAGGTGTTTGTTCGTGGGTCATACATTTCCATATTGCTGGCTCCCTGAAAGATGGAAAATATTCCTTTTAAAAACGTAATAAAATGAATAGATTTAATCTAATAAAATAGATTAAATCTATTCATATAATTTAAATTAAGGTGTCTGTTTGTAATATCAACATAACAGATTTTTACTAGATACATTTGTGTGTCTTATTGTATTTATAGATGTACATAATATGTAATTATATAGGGTAGTGGGTACTTATAAGATTTCTTGACTTGTTTTGTCTCTCTGAAATGGCTGGACAGATTTTGACGAAAATCTTATTGGTAGATGGCTGATGAGAGGTAAGACTTGGCTTCTTTTATTTTAGAAAAACAATTAGGGTTCCATTCAAAAGATAATAAAAGAAGATCAACTTAAATGAAGCCAGGGTGAGACACTAGTCTATAAATGAGGAAATATGGATAAATTCTCATACATGATGTTAACAAGGATACCACTCTTTTCAGAAGATGAACTTTTGTTAAAGAAAAAAATTTACATTTTACGTCAAATAAAAAATATTATTTAATATTAAATATATATATATATATATATATATATATATATATATATATATATATATATATATATATATATATATATATATATTATATATTATTATATATGTATTAAGTTATTACTAAAGTAATTTCAACTCCTAGATACCACCTTATAACCATCCATGCCACCAATAGCTAAAAGTCTTCCTATGGTTGAGGTACGAGGTCTCGTTCTGTGTGAAAATAACAGAGAGCGCCTTTCAGGTAACAAGTGCCATTTAACTGCTTCCATTATGAGAGGCTGACATTCAGGTACATCACCACAAGCTTGCTCTACTTTGTCAATTAAATACTGTAATACAAAATACTCTATTATATCTGCAATCTGCATGTTTATTGATTAAAACTTAAAGGAAAATAGAATTATTAATCATTCATTACTTGTAGTTTAATATACAACAATTAGTTTAAAACACAAAGAAATTACTGCAATGTAAAATAAATTACATCACAAATACACTGAATATGTGGAATGTTGAGCAATAATAACTGTGTGGATGCAAGTACATTAAATTAATGAATATGTAGCATAATAGGTGGTACATGATTAAAACATTACATGTGTAATTATAGTGAAATAAAAGGACACAGTCATTAGGCCACATAAGTTGTACAGCATGTGGTAGATTTCACACAGACTTGCATACTGTCATTTCATTTAAATGCTGTATTTTATTTTAATAATCTATAAAGAGATGATTCAAAAGTGCTTGTAAATCTACATGAATAAAGTACATTTTGATTTTATTTGATTATGACACTTTAAATAAATCTATAGACACAAGTTACAAGTATTAATAAAATGATTATCGTTATTTAAGAAAGAATTTTGTATTCTAGTAATTCAAATTTACATATTTTGAATTAAAGTTTATTTGTGGTATACTAATAGAAGAATCTAAGAAGATACAAGAAGATGATAGAAGAAAATAATTTGTCCTAAATGTTTTATTAAAGAATATTTTTTATGGCCCATAAATGTTGGGTTTATAAAAAATAATAAAAAAGGGTAGAGTACTAAGTAACTGTATCTAAAGTAAGAAAGGGAAAGATATTTTTTTTTTGTTTTAGGCAATTTACAAACCTCTGAGGACAGCAAGGGCAGCTTGATTAGTTTCAGTAAAGATGGCAAATACTGTTGTCTGTTGGAATTATCATGTTGGACCCAGGCCATTAGACTTTCAAAAACATTTTCTTCAGTAACTACATTAAGATCATCTGATTTCAATAAACTAGACAGTTGATCAGATTGTAAGGATAAAAATTCTTGATGTTTAACAACCTAAAAATATTTTTTTGATAAATTTTCTTGAAATTAAAATTGTCCCAGATGCTACAAAATACCCAGTATCTCTTTTTATTATTAACCTGCATAAAATGTTGATATGTATATTCCAAAGCACTTTTATGCAATCCCATACATGACTGTTGCTCAGCAAACAAAGCAAATCCTAAACAGTTGCATGGATCCAGCTGCTTTTCAAGAAAATCACAGCAAGCTTTTGTAACTGAATGTAATTGTAGTAAACTAGCAGTGGACAGAAGAACCTCCACTGTTTCTTGACTTAATTCTGCAAATAAAACATACATAACTGTGATATTACACAGCTACAAAGTCTTTCAATCAACAAAGAAATTTATTTATATCCTGTTAAAATACCTATAATGCCTGTGTAGCAATAATGAACAAGTGACCTAAGTGCTTGTGAGTCAACTCGTTCTAGAGTTATTTCTGATGACTGAGCTTCTCTTAGGGAGCCTGTGAACATGGCTGCAAAATACTCACTGCAAGATGCTAAAACAACTTTGTGTGCTGGAATCCTGTTGTTAAACTCGAATTAGTAATTTAAAGCATTTTTAGAAACAATTGTTAATAATACTTGATATTAATAATTTAAAATAAATGAATGCAAATTTAATGTGAAACTACTGAAAAATCTATGGTAAAATTTTGTACAAAGCAATGCAAGATTAATGTAAGTTTTGTAACTAAAATTTATTTATATATGGAATTTGTGCATAATAAATAAACGAGAAAATAAAATATTAACGTTTTAATTAGTGTAAAATATTTAAAGTAAAAGTACTTACCTACATCCACCTGCAATCAGTGATACGTCGCAAAGTTTTTGTGATTGATAATATCCAAATATATTCTTCATTGTGATTTCAGAATGTCCTTTATTACAATGAAACTCATCTGGATTTGATGCACTAGAAAGGCTCAACTGGCTTAGTTCGCGAGGTAATCCTTCGTCAACGGAATGAGTCGAGACATTATCCTTTGACGCTTCTGGTTTTTGAGACTCACAAGCCGACATTTTAATGCTTTATAATATGTTTATATTTAAAATTCTTTTGTTCACTGCAAAAAAACGAAACTTCTTTTAAACTGTTAGGTACTTCAGAACGGAATGAAAACAAAGACATGTCACTTGTCACACACATGACACAGCTGTCAAATTTGAGACTTTTTGTTCACGGTCTCATACACAGGTCTTGCAACAACAGTAGTAGGGATACGTCGATTTAATGGTTGCGCTGGATTTCAATTTACGGCCACCGGAGGCTTGACAATAGATGGACGTGTTGTGCAATTAAAACAGAATAGCAATTTGTCTCGAATTGATTTCGTATTTCGTAAGTACGGTATCATTGAATTCAATTAATTAATAGATTATGACAATCAACAGGCGTGCGCATTGCGCACGGCACCTATCATTTTGTAGTTTTGTTGTTACTTTTGTTTTGTTATTTAACTGTTTTATTTGGGTTTGAAACAGTGTTCGGGATAATTATTACGAGAAGGTTCATAGCCCTAAATTACACATAGCACATCCCACTGCCTCTGGTGGCCGTAATTTAAAAACCAGTGCAACTATTCCCTGTTTTCCAATTACAGAGCATAATGCGACTCAGTGTCGCACAATGCCGATTTGTGCTGATGCTAATTGGAACGTGAATATAATGATTCGATTATATATTTCTGCAAAATAAATATGTTTATAGTTTTGAATTCTAAAATAAAATTGTATTCACATTATGAACGTGGAATATAAAAAAAAGTCAATGTTATTACTCTTGTAACCTTCATCGATACACAGTATATTTATTTTTTTAACACAGCATCACGCAAAAGCAGTGTTCGATTGTGCGAAGCGCTGTTGTAGTTGGAACATTCAACGTTGAGCATTATGCCGCATAATGCGCCTTATTGCTGTAATTGGAGGCCGTTTAAGCCCACGTACCTCCAGGCTCCACTAATATTGTTGCAAGACCTGTCTTACAAGACCGTAGATAGTGAATGTAGTAGACACTGACCTCTATAATACCACTGGACTGGCTGTTCCAAGCGTTTGACAGTAATTTTTTTGTGTCCATTTGAAGCGCCACTAGAGTCCCGAGAACTAATTTTGACGTATATTGCAAATGACAGCGAGAAGTGTTTGTTTACTGTAAAGTAATTTTGCATTTTCGTTGTTAATATAACATAAGTAGTAATTATGATGATACGGTTATTGATTAATAAAAATAAAAATCTTTATATCGACATCATTAGTTTTAGTACCACAAACTCTCGCTACGTCCGACAGCGGCGGACAGCGCCAAAATGGCGAATATCAAGCAGCCACAAAAGCACGTTGACAAAAGCCAGTCCAGTGGTATTATAGAGGTTAGTGGTAGTAGATAAGACATGACACTAAAGCATTGTAAAGGAACGAGATAGCTATATATAAGAAGACTAAGGATGAAGAAGGACAACATTATTATGTTCCATCCCTTTCTGCGTACACAAAATTAGTATTGCTTATCCCCGGGTTGGAGTTAAACAACTATTTACTGATATAAGCCGGATAAATTTAGTAGTCCGCCTATGATTTGAATTCACATTCAAATAATGTGCATAACATAATTTGTCAAAGTTGTAATGAGTTTTAATGATGCCAGTTATGAAAAAAAGTATTTCCCATATTTAATGGTGATTTGGTTATTCGTGGCGTGAACTAGTCTTTACATTGATTGTTTTTGTTTTTATAATGTAATGCCTGATTTATTCGTATTTTATTTAGAGATTTCCTGAATGGTAACTATTATAAATCGCTGGATTTAAGCTAGTAGTCGATCTAGTTAGTAGCTAACTAATCTATTCTTATTACTATTTCTTAACTGACTTCAAAGAAGGAGGAGGTTATGATATATTCCACTGTAGGTATATACTTTTTTTATGTAATGTGATCAAGTATCAGAGGTGATCAAGTAAAATTTTTTTTTACTTGATCTGAGACTAGCTTATATAATGAGGATCCGTAACGTTTTTAGCTGAGAATGCAGATTTATAGAGCTATGAAATGCTTAACGTACAGTGCAAAAATTTTTGTTCTACGACAAAAATTGACGAAGTTATGAGGAAATTACTAGCGAAGTTACTGCGCGACTGCGCTGTAGCTGTGACGTCATAGTGACTGTCGCCGCTAGTTAGTCGTTGGGAACGATAAGGCGCGCAGTGTTTTAGTGACTTTGAAACTAATTAAGTGTCGATTTGTGTATAATTTAACTTTCTTAACTGTGTATAAATATTTGACAGTACCGAAATATACAAACACTTCATTAAAACGCCAGAAAAATTATTTTTTTAGGTTCAAAACTTCGTAGTAAATGGTTTTCTGTTATAAAAAGAGATGATTAAACTCCACCAGGTCAGGCTACAAGACATTGATGTGAAGATCATTCTGTTGTATTTATCTACATAACTAAACACATTAAAATATGATAGGTATAGTTTTGTAGGTACTTAACTCAAGTAAATAGTTGATATAAGTTGGTACCTATTATTTCGTGTAGTGTAAGTGAACCTATGTATTCTCTTATTTTAAGGTAACTGTATTGATTATATATTTATGTATTTACTTACTTTTATCTTTTTAATTAGTTTTGTGGATAAACCTACATACCTACACAGTGGCGAATACAAGATTAATTATCTTTTGGAAGGGGCTTGACCTAACCTAGACTGGTTTTTTATCGTTGGAAATGCATTAACGCATACCATCAGGTGGTTATGTGGGACTCACCAGCTTAAAAGAATCCAGTACTACCCAATAAAGTCTACGCAGTAGCGTTGCCTCATTAAGAAGACGGAGTACCGCCTTCTTCTTCGCCTAAGTATTTAACTACGACGCCCCGATGGCCCGGCACTTCTGCCGCAGCAAACCAAGATACAACACAGTCAAGAGATTGCTCTGCGCGTTTCTTCGCGTCACGCCTAGTCGGATTGCCGGACGCTACTGAGCGCACGTTTTGACCTTTTTTTTGTATCGCTGAGGAAACCCTCATATGGTCCTGTCAGTTCGTCAACTTTTCGCCGCAGTGCTAGGATGCCGTGTGGTCTCCTGACCCAGTGAGATGGGTACGGACGAACCGCACTCACCGTGACTAGGCCAGCCGCCGAAGTCCCTAAAGTCTTCCTCCCATGGCCAGAGCAGAGCCTCGTCAGCGAGGTGCCTGATATGAGCGATACCCTCCCTCACTGAACGATTCCAACGAGCACGCTCACTCGCCCGAATTTGAAACACCTCGGCGAGCATTGAGTTTTGCGCAGAACTGGGAGAAGTGGACACGGAATGTTCAGTGACGTATGAACTCAAGTCTCCACAATAATCATTCCCTGGACGCACAGGTAGACGTTGCGGGGTGGTCCCTTGTGTGGTCCGTGGAAGAGGGGGCTCTCCGTTTTCTTCCTTTCGTTGAAAACCCTCAGGCCCAGCATTCCGATCCGATCGATAACTTATTGGTGCCGACTGGGCCCGTGAAGAAATAGACACCACAGGAGCCAGTCATAGCCGAGATTCCTCAGGATCAGACCTAGAATTGCTCCATGTGGAACGCCGCAGTAGCCGCGTCGTCCACCAAACACACTGTTGATCCCCTTTCACACGATCAGCCTGTCGAAAAATGCGACAGTTAAAAGCACGCTTCCCTCCTCCACTGCTGCCAAGGACCTACCTAACCTAACCTTCAGAGCGTTCAAGGCGTTCAACGGTCGACCGACCTGCCATTAACCCAAACTGAGCCTCTGAAAGGGCCGGCCCCAAGAATGCGCTAAAAGAGCTTGCCCATCTTACTCAGCATCACGATTGGCATGTAAGAAAAAGGAGAGAACAGAGGACGACCAAACATGTCCTGGAGCAACATGCACAATTTCCCTTTCTTTTAAATCTTCAGGAACTACCCAGCACGAAGACATGCGTTGAACAGGTATTTCAGGGTGATGCCCAGAACTCGCCCTGGAATACCATTCAGTCCCAGAGCCCAAAGTCCTGGTCGAGTATCGAGGGAATATCCTGCATTACCTCAGCGGAAGTTGGAGGAGCCATCTGCACTGAGGGGACGTGTTCAGATGACTCCGGAAACGGTCTGACCTAACCTAACCTGGCCTTTTTAACTGGTGGGCCCTACATAACCAGCTGTCACTTACAGGCGGTATGCGTTTTCCAACATAAAAAAAAGTCAAAACGGCCCCTAAGCAATTTCGTTGCACTATGTTAAATGATATGAACGAACGATAAGAAATGTTAAAATTCAGTCCTTCCATATTATTATTTTTTTTTATGTTTCTGTTTCCATTTTAGTCCGAAATTATAGTATTTTAGGCACACTTCAAGATCTTCAAAATTACTTGCCTTCATTTTAAATTTTATATCTGATGAATATAGATGTAACGCATTTTCCTAAATAGTTTAAAGACAATTTTTGTGGGACATTTAATATTCTACAGGTTTTAAATTAAAGTTTTTATCGTGTCTAGTGTCTACAGTCGTTTCTTTTATAAGTAAATATTATGTTAATTTTTGTAAAAATCGTAAAAAAAATGTTCACTAATCTGTACATATTATAAAACAAAAGTCCTCCACCGCGGCTGTCTGCCTGTCTGTTCGCGATAAACTCAAAAACTACTGCACCGACTTTCATGCAGTTTTTACCAATGGATAGAATAACTCTTCAGGACAGTTTTCGTATATCATTTGTCAAGTTTTTATATACATTGGCTAAATTATAATAATATCTGTTGGAGGTGTCGGAAAAAAATAAGCCGTCTGGAAGCTCTCAACGAAAACGCTGCCTAAACCCTTTGACATATAACAAAATGATGTATGGTGGAATTGTGTAACTTATATAGGTCTACAAAAAAGTCCGCGATGGCGTATGTCTATCTCTTAAGGATAACGTACTATATCCATTTTAATAGTAAAAAAAGGGCAATTATAACGCGGTAATTGAAAAGCTATTTACACAAATACGGTATTAATTCTTATCATTTGAAATAAGTTACAGGCTTTAAGCATTTCATGCACATTATTTTACTCTTTTACACCATTTAATTTAAACGAATATCTTAGGAGTAATCGTAAAAAAATACAGGAGTAATCGCAAATAAATACCGGCTGTGTCCGTTCCATCATAGTGACGTCACACGACCCGCGTTGCCGGAAAAACTGCGCAATGTTTATTACTTAATATCTTCGTAAGTTATGGTCCGATTTGGATAATTCAAAAAGATATATCATTCTTATGTCAAAATAAATAACGTGCATACTAGTTCTATGTAATTTGCTATAACTGTACTGATCCTCATTGCGGTGAAGTTATTTTCGTTTAGTTTTTCATAAATGGATATGGATGTTCCGTTATAATGGAAGACCTTATAATGTAACTACTTAGTTTAAGTATAAGCAGATATTTTAATCATAACGTTAATTTCAGTTCAATGACTGATTTTATAGCATTGGCCTTGTACGAGTATAGAGCCTTGTTCCTAGCAAGTTCATTTAGAAGAGCTTTCTAAAACCTGCGATTATTAGATAGTGATTAACTTTGCAATAAAAAAAGTGTTTAATATGTTCCAAATTAAAACAAAGTGTTATTAAAAAATAAGTTTGTTTCATTTATCCAGTAAATAAACAAATTCTTATAAGCCCTCCGCCGCGTCTATCTGTCTGTCTATTCGCGATAAACAAAAACTACTGCACTGATTTTCATGCTTTTTTATTAATGGATTCTGGAGAAAGGTTTTAGTATATAAGTTTTTATATAGGTACAGTTACTACCGGAACCCGCGGCTTTGCTCGCGCTAAAACTAGGGGCTTTTTTTAAATTTTAGTATAATTACCTACTGTAAGAAATATGTGCAAAGTATTTATAGCATTCCAAATCAACGTTTGTATATATTATGTTCCAAATCAATGACCAATAAAATTTAATAAAATAATATTTGACGCAATTTAAAATATATAAAAAGTCACATTGTAAACCTATTTTTGGTCCTAAATAATTTAAATAAATTAATAAATTAATTAATTTTAAAATAAATTAATTTTAAATATAATATTATGCTCTTCTTCCGGGATAGGTAAAATAAAAAGACGATTCATCTGGCTGAGGCATTTATTAACATTTATTTTTCAATTTTTTTTACCTTAATACAACATATATAGTAATTAACAATACATAATAAATAGTCCAAAAGTATATTACGCCTACAAAATAGCGTAGTCGTTATAAGATTAACGCCATGTGAGTCGCTTGCACATAATCTGCGAATGTAAAGGCAACTCATCAATGACACAGTTGAAAGTTAGGAATGTTCTCAGAGAGAATAGTTATGGTGTTCTCGCTTAAGGAATGATCTTGTTCGAACATAAACGGACAGAGTATTTTTCACGGAGGCTAGGCAACAACAATTTAAGCAAATAGCCCTAGTGAAAAATATTACAAAATGGGAGGACAGATATAGTTTGACAATCTCAATTTTTAAAGTTTCTCAAAACTTCAGCAAAGTTTTCTTTAATTTGTGCAGTTACCTATAAAGAATACTTTTATTGTTTGTCGTTTGGCAAACATAACAGTATGAGAAAATATATGTAGATCTCTATCTAGTGGTAATCAAACGTATATAAGTATCTACAAAAATAGTTGCATTTTTAAATAATATGATTGAAAAACAGCTGATGAAATTATACAATCGTTTTTGTTGAAAATAGCATAACAAGTCAGCGAAAATCTATCTGAAAAATCTTTATTTGCGAATCCTGTTTAAAAAATAATAGGATAACAACTACAAGGGTGTCTAAAAATATCATTCTTCAACAATAAATTCCATTGACGATTTTCAAGGTATTTGAGTTTTCTTAATTGAGCGTAGACATTATAGGTCGGCAAGAAACCTTTGTAAAGAGTCATGAGAGAAAGATATAAGAATATTTATACAACATGTAATTCGAGCCGAGATTGACTAATGAGCATATTTGTGATCTCTAAAAATTACATGCATTTATATATTTTCATCAGCAAAGCATAGAATACAAATATATATTAGTAGTATTATATATCTTAGGCTGTGCGCTATGGAATGCAATTGTACTTATAGTTTGTGCTTGCATCGCGTCGTAATGCAATAATATGTAGAGCAATACAGTACAGGCAAGGCGTGGACTTAGCGATGATTGATGCGTTATTAGAGAACAGAACATGCTAATCATAATATATAGAGACATTACTCAAATCAAATAAAATAATATAAACAATACACAATACAAATATTATCGATGACAGTTATCGTTAATATCTAATGCAGATAGAATTGACTAATATTGTTGTTATAAAATCATATCAATTACCAAAAGAATAGATAGATATATGTAGAATACATTTTAAAAATGATTTTAATATAGAGAAATTACTTTCATAGATAAGATAGGCGTCCGCCAATCTAAATAGTAACCACGATTAGCCCGTATTTCATACAGACTTATATCATTGTAACATATTACAAGTAGGTATACAAATTAATAATCACAATGATAGGTATTTAGTCTATTCTCGAGATCATGACTTGCACCTTAATCTATAATATTAAAAATATCACAATAAATTGCAGTGCACATACGAAACAGGCAAATATTAGTGCAATTACATTAATATATTTATTTATTAGTGTTAATTTTACTTCTAATAAATCATATAATATATAGGTACATTAAGGAAATAAGAATGGAATGGTTAGTTCGGTTAGTGGCTGTGGTATCATAACGCACGATAATTCGGAGAGTAATGATAACAGAATGATAAAAACATTAATTAATACAGCTCACCATTCGTTTAAATGACAAAGAAAAGTTTCTGTTTTGATTGGCTATTGCCTAACAAGTAATTCGTGTGAATTGGTATAGGTACTTAATTGACACAAGATAAGACAAAACGTACCTGCGAGAATCCAGTGGCAATCTTTGAAATGACATATTACTTCCATAAAGTAAACGTACATATTAAGTAAATACATTGATTTAATCATATTTACAAATGAATATCTTATAAATGAAATTCTTTAAAATTTTTAATTATAAAATAAAAAGAAAGAAATTAAACTGACTTTAATATTTTCTCTATGATAAATCTTAAGTGATATTTAAACCAAAGCATACGTACTTAGTCATTTTCTTTGTATAGAAACATTGATATTAGGTACTATTGCTGTCTGGTTCTTATGTAATTACGTCTACCTATAGCTGATTACTTATATAAAATTGAATTTGTAAATACCGCAGAGACTGATGGCTCAAGAACAGGGTATGTTCTATCAGACTGCAACGGTATTTATTAGATTTAAACATCGTCCTACAAAATAATATGTTTGCGATGATTCGGTGTTTTAAGAAAAAACTACGATGCTTTGATTGTGCCTCCTTTATCACTTACAGATTATCATAAACACATTAACATTCGCATCCTTTATGTTAAAAATATAATATCGAAATGTGGTAATCTCCTATCCTATAATTGATTAATTGTGTGCTTACAATCTAAACAGAATATATTCTTTTTTAAATAAGACATTATTCTAAACTACACATTCACAAAAATATGGTGCTCATACGTTGATCTAAAACGAAGTTTTTGTGCAATCAATTAGATATAATATTTTTATAATTATGAATTTACGGTGTTAATTTTCCTAATACTACGACATTTAGTACATCCAATAATTTCTTAATCATAAATTCATAATATGCATTTTTTATACATATGTTGCCTACCAGCTTATGAATTTAAAACTATACTTACTTGTATGTCTATAACATTTAATCTCTTGATATAAATTGAGTAAATTTTGGTTCATCTTAAATAATTTTAAGAGCGGATGCAAATATTAATGCTAGTTTAAATTATTATCATTAAAATAAGAATGATATTAAAAATATTTAAAAATAACAATCGAGAAACATAATAAGTCTTTATTTGCTCTATAAATAGAGCAAATAATGGAGAACGAAATTTTGGCAAATGTTTAATAAAATTTTGTGTAATATCAGATTCGCCATTGAATTCTCATCTGTTATGCAAATTAACAATTTAAGATTCGTAAAATAATATAAACGGTAATAGTTAAAGAATAAAAATTTTGTAGTTACATATTATAAAAAATATAGAAAAAAACCCTAATTGTATACATTGATAGAAGTATGAGAAGTAAATTTAGTACTAGTTAGACATTGTATAGACTCTCAGACTTCTTCGGCAAACTATACAAATAGTTACGAGCATTTTCAGTCAGAGCTTCAACATGCTATTCGTATTATGAGAACTTAAATATTATTGAAAAGTATCCTTTAAAATACCAAATTATATCTTGAATTAATAAGTTTATTTTATTATATTAATAGCTGCCTATATGAAGACGCTTCGTTTTGAAGTCACGTGTGTTTTAGCTGCCTTCGTAGAAATAATAATACGATTAAAAATTTTAATATTAAAAATTTAGCATAAGTCTTGCTTTCGGCGACTGTTTGTAAGGTAAGTTTTGCAAACAGACGCCGGTCTCTAAATATAGGCCGAATAATATAATAAACACAAATATTTCATTAGAATCATTTATATACACATATTAAACCGATATCTTATATACTTTTATTTTATAACTTAATGTAGAGTAAATAGAGTGAATAAATTACATTAACAAATTGATACGTAATAACATTTACGTTTTGTCAAATGAAGATCTATTTATTCTAAAATATTTATTAATGTATATTATGTACGTTCTACCGACTAACAATGTCGACTACCAGTCTCACATTTTAGTTATAAGTGCTAGAAGGTACGAAATGAAAAATAAATCAGCTGCGGCAGATTATTAGGACGAAACCAGGTCGCATTACTCGCTTACTCTCAATGACTAGTCTCTCGCACAGTACTCTGCATGCATTTGACGATACATATCATTTTGAGTCAGAGTTCGCTCGCAAAATTCTTACACTACACTTTAAGTGGCTGTTTTGACAGATTACACCACTGCTTGATATGTTTCATTACGTTTATCGCATTACCTAGTAAACATGACTGGTTGCGTCCAAATATTTCTTGCGGGGGTTCGCAGCTGTCACTGAACGCGGGTGCATATGCCGATCAATTAAATGTCAGTCTATCCGTGCAGCGCTGTCAAAATGTGGTAAGGTCAGCACTGAGGTGTTAGGGTCCGGGAGGGTTGCTTAGTTTAGCGGCCGCGCGCCCACCGCAAGAGCGCGTCGGCCAGGACGTCCAAGTGGGCCTTCGTCTGTAACCAATTATGCTCATTAAGTCAGTGATCAACGCTAATATTCTAGAATACCGACTGGAATAGGAAACCAATTTTTAAATAAAAATTGTGCAATACAAAAAAAAATTGTGCTGGCGTAAAATATTAGTTCTTGTTGTTATTTAAAAAATTAGCTGCCTACCAAAGCTTTGCTCGGGTGTGGTAGATATTGACTAATATACCCACTTATATAATAAAATTTGTGTCAATTTCAAATCTGTGTGCCATTATAAATATTATAAATGCGATGTTCCATATTATTACTTAGTACATTATTATTGCAATGAATGTTTGTTACTCAATCACGGCAGAACTGCTTAACGGATATGAATGGGCATTGGGCAGAGATAGATTATAGTCTTTACAACAGGAAAATCTCTCATTCATCTGCGGGAAAATATGATAACTAGTTAGGCTTAGTTGGCCCAAATATATATAATATATATTATAGTAATATATAATATATTACTATATATTACTCAAAAAATAAGTAAGACTCTAAGTTAGAAAATTGTAAGCCTTAAATTGCAGCTATCTTCTACGCACACAATAAATTTAAAACGCACCCGAGCGAAACGAGACTAAGATTGAGTCACTAATACCTATAGGATAAAGTTTTTTAATTCTTAATATGTACCTATTATATTGTCGATGCTCAAATTTATGCAGTACTAGTGAAAGAGTGAATATAAATATATATGTGTATTAATATTTATACCGTTTTATAAAACATGCACGCCTGTCGGTCTTCATCTTCGCCGTTGGGGCAGTCGATGAACCCGTCGCAGAGGACGTGATCGTCAATACAGCGGTAGCGGCCCTGCCGGTCGGGTGTTGGACAAGCGAACCGCTCCATGCCGTCCGCCGCCGGCGGACATTCTGAAATTATTATTGATATTAGCAATTTTTGTATTAACTTGTTACTCATTATGCCATTTCTTCTTGTACTAAGTATCAATTATTATCATTTACCTTTATTTTTTAACTGATTTCTAAAAGGATGAAGTTCTCAATTCGTTTATAATATTATTTTGTTATGTAATTGTTTAATATATCGTTAGTTGCAGATTAGGTGAACCTGTACATAGTGTAGTATAATAATTTTTCGTGTTGCCTAGGCCTCTAGAAAATATGTAAAAATATCCTCACCTATGGAAATAACCGTGATTGAAAATGGGGACAACTATACTCAATCTTTGCTTTCTAAAAATTCAGAGAAGTTGATGTTATTTATTTAGAAATACCTACCTTAATTTAATCATACAAAAATATATTCTATTAATAGATTTTATATCTTAAGTAAGCATCTAGCGAAGATTGTAGCTATTTAATCTTTTTTTCTTTTCAACTTAATTTCTTTTATTATGTCATATTAAAGATAAACTGAGATGTTTTTGATCATCACATAGGTAGGTCTTTTTATCAAAGCTTCTAATTATATGATTTAATTATTTATTTTTTGTCACTAAACCCTAAAAGTCATGATATGTAATAAGTATTGAGATAGATTACGTTACCAAAATATAATTTAGTCTGTTTCAATAGCCTTTTATTTGTATTTTTATTTTTCACAAGATTATAATAGCTCAGGGGGCGTACCATGAACTATTTAAAAACATTCTTATTTCAAGACTGTTTTATTTCAAGATTACAATAAACTTACTTTAATTCGTAATAAAAATACTTTAAAACTTTAATTAAAAGCTCATGGTAAGCTTTAAAAAACAAGATTGTTTTATAACTGCTTAGTGATGCGACTGAACGACTGATTTTTCTATTTCCTCCTATAAAAAAAAAGAAATAGCGCTATATATATTGTATAGCGTTATCTTCGTCACACGATAGTGTTCATCATTGAGATTAGGGCTTACTTCATGTAAGATATTTAAGCAAAAAGTTACAAATTTAACGTATTTTTGCCGAAATTCCGGTTTATTCAGACACTGAGTAATCTGTGCGATGACTGAGGATACCGTCTGCTGAGCAACATGCAGGCCCTCATTAATGTCTATATAGTACGCTGGTATGATCCAGTGGCATAAAATGACAGTGCAATTAATACTGTTACGAATACACAAGTAAAGGAGCCTGCGCCATCTAGCGTGGAGCGAGGGAACTACTTTGTGTGCTGTACAAACCACTTCATTACTAAGACAACGTGAAACCTCCGCTCAATACTAGATGGCGCTAGAGGAGCTATATAGAGGAATAAACTCGAAAAATCGAGTTTACGCGCGAACATTCCAGAATGGTCTGGGACTAGACTCGGCCGGTATAAATAGGCCGCGGGTGGCCGAGCGAGGCAGTGTACTCGCTTCGGCAGTACATATACTAAAATTGGAACGATACAGAGAAGATTAGCATGGCCCCTGCGCAAGGATGACACGCAAAATCGTGAAGCGTTCCACATTTTTAAACATATGTCAGGTCCCGGCTAACTTACGCAGCCCCGGCGTGGTTCGTCCTCGCGTCAGAAACCCAAAGGAGAAGATTAAGAGCCCAACAAGCCATCTGCCTGCGAAGGATAGTCGGTGCTCCCCGGTACGTGAGGAACGCTACCATTCAGCGTGACCTCCGTATCGAGAGCATCGACGACTTCATCCGCCGCTCCAGTAGGGGGATGCTGGAGAAAGCAGACGCATCCAAACTATACCACATAAGAGACATAGCCCCCTGGCACGCCCGCCCACCGGATCGCTTCGCGCTCCCACGAGACCTCATCGCTTGAGACGCCAGAGTAGCCGCCAATCGGTCGCAGATCGCCTAGCCGGGCCTCCCTGAACAGGGTCTCACCTGGCTGGGCTGATCGCCCGGGTTGCTACCTGCCACATAGAAACCTCAAGAGTCTCAGAAGGACTCTCCAAGCGACGCGCCCATAGTTGTGGGCGCCGATAGATCCCACGGTCAGGGGGCTATGCCCCGAAACCGTTTCCCCACTCCCCTTACGGGGATTGTGAGATGACTACGGAGAGCGAGGCAGTTCAGTTTGAGCGATCAACAAAGCGACTTCGAAGTGAAGACTAGTGATCAAGAGTGATACCAGCGGAAATCTACGATATTGGCTACGACCTCGGACATCGTTAGTGCTTAGTGAGTGTACCTAGTGCTTAGTGAGTGTACCTAGTGCTTGTGTTGGACCTAGTGCTAGTGAATAAAGTCTCTGAAAGAGTCAGCAGGTCTTTCTCTCCAAATCGTTCGAACCCTAACACGCAACAACTGGTGTCAGAAGTGAGATTTGGAGATGCCATTGACTCCGAGAGAGAACCCCAAGGAGGGGGTCAGGACGAGGGCACAACGAGCTCCGGATGCCACTGGGGGCCAAGCTCCGCCCACTGTGGGCCAAGCCCCGCCCACTGGCCCCGCCTACCAGGCCACGCCCACTGGCTCCACCCACCTTGCCACGCCCATCGGACAGGCCACGCCCACCAGCGGCACCGTAGCTTCTACAGACCCTCAAGTGGCACTTCAATTAGGAAGTTTATTTGAATTAATGAAGGCAATGAGAGAATCACAAGAGCCAATGCAAGAATCACAAGAGCAACAAAAAGACCTCCAAGAAAAAGCGCTTTTGGCTATAAAAGATGTTAGTGACACGGTGGGTAAGCTTCGAAAAGATGTCGACGAAGTGGAAGAACGAGTTATCGGGTTAGGATTGGATGTTGAAAATGTGAAAACCGGTCTCGCTGAACTACAGAAGAAAGTAGTGCGCTTTGAAACCACGGGAGTTGCGATGTCTAGTGGAACTACCGGAGGGGCGCAAGGACCAAGAGTGAAAGTGCCGCCATACGACGGCACTACTTCGTGGAACGCTTATCGTCAGCAATTCCAGACTGTTGCCACTGCCAATGGATGGACGGAAGAACAATGTCTGACCGCTCTCACTGTTGCGCTCAGAGGGCAAGCCTTGTCTGTCTTGGAAGCACTGCCACATTCAGGAAACGGGTTCCAAGACCTGATGGAGGCCCTTGAATCCAGATACGGGGAGCGACACCTGGAACACGTGTTCCGTGCCCAACTGCGTGACAGAGTCCAACGCTCAGGAGAAGGACTTCAACAATGGGCGCTGGAAATTGAAAAACTCGTCAGGAAGGCACACCCAGGAGCCGAGACTAAGATGGTAGACACGAACATTGTTCAAGCATTTGTCGACGGAATCAAAGACCTGGAGGTCAGAGCTGCAGTGAGGCTTCGTCACCATACCTCGCTAAAGGAAGCATTGGCGCATGCTTTGGAGGTCGAGGCTGTTCGCCATGACGTACGGCAGACCCATAAGGTCCGTGAGGTCTCTGAGGAAGCCAAGCAGGTTAAGGCTCCTACGAAGAGAAGTTATGGAGTCATGTGCTACCAGTGCGGCGAGAGGGGGCATCTTCAGCTCAACTGCCCGCAAAAGGAGACCCATCTGACAAGGATGAAAAGGATCGAGGATCAAATAGAGGAGCTGAAGAAGCAAGGGGCTTCGTCCCCTGCCCGGGATCATGGGAAACGAATAAAAGCCAGGACTATGGGGCGAGTACTGGCTGACGCGGAGGAAGCCCCGATAACCATTATCTCCCAGGCATGCAGCGGGAATAGTCTTGTGATTCAGGGGACTATTAACGGGACGGATTGCAAAATGACTCTAGACACAGGAGCCTCTAGAACAATAGTGAACCCAAACCTGGTAAAAGCAGCAAGGGGACACAAGAGGAGAATTAACTGTCAGCTTCTTACGGCCTCCGGTCAGCCAATACCCGTCCGTCTACGAAGACATCGGCGCAAAAACTGATGACGGCGAGAACCCTTGTTAGTGGAAGCAGTAACGCTGTGGTCAAGGTTGTTAATCTTGGTGATCGCGAGATCTGCTTGAACAAAGGTGACGTCATTGGAAAGTGCGAGGAAGTTGTCTGGATGAAAAAGTGTAGTTCGATAACAGGCACAGACTTTGTAAACAACAACAACTACGGAATAGTGACGGAGCTGCTCGATGACTGCAAGAGGAACCTAACGTATTCGCAAGGCATGAAAGCTAAGAAGTTTTTACAGCGCTACGCGAATATCTTCTCCAGTCACGATGGGGACCTTGGAAGAACGTCGGTGGTTCAGCACAGGATAGATACCGGAAGCGAGAGACCAATTCGTCAACGAGCAAGACGGATACCAATTGCTAAGGAAAAAGAAGTTGAAGGCCTTTTGGAGGACATGAGGAGGAATAAGATTATTGAACCGTCTGCAAGTCCGTGGTGCTCACCTGTTGTATTAGTGAAGAAGAAAGATGGTAGCACTAGATTTTGTGTGGACTATAGGCGTCTCAATGATGTCTCTAAGAAGGACAGTTATCCGTTACCTCGAATCGACGACACTTTGGATACCTTGAGTGGCATGAAATGGTTTTCGACCCTAGACCTGAAATCTGGATACTGGCAGGTGGAAATTCATCCAGAAGACAAGGAGAAGACAGCTTTCTCGACCGGTAAAGGTTTATGGCAATTTAACGTCATGCCCTTCGGATTGTGCAACGCACCTGCCACATTCGAGCGACTCATGGAGTGTGTACTAGCAGGCTTAGTTGGAGAGGCTTGCTTAGTCTACTTAGATGACGTCATCGTTATCGGCCGTGACTTCGAGGACCATTTGCAAAACTTGGAGCGAGTTTTCGCAAAAATAGAGGGAGCTAAATTAAAGTTGAACCCGAAAAAGTGTCATTTATTCAGGAAGAAGGTCAATTATCTCGGCCATGTTATCTCCAGTGATGGAATCCAGACAGACCCGGAGAAACTGGAAGCAGTTCAAAAATGGCCTACCCTTAAGGACAAAACCGAAGTGCGGGCATTCCTCGGCCTATGCTCATACTACATGCGTTTTGTTAAGGGATTCTCAGAGATAGCCAAGCCGTTACATCGGCTGACCGAAGATAAACGACAATTTAGTTGGGATGGGACTTGTGAAGATTCTTTTCAGAAACTGAAGAAACATCTGTGTGAAACACCAATCCTGGGCTATCCACAAACTGAAGGTCAGTTTATAGTCGACACGGATGCAAGCAACACGGCCATTGGAGGGGTGTTATCTCAAAAACAGGGTGAAAGAGAAGTTGTTATTGCATATTTCAGCAAATCTTTATCCAAGCCAGAGAGAAACTACTGTGTAACAAGGAGAGAACTCTTGGCTGTTGTAAAGACGCTACAACATTTCAACAAATATCTCATCGGCAGACAGTTTTTACTGCGAACTGATCACGCAGCCTTGAAGTGGTTACTGCAATTCAAGAACCCAGAAGGTCAAGTAGCTCGATGGATTGAACAGCTTCAGGAATATGACTTCAAGACGGAACACCGCAGCGGAAAGATGCATGGGAACGCTGACGCACTCTCACGAAGGCCGTGTTCGGAAGACTGCAAACATTGTGTTAAGCAGGAATCTAATGAAGTAATATTAAAGCTAACGAGAACAAGTCCTTTGGGTCGCTGGGAGAATGATGCTATGAGGGAGGCTCAAGAAACAGATGACGACCTTCGGCACATCATCACATGGAAGAAACGGGGTGAAGTAAAACCAATCTGGAGTGAGGTTGCACCCACTGGCGCTGTCACTAAGTCGTACTGGGCGCAATGGGACAGTCTAATACTTCAGAACGGAATACTCTACCGGAAATGGGAGAAGACTAACGGCAGAGAGTTCCATCTTCAGATAATTGTACCAAGAGCGAGAGTACCAGATGTTCTCCGTGAAGTACATGATGGCGTATCAGGAGGTCATCTAGGTGTCAAGAGGACGTTAACAAAAGTGCGAGAACGATTCTACTGGTTGCATTGTCGAGATGATGTACAGGATTGGTGTCGCAAATGTACTACTTGCGCTGCTGTAAAAGGATCACAGACCAGGAGCCGTGGGAAGCTGCGGCTGTATAACGTCGGTGCACCGTGGGAACGAATTGCAGTTGACGTAGCCGGGCCATTTCCTGTAACGGAATCGGGAAACAAGTATTTTATGGTCGTCATTGACTACTTCACCAAATGGCCCGAAGTGTTCGCCATACCAAACCAAGAAGCTACAACAGTCGCTTCTAAGCTAGTCGAAGAAGTGATATGTCGCTTTGGTGTGCCTCTAGAAATCCATTCTGATCAGGGCAGGAACTTCGAATCGCAAGTGTTCCAGGAAGTGTGCAGAATTTTGGGCATGCATAAGACGAGGACCACCGCGTACCACCCACAGTCCGATGGAATGGTTGAGAGATTTAACCAGACTCTTGAGAGGCATTTGGCGAAATTGGTAGACGAAAAACAAAAGGATTGGGACAAGTATATACCACTCTTCCTTCTGTCGTACCGAACCGCCGAGCATGAGAGCATAAAAGCTACCCCGGCGTATGTCAATTACGGTAGAGAACTACGAATACCAGTAGACCTATTGACAGGAGGGTCACCGGAGGAACCAGAGACCGTACAAGACTATGTCAGCAATTTAAGGGAAAAAATGCGCTATATACACGCGTTGGTTTGGGAAAATGGGTTACAGTCAAGTGAGAACATGAAAACCAGATACGACCGGAAATCGAACACGAGAGGATTCGAGGAAGGGTCACTGGTGTGGCTGCATAACCCAACCCGCCGGAAAGGGAAATCTCCAAAGTTGCAGACCAACTGGGACGGTCCATACAAAGTGGTTACCTGAATGAATGATGTGACTTACAGGATTCAAAAGCAACCAAGAGGGACATTCAAAGTGGTACACATAGACCGTCTGGCGCGTTACCATGGCAGTAACAACGATGCTCGGGACGAGCATCTCTAAGAGGGGAGTAGTGTTACGAATACACAAGTAAAGGAGCCTGCGCCATCTAGCGTGGAGCGAGGGAACTACTTTGTGTGCTGTACAAACCACTTCATTACTAAGACAACGTGAAACCTCCGCTCAATACTAGATGGCGCTAGAGGAGCTATATAGAGGAATAAACTCGAAAAATCGAGTTTACGCGCGAACATTCCAGAATGGTCTGGGACTAGACTCGGCCGGTATAAATAGGCCGCGGGTGGCCGAGCGAGGCAGTTCAGTTTGAGCGATCAACAAAGCGACTTCGAAGTGAAGACTAGTGATCAAGAGTGATACCAGCGGAAATCTACGATATTGGCTACGACCTCGGACATCGTTAGTGCTTAGTGAGTGTACCTAGTGCTTAGTGAGTGTACCTAGTGCTTGTGTTGGACCTAGTGCTAGTGAATAAAGTCTCTGAAAGAGTCAGCAGGTCTTTCTCTCCAAATCGTTCGAACCCTAACACGCAACAATACCTTAAAAAGTAGGTAAAATGTTGACGGTTAGGCAATCAATTGTAAAATAGTTAAGATCGTATTATTTATATAGTCCTTGTGTGTCATTTGTAGTATAAAAAAGAGTGTTAACCTTAGTCTCTATAGACAAGTCTGTAGATTTTTTAGGGACTTTCATAAGTGGCCTCATCACACAGTTTAAGCGCTAAGTCTTTGTTAAGACGATAGCGATTAACAAATTACGCTTCATCAAGAATAATAAATGGATTGTAATTTTTTCGTAGCAAACAGCGCCTCTTTCGGAAAGCTTGCTCGGTTTCAATAAAATTGAAAATTTCATATTCATTAGCCATCTATAAATAAATGAGACAATAACTATAGACATATACTAAAATACAATATTTATGGGCATATATATCATTTATTTAATAGATTTACTTACTTTATTGAACACAATAATTGTTTTATGTAATTATTTTACAAAATTATATTATATCCGTCTTGTATTCGCAACTTTTATAAGATTCCTAAATATGACATAAGAGTAAAAATGCTATTTGTCAAAATTCACTTCATGGTACGAATTGAATAAATGATATTATCATTTTCTTAGCAGTTTTGGTGTCGTGACGTCACAAAATGGCTAGAAAAGTAAGAATGTTAATACCCTTGCTATAAGGACGTCATGTTACGAAAAGCCAAAGTAAGATTATAGTATTCATGCTATAAGAGTTCATGGTAGGCCCACAGATTGATTGACAGCGGAAACCGGGCGGTCTCTAACCAGAAGTCCTTGGTTTCGAATCCAGGTGTTTCCAGTCCGATTATTATTATTTTTTTAATTTTTTCCAAAAAAAAAACCGAGCGAAGCTCGGTCGCCTGATATTATTATAAGTAAATAAGTAATAAGTATATAAGTATATGTCATCAATCATCAATATAACGAGCTGCATGTGGGTATATAAATGTAATAATTTTCGCTCAATATACTCGTACTTGTAAAATCAAAATATAACGCAAGGTAAGTTCTTTTGACTCTGAATTATTTGTAACTAGGGGCTTACCCTCGCTTCGCTCGGGTTCGTCCCTAGGTACTTGTTGTATATATTTACTTCGCACCGCCCGGTATATATTTGACTTGATTATCTGAATTACCATTTTATAAAGTTTTTTTTAAATTTCCTAATTTTTTTCGATATAGTATGTTATCCTTAAGAGATCGACATAATATGCCATCGGGGACTTTTTTGTAGACCTATATAAGATATACAATTCCACCAAACATAATTTTGTTATATCTAAAAGGGCTTAGGCAGAGTTTTCGTTGAAAGGTCCCAGACGGCTTATTTTTTCCGACACCTCCAATAGACATCATAATATTTTAGCCAATGTATACAAAAACTTGACAAATTATATATTAAAACCTTCCTGGAGAACCATTCTATTCATTAGTGAAAACTGCATGAAAATCAGTGCGGTAGTTTTTGAGATTATCGCGAACAGACATACGCGGCGGAGGACTATATTTTATAATATGTATAAAAGTCAGCATATAATGCAGATGTAACAAATGTTTTATATTATTATTTAATAAGCTTGTAACATTAACATAAATAATAATCAGTAATATGGCAAAAGGTAGAATTTAAGGTGGTTGGGGTTAGAGGTAGCGCTTTGTCCTTTGATGCCCACACGCGTAGGCTGCAATTATCATCACTCGTTAGAATAGCTTGGTTAGAATATGACATGGTTAATATCACTTATAATCTTGGACTTTCTTTTATTATTTACATTATTAATATATGGAATTAAGAAATTTACCAAATACCACTTCTTAATTTCTAAAGATTTTTTTTGATTTATTTTAGGGAAAACTGTGCGGATATAAGGGATATGTATATTTAGAAAGGTAGTATGATGTATAGGCTTACCGAGAATAAAAGATGAAAAAGAGTAGCTTAAACGGTTTTAAGGAGATTTCATTTTAGTGTCTATATTTGTTGCTCAAGTTTGGGCTCTGAATTTCTTAACAGTTGCTTGAAGCAGTTAACGTTAAAGAATCCAGCAGTTAAAATTGGAATATTCAAATTGTAATACATAGTAGTAGCGTAGTTTACCGGTTATCTTACGGTGAAGGAAAACATTGTGAGCAAATCAAACATGTTCTCGAAAGACATGACGTGTTGTCCGTCTACCTACACTTGGCTAGCATGGTGGACTATGGCTCTTTAAGTGACACTTTGTATTAAAGAGAGGCCCATGCTAAGCAGCGAGACGTTAAAAATGGCTTGAACGTTACCTGGTAATTGAAGGAGACATCTAGAGGGTTAGTAATTTGCACGATGTATATATCCTTAAAAGTTTAATTGATTCGATACATTAAATAAAGGACTTGAGGGAGCTTCTCTTAAGTCTATTCAAATAGTACACATTTGTAATTTAATCCCTGAACAAGGGTTCAGAAGGCGTGTCTGAATACATTGATTTAGGATATACCATTTATACTTATCTTTTATGGAAAGGGATAAACACGTAAATGTCCCTTTTCGATCCTTTATTATTTCCGGTCTAACTGGTTGGATATTTAAATAGACTCTAATTTTATTTTTAAACTCATCTATATTATTTACAAACGCGTAAATGAGAGCTTCTAATAAGTAATTATAAATATATAAAAGTACGTATCCAAATTACTCTCAATCGTTCTAAAATTATTTAAACACAATATGTTTATTCCCTTTCATGAAGTAGAATATTATCGCAGTGTGTTACCTTCATTGGGCAAGAGGTCTGATAGTTTTCTTGCACAAAATAAGGGTATTATGTATGTATTATTTAAGGAATATAACTTGTATTTCTTCCATTATTTCACGTAAATTCCTAGTATTGAGATTCATTATTTATTTATTGAGAAAAAAGTTAAATATACTTAATATAAATATATATACAGAAGGAAATTCGATAAAACTAAATAATTTAATTATAATGTTTAAACTATTTATTCGTTTTTTTTTTGATTTCGTAAATCTAAAGAAAATATTATAATAATGACTCGAAAAATACTTATACTTAATAACAAATGTCGGCGTCTTCTGAAATAAGAGTTCATGAGCTTCCAAGACGTAAATTATTATTATCATTTATTTTTAATCAAAAGAGATATCTTGATTCTTTAATAATAATCAAGTTATGTACTTTTTCATTTCATTTGAAGCTAAATTATAACGTTTATTATTTTTAAAATTTAAATGTTATAACAATATTTGACTGCTTATAATAACAATTGTATACAAACTTATCTGAAGTTATTTCTCGAATGAAAACTAAACTATTCTTTTAAAGGTTTATTTTTAACTAGTCCACGCTTACCGAAATAACCGAGTACTCAGTGTTGAGCGTCTATTTTTAGCCGCACCGGGGAAAGTGAGGCCGTAGCTCAATTGCGAGCGAGCTCCCTCTACATATACGTAACTACGAGTTTCTATAGCCGCAACGTCTTGTGCATTCGTAAACAGAACATGGATTTGGTTAGGCAAGGCACAGATTCGTAGCTACTTTAAATAGTTTTAGCTAATTTTATTTACAATTTAAGTGCATCAGCATAAGTACGTATTACGAGTAACATAATTTGGATTAGGGAACTAATATAAATTAGGTACTGTTACGTTGTAACAAGGTTTTGGAAATGTAAAGTAGATACATATCAAAATTTTTACACACAAACAAACAAAAATTATTAAATATAAAATTAATACATATTAAAACCTTTACACACAAACAAACAAAACTTTGAAAATATAAAATTAGTACATGTTAAATCTTTTCGAACAAACAAACAAAATAACTAGTTGTCACTATCGTATGAAAGCCGCGCGTTTTAACTAGCGATGCATCGAAATGACCATATAAGGTCATTTGTTGGCGAACAACGGGCTAATTACCTGCAAATGTTTCTATCTCGCTCGGTTCTAAAAAGTTCGATCATTACTATCCCTGTTCCACATAGAATTTTCTGGAACATAGACAATAGCTTGAGGCGTGACTATCTTCGGTTGATCTATTTCTTTCCATATCTCCATCTCATCTCACACGAATATTCTAGAACCTGAGCGTACGATTGTCGCCTTAGGGAGGGAGTAGGCCGTTCCAATATAAATACGTAAAATCGTAGTCGCGAAAAAAAAAAGAATTCGACACCAAAGTTCGCACGACAATAATTATGATCGTGATTTATTTGTTCTCATTTTAAAAAGTATTAAAATCAGTGTTTTGCTAATATAAAAAATAAAATGAAAATTAAAAGCAATTTGTTCATCTTCTAACCCCCTTGGTAAGTTTAATATAATTAATTCTATAGTTTTGCTTGCTATTTACTAGTTCTTCAACATTTTATAAGTGTAAAGATTGCTATGAATATATATATATTTCTTAATTGTGGCTTACTACGTAACGAAATGTGACATTGCGTATCTTAAGATTAGTAAAATATAATTCTATCTATTCGATCATTCTAATAAGTTTTAAATATGTCTCACCGCGTTATTTTTCTTTATTAACATTCTATTATCAAATCAATTTTTTCCAAATCAGTCCAGCCAATTATAATATATATATACACATCATATTAATAATATATTAATAATCTATTTAATACCACTGTGTATTCCACGCGTGTGTTTTTTTTACATAGGTGGCTTTTATGTAATTAATAAGAACTTATTATTTGAAAATATTTATCTTGTTTAAATCCTTATTTAATACTTTTTAGTCTATTAAATTGCCACCTACAAATTGTTTACTTAATTGACCATAATATAATTTATAAACTTGTAGTAATGTAATTAAAATGTTCGTTCGTTTAGGCTTTATAGTTAATTGTATGATAGTTTAAAATATTATATATTATAAACTATATTTCCTAGTGTATTAATATGTATATTGTAACAAAAGATAGGATAAGAAACTTTTCTCGATGTACCGGCGAAATAAATATCAATGGTCATTGCTTCATTCGACATATTTATTTATAACTGCCTACAATCACTATAACTTTAATTAATATTGTGATTTATTTTTTTTGTAACTCATAACGTAGTGGAATGGTGATCGTCCGGTATATAAGTAGTTGAGGTTTGATTCTGAGTTGGGTATTATATAATTGAATATTTGATTTTTCCGAATTTATTTATTTTATGTTCTAACCGGATTTTAATCTCACCACTCCACTCCATTTAATTTAATTGCTTCACGAAAGATGCCGACGCCCACTACTGGTCACACCTGTGCCTGGGGGTCGGATCTTTCGCGCTTCAAGTTTTTTATTCGACGCATTCCAGGAAACTGGGGGTCCACAGTTTGGATTGGAAAATTCCACGGTTGGATTGAAAATTCCACTACTTGGTTCGAAAATTCCACCGTGTGGATAGAACATCCACCCTATAGATGGAGAAGTAAAAGGTGCGGACCTGAGAAGTTCCCCGTACATCTTGTGCACGACGGGATGCACCTTCCTGTCGGGTCGACTCCAGCTGCTTGAGGCCCTTCGATAATAACACCCGGTGCCACAGGGCACCTCCCTCGCCTCCACGTGTCACCGCGTCGATAACTTAAGATAAGTCCCCAGTGCACTTAGGTGATTTTATATGTAACATAGTACGAAAAAAAGTTTTCTGTGCTGAGAACCCACAGTTGGGGTATATATATATTGATATTTAGTATTAATTATTAGTATAAATTCTCTTATGTGATTTCTCATATTTATCTTGTGAATAAACGTTTGTATTTTTTTTCTTTTGTGTTTATTTATTTGTGCCCGCCGTCAGGCGGTCGTAACAAAGTGGCGCCCACGTTATATAAGGCAAGCACAGCGAAGTTTTTTCGTACTTTTATGGTGTCAGTATTTTTCAGTTCCAGGTGGTAGGCCTTTGCGGACGAGGCCGAACGGGGTAGTACCACCGACCCGTTTCTCCTTAAGAGGAACGGGTAGCCGCTTATTGTCTTCTGGCTCCGCCGGGTAATCAAACAACATCTCCGATTACCCACATACGCGTGAACTGCACAGTGGGCATATTTTTTTTTTACATTGCATTCTAATTTTTATGCAATTACATTTAATTTTTTTTTATTATTTATATTTTGCAATTGTATTCGTGCGTAATTGACATTTCCTTTCAGGGACTTTTTTTTTTGGTGCATTTATTGCATTCATAATTTTTTTGTCACAAATCATTTATTGTTTTGTATTTTTTTTTCTTTTCGCTCTGGAAAGATAATAGCGGTTACGTACATTATTTTACATCGTTCTCAATTTATATTATTTTTTTTTTTTGCCACAATTGTCACATTCCGTCGCGTATTATTAAAAATATTTCAGTTCACTAATTTAATTTCAACTAAATGTTTTACAAAATACTAATTAACTTTAATATATATAAAGCCATTTTAACCTTAATATAGGTGTATAATAATATTTATTTAAATTAGATTGAACTTAGACAATTTCTTTAAAAATAATATTACTTTAAAATGGACCGTACCATTAAATATTTACATTTAACTGAACCGGAGCTCACGTATGAAGTAGCCATACGCGGTTTAGAACCTAAGGAAAGGATTAACGACCTTAGAGTACAAATAAATAAAATCGTTTCTGTTATATTATTATGTTATTATATTACGTGAATTATATACGTGGATTTATCTTTACATTTTTCGTTATGTTTTGTGGGTTCGACTCATTTTTTTTTAGTTGTTAATATTATAATATATTAGCATTTGTTTATTTAATCATGTATCGGCAAATATTAAATTCAATTTAATTGCGTTCGGTAAATGACTATGTTTGTCTTTAGCGGATTAAAACAAGCCTACACGAATTTTGATGTTTTTGGGGAGTTTTGTTTTGTTGTGTATGACTTCTTTATAGGTCTACACTAGTTTTGTTTTAATTGCGTGTGCAATTATTTTTTTTTTAGCGGAGTATGACAGTTTCTTGGTATAGGTCTACTCGTCTGCTGCTTTTCTTTCGTTACAGCGGGTCGTGACTGTAACAAATTCGCTAAAGACTAGACATACTCACAATGCCTTTCAGTTTACTTAATCTTGTTCTAAACAATTGCTCACATATTTATCATAGACGTCACGTTAACAGTTCGATTCTTGTTCCTTGTTACGTAGTAATTCAGAATATCTGCTTAACAAATTTTTTTTCCTTTTTTCTCTCGTCTACAATAATTTTAAACTAAAAATTTGTTTGCGTTTCGGTCTCTGTCTACGTTTGTCTTTGATGAATTAAAATAAGCCTACACGGAAGTTGATGTTTAGTCGGGAGATTGTTTTTTTTTCTTTTTGCATTTTACACTTTATAGCGGGTTATGAGCCTTGTATGGGCATAATTCGTTTATTGTTTTGCGTTTTGCGCATTTATAGCGGGTTGCGACCTCTTTTATGGTTCTGATCCGTCGTGTTGTTTTGCGTTCTACGCGTATAGAACGTGTAATTTTCTCGTTACAGCGGGTCGTGACTGTAACAAATTCATCAAAGACCAAATGTATTTCACAGTGCCGATTCGTTTGAATGTTTCACGTTACAATATTCTTCTTCATAGACGCTCTTTGTTATGCAGTGCTGTCCTCGAGTCCAATCGTTTAGTAGATTTGTACTCTAGTTGTATGGTAGTCTGATGATTATAAATTTTATTAGACAACTGTGACAGGTTGTATGCTAGGTTGTATGGTAGGTATTTGTTAGTGGACGTATGAACGTGTGAGACAGTTACTGGGCGGTTCTATCCTTTTTAGGCGCTTACCGCAGCGGATTTTACTACGTAAAATCCTTTCTCTGGGAGAGGGGGTATTGTTACGTTGTAACAAGGTTTTGGAAATGTAAAGTAGATACATATCAAAATTTTTACACACAAACAAACAAAAATTATTAAATATAAAATTAATACATATTAAAACCTTTACACACAAACAAACAAAACTTTGAAAATATAAAATTAGTACATGTTAAATCTTTTCGAACAAACAAACAAAATAACTAGTTGTCACTATCGTATGAAAGCCGCGCGTTTTAACTAGCGATGCATCGAAATGACCATATAAGGTCATTTGTTGGCGAACAACGGGCTAATTACCTGCAAATGTTTCTATCTCGCTCGGTTCTAAAAAGTTCGATCATTACTATCCCTGTTCCACATAGAATTTTCTGGAACATAGACAATAGCTTGAGGCGTGACTATCTTCGGTTGATCTATTTCTTTCCATATCTCCATCTCATCTCACACGAATATTCTAGAACCTGAGCGTACGATTGTCGCCTTAGGGAGGGAGTAGGCCGTTCCAATATAAATACGTAAAATCGTAGTCGCGAAAAAAAAAAGAATTCGACACCAAAGTTCGCACGACAATAATTATGATCGTGATTTATTTGTTCTCATTTTAAAAAGTATTAAAATCAGTGTTTTGCTAATATAAAAAATAAAATGAAAATTAAAAGCAATTTGTTCATCTTCTAACCCCCTTGGTAAGTTTAATATAATTAATTCTATAGTTTTGCTTGCTATTTACTAGTTCTTCAACATTTTATAAGTGTAAAGATTGCTATGAATATATATATTTCTTAATTGTGGCTTACTGCGTAACGAAATGTGACATTGCGTATCTTAAGATTAGTAAAATATAATTCTATCTATTCGATCATTCTAATAAGTTTTAAATATGTCTCACCGCGTTATTTTTCTTTATTAACATTCTATTATCAAATCAATTTTTTCCAAATCAGTCCAGCCAATTATAATATATATATACACATCATATTAATAATATATTAATAATCTATTTAATACCACTGTGTATTCCACGCGTGTGTTTTTTTTACATAGGTGGCTTTTATGTAATTAATAAGAACTTATTATTTGAAAATATTTATCTTGTTTAAATCCTTATTTAATACTTTTTAGTCTATTAAATTGCCACCTACAAATTGTTTACTTAATTGACCATAATATAATTTATAAACTTGTAGTAATGTAATTAAAATGTTCGTTCGTTTAGGCTTTATAGTTAATTGTATGATAGTTTAAAATATTATATATTATAAACTATATTTCCTAGTGTATTAATATGTATATTGTAACAAAAGATAGGATAAGAAACTTTTCTCGATGTACCGGCGAAATAAATATCAATGGTCATTGCTTCATTCGACATATTTATTTATAACTGCCTACAATCACTATAACTTTAATTAATATTGTGATTTATTTTTTTTGTAACTCATAACGTAGTGGAATGGTGATCGTCCGGTATATAAGTAGTTGAGGTTTGATTCTGAGTTGGGTATTATATAATTGAATATTTGATTTTTCCGAATTTATTTATTTTATGTTCTAACCGGATTTTAATCTCACCACTCCACTCCATTTAATTTAATTGCTTCACGAAAGATGCCGACGCCCACTACTGGTCACACCTGTGCCTGGGGGTCGGATCTTTCGCGCTTCAAGTTTTTTATTCGACGCATTCCAGGAAACTGGGGGTCCACAGTTTGGATTGGAAAATTCCACGGTTGGATTGAAAATTCCACTACTTGGTTCGAAAATTCCACCGTGTGGATAGAACATCCACCCTATAGATGGAGAAGTAAAAGGTGCGGACCTGAGAAGTTCCCCGTACATCTTGTGCACGACGGGATGCACCTTCCTGTCGGGTCGACTCCAGCTGCTTGAGGCCCTTCGATAATAACACCCGGTGCCACAGGGCACCTCCCTCGCCTCCACGTGTCACCGCGTCGATAACTTAAGATAAGTCCCCAGTGCACTTAGGTGATTTTATATGTAACATAGTACGAAAAAAAGTTTTCTGTGCTGAGAACCCACAGTTGGGGTATATATATATTGATATTTAGTATTAATTATTAGTATAAATTCTCTTATGTGATTTCTCATATTTATCTTGTGAATAAACGTTTGTATTTTTTTTCTTTTGTGTTTATTTATTTGTGCCCGCCGTCAGGCGGTCGTAACAGTACTTAAAATAAAGCTTTTGATGGCTATTTAATTAAAGTTTTCTAGTACATACAAAAACCTAAAATTGTTACTTTTCCTAAAATTGATTTAAATGGATTGGTAATCTTTAAATTGTATCGTAGAGAACTAACAAGCCATCTTAATAAAGTTCGGATACCTCATCTAATCTTCTTAATGCTTTTAAAGGATTATCATGTTAGATTTAATAGGAAAACTGATACGAGAAAAAGCCCCAGTTCTATGGTTTCAAAACAGGGCATCATAAAAAGCTTACTCCACAAATCGCCGGAAGATTGGTGGGCTCACCATCAACTTATAAGAAAAAGGTGCCAATCAGGCCCACACCACAAGTGAACTTGTAGACTAGAGATGCCGACGTGAGATTTGGCGTATTAAATGAGAGAGGGCATCACTATTAAGTTTCTGTCCCGGTCGAAAAAATCGTAGATATGCGGGGCTTGTCGAAAAGCAATATGGTTTAATGTAATATCTGCCTTATGAAGAAGACCTTCTTCTTATTGATTTCTATTTCAAAATGACTAACGATGACTTCTACGATGCTTACTATGTAACTACTTAGCGCGCAATAAATAATATTTCAATTAATTATTATATGTCAGTAAATACATATAAATTATAATGTATTTATTTTATTTTAGGTCCAAGATGGCCGCCGCCACAAAATGGCGAATTACATATATTTTTGCACAACTTCCTCGATATGGGTTTACAACAAAACTATCTCAATATGGGTTTTCAACAAAACTATCTCATTTACCTCTTTATCATAACTTCACTTCTCTGGATTATTTGATTAGCGTTACAACGGTGAAGCATTTGAACCATGCCTTTACGTACAGAAATTCTTGAATTGAAGAATTGCGTCTTTATAGCATTGCGTCATTATAACCTATTTCCTTAATTCTAATGTTTATTTAATTTATTCTATATCTGCGTTTCAAAATTTGGTACTAGATGAACGTGATTTTAAAGAAAATCATGCAATGAGTATACTATCTGTATCTGCAATTATTCTGTCTTGCAACTACAACTTTTATCCCAGTTTTGATAGACAGCCACTTTAAATTATATTAATTTTGGATTTGTGACGTCACTAACTTATAACTACGAGACAGTCTTTTTATACCACTGTCGTTGGTAAATGCTTGTTAGTTGTTTAAGGAATAATTTGTCCATAGTAATAGCACAATGCGGCACCGCAGACTGTATTAAGAATTCAGAATGACGCGGACGTTAGCTTTAAAGTCTTTCATAAAGGCTTGTCATGGATATAGCCAGTATGCAACGTTTATAGCTTTACACGTGGCGTTAATGCATATATTACATGCAATATACATTTATAGTAAATAGTAGTAGTAGTGTTATAATATGATTTATTAAAATATTCTATTTGCAGTAAGCAAATTTAGTATGACTTAATGGATATAGTAGACCTCAAAGGTTATATTTCAAAGAAAATTTTAGCAAGGTAATATGTACAAGTTTTAAAGTTCTAAACGCTGTACTTTTATACTTTTAACTTGCTTTGCTGTAAAGTTTCGTTATTATAACATAGTTGAAAGTTTTTAACTGTTTGAGAAATGTAGTGAAGAGGCCTACAATTTTTTTTAAAAGTTTGTTGGAAATATAAACGTTTTTGCTTATAAATTGCTATTAAATAAAATTTGCTGCAATATTTATATATAAGTAAAGGAGTTAATAATAAATTTCAATTTTCCATTTGTTATTGAAATAAAATGAAATACATTATACTTATATATATACATCATTTTATGTTATTTGAGGCAACCCGACCTGAGGATACTTTGCACAGTAATTTTTTTGTCTACCTTATAGTAGGTAGAAATACTAGTTATAAAATATTATTAGTCTATCTGTAAATGTCGTATCTAAATAGCTTTCCTATAATTGAATGATACCTGAGATTTTGTGAGTCCGAACACGTACATGTACGAAACCCAAAGTACCTATAACATTTTATAATTTTGTATTATATTACGTTGACATGTATCTAATACTTAACATTTTTGTGTAAGTCAATTATCAGAAATATTTTTTGTGGTATAAAAAAAAGGATAATCATCCTTTTTTAGTAATTTTTTAATGAAGTATGCTCAAATAAGATGATACTCGTAGTAGCTCGAACAATTCGTTTGTTCATTATTAATTACAACAACGTGTAAAGCTGGTATTACAATTAAGCATCTTGGGACATACTTAATTGATTGATATCACCCTTAATTTGTTTTTCACTAGAGAATATTGTTTGTAAAATAATAAAAGTGTCGAAAAAATCATTTCAGTTGACTTACAGCACTTTTAATGACGCAGTCTATAGAATTAATAAATATTTGTATGTAGTTGGTAAATATGATTTGCTTATTTTAAAAGGGTTTGTACATATTAAGTATATGACTTAACAAACTTCATGATGTGGGCGCAGGAGCGACCGAGGGATCAAGTGACTCAGACATAGTGGCGGCGAATCTTAACTAACTGCTACGAGTACTACGAATTAATAATATCAATATAAAGTGTATTCTTTTGTACCTATTTTTGGACATTTAAAAAAATAGTGTTATTGATACATATATATGCAAGGAATAAATTTACAAAATATATCACGTATTCATATGTAAGAAATCAGTTTTTTAAATAATTTTCGTTTACCTAAATTTAAATATTGAAAACGTACAAACTTAAAAAATACCTAAATATTGTGTAGGGCTTGATATGGTGTAAGTGACAACAAATAATTTTACATATGTCAATTTTAAATAACAATAATTTATATTACCGTTATAACCTGTTTGTTATTACGAATTCAATATTTTACTATTGTCGAGAAAATAAAATTTAGCAAAGATACTGAGAGTTAAAATCAATGCTAAGCTGAAATGCTTTTGATTTAAGCTTATTTACTGTTTAAAGTAACTTTGTTTCGCTGCAACAACTGCTGGTGATTTATTCGTTGAAACTAAAGGAAACAATAGTATCTAATTTGTTCCTCTAAGAGCAAGCTAGACAGTTCTTTGACTTTCAAGTAGGTACTGTTGAATACGCTATAAGTCAGATTGTGGTTATTGAAGCAGTTACAAGTAGGTTCCTTTTAAATAAAAATATCTTTTCTTATTCTTACGCGGATTTTTTGTGTTTTTGGTTTCAAGAAAGTATTAAGTAGGTACTTCCTACTCGGTAGGTACATCATATCATTCATACATAGAACATGTTTTACATTCGGATACATACTACTACATTTCTAAATTTTTAAGGATATTCTACGTCATAATGAAATAAACATAAATACTATTTTTATATTGTCTCGGTTGATATTTTACCTATCCAAGTACGATGCGCACTGATGAACGCAACCACTACCGCCAGCCAGATAGCGCGTATTATGTCCGGAAGAGTTGGAGATCTCTGCCAGCGTATCTAAAAACTGGACTTACTGAAATTCTTGTTTTTCCCGACGTTGCTAGCTCTCGTACCATTAATAAAGTTATATTTGAAATATTTTAATTTACCTCAATTGAAACTGTTTAATCTTTATCCTATATGCTGATGCGTTTTAAGAAGAAATCTTTTATTAATTCTAAGAACTTTTTGGTCGAAGAGAGTGTTCCTAACTATCAGCCAATAAATATTTACAAGGCGTCGTCGTACGTGCTTGCAAAGGTTTGTTTCGCAAGTTCAACTTCATTCGTTGTGCCTTGTTTCCTTACTACAGCATGAAAAGATTTTCGTCGTTTAAAGTCGTTATTATATTATAAAAAAATAAAACTTCAATACTGGCTCACTAATAACCTCACAAATAATAGCTTCGGTACGGTGATCTCAGATCAAGTAAAACAAAGGTAGATAACCACACAGCCTATATTATTACTGAAGCTACAAAAGCCAGCTTCTATAAGTAAACACAGTACACATATGCATCAAACCACGCTCATTTTCGTGAGTATCTTACGGATCGTCATGCAGTGAGTTATAAAAGTGAACAAAAAATCTGAAGGAATATCGTTTCACATGTAAGTACGCACAAGACTATATTTTTGCATGTTGTTCTCAATTGACTCAATTCTCTTGTAATGGCTGTATGTTGTTCTAACACAATTTTGAAAATATTCGACTTAATTTTTGTGTAATGCTCTGCCTAGATACTAATAGATTTATGGATATATCAAGGCTCTCTATCAATGATCCTGTTCTGTCTGAAGTTTCTAATAGTGCACAAATTGTAACCAAAAAGGATGAAATCAAAAAGGATGAGCCATAAACTCACGCATTTTCATAGCCTTTATAGAAATAGTGATAGATGTATAACATTAATTCACATTTGCAGTAGTACTCGTGCATTTATTTCTTTTTTAAGTCAATAATTTAGGATTAAATATATATAATGCTCATTATGTATTGTGTCTGTGAGGAGATGTTTTTATCTAGAGTAAGACAAAAATAATCATCGAATTAGGTTTTTTATTACAATTTTGTTACTATGTTTAAAATACTCATCGTCCAATTTCATGTATACATGTATATACAGTGTATAAAGAAGGTGAACAAAGTTAAGGTGAACGTAGTCGCGAGCAGTGGCATGTTTGATAAATTAATGAAATTAAAAAAATATAGTGGAAATTATTTGCTAAAAAACCCTCTATAAGATTGCTCCGATGTTATTTTATTGTAAAATGACCACAAAATAAGTTATAACGCCCGAAAGAAAATTTGTGCAAAGGTTTTCAGCTATTTTTGTTTATAACTTTTTTACTTTCCATTTTAAGATAAAAAGTAACAGAGTAGCTTATTTACGGGATATAGCGCGAAAACCCTTTGTACCGGTTTTTCCAAAATGGCGGCCGGAGGACAAAGGCGGCGACCCCACAAAATTAAACTTAAGCTTATACTGACCCCCCCTACACATCAAAAAAATAAAATTGCTGCCTCTGAAAAACGCAACCCTAAATGTAACTTTTCGAATAAAAACTATAAAAACAAATGTGACATGCTCGTAGACTTAGATTCGTAGATCTACTACGCGGATATCATTGTATTCGTAGAAGGTGCTACGGCGTATTAAAGATGTTTTGTAGAAACATTGCTTTATAATTTAAACTTAATAATTTTATTTAAGACTAGTGATCTGCAACGACTATTTTGTGATATAAAGTGTATATATTTATATCTATATTATTTATATCTTTATTATTTATATATTTATATATAGGAGCTGTTCTATAGATAGATTGACTCATCAAGATATCTCTGGAACCATAAGCCGTAGAGACTTGAAATTTGGTAGAAATATTCCTTTCGCCGAGTAGAGGTTAGCTAAGAGCGGATTTTACGAAATTCTATCCCTAAGGGGATGAAAAAGAGGGACAAAGTTTGTATGGGACAACGTGATTCCTTGGTCCAATCTGCTTCAAATTTTGCGGGTAACAGCTAGTAGGTATATATATATATATATATATATATATATATATATATATATATATATATATATATATATATATATATATATATATATATATATATATATATATATATATATAGAGGAACCAGTTTTACTTAGGCCAGATTATTCCTTTTTTGAATAAAGTAAAGAATTCTATACGACTAAGTTGCTCTTAGTTAAACTGACTTATTCATTTTATCGTGAAAAGAATTAAAATCATTTTAGTAGGTAGGTAACTTATCGAGAAAATTGTGGTGTGGATGACCAATATATAATTGTCAATTATATATTGACCAATATAATTATCAATTATATATTGGTCATCCACATATGCAATTGTATTACTGTATGTATATAAATATATAATTTTAGAATAGACATTATTTGTACTACTTTATTCATTATTCAGACATAAAATCTATGGTTTTTATCCTCTCTTTTTTATAAGTTTAAATTTAAGTTTGATATTAGGGCCGACGGGAAAGTTTTAAACATAATACATCTGAAAAGTTAATGTTTCTATTCATAGCTTAAACTTACAATGCTTAGTTCTATTCTCAGTTTGTTTTATAAAAGGAGAACAACAATAACGGTATATTATTGAACCCTCTATTGATATTGACTTCAAATTATAACTTACGATGAATCGACTTTTTTATAAATATTGAGAGGCATGATTGTATTTGTATAGCAGTGAGTCACGATTAAGAATCAGTCGTGAGCGAGTGAGTGTCTGTTGAAGAATGCTTCTCCATTAATCATACAGATTACTAGCACTTTATTGCTACATTGAAACGACGGTACCACACTCAATGAAAGTTTTTCTTTGAACTTAGATTTGAAAAACAGATTTAGGCTTTTTTCTAAACTGCCTTTCACTGCTTTTAAATTCAAATTTAGCAAGTACTAAAAAAGTAGTGTATGTTAGTAAAAAAGGTTCAATAGCAATATTAAGCGGACATGGAGGTGGCCCTCCTTGGTGGTAGTGTGCTATGCGGGTTGCTTCAGGTACTTCCTTCAGGTGTGATAGCAGAGTGGACTATGGAGCAACCCCTAGGCTGCGTGGTCTGCTTCGGCAGGCCTGGAGTCGGGGCGTTGTGGTTGAATGTGTAAGCGATCCTACGATGTTCCATTAACACGGAGGTGGTTTTTTGGGTTTTAGTGGGTAGTACTGGCTATTGTAGTCCGTGAGTGAAAAAAAAAAAACAATCTACATCACTCTTGGATCCAAACAATAATTTCTAAGAAAAAAATCACGTCGTTCCGTAGCACCATGAAGGTAAAACTAACAAACAATTATTGATTTTTACTGAATATAAGTAAGAAATCTGTATCTAAGGTTTTTTTATAGGTTGTTTACCTTATATATATACTCTTCATATAATTGCGTTTTAAAAATAGTTTACATGTGTCATTATTCTCATAAAGACATTTAACTTAACTTCTATACATATGTACCTATTTATAATCAATACATATACTCGTAAATAAAATGGAAGTGTCTTTTTTTAATTTCAAATTAACAGCTTTTAACTAAATGCACATGAAAGTATATACGGTACTTACATAAAAACAGAATATTTTTTTAAATTTTTGTCTATCTGTCTGTTTGTTCAGGCTAATCTCTGAAACGACTGGACCGATTTTGACGGGACCTTCATTTATAGATAGCTATAACGAGTAATTAGGGTTACTTTTATTTTATTAGAAAATTATAAAAACCGTTTAATTTTTTTAACTTACGCCCAGCGAAGCAGTTCGGGTTTGTTAGTAATAAATAGTAATAGTAAGTAATTGTATATGTTGTATTGGGTTGTTAACATGACCTCAATTTACGGGGTTGGTTCCGATACAACGATGATTAATTTAAGATTTTTTTATAAATGGCTAGATATTAGACAGGTATGTATCTTAAGCTAAAATTAACAGTATTGTACGTCATTACTAAATATCTCAAAGACAAGTTAAGTGTCCGTACACTATCGATCGAAAACCGAAGCACTAATTTATGTACTTAGCTCTACCAAACAACTAGATAATCATATTGTCTGTGAATAGATATAAAAGGGTCATTATAAAAACAGAACATCATTATTAAGCAGGTATTGATATATAATGTAATATATTACGTGAATACTCTCATGAAAATTTATAACAGCGACCTTCAACTTTACACTCACTCACATACCTAATAAATAGAAAATATTTTTAAAATAGATTCCTTAGTCTTTATAAACTAACACTTCATGCCTTCCTGTACCTACGTTAATATATTTCCTTCATTCATATAATTTTTGTATATTCTAGTTATGTGTAATAACTTAAATATATCTACAAGGGCAAGATATATAGGTATTTCTATAAGAAAGTGTTCGGATATAAACTTTGTTGTAAGTAAATGTTTAATCACAGTAGAACTGGTTCTATTATTAGTTAACTACATGTCATTTATCAGTCTCTTCGTTTCGCAACTAGTGAACAGCTATCGGAGCAATTTGTAACAAGACCGTATCCAGTTATAGCATTAAATGAAAATAGCATTTATTGACATTTTCGATATAATTCAAGTAGATGGAAAGCAATTAAAGTAAATTATATCATATTCTTGTAAACCAGTGAATGTTCCTAGTTAGTAAGATATGTTTGCAGTGCCTTATACACTGCAGTTAGTATTGTGTTTAAAATTCGATGCCAAGAATTGAACACGCCAAAGAAAAGGCAATATGTTGCTCAATCCACATCACAGTATTATAGTTCCGCCTATTGTGCTATTGAAGTGTTCGAAGTTATTTTACGACTAAAAATGTTAGCGTTAGACCCGTAAATTACAAATAATAGCTGATAGCTATTCGATTATGTTATTATCAAGCAACGGAAAAATTTTGTTAGTTTGATAAAACTAAATACCTACTACATAATAACAAAAAGTCATTACAAAAGGTAAAGACTGAAACTTACCTTATTGTTAAAATAAAAATAGAAGCATACTTAGTGGTTCAATATAATATTTTTATTAAAAAGGTCAACAAAGGTCAACCAATTTTGTGATATGCAAATCCTTGATAAGCTTGAATTTATAAGCGCATACGCCAGTACGAATGCAGTATTGATATAATTTTATTCTCATATATTTTTTAACCGATTTTGAATCTTTAATTCATATTAATAAATCATTGGCCAACGGACCATCATAATTTCTGACTAGGATAGATTTAAACGTGACCATATTGTAGAACACGTCTACATATTCATTAATTTGGACGCTCTTGGTTAAGTCCCTAGGATATAAAGGCTCCAAAATTTAGATTGGAAGTAAGTACTCTTAGGGTTAGCAAGCTTACTTATGTAGCGCCTAAGCTACGTATAAAATTGGTAAAAATTTACATACACCTAAGTTTAGAGCATAATTATTGGCAGTTAATAATTTCTTATTATATATGAAAATGTTGATTATTTATTTTATTTACTTATTTATTTAAAAGTACACCAACAACACACATATAAAAAACTTTACATCAATTAAAACAGCAAGTATTATGACGAATTTATTATCAACTAGCGGCTCACCCTTCTTCCGCTCGGATTCGTTACTAGATACATTTCAAAGGTTAATGTAGATTTCTCAGATATGTGATATTTTCCTACAGTAAATGTATCGTATATTTACTGGACCCATGTTACCAGTTATTATCATACCAAATTTTATTAAAACCTATCTCGTGGTTTTCTCATGAAGTCATATACAGACAGACGAACCGTCAAAATTCTACCTACAATCTATAAATACGGCCTCTATATCGATAATAATGACTAGTTCAGTAAGATTTCCAAAAAAATATTTAATGTACAGATTCGACTCAGTGACAATTTTATTATATCTATATCTATAGATATACCGACCGTTTGGAATAAAAGGGTTCCATCCAACATTTTTCTATATTTTGATTTTTTAACTTAATTATTTTTAACAAAAAAACAAAAACCGACTTCCAAACTTAATAAATCTAAACTAAAAAGTAGGAAATAATACTTTTAAGGACTTTGTTAATTTTGGAGTCGGTGCCAGCCAGGTATTTTATACCAAGATCCCAGAGCGTTCTGACATAACTTATTTTCACATGGATGAAACCTTCACGACTTAGTAGCGTCTAGTACTACTTTAAATACCTGCCTACTTGTGAAGCTTGCCCTGTGACACCTGGGCAGCTACCAGGTGAGAAAGGTAACTAAAAATATGAGTTATCTTACTTAAATTAGTATGGCTGATTTTTATATATATTGTGTAGAATATTATTCTAAACTAGAATTATAAAGTGTCAGACACTTTTCATGGACCAGAGCTTTTGTCAGACGCTTTAAAGCTCGACAAAAAATTAATGAACTTTACTTATTTTTTCATGTCTGACTTTTAAATATGTTATTCAAG
The DNA here is from genome assembly GCA_951802675.2 of Boloria euphrosyne. Lineage (NCBI taxonomy): Eukaryota > Metazoa > Arthropoda > Insecta > Lepidoptera > Nymphalidae > Boloria > Boloria euphrosyne. The sequence goes on along the minus strand of OX637879.1, from coordinate 6,049,835 downwards.
TAACCGTTACAAAGTTATATTTCATCAGTCAGACAAATTCGAGTGACCAAACATCCCCTAAGCAAAAATTATTCAGCCGGGAGTGCGAGCGCGAGAGCACTATGTGCACGCTTCTCAGAGTAAAAAATTGAAATGTATTGAAAATACTTACTAATTTCAGTCCAAGATTTTTGCATCCTTATTTCAATAAGATCCCTTTTTTTAAAAAAAAAAGATTTAAAAAGATTCAACCCATGCAAAATGTATATCTATATATTTGTCAAGTTGAATCTTTTTTAATCTCTTTGAGCCATTTCGAATCTTTTCGAATCTCTTTTTCTAATCAGGGATGAGCTTCAATATTAAGTAAAAAAATTTTCGTTATTATGTAAAGTGTAAAAATGTTTGTATAGAATTTAACATTTTAGTATGTTGATTCAACACAGATTCTGTAAAAAAGTCATCAACACAAATTTTTGTGTTAAATTAGACGAAAAATTTTTACTGTGTGAATTAATAAATATTAAAGTGAATTTATTTATTGCATGTATTTGGAATAGTGAATATATGAGGAGCCATTTTGTTTTAATAAATAATATAATATAATATTTGTCAGACAATAACAACGGTTGCCATGGAAACAATTAGTCATGATAGCTTTTATTTAATTTATGCACATTCATCTCACAGTAATAAATATTCATTAAAAGTAGTAAGTTTATTTTACCAAGTTTAAAACGTCGCTCGCAATCTATGACATTATTTTCAATGAAGTTTTTTAATCTGTTCGTTGTGTTTGCGTTCTCGAATTTAACGAATTAAATTTATAAACGTCGTTCACGAATTATTTTTAAATACATAGTTACTTCCGTCAGAAAAAAAATCTGAGATACTCCCCCTAGTCGCGCCTAAAGAAGTTTTACTTCAAAAACATGTGCTCTTATACAGGGACAGGGTTTAGGGGATTTTGTGTTTAGGGGATGTTTGGTCACTCGAGTTTGTCTGACTGATGAAATATAACTTTGTAACGGTTACTTGAATAACATATTTAAAAGTCAGACATGAAAAAATAAGTAAAGTTCATTAATTTTTTGTCGAGCTTTAAAGCGTCTGACAAAAGCTCTGGCCCATGAAAAGTGTCTGACACTTTATAATTCTAGTTTAGAATAATATTCTACACAATATATATAAAAATCAGCCATACTAATTTAAGTAAGATAACTCATATTTTTAGTTACCTTTCTCACCTGGTAGCTGCCCAGGTGTCACAGGGCAAGCTTCATAAGTAGGCAGGTATTTAAAGTAGTACTAGACGCTACTAAGTCGTGAAGGTTTCATCCATGTGAAAATAAGTTATGTCAGAACGCTCTGGGATCTTAATCTATTTTGATTATGTTTACAAATTGATAGATTAATCAAATATGTATCTATTTAGGGTTATTTTGCTTTGGCTGGCACCGACTTCAAAATTAACAAAGTCCTTAAAAGTATTATTTCCTACTTTTTAGTTTAGATTTATTAAGTTTGGAAGTCGGTTTTTGTTTTTTTGTTAAAAATAATTTATTTTTAAATTTTTAGCGGAAAGTAGATACGTATTGTGTTAATGACTATAAAAATGTACCTTCTATTATGAGGTAAACCTAATAGCCTGAAAGTATACAAGTATCCGTTCATAATTGCGTATTATATTGAAAGAATTTTCTTTAAACTGCTAACCGTTGAGGAGTTGTACCTTCCACCATCAGTTACGGTACGTGACTCAAATATCCATATAGCCTATAAAAGATTCGGCCGAGCATCGTTAATTTTCTCCTAAGAATTGAAGAGTTCCGATACTTTGTCTTGGATCCCATCATCAGAACCTTACCAAACTCTCATCAAACTACCCTTGAAGTATACCCTTTCCATTAAAAAAAGAATCATCGAAATCGGTTGGCGTGATATTGAGTTATTCGTCTATTTGTCGCGCAAATACTTAATGCAAATTCAAGACTTTTATGGTTTTCTCATGGATGCCATTATCAGAACTGGAAAATATTAAAATGGGACCACATGGGAAGCACTACCTTTCAAATAAAAAAAGAATCATCAAAATCGGTTCACCCAGCTCGAAGTTATGAGCTAACAAACATAAAAAAAAAAAAAAAAAAAAAACAGACGAATTGATAACCTCCTCCTTTTGGAAGTCGGTTGAAAATGTTTCATGTGACCATAACTTTGTTCTCTAAACCTTTGAACGTCATCTATTGACCCTTAATGAATTACCTGCATAAAAAAGTTCTATTTGTGAAATTAATGATTCAAAAAGTTCCATCTGAATCATGAATGTTAAAATCCAGATGGAACCATCTTATTCCAAACGGTCGATTATTACTTGACAGTTCTAGAGGGAAATTGCATTGAAAAAATTTTACGTTTATTTTAATACGACTAGGACCAGCATATAGTACCCTCCCAACGTGCGTTCAACTCGTTGTGCTGGCTCGTCGTCATTAGAGTCCGGCTAGTCACCAGGCACGTAGCTAAGAAACGCACACGCAGTTGGCCCACTTCGATGGGCGGGTGGGCGGTCGTGCCATGCGGGTTGAATACGTAAGCGATCTTGAGATGTCCCACATAACCACCTGCTACATACATTTTCGAACATTTAAAAGAGCCCCGATGGTATTTGCTATAGGCAATAAAACAAAACTTACATAATATATAGATTTCCAACCCCTATTTCACTAGTTTAGGAAATGACTTTTTCTGGGAGGATCGATTTTTATTGCTTAGTTTAACATACTTCCAAAAAGGAGGAAGCTTCAATGTTCGTCTGTAAAAATTTAAATAATGCATCATGTGAAATCGTATCACTACAAAAATTTATTTCAAATCGGTTCAGTACTTATTTTTTTATACTTATATAAAATAATAAAAAAAAAACCCCGACTTAAAAATAAATGTAATGCGAGATAAAAAATAACAAGAATTTCCGTCGGGGGCTGCCATCACTATTTTAAATTTTGATCGTAATATACTTCTAAAGGTCCTCACAGTAGGTGCACGGCCTACCCATTAAGGATGTAAGTATAGCGCTTAAAATCTCTAATTATTCATGTTACTATAAACCTTCAAAAGTAGTTCATTTAATGGCAGCCCCCGACGGATATTCTTGGTTTTTTTTATCTCGCATTACGTTTATTTTTAAGTCGGGGTTTTTTTTATTATTTCATCCTTTTTTAATAACCGTCGTGGGTTTTTTCAAAATTTTTAATTTTGTTTTTTATTTTAAACTTTTTAGAGAGCATAAATATTATATACATAACGCGCCGACGCGCCTATCTAAAAACATGCAGCGATCTAACCCGAACCCATAACTGAAAGCTGCATCAAAATCGGGCTAGTAGTTTTGGAGAAAAATGTCTTTAATATATAGTAGCTAATAATATAAAATATATTACTGCAGCGCCCTCTAGTGAGTTACTACCGTAACATCTATTTAAGAACCCTCACTTATCAACCACAAACTGCATCAAACTACTAGGACTAGTTTTGGTTCTGCACTAACAGTTGTTTACTGCAGCGCCCTCTGGTGAGTTGTCACCGTAAGAACTATTTAAGAAAATGCACGAATCAAACCCAAACCCATAACTGAAAATTGCATCAAATCGGACAAGTAGTTTTGAAGGAAAATGGCAACATGGATTTGCACTTATTTGTGTTTACTGCAGCGCCCTCTAGTGAGTTGTCACCGTAAAACCTAGCTAAGAACATTCACCAATCAAACCCAAACCCATCACTGAAAACTGCATCAAAATCGAACTATTAGTTTTAGAGAAAAGGTTTAACATTGATTTGCATAAATAATGTTTGCTGCAGCGCCCCCTGGTGAGTGATCACCGTAATACCTATCTAAGAACATGCAGCAATCTAACCCGAACCCATAACTGAAAACTGCATCAAAATCGGATCATTAGTTTAGAAGATAGGTGGGAACATTACTTTGCACAAACGCACACACAAACATCTCTCACCCTTAACGCATATATACCGTCTCCGTTCCGTCGTGGGTAAAAAATAGATATTGTGAGTGTAACTTAGGTAGATATTTGATATTTTAGATTTTTTTGTAGGCCTTTTTAGGACCTAGAATTTCTTACTGCATTGATTTTGATGTATCTCTTAAAATTTAGCCACCGCTAGCTTTCCAAGGTGGACACAATGAAAGCAATATTTTTAGTTTACCTTAGCAATATTTTTAGGTTGACCAAAATAAATAAGTTCAAAATCACTACACAAAATTTGGTTAAAGTCGGTTCAGTACTTTTTGTGTTAAACGATAACATATTATCTGTGTAACTTAGTTAAATGCAACAAAGAGTACATAAATAAAAATAAATAAAATAAAAGGAGATAAAGTTTCAATTTGCATAAAGTATACAGCCTATGAAAAAAACAAAAAAAGGACCATGTTTGTAGTAAGCATAATATCAACTTAGTCTTTTTTACTTAAGTACTTCTAATTGTTCTATCGACTTGAAAGTTTACAATTTCTTATAATTCCGATTATGGTACACTAATTTGATGTCGTCCTGACTCTATGATCTTGTGATGAAGTCAGAAGGCTTCTAGTCAGTACTTTGGGTTTGGGTTTAGTTGAATTTTAGAGTTCAAATACAAGCAAGTTTTTTAGTTAGTAGTCTTCATATAAACATAACATCACTTAAATAACTTATGTGATTTTTTTATAAAAACTATTTTTTTCTTACAACATCGCTCCTACTACGTTTACAAAAAAAAAAGTAAAGAAAATAAAGACCGATACAAAGATCCTAAATAGCAAAAGATAACTAAATGGATTTTTTTATTATGTCAGTTTTCCTAGTCTTTAGTGTTTGGAAGTTGGTATTTTGTTAATTTCATATTAGGAACTCTGGTGCAAATTTACTTGCTTTTTAGCCCTAGTGGCTTAGGATGTATGTTATCGGTTAATTTTCTTTATGGAGATCAGTCAGTTTTATTCCGTGCAAATGCTCGCAGCAATGAAAGCATTCTTTCGAAACTTAAATCACAGTCCTTAATAATTTAGTATTGTTAACAATAATAATCAGAAAGTAAAATAATGAAGTGTGTAGCTCCACAGCAACCATGTGGCTTATTTTCACTTTTACATTTAATACTTGTGTAGTGTAAAAAAAAGTGTCTTGTGGCAAATGGTGAGTCTACTCTGATTGCGTACACAGGGCAGTGCTGGCGGCTAGCCAATATTCTGATATTCTTGTTAGATGTTGTAGCAACCATGATATAATTGTTTTGTCGCTTTCAAAGAAGCTATTTTCTACTTTTTTTATTTTCTTATATAATATTTTCAAAAATTATAGTATGAATTGCAATGAAATAGAAACCTGGGAGAACGTCATAAGGTCAGAAACCTTCTCTTCTACTATGAAACGAAGAATGATAAGATTTTTGTCTGAGAAAATGGCTAAAGTTAGTGTTAGAATCAAATCATTTCTCAAGTTAAGGCTGGAGAAATTATTGTATTCTAATACTAACTGAACAAAGTAACATATAATTCTATTCATTATATTTTACTTTTTAAATTTTTAAGAGCCTCCTTAAAAGAATAACTCAAAAAAGTTTTAGAGGGCGAATTTCTTTTAATTTCCAAAACCGTAAAGATTTTTTTTTCAATTTCTTCTCGTTATTATAAAATTTTAAATGTATATTTTTACTAGCAATTCCCGAGGCTTCGCCCGCTTTCTAATCACTATTAAAAATAGGAATTGGTGGTAGGACGTCGCTTCTTGTAAGAGCTATCTAAGTTGTCTTGTAGGCAAGACGGTTCGCGTAGGATCGGCGATTGCATCAAGCGAAGCGGCGCGGCGCGGCGGCGCGCGCTTGAAGCAGCGCTTGCATTTTATTCTCGCGTCTGTATTTTTTTGCGATTACGGCTAAGATATTCTTTTAAATTATATGGTGTAAAAGAGTAAAATAATGTGCATGAAATGCTTAAAGCCTCTAACTTATTTAAAATGATAAGGATTAATACCGTATTTGTGTAAATAACTTTCTAATTACCGCTTTATAATTGCCCATTTTTTATACTATTAAAATGGATATAGTATGTTGTCCTTAATGTCTATCTAGACAAATGCCATCGCGGATTTTTTTGTAGATTCCACCCGTACATAATTTTTTTATATCTCAAGGGGTTTAGGCAGCGTTTTTGTTGAAAGCTCCCAGATGGCTTATTTTTTTCCGACACCTCCAACAGATATCATTATATTTTAGCAAATGTATACAAAAACTTGACAAATTATGTACTAAAACCTTCCTAGAGAACCATTCTAATCATTTGTGAAAACTTCGTGAAAACTTCTATCGCTGCCGTAGTTTTTGAGTTTATCGCGAACAGACAGACAGTTTTATAATATGTAAAGATATAGATTTCTATGTGTATGTGTCATGTCTCATGATACATAATATACAGAATACCTAACTGCTTAATTAACTCTCGCTGCAAAGAATTGAAAAGTTCCTAAATGTAATTTAAAAACAGTAAATTAAAAATATTCGACAAAGTAGGTTTTACGAATATTCTTATATATACTAAACAGAATTCAATTTAGTCTCAATTTTATTCAAACGAAATAAAGTTAACGTTTATGTCATGTTACGGGAAAAATAAATTTAGCCTTTGACATTTACGTGTGTGCTTAAGCTTCAGAGGTAATATCCGGATAAGTAGCTACATATGATTTCCTTAGCTTATATTATTAATGTAGAAATACTACTGTGTTTTTATTCTAGTAAATGAAGTATACAATTTATACTGATAATAATTGTTATAATTTTTTTTCCATTATGTGCTTAAGATACGTGAGATATTATAATATAGTGATTAGATCTAATTCAATTTAATTCTCTTCTCTCTAATGGCTTCAAAGCATGCCTGTCAGATTATTCCGCCAATATCACATAGAATGGAGAAGACACGAAGGAGATTGGCCAGTTAAATAGAGTCAAAAATCAATATTAAACTATTATAGTATAAGGGTAGTAAATCCTTACTTAACCTATGTGATTAGATCTAATTTGTCTAACAGCTGTATTTTGCCTCTCTTCTTCTGATTTTTTCATGTTTTCACTACTTATTCAAACATGCAGTATCAAGATTACTTTAATCATTACTACAGAAGTCAGCCATAGAGGCTATAGAGACCCGTGAGTAGTCACACTGAATGTGAAATAGCTCTCTGAAATGGGGTCATTTCCCTCTCTTTGCTATTTTTAAACTTTATTTTTTCCCTTAAGTAGGTTACAGAATAAAATATTATTTAAGAAAGTTTCGACATTAAGATGAAGCTATGACTATGTTATTGTTTATCAAATACCTACTAAGTTTGTAACGCATACTATAGCCACCCATTCCAATTGAAAGACGTCAGCTAAATAAATATTTAATTTAACTTTAAAAGTACATGGACATAACGTTACTATTGTAATGAAAAGCACCAGTGTATACTTTATTTTTATATTTGTATAATACTAAGTATATCAATTAATTACACCAAACTATAAGTACTTAACTAAAATCACAACTTAAGTAAAATCACAACCCTTCACAGTAACTCTGCTCAAAAGTAATGAATCCCGGTTCTATAAAGCACGCCTTATATATTAATTTTAATTTCAATCTACCCAAGGTGGGTAGAGTGAAATCAGTATTTTTATGCAACAACTTCCGTCGCAATCTAAAATCAAAATAGTCATTTTACTTCAATATCCGGTTTCGTATAAATTTAGTTTTCTTAGATAGTAACATTTGCATATTATTTCATTGAAAATAAATAATAATAATTATGTATTAGGTACTTTAAATATATCTGATAATTTTAGCATTAAAATTAATTGAATCACAACACTATTATAGCAAATTATTTCACAATAACTTAAATCACATTTTCTTAAAAACATAACTAAATGAGAATATAAAGCAAAAAATATATCAAAATCGATGATCATACCCGAGAAGGAGCGATGTTTTGTGATAGTAATAAGACGTAGTTCCATACTAGTATGTATACCTGAATATGTGTGATTATCCGTGTGGTCTTAGGCTTGATATGAACATATATGGCAATGAAGCAGGTGTTCTTTGGCAGTGAAGGGATGAGGCTTAGACGAGGCCGGGGGGCACCTGCGCGAGATGCAGCGCGCGGTGTGCAGCTGCCGCCAGCCTGTCTGGCGCCTCAGGCCACCTCGCCAGACCCCACTACTAGTTCACTTCGCTCCCCCACCCCTTCTTGTTTTCAACTTTGATTGATAATTTGTTACTGGAGTGCATTTCCGTTTCAAAAACAATATAATGTTTTATTCAATTGTTTATAATTATTGTAATATACACGACGTTGCAAACATTATCTATCTGACAAACGACATATTCCAATAATGTACTTTTACTCAATAACCTAATCCTTCAAAGTTTTTTTTCATCGAATTTGCGCGATTTTGCACTGCTCATAAATAATATATGAATATTTTTTGATTCACATATATGTACCATTTCAAGATAACTATGAACTTAAATTCATAATATTTTCCTTATATAATGAAATTACTCGTATCACAGTATCTTTTGCAAGCAGAGTCACTTTGTGTATAACTGCAAAACTTATTCGCGTTGAACAGTCGTTTTTGCAAGTACATTAATATTATACAGCACAAATTTTAGGCAAAAAAAATCCTAATGACTTGCTATTTGGCAAATAATGTAATGCTTCAATCCAATTTCTTAGCGTGGGCGCAGATGTCCTTGTACTTATTTTCGTAAACAATTGGATATTCAGTTTATATAACTCAATATGTTACTTGGCGCGAAGTGTGTATTATTTGAACCGTATTTTATCATTTTTACTGACGCAATATAGGTACCTACTTAGTTACGAATTTATATAAATAAATTTAAGTTTTTTAAAGGTCGATTATTATGCTTCAGTATAAGTTATATATTCTTATAATAAACTTAAAAAAATCTTCACAACAAATATTTACAAGTCTAATAATGCGGACGTTCTGTAATAATTAAAAAAGTGTTAAAAAATGAAATGGGTAAAGTCTACCTGACTGATCTTAATGATAATAATTGTTGTTCAATAAGAAGCTCGAATGCTTGGATATTAATGTGCAAGTTGCAATATTAGCAAATAGTAAGCCGACCGTGAAAAACAGTAGAAAAATATATTGTATTTGTTTTTCGATTTTTGAGTATTTATAATATCGCGAAAACTAAGTGAGATATCGAAAAAAAATATTTTTATTTTTCTTCTTATTTCGTCTACATCTTCACGAATCCGCCTTTCAACCGTGACGCAGTAAGAACTGTAATCGAGCCTAGCGCCAATTTTGGAGCTATAATAAAGCGAGAGATTTTAACAATTTCATATTTGACTGATAGGTATGATACGTTGCGTTTGCGTTGTTGTTATCTCTAATATATAAAAATCTCGTGTCACAGTGTTTGTTATCGAACTCTTCCAAAACTTAGTAGGTCTGAGAATAGGTCATATGCTATTTTTAATTCCGCTATGTGATAAGGGTGGCTCTCTCCAGAGATTTTATTTTTTATATTTTAGACCAAATTTTTATTTTTAAATAGTCATTAGAACGCGGGCGGAGTCGCGGGAATTGCTAGTAAATTATAAAATTAATACTAGAAATAAATATATTGGCTATAATCGAGGTTTGAAAATAGTATCTTACTTCTTAATTTTTTTCGCCTTCATTTAACTATAGTTTTATGCTGGTAATAAAAACAACACCACACATACAATAAATGGATCTCGTATTTTTGACTTCTCGGTAAATATTATAAAGTTCTAACTAAGGTACTCAGATCTGACTAGTTGACTACACTGAGTAATTTCTTAGAAAATTTTATTGTGATAGTCATTATTATCGGTACAAAGAGATACGCCCATCTCCAGATATTATAATTTGTCTGTTTGCCTTTTTTCTTTCTGTGTCAGCGTCACGAAAAAACCATTGCCAAACCAACCTGATTTTGATGAAATTTGGTATGATGATAAGTATACTAACGTATAATTATAAACAAACTCCAATAACGATCTATTAACAGGTTAAGATCACTATCGTAAACCTTACACACTAGATATACCGATACCTAAACGACGATAGCTATAGGTAATTTTGCAATGAAACTATTAGTTTAATTTCATTGAAATTGTACAAATGCATAAAATATACATTCAAATAGAAAATTCTATTTAAGAGTACTAGCATATTGTACAAAGCATTCCGAGTATTGTGTTCATATTAAATGCTCCCAAGAAATACGAGCACCAGTAGCGAAGTATTTGTGTTTACACTTATGTATAGAACTTGTATGAAATTGCGGAACTATTAGAATAGGAGATTTTGGTACTTTACTTTTCAGTTGTTTTAGTAATTAAAAATAGCACTTATATTTATACGGTTTTTTTTGATATTACTAAAGAAAGTAAATGCATAATATTTTAACTTCATAACACCGACAAAGTAAAATTAAAATATAAATACGTACTTTTATGACACATACGACTATTTCCAGAATTTCAACGAAAGTGGAGCGCAAAATATAATATGAGATGGTTAGTCCTTGAATAACCTTTAAGAAGAACGTGGGCGTGGGAGGCGCCTCTACGTATAATTAGGCAGTATTTTCCCTTGTAAAAGTTTAAGTTTCTACGACTAATAATAAAACGTTTCAGATAATACAAAAAAACATTCATTGAAACTACATTTTCAGGGTTCTGTACCTACTCAACAAGCTACTTATCCATATACTTTGGCCATATCCGTCCCTCTGTTCGCAGTTTATTTCAGAGATCTTTACCTCATAGTGTAAAAATTATTACGAGTATATGAAAACAATTTTTGGATGAAATAAGTAAAACAAAATGAAATAAATCTCAAACGCCCTCCGCCCCTGCTATAAGTAATGATTGTTTTTGTATGGGTATGTATAATGTATAGTATATATAGTATATGTATAGTGTATAATGTATAGTATATATAACGAAATTAAAAAGAACACTATTATAACTAGCTGTAGGTCTTACAGATACCGATATGAGTAATACTTGACCAACTGATCATATATAGATAGGTACCTACTTTATACTATGAGCGGCTGAAACCGCGACACGTTAAATATTCATAGCATGATAAAAGCAAATCAAAAAGCCGTGTTTTTAGTCTTATTAGTATTGGACAAGTACAAGACCCTACATTGAATTTCAGTTTGATTATTATAGCACTTTATATATTGGTAGATACTAGATACGTATGTGGATCTATGACTGAATTCTTTCATATTTTTTATTACTTTAACTTTGCGTTCTCTTTTTTGCTGTCTTTTTGGGCAGTAATTTGTCTTTATATGACTCGCGGTGCTTATGGGTTACACCATGAGACACAACATGTTTAAGTTTCCGGCTGTGTGCTTACGTTTGTTCCATTGAACTCTTTTAAGCTGTTGACAATGCCAGTCACGAGCTTAACAAACGTTACTATTGGACTTTTTGGATTAGCACGCACTGCGATTAAACGCCTGCGTTTTACCGCAGGCTTGAAACCGCAAAAACATGTTACAAACAGCTTTCTATACAAGCGCACGCATTAACTCCTTTTTCAGTGACTGATTCTAAAAACGCAACTTGCTACGTTTTGGCCGCGGTTTGAAAACGCGCGATTTTTTTACGCCCCATAGTAACAGTACTGTGGCGTAAATAAAATTATAGTATTATATGGTGCAAAATTAAGCAAAACGCCAGCCGCAGTGCGTGATGAAGATGATACGCGGTTTCGCGTTTTCAGCTATTCGTAAACCTCTTTATAGTTGTTTTAATTAATTAATGTAGTATTGGGTCATCTAACACATTTTAGAAATTAATATTTTAGGGTGAAAAGCAGTGAAGGGCTCTTAATGAAATATACCACAATATAAAACACAATTTTCACTGCCTCGCGCTGACTCAGTGAACTTTGCTCTTCAAATTCAATAAATAAATAAATAAATAAATAAATAAATATGTTGGGACATTATTACAACAGCGCCATCTAGTTCCGCAGTAAGCTACGTAACGTGCTTGTGTTGCGGATACCAGATAGTTGATATACTACACATATAATTTTAAATACATACATATTATAAATATAAACACCCATGACTGGAGTACAAACATTCGTGATTAGCAAATGAATGCCCCCAGCGGGACTCGAACCCGCGACTGCTGTCGCAGAAAGTAGGGTCACTACCAACTGAGCCAAACGAGTCGTGTGGCAATGTGTGCTAAAATTGATAATCTTTTTAAAACATTCACTTAGTAAATGTTACGTAGATGGGGTGCTTTTATTATTTTTATCTGTAATAAAATTTTTAATGATCAATAATCTTTAAAAGTAAAGATAAGAAGAAAAATATCTTCAGATACAATTATCAAAAATCTTGTTATAACACATAATATGTAAGTGACCAACTAAATGAAAATACATATTTTAATGTTTTTTTAGTTTTCATAAAAAGTCCACTTGTCTTAAAAACGACTTATAAGACAATTTTTTTTATCAATTTTCATAATATTTATCAAAACAAAAAGTATGCTGATAGTTTTGGATGAACTTAGTAGAACATTAGTTAGGAAATTTGGACATTTTATTTAAAGAAAGTAAAATGCCATTTCATATTCATATTATACATTATTCATAAAATTTGCTTTTCTATAGGCTAAGGTCTAGTGGAATCTGAAATCGGAGGTAAAATATATTTCTCTCCATTCACTTACTTATTTTTGTATATTTTATTTAAACAACATGCATAAAACATTTATACTTCTCTTGTTTAGTTATACTATTTCAAAGTTGTAAAATTATATTTGCAATAAGTCTAAGCATGGAATCAACAGATTGTAAGTATATCTATTCTATATTGAGATATATAGATATTAATTCATGCTTAATTATAATAAAATTCTAAACAAGTCAAATCTGTATATTTGAAATAAAAAAAAAATCAAATAGAAATTGTTAATTACTATTGACACAGAGGCCGAATCTATAGTTTTTAGAGTTTTTATCTGGTGACCGTATCACGTGAAAACTACTAGACAGATTTGATGATGATAGTTAGTATTTGTGACAATACATATGGCACATTTTGCTGCAGGAAAATACGAGTATCTCACTTCAAACGTACGTAAGAACGAGCCCGAGCAGAGCGATAGTGAATCGCTAGTTGATTAAATAAATGTCATCATTTACCTAAGTTCTATTCATTCATTAAAACATCGATCAGAAGAAAAAATAAACGAGAAATATCCATTGCCGTATACTACGAGCCTACATTCTTATTTTTTCTATTAAATGCAGGTAACTTTATTTAAAAACATATATTGTGTGTACAAAAAATATTAAACCAAATTTTGTATTTTTGTAGAAAATAATTAAGATACGGTTAAAATAAACTGTTTGGTTTTACGGAATATTCTTGTATAATGTTTAATTCGGATAAAATATTGCGGGCGCGCTAACAACATTACTGCCTTTACCCAATCAGTACAAATTAGTAATTTTCAACAGGTAAGCTTTTTAAATAAAATAAATGTCACTTTTTAGAATCGCTTTGAAAACGTTTTTCTATTATCATTTTACTCACACAAAAAAGGGCCTTTATGTACAGTATGTACATTTTTCCTATAAAATATTTATGTTGAGGCGAAAACTTGTGTATATTATTAAAATTAAAGGAATAAAAACTATGTCAGTGCCTCATAGAGATATGTCCGATACTTTAGCAAACTGGCTTTTGACTGGATTTGGCGAGTAAAAAAAGTTAAAAAGAGTAAATATTCCTGGCAAAATCTTTGCTTATGATGAATTCATGAAAGACACAAGACAGCATACATAATACAATGTGAGGTAGAGCATTGAGGCAATAACGCAATTTACACTACTATATTAATTACTTTACGGATAAAAACAGTAAGCAGTAGGTAATATGAATAATGGTAGTAGTTATTAACTTTTTGAAGTGAAACTTATGCGTCTTCCAACAAGGTTGCGTTAAACGTTTAACGCAACCTTGGGGTTTTAAGTCTTGGAAATCTAAAGCTTTTGATTAGTATAAAATATAAACGAGTACCAGTACAAGTAAATTCTAGGCACTGAGAGATGGGGAAGAGTTAGCGCCACCACCCTTCAGACCGTCAAGATGCGCAGGTCGGTGATTTTTAATGTGACGTTATGTGTAGCAAAAGTATTACAATATACAGCCTAACTTATGACGTGGCTGCTCATGCTGGTAATAGTAAGGAATTGTTTTTGAAGTGAAATTACAATATCATTAGTATTTATACAGTGTGTAAACAGTGAGTTAAATTTATAAATAAAGAAGTTTCACTTCTGACATGTGTACTTTGTACGCACGCACTTTTTTTGTTTAGTAGTTATCCTACACCACATACACCACATGCTACTGATGCATTTCCGTATAATACAGGTTTTTAGAAACTTCTTCAATTTTCTTGGTGTAAAATTTTCTTAATAAATAACTATAAATAGATATTTCATAGTATGGCCTACGACTACGTATACAATAATTGTAAATAAATAAATATGCGGGACTCGAACCCGCGACCGCTGGCGCAGAAAGTAGGGTCATTACCAACTGAGCTAAACGTGTCGTCAATTGTAAACAAACAGTTAAGGGTTAAACAACTTTAAATAAATTCTTGACGTCTTTAAGGCCTACATTGCGAGGTCATGTCGTTGGATCACGAATCACGATAATTACAAAAAAAGTGGAACATTGCCCTCAAAATATATTACTCGCTTTCATGTTGGCGACAGAAATAAAATTGATTCTTCAAAAAGCTAAAACATCGCTCAACCGATCCAGAAAATCAATGATCAAAGTTACGTACGAGACCTGTGTACCCAGCTTCTTAATTTGTGAAGAATGTAAAAGGATTTTATATCAATTTACTTTCATATTTAGTTTTTACTTTCAGCTTCACATATAGGTACAAACTTCAAGTTAAATTACATCGTGTTTAAATTTTGTTTAAATTTACGAATACATATCAATAAATCTTTACAATAAATATATAGGGACATGTTGGGACATTATTACACGCAACGTCATCTAGTACCGTGGTAAGCTACGAGGCTTATGTTACGGATACCCATATATAACTTTAAATACATACATAATATTATGAATATAAACACCCATTACTGGAGTACAAACATTCGCTGAACAAAAATGATTGTCCCCAGTGGTACTCCAACCGGCGACCTCAGGCGAAGCCACTAAAAACTGAACCAAACGTGTTGTTAAATAAAAACATATCTATATATATATAAAAGAAAGTCGTGTTAGTTACACTATTTATAACTCAACAACGGCTGTACCGATTTGGCTGAAAATTGGTGGGGAGGTAGCTTAGAGCCAGGAGACGGACATACTTTTTAAGGCGAAAAAGGGCTGTAAAGGGCTGAAATAGGGGATGAAAGTTTGTATGGAAATTACGTCATTTTTAAAGCTAGAAGCTTGATTTGACGTATCAGTTATAACCGTTGCCATGGTGCGTGCAATGGTAATTAAATCAGCAAATATATTCCGGGTGGTGCGAAGTAAATATATACAACACGTACCTAGGGACGAACCCGAGCGAAACGAGGGTGAGCCCCTAGTTTCTAATAAAAGCGAGTAAAAAAAGTATTTTGGAAAAAAGTCTATAACTCAAATGCGATCATTTAATGTTTGTTCATTTTGTGTGCTCTCCTATATGCTTCAAACATTTTTTTAATGTCCTTCATTATCACTTTCCTTAATATAATATGTACATTTTATTGTGTACATCTTTGTTTATTTGATTAATTACAATAATGTTCAATTTAAGCGAATATCCACGTATTGTGCGCGAAGTTGTCGATAGTATCAGTAGATATAGCGGACCTAGATAGAGTTGAATCAGAAATGACATTGGTCTATGGTGTTTATCAAGTTAGTATGTCAGGCTTTTCAAACTCGCCACATCCGCATCTGGCGGAAAACGTCAACTTTATCAAAGAATTCTGTGCATACTAAAAATAGTCTTTAATTTTTCTTACCGCGAATTAAAATTAAATCAACTGGAAGTATATTTGGGCGCGATAATTAATATCAGTACATATAAAAAATTTAAGTGTCTGTTTTTAATTTCAAACTTACATCAAAAATCAATTTTTAAAATTTATGTCTTATCTCTGAAACAGCTGGACCGATTTTGATGGGAAATTCATTCGTCGACGGGAATAAACGATTCGGGACGCAGGCTATCTGCGAATGCAATAAGGAGTAATTTAGGCTACCATAATTTTATTAGAAAACTCTATCTAAAATAAACGGTTTTTATAATTTTCCTTTTAAAGTTTTACGATTAACTTATCGAAGGTGTGCATGACGTTATGCCACGCATCACGAGAAAGCCACAGGGCAAATTTTAATTAAATTTGGTATGACGATAGCTAACCTAAGCTATCATCATACCAAATTTATCAGCAGTAAAAAGTTTCCCGGATAACCATCCGGGAAACTTTTCGAGAAATGAGAATTTCTACTATAAAAACATCACACGGTTCAGGTATGTGAAATCTAAGAATTTGGTTACCATTTTTTAGAACGCGGATGAAGCCGCGGAAAATGCTAGTATGATATAAAAACTTGTCGCGAATTTCGAGTAAGGTAGAGCGGGGCTTAAAGAACCGCGGGTATAAAGGTCCACCTTGTATATCTTAAAAACTAGTGACGTGTCCTTTTTTTAAACTATACGAGGGAACAGAGCAGGTCGCGGGGAACGCAACGAGATATCGTTGACAGTCGAGGGCCGAGGCTAGCGGGAGATACAACACTATTCGTAAAATATAAGTAAAATTTTTAATATTTTTCAGTTTAGTTTATAAGTATACGTTATTTATTTGTTTATCAATATTTATTATTAGTTTTAAGCTAGTTTATGCGGTATTTTTTTTAACATGTAAAAGCACTTAAACGTGTTTGGGGTAAAAAGGTCCAATATTTTTTTAACTCATAATGAATATATTGGTTATTATATCTATTTTTCTTTCAGAATGCGTAACTAAAAAGAAAATCTGAGCGCGGCACTAAATCAATTTGAGATTTGGCTATGGTACTTAGGCAGATATTTAACAAAGAACAAAGAGCCAGTCTCACGAAACTCTTGCTCAAATTTTCACAAATTTTTCACGAGTTAGGTCCTAAAGAAGTTCGTCGTATTGTTGTGTTGTGTACCAATAGCATGTTCGGTCACACACCGGGAGGTCCTGGGTTCGAGGTAGTTCTTAAGGTCAATTTCTTTTGAAATAAAAATATATTTATGAAATTAATTGGATTTCATATTCTTATCTTCATATTGTTATCTATATACTATTTATAAAGCTGAAGAGTTTGTTTGTTTGGATGAACGCGCTAATCTCAAGAACTACTGGTTCGATTTTAAAAATTCTCTTTGTGTTGGATAGTCCGTTTATCGAGGAAGGCTATAGGCTATATTATATTCCGCTACGATTAATAGGAGCGGAGCATCAATGAAAAATGTTTCTAAAACGGGAGAAAAATATTCTTTTTGAGAGCTTCCGTTGCGTGCGCTGCGTAAACGCTTAAAGTTATGTAAAAATCATGTATGACGGAAATGTTCTCCTTTAAAAGTTCTCCTTTAAAACAATCCGCGGTAGCATATGTCTATCTTTTAAGGTTGACTCACTGTAGCCTTTTTTATGGTAATCAAATTTGTTTTAAGACAATGCATTATTTGCGATGGTGTTCAATAAACATGATATTAATACTTATCTAAATAAATAATATATTCATCACAAGTATTTAATTTTGAATAAAATTGCTCTTGATATCATTTGATTTCAACGAATATCTTACGAGATATCATAGTTTTAACATAACTCCGCAACAAAATAATACTATAAAATTTAGACTTAAGAAAAATAGTTTCTTTTGTCATAATTATATAGTACTTATGACTTTTTCCTTTTGAAATAAGAATATAGTTTTGATATTTATTTTTTTAAATATTGTTATTATTTCATAAAGCCTTTTTAAAAATGAATTTAAATACTGGATCTTTTAGCTCCTTGGCCGTCCCTTTTTGCCCCTACCATGGGGCAAAAAGACAAGAGACATACATACATACATACATACACAAATACATACATACATACACACATACCTGTGGGAAGATGATTTATAATAACTTAGTCAATTTTTATGTCTCTTTTTACTTTTGAATTATAAAGAATTTTAGTTAGATGACAAGATTTAGGTTGTCCCTGATTGGAAGATTTATAAGATGTGCTACTCGTAGTAAAAATTAATAAAGAATTGTAATTAAAATTCCGCTTTTAATTAAATAAACGTAAACATACATAATATATACATACATGGAACATATTTTATTAAGGATTTGGAAATTGTTAGTTTATGATTTCCGCCAACATTGTACTAAATGAAAAAAAGTATAATGAAATTAACTAACTTTAGAAAGTTATAAATTTAGGCTCGATATTAAGTATCGGTTACCAAATTATGTTGCTAAGATTTTCTGTTTTATATTTTTTTGTAATTTAATTGTTTATTATATTTGTAAGAAGTAGTAAAACGATATTTGAAACACTATTAAGTAGCGTCGAAGTTATTCATAAGATCATTCTCCTTTTGATTTTTTAATGGAAAGATTTTTTTGTCAGATCTATGTCAGGGACTGAAAAAATTTTAAACCATCGTGTAGAACATTATTTTTTATTCACTTTTTAGTCCTTTAAACATATAAGTGGCATATGATGATGTCCTCCCGACTGATTACGGCCACGCCGGCCAATCTCATTGATACTAGCCATCTACACGGGAGATATTATAGTGCATAAGTGCAGTCTCTATTCCTTATCACTCTCATACTCAGTTGCTCGACACGACCAGTGAGAGTTAAGGCGCAGGGCGTACGGCTTTACGTGCTCTCCGAGGCACGGGAGTGAAACACCGCCAACTTCCCAACTTCGGGCTGTTACTGAGGTTTACGAAAGAGGAAGACTCAATTACGAAACTTGGCCGGAAAACGGACCCAGGACTGCCGGTGTGCGACCGTACATGCTAGCCACTACACCACCGAGGCACCTAGGTCGATAGGAAATAAGCCGATTTCTGCTATAAATATAAAAATTTAAATATACATTACATTAAGGTAGTTATAACGTATACTCGTATAGGATTAGTATTTAATCTTTAAAAATAAAGATTACAGATCGTATATTTTACATTTTCGTTCTTTGGTTTCTTTTGACCTTTGCGGGAAGTTTAATTTTGATTAGAATCTAACCAAATTGGAATTAAAACTTATACACCATCATCAAAAGAAACTTTTGAGTTACACTCTCGTCATAATCTAATCATGTTCTGGTTATTATATAAATATAAATGTTATGGTCTCCTTTTACCTTTAAACAAAATGTTAATTGGCCTTGCTTTAAACTCCTGCGTTAGAATCATTTCAAGTATATTTTTTTTGGTTGGCTTATAAAAAATTGGAATCATATTTTTGTACTAATTCTTCAAACACAGGTTAATAACATTATTATAGCTGGCTTGTTTTGTCTTTCATCCTGAGGCCATAGCAATTTTACTTCAACAATGTAATAAAGTTAGACAAAAAAAGCTGATTGTTCTACATCCTACGCTGTCCTTGCTTTGGCTTGGATAAATAAAAAATAATAATACAACATGTGTTTAGAAAACAATGAACAGTTATATACTCGTATCACAGTTTAGCAAATTCTTTTTTGCCCTGGATATCTCTGCAGATTCATGAAAATATTGAATTGGCTCTAGTTTTTATGATTTTGGCGTACTTTATATTTCAAATAATTAACACTTTAGGGCGTCTCTTTAGAATGCAAATTAATTATTATTATTGTTTGTTATCTAGTTAATTTGTATTCTTCGAATTGGTGTCCAACATAACAAAATCACGTGACCCTTCTTTTTCCGTCTTTATAGCTCTCACTTCATGGGCTTACTTTGTTCGAGAACTTCGCAATTTGGCAATGCTTTCGGATAAGCAGCAGCTTATTACACAAATTATTAACCTAACATAGCAATGTTAGGTTAATAATTTGTGTTATTGATAGAATTCTGGGTTTTTGTTAAGTGGGTAATTATCAAGTCCACCGTGAACAAGATATGTGGCCTTGAGAGAATCTTTAACTATTGATAAAGGCAATTTATAAATGAGCCATTGTTAAGTAGAGAAAAAAATTATACATCCGCCTGTACACATCCAGTTAGGTTTGGCTAATCAATTTATTAAAGAAAACAATTAAGTAGAATGGCTTAAATGATTTTTTTAAGATATTTGCTAAGCTGCTGAGTATGAAAAAAATAAAAGCTGAAGTATTCGTTGGCCCGAAATTTGAATGTTCATGAAAGATGCAAATTTTGTTTAAGTTATAACTGATTCCGAAAGTGAGCTTGGAGTGCTTTTGTGTTTACAGTAGAATATTTTCTAATTAACCATAAATCACCTAATTATAGAGGGAATTGCACAAAAGTTACACTTTCTCCACAGTCACCTGGATAGACTGAAACTCTGGAACTGAAAATCTGGAAAATAACAGCGAGGAAAACGGAGAACGCTTCCCCTAATATCTGAAATTGTTGCAAGAAAGATATATAGGTAAATGGGATCGCCAAATGTTGGCAGATTAATTTTAAAAGAAGACCAACATGTTTCTCTGAAGTACTCGTATAACCTAAGTTTTATTATTTTTAATTCTTCCAACTTCTATGTTGTTATATTATTGTTGTATTTTAAATTGAAATTAAAAAAAAAACAACAAATATTCCAAAACCACCATCCAACAACATACATAAGTAATTTCTAAAAAAATAAATACCTAAGTTTAAATTGTCACAAGAAATAGTCACCACAAAAAATATATACTAATTATAGGTAAACACAATATTGTCAATAATAAACAAAAAAGTATCCTAATTAATATAATTATAAAAGTAAACAAAATGAGATAAAAAATGAATTATAACAAAACACATATAATTTTATAACTAATTTAGATTAATAAAACATTAAATCATTAGATGATTAATTGTGCTTTAAGGAAAAGTGCATGTTTTTTTTACCCGAATGCGCCAGATGGAGGGTTATGTTTTCGAGTATGTATGTATGTACGAGTATAATTGTTTTTTCATTTCCAAGTTACACAGAAACTTAGTCTAGTTTTTTAGTTTTTTAATAACACTAACTTATTAATTGTAGATAACCAATTGATAAATATATCTTAGTTTAATATTTATTTAATATATATTAGCGACTCTCCCTGGCTTCGCTCAGGATCGTCCCGATAATTAATGTTCGTGATAACTTTTTTAGTTTAATTAGTAACTATCTTGAGTAAGATTGTAGACTAGATACTATGAAATTTGATAAAATAGAACCAAGCGTTAATTACTCGTACACAGCTAAAGGCTTTCATAGGCTGCACAGTACCCTGGCAAAACCCCAGCTTGTGTTTTAGTGCAATTTCAAGCATTTGATAATTACAAAAGAAAATTAAATGGACAATGTCCAGTCCAGCTGTATGTTGAAAAGTACAGAAGAAACATGGCTGTTCGTGACCTGTAACAAGTGGTCGCGTGATTCATAGACTCGGTTAAACTGCTAGTTAACTTGTTAAGTTTTACAATTGAGTACTGAAAATGGAACTTTCCAGTTAGATTAAAAAGTTAAATACTTATATTTATAAGTATTTAGAGATCTAGCAAACATGGTCAGCTATAAATAAGACATACCTAAACAATAGGTAGAACACAAAAATCGGCTATAAAAATTATAAATTAAAATAATTTGAGATTTCAAAATAATATTATAGAAAAAATAAATATTTGAAAGTGACAACATTTTGAAACTATACAGATTGCACAAGTATAAAAAGATATTTTAGACTAAAATTTTAAACCTTACTATTCTTATATATGGCGGCGGTGTTTAAGGTTAGGATCAAAACGTCGCGTAGGATTATATATCTACGTATAAAATTAATTGTCAAGCTCGTGGACAAATGCAGCCACACAGGCCACGTCTATGCCATGGCAACTAACTTGTACCTGTACCTTGGCAAGCGTATTAATTCATTGATGTACATTTAGCTGACTTTGTCTTTTTGTGCCTCTGTGCAACTCAGGGAACTCATTATATTACTTATGAATTCGGTAGATCTTCGGAGGACCGGCAATCGTTGAGGTCTTTCCGATAGTCACTCAAAGAGATTGAGAAGTCTCATTAAAAAATAAATATAGACATCCTTTATGCCCGTTAAAAAAATAGTAAGAAAATTATAAATTTTATCTATGTTTTAGACAGTGCGGTTCTCAATATTGTTTACAAATTTTTAAGCGATTCGAAAGAACGATTAAAAAGATAAAATTATATTTTTCCTATATTAGATCTCATTTCACTGATAGCTAAGAACCCAGGGCCGGCAATTATATATTTAAACTCCTTAACACCATACATTTGATTACTGAGAAAATAAGTAAGGTCTGGCGGCCCTGGGCTCTTGATCTAAAAGTATGACCGAAATTCGTAGTTTATTA
This sequence comes from Boloria euphrosyne, assembly GCA_951802675.2. Lineage (NCBI taxonomy): Eukaryota > Metazoa > Arthropoda > Insecta > Lepidoptera > Nymphalidae > Boloria > Boloria euphrosyne. The sequence goes on along the minus strand of OX637879.1, from coordinate 6,027,136 downwards.
TGGCTACATCTAAAACGTCCCTGGGAAGCAATCATTTATCTGATTATCTTTGGACTGTCTCACACTATTTTCATGAAAGTGGCTCATTCCAAGAGCTTAGTGGTATGAAATTGATTTGCTCAGAAAAAAAAGAAATTAAAATACTTAAGAAATCTCAACTATTTAGTTAATACAACCTATGTAATGGCTTCCGTTGCGTTAAATCGCTATATCGCTAGTATCGATATATTATGAGAAAATTTGTAACATCTGAAACGTTTCGGGTGTTACAGTTTTTATCAAGTAAATAACGTATCAAATTAGTCTCTTGCTCAGATATTAGTTCGTATTTTATATCATTACAACCATTACCTTACTTTTACTAAGTATCAATAATCTAATCAATATAATAAAAAAAACAATAACCTTGTTTTTGGTTTTGGGCGTTACATTGGCAAATTAACAAGAAAACACAGTTATAAAGTATATATAAGTATCATTTTTTTGGAACTGTGATGCATTCTACCAATACTACGATAAATAACCTCAAATCACAAGGTTGCAAAACAGTTAACTGAATAATAGATTCTTTCTTTCGGTAATTCCAATAGTCAGTGGCACAATGGTCATTTAGCCAATTCACTTCAGATTCTTAAGACTAATTAACTCAAAATTTACGTCTTTCTACTGGTTTTTTTTTATCACACATTATAATTTGGAAGGTTTTCTTACAAAGTTCGTCTATTGCGAAAAGAATATTATACTTATTTTTTTACCCTCGGTAGCGTTTGGCCCTCATCTTACTTCGTCATCATTTATCGTTTGAGATAACTTCCAAGATCGCTAGAATGTTAATAAACTTTATTATATAACAGGAGGTGTGACAAAATCTTGAAACCACATAATACCAATATTATCTGATTTTGATTGATTGAATTGGCATATTTATTTTATTTAGGCTTCTAAGATGAAATAACATTCTTAAAGTATAGAAATATTATTCTTATGTTTATAAACCATAACAGCCATAAGAACATACCTCTATATTATCTGACAACAACGATATACGAGTATGTCAATGTGAAAGTAAGAAACGACTACATTTGGCTCAAATATTGATTAACCCTAGAAAGATAATGTGCGCTTCAGAGGCGCCCGCGAAATAAATTTATTGCTGTCTTTTTCTAATTAATGCACGTACAAGCTTGTGTTTCGGCGCCAACTCAGTCGTGGGTCAACACTTCCGAGAGGCGACCGCTCCTATTCGGTAAGTACCATAGTTTTGTTGCTATGGCAACACGTTGCGCTCGAAAGGCGCCACTTTATCTTTTGTGTAACTTTCGAGTCTTTTTTTGTGATTTGGTTTTTGTTGTTTTTTACGTATTTCTACTTATGGACGGTAAATATAAAAGTAGAATATGTATTTATATGTATTTATATAGTATTTTTATATAGTATTTTTTATCTGTTTTAGTATAGTTTCAACATCATGGCCAATAGGAGACCGTTGGAAGAGGCTCAAATTGTGACATTTTTGCATGAAGAAGAGGACGAAAGCGCACAGGATGGCAGTGACAGCGAGATAGAGGACCACATGAGCGAAGATGACGTAGAGAGCGACACTGATGACGAATATGTAGATGAAGTGGTCAATCAAGACTTGTCCGACCACCCCCAACCACCTCCTGATGACCATCGCATAGTTATGCCGCCTCAAAGAATAATCAGAGGTAAGAATAGGCACGTTTGGACTACATCTAAGGGGCAAAATAGTGGAAGAATATCTGCCATAAATATAGTTCGCTCTACTAGAGGTCCTAGTCGCATGTGTCGAAACATTTTCGAACCACTTTTGTGCTTTGAACTATTCATCACAGATGAAATAATTCAAGAGCTCGTTCAGTGGACAAATGTAGAAATTTCCAGAAAACGTACTGACACTATGACTTCTTCGACATTTAGGGACACGAATCCCTCTGAACTAAAAGCATTCATTGGAATACTTACGCTCAGTGCTGCAATGAAAGATAATCATTTATCAACTGTGGAGTTATTTGATAGTTCATTTACGGGAACGAGATATGTGGCAGTTATGAGCAGAGACAGATTTGATTTTATTGTGCGATGTCTAAGAATGGACGACAAGATTTTACGTCCCGTTCGCCGTCAACAAGATCCGTTTATCCCGGTTCGAAAGGTTTGGGATATGTTTATAGCTCAGTGTAAAATGAACTACTCCCCGGGAACCAATGTCACAGTTGATGAACAATTGTTAGGGTTCCGTGGTAGATGCCCTTTCCGCATGTATATACCTAACAAACCGAATAAATACGGTATAAAAATCCCCATGATATGTGATAGTGGAACCAACTACATGATAAATGCTATGCCATACATTGGAAAAGCTACAAACACGAATGGTTTGCCGCAAGGTGAATATTACTTGAAAGAGCTATCGCGACCAATTCATGGCACCAACCGAAACATTACGTGTGATAAGTAATTGGTTTACGTCCGTTCCCGCTGCAAAGTCATTGCTATTGGAACCATACAAATTGACAATTGTGGGCACGATAAGGTCAAATAAACGAGAAATACCTGAAGAAATGAAAAACGCCAGATCTCGACAGGTGGGTACGTCTATGTTCGGATTTGATGGACAATTAACACTAGTCTCATATAAGCCGAAGCCGTCGAAGATGGTGTACATGTTATCTTCGTGCGATGAAGGTGCCGCTATAAATTCTAAAACTGGTAAACCTGAAATGATTATGTTTTATAACCAGACCAAAGGAGGAGTCGACACGTTTGATCAGATGTGTTCTTTGATGTCTTGTTCAAGAAAAACTAACAGATGGCCTATGACAATGTTTTATGGCATTTTGAACATTGCTTTTGTCAACTAATATATAATATATGCTCACAATGTTATATTAAAAGGAGATAAACCGTTAAACCGAAGAGAGTATATGAAAAAGCTAAGTACTGAACTGTCTATACCGTGGATGAAATCTAGATTGCAAATCCCAAATTTATCAAGACGTTTGAGAGAGAACATTGTAAATATTCTGCCACAAACGACTCAAGATGTACCTGTAGATAATGAGGAACCTCCAGCTAAAATTCGGCGCTACTGCAGCCTATGCACATCAAAAAAGAAAAGAATGTCAAAGATGATATGTAACAAATGTAGAAAGACTGTGTGTGGTGAACATAAAAAAGATGTTTGCAACAACTGCATTTAAATTTTATTTTTTATAGTATTTTTTTATTTTTGAGACTGAATATTTTATAAGTTACTAGTTAGTAAGAAAAAAACCCTATAAAAGTTAAGCATTTTCAAAAAATCTACCTCCATATAGAAGACATTTTATTTTTGTTGATTTTTGTAAGGGATTTTTAAAATGCCCTTTTTTTATATTATAAATAAAAAATAATAACTTAAATTTGTGTTTCATTTACTTATTAATAATGCAGCATTTCACAAAGCTATAAAAAAGTAAAATATTTATTTAAATTTGTATAAAAAAAATATATCGAAAGTTGAGGCGCCTCTAAGGCGCATCTTTATCTTTTCAGTAGCAAAAAATAACGTTATCTTTCTAGTGTTAAAGCTTAAATTTACATATCAGGTTACTGTTATTCATGGAAAATCATTCCCATAGGATAGATGATTAGTTTTTGTTTTTCACTAGGTACGAACGCGAGCTAATTGAGGGAGAGTAACTAGTTAGGTTTCTTGCCACTCTATTATTATTATTGAATCGTAATAGTATTTCAGCAAGGTTAAATAAGACTTCTTGATAATTAAACTTTTTATTAGACACACGAGTATATGATACAATGGCTGACATTAGAGAAAGAATACAGGTTACATATAACAGCGCCACACACGGCCGGAAGTAAAATCAATTAGCATTTACGAAGACTCACTTAATTTGTTTACGGAGACAGCTTAAATTTACTAATCCAATACTCCCACTTAAATTTAAAGGTGTCACTCTAATAACAAATAAAGAACTAATTTTTAATCTTTTCTATATAACATAAACTTATAAACATTTTAATCTTACTTATATAATATATATTTAAATCATCTAAACTTCTTAACAATAAACTATAATTTCTTATATGTATTAAATATGCTTTTAAGTACATTGCAAAATCTTATCTCTAATATAATTAAAAGCTTTAGTCAGAAAATCTGCCAATTGGCATGCACTTTCTACATATTTAATATTCACTATTTTCTTAGATACATTCTCTCTTATAAAATTATATTTAATGTCTATATGCTTTGATCTTCTATGAAATACAGGATTATTTATTAATTTTATTGCACTCTGATTATCTATATTCAAAGTGAAAGATTCCTGGGGCTCCCCAATATCAATTAAAAATTGTTTAAGCCATAGTATTTCTTTTGTGGCTTCACTGGCAGCCATGTACTCGGCTTCAGTAGTGGATAATGCCACAGTGTTCTGTTTACGGCTTGACCAAGTGACTGGACCCCCATTCATTAAAAATATATAACCTGTGTTAGATTTCCTACTATCTAAGTCACCAGCATAGTCAGAATCAGAGTAGCCGACTAAATCTGTACTACCTTTATACACAATAGACATTTCTTTTGTATTTATTAAGTAACGAAGGATTCTTTTAACTGCAGTTACATGTGAAGGACCTGGATCATTAACATATCTACTTACAATATTAACAGCATATGCTATATCTGGCCTTGACACAGATGTCAAAAATAACAATGCTCCCACTGCTTCTCTATATGGAAAATTAACAGACACATTACTTGTATTCTTACATAAATGTACATTTATATCAGCAGGGGTACTGCTACTTCTAGCATCTGACAAATTAAATTTATTTATTATGGACTCAATATAATGTTTTTGATTTATACTTACATATTCTCTTGTTTTATTTATTTCCATACCTATAAATGAGTTAAAATTTAACAACTTTATATCAAAATTTTGTTTGAGACCACTTAATATTGTAGACAAAACAATTTTACTTTTACTTAATAATAATCCATCATCAACATAAAGAATTAAGAAAACTTTGACATCATTAAAATAACCAACAAATATGCAATTATCAGATGGACACGATTTGAACCCATAAGTAGCTAAAAATGAACAAAATTTCTTATTCCAACATCTAGAAGATTGTTTAAGTCCATATATGGATTTAATTAACTTACATACTTTTGAAGGTTCGGCTTCCACTCCCTCTGGCAGCTCCATGTATATCTCCTCAGCTAACTCACCATACAGGAAGGCAGTCTTCACATCAAACTGCTCTATGTGTAGGTCGTCTCTCGCTGCAATGCTGAGTAGTAACCTAATGGAGTCGTACCTGCTAGTGGGGGAAAAAGTATCATTATAATCCAAGCCTTTAACTTGGGTAAAGCCTCGAGCACATAGTCTCGCTTTGTATCTTTCAATTTCTCCGTCTCTATTTTTCTTTATGCTGAAAACCCATTTACAAGTGACAGGTTTCCTCTCTGTTTTGTCTGTTATAACCCAGGTGTTGTTATTTTCATGTGACTGGAGCTCTTCAGCTATAGCTCGCTTCCATTGTTCACGATTTGCACTATTTATTGCTTCTTTATAAGTATTGGGAATTTCTAACTCTGTTAAATTTATTTCTAATTTTTTCTTATGTCGAGGACGCAATGTGATATTTTTCAATTCATCTTGTGCTACATAACCTTTTGGAGGGTTATAAGAATTGTCAAAGTCTTCAATACTTTTCATGCTTTCCTCATCCGATGAGCATTCTCGATGAGGTATATTATACTGGTCTTGAACTTCATTCTTGGGTAACATTGATTGTCCATTTTCTTTATGATTGAGTGTTATTTCTGTAAAACTTGGTTCTTCTTTGGGTATACTATATTCTTCAAAATTTACATCCCGTGACACTGTAATTTTTCTATTATTTAGATCATACATTCTGTAATTATCTTCTTGTTCATATCCAACTAACATCATTTTTATGCTTTTCTTGTCTAACTTCTTCCTTTTTTCCTTTGGTACATGAACATATCCAATTGAGCCGAATATTCTAATGTGTTGCAAGTTAGGCTTCACTCCATACCAGAGTTCATATGGTGTGACATCTCCAGTTTGACTTGATGTATTTCTATTTAACAAATATACTGCACAGTTGACGGCCTCTGCCCACAAGTTTAAAGGAATGTCTTTCGCATATAACATTGTCCTTGCACTCTCCATTATAGTACGCAGTTCCCTTTCTGCTCTTCCATTTTGTTGTGGAGTGTAAGGTGCAGTGCGCTCATGTGTTATTCCATTATTCTCCAGGAATGCCTTAAGTTCTTGGTTCACATATTCACAACCATTATCTGTATGTAAAATATGCACATCATGCTGAAATCTGTTTTTAATAAGTGCATTGTACTTTACAAAGCAATTATACACTTCACTTTTATGTTTCATGAAGTAAACATGACGATAGCTTGTTGCTCCATCTTTGAATAATACAAAGTACCTCATGCCTGACACAGAAGGTTCTTCGATAGGGCCACAAACATCACTGTATACAATTCCACCAGGTTCTGATGGACCTCTAGTAGATTTCAAGAAAGGATGTCTTGCATTTTTACCATATTGACATGCTGCACAAATAAAATTCTCATTTCCAGTCAGTTTTACTGGAATTATACCATTTTTACTCATATTCTGTAGTTCCTTAATATTTAGGTGTCCCATCCTCTCATGCCAAATTTTTATGTCAGTTTGTACAATGTTACAATTCTCCTGTGCACATACTTTGATATCCAATTCATATAAATTATTTTCTGTTAATTGTGCACACATAACAATTTCATTATTCTTTGTAATCATTGCCTTTTTATTGTTTTTTACTATAACATAACCTTTTCTAGTGGCTGCTCCTTCTGAAAACAAGTTTCTTCGTAAGTCTGGTACATAAAGAACATTCTCAAGTTTGCATTTCTCCCACTTTCCTTTTACTTGTTTATTCATAAAGATGGTACCTTCACCATATACTTTAATACTTTGTTTATTTCCCAATTTAACTTCTTTGTTCATGATGTAGTCTTCGCACTCATTTAATTCATAGAAATAGTCACGTCTGTATGTCATATGCATTGATGCTCCGCTATCCAATATCCAGGCTTCTTCGCTGTGGTCAGTTAAGAGATTTCTTTCAACACTGAATGCTAACATATTGTGAGGCTTCTTATTATTATTGTATTTTCTCTTTGGCATTCTGCAATCTTTAGAAAAGTGACCTCTTTTGTTACAGTTGTAGCACACAAATCTATGATTTGAATTCCTTTGTTCATCCGAGTTACTAATATTATTTTTTATTTTTGTTCTGGATTTCCCTTTAGTAGTTATCAATGCAGATTCATTATGAGTTGTATCATTGGTAAGACTGGCTTCTTCATCTACCAGGCGTGAAGTGAGATTTTGAATAGTTTGATTTTCTTCATCAAGAGATAACCATGCTTGTCTGAGTGAACGGTATGTGGGTGGTAATGTACTTAGAATTTTTGTTATAACTGCTGTATCACTTATTTTCTCTCCAGCTTCTCGTAGTTGTTTTGCTAAGCTTTCCACTTTGGAGACATGTTGTGCCATTGTATCTTTAGCACAGTAGGTATACTGATAAAACTTCTCATGAATTATTAGTTTGTTGTATTCTGATTTTAATTCATATATAGCTTCTAATTTGTTCATAATTTCTTTCGCAGTCTCGCAGTTTTCTATTAAAGATATTTGGTTCAGATCCATTGATGAGGTCAAGATGAACATGGCCATTCCGTCATCCTTATCCCATTGCACTTGCGAACTAGTTTCCTTCGGTTTTATCGAATCTATGTTTAATCCTTTTGCTCTTAATGCGCATTTTATTTGAAACTTCCATTGTTTGAAATTCCTGCCGTCGAATTTCTCTATTTTCATGGAATTCGCAACCTCCATGTTGTTCGTACGGCGTCGGGCCTAATTTTCCACCGGTAAATATCGTGCTCTTAATTTAACGTTTTTGCTGAAATTTATATACTATAACGAGCCTGGGCCCATAACCTATTGAATCGTAATAGTATTTCAGCAAGGTTAAATAAGACTTCTTGATAATTAAACTTTTTATTAGACACACGAGTATATGATACAATGGCTGACATTAGAGAAAGAATACAGGTTACATATAACAGCGCCACACACGGCCGGAAGTAAAATCAATTAGCATTTACGAAGACTCACTTAATTTGTTTACGGAGACAGCTTAAATTTACTAATCCAATAATTATTATGTAACTAGCCTGAAGCATGTATAAACATTCCACTTATTTCGTCACTACTTTATAGGATATCTGCGTAGCATAGTACCCTCATCTCAAGTAGTGCCTGTCTGCACAATGCACATGATCGATTAGGAGGAACGATTATACATGTTTTTATATTGAGTTTTGTTGTTTTGCTTTAAATATTTTATTGTATAGTTTATATTGATGAAACTAAGTCTATAAAATTTTCAATACTTATTTTTTACTTTACAGTTTCCGTCTACATATCAAACACAAAGATTAAGCTAAAGTAAGGATCTATCACAAGTAAGAAATTCATAAAATAACAATAAAACAAAACGGAGTTTCTAAAGCAACTGATATTTTTAACAAAATTAATTATTGTGAAGGGTTGTGCTTTCTTAGAATATTATAAATATAAAATATAAAAGATTTTTTTCACACACATAATACATAAACATTCGCACACACATACACACACATAAACCTTTTGTTTTAGATTTTCTCTGGATATATTTAATGTATTTTTTTCTCTCTTTTCTTTTTTGTTACGATTAAATTGTGTTAAAACGTATTCTTCGTGATACATTGAATATGTATTGTTTGATATGGGAAGGTACTACTAAGGAAGCTCCTGAAACACAGGTTTCTAGTTCAGGAGCTAAGGCTGTATGAAATTGTACCAATGTATTTTGTTTTTAATACAGACCTTTTTTTTATTTAAAAAAATAACTTATACCCAATACATATATATAAGGTGACAGTATATTAGGCGACTGCTAGTGATGAACTAGAGCGAAGCTAACACATGTACAAGTACATATATTTTATAAATTACTTATTTTTTCTCTTATAGGTATCACCTGTATTAAAATCGACATAATCTTCGTACATTTAGGTATATGATATAAACATTGTCTCTGTGTTGTTAATATTTACAAACATACTCATGTACTTTTTGTCTTCCAATTTTATATGTGAAATTTCAATGCATAATTTAAGCATAGTTGAATTATTTTTGTTTAGTTTTTTAATTTTACCCAAAATTGTCTTAATAAAAGTATAGCTAAGCTTTGTTATAAATCAAATAGACTTACAGGTACAAACAGTTTAAGCCTCACAATCCACAAGTTGTTATACAAAGCGAAGGTTATTTTTGATGTTGGTGGATAAAAATATAATAATAGTCGCATGGGTGGAGGCGCTGGCAGTACAAAATGTAAAAGTAGGGTTATATTATGGTATAAAAGTATGTGAGTCTTAGAAGGCAGTACCAAACTGTACAGCAAACCTTCTAAGAGATCAATCGTAAAACCAAGCCTGTTAATTGTAATTAGGTATCATACCACTTTGTTAAGTGAATCATAGAAGTCGTTATTTTAGATTCATTGAAGTATTAGAGTGTTGCCAGATGCGTATTTCACTTGCATATAATATTTAAGTTAGATCAGTGTTCCGCAAACTTTTTATGTTCAAGGTACATTTAGGAAAACGAAAATTTTTGGAGGTACACCACAATTTAAAAATCAGTTTTTAAGTAATATTAATCAACATTTATTATTAATCCAAACGAATATTGGCCGAATATTAGCCCTCACCAAACACGCAAAATAGGCGCACAGTAGTCGAGTTCAGAGTTGCGGAAACCAGCCCGCTCATACCATACCAAACCCCTAACCAAACGAAACGAAACAAATCGCTTCGCTCGTGCGCTAGTTATTTACATTATTATATTATGTGGAATAATTTTTTTACCCTTACTTACTTACAAAAATTAAGTTTATAAGATAACCTTATTTTTCCGAGGCACACCAACTAGTAACCACGGTACACCAGTGTGCCGCGGTACACACTTTGCGGAACACTGAGTTAGATTATAGACTCTCTAGCATAGCTGATTGAATTGAAACAAATTACTTATACTTACTCGTACAAACGCTAAAATATAGACCACTTTAAAGAATTTTTAGGTATTTGTGGGGCAGTGTTTTACCATACTTACATTTTTTTATTTTCATTTTTATTTATTTAGCGAAATAAGTTCTTTGTTTACCTATTGGATGGAGATAATACTGTCAAATAAAGATTCATAGTTATGATCTCAATGGTAACTGCATTTACGACTAATGGTAGTAATTGATTAGAATATAAATAATATTAATGTTTAAAGGTTCCATAAAGACTAACTCGTCTTTTATATTGTAACATGCAACATACAAGCTTTTAAGTTAAGGGTTATAATGTTAAAATATGTATATAAATGATTATAAAAGTAATCGATTGTTTGATACGCAGCGAAAAGCCGTTTGTCAATATTAGGGTGTATTATAGGTAGTTCTGAGGCTTAAGCTTACGTGCCTGTTCATTGTTTGTCACGGGCTGTGGTTTCCAGGATATGATAGACACCTCGAACGTGACATTATTGCCACTCCCTTGCCACTATCAGTACACAAAATCCCGGTTTGTCAGTGTGACTAAGTGTGATGTTTATTGCATTTGTGCTAAAGTTTTCAGTGACAACCTCTTCGCAAATAAATTTATTCATTATGTCACTAGTCCTTTTAATATAGGGTTGTATATCTTGATTTTCTTGTAGTAGTGTTCGGTGCATGATTATATGGGCATGAGAATGTGTGCGAGTGTGAATGAGCGAGGGTAGCAGGGCCGGCGGGCGGGACGCGGTATCGACGCGCGCGTCACGCCTGCGCCGAGCTTCTCACCTGTTGCCGCGAGGCCATGGAAAGATACTCTTTCAAATTAAGGTGGACACCTGATATCGAAATAAAAGCAAAGATGTCGATAGTCAGTTGTTACGTCACAGGATCTTTTACCTTAAATAACCTGAAACATTATATTATGGTATTTCCTTATAGTGCCTATTAAATAAATTGCATGACCTTTTCGGATTCAAAATATTTAAAGTAACATTTAGACGACAATATTCATCGTTCTTGTATAGATACATCTATGTATAAGATTATCATACTAATTTTCGATAATAGTGGCTTAAAATAATCCATCATATACAAAAAAAAAAAACGATTTTTATTAGTAGGATAGCCCACACTTAAAGAGTCTTTTATCCAGGTTGCAACGTTAAAAAAATGTTAATCAATAAGTTCGGACATAATTACAACAGCGCCATCTAGTTCCGTGGTAAGCTACGAGGCTTGTGGTACGGATACTAGATAGTTGATATACTACGCATATATAACTTTTAAATAGATACATATTATAAATATAAACATCTATGACTGAAGTACAAACATTCGAGCTCAACAAATGAGTGCCCCCAGCGAGACTCGAACCCACAATCGCTGGATCGCAAAGCAGGATCACTACAAACTGAGCGAAACGTGTCGTAATCTATACTATTTATAAAGCTGAAGAGTTTGTTTGTTTGTTTGTTTGTTTGTTTGTTTGTTTGTTTGTTTGTTTGTTTGTTTGTTTGTTTGTTTGTTTGTTTGTTTGTTTGTTTGTTTGTTTGTTTGTTTGTTTGTTTGTTTATTTTAACCCGCTAATCTCAGGAACTACAGGTCCGTTTATCGAGGAAGGCTATAGTCTATAATATTATATTACGCTACGCACATTAGGAGCGGAGCATCAATGAAAAATGTTGCGAAAACGGAAGAAAAATATTACTTTTGAGAGATTCCGTTGCGTGCGTTGCGTAAACGGTTTAATTTATGAAAAAATAATGTATGGCGGAATTATTTCCCTTTAAAAGTTTAAAAAAAGTCCGCGATAGCATATGTCTATCTTTCAAGATTGACTCGCTAAAACCTTTTTTATGGTAATCAAATTTCTTTTAAGATAATGCCTTATTTGCGAAGGTGTTTAATAATCATGATATTGATCCTTATTTAAATAAATAAGTTATTCATCACAAGTATTTAATTTTGAACAAAATTGCTCTTGACATCAGTTGATGTCAATAAATATCTTACGAGATATCATAGTTTTAACATAACTTCGCAACAAAATCACTGCGTGCAAGACGGGCTGACAGGCGGGGCGAAAGAATTTGGTTTCCAGCCTTTAGAACGCGAGCGTTGCCGCGGGAAAGGCTAGTTCTACTAATAAAAGTGCGATTTTAGCATTTCGGTGACTAGTAAATAAAGTTCGATAAAATAAATGACAAACCTTTGATTTGTTGGTATAATCGAAATAGAAATGACTAAATGGATTTGGATGAAAATACAGTGTAACTGCAATATTACATATGCTTAATGCTACGAACTGACACCTAGAAACATTAAATAAAATATCTAAGCATTATTAAATAAAATCTTTTACGTATCACATACATTTTAAATTTTATTATTTAACTTATAAATTAAGATATATACTTCTTTAGATTAAAGGTTGTAGGGGATTGTGTGGGCTGGTACATATTTTCTGAACTATCGGAACGGCATTTAGAGGCAACCGTAATTTTCCGAGAAAAGGTTAATTATGTTTTACTCCTCACTACAACGGCTGTAACGATAAGATGGCTAACATAAATTTCATATAATTACACCTCATGATATTTTAACTATGCGCTGATATATAATAGGTATTATAGTAGGTACTTTACTTTTGCTATTTTAATAGACAAGTTAAGGTAAGTGGTTTGTGTAAACAATAACGCCTATGACTTTACTTTGCGTATTATTCACAAATTTGAGTGAGTTCTATTACATAAAATATACTAAATTAGGTACCTAATATGTGCAATAAATTAATAATTCAATGAAATCTAAACATTTTGCCAAAGTTTTTTAGATATCCTCAAAATGCCAATCTTAAGCTTTAGTATTTTACTATTGATGTCAATTTCTGACGGTTGTATGTATGTATCTAGATTTCTCTGAAATGAGATTTTCTTTCTTTTTTCTATATTTTGATACGGATAACCAGATATCAACCACACCAAAATCCGTCCAGTTGTTTTCTCGTGATACGGTCAAACAAACTCTAAAAACTATAAATTGGGTGCTTGTATCATTAATAATAAAAATGGCTGTTTAAATTATACTTAATTTCCAAAAAAATATTTAATGTTCAGATTCGACTAAGTTAGAATTTTATTATATGCATGGATTATATGTATGGATTATAATATCAGGCGACCGAGCTTCGCTCGGTTTTTTTTGGAAAAAATAAAAAAAAGAAAAAAAAAACGGCCAGGAAACACCTGGATTCGCACCGAGGACTTCTGGTTTGAGACCGCCCGGTTTCCGCTGTCAATCAATCTGAGCTATTATAATCTTGTGGATGACAGCGAAATTTACCTTCGTATTCTAATGGTATATTGTAGCTTTTTATCATTGCCTGAAAATATTGATAAAAAAACCTTTTTATAGAAATAAAACCTAGCTAGATCGATTTATCGCCCCCGAAACCCCCTGCATGCTAAATTTCATGAAAATCGTTGGAGCCGTTTCCGAGATTCCGATTATATATATATACAAGAATTGCTCGTTTAAAGGTATTAGATATTTTCAGCTCAGTAGCGTCCGGCGATCCGGCCAGGCGTGAAGCCAAGGAAGTAGTACGTGAAGTATAGTGGACTGTACTTCCAAGTGGTAGTGCCATGCTTGTTACCTTCGGGTAGCAGCCGAATGGGCCGGCACGCCCCGTATAGTACCACTCTCTCACAGGAGACAGGCGTGAAGTGGCAGCTATGCTGTCGCGTTTCGTCCGGTAAGTGAGAGTCCGGGAGGCCCACTCCCCATCCCTACTCCCGTCCTTCTCCCTCCTCCATCCCTCCCTTTCCTGAAAGGCCGGCAACGCATCTGCAAGCCCTGTGGTGTTGCAGATGTCCATGGTCGGAGGTGATCACTTACCATCAGGTGAGCCTCCTGCCCGTTTGCCCCCTTTGTCCCATAAAAAAAAACTCTTGGCTGGGTAGTATGAGCATCGTGGTTGAATGGGTAAGCGATCCTACGACGCCCCATTAAGACGGAAGATAGGAGTGCTTGGGAGAAAAGGGTTATATATTGAATAGCAAGCGGCTAATAGCCTTTTCTTCCAGTCCTTTTACCGAAATCCATGATTTCGACAATGATTAATTATAGTTATCAATATCAGTAAGAGTCTCTTCGAATGACACTCTAGTGTGTATGGGTCGGCGGATGTATTATCTCTTACGCATGTGACTCTTAAAATGAGATTGAAAAAGATGTTATTATTTTATTTTCTTTAGATACGAGGAAGTCAAGGAAAGCGAAGTATAAGTTCTTTTAAATTTTATGCATCTGTATGAGGTTAAATTTGCTGTTTCGTAGTTGTTAATTTTAAGTAATCTGTCGGAAACACCTAATGGACCTGTTGCTTTGATTAATAACTCAAACGACGGCTAACTAATAGGTGCAATTCTATACGATATACATACAATTAATAAAATAGAAACAAAGCGAATGAAAATGAAATGAAAAAGAATGAATCAATAATGGCGATATTTCATTCTTCAAGTTGTTTGAATTTGTAAAGAAAGAAAAAGAAATAATATAACAGTTATTCTTTCTTTTACTATATGTAATTCAGCCCTTTTTAACATGCTACTGAAAGATTCGCACATAAAAATATCAGAGGTGCGAGACCCAGATTTGTAACCGTATCACTCGATTATTCAAGCGAGCGCGTTACCAGTTACCACTGGGTTATCAATTACCATTAAGTAGATTATATTAATTATTTAAATAGTACCTAATATAAATAACCCTCAGTTGGCATTTAAGTAAGAGTATTATAATTTATTATGACTTTGTAGGGTGGATGGTTGAAGCAAACAAAATCCCACGCTTTGAGAACTTTGATTTTCAGGATTAATCAGATATCCTACACATTGACTGTAGAGTTTAGCGTTACAAAATACTATTTATATAAATTTATATTTAAATCCGAGACAGTAACCTACACAGAAGATAATGTTTTTTCTATTTCGTGGTAATCTAAGTGCCTAATCTAATACGTTATATGATAATAAGGAACGTAAAATTCATATTTATTAGGGAAATTTTATTCCACATTAGACAATAATTTTCGTGCCGTATTTGTTTAAAGCATTTTTCCAAATAAAAGAAAACTACGTTCATCTTCAAAATGCATTTATCTTTAACTAGCGATACCTGCAGCTCCGCCTGCGATTTAAACACTGAAATACCTATGCAATTGGCCAGCAAGATGCAGGACTTTGGCTTGAACACTCTAGTATTGAAGGGAAGCCCGCGCACAGGAGTGAGATGTTAAAAAGGGCTTTATAAGCCGAGCTATGTACGAGTGAATCTAATGTCAAAAATATTGCAGTGTTTAAAAATAGCCTAATTTATTCATAGAAACTACAACATTTTTGACAAAATCTGTGATAAATGGCGACGTGTAGTGACCAAAATCTGTCCAATGGTTTTCTGATGAGTTAATAATCCGCAGTAAAAATTATCCTAAGCTTAGAATAATACATACATATGGAACGATAGTTTCATACAGTATTCCGCTCAATATTGAAGCTGGATTAGAATGAACGTGTGCGTAAGTGTCACGTAATTGCAACCGAAGGCATGATTGAGGATGTTGCAAGTAATTTCTTCCAAAAAAATTGGTACACTTTTCCAATTTTGCCATTTTTGTATATGAATTATGAAATGTATTTGTTTGCATTTGATTCAAATATAACAAATCGTCAAATAATAATATGGCTGGGCTTGGGCTTTATTGTTTTTTCGTTACTAAAACTTTAAAAGTGTATGTATGTTTGTTTGTTTGAAGACGCATTTTTTGAATCTAGTAATCGGATCGTAATCATTATTTTTTATTTGCTTACATTTATTTATACTAAGGGGATAGTAATGGTTTAATCGAAATCGGTTTAGTAGTTTTTATGATATGATAAAAACGACAAAAACCTGTAGATATTGTAATTCCTATTATAATTACAAAAAAACTATTTCAGTTTTTACTTAAAACTAAAAAATATTTTAGACTTGATTTAGCGCGAGCGAAGCGGCGGGTTGCACTAGTAAACGTATACAAAAACATGACTAATTATATACTAAAACCGTACTTGAGAACCACTCTATCCTGAAAATCGGTGCAGTAGTTTTTGAGTTTATCGCGAATAGACAAACAGACAGACGTGGTGGAGAACTTTGTTTCATAATATTAAATGTACGACTACGTACATTCGAGTGACTACAATTGACTCAAACTGACGCGAATAGATTTATCTCGAAATGTATTTGTGTAGATAAATTAAATGAATGCTTTAATCCATAAATTTTCGTTTAAAAAACATAAATAATAATATAAAACATAGTAACAAAAAAAAACAATAAAGTATTTATTAATAAAATAATAATATAAAATTTAATATCATAATATGTATATAAATATAAATAAGAATTTGTAGTTTATAAAAAAACAAAACAAAGTGTATATTAAATATATATAATAAAATAAAATGTTTTGACTACAGCTGGCAACATTTTTATTGTAATGCTAATGGCCTCTGATTTGTTTACAAATTAATTTTCTGTATAGACGAATGTTTTTCTTAAAATTATAAGTTGCCAAATAGTACTTATCTGTGAAATGTGATTTTCTTTCTTATTATGAGCAGAGACTAAGATGACGCGACGTTCCAGTCGTCGTATCTAGCCAAATCTAACCAAAAAATGGCTTCAATTCGCTTGGACCTACTCACCTTCTATGTGTTATTATTCTAAGATCCTAAGTAAGTATATGTTGACCCGGATAACTAGCTATCATCATACAAGTCCAAATTCAAAAGAGGTTTTCTCGGGATGCGGTCACAGAGAGGCGGACAGACAGACAGAAAAAAATTCTAAAAATAAAAGATTTGTCCTCTGTATCGATAACAATGTCTATTTTAGCTTTTCCAACAAATATTTTAACATGTTTGACTCAGTTAGAATTTTATTATTTTATGTATAATATAGATTTAACGATTTTAGATTATAATTTACAATTTATGCCCATACACTGATAGTAATTTTCAATTTACCTACATATTATTTTCAATCTCCACATTTTTGATCATAGTATGTACGAGTATTTCATATAAATAGAAATGTAATAAGGTTATGTAAGGATAACTTAACAGTGTTCTCGTTGTGCTACATGTAAGTATTAGAGTAATTAGGTAGTAGCGAAAGTAAAAAAAGGATGCTAACAAGTTGTATAGTTTTTTTTAAGAACAAGAAGAATTTTTTTTTTAAGTTTGTACGAATAAAAATTACATAAGTATTTGTAGGTATGTGTTACGTTGAAAATAATGCTACTTAAATACGTAAGATTTTAGAAAATCATAGAAGTGTTACACCTTGCCATTAAAAGAATCAATTAAAGAACAAATATTATAAGTTATATTTATAGTTGAGTTGTAATACAGTTTGTATATTTAAAAGTACCGCACGTACTCATATATATACAGTACTGTAGAGTGAGTACATTAAAAACCAGGACGGGCGCGTAGATTTCCATAACCCAAGTGTAATAAAATGCTGTATTTCTTATGTTTTAAGAAGCGACAACTATACTTCCTAAGGCATAAGAATCGCTATTCATGTAGGTACAGTATATTTCATTTTAAATCATCTTATCCTGCTGCAATGATTAAAAATTCAAGTAGAACTTTACTTGATGTTATATCAAATAAAGTCGTTTAAAAATAATTTAAAAACCTCTACGCTATTTTGGACAAGTATTATCTAAGTATGGTCGTTATTGTTATCAAATGTAAACTTATTAAGTTTTTACCGTCAAGCAAAGAAGGTTGCCCTTTTAAATATAAATATCAAATAAACTAAATTGGTGTTTTCGTATAAGATACATATTTTTTTATTTTAGATTTTTCGAACTTTTAGATTTTCATAAGTTCTTCGGTAAATGACCAGACCTGTCATAGCCGGTCGTAAGAAGAAACAACAGGTAGAATAGCAAATTTAAACTTTAACACTGCAGGAAACCCGCTATCTTTAGTACTGTCAAATACTCGTAATTATGCGCTACTATCGTAACCATCGTAAAACGATTTAATTTTTTTTTTCTCAAAGACTATATCATCGCCCACCTTTTAGTTTGTTATATTGGCTAAAATTAGTTTCTAGTGTATTTGATGTAGTTAATGATATATGATGGTACTACTGCTAATAACTGACACCTAGGTGAATGAAGTAGCTGATCCATTTAACCATTCACTTTGAGCCCAAGCCAATTGTCATAGCTCCATTAGAGTCAAGCGACGGATGCATAGGAACATATCGCATGTTACATGAATTCTGATTAACCGCTGAATGAAGAATCGCTTCGATTATATTTATGGCATTGCATTTACTTGCATTCATGTTCTAGTGTTTAACAAAGTATAATTTATTCATTTGATACTTTTTGCAGATTAACACGTTAACAATCCATGTTACAATTTTTTTCTTTTTGTTTATTATTTTTAGACTGTTGAAGTGATTATCTGAGTTTTAGAAATATTCTTTTATGGCCGAGCACATACTCGTATTATATTCAATGTGTAGCCGAATATTATGTTCAAATTCATATACCTATTTTATTTGGTTAAACAATATAATAATAAAATCACTCTTACTACGTATTACGTTAATGTATTGCTAAATATTTATAAATGTAGGTTCACTCTGCTGTATAAGCCTTATAAATTTATATACTGTATAACGTCGTGACCCAGAAAGGGTATACAGTATATAAATTTGCAAATGAAATCCAACAAAAATCGAAAGGTAGTTCATTAATTTAACAGTTTAAAATCTAATCCAATAAATATTTTCTTACCTATTTGTGGAACATCGTAAGGGCGGCCAGAGCGTGAGGCGCGTAACATCATCTGGCTGGCGAGCTCGTTTGGGATGGCTTGCGTCCGTTTGTTATAGTTGCGCATGCGACGGCGATCCCTGTACATGGAGTAGTGTACCGCGTCCGGCTGCGCGAGCGCGGGCTCTGGCTCGAAGACGTCTGTGAGCGAGCGCTCCACCTCTCTGCCGCGCCACTCGCGCCGCGCTGGCTCGGCCGCGCTGCGTAGCGCCAGCGCTGCCAGCACCGTCACACAACACACCCGCATCGTTCCGTTACTTGCTGCCCTCGCACGCCCTGACGCGAACACCCACCGGGCGCGTGCCCGACCACATTATATAAAAGCCACTATTGAAAACCTTCCTCGTTTTCGCTTCAAATCAGTCAACCGAGTTTAGTTTCTATTTAGATTATTCTCAGACGCTACTGGTATCTGAAACAAAATGTTTCTATGTTATATAAGGTTTTGAAATAATGAATCTTATATTATTAGAGTGCTCCTTATAAAACAATTTTTGTTGATCGAAAACAAAGGAACCATCTACACAAGTAGTAGATTTTAAAAATAAAATAGTACCTAATACGCAATGTATTATTATTATTAAGTATAATAACTTTATCGTATATAACAGCGTGTAATTTGCGACGTACTCGTATGTACTCGTATTTAATGTCATATAGTAGGGGAGCCCAAGCGGGGATTTCGGGATTTACTAAAGCGCGGCAGATTAATATACAGGGGGATACCTTGTACCCGGTTAAGTACCTCAATACATTTTTAATATAATTGAAGATTTTTAATTCATTAAACATAGTTATTACAATAACTTTATTTTATGTTTTAAGCAATTATTGTGTGTGATATTTCTTAAATGTGTTCGGCAGAAACAGCTAATTGTGATCAAATCAAATCAAATCAAATATTCTTTATTGCACACCATTATATAACATAACATAGTAGAAACAAAGAGAAATAGTACAATAGGCGGCCTTATCGCTACAGAGCGATCTATTCTAGGCAACCTTTGGGTATTGAGAAAAAAAAGAGAGTGATGGAGGGGTGCAAACAAACTTAAGAATATTTACAACTGAATACATACATAGACCAAATATACACATATATATATATATATATATATATATATATATATATATATATATATATATATATATATATATATATATATATATATATATATATATATATATATATATATATATATATATATATATATATATATATGGGTGGTTCTCCAAAATTTGGTTAACTTGTGGCCTAATTTTGACAAAGGTATTTTTAGACGGTTATCATTAAAGTTCTAATTCTATACTGCGGATATAATATCTACGTTGTTGCATCTAAAGGGCCAGTCACTTTAATAAGTATTTTAAGGGAAATTTAAGTTTCTTTAAAATCAGCTTTCTAGGGACTGACGAGACGTGATAGGGACTGACGCTAAACACGGTTAGGGTATTTAATCACATTTTTATTGCAAAATTAACTTTAATAAAATCAAAAAACTGTTATATTATTACTTATTATGGTAACAAACAGTCAAAATATAAGTATTTTTTATGCTAAGTAGTATTGTCTTTCCTCAATCTTATATTTAAAAATAGCTTTGTAAGTAACAAACAAAATTATAATTTGAACGTAATATCCAGTTTTTCTCTAATTAATCATAAAGACAATCACATTACTATTGTTTATACTTTTTTGTAAACGTTAACAGGTTTCTGAATTTTGTAAATATAAAACTATTAGGTTAGGAATTGGAAGATTTTCTACAACATCTTGGTAAGGCACGATAGCGATATCATTCCCATTTATTTGAAATTCTGTAACATCATCATTACAAACCTTAAGGAATGTAATTGTTAGATCTCCATCTTTATCATCATATTTAGCGTAAATCTCGGCGTATAGATATTCTTTACTTCTCATAATTAACTTGGCTAGTAAATGAAACTATGGTTTCGGCTTTTGTCGCGGATTTATTTTGATTTTTGGTCCCTGACGTTTCGAATGCTTTACAGCAATCATGGTCACGGGAGAGACAGCGAATCCGAAAAGATAGTTTCAGTTGTTATGTCAAATATTCGCGTAAACCTAAGAAAGTAATAACTTGACTAGAACATAAACTCCACTAAGTACCATAGCTCGTATTAGACTTTTAATGCGCATCATGGTTTATGCTTGGTAATGGCACATCACCTTCGGATTCCCGTGAAAATATCTGAGTACGTTATAGTCCCTAAGTTTTTTTATCATACTACATTTCAATCTTCTGTTTCTTTGTTGTTCGCTGGCAAGCTTTTTCGTCAAATTATCAACGAGTAAGTCTTTCCATTTTAGTATACTATTTCCCTATTTTCCGTGGATCAATACTCCTTCTTCTAGCTTTAACTCTTTTTTCATTATTTATAACTCAGCTTCATTATTTATAACCTCAGGAATATTGTCCTCGTCCGATGACGGCGGCTTATCTGGCCTTTGTTTGCACTTCTAACATTTTTTTATTTTTTTCTATAACCTGATGTGTAGGCTATCCGTTTTTTCTTTCCAAATCTTTTGAGCTCACGTGGAGTCATGTCCTTGACACATTTCCTTTATCTTTTTTCCGTAAGATACTGTCATTATTTTTCTATGTACTCTACCAGTAAAACGGATTCTTTATTTATTTTTCCAATATTTTTTTTTGCCTGTTCATATTTTTATGAGAGTTCCTCTTTGGATCGTAATGTCTTCTTTCTAAGCGCCATATTCTATAACAAATATACGGATTTTACGTTTAAAACCACCGATCAAACAGTATGAAAATCAGTCCCTAGACCGGACATCAGTCCCTAGTCACACTTACGACTAGGGACTGACGAATCAAAGCAAAATCAAAAGTAACTTATTATTTAAAGTAAACATCAAAACCAGCAGGTGATAAAAATAACAAGGCAGACAAAGCCCAAGTTTACAATAAGTGATGAGATCAATTATTAATCAACTATCTTTAAAACGACTTACCTAGGGCCTGAGAGTTTGACTGGCACATCACGTATTTCCACAACAAAGTCGGCGACCGCACTAAAAACAAGATAGCTGACGCGGTATTGGTCGTGTTTTTATCTTACTCAACATCGATGCTTTCGCTTAAGTTAGTTATGAAAAACGCCTTATGTTTAGATGTCGCGTATTTTTGAATTTCACAAACAGCTAGGGCCTGATACTTTTAAACGCTTACACTTTTTGACTTGAACTAATGTGATAAAAAAGTATTGTTGTTAAAAATTAAATAGTATTAACAAGGTTAGTAATGTAATAGTAAACGTATTTAAGTCGAGTTAAATCAAAGCATTATGTAGAATTAAAATAACAGTGAAATGCATACTGAATTTGGGAGATCTTACATGGCTAGGGACTGATATTTAGAGTAGGAATAAGCGATTTTCGGAACTAAAAAATATTGTGATATAAATCAAAGTGAGTGACCAAATAACAGGAACATTCGCATATTGCCTAGTAGTTGCGAATATTAGATAAAATTGATATAAATATGTGAAAATTGCTGCTAACACCAAGTTAACCAAATTTTGAAGAATCACCCATATATATATATATATATATATATATATATATATATATATATATATATATATAACATTATCTTAAATACCCGTGCATACACTACTACTACTACTACTGTATACATACATACATATATACATACGTATACATACATAGATACATATTATGTATATAAAAAATATATAAGACACTATTTAGCAGTTTATAAGCTATGATAATATTCTTTAACTAATTACTTAAATTGCGGCAGCGAATCGGCAAGTCTTACTTTGTTTGGTAAAGAGTTCCACAGACGAGCAGACTGGACAGAAAAAGAATGAGTATAAAAGGAAGAGGAGTGTGAAGGAATTCTTAGAGTTAGATTTAGTTTAGAACGAAGAGGATATTGGTGGGAATCGCTTAAAAACTTAAACTTATCTTTAAGATACTGTGGTGAAGAAGAATTAGATAGAATATTATAAAGAAGACAAAGAAGGTAGTAGCAATAAAAATTAATCGACTCTTAGCTGCTTTTTATTAAATATACAGATAAATAAAATTGAAGTGTCTGATTGTAATATCAAAATAACACATTTTTACACGTATAAGAAAAACCGAATTTGTACAATTTTTGTCTGCATGTCTTTCTGTCTGTCCTTGCGTATGTCTCTTAGGCTGGTTATTACGGCTAAACTCTGAAAGAGATGAAAATGGCGTGACTGTGACTTTCACTGGTAGATAGCTGATGTTATAGGGTTATATAAACAGTAGACAGTGGTAGCCCAGTGGTCACGCACTCAATTGGATAACCGAGTGATGCGGGTTCAAATCCAAGTCTCGCATCTTTGACATTTTCATGTGCGAATCATTTCTAACTTGATTAAAAAGCCTGGGGACGAACCCGAACTATCGCTTAGTCGCTACTCGCTAGTTTATATTATTTTTTTTTTTATCTGTGATATTATGAAGTATCACTCGCGTATTGTCTAGATAAGATATCAATCTTATAATCTAGTGCTTTTCTTAACTTGTTATTGATGTAAAAAACAGAATCTGTATACGCAGCGCTGACTTTACTGGAAATGTGGAAAGTTTTACAATAAAAGCAAATAAGTGTGGTCTAAGTGCTGGCTTTCGCCGTTTTACGTTTACTTTTAGAATAAAAGTTCGTCCTTTATTTTACTTCTTGCTTAGATAGATATGGCTGGAATAAGGTTATAAAAGGACATGTATTATCTCCTGTAGTCAAACTAATTAATTATAGTAGATATCATGTTTCACTCATAGAAAACTCTTTTTTAATATTAAAAATTTTTGATTATAATTTTAATAAAAACATGGTAATATAACAAGTTAAAAATTCAAAAAAGATCAAGGTCACCATTTTATCGAATAATCGTTAGGGATCATTCTATGGTAAGAATAAAGTGTCTTAAACAAATGTCCAGTCATAGGTGTTTATGTTTATAATATGTTTATATTTAAAATTTATGTACTTATGTGAAGTATATAGTGCTTGTCCCAATATATTGATTTATTTATTAGTTGAATAATTGAAATAAATTTCTTTTTGAACTAAGTATGTAAACTACATACCATATTAAACAGAATAAAACGGAATGCTGGTAACTTGTAATTTACTTATCACGCTGACGTGTACTGAAATTAGGGGCAATGAAAATTTTGATGGTTGATAGGGCTACATCTATCCATCACCTTTATTTTCAGAAGATACGATGAATGTTCCGAATTCTATTCATTCAGGTCCGCTCCATTATTCAAACTTAAATCTTGGCCGTATAATGAATAGTAACGTTAATTAAAACATATATTTGTGGTTTATTTAACATTCAGCATAAATGCTGAATTAGCAAAATATTAAAAGTTTATTTCGATTGAAATATTTCTATTTCTTTACTGATTTTTAACGGAAATCTTTTGATATACAAAACTACTGAAAGCCTTTGAAAATGCTAAAGAGTGAAAAGAAAATATAGTTGTAATATAGGATAGGATAGGTAGAAAATATAGGATGAAACCCATTGGAGAAGAAAGAGAATATAACAAAAATAAAGTGAAAAATAATTTACGGGCGATCTGAGGTCAGGATTCAGGAAGTTTTAAGGGTAAAAACGGTTTATCTCGGTTTCCGGCAAAACTACAAGTCTTATGGAAAAAAGTGACATGGAAAAGTTGTAGTTAATAAAAAGAGCAACAACTTTTAGATTGACACTTTTTCACAAAACCTCAAAATTAATGTAAAAATTCAAACAACCAAGTTTTTGGTTTTTTATTTTTATCGTTTACAATATATGCTCTTTTTTTTTACAAAATTTGGTGAAAACTTACCTTTTTTTGTCCCAAAAACACAGTTTTCTTTTATTTGAAATATTTATTTTTTCACCGATCAATCGAAAATTTTCACGTCAAAATATCTGCTTTTTTACAAAAAAAGCGTGAAAATCTCTACTTTCTCATGGTGTAAAAATATACATGACTATACTAAATTTTCTCAGAAAAGCTGCTACGAAGTAACAGGTAGTAAGACCCAGACACTCCCATTTTGAGAAAGTTGTAGAATCTTCTTTAAATTATATGCTTATTATTTCATAGAGAACTGGTAAAGTGGTGGTGGTACTAAAAAAAAGTACATCCTCATTTTAATAGCCAATCCTATTTTATGATTAGGTGCATTGTTTTAGTTATATTTCTTCTTACTCTTGCCTAAATTTTTAGCTAAATCATAGAGACCTATGTTTTACACGTTCCAAGTGATACATCTTTTACGTGGAATTTGACGTGTTGTAAACTTCTCTATTATGCTTAGAACGGCTGTAGGTCGTTTGTACTACAAAATACATATATGTAGCTATTTTATACTTGACATACTAATAATATTCGTATCTAAAGATTTTTTGAACATCAATTTTAAATTTATTTTTGTATTTAATTCGACAAGGACTTTTTTTATTGTAGGTAAAATCTATAAGTACATATAACAGAATTCAAATTGAATCTGTTCATCAAATGTTTTTTTGGAAAATCTTATTAAAATAGTGAGTAACTACTAAGCAGGACCGGCCCCGCGGCTTCGCCTGCGATTAATTTCTGATCAGTACCAAGCTTCACACGATTCCCGCTGGGCTAATTTAAAGATTGCCTAAAAATTTCATAAAAATCGCTCTAAGAGAACGTACTCGTTCATACATCGATTTTTATAATATAGATATCTGTATAGAATTTTAATAATTATTAGGATGCATTATACAATGTAATCCATGTTTCAAAACCCAATGGTTGTCTGCAATAAATCGATAATAAGCGTTAAATTATTCTATACTTTTATAAGTTTTAGCATTTTACTAACTTCGATGCAAATGACCCCCAAAATTACTCTAATCCCTTTTTAACCCAGTTAGGCGATGAGTTTCACTAAAATACGAAACAAGTCTTCGATCAATTCTGTTAAAGAATGTTTATGCAAAATTTGAAGTAGATTGGAGTTTGGACTAAGGAATTACGTTGTCCGATATAAACTTTGCCGACGTTTTTCTCCCCTTTGGGGTTAGAATTTCGGAAAATCCTTTCTTATCGGATGCCTACGTCATACAAAGAACACACCCTCCTTTAAGGTCTCTACGATCGGCGGTTTAGGCTGTGCATTGATCCGTCAGTCATTCAGGACAAAGCGTTTTATATGTATGGTTCTATCTTAGTCAAATCTATATTTTTTAGATTTTTTGTCTGTCTATGGCCACGAGGAAACCATTAGACAGATTTTGATGAAATTTGGTATGATGGCAGCGGGTTCTCTGAGCCAACATATAAGATACTTTTTACTGCGGGAAAACAAATTTCTGAGAAATACTTTTTTTTAACTAATTTTTTATGTGTATCTAGGGATGGACACGGGTGGAGCGAGGGTGAGTCTCTAGTTTGAAATATATTCAATTTGTATAAATTATTTTTCTGTCTGGGTGCTTTAAACTCATAACTTAGTTTACAAAGGCAAATAAACTGCTATAAAAGGCACATTTTTAATAGTTTTAGAATGCCTTAACAATACGAGGAACTTAAGGCCCAAAACTTGTAGCGTGCTATCGGCAAGGCTATATTTATAATCGGGTGGCGTGTGGTGGTCCGTTGACGTCAGCGCTAGCGGGAGGGAACGCGCGGCGCGGCGGCGCGCCCTCCGATACGCATTTGCGAATTCGCACCTCCATGAATGGAGGAATTAAATTATCCCCAGATCGACTCTCAATGTACGCGACCTGAGCTGAACCCTAAAATATCAGCGCATACACGTTCTGTGGTTGCTTCAGACTCGCAATGTTATTGAACTGTTGCTACAGAATGTAAATGTATTATATTACGCTTTAAATAAACTGAATTGTAAAGAGTTTGTCGCTATACAATATACATGCTAAGCCTTGAATATGAAAATAACTGTTATTACTTTCGGAAAAATATTCGGCTATTATTTAACTGCCATTATATTTTAATGCTATTTACAGAATGTTTATCTTCTAAAAATGACCATTTAATTACTCGTAGTTTAGTATATTTTATATATTAAACTAGTGAACGTCCCGAACGTTCCTAAAGTTATAGCGGTTAGTTGATTATTTTAGATAGGAAATTGTTTCCGTAAGTAAACAGATAACCATCTATCATCAGACCAAATTCCATAAAACCTGTCTAGTGGTTTTCTCGTGATGCGTGATATACAAGGAGGTGGCCCACTTCGGGGGGACGGCGCGGGCGTGCCATGTGCATTGTGCGTTGCTTCAGGTACTTCTCTGATAACAGCATGGCCTGTTGGAGCATCTCCATGTTTGATATGGTTTGCAGACCTGCCATGAGGGCATCGTGATTGAGTGTTTAAGCAATGCTGTGACGCCCCATTAAGACGGGGGAGATTCCGTTGGGTTTAAGTGGGCAGCTCTGGCCTTGCCGGTGAGTCTCATATAACCACCTATTCACAGATAGGACATTTTTGGTAGTAAAACGTATAATTAGGATTATTTATTTTATTTTTTATTTATTTGGAGAAGCACACTTACAACATACATACACAGCATTTATATATTAATTAATAACAATAATAATATAACTTATAATATGTATGTCAATCACTAGTGTACAAGCATTTCCACATTCAATAATTAAAAGTACAAAAAAATCATAACTGTAATTATACAAACAAAAATGTATTTACGGCCCCTCTCCCTCTGGAATGATTTTTTGATTTTACTTCATAGTACACTTACATTATATATATTTTTGTACGCGTACATTAACATGTACATATTGAATAATTGATTTATTAATGCTATGGTTACTATAAACGCATATGGTAAACAGCCAGAAGTATTATTGTTAATTATGATGCTTTAAATTGCGCCAGTACAGTATATTTATTAAAATTATACCTATGCATGAGTAATCCTTTTAATGAAAATTGATATTTGCATGCGAATTCTGGGTAGATTATTCTGAAAAATTAAAACGTTTAACTTATTTTGTGTTGAAGCGAGTACATTTAAATTAAAGTACCTATCTGTTTTTAATTTTAGATTAATAGCTTTTCACATATGAAAGTATATATTTACACCAAAAAAATCTTTTATTTTAATTTTTGTCTGTCTGTTTGTTCGTTCCAGCTAATCTCTGAAACGGCTGGACCGATTTTAAGGGGACAGCAACTCGTCGATAGCTAATGTTATAAGGAGTAACTTAGGCAACTTCTATTTTATTAGAAAATTATAAAAACCGTTTAATGTATTTTAACTTACGCCCAGCGAATCGGGCTGGGTTTGTTAGTTCTGAATAAAAACTATATTATAATAAATGTTTTTAAAAGTTCTTTTCAAGCATACTTATTCGTTCAGTCATTTGATACTTAAAAAGATGGTAACTCGTGAAGCTTTTCAATAGTTTGATGTTTTTATAGATTTCAATTTTCAACATGCTCTATACATGCCCAAGAGGGAAATTTGGAATTAACTCGAGAGCGTCAGATTAATATTGAATTGTATTTAAATACAGGAAAATAAACTTTCAAAAACAAAGAAACTAAAATTCTTAATAATCTTATAAAAGTATAGAATAAGGTATTTAACGCTTCTAAGCGATTTATTCCAGACAACAATTGGGTTTCGAATTTTGAATTCATTGCATTTATCAATAGAAAATATATAAATCAAAACAAAAATTTAGCCGTTCATTAGTACCAAACACAACTGACAGCGCACGTCATGTCATCCATGGTTTGTTTTGTTTGAAAATAACACAAAATGTTGTATTTCAAGTTGACAGGTTGATGTGTGATCGATATTATTATTAACAATGCCACGACCAAGAAGATCTAACCCAACCGATATGCCGTTTGAGTTTAAACGACTTCAATTTCCAATTCGACTTGCATTCGCCATGACGATTAACAAATTACAAGGCCAATCCTTGAATGTTGTGGTCTGAACCTAGAAAATGCATGTTTTTCTCATGGCCAAATATTCTTGGCAATTTCACGGGTCGGGAAACCATATGCTTTATTTGTGCTTGCGCCTGATAAGTAGCCAAAAATATTGAGCAGAGAAAATGATGAGTGCAGTGCAACCCATGCACGAAAATACATGGTCAATAAAGCAAATGTCTTGCGTGCAATTCTTTAAAATACTTGATTAGTTTTAAATCTACTGTATGGTACAATAAAGAATTTAACTTAATCATTTTGTATTAATTTTTATAATAAGAAATCTGCTCTATTATTGACTGTTTGGCGGAACAAAGTTCGCCAGGTCAGCTAAGTAACAATAATGATTATCGTGGCCGTTCACGATGGGCAGGATAAGAAAGCTCAATATCACATAGAGAGCTATGTTTGTGGTATTCCTACAAGATCAAATCAGGAATTAGGAGATACGTTGAAGGACCAAAGTTTTCGACATAAGCCGCAGAATAAAGGTACAAGCTTAAGTGACAGTGCAGTCGGCACGGGACGTTCTATGAGGACGAAAAGTTCTCATGTGTTTCGAGTTCATGATCACCACCATGTACCGGAAGGCGAAGCGCGGACAGACCCCCATAGGTCGGACCTGCGACGACTCGGTTAAAATACCTGGAGCCCACTGGATGCAAATGGCACAAGACTGTTTGCTGTGGAAATCTTTAAAACATGCTTTAGTCCAGAGTTCCTGTTTGGGCTAAGACGATTATGATTATAATAGGATATTTGACATTTTTTGGAAAATATTAAAATACACGTAGGTTTATTTTATACCTCTTACAATTATCTTTTACACAGAAAAGCGTTATTTTTACGTACTAGTATATATTGGTTGTGAAATATTTATGAAACGGCGCTCTCTCTGAAACGGCTGGACCGATTTTGACTAAATAATGATGACTAAAATTATAAGGAGTAACTTAGGTTACTTTTATTTTAATAGAAAATTATAAAAACCGTTTTATTTATTTTAACTTATGCCCAGCGAAGCGAGTCGGCATTGCTAGTATTATATAATTAGGATCTTTTTCCATTTCGGTACTTACACGGAAGTTTTTACATTTCGAAACTCGGCTGAGCAGAAGTCAGAGGGCCTAGACAATGTAACAATCGATTAGCGAAAGCGCTAGTAGAAAAGTCCAAAATGTATGGGTTTGACATATGCCTTAGATATGTCACGTGATCTGTTGTCAACGAAAAGATGATTGTAGACAATGTAAATTCATTTCAATTATTAGTGATTTAAAGTTCAAAATGCATACGCTGCGTTTAAGCGATGACGATTGTAGAAATCGAATCGCTTCATAACGAATGCCGGTTGGCTATAGGCCCAGGATTATGCAAAGGCAAACATAAATAAATCGATCGAACCGCCAAAAAAGGGGCGTTTTAGTAATCGTTTTGTACAACGTTTCACTTTTTGTAATCCACCAGTTAAAAAAACTCAAATTTATTTTTAAAAATAACATCAGATCATGACCTGCATTATTGGGATGTAAGTGGGGCCAAATTACACCTTAGGCCCCAAATCGCCAACCGCACCTGCTACCACCTGCTCCTGCTGAATAACAGACACATAAAGGCTGGAATCCTCAAATGCTAAACCTGATGGTGGGCAGCAGCGCCATCAGAGAAAGATTCCAGTAACTGCGGTCATCAACCCGCCTGCCAAGCGTGGTCACGAAGGCATACACCCCCCAATTTAGATTCAAGGCCCCCAGTTCCCGGTAGTCGCACTATTGCTGGCCACGGTATCGGTCATGGTAACGGTGCGACAGGGGGTGCTAAGAATCCCCGGGCGACGATAGGGTATCATAAACGACTGCACTTGGCTACGTTTAATGGACGTTCTTTAAGGCTGACTGCACACCTTGCCGAACTGGAAGAAGAGTTAAGTCATATTAACTGGCAAATAGTAGGTCTGTCGGAAATCTGATGACAGGGCAAGGATACAATACTACTAGATGCTGGTCACTTATTATTTTTCCAAGAAGGGCACCAACCATCACAAGGTGGTGTTGGATTTTTAATCCATAAGTCTAATGAAGTCGACTCTTAGACCTACATCATTCCAGATGCAAGCTGGCTGCGAAAGCTTCCAGCTACAGCTACAGAACTTAAATTTAAATCGTTCACTATACAATCGTTCACAATATCTACATCTGAGTTACAATCGTTTTATTTATAAAGAAGTTCCGCCATTTATCTCTGAGTCTCATTATCAGATCATGACTATATTTGTATAGGACTATCAAAAATACCTTGTAAATAAAAAAGGGATAATAACCATATACGACTACCATCGGTTAATAATGTTACAAAAGACTATTTAATCTTTTTTTTTGTATTTAATATAAACATCTGAAAATTGAAAAACCTTGAAGTTTTGATTACATCGAAGAACATCAAAAATAAATTTCAACAACACACTTAACACTTAAATACTTAATATTGGTTTGAATTTTTAAAACAATTATGATGTAAGTATACTTAATGCTCTGTTACTGACCAGACGATATTCAGTATAAATAGACGATATTGTAAAAAGCTCAATAGACCTATTTATAAAAACAGATAATAATAAATATATATGAAACGAGAGTGAGCTATAAATAACAAATTATTAAGGACGCGTAAAAGCCGGTTAAAGGTTAGTAACCGACACTGTTAGTAATTTAGTAGATCAGTGTGAACGATCAGCGGGTCTATAGTGAACAATGTACATGCATACTTAGCGTGCGACACATAATCTACCTGTTCCATGTCACCACCGCTATTCTGAGGCAGGCTTCTATTCAATTACACCTATCACGCGAGCCGATCTTTAACTGATCCACTCTGAAAATAACACATTTCTTTCCGGATATACTTGTATTTTTATATTGATTATCATTTATCCAAATTACATTTTTATCTAGTTATAATTGATGTAAAATAGTGTTTGATGAATATTGGTCTGAATAAAAAAATACTCAATAAAATATTAAATCCATATGATCTATACTAATATAATTTATTTACAAATGTGTTTGTATGTTTGTCCTGTATGTCACTTACTGTGTGTGCCAGAAACACGCCCCTTAAACAGACAAGGTACGTACCTATAGTATTTTTGTAACTATTCATTTCTGAATTTTGATTTAAATAATTTTAATGTTTTGTCTTTTCTAGGCCCCTTTTTTACGTGGGTGGGTTATAGATATTGTAACTTTATTATTTAATAGCAAGCCCGGTCGTTTCGCTGGGCGTAATTTAAAATAAATGAAAGAGTTTTTATAATTTTCTAATAAAATAAAAGTAACCTAAGTTACTCTTTATAACATTAGCTATGTGCGAGTGAAAGTCCCTTCAAAATTGGTCTAGCCGTTTCAGAGATTAGCCGGAAAAGACAGACAGACAGACAAAAATTTATAAAAATATTTTTTTGATGTAAGTACCGTATATACTTTCATATGCATTTAGTGAAACGCTGTTAATTTGAAATGAAAAACAGATACTTCAATTTTATTAGTTTGTACTGAAATAATACTTTTCTGTTTCTTGATTGCGTTAAAATCTATATTTCTAACGTTATGTTCGTTGGTTATTTACTTTAGCAAGTAAATAATTGAAGCGACTAGACCGCGCGAACTGGACCTCATTTTTAACATATATTATGCCTTAAACAATATGATATTTATCCAAGATATTTCTTTTAATTGATACCAAACAAGTGATGATTATCTCAATTTTATTTTTCTTGAGGTTAGAATATTAGGTTTAAATTCCGTGTTATAAAAATTTGTTAAAATTTATATAGGTAATCTATGCTATCTGGGCCATTATCTTTAACAAATCTGGTGGAACATACAAACATACATACGTACATAGAC
This sequence comes from Boloria euphrosyne, assembly GCA_951802675.2. Classification (NCBI taxonomy): domain Eukaryota; kingdom Metazoa; phylum Arthropoda; class Insecta; order Lepidoptera; family Nymphalidae; genus Boloria; species Boloria euphrosyne. Next base: position 5,994,077 of record OX637879.1, on the reverse strand, counting down.
TGCCAAAATTACTTCTTTAATCCTTTCCACGTCGGAGAAAGACGGGAGGAGAACTGGGACGCTGTAAGTTTCAGGTTTACATAGTGTCGGATCTTTTAAAATAACGTAGATAATTGTCCGTATAATGTTAACTATGAGTAAAAAGCCATATAAGCCGATTTACATGATTCTTAACTCTTAAATCGTAATCATGTTAGGTATGCGAATTGTATTATTGTACTCTTTCCTTCTAACTTTGAAAATATAAAGTAGAAAATGTGTTAAAGTAGATTTTCCGTTGCGTATTAATATAAATAAATTGTATCCTTCTTGAAAGTTGTTGAAATTAGCAAACCTTGCAAAAAGATGATCATATTTCACAATACCATTAAGAATGAAATAGGTACAATATGTCGCGACATTCCGAATGTTAATGATATGATGAGCAATGCCAGCTCTTCTGTTGTGATTGCAACCCACTTGGCTCCGTGTCATCTTACATGCAAAACTTTAAGTGTGTATTATAAAGTCAACCTTTATCGTAATCCTTTCAATTTTATTATTGTAAGTTCTTTGCAACTTATTTTTATCTCCACTATTATTTTTGTTTATATTTACAATACCATACGTACCTACAATCTGCACGGACTACGGAAGTAACGTGTGACTAGGTTTGTTAGTGTAAAATAATCTGCATTCTGCCAATATTTATTTTTAAGATAATGTTATAAATTTATAATGAAATTTTTGTTTACCATACAAAATCTCTTTAGCTACATTTCATTCAAGGTGCACATGAAAGGTAAGCATGGGGTGAAATGAACCAGATATGTAAATCACTAGAGAAGCCTCAGTCGGCGTGTCGACACTCAGCGTAGACATTGTGCCGCTAACCTAATTGGCGTCAGTTCTGTAGATAATGCTTATTTTGTGGCATTTTTTTCAGTTTAAAAGTAATCTAGAGGGTAAGGTTATTGTTTATTACCTAAGTAGATGTATAGTACTCTAAAATTATATTCTCTAAAATATGTCTGATTTCTTATCTTAAAATAAATTAAAGTTATTGGCCCCCTCGGCCTTCGCCACCTGTGCCCTCTGATGCCCCACGCCGCCACCAACAACACAACGCCGCCGCACGGGGCTCTGCTATCTTGTTTGCGAAGTTTAAAAACCACAAATCAAGTGGAACTGTAAATTCTCGGCTTAACGCTTTCAGACTACGTTTTACACCAAAGTGGTTATGGTTTTCGTGTTGACTTTATCTAGCGGACCATAAATTCAATTGGATCAATATCATCATTTGCTTAGATATTATGCCGTATTTATTGTAGGTAATATCAGAAATATAACATGATTATGATTAAAAATAAAATATAATATCATAAATTAGGAAAGCAATGAATTGTGACCTTTCTATAATAAGTAACTATCGCTTGACTATGCCAGAAATATAATGACCTTGACCTGAAGAAATCCAGTGTTTGCTTTAATCACTAAAGTGATCGAAGAGTATTTGTAAAAAACGGTATTTTTAAACAAGACTTTCAGATTCTTGCATTGTTTCAATAAAGGAAATCTTATAATTAAAAAAAAACATTGTTCTTGTTTAAAAATAAAAATGGTATAAAAATAAAAAGTGTAGTGTAAAACTGTGTTTGATTTTGAAATTATAAAGAAAAATTGGTGCAAAAATATAGAAACTAAAAGTTTATTTAAATGTTATGTTTCAGAACTAAAGTATAGGTATTTATGCAAACTTTATATGTTTAATAGAAGAAACTCTTTAGATACGAGTAGTTGTAAAATAAACTTATCAATATAAGGAAAACCGAAAACTATTGTCGACTTCAATTAATCTACTAAATATAATAAAAATATTATATCAAGAGAATTTCATTCCGTTAATCTTTGAGGGCATTATCTGTGGAGTTAAAAGGCTCAGATAAATTATTATAAGTCAATGTGGGCTTAACAAAGTCGAGCTCGAACACACAACAACTTTATCTTTTCGTTTTTTTTTGAAGTACAGCTTCGGTCTAGGAATCCTCTATACTCGTAACATAATGATGTAAACAGAATTAGGTATATTAGGTTTTAATAGGTGATTATACCTAACAAAAATATATTACCTAAAATATTATTTTTTACGCTAAGATATATATTACGAGGATCTAATATAGAACGTAACTAAGAAAACTTTACAAGGATCGCGTTCCAGTACACTACCTACAGTTTCAAACGCTTTTTTAATCTATGCTTCTATACTAATATTATATAGAGGAAAGATTTGATTTTTTGTTTGTTTGTTTATTTGTTTGTTTGTTATTTAGTTATTACTGCTGGATCGATTTCAAAAATTCTTTCGCCATTAGAAAGCTACATCTTTACTGAGTAACAAAGGCTATATATTATTTTCAAAAAAATTAGAGATCCCTACCTAAAATGGAAGAATGTAAACCAAGGTATCAAAATGTTGCCTGTAAAAGTTATTATTCTGCGTGCGCTGAGAAAATTATTGACGATATATAAAAAAGTGTTCTATATATAGTACTCATGATTACTCACAAAAAAGTCGACGATGGTATAAACCTAACTATTACAGATAAGCCGCAATAACAGTTTTTGTTTAAATTATTAAGTTCAAATACGTTTGGAATAAAAAAGTGGTGAAATTAGTATCATGATACTAAACTTTATACATTTAAATGATTTGATAATTAAAATTGATTACGTACGTGTAAATTTCAATTTAAATTATTTGGATCGGACTTTCCATTTAGAAGTTATGACGAGTATAAAGATAATTTAAGAAAGCAAAATGTTACAGTTTGATCAAACTGTCCTATGTAATATGTTTAGTCTATTAATATGTAACTAATAAATTCGAAAACTGCTGGACCGATTTCAAATTCCTACACTAATGGAAATCTACATTATCAGCTAATAACGTAAGCTATGTTTTAACCCTGTATTCTCAGGGTCTATATAACCTGCATTTCGCGCGTGAAACCGCGAATACTAGTAGGATCCGCAGATATTGGTATAGACTAGCGGCTCACCCTCGCTTTGCTTGGGTACGAACCCGAGGGACGACCCTCGGTTTAGCGTCAGCAAAGCCACGGATTCTGCTAGTTAAAATAAATAAAAATTCAAAAATATAACCTTCTCCTTTTTTGAAGTCGGTTAAAAAGCCTAGCGTACGTTACTCCTTACATTATTAGCTATCTGCCAGTGAAAGTCCCGTCAAAATCGGTCTAGCCATTTCAGTGATTTGCGATGACGGAGTGTCCGCTCCGCAGATGTTAGCTGCTTTGCCTGGGTTTGAATTTAGGAAGTGCAGGTTTTTCCACTGCCTTCACCACCCTCTCGACCTTGCCAGCGGGATCCACAGGAACGAAAAGTCGCTACGTGTGGAGTTGGTTTGGTTGCAGGACCTGACTCGTGTCTTACGGGGGTCCACTCCGAGTACCTCAGTCGCCTCTTACGACACCTGGTACATAAGGGAAGCACTATTCCATTCTGCCGGTGCTCCACGGCACAGTCAGTGATTACCCGGAACAAATAGACAGACCGACAGACAGACAAAAAAATTAAAAATTGGTTTTTTGTTGGTAGTATTGTATAAACTTTCATATGCATTTAGTGAAAAGCTGTTAATTTGAAATTAAAAACAGACGCTTCAATATTATATTGGATGTATCTCATAAGTTTTAGCAAGAGTTAGACATAATATATTTAAATTTTTAAAAAAGAGGACCCGTTTTCCTCTCGGAATGAAAGACGTTTTTCTTCAATAAAAAGTATTTTAAATGTTGCCTCGTACTGTACGTACCTCGCACAGGTAATGTAAACTGTAAAGTGTATTTATAAAAAAATAACAAACCAAAAAAAAAAAACGGAATTAATGACTCGAAAACAAAAGAAAATAAGTTTTCTATGGTATTAAAAATATATTTTTCCAGATGAAATAAAAAAGAACATTCCTGGGTTTTCATCAATCTATAATCCTTTAGGTTATATGTTATATATAAATGTTTGACGCTTAGAACTCAGTGTCATTGTATGCAGTTTCAGTGTATGCAGTTTACAATATGATGTAGCCTAATGTTCAAATATGTTTCATTAATTATTAATCGTATTGAATTGGAGGATGGCTGCCATTGTCGGTCATTTCGACTCAGTCTTATAGCAGCTACCCATTCATCTATTATTATAATATTCGTTAGCAATTGTTACAGGCAGTTTTTAAAATGTGTCATAATAATTGATTTTTAAGATGTCAGATAGACAGTCAGCGATTCGAGTACTAAGATCAATGATATTATAAGTAAAAAGGTGTAGATACGTTACCTAAACGATATTCTACCTTCAAAAACGGTACACTAACGCACACATGAATAACTAAAAATATTGCAATAACACTGAACACACTACATTACGATTAGTTGTCAAAATAGGATGGCATGATTCAAGTATCGCCAGTGAAAAAGAGACAAATATAATTCGCGACAGTGCGTCGTCAACGCGTGACTATGTTCAGGTGGGCCAATTAGCCTAGTTTTGGAGTGCCGCTTTTTGAGCGCGTATGACTTATCTACACCTTTTTTCCTAGTATATCAATGACTAAGATATAATAAATTGTATAAGCATTTGAGAGAGATTGTTAACTATTGAATACTATTTTCTGTAAACCCTTCTGAACTGTTTTAAGATCTACAACCAATAATATTTGGTAGTAAAAAACTAGAAGGTACTGGAAAATGTAAAAATAATTAATTAATAATAATTTAAATTAGACTTTTGTGACTTCAGTAATAATGTAGGCGATGCGTTATCTAGGTTTTTTACTTGATCTGAGTTACCACTACACAACATTTGGTTAAAATCGCTCACATAAAAGCTAAGTATAATGCAATTCCCTTTAAAATTGAAATGTCAAATATTTTAATCGGTTTGAGTTTTGAAATGTGCCTAAAGAAAATGTCATTTAAATCAAATTCACTAAGAGGAGTATTAATACCTACTTATCCCCAAAATAACTTTCTACCCCTTTTTAACCCCATTAGGCGATGAGTTTCAATAAAGTATGAAACACGTCTTTGAACAATTCTGTTAAAGAATGTTAAGTAGATTAAACCAAGGAATCACGTTGTCACATACAAACTTTGCCCCCCTTTTTCACCCCCTTAAGGGTAGAATTTCGGAAAATCCTTTCTTATCGGATGCCTACATCAGACATAGAATACACCCTCCAAGTTAACTGTAATGTATTGTGTATTGAATATAGACCTCCAAAACAACAGTTAATTTTTTTTGTGTTTGTCTGTGTGTCTGTTTGTCTGTATATACGTTATCGTGTACCTCATAAAGAACTACAAGGATTTTAACCAAATTTTATTTAATGAAACAGAAAAAATACAAAATATTGGGTTTTACTGAGTCGTACTTAGAAAGCTGGTGGTGGCCAACTCTTAAGAGATTTAAAAACGATGTAGTAGGAAATTGTAGGTCTTAAAAACCCAACAGAAAAGTTTTAAACACTAAATATCTATCTCCAAATTTACACTCGCAATACCTATTTTTATCAGTATGTATAAGAAACAGTAACCTACAGTATCAATGTGTGTGTTACAATAACACAACACATGGTTCTATGGAACGATAAAGACAAGGAGTATCTACAAAGTATGGCTCTCTTGCCAAAACTTAAGGGATATATCAAAAGTATGTGTTAGAAAATTGTGAGCCTTCGGAAAAGTTTACAATTTGTTTTCAAAAACCAATTGAAACGATACCCATATTGATTTTATAAAAATATTCGCGTCCGCCATATTGAATCTAGACATAAATCTAGAAATATGTCAAATTCGTAATAGGCACCCCCAAAAACCATGGAAACGATACCCATATTGATTTTATGAAAAAATTCGCGTCCGCCATATTGAATCTAGACAAAAATCTAGTAATATGTCATATTCGTAATCGGCACCCCCAAAAACCATGGAAACGATACCCATATTGATTTTATGAAAATACTAGCAGTACACGCGGCTTCGCCCGCGGTAATTTTTTAACCGCAAAATTTCACTCGACCGGAGTGAAATGAGGTTGATCTATACTATTATCATCTATATTGCCTTAAAATTTCATCAAAATCTTGGCGCCCCCTCCCTCACCCCGATGGCCGCTGTGTTGCGCTTTATTATTCTATTAGTATTTTGTTAAGGTAGATATTTTTAAATTCGTAATCCTTTAGACCTTCTTAATCCGGCCCTCTCAAAAACGTTCTAAGAGGAGCTCAATACCAAATTCAAAGTTTGTAGCACAAAAGATGCTCTTAAGCAGCACAAAAGATGAACTTTCATACAAAGTTGCGACAGCCCTTAGACTTCCTTTATACGGCCCTGTCGCAAAATCCATTCTAAGCGGAAGTCTATTAACAATTAACTAACTCCCTGCCAAATTTAAAGTTTGTAGCATAAAAAATGAAGGACTTTCAAACAAACTTGTGAGAGCCCTTATACCATCTTATCAGGCCTTGTCACAAAATCCGTTCTTAGCGGATGTCACTGACTATACACTCCCTACCTGCAAAATTTAAAGTTTGTAGTACAAAAACTAAAGTTATTTCATACAAACTTGCGAGAGCCCTTAGACTTTGTTAATCCAGCCCTGTTGCAAAATTCGTTCCTAGCGAACGTTTACTAACAATTAACTACCTCCCTGCCAAATTTAAAGTTTGTAGCACAAAAGACAAAGGACTTTCATACAAACATGCGACAGCTTTCAGACCTCCTTAATCCGGCCCTGACGCAAAATTCGTTTAAAACGGTAGTCTACTATTATCTATCTCCCTTCCATATTTAAAGTTTGTAGCACGAAAAATTTCATAACTTCATACAAACTTGCGAGAGTCCGTAGACAACCTTAATCTGGCCCTGTCGCAAAATTAGTTCTCAGCAGATGCTTACTGACTATACACTATCTTTCTTCTTCAATCTTTTCTCTCTCTTTCTTCTTATTCAATTTCATCAGTTTCCACGCACTGAAGAAAGGTAAAGCCCAGCGATATTAGGTTAATATATAGCTGACGTGTACCGAGTGAATGTATGGCAGCTTGGTATAGCTTCCGCCCCTCTCTTACCCCGCAAGCCCCGCAAGATTGCTCTGTCTAAACACGTCCGTTGGCTAACTATATGTTGCATTGACTTTGAAGATACTTTATTCTGATTTATTTATAAAATAAATAATTTTGTAGTTTACTAACACGGAGAATTTGCATTACGCTCTTTTATTTCTCGTATTTAATTCAATCACAATTTTACTATAAAAAATTATTATGAAAGGTACGAAAGCACTGCTTATGATTGCATTTATTTAGTATATAAATTGTAATAAAAAGCATTTAAATCTAATAATTCTAAGTCAAGCCTCATATCAAATTCCTTTGACCTTTAAAAGTTTAAAAAATATTCTATTGAGATTAAAAGAGATATAAAATTATTGTCTAACTTTGTTCACCGCTTCATAGAAATGCTTTTCGTTTTTCTAATTCAATTTAGGTACCTCAAAATGAAAATGTTGTAATATAATTTTGTTTCTTGATTAAAGAGTCTGGTTCGTTAAAAAATATAAATAAAATTTGAGGTTATATAGTTGGACCTACGTCATAATTATACTTATATAATTAGCCGTACCCGTGGCTTCGCCCGCGTTCATGTTTTTAATCGGTTAAAAACTCACTTGTTTGATCTATAGATTGCCTGAAAATTTAATCAAAATCACTCCAGCAATTTCAGAACACATCGTAAATATACTCGTGAGCCGCACGGCTACTTATTTCATATATGTGCGCACTCCTCTCCCCCACTTCGACACCCCCTCTCTCGCTGCATTGACTGCGCTGACGTTTACTAAGTATTAACTACCTGCTACTTATTTGGAAGGGTCCAAATTTAAAGCATTTAGCACAAAAAATGAAGAAATTTCTTACAAATTTGTAAGAACCCTTAAATCTTCTTAATCCGGACCTGTCGAAAAACCGTTCTTAGGGGTCTTCTGTTTACTATTAACCACCTTCTCTACAAATTAAAAGTGTGTAGCCTTAAAGATGAAGGATTTTAATAAAAAATTGCGACAGCCCTTACACCCCTTTAATCTCTCCCTGTCATAAAAACCGTTCATAGCGGACGTCTACTAACTATGAACTACTTCCCTGCCATATTTAAGGTTTGTAACACAAAAATTAAGATCTTTAATAAAAACTTGCGAGAGCCCTTAGACCTCCTTAATTTGGCCCTATCACAAAAACCGGGCAGACGTTTGCAAACAGTAAACTATCTTCCTGCTATATTTAAAGTATGTAGCATGTCATTATATGTAATATGTCATTATTGAAAGAAAAACGGATATTCGCCGACCCCGAGAAACCTCGAAAATGACATCCATGTCATTATTGAAAAAAATAACCGGATACCCGCCATCTTGGATTTGAAAATGGACCTCATTTTCGCAATTAGCGATTTAGTGGGCAAATTCATACTGTTAATTTTGTGTCACGCATCGTAAAATTTCACTCTTATCAATTTTTCATAACGCGTCTAAAGAAGTATAACTTCAAAAATATATTTAAAACTAGCGGAACCCGCGGCTTCGCTCGCGCTGAATCTAGGGACGAACCCGAGCGAAGCGAGAGTGAGTCGCAAGTATTATTTAAAATTTGACACTGCGATGGTAGCGCCGTCTGTCGGATCCAATGTAAAACATTCCAAAATCAACAACTACTAATAAATTAAAAATTAATTAAAAAAACATTGTCCAGCGGACAAAATTGTGAATCTAAACCATTCCCAGATCCCCTTGAACACACACAAAAAATTTTATCAAAATCGGTCCAGTCGTTTGAGAGAAATTCAGTGACATACACACTCACAGAAGAATTATATATATAAAGATTAGTGTCTGGCACAATTTAAACAACAATGTAACTGTCTGGTAATAATAGATTCATGTTGCAAAAAGTTCAATTAACATAATAAAAACAAAAAAAAAAAAAAAAATGAAAAATTGATATTTTACCTATCCAACTACGATGCGCACTGATGAACGCAACCACTACCGCTAGCCAGACAGCCCGTTTTATGTCCGGGAGAGAGATAGCATATTTAAAAACTGGCCTTACTGAAATGCTTATTTTCCCGACGTTGCTAGCTCTCGTTTCGTTAGCTCCATTATTTGGTTTCAAAAATTTTCGACACTTGTGTAATTATGTCATGTATATGTGATAAGTATTTGTCTTCTTTTTAAGCTTATCTTTCAGGTAAATGTAAATATTTTGCAATAATAATTTCTTATTGTGCAGCCTTTGAGCTGGTATAGGAAGAAGGATTGAACATGCGTATGAGGTAGGACTACAGAAATTGCTTTGGCATTTAGATAGCAGGTCAGTGTGGGATGCAACTCGTGCCTAAAGTCTAAACTGACGCGGATGCTTACAATTTACATTTGTGTGCATTGCTATCTAAAAGCATTAAATTTTATGTGGCTCTATCAATGAAAATAAATCATTTTTCAATAACTTAGTCGTAACTTATGAATGAGAGGTATGGTTTATGTTTAAAGAATAAAAACGCTGAATGTTAAAGTGTCTGTTAAATATTCACTAATTTATATTCCTGCAATATAATCACAGATCATAATTATTATATATTTATTTATTTTGTATCTAAACCTAGCACTGTTAAGGTAAAAAAAATAACTTTATTTTTTATATGTTACTAGCGGAACCCGCAACTTTGCTCGCGCTAAAAGTATACGTTTGGTTTTATGCTACTACTTATAATGTGCCAACAGCCAACGATTGATTACCCATTTACCAATCCATCCCTTTTATTATAAGGGATACTCTAAAGATTTAAAGAACCAGTTATTGTGTTTTCCTAGTGAGAATAGAAGATTGTCTTGTAGGAAAGGTACCCTAAATATTGGCCTTAGTAATATTAATGTATTACAACAGAAAGTTAATGTCAAATTGGTTCAGTACTTTTTGTGTGAACGCGTACATCAATTAGCAAGTTTCTGTTTTTAATATGTGTAGCTAAAAATAGTTATTGCGAATGTACTTTAGTAGACAGATATATACTTGCTGTTGCAAGCTTTTTTGTGGACATTGTAAAGAAAAATATGATTGCATTGCACCAAGCTTTTATGTGAGTTCAACGTTTTAGTTTTTAAAATAAAATCGGATTGAGTTTTCACTTTTCGAACATACAGTGTCAAAATAAAATTAAATCAAAAGCAGTAAGGAGTATTGATATCGACTTCGATGCAAATCACCCCCAAAGTTTCAATAAAATACGAAACACATCTTCCAACAATTCATCTTGTTTGTTTTGTTTGTTGTCATCTTCAATCACGTTGTCCCATACAACTTTGCATTTTTCAACCCTTATGGATAGAATTTCCTTTCTTATTAGATGCCTACGTCATCGTCACCCTTTATGTTTCAGGTCTCTACGATCAGCGGTTTAGGCTGTGCGCTATCCTAGAATATGGAGCAATCCCTTGACTGTGTGGTCTGCTTCGGCATTCCTGCCGTCGCGTCGGGGCATCGTGGTAATGCTTAAGCGATCCTGCGACGCCCCACTCACACAGTGGGAGGATTTGTTAGGTTTTAGTGGATAGCTGGTGGTATGCGTAAAGGCATTTCCCAACGTTAAAAAAGTACTTATAGCGTTGATTTGGCACAATTGAATTTAGTATACATTTAAGTATAAGAAGAATATTTTATGTGATTGCACATATTTCTCTACGTTACTGTTTTACTATAGGTAACTATAGATTCCTGTTAAAGATATTCGTACCATACAGTTCAATATTAAAGATATAATTTACTAAAATAATTCATAATTAATTTCATCCAAAGTTGGCGGTTGACTTTCCCTCATTCGAGTTCGTTGTTTTATCGTGAATAAGACACTAACGAAGCTTTATTTGCATAGGGTGACTGAAATTTATGTATATGTATACATATATTTAGGGATGACCTAGAATCATATTTAATTATAAACTTGAGATCCTCAAAATTAAAGAACGAGATTATATTATAAGAAAGAAATATAATTATAAGTGACAGAGTAAGAGACAGTGGTACTCGTAGTCCAGTGGTAAAGCCTTCGCTTGAGTTCAAATTTACGTCTCACAACTCTGATATTTTCATGTGCAAATCATTTCTAATATGTCTGCCACGTGTTTAAAGACAACTAATCTAACCTGTTGTTTCCGAAATAAGCTATAGAAAATTACCCTGAGCTTTCAGCTGCACGTTGATGATTATGAAATATATATACTTAATATTACATGTAGCAGTCCTCTACGTCGACTTTAATTTATACCTTCGTAGTTTTTTATCTTTAGTAGTAAATTCAAGCCATAGGTACTTTTTTTTAAACGCGGAGGTGACTGTGAATATAGTAAGGGCATACATGAATATTGTAGAAAAATAATAATTATTCTTCAAAGGTAAAGTTCTATAGAACAAGTACCAAATTAGCTTAGCTTAACAGAACATAATTGCTCTTGAAAGTGGAAGAGTCTCAGATCACGGCTTGGATTTTAAGTTGAAAAAACGTGTGGTGTCGAGGGACACCGGATAGGAACGAAGTTCCTTATTATAAATATAAAAAAATAATTTTAAGTTCTATTCGAGGTATTAAGAAAATATTTATACCGGTTTTCATTTTCTATACGCTTGAAAAATAACAGATTAAGTCAAAAATAATATTAGTCCCACTTAGTTTGTTATATATATATATATATATATATATATATATATATATATATATATATATATATATATATATACACATATATATATATATATATATATATATATATATGACGCAGTGACGTGACAAAAACAACGATGATAGCTTGTTATCCGGGTCAACATATAGAATACATTTTAGTGCGGGAAAATATCTAATTTCTGATAAGTCTATACAATACTAATTCTTAATGTTTTCTTAGGAACGAACCCGAGCGGAGCAAGAATGAGTCTCTAGTATTAAAAAAGCAAAAGTTTTAAAAGAACTACTCTACAAATTAAAACAAACAATTGTATCCACTGCGCATTTAAATTACTTCAGATTAAATTGGCATAGATATTAATTAAACTACAACAATAAATTACGACTTAAGCGAAGAGAATTACTAACAAGCGACTTCATTACTAAGTAGGCAACAATCAAAACTCATTTTTGTCTTAATTTTCTCAATTTAAAAGTTGTATTTTTTAAATGACTTTATAAAATACAACTTTTAAATTGAAAATGAATTAAGAAACCGAAAAGAAAAACAATTTTGAGATCATTTTAATGAGCAAACACTATCTAACCATGATATCTCTTCAGTATTTCAGTGAAAAGTTGACCATCTTGTATATTGCTGCCATATTGATGTATTAACTATTACACTATTGTGTTAAAATGACGGGATAACAAAATTACTTAAACTCGATTAGATCAAATATTGTCTGTAAATATGGACGATATCCACATACACATATTAAAATATCTCATCTGCAAGAAATGTGTATACTAACCGTTAAAACTTACCGTCGTCAATATATAAGTATATGTGTATGTATGTTCCCTCTAGACTCTGAAACGGCGGACTGATTTCGATGAAATTTTTAGACAACCTTCAGATTAGCCTAACGAGTGAACATGTGGAGTTTGGTAGCAATCGGATCAACAGAACTTTTTTTTCTGATTTAGATTATATTAATTAATATTCATAGTTTTTTTCATTTTATTAATCAAGAATAAATCAGATCGTGTGAAGTTCAGTAGCGCATGAACGCGAGCGAAGCCACGGGTTTTGCTAGTTTACACATAAAACTGTAAGTCAAATTTTTCTTATAACATCCCGTTTTCGTGCGGATACTTAAAAAAATATACATTTATGCAGAATGTAGTTAAAAGCATACATTGATGCATAATTATATTATTTACATTAATTTTTCAAGTGGTAGTGCCATGCTTGTTACCTACGGGTAGCAGCCGAATGGGCCGGCACGCCCCGTATAGTACCACTCTCTCACAGGAGACCGGCGTGAAGTGGCAGCTATGCTGTCGCGTTTCGTCCGGTGAGTGAGAGTCCGGGAGGCCCACTCCCCATCCCTCCTCCCGTCCTTCTCCCTCCTCCCTCCCTCCCTTTCCTGAAAGGCCGGCAACGCATCTGCAAGCCCTGTGGTGTTGCAGATGTCCATGGGCGGAGGTGTTCACTTACCATCAGGTGAGCCTCCTGCCCGTTTGCCCCCTTTGTCCCATAAAAAAAAAAAAAAAAATTTGCGATTGTGATTATAATACTCATTCATTTTTATGGAAACAGTATGTAGCTTGTAGCGACAATTTTGAAATGGGTAGGACCAATTTGTGAAACAAAAAGGAAAAAAATTATAGTGTCAAGATTTTTTGTAGTTTTTTAAAATCATTCGGACGTTGACGTACGACGACTACGGAAGATAAAAATGATGGTAGCTTATTATTTGAGCGTATTAAGCCGAATAGTAAGGCTGCAAATCTGTATATAATAAAAATTGAATTAAAAGCTCGATAGGGCATATGAATTTGTCAGCATATTATTTCTTCAACGTTTGAAACTTAATATAGTTTATGGATTATGAAAGATCAATCTCTTAACCTACACATATAATAAAATTTTAACTTAGTCGAATGTACATTGAATATGTAAAAAAAAAATAGATTTTTAAAATAGTTTTTAGAGTTTTTGTGTCTGCCTGTGACCGCATCACAAGGAAACATTTGGACCACGCCTCTTTTATGTGGACTACTCTATAGAACCAGTTATTGTGTTTTCCTGTGAGGATAAAGGTATGAATGTGCGTGTGTACCTTAGGAGACAGATATATACTTTTCTAAACTTTTCTGTAGACCCTAAGACCTATAATTGTCTTATACATAAATTTGATGAATCGCCTTAGGTTTAGCAAGAGTTAGCCATATACACTTTTAAGGAGGACCCCATAAAACCAGTTATTGCATTTTACCGTAGCTTAGGAATAAAAAATTTTCCTTTAATAAAAGGTGTTTTAAATGTTGCCTCGTGTCACTACAGAAAATTTACTTCAAAATTCAAATCAGTTCGGTACTTTATGCGTGAAACGTTAACTTGAGAAACTTTATGCGTGAACTCATAAAATAATACTCATAGGTATTTTAAGTGAGGAGATAGACTTTTTAAGATCTACAATTCTCTTCTACATAGTTTTGACATATTATGTCTTAAAATTCAGCCACCGCTAGCTTCTAAGGACGATTCAGTAAAACCAATCGTTTTGTTTTCCTGAAGAAATTATAATTTTTTCCTATTATTAAACCGTTCTCAGTACTCATCCGAATAATTAGCAATCACTACACAAAATATGGTCAAAAACGGTCCAGTACTTTTTGTGATAAGCGATAACATACGCAGACAAAAAATTTAATATCTATTGTTTTGGGGTCTAGTTTAGTTGCTGGCTCTGTCGATGAGGTTGGTCCTAACTACATCGACCAGTACTGATCCATTGTAGGTCTATATTCAATACAAAATACGTTACAGTCATTGTTTCTTTTAGCTTACTGTTTTACTATATGTATAAATACATACTTTTTATTATTAAATCCTTAAAGTCCTTGAACCTTTACTTAATTAGTGTTAATAGCTTTGTAAAAGAATATTAAAAAAGATTCACATTTAGGTATACCGATACTCGTATAACACTCAGATAAAGGTAGTCTAATTGCTCACTTCTCTTAATTGTAGTGATTTACTGGATTTCTCTTCCATTATAAGTAAGATAATAATTCCTTTAAAATGTTATAGCCGGTTGGCTGCTTGAATTTATATTATTATGAATCATAAATTGCTATTTTGTGTAAGCATGTCCGTAATTCACATTTCTGATATTACTGATACTAATAAAACATTAGTAAAAGCATTTAATAAGTAGAAACTTGCTTTTAAAATGTCCATTATAGGGTTCCGTGCCTCAAAAGGTAAAAAAAGGAATTCTTACAAGAACAGCTCTGTTGTGTTTGTCGCTCGACAAGATGACTCCATGCCGCCTGATGTTAAGTGACAGTGGCGTCTAGGAATGAGGTCCATCGGTTCCGGGACATGATCTCAATACCGATCGATCTCGTCAGCCTGCACATGTGCTCTTTCACGCTCCGTTTAAAATACCCAGGATAATAGGAAGAGGGAAAAACGTAAGACGGTAATAAGTTCCATTTCATAATAGTGCGGCACAGGTAGGAGTCGCCAAACATTTTGGTACGAGATGGTATAAGTAGTACCGTGTGAGACTTGAATTTCCGACCAGCACGTGTGGTCTTAGAGAGGAAAGGAGAGGAGAGTATAAGTTGGACGAGCTCTTCATAACACTCGCCGTAATAAAAACACCACTGATTTTCATAAAAGGGTGGAAATAGAAAGTTGTAATTTATACCAGATACTGAGATCTATAGTCCATATTAGGGGTATAAAAATCGAGGTCCTGATTTAACACGATAAGAAGATATAGGCAAATTTAGATTTTCGAGAAAGTTGACAAGAATTTTTTTGCTAAATATTAATTTATTTATTGTTCTTTTTTTAGTATGATGCACTATTTTTTACTTAAGCTGAATCATATTGAATACAAAGGAGGCGAATGTGTTTACAAGTAAGGAAATCTGTCATATATAGGTACTGTTCTATTAACCACTGAGGAAACGTCTCATTTGGAGCCTACACTAGATACAGCAGACAAGTCATGGTAGATTTGGAAACACATAAATGCGTATATAAAATTTTGTATTGGTACTATTAATCGTCGAGAAGTTGCTTAGTTTGGTGCCAAAGATGAAGAATCAGGTAACAATCATCACAATAAGTCGTTGTCATCAGACTTGAACTAATTTACGGTTCTACTACAGCAAACAAACATTGCAAATTTAATTATAAAAGCTTATACAAATAGGTAACGAAATGTATTTTTACTATGACATCCTTAGTCCCTATTACAATTTAATTCTATATGAATGAATTATTCATTCTTGGATTTTCATTTCATTTCATTGAACTGGAAAATAAAAGAAACGTGTAATTGCTTTGAATTACGAAAACAGCTATAATGAACAAATAATTTTATTTTGTTTTTATTAAAAAGAGAGAGATGGATATCAAGTTGGAGAGAACGGAAGTGTTATTTAGTACTTCACATTATATTTTAAGTAGTAACAGCCCAGACGGGTTGACAAATAGAATAGCTAGCTGAAGGTAATCGTTTTCCCTCAATATTCCGGCCATTTTATGCCTATCGAGAAAAATCATAAGGATAAAATTATTTAACGTCCGATTTCATGCAAAATAGACCGTGTAAAGGGAAAGTAAAAGGAATACGTTTAACAAGAGGAATCGAGGAAGATTCGAGAAAACTATCTTCACTGATTTTTATTTTGTATTGGTCAAGTATTTTTGTATATTACTATAAAAATTATCAGTGTGCGATATTAAATCATATCCAATATGCATATTGTATCTATGACGTCGCTAACGGGTTCGAATCCCTAACTTATCGTTAGGTTACGATGTAAAATCTGGTGTACCGTGAACTTTATCTCTTATTTCGCTTAAACAATAATAATAATAATATATAAACTCTTAAATGCTTAGAAACCAACAAGCAATGACAAAAACTTTTACAGGACAATATAGTTTGCGTAAAATAACCGGCAAGTGATAACAATACGAGTATAATATTAAATAGAGATACAGTAGAACAAGATAAAATTTGCAAATTATTACAACATTTCAAAATGATTATCACCACAGCTTATACACTTATTCATTCGTGTCAACCAATTACACAAGTCAACAAAAAATAATTTTTTTCTGTGTCTGTTATTTCATGACTATTGTCTGATTGTTTACATTGAAAAATAATACAAAAACTCAATTTTTTTAAAAAAAGTTTGCTTTTGTACTTTATACGATGATAAATAAAAATATTCGATTTTTGCCAAATTCTTAGAGGTTTTCACTCTTAATAAGCAAGAGAGAGGGGTACGGGCGAATATCCGGTGTGGAACGGGAAGTAACAAAGCAGTCACAAAGTATGCGCATGCACTTTTTAGAGAAGCGACTTGTTTTGCGTGTCTGAGCGTTAAAATGTCTTCCAAAATGTGTAAAAATGACATGGACTCCTTTTGCTACATTTGCGGGAAATTTATTAAACTAAGAGCTAAAAAAATTAGTTTATCTACTAATAAAAGACTTTGTGAAGCCTATGAAGTCCTTATATTAAAAGTCCTAGTCTAAGAAGGGAATGCAAAGAGGATATACAAGGTATCCATGCTATCTTTGTTTATGGGACAGTAAAGCCGATGCACTTCACTATCAGCAGCACTCATGGCCTAAACGGACTGAGTTTCAGTTATGTATAAACCTGTTGTGGACCCTAAGCTAATTTTAATGCCTCCGTTGTATATAAAATTCGGTTTAATGAAGCAATTTGTCAAGGCTCTACTTCAAGATATAAATATAATATAAATATGTTGGGATATGGGACACATATGAAAAACAAGCGTGGCACAGTCTTAAGTCAGTGATACATGGCTTCCTCAGCAATAAAAGAGCTAACAATTACAAAGAACTTATTTCTAATATGGTCTACACCTTTAAAATCATGTTGCAGAATGTCCCTGAAATTGCATATGCATGCTCACTGAGATAGATAGATAGACTTTAAAAATAACTTAGGAGCATTTTCAGAACAGCAAGGGGAGCGCTTTCACCAAGATGTGGTGGATTTCGAGCCACGATATCAAGGACAATACAATGAAAAAATGATGGGAGATTACGTTAGGTTCTTGATTCGAAAAAGTTTATATGCACACAAAAGAAATACCAAAAATATTCATTTTTAAAAGTTAAATTCTATTTTTTTTTGTTTTATAATTCGTAATAACTGTCTTTAGTGAATAAAAGTAATGTAAATAAATAAACCAATGATTGTTTTCTTTTTATATATAACTGAAAGAAAAAAGCTAGCGATTTTCTTAAAAATTTGAAATTTCATTCTCATAGCTACAAAAGCAAACTTTATGAAATAAAAATATTATTTTATTTGTTAGTTATGTATAAGAAATCCAAATCGGGTACACAGAACTCAGGCACCAAATTCGTGTTGACTTGTGTTATCTATTTATTTTCTGGGAGATTGGAGCAAGCCTGGTACCCTTTTACGATCATATACCTAAGGTTCATAAACAACATAAAAAATACAGAAACATTCTTAAAGCCTAAACCTGATTTTCGGCAAATATTCATAAAATTCATTATCTAAGTTTCATAAAGATGCCATAAAAATATCCTTATTTAACTATTATTTTTTTAGCAATAAGAACATTTGTAAATTCGTTCACTTAAATACATATACAGAGGAAGATCAAATCATATATAGTATTATCACAGTGTAAAGAATAGAACCAGTGGGTCAACGCATTTGATGTCACGCGAAATACCGCTTTTGTGTAGGAATTTGGTTAAGCTGCAGGGTTGTCAAAAATATAAATAAAAAGTATATATATTATATCATGAGTTCTACATTTGTGTATTCGTAGTATGAGTACATAAAAGGGCACAGGAATAAAATGAAAAAATATTGAATGACGTGATATATAAATTTATATATAATATAAATAATGAATTATATGACGAGTTTTATTATAAACAAATATTAAAAAAAAGCAAATTAGTTAGGTTAGTAAGAAAAATACTGAGATACTGATTCTATTAAAATCCACAAATTTGAAATTAAATGGTATTTTCAATATTTGGATTTATTAGTTTTCAGATTGTTGAATTTGACGATATAGTAAATTTTCATACGTAGAAACATTTGTAATAAAAATACAGACGGGAAGCAGGCGCATAGTTTTGAGTCCCACATAACCACTTGTGGTATGCGTCAATACATTTCTAAACATTAAAAATGGAAACGATAATCATATCGATTTTACGAAAAATTTCACATACGTCGTCGGTACAAAAACCTAGTAATATGTCATATTACTAGGTTTTTGTACGTCCGCCATCTTGAACTTTGAAATGTATTGTCATATTCGTAATCGGCCCGAAAACCGTTCTCAGAAAAGACAAAAATCTAGTAAGCAATAATATGCATATATTAGCCAAATATCGCTGGTTCTAGGCTAATATTTTTTACCTTTCTTCAGTGTGTGGAAACTGATGTAATTTTAAATTCTTATCTAAACGAGATAATGACATGCAGTCTCCCACAGTACATGTAGTACGAACCATTATAGATAAGACAAGTCAAACGAAACACTTAGAACAATCAAATTAAAAAGTGTCAACCCTATCTAACGCGTACCGAGCGGAATATAAGGCAGCTCGGTACGGCTACCGCCCCGGCAAACCCCGCACGATTGCTCTGTCTAGACACGTCCGTTGGCTGACTATATGTTTTATTGACTTTGGTATTATAATAAAAATGAGTCAATTATAAATAAATTCTCTTATGTATTTTAGGTATTAGGTTATTAATTCTATGAATTTTAATGCAACGTTTTCAATGAAAGGTGGAAAAATGATAATAAATAAATATGTCAGGACACAAGTCAAGCGCACCACGTAAAAACGATTGGACTAATTTAACTATATTTTTTTTATTTAAATATTTGTAAAAACATTAATGATAACAATCAATGCCGGCCCTGGGGTAGATCAAGAGCAGCGGCCGCTCTAGGCGCCAAGTAGCAAGGGGTACTAGAAACCAAATGCAAAAAAGAAATTTCACATAAGATAAATGTTTTATGGCGCCTTTTGAAAGGCACTGGGCCAGTTTCTGAAAACCTGTAGATTTCTGTCGATTTCATCCATATAAATTCGTAGATTTGCAAAGATGATATTACATTTTTACAATTAGTTATTACAATACTAACATTGATAACAGATTTTATTATTGAGTGAATTGCTCATTCAAATTTTTGAAATAAATTGTTTTTAAAAAATGGTTATTATTGGAGCACCGACTAAAGGGTGCTGGTGGGTTGGCCTGTATAATAATAATATATTATTAATTTTAAATAATCATGAATCCAAACTAACATGGTAGGAATACATTCCGGACACTTAAGAAAATCTAGAAAAGGAATTTTGCTGTTTAGGATTTCTCCTGAACACAAGAGATCTGTTCTGTCAAATCAAATGTGGTCACTTCAATAGTGAGAATTCGAAAAAGTTGCTAAAGAGTGAAAATTTAAACATGTTTATAGAGTTATTTATTTAAATTATCTTAAAATTCATCACAAAATTGTTTTGGGTTTCATTTAAGTCGTTTGCCAACTGCTTGCTGCCAACGATCAACTTTCTCGTTTATTCTTATAAAAATATTTCCACGAATCATTCAATTTGGAATACTTTTCTTTGCTTAACTACATTTGTAAGTAATACCAAATCCTACAATCAGTGTTTCACGTGATTGGTAAAATTTCCAGACGCAAAAAAGCTACTGACTCATCAAAAAGTAAATAAATTTAGTGAAGCTCTGGCTATAAGTGACTCGTATTTCAATTTATTATTGATCTTGTAAATTATAATATTACATTTGAAAAAAGCTAGTAAGATCTGTAGGTAGTCTGTAGTGTATAGTTATTTCATTTGATACGATCGTTACGAAATAAGCTTATTAAAAGCCATAAAAATGGATCATAATGCATTTAAGTATATGTACATGTAAATCGCAAATAAAATAAGTATATAAAGAATTTAATAACATCATAAATGCTGAAATAGTAAAATATCTGCAATAAATCTTGCAATCATTTTAGGTACAAAGTAGTAGAAATAACGTTCGCACATTTGTTTTAGTAGCTCTTTCACATATTTTACACCTTTTCAGTACTTACTGAACCAAATGAACCAAAGCTTAAAGAAGACACAATAGTTCATAAATGAAAAGGTCACTGTAATCTATATCTATATCTTTTATATTCTATGTCTGTGAATATAATAAAATTGTGAGTCAAATCTGGACATTAAATATTTTTGGAAAATTCTTATCGAAATATTAATTCTTCAATATCCGGCCGAATCTATGGTTTTAGAATTTTTTACGAGGAAACTACTGAACAGATTTTGATAAAGTTTGGTATGATAAAAGCTGGTCGTTCAGTTCAACCAATAGGACGTTTTAATGCGGTAAAATGTGTAATTTTTGAGAACTTTATAACGTATCTTAAAATATTTTCTTAATTATCAAATTAAGTTTACCTCAAAATAGGTATTTAAGTTAAAGACGATTGCGATAAATGGCTACTTTATTTCAGTTTTATAAAGATGACTACAGAATTTCAGAATTTTAAAGGCGTCGATCTTAGACTAACGCAAATTTCATCTTCCAAGGAAAAATAATTTTAAGCAATTACAAGTATATTTGTGTAATTTCCCGTTTCTACGAGTAATACGATTTCGTATGCTTTTTCTAATGGAGGCACATATTTTAAATTTTAAATGAAGTTCCTTTACACGCTAGCTATGGAAGATGTAATTCAATATTGATTCACTATGAGTAAGCTAAATAAATATAATTTTATGCTTACAACAGATAATTTATTTGTGTAAAAATGTCTCAAAATTATTTTTACTTTGAAGTAACGCTAAACATTACGACTCGCTAAAAATCAAAGCTTTTTGCGTTAAAATTAAATCATTTATTTTATACAAAGAGTATAACGTTTTGTGAATATTTATTGCAAAAATAGAAAACAAATAAATACTTTCGTCGAATCGAAGCATGGATCCTATATTGAGAATCTTAGTGACGTCATATCCGACGTCAGAATGTTAAGTCGCCTCAGGAGAGACGTGACGAAATGTTGAGGGTAAACTTGAGCTATAATTTTTTTTTCAAGTAAACAGATACTAAAGTATACAAAATAATTAATGCCTTTAATTACATCATGCTTGTAAGGTATTTGCGAATTTATTACAGTTCATGAACAAACATGATCTACCTAAAATTCGTATGTGTAACCAATTCTATTGACACATATAAATCAAGTATTATGTATATTTATAATCTTATAATTAATATCTATAACAACTAATATTAAGAATAGGAATAGAACATTAAAACTAACAATATAAAAATATAAAATAAAATAAAACAATAAATATAAATATATATTATTTTTTATTAAAAAAAAGGTTTATTTAACAACAAAGTGCAAAAAAGCAATTGGGGACAAGCACTCGATAAGAAAGCAAAATAAAGTAAGCGCAAAATTAATATTAGCAAATAAAAACGGTGGTAAAATTAATATAAGCAAATAAAAAAAGGTGTATAAAGAGTGATGTTAACTTACAGTTGCAGGAGAAATGCGTTTGGAGGTTCGGGATCGACGAGTTAGAGTTACGTGAGACACTAGAAAGGACAGAGCTTTTTGAGCGATTGTCGCGCCGGTGAGGCGGCTGCGGCACGTTGTGAGAGCTCAGCGCGGGTCGAGCGACTGTCACGGCGGCGGGCAGCTACTGGCAGGCGGCGGCGCACAGCGCTACCCGCCCACGGATGGGTGCCCGCCGTCACGCCACTTACCCCACACCGAATAATATCACGCTGAATTATTCTGCACGTATTGCAATTAAGATGTTTGATTACCCACTTAAGTATTTATTGTGTGCATATTTGATCGGATTCATCCATTCGCTGTATCGGAATGTAATAATAATATAATGTGTTAAAAACATCCGTTTCATTTCTCAGCTTTTTAGCATCCCTAAACTAACTAAGGTTAGGGTAACGGTGTTTCTAATAGAGCTGCGAATCGCTATGGAAGTGGTATTGTGTTTCTTAACATCGGTATTCCGTGTGTGTGTGTGTGTGTATGTGTCATTATGACTATGAATCAGATATTCTGTTGTGGTATTTCATTTAGAGTTAAGGTTATAGGTATAGTAAAATATATTACTCATACCAAATTATTCATTACCATACTAAGAAATGTAAACTGCAGGTATTCCAAAAAGTCGAAATCAATTGTTAGTAGTAGTAGTATCTAATAAGATACTTTTTGAGTCAGTACCAAAATAAAGTATTAATTTTTTAGTTTTTTAGTTGAAACATATTATAGTGAAGAAAAACGAAAAATTCTGTAAGTGAAAATAAACTTATCACCTATGGTCTACACCGGGGTGCATTTTTATTTTCAATTTTTATTTGAACTGTACAATAACTTACACTATTAAACAAAAAAAAATGTTTTCAAAATCGTTAAATAGTAAATGTAAATTTACACAGATCTGAGCGTACTATGTAGATAGATATTTGTCCCGATCTGGGTGCCATCGACCAATAAACTGAATTGTGAGTTTAGCGAAACGCGAAAAACGTAGCCAGAAATCAATCATTTTAATTCTGTCTCCTATGCAAAGGCAAGTACTAAAAAACAAAATTTATTAATATTAGCGAAGTAATGAATACTTATTTTAAGCAGAGAGGGAACAAAATAACCCTTTCACTTTTATTATTTTCTATTACATAGGCTTATAATCAAGTTAAGATATTATGAAGTCATTAATTAATTATTTATCGGTATAATGGAAGCTAAATATCTAATAGAATAAGAAATTGTCACATTAAATAAAGAAAAGTGAGGAGACTGTTTTTTATACATCAATTTTATTTACTACGGCGTATTAATGGAAACCATTACAGTTCCTGCCTATCTCTCTAGAGCATATGAAGGACCTGTACACATGCATTTTCAATGTATGTTTGATGTAGATTCAATTACATAGAATTTTTATATTTTACCCATTCTATTCCCGTTTAGATAACCCTCGAAATGTAACATTTTTAAATATTTTTTATTTATACACCTGTTATTATTCACAATACCTAATTTATCTTTTATTGATGTGATATGAAATCAGTAGGTAGATGAAGCAATATATGTAACGTTTATTATATTATATTTGAACTATTTATTTTTATTGTCACATGATAAAAACTTTGGAAGTTACGGCCATACAAATCAGTTATAATTATACCTTATCCTTCCGCTCGTTTAAATCGACCGGAAGGATAACACATATGAGGTCCGCCAACCCGCACTAGGCCAGCGCGTCGAACTGTGGCCTGATCCCCCTCGTATTGAAGGGAGGCCCGTGCCCAGCAGTGGAATTATTATTATTATTATATTACAATATAAAGTAGTAAGCCGCCCAGTAAGGAACCCCTTTAATTCTAAAGTAGCGTAGAGTACGATAATAATTAATGAAATATGTTAAAATAGGAACTTGACTCAGAAAAAAGGTTTCGGCCATCACTCAACATCCAATAGTTTTATTGGTCACTACTTAACAAATTATTGCGGTATGAAACTAGCGACTCGCCCTGGCTCCACTCGGGTTCGTCCCTGAATAATTTTTAGCGGCTAATATCGATTTTTCAAATATAAGATATTTTTTCACAGTGAAAAATATCCTATACAATGTCCCGGATAACCAGCCATATATATCGTCATCATACCAAATTTCATTAAAATGTATTAATTGATTTTCTGGTTATAGAATTCAAAAATTAAACAATCAATAATAACTATTTCAATAACATTCACAAAAAATATTCAAAGTACAGATTCGAATAAGTTAGAATTTTATTATATGTATAGAAGTTAACGACCTGTCGTTCTAGATTACATTCTTATTATTAGCCTTTAAATTATTGTATTTTACAGCTTTTGTGAAACTCTTATTTTAGAAGGTCAATCTGAAGTTAACGCAACAAAGTAAAATTATAATTCAGAACGTAAGTAATAACTATTTTCTAATTGTATGGATTGTATTTAATCTAATAAAAATAAACTACTAAAACTAGCGACTTATAAACCTTTTCAAAATGTAAAAAAATATTCCCTTCATCAATTGTTTCGACTTGTTTTGTTCATAGCAATACGGAGCGGCCTTCTAAGAGAGAATGTAGTGCAATGGATATTAATTGCAAACATAAGCCCCTCCAAATCTTAAGCCATTGCTGTAGTTGGCGAGATACTGACCGGACCTTTCTCTTAGTGCAGACAGTGACACAGTGACCGTGTTAGCGCGGAGGTTTTGCCATGAACCTCTACACTATTATACTACCGATGACAATCACAATTTTACATTTATTTGTGTTAGGAGTAACTGCGCAAAGTGATCAATCAAGTTTAAGTTTTGTAGAAAACTTGTATGCTAAAGTGTCCAGTGCATGTAAGTGAACTGTTTTAGCCTTCAAATTAAAAAGCAACAAAAAGTGAATAACACAATTTTTTACACTTACAGGTCGTGCTCTTTTGAACTTTCAGTTTAACTCAATGACTAGCCAAAATAGTATATTGAAAACCATGAAGATAATTTATCTAGATGACACTGGAAACCAAAGCTTTCCCATTGATAAAGCGTTTAACGCACTAACTCAGCCGGGAACGTTTGATATAACAAAACAAACAAAAATAATTATTCATGGATTCAGAGATAGCTCACAATCCTCGGTATCATTAGATATAGCCCAAGGTTATTATAAGAAAGACATGTTTAATGTACTTCTGGTGGATGCTGAGGAGATGATGAATCAAAGATATATTTTATCTGTACATAATGCTCGTCTAATTGGAAAAAGACTGGCTAATTTATTAGCTAATCTAGAAAATTTTGGGGCTAGTGCTGACGACTTTCACCTGCTTGGTATAAGCTTAGGAGCCCACATAGCAGGATGGACTGGTAAATATTTTCATAAATATAAATCACATTCCATAGGTCGTATAACTGGCTTGGATCCTGCAGGTCCATGTTTCTCATATGCTTTTCACGATCAAAGATTAGATAAAATGGATGCTAAATATGTAGATGTTATGCATTCAAATATGTTAGTACAAGGAGTTACCGAACCTTTGGGGCATGCTGACTTTTATATTAATGGAGGGGGGCCACAGCAACCAGGGTGTATAATGCCTTCTTGTAGTCATCTTCGGGCGGCTGAAGTTTATGCAGAAAGTATAAGAGTACCTAAGTCTTTCGTGGGTATTCGTTGTCAAAGTTGGAAACATTATGAAGCTAATGCATGTAAAAGCAAGGATTACGCCGTCATGGGATATGGTTCCTCAACCTCGACCCGCGGTCTTTATTACCTGCGCACTTCGGACAGTCCTCCCTTCGGCCTCGGTATGAATGGAACGCAACATAGAGTTAAAGCAGAAAATAATAGTTATAATTTAATGATGAAATTTAGTTAAACAATATAACATATTTGTTTGGATAAGGTATTACGTAATAAAATTATTATGTAATATTTCGAAGCTATTGTGTTCACAAAAAGTAAAATTAATTTGTTTATAATATTATTTATATAAAAAATCATGTAAAATTAGAATCATCGTGTATTTGTTGCCTGCTTTTGCTAATTATCGATAAGAAATTGTGAGAAAAATTAAAACAAACACACTTGCTAATAATCCAATTAGATGTCAAAAAAAGTCCAACTACTAACTAAGTAGTAACTAAATATAATTTTTAGGTGAGAATTATTTTGATGTTATTGACACGCAGGAACAGTCTTAATGTAAATCTTTAGTAGCATCGGATCAGTTTATGTTGTAGAATTCTCAAAACATTTAACATGTTTTTCAAAAAAAAACGGATATAATTTAGTATGTCATGTATAGTACGATATGTCCTGTGTATAAATACCTATACATATATAATTATTTTGTGTGCTTTAATTTCTACTTTCTGTACGTTGTGTAAAAATAGTAATGTATATTACGTATATAAAATAAATTGCAATGACAATAATGTTGGTCATGGTAATTAGCGTGATTGTAACGTAATTCTTTCATCAACATTTGCTATTATATTAACCTGTGATGTAAGCTTTGCTTTGATAAGTATCGGCTGGCACCGACTTCGAAAATACCTGATTAGGTGTCAATAGTAAATGAAAACTACCAATAAAAATTCAATCATTCCCTACTTTCTACACTTATGGGGTGTATTTTTTTCAAATTTAAATGAAACCAACCTAAAGGTACAGGTTACCCTATCTAACAAAAAAAAATCTATATCGGATTATAGTGTAAAGAGTTATAAGTAATAATAATATACTTAATGGGTCATGTCAGGTAAAATATAAAAGTTAGGTTTGTAAAAAATCATCCCGCATTTACAGAAGTGGATTGCCATTCTCAAATTTGTTTGTATTTTTAATGTTTGTACCATTTAAGTAACAAACATACAAAAATTATATTTGAGTTTTGAATTCAGAGCTTCCTAATTTCAAACAACCTACTTTAGGGTTGTAATTAGGAAAGTTATTGAATATTTTTTATAAACATGTGGAATTGACTTATTAATATAATTTATATTTTATACCTTAGAAATTGTTAATTGTTATCAGTGTATTATTCGAAACTATATTTTTTATGTTTATAACTGAAAAACATCCGGTCTACCGTTTTTTGCGTCATCGTTTCGTGACTTAACCACAACGAATAACGGGTTCCATTGACAGCGTTTAACGTGCAATATTAAGTTAATTAAAATGCAATTCTAGACCGTGACTAAAATAACTGATAAACTATTAGAAATACTAATCTAATTGTCTTGTAAATTATGGTAGTAGGTATATTTTTGTCGCATTTTAGTGGGGTATAATATTGTCTAGTATATGAGGTACAGGTAAAGTAGGCAAATAACACCCACCTACCAAAAAAATTTTTTTTTCTATAATTGTTAATGGAACGAGTACTAGCTAGATTAAGAGATTCGACACAAAATCAATTACAATTTTTATGTGTTCTTGTGAACAGTGTAGCAATTACTTAGAGGTAAACACCACATGTACCCTAAATATGATACTTATTAAAATATTAGAAAGTCAGTAAAAAATACCTAATTACTTAAATAGATTAATCCGCTTCTAATATGTAAGTATGTATGTAGATGTTAGGAGTGTATAATATTTGACGACACGCTTGGCTCAGTTAGTAGTAGACCTTTTTACTGCGCCAGCGGTCGCGGGTTCGAGTCCCGCTGAATGAATGCCCCATTTGTTGAGCACGAATGTTTGTACCTACTCCAGTCATGGGTGTTTATATTTATAATATGTAACTATTTAAAATGTATATAAGTGTAGTACACTAGCTAACAGGTTGTGCCTCGTTAAAATTCTAGCTGACATAAATTATTATGATTATTGAATGATAATCGTTAATATATACCATTTTCAGCTTTGCCAAAATGCTACAAGTTTTTCTGATTTTTTTGACATGTTTACATGATCAGCTAACATATTTTGTCACGTACATCAACATGATACACATGGAGATTAGAAACCAGGAGAACCAAGGCCCTAGAATGTAGTGTCTCAGAAATATTGTCAAACCAAGGAGGCGCTGCGATCGCTATGTTGTTTCAATGCCTAACTTCACGTTGTCACAATAGTGACAGTACTCATAAATAGCTAACTTGACAGATACTACTTATTGACGGCAGCGCGCTATAAACTCTACAAATTTTCAGAGACAGACGGGTAATGCTTTAGTATGAAGCGTTGGTTCTCCTGTATCTAACCTCCATGATGATACAGCTGACACAGGTAGGTAGGATACAGCTTTTTTAAGATCTACAATTCATAAACTAAATTATTTATACTTTTTCATCTTTGCCAAAATAGTCAAAGAATTTTTTTTTTCATCTACGTTAACATTTTCTCTAGCCCAAAAGCCCCGAGTCGCGCCAGCTGACATATATTTAAGTTCTCATACAAGTACTAACTATCAAAATAAGTTCATAGAGTCCATGCCAAAATCACCGTAAAAATTTGACACTACTTCCCGGACTATAAGATGTGTAACCCTTTATGATTTCCGGACAACACCCCCCGTTTTTTGCTAGACGCAAAAAATACATTATTAAGGGTTATAAGTATATATTTAGTAAAACATAGCAGTCATTTATAGATTTTAAAAAATCCACAAGAAATCTTCTACTCAAGCATAAATTAATCTGAAACTTTTTTTTATAATCATTTTAAACTACTAACATATAATATTAAGTAGCAAAAAGCTGAGCTTTGTAAAGGCTCGCGTAGTTTTTCTAACGGGTAATAAAGTAACAGCGATGTTAACTCTTTGGTTTTCTCATAGATGGCGTTAGTAGTACAATTCAAATTCAAAATATTTTATTCAGCATGAAATTATTACAATTTTTTCTGAACTTCATGAGTCTACTACCAGTTCGGAAGATAGAAACCACTGACCTGAGAAGAACTGGCGAAAGAATAACAATAACATTCTATCCAATGAACACAAAATTGTTAATATTCATTTCTTTTAAAGGTTATAAAATTATATTTTGTTTCGACGGATAACACATCTAGATATAAAGGTAAATTACTATATTAAAGCACAAAT
Organism: Boloria euphrosyne; assembly: GCA_951802675.2. Taxonomy (NCBI): domain Eukaryota; kingdom Metazoa; phylum Arthropoda; class Insecta; order Lepidoptera; family Nymphalidae; genus Boloria; species Boloria euphrosyne. The sequence goes on along the minus strand of OX637879.1, from coordinate 5,964,576 downwards.
CTATAGACTATATGATAGTTAACGGATCCCGAGAGTTGCGTTGACGCTAGGTTTGTTTCTATTAGTGTGATGTATGTGTACGCGAGACATGAAAGTAAAAAAAAAACATGTTTTTGTAGTTTGGGCTTTATTATTAAGAAGGAACTTATTTTTGCCAAACTGCTTCTAAGACACCTACAATCATAATATTAGTACATATAGAATTATTCAAAAACGAACTAGCACTTATACTTATTTTCTATGTACCTTTTATGTATTACTCGAGTCATTACTCCCACGCAAAAACACATTAATTGGTTTCGTCGAATCGACTATCAAAAAAATATATACTACTACATAATGCTTTCGTAGGTTTACGCGAAAATTGGACATTATTTTAGGATCTGTCACTGATTTATTTAGATTTTTGGTTCTCGACGTTTCCAATGTTTACAGCAACCACATGTACTTTGGTGCCATTTTGTTTTTTTTAACTTAAGTAATCGATCTTAGTTATATGAGTACTGCTGGGTACACCTAGGTACCCGGCGAGGTAAACCTGGGTAAGAATATACATAACAGTTCAGTATTTTTTTTACCTAATTTCAACAAAGGATATCAATCATTCGACACGAATAAGTGAAATATTATTGGACCTGCAATATTTCATATAAATGTTTGAAAATTTGCAAAGTTCTCTCAGACATGCAAGTTTCCTCACGATGTTTTCCTTCACCGTAAGACAAGTGCTGATCAATGATTTGCACTTGAAAATATCAGAGGTGCGAGACGCGGATTTGAACCCGCATCACTCGGTTATCCAAGCGAGCGCGTGGGCTACCACTGTCTGTTTGGTCTATTAGGCCTTTCAACAAATACACAAAATTTTATTGGTAAGTTTGTTCACTCATTTTTCTGAAATTACTTATACCTACATAGGGAACAGTGTGAGTTCAAATTCATTCAAAAGCTTTCAAGACCTGAACTAAAATATACCGACGGCCTAGATTATTGCTACAAGATCCGTGTGTAATGCCAAGAGGGATAAAAAAAGGGAAAAGAAAAATTAAAAGTGCCTCGCGAGTCGCGGTACAAATGATAACATATGCTACAAATAAAATGAAAAGGAGTTATGAAAGTAATTATGATGAATAAGTACATACAATTTTTTGATGTTATTGCCAGCAAAGTCATCGAATATAAAACTAAAACAGAAATATTTGATAGGTACCTACTTTTCTTTAGTGGCATCACAAACATCAAACAAAATTATGTCCCCTTATTCGTTTCGTACCTAGTTGATTTTGTTGACCTACTGTTGATTTTAACGTTAAATTTTGTAAATTATTTATTATTGTAATAATAATAACAAACATCAAAAAGAATAATACAGGTTTCGTCTGCTTGTCATATTCATAAGCTTCAAAATACTAAAAATATTCAAAAACTAGCAAACCCGGCATACTTCGCTTGGCGCAAGTTAAAATAAATTAAACGGTTTTTTATGATTTTCTAATAAAAAAACACAGACAAGCAGACAGACGGACGGACGGACAGACAGATTTTTTGGTATAAGTAACGTATACCAGGTTTAAGATTATTTATATCTCAAGAAGAATATTACAATTCACTTATATGATAAATTAACAATAACTAAAGTTTATCTAACACTATTGGGTAGGTATATAGTAAATTCACCGTCAAGACAATTAACATTTATACTTTCATATGCATTTAGTGAAAAGCTGTTAATTTAAAATTTAAAACAGAGACTTCAATTTTATTTGTAACTTACTGATGTACTGAAATTCGACAACAGAATTTCGACAACTGGGTGAACACTACTTAAAGTAAATAGGCTAAGGTACTTACTAGCAAAATATTTATCTACAGTTATGTCATTTATATTGTTACAATGTTACATCACTCTTCACGAAGTGAATGAAATTAGGAAATCGTTCCATTACTACGTAATAGGTCCTATATTTTTTGTTCATTCTATAACTAAATAATATATGGTAACTTTGTATTTATGATAACATTGTATGACTTAATAATCTATGGTTTAACTAATAATGTATTAGTTAAACCATAGACATGTTTGTCTGTTTGTGTGTCTGTTAGAATCTCCATGAAATCAACTTGCCAATAGTCAAAGTTAAGTGATAGTAAATTAAAAGTACGTTTATCGATGATATTTACTATGTGTGTAGAACGCTGTTTTTTTACTGGCTCATCATAAGAGGGCCTTTCTCCCCGTGCCAGGTTATCGTTACCTTCTGGGACATCCTAATTACAGACGGATTTGCAAAATTGTTTTTCAATTACATTTCATGGGTTAGGGAACCACCGGTCAGTTTCCTTGCTCGTCAATTTCACTAATTCGTCTCGTAATATATTTATTGAAATTTAATGATGCCAAGAGTAATTTCGGTCAAAATTAAATACTTGTGATGAATAACTTATTTGGATAAGGATTAATATCATGTTTATTAAGCACCTTTGCAAATAATGCATTATCTTAAAACAATTACCATAAAAAAGGTTATAGCAAGTCAACCTTAAAAGATAGACATATGCTATTGCTGACTTTATTTAGAACTTTTAAAGGGGAACACTCACAACACCTCCGTCAAACATGATTTTTGCATAACTTTAACTGTTTACGCAGCACACGCAACAGAAGCTCTCAAAAGGAATATTTTTCTCCCGTTATTGCAACATTTTTTATTGCTGCTCTGCTCCTATTAGTTGTAGTGGAATATAATATAGACTGTCCTTCCTCGATAAACGGACTAACTAACACAAAAATAATTTTCGATTCGGACCAGTAGTTTCTGAGATTAGCGCGTTCAACCAACCAACCAATCAACCCAACACACAAACAAACAAACTCTTCAGTTTTATAATATTATAATATAAGACTTTAAGCATCTACAGAAATTATTAGAAAATTATTAGTAGGAACTTTCTATAGGTATTACTTAGTAGAAAATCACAAAACAAATTTTCACGAAACTGACATCGTAGCAAAACTAGCGAAAGAGGAAACTGACGAATCAGGAAGTGCCTAAATAGCAAAATTGTCAACTTACCGAAACTGTCTAATGAGTAAACTGACGAATTAGTGAAATTGACGAGCAAGGAAACTGACCGGTGGTACCCTAACCCAATTAATGGTAGTCAAGCTACACATGAAAACGGTTTAAAAAAAAAACTATTTTATAATGGAAATTGCTATTGACCTACGATGTCAGTAGGTATACTTAGTAGGTACCTACTTGCTTTTGAATTTCGCATCAACATAATCGAAATAATTACCTAAAAATTATACTATACTTTATATTAGGTATAAAGTATAGTATATGACTCGTACATCTTATTGCTTAAAAGTGTGTTAACTTTGGCTTTAGTTTAAATCGCAAACATTTCAAAAATAGAAAAGGTTTATGTGTTTATTTGGTCTAGAGACTTATGTTTCTACCACTTTGAAACTTTTATAACTGCGGTTCCATAAAAATAAAAGTGACATACCTATTTAAAGATTACTTTAATCTGCTTTATGTACTAAGTATATTGCTTATCAGAATACCTGTTTTGACCAATCACCATTGTGTCTTTTCCATTTTAAGTGGGCCAAAACTGGGCACATTCTACTTCATCATAATTCAATGAAATTATTTTCAATGACTTCAAGGACTACTCTATATTATATGAACTCGTTATACATGTATGGACTGACCGTTGAAAAAAAAGAAAATACAAACGCTAAGACTGATTACATGTAGAACCGTTTATACATTTAGCGATTCGTTATTAAATTATAAATTTAATGTATATACAATAGATGTAGTAAAATATTCGAAGTAAGAACTAATAAAGTGTGCCTACGTTAAATTTTCATACAAAAATACAAATTCGTTCTTTCTGACTTAACTTGGAGATTTTCCAAAAATTTTCTTTTATACGGATCTTGTCCTGTCAATTATAACGCGCCAAAAAAAACTGTGGAGTCGGAACTTTACCGTTAACGTTATCAAGGAATAAAAAAGAACAAGAAATATCACATACAAGTCAATTATTTTTTATTTAAATAGATAAACCTAAGTAATAAAATTATATAGTAAAGTTAATTATAAAAATATAAATCTATATCTATACAATATACATATAATAAAATTCTAACTTAGTCGAATCTGTTTGAATACTTTTTGAAAAATCTTATCGAAATCATCATTATTATCGATACAGAGGCCGAATCTATAGTTTATAGAATCTTTGGTTGTCTGGCAGTCTGTGAACGCGTCACGAGAAAATTACTGGACAGATTTTGATAAAATGTGGTATGATGATAGCTGTTCATCCGAGTCAGGATACAGGATACTTTATACTGCTGAATATCTCAATTCTGAGAAATCTAAACTACTTGTTTCCGTTTCCTGTCTTTAAAACGTGGACGGAGCGGGTAATGCTAGTATATAATCAATCATAATATACAGATGTATTGTCGTTTATTGCTTTAATCAACACAGGATGACGATTGTCCGATCTACGAGGTTGCTTTTCATTTCATAGAACTTTATAGATAAGTCGAAGTCACTTGAAAATTAATCATCCAACCCACATTAATTTAGTAATAACTAAAGTTATATTACACGGCATGTTAGATTAAACTTTATTATTTTTACTTTGTTGTAGCGTCGCGTCCGCGTCGTGTGAAACCTTGTATTTTTCTGCGAAATTTTATGTCATAGGCACGTATTGCTCATTTATTCGAGTAAGGCACTCGACCACCAGTACCAATTCCATTAATTTGTCCTACTGTTAATTTATAGGTTTCGATTAAAAAACCCATAGCCCATACCTATTTAATATCAAAAATTTATGAATTATTTTGTCATTATTGATATACAATTAGTGTATTTAATAATTGAATGAATCGGTACATATAAATAAAATTGAAGTACCTATCTGTTTTTAATTTCAAACAAACAGCTTTTCACAAAATGCATATGAAAGTATATACGGTAATTGCAGAAGAAAACAAATTTTTAATGTTTGTCTGTCTGTTTGTTCCGGCTAATCTCTAAAACGGCTGGACCGAGTTTGACGGAACTTTCACTCGCAGATAGCTAATGAGTAACTTAGGCTACTTACTTTTATTTTACTAGACAATTATTAAAACCGTTTAATTTATTTTAACTCACGCCCAACGAAGCAGGACGGGTTTTGTAGTATTAAATAAAATATAATAAGTACAAATTAGAATCATAAGAAGAATTAGTGATATGGAACAGTGGGATATACTTACATAATGGTAGAGTGAGAAAGGCGTCAGCTTAATGAGTCTTTATAAGGATCAAGGACTTTTGAAAATTATAAAAATGGAAGACTTATACACTGTCCTCTCGTAAATTCTCAATGTATCCCTCGCGCGATCCCACTAAACTAAAGTTATAAATTAAGAAGATACTATACCTATTCCTACCTAGGTTCGTCTTATTTTTTTTTTCACTTAATTTGCCTTGCCTTATTATCTGGGGTTTTATTCCATTGTAATATCGTTATTTAATCTCATTAAAATATAGGTAAATCAATTATATTCCATTTTTTTTATTTCATTAAAAGCATACCTTAATCTTTAACCTTCGAGTTAAAATAAATTAATTATCAGTAGGTACCATATTATCTAATTTAAATACAGGTTAAACCATATGAAAACGCTCTTATAGCTTTACTCACCATGACTTATCTGAGAGGTGGTGCTTCCCGTGTGGTCCCATTCTAATATTTTCCACTTCTAACTATGGCATTCATGAGAAAACTATATACTTAAATCTTAATTTGCATTAATTATGTGCGCGACAAATGGACGAATAACTCAATATCACGCTAACCGATTTTGCTGGTTTTTTTTCTATTGGAAAGAATGTACTTCAAGGGTAGTTCGATAAGAATTTGGTTAGGTTCTGATCATGAGATCCATGACAAAGAAACGGAAACTCTTCAATTCTTAGGAGCAAATTAACAATACCCGGCGGAATCTTTTATAGACTATCCGTCCATTTGAGTCACCTACCGTAACGTCGTTATCATGTCAATGGGCTGACGATGAAAGGTACAACTCCATAACGGTTAGGAGTTGAAAGAAAATTCTTTCAATATTATACGCACTTATGGACTGATAGTTGTATTCTTTCAAGCTATTAGGTCTACCTGATAATAGAAGGTAAATTTTTATAATCATTAACGTCTGGGAGTTAGGGGGAAAACTGGACGTGGAGAATTATTCCGAAACCTCGTTGACTCATGAGAGCAGTGGTTTAGTTGACCTACCCATTTTATATTTAAGTAAACAAAATACGTACACACCGTGGCACCGACTTCAAAATTAACTAAGTTCTTATGAATATTATTTTCTACTTTTACTTAAGATTTGTTTAGTTTTAAAGTCGGCTTTTGTTTTTTTGTTAAATAGATTTTATATGCTGTCACCCTTAGAGATTGCAATGTATTGTACCTTCTTACCTAGTACCTACCTCACAGTTGTGAGCTACACTAATAGCGCGAACCTCTTCAATATTAATATGTTGTTTGTTATTTTTAAACAAACTTTACTTAACGAGCATGACATTTGATGCACCTACTATACATCGCTCGTAAGCGCGCACGTGCCAAGATAAGGTTTTGCTATTATTGACGCGTACGTGACTATACACCCTTGAAGACAGTCTTGTAGTTATATGAGGGTAGAGACGCTTGTTTCCGTAGGAAAATGCTCCTCTAAAGTGGTAATAACATACCTATTTATGTTTTTAATTGAATGAAGCTTTAAACCTCAAGTTAATCTATACATCTATACATACATAATATACTACATATACATAAAATTGAAGTGTCTGTTTTTAATTTCAAGTAAGCAGCTTTTCACTAAAACAAAGAAGAAAAGAAGAAGAACCATAACCTAAAAATTTTGCTTTAACATAGTAATTTAACTTCATATTTAGAATCTAGATGTGCTATCTGTCAAAAATATATATAATTTTAAAACCATTATTTTTTTTTTATGGGACAAGGGGGGCAATGGGGCAAGAGGCTCACCTGATGGAAAGTGATTACCTTGCCCATGGACATCTGCAACTGCTTGCAGATGCGTTGGCGGCCTTTCAGGAAAGGTAGGGAAGGAGAGGAAAGTAGGAGGGGGTGAGGGGGGGAGGTAGGAGGGACGGTAAGTGGGCCTCCCGGACTCTCACTTACCAGACGAAACGCGACAGCATTATTATCCCCTTAGTTTAAATAAATGTAAGCAAATAAAAAATAATAATTACCATAAGTAAGTACCAATTATTGTGGAAGAAATTACTTGCACCATTATTTGGCTGTATGTGTTCGTGCCTTCGGTTGCAATAACGTGACACTTACGCACACATTCATTCTAATGCTGCTTCAATATTAAGCGGAATTATGTATGAAACTATCGTGCTATGTGTTATTATTCTAAGCTTCTAACAGCCTTTTCGAATGCCTTCATCATATACCTAAGGAGTTCGTCCTCCACACATTTCTACGGCCAGCGGTTTAGGTTGGTGTTGATCCATCAGTTAATTAGTCAAGACAAAGCCTTTTAAAATATTTGTATACATTTGCTATTTAAAATTATTTTCAAAAGTTGTAGGTACTATATTTTATATTTTTAAAAACCTTCAACCGATAAGCTTAGAAGTATATCTTCTGAAATTAGCAATTTAGAGATTCATAAATTTCAATATTCCCTATGATGTGAATGTAATGACATAGGTATAGTTTGAGTTATTTTAAGCAATTACAAGTGGATTGAATATATTATATGCATACAGGCCAAATACATAGTCACGCTTAACGCTTGGCCACAGTCCGAAACCACCAAATTAGAATTATTCGGATAACGGCAACAAAGTGGCATCATAGAGCATTAGCATGCACTGTAATCACAAGATTTCTTCCTTCGAATCGCGCAATAACAAAAAACTCCACCATAACAAATTAAATGAGATACTCAATTTAAAAAGTTGCAGTATAAAGCGCAATCCGGTTTGTAAGTGGTAAAGTGAACTTGGCGAGTAACAGTGCAAATAGAACAATACCCACCACTTCAAATCTAATTTACCAGTTAACTGGATAATAGCTCGTCCGTACTACTATTTATCTAAAACAATTTACTTTTAAAACTGAACAGCACATTTTAAATAGTATATTTACTTATAATAAAGTGAAGACCTTGACTCTTTCATACGTAGTAGACAAAAATAAAATGGTGATTCGCCACTGTTTTTTTTACAATTCCAGACACATTTTTGTACTTTCGTCTTAAACAGATCGGGAAAATAGAGAAATATTTCTATGGAGGATTTTTTCAAACTTGAAATTTTCCACTTGAGCAATATAAATAAATATATGAAACACAGTTTATAGTATATAAATAAATAAAACACAGTATTTTTATACTAATATATGTATTTTATATCTTCGATAGGCTTATACTATTGACAATTATTATGGTATAGTGGAATTTGGAAAATACTGCCGAAGTACTGCCGAGGTCGACGAATGTATCGCGCGAATCGCGCAGGGGGTCTTTACATATTTTTTTATAATATGACGTTTTTGCCTGTCAAGTACCTTTATTATATGAACACCATTTAAAACAGTTGCACCATTTTAAGGCAATAAAGTATTTAAGATAGCATATTAACAATTTCAGGGACAGCTTGTGCACGATTGCTGCTAAATTGTTTTGCAGTATGCCTATTGTCTAGGCAAGTACGTCTACGTCTGTCGCTTGTTAAAAATATATATCTATTTAAGATTCAATATTTTCCTTACCTTATACTGTGCCTTCTTAATTATGAATGTCATGAAGAGTAGAGGTTTAGACAAAGAATCCCACCACGCTTGTCTAATGCGGGTTGGTGGAAGTACAGTAGACCATTGCACTAGGTCTTTGGGTGCCGCCGTTGACGTCTAGACGTTCCTCCGCCGCCACCCTAAGTCGTCATCCTGCACTGACGCCGACTGTTCCATTCTAGCCTTTTCGAGAGTTATCACACCCGAAGCCCAGATATGGCATTAAAAAAAACGCCTGGAAGGGCTTTTGGGCCATGAAAGAGCTGATGAAGGGTAGTCTTCCTCTATCCCTTAAGAGAAAACTCATGAACGTTTGCATTCTCCCCATTCTTACCTATGGTTCCCAAACCTGGTCCCTTATAGGTCAACAAAGATCCGCACTTCAGGTTTGCCAAAGAGCAATGGAACGGAGTATACTAGGTATTAGAATAACTGACCGTATTAAAAATACGATAATCCGTTCCAAAACTCAAATCACGGATGTCATTCGAAAAGCTGCCATGCTAAAGTGGGATTGGGCTGGTCACGTCATTCGGATGCCAGATACTCTTTGGGCCAAACAGACTACATTGTGGATCCCCCAAGACAGCAGACGATGGTGTGGTAGGCCCAGACGAAGATGGCGAGACGAGTTAGACTCCTTTCAGAGAGATTGGCTTGCTAAAGCAAAAGACAGGGACCAGTGGAAGAGGAGTAGGGAGGCCTTTGCCCTGCAGTGGGACACTACAGGCTCATAATAATAATAATAATAATATACTGTGCCTAAATAAATAATGTGAAGAAATGTTTCCATTTTAACCGACTCCAAAAAAGGGGGAGGTTATATGTTCCACTGTATATATATTATATATATATATATATATATATATATATATATATATATATATATATATATATATATTCAATGATTTCTCCGCCAACTGTGGGCCGATTTTAAAAAAATCTTTTGCTCGGTAGGGTATAGATCCGAGAGGGTCCAAAGCTGTTCAAACATTTGCGTCTGAAAATCATCATCTCATGTGGATGAGCTATTGATGCAAGATTCAATTCCTCAACGGTTTTTTTTGTGTGTGCACCAATTTCTTCCTCCGAATTAATGGCCGACTTAAAAGATTTTTTTCTTGTTCGTTATAGTATACTTCCAATATGTTCCCATTGTCACCAAGTCAAAATCTGATCCCAAAGATACCGAGGGCAACCGTTAAATTTTATAGGCACTCTTACAAAGGTAATATACCTTTTTCATATATTTTCTAAAGTTATTCAAGTATATCCGTCTGATAATTATCATTTCATGTAGAAGGTAAATATCCTTGATTGTCTATTGTCGTTCACTCTAAAACCTCGCAGACGCATTGGAGTTGTAGTTTAATTGACCTACCGCTACCCATATTATATTAAAACAAAATACATGTATATCTACTATCGACTAAAAACAAAAAAATTAATTATTTAAAAAATTCAAAAAAAAGACTTCAAAAAATTACAAACCGAAACTTAGAAGAAAAATAATAATTTTTCAAATAATATGTAAATAAGATACTTTTTACTGCAGGAAAGTATCTATTTCCAAGTACGCGTATAGGTTTAGTTTGTTTAAGATAAGATTGTTTCGAACCGAAGCTTGCTCAAAATTATACAGTTCACTGGACTTATAAGATAAATAGTAATAAAGTGAACAAATTTAGTATTGAACAAATCTATTTTACTTCGGCAAAAATATGTAAATTTATGTTCACTTTAAGATCTTATGTTGTAAAAATATTTTGAAGAGGTCATAAAGTAATATTTATTGATTGCATTTTTAAAGGTTTTAGATACTTCTCTTACAACCTAGACGAGGAATATTTCTCCTTTTATACTTTTACGAATCCACTAAGTACTAACCAAAACAAAATATATGTATTTCATAATTTTTTTACTTTATATGGATGATAATATAAATGTTATCACGATTGAGGCACTTTTTTAAATTATAAACAAATAACCTAACACAGAACTTAAAAAATTATGACAAATTCTAAATACCCACTTATCTTTATTTATTTCTAATTAAAATAAAGTACTTAATGCTTTTAACACTTTCAATATTCTACATAATATTTGTATGATACATAAAATCATGTAATCTATCCTATTTATAAAGCTGAAGAGTTTGTCTGTTTGTTTGGTTGAACGCGCTAATCTCAGGAACTACTGGTTCGAATTGAAAAATTATTTTTTGTTGGATAGTCCGTTTATCAAGGAAGGCTATAGACTATATAACATCCCACTACGATCAATAGGAGTGGAGCACCAATGAAAAATGTTGCAAGAACGGGAGAAAAATATTCCTTTTGAGAGCTTCTGTTGCGTGCACTGCGTAAACGGTTAAAGTTATGCAAAAATCATGTATGACGGAATTATTCCCCTTTAAAAGTTCTAAAAAAAAAGTCAGCGATAGCATATGTCTATCTTTTAAAGTTGACTCGCTGTAACCTTTTTTATGGTAATCAAATTTATTTTAAGACTAGCGGTGCCCGCGGCTTCGCTCGCGCTAAGAGTGAATAAAATAAACATTTTTGCTTATATACTGTTACTTATAATGTACCAAGGACTGATTCCCCATTTAAAGTTCTGGCCCTCTTTTCTGGGAACTACTCTATAGCATTTTCTATTTCATCTACAGCACCAGTTGTTTTGTAATCCTGTGAGATGTTTCTCTTAAGTTTTAGAAAGAGTTATCTATATAAATTTGTAAGAACTCTATAAAACCAGTAATTGTGTTTTCACTTAGGAATGAAAGATTAATGTTCAATAAAACGTATTTTAAATGTTTTTTCGTATAATAACGTATCACTATACAAAACTTAATTCAAATCAGTTATGTACTTTTTGTGTGAAACGCACGCTTCGATTTACGAAGTTACTGTTTTTTACGTACTGATAAAAATAGGTATTGCGAGTGTAGCTTAGGAGACAGATATTTGATATTGTAAATTATTCTGTAGCCCTTTTTAAGACCTACAATATTGTTTTGATGTATCTCTCAAGACTTACCCGCAGCTAGGTTTCTAAGGACGACTCTATGAAATAAATTATTTTGTTTTCCTGTGGCAATGTTTTTTTCTACAATAAGGAGTACCATAGTAATGACCCGAGTAATAAGTAATCATTACACATTTTTTTTTAAATCGGTCCGGTACTTTTTATGTTAAGCGATAACATACAAATAGACAAAAATTTTAAAAACGTATTGGGGTGTTTATTCAATACATATTTCATTACAGTCATTGTTTTTAAAAAAATATTTCATGTACAGACTTTTTATAAGTTTCTGCTTTATTATACTTATACATATATATGTATACATATAGATACTAATAATAAAAATAGGTATTGCGAGTGTAGCTTACATATATTTTGGTATTGTAGACTTTTCAGTAGGCTTTTTTTAGACCTAGAATTTCCTACTACATTATTATGACGTATCTCTTAAGATTCGCCTCTGGTAGCTTTCTTAGGCCAACTCAATAAAACCAATTATTTTGTTTTCCTGTTTCAGTGAAAAAAAAAATTCTTCAATAAAAAGTATCCTAAATGTTGACCCGAGTAATAAATTATCACTACACAAAATTTAGTAGACAAACAGACAAACGCTCAAAAATTTTAACAACTATTATTTTGAGGTCAATATTAATGAAATATACGTCACAGCCTTTGTTTTAAAAAAATCTGTTACTGTATGTTGAATAGGTATCATCGCCCCGCGGTTTCACCCGCGTTGTTCAAGGTCCCGTGAGAATACCGGAATAAATAATATAGGTTATTTTATTGGCTGATAATGTAGCTTTTCATTAGTTATTATTTTTTAAAATGATTTAACAGTACTTTTTGAGTACATACATACATACATACATACATACATACATACATACATACATACATACATACATACATACATACATACATACATACAAACATACATACATACATACATACATACATACATACATACATACATACATACATACATACATACATACATACATACATACATACATACATACATACATACATACATACATTCATACATACATACATACATACATACATAAGCCGGCAAAATCTGGCAAAATATCTAAAAATTAAAGATCATTGTTTTGGGTGCTATGTGCGTTGATAAAGGCCCAATACAAAGTTTTCTCATATATCTTTCATTTACAGACAGCGAACGGTAACGTTGTTACCATATTATGTAATATACTGCAATAAAAATATCCTAAGTCACGACCTGAGTAATAAGTTATCACTAAACAAAATTTGGTTAAACTTTGTGCAGTACTTTTTGAGTTACACGACAACATACAAACAGACAAATGGACATACAGACAAACAGCCAAAAAAAATTATAACTATTGTTTTGGGGTCTATACTCTATATTCAATACAAAATACGTTACAGTCATGATTTTTGAAAATATTTAATGTACAGATTTTTTAAGCTACGGTTTTTTTTTTATTTTATATTGTATTTATTTCATATGTTTCATATATAAATAAATATGTATGAATATAATCATAATTTTATATAGATCATTATTATTATCGAGCTTAGTAAAGTTTTAGTCAATGCTACTGAACAGAGAAAGAATAGAAGTTGTAAGTAGTTTAACAAATATTCGACGTTATTCTTTAAATTACCATAACTTTTTTATTTATGAATCGATTGACATGAAACAAACGCTAAATGTTAAGTGAAGCTTACCACAATATATATGTGAAAACCACATCTCGATCAAATAAGCCGTTACAGAGATTAGCGTGCACAAACGCACAGACAAACAGACAAACAGACAAAAATTCTAACAATCATTGTTTTGGGTTCTATGTGCGTTAATAAAGGTCCCTATAATATTTTTTCTTATATATCTTTCATGTACAGACAGCGATCCGTTACATTTTTATTATATGTATAGATATAGATAATGCAATATTTGCTAAAGGTGTTTAATAAATATGTTATTCATTAGAAGTATTTAACTTTGAACAAAAATGATCTTGGCATCATTTGATTTCAATAAATATCTTACGAGATATCACAGTTTTAACATAACTTAGCAACAAAATCACCGCGCGCAAGAAGGGCGGAAGGGCAGGACGAAAGAATTTGGTTTCCAGCCTTTAGAACGCGAGCGTAGCCGCGGGAAAGGCTAGTATCTATATAATATTATAGTATACTGTCGTATATTGCACATAGATACAGAGTTTTAGTTCGGTGTACAGAGCAGAATAAATAGCATAACAAAATTCATTTCAATCCGTAAATATATTCTCAATCAGATATATCCAATCACATGCCATAGGTAACAAGTGCATTGAAATAGAAGTGAAAATTATTTTGGTGGTTCGGCGCCGTTGCCTGGCAAACGTTCAATCGGCGACCGGCGTACAGTCGTATCTTCGATCACCGCTCGCGACACACTTACTACCCAAAAATACTTTGTTTGTGAAAATGATGCCTACTGGGATTTTATGAATCGCTGCAATCATATAAACTGTGAGCCACTTTCAATGTATTTTTTTCTTTATGTGATTGCAATAAAGAATAAAATAAAGAAATCATATTAGCTATTGCTTGCATGCTCTATTGCACTTTAAAAGTAGTAAAGAAAAAAAAACATAAAATTAATTTATAAAGGTGGACTTATCCCTGAAAGAGTGAAAGAATAACATGGCGAGAGAAATAAATATGCAAGAGCTAAAAATAAGAAAGGAATATTACGTTACAAAAATACACCGTACAAAAATTCATTTATTTATTTAATATGTACCCGCGGCTTCGCCCGCGGTCATGTTTTTCGCTACTAAACTTCACTCGATTACGCGCTGGGTTGATCTATAGATTGACTGAAATTTCATTAAATTCAATTTCAGCCATATCAGAACCCATCATAAATATACTCGAGATCCGCACGGCTATAACTAGATGATAGATGTGCACGCTTCTCGCCCACTTTTCGGCGTCGCGTTGACCGCGTTTATTTTTCTATTAGTATTTTTTTTGGTTTATTTGACATTTTTAAATTTATAATATCTTTCGATGTTGTATCCGATTTGAAATATTCAAAAAATAATCTAGAATTTAATATTGTTGTATTATCTATTTGTTGTATGTTAAGTAATCAATAAATGTTTTTTCAACTCATAGGGTTGCGAAAGCAATTATACCTTATTCCGGCCCTGTCAAAAACCGTTCTTAGCGGACTTCTTCTAACTATTAACTACCTCCCTATCAAATTTAAAGCTTGTAGCACAAAAGATGAAGGGCTTTCATACAAATATGCGACAGCTCTTAGACTTCCTTAATCCGCCCTGGTGCAAAATTATATCTTAACGGACGTTTACTAACAATTATTTACTTCCCTACAAATATTAAAGTTTGTAGCACAAAAATGCGATTTTTTAATGTAAATTGTAAGTCCTTAAAT
Source organism: Boloria euphrosyne (assembly GCA_951802675.2). Lineage (NCBI taxonomy): Eukaryota > Metazoa > Arthropoda > Insecta > Lepidoptera > Nymphalidae > Boloria > Boloria euphrosyne. The sequence goes on along the minus strand of OX637879.1, from coordinate 5,949,245 downwards.
TTTATTTTCAACTAAACCTATCGAGAGTATCAAAGTAAAGAAAAGTAAAAGGAGATTACAGAAATATACATGAGTCAGCTGTTTTTTTTATACAATAAATTATTACCTAAATTCAACGTTTTCGTTCATAAAGGTGTGCTGGAACACACAAAAAGTTTAAAATAAAATAAATAATAAAAAATATATAAAAATCCCGACTGCGAAAAAATCCAAACAAAAAAGACCAAAATAAGATTGCGAAAACAAACTATATAAACTGAAAGCCTTAGTTATCTAAATAATTGCCTCCTACATCATGGTTAGTAGCAGTTAGTAATAGGCCCCCTATTTGTAAATTATAAACCTAAAATAAGTAACAAATTTAATTTATAAAAACAGTTAAATGTGCCGATTGACACTGTCTATATTTTTGCATGTAAGTAGTTTTTTTAATTGGTTTTAAAAATATGGTTTTGATTTTATGATTTGGGCAGCTTTTTCACAGTACAGTGGGATGGACAAAAAATAATTTTGACGGAATTTGGCGTTGCTTGAGACAGGCAAAGAGACATGGATACAATTTATAACAAACAAATAAAATAATTTATTCATTTTTACTTATATAATATAATTGTACTAAAAATAAATTAGATGAGTGAGAGAGCAAGGGTAAGTCACAAGCACAGTTTATATCAAGAGGTCTTTAGTAAGTTTTATAGTACGAACGGTAACTTATCAACATAAGCTTGTGAATATTAAATGAAATATTCAACTGGCTCCGCGATCAAGGTGTTAAATTACTTCTCGTGTACGTGGTTTGCCTTACAAGAATATCATCATTCTTAAGCTACAATGAAATGTTTCAGCGAAAAAAATTGTTGCTCTAAATTTAAATAACTTTTTGATTTGATGTTTTCGAGCTATATCAAAAAACATTCATCCCAGCGTAGGTATTCGACAAGGATGCGTAATATAAAAGCTTTTGTTCAATGCTTATACTGAACTCAGCTTACGACCGCTTTATCAAGAGTATGACAAGGAATAAGAAGACTTTTCAAATAGTAAACACACGAAAAAAATTAGTTAAATTAAGTTACAACGTATTAATTTTTTTTTAATTTTAAAACATTCTAGTACTTTATCACATTTTCACACATTTCTATACTCGCAAAGTATATCAGTAGTTACATACACAATCATACAATTCACAATAATTAGTAAATTGTTTTATAAAAATCTAACAATCGTTGTATACCTATTTAACAATATACATAATTAATTCGTCTTTTTACTTACACATTACGAATACATTTAAAAATATTTAAATCCATGGGTAAAGCTACTATTAGATACATACATTTGTATGCATCTACTAGTACCATTACTGAAATTATTACAAGTGAAAATTATAAAAAGATTTAAGGAGGTTCTAATTAGTCAAATATACGATTTTTAAGTATTTTGTTTTGTTGGTTTATGAATTAGCTATAGACTTGATAAACTAGCTAATAAACTTTATCTGTATGTAATATTACATGTAGGTTCAACCGAAGGTCCGTCAATCCTGCGCCTTTACTCTCACAGGTTAAGTCGAGTAGTCGGCACCGGAGTATGAGAGTGACAAGAATAGAGAGTGCCCTTTTATATCTCCTGCGCAAATGGCTAGTCTTAATGAGGTTTACCACACAAGCCGAACCGGTTAAAAGGACACTATTATTATTATAAGCACTTCCACTATCTAGTTCTTAAAACTATATTTAGACTCCTTAACGACCCATTTACCTTAATAATACTTTTGCTCGCCACCTGTGGACCGTATGTAGCTACATAAATACTCGTAAATAGCCGCAGAGAAGTTGCCATTAATATTGCAAGGAGTGCCCATTCTTAGGCCCAGATTGAATAACCTGTTACGTAAGTTCAATCAATACAAAAAATATAACGGCAAATGCAACATAAAAATGTTGAGTTTTTAATAATACTTTTTTTAGAATCGCTTTCTCTCAGAAACAGTGATTCTTAGGAAAAAATGTAAGAACTTTTTTTGTAGATAATTGTATGATTTACAATATTTATCAAAGCTGGTAATATACTCGTATCAAAAAAGTTTACGGTTTCGCTAAAAAATTGAAATAACTCATTTTTCGATCTTGCATAAATTTTTTAACACACATGGGATCAATGGGAAGTTTTCACAATTTCATTATAATCGTATCGCTAGCGTTTATGTTTTGCACGTAAAAAGTACTGAACCGATTTGAAATAAATTTTGTGAGTGATACTTTATTACACGAGTCAAAATTTAAAATAGGTGCCTTTTATGGAAGAAAACTATTCCTAGACACAATGAAAAACACAATGACAGGGCTATGGATTCCGCCTTACAAAATATACCTAACTCTTGCTAAAATTTAAAGAGATACACTGTGTATTATAAAACTATAGGTCTTAACAAGACCCACAGAAAAATTTGCAATATGTCTGTGTCCTAAAGCACACTCGCAAAAACTTTTTTTATCTGTACATAATATTAAAAACAGTAACGATGACAGAATAGATGTGCGCATTCAGACATAATGAACTGACCGATTTTAACTAGACTTTGTGTAGTGATAGAGTATTGCTAGGCTTATTATTTAGGATACCCTTTACTTTAAGAATATTTTTTATTCTCGCGATTGGAATCAATCGTTGGTACATTATAAGTGATAGCATAAAGCCAAAAATATATTTTCTTTCACTTTTTGCGCGAGCTAAGCCGCAGGTTCCGCTAGAATACAATAAGTATGATGTTTCAAAAGTTTGGATTTCTCTCCTAAAAAAGTTTGTGTTTGTTTGTTTACTAGTTATGTTAATAATGATATAATTTAGTAAATCATGACGAAGATAAAAGCAAATTTCTGCCAACATTTATTAAGTGCCACAGATGTTTGCCAAATATATATCATTCCGAAACATGCTTGATTACTTGGTATCTCAGATTTTATAATCCATCCGAAAATGTACTAGGTAATAAATAATATTGTGTGCGTGTTTAAATATAACCCGTCCGCTGGCGGTGGAAAGTAGATTCAGGCGATTCAGCAGCTACAGTGGCATCCCGCGACTGCCTAGTGACGCCGGACTCTACGAACATCGGACTAGAGCAAAAAGCACGCCCTACTTTCGATTTCATCGCGTCAAAAGTACGTTCATTTAGTGATTTCCTGCTACTATTTCCTTAGTGATATTCTATAAAACAAACCAACGAAACTTTAAATAAATGAATATTCATTAAATATTTATTATGCAATCTTTTTGTATACATTATTTAATTTGTGTATAAAATATCAGTGATCGTTCCTACTACAATATGACAGTGAAAAATAACGAAATTAATATTGTCAAATTTATTTCTTGTTACTATATTCAGTATATGGAAGTATATTTTGAGAAGGCCAGGGCTCTCGGTACGGTTATTTTCTTTAATGAAGTTTTCCTAGGCAGCAACAACTTTAAAATTAGTTTAAAGTTTGTTTGATTCGAACCGATCAAAGGACTTTCAAAGAGAATCTCTAAATTAGCTTGAACATTTATTTCTACACTATGTACTTTTACGATTTCTAGTACTATTTTTGGCAGAACTTTTTTCAGTCATCTATAAATATAGTAAAATTCTGAGTCAAATTGTTAACGATAAGGTACGTTAACGATGATAGTTATCCGGGACAACATATAAGATACTTTTAACTGCGGGAAAATATTTCGTTTTTGAGCTTCATCCGTTGTTACGAACCTAGGAAGTAGAGACGAACCTGAGCGGAACGAGGGTAAGTCTCTAGTATATAATATAATTTATACTTAATATTATAAAGCTGAAGAGTTTGTTTGGTTGAACGCGCTAATCTCAGGAACTACACTTGGAATTGAAAAATTCTTTTTGTGTTGGATAGTCCAGTTATCGAGGCTATAGGCTATATAACATCACGCTACGACTAATACGAGCGGATTATTAGTGAAAAATGTTGCGAAATGGGGAAAAAAATATTGCTTTTGAGAGCTTCCGTTGCGTGCGCTGCGTAAATAGTTAAAGCTACGCAAAAACTATGCATGAACGTATCGTTTCTCTTTTAGAAGTCTTAAAGAAAATCTGCGACAGCGTATTATTATGTATCTCTTTGGTTAGGTTGACTCACTACAGACTTTATGGTAATTTAGTTTCTAGTCTAGTAGAAAGGTTAGTATAAAATAAGTCTCGAATTTTAATACAAGGATTAAGCTCTACAAAAAATTATAGTTATTCTGTATGGGTATGTAGTATTTATAAATAAGTGTAGGAGTGTAATAAAAAATAAAAGGAAACCCGACTGCGTAAAATGGGAACTGAAATTAAATTAACAAGTTGACGAAGGAACATAGTATCATGAAGTCGGAGACATACAAACACGCAGTTTTTAATACATCTACGTATATTGTACATATCTGACTGCATGTAGGTTCTTTGCTTTTGTAAAAAATTTTTATTTACAACTTTTTAGCTGTGATCACTTTTTTTATTTTGCTTAATATTAATTTCGTACCCAAAATTACTTTAAGCATAGAAGTTTCAAATGTTTTTGTAATTGCCTCATAAATAGCTGTATTCTATCACTCGATTGATTCGGTGGATATTTTTCAATACACACAATTGGGTGCCTAGGTATCTGTAAAATATTATACAGATCACACAAATAACCCGCGTTCTTTGGACCTCGCCGCAGTCTTCGTCGGAAAAATTCTATACAGTTTTATAAAAAATATATATTACATTACATTAATAATTGGAAAATAATATTATTGTTTGTTGACACAGAGTATGAAAGTAATGATAGAATGTAAGGATATAAATGAAACTATATTTTCGGATTTTTCGCGGATTTATTTTATTTTTGGTTCTCAATTAGTTCCATTGATAATGTCAAATCTTCGCATAAATCTAAGAAGGTAGAATGGAAGATATTTGCCAATAGAATTAGGTGTATTTAAGAACGCGCCAATTAGAATCAATAGAAGAATAACATTAATATGTGTAAGATCTTGCTCTACATGATTTGCCTCGTACGATATTGGGATTGTAATTGTTTGCTTTACAAAATTAATCAAGGTGAATTACGCTATAAAATATACCCCGCGTAAATTCACTTAGTATAAATAAACCCGATTACAAATGTAGATATGGTGAACGATCATTTAAGTGCTTATAGTTATTATTGCAGCTGTTGGATACCTTCAGTATACATACTTATATCGATATAATAGTTTACAATTTGCAAAGTAAATACTAGCTAAATAAAATTCTAACTTGGTCAAATCTTTATGATAGCTTGTTAACTGGATCAACATGAATGTACTTTTTACTGCTTTACTGTCCAGTCGTTTTGGAATTCACCGTCGCAGTGTAGAATGCATAAAATATAATATATGCATCATACAAAACAGTGTTTTTTATATTTTTAAGGGGACTTAGTAGGAATGAGATAATCTCACGCGTTAAAAAATAGAAGTCACTCTCCAGGTCTCCGACTATAATAACACAAAAAAATTAAGCAATCCTGGTCGAAACAAACTAACACAATTATGATATTATTGAAAAAAATGGTTGTCGTATAATTAATGTTAAAATGTTGAAATTTTTCTTACAAAGCTCTCTTTTAAATTATCCTTCGAACTTTTTGTTTCGACATAAACAGCTTCGTTTTCCTCAAAGTCACGCATTTTTAAAACAATTAAAATTACAAAGACGTACTTAAAAGTTTTTCTTTCAATAGTGACTTTTGACTCTTGAAAATACAATGAAAAGAATAATTAAAACAATTAACAAACACTGCACAATAAAGCTTCACTTAGAAAACTCTCAAATATTTGTTTATTTTGTATTTTTTTAATTTAAAAGAACTCTTTTATTTAAATGTTACGTAATATGTTTTTCATCGTTATATGATTTTACTTTTTAAAGACAATATGTAATATGAATATTGTAGAAATGTGATCTTAAAATAGTAGATCAAATGCTAGATTTTTAAATAAACTATTATCTGTACCCATTATATTATTACATGTTACCCTTTTTAAAAATTAAACTACTCGTATATGGGTTCCGCTTCTTTGTTTAGTACCTACCTTTTATTGCTTGGGTTGGGTATTAACGAGGAACGCTATATTTTATTGTTTAGATATTCATTACCGAGAGATAAATGAAGAATTTATTGAAATAAATCTTTATTTATTTAATGGAATTTAAAATATTTGAACGTACGAACATACATACATACATACATACATACATACATACATACTCGTACATACATACATATCATATTATTTTCTTAAACATATCATATTCTTATATCTTTTCAACCACAGCCAACATCCACGCATCTCAACTCCTCGCAGATCAATCCCCCAATTACCGTCCTTTCATTCTTTTTATATTTATTTGAATATTCTTTATTTTTCTAACAATGTTCATAATTTTGACTGTCAATTTACAAAACGGCCAGTATAACAAATTAAAAACTATTTTATTTTAAATTAAAATAGCGAAACCTTACACTCACCATCCTGACGACGTGTATGTCGGCACTCTCACTCACTCGGCAAAAATTAACCTTTACATAATTCTTTTATACATTTACGAAAACTAGATATCACTTAATATAAAATCCTTTACAAATATCTTAAATAAACCATAAACATAAATCCCATAGACAACCAATTACATCTATGTTAGAATGTTATCCATTATCCTGAAACCAAACTCATCTATGGATCAAAAGACAACCAATATTATCAATATTATCTATTATCTGTAAACCAATCCGTCTTTAAGGAAATTACAGTTTAACAAATCAACTAGTGATCATTTCATTAACTCGTATTTAACCTATTGTTTCTACAATACAAACCATAGTCATGTTACGTTCTACAATAATAAATACAAAGAACTCATCTAGTGTTATTACTCGTGCATGAATATTGTGATATTCAAAATAAATTATAACCACATATTATATAATAAAATAAATTACAGCAACATATTGTCCTCAAAGATTCTAAAACATTAGTACTAAAACAAGGGTTTTGGTACTGATGTAACTTCAGGAACTTAAATATATGATAAATGCTTCCATTGGTAGACCATTTAGAAAAGCCGTTTTTATAAATTTCCAGATGGACAAGGGCTTGAAATGCGTAATGTTTTTGCCACTCTGTCATTCATTGAAGATCTTGGATCCTGGTATTGCCTACAAGTCTAAGATTTATGAACCACTTTGTTACAATGCGTATATTTAATCAAAGGTTTAGGACATCTTGAATATGAGTGTTCTTCCTCTTTACAATTGTAACAGAAAAAGTTTTGTTTTTACTTTAAAGCCCTATTGATTTGCTCTTGGTCTGTCGTGCTATCATTCCTATCTCGAATAATAGTCTTATCACCGATACCGTGAACGGTACAATCAACGGCTAGTGTACCCGATATTTCACATCAGCTTAGTAGGGCCAGTTTCTCCTAATAATATATTACAATGAATTCAGTTGGCCTACTTTTCCGCTCTTCTATCTGACCATAATTTTCCTCAGAGGGAAAAAATATCTACTAATTTTACTTGCCACTCTGACCAAACAATATTGTATTTAAGCTTTCATATCATGTTTTAGCCAGACCAGTAAGTATTTGCATCCCAACCGTAACATTCAACATTCCAACCTTTCAACATTCGTTAACTTTTTAAGTCGTATATCAATCTACATGTTAGTTTTTTTCAGATGGAAATTCGAGAATTATATTGTTATTATCTTAGTTTCTTTTATTGGAATTCAAATTTTTGGTTATAGGTTGCGATGGTTAGATATTTTCAATAGACTGGATTATTTGGATTAGATCTCTAGAAGAAAAGGACTACATGACCTTTTGTAGAGATGCTCAGGGCTCGCGAAAGCTTGTCTCTTCCTTTGACCACCCGGCTGCTCACTATGATGTTGACGTCCTCTCAACCGCGACTGCGATGTCTGCTGCTGAGTCGCTCACAGCCTTAATCATTATCCGGTGAGCCTCGACGTTCACTACGCCGACATTGTCCATGATCTCATTCCATTTGCACGTCCATCTCTATTTGATGAGCACGGTTTTCGCTTCAGCACTTGTTCCTTCTCTAACAGGCAGTATTCGTTAGTATATCGTGAATAAAATCTTAATTCCCGAAGGATTCCCCAGATTTTGATAGTTTGATAGATAAAACCTTTAGATCCTTTAGATAGATATATCAAAATTACTTATTTATATTAGTCTATTTTTATATCTATCTATTTGATATATATTTTAAGCCATTCAAATTCACCCAGCTTTTGCTTGGCTATTTGCCCACAATAATTGGTTATAACGACCCACATCAGTTAGGACAACAAAATTGTTATAACATTTTAATAATAACATATCTGTTTAATACCTTTCTTAATTAATGCTAAAAAACCCTAAAAGGACAGTATCTGTATTCTATTTGTATCTATTTTTTTTATAATTCATTTCTTTATTATTAAACTTTTCTAATTGAATCTCGACTATACCGATTCGTGTAAAGACGTCACAATCATTTTATAATAAAAAGGTGTAGGCGTGTACTTACGGAAAATGTTACTTCTAAAATGTATACAATAACTCAGTAAAACCAGCTTCAGCTTTCAATAACACATATATTAACTAGAATAGGTTACAATTCCTCCAAGAAACTCTTATTTAAAATATTTCTTATATCTTTTCAACCACAGTCAAAATCCACGCATCTCGACTCCTCGCAGATCAATTCTCCTATTAACGTCCTTTCATTCTTTTTATTTTAATTTGAATATTCTTTATTTTTCTAAAAATGTTCATAACTCAAATATTATTTCAAGTGCAAAAATGATAGCATCTACTATATATACATCTATAAAAATTAAATTAATCTGGCGAGGGAGAGTTGTAGGTCGCTTGTACGTTACGTACGTTTATAAAAATAAACGTTTGTCAGCTGCGAGCGGTCAAAAGCGGACCGCGACATTTACGTCGGATGCATTTTCTATTTGTGAAGCAACAGACAGCGCGTATATCAAAACTACCAACACTAAATCCAGTCATACATACTGACTTTACAATGTCAGTATATTAATCCAAAAAATACATGTCTATGACGTTGTGGGTGAGTAGGTAGCTATAAAAGAACACCTTTATTTTCCTTTAAGTTATACAAACATATAATGATTGGAAACAAAATTACGGATAAAAAGATGGACGGGTCAATTGTGTTTATACACCATTTTATATAGCTAAGGCTATTATTGTTAATTTAGACGGCACAAATTTTAATGACTTTTCATATACCTAATAGCTTATTTTATTAACTACTAGCGACTCACATATCTATATATGGGTAATCATGGAAGCCATGTTCCTTCGAAGGCCAATTATTAAACAGTCATAGTTATTGTCACATGATGACAAATTCCTTTTAGTTACACTAATACCTATCTAACTTAAGGACATAGTCGCGATGGTCTCTTACATCGATATTATGTCAATGCGGTCCCTCGATTCATTGACGTCTCTTGTCGACGTTAAAATTGATTGATCGACGTTAATTCGCACTCACAGAGAAACGTAAATTTTTAAGTATATAACATATTATTTTCATTAATTTATTACTCTGAGGTAATAATAAGGGTTGGCAATTGTAATAAACAAAAGTTACCACTTTATGATTTCAGTTAAAACATCGGTAGTCTTCCTACAAAAGTCCTTGTAAGGCCAATCAAACTAGACCAATTACATTTTTTATAATTTTACTATTAAGGTCTTTGACAACTCATTTTTTATCAATATAAAATTCATTTGTATTATTTTAAAAAACATTAATTCTAATTTCATTTCATTCGTAGATTCTTAGTTACACCACATATCACATAATACATACTGTACTAGGTTATACAATTGTATTCAAGTTATTTTCGTTGAGTATTTTATAAATGCATATATTATGATGAGCGTTTAATGTTCCGTTATAATTAAAGACCTTTTAATTTAGTATTCAGTTAAATTACTGATTTATAATATTGGCCTTGTATGGTGCCCTGTACAATGTACATAGCACGGCCGTTTATTTAAAAATATATTTGTTTCATTTATCCAGTAAATGAAATAATATTAACTGTTTATTTGTTAAGGTGGCCTTTTCATGGTCCACCCACCTTAGTCCATTTATTTATCTTATTTCAATATCCGGTTCCATATAAAATTATTTCATTGAAACTTGGAAATGTGTGTAAATATGAAATACTTTAAATATATCTGCCAATTTTAGCATTTAAATTAATGAATCACAACTCTAAGTACCAGAGTGTATATATATTATATACTATATAGTCTGTACAAATTTAAATACTCTATCTTACTTAATTATAGGTATTGGGATTAAATGTTATCTTATTATTAATTTGAACATCAATATTGCTGCACGTTATACTACTTTTATTCACTTAAAGCTTTTTAATTTACGGCATTAAATATAAGTACCTACATATCAAGTACTATTACAAATATAATAAAAAAAAAAAACAAATATACTATGATATTCAAAGCTTTTCGTTTTCATTGTCTGAAATGTAAAGTATTAAATATTTAGCTTACGTATACGTATTAGAACACTAGCGGGGTAAAAGCGATCTATAGAATGTAAAAATATTATCCTTATTTCGCAAAGGTTAAAGATCAATTGCAATGGTTTCCTGTTGTTGCAGAATTGAATAGCAATGGCCGCGGGCGACGTCACCCGCCGCGCCTCTATCACCGCACCCTCCATGCACCGTCGACCCTCTGCTAGACGAGGATCGCTTATCAAAAATCCCCAATCAACATCACAAGTAATCATTTATTTCATAAAATATACTTTATTGTTCTCCTATATTTTAATACACTTTCATTAAACCTTTTAATTTTACGTAGTCGTAACCCACTTTATAATAACACCATTCTATCCTATTTCTGGCGTGGCTTCGTCAGTTTTCTTTATCTATTTATGCGAACTCTGACGTAACATGTTTGGTGAGCAGCTGACGATCGTTATGGATTTTCTCTTGATACTCAGTATTGAGAATACTAAATTTTGGTTACTTTATTTATTGAAGTTAAAATACGCAATAAATAAAAACTTTTTTTAAGTTTTTCTTTAAACGAATATTTATAGAACATTTTAATTTTATATCATCTAATTACAAGACTGATCGAAAACGGCTTAATTTTTAGAAGGACTTAATTAGTTTACAATTGAAACTTAATAAGACTCTAAAACTTGAGAAAGAGTTTACGACAACTTTTTATCCCAGAAGACTTATAAAATATCTAATGTTTCATAATAAACCCTGGAGGGCTGCGCTAATAATGAAATAATTTAATCTGTTACAACAATATTATAATCTACGAATAAGTAAATATTTTATGAAAATAGAAAACAATCTTTATAGAATAAATTAAAGTAAATATTTAAGATTTTTGTTATTATATTCGCAGGAGGTGCCATGGGATATAATAGACCGCTGCGCGCTTCCAATTGTGTTGTGCCACGCGCTAGCTGTGGTTCTTTCAGCAATACTCAACGCTCTACATATTAGCCAAGTTTCGGTATTCACACTCTTCCTCTGGTTTGCAATTTCTGTCACTGGATCACTTTGGTTCTACCACAATCTTCAGGTAAGTAGAATTAAAACAATAAGTTACATATTTTTCAGAAATATCACGGGTAAATTATAAAGTCAATTAAAAAAATTAATTGAAAATATTATATATTATGAAAAGCCAAGTCTTTTTAAGAAAAAATCAAAGAAACGGGAAAATAAATAAAACATAATATAAAAAATAATAATTTTATGCCTTAATTTGTAAAAAATATGCTTAATTAGCAAGTTGTACTTGCTAAGTAAGCTCGTTAGATGTAAAACGTGCCTATGGAAAAAAAGCATTAGATTCGCCCACAACCGCAATTACGGACGCCCACAGAAGAGATCCTTTTCAACAAAGAATGACTTCTTTTTATAAAAATTATTATATTTTTGTTTAAATTCGAAAATAATTTTTTGGTATACTTAAATTTTCGGAAGATACCATTAGTTTTGTAGTTTAAAAATTGCTCATAATGTCGTTTTATAACGCTCATTTCTATCTGAAAATACATTTTATCAATATAACACTAATTGGCTTGTAATGAAAGCTAGAGCAGATAGTTCCAGTATAAAATAGACTTGTCCTTATAGAATTTATATTTAATTTGTTAATTAACGTTTTTGCTTTCTATAAGAAAGCTTTAACAAACTCTACATAATTGAACAATTTGAAATATTATCTAAATCTTGAAGTCTAACATTTTAGACTAATCCTATAATTTAGTTATGGTTCTTGCACGTGTCAGGTATTAATTAATTTTGTAGCTAATTTTGCCAAGGGATATTTACATGGGCTCATAACGCCTCGTAAGGCCGCGTCTTGGATCTCAATAGTGCTACTAATATGGAAACACTTTGTTACCTTAGAACTATTAAGTAATTTAATAACCAACCTCGTTTCTTGTAACATAATATCGATAGTAAATAGTCAGTGTGGTAGTTTGAAATTAGTTAAGTGTGATTCGCGTCATACGAATTAACAAATTTATTATATTACAATAATAAAAACTTCCTTGTCCGCTAATAACTTTTACCACCCCGACACGTCTTTTTTAACACGTATTTTTCGATGAAAAATACGTGTTGATTTCCCCTATAGCTAAAGCGCCCAGTTTAAATTTGACAACACATATTAGTACCATGAACTCTTATAGCATGAATACTATAATTTTACTTTGGCTTTTCGTACCATGACGTCCTTATAGCAAGGGTATTAACATTCTTACTTTTCTAGCCGTTTTGTGACGTCACGACACCAAAACTGCTAAGAAAATATTAATATCATTTATTCAATTCGTACCATGAGGTGAATTTTGACAAATAGCATTTTTACTTTTATGTCATATTTGGAATCTTATAAAAGTTGCGAATACAAGACGGATATAATATAATTTTGTAAAATAATTACATAAAACATAATTATTGTGTTCAATAAAGTAAGTAAATCTATTAAATAAATGATATATATGCCCATAAATATTGTAATTTTAGTATATGTCTAGAGTTATTGTCTCATTTATTTATAGATCGCTAATGAATATGAAATTTTCAATTTTATTGAAACCGAGCAAGCTTTCCGAAAGAGGCGCTGTTTGCTACGAAAAAATTACAATTCATTTATTATTCTTGATGAAGCGTAATTTGTTAATCGCTATCGTCTTAACAAAGACTTAGCACTTAAACTGTGTAATGAGCTGAGGCCACTTATGAAAGTCCCTAAAAAAACAGTCTTGAAATAAGAATGTTTTTAAATAGTTCATGGTACGCCCCCAGCTCCTGTATTTTCGTCTAGCGAGATTGAACAAGCAATGGGAACAAGCTAAGCCAGACCGCGGTTAGTTTAGAGTCCTCATCAGGGACAGATATGAAAATTAGGTGAATTCTTAAAGTATATTACGGCGGCTACCATTTTAACATGCCATAATATACCTCTACTAGAACTGAAAAGTAACAATGGCTGCCAATTTTAAAACTTCTGAAATTTATATGTATATGTTATTAATCAAAGTATTTTGTACTTATAGTAAACATGGATGCCATTTTTTCCGGAAATAAGTATCCGGCTGACAGCAAAACTTACCTGCAGTCCTCTGTCCTATACTAATAGTTAATAAATTGTCAAATAAAAATAACAGAGAACGTAAATATTCACGAAAAACCTTATTCCAATATTTAACTAATATTTTTTCAAAAAAAACACCGTCCCGAGGCTCTGTCCCTAATGTTTGTAGGATAAAACAAGACAATTCTCTGATTTCGCGCCAATCGCATGTTTTATAGTATAAATATACATATATACAATCTAATTACACTTTGTAGCTAGTGCACTAAAATACTACTGTCAAAAGTAAGCCCCCTAAAAGGAAAATAAAAATTTAAATGCCAAAATGTCACCACCTTCAGTGTCCTCAACGTGAATACCAAAGTAAACCATTTTAAATTTTAAGGAACTAACAGTTTCATACATCTACAATTTATTTATTGCGTTGAACCAATGTTAAAGTTGTAAATATCAGCCTATATAAATAATAAATATACAAACCATTTAGAGATTTTTAAAACAATATAATTATCTTTGGCACGAAAAAATGGTCATTTCCGAAAACGGAGGGAAAAACCAAATATGTTTTTATATGTATATATACTATATGCTCGCTCACCCGGCTCGTTTCTGCACAGCTCAGAGAAGATCTAGGAAGCCCGAAGGAGCAACCCGTGTGTTTGAGTAAAAAAATATATTTACGTTAGTGTTATTAGAAATCACGTTTGTCACAGTTTAGGGGTATTGCCGTAACCAAAATATTTCGTGTGAATAAATATATTTATGTTTATTTAATACGACTACAATGTTTTGCATGCATTTATAACAATAGAAATAACAATAAAAATGACCCAAAAAGTCACTACCTTTATATTCATTACTGTAAATTACCATCAGTTTTAAAGTGATGGTAATGACTCATAATGATTATTTTCTACTTTGTATCTATAAATATGTATAATACATCAAATTAATACAGTATCTCAAGATTTTAATCACCATTCCTACTAACGTTTGTTGGTTTGCTTTTCTTTCATGCAGAAAGGTCATTACGAAAAAACACGTTTTTTACGAAGGGATAAGAGCTTGGGTCCAAAATATGGCTTAGAGTACTAGTTCAACATAACATGGACAACGCAAAATATTTAAAAATATAATATTACTTGCGACTCACCCTCGCTTCGCTCGGGTTCGCCCCTAGGTACGTGTTGTATATATTTACTTCGCACCGCCCGGTATATATTTGACTTGATCATTTGAATTACCATTGCACGCACCATGGCAACGGTCATAACATGATACGTCAAACGCCGTTAATTGTATAATGTTGTTTTAAATTTCCTAACTTTTTTCGATATAGTATGTTATCCTTAAGAGATAGACATATGACATCGCGGATTTTTTTGTAGACCTGTATAAGAAAGGTTTAGTCAGCGTTTTCGTTGAAAGCTCCCAGATGGCTTATATTTTTCCGACACCTTTAACAGATATCATTATATTTTAGCCAATTTATACAAAAACTTGACAAATTATATATTAAAACCTTCCTGGAGAACCATTCTATCCATTGGTGAAAACTGCATGAAAATTGGTGCAGTAGATTTTGAGTTTATCGCGAACAGACAGACAGACGCGGTGGAGGACTTTGTTTTATAATACATATGTATAGATATCAAGTTTCTTCCACGGTTATTAACGTAAAATTATTGCTTAGTGTTATATTTGAAGAAAATTAGATAGCAAGCAATGTTAATGACATTGATAGTACACAACAACTACGTAGTCATTACCGTAACCCTAAAAATCATTACCATTACAAAAAAAATATGCAGTCCTATATATTCGCTATTTATCAGTGCAATTTTTAAAAAATGTATTCCTTAGTCGTTTATAGTTTTTTGTATCTAATATATTATGTATATTTTGAAAATCTAATATTTTCTCTCATTTTGGCTGAATTGGATCGAAATCGTAGAATCAGCCAATTTACTTCATTAAATTACTTTCATTTTGATATATACACAAAGATATTATATACGAGTATATTACCTACTAAAAGTGTATTTGAACCATACTACCCACGCATAACCGTTATAAATGGCTTATAACTTACAAAGAAAAGAAAGATTTAACACAGATAGACCGATGGCGCCAATCTGAGAAGTAACCATGAATTTTTGACATTCATACTACCCACTCACTCACCATCGTGTTTTGCTGAGTCACATCTTAGTAGGATGACTATGATCAAGTACAGATAAATTGATAGTTAAATGTTTATTTTCAAGAAACAAGGCTTAACCGACGACAAGTTTACCATAGAAATGAAAATGGAAACCAATATCTTGATAGATATGAAATATTAAAAGTTATAAGGGAACCTTTACGACCAGTAATAAAAGCAAGTTAGAAATCATAATATAGGAATAAAACTATTCCACAAGCGTAGGCGTAAATGCATCGAGTAAGCTATAGTGCCAGCAATATACGCATGAACTTTGAGCCAAAACGTAGAATGGATTCCTTCTTAATGATATTATTTATTTCTTAATAAGAACGTATATATATTATTCGACATAAAATTGTTTTTGTTAATTAAATATTATAATTCATTATTACGAATGAATACTCTTATAATGGTTTTAATTTTTACCGAAACAAACAAGATTATGTTATCTAATAATAATTACTAACTATTATTCAAACTGACATTAGGTACATTATATTGTACTTAGGTTAATATACGCGCAGTGAATGTTTATTATTAAAATAATAAAATAACATTATTACCTAATAGACCCAAAGTAGAGAATCCACTGAGACAATAAGGTCACCAGAGAAGTTATAAAACACAGTAAGTAACGTCGTGAAGAAATGACTATAAATACATGACATTTATAAGTAATATGACTTTTGTTGCGATTAAAATAAAATAATTTGAGGCATTCATTCATGACCTTAAAAGTAATAAGTTCAGCATTCTAATTTATTGATTATATGCTATAATTACTTATTTCCTTCCCACAAATCATATTTTAATTACCTAATGTGTCAAAGAACAATTCATGATGACGTGTTGAAAGGGAAGGATGAAAAGGGGTGCTTTTGATGGTAAATATAAACGAGGTTACCTACCTATAACAATAGCTACTCGAAATTTGGATGCACGCTTATACGGCCTACGTACATAGTTCCACTGAAACCCCTCAACAGTTTAATATCGGTGCTCACTTTTGAAATGATTATCTATTTTGGGCCCACTTTGTAAGGTACACAACCTCGCATGTCAAACAACAACAAGCTGACCTCATTCAAGGCAACACTTTTTACTTACAATACCAACTCTATTTATACATTTTTGTGTTAGCAAGCTTAGTTGGAAAGAAAATGTATATTATCAATGATTGAGAATCTCAAACCATCAATAAAATTTAAGATCTTGATCTTAATTTATACCTTAGACATAGTAGTCAGTACCTGCAGTGTAACGAACTCACAAAAGCCAAACGTTAAAACTAAAGTTAGCTTGCAATGTAAGTAGCATTATAAAATCGCTTATTATTATTAGCATTAAAGGTTATTTCTAGGTACTAGTGGGTGTGGCCCTTTCGGCTAATTTCGGCTTCGTAGAGCGTTATTTCATTCGCACGAAAATCTGTCAGACCGGTATGTATTAGGAGCTGTAAAACAATTATAATTTTCTACGTGATCTAGTGAGCACTACAATCCTTTCAGACCAATTGTAATTAATAGGCTCAGATAATTTAACTTTTAATGATTTTACAGACGTACACCATTCCTCAAATAGCATCACTAAACGAAATTGCTTTTTTGGGTCTATCTTTTTGCGGAGAGCTGAACACAATTGCAGTAGGTGTATATTAAATACCGATAATATATTGATCAAAGTTCTTCTTGAAATTCCAGTGGCATTTGCAACTCGTTCTTGAACCTTCTTGAAATATTTACCTACATTTTCAATCTCAGTTTTTTTAATCTGTCAGTATCGGTTACAAAATATTTATAAACATTGAAAATAGTTTCGCATTACTCTTCCGTAAAGTTTTACCTCTTTTTCCTAAAAATGCCATCATACAACTTTAAATTATTAAAAGTTGGGGGTTTTAACAACTCTATATTATACAGTTTTGACTGAACGCGCGTGTACTCCACCGCAGTTAAATAACGAGTGACAAACGTCACATAAAGTATTGTGAGACAGAGATGACGCTCTACAAAACCGAAGTCTGAGGGTGGATGTGCAATATTTATTGCCGGGTACTATAATAAATATTTTTTTTGGGTAATGTTTGACATTCAGTTTGTCAAATACATGGTAGTGTGTGTATTGTTTTTCTTTATTTATTTAATGTATTTTTATACTCCTTCTCTATAGGTATAAACTATAAGTGTGTGAAATTTCATATTCTCTTTCGTCCGCGCAATTTCGTAAAAAGGGGTACAAAGTTTACCAGTACCAGTGGGTCATCGCGTTTGAAGTCACGCAAAATGCCGCTTTTGTGTAGGCATTTGTTATTGCTGCAGGGTTGTCACAATATATAAATAAATAAATATATATATTATAATTTATATCATCCGTTCTACATTTGTATATTCGTAGTATGAGTATATAAAAGAGTACCAGGAATAAAATGAAAAAATATGAAAGTATATATTATGACGAGTTTTATTATAAACAAATATAAAAATCTACTTAGTTAGCTAGATTAGTAAAAAAATACTGAGATACTGATTTTATTAAAATCTATAAATGCGAAACTGAATGGTATTTTCAATATTTAGATTTACTAGTTTTCAGAATGCGATTGTTGAATTTGAAAATTACTAAAATTCACAACACCTAATGTTAAACTTGTTGATAATGGTGTAATATTAGGCGGAGTAATGTTAAAACCGGTAGAGTCTACTAAATTCCTAGGTATTAATTATCATTGATTCGAAATTGCAGTGGGATCTCCATATTGGGGCTAACGAATAGGCTTAGCTCTGCAGCGATCGCGGTTAAAAAAATTAGACTTATTACTGACGTAGATACAGCTCGCATAGTATACTTTAGTTAATTTCATAGTATTATGTCATATGGAATCCTATTATGGGGAAATGCAGCTAACGTTAATACAATTTTTGTCCTGCAGAAAAGAGCTATTCGTGCAATTTATAATTTAGGCCCTAGAGTATCAATAAGAAATAAGTTTAAAGAAATAAAAATATTGACTGTTGCTTCGTACGAAAATGTTTTTTATGTTCATAAAAATATACACGAATTTC
Organism: Boloria euphrosyne; assembly: GCA_951802675.2. Taxonomy (NCBI): domain Eukaryota; kingdom Metazoa; phylum Arthropoda; class Insecta; order Lepidoptera; family Nymphalidae; genus Boloria; species Boloria euphrosyne. The sequence continues at coordinate 5,930,230 of OX637879.1, read as the reverse complement.
CCAGAAATTGCGATATGCATAGCATTAATACTAGGAGTAAACATAAACTTGTAATGCCTTTGACTCGTTTACGCCGAGTCAGTAGTTCTTTTTATGGACAATGTATACGCTTATGCAACAGGATCCCAGAAAATATTCAAAAAGCTCCTATTGCCAAATTTTAAAAAAATGTGAAAGAACGTTTGTGTACTAAGGGTATTATTACTTACTAAAGGGTTCATTATTCAAAATAGAAATATTAATGAAAACACTCATAACATTAATGAAAAATTTGTATTATAGATATATCAATAAAATGAAATAAAAAATCCAACATTATCATTTTTTTATTTTCATTCTAACAATTCTTTTCATACGTCTATAAACATTTTATAGTAACATCAAGGACCTTCAAGGATCCATCACGGAAATGAAAGATACTTCACGTAACTCAAATACTCGTAAATCTGTATTAAATACATTAAAACTTGCAAACTTTTACCATGACATTATTTGCACTAATTTGAAATAGCCAATTTCTAGCAAAAAACTAGTTTTAAATCTTTATTGAGTAGAATTTAACATAGATTCACAGCTGATTTTTTTATTATTATTATTTAGGTACATATGTTGTTTAGAATAGTAATTTAATTATTTAACTACATATGATTACTTTTTTGTGCGGTGGACATTAAGAATAAGAACCTCACACTTGCTATATATATATATATATATATATATATATATATATATATATATATATATATATATATATATATATATATATATATATATATATATTTGTAAGACGTTTTTCGGAATTTATTGTAGGTACCTAATCGTACTTAAAAAGTTTTATATTCATGATGCAAACAGTCGTTAGTTGATGATAAAATGAGAAACTCATCTTTATGTGGGTATACTTAAGAAAACTTTTGTGATTTAATATTTTTACTGAGCAGCACAACTTAGACATTACCTACTATTAAAAAAAACACCTAAAAACTTATACAATATGCGGTTTTTCAGTCTAGCCTCTTTTGGTATTGTGATAATTATACCTACTGTAGTAGGTACTGTGTATAATATACGTAGGGATTAGTGACTTACGCTTGCTCCCACAGAAATCTAAATGAGTGCCTTATTATTTAGATTTCTGTGCTTGCTCCACTCGGTGTCGTTTCTTAGGAACGTTTTAACGATATGTATAGACTTCTCAGATATGTGAAGCTTTCTCGCAGTAACAAGTATCCTTGTGTTTTTCTCGTGATGCAGTCACAGGTAGACAGATGGACAGACAAAAAATTTCAAAAACTGTACACTTTGCCTAATATGCCTATAATATATACCTAGCACTAATAATTATTACTATTTCAATATGATTTTCAAATATTCTAAATATAAGACTCAACATTTATTATTTTATTATTTCAGGAACTACTGGTTCGAATTGAAAAATTCTTTTTGCGTTGGATAGTCCGGTTATCGAGGAAGGCTATATTAAATCACGTTACGACTATTAGGAGCGGAGCATCAATGAGAAATGTTGCAAAAACGGGAGAAAATTATTCCTTTTGAGAGCTTCCGTTGCGTGCGCTGCGTAAACGGTTAAAGTTATGCAAAAATAATGTATGACGGAATTGTTCTCCTTCAAAAGTTCTAAAAAAAAGTCCGCAATAGCATATGTCTATCTTTTGAGGTTAACTCGCTTTTTTATGGTTATCAAATTTGTTTTAAGACAGTGCATTATTTGCGAAGGTGTTCGCATAAGCAAGATATTAATCCTTACCTAAATAAATGAAATATTTACCACAAGTATTTAATTTTGAACAAAATTACTGTCGGCATCATTTGATTTCAATGAATATCTTACGAGATATCATAGTTTTAACAACTCCGCAACAAAATAATGATCACCGCGTGCAAGACGGGCGGACGGGCGAAATAATTTGGTTTCCAGCCTTTAGAACGCGAGCGAAGCCGCGGGACAGCCTAGTCATTAATATTTATCTTAGTATAGTAGTCGAAATTCGACGAAAATAAAGAAGCCATATATTTAACGAGAATAATTAACCTCTCTTTAGCTATAGAAAGAAAGCGAATAAAAGATGACGTTGTTTATGCTAAGGACAAACCCGGGCGAAGCAAGGTTGAGTCGCTAGTCTCTAACAAGAATGTTTTCTCTTGATTGGTCTACATGAATAATATATATTAAAGTGAAAAAAGTTTTTCCTCCTATTATTCTACCAACCTAAAACAATTGAAATAGGTAGATACTATGTGACTTTTTTAGAAACATTTTATACACATTACACATCTAAGACCTCCTTATTCTGGCCCTGTCGCAAAATCCGTTCTTCTACTAAATACACACTAGGTACGTACCTTCCTGTCAAACATATTTATATGTCAAGTTTTTTTCGATATTTGGCCTTTGGCTTATATTTAGACTAGCGGCTCACCCTCGCTTCGCTCAGGTACGAACCCGAGGGACGACCCTAGGTTTAGCGTCAGCAAACCACGGATTCTGCTAGTTAATACAAATAAAATTTCCTTTCCTTTTTGAAATCGGTTAAAACGCATAAGTTACTCCTTACATCATTAGCTATCTGCCAGTGAAAGTCCCGTCAAAATCGGTCCAGCCGTTTCAGTGATTACCCGGAACAAACATAAAGACCGACAGACAGACAGACAGGTAGGCAAAAAATTTAAAAATTGTTTTTTTTTTGTTAGTATCGTATATACTTCCATATGCATTTAGTGAAAAGCGGTAATTTGAAATTAAAAACAGACACTTCAATATTATATTGTATGTATCTCATAAGTTTTATCAAGAATTAGCCATAGGTATGAAAAGAGGACCCGTTTTTCTAACGGGATTAAAGACTTCTTATATCTCTCTATCTTCAATAAAAAGTATTTTAAATGTTGCCTCGTAACGTATCATTACACAAAATTTTGTTCAAAATGGTTCCATACTTTTAGCGTGAAACGTACACATCGATTTGCTAAGTTAGTTTTTATATGTACTGATAAAAATAGTTATTTAATAAAATAGGCTTTTTTAAGCTTATTTACCTACAATTTCCTTATTCGTCGTTTTGATGTATCTCTTAAGGCTTAGCCACCGCTAGCTTTCCAAAAACTACTCAATAAAAACAATTATTTTGTTTTCCTGTGGAAATGGAAAATTATTGTTCTACAACAAAATGTATGCTAAGTAATGAAACTCGAGTAATAAGTTATAAGTTATCACTACACAAAGTTTGGTTAAAATTGCTCACATAAAAGCTAAGTGTAATGCAATTATATATATTTCGAAAATAATATGATCTTTCATTTTTATAGATTTTATGTGAGAAAATCTGAATACTACATGAGCCATTATATTATCATTATATATGGGCGTTGCCCCGAGTAATTATTTACATACCTACCAAAAGATTCCAAATAAGGTCGCGGATCCCCAGAGGGAGCGGCTCTGTGAGTTTAATAAAATAAATGGATATTTTACTAAATTAAAAAATGAATTGGGCAGACTTTCAAATATGCCGGGTTTGTACGGTATTTGATTTACTAATAAGTTCTGCTTAATGTAACATAATTATAAAATGCGGTAGGTATTATTAAATTATATTTTATTACAAAAGATTGACTGTAACGTATTCTGACCCCAAAACAATAGTTATACTATTTTTTGTCTGTTTGTATGTTAAGGTTTAACCGAAAAATTCTACACGGATTTTAACCTTTTGTCTACACAAAAGGTGATTGGTGATTACATATGACTCGGATCGTTAAGGAGAGGATACTTCTTATAGCAGAAAAATATTTCATTTCCACAGGAAAACAAAATAATAAAACTATGTATTACTATAAAGGTCTATATATAGGTCTTAACAAGGCCTACAAAAAATGTTGCAATAGTATGTGTCTGTCTCCTAAGGTACACTCGCAATAACTATTTTATATTTAAATGGGGAATCATTCTTTAATCGTTTATAACATAATAGCATAAAACCAAAAATATTATTTGTACTTTTAGCGCGAGCGAAGCCGCGGGTCCTGCTAGTAATATATATTATGTCGATTCAATTAAAAACAAATACATACGTAGTAGGTAGCATTTGCAGTGTATGTTGCCAATCTCGGTACATTCACTTGCGTCATCCACTCCATTCGAAAGTCCAATTTAAAAATAGGTTAACGGTCGTTTTCGCAAAATAGACACTCCCAAATATACCTACATTTTAAATCTTTTACATGTCTCACATTTGCAATGTGCCCAAAATCTACTTTCTAACTTAATAATTCCTATTGTGAGTCGTGAGACATTCATATTATTATTATTCTGAAGCAACTGGATAATATAATGTTCTATGTACATTGTTGATTGTACATAAATTTAAATAATAAGTATACCAATGTGTACATAGAATCACGCTTAGAAAATTAAAAATCTAATTTTTTTTTAAACTTCTTAAGCTTAGTTTAACATGTATAGGTACTTAATTACTAATTATATAATTTTAATTTGACACGCGCTTATATTATAGAATTTGAACAAAAACTGATTGATAATGATTTTATTTTTATTTAAACTATTGATTTTAGTACCATTTGCTAAGAAGCCTATAATTTTTTTAATCAAGTGTAAACATTGGAACCTATATTCAGTACATATTATAATAATTTATAAAATTTAACATTAAAATTGTCCATAAAATCTAATTCAAACACGTGGCAAGTATAAATCTGGTCTAATTCTGGCGAATACGAAACAATAATATTAATTGTTATTGTAGGCCTCATATAGGCCTGAGGATACTCAGTAGATATAATCTGAAAGAGAACCGATGGATGGTCGAACTTTTGACACATGTTTTATTTTATGCAAATCTTACGTTTTTCAATCTTGAGACCAGTCATGGGTAAACACTCAATTGTATTTTATGCAAATGACGGTTTCTATCCGTGCGTGACTTGAATCAGTATGAGGAAGGTAGAATTATATTAAGAATTAACGATTAGGCAACCCTAAAATAGTTACCTTGAACGTCATCGTCACGTCACGCATGGATGAAAGCACTACCAAATACTTGAATAAATTATTATTCACAGCAATTATTATAACCGATATCAATCAACCTGTCGACGTCTATTTTAAACGAAAACTTTTTTCATCACCACTTCGGTCCTTTAGAGTTTAGTAGGTACCTATGGGTTTCATTCACTGAATTCTAAAAAATTAAAAAGATTTTATAAAATGGCATTTAAACCTAATGCTATTTAAGGTAAAATATTTTTAGATAATTTAAAATTTTCTAAAAATTTTTTTTAGGGTTCCGTAGCCAAATGAAAAAAACTGAACCCTTATAGGTTCGTCATGTCTGTCTGTCTGTCTGTCTGTCTGTCCGTCTGTGTGTCACAGCCACTTTTTTCCGAAACTATAAGAACTATACTGTTGAAACTTGGTAAGTACACGTATTCTGTGAACCTCATTAAAATTTTCACTGAAATATAGAAAAAAAACAATAAATTTTGGGGGTTCCTCATACTTAGAACTGAAAAAATATTTTTCATAAACCCATTACGTGTGGTGTGTCTATGGATAGGTCTTCAAAAATGATATAGAGGTTTCTAATATCATTTTTTTAAACTGAATGGTTTGCGCAAGAGACACTTTCAAAGTGGTAAAATGTGTGTATTCCCAGTCTAACTTCTAAAATAAGAGAACGATAAAACTAAAAAATATATATGATGTACATTACCATACAAACTTCCACCGAAAATTGGTTTGAACGAAATCTAGTAAGTAGTTTTTTTAATACGTCGTAAATAGTAAACATCATTTTACCTTTAATTCAATCAACTCAAATATAAAAAAAACCATTTCATTTCATAAACATAAGCCTTAATGCATAAACCGTGAACCATTATCATAGATAATGATAATGGTACGGAACCCATCATGCGCGAGTCCGTCTCGCACTTGGCCGATTTTTTTTTATTTCTTAGACAAAAACAGCGATTCTCAACCGACTTCCAAAAAGAGGAGGTTAACATTTCGGCTGTATCTTGTTTTTTATGTTTGTTAGCTCAGAACTTTTAACTGGGTGAACCGATTTTGATGATTCTTTTTTTATTTGAAAGGTAGTGCTTCCCGTGTGGTCCCATTTTAATATTTTCCAGTTCTGACAATGGCATGACAAAACCATAAAAATTTGCATTAAGTGTGTGCGCGACAAATGGACGAATAACTCAATATCACGCCAACCGATTTCAATGATTCTTTTCTTATTGGAAAGGATGTACTTTAAGGGTAGTTTGATGAGAGTTAGGTAAGGTTCTGATTATGGGATCCATGACAAAGTAAGGAAATTTTTAAATTCTTAGGAGCAAATTAACGATGCTCGGCCGAATCTTTTATAGGCCTTTCGGATATTTGACTCACGTACCGTAACTGATGATGGAAGGTACAACTCCTCAACGCTTAGCAGTTTAAAGAACATTCTTTCAATATAACACGCACTTATGGACCGATAGTTGTATACTTTCAGGCTATTAGGTTTACCTTATAATAGAAGGTAAATTTTTATAATCATTAAATAACACAATATACGTAGTAGATACGTTCCGCAAACAAAAATATATTTATCACAAAAAAATAAATATCGACTTCCAAACTAAATAAATCTACACTAAAAAGTAGAAAATAATACTTTTAAAAACTTTGTTAATTTTGAAGTCGGTGCCAGCCAAAGCCAAATAATCTTAAATGTATATATATTCGATTAATATATTTTTAAGACTTGTTTTTTTCTATTATATATCAATTATATTCAAATGTTCATATCTTTATTATATCTCTTTGCGAACAAATGTTGACTCTAAGAAAAATCAAAATTAAATTATTTAGCTTGTAAAACTGTAAACATTATAATATGTACGAAATATACATCAAGTATATCTATATATATATATATATATATATATATATATATATATATATATATATATATAGGTCATATTGCTATAAATTTGAGAGATCTTTAAGATTTCTAAAAGTTTTTTAAATTTTAATATACAGAAATAAATAATTGTCTCTCTTATGACGATAAAAAAACTTTGGCAGGTAACAGCAGCAGGCAAAGCGGTGTTAGTTACAGGATGCGACAACGTATTAGGAAATGCTCTAGCCAGAAGACTGGACGATTTGGGATACCATGTATTTGCCGGCTTTCAAAGTAAAGCCGGAAATATAGACGCGGACATGCTGAAAGAAGACTGTTCGGGCAGGCTGCACACTTTACAACTTGACATCACGTCGGAAACTCAGGTAAACTTAAAGCAGGTATATAATACCAGTTATTTTGGAATACAGATGGTTAATGTTTTTTTTTAATTTGTGACATAGAAAAAGTCATATTGCTTACAATAAAAAATATTACACATATAAAAAGTTGGGTTAAATAATTTGAAAAACTCAACGCAATCCTCAGATTACACTGTAGGTATTTAAAAATATAAGATATAAATATATTTTTGTATTTAAAAATCAATGTTTTTCAAATCTAGTTAATTGTACTACGGAGTTGTCATTCATGGCAATGTTACAGAATTGTACTTGTTAGACGTAGAAGTTTTATTAAATCCGAATACTATAACTATTAATAATACATTTTGTACGACGATATCTAAAAATAACTGAAATGACCTTCCAAATTGGATATAATATGCTGTTTTAAGTTATAATACCCTTAAAAATAAAATTGTTACAAAGTCAGATTGGAAAGTAAAAATCGTTCAAAGCTTTTTATTTCCATAGACATACTGATATTAGGGAATGCTTTAAGTTTAGAATCGCGGATTTTGGTATTATTTGATTTTTAAAATCTCGTACTAGTAGACCTTGGGAGATCGACCTTTACCCATCTGATAACTTCTTATTTATTTCTTTTTATTTTCATTTTTTGACTCTTATTTTTGTAATTAAATTATCTTTCTAGTGATACCAATTTTTATTGGTTATCATATGGGTGAAGTTATCTAAATTGACTTATTTTATTTTTTTATTTGAGAGATGAGACTAATTTCGTTTGGGTATCATAAGAGTGAAGGTGATGAGAAAAAAAATAGTAAAATTAATTTAATTTATTATTAAATATTTCTTATAAATAGGTCTCATCTGGTTATCAGATGGGTTAAAGCTGATATCCCACGGGCTCTTAGACCAAAGTAAATACGGTTCTAAAACTGTACCAGTGGCAAATCCGCCTTCAAGTCGTGGCACCGTAAAAACGTAATATCCCCATAAACAAGAATAAAAAACAACACAAAAGTAAATATCAATCGGTTGAATTTCAAAATTAATTATTTTCGTGAAAATACATAATTAGTTATATAAGAAGATATTTAAATAATAACACTTTTTAAAAACAACGCGGTGATCCCTGAAAAGAAAACTAAGCTCATATAAGCTTCCATAATTTATACCAATTATAATTAAGGTAACGATATTAATAACAAAGTCTAATAAAGTCTTAGGGACGAATATTGTGCTTGTATTGCTCGCAGCCAACAACGATCTCAGGTTGTACGCGCAAAACAAAATAGCAGGCAAAAAGAAAATGCTACAATCTTTAAGAGCTTCAATACACCTACACTTGCACTAATAATAAAGTAATATTTTGGGTGGCTAATTTTTTTACTTTCTGGCATGCACACAAATGATATTTACGACATCGGTCATTTAATATTTCCTACAATGTAATAGAATAGAGAATTAAATTTTTGTCGTGCTCCTTTTGACGTATTAATTAGGGGAAGGCGGCCTAAAGCGGGCACCAATAGAGTACAAAACAAGAATTTTGACATTTTACAAAATAACTAATGTATATCGATTGTGTTTGTTGAACAGTAAGTAAAATATGTTATTTTTCAGATCACTTTTGTATATAACGTTTATCTTACTTTAATTTAATAATATTTGCATGCAAACATTGTAATAAATTTTCGGTTAGATATAACGAGAAAATGTGGGTAGCGCAAAGGGCAAAGTGAGCAGGGCAAAGCGACCATGACCGCTTTGCCCGATGTTCCATGGAATAAATGTATTTATTAACTACTTACTATCATAATTATTTAATTATACTAATATTATTATACTATTATAGTATTTTATAATTTTATAATATTGAATGGAAAGAAATTGTCATTATTTTATTTAAAAAAACTTATTTTTTGGTGGTATTCATTATAAATTTAAAAAAGAATCACAACAAAGTTATTGTAGTGTAGTTATATTATTTTACGAACGAAAAAGTCGATACAAGAAAAAAATAATTTTAAGTGCTATAAAATCTCCGTCCGCATCAATCTCACAGGACACTCTGCAGACAGGTTCTTGCAAAAACACAATTTGTAGTTAGGTTCATCGCAGTTTTCGGCGAGATACTAGAACTAATGAACTTTTTGAAAAGAAAACATACTGTATGTTTTATTAGTTATCCAAAAAGGATTTTTTCCGGCGTGTTTCATTATGGTGAAAAAAATTGCATCCCCATATCCTGTCCTCCAAATACGGTACTGTTGACAATAATTGATATAAAGCCAAAGGCTTTAGGTGTACCATGACACTAGAAAACTAAGTAAAATACCAGGATCAATCATCATCATCATCATCACACAAGGTTAACTACTCATTTGTGTTCCAGTTTAAAATTTTTGAGACATATGAAAATAAAAATATAATATATACAATAAAAGCATCTCATAGCGATAACAGTTTTTCTTGCCTTCGTATTTACACAACATAAATTAAGAAAATATTAAGTAATTACTCAATACAATTTTTTGGAAGTATGTATTAATAAAACGCCCATAAATGAGAGTATTAAAAATAATGATGAACTCGAAGTGTTACAGTATTTAAAGACATGTATTATATTACTAATTGTGATAAACAGGATATTGTCTTCAAATAAAACAAATGAATAAGGTTACTAAAACAACTTAAATATGTACCTATTTTGAAAAGCGTAGTATTCAGCGACCTCATTCCACTTTTGAATATAACTATGACGTAAGCTTATTTTTCAGATTCTGTCGGCATCTTTGTATATCGTTGATCATCTGCCAGAGGGCGCTCAAGGTTTGTGGGCGATCGTCAACTGCGAGTCATGGTGTGCACTGGGTGAATTAGAGTGGGTACCGTTCTCCGTTATACGCCGAGCCATGGATGTGAACCTTTTGGGTGGGTAATAAGCAAGCGCTACACAGTTTTCCCGTAAGATGGCCGTAATAGTACTAACTTACACCACACCTGAAAGATGACGCTAGTTGTCTTCTTTGACGGGTTTAGCCATTACTTACTCAACAAGCTTCGTCATCATATAAAATATTTAGTAACAACTTTTTAGTAAAAATTTTTTTACACACTTAAAATATTTCGGAGATTACGTTGTAATGGTACAGATGCGAAAGTAAAATTATTATTACGATAATAATTTCTTCTTCTGTGCTACTATAAATTTCAGTAACGTGGTTTTCAATTAATTTGGAACGGTTTTGGTCGTACATACTAAATATTTTAAGCGTTTAATACATAATAACTTCCTAATATTTTTATTTAAAACTCAATTTAAAAATACCTGAACAAATAAAATGCTTTTATTTACGAAAAAAGAATATTTCAATCAGCAGTAAGTAGTTAACACGTTGAACAGGTTTGCAAATTGCTCTATATCTTGTCTCTACCATTAAAGAAAATTAACAAGAAAGTGGCAAGTAATGCAAAAAATGTAGAAGGTGTTTCAAATTTCTTAGGGCTCGTAACTCAATTTTTAATCTTTGACTCGATGCTTTTTACTTTTGAGAGTATGATGCTAGATATAAAAATATGTAGGTATAACATTAAAAACTAAAATTTAATTAAAAAAAATAAAACAGATACAAACAAAGCCAATTGTATGGTCACAGTGTAACAATACCTAAAGAAGTATTTATTTTTAAAGCTTTTATTCAGTTCCACTCGTAGTTAATTCTTAGTTGGCTATTTCAGTTAAGCCGCATCTCGCTGTCCAATTATAATCCACTTATTTTGAAATTGGCTACTAAAATAAACTTAATGTTTATATGTAACTAATTTAACTTTCTCAAGTTTTGTCTTTAATTAATCTACATTTTATTTTATGATTGTTATGTTATTCTTTTACAAATAATTGTCATAATAAATTTTAATGTAAATGTCTGTCCAACTGTCTCTTTGTTCCCGAGATCTGATTTTCACGAGATTTACATCGGCAAAAAGCTAGGGTCTTAAGGAGTAACTTAAGTTACTTTTATGTTAAAAAACAATTAGGATACCTACTACCTAAGTGGTAGTGCCATGCTTGTTACCTTCGGGTAACAGCCGAATGGGCCGGCACGCCCGGTATAGTACCACTCTCTCACAGAAGACCGGCGTGAAGTGGCAGCTATGCTGTCGCGTTTCGTTCGGTAAGTGAGAGTCCCGGAGGCCCACTCCCCATCCCTACTCCCTCCATCCCTCTTCCTCCCTCCCTTTCCTGAAAGGCCGGCAACGCATCTACAAGCCCTGTGGTGCTGCAGATGTCCATGGGCGGCGGTGATCACTTACCATCAGGTGAGCCTCCTGCCCGTTTGCCCCCTTTGTCCCATAAAAAGAAAAAAAAAAAAAAAAGGATTTCTGCTCAAAAAAATAAATTTTGCTAGGGACGAACCAGAGTGAGCTTAGGGTAAGTCGCTAGTTATAATAAAATGTTCAATATACAGCCGTAGTAGCTCACAATTTAATTTGAATTTTTTACAGAAAAAAATTAAACAGATAAACTGAGAGTTCATTAAATTAGTAAAAAATTAAACTTGATTATAAAGTTAGTACAAGTTATAGGAAATCACTAAAACTAACCATACTTAGGTACAATTTAGGTATATTATTATTCTTGGCACAAAAAATTGTGCATATACAATTCTTGCGACGTGAAATAGGTACAGTGTAAACTCTATATAACGACACTCAAGGGACCGTGCATATTTCGACGTTATAAAGAGTTGTCACTAAAGAGAGAGAAGAAAAATCTGTATAAAAATTAAAATCTGAAAACGAAAATGCTTTCAGACTAGTGTAGTATTTTTTTTACTTATTTTATTAATATCCTGCGATATTGAGGCATCTTGGTGATAAAGAAAGTACTTTGCCAATAATTTTGCTGCTTCCAGAGCTTTTTTAATGCACGGCGGAATTTCTACTAATTTTGACAACTTAAAAAGTCCTATTTATTATTTTATTGTTGTCGTTATTGAGAGTAGGAGTAATGTTATATAGAGTGCATAATTGTATGGAAGACAAATTAAACCAACCAAAGCCGAGTGATTTCGACGTTTCAGGGAGTTTGTCGTTAAATTGAGTGTCGTTATATGGAGCTTACACAAATATATTCTATAAAGAGCATCAAGTCAAAAAATATATAATCTGACGATTTACGTAAGCTGAGCTCCGGCTTGTTTCTAATAAAAAGTTGCTATTTTAAATCAAATTTGGTGTTATATTTATTATTATTTTGATAACATGAGTGATAATGATAAGAAGTGTTTTCTGTGAAAAACTTGTCATCACTCATGGTTAGTATTTTTCTTTCAAGTTGTCATATTACCTATCCCCCTCAAAATATTCGTCAGACTGACTGAACGTCAGATTAGTATATTGAAGGCAGTATACTAATCTGACGTGCTCGAGTATGTCAAGGTGTCGTTTTTTTTACATTTTTAACAATTCACTGCAAGCTTGCGTTACTTCCAAATCGTCAGTTTAAGAAATAGAAGCGTCTGTAGGGTTTAATTAATACAACCTTTACAAATCTGACGCGTTCGCGTAAATTCATTTTTTTTATTATTTTCACTCCTCCCGCATGGCCACCTCACCTCGCAAATCGGCAGATTAATATATATTTCATATCAGAGACAATTTGGAGTATGAAAAATATTAATATCTGACAAGCTTGAGAAGCTTCCCCCACCGCTGAAAGTGGAAATATTATAGAAGCATTTATTCTTCCAATTATATAATCTACAATATCTTATAGGTTTTCGCGACTCTTGAGTAAATCCACATTTAGCATCATGGGCTCTCCTACCATCAAGTAAGCATTCCCGTACCACCAACCCGTATTAAAGTACCTTAGTAATACAACATCTAAAATGGTATTTTGTAAATCGTCTATTTTTATTAGATCTCTAGTTACTTCTACAAGCTTTGCTTTGCCCTAATCTGCTTCCATATATAGGTACTTTCATACGATAGCATAGGCTATGCTTTCGAGACAAACAAGCGTTAATTTTTATTTAATTATTGTTCAAATCTTATGTATAAAGTATTAAAAAAATGGAAACTATAATTTTTAGGGCCTGCTCGTCTCGTCCAAGTAATGCTACCGCTAGTGCGTCGGGCGAGAGGACGCGTGGTCTTGGCATCGTCCATTTTGACGCACGTGGCTGCCCCAGTTAGAGGCGTGCACGCGGCGTCACTTGCTGCGCTCGACGCACTTGCCGCCTGTCTACGGAGGGAGCTCAAACCAAGAGGTGTTGATGTTGTAAGTAGCACATACATTTGAACTTTTTAATGCGGAATTGCGAAAATATGGTGAGGAAATTTTCATGTCTGAGAAAATTTCACAAGTTTTCGAAAGACATGTGAAGTCCGCCAGTGACCAGCAGTGGGATGTTAAAAAAGGACCACGTGAATGCATACATACTTACATTCAAGCATTCATACAATGCGATATAATCCAATCCAATTTTAATGCATTGGGTTTATCGATCAAACAAAATAAGCTCAAACTCAAAGTAGGTATGCTTAGCCGTTAGCCGTTGAAGATTCCAATATCTATCTTCTGGCCTTACCATCAGATCACTTCGACGATACCGAATCATTGAACAGTCAAAAATTTCTAGTCAACAACAAGTGATTGTCAAATCAGAAGTAGTTTAAATTTATTATTATCTATTTTCCTAACGTCTTTTTTTTCTTCGTAACAAATAGGGTAAACTGGAAGATTAAAGAAAATAGACTTCTTCGAATCAGTTAATAAATTACAGAGTTCTGAAGTAAGGAACATAAAAATTAAAAGAAATAAATAATAAATCCGAATTGAGAAAATTCTTCTTTTTGAAGTCCGTTTAAAATTAGACATTGTACATAATACATACGCGTATCTATAGTGAGTATACCTCTTTATGGCTACTTGTTTTAAATTTAATAGTTATTTAAAATTTACTTTTCTACACCAAGAAAAATCCACCATCGAGGTGAGATATCAACCTCATACGACGCAATTACACTGATGTGCTGAATTTTCCTTTTCATTAAATCCTAGCAAGGTGTTAAAACGGCGTATCTTACGCTGCCCTAGCTTCTTTTCACTTGTAGCCATTAATGTTAGTCTTTGTGAAGAATTGTCATGAGATTCAATATAAAATGTTTTCTTATGTTACGTGTATTAGATTAAGATCCCAGAGCGTTCTGACATAACTTATTTTCACATGGATGAAACCTTCACGACTTAGTAGTGTCTAGTATACTTTATAATACCTGCCTACTTGTGGAGCTTGCCCTGTGACACCTGGGCAGGTACCAGGTGAGAAAGTTAACTAAAATTATAAATTATAAACTAGAATTATAAAGTGTCAGACACTTTTCATGGACCAGAGCTTTTGTCAGACGCTTTAAAGCTCGACAAAAAATTAATGAACTTTACTTATTTTTTCATGTCTGACTTTTAAATATGTTATTCAAGTAACTATTACAAAGTTATATTTCATCAGTCAGACAAATTCGAGTGACCAAACATCCCCTAAACACAAAATTATTCAGCCGGGAGTGCGAGCGCGAGAGCACTATGCGCATGGGTCTCTGAGTAAAAAATTGAAATGTATTGAAAATACTTACTAATTTCAATCCAAGATTTTTGCATCCTTATTTCAATAAGATCCCTTATTCAAAAAAAAAGATTTAAAAAGATTCAACCCATGCAAAATGTATATCTATATATTTGTCAAGTTGAATCTTTTTTTCTTTAAAAAAAATTGTCAGTTTGACTGTGACTGTTTCACAAGAAAACCAATAGACAAATTTTAATGAAATTGAGTATGGTCATAGGGGGTATCAGTACTGCAGGATTTGTTATTTCTGAGAAATCATATCAGTACTCAACAATTATTATGTAAAAAAATGTTCTAAAAACGCATTCTACAGACCGGAAACCAAATTCTTAGATTGAAATTAAATATATGACTAGATACGTTATAACTCATAGTATATATTTCTGACAACTGAGATATTTACCTGAAGTAACGAGAATCCTATATGTTGACCCGAATAACCAACTATGATTATACCAAATTTCATCATAACGTGTCCAGTGATTTTCTCGTCACAGACAGACAAACAGACAAAAATTCTAAAAACTATATATTTGGACTCTGTATCGATAATAATGACTATTTATTTATTTATTTATTTACTTGTTTATGTAATGGATAAAAGAATAATATAATAAGATTTTTAATTTAAATATTTAATGTACAGATTCGAATAAATTAGAATTTTATTATAATACTAGCAAATAGTCAAAATCGGTCCAGCCATTTCTGATATATATATGTATATTCTTTTGACAGATAACACATCTAGATATTGTGAAGTTAGATTACTATGTTAAAGCATAAATCTATAGGCGTGACTGTTTTTCAGTAAAGTGTACCACAAAACGCTCTGGTTGTGGGATAGTGTTTGGTCTCGCTTTGCTCGCCCTAATAAATAGAAGATTGTATGTTTGTGCTTTATGCATTTCTAAACTATATATTCTATCTGATGAAATTTTGGTAAGGTCTTTAAGGACGCCGGGGGTTATTGACCAAAAAAAATTTACTTTGTGTGTATCAAATAAATATAAGAATTTTCACAGGATTTTTAATTTTTTAATTTTATTTTTAATTTTTTAATTTTATTTTTAATTTACATGTAGTTATTTAATAGCATTGAGGGAATATGTTGGTAGGAATATAGTTTTATAGTAATAGTAACATAGGTGTTAATTTTAAGCTAAATTCTAACTTCCTATTCTTTAATCTACTATTGTTTCCGCTATATTTACACAATGCACATATCAGTAGGTGCTTTACTTTACGAATATTTTTAATAATTTATATTCTGTAGGTACTTCAGGTGTGTATATATTTTTGTGTTTACGGGAGGTTTGGTCACTCGAATTTGTCTGACTGATGAAATATAACTTTGTAATAGTTACTTGAATTACATATTTAAAAGTCAGACATGAAAAAATAAGTAAAGTTCATTAATTTTTTGTCGAGCTTTAAAGCGTCTGACAAAAGCTCTGGTCCATGAAAAGTGTCTGACACTTTATAATTCTAGTTTAGAATAATATTCTACAAAATATATATAAAAATCAGCCATACAAAAATAAGTAAGATAACTCATATTTTTAGTTACCTTTCTCACCTGGTACCTGCCCAGGTGTCACAGGGCAAGCTCCACAAGTGGGCAGGTATTATAAAGTATACTAGACGCTACTAAGTCGTGAAGGTTTCATCCATGTGAAAATAAGTTATGTCAGAACGCTCTGGGATCTTGGGATATATGTTTTCAATACTAGAAACGTAACGACTATAATATATCAAACATATTATTCACAATTTTTTCCCATTGTTTTTCTCGGACCATTCCATCAGATTACGACTATATCCTTAAAACAACTTAGTCAATACACACTTTCTAATAAAATCGAAGCACTCCAATCGGCGCAGTATTCTCGAAACAATAAGTGTACATAATGATAAAAAAAAGTTTCCGAACATAATCGTACGTCTAGTCCTATTAAAAGTCGTATACAAATATAAAAATATTTTAATTTCTTTCTTGAATTTGGATATGCTACGTCTTAATTATTATACCAATAGGCAATATTACGCAAAATTATTTACATATTGAATCTGTTAGATAAATGTTTTATTACTTAGGCCGCGTAACATTAATTAATTTGTAACGTAATCCTTAAATAATAACGACGTCAAGCTTCATTATCAAATTAATTAAGATCATATACATAAGATATAAAATCATCGAAACTACGAAATATTTTTCGTAAGTATTTGATAAAGTTAAAGTACTACGTTAAAATCATCTCATTAGTAATCTCGTTTATACAACCGTCATTTAAAGATCAAAGAAGTGTCAAAAGCACAATGTGAGTACGAGCTACTTTTGAGTTATAAAGACGCTGAAACACACTGAAATGTTATTTTTTGTACTTCTTTATGTAGTTGCTTCTATATTTGTTATTCGGTAGAAAGAAAAAGTTATTTTTTTTATCTACATTACGCCTCTATACATATCAAACTGTTAAACAAAAAAGTACGTTTATTGAGCCTTCTACTTAAGCAATTTGTGATCTGACTAATAAACATGTTTTGTGGAGGTCCGGTCTATTAAAAAAACTAGTTGTATATTTTGTATATTTGTGTGAAACCAAATTAGATCTTGGTATAATTACCTAATTGGGTACTCACTCCATTCGCTTGCCTTTGGAAACCATGTAGTATAGCAGAGGATCCAAAGTAAGAGCGACCTTCAGTCATCTGCTTATCCGATGACAATTATACTTTATCAAATAAAATATAAACCTAGCGGTAACATATTTTGTATGATGTATCATTTCCATTGAAATTTCATTCATTCGGCAAAAAAGTCTGAAATTTTAATAATAAATTATTTTTAATATCTTTTATTTATTATACCATCACCATATTTTTTATGGCAACCTTATCGTTATATGTTGTTATATGAGTAAAGGTCGCTCTTACTTGGAATCTTAGACTATAGCGCAAGGCGTCAACATCGTTACTCAAGTCTGAATAATTGGCGGTGCAGATTCGATTGGAAAAGTTTTGGGAACGCTCTCAATGAGAAACTCTGAAACAAGTTAGGTTTCCTTTCAGGTAGTCTTACCTGAAAGTATTTGAAACTTACACAAATCTTAATTTAAGATCTAACACCTTAAACAATTACAACGGACTACTATTTTAATACAAAACTTTATGTGTTTGTTTTCACATGAATACTTTGTCACGCTGAAACTGCCGGACGGATTGAATATTAAATATGCATATAACCTTGAGTGACATAGGCAACTTCCATTTGAGTTGCTAAAAGTAAAGATCGCTACTATCGTGGTGATGACTAACATCGTCACATAAATAAAACATGATATGCCTATTTTAAGCTTTTTTCTCTTAGTAAATTATTGTATCTAGTTTGTAATTGGTTTTTACAACGATTTAAATATAATATAAATCTTTCAAACCTAAAATATAAATTTGTGTCAGGTGGTTGTCGCAGCTGGCGAGTATACAACGGGTAGCGCGTGGCTGTCAGAGGAAAAACTTCTAGAACAAGCACGTGATATGTGGAAGCGGCTTAGCGACGAACAAAAGGGCGCCTACGGAGAAGACTACTTCGAGCAAGCACTACGAAGCTTGGAGAAATATACTAAAAGCCCAGTAAGTTAAAATGTCCACAAATTTTTCAGGTAGAGATCACTTATTTTTATAAAAAGAATGTATTATTCAAGTGATCTATTTTAATATTTTAATTTTTACAGGAGTCTCAAAGGATAGAAACAAAAACATGTAAAGAGCGTGTGTTTATATTTTGGACATTCAGTGCTAAATCCAGTAGACAAAAAACTCGGGTTTTTAAAACTTTGATTAAAATAAAACAGAGGAGAAAATAAAAGTTTTTATGCCTGTAGTTTCGTTTTCCTTTTGTTGAGGTTAATAAACTTAATGTAGTGTATTCTTGACGCAGTTGAATTAATTTATAATTATTATAGTCTTCTCTTCTAATTGTTGAAATATACCTAGTATATCTAAAACTTTAATTTTCTTCATACTAGCGACTCACCCTCGCTACGCTCGGGTACGTCCCTAGATTCGGCCCGAGTGCAGCCGCGGGTTCCGCTAATTAGTAATTATACTTATAAACCTTCCTCTTGAATCACTCTATCTATTTAAAAAAACCGCATCAAAATCCGCTGCGTATTTTTAAAGATCTAAGCATAAGTACATGAAGACAGACAGACAGCGAGGCGACTTTATTTTATACTATGTAGTGATGATACAATTTTAACATAAACATTTTATTGTCTTAATCTTTTTGGACTACTCTGTAAGCTCCTTTATCACCTATAATTTTGATCAATCATGCTTGACCAAGATCTCAGTCCTATATTGCATAAAGTGTATCACAATGCGCCAGTAGGTCGTTATTAACAAAGGCGCCTTTGTATAATATGACAAAGGCGACTTACACATTTTTAAGAGGAGTTATTTCCTTGTTAAAAAAATAGTACTTCACTGTAGTATCCGGTATTTTACTTGATTTTAGTATCCAGATATGTATGTCCGTACAAAATAACTCTATATAAATAGCCCGAAGTTCGTAGAATATAACGTTAAAAAATAATATTGGTACTGAAAATGATATGAGGATAATCCTCACCTTTGTTAAATTCGCTTATGAAAATGGTTTTGTTTCTACGTCGAATTAATTAATTTTGTAGCCATATTATAATATAATGACGATGAAGTGAAAAATGAAAGTACTAAATTACAAACACAATTTGCTCCGACATTTTATCACAACGTGGGCAGAACAACAAACAATTAATTACTGGTTCTCCTTTTACAAGTCTATTAAAATTAAAATTGTTTAATTACTTGCGTTTTGTTTTAATTATTAATGCGTAATTTTTAAAAATAAATTTTTATTATTATATAATTTATTATATGCAATAAAACACTTGCATGTCAAAGCTACAATCCATATCAATACTAATATCTATTAGTATAAATGTGACAGTGTGTTTGTTTTGTTTGTCTTTCTTTCACGTCGAAACAGACTGACGGATCGCCTTGATATTGTGGACTTGTATAGAGATTAGAGATAGTGGCAGAGCAAAAGCGGCTGGAGATGCTACTTTTTACCTCGGAAGATTATCTCATTCCCACAGAAAAACACGTTACAATACGAACCAAATATATTTGTGATCAGAATCACTTGAAACTTGGTATTCGTAGATGTTAGTATGTTAGTTAAAACATTAGGCAAGTTACATGATTTTTATGTCGTAAACATTGTAAGCGAGTTATTTTATTGTACTCTTGTAGTGCAGCTTGCTTAATGCTCGATATTAGCTAAACGAAAAAAACACAAAATATACGCAAAAGGTTTTTCACATTGCCGTTTACACGAATTACTCTCATGTTCATACATGAGAGTATATAAAATAGTGTGGCCAGAAATAAAGAACATATAATTTTTGGCACATGTAAAACAAATACATAAATTATTTTTATTTCAGGATGCTGATCTCACTGCGGTGACGCGTTCGCTCAGCGACGGCGTCACCCGCACCTTCCCTCTCGCGCGCTACACACCTGTCTCCCCACGGGAGAAGCTCAAGTCTCTATTAGCCGAACATATGCCACGCTCGCTTTATGAGGGACTCTATACGGATTAAGCCCATTAAAGATACACTCGATCAACATCTATTAAAGAGACAAATTGCACCAATTAACAAAACAAAATAACAAAATATGATCGTTACAAATTATACCTACCGATAAGTCTCTTATATTATATTAAAAGTTCACTATCAAATTAAACGTTATTACTTTAATAAACTAGAAAATATAATAATATTCGAATGAAAAGATACATCTATGATCATATATTATATTAATACGAGAAGCAAAAACTTTGAATCCCTTTTTACGAAAATTGCGCGGACGGAGGAATATGAATTTCACACACTATAAGTGTGTTTATAACGAGAAGAAGTGCAGAATGCATATATATTTTTTTTCTATTATCATGCATAAAAATATGTACATTAAATCAATAAAAAAAACGTTACACACACTAATATGTGTTTAACAAACTGAATGTCATAACCATCATAAATTCATTTATTATAATATACATTATATTAGTTATTTATTATGGTCGAATTTCGACCACAGGGCGACCACTAGTACGAGTATTATCTAATATCCAATAAAATGGTGCACGAAACTTAATTATCCAATAAATTATAGTTATATTTC
This sequence comes from Boloria euphrosyne, assembly GCA_951802675.2. Classification (NCBI taxonomy): domain Eukaryota; kingdom Metazoa; phylum Arthropoda; class Insecta; order Lepidoptera; family Nymphalidae; genus Boloria; species Boloria euphrosyne. Next base: position 5,909,050 of record OX637879.1, on the reverse strand, counting down.
GAACGAGTTGTCTTATGGTAAATGAGGCCAGCCATTGCGCTTGCATGAATTATGTATGTAACTATGTAAGCTTTTAAGGTCGAGTAGGTAAGTTTGCTGATCATTTATGCGACTCTCCCGCGCTTGAACACGTTTGCAGTATCTCTTGTAAGGAAAACTCATAAACCTATAATGAATAAAATAGTACTGACACTGTACATTTTATGTTTAAAATTTGGAAAATGCTAATTCATTGTGTTAGAAACGTAATGTTTACTATATTAAAGCGGTATATTTTATCAGAGAGTGTTATTGAAATGTATTTGTGCTTTATCTGAAACAGCTTATTACGTAATTTCTAATTTTGTGCGCTATTTGTATTTCATGTGTTTTAGTTATCCGGTTAATTTTGCTAAACGTGTCAGTGAATATGTTGAAATCATGAATGCTAACTAATGTAATGTAGTTATTTAATAGGGGAAAATTGCTGTTGGTATTTTTATTTCCGAAGTTTGATGCTTATTTGCTTGGAAACCTCGTATAATTGACCCGGACGTAATTTAAAACAACTTGAGTTCTGAGTGAACCGTATTATTCGCATTTTTGAAATCAGAAAATTAGAAGAGTCGAAGTTAAATTTGTAATAAGGTTGCCAGGTAACTGCAAAATCCTATAAGAAAAGTATCTAAAAATTAGAATATTTTATGCAATAGCAATCATGTGGAGGTTTAATTTACCCAATCATTATTATAAAACGTTTTTTTTTTAATATGAATCGGCTTTTAGCAACATAAGTACCGGCTATTTTTCATCGCTTTTGACTTAGCGCGTCAGTCACACGTGACGCTAGCAGCTTTAATGATGCGACATATTTTTACTCGCTTACGTTTATTGTTAGATGTAGTACAATATTAATGTTTATTATTCTTGCAGTCCTTACGCCTTACGTTTAGCTTTTCATTTGTATGAGTGCAGTGTACAGATAGATACGGCTTGTAGCGTAGCACGTTCCGCGCTTGGTTTAAGCCCGTTTATACTGCTTTTTAAAGCGCGGCTATTAGCTTTCACTCACACAAATGCAAAGCTGAGCTGAACTGATACGAAAGTAGGCAAGTTAATGAATAAGGTGTTTAAGCAATGAAAAAAGTATTTAGAAAATGTAATCAAACGATAGGGGAATAAAACAAGAGCTTTTTATTATTTTATATGCTTAATTAATTTCCATAAACTTGTTCAACTGATTATTGTATTTAATGCTTTTAATTAATTTACCATTGTACACTAAGATTCACATGTAACTTAGAACTGTATTATATATATTATGTCAATTTACTTTAGCATGTTTGTATTTTCATGTAGTTATTTTTAAATCTTATATAAACATGATATTGTGTTTAAATTTACCTTAAAAGTGTCTTAATATATATATATACATATATATATATATATATATATATATATATATATATATATATATATATATATATATATATATATATATATATATATATATATATTAAAGTAGAGCAGAGTTACTTTTGATAAGTTCTGAATTTCTTAACAATTAAATTTGGTTAAAATGCATTTAAACAAGGCAACCCTACAAATTCCCACAAGTTTGTATTTAATATAGTAAATTGAAAAATAAAAATAATTTGTCTTTTATTAAACTTTTTGCAAAGTCATAAAATATATTTTTCAAAAAAATACCTATTAGAATAATATTCCTGTACGCAGCCATATTCACCTGCGTTATAATATATTCATAATATTTATAACGGTGATTCTGTCAAGGTGACTTTGTGAAGCCTCATTGTTGAGTTATCTGCATTGGAATGCTTACCTTTCAACCTACTTATAATAAAAATTGATATTAAAGCATTTTTCAATTAAGAAAGTAGTCATTAATGATTCAACAAGCAATTCAACGAGCAATTCTTGTATTCCATATATATGGATCCGAATCCGATCCGATACGAAGGTAAATTTCGCTGTCATCCATCATCATCAGCCCTTTTTAACGTCCCACTGCTGGGCACGGGCCTCCCTCAGTACGAGGAGGTCATCCACAAGATTATAATAGCTCAGATTGATTGACAGCGGAAACCGGGCGGTCTCTAACAAGGAGTCCTCGGTTCGAACCTTGTCTTCAATACGTTTTAATGAGCTTACATTTTTAAATCAGTGTAATGCTGTGCATCTTTAATCCTTTTCCGAATTATGCGGTCTCTTTAAATAAAAGTAAGTTGTACGACGCGAGCGCATAGAAATTGAATGAGTAATTTAAATTACTATGCACATTTGCATATTTCTCAAGAGATCCGATGCACATCGGATAGCTTACTGAGTGGAAATAGAGCAGTAGCTCTACCTCGCCAAACCCCAACCTGTCTCAACTCACCTGAGTATAGTCTTGACGACTGATCGCAGGTCAAAACTAAGAAAAATAATTTTGCATATAACATTATGCCTTCATAACTAAAATATACTTGCTGCAGCTCGTGTTCAATAACGGTGGCTTCTAAATTATGTTTCATGACTACTACATGAACTTACTATACTTCTATCACATGTACTTGAGAATAATACGTAAAGCAGTATCATTTTACTGAAGTCTGAAGCTAACGGTTATTTCACATAGGACGTGTTCTTCATGTTAAACTCTTTTTAAAATTGAAAATTAGTTGTATATTCGATAAATTAACTTGGTAAGTATTATCATGAATCATACCTACTATAGTTATAACATATATATTAATTCGAATAGCTTGGTACTTAAAATGATGCAACAAAGAGTGATACTTTTTTCTAAATAATAATATAATAATTTAATTATATTATATAACATTTATAAGAAAAGAGAGGATGAAATGTCAGTAGAAATAGGTAAGTATCTAAAAAGCTTGCGACCTTTTATTATCGACCTTTTTTAAGGGCAGACACCTGTAAATTAAATTACGAAATGGTGTCACGGTAAATGAGATTCTTTGCCCTATAATGGATTTTCCAAGTATCTGCCTACAGATTTTTCGTTATACATATTTCATTTTATAAACTAAATTATGGTATATGCAGAAATTTTTTTTCTGTAAAAAATTTAAGTAACAGAACCCTCTTTCACTAATTTCTTCAATAACTCCGCAAATCAAATCCGATTAACTAGCAATTAAATATAATGTATTACAAGAATGGGATGCAAGCATTTTTGTAAGTTAATTAATAGCATCATTGATATTTCCGTGACCGAGATTTCTGACCGAGAGTTTAAATTGGATAATCTGTGTGCATATAAAGTTAAGTAAAGCTTACTAAAAATTTTTTTTCAGTTAAAATATTATAAATTAAAATTATTGTCTTTACTTTTTTTATACAAATTTTAAGTTGAAATACGTTAAATATCTTAATAAAGTACCTATCAGCCATCAGTTCAGTAACACCTACACATTCTATTAGTGAAAACTACATCAAAATCTGCTGCGTGGTTTAGAAGATCTCAACTGAATTACCTAGGTAAATTTTTGTTGAAGGACAACTCCTGTAGAACTAATTTCTCTATTCAGATTTTCCTATCGTAAAATTTATCCTAAATAATAATTTCTTAGGCTTACGCGAATATACGACATTATAAATGTAAATTTCTCCTAAATTTTGACTCATATGATTATACCCAAAATTTTGTTAAAATCCGTTCCGTACTTTTTGAAAAAGCTTACAGATATACAGACAGACCAACAGTCACAAGATAATTGAATTTGACTTCAAATTTGAATAATTTACCGGTTCCGGTAATGTGTTTCCAAACACCAGTCGAAATAAAAATAGGGTAGCTTTTATAAACTAATATAATATTGTCTCAAAATATTGTTAATCAAGTTAGTGATACGTGAATATAAAATGTTAAATATGTTATACACATATTACCTGCCTATGTAGGCATACATTGGTAACGATACAAAGTGTCCGTAGCAGCCACCGGGGACAGGCGACCTCTGACCTCGACCTGGAAACCTTGCAGAAAGGTCATACGTGCTGTTCGCTAGAAATTTACATTATATCTGAAATACCGAGAATAGCATAGTTCGATAAAATTATTCTACACGTAACTATTTAGAATATCACAAATATACCTACATAACTTCAAAGCTCGAAAATGCTAAAAACTTTAACAAATACCCTTTTTTTGTAACTTTAGCATAATATAAATACCTTCATCATACATCTTTCGAACTACTTTAAGCCTAATCAAAGAAAGTACATCGGTCTGACATACCTTCTCTCAGATTTTATCTGGCTTCTTCATTTATTTCATTTTTTCTTTTTATAGTAGATATTGAGATTTTATACAAAAATATTACCTATCCAAATACTCGACTTACCTGATTATCCGATTAGTATTAGAAATAAAAAAAAGAAAATGGTAAAGGTCGAAATTTGACCACAGGGTAAACATTAGATATATCAAAACTCTAAAAAATAAAATAACTAAATACTATTTTATCTACCATACAATATAAGCTATCACGGACTTAATGTATCAATCTAAATCTATCAACGTTCAAAGTATTAAAACAAAGCAATTTTAAGAATAGTTAAACTTCTCCTTCTTCTTCTTAAGAAAAAGCAACACATACATTATACGAAATAGCTGAAATAATAAAAAAAACTATGAGTTAAGACATACAACGACTTCTTTCTCTTATAAAATTAATATTTTTTTTATTCAAAGACTTTTACAGAACGACTTAATTAAAATATTCATTAAGATAAACAACTGCGTTTAATAAACCTGACTTCCTCTTAAAAGCTTAAGAAAATTGTCTGTAAAAAACTTTACCGGCTTTTTCATTCGAGTCATTTCGCATTAACATAAATGAAAATAATGCAAAAGCACCAAAATCAAAATAATTCACAATATCGTTCATAAGTGCTTATTTATTTATTATTTTTGTTATATCTACATACATATTATAAAACAAAGTCCTCCGCCGTCTCTGTCTGTTCGCGATAAACTAAAAAACTACTGCACCGATTTTCATACAGTTTTCACCAATGGATAGAATGGTTCTCCAAGAAGGTTTTAGTATATAACTTGTCAAGTTTTTCGATACATTGGCTAAAATATAATGATAACTGTTGGAGATGTCGGAAAAAAATAAGCCGTCTGGGAGCTTTCAACGAAAACGCTGCCTAAACCCTTTGAGATATAACAAAATGATGTATGGTCGAATTATGTATCTTATATAGGTCTACAAAAAGACCGCGATGGCATATGTCTATCTCTTAAGGATAACATACTATATTCGTTATTAAAATGAAAATGTTTAAAAAATAAGCAATTATAAAGCGGTAATTGGAAAGCTATTTACACAAATACGGTATTAATCCTTATTATTTTACTCTTTTACACCATACAATTTAAACGAATATCTTAGGAGTAATCGCAATAAAATGCAAGCGCTGCTTCAAGCGCCGCGCTCCGCTTGATGCAATCGCCGACCCTACCCTACCCCGCACCTTCTTGCCTACTGTTTACCTAATAGCTTTGATTTGGCATCATAAAATACTTAATAAATTTTCAAATTCTTTGTCTTCCACCAATTTATTTATTTTTAATAGTGATTAGGACGCGGGCGAAGCCGCGGGATTTGCTTGTTGTTTATAAAGCTAGAAATAATACAACCAAATATAGGTAATTGTTATAAATAATAATGTTTGTTACAAATATTAAATGGCTACAAATAATACTACTTAAGCTTTTTTTTGTCAGTTCAATCTTCTACTACCTATATAAAATCTCGTGTCGCAGTGTTAGTAATTAAATTCCTCCAAAACGGCTTGATCGATTTTTACCACGAAATAGAAATCTTCCGTGATTTTTACGATTTTTTTTGTGTATATTTGGTAGGTCGGAGAATAGGTAAGGTATTTTCCTTCCTTTATGTGTGTGTGAGTATGTGGCCCTCTCCACATTTTTTTATTTTTTTATTTTTAGACCAAATTTTAATGTTCTATTTATTTATTTGACATAAAAAATACTTAACCCTTTTTCATCCTTCTACGATCAATCTATATTTTAATAGTGATTACTGATTAGCACGATGAATTGCTAGTAAATTCAATAATAAAAATTTTATAACAGATATTATAATAAAATCAATTTGTAAGTTGTCTGGCGTCTGCCTGTCCAACAAAGAAATTCTTCAATTTAAAGTTCCTTAAAAAGCTCGTATAGTAAATTCAGTGTCGGATATTTAAATTAAATATATTTTTTAAATCTTATTAAAATATACAATATTATTGATACTGGAGCCGAATCTGTAGTTTATAGAATTTCGTCTACATGTCCTGTCCTCACTAAAAACCACTTTACAGATTTTGATGACATTTGAAATGATGATTTTGGCTGGTTACCTTTTTTTATCCTTGTGTGTAATATGTAATGTTGATACATGAGAAATAAAATGTTAAAAATACTTATTGGAGGAAACGCAAGATGTAGCCTGCTTCACTTGAATTTACTCAAATAGAGCAGGCTACATCTTGCGTTTCCTCAATTCCTAATTTATAAATGGCTACAAATATTAGCTTAGGGGAGACTAGAGAGTGCAATGGGAAGTTCATTTTAAGGTTTTCATTTTATACGATCGGGTATTATTAAGAACATAATATTATGTTACTAATATTAGATCCATACTTTAATATTATAAATGCGAAAGTAACTCTGTCTTTCTGTCTGTCTGTCTGTCTGTTACCTTTTCACGCCTAAACCACCCAACCAATTTTGCTGAAATTTGGTATGTAGATAGTTTGCATTCATGAGAAGAACATAGGCATATTATTTTTTGGAAATTCAACCCCTAAAAGGGTTAAAAGGGGTGGCAAAGTTTGTATGAGAAAAATATTTTTATTGCACATTTTTGCATGAGACTTTGAATTAATGCTTTTTAGTACAAATGATGAAACTCGTATTTCAGGGTTTTTCGAAATTCACCCCCATTGGGGGTTAAAGGGGGTGGCTAATTTTGCATGGGAAATTTAATTCTATTGAAATATTTTGCGTGACACTGAAATAATGCTCTGCAATACAAATTATGAGATACATATCTAAGCGTTAGCGAAGCGCGAGCGAAGCCGCGGGCACCGCTAGTATTAGATATAGACGATATTAATATTTATATTCATTATTTTAAGTAGATAAAATGAACTAATCTTCATATAGACACCATAAGAAGTCGTTGTAAAATGTGCCTACTAAGGTTTACGCTTGCTCTTATAACACCGCATAGGCACTTTTAATTAAAAACTCGACAAAACTTTTCCATATACTGTCTACAAAAACTATGAAGTTTATTTAGGTCATAATAAATACAAATTTTGTATTAATACAATAATATTTAGCATCTGGAGACAGAATTCATTAAATGTTTTAGTAATCCAGTAAAAGCTACTTCAGTTGTCGCAATAAATACCTGTCTTTATTCGGTAGGTATTTATTCGATACTAATACTTGAGTAATCTACATCAATGAAAAATTTGGCTTAAACAGTGTACCTTTTTTACATTTTCTTTCTGCTATTGTAATCCAGAACCTAAGTTAGCCTTCGTTACAAATCAGTAGAACAGTAATTTGCTATATATATCAGCAAAGATCCTTAATATTATAATGAATTATTATTACCGATAGGGTATGTGTCTGATGGAATTCCTAGATTATGTACAAAGCGTGGAATCACTAAGCAATGCTTGCAATGAGGTTAATACTGCCCTAGCGATCCCGCAGTATTATTGTACTTACCCACAGAATAATAATATTATATAGTAAAACACAAAATTTTCTTTTGTATAAAACTACTTTATTTGAAAGGAAATAAAAGTAATACCTATAGTTAATTTTACCGCTTAAATTTTTTATAAGTAATTTAGTGATAAACATTTTATCACTAAATTACTTATAAAAAACAGTGGGTATCATATTTTCTAAAAAGGTCTTTAATAATTAATTGAAAGAATTTATAACTGCTCGTTTCATAAATCGTACCTTCCTAACAGAATAGATTTGTAATTGTTAATTGTAACTTGTAAGACATTAAAAGAATTGAAAATAGGAAAATTAAACTTTGAATTAAATGGCGCTGTCATTTCTGTAATAAAATTTAAATATATAAAAGCAAAGGTTACTCGCTTACTCATTCACTCGTCACGAAATATCAAAAACCACATCTTCAGTTTCTGAGAAACTAACGAACAAAACTTAATTTAACCACTTTCTAAAAAAACTACGGTTAAAGCTTACCACTAGAAAGTGTTCGAAAAATTATTACATTACTACCTAACATACATACTATACTTTTTAAAAATAATTATTTCATACGAGAAAAACTTTGTTTAAAATGTAAAAAATTCTAACTGTGTTATCTAGGTAAGCTCACCGCGCAATAATATAATCCGCCCAGTCTTACAAACAAATTAACATGTGCGCCCTACCAAACCCTACACACGACAGCGCGAAAATATTCTTATCGTGTACACGTATCTATTTTTCTTGTCTGAAGCAGATAAGACAACTTTCGCGGCTAGATCAAAAAAGATTCTTGTCGTGGCACGATGAGTTTTCTTAGCGTATACAAGGGCCCTAAGGGCTCTCGCAAGTTTGCTATAAAAATCCTTCATTTTTTATGCTACAATCTTTAAATTTGACTGGGAGCACCTAGGGACGATCCGGAGCGAAGCGAGGGTGAGCCGCTAGTATATGTACATGAACTATATAACTATACTACATAATATATCTGTATAACAGCTTATAGCCTTGCACATTTTCTTATACAAGTAAAGTAAAGTATCTACAATCTCCATAAATTAACTAAGCTGTTGAGAAGAAAAAGAACACTTTTATGGCCGTGATGTTTCTTAGAAATATTTCTCAGTGTATATATACATTATGTTCTTGTGCTTTACATCTTGATTTCCTATTTCTTCATGGAACATCTTTATTAATATATATTATTATAGAATATTTCTTTTCATGAAGACACTGTTTATTACTATCGCACAACCATAACCAGATTACTATTCAGTCCGGTCAAAAAAGACATTCACCCTTGCAAAAATTCCCAAGAAGTTCCGTAGTTTTTGGAAGTTGACCGGACTAACTGTTGAAGCGCGTGGTCTGATAATGCATGTTCACTGCACATGCAATCGAGTGAATTTAGATTGACCTATAAATTATAATAATTTATAGATACATTAAGATTTTCTATAACTGAAAATACATAATAAGTGAATTTATGCTACTCTTTAGTCTCGAATAAATTTAAGATACGCAAGTTTCTTGTCAGTATTCGAATAAAATAATTTAATTAATAAAAATGACATAACATGTATTTATTATGTGTGGTATCTGCAAGTATAACGTAATTGTGAGCTTACTAAGTAAAATTAATATATTTATTAAAATGAATTTATTGATAAAATAAATAATGTAAAAGGATACTAAAAGCTCTCTCAGGCAATATATATTTCAGTTAGTGCCGCGTACGCCGTAGGTACATGTCATTTATTCCGACTCGACCGACATCTTTGGCCCTCAATATTTTAAAGGTTTTAAATATTCTATAATTTACCTTCATAAAATTGCATAGGGACGCATTTGTATAGGATGATAATTGTTTGTAACTAAATGAAGTCAATATTAGGCTATTATTTTTTGTTAGTCTTGTAAATAAATGTAAGTAGTTACATATAATATATTATAGTACCTACATACGTAGACTTTGAGAAAATGTTATATTAATTATGAAGGAAGAACATCTAAGTAATTATTCATAAAATGATTAAAGTGTTAAAAGCCTTTTATCCTCATTTCTTTAACGTCTTTTATCTTACAACAAAAGTCTCCTAAAATTAGACAAAATTAATGTTTGTATTACGAAGGTCGACGTTTTAATCACGTATTTTGTATATGTTATATAATTTAAGAAATATTGTCTAAAATCTATTTAATCTATACTAATATTATAAAGCTGAAGAGTTTATTTGTTTGTTTTTTGTTTGTTTGTTTGTTTGAACGCGATAATCTCAGGAACTACTGGTCCGAATCGAAAAATTATTTTTGTGTTGGATAGTTCGTTTATCGAGGAAGGCTATATGTTATATTACATCAAGTATACGACCATTAGGAGCGGAGCATCAATAAAAATTTTCAAAATCGGGAAAAAAAATCCTTTTGAGAGCTTCCGTTGCGAGTGCTGCATAAACGGTTGAAGACAGTAAAGTTATGCAAAAATCATGTATGACGGAAATGTTCAAAAAAAAAACTCCGCAATAGCATATGTCTATCTTTTATTGTTGACTTGCTGTAACCTTTTTTATGGTAATCAAATTTGTTTTAAGACAATGCATTATTTGCGAAGGTGTTTTTATAAACGTGATATTAATCCTTACCTAAATAAATAAGTTAATCATCACAAGTATTTAATTTTGAACAAAATTGGTCTTGGCATAATTTGATTTCAATGAATATTTTACGAGACATCATAGGTTTAACAAAACACCACTAGGTACCGTGCAAATGTGCAAATGCAAACCACAGTTCTACCGTTGGATCTCTTATAGCGGAGTGGAGTGTTGGAGCACCAACAAAAGTAGGTACCAGGAGCAGATCGCATGGCACACCACCCACAGAGGTGGACCACCACCAAATACCTTTCTTGGCTTCACGCCCGGTTGGATTGCCGGACCCTAATTAGACCCTTCACGTCAAAATGAACGCAAAATTTCAGCGGTGGTCTCTTCTATTTTTTTTTTTTTACTTTGAGAATTACATTTTTTTCTATCGCGCTACGTCAACTCACTTTCATCTTTTTACTTTTTAGTTTGAGTTTTAGTACTTAGTCGTTTTTACTTTGAGTGAATATACATTATACATACTTATACCTACATTCAGATCAAACATCTACGCCTCCTTTTGGTTTCTCCGTAATCAGATAATTAAATAAAATAGGTGATTACAATCTATAAGCTGTATGGAATAAAAATAATAAAATTTCATACTTCGTTTTTATATATTGCAAATATAAACAGAAATTAGTGAGCCAATTACAACGGCCTGTTGCTTCATAATGCACTATATCTAGGATCATATAAATAAAAATGAGATTACAGTGTTACTTCTACGACCAAGTATAAAACGAGTGAATGAGTAAGCTAGCTAGAAATGCATCAGACGAGGCACAGGGTAGACAGCGGTGGAGAGAATATTGATCCCCGCCCGTCGCGCCACCATTTGACCGAACATGACCCCCAATATTATAGTATAGGCACTAGGTAGGTACATAACCTGCCCTCAAATAATTTTTAGTCATTCGTGCAATATGTTCTTATTATGTACGTGTATGTTATTTTCAGTCGGTGATACCTAATATCGCATATTTATGTAAGATACGATGTTACGAGCTTTTCCGTGGTTGAATAAATAAAAACGATGTACCTACCGTGTGATAGCATCAAAACTGTGGAAGATATATACTTTATGAAATAATGAAGAATTACGATGTATTTTAAAAATATATACTACTAGCAATTCCCGCGGCTACGCCCGCGTTCTAATCACTATTAAAAAAATTGGAATTGGTGGTAGAACGTCGAAAATTCTTCAGAATTTCCAAAAAAATCTTCGCTTGTAAGAGCTATAAGCTAAACGGACGGAGGTGTATTAAGATAGCAGTGAAAGGTTAGCAGAATCAATGGAAACATGCATGATGCACAAAAAAAGAGCTACTGCATATTAAGATAGCATGGACACAGCTACAGGTCTACAGGTCTGATGAATTGTAGGGTTTTTTAAAATTTTCTTTCAAGATTTTCCAGCAAGAAATTTGCAACAAATTCTGATATATTAATTTAGTTTAGTTCTTGCCAATTTCGTGAGTTTACTGCTAGCTTAACGTTAAGATAGCAGTAACTTTTTTTTCGAAATCTGTTAAAGCAACAAAATCGGGGTTTTAGCAACTATTTAGTTACAAAATACTATTTTTGTTTTTTCGATTGATTCTACTAACATTTCACTGCTATCTTAATACACCTGCAAGAAGGTGCAGGGTAGAGTCGGCGATTGCATCAAGCGAAATCAGCGCTTGAAGCAGCACTTGCATTTTATTCTCGCGTCCGTATTTTTTTGCGATAACTCCTAACTCCTAAGATATTCATTTAAATTATATGGTGTAAAATTGTAAAATTATGTGCATGAAATGCTTAAAGCCACAAACGTATTTAAAATGATAAGCATTAATACCGTATTCGTGTAAATAGCTTTCCAATTATCGCTTTAAAATTACCCATTTCTTAAAGTATTAAAATGGATATAATATGTTATCCTTAAGAGATAGATATATGCCATCGTAGACTTTTTTGTAGACCTATATAAGATACACAATTTCACCAAACATCGTTTAGTTATATGTCAAAGGGTTTAGGCAGCGTTTTCGTTGAAAGCTCCCAGACGGCTTATTTTTTTCCGACACCTCCAAAAGATCATCATTATATTTTAGCCAATGTATACAAAAACTTGAAAAATTATATAATAAGACCTTCCTGGAAAACCATTCTATCCATTGGTGAAAACTGCTTGAAAATCGGTGCAGTAGATTTCGAGTTCATCGCGAACAGACAGACAGACAGACAGACAGACAAACGCGGCGGAGGGACCCTGTTTTATAATATGTATAGATATGTAGATGTACTATAGACACTACTACCACCTACATAACGTAGTTTTATTTGAAGTTTCTTTTTTAACTATTAACTAAGAAGAATGTGAAATGTGTAAGTTTTTAACCGACTTCAAAAAAGGGAGAGGTTATATGTTCCACTGTACGTATTTTTTTTTATGTATGTTCACCGATTTCTCCGCCAACTGCGGGCCGATTTCAAAAATTTTTCTTTTGTTCGGTAGGGTATAGTTCTGAGGGGGTCCCATTATCACAAAATCAGGATCTGATGATGGGATCCCAAGGAAATCCAGGGCAACTTTCAAAATTTATAGGAACCTATTATGTTTTTGATATATTTTCTAAAGCTTTTCAAGCATTTGCGTTTGAAAATCGTCATCTCATGTGATGAGCTGATGATGGAAGGTAGAAATCTTCAAATGTTATTTTTTATCTGTGTTCACCGATTTATGCGTCGATTGTGGGCCGATTTCAAAAATTTATTTTTCGTTTGGAAGGGTATACTTCCAAGATGTTCCCATTGTCATCAAGTTATTATCTGATAATGGGATCCTAGGGAAATCGATGGCAACTCTTAAATTTTATAGGCACTTAGTACGTTTTTCATATATTTTCTAAAGTTTTTTAAAGATTTGCATCTGATAATTACCATCTCATGTGGATAAGCTGATGATGGAAGGTACAACTCCTCAACGGCTAGGAGTTTAAAGGAAATTCCTTTAAAATTATACATACATATAGATTGATAGTTGTGTTCTTCCAGGCTATTACGTTAATATGATAATAGAAGGTAAATCTCATTAACCTCTAGGAGTTAGGTGGAATAATGGACGTGGTTTATTTAAACTATTTCGTATGGGGAATGTAAACATAAAGATGAGCTCGTAGTTTAGTTACAGCTACAGTAGTCGTCGAGTACTCTTTGGACACTAACACCCCCCCTCCCCCTCCCCCCTTTCGGTAGATTAATTACTATTACGTTACATACGTTAATAGGTATGCTCGTTGTTTAATATAAAGCTTAAACAGATTTTAAATTAGTGACATATAGTAAGTCACTATGATTAAATCAGCTAAATAAAAGGCACACTAAAAATGGAAAAATAACTTATTTAAAAAAAAAAATTAAACCGACTTCAAAAAATCTGCACTAAGAAGAGAAAAATCTAAACTAAAAAGTAGAAAATAATACTTTTAAGAACTTTGTTAATTTTGGAGTCGGTGCCAGCCAAAGCAAAATAACCCTAAATAGATACATATTCGATTAATCTATCAATTTGTAAACATAATCAATATACCTGGCTGGCACCGACCCCAAAATTAACAAAGTTCTTAAAAGTATTATTTTCTACTTTTTAGTTTAGATTTTGCATAAAAAATCTTTTATTTGTACTTTTTTGGTTATTGTTTAAGTATGATTGATTGATTACGGCATTACACATATTATTTAAAAAAAACCTATCTAAGGATGAATCAAAGCGATATGATGGTGAATCGCTAGTTAATAATAAAGACTCTTTTTTTCAGCAACTCTCATTGTTCTAATATACTACATATTATTATACTATAATAATATGTATAATATGTTAACATACCCCTCAGTCACACATAAAGAAGTTTTACCTCAAAAATCTAACGAGCATTTTGCATAGCTTAAAGATAACTCTTTGATTAATATTTTATACCCACCGGCCATTTACCTGAATTGGGGAGTGGGTTGGGGAGAGATAACAATAAATAATAAATAAATATGTTAGGACATTCCATCTACTTTTGCTGGAGACGTGCATTTTTTTATTTATATAAAAATAAATTGAATATAGGTATTTACTGCGATGAAACTGGTAAATGATTGTTTGCTTAAATAATAATTTCATCTAATATATAAAAATCTCGTGTCACAGTGTTTGTTATCAAACTCCCCCGACCGATTAACCGATTTTATGTTTTTTTTGTGTATACTTGATAGGTCTGAGAATAGGTCGCAGGCAATTTTTGTAATTCCCCTAAGTAATAAGGGTAGCCCTCTCCAGATTTCATATTTTTTAATTTTAGACCAAATTGTTATTTATTTATTTTTTATAATTTGGCATCTTGGTACCTACTTCTTTGAACGCCTAACTTTTAGTCTTTAACTGTAGTCTATAACAAAATTTGGTACGCACGTACATACATGGCGAAATAATAGTTAGTGTAAATTTAATCTTCTACATTCAATTATTTTAATCTTCTACATGGATCATTTTCATGAAAATTGAGAATAATTAAGAAATTATTAAATTGCTTAGCACGTGTTGTATGATGATACTATAATTAATGTCTCGTTATAACACTAACAGGGCTGCAGTAGACCTAGACGCAGGCTCGAAAACTGAAACTCTGCGTTGTTTCACATTCAGTAAGTCGCTAGCGACAGATGTAGTCGTCTCTTCGATAATATTATGATTAGAGTGTTTATAAATACATATATTTTCTTTCACAATTAACTACGTTTGTGATTTATATGTATTGCAACGAAACACAATTGAGTGATATATTAAAGTGAAACCTCTTTGCGCTATTTACTGCATTATTGTCATTGTGTTTTCAAGTATGGCAATTATTATCACAGTGTAAATTAGAGGTGTGTCATACTCGTCAATCTACGTACTAAGTCTTACAAGTACGAGTACTTGTAAATACGCGTTCCAAAGACTAGTTCCACGAGTATGAGTTTGGGCACAGATAACATAATACTATACTAGGTTTGGGTTTCTAGTTTCTACTTTCTGCGTTTGCGTGACAGGGACAGCACTTAGATACTACGGAAGTACGGAGGGATGAAGCTAGTTATAAGTAGATACTAGATATTGTTAGGAATTAAGGAATAATGTATTTGACAGCTATGAAAAAAAAAAGGAAATTTTATAATTTTAATCTATAATCTATATGTATTATGTATATAGCCAATATATGGAGGTCTCTGGGATATTCAAATTTCAAAGAAAGCTGTTCATTTGTTTTTTACTATAAAATTATAAAAACCAGTGTAAACATAATAAAATAAAGTGGTTGCTATATTAAACAATCATTCTTTATCTTTTAGTAAAATATATCCTTGGAATAAGTTATGGGCTCAGAAACGCTCTAATAAAGAACGATTAATAAAACCAGGTGGCGTGACCCAAGCCAAGAACTAGACAAAGGGGTAAGGCACAATGGACAAAGATAAAGATACTCAGTTTGAAATACTGAAGGATGGCGAGACATTTTGAATTTGGAAATTTGAGTTCAACATCCACATAAAGGCGGCAAATCTGACTTCAGCAATTTCGTCAGATGTCAAAGAAGAAGTTAAGAAATCTGATGCATTCATTATGACGGATGCCATGGTGCAACGAATTATAATAAACAGTATAGACAGGAAATTGAAAGGGCACATTTTAAAATGTAAAAATGCTCTACAAATGTACACTAAGTTATGTGACATATTTGAAGGCTCTGAACAAAGAAACAAGTCATCATTATTACAAGAGTTCTTCACATATAAGTTCAGGGCCGGATTTATAATAATAAGTTACAAGAAGGTCAGTCACTTACAGAATTAATAAGTGACATAAAAAATCTACAGTTTAGACTGAATCAGTTGGGTGAAAATGTTACCGAAGAAATGGTTATGTCAAAAATATTATCCTGTTTACCAAGTAACCTAAACTACTTCATCACTGATTGGGAATCAATGGCCGATGACAAGAAAACCCTGACAAATTTATAATAATAGCAATATATGTTGATGATGGTTTGGCCACATCTATGAAAAAGAGAAATTATTACAGATCCTATATCACTTAGAAAAGGAATTTATGATAAAGATTTATAAATAACCACAATATTATATTGGGTTTGAAATCAGAAGATCAGAAAAAGGAATCATATTACATCAACAGACCTATACAGAAAAATCACTAAGAAATTACAATATGTTTGGTTCAAAGCCAGCAGATACACCATGCAGTGTGGGGAAGGTAATTGAAACTGAGACGACTACATCAAATTTTCCATATAGAGAACTAGTAGGAGGATTACTGTATTTATCAACCAGATCAAGACCAGACATCAGCCAAGCTGTGAATGAAGCAAGTAAAAAGGTAGAAAATTCATCGAGACAAAACATATTAGCAGTAAAGAAGATATTGAAATACTTGAATGGGACAAGAGACAAAGGAATAATGTACAATACCAGACAAGACATTACAATATTACATGCATACTGTGACTCAGACTATGCAGGATGTACTGAGACCAGCCGCAGCACAACAGAATTTATAATAATGCTATCAAATGGACCCATATCTTGGTGCTCCAAGAGACAGCCGATAGTGAGTCTATCTTCAACTGCAGCTGAATATATAGCAGCTGCAGATTGTGTTAAAGAGTGTTTATATTTTAAGACTTTTATAAGTGAATTAATTGGAAATAGTGTTAAAATAAATAAGTTTAAATATTGATAATCAGAGTGCTATTCAGTTAATTAAAACAGGTCCATTCAGTAAAAGGTCAAAACACATAGATACAAGGTTCTATTTCATTCATGAAAATTATAAGAAAGGTGATTTAGATATAAAATATTGTCTTACAAATTTACAGATATAGCCGATATGTTTACAAAACCATTGTATAAAGATAAGTTTAAGTTCTATTGTCAAAAACTTGTAAAGTAAAATTACTGAGTTCTGTTGCAAAGAAGTAAAAGTGTATAAGTTTGTATTTTTGAATTTTTCATGTAAAAAAAGAAGAAGAAAAATAGAAAGTACTTTAAAAACTTATAATTAATAATAAAAAATAAAGTCTTATATAAATACTTATGTCTTTTTATTTTAAGAAATATTTAGAATATTTATTTAATTTAAAATAATTTATTCATAACACTCATGAATTATTTTCTATAATTTTAATTATTTGGTACATAATGTAGCGCCTCTTCAGAACCGGTACATTAGCCAATTCCAGCCCAACGAATGTTCCAAAAGCATTATTTGCAAAGTCCATCTTTTTAATGTTTTCTTCGGCATTAGCTTACATTTGGGTACTGCTCTCAGTAAGTTCAATTGTTTTTAAAGTATCACAGGCTTCGTAATCCTTGTATTGGTCCAAATTTTGAGAGTTTGGCTCAAATATATTATACGAGTCTTCATCAACTCGGTATTCTGTAATATATAAAAACATGTAAATTTGTAATTAGTAAGAACCTAGACTTTTAAAAAATTCTTAATATATGT
This sequence comes from Boloria euphrosyne, assembly GCA_951802675.2. Classification (NCBI taxonomy): domain Eukaryota; kingdom Metazoa; phylum Arthropoda; class Insecta; order Lepidoptera; family Nymphalidae; genus Boloria; species Boloria euphrosyne. The sequence continues at coordinate 5,891,088 of OX637879.1, read as the reverse complement.
ACATAATAGTATGTAAGTATGCATGTCGCTCATTCAATATTGTCATTTATTTATTTTTTCTTTTTAGTAGGTAAGTTCAGAATTTAGATGAATGGTCTATTAAACCAAAGAAAATATCGATTTTTTACTTATTTTATCACTAATAGTGATTTTATATTGTTTTAAGGGATACACAAATATTCATATCAAAAAAGATACACCTTAAAAGATATAATAGACACGGGGTGTGAACTAATAATAGGAGCCTGCTAGTTTTACTCAAGTATGTAGAAACATACTATATAAAGATTCTGTTATTATCCTTTGAAAAACCAAAAAAAAAAAAAAAAGAAAAACAAAGATTTTAACAAGTATATTATGTAAACAGATTAATTACCGCCGCCTTCATTGAGTCGTTTTTCGGATGAGGGGCTATCACATTGGGTATCATCGTTATTTGGCTCTGTTACTGGTGCTATTTCAGCTTTTCCTAAAATTAATTAAAAATAAAAGTAAATGTAAAATTGCTATCTAAAACCTTACTAAAATCAACTTTTAAATAAAATATACAATAATGATAAAAAGAAAAATAAATACTTACGTTTGCGATGGTTCATTGTATATTTTAACATCTCCGTGCAAATTTCCGAGAAATTAATTGTTAACACTTAACATACACACCGTTGTGTAATGTGTATGCGCCCCTCAACGGGTACTGATATATTTCTTTTTCTCAGGAATCAGGATCATTTTCATCTATGATCAGGATTAGGTAATATTAATATTGTATACTGGCAATATTATAATATTGTAACTAATACTTCATGAATAGTGATATTTATCTCAGGTGTGTAATATTACTTGTAATAGGTTTACAACGAAGTATTTAATATAGTACTAGTATAGTAATATAATCTGTGATATTGATAATAAATTTTATTTTTGCTTGACGTTCCCTTGACGAGTCTGAGAATCCTAATTCCTAACTGACAATGAATCCGAGCGATATTATCCGACTTATTTTGAATGGTTATTACAGAGATAATGTGAATATGAAATATTAGCATATCAGAATTAGTCAGAGTACTCAGTACTTATTCACAGATCTTTTAATATACTCTATGGTATATCAGTCCCTAGTACTACGAGACACTAGTACTCGGCATACTTGTAAATACTTCAAGACGCGTTTGGACGTTGATCATAGACTTAGTACAGAGACGTCTTCGCTGAAACCTAGTCTTAAAACCTGTTCCAGTATATACGCCACACCTCTAGTGTAAATGTCAAAACTTAAATAAGGTACTTTTGGTCTTACTTACCTTTTTCAATCGTTATTTGTCTCCGTACGTAAAAGAAAAACTAAAGCCAATATTATAAAATTTAGTTTCGTGTTTTATTTACCATAAGTAATTGTCACAATATTTGCATTCTTACTTATAATACCATGGAGGATGATATTAATAAGCCTTATAAAATATGTGATGTGAATCGTGAAAAGAAAAAAGGCATTGTGGCGTCGTCATTAGAAGATTTGGTAGCTAAAGTGCCGGATAAATTGGGCTTACCTGCTGAAAATTTAACAGTTGTTCTCGAGTGTGATGGTACTGAAGTTGACGACGAGGAATATTTTTCAACGTTAGAACCTGATACGTCTCTAATGATCTTGCATGGTAAAGAGAAATGGGCACCAAATATGCCAAAATGCCAGGTATCATTAGATCAGACTGATGATGTAACTTTGGGAGGCAAAGCTCAGGTGGCAAATCTTGTAGGACGCTTACAGCATAATTTGTGTCATATTTCATTACTAGGAGGTCAAGATTTAGAGCTATTGTCTGATATGGATCCTGATAGTTTAGCAGATATTGTAACTGATAGAGATAACAGAATAATCCTAGAACATATTAAGGAAGCCTCAGGAAGGTAAAATCAGTAATTGTTCAAGTTTAATAATTAACAATATTTTTTTAATTAGTTTGTATGTATTGTAATTCATTTGTAAAATTTTAAATATTTCAGAATATTATTAGAGAAGCGTCAAGCACAAGATGCTATGGAACTGTTGAAATTATATCATCAAAGTGTTGCCAATGGAACAGAAGATATATCTCCACCAAGCCAAGAGAGAGTGTGAAGTAAAAAACCAAATTTACTGAATCCTAACCCTAATCCTCATTCATTTGTTTTTATGGATGGTAGATCTCAAAAGTTTACAAAGTACTAAGTTTTTACATAATATAATTCTGTATTAAGTATATTCTGCATCAATAAGCTTAAACTTTAAGGATATTAACATTGATAAAAATATGACAACACCAATTGAAAGAGGCCTTTTTTAAGGAAATACATTTGTATATTTGTTACTTTATCACTAATATCTTATGCAATTTTAAATATATAGGGTTATTGACATGCTCATTCTGTTAGATTTACTTATTATTACTATATTGTAATAGTCTCATTGATTAAATAGCTAAGAGGGCTAGAAATTTGTAGTAAATACATTCCATAATGTGAAAGTCCTTAGATTAAGCAGGTATGTTGAAAGTAGTTATTAGTAGAAAGTGTAAGAATCTAATCTTATGAATATGAGCTAAATTGTAATAAATGATGAAGATTAAATTTTAAAATATTTAATTAGGATACTACTGGATTAAATCTTTTCTTTTATATTTTTTTTTAGTTTATAAATATCTATACTTTTAACATATCTAAAAAATTAAAATACTATTGCAGTTAAATAATTGGAACTAATTATCCATCTATCATAATACTATTATCGAAAATAGCAGTTATTCATATTTTTTCAATATTTTTTTTTACAATTATTATATTTCTTTTTCTATGTTATTTACTTAAAATTATCATAATTTTAATTATTATATTTTTACTCATGAGTATGCTAAGGAATTTTAATATAAAACTAATTGATTCATATAAGAATTGATAAAATTAATAAAATAATGTATGGAACAATAGAAATGCTAGAATCTAAACATTGCTACTTGATATGAAATTTTTTGTTGATTTTACTTATTTGTAAACTTTTGAGAGACAAATTGCTACAAGGTTGATAATCAACATCAATTTAAAAGACTGATAGTTGGTAATCTTACTTTTTTTATATAGTTTTACCCCTAGAATAAGAATAATTCATTTATTCCAAATTTGCTCAAACATTTACAAATATTACATAAGTTTACCTATTGTTTAATTTCACTGCCGAGAACACAATTAAATGTCCAGTCTCCCAATGCTCATTGTAGAATAAAAAAGACTAGGAATTGCTATGAATGGGGTAATGTGATGAAGTGTTTTTAATAAATGTACAATAAAATTTATTTGCACCTCTGCTTTAAGTAAATTTCAAATTGGTATTTGTATTTGAAATTCCAATTTATCATTAAAAATAATGCACACTAAATGAATACTGCACTGCAAAATTCTAAAGTGTAATTCATATTCAAAGTTCTTTAAAGATATTTGTATGTCCATTTTGAGCACTTAAAATTATAAATGTAGTGTAATTTACAGTCAAACATTATAATATTATTAAAATAATTTATTAATATAGAGAAACATTAAGTATAATTTTATAGTTTAATTTGTTTTAGATAATTTTATTGATATATACTATTGTTTATAAATATTAATATATATTATATACTATTAATTTTAAGATTAATAATTAAAATATATTAATCTCAAACACCAAATATTGCTGATATCTCAATAGACATAAGTTAATATTTCATGATAGCATGTCCTATTTATGTATAATATTATTGAAGTATTTTTGGTGCATATAGTTGTAGCTGGTGCATAAAGGCTGTACAGATTGTAGTCAAATAGTAATGATACCCCTAACTCTATATGACAATTCCAAGCTTAAGCCTAAAATATATGGAATTGAAACTTTTATTGTTCCAATATTTCTTGTGTTACTGTGCACAAATAAAGCATTTAGCTATATATAGTTAGTTTTATTCCCTGCATTTAATTTGCCTAAAGATTTCTCTACTAAGTTGCATCTTTTTTTAGTTGATAGATAACTTGTTTTGAGTATATTATATGGTATTATAACTTAATACCTGACTTTGAAAATGACAATTTTAATATTCCTAAACTTCAGTTTTTAGTTATAACTATCTAGAATATTTACCAAAAAAAGACATTGCTTTTTAAGTATTTCCAATATATTTAACCTATTTTTATTAAATAATTAACAACAACTATTTATTTTACATTTAGGTAACAATATTACTATTAATGTTAATTATAAATAAAACAATTTATGGGGAATATAAGTTTAATATGAATAGTAGTTATGACACACTTATTACAATAATGTTTATGAACATAACAATAAAGTTATTTAAGCAAACAATTATTATTAAATTATTTTATATAAAAAATGTTAAATCATATTCCACATATTGCAAATAGTATACTGTATAATAATAAATTACAACATATAAAGCCATATCAATTTATAGAACTGTGCAAGAACTTTTCTCCCTAAAAGGGTTCACTTTTTGGCTTGAAAAGCCAACAAGTAGACAATCTTCTTGTTCATGTTCATTTATAAATCGTACAATGTCAGCTACAGCGGCAGAAACGGGAATACGCTTTATAGCAGCTTCCCTTCTAAGCTGTTCGGTTACAGCTCGCTGTTGTTGTAGAGTTGATACCATCATATCCATTACGGCAGTGTCTGATAGGCCTATGTTGGAAGCTAAAGGAACAACGCGATCCGTACAAAATAGGGCGTAGCCTCAAGTGATGTCTGGGAATCTGAAAAAAAAACAAACAAATTGAACCTTTTTATAGTTCAAACCATAACTAACCAAATTACATTCGTTTACTCACGCAGAGTGCAGAATATGCAACTATAATGGTTATTTATTTTTAGTACTTCAACAATGTCGAAACAGTAGTAGTAGTAAAATTTGACAGTCAAATGTCAATTCAAGGCCACAGAAACAGATAGACTATAGCATAGAGTATATTGCTACATATATAAAGACTATAGCAAAGAGTATAGAACCATAGAGTATATTGCTACATTGTATAGAACTCTTTGACTAGTATATAGTAATCTGTGTATAGAACTAATAAACTTGGAGCTTTGGACCATAGAGGAAAAATAAAGCTTTGGACAATAGAACCATGGAGTATAGAACGACAACTCAAGACAATGTGAACGTAGACAGCGGATACGGACCGGCCTACAAGTATTAAAATTTCGAAATCAAAAAAATCTCATTTTATAGATCTTAATTTGCCCTTTCAACCTACGTTAATTATTTTATAAGCCCGTTTTATCCTTTTTTCCAGAAAAAACCTAAAAAGAAATTCCCATTTTATTTTTATTTTAGTCATATCTCTTTAAAAAATGGTTATTATTGTTTACTCCATCAAACATAAAAAAAACCCTTGGGCTACTTTAATTTGCCCGTGTCGCAAATTCTTAAAAATACTCAATAATTAACAAATAAACAAAAAAACTGTCATGGCATTTTCAACCCAATTATTTGCGCATTGCGCATGCGCGAAATAATTTATAAGGTGATATCCCACATCGTATCGTTTTATCGTATAATTTTTTTAAGCTTGGTGGAGTAAAAAATAATCATTTTTCAAAGAGATATGACTATTTAAAAATATAAGAAAATGGGAAATTCTGTTTCGATTGTTTCTGAGAAAATGAAAAACATAATATGAGATTTTTTTTATTTCCAAATTTTAATACTTGTAGGCCGGTCCGTACCCGCTAACGTTGACCGAGTGTCAGTGGATACTAGACGTGCTATGTATTAGGATCAGCATACACCTGAGCAAGACAAAAAATATGTATGTATTATAGTAAAAATTACTATATTAAAATTTAAAATAACAATTTCTACTTACGTATGGAGTATAGATGTTGTCCATGCCACAGAATAATAATACTCTATGAGGTCTATCGTCTATGCAATATGCGTGTATCATCATGTATGGAGGGTTAGATAAGGAGAACCAACTCATATGGGGGGAAAGTTGAAAACGTGTCCAGCTGTATACTAAAAATAAAGTTTCCATTATCTACCACAATAGCGCTGGCGTGCGAATAGTTTCAATATGAACATAGCTGTTATAAATGGAGTGAAGTTAGCTGAGTTCAAATATTTAAAAAAATTAATGACTCAAGTAGTTAGTAAAATGCTAGTATACAAAATCTCAACTATTTACGTAGTCTAAAAAACGTTTAGTAAATATAAACAAAATACTGCAAAGAGAAAGCGTAATTTTTTTCTAATTTTACGTTTGGCGCTTTCTTTAAAATTTATCGACTGCTACTGCAGAGCCACTCTTACTGGACGCGTTTTTACTGCCACTTGTTCGTGGCATTAAAAACGTTCGTTTGTTAGTCCTTATCTCTACCCTCCATAGTATCATGGTATCAATCTTTATTTTTCATCTATGGTATCAATATAGTCCATAGAGTATATTGCTACATATATAAATATAGTCTTAAGTCAATGGTTTAGTCTCCTTAATCTGTGGTCAATGGTCTACACTCTACAGCCCCCCGTGGTTCATGAATCATGGTTGTCAATTGTCAATTTTGTCATATACCCAAAGAGTATAGATAATATACTGGGAACATATACCTATTTTAAATTTTTACTTTTGTCAATTTTTGTTTTTACTTCTTAGCGATACTAATTAGTAGATTTAATAGGTTGGAATTAATTATATAAGAGTAAATATACATTTTTCCAATTGCTTAAAAAGAATTTGAAACTTTATTTATGTTTTACAGGTATACAAATTTTCAAGAAAAAGTAAAATGGAAGGCGACGGGTCAGAAAATGTAAAATCTTATTCTGGAATACCGGAAGCTGTATTTGTTGTGAGTTTTGATTATTTAATGTTACATACCTATACTTTATTAATAATTTAAAAAAACGATTATATTTATTTTGTATCACTTGATTTCAAAAAGAAAAGTTAGGTTACTTTAACACACCTGTTTTGCTTAAATTGAATAATTAAATTATTAACATTCAAAAGTTCAAATTATTGTGTTATATTATATAATTCACTTACGAAGAAAAATAATTAATGTTATTCATTGGGCTGTTAATATTATTTATTTAAGGATAATGTTGATGAATTTATGAATCTGCCAGAAAACTCTGGAGGTGTAGAAAAGGTATTAAGAAAACTGGATGAGCAACATGGAAAATATAAATTTATGGAATATACTTTAAATACAAAAAGAAGGCGTTTGCGACAGCAAATTCCTGATCTAGCAAGATCGTTAGAAGTTATTGACAAATTAAAGACCCAAAAAGAGGATATGGATACACAATTTGTACTTAGTGATCAAGTATTTTTAAAGGTATGAGCTTATAGAATATTATAGAAACCATCAAACTAAATCTGAAAATAACATCTCAATGTATAGAAAAACAAAGAATAAAATGAATGGTTATTCTATTTACTAGTTATTTCAAAGAATTATTTACCAGGAAAAGATTCAACAAGGACACATAACTTTAACAATTATTTAAGTTTTTGTAAGATGATTTTTTCTTTACAATCCATTCATCATTACTCTTTAATATGAAACATTGTATTGAATATTTATGATTAAAAAATATGATTAATTTAAAGAAAGATATTTTTTTTTCAGGCAAATATTATGCCAACAAAGACTGTATATCTATGGCTTGGAGCAAATGTAATGTTAGAATATTCTTTAGAAGATGCCGAAAATCTCCTTACTACTAATATGGCAACAGCAAAGAAAAATCTGTCTTGTGTAGAACATGATTTAGACTTTTTAAGGTATTATTAAACTACAAAATTCATACAATATTTCTCAATATTCTAAAATTCATAAATATAAGCTCAAGTATTTTTTATAAACTTTTTAAACATAATGTCTACCAAATTTTACACATCCATAATTCTTTGTGTTATCATAACACATATTTTCATATAAAACTCAGAAATCATCATACCCAAATATTACTGTATAGTAAATTGTTGAGTTTCACAAGTATTCTAGCCTAGTATAAGGCGTCTGGTAGATCAGTGACTCTCCCTACTAGTTCCCTGGCAGGGCAAGTTGGTGGCACTGAATGTGTTTACTTGTTTATCTCTGATTGAACCCGGATTCTCAAGAATCAAATCTAAATAACAGTCCAGGAAGATATGACTATTTAGTAGTTCACCAATTAAAACTTTTCAGTTGTTATGCTTTATTAGTTCCTGTATATTCGTAAAACAAACAAATATAATCTTTATAGTTATATATACTAGCAAAGCAAAATAGGCGCAAGTTCATCGAGTTGCGGAAACCAGTCTATGCTTACCATATCACAAACTAGCAAAAAGTTGAGCTTTGTGAGGGCTTGTGTTGTTTTTCTTACGGGTGATAATGTTACAACTTACAGCCATGTTAACTCTTTGGGTTTCTTACATATAGCGTTTAAGTAGTACAATAACAATCTACACAATAAACACAAAATTGTTAGAAGTTCATTTTTTTTATTGATTATATTTTTTTTTTGACAGATAACACATCTAGGTATGAAGTTAAATTACTTTGTTAAAGTAAAGTGTACTCACAAAATGCTCAGGTAGTGGGATAGTGTTAGGTCTCGCTTGGCTCACCCTAATTAACATATATTTTGTATGACATAAACAGTGTTTACCTGTTGTCTTATACAAAAATATAAAATGTAATAAGTTAAATTGACTTACAAGTAAAAAAATCTTAATATAATTGATATAAAATACTCATTTGCATTTATTTTTATTGTAGGGATCAATGGACAACAACAGAAGTTAATATGGCTCGAGTATATAACTGGGATGTGAAAAGACGTCAAGCTGCGAAAGCAAATTAGATATCATTATTCATATAATATTTATTAATTACAAAGCTTGATTATGTATACAGTATAAAATAATAACTCATAATGTACCCAAATTATTTTGTTTGCTGAATTTCTGAACGGCTTAATAAATGATTAATACTTATAATTCTATTATTTTATTATAAGTTATATAAATGTACTTATTTATTACCATTTTATAAGAATTTAATATATTACTTAGGTAGTACTTGCATTAGAAAATGCAAGTATATATTGTGCTAGGGAGTATTAGATAGAAAGACTAATGCCCATTAACTCATTTTATATGAGCGATAGATAGATAGATTTAGGGCCAGCGGGCAGCGAGAGATAGATTAAGTGTCAGCGAAGCCGCGGGTTCCGCCAGATAAAATAAATAAAATTTCTAAAATAAAAGTAGCCTAAGTTACGCCTTGTAAGTTGTTAGTTGTAACATTAGCCTATCTGCGAGATGCGAGTGAAAGTCCCGTCGCGGTGAAGGTCCAACTGTTTCAAAAGTTAGCCAGATAAAAACAGACAGACAAAAATATAAAAAAATATTTTTGATGTTGGTACCGTACATACTTTCATATGCATTTAGTGAAAAGCTTTAAATTTGAAATTACGGACACTTCAATTTTATTTATATTTATAGACTAAAGACGTAAATACAAACGTAGTTTTATTTCTAACCTTTTTGTATTTTTTTTTTTCAGAGATGAGTTATTTTTCCGTAGTAATAAGAATCATATATATTGACCCGGGTAACTAGCTAACATAATATTATGATGTATGACCAAATTTCATCCAAATCCGTCCAGTGGTTTCCTCGTGATGCGATTACAGACAGATAGACAAAATTCTAAAAAGAATAGATTTAAAAATAATATATAGGCCTCTACATCTATAATAATAAAATAAAAATAAATTTTACTCTCGCGATTTATTTTCCACGATCGGAATATCGGGAGATTCGGGACCTACTGAGAGAAATCGCGTGTTTTATTCGCAGTGCGGATACTTCTATAAGATTCCATGTGTTACAGAATTGCGGAAAAAACCGCGCGGTGAAATTTCGCAGTGCATATTCATGAAACATTTTGTTAGATACCCTTTGAAGTGGTCTATATTATGACCACACAATGTACACTCTAGTGTACATTGTGTGGTCATATAACATACTAAAGTATTCTGCAGCTTTGCCTAGACAGGTGACTATAATAGCAATAGTAAAGAATATGTATGCCTTTGCATTGAACAAATAATCAGGAGCTAAAAGAGGAATCACGTTTTCAAAATAGCTTAGAACAGCAGACTGTAGATTGTAGAACATACAATATAATACTAGTTAAGTAGTTACTCTGCGGCGCAGCAACAGGCAAGAGGTCATACGTAATTTCTGGTGTGCATTGGTCACTGATGATCATCTCTCTTTAACAGCGTTGGCGTACCCCATTGAGTTATTATTACTACGTATAGAGTGGGCGCCTCAACTAGATTTATTCAAACACCTGTATGGCCTATACAGGATTTGAAAATGGACCTCATTTTCGCAATCAGCACCCCGAGAAACCTCGAAAATGACACCCATGTCATTATTGAAAAAAAAAACCGGATGTCCGCCATCTTGGATTTGAAAATGGACCTCATTTTCGCAATCAGCACCCCGAGAAACCTCGAAAATGACACCCATGTCATTTTTTAAAAAAACCGGATGTCGGCCATCTTGGATTTGAAAATGGACCTCATTTTCGCAATTAGCACCCCGAGAAACCTCGAAAATGACACCCATGTCTTTATTTAAAAAAAACCGGATGTCCGCCATCTTGGATTAGAAAATGGTCCTCATTTTCGCAATCAGCACCCCGAGAAACCTCGAAAATGAGACCCATGTCATTATTAAAAAAAAAAAAATTAGGATCTTGTGGCTCAGTGGATGTAAAGTGGGTTATAGGTTCGATACAATTACAGAATATAAAACCTTATTGGTGTTAGGTTTTTTCGTTACGGAATTTCTCGATTCGGTCGCCGCGCTCAAAGCCCGCGATAGAATCTATGCAATAGCTTAAAAAGTAATTGTAATTAAAATAATTAGTTGTATGCTCATTAGGCAGAATATAAACAAAGTGTCCGTGTCCCTTCTGCATAGTAATCTATGATGCGGTCGCCTCCTCCCCCGCGCCCCGGGCGGCCGCTAGTGAGTAGTGGCGAACAGATTTTGTTCGCGGCGTCTACTCTAGTAATAATAACTCAATGGCGTACCCCAAGGCCACAGAGTACATTGGTATATACTGGGAACCCAAGGCTTATTACTATCGCATCATGTATGATTTATATATGTAGCAATATACTCTATGATGTATGATGTAACAATGTTTATATTATGATAACATACAATAGTTGTGTGTGCAATTTTTTCAAAATACTTCCTTTAACACCTCTAAACGGGCGAAATATTTAGTATTTTATTTGTAACAATACATGTAATCAGTCATCATTTTTTTTAATAAACTTACTAGAGACTAGAGAGTAGAGGCGTACAAAATAAGAGATGGTCAAGCTTGTGAGCCCTGGCCTGGCCAATATGAACGGCTACCCTACCCCAGCCTGCAAATTTATGATATTCGCAATAAAAAAAATACTAATCGATAGATTTTTAATAGCTCAATTCAACTACGTAGCCCTTCCAAATTGCTCACCATTAATTATAAAATTAAAAATCAATAAAGTCCTTGAAAAAAAATTCATTTATCCGTATATTCAAATTTCTATATCTTTTGATATATACAATATTTTAAATTGCTCAAAGTTCTAAAATACTGCTCAAGTTGCATTTGTAATTGCTCAAGTAGAGTTCTCACCAGCTCCACTTTCCTTAATTATTAAATAAATATAAATTAATATAAGATAAAATAAACATAAGATTTTGTCTTAATTTATCTGTTGGTATTAATTTTCATTTATTGGTAGATTCCAGATCTATTCTTTATGTTATAATATCTGAAGTGGAATCACGTAATGTGAACAATTCATAAATTCAATAAATTTAAAGAAATCCACCGAGAAACAGAATTAAGACCATAGATTAAGACGTTGAATTGGAACGATTGTCCAAGCCCGCCGCGCCGAGGCCGACCGACAATGCGCGGTGCGCATGCGCACGCTCACTTAACCTACGTTACATTTGTTACAACTATACTTTTAATTATTTAATAATCAGCGAAAGTGGAGCTGGTAAAAACTCTACTTGAGCAATTACAAATGCAACTTGAGCAGTGTTTTAGAACTTTGAGCAATTTGAAATATTGTATACATCAAAAGATATAGGAGTTTGAATATACAGATAAATTATTTTTTTTTCAAAGACTTTATTGATTTTTAATTAAATAATTAAAGGTGAGCAATTTGAAAGGGCTACGTAGTTAAATTGAGCTATTGAAAATCTATCGATTAGTATTTTTTTCATTGCAAATATCATAAATTTGCAGGCTGGGGTAGGGTAGCCAATATGAACCAAGGCTCAAATTACAAAATCTATTTAACCTGTGGTAAAACAGCTGAATTAATTGAGTTGACCTAAAGGTTGTAATTACCAGGTCAAAAAATCCCAAAAAAAAAAAAATGAATTAATTGACATTTAGATAATATTGACAAATGACAATTGACTGTTGACGTCGACGAATAGTTAGACTGGCCAGTGGCCAGTGGCCAAAGTGTACGTATAAAAATTATAATAAAGTAGGCAATTCGTTTATTATTAATTATAATTCATCTATGCCATGGTAATTAGGTACCTCTCTAAAGAAAGTAACACGTAACTGACGTAGTACCTATCCTCATATTAAAAAAAAAACTTTAAAAACGTCTGAATATACTGCTAATTACCTGCGTATGTAAAAGCTACATTAATATAATAGTACAAGTAAGTAGTTTAATGTAATTTGTATTTCATATAAAATATTATGCTTATTATTAAACATTCCTTAAATCCATAATATAAATATGTTATTGTACTAGAAATGGCACCCTCAACAGACTGGGACGAAATAAAACGTTTAGCAGCAGATTTTCAAAAAGCCCAGCTTAGCTCTACATCGCAACGGTAAGAAAAAGGCTACCTACTTAATAAAGGACTATATAAAGACACAATTCGTAATTAAAGTTAAATTGTCAGGTTACAATTGTAATAAAATATTGAAATTTTCTAGGTTATCTGAGAGAAATTGTGTAGAAATTGTCTCCAAGTTAATAGAGTTAAAATTGTTGGATGTTATTTTTACCAATGATGGGAAAGAATATTTAACTCCACAGCAGCTTGTAAAAGAAATTAAAGATGAATTGTATGTAAGAGGTGGAAGAGTAAACACTGTTGATTTGGCCAAAGAACTAAATGTGGATTTGAATCATATAAATAATAATATAACAGACATTTTAAAAGGAAAAGATGTACAATTGGTTTCAGGATATTTAATTGCTAACTATTATCTAGAAAAAATTGCAAGAGAGATAAATGAAAAATTACAACTGCAGGGTCAAATAACTGTGGGTGATTTAACTTTACAATATGACTTGCCAGCAGACCTTTTGCAACATGGGGTTATGGAAAAAAATCTTGGCAAAATTATTAATGGGAATCAAGATCCTCATGATCCTAGGATTTTCTATACTGCAGAGTATATCATGAGGACAAAAGCAAAGATTCGTGGTGCTTTAATGGGTCTGCTCAGACCAACACCTGTAAGTTTAATCATTAGCCATTGTAATATAGCTGAAAGATTATTTATGTATCTCTTTGATCAGTTGAACACTCCCGGGGTTCTCACTGGCCGTCAGGCAGGAGCACAATATGTACCTTCAAGTTATACTAAGTCTCAAAATGATTGGGTTTTAAGTTTTTACAAACAAAACAACTACTTAGAATATGATGCGTTATCAAGATTAGGTATATCAGATCCTAAAGGTTATGTAAGAAGAGTTCTGTCTAATGAAGACATGACATTTTTAAGCAGTTGTGTTATTGGATCTCAAATTAAACAACAATTAGAGATTGCTCTTGAAGAATGCATTTCTTCAAAAAGTTACTTAGATGTTGTTGCATTGCTACCATCAGTTTTATCTGAGCAAGATATAGATAATGTACTTGAACCACTTTTGAAAAATAATTCAAGATCCACAATTCTATTTGAAAAAACAGGTATAAAAATTAAAGAAAGTAATAATATTTTATCACTTAAACATATGTATATTTTGTAAATCTTATTTTATAATTATTGCTTTCAGTATTTAGTAATCATTTTGTCGAAAATTTGAAGCAAATGTGCATGCCAATTGTACAAAAGAATGTGGAGAATATAGTTAAATCTGGCAAATATCAACAATTTTACTTGGAGAAACAGCTTGTTAGAACTGAAATACAACAGCAATATGTTGATCACAAAGCAGAAAGACGTGAGGAGCGTAGAAAGAAAGCCAGTTCTGGAAAAGGAGGTGGTGGGACTCAAGGTCGGGAAACTAAAACAAAAGCTGTAAAAAAACATACAAGATCTAAACAGGTAACTCATGAATCGGATTCTGATGATGCAAGTTCCAAAAAAGCTCAAAGTCATCTTGAAATTGTCAGTGTCGAAGATGTTGAAAATGTTATAAAAGAGACATTAGAAAACGAAGGTCTTGATGATTTGTTGATTCAAATAGCAGAATATCTCCAAGGGTAAGTTTCTATTGTAAAATAAAACATGAATTTTGTATGCCTCTAGATCTAGACCTACTATATTTTTTAATTATATATTATAGTCCGTCAGTTTTATGACTATTATATCGCTTCTTTTCCTTTACAGGCAGCTTAATCAAATAGCTTTAAATACAGCAAAGGAACTAGCTGAAAAATTACTTCAAGATGCCAATCAAAGTAAAAAACAAACTCATTCATCTGCCCAGGACAGAATAAATGTTCTTGTAAATGATATGAAATTGTATGAGAAAGGCTTAAAAGTATTCCCAATTGATCAGCAAGCCCAATTTATTAAATACTTACTTAAATCTTTTGGTGGTGACATACTGTCTGAGTTCTGCAAATATGCAGCAAACCAGTGTAACCTCTCAGTACAAGTAGATGAATTGACTATAGAACAAAGGAATAAGATTATAAAAGATTTGTCTGAAGAATATGCAAAACCTTTACAAGCTCTAAATGCAACATTGTCAGAACAAAATTTGGAACAATTCTACCAGTCTATTGATGTTTGTTTATCAGAATTTGGCATGATACTCAAAAAAATTGATAAGAAAAAAGACAAGTATGTACCCACTATCTATACATTACTTTTAGAAAATTATTATTGAAATAATCCTAATTAAGTCCAAATGTAATACAATCATCACTTTTTCACTAATCAACTTGACAATTGGTTTATCTTAGGTCATAGAATGGACAATAACTTAACTGTGATAACATAATACATATTATATATAACTTGGATTTTTAACTTCACTTACATTGCTAAAAAATAGGACTTAATATTTCTAACTTAGTAATATATTATGTGGGAAATGTTTCTTTATGTATTATATTATTAATAATTACAGATTGCTCATACAAAACCATAGAGAAAAACTCATATATGAATTGGAAAACTGTGAGGATCCAGCCTTAGTGTTACATTTAGTTGCTTTGGCTTTGTTTACAATACTTAATCAGAGTATGTTGCATGCGTCAGGAAGACTAGTTCCAATTATTATATCTTTTCTAAAGTCACAATTAAAAGAAGAAGATTTTCAAAAACTGCAAAAGTATCATGGTAAGATTTTTCCATTATTAGTAAAAATAAAATACCAACTTTCTTCTAAAGTATTTAATAACATTCACTTTCAAAAACATTTTTCGAACTTTCTACAGCATACAAATTATTATGAAAATAAAATAATATAAATCCCTTTTATGTTGTGTTTTTAAAATATTGTTTTCTTTTTTTTTATCGGCTCGATGAGCCCTTAACAGATTTGTTGTAGACGATGATGATGTGAAAGAGCCGTTCCTCCAGTGAGGAAGCCGTTCCTTATTTAATTTATATTTGTTTGTAAGTCCCATATGTGTTGCCTTTTGAGCCTTCTATTATGTAAAAGCTCACACAGCGCTGCCGCTAGTGTATTACTATGAGTTCTTAAACGGTCTTTGTATGCCCTTGCTCTGTGCTCCACTTCTTCCTTAACTGTTAATTTTGTGTATTCCTGCAATTCACTGGTTTTGATAAATAGAGGTGCATTCGTTATTGTTCTGAGAGCTTTGTTCTGTACTCGTTGTAAAATTTCAACGTTTGAGTTTTTTGCCGATCCCCATAACTCAACACCGTATGTCCATACTGGTTTGATTATAGCTTTATAGATTAGTAGTTTATTTTCTAAGGTGACGTTTGATCTTCTGCCTATTAGCCAGTTAAAACTTCTCAGTCGTATGTTTAACTCTTCGCGCTTTTTCTGTATATGAGTCTTCCATGTCTGCATCCTATCGAGGTGCCTGCCTAATATTTTACAGTGTCTTGATGGGGAAGAACATCGTTACCTAGTTTAATGGGGGGACAGTTGCCCTTTTTCAAAGTTAAAGTGACATGCACCGATTTGCAAGAACTGGCCTTAATGCGCCCCTTTTCCATCCATTTGTTAACTTTGTTGAGGTGATTCTGTAAAACTAAGGACGCTACGCTGGGGTCTTGATGCTTGCAAAGGGCAGCGGTATTATCGGCGAATGTGGCAAGACGTTGTTTGTGGTAGGTATATCTGCGGTGTAAATAAGATACAGAGTGGGACCCAAGATGGAACCTTGCGGAAACCCCGCTTTTATATCATGAAAGACAGAGTAGTTATCATTAATATTTACTCTGAATATTCTATCTTCCAAGTAGGATTTTAGAAGCGTGTTTGAAAAGCAGGCCTAAATGCCAAACCTTATCGAATGCTTGTTGTACGTCGAGAAAGACAGGAGAACAGTACTGCTTTTTCTCGAGAGCTTGTCTTATTTTATGGACAACACGGTGGACTTCTTCTATAGTAGAGTGGCCAGTTCTGAAACCAAACTGATGTTGAGGGATGGAATTGTTATCGTTAAGTATTCGTGATAGCCTTCTTAGGATGATTTTCTCAAACAGTTTTGATAAGGTTGGTTGTAAAAATATTGGTTAATAGACCAATCAGAGAAGATACAAGAAGGTACAAGATGAGGTGGTTTGCCAGGCTTCGGAATCATAATTATCTCTGATATTTTCCAAATCTTTCGGACATATCCAACTCTTATTATGCTATTAATTAGGTGTGTTAAAGAGATAATAGCTTTTATCGGTAGTTGCAGTAAACCTTCAGCTGTTATCAAACAAAAGACCTTGTTTAATTCCAGGCCTTTTATTTCTCTTTGGACTTCGCGGGGTGAGCAGCTTTTTACTGGGAGAGACAGTTGCAGATCAGCTTCTAGATAATCTTGTATTTCTTTTTCAGTTTCTATATCACCGCTATTTGGAGTGAAGACTTCATATAGGAATTGGCCAAACGCCTTAGCCCGTTCTCTGTCCGTTCTAGTCCAGTTGTTGTCATTCTTTTGGATAGGATATCGTGCGACCTTAGGAGGATCTTTGGCTTAAGGATTAAGGTTAGCTAATTTATTCTGCAATGTTTCCTCTTCGATATCTTTAAGACACCGAGTTAATTCTGCAGCTTCTCTATTAAACGCTCTTTTGTCTTGGGGATGCCTAGTACAATGCCACACTCTTCTGAGTCGTCTCTTTTCTAGAATCTTTGTTTTGCTATACTTGGGTATGTTCTTACTACCTCGTTGTACTGTGGTATCCGGTGTACTTTTCCATGCCGCTGTTTAAGATTTTTAAGGTTGTTGCATAATGTTCGATGTCATGTTTTGTTTTAAGTGCTACATTCAGGTTTAAGATTTTATCTAAATAATCTCTAAATGAATCCCAGACTGTTTTTTTGGTGTATAGTCGTTCTCTTACAGGTTTTTTGATTATAGTGGTACTAATCATGGCTACAACTGGTGTGTGGTCTGAGCTACTGTCTAGACAAGTCTCCACACTAAGGTAATGGGTTGGTGTCCTTTATACACAAAAAAAATCAAGAAGATCCGGTTTTTTATTCGGGTCTGTAGGCCAGTAAGAGGGTTCACCAGTACTTAAAATATAAAGTTTGTTTTTGTCTATACTATTTTTCATTTCTCGGCCTCTGTTATTCGTGATCCCCAGTGAGTGTTTTTTGCATTCCAATCACCTCCACAGATGAATCGGTGCCCAAGTGTTTTAAAGTAGCTAGTAAATGCTTCTTCTTTAAGGTTATGCTTTGGAGGACAATATACAGCTGATAATGTTATTGCTCCTTGCTTATCATGCACCATTACTGTTGTTGCTTGTAATGGTTCAGTTTTATACTCATGGAGTAAGTCATGCTTGATGTGTTTTTTATAATTACAGCTGTGCCTGCATGAGCAGTTCTATCCGGATGTAATGTCGAGTATATGTAAAAGTTTTTTAATGTTGAGTTGCAATTTAGTATTAGGTGCGCCTCAGACACCAGAAGTAGGTACGTCGATATCTTCGTGTTGTAAAAAACATTGTATGTCATATTTGTGTTTAATTAGGCCATTTGTGTTCAATGTTGCTACTTTCAATGTGGCCATTTTAATGAACAAGTTTGTTGATGACTGTTGTGAGAAGACTCATCATTGTTGACATTTGGTCTAAAAGTTCGTCTAGCTTTGTATGTATGTATTTGTTTTGTAGAAGAGTTTCTAACTGGTTGTTATATATTGGAGTTTGCGTTTTTAGAACGTCTGCATAGGATTTGGTTTCTATACTATTTTTGTTTGTATGTTTAGAGTTTTCCATTACTTGGTGTGATTGTGGGTGTGGTTCAAAGTTCGGTTCTGCATTAAAAGGTTAATTTTGTTTGGCATTATGATATGTAGAGGTTCTTGTCGGTTTTTGTTTACCTCTTTTTCTAGACAGTATTTCTTAATATACCTCACACCCTTTATAATTAGCAGCGTGTGCACCTTCACATAACGCGCATGTGGCAGGCGTGTTTCGATCCTTTTTTGGACAGTTGGACGTTTTGTGATTTTGCGCATAATTTACACAACGATAAGGACGCATGCAATAATTTTAGAATGCCCGTATTGCTAGTGTTTCTTTTCCTGGGCTCTTCAATTATAACAATTTGGTTGCTAATGGATTTTATTGATTTAGCAGCGTTGTTATTTGGTTCATTCACTAAATTTACAAAAAATGTCGACGTTGGTTTTTTTTAGACCATACTTTATATTAATGATTTCTCCTTGTACTTTATTTCCAGTGGTCTCGATTTCTCTAATGATAGCACTGTGTGGAGTTGAATGCTGGATTTTTTTTATTACTAATCGGCAGCAACGTTCGTCTTTTCTATTGAATGTGACCTATTAGCCCATTTTCCCGTACTAATGTAATAATTTTCTTATGTGCCTCTATGTTCAATGAGTTTATTCTTAGTTGATTTTTATTTATAATTTTTAGGAAAAATGTATTGTTATCAGCAACAGTATTAATTAATTCCGTTAATTTATTTATGTCTTCGATACCATATAAAATAATAGGTGGAGGTTTGTTTGTGCGCTTCTCTTTGGATTTTGGTTCATCTTCTGTCAGGTCAATCTGTAGACCATTGTACCTATTAGTGATTTTTATAGTTTCAGGCGATGGCGTCTGCGATAATTTTTTTCGCTTGTTCCTTCTAGCTGTTGGAACTCTTGCCATTTGGGCGGACAAGGTGCATTATTGGTGTAGTTAATTGGTGTGTCGCCTTTTAGAGGAGTTGTGTTGATAGCTTCAAGCTGCGCTTTATTTCCAAGGAATTGACTTCTTGATCTATTCACAAACAAGCTAGGATGAAAGGTTTGTTGAACAAATCGTTTTCCAGTAGCATTCACTGACGTCGATGCCTGGTTACTCACATCCACGTAGTCTTCGGTAGCCAATATCTCACTCTCGCATAACATATAGCATTCCTCATTATTAGACTTTTCTATATTAATAAAAGGGGTTTGGGAGATATTCTAGTAGCATTTCCCTACAGTGCTACTGTCACTCTTTTTGGATTTATTTACCTGTTACTCGGCGTTGGGATGTTTTTACGGCTGGTTTGATGTACTCCAGGCCAACCCTCCTTTTTTTTCATCCGAGCTTGGGACCGGCAATGGTAGAGTTTAAGTAAAGTAAAATATGCAATATAATTTAGACATATAAATTATAACTGTTTGTAAATAAGCGAAAACCACATCCTTTGTATAGTAATATAATATAATCGAAATATATACGGTTACTTATTATAGTTATATTATATATCAGTTATTCAGGTCTCATGACTTATTATAACCCTACAATGTTACAGAACTGGTAACCAGTTTCTTGACTGCCGCAGGCGATGAGAAATCTGAAATTGAAGAGAACTTAAAAGAAGATATGACAATAATGAAAAATCTTGTTAGTGACGTGAAGAAATACTAAAAAAATACGTCTATAAATTCGTTTTCTTCTGTGTATATAATATTACTATTCTTAAAATGGTTTAAAAACAAAAAAGTTTTTATTTTTAATTATGTTAAACTTGTGGTTTATAAGTTTAATTAAATAACATCTAAAATAGAATTTTGGAGTTTGAAATAATTTATTTACCGCCCTTACCCTTATAATAAAACAGTAACTTGACGAAATCGATTTGCGCCTTTCACATAAAAAGTCCTAAACTGATTTTTAACTAAATTTTGTGTAGTGGTAACTTATTAATCAGTTCAACATTTAGTATACATTTTACTACAAAAAGTAAAACTAGTTGATGGTTCACTAACTGGTTCAATTGTACCTATCGACCCTATCGTTTTTAAAACTAAACTTAAAAAAATTGCATCAAAATAATGTATTAAAAAGTGTAAATCCTAATAAGGCATACAGAAAAATCTGCAATACATAATATGCAGACTCTTTTTTAACCGACTTCAAAAAAGGAGGAGGTTATATGTTCCGATGTATGTATTTTTTTTTATGTATGTTCACCGATTTCTCCGCCAACTGTGGGCCGATTTCAAAAATTTTTTTTTTGTTCGGTAGGGTATAGTTCTAAGGGGGTCCCATTATCACAAAATCAGGATCTGATGATGGGATCCCAGGGAAATCCAGGGCAACTTTCAAAATTTATAGGCACCTATTATGTTTTTTATATATTTTCTAAAGCTGTTCAAGCATTTGCGTCTGAAAATCGTAATCTCATGTGATGAGCTGATGATGGAAGGTAGAATTCTTCAAATGTTATTGTTTATCTGTGTTCACCGATTTATGCGTCAATTGTGGGCCGATTTCAAAAATTCAATTTGTAAACAATCAAAATACCTGGCTGGCACCAACTCCAAAATTAACAAAGTTCTTAAAAGTATTATTTTCTACTTTTTAGTTTTGATTTTTCTCTTTTTTGTGCAGATTTTTTGAAGTCGGTTTATTTTTTTTTTAAATAACTTATTTCAATAAATCGACACTTAGTTTTATTTCTGACCTTAAACTTGCATGACGAAATATTATGTAGGTCATCCGCTAATACATAATCATAAAATACATCAATTACTTATGTAAATCACAGTCGTCTAGTAAATCAGACCAATCAATACAGGCTAATACAATACAAATAATTTTAAATATTGGAAAATAATTTTAATATAAAATATAATAAAATTGTCTAAAATCAGTAAAGCTAAAATAAAAGTAATAGTACTTAAAGATTTTTTTTATATCGCATTTTTTTAATATATGTATAATATTATATCGCCGGACTAAATTCGTTACGTCGAATCATATTAGCGCAATTTTTCACCCATACGTAGCAAAAATTCTTCTCGCTCGCAATTTTCTCCGCTGATAAGAATATACTCTTATTAGGTAGGTATAACTCGACAAATGGCCATATTATTTTAATAAATGTTATTGTTTTAAGGTATACCCTATATCGTAACATTTTAATTTCAGTTTCCTGACTTGTGCCAAGTATTCGTCCATTTTTCAAATTGTCATTAAATTCCAACTTCTGCTTTAGGCTAAGAAATTCTTCTTTAAAGCCTTCAACTCATTTTAATAGGTACAGAGCCGGCGTTAGAACTTCCAGCACCCTGGGCGAGATTTTCTACGGCTCCCCTGTATCGATAAATTATTCTGAGTCCTAAAAAGAAGGCCAACTGTTTCTGTGAACTCTACTGTTTATGTAAACTCAACTGTTCTGTTCTGTAAATTCTGTTTCTGTTCATTACATTTTGGTAATTTAGCAATTTTAGCATTGCCCATAAAATGCCAGAAACCATCTGTTATATTTGTGGCGAAACACCCAAATAAAGCGGAACTCTAGCCAGTCATCCACGTCCCCGTCCCCACCTCCACCTTTGGCGTTCGTGCTGCAACACTATGCAGATAAGCATAGAAAGCAGGGCGAATAAGGCAATAATTCTGCGCCTCAAAACAGAATCTACTTACTAGGGAGGATACCCGAATAAACCGAGTCGGCCCATAGGCACCGAGGTGACATCCCCACACTTGGGGAAATAAGGTGCAGAGCAACGAGTACACTCTAGCGTCACAGAGGCAGTGGAACGCGCCTACAAATTCACATCACTCGGTAGCTGCGTGTCAGAAACAGGAGGAACCAAAGAGAACATTACTTCAAGTATCGCCAGAGCACCAACAGCCTTCACACAAATTAGACCCTTATGGAAAAATCATGGAAACTGATACGAAGAATAGAGCTCAAAATCTCCTGTTCCAATATAAAGACCGTACTGCTATACCGCATACGAGTGTGAGACATGGAAGGTCATCAAGAACATCTCACAGCAACTTCAACAAAATCTCCTGTTCCAATATAAAGACCGTACTGCTATACCGTATATGGGTGTGAGACATGGAAGGTCATCAAGAACATCTCACAGCAACTTCAAGTCTTTGTGAAACGATGCCTTTGCAAAATCCTCGGTATTTACTGGCCCGACGAAATCACCAACCAACACCTTTAGGAACGCTGCAATGAAGTCCCGATCGCCCAACAGATCAAACTTCGTAAATGGAGCTGGACAGGTCACACCCTCCGAAGGAATGGAATCCCTAAGTAAAACGTAAACGTGGCCGTCATTATACATAGTCATTTATAAAGCAAAGGCCATCGGCAAAACCTGGAGCGAAATTAAACGTTAAACTCTAGACCGAAAGAATGGCGATGATCATTAATGTCCGGCATTAAAAAAGGAGAAAAATAAGAAATGAAAAAGAATTTGGTCCAAAGAATGGTACATGAATGAATGGTACATGATCAGAATGACGTTCTGACGACGCCGCCGACGGCGTCACAAATAAGCTCACGCTACAAAATCCAACGCATAACTAAGCCGAGTTTATTTTAAAGGGCCCCGGAGACGGTCAAACAGTTTGAGTCAAACCTTACGTGTTTGATCAAACCGTTTGAGCTCGGTTTGAACGATTTGTCAAACGGCACTACGCAGTTTGGTTCGGTACGCGGTCGTAATTAGACTTGTGACATATACATACGCCTTTTTATTTTTATTGAAGTAATGTTTTCTTGTCACCTTCCATAATTCAGGTGCTTCTTGACATAATGATAATAGCAAAGAAGTGAATTCACAATCAGAATGACGTTCTGACGACGCCGCCGACGGCGTGTTTACAATTTCAATATCTTCGTCCGATATCTTCGTCACAAACAAGCTCACGCTACAAAATCCAACGCAAAACTAAGCCGAGTTTGTTCAAACGCGTCGGAACACGATCAAACGGCGCGTCAAACACAACAAAATTATGAATTTTCATCAAACGTGCTTCAAACCCGTAAATGTTTGACAAACCGTTCAAACCTCCTGTGTAAACGATCAAATTGGATTGAGTCAAACCAAAATCTACGTGTTTGAGTCAAACCGTTTGACCGTCTCCGGGGCCCTTAACGCGTCGGAACACGATCAAACGGCGCGTCAAACACAGCAAAAATATGAATTTTCATCAAACGTGCTTCAAACCCGTAAATGTTTGACAAACCGTTCAAACCTCCTCTGTAAACGATCAAATTGGTTTGAGTCAAACCAAAATCTACGTGTTTGAGTCAAACCGTTTGACCGTCTCCGGGGCCCTTTAGATATTATAAATTGTACAAGCCTTTGAGAGAGCAATAAATGAAATTGTTAACTATTGAATACTATTTTCTGTAAACCCTTCTGAACTGTTTTACTATTTAGTACTACTTAATCTTATTTTATTATTTTAACATATTTACATAAAAATACATAAGGGACTAAACACAAATATCAAAAAACGTTGAACATTGAAGGGACGGGGGACTTTGAAAGAAAGACAATTAAAATTTAAAATGGATTTGGGCACCTGAACTTTCATCCAATCCACACTCACAAAATGAGTGGTCCCCTATAGTTATGGTAGCCAGCTGAACATAATATTATTTGACTACAAGTACATGCGTGCAAAAATCCTAACGTCACTATCGAAACTCAGAATGACAAGTGTCACTTGTAAACGACAGCAGACACTAGACAGCTTTGTAATGAAAACTTTTTAGATTTTACCTACAAACTTCAAATTCAAAGTTTATGAATTTTGAGACACGTGAAGTCGTGTTGTAATAGTGCTTGTTGTTGTTTAAAATATATAATGATGGGTTCGAGATTTTTTTGAATCTAAAACATATATGTTCTAAATTAAATATGGGATATTAATAGTAAACAAAAACGTACAATCCGAATAACTTACATATTAGAAGAAATCATCGTGTATCCAATCAAATAAAATTAAGTCGTCAAGAAGGCCATGTGCTTATATTTTAAAAAGATTTGGATTTTTGTAAATAAACTTCATATTATTAAAAATGGAACTATCACCAATGGAGAAAAGGGATTTACTGTCAAAAAATAATGAAAATCTTCCAAAAATTGAAAGAAATGGCCTAGCCATTAATGGGGAAACATCAAGAAATCCTCCTGATGGAGGATTTAGAGCCTACATCGTAGTTGTTGGTTCATTTCTAACAAATGGATTGTTGTTTGGTATTATTAATTCCTATAGTATAATCCTTACTGTACTTCAGAAAATTCTTAACGATGAGCACATACCAAATGCTGAAAGCAGAGCTGGTAAGGAAAAATATTTTTCTATATGTGAATAAAATGTAAATATACATAAAACTTACATTATGAAAGTCTGCTAGGTACCTTTTTATTTCAATATAATTTGCAGACACATTTTAACTACTATTAACTTGTGTATGTCTTTTGGGCTCAACTGTACGTAGTGTGCCGTTGATTTGAAACTTCAAATATTTTTCATAAATAGATATCACTATAATTAGTCTATTTATGGGTCATTTCACGAAAATCGGGATACTTTTGATGTTGTTTTGTCCTAAACCTTTTTAAGATGCTCTTGGATACTTGAGTAGTGTATATTATATGTAATTGATTAACTATCTTATATCTAAAAGTACCAGTCATTTTTGCTTAATTTTAGGAGAAATTTAGAGGTTTTAAAATTTGGGCATCTAGGGACTGATAGGTATTGTTAGGGGAGTGATAAACAATAATAATATTGTAATAAAATAAGTTGGCTATGCATTTGTAATCATATTTATTTGTAAAATATTTGAATATAATCACATAAGACAAAAAATTAGCTTGTTAACACTTCTTAACAAAAGTAATAATCAAATAATAGAATTCTTCCAAAGAAATTATTGTACAATCATTAGCTATTTGCTAAGTGTGTCACTTCTTTGGTATTAAGAAAACCTCAATCAAAAAATAAATAGTTATTTATTATCAAAATAATAATTAGTAATACCTACTTCTTTTTTATAATAATCAGTCATTAGTCAAATTATTAGACAACCTATACAATATTTTTAAATCCTTTTTTATGTTACTCTATAAAAGTAAAAACAAAAGGCCTTAGCTTAAAATAAACTAAACAAAATCAATGTTCTAACTAATCAAAGCTAACAAAATCTTTAAGAGTTATAATATATTTTTGTCTTAGTACTTGGACTTATTAGTTTCTCTGTATCATTATTTAGTTACATAGAAGACTTAACAATATCTTAATAAAATAATTTCACTTTTCAAAAACATTTATAGCCTTTTTAAAATGGTAAAACACTATCACCTTTGACAATCAAACAGGGCATCAAAAGTTTGTAATCACATCTTTATAAAGTATGTCAGCGACATCATCTTCATCTAATTTAAATAAGTTTCCTTCTTTATTACATACCTTAACATATGTAACAGTCAATTCTCCTTCTTCGTCATCATAATATGAACAAATTACAGCATTCTTTCTTTTTCACTACAAATTTTACTAAAACGTAATCACCACTGCCATAGCTCACTTTCATTTTATCTTTTAAATTCTTATTTATGCCTGCTTGTTCTATAGTTTTCGCTTTTACGTAGGTTTTGTAGTGGAATATCCTCTTCAGAATCTGTACTACAAACGTCAACTACTTTGAGACTTTTGGATTGGTTGGTGTGTTTCAGAGTACCTAATTTATGATGATTGCAAGTTGTGCTACAGAAACAGCTCAATGATTTTATAATAAGTTTATTTGGAGAATACGTGTAGCCCGTAACTTCATGGACTAGAAGTGTACCTTTGATGGCTTGTAAGTTGTAGGTTATTTTCATTATCTTTGATCAGTTTATGAACCGTCTCAATATCGAAATTTTCAATAACAGATTTTTTTATTTCGGGGCAGTTTTCACGTAAAGTAGCAGCAAAAGTGTATAAATTTGTTACATCGGCTTTTTGTGCAATACCTTTGTCTGCAGTTTGATTGCAAGTTGCACCCCACCTGCTTCGAGGTAATTCCATGAAAAAGTCATTACATTTGGATGAAAATCTACAATTTTACAAGCCAATATAATATTGTGACCAACGACCGCAAACAACTTATTATTAGTCTATAACTTCCCAGTTTCTAAACCCAAAATAAAAAAGCCAATCGTTAATTAATGTAGTATTGTGCTTTTTATTAAAATATGCTATATAAATAACATAACCTCTAAATGACTTTTTCGTCCCCTAATATCATTTCATAAAGTTTCTAGGTCACTTATAACCTAGATTTAGATATTTTGTTATTATAACATTATATAAAATGTCATTCTCTAGCTATATCAATCAGTCCCTTGCTCAATTATGATCTAGGGCCGACGGTCCGCCAGGTCTGCCGAAGCAGACCACACGGCCAAGAGGGTTGTTCTACATTCCACTCTGCTATTCAGAGAAGTACCAGGAGCAACCCTCAAGACATATCGGCCACAAAAGTGGGACCCTCCCTGCGCATTTCAGTCCTCCCGCCACGACAAGGTGAACGCATGTTTGGGGTGCAATTTAATGTAGTCATTAATTGTTATTAGATAGATACATAATTTTTAATATTCAATTAAATATTTAAAATACAAAAGTGATTGAAAATAACATCTAATATACAATAAATATTTAGAGTTAAACTAAAAAACTTAAAAAATGGCGTCAATTTTTATGTCAAAATTACTAAGTTTGATATTGACAATCGAATTATTTTTATTGAAACTACAAAATATTAATAGAATTTGGTGTATGTACGGTAAACAAGACAATTGTTAAATCAAATAAAGTATATAGTTGATACATCTATAAATATGCCCAAACATAAACTTTTGGAGTGTGGACATGCCTAATGATATTTTGGGGTCTTTATAAGAGATTTCAGATTTATTTTCAATATGTTTATTTCTAAATATATAGGAAATGAATAAAACGCATTGCGAGCTGTTACTTAATAATTTTGGAACAAAATATTACTAATTATACTATGTGAAATGTGTCGCGGACAATGAGTGGTACGATTAGCAAAGAACTATTTTATAGTTACTATTAGTTTGCTTATTTTAGGTATTGTTATCCTCAGAATTTTATAAATTAATTAGGAAGGAATAGTTTTCATCAGTTTTATCATAACATTCTGATTAAATTATTGAGAAATAATGTTTAAGCTCAAAACACTATTATTGTACCTGCTCGCTAAATAAAAATGAAACGCGTTAATTTCTTTGTTTTTCTTAAATACATTAAAAGCAGATAAAACTTTAGTATTGAGTGTGACCCCCTCTTGCTGAAATCACAGCTTGCATTCGTCTGGGCATGCTAGCGAGTATATATCTTTTATGGTTTCTTGGGGAATACGTTCCCAATTCCTCTCTGATGGTCTGCGGAGCCGGCTGCACTGATCTCACTCGTCGTTTCAGAACGTCCCAGACATGCTCTATGGGATTGAGGTCCGGACTTCTAGCTGGCCAGTCCAAACGACGAATTCCGACTTCTAGCATATACGCTTCCACACCGTCAGACCGATGGGCGCGAGCGTTGTCGTCCATAAAAATTGAGTTTTCGCCAAGAGCGGTTAAAGCGGGGTGTGCATAAGGAATTAGAACTTCCGTTATGTATCGGTGTCCAGTCAGTGTACCGTTTTCGATGAAGTCTAACTCCGTACGATCCATAGAATTTATTCCTGCCCAAAACATAACAGAGCCCCCTCTATAAGGTGTCATTTCTTCAAAACATGCCTCTGCAAAGCGTTCTCCTCGTCTACGTAGCACACGCCGACATCGGTCTTCACCATGCAGAGATATCCTGGCTTCATTGGAGAACAATACCCTATCCCAGTCTTCATGAGTCCATGACACACAATTACGAGCGAAGCTAAGCCTGGCAACTCGATGTCCACGGAGTAATTTAGGGCCGCGTGCCGGGCGATGGCTGTGTATATTAGCAGCAAGAAGCCTCCTCCTGACCGTCCATAGACTAATTTGCACATTTCTTACTTCTTCGAGGCTGTTCTTGAGGTCCAGTCGACCGACTCACATTTAACCTCTGAGCCACGAAGCATTGACTGCAACCTTCTTCAAGCAGCGCAATAATTGTGCTCGCTTTTATCACTTTATCTACCTACCATTTTCGAGATTGCTAAACAGCAATAACAATACTTTTAAATGTCAAGGACATCAGATAATTTAATAAAAATTGACAAAAAGTTAATTAGAGTCGATATTAACTATAGGGAATTCGCGCCACAAAATGTAGTTAAAAGTTGTTTTCTTTGAAAACCAGGCTCAGTCAAAAATTTGAATTTGGAATGTACTCTTATAAACATAATGGCACTTTTATAATTGGCCAGTAACATGTTCAAATGATTAAAATCTTTTTGATATTTTATTTTTTTCAGCCAGGAAGAAAATCAAAACCGCCCGTTTTTTTTGCAAATGAGTGTATAACATTCCTACCAATATGACCCATCATATGTGATTTTAGTCGTTTTCGATGCGTTTTTTTCGTAAAGCATTCAGTGTTGTTTGATGGAAGGTAATATAAAAGTGCTGCTCGTCACTATTGTTAAAGTTTCTAATTGCAATGGCTTAGAACGTAAAAGGTGGTCCTTATCAGTCGCAGAAAAGCGAAATATCATAAATTATGTTGACGAAAATCCTACGATGAAAAAATTTAACAAAGCTAATATATAAATAATAAGTTCGGGATTCCCGCAAGTATACAAGGAAAAAAATTTTACCTTAATATTTTTTAAATAGGAAATACACACAATAATTTGATAAAAATGTGTTATCATTTATGAGTAGAAGTTGAGGCGAATAAAATTATTTTTTTACCTCTTTAATTTTATAACAACTTAACCGCAATATAAAAAACTTCTGAAAACGTATTACTCGATATAACGAATATTTGTTCCCTTCCGATTTGTTATACTCGTATAGAGGTTGCACTTTAACTAACGTTAATTTCAGTCTTAATAATTGCTTTGTTTATTTCTTTTAATCACACAAATTCACTTTTAAGCAGTTATATCCAATAATTATAAAACGATGTTAGCCAAAAATCATACAGGTGGCGCTAGGCTCTTTTAATTATTTAAAAACAAAAATGACTACATAACAATTTCGACAATCTTGTCTCGTCTCGAGTCTCGACCCAAAAGTCCCGGGATTTGAGACAGCCAAAACTACGAAAATTCCCGGGACTTCGAGACACGAGACTTCCCGGGACCCAAACCCTAACCAGGAGCAACCCACAAGACACATCGCCCACCAAAGTGAGGCCCTCCCTGCGCATTTCGGCCCTTCCGCCACGACAAGGTGAACGCATGTTGGGGTGAACCATATTCAAACCTCAACCTAACCTAACCAATTTAATGTAGTCATTAATAATTGTTATTAGATATGAATAAAACATGACTTTTAATATTCAATTAAATATTTAAAATACAAAAGTGTTTGAAAATAACATCTATATGTACAATAAATATTTAAAGTTAGAAACTTAAAAAATGGCGTCAATTTTTATGTCAAACTTACTAAGTTTGATATTGACTTAACCAATATACTATACTATGTAGTATGTAGGTACCAGTTTTAATGATATAATTGTTATTAGGAAGGAATAAAACAAGATTTTTTATATTAATGTAAACATTTTAAGTACAATAGTGATTGGAAATAACTCTTAATGCAGAATATTGCATCAATCTTAGTGGAAAATATCAAAAAGTGCGTGTATGAATGTTACAAAATTACATACTAAGGTGAAATTTTAATCAAGTGGTATCAAGTGTATCAAGTTGTATCAAGTGGTAGTGCCATGCTTGTTACCTTCGGGTAGCAGCCGAATGGGCCGGCACGCCCCGTATAGTACCACTCTCTCACAGAAGACCGGCGTGAAGTGGCAGCTATGCTGTCGCGTTTCGTCCGGTAAGTGAGAGTCCGGGAGGCCCACTCCCCATCCCTCCTCCCATCCTTCTCCCTCCTCCCTCCCTCCCTTTCCTGAAAGGCCGGCAACGCATCTGCAAGCCCTGTGGTGTTGCAGATGTCCATGGGCGGAGGTGATCACTTACCATCAGGTGAGCCTCCTGCCCGTTTGCCCCCTTAGTCCCATAAAAAAAAAAAAAAAAAAAAAATTTTTTTTTTGAAAAAACTATAAGAGTTTGAGTTTATTTGAGTTTTGAAGAGACTAATTCCGAGTTGTGAAATATTATATATAAACTTATTATAGTGATATCTATCTGTGAAAAACATTTGAAGTTTCAAATCGACGGTTCACTTTGTACAGTTGAACCCTTTTTTTTAATAAATGATTTATTCTTATGAATGAGTGTTGATGTTTATATATTACATCATACCTATAAATTAAAATTATTTTTTTTGTGGTTAATAATGTCCCAACATATTTATTTATTTAAGTATAATATGATATAATTAAATCTCATATTTATTTACAATAAAGGAAATTACAAGTAAACTTAACTATATATACAAAGCAAATGTACACTTAATTATTACTGTACAAGTCGTGTCCGCGTGGAATAGTGGCAAGAATGCTAGCTGCATTCCCCCGTTGAATGGCAATGCCGAATCTTTGGGTGAAAAGTGAGCCAGCTCTCCTGCCAGCAGTAAAGGCGATAAGACGACGTGTTATGTCTTTTAAAAAGTGCTTAGCACTTTGACTCCATGGGCTAAGGGTTTCTACAGCTATATATATATATATATATATATATATATATATATATATATATATATATATTTGTCTTCGTGGGTGGCCATTGGCCAGCACTAATTGAGCACGAATTAATGCTAGATTGATTTGATGCTGTATTACGCGGCAGCGTTTTAGAAGCAGACGTTGCTAGCTTAATTAAAAGCTAGCAGTTTTCTAATTTTTGATCAATCTACTGCACCGTAAAATTTAATTTTGCAGCATTAAAGTAGCACTAAATGAGCTTAAGCTTTTTAAGCTATTTGGCCCAATTAACCTTGCTAGCTTAACATAGGTCTAAAAAAAGTATAACTTCGAAAATCTTTGATCCATTGATCTAGTTTTACTGTGCAAATTAAGGCTAACCAAAATTATACTCTAATATCATTAATTGAGGAGTAAACATAATTAACATTATTATTCACTGAAAAGTTATGCTTAAATATAAAATTAAAATAAAGAAGCAATTCGAATCCACTGGTTTACAGCCCAGTTGAGCACGCGGCTTTTTGTTGCCGGCAATTGTGTAATAACGTTCATCTAGCTAGCAGTCCACTTGATTGTATCAATTTCATTACCCATACGCAAATTTATTGACACAGACTTTTGATATCGCAGTATAAATTTCAGCTTTAACAAGTTTATTTTTACAAACGAGACGAGTAGATGTGATACATCAACAAATCAATCTGATAGATAAATCAATTTATTTTGTCAATGTTTTTGAATAAACTGAATATGATTAATGTTGATAAAAGGATCAGAAAATATTTATACCCTAGCAGTAACAAGAGCTCCGCCATAATTAATACTTTCAATCGCAACAAACTTCTCACGATCACTCGCTGGGAAATAATCTATAGATTACCTGAAAATTTCAACAAAACTGCACCACCGCACCACCGTTTCGGAACCCATCGGAAATATATTTGTGAGCCGCATGCTTATTTTTTTTGATACCTTGGGGTTCATAAGTTTTAGGAAATTTTAATATTTTCTAGTAATAAATGTAGCCTGTGCTAAGTCAGGTATAATGGAGCATTCTAAAGGTGAAGGAATTTTTGAAATAGGTCCAGTAGTTTTTGAGTTTATTCACTGCAAACATACAAAAATAGCAAAATTCAAATCTTAATATTATTAGGTACTAATATTATAGATAAATAATATGTTCACTAGAAATTATTACTAACACCATATAATATAAGGTACATCAATCATCTTGGTAATTAATCAAGATTGTAGGTAAACTGGCACGCTTTGAAGTCATTAACAAGAGAATTGAATTGAAAATTGTAGGCAGTTACATTATATAGACACATCAAAGTTTATAGTGCTACAAGCAATTCCCGCGACTCCGTCCGCGCCCGAAGGTTGAAAGTTTAGGGTTATAAGAATTTTTGATGCCAAATCATAAAGAAGTGAAAAATATAAATTTGGTCTAAAAACCACCACCCTTATCATCGAAGAGAACGTACCAAATATACACAAAAAATCATAAAAATCACGGGATTTTCAACCGACTTCCAAAAAGGAGGAGGTTATCATACCGTTCGAAAGTCCATCGCAAAGGCAAGATAAATCTGTCCGTCCTGACTGGCACCGACTTCAAAATTAACTAAGTTCATAAAAGTATTATTTTCTACTTTTTAGTTTAGACTAGCTGTGCCCGCGACTTCGTTCGCGTGGATGTCGGAACTTAACAATGTATTTTTTGTGCGAAGCGCTGTTGGAGGATACCGCGATACAAATCATTTTTTTTTATTTATGCTAGTGGTTCTTTATAAACAACATTAGCTGTGGAACCATCAATACAAATAATTATCAGTCAAAATAACTTTTCCATCTTCTTGTACGGGGTATGTGCCATCGCCTATTTGTAACAATAAATTGGAAAACTCCTGTGCATTTTCGCAGCCTCCTAACTGTGCACGCATATTTATACTCAGGTGTGTAGATGAGTGAGACCAAATTCACATAACCCTAATTTTACTTCTGGAATTTCTCTACTTCTTCACTTTAAACTCAAATATCTTTTGATAGTCTGAACCGATTGCAATGAAACAAAAACTAAATGTTACTTCAAGTTACGTTCGATCGTTGTGTATAAAAGTTATCTACATTGCTTTCGTAAATTTTACGTGATGCCCGGATAAATAAACAGACAAACCGACAAACAGACAAAAATTCTAAAAATGCTGGAAATGGGTTCTATTGGTTGTCCTTTAACACCCTGGCTATTTTTTTTTGTAATTTTTTTTTTTGATGTACAAAAACGACTTTTCTACAGTTTTATTATATGTAGGTATATAGCGTCGCCGTCAGTGCAGGACCTTCTAAATGCAAAAAAGTATTTTGTACAGTAGACGATAAAAACTTTCTTAAAAGCGATGCGAACAATTTAATACAACTTTTTTCACATTATTCGTTTATTTATTTTATAGCCATGTTATAAATAAGGATTTGAGTTGCAAAAGCAAATTAAAGAATTCAATAATGCACTTACATGGAAATGCAGTAACTAAATTGATAGAATTTATGTAGATACAAGGTAATGTGTTACTCATAGAAATAAAACAATATTTTTTTAAGTAATTTTATTACTAATGAAAGAATATGAACACAATTAAATTCAATCTAATTCAATTCTCAATTCAATTCTCTTTGATTTTCTTTAGGGCGCTTTCTTTTTGTGGGGTTTTCGGTCAGCATTGTCCCTCTTATACTAGGTTCATTGTCAGTGTCATTTGTAGCAACACAATTTTCATTTGCTTCTTGGGTTGGTGCCACAGAAGGGGGTATTTCGATATTGATGGGTCCTTGTTTCTCTTCTGAAGCATTTTTTTCCCTTGGTTCTATTTTTTCAAAGCTATCGTTTATATTATCTAGTAAAATTGTAGGTTCTTCATTTACTTTTGTATTATTATTTAGTATTTCCTGACTTGTAGTTGTATGGTTTGTTAATTTTACATTGTCATTGGCATTATTCACTGTAGATACACAACATTCTAAAATAACTGTTTGTTCAAATGTTGGTGATTCAACAAAAGGATTCTCTATTGCGGTTGGTTTATTTTCTTCTGTAACAGGCACTAATTCTGTTAAATTGTGAGTTGATATCTCTTCTAATGTATCAAAACTATCGCCAATCAATTCTGGTAACACAAAAGGTTCTTCATTAACGTGTACTTCAGTTAAATTAACATTGTTATTATCATTATTTATCACAGGCAACAACTCATCAAAAGGCTGAATGTCGGACAAAAATTCTTCAACAGGAGACAAAGTATTCTGCTTATTAGTTTTACAAGTAATTGACGTAATCGTATTACTCTCATTCATGGTATTTTCTTTTAATAACACCTTTCTCTGTTGGTGACAGTTTTGGTTAATTTGTGAATCACATTGAAGAGCCATCAGTAGAATCTTTTTATTTCTTTTATTTTTCGAAGTCAACATCGTGTTCGTGACTGTGGACGAAAGAAATGATGTTGTATTAGTAAAAGTATTAAATCAGTGTATTAACTACGTTGTTGCTGTTCATTTATAAATAAGATTCGTTCCTAGATATAATGAGTAACTCAAACAAAACCAATTTAGGTATACGAGTAACAACCGAAAAGCAAAAAAGTAAGAACAACTTGAACATACTTTTCATAAAATTCAGCTGTATGATTACTATATTATATACATTAAGTTTTAAAGGTCTATTTTTTGCTTTAAAATAACATTTACGTAAGTATAATCTAGTGTTTCTTTTTAAAATTTAACGCAATAACTTCTAACTTTTAAGACTTTTTTAAAATACCTAATGCATTACCTTCTAAGTACACCGCAAAGGTTTCAAACAGTCACAATGTTATATTATGTCATCAATATAATAACTTATTAAATATATTACTTACATGTCCTTTTTTATGCTGGAACTATAATTAAAACAAAACTTTACACTCTTCTAACTAACGAATTGTTTTAAACTGCAGTTACAAGGTGCTGCACTAATATTTTTGAATTGTTATTTAGATTTAGAAGGTACTAGATTGTACTGCTTTACCGACCAAGCGTGCTTACAACCTAGTTTATCGTTTCATCACTAGATGGCGGGATACTTAATTTAATCATTTTGACGAAAAAAATGTTTTCACCAAAACATGTAGTTAAAAGGTCCTGCACTGATGCCGACGATAGATTTGTTTAGTTTGGAAGTCGGTTTTTGTTTTTTTGTTAAAAATAATTTATTAAATATTAGACTAGATATATTTTTAGCTATCACAGTTTATTTTTTAAGCCAATGCTTATACAAGTTTTAGTAATGTTTTATAGATTTATGTGAGTTTCATTTAGTTAGAAATATAACGACTTTTTTGTAAAATGTCGTCAATGTCATGAATAAAAAAAAATTAAGATTTTTTTCCTGTTTGAATCAAGAAAAAAAAATATAAACTACATTTTCCTATTATTGGAGTGTGTAAAAAAACATTTTTAGGAATATACACGAACATATTACAATCAGTATCGATAAACTACAATTTAATGATACAAAGAAGAATTTATCTCGTGGGTGAAGTAGTGACCTGATTAGATTACAGGACATTGTGTTCCACTTGCCAACTTTAACTCTTTAATCTTGAACTTTTTGAATTGTGCTGATTGGTAGAATCAGGAATAGTTAACTATGTTATAAAATATTTATTAATTCGGAAATGAAGTTAATTTGTATTAATTTCACTAAAATCAAGTTTATTTCATCCCATAATGTAAGATCCTACATTTCACGGAAATTGACTATTTACTGCGTAAATTACAAAGTACCAACATTTTCCTACTTCGCAAACAGTGTTTAAGGTTGATTAGGTACAGTCTTCTAGGTAACTTCTAAAAAGGAAGCACTCATCCTTGTTACCAGCTCTTCCACTTAATCTGTGTAATTCAATCAAGAAGTTAATGAACAATATTAACTTTAAGTTACATGAAGTTACGTATATTATGTTAATATTAAATAAACTTTACATTTAGTACAATCTTGTGGTACTGATAAGGATTATTTGTTTGTTATTTATGATGACCTACATATTGTTTTTGTTTTTATACGCGTACGTACGCAACTAGGGTCATTACATCCGCTTTCGAGCAGTGTGGAGCTGTGAAGCTATTGTAAATGTTTACATTACAATTTTACCCAATCAAAAATTTATTAGTATGCTTAGTATGTTCTTTTCTATTCAATTGCTACTTGAAAGAAAATGAATGCTTTTTATAGTTAATGCATAGTAGACCAGTGCCAATCCTGTTAGAGGAAAAAATAATTCTCAGCAGTTTACTACTATATAGTCGGAAGATTTAGTTGATGATGTAAATAAATAAATAAAGCCTTTATTCAATGTTAAAAAAATCATAATATACAAATGTGACATCTTACATTATTATCATTTTGTTTCGTTACATAAGGAAAGGTGTTATATTTTGTTTACATGTGTATATCTATGTATATAATATATATCTATGTATGCCTCGGTGGTGTAGTGTCTAGCATGTACGGTCACACACCGAGAGGTCCTGGGTTCGAGTCCCGGGTCGGGCCAAGTTTAGTTATTGAATCTTTCTGTTTCGTTAGCCTCAGTAACAGCCCGGAGTTGGGAAGTTGGTGGTGGTTCACCCCCGTGCCTCGGAGAGCACGTAAAGCCGTCGGTCCTGCGCCTTATCTCTCACTGGTCGTGTCGAGTAGTCGTCCCACCGGAGTATGAGAGTGATAGGAATAGAGAGTGCACTTGTGTCTGCGCGTACACTTGTGCACTATAATATCTCCTGCGTACTTGGTCTGTCTCAATGAGATTGGCCGCCATGGCCGAATCGGTCGGAGAACATTATTATCATTATTATGTATATATTATATTCTTTTCAACCGACTTCCAAAAGGAGGAGGTTATCAATTCGTCTGTATTTTTTTTTTTTTTTTTTTTTTTTTTTTATGTTTGTTAGCTCATAACTTTGAGCTGGGTGAACCGATTTTGATGATTCTTTTTTTATTTGAAAGGTAGTGCTTCCCATGTGGTCCCATTTTAATATTTTCCAGTTCTGATAATGGCATCCATGAGAAAACCATAAAAGTCTTAAATTTGCATTAAGTATTTGCGTGACAAATGGACGCATAACTCAATATCACGCCAACCGATTTCGATGATTCTTTTTTTTATGGAAAGGGTATACTTCAAGGGTAGTCTGATGAGAGTTTGGTAAGGTTCTGATGATGGGATCCATGACAAAGTATCGGAACTCTTCAATTCTTAGGAGCAAATTAACGATGCTCGGCCAAATCTTTTATAGGCTATATGGATATTTGAGTCACGTACCGTAACTGATGATGGAAGGTACAACTCCTCAACGGTTAGCAGTTTAAAGAAAATTCTTTCAATATAATACGCAATTATGAACGGATAGTTGTATACTTTCAGGCTATTAGGTTTACCTCATAATAGAAGGTAAATTTTTATAGCCATTAACACAATACGTATCTACTTTCCGCAAAAAAGTTAAAAATAAATTATTTTTAACAAAAAAACAAAAACCGACTTCCAAACTTAATAAATCTAAACTAAAAAGTAGAAAATAATACTTTTAAGGACTTTGTTAATTTTGAAGTCGGTGCCAGCCAAAGCAAAATAGCCCTAAATAGATACATATTTGATTAATCTATCAATTTGTAAACATAATCAAAATACCTGGCTGGCACCGACTCCAAAATTAACAAAGTCCTTAAAAGTATTATTTTCTACTTTTTAGTTTAGATTTATTAAGTTTGGAAGTCGGTTTTTGTTTTTTTGTTAAAAATAATTTATTTATAGTTATATCGGTGGTGTTAGTAGTTGCCTCACGGGCCTCGTAGGCTTCCGCCAGTTTTTTCCAACTTTTCCTATCTCTAGGTTTTGACATCCAATCTGGTCCAATTTTTTCCACGAAAACCAATCGAACAGAATTTGTAGAGGGGTCTGTAGTGGTTCTGAAACTGATTTCAAAATTTCATTTGATATGTTGTCTTCACCAGGCATCTTGTCATTTTTTTGTGTTCGAATTGCCAGTTCCAATACACTTTTTAGTTTTTTTAAGAAAGTTACTTTTAGTTTCCGTTGTTATTGTATACATTTTTATAATATGTTGTCGTTTCCTTAATAATTTGTGGTTTTCTGCTTACTATTTTTCTTCGTTTTAATATTTTCTATCCACTACTTTTTGTCTTTTAGTTCTTTATAAGCTTTTTTTACCGCTCCAAATTTTTCCTTATAATTTTTTAACTTATTTAATTGTACATGGGCCATTCCATCACAAACGCTACCGAGGGTGATAAATATATTCGTTTCGCAATAAAGATGGACATAGAAAGAAAACATTTCAAATTTTAATGTGTGACGAAAAAAAACTAGAAGAAACACGTATATTTTAAGTTAATTGGTTTTCAAAATCTGTACTGAAGTGAACTGGCTAAATGAGCGTAATGTTACCGGCTATTAGAAATTTGAAAAGAAAAAATCTATCAATCTCACCGTTAGTTAACCGTTTTGCCGTTTAAGACTACCAATATATCACGTGTATTTTTTAGTAACTACAAAGAATCTTATTTGTTTT
This sequence comes from Boloria euphrosyne, assembly GCA_951802675.2. Classification (NCBI taxonomy): domain Eukaryota; kingdom Metazoa; phylum Arthropoda; class Insecta; order Lepidoptera; family Nymphalidae; genus Boloria; species Boloria euphrosyne. The sequence goes on along the minus strand of OX637879.1, from coordinate 5,851,949 downwards.
TAAATATTTATAAAATAAGTATCATCTAATTTTAACAAACCAACAACTTGACCCCCCCCCCCCCCCCCCCTTACATTTCATGATTTTTTTAATGTATTGAAAATATATCTCAAAAACAATAGTTATTAAAATTTTAGTCTGTATTGTATTGTAGAACATATTGTAGTTATTAGTATGAGAACTAATCAGAAAAATTAAATATCTTGGATAATTGGATTACTAAATAATATTTTTATTCTGTTTCCAGCTCTCGTGGGCACGCTATCGTTGGGAACTACGTTTCTTCTATCACCTATTTCCGGTGTTTTGACAGGAATACTTGGATTACGTCGTACTGGTGTTTTAGGAGGTGCTATCGCAGTTCTTGGATTACTTATCTCATCATTCCTCGTCAATAATGTGGATGCACTTTGTTTTACTTATGGTATTATTTATGGCTTAGGCGCTTCACTTGCCTACACACCTTCTTTGGCTATTCTCGGCCACTATTTCAAGCGGTATTTAGGCTTGGTAAATGGCATAGTTACCCTAGGTAGCTCAGTTTTTAGTGTTATTATGCCACCTTTGATGAAATACGCTCTGAATAAATATGGATTGGAAGGTTTATTTCGAATACTTGCTGCCATTACATTGGGTATTGCTCTTTGTGGTCTATTATTTAAGCCTATTCCTGTAGTGGTTATAGAGAAACCGACGAGGGAAAATAGCTTTAGAATTGTTATGAAATCTATTATGGATGTTCATATTTGGAAAAATAAAAAATACAGATTTTGGGCGTTGTCTATGCCAATTGCGTTGTTCGGTTATTTTGTTCCATATGCGTTCAACCAAAATTTTATAATGGCAAACTTTCATGATGTTGCACATCCACTCTTGCCTTTGCAATGCTATGCTGGGGGTTCTGGGGTGGGCAGATTGATTTTCGGTATATTAGCAGATAAAAAATGGGCTAATAAAATAGTATTACAACAAATAGCTTTCTATGTTATTGGAACTCTTATGATTTTGTTGCCTTTCGTAACATTTTTCCCATTATTGGTTGTTATATTTTTAGCAATGGGTTTCTTCGATGGGGCTTTCATTGCATTGATAGGTCCCATTGCAATACAGTTTTGTGGTAGTGCATATGCTGCACAAGGTATAGGCTGTATGTTAGGTTTAGCTGCTTTACCCTTGTCTGTAGGACCCGCTATAGCGGGACTGATCCATGAAGCATATGGATCATACACGTTGCCTTTTATATTAGCAGGCATATCACCTATTGTAGGCGCTACGTTGATGTTCGGCGTAAGATTTCAGAAATAGCAAGTAATAAGAAATGGTAAGTTAACTACTATTTCTATTTGCTGTATTCTTTAGGTATAGTATTATCTTCAGCCCTTTTAACTCCCACTGCTGGATACGGGCCTCCCTCAGTACGAGGGGGATCAGGCCATAGTCCACCGCGTTAGCCTAGTGCGTGATGGACTTCACATGTCTTTCGAAAACTTGCTAGGTTTTTCTGAGACATGCAGGTTTCCTCACGATGTTTTCCTTCACCGTAAGACAAGTGGTAATCATGATAGAAATGATTGGCACGTGAAAATATAAGAGGTGCGAGATCCGGATTTGAACCCGCATTGCTTGGTTATCGAAGCGAACGCGTTAATGCTGGACTACCAGTTTGTTTTAGGTATAGTATTACATAAATTGATTTCTTCGTGAGAAATGGCCGGTTAACTTCTCATCTCATCATGTGGGTTTGCTCATAAATATTAAGTTAGTTGTCGAGCTGACGATAATACCTAACACAAAAAAACAACAAAGAATCTGGGTACATGGTAACATAACGGTTCCGTAGTACGAAACATTAGATTAAAATCGCAAACGATTTTTTGTGGTGTAACTAACTACACGTTTTTAAGATTTTTCGCGACTATGCTGATGACATTTCTGTTTGCAAAATTTCATGGTTCTTGGTCACTGGGATGTACCCTATAGGTATTGGTAGGTACCCTATATACCCTATAGGTATGCACCCTTGCGTCAGAAAATGCGGCACAAATGACTGTTGATTGGGATTTCATGAAATGATTCAAACATCGATAAATGAAAGAAAGGGTGAAGGTACTTATTTGTTTTTAAGGACGGAATGCTAAAATGAGATAAATTCAATTTTACTTGAACTATTGTCTAATGTAGATACGGCTTATAAGGAAATATTAATTTCGTATAACTGCCAAATATTGATTTACTTTTCTATTTTATTTTCAGGTACTTTAAACGAGAACACCATAACTGAATATGTACGTAAATTGTACTTTGTTTTTTTTGGGCATTTGTTTTACTTTATTTATATGAGATAATCTCCTAGCCTCAAATCTAATGTACCTATTGTATAAATAATTAAATTTTTTGCTCTTTAAAAATATATACATTTATATAATTGAAAATGTGCCTTTAAATGAAATGTTTACAATTAAAATATATATTTTTTTATGTAAAGATTATTATTTTTTAACAAAGATTGCAGTAATACCAAAGAGGTACTTACATACGTTTGTTATTACAATAGTTATTTGTATAACATATAGTACATGATGTCATGTAGAATATTATTGCTTAAAATATTTATATTATTATATTAAACGTGTATGAATAACGTCAATATTCATTTTACTCAACGCGACGGTGCGATAACATGGTATACACGTCATTACAATTATTAGTATGATCAATCTACAGATTCAAAGATACATACATTTACAACAAGCTAGTAAAATTATAGGCCGCAACGGTATTAAAACTTACAAACAATTGAAAACTCTAGTCACAATGCCGAAAAATTCCACTCCGGGTAGTTTTTAATTTTTCGATAAAATTGTTGGTACTCGAGTACCTACTACTGTATGTAGAACGCGGATTTTTTTTACTGGCTCATCATAAGAGGGCCTCTCTCCTCGTGCCAGGTTATCTTTACGTTCTGGGACACCTGTGGCCTGTACACCAATAACACCACTAAAGATGTAATAAAAATAAAAATATTATTCTATCGGTCAGTGTAACTTACACATATGAAATATTAGTACTTGGATGACTGAGCTTTGCTCGGTATTTTTTTTTTCATGTTATTATTATTCTCCAATAGATGTCGGGAAGAGTCATATTTTTCTTTTTAAGTGGCAATATTGGGCTACCCAAACGCCACCTTTTTGTTATTTACTTTCAATAAAAAAAATAAGTTTATGCTTAAGTTGATTATCGATAAAGTTGATTATTGAAAACACGAATAAAACAACATTTTCTGAAAATGAATCCTAGCTAGATCGATTTATCGCCCCTGAAATCCTCTGTGTACCTACTAAATTTTATGAGAATCATTGTAGCCGTTTCCGATTGGCTCGGTATTTTTTAATTTGTTTTTGATAAATTGTATAAGATAAATATGAGAATGTCAGGTAACAAGAAACTCAGACTCTCATTTTACGCCAGTGTAACCTTAAACAAGTGCAATTAGCTCGTCTTCCTCCTACCTCGGCGACTGCTTACTACATTATAACTCTTCCAACATTTTGAATCGTTATATCTCAGAAACGGTGCCTCTTAGGAAAAAAAGTATCTAGACATTTGTATAAATAATTATCTGATCTACAATTTTTGTCTGAAGTTTTTTTTTAATAAAACTTACCGTTTTGCTGAAAATCGCGAAAGACCTATATTTTTGACCTCGAATAAATTTTTTTTCCATGTATGTATCGGAATGATGAGGAGTTTTGAAATTTCATTTATAATATTATGATGATATATTATGATTTAAACAATTTTACTCAATTTCAGCTTGTTGTAAATGTATGTACCTTCACTCAAATTTTTTGGCCTTATTTGACCGGACTAAATTCGATTGAACATCATAGTATGATTCGACCGAAGCGATACAACGTATTGTTATTTTGAAAGCAATGAATTGAATAAAATCTGAAATTCCTTCGCTGGACGGTCTTACGGCTTATAAGTATAAAATATTGATATCTCATAATTAAATGTGAAATACGAATATCGGTACACAAATTAACAATATAGTCTGTTCTATTGGGAATGGACAAAGCTTATCAAATTTATACCGTGTGTTGATTAAAATGGATATCGTTTTTACTGCTCTTAAATGACTTAAAATTAGTTTATTTTAATTATATTGTAATATGAATATGCTTGTAAGATAATATATATATATATTTTACTAAAAATACCTACATTTTAAACAAGGTACAAAATAAAACATTATTTATACGTTATTTTTGACGGCATTCTAGAAATGTAGTTTTAAAAGTTAAACATATTTTATTTTGTGATGCAAAACGTATATTGAGAAAATTAGAATCAATACATAGTTATTATTGATTCAATGAAAAAAGACATGTGACTTATATTTGGTTTCGTTATAAGGAAGTATAATGTAATTAATCGAACAATTAAAAACCGATGGTGCTCTAAAACGCATTTTAAATAAGTATAATAAGTATGTGAGAATGTATTTTTTGTATTTGTCAATAATAGTTTTAGGAAATTTTAATTATGGTTTTTGTTTCTTTTAACTAAATGTAATCAAATTAAAACTAAGCTAGGTATCAACTAACAAACTGCTATTTATTAAGTTGCAATATAATAATAACAAGAAGGCAACGAACATAATGTTGAAAGCCAAAATTAACATTTAATTAAGTAAACTGGATTTTAGATAGTTTTAACGTTAGTCCAACGTCTAAAAAACTTACAGTTAAATTGGTATTAAAAATTACTGGTTTTTATAGTAAATTACTAAAATATAAATTACTTATGTGCTTAAAATTAATTAAGGATAAGAAATCTAAACTTATGATAAAATTCTAACGGTCGGAAGTTTTAATTTTTTTTTATCTTATTTTATAATTTTTGTCGGTCTGTCTCTGATCGCATCACGAAATAAACCACTGGATAGATTTTGATGAAATTTGGTATGAAGATAGCTGATCCGGGAGAATCCGAAGAGATCCGGGTCAACAAATAGGACACTTTTTACCGGAGCATATCTCATTTTTGAGAAATTTATAGGTACTAACTGTTAAAACCTATTATAAGGGAAGAGAGTTAAGGGAGGGGCAAAACCGTACGAAGAGAGGGGGTGAGTTGTTACATAGTAGGTAATTGTTAAATAAAACGAAAATGTCGAACTTACCGAAACTAAAATAAAATAAAGTAACATTTTTTTTCTTAAATATGACAATAGTATCCAGTGAGACATACGTGTAATTACTGTATTTCTTCGTTAACTTGTTCTGATCTTTTAAGTTCAATTTTAACGCAGTTGAGTTTGTTATTTTTGTAAAAAAAATAATGGCGCTATTTTTAAAAATCCAAAGAAAAAGAAATGGACGTTAAAATTGTTTAGTGAAATCAGTATATTTTAATGGTAGTCTTTATCTCAATATGTTTAAGCCTATTCTGACTTTCCTTTGTATTAAAAGGGTTGCTTTTAACATTATGTACGTTCTATTATTTTCAACTGATTTAATACCTTTATGCATTTATGTCACTCGCCTTTTCTGTTTTACTACAAAATGTTAATTACCTGTAAAGTTCCTATATTGTAATCGTCTTAACATTTCCTGTTAAGTGTTTAATTTAAGTTATAACATTTAAGGTTATTTTAAGTATGTTATACCTAATAATTATTATATGTCAACATTTGAAATACATATATTAATTGAGTTTCATGATTTTCTAACGACATACTCGTATGATAATTAATCTCATATTATGGTTCCTATAGGCTCAAGTTATCCATGTTTTACAATAATAATTAGAAAGTAGCTCTTATACAATCATGCGTCCATATACATACATTTGTATGTATGGACTTTTTAAGATTTATTTAATCAATTATTTACATATTATAAATATTACGTGAATAAAAATCTTAATAGATAAAAAAAATGTATTCATATATATTTTAATAACATTTCCAATTTGTTTTGGACCTATTTAAATTATCTTATAATGACAAAGCCTAATTTGACACTATGAATGTACTAATCCGCCTGTAAACAATTGTCGATAATATTGACATTAAGTCCTTCTCGCACGATATCCTGCTGGTGCAATGCTGTTCCATCAAACCGATTTAATGATGATCTAAATTCGGCGGCTATGTTCGTTTATTCTACTGAGTTGTGGACGTTTTCTTTTACGTAGTCTATACATATTTATTTTTGGCGACAAAATATTCACACAAATGTGTACTATTATTGTTATCTCCTGGGGAAGCACCTTAAGACTCTAGTAGCGCTATATGGTCGACGCGTCGCGGCGTTCGCATAACATACCACACAAAACACGAGTTGCTTGTCAGTAGCGTCGTGGGAGAAGGGCCTTAAATTATGTAATATGTTATTATTTTTATACTCAAAGTACACATACATAATCAATCTAATTAGTATTTAATTATTATAAAAATTATACTACCAAATAATACCTATATAATAATGTTATTAGATTAATTGTTGTTTTTTTTTGTAACTAATAACGGCAATGTATAATACATTTTATAAAATAAAATATATAAATGCATATATTATATATGTTCAATGACGTATATATAATCAAAGGTTCAATTATAGTGTTTTGAAGACTAAGGATTTTTGACAAAATTAATCTGGGACTCACGAACCCAAGACAAACAGTTTTTTGATAAAACTTGAAATTTCAATATACTCAGAAATAGTAAGTAGTTATATGTATTGTTATTTCTTAATTCTTAATATTTGTTAAGTTTACAGAACATTTTATAATACATCTTATAATTATAATAATTAATAATTCTTATTTTTATTCTTAGGTAATATTGATTTTAATTAGTTAGGGAGCCCAAGAAGGAAATTTGGGATTTACTCGAGAGTGTCAGATTAATATAAGGTAGAATACCTTACATTGATAAGTACCCCCAACCAGTATCAGTCTTCAATATAGGGGAGTACGTTCAGGTGAACCAGTTAAATATGTAAAAAAATTGATCATCTGAAATACTCGAGCGTGTCTGATTAAGATGAGGGGGTTAATTACTAACTAAAAAAAGCTTAACATAAGGGAGTGTGAGAGTAACAAAGTTGTAAAATAAAACGATGCCTTGACTTACTCGGGCGCAGTTGATTTTTTTTTATATTGTGAGGGTAATGATACCAGAATTACAAAAAAAATAATATAATCTGACGATTGACGAAAAAGTTGCTATTGTAAATCAAATTTGGTGAGTTATATTTATTATTATTTTAATAATATGAGTGATAATGATAAGAAATGTTTTCTGTGAAGAAGATTTATCTTTTAAAGAAATGGTCATCACTCATGCCTAGTATTTTTTTTTAAGTTTTCAAATTACCTATCCCCCTCAAAATATTCGTAAGATTTATAGTAAATATGGCTGGGGCATCATGATGAACCTTCAGTATACTAATCTGACGTGCTCGAGTATGTCAAGATGTCGTTTTTTTTACACTTTTAACTTAACTTAACTTTCACTGCAAGCTTGTGTCACTTCCAAATCGTCAGTTTAAGAAATAGAAGCGTCTATAGGGTTCAATTAACACCCCCTCTACAAATCTGACACGTTCAATTAAATTCATTTTTTTTATGATTTTCACCCCTCCTGCATGGCCACTGTCACCTCGCCAATCGGCAGATTTATGTATAATGTATATTTCATATCAGAGACAAGATGGAATATGAAACATATCAATATCTGACACGCTTGAGTATGTCCATGTCATTGTTTTTCTTTACAATTTTGAAAGTCTGTAGACGCTTCCCCCACCGTTGAAAGTGGAAATATAGAAGCATTTATTCTTCCAATTATTATCTAATCTACAATATCTTAAGGTTTCCGTGACGCTCGAGTAAATCCACATTTAGCATCATGGGCTCCACAACTGTAAGTTATGTTATTTGGATTGTTGGATTTAAAAATAGGCGACATTTTAATACTTAATATTGTTACAAATTATTAATGATGAAAAATTATGATTTGATTTACTCTAACAATAACATGACAGTACAGATAACATAAAACAGAATAGTGAATGACGTCAAGTATCATAATGGTTATCGCTATCACTACTGAATTATATAAATATGAATAATGTAGTGGTTTTATTGAATATCACATTACTAGTTTGGCATAATTAGTACAACACGTGTGACCTTTATGACCTTTTGCTTACGCATTACGTAGATATCATAGCTACATATTATATATACTACACTATTGTAATATATACATATTATATACTTATATATTTATATGGCGATTCTACAAATAACGGGTTACTTGTAGGGAAAAGCTTACTTTACTTTTAAAATAAAATGTTTACAAATTGGGGTATTTAAGATTACTAATATAATAAACATAATATATTGCTCGTGATCGGGTCAGTCACTTTTTTTAAATTTTATATTTTTCTTAATTTTACTGCCAGCGGAATAAGCGGAACAACTTTATAAGTAATTTATGAAAAATGTTCAGATTTAGATAGTCATACCACCTCATTAAATATTGAATGATTTGTATGAATCAGTAAATTAACTTTTACTCCAGCACTTCGGTACAAAATTATCAGTGGCGTGTTTCAATAGTTGTTCGTTCATGTAATTTTTTTAAAGTATTTTCCGCTACTCATTCGTTTTCTTTTTCCTTTTTAAGCTTAAATAAATAAAAAATAATAATGCTAAAAGTTGAGATAAAAGTGATCTAAAACTGTGCCCTAATCAATATCTGTAAAAGTACTGACGCCAGTCGCCAACGGACTGATGAAACAGACATGAATTTATGGTTATAATTAAGACAAAATATGTATCTTTTGGTATTTTTAATATTAAAGCTACATGTTAATAAAGCAAAGTTAACTATGTAATAATTAAAAGACATAACATTTTTATATTTACGGACCGGCACTATGTTTTCCGGCAAACAGAACTCTAGTACCTACTTAGCACAATAATGGCGGCCGTCAAATTACATGGTCTTCAGGTAGCTTTACTACCATTGTTGAAATTTAAGAGGGGTTTGACCTTGAATCAGTAATATTTAGCGAGAATTTAAATTTGAACAACACAACGAACTGGCGAAAAAAATGATGACCAAGTTTGTTATTATTTTTACAACAACGGTGAGAATTTTATTTTATAAAAGTTATCATGTACATGATAAAGAATTAAAAACATCACAAATTTTAGTGAAACAATTAGTTTTCTTAAAATTAAAGGTAAAACTAATAGGCTTTTAGTTGTTTCATTATATTAAGTACCTGGATGACCGAGCTTTGCTCGATATTTTTAAGAAAAAAATTGGTTGTTTGTAAAGTCGGTTTACGGACGATAGATTTACGTGATAACGTTTCTACGTGATAACTATTTCACGCGAGAAGAGAGATATTATGTGTATCACAAGTCACAACTCACAAGCCAACGCTTATATATTTAGGCCTCTCTATCGTTTGTTTTGTCGTGCCTCTCTATCGCTTGTTACGCGCTCTCGCTTGCACGCACAGGCTCAGGGAACGTTACGCGGAACGTTACTATTTTTCATGTGTGTTGCTGGTGTTCATCAATTTATTAGTCGTTATCACGTCAAAATGGTATTATTATTCGCCAATAGATGTCGGGAAGAGTCATATTTTTCTGTTTAAGTGGCAATATTGGGCTAGGCCCAAACGCCACCTTTTTGTTATTTTATTTCATTAAAAAAAAATAAGTTTATGTTTAAGTTGATTATTGAAAACACGAATAAAACAATGAATGAAAATGAATGGGGAATCAATCGTTTCTCAAGAAAAGGAACCAAAACTCATCATATCTACCTATGTGGGTGTATAATATATACTAATATACATGGTCTATCTATTCCATACTAACTGTTAAAAAGTACCTAGGGATGAACTTTTGAGCAAAGCGATAATGAGTCGCTACTTTATGATCCATGCAGCTTTATACCGAACTGTCACAACAACATATTAAATCATCCAAAGATTGGTACAGCAGTTCCTTAAATAACATCGTTTATATAAAATCGTAAAAGTTGATCAAAGCACAAGAAAAAATCAAACATTATATTTAAAATTTTAAAAGTATTAATTATTAGGACTTTGTGTAGGTATTTCATTCTACCAAATAAGTATTGCTTTGCGAAGATTTTTTAAGTTTATTATTTTATTGACACATTTTTATGAAAAAGTCTAGATATGTTGTTTATAATTCTTCGCATTAAATTTAGTACTCGTGTAGTTCCTATCCTCCTGGCAGGAAGACGTTGATCACATTGACTATTGGATAAATTTGGTGCTGTACTATCGAAAGAGTATACCCTCATTTCCAGCTCCTCTTGAGAAGGCGAATTAGTTTTTTGAGATACCCATCGTAGTGGTTTTGATAATCTGATGAAATTTAGGTAGTCAGTATAAATTTTACACGGCATGTATGTAATCTGCATACTGGCAAATAATTAGTATAACTTTAGCTCCTGAAATGATTTGTCTCAATGAGTCATCAACACCACATCATATAAAGGTGCTGAAGATAAAATAAGTATCGTGTTAATGCTACAGATATTGTGTATATGTTTGTCATAATAAAATCACAGCTTATAGTTAAAAAAACCAAAATAGATTGTCTTATAAGTTATAGACTATAGTTACTCTGAAAAATAGTCCATGTCTTCAAAAACATCAGGTAGTTCTCTCCCATCCACGTCAGGGATCACAAAACAAATGATAGCCAATATAATTGCGAAGCTCGCTTCGATTATCTTACGAGTAACATCATCAGCATCATGAATCATTATTAACAGGTAGCATATGATGCTGCCTAGCTGTCCGATGGCATTGCAGCATCCAAATAACGTTGCACGTACATTTATTGCAAATAATCTTGGTGTAATGTTTAGAATTATTCCGTGCACTATTACACCATTGGCTATTGCTAAACATGATACTATCCTAGCAATAATTTTCTGAAAAGTGAAAGAGAGATGTTATAGCTTAGCTTAAACAAAAATCTAGCGCCTGAGTGAATATAATAGCAATAGCGTCTTAAACTTAAATTGCTTTTTAACTTACATTAAAATCGTACCACTCCATAAAAATCAGCGAAATACTGTAGACGGCTAAGATGGATGTATTTGATACAAGTAAAGTTCTTAATTTCAGTTTCTTCACCACGCACCAATGTAAAAGAACGAGCAGGCATATAATAAATAGTAAATTTAACACAATAAATCGTTCTTGCTTAGTATACAATCGTATGTATAATGAGCTCCATAAGTAGTAATAAAGCCCCCAAAATGCAGCAACAGCCATCGTAAGTGTTCTAATATTATGTGTGGTAAAAATTCCTATGCAATTCCAAGATTCGTCTAAGCAGTGGTATGCCTAAAATAAATAACTAAAAGAATTTTTCTTTTAAAACCAGTAGTTTCTGACATTAGCGCGTTCAACTAAACAAACTCTTCAGCTTTATTATATTAGTATAGATAGTAGGTATATTATTTGTAGGAGAAAACTGATTGTTTAAATGATCAACAAGAAAAAAGTTGATAGGTATAATACCTATCAACATTTTTCTTACTTAATAATTAATATAATGTAAATGTAATATGTAGGAAATGTACTTTAAACTGTGGTAAACTGATAATGTTATTGTGATCCTTATTGTTGTCTTAAAGAGAACAAAGGTTAGTAACCCTAACAGAACTTATCGCGGATATTTATAGGCAAGTATTATGACTTACACTTAGGTATTATATTACGAGAGACGTACTCTGTGATTGGCTGGCCGTATTTTAAAGTTGCTGCAAACATAAATGTTATTCATTTTCACTGCTTTTAGTAAAACTTTTTCTGCTTGAGCAATTTTTCTATTATAAAGAAGCCATTGCGGAGATTCTGGAGTCCATCTACAAAATATATTTGTTTGATAGAGTTAGGTAATTGGTTAAGTAATTTTTAAACCTACATAAAAAAAATTGGATTATAACAAAAAATATTGAACGGCTCTTAATACGACTTTTAGCCAGTAGGTACGTAAGTCGTAACTGATATGGGGACACTTTAAGAAAAAATCTTTACTATGTCCAATAAAAATTAGGAAATAAATTCAGTTATTTTCGTTCATGCTTTTATGAACATCAGAATGACGTTGGGGCGAATCCGAGCAGATAGAGCGCGCTGAGCGAGTCGCTATTTTTTCATACATTTCAGGTTTCAACTTGATGTAGATAATGAAAATGAATGAAGCGACGTTACTACTTCTAGTGGCTTAATTAAATAACGATATAAAGTACTTAAAAAATAAACATAAAAATAATGATCGATATTGAATTTAGCTTAGAACTGACCTTAGAGCAATAAGTAGTAAGGCAGCGAAAACGCAAGCAATAAAATTAAACGTTTCAAGATTTGGTGTAATATTTGCTACAGGAACTGAGCATATTGTAGCTAGTACACGCGGCGTCGATACTATGATCACAAGTGTTGTCCTCCAAATACAGCTGGCGATTTCACATACTAATAATAATGCTATCAATAATTATCATATAATATCTAATATAACATTATTAATATAGGGTAGCTTTTATTAGTCTGACTGCGTATAGTATATACCTATGTATAATGTACATAGCATAAGAAAATATATTATTTCATCAAAACAATAAGAAATCTCAAATCTGTAATATATTCTGTTTTTACAGTTTCTATCATATTGAGAAGATTGATCTTTATCCAGTATATTCTATGGTATATTTAAAAAAAATTAGAAATGAAAATTGTGGGTCTTACATATTACAAAGGTATTACGAAAAAACTTAATTTAAAACATAAATTCGAAGCCACGGTTACTGGCAGGTTATGCAACCATAAGCGATGTAGAAGTTCCAAGAGTACTTAAAAGATTTTATTATTTTAGTAAGTAGGTATATTATTCGTTTTTTTTTAATTTTCATATATTAAATAAAGTACCTAGTATTATTCCCACGTAATAGTTTGCACTAGCAAAGAGTGATCTTAAAAATATTATCAAATTAAACCAGCTCTCTGAATCACAGAATGTTAGCGTCAGTCTGAACACGAGCTCTGCAATTACGTTTATTGTAATCGTCTTCTTCCTTCCAAAGCTAAAATTATGAAATAATGTATAACATATTAAGAGCAAAATTAACACGTGAATGAAAAACTCTTATGTAGAGATAAGAAATCAATTTAAGTGTAGCTTTACATTGGAACACATATGAATAGTGTTGTATACAGACCATTTTAACGTCCCCTTGGCACTAGGCACTAGGCTCCACGAGTACCTACATTTCCTAACAATATGCTTATAGATTTTTCTTGAAGCAGGTTAGTAATACAAAAATGTAATCAATCATCATACTCTACGAGTATACATATTATCTGTATAGTATGATAATATTTTGTCGGATTTGTAATAGTTTCAAAGAATTACACCAGTTCTAATCTCTACGTTACTGTCCTGGAGAGCAATAATTTAAATGTATGTCTTTTCCATATAAAATGGAAAAAAAAATCTTTTATTAAACACTAATCTGGTAGCGCATGTGTTATTTCAGTGTATAATCTATCGGCTTGCTAAACTTCACACAAATCCGATCAGCAATTAAAGCGCGAAGGAGTAACAAATATGAAATACCGTACTTATGCATAACTACTTATGCATAATAGTGTTCAGTACCTGTCAGTAAGCAAGCCAAAAATGATAAATCCAAATACAAGGCCCAATCTGCATACGATTGTGGTTGCCACTACCTTCATTTTGTGGTCACAGAACACGAGCCACTGTGTAAATACAACGTAGGGATAAACACACATGGACAATTAATTATCACACTATAAAGATTTATAGATTAGATTACTATCTTTATACAATAAGAGATTATAAAGTTTTATTACAATTACAAAAATATTACAACGTAACATGATAAAACAAAAACCTACCAACGCATTATTATTATTATTGGATACAAAGAAATCTTCGTAATGTCACATACATACCTATTATAGTTTTTGAGATACAATACATTAATTATCCTAGTACCCGTAAATATTTCTTACTAGATAGTATCCCATGTGTTACTCCAGGTTATAGTTCAAATTTTAGTGGGTAGTGCTGGCTATCCTGTGAGCTCCACATAACCTTTCATGTTTCCTACAGGTATGTGTAAATGCATTTACCACAAAAAAAGGTCTAAATACATACTGATGTATACTAAGTATTTTCCATCAAATTCCGTCCAACCGTTTCAGAGTGAAAAAAATAAAAAAGAGGTTATTTGTAGGACTAACTTAATTACTAATGTAATTTTTTTATACAATAGTAATAATTCATAGTTACTGTCTTATTAATCTGAATCGTCCAGAAGAATTTGATATGCCACTTGTTACATTTATATTCGTTTGTAGTGTTCACAGTATACGTGCATAAACTCGAATTCAATACTCCAGGTGTGTCGGCTACATCACATTCAGCATATCGTGGTGGTTCAAGTAGAAACATATCTTCATACTGATTAAACATAGAAGTCATCGTAAATGTCATGGTCACAAACACGACCATCCACTGCCAGGATCCGATGGGACCCAAAACATCTGTTGTAACATCCTCGTGAATAGTTCCAAGGCTGAAAATTACTTTAAAATTTCTATCTTTCTATTTCAAAGTTTTATTTGAATAAATTATACTTACATTGACATTCCCGTAAGCTACCTATTAGAAATAGACTGTTAACATTCATGTCATTAACAGCCTACTAGATTTTCCTCTGGTTCTAATTCATTGTCAGTGCACGGTTTAATCATACGTGAGGAATTTTAAAAATTAGAAAATGTGTAAGTACATTATTTATGTTTAAGGATAAATATTTCGATGGACATTTTGCTGCATAATAGCTCGAATCTTATTACCCCCATTTTAATTTTGCCCTCATTTGAACAGCACGATTACTTGAAGAATGAAGGTATGAACTGTCGTAGCGTAGCTTATTAGTTTTAAAAGGTAATAATTATCATAGTAGTATTTCTTAGTAATAGCCATATGATAAAGTTAATTACTTAGAAACGCCATAAATCATGCGTAGCGTATGTAATGTGACAAATTAATTAATTTAACGAACATTGATTGCATCGTAATATGATATAGTATAGATAAAATTCATTAAAGCAGAGTAATTGTCAATTTAATTTTAAATACATAAATCATAATTGAATTATTTACATAACAAGCAGGTAATCGTATAATAGATCTCGTAGGTCAAGAATACGTACCGGTATCTTTAGTATATCAAATGATGATGATGATGATGATGATGATGATGATGATGATGATGTATGTATGATCAATTAAAGCTAAGATTAATATTAGATTTTAATATTATATCGTGTAAGAGATTAAAATATATTTTATTTACTATTACTACAAAAGCTTTATTTTAGCTACATACAAAATTGCGATTTGCGATTTCGAAACCAATTTGCGATTTGCATTATTTATAGTCTAAGATTCTTACCTACATTCTTAAAATACCTACGTCTTATGTTTTTGTTTTAATTTGGTAATTCTTACGAGGAAAAATGTAATACAACATATCTGAACACGATTTATGGTTCCCTGAGAAATCATGTAAGATTGTATCTGTCTGCATAATGCATTAGTTATCTCGAAGGTAATGAGAAACCGTCTGATCCTGCTTTTTATTCGTTGAAATTTTGAAAATTTTGCTAAAAGTACCTACGGAAATTTTGTATTTAATAAAATAATTTCAGAAAATAATTCAAACCTTCGAATTCTAACATTATAAGTACTATACGTACCACGGGCGTAGCTAGGGGGAGGGTTTAGGGGGTTTAAACCCCCCCCGAAAAATTAAGAATGTGGCTGGTGCATTGAACCCGAACTCGAACCCGAACGGCATAACCTTAAACTGCCACAACCCTTTTCCAGTTGAAAACGCAGTTCTCTCCTTATCCACGGGGTCCATGTCCACTTGCCAGTAGCCACTCTTCAAGTCGAGAGTTGAAAACCATTTCATACCGCTGAGAGTGTCTAGGGTGTCGTCGATTCGGGGCAGGGGATAACAATCCTTTTTAGTAACATCGTTGAGCCTGCGGTAATCGATGTCAAAACCTTGTAGATCCATCCTTCTTCCTTACTAGTACTACTGGCGAACACCAAGGACTAGTGGAATGTTCAATGATGTTATTCTTTCTCATGTCTTGGATCATGTCGTCAACTTCCTTTTCCTTAGCCCAAGGTATTCGTCTAGGTCGTTGTCGAATAGGTGCTACGTCCCCAGTATTAATTTTATGCTTAACTAATCCAGTTCTTCCTATATCGCCGTCATGTTTAGAGAACAAATCTGAATATCGGTACAGTAAATTTTCAGCTTTTATCTTCTGTGAACTCGTGAGATCTTCTTTACAATCTTTCAAAAGTTTCATTGCTTACTCTTTATCCTTGTTCAACACCTCTTTCGGTTGACATCTGCTTAACCAGGCTATCTCTTCACAACTCCCCAAATCTTCGCCTCTTCGAATGGTTTGAGTAGAATTACTGGTATTCAGAACTGAAACCATAGATGTCGAAGCTTTACCTACAACAACTCTTGCTGGGATCCATGAGCTCTCATCTTCCGACTTCTCTATAATAGCACATGACCATGGACGGCCTGACTTGTTTTGAGGTAAAGAGACAGGTACTAGAGTCTGCGATCTTGGTGGAAGAGCGGTGTCTTTCAAGCAACGCACTTTTTCATGAATTCCGCCACTTATCTGCAACTATTGCGTTATGCCAATAGATGTAGTCCCCAATTTTGATAGCGATTTTCCTTTTCCCCCAAACAGGTATGCGCTGGCCGGTAGCTGTCGTAAGAGGAATATGTGTTTCTATCATGCAAATTACTGTCTGCAATGTGTCTCAATCTTCGGTTATTAATGACAGTTCGTGATGCTCCGGTATCCAGCGTGAGTTTACATGCTACTCCATTAATAGCGCCATGTATAACCAAGGTGTTTCCATCTATTGATGTTTTACTTTTATCGCTGGGTTTATAGATTCTCCGGTCAGTGCCCAAGTCCTAGCCCTGGCAGAGATCAGTTTTCCTCTGGCTTGATTATAAGTTGATATACCAACATCTCACTGTCGTCGACCGTTCTTCCTTGAAGGGCAATTACTTCGAAGATGGCCCCGACCGCCGCACTCGTAGCAACTTGGGCTAAACCTACGTTCTCGGGCCGATGCTCCTTCTGTACTTACTTCCCGCACCTTCCAAGGTCTAGAGTCATGACGCACAGCTTCAACCTCTAGAGCATGAGCTACGGCTTCTTTAAAACTAGTATGGTGTATTAAGCGCACAGTTGCACGTACCTCCGGGTAAATTTAAGAACATTCTAGTATCGAAAATTCAAAATGTTTCTAGTAATTTCGAATCCTTTCCCTAAAGTGTTTTGTCTCTCTCTAACACATTAGAATTTGTAATAAACTGTTCCTGTCATCTAATTGACATACGTTAAAAATTGACATTCGCCGTTCTTAGGCATGGTACAAGCGTGCTATTATGACGAGTTCACACTATATTACGCGACAATATATTACATTTTTTCATGCAATTTTAGTAGTTTTATTTTCTTGAACCCCCCCTAAAATTAAAACCTGGCTACGCCCGTGATACGTACTATAGAGTTAAATTAAAAGTGGTAGTAATGTAAATTTAAAGTGTGGCCACTGGCCATACGCAAAGTTGGTGTGGTAGTAGGTTTCGTAGTTTTCTTTATTTTTATTTCTGTTCCAGTGATGGTAATAATTAATGAGTATAGAAGAACGTCTTTCTAAATAACATTTTGAGCCAGCCTGTTAGTGTGATGTACAGTGTAACACTTTTTAAAGTATTATATTTTAATTTTGTCTCATTGTATGTTGCGTTGGCCGGCCTGATAAGTAAATAAACATTCATTATTTAATTTAAAAAAAACATATTTATTGCATTATGGTTTTAAAAACTAAAATTTTACTTTACAATGTCCTCCTGGCCGACCACCGAGGCAGTCCGATTTTGTATTTGTCAATAAAACTGAATTTTACGAGAACTTTACCATCTATTATTAATTTGAAAATTGTTTAATTTGATACACGTTTTATGTTTATGTATTAAAGGATGTAAGTATACATTTTAAATAGTTTTGTTATAAGATTATGAAACAGTTACCTACATGCAGCATTAATTCTTCCTGAATCCTGTGTACATTCTAAAAGCATCAATCGAACGTGTCTTTAAGAATATAAGATATGTATATTAACAACGAAATACATATCATAACTACAAATATGCTCTACTTATAACGATATCTTAACCGGAACAGGAAGTTCCGTACAATTATTGACATTTTACAACCTCTAGCACGAATGTATATTTATATATTCTAATATATTCTAATATTTACTTTATTTATTATTCTTATTAATGTAATAATTTTTCACCTTGAATCATATATAATCTTATGCTAAAGATTGTGACACGACATAATAATTATTATTAAGTATATAAGATAAGAAAGATCGTGGGTTATGCTTCAATAACCAAAGCATCACGTTGTTATCGAAATCTGTTTTTTATTAAGTAAATTTTTAACTAGGTTCAATTTTATCACTAACTCCTAAAAGACTCGTGAATATTTATCTATTACATATAATTCGTATATCGCTATAGCATAGGAATCTACATACATAATGGCACTAAACAGAACGTGACTATTACATAGAAATTAGAATAACAATATATAATGACTAGTTCGTACAAACTATTTTTGTCTTACACAAAGGAGTGAGTATCCTGTTCATAAATTTGCTTATTTCTAGAAAAATATAAACTTATCTATTGGCGAGCTTTTAAGCTATACAAATATGATACCGTATTGATGATACAGGTAAGGAGATAACGGTGATACGATCATGTGTTAACGCAGCGCCGGCGCTTGGTCTACCTCACCGAATGGAGATAAGGTGGTGTGAGTTTTTTCGTTCGGTTGCGGTAACCGACAGCCACGCTGCAGTGTCGACGCCACGACGGCGTTTGCAGACCGTCCATTCGTCCGTCCGCCGGCAAACGCGGCTGGCGTTCTGACCACGCGCTCTCACTTTATATATCAATGTTGTGTGTGCTTTACAGGAACTTACGTTAGACCAACCAGGAACTTCTCATTCTAACACCATGGACAAGGAGCACGCGTTGGAGGAGATGATGGGGAAGCTGGGTAAGTTTTATTTAGACCATATGGTATTATCGTGCTACCACACAACTTTTTATTTCGTAATTTACTTTATAGTTATTAATTATTCGAAACATTATGATATTGTGTTAGAACTAATTTGAGTTTTTTCTTGAACATGTTGGGCTGTGACGGAAATCGGAATTCCGATTGCACGTGTTGCTATAACTTCGTAAAGGCATGAGCGATCAGTCGCGTAAAAGAGCTTTCATTTTTAAATTAAGCATTCTTAGGTTTACTTGTCTATATATGACATTTTAACGTTCATTGGTTTTACTTCCAATAAGGTTCACCTGTACTTTAGTAATTCGTTTTTGTTATATACTTAATAATCTTAAATTGATAAATTCCCATATTCATGTCATTAACTTCTGCTCGAATAGGTGAGGTCAACTACTATTCGCAATAAACTATCTCTTGGTTATTTTTGGCCAAGCGAGTGATAAGGAGCGTGGAATAATTTTGATAGAGTTCGCTCAATATACTCGCAGCAACTGGATAATTATTTGTACATATGAAAATCAATATGTATACACTAAGCGTTTTACACTTGAAGTTACGTTAGAATTATGTGGTTTTTACTTACGTAGAAGTTTTTATTTAAGTAAATGAAAAAAAAAACCTAAAACAAAAAAAAATATAACACATTAATTTTGGGTAATTTACACAATACATAAGTATACTTAACTAAATATCTTTCTCTACTATTTTCTACACCTTAAATTTTAATTATACATTCTTTAAGAAGGAAGACGTAAATAATTGGCAACCTTGGATACTCGAGTTATGTATATGAATATGTAAATGACATTCTACGTTCTACTGCTATCGATATGATTTATTTAACACAATGTAATCCCTAGCGAACGCGCGCTTTTGTAAAAATATAAGCATTATATGCCCTCTTGCTTTGAAATTATTAATATATATAACTCGTCCAAGAATCATCAAATTATTAATTTTATCATTGGTTGCGGTTCAACTTTCAAGTCGAGTTGCTTACGGGCGGAAGCAAACTCACGGCCTATAAAATATATGAACTTAAGTTCAAACTTCAAAGACTTGATGACTTCTAGGTACGCTGTACTAAAAAAACACCGTTGAATCCGTGCCAATATGACATTATTTTGTTTAGATTTTTCATAAAATCTAAAATAGGCTCAAAAGATACTCGTATGCCGTCAAAACACCACATATTTATCTGCAGTCGCATTATTTAATTCAGAGACATTTCGCCATTCCGGCTCTTATACCTGTCTCTCGTTATTTGTTTTTTTTAAGATATCCGTTTTTAATTTTCATGCTTGACCAGTTCAGTAGATTTTGTTGTTTGTTTGTTTGTTGTAACTGTTTTGATTTTTTTAGTAAAAGTTTATTGGGCTGAGCAAAATTAACTTTCTGTAGTTGTTATTGGTTATCTGAGGTATCAAAATGTGTAATTATAGTATGTATTATATTTAAGGCAGTACCAAATAGCAAATAAAAAAAGCGATAGTAGAAAAGCTAACAACTTGCTTAAGCTCCTGTCTTAATGTTGTGCGATTTGGCACTCTATTTTAAACAAAATCATGCGATCTATCATAATTGATTATATAATATTTTGATAATACTATACGCATACGCATAGGCTACGTATGTACCTATTTGTATTTTCTTTTATAAATATAGAAAATGTGCAAATATTTTCACAATACGTTTCACAACATCTTAGCAGTTACAGTATTAAGTGGTCAGTCGTTTGCAAGGACTAGTAGGTATTAGTTGTTATCAATATTA
Organism: Boloria euphrosyne; assembly: GCA_951802675.2. NCBI lineage: Eukaryota > Metazoa > Arthropoda > Insecta > Lepidoptera > Nymphalidae > Boloria > Boloria euphrosyne. Next base: position 5,830,842 of record OX637879.1, on the reverse strand, counting down.
AAAGAAGTACTTATAAAAATTGAATTTACAAGTTGTATTTTGTAAGTTGTATTTTAATGATAAATTCCTAAACTAGTTTGTGGGTGTGTCTATTCCTAAACTAGTTTGTAGGCTACGTATGTACCTCTTCGTATTTTCTTTTATAAATATAGAAAATGTGCAAATATTTCCACAACACGTTTCACAATATCTTAGCAGTATTAAGTGGTTAGTCGTTTGTAAGGACTACTAGTCCTTGCAAACGACTTTTTATATTGATTTATATGAATTTTTATAAGTAATACCTAGTAGTAATACCTAGTAGGTATTAGTTGTTATCAATATAAAAAGAAGTCCTTTAAAAAAATCAATTTACAAGTTGTCTTTTGTAAGTAGTATTTTAATTATAAATTCCTAAACTAGTTTGTGGGTGTGTCATTTTTTGAACGTTTATCACTCATAGCAACATTAAAAAAGTGATAGTAATGAGGTAAGCGTAAGTTAATTATTCGTTGTTTTATCATTATATTATACAAATTAATTAATTTCGTAATAGAAAATGTTTTTGTGACTGCTGGCTATATTCTTCGACTGTTGATGTAGTATGATCGGATTTGAACTAAATTTAGTGCAGTGATACGTTATAGGACGCGACGACCTTGTATTGAAGGAAAATTCCTACGGGAAAACACAATAACTGGTTCTATAGAGACCTTACAAGTTTATATGGCAATACCTTGCCTACCTACCTTAAAATAAAGATACATCAAAACTAAGTATTAAGAAATTATAGGTTTTAACTTTTAAGTCTTAACAAGGCCTACAAAAAGTTTGCAAAAATATGTCTCTTTCTTAAGGTACACTCGCAATACCTATTTTTATCTATAAAAACAGTAAGTTAGATAATCGATGTGCGTGTTCACACAAAATGTACCAATTTTAATTAAACTTTGTTGATCAATATTTAGGATACTCTTTACTACAGGAAAATCGTTTATTCTCACAGTAATACACGATAACTAGTTTTATAGAGTATTTCACAGAAAACAGGGATGAATTTTTAAATAAGGAATCAATCATTGATAGGTAGTATTATAAAAATATAAAAATATTTTTCGTATTTTTAGCGTGAGCGGAGTCGCGGGATCCGCTAGTATAATAACTTTCTAAATGAGTTGAATTTGTTTTTTTGTGTTGAACTTTAAATATTTTTTTGGAAAATCTTATGTTATAAGTAGTTATACTATCGATACCAGAGGCTGACTCTAGTTTTGTCGTTCTGTCTATCTGCCTGGGAACGCACCATGAGATAACCACAGAACAGATGTTGATGAGATGCGGTATATTGTCTGTATTGAGTATTGACAGCTGCTTATTCGGGTCAACATATAATATACTTTTTACTGCCGAAAATATTACATTTCAGCTCTGTAATAAGTTTATAATATATATATAACATACTTTGTCACTTGCTCTTATTTCACATTTGCAGTAACAAATAATTACACGCTATATTTTATTTGCAAGGTCTTTATTTAATTACCTTCATAAAAAATACGTTAATGACTAAAATAGCAGTTCATTACGTTTCGATTGTTTTGCATTCCAATAATTACCTTAACGTGGTTTTGGAGGTGTGTCAGTCACGCGAACAGGGGATTTAAATGAATTTCTCATAGTGACAAGTACAGAAAGAAATTATTAAATATTTAGATTTTAATAGATAGGTAAATTAACCTTAAATGTAAAAACCATTTTAAGTCGAAATTATTACCGAACATTTTTCATTTTCGATTTTGATTAAGATCAACAAACAAAAAAAAAAAAAATAAAAAACGTTTATTGGCATAATTTGTGTGTACAGAAAAAAAATGAGACCCCTGAGCCCCTGCGCTAGTATAACTGTATTGCAGGAGCCAGTGACTACCCCATATACAATAATGACATGTTTATGCCAACACTATGATATAATACAATTTAAGTAAATGTGGTTAACAATAAAAGGAAATCTATAATGAAAGAAAAAAAAAAGTTAATACTTATATATATATATATATATATATAAAAAAAAGATGTGGGATGTGTGTGTGTTTGTGTGTGAGTGTGTGTATGTGTGTGTGTGTGTGTGTGTGTGTGTGTGTGTGTGTGTGTGTGTGTGTGTGTGTGTGTGTGTGTGTGTGTGTGTGTGTGTGTGTGTGTGTGTGTGTGTGTGTGTGTGAGTGTGTTTGTAAATATTATGTAACACATTTAATAACTACCTCTGTCTCATCATAATCTAAACTTTTCAACCAGGTGAGTAAAGTTTGTTTCAATTTATTGTTAGAATACTTCTTGACTTTATATTTGTTATTAAAAACATTATATATACGCGGAGCAACAACAGTAAAATGTTTCTTAGCAAAGGAGGAATTGACTTTAGGTATTGGACAACGGTCAATTCTCTTCAAGGCATCCTGTAAGGTGGGCACTATTTTCTTATGGTATCTCCGGATTATTTCATAGATAAATATTTGTCTTACGGTTAGTACTCCAGACTTCTCATATACGGAGGTGGTTGGATGTTTGAAAGGTAAGTGCAATAGCACTTTAAGTACAGCACGCTGTGCCCGTTCAGCCGCAATAAGGTAGGTTTTGGGTGCACAACCCCAAACAGTTATGCAGTACCTGATGATGCTCTCAACCAGCGCCTTGTAAGTTTGGATCAGTAGATTTTTATTTGCGACTGTACGTAGGTTTTTAAATATATAAATTGTTTTTCTAATTCTGGCCGCAAGAGATGTAATGTGCATGTTCCAGGACAGTTTTTCATCCAAAATGACTCCGAGGTATTTGACGCTGCTAACGCGGGAGATAGTTGGACAGATGCATTTGCTGTAGTTCATATCACGGTTACAAGGAAATCCATGAATTTTTAGTTCTGGTTTATCGCCAAGGTTACGTGGGGCCGATTTACTAAAGCAAATGTATTTGGTTTTATTGTTGTTGATGGATAAAAGACTATTTTCCAGCCACGCTGTAACTTTAGCAATGCCTATTTCCGCTAGGTTGAAAACCTCCTCCCAGGTGCTGCCGTTGAAAACTAGGACTGTATCATCTGCAAACATGGTTATATCAAGACCAGGTAAGGAAGTACTACATAATTCATTGATATAAATAAGAAAAAGAGTCGGCCCGAGTGTACTGCCTTGGGGGACTCCGTAGGTACATGAAGCAGAGTCACTCTCATATTCACCAACCCGTACACTCTGTATTCTGCCAGACAAATAGTTCTTAAACCAGTCTAACGAAATTCCTCTTATTCCAGCATTTTCCATTCTGCTGAGCAAGATAGGTACAGAGACGGCATCAAACGCCTTTTGTATATCAAGAAAAACGCCCATGCATCTATCACCTTTATCAAGATGTTTTGTTATTGTTGTCGTAAGATCTAGGATTGCGTCTTCTGTCGATTTTCCTATCCTAAATCCATATTGGTTATGATTAACGAGACCATTTTTTTCTAGGTAACTGATAAGCCTTTTATTAACAATTTTTTCCAGAACTTTTGATAGAGATGACAGTAGAGATATGGGTCTATAGTTGGTAGGATCTTCTTTGTCACCAGATTTATAGATTGGGCATATAACAGCTCTTTTGAATGCCTCTGGGAAGATACCTGCCTCCAGACTTAAATTGCACAAATATGTTATAGGATTCGCAATTGATGAGATGTTTTGTTTAAGAGTATTTGTCGTTATATTATCCCATCCTGGGGCACTATGCGATCTAAGTCCCAAAACAATGTTTCTCACTTCATGTGGATCAGTTGGGATAAAAGACATTGAACACAGAGGTCCAGATGTTGTTCTGGCTTGCCGTGCCAAATCATTTTCTTTTGTGTTCAGTCGTTCAAGAACACTTTTAGCAAGTGTGCCTCCTATTGAAGTAAAATAAGAATTAACCGATGCAAGAGACTCTGTAGGGGAATCATTTATACGAAGAAGCTCCTCAGGAGAAACCTTATACTGGTTAATATTACATACTTGTTTAATGGTTTGCCACTGTTTTTTTGTATTACCAGCATCACTGATCAGCCTTTCTTCATAGTATTTAGCTTTAAGACTTTTTATGAGATGGTTACACGAGTTTCTGTATGTGAACTATTTTTGTTTTATATAAGTGTTATTAGGATATTTCTTAACTTTTCTATGCAGACGGTCTCGTTTTTTTATACATTTGACTACTCCGTGTGTTATCCATGGTTTAAGCGGCCGATTACGTTTTGGGACACTTCGTAATCTTGTATTATCATTGATGAGTGTTAACAATTTATCAATAAGTATTTTGCATGCAATGTTTATATCAGTGGTTCTGTAAAGATCCTCCCAGCCTTCAATACATAGTTTTTTAGGTACTTCTTACTACAAACATGTGAAATATAGAGCCAGCTTAATTAGTATGCATGCAACAGAGTATGTTACTTCCCATACGAGATTTAAACCTCCGATCACAACACTAATATTTATGATTTATATAATACTTATAAGGTATGTAGTTATGTACATTGTACAAGGTATATGAGACATAAAACAGTTTAAAATTATGAGTGCAGTTCCTCTGCATACTAATTATCCCGTCGTAAGCCTTGACTTTTTGATATCCTCCATTGTGCTATGCAGCTATAGTCGATTTTTATACACTAAACTAGAATATTATTATGGAGAAAAAAAAAGAAAATAACAAAATTGTTTATATTTTATCTGTCATTTTAATTTAGATAAGTGTTGTTTTAATTAACGGAAAGTACTTGATGATACCTATATGTAGTTTTCACTTGGATTATCGGAAAAAGATCCTAACCTCGAAAAAAATGTTGTCTTTAAGAATACATCTACATAGAAGTTCAAAGATTAGGTATCCATAAATTTAAGAGATATTGCATAAAAATAGTAGCTCTATTTATATCACAATGAAATTGCGTACTTAAATTAGTTTGTGACTTGTTTTGAACTTATTTTAATTTAAACTAAACTTACTTACATTTCTGTTACGATTTACATTAATGTTAATGGAGAGGGCATGTCAGGTTAATAACTTGCCACTGCAACATAGGAAATACTGATTAAAGCACCTACATACTAAGTACCGACTTGTTTACGACGATGACATTCTTTGTTCATTTTAAAGCTTTAAATGATTGAAAGGAAATGAGAAATTTATTTAATTTATTAAATTGTTAAGAATAGTTAATATTTAAAATTGGAACATAAACTAACCTTCGTTAGATTAAGTACCTCATTTTACCGAGCATATTTCTCACATCTACTATATCTCAACTTATTAAAGAACAGGGGTCACATTGTCAATTTTGTAAGACTACATTTTATTTAAAATGCCTAACATATTTTTTTGGCGAAAAGATTTTTGGAAATCACTTACGTAGTCTATATAAATATTTTTATTGTTTGTTGGCTTACCTAAGTCAACAAAATTTTACAATAACATTACATTTAATAATACATGTACCCAATTTATTTACTTTAAAACTTGTAAACATGCTAAAATACATATTAATAAAAATAACAGTAGTGACGTCGTGTCGTGGCGAAATGCGTTAGCCGCTAGATTATGTCCTATGGATAATATTATATTCTGATTGTACTTTCTATTACGCTAGAGGTTTTGGATTCGATTACACTCAATTCATATTATTTCTTGCTTTGTCACTCAATTTCCACTCAGCAAGTAGTTTATTTCAAGGTATAAACGTGTATTTTCAAGGTTTACCTGTAATTGAGGCTTTCAAATTTCACCAAACTTCAAAAGCTGAAGTAAAGCATCTGTTTGAAATAATCAAAGTGTTAGAAAACAGGGTATGGGTACTGAGTTAGATGGCAATATTACTTCCCTACCCTATAAAGAAAATCAAGCATTATGAATGAATAAAGTAAGCTTTTGAACATTTATTTTTTACCACTCCTGAGATTTTTCGTTGCTGCGCACGGATGCGTCCCTGGGTTAGTATGAAATAGACAGACTATATATTGTATAATATGAATATATAATATACATAGATTTGATAAGTTGTTGTGGATTGAATTATAACGTGTTTTACTGTTAGGACGAGATAATCTCCTGTGGTAAAACTATCTAACATGATTAACAAAAAAATAACGCTTATCCGGCATTCTGTCTCGACCTGAAAGAAGGACAAACAAACCTATATTAAGCTTTACAGTTCTAATATTAATTGTAAGTATGGATTATAAATATTTTTATATAAGTACTAAGTATTATAACATTTTAAATTAGATTAAATTAGATAGGTAATCTGCAATACTTCTCCGACTGTTTAATGCTCACTTTGTAACGACTAAGAATAACTAACAGTCCGTTAAATACACTCTCAATTAGACAATACAGTGTTTTAATATTGCATCAAGGTAACTGTAAAAAATGGTTGCATTAAATGTGAATTCAATTACGACGGTCGTGACTGTTATTTCTTATTAAAAATATCATTATCTACTTATGTATAATAAGTATAAAATCTAGTTGAAAGATGTCAGACGTACAGGTACCTACTTACATCTAAATTCTTTCAGGGAACATTTGGCCCGTTTCAAATTCACAAAGTTCATTATTTTTAGTACCCGCTCAATCTTATTAGTTATCTAAAATATGATGATGCCGGCAACGCATTTGCAAGCCCTGTGGTGTTGCAGATGTCCATGGGCGGCGGTGATCACTTACCATCAGGTGAGTCTCCTGCCCGTTTGCCCCCTTTGTCCCATAAAAAAAATGTTTACTGATAAATATATTTAAATTACAAGATAGCACATCAAATATAGAGTTGCCAAGTAAAAGAGTAGGTTATTCAAATCAAATTATAACTTTTCCAAATAGACATTTGAAAGCAATTTTGAATTATTACTTTTTACATTATGAAAAAAACATTTATAAATATCAATGTACTTGTATAAGGTAGTTGATGTAGTCTCGTTGCAAAGTAGTAGCATTCGCAAATAAGTGTAGGGATTAAGTGGTTGATTACAGCAAAATAGCAGTACATCCGATGAGACTATTAGGTACTTGTTGTTTTGTATAATTTCCATATTCTTCATTAATAAGACTATAAATTCTTAATAAATAATGTTGGTTTTTGTAAAGTCTTATCACAATTTAATTATCACATTATTAAAAGAAGTTCGCGCGAGGTAAGTTTATTTCAGGCAGATAATAAATCCATAAATAGTAGTTAAGTTTGATAATTAATAATGAAATCTTTCACAACGTTCCGTAAAAATAAATGTAGCTCAGAAGTTACCACTGACCTTGTACAATAAAATTAGCACGTAAATGTAAAGGAGCACTGCGGTATGTAGAATATACAATAAGTAAATAAATATTATGTACTTAATTAAACTTATAAAACAAGACTTGTTTTGGTTTAGCCTTGCCTGTAACAAGAATTGTGAAATGTTTGTAGACTTTAGATAAAACTCATAAAAGCATTCTTGCCTAGTGGCAGTGACATTAAACGATAACAAAACTGAATAATGAGCTGTAACATTTAAATATTTGCTGAAAACAAGTAAAATTAATGTGAATCAAGGATAGATTAGAAAAATAAACGGTTTTCAATTTTAGTCACATGATGTAAGTATTACTTACAGAACAGATGTGTCAATAAATGTGAATAAATAACCGTGAAACTATATACCTACCGTATGTTACATGGCACAATTTTATGTTGCCTATATAATGGAATAAATGAAACTACTAACGTCTCATCCTCGCTTCCTCCCTGCAAAATTTAAAGTTTGTAACACAAAAAGTGAAGTATTTTTATACAAACTCGCGAGAGCCCTTTAGACCTCCTTAATGCGGTCCTGTTGCAAAATCCAATTTTAGCGAACGTTTCCTAAGTATAAACTTCCTCCCTGCCAAATTTCATCTTTACGCGTACGTCAAGCGGTTTTTGATATTATTTCGTGATGAGTGAGAGATCTTCCGCTTTCATTCTTTTTCTACTGGCATGAATTTATAAAGTAAGACATAACAGGTATGTTTGAGATTAAAGAGACTTAGCATTCTTTAATCAAAACGCTTCAGTAGTTTGTTGCCTGCCAACATCATACTTTCTGTCTGCAATTTATTTCAGACCTATTTTGGCCTTTAGCAGAATAGAGAATCAACTACTACTTCGAAGTAACTTTATTAACAGCTCATATTGATTAACTTTCTTATATTGTCAATATAATCAATACTAAGGAAACCTTAAAAGTTTAATTAAACAACCTACTACTACTTACACACTTTTGTTTTAAATGGCTCGAAACGTGACCACTTTTTATTTAGTGACAAATTATTTATATTTGCACTTCTCTCTTCGGATTTCTAATATTTTGTTTTAAATTCATCGCTCATTATGAAACGACTATCAGGAATAAAGTTTTTAATTTTTATGCGTTATTATTCATAGTAGAACTTGAAGCAGTATAATTGGTTATAAAAGAATAAGAAAGTGAATTATAATAGTTATGTAGGTATTTATATCAAATTGCATAAAGGCTCTTACAAGTTACAACGTTACAATCAACTATAGAATATTATATTCCCCCGGGTTCTATTTTTTGTCGAATTGGAATACTTTAAAGTTTTATTTTACGTAAGTTTAAAATCAAAAGCTGTACAGCAAAAAAAATTAATCTACAGTTTTCGATACTACTTGTAAAAATCGACATGAAACATGGTTATAATAGTTACATACTATCGGACATTGTCTATTAAAGTCTAAAGGTACATACCTAAATTACATGATAATATGTAATATGTATGCATACTTAATAGAACCTGTCTTTAAATCTTTACATATGAAAGTGAATGGCCATGCTAACGTTACTACTAGTAGGCACATAATGCAGCTAATACCTAGAGCAATCTTTTAAACATCAGATTAAAGGTTCTCGAGGTCCTTGACCGAGTTATCTTTCTATTGAAATGTAGATACGATAATAATCAATAAAGTCTTAATTATCATTTTAGGTAGAAACATGATTTGTTATTTCTAGTTTTTTTTTTAAATTTATTTAAACACTGCATGAAAGTAAGATATCATTAAATTAAATAAATGTTCAATTACGTAGCTGCAATATTTACATACTAATTAGATACGAAAATTGCTTCTTTTGCAGAATTGCAGAATACACTATACTTATGACTTTGTTTTATTTTGAATAAATGTAATCAAATTAACTCACGTTTTCAACCGACTTCCAAAAGGAGGAGGTTATCAATTCGTCTGTATTTTTTTTTTTTTTTTTTTTTTTATGTTTGTTAGCTCATAACTTTGAACTGGGTGAACCGATTTTGATGATTCTTTTTTTATTTGAAAGGTAGTGCTTCCCATGTGGTCCCATTTTAATATTTTCCAGTTCTGACAATGGCATCCATGAGAAAACCATAAAAGTCTTAAATTTGCATTAAGTATTTGCGCGACAAATGGACGAATAACTCAATATCACGCCAAACGATTTCGATGATTCTTTTTTTAATGGAAAGGGTATACTTCAAGGGTAGTTTGATGAGAGTTTGGTAAGGTTCTGATGATGGGATCCATGACAAAGTATCGGAACTCTTCAATTTTTAGGAGCAAATTAACGATGCTCGGCCGAATCTTTTATGGGCTATATGGGTATTTGAGTCACGTCCCGTAACTGATGATGGAAGGTACAACTTCTCAACGGTTAGCAGTTTAAAGAAAAATTTTTCAATATAATACGCAATTATAGACCGATGTTTGTATACTTTCAGGCTATTAGGTTTACCTCATAATAGAAGGCAAATTTTTATAGTCATTAACACAATACGTATCTACTTTCCGCTAAAAATTTTAAAATAAATTATTTTTAACAAAAAAACAAAAACCGACTTCCAAACTTAATAAATCTAAACTAAAAAGTATAAAATAATACTTTTAAGGACTTTGTTAATTTTGAAGTCGGTGCCAGCCAAAGCAAAATAACACTAAATAGATACATATTTGATTAATCTATCAATTTGTAAACATAATCAAAATACCTGGCTGGCACCGACTCCAAAATTAACAAAGTCCTTAAAAGTATTATTTTATACTTTTTAGTTTAGATTTATTAAGTTTGGAAGTCGGTTTTTGTTTTTTACCTGAATTTTACTCCATATTATATTATAATGTTAAAAAATGTAAAGTTTTTTAATAGTTTAGTACTATTCGTCCGATAACCGGGTGATTTAGGAATATTTTCCTCAATATTCGAATAATTATGCGGTTTACGAATCACTTTTATGTTTTCAAATGTATAATAAATAATTTTTAAGTGCAGGAGTTCCTGGAGGCAAAATAATAATAATAATACTAAAAGATAATAACCCAAACCTACCGAGCTTAAAACTTGTTCTTTAAGATCGATCCCAGCAATTGCTAAGTTACAGAGATTTTCCTTTTCTACCGACTTCCAATAGGAGGAGGTTATCAATTCGTCTGTATTTTTTTTTTATGTTTGTTAGCTCATAACTTTGAACTGGGTGAACCGATTTTAATTATTCTTTTTTTATTTGAAAGGTAGTGCTTCCCATGTGGTCCCATTTTAATATTTTCCAGTTCTGACAATGGCATCCATGAGAAAACCATAAAAGTCTTAAATTTGCATTAAGTATTTGCGCGACAAATGGACGAATAACTCAATATCACGCCAACCGATTTCGATGACTCTTTTTTTAATGGAAAGGATATACTTCAATGGTAGTTTGATGAGAGTTTGGTAAGGTTCTGATGATGGAATCCATGACAAAGTATCGGAACTCTTCAATTCTTAGGAGCAAATTAACAATGCTCGTTCGAATCTTTTAAAGGCTATATGGATATTTGAGTCACGTACCGTAACTGATGATGGAAGGTACAACTCCTCAATGGTTAGCAGTTTAAAGAAAATTCTTTCAATATAATACGCAATTATGGACCGATACTTGTATACTTTCAGGCTTTTAGGTTTACCTCATAATAGAAGGTAAATTTTTATAGTCATTAACACAATACGTATCTACTTTCCGCTAAAAATTTAAAAATAAATTATTTTTAACAAAAAAACAAAAACCGACAGCCAAACATAATAAATTTAAACTAAAAAGTAGAAAATAATACTTTTAAGGACTTTGTTAATTTTGAAGTCGGTGCCAGCCAAAGCAAAAAACCCTAAATAGATACATATTTGATTAATCTATCAATTTGTAAACATAATCAAAATACCTGGCTGGCACCGACTCCAAAATTAACAAAGTGCTTAAAAGTATTATTTTCTACTTTTTAGTTTAGATTTATTAAGTTTGGAAGTCGGTTTTTGTTTTTTTTGTTAAAAATAATTTATTAAAACTTCGTCATTATAAAACAAGAAGAAGAGCAGATTTTTAATTTTAGCCAATTCGATCTTATATTTTTGAAATATTAAATAACTTGATAAGTTAGAATTGGTTTTATAGAAATAGAAACACACCAATAACAGTCGGACGACTTAATTTTTTTTCACCCTATAACTATTCATACGAAAAAATACAAAACAGAATAAAAGAGATTCTTATTGCAAAAAAATTCAAATTATAAAGGTATACAAAGTGATAATTAAATTAAGGTTTATTAACGACAGCGAATGTACAACATTTATGTAAGTAAATGAGGCAACAACGACGTAGATAAAGTTTACAACATTTTAACACTATTACTTTTGTAATTTGGTTGATAATGTTGTGTTGTCATTGTTATCAGCAGAGATAAACTTGAATAACTTTAAGTCGTTTATAATAGCTTGTTTTATATTTTTATAAATCAAAATCGACCAAATCCATGGATATTGTTGATATTAAAAGACATAGGTATAATACGAGTAGCATTAAGACTGGCTGGCTTTGGACTTTAAAGACATCATGTACGTAACAAATTTATAAGACGTTAAATGCAGTAAGGATTGCTATGTATGCGTATGAAATAAGATAAAGTAAATAATAATTATCTCGTATATTTATTTAATAAATTGGTGTCATATAAATGTTTTTGCTTAGATGTATGAGAATAACACAATCTTGGCAAGTAATCGTATTGATGTAGGTATCGTCGTAAGAGATAATGTAAAAAAAAAAAATAAAAAAATTGAAACACATCTTTGCCGTCATTTTGTGCGATACTTCACTGGATGTATACACATTTGTTTCTTTTGTCATTATAATAAAGATCTTTGACTAAAGTATACTTGGTTAATAGTCGATTTAAAATTATTACAACAGCATTTAATTTTAAAAGTCGATTTAAAATTACAACAGCATTTAATTTTAAAGTAAGAAATATTTATCAATACAATGTCATTTTAAATAATTATATGTATCACAGAAGACCATAAGTACAAAATTACTTTTTCTATGACAATACTAACTTAAATTACTATACCTACTGATAATAAGTAATACAAGCGTTGAAGCGGAACATTTAAAATAAATTATTAAAGTATTCTTGAAAACTTCCTTAGTTAGAATAACAATACATTCTTTAATTCGATGTACATTCAATAATAATGTGAATAATTGTTTTAATTTTCAGGAGACTTCGGGAGATATCAAGGCTTCCAGTTTTTCCTCCATATATTAGCTGCAATGACAGCTGGTATTCACATGTTATCACTTGTCACTGTAGCCGCAGTGCCAGAACATAGGTGCGTGGGTCTTTTATTTAAATATAATATTTATTATATATAAACGCTTTGAGATTTTGTAAAATGAATATGGATTTAAAAACAACTCAGTAGTCATCTCAAATATAATAAATCAAGTGGATCAACAATGAATTCTAGATGTAGCAAAAGCGATCTATTTAAATCCACTTTCCTGAATAAGTAGGTCAGACGAAATGTGACGTTCAGACTTCAGATTTACATATTATGTTAACACTGTACAGTAGCTAGGATATTGTAATACGCATATTTCTATGTTATTTTTTTCGTATATAAATTAGAAATTTAATGCAATTTTCTAATATGTAATATATACGATAAATTATACTCTTGAGTCTAGACTCTGTTAAATAGGTTAATGTGGCTTCATAAACATATTCTTGGATGAAATGGGTATTTTTGGATCAACGCCAAATACATCTTCAAAAGCTCAGCTTTTTATAAAAGGAAAATAAAGGCAGAAAGTGACGAAGATGACATTCTTATTTTATTTGTTGGTAAATAGATGACTCGAATCTTTGCTTTGTGTTAAAAAAAGTTCACGAAAATATGCCTTTATTGTTCTTTGTATTCTATTCGTTATGACATGATACATATTCTCATATACTATTTGCATATTTTGGGCATAACATATAAATATTGATGGTAAAAACTATAAAAAGGGTTTATTATTGCTTTTATTCTGACTTTCCTCAAATGATTTTTACAAATTAAATTGTTTGTTCAAAAAATATTAAAAAATCTATTTCTTATATAATATTTTACGATGCATGTGCATGTTGATATAAAAATACACAGGTTTTTATTAATTTTACGTTCCTTACGTCACATTTATTACTTATTATAATATTATAATAATTAACAATGCCCAGATTTTAAAATGACGTCAATAGAAAATAGAAATAGTAAGTTCTACTAAAAACTTATGAACAATTTCTCTTTTAGATAAAATACTAAGTCTTTGTATATTAATGTGTCTTTATATATAAATGTGTTCGTATTTTTACTTATTTATAATTATTCAGTAATTATATAAACTTTAAAAATAATATAATTACGTTTCCACAGATAATATTTAAAAACAAACGGACTGACAAATTATTCACAATATACTCGTTACCTACTGTGTATGGGATATTTACGCTTTAATACTAATTGTTGTCAATTTTCTGTCTACGATCAAAATGCAATTTGTACAGTAAGCTTTTTTGGGTCTCAGGCTCTCTTTTTATTTTGAAGCTGGTGATTTTTCCTACAAATAGATAAATAAAAGTAAGTATTTCCTAATCTAATTATTAACTGCTTTAATTCACAACTTCATCACAAAATTCATAATTATAATGACGCGTGCGTGCGTGTTCGTGTGCGTGCGTGCGTGTGTGTGTGTGAGTGTGTGTGTGTGTATGTGTGTGCGTGCGCGTGTGCGCGCGTGTGTGTGTGTGTGTGTGTGTGTGTGTGTGTGTGTGTGCGTGTGTTCATTATTACTTGTTGCATTTCCATTTTATTTTAACTTCCGCACTTCTTATGTAGGTATGCAGTAAAAATAAAAAATGCATGTTTAAAATAATCTAACTAACATTATTTCTTACCATCCTTTGTTAACTTTTAAGCTATTGCATAGCTTCTATCGCGGGCCTTGAGCGTGGAGACCGAATCCAGAAATTCCGTAACGAAAAATAACCTAACACATTTTGTGCTGATTGCGAAAATGAGGTCCATTTTCGAATCCAAGATGGCGGACATCCGGTTTTTTTTTCAATAATGACATGGGTGCCATTTTTGAGGTTTCTCGGGGTGCCGATTGCGAAAATGAGGTCCATTTTCAAATCCAAGATGGCGGATATCCGTTTTTTTTCAATAATGACATGGGTGTCATTTTCGAGGTTTCTCGGGATGCTGATTGCGAAAATGAGGTCCATTTTCAAATCCAAGATGGCGGACATCCGGGTTTTTTTCAATAGATAATAAAAATATTTTGAACAATATTAACTTCTCATTTATTTAATAAAAGAAAAATAATTGTTTTCTTTTGGTCACCACGCTCAAAAAGTGAAACTTGAATCAATGAAAAAAAAACAATGGAAAAAAAATATTGCATAAATAAAATAAATAAATAATTATATTTGCATAAGTTGATAAAAACAGCTATGCAATAGCTTTACCGCGGCAGTCTCCGAGTGCCACACGTCTTTTTTTTATTCATGTCCTAGGATCATCGTCACACTAAAACGATTAATAGGTACATAAAAATATGTCAGTCTCACGTAACCTATCAGTATTGCCGTAAGATTTATGAATAATGTACAAAGAGTGAGGTAGCAATCTCATTATATTTAAAAAGTTCTAATTTTGTCACATCTTGCACAGTGCTTTAATCTACTTTTTCAAGACCATTTTTTAACAAATCTCTGATTTTACATTACAGGTGCGCCATAAAAGGAGTAGACAGTCAAAATTATACAGCACCCTGGAATTCTTCGTTAGTAACACAGGCTATTCCTTTTAATGATCATGGAAAATTGGAATCTTGTAAGATTTTCGCTGGAAATAAGTCTTTAGAAGATTGCCAGTCGTGGGTTTACGATACTCAATATTATACTTCATCACGTGGTATTGAATGGGATTTTGTTTGCGAGCGACGATGGATGGGCGCTGCTTCTCAAACTGCTTATATGTTTGGTGTACTTCTAGGATCAATCGTTCTCGGACGTCTCTGTGATAAATTAGGAAGAAAAACAGTATTTGTATGGGCTGGTTTTCTTCAATTGCTCTTCGGAGTCTCCGTTGCATTTTCGACGGGATATTATACGTTTATTGCCATAAGATTCTTATACGGGATCTTTGGTTCTGGTTCTTATATTGCTGGGTTCGTTTTGACAATGGAATTAGTAGGTCCTAGTCGACGTACATTATGTGGAGTCGCTTTTCAAGTAATGTTTGCTGTCGGTATAATACTCATAGCTGGATGGGGATATCTTATAGATAATAGGTTTTATTTACAAATAGTATATGCCCTACATGCGGCTATTCTAATGCCTCATTGGTTTTTATTAGACGAGTCACCAAGATGGCTTTGGTCACAGGGTCGAGCTCGTGAGTCTGTAGCAATTATTGAAAAGGCTTTAAAAATGAACAAATCTAATGAAGTCATTGATACACCTGCTTTAGTGTCCAATTGTAAAGTAACGTGTACCAAATACACAGAAGATCAGTCATCTGGAACTCTAGATCTTTTTAAAACACCAAATATGTTAAAGAAAGCGCTTATTATTTGTGGTTGCTGGTTTGCCAATTCTGTAGTGTATTATGGACTTTCACTTAATACTGGAAAATTAAATGGAAATCCTTATTTTATAATTTTTTTGATGGGCGTAGTTGAAATGCCAAGTTTCATAATCATTTTGTATTACTTAGATCGTGTTGGTCATAGAGCTCTCATTAGTATTATGATGTTATTGGGTGGTGTATCATGTTTAGTCGTCGTGGCCCTTCCTCATGGGTCTACAGCGGCTACAGGGGTTGTCATGATTGGCAAATTATTTATTTCTGGGTCATATTCTATTCTTTACAAATATTCTGCTGAATTATTTCCTACAGTTGTCCGGAGTTCTGGTGTTGGACTAGGCAGCATGTGCGCTAGTGTATCCGGCGCCTTGACACCATTAATTAGTCTCCTTGATACATTAAATCCAAAAATTCCCACAATAATCTTTGGATTCCTGGCCTTACTATCTGGGTTTTCTACATTTTTCCTACCAGAGACTATTGGTCGTTCATTACCACAATCTATTGAAGATGGAGAAAAATTTGGAATAGGTGATAATTGTTTTACTAACTGCAGAGGGCGTCGAATGAGTGAAACTTCAACAGATATTCCAGAAACAATGATTCCTTTAGATGTCAAGAAATCATAACTAACCAGTTTAGGTTATTGGCGGTGAGCAGATAGTCTACTGGCAATTTACGTCTTCAAGCGTATATCAGAATATACGTCAAAGTTAAGAACATACTTGAACTGTTACTATACAATAAAAAGTAGCCAAAACAGCTACTAGAGAGAGACACACGTTTCCTTTTATAACTCACGTTTTATATTAAACTAAATCATACATTTGACTAATAAGCGATTATATTTCGAATACTATTTCTTGCCGCTATTAATATGAATTTACTTTAACTATGCATATTTTGATTTTATATACCTACTGCGTGTTCTTTTGTATAAAAAAATACTATTTTCATAAGAATTTTCAGGGAATTAGGATATGACAATTTAATAAGCTTAGTTAAGACTAGGTTAGTTGTAACAATTATATTATTAACATGACCTTGGAATTTATCTATTTAATTCCACTGTTATGCAACAAGGGATATAGACATCACAATTTTGAACCCCAGTAAAGGAATGTAATTTGTTTTAAATTTTACAAACTTATTTTGTTGCATTTTTAATAATTTAAGAGTTTTTGAAGAAGAAAAAATTTATAGGATTAAGGTTTTTTCTATAAGATTTTTATTTAGATATATTTAACGACTAGTCGCTAGCTTTGTGAAAGTTGTAAACTTAAAGAACGCATTCAAGTATTTTAAATACACTAATGTAATTTTAGTCAAGCACCAATAATTATGAAATGAGACTGTCAGTGCAAAAATTCAAAATATAGTAAGATTAACTTACTTACATGTATTTTGAAAAATACTTTTTAGATGTGAATAACAAATTTTCAAAAAACCTTTGAAACTCGAAAATGTTGTGTTAAATGGAAAAAGATATAGGTATAAAACTTTTGCGCTGATGGTCTCGATTAATATACCTACTGCCAATATACACGAAAAAATGTAAGCATTAACAAATATAGTTAAGATTTTTCTAATCACAATTTTTTAAAAAAGGTTGTTTTATATGTACCTACCTTCTACGGATTTTAAATCTCAGTTTTATTTTTTGACTAACATTATACTCTGGTATTGCCTTATTAAGTAAATACCTACCTACCTTAATATTAGTAAAGTAATACGTAAAACACGCTTATATGGATCAATTTAAATTTCATATTGAAATATTTTAAACTTTTTTGTTTTTTGATTAAAGTACGAAGTGATTTTGTATTTTTTATCAATTAAAATTGGATTGAATAACGTAATCGACTTTCATTTTCTTCCCTAGAATTCAAGCATCATACTCGTATAATTATAATATTGTTTTATATTTCTAAAACTTATTAATAAAAAAGTAATACTAGAAAATGTTTTTTTCTCATATAAAATTCAAAATTAGAAATTGTAGAATTATCTAAATGATATTTTTTTCTTCTCTTTTAATGATCTTTCTTTTTGTATTTTTTATTACTTAATCATTTCTTCAATCATAACAATTCTATAGTATTTACGTTAGATCTACTTAAATCGATTAAAATTTAATATTAAAAGCTAAGCTTATTCTTTAATACAAATAAACTCTAGATACAATATTATGTTACTTTTTAATAATGGTATCAATTTAAGCAAAACTGATTATAATATTAACAAATTATAATATTATAACTACAAAAAATGTTCAAATTTTGAAAAAGTTAAAGTAGCAATAAAATATTAAAAAAAACTAAGTATTTTGAACATTTAATAATGAATATTATAAAATATTTCAGGTGTTGGATAGACGGAGTGGATACTAATGAAGCGGTGGCAGCTTGGAACTCATCAGAAATATTAAAATCCATACCGTTGACACCATCTGGGGTTCTTGATAACTGTCACATGTACAATAAAGACAACGAGTCTATCACTTGTGACAAATGGGTGTTCGATGACCGGTATAGGACTTCATCCCGCGCAATCGAGTGGAATCTTGTTTGTGATCAAAGATGGAAGGGCGCTTTAGCTCAAACTGTGTTTATGTTAGGAGTATTTACGGGCGCGGTCTTTTTGGGTGGTTTAGCTGATAAAATAGGTAGAAAGACAGTTTTCTGCTGGTCAGGCGTATTACAATTAATTTTGGGAGTGGTCGTAGCGTTTATCCCTGAGTATTGGACTTTTCTGGTTGGTATGTTCCTTTATGCAATTTTTGGATCTGCCGGAGCGTATATACCCGCATTTGTATTAACAATGGAAATTGTTGGCGCAAAAAAGAGAACTGCATGCGGTGTCGCATTTCAATGTGCGTTCGCAATTGGTATAATGTTAGTTGCTGGTTGGGGAGCAATTATTAATGATAAGTTAATTTTACAAGTTGTTTATGGATTACATGGTCTTTTTCTTATACCACATATTTGGATTATGGACGAGTCACCACGTTGGCTTTGGGCGCAAGGCAGACCCAAAGAAGCGGTTGATATTGTTCAAAAAGCTTTAAAGTTCAATAGGTCAGACGAAGTTTTAGATAGAGCACAGCTGGTATCAAAGGGAAAAGTGGAATCGTCCAAAATAAGTGATGAACCGTCTGCTAGCACATTAGACTTGTTTAAAACACCTGGTCTACGCAACAAAACATTGAATGTTTGCTTGTGCTGGTTTGCTAACTCATTGGTATATTATGGGCTAACTCTTAGCACTGGTAAGCTGGAAGGCAATCCGTACCTAATAATAGCTGTATTTGGCTTAGTTGAGTTCCCGAGTTACGCTGCTGTTATATATTTCCTCGATATTTGGGGACGCAGATTACTTATTAGTTCAATGATGGTGATTGGTGGTTCGGCCTGTATAATTGCGGCATTTATTCCTACAGGCAGTACCGTGTCGACTGTCGTCGTCATAGCAGGCAAGCTTTTTATAGCCGGATCTTTCGCAATCGTATATAACTATTCCGCAGAATTATTTCCTACTGTAGTCCGTAATTCAGCTATAGGTTTAGGTTCGATGTGCGCAAGATTATCGGGAGCTATGACTCCTTTAATTACTTTACTGGATTCCTTGGATCCTAAGATCCCCGCAGTAATTTTTGGTCTTGTAGCTTTAGTATCAGGATTTTTATGCTGTTTTTTGCCAGAAACAATGAATCAACCGATGCCACAGTCTTTGGCGGATGGAGAAAACTTTGGTAAAGGTGACACGTGTTTCAGTTGCTTGGGCAAAAGTGATGAAAATGATACTTACACTGTAGAAGATAAAGCAGCGGAATCAATGGTTCCTTTAGAGGATATTAATAAAAAAGTTTAACAATTTACTACATATCTCGCAAAAACACAAATATTTCTATTAATAAAAAATATGGTGAAGATCACGGTATCAATTCCGTCCAAGAAAATATTTAACAAAGGCAAAATTACGCAGAGAAACGTCCAACAAATGTGATTATAAAGACAATAAGTTAATGTAAGAAAATATATAAGTATAAAGAAATTATAAAGAGTTGTATTGTGTAGAATTGTAGTGTGTTTATTTATATATATATGTATAATGTAATGTATATGTATTTTATGAAGATTGCAAAAAAGTAGGTATTAAAATTGTAAGACAGGTAATCCATGTGAATATCGTAGGTATACCTATAAAGTATAAAATATTATATTAAAATATAATATGAATGTTATATAAAATATAATTAATTATAGACGTTACTAGTGTTCAGATTGGGACCATCATTAAATATTTTACTGTCAAGGTGAGCTTAAAGCGCGAGGACTATAGCTATTTATTAGTTTTACCAAAGGATTTTAAGTGATACTAGGTAATTAACTTAAATGAAGTTTATGCAGGATAAATCTCGTTATATTTTATTGGAAATTTCAGTTCCTACAAACAAAGTAATCTTAAAAATTGTTAAATATTATATTACCTTGTGGTCTTTATTGTTTTAATTTTAGTTGAAATGTCTTATGTCATATAAATAATAGAAAAGTACAAATAGTGTGCCAAACAAATAAAGTTAATGTATTCAAAGAATTTTCTACATTACTTTATCAATAAAAATCTCATAGCTCTTTGAAAATAACACGACTGTTATTTTAAATAGCATTAAAAGCACATATATTATGTGATTACCATTTTGTTTTAGGAGTTATAAGATTTGATGTTATCTTATCTGTGAATACAATTATTATCGATCAATAAATGAATCTCTAGTTTGAATGTGTATATCATTTAAAAATATCACGTAGGTATATATATACAAGCAACTAATTTTAGAATACCTCTTTTTCACATAAAGTGGGGAGGATTTTTCCTAGGACTACCTCATGGCGGTAGTCGTATCAAAAATATATGTCCTCCCTAAGACACCCTTTTCTTAGTCAACACGGAATGTGTTGGACAACTTTTATTTGTAACTATTGTAAGCAGTGCCAGTTTTAGCACTAACAGCGTCCTGGGCGAGATTTCAATGGCGCCTCCTGACTGCAACTCAAGCCCATCCGTAAACAAGGCAAGAGAGCTAAAAAAATGAAAACATGTGATGACACTACATAACGAGCGCTTTAATTCTGAAATCATGGAACAAGAAAAAATAATGTTCTTCCATACGCATACCTACCTCTCTGTACTGTTGGCCTTACAATTTGCAATTAGCAAAACTTGCATTTGGTAGAATTCCTTTAATCAGAATTTTTATTACTAATATCGTATAATTATTACTTAAAGGTAAGGTTTAATCGAATTTCATGATTTTGAAGTTAACTGGAACTTGCGCTAAAAGATTAAATAGCATTAATGCTATTACTTGTAATGTACCAACGATTGATTTCCCATTTAGTTTAGTTAAATTCCACCCCCCTTTTATAAGGACTTCTCTATAGAACCAGTTACTGTGTATTCCTGTAAGCTTAGCAAAAATCGGTTCAGTACTTTAACAGCCCCCGCAAATAGCGAACTTCGATCGGCCGATAGTTTGGTCAGGTAAGCGCGCACACTGCCCTGACTAAACGGTTGGATGTGGACTGTGGCGCATACTATAATATACAAACTATCGACCGACAGCTCTTAGCTTAGGATCATCATATAAGATTACTACGTTCATCGCGTATTTGATTGAAATAGATTTCAAGCAACCAACCAAACTATCGGCTGGTCGAAAGTTCGCTGTTTGTGGGGGCTCTTAGACAGACATATACTTCACAAAACTGCAACATTTTCTGTAGATGTATAATTTTCTATTACATATAGTTTTGATGTATCTCTTAAGTTTTAGCCAGTGCTAGTGCCTAGTGGAGTATATATCCAATTCACAATTTACGCTAATCATTTTTTTGTAATATTTCATGTACAATTATTTTAAGAGACTATTTTGTTATATTATGTATGTATACTTTCGACTCTATATCTTGTTTTTTATTCCTTAAACGTTCAGGTTCACGTTCATGATTATATAGCCAAATTCCCTCAACTTGCATCTAACATCTGTATATTATATGCAATTTGACGAAATTCTAGTAATATTCATAGTAGTCTGTACTACTCCTTATATTTTTTCATTAGTATTCCCTTTGTTTACTTACATCATGCAACAACAAAAGCAATGGAACGACAATATTTTCATACAGTAGACAATATTAGTTAAGTTTAAGGTGGAGGAGAGTAGCCTAGGGATGTATTAGATCCTATGCTCAATTCGTTGGTAAAAGTTGAAATTGGTGGCTTGATAATGCTTAGCATTAGGTTTAACTGTTTGATTTGCCAGTCGGGTCAAAATAGTAATTTAGGGTTTTCTGTCACGAAATACTAAGTAACACCTTGAAGTGTACTAGTATGTACAACCCCATGCTTCAGAAGTTAAAGGGTGCTAGCCCTCTTTCTGTCAACAAGCCGGTGAGACACAGCTAGTAGTCGGAATATACAGAGTTGTTGACAATAAAATTCGAAAAATAAAAACTCAATATAATTTAATATTTACATCAAACAATAAACAGACATCACAGTGAGATTAAAAATACAATCGAGATACGCTAATGTAATTTCAATATTAAGAATCAGAAAAGTTACAAGTGATTTGAGATAACAACGATTTTACGAACAAGAATATCATATTATCTTGAATAAAGAACGAGATTCACTTTTCCATATAACATGCCTATACATTGAAATTTTTAGTTTACACACAAATATACAAAATTTCGTGCACTTTCTACACGAAGTTAGTTGCAAGTTTCTGTGAAATTCCTAATATCTTATTCTTTCAATGAATAAAACAGGTCACCGAAGGGTACATACTACAGTGTTTGACAACTGTACCAACTGGCATATGAATAATGTCCTCCGACAAATTCCGGCCACGGCGCGGCGGCGGCCAATTTCATTGAGACTAGCCATCTGCGCAGGAGATATTGCACGAGTGTACGCGCAGACAGTGAGAGATAAGCGCAATACACACTGAGCCCGCCGGGCCGCCGACATATGTCGGCAACTTTTTGTCGGCGGTCTAGTTGACGGCTTCACTTAATACAGGTCGAGCGTCGCCGGGCAACTGAGCGCAGGCGTATCCAAGCCGCCAACATGCATGTTGCCGACATGATTCTTTTCATACAGGCCGCCGCCGGGTTGTGTCGCCGGGCTTTGTCGGCGGCCCGGCGGGCTCAGTGTGTATTGCGCTTTAAGGCGCAGGACCTATGGCTTTACGTGCTCTTCCAAGCACGGGGCGGGGGTGATACACCGCCAACTTTCCAACTCCGTGCTGTTACTGAGGCTTACTGGCAGTAGACAAATATTGGTGTTATGGTATATTATTGGTGTAGTTGACAAATTTCATTAATTAATCCAACAAAACGAAAAAAAACCCAATCAAATAGTTTTGTTCAGATTGTAAATAAATTACATAACTATTACTAAATTGGAGACATAGTCAATTTAAAATAATATAAATTTTAGGAACAAATTATTAAACAATTGAAAAATCAACGATTAAATATCTAATTAAAAAAAATAACTTGGAGAACATAGCGAGCGTATTAGAATATACTAAAGTTACAATCCTGGTAAATTAAAGTAAAATAATTATACATTAAATAAAAATATATTGCATTATTTTAAATCACTGGTACGATTTGTACAAAAATCATTATACATAGGTACCTACATAAAATTACTAAGAAATTACGTAGGTAGTTGCGATAACAAGTGCATCACGCAGGGCCTAATTGAAAGCAGACAAGAAATTAATTAATTAATATCAAGATTGAAGATGTGACAAAATTATAAGTATTTTTATATTACTACATGTATTCCAAAAATATGATTCTATAACTTTGATAAAATTTTCCAGTTCATCGCTCAATTAACGCGACCTAAATATATCTAATATCTAAATACCTACTCAATATGTTCTGATAAAATTAGCTTTAATTAAATAGTTATTGGGTTCTATTAGAAGATATATAAATTGGAAAGGGCGAAAACGACTTTGGCAGCAAAATTTTAAAATAAATTTCACAACTTCAAACTTTCTACTGTCGACTAGAAGAATCTTGTTATCTTTAATCTCTTCGTTAACAATAGATAAGTTTTATTTTAATTGATTTTTTGATCACAATTTGTCGATATCGCCACTATAATCATTCCAATTCAGACTACCCTCAAAACTAATAAATAACCCGATTCTAGTTTGCTTATCCATCATTAAATAAATATAAAGAACAGAACATCTCTAAGCTGCATTGTATACTGAATGAAATAGATTAACTAAATGCTAAACTTTTCTTCATTTATACTTTTAGTACTAAGTACTAACCCATAAAAAAATTTTTGTGTCAAAATAAAATTAAAAATAACTTATATTTAATTTGACTAGTGTACTGTGTAGCCTACTTTATTATCTTTATGGATGGCAATTCATGTTAATAGATCATGTTACATTTTCTGTTGTTAAATTACGATGGATACGTTTTCGCCAAACGCATCATGAAATAGTAAGTTATACTTGTAATGTTTACAAAACAATTTTCAATAATAAGCCACGTAAAAATTAATTTCTTGTAGTACAATGAGCCTTAATCTTTTCTGATAAAACTTACTCAAAGCTCACATCTTATATCAAACATTTTAGATTGACGGGCAAACATTACAATTTACAACTATTACATATTATTATGTAGTAATCAAGTCACAAAATATTTCTATATTATTATACTTCAGTAGCAACAATAGCAAATAATATCCCTGTACTTATGTTATAGCACTAGTTTAAATTCAAAAATAAACTGATTTTAATATATCTCCAGTAATATTGGTACAATAATAAAATATCATTTACATGGATACATATTTGATTTGTGCAGAACATAAAGTATTAAAGAAATAGTAAAGTATGAATAAATTCCATTAATAGCTTTATCTGTTTTAACACTACTATTAATAAAATTAAATCTCTATACTACATTAACATAAATCTGTAAGGAACAATACAAGAAACTTTGATTTTTTTGGTAAATTATTAATTGAATTGTCAGCTGATGCTTACAATTATTTTTAAAAGTCATAATTCAATTGTGACTTAATAATACCATTATTGAGCAAATTTATTATAGGTTGTAATCAGTTTCAAATAAATGAGATATAACAGAATATTATGTTCAAAGAAATTGTTCTTACCACAACCAAAACATGTATTTAAGATATTATAAAATATGCATTTTGTTTTGCAATCTTATGATTATTTTATAACGAAGTTATCATTAGGTTATCACAATAAGGTGGTGGTAATTTATAGAGCATAATCATTTTTGTAGCTACACTTTTTAAAAAGAACATGCTTTACTAAAAGTCAATATTCTGAAGGATATATTGCTCAATTTTTACTATCAATATTTTTGAAAATAAAACAAAAGTAGGTGCTTTCGGATGTCGAGTTTTTCTCTATAGCCATTTATACAGTTTAATTGAATTTAAATTCAATAATAAGTTCCCTTTTTAATGAATTTGGATAAGTAGAGCAATTTATTTTTATACATTTTTTGTACACATAGTATATTACTTGCTTATATTTATTATTATAATAAATTCGGTACTATATAACAAGGTTATGTATATATTGCAATGTTAATCCTCATAACAGTAAATGTGAATTTTCTATTTTATTCTAATAAAAACATAAGCAATGTAAATGTTAAAAAATAGCACCAATTGAATTTTAAATATTTGTCAAAAATAAATAACTAATAAGCCAGACTAAAAGCCTACCATTAGTGATAAAACCAATTGCACAACACTATCAGCCTATGATTTGTTGTGACATTGAAAAGGATAAAATTTTCATCTTTAGCAGCGCTGGTCATTACAAATTGACAAAGTGTGATAAAATGAAAAACATTTAACCATCTACTTTAAACAAAAATTTCTTAACTTTTTGAATTAGGCATATCAATATTCAGGACAGCGAGTATGTGGTATTGGAAGGCCGACAGTTTCAGTATTTGCTTCGGTTGATAGTGCAGTGTGTACAATTATACCAGGTTGTGTTGGAGTTGGTGCATGTAATTCATGGCTTTCCCCTGGTGTTAGGCTTGCTAGAGCAGCTAACAAGTCAGAATTAACAATAGGTTCACCTTCCTCTCGTGGTTCCCATCCAATAGGTGGACTTGCAGGTGGAGATATCAAAAATTGTTTCACCGGAGCAGGAGGCCTTAAATTTTTAAGAGATATTGGTGTAACAGGTTGAGCGAAATAGCAATTAATGCATGAATTATAAAAATGGTACTGATGTAGTTGAACACGAGCGCTTGCCGCTGCAAGAGGGCTGTCAAAATTAACACGTAAGCGCTTAAAACTTCGTAACCACTGAAAAGATATATTATCTGAAAATGTACGAAAGATCTCTTCCAATTCTTTTTTTAGTTTTTCATCATTAAATACATCACTATGAATATTTGTTACGATCACAGATTTAGGTAAGTCATCCAGTTCATTCATTTCATTTTGGCAATCGCTTTCTTGATCTATGTTAGCAATATTAGGATGAATATTAGGCATTCCATCTTCGGGGTTTATATAAACGTCATTTTCTTGAAATGTCTCATCCTCTTCTTTGTTTGCCATCGTTCATTAAGTTTAACAAATGTGAAATAGTCCTTAATATACTTTTCAATTATTGATTACAATAGCGACGACCTATAATGTATTTTCGTAAAACAATAACAGCTAATCGATTAATGTAAATTGTGAAATGTCAAAAACGTCACTTTTCCGCATTGGGTATGGA
The DNA here is from genome assembly GCA_951802675.2 of Boloria euphrosyne. NCBI lineage: Eukaryota > Metazoa > Arthropoda > Insecta > Lepidoptera > Nymphalidae > Boloria > Boloria euphrosyne. The sequence continues at coordinate 5,804,010 of OX637879.1, read as the reverse complement.
CAACATAGACACAGGTACGAAGGCAATTAGCCAATTAATAATTAATATTAAATTTCAGCACTGTGACCTTAAATATAAATTAATAAAAGTACATAATAATTAATATACATCCTCCTAAATTTTAAATGCGGATACATGGATGAATAGATGGACATTGGACAAAACGACATAAGCTGCAAGCATACTGCCTTCGATCATATACATGTATATGATCGAAGCATACTGCATAGTGAATAGTGATCTATTATTGCCTTTTCACTCGAGCCGGTTGCCGAATGCCGGGTACTGACTACTGAGTAGCCGGGTATCCGGAGACGAAGCTTACGTTATGTGCCGGGCAAATTGCGCCGATATGTATGAAAGCAACGTACATTGCCATACACTTTGTCGTTAGATATCCGGCAACCGGCTCGTGCGAAAAAGCACTAACAATATGTTCGTATTTTCCTTATCTGGATACAATTTATTAATTTAGAATATACAGTAGACATACCTTACAAATAAGGTTATATCTAAATATAAACTATAATTAAACTACTGCGCAAACTAATTTATATGAGTAAATTTATATATTTTTTGCCATTTAAACCATTTTCAAATGTTATTATAAAAAATTTTTACATATTATTATCATTTTGAAGGTTAGTATATAAGTATCAGATAAGTATATTGACCCGGACAACCGACCCGGACAACCACACCAAATTTCATCATAGTCCGTCCAGTGCTTTTCATGTGGTGCGGTCACAGACAGACAGACAAAAAGTTACCAGTGTATCAACCCCAGACACTATTATATGGCTGTCTACATAATATTTAATATTTATTATTAATATTATAATAGGTAGTGATAAGTGATTAATATATACGTACTGTCTGTCTCGCTCAGTAATACGGTTCAGTTCTTCTTGCACACTTCATGGTCTGTCTCTGTAAATATTAATAATGAATAATCTGTGGTTCCATTATTCTATAATCTATGTTCCATAAATTTATTGTTTATGTACTTATTGTACAAATTACAATCTACAATCTACATTCTACAATCTACATTTCAAATAAATATTACATTGACATTCATTATATTAATTATTTTTTTAAAAAACCCATTCCTTTATAAACCCAAGGAAATATAAGTGTTGCATTAAATAAATTTCAAACTATTTTTTTATAAAACAACAATATTATGAAAATGGCAGGATTAGAATCTATGGTGGTTGAAGAGGTTAAACCAGCAGAGAAGCCTATTGACAGGGAAAAGGTTAATATTCCTCAAATTAATTATAAAAATATTAAAGTTTTTATTGAAGTTGATTATTGACACTATTTGAAAACATTTTCAGACGTGCCCTCTTTTGTTACGAGTATTTTGTTCAACTGGAAGGCACAATTCACCAAGTGACTATGCTAGAGGTAATGTTCCACAAAATGAGCTGCAAATATATACTTGGATGGATGCCACATTACGTGAGTTAACAGGATTAGTTAAAGAAGTTAATCCAGAAACGCGACGCAAAGGGACATATTTCGATTTTGCTATAGTATATCCTGATATGAGATCTCCCACATATCGTATGCGAGAAATTGGAGTCACTTGTTCTGGTCAACGTGGTGGTGATGACAACAAAACACTTGCTCAAGTGAAATTTCAAATAGGTAATTATTTGGATATTTCAATAACACCACCAAACAGAATGCCACCTCCAATGCGGAGACCCCAACCATATATGAATAATCGTCCCTATTAGTAATAATTTTAAGGATTATTCTATGTAAGTGCATTGTTCTTTAAGTAAGAAGAAAATAAACATACATTTCTTTAATTATTTTTTTTATTTCTATATCCAACTTGTATTTAAGTTAAACATCGTTATTATTGATCAGTGAGATAATTAATTGCATTTAGCAATTAATATGTAAAGTAGATTGATTTCATAGAGTTTATAACTAGATCTGCATAGTGTTGAAATTATGCTGAATATTAAGGATTCACTACAATCATTTATGTAAAAAATTTGTGTGTTTATGTTTGATATTCTTAGAAACTAAAATCTGAACAGGTTTAGATCAATTAAGTACATGGTAGAATATGACCTAGACTAGAGTAACAAATGGGCTACTTTTAGGCACCTTGCAATGCACCTAAATGATGAAAGTAAGTGGTAGTCCACTATGTAAATAACATACTCTTGCTTTGTTTCTTAAATGGCACCATCTTGTAAATTTTTCAATGAAAAAAATATTCATTTTATAATAGAATTTTGATTACTACATAGAGTAATAAAAAAGTAACAAAGTTTTTGTTTACAGAGACAATTTAATGTGAAGGTCATGTACATATAGTTCTGTAGTTGTCTCATGCAATAACAGTTTCCTGAATTCTAGTACAAGTAATTATTGTGTGTGTAAGAGTAATATTACATATCTCGCAAAGGATATTCGTTTTTCGATATTACCTATTTCCTGTTTTAAAAATATATGTAGAATAAATATATTGTATTTTTTATACTTTTGCAAGTGCATATGAATTTAATAGTTTCTACTTTTTGGCATAGTGGTCTGATCATGTCTTTATATAACAGTTTGTGAATTTATTACCCATATGACATACATTGTAAATACATACTTATATTAAACACTAACCTTTCCCGTGCCTCCGCCCGTGTTCTAAAGACCAGAAACCAAATTCTTAATTTCTTATATTTTATTATAAATATGATAAAGGTATGATTTTTTAATAGCCTTTCAGGATAAATGAGCTATCTTACACTAAAAGAATTTTTCAATTCAAATTTCGAACCAGTTCCTGAGATAGCGCATTTAATAATCATACATATAAATAAAATAAAAGTGTCTGTTTTAACTTCAAATTAAAACAGCTTTTCACTAAATGCATATGAAAGTATATAGGTACTGCATCAAAAAATAAGTTTAAATTTTTTGTCTATCTGTCTGTTCCAGTTAATCTCTGAAACGGCTGGACCGATTTTGACGGGACTTCCACTCGCAGATAGCTATTGCCATAAGTGACTCCTTATATTAAACACTAAGTGACTACTTAGGCTACTTTTATTTTATTATAAAATTATACAACCGAATCGGGTAGGGTTTTCTAGTGATATAATATAATAATAATTTGAGAAGGTATACAAACTTACAAAATCAATGTATCTAGTGTGTAAATGTAACAAACACTTAATGAATTTGCTTATTTTGTGTGAGGTAAATTAAAGCATTATAATCTGACAAAGAACCAATGTCCAATATTATTAATTTTGCATGTCGGTAACTATCACTTTACTCTCGAAGGTGGAAAGAGTTTTGTGGAGTATAATATACGTTATATCTTATGTCATTAGAGGAAGAATAAGTAAATAACTAAAATTTTATTTTTTTATTATTTGTCAGTTTAGGCTAAATCTAAACCATTTTAACAAATTATGGTTTCATGTAACGCAAAATGACAAGACAAATAATTGCCTTAAAATTAGAAATCCTAAAATAAATATACATTATATACTTAAAACCTACTGATTACCCGCTGATCTTAATGGCCTTCTTGATTTTTTACCCATCGCAGCGAGATCTATTGTTATGCCATTAGGCAGTACTGCTTTGTTTTCTTGGTAGTCAATGAAACCTTTTTGTTCTTTATTTTCTTTGTCCTTATCGCAAGCAATTCCAGTTTCATAATTATATTCTCGTTTCAGACCGTCAGGATCTACGTATCCATATTTTCCGCGAGTAATACAGTCTACGCCAATTGTTTCTTCCTTAAAAGATCCATCGTCATTTTCAAAACCCCAAGTAATACTTCCATCTTCATTTTCATCTCTGAATTTGCGTAAAATTTGAGCTACAGGCTTCTTTTCTCGAGAATTGCTAGAAGTGTATTTTTGTTGAGGTGTACTTTTTACAGGTGCTCGAATTGGTTCTTGTGGTCGAGAGTACTGTCTAACAGGTTGAATGTAGTCATCGTCTTCATCTACAAAGGGCTTTGGCTCCGGCCTAAACACAGGCCTCTGAGGTCTACTTGATAGAGGTTGCAGTCTGGCGGGTTGAGGTCTCGCTGGTTCATTTCGTACGGGACTGAATGATTGTGGTACCAGTGGTCGGTACTGGGTAGGTCTCACTGGCTCAGGCTTGGGAGCTGATGGCGTAGTTTGTTGGAATGGTGAAGAGTTGTAAATTGCTGGAGGTTTTGGCTGAGATGTGGTTGTAATATCAAAGAAGTCGTTTTGTGGCTCTGCTGTGGAGAAAACATTCGGTACATACGCGGTTGGGGTGTTGATTTCAATGTCATCCTCAGGTTCCTCTGTGACGGGTTTTGATTGGGATGGCTCGTCAAGAGATTGAAGACTTGGACGTGGGGAGGCGTCTACAGATTTGAAGGAGGGTCTGGCAAGTCCAGGCCTTCTTATTCTATTTGGGCCTCCAGGTACTGGAGCAGCTTGTAATCTTCCTTGTCTAAATCCTCCTTGTCTTGCTCCTGCTAAGATGGCGCCGGGAATTTGAAGCCTTGGCGGCGCAGGCGAATCATATTGAGCATAAGCTGTCACTGCACACAGCATACATATCTGAAATATAATTCAGTTAAGTCATTATTAATTACTTTGTATTAATAATTAATAATAAAAAATAAAGATATATTGTTTTGGAATGTGTGGCACGCAATTTGTTTATACATAATAAAGCAGTATACTTTCGAGTGTAATGGGCCTTGTCAAGCTCACGAATATTGCTACAAATTGAGTATTGACACCAAGTTGTGTAACGTGTTTTTTTAAACCCATGATCTACTTTATACCTACATAGCGGTTCCAAAATATATAAATTCTTTTATATTATCTTTGCGTAAATAAAAAATATTTGTGTAATTCTAACTAATATTACAAATGAAATACAGGATCTATGATCTATCTAGATATACCTACTTAAACTTACTTTTTATTTCCTAATAAATTATTAGGTCCATTACAAGATCATGCGAATAAAATAGTCAAGGTTATTAATTCTAATGCAACTCGCGACGTCATATGAATGGAGGATATAAGTTCATTTCTGTACAACTATTTTAGTGCAATTAAAATTCCATTTAAATTAGAGTAATATCAGAGCTTGCGTAACGAGGGTTACGCTGCTGTTTAATCAACATGTAAGCTTGTTGGTTTATGAAAAACCGAAACTATTTTAAGTAAATTGATAATTACTGTGATTTCACATTTGATTTAATATTCTAAGCAAATTATATGACTTGCTTTAGTTTCTTCGCTGTGCAAGAGTAAAGTAAGGTGGAGCTGCCTTAGCACGATTTGTAACCTTATATAGTATGTAATGTAATGAAATCGATCAATTTTAACGTATTTCTATTAGTATCATCGATCGGAAATTTCGCTGTGATACCGGCGACAATATTAATTTTGTACATTCAAGCATCGGCTTAAAGATTGAAAGATAGATACTAAATCCATATATATATTTTTTTAAATTTAAAGAAGTTTAAAGTAAAGACGTTGAAATAAAACTACCTCTAAGATATGAGCTTTTTATGTATACCTATTAAAAAAAACATATATGCATTCGTAACTACGTGTCATGGATTATGGCAATAATATTACGAAAAAAATTGTAAAGTTGATCTTAACAAAGAAAGACGAGGAAATGATATATGACCTCATATAATTTCCTCGTCAGTATACTATACGACTCACCCTAACTTCACTAGGATTATTCCTAATTAATTAATTCATAGAGACAAATAAATCTAGCCCATAGGATCAATACATTTTCTCAGGATAAAAAGTGTGTGCTGTGTGTGTGTGTGTGGGCACTTATGTGCTATTTCTAATTTCAGATTATAATCTATATCTATTTGCCCAGATCCGTTCAGCTGTTCTGGTGAGATTGGGTAACAAACATCCATTCAAACTTAAGCATTTCTAATATAAATAAATTAATTTCTAATATAATTCTTAAAGATAAAGTGCATGCATTTATTGTCTAAAGGTTATAGTAGGTATTGCTTATAATATCTCAATGATATGATTCAGATTCATAAATTACGTAGTTGGAATTCTTTAGTTGTCGCATAGAGGTTAGGCCTGGAGTCTCGATCTGAAAGTAGTAAGGACGCTTGGGCCACTCATTCTTCCGCCAGTCAAGGTGACAACGTTCTGTGTCTTAAGAAAATAATTTACTACATGTATTCAGGTTCTAGAAGGCTAAGCTTTTGTTTAAAATATTTAAATCCGCATTTTTTTTCGAACCGTTATAGGAAAAACTGTTATTAAATAATGAATAAGTAGATCATATCGATTGAAGGTAAAAGAAAGAGAAAAAAGATTTTTAGATATTTATAACAAGTATTTAAATTATTTTATATTATTTCACTTGAACTTAGTACACCTACCTACCTTCACGAACCTAATATATGAGAGTCAAGGTTGATAACTTGCATAACTATGATACTTTATGCGTCGAGGTAGTTGATATGAGACTATAATGTAAGTAAGTGAATGCATATTATTATTTTATGAAACGTTCATTTATATTGATTGTTGTACTAAAATAATTGTAACATCGGCGTTGTTATGTTTTTATCAGTAAACAGAGACTCACTCTCGCTTCGCTCGGGTTTGTCCCTAGGTAAGTAGGTACAATACTACTTTCATTGCAATTTCTTTATATTTTATCACTGTTTCACCCTTCCTTGGACTTCTAGAAATATTTCAAAACTAAAATACGGCAATTGACATAGCCGTTCTCGAGTTTTTGTGAGACTAACAAACATCAATTCATTTTTATATATATTTTATATATTTAGATAATATTTTAATTGGTCCATCTGTACCAAAAAACAAAACATTAGCGATATTTACCATATACAGTAAAAAGATCATAAAAATAATAAATAATTACATTTCATTATGGCTGCCAAAAATTTCGATATATTTCATAAATTATAATATTATATTTTATATGTAGCGTGTTGAAAAACATGCTGCAATTTTAGATTTGTTAATGCTTAATGGTTTGTGGAAAACTATTTATTTCTTAAGGTTATGCCTTAATAAGATATTTTAGTTTATATACTCGTATTATAAGTATTTGTTAACTTTACTGTGTCGAAGTCTTTAAACTATACACATACTGTGTATGTCCTAAAATAATAGACTAAACCACTGTAATAAAACTTTTGTTGAATGACTAGAAAATGATTTCTTGGTGACAGCTTCGTGTGTAATAATAACATTAAAATGATTGTTTATTACTCAATCGCGTCAAATTGGCACGAACACTTTTAGTGATTGTTATAACCAATACAGTAATATGAGGGGTCAAACACAAGTTTGGCAGGGAGGTAGTTTACAGTTAGTAGACGTCCGCTAAAAACAGATTTTAGGGAAGAGCCGGCTCGAGGAGGTAAACCTCCTTCCTTTAAACTTTAAAGGGCACTTTTAAATAAGGAGGTTTTAAAGAAAGTCTTAAATTTTTTGGACTACAAACTTTAAATTTGGCAGGGATCATCTAGGGACGAACCCGTGGGAAACGAGGGTGAGTCTCTAGTATAATCCACTATTTTAGGAATTTTATCTTTGATGAAATAGCTAATTGTTTTAAAAAGATAAAATAAATATAACTGTGATTATTTACGATGTAATAGATGCACGCTATATTTGCATACATAGCATGCTTATCAGATTTTTCAGGAAGTAAGAATGTAGCCCACATTGCTGCTGCATATTGCATTTCGTTTTATATAATTTCTTTAAAAAATGAATCCAAAAACAAAACATGTACTTCAACTTTATTAATATATTTTCGAAAAATGTAGTTTTTCTAGAAACATTATTATATTAAGACATAACAGTTTCGTTACCTTTTTCTTAAATATTAAAGGTATTTAATACAATTACTTTTAATACACAGAAATCTAAGATAACCTTGCGTATTTAATTTAACCTTTTTTTAAGTAAAGGTCTCGGTCAATATGTAAGACAGTACGCGTTGATGTCTTTTGTAGGTGCGCATTCATTTTAGTTCGAATTGTCATCATCGTCTAATTTAATATTTATGGACATGTTTATTGATTTTTAATTTCATTTTATTGCAATGTAAAATATGTTTTAACACTGTGTTAATATATATAAATATATATGCATGTGCTAAGCATAAACACAATAGTAATTCAACTTTTTAAATTGCTTATAATCGAGTCATAATTGATGGTCCTTAAACAATAGATTAGGCTTTTTGTTGTTTGTGTTGTCAAGGTAATAGCGGTTCTGTGATACCTACTGCACTAAGGGCTTAAGTTACAGGATTAAGCATTGGTTCTGCTTCAATAGAACTCGTGTCTGTTATTCAATATCGTTTTGCAATAACCTTATATATCTTCTTACATCATATAGCAATTTAGAACAATCCCAGATATCTGTTATAGTTGTATCAATTAATTACAGATATATGTATGACTTTGTGATAAGTACTTGTTATGTACTGGATTTTACACAAATAAAACAGTAGTTAATACTTAATAATAAGTAGGTATAGCCAAATTAAGTTTCTAATATGACGACGTACTAATACGACTACGTAACCCAACTACGAGACTCAGAGTTCAATTCGAGACACATGGTAAACTATGTTTCATATAGTGAACAACTAATATAAAGTATTAAAAGCCGTAGGGCGAAATTTGAGTATGTAGGCGGCTTATATAATCTGGTATAGAATTTTTTTATTGTAATTTTATAATAATATATTTACGTAATAGCTGTTATAAAATTCTTCATTTGTTCAATTACGAGTATGTAATGAAATCACGATTTCCAAAAACATTGTCTATGAATGATGATTAAATAAGCTGTTATAAAGCTAAATAAATGTAAATCGTTTGGTTATTTTATTATCGACCATTTAAAATATCGCATAAAGTTTTGTTGCACTTTTGCAATATCACGAGTTACATAGCAAGTCAACAATAATTATTAAACTAGTTATCGTTCTAATATATCCCATAAATAATTCTTAATTTTTAGACTAGTGCTACTGATAAATTATAAAATCTTGCATTTTACAGTGAACGGTACAATTTAAGTGCGTTGAAATAGAACGTGTATTAGTTTTGTCTATTACTTCTAGTCAAGCCTGTTGTAGTAACAGTGGTGGAGTAACGCAACCAGTAGTGACTTTGTCTATATTGCGTGTTTTGCGTAATTGAGTCGTTAATATGATAGCGAGAATGATAAAATTTGCTCGCATTGAAATAATTAGTTTCGCTTTAGAAATTAAGAAGGGCAACATTTTTGTACAAAAGGTTACGTGCCATATAGCCCTCTCTTAGCTAGCGATAGATTCAAGGTTGCTATTTGAAATCGATATACATTTTGCATGTTTGGCATACCGACCTAATTTAATTTTTTTCTTGTTATAATTACAAAGTTAGTAAGAGTAGATTAAAGATTAGAGCAAACCTGTTGTTATATATAGGTATCGAATCATAAAAATTCGATTATTTGGTATTGATAACTTAAAAAGTATAATAAACATATTAATAAGGAATATTATATAATATTAAATAAATAAATGAATAAATAAATACATTATTTATTTATCAATTATTAATATTAATAATAAAATGACAATGATAAGATGACATGATGAAGAGGCGAGGTAGCCTTGCACACTGACACTCACCAGTAATGTCCGCATGATGTCCTGGCACGACACTATCACGCCACGAACGATCAACAAATAAAGGAAACGCCTCCCGCTCAAGCTATATGAGGTCGCCCACTCTCGCCCTGCGCCCGACGCGACCACCATACCTTATTGCAAGGTAACCGACTACGAACGCTCTGTATGCCTAATATTATTTCAATAAAAGCACTCCTATATAATTTGGTTGAACTTTACTCGAAAATACCGCTAAACGAACCAATTAATTGTATGTATTCATCGGTTTAAAACTATGTAAGTATTTTTTTTGCATGGTTCTTCATACAATAGGTAAAATATTTATTTCTTTAGGTCTCTGTAATAATTAATACAATTAATACAAATAATTAATAAAAACACAAAATTGTAATACTATTACTTAACTTTATAATATACTAGCGACTCAACCTTTCTTCGCTCGGGTTCCTTCCTAGATTAAGCGCGGGCGAAGCCGCGGGTTTTGCTAGTTAAAATAAATAATATTTCTAAAATAAAAGTAGCCTCAATTAATTCTTATAGTATTAGCGATGTTCGAGTGAAAGTCCCGTCAAAATCGGTCCAACCGTTTTAGATTAGCCGGAACAAACAGACAGACACACAAAAATTTCAAAAAAAAATTTTTTTATGTTAGTGCCATATATACTTTCATATGCATTAAGTAAAAAGCTGTTAATTTGAAATTAAAACTGACACTTCAAATTTTATTTATATGCATAGATCATGATGTGTGTATAATATTCATATATCATAATATTTACTCTTGTGGAATAAATATTAGATCACTTGTTCATTTAGACCCTTCAGTTCACGATTTCAAAAGCAGGTTCTACGTAACACATCCGATTCGTCTCTTCACAATGTTAGGCATTGTTCGTTTTCAATTTGTAATTCAATCGAAATGCTCACAGCATGCGATATGTCAAGTGAGGCAATCGCTAGTGCGCGGATCGTAACTATTTACGTTCTTTCATATAAAAATTGTATATAATTACTTATAAGTTTAGTTACTCGATTAAGCCATCACCACGATGCAATATTTTGAAATTTATATATTTTTTCAAAATTATTCTAAATCATTTTGCTCAGTCAACTCTGTTGAAAGAGAAGTACCAGGAGCAACCAGCATGACATTCCGCCACTGAAGTGGGCCCTTACTGGCTTTCGCCTGGCCGGATTGCCGGACGCTACTGAGCATATATAATACTTAAATAACAAAAATCTAGCATGCTTTCACTAAGAGCACAAGCATTGTTTGTGGCAAGAGGATAATACTTTGACAGTGTTACATCAGTGACATAAGTGTATATATATGTATGCGTGAGCAGCAGGTTAATCACGCGTCCGCAGCGGAAAGTGTATCGTGCGGCAGCATCACAACGTAAGTGAGAGTTGTAGCCATAATAGTGCATTCCCCGTATTGGCTACGACAGCGTAGATCTTTAGATAGCCACAATCTAGACACGTTTTAGTGCCAAAAAAAAAAGACATTTATGGAATTTTTAAACGTTACGATGTCTCTTTCATTACTCTGTCTCACAACTTGTTCCAAATAACAAGGATATTTACTTTAAAATAATGCTAATAATATTTAGAATATTTATAGACAGTAATTATAACTTTCTCTAGCACAATATTCGTTAGATATATCATATCATATTCCCAGCACTACTGACTTATCCGAAAGGACGGTAGCGAGCCCCGTTACCTGTCCTGTATCACCTTTTTCAATGGCGTGTTTCTGATTCGACACGACGCATACTCTATTTGTAACAATGGGACTTTCGGGGTCATATTCGTAGTGCTTAAACGTTACTGTTTATGCATTGTATGTCAGGAGTCGACTGAGGTTAACGACCGGAGATGATATACTATTTAAAATTCAACTAATTAATTAATTAGCGAAACGCTATATCAATTATTATAATTAATAGTTCATTCAGCAATAGCTATAAACAAAAGCTCTGATACAAATTTCTAAATTATATCTGAAGAATTTCTGTAAAAACTTCCAGTCCTTCTAAAATCATTAAAAGGATAAGCAGATTATTGTACGATACCTTGCACTTTGTTGTGTACCTACGTCCACCATTTTATATAAATCCTTTGTATAAGGCCTTGAGTCTATCATATTATTTAAAAATATTTTGATACGCTGAATAGAAATGCTTTTTTTTAAACTATAATTGGCGCTTGACTTAATTTATTTCATATTTTAATTACATTGTCATTAGCCCTTTTTAGGGCCCACTGCTGGGCACGGGCTTCCCTCAGTACAAGGGAGATCAGGCCATAGTCCACCGCGCTGGCCTGGTGCGTGTTGGCGGACTTCATATGTCTTTCGAAAACTTGCTAGGTTTTTCTAAGATATGCAGGTTTCCTCACGATGTTTTCCTTCACCGTTAGACAAGTGGTAATCACGATAGAAATGATTCGCACCTGAATTTTCAGGTGCGAATCATTTCTATCGTACGCACCTCTGATATTTATCAGAGGTTCGAGACCCGGATTTGAACCCGCATCACTCGGTTATACAAGCGAGCGCGTTACCGCTGGACTACCACTGTCTTTAATTTTTAATTACATTATATGCATTTAAAAACGACCGCATTAGTTGGTTACGTATATAATACCTAGTTTTCACTGATTTTATTTAGTAAATTGAAATATTTTTAAATATATAGGTATCTACTTAACATAAAAGTAAAAATTATACCTTCCTATGATAATCGAATTAGAATTAACCACAACATTAAAGAAGGTCATATTGTTTTAACAATTTAAGTTTTAAGATAAAAATATAAAAGCCGTATTGTATAACAAAATTAAGTAAGCAATACGCAGCGCACCAAGTCTATATAACTGTGAAATTTTCACACACTGAAGTGCTTGTGCACTGTGCGGTGCATCTTAAATAAATGTTTATAGGATCAAACACATTGATCTACAATGAAACATTGTTTTTGTTATTTTAGTATGGAATACGCAGACTATATTTTGATCACGAATCATATCACATAGGGCTATATTGATAATGTAGGACGAGCAGTAATGTTAGCTACCTTTAACAATGCTAGATGTTTTACTAAACTATATCTACATACTATGTACAAGACTTGCAAATATGTCAACAAAACTATTTTCAATTTTAGTTTTAAGTTAATAATTAAAGCTAAGTTCTTTGCTCAAGTTTTAATATGTAAATAAAAACTATTACGTAATGATATATAATAATTTATGGCAATATTTTTCTTACAATCTTATATTTTCTTAATCTTAGCACTTTTTAAAAATTTATACTCATTCCCTTATCTGTTTATGTACTTATTTAAATTCGTAACCCTTCTTTCTTACTAATAAATTTCTTTCTTTCTAATGGCCGCTTGAAATGAATCTTTCTTTTAGCGATAATGCCGCTAATTAAATAAATATTAGAATTTGGAAAGTATTAAATGATCGTATACAAGCATTATTACCTACTTACCTAAAGCATTAGAAAAAGAAATGTGTGTAAGTAATGTTGATTTCCAAACAAGAATATTTAAAATTTTAGTGTTCAACATTTAGTTTTTCGTAATCAAATCACGTGCAGTGACACCGCAGTCGTCACCGTTACCGACATTTTGTAATTGTCGGAGGGAATGTGCCTCGTCGCCCTAGACGATGTCAATGTCCGGTATAATTAGTGTTCAAGAACACCTTCGTAATGAAGATCCAAAACTTGACCTGGATACTACGATTATCTTATTTACTTTATTGGTATAATGGCTTACAAAACACTTTTGTTACTTACATTATTATAATTGACAAGATAGGTTTTTACGTGGTTTCAATTTCGTTCTCTATTCAAATTCAAATTCAAAATATTTTATTCAGCATAAAATTATTACAATTTTTTACTGAACGTCATGTTATACCAGTGTTTTTTTATTTAGTTTTAATTAAGTATTATATCATTATTAGTAACTCAATCTCGCTTCGCTTCGTCCCTAGGTACCACCTTTAGTAGTAAAAGTTTTACAAACTTTGAATGTCTTACTTATTTATATATCAAAAGCCAAAATAAATAAGTTTCAAGCTTAAAAATGACGGAATTTCTATACAAACTTTCATTCCCTATTTCATCCTCTTACAGCTCTTTTTTCGCCTTGAAAAGTAGCCTTTGTCCTTTCTCAGGCTCTAGACTATTTGTGTACTAAATTTCATTTTAATCGGTTCAGTAGTTTTGGCGTGAAAACACGACAGACAGGCAGACAGAGTTACTTTCGCATTTATAGTAAGTATTAGTAAGGATTACATCATTTTTATCCCTATTGTGATATTAGAGGTAACGAAATATTTTATGCCGAATGACTTGAAAACCTATAAAATTATCCTGTTCTCTCTTTCTCTCTCTATGCTCTCCGCATATTCCATACACTGCAAGCAATGCGTTAACTAACAGCGCGTTAATTCAGTTTAGTAATCACTCATAGAAGAGAAAACGATAGTTAAAAGTATTAAATATCCGACCAAAACATTTTTCGTGAAAATCATTTTGTAAGTTGCTTATGAAAAACGTTAAAGCTTCTAGTTTAAGAATTTATTGTTGTTTATGTTGTAATGTAATGTTAGATAGCTTTCATACCGAATTTCAGCTTTCTAAAGAATTCAGCTCTCTAAGAATTTTGATGATCATCTGTTAGAGAGATCAAGATGTGTGAGTCTGTGATGAAATCGGGATTTTTAGATATCAATAAAATCTAGAGTATAAGAGCTATGCAACTGAATTGAAACTTTATATTATGTTTATTGACATCATTACCCGAGAATTTTGTTCATCTGGTGTAGTCCAAACCAAAGTTATGAGGGTTCAAAAATACGACGAAGAGCTTCGAGAAAAGGTAGATAGTGCTCTTGCGGTTCGCTTTGATCGCACTACCTTGCCGCTTGGCTTCGCACTACCGTGCCCCCAAATAATACATGTTTAGACTAAAATTATTAAGAACATGTTCAATGTTCTAAATCAATTTGTCAATTTACTCTTTGCAAAAGGTATTTAAAAAGACTATGACTAAAATAATTGTTACACAAAATTTGACGACTGACGACACGTTTGGCTCAGTTTGTATTGACCCTACTTTCTGCGCCAGTGGTCGCGGGTTCGAGTCCAGCTGGGGGCATTCATTTGTTGAACACGAATGTTTGTACTCTAGTCATGGGTGTTGATATGTATAATATGTATGTATTTAAAGTTATATATGTGTAGTGTATCAACTATCTGGTATCCGTAACACAAGCCTCGTAGCTTTGCACTGAACTAGACGGTGCTGTTTGTAATAATGTCCTAATATATTTATTTATTTATAATTTACAGATTTCATGTCACGTACCGATTACGATTAAAGCCAACTTTTATAGCTTTAATTGTAAAGGTAAAGACGCTCTTAAACAAATGTTATTATGTTTAAAAACAAAAGAGTCTACTTTAAGGAAAATTTTAATATTTAAGAAATTGTTTTGTATATTTTCTTTTATTATAATTAAAATTGAAATACCTAATTAAAATTTTCATTTACGAGTAAAAATTTTGGTAATCAAAAATGTCAAGCAAAATGAGGAAGGCAATAAAAAGCGGCAAGTAAAACATTAAGGAAATAAAATGAAGAAGTTTATTTTATTATCTAAAAATAATTTTATCACATATAACTTATGAATAGCTTAATATTACGTACAAATTACAATATTCACAAAGAGAAAAACTATATATAGGTACTTAATACTTATGTATATCATAAATATTTACTTATTGTGTATAATTCAGATCATTTATTATAAATTAAATTTCTTATAGTAATTTTTAAGCAAAATAAAACGGGAAGCACTTGGATATAAAATAGCAATTCACCTATCTGCTAAATAAGTATTTTAGGGACCATCCATGCAAACAAGTTAAAAAAACATTTAAGTTATAAATTCGAATTTGCTTCATTTATTTATTATCTTGACATTACTCATAAAAATGCTATGAAAATTTCACAAAAGCAATATAATATTATGTCCATATTTATTTATATTAGAAGTTGAAGTACCGAGAACTCAAGTGAAACAATAGTTCAAGAATACGCGTCACGTCTTCATTGTTGTCGGCGAATACCTTTATACCTCACTGCAATACTTAACTAAACTAGACATTACATACGAATATATAAGTACTGGAATTCCTTTAAATGGGCTAATATGTAAATAAACATAACTGTTATATATAATGTAAATTGGTAAATATAACATATTATTAAATAACTTTTCAATCCATTATTACTGTGAAATTAGTTTTAATTTTGAGGATTTAAATAAAGATATATTTTATATTATACTTTAAACATAATTGTGTATTGCTTTTCTACTTATTTATCGATAGATTCTTCGTAATGAAATATGCGGTTTCTTTAAATTTTATTCTTCTATGAATAGGTACCTACTACTCGTAGATGTCGCCACTTACAACAATCTTCACATTATGTCATAAGCTACTTTGTTTTTTAATATTTTATAGATTTTAAACTTAATTTCTATTTTAAATAATATCCAAGCAATTAACTTTCAAAAACAACATCTAAATTGGTTCATAATTGGCGAAGATTTACTGCGACGAAACTTGTTTTGTTTCGAAACGTGAAAAGTTGTCCTAGAAAGATATTCTTATCACTGCTATTATTAATTTAAAAACAAAATACAGTTAAAATGGTTACTTATAGTAGAACTAGCGATTCCCGTGGCACCGCCCGAATTGGTAGAAAGATGAAAATTTAGGGTCATGTATATCTTTTGATGCCTAATCATAAAAAAAATTTGGTCTAAAAATAAAAATAAAAATCTGGAGATGGCCACCCTTATCACCTAGGGGAATAAGAAATAGCCTACGCCTTATTTCAGACCTAGCAAGTATACACAAAAAAAAACATAAAAATTGGTCAAGCCGTTTCTGAGGAGTACGATAACAAACACAATGACACGATATTTTTATATATTAGAACATTAGGTACAATGTAATAAAACTAACAAAATTAAGACTATTTATGATATTAATCTAATTTAATGTTTGATTTAAAATCTTATGAATACCTAATATAGGTATAAATAAATATACTTCAACATTTTACATTACGTTTAAAACAAATATTATCATATACTCTACTTTTGCTACTTAAATATACATTACATACTATTATTATTATCTAAATTGAAATATACTAAAAGAAAAATTTTGAACAAAAGTTTGAGACTTCTCTCGTAGACATCGAAGAAGAAGTACGTAGAGATTGTAGCGCTTTGCGCTCTTTCTCTCTAGTGAAAATATATTAAAATAACTAAAACATAATGCAATATATCAGATTATTTTGTATTACTAACTAATTCTTTCCGTTACTTTAAAGAAAGAAAGTTAAATTCATTGTGGCACCTGTTTGACAGTCTAGTTATAATTTGTATTCTCGAGACAACTAATGCCCTCTATCATCAGTGAATGTAAATGTTCCGGTACGCGTTGAAGTTTTTAACCTGTAAAATGCAGAAATCTATATTTAAATGAAATTTCTAATGGAATTTAATCTGAACATTTTTTTTAAAAATCGTACTGAAATAGTATATAATAACATTGGCCGAATATATAGTTTTTTGAACTTTTGTCCGTCTATCTGTGACCACATCATGAGAAAGCCACTGAACAGGTTTTGATGAGTTTTAGTATGATAATTATCAGCTGGTAATCTGGTTGAACACATAGGATACTTTTTACTGCGGGAAATTATCGTATCTTTGAGTAATCTTAGTTCGTATCTATGCTAACCGTTAAAACGTAAACGGTGAGGGTGAGTATTTAATTATTCAGTTAAACATTACTGTAATATATTTCAATGTGTTTTTCATTGTATAGTAGTGAAACAAGTGAGTTAATCACTAAACTCTCTGTTATAAATAAACGCTTCTTTAGTTTTATAATATGTATGTATGTATGGCATGTCCATAAACTTACGTTTTAGATTTTGTAGGCACAACAGTATCAGGTAATAATAGAACAATAGCGCCGCCAGCGCCACTTAACGCTGCTATTGTTACCATAGGCAGGTGTTCATTTAATTTCGTCTGTAGGAAAATACAAACATTAAATTATTCTGTTAATTAATTCTGTTCAAATTTAATTAATTATTTATAGAAAGCTTAATATTTTTTATGTGCACACACAATATGATATTATAGTAGCTCATAAAGTTTTGTAATATTTTAGAGTATAATCTTACCAATTCCCACAAGTACGGAATGCAAATTAATGCTAATCCCGACGATATTTGACTAGCGCCAACGCCTAAGTTTCTTATCACAGTGGGATAAAGATCAGCAGTAAAAATTGGTAACATGATATTTGTAGACGCTATAGAGAATTTGCCGACCATAAGACATGATATCATAATCCAGGTGTCTTCAAAAAATATAGAAAATAACTCGCTTGCAACACAGGCAAGTCCACAAACGATCATAGTAATAAATAGGGGCATACGTCTTCCGGCTTTAAACAGAACTGGAATGCTCAGAGCTATCCCTGGTATTTCTACAACAGCTAATATTATAGACGTAATATGTAAATTTCCCAAATTAAACTTTCCAATATTCAGTAATAGCCCGTAGTATGCAATAGTCATAGAAAACCATATTATAAACAGGCAAAATGTTCTCTTCAACAAATAACCTCTGAAAAGCATAAAAACGCTAGGTTCTTCTTTGATATTTTCTCTTTTGTGTAATATCAGCAGTTTGTCTATATCAGCAATATTATCTCTTTTGTTAAATTTCGATGCTTTTTCTAAAATCACCTTTGCCTCTTGCTGTCTGTTCATACTTAGTAACCATCGCGGAGATTCTGGTAAAACGAACCTGAAATTACAATATACAGTTTTATTTTTGTATATACGTTTATAATATATTTATGTGTACTACGTCTGTAAATATTACATACATTAGAAACCTTGTATATTTTGGGAGTCATAGAGCAAAAACGAAGCGTTTATAATTTAGAAGTATAACAACTGTTTTTTTACTTAGTTTTATAATTTGTGCCCTGTTTCTCTTCTCTATCCTATGTGACATTGGTAAAATAATCTGTGCTCAATTATTGTAGAGATTTTGAGTCACTAATGTTGTAATAATGTCCAAAAAGAAAAGGAAACTAAACGCTCTCTGTTCATTAACAGAAAGGTTCATAATACACATTAAAATTACAAAATTACATGTTTGTTCGTCTTGAGTTGGAAGAAAATAAAATATGCCTACTCATACATAAAGACATAGATGAGTTGAGAATTCTTTTTAGTGAATTTAGTTTTTAAGTGAATTGACAAGATTGTATTTTTAAACTAATTAAACTTAAACCTACCCTCGTTTTGATCGGGTTCGTTCCCTAGGTACGTTTCAACGATTAGTAAAGATTTCTCAGAGATATGAAGTATTCTTGAAGTAAAAAATCAGATTAAAATTCTAAAACCTGTATCGATGATAATGACTATTTCAATAAAAATTTCGACAATTTTTTTTTATGAACAGAGTCGACTAATTTAGAATTTTATTGTATATATGGATATGAACTCACCATGAAAGAATGAGGAAACATCCCGGGACTGAGAGTGCTAGTTGTAAATCTCGCCAATTGGGCAATATCATCGAAAGTAGTGAAACTATAATGTAGGCCAATGGTAATGGGAAGAAATTGCACACTCCAGCAATCGTCACCCATGAACCGCCTACTAACTCTACGGAGAGAACAAAAGCTGCGTAGACCACAGACACTGATACAAGGCCCATAACGAGTCTTACTAACACGTATTGCAAGTATGAACGCACTAGAAGAGATATAATAGCCAACGCACTTTGCGCTATCATCATGCCTATTAGGATCCGCTTTCGCCCAAACCTGAAATAAATACGATATGTGATTATTTTAGCTCATAAGTTCAGCTTATTCCCTGAAATCAAATTTTATTTGTCTTATTTCTGTGTTGATTAAAGAAAAATTTCAAATCTATAATTGCCGTTATTATTTCACAACTACAAGTTTCAAATCATTATTTGTAAATTAACTTTACCGATATCCTTGTATCGTAAGGTTTCAAGAATTAATTTCATACAATTATATTGGTAGGTAAGTTCATGTGGGAAGATTAAATAAAAAACATAATTTAGATTTATTTTTTCCATATCAGAATATCAGAATTTTCCTTTCTTACTATATAATTTGCTTGATGCAGCACATTATTTGTTCATAAAGTCGAATCCCTAATTACGGCAATATAGTCATTACCTATTTTTATTTATACTTATTTTATACACAAGTATTTTTTTCACTACTGAATTATACGTACTTATCAGATATCCATCCTCCCAATACTCCTCCCACACCTACGCCGACTAAGAATACAACTTCCGCTAAATTAGTTAACGTAGCTCTGTCACACACAAGATCCCATTCCGAGATAATCGTGTCACCGACTTCTGATCGATCAAAATCCCAATTAGTACACTTTTGAAAGGAGTCTAAAAGTGGAGCGGTATTATTTATAATACTTTCAGCAGTTATTCCATCTGGCAGCATACGCACAGAACAAGCGTCTATTGGTTGACTGTAGTTAATCCAATATTCTAACGGTAGACTCGATAAATTTTCTGGCCTTCGGCACCAAAACTTTGTTATTTTTGCCTGAAAAATATATATTTTATAAGTGGATCTCATATAAAAATAAAACTATTTAATTTAACATTTTTTACGTAATAGTCAAGTTAAGAATACTGAAAGTTTTTCAGCTAAACTGACTTTTTTTAATAAATTTATAGATTCTACTTACTTACATTAATTAAAGATAAGTATTATTCTTACTAACCGTAAATGTAGGTAAAAATATATGAAAGGTACAAGGAAAAGAGAATAGAGACAGTAAAAAGGTCATGAGTAACTGCCAACGGCCGTAGTCGCCAATGATAGTAGAAACCACGTCCTGTTTTCCGCTGTCATCGTTGGAATCTTGATGTTTTTCTTTGCTTAGTCCTTGACTTGGGATAACTGAAAATACGAGAAATATATATTATTAAAATGTAAATTGAAACGGTACAAAGTGCTAAGAGACAAAATATATTTTACAAAACATATCCGACTATGTATAAGGCGAACTATTCATTTCCAGGCTATTTCAACCCATAGAATTATTGTTCATTTCAATTTTAATAAAAATAAAATAAAACAGACTATAAAAATTATTAGTCCCGCTGAGTTTCGCCAGTTCTTCTCAGGTCAGTGGCTTCTTCTTTCCGAACTGGTAGTAGACTCATGACGTTCAGTAAAAAATTGTAATAATTTTATGCTGAATAAAATATTTTGAATTTGAATTTGAACAAAAAATATGAAAATAAGTTGAAGAATAAACATAGTATTAGGTTCTATGCAATCGAAGACACACATACACACATAGCTAAGTAAGTATATTTCAATACATACTATGTTTCAAATACATTTATGGTTGTATATATAGGTCAAACGTAAGACCTTCGTTTGGACTTTGGTTTTCGACGCAGTCCGGTAAAACGAAGGTTTTGTTAAAAAGGTATGATGCATAGTAAATAACATTATATTTCTTTTAACGAATATTTAAACCAACAGTTCAATCTTCTAATATACAAAAATCTCGTGTATATTATCAAACTCCCCCGAAACGGCTTGACCGATTTTATAATTTTATTTTGTGTATACTTGGTATGTAGAGAATAATTCGTAGGCTATTTTTTATTCCCCCAGGTGATAAATGTGGCCCTCTCCAGATTTTTTATTAATTATTTGAAACCATTTTTTTTTATGATTTGGCATCAAATAATAATTATAAGTAATAACCCTTAATTTTCATCCTTAAGAAAATGTTGTATTATATATATCATGAAGGTGGCGCGGAAATTGTAAAAACTATGACGAATAACTAATAAGCGTAGATAGCCTGATCCTCTAGACTGTATAATATATTACGTACATTAACATAATATAACAGATACCCCAACAAGAGATTAATATAGATTAGTTTACCTAAAGTCAGGGTTATTTTATTTGAACTGAGCAACTATAATTGGTGCTTACTGCATGAAGCAGTTAAAAATAAGTATTACATGTGCACTTTTGAAATGAAATCAAAAAAATTACTCTCATAATTTTTCCCTAACGCGACAAAAGAAGTGTAACTTCAAAAATGTAAAATTCATTTAATTTAATCCCTATTTATCTGAAATGTCAGTTTTCCTAGCAATTAGTGCTTAAATGCAAACTCATATACATATTTTGATTACCTACCTACATGAAATTGAATCTTTATATATTTTATGTAGTTCCGGGATTTAATTACCTAATGTTACCTGACTAGCGTTGGAGATAACTTTTTGTTAACTTTAATTTGATAACTCGCTATTAATCACAAAAGTGTTAGAGCAAAGCAAAAATAAAATCTTCTATGTATAAGATTTTGACATTAAGTCGCTTCTATACATATTATAAAACATAGTCCTCCGCCACGTCTGTCTGTCTGTCTGTCTGTCTGTCTGTCTGTCTGTCTGTCTGTCTGTCTGTCTGTTCGCGATAAATTCAAAATCTACTGCACCAATTTTCATGCAGTTTTCACCAATGGATAGAATGGTTCTCCAGGAAGGTTTTAATATATAATTTGTCAAGTTTTTAAAAATTATTTTTTGTTAAAAAGGAAATTTAAAACAACATTATACAATTAACGGCGTTTGACGTATCATGTTATGACCGTTGCCATGGTGCTTGCAATTCATATAATCAACTCAAATATATAGCGGGCGGTGCGAAGTAAATATTTACAACACGTACCTAGGGGCGAACCCGAGCGAAGCGAGGGTGAGTCGCTAGTTTATACTAAAATGTATACTAATCTATATACTATCTATCTATACTAGTTAATGTATTAAATACATGTTATTACGAATGTATGTATAAAATATAAGCGTAACACATGAGCAATAAAATTAATAATATAAAGCGACAAGAAAACTTTCCTATAGTCAATAAGTATGGACCACTTCAACAGGAATGTGCATCGAAACAAGATAGGCTACGACAAACTTAAATAGTACCTATTAAATTAGTTGTTTGTTTCAAAAAATTGGTCTATGTTTACTTGTAATAAGAGCTTGTAATAAAAATACATTATTATTTTACTAAATGTTTTTCTTAAATATTAAAAAAAATAGATATAGATAAGTTTATTTTTGTCTACATCCTATTACCTATACCTATTACCTACATAACTTAGGTAATAGGTTATATTGTACAACTTACACTTAAAATTACTAAATAACTTACTTACAATTAGTGTTTGTTATCGAATTCCTTCGAAACGGCTTGACCGATTTTTATAATTTTTTGTGTGTATATCTAGTACTAGCTTTATAAAGCTAATCTCAGGAACAACTGATTCGAATTAAAAAAATATTTTTCTGTTGGATAGTCCGTTTATCGAGGAAGGCTATAGGCTATATTACATCCCGCTACGACTAGTAGGAGCGGATAATCAATGAAAAATGTTGCGAAAACGGGAGAAAAAATATTCCTTTTGAGAGCTTCCGTTGGGTGGGTTGCGTAAACGGTTAAAGGCATGCAAAAATCATGTATGACGAAATTGTTCCCCTTTAAAAGTTCTAAGATAAATTATTTTTAACAAAAAAACAAAAACCGACTTCCAAACTTAATAAATCTAAACTAAAAAGTAGAAAATAATACTTTTAAGGACTTAGTTAATTTTGGAGTCGGTGCCAGCCAGGTATTTTGATTATGTTTACAAATTATTGATAGATTAATCAAATATGTATCTATTTAGGGCTATTTTGCTTTGGCTGGCACCGACTTCAAAATTAACAAAGTCCTTAAAAGTATTATTTTCTACTTTTTAGTTTAGATTTATTAAGTTTGGAAGTCGGTTTTTGTTTTTTTGTTAAAAATAATTTATTTTTAACTTTTTTGCGGAAAGTAGATACGTATTGTGTTAATGACTATAAAAATTTACCTTCTATTATGAGGTAAACCTAATAGCCTGAAAGTATACAACTATCCGTTCATAATTGCGTATTATATTGAAAGAATTTTCTTTAAACTGCTAACCGTTGAGGAGTTGTACCTTCCATCATCAGTTACGGTACGTGACTCAAATATCCATATAGCCTATAAAAGATTTGGCCGAGCATCGTTAATTTGCTCCTAAGAATTGAAGAGTTCCGATACTTTGTCATGGATCCCATCATCAGAACCTTACCAAACTCTCATCAAACTACCCTTGAAGTATACCCTTTCCATTAAAAAAAGAATCATCGAAGTCGGTTGGCGTGATATTGAGCTATGCGTCCATTTGTCACGCAAATACTTAATGCAAATTTAAGACTTTTATGGTTTTCTCATGGATGCCATTATCAGAACTGGAAAATATTAAAATGGGACCACATGGGAAGCACTACCTTTCAAATAAAAAAAGAATCATCAAAATCGGTTCACCCAGCTCAAAGTTATGAGCTAACAAACATAAAAAAAAAAAAAAAAAAAAAAGAAAAAAATACAGACGAATTGATAACCTCCTCCTTTTGGAAGTCGGTTGAAAAGGCCGCGATGTCTATCTTTTAAGGTTGATTTGGTTGCTATAAACTTAATAAACATGATATTTATCGTTATCCAAATAAATAAGTTATCCATCACAAGTATTTAATTTTGAACAAAATTGCTCTTGGCATCATGTGGTTTCAATAAATATCTTACGAGATATCACAGTTTTAACATAACTTCGCAACAAAATCACCGCGTGCAAGACTAATTTGGTTCCCACTTTAGAACGCGAGCGTAGCCGCGGGAAAGGCTAGTTATTTAATATACGGTACCTAGAAAATTATTGATATTTTGCTGTTTGACATTGACGTGTAATTAAATATTTTTTTTTTTTATAAAACATATCACAAGTAATGTACAAATATTACTCCTAATATTTCATTAATGACTGTGTGCCTGTCACAAAAGTCCTTTCCGTAATACGATATTACATGCGATCTACCTTCTAGAATCTAGTTTTCAGTGTCACTGTCTATTAATAGCGACGCCTAATTAAGACTATTTTATGTTTATAAAGTGCAATAAGACTTGCATTTGTTGTGGTGTCGAGTCTTACAATTACGTCAAATCAGTTCTATCAATCGAGAGAGCAATACGTTTGTTACGCAACATGCCACTGATGGTTACAGAATGGTTCACGCAAAGTCAATCATTAACAAAGGACGAGTGCGGCCTTGACAATGATCTTCAATATAATGTTAACGAACCTTAGCTATCTTATTTATTATTTAATTTATGTTATAGGAATTATTTCAATCTATTGTTTTATTTGCGATTTCCATATTTTATGTTAGCCAAAGTATACCTACTCATTAAGTTATTATCTATGCATAAATTAAAATTGTAACTTAGTCAAATCTGTATATTAAAAATTTCGTGGAAAATCTTATTGAAATATTCAAATTCAAAATATTTTATTCAGCATAAAATTATTACAATTTTTTACTGAACGTCATGAGTCTACTATCAGTTCGAAAAGAAGAAGCCGCTGACCTGAGAAGAACTGGCGAAAGAAACTCAGCGGGACTAACATATATTTTTGTATTCATTATTATCGATACAGAGTCCAAATCTATTATAGTTTTTAGAATTTCTGTCTGTCTGTCTGTCTGTCAGTCTGAACCTACCAACACCACCACCATTCCGAGTTAACGTATAGGATACTTTTATTTATTGCGGGAAAATAGCTCATTAAAACGTACCTAGAGGGACTCCGGCGGAGCGTGGGTGAGTATAAAATATAATGCATCTCCATAATTTTTTAACTTTACACATAAAAATATATTATTAATAAGCCATACAATTTGCGACTGACTGTAAACAAGAATGAGGACGCGTCAACCTCAAGAAATTGAAGTTGTTGATATCATTGAATAACTAGGTACTATCCCAAAGGACAGCTGTCACGTTCATTCTCTTGAGGATGTTGTATTGCGAACATAACCTAGTTATCATACTTAATTAATTGCACTTTTATTATAGTGAATCGTGATCGCGGTGTGATTTTAAAATGTCAATAACATTATAATTTTGTAGTTTATATTATAGGCTTTTGCTTAATAAAACTTGTGAATTCACTTTCTAAAAGCAGTGCTATCCGGAGACGAATTTATGTCGTACGATCTACGTTACGTACGGTACGATACGTCTATTTAAGTTAGTTCTTTCTACTCTAGAAATATTAAGGAAGGTAATTACGAGTATGTTTTGCGTAATTCCAGTAATATACCAATTACAGTGTACTAGTACGATTCTTGAGATTAAGTAGGAGGCGTCATCCGAAGCATTATTCTTCATCCTACAGACAGCGGGGTGTTTTTGGGGCCAAGGTCAGGAAGCGTACTGTTTTTACTTAAGTCTCAACGTAGTCAGTTATAGATAAAACTCAAAATATATTCAAACGTCAAAACCGTGACAAATACCTCTAATTAAAATATTATCTAATTGCTTAAGATCGGCGTTACTAATTTTACGTTACTAATAAGTAATAACTCCTTACTTGGTAAGGAGCATTTATTTTTGTAGCATTTTTTCTTATGTGTAAATCGTAAAATTGAATGCATACAAAAACCGACATTTAATATATTTACGAACTTACAACAAAGAATTTGCAAAGGTTAATATTATCTACTTTTATAAAGACATGGCTATTATCTGTTTCGTGATAATGACCTGCTTTCTATACGTGTTACATTCAGTTCAGCTGTGATGAAAATATTACAAAAAATACATTATTATTGATAAAGACAGATAACGATCATTAAAATTTAATAACTCTTTTATTGCTGCGCATGTTAGCTACATACTTATATTGGAGAGGGACAAAATAAGTTAAAAATACACGGCAATGTAATTGATTTCGCGAGGAAAACCGTTTAATTTGTATTCAATGTACGTTGACGAGTTTCCTTAAAAAGTAAACAAAAACAATAGTCATTTATTAGCGTTCCGCTTCATTCATTGCAACACACAAGTGTTATAACCCAACTAGTGACCCATTAAATTAGCTTTTACGGAGTACGCAGGACGGACTGTTAACTGCCGGTCATTACGTTATAGTGGTAACTTTATACGTTTTTGAGTCATCTCTCATTTTCATCTAAACGATCTTATTACGACTTATAGCTCGGGAGGTAGCGCTATAGTTGAACAAGTCATTTCATACCGTCTGAAAATCATAACAATAATAGTTTTTCCCTAATACATAACAGCTCTGAACGTCAGCTGCTCCGATAGCGGTGGAGCTAAAGGAGACAGCATGACAAAGTCATTGGAAAAAAATCTGCTCCGATGAATTTTATACCGAGCGAAACTGTATTAAATTATTGTTTTAATCATATTGTTTCAAAAAAAATTCGTCAGCTGTATTGATGAGGGGGGTTCAATGTTAGTCACGTGCAAAAATATCATTTAAAATTTGACAAATAATTTTATTTTATACCTTATGAAATTTATATATCTCAATTTTTATACTTTTAAAATAATAAAGAAAAATATAATAAAAAATATGATTAAAACAATAATTTTATACAGTTTCGCTTGGTATAAAATGCATCGGAGCAGATTTTTTTCCAATGACTTTAGTTCTACCGCTAGTGCGACAACTGACGCTCACTCTACTGATTTCCGAACATTAAACAACTGTTTGAAGTAAAATTCATTCGGTATAAAATTGCAACGCTACATCCCGGAATATTACATTTATCACTTTATTGCGATATTTAAATCAATTATTAGATGTAATAACTCTAATATTAAATGGCT
The DNA here is from genome assembly GCA_951802675.2 of Boloria euphrosyne. Lineage (NCBI taxonomy): Eukaryota > Metazoa > Arthropoda > Insecta > Lepidoptera > Nymphalidae > Boloria > Boloria euphrosyne. The sequence goes on along the minus strand of OX637879.1, from coordinate 5,776,358 downwards.
ATATTATGTAGCTGTGCTAGCTTAGAATTTTTATTTTTAGTTTAGGTATGAACCTTAAACCATTAATCTTGATCCTATATAATATAGTAGTAGTAACGTTGATAGGATTTTTTACTATATGGACTATCCCGTTTGATCAGAGGATCAGAGTGATTGTGTTTAGAGTGACATGAAATTCCTAGATTCATGTAGTAATTTTTATATTAAGTGGATGATAGTTGCGTGAGGCGGGCGTCGACTGGGGGACGTCTCCGGAAGCGAATGTGCTCAATGAAATTGATTCCCACTCGGTCACTGTTCTGGTTACTCACAAGTATTATAGTTACCTACAAATCTTTGTTTGATAAACATAATAAATACATCGTATTTGTTTCTTATCTATTTCCTATGTTTAGTATCAGTCTGTATTTAAAAAGTGTACGCCTAATGGTAGAAATTTTATCATAATTATTTTTATTGATAAGAGAGATAGCACTAAAGCTCTTCAATAGTTACTTAATAAAGCCTACACTGTTTATTTATGTCTGTTTAATTCAAATAACCAATCATTTTCCGACCGATGTTAACAGAACCTGTTGATTGGATTTCGGTAGAGAGAAGTATACTATTTATTTTATTTTTGTCTGAAAAGGAGAAAAGAGCTTTGTCAGAAAAATACCTTAATTGATGAAAATGGAACTCTAATGACGGGTAATTTATTTGATCTATAATCATATAGATTACTTTACGATAATTATCGAACTCCTCCGAAACGGCTAGACTGATTTATATGAAAATTTTTGAGGTCTGCGAATAAGTCGTAGGCTCTTTTTTATTTCCCTATAGGTGATAAGGGTAAAAGAGATTTTAAGGAATAGAATTCTGATATGTCCATTGATACGGAGCGGAAATAATTTGTGAATTTAGATAATATTACATAATATATCTATATAAAAACACATGTGTTAAGTAAATATAAATTTTTAAGTACACAATCACCCGAAACCACTGAAAGATGCTAATAAGTAATAAAATAACAGCTTAGTAAAATGCGTGATTTATATTATTACATACTTATGTACGCTGCGGTCAACAAGATTACAGAGCACGTACAGTTTAACATTGACATTTGGGTCATCTCTGAAACTACCTTTCTATTTTTTTATTTTCTTTTACTAATAGTAAGCTATATTTCCAAATAGTGATGTGCTTGCTGTCAAACATAAATTGGAAAAAAGAAAAAAGAAAATGAAATGGGAAAAAAATCAGCTATCGAATTTTTTTATCGGCGTTGTATGAATGGCAAAAAACACAGAGAAGTAATGGTATGTCTATAATTAAAATGAAAAAAAAAACCTACTAACTTCAAAAACATAGATATGATATTTTTTATTTAATTAAGTACATTATTAATGGTTTATGTTATTTACGCTAAAAATATTGTGTGGTATATATACGTACACAACAGTCAACATGTACATATACATATGTAAAAAATATAATACCTACTTAACACTTATGTATGTATATAGAAAAAATGAATACTCTACTCGTAAATCCATCTCTAACTACACTGAAAATGTCAAAATAAGATTATTGCTCCAATGTTATACGTCATAACATTTTTTGCTATTTCAAAAATATAATTTATTGCTGTTAATTCTCATACATTGTTTAAACATTTGACAAAAGACCAAACACGGATGAAAAAATTACAACTATCATTACGGTTTTTTTCTTCATTAAGTTTCTCGAGAGAACACTTTGTAAAAAATATGAACGCAACAAAAGAATACAATTTTAATTTCAAACTAAGTTGTTCGCATGTAAATTTATTTGTTAGCTACAGTTTCAAAATGACTATAACGTAAGATACTAAACGTGGCTTACAATAGAAATCATTCGTACATAAATTACATAGTATTGACTTAGTAGAGGTTAAACGTATTCTTTATCTATTTATACTAATAATATTAAGCATAATACATATGTGAAATATAATTTGATGAATATTAATGGAAATACGGCTATAAATAGGTATAATATATAATAGGTGTAGCTTAGAAATGGGTTTCTTCTTAATTAAGTTAAGTCGAGTCTAGACTCTCTAAAACAAAATAGCTTATTAGCATAATAAAATTAAGATTTAGCAAACAGGACCTACCTAGATGAATTTGAAAATATATATTTTTTGGCAATTATTATTAGTGTTAGTTATTCTAGTGTCATTTAATGAACGATGTCTTGTATTATTATAAATCTAGCTTTACTTCTAAACATACATAACTTACTACTCCTTTTTAGTATGTATAAACGATATAATTTCTGGGTAATTCCGTATAGTTTTTCAAGCAATGTTCATGTAAACTGATAATATTAATGATACCTATAATTATTTCGACTTCTATTCTAAGCAAAAAAAAAATTATAAAAAAAGATAATGTTGATGTACGTTACCACAACTGTAAGATATTTTTGTATTTTAAAGATCATTAATTTCATCAGTTGCAAAAATAAAACCTTACTACTCCCTTGTATTTACTCAACTGATAAAGGCTACGATTTATTTTTATATTAAGATAAAAAAGGATTTTAATATGCGAAATGGCCTGTTTATTGTTTATCACTTTATGTTGTATCACAAGCCGGGTCAAGTATAAAGCAACAATACACTCGGGTCTAGGTCGAATTAGATAAGATGATAGCTCTTTTAATGATAAAAAATAGTAAGTAATGTGTAATTTACATCAAACTTTTTCTATTAACGAACAGTTGTCGAGATGGTGACGCTCTAACCCAGATACAATCTTAGATACGTAGTTACTACTAGCACAGAATATATAACTATCTCTAGCTACTGGTAGAGTCGGAGAGAAAGGAGAGCCCTTGTTTTATTTAAGTTCGATTGTACATTTGGATTTATAATTAAATGACCATAACCCTTAAATATTCTGTAGCTACATATAAAGTTTATTATAAGATACAATTAGTATTTATAGAATTCATTCATTGTAATGTGCACATTTTTCACGACAGGAAGAAATTCAACGCAATAAAATATATTTTTTTCACAAGCTTTAGTAAGTAGGAATATCGCAAATCACAATAGAGCAGTACTTGCATAAATCATAGTTTATCATTGTTGCCAGCAATACATTACATTAAGAAAAAATGGTTTAAAATTTAAATGATTTAGTATGCGGAAAAACGAAGATAAGTGTTCATAACTAAGTCTAGTCATGCAGAAGTTAAATTTAATATAATATATATTATATATCCACACGTATACTCACGGTACACGTGTAATGGAGCGCCTAAACACAATATAGATATAGATATAGATAGATAGATATGTTGGGACATTATTACAACAGCGCCATCTAGTTCCGCAGTAAGCTACGTAACGTGCTTGTGTTACGGATACCAGATGGTTGATATACTACACATATAAATTTTAAATACATACATATTATAAATATAAACACCCATGACTGGAGTACAAACATTCGTGATTAGCAAATGAATGTCCCAGCGGGACTCGAACCCGCGACCGCTGACGCAGAAAGCAGGGTCACTGCCAACTGAGCCAAACGAGAGTCGAGATATATATATATATATATATATATATATATATATATATATATATATATATATATATATATATATATATATATATATATATATATATATATATATATATATATATATATATATATATATATATATATATATATATATATATATATATATATATATATATATTTTAGTTTCTAACACTACAAAATGTTGTTTTGAACTCATTAGTAATTTATATATTTACTATTTAGACAATAAATGATATATTCATATTATAAACAAGTCGTTGCTAGGCAACATAGTTTTGCGCATGCAAACTAAAACATTTTACCGGGAACAAAAGAAGCACTTTCGTACCTAAAAACAGGGTACGAAAACGAACTTTCGCTCAAGCTGTGATAAAAAATCTTTACATTAAAACAGGTTTAAGTTTCTATCTAACATTTTCGGATTTCAGACGTGTGTACAGGACAATAAAATTAAAGTGTATAATAAAATTAAATATTTTTTGAAATATTCATTATTATCGATACGGAATCTATAGTTTTCAACCGACTTCCAAAAAGGAGGAGGTACTCAATTCGTTTGTATGTTTTTATAATTTTAGAAAGTCACTAGACATGTTTTGATGTAATTTGGTATGAAGTTAGATTCGATCTATTTAGTATAGATTCGATTCGATCTAGTTAGTTAGATCGATAGAGAATTTATACTGATTATAAATTTTTAAAAGTCAAGGCTTTATCCGAAAATTGACTAATAAAAAATTATTGAATTTACTGTAAAACGATTAACTTTAGAGTTGAACTTTATAAAAGGTCGTAGGTAAATTTGTATAAGTGCCAATGGATTTATGAACATCTAAATATTTATATACATATAACAAAATTCTGAGAGAAATCTGTACAATAAAAGTAAACAAGTTTTTCCGTTTGTCTGAGAAAAATTGTTCCACAAATATTTAATATATATATATATATATATATATATATATATATATATATATATATATATATATATATATATATATATATATATATATATATATATATATATATATATATATATATATATATATATATATATATATATATATATATATATATATATATATATGTTATGTATATATATATGTTGTTTAGATTTTTACATAAAATATTTTATTGCAGAATTTACAATAAATCTATTTTAAACCTTTTAGGCAATGATATTTTAACTATAGATATGTTATGAGCGCGCAATCGTGAAAACTCGAAAACATCCTAATTAGGACTTATTGCCTTTAGTCAGTGTCACCGCATGGCGACGAGTGGTACGCTGCTACAAAATTTGAAAAAATGCCATCCTGTGTATTTAGGAAATGCACCAATTATGATACCAAAATTAATAAAACACAAGGGATCTCATACCACATGTAAGAACGCAGAATACTTCGATTTATTAATATATTTCAATTATTTGCCTAATATTCTGATATGTCATCGGTCGCTAGACTAATGTTTGTTTACATTGACGCGCAATTGACAACATTAGCTGTCTCTTTTTTTCTTATTGATTTTATCGACTATCCCCTTTCTATCATTTTGACATGTACCTTGAATGAAAAGTGTGTATGTGTGCAGCGCGGAACACTTTTTTCGGTTGTTTAGTGAGCGTATAACATATCTATAGTTAAAATATCATTGCTTTTAGGTAAATAAAATGTTAAATATTGGGAACAAGAGCAAAATGTACCTACATAAGTTGACAAATATTCCTAACATGGGTTATTTAGGTTGAAGGAAGGCAAAAAAGCACTATAATTCTATTATGGTGCTTTTTTGCGTGATGAAAGTAGATTGTATTAAAACTTATCTGAGAATAGTAATGTATAACCAAGCGATAAACAGTTTTTTCAGTTTAGTTCTAAAGCATAACTATGCTTATTAGTTTAACTTTTAGTTGACATTCTTCTTTTTAATAATTTGGAAAAAAATCCTATATCAGGAAGTCAATTAGGTGGATCTGAAGGTACTGTTCATTTTATTTTGTAAGGTCAACATGTCCTTACTTGGTTTTAACCTAGACAGATCCTTAGACACTACGAGTGATACGACCTCTAAAATAAATTACAAACATTTTAAAAAATCAGTTATTTTTGATTACAGATTCTAGATCTAAAATTGTAGGTTAACGTTTTTAATTGATTTAAGTTAATAATATAAGTTATTATTAATTGTAAGTTATTAGATTAACTTTTAGGTATACCCTTTTCAATAAAAATAACAATAATAAAAACCTTTTAACGAAGTTGACAGCTGTTTGAAGTTGGTTGATAAATGAATATATTGTAAAAATAAAATCCTACTATTTAATACTGTGAATCCAGTCTTTTTGTGAAATACGTTAAAATTTCACCGGCCAATCTCGAACATGACTCCTCCATTCAACGTGACATTGGCGAAATAATTTGTGCTCAACTGGCACGCATTGAAGCCAACAAACCAAAGAATTGAATTGAATTGATTAACGAATATTTTTATTGAAATGTTTTAAAGATTAGATACCTACTTATGTAAAATTTGACTGGTGATTCGAGAGAATATCAATATAAAAATTCATTTATTTTATGTAATATTGTATACAAATAACTTATTATTATATTACGAAACAAAGGCTGGCGTGTAGAAACCAGCACCATTCATTTATTCATAAGAAACACCTAAATCCATCTGCGTTGTTACATTTGTAGTATTAACAACAAAGTACTTAAACATTGTTAAAGTTAACCAATCATGCAGTTGCTTAATCTTATCAAAGGTTATTGCGCGATAAACGCGAATCACTATATTAGAAGTTAATCTGTAAACAAGATTATTCTTTACAACTCTTTAATGAAAGCGAGTAATGTGTAAAATTGAATACTTTATAAAACTCCATTGTATATACTGAATGAAACATTTCTGATTCTTGTTAGATTTTGTCGCAGCTTATTTTAATTTTTGTATCCGACGTTTCGTATTATTACTTGGTCATGAGAGAAAAAAAAAGACGCAGAAGTTATCAGCTATAAGTACCTTTATGAAGTGAAGACCGTCAACCCTCACTTAGCTAGCGTAGTGGATAATCTGATCCCCCTCGTAAGGTTCATGGCTAGTGGGACATATAAAAGAGTTGAATAAGAATGGTGACTAGGTACTATGTCAATCTTCGTTTGGTTTTCAATTTTTAATTTTATGTGTATTTAAAAGATTAATTAAAATATTTTTTATTATTTATAAAATGAAATTAATTAAGGCAGATGTAACGCGCTCACTTGGATAACCAGACTGAAGTTAATATATTTTGGCTTTATAAATGAAACTATGTTTTGGGAGTTTTTCGCGGATTTATTTTGATTTTTGATGAGGATGACGTTTCGAGTACTTTACAGAAATCATGGCCACTGAAGAGATTAAAGTTTTAAACATCTTAAAAGTAATTATTATTATACTTTTTTCATCGAGAACTTTGGGAACAAAAAATCAAAATAAATTTGCGACAAAATCAAAAAAGATAATTTAATTTAATTAGAAGAATTTAAATTATTGCTGATTTCAATTATAAATACTATTATTTCAGTTGTTAACCTACCTAATATAATAATTAAGAACCTTGTAGTGGGGCCCATTAGCGTGCGGTATTCCAGTCAAGTGCGAAGCTAAGAAACATGCATATTATGGAGGTGGGAGATGTGTCATGCGGACTGCTCCAGGCACTTCTCTGATAGCAGAGCGTACTGTAAAACCCCTTGGCTGTGAATTGTGATCTACTTTGGCAGACCTGCCGTAGGGGCGCGGGCGTCGTCGTTGAATGCGTAAGCCATAGAGTACTTAGGTATATTGGCGTAAGCGATCCTGCACGGAGGAGGGTTTATCGTGCGTACTACTGGCTTTTCTAACCGGTGAACCCCAGCATATGTTTTCTACAGGTACTATGCGTAAATGCATTTCCTAACTTTACAAAGAAGACCCTTCCATAAGAAAGGCTTGTGTCCTTCATTGGACAATAGCGTGCTGACTATAATAATAATATACGAGTATATGAATAAAACATTAAATTATATATACATTTTTTTAAATTAATGACTAGGTACTTTATATTCCAAATAAAATGTAAAGGTAAAAGGTATTTATAATATTTCTATAAATAATGAATATAATAAATAAGCCAATTAAAATTATTTTTATGTTATTAAGAAAATTAAACATGCACAAGCTATAAATTCTATGAGTAGGTACTTACGGGTTGCCTAATTTTGCAAGTGACTGTACAGACGGATATTGCGTTCGAAAAATAAAACTATAATTTAATACTAGTTATGATGCAAATGAGATAGTTTGAACGGAAGGCTTTATTGAGTAATTCAAATATGTTTTGTTAATTGTTTCATATAGAACTATGGTTCTATTTGCAAGGTAGTATGTCGTTAAAATTTTGCTCAAGTCAGTGCCTTGATTAAGTTTATCTTAATATTTAATGTCCCTGAAATACACTTATTCGTTATTTAGAGAAAGTAATACAATCTTATGACACATGCATACATACAAGTTTATGCATTAAGTAAACTTTAAAGGTTGTCAAGGAAAACATATTTCCCATATGAAGGGTACAGATAACATACGATAATTATTATTCAATTAACTAAACGTACCGTTGCAGCCACACAAATCCAAGAACAGTGTCATTCGGAAGTCCGTACTTACCTACTTCCGATAAGTGCTATGTATAATCATAACACATTTTGACCCCGCAGTAACTGGTTATTCTGGTTAAAGCCGAATAATAATATCGTATAATATAAATTATAGGTTGTAATAATCTTATGCACTCAATGTGGATCAGTACTGTTATAGCAAATTCCATAGAACTAGTATGCGCGTTATTTATTTTGACATAAGATTAATATATCTTTTTGAATTATCCAAATCGGACCATAACTAACGAAGATATTAAGTAATAAACATTGCGCCGTTTCGCCTGCAACGTAGTCCGCCCGCGCGCCGCTCGCGTACCGCGCGACGCGGTTGGCGACTATATTTAGCAATTATTTATTTAGTGTTTTTAATTAAGAAGTGTAATTTTTTGATATTTACGAGTAAGTATAAAACGTATCTACATAATATGAGTGCTAATAATGTAGGAGCTGTTTTTTGGTGTTTTATGTTTATTATTAGTAAACACATTTTTTTACGGTTTTTACAAAAAGTAACATATTTAATTATTAAAGAAACAACTGTAGATACGACAAAAACTTTAAAACCTGCAGAATATTAGATTTCCCACAAAAATTGTTTTTAAGTAAAGTGTCGTCTTTTCAGTAAAGTGCGTTACACCTATATTCACTAGATATAAAATATAAAATCAAGGCAGGTAATTTTGAAGATCTTGAAGAGTGCCTAAAATATGCACTATAATGAAGGACTAAAATGAAAAACAGAAATATAAAAAAAACTAATAATACCTATGCAAGGGCTGAATTTTAATATTGCTTATCGTACGTTCTTATCATTTAACACAGTGCAACGAAGTTGTTTAGGCCTTAGCAAGCCCTAGCCCTAGTTTTGACCTTTTTTATGTTGGAAAAACGCATACCACCTTTACGTGTTAGGTGTATCCACCTATGTAGGGCTAGTAGGGCTCACCAGTTAAAAAGGCCAGGTTAAATTAGGTCGGACCGTTTCCAGAGTCGTCTGAACACGTCCACTAGGAAGTGCAGATGGCTACTCTTACTTTCGTTGAGGTAATGCGGATATCCAGACCAGATCTCTGGGCTCTGGGAATGAATGGTATTCCAGGGGAGTTCTGGGGGTCAAAGACCCAAAGTCCTTTTCAGAGGCTCAGTTCGGGTCAATGACAGATCGGTAGACCGTCGACGCCCTGAACGCCCTAAAGGTTGGGTCCTTGGCCGCAGTGGAGGAGGGTAGCGCGCTTTTAGCCGTCGCATTGGATGTAGCCAACGCCTTCAACATCCTTGCTTGCAGTGGGACTTCATTATCATGAGGTAACTCCCTATCGTCGACGGGTGTTGGACTTCCACGACAGGCAGGTCGTATGGAAGGTGGTCAACAGTGTGGTTGGTTGGCTCCTGCGGTATCGATTTCTGCGGTGTCGATCGTTATGCTGGGCCGGAGGGTCTCATTTTCCAACGAATCAGAGGCCTTCCTCTTCTGCGGCCCACGCAAGAGACCATCCCGCAACGCCTGCCTGTGCGTCCAAAGAAGGATTATTGTGGAGGCTCGGGTTCATACGAGATACGGCCTAACCCTGGATGGTCGCTGAACGTTCCGTGTCCACTTCACCCAGGTGAATCCCACATAACCACCTGGTGGTATGCGATAATGCATTTCCTAACATTAAAAAAACCAGGCTAGGTTAGGTCGAGACTCTTATAAAAGATAATTAATCTTATATCTGCCACTGTGTAGGTATGTAGGTTTTTCCACAAAACTAATTAAAAAGTAGTATTGTTTATTATTCTATCAAAACAAATTGGCTTAAAATAAGATAATACATAGGTACCTACACTTACACTACACGTAATAATAGGTACCAACTTATATCAACTATTTACTTAAGTTGAGTACCTATCATTTAATAGGTATAGTTATGTAGGTACGTACGTACAGTAAAATGATCTTTACAGCAATGTCTTGTAGCCTGGCCTGATGGAGTTTTATCATCCCTTTTTACAACGGAAAACCATTTACTAAGAAGTTTTGGGCCCTTCGGTACGTAAAAAAATAGTTTTTATACCGTGTTTGTACATTTCGGCACTGCACAATATTTATATACATAGTTAAAAAGTTCAATTATACACAAATCGGACACTTAATTAGTTTCAAAGTCACCAAAACTCTGCGCGCCTTATCGTTGCCAACGGCTAACTGGCGGCGACCGTCACTATGACGTCACAGCTACAGCGGCGGCCCGCAGTGAATTTCGCTAGTAATTTCCTCGTAACTTCGTCAATTTTTGTCGTAGAAAAAATTTTTTGCACTGTACGTTAAGGAATTCATACCTCTATAAATCTGTATTCTCAACTAAAAACGTTACGGATCCTCATTAAAGAATTGCACTGCTCATACTTAATAGTAGGGGAGCCCATGATACTTTCAGCGGTGGGGAAGCGTCTACAGGCTTTCAAAATTGTAAAAAAAAAACAAAGACATGGACATACTCAAGCGTGTCAGATATTGATATTTTTCATACTTTGCGAGGTGAGGGTGGCCATGCGGGAGGGATGAAAATCATAAAAAAATGAATTTATTCGAACGCGTCAGATTTATAGAGGGGTTTTTAATTGAACCCTACAGCGCTTCTATTTCTTACACTGATGATTTAGAAGTGACGCAAGCTAGCAGCGAATTGTTAAAAATGTAAAAAAACGACATCTTAACATACTCGAGCACGTCAGATTAGTATACTGAAGGTTCATCATGATGTCCTAGCCATATTGACGAAAAATCTGACGAATATTTTGAGGGGTATAGGTAATCTGACAGGTTGAAAATTTTTTTTTTACCATGAGGAATGACCAATAAAACTCTTTTAAAAGATAGATCTTTTTCACAGACCACATTTCTCATGATTACCACTCATATTATCAAAATAATAATAAGTATAACTCACCTTTGATTTACAAAAGCAACTTTTTATCACAAGCAAGCCGGAGCTCGGCTTACATAAATCGTCAGATTATACTTTTTTTGTAATTCTTGTATCATTACCCTTACATTATAAAAAAATCAACTGCGCTCGAGTAAGTCAAGGCATCTTTTTTTTACATTTTTTGTTTCCCTCCCACTCCCTCAGGTTAAGCTTAAATCGTCAGATTAGCAAATTTGTCACTATTTTAGTTATTAACCCACTTATCTTAATCAGACGCGCTCGAGTATTTCAGATGATCAATTTTTTTTACATAGGTATTTAACGGGTTCGCCTGAGAGCACCCCCCTATATTGAAGACTGATACTGGTTGGGGGTACTTATCAATATGTAAGGTATCCTACCTTATATTAATTTGACGCTCTCGAGTAAATCCCAAATTTCCCTCTTGGGCTCCCTAACTATGAAAGACGCGACGGAGGGCAGTAGGTTTTGTTTTACGTAATATTTTTTATGTTTATATTAATTTCAGTTGATGATATTATTTGTGTTACGAAATTTGTGTATAATTTCTCCAAATCTCGCCTTTTATATAAATTTTATATAATTAGATGTTTTTACAGTTTCTACTAATATTTAATATAAAATGTGGTAAGTACTTTATGGACGAATCTATTTCAGAATCGAATTTTTCATACATTAACACTATTATATTGAGTCCTTAAACATCATTTGTTTAAATCCTATCTGAATTATCAAGAAGGAAGGTCAATGTCGCATTTCATAACGGACCATGGCAATAAATTAATAATAATACACTTTTATTACACTTTGTTTACGTTCTTAAGATGCCATAAATTTTAATATTTTGTGCATCTTAATTCATAACAACGAATATAATAGAGAAAGATATAAGTATTTATAGTTGTATATTTGCATATTAAAAACATATAGACAATGTATAATGATGAATATAGTATTATAAATAGGTTTGGACATAAATACACAGCACTATCTAATTCTATGGTATGGTACGAGACTTGTGTTATGGAACCAGATAATTTGATAAACATAATAATATATAACATTAAGTACAAACATAATATTATAAATATAAACAAACATGATTGGTGTGAAAACATTTGTGGTTTCCACACAAATAAATACCCCCAGCAAGACTCGAATCCGCAACCGGTGGCACAGCAAGTAGGGTCACTACAAACTGAGTCAAACGTGCTGTCAGATCATTAACTTGATCTCTTATATCTTTAATTCCAAATTGAATTGGTGGTATAATATAAAAGTTGTATCATGTATGCACACACAAATAAAACTAAGCTAAAAATAATGATCATGAAAATATAACCTCATAAATATATTACTGTCTTGTACGGAAGCTCGGTAATACTTCCGGCATGTACTTTATTTGCGTACAGCGTATTTATTTGTTACATAAACCTACTGACCCTGCAGTAACTTCTTGGATTAGGACAATATTACATGAGTCACACTCGGTCACACACACGGTCACTCACACGAGTTGGACAGAGTTGGAAATCTCACTGACTTGCGATGGGCTAGACCCCCTGCGCATCTTGACCGACTGAGGGTTGGTGGCTCTAACTCTTCCCCGTCTCTGAGTGCCTGGTACTTGTACTGGTACTCGTTTATATTTACTCGGTTATACTAATCTAAAGCTTTAGATTTCCGATACTTAGAGGGAGGGAAAAAGGAAGATAGTAAAATAAATAAATAAAATTATAATTATATTATTATAATTTTGTAATTAAAATAATAAGTGTCGAAAATTGATACAAATGCCCTTTCTTGCTCTCTCTCAATCGATCTCAAGCGCTCACTCGCTCCCGTCTTAAAAACGTATTATAGTCAGTGCCTTGATTAAGTTTATCTTAATATTTAATGTCCCTGAAATACACTTATTCGTTATTTAGAGAAAGTAATACAATCTTATGACACATGCATACATACAAGTTTATGCATTAAGTAAACTTTAAAGGTTGTCAAGGAAAACATATTTCCCATATGAAGGGTACAGATAACATACGATAATTATTATTCAATTAACTAAACGTACCGTTGCAGCCACACAAATCCAAGAACAGTGTCATTCGGAAGTCCGTACTTACCTACTTCCGATAAGTGCTATGTATAATCATAACACATTTTGACCCCGCAGTAACTGGTTATTCTGGTTAAAGCCGAATAATAATATCGTATAATATAAATTATAGGTTGTAATAATCTTATGCACTCAATGTGGATCAGTACTGTTATAGCAAATTCCATAGAACTAGTATGCGCGTTATTTATTTTGACATAAGATTAATATATCTTTTTGAATTATCCAAATCGGACCATAACTAACGAAGATATTAAGTAATAAACATTGCGCCGTTTCGCCTGCAACGTAGTCCGCCCGCGCGCCGCTCGCGTACCGCGCGACGCGGTTGGCGACTATATTTAGCAATTATTTATTTAGTGTTTTTAATTAAGAAGTGTAATTTTTTGATATTTACGAGTAAGTATAAAACGTATCTACATAATATGAGTGCTAATAATGTAGGAGCTGTTTTTTGGTGTTTTATGTTTATTATTAGTAAACACATTTTTTTACGGTTTTTACAAAAAGTAACATATTTAATTATTAAAGAAACAACTGTAGATACGACAAAAACTTTAAAACCTGCAGAATATTAGATTTCCCACAAAAATTGTTTTTAAGTAAAGTGTCGTCTTTTCAGTAAAGTGCGTTACACCTATATTCACTAGATATAAAATATAAAATCAAGGCAGGTAATTTTGAAGATCTTGAAGAGTGCCTAAAATATGCACTATAATGAAGGACTAAAATGAAAAACAGAAATATAAAAAAAACTAATAATACCTATGCAAGGGCTGAATTTTAATATTGCTTATCGTACGTTCTTATCATTTAACACAGTGCAACGAAGTTGTTTAGGCCTTAGCAAGCCCTAGCCCTAGTTTTGACCTTTTTTATGTTGGAAAAACGCATACCACCTTTACGTGTTAGGTGTATCCACCTATGTAGGGCTAGTAGGGCTCACCAGTTAAAAAGGCCAGGTTAAATTAGGTCGGACCGTTTCCAGAGTCGTCTGAACACGTCCACTAGGAAGTGCAGATGGCTACTCTTACTTTCGTTGAGGTAATGCGGATATCCAGACCAGATCTCTGGGCTCTGGGAATGAATGGTATTCCAGGGGAGTTCTGGGGGTCAAAGACCCAAAGTCCTTTTCAGAGGCTCAGTTCGGGTCAATGACAGATCGGTAGACCGTCGACGCCCTGAACGCCCTAAAGGTTGGGTCCTTGGCCGCAGTGGAGGAGGGTAGCGCGCTTTTAGCCGTCGCATTGGATGTAGCCAACGCCTTCAACATCCTTGCTTGCAGTGGGACTTCATTATCATGAGGTAACTCCCTATCGTCGACGGGTGTTGGACTTCCACGACAGGCAGGTCGTATGGAAGGTGGTCAACAGTGTGGTTGGTTGGCTCCTGCGGTATCGATTTCTGCGGTGTCGATCGTTATGCTGGGCCGGAGGGTCTCATTTTCCAACGAATCAGAGGCCTTCCTCTTCTGCGGCCCACGCAAGAGACCATCCCGCAACGCCTGCCTGTGCGTCCAAAGAAGGATTATTGTGGAGGCTCGGGTTCATACGAGATACGGCCTAACCCTGGATGGTCGCTGAACGTTCCGTGTCCACTTCACCCAGGTGAATCCCACATAACCACCTGGTGGTATGCGATAATGCATTTCCTAACATTAAAAAAACCAGGCTAGGTTAGGTCGAGACTCTTATAAAAGATAATTAATCTTATATCTGCCACTGTGTAGGTATGTAGGTTTTTCCACAAAACTAATTAAAAAGTAGTATTGTTTATTATTCTATCAAAACAAATTGGCTTAAAATAAGATAATACATAGGTACCTACACTTACACTACACGTAATAATAGGTACCAACTTATATCAACTATTTACTTAAGTTGAGTACCTATCATTTAATAGGTATAGTTATGTAGGTACGTACGTACAGTAAAATGATCTTTACAGCAATGTCTTGTAGCCTGGCCTGATGGAGTTTTATCATCCCTTTTTACAACGGAAAACCATTTACTAAGAAGTTTTGGGCCCTTCGGTACGTAAAAAAATAGTTTTTATACCGTGTTTGTACATTTCGGCACTGCACAATATTTATATACATAGTTAAAAAGTTCAATTATACACAAATCGGACACTTAATTAGTTTCAAAGTCACCAAAACTCTGCGCGCCTTATCGTTGCCAACGGCTAACTGGCGGCGACCGTCACTATGACGTCACAGCTACAGCGGCGGCCCGCAGTGAATTTCGCTAGTAATTTCCTCGTAACTTCGTCAATTTTTGTCGTAGAAAAAATTTTTTGCACTGTACGTTAAGGAATTCATACCTCTATAAATCTGTATTCTCAACTAAAAACGTTACGGATCCTCATTAAAGAATTGCACTGCTCATACTTAATAGTAGGGGAGCCCATGATACTTTCAGCGGTGGGGAAGCGTCTACAGGCTTTCAAAATTGTAAAAAAAAAACAAAGACATGGACATACTCAAGCGTGTCAGATATTGATATTTTTCATACTTTGCGAGGTGAGGGTGGCCATGCGGGAGGGATGAAAATCATAAAAAAATGAATTTATTCGAACGCGTCAGATTTATAGAGGGGTTTTTAATTGAACCCTACAGCGCTTCTATTTCTTACACTGATGATTTAGAAGTGACGCAAGCTAGCAGCGAATTGTTAAAAATGTAAAAAAACGACATCTTAACATACTCGAGCACGTCAGATTAGTATACTGAAGGTTCATCATGATGTCCTAGCCATATTGACGAAAAATCTGACGAATATTTTGAGGGGTATAGGTAATCTGACAGGTTGAAAATTTTTTTTTTACCATGAGGAATGACCAATAAAACTCTTTTAAAAGATAGATCTTTTTCACAGACCACATTTCTCATGATTACCACTCATATTATCAAAATAATAATAAGTATAACTCACCTTTGATTTACAAAAGCAACTTTTTATCACAAGCAAGCCGGAGCTCGGCTTACATAAATCGTCAGATTATACTTTTTTTGTAATTCTTGTATCATTACCCTTACATTATAAAAAAATCAACTGCGCTCGAGTAAGTCAAGGCATCTTTTTTTTACATTTTTTGTTTCCCTCCCACTCCCTCAGGTTAAGCTTAAATCGTCAGATTAGCAAATTTGTCACTATTTTAGTTATTAACCCACTTATCTTAATCAGACGCGCTCGAGTATTTCAGATGATCAATTTTTTTTACATAGGTATTTAACGGGTTCGCCTGAGAGCACCCCCCTATATTGAAGACTGATACTGGTTGGGGGTACTTATCAATATGTAAGGTATCCTACCTTATATTAATTTGACGCTCTCGAGTAAATCCCAAATTTCCCTCTTGGGCTCCCTAACTATGAAAGACGCGACGGAGGGCAGTAGGTTTTGTTTTACGTAATATTTTTTATGTTTATATTAATTTCAGTTGATGATATTATTTGTGTTACGAAATTTGTGTATAATTTCTCCAAATCTCGCCTTTTATATAAATTTTATATAATTAGATGTTTTTACAGTTTCTACTAATATTTAATATAAAATGTGGTAAGTACTTTATGGACGAATCTATTTCAGAATCGAATTTTTCATACATTAACACTATTATATTGAGTCCTTAAACATCATTTGTTTAAATCCTATCTGAATTATCAAGAAGGAAGGTCAATGTCGCATTTCATAACGGACCATGGCAATAAATTAATAATAATACACTTTTATTACACTTTGTTTACGTTCTTAAGATGCCATAAATTTTAATATTTTGTGCATCTTAATTCATAACAACGAATATAATAGAGAAAGATATAAGTATTTATAGTTGTATATTTGCATATTAAAAACATATAGACAATGTATAATGATGAATATAGTATTATAAATAGGTTTGGACATAAATACACAGCACTATCTAATTCTATGGTATGGTACGAGACTTGTGTTATGGAACCAGATAATTTGATAAACATAATAATATATAACATTAAGTACAAACATAATATTATAAATATAAACAAACATGATTGGTGTGAAAACATTTGTGGTTTCCACACAAATAAATACCCCCAGCAAGACTCGAATCCGCAACCGGTGGCACAGCAAGTAGGGTCACTACAAACTGAGTCAAACGTGCTGTCAGATCATTAACTTGATCTCTTATATCTTTAATTCCAAATTGAATTGGTGGTATAATATAAAAGTTGTATCATGTATGCACACACAAATAAAACTAAGCTAAAAATAATGATCATGAAAATATAACCTCATAAATATATTACTGTCTTGTACGGAAGCTCGGTAATACTTCCGGCATGTACTTTATTTGCGTACAGCGTATTTATTTGTTACATAAACCTACTGACCCTGCAGTAACTTCTTGGATTAGGACAATATTACATGAGTCACACTCGGTCACACACACGGTCACTCACACGAGTTGGACAGAGTTGGAAATCTCACTGACTTGCGATGGGCTAGACCCCCTGCGCATCTTGACCGACTGAGGGTTGGTGGCTCTAACTCTTCCCCGTCTCTGAGTGCCTGGTACTTGTACTGGTACTCGTTTATATTTACTCGGTTATACTAATCTAAAGCTTTAGATTTCCGATACTTAGAGGGAGGGAAAAAGGAAGATAGTAAAATAAATAAATAAAATTATAATTATATTATTATAATTTTGTAATTAAAATAATAAGTGTCGAAAATTGATACAAATGCCCTTTCTTGCTCTCTCTCAATCGATCTCAAGCGCTCACTCGCTCCCGTCTTAAAAACGTATTACAGCCGTTTCATGTCGCGTAACGCGTTTCATTCGTAAGAATTTTATCCTCATTCGCGCAAAGAAGTTTTACTTCAAAAAATAAACTCTCCGTGTGTATGTATGTTCCTATATACTCCGAAATGGGGGAATCGATTTCGAATACATTCTCAAGAATCTTAATATTGGCTTAGCGAGTATTCGTGTGAGTTTAGTAGCGATTGAATATACATGAATATGAAAGCGGGCAAAGCCGCGGGTAATGCTAGTTAATATAAAATATACCTAGAGATTTCAATTTATAAGTTCGATAGTCCGGCCCACAACTGCTTCGACGGATAGCAATAAGAATTCAGCATGCACCGATTTTTTTACACAAAAGTTATTCTTTTGGACTCAAAGTACTTAGTATATTCATACAACTTAGTACCTATTTCAAAAGATTAAATATTTTTTGTTTAATATAATATGACCACCACCACAATAGCATAAACACCGTCATTAATATTAAGATATCACAAATGATTTTTGTAAATGATGTAGAAGCAATCAAATTGGCATTAACTGAAAAATATACTTATTATGTTTTGTTTAGTTTTCTACGGCCATAAAACTGTCGTTTAATACAAGTTAAAGTTTGGATATAAATTATCATAACAATTCGAGTAGTTTTAAATTTTTTTGTTATATAAATATCATAAGAACGAAATTTAATTTACAAATTTTCTCTAGGAAACTAAAGCAACTAGAAGTCCTTCCGTCCAGTTTCATGATTAATACTTTAAAGTACCGACACGTACGGCGTTTGTAATCATTATACAGGAAAAAATAAATAAAGAAGGATGCCACAATTTGTATACTCAAAGTTTTAACCACTTCCTTAAAATATCTTTCTATGAATACTATTACATTGTCCGCACCTTTAATTATACCTAAGTGTTTAGAAACTGTGTCATAGTGGTTTTGATAACGTAAAGGACAAACACCAAGGTGATTACCAAAATACATCATACTAGGTACCAGAATTGCGAAAAAGTAGTATTAAGAATAAAAATGTATTACTTATATGCCAAAGATTTCTTATACATTTAAAAAAATATATTTCAAACACTTTATAAAGCTATTGTTTTGTTGCCTTACGTGACTCTAGTCTCTACTATAGTTTCTGAAATATCAGAAATTCATTGTTTGATAATACTGTGGGTCTAATAATTACGTCGATGGAGGAAAAAACCGTTTTACTCTTGAAATATTAAACATTACCAAAGAAATACAAAAAAATATATTTTTTTTGACATGTTTAACTTTTTGTTGTTAGCCTGAAAATGGAAATGCTTTTAAATTATTTACTATCAAGGAAATTACAAGTAAATATAACTATATATATATTCAAAGCAAATGTATGAAAGACATATAATTTGACTTATCCTTATAGATTTCTTTCCATAATTAATATTGTTGTATTCAGCTCATTTTAATGTAACACATCTGGAGTGGAAACGGGCTAACGTGACTTGACACATATAAAATCAAAACATAATGTTCTCAATTCGTGTTTTACATGATATTTCTACGTCAGACCTCTTTACACATCAAGAAAAATGTAAAGCAACTTCTTCAATAGTTTTTTTAATTTAACATTAGTTTGAGGTCAAGCAACTGATACCTAAATTCTTAGAATAAAAACGCCTAAATTGCTGTTTCTTATATATTTCTTTTTCTTCTAATGTCATTTAAAATTTATTTGAAATAAAATTAAAATATTATTTTCCCCAGCAAAATTACTTTTTAAGATCCTGTAAATGATAATATTTTTGATTTATTTTTACGATACCTATATCATACTTAGATGTAATTTTTTCACAATTAGGATGACGAATTAGCTAACCCGACATTTATATCGGTAAAAGTTAAAAAAAAACTATTTTTAAAAACGCAGCGTTAATTTTTGAAACATGATTTTCTTTAGTCTCTTTTGAAAAATATGTACCTATATGTACTCATATTTTTGGGCTTCATCGAATTGGTAAAAGTTTCGTAACCTCGTCTAATCGATTGAGTGATTCGTCTTACGTCTAATAACTGATGGAAATTATAAAAAATAAACTATATAACATAAGAAATATAAGCAATTCAATAATATTAAAGTTGATGTCTTTTAATAAGATATTTCAGAGATTTTATTTAGTACTGTTAGTTATTTACTAATTGATAGTAGAATATTATATCATTATACATTAGTGTTCCTTTAGTTTATGTAACACTGATGTAAAATGAAACAAGTGAATCAAAATATCTTTTACATGATGTTTTTTTTTAATGCGGCACATGACAGCACACACATATTAGACACATTTTAACACCTTTTTAATAGGTAGGTCATACCTATACCTATACATAATTTTTGAACATAGGTATGATATTTTTATTATTTAATTTTCAATACATTTTAATGATTGGGGTAGGTTTAGGCTTAGGGTATCCTTTTTTCAACCGTGGGCCCTTTTTGACTCCTAGGCAGCACCCAAAAAGCTTATTTATAGATCTGACTTTTAGCGTCTAGACAGATTTGTGTGTTTAGTAGATAAACAGATAGCTGTAGTAACACAAATGCTACATATAACATCTATGCATCTTTCTAGCATATAGCATTTTATCGAAATCCGCGAAAATGCAAAGATTCATAAAAAATCCCAGAGCTATAAGCTCTATGAGCTCTATCACCTTATGGCTCTAGTTTTGCGCGCAAGGTAAAATACGCATCGGTGTACCTATACGTACAATTACAACAATTAAGTTTAATATTCTAATGACTATTAAACATAAGGATTGGTGGTAGAAGGATGAAAAGTTAAGGTTATAAGTATATTTTGATGTTAAATGACAAATCATAAAAAAAATTAAAAAAAATTAGATCTAAAAATAAAAAATGTGCAGAGGACCACCCTTAACACCTAGGGCAATAAAAAATAGCTTACGACCTATTCTCAGACCTACCAAATACACACAAAATATTTCATAAAAATCGGTGAAGTCGTTTCGGAGGAGTTTGATAGCAAACACTGTGATACGAGATTTTTATATACCTATTAGAATTTAAATAAGTTAATCACTTTAAATTAAAAATTGAACTCTAAATTATTAATTTTGCAATAACTTAATTTGTACATTTATAACTACATTTGCTACTAGATATGCTTTATAGACCTTGTTTAGCGGGTTATGTATAACATAAGTAAATTGCTATTAGATGTGGGTGTGAGAGAATTACGCTATTTTTTATAAAGAAAGACTAATGATTTCTCTTCAAGAATTTTATTCAAAGTTAAATTAAGCATGAGAATACTTTTTATTGATCTTATATATTTATTTAATAACAACATACGTGACAAATAAATAATAAGGAAATTTTAGATACTGTATGTCTGATAATAAATAGAAACAATGTACCGAATATTATAAATATTATATTTATTTGTATTACTTATATAAAGAAGTAGATTTTTCATACAAGTTAATTAAGAATTCTAAAGCTATAATTAGCATGTTTCAATTGTAGACATAATACATCCCTACGTATTTTATTTGTTCTTCGAAAAGCATCCAAAACATCGGGCAAGAAATATCGAAATAATCCGAAAAGGTTAATTATCTAACCGTTGTAATTCTTTCTAGTTTGCAGTTATACTCGTATGTTCAGTCGTAAAAATTATTATTTGCTTGTTTTCGGTTAGGATTAAAAAAAGGGTTGGTATATTCATGTATATTATGTTCCGTTTCTTCATTGGATCGGGTAAACAGTAAATTATCTATTGTTTTATAATTGGTTCGATTAAAGTAAATTATTAATTAATATCATTATATTTTTAGCTACTTCTATAAAACTATTTAATTCTCGTAATTAATTCTCGCAATGATATAAATTGTTTGATATTCTTACGAATAATCATGAAGATCCCTTTATAATATTTTTGAAGACGGGCAAAAGTAAACCTTTATGGAATAAGTTTAGAATACGATTTAACTTATAGTGGTATTATTTTACATTATAATTTTTTGTACCTAACCTATCCAGTAGATTGCTAAAATACAACTGATTTAATTTAATATTAGAAGAAACTTAAAGAAAGTTCTTATTTGAAATATGCCTTTATTGTTACTTCTTTGTGTCCTGTGTCTTTGCTAGTAATTCAGTTACAAAAGGCTTATTAACTAAATAAACGCGTAACGCAAAAAAATCGTATACCTAACGTTTTAATTAAAACAAAATGTTTATAATTTTAAAGATATTATCGTTTCTTATCTAAATTAGAATTTTTAGATTAAGTGAGTTTGTTTTTATAAAAGTTATATTAATTAATTACTTTACAGATACAGTTAAAATATGGATTAGCTGTAATAATTTTCAGAAAAATAGAAAACAAAGTACTTACTTTTGAACAGTCCCATCTTAAAACACTTTCTCATAATGTCGGGGAAGGTGTTGAATTTATTAACTTCACCCATTTATTACACTTAAGCAATAAGTAAATAAACTTATTAAAATTAAAATTTCAGTGCATTTCACGATGTTTTAGTCAGTAGAACGCGTGCAACACCGGGTCGCTACGAACTATTATATGCGACTGAAGGCGCAGGCGCAGGCATAAGCGACACCGGCTCGGCCTCGCTCATTGCCACTCTACATGTAAATCACATCCATGGATTATCCAATTAAAGTCGATATTTGTCAGCTCGATTGAAAACAAACATATCATATTTTATTATTTTGATTAATATGTCACCTTTATTTAATACTTGATTTATGTACTTTGATTAAGCGCGAGCGAAGCTGCGAGTTCTTCTAGTAAATGTATGTAAAAACTTGACAAATTATATACTAAAACCTTTTTTGAGAACCACTCTATCTATTAGTGACACTCTATCTAGCATGAAAATCGGTGCAGTAGTTTTTGAGTTTATCGCGAACAGAGAGACAGACAGACGCGGCGGTGGACTTTGTTTTATAATATGAAGTGATTGTCGACTTTTATCTAATTAGGTTAATGTTTATATGATAAAGATTAAAGATATACGATAATTATTTTATGGGAAAAACATTACTTATAAAATTTACAGAGGACATCGACATAAAGAAGTTAAGGAAACTGATCATTATCATTTCAGATTTCAAAATCATTAATTTCACACAACATTGACCAAATATATTAAAGAAACTTACAATTAGGTATGTTAGATTTGGAAAGTGGAAAGTTGAACTCAAATAACTCAAAGTCGTGATTTGATTTAAGAAATAAAAAGTATCTCTATCGGAAAACAACAAAATTACGACCTCAATACAAGGCTGTACTTTACAATTGATGCTACTTATGCATGTTTTGGCATTCAAGTCTAAATAAAGAAAATTATCTCTATCTCCGGGCTGATAACACCCAAAATTTATAACCAAACCAACCAATCACACGTATGTTATTGTTATGTATAACTGCCTCGGTGGTGTAGTGGCTAGCATGTACTGTCATAAGTCGAGAGGTCCTGGGTTCGAGTCCCGGGTCGGCCAAGTTTAATTATTAAGTCTTTCTGTTTAGTAAGTCTCAATAACAGCCCGGAATTGGGAAGTTGGCGGTGTGTCAACCCCGTGCCTCGGAGAGCACGTAAAGCCGTCGGTCCTGCTGCGCCTTAACTCTCACTGGTCGTGTCGAGTAGTCGTCCCACCGGAGTATGAGAGTGATAGGAATAGAGAGTGCACTTGTATCTGCGCGTACACTTCTGCACAATAATATCTCCTGCACAATTGGCTAGTCACAATGAGATTGGCCGCCATGGCCGCAATCGGTCGGAGAGAACAACATTGTTATTGTAATCTATGAAATTGTCAAATTGTCGGAATATAGGTGACACTCGCATGGGGTCTGCTTTCCTTATATTTATAAGACTTGTAGCATTGCATTGTGGGTTTTAACAATTACTTATAGTAACTGACTCGTTGTCCCTATCTTCGATCCCAATACATAATCTATGTATTTAAAAATAAAACAACATTTAAAACACGACTTTTTTATAACAAACTTCAAGAAAATTGCAGAAGTGTTAGATTATGCATAATTTAAAAACGAAAAAAAATACATGTGCTCATGTTCTCGCAAATCACTGTATAGATCTATATCTTTACTGTTATTGTTTTTCCTGTGAATTTTCCACGTATCTCAATAATATACTAATATTATAGGTACTAATGGGATATTACATCAATTTTTGAAAAGTGTCTCAATTAGATTCTGAAGTGATAATACACAACTAAAAAAACACCAAAATTTAATTCAATCGATAAGTGTTATATTATAAATATGCATTTAAATTTTAACATTTTCAAATTTCGCGCCTCATTGGTCGAAAACGCTGAACACAGTGGACGCCATTACATATTACTCTGTCTGTCAGTACCTCAGTGGATTTTGTAAACAAATGCGCAAAATAATTTGTATGAAATTGATAATGGTTTAAAGTTTAAAAATGAGTTATTATTCTACTTATTGTTGGTGTGCTGTTCCTGAATGCAAGAATACTAGTGTAAAATACAAGAATACTAGCGCAAAAACACCGAAGAAATTATTTATTTTTGTGTACACGGCGGTATGACGTAATAAAGTGGCTTCTACTATTTCGTGGTGTTTAAAAACAGATAAAAAAAATGAAAACTCTGAATGTAATTTTAAAATTCATTTTGTTATTTTATGAAATAAAACCAACATTTTCCGAATGCTTTTTGCCTTAGGTATCTTATTATAGTAATATGTTTTTAGATTGGTTTTCATATGGATATAAAATACCCTATTCCTTTAATTTTTGAAAGTAATGTTCTTAGTTAAATATTGCATCTTCCAAATAAGTATCTGCGTACATACACACAATGCATAAAGGTTACAATAATAATATTAATAATGTAGGGTGCGCTGTGCTGTGCGGTGCAATTCTATAAGTAAGTAAGTACATAGTACATTTTTGTGTGGGAGTAAAAAGTTTTATTTATATGTAAAACTAGTAACTTCACTCGGCTCGGGATTCTTACGTATCCTTTAGTATTTTACGTATTTTTAGTACCTATACCTACATTCATTCTTCTTCAGATATGATAAATTTTTTTGCCGTAAAATTTAGGTATGGGAACATCCATAACACAGTTACAGTTGGTTACATTTTTGAAATCTCCCTACCCCCCATCCCTATTTTGACGTCACATATTTTGCAATTATATATCCAGAAATATTAAATTAAACGGCAGTTTCCAAATTATTTTTAGTTTCAATAAAAATATTTAAAAATAAACATTAAGTCAAACATTTGAAAAAAGTTAACAAAACAAATAACAATAAATTACTAATTATATTAAGTACAAACTCAGGCCCGCGCTTGACACTAGGGCAAAGGTTAGCTCGCCAACAGAATAATTGGCATTTTAACTCTTAGCTCTTATAAAATTTTGAAATATAACGTCACAAAACTTAGGACCCCTACCACCCCTTGTCATATAATGTCACACTTCACCGATCTCCTCGCTACGTGTGAACTGTGACGTACTTTATGGATGACGCCTATACTGTATATTATGTTAACCTGGAGCGCGTTACCACTGCCTTATCAGAAATTAAGCCAAGGCTCACTCAGATGGCCAGAATGTCGTAAGTCAAGGAACAACTCAGTGGATATTTTATAAGCATGTACATATTACTTAAAGTTACTCCTTTTTTACTACATAACTTAGTGATTTTTTTACTCTAACCTCTAAATTGATGCCGTATTTTGGTACGGTTTGAGGAGTAGTCCCACTTTAAATACCATTTACTTTACAGACACGCTTTTGATCTATTGTAAGTAAGTATGCACACCTATCTATGTAAGCTCGTAAAAAAGTGAAATGAGCCTAGTCGAGTTAAATTCGTAACCTTCAGACAGTTCCACTATCCATATACCGGCCGACTATCATTATCGTTAGATCTAATAGTATAAATTGTTATTTTATGATCAAAATCTATACATATAGATTAAAGCCACATGTAATAAAACAGTAACTTAGTAAAATCTGTCCATTATTATTATTTTGTTGTTGGGTGTGGTGCCGAGGACGGCCCTAGCTACGTCGACCAGTTCTGGTCCATTGTAGCTAGCTAAATCTGTCCATGAAATATTTTTAAAAACAATGGCTTTAACGTATTGTGTATTGAATATAGACCCAAAACCGTAGATTTTACTGAATAATATTTCATTTTCACAGGAACACAAAAAATGGTCTTATTGAGTCGTCCTTAGAAAGCTAGCGGTGGGTAAATCATAACTTTTTTTTTCTATTCCGTGATCATAACTCATAAGAAATACATCAAAACAATGTTGTAGGAAATTGTAGAAAAGGCCTTCAGAAAAGTCTATGATATCGAATATCTATACCCTAAGTTACCCTTTCAATACCTATTTTTATCAGTGCATATAAAAAAAGTAAGTAAGATGTGCGCGTTCACACAAAAAGTACTGAACCGATTTTAACTAAGCTTTGTGTAGTGATAGATTGTAGCTAGGGGTCAATATTTTGGATACCTTTCACTGCAAGAAAAACTTTTATTTTCCTAAGAATACACAATAACAGGTAATATAGAGTAGTTCTCATCAAATTGTGATAGAACTCTAAATGGGTATGAATCATTAATACATTATAAGTAATAGCATAAAGCGAAAAATATTTTTTGTACTCTTCGTGTGAGCAAAGTTTGTTCCGTTAGTTGTACATTAGTACTTACAAAATAAATTAAAAGCAACTGGCCTTAAAAATTGACTCAAAAATAGTGTAGGCCTTTCTTTCAAACTATCAATGCCACAAAATACGTTAAAGGAACAATATGTGTAAAACTACTAACAGGAAAAATATTGTTCGCGTGTTATTTTTGGGAGCTCAAAAGGTAGTTTCAAGTACATGTACGGAATTAAAAACACTATTAAGAAATCACTTTTCAAAAGTTTTGTTTTCCTTAACACAGCTTTACATTGAAAATGGATTTAAAAATGTTAAAAATAAATGTGAATGTTGTCTACTTCATGTTTTGTTTTTGAGAAGGTAAAATGGCTTTTACGAGTATTATAGGTACACTATTTTTAACTTTTAATATTATAACGAAGGAATATATTTTCGTTAAAGCTCTAGAAGAAAAGAAGAACTTAATAACTTTAGAAGTAGTCGTTAAAGAAAATCCAAGCCTCCAGCGGGACTCGAATCAGTGACCCTTGGCAGTTGGCACTGCAGGGCGTTTTGTACAAGATGACTGAACTTTGATAATGTTAGGTATATAAAATCCTTTTTTGTGCTCTTACGTGGATAACCCTTTTTTATAATTGGAAAATGCATTAACACAGAAGTTATGTGAGGCTGACCAGCTTGAAAGTAGCCAGTACTACCCACTTAAAACCAACAAAATTCCCCCGTCTTAATAGGTCTCCGGATCGCTTACGCATTCAATGTCCCAACACACTCGTATAATCCGCAGATGAAAATGTCCAGAGAACTTAGAAAATATTTGTACATTAATGAAGTTTGTATGAAAAAAACAAAGTCTACATATTATATAGTAGGTATGTCTCTTTATATTGTAATAATCCGACCAGCGTTGTGTAACTTTACTTAATAATTAAGGTTAGGCAATGAACAATAGCATGTGAGATATAATTAGCAATGAAGCGAATTATCTCTCTATTATTCTATATGACTTTTGTTAAGATGTGAATTTTATTGTGTATCTACTAACAATCCGCTCCGGTTTCACTCAAGTTTTGTATCCACAGGTAAATATCAAAAATTCTTGTTCAATTTTTTTATGTTAAAATGGTTTTAAATTTCGTTATTAGTATTTGGTAAGTGTTTCAATGAATATAGGTATATTATATATTACTAACAATTCCCGCGACTCCGCCCGCGCCAGAGGAATAAAAATTTTGGGTTATAAATGTTAACTTTGTCGCTAAGGGGAATAAAAAATACTAGGTTACGACCTATTCTCAGATCTATTCAAATATACACAAGTAAAATCATAAAATCGGTCAAGCCGTTTCGGAGGAGTTCGATAACAAACACTGTGACACGAGGTTCTTATAAATTATATTTATTATATATGTAGTTCACCTACAGTCCTGATCTATATGGTGGGCCTCTCTCTCTTTTTCCAAGCGAACAAGTAGGTAATATTAGGTAAAAGCCTGGAAAAAGAGTTAGGTGATTAAGAGCAGGCTAAGTTCGAACTTCTTATCTTCTTATCTTAGTTATAGCTATGTCACACTGAGATAATAAAAGTTGCTCGATCTGTCATGGGACGTAACGCAAGGAAAAACAAGATTTTGAATCTATGTTTTGTGTAACTCTTAAAAAATGAGAGATTTTATAATAGTTTATTATAATAATAGCAATGAAATCACATGCTTAAAAGTATCAGGGTCATGCTAAATATAATTTTACTTTATATATTCACTTTCATCACATTCGTTCAATAATAATTATTGTTTTTACCTTTTTTGGGATTTTTTTAGCCTTGGAGTTTTAAAAACATCATTTCCCTTCCTACCCCCAACGGAATAAAACTCACCAATATATGTGACAATAGAAAAAACTTTTATTTCTTGAACACTTACTGAAACTGTAAATACGTATTACCTAACAACAGTTTCAGAAATTGGTCGAAATCTTTCTTTATGAATAATATTAGTGGTATTCTAGTGAAATATATTATGTAAAAAGATCATTTAGTCAAAAGGAGCTGATGAGGGTAAAATTTAATATATATTTAAAAATAAGTACTAAAACATAATGTAGAAAGGGACATTTGTAATTGCTATTTTTACTGCTTACTAGATATGTAAATTATTTTACGTAGGTAATAGAAACATATAATTGATCAGATTGTATGGTATATATCCTTTCTACCCCTTGATGTACCGAACCCTATTTGTACTAGGCATGGTTGGGTATAACTATATGTTAGGAGGGAGTGTACGCTCTGTGTGTACCTTATCAAGTTATTGTTAGGTAAAGATTCTAATCCTAATTTATTGGGGTATTTGCAATTGAGTGTCCCTAATGAGTACGCTTCGCGGCGGAGGCGTCCGCGGCTGCTGGCGGTGCCGCGCTCTCGCACAGCTCTGCTGGAGGACGCTCCACTTACGCGCGCCCTCACTAATGTTAACCGAGTAGCGGATAAAATAGATATTTTTAAATAGGGATGACGATTCTTCTCATATAAGATCGATATTTGTATCGATCCTTTTTTAATACTTAATATATAAATATTAATTTATTTTAAATATTTTAAGTTTATTAAGGCAGGCTAGGCTTTGAATTTTAGTTTTAGGCAATTCATTTTCTATGATTACAAACGCAAACGCTTTCTTATTTCTTTCAAATATTAAAAAGAAGTAAAGGAAATTAAGCGTACAGCAATCTCCCTAAAAAACCTTAATACTATCAAAACTGTTCTTTAACGTCATTATTTAATGTTCCAATAATTCCATTGATCTCTGATTCTGATCCTCTGATTGGCTAATATTTATTATTTTGTTTTCATTATTACGAGCAGTAATACGATAGTATTGATAAGATTTATTATAAACAAGTTCTTAATAAAATGATTATTTTTAACAAAGAAACAAAAACCGACTTCCAAACTAAACAAATCTAAACTAAAAAATAGAAAATAATACTTTTAAGAACTTAGTTAATTTTGAAGTCGGTGTGTGAAAAATAATTAATTTTAAAATTTTTAGCAGAAATTAGATACGTATTTTGTATATTTAAATATAAAATGCGTATAGGATAGGCCAACTAAACCACTGCTCTCATAAGTCAACGAGGTTTCGGAATAAACGTTATTATGCAATCGAGATTTGTCCATGTCCAGTTTTCCGGATAACTCGTTATTTTTCGTTATTAACTCGTAACGTCGAAGACGTTAATGATTATAAAAATTTACCTATTATTATCAGGTAAACCTAAGAGCCTGAAAGTATACAACTATCGGTCCATTAGTGCGTATTCTATTGAAAGAATTTTCTTTAAACTCCTAAACGTTGAGGAGTTGTACCTTCCATCATCAGTTACGGTACGTGACGCAAATATACGGATAGCATATAAAAGATTCGGACGAGTATCGTTAATTTGCTCCTAAGAATTGAAGAGTTCCGTTACTTTGTCATGGATCCCATCATCAGAACCTTACCAAACTCTCATCAAACTACCCTTGAAGTACATTCTTTCCAATAAAAAAAGAATTATCAAGGTCGGTTCACCCAGTCCAAGGTTCGTAGGTAACAAACATAAAAAAAACAAAAAAAAAAAACAAAAAAACCATACAGACGAATTGATAACCTCCTCCTTTTTGGAAGTCGGTTGAAAACAGAAATGATACAATACATTAACATTGAATGAACAAATAATACAACATTATGTTCTTAAAAGATTCCAAAAATTGTTCTTCTCACGCGCGAAAAACAATCTCATTAACTATGCTTAAAAATTAATGCTTCATAAAAAATTAAAAACACTAGAACTGCATCTACACTACATTACACTCTTGTTTACAGCAGGTAACAAATCTGGAGCGAGAACAGTCTCACGTAGAGCGAGAATCGTTTATTAATTATGGCAACCATGGGTTATCGTAAATAGTAATTATATTATTTCACCCATGATATAAAACTTCAATGTTAGATTAACATTTTTAAATTTGCGGCTAACTGAGAGCTGATAACATTTTTTTTTTTCAATTCTTTACATGTTGTAAAATTGATTAAAAAGATAAATAGTTGTAATTTATATCAGCAAACTAATTATATATACTAAAATTAATTATAGTTCATTGCGGCTAATATTTTATAGGCAACTCATCGCTAATACATTGTATACTCTGTCATCATTCATATATAATATTAGTTTTATCAAATGTGCCATTACCAGATAATCCGTGTTTAACTCTTCTTGGACTGACTTATTCTATGTTTATAGTCTTTATTAAAGCATAAAATATCGAATGTCGATTCTCTAGGGTAAAGTATCGATTCACTGGATCGATTCAGTACAACATATCATTTTTTTTGATCCAAAAAATCGATTTTTCTATTAATCGATCTGAGATCGCCATCCCTATTTTTAACGCACCTTTGAGTGAACTCACAAAGGTCACATTTTGTTATTAGTTCTAGTTAAATATTACTTCAATCGATTTAGGTTATTTTTGTAAAGATTGCTGTATTTTTTTTGTTTGCAATAAATAAATGAAAAAAGACGTGTAGCACTCGGATACTGCCGCGGTAAAGCTATTGCATAGCTGTTTTTATCAACTTATGCAATTATAATTATTTATTTATTTTATTTATGCAGTATTTTTTTCCTTTGTTTTTTTTTCTTTGATATTAATTCAAGTTACACTTTTTGAGCGTGGTGACCGATAGTAAAAACATTTTTTTTCTTTTATTAAATAAATGATAAGTTAATATTGTTCAAAATATTTTTATTATCTATTGAAAAAAACCCGGATATCCGCCATCTTGGATTTGAAAATGGAGCTCATTTTCGCAATCAGCACCCCGAGAAACTTCGAAAATGACACCCATGTCATTATTGAAAAAAAAAACGGATGTCCGCCATCTTGAATTTGAAAACGGACCTCATTTTCGCAATCAGCAAAAAATTTTGATATTTTTTTTTTCAATTAATATTAAGCTATGTCTGTTTTCACATAAAAAAATTGAAAAAAAAAATTATCTACCGTTTTTAGATTTTTGATTTTTCAATACTTATAAAAAATCATAATTAACAAATTAAAAAACTTTTATTAAAATTTCTCGCACTATCTTATGAAGTATATAATATATCAAAAGGGCTCCACGAAGTTTAAAATTTATAGGCCAATTATTTATACCTTTCATCCCATTGTTTATGCCAATGGAGATTGGAAAAAAAATTGTTAGTTAACAATTGAATAACTTTTTGAAAAATGGTGGTTACACTTTTTTTTCTTCAGGGCTCGATTCTTTTAAGTGTTAAGAAGATAGATAGATTTTTTACAAATTTTTAAAATCACATTTTAATTTTTATGTTATAAAAAATATTTTTATTGCTGAGCTCTCTTTAGCGGCGGCGCGTGCATGCCGTAACAGCTCTATTTTCAACGTCAAATTAAAATTATAAATAATGGAGATAGAGTTCCGGTAGTTGGGACTTTTTCATTGGAAATTTCCTCCTCTTTAACGAGCTTTTTTCAAAATTGCCTAAATATTAATATTTTTTGAGTTATTAACAAAAAACGACGAAAAACTTATTTTGTTAATAACAATCGCAATTTTTTATGTGCTAATATACCCTTAATAATATACCCTTAAAAACATTTTTCTAGACGTCATTCCGAATCGCATGAGCTATCGCACATATTTTTAGGAGCTTTATTTCTATTTAACACGTTTTTGAACTTGTTGACTAGTATATGACGCTTTATTGCCGATTTATGAGCTTTTAAAAATTCACAAAGTATGAAGTCCGTACTTTTTGAATAATATATAAATTTAATTTTACCAATTTAATTACCAAAAAAGGTTATAGCGACTCAACCTTAAAGACATATGCTATCGTGGACTATTTTTAAAACTTTTAAAGGGGAACAATTCCGTCATACATGATTTTTGCATAACTTTAACCGTTTACGCAGTGCACTCAACGAAAATTCTCAAAAGGAATATTTTTCATCCTTTTTTGCAAAAGTTTTCATTGATGCTCCGCTCTTATAGGTCGTAATGGGATGTTTTATAGCCTATAGCCTTCCTCGATTAACGGACTATCCAACACAAAGAATTTTTCAATTTGAACCAATAGTTCCTGAGATTAGTGCGTTCAAAATATAACGTACTAGCGACTCACCCTCGCTTCACTCGGGTTTCTAGCTTTAAAAATGACGTATTTTCCATACAAACTTTCATACCCTATTTCAACCCTTTACAGCCATTTTTTTCGCCTTAAAAAGTAGCCTATGTCCTTTCTCAGGCTATACATGTATAGACTACATGTGTAGGTACCAAAATTCACTAAAATCGGTCCTGTAGTTGTTGTGTTTATTCGTTACATACAAAAATAAAAATACAAATCTTTCCTCTTTATAATATTAGTATAATAGAAGTAGGTATAGAAAGATAAATTCTTGGAAAAGAAAATACTCCTAGTAGAAAAATATAGCAGTATCTCACATTGCTAAATGCTTTTTTTTAACCTTTTAAAAAAAAGCATTAAAAGGTTAAAACGTTTTTTCTGATCGAATCTTTCAAGTTTCATCTGTTCTTCATATAATGCATAAATTATTTTTAATATAATTTATTAGATTAAAAATTAAAATACATTTTTTGTGTATACATTGGTTTCGTTTGTTCTGGTCGGACTAAGTCTGGCTGTTAGCTGGAAGTAAGCGGTGTACGGTGTAAAAGATGCTTCGTGTTGGCGGTGTTGCTAAAGCGACGACTTCACGGGCGACAGCTCGGTTGTGAAGTGAAAGAACTAGATATCTAATATACCTCATACTATTCATTGCCTTATTGTGCACTATTTCTTGCGTAGTTCTAAGTCTAGACTGACTAGAGTCTAGGCCAGGGGTCGGCAACCTGCGGCTCGCGAGCCACATGCGACTCTTTGGATATGAAGCTGCGGCTCTTTAGTTCCATACGCAAATAATATTTATATTATAAAAATAAAAAATATTTAAAAATCGTTCTGAATTAGCGAAAAACACTGCTTACATAATATGAATTATCAATTAATATATAATTTTCGTATGAATAAATAGATTAGTTTTTTATGCAAGTACTATTTATGGTTGACAAGAAAAAAAATTGTGGCTCTTTAAAAACTGAAATTTTGTAAATTGTAATTTTTGACTCTTCCGACTCAAAAGGTTGCCGACCCCTGGTCTAGACCAATCTCAGTCTTTGGCTGAAGAAAAGTGAATTATTTTTACGTAGCGTAAAAACATAGTTTTGAATATCTTTGGATATGAAGCGTACTAAATCGAACGAAACTTTTGAAATTTATTCTACTTATATACTTATGTATATCTTTTAATGTGACTGAATTTCGCAGAAGAATTACACATAGTGAAAGAATTTTCGAAACTTACTTTTCGTACAACAATAGATATGCTTAATGTTATCTCAGGTTGATTCAGATTATGGAAGTTGCACCTGTCCGTTCTTAATATACTCGTAGTTAGTACTTAGTCTTGATTGACTTGATTCATTGATTTTATAGCTAATCATTATATTATTATCGATACAGACGCCGATTTATGGTTTTAAGAATTTTTATAACTACTATTTAGATAAGATTTTCGAAAAAACTATTTAACATACGTATACGGAGATTCGCCTAAGTTCGAATTTTATTTTTTGTATAATTTTATGTAAACGCTTCATTGAGGTGGACTTGCACTTTTTTAAAGTCTGAGCAAAGCGAGAGAGACTACAATATTCATACTCGTAATATTATATCCTAATTGTTCCAAGAATTTTTACCTATAATATTTTTCTTGGTAGTCATGACACAGGCAATTTATGAATGAATAAATCATAAAAGTAATTAGTTAATGGACATAAACTATTAATAATTAATAAATTAAGATAAATTAGTATTTATAAAAAGCTTTGCGTATTGAATATTTCATATAGTTCAAACTGTTTGCCACAGAACTTACAAGGATTCAGATAAACTTCACGCAAGGTAAGATTTAACAAATTATTTTTAATTATTTAAAGTTGCATTTTTAAAACTTTTAAAATTATTATCTATACATCTATACATATAAATAAAATTGAAGTGTCTGTTTTTAGTTTCGAATTAACAGCTTTTCACTAAATGCATAATATGATTATGAAAGCATATATATTTTATCTGTCTGTCTCTCTGTTTATTCCGACTACCAAGTGGAACCCGTGGCTTCGCTCGCGCTTTGTAGGGACGAACCCGAGGGAAGCGAGAGTATGTCGCTAGTTTTAAATAAATTAAATTATTTTTTGTATTTCAGATGCTTCGACCAACAATATTATTAGTCATATTAGTACACATTATTAACAACAACGTAGGAGCTACTGAATTAACAAGAGATGTTAGATCGTTTAACTTCGACACGGGAGAGCTAGATATAAACTCTCTTATATCCAACAGCTTTGGAAGTATTGGCTCCATTATCACGTTTTTGAAATCTCAAGTTAGGGACATTGTTATTGATCTTGGTATCGAAGTGGCAAAATTTATAAGATCTATATTACACGAATATAAAGTAAGACTTTTCAAAAGGCTCGGAAAGTATACGCTTTCGGATGTTTTCCATTTTGCATTCGACGGTATTTTTGAATTTGTTGGTGAAAGTGATAGTGAAGAGATAAGTGCTCCGCAAAATGAAGGAAGTTTAGAATCTACCATTTACGACCCGAATTATGCTTTCCCGGACCCCTATTTATTAGATAAGCTTATTCGATTGGCGAAGGAAAAATAAGCTCAAGTTAAATCCAAACCTTGTAAATAGCTATTTGTAAATAACATTACTGTTGATTTATTGAGTTTTTTCTGTAAAGTAATAGGTATTTATGTTCATAATTTAAGATGTATAGTAAAAAAATGTAAAACTAAAAAATAAGAAAACTGTGTAAAATAAATATAGCGAAGTATTTCATTGCAGGCGAATAATATTACATTCATTAAAATTTAGTCCGTCGAATACGACAATAAATAATATATTTTTCAAATCGTTTTAATGTTTAATAAGTTTAAAATTTATTATTTAAAGTAAGGTCACAGAACACATAAACGTTATCTTGACTACTTAGTTTCTGCACTTCAATAAAAAATAGCGCTTACGTGAGTAATTGCTACTATAAATAAATAGGCGCTAGTTTTTTATTTCTTCAAAATTCAAAAATATTAAGAAAGCCCTTTTAATCAGTTTCAGGATTTCATTACTTACTATTTTCTATAAATTTATTAATTTATATGTGGGCACTATTTGTCAAAAAGCTTATAAAAGTACTTAAAATAAATTAAAAACAAGGGTAGTTATTATTTAAAGTACTTACTTGTAATATATACAGATTAATATCTGTATATATTACAAGTATATAAATAAGATCTAAATAATATGTTTTGAATAAATAAATATTCGTTTAATAACTATAATGAAAATTTATTACTCACTATGAGATTGTAATTTGTATAACAAAGTTCCATGAATGGCGTGGTTTGTATTTATTGAGTTTTTCTCATTCCTAATATTATATTTAAGGTTTTCGGATTCCTTCCTAATATATTTTAAATATATATTTTATGACATGTAACATCACTGTAGAAATAAGGACTTGATTTTAAATAGAAGTAAATACGCGACATGTATATTAAAAGTTGAGATTCGTTTCTAGATTTTTTTCTTCTTTTTCTAATATACCTATAAAAATCTCGTGTGACAGTGTTTGTTATCGAACCCCTCCGACACGTCTTGACCGATTTTTATGAATATTTTTGTGTATATTTGGTAGGTCTGAGAAAAGGTCGATGCTTATTTTTTTATTCCCTAGGTGATAAAGGTGGCCCTCTCCAGATTTTTTATTTTTAGACCATTTTTTTATGATTTGGTATCAAGAATACTTATGAGTTATGATCATAAATTTTCATCCTTCTACCAACGCGGGCGGAGCCGCGGGAACTGCTAGTTTCTATGTAAAAATAATGGTAAAGAAAGAATTAACAAAAAAAGCAATTTTTCTAACAACTACAAAGACAAATACTTATTAGTTATTACAAGTTATAACGGAAGTGAATGGTCTCTTTTTCGCTTCCTGTAGTTACGAGTAAGACAGCGAAGTGTAGAGTCGTGGTTCCTAAGCCCTTTGCTTAATCAATAACGTTTGTATTAAGTAGTTTTAAGTATTGTATTAATGGCTAATTTATGCTGAGATCAAACCTGTATACTTTATGGTTTAATGGAATATACCACTTTTTATAACATGCTTCTATTCTATTTTTGTTTATCTATAGGTAAGTACATATAATCAAATTTTAACTTAGTCGAAACTGTATATTGATAAATTCTTGGAAAATCTTATTGAAGTAGAAGAGAGAGAAGAAGAGAAGATACAGAGGCTGAATGTATAGTTTTTAGAATCTTTGTCAGTCTGTCAGTCACACAGTATGTGAAATCTAAGAATTTTGATTCCGGCCTGTAGAACCCGGCAGCGCCGCGGGAAATGTTAACGAATATAATCTTTAACGTTTAGTATTTTTTATATAGTGTATAGACAAGGACAAAATATTTTAGTACCTTTTTCTACCTCTGTTTGTCAACCTATTTTTATTGACGAGTTAAAATCAATAAACAAAGAAAACAATTTGACAGACAGTTATTTGTATATAGATAGTTAATTCTCAATATAGTTGTTAGAAAAATTGCTTTTTTTGTTAATTCTTTCTTTACCATTATTTTTACATAGAAACTAGCAGTTCCCGCGGCTCCGCCCGCGTTGGTAGAAGGATGAAAATTTATGATCATAACTCATAAGTATTCTTGATACCAAATCATAAAAAAATGGTCTAAAAATAAAAAATCTGGAGAGGGCCACCTTTATCACCTAGGGAATAAAAAAATAAGCATCGACCTTTTCTCAGACCTACCAAATATACACAAAAATATTCATAAAAATCGGTCAAGACGTGTCGGAGGGGTTCGATAACAAACACTGTCACACGAGATTTTTATATATTAGAAAAAGAAGAAAAAAATCTAGAAACGAATCTCAACTTTTAATATACATGTCGCGTATTTACTTCTATTTAAAATCAAGTCCTTATTTCTACAGTGATGTTACATGTCATAAAATATATATTTAAAATATATTATATGTTTTTTTTATTAAATAACAAGAACTATTACTCGTAATATCAAACGATACTTTGACATTTGCTTTTCGCTATAAAATTTAAGGAATGCAATTATAGTAATGTATCTACGTGATAAATTAATCGGTTTAGTCTAAGGTTTTTTAATGCAATACAAATATTTTATATACATAATATTTTAATTCATCTCCTCATTTGGAATTTAGACGTAAATAAAGGACTATAATGGCATTGATATAAAACAAATAAAATATATATATCTTTGACAAAATCGTGTTTGTTAGCTATTGAATTGAAAACATTTCAGAATATAATATAAAACCTACCTGTGTGTATGATTTTTATCGACATCCTCAGCAATGTAATCGCGAGTTATTTAGTACTTTAGGAGATATATACACATATCAGTACCATACTATTGCGGTCTTTTCCGTAGACCTTTCAAAGACCTACCATTTTTAACCGACTTCAAAAAAAGGAGGAGGTTCTCAATTCGTCGGGGACTTTTTATTTGTATGTTCCCCATTACTCGAAGATGGCTGGACCGATTTGGAAATTTTTTTTTTTACATAAACAAAATAAGTATCTACTTTCCGCTAAAAATTTGAAAATAAATTATTTTTGACAAAAAACAAAAACCGACTTCAAAACTAAACAAATCTAAACTAAAAAAAGTAGAAAATAATACTTTTAAGAACTTCGTTAATTTTGAAGTCGGTGCCAGCAAAAAAAAATAACCTTAAATAGAACACATATTCGATAAACATAATCAAAATACCATTCGAAAGTCCATTGCAAAGGCAAGATAAATCTAAATCTATTCGTCCTGGCTGGCACCGTCTTCAAAATTAACGAAGTTCTTTAAAGTATTATTTTCTACTTTTTAGTTTAGATTTGTCTAGAACATTATATATATCTCTTAAGATTTAGGTAGCATTTGTTACATTTATCAAGGAATAGTTATTGTGTTTCACTGTGGGAATGTTGTCCCGAGTAACAATTTATCTCTACAGTCTACACACAAAATTGGTTTAAAATCTAGTACATTTCGTGACTCGCTCACATCGATTCGGCTTACTTAGTTACCAATTTTAAATTGTATGTATAGTTAATCTTAATGATAAAACACGGTTAAAACGAAGTCCACTTTTGGAATATAGGTATTAGGTACATATCACATATGTATGCAGATTGTTACGAAAATACCTATAGGTTACAAATAGGATACAAGAAGCAACCTTTATATTTATAATATGTATGTATTTAAAATTTATATGTGTAGTATGTAAACTATCTGGTATCCGCAACACAAGCACGTTACGTAGCTTACTCCGGAACTAGATGGCGCTGTTGTAATAATGTCCCAACTTATTTTTTTTATTTTTATTTTAGTTGAATAAATTATTATATAAAATTGAAAAGTAATGAAATATGTTTACTCATTTAGTTTTAGTAAGATATTTTTAATTTTATACCTATAAACAATACACAACTATTTTATTTTCCTAAACTAACTTGTGAAAAGCGACGCGGGTTCAAATCCGGGTATCGCACATCTGATATTTTCATATGCGAATAATTTCTAGCGTGCTTACCACTTTTATTACGGTTAAGGAAACATTGTGTGGAAATGTACATCTGAGACAACGTAGGAAGTTTTCGAAAGACATCAGACAGGTGTTAGCCTGCGTGACGGACTACGACCTTATCCTCTCAATACAATATGATAGACAAGACATCTATAAAAATCCTTGTTTTTTAATAGTGATTAGAACGCGGGCGGAGCCGCGGGAATTGCTAGGTAAATCATCTAATTTCATCATCTTTAATATAAAGGGAAAAAATGCTGAATAAGATTTTGTATTGAATAATAATATCGGGTTAGATCTATTAAGAATAATATTAGTAAAACTTTAAAAATTTTGTTTAAGTTATGATTATACAAGTAGTTACCTACGATGTACTAAGTATTTTGTTTTTTGTTTAACAAAATCATATAATTTTTTAAGTTATCGTGACTAATGTAATAAAATCAATGCCGTCCAGTAACTGTTAATAATTTTGGCTTACCTTCAAATGACATAGTAAATAGTTAACTGACCTCATTATCACTTAGAAGACTAAAAACTTTAGAAGACTAAAAATGTTCATTAAAATACATATATATAATATTAATGAATAAATTACCAGTAATTATTATTAATGTCTAAATAATGTCTACTTTTTCACGTCGGTTAACGAATTATGCTGCCCCAAAGAAGATACCTTGGTAGTTGGTACTCAGGCACTCACTCACTGATACTTTTTTATCCTACTCGTCCCATGAACACGAATGAATTCTACAGTAAATTAAATTTATATTCTGATCGTAAGTGTATTCTGTAAAATTCAATACTTACAACTATTATTATATGAAAATCATTAAAATACATACAAAACAATTATATGATATATCTACTTTTATTTACCCATTATTATTTAATAAATGAGATTTAATTCACTGGCATCTTTATTTGATACCACACATTTTTTTAAATGGAAAACTTTGTCTGTACCTAGCATTTTAATAAAGTTTTTCGTTTCATTGTAAGTTCAAGTAACAATAAATCAGTCAGTATTAAGACAACAATTAAGTACCTACACATTTAAATATTTCTAAAATACTTATGTATAATATAATAAATAATAGGTCATATTTTTAGCTATAATTTTTTTGTCATGGAATGTGCTGTTTACGTACCTTATAAAATTACGTA
The DNA here is from genome assembly GCA_951802675.2 of Boloria euphrosyne. NCBI lineage: Eukaryota > Metazoa > Arthropoda > Insecta > Lepidoptera > Nymphalidae > Boloria > Boloria euphrosyne. The sequence continues at coordinate 5,735,566 of OX637879.1, read as the reverse complement.
TTATAAGAGCAAATTTATAAAATCAAATTAATAATAATTAATATATATGTAGAAGCATAGTACTTTATTATAAGCACTTGTCAAAAAATAATACTTACCAATGAACAAAACTGTGAGGAGTTTTTTACACACTATTTATAATCACATGTAATATGATGTGTGATGTGTCCTTGATAAGCTCATTCACTTTAGCAATTTAAAGTAGGTATTCAACTTTAGTTTTAGTGTAATCCAGAATAGAGGTAGGTTAGGTTAGTTAGGTTACATATATCCTGAATCATTATGGTACTCTTCATCCGTATTCTTACAACACGAATGCAAGACAAGTTTGTTTAAAAAAATACTCAAAGCTGCAAAATTTTCAAACTGGTAGGCAATTAACTATTAGGTATTCAGCGACATAATCGCATATTATTTTTAATACGTTTTAGTGAAGTTTTATGATCTTGTTTTACCTTATTCACATTTTTTAGGGTTCCGTAAATACGTCTACATAAAAATGTGTCAATTTTATAAGGTCAAAACCGTAACATTTATGATAACATTCGAGTGCTGTGATTCTCAGTAAGCTACAGTCTGTTTTCTTCAAATCGATAGAATAAATTACCTAGATGACCCAATCACGTTAAGTGTATGTACTCGAATTTTAAACTATGTTTTGAAATTGGGGTACAATTTAGAAAGAAAAAACATTTTGTCGAGTGCTTTTTTAATAAAATGTGTTACGCTTAAAAAGTGAGCAATATTTGACAGTAGAGAAAAACAGCATCTACAGTAAAAACTGTATTTCAGTAGCTACTATATAATTTCAGCACATGTCACAAAATAAAAAAAAATCACATTGCATTCTATAATAGGTACCTACGTGGCAAAATCTAAATGTTCTCATACTTTTCAACTTTTTGTGACATTGCTTGTTTTACCCCTGTACCCTTCAATTTAGGTATATACCTATGTATGTCAGTACCTATAGAGTCAATTCTGAGAGAATTTTGTCAACCTAAATAACATAAAGTTCCTGGTTTTAATTTAACTGGTTTGTATAAATTAAAACCGATCACACTTTTAAAAGCTTAAACATGTTCATCTTATTATTAACAGGGAAGAAGAAAATAATCCCATAATTAATGTATTGAACTTTTCTCTCCACGAGAAACGCACTTGACCGGAATTCGGTTGTATGTCCTACTTATTTAATAGTATTATGCAAGAAACATTTTAATATGCAAATTTGGTTAGCTAGAACATTTTTATAAAAAGTGCCTTGACCATGAACATAAAGACTGACAATTCTTTCGGAAATTATTACTCTTGGCTTCCATAGATTTAATAGGCCAGCATTTGCATTCAATTCGCGATGCGATAACACGGACTATTTGTAATTCAGGGTCTTAAATCGATGAATAATTTATCTACAAATCATCGATTATTAAGCAAAAAATCACACGGTCACGGCTAGAGCATTAGGTTCCGCTACTGCACATTTTTAAACAAATTGATTTCATATTAGATATTATAATAGATTGTTTATTTTACGAGGCTTGAATTAATTAGCACCTAAGCGAATAACAGAAAACATCAGGTTTTTAAGATTACATCGTGACTGAACGCGTGAGGCTGTTAGCGGGTAATGTGCGTTATAAATTATAATATAGCCCCGTTGAGTGGATTGTATCAATAAGGTGGTATCTATTCATGGTCCGTTTCTACGTATGCAAATCTACATTGCTTCATTTTGCGCATCTTTATTTTGTGTACCTAATCTACATTCCTTGACACGCCCTGACATTGGATATTGACAACATAGATTCTATCGTCCCAAGACTCACGAATAGTTTCAAATGTGAAATACGTACTTTAAGTAGCATTTTTATTAAAGCTTAAACGCATTAATTAGTATTACGTATAATAATTTGTAGATATACCTATAGGTACTTACTTGCTGATCAACTATTAATGAAATCAACTTTTCGTTTATTTCTGATCAGTGGTTGGTCAAATTACCTAATTACAAAGCGTTTAGATTGTGAAGAGCATTTAATTTTATTGGCCTACTACTAATAATATCGAAATATACACTGCGACACTGCGAATACTTGGGTCGCTCTGTATGTAATCTGAATTGTTAATCTGGCTAGAATTTTTTGTCAATGGCTCCTTGTTATTGATTGCGCAATTGTCGTGATTTTTTTACGGAGGCAAATTTGACATCACATTAAATTTTTTCATGTTATTAATTAACTTTATGACATTTCCTCAATGCTCGAATATAATAAACTATTTAATGACAATTCAAAAAACAGTTTTGACGAATTAAAATGTACCCATGGGTTCTATTTCTCAAATTGAAAATGGGCACAAACTCGAGCGGTTTACTAGTACCTGTTGAAAAGTTTCAGATTTGTATTATCAGATCAGCTCCAAAATACCAAACTATAATATTATACCTAATGCAAATATACCCACCAGATTCATGATAATGAGACATTTGAAGTCGATTAAAATTGACTCAAGATGTGATAACATTAGGCCTATTTGATAACATTATACGTAATAATATATATTAGTGCCAACATAAAAACGTGCTTAAACCTGATTTACTTCTTAATTACAAATTGAAAAATATTATAAGCCTTATAAACCTAAAAAAATCTTTGGGGTGGCCTATGTCCAGCAGTGGACGTATTTAGGCTGAAACGAAAGAAACCTCATGTAAATCACTCGAACAGTCTAAAAACTTTTTTCTATATGTCATATCAATCTCATCACTACATAAAATAAAACAAAGTGCAACAAGAAAAAAGTAGGTACTCTTGAATAAAGGGAAGGGAAGGCAAAACGGACCCTGTAGGCAATAGCAACCCCCACCACGCAAATCGGCAGATTAATATAATATATTTCATATCAGAGACATGTTGGAGCATAAAAAATATTAATATCACAATACAAATACGGTTGAGGATGTCCATGGCATTATTTTTTAACCGACTTCAAAAAAGGAGGAGGTTATATGTTCCGATGTATGTATTTTTTTTTATGTATGTTCACCGATTTCTCCGCCAACTGTGGGCTATTTCAAAAATTTTTCTTTTGTTCGGTAGGGTATAGTTCTGAGGGGGTCCCATTATCACAAAATCAGGATCTGATGATGGGATCCCAGGGAAATCCAGGGCAACTTTCAAAATTTATAGGCACCTACTATGTTTTTTATATATTTTCTAAAGCTGTTCAAGCATTTGCGTCTGAAAATCGTAATCTCATGTGATGAGCTGATGATGGAAGGTAGAATTCTTCAAATGTTATTGTTTATCTGTGTTCACCGATTTATGCGTCAATTGTGGGTCGATTTCAAAAAATTATTTTTTGTTTGGTAGGGTATACTTCCAAGATGTTCCTATTGTCACCAAGTTAGGATCTGATAATGGGATCCTAGGGAAATCGATGGCAACTCTTAAATTTTATAGGCACTTAGTACATTTTTCATATATTTTTTAAAGTTTTTTAAGGATTTGCATCTGATAATTACCATCTCATGTGGATAAGCTGATGATGGAAGGTACAACTCCTCAACGGCTAGGAGTTGAAAGGAAATTCCTTTAAAATTATACATACATATAGACTGATAGTTGTGTTCTTCCAGGCTATTACATTAATATGATAATAGAAGGTAAATCTCATTAACCTCTAGGAGTTAGGTGGAATAATGGAATGTAAATATAAAGATGAGCTCGTAGTTTAGTTACAGCTACAGTAGTCGTAGATCGAGTACGCTTTGGACACCAACAACCCCCCCCCCCCCCCCCCTTTCGGTAGACCCGATAATTAATTACTATTACGTTACATACGTTAATAGGTATACTCGTTGTTTAATATAAAGCTTAAACAGATTTTAAATTAGTGACATATAGTAAGTCACTATAATTAAATCAGCTAAATAAAAGGCACACTAAAAATGGAAAAATAAGTTATTTTTAAAAAAAAATTAAACCGACTTCAAAAACTCTGCACTAAAAAGAGAAAAATCTAAACTAAAAAGTAGAAAATAATACTTTTAAGAACTTTGTTAATTTTGGAGTCGGTGCCAGCCAGGTATTTTGATTATGTTTACAAATTGATAGATTAATCGAATATGTATCTATTTAGGGTTATTTTGCTTTGGCTGGCACCGACTCCAAAATTAACAAAGTTCTTAAAAGTATTATTTTCTACTTTTTAGTTTAGATTTTTCTCTTTTTAGTGCAGAGTGTTTGAAGTCGGTTTAATTTTTTTCAATTAATCTACAATATCTTATAGGTTTCCGCGACGCTCGAGTAAATCTAAATCCACATTTCGCATCATGGACTCCCCTACCATATGCCTCTCACTGTCAAAATGTTATCAGATCTCATGTAGAGCTTCTAACTGTACACTAACTAACTGTACAAGCCCTAACTTCACAAATTATCCTTAGTTAAAATATATGTATTGGCCGTTTCGCTACTACAAAAACTATTGTATAACAGAAACAATAATGAACAGTAATATTTTTACCTTAACCCCATGTGAATGTAGCGAAATGCGAAGGCCACCTTTATCACCTAGGGAATAAAAAAATAAGCATCGACCTTTTCTCAGACCTACCAAATATACACAAAAATATTCATAAAAATCGGTCAAGACGTGTCGGAGGGGTTCGATAACAAACACTGTCACACGAGATTTTTATATATTAGAAAAAGAAGAAAAAAATCTAGAAACGAATCTCAACTTTTAATATACATGTCGCGTATTTACTTCTATTTAAAATCAAGTCCTTATTTCTACAGTGATGTTACATGTCATAAAATATATATTTAAAATATATTATATGTTTTTTTTATTAAATAACAAGAACTATTACTCGTAATATCAAACGATACTTTGACATTTGCTTTTCGCTATAAAATTTAAGGAATGCAATTATAGTAATGTATCTACGTGATAAATTAATCGGTTTAGTCTAAGGTTTTTTAATGCAATACAAATATTTTATATACATAATATTTTAATTCATCTCCTCATTTGGAATTTAGACGTAAATAAAGGACTATAATGGCATTGATATAAAACAAATAAAATATATATATCTTTGACAAAATCGTGTTTGTTAGCTATTGAATTGAAAACATTTCAGAATATAATATAAAACCTACCTGTGTGTATGATTTTTATCGACATCCTCAGCAATGTAATCGCGAGTTATTTAGTACTTTAGGAGATATATACACATATCAGTACCATACTATTGCGGTCTTTTCCGTAGACCTTTCAAAGACCTACCATTTTTAACCGACTTCAAAAAAAGGAGGAGGTTCTCAATTCGTCGGGGACTTTTTATTTGTATGTTCCCCATTACTCGAAGATGGCTGGACCGATTTGGAAATTTTTTTTTTTACATAAACAAAATAAGTATCTACTTTCCGCTAAAAATTTGAAAATAAATTATTTTTGACAAAAAACAAAAACCGACTTCAAAACTAAACAAATCTAAACTAAAAAAAGTAGAAAATAATACTTTTAAGAACTTCGTTAATTTTGAAGTCGGTGCCAGCAAAAAAAAATAACCTTAAATAGAACACATATTCGATAAACATAATCAAAATACCATTCGAAAGTCCATTGCAAAGGCAAGATAAATCTAAATCTATTCGTCCTGGCTGGCACCGTCTTCAAAATTAACGAAGTTCTTTAAAGTATTATTTTCTACTTTTTAGTTTAGATTTGTCTAGAACATTATATATATCTCTTAAGATTTAGGTAGCATTTGTTACATTTATCAAGGAATAGTTATTGTGTTTCACTGTGGGAATGTTGTCCCGAGTAACAATTTATCTCTACAGTCTACACACAAAATTGGTTTAAAATCTAGTACATTTCGTGACTCGCTCACATCGATTCGGCTTACTTAGTTACCAATTTTAAATTGTATGTATAGTTAATCTTAATGATAAAACACGGTTAAAACGAAGTCCACTTTTGGAATATAGGTATTAGGTACATATCACATATGTATGCAGATTGTTACGAAAATACCTATAGGTTACAAATAGGATACAAGAAGCAACCTTTATATTTATAATATGTATGTATTTAAAATTTATATGTGTAGTATGTAAACTATCTGGTATCCGCAACACAAGCACGTTACGTAGCTTACTCCGGAACTAGATGGCGCTGTTGTAATAATGTCCCAACTTATTTTTTTTATTTTTATTTTAGTTGAATAAATTATTATATAAAATTGAAAAGTAATGAAATATGTTTACTCATTTAGTTTTAGTAAGATATTTTTAATTTTATACCTATAAACAATACACAACTATTTTATTTTCCTAAACTAACTTGTGAAAAGCGACGCGGGTTCAAATCCGGGTATCGCACATCTGATATTTTCATATGCGAATAATTTCTAGCGTGCTTACCACTTTTATTACGGTTAAGGAAACATTGTGTGGAAATGTACATCTGAGACAACGTAGGAAGTTTTCGAAAGACATCAGACAGGTGTTAGCCTGCGTGACGGACTACGACCTTATCCTCTCAATACAATATGATAGACAAGACATCTATAAAAATCCTTGTTTTTTAATAGTGATTAGAACGCGGGCGGAGCCGCGGGAATTGCTAGGTAAATCATCTAATTTCATCATCTTTAATATAAAGGGAAAAAATGCTGAATAAGATTTTGTATTGAATAATAATATCGGGTTAGATCTATTAAGAATAATATTAGTAAAACTTTAAAAATTTTGTTTAAGTTATGATTATACAAGTAGTTACCTACGATGTACTAAGTATTTTGTTTTTTGTTTAACAAAATCATATAATTTTTTAAGTTATCGTGACTAATGTAATAAAATCAATGCCGTCCAGTAACTGTTAATAATTTTGGCTTACCTTCAAATGACATAGTAAATAGTTAACTGACCTCATTATCACTTAGAAGACTAAAAACTTTAGAAGACTAAAAATGTTCATTAAAATACATATATATAATATTAATGAATAAATTACCAGTAATTATTATTAATGTCTAAATAATGTCTACTTTTTCACGTCGGTTAACGAATTATGCTGCCCCAAAGAAGATACCTTGGTAGTTGGTACTCAGGCACTCACTCACTGATACTTTTTTATCCTACTCGTCCCATGAACACGAATGAATTCTACAGTAAATTAAATTTATATTCTGATCGTAAGTGTATTCTGTAAAATTCAATACTTACAACTATTATTATATGAAAATCATTAAAATACATACAAAACAATTATATGATATATCTACTTTTATTTACCCATTATTATTTAATAAATGAGATTTAATTCACTGGCATCTTTATTTGATACCACACATTTTTTTAAATGGAAAACTTTGTCTGTACCTAGCATTTTAATAAAGTTTTTCGTTTCATTGTAAGTTCAAGTAACAATAAATCAGTCAGTATTAAGACAACAATGAAGTACCTACACATTTAAATATTTCTAAAATACTTATGTATAATATAATAAATAATAGGTCATATTTTTAGCTATAATTTTTTTGTCATGGAATGTGCTGTTTACGTACCTTATAAAATTACGTATTATAAGAGCAAATTTATAAAATCAAATTAATAATAATTAATATATATGTAGAAGCATAGTACTTTATTATAAGCACTTGTCAAAAAATAATACTTACCAATGAACAAAACTGTGAGGAGTTTTTTACACACTATTTATAATCACATGTAATATGATGTGTGATGTGTCCTTGATAAGCTCATTCACTTTAGCAATTTAAAGTAGGTATTCAACTTTAGTTTTAGTGTAATCCAGAATAGAGGTAGGTTAGGTTAGTTAGGTTACATATATCCTGAATCATTATGGTACTCTTCATCCGTATTCTTACAACACGAATGCAAGACAAGTTTGTTTAAAAAAATACTCAAAGCTGCAAAATTTTCAAACTGGTAGGCAATTAACTATTAGGTATTCAGCGACATAATCGCATATTATTTTTAATACGTTTTAGTGAAGTTTTATGATCTTGTTTTACCTTATTCACATTTTTTAGGGTTCCGTAAATACGTCTACATAAAAATGTGTCAATTTTATAAGGTCAAAACCGTAACATTTATGATAACATTCGAGTGCTGTGATTCTCAGTAAGCTACAGTCTGTTTTCTTCAAATCGATAGAATAAATTACCTAGATGACCCAATCACGTTAAGTGTATGTACTCGAATTTTAAACTATGTTTTGAAATTGGGGTACAATTTAGAAAGAAAAAACATTTTGTCGAGTGCTTTTTTAATAAAATGTGTTACGCTTAAAAAGTGAGCAATATTTGACAGTAGAGAAAAACAGCATCTACAGTAAAAACTGTATTTCAGTAGCTACTATATAATTTCAGCACATGTCACAAAATAAAAAAAAATCACATTGCATTCTATAATAGGTACCTACGTGGCAAAATCTAAATGTTCTCATACTTTTCAACTTTTTGTGACATTGCTTGTTTTACCCCTGTACCCTTCAATTTAGGTATATACCTATGTATGTCAGTACCTATAGAGTCAATTCTGAGAGAATTTTGTCAACCTAAATAACATAAAGTTCCTGGTTTTAATTTAACTGGTTTGTATAAATTAAAACCGATCACACTTTTAAAAGCTTAAACATGTTCATCTTATTATTAACAGGGAAGAAGAAAATAATCCCATAATTAATGTATTGAACTTTTCTCTCCACGAGAAACGCACTTGACCGGAATTCGGTTGTATGTCCTACTTATTTAATAGTATTATGCAAGAAACATTTTAATATGCAAATTTGGTTAGCTAGAACATTTTTATAAAAAGTGCCTTGACCATGAACATAAAGACTGACAATTCTTTCGGAAATTATTACTCTTGGCTTCCATAGATTTAATAGGCCAGCATTTGCATTCAATTCGCGATGCGATAACACGGACTATTTGTAATTCAGGGTCTTAAATCGATGAATAATTTATCTACAAATCATCGATTATTAAGCAAAAAATCACACGGTCACGGCTAGAGCATTAGGTTCCGCTACTGCACATTTTTAAACAAATTGATTTCATATTAGATATTATAATAGATTGTTTATTTTACGAGGCTTGAATTAATTAGCACCTAAGCGAATAACAGAAAACATCAGGTTTTTAAGATTACATCGTGACTGAACGCGTGAGGCTGTTAGCGGGTAATGTGCGTTATAAATTATAATATAGCCCCGTTGAGTGGATTGTATCAATAAGGTGGTATCTATTCATGGTCCGTTTCTACGTATGCAAATCTACATTGCTTCATTTTGCGCATCTTTATTTTGTGTACCTAATCTACATTCCTTGACACGCCCTGACATTGGATATTGACAACATAGATTCTATCGTCCCAAGACTCACGAATAGTTTCAAATGTGAAATACGTACTTTAAGTAGCATTTTTATTAAAGCTTAAACGCATTAATTAGTATTACGTATAATAATTTGTAGATATACCTATAGGTACTTACTTGCTGATCAACTATTAATGAAATCAACTTTTCGTTTATTTCTGATCAGTGGTTGGTCAAATTACCTAATTACAAAGCGTTTAGATTGTGAAGAGCATTTAATTTTATTGGCCTACTACTAATAATATCGAAATATACACTGCGACACTGCGAATACTTGGGTCGCTCTGTATGTAATCTGAATTGTTAATCTGGCTAGAATTTTTTGTCAATGGCTCCTTGTTATTGATTGCGCAATTGTCGTGATTTTTTTACGGAGGCAAATTTGACATCACATTAAATTTTTTCATGTTATTAATTAACTTTATGACATTTCCTCAATGCTCGAATATAATAAACTATTTAATGACAATTCAAAAAACAGTTTTGACGAATTAAAATGTACCCATGGGTTCTATTTCTCAAATTGAAAATGGGCACAAACTCGAGCGGTTTACTAGTACCTGTTGAAAAGTTTCAGATTTGTATTATCAGATCAGCTCCAAAATACCAAACTATAATATTATACCTAATGCAAATATACCCACCAGATTCATGATAATGAGACATTTGAAGTCGATTAAAATTGACTCAAGATGTGATAACATTAGGCCTATTTGATAACATTATACGTAATAATATATATTAGTGCCAACATAAAAACGTGCTTAAACCTGATTTACTTCTTAATTACAAATTGAAAAATATTATAAGCCTTATAAACCTAAAAAAATCTTTGGGGTGGCCTATGTCCAGCAGTGGACGTATTTAGGCTGAAACGAAAGAAACCTCATGTAAATCACTCGAACAGTCTAAAAACTTTTTTCTATATGTCATATCAATCTCATCACTACATAAAATAAAACAAAGTGCAACAAGAAAAAAGTAGGTACTCTTGAATAAAGGGAAGGGAAGGCAAAACGGACCCTGTAGGCAATAGCAACCCCCACCACGCAAATCGGCAGATTAATATAATATATTTCATATCAGAGACATGTTGGAGCATAAAAAATATTAATATCACAATACAAATACGGTTGAGGATGTCCATGGCATTATTTTTTAACCGACTTCAAAAAAGGAGGAGGTTATATGTTCCGATGTATGTATTTTTTTTTATGTATGTTCACCGATTTCTCCGCCAACTGTGGGCTATTTCAAAAATTTTTCTTTTGTTCGGTAGGGTATAGTTCTGAGGGGGTCCCATTATCACAAAATCAGGATCTGATGATGGGATCCCAGGGAAATCCAGGGCAACTTTCAAAATTTATAGGCACCTACTATGTTTTTTATATATTTTCTAAAGCTGTTCAAGCATTTGCGTCTGAAAATCGTAATCTCATGTGATGAGCTGATGATGGAAGGTAGAATTCTTCAAATGTTATTGTTTATCTGTGTTCACCGATTTATGCGTCAATTGTGGGTCGATTTCAAAAAATTATTTTTTGTTTGGTAGGGTATACTTCCAAGATGTTCCTATTGTCACCAAGTTAGGATCTGATAATGGGATCCTAGGGAAATCGATGGCAACTCTTAAATTTTATAGGCACTTAGTACATTTTTCATATATTTTTTAAAGTTTTTTAAGGATTTGCATCTGATAATTACCATCTCATGTGGATAAGCTGATGATGGAAGGTACAACTCCTCAACGGCTAGGAGTTGAAAGGAAATTCCTTTAAAATTATACATACATATAGACTGATAGTTGTGTTCTTCCAGGCTATTACATTAATATGATAATAGAAGGTAAATCTCATTAACCTCTAGGAGTTAGGTGGAATAATGGAATGTAAATATAAAGATGAGCTCGTAGTTTAGTTACAGCTACAGTAGTCGTAGATCGAGTACGCTTTGGACACCAACAACCCCCCCCCCCCCCCCTTTCGGTAGACCCGATAATTAATTACTATTACGTTACATACGTTAATAGGTATACTCGTTGTTTAATATAAAGCTTAAACAGATTTTAAATTAGTGACATATAGTAAGTCACTATAATTAAATCAGCTAAATAAAAGGCACACTAAAAATGGAAAAATAAGTTATTTTTAAAAAAAAATTAAACCGACTTCAAAAACTCTGCACTAAAAAGAGAAAAATCTAAACTAAAAAGTAGAAAATAATACTTTTAAGAACTTTGTTAATTTTGGAGTCGGTGCCAGCCAGGTATTTTGATTATGTTTACAAATTGATAGATTAATCGAATATGTATCTATTTAGGGTTATTTTGCTTTGGCTGGCACCGACTCCAAAATTAACAAAGTTCTTAAAAGTATTATTTTCTACTTTTTAGTTTAGATTTTTCTCTTTTTAGTGCAGAGTGTTTGAAGTCGGTTTAATTTTTTTCAATTAATCTACAATATCTTATAGGTTTCCGCGACGCTCGAGTAAATCTAAATCCACATTTCGCATCATGGACTCCCCTACCATATGCCTCTCACTGTCAAAATGTTATCAGATCTCATGTAGAGCTTCTAACTGTACACTAACTAACTGTACAAGCCCTAACTTCACAAATTATCCTTAGTTAAAATATATGTATTGGCCGTTTCGCTACTACAAAAACTATTGTATAACAGAAACAATAATGAACAGTAATATTTTTACCTTAACCCCATGTGAATGTAGCGAAATGTTACTAAATAAGAATAACATACTTACTGCTACTGCTTACATTTACTACTGAGATTATCTACATTTAAATGTTCAGTCTTCATTGATTTTATTTCAGTGATAATAATAAGGTTAGTAAACTATTAACTTTACTATGTCATTTGAAGGTAAGCCAAAATTTTTAACGGTTACTGGACGCATTGTTTTTACTAAATTAGTCACGTTAACTTTTACAGATTGTTTTTTTCTAAAGAGGAAAATCGTAACAGTACCTGCATATAATCATCGCTTAATAGAATTTAAAGTTTTACTAATATTATTCTTAATAATATATCTAATCCGATTTTATTCAATAAAAATTCTATTCCAACTTTTTTTCCTTTAAATATATTTATTTCATACTTGAGATAATATCAACTAAAGAACCTAGTATAATCTTTAATACTTACTAAATTTTTATATAATGTATTGTATTTTAATTTCTATTCACCCCTTTTTAACATCCCTGGGCAGTGGGCACTGTGCTGTGCGATTGGTATGATGTCTGTGACAAGCATCATACCAATACGAGTAGATCAGGACATAGTCCATCAAGCAACCAAAAATTTCCTCACGATGTCTTCCTTCGCCCTAAGGCAAATGGTAATCATATTAGATAATATGATTCGCAGTTCGCACATGAAAATATCAGAGTTGCGATACCCAGATTTGAAACAGCTTCACTCGTTTATCCAAGCGAGTATATATATGTCTATATTTATATACCCACAAGTACGTTTTTGAAAAATTTATACTTACTCATGATAAATACTTTGTTTATAATAATAACCATAACTGTGAATTACTGTAAAGGTCAATAACCAGTGCCTGCCTAAATTGAAAAAAACTTAAAACAAATTAAGTATTTTAAATATTTTTAAAATGCATTTTATAATAAAAAAGTATACAGAATATAATTATTACTAATCTTGTTACCAAGTAACTATAGATAGTACAATCACTCGAAGGCATTGACTAAATGCACGTGTTTACGACCATAGAATACTCGTACAACACCTTGCGAAATTTTACGCTTGTAAATACCAGTATTTTGTCGAGCCAATTCATACTCATTGACTGTAAAAAAAATTTAACTTAATTGTTATACCGACACACTCTAATAAGAGCAATTAAAATGATGCCTTTAATTTTTAAATATATTTGAGTACGTCCCTAGAGAAACGTTTCAAACGTTAGTGTATATTACTCAGAAATGTGATTTTTTTCAGCAATAAAAATATCCCTCATGTTAACCCAAATAACCAGCGATCATCATACTTACTTTTCATTAAAATCTGTCTATTGGTTTTTTCGTGATGCGGACAGACAGACAGGGAACAGACAAGTTAAAAAAGTGTACTTTCGGTCGATCATTACTAATAAAGACTATAAGAGTAATATTTTCCAAAAAAGATTTAACTTACAATTTTATTATACGAACATAGGTACATCTAATATATAAAAATCTCGTGTCACAGTGTTTGTTATCGAACTCCTCCGAAACGGCTTGACCGATTTTTATGAATATTTTGGTGTATATTTAGGTGGTATGGTAGGTCTGAGAATAGGTCATAGGCTTTTTTTTATTCCCCTAGGTGAAAAGGGTGGCCTTCCCAGATGTCTTATCCCTTTTTCTTACACCAAACTTTTTTTTTTTTGTGATTTGGCTTCAAAAAATACTTATAAGTTATAACCCTAAATTTTCATCCTTCTTTTCACACGGAATTGCTAATAATAGATATACTTAAATGGTTGTCAATTTAAGATAAAGTTAGAAGTTTAATAAACGGAATTTTTTTTTAGAAAGATGATGTCCTCCTGACCGATTCCGGCCACGGCGGCCAATCTCATTGAGACTAGCCAACGGCGCGGGACATATTATAGTGCACAAGTGTATGCGCAGACACAACTGCACTCTCTAGTCCTTATCACTCTCATATTCCGGTGGGACGACTGCTCGACACGACCAGTGAGAGTTAAGGCGCAGGACCGACGGCTTTACGTGCTCTCCGAGGCACGGGGGTGAACCACCGCCAACTTCCCAACTCCGGGCTGTTACTGAGGCTTGCTAAACAGAAAGACTCAATAACTTAACTTGGCCCGACCCGGGACTCGAACCCAGGACCTCCCGGTGTGCGACCGTACATGCAAGCCACTACACCAACGAGGCAGTTTAGAAAGATAGGAAAATAGGAATTCACTACTTTGTCTGTTTACCTACTTCGGAACAAGTTTGACGAAACATTCATACTTTTATTAAATATGACTGCGCATATTAATATTTATACTGCGCAAAGCCAATAATTAAATTATTTAATATCTACTGTTATTATACTTTGGAATTTAGTTTTATTACATTGTTTACTAATAGAAGGGTTACTAACACGTATGTAGATACATATTGATGAGATTAATACATAACTGTTATGCTTTATGTCTGCCCGTCGAGTGTACGCGAGAGCTGCAGGCTGCAGCTATATTAAGGTTTACTAAATATTTATTAGTATTTTTTTTATCTACTATATTTATCTTAAAAAACTATTTCAAGCTAACAAGGTCAAATTATTTATGCGAACTTAATCATATTCAAATACAAATAAAAAAAAACAATAAGCACATAGATGTATAATAATCTAGGTATGTTCAATAAATAAATATATTTGTACGGTTTCAATAAAGGTCTAAGAATTTTATACTTTATTGTTATAAAATTATAATAATACTAGCGACTCACCCTTGATTCGCTCAGGTTCGTCCCTAGGTACTCTTTATTTTTTTTTAGGGAAATTCATTCAAATTTGCAATAGCCCTTAGACCTAGCCATTTGCGGGTTGGCGGACCTCATGTCTTTCGAAAGCTTGGTAGATTTTCTCAGACATACAGGTTTCCGCACGATGACTTCCTTCACCGTAAAACTAGTGATAATCATGTCAGAATTAATTTGCACATAAAAATATTATAGGTGCGAGATTTGAACCCGCATCACTCAATTATCCAAGCGAGCGCGTTACCACTGGGATACCACTGTCGTCTGTCACAGTTTCATAGGCAATTTAAATTTATTAAGTACTCGGCCCTTCGTCAAATATAATCGCACTTACATAAGCTGACTATAAAAAATAAACATCCGGCATTAACTAGTTGTTTTTTTTACTTTCTCGCATAATATGTTAATGATCGCAAAAGACCTTGTTTAATTGTGTAAGTTATTATATATCTTGACTTAGGTATATTATGTTTCCTTTAGAACTAGAAGCTTAAACTAAGAATAGTCATATAGATGAATTCATACAGCCTAGGCCATATGGTACACATTCACATAAGAAGAGGCCAGAAACTAAATTCTTAGATTTTACATAATATTGTGAAATATGTTAAATAACGTATTTTTTTAATAAGGATTTAAAGATCATATTGTTCATGTTTTTATGACAGATAAGGCTTGAATTTAGAAAAAATGAATACTATAAAAAAACTTATATAATATTCTTTATTGCACATTCAATTATGTTATACAGATTTTACAGAGATCAATGTGAGCAAAGGTGGACTTATCTCTAGAAGAGATCTCTTCCAGCCAACCTATGGAAGTGAGAAATGGTGTTTAAAAAACGGGCCGAACACGTGCAATTGTTAAAAAAAAAAAAACTATTAATACCATTATATACTAAAAGGATAAATAAACATACATACATAATTTATATAGATAGATATACAATGTACATATATAATACATACTATATATCAATATACATACGTTCATATATATATATACATAATATATAAAATTTATACTATATAATACTAGGTAAACTGATAATTAAGGTGCGATTTGCGTCAGAAGATACTGTTTAACATTCTTTTTAAAGGAAGTTATTGAGGGGCTATGTTGGATATGCTTAGGTAGTGTATTCCAGAGTGATGCGGCATACACTGAGAAAGATTGTGAAAAAAAATTCGTTTTACTCTTTGGTATGCCTAGCATAGGCGTGACGCAAGATCGCCTGGAACGTGAGGGGGGTGGGAGAATTTGGATTCGGGAACGGAGATAGGGAGGTGATTTTGGGTCATTAAGGATATTGAAAAGGAACGAAAGGATGTGCATATCACGGCGAAGTCGGATTGGGAGCCATTTTAGATGAGCACGAAAGTCTGATATATGATCATGCTTGCGCAAGCCAAATATAAAGCGAATGGCTAGATTCTGGAGTCGCTCTAGTTTGTTAAGTTGCTCCTCAGTCACATCCAAATAGCACACATCAGCGTAGTCAAGTATAGGGAGAAGTAGAGATTGAGCAAGCATAATCTTGGTACTGAAAGGGAGAAAGTATTGGAGACGCTTGAGAGAGTGGAAAGAGTAATGCATTCTTTTGCTGACCTCGTTGACATGAGCTACCCAGGTCATGTTACAGTCCATTATTAAGCCCAAGTTTTTTACTTTGTTACAATAAGGGATTGTAACACCAGAAAATTGAACTTGAGGTATTGAAGACCAGTCGATTTTACACCTCAGTCTACTACTGCCGAATATTATGCATTGTGATTTGTTAGGATTTACAAGAAGGCCGAAGGACTCAGCCCACGACTGGATTTCAGCAAGGTCCGAGTTTAAAGCACCAATACATTCATGCAACTCGGTCAGCTCAGAATGTCGATATAATTGTAAGTCATCTGCATACAGGTGGAAGGGAGAAGAAATTACTTTTGATATGTTATTAATAAAAACAGAAAACAGCAAAGGAGAGAGTACGCCGCCTTGAGGTACACCAGCAGTAAGATCTAACCAATCCAATACAGTATCGTTGATTTTCACACACTGTTGACGTCCGAAGAGATAAGAATAAAACCAGTCTAAAACAGTAGGAGAAATGTTAACCGCACGAAGAGTTCCAATGAGGATGTCAAGGTCAACAGAGTTGAAGGCACTGCTAAAATCAAGCAAGACCATCGCAGTGAGTTTGGTGTCATCCATTGCACCACGAATATCCTCCGTGATATTTAGCAGCGCTCCAACCGTGCTGTGAGAGGAGCGAAAACCGGACTGATAAGGACATAGGAGGTTATTGTTAGATAAATAGGAGTAAAGTTGATTATGCGCCAGTAATTCAATAACTTTGGATAGGATAGGAAGGATAGAGATAGGACGGTATTGTGTAAGGCACGAGGGATTCGAGGATTTAGGTAGTGGTATAACGAGGGCTTTCTTCCATAGTGACGGGAAGACATTGCGTGTGAATGAGAAGTTAATAATGTGAGTGATCACAGGTGCAATATCCTCCAGTACCGGTAGAACCATGTCAAGGCTGAGGTCATCACTACCAATGGCTTTTGTGGAGATAGAACGGACACACTTCTTTACGTCATCTTCTGAGACTGTTTTGAAAGTAAAGGGAGGTATGTCAGGGAGAGCAAGGTTAGATAAAAACGAAAGAGTTTCAGTTCTTGTATGTGAGTCTAAAGTGATGGGAGGAGTGATAAAATGAAAGTTTAAAGTATTGAGATCCTCAGAACTTTGATAAGTTTCTGAGGCCTTGCCCACGCCCAGTGACGATAGGAATCTCCAAACTTGCGCTTGGGAAAGACCCTGAATTGTTGAGTGAATATAACGGCGTTTAGCATCCCTACACATTCTGTTGCAGATGTTACGTAGTTTTTTGTAGGCGTCAAGATTTTCGGGAGATGGATGTTTTTTGTTTTTGGATTTGGCCTTGTCGCGCTTGGCCATAATTCTCTTGATCGCTGCAGATAGCCATGGAGCGGGAGCGTGTTTTATGCGTACCGGTCTGACCGGAGCATGCTTGTCGTATAAACTAATCAGCTCAGTAGTTAGAGAGTTAACCATGCTATCGATGTTATTTTGTGACAGAATAGATGACCAATCGATATTTCTAATATCCTCTCTCAAACGGTCCAGATTCATATGCTTAAAATTTCGCTGAAGTATAACCTTGCCTCTCAACTTTGGAGAACGCACTTTATAAGTGAGGTAAATTAAATCGTGGTGTGAGAAGGGTGCTGTCATTTGACCATGCGAACAAGCGAGAGTAGGTTGAGAGACAGAGATTATATCTATGAGAGATGGGCGACAGTTAGGGAAGTAATGTGTAGGGGCGTTCATAGGGAGAATGTGCAGATTGAGTGAGGTATTTATATCATTTAATGCATCAGCCCTGGAGTCATTTTTTAATAAACAAGTATTAAGATCACCCATGTAAATAACATGATCGTAATGAGGAATAAGGCTCTCAAGGATATCTCCCAACTCCTGAAAGTAATTGATTTTGTCGCTGGGACAGTACAAAACACCAAGAAGAATTTTTTTGTTGTGAATTATTACTTTCAAAAAAAGATATTCTAGAGAGCCTGTTGAAAGAGAGGTGGAATTGGTAACAACAGTGGCAGAAATACTGCTGCGTAGATAAATACCCACGCCACCACCACCCTGACCAGAGCGGTCGTTCCTAAAAAACTTATATCCTGGAAGAGAGTAACTAGTTGATGGGAGTGAGGGTTTAAGCCAGGTTTCGGATACAAGAATACAATCGACTACGCCGGTACTAAAAGATGTGAGAAGGTCAGAATAATGAGCAGGAATGCTCTGCGCGTTGATATGCACTAAGGTAAGGAAATTAGAATTATTAGGAAATACCTTTAAAAGTTTGTCATCAAGCGTACATTCATCCGAGATAGAACTGTTTGTACTATTTTCAGCACTTTCAAAATTATCTGACGAAGAACAAGAAAAATATTCGTAATCATACATAATAAAATATTAATACTTAAAATATTAAATATATAATATTATATATTTATACTGATATATAAAATTAAAATCACTAGCAATACTAAGAAATTAAACAAAAAAAATATATTAAATAAACTCACGCTAAAGTTGACTGCAAGAGAATTCAATTATACAAGAGAGAACAAAAAGAAAATACACAGGCAACAAAAAAAAATAAAAATAAAATTAGAGTTTAAAGTCCACAAAATATTACAGAACGGTTGTCAAAGACACAATTTAGATCTTGCTTTTGCATCTGTGATTGTGTCAGTGACAGTCATACTTAGTCTGTGGTGACAGTTGACATTTGACAATTGACATGTATAAGTAAATATACTTGGTGTTAACAGAATTCAATAGTTTAAAACAGTTTAAAAAAAAAAAAAAGTGAGTGTGTTTTTTTTAAATAGCAAGAGCAACGAATGTAATGTTTACCTTGTGGATACCCTTCGCAAAACAAACATAGAATTATACAAAGGCACAAATTCACTATAACCCGACCATATTAAAAAGTTATAGACAAATACAATCATGCTAGTTATCACTTATCACTTTTGCTGTATTGTACCATCAACTGTTTTAGCTCGGACATAGAAGTAATTTTTTTCCGGGACTTATCGGGAAGAAGAATGACTATTACGCCATCTGCAGACCAGCATTTCTTCACACCAAAGTGGCCCCGAGCGGCTACAAACACGTCTTGTCGGGATTTAGTCAAAAACTCGGTCACAGTTGTTTTGGTGCCCTTCAAGGAGGTTTTAGCCTTCCATGCAGTTGAACGCGCTTGCATATTCGTGAATCGCACAAGAATAGGCCTGACAGATTCTCTCTTCACCCCCAACCTGTGGCAGGATTCAATTGAGTCTGGCTTTGTGTCAGGCAACTTCATTTGGCTGGTTAATACGTGCAGAATTTTCTTCAATACATCTTCATCTTTGTCTTCCTTGATGCCATGGAAGAGAAGCACTTTCCTTCGCGAATGAGTCTCTAGGCGGTCCAGACCAAGTGCAACGAGCTCAACCTGAGATTTTAATATACCAAGGGAATTCCATATGAGAGTTTTGAAAGTAGAAAATTCTGCGGCCAAAGCTTTTACTGTAGGATTCGGTGCAGTGGAACCAGGAGCTTGCAAGTTCTTCTCAAACTCAATCATCCTTGTATTAAACATGGATGATAGTTCATCCATGCCCTTCACAATCTGCTCAATTGGAGAGTTCATAATTTAGTGAGGAAATTTTGTGTGAAAGTGAGTTAACAGTCAACTTAAGCGATGGTAATGTAAATTTTAATACATATGTACTGTAACTATTTTTAATATATTAAATAATATGGAGCTATAAAATCACGTCTGAACTCTTTTGTGTCTACCCGCCGAAAACTTATAGTGAGTATTGAGTAAACCTTAAAAGATAGACATTATGCCGCCGCGGACTTTCTTTTAGACTTTTAAAGGGGACAGTTTACGCAGCGCACACAAGGGAAACTTTCAAAAGGAATGATTTTTCTCGTCTTTGCGACATATTTTTTCATTGATAACCGCTCCTATTGGTCGTTGTGTGATGTTATCCTCAACAAATGGATAGCCAACATAAGAAGAATTTTCAATTCGAACAAGTTCTTGTTAGTGCGTTCAACCAAACAAACAAATAATGAAGAGTTTATTTATAATATAATAAAGCTTTATAAACACTTAAAGTACTACTACTTAGTAGTCCTCCAGTGCTCGAAATTCTTTACATTCTATTATATATTTACATTCTATTTGTTCTTTGTTGATTTAACTAAAACTCGTCAAAAACTACTAAAGAACTTGATATAGGTAGGTAGGTACATACTCGTAGAAGAAGAAACAATAACACATTTAACAAATTCTAATCTCGTATTATCGACTTCAGAATATTAATTCAATTACTTTTAACAAATTCTACCGAATATTATGCTTTTAATAAAATCATTATAATATTAGATAACCTAAATAGTTTTAAGTTCAGAACTTTATATTATTTAAATATTTTCTTAGAGGTTAAAGCAAGGTGTCATTCTATGTGTTTCCATAATAAGTACATACATAAAATGTAGTAGCTAACATGTAGATCCTAGTTTAGTTTAGTTATTGAAGATTTCTGTTAAGTAAGTCACTCCCGTTCATCAGAGAGCATGTACAGTCGTCGGTACTGCAGCTTTACTCTCATTTGTCGTGTCGAGTTCTCGTCCCACCAGAATAATATGATAGTGACAGGAATAGAAAGTGCACTTGTGTCTGCAGGTATACTTGTGCACTCTAATATCTTCTGGGCAAATGGCTAGTCTTAATGAGATTGACCGCCATGGCCGAAATCGGTCACGCAGGACATTATTATTACAATGATATAATGGCATAGTAGTTATATATACGACAACTGCATAGGATAAGTTATAACCTCATTTTAATAGATGAAAAGGGCTATGTACGTCGACATAGTTTTTATTGTTATCATTTCAAGAAAAAAAACAACATTTTGATTTCTCTTATTTAAAGTAAGAGAATTTAATAAAATAAAAAAAAATTATACCTACTACCTACTACTAAAATTTTATACTTTTTTCAGATTAAATAAAAAAAAGACAACAATATGCAAAGCCAGTCAATCTAATATTTCGCGAAAACTAGGTAGGTACGTGCGATTGTAGCGTCCTTCACTAGTTTTGTAATAAAATTATCAACTTCAGAATATTAATTTAATTACTTTAAGCGTGTACTTTTACTTTGCATTTTCAAGAAATAAAAACATTAAATAGTGATAAACAAACTTGTTTTGTAAATTATAATAATATCTAATATTATCTATGCAAATTATGTAGGTTGAAATTTTAAATACTTAATTATAAATTAAAAATTTAAAAAACCCCCGACATAAAAAGGTAATTCGCCATTTTGTGGTAGCGGCCATCTTGGATTTGTAATTTGTTATAGTGTATAGTATTTTACTAGTCCAGTCCTTTCTTTTGAAACCTATATTGAGGGAGTTGTGAAAAAATATGTAATCGGCCATTTTGTAGCCATCTTGGAACGATTTTCATTAAACATAGTTAAGAACACTCCCGACTAATTCACCTTTGACAACACAAACAGACATACACACACACTTAAAAAGAGAAATAAGGATTTTTTATTGTAAAAAAAGCATTAAGGGTTTAAACCGTACCTTATAAATTATGACAAAAAATCAGTAACTTAGGTCTCTGCTGGTCACTACCGTAAAAACCTACAGAATGTATGTTTTTCTGAATGTTTTTACACAAATATACTCAAAGATTATTTAAGACGGTCAGATGGACGGTAAATGGAAATGCTTGAATTGTTTTTTAAAAAATTTTGTTTTTTTTTCTCAACAGAGGATTTGTTGTATTTTTCACAACCAACTTCAAACGTAAGCCTCATTATGTTTTGATAGCTAATATAAAGCTTGTTTTTGAAAAATGCTGATTGATTCCACGTGGTAGTTTTTGTTCGGTGCCCTTTCAAATATGGAGATAGATATATAGAAAAGGAAAAATGCTGTGCAAGTAAAAAAAATAAAAATAAATATGTTGATATAACGCCAGTGCCATGCGCGCAAAATGTCGATCCGGCAGTTTTGGTATTGGAGATGCACCACGTTTCAGAACGCCAATTGAAGCAGATAACGAGTAACAACACAATAAAGGTATTAATTGATAATAAGAGAAATCGCTAAGAGGTTTTTTCGAATTCAACTGTTTAATTCCATTCTCGACGTATTAACCTCACGGAAAGAAATTTATGTCGCGTTGACGTCTATGATTTGCTTCTCAAACGATAAGAAAATCGTCCAATTTTGAAGCGTAAGACAAAAGGTGTATTGTTCCAACACGATAATGCGCGACCTCATACAATCGTCCAAGATCTCATGGTCGCCAGACTTTACTTATTTTCTCAGTAACCAAGATTAATAAGTTAAATGGCCAATTAACAGGTGCCCAGTGCTAAAGTTATGTTTTAAAGAATATAGTTAAAAAATAATTAGGTATCAATACTGCTTGACGCTTTCCGTCTAGGGTAACTTATAAGGCTATACCAGATAGGTACTCTAAAACTGCCAAAAAATAATGTTACTTTACTTATAATCTATCTATGCCTCATTGATTTTAATACTTGATATTCAGGGAACTCCACCACTCAATCAATCGGATGGGCTCTAACATCCCCCCCTACACAAGTGTCGCTATGAGTAGCAGAAGCATGATAATGAATCGATGGGTCTAAATCGGGCTCGAATTACGGATACCAGATAGTTGATATACTACACATATTATATAACTTTTAAATACATTATAATTTAATACAGACATAAACATTCGTGCTCAACAAATGAATGCCCCCAGCGGGACTCTAACCCGCGACCACTGGCGCAGAAAGTAGGTACACACTGAGTTAAACGTGTCGTCAAAATTACTATTAATTATTATGTTAGAGAGTTTTGATTTGAAGCTGTACTCTACTCTACTCTACTCTATTTGTAATAAAGAACTCAATATTTTTCCCATTTTAAGACAAGCTATTCGTAAAACAAAAAGGCACCTTCACATAATATTTAAAATAGGTTAAGTACGGTAGGTGTTATGGTACTAACATTAAGATAATTTTGTAACTGGTCCGCTCACAATGCTATTCGTGGTTTTACCGCGTCCACGGCGAAGTCGTTGGTATGCATAGAATGATACTTTTCTGGGATTTACCTTGACTTTAGATAAATATCAATAAACTGAACGTTACGCCATTTTCACCTTTATTATATTTTTAAGGAAGTAAAGTACCTAGTTAAACTTTTGTTGATATCGTCGAGCAGGAAAGTTGTAAAGGTAGGTAGGTTACCTATATGTATTCGACGTCAGGCAATGCACTCTCACTGTGAATTAAAATTACAATTGTGTACAATGCAATAAATTTTACACTTGAAATGGATGATGATGATGAATATAATTAGCAAGTCGCGCGAGTATTTTATTTAGGCTAGTGTTTACTAGGATCTGTTGTGTAAAAAGTTGGACAAACGAAACAAATAATACTTAGTATAAACAAAACGAGTATCATTCATAAATGTCCCTTTTCTTTGTTCCATCCTGTATACAAATATGTTGGGACAATAAATAAATATGTTGGAACAATATTACACACAGCGCCATGTAGTTCGGCGGCAAGCTACGAAACTTGTGTTATGCATACCAGACATAATTGATACATTACGCATAATAAGCAACTATAAAAACGTACATATATTATTAAACATATAAACACCCATGACTAGAGTTCAAACATATATCGACTCGAACCTCAGACCAAATAAAAAGTCTGAGACTCGAACCCGCAACCGCTGGCGCAGCTAGTAGGGTCACTCACTACAATACTATATACTTTATTAAAGCCTTAAGCCTATGTATATTGTATACATATTTGCTTAGTTACATAGCAAAAGTACAAGAACACAATTTTCATTCTAAGAATTATTGAAATCGATTTCAAACCTTTTTTACGATTTAAAGCTTAATAAATAGAAAATGTTTAAATTATACGGTAAGGTTTTTTTTCATACTTAAAACACGATACTTGTAACAATATCCAGGAACATAATAGAAATTGAAGAATAAAAAAATTACGATAAAACAAATAACCTATACTATACAATTTTCTTCTAGTACCAGACTTAGTATATAAGACAAATTTTGAAGGAAGGAATCATTCTCAAAACCTTTTTAATACGAAACGCGAATGTCGCCTATCTATTAAAGACATTTTAATGATCTAGCTGTATTAAATTGTTATTATTTATTTATTTATTTATTTATTTATTTATTTATATAGGTTTACCAACAGTATATATAAGAATGTGTTTTATAAAAATAATCATTACTATAATCGAGGATCATCTTAAATATACCAATTACAGGTAAACACAACATTGTTATCGGTAAACTTATTTTCATAACTTATAATTTAACTTCCTATCAGCATAGCAGCATAGCAGCAAAGTCTGTTAACCTTGCATATATCTATGTACCACAACCTAGGTACCTATCTACCATAAACTAGGTACCTAAGTGGACTTGTTTAGATAAAATGATTTTTTAATACTTTGGCTTGGTCATTGCTATTTGGAGAAAATATTTTTTTAAATAATATAATTTTACTATATGTAGGGTTTTTTTTTGTTCTTTTGTTTTTTATTTTTTTGGTTTAGAAATAAAAATAAAATTAACCTAATATAATTATTTTAGTAATAGATAAGCATAAGGAAATCAGCGTTAGCATATTGAAATATTTAAAAAGGTTATACACAATTCAATTCATTTTTTGAAATATAATTTATGAGGTCCTGTTTGTGTGCGCTTATAACTGGTTATTAGTTTTTTAAAACAGCTTTGACCCGTTTTGTGAGGGATCCTAAGACCTGATCCTTGTTTGTTTGTTTATTTTATAAGTACGTTTTATTATAATTATATTTTGCAAGTTAGGTATACTAGTAATAACTATTATTATAAAATTGGATAATAGTGTTAAATTTTTACATAATTTTGTAATGCTAGAGTATGTCAAATAATAATTAAAATTATTTTACACAGAATAAATGACAGAATAATGAAAGGTATAGATCATCATCAACACATATATTGAACTTTTATATATATTTACGAGCAGTTTCCGCGGTTCCGCCCCCGTTCTAAAGACGGGAACCTAATTGTCTAACTTACGTATACCACTTAAACTGCTCACTGCAATATTGAAAAAATGGCAGTACCTAAATTGCACTGCCACCCTTATTAACTAGGGTAAAAAAATAGCCTACGATCTATTCTCAGACCTAAATGTACACAAAAAAATTCATAGAAATCATTCAAGAAATCATTCGTTAAGCCGTTTCGGAGGAGTTCGATAACAAACAAATAACAATCGTGTCACACACACGAGATTTTTATATATTAGAGAAGAGATTTACCCACTAAAAACTTATTTACAATAAAGGAAATTACAAGTAAACTTAACTATATATACAAAGCAAATAAAAAAAAAACTAAAAACTTCAAAATAATATTATAAATTATTTATTTATGATATGATAAATGTCTATTTACACATAATATAATATAAATAAATATTTAAATTGTATATTATATTTAATAAACTTTAAAAAGAAATTGCCTGCGTTAATTTGATTTTTAAAATATCGCGTATTCTATTATTTTACATGTTTTCGTCGTGCCATAATCACCGGAACGGAAATAACTATTGAGATGTCGTTTAAAGTTTTACAACGGGATGCTATAATGTTAATGAAATTCAGACATACTTGAGGCCTTTCTTTGATCGTGGTGTGTCGCTTTGTGGAGGAGCTCCTGAAGCTCGGGTTGGAAATTCATTGTTACACTTAACAGTCACAAAACAAAAAGTTTTCTAAGGATTATTGCGCGCAACATTCACTTTTAGTTTTCATTAACCCCGGATCTGTGCCGTTTAGTTTACGAAGGCGCATGGCTGTTGACTGCGCTTGAAGGCAAGGGTAGAGTGTTTTTGTACTAATGTCTAACTTGGTAGAAGTGACGCGAGTCGCGAGAATAGTAGCAGAGAACCGCGCAGCGACTGAGCGCGTTGCCGCCGGTCAAGGGTACAGCTCTCAGTACTAGCGTTGGTAGCCAGCAGTAAGCAGTAAGCACCCACAATCCCACTGCACTGTAATTGGTATTGTTCTTACATCAAGGCCCACCTTGACAATTTTCGATTGAAATTATGCTTTAAGATTACGTCTTACTAAAATGTTACAGAATCTATGTTATTATGTACATAATATAATAAAATTCAATTCAAATCTGTACATTAAATATTTTAATTGAAATACTATCGGTTATATGACGTAAGTCCTATTATCGATACAGTGGCCGAATCTACAGTTTTTAAATTTTTTTCAGTCTGTCTTTGACTGCATCACGAGAGAACTACATATTTTGAATATTTGTATGATAATAACTAGTTATCGGGCTAAATAACCAGCTATCGTCATCTTTGATTATATACATGTCTATAATCAAAGCTAAGGATATTTTTAATATATTATAATATTGTTAATTGAGCGTATAGGATATATTTTTTACTGCGGGAAAACTGAGTCTAACCGTTAAAATGTAGGAAGGTAGGTACATAATAATATTTGTAAATCGCAAATAAAAATGTCAGAGGCGCGAGAATAGGAATTTAAACCAGCTGCAGTCAATCTCCTAGCAACAGTTGACTTGGTAGTGGGTTTCTTATATTAATATAGGCATGTGTTTATATTTATTATTTTCGTGACCGCCTTTGTAAACCTTTAACATGATACCTCACTCGGTAGGTATGTTTGGATGAAAAATCTTAAAGTCACACAAATTCGACGTCCGTTATTTTTTAAATTTAATAATATACATACAGGTACAATGTAGCTCAAAACACTCGGGTCATTAAGACGAATTATTGACGTATGAGTTATCAAAAACAAGTAAGTACCCCCTTTGGACTTCGCCGTAGTCGGGTAATGAACTGATACTAGGTTTTACTGAATCCGGCTATTGCCTGAGATTTTTTTTTATTTTCTCAGGTACCTACGTACTTTATATTTACTTAAAAGTTATAACGTCGCGGCGATAAGCGATTTAGTTATTAATAACGAGATATAATTGAATAAATATATTAGGTGTACAGAAAAAACATTTTCCTTTTATTTAAGCATATTTTAATCTTCAAACGAGTCATGCTTGAGGAAGATAATTGAAATAGTGATTAATAAAGTAAATAGAACTAAGTTACGATAGTTACATACCTACATATTAGTGGTTTAGACTTAAGAGCAATAGTGATAGGCAACAAATATATATATATATATATATTTTTAAACACAAAGGTATTTTCTATACTGAATTTTTGTGACATGCGTTATTAATTTGTTTCATACATATTTTTCTTATTTTTAACCGACTTCAAAAAAGGAGGAGGTTATATGTTCCGATGTATGTATTTTTTTTTTATGTATGTTCACCGATTTCTCCGCCAACTGTGGGCCGATTTCAAAAATTTTTCTTTTGTTCGG
The DNA here is from genome assembly GCA_951802675.2 of Boloria euphrosyne. Taxonomy (NCBI): domain Eukaryota; kingdom Metazoa; phylum Arthropoda; class Insecta; order Lepidoptera; family Nymphalidae; genus Boloria; species Boloria euphrosyne. Next base: position 5,707,498 of record OX637879.1, on the reverse strand, counting down.
TAGGGTATAGTTCTGAGGGGGTCCCATTATCACAAAATCAGGATCTGATGATGGAATCCCAGGGAAATCCAGGGCAACTTTCAAAATTTATAGGCACCTATTATGTTTTTTATATATTTTCTAAAGCTGTTCAAGCATTTGCGTCTGAAAATCGTCATCTCATGTGATGAGCTGATGATGGAAGGTAGAATTCTTCAAATGTTATTTTTTATCTGTGTTCACCCATTTATGCGTCAATTGTGGGCCGATTTCAAAAATTTATTTTTTGTTTGGTAGGGTATACTTCCAAGATGTTCCCATTGTCACCAAGTTAGGATCTGATAATGGGATCCTAGGGAAATCGATGGCAACTCTTAAATTTTACAGGCACTTAGTACATTTTTCATATATTTCCTAAAGTGTTTTAAAGATTTGCATTTGATAATTACCATCTCATGTGGATAAACTGATGATGGAAGGTACAACTCTTCAACGGCTAGGAGTTGAAAGGAAATTCCTTTAAAATTATACATACATATAGACTGATAGTTGTGATCTTCCAGGCTATTACGTTAATATGATAATAGAAGGTAAATCTCATTAACCTCTAGGAGTTAGGTGGAATAATGGACGTGGTTTATTTAAACTACTTCGTATGGGGAATGTAAACATAAAGATGAGCTCGTAGTTTAGTTACAGCTACAGTAGTCGTAGATTGAGTACTCTTTGGACACCAACACCCCCCCCCCCCTTCCCCCGCGCTTTCGGTAGACCCGATAATTAATTACTATTTTCGTTAATGGACATGCTCGTTGTTTAATATAAAGCTTAAACAGATTTTAAATTAGTGACATATAGTAAGTCACTATAATTAAATCAGCTAAATACAAGGCACACTAAAAATGGAAAAATAAGTTATTTAAAAAAAAAAAATAAACCACCTTAAAAAAATCTGCAGTAAAAAGAGAAAAATCTAAACTAAAAAGTAGAAAATAATACTTGTAAGAACTTTGTTAAATTTGGAGTCGGTGCCAGCCAAAGCAAAATAACCGTATATTCGATTAATCTATCAATTTGTAAACATAATCTAAATACCTGGCTGGCACCGACTCCAAAATTAACAAAGTTCTTACAAGTATTATTTTCTACTTTTTAGTTTAGATTTTTCTCTTTTTACTGCAGATTTTTTGAAGTCGGTTTAATTTTTTTTTTACATAGTGCGTTATTAGAATTAGATACCAACTAGTAGTTCATCGTGACCATTTTCGTACTGTTGTTTCGTTCTTTTAGATAACTTTTGTTTTTCATAGTCAGTTATGCGTTTTAAAAACATATTTTTTTTAATTTATACTCTTCTCTATTCTTCATCGAAGTGACATAAAATATCGTTACTATTTATTAAGATTTGAATGCGTCTAGAGATCTGATGTCTGAGATTTGTCAGAGCTTTACGTATAAAGTCCACTTAACACAATCTTTTTTGTGTTGTTTAGGTGCTACGGTGGAACACACGTACTCGTAAATACAAACACAAAATTTCCACAGTTTGTTTTCGCAGTCTGCTAAAATCATAATCCTTCCGATATGCTTCGCGAGTCGGGTGAAAAAATAAATGAGTACATATAAATAATATTAATGTGTCTGTTTTTAATTTCAAATTAACAGCTTTTCACTTATTATGAAACTAAGTACAGTAGATCAAAAAATCAATTTTCAATTTTTCTCTGTCTGTCTGTCTGTTTGTTCCGGCTAATCTCTAAAATGGCTGGACCGTTTTTGACGGGATTTTCACTCTCAGATAACAAATGTTATAAGGAGTAAATTAAGCTAGTTTTATTTTATTAGAGAATTATAAAAACTTTTCAATTTATTGTCACTTACGCCCAGCGGAGCGGACCGAGCTTGGTCGGTTATTAATCTATATTTAAACCGTGCATACAGTACGGTAAAAGTAGATTTTGACCCTAGTAAACGATAGTTTAACTGGGTCTTACTACTTTTATTTTCCAAATCACAATATTTCAACAACAAATAATAATATTATAAAGATTGTTATTAATTTTTTGTCCTGTTGAATTATTCGGGTAAATATTTAGGTACCTAGGTTTCATTTTGTAATTTTATGTATAAAATTTAATCATGTTTATGACTTTAAAACTAAGTACATACCTAATTAAGTAAGATATAACATTTTAAATAAATATATTTTTTTATATTGTGTATAATAAGTATAAATGGTACCTCCTAAGTCCTTTACATACATCTAATTCTAATTTAATCAAGATTCACTGTGACCCGTGCACTTCCATCAATACGAGGGGTAAAAAGCCGCAGTCAACTAAGCTGGCCAAGTGCAGCTTGGCGCACTTCCCATCTCTTTCGAAATATGCACCATATTTTTATTTTTATGCATTAGTATAATCATTTGTATCGAAAATATGCTATTCTCTTAGACATGCTGCATGTCTTGTCGCATAGTTTTCCTGTCGTATATAATTTCCTGTATTGGGATCCTATATCCCAATTGAGTACCATTTCCATCAGACGTTGAGTCATGCGTGGTGAGGGATTTTGTACGCTGGCAGCATTTGTTTGTAGACCAGCTAGTTGCGGGGAAACCCCACATTCTGTATTATATCGACCGAAATATTGATGAGACTTTCATTAGTCCTTATCTTGTATTCGGGGATTTCCCGTATGCGGTATAACGATAACGAAAGGTTAAACCAATAATAATGAGCCTTGAGAAAAGTGAAAATCAATTTGAAAGTGATGAATTTGGATTATAAGAAAAAAAATAATACTTTTAAATTTAACTACAGTCTAAATAAAAATAATATCAAAAGGGTTTCAGAGGTGAGAGATTTAGGTGTTTACCTTGACTCTAAGCTAACCTTTAATCTACATTATATACTCATATCTGCCAAAGCGTATCGTATGCTTGGGTCCTTGTCCTAAGAATTAGTAAGGATTTTAAAAATACTTCTACCTTGATTCATCTTTATAACACAATCGTTCGTTCGGTACTAGAATTCGGTTCAGTTATATGGAACCCTCAGTACAAAGTCCACATCCATGAAATAGAGAAAATCCAGACAATTTTTTTTAAAACATTTAAAATTTAGGTGTTCCATTATAAATCAAAACGTTCCTAACTTGATATCATTGGAAAAACGTCGTAAGATAAAGGATCTAACATTTTTGGTAAAATGACTAGACAATTTTGTTGACTCCCCATTTCTACTTAATTGCCTTAATTTTAGATGTCCAAGACAATCTTCACGAAATAAATCTTTGTTCGATACACTTTACACGTTACACGCACCAAATATGCACAAAATGCCTTCATTCATCGTTCCTGTTTTATTTATAACTAGCGACTCACCCTCGCTTCGCTCGGGTTCGTCCCCAGGTGTAACCTCTTTAGTATAGTTTAAAAATGACGTAATTTCCATATATAATCGCGTAAGAAACGCTTTCATTCGACCATTTTTTCTCCGATTCACTTTGCAAAACGGACTACCACGTAAAACCCTTTTTATTTTTCGGTTTTTTATATAACCTATGACACTCAGCAATAATGTGGCTTTCTATTGGTGAAAGAATTTTTAAAATCGGTTCAGTAGATCCCGAGACTACCCCTTACAATTTAACAAATATACAAACACACAAACTTTACTTCTTTATAATATTAGTATAGATATTAGTATAGATAATGAACTCTGTTCGATTGACTTCTTAACAGGTTCCCTGAAGAATTTAGTTGAACAAATTATAAATAGGTATGTGTTAGCTTTAATTTCAATTATTATATTTATATCTTTTTAAATTATTAATGTATAATTATTAATTATGTTTAATTCTAAATTATCATTGTAATCTGCTTTATATTAAATATGTTTTTTTTTCTTGGAGGAAACTTAATTGGTTGATGAGTTATGTTTTATACCTTGTATTTATATTAATTATTATAAAGAACTGTTTGTTTCCCTAATAAAAATAAAAATAAAAAATAAGTATTAGAGGTACAAAACCCGGGATTCGGACCTGCCTTACTTTTCTTTCCAAGCTATCACTCCCTATTTAAAGAAAACCTTACGATGTCGTACCAACCGTGAGCCTATGGGAAATCTCATTGGCACGTAGCGTAACCAGATTGTCACTTTTCTATTTAAGTATGAAAAGAGTGATCTTTCAAACATTTTATATTTTTAACACATCAAACGTACATTTTAAAATGTTGGTTGTGATAATTTTACAAAAGCGAGAAGATTTTACAAAAACAGGTAAAAATATCGAGAATAAGTAAATACCACAAATGTTTGTGTATCTAAGTTTGTAATGCCACACCTTGATTTTTCGTGACATCTACTAGTTTTTAATATGCAAACATGAATAAACTACCTAGTTTTTTGCATACATTCTTATAAAAGCCTAGTGATTCACCCTTGCTTTGCCCGTGTTTGCTCCTGCGCACTTTAGTATACTTTTGCGATATTAAATATTTTCCCGCAGTAAAAAGTATTTTTTTAGACCTGGAACATGCAATCATCATAATAAATTTCAATCATTTAATATCGATAATAATGACTACTTACTTCGATGAGATTGTCGAAAAATATATAATGTACAGAATACAGATTTTTATTATATTAAGTACTAGCAATTCCCGCGCCTTCGACCGCGCCCAAGGGATGAAAATGTAGGGTTTTAAGAAATTTTTGATGCCAAATCATAAAAAAGTGAAAAATAAAAATTTGGTTTAAAAATAACATATCTGAAGACCCTAGCCTTATCACCTAGGAAAAATCGACTACTTACTACCTTTTCTCACACCTACCAAACATACACAAAAAAATTATAAAAATCGGTCAAGCGGCAAGCCCGATTCGGAGGAGTTCGATAACAAACACTGTGACACGACATTTTTATATAATAGATGTTTACATTTTAGGAAGTACCTAGTAGGTAAGTAAACAAAAACATACACAAAAGCGTTATTTTTAGTGATTTATTGTGCGAATGCTAAGTTTCCACCAGCAGGACCATATTAATATGATGCCTGCGACAAATTTTTGCATTTTAATAAATGATGTAAGTAATCGAAATAATGACAGCGTTAGCTAACGCCAGTAAACATCGAGAGGAAACCTGCGTACCTATCTGAGAAAACGTACTAGTTTTTCGAAAGACATGACGTGATGTCAGCTAACCCGCGCTAGGCCAGCGGCCAGCGATGGCCTGATCCCCTTCTTATTAAAGTTAGCGTAGCAGAAGGACGTTGATAAGGGCTGAATATAATAAGAATAACTTCGATAGTGCCAAGGTATTTGTAGTATTTGGTCCATCGACAATAAATTATTATGAACAATATACTTACTTACATATTAAAAAAAAATAACAATACGAACGAAGAAAAATTTAATTTCCGTAATTAAAGTAGGTAGTTTTCTACTGGATGCATATTAGTACTGGATTTTAATGACCATAATATAATTCATTTTTACCTCAGCGATTTCCTAGAAAAAGTAAACCTTATTGACACGTACTCAGTACAAATTAATAAAATATTTACCTACTTTGTTGTTTAACAGTGTATGTATACATATTAATATATTTTACATTCCATATATATGCCGCACCGTCTGAATTAGGAAGTGTTTTAACGAGATGATATATTTTAATTATAATTAACTATTATACGTAGAAATTAGGCCATGTGCGACGTACATTATATAATATGTATCTACATTCCGATATCAGGAAAACCACTTTATCAATTAGTACCTATTTAAATTAAAGTCGTTATATGCTAATATGCTTATGACCTTAATAAATCATTTCACAGATTTTTTATCATTATAGTATAATACTAGCTGTTACCAGTTACACGCCCGCTTGTCATGTATGTAAAGTTAGTTTTTTATAATTATATTACAATATAATTTTAAGTAAAACATTGTTAAAAATAATAATTATAATTATATTATAATTATTATTTTTAACAATGTTTTACTTAAAATTATAAGTATAACTTGTGAAATGTGTTTTTTTTTCTTATTTTTGTTATGAGACGCGTTGTGACACCCTTCATTTTTAAAATAAAGCCGGACACACACACATACACAACACACATACACACATTAAACCTTTACCGGCATTATAATATAGTCTATCATTTGCGCAATCACATGTTCTTACTGTATACCAATTTTTATAAAAATCGGTTCAACCGTTCTTGAGTTATAGCGGGACATACAGACAGACAGACAAAAATGTCAAAAACGGTAAAACTGATATCAGTGAGTCATGAAACGAATATTGATGACGAAATTCGACAAAAAAATTGAGTGTTCAGACAGACTCTACAGATTTATATAGTAGTATAGATATAAAAAGTGAATTCATGGTTTTTAAGTCAAGTAATAAGCCACAACATAATATACCAGACGTTTTTCTTAATGCACTTCCTCTCAAAATCGACAAAAAAGTTAAGTATCTGGGTCACTGGGTCACTAATGATCTCAAAGATAACTCTGACATAGAGCGCGAGCGCAGGTCGTTGGCTGTCAGCAGTGACGGATTAAGACTACTTGATGCCCTAAGCAATCCACGCCTGTGGGCCCCCTTATCTGTATGTAAACTAGAATCGGTCTTTAAACCTTCTTTCTTTTCGGTCTTTTTTTTGTAAAATAAGATAATAAGATGTAACGTACCTTAGAAGTAGATTGGTGCGATAACAATACAAACCAAAGCATAATTTATTAATATATTGAAATGCGCCTTGCGGCTTTTCTGGGCATTGAATTCACGCAAGATAGTATTAACGTCTAACGTTTTTAACATATCGGACTCTATGTATAGTATCGATAAATAAAATCTATCTGCAGTGCCCATCGGAGGCAAATCCTAGCCTTGGTTTGGTCGCTTCTGCAAGGGAGCATCTCGCCGAAATCTGGAATGCTACCAAGCTTGGGCTGTGACGTCGGCGTCTATTGATGCAAATACCAGCGTTTTCAAAAAGGAGTATAACTTTGCCTCCAGGTCCTTCAAAAGTGTCATTGCTAATGCAAAGTCAAAGCAAATCAGCAGAATTGGTGAGAGATTAGGCCCTAGGCAATTGCTTAATTTGATTAAGGGTTAATCCGTCACTGGCTGTCAGATGTAATATGTTGGCTTGGCTCGTAGGTTCACACGTTGTACTGACCAAGTTAAGATCTCGCTCTTTAAAGCATTTTGTCCGACCTTTTACACGTGCAGCCTATGGGCTAACTATACGCAAAGGACATATAGCGACCTGCGCGTACAATATAACAATGCATTTAGGGTGCTAATGGGGCTGCCACGATATTGTAGTGCATCAGGCATGTTCGCTGAAGCTTGTACTGACAGCTTCAGTACAATCATGCGAAAGCGATGTGCGTCCATGATGCAGCGCTTGCGTGACAGTACCAATGGCATCCTAAATACATTGTCCGACCATTGGGACTCGCCGATTTTTGAGAGGTGGATGCGATTGCACACTGTGAAGTGAACGCTCTCAAATATCGGGGAGACTAATTATAATTTAGTAATATTAATTTTATTAAGTTTTTAGTTTTATTTTAACTGTCTAATTTTATTCAACACAAAACATTATGGAACATTGTTCTGAATTAAAAATTATTATTATTATTATTATTAGAATTCAATTAGTAAAGTTAAATTTCTCCCAACCTGCGTTCACCTTGTAGTGGTGTGGGAGCTCTCGATGTATGACCGTACATGCTAGCCACGTGGTGTAGTGGCTATACGAGGCATAATATATATAGATATAAAATAACCATGTAAATGTAATAACAGAATATGTCAAACCATATGTTTAATTTATTAGTATCAACATTTGATTGATCGACTAATAGAATATAAAAAGTATTTTATAAATAGATTTTGTACATCATTAAGTCTAAGAGGTATTAGTTTCGGCCTTGAAAATGAAATATTATGTGGCCATTTTGCCTATCATACTTACCTATTCGTAATTAATACGTAAAAATATATACTTTATGTATTTTTGGTTTTCGGAAGTTATTCTTTATACCTACTTAATTATCGATTTGATGGTGTTTAGATAAATCGAGTTACTAGTATCGAGTAAGTTGACCTTTAATTTCCATACCCATTTATTGGCGCCGGCCCGCCCGCGGGCCGGTGACGTCACGAGCAAAAAACCTCAGTCAACTGGCGCCGGCCCGCCCGCGGGCCGGCCCAAGCATCCGACTTTGAATCCAATTTTCACTAAGACAGAGTATACTTTTGTATGGAGAACTTGTGTTCATAATGTAGATTATTAAATTTTACTTAACAAAAAATAAGTAGGGCTTATCGCATACTAGTTTTTTTTGCAATTTTTAACTTTAAAAATATACCTACATCTTTCAGATTTTTCTCCTTTGTACAAATTAGTAAAATTTAATAAAAATTTACAAAAAGATTTGGTAACCAATACAATTATGACTGAGCATGCTGTTGCTTAATCTCGATGATTGATTACGTAGTAGGTACCTTAAGCAAAGACTTTATTTTTATAATTTAATTACTAATGTATAATTTTTACAAAAACTTTTTTTAACTGCCTCGTAGGCGTAGCGTAGGCTAGTATGTAGTATGTACGGTCGCACACCGGGAGGTCCTGGCTTCGAATCCAGGGTCGGGCCAAGTTTAGTTATTGAATCTTTCTGTTTCGTAAGCCTCAGTAACCGCTCGGAGTGGGGAAGTTGGTGGAAGTGTCTCCCCCGTGCCTCGGAGAGCACGTAAAGCCGTCGGTCCTGCGCCTTAACTCACACTGGTCGTGTCGAGCAGTCGTCCCACCGGAATATGCAAGTGATAAGGAATAGAGAGTACACTTGTGCACTATAATATGTCCCGCGCAGATGGCTAGTCTCAATGAGATTAGCTGCCATGACCGGAATCGGTCAGGAGAACATCATAGTTTTTAGATTATTTCCTGTACTTGTAGTATTAGGCGATATTACTTGCCAAATTTCATAGTTATAGTTCAACGAAAAGTACCCTATAAATTTTAATTCACTTGAGAGTGAGGAAATGTACTACATTTTTTAAGCATAAACTCTCGTATCCTTTTTTACGCCAACTTAGAAGTGTTGTGAGTTTTTCACAGCTTCAAGGGACTGTGCACCTACTTATACAAGTATGGTTTGAATTTAAACTCGATACATTCACGCGTTCCCGAGATGAAGGGTCTTAACAGATCGACAGACAGACAACAAAGTGATGAAAGTGATGCTATAAGGGTATCGTTTTTTCTTTTGGTTTACGGAACTACCACTCTGACCAAGTGCGAGTTGAGCTGCACGTGTCTTTTGATTTGACAGCTTTTCTCAGACATGCAGGTTTCTGATATTTTTCTTCATCGTTAACAAGTGGTAATCATGTCAGAAATGATTCGCATAATAAAAGCCACAACATGCTTAACTAAATATTTTGAAAGTGAAATTCTAAAAAGCCGGTCAGCAGTAACCCATATTAGGTAGTCTTACATTATTTACAAATTATAATTCATGAATATTTTTTTATTACAGTGAGAAGCATTTAAATGTGACGGATATTATAATGTGAACTGGTTAATAGTGTAAATAGATCCTATACATTTTTTTCTCACATGAATGATAATTTCCTAGTTCCTACTTAATAATGAATTACCTACTAGATAATATTCAAAACAAGCAAACATTATTGATTTTAAAGTATATCTACCTACCTAGACGTGTTTTTTACATTATACCTATGTGTATGGGTTAGGGGCCTTAGGGCCTTATAGCAAGAAGTAGGTTTATCACCACGAAATATTCTCTTCCGTGGTTTATCACTAACAATCAGCGTAATATTTCCATATACCTAGGTTTATATAGAAAATAACATTTATAAATAGTAATATATTAACGACCTAGGAAAGGATATTATAATATGCCTTACAAACTTCATTCGTTTCACCTACTCAATTCTATCCATATTTTACAACAGTACCTGAAAATGAAAGTAATGAAAACAAACAGTTTAATTTCAGACAAAGTAACCTAGTAGGTATAGGTTTACTGGAGTGTAAGGGGAGAGTAGAGAGATGTCGCAACGGCGGCCTAATTGACGTCTGCCTCTTCTATTGCGGTTTCCATTTTAATTAAAAATTGTAATCATCCACATCGATGTTATCTTTTGCCAATATTGTGTGTGATTTAGCGACCTTAAGATAGAGTTCCTACCTTGAACCTCTTTTGCAGCTCGTAGCTCTCAAGCTGTACCATTGTAATCGCATTACCTGTGAATATTATGTAGGTATTCTCAGTTCTCACAATAGATACGAATTACGATGTCAAGTGCAATAAGTATCTTTTTTTTGCTAAGTCCGTGAACACTTCTTTGCGGAAATGGAGAGGTTAATTTCTTTATTCATAAGATTAGTTAAATTATCTAGTAAACAATAGGTACTTGTGTTAACTATATTATATTATACAAAGTCACCATTCGTCCACCAGACACAAACCGTATTTTGGCTGTGTGAAAGATATTTTCTAATTTCTAAACTTGTAACATTGACAGTGCAATATTTCAAAAACAATGACTGTAACGTATTGTGTATTGTATATAGACTCCAAAACAATAGCTATAATTGTTTTTTGTTTACTAAATTAATAAAAAATATGAAATTGGTTTTATTAAGTCGTCCTAAGAATGCTAGCGGTGGGTAAATCTTAAGAGATACGTCTTAAAAAAGCCTACAGAAAAGTACCTATATTACATCGAAAATCTATCTTCTATGTTACATTTACACCACAGGTTACACTCGCCATACGGTCTACCTTTTTTATCAGTACGTATAAAAAACAGTAACGAATCGATGTGCGCGTTTCACGCAAAAAGAACTTAACCGATTTGAACAAAATTTTGTGCAGTGATACGTTATTACACGAGGCAACATTTAAAATAAGTATCTTTTATTAAAGGATTTTTTTATTCCTATGGAAAAACCACGGGAAAACACAATTACTGGTTATCTAGCCACTACACCACCGAGGCAGCGCTTAAGGAAAATATAACGTATATACTCGTAGATAGGTACATCCCTTAGCATGTGTTCAGCCCTTATTTACGTCCACCTGCTGGGCACGGACATCCCTTCAATACAAGGGGGATCAGACCATAATCCATCACGCTGGCCTAGTGCGTGTTGGCGCACTTCACGTGTTTCGAAAACTTGCTAAATTCTCTCAGACGTGCAGGTTTCCTCACGTTGTTTTTCTTCACCGTAAGACAAGTGGTAATCATGTCACAAATAATTCGCATTTTCGCACATTCGAATATCAAAGGTGCGAGACCCGGATATGAACCCGTACACTTGGCTACCACTGTACCTGTATAATAATATACTATAAGCTCAGACCAAATAAAAAGTATAGACGGAACTCTGCGAACAGCAAAGTGAGGCCGGTCAAACTACGCCTCGCCGTGTACATACACAATTACACGCACACTCTTACAACGAAACTACGCCTTGCCTTGTCAGTCTATATATCGCGGCTCGTGGGAGCAACACGTTTTGAGAAAATATTAATTTACAAGCGAAAATGCCGAATTGTGTTGTGAAAGGGTGTAAGAATCAATCCTCAAAAGATAAAAAGCGGGATGGAATCACATTTCACACGTAAGTAATTTGAAAACCAATAATTTTCAATAAATCAAAATAAAATTTTAAGATTATTGCTTGGAACACAAATGTTGCCAGTATAAAGTGTTTTTGTTTACCCTATTTGGATGGATTACAATCTATCGAGATAGATTCTTATCTAACGGTTTTCACAATATTATATATCCATGTTATCAAAATCGGCTCGAACAATAATTTAATAGCAAAATAAAAAAATTTACTAAAGTTTTATTCGTTACGTTATTAAGTCAGTTGTTTTTAACGGGTTTCAATTATATCCATAATAATATGTATTAATTAATATTTTAAAGGCGTTTACTACCCTTTCAAGCTTAATAGTACCTATGTGTATTATTAATAATTAATTCAGCATAAAGGTTTTTAAATAAAATAAATTGGATAAATCATAACGAATTTTATTTCTGAACCACTTTTTCCATTTACTTTCTCCTACCATCACTACTTTATACCGACAACTCACCAAGACACTATATATCATGTTATGACATTATCAATTAGTAACGTTATTTTTGTAATTTTAGGGTAATTTGAATTATCATGGCAACACCGGCCCACGCAACACATGTTTAAAAAGGTGGCCTCACTTTTCTGTTCGCAGAGTTCCGTCTTTACTTTTTATTTGGTCTGAGACTATAAGGTATATTTAACAATATTTTTTATGTAATAGCACTGAAGTAGTTAAGGAACAGACCAAGTAAGAGATTATGAATATTGCGATGAAGTGGATTTTTCCTAATGGAAATTTCCTGCCATTCGATTTTTTATCTATATACCTAATTGTTACTTTTGTGAAAGGAAAACGACACTGGTTAATAGTAATGTCGAAGATAAATTAACTAATCTGTAGGTACATATAAATAAAAATTGAAGAGTGTCTGTTTTTAATTTAAAATTAACAGCTTTTCACTAAATGCATATGAAAGTATATCAGTCAGTCAGTCAGTTCAGCCTATTGCAGTCCACTGCTGGACATAGGCCTCCCCAAGTTCGCGCCAGACATCTCGGTTTTCCGCAGACCTCATCCAGCCTACACCGGCAATCTTACGCAGATCGTCGGTCCAGCAGGTCGGAGGACGTCCTACACTGCGTTTGCCAAGACGCGGTCTCCACTCCAGGACACGCCTGCTCCAACGGCCATCGGTCCTGCGACTCAGATGACCAGCCCACTGCCACTTCAACTTGCTAATTCTGTGGGCTATGTCGGTTACTTTCGTTCTCTCGCGAATAGTCTCATTTCTAATTCTATCTTTGAGAGAAACCCCTAGCATAGCCCGTTCCATTGCACGTTGAGCGACTTTTAACTTGTGGACCAGTCCCTTCGTCAGTGTCCACGTTTCGGCTCCGTATGTTAACACAGGCAGGACGCATTGTTCGAAGACTTTTGTCTTCAAGCATTGCGGAATCTTCGAAGTGAAGACTCGACGAAGCCTGCCAAACGCCGCCTAGCCCAACCGTATGAAAGTATATACGGTACTAATATCAAAAAATCAATTTTTAAATTTTTGTCTGTTTGTTTGTTCCAGCTAATTTCTGAAACGGCTGGATCGAATTTGACGGGACTTTCACTCGCGGGTAGCTAACGTTACAAGGAGTAAATTAGGCTACTTTTAATTTATAAAAAAAATATAAAATCCGTTTAATTTACGCACAGAAAAGCGGGCCGGGTTTCTTAGTTCATAAAATAATATATATCGTCTTTTAAGTTAAATATATTATTATATATTCTTTATTGCACTTTAAAAATATATACAGTGACGCAAATACAAAAATAGTTTGCAAACGGTGGACTTATCTCTATAAGAGATTTCTTCCAGCCAACCTGTGTTAATGAGAAATAGTGTTATAAAGCAGGCTAAAATAGTGCAGTTTGAGTGATACGATATATATTATGGTATACAATGTATATAAAATACCATACAATATAAGTTACATACCATATCATACATATTTACATAAATAGAAACATACATACATACTTACATACATGCATACACATCCATACATACATATATATATATATTATATACACAATATACATACATATTCATATAATAGAATACATGATAATAGTAATTAAGATATGTTAAGATAAAGTGAGAACGTGCTGTCTAGCACTTTTGCTAAGACTTGGGCATTTATTTAGGTACATACTTATTTACTTTATTATATAACTAGAAACTCCCCCTCGCTTGGGTTCAAATTGAAAATAAAAAAAAAATACAGATAGTAAAAAAGTTTATTCTTGTTGAGCAGAATTTGATTTTTTCGCTTCTTTTCGGGCCATCTTTCTTTTCAGAAGGAACTGCTTTTTTTCTTCTGGTGTTTTCTTCAACCCCTTCATCTTTCTCGTTTGTAACCGGTTGATATCTTGTTTGCCCATGTGTATGCGACCCAGTTTACTTCCAAATGCATCTCGTGATATATTCTTTTTAGTGGTTAGTTTGACTTCTTTAGGTACTCTACAAGCTTCTTTGTATAATTCATCTGAGGCAAGCTTAGTTCTGCGTAGTTTGAAATCTATTGACGGTCCTGAAAAAAGAAAGTACTTTCAGTAATCTATTGCTGAAGTAGCTTTAGTGTTATTGTGTCGATAAAACAGTTAGTAGCTTTATCGACACAATAAGAACCAACAATAATGACATCTATCAAAATACTTCTATAAAAATACTCATGGAGGTTAGAGACCAGGATAACCATCGCTTCATACTAAAACATTACCCGCCTGTCCCTGAAAATTTGTAAAATTTAAAACGCGCTGCCGACGGTAAGTAGTATTTGTGAAGTTAGCTGTTTATGAGTATTGACACTATTGTGACACTATTGTGACTGTTCGATATTCGAACACGTCATATATTACAATTATCGATAAAGTTGATTATTGAAAACACGAATAAAACAACATTTTCTGAAAATGAATCCTAGCTAGATTGATTTATTGCCTCCGAAAATCGTTGGAGCCGTTTCCGAGATTCAGATTATATATATACATATATATACACTTAGGTGCAAAACTGTCCCAACCATACATGAAAATCGTATTTTTCGTAATAAAAAGAAGTTACATAATTATTCAAAACTTTGATTATATTTTTACAATAGCAGACATGACACAAAGGAAGAAAATAAAAAATTAAATTGTTACATCTCTATTATGTATTCATAAACACAAATGTATTCATAAACACAAATTAATATTGGGATACTTTTGCACCGCATTGGAAAAAATAAAAATTCGAAGCTGTAATGTTTAGTCCGAAGACCTTTTGCTCTCATCACTATATTTATATATATATATATATATATATATATATATATATATATATATATATATATATATATATATATATATATATATATTATATTATATCCATACTAATATTATAAATGCGAAAGTAACTCTGTCTGTCTGTCTGTCTGTCTGTTACCTTTTCACGCCTAAACCACCCAACCGATTTTGCTGAAATTTGGTATGTAGATAGTTTGCATTCATGAGAAGGAAATAGGCATATTATTTTTTGGAAATTCAACCCCTAAAAGAGTTATAAGGGGTGGCAAAGTTTGTATGAGAAACATATTTTTATTGCACATTTTTGCATGAAACTTTGAATTAATGCTTTTTAGTACAAATGATGAAACACGTATTTCAGGGTTTTTCGAAATTCACCCCCATTGGGGGTTAAAGGGGGTGGCTAAGTTTGTATGGGAAATTTAATTCTATTGAAATATTTTGCGTGAAACTGAAATAATGCTCTGCAATACAAATTATGAGATACATATCTAAGCGGTTTTTGAAAATCAACCCCTATGGGGGTTAACGGGGGTGGCACAAGTAACAGTATATAAGCAAAAATGTTTATTTTATTCACTCTTAGCGCGAGCGAAGCCGCGGGCACCGCTAGTATATAATATTGTCATCTGTGGACTGTGGTACTGCTAAAGCGTCTTTATAGACTGTGGCTAAAGCTTTTGCATGCATTGAGTCAACTGTAAATGTCACTTGGAAGAAAGATCTTGAGATAATATTAAGGATCAATATAAAAATTAATTTTATATAAATAAGCTCTAAAAAGTTTCACTGCACTTTTGAATATAGGAATTGGTACATTTATGGTATAGCTTTGAGCCTATTGAGATTGTAGTAGTATTTTAAAAAAATATTAAAGGAAATAGGCTGTAGTTCATAGATTTTATTAGGTACAAAGTAAAATTTCATTAATTTAAAGAATATTATTTTATAAATGTAACAAAATATGCTTTAAGTTAAATATGCACTGGACAGTGCTATTTTTGAATAAATAGTACAGACTTATTATTCAATTTATATTATATGTAACATAATGCATGTTTTTGTCTATTATTTTCCTTTTACTGCTATCTTTTGATATTTATAGAAACTATTTTTCTTTCTTTTTGACCTATCACAATATTTTAATTATTGTGTAAAGACCTAAATGTTATATTGTTAATATATTTGAAAACAATTACCTATTTCTTCAAGTTCAATTCTGGGAGTTCTCTGACCACTTTTCTTCAGTTGAATTCTATAAGACCTGACATAAATTGTACCATCATCAGTTGCTGTGAAACTGAGCACATGTTCTAAACCTTGTAATCTTATACTCTCAATCTGAAAGGATAGAAATTTAAAATATTCATTAAATCTTCATAAATTTTGGATTCAGGACAGGTTAAAATGGTAAGTGTAGAAAACACTGTATTCAGCCCTTTTTAACATCCCCCCAATGTGCATTCACCTTTGTCGTGGCAAGGAGGCTCAGTAGCATCCAGCAACATGACTGGGTGAGAAGCACAGGGAAGGCGCACTTCAGTGGGCCATTTCAGTGAGTAGTATTGGGTTGCTGATCAGCCCCACATAAACACCTGTTTTCTACAGGTGGTGTAGCGTTAATGCATTTCCCAAGATTTAAAAAACCCCTTTTTAACATCACACTTGGCACAGGCCTCCCTCCAATACTGAGGGCTTAGACCCTAATCCACCATGCTGGCCATGTGCGAGTTGGTAGAAAACATGCTATTAATAATAGCTATTTTTCATATTGTCACTGCAATAAGTATATATAAATATTAAACATAATATAAAAAAATATTTATTTGATGCTTACTTTTTCTCTATAAAAGAAGTCAATGAAAAGAGACTTAAGTCTTTTCATATCATGATTTAATTCCCATGTTGGTCCATTGAAAAGAAGACAGGGTTTAATACCAGCCAAAACTTTCATATTATGGAACTCTGACATAGACTTAAAATTATCTGCACCAAGCTCTATCATATCAAGTATAGTATAATTGAAAGTCCGACCCAAAATTATATTGTGTGGTCGTTTTTTGCTATGTGAACTGACACCAAACAGAGATGTTTCTTTTTTGTAGCATAACCTGAAAAATGATATCAGTTTATTTACAATAAAAAAGAAGTAATAAATTTATTAAAGAAACTTTAAATGAAGGTTACATATTGTTTTACTATTTCAGTAAAAAATAATTTTATATATTTTGTTCTTACTTTTCAATTAGTGTTGCATCCTCAAAAGGTACAAAATCATTTTTTCGGCTGAGAAATGCCGCATCAGGTTTCTTCAAGTTATAAATATCTTTTAGCACCATTCGTGCTCTTTCTGAAGGATTGCGAGCTTGAAGAAATATACATTGTTTTGCACCTTCTACTGGCTTCGGTTCCCTAGAGAGTAACACTTTTTTACCCTTACGTGTCGTAGGTTTCCTGTAAATGAGAAATAAAGAATAGTTTATACATAATACTTATAAAACCGATTTCCACAATTAAACAAATAATTACTTTATCCTTTGTATTACACCCATTTTCAGTTATTCTTTAAATACAACGCTCGTCTTTTATAACACACGTGTTTTCTAAAAACTAAAAAGAAATGACAATTGACATTTGACAATTCATAACAGTCAATCTTACAATCAAATTGTCAATTTGGCATTGACATAATATGTCAAACTATAATAAAGTGGATACTTGAACAATACTTGATTAGATTTGCTCACTTTTTAGGTCTATTTTAATAACGTGTTTTCTTCATGTCTTATCTATTTTAGGTGACTTTAAATATTACTTTTAGTGTTTTCTTTAAAATTTACCATGTTTGTACTGTATATAGAGCCATTAACGGCTTTCAAATTACAATGGACACTTTTTCATGACAGAGCAAGTACTCCTTGCCTCTGTCCCCCATAGGCAAGTACGTAGACCGAGTATCCGTAGACGTGCTATAATCTAATGCTCAGAATAATTAAAGAGGCAAATTCAAAAAAATTAAGTATGGCAACATTCCAACAACCTCGCCATGAACCTTGAACCAGCTGCACAATTTTAGCACCCCATCGAAGGATTTTTGAAGTCAAAATGACCTTAATCGATTGGTCTACGTTCAGTCTGTATAGGTCCACTATCATTTTTGTTAGGTCACCTGTAGTTTTTTAATAAATAATTTTTTAAATTTTGCAAAAAAAATTGCAACTTAGCACACCTCATTTAAACGGAAACTGGTTAATCTTTATATTTCTACATTCTTTATCGTTAGGTCAGTATTGGTCTTCATAGTTTTTGCTTAAACGTAAGTACGATTATAGTGCAATACTATTTGTTTTTTTTATTCTTTATTTATAAAGCCATACACCTATATAAGGTTGAAAGGGCACGAGCCCCTTCATCAGAACTCATTCTATTATTAAAATGCGGGTAGATGAGCGTGGGAGAATAATAGATCGCGTCCGAGATACAATTAACGTAATTTGATCGGTATGTAAAGAAATATTACAATGAATATGCGATTAAGAAACATTTCGAAATAAAATCGACTTTAAACAATCAAATAGCGGTGTGATGGCGGCAGTATTCAGCGATTCGTCACAAGCGTGGTGCGCGGGCGCCGTCTCGTTCGGGAGTCCCGTCCAAGATGGCTGCCCGCCCTGCCATCCGCAATGACGCTTCGCTAGGTTGACCGCTTGTCAACCTGACATCGTTCGGAAACGCCGTCACGGCCAGACTGACTTTCGACCGTCCCCGGGCGATTTTCCTGAAACAAGTTGAGTCAACTACGTAATCCGTTCGCTCATCCTGACTTAATGATTATTATCAGCTAAGATCGTTTTGATGACATGGACTAACCAGCGAAGTGAACCGCTTCAGTCAACCTGATGAGGTATGACTAGGACTACACTTTAGCTAGACCAGTCAACTTGAAATATGAACTTATATTATAATATTCTACGCAAAATTAGAATATGACACCATACTTCACATTTTGAAACATCTAGACAAGTCACTCCCAACCAGGATATGGCCCGGACGACAAATTTTCGTCTTTGCAAACAGCCAGACAAGCCAATCCTAGTCGAGACGTGACCCGGACGACACATTTCGTCTCTGTTTCATCTCACTTATAACTAGCAATCATCCAGGACAAGTCAGGCCTCCGAACGTACCTACCTGACTCGGACGACAACTTACGTCAGATGATGCTAAGTACTAGCAATCACCCAGGACAAGTCAGGCTTCCGAACAGACCTGACTCGGACGACAACTTACGTCAGATGATGCTAAGTACATTACTGTGACAAGCTGACCCACTTCATGGGTGTAGCTCGGACGACAAATTTCGTCTACCCTCTGGGACAAAGACGTGTGCCCTACACCTAATCGCTCTGGAGTAGTCAGGACGACACTCTTCGCCCAGGCTCAACCATTTAGCAACAATTTCAAACCATTCACCACTTAGTAAGATGTCTCGCTTGCATATACAAACAATACAAGAATTAAAATCAACGTTGCGCGTGTTTCGATCAAAGTCAAAGTCAAAATACTACACTTCGGTACCTTTTGATCCGTAGCCGCTGCCGCCGCACCGAGGCGCGCGCGCTTACAGAAGTACATACCGAGCCGACTCACTGTCGCCGTCGCCGTCGTTGCCGTGACTTTGGAACTGCCGCCGCCGCCGCATCACAAAGCCGCCACCGGCGCCGCGGTCGCTGTATCAAAAGCGCCGCCGTGTCACGACCTCACGCAAGGCCGCCGATTTTCAGAAACGCGCTAAACAGATTTGTATAAATGAGCCAGACATTTTAAATAAAGACATTCCACATGTGACACTCAGCGCGACTACTGGTCTTTCATTTCTATCCGCCTACGTGTAAAGATCCTTAGAACGTTTGCAGGTAGCGACTAGTACTGTGCCTATCACGGGAACTATGCATTACGCGGGATTGCGACCGTGATCTAGTTCGCGAACGACACCTATCACTATCACTGAAATGTCTTCCCTGTCCATGAATATTATGTGATCGACTACGAGAACGAAGACGCTGCGATCTACTCATTATTTTGAACAAAGTAACACACGGTACAAAAGTTACACATTTAACGAGTCGCGCACTGGTTTAATAAAAAAATGGATAGTCCAAATCCGCAGCAAATGGGTGCAGATCCGATCCCACTTCTGATGAAAGGGCACGAGCCATGGGCGTAGCCAGGTACGGGCAGGGGGGGGCAGCTGCCCCCCCCTAGAAGATGAAATGCTCACAAACGTAATATTACGTCGGTTGCATATTATAAACAAAAACAACGTTGATTCTATTGACAGACGAATTTTATAAGATTGCACTATGAATGGTTGATTCTAGATTTGCTTTTATACGTGCAAAACATCGTTACATCGATTTAAAACATGGCTGAGATCAACGATGACTCTCAACGTCGACAACTTTTTTTCAATACATAGTATTGTGTGAGAATTATAATGGTCTAAGTTGTGCGAAGGTTACTCGTGCTTTGGCGATTCTCGAAGTGATGTCCTCTTCGGTTCGTCCTGTTTCTGACACGCGGCTACCGAGGTATGTGCATTTATGGACGAGTTCCACTGCCTCTGTGCCGATCACCAACAGGAGTGTACTCGTTTCTCTGCTCCTCATTTCCCGTGTCTTCCTTATATTTACTTTGAGCCCCGTGCTAGCTGCCTCCTGCCGTAAGTCGTTCAATTTGGCCTGCATAAGCGAGTGTGGCTCAAGAGACCAGGTCTTCTAAGAACTTGATTATGCCTCATTCAACGCCGTGGCGCTTGTTTTTCGTGGTATTATGCAGAATACCATCAAGAAAGAGAAGTGGTGAAAGGAAACAACCCTGTCTTACGCCTGCGTGTACCTCTATGTCCTCCGAAATGAGCCTTTTATGAGTCACTTTACAATAATAATTATTGTGATGTTCATTATTTTCTCTGGGAAGCCAATTTTGCGTAATGGAGGCCAGATGCTGGCCCACCTTACCGCATGTCATCATCATCATCATCATCATCAGCCCTTTTTTAACGTCCCACTGCTGGGCACGGGCCTCCCTCAGTACGAGGGGGATCAGGCCATAGTCCACCGCGCTGGCCCAGTGCGTGTTGGCGGACTTCACATGTCTTTCGAAAACTTGCTAGGTTTTCTCAGACATGCAGGTTTCCTCACGATGTTTTCCTTCACCGTAAGACAAGTGGTAATCAGGATAGAAATGATTCGCACATGAAAATATCAGAGGTGCGAGACCCGGATTTTAACCCGCATCACTCGGTTATACAAGTGACGCGTTACCGCTGGGCTACCACTGTCTCTCGAAAATCTTCGAAATCTACAAAAGTGAGATACTATCTCCCTTTGCCATTCTGTTGCCCGTTCTAGTATGATACGGATAATACGGATAGTATGATAGTGATAAGAAGGCCTTTGTTCCAATCGCCTGGTAAATCTTCTTCCTGCCAGATGTGCTGTTATGATTCGGTCTGAGATCGGTTTCCAGTCCAGAAGGCCTCTTTTCGCCACATCCGATAATGGAAGTCCGACGATATGTTCTCGGGTGTCGTCTTCATCCTTCTTCATTCTTAGGAAATCTTATCTCGTAAATCAGGAATATAAGGCCCGAGCGAAACGAGGGCGAGTCGCTAGTGTATTATAAATTCACTAATGGATATTTTGTTTTTTACTAACCCCCGACGCAAAAACGACAGGTTGTTATAAGTTTGACATGTCTGTGTCTGTCTGTGGCATCGTAGCTCCGTTTCATCGTTTTTTTTTTTTTCATTTGAAATGTGAATTAGTCGGAAGTGTTTTTAGCTTATGTTTGATAAAAATCGGTCCAAGATGGCCGCCACCACAAAATGGCGATTTATATTATTTTTTTCACAACTTCCTCAATATGGGTATCAAATGAAAGGGCTCGACTAGAAGAATAATGTACACTATATTACAAGGGAATGAGGAATATTAACTAAGAAATTAAGACTAAACTAAGCTTGTTTTTTTTGTTTGATCAATGCCTTAGATTTATAAGGAAAGTAAAGTGATGACTGACATAGAATCTGTTAGATTCTATTAATATTTTTTTTTATTACAATTATTTTGTCTCAAGAGGTTTTTGTAATTTTGATTTTGTTTTATCTTATATATTACTAGCAGGCTGCAGGGCCCGCGGCTTCGCTCGCGCTTAAAGTACTAAAAATATTTTGATATAATCTTTTAAGTTTTAGTAAGAGTTAGCCATATTTTGTTGCCCTTATCCTTATCGTTCAATAGAAGTTCTATTATTATATTATAGAACCAGTTATTGTGTTTTAACGTATGAATTAAAAATTTTACTTCAGTAAATGGTATTTTAAATGTTGTTTCATGTAATTTACTTCAAATCAGTACAGAACTTTTTGCCTGAAACGCGTACATCTATATGCTAAGTTACTATTTTTATATCTACTGATAAAAATAGGTATTGTGGAGAGGAGATAGGAGAGGATATTTGATATTTTAGACATTTCTGTCGGACTTTTTAATACCCACAATTTCCTACTATATAGTTTTGATAGGTATATCTCTCAAGATTTAGCCAGCGCTAGGTTCTTAAGACGACTCAAATGAAGTCATTATTTTGTTTTCCAGTGGAAATGAAATATTTTTCTGCAATACAAAGTATCCTAAGTCACGACCCCAATAATAAGTAATCACGTCACAAAATTTGATTAAAATCCGTGCAGTGCTTTTTGAATTCAACGATAACATTCAAATAGACAGACATACATGCAATCAGACATAAATTTTTAAAACGACTGTTTCGAGGTCTACATTCAATACAAAATATTATGTTACGGTCACTGTTTAAAAAAATATATTTACAGATTCTCTTCTGAGCTACTGTTTTATTATAAGCATTTAATTATATTCTTGGTTTGTCTAGCCTGCCCCCCCCTAAACAAAATCCTGGCTACGCCCTTGGCACGAGCCCCTTCATCAGAACTCATTCTATTATTAAAATGCGGGTAGATGAGCGTGGGAGAATAATAGATCGCGTCCGAGATACAATTAACGTAATTTGATCGGTATGTAAAGAAATATTACAATGAATATGCGATTAAGAAACACTTCGAAATAAAATCGACTTTAAACAATCAAATAGCGGTGTGATGGCGGCAGTATTCAGCGATTCGTCACAAGCGTGGTGCGCGGGCGCCGTCTCGTTCGGGAGTCCCGTCCAAGATGGCTGCCCGCCCTGCCATCCGCAATGACGCTTCGCTAGGTTGACCGCTTGTCAACCTGACATCGTTCGGAAACGCCGTCAAGGTTAAGTCAGCTTACTATTTGTTTTATAAAATTAAAAAAAAAAACAAACTAAGACTTTGAAGTGTTCGCAAAAATACTACTATCGACTATTATAATATTATCTACTATTTCTAAATATATTTTTAAATACATATTTATTTTAGGAAAATAATATGATCTGTTGTTTTTGGAAATTGTTATCACAATTTTACGAAAGTAGAAAACTTTTACTTTTTTGGCTAAAATTAAAAAAATCATATTTTTATTGCAATAAATTTCCACGCGATATGAACTGTTTTGTCCAGAAAAACCTGCACCTTTTTGTCCAGAAAAACATTTACCACTATTCCTTTTCTCTTCGCTCGCTTCTTATCCCTTTACTCTTTTCTATACCTGCAATAGGTACCTGTTTTTCAAGATGTTTTCTTTTTTCCACAGAATACATAATATTATTATAATAGAAGTTGTACTCCTTTGATCTCGGATCGAAAGCCGCCGTTTTAACAGCCCATAAAATTACCAACGCACCTAGTGCATTCGAAATCACACCTTACTATTACGCTCACAAGAGCGCAATTCTTTGTGTTCAGAATTCACCTACACGACTGGTCAAGCGTCAGGGTTGTACGCAAAGTAAAATAAATATTAAGATACTTGATTTTAAGAAGCATTTATTGTATTTACATTATTGAACTTTCATGTAGTGTTGTATGTTTTTCTTTCCAACTCTAAAGTACCTATTATTAAACTTCAGTGTTGCGAAAATTTGAAATCGAACAAACAATTTATTATTAGCTGGAAATAAATATTATTCCCAATAGCACATAATAGGTATATTATAATTTATAATAGTGACAGTACTGTGGGTGCAATAAACCTTGCGTTGCGACGATGATCGACTGACAATCGTATACGTAACATAATCGTACGCGAGTATGGAGGGTAGAGATAAGGAGGACCAACTCGTACACGAATAAGTGGCAGTAAAAACGCGTCCAGTAAGAGTGGCGCTGCACGAGCAGTCGATAAATTTTAACCCATTCATTGCCACTTATATTTTAAAAACATCACCTGGGTGCCACTTAATATTTTTAATGATTACAATAGAGAATACGAAATTAAATGTGTTTTTCAATTTAAAAAAAACCCTAAATAAAAAAAACCCACCCAAAAATGGTAAACGCAACAAATGCGTTGGTGGCACTGGTAAAAGAATTTAAATCGTAAGTGCCATTCAACACACCGTTTGCGTAGTTAGATAGTATTATGCAACATGTTCTGGGAGACTGCTGAGGCCCGATTTGTCAATATACTTGCCGTTGTTTTCTTTATTCAGATAATCTATGTTTATTTATAATTTAGCATTAATATTCCCTACTACTCCTACTAATATTATAAATGCGAAACATTGTGTGTTGCTTAGCAGACTGGTTAAAACAGCCAGTATCAGTTTTATAATAGATTTAATCAAAATGTTAGTAGGTATAAGCAGAAACTTTAAATTTTCGCACGATGCCAAGTGGTAGTGCCATGCTTTCGGGTAGCAGCCGAATGGGCCGGCACGCCCCGTATAGTACCACTCTCTCACAGAAGACCGGCGTGAAGTGGCAGCTATGCTGTCGCGTTTCGTCCGGTAAGTGAGAGTCCGGGAGGCCCACTCCCCATCCCTACTCCCGTCCTTCTCCCTCCTCCCTCCCTCCCTTTCCTGAAAGGCCGGCAACGCATCTGCAAGCCCTGTGGTGTTGCAGATGTCCATGGGCGGAGGTGATCACTTACCATCAGGTGAGCCTCCTGCCCGTTTGCCCCCTTTAGTCCCAAAAAAGAAACCGAACTAAGGAATGACCGGAGAGCAGTGTTGTTTGAAGAAATATAAATTAGAAATCTGCTCCCCTACTCTTGACGGGATCAAGATCACATCAAGATCGAATTAATGTTAAAAATTTGTTAGTTTGGTACCTACTTTGGAAATCATTTCCATAGTACCGCTTTGACGTTAATTCAATTCGAACTCGATCTCGTCGGTTCTACTGTTTCAAAAGATTTCGGCTTAGGGATGAATACAGAATAGCATTACAAATGCTACTGGTAGTTCCACGTAAAATAAATTATAATAAAAATCCTGTGGGTTCATAATTAAATATTACATTTTTCAATTTGTCAAAATATCGGCCAGCTTGCAAAATATTTAGTAGTATGTAAGCAGTTTACTACTCGAAATCTATTTAGATTACGAGTAGTAAATTTAACCATATTAATGTATAACTAATAGATTAAAAAATACGTGCATACATTTTGGCGTGATTTGTTATGGATAAAACCATCCAAAAAGATTTTTTACTGCTATGCCAATGAACGCACCGTATCGGTGCACGTGATTTCATTGTAAAAATACACGATGAAACAGTGAAAAAAATGATAAAATTAAGAATATTGCTTAACTTTATCTCCCAATTCAAAAATATTCAATAAACATTCAATGAAACTTCAGTTATGCGGAAATTAAAATAGACCTTCACAACACCAACCGTTTTTTCCTTGCCAAAACAAGAATGACAGTCCGAAGCAAAAACCAACTGTGTTTCCACATTTAAAAATTGTTTCTGACCGTGAATGTTGCCAAATATTTAAATAATTTTCTACCATTTTTATGTAATGCCAAAAAACTTCTTAGAGTACACTCAACGCATATGGTACGTTGGTGGCATGACGTAGTAATCTCGATCAACGCAAATGGTGCGTTGGTAGCAACGAATGGGTTAAAGAAAGCGCCAAACGTAATT
The DNA here is from genome assembly GCA_951802675.2 of Boloria euphrosyne. Taxonomy (NCBI): domain Eukaryota; kingdom Metazoa; phylum Arthropoda; class Insecta; order Lepidoptera; family Nymphalidae; genus Boloria; species Boloria euphrosyne. Next base: position 5,681,413 of record OX637879.1, on the reverse strand, counting down.
AGAAAAAAATTACTTTTTCTCTCTGCAGTATTTTGTTTATATTTACTAAAGCATTTTTAGACTACGTAAATAGTTGAGGTTTTGTATACTAGCATTTTATTAACTTTTTTTTTAACGTACATGGCTTGGGATTGCGTTTACAAACGCAATACATTCTGCCAGTGTCGCGTTTTGTGAGGAAGACACGAATAAGATTGAGCGGTAATTTTGAAATTTAGAAATGGAGAGTGATACTAAAATTATACATGAATGATCGGTTTAAGACATAAAATGGTACAATGACAGAAGATGGTAATAAACACTACGTTATAGATGAATTTTATTATGAATTATAAATTTAACTAATTTTTTAACAAATGGACTAAACACAAGAGATAATAAAATTTTGGAGTTAACTGGGCGGTAAATTTGGGAAGGGGTTTACTAACTATTTGAGTCATTAAAATTTTTAAATATTTGAACTCAGCTAACTTCACTCCATTTATAACAGCTATGTTCATATTGAAACTATTCGCACGCCAAGGCTATTGTGGTAGGTAATGGAAACTTTATTTTCAGTATACAGCTGGACACGTTTTCAACTTTCCCCCCATATGAGTCGGTTCTCCTTATCTCTACCCTCCATATGCGAGTGATAGCCCCAACAGATTAGCAACTCCGAGTTGTCGGGTACTTATCACGGTAGGTATAGGCGAGTGACGGAGGCCTGGTTTTTCTAATTATTATTAATCTATGAGTTAACTTCTGCTTCCGCGTTGTATGTTCAATTAGACTCTGCAGAGATATCCTGCAAAGAAATATGTATATAACTTGATCAATTGTATTTAATTCATTTTCAATTATAAATTAATTATTTCCCACTTAGAATAGACAAATACAATGTATACATTCAGTAACTATCTCATATCTGTTACTTTGTAATCGTAGTCTTCAATAATATATCATTATTATATATTGCCTTATAAACCTGGAAATTTTAGTTCACTTTTTCATATATATTTTTTTTTCACTTGTATCATAAAATGGAGTTTGATTTGTGTTAATTTTTGTTTGATTGCCTGTAGGCACATCAATATTATGTACAACCATTGAATGAATTGTTTACAAGTAAATGGCTGCCGCCTGCCGATTAGATGGACCAGTAGCTTCAATCCAACAACTTCTAATAGTCGGCTCTTTGTGAAATCTTTAAATATAGGTAATACAAATAAATTTTCAGGCATAAAATTTAAAAAATAAAAATCAATCTAAGGAATATGTTCATGTTGCGTATAGCAAATTACCATAAATGTTTTTTTCTAGCTGATAACATTACATTGTTTAAATGCGATTATAAGCGACCTTCTAAAATCGGGCTTGTAAAAGTAAATGAATTTATTTACATAATGAATAATGCGAATTATACATTAAAACAACAACAGTATCGAAATTTACAACTTACTTGGTTTGTACTCGTTATTTAAATTATTCAAATAACGAGTAGTAGAGAGGAAGTTAATACATTTATTAATTATTACTCTCAAATATAATATTAAAAATTAAATATGCCTTGCACGGTTTCCAAGAACTTTTAACACATTTTGTTTTGCGTTTTCTGTTGTTGCTTTTATACTTAATAGAAATAAGATAAACCGATCGTAGTACCCGATATGAGCTTGACGGCGTTCATCGTGCTTGCACCATAGAATTACCTACTACAAGGCTTGCACTCAAGCACATTCGCAAGAACGTTTGAAGAAGTTTGTAGCAAATATGAAATAGCAAGCGTGTAGATCAGACAATAAATGACAATATGCAAAGGAAGTAAGCTAAAAATAAATAACACCAGGCTCACAGATCACAGGCATTTGTACCAATTAAATAAACTATATTTAGACATTGTAGGTTGCAAGGTATACCTACATAATATGAAATCCAAGTCTCAATGGATCTAATATTTTTTACGAAGTGACTCTTAATACACTATACTATACATAAATAGTCACTATCAGTAGCCATGTTTGTGCAAATACTGTAATAAATATGTACCTAAGTAGCTGGATATTATCTACATTACACCTCTTGGAATCATTTCGACTTATTTCAGAAGTGTAATAAGAGCAGGAATTTGAATGGTTACAAGATTTTAATGTGAGAAAAATTCATCCTGAACTTCTTTTGTATGATACTGCATGGAGTGTTAACTCAGCCTCTTTTCACCCAGGGCTTATGTGCTCCAGTGCCTAGCGGTGTTACCAGCCTGAGACGTAAAGAGATACGAAAACTATCATTGTCCATACGTTTACCGAGATTAGTTGAAGGATATTGTGCAGTCAGTGCAATTTGGAATAATATTATGTTTTAACCTTACCATTTTACACTAGTATAAATTATATACGATATTTATCTATCAACCATGAAACATTGATCCCGAATGTTATACAATATAAGATACCTCGTTGGCGTCGCTAGAAAGTACCTAGCACGGCTTAGTTTCTGCTGATCTGTAGTATCCACTCTATATTTAATGGCATTATTAAAAATGATTAAACTTGCAAATTATTTAGTAACAATACTTACTTATGGTTTAACTTATGGTTTTAGCTTATGGTTTTCTATACAAAGTCCTAATAAATATACATATTATTGTAAATTTTTACAAATGCATATATATTGTAATACATTTGTAGCAATCTTTTATGGGAAGAAATAAAATGATTCATAGTAGAGACACTGTTATAGAATATATCTATTACGCTGTTAGAGCCAATATAATCACAATTGGATGAAGACAATCCCATTACTAGCTCCATATCCATCACTTGTAGCGAATAATTGGATTAGATTGTCGTATGTCAGTTAACATTTTAGAGGGTTTGGAGATAAACCAAGTGTAATAACTAATAATATTACTAATTGTCCTTGAGCATGAATAATTATTAGCATTACTTAATGTTGTATAGGCTTATTACGAATACTAATGGATGCCAGCGACTTTTCCTATACTTATTTTTTTAAATAAATCGGTATTGGTAGATACCTAAGCTATACGAGGATCTCGAGCTGTTATATCTTAATACATCTAGGCTGTAGGCTAGCTGTTATACCTAAATTATTATTTGTTATTGGTACAATATAATAAAATTGTGAATTTTCAAACCTGTATATTAATAAATAGTTATTAAAAATCTAATTGAAATACTCCTTATTATCGATGCATAGCGCGAATCTATAATTTCATGTCCTTTTTGTCCGTATGTCCGCGACCCCATCACGAGAAAATCAAAGGACAGATTTTGATTTTGATTTTGATTGGATATTCCGGCTAACAAGAATATTTTTGACTATAATTACCACTCAAACCTACCTAGGACTATGACTACGATTTTTTTTGTATATTTGGTAGGTCTGAGAAAAGACCGTAGGCTATTTTTTATTACCCTAGGTGATAAGGGTGGCCTACTCTAGGTGTTTTTTTTTTTAATTTTTAACTATAAAAATATTCACTAGAAATAACTTTTATGGCAAAACAACGTTTGCGTTAGTTATACAAACGACAAAAAATTGTCTGTTGTATCGGAGCCCCCTTAAATATTTGTTTTATTTTAATTTAATTATTTACTTTAAAAGTGAATATATTCTGCGAATATTTCAAGTCTACTGTCTACTTGTGTTGCCGTTATCAATATCGAGCAAAAAAATCAAAAATCTAGTTTGTTGTATGGGAGTCCCCTTAAAGGCTTAAGCCTTTAGCCATATTTAAATATAACAAAACTAAATCTTCAATGAAATTTCAACTGTTGCTGTTGTTGTATCACGGTTCATAACATACAACCTGGTGACAAACCGAGTCTTACTAACAGCGCCGTTTTAGCCTTTGGGTACGGAACGCTGCAAGGTGTAACATACCAATACCATTTACCTATACCTACTTAAATACTCAGACCAAATAAAAAGTAAAGACGGAACTCTGCGAACAGAAAAGTGAGGCCACCTTTTTAAACATGTGTTGCGTGGGCCGGTGTTGCCATGATAATTCAAATTACCCTAAAATTACAAAAATAACGTTACTAATTGATAACGTCATAACATGATATATAAAGTGTCTTGGTGAGTTGTCGGTATAAAGTAGTGATGGTAGGAGAAAGTAAATGGAAAAAGTGGTTCAGAAATAAAATTCGTTATGATTTATCCAATTTATTTTATTTAAAAACCTCTATTCTGAATTAATTATTAATAATACACATAGGTACTATTAAGCTTGAAACGCCTTTAAAATATTAATTAATACATATTATTATGGATATAATTGAAACCCGTTAAAAACAACTGACTTAATAACGTAACGAATAAAAGTTTAGTAATTTTTTTTATTTTGCTATTAAATTATTGTTCGAGCCGATTTTGATAACATGGATATATAATATTGTGAAAACCGTAAGATAAGAATCTATCTCGATAGATTGTAATCCATCCAAATAGGGTAAACAAAAACACTTTATACTGGCAACATTTGTGTTCCAAGCAATAATCTTAAAATTTTATTTTGATTTATTGAAAATTATTGGTTTTCAAATTACTTACGTGTGAAATGTGATTCCATCCCGCTTTTTATCTTTTGAGGATTGATTCTTACACCCTTTCACAACACAATTCGGCATTTTCGCTTGTAAATTAATATTTTCTCAAAACGTGTTGCTCCCACGAGCCGCGATATATAGACTGACAAGGCAAGGCGTAGTTTCGTTGTACGAGTGTGCGTGTAATTGTGTATGTACACGGCGAGGCGTAGTTTGACCGGCCTCACTTTGCTGTTCGCAGAGTTCCGTCTATACTTTTTATTTGGTCTGAGCTTAAATAACTTTCATTTTGTAAATAAATTTACTTTATGCGACTGAGATGGAGTTTTATCTATGGAGTTCTATTTTAGTGATAATGGAATTATTTAATTTTGTTGTAAACAATAGAATAATACAGCAACCAATAACCATGGCCTCTCGAGGCTTAAGATGATTAATGTTTGAACAAATTACCCAAGCGAATGGTATATGACGGTAGTCGATGATATATTATTCAAAATGTGTCACGCCTTTGACCCAAGTCTAATTATAATCTATATACTTACTATTATAAATTTCAATGTAAGTTTGTTTGTTACGCTTTCTCGCGAAAATTACTAACCGATCTACCTGAAACTTTGAACACATATTCTTGGAGGTATTAGAAGTAACATAATACTTTTTTTTTCTAGCGGGCTTAAAACCATGAAAGCCGCGAGTACTGATTGTATTATAATAAAATTAAAATTGTTTTCTATGGATAATCATTCCTGTGGCACTATTTAATCAGAATATTAATAATACAATGAATTAAACAGGGTAGAGAATAGTGTAAAATCTTAATAAATTTAGTATGCTTAAGGGGTTATTAGTTTTCCTATAACCTTTTAATTCGTTGTAATCATAGGAAACAACATTTTGGGAAGTATATAAATAAGGTTAGGCCTACCTAATAGGTATGCTTAGTATAGGACATGCTCAGCTGGGCTAGCTCTTAGGTGGTGTGGTCTGCTTTTGCAGACTTGCTGCCGAGGTGACCCTAATACATTATTATTAATTATTATTCTTCAAATATGCCACATATAATATTGACATATAATTATGCAGGTTTGCGATGCTATTGAACTGCTTACTGCTTGTACTTTTTATTACTTTATTTTTGGGAATAGTCATCGTTGCAACTTCTTTCTAAATAATTTAAAAAAATATTGAGTTTTAAATATTTTAAATTACATATACGGAAATCCTAACATTATAGCTAAGCTTAGGTAATCAATCATTTTATTATTGAAAACGTTGTAAGACTACACAATATACACAATAAAAGGGTCTTGATTTATAATATAAATATCAATACCAACCAATAAAGACGATCAAGCAGTAGCTTAATTCTACTCCGTGTATTTGTGTTCAAAGTTGTAATAAAATCACTATGAAACTTACAATATTTTTTCTTATCGGGATTGTGTTGCTTTTGCTCCATTGTAGAGTTTTCTTGAATAAAATAAAGTGAAACATTGAATACCTACCTAAATAATACGATCTAAAAATCTTTGGGTTTTTAAGTTATAATCATAAACCTATTTGTTCAATAAAAGGCGATTCACAAAATTCGCTGAGCCTTTCTTCGTTCGTTCGTTTCCGTTCGAATTAAATAGTAGGTATATAATAAATACATAGTAAAATTGTCTTCCAGTGAAATATATAGTACCAAATATCTATATACCTTAGTATTTTGCAAAAGGGCAGTTGTATCTTCAGAACTGTAGCCGTACATACATCATGCTAGCCACCACACTACAGTGGCATTCATATAGACAAGGCATGTAAAATATAACTAGGATAATACTTATACAATTTAATATTTTTCAGATCCGTTTAAATTATATCATTCGTCCTATCCAACATCGAAAAATGTATCAGGCATTTATGAGTTAGGTGTAGGGAGGCTAGATCCCTTATATATCGACTTTATTCAGATAAACAATGGCGGTCTGAAACTTGATTTGTACAATATACAAATCACAGGACTTAAAAATACCATTATTAAGACTCTCAAGTAAGTTTTATATTTTATTTTTCTTTTGAATTTTTTCTTCCATTTGGATACAAAGTTCCTAGCTTTTGACGTCAATCAATGCAATAAAATTATCATTATGTTAATCTTAGTGGAATTAAAAACTACACAATTATTTTAATAAAATAAAACAAATTAAGTGAATTTGCTGAACTAAGGTGATTATGATAACTTAAATTCATACTTACGTACTGAAACGATAGTCTTGCATGATAAATATTACTCAGATTTGCTCGGATAGATAAACCACGAAAGTCACGGTCTCTGAAATAATGTGATTTTTATAATTTCGTCACTAATATTAATACTATTACATATATTATGTATTATCGACGACTCGTTTGGCTCAGTTGGTAGTGACCCTACTTTCTGCGCCAGCGGTCGCGGGTTCGAGTCCCGCTGGGGGCATTCATTTGCTAATCACGAATGTTTGTACTCCAGTCATGGGTGTTTATATTTATAATATGTATGTATTTAAAATTTATATGTGTAGTGTATCAACTATCTGGTATCCGCAACACAAGCACGTTACGTAGCTTACTGCGGAACTAGATGGCGCTGTTGTAATAGTGTCCCAACATATTTATATTTATAAAAAAAAAAAAAAATCTATACATATTATAATACAATTCGATGTGGATGAATCAGTAGGTACCTACTTAGAATATTTTTAGGAAAATCGTAATGTTGAAATCGTCATTAAGTATTATCGACGACGACACGTTTGGCTCAGTTTGTAGTGACCCTAAATTCTGCGCTAGCGGTCGCGGGTTCAAGTGCCGCTGGGGGCATTCATTTGTTGAGCACTAGATTTTTATCTGTCTGTTCGTCTGAAATAAAGTATGATTATGGCGAATTTTCCAGAAGCATTTAGGATAGTTTTTACTGGAACAAAATATCTTATGTCTAATTAAATTAGGCATCCCATAACGCTATAGCAATTAATGAAATCAAGTTTAACTATAGTAAATCGAAGTGTTGCCCGAACGACATTTCATGCAAATTATTTCTCCTACCTACCGGGGTATGTAATTTATCGCCATTTTTTGAAAGGAGACCGACACTGCACTGTACGTGCTCTCTTTACGAGAGATGTAGGCTGTGTGACTGCCTTTATCGCAAAAACCTGATAACTATACCTACTCTCTACGGTCTACCTGTCACTCCCACTGAAACAAGAGCAAGTGTGGTATAAAATTCGTAATCTGTGTTATTTCTGGAGCTATTTATTGATATGATAACTTTACTGAAACTCCTGAAGCCTTTACAGCAAGAAGATTTTACGTACAGACTCAATCATACACATCGGTTTGAGAATGTTATTGTCATTATTTATAATGATTTTCCTATTTTTTCACCTTTTAGCATTGACAAGAACTCTCGACAGTTGCGATTAACCCTTGTAATGGACTACGCACTTAAAAGTCAATATAATGCCGCCGGTTACATATTTTCATTACCTGTATTTGGAAACGGTGATTTATCGAAGACAAATAGTAAGATTATTTTACATTATCTATATACATATAATAAAAGTCTAACTGAGTAGAATCTGTAGATAAATTAAATATTTTCTAATTGATATAGTCATTATTATCGAAACAGTGGCCGAATCAGTGTCATTGATTTTTTTCTGTCCGTCCGTGACCTCATCTCGAGAAAACCACTGCACAGACTTTCATGAAATTTTCGTCGGCTTACTGCAAGAACTCACTAACGGCAAAAAATCACTAAGTACGTTTATAACTCCTTCGTTGGACATCGTCTTAACGAGCTCTATATGATGCAAAAACCCACTAATTTCTAACTGTTCTAATTTAGAAGTTATGACGTTAGCATAAAGTCGATAATTACAATTTTGGCACTTTTGGTTTCATAAAAATCATTAAGTCACTTTGTAAAATTTTAAATAAATCGAAATAGTGAAATAATGGATATTTTCGTTTTTACAAAACTCATTTATGTTATTTCGTGATTTTTTTAAATATGACTTACGAAAATCACTTTAGAACGAAACTTGTTTAAAATTCATTAACTGAGCTTAATTACTTGTTAAAAACAATAATGTTAAACCATTTTAATGGATTCTATCAAATTAAAAATGTGGCAAAGATATTAAAGTTAGTTTGTCAAGAATTAATTATTTTTTTTTAATTATTCATAATAAAATAGTAAATTCATTTTTATATCGATTAAAAGCAGTAAAAAACTTAGGTATGATTAAAATCATTGTCCCTCCATTTTATTATTTAGTGAATTTTTTTATCTTTAGACCAATATATTATTATTTATTATTTATTTATTGGGTGTGATGCCATTGTCGTCCCTAGCTACATCGACCAGTTCTGATACATTGTAGCTACCTTTAAAGTTAATTTAGATTTATCCGCTTAGTCCTGTTGCCTTCAAGAGCTTCCAAATTTTCTGAGCGGAGAGTTTCTGTATCTTTTCTGGTTGCATGATAATATGCTGCCCTAGGTAGATATTTTTACGGTGCATGGGCGATCCGCAGGAGCAGAGAATGTGCATGTCAGATTCCTCTGACTCGTGGCATAGTCTGCACATTGCAGACTGACTGAGGCCGAGGGTAAACATTATATTTTTGAGTTTGCACTGCGAGTATTGGTTACCGCACTGATTTTTTACTTTATAAATGAAACTATTTATTCGGATTTTGTAGCGAATTTATTAAGATTTTGGTTCCCGATGTTTCGAATGTTTTACAGCAATGATGGTCACGGGAGAGACTCTCCCGTCCAAATCCGAAAAGATAGTTTCATTTATAATGTCAAATAGTCGCGTAAACCTAAGAAAATATTATGTTCTTATACTTGTTGAGTTGAAGAATTTGCGATATCCCTTAATTAGTGCTTTGGAGTGAGTTTGTCCATAGGTGAATTGCCACTCTTGAAGTGCTTTGAGATTGCAGTGGTTTTTGAGAATTGAATAGACATGTTGTTTGGCAATACCACAAAATGGCTCGGGGCCACAATGCAGGGTTTCAGCGCCCATCCTTGCCAATCCCTATCTATACCTGAGTGACCCGGAACCCATCTGAGGGTAACTCTTTTAGATGTACCCAGGACATTCAGATTGTCCATACAGTTCTTACCTAACTTAGAGTTGGTCTCAAGAGAATCTTTAGCCAACAATGCTGCTTGGCTATTTGAGAAGATGTAGATATTTTGGTTTTTAAGCTTTCTCTCCAGGATGACCTCAGCGCTTTTGTTAATGGCGAAGACTTCAGCCTAGAAGATCGTGGCCTCCTTGCTGAGATTGATAGGCTCTACGCTTAAGGCCATAGATACCGCACACTATATCAGATGCTTTCTTGGATTCGTCCGTAAAGCAACATGACTGCGCTTCTTGTGATACTCTTGGCGGTTTAGCGACATATCCCGATTGATAATGTCTATTTTGTATAATTTTGTAAAGTTCAACTCTGTGTTCATGCCATTCGTTGGGAAATTTAGAATATTATGTTTGAATGTCGACTATTTTAGACTATGCAACTTTACATTCGATTGTGTACAGAGCCTGTTTCGCTTCTATTCGCACGTGGAGGTATAGCGGAGCTATGTCCAACAATGCATTTAGAGCGTTACCTGGTGCCGAATGGAAAGCCTTCATTAGACATGCCATCCGTTGCACACTGTCTCGTTTGCTCAATGTTGTCTTTTGTTTGGTTTTGTTATGCCATACTACTTATACTTAGGTATATTTTATTATCGGCGGTGTACAACCAAAGAGTGTTTTTGGGTTTGCGGCCTCACTTGGCTTCTGCCATTATTAACAACATAATCAGAGAGCCATTTTGGCCTTTTGTATAATGTCTTACTTGTAACTTTCACCTCAACAGACGTAAGAGTTCCAAGTCAACTTTTGGTCAATAGTGATTCCAAGGTGCTTTAATTCATTTGATAAGTAAAAGATGTCGCCATTGAGTCTGAGTTCGGTCAGCTTTTCAAGCTTTCTTTTCTTATTGAAAGGTACGATTGTTGTTTAATCAGTGTTAAATGATAATTAGTTTTCCCTGCACCACCTTGTGTGTGTGAGTATTGCAAGCTCCTTGTAATCTGGTGGAAATGTGTTCAGGCAGTGACCATTTACTATAACAACAAGGTCATCTGCATAGAGTTGTGTGTCATAGTCGAGATCCGCCATGATTACAAGAAGTAGGCCTTCAGCTAGTGTCCATAATAGGGGTGAGAATACTCCTTAATACTTGTGGACAGCTTTTTCATTCTTTCCTGAAAGGCCAACAACGTATTTGCAAGCCTGTGTTGCAGATATCCATTATCGGCGGTGATCACTTTCTATCAGGTCAGCCTCCTGCCCCTTTGCCCCCTTTTATCCATAAAATAAAACATTATTCCTATTCAAAAAGTATGTATTTCTTAAATTAGACATGGATTTTAAGAAATACTGAATTCAAATCTTGAAGAAAAACCTAATGGCAAGAAGTCATTAACGGTATATTTTTATTTTTTTTTAAATAATTACTCGTTAATAATATAAAAAAAAATACCTGATTTTAATAGTAAAAATATCCAGCAACATAATGGTGTTTTACTTTTCTGTCACATAATCATATCTAAGATTATATAGGGAAAACAATATATCTAAAACTAAAAGTGGCTTTACTCAACATTTTGAATTTGTTGGTTAATGAGTTCTTGCAGTAAGCCGACGTTTTGGTATAATGATAAGTGGTTATCTGGGTTAACATATTATAGGATACTTTTTTACTGTAGAATTTGACTGAAAAATATGTCATTTCTGAATAATCTGTAAAATGCGGAAGTATACTAACGTTTTTTTTATAACATATCTGTGTACCTTAATTGAGTAAAGTACCTATGAGATATAGAGAAATGTTTTTTATGACCTGGTATATCAAATGATACGGTTGTTTTAATGTATACGGTTCCTTAGAGTCATTAATAATAATTGGTTTATAAAACCGCTGAAAGTTGATAGGAGTTCGAGATCATCTCATAGTATAACATGTTCCTAATAAAAATAATTATTTACAGCAAAAGGGAATAAAATTCAAATTATCTATTTTTATAAACTGACGTAGAACGAATATCTACAAAGAATATAAAATGATTGTATTTTGTTAGATGTCTTTCTGCAGTGTAAATAATAATTCACAAAAGTTTCATCGCAAATGGTGATATGCATATTATGCTTTTTTTTTTTTTTTTTTTTTTATGGGACAAAAGGGGCAAACGGGCAGGAGGCTCACCTGATGGTAAGTGATTATCTCCGCCCATGGACATCTGCAACACCACAGGGCTTGCAGATGCGTTGCCGGCCTTTCAGGTAAGGGAGGGAGGGAGGTGGGAGGAGGACGGGAGGAGGGATGGGGAGTGGGCCTCCCGGACTCTCACTTACCGGACGAAACGCGACAGCATAGCTGCCACTTCACGCCGGTCTCCTGTGAGAGAGTGGTACTATACGGGGCGTGCCGGCCCATTCGGCTGCTACCCGAGGGTAACAAGCATGGCACTACCACTACAAAGAGACACTCGTAAATAAATTCATATTTATAAGTTATAAAGGTTTTAAACAAAACTGCTAATAATATAACGTTTTTGCAGCCATCGTAGAAATGGATATGGTCATGTCGTTCGAAATCATAAAGGATGGGTATGGAAGGGATATTATAGACTTAAAGGGATACCAATATTCGTTCGACGTAATAAAAGCTGGCAGTGTTCTTCTAACAAACTTATTTAATGGAAATAGACTATCAAGTGAGTTATATAACAAAACACATATAAGTATTTAATAAAAGTAAATTTTATTTTAACTCGCCACGGCCAGTGAGAGTTAATCGTAGGACTGACGGATTTAACGACACCGACAACTTCTCAACTTTGGTAATATAGAGATCTAAAAAGCACGAAACATGAAAATTATTTAAATAAAAATCCAGAAATGCCTAGGTATAAAAATGTTCAAGGGAAAGCCGGATCGCACCGACTCAGATGTTACACATGTGATGGCATTTGTTGAATCTCCATGATATCTACCATCTTTTTATTTAATTTGTCTAACTGGCATAGTTTATTATCTTTTTAGTACAAGTAAATTTAAAGTACATTTATTCATGATATTTACTTAATTTTATTTAAATACATGTTTTTTTTGAATTTGTTTGATTTGGCAACTACTAGAATAGCTTCTTGCGCGGCCGCAACAGCATCAAAACTTTCAAAAAATTCAAAACCCTAATCTAAATGCCGATAAATTGCACTTCGTGTGGAACTTCGTGTGTTTTAGTTTTTCAATAAAATAGTACTCGAGTACTATTGTGTGTAGAATGCTAATTGTTTTTGCTGGCTCATCATAACGGGCCTTTTTCCCCATGCCAGGTTATATATTTATGTTAATTTAAAGAGCTTTGATTTCAGCTGATAAGCAGTTAAAATAATTACATAGCAAAAGTATCACTACTTACAACTACAAAACTAAATTGTGTAATGAAATAAAAAGTAACAATCTAAATAAATATTTTTCAGGTGACACTTTGCTTGCTTTGCTTAATCAAAACTGGAAACTTTGGTCTGCACAGTATGAACGATTTATATATGACAAGCTTAATGATAAAATTTTTAATGCAGTAAGGACACATCTACATTTGCAACCCCTGGAAACAATTTCTTTGGCATATTAATTAAAAAGAATATTATAATTTTCTTATGAGAATAAAGTTCAATTAAATGCATATTGTGTAAAAGTAAATTGTTGTAATTTAATTCTATACCTAATAGTTTTAACTAAAATAAGATTCTCCCATTTAATATAATCAAGCTTGCCGTGCTTTACATTTATAATACAATTATATTTTTTGGTGAATACGAAAAACAAACGAGATTCATAACATAATAATTGTATAATATGATAACGTTATGGATGACGTGAAGCTAATAAAAAGTAATTTATCAATAGTTAAATGAGTTTTTCATTTATTTTAGCCGATAATCAAATAATTATAAAAAATGACGTGTGTATGTGTACATCGCTGTACACTGTACGCTCAGTGCCAGATTGAGCAAGCGCGGGGCCCGTAGCAAATTATTTCCAAAGGCCCTTGCTCTGCAATGGGTTTCATTACATTTTATAAGGCAAAGTCCTCCGCCACGTCTGACTGTCTGTCTGTCGTTCTGTCTGTTCGCGATAAACTCAAAAACTGCTGCACCGATTTTCATGCTGTTTCCACCAATAGATAGAGTGGTTCTCGAGGAAGATTTAAGCGTATAATTTGTCAAGTTATTGTGTACATTTACTAGGGGAACCCACGGCTTCACTTTTCACAATTTCGTGGTTGTTATACAGGTTAGTAGATAGTAGTACTATTCACGGGGGGTAAGGGGCGACAATAACAACTAGTCGGCCTCCGAAGTCAACGTCACCTGCACGGGTAACCCCGGCTAGATAACGAACGAAGCTCTGGCGACCGATTAGTTGCGGAATAACCTGACAGGGCCACCTGTTTAAAGGTTATTTGGACCCTAGGCTTCAGCACCCAGGTTTTTTTTTACTTTGAATCCGTTCTAAATTCTACACATTTATACGAGCAACTTTTCGTAATACTTGTGCGATCACCGAATGAAATTCTGTGTTTTATTTTCGTCAAGAATTGAAAGTAATCGGTCACCAATTCTGACGTGGATTGTGTTAGTAAGAAACGGTGTAATGTTTCACGTTTTTTGACATAAAGGAAATTCAACCAATACCACGTCTCAATAAGCTTCACTCAAAAAATTACGCTCAGACAGACGTCCGGGCCTAAATATGCGAGGCCCCTTTATGCGTGGGGCCCGTAGCAATTGCTACTCTTGCTACTATTTATAATCCGCCGATGTCTACGCAGTATAATATTATATTCTTAAACATTTAAGACGTTCTCGCCTCGCTTACTTAGTAGTAGTTCGTTACTACATAATAATTTAAATTGTTGGCTATAGATTCTCTTGAAACCAACTCAAAGTTGGTTAAGAACTGCATGGACAATCTGAATGTCCTGGGTACATCCAACAGAGTTACCCTGAGATGGGTTCCAGGTCACTAAGGTATAGATGGGAACGAAAAGACAGATGCCTTGGCAAGAATGGGCGCTGATATCCCTCAATGCGGCTCCCAGCCATTTTGTGGTATTGCCTAACAACACGCCTATTCAATTCTCAAAAACCACTGCAATCTTAAAGCAATTCAAGTGGACTGCCACAGTCCACTTCTGGACAAACTCACTCAAAAGCGTTAATTAAACGACATCGCAAAAACTTTACAAAAGAGTTGCTTTAACTAAAAAAATATAAAACTAGTGCAGTAACCAGGATACTCACGGACCAACTGCCAACTCAATAAACATATGCCTATCCTCGGCTTCAGTCAGTCCGCAATGTGCAGACTGTGCCATGAGTCAGAGGAATCTGCTATGCACATTCTCTGCTCGTGCGGACCTCTAATGCACCGCAGAAGTATCTTTCTAGGGCAGCTTATCATGCAACCTGAGGAGATATAGAAGCTCTCCGCTCAGAAATTCTGGAAGTTCCTGGAGGCAACAGGACTAAGCGGAGAACTTTAAAAACACTTAAAGGGAGCTACAATGGATCAACACTGGTCGACGTAGGGCCTACCTCAGCACCATACCCAATCAATGCAATAATAAATACTACGTAATATTATATAAGGTTATACAGCAGAATTGGAAATCATTGACAATTGAATCTGTACTTGGTTTAGTAAATATCAAAAAAATATTTGATTCTATTCTAATTTAAAATGCAATAATAAATTAAAAAAAATACGTATTTAATATTATAATGGCTGAAATTTATTATAAAATAATCTTGCAATATTACAAAAAATATTTTATATATTTATTTATTATTTATGTAATTATTCTAAAACAAAAAATTTTATATTTGGAAGTGGATGCAATATTTTCTTGTAGGTATAATTCAATTTAGCGCTCTGTTCCATGACCAATAACAATATGAAAACCTTCTGAAGCATAAATTCTTTGTGAATATGATTTTTAGTTTTATAATTATTAAAAGTTTAAATATATTTCTTTATTATATGGCTTAGTAACGGTTGTACTTAATAGGAGGTAAAAAATGCATCTATATCATAATTATTCAGCACAAGTTAGGTGTCCCCTATGTGTTAACTCTTTAGAAAAACTAAAAAAAAATGCAAATTAATGCACTAAAGAGTAATTGCAAATAAGCTTTTATTTTAAACCTCATAGCCGCTGGCATTTTGTCTATCTGTCTGTCTGTAATCTCATCACGAGAAAACTACTGGACAAATTTTGATGAAATATGGTATGTTAATAGCTTGTTATTCGGGCCAGTATATATGATACTTTTTACTCCGGAAAAATAAACATCATCTCTGAAAAATTTAAGCAATTAAAGTATGTGCGCGGAAAGAAAATAATATTAAAAAAAAATCAAAATTATATTAACAAACGTTGGTACCTACTAACAATCAAAAAAGGTCTTGTATCGTGTAGTGAGGATTCCGTAGTCATTAAATTATATGGTTGAAATTTCTTTTTTTAATGTTGGGAAATGCATTTACGTATCAATGCATGCATACAGGTATATATTCTCTTACTGGCCAAAAAAGCACTAGTACTTAATTAAACCCAACGGAAATAACGTACATGTATGTATACTTATAGTCTCTATGACTCTCATGACGCTTAAGCGGCGGGCCTGCGGAAGTATACCATAATAAGTAATAACCATAGGGGTTGAGCAATAACATGGGGTTACTATCACGATTCAACCTCTCGTTTTAGTCAGAGTAGTATAAGAAGTAACTCGCATCACCGACAGTTGAGGTGGACAAGTTTCTTGCCTTTCCACCTGGCTGAATTACCGTAGATACGCTATATCAACGTAAACTTTTGAGCTACTTTTGTAATCATTAAATAAAAATGGGCTATGGGTAATTATTTTATTTAATGCTAGCGCAGACGTAGCCGCGTTTTGTTATCACATGCATAAAAATAGTTTATTTTATTGAAAAACACCATAATCACAGTATTGTATGGAATGGTAGTGGCTATGATGTACGGTCGCACACCGGGAGGTTCTGGATTCGAATGCCAGCCAGCCCAGAGTTGGGAAGTTGCGTCGGTCCTGCGCCTTAGCTCTCACTGATCGTGTCGAGCAGTCTCACCGGAATATGAGAGTGATAGGAATAGAGAGTGCACTTGTGTCTGCGCGTAGACTTGTGCACCATAATAATATCTCCTCCGCAGTTAGCTATTCTCAATGAGATTAGTAACCGTGGCCGTAATCGGTCGGAAGGACATCATCATCATCATTCATGGAAACATCCCCTTATATTATTGATACCTTCCATTGTTAGTATATTTTATTTTACTGAAAAAATGTACGTGTTAAAATATTAAGTATATTATTATTTTTATATTATTAACTCCGCAGACAGAAGGGGTGACAAGCCTTCGGATATGGAACCCTAAAAGTAAAAATTATATTTAAATATGCTGTGTGATTAAACTAAAAGTCAGTCTTAAAATTATTTTTAAGGTGTATTGTACGATTATACAAAAGCAAAATGACTAAATTTTGTATTGGTGTGCTGTTCATATTTGCTCAATTTTTGCTAATTTTAGGAAAATGTAAGTATATAAGTATATATTGAATCACGATTTAGAATCTAGAAATAATCCCAGCAGATTCTTATAATTGTTGAGACTCATTCTAAGAAGCTTATGTAAATATTTTATGTTTATTTGTTTTTCTTTTTTTACGTATCAGCCATTGAAACTGCTAGTAAACTCGCAAATATTTTTACTTCAGTTATTATACCACAGTACCTGGATGACCGAGCTTTGCTAAATAGATACATATTTGATTAATCTATCAATTTGTAAACATAATCAAAATACCTGGCTGGCACCGACTTCAAAATTAACAAAGTCCTTAAAAGTATTATTTTCTACTTTTTAGTTTAGATTTATTAAGTTTGGAAGTCGGTTTTTGTTTTTTTGTTAAAAATAATTTATTTTAAAATTTTTAGCGGAAAGTAGATACGTATTGTGTTAATGACTATAAAAATTTACCTTCTATTATGAGGTAAGCCTAATAGCCTCAAAGTATACAACTATCGGTCCATAATTGCGTATTATACTAAAAGAATTTTCTTTAAACTGCTAACCGTTGAGGAGTTGTACCTTCCATCATCAGTTACGGTACGTGACTCAAATATCCATATAGCGTTTAAAAGATTCGGCCGAGCATCGTCAATTTGCTCCTAAGAATTGAAGAGTTCCGATACTTTGTCATGGATCCCATCATCAGAACCTTACCAAACTCTCATCAAACTACCCTTGAAGTATATCCTTTCCATTAAAAAAAGAATCATCAAAATCGGTTGGCGTGATATTGAGTTATTCGTCCATTTGTCGCGCAAATACTTAATGCAAATTTAAGACTTTTATGGTTTTCTCATGGATGCCATTGTCAGAACTGGAAAATATTAAAATGGGACCACATAGGAAGCACTACCATTCAAATAAAAAAAGAATCGTCAAAATCGGTTCACCCAGTTCAAAGTTATGAGCTAACATAAAAAACATAAAAAAAAAGAAAAAATACAGACGAATTGATAACCTCCTCTTTTTGGAAGTCGGTTGAAAATAAATAAGTTTGGGAATTTTTAACTTCAATGATATGTTTTTTCCTAATTGATGCGCCAAATTTCGTATTTTTGAACTGCTAAAAAAACTAGATAATTATATTTTTACCTAGAGACTCACGCTTGCTCCGTTCGGAATCATCCCCATGAACACTTTTTTTTAATTTATATTAATTGAAGTACCAATAAAAATTACAAAATTAAGTATAATACTTAAAGCTAAATAACATACAAATAATCATAATAATTGTACTTTTAATTATAGGTAATTAAAAATTTGCTGCTTTTATGTTGTTGTTGGGCTTTAAACATTAGATAATTTAATTTTTGAATTATAATATCTTTATATTTTCAGATACATCTTTAGAACCACTTAAATGTTCCTTTGATGACTCGCAATGTTTAGAAGAGAAATTTCTCTCGATGTGGGGTAATTTAATGGACGGAATTCCTGAATTAGGGATTGAAAGACTGGATAAAATGTATTTGGGAAATATGACTACATCGAATCTTGGGCTAAATTACAAAGTAACCAACGTAGAAGTAGAAGGATTAAGAAATATAACTATTGAGAGTTTTAAGTAAGTATATGTTATTCATATAGATATAATGTATCAGAAGTAACACTAATAAAATACTAATAATACTGTAATAATAATGTTTTCCGACCAATTCCGGCCATAGTACCCTATCTCATTGAGACTAAAAAACTGCGCAGGAGATATTATAGTGCACAAGTGCACGCGCAGACACAAGTACACTGTCTATTCCCATCACTCTAAATTCTAATATTCCGGGGGGACGAATACTTGAAACGACCAGGGAGAGTTTGCGATCGCGGGCCCGATCGCGGTAAAATTTTGCCTATTTAAAAATATATGTGTGCATTGACACACTTTTTTATGTATTACCTTGGTACTATCTATATTTCGGTAAAATAAACACGTTTTCTTGCCATTAAATGAAATTAATTTTTAAAACTTTTTTATTCCCGCGAAAATGCTGTCAGCCCTTTCTATGACGTAATATTGGTATTATACTCGTTCAACGTTAACTGCCATAAATATTTGCTGTTTTTTGGAAAAATAATGAATTACAATTTTTTACTGATACCTGGCACTTACGTACAGAAACAGTATAATATAACAAGTATTACTTACAAAGATTTTTTAAAATTCCGAAATTCGAAAGAACAGAAGTCTGGGTTACATGCAAAGATCTTTGCAGCCATCATTGAATAAAGTTTTGACCGATTCGTACTATCTGCTTTGACAAAACCGGTTTGCATTTAAATAAATAAATAGGTAGGTACAAATGAAATGCACTGATGAAAGAACACAATTATTACTCCTTGAAGTTATATTTGATGGATATTATGTACCTCACCGTCCGGTGTCAAAACAGTAAACATACCTTGTCATTGTGCTCGCAGAAAATAATCGAAAACATAGCGAATTCTAGTTAAAACTTCAAGAAAGTGCTAATCAACCATAAATACTTCAAAAAAACGCAAGAATATACCAGATATTTGTACATCAAAAGTGGCCACCTGGAAATCAAGAGGTTATAATTATTGACAGTTGTCATAATCATTCAACAATCAACTGACAGCCAACAACTACAACGAGTGAGTACAGACAACATAACAGCGAAAATCGAGACAAGCGTCAAAGTCAAAGTCAACATCACTAGTGACAATAGACAAATTGTTGTTGTGTTGCCACTGCATAAGGGTTGCCACTTAGGGAAATCTCTTTCAAAAACATGGAGAATCCTATTTCAATGGAACTATTGCTTAGTAAAATAAAAGAACAAATGGCATTGCAAACTATTGAAATAACTGACTCGGTTACCAAAAGCGTTACCCAAAGTGTCACCAAGAGCATGAATGAGAAATTATCAGTGGTTTTAGAAGAAAATAAGATTTTAAAAAATAAAATCGAAACAATGCAACAAAAAATCAATGTATTAGAGGACGAGAAAAGAAAAACAAACTTAATATTCTTTGGAGTGCGCGAAAATGGAGCACCAGGGTCATTAATCGATTATATCATAAAAATAATTGAAACGGAAATTAAAATAACCATTGAGCCATTCGAAATAAGCAAAGCCCATAGATTAGGGCCAAAGGGAGATAAAACTCGACCCTTACTTGTGAGTTTTACTACATTATGGAAAAGGAATTTAGTATTTAGAAATAAAAATAAGTTTGGCTCGGGTATCTACCTTAAGGAAGATTTCTCAAAAGAAACCATAGAAAAAAGGAAAGAGCTGACACCCCAAATGCTACAAGAACGAAAAAAGGGCAAAATAGCCTACATAAAGAAAGACAAATTGATAGTGAAAGACCCAAAAGAAGACAACTCAGTGAAAAGAAAACGAGATAAAATAGAATCTCCCAACAAGTCACCAAATCAAATATCCAAACCGGCACCAAAGAAAATGAATAAAGTCAACCTAGACAACTTCATAACTAGGGGCAGATCATCATCACTCTCACTATCAGGGACAAAAAACTAACCAGCATCGACAACCGGACAACAACAAAACCAAATATAAACAAACAACTACTACTATTAGAAAAAATAAAATGGACCGTCATCGGACTCAGTGAAGTAAGAAGATGCGGAGAGTATATAGAGGAGCATGACGAATTTATCTTGTACTATAAAGGCGAAACGCCAGGAAAACATGGAGTGGGATTCATAATTCGAAAAGAACTTAAAGATCAAATTGAAGAGATAATTGGAATATCTGAACGCATCGCTATATTAAATATGTCATTATCTGACGAAAAATGGTCCATAGTACAGATATATTCTCCCACTGAATGTTCTACCCGAAAAGAAATAGATTCATTTTACCACAAACTAAACTCTGTTTTAAAAGAACGTACACACAAAAATCTAATACTGATGGGCGATTTTAATGCAAGGGTAGGAGCAAGAATGCCAGGTGAAGAAATCGTATTAGGGCCCTTCAGCTATGGAGAAAGAACGCGAAATGGCGAAAAATTAATGGAACTGGCTTATGAATATAATTTAAAAATTCTCAACACCTATTATAAGAACCGTAGTAGATGGACATGGCTATCACCAGGCGGTCGATACCAAAATGAGATAGACTACATTCTAACCAACAAAGTGAACATGTTCGAAGACTGCAGGAATGTCAAAAAAATCAACTTCAATAGCAACCACAGAATGATTAGAGCGAAACTAAAAATAATACATGAGAAGAAACGAAGACAATTTAAAACAAAATTTCACACTAAAGAACAAAATATACAAATGCATGAACTCAAACTACAACTTGAAAAATTCACAGAAGCTTTCGACAAACTCCATCTTCAGGACAAATATAACGAACTAACTAACATTCTAAATAACGCAGTCAAAGGCAACATTAATAAAGACGCTAAGAAGAAAAAGAAGATATCGGAACCAACTCAAAAACTTTTAGACAGAAGAGCCGAACTTATAGGTTCAATAATGAAGTCCAAATCAATAAGATCAGAGATATCCTCTCTCAGCAAACAGATCACACTAAGTATGAGGAAAGACCGACAAATACACAGACTAAAGACATTTGAAAGGCACATAGCAAACACGGGAGGCATAAAAAAGGCCATACGAACTCTGTCAGACAAAAAAGAATGGGTGCCAAAATTACAAAACAAACATGGAATATGTATAACTAAACGGCCAGACATTCTTGCCACAGCTACGGATTTCTACAGAGATCTCTTCAAGAGCAGACATGACTACCCAGAAGCAAACCTATCAAGTGTTGATAGTGTACCAACAATTTTGTTAAGGGAAGTAGAAAGGGCTATCGAAACGCAGAAAAAAGATAAATCACCGGGGCCAGACAATATGACAAACGAATTTCTAATAATGTGCAAAGATGTGGTCGCTAATATTCTTACGAAAATATTTAATGAAGTACTGGAAAGCGAATACATTCCGAAACAATGGCTGACGTCTACTATAACTTTAGTGTACAAGAAAGGAGATATAAACAACGTCGAAAATTATAGGCCAATAAGTCTCATGTCGAACTTATACAAAATCTTTGCCAAGATAATTCTCCACCGTATAACTAAGAAGCTTGATGAGAACCAACCGAGAGAGCAAGCTGGATTCAGAAGTGGCTACTCTACTCTAGATCACATACATGTCGTAAAACAAATTATTGAAAAAAGTAAAGAGTACAATATGCCTCTTTACTGCTGCTTTGTTGATTACAGCAAGGCGTTTGATTCGCTCGAACACGAAAAAATTTGGCAAGCTCTGAAAAATCAAGGAATTGAAAACAAGTACACAAGAATAATAAGAACCATATATAGACAGAGTACCGCAAAAGTGAAACTAGAAAGAGAAGGCAAAGAAATACGAATAGAGAGAGGAGTACGCCAAGGAGACCCGTTATCACCCAAGTTGTTTTCGGCAGTCCTAGAAGAAATATTTCGACTTTTAGATTGGGAAAAGTACGGCGTAAATATTAATGGCGAAAAACTCACCCATTTAAGATTCGCTGATGACCTCATAATTATTTCCAACACTCCGACTGAACTAGCCCGGATGATTCAAGATCTTGATAATGAAAGCCGCAAGGTAGGATTGATGATGAACACACTCAAAACAAAACTTATGACGAACACAAAGATTGAACCAATCATAATAAATGGACAATCCATCGAGTATGTTCAGGAATACACTTATCTTGGACAAGTTATCTCGCCGACTTACCAAACAACCAAAGAAATAGAAACAAGAATAGGAAATGCTTGGAAAAGGTACTGGACATTCAAAGAAATAATGAAAAGCAATGAAATGAGTATGAACATCAAAAAGAAACTATATAACACATGTATTCTTCCCGTACTAACTTATGGATGCCAAACATGGGCCCTCACTAAAGCACACTACAAAAAGCTAGAGGTATGTCAGAGATCTATGGAGAGAAGTATGTTAAACATAAAGAGATCGGACAGAATAAAAAACTTGGCAATAAGAAGAGCAACAAAAATAGAAAATATCACATATACGATACGGAAAAACAAATGGAGATGGACAGGGCATACTATAAGAGGGTCTGAAAAATGGAGTAAATCTGTCATAAATTGGTACCCCATAAACAAGAAAAGAAATCGCGGAGGCCAATATAAAAGATGGGAAGACGATATAAAAGCCGTGGCAGGAAAAATGTGGTCAAGAATTGCGAGAGAAAGGAATGATTGGAAGAAGTTGGAAGAGGCCTATGCCAAAAAAGGGCAAACGGATACGATTGTTGATGAAGTAGAACTAAGTTAAGATTATAAGGAAAAACTGTTAAACTATCTGAAATAAAGGCTTTTATTATTTTATTATTATTATTATATGTACCTCTCCTAGGTACATTGAACTGACAGTTTTTGCCTACATAATGTCACACCATGGCGGCTCGTGTTTTATTTTTAATTTTAATATACTTAGTAAAACAATAATTTGCTTTTATGACTCAAAATAAGAATATTTTAATATATTTCTAAATAAGTTTAAATTTTTATAATATTTCATAATTTATTTTTCTCTCCGGAAGTACCTTTTTCGCAGCGACCCGTAAAGCACAGGACGGCTTTACGTGCTTTCCGGGACACGGGGATGACTCACCGCCAAATTCCCAAGTGAGAGTTACTAAACAGAAAGACTCATTAACTAAACTGGGACTCGAACCCAGGACCTCTCGATGTGTACATGCTAGCCATTACACCAGCGAGGCAGTAATACTATAATAACAAATTAAATATACTTTAACTATAATAACTATATGTGCGGTGACTTTAAATTTGACATATTTTTTTAACAGAATTGACATGCGCTTGAAATTCATAGAACTTTTGTACCGGACCACTTTGATCAACCGTTCTGACTATGAAGCGGATGGCGCCGTCTTGTCTATTCCCGTATATGGATCTGGCAAGACATCTGCAACTAGGAGTAAGTATTTTCTAATAGCTCTAGAGAATACTCTTGGGGTAACTTTGTCAAAAAATTAAGTGCCCACTCTTGCTAATTACATTTAAGTCACTTTCTGTAATTTAGGTGCAATAAGTAAGTAATAGTATATAATTATTAGAACAGGTAGCTTAATGTATGGTATGGTATGGTATGGTATGGTATGAGCGGGCTGGTTTCCGCAACTCGACGACTGCGCGCCTATTTTGCGTGTGTGAGAAATTTACTCCTGCCACCCCAGCTCCTCCAAGAACTTCAGAAGTCTTTTAGGCTTCTTAAAGATCTCCGGGAGTGTCGTTGGGGTGCCAAGATGTTGTGCCCGGTAAGCCGCTACACCTGAACAATTTAAAAGTAGCTTAATGTAGTTGTTGCACTTTAAAAAGTTGTAGGTATAATGTTAGACAGTCCTTTTTTTCACCTTTGGAGATGCACTAATGCTTGTCGCATGTAGAAAACAGGGTGGGGCTCACCGGCAAGTTAGTACTACCCACTAAAACCCAAGCATCCATCATCCGTGTTAATGGTACGCCACAGGATCGCTTGCGCATTCAACCACGTTGCCCCTACGTTAGGTCTGTCGAAGTTTACCACACAGCCAAGAGGTTGCTCCACAATCCACTCTCAGAGAAGTAGAAAGTGCAACCCACATGACGGCTCATTTGGGTCAGTTGGTAGTGACCCTACTGCCTGCGCCAGCGGTCGCGGGTTCGAGTCCCGCTGGGGGCATTCATTTGCCAATCACGAATGTTTGTATCCCTTCATGGGTGTTTATATTAATAATATATATGTATTTAGAATTTATATGTGTAGTATATCAACTATCTGGTATCCGTAACACAAGCACGTTACGTAGCTTACTGCGGAACTAGATGGCGCTGTTGTAATAATGTCCCAACACCGCCCACCAAGGTGGGTCCTCGTGAACGCACGTTGGGGTTTGTTAGACAGGCCTTACCTTTAGGTTAGGGCGATTTATCGCCTCCCCGCTCTTTTATTAAAGGATTTCTCAATATTTCTTCCAAGTCTGTATTAATTGTTTTTTTAGCTGTAAATTTTAATCAAATAACATACATATTTTATTAATATATTATGTATGAAACATACAAATATACTTTACTACTATTAAAGAAAATATTTATTTTACAGAAAGCATTCTCTTCAATATAGTGACTTTCTTTGATGTTACAAATATTGATGGCAAGGATTTCTTAGATTTAAAAAATTTTTTCTATGGGTACGATGTACAAGACCGTGTGGTCTACGAGTATGGCAATATATACAATGGAGATAAGAAGAAAAGTGAGTTTTTAGTATATAGACATTCTTTATAGAATAGTAGTGTAAAAGTGTAGTTTTAAAAATAAGCTTTTAATAATAAGAAGAAAATTAAATATTTAATTAAAAGTAATTGTAACAAAAAAAAAAGAACAATTTTTTTTATAATTACTTTTGTCGAGTGTTACTTATGTCGAGTTATGTAATTTTTATCCTTATTTATCGACACATGTAATTAATTTATGAATTTAGTTTAATAATTTTAAGATTGTTTACTTCTTTTTAGAGCATATAAATAAAAGCTTAGAATAATAAAAAGCATAGAAAGACAGTTTCATACATAAATCAATCACAATGTGTCGCGTTATTACAACCGAAGGCACGCACATATAATACAGTCACATATCTAGTCAACAAGTTCAAAAACGTGTTAAATAGAAATAAAGCTTCTAAAAATATGTGCGATAGCTCATTCGATTTGGAATGACGTCTAGAAAAATGTTTTTTAAGGGTATATTAGCACATAAAAAATTGCGATTGTTATTAACAAAATAAGATAAAAAAAAATGATATTTCGTTTTTTGTCAATAACTCGAAAAATATTAATATTTAGGAAATTTTGAAAAAAGCTCGTTAAAGAGGAGGAAATTTCAAATGAAAAAGTCCGAACTCTCGGAACTCTATGTCCATTATTTATAATTTTAATTTGACGTTGAAAATAGAGCTGTTACGGCATGCACGCGCCGCCGCTAAAGAGAGCTCAGCAATAAAAATATTTTTTTTTATAACAAAATGTGATTTTAAAAATTTGAAAAAAATCTAGTTTCTTCTTAACATTTGAAAGAATCGAGCCCTGAAGAAAAAAAAGTTTAACCACCATTTTTCAAAAAGCATTATCAGCATTTTTTTGATTTTTAATTTTTCAATTGTTATAAAAACTCATAATTAGCAAATTAATAAACTTTTATTAAAATTTATCGCACTATCTTATGAAGTATATAATATATCAAAAGAGCTCCACGAAGTTTAAAATTTATAGGGCAATTATTTATACCTTTCATCCCATTGTTTATGCCAATGGAGATTGGGAAAAAATTTGTTAGTTAACAATTGAATAGCTTTTTGAAAAATGGTGGTTAAACTTTTTTTTCTTCAGGGCTCGATTCTTTCAAGTGTTAAGAAGATACTAGATTTTTTTCAAATTTTTAAAATCACATTTTATGTTATAAAAAAAATATTTTAATTGCTGAGCTCTCTTTAGCGGCGGTGCGTGCATGCCGTAACAGCTCTATTTTCAACGTTAAATTAAAATTATAAATAATGGAGATAGAGTTCCGAGAGCTGAGACTTTTTCATTGGAAATTTCCTCCTCTTTAACGAGCTTTTTTCAAAATTGCCTAAATATTAATATTTTTTGAGTTATTAACAAAAAACGAAATATCATTTTTTTTTTCATCTTATTTTGTTAATAACAATCGCAATTTTTTATGTGCTAATATACCCTTAAAAACATTTTTCTACACGTCATTCCCAATCGAATGAGCTATCGCACATATTTTTAGGAGCTTTATTTCTATTTAACACGTTTTTGAACTTGTTGACTAGACTACAAGTTGTAACAAGACTTTATCGAGACAGGAAACGTATTCGGCTATAAGGCCAGATTGAAATGGATTTAATTCGCTTAGGCCTACTCACTTTCTATGCGTTTTTATACTAAGAATAAAAGCATGTTTTAAAAACAACTTTTTACACGAACAAAATATACCTAACTTCATTTGGTGTTTTTAACATTTTAAAATATTTTTTTCAGGCGAAAACTTGCTGAATTTTTTGAATCGAAACTGGATACTGATATCACAGAATTTTGGAAAAAAATTATTAGATATAGTAGCAAATAAAATTTACAACGCTTTTAAAACTTATCTGCGTCATCATGCCTTAGACGAAATATTTATAATGTAGTTTATTCTTCAGAAGAGTAGAATATGTAAGGCTACTGTCAAAGTGCTCTCAAAAAGATTTAGACAACTGTTCAGTTTATCAATTTGTAATATAAATAAAGTTACTTATTATTTTAATTATTTTTTTATTTTCGCATTGCTGGGGTTCACTTTGCATTAATTATTGAGGAGAACAGCTTTTGAACGATGAATATAAAATATGCGTGGGTGAAGATTGAATTAGGATTGTTTTAATACTATTGTGTTGTAGGCTCTATCATAGATTTTCTCTATCTATATTTTGTTATTTTTTTATGTCCATATTCTTAGTTGTTAGTCTTGGAGTATGGTATCAGAATTTAAATATAAA
Organism: Boloria euphrosyne; assembly: GCA_951802675.2. Classification (NCBI taxonomy): domain Eukaryota; kingdom Metazoa; phylum Arthropoda; class Insecta; order Lepidoptera; family Nymphalidae; genus Boloria; species Boloria euphrosyne. The sequence goes on along the minus strand of OX637879.1, from coordinate 5,653,517 downwards.
AAATATTTTTTTTTGTAACCATATTATGCGTTAAACGTAACGCAACGAGCACGAGCAATGTGAGGATAAGTGGCTCTTGCTTTATAAATAAATAATAAATATGTTGGGACGTTATTAACAACAGCTAAATATACCCGCTTACAACTGCAACGTCATTTTAGTTTTAACGTTTATTACTTTAAACTTAACCATCGGCATAAACTAGAATTAAAGATTTACACTTGAAATAAAGATAAATTGGTGACACCTAACTATTGGCTGCAAAAAGTAAACATATCGTTTATGGGAAAAGGTACGTGTACCGTGTACGTATGTTTAATAGAATACTGTAGTCAATTTTGAGCTTGCCCTTCAAACAATTTAAATCTAAATTACACCATAGCCGAAAACTTTGAAGATATAAATGTATGGGATTAATATGTGCTTGGGTCTCACGTAGGATAAATAGATGATAATTGTATTGTATTGTATTGTATTGCAATATTGAATCCAATTTTATTTTAAAAGGCCAACTGTTGAATTTCTTGCCGGCTCTTCTCAGCTGAACTGTCTTCCGTCGGTAGTAGCTTCCTATTTACCATACGGCCCGAGGTAACAAGGCTACTAGGGGCTGCGAAGCTTTCTTCATTTTTTATTATATTTTAATTGACATTTAAATTAAAAAAAATTGTTTACAAGCCGTCAACACTAACTAGACCAGTAAAAATAGAATTTAAGCTCGCACGCTCGCGGGCGTTAATAACCATCACGTGGGCGTTTTATACCATGATAAATAAAACAATACCTAAATTATTGTGAATTCTAATAGCTCACGTTCTCTTTTAGATAAACTGTTTAATGCTGATTGTTATATTTACTAAATAAAAATTATAAGTTTTTTGTAAGAACAAAGCTGTTGTCATCAATGGGCGTTATTACACTATCATAGGGCGTCATTACCCTTTATTGTTTAATAACGCCTAATGTATGGTAGAATCTTATTTTTATGCAACCACAGCCGCCATGTTATTTGTTTTTATTAACCCTTAATATAATGTATTTTTTGCGTATAGCAAAAAACGGGCGGTATTAAACGTAGTATGTTTAACAACGCTCAAAAAACGTTTTTAAAAACATGTTATTAGCACGGAAATCATAAAGGGTTACACATCTTAATCTATTATATTTCGATGAAGAATACTATGTCGAATCTCTTAATCTGGTTATTCGTTCCATTTAAATACCAATTATAGAAAAAAAAGACTTGTGGCACTCGGAGACTGCCGCTTTAAAGCTATTGCATAGCTGTTTTAATCAACTTATGCAATTATAATTATTTATTTATTTTATTTATGCAGTATTTTTTTTCTTTTGTTTTTTATCTTTAATATTAATTCAAGTTACACTTTTTGAGCGTGGTGACCGATAAGAAAACAATTTTTTTTCTTTTATTAAATAAATGAGAAGTTAATATTGTTCAAAATATTTTTACTATCTATTGAAAAAAACCCGGATGTCCGCCACCTTGGATTTGAAAATGGGCCTCATTTTCGCAATCAGCATCCCGAGAAACTTCGAAAATGACACCCATGTCATTATTGAAAAAAAACCGGATATCTGCCATCTTGGATTTGAAAATGGACCTCATTTTCGCAATCAGCACCCCGAGAAACCTCGAAAATGACATCCATGTTATTATTGAAAAAAACCCGAATGTCCGCCATCGTGGATTTGAAAATGGACCTCATTTTCGCAATCAGCACAAAATGTGTTAGGTTATTTTCGTTACGGAATTTCTGGATTCGGTCTCCACGCTCAAGGCCCGCGATAGAAGATATGCAATAGCTTAAAACTAACTTTTTTTGTTAGGTGGGCGTTATACCTTCAGGTACTTTACGTGAAAATATATGCGCGGGAAGTAAATAATATTAAAACTGAGAAAAAAATCAAAATTATATTAACAAACGTTGGTACCTACTAATAAACAAAAAAGGTCTTGTATTCATGTAGTGAGGATTCCGTAGTCATTAAATTATATGGTTGAAATTTCTTTTTTTAATGTTGGGAAATGCATTTACGCATCAATGCATGCATACAGGTATATATTCTCTTACTGGCGAAAAACTACTAGTACTTACTTAAACTCAACGGAAATAACGTATGTTTGTATACTTATAGTCTCAATGACTCTCATGATGCGCGGGCCTGCGGAAGTACCATACAATAATAAGTAATAACCATAGGGGTTGAGCAATAACATGGGGTTACTATCACGATTCAACCTCTCGTTTAAGGCAGAGTAGACATGCCTTTTCACCCGGCTAAATTACCGTGGATACGCTACATCAAGGTATACTCGTGAGAATCTTTTGTAATCATTTAAAAAAAATGGGCTATGTGTAATTATTTTATTTAATACTAGCGCAGACATAGCCACCTTTTGTTATCACATGCATACAAATAAAATATTAAAACATCATAAACACAGAGGTTTCGTTCGTTTCAGCCCAAATACGTCCACTGCTGGACATAGGCCTCCCCCAAAGTTTTCCACAACAACCGGTCTTGCGCCATCCGCATCCAGTGGGCTCCCGCGACTTTGACCAGGTCGTCGGTCCACCTTGTGGGAGGCCTGCCCACGCCTCGCTTTCCGGTACGTGGCCGCCACTCCAGAACTTTGCGACCCCATCGACCGTCTGTTCTGCGAGCGATGTGCCCCGCCCACTGCCACTTGAGTTTTGCTATTTGAAAGGCTATGTCGGTGACCTTGGTCCTTCTGCGGATCTCCTCATTCCTGATTCGATCTCGCAGGGAAACCCCGAGCATAGCCCTCTCCATTGCCCTCTGTGTGGCCTTGAGCTTTCTTATGAGGCCCATCGTGAGCGGCCACGTCTCTGTCCCGTATGTCATCACTGGCAACACACACTGGTCAAAGACTAGACACAGAGGTATTGTATGAAAACTGCCTCGGTGATGTAGTGGCTATGATGTACGGTCGCACACCCGGAGGTCCTGGATTCGAGTGCCGGGTCGGGCCAAGTTTAGATATTGAGTCTTTATGTTTCGTGAGCCTCCGTAACAGCCCAGAGTTGGAAGTTGCCGGTGAGTCACCCTCATGCCTCGGAGAGCACGTAAAGCCGTCGGTCCTGCGCCTTAACTCTCACTGGTCGTGTCGAGCAGTCTCACCGGAATATGAGAGTGATAGGAGTAGAGAGTGCACTTGTGTCTGCGCGTACACTCGTGCACCATAATGTCTCCTCTGGAGTCAGTAACTCTGAATGAGATGGGTCACCGTGGCCGTAATCGGTCGGAGGGACATCATCATCATCATTTATGGAAGCATCCCCTTATATTATTAATACCTTCCATTGTTATTATATTTTATTTAGCTGAAAAAATCTACGTGTTAAAATAATATGCATATAATCTCCGCAGACAGAAGGGGTTCACGGGGTCAAGCCTTCGGATATGGAACCCTAAAAGTAATAATTATATTTAAATATGCTGTGTGATTTAACTACAAGTCAGTCTTAAAATTATTTTTAAGGTGTATTGTACGATTATACAAAAGCAAAATGACTAAATTTTGTATTGGTGTGCTGTTCATATTTGCTAAATTTTTTCTAATTTTAGGAAAATGTAAGTACTATATAAGTATATATTGAATCAAGATTTAGAATTAATCCAAATAGATTCTTATAATTGTTAAGATTCTTTTTAAAAAGCTTGTGTAAATATTTTATGTTTATTTCTTTTTCTTTTTTTACGTATAGTCTAGTCAACAAGTGCCTTTTAGGTCAAAATTTTTTCGCCTTCTTCGAAAATTATGATTGAGGTGTCATTCGATTCGGAATGGTATGTAGATAGTTTTTGAGAAAATGCTAAGCCCGCTCGCAAAAATTGCAATAGCTATAAACAGTTAATCAAAAAAGGGAGTTTGGATTTTCGTTAATATCTCAAAAAGTATTTGAGAAAATTTAAATTTGACAATTTACTAAGATGAAAAAATGTTCATCTTAGTAAATTGTTAATAACAAAACGAAAATTAATATTTTTTTAATTTTTCCAACGGGAATTTATTCTAAGACCTTTGAGAAATAGCTCCACGAAAGGAAAAAAATACTCAGATTAATAGTTTAACAATTATCGCACTTGCAATGTTAATATTCATGCTACAAAAAATTGTTAATTAATTAATGGATAGCTTATTTCAAAAAATCGCGATAAAAATTTTTTCATCACTGATCTATCCTCCAGGCGCCTGAATTTTTTTAATTTTTAATTTTCATATTTAATAAGCTTGCGCAAGCCGGAGTACCCGTTTTCGAGCGTATTTTCAACCCTCTGGAAAAATTATAAACTTTAGTCCGACAATTCCGCAAGTTTTTTATTAGAAAATTTCTCCCTCTTTTTGAATATTTTTTCAAATTTGAATTTTCTCAAATGGTTTTTGAGATATTAACGAAAAACCAAACCCCCTTTTTTCACTTAATTGTTTATAAATATTGCAATTTTTGCGAGCGGGCTTAGCATTTTCTTAAAAACTATCTACATACCATTCCGAATCGAATGACACCTGAATCATAATTTTCAAAGAAGGCGAAAAAATTTTGACCTAAAAGGCACTTGTTGACTAGTCTAGTATCAGCCATTGAAACTGCTAGTAAACTCGCAAATATTTTTAATTCAGTTTTTATACCACATAATATAGTACTTGTCACTAAAGTAGTTTTTAGTAATGTTAATTAATTGATTAGATTAGTGGATATATTATTTATTGGATTGATTAGCGTATATTTTTACCTAGAGACTCACCCTCGCTCCTTTCGGAATCGTCCCTATGTACACTTTTTATTAATGAATATTAATTGAACTACCAACAAAAATAACAATATTAAGTATGTATACTTAAAGCTAGACCTAAATAACATAGAATTAATCATAATAATAGCACTTTAAATTATAGGTAGTTAAAACTTGCTGTTTTTATGTTGCTGGTTGATGTTGGGCTTTAAATATTGCGAATTTAATTTTTAAATTATAATAACTTCATATTTTTAGATACATCTTTAGAACCACTTAAATGTTCCTTTGATGACTCGCAATGCTTAGAAGCAAAACTTCTCTCGATGTGGGGTAATATAGTCGACGGAATTCCTGAATTAGGAATTGAAAAACTGGATAAAATGTATTTGGGAAATATGACTACATCGAATCTTGGGCTAAATTACAAAGTAACCAACGTAGAAGTAGAAGGATTTAGAAATATAACTATTGAGAATTTTAAGTAAGTATATGTTCTGTTATATCTCATTGAGACTAACAAACTGTGCAGGAAATATTATAGTGCACAACTCACAAGTGTACGCGCAGACACAAGTACACTCTCTATTGCCATTACACTAAATTCTAATACTCCGGGGGGACGACTACTCGAAACGACCAGTGAGAGTTTGGGTCACCGCATACTATAGTTCTCACAAATCGTTCTCGGCCCGATCACGGTTAAATATTGTCAATTTAGAAATATATGTGTGCAATGTGCATTGACACACTTTTTTATTTATTACATTGGTACTATTGGTAACTGTCAAGGTTCGTTCTCAGATTTTGAAGAAATTTTACTTCGATACATTCGGCGATACTTTTAGGATTTTTCTTCAAAAATCATTTTACTAATAATTACTAGAGGTGAATCGGATAGTGGTTTGGCCGGATACCGGTTACCGGATATCCGGTAAGCTACCAGGCTGGAGCGCCGGATATCCGGCCGTTTACGAAGTGCGAATGAAATAACGCTCTACGAAGTCGAAATTAGCCGACAGTTTCTTTCCAAAGGTCGATGTGTAATATTTATTGCCGGGTACTATACATTGAACTGACAGTTTTTGCCTACATAATGTCACCATGAGCCGCCATGGTGTGCTATGGCGGCTCGCGTTTAGGTCAATAACTTTACGACTTTTAATTTTAGTAGAATAAAACAATAATTTGCCTTAGTAATACTATAATAACTTTTAAATTTACTTTAACTATAATAACTATAAATATGGTGACTTTAAATTTGACATATTTTTTAACAGAATTGACATGCGCTTGAAATTCATAGAACTTTTGATCCGGACCACTTTGATCAACCGTTCTGACTATGAAGCGGATGGCGCCGTCTTGTCTATTCCCGTATATGGGTCTGGCAAGACATCTACAACTAGGAGTAAGTATGTTCTAATGGTTCTAGAGAATACCCTTGAGGTTACTTTGTCAAAAAATTAAGTGCACACTCTTGCTCATTACATTTATGTCACTTTCTGTAATTTAGGTGCAATAACTAAGTAATAGAACAGGTAGCTTAATGTACTTGTTGCACTTTAAAAAGGCGCATGTCGTCTGTAGAAAACAGGGTGGGTCTCACGGGCAAGTCAGTACTAACCACTAAAACCCAAGCACCCATCATCCTTGTTAATGGGGTGCCACAGGATGGCTTGCGCATTCAACCACGTTGCCCCAACGTCAGGTCTGCCGAAGTGGACCACACCGAGCCAAGGGATTGCTCCACAGTCGACTCTTAGATAAGTAGAAGGAGCAACCCACAGGACACACCGCCCACCAAGGTGGGCCCTCGTTAACGCACGTTGGGGTTTGTTAGACATGCCTAACCTAAATCGCCTCCCCGCTCTTTTATTAAAGGACTTCTCAATATTTCTTCCAAGTCTGTATTAATTGTTTTTTAGCAGTAAATTTTAATTTTGGTTTTCATACTTAAATCAAATTATATACATATTTTATTAACATATTAGGAAAATATCCTCAATGGAATTGAGTGTAAATAGTACTGTAGTACTTCTCCAAGGGGATAGTTCATCTGTAAGGAAACAGGATGTTATAAATAGTTTGGAACATTTACTCAATTTACACAATAGGACTAAGTGCAAATTTATTATTTGCTCTTTTCCTTATTCCTCTTCCCTCACTGATGAACAAAATAGGTACATATATAGCCTTAATATGGCTATTTACAATACAACTCACCGTCACAGTGACGCATTCTTTTATTTTGACATTAATAAATTTATTAATTATTCTAGTCTTAAGGTGACAAAAGGTACATTGTATCTGCCTTTACATTATAAGAAAAAACTTGCTACTTTAGTAGCATATAATATACAAAACCCAGTTGTACATTGTACAACTAAGAATATTGTCATTTTTAATAACTTATTAGATAAAAAAAATGTTCCTGTAGAAAGTGCTAGTATTAGTTTAAACTAAATATCAAGACAAAGCCTAAGTCTAATAGATTAAACATTTTGCATCAAAATATACAAGGCTTAGGTGGCAAAGAGCTAGAATTAGAACTTTATCTTGAGAAATATAATATTCATGTTATATGCTTAAGTGAACCATGGCTTAAAAAACATTGTAATACTTTAAATATTGAAAATTATAATTTGTCAAGTTCGTTTGTTAGAGTGAACGCTACTCGCGGTGGCTCTCTTGTATTAGTTAGAAAAGATGTAGTTTGCAAGGGCCGACAGGACATAGTGGCACTCTCTATCGAGCGTTCTATAGAACTATCCTGCGTTGAGCTCAACAGTATATTATATTATGGGTGTACCGGCCCCCTTCGGGTGATTTTGACATATTCGAAAATAAGATGGACGATGTCCTTAGAAATCTTTGTACTAGCAAAAAATCAGTAGTTGTGTGCGGCGATTTTAATGTAGACATACTTCAAGTAACGCTTCTCAGTAATCGCCTTTTAAATTTGTTTAGATCGTACCACTTATTTAATGTTTTTTGCGAACCAACTCGTGTTACTAACGTTTCTTCCACATGTATAGATAGATAATGTGTTTTATCATGGAGAAGTGCTTGATAAATTTATCATTAAAAACTTAAGTTCAGATCACTTTGGTCAAAAAATTTCTATAAGTAATAATAGTGTTAATATTAGACAAAAAATCAAATGTAGACCGGTCAACACAAATAAGATTATTTCTTTTAAACAGACAGTCACACAGCAATTACTTAATATGGACATGTCTTTTGATAGTCCCAATTCTTACTACAATAAAGTATTCAATATACTCTTGGAATCATTCAATAACGTGAAAAATCATTCAATAAAGAACACTAAAATGAAATTTAGCGACTGGGCGACAGTCGGCATATACAGAAGTAGAGATAAGTTGTACGAATTATATAGTATGAAGCAGTGGAATCTAGACCCAATTTTCCATAGCCGGGTAAGAACTTATTCTAAAATTTTTAAAAATGTTTGTCTCCAAGCTAAGTCTATTCACATTAGAAATAAAATCTTAAATTCTGATAATAAAATTAAAGCAACTTGGGACGTGATTACTCGTACGGCTGGAAGATCAAAGCCCGCCAGCGAACCTGTCCAACTTTTAATTGATAATGTTACAGTAAGTTCCGATGAAGATGTCGCAAATACATTTGAGAGTTATTTTTCGAAAATCCCAGAAGTGGTCACATCTTCTCTTAAATCTTCCCCTATAGAGGCAGTCAAATTCTTGAGAAATCATATAAGGCACTGTAATCACCAATTTAAATTTTTATATGTAGATGCACATGAGATAATTAAAATATTTAAAACTTTTAATGTAAAGAAAACTGGTGATTTGTGGGGCATGTCTGTTAAATTACTTAATACAATAATAACAAACATTGCACCTTATTTAGCTCTTATATTCAATAAATGCATAGACACTGGTATATTCCCTGATCTCATGAAAATTAGTAAAGTAATACCTCTTTTTAAAAATGGCGTTAAAAATGATCCTGGCAACTATAGACCTATTTCTATATTGCCATGTATGAGTAAAATCTTTGAGAAACTTATGTTAAGTCAACTATTGAACCATTTTAACATAAATAATATTTTCCATAGTGAACAGTATGGGTTCACTAAAGGTAGGTCTACAGCTGTTGCGGGGATAGCACTTCTTAGACATATTTATGACGCTTGGGAAAAATCACAGAATGCAATTGGTGTTTTCTGTGACTTATCTAAAGCTTTTGATTGTGTAGAGCATGAAACTCTTCTGCTTAAATTTGCTCATTACGGAGTTCGTGGTATTGCCCTTGATCTCATTGCATCGTATCTTAGTGGTAGGGTTCAGAAGGTCGCGGTAAATAATGTTAATTCTTTTGGATCTCCTATTAAGATGGGTGTTCCACAGGGATCTATCTTGGGTCAATTTTTGTTCTTAGTTTATATTAATGATCTCCCATTTTATGCCGACAAGTTTTGTGATATTGTACTCTTTGCGGATGATGCGTCCTTAATTTTTAAAGTTGATAGAAAGTCAAATAATTACGACGAAGTGAATAGTGCATTATCGCATATACTTCATTGGTTTAACATTAATAATCTGGCTTTAAATGCCAAGAAGACAAAATATATTCAGTTTTTATTACCTAATGTAAAAAGGCAAAATTTCAACTTGTATCTTAATAACGACATATTAAATACGGTAGACTCCACGGTTTTCTTGGGATTGACATTAGATTCGGGTTTGCAATGGGGTCCCCATCTCTCGTCTCTTGCGAGTAGACTAAGCTCCGCTGTTTTCGCTGTCAGAAGAGTCAGGCAGCTGACAGACGTTGACACTGCCAGACTTGTTTACTTTAGCTACTTCCATAGCATTTTGTCGTATGACATTTTGTTGTGGGGTAATGCAGCGGAAATTAAATCCATATTTATAATTCAAAAAAGGGCCATTCGGGCCATTTATAACATTGGCGCTCGGGATACTCTCCGCGAACTTTTTAAAGAAATTGGTATACTTACGGTTGCTTCGCAATATATATATTGTAACACTATATTTGTGCGACAAAATATTAATTGCTACTCAAAACACAGCGACCAACACGGTATAAATACTAGAAATAAGGATAAACTTATAACACCCAGTATTCGCCTTCAAAAAGTAAATAGATCGTTTATGGGGCAAGTGGTACGCATGTATAATAAAATTCCACAGTCCATATTGAGCTTGCCTTTAAAACAATTTAAATCTAAAATTAAAAATACATTATTGAATAAAGCTTATTACACCATCACGGAATACTTAGAAGATGTAAATGTGTGGGATTAATGTCTTGTTGTGTCTCACGTAGGATAAATAGATAAATATTGTAATGCAATAATTATTGTAATCAAATATTTTTTTGAAAAGAGCAACTGCTGAGTTTCTCGCCGGCTCTTCTCGGCAGAACAGCATTCCGAGTCGGTGGTAGTTTACTCCCAAGTCCCAGACTTACAGACTGACACTTGATTTAAATTCGTATAATAATGTAAAAGTGACGATTCAAAAGTGCTTGTAAAAGTCTATTTGAATAAAGTATATTTTGACTTTGACTTTGACTTTGACTAACATATTTTTTTGTCAACCATTATTGTCCCACTGCTGGGCAAAGACCTCTCTCTTCTCCTTCCACTCTTTCCTACTTTTTGCGATGTGTTGCCAGTCTTTTCTATAAGCATCTATGTATTTTTATCTAATCTTTTTATATTACATTTGATCATTTGTAGTCTACTAATTTTGGGATCAAATTTAATTCTTATTCTCAAAGACCTGTGGTCTGAATAAAATTTAATATTATTTATAACTTGAACGTTTTGGATTATTTTTTATTGGATGATTAGCAATAATCTATTTCATTTTTAAAAACAGAATCTGGTGAAATCCTAGTCCATTGTCGAGTAGGTTTTTCAAAAAAATATGATTACTAATTGATAACTTTTGCCCGAAAGCAAAGTTCAAGAGACGCGTTCCTCTTTCGTTTCTAGTCCCTAGTCTGTGCGGACCTATGACAAATGGGTTGTCTGTTTGTTGTCATTTGCCAATTTTTGAATTAAAATCGCCAATCACCATTGTACAAGTCATGGAGATTAGAGACCAACCTCGATGGTACAAGTCCTATGTTCGTCGCAAGCCCTGTTAAGTAAATCATAGAATCCCTCAACTTCTTCATTGGAATGTGCAGATGTTGGTGCATAAATTTGAATGATGGTAATTGTTTTACCATCTGAAATACAAAGTTTTATTACGGCTATTCTGTCGCTATAAGATACAAATTCAATCATATTGTTTTTCCAACGTTTAGATACAAGAAAACCGACGCCAGACCGACTGCTCTCTGTTCCGATATCGTAAAGTACGGTATTATTCCTTTCCAATATTTCTTCTCCTTCCCGCCTAACCTCAAAAAGCCCTACTATGTCCTACTTTAAGTGTTCTAATGCATGTTCGAGTTCAACTAATTGTTCTTCTGTCCTTAAAGTTTTAACGTTGTATGTAAGTATATTCAAATAATTAAAGTCCTTTATACAAGCCTTTTACTCTTCCGCCACCGCCCTAAGTCAACATCATGCACTGATGCTGACTGTTCCAACTAGGCCAAACTAATGCCCTCAGTTGGCGTTCTCACTCATATTTCTCAGCGAGCGACAGTTTAACGTCATGTCGAGGAGGAGAACATATAATGTACGAAAAATACAAATATTATAAAATATATATAAATAATAATATTTATTTTACAGAAAACATTCTCTTCAATGTAGTGATTTTCTTTGATGTTACAAATGTTGATGGCAAGGATATACTAGACTTAAAACATTTTTTCTATGGGTACGATGTACAAGACCGTGTGGTCTACGAGTTTGGCAATATATACAATGGAGATAAGAAGAAAAGTGAGTTTTAGTATATAGACATTCTTTATAGAATAGTACTAATAGTAGTGTAAAAGTGTAGTTTTAAAAACGTAGTGTAAAAACATTTTTGAAAATAAGCTTTTAATAATAAGAAGAAAATTAAATATTTCATTAAAAGTAATTCTAAGAAAAAAGAACATATTTTTTCTTAGAATTACTTATGTTACTTTGTCGAGTTATGTAATTTTTATCCTTATTTATCTACATAGGTAATTTATTTATGCATTTAGTTTAATTTTAGGATTATTTACTTCTTTTTAGAGCATATATATATAAGCATATATATATATATATATATATATATATATATATATATAAAAGCTTAGAATGATGAAACGCATAGAAAGATAATTTCATACATATTCCGCTCAATATTGACGCAACATTAGAATTAATGAGTGCGTAAGGCCTAGGCCTACTCACCTTCTATGCGTTATTATTCTAAGAATAAAAGCGTGTTTTAAAAACAACTTTTTACACTACATTACTAAACTACAATGTATTCCTCAAACAGTAACCGATACGATACTTGATGACCAATAATATATTTATATATTATCTGAGTGGTATTCGAACAGAATATACCTAACTTCGTTTGGTGTTTTAACATTTTAAAATATTTATTTCAGGCGAAAACTTGCTGAATTTCTTGAATCGAAACTGGATACTGATGTCACAGAATTTTGGAAAAAATTTATTAGATATAGTAGCAAATAAAGCTTACAATGCGTTTAAAACTTATCTGCGTCATCATCCCTTAGACGAACTATTTATAATGTAGTTTATTCTTTATAATAGTAGAATATGTAAGGCTATTGTCAAAATGCTCTCAAAAAGATTAAGACAATTGTTCAATTTATCAATTTATAATATGAATTAAGTTTCCTTTTATTATTATAATTACTTTTTTTATTTTCATTAATTATTGAGGAGAATAGCTTTTGGTAGATAAATCTAAAACATGAGTGGGTGAAGATTGAATTAGGATTGTTTTAACAGTGTTAATACTATTGTGTTGTAGGCCCTATCGATAGATTTTCTCTATCTATATTTTATTATTTTTTGTGTCCATCTTCTTAGTTGTAAGTCTTGGAGTATGGTATCAGAATTTAAATAAAAAAATAATAGTAAAATTATTTTTTTTGTATCCATAATATGCGTTAAACGTAGTTTAGCAAAGAACACGAGCAATGTCAGGATAAGTGGCTTTTACTCAATATAAATAAATAATAAATATGTTGGGACATTATTACAACAGCAAAATATAGATGCTTACAACTGCATCGTTATTTTTGTTTTAACGTTTATTACTTCAAACTTAACCATCGGCATTAACTAGAAATAAAGATTTACACTTGAAATAAAGATAAATTGGTGAAACCTAACTATTGCCAGCAAAAAGTAATCAGATCGTTTATGGGACAAGGTGTACGCATGTATAATAGAATACCGCAGTCAATTTTAAGTTTGCCCTTCAAACAATTTAAATCTAAAATAAAAAATATATAATGGATTAAAGCTTATTATACGAAAGCAGAATACTTTGAAGATATAAATGTATGGGGTTAATGTCTGCTTGGGTCTCACGTAGGATAAATAGATGATTATTGTATTGCAATATTGTATCCAATTATATTTTAAAAGAGCTACTGCTGAGTTTCTTGCCGGCTCTTCTCAGCTGAACTGTCTTCCGTCGGTAGTAGCTTCCTCACAGCCTGACATTTAATTTAAATTATATATTATAATGTAAAAGTCTATTTGAATAAAGTAAATTTTGATTTGATTAAATTCAAACCAGTATGTACTTATCAGATGACGTGGAGGACGTCCGACGTGAGTTTTTTTTCTTTGCTAGAAAGGTAGTAGAGAATAATACATTCTGCCTTATGGTCATTTGTAGCCCATTATATTATGTTATCGTGCGCTCGAAATAATTCTATAATTTTTTAGCAACATATTATTATCACTTGACCAATTTTAGCCACGACAGTCAATTTCAATAAAGCGAGCAAGAGATACAATGATTTGTTTATTTTATTTATTCCTCTATTTTTTCACTCTTTGCCACTTTCGAGATATTAATACGATCAATAAGATTAATAGGTGTAGTAGTAGTAGGTAGGTATATGTACGGCTTGACCTTTACTACTCGTTTCGTCTACTAATAATTTAACTAAAACTATACTTAGCCGTACCCGAGATAAGAACGCAGGATCTTCGCATCTTCAAACTGCAGTGGTACACAAAGTTAGTAAATCAACGGGCGTTGCGTTTGATTTTTGAGCAAAAGAATGAATGGAGTCAAAGAAAAACAGCATTCGGACTCTATTTTCCTTTGAGAGAATTGGTGGAACACAAAGTGAGTAGATCAACGGGGTCGTACGTTTGATTTTTATGTAAAAGAATGAATGGAGTCATAGGAAAACAACATTTGGACTGGATTAGATTTTCTTTTGAGATAATTTATACAATTCTAAAGTATAATTGACCCTAACGTTTACTCTAATTAGATTGTTCTACTACAAACCATGAGTATTATTATATTTCTGTGAGTAACTCTACTAATACTACTTAAGATGTTGCCAGGGGCGTATTTACCATACGGCCAAGAGGGCCAATGCCCGGGGTGACAGGCTGCTAGGGGCTGCGAAGCTTTCTACATTTTTTGTTATATTTTAATTAATATTTAAATTAAAAAAAAACGAACGCGTTTAAGCCAACTAATTGTTTACAAGCCGTTAATACTAACTAGACCAGTAAAAATAGAATTTAGGCTCGCATTTCAATTTTGCAATCTCCGATCTAATTTTTTTATAAGATTTAAAGCCACTTTCTCAGCATATAATCATAAAATTCTGACAGGTGGAGCTGTAAGCGCCTTCTTGAAAGTTTTTGACCGATATCTCATTTTAGAGCGAAAATTATTAAAACCATTATTGTAGAAAATAACATTTCGCATCTTTTATTTCTTATAAATTTTTTTGGAAAACTTACCATTCTGCCATTCTGTTTATGGTCCATTTAATGAACCGATTTTTCTGTCTCGGCCGATAACTCTCAAAATATTGGATTAATCAATAGTATACTCTATCCTTTTTTATTAGAAGAAAAAACCGTTTTAAGCAAAAGTTGTAGAGAATAAAATGATCTTTAAAAAATCTTGAAGCTCCACCTGGATCTGTCAACATTTAGAGATTTTATGCTTAGTTATACCCTAAACCTTATAAAAAAATTGGATTGTAAATTTTGTGCGATGTTGACCAAAAAAAAACGGTTATTTTTACTTGCCTAAACAACTAACAAGTACGTAAATAATGTTTGCGTTCAATAACTATTATATTATATTGTTTTTTTTTTCTTATGTGACACTTTATCCTCACTTCATAGCTAATTGGTCCGGGACGCCAAATCTTTCAATACGCCTCCGGGTGTAGCTTACTTTAAGTTAAGTAAAAGTGGGGATTTCTAGGAAAATAGTACTAAATAACTAACATATTAAAATAAAAAATAATAATTGAAGATAATTATTTTGAAATGTATAATTAATAGTTTGTTTTAATGAAGGCTAATAAATTTTAAAATATACTAAATTTTAAAAGTAACTTACCTTGGTTATGTACTTGCGTTGACCTTCGTAAAGCAGGAAGTAGGTATGTAAAATATAACACTTATTTAATCTGAGAATGGGATGCATTTTAAGACCATTAAGACCAACTTAAAAACATTTTCCATTTTTTATCGATATATCAATAAAAAATAAAGATGCGCTATGAACCAGAAAAGTCTGAAACCGTACTTTCTACCTTAGCGATGATCGCTGTGAAACATTTAATAATCGTCGGGAACCAAAATTTGGTTACCAAATACAAACTAAATCTACGAAAAAATCTTAAAACATAGTTTTATTTAAAACTAGATACTGACCCTTGCTCCGTTTAGGTTCATTCAGATATCTCAGAAATTACGTATTTAACCGCAATTAAAAGAGTCATGTATCATACACAGGCTTGTATGTTGACTCGCGTAGCTATCATTATACCATAATTTAATTAAATCTGTCCATTTGTTTTCTCGTGATGTGGTCACAGACAAACAAATAATTCTAAAAACTATAAATTTGGCCACTGTTATCGATACTTATTTTAATAAGATTTTCCAAAAAATATTGAATGAACAGATTTAACTTTGCTTAAACGGTTAATATCGATTTCTCGCAAATGAGAAATTTTCGAGTAGTAAAAAGTATCACAAACTTTATCAAAACCTGTCAACTGATTTTCTCGCGATGCGGTCAAAGTGAGACAAATATGTATACATTTAATTATATATGGAGTACAAGTTATTAACAACCTAAATTTAAAAACTTTAACAAAATAATGTATGGTTAAGTTGTGTATCCTATATAGACCTACAAAAACGTCCGCGATGGCATATGTCTATCTATCTGCATATTAAGGATAACATACTATATCCATTTTAATACCTTAAAAAATGGGCATTTATAAAGCTGTAATTGGAAAGCTATTTACACAAATACGGTATTAATCCTTATCCTTTTAAATAAAAGTATTTTAATAAAGGCTTTAAGTATTTCATGCACATTATTTTACTCTTTTACACTATATAATTTAAACGAATATCTTAGGAGTAATCTCAAAAAAATACAGACGGGAGAATAAAATACAAGCGCTACTTCAAGCGCCGCTTAGCTTGATGCAATCGCCGACCCAACACCGTACCGTCTTGCCTAATGTTTAGCTAATTTAGCTTTGATTTGGCATCATAAAATACTTATTAAATTTACAATGTTCTACCACCTATTTTTTAATAATAATTAGAATGCGGGCGAAGCCGCGGGAATTGTTAGTACTACATAAATTCGAGTTTATGTTTCGATCTCTAAATGTGTGAAAATATAATATAATGAACTAGCAAACCCGACCCGCTTCGCTGTGCGTAATTTAAAATAAATTTAAACGGTTTTTATAGCTTTCTAATAAAATGAAAGTAGCCTTAGGACCTCCTTATAACATTGGCTATCTGCGAGTGAAAGACCCATCGAAATCGGTCCAGCCGTGTCAAAGAATAACCGCAATAGACAGACAGACAAAAATAACAAATAAAAGATTTTTTGATGTTAGTACCGTATATACTTTCATATGCATTTAGTAAAAAGCTGTTAATTTTAAATTAAAAACAGACATTTTAGTTTTATTTATATGTACTGATTTTATTACTACTGAACTACTATCCGATTGATACGATTTAGCTTTATCTAGAAGCACTAATGGTAAATTACCTACAGCAATTTTATAGTACCTATGATATAAAACAAGAGTTCAAACAGCTCAATTAACCTGTATTATGAAACAAGAAACAAAGTAAGTAACATTAGTAACATTTTTAATGTTACATATTATGTCTCGTGTTATTTGTACAATAAATGCAGTAATAATTGGTACACAGACAAGTTAGTCTGTGTACCAATTATTACTAAGAGTTGTGTGATGTTTATACCTTCTCGAATCTTCTTACTGAGCGATAAACAACACCTGTGGCCCATTGAAATAAAGGGCCTACAGGAAAAATGCCTACTTATAACTGTCAAACACATTTAAAGGAGAGATGTGAATGAAGTATTTATATATTATATTTAAAATATTATGTGAATGGCAGAAAGTTTTAAAATAATAATTGTCTATGTTTTTAGTGTATACCTACATGATTTTTAATATTATAACTCTTGTACGAGTATTTGATACATTACAAGCCTTGTAGCACCATCCTAGCCGTTGTAGTTGTAAGTGTATGAAAAGGGTGTCGTGATTACTGTTGTAAATTGATATAAATGAAGTTAAAGTGAAGATAGAAAATTATAAGCCGACCTATTTATTTCAGTACTTGCTAATCAACCTCGTTTCATGGCTTTAGGACGTTTAACTCGTTTTAGCTCGTTAGGACGTTTTAACAGTTGGTATAGATTAGTGATTAGAGATGAGATATTTTTCCGCTCTCAAAACTATTTTATATTATGTTGATCCCGATAACCAGCTACCTTGATAAAAAATTTCTTCAAAATCTGTTTAGTGGTGCTATTATTCTAGAAGAAGAAGAGAATTCTATTGGTACTATTATGCATTCCGAATCAGACAGACAGGGGGAAAATATAAAAACTATAGGTAGATACGGCCTCTATATCGATAAAATTAATGACTATTTCAATCTTTCTTTTATTTCAAATCTAAAAAAATCAGATTATTTCAGTGCACTCTGCAGGATAAATCGAAACAAGTAATATGAATACAGAATATTGTATGTATGTTCACGGTTCATCGATTTCTCAGAGACGGCTTGAAACTTTGCAAGTTTTTGCAATTTCAATGATAATATTCTAATTTCGTATCCTGGTGCTGATATGGTCTGATGGTGGTGATATTGATAAAGTTATAGTAATTTTGCAATTTTTCTATTTTTTATGATGATACAGCCCTGTACTATCAGTGTGCTGATCATCAGCTGATGATGAGGTCAGAAGGTAGGTTCTGCTCTACTCTGCAACGGATACTTGTAAATACTGAAGAGTTTGATCTTATTTTGTAGTTTGGTGTCTTAACATAAAAGGCAGCATACTCACCTAAATGGTTTAATCAAATTTGTTATTAAAACGTTCAAAAACAATGAAAGGAATTTCACGTTATATAAATACCTCAGATATATTCGTATAAGATGACTATCTGCTATTTTTAGTTTTGAATGTTTGGACACTGATAGGTATCCAATTTATTTTTTATTTCAAGTTTTTATAGTTACTAGTGATGGCCCTGTGGTCGAAGTTCGACCATAATGAATATATTTTATTGATTTAATGTATTTTTATGCATCATTAAAAAAAAAAACAAGCATGCTGCACTCCTCTATATAAACTTTAACTGTGCAAACTCCTCCGTCCGCGTAATGTTTTTGCTTTACGTATTAATATACTCGTATAGATTATTGTAAAGGGCGCGCTCAATAAGCTGTCGATGACGTTGATGACCAAACACAACTATACCAATAGGTAGTATATAATGCAACTAGATATTCTATATAAGGTAAAAAGCCTGAATGTAGTATTTACAAGACAATTTATTTTACGAGACGCCAGTCCAGTAAAAATGCATATCACTCTTTGTAGCTTCAGTTATATTGTCACATTTTTAGTCGCAATCAACGGGTTTGGTAAGTAATTTAATTGAAAATATTCGACATCATTTAAATATATTTATATATTCGCCCTTACTATACTTTTGACATTATTTCCATGACCATGAGAAAAATCATTATTAATAATGCAAGCACTAACCAAATTTATACATATATTTTAAGTAGACCCACACAAAGTTAAATATTTTTTTTATTATTATTAATTACTGATAAGTTTCATATAAAAATTAAGTTATTACATTAATAACACGTTAAGTTACCTATCATTATATTTTCATGGTTTGCTGATTAATAAGATAATTTTGGTTAATTAACAGCAGTTAATTTCTTAACACTAACCAAATTTATACATATATTTTAAGTAGAGCCACACTAAGTTAAATAATTTATTTTTTTATAATTATTAATTACTGATAAGTTTCATATAAAAATTAAGTTATAACATTAATAACAATATCATTATATTTTCATCGTTTACTGATTAATAAGATAATGTTGTTAATTAACAGTAGTTAATTTCTTATAAGTACATAACACATTGAACCAATTTGTAGAATCTATAGTAGGTATCACATCCTATGGTATTCTGCTAAAGGATAATGCAGCTGCTTTTAATACTATTTGACCTGCAAACTCGTGTGATTTATAACCTTGCTACTTGAGTACCTCAACCTCAAGAGATTAACACAATTAATAATAAAATTATCTTTTTAGTACGTATATGAAAATATTATGTTTGATGAAAACTTTTGTTTTTTTTAAACAAATAAAAACTAATTATTCATAACTCCTTGATCCGTAGAATCGTTGATTCTCACTCACAAACCTTTTGTTTTAGATTATTAACTTGATATAAGTATTTTGTGTATTTTTTAAATCACTCTTATATTTTTTTGGTTATGATTAAATTGTGCTAAAGCATATTCTTCTTAATACATTGAACATGAATTGTTTGTCTAATCTATAGTCTATATCAATGTTATAAAGATTTTTTTATAGTTTCTTTGAACGCGTTAATCTCAGGAACATCTATTGCAAATAAGAAAAGCGTTTTTCCTTTTAAAAGTATGTTAATTCCATTTTAAAGTCGAGGTTAAGACGCTAGACACTCTAATCCAATCATGTTTTTGCAGAGCTGTCCGAGTTAGGATTTAAAAAATGCCGCCTGGAAGATTCCGAATGTGTATTAACATCTTTTCGGTTAGCCATCCCGAGGTTTATTCAAGGTATTCCTGAATATGGTGTCGAAGTTATGGATGAAATGGTGTTAGATAATGTAAAGTTTGAAATCACGGGCTTGAAATTCACCCTAACGGATGCTCGACTTAAAGGCGATAAAGATATCATAGTAGATAAAACGAAGTAAGTAATTTTATATTTTACATTATTCACTATTTTTAATGTAGAAAAACTATAACTTATAACTACATATAAATTATACATTAATATGTAAATTATGGAAATGATTAACTAAAAACTAAACAAAGTAACATTACAATAACATTATAATAACTGTTTCTGTTCTGATATCACAAAATGAATATAATAATAATTAATATAGGTACCTTAATGAACGCTAAATTTAATATACTCTATATTAAATTTAGTGTTTTAGCGTTCATTAAGGTACCTATATTAATTATTTTTGATTTAATAAAGCTTAGTACCTTAATCTATCAATCAAAAGTCTCTTTTAATGTAAATTTAAACAACCATTATTGTATTACAAACTTTGACTAGTATATACTATGACAGTAAAAGTGAGTGTTACATGGTGATTATACTAATTCTGGTAATACATTCTGTGTTTGGAAATACATTCTGTAACCGGTCAAGTCACATATTTTGAGTTTGTGAAGTTAGGCCTTGTAAAGTTACTAGGACGAGTAGAGTTAGAAACCTGGCTCTACATAAGATCTGACAACTTTTCGACAGTGTGAGTCATATCGTCTCGTCTTGGCAACCTTTGATATGTAATTATTTTTGGTGGGATATTTAGATTATTAATTTCTCAACTTTTTGTAATTTACTTATGAATTTTTTTTTGTTTAAATTATTATCAGACATTTCAAATTTGCGGAAGTTTCATACAAACATTATATTAATGTTTGTATGAAACTTAATTTGAAGGCCTGGGGGTAGATGTGTCAAGTGTGAGAATGTTTTCATTGTTTTTGTTCGAATACTAGCTAAATACCCAGCTTTCTAGGACTTGTATTCTTAGGGTACTTCCCTAAGAATTTTGATGATCATCAGTGAGTCAGTGATGAATTTGGGATTTTTTAGATATCAATAAAATCTAGAGTATAAGAGCTATGCATTTGAAATTTTTATATGTTTAATAAGTTCACTATTGACATCATATCCTGAGGATTTTGTTTATCTCGTATAATCCGAACCCTCATGGCTTAGAAAAACGACGAAGCACTTCGAGAAAAGGCTCGTCTTGGCGGGGGCACTGCCGTGCCCCCAGATATAACCTTCACCCTACTGAGACTCACCGCAGTCGGGAAAAATAATTAAAGAGAAAAGTTATTTTATTAAGACCTACTTAGTAACAGCCAGCTGAAGGGTTAAAGTCCAACTTCGTCTAAGTCAGTATGTGGTACAGTGTATTGTAGCATAAAGTGTTAATTTATGTAAATATTAGTATAATAAAGTTAATGGCCGAGAGTAATAATTATATACTCATTATTTTAGAGGAAATAGTTTACAACTTTGCATGATAAACTCGTATTATTGAATTAACGCACGGAGTATCCGTGAATTAACGTCAATTAACTCTACAACATTGTAACGATAGAATAGAATCGTTTGATACCACATAAGTACACGTGGAAAAATTATGTCTTATGACGGTTCTTATAAGTAATTAAAAGTGATTAGGTATAAAGTAATGACAAGCTCTATTTGGAGATTGGAATTTATAATAAAACAAGATACCTATTTTATTTTTTATAGTTTATTATTGTGGAGTGTTATTTGAGTTTTATTTTTTTTAATTTAATGTAAGAAATGACTTCATATTTGCCTTTCTGTGAGTATTTTGTGATTTTAAGTAATATCGAAAGTAATATACCTACTAGTAAGGTGGGTGGACCATGGAATCCATCCATCATTTTACTTACACTAATACCTAACTATCTTAAGGACATAGACGCGGCGGCAAGTCCCTCACGCCGACATTATACAATAATATATAGTAATAAAAAAAAGTTACCGCTTTATTATGATTTCAGTCAAAATATCGGTAGTTTTCCTAGAAAAGTCAATGGTTCCTTGTAAGGCCAATCAAACGTAGGTCAGTTAATTTTTTTATAATTTTACTATTAAGGTCCTTAAAAACTAATTTTTTATCAATATAAAACTCAATAGTATTAATTTTTAAACCATTTCTTTATTATAATTACTATAAGATTCATAATTATACCACATATCACATAATACTATACTAGCTCATACAATTGTTATCAACTTATTTTCGTTGGGTATTTTGTAAATGGATATATAATGTTGAGCGTTTAATGTTACGTTATAATGAAAGACCTTTTAATGTAGTATAAGTATAAATTATAAAGTTCATTGGATCACACAAAAAAGGCCTAGCATTAACAAAATATCATAAGTAAATTACTACTATCCTGGCTAGCGACACGGTAGGTGTAGCTCAAAAAATGATGTAGGGACTCAGTTGTACGCCCGCGCTCGCGGCTGGATCTGGTTCTTCAGAGAACTGGAGTCTGGAACGTTCGAGGAATCTTTGAAACGCCCTTTGGATGACCTCCGAGAATAGCAGGTACAAAAAACCCTGTAACGTTCATATTCAGACAATTTAGTAAATGACTGATTTCGTTCATCTGATTGCAACATGCTATTTTCCAATGCAACATATCTTTGTTACCACGCAAGCACAGGTAGTAGTATTAAGATACATAATTATTTATATACAGACAGTCAGGGCAAATCAAATTGTTATTTAATTATAAATACAATAGTTAAAAAATATAAAAGAGTTACATTATAAACACCAATTTCTTTTATTAAATAATAATCTTAAAACATAACTAATAAAAGTAGAAATAAAACAAGGTGTACTGTACTTATTTTACAAAAATAATATTATTTTTTTAAACAGAGTAGGTAGGTACAGGTACACGTAAAATCAAGCGGATTATTAATTCTTATATCTAATATATAGAAAAATTGTCTTACAACACTTACCAAAACTGGGGTCAATTTTCACTAACTTATGTAAAGTATGCAGTAATGATATAATATAAAAATATAAAGTTTAATTTTTAAATTAGAGTATTGCTTTTCGTATCGAAGCTTCGAGTAGTCTGTCCTAACGCCCAAGACGACGCGACGACGACGAGGTAAAAACCGTCCGCCGTTATTATTCACTTACCGTAAAATTTTCTTTCGAAACGAAAAGGTGACCTTTTCGTATATATAACTACAAAATTTTATATTTAACAAGTTCATTAAGACATGTTACAGTTTATTAGATAGTGATTAACTTTGCAATAATAAAAGTGTTTAATATGTTACGTAATAAGACAAAGTGTTATTAAAAATAAGTTTGATTCATTTATCTAGTAAATAAACAAATTATAACTGTTTATTTGTTAAGGTGGCTTTCCATGGTCCACCCACCTTATATAATTATTTAATTTTATTAAATTGATGTTTTTTGTATCTCTAGATTTGACACAGACAAGAAAACAATAGCAGTCGAATATCATGTTCCATTATATATACTTACGGCGCACTATAACACTGACGGAAAACTGTTGACTCTTCCTGTACAAGGTGACGGTGAGATTGAAATAAGGCTGCGTAAGTATTTTGAACAATATTTTACTTTTTTGTAAAATAATACTATAATTAGCATGCCGAAGTGCCCAAGACACAAAGGTGCGTTCACCTTGTCGTTGGAGACTTAGTAGCGTTCAGCAATCCGGCCGGGCGTGAACGAAAGAGCTCGCAGATAGGTGGGCTTCGCACTTCGGTGGGCGTTGTGTCATGCGGGCTGCTCCTGGTACTTTTCTGATAGCAGTCTGGACTGTGGAGCAACTCCTTGGCGAGTGGTCTGCATCGACAAACCTGCGGGCCGTCGTGGTCTGGGTAATGCGCAAGCGATCCTCCAACACTTCATTAAGGCGGAAGATAGGTGCTTGTGTTTTAGTCATTCAAGTGTATCAGGTGGTTTGCATAAATGCATTTCCGAATGATAATTTTTTTTAATATCAAGTATTACACAACAAAACGAATATTTAACACAATATTATGTTCTTGTTACATAGGGAACAATCCATAATTTTTGACGTTTGTAGGTATTATAATAAATGAGGTGTACTATTTTTATTTACAGTAAGAATATAACTTTATTGTTTTATTTTATCGATCGATATATTTATTACTTCTAATAACTTTAAATGATTCTTAAAATTCCAGAAAATGTTGTGGTTAGATCAAAGTTGAATTACGACTTACTTAAAAAAGATGGAAAATCTTATATTACTATTAAGCAGACTTCTTACGAATTTACCATCGGCGACGCGCACTACAATTTAACGAATCTCTTTAAAGGAAATAAGGAATTGAGTAAGTAAATTGAACTTAACTAAATAGTTAAATAAATATTTATTTTTTGAATGTTTTAACATGATTTTTCCGATAGTTTACTAAAATTATTACAAAAGCCATAATTTAGATAATCTTATAACGATTATGATATAGATATATTTCAGTATATTATGTTGTAACTAATAAGTACCTATACATGCAAAATATTCAATACAGTAATCTTTATATAATTAATATGTCTTTTATAGCTGAAACGACGCTTAAGTTTATTAATGATAACTCAAAGGACCTTACCCTCGAGTTCGGAAAACCAGTTCTGGACGTTGTTGCTAAAAAATCATTTAGAAACGTTAAGAAGTTTCTGGCAAAGGCGCCTTTAGAAGACATCACTATTGTAGATTAAAATTACCATAAAATATTTTCTGTCATTAAATATTTTGTGTCCACAATGTTTTTCATTTGTTTATGGTATATACTAACATAAACTTATTATAGAATATATTTTTTTATAAAAATTATACAGACATCATAAAAAAAAAGTTCGGCACATAGTCCTTATTTATATAGGACTAGCGGAACCCGCGGCTTCGCTCGCGCTGAATCTAGGGACGAACCCGAGCGAAGCGAGAGTGAGTCGCTAGTATTATTTAAAATTTGACACTGCGATGGTAGCGCCGTCTGTCGGATCCAATGTAAAACATTCCAAAATCAACAACTACTAATAAATTAAAAATTAATTAAAAAAACATTCTCCAGCGGACAAAATTGTGAATCTAAACCATTCCCAGATCCCCTTGAACACACACAAAAAATTTCATCAAAATCGGTTCAGTCGTTTGAGAGAAGTTCAGTGACATACACACTCACAGAAGAATTATATATATAAAGACTAGCAACTCGCTCTCACTCCGCTCGAGCTCTTCCCTACATTTGAGTACATTACATTTGGTAAATTTATTAAGTAGGTAAACATTTGATATTTTTCCGCAGTAAAAACTATCATATATATTGACGCGGCTAACCAGCTATCATCATACCAAATTTCATCAAATTCGTGCAGTAGTTTTCTCGTGATGCCGACACAGACAGACAGACATTAGACAGAATGAATTTTCGTGCAATATTTGCCGAATCGGCCAAAATTTATCTTTATAAAGCTTTTTCTTCACATTAATAAGAATCTTAGTATGTTTTTTAATTCAGTCCGAAGATTTTATATACCCTATTCGGTTTGTAAATCATACCGAAATACGTAAAAGTAAAAATGATGCTAACATTGCGACGCTTGTTATATTTATTGGTATAATGGGCGTAAGAAAGTAGACTTGTTTCGTTCACTCGTTGTGGTTTACAGTATGGATTTTCTTATACGGTCGTATAAACGTTTTTTTTACTTTATCACATTTTGTCGTAGAGTTATGTTACAAAAAAAAAAATATCATAATGCCTACGATAAACATTTTTGAAATTCACGCATAAGAATATATTTTGCTTTTGAATTAGAAATTAACTAAGCCTTAAATAATTACTGTAAAAAGCCGTGTAAAATTGTCGAAGATTTTTCTTTAGAGATGAGTTTAAATATTTTTCTAATTTTATTTATTCATACTAGCATTTCGTGCGGCCGACCGCAATTTAAATACTTACTGAAATCAAGTTCTTATATTTTACAAATTAATTTATTATACCACTTTAATTACTCGCTATAAAAATGTTTAAAGTGAGACAAACTTAAGAGATAAACATGCTGTCGAAACTTTTTTAGAATTCTTAAAGAAGAACAATTCCGTCACACATTACTCGTATTTTTGTGTACCTTAACATTTTACGCAGCGCACGCGCCTGAAGATTAAAAAAGGAATTTTTTTTTTCATTGATGTTTCGCTATATTAGCCACGCTTATAGCCCTCCACGCAGTTATTTAGTCCCGGGTTGTACACTGAAGAATGATAAATAAACTCAATAAAATCATAGAAAAGACATATCTGAACGTTATTATTTTTATTTAAAATTCTATGTATTGAAGAATTTACAAATTACACCTTGCGAAATATTTGTCGACTTATTTTTATGTATAAAATAACGCTAGTGATTTACTTTTTTTTTCAAAAAAAGTTATTTTATATTACTTAAGTAATAAGTAATCCTGCAAAAATGTTTATAGTTTCAGCGGCAGCCGGCGAGGTGCAGTTTTTCTAAGCATTTTTTTGTAATTTTTGTCATAGATGAGATATTTTGCCGCACAAAAGGTATCCTAAATGTTGACCTGAGTATCCAGATATCATCATACCATATTTCAGTCAAATCCGTCCCGTCCAGGTTTTGGACAGACAAAAATTCTACAAATTAGGCATTGAGTGATAGTTTCTGCCTTCGGATCGATAATGTCTATATCTATTAGATTTTCCAAAACATTTGTTATGTTTCGATTTAACTTTTATTAATTTAAAAAAACGTGTTTTAAAGGTATATTGAGCCACCTTATTCAATGATAACTACATATTGTGTACATATGCAGTAAATTATATTATGTTCGAGTAAGTCTTTTGACCCCTATGTTATCCCTTATGGGATGGACGTTGATTAATTCCTTACCCTACTCAGATATCGATCTGCCTGTAATTATCACGGCAAGATAACAATAATTTATCTCACATTTCTGTAGTTGAAGCCATATCTTTGTTTGTTAGAATACAATAGCTTTGGACGGTAAAAGATCTTGTATACAGTTGCTATAATATCGACATAGTTCAAGAGAGAAGGACTTCCATTTAGATAATTTACCATAAGAGGTAACTCCTAAATATTACATAGATCCTAAAATATATAAAATAAACAAAATGCTAAATTAAATGTAAATAAGTTTTTAAATTGCTTTTGCAAAAGCAATACTTAATTGATTAATAAAATTGAATAACTTGATTAATGAAGAAACAACAAATGAAACAACTCAATAAATTGAAAATGCAACAGCGAAAATTTAATTTATACCGAACTAACCGAGTGAAAACGATGGTAATAATATTTATGAACCATTAAAGATTTTAATCTTAGATGTTGATCTTTTTTGTTTTGTTTCTTCACGAAAATATAACATTCCTAATTCCAGTTGTTTTTAGTTAGCGCATTTACTAAACATAATTTTAAGAGCATCTTGATAATTCTCAATAATTTGTAGAATACTAAGAGTCTCGGCCTCGCCTCGCTCGGGCTCGCCTCGCTCGGGCTCGCCTCAAGATAAGTATATAGGGACATTTCTCAGAAATTAGATATTTTCCCACAGTATAAAAAAGTTACTGGCCTCAGTAACGTCCCGCAACCCGACCGGGCGCATAGCTAAGAGGAGCGCACATGAAAGTAGCCCACTTCGGTAGGTGGTATGCCATGCGGGTTGCTACAACTACTTAAGTTTATATATTTCATTAATTTAAGATAACAATAAATGTTGGGATGAAGACACGCTCAAAAAATATTTAATTTATAATATTACATCCTATGACTGTCTCATTAGTCCAGTAGTTGATCATTGTGCCAGAATTTAAAGCCCTGGTTCAGGCCAAAAATATAAGGATCGATAGAAGATGAGCAAGTGGCACCGTTATACCACTATGCTTTAGAGAAAATGTTCCTGTCATTGTTTGTGGTATTTCTGGTTTTGGAGCAGTTGTGTGGCATTGTTGATCACCAGATTACAAAATATTAATGAAAAGAACGCAAGTTGTACTTGTTTGAGATGAAGAAAATCTTATTTAAAATATTTAATGAACCTAGAATAAAAAAATCTTATGAATAACAAATGAAAAGTAAAAAGGTATGTTGAATTAAGTATAAAGATAAAATATTTTTGCATTTTTCTTTTTGTCTGTCTTTATATGCACCTACGAGGTAAATGTTGATACTATGTTATTTTATTTATAATCTTAAAACTTAAAGTTTTATTTATACAAATTTTATATACCTACTAGCAATTCTCGCTCGCGTTCTAATCACTATTAAATATTAATAAATAGTGATTGATGGTATATAGGGATGGTATACATACGAGTATATGTATGTTTTGATGCCAAATCACACCATACCTATATATACCATACTTAGGTATTATTATCAAACCTACAAAATATACAAAAGAAAACATAAAAATCGGTCAAGCCGTTTCGGGGGAGTTTGATAATAAACACTGTGACACAAGATTTTTATTTATACAATTTGTTTTGCTGATATGATAAATATTTCAAGCTTGACATTTGAAGCGAAAGTGGTGTACAAAAATATGAAGGCGGTAAAAGTAATGATATAGTCCTAATCGCACCTTGATATAAAATGTCAGGTTAAAAATAGTAACCTATTGGTTCATAATTCTCGACATCATAGGTTATCTCGAGAAGGATTTGCATATAATAATGATAAATTTAGTTAAACGGATGTGACTAGAATTATATAAGGTATATTAAGAACAAGAGAAGAGTAACTTGAGAGTTTGAGCAATTCGAGTGTAATTATTTATTATTTTAAAATGTATTAGTAGGTACATTATAAATATGTATTTGCCGGCAGTGGGTACAGAATATGTATATGTAGAGGTATCAGTAATAGATGTAATATACTCTTAGGTGCAAAACTGTCCCAACCATACATGAAAATCGTATTTTTCGTAAAAAAAAGAAGTGAAATAATTATTCAAAACTTTGATTATATTTTTACAATAGCAGACATGACACAAAGTAAGAAAATGAAAAATTAAATGGTTACATCTCTATTATGTATTCATAAACACAAAATAATATTGGACCACTTTGCACCACTTTTGGAAAAATAAAAATTCGAAGCTGTAATGTTTAGTCAGGAGACCTTTTGCTTTCTGCACTTCTGCCAATCTCTTCGGAATACTTCTAACAAGTTTTAAGCAATAGTCAAAATAAATTTTATATTGATCTCGTATTCGTTCCCATAAAATATTGTGTATATTGGATTATGCCACCGTTTAAAGTTATTTTTCGACTACTTACCGTAACAGCCAAATGTCAATATACCTTTATTGTATAGGACAATGTGGTTCATCAAAATGCCGAAGTTGTGTTTGCTAGTTTGTTTTTTTATTAGCAATTGACGTATCGAATATTGAAAATAAAAAATCAAGTGTTTTCCTAGTGATATATCTTTTTTTAGTCAACGTAGTTCAACATTTAATGAGCCATTCTTGTTAACTTTAGCCCAAATTTCTATATAATTTATGTTTCTGTTGAGTAGGTAATTTTATGATGTGATAATCTACGGAGTAGGTCAATTAAAAAATCGATTCTTTGCAGTTACAATCAATAGGGAATAAATTCTTTTGAAAAATTACTGTATTGAATATTTTGCATGTATAGGTACTTATTAGTTACAACATAATATACTGAAATATATCTATATCATAATCGTTATAAGATTATCTAAATTATGGCTTTTGTAATAATTTTAGTAAACTATCGGAAAAATCATGTTAAAACATTCAAAAAATAAATATTTATTTAACTATTTAGTTAAGTTCAATTTACTTACTCAATTCCTTATTTCCTTTAAAGAGATTCGTTAAATTGTAGTGCGCGTCGCCGATGGTAAATTCGTAAGAAGTCTGCTTAATAGTAATATAAGATTTTCCATCTTTTTTAAGTAAGTCGTAATTCAACTTTGATCTAACCACAACATTTTCTGGAATTTTAAGAATCATTTAAAGTTATTAGAAGTAATAAATATATCGATCGATAAAATAAAACAATAAAGTTATATTCTTACTGTAAATAAAAATAGTACACCTCATTTATTATAATACCTACAAACGTCAAAAATTATGGATTGTTCCCTATGTAACAAGAACATAATATTGTGTTAAATATTCGTTTTGTTGTGTAATACTTGATATTAAAAAAAATTATCATTCGGAAATGCATTTATGCAAACCACCTGATACACTTGAATGACTAAAACACAAGCACCTATCTTCCGCCTTAATGAAGTGTTGGAGGATCGCTTGCGCATTACCCAGACCACGACGGCCCGCAGGTTTGTCGATGCAGACCACTCGCCAAGGAGTTGCTCCACAGTCCAGACTGCTATCAGAAAAGTACCAGGAGCAGCCCGCATGACACAACGCCCACCGAAGTGCGAAGCCCACCTATCTGCGAGCTCTTTCGTTCACGCCCGGCCGGATTGCTGAACGCTACTAAGTCTCCAACGACAAGGTGAACGCACCTTTGTGTCTTGGGCACTTCGGCATGCTAATTATAGTATTATTTTACAAAAAAGTAAAATAATAAATTAAAAATTAATTAAAAAAACATTCTCCAGCGGACAAAATTGTGAATCTAAACCATTCCCAGATCCCCTTGAACACACACAAAAAATTTCATCAAAATCGGTTCAGTCGTTTGAGAGAAGTTCAGTGACATACACACTCACAGAAGAATTATATATATAAAGACTAGCAACTCGCTCTCACTCCGCTCGAGCTCTTCCCTACATTTGAGTACATTACATTTGGTAAATTTATTAAGTAGGTAAACATTTGATATTTTTCCGCAGTAAAAACTATCATATATATTGACGCGGCTAACCAGCTATCATCATACCAAATTTCATCAAATTCGTGCAGTAGTTTTCTCGTGATGCCGACACAGACAGACAGACATTAGACAGAATGAATTTTCGTGCAATATTTGCCGAATCGGCCAAAATTTATCTTTATAAAGCTTTTTCTTCACATTAATAAGAATCTTAGTATGTTTTTTAATTCAGTCCGAAGATTTTATATACCCTATTCGGTTTGTAAATCATACCGAAATACGTAAAAGTAAAAATGATGCTAACATTGCGACGCTTGTTATATTTATTGGTATAATGGGCGTAAGAAAGTAGACTTGTTTCGTTCACTCGTTGTGGTTTACAGTATGGATTTTCTTATACGGTCGTATAAACGTTTTTTTTACTTTATCACATTTTGTCGTAGAGTTATGTTACAAAAAAAAAAATATCATAATGCCTACGATAAACATTTTTGAAATTCACGCATAAGAATATATTTTGCTTTTGAATTAGAAATTAACTAAGCCTTAAATAATTACTGTAAAAAGCCGTGTAAAATTGTCGAAGATTTTTCTTTAGAGATGAGTTTAAATATTTTTCTAATTTTATTTATTCATACTAGCATTTCGTGCGGCCGACCGCAATTTAAATACTTACTGAAATCAAGTTCTTATATTTTACAAATTAATTTATTATACCACTTTAATTACTCGCTATAAAAATGTTTAAAGTGAGAAAAACTTAAGAGATAAACATGCTGTCGAAACTTTTTTAGAATTCTTAAAGAAGAACAATTCCGTCACACATTACTCGTATTTTTGTGTACCTTAACATTTTACGCAGCGCACGCGCCTGAAGATTAAAAAAGGAATTTTTTTTTTCATTGATGTTTCGCTATATTAGCCACGCTTATAGCCCTCCACGCAGTTATTTAGTCCCGGGTTGTACACTGAAGAATGATAAATAAACTCAATAAAATCATAGAAAAGACATATCTGAACGTTATTATTTTTATTTAAAATTCTATGTATTGAAGAATTTACAAATTACACCTTGCGAAATATTTGTCGACTTATTTTTATGTATAAAATAACGCTAGTGATTTACTTTTTTTTTCAAAAAAAGTTATTTTATATTACTTAAGTAATAAGTAATCCTGCAAAAATGTTTATAGTTTCAGCGGCAGCCGGCGAGGTGCAGTTTTTCTAAGCATTTTTTTGTAATTTTTGTCATAGATGAGATATTTTGCCGCACAAAAGGTATCCTAAATGTTGACCTGAGTATCCAGATATCATCATACCATATTTCAGTCAAATCCGTCCCGTCCAGGTTTTGGACAGACAAAAATTCTACAAATTAGGCATTGAGTGATAGTTTCTGCCTTCGGATCGATAATGTCTATATCTATTAGATTTTCCAAAACATTTGTTATGTTTCGATTTAACTTTTATTAATTTAAAAAAACGTGTTTTAAAGGTATATTGAGCCACCTTATTCAATGATAACTACATATTGTGTACATATGCAGTAAATTATATTATGTTCGAGTAAGTCTTTTGACCCCTATGTTATCCCTTATGGGATGGACGTTGATTAATTCCTTACCCTACTCAGATATCGATCTGCCTGTAATTATCACGGCAAGATAACAATAATTTATCTCACATTTCTGTAGTTGAAGCCATATCTTTGTTTGTTAGAATACAATAGCTTTGGACGGTAAAAGATCTTGTATACAGTTGCTATAATATCGACATAGTTCAAGAGAGAAGGACTTCCATTTAGATAATTTACCATAAGAGGTAACTCCTAAATATTACATAGATCCTAAAATATATAAAATAAACAAAATGCTAAATTAAATGTAAATAAGTTTTTAAATTGCTTTTGCAAAAGCAATACTTAATTGATTAATAAAATTGAATAACTTGATTAATGAAGAAACAACAAATGAAACAACTCAATAAATTGAAAATGCAACAGCGAAAATTTAATTTATACCGAACTAACCGAGTGAAAACGATGGTAATAATATTTATGAACCATTAAAGATTTTAATCTTAGATGTTGATCTTTTTTGTTTTGTTTCTTCACGAAAATATAACATTCCTAATTCCAGTTGTTTTTAGTTAGCGCATTTACTAAACATAATTTTAAGAGCATCTTGATAATTCTCAATAATTTGTAGAATACTAAGAGTCTCGGCCTCGCCTCGCTCGGGCTCGCCTCGCTCGGGCTCGCCTCAAGATAAGTATATAGGGACATTTCTCAGAAATTAGATATTTTCCCACAGTATAAAAAAGTTACTGGCCTCAGTAACGTCCCGCAACCCGACCGGGCGCATAGCTAAGAGGAGCGCACATGAAAGTAGCCCACTTCGGTAGGTGGTATGCCATGCGGGTTGCTACAACTACTTAAGTTTATATATTTCATTAATTTAAGATAACAATAAATGTTGGGATGAAGACACGCTCAAAAAATATTTAATTTATAATATTACATCCTATGACTGTCTCATTAGTCCAGTAGTTGATCATTGTGCCAGAATTTAAAGCCCTGGTTCAGGCCAAAAATATAAGGATCGATAGAAGATGAGCAAGTGGCACCGTTATACCACTATGCTTTAGAGAAAATGTTCCTGTCATTGTTTGTGGTATTTCTGGTTTTGGAGCAGTTGTGTGGCATTGTTGATCACCAGATTACAAAATATTAATGAAAAGAACGCAAGTTGTACTTGTTTGAGATGAAGAAAATCTTATTTAAAATATTTAATGAACCTAGAATAAAAAAATCTTATGAATAACAAATGAAAAGTAAAAAGGTATGTTGAATTAAGTATAAAGATAAAATATTTTTGCATTTTTCTTTTTGTCTGTCTTTATATGCACCTACGAGGTAAATGTTGATACTATGTTATTTTATTTATAATCTTAAAACTTAAAGTTTTATTTATACAAATTTTATATACCTACTAGCAATTCTCGCTCGCGTTCTAATCACTATTAAATATTAATAAATAGTGATTGATGGTATATAGGGATGGTATACATACGAGTATATGTATGTTTTGATGCCAAATCACACCATACCTATATATACCATACTTAGGTATTATTATCAAACCTACAAAATATACAAAAGAAAACATAAAAATCGGTCAAGCCGTTTCGGGGGAGTTTGATAATAAACACTGTGACACAAGATTTTTATTTATACAATTTGTTTTGCTGATATGATAAATATTTCAAGCTTGACATTTGAAGCGAAAGTGGTGTACAAAAATATGAAGGCGGTAAAAGTAATGATATAGTCCTAATCGCACCTTGATATAAAATGTCAGGTTAAAAATAGTAACCTATTGGTTCATAATTCTCGACATCATAGGTTATCTCGAGAAGGATTTGCATATAATAATGATAAATTTAGTTAAACGGATGTGACTAGAATTATATAAGGTATATTAAGAACAAGAGAAGAGTAACTTGAGAGTTTGAGCAATTCGAGTGTAATTATTTATTATTTTAAAATGTATTAGTAGGTACATTATAAATATGTATTTGCCGGCAGTGGGTACAGAATATGTATATGTAGAGGTATCAGTAATAGATGTAATATACTCTTAGGTGCAAAACTGTCCCAACCATACATGAAAATCGTATTTTTCGTAAAAAAAAGAAGTGAAATAATTATTCAAAACTTTGATTATATTTTTACAATAGCAGACATGACACAAAGTAAGAAAATGAAAAATTAAATGGTTACATCTCTATTATGTATTCATAAACACAAAATAATATTGGACCACTTTGCACCACTTTTGGAAAAATAAAAATTCGAAGCTGTAATGTTTAGTCAGGAGACCTTTTGCTTTCTGCACTTCTGCCAATCTCTTCGGAATACTTCTAACAAGTTTTAAGCAATAGTCAAAATAAATTTTATATTGATCTCGTATTCGTTCCCATAAAATATTGTGTATATTGGATTATGCCACCGTTTAAAGTTATTTTTCGACTACTTACCGTAACAGCCAAATGTCAATATACCTTTATTGTATAGGACAATGTGGTTCATCAAAATGCCGAAGTTGTGTTTGCTAGTTTGTTTTTTTATTAGCAATTGACGTATCGAATATTGAAAATAAAAAATCAAGTGTTTTCCTAGTGATATATCTTTTTTTAGTCAACGTAGTTCAACATTTAATGAGCCATTCTTGTTAACTTTAGCCCAAATTTCTATATAATTTATGTTTCTGTTGAGTAGGTAATTTTATGATGTGATAATCTACGGAGTAGGTCAATTAAAAAATCGATTCTTTGCAGTTACAATCAATAGGGAATAAATTCTTTTGAAAAATATATGTATACTATATTTTATGTTAACTTAACTTCTTATAACTTAATTTGCATTGTATAACATTTAGGCGCCACAAAATTAATTTTAGCGAAATTTTAGCCACTTCAATTCCA
The DNA here is from genome assembly GCA_951802675.2 of Boloria euphrosyne. NCBI lineage: Eukaryota > Metazoa > Arthropoda > Insecta > Lepidoptera > Nymphalidae > Boloria > Boloria euphrosyne. Next base: position 5,617,973 of record OX637879.1, on the reverse strand, counting down.
AACTCTTTTAACTTTGCCCATTATTCATGGACGCACCATGTTTCAAATGAGTCGTCTGTGGTCATACAAAAGTTGAAACTGCTTTTTAAACTGTCTCATGCATTATAACAGGAAGCTTATTTAATTATATTATAGAAATTTTTATTGAAATAAAATAAAGAGTATCACATTTACATTATAAATAACTTAAGTTATTGAATTTGATTAGTTTTGTGTTAAAATCAATTATATTATTGTTTATTTGTATGTTAATGTATATCAATATAAACAAATGGGTTGCTCAGTGTTTATTTTAATTTATATCTATTTTTTATCCTGTGCAATAAAAACACATACACTCATGATGTTTTTTTTTGTAGGGGATGTTCTTATCTTATATACGTTACAGTTAAAACCCGTTCTCAGTTAACGCATTTTAACTAGTCAAAACTAGATTAGACGAAACGCCTTAGTAAAAACTAGAATTGATTAAAAATTTGGAACAAAATATGGTATTTTTGAATTTTTTTCAGTAAATACTTAAAATCTCAGTTACTTTTTAGGTAATCAGTTATTTACATTTATTTTACGTATTTATATAAGCTAATTTAATTATGTTTCTTCAGGTCATAATTCAACAAGTCCCAAGAAGAATTCTTGCAAGTTGATGATGTAACAAAGACAAATTTACCTTTATGAACTATTTGCTAAGTCTAACTGTAATAAGGAAAAGTTAAGGTATGACGGCTATTTACAACTGGCTGTCATGTGTAATATTTTTAAATGCGATTAATACCTAATGAAAATAATTTTCATAAAAAGCAACTGATTGAAGTATACCCAACATACCTACGATATAATTTATCGACAATCACATTTTTGTTCCAATCTTCTAATCAATTCTAGTTTTTACTAAGGCGTTTCGTCTAAACTAGTTTTGACTAGTTAAAACGCGTTATAACTGAGAACGGGTTTTAACTGTAACATATATGTATATAAAAATTAATTGCTGTTCGTTAGTCGCGCTAATACTCGAGAACGGCTGGACCGATTTGGCTAATTTTAGTCTTGAATTATTTGTGGAAGTAAGAGAAGATTTAAAAGGTTTCATTCACTTATTATCTAGTTCTTATGTAATATTATGCTGCTGACTTTTCAAAAAACGTCAAAATATATTTAGGGTTCTGTGCAAGGGTTCAAAGTACCTTTTTTACGTCATATTTATATGTCATGTATTAGATACATACGTTAGGTCCGTGTGTTATAGTTAGAAAATATTTTTACTATCTATAGTTCTAGCTAAAGTTTGAAAAATAGCCATTGACGATTGAAGTAGTACTTTCTTTAAAACAAATGGTTCTAAATGTGATAAAATTGCCAAATGCCAAATTGTACGTTTCAACATTGCGTGGAAAGTTGAGAAGGAAATTAGGTGGGAAATTGAGAAAATAATTGCGTTAAAAAACTTTTCATCTTTGTAATTTTTTATTTAAAATGTATTTTATTGAAAAGAAAGAATCGATTCTTATTATAGATATATTTTTAATATGAATGAGAATTATGATATTTTATGAGTTTGTAATTATATAATATGAAGTTAGAACAGCGTGTATTATTTTTGGTAATACGTTTCTTTATTAAGCGTTCCGGACCCAAAGGGTAAAACGGGACTCTATTACTCAGACTCCGCTGTCCGTTCGTCTGTCTGATCTGTCATCAGGCTGTATTTCATGAACTGTGATAGTTAGTGGAAATTTTCACAGATGATGTATTTCTGTTGCCGCTTTAACAAGAAATACTAAAAAAATTGAATAAAATATATATTTAAGCGGGTTACTTAGGTTGGGCTTATAGATAATCATGGTACGGAAACCTTCGTACGCGAGTCCGACTCGCACTTGGCCGGTTTTTCTTTAAAGGTAATTTTAATTAGTCCTTTGATGATATAGATAATATTCAAAACTGTTTTGGCTATAATGTGCAATATTATGTTATTATTCTATTTATACATTAAAAAGCCATAGTACACCACTCTGGCCAAGTCCGGCTTGGTGGACTTCACATGGTTTCCAAAACTGGCTAGATTCTCTCTGTTCGAGAAAACCTAGCAGGTTTCCTCACGATGTTTTCCATCACCGTTTGACAAATGGTAATTATTTTAGAAATGATTCGCACATGAGAGTATCAGAGGTGAACTCCGGGATTGGAACCCGCATCACTGGGTTATCCAAGCGAGCGCGTTACCAACTAGGCTACCTCTGTCTTAACAAAAAAGGTAAACAAAACTTTAACTTCTATTATTTAAATAACGAATTAACAAACAATTTACCATATTTCGATAAAATATTCATAAATTTAAGAATGTTGTAGCTTTTTAAAGTTTTCTTGAATCTCATAGCACTCGATCTCTGCATTATCAAAGCCGTAAATTACAAAGGAACCATTGTTAAGAAAAGCCTAACAGCAATGGCCTTGCCTTGAAAGAAGTGCTCTTTGAAATTTGACACATATACGTAAATTTAAATTTGAAAAAGGTTATCAATGAAAATTACATGTTTTTAATATAGTAGTTTATTGTAAATTAGCGACTAAACCTCATTTTGCTTAGGCGTAATTTTACTATAGCTTTTAAAACTGAATATTTGTATATAAAACGAAGGATTTTTATAGGCGATCACCAGTATTATATAGAAGAGACCAATCGGAAACTTGGCATCCTACGCCAATAACGCCAGCTTACAGCAAGATGATCGAAAACGCATAGCTTACATGCTGCTCCAAGGCACTTAAAGCTTCAGACATTAATCAGCCTTGAGGGCTCATCTACCCTGAATTCTATAATTTCACAAAATTGCTTAATTTTCTAATTTTTATTCATCGTGAGAATAAATTTGGTCCTTAGTATAAACTTTTTTTACAACAATAAAAAGCCAGAGATATAAAATTGTCTGTAGTGTTCACATACTTAACTAAATATGTATACAAATACAAAACATGCATTTTAAAAGCTTGTTAACAGTATAGATTACAGGTTTTAAGCCGAACTACCAAGTTAGGTATATAAGTATATAAAAATATAATAATAATATCTCATATTTTATAACTTGGCATGCTTTCAACTTCGATGGTCTCCCTTTCGAACAACCCCAATGCGATAGTTCATATCTAACTTGATTTTTACGAGCTCTGCGGATAGCGTGATAATTACTAGAATAACTTTTTATTTCTATGTTGAAATTTATCTTGACAATATCAATGTATAACTATAAAAAATTGCCTAGAAAAAATGGTGAATTTTTATTTATTTTTAAAGCTTATTCACAAGATTTTATTGACTACTATTAAAATATAATTTGATAATTATACAAAATATTCTAATTTCTTTATTGCACTTAAAAGGTAAAACATAAAATACAAAAACAAAAAACTTAAGTAGTTAACAAAGGTGGACTTATCCCTAAATTTCAAGACTATTAATGCACTGAACCGATCACAATGAAACCAGAGCCAGATATAGCTTTGATTCTGAGGAAGGACAATGACTATAGTTTGAGGAAAAGTGTTTTCAGGATAGGGTAAAGCGCTCGGAAAATGTAATGCATGAATTTTGATGACATTTTACCAAGAAAAACATAAACAAGCTAGCTAGCTAGCTAGTAGGAAGTTTGTATGTTGGTACGTGGATGGTGAGTTTATGCTACTATTTATTAGTTTCAAGTAGTAGTTATACTCGTATTTATGTAATAGAATGCAAGTTAAAACATAAACTGTTACAATAATAACAAATTATATAATATAATATAAATATTACTGTTAATAATAATTCAATATTATAAATCAATCTTAATTTCATGCAAAAAGCTGTCACGTCTTTGGCACAATTTTCAGCCACTCAATCAATAGAAGACATAACAAGGAAGATGAAGTCTTAAACTAGGTTGTAGAAAGCAAGCTATCTTACCACAAATTACACTATGCGGGGTGTCAAATGTTCCAACTTGCAACTTCAGTTTCAGTTCTCTTCAAGCCGATGGCCTGGTAGGACGTATGCCGGGCTACTTGAATTTACTCGTAACGAAATATACGATAATTTCTAAAGGTTTTCCAAATTATTTAAGGCATTATAGTGTTGAAAAACTGGGTTTTTAGTTATCTTCAGGGTAAATTGTGTGTTTAATTTTAATCTTTTCTGTCAAGATTTTTGAGTGAATTGTGCTCTTCCGCAATGAATATTGATAGAGTTGACAGATGAGGGTAAGTCTATGATGCTTGTTTTAATTGAATTTTTCCGTAGAAATTGTCATGCGTTTTTTTTATTTGACGTTGTTTTTTTTTTCAGTAAACATTACAAAATATACAAACATGTACCTACTACTAAAAGTAATAATTCAGTTAACTATAGTTATAATATATACAAAAATTTTTTAACGCTTTCATAGAAATAAAACGGTTAATTCATTTCATGTAATACAGATTAAGTTTAAATGAAACATTCAAAAGCTGTGCCTTTTGTCAGTACTCTTCGTTTCTGTTTACGGACAAATTATACAAATTTTACATAAAAAGGCGTGAAAGGGTTACTTTGGTAATCTTATTTTGTAAGCCTGTTACATTTAACTAAATACATAATTGACCTTCATTTAACTAAGTAGTCAGTTTAATGCAATTAGTGACTAAGAGTACTTTCCATTTTATTTTTATCTTGTATTAAACGAATATTCTGGAAAACTCCCTTTTTGTATAGAAGATATTATGTAAAATATAGGCTGAAATATATTTCGGTTTAGATTCGTATTACATTATTCGAGAGTTAAAATAATAAATCATATTAATACTAAATAATATTCATTATTTAGCACAAATCCGATAAATAATATTTAGACTTTATAATATTTTTGATGACATTAAGTTTATTTGATAATAAACTGAAATTCGGAAACCAACTTATAGCCCAAGATTCCATTTACCTATTTTCTCAGTAACCAAATGTATGGAGTTATAGTTAGCTAGTCTGGGCTGATAACCAGTTAAAAGTTACCAGGTACTAAACTTAGGTAAAAATAGAAGACATTTTTTTAAAGCCTCAGAAAGTTTCAGTTACGTCCTGTCCGCACTGCGAAATTTCACCGGTTTTTTTCCGCAATTCTGTTTCGCGCGATTTCTCTCAGTCCGATGCAGGTGATCGCGGAAAATAAATCGCGAGGATAAAATTCGTGCGGTGAAACTTCGCAGTGCGGACAGGCCGTTATTGAGAAAATAAGTAAAGTTTGGCGGCCCTGGGATCTTGATCTATAACATGTAAAAATGTTATTAGACAAAGAAAGTTAAATTAATTCAGCAAAATCAAATTCTTGTAATATAACAGACGTCCCAACTTTGCCACTTCCATAATTCGGTGTTATATTTCTCCTCTAGCCGTATAATTGGTTTAACTTTTCTTGAGCTCATGGCACTTTACTTGAAAGGTTTGGTAAAGTGATTTATTCTCGAAATAATATAGTAAATAGAATCTTTTGAGGAAATAACTCTATTTGAAGATATTGCTGAAAATTAAAGTCGCTTCTGTGCGATTGTGGAGCTATAAAATATTATGCTATAATTGTTGGATGCTTTTTTAAAAATGATATACCCGATAAACATTAAAGAAATTTGACGTTCATTAAAGATTCATAATTTAAAGCAGCATTTTAAAGTAACAAATTTAAATTATTATAAAAAGTAGAAACGCGAAAATAGTACTTTATTTTTCTAAATAATTCGAAAATATCTCCAAGTCTCTCCCAGTAAATCTTGAAACAACGTTTAGACTAATTTTATCTATTTAGACCATTTTAAATGTGTTTATATATCAGGTTTAACAAAATGTATCGTTGGAAATGAATGTACCTACCTACCTACCTATAATCTATACATATTATAAAACAAAGTCCACCGCCGCGTCTGTGTGTCTTGCTTACTTACGAACTTAAGCTCGGCATATATACATACTATACACTCTGTTGTGTACCACTATTATATATTAGTACTGTGTGGTGGCGCGTCTGTGTCAGCCGATCAACATATTAAAAAAAATAAAAATACTTGAAACCATCGGATAGTGAAACCTTTCAAAAAATGTGCAATTCGATTATCTGCCGATTTTTACAAGCGAGACAACAAAATTCCTGCATAAACTTTATGGATGATTTTTGTATCTTCGGCTTATGGTAATCAGGCATCAGCACATAATTGAATAGCCCACTTTTCAGCGCCAAATCAATCAAATGATAGCATTCCGGACATTTTTACTTTTATTTTTACTTAAAAAAATAATAATCCAGAAAGGTCGTTATTCAAAATGATGAAATATTTACAGACACGTGTTACATATTCGTAATATATAGAATTCCAGAGTATGTAAATATTTGTTGTAAATACCACTCATATCGCAAATATATATTTTATGAATATAGTTTTTCTTGTGATATGGAGCGAAACGCCCTGAGAGGCAATATATTTTTCATCGTGTGTAAAGAAATAATATAAAAGAATAATACATCTAAAATGTAATACGAGTATGAATGAGAGGAAAAGAGCGACTGGCTTTTTAGGTAAGGAATTATTACTTTTCTTTATGGGTTTAGTAGCTAATATGCATGGCTGTAGATCTGGAGATCCTGACTTAGAGTTCCAGATCGGGCCGAGTTTATTTAGTTTGTATTTCGTGACACGAGAGCGTAACAATACCAACTATGCAGTTATCAGCCCAAGCATGTAGAGCACGTAGAGCCGTCGGTTTTGCGAAAAAAAAATTTCTCTTATGTCACGTGGACTTGTCGCAGTTATAGAGTAGTAAAATAGGGAGGATTGGTTATTTCACTTACTGTATTACTTTATTAGCTCTTACGCAATTTGTTAGTCTCAATGAGATTAACCAAAATCAGACATATTAGCGATTTCAGGCTGCGGTTGGATATCGATATTTTAATACTGTTTGTATAATGCTCCAAACATGTTTATTAGATTAAATATATTATATATTTTTAGCGACCGTGAACTTCAGCTGACAGACAGTGAATAATGCTTGTAACTGTAGGTAACATCAGAACATCTCTTACGTTTTTTCCCACTTGCACTTCACCATTTCATTGTATCTATTGAAATATATAATGTATGATACTTACGTATTATAATCAATATCTCAATAAAATATCAGGATAATTGTGTATTGTTTTTATATATAGTCGTATGGGTTTTTCCCTTATTCGGTCACTTGTGTACTTTTAGTTACATGCAAGCTTGCTTAATGTATATAAAAATTACACCTTAGTGTAGTAGATTTTTTCTGTAACATTGCAATTGAAGAAGGAGAAAAGTTTCTAACTACTTGTCCTATTTATTTATAAAACTTATTACAATTTGTATAATTAATGTTTTTTAAAGGATAATAACCATTATAAGAGAATATATTAACTTTGCGAATAAAATGTTCTATGTAGCAGTTTTGAGATAATCACTTGGGAATTTTATTTGAGACTCCAGCCCGTTTTACGTCCGTAATCTGTCTTGAACAAGAACAATAAAAAAGTAATATTTTGGAAGAATTTCTGCACTCACTGTTTTATTCTCTAAAGTGTTTCTAGAGGTTATTTGAGAGAGCAAAATGGAGTTGGTATGATTTGATTTTCTTTCCGCTTACGGGTATGGAATAAAATTGAATCAGGCTAGGGTGCGTTGCAGAATGCTAATTTGTTGTCAATTTACAACGTAATTACTATTAAAACTTATTATTTCTGTGTAAACGATTTAAATGTCTTCATGGATTAAGTCATTAATTATAAGATTGGAATATTTTCTATCAAAAAATCGTGTGATTTGTAATGTGTCATTATTGAATATATTTTTTATTAAAAAGCTCATATATTAATCCGGTACGTTGTATTATCCTCTTACGTTTTGTTATTGTGTTAACGTTGTTTATATATTTGAAGCTTAAAAATAAGAAGATACAATGTTATCAATATTATAGCATATTCTTGAACTTAAATATAAACTATAAACAAAAATTATAAATAAAAAAAAACTATAAACTTGAAGTTCCGAGCTTGAATATTTTCTAAGGATATTTCAAAATCTTAGCGGAATACTCAAGAAGTTTTACAACTGATTTTATATTCATACGTTTGCGAAATAAATAAAATACAAATGTATCAAGCGATTCGAAACGATAAAAATTTGTAGTTGAAATATTGTATGTTTAATACGGAAGTAACCAGATTTAACATTTAATATTGTCTTTACTAGAATCTTTAGCCATACATAGTAGTAAAATTTGATTTATTATATTTTAAAAATACAATATTTACAATGCTCATTTAGATTATTATAAGAAACATTTAAATTAACTTAAAATAACACTCATTAAAAGTATAACTTGCAAACACGGCCCGCTTCGCTGGTAACGCCCAGTTAAAATAAATTAAAAAGTTTTTATAATTTTCTAATAAAATAAAAGTAAAACTCCTTATAACATTAGCTATGTTTGAGTAAAAGTCCTGTCAAAATCAGTCTAACCGTTTAAGAGATTAGCCGGAGCCAACAGACAGACAAAAACTTTTAAAATTGTTTTTTTTTATGTAAGTACCGTATATACTTTCATACGCATTTAGTGAAAAGCTGATATATAATAATTATTTCCTCACTATTAGCTACCCAGAATTAACTTGGCATAAGTACTCATATAAAAAAAATTCTTAATATTTATTAGAGGTATACTTTATATAAAAACTTACCTTCCAAAGCGTCTTGCAGAATAAGCATGGTGAACTGAAAAGGAAATCTGCACCAGCCCATTTATTATCAGGTTGTTACCCCAGTTAATACGGGAGTAATTATTAACAAAACATTTTTGTCTTTAATGTTGACTACCTTTTCTTAGTTGGACCTGCGCATATGAATTTTATTGAAAATTAAAAATAACTGTCAGAATTTAACTTACGCATGTTAAGATTATAAAGTATACAAATGACATATAATGTCCCAACATATTTATATGATCAGCCTCGGAACGTAAACCTTAGGTACGTGCCCGTTTTTTGCAAAAATATACACTGTTTAAAAGTTGATTTAGTTATTAGAAATCGGCTTTTGAAACATTATTGTGGAAGACGAATAGGAAAGAGGATGTTGGAGTGGGGAAAAGACTATAAAAGTCGATGCATAACTGGCATCGGGGGGTAGTTGTATCTTGACGCTTGTCACGGTAGCATTGTTAGGTCGTTACTCTGTTGGTTTATTTCTTTAAAATATCATTGTTGGTAGCTTAGTTGTCTTTTTGGTTAGTTTAATTGTGTTTTAGCGTTTTCAGATACTTACAATAAATTGAGGTCGATTTAGTAAGGTTGGTTTTTTTAAAAAAAGCTCACTTCTGGTCTAAATTCACAAGATCAGAAGTGGGATAGGTCCTGTTTCGCCCACATCTATGTGCTTAAAAGTTTTATCGGAGGGTACCGTGATTTTGGTGTATTTTCATTGATTTTGGGGATTCGTGTTTTGTGTTGGTCGCTGTGTATAGTTTAGTTTGGTTTTGCTTGTCAGGCTTTAATTAGAAAATTAAATGATTTGAATTAACGGTTATTTTTAGATCTTTTTTTTATTTTGTTGTAATATCAGACAACCAGCGAGATCGCAGTGAAAGTTGCCGATGTAGATTGTAGTTCTCGTCATGAGCATTGCGGTAGTCGTGATCGGTGTGATAGTAGGTGCTGTGCCTTTTGCCGGGCTTGTATATAAATGTTAACTGTATAATTTTTATTTTATTTTTACTGTGTATGTAAAAGATGCTTATTTTGTGTTTTCTCATTGGGATTTGGGGTTGACACATTCAAAGGAAGATGCATCTTGCGGTCGGGGATAGCATGTCTCGCAGGTCTTTGTACTCGGGTATGCTGTCCTGGCCGACAGATGCACTTCAAGTGGGGTACGGTTTCATATTATTGGATGCTGTCTTGGAGTGCGCTCGGACATGCGATCCTAGTATATGGAACATACCTTGTGTAGCTTTAGATTAATGTGTGTGAGCTCGGACAGTGTCTCGGAGGTTACTCGGACATGTCGTCCTGGAGCTGTGATCATACTATGAGTTGGTCGTTGACCGTTGCATATGTTTGTGCAGCAAACATTAAACGTATATTTGGGGGTAGGTTGGATTGAGACATGCTTTTATAGGTACTGATTTACACACGCAAAGCTATGACATGGTTCTCTGGCGAGTCGTGAGGGCGCACTCCCCCGACGGGTCCTGCCCCGTATAATTGGTACAGATATCTGTTTGTTTCACATCCATTGTGCTTAGGTTATGCTAGGTAAGCTTAGCCCACGAATGAATCAAATTTAAACCTTCATATAGACTAGCAATTTTTAGAAATGCACTTTTTGTTTTTTTTTGTCTGGTGATTTTATTGTTATATACGGCAGCAGATGATGAGAGTGTAATGTCTATAGCTCCAGGCGTCGCTCAAGTTTTCGATGTCGAGGTTCTATCTGAACTCCAAGGTTAGAAGGTGAAGAAGCCCGAGGACGGTCTTCTGTCAGGAAAGGCCGTGTGGAAGATGAATAGGAAAGAGGATGTTGGAGTGGGGAAAAGACTATAAAAGTCGATGCATAACTGGCATCGGGGGGTAGTTGTATCTTGACGCTTGTCACGGTAGCATTGTTAGGTCGTTACTCTGTTGGTTTATTTCTTTAAAATATCATTGTTGGTAGCTTAGTTGTCTTTTTGGTTAGTTTAATTGTGTTTTAGCGTTTTCAGATACTTACAATAAATTGAGGTCGATTTAGTAAGCTTGGTTTTTTTAAAAAAAGCTCACTTCTGGTCTAAATTCACAAGATTATATTATTTTCCGAGACATTTTTTTATCATAAAACCTTGATATTTTTGTAGTGCTTGATTTATGGCCTATTATGTTTCCGCGTAGGGTGAGCTTCTGTATATGTAATATTTCTTTCCTAAAGGAATGTCCGTGATATACTTGTAGGAAAAATATTTTCATGACTTTAAGTGATTTTTTATGTTAGTGGTCAGAAATATACGATACATTTGTCGTCAGATCCGTTCATTTCATTTCATTCATTAATTTTCCTGTGAAAACTGAACCTATGATTGTTCTTATATCAGAAAACAAAAAGTATACATAAAAGATATTTATATTGATATAATTTATTTTTAAATATGGCTAAGGGTTAAATCAGTTTACAAATCATATAAGCATAAGCTATGAAATTTGAATATTATGCGTCAGACAGTGAGTAAAGACATCATACTGATATGAGTTTTATTAGCACAATTGTATTCGCATATTCTTTAAAGTAATAATTCTTTAATTTTTTTTAAGTATAGAAAATCATGAAACTTTTGTAGATCTCAATAAGAACACGCACTGGTCTTGCAAATTGTAGCAATTTAGCCAACAAGCCAACAAAGTAAATGCTGACAGATAGGTCGAGTTGCAGGTCGCGTCGGGAACATCAGCCATGTTAACGATGTTATAAAATACAGTTAGAATATTTCTAATATATATATATATATATATATATATATATATATATATATATATATATATATATATATATATATATATATATATATATATATATATATATATATATATATATATATATATATATATATATATATATATATATATATATATATATATATATATATAATATAAATTACTTAGATCGTATAAAAAGGGTATTAAAAAGTTGAAGTTCTTTAGATCTAACAGATTTTAGTAAAGTCTGAGATCGAATCAAGATTTGCTTATTATTTTATATCTGCTTCGATAATTTATCGTAATTTTAGACTGTAAACTTTGATTTGGAAAACATTAATAGACAAAAAGCCCTGTAAGCTTAAACCATAAGACTAATTTATGGGAATGCATGCACGGAGAGAAAATTCTAGTTTAGGTAACCAGAATATAGTTAGCATAAGCAGATTGTCGTGTAATATATATCTAGTACAGTTAAACATAAAGCTGGTACACTTCATTAAAATTAATGTATAGTGTACAAAAACCTATTTGTATTAATTACATAATTTTTATTATAAATATAACGGAATCGGTATCGTTCATAACACCATGCTTTATTTTCGAGATAACCAGATTTTTAGTACAGACTATAGATTATTATAGTGACCATTAACAAATTGAATGCAAATATTACCAAGTTGAGATTTTATCAAACTACATATTTTTTACACTTTACTATATATTTTGTGTGTTTGTGTTCAGTTTACTATATTTTATATTGTTCAGTTTATTATATTTTAGTAATTACAGCAATGTTTTATTCTTTGTTTCACATTATTTAGTAGAATATTGATTGAACCTTTTAAAAATGTACATAGTTACCATGTTAATAAAAAGTTAAAATCTGTCAGTTACGTCAAGAAAGTATTTTTCAACTAAATTGACAGATTTGATCTTTTCTTAACACACCGGTAACTATGTAAATTTTTTTAAAGATTCAATCAATCAAGTCCGGTCAAATTAGACGAAAAAATAGGGGTGAGGGTACAATAACTTACAATAAGCTGCTTACAGTCAGCTTATTGTAAGTTATTGTATCCTTGGATGTCTAAATTGACCGGACTACTACTAAATAATGCGAAACAAAGAATAAAACATTGATGCATTTTTTTAAAACAACCAATTGCAGCAGGCTTGTAGTACAAGCCATGGACAACAAGAATTTTAAATAAAACAAAACAATCGTTTGTGACTTTATATTATTAAAACAAAACTGAGCTAGGCTCTTGTCGGTCTTAGATATTATTATATTGGTAACCTTATAGTTATGTAACTTATATTTTGCATTGGTATGTACTCGGCCAACTGCCACGATTCTAAAAGTTGGTTGATATCCTTGTCCATCACAACACAAACAATAGTAATTAGTTACTATAATAAATACTAATTAAAGTAACTATATGTAGCACACCCGAACCGCACGCACGTTCCGTCCGAAAGAAAAATGAAATGACAACTTGACAAGACAAGCATATCAGCCAGTCAGTGCTGCCAACTTTCAAGCAAACCATACAATATATTTGGCAAATGTAAACAACGTTTCGTTTGCTAGACGATACTCATGTTACACAAAACATAATAATCTGGTTAACAATACTATATGATATCTAGCTTATTTTAACAACTAAAGCAGTTAGATACAAACTAAATATCGTATTGTTCAATTGACAGCTAGCAACAACAAACTAATTATGGAGGGTATACTTTACAATTATTGAAATGTTCTTTTTACATTAATAAAATGTTCTTTTAAATAGCTGTTAGCATTGGTTACTAAAATGTGTTTACTAGAACATTCTGGTATTTATTAAAATACGATTATTTGTTGTTAAAAGTCAATCCGGTAAATTTAACTTAATTCTGTTTCTATAAACTAGAATGATATTTACAATACGTTCTGGTAGTATTGTTAAAATAATTTCTTTCCGGGTGATCCTTAATAACCAATCAAACTTTCTTTAAAGCTTTACATGGGAATTACATAATAATTACTTAAACATACATCTAACCACTAAGTCCTTTTGGTAATTAATACTATTTAAGTGTCGTACCAGAAGCGGATTCAGAGGTTTATCTGTGAGAAAAACTAATGGGGTCAATCGTATAGTATTGTATCGTAGCTATACCACGGTGTAGATATACTGCTAGATAGAAAGAGATCAAATATTACTCTCCCCTCTTTGTGTGATATTATTTTAATTCTATTTTGGTCCGAATGTAATATAAAAACCTTTTTGGTAAATAAATGTTTAATACAAATATGTATTGATAAAATTATTTCCTTTGTATTGATCGTTTGACGACACGTTTGGTTCAGTTGGTAGTGACCCTACTTGCTGCGCCAGCGATCGCGGGTTCGAGTCCCGCTTGGGGCTTCCTTCATTTGTTGAGCACGAATGTTTGTACTCCAATCATGGGTGTTATATTTAGAATATGTAAGTTCTTAAAAATTATATATGTGTAGTAACACAAGCCTCATAGCTTACCACGGAACTAGATGGCGCTGTTTTAATAATGTCCCAACATATTTATTTATTTATACTAATATGATTTCAAATTAGTAAAATCAGGTATCTATGTTCTTTAAAAATGAAAAGTCTTGTCTGTCTGTGTGCATACAAAATGTGTGTTACGTAAAATATTATAAAGAGTATATATATGTGGCGAAACATACAAAGGAGGTTATATGTTATTGTTTCGCCAGCTTTAAAAAGATAAGCAAACTGAATGTCATTATTATATATTTTTTGGATTGTCAGAGGGACATGATATGTTACGGCATTAAAATATTGTAAATATTTAGTTGGAGTTTATTTTCCTCTTAGACTCCAAATTGGTGACCCCGAACGTGTAATTATCGTTTATTCGACGATTTTACGTTGAAAAGCATATGTAACAGTTTACATACTTGAATTTCGCTATTTCGTCGTCACTCATACCTATTACCTGGAAGGTTTCATAGTAATAAGTGTTTTGAGAAAATAATAGAAGATTTCTTATTAGAGAAGAACATACTTGTAAAACATTTCTTCATATGTGAATTTTATTATAACATTTTTTTTTCTACAACTAAATGTCAAGTCTTCGAGTGAATGACAAATCGCCATTGTATAAAATTATCGCCCTTAAGATTTTTTTGCGATAAATCTACAGACGATGGATTAGTTATTTTCTGCAAGGAACTGCAACTGGAGTGACTAAAAAGTTTTTTTTTAACGAAATAATAACTATAGTTGTGGTTAACTGTTAGTGTGTGTGTATTCAAAACAATTTCTAAGTAATTATTGTTATATAGGTATTTCAATACATATTGCAATATTATTTTTAACTACCTGACTTATAAAGGTATAATAATCTAAAATTTCTTTTTCCGTCATATTGTACATTATTATAATTTACAACGTTTTTTTTTACGTAGGTTAATTTGACATTGTTCCGTCTTATTCAAACTCATTTTGTCAATTATTTTTTTATTTATGATTTAGATTTTTGATTTTTTGTTAATATTTCAGGTCGTCCAGACTGTGTGGTTCTTCCTAATTGCATTAATTTCAACACAACAACACATTTTTTATTCTTAACAAAATAATGATGTCTCACGATCTTGAAAATCAGTTGAAGGCACTTAGGGCAGAAAACACTTCATTACACGAACAATTATTACAAACACTTCCAGGTATTTCTACAGAGTCTAATCAGGCATTTGTAAATAAGGTTGCTGTTAAATTACCGCCATTTTGGCCAGACAAGCCAGCCATTTGGTTCGCCCAGGCAGAAGCACAGTTCGAAATATCAGGTATAGTTTGTGACAACACGAAATATAATTACATTATTGCACAGCTTGATCAACGAATTGCTGGAGAAATAGAAGATATTATCACTATTCCTCCCAAAGTTGATAAGTATGCTACAGTTAAGAGAGAGCTGATTCGCCGACTGTCGGTTACAGAAGATCAAAAACTTCGTTTGTTATTAGCCGATGAAGAGCTTGGTGATCGTAAACCAACCCAATTACTAAGACATTTTCGCTCATTAGCAGGTTCAGTTATGAATGAGGAGACCATCCTGCGGCATTTGTGGTTACGACGCTTGCCTCAGAGTGTACAAGCCATTTTAGCAACTCGCTCAGATCTTGATTTAAATACAACTGCTGAAGTGGCTGATAAAATTATTGAATTATCCTCGGCAGTAAGTGTTAACTCTGCATCAGCGTCTGTAAATGCCTTATCCGATCAATTTTTTAAAAAGATAGATGAACTTAATGATCAGGTGGCTGCTCTTACGGCCAGGACTCGAGAGAATTTATCGTCAAGGAACTCTTCAGACAAAATTCGGTCTAGTTCTTCAACTAATTCAAAAAGATGTTGGTATCACTGGAAATTTGGGGCAAAAGCAACGAAATGTATAACTCCTTGTAGTTGGCATAAGGGAAACGAAAGCAGCAGTCAGTAGAGGCGGCTTCTGACTGCTTGCCAAATGGTCGCCGCCTTTTTGTCACGGATCAATTAACCAAGAAAAGCTTTCTTATTGATACTGGGTCTGATCTATGTTGTTTCCCTCATCGCTGGCTCTCAAGTAGGAGACAACAAGTCGACCATGAGTTAAGTGCCGCTAATGGTACTTCAATTAAAACTTTCGGTACTATTAGGTTAAGGCTTGATTTTGGATTGCGCCGTGATTTTGTATGGCAGTTTGTCGTTGCGGATGTTAACACTGCTATAATAGGTTCTGATTTTTTAGCATATTACAAGCTTTTGCCGGATTGTTACGGCAAGAAGCTTGTTGATGGAACCACTGGGCGTTTTAGTGTTGCATCTACTGCTGTAACTGATCAATGCAGTATAAAAGTTATCGTTTCAGGTAACTCAAGCTACGCACACGTGCTTGCTGAGTTTCCTGATGTCTCAAAACCACCAGGGCTTCCTAGAATCATAAAACACAATACAGTTCATTTCATTTCATCAAAACAACCGACGGCCCTCCAGTATCTTGTCGCCCACGCCGGTTAGCTCCTCAAAAACTCATGTCTGCAAAGCGTGAATTCGAGGATATGGTAAAATGTGGCACCGCAAGGCCATCGAAAAGTTCATGGTCGTCACCTTTACATTTAACTCCAAAAAAGGACAACACATGGCGTCCTTGCGGTGATTATCGTGCGTTGAATGCTAGGACTATCCCTGATCGATATCCTGTTCGTCACATTAATGATTTTGCACATAATCTACGAGGGGCGAAAATTTTTAGTACCATCGATTTAGTTAAGGCCTACCATCAGATTCCCGTATTTAAAGAGGATATCGCAAAGACAGCCATTATCACTCCTTTTGGCCTCTTTGAATTCCCCTTCATGACATTCGGGCTACGCAATGCTGGTCAGACCTTTCAACGATTCATTGATGAAGTTACTCGAGGTTTAGATTTTTGTTTTCCTTATGTGGATGATATTCTCGTCTACTCTAAGGACGAGACCACCCACAAGGAGCATTTACGTATTCTCTTTAGGCGTCTTCAGGAATACGGTGTAGTTATTAATTCAGCAAAATGTGTTTTCGGTGCGAGCGAGGTTGTTTTCTTAGGTTTTTTAATTAATGCTGAAGGTACAAAGCCTCCTCAGGAGCGGATTCAAGGTCTTTTAGATTATCCTCCCCCACAAACTGTTCAAGGTATGCGCAGATTTTTAGGCATGTTAAATTATTACCGTCGTTTTATTCCTCAAGCCGCCCAGTTTCAAGCGCCACTTATAGAAGCTTTAGTCGCTACTAATAGTAAAGGTTCAAAACCTTTCCCCTGGTCGCCTGAACTATTAGAGAAATTTGAAACATGTAAAAAGAGCCTTTGCAACGTAACTTTATTGCAACATCCAGCAAACGACGTTCCTATTGGGTTATTTACTGATGCATCTAGTGTTCACATTGGATCTTGTCTTCAACAGTTCGTTAATGGAAATTGGCATCCTTTAGCATTTTTCAGTAAAAAATTAACTCCCCAACAATCACAATGGCCGGCCTATTACCGCGAACTTTTGGCTGTTTATGAGAGCGTACAGCATTTCCGTTATATATTAGAAACTCAGCATGTTACTATTTTTACTGACCATAAGCCTTTGCTCTATGCATTTGTTCAACGCCGTGAAAAGCTTCCGCCTCCACAGCTTAATCAATTATCTTTCATAAGCCAATTCACCACCGATATTCAATACATAAAAGGTGATGACAACGTAGTGGCAGACGCCATGTCTCGCATTGAGGCGATTTCTATGGAACCTGATTACCAAGAGCTAGCAAAATCTCAGGAGAGTGATCCAGAGCTGCTAATGTTGCAAGAAAAAGGTTCTAGCCTTCGGTTAGAAAAAGTAAGTATCCCTGGAACTAACATTCAGTTAATCTGTGATGTTTCAATGGGAAAACCACGTCCTTTCGTGACGGTTAATTTTCGCCGGGCGATATTTGAAAGACTGCATAATTTGAGTCATCCTGGCGCTCGAGCAACTACTCGTTTAGTAACGGATCGGTTTGTTTGGCCGTCTGTGAGGAAAGATTGCCGCGCTTGGTCACGCGCTTGTCAGGCATGTCAGCGCTGCAAGGTAACCAGACACAATTATCCTCCCCTAGGCAATTTCGATGTACCAACTGGTCGTTTTATGCATGTGCATATTGATATTATTGGGCCTCTTCCAATATGTGGAGATTATCGTTATTGCCTGACAGCAATTGATCGTGTTACTAGATGGCCAGAAGTTTGGCCTATGCGCTCTATAACAGCAGAGGAAGTATGCGACACCTTCATAAGAGAATGGGTCTCTCGTTTTGGTGTTCCTTCTGTAATCACCACAGATCAAGGTGCACAGTTTGAATCTGACATTTTTCGTAAATTGATGCATAATTTCGCTATTAAACGTAATAGAACTACTTCTTATCATCCTAGTGCCAATGGGATGATTGAAAGAGTTCATAGACAGCTAAAAGCTGCCTTAATGTGTCATCAGGGATCCTGGTTACGAGCTTTACCATTTGTGCTTTTAGGTATGCGTACAGCTATTAAGGAGGACTTAAAATGTACAGCAGCCGAATTGCTTTACGGTGAACCCCTTCGTTTACCTGGAGAGATCCTCGCACCAGCAGCTTTAGAGTATTATGAAGATCAGCCTCATTTTATTTCACAGCTTCGTGACAAAATGTCTAAGCTTCGTCCTATACCTGCATCTAGTCATGCAAATCCTAGAATTTTTGTTTTCAAAGACCTTAAAACAGCAAGCCACGTTTATTTACGAGACGATTCAATTCGTCGACCTCTTCAACCACCATATACTGGACCATACCAAATTATTGACAGGGCTGCAGATGGTAAAACAATCACGATTGCCATTAGGAATAAAAATGTAGTAGTGAGTGTAGATAGAGTAAAACCAGCATTTGTAGAACATTTTCATCAGGAAACAAATTACCGAACATCACTGCCATCTACACCTCCCACTATCACACGTACACCATCTTTACAGGGTAATAGTCCTGGTGTTTTACATCGTAAGCAATATACCACACGGTCTGGCAGACGTGTTAAATTTAGGTTTTAGTTTTTTTTTTAGATTCTATTTTATTTTACTCCGTGGGGGGGTGATGTGGCGAAACATACAAAGGAGGTTATATGTTATTGTTTCGCCAGCTTTAAAAAGATAAGCAAACTGAATGTCATTATTATATATTTTTTGGATTGTCAGAGGGACATGATATGTTACGGCATTAAAATATTGTAAATATTTAGTTGGAGTTTATTTTCCTCTTAGACTCCAAATATACTCTGAAATATATATACTAATTTTAATTTATTTGGCAATGTGACATAATACTGATAAAAAATAAATGAATCATTTCTTTAATCAATCTCATTTTGTACAGTACTTTCTGAGAAAATCGCAGGTTTATTCAAGATATAAATCTCACCTGTTAACCCGGGAATTCCTTTGTAAAAGATATTATCAAAGGTGTTGTGGCTTTATTTTAAGCTGTTGCTCTTCTGAACTGAACTGAACAAATCATAAAGTGCTACACTTTTTTAAAAGTGCTAACACTTTTATTCCTGTATATGTAGATTATAACATAACACTATAGTTACTATTTCATATGATTATTTTACAGTATTAATTATGATCGTCTTAACAAATATTAATCATAATTATTAACTCACCTCTCATAAGCAAGTTGTTTCAGAAACTACCTGTGAATTACTTAATAGTAAGGGGAGGATCTCCCTCAAGAATCCATTCGTCTTTTAAGATTAAACGTCATTTATATAAATTATGCGTATAGAATTTATAGCCAGCTTTACATGGGGTAATTACGCTGATGAAAATTTATTTCATCGTTGGCTTATTGTTCAGGGAATTATTAATACAAAATGAGGTTATACGATTGGGCTTTAGTGTTTGCTTTTAGCTGCTTTGTGGCGTAATCTCTTAATGGCCGTCATTTATTTACAATAAATATAAAGATTTTAAACAAAATTAAAGATTTATATTAAATCATGTGATAAATTAGTGTTTTTTAACGTCTAGTTTGGCTTCGGCATTTCAATCCAAAGGCTACACGGCGAAATTTTCGTTCCGTCTTCCAAAAAATTTTTAGATTTTCTTAGATATTCCAACATTGCAAAGATTTGGACAATGCACAGAAAAACTTCACGGGCTAAATAAAACTATGTTTACGGATTCGTCTACAGGTCTTATATAGTTGTTGTAGAAAGCATCTATTGCAAATAATTTTAATTTTAAACATTCTTTTCGTGGGGAACCAAAAATGAATCTGTGAAAAGATCTGGGCCTATAGCCAACCGGCATTCGTTATGAAGCGATTCGATTTCTACAATCGTCATCGCTTAAACGCAGCGTATGCATCTTGAACTTTAAATCACTAATAATTGAAATGAATGTGCATTGTCTACCATGATCTATTCGTTGACAACAGATCACGTGACATATCTAAGTCATATGTCAAACCCATACATTTTGGACTTTTCTACTATCGCTTTCGCTAATCGATTGTTACTTTGTCTAGGCCCTCTGAAGATATGTATTTTAAATGTTAAATACTCGCGTATATCTAAGAATGAAATATTTCATGGGCTACTTAAATATCAATCAATGACCTTAACTGATATGGATGAATTTTGGCACTGAGATAGATTAAAATCTGGATTAGCACATAGATTACATTTTATTCCGGAAAAATTCGCACATACGGCTAATACAAAGTATATGAAAGATAAAGGCTTTGGCTTTATTTATGGTCATCCAATGAAAGGTAGCTTTTCAGCTTTTAAATAATTTTGTGAATGTATATGAAATTCAATATGAGGTAAAATCTTCAAAACGTAGCAATAAAAAATAATTATTTCATCGTATATAGTATGTGCAATTTTATTTGATCACGTTGAATATTTATAATATTGCGGTTCGAGTCCTTAGGGCGGCCATTAATACGTCCTTGTCTAATGGACTGTGACATTTCTCCGTTTATGTGTAAGGGTTCTTTCGACCTCAATGAATTACAGACGACCACAGTATTCATATAAATTCTTGGCATACCATGTTATGTTTAATATAATGTAAAAACTAAAAAGTATAATATTTTTTGAATTCAGGTGAATATAAATTATTATTTATCGAATATATAATTGTATGGAGATAAAAATATTTTACAGAATATGTAAGTTTGGTCCATGAAATGTTTTACAATTTTAGTTATAAGTAAAATACATGTCATGGTAGCCAGTTATGTATCATACAGGTACAGTAGAAACGAATTAAAAGCCCCTTTTTTATAATCCTTGACAAAATTTATTCTTTTGATCATTCATACAAATAAAGTTAAGGATAAAAAAATTGGTTATCGCGTATACGGTTGGATATTAAGTGAGAGCTGACATGTAATTGATTTTATAGGTCGGCGCAGGACAGCCAACATCAGAATTATTCATAGTAGTGAAATAATGATTGATAAATTCGGAAGTAAGTTTTGTAGTAAGAAATAGTTTTTCAAGTATATGCCTAAGCCCTAATCAATTTTATTCTCTGAGTAATTTAATTTCTTTTTAGAACATGTCAGTTTGTAACACGTTGCTACCATCGCTTTATCGTTGCTGCCTTCACATTCTAATCCGATAAGCTTACCGAAAACCACCAGACGGTGCAGTTAGTGCGCCATCATAATACACGTACATAGTCTGTTCAAAAGAAAAGGTGAATTTTGAATTTTCGCGGGCTGGGTACATGCAATTGTTGAATTTTTTTTTGTTATGTTGGTACATATATGTTTATCATATGTTGGCATTATCAGCTAATTTGGATTAGTAGTTTGTTGTTGACAACCGAAAAGGTAAGTTACGTTTTTGCATGTTCTTCGATTTATGACTATTGAAAAAAATGGATCAAAGAATATGTATTAAATTTTGCGTTTAAAGTGGAATAAAGTGATCCAAGGCACTTGAAATGTTGACTGTGGCATTCGGCGAGTCCATTTTGTCTCAAAAAAGTGTTTATAAGTGGTATAAGCGCTTTACAGAAGGCCGAGAAGATGATGATGACGATGAGCGTCCTGGAGTTGCAACCACGTCAACAAGCGAAGAAAACATCGAAACAGTGAAAAAAATTGTTTTGGTAAATCGTCGAATCACTATTAGGGAAGTTGCAGAAGATGTTGGCATAGCAATCGGCTTATGCCATGCAATTTTCTCAAATGTTTTAGGCATGAAACGTGTGGCAGCAAAGTTTGCTAAATTTTGAGCAAAAGCAACGTCGCATTAATATCGCTCAGGAGTTGTTGAATGACGTCAACGACGATACAGGTTTGCTCAAAAGGGTCATTACTGATCACGAAACGTGGGTATATGGTTATGATGTCGAAACCAAAGCCCAATCATCCCAATGGAAGCGGCCAGATGAGCCAAGATCGAAAAAAGCACGCCAAGTTCGATCAAATGTGAAGATTTTGCTCACTGTTTTCTTCGATTACAATGGCGTGGTGCATCATGAGTTCTTGCCAACAGGTCGTATGATTAATAAGGAATACTACAAGGAAGTTATGCAACGTTTGCGTGAAGCAATACGGCTCAAACAACCGGAGTTGTGGAAAAACAAATCATGGATTTTGCATATCGATAATGTTTGTTGGTGATTTTTTGGCCAAAAACAACACAGTAATAATGCCTCAACTACCGTATTCACCAGAATTGACTCCCTGCGACTTTCTCCTATTCCCAAAACTGAAGAGACCAATGAAAGGAAAGCGTTTTGCCACAATTAATGAGGTAAAGTCAGAATCGAAGAACGAGCTGATGGACATACCGAAAAGCGCATTTCAGAAGTGCATCGAGGATTGGAAGATGCGCTGGCATAAGTGCATTAAATCTGAGGGGGATTACTTTGAAGGGAACAAAATGGATATTGATGAATAAATAAGTACTTTTCAAAAAAATTCAAAATTCACCTTTCTTTTTGAACAGACCTCGTATTATGACTATGTGCCTGGACAGATAAAAAAGCAATTATTTTATTATAAAAATTTGCAAACTATGGTTAAGGACTAAGGACACATTAGTAAAATTGAAGTGTCTGTTTGAGTCTTTAGATCTTGTAATCTTAAAGTAACAGAATTTTACTAAATGCATATTGTGTAGAAGAAAAACAAAAACAAAAATTTTATTTTTTGTAAGCAGACAAAAAATATATTTTTTTCAGTAATCTCCGAAACGGCTGGACCAGTATTGCTCAAAAAAATTAAAGTATCCAGGGACGAACCCGAGCTATACTAGTCAAAAATATTTTACTATCTACATGCAATAATATTACTTAAAGGATAAAAGTAAACGAAAGAAACTTAATATCTAGGTATATGTAACATACTTTGATATAGCGAATTTGCATAAGAAACTTAGTGCTACTGATATTTCAATAATTTCTAGCATAGTGAAAGCTTTCATACTATAAAACAAAGCACAACTGCTTTTGTTCTATAAACACTACAGAAAAGAGACATCGCAATACAAAAGTTTCACAATATCCACTACAGAACTCCCGACTGGTCATTAAAAATAATTCCATTAATTTAAAAAAATATCTCATTACGGAGTAAGCTTTTTAATAATTTAAATTATGTTTTTATAGCTGTAGGTATCATATTGACTGCTTCATACGTTATCTAAATAATATTGATTAAAAATGATACAGGTTATTATGGGTTGATGATATGTCCTTCGCAATTTTCGTTACTTCTGTTGTGAATGTTTACCTTTTAATGAAATAATTTAAAAAATACATACTTATGTAAAACTAAATACACTATAAAATGTACGGTATAAAATTGAATGCTAAATACCAGCCATTTTTAAACGATTTCAAAATATAGGAAGATGTCATGCTGCTTTTTGCAATACTTCAATGGTATTAAAATTGTCTTTAACAAAGTCGTAGAAGTAAACATATACATCTTTTTTTATATTATTTGTAGGTATTCCAATACCAGGTGTATATACAAAATAAGCAATGGCAATATATTCTACTTTTGCAAAATCCAATTGGAATCTGTTGACTCCGTACAGTGCACTCGTATGGTTTCACATTTTGCGAGTAGGCAGCCTTTTCTCTAATCCGATCGCATTGTTAGCATCCTAATCCAAAGAGAAATGAATGTATTTTAACAATACATTTTTACCGTTCAATTCATAGTTTTACATATTAAAATAAAATTACAAGTAAACTTAAATGTTTATACAAAGCACACTTAAATATTACTATACAAGTCGTGTCTATACTATTCAACAGAATCGAAGCTATTAAATAGTAAAAAATAAATAATTAGTACCTACACTGTAACTTCTTACATTAATAATAATATATTATATATAGTAAATTGTATTTTAAACAAATAAAACACAAGTAACGTGACATACGTCAAAATATTTCATAACAAAGAAATTGTTTACATCCAAAGATGTCAACTTAACTAAGTAATTAATGATGAAACGCTACGCTTTTAACGCCGAAACAGTGAAGCGATCTCAATTTTCTTTCAAAATAGCCCATTTTACGGACAAAGTTAGAGACGATTGAAATAAGATCGTTGATTAATCGTTGACTACTCCTTTAGGATATAATTTTACGTCATCACCTAAAGTTCTAATGAACGTTACTTGTTGGTTGAAATATTTTCGTTTAATTTATCCTGTAATATTTTATGTACAGAAACAATGTAAAAAGACAATGATAATACATGTAATTCTGTCAAGCATACACATTTATACACATTGAATTAAGGACTAATAGCTATATGCTTTATATCATATGTAAAGGACCTTTGCACCTCTTTCAGCGGTTAGAATCCATTTGGCTAGGTAAGGGTTCGCAAAATTTAATTTCACACATATATAGGTACATGATATCTTTAGAACCTCTTAGTGAATATATTCCGAGAACCCGACTAAGTACTCGTACATTTAAATTATCAATTTCTTAATTAAAAGCTCTTTTTATTGTAGCGGATAGAAAATGACAATTAAAATCGTAAAGAAGTGACACTGTTGTTGTCATAACCTGTTGACTGTACCGGAAGTACCAGGTTCGAATTTTGAAGTAAATATTTACATTGATAATATTATAGTAACATATTATTAGGTATTATATCTTTTTAGGTGTTGTTACAAAGAAGCGGTGATGAGTACCGTCGTTATGCAATTTCTCTATTAGTCTTCTAGAAGCAAAGTAAAAAGGTTAGCTCAGAAATTAGTTTTATTTTCTAAAATTAGATTGTGTTGTTTGTTCTTGTTAGAAAAAATACAATTATCACGAAACCCACTTTTTATATTGACATACCTATTCTAATATAATCCCTTTGTTACTATATAATATATAAAACAAACGTAAATGTTTCATAATTGTTGACGAATTAGTTAGTACAATTAAATTGTACACTGTAATCTATATATAAAAAAGATTATATGTAAATATAATTTAGTGGAAATTTATGATAGTTCTAAATTATTTTATATAGAAAAGAGAGAAAAAATGTTTTTGACGTATATTAAAAAAATGTATTAAACGAATTAATTTATTTTTTTGTAAGTAGATTAAGCATTCTAAACTGAATCAAACATATTTAATTAATTAATAGAATTCTATTTAATTATATTCCATCTCATATATTTTTCAATGTACCTACCAATAACCAATATACGTTGCTAGCGAAAGCCTATTTCAAAACTAAAAATATTCTAAATATATGAATGCTCTGAATCTTAAGTGATTTCACGTGGTTTTTGTTTTATACCTACTATGGTTTTTGAATCTTGCTACTGATTAATTCAGCATCGTATCATCTTTTACACCATCAAACTATCGCCATGAAATTGGTAGAAATGACAGATTCATTCAAACAAAGATATAAAAATATTAATAAAACTCCCTAATACATTTTATTACTATATTTATAGTATTTTATTTAAAACCTATAAATAGGTTCATGAAAAGTAAAATAATCGTTAAATAAATTAAATAAAATAAATATGGAATAAGTTAATTTATGGCAAAACTCATATTAACTTCTGGATTTAAAATTAAGCAAAGTATTTTTGTAACGTCGTACGGTCCAAAATTCCGAGGGAATTTAATAAAAATACTCCATTAATATGGAATTCTGTGTAAGCATTCTATTCAACTTCGAAATTCAACACCAATAGCTTTAAAATAGGTCAGCCTATTCAATATCTGAAATATCGTTGGGCAAAAGGACTGAACTTCTACGTGCCTTATTCAGCGATTAGAATCCTTTTTAGAATAACCAAGTTGTACATTCGGGTTTCCTGAGAGCAATAGAGTTTAATAAATAAACTGCGTTTATTTTGTAATAAACTGCGTTTATTTTGTAACATTAAAAAAATAAATAGGCAAAAATTATTAGCGTTTGAACCCTAATTCTTTTTCTAATATATCAATCAGTAGCCTAAGTTACTCCTTATATCGTGAAACATCAGCAATCTGCCAGTGAATTTCCGTCAAACTCATTCCAGCCGTTTTGTATATTAACCAAAACTAATAGATAGATTGACAAGCAGTCATACATATTACATATAGACAAAAACAGGCATAAAAATATGTACATATAAAAGCATATTTTCATATATGCATGATGTAATGTGATGTCATATACAAGTATGCATGAAAAATGCATATATTCATATACCTATGCATTTGGTAAAAAGTTGGTATTTTGAAATTACGAACAGACTTCAATTTTATATATCTGTAAAGGTTACTCTGTTCCTGTCGTGCAGTTAAAGTTTAGACAATCTTATTTTCTTTTTAACCGACTTCAAAAAAGGAGGAGGTTCCACTGTTTATTTTTTATGAATGTTCACCGATTTCTTCGCTTACTGTTGACCGATTTCAAATATTTTTCTTTTGTTCGGTTCTGAGGAGGTCTCATTGTCACTATGTCAGGATCTGATGATGGGATTCAAGGGAAATCAAGGGCAACTCTCAAACTTAATAGGCACTTATTATGTTTTTCATGTATTTTCTAAAGCTGTTGATCAGTACAGTACTAAGGATTATTAGCGTCTGATCTGATATACAGTATTAGCGTCTGATCATCTCATGTGGATGAGCTAATGGTGGAAGGTAGTCCTCTACGGAAAAGAGTTGAAAATAAATCCCGTTCGAATATTCATTGCAAGGGCAGGATATTGGCTGGCAGCGACTCCAAAAATAACTTAGTAATAAAAAAAACCTTTTTATTTTTAGTTAAGGTTTGTATGGTTTTGAAGACGTTTTTTTAATTAACTTTTAAAATTGGACTGTAGTACCATAGTTTAGTGCAATAAAATGCATAATAAATCCACTTTAAATTTTGAATATAAATAATAATTTGCATGTTTACGGAACTGTGCAGTGCAACTGTTTTTTTTTGTATAGTGCCAGTTAGTTATAAAATTATATATTGCTTTTAGAATTTTTATTACAATTACTTTTTTTAATCAAATACTAAAAATCTCCAAACTTTCTTGTAAATAATAAGTTTTTAAGTAAGCTTTTGCGAACCGCTTGGCAGCCATGAATATTTTAATGATCGCTTTGAAGGGTGATAGGAGGTACTACTACTACTCCTAAGATTGACCATAATATCTACGTCTCCATTCAATCGATTCCTGTCTAATTTACTTATAAGAGTTTCAGAGTATTTTTTTTATTAGAGAAACATTTTATCATATTTTTTTCATTTGCAGAAACATTTTATTATTAATGTCAATTAAAATTATAATTAATATTTTTTTATTGACGTCTCATATACTTTAGAGCAAACAGAGTTTCACTGAAAGGACTAGAGCTTTAGGAAGAAAAGAAAAATTACACCGGAGTACTGTACAACATTATTTTTCTTCAAATCAAAAAGTAAAAAATAATGATTACTAATTGAAGTTATAATAATTATTAGTAACAGGTTTTATTAGATATTTAAGCAGTTTTGCCATTATTGTGTAGCCCTATAGTTCAAAAATTAAAAAAATACCTTTTGTACATTGACAGGCAAGGACAACATTATCACTCCTTACAATTAAGATTTGTGCATTAAAATATTTTTAATAATATTTTCATTTGTCATTGTTATAGTTTAAAAAGTGAGCTTATTACAATATTATAATAGGTAAACATGCACACATCTAAACAAATTGTGGTCCCTACTCATGCATACAAATATAGGATCAATTTACATGTGGGTCGCGAGTGTACCCATTTCCCGATTTATTCATAAGCATTATTAATATTCACTTTCTTGCTCTCTGCAAAGAACATCTATAAGTTTGTACAATATTATATCTCTGCTATGCTGGTTCAAATAAAGAACAGTAAGCAACGTTGTAATTCAAATTAACAATAGTCACTCAGTTCATAGTTACAAAACACTTCACTACACACGTATGGTCAATACGGAATACGAGACAACTCCTAGTGGAGACGTACTGATCTTCAGCAGGGCTTACAGGCAAGTGTCCATCCCTCATAGCCCTCTCCACATGCTAGGCATAGGCCAGGCCTACCTAGCACGAGGTTTGCCGAGTGTTGACGTAATTGCTAAGGGCTCTACCATTACTTGGGTTACGTACCGTAGGTATCTATCACAGAGATCTTAACAATAAGTAATTACTAAAATAAAACTAAAATTCTGTGGGACCTATTAAAGACTGTCTCCGAATCATAAATAATTTTCGGAGGCTGGCTGGCTGACCGGTTGGTACTTAATTTTATTTTATGTTTTTTAAAATATAATATATACATCAGCTTTGCGGAAAATATCAAATAATCTTAAACAATATTTTAACACATTTACTATATAATAGTGGCGAAGGGTCCATACAAGACGATTCCCACCGTCTTACCTTGTAAAAATCCAATAAAGTTTTAATTATTCTACATGATATTTATTTTTTAAATTAACATGATTACTAATTAAAATAATAATTTATAGTAATAATCCTTTTTTAAAAATAACATAACGCCTACAATAAGTCAAAATCAACAAAAACGTATACTTTGCTAAAATGCGTCTTCATAGAAATGCCGCGGTAAGACGTAGTAATTCGGCTTACCTTTTCCATACGAATCGTGTTTCATTCATACTTTTGTATTGGAACATTTTCAAGCAATTTCAGTCATTATTACTCTAGATTTTTGGTCGCGGTTAAGACGCTCCTAAGCAGCTTATTTTGCTTGTGATTGGTGGAAAGTACAAGACGTCACTATGATTGACCAATAACAAGCGACGTGAGCAATACCAATTTTTAGTTCTAACTTCTAAACAAATTAATATGGCGATTCTGTTTACAAGTGCATTATTTGTGTTTTTCTTTTGTTTTATTGAGTTTTTACTCGATTTTAGCGTAATAACTAATATAGACATTTTGTGTTGAGTTTGTATAGTGTATGGTTCATATATGTTTTAATTACTAACTAATTTGCGTATTTTATTGAAGTTGCATTGAATGCGACTTTGTTTTCGAAACTCGCATAAGTATGTAATTTGTAATAAAACTTTCTATTGAAATTGTGTGTAAGTGCTAAATTAGAAAAATATTGTGTTTGTTTTCATTTATGTTGCAGTGAAAATATGTTTTAAGTTATTTTATATGCGTTTCCTTAACAACATCATTTTACGTGTATTAGCACAGTTTATTCGGACTGGAAGGAAGTATTGCTATAGGATAATGTAATTAAATTTTAAAACCAGTAAAAACATCTTCATATTTCAAAATTTTGATTTAACTTTGATAAATAAAAAATAAATCAATCTCTTCAATAAGATAGCAAACTGACGAACTACGAACTAGTAACTACTAACTACGAAGTTCTTCAAACACTTGTCACTAGATGGCGGTATTTTTTAAAATAATGTAAGATTAACAGAAGGGAAAAAAGAATATTTAAATCTCACTAAATTATGTTTAAGGTTGAAAATTAATTATATTTATAAAGAATACAAAATAAAATAATTTGCCCTTAAATCAAATCGCCGTAATTTCACTTTTTAAATGATGCGTAATGATTTCTCATAGATGTCGTCATTAATATTTTTATATTATTTTAGTAAATATTAAATACATTATCTGTTTTGCTATAACTTTACATAAATTAAAAAAATAAACAATAGTCTTATGAACACTTTTTTACTTTTTAATTATTACGAAAAAAAATCTTCACTACAACATAAGGGATACTTACGAGGTACTAGTAGGTACTACTAGTAGATACTAGGTACTTTTGCGTCGCATTTATTTATTTACTTTTTGTCATTTTTTTGGACAGCTTACCTCTGCTAAAATTTCACCCTTCGCCACTGCTATATAACTAACACAAATAATCTTAAACATTATTTTAACACATGTTAGAATATGTCAATAGATAGTTACCTAGACTTTCATCTATTTTAAGTTAACTTGACGAAATATTATTTTAAACACTTCGGGTATAGAACTACAAGCAATGTACAGTGTTTACTTTTAGGCATATACATTTTACTCAAATATAATATACTAGCCTTTCCCGTGGCTACGCTCGCGTTCTAAAGACTACCAAATTCTTTCGTAAGATATTAATTGAAATCAAGTGATTCCAAGAGCAATTTTGTTCAAAATTAAATACTTGTAATGAATAACTTATTTATTTGGATAAGGATTAATATCATATTAATTAAACATTATATTAAAACACATTTGATTACCATAAAAAAGGTTAAAGCTAGTCAACCTTAAAAGATAGACATATGCTATCGCGGACTTTTTTTAGAACTTTTAAAGGAGAACAATTCCGTCATACATGATTTTTGCATAACTTTAACCGTTTACGAAGCGCAAGCAACGGAAGCTCTCAAAAGGAATATTTTTCTCCCGTTTTAGCAACATTTTTTATTGACGCTCCGCTCCTATTGGTCGTAGCGGGATTTAATATAACCTATAGCCTTCCTCAATAAACAGACTATCCAACACAAAAAGATTTTTTCTAATCGAACCAGTAGTTCCTGAGATTAGCGCGTTCAAACATACAAATAAACAGACAAACAAACAAACAAACAAACAAACAAACAAACAAACCAACAAACAAACAAACAAACAAACAAACAAACAAACAAACAAACAAACAAACAAACAAACAAACAAACAAACAAACAAACAAACAAACAAACAAACAAACTCTTCAGCTGCATAAATAGTAATAATAGATTTATAGATAAATTAATTTACATATAATTTAAATATCTAGTCAATACTATGTAAATTGTAAGGTGTACCTACATAAAGTTCTACATTACGTTTATCAGTACTCAGTAGGTACATATAAATAAAATTAAGGTGTCTGTAATTTCAAATAAATAGCTTTTCACTAAATGCATATGAAAGTACATGTTGGAAAATATGTTTGGGCATTATTACACAGTACAGTATTATACTAGGGGCTCACCCTAGCTTCGCTCGGGTTCGTCCCTAGGTACGTGTTGTATATATTTACTTCACACCACCCGGTATATATTTGACTTGATTATGTTATATTTAGCTGACCCGGCAGACTTCGTACTTCCTCGATAATAATCGATAAGTAAAAGACTTTTTTTTCATATTTATTCACCTTTTAAGCCTTCTCTGGACTATCACAAATAATTCAAGACCAAAATTAGCCAAATCGGTACAGCCGTTCTCGAGTTTTACTTAAGCTTATCCTGACCAAATACATCAAAAAAATATAATTGCGTCCTCTTAAAAACGCAACCCTAAATGTAACTTTTCAATGGACTTAATAGATGTAGCGAATAGTTCTTCTTTATGTCAATAGCATATAGCTAAGTTATCATTATCTTATTCAAATACGTGCGTATTTGCTTCAAATCAGTCTGCATGTACGCTCGTTAAATTTGTTAAAGCTCTGAATGAATATATTTGCTTAAATTATGTACCGTTATTATATTACAAGAGAAACTGTTATTATTAATTATAATTATAAATTAGTAGCTACTATTGTTTAGTTTTACGTCATAAATACATAATATAAAAGCGAAAGGTCATCAGACTCATCACGAAATATCGAAACCCGCTGGACGTATAACGATGAAATTTGACAGGGAGGTAGTTCATAGTTCGTAGACGTCCGCTACAGATACGGACGGATTTTGTGGCAGGGCCGAATTAAGGAGTTGTAACGATTCTCACAAGTTTGTATGAAAATTCCGCATCTTTTATGCTACAAACTTTAAATTAGACATCTCAGGGAGGGGGAGTCGCTAGTATATAGATATTTAAAATTGCTTTTATATATATATATAGAACGTTATGTTTATACATAAAAAAATATATAAATATAAAGGTATATTTAACTTAAATTTGTAATATAAATGATATGCTTAATACAAGTGCATGTTTACTTATTAATTTTCGCTGAAGCTGTAAAGTATAGATTACACTTTTGTATTCAAATACTTCTTCTCTTTAAGCTTTGTAACTTTTGTTTTACAAAGTGTCTGATTCGGCCTAACATTTACAATACTTTTGAGATAGTACTGTAAAACTTAATTATATTGTCCAATTTAATTAAACTTACACTCGTAAATTATACCTAGATCACAAGTACTTGGCTCTATATAATTAAGGGAAGTCGTTATGTCCGCTTGAATGGTTAATATATTTGCTAAATTGTTGAAGGACCCTTCTAATAAATAACACTCAAATTAAACATCATTTGAGTGATACTTTTAAAGGCTCCATAAAGGTTTTAAGCAAGTACTGATAAAATATATAAAATATTTCTGTGTCCTTCTCCAGATTCAGAGTTTTTTACTATTAGACCAAATTATTATTTTATGATTACGCATCAAAAAATACTTATTAAAGGTGATTGTCACCAAAATGAGAGCACAATAGGAATGTCTACATGCAACAGCTCATTTAAAGGGGAGGGATACCTTGCACTCTGTTGAGTATGTATCTCTCTGTATAGGGCCGCGCGTCTAGGGCAGCCGATCAAAATATTTAAAAAATTATTCACAACATTACTGTTTATCATTATGTTATTATAATATTAGGAGGAGTAAGGGGGGGAGAGACAATACCACCTAGTCTACCCCAAGTGTCAACCTCACCTGCTCGCGGTACCCTCTGCTAGACAACAGACGAGGCTCTGGCGACCGACATATGGCGGTATATCCATCCTACTCTGGTGACAGGGTAGATCAGGCTGGCAGCGGCCTTGGGGTCTAAAATTACCACAAAAATGTCTGGTTGGTTTTCAGAAGAAGATAGTGTGCACGGACGCTTCGAAGGCAGCCCCTTCACCGTGATCGGAGTACTGTGGGCTAATCACTCGCATGCTCTTAAATCCTAATTTAAAGATTAAAGAAACTGTAGCAAATGTTAGAAACGATAGATACCCCACGATGACTTTTGGCGCGAAAATAAGGACTCGAATAGCTTCATGGAATGTAAGAACTATGACTCGCCCAGAGAGACTTCCCCAAATTGCCAAAATAATGGAATCATATAAAATCGAAATTCTAGGACTAAGCGAGACACGATGGAATGGTTTTGGTGAAATATCTGCAGATCACAGTACCACCTTATTGTACAGTGGAAAAGAAGACGAGAATGCGACTAAAGAGTTTGGAGTTGGTATCCTACTTAGTCATAGAGCACGTCAGAGCCTTTTGCATTGGAAACCAGTTTCGGAACGTATAATCATAGCAAGGTTTTCTAGTAGAGTTCGCAATGTATCAGTAGTAAAATGTTATGCCCCAACGAACTCCTCGGACTATGAATTGAAAGAGCATTTCTATGACCAACTCTCAGCCACCCTTAAAGAGATCAAGAAAGGAGACATAGTTATACTCATGGGAGATTTGAATGCCAAAATAGGATCTGATTGCATCGATCGCAGGCACTACATGGGACCACATGGAGTAGGAACCATGAACGAAAATGGAGAACTCTTTGGAGACTTTTGTGGTATGCACAACCTTGTCATAGGAGGTACTCTTTTCCCACATAAAACCTGCCATAAGGTTACCTGGGTCTCTCCAGATGGTTTTACTCAAAATCAAATAGACCATATTGCCATTAGCCGAAACTGGAAATCCTCATTATTAGACTGTCGAAATAAAAGAGGCGCCGATATCGATAGTGACCACCACCTTGTAGTTGCAGAAATTAGGCTGAAGATGGCAAAGCTCCGAAAGAAACAAGACGTGATCGAAAGAAGGTTTGATGTTCAGAAATTAAAAGACCCAGAAATGAAAAAACAATTCCTCCTCTGCCTACACAACCAGTTTAGTGTATTGGGTGACGTGTCACAGCATGACGAACACCCTGATGAAATATGGTCTAAGATAAAGTCCGCATACACTACAGCTGGAAAACAGGTCTTGGGCCACGCTAAACTGACGCGTAAAAAGTGGATGTCACTTGATCTCTGGAACGCCATTGAAAAGAGACAAGCCACCAAAGTTCTGTTACTTGAGGAACCAAACAACGAACAGTTGCTTGCCGATTACTCCTTTTACCGTAAGCTGATTAAAAAACTAGCTCGCCGCGACAGGAGAATTGAGTCAGAAGAAATAGCAGACCGTGCGAAACAGGCCGCACTGACCCATAATAGTCAGGAGTTATACAATACCACCAGACAGCTGACTAACGCAAGGAAACGAAACACCAGGAAACCTCTTAAAGATAAAGATGGAAACCTGTTATGTACCTCTGAAGAGCAACTCGCAAGATGGCATGAACATTTCCAAGAGCTTTTGACGCGATATCAATCTTTACCGGGAAAACAACAATTAGATGATGCCAATCCAATGCTTGATATCCCAATAGAACATCCAAGTTTGGAGGAAATTAGCACCGCCATAAAGGGACTTAAAAATGGCAAATCCCCAGGGATTGATAACATTAGCGCGGAAATGCTTAAGGCAAACCCGTATATGTCGGCCGAAGCACTTTACCCACTCTTTGAGAGTATATGGTACTTGGAACGCATTCCAACTGAGTGGAAACAGGGACTGCTAGTTAAAGTACCAAAAAAAGGCAATTTATCGCTCTGTGATAACTGGCGTGGGATCACTCTTTTACCCAGCGCATCCAAGGTCTTAGCTAAAATATTACTTAACCGTATCTCTCAAAAGCTGGGGGACACCTTCAGAGAGGAACAAGCTGGTTTCCGCCCTAACCGCTCTTGCATCGACCATATAAACACCATAAGGATACTCATCGAACAGTGTGTCGAATGGCAAAGTCAACTATACCTCGTCTTTGTAGACTTCGAGAAAGCATTCGACACTGTGGACTGGTCAGCTTTGTGGTCAAGCCTGGAGTGCCGAGGAGTTCCTACCAAAATAGTAAGCATCATTCGTGATATGTACATCGGTAGCTCTTGCCGGGTTGTTCACGATGGGGCATTGAGTCCTGCTATTGAAATAACATCAGGAGTTAAGCAGGGATGTCTACTGTCGCCATTATTATTTATAATGCTCATCGACGACGTGATGAAACGCGTTATAAGCAGCCCGAGAGGAATACCATGGAAGGATAAACAACTTGAAGACCTGGATTATGCAGACGATTTAGTGATCATATCAAATCGGCTAGAACACATTAAATCTAAATTAAAAGACCTACAACAGGAAGCTTCTACTATTGGTTTACGAATAAATGCTAAGAAAACGGTAGAGATGAGGATAAACACTCAAGACTTAGATCCACTTTATCTTGACAACCAGCTGATTGACCGGACTAATGAACTATGTTACCTCGGTAGCATAATCACTTCTAGTGGCGGTGCAGAGGCGGATGTAGAAAATAGGATTAAAAAAGCCAAAGTAGCTTTTGCGACCTTGACACCGGTTTGGAAATCTAATATCTTAACACGAAGGATAAAGATCTCTCTATTTGACTCTTTAGTGAAATCAGTCCTACTGTACGGGTGCGAAACATGGAAGACAACTAGATCGCTGATCCATAGAATTCAGGTTTTTCTCAATAAGTGTTTAAGGGTTATACTCCGAATATTTTGGCCTAACACTATCCGAAATGAAGACCTGTGGGAAGCATGCCACCAACTTCCAGTATACAAGGAGATAGGTCTAAGGCGGTGGCGCTGGGTCGGGCATATTTTACGAAGAGAGGACGGGAATACTGCACAAGTGGCATTCAAATGGCAGCCTGCCGGTCGAAGAAGACCTGGACGACCAACTAACACCTGGAGGAGGTCGATTGAAGCGGACCTTAGAAGGACGGGGACCACGTGGAACCATGTCGAAACACTTGCCAAAGATAGAAGGGCATGGAAAACAACTGCTGCAGCCCTAAGTTCCGTAACGGAATAATAGGACAACATCATTATGTTATTATATTACGTGGCGTATGAGATATAGGTATATTTTTTTAAGTATTTAACTATCATTTAATTAAATGTACCAGAATTTCGCATTGAAATAGGCATAACCTCACGTCACAAGCATGTTGCAATATCTTTTGGCAGTTGCCCTGCTTACGTTACGTTACACTAATGTGTGAGGGCGTTACAGTCGCCGTTATTTAGCGGCTTCAGGTTGGCATACACCCAGATGTAATTATTATAGCTCTTTCTACACTATTCCTCATAAAATGTCCAATCACAAACAGCCTGCATTTGATATAATAAGAGCCAACAGAGCACCTCAATCTGTCTTTTAATTATAGGTTACTCTCAATTGGCTTGACATAAAAAAGAGATGCGAGCAACCTTATCACTGGTAGTGTGATATCTTCCAGGCAACCTTAGGGTAGACAAATCAGTATAGTACTTACACAGATACTTAGAACTTCGATAAATACTCAGATACATACATATAATCATACAAACAAACTGTATAATGCAAATTAATAAATCCACTCAAATATGGATGTGAGGAAATGAACATTTAGTCATAAAATAAAACACTGCTTATTCTTTAAATAGTAGGTATGTGTACTGTTTAAAAATAAATAAATAATAAATATGTTGGGACATTATTACAACAGCGCCATCTAGGTCCGTGGTAAGCTAAGCTTGTGTTACGGATACCAGATAGTTGATATACTACACATATAATTTTTAAATACATACATATTATAAATATAAACACCCATGACTGGAGTACAAACATTTGTGATTAGCAAATGAATGCCCCCAGCGGGACTCGAACCCGCGACCGCTGGCGCAGAAAGTAGGGTCACTACCAACTGAGTCAAACGAGTCTTTGTTTATTGCTATCATGTAGCTAAAATTATGTTTCTACTTTAAGATGACTTATAAAATATTATTATAATACTATAAAGTATTCAATTAAATTTACCGCAGGCAATTTGACAAACTTCACATCTATCAAACAGCGGAGCCGTCAACCACATAACATTTTTGTGATGCGCGATATGATTCGGTGATATTTCCACTTGGTGACAGCAAGTGACATCGATTTGGGAGAGCATGCCATTAGTCTGCAAGTACATTTCCTTTGTGAAGCATCGTGACAAACGATGTGATTACGTCACGGAAACGGACATGAGCTGTACCACGTAAAGATTTGATGTCAAATATTTTCTGTTTATACTAAATAAAAAAATATAACCTTTAAAAAATCTTAGTTGGCATTCTGTGATCATTAATTATAATCTTAGCAAGACTAAAAGCCCAAGGAAGAATGATTGAAACTAATATC
The DNA here is from genome assembly GCA_951802675.2 of Boloria euphrosyne. Classification (NCBI taxonomy): domain Eukaryota; kingdom Metazoa; phylum Arthropoda; class Insecta; order Lepidoptera; family Nymphalidae; genus Boloria; species Boloria euphrosyne. The sequence continues at coordinate 5,580,169 of OX637879.1, read as the reverse complement.
TCTTGTTGATTTGTCGATATAGTTGGTTTATTTTTTCCCGCTTCCTTAGTGGTCTAATGGCTAACATGTACGCTTACATGGCTAGAGGTTCTGGGTTTGAGTCCCGGGTAGAGCCAACTTCAGTGATTGAGTCTTTTAGTTTAGCAATCCTCAGTAACAGTCTGAACTTGGGAAATTCGTGGTGTCCCCGTCCCGTTTCTCGGAAAAAACGTAAAGCCGTCGTTGTTGAACCTAAACTCTCACTGGCCGTGTCGAGTAGTTGTCCCATGGATTATGAGTGACAAAAAAACAGAGTGCATTGTGTCGTTGCGATGTAGTTACACTATATCTTCCGCGCAGATGGCTAGTCTTAATAAGATTAGCCGCCGCGGCCGTGTCAGGAAGACATTATTATTATTATTCCCAAAGCTTTCTATATAAGCTTTTTTCGTTAATAATATCTAAAATAACTATAGGTATATCAATCACAATTTCGTATTATTCAAAAACTCTCTCCATAATTGATTGTGAGAAGAAGAACAAGAGCAATTTTATTTTCCTACTCTAACGCAAGTTTCCAAAGCAACTTGTTAGTATTATACCCACGTTAAATTACACCTTAACTTTGTTCGCTCGTATTTTCAAACTTTTGATATATATTGAGAATAAAAAGAAACACGCAAAAGGAAATGTTATGTACCCAATAAAAGTAATTGTATATCGAAAACGAATATAGAATTTGACATATCTCACATATTTTCTTACGAAAATAGAATACTAAATCTCAGGTCAATGGAAGAAATGTTCTTGACATAAAAGAATTTGTTTTAGATGTGTTCCATTATTCAAATAGGTTTAGTTCCTGACTGTACATAGGTAGAGCACAGCTAGCTAGAATTAGATGATGCGGTCTATTAATGTCCTGACTTTATTATTAAAACATACAATGATTCGTTCATTCTTAGTATTTGAGTAGTCGTTATGGTATGGATGGTAAAACGAAATTGATATAATGTTGGAAAAACGAGTAAGGTTGTTTCCGTAGAAATTCTTGTGGTATATGCTAATATGCTAGTATATACTTCAGTATTGTTTTTTTTTTGATGAAAGATAATAATGTTCTCCAGCGGCTTAACGTGCTCTCCGAGGCACGGGGAAGAAACACTGCCAACTTCCAAACTCCGGGTTGTTACTGAGGCTTACAGGCTTACTAAACAGGAAGACTCAATAACTAAACTCAGTCCGACTTGGGACTCAAACCCATGACCTCCGGATGTGCAGCTGTACATGCTGGCCATAACACCACCAAGGCAGTTACATACATAGATACTATTACTTCGATTAATACAAAAAATTTACGCTTGACAACCTATTTTTAAAACGCAGGGGTGCGTTACAATCTAGTTTCAAACAGAACGATTAACGTAATTGCTGATGCGTGAATCAAAGTTACATCTACTTTATATAAATATCTAGGGAAAATGTACACTTCTATTGAAAATTCCTGCGGCACAACCTAAGTTTGTGGGATTTATTATACATGCAACATTTCTATCTTTATGATATAGCTATACATTATTAGCTTTGCGTGTTAAGAAATTCTCAGTAGCCGCAAGAGATGGGTAATTGGCGTTGTTATACCTTTACATCTCAACATATATAATTTCTTCTTGGAACTAAATATTTCGAATAAATAACTTGACAAACCGTCGTAAAAGGCGTAGCTTGATAGCTTTATATTCTTCTGTAGTTCATTAACTGTATCCTTTTTACACATACAAGTTAATCTCCCCCTAAATAGTTTTTTAATTCTAAGTAAAAAATAAGTGTTATATATTAAGTCACAAAACTTATATCTTTTAAGTTAGTTCAATTTTATGTTATAAAATATCAAAGTAGCGTATAATCGCTATTATATTTTTAAATCAATGTGGATTAACGAGTTACCGACTTATCGTCATCGTAACTGATAATAGGCTTAATCGAATTATACCGTGGGCGTTTCTGATGTTCCAAAAAGGTTTCAACTCGATTTGCTTGTAACCGTTTTGTGGCTTAACTTTTATATAATATATTAACATTATGTTAAATTGTATATTGCAAAGTAATTTCAAAGTGGCTTGGAACGTTTATTTTATAAATTTATAAAATATTTCTGATCGCCATGGAACTATATTATAAATTCTCTCTCTCTCTCTCTTTATTATAAAAGTTTGGGACTTTAGTAGCATAGGTACTTCTACATACATACCAATATAAAGTTATATAATTTATGACTAAATAATTATAGTCACTTTAGCTAACTATTGTTAATTAAAAAGTATTAAGCGTTTACCTAACGTTTCATATTGGTATCCATGCGTTGATCTATATAAAATTATTATTCGTATGACATATCTTTGTAGGCAGTGGTAGCCCAGCGGTAACGTTTAGCGCTCGCTTGGATATCCGAGTGATGTGGGTTCAAATCCGGGTCTTGCACCTCTGATATTTTCATGTGCCAATCATTTTCTATCATGATTACCACTTGTCTTACGGTGAAGGAAAACATCGTGAGGAAACCTGTCTGAGAAAAACCTAGTAAGTTCTCGAAAGTCATACTAAGTCCGCCAACACGCACTAGGCCAGCGCGGTGGACTATGGCCTGATCCCCCTCGTATTGAGGGTGGCCCGTGTCCAGCAGTAAGACGTTAAAAGGGCTGAAGATGATAACTTTGTATGCAATATGTTTATCGAGCAACGCACGTCGCGGGTGGAGACATACCTCTAAAAGCACGTGGAAAACTTTTAGCATCTTTCTACACTGAACTGAACTGTAACATTTTGTTATTTAGCATTTAGGTTTTGTTCGGTTTTCGCCACATAGATTTCTACATCTAGTTACATTCTACAACATTAACATTGATCAGTACAGTCAGCAATCATAGACGTGACATAATATGCTTGAGGAGTTCTGCTCGACTTGTTAGCATTAAACCGTCGCATGAAGTTGTTTTTACATTTTAACTCGTTAAAAGTATTAATAAAATACAATAATTTTAGCGCTTTAGCTAAAATAACTTATTCGTTTTCCCTATTATTGTCGGTACTTACGAGTATTATATAATGCTGAAGAGTTTCTTTGTTTGCTTGAACGGTAATCTCTAGAACTGTCTCTATTCGAAAATAATATTTTTCCACTTTACTGCCTATATAGGTTATTAGGAAGCAGAAGAATTCTATACAAATAAACAATCGTGCGGATTCAGAGGTATAAAACATCAGTAGAAGTATAATTCCATTTTACTTTTATTCTTGCGTCATCTATTAAAACCTAGTTTATATTGCTGTATTTGAATGTGTATTATATATTACAAACATACATAATATATCAAGGACTTTGCAAAAACCACCCTAAGCAAGTTAAACAGACCGTGTTAAATAATGTTTTCGTCGCGGCGCCCTACTTGTCTATGTCAATGTATATATTTCAGTCGTATAAATGTGCTGTCCAAGGTTTTTTAAATTTTCAGGCCGAGGTCAGGGCTTTCAGTTTACTTTTATTTTTCTTTAAATTCACACAAATTTTGTCATGTGTAATTGAAGCACACTTTAATGGAGCAAATATCTACACGAACTTAATGTGTTTGAAATACGCTGACTAAACCTCGTAGTAGACTGCAAAGTTTTCCTTTATGGTCTTGTTATGTAAGTAAACGTGCCCAGGGGAGGATTTAGCAATTCCAACTTAGTAGCAATTAATTTAACAAATGGCCTCATTGTTTGACTTGTAAGAAAAAATGTATTAATCTAGACTTTTTAATAATCTAAAGTCCTTTCTAAAACTCATTGTAATTTACCCGCTGTAAAATTATAAATTGAATTTTACTGTTATAAGGTAATTATTAATTATATTTAAATAATATTAATCACTAAAACCTATATTTTATAAGATAATTTAGGTAATATTTATAAGTTATATAAATAAATACTTATATAAAAAGCGACTTCGGTTTGATATTAATATTATGTATTATTTATTATACTTTTTATTAAATAGATCAACATTATAAATACGATGACAAAAGAAGCAAAAGTAATCTGAAAAAAGTCAAAAAGTGTCCAACTAATTTAACCTTCATCGTATAATCTATTATGTAACTTTACAGTTTGTTACAGTAAAGTTTTTTAATAAGCAAAACATTTTATTCCTAAAATAAACATTACATTTTATGTACCTCTAAAAATACATAGGTTTGTATACTTTGTAATATTAATTATATTATTATTTTAACCACATAATATTTTGATATTGTTTTTCTCTTACTTCATTTATGTGATGTGTCGATCAAAACCTTTAAAAACTATTAATAAGAAATCTCTACGTATATATTTAATTGTAAATAATAAAATAACATTAGATCTGATCTGTGTACAATTAGATCTTTTAAATTTCGCATCGGATTTTAGTATAGTATTATGTTATCTGTGGTGCGGGTTTCATCATAAGACATATTGATTTAAGAGGAAGATTTGTATGTACTTATAAAAAGCCGAGAAAATGTATAATTTATGAGAAATCAATAATTATCGTAAAAAAGTCTAATAACGAATTATAGCAGAGGGTGAGTCGCTTATACAAAATAAAATAACTTTTTATTATTTTATATATTCTCGCCTATTGTAAACAGTGTTAAGTCTCGCTTCGCTCACTCTAATTAATTATTTTTAACTAGCGACTCACACTCGCTTCGCTTGGGTTCGGCCCTAGGTACTTTTAAGTCTTCTCTGGACTTCCACAAATAATTCAAGACCAAAATTAGCCAAATCGGTCTAGCCGTTCTCGAGTTTTAGCGAGACTAACGAACAGCAATTCATTTTTATATTATAGATAAATATCATAATAAATATATCAAGGGAAGTTTTAAAGAAATGAATAGAAAAATACTCCTTATTGTTTCAAAGAAATTTTTGTTTAGTTATTACTTATTATAAAAACAATGTTAACATTGGGATGAATTGAACAGCCTTGCCTTATTACACTCGACATGAAGATGCGGGTGCTAAGACCGTTAACATGAATTGAGATATATTTGGCATTTATCCAAAGGTTTGTTCTCTGACCTACATATTGTATTGAAGAAAATGTTGAATGCTTTTAATGTTTGTATTGTAAAATGTTTTTTTTTTAAATATATACTTACGAGTATTTAATGCAATTTTAAGCTTTCGTCTCATGTATAAAATCAACATATTATGTATTATGTTCTCTACGTCACGGGCCTAATTGGTACTATGTAGGTATTATAGTGTTAATATTTTGACATATATTATATTATAAAATCTTCACCAATTCATCATCACCACCAAAAAACCAACAAAAAACCATGGAAAAATTGTAAAACTTCCGTATTTTTTCGTGAAAAATTTGATATATATACCGTTATCTTCAACAAAGGAGTTTCGAGAAAAAGTTACAGTAAAAGATGTTCCAATCCTTTCACGTCTCAAAAGTGCTAATCGAAGTGCAGCCAGAAGCCACATTTTCTATTCCCATTGAAGCAAGTCAAACTTATTTTCTTTAAAATTTGAAGTTTAATTCTAATGACATTACTTTAGGTATACAGAATAATATAATACATTATTATGTACATATGTATTCATTCCTTAATAACATTCCACTGATGGGGACTCTTCACTACTAGCATTTCAGGCCATAGTCCACCACGATGAACAAGTTTGGCCTGGCGGGTTTCACATTCTTTCGAAAATTTGCTAGTTTCTTTCAGACATGCAGACTTGCAGTGTTTTCCTTCACCGTAAGGCCAGAGGTAATCATGTTAGAAATGATTCCGACATGCAATCACATGGGAGAATTTTAAATTTTAATTAATTATGACTGAAACAATGTATAAAAAGTATTGTATTTTAATGGTTTACTTTCTGCGTGCATATGACGTCAGAATAGCTGAATTGTATTAATAAAATTTTATAATTTATTAACTTTCACTTATTGCTAACCGACGAAAATATGTATGTGCTATGTAATTCATGCGTTGAAAAATAATTCCCCTGTAATATTATTATAATTACAGTTTCACCATGTCATACTTACGCAATTTTATTACTACTTGACGCATGTAAGCTTGAGAAGTAATTAAAGTTGTAGTCTTGTGTGATCATAAATAACACAGCTGTTGCCTGATATATAATTATATATAATTTAGAGTTTCGCTTCCCTATTCTCAGTACGTATATATCCTAGAAAGTATAGGCATTTCTCTTGTAGACGCGAATATTAAATTTTCACATAAATACTTATACGATAAGGCCCACTTATAATTATATATTAAAGTCCTCTAACGTTGACTTAAACCATGAAAGTCGTATATAAGTTGGTGTATTTTACCGCGTGTTTGTTTACTTTTAGTCTCGTGTTATAAAGTAATCAAAAACAAACAGAAGTTTAATGAGAATCGTGATCTGTGATCTTTATATTATGGGTTATAAGTAAAATTACTAAAAAAATGTGCCAATATTTATATTAAATCCGTTATCAAATATAATTGATTCATTAAAAATGCTGTCGTCATTCTTCGTTGTTTGAGTTAAAAGAACAAAAACATCAACGTATTGTATGAAATTAAGCAATACATTAAGAAAATAGAAATTTTAAATCTATTCGACGATTTATCTTTGATTAAGTAACTAACTTATTACATCTATTCTCGCAGTCCGGCCAAGTGAACTGTTGGCATTTACGTTGTATCGCGATGGTCGTATTCGCTTCCAGTCCGTTTTACGAGGTCTAACGTTATAGCCAAGCTTACGTTGTAGCCAAATAGGGCAAAATATGTTTGACCCATATTCTAGTATACACTGATATAAACCATAGTTATGTCGACTTTAGATAGTGAATGTTATGAATATACAAAGAGTGACTAGGTAATTAAAAGCATATTCATATACGGTTCTATTTCAATTAGATAGGTAGAATATTTAAAAATAAAAATGATTCCGAAATTGTACAGTATTTTTATAAGTTGAATCGAAATGTTGTATATTCTGGTTAGTTTATTAAAACAGGTAGCTGTTTATTTTGCACGTGGTTTGTGAAAAGTCAGAAATCTGGAAATGCAAGTCAGCGGCTCGGGAAAGTTATAATTATCTTGACCCGCGTCATTGCTACAATGGCGACCGCCCCTGGCACCTCGAGTACAATACAAGGGTTCTTCTAAAAATATGTATGGCTTCTGCACCATTTATTTTTACTTTAGTTTTATTTGAACGTTTCTCTTGCATTGTAATATAGAATGAAATAAATTAAAATATAAAATAAATTTTGTCAAGTTTCATTTTTTGATGTAGTATTTAGAATCAATATGTTTTACGTACTTTTACTTATTAGGTACGTCATCATATTAGACTGTAACAGAGTGCAGTACCAAATTATTATTATTTTATGTATGTAATACATATGATAGATTAGTGTATAATGTGATGTATCTAAAATATTTCCATTAATTCAATATTTAAAATTGCTTCTAATTTTTTCTTCATTTATTAACATACTTAGGGTTAAGGCTCAACCTTAAGTAGGCAATAAGTTGTAAAATCCAGTAATTGCTTTTTATCTGTCCAGGCGCATAGATAAAGTTATATTAGTTTTAGATTCGAAATTGCGGTGGGATCTCCATATTGAGGAGCTAGCGAATAGGCTTAGCTCTGCAGCGTTCGCGGTTAAAAAAATTAGACTTCTTACTGACGTAGATACAGCTCGCATAGTATACTTTAGTTATTTTCATAGTATTATGTCATATGGAATCTTATTATGGGGAAATGCAGCTACAGTTAATACAATTTTTGTCCTGCAGAAAAGAGCTATTCGTGCAATTTATAGTTTAGGTCCTAGAATATCATTAAGAGATAAGTTTAAAGAAATAAAAATATTGACTGTTGCTTCTCAATACGTGTACGAAAATGTTATGTATGTTCATAAAAATATACACGAATTTCCCAGGAATTGCGACATGCATACCATTAATACTAGGAGTAAACATAAACTTGTAATGCCTGTGACTCGTTTACGCCGAGTCAGTAATTCTTTTTATGGACAATGTATACGCTTATACAACAGGATCCCAGAAAACGTTCAAAAAGCTCCTATTGCCAAATTTAAAAAAATTGTGAAAGAACGTTTGTGTAGTAAAGGATATTATTCGATTAACGATTTTTTAGAAGACAGTACGCCTTGGGAATGATGTGATCGCCTCCAGGCTATTTCAACCAATAGAATTATTGTTCATTTCGATTTCCATTTAAAAAAATATTAAAACAGACAAAAAAAAAATTAGTCCCGCTGAGTTTCTTTCGCCAGTTCTTCTCAGGTCAGTGGCTTCTTCTTTCCGAACTGGTAGTAGACTCATGACGTTCAGTAAAAAATTGTAATAATTTTATGCTGAATAAAATATTTTGAATTTGAATTTGAATTTGAATTTGAATTATGTGTGCATTTTGAGTGTCTGTGAAAAAAGTGGACGACGACATATATTGTCGTCCACTTTTGCACAGACCTTCAAGCGATTAGTACAATTCTATAATAGTAAATTAATAAAACCAAGCAAGCCAAGCACTTCTTTTTTCTTCTAATTCGGCTCCATTTATACACTTAGTATGTAGTGAAATAACTAAACTGCTAAACTAAACCTAATAAGTCAGGCTAGCTTATAAGTGACAAAAAGGAGATTAATCAGTTCATTATTAAATATTAATAAATACTTCTACCAAATACAATACCTAGATTAAAAAAAATCAATGTAGGTACAATGGACATACGTAAAACTAAGCACTGAACCTAAAAAAAGTTTGACTGGAGTTCATTTTAGAGACGTTTTTTCAGGTCCTGTATCCAAACTAAATAGGCCGTGGGCATTTTGTTGTAGCATGAAAGAGGGTATAGAAGTCTAACATTTTATCCCCAATCTCATTCATGCCGTTAGTTCAAATTAATCCACACAGTGGTGCATTCGAACACTACGGTTAATTTAACTTTTTACTTATTATTTTGATTTATTATATAAATGTTCGTTAGACAATTTATTGTCTTAATAATATTTTCAGTTTAGTATACTTAAAATAATAATGTCATCACATCACTATATCACTACATAGCTAATATACGATCAGGTTATGATTTCCCAGGTTCGATTTCCGGTTTACGCTTAAAAAATACAAGGTTTTTGTACTAAAATTCCAAGTAGCAACCAGATTATGGATATATACATATTACATATTATTTACTGTGTTAGAAACTCGCAGCTTACTACGCCTCTACTCTAAGGGATAATAAAATTAATAGAGAATACATTTATGGCTTTGCAAGCGTATGCACTGTCCGTCACCTATATTGGCCAGTCTTAGTTAGCTCGGTCACCGTGACTTAGAGTGACGAAAATAATAATTTCTTAGAATATTAGTTATGATATACCTATAGTTTAAGAATTCTAATTAAAATGTACTTTTATTTACAATAAAGGAAATTACAAGTACACTTAACTATATATATACAAATATATAATTAAATAAAACTAATCATTTGAACATTTGACATTTGAACATTAGAACATTATCACGTACATTACCAGTTTTTTTATAAATATGGGAAAATGTACATAAACTTTTCCTTTGAAAGGAATGTTTTAAAGTAAATCGATATCCATTCGAACTGTCAGGTAACTGCCAATTTAATGCTGATGACAACGGAATATAAACGTCCAAATTAAAGTTCCTTGTAGGCTTAGTGTACATTTGAAGAAATCGATTTTTTTAATCAAGTGAAAATTGCGTTTTTAATGTTTTTACGAAAAATAAGACTTTATAATTATATAAATACATAAATATGTTGGGACATCATTACACACAGCACCATCTAGTTCCGTTTTAAGCTACGAGGCTTGTGTTACGGATACCAAATAGTTGATATACTACACATATATAACTCAAATACATACATATTATAAACTTTAACTGTTTACTTTTAGAATTTCACTTTTTTCATATATTTTTTTCAGTTTCATTGTAGATTAAAGACCAATATATATATGACCGCTATAAAGTTGTCACCTACTAACACTTATGCGCAACTAAAATAAATGATATTAGAAATAGTATTTAGAGATAATAGCTAATTTTAATTATGCTTAAACAAATATTACCTCATATAAAGTCAATTCTTACATAGATTTTAATATTTCCTCCTAATTGTATTGATACAATTTGTCTTATTTAAAAGTCAATACAATTCCACTAATTCTGTAATAGTAAATTTTGTGTATGTTGTTGCTACTTCACGCTGTAATGGCTCAGTTGATTTAAAAGAATTCATACAAATGCTACAACATAGGCTACTACTTTTCTAAACGTACCATGCAAATTACAAACGAAGCCGTAAGTGAGAACTAGTAGTGTATTTAATTTATTTATAATATTGTTCGCTCCAGTTCCATTTTTGTTGAACTATTAATTATCTACGAACTATTATTAATTATTCTTTTCGATTGTTTAAAATTTTAACAGTATAAGATCATAATGACAAACTAATAAAAATAAAATAAAGTTTAAAATTAGGTTATAATCATTGATAATAATTTTAATCTTCATGGCATATGAATGTATAAGGACGTATGTACAAATGCACATGTATATAATATACATATATATTGTGGACATGTGTATTAGTAGTTAGAACGAAATTATCAGCCCTTTTTAAGGTCCCACTGCTGGGCACGGGCCTTCCTCAGTATGAGGGGGATCAGGCCATAGTCCACCGAGCTGGCCTAGTGCGTGTTGGCGGACTTCACTTGTCTTTCGAAAACTTGCTAGGTTTTCTCAGACATGCAGGTTTCCCAGAATGTTTTCCTTCACCATAGCAAGTGGTACAAGACAATCAGATTAGAAATGATTCAAACATGAAAATTTTAGAGGAGCGAGACCTGGATTTGAACGCGCACACTCCGTTATATAAGCGAGCGCGTTACCGCTGGGCTACCACTGCCTAATTTTTTTTTCAATATATCTACATATAAAAAAGCAGTTTTTTTTCATTTTCGTGTAATCCTATTACATCAAAGATCAAAAATTGGTTTAAATAAATATACTATATTTAAAAAAAAATAAAATCTAGAAATGGTAGTTAAAAAGTTAATTTATCGTTGCTTAAATATCAAATGTCAAGTGTAAAATCACTAAGATTCGGTTAAAACATGCTTTTCTCTTAACTAGAAAGCGCATTAACCTAATTACTGCGGATGGTTGAACATAAAATTTTTTTTTACTGTGTAATGAATCGTGACTCTAGGGGTCATAACTCTAACAGCGGGAGGTTAGAATAAAGCCAAAAAATCGTAGAAATCTTATTTTTTTTCCTGAATAATCGACAGAAGATAATTAAAGGTCGTATTATCTCTTACAAAGGCCGCCGCCTGCGGCGAAGGAACTGAGGATAACCCTGGACTTTATTTGGAAGCCGTTACATTTCTCTTTTAATGTACTTAAGCGTGGAAATGGCATATCCTTTAGTATTATTTTTATTTAATATATCCTTTAGCATTATTAAGACCTTATTTTATTTACGTGTAGCCACAATTTATTATATTTTCACGAATTTTGAATTCATATTTATTAATGGATTTGTAATTGATTAAAAAATATTTAAATTGTACGTTTTGCTATATAGCAACTTTAAATAGAATTATTTGTATTTTTTAAACGATCTAAATGTTAACAACCATAATAATAGCAAAAATATGTAAAATTCTAGCAACACTTTTTTCTTTCGTAGCGTAGGTATGTTAATCCTTTTTTAATTAAAAGTTTCAAAGTATCTTTCGTTTCTTCTCCATTCTATGTATGATTGTGTCATTCTATGTATGTTGTACTTCATTTGTGCTCAAATGGCACGCTTTGAATGACAAAAAAAATGTTGTGTTATTAAATTAAAGTCGTCTAAAATTCTGTTTTTCTTGTGGTTATATTTGTTGTAAAGCAGAAAACATCCAAAACGTCATTAAAAACAAATCTAAATAAAACCACAAAAAAAAAAAATATACACAGTAATTTTTCAGACAATCTTCAAGGCGGCTTTTATGGATATAATTTTTAGCTTTACAAGCAGACGAAGCAATTTAAAAGTTTATGACTAAGTAAGCAGTGTGTAGCTTATAAAAAGGCTTTCTAAATACTTACGACAACACAGAGCATAAATGAGTTGCTCAACTATAGTAATGTAACATGCGTTATTCGTCTTAAATTTAATATTCATCATTATGGCTACTTTATAAAGAATTTAAATTAATAAAATATAAATCATTTATTATTAATATTTATACAATTTATGTTAAATTTAAGTTTGTCTTCTATATTAACTCAGTTTTTTATATGACGTAATTTATGTCATTTTTATATGACATGAATGTTAGAAAAAATAATGTTTATTTAATACTCATAGCATTCTATTTTTATTACCCACGACGGAACGGAGACGGTATATTGTTAAATAACATTATATTTTTTTAAAATATTATATTATATTGGTACAAATGTTACGGCCATCACTATAAGTTTCTTGTTGAAGAGCAAAAAAAAAAGTATATTGTAGAGTATGTGGACAGTGGACACGGCAGATTGAATTATTAAAGAAATCTTATAAAATCTATAAATACTTGATTCAGAATATTTTTATTAGGAGAAAAGAAAAGAATATAATATTTTTATTAGGAGAAAAGAAAAGAAAAGACAAACTTACTTAAGATGAAGGTTTATGAAATTTTGTATATCTTAGAACTTGTATTTTTATAAACTACGTAAATAGGTTTTATATAGTAGAATTTTAGACAATTTTTTGGAAGAAAAATGTATGATTTAAAATTATTACAATAAAAATAAAATAATTATACATATTGTATTTAAAAATAATGTACTATAAATATATTACAATTAAAATACATTTTTTTCGGATATTTTTATGTCATCAGAGAGTCATAATACATTGAAAAAAAGATTAGTTAAAATTATTTCTAGAATGCTTTCGTAACGATTCAATTTCCTATAGGAAATTGATTGGGCTTTGAGCAATATCTTTGAATCCAAGCAGAAAATACGATTGGCCCTCAAACATTAAACGTAGTTGACTTTTAATGTAATATCAATTTTATATAATTTATTTGATTTCCGTGATTATAACAGGTATATTTTAAGCAAAATATTGTCTATAGAAGTCTTAGTATTATAGATATTATTTTAATATTGGGTTACAATTTTAAATGCGAAAGCTAGTATGGGTGGCTGGAATAATTTTTATCAAATTTGGCTATACCTTTAGAAAAACTGTGACCTGCGATTATCTTCTCTTAACCACCTAGGATGGTATGTACTAATATTTTTCGGTATTTTTATATATTTAATAAGTATTTTAATAAGTATTTTTTTGTTTAAAAGTAACTTTAGAGAATAAATAATATAAAATCAATCCCCTGGCCCTTACCCTATTTGAGGCCAAATTCCTGATAGTTTAATCGCCACTCTTGGCGATTATGCGTCGATAAATATATAATTCAAATCGTTTTTTTAACGCCCGGCCCCGCAATGCTCTTTCTTTGGTAGAATTTCATAAAATCCGTCCTTGGTAATTACTAAAGTGCTTAGACCTCTTTAACCCGGCCCTGTTGTAAAATCCGTTCATAGCGAACATGTACTAACTATAAACTACTTCTCTGCAAAATTTAAAGTTTCTAGCACAAAAATGAAGGGTTTTTATAATAACTTGTGAGAGCCCTTAGACCTTCTTATCTAAACCTGTCGCAAAATCCTTTCTTAGCGGAAATCTACTGACTATAAACTACCTCCCTGCCAAATTTTATCTGTATAATTAAAGCAGTTTTTGATATTTCGTGATGAGTAAATGTCCTTTCGCTTATATATTTAGATTTTATTTAAAAAATATAAAATAACCATAGTTGTACTTTTATGAAAGTAAAATAAAAAATATACAATAGGTATATATAACTAAGCCCTTGAATTATAACACCTTGAATTAAAAACAGCATAAGCTAAAAAAGCTAAATGATCAAGTCACATAAATTATGTACTTAATTAAAAAAAACTCAAATATGTTCAACGAACGTTACGAACAATCATTTTTACCCTAATCTGGTCAACGACAAAAGTGAAATAATTTTGCATCCGTAGTGCTGAGGAAAAAATATTTTGTTCCGCATTTCCGTCACAGTAATATTTTATAACCATTTATAGACATTGAGCTATACTTTAAGCATACAAAAGACTTTTGTTATATTTTACGCTACTTTCTATACTGTAGTACGCGACCGGTTTAGCTTTCAAAACCTTATTCTAATTTATCTATTCATACATAATAGTTTTCGTATGTTTATTGCATGACCGAATTAGCCACAGAACTAGACATAAAATACAAATGTATGAAAAGTCGTTCAACCAAGTGAAGCATAACGCACATAAAGATCTTATGACATTATTATAAACACAGATACAAACTACATAAAAATTCACTCTATTTCTAGTGCATACATGAGTAGTAAGACTATACTAACTATTAGGTACTTATTCAGTTTTATACCTTGCATTTCAGCGGATTCATCACCTCTCAGACAAATATCGCGCAACCATAAAAATGTAGACTTTTGGTAGGTTATCCGACTGTCATTTTACTACACCTTCTTCCATTAATATGTTAATTTAATAAAAATAATGCTTAAAGTAACCGCTAACACAAACACCTAAAATAATAAGTGCAAACAACTTTACTGACTCTCCGTATCACCCGAATCACCCTTTACGAAGCACTCCGTATCACCCATAATTGGGGGCTTAGTAGCGTCCGGCAATCCGGCCGGGCGCGAATCCAAGAAACGCGCAGAAGGGGGCTCACTTCGGTGGGCATTGTGTCACGTGGGTTGTTCCTAGTACTTATCTGAGAGCGGAGTGGACTGTGGAGCAACTCTTTGGCTGTGCGGTCTGCTTTGCCAGACCAGAGGGCCCACGGGGCGTCCTGGTTGAATGCGCAAGCGATCTAGCGACGCCCCATTAAGACGGGAGAGGTCTGTTGGGTTTTAATGGGTAATACAGACTTTAATAACCGGTGATTCCCAAATAACCAGTTGCGGTATGCGTTCATGTATTTCCTAACATAAAAAAAAACAAAAACTACCTATCATTACTATGGATATAGTTCTCTTTTTTAGTATAACAACATTTTATATGATGTTTTTTTTTGTTGCAGGTAGAGCCCACAATGATTTCTTGTTTTAAAGGAAATATCATCAAAAATATGTATAATTTATAAGAAAGATATAAAAATAGAATGGAATTGGATCTTGCGAAATGGCTTAGAGCTACAGATAGTGTATACTATATGATCTAAATGACTTATTCAACAAAACATTGCGCTGCTGGAAGCAGGCGCCGACTATGTTCGACTCGACTAAAGGTGCATTGTTAGTCGCGCCGTCTCTTTCTAACAGCTCGTGCGGCCTCAACGGTAAAGGTTGGCCGTCTACTTTCCCAGCAACTGAAGACATATTGAAAGCCTTTTTCATTTTTACAATATCAATGGCTATTGTTTTCGGAAACCTGGTACTCATTTGCGTTCTGAATAACAGGAGGTATATCAAGTATATTGACAATCAGGTAAGTGCGTAATTTAAGTTCCCCATAAAACGTTTCCCAAGATAGATCAAATAACAAAAATAACACTGAATACAAGTAAAAAGCCTAGCTTTAATATTTCTGTACGTTTTACTTACTCTATTCATTGATTCTTAGTTAAGAACGACAGTTCGAAATGAAAGTTTCCATCAAAATAAAGCACGAGCAGTGATCCAAAATGAGAAAAAAAGTTTTAATTTGTCCATTTTCGATACAAACTGCTAACAGAATATCTATTCTTAAGTAGCTATTTATTAATTCTCTTAATTGTCTTTCTTTGAGGCCAAGTTTTTGATCGAATTAAGAAGAAAAAGAAAATTAATCGTCAGATCAATTCGGTTGTGTATTTTTGTGTTACTTTGACAATACTAATTACTTTTAATCAAATTAAAGTCGCTGTACCTTTGTTAGTTTTAAAAGAAATTTCACGTAATTACATTACATTTAATTACGAAGTTACAGTAAAATGTTACTATAATTATTATTCGACGTTATTTTTTCAGCTACTCATTAGAATTATATTAACTTTTTTTAAAAATTATAAGAAATTAAAAATTAAGACACCGACTTGTAAAACTTCAAGTTAATAACTATAACTAACTAATTTAATTTTTGATTTAAACACGGCTTAGTTGAGTTATTTATTTACAGCCCAGGTACTTACTGACGTCTTTGGCTCTCAACGACTTATTCACAGGAATCCTTATAGCTCCCGTGGCTCTCCTGCCAGCGTTGTATAAGTGTTGGCCTTACGGTGAAATATTCTGTCAAATTCAAGTAAGAGTTAATTAACATATTATTACGGCTTGCTTGCCCTTGTTTCACTCGGGTGCGTTCCTAAGTTTCAATGGATACGAAAGACAAATGTCCAAACAAAAATCCTTTTTCACGCCAGGAATCTATACAAGCGAACGCAAATAGTTAACCCACTAAAGTAATATCATAATCGATCAAAACCACATTGTGGAATTAGGAACGCAGAGAGCAAACATACAAATATAAAATTTGTTTATATATAAATGGATATCAGTATTAATTTTATTCTAAATAAATTCGATATAGAATTTTTGTATAGTAAGATAGCACGAAGCAGACCAGCAGCTAATTACTAAGAAACTAGAACCTAATCTGTTAATAAAACTTTATTCCAACAAGATGACGAAGAGAAAATACGTAAAGTTACTTCTAAAAAACTTTTGATTGAGGCAGCAAGATCAAAGAAGATCAAAATGTAATCAGATATTATAGATTAACAAAATTTAGATTACTTTTTGGCACCTACCTTATACCGGTAAAGGTGTGCAAATATTATGAATTATAACATTTTAAACGAAAATATATATGGTGCTACGCATAACTTTTTAATATACTTAGTACATTTTGTAATTTGGTAATTATTTTATCTTTGTCATAATTTTACCAACGTACGGGTGCAAAATATTTCAATAATGATTAGAGAGGTAGAGTTCTAAATACACCATAAATAAAAAAATATAATTAAACCGTTATCTAAAATCATTAGATATGCAAAGTATTTCAAATTATTAATTAGACGTTAAGAACGGCTTTAGCAATACGACGGTAGTAACGGAAAGTAAGTTTGGAAAAAATCTCAAGTATGAACATTTTAAGGGCGATTAATTACTCCCCTCATTAACGCTTCGGCTTTTATATAGTAATTTCTTGTACAACGGTCGGTGTACAAGAAATTATTATATAAATTAAGAACAATTTATCATGGCCTTCATGAATAAACTTGTCGAAAATTTTGAACGGAGTAGTGACTAAGCAAAAACTGATATAGAGATATTTGCTTTTGAAGCAAACTCTGATAGGTTTGATTATTTAATATATTTTTAAAGATTTGAATTTCATCATGATTTGTTAGTTAATAGTAAAATTTTCTTAAAAATATATAGTTAAAGTTTAAATTTCAGGCACTTTTAAGGGGAGCTGTAAGTCAACAAAGTGCTATTATCCTAGTTTGTATGGCGATAGACAGATATTTATATTTGCTACACCCGAATGCGTATCAGAAACATTCAAGTAAAAAGGTAAGTAACGCACGCAAAATAATAATTAAAATCGATTACTAAAATGTTAAAAATACTAATCAATATACACAAGGCTTTTAGTCTAAAACAGCTTTGCTTAATAGCATTTATCTGCAATGAAATCTCTTTTCTTAGTCCCTTAAAGAATTCCGGCTACCTACTGGAATTTAAATGTGATTTAGGTACCTAAGTGTGAATAAAAAAGATCTTTTATATTAAATACATTTTCGTTCAGATCCAATTTAAATATCGAATCAATCTTAGTGGTTTTTGAACTTTTGGTTGTGTTAAAGAAAAGTGCTTATTAATATTAGGGGAAGGGGTTCCAAAGCCTTTTAAGGGCACCTTTTGGTTAAATGGAAAAAAAGACAATATAAATACGAAGGAAAAAATGTGTGCGTGTACTAGCAACCACATGTAAGAAGTGAAACTTCTTTATGACCTTATTTTTCGAAAAATGGTCTTTTTGTAAATGCCTGAAATAAAAGTATTTATTATTTATTTTTTATTTTACTTATTTGCACAAATACATTTCGAGGTAATCTATTTGGCTGCATGGGTGCGTAGTGCGTACCTTCGGCTGAAAGATGGCGCGTAACGGAAAAATGTGACGGTAAATTTTGTTCCAACGCTGATAAAGAAGTTTCACTTCAAAAAAAAACTTTTATTTGAAGCACACATTGCGTAAATAAGTTTGTATCTTTTATCTGTTATAAGTATATTATGTACTTATTTTAAATATTAAGGTATATCTTGATTAATATATCAAAGTCAACTAATTATAGGAAAGAAAATATTTACTGAAAACTTCATATTAAAATTTACTGAAAAAATCATATATATTAATTAAACTAACAGAAATCGACATTATATAAAATTAATGTTCTTTTCAGGTTTTCTAGGGTATGATGAACCTTCCTAGTTCTTTTTTGCTAGATCCTTCTTGAGATATCGAATCCAATCGAATGATTTTTAAATGGGTGCCCACTATAGGCTGGTGCCCACTTTAGGCTCTCTTCCCCTTTATTCATATTGCATAGCTAATAGTGTGACAACATTTTAACTAAATATAATGCATATACGTAGGTATTCAGTGAAGAGACATAATTTTATTTCTAAAATTTGTTACAGGGTTGTGTTCTTGTAATTAGTGTCACTTGGATCCTATCAGTGTCTCTGTTCGCTATTATGGTGTTGCCAAGATCTGGATATTATTTCAATTCTACAGGATTAATGGCGTGTGATGTATTTCACAGTAGAATTGCTTTCAGGTAATATATTTTTAATAACTTGGCGAAATCAATCTTAAGGGAATTAATTGTGGGGAGGTTAAAAACATTTAGAAAGGCCTGGCATCAATAATAAGTTATTTATTTTTTTGTTTTTAGAATTCTAGCCTGCTGTGCGTATTACTTTCCGACAACTATGGCGTTAATGTATTGCTATGGATCGGGGTTTCACGTTAGTAAAACAAGAAATAAATGTAGTCAAGATACAAGGCTTAATGGAGTTACATTGTCTTGCGCTAAAAATCATAATGAAATTGAAGCAATTGTAAGTATGAATAACAATAATGTATCTTATAAGTTATACCTATATATAAAGAACTAAAAATATTCTTATCATTTTTATTTTTCTTAAAGCAAATACAAGCTCCAGTACGACCACACAGCGTGAGCACATCTCGTACAATGGCTGCAATGTCTTTAGGATTTATTGTAATGGTAACTCCGGCTACTATTCAAGAAGTAGTAGCGGCGTGCACGGGTTGCAAGGTATTACTTTATGCTTTATAGTGTGCGCTATACAATAAATATTACACAGTACCAACGATTATAATAACGTATTTCTTTAATAGGTCCCGCCAAGCTTAGACTTCCTAGTAACATGGCTAGCACTGAGTGACAGTTTTTGGAATCCATTTCTATATTGGCTATTAAATAGTCACTTTAGAAGAATAAGCAATGAGTTAATTCAGTACTATGTAAGTAAAAAATATTTAATTTGTGTGTCCACGTTATTAAATTCTTATCTTAATTTAATTATTATATAAAATTATTTCCATTTTTTTCTCTAGATATGTTGTCGAAGAACGAAAACTTTCCAAAGCTTTGAAAAATCGACTGGCTGCTGTGGATCTTCAATAACATCTGATGGATTACATTCGAAAGGAGAATTTGAAGGGCTCGGTGAGAAATATTGGGGTGAAATATTAGAACGCACAGTATCGTCAAATTCTTTACATGCTATCCAAAAAGCATGCCACAGAGATCCCCTCCGATGTTCAGGGTCATTTAAAGGTTATCCAACTTGCAAGCATGGTTCAAGATTTTTTGATGGATATGGCCCAACTGATTACAGACAACTAGATAGATCTGCTTTCCATATCGAACATTGCCCAAGACAGTGCAGATTTAAAAGTTCGGACTACTGTCTTTTTAAATCTGGCCTAGAATGTGGTCGTTCTCGTTCCAATCTTAGCTTAGATGAAGGCAACTTCAACAAAATATGTAATGGACGACATCCGGACTTGTGAGAATACCGAAACTGTCCGGTTTTCGGGCATAGAAGTAATAGCATTAGTATGTACCCTGGAGTAGAACATTTTAATTCAAGCATCAAATGGAAGTTTGATGATTCGCCTTGTATCGATGATGATAATATCCCAAATTTAGAACATAATCTTAATCGCATACATAGTTTGAGCCAGGAAAGGAATTTCAATTCTTATGGGATTAAAGAAAATGATAATTTGTTAGAAGTAGAGGTTAATGACATAGTTGAAGATGATTCCGATGATCCCAAAGACTATAATGGTTGTGTTCATGAAGGTTTTGATGAAAAAAGTGAATATAGCGTTGCAAATAAATTTTCTCGAAATTCATCCCTTTCTAATAGAGAACTCGATGTTATAAAAGAAAGTTCTAGAAGTTCTAGTGATACTGAAGTAACATTAACACGATGATTACCAAAGGTGACTTTTCATAAAAAAGTGAATATAGTAGAGACATCTCCAATGTGTATGTGTAAAAATAAAAGGACATGTATTTTGTAAGTAAAGTAGATTGTTTCATAGGTAGAACTGTTATAGTTTTTTTATTCGTAAGAGTAAGTATGTGGACCAGTAGAATGAGGTCTATCTTTTGTAAGTTATTCTAGTATGTACCGTTAACTCATTATATTTACTTATATTGTAATAGTTATATTAAATGACATTTCGTTGAGACGTAACTTAAATTCAAACGCTAAATAAAAATGAATGATAGTGAAATGCAAGTAGTAAGGTATAGAATTTATTTACAGTAAATTTTGTATTTTTTGTAATAGGTAAGTACTAAGTAAGATAAATGTTAGTAAATATTTTATAAGTAACATCTGGTTAGTTTTTATTATTTAATTGTGCTTAATTGACGATATTTAAATAAAAACAACTATGATTTTATAACTATTTTAAGGTTTTTAAATACATGTACTAATAAGGGGTATGTCATTCAGGCTATAAGCGAATGGTTTTATGGTGGCATTTAAAATATATAAGGAAATATTATTATATTTAACTCAATTTTAACGAAGGAATAAGAAAAGATAGTGCGGATATAATTCCTAGATTTTTATGTGCCAAACATATTTGTATAAGTAGATAAATATATTTAATTTTTTTTCTTTTACAGTATACATACTTATATAATGACAAAGACTGTTTGAATGCATATGTAAATTATATCTAATCGCAAGATGTCATTCTTTGTTTGCGCAAAATAAGATATTGATGTGTAAATGTTAATTTTACGAAAGAAAATAAATAAATTGATTATTTAACGTTTGCATTTTTAATAAAAAATCACCTTTTATATTATGACAGAATAAGATTATTATATTAATTTTAGGCACGT
Organism: Boloria euphrosyne; assembly: GCA_951802675.2. NCBI lineage: Eukaryota > Metazoa > Arthropoda > Insecta > Lepidoptera > Nymphalidae > Boloria > Boloria euphrosyne. The sequence continues at coordinate 5,558,526 of OX637879.1, read as the reverse complement.
ATAGTACAATCTTTTTTCAATTCAATGTTAAACAGATTTTTAAGACTTAAGACAGACTAAAAATCTTAGTATTATTTTTTATATAAAGCCTTTTTTATATACGAGAGAAGAAAATCTGTGCAAGCAACATAAAATAAGAAACAAAGTCTTTTTTTTTTCGATAAACTAGCGACTCACCCTCGCTTCGCTTCGTTTCTAGTGTCTACATAAACAATCTGTCCGTAGGTACATTTTATTATAGATTTCTCATCTATTCCAAAATAATCTTTAATCTATATTTTAGAAGTATTTACATAGTTATTTTGACAACTTTTATACTTATTTTTATTGCTCGCACAGTGCAGTTTTATTAACTTATTTATGGGAGCAATAAAATGGTCTCGAAAACATAATGCGTAACAAAATATACCTACTATAATGTTACTATGACGATTAATGCTTATTTGAGACTACTTTAAATAAATAATAAATAAATAATAAATATGTTGGGACATTATTACAACAGCGCCATCTAGTTCCGTAGGTAAGCTACGTTACGGGCTTGTGTTACGGATACCAGATAGTTGATATACTACACATATAAATTTTAAATACATACATATTATTAATATAAACACCCATGACTGGAGTACAAACATTCGTGATAATAGCAAATGAATGCCCAAGCGGGACTCGAACCCGCGACCACTGGCGCAGAAAGTAGGGTCACTACCAACTGAACCAAACGAGTCCTCATAGTTATTTAGTATTTTTGAATATTAGGTCGATTATCTAACATTTTATTATAGCTTATATTTTGATAGCCTAAGAAAATGGAGCCTAATATTAAAATACCTACTCCCTATTCAGTTTATTCCGCAATGCAGTCCGCTGAGAAGTTGTTTTCTTTCAACACGAGATATTTTTAACCGATATCTATAATGGGATATACACTTATGAAAAACTACTTAAATACTTTTATTATTAAATACTTACTATTTACTATTACTGTTAAAACAATATCGAATTAATATGTTGGATTTAAAACAATTATCATACAGTAGTTTCACAATGTGTACTATATTTTTAAGATGTAAGCAATAATGCATACACTTACTGAAAATATATTTTAAATAATGATTATGTTTTACTTTTTTCAACACAATTTTGTTGAGCAAAATCTAAAGATTCATTTTAAAGCACTCCTGAGAGTTGCGCTGATCTGATTATGTAGTCAGACTTTTAGAAAAGCCTTCAAGCTTAGACGCATTTGATTCGTATTTAAGATTCTTACTTCATGCCTATCTCATGCTTTTAATAATAATTATAGGATGGTGTGCTTCTTATTTGTATGAGACAATCTGCAAGTACCTCTGAATTTGTTGTTTTTAACCCTTTTCTTGGCAGTGTGCATTGTTATGCACACAGGTCGTTATTAAAATCTAGAGAGTAAACTAATTAATTTGTACACACAAATTTCTATTTCTATTTTAATAAATATTATTAAGATTAAAAAAATAATAATTTGATGTTTCTGGAAACAGTTGTTTTGTTAGTAGACGACAAAATGTCGGTCCGTGCAACTGCGTCTGAGCAGAGTAAGGTAAATATTATTGTTTTTGATAAGTTATTTTCTTTTTTGTGCCACCCACGTTCGCTCGGATTCATCCCAATTTAGCGCGAGCGAAGCCGCGGGTTCCGGAAGTTATACACTAAAACCTTCATCGAGAGCTACTCTATCCATTGGTGAAAACACTATCAAAATTGGTGCAGTCGTTTTGAGTTTATTGCGAACAGAAATAATAAATGGTATCGTTGGTTCTAGCTTAGCTTAATAAATCTCTTTCCAAAATCAGATATATGGATTAAAGTACAAGAGCGTTTGTTTTATGACATCTTTTATGGTTGGACCGAATTTTTTATTACTCTCGAAACCCTTAACGATACTAAACATAACGTTAGCCCATATTGGATTACTTTTTTCACGCTGCTTATAAGTGCGTAGAAATGGCATTATGTATTATTTTTTCAGCTTATTGCCATCCATAGACATTGTCTGTGTTGCCATCCACTGGTGTATGAAAGCCAATCTCATAGAACGCCAATCGTCATAGAACGCCAATCGTCCCGATCCTGGGCAGTACATTTTAGTCTTCTGTGTCGTATTAAATCTGTGATCTTAAAGTCTGTGATATTAAAGTCACTCATAATATTATGAATGTAAAGGATCATTTTTATAATAATAAAATAATTATTTACTCCGTTATAATAAAATAATTTCAGAACTTATAGTAGCTGGTATCTTAAATTTAAATTGTTTTGCATTAAATATACATTATAATAACTCACAGCTTAAAATTTATTACATTGATAACAAGAGGCATCGAAAATCAGTTTTTTGCCCTAAATCTCCTTACGGTCCGTTTCTTTGTAGTATTTGAAGGATATACTCTTGGTCCAAACACAAAAGAGGATGAAAGCCTATTTAAGTACATGAAAGAAAGTCAAAGTATGTGTCGAAATAAAATGCTGTTTATTAAGTACACAGTCCTATATTCACAACCAATAAGGATTTTCTAAACTATATTAGGATATTTCTTTTTATTATTTTTATTTAACTATATATAGAGGCAGTGGTAGCCCAGCGGTAACGCGTCGCTTGTATAACCGAGTGATGCGGGTTCAAATCCGGGTCTCGCACCTCTGATATTTTCATGTGCGAATCATTTCTATCTTGATTACCACTTGTCTTACGGTGAATGAAAACATCGTGAGGAAACCTGCATGTCTGAGAAAACCTAGCAAGTTTTCGTAAGACATGTGAAGTCCGCCAACACGCACTGGGCCAGCGCGGTGGACTATGGCCTGATCCCCCTCGTACTGAGGGAGGCCCGTGCCCAGCAGTAGGACGTTAAAAAGGGCTGATGATGAACTATATAATATATCCTCTGTCGTACCGTCTGAACAATTATTGTTACATTTATAATTCAGTTTTAGAAAAAACACGACAATATTTTATTTACTTTATCGCTATTTAATAAAAAAAAATTTGTATGATTTTATAATACAGTGATTATAATTAATATACTAAGTATATTAAGTAATTAGGTAGGTCCTGGGTTCGATGATGATGATGTCCTCCTTGACGCATCCGTCAACGGCGACATCTAGGATTTATCTTCTGGAGTGTGCGCGGATGTGGCTGGCATAGCCAAACTTGGTGCTAAAAGTCCGCCGGCACGACTCGCAATAAAGTTGGCCGCTGTCGTCCCGTGTCGGGTCAAATTTAGCTATTCAGTATTTCTATTTAGTAAGCTTCAGCAACAGGTCGAAGTTAGGAAGTTAGAGGTGTGTCATCCCTTTGCCTCGGAGAGTACGTACAGCCGTCGCCCGTCGGTACTGCGCCTAAGCTCTCACTGGTCGTGTCGAATAGTCATCCCATCAGAGTATGAGAGTGACAAAGTACACTTGTTCACTACAATATCTCCTGCATAGATAGGCTCTAGTTTCAATAAAATAGGCCGCCGCGGCTGAAATCTTTCGAGAGGGCATTATTATAAACAGTAAAAGTCTATTAATAAAATTGATTTTGTAAAAATTGAATTATTTCATTGTAGAGAGTGCACTTGTGTTTGCGTGTACACTTGTGCACTATAAAATCTCCTGCGCAGTTGGCTAGTCTCAATGAGATAGGCCGCCATGGCCGGAATCGGTCGGATATCATTATAATAACTAAAATACTTTCAATATCCATTATATTATATCCGATGAGCAACAATTTCCAGTTTGTAAAATAAGTATAAACAGCGCGGCGTAAAGGCAAATATAATAGATAACTTAAGTATCTTTTTATTTGTTTTAACGTAATAATAAATTATGTTTGTAACATTTTTATTATATTTTAATCTTATTTTTTACTTTTGAATTTAATTTCAAAAAGAAGGGGTATTCCCCAATTATATGCTTATAAGTTTTTGTACTCATTTATATTCAAATGGATTTTTGTTGCCCACTCAACAGCATTTAACAATATTTTACCAAAATCATTTTTGAAATGTATAGCTTCATTTCGTATTAATAGTCCAAATATAATTATATTCATAATATATATATTTCATATTATTATTTTTTACAAGCTAGACGCGGAGAATTGCGTCATAATTTCATATTAAAGTAACAAAAAATGTTCATTTTTATATATTTACCTAAATCTGATAAGGAATGAAAATGTAAATTTTTCTCTAAAGTATTTTTCTCAATTTACTTAAGTACATTACGTAATCTAGCAAGAAAATATTTATTAATTTTGTGCGTCAATCTTTAAAATTCTTACGTTACGTCTTATTCTTAAATTGCTGTTTTTTTGTTGTTTCCTTACATTAGTTTTATTACCAAAAAACAGGTTGCTGACATTTTTTTGTTTTAGTGACATGTCGTAACTAATGCCACAATAAATTTACTAAGAAAGTTTGCCAATACCCCACAGGAACCAATTAATGTACCGTAACGAGGATAGACTGATATCACTCTACTGTAAATAAACTAATTCGGTCTGCGTAAAGTAAAGAAAAATCAACAAATATAACTTCGCATTTACAATATTACTAAATTATTTTTTTAACTCTTGCAGGTTGACATTGAATGTGGAAAAACCGTTATTAAATTTGATTTATTTTTAAAGTTTAATTGATTTAATTTATCAGTTTTTGGTGTAAACAGACAGAATTACTTTTGTCTGAAACGATACTATATTTTTCACTCTTAGGGGTAGATTTTTTGCGCTAAGATTTATATTATGATACAATTTTTATGAATATAGAAATACTACTATAACCAGGTGCCGTCTCCCACTATGCGGGGTCTCCAGCGCACTCAATAATTTAGTCCCTTTTAAGAAAGTAAAAAAAATGAATTGCAAAAAAATTATTTAAATTACAGTATACAGTTCAGTGTATTGTAGTCGATTAGAAATAGATAATAGTATATAGAAATTCTCTCTTTCCCATGTAAAGGCAAATTTTATCTTTTGTGGGACTTCTTTAAGCAGGAGTCCTGGGTTAGTGCCTCATATGCCCTTTCTTCTTTATCTTAATAAAGACGGAACTGTCCTTACTTCAATATTTTCCTTAAACATAAGGCAATGATATCGCATAATGCATAAAACTCGATTTCTTAAGCTTAAAATGATAAATAATTGTTTAAATTTAAAAAATAGTAATATTTATTACCATTTTCATAAATAATTTTCTTGAAAATTGAATAATACTTCATAAAGTATTTACGAACGAAACAAGACTTGTGTATAATAAAAAGTTTGCCGATTTTCTACAGATATGTTCGCAAAAGATCTGAAGGCTTGTTACAATGTTTATGAAGAAAACTATTTGAGAAAACATGTACGATTTCGTACGAATAACTTTGGCTACAATTCAAATGGCGGAAATATGGAAGCAAAAACTATATCTATATCTGTATCTGTACTGTACCTACTATCAATTATATCGTTCGTATATTTCTAAACTTCATTAATTTCGAGAAACGAGCTTATTTGTACAATATAGGCAGGTATTCATATTATTGTAATAAATCACTGCTTTAATAGTACGGTGGTAATATTTTGTAACGGTATGCATATAATAATAATGTCCTCCCGGCCGATTACGGCCACGGCGGCCAATCTCATTAAGACTAGCCAACGGCGCGGGACATATTATAGTGCACAAGTGTACGCGCAAACACAAGTGCACTCTCTGTTCCTTATCACTCTCATATTCCGGTGGGACGACTGCTCGACACGACCAGTGAGAGTTAAGACGCAGGACCGACGGCTTTACGTGCTCTCCGAGGCACGGGGGTGAAACACCGCCAACTTCCCAACTCCGGGCTGTTACTGAGCCTTCGAAACAGAAAGACTCAATAACTAAACTTGGCCCGACCCGGGACTCGAACCCAGGACCTCCCTGTGTGCGACCGTACATGCTAGCCACTACACCACCGAGGCAGAGAGCACATATAATACGTACAAATCTAACTAAAAAAAAAGAATTTTAAATTATCCCTAAGTCTTGTTAAGAAATATTGAGTACGTGTATTTCTCCTAGTTTACTCTAAGGCGTATCAGGTGGAGGCTTCAATCAAAGCAAGATTTTCTATAAAACCTTCCCGCAGACTATAAAATTCTGTTATTAAAGCGATCTCATCTTCCACCGCTTTTATAAAGTAGAAAAATAGAAATGATACCAATAAACCTTTTAAACTATAATCATTATTTTACAAATATTTTAAAGTTATTTTACAATGAAAAATACATAAAACGATAGGTGAGAAAAATTAGGTATAGAGTAGTTTTTATATATATCTAAATACAACCAAAGCCGGGTCTCGCACCTTTGATATTTGCATGCGCGAATCATTTCCACTATTTGTGTTACGGTGTAGGAAAACATCGCGAGGAAACCTACATGCTTAAGAGTTTTCGAATTGTTTTGGTGGACTATGATTCCTATTGAAGGAAGAGCCGTGCCCAGCAGTGTTACGTTAAAAACGGCTTAATACACACACATACACACACACACACACAAACACACACACACACAAACACACACAAACATACATAGGTATAGGTTTTTCTCATTCAATTATATTTATTTGTATGAGATTGTGAATCAAATCCCTTAAAAATAACAAAACACTTTATATAATCATATCTTAAATGTGAAATTTAAAAATTCAAAGCAAAATTTTAAGCCAGATTCATAAGAATAGACGAGGACCCTTAACCTAGAGCTTTTAAGAGACAAAGCACGGCCAAAAATTTTCAGCCAAAATTATATATTATATTTTCGTACAATTTGTCAACAACATTTTTAATAGCCTATTTGCTTGCTATTAAAATCGTACAAAATAATATCTTAACTCTTTTAAAGCCTAGAAAAAAGTTGCATTATTTTAATTCGGGTCACTTTCATGAGGTCTTGTGGGCTCAAATATTTATTTTTTACGAAGTGGTGGAAATTAACCATTTATAAAGTAATGTTTAAAGTAGATATAGGTAACAAATAAAAAATTAAAAAGAAAATAATAAGGAAAAAGAAAAAGAACTTATATAAAACAACATATTATTATAGATATACCAGACTATTCATATTTTTTATATTATTATGTATTTATATTCAGATGAAAAAATCTTCCGAACAAATCGAGCGGTTAAATAAATTATATAGACTACTTATCTGTTTAAAAGTCATTTGGCATAATAAATTATTAATTAAAATTGCCAAGGTCGATCTGCCCAAGTTTAAAGGTTCCTTTATATTTTGATATTATTCGTAATTACATTAATATTTTGTACTACACAAATGATAGATTCAATGGCTAAGGCTTTTCACTTAAAACTGAAAATAGAAACAATTATCCTTAAGGAACAAAATTCTTCATAAGAAAATAAATGGATACCGGCTTTAACCCTTAATTTTACATTGTATAGTTCACGTAATCTTGTCTACTTAAACATAACCACTGGCAATTTAGCTTTTGAGTAAGAATATTTAAATTATTATCTGCTCGATGAAATTGTAAATATAAGTAGCTTAATTGCGTAATTTTAAGATACTATACATATATTTATACCAGAATTATTTATAAAAAGTAGATTTATTATAATATTTATGCGAAACTGTCAGCATCTTAGCGCACTTACTAAGGAGGAAAAAAAGGAGGAAGGAGTTTGTGGGTTCGACTTCCATAAATAATGATCAAAAATATATTTTTTCAGGTTAATAAAATCATTTGAAAAAAAATGAAAACTTTAAGTTTCTATGTAAGTACAATGTACATCAGTAAAACTTAATAACTTTGAATGAATTACAAAACCTTGGAAACTACAGATGAAAAAACATACATAATCTGAAGTTAATTTAGTCTACCGTTAAGCCTCAGGAAGCGGAGAGATTGCAGAGTGAATTGATCTTCAACACGTGATTGAAGATACGAGTATAAGGGTGTTAGAAGATAAAATGCAAAAGATAAAATAAAATGTATATTATCTGACGAAGAGACAGAGGTAGCTCAGTGGTAACGCGCTCGCTTGGATAACTGAATGATGCGGGCTTGAACTTGGGACTCGCACCTCGATATTTCCATGTGCGAATCTTTTCTAACATGATTACCACTTAGCTTACGGTGAAGGAAAACACCGTGAGGAACCTGTGTGTTTAAGATAACCAGTACCAACGTATAACAATAACAGTAACCAAAAGATAGCAAGTTTTCGAAAGACATATGCAGTCCGCTAACCCGCATTTGACCAGCGTAGTAGACTATGGCCTGATCAGGCCTTTATCATTCCCTACCAATATGCATAATTCAGTGCACAAGACTTGAGAGTAAATGTGATGGAAGAAAAGCACGACTACAAAGTTTCAACGGTTCAAATAAGAAAAACATGAAAATTTTAGGGTTTATAAACAAAGACGTGAATTTGTCTAAAATAAAAGCTCGTATGGTTTCAGAGTGTATATAAATGATTATGCCTATTTCACTCTTGATCTACCGTTAATATGCACTGCGAAACCATATCAAATTCTCAAGGTGTGGGCACGCTATCCATTAACAGATATACTCGTACATATTATATTTGATTAGACTAAGGGCCCCAGCCTCTTTTTCAAATTTTCTGATTAATTAAAAAAGGCTACTTACAAAATATTGGAATATTATTTACGAAGTTAATTACATCATAACACATTTCTATAATATGACTTATTTACATTATTTTTTTATCTGAGTCACTTAATGACTAAGTTCGGTTTTCTTTTGTTCTACTATATACTCAGTATACAGCAGAACGGTAACTGTTGTAGTGTAAGTAATTTGCCCCTTTTATTTTTTATTTTTTTTTTTTTGCTTAAAATGTTATAATTTATCGATTTCATTTATTATAATATTTAAAAATCGTTCATCTCTCAATTCATATATATTATTGAAATATGTGCCAATGTTGAAAGTGTATATTTTAAAGCCTTTAAATAATGCAATTTCCCTATAAAACAATGGCCACTTAAAAATGAACCCAGTTGTGAGTTGTAAAGTACAGAAGCTACAAAAAAGTTACATCGTAGTGACATTTTAAATTACGTTGTATACGCCACTGAAAACGGTAACAATTGCCTCAGGAAATGGAGCGTCGGTTAACAATGATAATTAAAATTGGCTTAACTCTCGGCTTTAAATTGAAAACTTGTACGAAGTTATTACGCCAAGTTAAACATGTCCACCTAGTTAATGCTGCGAGATTATATTACTTTGAGATGAAGAATTTCCGCGCATTCGTTTAGCGTCGCTTAAAAAATATTATACGTATCATGATTTTTTATAACTTAATTTTTACCCTACTTAATTCTTTTAGTGGCTTCGTGTGAGAAATATCGTTAGAACCAAGTTGAAATGATTTTATATAAAAATTTGTTATCTATTCAACATATTTACGATTCATGATAATTATTTTTAATGTACAAAGCAGATTATGCATTACTATGACGTATAGGTTTGATGATTTTATTGTTGTAACAAATGATCGGCGAATAACTCGTTAAGATAATAAGAAAGAACTTTGGATGGAACAAACAACATGCGGTCAAACATTATAACACGCGTTCACCTTGTCGTCGTGGGGGGCTCAGTAGCGTCCGGCATTCTGGCCCGGAGTGAGGCCAAGAACGCGCAGTTAGGATCCACTTCGGATAGCAGAGTGGACTGTGGAGCAATACCTTGGCTGTGTGGTCTGCCTCGGTAGACCTGCCGGGCGTCGTGGTCGAATGCGTAAGCGATCCTGCTACGCCTCATTTAGACGGAGGAAGGTTTTGTTGGATTTTAGAGACCTCTAGTAAGCCGGAGTGATACTTGCATTATTATTGCAGGCACATATTTCGTAAATATATTTAATGTCGGACATACATATTATTATATTAAAAGTATTAAAAAATATTGTACTGTATAAAAATAATATTATCTTTTTAAGATATATCATATGTATAATATGTATGTATAAACCTATGAGTCTATGCCTGATTTTTTTCTCCAAAGGTTTTCTGGAATAGATCGCTCATTAACCTGTCATGACGTTATTTTTCATAAATATATAGCAATTGATGCCAAATCATAAATCATATCAAAAAAGTAAAAATAAAAATTTGGTTCAAAAATAAAAAAAATAAAAATATCTGGAGAAAGGCTAAGTAAATAAAAATTAGTCTACGAAAAAATTATAATAATCGGTCAATCGTTTCAGAGGAGTTCGATAACAAACACTGTGATACGAGATTTTTATATATTTAGAATATATTTTTAACAATGTTTGATTTTATGTGATATTATATCTCTTCTGTATCTACTATATCTTTAGTAGGTAAATTTAAAATGTTAGGGTTGCATAACATAACGACGCAAATCTAACTTTTCATAGAAAATTATCGTTATTTACAAGAGCATGGATACACAAAATATCTTGAGCTTACGCTTAAGGTATGTTCAAACAAATCCTTGCGTTATATGGCGGTGACTCTCAAAGGATCTATTTACTCTGCGAGTGAATCACGACAGTGACATTGATGGATAGTGTTTGGAGATACGACGACTCGGCATGTAAACACAAGTTATTTATATACAAAGTTTTCTAGGATTTTACCACGACCTTAAGTAGCTATAAACCTACTTTATTGTAATTGAGAGTGGTATAAAAAATATGTATAAAATAGATGAAGGCAGTGGTAGCCCAGCGGTAACACGCTCGCTTGTATAACCGAGTACTGCGGGTTCAAATCCGGGTCTCGCAACTCTGATATTTTCATGTGCGAATCATTTCTATAATGATTACCAGTAGTCTTACGGTGAAGGAAAACATCGTGACGAAAACCTGAATGTCTGAGAAAACCTAGCAAGTTTTCGTAAGACATGTGAAGTCCGCTAACACGCACTAGGCCAGCGCGGTGGACTATGGCCTGATCCCCCTCGTACTGAGGGAGGCCCGTGCCCAGCCCGTGCCCGTGGGACGTTAAAACGGGCAGATGATGATGATGATGATGAAAGTAGATGCTCCTGTGTATATAACTTTATATACATAGATATTTTAAATATAAACACCCATTACTGGGTACATTTGTACCCATCACGTATGATATAAATATCATGATAGGAATGTATGCCGACAGCGGAATTCGAGCGCACGACCGCTGGCACAGCAAGTAGGGTCACTACAAACTGAGCCAAACGTGTCGTCAAATTTATACAGCTGAATTTTACTTGTTACATGCTAAATGTAGCAATTTGTGTCACTTTACAATGAATTACAAAAAAAAAGCAAAAAGCAGTTTGAAAAAAAAATACAGATATATTAAGGAATATTTGTAATAAATGATGTATGAAACATCAAAATAACATAACCTCGTACATTTAAATTTTGTCAATCATTTCGACTGTTAAAAGAACCGTACAATCCATTATCAAAACTTAGTTATTATACCTAAGTGGAAAATGTTAATTAAACATGTACAGGTGTCACCAAAGACGCAGTGTGTGTGGCTTTCAGCCTTTCATAACATACTTTGCTAAACCGAAGTAGAGTTTACTTTTTCTATAGTTTATTTTAATTAATTTCTCATTCTCAATCTTGTTTCGGTTTTTTTTATTATATTGCTTTTAATTTGTCTTTTTTGCAGTCGGATTTATGATTTTGATTTTTTTTGACATTCTTTTTAGATTTTATAACATATCATTGATTTTTGATAAAGCTTCAAAAAAATATACTAATAGTTGTACATACATACGAGTGGAGCTGTGGGCTTAATTTTGTAAAGAATAAAATAGAATATAATATTCCGGGCAGTTACAGTTTTGTAACTGCAAAGCTGCGAGGTTTGATGGTCTTAAGTTCATGCTAGTTTGAATACGGCACCAATTTACAGGTGGTTCTACTTTAAATTGCATCAGTACGGTTTATCTACCTTTGATATCCACTTACCTATTATGGCTCAGGATTTAAAAATTGTTAGTTAATACATACATATATGTATCTATATATCTAGTACATTTTTAGAAAGCTTAAGACAAAATCCTTAAAATTACAGCAATTAGCTTTGCTTAAATTACATAGATCTGGCGCCGCTATCGTCTTGGAGGAACATAATAAATTTAAAGACAATTTGTTATAAAATTTTCAAAAAGTATTAAATCTAACTTGATATAAACGCCTGTTTGTTTATTATTTAGAGGCATCGAGCGTGACGTGACGTAACCGCAATGTTTCTGGCTGTGTTCCATGATATCTATTGTGAAATTAAACTTTGCTTGGCATTGTGGTGACAAATGTTATCTATATAATAAGTGTATTTTCGATTCACATTGTGGGCCTTCTCAGCGTGTTTTAACAAAATCGAATATTTGTTTAAAATAAAGTCTGCTTCAACGTGATAATTTCTGAAATGGCTTCGATATTTTATGCGATTTATATTTATTTAGATGGTTTATGTTGGGACATTATTACAGCAGCGCCATCTAGTTCCGTGGTAAGCTACGTTACGTGCTTGTGTCACGGATACCAGATAGTTGATATACTACACATATAAATTTTAAATACATACATATTATAAATAGTAACACCCATGACTGGAGTACAAACATTCATGCTAAACAAGTGAATGCTTGGGGAAGCGGGACTCAAAGCCGCGACCGCTAGCGCAGCAGTCAATATGTAGCAGGTTATTTTAATAAAAATGATATATTATACTAACAACTGTAGCGAATATCCACAGTGGGAGGGTTTAAAGAGAGCTTGTGAAACTTGGAACTGCCGGTTAATTACAAACTAGTACATAATCTATAACTTCATCGTAAACATGGTATGCTCAATCTACTCAAGCGTACATAAGCTCGTAATATTACGATAATATATGGCTAGCTATTATATATTATTATAAAGTTAATCATAAACCTTAAGTATATTAGTTTTACTTAAGGTTTATGATTTTTTATTACGAATTAATTAAAAGATTATTTTAAGCAAATAAAATTTATTTATACGACAGAACCTTCTTGAAAGAAAGAAAAAGTCATAAAAATTACACGAATTGTTTTTTTTTAAATTAAACAACGCATTAACGATGAAAACAGGGCCTTTCGTGTTGTATTTTTTTTTTGAAATTATCAATTTTTATAAATCACTATTAATAATAGACAATAGCTTCAAATAATTAAAAGAAGTTTTCTAAAACTACGTTACGTTACGTTGCGCAAAGTAAATTAATGCACTACGAGTGAATAACCATTTTGATAGCCTGAGTTGAGATTTACTAGCGTTAAATTAAAGCATATAAAAGTAACAGCTTACTCAAGATTAGAGAACGAAAATCGTTTAAGTTTAAACCGTTAATATGAAAGCTTTAAAAGTTTACACACATTTTTTGGAATTTGTACCGAAGTCGAGACCAAAATCAGTTTCTACTTGCTATTTCTGTTAACAAAGTCTTTAGAAATTTTGTAAGTTACAGTCTACTACAGTCCGCCATAAGTGGAACTCATCGACAAGCCCTGGTTCCTATTTGACAGCAGAGTTTATATAAATAAATATAAATAATAAATTTTAAATACAAATATATTATAAATATAAACACCCATGACTAGAGACTAGAGGTACAAACATTCGTGCTCAATAAATGATTGCCCCTAGCGGGACTCGAACCCGCGACCGCTGGCGCAGAAAGTAGGGTTCCTGCCAACTGGAAGCAACTCCTAGGTAGTGTGGTGCGTCGCAGGATCGCTAATGCACTCAAAGATGACGCCTCGGCCTACAGTGTGCCGAAATAGACTAGGTACAGATCTACAAGGGTGGTTATGGTTGCTGGTTGGTTTGGGCGGGGTTTAGCCTCTGAGCGAAGTGAGGGTGTGTTTCTAGTAGATAATAAAAATTGACACGTACCTATTAGACTTGAGTCCTACTTGTGATTTATAAAGGAAGTTTAATATTTTATTTTAAAATGTTTAGACTAAAAACTAACTGACTTAAACATTATGATACCAATATTATGTATATAAAAATCAATTGCTATTCGTTAGTCCTACTAAAACTTAAAAATGGCCGGACCAATTTTAATATTTCTTTTCTAGTTTTATTAGGCGTTCGTCATGGGTAGTTTTAGTATAAAATAGGAAAGCCCTTCAAAACAGTTGGAGAAATTGAGTCGAAAAGTTAAACGCCAGTTACCAATTAAAATAACTGAGCAATGTAGTTTTGCACAATCTTACGATTAAATCGTATAAAATATAATTTTATAATGAAAACACTAACAATTTAAAACAGCGCAAATAATATTCATAAGCTTGCGGTGAATAATGCACTTTACCGACAATTTGTGGCGTTTGAATTGCTAGCCTTTTGTTCCTGTAAATGCTGAACGCTTTGTAAATGTTTTTTGCGAACTACAGCTCGATAGTTATAAGTACCGCGTGGTTATTATTATATCGTTTTTCGTCAGGTTTTATTATTTTGCCAGATACACTTTCAAGTATGAACCACAATTCTCTCTACTACCACCTAGTAGTGATTTTTCTTAATTATATTTGCCGAGAATATGTAGTCATCAATAATTATTGAATAAACTAAATTGAATTGAAGTGTCTGTTTTTAATTTCAAATTAACAGTTTTTCACTAAATGCATATGGAAGTATATAGGTACGGAACACACAGCAAAAAACCTATTTTTTTTAATTTTATCTGTCTGTCTGTTTGTTCCGGCTAATCCCTGAAATGGCCCTGAAAGATGTTTTTCTTCATTATAAGAAAAGTGAAAATCATACTGGAAATGATACGTACATGAAATATCAGCGACACCCGGAATATAAATCCATTTTGCTTATCACTCTGCTACCATTAAGTGGCTAGACCAATTCAGATATCTGTACTAGTTACTGTGTCTGTATTGCATATTTTCTTGAAATGAATATTAATTCATGACATTATGGTGTTAACATTTCATTTTATACTGTTGACATTTTAAGCGAATCTATTCAGACATCTGAATCTGAACGGAAAAGGAAACTGTACGGAGGATCAGGGAAATTGTGACTAGGTATATGTTATATATCTCTTCTTAATATTATATAAAAATCCTTCTCTGAAACGGCTAGATCGATTTTTATAATTTTTTTGTGTGTATTTGGTAGGTCTGAGAATAAATAGGTCGTAAGCTATTTTTTTATTTCCCTAAGTGATGAGAGAAGCCACCCTGCTTCTCAATATTTTTTATCTTTAGACCAAAATTTTATTTTGTGTGATTTGGCCTTAAAAATATTTGTTACCCTAAATTATCATCCTTCTACCACCAATCCCTATTTTTTAATAGCGATTAACGGGCGGAACCGCGGGAATTGTTAGTTTTACTATATAATTTATTCCCACACATTAATCGGATCATACACTTTAGGTACCCGCTTTTATTTTTACAGGAGTGCATACGTATTTGTTTATTGTAAATTTACTAATTTTCTCCAATGCTTTATATTAATCTTACAATATAGAGCTAAGCGATGTAGATTGTAGGATGTTAATTTCCTCCATGCTTACATCCTTAGGAAATAGAAAAAGCTTCAACGTTTCCTGTTTATACTTGAATTATATACTAAATACATTTTTGATTTAAAACTCATTTTACACATAGTTTATAATACAGTCTGTATTATTTATATTGAGCATAAAATAGCAATATATGTAGATTGTAGGTCCTGGGTTCTAGTCATGGATCGGGCCAAAATAAATAGGTTCTTTTAACACACAATATTCAACATAATAAGGAATTCAAAACTATTTTGTTTATTTTATTTTAATGTAGTCATAAAACGTGACTGAAAATTCTAAGTTTAAGCAGGATGCAGGCAGGATTACCCTTACTAAAAACTACACATAAGTTCCATAAAAATAATGTCATGATTTTTTGACGAATTAAGTCTAAATTTTGGTTTTTTGGTGATTATTTGTATTTACTGTACTCTGTATATGTAATTGTCGACGCGAGCCAAGCCACCCAGAATACCACACATGGTAAAAATATTAACTTTGAATATGAAGACAATAAGGAATTAGATCGCATTCCAATGACCACACCATGGACTCATAAGAATCCGATAGTACTCAAAAACAAAAAATAACAAAGGAAACACTAACAATTAGCACATTCCAGTAAAATCGACGTGTGGAGCATTCTGTCGCGACCCCCCCGCAGGAGCAGTATATAACCCGTGAGCTGGCGAGCCACATCGTTCACATCACTTAAGTCCTTAGTTATAAGATAGCCTAAGAAGTATTGTAAAAATATTTAATAAATTTTTTTTTTAAATAGTCTATCTTTGAAATATTTTGACTCGCGTTTGGCTCAGTTTGCCCTACTTGCTGCGCCAACTACACCGGTCGCGACTTCGAGTGCCGTTGGGAGTATTCATTCATACGATGAGCACGCATATTTGTACTTCAGTCATGGGTGTTTACATTTTTAACATGTATGAATTTTAAGTGTAAACTATCTGGTATGTATAACACAAGGTCCGTACCTTACCTTGTAACTACGAGTAAATAGCGCTACGTGTTATTCGAATATTCGCGTAAACCTAAGAAAGTATTAATTAGTATAATACTTTCTTAGATTTACGCGAATATTCGATATTATAAATGAAACTACCTTTTCGGATTTTGTCGCGGATTTATTTTGATTTTTAGTTCCCGACGTTTCGAATGCTTTACAGCAATCATGGTCACGGGAGAGACTAAGGTATTTGACGTCTCATAGGTTTATATACTTGTTACAGACAGTGCCTACCCACAATTTACAAAAATTTTGAAAATGGCATCAGAGTACCTTATAAAATTTTAATTCTAAACATTTATATTTAAATTTAAATAATTTAAAAAACAAGTATATAAACCTATGAGACGTCAAATACCTTAGTCTCTCCCGTGACCATGATTGCTGTAAAGCATTCGAAACGTCGGGAACTAAAAATCAAAATAAATCCGCGACAAAATCCGAAAAGGTAGTTTTATTAAATAGTAGTTAGTTCCTGATTGTTACTTTCATAAGTAAATAGTACAAGAATTAGATATTTGATTCAATAACCAATTTATTATTAAAAATCCATATGCAAATTATTTTTAGAACATTTTCATATTAATAGAGAAGAACAATGAAAAATGATAGAATATAAAGTTTTCGCTGCAAGCTGAATAAATCTCCTCCTTAACATTTTCCCAGAAATGTCAAGAATGCTTTAAGTAAAATACGTGACATTTGTTACTATCTCTACTTAATAGAAATGTTATTGAAATTCGAAGTGAATTTTATATTTTTGAAAAATAATATTACCGTATTTTGTTCTCTATTAAATCTTTATAGAATAAACCGAACTGTTAATTGCTTAACCCTTTTTTCTGATAACAACACGAAAAAGGCTTTTAACGGATTAAGTTGCATAAAGATACAGAGCACGTTTCATGCATCCACTGTGACCCAAGAGGCGCTCTACTATAGCGAGAGATAACACCGTTATGACTACTTTTGATGACTAATATAGGAAGAGAATTACATACTTTAATATTGTAATAAAATAAATTTTAAAAGTTTAAATTTACGAAATATTTTATGGAATCCATTGAGTCGTATTAAGAAATAAAATTAATATAACGGAACATTAACACGCAGCGCCATCTAGTTCCAAGGTAAGCTTCGAAGCTTATGCTAAGAAAACCAGATCGTTGATATACTACACATATATAACTTTAAAAACATACATATTTTAAATATTACCACCCATGACTGGAGCATAGACATTCGTGCTCATCACATATATCGACCATACTTCATAGAGACTCAAAACACTCTGGCACAGCAAGTAATAATAATAAAATAAAATTCTTCGTGGTTTTACGGGAGTGAAATACTGCGATATTCCCAACTACGGCCCGTTACTGGGGATTACGAAAAAGAAATAAGTAGGGTTGGCCGACCCGGGACTCGAACGCAGAGCCTTCGGGTGTACCATACATAATAATATTAATGTTCTCCAACCGATTCCGGCAATGGCGGCCAATCTCATTAAGACTGGCCAATTGCGCAGAAGATATTATAGTGCACAAGTGTACGCGTAGACATAAGTGCACTCTCTATTAATATTACTTTCACAATCAGATGGGACGACTACTCGACACGACCAGTGAGAGCTAAGGGCGCAGGACCGACAGCTTTACGTGCTCACCGAGGCACGGGGGTGACACACCGCCAACTTCCCAACTCCGGGCTGTTACTGAGGCTTACTAAACAGACTCAATAAGTAAACTTGGCCCGACCATGGCATGGTCATACATCAGAACCTCTCGATGTATGACCATGCCATGAACATGCTACATAACTACACCACCGAGGCAGTAAATTATTATTTATCTACGCGTGCGGAGCCGGGGCTATAATGTGAATGCGAGCTATAATTAAATACATATGTGAATTATAATTTATTTATTTGTTTAAATAACCCTTAAATGAAAATATATTTAATATTTAGTTTGAAATAATGTTGCTAGCTTAATTAATATGTTCGTTCATTGTGTTTTATGATGTTAAGGATTTATTATAATTGAAATGAATGGTGAAATATTTTTTCACAATAGCCAGAATAATTTTGATTGAATATTTTATCACAGCTTTAATATATTAATAAAAAGTATTGGAGGCAACACTATTGCACTAATTACTGCTGCGTATAGTCATTCCACTGAAAAGTATTCAATTTGAGGTGAGTAGTAGAGTATCTTTTGTAGACTGTGTGTTATTGTTTATGAATAATATTTTAAAAAATACGACATGAAAAGTGGAAAATACAAAAGTTTACTCTCGGTTTTTATTTGTTAAATAATTTGAAACGTTTTAAGTTTCTGTCACCGACATTTTAATTTGATATCTTCACGAATATTATTGCAAAAACCAGAAGTCAAGTTATTTCTCGGAACAGTATAAATTACCTACTTGATTTCTTTACATAGTAGATGTTTTATCAAGTGAAGAGAAAAATACAGTAAATATATAAAGTAAACATAACAAGGTGTTATTTAAAACTAATATTGATGGCAATTAATATAAGTGATCTTTTTGACGCTTTTTTTAAAAAGTAGATTTTGGCAAACCTTACATTTCGGGGTAGAAACAGCCATATTAGTAAAAAAATTTTTTATACGGAAGAAGATTGGGAATAGATTTTTAGATTAGTTTTCGATCAAAACGCAGAAGTCAGGAAACCCAGAGAAATTCATAATATTGAATAACTTAAAGTAAACGATATATGAAAGAAGTGAGTTTCATCTGTACAACTTTTCAGCATATAATAATAAATACCTACAATGTAAACAATACTTATAGTCAAAAAATATTTATTCAATTGTTTTAATTCTATTCATCATATATCTTAATGACGCTTGATAAGCAAATGAAATTATGCCTTTCTTCATAAGCAAAGGCGTCTAACATTACGAGAACATGTATAGAATAATAACTGGCATATTTCCGCCGACCTAGAATCGTTAGGCACTCGGATCGACTTTCTTGTATCGCATTTGCACGCGACCTTCGACTTACAACAGAGCCTGAAGTTAGACAATTTTACTGAGAGCTATAAATTTTTCTTTTACATAGTATATATGAAGGGCTGAGTACATTTTAATATACATTTTGCTTATTACATGTGTGAATGTTTAAAATATAAATTATGTAAATATGAAATTCATAATCACTAAATTGACGTTATATAGAATAGATATTATATAATGACTAGATTAAATAGATTAAATATAAAATAAGCCGTTTATTTTAGCCTGTACGTTACAGCTACACACACATTTTAGCATGCATGAATCGATTTTTTTTTAAAAAAAAGATATATATATCTTTATGTATTTATTAAACCAAACGTTTTTTTCTCAATAAATTAAATTGAACACTGTAAAGTTTACTAGACAATCACGGGATGATGCCATGTTGAGTCGCATGAGAAAGTAACAGGCTAGCCTTTAAATTAGTTTTCAGTCAGTCAGTCAGTTCAGCCTATTACAGTCCACTGCTGGACATAGGCCTCCCCAAGTTAGTAAATTATTAAATTAGTTTATTAAATATTAATAAAAAAGTCAAAATGAAAATATTTGCAGAATTTATTCTGATCAAATCTGCAAATATTTTTATTTTATTCTGATTGTACTCGTACATCTAATCAAGTCGCCGTTTGTTAGCTTTAGCTGAAAGTCTTAATTTAGAGTGAACAGGCTTTCCAGAATAACAATTGTTAACTTATACATAAATACTTTATATTTAATAAATAATCTACATTTGTTGGAAAATATTATTAAAATACTAACTATTTATTTTTGATAAACTTTTTTCCAATGCTGAGTACGGTCCTCCCATCAATTATACAAGGGGGATCAGGTCATAGTCCACCACGCTGGCGAAGTGCGGGTTGGCGGACTTCACATGTCTTTATTAAAAACAAAACAATTGCAGACAGCCCTATCTCGTAAACTAGAAATCTGTGTTTCTTGTGTGGAGCTAGTACCTTCCCATATCAAATAATTCATATTTGATGTATTAAAAAATACGTTTTAAGAAGAAAAGGTCATGGTAACAAGAAAAAGCGATAAAGGGATAAAAATAGGATAAATAGGTCAAGAGAGAAAATCGTAACAAAATGTTAAGTTAGTAAGTATTATATTTTTAATATAAAATATATTGATATGATAAAATAAATTTCATACCACAATTTTCTTTACACTAACTCTTCTTGTGAAACTTATTATACCTCGTAAAACTGTGCAACGCTCCTAATACAAGGATTTTATGGTCTTCGTTGAAAGTTTTATAGAATCTTGATCTTATTGAAATAGCAACCTGATGCATCCCAACTTAAGATAAACTTTTGAGATACTCCTTATACTTTTTCTGATACTTTGGTTATCATTTTTTATTAAAGAAATATAAAAATTATATTAGAAAATGAACTTAAATATTATTTTTTTATCGTAAATTCATTACTTTGTAGAGGTGATAATGATGATGTTCGTCTGCTCATGTCCAACATAGACACATTTCGTGCAATGTAGCTATCGACCCTTTAATATATTTTGAGAAAAGACTATATTTCTCCCCTACATATTGCGTTGCTTCACTGTAGGCACTTTGTAAATTTTTACATATAAATCACTTAATCTGTCAATTGCAATGCAATTGATAGATTAATTTGTGAGTAAGTATTTTCTTAAAGATTTTTTCATTTTTTTTAATATTCATAACTTAAGTTGTATACGATAGTGATTATTTAAGTAATAACATTAATTGTTAATGCCTACCTCCAAAACATAACATATTAGTACATATTATCTTTATTGCATGTAAGCCTAAATAAAAAATAAATAAATATAATAAAAATCTAAGTCTGAACCTGTTATAATTTTATTGTTTTATTTTATAACAGTAGACAATGTGAATAACATCATAATATATATTTAATATGGTTGATATTTTTTCTTGCTTTCTAAATACTCGTAGAACAAAACAAAGAAAAAAAATACTCATAAGCCCAGCACGCACGATGTGACTGTGACATAAGTGAAAAAGAAACTCAAACAGAAGTGACTCTACTTGACTTTATTTACCCTACGGCAAAATAAAAAGAAGATACATAAGATTTACAAAAATACAATACTTTCGTTTTTTATAGCACGAGTTATGCGTGTATGATGTTTATATATTTTCTATAAATTATGATAGTATAGTACAACACAATATTAGTAACTAGTTACTTACATACCTACCTTCGCTTTGCTTGGGTTTGACCCTATGCGGTTTTGCTCACAATTTCATGGGATTTTATTTTTTTTTTAAATAGGTACACCAATTCTTTTTATAAAATAAACTAGATTTAGCGCGAGCGAAGCCGCGGGTTCCGCTAGTAAATGTATACAAAAACTTGAAAAATTATATACTAAAACCGTCGTCGAGAACCTCCCTATCCATTGTTGAAAACAACATGAAAATCGATGCTGTAGTTTTTGAGTTTATTGCGAACAGACAGACTGATAGACGCGGCGTTTTATAATCTGTAGAGATACTTTTTTTTTGACACCAGCTATTTTTTTTAAAAAAAGCTTTTTCAAACCTTTTTTTTTAATGTTTTTTTTCTACTAGTACCGTATATAATTTCATATATTATATCACTGTGTAAAATGGTATTACTTAGTCACTACAATTATACACTTCAATTATTTACCAATAGAGTTTGAAAAAATACTTTTTCACATTAAAGTCTTTTTTGTGGAAAAAGAGTACATGTATAAATAAAATAAGCAAGCGTTGTTGACAAAGGTAAGTTTATTTAATAAAATATTTCACAAAACAAATTGTTAAAGGTTAATAACGAAAATTGAATTTCAAAAGGTCTCAAAGTACTGTACTGGTAATTAAATAACAGCGTGGCTCTTGCTCTCGTGATTTTAATAGCGACATGCTGCAACTAATTTAAAGCCTGAGAAGCGAGATATTGCACTTTGTACTTAAATGTAGTTGAGACTTGTCACATTGGTATTGGAAAAAACTTGAGCTTTGATTGTTACCACAATATTTTAAAATATTATGTCTGTATCAGACTATGATTTTTTATAGAAATTTTCAGTGTTAAGACATACTAATATAAATACGAACCTACCACGAACTGCGGTCAGTGTAATTGTATTTCTGTCAAAAAAATCCTAGTAAGTACAGTTCAGTGGTCCTCTCAACTGTTTGTATCAAATAGTCATCCCACCGGAGTATGAGAGCGACAGAAATAGAGAGTGCATTAGTCTTATGCTCTTACTTATGTACTATAATAAAATTTTCAATAAAATGAAAATTAGTGACATTATTAGCTTGAAAAAAAAAGTTATCTAACACTATGTATGTCCTTTAAGCGGATTTATTTTTATTTTTCAAGAGTGAAGCCCCGCGTAAAAACTAGTGAATTTAAGTCTTTCAAAATATTTTGGTCCACTTTATTGCATGAAAAAGTGTGAATCTATTGTATGTAATTTGGGAAGAAAAATATTATGTCTCGGAAAGACCCAGACCACGTTCTATACATCTAGTATGACCGAGCCGCTCATCTCTGCTACAAATTACAATATTGCCTTAACCTTTAATGAATTAAGTATAAATGTATACTATTTTATATTTTTGTTCCTATTTAAACTGTTAGGGAGATTAATTTCGTACATGTAGTGAAATTTTATAGTCGTTAAAACTTGAATTAAAGGAATCAGGTGTTCGGAGTTTGAACAATTTTGTGGTTGAAGCAAATATTACTATTAAAATTGGTAAAAAAATACAGGCAGTGGTACTCCAGTGATAACGTACTTGCTTGTGAAAGCGAGCGAAGCAGCTTCAAGTCCGGGTATGACATCTCTGATATTTTGAGTGATATGTGAAGTTCGTAAAGGTGCAATAACGTGCACTCCTCTATCCAATAGAGACGTGATTCTCTTGCATAGATGAGAGGCAGCCCCAGCAGTGAAATGCTAAAAAGGGCTTAAAGAAATATTTGATATGAAGATAAGTCTCCTGACGCCATTTATTGGCTGTTTTATATGTAATTTAGGGAAATATATTAATAATTTACGTCACATGGCAATTTGTAATATCATCGTAGCTATACGTGACAATATGACAATGAAAGTTTTGTTTGATTTTATTTATTATTAAAAAACTATCACGCCTATACATTTGTGCTTTAACATAGCAATTTAACGTCATATCTAGATATTGTGTTTGTTATCTATCAAAAAAATAATTATATAGCCATTAAAAAATGAACATTAACAATTTTGTGTTCATTGGATAGAATGTTATTGTACTACTAACGCCATCTGTTAAAAACCAAAGAGTTAATATCGCTGTAACATTGCTGGCTGGTTTATTGCCGTAATAATTGAGGCGTCCGTTTGCGGTGGACTCCGTGAGGGCGAATGCCGGCCGAGATGCCACAATAACCGTCGACGCGGGACGCTCATCCCCGCTCTCGGCAACGCCGCCAGGACCTTTTCCCAACATGCTCCCCGGGTTGAAGTATGCTTCAAGAAACTGGAAGAGGACATATATTATTAAATGCCCTTCGAATGGTTCCTCGTGTTGTTTTAATTTCGGCAACTCTAGCGATACCGTCGCTGCCAGGATACAGCTGAGTAACTCGTCCTAGTGACCATAATAATGGAGGCAGAGTTCCGTCCTTTATGAGGACAAGAGAACCACATGCTATTTCACTGCTTGAGGTCCGCCACTTCGTCTTCCGCTGCAACAAACTCACATAATCTAGAGAAAATCGTTTCCAAAAGTGTTGCCTTATATAACTTCAATTCTCTTATATCGCTCAATGGTTGTGACTTTCATTTCGGAGATATGTGGATATGGTACAGATAAAAGAGAACGTCCAATTAAAAAATGGGCTGGAGTAAGGGCGGAAAAATCAGAGGGATCAGTGGAAAAGGGAGTAAGAGGACGAGAATTTAGCACAGCCTCTATTTGAGTTAGACACGTTGTCATCTCCTCATAAGTAAAATGAGTAATATTTAAAACACGTTTAAGGTGATATTGGTAGACCGGACAGCTGATTCGGCTAAGCCGTTAAAATGTGGTGAATAAGCAGGTACGAATTTAAACTCGATGCCTTCCTGTGCCACCTGACCTTCAAGATCCGACTGAACAAGAAATTTAGCTAGCTCATTACAAGTTCCAACAAAGTTTCTACCATTGTCAGATGTGATGCTTTGAGGTTTACCACGACGTGACATGAAGCGCTTTAAAGCGGCTAAATATGCTTCACTGGATAAAGACGTAACGAGCTCAATATGATAAGCCTTTGTCGAACTACAAACGAAGATTGCCAAAAAAGATTTAGTAAGTTTACAACCTCTACCTGGTCGGTCAGCTATCATAACTGGGCCGGCGTAGTCAACGCTACAGTGTAAAAAGGAATATAATATGCAATTAATCTATTTTTATTAGGTAGTAGTTTTCCAGATATAAGAATAGCGTATTCTTCTGGGAACATTTCTAATTGGGATTATGTATAATTAAATTAATAATAATGAATTTTCTAATTCCTGAGCGGAAAAATGAGTAGTTAAGTTATTGATTTTATTTCTACAATTATTGATAAATCTTTGTACATATGCTATTATTTATTTTGTAAATGTGAAAATTTAGATTTATTATTTATTAAATTAAATATTGACCTGTATCATTATTAATCAGAAGAGAATGCATACTAATTAATTCAGGTAGATCCTGTTTGACGATAGTATTATGCATGTTCGGCCACTCGGATTCATTTAGTTTTAAATAACTTGGCCGTGACCACCACAACGAAGAAGTACTGATGCGAACAGCCTTTAGACGGTGCGTAGCTCCATGAGTGAGTCTTCGTACATTTTTGATTTTGATGAACCCGTTTTCGAAGAAAAATTTTAAGACGAGTAGAAGGTGTATTTATTTTGCGTCTGGTATTTTTTAAAAAAGATCGCTCACAGGCACGTTTTCGGCGAGACAAGGAATGCGTGGCTGCAATAGTGTCCAGTTCCCAAAATTGAGATAAGTCTGGATTAGCAGCCTCACTAAGAAAATGACATGCTGAGTTCAAAGGGGTTGACTTATGCTGGGCGATATACCCGGACACTAGCCATCCAAATTTTGTTTCATATAACTTAGGCTTATTCTTACCTAAGTCAATAGAATTATTACATAAGACTGACCAGAATATTTCAGCCCCAACTAATATATGTATAGCTGAGGGGACATTAAAAGAAGGGTCAGCAAGACTTATTCCCATAGGAAGAGGAATATCATCAATGTTAATAAATGAAGTTGGTAAATTGTTTGTAATGTGCGGTAAAACAAGACAGTCAATGGTGACACTATAGTCGGTGTGACACGACTTTATGGTAATACTGGAAGACTGTTTAACATGAGAAACATTATTATTGATACCTGTCACCGAGGAAGTCGCACTACGCCGAGACAAACCCAGCTCATCGCAGAGCGAGTGCGAAATGAAGTTGGCTGTGCTGCCATTGTCGAGAAGAACTCGTGCCGTACGCTCGTTGCCCTTACTATCAATCACTTTCACGAGCGCTGTGGAAAGTAAAATATGCGGAGGAGTAGTATACTGCTTCGAATTATGTAAGCTAGCAAAATTATTCACGTTACTAGCAACTGGAAGAGAGGGTTCAATATTTGTATGAATTTCATGTAAGTGAAGAAGTGTATTATGCCTTTTCTTGCAATATTTACAAGATACGAGATTGCAATGGTTTTCCAAATGACCTGCTCGTAAGCAATTAAGACATACTTTAAACTCTTTAGCCTTTTTTATGCGATTTTCAATAGAAAGACTTTTGAATGTTTCACAATTAAAAAGAAAATGATTCTGATGGCA
Source organism: Boloria euphrosyne (assembly GCA_951802675.2). Lineage (NCBI taxonomy): Eukaryota > Metazoa > Arthropoda > Insecta > Lepidoptera > Nymphalidae > Boloria > Boloria euphrosyne. The sequence continues at coordinate 5,532,011 of OX637879.1, read as the reverse complement.
TATAGGACATAAAAATGTTTTTTTATTAATTTTATTATTATTTTTAATTTGATTAAATGGTTTTTTATCAGTAGCAATAAGTAAATTTGAGTTTAATTTATCAGATTCTATTTTATACGATTTATTTTCTTGTAAAGTTTCTAACAAGTCTGCCCTGCTGCTTAGAAATGTAATAAAGGTATTTAGAGAGGGAGGATCAGTCAAAGAATTTCTATGTTCTTCCCACACCCTATGCGTGACACTATCAAGCTTTTCTGACATTATATAAATTATTAACGTATCCCAATACTGAGTTGGCTGATCTAAAGTCGATAATGCTCTGAGATTTTTATTTGTAACGTCTATTATACGACGAATATGTGAACAAGATTCACTGTGCATGGGTTCCACATTAAAAAGTTCCTTAACGTGGTTATTCACCAGTAACCTTTTATTGTCATATCTACTACATAGTAGACTCCATGCAGATTCATAATTCTCGGCTTTAAAATCTAAATTATCGATAACAAGCAAGGCGCTACCCTTTAAAGATGCACGAAGATAATGCAATTTGTTAATACTATCAATGTCATGTCTAGAGTGAATTAATGAAATAAAAGTCTCCCTAAACTCAAGCCAGTTCTGATAGTGACCGTGAAAAAGAGGTAAATCAATTCTTGGCAATCTAACGCAATTAGATTTAAAAACACCTGTGTGTGCGTCCTCGAAGCTCGATATGGAAGCATCTCGATCCCGTTGTTGTCTGGGCTGGGCGCCGAGCAGAGTACGGGCTGCCGTTAACAACATATGATAGTGATTTTCAAAACTTTCGCGTTCCTTGGCCTCGTCGTCGAAATCCTCCGAAAGCATCTCAATATCGTTCTGTAATTTATCGAAATCGGCATATAAGGCATCGAATTTATTAAAACGACCTTCTAAGTCTAACAGTTGTGAACTGGAAAGCTTGCTTTGACTTTGAAGCGTATTTAAATAATTATTGAAAATAGTAAGCTTAGACTTCATACAACTACGTCTTTTAATTAATTTTTCAATTTTTTCATCTGCCATAGTTATAAGAATAAGATATAACTTAAATTAACTATTTATGAAACAAATAAATCATAATGAATAGAAAGTAATTAGCAAACGAAGTCAACGGCCTTGACCGTGAAGCGAGAACAAAAGGACAGCTGCGCGTGTGACGATAAGCAATTCCAATAAGCGAGCAGTATGCGTAAACAAGTGCAGTATTTTTATGTAAAATTTAAATAAAGTTGAAGATGCTAGATGAATTGCTTGAATTTTATAAGTAAAAGTTATTTAAATAGTATAACTTCAGAAATAAGTTTATAATGATGTGTTTTAATAATAAAATGAGTTAACTTGTGATAATTTAATGTAAAATTTATATTAAATAGGGAAATTATAGAAAAATGTATGTAGGTACTCACTAGTGAGTATGCAATAGGATATATTATGGGAAGTAATTGAATTCTTTAGGAAAAAAAGCGGTATGGAAAAATAAGGAATAATTAATTGGAACGAACTCACAGTATCCAACCAATCCTGTAGGGAATCCTTGAAGATCCAATTTCTCGACGATGACTCGATGTTCTTGTACATCCATAGGTCGCTGGTTCACATCCGGCTCGAAGGACCAATGTAAGGGTCCTTAGGACGTAAAATAAGAGTGTACTGTATATAACAAGCTGGTTTATTGCCGTAATAATTGAGGCGTCCGTTTGCGGTGGACTCCGTGAGGGCGAATGCCGGCCGAGATGCCACAATAACCGTCGACGCGGGTCGCTCATCCCCGCTCTTGGCAACGCCGCCAGGACCGGTTCCCAACAAACATTATTACCTGTTAGAAAACTAAGCGAGCCCTCACAAAGCCCAGCTTTTTGCTAGTTCTGTACACGGCTTCGCCATTATACTTTCATAGGAACATTAAATATTTGTGTTTTTTTACATTTTGGTTTCTTGCTTAAATCTATGATTTTGTATTGTAGTCTATATATTTTTTAATTTTTGTTATTATAACTTTTATAACACTATTCGAGTTCATAAATATGAAATAACCGTATGATAAACTTATTTGAAAAGTTTAATGCTGCAATGTTTATCTTCACGAGTAATAATAACTATACGTTCATATTTCTATGTAGGTTATCAAAATGCTAATTTTTATTCTGAAAATTAAATAAACTCAACATATCTTAAAAAAACTATGGCAATCTTTTATAAATTTATTATTTAATCAAAATGATGATTTAAATAAATATTATGACCGTTGTACACAATTTTTTTTAATTTTATTATTATTTTTATAAATTTGATTTTCACTCAGCTCTTTCATTCTTTCCATGAATAAAACTCTATTAAATAAAAATTTCATTTCAACTGTTGAGTATTAAAATTGTTATCAAAATAATATTTACACAACTTGGAAATTTTATGAAATATTTTAAATAAACTCATAGTAGATACAAAAGTAAAAACTTCCACGTATGAAAAATTTAATGCAAAATTTTATTTTTGAGCTGGCTCTATTCAAAAGTTGTACATGGAAACATAATTACTTTAAACACTTGCATAACAATTTAGTACACTCAGAAAAAGCGTTTAAAAGTACGTATTGTTCAAAAGTTACAGAATTTTAAACGTATATTACTTGTTATGCCAAAATAAGGTAAGCGAAGAGCAGTATTTCTTCTTCACAAAACGTCTTTGAATGGTCGAAAGTTGGGCACTTTTCATAAAATAGGCTTATGGCAATTCAAACGAAGTTATCGCGTACCCAGCAACCTGAGTTGAATGCAAACTGTTCCTTTGCCTTTTCTACGTGATAACCGTTACCGAAAAAAATATTTATATAGATTTTTTTATTGCGTCTCTACCTTAATATTCTTTGTTTTTTGTCGTCGAGATTTTCTATACTTACATATTACATTTTATCGCTCAATTATGTTAGATTTTCGCATCTATGTAAACATCTTGTAGATTTATTACTAACATTGCTTAAAATGATAATGGTAATAAGTAAATAATATATTTTTATGCTTATTACTTTCTGATTTGTGTTTTTTGTGATAATATTTTGTATGATTTAAAATGTTTAGTATATTTTAAATATCCCTACTACTTTAATCTACTGACTTATTAAGCAAGAGTTAGATGTAATTCTTAGACGGTTAAGTTTTGATATCGTTATTCTAACTTTTAAGTGCGCCCATGTACGAAGTATAAGAAAGTTAAGAATTTTATATCTAAGTCTCCTGTCTGAACAAGGAGTTAAGTAATAATTGGAACTATATAAAGCAATAATAAATTAAAATTATTCATTTCTACACTTTTTAAATAAATTCAAATATTTGTTATTGCCATTACATTGGACATAAATGGCATTCACATTTAATTATTAAACGATAAATTAATATTTTATTACATTAAATACAAAAAGATTTTATTATTATATGAGTATTAATGAGCTGAAGAAAATTGTTTTTTAAATGTTATTTGATATTTTAATACTGGTCCTTTGTCTTTTACTAGAGAAGCAAAATATACAAAACAAATATAATGTTATACTAATAATATTTAGTATCATGCACTATGTTAGGCGCTATATAAAATGGAACGCGGGTTAAAAACAAAGAAATCTATATAATACATAAAAAATGAATCCCTATTTTCCTTCGTCACAACATCACGCGTGAATAGGTGGACCGATTTCGCTTATTCTTTTTTGTTGTGTTTGTTATTGTATATTTAGGAGAAGGTTCTTATGAAAGAAAAAATTAAGGAAGTTGTGCGGAAAATTAGAAAATTTAAAAAATTTTAAAAATTTACGGCGTTTGACGTATCATGTTATGAACGTTGCCATGGTGCGTGTAATGGTAATTCATATTATAGTCAAGTCAAATACGAGTATATAGCGGGCGGTGCAAAGTAAATATATACAACACGTACCTAGGGACGAACCCGAGCGAAGCGAGAGTGAGCCCCTAGTATTTAAATAAGACAGTTGTATCCCAGTGGTAACGCGCTCGCTTATATAGCCGAGTGATGTGGGTTCAAATCCGGGTCTCGCTCTTCAGATATTTTCATGTGCAAATCACATCTAACAGATTTAACAGACTAACACTAACAGATTAATTTCTTTGAAAGTAATTATAATTACTATTTGTCTTACGGTGAAGGAAATACATCGTGAGGAAACTTGCATGTCTGAGAAAATCTAGTACGTTTTCAAAAGGCATGTGAATTCCGCCAATCCGCACTAGTCCAGCATGCTAAGGTCTGATTCCCCTCGTATTGAAGGGAGGCCCGTGCCCAGCAGTGAGACGTTAAAAGGGCTGAATACAATATGTAAATATTAAAGTTTCCCATAAACAATAAGGCGCATATTACCTTCTCTCTCCATAAACGAAGTACAGGCAGGCAGTATAAAAGATAAAAGTTTGAACGCAAGGAGGTTTATAAACTAGTCAACTAGTAATCCACAATAAACAATAGTTTCACTACGTGAATAGGAACAAGCGACACGCTAACACATATGTATGGGATCAATATGCTTAAGTAAAACTTTGAGAGATGGAGCTATAGTGAGGACCTAAGCAAGGTATTGTAGAGAACAAGAGTCCAGTGTATATTATGTGTATCAAATAACTTAATTTAGTTATTAAGACAAGAGTTTAATTAGTAATTAAAACAAGACAGTTACCAAAACTAAGACATGTGTTCGTACCCTTCTTTAAACTCAATGAAAACACATTCAGTAATGAAAACTTTGCACAATAATATATAACACAGATAGTGTCAGTTCTAATGTCTAATATTATTTGTAGTTCATTCCATGACTCAAAGTATAATTATTTTGCACTATTTTTTGCATTACAAGTAATTCATAGCTCTTAAAGTGAAAATTCAACAGGATTATGGGCCTCATTAAAAAAGATTTTATAAACAAATAATTAATATTCGGATTTCGCCCATTTAAAATCGTTACTGGTTGTTAATCCTATTTCATGCTCATACAATAATTATTTTGTAATTTAATGAACTTCATTGTTCTTTTGTTGTAAATAATTGCACTCGTATGCATGAAATTGAAATGTTTCTATAAACTTTTATTTTAGGCGGTTTCGAATAAAAGATGAATGAGGTCGATTTGACTTTGTAATTAGTCTTCAATATTTTTGGAATCATTCAGTGATTTGGATGTCTATTTTTGTTGTTATATTATATTCAAGTAGATGTATACGTATGCCCAATCATGGATAATAATGGATATGCCCAACTAAAAATCCACTTCAGTTTACTTCGATTAATTTAATGTCAAGATCAGTATAATTCCTGGGATAAACAATATGTAGGTACGAAAGTGTAATTTTGAAAAAAAAATCGGATTCATTTGGACAGAATATATCCTGGTTGCATGTTCCAGAGTGTCTCAACAAAGAATTCCGAGATTATTTTTCTGTCGCCTGTCAGTTATACTCATCCTCACAAGAATTCTCAAGTTCATCCAAAAAGTAATAGTTTTTGTATGAGATTGAATCAGAAATGTTAACGCAAAAGTCAACCTTATAACTTCAAGCTTATCGAAGTGGCTGTTCACACTACGCATATTCGCTCCGGTTGTCGATAGTGACAAAATATGTCTATTAAGTTTATCTTATAATATTTTATGCATGAATCACAATTTAACTTCGTCAAGACGACAATGGACTTATTTGAAAGAAAGTGGTTGATTTGTTGATTTCTTTGAAAGTGATCTGTCTTAATATCGATTACTAGTAGGTTGGTCCTAGCAAGAAAGCTAATAAAGATTTCATATGAAATGAAAGGATTAATATACTGAATGTACAAAGTGACCTTATAATTCAATACAGCTGATTAAGAAACTGTCCTTACTCTCTTGACGCGCTCAGGAAAAAAAACTATTTTTTTAATTCTATTCTAAATTAGTGCTTGACTACGCTCCTCCTGATGGTAATTGGTAACGCAGTCGTAGATGGTAAATTTAAATTTACGTATATGGACTACGCTAAAGGAATATTTCGTATTATGCGCACATAAAAATTGTGTAAATATTTTGCTTCTGATTAGCTTTTGGTTGAGTCCTAGGAATAAGTTGTCATGTATTGATAGAAAAAATAAGAGACGTCTTTGTAAACGTCTTTTAATTTAAAAGTATTATCAGCAAACTCGTTCAAGTCCTAGGTTCGTTGGGTGATTGTTTTATTTAGCTTCTCTTTGATTTAAAGCTATGTATAGAACTATAAGAATAAGAACACAAGAGTTTGTTTTAATCATCATAACTTACTAATATCCCTATAAACTATTATTTACAGAAAAGGATAATCAGACATATTCTTCCTTAAAATTCATAAGATTTATATAAATTTACTATCATATCCCGCAGCTTCGCTCGCATGCTCATCATTATTAAAAAGTAGGGATTAGTGGTAAAGGGATGAAAATGTAGGGTTATAAGTATTTTTTGACGCCAAATCATAAAAAAACAAAAATTTGGTCTAAAAATAAAAATAAAACTGATGAGGGCGACTGTTATCACCTAGGGGAATAAAAAATTGCCAACGACCTATTCTCAGACCTACCAAATATACACAAAAAATTTGGTAAAGCCGTTTCAGAGAGTTTGATAACAAACACTATGACGTGAGATTTTTATATATTAGAGATTAGAAATAAAACCAAGAGCGGTCAGTATGTTTTTAAATCGAGAGGTCATTTCTTTAAAGGTAATACATATTTAAATAAAGTAAAAGCTGATTTACCAACTTTTACTTTTACAGACTAAACAATAATATTAAGTTTCAATACTAACTTGACTGAACTTAGCAGGTTTTCGCAGAAAACCTTGGAAATTATCTTCGTAACATTTAGTAATATGAAGTGTTGCAGTGGAAAGCTTATCTTAAATATATATTAAAATTCAGTTTAAATAATATGATTGGAGATAAAAAATGAACCTAAAGCTTTAACAGTAAAATTTTTTGTAGCCACGAACCACGAACGACCAAGACCAAATCCTACTAAATTATATAAAGCAAGCGTTTTTTCGATCTAAAGCCTGAATAAAACTTCAAAAATCTCTTGAGGCTTAGTCAGTAGTTATTTCATTATAATAAGAATTGTACATTTTGTATCTTTAGTGTGATCTAAAACTTAAGCAATATAATCGGCCCAGTACGATTTATTGTTTACATAAATAAATAAGTTTTACTTAAATCAACAACCTAAGCAATATACAAATATTATATTGATACTATTTTTTCCATTTGTCGTTTTAAATATACAGTAGGTACTAGCGAGTCACCCTCGCTTTTTAAACATATCATAGACCGTAAGAAATAAAAAGCTAGCAAAAGTTGTTTGAGAATGTTTTTCTTTAAATGTCATTTCCTCGGTAAACCTAAAAGAATTGTGTAAAAATCGTTATCGCTAACGAGTTGAATCCGAAACTCGGTTGTTCAGACTCGCCTGAAATAAGAAAATATCTCCACACTTATTGTTTTTACATTTTAAGGTACATTATATATTTTTTACACTGATAAGTTTTCTTTAAAAAATGTACATTCATGAAGAAGGACAGTATAATGATAATTTCAAAAGGAGAAGTATGTTATTTCACGATTTCATTGAAAACTATGCACTTTCGAGTGATTTTGAAACGCTCTTTAGTTTTAAAGTATTTTTATCTCTATAGTCACTTAACAGAAACAATTTTTATTTTTAATACCAGCACAAATTCAGGTGTTATCAGACAGCCACACCCTTTGAAGTCTTTTGTTTCCATAGATTTAAGATAAGATTTAGAACACACAGTCAAAATACGCTCGACGACTCTAAATAAGTTAAACTATTTGTTTTGGTTTCATATACAGTAGATAAAGTCTTGTCACACGGAAAAAAACAATGTTATAATTATTTAATAATATATAATCTAAAAAACAGATCTCATAGTTCATAGGAAATATTCTGTTTAATGCAAATAATCGTAGTACCTTAGAAAAATCCCGTTGCTTTGTATGAGATATACTAATAATTTGATGAAACATTTTTAGTAAACGAGCGAGGAAATTGTTGGTCCAACATTTACTCGTAAGCTTTCACGAGTAGGTACACAAACTAGAAAAGTTTATAGTTGCGTTTGTAAGCCCAAACTACAAAGCAAAATGCAAAGTGTTATACTGAAAATAGTAACAGTGATGAAATTTTTGTTGACAACGTATATTTTCATAAAAATAGTATTAAAATTTTGTAGAAATATGTATACTTTTACAATAAAGGTAAACATCGTGAGGAAACCTACATGTCTGAGAGGACCCAGAACTATATCCTGAATCCCTCGTTAAAAAATTGTAAATTTGGACTATCGACATCTAGTTAGACTAGACCTATGAAGCAGAAATTTACCTGTTGGTACACGTACGATACATTATTAATCGTCCACGTGTACTTGTACACTAATTTTATTTGTCTTAAAAGTCTTATTTTTAATGTTTGTTACACATACCTATACAATATAATACAACATAATATAATGCATACACAAGAAGAGCCGCGGGCAATGCTTATATTTATTTTTTTATTATCCTAAGTAAATAAACATAAAAACAAAGCAAAACATTAAATATCAACATAAAACCCTTCATTGGAGAGTGGATAGATGTGTTGCGGCGCCGTCACGTCACATTCAATAGCGTTAAAAAATAAGTAGGTGAGCGTTTACAACACGTTCTGGATATTATTTTGTAGAACAAAGCATTCATAGGAGCTTTCATTAAAACCACTGCTTTGTAAAAACATTTTTCGAAAATAAAATCTACTAGAGAGTTTCAAATGTAAAATTCATAAAAATATTCTAAAGTTTAATTATTCACCTTTTACTATACTTACCTTTAATCAATCTTCTTTTTCATATTATTTGGTTTCATTTATTTAACAAAAGTAAATTGTTTTTGGACATAATTACTTAACTAATTGAATATATTGACGACACGTTTGGATCAGTTGGTAGTGACCTTACTTTCTGCGACAACGGTCGCGGGCACGACTCCCGCTGGGGGCTTACATTTGTTGAGCACGAATCTTTGTACTCCAGTCATGAGTGTTTATATTTATAATATGTATATATTTAAAATTTATGTGTGTAATGTATCAAATATCTGGTATCCGTAACAGTACAAGCCTCGTGGCTTACCACGGAACTAGATGGCGCTGTTGTACTAATGTCCCAACATATTGTCCTAGCATAATATTAAATATATACCTATTACCTACTTACCATGATTTGCGTAGCTAAAACAAAATTTCATATTCAAACTCAAATTTCATGCCGTGATGGCCGCAAGTGGAGTGACTTAATTATAATATACATTTTTGATTTTGTTTAGTACTGCTTATTTCTGTAAATAATACTTCACTTAGATTAGTACTAATAAAATGGGGTAGAAGAATGTATATAAAAGAAGAAAGATATACCTACGATATACGAATACGGAATAGGTTAGAGATGTACCTATTAAATTTTAACATTTTAAATTTTATAATTATTTACATATTATTATCTATACCAAAATGTTAAGAAGATCCACGTCTATATTTTTAGCGTTACAAGTGAAACAAAGCAAAGGCTGGCTAATGGCCGGCGGTAATGTCCACACCATCGCTCAATGTCACAGAAGTATGCCTTTTTGTATACTTTATATACTTTACGGTAAAAGCCCTGTAGATAGTCCGAATTTAAGCTTTGAAGTAAATGCTATTCAATGAAAATTAAATGAATCATCATCATTCACTATTTTTTGTTGACACGTTCGGCTGATTTTGTAGAGAACCTATTTGCTGTGTGCAGTTGCGGGTTCGAATCCCGCCGGTGGCATTCATTAGTGTGATCAGCATGAATGTCTGTGTTGCACTCACGGGTGTTTATATTTACAATACGTATGTATTTAAAGTTATATTCAACAATCTGGTAACCATAATACAGCAATAAAAACAACTATTTCAAAAAAAAATTGTAAGTATTATTAAAATGATTATCATCTTAAATTCAATAATAGTAATATTTTGCGAGAAATAATATTATAATATGTAGGTATATTCAACTCAGTAATATAATAATCTTGACAGTAGCTTGACCATGATTTTCATATAAAGAGACTCTCAATTAATTCAAGAGGCTTCGGGAAAAGCTGTCTTATGAGAGATGCAAGTTACACAGCTAGTTACATAATATATTTCTTCCATAACGCTAACTGATCAAAATGTTTGATCAGTTAGCGTTAGCGTTAGCGCGACTGACCCAATATATTTTGCTTTTAAGAATTAAAATGTTATGTTATATATTTTTATATGATGGTATTGTGTTACGGTTTTTGCTAAAGTTATGATAACATAGATTCGAAATGAAAAATACTTATACGTATAATAAGCTACAACCATACTTTTAAAATATGGTTAAATACTTACCACTTTTTATATAATATATAAACACTTTATTTACTTATCCCTGAGAAAAATACTAAACTCTTTATGACGATAAACCTTTTTTATTGCTAGCTATAAAATATTATGGACTGACGAAAATAAATAAGATCGAATCAGATTATTTATAAATGTTCCTTGTAAAAGCTATCTGTATTTATCACCCAATACATCATATTTTATTTCGAAAATGATAAATAATAGAATAGTAAAGAAAAAAAGATTTTTAGATCCACATACGAGTATATGAAGGTATGTGATGCTTCTCTCTAAACGAAAGCTATAATTTCGTAAGTAACCGTTAAATAAAAGTCGTAATCTATTACGTAAACACCGACAGCCTATTTTATATCGTGACTGATTAAAACAGACTGTGCACTGTTTTAATTTATAAATCTTCAAGATAGTTGACATAACCGGCAACCAAGTTATTGACGCTGAAAATACGACTATATAAATGCCTGCCCACAAATGCGAGTACAGTTTATTTTGTCACATTTATACTTTATTGAACTTTAACGCAACTACATCGGCACGTGAATCTGGTAACTTATATTTATGGACAAACGTAAACTTATTACCAACTTATATTTATGACAGCGAATACGTGCTTTGAAATGCTAATACCGTTGCTGATTAGTTTAGAGAATATTCTATTTTACAAGCTTTTACTTAAGTTATACGTTATTTAAGTTATATAGTATATTTAAGTTATATAGTACATTTAAGTTATATAGTATATTACGGTTGGAATCTGGCAACTCAATTTTGAAGCACATATCATCAACTGATTGAACTTAAAGTTTTTAAACACGTTAGGGTTAGATTCAGTAATAATTTTTTTATAACAATATGCATCAAAACTTTATTGATTATGAAAGAAATAAAAATATGTATCAAAGATAATATGATCATCACAGACTGTATTTAATTAGCAGTGTATACAACATTAATTAACTGGTTAAAGAAGAGTGCAGTACAATAATAAGTAAATTGTTATTTTTTCCTTGAAATACTTGAGTATTAATTAACACTCAAGCTTTCAATGATTAATGATACGATGGAACACATTCAGTATAGAGAATGTTAGTGTATCTGGGACAAAGCAATTCTGAACTAATGGCTCTACGTAGATATAACTGCAACACCATTGATCAATGTCAAATGTGCTTTTTGTTTTTATTGAAATAATTTAGAAACGTTGATATAAATATGTCAATAGTTTTTTATTTGATCTAAAAACGTTAGTGGTACAGAGCCTTACACAGTCTCTTTAGGCGGAAACTTGCAAATTCGACTTTAACATATTGTGAGTTTTAGAAGTAAAGTAGAAGGGTCTCATTTTTTGGGAGCACATTCACATATGCTGCTTCAGCGTAAGCTCACGAGCCGAAAACGCGAATACCAATTTGTTGTTTAGTATATACAAAATGGTCTTAAGAGCCCCCGCAAACAGCGAACTTTCGATCAGCTTTCGATTGGTGTGGTAAGTTGTGGTCAGCTCTTCATGTGACATCATCTTAAGTGCGATACCCAGTATTCATGACAATAATTTATGGGCTGACAACGAGCGAAAGGAACTTCGTTTCTACCGGTTGTCATTACATTCGTACGTTTATATACACCATATTTTATTTTTTATTTTTAAAATAGCCAAGAGCCAGTTATATACAATTTCTAGTGTATCAACCATCTGGTAGTAGGTAGTGTTAATATCATAACATAATTAGGTATTTATTTTATGATTTTCTTTTTTTATATTGTTAACATGATTAGGAACTATTTCATTAATTATTTAAAGTACTTTACTATTTATGAAAACTATTATTTCAGGTAAACTATTTCAAAATATTTTTTTCTTTGTGATACTCATAAAATTTTGGGCTGAAATATTTATAAAGACATTTCAAAGGTTTTCAGATTTTTAGCGCACCTTTTCAAACAGAACAATGTAATTTGTTCCCAACTCTACAATGTGGTACAAACAAACAGAAATTCGCGTAAGCGTAAATGTAGGGTTAGACCCAAAATCGTGTGAACATGATGGATCAGTTGTCCCTTTTAATTAATATGCGGACATCGTTAGTAACATAGTATCATATATTAAACATATATTGCTTATACATTTTCCCTATATTAATGAATATCTCCTTTTAGTTAAGTTTATCTCGTCATTTTATATCAGATTATTATTAATTTTAGTAGACGAAATTTTGAAATGAATTTTTTTCACACTGCATGGTAAAACTTGAAAAGGGTGGTGGGGTTGGTTACATAATGATTATGTTCGATTTTTTATGACGACTTCTCAAAATGAATAATTGCTGATAAATTTACCAATTTTGCATTTATTGAGTTTTCTTCTAGATCATCTTATATCTAAAACTAAGTACAAAACATATAGCTTTAAAAATTATATAAGTCAGTAAATAAATAAGTATAAATATTAAATATTATTCTGCCACTGGTTGTAATTTTAGCTTTCAAAGAACCTTATATATGATAGGTCTTTGCTCGGAGACCGGAAAAATTTCTCACATTCACAGCTTAAATTTTACACAGAGCTGCAGTAAGTTTTACTTGACGCCGCTTTTAAGAACCTCGTTTTTGTCAGTATTTAGAAATCTAGATCTAGGAAAAGCTAGCTCGTTTGTGTAAAACGGTGTTTTAGAATACCTGTTTCCAAAGATTAATACATTATATAAGATATTCATAAATATTAGACGTCGTTTGTGTTTTTATATGTATACTATTTTTTGACTTTATAATTATTTTCTATTATTTGACAACAAATTAAAATTAACAGCATAACACGATTATGATTATTTAAAAAAATATTATTAAATGTATAATTTAAATGGCCCATCTAAAATTATATACATAAATAATAATAATAAATATAAGAAAATGTAGCAACCATACTTTAATTGGAATTAATTTCAAAATTGATTTAGTTATTAAAATATAAAAAAAAAACAAACAAATGTATGAAGTATTCTTCAAAGTGATTGAATAAAAATTCAAAAACCTGACCCGAATTAGGATTTAATAAAATTAGTTAAATACACAACTGATTGTGAGGTTAATCATAATAGAGAAGTTAGAGCTGATAATACGACTAAATGTAAACAACAAATGACAAAATGTATTGAAAACCGCTAACAACTACCTCAAGGGAACAACGCTGTTTGAGCGTACTTTGCTTGTTTATTATTATAGTTCTTAGCAATAGAATTAACTTCATACAAATTAGCTTTATTTAATTGGTTATTTATGATGGGTTTCGACCAGTTTTTTATAATTCTTTATAACTATATCCTCTATTATTTTTTGGTTGATTTTAATTGATGAATAAATCATTATACCTAAGAGCAAAAGGAGAGATTTTCAATTTAGTTCATTTGTATGGTAGGATGTTTTATGGTGGGCTTTAGCTATGGCCAGGATATTAAAATTTTGTTTTACTAAAATACTTAATAGCTTTATTAAAATGATAAAAATAATATTTTATAATTTAATATACTCCAAAATAGAACAAATAAATAATTTGTATACTCACATTTTTAATTATATTCGACTCATAATAGTAATAGTTGATATTTACTTAAGCTTATTTACAGCTGGTGATAAGCGATAAAAATTTAAGTTAAATAATTTTACCTAAAAAGAAACATTAACTACGCCTTATGGTATACTAATAGCAGGAAATGATGAAGCGAATGCGGCTCTGGTTACATTTTATATTCTTTTAGATCCCATTTTTTTTCAGAATACGCATACTTTATATTTTCACTCATATTTAAACATATAATCTATACTTACTCGTATATATTATGTATAATATCTGTTTAAAAAATTAATATATACAGCAATAATAATGTTTTCAAAATAGCGCAGTTTTTTTTGACTTGTACTTTCAGTTTTAGGTGCTAAACTAGGACACAATGAACTTTTAATTAGGTAAGGAATTTTTAGATCAGTAATTTTGGAGATTGTTTCGTACTCTATCTTATAAATTTTATTCTTTAAAATATTAGTGTAACGGTCTAAATAAGTTCTTGTTCATTATTTGAATGCAACGCAATGTAAGTAAGTAGTAAGTAAATTAGAAGTTACATAACACACTCTTAGGTGCATATAGGTATTGCTTATCTACATAATACTCGTATATATATGCATGTAATTTAAATTTTATATGTGCCATTTAATTTCGGGTTTAATCACGTTGCGACCCTGTTAAAATAATAACTTTTTATAACAATTTAGAAAAAAATCTATTATATTTTTTAAAGAACAATCTTCTCCGCAAAGTCACTTATCAATTCATCATCTATGCATCTATATCTAATTGATATGAATCTACTTATCTACTTTTTTACGCTTTGTAAGTAAAATCACGCATGAACGCACGGATTTAACTAAGTGATTACATGAATACCCCCTGAATAGTACTTGAGAAATTTTCGCTCTTTCATAAAAATGTGAAGAGCAGGTGAAAAATTCGGCTTCTAATACTCCCACTGTCTGTCATAAAGAAGACGGGCCTTTATCAAGATGAATAACTTGTTATAAAAATAGAATTAAGTACTTTATTGGAATTATTAAAACGTAAAAATTATAATGTTTTATTTTTTATATTTACAGATTACTATGTACTAATATAGATTAGAAATAGATTTCAGTAGGTACACATTTTTCTTACAATGCAAAAGTAAGTATTGAAATATATTTTCTTCTCAATTACAGCCTGATATTCAGTCTTTACTATGAAGGTAGGATCAAAGAATTTTTAGAGCCGATTCACAGTTTTTGCTAAAATATTTTTATTAACAGAATTCATTAACAAAGCCGTTTCAACTTAATACGAAAAACATAGAATAAAACTCATCTTCAGCAAAAAATATAATTATTTATTACATAACATATTTATATTTGCTCAAACGCAATCGGAAAGTCTCATGAGCGAGCCAAATTGAAATTGCTATTTTAATTTATAAGAAGTATATGTATTTTTTAATTTTTATCCTTATATATCGTTTATGCCAACTCCTCTTACATATTTGAGAAATTGTAAATTTTCGCATTTTTCTGGATCACTGAATTTCAATCTTTTTCTACTTTACATAATTAATGTTCGAATAATTTTACATAATCACAATTACCGTCAAAAGTCGCTTAGTCAATTTTAATAAAATATGTTTTAAATATCCGTTTATTAAAAGCACCCACGATCTGAAAGCAGTGACAAAAGAAGAAATTCTTGAATAATGAACAATTAAATTAAGAGTCACAGATCTTTTGAAGTTTCTCTGTAATTTTATTTGATTGAGGTTTTTTTCTTATATTCTTGTCAACATAATATTATATATCATTTTGTAATATGAAAAATTGAAAAAAAAGTAACGAATAAAAACAATCATATATGTATACAATACAAAAATAAATTCATTTATACTTATGTAATATAATAATACTAGTTACTAAATTTTAACATATAAAAATATTTCGATGAAAATCTAGAGCACTAAAACCATTTTAACCTCTTAACCTCGATATTATGAGTAAAACCGGTGTAAGCGATAAAATTCAAAGTTTGCATCGCAAGAGGCATAAGAGCTTAAAGGGAAAGAAATATTTAACCTTTAGCAAAACTGCAAGAAAAACTGCTGTTAGAATAATGGTTATGTTTTATGAGTTTACTCTTTTCATAAACTGTACCTATTCATAATACGGTTCGTATTTCAATACATATTTTGTTAATAAACGTTAGTAGTTTATATCTTTACCAGCTTTGAGTCGTTTGCTTCTCGATTCGATCAAAATAACAAATTTTGTTCAATATGCTTCAAAGATTATGTAACAGTATATACTTTCCTATTTTACAAAATATTATTGTACTGATTTGTATGCTGTACTGTAAAATATTAATAAAATTAAATAAAAACGAACTTATCTTATTCTATTTCCATAAAATATTGCTTTTTTAATATCTTTATTCAATACATTTCTTATTCCGTTTAATATTGCTTCTATCAATTCGTTTCTATCTTGCAGACAGCATCGCTTAGCCTTGAGATCTTTTTGCAGCTTGAGACGAATCTAATTGCTTCTTAAATTAAAAAATATATAAAAGAAAAGAATACATAAATGTATATATATATATATATATATATATATATATATATATATATATATAGCCACTAATATTTCAAATAAACCCATTCGCTTGTGTTGGAATGGCCCTCAAAAGTAAAAGACTTACTCATCTCTTCCGTTTATTTACAAACTTCAATGGTTCTCATTTTCAAAATTAATACTAAATTAACAAAAATATCACAACGAGACACGTCGTACTTTCACTGTGGTCGTTACACTTCTGCTTGACGTTTGACATTTAAGCATTTATATAAATCAAAATGTCAATGTTGCCATCGACTGCATCGTATCGATTTTAACCAAATTAATAAATAATCGTTACTTATATTAAAAATCGACATTTAATATTAAAAAAAACGTGACAATTATGAACTAATAATTAATTATTAAATTATTTCTGCCATATTATTCTATATTATATTAAAAATTAATATTTATGTTTAAAAAAATGTACAAATTATGATGAGTATGCTAACAGACGGCCGTCCTGTGAACGGAATGTCCCCATTCCGGCTCGGCCATCCGAGAAGCCCAAGATTAAATCTAAAAAAAATAATAATAATAGTGAAACACAATAATATAGCACGAGAATTAATCTAAATAGTAAGAATTAATTTGAAAACAGAATTAATTGAAAACAGAATTAATCTAAATAGTAAGAATTACTAAAATTAGATTTAAAAAAATCCTGCTTTCTTATTAATCTAAGAATTTTGATGCACATTCAGATGAACGACGCAGCTGGAATTTTACTGGGACACCTGTGAAAACCAAATAAAGATTAGATGTTGATATAGTATATAATATGTAAAGTATGTATTATTTTAATAAATTTCAGTAGTTTCATACAAGTAGAGTATAATGTAACACAACTCAACAAGAGAATTAATCTAAACGATCAGAATTAAATAACAATTCTTGCTTTCTCATTAATCATTTCTGCAACCATGATCTAGAATTTTGATGTACATTCAGATGAGCGACGCAGCTGAAATTTTACGAGGACACCTGTGAAAACCAAATAAAGATTAGATGTTGATACGAGTATATTACATAATATAAAAAGTATATTATCATTTTAATAACTTTCAGTAGTTTAATACAAGTAGAATATAATTTTAATGATAAGCAAAACAATAAGCAATGGTTTTAGCCGTTTATTATTCACAGATATATTACACATATTTTAGAGTTATCACTGCAATATTTGACAAGATATTTCACTTGTCTGTGATTTTACATTTAACAATAGTGATCACTGCATTCAGCAGAATGTCTCACTTATAAAATATTTCGTGATCCATTCAAAAAAACAGTGTATTAGACTTATATATTTCGTGATCACTGCATATAGCAGCATGTCTCACTTATAAAATATTTCGTGATCATTGCATAAAGTAACATATCTCACTTACCTATATATTCCATGATCACCGCTTGTAGAAGCTCACCTCACGTACTTATATTATTTAGTGTTCACCGCATATAGCAGCATGTTACACTTATATATTTCGTGATCATTGCATAAAGTAACATATCTCACTTACCTATATATTCCATGATCACCGCTTGTAGAAGCTCACCTCATGTACTTATATTATTTAGTGTTCACCGCATATAGCAGCATGTTACACTTATATATTTCGTGATCACCGGATATACCAGCATGTCTCACTTAGATGAATCGTGATCACCGGATATACCAGCATGTCTCACTTACATAAATCGTGATCACCACATACAGCGGCATATTTCACTTATATATTTCGTGATCACTGCATATAGCAGAATGTCTCACTTATAATTAGTGATCACTGCATTCAGCAGAATGTCTCACTTATAATTAGTGATCACTGCATTCAGCAGAATGTCTCACTTATAATTAGTGATCACTGCATTCAGCAGAATGTCTCACTTCATATGACCTAGAGTTTAAACAATGATCACCCCATATAAGGGTAAATTTCACACAATTATTCCTAGTGATCACCGCATACAGCGGCATATTTCACTTATATATATTTCGTGATCACTGCATATAGCAGAATGTCTCACTTATAATTAGTGATCACTGCATTCAGCAGAATGTCTCACTTCATATGACCTAGAGTTTAAGCAACGATCACCCCATATAAGGGCAAATTTCACACAATTATTCCTAGCGATCACCGCATACAGCGGCATATTTCACTTATAATTAGTGATCACTGCATTAAGCAGAATGTCTCACTTATAATTACATATATACTTATAATTACATATATATATGATAGACACATAAAGCATCGTATCTGTGTAGTTAAGTATAATATACCACTTACTTATATATTTAGTGTTCACTGCAGAATATACTTTTGTATTACATTTTATAATATACTACGAATTACAGGAGTTCGGTTTTGAAGAGCATTAATAATATTATTTTAACAACAATTATTTGCAATTATAACAAAATCGTATGATATCATATTTATTCTTTCATAGCAGTCTGACTTTTACCAGTGTTCCTAACAGTAAGTTGTCCTATTCTTGTTTTTGGAATTCTTTAGACTTTTCTACAATGGCGAATGAAGTTTTGTTTCTTTAGTATTATTTTGAATGTTACTTTAACTCCATTGCACTTTGTTTAAGTGATTGTCTCAGACCTATACTCTATTTATCCATGGAGGGGTCGCGACTACATTCAAAATATTTTTGGCTCAAACTTCTTTTACATATATATGTATATATATTTTTTATATTGCCGAAGTAAAATTGCTAGTTCCTCTAACTGACAAGTTTGGTTTAATATCACTAAATATATATATATATATATATTTTGAAATAAATAATATATATAAATATGTTGGGACACTTACACACTATCTAGTTTTATGAGCCTTATATTATGAATACCAGATGTTTGATACTACAGATATATAATTTTTTGATGTACATGCAATATACATATTATAAATATAAGCATCCATGACTGAATCACAAACATTCATGCTCAACAAATAATTACTTACATCGGGACTCGAAGTTAATTATCTTGCTTCTAAGGTTTCTAATAGTTTGGTAAATATTAATATGCTAAACCTATCAATGATGCCCAAAATAATAGATTACTGCTTTCACTTTTAAGAAATTGCTCTATATGGTCCATTTGCAAAGTGTGAAACGGAGTGTGAACCCTTAGGTTTTAGGTGAAGCAGTATTTCTCATTGTAGATGCTTCGTTGTATATTATATGCTCCAGTATGGAGGATGCAAATCCTAGTCTTATACAAATATATTCATTTTAAAACAGAAAATTTTATCTTTGGTTTTATAATCTAGGGGGAGATGTCCTAACTCATCGTGGCTACAATGAAATATCCAATTCAATTCATCGCCAATTCTTATATATTCCGTTATCCTTTATGACGTATTGTTTTATAATAATAAGTATACTGTAAGTATCCAAATTAGCCTTAACTAGTTTTAATTTATAGTCAGTCAATTGCACCGCTTGTAACCATTCGGTTATTATTACACTCATTGTCTGTAACGTTCGAGTATTTTCGGAATGTTCAATTTGTAGATGGAGAGGGGGATTCTGGCCTAAAGCTTCCGCGTGCTGCAGTTGGATTGTTTTTTTATAGTAAAATTGTGTTCCTGTTGAAACAACTACCATACCAAGAAACAACTTCCTATAAAATATATATGAAACTCCTTTACTGAAAGAACTTCGTCACGTGTCTTATTCTGAAGTATGCAACACGTTGTAGTGGCTCCTTCTCATTGGGTCTTTGCAATAATATCATCCACGCGCGGTTTTACTTGCGTCACGCTTCTGCAATGCCCTTCGGATTATGCAACATTGCGAGAAATCATTCATCATCAATCACTGTTAAAAGTAGATTTGTGATCTTGACCCAATTTTCAAGATACATTCTTAGTCGTCGCAAGATTTGTCAATGATTTTGCTATGCTATTAAATCCAGAAATAAATCTCCGAGGAAAGCTTACAAGCCATACAAACTGTCTCACTTGGTGTACATTCATAGGTGCAGGAAAATTGAATACAGTATTCTTACTACCTAGTCGTAATACGTCGTAATACCTCCTTCCTTCATATATCAAGTAGTTGAGCTGTTTCAAAGTAAGAACAGTATTTCGCAGAAATATTAAAATTTATCGAAACTTAGCTTGATCATCAATGGTAGAAGGAGGGGATAGGAGATTATCCATATATCGAATTGCCAAATCATACGTATTCTTTCCGAGAGCTCCATTTACTATATGCCGAACCACAGTTGCGGCATAACCAGATTAAATAACATCCTTGTACATTTATAGTGCCCTTCTGGCGTCGTAAGTGCTGTTAAGTGCTTCGACTCTTCTGACGTTCATATTTAATACTATCCGGATTTAAGATTCAGACAAAACATTTTCTTAATAAATTGAGTAAGTTTTGCAACTTTTGTTCTTTATCTCCCATTAAATTTTCTTCAATACGTAATATTTCCGTATTAATAACTTCTTGACTTATAGGCTTGTCAGGATGTTATCGAGAGCAATTCGTCCCACTGTCAATTCAGTTGGAGGCTTTTTAAAGTATATTATTCTTGTACACAAAGGATGAGCACCAGCTAAAAGCTTTTCCTTCTTTACTAAAATACGCCAGGTATAGTACTAGTATTTTATTTTACCCTCTTTAAATGATATATTTCCTGGTAAGTTATGATATAGTTTTAAATCTTACTCACTACGTATCTGGATTATCGGTATGTATCTCACGACAGTGAAGTCTGCATTATAAATATCCATTCTATTCATTTCTTCCTTACACGAAAGCAAAATTAAAATAGTATAGGTATATCTATTTAATTCCAGTGATGTTTCTGTTTGTAATAGGAAATCCGTATCTAAAAATTCATTGGGTACTACGACATGGCTTTGAGGTTAACTTTTATAAAATCCAGAGAAACATTGACGTCAACCTTTCGTAGGTGATTTAAACTCCCAAAAGCAAAACCTTCTATAAGCGTTTTCATCATTCTGATCTACCGTGACAAACAATTGCTCAAATAAAAACTTGCGTTGACTGCCAAATTCTCTCAAACGCCACTTTACTTTTTTTTTAATATAAGAATCATTATAATAAAAAGTATATTATATAACTCATCTTGGGTCGTGATGGAGAACATTGCAGGCATTTTGTTATTCTGTTCTCTATAGTAGTCTTTAGAAATATTTCAAATTTTTTTTGTTTAAATCTCTTGTGTTTATATTTCCTTTCCGCCTACATTACACGAGCTGACAATACCTGGATTTATCATAACAGTATTCTTCAAGTGTATCCTCTCTATACGGTTCCTTCTTGCTAAAATTTCAATTTATTTGTCAACTAATTACGATCAGAAAATACAACAATAATTTTTATCTGCCACGCTTTTTATACTATTCAACTGAGGATGAACTTTCATATCAGCTCCGTGCTAATCAAGACAACTTGAGCAGTGTATAAAAACCCGTTTGGGTGTCACTCCATTTATGTATAATTGCCATCTCCTTAACCCTATTGAGCCAAGTTTTAATGAACTGAGTTTTCTGGCTAGGGTTGAAGCTATTTCATGACCATCAAATGTGTTTTGTGTATGACTGCTGAGTGCGTTGACAAATCTTTCCATTAAGTCATTGTTTCTGCTGTATGGTTCTAGATTCGAACTGAATCTCGAAACTGACATGAAGACTTCTTCTTCCTAAACGCATTTCTGTTTTCCAATTAACTCTCCGATAAACAGATGCGCGATGCCGACGTGTTCTACGAGGTTTGTAGTATCTTCCTCATTTTTCTCTTATGTCCATCATGCGTCACTAAGCGGATAGCCACTTCGCTAAGAGTCCGAAATTGTACTGATAGGTATTGTCATTAGTATGTATTATTAATAGTAGTTATTTGAGAAAATAAAAATAAATGTGCCCTGGAAACCACCTCGAAATCCATGTCCATTTCTCAAAACAAGTAGATACAGGACTAACTTAGGAAAATATCACCCATTTGCTCGAATGGCGCGACTATTAAATGCAATACCAACAGTAGACATGGGTTTCGATACATTTAACACATTTAAACAAAAATGTTACGCGTACTCTACGTGATTTAGTGGATTCGCACATCTAAATTATTATTTTTAATTATTATCATTAGTATTAATTTTATTGTTTTTGTTAAAGATTTTGTTTTATTATTTTTCACTTTCTTAGATATATTGGTTTTATCACTAACTTTAATTAAGTAATGCTGTCAACACTATTTCGGTGCATGTTGTGTTCTCCAGTAATTGGGGGTACATTTTAAGCAAAGATTTAAAGGATACTATTATTATTTTTGTATTTTATTATGTACTTCTGTTGGAGATCCTTAATAAATAAATAAATAAATAAATAAATAAATAAATAAAAGAAATATATAATTATTATTATAATTATAATAAGCAATATATTAGAATAGGTGTATCCAAGGTTATATAATATGGTTGTACCAGATTGATTATAAAAGTTGATTATAGAATATTATTATTCTTATCCACATTAACTATGTGATTTTGAGATTTAAATCATGGTTAATGTAGATACATCAATAACGACTCTTTCTTTGAATACGGATATGTATATGTGACAATTTATTAAGTTAAATTATCATAGAAACAGTTATTAAAACTATGAAGTAAAAACATCGAACATAATATCTCAAAACATATTATAGCAGTAAATTCATTATAATATAATTTATTCAATGTAAATAATAATCCTTTATAAAACATCAAATTGATTATTATATATTATAAATAATAAAATTAAATTAAACGTCTGAAGAAAAATGTATTATTATTTTACTTAGGTATGTAATACACAACAACATCCTTCAAATTTATTTTCTATCTATTTTTTAAATATTTGATTAACTATTAGTGTGATAATTGATAATAATATTATAAACTAATAATATAGATGAGAGAAAAAAAAAATATAATTTTAGGGTAGATTAATAAAACATCTTATATCTCAACGATAAATTTAAAATGATATTAAGTAAGTACAGTAGTACTATGTAGATTTCTATTGCAAAATGAACATTACTTGATAAAACTTTACTTCGACCGACGTAATGTCTTAAGTTCATTCTGTACAATTATATTATAAAACAAAGAGTACATACCAATGTGAGCTGATCCGTACCGCTTCTGAACTGTTGGAATGGCCCTCAAAAGTAAAAGACTTACTCATCTCTTCCGTTTATTTACAAACTTCAATGGTTCTCATTTTCAAAATTAATACTAAATTAACAAAAATATCACAACGAGACACGTCGTACTTTCACTGTGGTCGTTACACTTCTGCTTGACGTTTGACATTTAAGCATTTATATAAATCAAAATGTCAATGTTGCCATCGACTGCATCGTATCGATTTTAACCAAATTAATAAATAATCGTTACTTATATTAAAAATCGACATTTAATATTAAAAAAAACGTGACAATTATGAACTAATAATTAATTATTAAATTATTTCTGCCATATTATTCTATATTATATTAAAAATTAATATTTATGTTTAAAAAAATGTACAAATTATGATGAGTATGCTAACACTTGTTATATTTTACACTTCTACTCTTTACTCCCCTCCGACTTACCTCGCAAGCGGAGCCGCAGGCATAAAGTAATACCGTGTTCTATTAAATAGATAAAGTAACCCCTTCTTTCGCTATCTAGCTACAGGAAACATTTAGGAGCTTTAGATTTATAAAGGTTAAGGGTAAGACTAAAACGTAATAAATTATTCTGAGCATCGCTTGTATGCGAGGTTTTAAGATTTAACAAAAAGTTAAGTTGTTGAACGCTAGCAAAATCTACGATATATTTTAAAAGATTATTCCCACGCAACCATAAAAATAACATTGTAGGCAATAATTAATTTGTTTTTAAAATTTATATAATAGAAGTTTTTAATTTTTGAGACCATTTATATTATTTATTATTTTGTTTAAAATGACAAAATATGTTTATTAATTAAGATTAATCTAGTTATGTTTCTAAAATAATGACAGATAAAAATAAACGTTTACAATAAAGAACTATTAAACGTAAAATTGGAGATTCTAATAAAAGTGTACTCAAAAATAAAATGAAATTGCGATAATAGCTGAATAGCTTGCAAACGGTAATTGTGGAGAAAAATCGCTTCGTCGACTCGGATTGCAGAATTTGGACTTTTGCACTATCTTTTCATTGTCCGTACTTTTGTGAAATTTTAATTTTATTAAAAATACGATTTCGAAGTACCTTAAGCATTTAATATTATCTCGTAACTTACTTGAATATCTTTTTAATATAAGTATATTTAAAACGATATAAACGATAAACCTTCGCATGTCGAATGCTCCTAGTTTCCTAACTGACCATTTTTAAATCTGGGCTTATATAATATGTTTGCAAATTAACATCGAACTTCATTCACTAGTGTTACGCTCTAAAATCTACATACACAAAATATCGCATTAGGTAGAGCCTACTATTCAGAATTAATCGCATTTCTCAAAGCTTCATTTTAGTACCTGTAACTTACCAATGATATCACCTAAGATACAACGATTGTTTATTCCTATGAAATGTATTTTAAATTAAACGTAATTTAAGATGATAAATGGATTTTATTGTACCATACGTGATCAGATAAATAAATTAAAGGAGTCGGTATCCTTATAAAATCTAAATAGAATAAAACAACTTAACTCATGCGGTGGGCATATAAAGCCAAAGAATCTATTAAAATTGATTATTATAGTACTTATGATCAAAAAGAATTTAGACATTGAATTTTTAGATATTTTCAATTAAAAATTATTGGTGTCAATGTAAAAAATACTATTATTATATCTATGTTTATTTCTACGTTATTATTTTTAATCTTGATATGTAATTAATAGTTATGCATAGTTCAGTAACTTATATATATATCGATTGCCTTTAATCAATACTCTGTTAGACGAATTGAGCTACCTACCTACGTAGGAGTCAAGTAAATGGTTTTATTTTTCACATATATATAAAAATAAATATATTTATTAACCTTATAATTTTTTCTAAGTCTTCTTAATATAAAAACTGTTAAATATATGCTTAAAATGTTCTCAAAGTCGACGTTTTACTTCGATTTTTGCTAAAACTTAAATCTTTAAGCAAACGATTTTGATGACCTTAATAATGAATGATAAAATTATTTTTAAAAAAAAATTAAACCGACTTCAAAAAGTTGGTGTCCAAAGTGTACTCGATCTACGACTACTGTAGCTGTAACTAAACTACGAGCTCATCTTTATGTTTACATTCCCCATACGAAATAGTTTAAATAAACCACGTCCATTATTCCACCTAACTCCTAGAGGTTAATGAGATTTACCTTCTATTATCATATTAACGTAATAGCCTGGAAGAACACAACTATCAATCTATATGTATGTATAATTTTAAAGGAATTTCCTTTCAACTCCTAGCCGTTGAGGATTTGTACCTTCCATCATCAGCTTATCCACATGATATGGTAATTATCAAATGCAAATCCTTAAAAAACTTTAGAAAATATATGAAAAATGTACTAAGTGCCTATAAAATTTAAGAGTTGCCATCGATTTCCCTAGGATCCCATTATCAGATCCTAACTTGGTGACAATGGGAATATCTTGGAAGTATACCCTACCAAACAAAAAATAAATTTTTGAAATCAGCCCACAATTGACGCATAAATCGGTGAACACAGATAAAAAATAACATTTGAAGAATTCTACCTTCCATCATCAGCTTATCACATGAGATGACGATTTTCAGACGCAAATGCTTAAACAGCTTAAGAAAATATATAAAAAACATAATAGGTGCCTACAAATTTTGAAAGTTGCCCTGGATTTCCCTGAGATCCCATCATCAGATCCTGATTTTGTGATAATGGGACCCCCTCAGAACTATACCCTACCGAACAAAAGAAAAATTTTTGAAATCGGCCCACAGTTGACGGAGAAATCGGTGAATATACATAAAAAAAAAAATACATACATCGGAACATATAACCTCCTCCTTTTTCGAAGTCGGTTAATAAGGATATAGTAAATATTTTTTAAGAAATATATTAATAATAAAGTAAATAACATTAAAAATCTGAAAATAAATCAAAACATGAGATACCTACGCCCTAGATATTTACTCGTATTTATTTAAATGGACACGTAAAACCTTGATGTTCTCATTTAAAATTCTATTCCTTATATCTCTTTTCACGCTTCGTCGGTCCCGAATGGCTGCATCTTTTCAATTCTGCTCCCTATTACTACATATTTCTAATCTTTCCAGACTGCTAATGGTTTAACATCTTCATATTTTATATTCGCTTAATAAAATTTTTACTTGTGTTTAACTTCAGTCTTCAACATTTTATAATAAAATATATATGAAATGATATATGAAAGGTTTAAGCATTCAAAAATAAACATATTTTTCTGTAAATGACTTCAGTATACTTTTTAAGTATATAGCCCGTTTTACGTACTACCACAACTAGGTACGGATCTCGCTTCAATACGTCATTCCTAGGATCAATGATGATGATGATGATGATGATACGTATTATGTAGTGTACCTAATACAGAATAATAATAACGTAAATAACGTATAATTATGTTAAAATTGATTATAAGATCCAATTATATAATCTAAACCTACGAAGTATAGGTATTATGAAGATGTAAACTCTAAGCATTCTTTAATTAGTAACTGTGTTCTGGTTTTATTTTACTATATAAGTACAGTATTATATATATACGAATATTTTTTTATGTCAAATTTATGTTCGTACTTAGAAAGAAGAATATTGTATGTACCTATTTACATATTTGAACTAATTTTAGCATCGCATGAAAATTGACAAAAGCAGATGCAAACCTAATTAAGCGACGTCGCCCACGAAGCTGACAGCAATATTCATTCTGAATCTTCATAAAATCAAAGGTTATTTTGCCTTTTATTAATAATTTTGATTCAAAGCTCTATTTATATCTCATGGATGAATAATAACGTTCAGTATGTGGGTAGGTACTTTTTGTCCTTTTCGTACATCAAAATATTTTTTCGAAAATATAATTAATTGAAATAGTTTTTATAATCGATTTTTCTTATATCTTATTCATCTCTTTCTCTTAGATTTTTTGTCTTTTGTGCTATAATTGTGTTGTGTAAAATTTGGTGTGATATAGGGACGAATCCGATCGGAGCGAGTGTGAGTCTTTATTAAGAATTCCGGACAAGTGCGAGTCGAACATGCTCACCGAGTGTTCCGTACAAAGTTAAAAATAGCTTTCAGATTTTTCTCTTCTTTATATATCAGTAAAAGTTAAAAAAAAAACTACAAAAAGATTAAGTCATTCAAACAAGTTTCTTAATCGCAACTTATTTTAAATAAAGACTATATTTTTAAAATTTAATTACAATGTATAGTTTGCAGATTTTTCCCTGCACCTGTAGCATAAGACAATATTAGTTGCTTTTTATTAGCTGTATGTCAGCAGAAAGTACCCTACTAATTTTGATTCCATTGAGAGTGACGAAATACACGTTTTTTGCGTTATAAGCGGCCGTATATTTTTATTAGATGATGATCTTTATCATGAGAAAAATATTAAGTAAATAATAAGCTATATGAGAACAACATGCTTACAGCATAAAGTTTTTGTTATATTTTTTGTCCTATTAGTGTTATGACGAATGTGAGAATCGAAACTCATAAATACATTAAGCAATTTTCATTATTTCACTGTTTTACTGTTTAAAACAAAACAATGATTACAGTCTTAAAAAAACCTTATTACATATTTATTTATTGCCATTGAACGCTACAAAGGTATTTTATTCTATTCAGGTTACTTAAATTCGTGAGCTCATCCGTTAAGTCACTAACAATAAGATAAAGAGAAATTTAAGCCACAGGAAATTTAAAATTTCTTACTTTGTTAGGCTTTTTTAAAAAAATGAGTCTATTTGAAATAAAATTTTCTATAGGTACCTATTAGCCTACTGAATGAAATATAATATACCGTATATTTCATACATATATATGTAATATATGGACTGGACTGGAAAGATTTTGATGAAGTTGATGATAGCTGAGTATGATGATAGCTGGTTATCCGGGTCGATACTTATGTATATAAACGAAACACTTTTTACTGCAGGAGCATATTTTTTATCCCTGAGAAATCTGTGAGAACATTAACGGTTCTTTCGCTTAGTTTTTAAGCGTATCTACACTTACGCGTCTTTTCTAAAAAAACTTTTTTTCATATTTTTTCTGCAGTTAAATACGATTTTACAAAAAGCGAAACGTTTAGAGCGGTCGCCCAGATACCAATATAAATTTAGCTGTAGTAAGCAAATGTAATAAAATTAAAAAATAGACTCATATAAGCTCTTCTGCATAAATAAAATACACACCACCACCTGCCACCACGTTGGCAACTTTGTGCAATGCGGTAAGACGGGGGAGGTTTCGTTGGGTGTTAGTAAGTGGTACTGGCTTTTCTTAAGCCGGTGATGTGTCTGAATGCACATGATGTGCCCAAATGCATATCTACATGTTAAAAAAGTTATAGTCTTCTGTGAATACAAATGTGATAAGACAACTTTTAAGTGGCTAAGTGACGATTTTTTTGAACGTACTTTTCTGCGGTTGAAAGATTCATTGGGTTAGTTTTTTTCAAGTTCCTTTGTGTTCATGTAGTGCCAAATTTCCTGGAAGCATCTGCCCTCTGGCAATTAATTAATGAATTCGTTCTTAGAATAATACGTTCATGTCACGTTTAAAACTAGGAATTGTGTTACAGTTTAAATTGGAATCTATTTACAGCAGGTACATTAATTTAAATAAATTAGAATCTTGCCTGCGCAGTTTTTTTTAATTTTCATAGATAATAATATTAATTAATTTCGTCTTCTATATCGACAATAATTATTACTATTACACAAAAAATATTAAATATACATATTCAACTCAGAATTTTTTTCTAGTATAGATGTGCTGACCCATCCTGGGTTATCTTTATTGCAAGTTTCGTCTCATATTCGCTGATTAAGGATATCCGTTGAGCTGTGACAGCGCAAAGAAGCACAAACACACTCCCTTTTTGAATTTAAATTATCAGTAGAATAAATATTATTCTTAAGATTTTTTAATAAAACTCTATTTTAAAATATGTATGCTTAGTAAATCGTCACCTTTAAGATTGCAACCTTGTAGAAGAACATCAAAGTATTCTCGCCTTATGTTTTAGACGACTATTTCCATGTCAAAGCCACACCTGAAACCAGTAAAAAAGTCCGAATGAATCACAATGGTGCAATTTATGTTCACAACTTTACATCTTACCTAAAGAATGAAAGAATCTAAAGGCAAATCGAATACTATTGTGAAAAGGCTTAGTTTTATTTTACATAATATATACGATACGTATATAGGAAAATATTTACATTACAGACACATTTTGTATTGTTATGAGATAGTCAAATGCAAATAGTTATTGGCATGTTCTATAATTTTTCTATAAAAAAGTAGTCTGACTTATGAACAGATGAATAGGTTTAAATATATAAGTAAAAATTTTAATGTATCTACCTATTTGTTGATAAAATAGGTTTGTATTAATTAAATTAATGAAGTTAAACATTATTATGTAATTTTTAGTCTTATTCAGATTTATTTTCGTCATTCTCGATGTCTCCCAAAAAAAATATTTTAACTATTATAAGCTTTTATTTTTAACAGATATAAACGTCATATATATGGACTTATAAAGATCTTTTATTTTTATTGAAGACCGGTGTTTGTCAGCTTCTTCAAATGCCATCATTATTAATTAAGAGATAGCAGATGGTCTTGAGAAACGAGATACGAAAGACAGGAAAAGACATCACCTAGCACTTTTAAGATATATAGTTACTTTTTCTGTGTGAGTGCCTCTATAAATAAAAGTAACAGTAATGAAATTAAAAGCTTTAAACTAAGTAATACTAATACGATATGGCCTAGGGTAGTAGTTGTTAACAGGCATCGATACCAAGTATATCTATAAGTAAATAATTATCGAAAAGAACTATTTAGAAATTGAAAATTTAAAAGCACCCCATAAAATACTTAATAAGAATAGTACTCTACTAGTCGAGAACTTTCATTTGATACATATATTGAGAGAGTTGTGAAAAAATATGTAATCTGCACTCCTCCTCCACTCCAAATTCCTTGCACTGGGCACTAGATGGGAAACAAAGTTTACAAATAATATTGATATTTATACATTAACAGCATTCTAAATGCAAATAGGTATATTTAGTATCGCATAAAATTAAATATATATTTTTTATTTCATATATTGTTTTCTTATATAATATAGTTACAACTAAATAAGTAATTTGTATATCCTTACCACGTTGTTATGAGATGAAATTCAGTATTGTTGGCTTGTCTAGAAAATGGTACTTTGCTCGCGGCTAAGTTAAGGTAGTAAAGGGAGAATTTAGAAATGACATCATGTTTTTTTATTTTTATATTGAATAAAAATATTTTAAAACTAAGTCCCAAACATGAAAAATTCTTAACAATTATTAATTTAGCAGAGCTTACATGTTAATAAATAATTTGTATTTCGTTATTTAGTATTAGGTATATACATAATATGTTTTGTATACGCACAGGGTTTAAAAATCTATTAAGTAGATCTTCGGCACATTCGTAGATCTGACCAAACAACCGTACCTACCATTCAAAAATGGTAAAGAGAATCTTCTGTAACTGTGGTTGTTTTTTATGTACAAGATCGTTTTACCACTTTTTAAAATATTTAATTTACATTTCAGTTACTTAAGTAATATTAGTAATTAACTAAAGTCTGAAGTTAAATAAATTACTAATCTTGATAAATTTTGACAGAAATATACATAACT
This sequence comes from Boloria euphrosyne, assembly GCA_951802675.2. NCBI lineage: Eukaryota > Metazoa > Arthropoda > Insecta > Lepidoptera > Nymphalidae > Boloria > Boloria euphrosyne. Next base: position 5,500,345 of record OX637879.1, on the reverse strand, counting down.
CGTAACAACATTACAAAATTTATCATGATGGTAAATGCATGTTTTTCTATTCACTAGTTAAAAACTTAAATCTGATTTTATTATCCTATTTTACTCACTAATTTAGATATTTTAAAATCACAAAAAAATAATATTCGCGACAAATAGGTATTTTAAATTATAGATGACAGAATAATCGCGTGACCTATTTAGTTAAAGTTTTGTTATAGCGCAAATCCTATTTCTATATGACTGATGTTCACAAAGTCAGTGCTATTCACTGGAAGTGCAGATGGCACTGATATGGTTTCCTGATAGCATACCCTCATAAAGTAAAAGAAAGATATCTCGCTTTCCAAATACCAGGGCTACGGTACATTTTTATCGCATATTATGTTAAATTATGTGTCCCTTGAGTATTTTAGATATTTATGTAAATAAATTTTTAAAATATCTCAAATAATACGTATTTTTACAATATTTGAGTATAATATTTAAAATTGAAAATGATTCAGGACTTTAGATACAGTATTTCCAATAAATATTGAATTCTAAAACGGAAATCCAAGTGAAATATCAGCTTTTCTAGCTATCAGCTACTCTGAAACAATTGCATTTTCAATTTCCTTGACAGATTTTGTCGTAACCAACAAAATAATCTCTTCTAGTATATAAAAATTTCGTGTCACAGTGTTTGTTTTGCTATCGAACTCCTCCGAAACGGCTGGACCGACTTTCATGAAATTTTTAGTGTATATTTGGTAGGTCTGAGAATAGGTCGTAAGCTATTTTTTATCTTCCTAGGTGATGAGGTTGGCTCTCTCCAGATATTTCATTTTTTATTTTTAGATCAAATTTATACTTAAATTTATTATTTTTCACTTTTTATGATTTGGCATTAGAAAATTCTTATAACTCTAAATTTAAATCCCTCGGGCGCGGGCGGAGCCACGGGAATTGCTAGTATTATAAAATAATATATTCACAGTTTTTTTGCTTAATTCTCCTTCAGAGTAATTTAACATTTGCTTATCATTATAATTTATAACTTAATTCAATAAAGTGACATCTATACGCAAAATATTTTACGTTTAGATTTCACTCTACAATTTACAGCATAGGGTAAAAAATATAATAATATATGCGAGTACGTGTATCTACATAACAAAGTTGCTATCTGCCTGTCCGTTTTTCATTGCTGTCTTGTATATTACGCAACGGATTTTGATACAGGTACAGGGCCTATAGCCAACCGGCATTCGTTATGAGGCGATTCGATTTCTACAATCGTCATCGCTTAAACGCAGCGTATGCATCTTGAACTTTAAATCACTAATAATTGAAATGAATGTACATTGTCTAGCATCATCTATTCGTTGACAGCAGATCACGTGACATATCTAAGTCATATGTCAAACCCATACATTTTGGACTTTTCTACTATCGCTTTCGCTAATCGATTGTTACTTTGTCTAGGCCCTCTGGGTCACTAATAAAATGAGCGATAAACGAAACATATTTGTATATTGTACTTGTTAATACATAAATACCTACATATTGAATAAGACGGTGTTTTGTTAGAAAACCTGTTTTTGTTCAGTTAAATTCGGCAACACAGCATGACGAGTGTTCCTCCTTAGTTAGTCACAATAATAAAATTAGATATGTTTTTATAATGTACGTGGGATCTTAACCGAGCGAATTTATAATTTTGATCTATTATTATAAATTTTATTTAAAAGAAAATTTTTGAAACGAAATTTACTTTTCTCCCAATTCGAAGTTGCCTTAATTAAAAGCCTCAGAGTTAATTTTGTATTGCCATGATTTTCAAAAGACTTAAAAGTGTGGCGGTGTAGCCAATTAGGTCACTTGCTTTGCCTAGAGAATGCTTCAAACGAGTTTTTTTTTAAATTAAATAAAAAGTTCTTAGGTGTTAGACTGAAGCTTTATTTTCGTTCTCTTAATACATTATATTTTAGTATTAATTAAAAATATTTTTGACGGTAGTAAAATTTTCATGGTCAGCAATTTTTTTTTCATTTTTTTTTTCATAGTCTTTCTTTTCTTAACTAGTTGTTAATAAAAAATTACACTTTGCTACAATAGACTTGCTTTCGGCTTAAATACTTTATATAACTTTTCAACCGACTTCCAAACAGGAGTAGGTTTTCAATTCGTCTGTATTTTATTTTGAATCTATATCTTAACATATGAATATATAAGGTTTATTGAAAGCAGGTTGTAAACAATTTTTCCTTGTAGGTACAAGCATATCTAATTGTAAGGTACTTTACGGTTTATTCTCATATAACCCTGATAAGAATAATGTTACTTGAAAGCCGGCTCAAATGCTGATGTTACCGTTTTAAGTACTTAATCCTATAAATGTATATATTGTTTATACCGGCGTGTATGTTTGTAAATATGTTGATATATTTAGAATTTAATCAAGGGTTAATTGTAAAATATTACCATCTCTATCTGCCCAATACAAAAGTTCTTAGAATAATGCGTAACCCTGCCTGCTGTTATTCATCGATATTGTATCGATTTCTGTCGTTACGTCGTAATTGTCAATGAAAACGGTATTAAAATCATTAATTATAACGACGTAACGACATGACTTACTATGTCGAGACTACCGGCCCTGGGATACTTCGAGACTCAGCTTAAGGAATAGTATAGTCAGTGTCATAGAACTAAACATGAAGCCAAACAGATGATACATCCCTGCGATATGAAAATATTAATAAATTCAAAATAATTAACGGAGTTTATAATAATAAAGAAAATTACAAAAATAAACATGCTGCTCATTCAAGGAGAAGGTAACTAATGCTTAAAAAGTTAAAGGAAGAGATAAGCAACAAGCATGTTATGCTTGTCAGATAATAAAAAAAATATAGTTTATTTATGGTCATCATAATCAGCCCTTTTTAACGTCCCACTGCTGGGCACGGGCCTCCCTCAGTACGAGGGGGATCATGCCATAGTCCACCGCGCTGGCCCCGTGCGTGTTGGCGGACTTCACATGTCTTTCGAAAACTTGCTAGGTTTTCTCAGACATGCAGGTTTCCTCACGATGTTTTCCGTCACCGTAAGACAAGTGGTAATCAGGATAGAAATGATTCGCACATGAAAATATCAGAGGTGCGAGACCCGGATTTGAACCCGCATCACTCGGTTATACAAGCGACGCGTTACCGCTGGGTTACCACTGCCATTATTTATGGTAAATGTATTTAAATACCACAATTTTTTTATTTGTAATTTCAAAAAGGCAATGAAAACTCAGTTTTACGTAAAGGGAAAGTATAATAAATTATTCCAAGAACCGTTTACAAGGGTTTGAGCAAAAAATGGCAAACGTTTGCTTAATATAATATTATTGTTTCTGCTGGTATGAGTTTTGCAGAGCATGGAGATAATACCCGCCACGCATGGCGAATTTTAATAATTGCGGTTTGTATGTAAGAAAATGAAATTAAAGTTACGTAATGATATTTATACAGGCAAAAAACAGGAAGTTATTGACTATAAGTTCCATTGGAATTTAACATTTCATTACAACAACTATAGTTTTTAACTAGTGAGAATGTGTCTAGCAGCAAGTTCATTTACATTTTTTACAACTAAAATAGAGTAAGTGAAACCTATAAAACCTTTCCCTTCTAGAGTTAACAAAGAATAATGAAACAGATGTTTAAAAGTTGAGTACTCATAATATATTATGTATATATTTAAGTAATGTATATAAGTAAGCATTAATTATTACGAATATTATAATTATACATCGTATCTTTCCCGAAGATGGTTTACGGTTACAATGCTGTCCATCACACCTTTAAAGCTACATTTTTTTTATTATAGGTATTACTCTTAAATAAAATAGTTTGAACTATTCCGTTTTTAAATAACTACTTTAACGTCGTCCAACCACGCTATTTTAATTGAACCGTCATTATCCCGTCATTTCGCTTTTTATTTTGTCTTAGGCACAATGTTTTTACAACTTTTGTAAAATTTAAATAAGGAAAAGAAAGCGATTAAAAATGAACAATAGTTATTTTGGAAAAAGTTTTGAAGAAAGTGAAAAATATATAAATATCTAATAATTGTGATCTTATTATGATAATAAAAGATAAAACACAAGTTTATCATTAACGTTTCAATGTCGTTCTTTCATATTTTCAAAATAGTTTCTGCATAGTTCATGTTTTCGCAAATTTTTTACTCATCCAACACATTCTTCAAGACGGAAATAGTCGTCTAAAACACAAAGTAACCTCTGCGATCTTGCCACCATAAAGCGGGGCTTACGAGGGTAAATTGTTTTTATGCCTTGAGGTGGTTTGTGCAGGACTTGAAAATATAAGTAAGGCTACAGTGAACAGCTGTACTATCTTTGAAACTCCTGATGAGAAGGCGTTTCACAAAACCTTTACAAAGAGAAAGTAAAATCTAGCTGTTTTTATAAATTATCCATATATAGTAAAATAGAAACTGAGTTGAATTTGTATATACTTTTGGAATAGTTACGTTTATTGATACAGAGGCCGAATGTATAGTTTGTAGAATTTTGTCTGTCTGCGCATCAAAAGAAAATTACTCTTCAAATTTTGATGAAATTTTATATGACGATAGCTGGTTGCCCGGGTCAACATACTATAGGATACAACTATAGATTAGATGGTATACTTTTTACTGCTGGAAAATATCTCTAAGAAATCTATACTCTAGACACAGACAGACAGTCAAAAATTCCAAAAACGATAGATTTGGCCTCTGTATCGATAATAATGACTATTTCAATTAGAATTTTCAAAAAATATTCAATGTACAGATTCAACTAAGTTAGAATTTCATTATATGTATAGATGACCTACTCCGGCTTGTCCTGTTGCCAGCCATTTTTAATGTCTTAGGACAATATTTATAAGTCCCCTGTAACGTGTGAACGTGTACTGTTACATATCTCCTCCTTAACGACTTCACGTGTACAATTTACTTTTAACCATTTAATATAATACTTCTCATACATACTTATATATTGTGTACATTATACAGACTCTAAAACAATAGTTATTCATTTTCGTCTATTTGTCTGTATGTCTGTTTGTGTTTTCGCGTTTCCGTGAAGAGTATTGAGCTGATTTTGAATAAATTTTGTGTAATGATGACTAATTATTACTCAGGTCAACATTTAGGAATTTTTGACTACAGAAATGATCAAAACAATGTAAAAGAGAATTGTAGGCCTACAAAATAGTCTCCAATAGTATTTTTCTATCTGCCAAGATACCCTTGCAAGATAACTCGCAAAAACGTTGTGGAGGGTGTTTGAAAAAATTACCGATGCTGAATGCTGATTGGGAGCTCTATTGACGCGCTATTCGTAAACTAATAAACTTATACGAAAACAATGTATTTAAGAATTATTATTCTCAAAAAGATCTTGTATTAAACAAGCAACGCTAATTGCACACACTTTAAGACTGACTAAGTCATCAATCACTAATAAAATCTTATATTCAAGCCAGATAACATTATAAACGATTGTTTTACTTCACATTGTGTTTTGTGTACAAAATTGCTACGCGACAGAGAGATAGAAATATCTTTCCCTAATCTCACGGCGATTTACAAGGGAACTCAACATAAGAAGCTTACTACTCCTAGAATCAATTTCCATTCCTGAGCTTTACAGTGACTTAAGGCTATCTTTTTCATCTCATTATGCCTGTAGTGGCGAATATTCAAATTTTTTACTCCGAATTTACAAACAGGTACGTAGTTACATATTATTATTCACACTATTTTGTAAATGACTAAAAGTTATTTTCACTTTTTTAGTGTTGATGATAAAAACTCACGAACATTGCTATATTTATTTATTTTAAAACAAAAAATATGTACGTAATTAATTACAACATGACACAATATTATACCTATATATAATAAAAATAGCTGAGATATTGTTTATTAGGACATTATTACAACAGCGCCATCTAGTTCCGTGGAAGCTACGTTACCTGCTTGAGTTACGGATACCAGATAGTTGATATAATACACATATAAATTTTGAATACATACATATTATAAATATTAACACCCATGACTGGAGTACAAGCATTCGTGCTCAAAACATGACTGCCCCCAGCGGGACTCGAACCTGCGACTGCTAGCGCAGAAAGTAGGGTCACTACCAACTGAATTAAACGTGTCGTCAAATTAAATAATTGTATTTTTAATATAAATTGACGTCGCAATGGTAGGATAAAGAATTTTGTATCAACTTTAGTAGTCCTAGGTGATAACACGTTTAGGAAAACGGGGAGGAGGAGGAGGAGCACTACTTTTATATTCGCTTCGCTCGGGTTCGTCCAGGTATGTTCGTGTAAATTTCTCAGAGATAATATCTTCCCGCTGTAACGTATCATTTATGTTGACGCGAATAACCAGGTATCATCATAATATCAAATTGCATCACAATCTGTCTAGTGGCTTTCTAGTGATGCGGACAAGCAGACAAAAGTCTAAAATCTATAGATATAATGACTTTTTCAATAAGATTTTTAAAAATCCTTTAATATACAGATTCGACTCTGTTACCAATGTCTTTTATGTATAGGTACTACAACTCATGTTGCAACGAGCATTTGGTCAGATAACAGATATAAGTTCTAAATTGCGTTCACTTCGAGTCTCCAGTAACTTTCAAACAGTATTACAGGCTCCATCTCAGGTAATCGCATCTGCTTCATCCGCGACGGGCACATTGTTCGTATCTTATCTCAGTAAATTACATTTTGGCTGAGGATTTCTCGCCCAGTTTTGTTTCGATTTTGTTTTTCTCTAATGACAATTGTAATAATATATTCTTGTAATTTCAAATAGTTATAGTACTCTATTTTCTATGGTTTTACTTATTACTGGTAAATGTTTTGTAATTTAGCCCTTTTTAATGGCCCACTGCCATAGTCTATCGTGCGGGTTGGCGGACTTCACATGTGTTTTTAAATATTTTAATTGTTTTCTTTTCGAATTTGTTTATGTGTATACTTTATTCATCTCTTATATTATGTGTGTGCCTTTTTTAATTTATAGAGAAAATATATGAAACTGAACTTTTCAAATTTTCAAATAATTAAAACATTTTTCTAGACGTCATTCCAAATCGAATGAGCTATCGCACATATTTTTAGAAGCTTTATTTCTATTTAACACGTTTTTGAACTTGTTGACTAGACTAAATTATATCTTACGGAAAATGAAAGAAATAAAATAGTCAATGATGAAGAATTGTGTTTAAAATATAAGTAGGTACATCTTTTCCATGGGAGTCCATATGGAATTTCAGTATAAATTATATTATTTACTAGTATTAGTTGTTATTAGTTCTAGATAAGTGTTACTTCAATCGCATTAGGTTATTTCTGTAAAGATTGCTGTAAGTTTAGGTTGAAATAAATAAACAAATAAATTATAATAGTAAAATAAGTGTTATAATAGTAAAATCTTATTAATTCAATGCCGATCAGAAGATCGAATATGTCGGTGAATACATATACTTAGGAGAAGTTGTATCAGTAAATAATAAATTGTTTAGAGAAATTAAAAGAAGAATAATTAGTATTTCAAGTGGTAGTGCCATGCTTGTTACCTTCGGGTAGCAGTCGAATGGGCCGGCACGCCCCGTATAGTACCACTCTCTCACAGGAGACCGGCGTGAAGTGGCAGCTATGCTGTCGCGTTTCGTCCGGTAAGTGAGAGTCCGGGAGGCCCACTCCCCATCCCTACTCCCGTCCTTCTCCCTCCTCCCTCCCTCCCTTTCCTGAAAGGCCGGCAACGCATCTGCAAGCCCTGTGGTGTTGCAGATGTCCATGGGCGGAGGTGATCACTTGCCATCAGGTGAGCCTCCTGCTCGTTTGCCCCCTTTGTCCCATAAAAAAAAAAAAAATTAGTATCACATGAAATCATTATTGGTCACTAAAAATATTACGAAAATTACAAATATTTTCAATCTAGAAAAGACTAAGCTATATAACACATTTGATCTACCATATCTCACCTATGGCTGCCAAACATGGCCGTAAACATAAAAAACTAATCGTAAGAAAGAAACATGCAGATTATCCGGAGAAAAGATAAATGGAGAGGACAAAAATAACAAAAAAAATCAATCATTTGGTCAGATAATAAAGACTATTAATATTTATATTATTTAATTTTTGTCTTCAGCCCCTTTAACGTCCCACTGCTGGGCATGGGCCTTCCTCAGTACGAGGGGGATCAGGCCATAGCGCACCGCGCTGGCCTAGTGCGTGTTGTCGGACTTTACATATCTTACGAAAACTTGCTAGGTTTCCTCAGACATGCAGGTTCCTCGCAATGTTTTTCCTTCACCGTAAGACAAGTGGTAATCATGATAGATATTCAAGATTCGCACATGATAATATCAGAGGTGCGAGACCCGGATTTGAACCCGCATCACTTGGTTATCCAAGCGAGCGCGTTACCGCTGGGCTACCACTGTACAGTATTTTAATTTTTACTATTTATTAATTAAAATACATGGATCTCCATGAATATAAATTAGTATTAATGATTGTGCCGAAAATATGCAAATATGAGAAGGAATTCCGATAATCAAATGTTATTAAATATGACTTTCCTTATAATATAATAAGACACAGAACAACAGTACCTACTGTATATTATATAAATAAAATATAAGCGTCTGTTTTTAATTTCAAATTAACAGCTTTTCACTAAATGCAAATGAAAGTATATACGGCACTTACATTTAAAATCAATTTTTAAAATATTTGTCTGTCTGTCTGTTTGCTCCGGCTGATCTCTAAAACCGCTGGACTAATTTTGACTGGACTTTCACTCGCAGATAGCTAATGTTATAATGAGTAACTTAGGCTACTTTTATTTTATTAGAAATTTATAAAAACCGATTAATTTTTTTTTACTTACGCCCAGCGGGTCGGGTTTGCTAGTTAAAAATATACAACCATCTACGTTGAAGCATACTAAATTAATTAAATTATTATTCTACGAGTAATATAAAATAATAAAATATGTATGTACCTATACTTTTTATATTATATGCGTCAATTTAGTTAACATTCATTATTATAAATAATAAGCATTATAATAATAATCACGTTCTCGAAAACGGATCTAAGGATTTTGATTGTAATTGACAATGGGGGTTTTTATTTTCAGCCCTTTTTATCGTCCTCCTTTCGGGCACGGGCCTCCCTTCAATAACCGGGGATCAGGCCAGTCCACCACGTGGATATCATGTATTTCACCCGAATGCGCCAGAAAGAGGGTTATTTTTCGAGAATATGTAGGTATGTATATTGTATATATTTTTTTAGCTGGAGAGTGTTGTTAGATTCGTTCTATTGTGAGAGTGGGTATATCAAAATAAAAAAAAAAAACAAAATGGCGGATTTAAGACGCCAGTTTATGTGTCTTTAAATGGTGGAGTTTAGCTTGAGAGGTATCGTTAAATTCGTATTAATTGTGAAAATGACACCGGGTATAAATTTTGATACAGAACACAACATATTCTTGGGTTTTTTCATTTCCAAATTACACAGAAACGCAGTCAGGTTTTTTGTATTTTCCTTCACCGGTATCAGAGGTGCCCGATGTTTAAATCTGCTTTACTCGATTTCTTAAGCAAATGCGTCACTGGTCTTATATATCTCTTTTTTTTTGTATTTGTTCCTGCATTTAACACCTTGCATTACAGATTCGATTTTTAATCTGACTGGCCAGATAGTTTTCCACTAAACATAGTATACACTTAAAAACTCATAAATATACCTACATATCGTTAATTTTTTCTTCTTTCAAAACAAAAACTCTAAATGAAATTTTATTGTACCTACCATCGGAGTGTGTATAACTTTGGTTTTTTAGTTTGATTTTAAAAATATAATCATGTTAAATGCTAAGATGAATTATTTTAAAACATGACGTTATACGTTTACATTTATGATGAACAAAGTATAATCACTGCATATTATAAAACAAATTATTCCGCCGCGTCTGTCTGTCTGTCTGCCTGTTCGTGAAAAACTCTAAAACTACTGTACCGATTTTCATGTCACCAATGGATAGTGTGATTCTCGAGGAAGATTTTAGTATATAATTTGTCCAATATTTTAATTTGTTTTGTGTACATTGGCTAAAATGTCAGAAAAAAATAAGCAGTCTGGGCGCTTTCAAAGAAAACACGGCCTTTGAGTTACTATAACAAAATGATGTACGGTGGAATTGTGTATCTCATTTAGGTCTAAAGAAAAGTCCACGATGGCATGTCTATCTCTTTAAGCTAACATACTATACTAATTATAGGATTGAAACATTAATGTACATTACCAAACTCTTTTTCACTACATAATTTAAACGAATATCTTAGGAGTAATCGCAAAAAAAAAATACAGACGTGAGAATAAAATTCAAGCGCCTCGACGACTGACGACTGTGTTTCTTTCTGGGTGGTTTCGTTGGCGCTAAATCTAATCCCTAGTGTGAAATAAATTTGTAATGTTAAATAATTTAAAATTGCAAAATTTCCAAACCATTTAAATGAAAAAAACCATGATACATTTATTAAGTTTAGTGATAATTATTAAATACAAAAATGTTACAATAGCACATGATAGTTGATATAGATATACCTAGTTAATTCATATTTGCAATTTGAAATAAATAATTTTATTCCTATCTAGCATACTATATATAAGAATATACACGTGCAAAGTTTTAATACAATAAATGTCTATCCTCTCGCATTGATACAACCAATTTTGAAATCGTAAATTGTTCAATTTATTGTTATCTCCTCTCAAAATGCTTCTGGCGCTGTTTCGAATCATAAATATTTCGTTTTTGTGAACAAATATCAAAAGGACATTTGTATAAGTTATACAATATAGGTACAAGTATATATTAGAAACTTTATTTCTTAATTACAATATAATTAGTATACATTTTAAACATGCTTTTAGATAGTCCCAATACTCAATTAAATACATCTCTTACAAGAAAAGAATGAAATATGTATTACTATAAAAATATAAATAGGTAATTTGAATTACACATATTGTATGTAATATGTACCTATATCTCATGCAGAAGAACGTAAGACTTATTTTAAAGATAATATTTTGATCAAACGATTATACCTAAATAAAATAATTGGTGAGGTCTAAGAACTTTTAACCTACACAAAATTCTGAATGTATACTTTAAGTATTATCTGGATAATCTCATTGAAAGTCATTATTATTGATACAGAGGCAGAATCGATAGTTTTTTTAATTGTATGCCTGTATATCTGTCTGTAAAAACCAGACAGATTTAGATGAAATTTTGTATGAGCATAGTTAGTTAAGAGGTCAATATTTTTATTGCAAAAAAAACTATTCTCTGAGGAATCCATCTAAATTTCTCTCTAGATACAAATTGAGCGGAATGAGGGTAAGTTGATAGTTAATTATATTATAGTAACAATATTTTGAATAAAATGAAAAATGTATGAATCCAAAAGTAAAAAGTTTAACTGAAAGTTGAAAAAGTCATTTAATGTCAAGTTTTTTTCTACGGATTAGTAATCGCAAACCTAATAGGTAAGCGGGCTTGAAGATCTAACAAACATAATTTCTGGAAAGCAATCGAAATATTGGGAACAAAAATCAAAATAAGTAATTACGCGAAAACATATTGAAAAAATGACTGAAAATTATTAAAATCAAGAATCTAGAAGAAGTAAGAAAAATCTGTATATATTTTTTTCAAAACAATAACTGTAACGCATTTTTTGTGTATATATAGACCCCAAAGCAAGAGTTATAATAAATTTTGTCTGTTTGTCTGTATGTCTGTGTGTTCTCGTTATACCCAAAAAGTACAGAGCCTAGTGATAATTTATTACGCAGGTCAATATTTAGGATACTTTTAATTGCAGAAAAATGTTCATTTCAGACAGAAAACAAAATAAACAAAATAAATAGTTTCAATAAGTTAAGAGGCTAAATCTTAAGAGATACGCCAAAATAATGTAGTAGGAAATCGTAGGTCTTAAAAAAGCGTACAAAAAGTCTTCAATATTAAGTATCTATTTCCTTAGTTAGACTCGCAATAACTATTTTTATCAGTACGTATAAAAACAGGAACTAAGCGAGTCGATGTGCGCATTTCACGCAATAAGTAATGGATAGATTTGAACTAAATTTTGTTAAGTGAGACGTACATACTACGCGAGGTAACATTTAAAATACAATACAAAATGAAATAATTTGTTGACGGTCGTGTCGGTCTTAACAAGTGCATCGGCAGCTGACCACCTGGCTTCACTGTTGGATACGAATCACAAAGTATGGCGCAATAATATGAAATGCTAGAATTGGTTGACTAACATGACCGCTTGATTATAAGGGATTAAGCAAAATCGTCAGCTGCATGACATTTTATAAGTTATAAAGGCTTCTCACTCCATTACATCTTTTGTGGACGATGATTCATCCCTATGACTAACTAATTGGGCCTTTTGACTCAGCATTTTAATATTATTACTCATAATTAGAAGGTCCTAGTTAATTGTCGGTAACACTGCGTCCCTACTGTGCCTAATTTCACAGACTAATTGCTTTCAAAATTTAATATAAAAAATATAATTTGAATATTAGTTTGGAATTACATTTCCATAAAAGTAATGAAAATATTTTAAATACTATTATTTTGTTTTGTGAACAGCTGTCCTTCTCAATTTAAAGTATTTATTAACATGAAAATGCTAAATGTGCATAATAAATAACTAGGTATTTACATAAATAGGCTTATTCTTTCATACTTACACGTTATATCGTACATTTTAATGCTATAGACTATAGATAAATACCTTATTCCCGACGTTTCTGCTGGGTTGCACCAAGCGTGGTCACGAACAGACTGTGAGCTTAACAATTCACCTTTTCATGGAATAAATCTCTATTCATATTATAAAATGTTAACTGAGTCGAATCTGTACATTGAACGTTTTTTGGAAAATCTTATTCAAATAGCATTATTATCTATTTGCCTGTCTATCTGTCTGTCTGTTGTTATTTAAAAATGCATCTTAACGATCCAGATAGTTTCAACTTATTCAAAAAAGTTTGATGTTTTCAGATTTAAGACGTGTTTGTACAAGACAACGTCTATCGGGGTCCGCTACATGGAGATTACAAACCAGGAGAACCAAGGCCCTAGAATGTAGTGTTTCAGAAATATTGTCAAACCAAGGAGGCGCTGCGATCGCTATGTTGTCTCAATGCCTAACTTCACGTTGTCACAATAGTGACAGTACTCATAAAAGCTAACTTCACAGATACTACTTATTGACGGCAGCGCGCTATAAACTCTACAAATTTTCAGAGACAGGCGGGTAATGCTTTAGTATGAAGCGTTGGTTCTCCTGTATCTAACCTCCATGAACAAGAGAATTAAATTGAGTTGATATATGACAGTTTAACGTCAGTTTAACTTGACACTTATTAAATACTCATATGATGGAAATTAGAAAATTCATTGATTGCAAATAAAAAATTCTGTTCAACAATATCATGAAAACAGCGACAGCAAAGACTACTAGACCAGATATTTTTCATATAATTCATATAAGATAAAATTGTTAACCTTATTTGGTAGTTTATAATCAATTAAAACAATATATGCATCGTCTTTTGTAAGTGCTTATAGATTAAAATCTAAAAAATATGCAATGTAGGCAACTTAAACATTTAGTTTTTGTTTTATGTTCGTCAAACAGATAATTATTCAACATGGCCTCCTCAATTTTACTTTGCATGAGATTTTTTATGTACATAATAGGTATAGTAATTTGGTTGTATACTTGTATTTTTCTATCTTATTCGCGTGATTTTTTATAGAAGTAATAAATACTCGTACCTACCTCGAATAAATTCCGACATTTTTAGAAGTTAATGCAGTTAAGAAATATAAATTTAATTGGTTTTACTTCAATCATTTTCTTTAAAATATGAGCTGATATTGTTCGACGATGATTCAGCTTAGTTTCAAAGGTTGTATTTTTTCGGTCGTTTGTTGTATTGTGTTAAATAATAATTAATTTGTACATAAAATGGTAGAATTCATAAAACCTTCTTGGATCCTACATATACCTACTATATTATATTAATTAATAATATAAAATTATCTTCTCAGATCTTTCCGCGGAATTTTTTGAGTTTTGATTTCCAAGCAACGAAAAAAATAAATCCGCGAAAAGAGATTCATCGCATTCTATATCGTTTTGTACTACTAGTAGGAACATTTAAATAAATGCCAAGAAAATTCAACTCACAATAATTAGCTCCTTATGGAGCTTAAATATTGTGATGAAAAAGGTTTATTTTACTTTCCTTTCTTTCAACTTACTTTATTTTTTTTTTATAAACATATAAGCAAGATATGATTATAGACATAAAAGCACATTCTATTTTGTCCGATCTTCAAGATTCTATTCAGAAATTTTCAAAGAAATCGTTTCATTTAGAACCTAATTGTTCCTACTTGTTATGAAGTATTATTATTTGAATATACATACAATCACATTCACATGGTTGTATACGACAACCCTCGTCATCTGTCTTCTTACTAAAGAAACTTAATCTGCTATTGTATTGAGTTTCCATATCTGGGTATATAAAATATCTATATAAGGTATCTATAAAGTATAACTAGCGACTCACCTTCGCTTCGCTCGGGTTCGTCCCTAGATACATTTTAACGGTTAGCTTAGATTTTTCCACAGATGTGATATTTTCTTACAATAATAATAATGCGGTCACATCACAAGCAAAAATTCCAAAAAATAATATAGATTCGGCCTCTGTATCGACTTAAATATAGTAATGAATGAACATTTCAATAAGAATTTTTGAGAAATGCTTAATATACTTAATGCATGTTTAGATTTTGTGTGAAAGTATTTTTACTCGTCGCCAAGAATGCAGAGCAAGTAGGTACATTTTTTATGCCATGCTAATAACGTTCAATTAAAAAATGTGCAAAAACATTTTAACTAGTTTCCGTTTCTAGAAACTATTTGTGCTAGTGTATTATGTAATTAGTCACAATGAAGGTCACGGGTAATAAAGCCTCAACTGCTGTATTTTATTAGTGCCGTAATGTCTTGCCTTGAATGAAGTAAGTCTTAAATCTTGTTTAGATACTTAGGCCGATACTTATTTTGGGTAAAGAACATTGTATTTTAGCAGTATTTGATTATAAAATGATGTATTTATTAAGAATATTGTTTTTAACATAAATATTATAAACTATCGAATTTAGGTCACTATGTGTCTGATAATAAATTTGTATTATATATACTTCAGGCATTTTTGGGTAAAGTAGTAACTCACAGACATACAAAGTTTCGCGAGTATAATAGTCCTTTACTGGCAACGCAGTATGCTATAGGCCTCTAAATATTTGTATTATTATGCCCTCCACAATCCACTCAGTGGATTACTTTAACTTTTACCAATTAGTCGCATATTTCCGGTGTGTGGTTACCACTTTATAACTTTCCACTTAATCGACTATCCGTTCTACATTTTTATATTTGCATGTTTTATTCTTAATTCAGTAAACTTAAGTTTAATATTGGAATATTTTTGTTATTTTATATTTATTCTTACCCATAACTCTACACCATTGATAATAATGATATCAATAGAAGCGGATTGTCAAATCATTTTTTATAAGGGATTAATGGCATAATAATATATTTTTTTAGATTTCACTTTTTATGTAATTAAACTTTAGTTTGATTTCGTATCGTGATTATGAGAGTTTTATTACTGCAGAAAGAAAACAAAATGTAAATACATGATTTATTTTATAAAATAATATATAAATATTATACATAATCGTGTTATAATGAGTTCTTTACATAAGGTGTAAGGTCATCAGTTACAAAGTATTTTGTAGGTGTGTTATCGAAAAACTTATGGGAAAGTTCATAAAATATATTCATAGCGACATCAAGGAAATGTTTTCCAAATGTCTGCATCACAAATTTCCAATTTCCATTTAAAAATTGTATTATCAGGTCACCTAAAATATAATTAATTACCAATAAAATAAGAAGCAATCAATTATAAGTAAAACATTTGACCCAAAATTAAGTATCAAAATATTTTTTGTTATTTACTGGCAAGTTAACAAGTAAATAGTTACCGAAAAAATCATGCAATTGTAATTTTTAGCTAGAAGTATTTTGAAACATTTTTGTTTGTCTACTTAAAAAGACTTCAAAGAAAAGACAACTTACTATAATCTTGATCTCCCAAAAATATCCTATCAGCGGACACCTTCATATCATTAATATCATATTCATAGATAGTTTTGTTAAGACGACATTTAATGTATATGTCTCCATCTGCCTTTTTAACAAAGTCATAGTAATAATCCAATTTCAAATGTAGTTTATCTGAAATTTTCAATTCCATCAATTCCACTTTAGTTCATTGAATATACGACTACATATTTTTATAAAACAAAGTCCTCCGCCACGTCTGTCTGTCTGTCTGTTCGCAATAAATTCAAAAAATACTACACCAATCAAAATTTTCATGCTGTTTTCACCAATGAACAGAGAGTAATTTGTCAAGTTTTTGTATACTAGCGCTACCCGCGGCTTCGCTCACGCTAAATCTAATGACGAACGAAACGAGGGTGAGTCGCTAGTTTTAATAATAATAATAAAACTAATAATGCCATAACCTACCAATTTTCACTTTAGCATTTCCATCACCACGAACTCCATTTTTTCCAAACAAATTCTGTATAATAGGGCTTGCTCCTACTGCCTTATATTTTCCCTTGATAATGACGTCACAAGTAACTTGTATTTGTGTGTATCCTTTATCAAGCTCTGTTCTGAAAAATTATTCCCTTTAAACAATTACCGATATAAACAAACCAAGAACATAATATTTTAAAGTGCTAAAATTATAGCTTATTAATTAACCTAATGCGACTTCATAATAAGGTATTGCCATACCAAGTCAATTAAGGTATGTCTTATATTTTTTTCGTTGTACCTATCCGTTTTCTTTTTTTTTTATTTTATTATTGTTGTAAAATGCATTTACATGTGATATGCTGTATGCAGGCTCTATTGAACTGGTCTAAAATAAGCCGGTAAAACATATTAAAAACCTCCCACGTCTAATAAGGGCAACGCAAGAGCGCTCACACGCATTAAACCACGACGCCCCGACGCGACGGCCCGGCAGCAGCACAGCGAATTACCTAGTTCTTAAAGCTTTATTGAAGTACTTACTCAATCTTATCAATTACACATTCTTTAATCCCTTTAGCCACGCCATCTTCCAAAGTAATGTTTATCAGTCCTAGAACTGAAACTTGTATATTTTTCAGTTTGATAGGATCAACGGGAGGTATATTTAGCTCCTTGATGCCATTTTTGCTCATATCTTTTAACACATTTTGAATTAGATTCTTGAGGCACTCTTGATCACTGAAGGAACATTTTGGTAAAGTTTCCACTAAAACCCAATATTATTATATCTGATTAAACATTTCGTCAAATATTAATAATTAAGTCTATAAGTAAAGTTGGTACTATAAGAAGATTACCTTAGGTTAGAGTTTATGGACAACTAATAATAATCCCCCAAAGTAGAAGGAAGACCTACAAGCGTCTATGTAGGTATGTACATACATTTGCTTTATTGTCTTTATATTTAGACTAATAAACTTCGTATTATGGGATAAGACTTTCTATTTAATAATATTATTTATATACTCTATAGGTAAATGGATAAATTGTAGTTGGGTTTGCAGAAAAGATATAAAAAAAACATAATCTGATAAAACAAGTAGTAAAAACTTTATATTTTTAAGTTCGCCTCTTCCGTATGATTCCATTTTATGTACATAAAAAAACTAAAAAATAATTATCTATTTTTATTAATGAAGCCAAAATTTAATTTGTTGCTTCAACTTACTCCAATCACTACTTTCCTGCTACGAAATACAAATACGTGTTTTGTTTACTAAACACTTTTTATGAGAGAGGAATAAATACTTTGACTAAAAGAAATGAAGAAAACAATAGTAAATCCCGCTAGCCTGCAAATTACCTACTATACGTCCATGTTTTTGTACACCGTTTGAATAAAAATAACACCGTCTTGTTAAATAACAAGTATATTATGTTAGAATATTGTAATACTAGCAACATGTACATCTTTACTTCAGTATATACCACTAGATAGTATATACCACTAGCCTTTGTATCACTGATCTATAGTCTGAGCACATTAAAATTTGTCCAGCTGTTCAACGCACAAACAAATTTTCCCATTTTTACTAATAATGTACTTTAGTTATTATGAATTCTTGAATGATGTGATTCTTTTTTGTTATAAAGTATTTATTCATTACTAACTAGGGTGGGGGTAGAAGGGTGAAAACTACTTTATCATGCCAAACTATACAAAAAAAACATAAAATATCCGTTTCGAAGAAGTACGACCACAAACAGCGTGATACGAAATTTTTATATAGATTTTTCATAGGAATCAGTACATAATATACATAAAATTGAAGTGTCTGTTTTTAATCTCAAATTAACAGCTTTTCACTAAATGCATATGAAAATATATACGGTGCTTCAATCAAAAAACATTTTTTTAAATTTTTGTCTGTCTGCTGTCTGTTTGTTCTGACTATTCTCTGAAACGGCTGGACTAACTAAACTTACGCCCAGCGAAGCGGGCCGGGTTTGTTAGTAGTATAATATTATAACACAAAATACAGTTGTTTGTAAGTCTTTTACTAAATTATAGTCTATTATTTATTATAATATAATAATATAATATATAATATTTTCTTAAAATATACATACCGTATGCAGTCTGGCAAAATTTTAAGGACCCGAGCAAAATAACCAGTGCCCAACTGGAGACCATCGTACTCGTATTCTGCACGCTTTAAAACTCTGTACACAATAATTATAATAATAACTAAGTCCATGTATTTATATATCAATAGACAGTTATACTCAACATTGTTAGATCTAAAGCTTGACTTGTAACACTAATAAATAAAGTTGAAATGTTTGTCTGTGACTTTCATTAATATTAATTTATAATATTTTTTTATTTAATCGAAAAATGTTTTATTTAAAATTACTTTTATAGGATATTAATAGCAAGTACCAAGTACTCAGTATGGTAGAAACTTATGACAGTGGGTTATTTTTGACGGGGCTTTCACTCGCAGATAGCTATTGTTATAAGGAGTTACTTAGGCTACTTTTATTTTATGAGAAAATTATAAAAACCGTTTTATTTAATTTTACTTACGCCCAGCGAAGCGGGCCTGGTTTGCTAGTTAAAAATTAAACAATAGTTTTTGCTAGTTAAAATTAATTATTACAAAAATATTATTCTTAGATACATCTACGATTTTTTTACCAATGAAGTGGTAAAAACAGAAGTTTATTATATGTGCATGCAGTTTATACGTTATATAACATAAAATTCACAAAACCGGTCTTAA
The DNA here is from genome assembly GCA_951802675.2 of Boloria euphrosyne. Lineage (NCBI taxonomy): Eukaryota > Metazoa > Arthropoda > Insecta > Lepidoptera > Nymphalidae > Boloria > Boloria euphrosyne. The sequence goes on along the minus strand of OX637879.1, from coordinate 5,480,734 downwards.
TAATAACAACCCTGAGATGTGAACCACGAGATTATTGCTAATACAATGTAATGAGTAGTTTGCGTCTGCTGTACTAATTATGGTTGTCCTCACTCCTCAGATTTATTAAGGACTTGAAGGTCTAAAATATTAAACCGCGCAGTAACTTCTTATTCTAAACTACATCTTTATTTCATTATAAGGCTTTATTTACAGACTTCCAAAAGGTGAACGTAATTTTAATGAAATGAAATGCATTAACGCATACCAAGTGGTTAAAATAAGCTAGTACTACCCACTAAAACTATGTCTAAGCATTCAATCACGACACCCCGACGGTCTGGAAGGTCTTTCGATGCAGACCACTCGCCAAGGAGTTGCTCCACAGTCCACACTGCTATCAGAGAAGTACCAGGAGCAACCCGCATGACACAACGCCCACCGACGTGAGACCTCCCTGCGCGTTTCTTGGCTTTACGCCCGGTCTCAATAGCGTCCCCCCCACAAGGTGATCGCACGTTGAGGGAATTTTAGCCTGCCTTGCATTCTTAGCACCGACTCCAAAATTATCAGGAACACGTCTAGCTATAGAAAACTTATAGCATACAGCTTATTACCCATTCATTGCAGCTTGGGGATTCCGAAGTACCTGGGTATTTCATATTTCACATTTAAAAATATAAGTTTTTTTTTATTTAGTTTATTTATATTAGGGTAGTAGATACTAAATTATAATGAATGCAATGTATATTGTTCTTGATGGGTACATTTATTTTCATCAGAATAAAGTCAGTCTATAGCCAAATCTCGTGTTGTTATTATAATAGTATGCCCTAAATGTAGTGAAAAATTACTCTTGACAATTTTTTGTGCTTTTAGTTAGCTGGTTAATTTAGGAACACGTTTTATACAATCAATTTAACGCAACTCTTACTTCTCTTACAGTTCGGCTTCCTTATGCATGGCATCAAATATAGAGACTTGTATATTTTGAAAATATAATTTAATTCTTAAAATTCTGCAGTGGTATAACATATAGCCAAAATATAAATATAAGTAACCATCTAACAAAAAGGCCGGGCGTACCGGGCGAGGGGACATTGCACCTACATATTTTCAACCGACTTCCAAAAAGGAGGAAGTTCTCAATTCGTCTATATTTTTTTATGTTTGTTACCTCAGAACTTTTGACTGGGTGAACGGATTTTGATGTTTTTATTTGAAAACTGGTGCTTTTTTGATGATTATTTTTTTATTGGAAAGGATGTACTTCACGGGTGTTTCGATAAGAATTTGGTTAGGTTCTGATTATGAGATCCATGATATAGTAACTGAACTCTTCAATTCTTAGGAGCAATTTAGGAATACTCAGCGGAATCTTTTATAGACTATCAGTACATTTGAGTCACCTACCGTAACGTCGTTATCATGCCAATGAGTTCTATATAATACGCACTTATGAACCGGTAGTTGTATTCTTTCAGGTTAACCTAACCTGATAATAGAAGACCAATTTTTATAATCATTACCGTCAGGGAGTTAGGCGGAAAACTGGATGTGGACAAATCTCGATTGTCTAATATCATTTATTCCTAAACCTCGTTAATTCATTAGAGCAGTGGTTTAGTTGGCCTACTCTACACCCATTTTATATTATAAAAAAAAATACGTACCTATCTACTTTCCGCTAAAAAAAATATTTTTAACAAAAAAACGAAAACCGACTTTAAAACTAAACAAATCTAAACTGAAAAGTAGAAAATAATATTTTGAAGAACTTAGTAAATTTTGAAGTCGGTGCCTACCAAAGCAAAATAATCGTAAATAGATATACGTTAAATAGACATATTCGATTAATCTATCAATTTGTAATCAAAATACCGTTCGAAAGTCCATTGCAAAGGCAAGATAAATCTGTCCGTCCTGGCTGGCACCGACTCCAAAATTAACTACTTTCTTAAAAGTATAATTTTCTACTTTTTAGTTTAGATTTTCTCCAAAGGCCTACTGTCTCTGGTATCAGAGAAGTACCAGGAGGAAATCCCAATGGTAAGCCAACAATGAGGTAGCTTTGCGCCCGGCTGGATTGCCGAACGCACCGACCCCCCATCATGCAAGATGAACATTTAATTTTTTTTTTGTTGGGACATTATTACAACAGCGCCATCTAGTTCCGCAGTAAGCTACGTAACGTGCTTGCGTTGCGGATACCAGATAGTTGATATACTACACATATATAAATTTTTAAATACATACATATTATAAATATCAACACCCATGACTAGAGTACAAACATTCGTGATTAGCAAATGAATGCCCCCAGCGGGACTCGAACCCGCGACCGCTGGCGCAGATAGTAGGGTCACTACCAACTGAGCCAAACGAGTCGTCGACATTACATTACATCGGCTCGAATGATATTATTACGTACATGCATAATAGGTATATCAGCTAAAAATGTAATTGAGTTTTTATTCTGTGGTCACGGTCACTTAGTGCCAAGATGCTCTTTTATTATAGAAAACGTACCTTATTAAAATTTAAAAAAAAAGTGTTCATAACCTTGTAATTTGTTTTTATTTGTAATTTTCATTTTATCTGTGTTAGGTGTTTATAATATACCTATAGTTACGTCTGTATCTTTTTTGAAATTCACTTTATCATTCAGTATGTAATATGTACGTATAGCTATTTTAAGTAGGTATTAATTTAAGTTTCATTTACTTGTATTTGAGATATTTTGTAAATATTTTGTGGGTATCCACTATACTATACACATATTCTACATAATTTTAGAGTTTAATATATAATATATAGTCTATTTCTGTCACAAACATAGATTTTATATACTTGTCAGGGTTCATTTTATATGACATGGCGCTTTATAAATATGTTTTAAAATATTTATGTGGAAGTAGACGTTTTATTATTTTTATTTTATTCAGGAGAGAATTAATTTATAGTACAAACACTGCCTTACTATAAACATATTTTTCAGTTTCAGTTCTTCTAAAAATTGTAATAATTTTATGCTGAATAAAATATTTTGAATTTGAAAAAAATTGAATATTAAAGTCTATTTCTTTAGTATTATATTTGATATAGTAATTTTATTATAAAGTCATCATAAAGTGTTTATAAAAGAAAAAGTATGAATAAAAGAAGCTAAAACTTAATTTCTTACCCGACCTCGCCAGAAGAAGGTTATGTTTTTCGAGAGTATGTATGTATAATTGTTTGGCACGCTCTGTGGCCTGAAATGCTCGATGGATTTTGGCTTCAAAAGTGTCGTTAGATTCGTATTAAATTGTGAAAGTGACACCGGGTATAATTTTTGCATCAAAACACTACATATTTTAGGGTTTTTCATTTCCAAATTACACAGAAAAGCAGTTAGGTTCTTTAGTTTTTTAATTATACTCACTTGTTTTACACAGAATTTTTCGTCAAGAAGATTGCTCTTATTCGTTGAATGAACAAGGATGTTGGACTTTACATTTGTAAAAACTGTTCAGATATTTTAAGCAAATATAAACGTTCTAGATTTTTGTTATAAATCATACTTTTTTTAATCGTTTACAGGATGTTTCTGGGAAATAATGCAATAAAAAACTTAAGTAAACATTTACCTAATATATTTTTTTAATGTAACAAGCATATTTTAATTCACACTTATTACATATAGGTATTGTGATCAGAGTCAAATTACTCTTCGAGGTAAGGATTAAGGTCTTCAGTGATATATTTGTTGGCTGGAACTTTATCACACATATTCACTACAACATCAACGATCAACTCCATTGCTTTGTCCATGAATATAGGTCCGTATTGCTTCATAGTTTCCTTCCAATTACCATTTAAATAGGACGTTAATATTTCACCTATAAAATAGTTTTATTAGTTAATAATGTGAACATATAAAAATATATAATGAGTAGGCGCTGTCTGTTACAACTATTAAAACTTATTAATAGTTTTAATAAGCCTTTAATACGTCATATACGACGTAAGATTATGTAAAAAAACACGAGTAAATGTTGTATAGCAGATTATGATTATGATCTATGGCGACCCTGTCAAGTCGACTAAATGACGATTTTATAAAGGACTTTTTAAACATTATAATATGTTTCATTCGCCAAAAATAAATAAAAGCTTATACGATTTTGTTAATGGTTGCCTGGATTTAAATGTCATTTAAGAGAATGGTTATTATCTAAGGAAAAGTGATAGAATGAAGATTTGGATTGAAAGGAAGACGGAAGCCACGAGTTACGGATAAGTTAAAAATTTATATCTACATTATAAAAATCAAAAAGAGTTGGTGTTTTAAAATCAAAAAAAGGAAATTCTTTTAGAATACTCATTTTATAATACTAAAATACTTACTGAAGTCATTGTTAGCAATAATAACTTTTTCTAATATAAAATGCGCATTTCCAATGTCATATGTGTATTTAATATTTTTCTTAGGAAGCTGGAAATAAATGTTACCATCTCTCTTTGTAACATGAATTGAGAATTCGATGTTTATATTCAACTTTTCTGTAAATTATAAAACACCATTTAGTTTGTAACATATATCTAGCGGACCCAACAGACGTTGTCCTTTACGCATGCGCAAAACAACGTTGTCTGGCAATGACTTATTTATAATTAAATATGTAATTTATTGTCTAAATGTATAAATAACTAATTCATTCAAAAAATACATTTTGTAGTGGACCGGATTGTGAATCTAAATTATTCTCGAATGCACTCGAACACACACAAAACATTTCATCAAAATAGGTACAGCCGTTTAATTTAATGAGCCGCCGAAGCCGAAGTTTAATTACACACACATGCACAGAAGTATATTATACTCGTATATAATGTCTAATATAATATATGAAAAGAAAAAATACTTCAGTCCAGGTAACGAATCATTTCTTTGTTCAAGAAGAATAAAAAAAATAAAATATTTTATTTTTATATAATCAACATGAACAACAACAAGAGATATAGAGCTTTTATATAATATTATTTTATGTCAAAAATTTATAAGTATTTTTCTATAATAATAATTAATATGTTAGCATTTACTTATGTTGTAAATGATATTTTCTTTAATAAAATGATAATAAACATAACTTACCTAGTTTTATTTTAGATCTACCTTGACCGTTTAGAGTATTGCTACCAATAATACTTTGCAACTCCGAATTTTCTCCAGAAACTTCGAATTGACCTTTGAAAGTTAAAGCATCACACGTGACGTTCAAAAATCCTCTTCCTTTTTCCAATTCGATTCTAAAAAATAAAGTGTATTAACATCATTACATATTATAAAACAAAGTCCTCCGCGTCTGTTTGTCTGTTCGCGATAAACTCAAAACCTACTCACCGATAGATAGAGCGGTTTTCGAGGAAGGTTCTAATATATAATTAATTAAGTATTTTAATTTATTTTGTATAGGTACATTGGCTAAAATATCAGAACAGCTTTCAACAAAAACGCTACCTAAACCCTTTGAAATATAACAAAAAGATGTATATGGTGGAATTTTGTATCTAATATAGGTCTACGGAAAAATCCACGATGGCATATGGGTATCTCTTAAGAATAGCATACTATATCCATTTTAATACTTTAAAATATGGGCAATTATAAAGCAGTAATTGGAATGCTATTTACACAAATACGGTATTAATTAAAATTTTAAATATGTTAGAGGTTTTAAGCATTTCATGCACATTATTTTTAATCTTTTACTCCATATAACTTAAATAAATGTCTTAGGAGTAATCCCAAAAAAATTACGGACGCGAGAATAAAGTTCATGCGCCTCACATCGTTCGATGCAATCGCCGAGCCTCTCCCCGCACCGTCACTAGTTATGATTAATAAATTTTAAAAAAGAAATGATATGCACATAATTATTATATAGATATCAGAATATTATGAACAAAGAGGAGGTCTTCCTTTTCTCGATAATCCATATAAATATTTTCGTCGTTTAAAAATCCTATGCTTCTACCTGCCCTATATGCATATATTAGAATGCTACTGTCTTCGATCATAGTTTTATTGAGAATAGAAAATATGCGACATAATATATAATCAGCCGACTAGATCAATGAAAATGCTTGTAACATTACCTGTAGATAAATTTTGGATAAACCTAGATCATAATAGGTAATAGGAGAATAATATTCCCAACATGAGCCAAAAATATTTTCGGTCGAATCCTGCTTTTGATGAACGACTTCCTTATAGATATCATTTATAATATATAATTGAAACTGTTTTGTTTATACTATGAGTATTTAAATCATTTGCATGAACTGGCGATAAGTTTTGTAACTTACTTGAATTTATTGAATACGCAGTTTGACACGCCTTTTGCTGTGCCTTCGGTAATAGTGAGTGTGACATCTTTCATGATAGTTACAGGTGTACGTGGCATTTTGAAAGGATCTAGTGGAGGAACTCCTAATTCTTCGCTTCCAGTGTCCTTAAGGCTTTTCATTGTATATTGATAAAGTCCTTGTAAACATTCTTCATCGTTTATACTACATGGTGTAAGAGTATCCACTGAAATTAAATACGTATATTAAAATCGATTACCGTGATCAAGTTTTGTCTTAAAATAGTACATGTTACATTTAATAAAACGGACATTATGGTCCATAATTTCGCTAGACCAAATCATGTAATTATTTATTTATATTTAAAATGAAAATTAAGTTAAATAGAAAATCATCACTTATTTTACGCTTAGCGTTATTAAATTGAATTGTTTACGTGCAAGGAATCACACAAACTATTTTGACTAATGCACAGCACAATTTGAAGCAGAGTTCTTGCGGCTACACTCCCTCAATTTTTCAATCTCTTATCAATTTAAAATAAAATCTTATTATATTAAATAGGATATAAGAGATTAAGAAAAAATTAAAAACAATTTTATTTAAGATAATCATTTTAGCAAATTTTTGAAATACACATTTCTAAATACTAAATTATATTAATAGGTAAAATTTTCTCACCGAAGGAAGCGTCACAGAAAATAAATGAAGAAAATGTAAACACTAGTGCGCTTACTGTGAACATTTTGTATCCTTGTATCGTACCAAAGTAATCCGAAATAACTATATTTGACGCATTTATATATGCATCGGTTGAGGTAGGCACCTCAAAAAGCTACACAAAAAAGGCTATAACGTAACCTTTTTGAAAAATCCATGGATTATTTTGAGCATACCTAAATATATAAAAGGTTATTCGTTCATTCACTCATCACAATCAACCTGTTTGCTGTTTTAAGAAAGACTCTTTAAGAGGAGAAAAGTTCTTTTTAATCCATAAATTCAAATATATAATATTTCTACTGCGCTTTCTAAGTTTAGGGTGTCCGGTTCAGGGTTATAAGTAGTAAGTATAAGGGTAAACTTCCCTTCCATGGGTTGGCTTTATCCTACAGATTGTAATGAATAATGTCCACACACTACGTTGGAGACAATCTTTGGACTGAGAAATCCTACTAATTTAATTTAGGAGCGTTTTTTTGGTGCGTCTAATCTTTTTTTTTTTCAAATAAAAGTTGCCTAAGCTACTACTTCTAACTGATAAGGCAGATAAAAGTGTAGAAAATTATGCTTTCTAATAATTACTGTAAATAATTGCAATTACACATTTAGTAAAAAGCTGTTTTTATGTATAATATGTATAAATAATAAAAACTATGAACATCAGCCTTTTGGTAATAAATTTTATGAGGTTGATGTTTAAACAAGTTCGGAGAGGACAATTGATTGAATCCATATCTTTTGTAAGGCAATATTTTTCATCTTTACTATTGAATCGTATTGGTTCTGTCAGTAATAAGTTTTAAAAAAAACCACTATTTTGACAATAGTATCTACTTCTAACAAGCTTTTGTAATAGGAAAAGTTGGGCGTCTCGTCAAACCGAAGCTACTTGCAAAATTTTAGCTTCTAATCATTATATGATTAACAATGACATAAAAACATATAAAAACGCAAAAACAATTTATAATTTACTTCATTTAAAACGCTAGGTACCTATTGGACTTTAGTTATTAGATTTTATAATAAAAAAATAATATACATACACAAACTTGTTTCTGACCGCAGATTTACATGTAAGCTGGCCTTACTTTCGTTTAACATTTTTGATCAGCGTTCATTTATTTAATTATATTTTAATCTATACCTCTACGAATATTATAAAGAGGAAATATTTGCATTTTTGTATGTAACGAATAAACTCAAAAAAAACTCTGAACCGATTTTAATGAAATCTGGTACACAGATAGTCTAGTGTAGTAGACAAAGGCTACATTTAAAGGCGAAAAAAGGGCTGTAAGGGGTTGAAATAGGGGATGAAAAGTGGCTTGAAACTTATTATTTAGGCTTTTGATTAGATATAAATAAGTAAGACATTCAAAGTTTGTAAAAATTGTATCCTAAAGGGAGTACCTAGGGACGAATAAAATATTATTTAACGCCGAAGAAAACGGTTAATTTTACTATTACCTGACTATCTTGACTTTGAAATTTTGTGTTTTATATTTGAGGAATGCCATAATAATAAAAAACTACAATACAATAAATACTGTAAATAATCATACATGTTTTGACTTTATTAAATATTGATATATTATATCTTTTTGTAATTTTGTTGACTACTTGAACCCCGCTGAGTTATAGGCCCTCATTTTCGGCGTTACCGTCAAACCCCGCTGGCTGCGATAAGTACTACCTCGCCCACTGTGCTTTTATTACATATTATACGAACAAATCAGTTTACGCTAAATGACTGATCCATGCAAGCTTTAGTAATTTTATCAACATATAACAACAAAAAATTTTAATTAAATTACGATAATATTAATACTAAAAAATGCACGAAAAATTACTACATATTACTTTTCAACCGACTTCCAAAAGGAGGAGGTTATCAATTCGTCTGTATTTTTTTTTTTATGTTTGTTAGCTCATAACTTTGAACTGGGTGAACCGATTTTGATGATTCTTTTTTTATTTGAAAGGTAGTGCTTCCCATGTGGTCCCATTTTAATATTTTTCAGTTCTGACAATGGCATCCATGAGAAAACCATAAAAGTCTCAAATTTGCATTAAGTATTTGCGCGACAAATGGACGAATAACTCAATATCACGCCGACCCATTTCGATGATTCTTTTTTTAATGGAAAGGATATACTTCAAGGGTAGTTTGATGAGAGTTTGGTAAGGTTCTGATGATGGGATCCATGACAAAGTATCGAAACTCTTCAATTCTTAGGAGCAAATTAACGATGCTCGGCCGAATCTTTTATAAACTATATGGATATTTGAGTCACGAACCGTAACTGATGATGGAAGATACAACTCCTCAACTGTTAGCAGTTTTTTCAAAATAATACGCAATTATGGACCGATAGTTGTATACTTTCAGGCTATAAGGTTTACCTCATAATAGAAGGAAATTTTTATAGTAATTAACACAATACGTATAGATCTACTTTCCGCTAAAAATTTAAAAATAAATTATTTTTAACAAAAAAACAAAAACCGACTTCCAAACTTAATAAATCTAAACTAAAAAGTAGAAAATAACACTTTTAAGGACTTTCTTAATTTTGAAGTCGGTGCCAGCCAAAGCAAAATAACCCTTAATAGATACATATTTGGTTAATCTATCAATTTGTAAACATAATCAAAATACCTGGCTGGCACCGACTCCAAAATTAAGAAAGTCCTTAAAAGTGTTATTTTCTACTTTTTAGTTTAGATTTATTAAGTTTGGAAGTCGGTTTTTGTTTTTTTTGTTAAAAATAATGTGTAATTTAAAAGATAATTAAAAACCAGTGAACTATGTATTTTTAGTATTATTTGCCACAATCGAAGTACTAATAAGTGTATGATCACGTATTTTGGTCCAAAGAATCTTTATGTATTTCAATACATTGGTATCATACATTAATATTATATCAGTACATATAAATAAAATTGATGCGTCTGTTAATTTAAATTAACAGCTTATTACTAAATGCATATGGAACTATATACGGTACTTTGTGGTAAATGTGGTAAATTTTTGTCTGTCTGTTTGTTCCGGCCAGAGCCAGCGTTAGGACTACCAGCGCCCTGGGCAAGATTTTCTACGGCGCCACTGAATCGATAAATTCTGAGTCTTAAAAAAAAGGTCAACTCCACTGTTATGAAATTAAGCAATTGCCCATAAAATTACAAGAAACCATCTGCTGTGTTCGTGTCGAAACACCTAAATAAAGCAGTACTCTAGCCAATCCGCGTCATCCACGTCCCCGTTACGTCCCCCTTAAAACTGCTGTACCCGCGCCAAGGAGAGGGATGTAGATGAGAAGAGAATGCAGGGCGAAAAGTGATAATTCTGCGCCTCAAAACAGAATCTACTTACTATAGTAGTGTTATTACCTCGCTGCAGACTCGGCCATAAATCATTCAAGTGTTTCGCACTCTTTCCCACTCACGGGCCTTATGGCACGGCATTATGCATTACTACACTGTGCATTACTGCAGTCGATGAGTGATATCGATAGTTCTTTTTTTGTAGGTATCTTTATAAATGGGTGAAAGAAATAAAAACACGTTTATTTTACATGTAATGGTCTTATTTATTTTTGTAGCGATTTTAATATGCTTAATAGCACAGCACAACTAAAATAGTTATACTAAATAGGCTAAACATATTTGCTAATTACCCTCTTTAGTTTTTAATAATTAGTTAGTTAAACACATTAGTACCCATTAGTTACCCTGCATACCTAATGAATGCAGTATGTTTACGTCGTAACCTTGATGATTCCGTTATCGATAACGGCCTTGCGCGCGCGCAACTATCGCACTTCCCTAGTCCGATTATGATTTATGGCTGAGTCTGCAGCGAGGTAATAACACTACTATAGGGAGGATACCGAGTCGGTCGAATAAAACCGAGTCGGTCCATAGGCTCCGAGGTACGAGGAGGGCATCCCTATTGATGGGCTAGTGCTACGATAGAAGCTGCAAATACTCGGCCTTAATGAAGTCCGTAGGAATGGTTTCGCGGAGCTGGGAGCGTCAAGAGGACTCACTTTGCTCTATTCCGGTAAGAAAGATAGAGACAACTCCCGAGAACACGGCGTGGGACTTTTTCTATCGGATGTGGCGAAGAGAGGCCTTCTGGACTGGAAACAAATCTCAGACCGAATCATAACAGCCCACTTCTACACCAAGGCCCGGAAAACCAGCATTGTCCAATAATATGCGCCTACTAACAGTGCAAGCGATGAACTCAAAGACAATTTCTATAGTGCGTTGAACGCCACGAGAATGATGAACGTTTCTTGAGTTCTTTGAGTTTTGCCAGAATAATAGTCCAACCATTGGAGGCACTTTATTCATACACGGAGATCACCATAAGTACAAATTGAACTCACCCGATGGTATCACAAACAACCAAATTGACCATCTGGCCATCAGTTCTAAATGGCGAACATCTTTGTTAGATTTCCGAAACCGAAGAGATGCTGATATCAAAAGTGACTACCTATTAGTTGCAGAAGTGCAACTTAAAGTATCGGCATCCTGTACTAAAATCGATAAAGCGAACATGAGTCAACGATTTGACGTCAACAACCTCGAGAACCCAAGTATTGGTGACGCTTATTAACTAGAGCTCCAAAATAGATTATCTATTTTCGACAAGAATCCCACAATAGTCGACGTGGAGTGGAATCAAAATGGTCTGCACAGAGACCAGCTCTGTCGTTCTCGGGCGTAAAACTCACGCTAGACAAAAATAGATGTCGCAATAAACGTGGGACCTCATCGGACAACGGCGAGCGGCAACTTCACCTCAAACCTATTATCCCAAGTAGCAAAGATGTACAGGAAGATCTTAAACTGAAATACTGACAGATCCGCAAAAGTATCCATCGCAGCATCGTTCGGGATAAAAGAGCGTGGGCTCATGGTATTGCACTCAAGGAGTATCCAATAGAGTATACCAATCTGAAGAAGATGTACAAAGCTACGAGGGCACTAACAGCGAAACGAAGTGGAAGAAACCGCTGAAGTGTAAGGAGGGCCATCTTATTGTGACATTGGAAGTGCAAATATAGATAGCCCTGAGAATACCACACCCGACGATCACCAGCCTCTGCAAAGTCTGAACATTGACTGCTCCCACCAACCATAGATAAAGTTATCCACGCCAATTACTCGCTAAAAATAAAAATCAAAATCAAAATATACTTTATTCAAATAGACTTTTACAAGCACTTTTGAATCGTCACTTTTACATTATTATATAATATTTAAATTAAATGTCAGTCTGTAAGTCTGGGACAGGACGACTCGGAATGCTGTTCTGCCGAGAAGAGCCGGCAAGAAACTCAGCAGTTGCTCTTTTCAAAAAACATTTGATTACAATATTTATTGCATTACAATATTTATCTATTTATCCCACGTGAGACACAACAAGACATTAATCCCACACATTTACATCTTCTAAGTATTCACTGATGGTGTAATAAGCTTTATTCAATAATGTATTTTTAATTTTAGACTTAAATTGCTCTAAAGGCAAGCTCAATATGGGCTGTGGAATTTTATAATACATACGTACACCTTGCCCCATAAACGTTCTATTTACTTTTTGAAGGCGAAAACTGGGTGTTACAAGTTTATCCTTATTTCTAGTATTTATACCGTGTTTGTCGCTATGTCTTGAGTAGTCATTAATGTTTTGTTGAACAAATATAATATTACAAAATATATATTGCGAAGCAACTGTAAGTATAACTATTTCTTTAAAAAGTTCGTGGAGAGTATCCCGAGTTTTTATGTTATAAATAGCCCGAACGGCCCTTTTTTGAATTATAAATATGAATGTAATGTCCGCTGCATTACCCCACAATAAAATACCATATGCTAAAATGCTATGGAAGTAGCTAAAATAAACAAGTCTAGCAGTATCAACGTCTGTTAGTTGCCTGATTTTTTTCTGACAGCGAAAACAGCGGAGCTCAGTCTACTAGCAAGAGAAGAGAGATGAGGACCCCATTGCAGACCTGAATCTAATGTCAAACCCAAGAAAACCGCGGAATCTATCGTATTTAATGTATCGTTATTAAGAAATAAGTTGAATTTCTGACTTTTTACATTCGGTAATAAAAACTGCATATATTTTGTCTTTTTGACATTTAAAGCCAGATTATTAATGCTAAACCAATGAAGTATATGCGATAATGCACTATTCACTTTGTCGTAATTATTTAACTTTCTATCAACTTTAAAAATTAAGGAGGTATCATCCGCAAAAAGTACAATATCACAAAACTTGTCGGCATAAAATGGGAGATCATTAATATAAACTAAGAACAAAAATGGACCCAGGATAGATCCCTGTGGAACACCCGTTCTAAGAGGAGATCCAGAAGAATTAACATTATTTACCGCGACCTCTAACACCTGAACCCTGACACTGAACTCTACCACTAAGATACGATGCAATGAGATCAAGAGCAACACCACGAACACCGTAATGAGTCAATTTAAGCAAAAGAGTTTCATGCTCCACACAATCAATTTAGATTTACAAAAGTACTTTGCAAAAATATTTTGAATATGCTCTCGACGGCCGTCGACCCCCTTATACGCAGAGAGCAAGCAGGATTTCGGCCCAATCGATCGTGTACAGATCAGATCAACGCCCTCCCTATATACTATAACTATAACGAATATATATACTAGAACAGGCAACGAGAGGCAAAAAAGGCATGGCAAATGGAGATGATCTAACTTTTGTAGATTTCAATAAGTCTTTGATACGGTGACTTGGGCAAGCATTCGGCCTCGATTACGCCAAATTGGCATCCCCGAGTAAATAATTAACATCACTAGACCCTTATACAAGAATTATTTTTGTAAAGTGACTCATAACGGGCTCATTTCAGAGAAGTGAGGACGAAGTGGTAAATAAATAAATAAATAAATGAAGACCGTACTATACGGGTGTGAGACATGAAAGATCATCAAGAACATCTCGCAGTAACTCCCAAGTCTTTGTGAATCCTTTGGAATCCCCAAGGAAGCCATCAGGAAAACCTAAAGCGAAATCAAACCCGAAGCTCAAGACCAAACGGGAAGGCGATGCGCTGTGGACGCCCTCTGCCCATTCGTACCCGGCGCCCGGGGCGGTCGCCCCAACGCGCCCGCGCCTCCCTAACGCCGGCCCTGATTCCGGCTAATCTCTGAAACAGCTGGACCGATGTTGACTGGTATTTTACTCTCAGATAGCTAATGTTATAAAGAGTAACTTAGGCTGCTTTTATTTTAATAAATAATAAAAAAAAAAAACATTTCCACTCATCAATCCACTTCCAAAAAGAAGGAGGTCCTCAATTCGTCTGTATGTTTTTTTGTTAATGTTTGTTACCTCAGATCTTTGAACTGGATGAAACGATTTTGATGATTCTTTTTTTATTTGAAAGGTGGTGCCTCCCGTGTGGTCTCGTTTTAATTTATTCGAGTTCTGACAGTGACATCCATGAGAAATGTATAAAAGTCTTAAATTTGCATTAAGTATGTGCGCGACAAATGGACGAATAACTCAATCACGGCAACCGATTTCAATGATTCTTTTTTTATTGGGAAGTATGTACTTCAAAGGTAGATTGATGAGAGTTTGGTAAGGTTTTAACTATGGGATCCATGTCAATGTAACGGAGCTCTTCAATTCTTAGGAGCAAATTAACGATATTCGGAATCTTTTATAGGCTATACGGATATTTGAGTTACGTAGGTACCGTAACAGATGATGGAAGTTACAATTGCTCAACGGTTAACAGTTTAAAGAAAATTCTTTCAATATAATACGCACTTATGGACCGATAGTTGTATACTTTCAGTCTATTAGGTTTACCTGATATTAGGAGGTAATTTTTTATAATCATTAACGTCTGGGAGTTAGGTGAAGTGAATGTGGACAAATCTCCATTGCCTAATAACGTTTATTTCTAAACCTCGTTTATTCATTAACTTATTAGAACAGTGGTTTATTAGGCCTACCCAATACTTATCTAAATTATATTTTAGTAAAATACAAATCTTAGTTCCGCTAAAAAATTAAAAATAAATTAATTTTAACTGTGCAAGCCAAAGCAAAATAACCTTAAACAGATACATATTCGAAAGTCCATTGCAAAGGCAAGATAAATTCGTCCGTACCGGTTGGCACTGACTCCAAAATTAACTAAATTCTTAAAATTATTATTTTCTACTTTTTAGTTTAGATTTGTTTAGTTTTGAAGTCGGGGTTTTGTTTTTTTTGTAAGTATTTTAACTTACGCCCAGCGAAGCGGGCCGGGTTTGCTATAGTCGTAAATAAAATCCCTATTATTCAGTATTACTTATTGATTTGGTGCATGACAAAGTTAAATCACAGACACGTGTTGTTAAATTTACTTATCTAAACGTTCATGGTCAGATATTGGCAACAATGTGAAATAATTTGACAAAAATATAACTTCTAAATCTATTAAACAGTCGTCGGTTTACTGCAAGAACTCACTAATGGCAAAAAATCACTAAGTACGTTTATTACTCCTTGAACATCGTCTTGACGAGCTCTATATAATGCTCACTCATTTCTAGCTGTTCTAATTTGAAAGTTATAACGCCAACATAAAGTTGATAATTACGTTTTTGGTACTTTTGGTTTTATAAAAATCGTTAAGTCACTTTGTAAAATTTTAAAAAATCAAAATAGTGAAATAATGTATATTTTCGTTTTTATAAAACTCATTTATGTGATTTCGTGATTTTTTTAAATATGACGATTACGAAAATCACCTTAGAATGAAACTTGGTAAAATTCATTAACTGCGCTTAATTACTTATTAAAAACAATAATGTTAAAATGTTAATAAGTCATGTTAAACAATTTTAATGGATTCTATCAAATCAAGTAAAGTGTGGCAAAGATATTAAAGTTAGTTTGTCAAGAATTAATTTTTATTTTAATTATTTATAATAAAATAGTAAATTCATTTTTATAACGATTAAAAGTAGTTAGAAACTTAGGTATGATTACAATCATTGTCCCTCCATTTTATTATTTAGTGAATTTTGTTTACTATAGACCAATAGATTATTATTTATTATTGTATTTAATGGGTATGATACCGAGGTCGTCCCTAGCTACATCGACCAGTTCTGATACATTGTCGCTCCCTTTAAAGTTAATTTAGATTTCTTCGCGTAGTCTTTTTTCAAGTGGTGTCACAGTGTTTGTTATCGAACTCCTCCGAAACGGGTTGACCTATTCTTATGACTTTTTTTGTGTATATTTGTTAGGTCTGAGAATACGTAGACTTTTTTATTCCGCTAGGTAATAAGGGTGGCCCTCTACAGATTTTTTTATTTTTTGGCCAAATTTTTATTTTTTATTTTTTTATGATTTGTCATCAAAAAAATCTCATAAGCCCTAAATTTTCATCCCTCAGGCAAATTCCCTGTGGGAATTGCTAATATTTGTATAATTGATATGTTTTCAATTTGAATTTAAGAAGTATTAACTATTCAATAAAGGTGTTTATTTCCTACTTAGGATTTTTCGTAAAGAAGATTGCTCTAATTTATTTAGAAAACTGAGATGTACTTTTGTAAAAAAATGTTTGAATGTAAAAAAACTGTTCAAATATTTTTAATATAGCTAATATTATTTTTAAAGCTTTAGGCTATAAGGCTAGCCGCAAGGGTAATGTAATAAAATTCTTAAGAAAACATTTACTTGATTTTTTTTATTGTAAGAGAAATATTCTTATCCACACTCCACATCCACCACACACATTGTGATCAGAGTCAACTTAATGTCTGACGTAAGAGCTTATGTCATCAATAATATATTTGCTTGCTGGAATTTTGTCAAAGACATTCGATACAAGATCCACGAACAAATCCAGTGCTTTGTCCATGATTATAGATCCAAATTGATCCATAGTTTGCCTCCAATTAGTATTAAAATAGGATGCTACTATTTCACCTAAAAATAAGTTTTATTAGTACATAATATGAAAATATAAAATTATTTTAAGCACTGTCTGTCTTTAAGACGTTTAAAGCTTATATCTTTGCTATGAACGTGATAGATGTAAAGCATTCGACACTTTGATAAACAAAAAAAAACAACATATATCCCAGTAATCTGTGCTCAACTGGCACGCTTTTAAGCCATTAAACAAGAGAATTGAATTGAACATATATCCCGTTCAAATAGAGCGCGAATTTTTAATTTATATATATTTTTACTTTTAACAAAGTTTTATTTCGCACCAAAAATAAATAAAGGCTTATACGATTTTGTTAATGGAATTTATATGGATTTAAATGTAATTTATTAAGATATTGTGCATTTTGTCTTAGGAAAAGAGAAAATATTTAGATTGAATAAAGATTGAGATTGAAGTCAAGCGTTATGTATCTAATAATATATTATCCAACATATTTTTAAAATTAAAATAATTAAAATCTTTTCGAATACTTATTTTACTTACTAAAGTCCGTGTTACCAATCACAACATTTTCTGTTATAAAATGCGCATTTTCAATGTTATATGTATATTTAATATTTTCTTTAGTAGCCTTGATGTAAATTTCACCATTTTCCTTTGCCACATACATCGTGAATTCGACGTTAATATTCGTGTTAGCTGTAAATTACAAAAAAAAAAGATTACATAATATATATTATACTACCAAAACACCCTCCCTGCGCTCGACTTTTCCCTTACGTATGTTATTATATCTACATTTCTTTTTTTAATAATAATACCTTTAATTTAAGAAATCATCAATCATCAAGTCATTACAGTGTTATAATATGCTGAGCATTCCCAGTTAATAATCCGAGACGCATATATATATATAATAAATTACTAAAATATATATGCCGAAAATGAGATTGGCTATCGAATAATGGATCCCGACTGTTCAGTTGTTATGTTCCATTATTAGAATATATTTTATTTTCTTCAATAGTATTCATTCAATTCATTCTTTTTAATTTTTTATAATTACGCAGTCGGGTTTTTGATTTTTTAAATCATTTTTATAGGAATAACTCGCACCTTCCTAATTGATTTAAAGATTTCTTATATATGGTAACAATATAACACTTTATAGCGATAGCGTTATAAAGTTAAGTACAACTAAATCTGGACGGACCGCATAGCGAGAAAACTAAAGTAGTTTTCTCGATATGCGGTCACAGGCGGACCAACAGATAGACAGAAAAATATTCTAAAAACTTTAGATTCGGCCTTGGTATCGATAATGACTTTATCAATAGGATTTTTCAAAATTTATTTCATGTACAGATTTGATTCAGAATTTTATCATATTATGCATAGAATATAGATGCAAGATTAGTTATTTTATTTTGCACAAGAAGTATTGTAATTTGTAAACAAATGAAAATATTGCAATTCCTATTTTTAATTGTTTATTCACTCCAAGAGATATAGAATTTTAATATTATAATATTATATTGTAAGTTAGAAAATAATTAGTTCTTTCTTCTATAAATAATAAAAACTTCCTGCTAAAGTTCGGTAAGATATGTTTAGTTATAAATGTTATTGTACCTTTTATCTTTAATTTGATAAATTGATAATAAATAATACTTACTTAGTTTTATTTCGGCTCTACCTTGACCGTTTAGATTATCGGTGCCAATAAGACTTTGAAACTCTTGATTTTCACCAGAGACTTTAAAGACACCTTCAATAGATAAATCTTCACACGTGGCATTTATGAAACCTCTTTCTTTTTCCCAATCGATGCTAGAAAATAATTATTACAATTATAAATCAATAAAAATAAGTAGATATTTTGTTTATCAAAATATTATGATCCATCGATAAGCCATGTAAATTTTTTCGTCCGTTAAAAAACCTCATAGTAATATTAGTATGCTCCTGTCTTAGGTCATAGTTTTATTGAGAATAGAGAATCTTGAGAAATATTACGAATATCTTTAGTTAAAAAATTGTGTGAGCGACATATTATGCAATCGAACGACTAGATTAATGAGAGTGCTTGTGACATTGCCTGTACATTAAATTTGAATGTTCCCAGATGATGAAAGGAGAAATAATTTGTAAATTGATTTTCATAACAAGCCGCAAAAAGCTAGTTTTAACGGAACCCTGCATTAAATAAACTGGTAACGGCTTCTTCATCAATACATATAAATAAATTTTAATATACCGTGAGAACTTCTAGAAAGCAAATTCCCCTCTTTCGAATTAATAAACGTAGATCGAACCTAGGAAAAAATGCGCCACTTAACCGAATAGCTAGAACCTATAATTGCATTACATCAGAAAATTTGGGGGGTTGACATTTTGCATGACATTTAACGCCGTTAAAACAAAATTAATTGCTCAAGATATTCAAGATAGTAAATTCAATTTTAATGATTTAGTTATTTTTAAATTAAAAATTTTAATAATTTTTTATTCATTTATCTTTGCTATAAAATTTTATTATTTTAATTTGTAATTGGCATTAATTACACCACTACCTGTTATTAAAAGTACAATTATTATGATAAATCATAATAGGTAACCTAGTTTTAAGTATTGTAATGTTGTAACTCTTGTTGGTAGTTCAATAAATAAATAAAATTAAAGTGTCTGTTTTTAATTTCAAATTAATAGCTTTTAACTAATGCTTATGAATGTATTATAAACAGTACCTACAAAAATCATTTTTTAATATTTTCGTCTGTCTGTCTGGCTGTTTGTTCGGGCTGATCTCTGAAATGGCTGGACCGAATTTGACGGGACTTTCACTCACAGATAGCTTATATTATAAAGAGTAACTTAAGCTACTTTTATTTTACTAGAAAATTATAAAAACCGTTTATTTTATTTTAACTTATGCCCAGCGAAGCGGGCCAAGATTGCTAGTAGATAATAAACATAAACATTGCTTAATGCTTATAATTACTACTACTCAACTTTTATTCCTTGAAGTAGTTACGGATGAAGGAAAAAAATTCAAATCTATTATAATACTAGCTGTGCCCGCGACTTCGTTCGCGTGGATGTCGAAACATTTCTTAGTGCGAAACGCTGTTGGAGGATACCGATACAAATCATATTTTTTATTTATGCTAGTGCTTCTTTATAAACAACATTAGCTGTGGAACCATCAATTCAAATCATTATCAATCAAAATAACTTTTCCATCTTCTTGTACGGGGTATGTGCCATCGCCTATTTGTAACAATAAATTGGAAAACTCCTGTGCATTTTCGCAGCCTCCTAACTGTGCACGCATATTTAAATTCAGGTGTGTAGATGAGTGAGACCAAATTCACATAACCCTAATTTTACTTCTGGAATTTCTCTACTTCTTCACTTTAAACTCAAATATCTTTTGATAGACTGAACCGATTGCAATGAAACAAAAACTAAATGTTACTTCAAGTTACGTTCAATCGTTGTGTATAAAAGTTATCAATATTGTTTTCGTACATTTTTCGTGATGCCCAGATAAATAAACAGACAAACCGACAAACCGACAAACAGACAAACAGACAAACAGACAAACAGACAAAAATTCTAAAAATGCTGGAAATGGGTTCTATTGGTTGTCCTTTAACACCCTGGCTATTTTTTTCTAATTTTTTTTTTGATGTACAAAAACGACTTTTCTACAGTTTTATTATATGTATAGATAAATAAGAGTAAGAAACAAAGCGAACTAAAAAATAATGTTGCGTCATCAAATGTTTGCATTTTTTGCACGAACTGGCGATAAGTTTTATGAAAACGCTTAAATAGAACTTACCTGAATTTACTAAACACGCATTTTGCCATGCCCTTCGCTTTACCATCAGAAACAGTAAGAGAGACACTTTTCAAGATAACTACTGATATATCTTTTATCGGCATAGGATCTAGTGGTGAGATTCCAAATTCTTTGACCCCATAAAGTCCAATATTTAACATCATATTTTGAAATAATCCTTTCATACATTCTGCATCTTTAACGGTACATTTTGGGAGAGTGTCCACTGTAATTTAATACATAATATGTTAAAACGATTACTATGAACATAATATTGTCAAAGAATACAATAGGTTTTGAAATATCTGGTTGTATAAAACAGCACTTGTACTTTGTTCTTGGATAATTCCTATTATTGTGATAAATTACTAGACAAAATCATATCATTATTCATACTAAATTTAAAGTGAAGATTAAAGAAATTTAAAAAAATATTATTATATTTCCTCTTAATAAATTAAATTATTTATATTATGGTAGCAAATCACACAAACTATTATAATTTATAACTAATGCATAGTACCTACAACTGTACTTGCTAGTACTGTACTTCATAAGTAGTACGGCAGAGTTTTAATATGATAATAAATAATAATAATAAATAATAGTAAAAATTGCTCACCATAGGCAGCGTCACAGAAAATACGAGTATATAAAGAAAGTGTAAACACTAGTGCGCTTACTGTGAACATTTTGTATTCTTGTATTCTACCAAACTAATCTAAAATATATTTAACGCATTTATATATACGCTGTAAAATACACAAAAACCTATACAAAAACCGGCTAATATATATTTTAATTATTTAATTAACCATTAGGAAATAAATTAAGGATTGTTTTAAGCATATAATAAGGCGCGTCGTGTTAAACGATATGAAAAAAAGGTGCAAAGTTCTTCTTTATTCATGCATTCAAATAGGTATATTTTCTACTGCGTCTTCCAGGTTCAGCGATGTTCGGGTATTTTCACGACACGACACGAGCCATACGGCTCAGTTTACGGTGTCCCTACTTGCTGTGCCAATGCAACAGTAGCGGGTTCAAGTACCGCTGGGGGCATTCATTTTTTCATCACGAATGTTTGTACGCCAGTCATGGAGTTTATTTGTAATCTTCATATAAAAATGTAACTTAAACTAGTTATTTTAATAATTTATGAGGGACTAGGGCATCCTAACCATTATCATGTAAATCAATGTTTATTTTTTATTGAAAATACTTTTTTTATTAAACTTCCCTTCCATGGGTTGCCTTTATCCTACATATCGTAATTAATAATGTCCACACACTATGTTGGAGACAATCTTTGGGCTGAGAAATCCTACTTATTTAATTTTGGAGCGTTTTTTTGAGCGTCTAATCTTTTTTTTTTTTCAAATAAAAGCTGCCTAAGCTACAACTACTACCTGATAAGGCACATAAAAGTGTATAAAATTATGCTTTCTAATAATTACTGTAAATAATTCCATATACATTTGTTAAAAAGCTGTTTTTTATGTATAATATGTATCACTACATAGTATAAAACAAAGTCGCTTCCATGTCTGTCTGTCTGTCCCTATATATGCTTAGGTCTTTAAAACCACGCAACGTGTCGCGAATACCGTAGGGTAGTCGCGAAATAAGTGTTTAAATATTATTTGTCATAAACGTGAGGGTAGAACGATGACAGCTAAATAGAATAGATTGAGATTTGAAACAGACGTGTTCGAAACGCGGTCGTGTACGGGACGCTGACCTGATGAGGTGCGAGCTCCCAAGTGAAAGTATTCTGTGGGTGCGAGGCAGATCAGGCGCAACACCGTGTTTGCCAAGTAAGTGGATTTATTTTACCAGCGTGTGATAATGCAGTGGTGTTGCGTGGGAGCCGTGGTTGCTCATAAATTATATTAAGAGTTTCAGTGCAACTAGTGGAGTTGCGTGAGAGCCGTTGTTGCTCATAAATTATCAGCAGCAACTCGGTGGAGTTGCGTGGGAGCCGTTGTTGCTCATAAATTATCAGCAGTGCAACTAGTGGAGTTGCGTGGGAGCCGTTGCTCATAAATTATCAGCAGTGCAACTAGTGGAGTTGCGTGGGAGCCGTTGCTCATAAATTATCAGCAGTGCAACTAGTGGAGTTGCGTGGGAGCCGTTGCTCATAAATTATCAGCAGTGCAACTAGTGGAGTTGCGTGGGAGCCGTTGCTCATAAATTATCAGCAGTGCAACTAGTGGAGTTGCGTGGGAGCCGTTGCTCATAAATTATCAGCAGTGCAACTAGTGGAGTTGCGTGGGAGCCGTTGCTCATAAATTATCAGCAGCAACTCAGTGGAGTTGCGTGGGAGCCGTTGTTGCTCATAAATTAGATCCTAGAGTGTTGAATTCAGTATCGTGAGTTCAGTCGCTCGTAAATTAGTTTAGCGAGGCTCGGGGTGGCTATAGGGGAGGTTGGAGGCCACTAGCGAGGGTACCAGACCCTCATAAATCAGTTTCTTTTTTATTACCAGCATATCATGTGTACTTACGTCCATCAGTTGCATTATAATTGCGATATGTCGTTATTTTCGAGATATTCGTCTAATACCAACGAACTGGGTACCCGGCGCCCAGGGTATTTGGCGACACAACGGATTTTGATGCGGGTTTTTTTAATAGATAGAGTGATTCAAGAGGAAGGTTTATATGTTTAATACATGCATAATATAGTAGAGAAATACTGATAATTTAAGAGGTTTCTAATGTGATGTCGTAAATAAACACATTTTTTTGCGCTTACATTGTAAACGCTGGCTGAACAAACCCTTCGAGATAGATCAAAAGAATGTAGTACAGTATTGTAGACCTTAATAAGGTCTACAAAAAGTCCACGATGGTATATATCTATCTCTTAGGGATAACCCACAATAACCATTTTTTATCCTTTACTTTTTACGAGAAAAAATGGCTTATTTATGAAGCGATTTTAAGCAATACAGCATTAATCCTTATCTAATCAAGTACCATAAATAATATGTGCATTTAATATAGATCAATATAGCCCTTTACAGCATGTAATTTAAATGAATATTTTCGAAGATATTACAGACTTAAAATGCAGGGACATAGCGGTTGAGGTGGTATTGGCCGGGGGGCCGGCGGCACATGCAAGTGATTTTTTAAGACAAAACGTGCTTTTCAGCATGACAATTTTTTCTCGATTGTATGTTCGTACTTTAGTCGGTATTAAGGTTAATTTTTAAAGCGTACTTATAGTAAGTACATTACGTTACATAGGATTATATTATTAAAACCATAATACTCGTATATCTATATATATATATATATATATATATATATATATATATATATATATATATATATATATATATATATATATATATATATATATATATATATATATATATATATATATATATATATATATATATATATATATATATATATATATATATATATATATATATATATATTTTGTATTTTGTGAAATAATAAATAAAAAAAAACAATTACATCCTACATTTCTTTATCTCAAAAACTAATTTTTGTCCTGCTTTTTTGTTCGCTGGTTTTTTCTAACCCACAATGTTACATCATTTTTGCATTCAGTTTGTATAATTTTCCGTTAATATATTAAATCTCTTGTCACAGTGTTTGTTATCGAACTCCTCCGAAACGACTTGACCTATTCTTATGACTTTTTTTGTGTACATTTGTTATGTCTGAGAATACGTAGACTTTTTTATTCCGCTAGGTAATAAGGGTGGCCCTCTACAGAATTTTTTATTTTGTGGCCAAATTTTAATTTTTTATTTTTTTATGATTTGTCATCAAAAAAATCTCGTAAGCCCTAAATTTTCATCCCTCAGGCGAATTCCCTGTGGGAATTGCTAATATTTGTATAATTGATATGTTTTCAATTTGAATTTAAGAAGTATTCACTATTCAATAAAGGTGTTTATTTTTTACTTTGGATTTTTCGTAAAGAAGATTGCTCTAATTTATTTAGTAAACTGAGACGTACTTTTGTAAAAAAATGTTTGAATGTAAAAAAACTGTTCAAATGTTCAAAGGCTAGGGCAGAGGTCGGCAACCTGCGGCTCGCGAGCCATATGCGCCTAGAAGCTGCGGCTCTTTATTTATTTAATAAATAAAAAACACTCAAAAATCTGAGATCTGAATTAACGAGTATTAGGCACCATTTCTATCTTTTAGCCATTTTTACTTGCTTTTCACCGTACCCCTCTCCCGTGACACGCGTCGTCACAGTCGTTAGTTAATTTGTTGTGAAAAACACTGCTTACATATGAATAAATATATTTTCTCTTATGAATAAGTAGTTTAGTTTTTTTATCAAAAAACTTTATTTATGAAATTACTATTTATGGTTGACAAGAAAAAATTTTGTGGCTCTTTAAAACTTTGAAATTTTGTAAATTGTAATTTTTGACTCTTCCGACTCAAAAGCTTGCCGACCTCTGGGTTAGGGTAATGTAATAAAATTCTTAAGAAAACATTTACTTGATTTTTTTATTGTAAGTGAAATATTCTTATCCACACTTATTACAAATTGTGATCAGAGTCAACTTAATGTCTGACATAAGAGCTTATGTCATCAATAAGAAATTTGCTTGCTGGAATTTTGTCAAAGACATTCGATACAAGATCCACGAACAAATCCAGTGCTTTGTCCATGATTATAGATCCAAATTGATCCATAGTTTGCCTCCAATTAGTATTAAAATAAGATGCTACTATTTCACCTAAAAATAAGTTTTATTAGTACATAATATGAAAATATAAAAATATTTTAAGCACTATCTGTCTTTAAGACGTTTAAAGCTTAAATCTTTGCTATGAACGTGATAGATTGAAGCATTCGACACTTTGATAAACAAAAAAACAACATATATCCCGTTCAAATAGAGCGCGAATTTTTAATTTATATATATTTTTACTTTTTACAAGTTTTATTTCGCACCAAAAATAAATAAAGGCTTATACGATTTTGTTAATGGAATTTTTTACATGGATTTAAATGTAATTTGTTAAGAGATTGTGCATTTTGTCTTAGGAAAAGAGAAAATATTTAGATTGAATGAAGATTGAGGTTGAAGTCAAGCGTTATTTATTACCTAAAGAATATCTAATTATATAATATTATCCAACATATTTTTAAAATTAAAATAATTTTTACTTACTAAAGTCCGTGTTACCAATCACAACATTTTCTGTTATAAAATGCGCATTTTCAATGTTATATGTATATTTAATATTTTCTTTAGTAGTCTTGATGTAAATTTCACCATTTTCTTTTGCCACATACATCGTAAATTCGACGTTGATATTCGTGTTAGCTGTAAATTACAAAAAAAAATTTATTTCATGTACAGATTTGATTCAGAATTTTATCATATTATGCATAGAATATAGATGCAAGATTAGTTATTTTCTTTTGCACAAGAAGTATTGTAATTTGTAAACAAATGAAAATATTGCAATTCGTATTTTTAATTGTTTATTCACTCCAAGAGATATAGAATTTTAATATTATATTGTAAGTTAGAAAATAATTAGTTCTTTCTTCTATAAATAATAAAAACTTCCTGCTAAAGTTCGGTAAGATATGTTTAGTTATAAATGTTATTGTACCTTTTATCTTTAATTTGATAAATTGATAATAAATAATACTTACTTAGTTTTATTTCGGCTCTACCTTGACCGTTTACATTATCGGTGCCAATAACACTTTGAAACTCTTGATTTTCACCAGAGACTTTAAAGACACCTTCAACAGATAAATCTTTACACGTGGCATTTATGAAACCTCTTTCTTTTTCCCAATCGATGCTAGAAAATATATATTACAATTATAAATCAATAAAAATAAGTACATATTTTGCTTATCAAAATATTATGATCCATCGATAAGCCATGTAAATTTTTTCGTCCGTTAAAAATCCTCATAGTAATATTACTATGCTCCTGTCTTAGGTCATAGTTTTATTGAGAATAGAGAATCTTGAGAAATATTACGAGTATCTTTAGTTAAAAAATTGTGTGAGTGACATAATATTATGCAATTGAACGACTAGATTAATGAGAGTGCTTGTGACATTGCCTGTACATTAATGTAATGCCTGTAATTTGAATGTTCCCAGATGATGAAAGGAGAAATAATATGTTGATTTTTTATTACAAGCCGCAAAAAGCTAGTTTTGACGGAACCCTGCATTAAATAAACTGGTAACGGCTTCTTCATCAATACATATAAATAAATTTTAATATACCGTGAGAACTTCTAGAAAGCAAATTCCCCTCTTTCGAATTAATAAACGTAGAACGAACCTAGGAAAAAATGCGCCACTTAACCGAATAGCTAGTACCTATAATTGCATTACATCAGAAAATTTGGGGGGTTGACATTGACATTTAACGCCGTTTTAATTGCTCAAGATACTCAAGATAGTAAATTCAATTTTAATGTATTTTTCTTTTCTTTTAATAAGAATATTGTACTAATCTGGTTGCATACAATTTTTCTTTTTGATTAATTTGCTATGTCTCGTTTTGTTTTTTTTTCTTTAAAATATAAATATTATATCATAGATTATTAAATATTTTAAATTATTTATTATTCATTTATCTTTGCTATAAAATTTTATTATTTTAATTTGTAGTTGTTATTAATTACACCACTACCTGTAATTAAAAGTACAATTATTATGATAAATCATAATATGTAACCTAGTTTTAAGTATTGTAATGTTGTAACTTTTGTTGGTAGTTCAATAAATAAATAAAATTAAAGTGTATGTTTTTAATTTCAAATTAATAGCTTTTAACTAATGCTTATGAATGTATTATAAACATTACCCACAAAAATCATTTTTTAATATTTTTGTCTGTCTGTCTGGCTGTTTGTTCCGGCTGATCACTGAAATGGCGTTACCGAATTTTACGGGACTTTCACTCACAGATAGCTAATATTATAAGGAGTAAGTTAAGCTACTTTTATTTTATTAGAAAATTATAAAAACCGTTTAGTTTATTTTAACTTATGCCCAGCGAAGCCGAGATTGCTAGTACATAATAAACATAAACATTGCTTAATGCTTATAATTACTACTACTCAACTTTTATTATTTTTTGAAGTAGTTACGGATGAAGGAAAAAAATCAAATTTATTATAATATAATTAAGAGTCAGAAACAAAGCGAACTAAAAATTAATGTTGCGTCAAATGTTTGCATTTTTTGCACGAACTGGCGATAAGTTTTATGAAAACGCTTAAATAGAACTTACCTGAATTTACTAAACACGCAGTTTGCCATGCCCTTCGCTTTACCATCAGAAACAGTGAGAGAGACACTTTTCAGGATAACTAGTGATATATCTTTTATCGGCATAGGATCTAGTGGTGAGATTCCAAGTTCTTTGATCCCTTCATGTCCAATATTGAACATCATATTTCCAAATAATCCTTTCATACATTCTTCATCTTTATAGGTACATTTCGGGAGAGTGTCCACTGTAATTTAATACATAATATGTTAAAACGATTACTATGAACATAATATTGTCAAAGAATACAATAGGTTTTGAAATATCTGGTTGTATAAAACAGCACTTGTACTTTGTTCTTGGATAATTCCTATTATTGTGATAAATTACTAGACAAAATCATATCATTATTCATACTAAATTTAAAGTGAAGATTAAAGAAAATTAAAAAACCATCATTATTTTTCCTCTTAATAAATTAAATTATTTATATTATGCTAGCGAATCACACAAACTATTATAATTTATAACTAATGCATAGTACCTACAACTGTACTTGCTAGTACTGTACTTCATAAGTAGTACGGCAGAGTTTTAATATGATAATAAATAATAATAATAAATAATAGTAAAAATTGCTCACCATAGGCAGCGTCACAGAAAATACGAGTATATAAAGAAAGTGTAAACACTAGTGCGCTTACTGTGAACATTTTGTATTCTTGTATTCTACCAAACTAATCTAAAATATATTTAACGCATTTATATATACGCTGTAAAATACACAAAAACCTATACAAAAACCGGCTAATATATATTTTAATTATTTAATTAACCATTAGGAAATAAATTAAGGATTGTTTTAAGCATATAATAAGGCGCGTCGTGTTAAACGATATGAAAAAAAGGTGCAAAGTTCTTCTTTATTCATGCATTCAAATAGGTATATTTTCTACTGCGTCTTCCAGGTTCAGCGATGTCTTGGTATTTTCACGACACGACACGAGCCATACGGCTCAGTTTATGGTGTCCCTACTTGCTGTGCCAATGCAACAGTAGCGGGTTCAAGTACCGCTGGGGGCATTCATTTTTTCATTACGAATGTTTGTACGCCAGTTTATTTGTAATCTGTATGTATTTAAAACTATCTGGTATTCGTAACACAAGCGTCATAGCTTACCACGGAACTAGATGGCGCTGGGTGTATTGTTGTCCCAACATACTTTATTTTATTGTTAAGTACGTAAATTTCTCTTTTCACCCGACTGCGCGATGCAAATGAGTGGTAATGTGTTCATCAGCCTATGTATGTATGTATGTTTGTATGTTCCATTGAAGCACTATACAGACCAAATGCCTGGGCCGATTTTTATGATTCACACGTCAATCGATTCCTCTTAGTCCGGCGAGTGTAACTAAAGACATGACGTTAGTGAAAATTCAATATGGCGACTACTGGACGCTATATTGTGAAAATGAAAAAAATGAAAGTCAACAAACTATGTCAAGTGGGGTATCGTTGTTAAATAGAATAAAAATCATTTGTCGTTTTCTCTCAACATTTTTCGATTCGACTGACCTGTTAAATAAAAAAAATAATAGAAGAAAAAAATGTGGTCAACTTTTTATTTAAAACAAGCTAGTTTACTCATAAGGTATACAATAAAAAAAATCAAAAATCAAAAACCCCGACTTAGTTATTATAAAAAAAATTGAAAAGAAAAAATCCATTTATTACACAGCCAATCTAATTTTTTAATTGATCCCGACTGTTCAGTTGTTATGTTCTATTATTAGAATATATTTTATTTTCTTCAATAGTATTCATTCAATAATATAATATTATAGAGTCTATCTATCTAAGTGCTTGTTTTTTCTTTTCAGTTTTTTTTATAATTATTCGGTCGGGTTTTTAGATTTTTTTATTTTTTTTTTATATCTTAAGCGTTTTCCATGCGGTCCTCCATTGGGAGGTAAACATATAAAAATATAATTTTAAAAACTTATTTTAATTTTTGAGGGACTAGCGCATACTACACCTTACACCTACACCTTATCGTGAACGTCAATATTTTATTGATTAAGAATCTTCTCTCCCACTTGCTGCCTTTGGCCTACAGTTCGCAATGAATAAAGAATCACCGCGAGGGAGACAATCTTTGAGCGTAGGACTTACAAATCCTACGCTCAAAGATTGTACTACTCTAATTTTTTAACACGGTTTGATCGTTTAATAATTGTAGGCGCATATTTTAAAGCGATTACCCATGGTACATTAATACTTTAAGCGTAACTAATAATAAACATCAGGAACATTGATTTACCAATTCAAGACTCATCAAAACCGGGATGAAGAAATAGACGTACAGACATACAGATTGTGTTTGATTGAAAATTTCAACAAAATCACTCCAGCAATTTTAGAACCCATCGTAAGTAGATAGTCTCGTGAAACGCGCGGCTACCTATTTCATATGCACGCTCTTTTCCCTCTCGTTCCGCGTAGCCTGCTGTGCTGCACTTTATTTTTCTATAAACTATTTTGTTAAGATTGACATTTTTAAATACGTTTTATCTTATCTTTTGAAAGGAGTGTTCGATTTGAACTAACTCCCTGAAAAATTTAAAGTTTGTAGCACAAAAAATGAAGAAATTTCATACAAACTTGCGAGAGCCATAAGACCTTATTAATCGGGCTCTGCCACACAACCGTTTTTGGCGTACGTTTACTAACTATTAATCACCTGCCTACCTTTAATGTTTGCAGCACAAAAGTTAAAGGACTTTAATACAAACTTGCGACAGCCCTTAGACCTTCTTAACCCGGCCCTGTTGCAAAATCCATTCTTAGCAGACATCTAATGACTATAAAATATCACCCTGACTATACACTACCTCCCTGCCAAATGTACAGTTTTTAGCACAAATAATGAAGGAATTTCATATAAACTTGCGAGAGCCCTTAGACCTCTTTAATCCAGTCCTGTCGCAAAATGAACCCTGAGGGGATGTCTACAAAATTTTACCTGCATCCCTATCAAAATAAAAAGTTTGTAGCACAAAAAATGAAGGAATTTCATACAAAATTGCGAGAGGCCTTAGACTACCTTAATTCGGCCCAGTCGCAAAATTCGTTCTTAACAGACATCTACTAACTTTTTTAATGTTGAATTATCTCAAGATTAAATCGTTTATCAACCTGTCAGTATCAATTTTATACAACCATTTTTTCGACTATCTACCAAGTTGTTAAGACCAAACTATTTGCAAAATTTTAGCTTGTCATTATTAAAAAACCTATAATAAACGTAAAAATTACAATTTCTTGTAAAACATTTAAAATTTCAATTTACTTGACTAAAATCGCTGTGTAAGACTTTAATTATTAGATTTTTTAAATCAAATCAAAAATATTTTTATTTCGTAGGTAAATCACATTAAACTTGAAATATCATGTCATTTTTGTTACAAAATCATCCCTACGCGACATTGGCGGAATCAATCGTGCCTCACTGGCACAACTGAAAGCCATTAAACTAGTCAAGTCAAGTCAAGTACAAAATCATTATTTGTCTATAATTACATTTATCAATTATTACTTATGAGACAGCCATGTTACAATCCAGCAGCTCAGTCCCAGGGGTTATGTACATCTAAATATTCTGATATTTTATAAGTACCCTTTTAAATACAACCTTTTCTTCAAAACTGATTTATATTCGCTTAAAGGTAAGTTCTGTATGTCAACAGGGACCCTATTGTAAAAACGTACACAGACCTCTAAATGAATTTGTGACTTTATGCAGGCGACTTACATGACAAGCAAGCCTATCCTTATTTCTAGTATTCAAATTATGAGCATCACAATTTTTTTAAATGTGTTTATATTTTTTTTACATAAATAAGGTTTTCCAGCCTTGAAAATACCCTCGATGAGAACACCATATATAAAATAGCAAAGCATCGTCTTAGATCCACTTTAGACATCAAATAC
Organism: Boloria euphrosyne; assembly: GCA_951802675.2. Classification (NCBI taxonomy): domain Eukaryota; kingdom Metazoa; phylum Arthropoda; class Insecta; order Lepidoptera; family Nymphalidae; genus Boloria; species Boloria euphrosyne. The sequence continues at coordinate 5,448,607 of OX637879.1, read as the reverse complement.
AACAAATACATTAAGAATTATCAGGGTATGTTGCTGACGGACAACGAATCTATAAAAAAGGTGGAAACAATACAGTTGGGCCACTGAGAGAACTGTTGACAAGCAAAGACAGATTACAATGGCTCAGATGCACAAGAAGGCCTGACCCCAAAAAAAGTTGGGAATAGGGCAGAAAGAAGAAGAAGAAGTCATAAACAAGGTTTTCATATAATATGTATTGCGATGAGAAGGTCAAAACATTTATTTCCTTGAATTTATTTCTTAATAACATTCTTGGTTCTAAATTATAGATGGCACGAACAGCTCGTTTCTGTAGTGTGAAAATAGTGTTAACATCATCAGACTATGAATAGATAAATAGCTGAAGTAGGCGAGCCTCGCGGTACTTTCGTCCGTAATTTTTTTAACTGCGTATGCTGCAGAACTGAGCTTTATATTTTATTTTTATTTATAGCCAAATAAAAATTTGAGGACCCCGCTGAAGTTTGTTATCCAAGGTAATGCCTAAAAATGCGGTTGTAACCACAGGTTTCAACTCTTCATCTTTTACTACTATATTAGTGTCAACCTGTCTAGCATGTGACAAAGAAAATATTATACATTTGGTTTTCTTTTCATTAAGAAGGAGATTATTCGTTGTGAACCAATCCACTACTTTAGAGATAGCATTGTTAACATCATCAAAAGCAGTCTATGTAGTTTAAAAAGTAAAGAAGTATCATCAGCAAGCAACACAGGTAAATCATACACACTGTAGTTAAATTCACATACCTAAACGTTTGTACGATATCATGGCCAGATTGGCAACTATGTGAAATAATATGGCAAAAAGACAACTTCTTATTCTATTAAATAGTAATCTAAGCTACAAAAACTAAAAAGCTGAGAGCAGCTTTCATAAAAAAGTATTTTAATCTACTTAAAGTACCCATTAATTAATCATGCATGCTTTCCTATGCACTATACTGTAAAATTACGTTTTTATTAATCGTATTACAAGTGCACTTGTACGAGTGCTAGATCTGGCTAATTTCTAAATATTTGTTTTGCGTTGGGGAAATAATAATAGAATAAATAAAAATAAAAAAAGTGCGTCCGTACAAAGTACACGTCATGTCAGAAGTGAATTTTCTTTGGCAACCTAATTTTTAAATCTATATTTATACTAATATCAAACTTTAAATTTCCGAGACTTACAGGGAGGGAAAAAGGAAGGTATGTTAGGAATTTAATAAATTTAATTGTAATTAAAATAATAAAAGTGTCAAAAATTAATACAAATGGCCTTTCTCACTTTCTCTCAATCGGCCGCAATCGATCTCTCCCTCTTCTTGGACACAAACGTCCGTTTTCGTGTCATTAATATTAATATCAGGCGACCGAGCTTCGCTCGGTTTTTTTTTTTTTGGAAAAAATTAAAAAAAGAAAAGAATAATAATCGGACTGGAAACACCTGGGTTCGAACCGAGGACTTCAGGTTAGAGACCAACCGGTTTCCGCTGTCAATCAATCTGAGCTATTATAATATTGTGGATGACAGCGTTTACCTTCGTATTCTAATGGTATTGTAGCTTTTTCATTGCCTTTTCTTTTTCATTGCCTGAAAATATTGATAAAATAACGTTTTCTAGAAATAAAACCTAGCTAGATCGATTTATCGTCCCCGAAAACCCTTGCATGCTAAATTTCTGTAAATCGTTGGAGCCGTTTCCGAGATTCAGGTTATATATACAAGAATTGCTGGTTTAAAGGTATTAGATTATTATTATTGCTTTCATCCGTAAACATTTTACCTTCATGCGCGCAAAGAAGTTGCACTTTGTCCTGCTTCATTACTAATCAACAGTGTAACATAATTTTTTGCATTGAGTTTGTATAATATGAGATATCAATTTGATTTGAAGAAGTATTCAATAAAGGTGTTACTTAGTTAGGATTTTTCGTAAGGAAAATTTATCTAATTTCTTTAGCAAACTCAGATGTACTTTTGTAAAAAAAACTTTTAATTTTTTTTAATATAGGTAATATTAACTTAAATAAGGGTAGGGGGAAGGATAGGATAATGTAAAAAAATCTTAAGTAAGCATTTACATGAAAAATTTATTGTAAGAGAAAAAATTTATACACAGTACACATACTGTGACCAGAGTCAACTTAATGTCTGACGTAAGAAGTAATGTCTTCAATAATATATTTATTAGCTGGAACTTTATCAGCGACATTCGCTACAATCGACGCGAACAAATCCAGTGCTTTGTCCATGAATACAGATCCGAATTCCTTCATAGTTTGCCTCCAATTATTATTTAAATAGGATGATATAATTTGACCTAAAAACAAGTTTCATTTGTTAATAATATGAAAATATAAAAAAATTAGGCATTGTAACAACTATACAATAATCTTTAAGGCGTCTAAGGCTTTACACTTTTCCGTGAGCATGAGGGATGCAAAGCGTTCGAAACATTAAGAATAAAAAATCAAAATCCGAAGAGATAGTCTTGTTTCTGATATAAAATTATGCCAAAATAACAAATGTTGCTTAGCAGATCATAATAGCGACCACGTCTTCTAAATATGTCCACTTCATAACGGATTTATAAAAGTTTTTACGATATTTTATGTCGCAACTAAAAGAAATAAAAGCTTATACGATTTTGTTAATTGAAATTTTTACATAGATTTAAATGTAATTTGTTAAGAGATGGTGTATTTTGTCTTAGGAAAAAAGAAAAGATTTAGATTGAATTAAGATTGAGATTGAATGGAAGATGGAAGCCACGCACTATGGATATATTGAAGAATAAATTATATATTACAATATCCATCTGCAGTTGATATTGCAAAATTAAAATAATTAAAATCTTTTCAAACACCAATTATACTTACTAATGTCAACATTAGCGATCATAACATTTTCTGTTATAAAATGCGCTTGTCCAATGTCATAATTATATTTCATATTTTTTCTAGAAATCCTAATGTAAATTTCGCCATCCACCTTCCCCACATAGATTGTTAATTCGATTTTAATATTCACGTTAGCTGTAAATTACAAAAGAACATTACGTATACATGTAATAATTACACTAGCAACACCCCCTCGCTATAGTTGAGTTTGTCCTTTCGTATGTTAGTATACTTACATTTCTTTTTTTATATTAATATAACCTTCCCTGTTAGTAATTTGAGACACTTGTAATGGGAATAACTGGCTCCTTTCCAATTGGTTTTTAAAGATTTTTTATATATTGAAACAATATAACACTTCATTGAAATTACACAATATGGTAATATTTAAATAAAGTGGTAAAAAATCTTAGTATTAAGATATTTTCCTGAGTAATAAGTATTCTATATGATAACTCGGGTAACCAGGTATCATGATACCAAATTACAACTAAATTTGTCCAGTGGTTTTTTCGTAATGCGGTCACAGACAGACCAACAGACAGACAGAATAATGACTATTTCAATGAGATTTGACTCAGAATTTTATAATATTATGCCTTGATGGAAGATTTTATTGTTCAAGAAGTATTATTGCAATAAAATATTCAATTAGTAGATTTTTTTATCCCAAGAGGTATAGAGTTTTTATTTATTTTAAGTTAGAAAATAATTAGTTCTTTGTTTTATAATTAAATTTTCTTGCTAAAATTTGATAAGGCTTACTTAGTAATTTACATTAAATTGTAATATTTACCTTTAATTTAATATATTAAGAATAACTATTACTTACTTAGTTTTATTTTGGCTCTACCTTGACCATTTAGATTGTTGCTGCCAATAATACTTTGAAACTCTGGATTTTCACCAGAGATTTTAAAGTCACCTTTTACAGATAAATCGTCACATGTGGCATTCACAAAAGCTCTTTCTTTTTCCCAATCGATGCTTAAAAACATATTACAATTATAAATCAATAAAATACGTTAAATGCAAATATTTAGTATATTAGAATATTTTGTGCAAAGAGTTAAAGGGAGGTCTTTCGTCAATAAACTACCTATATATACATTTTTTTCGTCGGTTAAAAATCCCTCAACTCTACCTGCCTCATAATAATATTAGTATATTCCGGCCATAGTTTTATTGAGAGTAGAGAATTTAGTAATTTAAGATATATTATCTTTAGTGTACTGTTTGTAACATTGCCTGTAGATTAACTTCGGATATTGCCAGATGATAAAAGGAGAAAAGATAAACATGACTTAACGTTTAATATTACTACTACTCAACTTTTGTTTCTCGTAATGGATAAAAAATTTAAATCTATTATAATATAATTAAGAATAAGAGAAAAACAAAACCTAATTGAGCGTTTCGTAGAAAAAAAAATATAATTTTTGCACGAACTCACGATAAGTTTTATGAAAACGCTTAAATAGTACTTACGCGACGTCATTAAATACACATTTTCCCATGCCCTTCACTTTACCTTTAGTAATAGTGATATTGAGAGTTTTCAGGATAATTACAGATATATCTTTTATAATCATAGGATCTAGTGAGGGGACTCCTAGTTCTTCGATTCCTGTTCTTCCAACAGTTTTCATCATATGTATATATATTCCTTTTATACATTCTGTATCTTTAATGCTACATTGTGGGAGAGTGTCCACTGTAATTTAATACATGTGTTAACAACATGATGATCTATGATCATAATATTGTCAAAGAATACAGCACTTTTTAAAATATCTGGTTGTATAAATCAACACTTGTACTTTGCTCTTAGATAATTACTAAATATCAGGCGACCGAGGAAAAAATTAAAAAAAGAAAAAAATTATAATCGGACTGGAAACACCTGGATTCGAACCGAGCACTTCTGGTTAGAGAGAGTTTTCCCATTTCCAAAAACTCTTTATGAAGAACATAACAAAATAACAAGATTTCAAATTTTTTATAATAAAATTCTTGTGATATTAAATATTATGATTTGAAAGATCAAGAAATCATCATTTCACTTCCCTAGATTTATGTGAATGTTAGACATTTAAAATATTTTTTTTGATTTATTTTAATTTTGGTTCCGGACGTTTCTAATGCTTTCAGCAATCGCGGTCACTGCCTATCTCCCGAAAAAAATCAAAATAGTTTTGTTAAAAACCATCATTTTATAAAAATGTTCACATAAACATTTCTAACCTATCAACGGGCGCGCGGTCAATATAGATTTATAACAATTGAAAATCTATTGTGTCTCGTTTGTTCGCGTTGACGGGTTAATATAAAATTATTAGGTAAAAATTGCTCACCGTAGGCAGCGTCACAGTAAATAAATAAAGAAAATGTTAACCATAGTGCGCTTACTGTGAACATTTTGTATTCTTGTATCCTACCAAAGTAATCTAAGGTATTATATTTAGCGCATTTATATGTACTGTATAATAGCATAAAAACCTATACAAAAAACTAACTATATTTATACAATAACTAACTATATTTATACAATATAAAATTAACCACTATTTTAAGTAAACTAAGGATTGTTTTACGTATAGACACGTCGAGTTAAACGATTACTCGTCATCAAAAAAGGAGCAAAGTTCTTCTTTATCCATGCATCAAATAGGTATATTTTCTACTGCGCCTTCTAAGTTCATAAATGTCCGGGTATTTCGAGGACACGTTTAGCGCAGTTTGTAGTGTCCCTAGTTGTTGTGCTAATGCAACGGTCGCGAATTCAAGTCCCGCTGGGGCCATTCATTTGTTAATCATGGGTTTTTATATTAATATTATGTAGTTATGTATTTAAAATATACAAGGCTTAGGTGGCAAAGAGCTAGAACTAGAACTTTATCTTGAGAAATACAATATTCACATTATATGCATAACTGAAACATGGCTTAATAAACATTGTAATATTTTAAATATTGAAAATTATAATCTGTCAAGTTCGTTTGTTAGAGTGAATGCTACTCGCGGTGGCTCTCTTGTTTTAGTTAGAAAAGATGTAGTTTGCAAGGGCCGACAGGATATAGTGGCACTCTCTGTCGAGCGTTCTATAGAACTATCCTGCGTTGAGACTCAACAGTATATTATACTATGCGTGTACCGGCCCCCTTCGGGTGATTTTGACATATTCGAAAATAAGATGGACGATGTCCTTCGAAATCTTTGTACTAGCAAAAAACCAGTAGTTGTGTGCGGCGATTTTAATGTAGATATACTTCAAGTAACGCTTCTCAGCAATCGCCTTTTAAATCTGTTTAGATCGTACGATTTATTTAATGTTTTTTGCGAACCAACTCGTGTAACAAATTCTACCTCCACGTGTATAGATAATGTGTTCTGTAATGGGGAAATTTTAGATAAATTAATAATAGGAAATTTAAGTTCAGACCACTTGGGTCAAAAAATTTCAATTGCTAACAATATTTTTAACAACAAAGAAAAGAAATTTAGCTACTGGGTGACAGTCGGTATATACCGAAGTAGGAATAAATTGTATGAATTGTACAGTATGAAGCAGTGGAATCATGACCCAACTTTCCATAGTCGAGTGAGAATATATTCTAAAATTTTTAAAAATGTTTGTCAACAGGCTAAGTCTATATATATTAAAAATAAAATTTTAAATTCGGACAACAAAATTAAAGCCACTTGGGACGTGATTACTCGCACGTCTGGAAGATCAAAGCCCGCTAGTGAACCTGTCCAACTGTTAATTGATAATGCTATAGTGAGTTCTAATGAAGATGTTGCAAATACATTTGAAAGCTATTTTTCTAAATTCCCAGAAAAGGTCACATCTTCTTTAAAATCTTCCCCAATAAATGCAATCAAATTATTGAGAAAACAAATTCATCAATGTGATCGCCAGTTTAAATTTTCACATGTAAACTCGAATGAAATAATTAAAATATTTAAAACAATAAATCCTAAGAAAACTGGTGATTTATGGGGCATTTCTGTTAAACTACTTAACACAATAATAACAAACATCGCACCACAATTGTCTCTTATTTTCAATAAATGTATAGACACTGGAATATTTCCTGATCTCATGAAAATTAGTAAAATAATACCTCTTTTTAAAAATGGAGAAAAAAACGATCCTGGCAACTATAGACCTGTTTCTATATTGCCATGTATGAGTAAGATATTTGAGAAACTTATTTTAAGCCAACTTTTGGATCATTTTAATATAAATAACATTTTCCACAGTGAACAGTATGGTTTTACTAAAGGTAGGTCTACAGCCGATGTGGGGGTAGCGCTTCTTAGGCATATTTATGACGCTTGGGAAAAATCACAGAATGCAATTGGAGTATTCTGTGACTTGTCCAAAGCTTTTGATTGTGTGGATCATGAAACTCTTTTGCTTAAATTGGCTCATTACGGTGTTCGTGGTATTGCTCTTGATCTCATTGCATCGTATCTTAGTGGTAGAGTTCAGAAGGTCGCGGTAAATAATGTCAATTCTTCTGGATCTCCTCTTAGAATGGGTGTTCCACAGGGATCTATCCTGGGTCCATTTTTGTTTTTAGTTTATATTAATGATCTCCCATTTTATGCCGACAAGTTTTGTGATATTGTACTTTTTGCGGATGATACTTCCTTAATTTTTAAAGTTGATAGAAAGTTAAATAATTTCGACGAAGTGAATAGTGCATTATCGCATATACTTTATTGGTTTAACATTAATAATCTGGCTTTAAATGCCAAAAAGACGAAATATATGCAGTTTTCATTACCGAATGTAAAAAGTCAGAATTTCAACGTATTACTCAATAACGACATATTAAATACGGTTGATTCCACGGTTTTCTTGGGATTGACATTGGATTCAGGTCTGCAATGGGGTCCTCATCTCTCGTCTCTTGCGAGTAGACTGAGCTCCGCTGTTTTCGCTGTCAGAAAAGTGAGGCAACTAACAGACGTCAATACTGCTAGACTTGTTTATTTTAGCTACTTCCATAGCATTTTAGCATATGGTATTTTGTTGTGGGGTAATGCAGCGGACATTAAATCCATATTCATAATTCAAAAAAGGGCCGTTCGTGCTATTTATAATATAAAAACCCGGGATACTCTCCGCGAACTTTTTAAAGAAATAGGTATACTTACAGTTGCTTCGCAATATATATATTGTAACATCATTTTTGTTCGACAAAACATTAATTGCTACTCAAAACACAGCGACAAACACGGTATAAATACTAGAAATAAGGATAAACTTATAACACCCAGTATTCGCCTTCAAAAAGTAAATAGATCGTTTATGGGGCAAGGTGTACGCATGTATAATAAAATTCCACAGTCCATATTGAGCTTGCCTTTAAAACAATTTAAATCTAAAATTAAAAATACATTATTGAATAAAGCTTATTACACTATCAGTGAATACTTAGAAGATGTAAATGTGTGGGATTAATGTCTTGTTGTGTCTCACGTAGGATAAATAAATAAATATTGTAATGCAATAAATATTGTAATCAAATATTTTTTTGAAAAGAGCAACTGCTGAGTTTCTCGCCGGCTCTTCTCGGCAGAACTGCATTCCGAGTCGGTGGTAGCTTACTCCCAAGTCCCAGACTTACAGACTGACACTTGATTTATATTCCTATAATAATGTAAAAGTGACGATTCAAAAGTGCTTATAAAAGTCTATTTGAATAAAGTATATTTTGATTTTTGATTTTAAAAGTTAATAACAACAGCTATTTGCCAATTAAAGACCCATCAAAGTCGGCATGAAGAAACAGACATACAGATTGTGTTTTTAACATATGTACTTATATAATGTATCCACCACTATCAGCTTTCGCAGTAAGAAACATGGGCAAGTCGTTAAAATTTTACTTTGTTAATCATTATTAAAAAACCTAAAATCAGCGCAAAATAATTAAAACTTTTTGCAAATTTCTTGTAAAAAAATTAAAATTTTCATTTATTTGACTAAAATAGCTGTGTATTAGACTAAAGTTATTAGATTTTATTACAGAAAAGATAAACTTGTTTCTGGCCGCAGAACTAGGTACCTGCAAGGTGTTTTCTATATTTTAACCAACGTTTATTTAGATATTGATACTTATCATAAATTATGATGTACTATTGAGATACTAATAAGAATATGATCACGTTATAATAGATATTTTATTAAGACTAAAAGTAAAATCGCCATTATCTTAAATGAACTTTGACTATTATTCACAAAACTTTTCAATTTTCCAGGTGTTATTTTTAGTCTATTGATTGCTGCATGTCTATAGATGTGACACTTTGAGAGATGTCGGTTGATTTACATAAAGCAATATAGAGTTAATTTAGTTGGTTTCAACTTGAACACTATTTCTGTAACGGATAATTTCGTAGATAATATTAGCTGTACCTTGTTAAACCCGTTCCTCGTGGCTTTTTTCGTAATTTTAACACTTATTTTGCTTTGCGCCAATACAACAAAACAAAATATCATAAAGATCCAGTCGGTCCAGCCGTTTTTTCTTTTAACATTATAAACGTTAAAGTTAGTGATAAAGACAGCAATAATTTTGGTAATTATTTAAAGTATTGTATTTAGGATATATTCCGCTGACATTGATATATTATCAGCTTATTTGTTATTCGATATGGGGCGTTCCACGTGAAGCGGACAGGTAAAAAATGTCGATGTTTCCTATTTTAGTTATATTCGATTGAGCTATACTTACATACGTCCTCGACTCAGATACAAAACATTTTTGCTGTACTATGCATAGTTAACGAGTTATAGGACATTGAAATTTTGACTAACTTACAAGTAGGCGCTGCTTTAGACCCAAGTACCAAGTGTTATCAAGTTATAATTAAATAAACAAACTAGTGGAATATAAGGATTATCTGTACACTAATACCTATTTTGAGAAAAAAAATGAAAAAAATTAAAGCGGTCATACTTTGAGAAAATCAAGTTTGAAAAGTAAAATAGCGAAATTCATAAAGAAAAACAATATTTTTTTAATTTCCAAAAATACAGTTAGGAAGCTTATTAAGTCAAGTATACATTTCACTAGTTTGTTTATTTAATTATAACTTGATAACACTTGATATTTGGGTCTAAAGCAGAGCATTCTTGTAAGTTAGTCTAAATTTCAACGCCCTATAACTCATTAACTTTACATTGTACCGCAAAACTATTTCATATCTGAGTCGAGGACGTATTAAGTATAACTCAATTGAATATAACTAAAATCGGAAACATCGACATTTTTTACCTGTCCGCTTCACGTGGATCGCCCCATGTTGTGTATTTATAATATTTAAGAACCCAAAACAATTTACACATTTTGTTTTTTTTTCGTTAAGGTTGAATCGGGGGAATTCTGAGAGGCTCGGTGATTATCGGGTGTTGCGTGTCATTAAACGCGGGGTTGAACGATTTCTCTAAAATTAATTAAGTTTTTTGTATGTCATTATTTCATACATACCCTTCATTATTGTATACATACCCTTGTTGGTGGTTTCAAAGCGTGCAAGTTTAGTTAAGTATGTGTGTCGACCAAAACAAACACAAGCAAAGTCCTTAAATTATTTAATTCAAAGAATAAAACTCATGAGTCTAGACAAAACTAAATGATTATAGCCTCGTAAGGCCCACGGTCCTACCAATAGTACTAATTTATTATAGTAATGCAGGCCCGACCCTCTGACGCGCTATGTAGTCATTACGACCCAAGGGTCTACCTGTAGGACTTTTTACAAAACGTCACATTTTCGATTCAAAATTGCCGCTATAGCAATAGAGTGTATCCGAATTTGTAGATCATTATATTTAGTCACATAGGGTAACACTGAATTTAGGTGGAAAAAGAAAACAACTGTCAGACTGTCAAAAAGAGGTGGCGATATGACAGGTCCAGGAGGAAGAGGCAATTTAATCTTTTTTTATTTGAGTTATCACGTGTAATTTAGTTTTATTTTTTACATAAACCTATCAATCAATAACTGCTTGATTATATGATATAATTATTTCGCAGTATCTATGTATTATTATTGTAACATGTCAAGCTGATGAAATATGGTCCATCAGTAGGACCGCGGGACGCAATTAATATAAAGCAATTTTCTATTTAATTTTTTAATTACATTTTTTTTTGGGATAGCATTTTTTTGTTAGCGAAAATGATTTTGGAAGACTTGCTGTGTCTTATTTATACAATAAATGTAAAAGTTTCTTATGAAAAGCTTATTTTAAGTTTGGTATTTTGAAATATACTTGTATTAGGTACCTAACTGAGAAGAATTGAGACCGATTTAGGTAACAAAATCTGTCTATTTTGTGATTGTTAAAGTTTTGTTGAGTTTATAGATAAGTCTAAGATTATTATTTACTAAAAAAATAATAATAAGACTGACAGCAAGTCTGACAAATGTTTGTTACTGTTAAGTCAAGTAAAAAGTTAAGATTACTTCTAAGTCTAACTTTCTACCTGTGATTGATTTATTAATAATATTACCATAAATGAAGGAGTCTACACAATATTGATTAAAAATACGAATAAATTGATTGTTTAACTTCATTCGAACATTATAGTAACACAAATAATCATACCTCACTAATGCCCGTGGTCCTGCCCATAGCACTTATTCTATTTGAATAAAACTTTCCAAAACCATATACTACAATCATAATTACCACGCCCTGAAAATAAGACTTCAATACGATTGCTTTATCATATTAAAAAAACACCCAGAGGTGTTGGGTCTGAATGACTATAAAATATTAGTACTACTAGTAGCACCTTGGGCTACAATGACTAGCACACCATTTAATGGTCTGGGCCTTAGGAGGATAAGTAAGATAGTCTATAGTAATATTCATTACAAACATCTCAGTGTTCCAAAGTATTATTCCATTTCTCATAAAGTTTTTTATCCTGCTTTTTAGTAGTTTTTTTCCACTGCGTAAGTAACTACTAAACATTGGTAGGGTCTTTTTTGCATAGAGTCGTTACGTCAAGAAGCAAAGCCTATGAAATATATAGTCGGCCAACGGACGTGACAGCCTGCAAAAGCTGCCATACACTCGCTTGGGACATTAGTGTATGGCAGCTTGGGCTGTCATGTCCGTTGGCCGACTATATGTTTCATAGGCTTTGCAAGAAGTATGCTACTGAGCTTATGTTTGTAAGAGAAACTATTCGGAACTTTGTATATAATATGTATTAGCTTTTTATTTATAATATTCACTTTTATAAGGCGTTTCCAGGTAGTTCGTAGGAAATTCATTACTAAAAAACTTATGTGTATTTTTTTTCGAAAAACTATATTGCTACAAATAGACATTCAAACTTATTATTCATATTATTCAAACTATTATTGTAATTTGTTATTGTAATCAGAGGCATCTTAATGTTTGACATAAGAAGTAAGGTCTTCAGTTATATATTTGTTGGCTGGAATTTTATCACAAACATTTGCTACATGACCGACGAACAAATTCAGTGCTGTGTCGACGAACTCAGATCCGAATTGCTTCATAGTCTGCCTCCAATTATCATTTAAATAGGATGATATGATTTGACCTATAAATAAGTTTTATTAGTTAATAACATGTATATTATAATAAATAATGAGTAGGCATTGTCTGTACTATATAATAATCTTAAAAATGTTAACTATACAATAATATTGAAGATGTCTACAAAATTATTTTTCCGTTACCATGATCGATAAAAAGCATTTGAAACGTTGATAGCCAAAAATCAAAAATGAAATTTTAAAACAAGGTATATAATATTATGGCTGCCATGTCAAGTCGATTAAATTTATGTCCACTTAACTCTCTGCGACTGAGCTGAAATTATTGTATACATTCGACTGAGGTGGTGTCTGTCAGACGTCATTTTAAAATGTAAATATCTTATAAGTTTAAATAGATATAATTTTTTTCATACTTTAATTACTTTATGTGTTTTATATAGAAGCAATAAAATAAAATAAATTGTTAAATTAAAATAAAATTCTAATAGTTATAGAGAGTCTTTATTGAGATCAAAATTTTTGTCTTAAGGTAAGTAGGTATCTTAATATTATTTTTTTCTTAATTAATAAAATCAACTTTCAAAAACTTAACATTTCTTCTATTAGTCACTAACCTTATAAACTTTACTTAAAAAAATCAACGAGATCGTATGATACGTTTAGGCACAAATCAGTCTCAAAGTTACGGTACTTTTTATTACTCAAATTTGCAATCTTCGCAGATTTGGGCCGAACATTGCAGACAGATTGGCTTCTTACAGGCACAGCAGGCAAATCTTGTCTGACGTTTCAATTTGCTAGGACAAATGCTGCATAATTTTCTCGATGGAGGTCCAGGTGCAGGTGCAGGTATAGACTTGAGAGGCAAGTCTTTACCCAAAACTCTTTTAATGGTCAGTCGCAGTTCTCTTGGTAGTCGATCATTGTAGACTCGCTGCTTCAAACTAGGTAAGACTAATTCTCTTGCTAGAGATAGTAAAAAGTCTCCTCTCCTCAATTTAGCTCCTTGACAACTTTCATACAAAACAAAAGCATTGATAGCAGCGAGATCCAGGATCCTATAAAATATTACCATAGGCCAGCGGCGCGTCTTACGGCTGCAAGAATATACTGAACACTTTTTGTCAATTTCATCGACTCCACCTTTAGCATGATTGTAATCTACAATCATGGTGGGTTTCTTGGTTGCATCATCAGTACTTGCTGAGTGGTGAGAGGATGAAATCATAATTACAGATTTGTTTTTTTTTGGGACATAAGATAACAATGTAAAATCTTTGGTGAAGCCATAAACAGAGCTACCCACTTCTCTTTGTTTGCTGGGTTGGAATTCAGACGGAATTTCACGCTTATTTTTTTTTAGTGTTCCCGTGTAGGTCAGCTTTTTTGTTAGTAAAATTTCCATGAGTGGAATAGAGCTGAACCAATTATCAGCTGTGATGTTTCTATTGCTGTTTTCAATTGGTTTTACTAAACTTAAAACCGATTGCGTTGGAACTCCAAGCTTTCTTTCTGAATCCGTCAAACCTTCGCCATCTGAATTCTTACCGCAATAGATATAAGCGTTATAAAAGTAGAATGTTTCTGCATCACATAAAATCAACACCTTTATGCCGTATTTGGCTGGCTTGTTTGGCATATACATTCTAAATTTGCATCGACCTCTAAAAGGAATAAGCATTTCATCAATGCAGGTGCTTGGTCCAGGAGTGTAGTTTTTTTGGGAATTGGACACAAATATTCCAAACACTTCAGAAACTGCTGCTAAAGGATCAGTCTTTAAGCGCTCCAGACGATCGGCACTATTATCAAATCGCAGACAATTTATAAGAGTGCAAAACCTATACTTTGACATCACGCAGCGAAAGATTTCGTGCCCCGTGCCGTCAGTAGCGAATAATAATTACATTTAAACACTGAGGTATAATATAGAAGTCCAAGCAAACCATGAATTTCGGTTTCATTGGTGTCCTTGAGCTCTGGTCTGTCAACATTTCGAAACTTTGTACGGTATGACTGCAGTTTGTTATTTGTGTGAGTGATTAAGATGGCCACTAAATCTGGATCAAATATTTTAGACCATAAATCCATAAAACTCCGAAATATAAGTGGTTGAGATGGTTGAGATACCTGTATTATGTTATGTGCGGGTGTTCTACTGGTTCTTCCAACTTCGGACTTTGACCACATGAATCCATTTTTGCCTGTGAAATTTGAATTAGTTTGGTTTCTTATTCGGTTAGCAAGCAAGTTTAGCGGCTCATTATCATTACTCTCACTCTGTTCTTCTTCTCTCTCACAAGTTTCTTCTTCTGCGCATTCTTCAGGTTCACTTTCACTCTCAATTCTTGATTCTTCTGGTCCCTGGACATTTTCAACTTCAAAATCAGGATCTTCGACTGAATCATCGACGTCGCTAAACTCCACGTCTTCTTCTAACTGTTCAAGCCAGTCTTCTATTTGCTTATCATTATTTATGGGTGTTCCTTTAAAACTTCGTTTAGTAGATCTAGCCTGCCCTCCACTTGAATTCGCCATCTGTTACATACATACACATTTAATAGGTGGATATTTTATATAAGTTTATAATTATGTGGTTACGTCTAAGAAACTTCAGGTAAATTTACAACTATTACTGAGCTAACGACTGATATACACTATGAAAATATAAACATTTTTGGGAGGTGACGTCTGACAGAATCAACGCTTATTGCTGTACTTACGTCTATCCGACACCGGGTGCTCGTCCCGCCACACGTGTGCACTGCGTCGCCGCGCGCGCCTGACTGTTCACTAGCTCTCACCGTTTTAGGAAGGTACTGAGCGGGACAGAACTACATCACGCCATATCGCGAAATGGCAACGTTGTATTTGGTTTGCGGTGTCTGAGAGACTACCACCTCAGTCGCAGAGGGTTAATGACGATTTGATCAAGGATTTAAAAAAAACATATTATGATGTTTTATTTCGACAGTAGTTGACATTATAAAATTAAAATGATACTAATTTCACTTACTAAAGTCATTGTTGGAAATAATAACATTTTCTGTTATAAAATGTGCGTGTCCAATGTCATATGTATATTTGATATCTTTGTTAGAAATCTGAAGGTAAATTTCTCCATCCTTCTTTACCACACGAATCGTAAATTCGATGTTTACGTTTGTGTTGTCTGAGAAATACAAAAGAACGTTACGTATACATAATAACTATACGAAAATATTAGTTACTATTTATAACGAGATTTTTTTTAATCTTTTTTAATTCAAAATCAATTACACATTTTTCCATAACATGTAAACATTTTTATTTAATAATTATTTTTAATTAGGTAAATATAAAATTTTAATTTTTTTCTTTTTTGAACAAATAATCAGAAACATTACTCACCTAATTTTATTTTGGCTTTGCCTTGACCGTTTAGATCTTTGCTACCAATAAAACTTTGCAACTCTGCATTTTCACCAGAGACTACGAATTTACCTTTGACTGATAAAGCGGCACACGTGACATTCAAAAAACCTCTTTCTTTTCCCCAATCGATACTAAAAATAATAAAAAAGAAAAATAACATATTACCAAATTATAATTATTTAATTAATATAAATACACAATATGCACAATGCACATATTTTGTGTATCAGAATTTTATGTACAAAGAGATAAAGGGACAAGCGATCATCCACGTAAATATTTTCATCGGTTAAAAATCCCTTACCTCTACCTTCCCCATGATAATAAAAGTATGCTCCTAACTATCTATGACCACAGTTTTTTAAGAATCTCCTTATTTGGTAGATATTATCTTTAGTAAACAAACACTGTGCGCGACATTTGTAACCGACCGACTAGATCAATGAGAATGCTTGTGACATTGCCTGTATATTGCATTGATATTCCCAGATGATAATAATATGACTGATCAACATAAGCTAATAATATAGCATAATATTTGGTCGAACCTGCTTTTGATGCATTTACAACGACTCATTTCAAGGAACTTACTCGAATTTATTAAATACGCATTTTGCCATGCCCTTCGCTGAGCCTTCCTTAACAGTGATTGTGACAGCTTTCATGATAGTTACAGATATATCTTTTAAGTTCATAGGATCAAGTGGGGGGATTCCTAGTTCTTCGATCCCAGTACTCCCAAAATTTTCCATCACATGTTGATATACTCCTTTAATACATTCTGTATCTTTAATGCTACATTGTGGGAGAGTGTCCACTGTAATGAAATACAATTTCAAAAACGATTACTATGATCATATTATACTGTCTCAAAACAGAGATTTTATTTAAAATCAAAATAAAAAAAATTTAAACATAATGATATTTACTCTGCGTGCGAGCAAAATACACAAAAATCATTATTACTAATGCACATTACAGTTACAACACTGTAAAGATTTTACAAAAATCTTCAATATATAATCATTGATCATTGATTTAGAAGGAGGTAGTACAAATGCCATTACTATATTTTAAACATACTTTTGTTAATATGGCATTGATTCAATTATCTTTATTTTCAAAATGTTTTACGAAATCACAACAAAATAACTACATATCAAATATTTCCTGATAAATACCATCTTATAATAATTATATTAAGCGTGACTTAAGAAACCATTCAATCATCATTTATTTTCCTAGATTTATGTAAAATGTAAATCACATAATATAACTATTTCTTAAAAATGTTAATATATAATGTAAAGAACATTTTTAAGAAAACTATGAAAAATATTGTAAAAATTTATAAATTATATAAGGTTAATAGTTAAAAATTGCTTACCATATGCAGCCTGACAGTAAATTAACGAAGAAAAAAATGATAGCACTAGTGCGCTTACTGTGAACATTGTGTATTCTTGTGTCGTACCAAAGTAATCTGAAATATATTGTACGCATTTATATATACACCGTATATAGCACAAAAACCGACATAAGACTGATTAATATCCATCCATGAATGAAAAAATCTAAGGATATTATTTTTTTGATGTTGTGTTTGAAAACAAACTTGTTAACAAAAAAGAGGAAAAAAAAGTTCTTCTGCTTTATCTATGCACTCAAATACATACGTGAACCACTCGGAAAGTTTTGCGATAGTAAAGTGTACCTCGTTTACAGCCTGCTCAAAAGCTAACAGCTCATCTTCCGGCAACGAAAATTATATCCCTTTGAGCTGATTCTTTATTTTCGCAAATAAAAAAAGGTCACTCTGTGATAGGTCAGGGCTATGAGGAGGGTGACCCAGGAATTTGATCGGCGCGCTGTCCAGGAAATCCCTTGGTTTGATCGCAGTGTGCGTGAGGGCGTTGTCGTGGTGAAGCAGTAGCCATCGGAGCCCTGTATTTGGTCGTGAATCTTACAACAGAAAATATTCTGCCAAGCATTTTTAGAGGTACTATTCGTTGTTGGTGCTTCTTTGGTTCCGTAAAGGAATTGATACCATGTCAGTGAAATTGAAAAAGCTCGCGATTAAAATCTCGTTGATTCGTTTTAAAACACACAAACCGTCGACTGGCACTTCGTTTCTGGATTGTATTAATAAATGGAGGATTACTTGTAATGATTTCGTAAACACGCCGAAACGAGCCTGATTCAAATTTGTTTGTCGACATCACAAACAAATTTAAATCAGGCTCGTCGATATCACGACACCATTCCTGGATCTGCTGCTTCTGATCATCGGTGAGGTTGCACGTGTAGAATATCGTGAAGGCTTCCCGATCCAATCTGCAGTATGAGCTATATCTTCTGATATCTAACTCGCCTATTGTCTTGGATTAAATTATTTTTTCACAATACTTTCTCAGCAGCCTGGGTATTTTTTCCGTCAAATCGGTTCAGCGGTTTTATAAATTAGACCGAACAAAGAGACAGATAGACAGATGGATCGACAGATAGTCAAATAAAAATGTTAAAAAATATATTTTCTTATAGTCATGGGTTTAGTGAAGCTGTTATTTTGATGTTAGATATAGACACTTAAATTTTACTTATCTGTATTTATAAATAGGAAGATGATTTGATCAACTACCTATCTTTTTTGTTCGACAATATTTTTTTTTGTTTATTTTTAGATTCAAATTTGTTTGTCGACATCACAAACAAATTTGAATCAGGCTCGTCGATATCACGACACCATTCCATCTGCTGCTTCTGATCATCGGTGAGGTTGCACGTGTAGAATATCGTGAAGGCTTCCCGATCCAATCTGCAGTATGAGCTATATCTTCTGATATCTAACTCGCTTATTGTCTTGGATTAAATTATTTTTTCACAATACTTTCTGAGCAGCCTGGGTATTTTTTCCGTCAAACCGGTTCAGCGGTTTTATAAATTAGACCGAACAAAGAGACAGATAGTCAAATAAAAATGTTAAAAAATATATTTTCTTATAGTCATGGGTTTAGTGAAGCTGTTATTTTGATGTTAGATATAGACACTTAAATTTTACTTATCTGTATTTATAAATAGGAAGATGATTTGATCAACTACCTATCTTTTTTGTTCGACAATATTTTTTTTGTTTATTTTTAGATTTAAATTTGTTTGTCGACATCACAAACAAATTTGAATCAGGCTCGTCGATATCACGACACCATTCCATCTGCTGCTTCTGATCATCGGTGAGGTTGCACGTGTAGAATATCGTGAAGGCTTCCCGATCCAATCTGCAGTATGAGCTATATCTTTTGATATCTAACTCGCCTATTGTCTTGGATTAAATTATTTTTTCACAATACTTTCTGAGCAGCCTGGGTATTTTTTCCGTCAAACCGGTTCAGCGGTTTTATAAATTAGACCGAACAAAGAGACAGATAGTCAAATAAAAATGTTAAAAAATATATTTTCTTATAGTCATGGGTTTAGTGAAGCTGTTATTTTGATGTTAGATATAGACACTTAAATTTTACTTATCTGTATTTATAAATAGGGAGATGATTTGATAAACAACCTATCTTTTTTGTTCGACAACATTTTTTTTGTTTATTTTTAGATTCTTTCTAATCAACCTGTTACTCCTACTTTTTTGAATTCATAATATTCATAAGTATATAATAGGTATGTTTTATGAATAAATAGGTATTTATTTATATGAATTGGTATGTTTTATAAATTATAAATAATATATAAATAATAAGTGTACCAACAATTTACGATTTGCTTAATTCAAAACACCATAAAAGTAATATCTAACACAAGCATAACGTCGGTTTACTGCAAGAACTCACTAATGGCACTAAAAAAAACACTAAGTACGTTTATTACTCCTTGAAAAACTCCTGAACCTTGAACTTGACGAGCTCTATATAATGCAAAAACACACTCATTTATAGCTGTTCTAATTTGGGAGTTATAACGCCAGCATAAAGTTGATAATTACGATTTTGGTACTTTTGGTTTTATAAAAATCGTTAAGTTACTTTGTAAAATTAAAAAAATATCAAAATAGTGAAATAATATATATTTTCGTGTTTACAAAACTCATTTATGTGATTTCATGATTTTTTAAATATGACGATTACGAAAATCTGAAATGTTGAATGAAACTTGTTAAAATTCATTAACTGCGCCTAATTACTTATTAGAAACAATAATGTTATAGTAAGTCATGTTAAACAATCTTAATGGATTCTAGCATATCAAGTATGGGGCAATGGTATTAATAGTCCAGTCATTTTAGATTTATCTGCGGGAAAAATCCTAGTGAGCTGAATTTTTGTATACACCAAAACCTCTATAATATATTTTTCACAAAATGTATCCTGTGTGACATTGTCAACCAATGTCACCAATCACCAAACATCAGATACAAGTTCTTAATACACTTAAAAACATAAATAAAAAGCAATAGAGTTTACGCCTTTGTGTACGGTACACAATACCGTATGTAAGTGCATTCTAGTCGCTTTCTCAGCGCTCTACTCCCAAAACAGTTAATTTTACAGAAAAATGCAAGAGGCATTTTTTGTAGATAATTTCATGACAAACAATTTTTATAATGACCTGTATTGGTTTATAATTGTATACCTCCAAGCAATAGGTCGCGAGATATTTGCAAAAAACTGATTTTCATAACCTTTTGACCTTGATAACTTTTTTAGGCGGCACGATATTAATGTCGATTTTTCACATTTTCATTGCAACGCTGTAATAAAGGTGTATACAACAATTCAGCTCACTAGGAATTTTTCCGCAGATTGAGGTTTAAAATGTCTAAAATGACTGGGCTATAAAGTTAGTTTGACAAGAATTAATTAATTATTATTGTATTTATTAGGTGTGATGCCGATGTCGGCCCTAGCTACATCGACCAGTTCTGATACAATTATTATTGTATTTATTAGGTGTGATGCCGATGTCGGCCCTAGCTACATCGACCAGTTCTGATACATTGTCAGATTTCTCCGCTTAGTCCACTTGCCTCCAAGAACTTTCAGATTTTCTGAGCGCGATCTGCGCTTTCTTTCGATTCTGTATCTCTTCCGGTTGCATGATATGCTGCCCTAGACGGATACTTCTGCGGTGCACGAGTGGTCCGCACGAGCAGAGGATGTGCATAGCAGATTCCTCTGACTCATGGAATAGTCTGCATATTGCGAACTGACTGAGGCTGAGGATAAAAATAATATGTTTGTTTGTATTGAGTTTTCAGTGACCACTGACCAGTGAGTATTCTGGTAACCGCACTAGTTTTATACTTTATAAATGAAACTATATTTTCGAATGCTTTACAGCAATCATGGTCAAGGGCGAAAATCCCGTCCGAATCCGAAAAGATATTTTCATTTATAAATTCAGATATTCGCGTAAACCTAAGAAAGTATTATAGTTTTATACTTGTTGAGTTGAAGCAACTCTTTTGTAAAGGTTTTGCGATATCCCTTAATTAGCGCTTTGGAGTGATTTTGTCCAGAAGTGGATTAATACTCTTGATGTGCTTTGAGATTGCAGTGGTTTTTATCAATTGAATAGGTACATTGTTTATCAGTACCACAAAATGGCTCGGGGCCACATTGCATCCCCGTCTATACCTGTGTGACCCGGAACCCATCTGAGGGTAACTCTGTTTGATGTACCCAGGACATTCAGATTGTCCATGCAGTTTTCAACCAACTTAGAGTTGCTTGGCTATCTGAGTAGATGTTTCCTAAAACATTTTTGTTAATGGCAAAATTATTACTATGATTATATTTTGCCTAGAGAAACATAAGTGTTGTCTTATTTAATCAGATATTTTTAAATATTTCGAGTATGATAATTTACTAAAAAAAAGCTAATAAGTCCATAATTCGGAACATATCGATTTATATTTTATTAAATAAAAATATGAAAAAAAAAATGGGAAATAATCATTATATTATACCTTAATCTTAGTAATTATTGTGATCTTCTACTCGTAAATGCAAGAAAATAACATAATTAACAGAAATAACACACTTTTATTACTAATACACAGTACAGTTCCAGCACTGTATAGATTTTTTTATCACTACATTATTATAAAACAAACTCGTCCGCCGCGTCTGTCTGTCTGTTCGCAAAAAACTCAAAAAATACAGCACCGATTTTCATGTCGTTGTACGTTAATTTTTTAAGCGTAACTAACTAATTCTTTATCTAAAAAAAGCCTCAGTTACTCCTTATAGCAACAGATATTTATCAATAAAACCCATCAAAATCGGCAATAAGAAATAGACAACAGATTGTGTTTTTAACAGTACTGTATATATTTATATGTATCTACCACTATCAGGTTTCGTAGTAAGTAACATGGGCAAGCCGTTAAAATTTTACTTTGTTAATCATTTAATAATCATTGTTAAAAACCTAAAATCAAAGCAAAAAAATTACAACTTTTTGCAAATTTCTTGTAAAAAAATTAAAATTTTAATTTATTTGACTAAAATCGCTGTGTATTAGACTAATGATATTAGATTTTATTACAGAAAAGATAAACTTGTTTCTGGCCGCAGATCTAGGTACCTGTAAGGTGTTTTCTATTTTTTTTAGCAGCGTTTATTTAGGTATTTATACTTTTCATAAATTATGATGTACTATTGAGATACTAATAAGAATATGATCACATTATAATATATATTTTTAAGTCTATAAGTAAAATCGTCATTATCTAAACTGAACTTTGACATTCACTGATTTTGTGCATAACAAACGTAAATCACTAAAGAAAAACTAAAGTAATTTTTTAATTTACACTTCCAGTAGCTGTAGCATATAATGTTTTATAAAATAAAATGTTTATTTACAAATAATACCTATAAGCTGTCATATTCGACCTCCTCAAAGACGAGCTAGACATGTCTATTGTGTATTAATAATATCTATTCTAATATAAATGTATTTTAAATAGTAAATATGTGCTTGCCTTATTGGAGAATAATTAATGTAAATAAAAATACTCTCATGTATCATAAATTAAATTTAGCCTAACTTAATATTCTACGCTATAACAGCATAGATAAAATATTTTTTTGGTGGTATGCTTAATAATACTATAAAACGGCTATTAAAATAGTTTTGAACTTTTCAATCGAGAAAGCCCATTTTCGGCCCTGTATTATAAGAACGATATATATGTATCAAAAAATCCTATTTTTTTTGTTTTTATCCATTACATTCTTAGCTTTATTTGCTAAAGCCAAATTAACAAAAAATCATTTTTCGATATTACTTAAAACTCCTATAAACGGACATTATATTTTGTAAAATGTCAATGTCTAGGTATATTAATAAATGCAGGCTATAAAGAATTGTTCTATAAAAATAGTAATTAATTTATTTAAGAATTATTGATACTCTTCGTTTAGAGTACATTTTTGTAGAATTTAAGCTAAATTATATTTTTTGGATAACGTTCAAAATAAAACTAAAATCATAATATTGTCATTTGCTTTTCGTACTTGTACGCAATCAATTACATTTGTTTAAACCAACTCTTAATCTCTATAAATCTCTATAAATGTAAAGCTTCTTTCTATCTCTAAATATAGTATCAAAGTGAAAGTTTTAAGTTACAATGGACGCTACTCATTAGTACTGACTTTGGACACTATGCAGTAATTATAGAATATCAACGATCCGCTACAATAAAAACAATTATATACTTTTGAGAAGAATAAATACTATATACTATACTAAATGAATAAATACTTTCCATCGTAAGGCAATGGATTGCCTTTCGAAAAGCCTTGTTTTAGTTTAATATATAATGTAATATATCAACTGATATTAATGAGTACCAAATTAAATTATACCTATTATATAAACATCTTTTTTATTTCTCCATATCATCGTGTCAATAAGCCGTATAAGTATGTATAATAGACAACAGTTATGTACATATTTATATAAAGAAAGCCCGTTTTATAATATACTATTGTTTCCACTGTGATAATCGGGATGTCTCGATTTAAATCGTAAAGGCTTAAGCGTAAAGGTTCGTGTTTTCACGACTTAGATGTGGTGTAGCAGGTGCTTTATATTACTGTTTTAGTAGGTTTTAGACTATATAGTAGGTTGTTATGAATATGCAGCAATGTATCTCGTGTCATTTGTAGTTCCGATCTCTGCTCAAAGTTAAACTGGAAATAATCTTTCTGTACTGTATTCGATTTAAGTAACTTGGCCGTAGCTAGGGCTCGTGGGTAAGGGACTCTAGAATAGTTTACGATTTTTTAATTTTGTGGCTTTGTAGCACTGTAACACAAGGCCTTTAGTTAGTTTAGTTTTAGTTAGTTTCAACTTGATCGCTATTTCTGTAACTTTTATTTATTTCATAGAACATAATAGCTGTAAAATAGTACCTTGTTAATCCCGGTCCCCGTGGCTTTTTTCGGAATTTTAATACTTATATTGCTTTTCGCAGCCAATACAACAAAACAAAGATCAGAAAGATCCAGCCGGTCCAGCCGTTTTTTCTTCTAACATTATAAACGTTAAAGTAAGTGATAAAGATAGCAATATTTTTGGTAATTATTTGAATTATTATATTTAGGATCTATTCCGCTGACATTGATATATTATCAGCTTATTTGTTATTCGATATTTAATATATTTTCATTAATATTTATAATATTTAAGAAACCAAAACAATTTACACATTTTGTTTTTTTTTTTGTTAAGGTTGAATCGGGGGAATTCTGAGAGGCTTGGTGACTATCGGGTGTTGCGTGTCATTAAACGCAGGGTTGAACGATTTCTCTAAAATGAATTAAGTTTTTTGTAAGTCATTATTTCATACATACCCTTCGTTATTGTATACATACCCTTGTTGGTGGCTTCAAAGCGTGCGAGTTTAGTTAAGTATGTGTGTCGACCAAAACAAACACAAGCAAAGTCCTTAAATTGTTTAATTCAAAGAATAAAACTCATGAGTCTAGACAAAAACCAAATGAATATAAATAAGATAGTCTATAGTAATATTCACTACAAACTTAGTTCTTAGTGATCCAAAGTATTATTCCATTTCTCATAATTTTTTTGTCCTGCTTTTAAGTAGTTTTTTCCACTGCGTAAGTACCTACTAAACATTGGTAGCGTCTTTTTTGCATAGAGTCTTTACGTCAAAAAGCAAAGCCTGTGAAATATATAGCCGGCCAACGGACGTGACAGCCAACCAAAGCTGCCATACACTCGCTTGGGACATTAGTGTATGGCAGCTTGGGCTGTCACGTCCGTTGGCCGACTATATGTTTCATAGGCTTTGCAACAAGTATGCTACTGAGCTTATGTTTGTAAAAGAAACTATTCGGAACGTTTTGTATATGTATTAGTTTTTTTATTATAATATTCACATTTATAAGGCGTTTGCAGGTAGTTTTCTGGAAATTCATTAATAAAAAACCTATGTGTATATTTTCTCGAAAAACTATATATTGCTACAATAATGTCAATTCTTCTGGGTCTCCTCTTAGAATGGATGTTCCACAGGGATCTATCCTGGGTCCATTTTTGTTTTTAGTTTATATTAATGATCTCCCATTTTATGCTGACAAGTTTTGTGATATTGTACCCTTTGCGGATGACACCTCCTTAATTTTTAAAGTTGATAGAAAGTCAAATAATTACGACGAAGTGAATAGTGCATTATCGCATATACTTCATTAGTTTAACATTAATAATCTGGCTTTAAATGCCAATAAGACAAAATGCATGCAGTTTTCATTACCTAATGTAAAAAGACAGAATTTTAACTTGTTTCTTAATAAAGACATATTAAATACTAGCGGTGCCCGCGGCTTCGCTCGCGCTAAAAGTGAATAAAAAAATAAACATTTTTGCTTATATACTGTCACTTATAATGTACCAACGGCTGATTCTCCACATTAAGTCCCTCTTTTCTGGGAACTACTTCAAATATTTGACGTTATTCTTTAAATTCGCATAACTTTTTTATTTATGAACCGATTGACATGATACAAACGCTAAATGTTAAGTTAAGCTTACCACAATATATATGTGAAAACTACATATCAATCGGATGAGCCGCTTCTGAGATTAGCGTGCACAAACGCACAAACAAACAGACAAACAGACAAAAATTCTAACAATCATTGTTTTGGGTTCCATTTGCGTTAATAAAGGCTCCAATAATATTTTTTCTTATATATCTTCCATGTACGGACAGAGATCGGTTACATTTTTATTATATATGTATAGATATCATTCAAACTACTATTGTAAGTTGTTATTGTAATCAGAGGCATCTTAATGTTTGACATAAGAAGTAAGGTCTTCAGTTATATATTTGTTGGCTGGAATTTTATCACAAACATTCGCTACATGACCGACGAACAAATTCAGTGCTGTTTCGACGAACTCAGATCCGAATTGCTTCATAATCTGCCTCCAATTATCATTTAAATAGGATGATATGATTTGACCTATAAATAAGTTTTATTAGTTAATAACATGTATATATTAAAATAAATAATGAGTAGGCATTGTCTGTACTATATAATCATCTTGAAAATATCAACTATACAATAACATTGAAGATGTCTACAACATTTCTTTTTTCCGTTACCATGAAAGATGAAAAGCATTTGAAACGTTGAAAACCAAAAATCAAAAATAAAATTTTGAAACAATCCAAAGAAATAATTCCAAAATTTTTCAAATAGAATATTACCCAAAGAAATAATGTTAAGTATATAATATTATGGCGGCCATGTCAAGTCGATTAAATTTATGTCCACTTAATGACGACTTGATCAAGGATTTAAAAAAAAACATATTATGATGTTTTATTTTGACAGTAAACATTTTTACATGGATTTAAATGTAATTCAAGCGATGGCGCACTGTATCTTAGGGAAATACTATACCACAATATCCAACAGTAGTTGACATTGTAAAATTAAAATGATACTAATTTCACTTACTAAAGTCATTGTTGGAAATAATAACTTTTTCTGTTATAAAATGTGCGTGTCCAATGTCATATATATATTTGATATTTTTGTTAGAAATCTGAAGGTAAATTTCTCCATCCTTCTTTACCACACGAATCAGAAATTCGAAGTTTATATTTGTGTTGTCTGAAAAATACAAAAGAACGATACGTATACATAATAACTATACGAAAAAAATTAGTATTTACAACTAGATTTTTTTTATTTATTCTTTTTTATTTCAAAATCAATTACACATTTTTTCATAACAAGTAAACATTTTTATTTAATAATTATTTTTAATTAGGTAAAACATAAAATTTTAATCTTTTTCTTTTTAAGAAATAATCAGAAACATTACTTACTTAATTTTATTTTGGCTTTGCCTTGACCGTTTAGATTTTTGCTACCAATAAAACTTTGCAACTCTGCATTTTCACCAGAGACTGCGAATTTACCTTTGACTGATAAAGCGGCACACGTGACATTCAAAAAACCTCTCTCTTTTTCCCAATCGATACTAAAAATAATAAAAAATAAATATAACGTAATAACAAATTTTAATTATCTAATTAATATAAATACATAATATTATGCACAATGCACATATTTTGTGTATCAGAATTTTATGTACAAAGAGATAAAGGGACAAGCGATCATCCATATAAATATTTTCATCGGTTAAAAATCCCTTACCTCTACTTCCCCATGATAATAAAACTATGCTCGTAACTATCTATGACCACAGTTTTTTAGAGAATCTCCTATTATCTTTAATAAACAAACACTGTGCGCGACATTTGTAACCGACCGACTAGATCAATGAGAATGCTTGTGACATTGCCTGTACATTGCATTGATATTCCCAGATGATAATATGAGAATAATATGAATGATCAACATAAGCTATAATATTTGGTCAAACCTGCTTTTGATGCATTTACAACGACTCATTTCAAGGAACTTACTCGAATTTATTAAATACGCATTTTGCCATGCCCTTCGCTGAGCCTTCCTTAACAGTGATTGTGATAGCTTTCATGATAGTTACAGATATATCTTTTAAGTTCATAGGATCAAGTGGGGCGATTCCTAGCTCTTCGATTCCAGTACTCCCAACATCTTGCATCAAATGTTGATATACTCCTTTAATACAGTCTGTATCTTTAATGCTACATTGTGGGAGAGTGTCCACTGTAATAAAATACAATTTTAAAATTGATTACTATGATGTCTTTAAACAGTAGGTGCTGTTTTATATAACCAGATTTTTGAAAAAGACTTAGTTTGATAACTCAATAAAACTGACAGGTCCATAATCATATGAGTATTTATATTTTATTTAAAATCAAAATAAAAAATGAAAACATCATGATATTTTTACTCTCAAACTTATTAAATTTAATTGCTTACGTGCCAGCAAAACACGCAAACCATTATTACTAATGCACAGTACATGTAAAATTTTTACAGTGTTGGAAACACTGTAAAGATTGTACAAAAATTTCAATGTATAGTCATTAATCATTGTTTTAGAAGGAGGTAAGACAAATACTATTACTATATCTTTAAATATACTTTTGTTAATCTGGAATTGATTCCATTATCTTTATTTTCAAAAACGCTTTCGAAATCACAACATAATAACTAGGTATCAAATATTTCCTTATAAATACTATCTTATAATAATTATATTAAGTACGATTTGAGATACCAATAAATCGTCATTTTATTTTTCTAGACTATGTGAAATGTGAAAACAATTTTAAGAAAACTATCTTTTCGGATTTTATCATGTACTTATTTCGACGTTTGGTCCCCGACGTTTCGAATAATTTTTAGCGATATAAAGCTTAAAGCAATCACGGTCACTGAAGAGGCTCTCTCCCGAAGAAAAATTGTAACATTTAACGTTTAATTTAATTTAACAAAAGTTAACTTTTAAAAATTGCTTACCATATGCTGCCTGACAGTAAATTAACAAAGAAAAAAATGGAAGCACTAGTGCGCTTACTGTGAACATTGTTTATACTTATGTCGTACCACAGTAATCTGAAATATATTGTACGCATTTATATAGTCACCATATATAGCACAAAAACCTACATAAGACTGGTTAATATCCATCCATGAATGAAAAAATCTAAGGATATTTTTTTGATGTTGTGTTTGAAAACAGACTTGTTAACAAAAAAGAGGAAAAGTTCTTCTGCTTTATCTATGTACTCAAATACATACGTGAACCACTCGGAAAATTTTGCGATAGTAAAGTGTTCCATAGGGAAATACTTTTTTAGTAATTATTTTCAAAGTACTTTCCACCAACTGCTATTCAAAGATGCATGCGTCTGAACCAGTTTTCGAAACATTTCTTCCAGTCCGACGCAGACACCGCGTTCACAGCCTGCTCGGCGACGAAAATTATATCCCTTTGAGCTGATTCTTTATTTTTGCAAATAAAAAGAGGTCTATGAGGGTCATAGGTCAGGGCTGTAAGGAGGGTGACCCAGGAGTTTGATCAGCGTGCTGTCTAGGAAATCCCTTGTTTTGAGCACAGTGTGCGTGGGTGCGTTGTCGTGCTAAAGCAGTAGCCATCGGAGCCCTGTATATGGTCGCTTGCATCTCACAACAGAAAAATATTCTGCCAAGCTTTTTTAAAGGTACCATTCGTCTTTGGAGCTTCTTTGGTTCCGTAAAGGAATTAATACCAAATAGTCAGTCAAATTGAAAAATTGCTTGCGATTAAAATCTTTCCCTCGCTTCTAGATCACTTCACATTGGTAGGCGTTGATTCGTTTCAAAACACCCAAACCGTCGACTGGCGTTTCATCTGGATTGTATTGATAAATGGAAGACTACTTCATCACCTGTAAAGATGTCGTAAACACGCCAAGACTAGCCTGATTAAAATTAGTTTGTAATATCACGACACCATTCCACCCGCTGCTTCTGATCATCGGTGATATTGCGCGTGTAGAATATCGTGAAGGCTTCCCGATCTAATCTGCAGTATGTGCCTTTTGCCATGGATCAAATTATTTTTCGTAATACTTTCTGAGTAGCCTGGGTATTTCTTTTCTGTCAAATTGGTTCAGCGGTTTTGTAGATTAGACCGAACAAAGAGACAGATAGAGAGATGGATCGACAGATAGGCAAATAAAAATGTTAAAAATTATATTTTTTTAACATTAACATTAAATATGTTGGGACAAATATGTTGGGACATTATTACAACAGCGCCATCTAGTTCCGCAGTAAGCTACGTTACGTGCTTGTGTTGCGGATACCAGATAGTTGATATACTACACATATAAATTTTTAAATACATACATATTATAAATATAAACACCCATGACTGAAGTACAAACATTCGTGATTAGCAAATGAATGCCCCCAGCGGGACTCGAACCCGCGACCGCTGGCGCAGAAAGTAGGTCGAACTTGTTTCTTTCCACATATTCTCCTACGTGTAAGGTACGAGTATTTTCTTTTTTTCCTTTCATCATTCTTAAGCTGCATTTTGTGTATTATTGAACCTTATCGTGAATGGGGGGCTTACTAGCTCCGACAATCCCGCCACTTCGGTGGGTGTGCCATGCGGATTGCTCCAGATATTTCACTGATAGCAGAGCAACCCCTTCGCTGTGTGGGATGCTTGCCATCGAGGCGTCGGGGTTAATTGCGTAATCCTGCGACGCCCCAATTACACGGAGGAAAATCTTTTTCGGGTTTTATGTATGGTACTGGCTTTTCTAGCCGGTGAGTCCTACATAACCACCTGATATCTATAACAGACTAACGACTCACCCACGCTTCGCTCGGGTTCGTCTCTAGGAACCCCCTTTGGCATAAAATTTTTACAAACTTTGAATGTCTTACTTATTTATGCATAACAACATGCTTGTACTGTCGACCCGTATAGTACTTCTCTCTCACAGAAGACCGGCGTGAAGTGGCAGCTATGCTGTCGCGTTTCGTCCGGTAAGTGAGAGTCCGGGAGGCCCACTCCTCATCCCTACTCCCGTCCTTCTCCCTCCTCCCTCCCTCCCTTTCCTGAAAGGCCGGCAACGCATCTGCAAGCCCTGTGGTGTTGCAGATGTCCATGGGCGGAGGTGATCACTTACCATCAGGTGAGCCTCCTGCCCGTTTGCCCCCTTTGTCCCATAAAAAAAAACATTTAATTTTTTTTTTTGATTTATTTTAATTTTGGTTCCCGACGTTTCTAATGCTTTCAGCAATCGCGGTCACTGCCTATCTCCCGAAAAAAATCAAAATAGTTTTGTTAAAAACCATCATTTTATAAAAATGTTCACATAAACATTTCTAAATATCCCTCCTCTCATCCTTCTCCCTCCCCCTCCCTTTCCTGAAAGGCCGGCAACGCATCTGCAAGCCCTGCAGTGTTGCAGATGTCCATGAACGGAGGTGATCACTTCCCATCAGGTGAGCCTCCTGCCCGTTTGCCCCCTTTGTCACATAAAAAAAAAAAGAATTCATTTGTTACAAAAAATGTGATAAATGAAGAACCGCTCGACCGATTTTGTGCAAACTTCACATAAACCATATACTAAATAGTCCGAACAAAGCCTAAATATTTGGTTTGGATAGGTGAGCCCGTTCTTGAGTTATAAAATTACAACGAAAAGTGGCATTGATTGATATATATATATATATATATATATATATATATATATATATATATATATGATAGGGTGGCTTAATGAAACAACGACATCTTGGAAGTATATGTATTATCAATAACGCTATCTCACTCCAACATTACATTTATTTGCTATATCTATCCTTGTTTAAGGTGTTGCTATTACAAAACTATTACTATTCGACCTAACTATCGACATTGCCCTTACATGCCCTTTGAAATTCAAATTTAAATTAATATTTATTCATTTACATTTTAATTTCACATCTTCCTTACATGCCGTTACTTCAAACAACTTTAATCAATTTAACAAACTCTTATTAAAAATTACTTTAAAAACAACAATTAATTTCGCAACTTTATAATTTACTTTTTTTTTCTATTGGGCAGGCCTGAAACTGAACTAATAACAACTTTAATTACTTACAATGTTTTTTATGAATAAACTTTCTATATTTGTCACTGTTACATGTATACAAATCAACTGATATTGTTATGTCTGTACTCAATATCTACATTTAGATTTTAATTTGTCTGGTCTTAAACTATAAGCGATGTCTACAACTGATCTTTAAATCTAATGCTCATGCATTGCTTAACATTTATATAATAAAAAATAATAATATAATTTTTCTTTTTTTTTATATCTTACCTATAGAATCTATTTACATTGTTATTCAAACTTAACTTCTAATACAACTAATAACAAAATAAAATCAACTTTAACTTCCTTTGTTTATATACATGTTAATATATTTTTGTTATTTATTGAAAATTTTATGCTATTTTTTTGTTTTTATTGTTATATTTTTATGCTCTTTTTTTTTTTAATTTTGTAATAAAAATATTAAGTTACAAGTATATTTAACTTACTTATTATAATTATATTAAACTTCAATTTACTACAAGTATATTTAACTTCAATTTACTTACCTACTTTTTTTTTTACATTCTTTATGCTGAGTTATTACTTATTACTATTTAGTTTGAAAACATTAAGATACTGTTAAAAAAAAAATTTGCTATTAATTATGTTATGTTACTGAATAAACTTTGATTGCAAAGAAGAAAAATAATGATATCTAAGACTCTTCGGTACATAGATTGTATACTATCATGAAATATAAAAGAAATACATATATCTATACAGTCAAATCCGGTTATATACCATACTTGAATGGTTTCTCGGTGATGCGTCCTCTCCTAGTAACATACTGCCTTTTGTGTACTGGTTGGCTGGTACCCTCATAATATTCTGGTGTGTGTGTCATATCCGTGAGCTGATCTTCCTCCTTCATTTGTATACCAAGGGAGTTGTCATTATTGCTGTTGTCATCATTATATTGGTCATCATTGTGTATTGCTGAAAAAGCTGAAAAAGAATCTAGGACTGGAGGTGGGGATAAAGGTTTTAAATATTGAACATGTACTACTTTCTTCTGTGTTGGTTTCTTTGTATTCTGAATTTCATAACAAACTGATCCTATCTTATTAATAATTTTGTATGGTCCCTTGTATTTTGGTGTCAACTTATGGTCTTGTGGTTGGGGCCATGCATATAAAACATATTCTCCTTCTTCAAAATTATGTTGTAATTTCTTTTGGTCATATTTTACTTTACTTTTGCTATGTTGATCCTGTATTCTAATGATAGCCTCTTGTCTCGCCTTTTCTAATAAATCTAACTGGTGTGTCCGGTCCATGTTTTCCTGAATGGTTCCAATATGAATTTCATTTGGTGGAATTCTGGGGTGATATCCATGTAACAAGTAGAATGGTGAATAACTTGTGGTCTTTTGTCTTGATGTGTTGATGGCTAACAATGTATTTGGTAATAACTTATCCCACTCTGTACTGTTTTCTAATGCCACTTTAGTTAAAGTTGCAATGATGGTAGCATTTGCCCTTTCTATCAAACCATTGCTCTGAGCAGTATATGGTGTTGTCGGTAGATGTTGTATTCCATATTTTGTGAAAAACTTTTGCATTACTTGACTCATAAAGCATGGTGCTTTGTCTGAAATGTATGTCAAAGGTGGACCATATACATATATAATATCCTTTTCTATGGTATCTATAACATCTGTTGTTGATAAAGAACTTGTAGGTTTAGCCATTATATATCTAGTCGCATGATCTATATGTACCAACATGTATAAGTTTCCTGAAGTGGTCTGTGGTAATGCAACTATATGATCAGCTGATATAACCTCAAATGGTGTGTTTGGTATCGGTCTGTTTCCCATTAATCCATATGCAAATTTTGTTCTTCTATTTGTACTTGCACATATTAGACAGGCTTTTGTGTAATTTTTAACATCTTTGTGCATGGATTTCCACCAATACTTTTGTTTAATCCGTGATAAGGTTGATTTCATGTCCAAATGTCCACTTTCATCGTGTGCTAATTTTAATATTGAAGATCTTAAACTTTGTGGTATTACAACTTTCTCCTTGTTGAAAAGCTCTTGATTGTCGACATGTAATAAAATACCATTTTCTAACTTGTATGTTTGTCTTATTTGTTTTAAGTGATTTGTTGTTGGCTTTTGACTTAATTTTGTACATATAACTTTAATGAAATTGTCTTTACTTTGAGCTTGTTTTAATTTTTCTTCATTACTTGATATTATCATCATACATAGTTCTTCTAAAGGATATCTTGACAAATGATCTGCAATACAATTTTGTTTACCCGGTCTGTGCACTGGTGTGAAGTCAAATGGTGCTAGGTCTACTACATATCTTGCGAATTTTCTGTTCATTTTTGATTTATTTATGACATATGCTGTAGTATAGCTGTCTGTGACAAGTGTGAACTTAGTGCCTAGTAAATATATTCTGAATTTTTGTGTGATAGCCCAGTGCACTGCTGTTACTTCGAGTTCATTAATATGATACCTTGTCTCTGTGTCCTTTAGTGAACGGCTTGCATATTCTATAACTTTTTTCTGACCATTTTGTATTTGTAACAAACACGCTCCAATTCCGCTATAAGAACTGTCAGTTTCAACAATAGTTTCCTCTGCATTCTGCTGAAAGTATGCTAATATTGGTGAAGATGTTATAAGTGATTTTACTAATTGAAAAGCTTCTTGTTGTTTATCTGTCAATATCAATTTATTTTTCTTTAGATCCTGTTTTTTTTCTATGGTCATCTTTGAGGTTTGTTTCAAAATTTCAGATAGTGGTTTTACTATAGATGCATAATTTTGAATATATTTTCTTAAAGTATTTGCAAATCCTAAAAATGATCTAATTTCTGATAATGATTTCAAAGTGTCATACTTGTTAACTGCAGCTGTTCTTTGCGGGTCTGGTTTTTCTTCATTGTAACCAACTATTCTTCCAAAAAGTGGTAGTTCTGTCGCTATAAATACACATTTTTCTTTGTTTAGTTTTAATTTCTTTTCACGTGTGGCAATAAATACCTTTTCCAAAATTGTCAACAATTGCTCAATGCTATTAGCTCCTCCTGAAATGTCATCATAATATAATCGCACTCCTTCATTATACAAGTGTCCATATGTTAAGTTAATAACTTTCGACATAATTGCTGGACCTCCGACCATGCCAAACATTACTCGCATAAATTCTATATGATGATCCTGTGTGATAACAGCTGTTTTGTAAATATCTTCCTCTCTGATTTTAATATTATGGTAGGCATGATAAATATCAAGTTTAAATTTGTAAATAAATTGTGAAATTATGAGTATTATGTCTTCCATTCTGTCTATAGGTTGTACATTTTCTTCTGTAATTGGGTTTATTGTTTTAGAATAATCTACAACAGGTCTAAATGGTGTTGTACTATGAAATGGCTGTTGTACTACAAACATTGGTGCCGCATAAGGGGAATTTGAATGTCTACATATCTTTTGTTCTATCCATTGTTCTATTGTTTTCCTTAAAAATTCACGTTCTGGCTGTGGAAGTCTGTATGGTTTACATTTTATTGGAATGTTGTGTTTTAAA
Source organism: Boloria euphrosyne (assembly GCA_951802675.2). Taxonomy (NCBI): domain Eukaryota; kingdom Metazoa; phylum Arthropoda; class Insecta; order Lepidoptera; family Nymphalidae; genus Boloria; species Boloria euphrosyne. The sequence continues at coordinate 5,413,063 of OX637879.1, read as the reverse complement.
TTGATTTCTAATTCTACATCTTGAAATTCTCCTATGTCATTACTGTCCCTTTTAAAAATATCTGAGTATTTATCGACTAATTTATTAATTTTGTCTTGATCTTCCATTGAGACTGAAATTTCCTGTTTGTTAGGTCCTGGGATTTTCATACAACATGCTATTGAAGTGTCTTCTTGTACTGAATTAGTGAAATACTCTGTATGTGTAGGTGTAATTATACATACCCTGCCATCTGGTTCATGTATAATTCTTGCATAAACTGCATGTTGCCAGTCTTTACCTAGTATCATATCTACAGGTAAGTTGTCACAAATTGCTATCTGTGGCATAATATAATCAATTTTTCCTACCTGAAGTCTTGCTGTAATCCATCCAAAGGGTGTGATCATATTACCTGCTGCCTTGTATGAGCCTTTTTGCCATGGATATACTTGCAAATCACTTGGGAGCAACTTCTTATCAACCAATGTAATGACTGATCCTGAATCTGGGAGAGCTGTCAATGTTATGTCACTGTTAAGGGTTACTGGAATTAAAGTTACACTTGGTTCATTAAACTGTATGCAATTAACTTGTTTTTCCTTTTGTTGGTAATTTTTTGTGTTCGCCGATGTGCTTGGGGTATTAAAATGGTTAGTATGTGGTTTTGTGACTACTTTTTTTTTAAGATTCTGTACATGAGGTTGTTGAGCTTGCATATCACAATTATATGAAACATGTCCTTTCTTTTTGCATCGAAAACAAGTTACTTCTTCAAGTTTATCTGTGCCTGGGTTATATTTTGGTATGAAACTACTTTTAGGTCTGTCAAATGGTTTACTTACTGATTCATAATGCTCGGTCATCTTACGCTGTACCTTCCTGATGTTGTCCATAGCTGTTGCATGTGTAATAAGGTCCTCAACGTTTTTACAACAATGAGTTGCTAAAGGCGTTGACCACTGCATATCCTGGATTCCTTCTAAAATAAGTGACACTCGATCTGGCTCTGGAATAATACTGGGAGATTTTTCAAGCATAGCATTTTTAACATATATGTATTCAGTTATGGTTTCAGTTAAGCGAAGTGTTCGTTTACTTTGGTATTGTATGAATTCAGCAAATGACATTCTTATTTTAAATCTATCAATAAATTGTTGCTTCCATACTGACCAAGATTCAATTTTTTTACCACAAACTGTGTTCCAATTATAAGCTTGACCCTTCAACCTCATAGATGCATTTACCATTGTCAAATTATCAGACCAGTTAGCTAAAGCAGCGATGCGTTCGACTTGTTTTATCCATTCAGAAGCATTTTCAAAACGATTGCCACCAAAAAGCGGTATAGCTTTGCTTGTGTCGCTAGTTGAGAATACTTGAAATGTAGGGGATATCTTTTGAGCAATTATTTCTTGCGTTTGTACCAATTGAGTCAAAACTTCGGTTAAGGTTGCATTGTTACTATCGCTAGACGTACCTGGGTTTGAAAAAGGAACGCTCCGTGCCTGTAACTCTAGAATTTGTTGTCTCATGGACTCCATTTCCAAAACTTGAGATGCTCTTCTAAACTTTTCTTCTTTTAACGCTTCCAATGTACCATTCTCTATTTTTACCTTGTTGTCTTGTATAATCCGTTTAATTAAGTCTTGCTTAAGGCCACTTGTTGGCAAATATCGTAATACCAACTCTTCCTTTAATTGTGCCACCGTGTAATTTTGAAATTTTTCCTCTTCTATTGCTTCCATTATTTAAGTTAATTTGTAGCTGAAAATACCTGAAAACCCTACAGATAGTACCTGAACGTGGTACTCGCAATTAAACGTATTGCGTGCTACTTTGCATGAAACGTATGCTTTTTCACAATCCGGCTACATCTGGTTTTTAGATAATACTTTTCAATTATTTTTAATTGATCATCACTTGTTACTATATATTCTATCGAAAATTTACTTTATTTTTACTTTAACTTTAACTTTTCCTATTTATTTTAATTAATTTGTCGCAGCGCCATGATAGGGTGGCTTAATGAAACAACGACATCTTGGAAGTATATGTATTATCAATAACGCTATCTCACTCCAACATTACATTTATTTGCTATATCTATCCTTGTTTAAGGTGTTGCTATTACAAAACTATTACTATTCGACCTAACTATCGACATTGCCCTTACATATATATATATATATATATATATATATATATATATATATATATATATATATATATATATATATATATATATATATATATATATATATATATATATATATATATATATATATATATATATATATATATATATATATATATGTGTGTGTGTATGCATTTCTCAAATTAAAGTTAATCACAATGTAGAAATAATATATTATATACAAGAAAATGGAAAATTTTACGTTTACTTAAATATCTTGACCTTGAATTTGTGTATAAATTTATAATTAAGGCTTAATAACACAAAAGCTGCAATAAATAGTCGCAAACCTAAATTTAACTAAAAATGTTTATCTGTGATTTTTTTGTTAAGGAAGAAGTCAAAAAATGTACGAATGCTGTAAAATACACAGTATTTTTCGTTCGTAAGTTATTATTTTAAATGCAATCTGAAATTGTTAAAATCAATTCACTTGTTGTTGGTATCAAAGCACACAGAATTGAGAAGATAGGAAAGAAATAGGTTAGTAAAATAATATCAATAAATTGAATTTAATAATAATAATATGATAAAAAACCAGTACTCTGCCATAATTAGAAAACCTTAATTAGAAATAAATAGTTATTGGTTACGTAGTAGTGAAATTGTAATAAATGTTAGTCTATAGTGTAACTATATTACACTTTAAACACTTACAAAATATAACATTGAGGACTGAACACAACCATGAATAAACAGTTTAACTCTAAACAAATCATAACTCCTAACCTTTCGTTCCATAACACTTTTTATTATTTGTATATTTAACCGCTGGTTAAATTAAATTTCTAACTTAGTCGACCCTGTACATTAAATATTGTTTGATAAATCTTATTAAAATATTCATTATTAACGATAGAGAGGCCAAATCTACAGTGTGTATGTCTGTCTGTAACCGCATCATGAGAATACCACTGGAGAGATCGATTGCATCTAGATTCGTTTTAAAGGTTTTTTAAAAGTTTCTTAAAAGTTTCGTGCTTCATCTTTCATAGCTTTGGTCATCCAAAGATACTATTTCTCGCAAGCTATGTTTCCTCCTTCCTGATTTTAATTATGGATGTTCTACTAACAGTTAAACGTTATTTATTGCGTAGAGTTACATAGGGTATATTATTTACGAAACAAGGATGCATCGCAAGTATTTTACTGAAATAACTTAGCACAGACTACACAGTACGTGATATTTTTGAAGTTAAACTTTATTTGGCCCGTTTGGACAAAAATAACAGTAAAAGTTTTTAGGATGAAGTTATCTGATAAGAAAACTCATATCTATATTCAAGTTAAAAATATATATATTTATTAATAGATATATATATGTGTGTGTATGTGATTTTAAATTATATATAGTGGTGAATTGTAAAAATTCGTAACAAAAGTGACGTTTACCTAAATAAAACGTGATAGAGCATTTATAGATTTGAGTTTAAGTAACGGTATGTATTCTTTATATCTGTTTACGTTATAAATTATTATAATTCCATTATTGCTATTATTATTGGTTTATATATATGTAATATGCATTTCTCCCATTTCTGAGGGCCTAGACAATGTAACAATCGATTAGCGAAAGCGATAGTAGAAAAGTCCAAAATGTATGGGTTTGACATATGCCTTAGATATGTCTCGTGATCTGTTGTCAACGAATAGATGATGGTAGACAATGTACATTCAATTCAATTATTAGTGATTTAAAGTTCAAGATGCATACGCTGCGTTTAAGCGATGACGATTGTAGAAATCGAATGGGTTGGCTATAGGCCCTGAGGGCCTAGACAATGTAACAATCGATTAGCGAAAGCGCTAGTAGAAAAGTCCAAAATGTATGGGTTTGACATATGCCTTAGATATGTCACGTGTTCTGTTGTCAACGAATAGATGATGGTAGACAATGTAAATTCATTTCAATTATTAGAGATTTAAAGTTCAAAATGCATACGCTGCGTTTAAGCGATGACGATTGTAGAAATCGAATCGCTTCATAACGAATGCCGGTTGGCTATAGGCCCTGGTGTTGAAATTTTCTAATGCGGACTTTTAGTCAAGCACTAGAGAAATTGTTAACTACTGTATAATAGATAACCTTACACTGCGGCATGTGTTAAGAAATACAGATTTCTGTAATGTAAAGGATGAATGTTAAATTGCTTGAGGCTTGCGTGCAATCTGCTCGGAATAACTGCTGTCGATGTGAGTATGATCGGAATTGTTCTGACAGTGTGTGTTTGGCATTGTGTTTTATTTGATTTACCTTTTTTATAGTGTTTTATTTATCTTAATTGGTGTTTCTATATATTGTAATATTTTTCATCATCCATAATCATCAGCCCTTTTTTAACGTCCCACTGCTGGGCACGGGCCTCCCTCAGTACGAGGGGGATCAGTCCGTAGTCCACCGCGCTGGCCCAGTGCGTGTTGGCGGACTTCACATGTCTTACGAAAACTTGCTAGGTTTTCTCAGATATGCAGGTTTCCTCACGATGTTTTCCTTCACCGTAAGACAAGTGGTAATCATGATATAAATGATTCGCACATGAAAATATCAGAGGTGTAAGACCCGGATTTGAACCCGCATCACTCGGTTATACAAGCATCGCGTTACCGCTGGGCTACCACTGCCGCTGGGCTCTGATCTTTTTAGTTACTCTCTCTCTCTCTGTGGTTACACCAGTGTAATGTATTGTTTTCTTTCGCTGGCTTTGTGTCAATGTCTACATAAATCTATCTGAATGTCGTGTATAATGTGGGTTCCTATAATTTGGTTCTGTATGACCATACGTTTGACGTGGACGTTTGAGTTAAGTAAGTCACTGCGATGTCTTCCGTTTAAGGATTTTGCTAACCATGTGCCGTGTTGTAGTTAAGGAATATGTTCGTTTTCTTGTACTTGTTAATCCTGATTTTGGTACTGCTTTATGAAGTTCAGAGTATTGTTAGCGAAATGATAATATATAAATGTCTATCAGACCACGCCCTTCTTCGTGTCTCGGTGTGGTGAGTCTTTTGTATTTAAGAACGTGGTTGATGGTTTCTGTATTTCGTCAATAATGTGTTGATAGTGCGCTGTAGCTTTAGTAAATCAGATTGTGACTAAGTGATAATACCAAAAGATTATTTAATTATTGGGACTGCATAGAGTATGTTTGATTAGATTTAATTGTGTTACGAGGGTTCAATGCTGTGTTGAGTATTTTATTCAATCTTTGTTTAATTTTTTTAAGATTTGAATTTTCGTTTGCTTCTGGTGTATTTGCCTACTTTGTTAATATCCTAAGCATTTATAGCCGTTCCATTTGGATATCAGTAGAAAACATCTGTGTGATGTCAGCAAAATTAATGTCTGTGAGGTTTGATGCATAAAGTTTTCTGTCCCTCATGTACATGAAATGTCATAATGTGTAATGTGCCTGATCATACGTAATTTTGAGACTTTTCCGCTTTCCTTGATAATTCCCTACTAGTACTAATGCTAAATTACTATATACATTAGGAAATATATGTATAGATTTAAAAAAATATTTTTTGTCTAACTTACAGAACGACATAGTCAACTTCTGACTAAGCTCTTTAAATAAAGAGAAAAAAATCTGTTACGCTAGAATAGTACAACTTTTTACATGCGTACATAAGTACACGTTTTTTTACATAAGACGTTTTGTTAAGAGGATAGATCTTAATAATTTTTCGTACTAAGTTTATATCTCTAAGAGAAACTGTTCTTATACTTTTCAAATAAATTCCTTTACGTATTGGAATCCGCTGTGTTTCTATTGAGCTACTATTAATATTAAGTTTCAATTGATTTATCAATTTAATCACGTTTGTTTTTAAAAATTCTATTATTTTTGGATGTATTTGCCGAATGTCGGGGGCCCTGGATCCCCTTGCCGGCGGCTCTATGCCGGCATCGTGAGGTCCATGGCACTGTACGGTGCCCCCGTTTGGTTCGACGCCCTCTCCGTATCTAACAGGGCCCAATTGCGCAGAGCGCAACAGGCCCTGGCGGTGAGGGCCATACGGTGTCCTATGAGGCGGCCACACTTCTGGCGAGCAATCCGCCCTTGCATCTCCAGGGTAGTGGGTGGATACCTGTTGTTAGGCAGTGTGATGAGGGCCATGCTGCGTGACGATAGGTCCTGGTCAGCGATGGTCTCCTTCAGTGAGATGACAATTTTTGGTTCAGTCCGTCCGCAGGGACGTTGCGGTCGAATGCGAAAGCGATCTCGTAACGTCCCATTGCACTGCGGCGACGTGTTCTGCTGGAAGTTTTAGTGAGTAAGAAAGAGTCTCACAATCCCCACCGGTTGGCGGACCGGTGGGACCTCGTGCTTAGTTTACTACAGCGTTACCAAAAAAAAGGTATGTGTTGTATCAAACGCATTTTTGTGATCAATATACATATTACAGACTTTTTCTGCTTTTTTAAAACCTTATATGTGACAGAATTTAATGCCGGCATCCTTTTTGTTGTTCTGTTAGTATATTGTTTTACGGCTCTTTGATCCGAAGTCAAAAGGATTACGTTAGTTTTTCTGTAAAATAATACTGCAAATAATCAATTTGCAAAAATATATAATCTACAAAAACAAGCTATGATAGTATAGATAGTATAGGGTACTCTAGATATATATAGAGTAATAGGTGGTTTTATTAAATTAATTCCCATGCATGTTATGGAATGTGAGTTAATCTTACCGCCATTATTTATTCGTAGATATTTCTTGGCTCAGAAATTTTGCTCAAATACAAAATCGTTTAAAAAGCGTTAAATTATAAAATTGCTTGAGGAATTATCACGCCTTTGTGTGACTAAAAATTACTGGAGAAACAAAAAAAAAACCTTTACTTGAAACGATTCATAATGTTTTAAAATGAAACATAAAAAATCTAGTTGTAAATTAGAAATGTTTTTTTAGACACTTGGATTGGTAATATATAACTTTTCAACTTAACTATTCAAATATATAACTTTTGTGAGGCATTTACAGGGTAATAGGAAATGATGTAATAAAAACATAAGGAAGCATTTATTCGAAAAAAATATATAGTAACAAATATTCATTATTCACACATAAAGGTTATTTAATTCAATTCGCTCTTGTTAATGGCTTCAAAGCGTGCCAGAAAGGTTGTTATTATAAAATCAGAGTCAACTTAATGCTTGAGGTAAGAACTAATATCTTCAATAACAAAGTGCTTGGCTGGAATTTTATCAAACACACTCGCTACAAGACCAACGTACAACTCCAGTGCTTTATCCAAGAATAAATGTCCGAATAGTTTAATAGTTTTCTTCCAGTTGTCATTTAAATAGGATGTTATGACTTGACCTGTAAAAAGTATTCTTATTAATGAATAAAATATAAATATAAAAATATATTGTAGGTAAGCACTGTCTGTAAAAATGATCTTTGACACGTCTTAAAAAACCTTACGGAAAAATAAATCTGAGAAAAAAAAAACAAGAAATAGTTTTATTTCAAAAATATAAAATAATTTAAATGAAACATAAAAATAAGAATTATTATTTAGCAGATCATTATTATGGCGAACGTATCAAGTCAGATAAGCTTACTTTAATATAATTTGACAGTAGTTTTTTCCGCACCAAAAATAAAATAAAAGCTATACGTCGTGTACAATCTTGTTATTATTCTAAGTGTACAATATTGCTAATGCAGTTTTGTTTCACGTTACGATTTAAATGTAATTATATTAGTATTTTGTTTAGGAAAGACGAAATTATTTAGGTTTAATAATGAAGTGTGACGACTTGGTGGATAACGTCAAAAAGATTATGTATATTACAATACTAGTAACGATAGCAGTTGATAAAATTAATATAAAATTCCTAACCCGTATCTAAATTCTTATAATAAAATTCTTTTAAAATATTAATTTCACTTACTTAAATCATTTTCAGCAATAATGACGTTTTCTGTTTTAAAATGCGCTTTTCCAACTTCATATGTGTACTTCACATTTTTGTTAGAAAGCGCGATATGCATTTCTCCGTCTTTCTTTGTCGCATAGATTGAGAAATGAATGTTCAATTTCACGTTCTCTGTAAATGACAAAATGAAAATTATATATAAAATTTATTGTATTTGATCTCAAGAGCAAAATCAATAGAATTTTCATATTGTATGTTAGAGAATAATTAGTTCTTTATTCTATACATAATATAACATTTTCTTACTAAAGTTCGACAAATTTTATGTAGATAATATTTAAATTTTTCTGTACTTACCTAGTTTTATTTCAACTCTACCTTGACCGTTTACAGTATTGCTACCAATAATACTTTTTACCCTTGAATTTTCACCGGACATTGCGAATTGACCTTTGAAAGATAGAACATCACACGAAACCGTCAAAGAAGCTCTTTCTTTTTCCCAATCGACGCTAAAAATAAAATATATTTATTAATAAATTATATAAAAACAAATCTTAATTAACTCATATGTAGTATATCAGAATATTATACACAAAGATTAAGTGAACACGACTATCACTAAGCTATATAGGTAAATAATTTCGTTGGTTAAAACTCCGTTCCCATAATAATAACAGTATGTTATTTCAGATATACTTTGGATACAATTTATTCAGAATAGACAATCATCTCTTTTGGGAGATATTATCTTAAGTTAACAAGAGTTTCCCAATAGGTTATGACCAATCTCGTCATAACACGTAGATATTATCTGTGAAATCTGTACCATGCTTTTGACAAAATTAATAACGACTTCTTTATAGAAAATAAACATGACCTAATGTAGGTATAAGATTCTATTACTCAAGTTGTATTTCTCCAAATAATTACGGATTAAGGAAACAAGATAAAGTATGTTATAAGTAAATAAGTATTTATCATATTTACATGAATAGGCGATAAATTTTATAAAAACGTTAACTTACATAAAGTTACTTAATTCGCATTTTGCCATGCCTTTCACTGTGCCTTCAATTACAGTGATAGTGAATGCCTCCACGACAGTAATAGATATATCTTTTACATCCATAGGATCTAGTGGGGAGACTCCTAATTCTTTAATTCCAGTAGTTCCAACAGTTTTTACTATGTGTTCATATACTCCTTGTAAACATTGTGTATCTTTTATGCTGCATTTTGGAAAGGTGTCCACTGTAATAAAATACATACTACTTTAAAAACTATTTCTATGATTATATTTTCCTTAAAGAAACATAAGCGTTGTCTTATTTAATCACATATTTTTAAAATATTCAGAGTATGATAACATACTCAAAAAATATAGCTAACAAGTCCATAATATTATTCGGAACATATCGAATTATATTTTATTAAATAAAAATATAATTATAAATATGAATGAATATAAATAATAAATGCATAATAAATTCTAAATGCAAGGAAATAATTTTTTACATATTAACACAAATAACACACTATTATTACGAATACACAGTACGGCTCCAGCATTGTATAGAGTTTTTATCACTACATATTATAAAACAAACTCCTCCGCTGCTGTTTTCACCAATGGATAGAGCGGTTGTCGAGGAAAGTTTTAGTATATAATTTGTCAATTATTTTAATTTGTTTTGCATTCATTGGCTAAAGTGTCTGAAGAAACTAAGCCATATGGGAGCCTTTAACGAAAACGCTGCCTGCCTAAACCCTTTGAGATATAACAAAGTGGTGCATGGTGGAATTGTCTATTTTATATATAGATCTACAGAACAGTCCGCAGTCCGCAACTCTATTTCTTAAGGATAATATATATACTATATCCATTAAAATAATTTAAAAAATGCGCTATTATAAAGCTGTAATTGGAAAGATTCAACTAAGTTAATAAGAATTCAACCCTTTTTAACGTGGGACGTTAAAACGTGGTGGGTACGTACCTCCCTTCATTACGAAGGGGATCAGACCATAGTCCACCATGCTGGCCAAGTGCGGGTTGAAGGACTTCACTTATTGGTTTTCTCGGAGATGCAGGTTTCATCACGATGTTTTTTTTCACCGTAAGATATATCACGTTAGAAATGAATCGCATTTTATGAAAATATTAGAGGTATTAGACACCCGGTTTTACACAGGATTAATTTTTTTTAGATTTATGTGAACGTTTAATATTTTAATTAAAACTACCATTTCCTATTTTTTCACGTACTTATTTTGATTATTGATTTCCGACGTTTTGAATGCTTTACAAATATCATAGTCACTGGAGAAGCTTTCTCTCGGAAAAATCCATTTCTTTAAATCATCATTAATTCATAAAAAATATTCATATAGATTTCAAAAAATTAACATAAAATTAAAATGTAAAAATTCCTTACCATAAGCAGCCTCACTATAAATAAACGAAGAAATTGTAAGCACTAGCGCGTTTAATGTGAACATGTTGTATTCCTGTGCGTTCCAAAGTAATATAGTAGGTATAACATACTTCACGCATTTATATATATAATACAGCGCAAAATAGCACAAAAAGTTACACACAAAAAGAGGTTAACTTATCTTTTATTGAAAAAAAAAACAAAAAAATACTAATTAATTTTTTATTTTAGCCATATTACTTATTATAATAAATAACAAAGTTAAGTTTAAATAATAGTTAATACTAGCGACTCACCCTCGCTTCGCTTTGATTCGTCCCTATGTACCAGTGGCGAAGGGTGAAATTTTAGCAAAGGTCTGGTCTGTCCAAAAACATGACAAAAACTAAATAAATACATGCGATGCAAAAGTACCTACTAGTAACCTAGTGAAGATTTTTTTCGTAATAACTAAAAATAAAAAAGTGTTCATATTTTTATTTTTTTTAATTAATGTAAAGTTATAGGAAAATAGTCAATATATTTAATATTTACTAAAATAATATAAAAATATTAATGACACCATCTATGAGAAATCATTACACATTTACGGCCATCGGTCCTGCGACTCAGATATCCAGCCCACTGCCACTTCAACTTGCTAATTCTTTCGCAGGATCGCTTGCGCATTCAACAACGACTACCCGACGGCCCAGCAGGTCTGCCAAAGCAGACCACATAGTCAAAAATGTTGCTCCACAGTCCACTCTGCTAATCAGAGAAGTACCAGGAGAAACCACCACACCGCCCACCGATGTTTACGGTATGACTGCAGTAATGAGATAAACAAAATATAAAGTACTACTATACCATGTCTCTTCTGGTCTTGGGTTTGTTTGGTCCGCACTGTCGTACTTCGAGTATATCTTAGTAAAATCATTTTTTACTTTTACCGTTAAAATGTATACTAAGGCTCACCTCGCTCCTCTATGGCTCGGGAAAGATAGATAAATTTAAATTATGAGGTACCCGGTGCTAAAATTAAGTCAAAACTACTGACTTTTCTTAAAGCTTTAGTGCTGATTTTTACGTATGTTTTAGGGAATATCGTTAAAAAATTATAATTAATACTGCTAGACACTTCACGTCTACGGTAACTTATACCATATGCTTTAACGGTCCTAATAAACAATGTAATATAAATGTAATGTCTTAATTTTTATACGTGATATTCACATAAGTATATCAATAGTTTTTGTAAACAGGTAGACAAATCGGATGGGCCAAACATCCCCCAAACGCACGACGTGTTGCTATGAGTAAGAATGAGAGCGTGATAATGGACCGACCGATTAATTTGCCGTCGGCGGATACTAGCGGGTATGCATAGTCAAACTACCTAATCCCATTGATTTGGTTAATTAGAAAATAAGAAAAGTCTGGCGGGGGATCTCGGGCGATATGAGCATAACCTTCGATGTTTTTTTTTTATTTTCTGTCAGTTTCAACATTCATGAGCTGCGTCCATTGAACTAGGTTTTAATTTTAGTACAATAAACGCTTTAATCCTTTATGACTTTTGATAATTTACTAGGTATGTGTTGTATATATTTACTTCGCACCGCCCGGCATGTATTTGACTTGATTATATGAATTACCATTGCACGCACCATGGCAACGGTCATAACATGATACGTCAAACGCCGTTAATATTATAAAGTTTTTTTTAATTTCCTAACTTTTTCCGATATAGTATGTTATCCTTAAGAGATAGATATAATTATGACCATCGCGGACTTTTTTGTAGACCTATATAAGATACTCAATTCCACCATACATCATTTGGTTATATCTCAAAACGCTTAGGCAGCGTTTTAGTTGAAAGCTCAGAGAGACGTGGCAGAGGAGTTTGTTTTATAATATGTATAGAAGTATAAAGTAGTAATGTGTAGAAGAAGGCGGAAATAAAATACCGGCCTTACTTTACATTTACATTACTTAATTAATTAATATTTGAATATCTTGACCTTGATTTTTTGTTTTAAATGAAGATTGCTCAATGCTTATCGTTGCATTGCATGAGAATTGCCTTAATAGCACAGTAGCTTCAATAAATACTCTTATATTTTCTGATTTTAATTTATAATTTATATCTGTTTGTAATTTTTTAAGGAAAATAGTTTATGTACGAATACATATTTTTATAATATTTTTTCTTAACTTATTATTTCACTATCAATTCTAATATTATAAAGCTGAAGATATTATTTAGGCGAACGCGCTAATCTTAGGAACTACTGGTTCGAATTGAAAAAAAAATGCAGAAGTCGATAGGTAGGCTATATTATAACAACACATGGTAGAATAATCTTAAGAATACGGGTGGAGCCGCGGCAAATGTTAGCTTTGTATTTTTGTACAAAAGTAACATTTCCCACAACTCCGTATTAAATTGTTATATTTAATTCTCTTTTTGATGGCTTTAAAGTGCGCCAGTTGAGCACAGATTACTTAGCAAAAGTTACGCAGAATTGAGAAGATACGAAGGAAATTGGTTATCAATATAAAATTAACATACTTTATTCAATTTTAATGTTTGGAAAGGGAGTAAGTCAGCACAATCTCTAATGAAACATTGATAATTATTTAATACTAGTTATTTATATTTTAAAAGAAATTTTAGTCTAAACTAGGGGTGACCAACCTTGGCTCTTTGAAGAATTATTTGTGGCTCTCAATAAATTTACCTGAGATTCTTTTTCATTTTTTGTGCTATTATATGTAAACGACGGGTGTGAATATGAACACTCAAACTGTTATACACTAAATTATTCCACCTTTCTTATGTCGTTATACCACATATATCACTTTATCACTTTATACCATTAATAACGTTACTTAATTATATAACAATTCACTTCACGGCACTTTAATACTTTACGCACTGTCACTAATAGCTAAAGCACTACAACGTAACTCGCACAGGAATAACCCGCTCTTAACGTCAAACTTCGTATTTATGGAGAGTAATCAAAGTGGGGGATGACAGCTAAGTTGTCATGACACTGTTCAACTTCCGGGCTAAAGATATTGCTGACACGGCCATCCTGCACGGTGACTGTCCCAGTCACCCTATGAGTGTGGATCTAAGCACAAACAGTATTCATATATATTATTATAATAAATGCCAATGATCATTTGCCAACAGTTGCATTGTTAAACACCAATGATTGAACCAAAGGCCACCTGCACTTAAAGAAACTTTCTTGCACTTAAGTGTCCCAGGCTCGCCTTTACACCAACCAAAGATTATTACTTAGTAAGGCTACCTGTACCTAAAGGAACACTGTCACACTTAGCGTACTAGGATAGTCTTACATTCATAACTGCTTGTACCTAAAGGAACTCTGTCTCACTTAGCGTACAAGGACAGTCTTTAATTCATAACCTCTTGTACCTAAAGGCATATTGTCACACTTAGCGTACAAGAATAGTCTTTTATTCATAACCGCTTGTACCTAAAGGAACTCTGTCACACTTAGCGTACAAGGACAGTCTTTCATTCATAACCTCTTGTACCTAAAGGCATACTGTCACACTTAGCGTACAAGAATAGTCTTTTATTCAAAACTGCTTGCACTTAAAGGAACACTGTCACACTTAACATGCCAAGCAGAGCCTGAATAACTGTAATAATAAGTACAATACATGTCATGATATATTTTTAAAGTTCAGATTAGACTCGCTGAACACTCATAAATAATAAAGAAGAACCGTAAATAAATAACACATACATTACCAACACGGAGCATATAAATTAAAAAGAAAATTAAGGGTCCATTCAGTGTCCCAATCGTCTACAAATACAAGCCTTCATATTTTCAGCGGCTATTTAAGAAGCTGGAGAAGCTTACGCAAAATATTTTAAAATTACTGGCTTTTGTGGTGGCTTCAATATTGCTCTCTTTTTTTTTTTGGCTGTAGCTGCTAGAAGAGGATTGTGAGCAAGCCCAATTACGGCGTGATCTGTTTCTTCTCATAGTTCACATCCCGCTTCTGATGTAAACGACGGGTGTATATATGAACATTCAAACTGTTATACACTAAATTATTCTACCTTTCTTATGTCGTTATACCACATATATCACTTTATCACTTTATACCATTAATAACGTTACTTAATTATATAACAATTCACTTCACGGCACTTTAATACTTTACGCACTGTCACTAATAGCTAAAGCACTACAACGTAACTCGCACAGGAATAACCCGCTCTTAACGTCAAACTTCGTATTTATGGAGAGTAATCAAAGTGGGGGATGACAGCTAAGTTGTCATGACACTGTTCAACTTCCGGGCTAAAGATATTGCTGACATATATTAAAAACAAAATTATCGTATGTGTTTCAAAATGTCTTTTAAATTACTGATAACAATTATGAAAGACTAAGTGTAACGTGGTAACAAATTAAATTTCCGTCCAACTTGAAAGTGATATTATTCATCTGAGTATCCTGAATTAAAAAAGGCTGCTCGTCAAATCATTTATATATTCGGAACACTTATACGAATCATTTTATTCCATTTTAAAATTCATGAAATCCCAACACCGATCAGTATTAACTAACCAGAATCTTAAAGAATTACTGGGAAGTATAATAGTAATAATTCACGAAATTAAAAAATATATTTTAATTTCTCTTGATATATTATATCAAGAGAAATTAAATACGTCATGTGTAAATTTTTAATATTTAACTTACACATACTTTGTACTTTTATTTGTTTTAAAATAATTTTAAAATTTTTGGTTTGTTTGTTTGAACGCGCTAATCTCAGGAACTACTGGTCCGACTTGAAAACATCTTTTTGTTTTTAATAGTCCGTTTATCGAGAAAGGCTATATTCTATATTACATCACGATACAACCAGCTGAGCATCAATGAAAAATGTTGCAAAAACGGAAGAAAAATATTCCTTTTGAGTTATGCAAAAATTGTGTATGACGGAATTGTTTCTCTTTAAAAGTTCTAACAAAAATCCGCGATAGCATATGTTGACTCGCTATAACCTTTTTTATGGTAATCAAATTTGTTTAAAGATAATGTCAGCAATATCTTTAGCCCGGAAGTTGAACAGTGTCATGACAACTTAGCTGTCATCCCCCACTTTGATTACTCTCCATAAATACGAAGTTTGTCGTTATGTGCGGGTTATTCCTGTGCGAGTTACGTTGTAGTGCTTTAGCTATTAGTGACAGTGCGTAAAGTATTAAAGTGCCGTGAAGTGAATTGTTATATAATTAAGTAATGTTATTAATGTTATTCGTTATTAATGGTATAAAGTGATCAAGTGATATATGTGGTGTAACGACATAAGGTGGAATAATTTAGTGTATAACAGTTTGAGTGTTCATATATACACCCGTCGCTTCTAATAATGTATTATTTGCGAACGTGTTTTTAAAAACATGATATTAATCCTAACCTACTCGTAAATAAATAATTTACTCATCACTAAAACAACAAGTATTTAATTTTGAACAAAATTGCTCTGGGCATCATTTGATTTCAATCAATATCTTACGAGATATCATAGTTTTACAATTTCGCAACAAAATAATGATCACCGCGTGCAAGACGAGCGATGGCGAGGGGAAAAGCTGTTCGTTGTTTGCGGGGGCTTTGGTTGTTAAACAGTTCAGTAGATTACTATTCACGGGGGTAAGGGGCGACAATAACAACTAGTCGGCCTCCAAAGTCAACTGTTCCTTGCAACGCTGGTCGTAACGCCGGCATCCTTTTTGTTGTTCTGTTAGTATATTGTTTTACGGCTCTTTGACCCGAAGTCAAAAGGATTACGTTAGTTTTTTGTAAAATAATACTGCAAATAATCAATTTGCAAAAATATATAATCTACAAATACAAGCTATGATAGTATAGATAGTATAGGGTACTCTAGATATATATAGAGTAATAGGTGATTTTATTAAATCAACTCCCATGCATGTTATGAAATGTGAGTTAATCTCACCGCCATTATTTATTCGTAGATATTTCTTGGCTCAGAAATTTTGGTTAAATACAAAATCGTTAAAAAAGCGTTAAATTATAAAATTGCTTGAGGAATTATCACGCCTTTTTGTGACTAAAAATTACTGGAGAAACAAAAAAAAATACCTTTACTTGAAACGATTCATAATGTTTAAAAATGAAACATAAAAAATCTAGTTGTAAATTAGAAATGTTTTTTTAGACACTTGGATTGGTAATATAGATGTTCGTAATTTTACTTAATCTGAAATACATTCTTAAAAAAATAGCATAGATTCATATTATAAATCGTAAATAAATTCAATAACAAATAATTGCTTAATTTTATTGCTGGAACATATAATAATTATTACTAACTATTTACTGACGGGTCAAAAGATAAAGACGGATCAAAAGCAGCTTTTTATGATCCACAATCTAGCACTAAGGCTAAATTCCTATATAAATTAGCAAATATATGGGTATAGATTTAAAATTTTTTTTTGTCTAACTTACAGAACGACATTATCAACTTCTGACTTAGCTCTTTAAATAAAGAGAAAAAAATCTGTTACGCTAGATTAGTATAACTTTTTACATGCGTACATAAGTACACGTTTTTTTACATAAGACGTTTTAATTAGACGTTAAGGATAGATCTTAATAATTTTTCGAACTAAGTTTATATCTCTAAGAGAAACTGTTCTTATACAATTCAAATATATAACTTTTGTGAGGCATTTACAGGGTAATATGAAATGTTGTAATAAAAACATAAGGAAGCATTTATTCGAAAAAAATATATAGTAACAAATATTCTTTATTCACACATAAAGGTTATTTAATTCAATTCGCTCTTGTTAATGGCTTCAAAGCGTGCCAGAAAGGTTGTTATTGTAAAATCTGAGTCAACTTAATGCTTAAGGTAAGAACTAATATCTTCAATAACAAAGTGCTTGGCTGGAATTTTATCAAACACACTCGCTACAAGACCAACGTACAACTCCAGTGCTTTATCTAAGAATAAATGTCCGAATAGTTTAATAGTTTTCTTCCAGTTGTCATTTAAATAGGATGTTATGACTTGACCTGTAAAAAGTATTCTTATTAATTAATAAAATATAAATATAAAATATATTGTAGGTAAGCACTGTCTGTAAATTCTTATAATAAAATTCTTTTAAAATACTAATTTCACTTACTTAAATCATTTTCAGCAATAATGACGTTTTCTGTTTTAAAATGCGCTTTTCCAACTTCATATGTGTACTTCACATTTTTGTTAGAAAGCGCGATATGCATTTCTCCGTCTTTCTTTGTCGCATAGATTGAGAAATGAATGTTCAATTTCACGTTCTCTGTAAATGACAAAATGAAAATTATATATAAAATTTATTGTATTTGATCTCAAGAGCAAAATCAATAGAATTTTCATATTGTATGTTAGAGAATAATTAGTTCTTTATTCTATACATAATATAACATTTTCTTACTAAAGTTCGACAAATTTTATGTAGATAATATTTAAATTTTTCTGTACTTACCTAGTTTTATTTCAACTCTACCTTGACCGTTTACAGTATTGCTACCAATAATACTTTTTACCCTTGAATTTTCACCGGACATTGCGAATTGACCTTTGAAAGATAGAACATCACACGAAACCGTCAAAGAAGCTCTTTCTTTTTCCCAATCGACGCTAAAAATAAAATATATTTATTAATAAATTATATAAAAACAAATCTTAATTAACTCATATTTAGTATATCAGAATATTATACACAAAGATTAAGTGAACACGACTATCACTAAGCTATATCTATATTAATAATTCCGTGAAGGGGTACGGTAGACTCGATCGAAACCTTAGCTGAATAATAAAACATGAAAAAATAAACATTTCGAGTCGACAACATATATCCGCAAAATTCGGATTGTCGAGTATTTCGTTTAATTCTAATGGTGATAACAGACAAATCGCAGTTGCCATATTGGCCACTCAAGCGAAACGTCACTGACATCGGATGACACCTGTGTTGCCAGAAGGTTACATTTCTTACATTTTACGTAACTTTTAATAAACTAATAAAGTGCAGGTCACATATTTTAACAAAAATATTTAGAATTTAACTTAATACATTTTATGTAATAATTAATAATGTAATAATTCAGTTTGTTTTTCATGTTTATTATTCCTTAATTTGTGTTTCAAGTGAAATTATGCTTAAGTTATTTTAAAAGCGTTAGGTAATTTAACAACCAATATAATTTGAAATATAATAAATAAACCCCCCTATCTACATATTTTACGTTTAATTTAGTAGTTCACTTGATAAATAAATAATAAATCAATCTCTTCAGTAAGATGAAGTCGTTCAAACAGATGTTAGCAGATGGCGGTATTTTATATATAAAAAATCCTTTTAAAGTTAAAAATAATAATATTTTTATTATTCTATTTGAGTAAGTGTTAATTGTATTTTGCTATAATATTTTATATATATTATATATATTTAAAAAATAATGATAATTGCCTTAATATGAAAAGGAAAAATTATCACGATTACGTTCTTTATTTTTGTGAATTGTTTTATAAAACTGTAGGTTAAACTGTAGGCCTCTGCTAAAATTTCATTCTTCGCCACTGATACACAATACTTATTATTATTTGAATATTTATTTAATATTTTTGGCGGATAAAGAAGAGTTAAAGTATAACCAAGTTTTCTTATCTTATTATTATGAATACAATCTGAGGCATATATAATGAGTATACGCTGTAACATTATATATAATTAAATTTTAAATAAATAAAACAACACTGCAGCCCCTGTTAAATATTTTGTACTAGCGACTCACCCTCGCTTCGCTTGGGTTCATTCCTAGATTTAGCGCGAGCGAAGCCGCGGGTTCCGCTAGTGGGTAAATAATTTCGTTGGTTAAAACTCCGTTCCCATAATAATAACAGTATGTTATTTCAGATATAATTAGGATACAATTTATTCAGAATAGACAATCATCTCATTTGGGAGATATTTTCTTAAGTTAACAAGAGTTTCCCAATAGTTTATGACCATAATATCGTCATAACACGTAGATATTATCTGTGAAATCTGTACCATGCTTCTGAGAAAATTAATAACGACTTCTTTATAGAAAATAAACATGACCTAATGTAGGTATAAGATTCTATTACTCAAGTTGTATTTCTCCAAATAATTACGGATTAAGGAAACAAGATAAAGTATGTTATGAGTAAATAAGTATTTATCATATTTACATGAATAGGCGATAAATTTTATAAAAACGTTAACTTACATAAAGTTACTTAATTCGCATTTTGCCATGCCTTTCACTGTGCCTTCAATTACAGTGATAGTGAATGCCTCCACGATAGTAATAGATATATCTTTTACATCCATAGGATCTAGTGGGGAGACTCCTAATTCTTTAATTCCAGTAGTTCCAACAGTTTTTACTATGTGTTCATATACTCCTTGTAAACATTGTGTATCTTTTATGCTGCATTTTGGAAAGGTGTCCACTGTAATAAAATACATACTACTTTAAAAACTATTTCTATGATTATATTTTCCTTACAGAAACATAAGCGTTGTCTTATTTAATCACATATTTTTAAAATATTCCGAGTATGATAATATACTCAAAAAATATAGCTAACAAGTCCATAATATTATTCGGAACATAACGATTTATATTTTATTAAATTAAAAATATAATTAAAAATATGAATGAATATAAATAATAAATGCATAATAAATTCTAAATGCAAGGAAATAATTTTTTACATTATTAACACAAATAACACACAATTATTACGAATACACAGTACGGCTCCAGCATTGTATAGATTTTTTATCACTACATATTATAAAACAAACTCCTCCGCTGCTGTTTTCACCAATGGATAGAGCGGTTGTCGAGGAAAGTTTTAGTATATAATTTGTCAATTATTTTAATTTGTTTTGCATTCATTGGCTAAAGTGTCTGAAGAAACTAAGCCATATGGGAGCCTTTAACGAAAACGCTGCCTGCCTAAACCCTTTGAGATATAACAAAATGGTGCATGGTGGAATTGTCTATTTTATATATAGATCTACAGAAAAGTCCGCAGTCCGCAACTCTATTTCTTAAGGATAATATATATACTATATCCATTAAAATAATTTAAAAAATGCGCTATTATAAAGCTGTAATTGGAAAGATTCAACTAAGTTAATAAGAATTCAATCCTTTTTAACGTGGGACGTTAAAACGTGCTGGGTACGTACCTCCCTTCATTACGAAGGGGATCAGACCATAGTCCACCATGCTGGCCAAGTGCGGGTTGAAGGACTTCACTTATTGGTTTTCTCGGAGATGCAGGTTTCATCACGATTTTTTTTTTTCACCGTAAGATATATCATGGTAGAAATGAATCGCATTTTATGAAAATATTAGAGGTATTAGACACCCGGTTTTAAACAGGATTAATTTTTTTTAGATTTACGTGAACGTTTAATATTTTAATTAAAACCACCATTTCCTATTTTTTCACGTACTTATTTTGATTATTGATTTCCGGCGTTTTGAATGCTTTACAAATATCATAGTCACTGGAGAAGCTTTCTCTCGGAAAAATCCATTTCTTTAAATCGTCATTAATTCATAAAAAATATTCATATAGATTTCAAAAAATTAACATAAAATTATAATGTAAAAACTCCTTACCATAAGCAGCTTCACTATAAATAAACAAAGAAATTGTAAGCACTAGCGCGTTTAATGTGAACATGTTGTATTCCTGTGCCGTTCCAAAGTAATATAGTAGGTATAACATACTTCACGCATTTATATATATAATACAAAATAGCACAAAAAGTTACACACAAAAAGAGGTTAACTTATCTTTTATTGAAAAAAAAAACAAAAAAAAATACTAATTAATTTTTTATTTTAGCCATATTACTTATTATAATAAATAACAAAGTTAAGTTTAAATAATAGTTAATACTAGCGACTCACCCTCGCTTCGCTTTGATTCGTCCCTATGTACCAGTGGCGAAGGGTGAAATTTTAGCAAAGGTCTAGTCTGTCCAAAAACATGACAAAAACTAAATAAATACATGCGATGCAAAAGTACCTACTAGTAACCTACTGAAGATTTTTTTCGTAATAACTAAAAATAAAAAAGTGTTCATAAGACTATTTTTATTTTTTTTTAAATTGATGTAAAGTTATAGGAAAATAGTCAATATATTTAATATTTACTAAAATAATATAAAAATATTAATGACACCATCTATGAGAAATCATTACACATTTACGGCCATCGGTCCTGCGACTCAGATATCCAGCCCACTGCCACTTCAACTTGCTAATTCTTTCGCAGGATCGCTTGCGCATTCAACAACGACTACCCGACGGCCCAGCAGGTCTGCCAAAGCAGACCACATAGTCAAAAATGTTGCTCCACAGTCCACTCTGCTAATCAGAGAAGTACCAGGAGAAACCACCACACCGCCCACCGATGTTTACGGTATGACTGCAGTAATGAGATAAACAAAATATAAAGTACTACTATACCATGTCTCTTCTGGTCTTGGGTTTGTTTGGTCCGCACTGTCGTACTTCGAGTATATCTTAGTAAAATCATTTTTTACTTTTACCGTTAAAATGTATACTAAGGCTCACCTCGCTCCTCTATGGCTCGGGAAAGATAGATAAATTTAAATTATGAGGTACCCGGTGCTAAAATTAAGTCAAAACTACTGACTTTTCTTAAAGCTTTAGTGCTGATTTTTACGTATGTTTTAGGGAATATCGTTAAAAAATTATAATTAATACTGCTAGACACTTCACGTCTACGGTAACTTATACCATATGCTTTAACGGTCCTAATAAACAATGTAATATAAATGTAATGTCTTAATTTTTATACGTGATATTCACATAAGTATATCAATAGTTTTTGTAAACAGGTAGACAAATCGGATGGGCCAAACATCCCCCAAACGCACGACGTGTTGCTATGAGTAAGAATGAGAGCGTGATAATGGACCGACCGATTAATTTGCCGTCGGCGGATACTAGCGGGTATGCATACAGTCAAACTACCTAATCCCATTGATTTGGTTAATTAGAAAATAAGAAAAGTCTGGCGGGGGATCTCGGGCGATATGAGCATAACCTTCGATGTTTTTTTTTTTATTTTCTGTCAGTTTCAACATTCATGAGCTGCGTCCATTGAACTAGGTTTTAATTTTAGTACAATAAACGCTTTAATCCTTTATGACTTTTGATAATTTACTAGGTATGTGTTGTATATATTTACTTCGCACCGCCCGGCATGTATTTGACTTGATTATATGAATTACCATTGCACGCACCATGGCAACGGTCATAACATGATACGTCAAACGCCGTTAATTTTATAAAGTTTTTTTTAATTTCCTAACTTTTTCCGATATAGTATGTTATCCTTAAGAGATAGATATAATTATGACCATCGCGGACTTTTTTGTAGACCTATATAAGATACTCAATTCCACCATACATCATTTGGTTATATCTCAAAACGCTTAGGCAGCGTTTTAGTTGAAAGCTCAGAGAGACGTGGCAGAGGAGTTTGTTTTATAATATGTATAGAAGTATAAAGTAGTAATGTGTAGAAGAAGGCGGAAATAAAATACCGGCCTTACTTTACATTTACATTACTTAATTAATTAATATTTGAATATCTTGACCTTGATTTTTTGTTTTAAATGAAGATTGCTCAATGCTTATCGTTGCATTGCATGAGAATTGCCTTAATAGCACAGTAGCTTCAATAAATACTCTTATATTTTCTGATTTTAATTTATAATTTATATCTGTTTGTAATTTTTTAAGGAAAATAGTTTATGTACGAATACATATTTTTATAATATTTTTTCTTAACTTATTATTTCACTATCAATTCTAATATTATAAAGCTGAAGATATTATTTAGGCGAACGCGCTAATCTTAGGAACTACTGGTTCGAATTGAAAAAAAAATGCAGAAGTCGATAGGTAGGCTATATTATAACAACACATGGTAGAATAATCTTAAGAATACGGGTGGAGCCGCGGCAAATGTTAGCTTTGTATTTTTGTACAAAAGTAACATTTCCCACAACTCCGTATTAAATTGTTATATTTAATTCTCTTTTTGATGGCTTTAAAGTGCGCCAGTTGAGCACAGATTACTTAGCAAAAGTTACGCAGAATTGAGAAGATACGAAGGAAATTGGTTATCAATATAAAATTAACATACTTTATTCAATTTTAATGTTTGGAAAGGGAGTAAGTCAGCACAATCTCTAATGAAACATTGATAATTATTTAATACTAGTTATTTATATTTTAAAAGAAATTTTAGTCTAAACTAGGGGTGACCAACCTTGGCTCTTTGAAGAATTATTTGTGGCTCTCAATAAATTTACCTGAGATTCTTTTTCATTTTTTGTGCTATTATATGTAAACGACGGGTGTGAATATGAACACTCAAACTGTTATACACTAAATTATTCCACCTTTCTTATGTCGTTATACCACATATATCACTTTATCACTTTATACCATTAATAACGTTACTTAATTATATAACAATTCACTTCACGGCACTTTAATACTTTACGCACTGTCACTAATAGCTAAAGCACTACAACGTAACTCGCACAGGAATAACCCGCTCTTAACGTCAAACTTCGTATTTATGGAGAGTAATCAAAGTGGGGGATGACAGCTAAGTTGTCATGACACTGTTCAACTTCCGGGCTAAAGATATTGCTGACACGGCCATCCTGCACGGTGACTGTCCCAGTCACCCTATGAGTGTGGATCTAAGCACAAACAGTATTCATATATATTATTATAATAAATGCCAATGATCATTTGCCAACAGTTGCATTGTTAAACACCAATGATTGAACCAAAGGCCACCTGCACTTAAAGAAACTTTCTTGCACTTAAGTGTCCCAGGCTCGCCTTTACACCAACCAAAGATTATTACTTAGTAAGGCTACCTGTACCTAAAGGAACACTGTCACACTTAGCGTACTAGGATAGTCTTACATTCATAACTGCTTGTACCTAAAGGAACTCTGTCTCACTTAGCGTACAAGGACAGTCTTTAATTCATAACCTCTTGTACCTAAAGGCATATTGTCACACTTAGCGTACAAGAATAGTCTTTTATTCATAACCGCTTGTACCTAAAGGAACTCTGTCACACTTAGCGTACAAGGACAGTCTTTCATTCATAACCTCTTGTACCTAAAGGCATACTGTCACACTTAGCGTACAAGAATAGTCTTTTATTCAAAACTGCTTGCACTTAAAGGAACACTGTCACACTTAACATGCCAAGCAGAGCCTGAATAACTGTAATAATAAGTACAATACATGTCATGATATATTTTTAAAGTTCAGATTAGACTCGCTGAACACTCATAAATAATAAAGAAGAACCGTAAATAAATAACACATACATTACCAACACGGAGCATATAAATTAAAAAGAAAATTAAGGGTCCATTCAGTGTCCCAATCGTCTACAAATACAAGCCTTCATATTTTCAGCGGCTATTTAAGAAGCTGGAGAAGCTTACGCAAAATATTTTAAAATTACTGGCTTTTGTGGTGGCTTCAATATTGCTCTCTTTTTTTTTTGGCTGTAGCTGCTAGAAGAGGATTGTGAGCAAGCCCAATTACGGCGTGATCTGTTTCTTCTCATAGTTCACATCCCGCTTCTGATGTAAACGACGGGTGTATATATGAACATTCAAACTGTTATACACTAAATTATTCTACCTTTCTTATGTCGTTATACCACATATATCACTTTATCACTTTATACCATTAATAACGTTACTTAATTATATAACAATTCACTTCACGGCACTTTAATACTTTACGCACTGTCACTAATAGCTAAAGCACTACAACGTAACTCGCACAGGAATAACCCGCTCTTAACGTCAAACTTCGTATTTATGGAGAGTAATCAAAGTGGGGGATGACAGCTAAGTTGTCATGACACTGTTCAACTTCCGGGCTAAAGATATTGCTGACATATATTAAAAACAAAATTATCGTATGTGTTTCAAAATGTCTTTTAAATTACTGATAACAATTATGAAAGACTAAGTGTAACGTGGTAACAAATTAAATTTCCGTCCAACTTGAAAGTGATATTATTCATCTGAGTATCCTGAATTAAAAAAGGCTGCTCGTCAAATCATTTAAATATTCGGAACACTTACACGAATCATTTTACTCCATTTTAAAATTCATGAAATCCCAACACCGATCAGTATTAACTAACCAGAATCTTAAAAAATTACTGGGAAGTATACTAGTAATAATTCACCAAATTTAAAGAAAATATCAAGAGAAATTAAATTCATGTGTAAATGTTTAATATTTAAATTACACATATTTTGTACTTTTATTTTTATTAAAATAATTTTAAAATTGTTTGTTTGTTTGTACGCGCTAATCTCAGGAACTACTGGTCCGACTTGAAAACATCTTTTTGTTTTTAATAGTCCGTTTATCGAGAAAGGCTATATTCTATATTACATCACGATACAACCAGCTGAGCATCAATGAAAAATGTTGCAAAAACGGAAGAAAAATATTCCTTTTGAGTTATGCAAAAATTGTGTATGACGGAATTGTTTCTCTTTAAAAGTTCTAACAAAAATCCGCGATAGCATATGTCTATCTTTTAAGGTTGACTCGCTATAACCTTTTTTATGGTAATCAAATTTGTTTAAAGATAATGTCAGCAATATCTTTAGCCCGGAAGTTGAACAGTGTCATGACAACTTAGCTGTCATCCCCCACTTTGATTACTCTCCATAAATACGAAGTTTGTCGTTATGTGCGGGTTATTCCTGTGCGAGTTACGTTGTAGTGCTTTAGCTATTAGTGACAGTGCGTAAAGTATTAAAGTGCCGTGAAGTGAATTGTTATATAATTAAGTAATGTTATTAATGTTATTCGTTATTAATGGTATAAAGTGATAAAGTGATATATGTGGTGTAACGACATAAGGTGGAATAATTTAGTGTATAACAGTTTGAGTGTTCATATATACACCCGTCGCTTCTAATAATGTATTATTTGCGAACGTGTTTTTAAAAACATGATATTAATCCTAACCTACTCGTAAATAAATAATTTACTCATCACTAAAACAACAAGTATTTAATTTTGAACAAAATTGCTCTGGGCATCATTTGATTTCAATCAATATCTTACGAGATATCATAGTTTTACAATTTCGCAACAAAATAATGATCACCGCGTGCAAGACGAGCGATGGCGAGGGGAAAAGCTGTTCGTTGTTTGCGGGGGCTTTGGTTGTTAAACAGTTCAGTAGATTACTATTCACGGGGGTAAGGGGCGACAATAACAACTAGTCGGCCTCCAAAGTCAACTGTTCCTTGCAACGCTGGTCGTAACGCCGGCATCCTTTTTGTTGTTCTGTTAGTATATTGTTTTACGGCTCTTTGACCCGAAGTCAAAAGGATTACGTTAGTTTTTTGTAAAATAATACTGCAAATAATCAATTTGCAAAAATATATAATCTACAAATACAAGCTATGATAGTATAGATAGTATAGGGTACTCTAGATATATATAGAGTAATAGGTGATTTTATTAAATCAACTCCCATGCATGTTATGAAATGTGAGTTAATCTCACCGCCATTATTTATTCGTAGATATTTCTTGGCTCAGAAATTTTGGTTAAATACAAAATCGTTAAAAAAGCGTTAAATTATAAAATTGCTTGAGGAATTATCACGCCTTTTTGTGACTAAAAATTACTGGAGAAACAAAAAAAAATACCTTTACTTGAAACGATTCATAATGTTTAAAAATGAAACATAAAAAATCTAGTTGTAAATTAGAAATGTTTTTTTAGACACTTGGATTGGTAATATAGATGTTCGTAATTTTACTTAATCTGAAATACATTCTTAAAAAAATAGCATAGATTCATATTATAAATCGTAAATAAATTCAATAACAAATAATTGCTTAATTTTATTGCTGGAACATATAATAATTATTACTAACTATTTACTGACGGGTCAAAAGATAAAGACGGATCAAAAGCAGCTTTTTATGATCCACAATCTAGCACTAAGGCTAAATTCCTATATAAATTAGCAAATATATGTGTATAGATTTAAAATTTTTTTTTTGTCTAACTTACAGAACGACTTTATCAACTTCTGACTTAGCTCTTTAAATAAAGAGAAAAAAATCTGTTACGCTAGATTAGTATAACTTTTTACATGCGTACATAAGTACACGTTTTTTTACGTAAGACGTTTTAATTAGACGTTAAGGATAGATCTTAATAATTTTTCGAACTAAGTTTATATCTCTAAGAGAAACTGTTCTTATACAATTCAAATATATAACTTTTGTGAGGCATTTACAGGGTAATAGGAAATGTTGTAATAAAAACATAAGGAAGCATTTATTCGAAAAAAATATATAGTAACAAATATTCTTTATTCACACATAAAGGTTATTTAATTCAATTCGCTCTTGTTAATGGCTTCAAAGCGTGCCAGAAAGGTTGTTATTGTAAAATAAGAGTCAACTTAATGCTTAAGGTAAGAACTAATATCTTCAATAACAAAGTGCTTGGCTGGAATTTTATCAAACACACTCGCTACAAGACCAACGTACAACTCCAGTGCTTTATCCAAGAATAAATGTCCGAATAGTTTAATAGTTTTCTTCCAGTTGTCATTTAAATAAGATGTTATGACTTGACCTGTAAAAAGTATTCTTATTAATTAATAAAATATAAATATAAAACTTTGACACGTCTTAAAAAACCTTACGGAAAAATAAATCTGAGAAAAAAAAACAAGAAATAGTTTTATTTCAAAAATATAAAATAATTTAAATGAAACATAAAAATAAGAATTATTATTTAGCAGATCATATTATAGCGAACGTATCAAGTCAGATAAGCTTACTTTAATATAATTTGACAGTAGTTTTTTCCGCACCAAAAATAAAATAAAAGCTATACGTCGTGTACAATCTTGTTATTATTCTAAGTGTACAATATTGCTAATGCAGTTTTGTTTCACGTTACGATTTAAATGTAATTATATTAGTATTTTGTTCAGGAAAGACGAAAATATTTAGGTTTAATAATGAAGTGTGAGGACTTGGTGGATAACGTCAAAAAGATTATATTGTATATTACAATACTAGTAACGATAGCAGTTGATAAAATTAATATAAAATTCCTAACCCGTATCTAAATTCTTATAATAAAATTCTTTTAAAATACTAATTACACTTACTTAAATCATTTTCAGCAATAATGACGTTTTCTGTTTTAAAATGCGCTTTTCCAACTTCATATGTGTACTTCACATTTTTGTTAGAAAGCGCGATATGCATTTCTCCGTCTTTCTTTGTCGCATAGATTGAGAAATGAATGTTCAATTTCACGTTCTCTGTAAATGACAAAATGAAAATTATATATAAAATTTATTGTATTTGATCTCAAGAGCAAAATCAATAGAATTTTCATATTGTATGTTAGAGAATAATTAGTTCTTTATTCTATACATAATATAACATTTTCTTACTAAAGTTCGACAAATTTTATGTAGATAATATTTAAATTTTTCTGTACTTACCTAGTTTTATTTCAACTCTACCTTGACCGTTTACAGTATTGCTACCAATAATACTTTTTACCCTTGAATTTTCACCGGACATTGCGAATTGACCTTTGAAAGATAGAACATCACACGAAACCGTCAAAGAAGCTCTTTCTTTTTCCCAATCGACGCTAAAAATAAAATATATTTATTAATAAATTATATAAAAACAAAACATAATTAACTCATATTTACTATATCAGAATATTATGCACAAAGATTAAGTGAACACGACTATCACTAAGCTATATAGGTAAATAATTTCGTTGGTTAAAACTCCGTTCCCATAATAATAACAGTATGTTATTTCAGATATACTTTGGATACAATTTATTCAGAATAGACAATCATCTCTTTTGGGAGATATTATCTTAAGTTAACAAGAGTTTCCCAATAGGTTATGACCAATCTCGTCATAACACGTAGATATTATCTGTGAAATCTGTACCATGCTTTTGACAAAATTAATAACGACTTCTTTATAGAAAATAAACATGACCTAATGTAGGTATAAGATTCTATTACTCAAGTTGTATTTCTCCAAATAATTACGGATTAAGGAAACAAGATAAAGTATGTTATAAGTAAATAAGTATTTATCATATTTACATGAATAGGCGATAAATTTTATAAAAACGTTAACTTACATAAAGTTACTTAATTCGCATTTTGCCATGCCTTTCACTGTGCCTTCAATTACAGTGATAGTGAATGCCTCCACGACAGTAATAGATATATCTTTTACATCCATAGGATCTAGTGGGGAGACTCCTAATTCTTTAATTCCAGTAGTTCCAACAGTTTTTACTATGTGTTCATATACTCCTTGTAAACATTGTGTATCTTTTATGCTGCATTTTGGAAAGGTGTCCACTGTAATAAAATACATACTACTTTAAAAACTATTTCTATGATTATATTTTCCTTAAAGAAACATAAGCGTTGTCTTATTTAATCACATATTTTTAAAATATTCAGAGTATGATAACATACTCAAAAAATATAGCTAACAAGTCCATAATATTATTCGGAACATATCGAATTATATTTTATTAAATAAAAATATAATTATAAATATGAATGAATATAAATAATAAATGCATAATAAATTCTAAATGCAAGGAAATAATTTTTTACATATTAACACAAATAACACACTATTATTACGAATACACAGTACGGCTCCAGCATTGTATAGAGTTTTTATCACTACATATTATAAAACAAACTCCTCCGCTGCTGTTTTCACCAATGGATAGAGCGGTTGTCGAGGAAAGTTTTAGTATATAATTTGTCAATTATTTTAATTTGTTTTGCATTCATTGGCTAAAGTGTCTGAAGAAACTAAGCCATATGGGAGCCTTTAACGAAAACGCTGCCTGCCTAAACCCTTTGAGATATAACAAAGTGGTGCATGGTGGAATTGTCTATTTTATATATAGATCTACAGAACAGTCCGCAGTCCGCAACTCTATTTCTTAACCCGTCAACGCGAACATACGAGACACAATAGATTTTCAATTGTTATAAATCTATATTGTCCCCGCGCCCGTTGATGGGTTAAGGATAATATATATACTATATCCATTAAAATAATTTAAAAAATGCGCTATTATAAAGCTGTAATTGGAAAGATTCAACTAAGTTAATAAGAATTCAACCCTTTTTAACGTGGGACGTTAAAACGTGCTGGGTACGTACCTCCCTTCATTACGAAGGGGATCAGACCATAGTCCACCATGCTGGCCAAGTGCGGGTTGAAGGACTTCACTTATTGGTTTTCTCGGAGATGCAGGTTTCATCACGATGTTTTTTTTCACCGTAAGATATATCATGTTAGAAATGAATCGCATTTTATGAAAATATTAGAGGTATTAGACACCCGGTTTTACACAGGATTAATTTTTTTTAGATTTATGTGAACGTTTAATATTTTAATTAAAACTACCATTTCCTATTTTTTCACGTACTTATTTTGATTATTGATTTCCGGCGTTTTGAATGCTTTACAAATATCATAGTCACTGGAGAAGCTTTCTCTCGGAAAAATCCATTTCCTTAAATCATCATTAATTCATAAAAAATATTCATATAGATTTCAAAAAATTAACATAAAATTAAAATGTAAAAATTCCTTACCATAAGCAGCCTCACTATAAATAAACAAAGAAATTGTAAGCACTAGCGCGTTTAATGTGAACATGTTGTATTCCTGTGCGTTCCAAAGTAATATAGTAGGTATAACATACTTCACGCATTTATATATATAATACAGCGCAAAATAGCACAAAAAGTTACACACAAAAAGAGGTTAACTTATCTTTTATTGAAAAAAAAAACAAAAAAATACTAATTAATTTTTTATTTTAGCCATATTACTTATTATAATAAATAACAAAGTTAAGTTTAAATAATAGTTAATACTAGCGACTCACCCTCGCTTCGCTTTGATTCGTCCCTATGTACCAGTGGCGAAGGGTGAAATTTTAGCAAAGGTCTGGTCTGTCCAAAAACATGACAAAAACTAAATAAATACATGCGATGCAAAAGTACCTACTAGTAACCTAGTGAAGATTTTTTTCGTAATAACTAAAAATAAAAAAGTGTTCATAAGACTATTTTTATTTTTTTTTAATTAATGTAAAGTTATAGGAAAATAGTCGATATATTTAATATTTACTAAAATAATATAAAAATATTAATGACACCATCTATGAGAAATCATTACACATTTACGGCCATCGGTCCTGCGACTCAGATATCCAGCCCACTGCCACTTCAACTTGCTAATTCTTTCGCAGGATCGCTTGCGCATTCAACAACGACTACCCGACGGCCCAGCAGGTCTGCCAAAGCAGACCACATAGTCAAAAATGTTGCTCCACAGTCCACTCTGCTAATCAGAGAAGTACCAGGAGAAACCACCACACCGCCCACCGATGTTTACGGTATGACTGCAGTAATGAGATAAACAAAATATAAAGTACTACTATACCATGTCTCTTCTGGTCTTGGGTTTGTTTGGTCCGCACTGTCGTACTTCGAGTATATCTTAGTAAAATCATTTTTTACTTTTACCGTTAAAATGTATACTAAGGCTCACCTCGCTCCTCTATGGCTCGGGAAAGATAGATAAATTTAAATTATGAGGTACCCGGTGCTAAAATTAAGTCAAAACTACTGACTTTTCTTAAAGCTTTAGTGCTGATTTTTACGTATGTTTTAGGGAATATCGTTAAAAAATTATAATTAATACTGCTAGACACTTCACGTCTACGGTAACTTATACCATATGCTTTAACGGTCCTAATAAACAATGTAATATAAATGTAATGTCTTAATTTTTATACGTGATATTCACATAAGTATATCAATAGTTTTTGTAAACAGGTAGACAAATCGGATGGGCCAAACATCCCCCAAACGCACGACGTGTTGCTATGAGTAAGAATGAGAGCGTGATAATGGACCGACCGATTAATTTGCCGTCGGCGGATACTAGCGGGTATGCATAGTCAAACTACCTAATCCCATTGATTTGGTTAATTAGAAAATAAGAAAAGTCTGCCGGGGGATCTCGGGCGATATGAGCATAACCTTCGTAGATGTTTTATTTCTTTTCTGTCAGTTTCAACATTCATGAGCTGCGTCCATTGAACTAGGTTTTAATTTTAGTACAATAAACGCTTTAATCCTTTATGACTTTTGATAATTTACTAGGTATGTGTTGTATATATTTACTTCGCACCGCCCGGTATATATTTGAGTTGATTATATGAATTGCACGCACCATGGCAACGGTCATAACATGATACGTCAAACGCCGTTAATTTTATAAAGTTTTTTTTTAATTTCCTAAATTTTTCCGATATAATATTATGTTTTAGTTGAAAGCTCAGACAGACGCGGCGGAGGACTTTGTTTTATAATATGTATAGAAGTATAAAGTAGTAATGTGTAGAAGAAGGCGGAAATAAAATACGCGCCTTATTTTACATTTACATTACTTAATTAATTAATATTTGAATATCTTGATTATTTTTTTGTTTTGAATGAAGATTGCTCAATGCTTATCGTTGCATTGCATGAGAATTGCCTTAATAACACAGTAGCTTCAATAAATACTCTTATATTTTCTGATTTTAATTTAAAATTTATAATTTATATCTATTTGTATTTTTTTAAGGAAAATAGTTTATGTACGAATACATATTTTTATAATATTTTTTCTTAACTTATTATTTCACTATCTATTCTAATATTATAAAGCTGAAGAGTTTATTTAGGCGAACGCGCTAATCTTAGGAACTACTGGTACGAATTGAAAAAAAAATTGCAGAAGTCGATAGGTAGGCAATGGTATGGTAGAATAATCTTAAGAATACGGGTGGAGCCGCGGCAAATATTAGTTTTGTATTTTTGTACAAAAGTAGCATTTCCCACAACTCCGTATTAAATTGTTATATTTAATTCTCTTTTTGATGGCTTTAAAGTGCGCCAGTTGAGCACAGATTACTTAGCAAATGTTACGCAGAATTGAGAAGATACGAAGGAAATTAGTTATCAATATAAAATTAACATACTTTATTCAATTTTAATGTGTGGAAAGGGAGTAAATTAGCACAAACTCTAATGAAACATACATAGTTATTTAATACTAGTTATTTATATTTTGAAAGAAATTTTAGTCTAATACAGGGGTCACCAACCTTGGCTCTTTGAAGAATTATTTGTGGCTCTCGATAACCCCGATACCCGAGATCCTTTTTCATTTTTTGTGCTATTATATTTAAAAAAAAATATTATCGTATGTGTTTCAAAATGTCTTTTAAATCACTGATAACAATTATGAAAGACTAAGTGCAACGTTGTAACAAATTTAATTTCCGTCCAACTTGAAAGTTATATTATTCATCTGAGTATCCTGAATTAAAAAAGGCTGCTCGTCAAATTATTTATATATTCGGAACACTTATACGAATTATTTTATTCCATTTTAAAATTCATGAAATCCCAACACCGATCAGTATTAACTAACCAGAATCGGAAGTATACTACTTATAATTCACCAAATTAAAAAAAATATATATCAAGAGAAATTAAATACATGTGTAAATTTTTAATATTTAAATTACAAATACTTTGTACTTTTATTTGTTTTAAAATAATTTTAAAATTTTTGGTTTGTTTGTTTGAACGCGCTAATCTCAGGAACTACTGGTCCGACTTGAAAAAATCTTTTTGTTTTTAATAGTCCGTTTATCGAGAATAGCTATATTCTATATTACATCACGATACAACCAATAGGAGCTGAGCATCAATGAAAAATGTTGCAAAAACGGAGGAAAAATAATCCTTTTGAGAGCTTCCGTTGTGTGCGCTGCGTGAACGGTTAAAGTTATGCAAAAATTGTGCATGACGGAATTGTTTCTCTTTAAAAGTTCTAACATAAAGTCCGCGATAGCATATGTCTATCTTTTAAGGTTGACTCGCTATAACCTTTTTTATGGTAATCAAATTTGTTTTAAGATAATGTATTATTTGCGAACGTGTTTTTAAAAACATGATATTAATCCTAACCTACTCGTAAATAAATAATTTACTCATCACTAAAACAACAAGTATTTAATTTTGA
Source organism: Boloria euphrosyne (assembly GCA_951802675.2). NCBI lineage: Eukaryota > Metazoa > Arthropoda > Insecta > Lepidoptera > Nymphalidae > Boloria > Boloria euphrosyne. The sequence goes on along the minus strand of OX637879.1, from coordinate 5,378,168 downwards.
ACAAAATTGCTCTGGGCATCGTTTGATTTCAATCAATATCTTACGAGATATCATAGTTTTACAATTTCGCAACAAAATAATGATCACCACGTGCAAGACGCGGGAAAAGCTGTTCTGGCTTTGGTTGTTAAACAGTTCAGTAGATTACTATTCACGGGGGGTAAGGGGCGACAATAACAACCAGTCGGCCTCCAAAGTCAACTGTTCCTTGCAACGCTGGTTGTAACGCCGGCATCCTTTTTGTTGTTCTGTTAGTATATTGTTTTACGGCTCTTTGATCCGAAGTCGAAAGGATTACGTTAGTTTTTTGTAAAATAATACTGCAAATAATCAATTTGCAAAAATATATAATCTACAAAAACAAGCTATGATAGAATAGATAGTATAGGGTACTCTAGATATATATAGAGTAATGGGTGGTTTTATTAAATCAACTCCCATGCATGTTATGGAATGTGAGTTAATCTCACCGCCATTATTTATTCGTAGATATTTATTGGCTCAGAAATTTTGGTCAAATACAAAATCGTTAAAAAAGCCTTAAATTATAAAACTGCTTGAGGAATTATCACGCCTTTGTGTGACTAAAAATTACTGGAGAAACAAAAAAAAAACCTTTACTTGGAACAATTTATCATGTTTAAAAATGAAACATAAAAAATCTAGTTGTAAATTAGAAATGTTTTTTTAGACACTTGGATTGGTAATATAGATGTTCGTAATTTTTCTTAATCTAAAATACATTGTTTAAAAAATAGCATAGATTCATATGATAAATGGCAACTAAATTCAATAACAAATAATTGCTTAATTTTATTGCTGGAACATATAGTAATTATTACTAACTATTTACTGACGGGTCAAAAGATAAAGACGGATCAGAACAGCTTTTTATGATCCACAATCTGATCAGAGGATGCTACTTAAACTACGAGTACATTATAATGTGCATCATGTTTTTAGAACTTTGAGCAATTGCAGAAGCATCATTATCACTACATAGTAAGTCGCCTCGCTGTCTGTCTGTCTGTCCCTATGTATGCTTAGATCTTTAAAACTTTTTTTAAATAGAAAGAGTGATTCAAGAAAAGGTTTATATGTATAATACATGCATAATATAGGAGAGAAACACTTATAATTTTAGAGGTTTTTAATGTGATGTCGTAAATAAACACATTTTTTTGCGCTTACATTACTATCGCTGGCTAAACTCTACAAGATAGATCAAAATAATGTACTACAGTATTGAACACACTAAAAAGTTCTACAAAAAAGTCAGCAATATATGCCATTGCCTAAATGGATATTTTTGAAAATATTACAGATTTAAAATGCAGGGACGTAGCAGTTGCGGCGGTATCGGCCGGGGGACTTTCACTCGCAGATAGCTAATGTTATAAGGGGCAACTTAGGCTACTTTTATTTTATTAAAAAATTATAAATACCGTTCAATTTATTTTATCTTACGCCTCTCCTCTTACAGCGAAGCGGGCCGGGTTTGCTAGTTATCATATATAATACAAACAGTGAATAATAAAAAAGGCCGGCAACGCATCTGCAAGCCCTGTGGTATTGCAGATGTCCATGGGCGGAGGTGATCACTTACCATCAGGTGAGCCTCCTGCCCGTTTGCCCCCTTTGTCCCATAAAAAAAACATATACAATTTTAGACCAAATTTATAAGCTCCAATTAAATTCAAACATAATTGTCCTGCAGTAGATACTCATGTAGACATAATTGGTAACGACAACACAAACTGCCTTCTGAACCGTGCAGTAGCTTTCTTTCAATCTAAATTCTAAAAAATTTTTAAAAATTATAATTCAAAAGAATCTGTCAAATCTAAGCATATTTTGATTTGATTAAATTATTTTTAATTAGCAGTAGTGTTGCTTAATACTTTAAAATAATCAAAATTCAATTTATATTTTAACTTAATCTTCTTATATCAAATTAATACTTAATTTAAATAATAAAATGCAACTTAGCATAAATAATTTATAGGTAAGAAAATATACATATTATTATAATAGCAACACTACATAATACTTTTGAATAACTAATATTAAAATAAAAATTATAATAATTATAATAATACTAGCTAAAAATAAGTTAATAATATTGCCATAATTATAAATTATTTTTAAATTATTTAAATATAAATGTTTAGAATTAAAATTTTATAAGGTACTCTGATGCCATTTTCAAATTTTTTGTAAATTGTGGGTAGGCACTGTCTGTAACAAGTATATAAACCTATGAGACGTCAAATACCTTAGTCTCTCCCGTGACCATGATTGCTGTAAAGCATTCGAAACGTCGGGAACTAAAAATCAAAATAAATCCGCGACAAAATCCGTAAAGGTAGTTTCATTTATAATGTCGAATATTCGCGTAAATCTAAGAAAGTATTATGGTAACGACAAAGTTGATAGACTTGCTAAAATAGCATCAATTGAAGGTGTCAAAAAATAAGGAGTTTCTTTTTATATAGATGTACTTTGTTATACGAAAGAAAAATATACGGATCTTAGGAATGAATATTTCGACAAGCGTTCAAAAGAAAAAGGGATTTGGTATAGAACAATGCAACTACAGAAAAACTTGAAAAACAATATGGTTTGATAACAGTACTCTTAGTCGTAGTGATTTAATTATAGCATTAAGAATTCGATCCGGACCATTGATATACTAGGAAAAAAGGTGTAGATAAGTCATACGCGCTCAAAAAGTGGCACACTAAAACTAGGCTATTGGCCTACCAACGCGTTGACGACGCACTGTCGAGAATTATATTTGTCTCTTTTTCACTGGCGATACTTGAATCATGCCATCCTATTTTGACGACTAATCGTAATGTAGTGTGTTATTGCAATATTTTTAGTTATTCTGTATTCATGTGTGTGTTAGTGTGCCGTTTTTGAAGATAGAATGTCGTTTAGGTAACGTATCTACACCTTTTTACTTATAATATCATTGATCCGGACACATTCCATTGAATAAGTTTAAATTTATTATGAAAAAAAAATGAATACTCTTGAAATGACTTGAAAAACTGAGAATGTATATCAATTATGTCTTAATGTAATATGTCCGAAATGAATACTTTAGATAATATCTTTAAATTAATTTAAACATTTACTGCAATATTACTAATTGTATATCTTTCTTATCATTCCCTACTAGCACTAATGCTAAATTCCTATATAAATTAGCAAATATATGTATAGATTTAAAAAAATATTTTTTGTCTAACTTACAGAACGACATAGTCAACTTCTGACTAAGCTCTTTAAATAAAGCAAAAAAAATATGTTACGCTAGAATAGTATAACTTTTTACATGAGTACATAAGTACACGTTTTTTTACATAAGACGTTTTGTTAAGAGGATAGATCTTATTAATTTTTCGTACTAAGTTTATATCTCTAAGAGAAACTGTTTTTATACTTATCAAATATATAACTTTTGTGAGGCATTTACAGGGTAATCGGTAATGTTGTAATAAAAACATAAGAAAGCATTCATTCGAAAAAAAAATATAACAAATATTTATTATTCACACATAAAGGTTATTTAATTCAATTCTCTCTTGTTAATGGCTTCAAAGCGTGCCAGAAAGGTTGTTATTATAAAATCAGAGTCAACTTAATGCTTGAGGTAAGAACTAATCTCTTCAATAACATAGTACTTGGCTGGAATTTTATCATACACACTCGCTACAAGACCAACGTACAACTCCAGTGCTTTATCTAAGAATAAATGTCCGAATAGTTTAATAGCGTTCTTCCAGTTGTTATTTAAATAGGATGTTATCACTTGACCTGTAAAAAGTATTCTTATTAATTAATAAAATATAAAAATATATTGTAGGTAAGCACTGTCTGTAAAAATGATCTTTGACACGTCTTAAAAACCTTACGGAAAAATAAATCTGAGAAAAAAAAAACAAGAAATAGTTTTATTTCAAAAATATAAAATAATTTAAATGAAACATAAAAATAAGAACTATTATTTAGCAGATCATTATTATGGCGAACGTATCAAGTCAGATAAGCTTACTTTAATATAATTTGACAGTAGTTTTTTCCGCACCAAAAATAAAATAAAAGCTATACGTCGTGTACAATCTTGTTATTATTCTAAGTGTACAATATTGCTAATGCAGTTTTGTTTCACGTTACGATTTAAATGTAATTATAGTAGTATTTTGTTTAGGAAAGACGAAAATATTTAGGTTTAATAATGAAGTGTGACGACTTGGTGGATAACGTCAAAAATATTATGTATATTACAATACTAGTAACAATAGCAGTTGATAAAATTAATATAAAATTCCTAACCCGTATCTAAATTCTTATAATAAAATTCTTTTAAAATACTAATTTCACTTACTTAAATCATTTTCAGCAATAATGACGTTTTCTGTTTTAAAATGCGCTTTTCCAATTTCATATGTGTACTTCACATTTTTGTTAGAAAGCGCGAGATGCATTTCTCCATCTTTCTTTGTCGCATAGATTGAGAAATGAATGTTCAATTTCACGTCCTCTGTAAATGACAAAATGAAAATTGTATATAAAATTTATTTTATTTGATCCCAAGATAGACTTGAATAGACTTTTCATATTGTTTGTTAGAGAATAATTAGTTCTTTATTCTTTACATAATATAACATTTTCTTACTAAAGTTCGACAAATTTTAAGTAGATAATATTTCAATTTTTCTGTACTTACCTAGTTTTACCTTAACTCTGCCTTGACCGTTCACATTATTGATACCAATAATACTTTGTACCCTTGAATTTTCACCGGACATTGCGAATTGACCTTTGAAAGATATAACATCACACGAAACCTTCAAAAAAGCTCTTTCTTTTTCCCAATCGACGCTAAAAATAAAATATATTAATAAATTATATTTAAAAACAAAACATAATTAGTATATCAGAATATTATGCACAAAGATTAAGTGAACACGACTATCACTAAGCTATATAGGTAAATAATTTCGTTGGTTAAAACTCCGTTCCCATAATAATAACAGTATGTTATTTCAGATATACTTTGGACACAATTTTATTCAGAATAGACAATCATCTCATTTGGGAGATATTATCTTAAGTTTCCCAATAGGTTATGATCAATCTCGTCATAACACGTAAATATTTTCTGTGAAATCTGTACCATGCTTTTGACAAATTAATAACGACTTCTTTATAGAAAATAAACATGACCTAATGTAGGTATAAGATTCTATTACTATAAGTATTTATCATATTTACATGAACTGGCCATAAATTTTATAAAAACGTTAACTTACGTAAAGTTATTTAATACGCATTTTGCCATGCCTTTCACTGTGCCTTCAATTATAGTGATAGTGATTGCCTCCAAGATAGTAATAGATATATCTTTTACATCCATAGGATCTAGTGGGGAGACTCCTAATTCTTCAATTCCAGTAGTTCCAACAGTTTTTACTATATGTTCATATACTCCTTGTAAACATTGTGAATCTTTTATGCTGCATTTTGGAAAGGTGTCCACTGTAATAAAATACATACTACTATAAAAACTATTTCTATGATTATATTTTCCTTACAGAAACATAAGCGTTGTCTTATTTAATTCACATATTTTAAAAACATTCCGAGTATGATAATATACTCAAAAAATATAGCTAACAAGTCCATAATATTATACGGAACATATCGATTTATATTTTATTAAATAAAATTAAAAAAATGAATGAATATAAATAAATGCATAATAAATTCTAAATGCAAGAAAATAACATAATTAACACAAATAACACACTATTATTACGAATACACAGTACAGTTCCAGCACTGTATAGATTTTTTTATCACTACATAATATTATAAAACAAACTCCTCCGCTGCTTCTGTCTTTCTGTTCGCGAAAAACTTAAAAACTACTTTTTCATGCTGCAACCGATTTTCATGCTGTTTTCACCAATGGATAGAGCGGTTGTTGAGGAAGGTTTTGTTTATTTATTTTTTATTTATTTATTTAGGAAACAAACGGTGTAACATAATAGATATAGTATAACAAACAATTAATAGTACAGAACCAATAAAAGTTTCCATTGTTAAAATAGACTTATAGCAAAGAAATAGTTACAGATGCAAAATATTAAAAATAAAAATAAAATACAGACTAACAAATTAGAAAGAGAGACAGAGAGACACTCAATAATTAATAATTACCATGAAATTATAAAATCCATAATATATACATTAATTAAATAAATATTTAAAAATTAATAATGTAAAAATGTAAAATAATAAAAACAATAACAGCTTACATTAATCAAATTGTGCATAATACAAATTTTAAATTTATTAATAGAGAGATGAAATATGTCATTACTAATAAAGAGTTTATTATACTGATCACAATTTCTAATAATGAATGATTTTTTTGCAAATTTAGTTCTGGTAGCAGGGACATAAAAAGTGGATTTTTGTCTGGGAATAGTATGACGTGGGCATTTAAAATATAATTTAGACAATAAATACGGCGAATAGATTTCGTGATTCAATATCTTATACAGAAGGACTTGATCTCGCTGAGCACGTCGATCAACCGCTGACATAAGAGTAGGAAATTTCTTATTATTAATAGAAAGGTTAACTGGGAGGTTCTTAATAAATCGATCATGTATACGTTCGATTCTACAAATATGATTCTTATACTGAGGATTCCAAACAGAAGAAGCATACTCCAAGATTGATCTTACAAAGGTGTTGTACAAGAAAATGCGTGTTGACGGTTGCTTAAGCTCCTTGGATATCCTCAGTACAAAACCCAGCATACGATAAACTTTGTTGGCGGTATAGGCGACGTGCTCATCAAAGAGTAGCTTGGAGTCGATTATAACTCCAAGATCTTTAACCACTTTAGTTCTGGGAATAGTTTCTTTATTTAATGTATACTGGTAATTAATAGTTGAACGTTTTCGAAAAAAGATAATAATATTGCACTTTTTAATGTTCAAAAACAAAGAATTCATAGAACAATAATTACCAAATCGATTTTAATCATTCTGGAAGTCAATACAATCATTTATACCCCTCATAATTTTAAATATTTTATTATCATCAGCGTATAATAAAAATTTGGAGTGTTCGAAGACTAGGTTAATGTCATTTAAATATAAATTAAAAAACAAGGGACCTAGATGCGATCCTTGCGGTCCCCGGATGGGACTGGGATAAAAGATGAACAGTAACCTTTTATAGTTACTGCTTGACTACGATTACTTAGGTACGATTCGATCCAACGTAGAAAGTCGCCGTGTACACCAATGTCTCTTAATTTTTCCAGAAGAATATGGTGAGATATTTTATCAAAAGCTTTAGAAAAATCTGTGTACACGGCGTCCACCTGATACCCATTATACATTGCACACGTAATGAAATCTGTAAATTCGCAAAGATTAGTCTCTGTAGATTTCCTGTTAATAAAACCATGCTGTTGATCAACAATTATAGGTCTAATAACGGGTAACATTGTATCATAAATCATCTTTTCAAACATCTTCGGAATACAACTTAATTTCGAAATAGGACGGTAATTTTGTGTATCGTGCTTGTCACCGCTTTTAAAGATAGGTACTACATACGACCTTTTCCATTGAGAAGGCATAGTGCACGTCCGCTAAGATAGATTAAAAAGAATAAACAAAGGAAATCTAAGGCTCTCATTACATTTCTTCAAAAATATAGCAAGTACACCGTCTGGACCACAGCCCTTGTTTATGTTCAATGATTTCAAGTATTTATCTACAGTCAACATTGAAATATCAACAGAAGAAACATCAATGGTATTATTGCAACCAAGACCGTCCACATTAATATTATTGGTATACTTAATGGAAGTCTGTTCAAAAGAAGAATAAAAATAATTGTTGAAAAGATCGCTAATCTCTTGTCCATTATTTGTAGAAAAATTAGTTAGGTAAAACATATCGGGTAAGTCAGCACTTTGCATTTTAGATTTTAAAAACGTCCAAAAGTATTTAGAGTCCTTAGCAATTGTGTTTTCAGCGTATTTCAGGTAATTATTGTAACATTCGTTATCAACTACTTTTTGTCTCTTTCTCAGTATTCTAAAAGTACAATGTCACTATAATTATTGTAAGTTTTCCATTTTTTGTGGACTTTATTTTTTTCCTTGGTAATTTTTTTTTAGTGCGGAAGTATACCAAATGGGATATTTGTTATTATCAAGGACAGTTTTAGTAGGTACAAGGGAGTCAATAACACCATTAATGATTTCGTAAAATACTTCGACTGCATGCTCTATATCTAATGATTTAAAACGCTCTGGCCAATCAATTTCGAACAACCTTTTATTAATTTCATGATAATTCGCTTTCCGGAAAAGTTTAACAACTCGTGGAACATTCCTGAGGTAGTTACTTAGTAAATTGGTTAATGCAATGTCTAGAGCAGGGTGATGTGAATCTTCTTTAACTAAAGGTATTTCACTGTGTTTTACACTAATAAAATTAGAATTGCTAATCACCAGATCCAAATACCGATTATTACCATTAGGTATGACGTTAAACTGGTTTAAATTATTTATTTGTAGAAAAGTAGATAATAGGCTAACTTGAGAATTTGAACCACTGGGTGTGTGTTACAGTTTATTGACATTAGTATCATCAGCTCGAGACCAATTAGCGGCCGGGATATTGAAATCTCCAACAACAAGAATAGTTAATACCAGGCAACAACCATGTTTCTATTAGACAAATAATATCGTATTCAACATTCAATAAGTTAGAGAAAAATGAAGACGTTTTCGAACGTAGTCCACGTATATTTTGGTAGTATAAAATTGTTTTGGAATCCATTGGAATAAAATAAGACTATAACAACATTACTAACAATTATAAAATTTAAATATAAAAAACAATTTATCGACAGAAAATAATAATTCATTAAAAAGTGAATAAAAAAAATTGATCCCTGAATTCATCCAGTAAATACATTGAGAACAATCAATATTGTCAACCCTAAATAAAAAGTGTAAAAAATATTTATTAAAGCTATAAAATTCCAAATAATAAATACATAAAAATAAACCTATTAATAGTTTAATAAAAAAAAATCATCTCTCTCTTAAAGCATCGAAATAAAAATAAAGATATATTAATAAAATTTAACAAGAATTTCACATGTATATAGAAATAAAAATACAGTAAATCAATAACAATATTATTAGTACTTATATTAATTTTTTAAAATCATTTTCGTACCGAATGTGCAAAACAGGACTGGTGTCGGTTTTTCTCACCATAATGGAACAGTTCTTAACCCATACATATTTGAACTTCTTTTCATTAGCTAGATCTTTACACTTTCGGAGAATCATTTTATTGAAACTAGTAAGGTGATCGTTAAAGTAAATGCTATTGCTATTACCTACATACCCGACATCACAACACTTTAAATTCTTTTTTTCCCTCAATCTAGCAAGGAAGTCGTCCTTTTTGTATCGAGACAGGAAACGAATAATAATAGGTCTAGATTTTTTCGAGTCGTTTTGCTTAGGAGTGACTCTAGTGATAAAGTCAATGTCCGCAGCATCAAAATTTTTAACATCGGCAACACCGGCAATTTTACTTATTACGTTTAGTAAATTCTCATATATATAGTTTAGTAAATTCTCATAGTATATAATTTGTCAATTATTTTAATTTGTTTTGCATTCATTGGCTAAAGTATCTGAAAAAACTAAGCCATATGGGAGCCTTCAACGAAAACGCTGCCTAAACCCTTTGAGGTATAACAAAATGATGCATGGTGGAATTATGTATTTTATATATAGATCTACAGAAAAGTCCGCAGTCCGCAACTCTATTTCTTAAGAGTCTTTCTCTTAATAAGATATATACTATATCCATTTTAATAATTTAAAAAATGCGCTATTATAAAGCTGTAATTGGACAGCTATTTACAAAAATACGGTAATTATCCTTACGAGACTTTAAGCATTTCATACACATTATTATTTTTACACCATATTATTTATATTTTAAATGAATATCTTAGGAGTAATTACAAAAAATTTACGACCGCGAAAATAAAATTCAAGCGCCTTCCCCGGCACCGTTCTTGCCTACTGTTTAACGATCCTTTAATAAACTAACTTTGTACGGATGGAGGTGACGACTGACGACTGTGTTTTCTTTCTGGGTGGTTTTTCTTTTATTTATGAAGAAGAATCACACCCTCGATTGTTTAATGATTTAAAAGCAGATAGGACAAATACCTACCATTCCTGTATTTTGAAACATGCTTATATTAATCTGTAATCGATTCAACTAAGTTCATTAGGGTTCAGCACTTTTTAACTTCCCACTGCTGGGTACGGACCTCCCTTCATTACGAAGGGGATCAGACCATAGTCCACCATGCAGGCCAAGTGCGGATTGAAGGACTCCACTTATTGGTTTTCTCGGAGATGCAGGTTTCGTCACGATGTTTTTCTTCACCGTAAGATATATCATGTTAGAAATGAATCGCATTTTATGAAAATATTAGAGGTATTAGAGACCCGGTTTTAAACAGGATTAAATGCATTCTAATTATAAACTTCTTGTGATGATTTTAAGATAAACGATTTGAAAAATTAATAATCATTATTTCATTTTCTTAGATTTACGTGAACGTTTAATATTTTAATTAAAACTACCATTTCCTATTTTTTCACATACTTATTTTGATTATTGATTTTCGACGTTTTGAATGCTTTACAAATAACATAGTCACTGGAGAAGCTTTCTCTCGGAAAAATCCATTTCTTTAAATCATCATTAATTCATAAAAAATATTCATAAAGATTTCAAAAAATTTGCATAAAATTGAAATGTAAAAATTCCTTACCATAAGCAGCCTCACTATAAATAAACAAAGAAATTGTAAGCACTAGCGCGCTTAGTGTGAACATTTCGTATTCCTGTGCCGTTCCAAAGTAATATAGTAGGTATAACATACTTGACGCATTTATATATATTATAATACAGCGCAAAATAGCACAAAAAGTTACACACAAAAAGAGGTTACTTATGTTTTATTGAAAAAAAAAACAAAAAAAATACGAATTAATTATTTATTTTAGCCATATTACTTATTATAATGAATTACAAAGTTAAGTTTAAATAATAGTTTATACTAGCGACTCATCCTCGCTTCACTTTGGTTCGTCCCTAGGTAGTACTTTGAATGTCTTACTTATTTATATCTAATCAAAAGCCTGAAAATAAGTTTCAAGGTTACAGCTTTAAAGATGACATACCCTTTTTCTTTATAGTTGGGAAATGAATTAACGCATACCACCTGTAGAAAACAGGTGGTTATGTGGGACTCACTGGCTTAAAACCAGTACTACCCACTAAAACCCAACGTACCTCACCCGTCTTAATGGGGCGTCGCAGGATCGCTTGCGCATTCAACTACCCGTTACCCGACTACCCAACGGCCCAGCAGGTCTGCCAAAGCAGACCACCTAGTCAAAAAGGTTGCTCCAAAGTCCACTCTGTTAATCAGAAAAGTACCATGAGAAACCACCACAATCAAGATAAATTATCGTTTATAAAAAAAGGAACTATGAGAAAGCTAATTGGATAGAATATAAACATATATTAGAAAATCAATTTTATGCATCGGATTTCGAATCTAATGATATTCAAATGATGTATGACAGATTCATAAAGCAAATAAATTGGGCTGCGAATAAAAGTATTCCATATGTAAAGTTCTGTAATAATTTAGTTCAAAAATTTGTTCCTAAGCCTTTTTGGAATCAAACATTGTCGAAAATGGTTGCTGAGAGGAGGTTAGCATTAAAGAATCTGAGACGAAATCTAACCCCTCGCAATCTTGATATATTAGAGCAAAAAGTAACTGAGACGCGAAAGTTAATAACTAAAGCACAATTTGAAAGTTGGCATTCCTTCTGTAATGATATTGATGAAAAATAACTGTAACGAATATGTGGCGTAAGATGCAATGGATGAAGGGATATAGAAGGACAACTATAGTTACATCGAATGAGAAAAAACTGGAATTACTAGACTCTTTAGCTCCCGACTTTGTATCACCTAACATACCATTATTTAGATCCAAGAGTGAAGTATTAGAATCTCCTTTTACGTACGCTGAATTAAATAATACCTTAAAACAAAAAAAGAATAGTACCCCTGGAGACGACAATATTACTTATTCTATGTTAATTAATTTACCCAGTATTGCTAAGCGTCATTTACTGAAATTATTTAATCTTATATTTAGCTCAAGCTATGTGCCAAAACAATGGAAGATTGTAGAAATTGTAGCCATACCTAAACCTGGTGATGACAATGGTAAATTACGACCCATTTCACTTATGTCATGCGTCGCTAAAACTTTTCACAACATGATTAATAAACGATTGGAATGGTTTTTCGAAAGAAACCATTTTTTTTCTCCAAGAACAACGGGTTTTAGAAAAGGAAAATCATGTTTCGATAATTTGACTCGTCTCATATTCAATTAGGATTTACAAATAAATTACAAACTGTAGGTTGTTTCTTAGATATAGAAGGAGGGTATTACAATGGTCTTATTGAAAATATTGTGACTACATTGGATAATTACGAAGTCGGAACTTTGATTTGCAAGTATTTGTGGTATTTTTTGAATGAAAGATATTTAAGAATAAGAATAAGAATTACTATGAGAGATGGACAAGCAAAGGTCTGGCTCAAGGTGACCCTCTATCCCCTTTGTTATGTTATTTATTATGTTACTAGGGGCTCACCCACGCTTCGCTCGGGTTCGTCCCTAGGTAAGTTTTGTATATATTTACTTCGCACCACCCCATAAATTTGCTGATTTAATTACCATTGCACGCACCATGGCAACGGTTATAACTGATACGTCAAATCAAGCTTCTAGCTTTAAAAATGACGTAATTTTCATACAAACTTTCATCCCCTATTTCAGCCCCTTACAGCCCTTTTTCGCCTTAAAAAGTAGCCTATGTCCGTCTCCTGGCTCTAAGTTACCTCCCCACTAATTTTCAGCCAAATCGGTAAAGTCGTTGTTGAGTTATAAATAGTGTAACTAACACGACTTTCTTTTATAATATATATATATATATATAGATATAGATATAGATATAGATATAGATATAGATATAGATATAGATATAGATATAGATATAGATATAGATATAGATATAGATATAGATATAGATATAGATATAGATATAGATATAGATATAGATGTAGTTACAATAGAAATATATCAATCAATTCAAAATGTATTTTTAAATCAATATGCCGATGATTTTGTTTTTTTTTTTTTTTTTTTTAGATTATAGGCACACACTTGACCGCTATCACACCTGACGGGAGGTGATGATGCGGCCTATGGTGGTACGCGCGTGCCTAGTAGATGCCTATTCACTTTGGCTTTAAAGCTACCCAAGTTGAACGTGTTTGGAAACACAGATCTCGGAAGAGCATTCCAGTCCCTAGCCGTGCGAATCAGAAATAAAGACTTGAACCTCTTCGTGCGCGTGGGTGGAATATCAACGATATAGGGATGGAAGCCCTCCCGATGTCTTGCAGTGCGGTGGTAGAAGGGTGACGGTGGGACAAGGTCGAAAAGCTCTTGGGCACACTCCCCGAAATATATCCTATAAAACACCGATAGGCAGGCAACTTTTCGACGATGTTCGAGGCTCTGGAGTTTGGCTAGGAGTGGTGAATCTTTACCAATGAGTTTCCTAGCTCGACGGTCTACAGCATCAAGTGCCGCAAGTTGGTACTTGGCGGAGAGGTGACTGCAGTACTCCATGCACGACCTGATCTGCGCTTGATATAGTGTAAGTAGTTGTTGTGGCGTGAAGTACCGCTTGACCTTGTTGAGGATGCCTAGCTTTTTGGCGGCAATCTTGGCCTTGGCTTCAATGGCTCTTCCAAAGTTTATGGTGCCCGAGATGTCGACACCTAGGAGATCGATGTGATCGGTGATCGGTATGGATACTAAGTCTATTGGTTTGATTCGAATAATTTATTATTAAATAACAAAAAAACAAAATTTATAAAATTCACAACACCTAATGTTAAACTTGTTGATAATGGTGTAGTATTAGGCGGGGAAATATTAAAACCGGTACAGTCTACTAAATTCCTAGGTATTATCATAGATTCGAAATTGCGGTGGGATCTCCATATTGAGGAGCTAGCGAATAGGCTTAGCTCTGCAGCGTTCGCAGTTAAAAAAATTAGACTTCTTACTGACGTAGATACAGCTCGCATAGTATACTTTAGTTATTTTCATAGTATTATGTCATATGGAATCTTATTACGGGGAAATGCAGCTACCGTTAATACAATTTTTGTCCTGCAGAAAAGAGCTATTCGTGCAATTTATAGTTCAGGTCCTAGAATATCATTAAGAGATAAGTTTAAAGAAATAAAAATATTGACTGTAGCTTCTCAATACGTGTACGTAAATGTTATGTATGTTTATAAAAATATACACGAATTTCCCAGGAATTGCGACATGCATATCATTAATACTAGGAGTAAACATAAACTTTTAATGCCTGTGACTCATTTACGCCGAGTCAGTAATTCTTTTTATGGACAATGTATACGCTTATACAACAGGATCCCAGAAAACGTTCAAAAAGCTCCTATTGCCAAATTAAAAAAATTGTGAATGAACGTTTGTGTAGTAAAGGATATTATTCGATTAACGATTTTTTAGAAGACAGTACGCCTTGGGAATGATGTGATCGCCTCCAGGCTATTTCAACCCATAGAATTATTGTTCATTTCGATTTTAATTAAAAAAAATATTAAAACAGACAAAAAAAATTAGTCCCGCTAAGTTTCTTTCGCCAGTTCTTCTCAGGTCAGTGGCTTCTTCTTTCCGAACTGGTAGTAGACTCATGACGTTCAGTAAAAAAATTTAATAATTTTTTATGCTGAATAAAATATTTTGAATTTGAATTTGAATATCTCAGTCTTAATTTTTATACTTACGTGATAGTCACATAAGTATATCAATAGTTTTTGTAAACAGGTAGACAAATCAGATAGGCCAAACATCCCCCAAACGCACGGCGCGACGTGTTGCTATGAGTATAAGAATGAGAGCGTGATAATGGACCGACCGATGAATTTGCCGTCGGCAAATGTGTTTCAAAATGTCTTTTAAATCACTGATAACAATTATGAAAGACTAAGTGCAACGTTGTTACAAATATTCCGTCCAACTTGAAAGTGATATTATTCATCTGAGTATCCTGAATTAAAAAAGGCTGCTCGTCAAATTATTTAAATATTCCGAACACTTATACGAATCATTTTATTCCATTTTAAAATTAATGAAATCCCAACACCGATCAGTATTGACTAACCAGAATCTTAAAGAATTACTGGGAAGTATACCCTCGTAAGGCCCAACGGCCTAAATTAATGACAAAAATATGTTGACATTTCGGCCCAAGATAGTTTTAAATATCATGAGATTGCGGCCCAACGACCTAATATTATGACATAATATTAAAATGTATTTTTTGATTTCAAAAATCCCGCCAATTTTAATTTGCCTTCAAAAAGTTATTAACCTTAAACTCATCTATAATTTTGACAATGTCAACTTGGCATTTTAAAACCAAGTATCTGTCTTTTTGATGTATCATCTCGACTGAACGGAGACCTCGTGGAGATAAGTAAGTAAATCTTTTCATATCTTCATAATCATCACTTTGTAATATCTAAATTGTATTGCTAATAGTTGTGGAAATGTTATATTTTGTTTTCACGCAATTCTTTTAATTGAAAAGTAATTTTAATGCAGAAATATGAGAACGATAAAACTATGTCCCAAAATAAGGTCGGTGGGTTTTTATTGTAAAACTTAGCCTAACTTCTGTGTCCTAATTTTAGCACATTGGGTATTTATTGTTCTTTTGTTTAGGCTATGAACGAAGACGATATTCAAACAACTTAAGACCTATTCGAGTTTGAGGATGATGAAGATATCGATGATATTGATGACGGGACGTGCATTATAGACCTCAGAACCGAAATCGTCAGTCGGATACCTTAGCAACATCTTCTGATTCTGAAGGCGATGTTTCAGTTCCAAATCCTCCTGCGAGAATTTTAGACTAGTTCACCATTTTTGTTACACAACAATGCTGCTCTAAAATATTTATTATTATAATACATATTATAATACTTTTATAATTCTAAATATTACCATTGATTAGTTAAGACATTATTTTATATATAATATAGTAAAAACATTATTTTGTTACATGATGAGTACTATTATATTTTGTTTTATAAATAATTAATATGTCTAATAATAATGATTGTTTCCTAATAATGAGACTCATTTAGTGATTCTTGTTATGTCTAATTAGTAAGAAAAGTTTTAATAAAGTTATGATTTCATTATATGATTAAAACATGTTTTGTTTCATTAATAATAAGTAGATGGCATTTTTTTAAAACTAATATTATACTTTAAACTAAGGCCCGATTGGCCCAAAAAGAGGACAAATTATTTCAACATAATTTTTAATGAAATAGTTAGCTTTAGGCATAAGAAGTATCATTTAACAGAAATAATTCATAAGCGTTTCATTTAAATACTTTTTTACTAATTCAAAGTTCTGCGCCGCTACTACTTGTACCTATTTTTAGTACATTGGGTCGTAATTTATATCGACCTAAATTTAGGTTGGGCCTTACGAGGATATTAGTAATAATTCACCAAATTTAAAAAAAATATCAAGAGAAATTAAATAGATGTGTAAATTTTTAATATTTAAATTACACATTATATTTTGTACTTTTATTTGTTTTAAAATAATTTTAAAAATTTTTTGTTTGTTTGTTTGAACGCGCTAATCTCAGGAACTACTGGTCCGACTTGAAAAAATCTTTTTGTTTTTAATAGTCCGTTTATCAAGAAAGGCTATATTCTATATTACATCACGATACAACCAATAGGAGCTGAGCATCATTGAAAAATGTTGCAAAAACGGAAGAAAAATATTCCTTTTGAGAGCTTCCGTTGTGTGCGCTGCGTGAACGGTTAAAGTTATGCAAAAATTGTGTATGACGGAATTGTTTCTCCTTAAAAGTTCTAACAAAAAGTTTGCGATAGCATATGTCTATCTTTTAAGGTTGACTCGCTAGGCTTCAGCAGCCAGGATGTTTTTCACTTTGAATCCTTTCTAAATTCTACACATTTATACGAGCAACTTTTAATAAAACTTGTGCAATCACCGAATGAAATTCTGTGTTTTATTTTCGTCAAGAATTGGAAGTAACCGGTTACGAACTCTGACTCGGATTGTGATAGTAAGAAACGGTGTAATTTTTCACGTTTTTGTATATAAAGGAAATTCAAACACTACCACGTCTCAATAAGTTTCACTCAAAAATTACTCAGACAGACGTCCGGGCTTAAATGTGCGAGGCCCGTAGCAATTGCTACTCTTGCTACTATAGTTAACCGCCAATGCCTACATCTACTAATTTACGTAAGAGAAAACCCAATCGATGTCTATAAAAACACACAAGCAATTTACAATTAAGTAAATAATTATTTACTTAATTAATTAAATTTGCTATAAAATTAATATCTTACATTTGAGCATAATACCAGTACTGACTACATTTTATCATTAAAATATTAAACAAACTTGTTTCTGGCCGTATATTCACGTACTTTATGACTTTTGATAATAATTAATTTATAATAGAACAAAGAAAACATTACTTTAAATTAACTATTAACTTGAATAAAAAAAAATACTTTACATATTACGTAACCATATTGTCCTTGAAATTATGAATTATACATGAGGATTGACGTACATCTTCTTATTTTAAATTCAAACTTGCGTAATAGTCTAGTAAACAAGTGCCTTTTTGATCAACTAATATATTTTCAGCAGTCTTTGAAATTTATGACTTATGTGTCATTCGATTCGGAATAGCATCTAGATGATTTTTGAAAAAATGTAGTTCCGAAATTGTTTTTTTTTTCAAAATATTATTAAAAACGGGTTATTATTAATATTTGAATAAAAAGAAATCGATGATTAATTTAACTTTTTAATTTTGCATCAACGAAAATTATTAATAAAGATCTGAAAATTATAGGTATATATTTTTTTAACGGGGATCTATACTGAAGCCTTCCAAAAATTGATCACACTTACAATGTTCATGTTCAAGCAGAAATAAAATATTAATTAATATAATGGTGACTCACATCACGATTATGCTAGCATTTTACTGAATATTAAATTCGATGTATTTGATAGTCATACTTTATCATGTGTGCAAATCAATCGTAATGAAATCATAGCAAAATTAAAAAATCTCAATCGTTACAAAGGTGCTGGGTCTGACAAGATCACCTGGGGGCGTACCATGAACTATTTAAAAACATTCTTATTTCAAGACTGTTTTATTTCAATATTACAATAAACTTACTTTAATTCGTACCATCAGCTTTAAAAAGCAAGATTGTTTTATAACTGCTTAGTGATTGCGACTGAACGACTGATTTTTCTATTTCCTCCTATAAAAGAAAAGAAATAGCGCTATATATATTGTATAGCGTTATCTTCGTCACACGATAGTGTTCATCATTGAGATTAGGGCTTATGAAGTAAGATATTTAAGCAAAAAGTTATAAATTCAACGTATTTTTGCCGAAATTCCGGTTTATTCAGACACTGAGTAATCTGTGCGATGACTGAGGACACCGTCTGCTGAGCAACATGCAGGCCCTCATTAATGTCTATATAGTACGCTGGTATGATCCAGTGGCATAAAATGACAGTGCAATTAATACCTTAAAAAGTACATATCGTAGATGTTGACGGTTAGGCAATCAATTGTAAAATAGTTAAGATCGTATTATTTATATAGTCCTTGTGTGTTATTTGTAGTATAAAAAAGAGTGTTAACCTTAGTCTCTATAGACAAGTCTGTAGATTTTTTAGGGACTTTCATAAGTGGCCTCATCACACAGTTTAAGCGCTAAGTCTTTGTTAAGACGATAGCGATTAACAAATTTCGCTTCATCAAGAATAATAAATTGTTTTTAATTTTTTCGTAGCACACAGCGCCTCTTTCGGAAAGCTTGCTCGGTTTCAATAAAATTGAAAATTTCATATTCATTAGCGATCTATAAATAAATGAGACAATAACTATAGACATATATATACTAAAATTACAATATTTATGGGCATATATATCATTTATTTAATAGATTTACTTACTTTATTGAGCACAATAATTGTTTTATGTAATTATTTTACAAAATTATATTATATCCGTCTTGTATTCGCAACTTTTATAAGATTCCTAAATATGACATAAGAGTAAAAATGCCATTTGTCAAAATTCACTTCATGGTACGAATTGAATAAATGATATTATCATTTTCTTAGCAGTTTTGGTGTCGTGACGTCACAAAATGGCTAGAAAAGTAAGAATGTTAATACCCTTGCTATAAGGACGTCATGGTAAGAAAAGCCAAAGTAAGATTATAGTATTATGCTATAAGAGTTCATGGTAGGCCCACTGTTTACTTAATAAGTTGTGCTGAGGAACTAGCTCTACCGTTACAAATCATTTTAACTGTTCCCTTAAGTCTGGAATATTTCCTACTAAGTGGAAGATAAGGTTGCTCCCGTGCTTAAAAGTGGAATTAAAAATAATGTTAAGAACTACAGGCCTGTATCTATTCTTTCTTTATTTGGCAAAATTCTTGACTCCCTGGTCTACTCGCGAGTTTATAGTCACTTTAAACACGCCTTTAGCGTTCACTAACATGGTTTTATTACTGGTAAATCTACATGAACAAACTTGGTTAACTTCTCTGAAATATTAATTGATGCAGTAGGCAAAAATAATTCCGGGGGAGAGGCTGACTCCTACCGGACGCGTCCCCGGGTGGCGGATAGGGGAGTGCCACTCAAACTGCTTCCCCTGAGATGCCTGGCCTGCGCCTACTCTTGCAGGGGGAATAATCCTCTGAGATGCCTGGCCTGCGCCTACTCTTGCAGGGGGGAAACCCTCTGAGATGCCTGGCGTAGGCCTACTCTTGCAGGGGGGGAAGACCCCTGAGATGCCTCGCGTAGGCCTACTCTTGCAGGGGGAAATGCGCGAGTGGTACCGGAGCAATCCGGCGCGGACCAACAGCCAGGGGGGGGGGGTTCGTAAGGGAGCGTGGTGTCTCTGGCCGTTAGACCCGCGGTTGGAGGCACTGCGCGGGCCGTGCTGTCGGGGCTAGCTCGATGGTGCGGCGGCTGGAGCGGGGCCACTTCGGTGGTCCTGCGTCTGGTGAGGGGTTTGGCACGTTGGGGAGATGCGCTCCTCCTCCCTTCGGTGCCTTGGGGGGTGTTAGGTTTTTGGGGGGGTACCCACTTCGGTGGGGAGTAGGGGTGGGGCCGCGGGGACGGGAAGAATTCACAGTTCTGACCGCCCTTCGCGGCCCCAGCGGGGCCGTCACCGCTCGATGACGGACGTGGCGGGGCGGCAGGGGAAGGGGAGTGTCGGCGTTGTCGCATCCTCTTCTCCTGCTGCCGTTTGTGACGGGCCTTCGGGCAATCTGGCGGGCCTTCGGGCGACTCAATTTGGGTGGGCGGTTTTGGGTGTATGCGTATAGTTTTATATACGCATACACCCCTTTCTTATTGCAGGGTGCCCACTTCGGTGGGCGGTGTTTCGGGCGTGTGGGGCTGCTCCGGGTACTTCTCTGTTTTCAGAGTGGACTTGGGAGCAGCCTCACGTTTGGGAGGTAGGTGCCCTAGGGGGTCTACATGGAGTAGGGTTCCTAGGGTACCGTTATTTTGGTGGTGCCCCTTTTTGGGCTTTCGTGGTCTCAGGCTGCTCTGGGGCACTTCTCTGGCCTGTGGATGGTCGGGGTGGACTTCGGAGCAGTCCATGGTTGTTGTAATTCTTCCCATAATGGGGCTGCCCTTTTCAGGGCGGCCTCATGGTGGTGGCTTCGGCCAACCGTCGGGGCGTCGCGGTTGTATGCGAAAGCGATCCCGTGGCGTCCCTTACATGGCGGCAGGGGTTTGGGAGTTGGGTTTTAGTGGGTATGCCGAATGCGTCCGGAGAGTCACCACATAACTCCCCAGGGGAAGTCGGGGGTACCCGTAATAGGGTTTCCCAACTATAAAAAAAAAAAAGTAGGCAAAAATAATAGAGTTGATGTCATTTATACTGATTTGAGTAAAGCGTTTGACTTAGTACCTATCTCTATATTACTATATAAACTGTCAGTTTATGGCGTCGTTAACTCTATGCTGAATTGGCTGAGGTCGTACTTAACTGGTAGACTTTTCTATGTTGTTGCAAATGGGCTTGATTCTTCAAAATACAACATAAATTCCGGAGTACTCCAAGGCTCCCATTTGGGACATCTACTGTTTAATATTTTTATAAATGACTTGCCTAATTGCTTCTCTTACTCCACGCCATTTATGTTTGCTGATGATCTCAAACTTCTTAAAACTATTTACAATCCGAATGATATTATTTCTCTACAGGAGGATTTTACAAGCTTGCATGTAAACTAAATGGTATGAAATTGAACTCGAGTAAGTGCTCCCATATTACCTTTACAAAGAAAAAAACAAACATAGCGATAAAATATCATTTGAATGGCGTTCCTATCAGTAAAATAGAGACTATCAGTGATTTAGGGGTTTTATTTGATAAAAAGCTCACTTTTGTACCACACGTAGTAGTATCGTTAGCAAGGCTAGTAAAATATTAGGGTCGTTATACGGTATTCAAGGGTTTTTAGAAATAGTGGTACAAAAATTGCTCTTTTTAAGAGCTTAGTTTTGAGTCTTTTGGAGTATGGAAGTGTTGTCTAGACACCCCATTATGCTACCCACAGTCTGAGAATTGAAAGACTCCAAAAGCGTTTTTTATACCATCTGGCTTTTTCATTGGGCAAATCCAGATCGCTTGCAACTTACACAGAAAGACTTGTGTTTTTTAAGATGGAAAGTCTAAAGAAACGAAGAAATATTTTGGACTTAAATTTTCTTTCTAAAACAATCAATAGTATATACGATAATCCTATACTAGTATCATCTTTTATCTAAAAGTACCTAGTTGTCCACGCAAACCTATTAACCTCTTTATAGCGCCTTCATGTAAGTATGTATTAGGTAAGCACTCGCCCTTGTCACGTTTTTGCGATATTCTCAACAATAATGCCACCTTGGATCCATTCGGAGACTTGTTACCTAAGTTCCAAAAGAATGCTAAAGAATATCTTTAATTTCTTTTTGCCTATTCCTGTTCTTTTTTGCTTAATAATGTATTGAGTATTGTGTACTATGTTAGTTTTATTTTGTTGGCTTATATTTAAATATTTTATAAAATGTTTATATTTATTGCATGCGGTATTCACCTAAAAAGGTAATGCATTTAGCTTTAAGAACCTCTGTAAACACAATAACCTAAAAATTTGTAACATTGTAATTACCACTGATGAATCTAATAAATAAATAAATAAATTCCAAATCGAATGACACCTCAATCATAATTTTCAGAGACTGCTGAAAAATGTTGATCATTAAGGTACTTATTGACTAGACTATAAGCCTTCTCCTACCTCCTCTAAATCCATTCTTAGCGGACGTCTACAAACTAAAACTACTACCCTGCCAAATTTCATCTTTATACGTCAAGTGGTTTTCGATATTTCTTGATGAGAGAGCAAGTAAGTGACCTTTCGCTTTTATATAGTTGGATTTGCCATCGAATACAAGTAGTTGATCTAGCAGGGTGTGGAGTGTTTCTTCCTTGAAGACGTAGAAAATATCAAAAAATACACGAACAAACCTTATGACGGAGAGAAAACAATATATACTCGTATTATAAGAGTAGGTTCCACCCTTGACACTTGCCTGTAACACTCACTGAACTTAACAAAGGAGTGCCATTGGTCCTGGTATAGGCTCAACCTACTTTCATGTGTATCCTGCTCACAAATTAATAAACCAACTACAACCAACATCTATGATATTTAATTAAAATTAAAACAAAAAATTGTTTAAAAGTAGAAATCTACATCGATACCACGCTTATAATATATATATCGAATAAAATAAAACGAGCGAAAGCCTTAAACTATTTAATCGAAAGACTCTTGAGGGTAGACAATACTAAATAAATATTAGTAAGATAAATAATCTTCACTACAGACACTTTAGTCATCCAACGTTTCTATTTCGCATAAACTATATATCGTTCTGCTTTTTAGATAGACTTTTAGGAGAATTAGATATCTTTTTATATAGAAGGTCTCGTGAAGAAGACTGCTCTTGAGATACTTTCATAGCGTAATAAGTTAAATGGTATGCCATAGGCAGGAAACGCTTTAGTAAGAAATTAAGTAAACATGTTCTTGAAAAAAATATATTAAACATTATTCACACATACGAATATATTACATAGAGTTTGTTATTGTAATCAGTGTTAACCTAATGTTTGATGTAAGAAGTAATGTCTTCAGTAATATAATTCTTAGCTGGAATCTTCTCAAAAACATTCCCTACAAGACCAATAAATAACTCCAGTGCTTTGTCCATGAGTAAGGTTCCAAATTTTTTCATAATAAACTTCCAGTTACTATTTAAATAGGATGATACGACTGAACCTGTAAGTAAGTATTATTATTTAATAATAATATAATAATCAATATAAAAATAATATACATAATCACTATTTTCTAGGCATCTGAAACTTTAGTTTCATGTAGCCATGATTGATGTTGATCAGAAAAAACAGTTGGAAAAACCGAGAGGATAGTCTTATTTAAAAATATGAAATTAAAAAATAATTATTTAACTAAATAGTATGTCCGATTTATGATTTGATAACGGATTCCTTAAAAATATATTTATTTTATAAAATAGAGAAATGAAAGCTTATATTATTAGTGTAGGATAATGCATTTTATTAAAGAAAAAAAAGTTTTGTAGAAAGACCGTCGAGATATGGATAAATTTAAAAACATGTACATTGTAATATCTAACCAGTTGATATTGTAGAATAAAAAAATATTCTTTTAGAATACTGATTTTACTTACTTAAGTCAGTGTTAGCAATAATGACGTTTTCAGTTATAAAATGTGCTCCTCCGATGTCATGGGTATATTTAATATTTTTGTTACTAACACTGACGTAAATTTCACTATCTTTCTTTGTCACAAATACTGAGAATTCTGCTTTCAAAGTCAGGTTATCTGTAAATTACAAAAAGAACATTGCGTATAGTAATAATGTGTCCTCCCGACTATTTCCGGTCACGGTAGCCAATCTCATTGAGACTATAGCCATCTGCGCAGGAGATATAGATACAAGATAGTGCACAAGTGTACGCGCAGACAAACTCGTAAATACATTCTCTAGACCTTTCATGCTTAATGCTTATGCTTTGGTGGAATGACTTCTCAACCGACACGACCAGTGACAGTTAAGACAGAACTGACAGCTATGCATGCTCTACGAGACATGGAAGTAACAGATCCCCAATTTCCCAACTCCAGGCTTTTCCAGCGGCTTACTACTCAGAAAAACCAAACCAACCGGACACTCGAACCCAGGACTTCTGCATGTGCAGCCGTAAATGTTAGTCACTTTACTACCGAAACAGTAATTATGTACCACAAGGCATCTTTTATATTATATAAAAGTATTTGTTACTATTCTTTGTACAAGAAGTATTTTTAATCAAAAGAAAATATTACAATCGGTACGCTCGCTTGTGTAACCGAGTGATGTGGGTTCAAATCCGGGTCTCGCACCTCTGATATTATCATGTGTGAATCATTTCTATCATGATTACCACTTGTCTTGCGGTAAAGGAAAACATCGTGAGGAAACCTGCATGTCTGAGAAAACCTAGCAAGTTTTCGTAAGACATGTGAAAGCCGCCAACACGCACTAGGCCAGCGCGGTGGACTGTGACCTGATCCCCCTCTTACTGAGGGAGGCCCGTGCCCAGCAGTGGACATTAAAAGGGCTGACGACTGTTTTTGGTTTTATTAAAGAGAAAAAATAAAGAGCTTTCATATATAATTGTACGTTATAAAATATTTAGTTATTTTTTCTACATTTTATATAATATTTAGTTATTAATACAATTTTTATATTTTCTGTGATAAAATAATAACAAATATTACTTACTTATTTTTAATTTTGCTCTACCTTCGCCGTTGAGATTATTGCTACCAAAAATAGCCTGTAAGTCCGGATTTTCACCAGAGATTACGAAATCACTTTTGACAGATAATTCGTCACACGAGATATTCAAAAACCCTTTTTCTTTTTCCCAATCGATACTTAAAAGAAGAGAACTTATTAACACATCATATTATTTACTAAATTTAAAACAAAACATAGTAGGTATATACAAATTTTGTATATCAGAATGTAATATGCAAACGGATAAATCGCGGCTTTAAAAAAAAAAGAAAGAAGAAGAAATACTTTTGTAGGTTAAAATTGATCTACCCTTCTTATTTTTACTGTCTTCGGTCATATTTTTATTGAGAATAGATAGTTATGATTTGGGAATTATTATCACAAGTGAAAAAATAGTGTGATAGTCAAATGTAACCGATATAATAGTAGTTACAGAATATTATGATCATTTGCAAATCAAATAAAATCAAATATTCTTTATTGCACACCATTATATAACATAATATAGTAGAAACGTAGAGAAATAGTACAATACGCGGCCTTATCGCTAGAGAGCGATCTATTCTAGGCAACCTTTGGGTAGTGAGAAAAAAAAAAGAAAAGGAGGGGTGCAAACAAACTTAAGAATATTTACAAATGAATACATACATAGACCAAAAAATATATATCTATATATACATATAACATTATCTTAAATACAAGTGCATACATACATACATACATACATACATACATACATACATACATACATACATACATACATACATACATACATACATACATACATACATACATACATACATACATACATACATACATACATACATACATACATACATACATACATTGCAATATAAGTAGTAAACATTTTTAGTCGAACCCTGCTTTTAAATGAATTAATAATGACTTTTTTATAGTTTTAATAATGATGATTATAGTACTGAAATTCTAGATTTCGAAATAATTGCGGATTGAGGAAATAAGGATAATTTATACAATTAAGAATAAGAAAAAAAAACTGTAGCTTATACTAATATAAGTATTTACTTATTTACGATAAGTTTTATAGAAACGCTTATGTAATAGCAAACGCTCACTACTTACTCGAAGTTATGAAATACGCAGTTTGTCATACCCTTAATTGAGCCTTCTTTAATAGCTATAGTAAGAGCTTTCAAAATATTAAAAGAAATATCTTTCATCTCCATAGGATCTAGTGGCGCGACTCCTAACTCTTTGATTCCAGCTCTCCCAACAGTTTTCATTATATGTAGATATACTCCTTTTATACATTCCGAATCTTTTATGCTGCATTTTGGGAGTGTGTCCACTGAAAATAAATACATTTGATAAAAATCTATTACATTCTATAATCATATTTTTTAAGGACACATAGTTATTTAATCAGTTATTTATTAAAATATTCCGTGCATGATTACTCAAAAAATATGGGAAACAATCATTATATTAACATCATTATTACTCTTAATATTATTAAGTGTAACTATTTAAATGCTAGAAAGTAACACACATTTATGACTTATACACAGTAAAGTTCCAATATTGTAAGGATTTTACAAAAATCTTTATCTGTAAAGAAGCAGATTTCCTACTACACTCCCTCGATTGTTTACTTTTTAAAATAGGGTAGGACACATACCATTACTATATTTTGAAATATGTTACTATTAATCAGTAACTTTCAGTCCTTTCTAAGGGTTTTACCACTACCTTACTAAGTAACTTTATTGCATGTATCAAAACAATTTATGACAATTACAACAAAATAACAGGATATCAAATGTTTCCTAGGCCATAATTTCTTATGATGATATTAAAATAGGTTTGAGAAATCAATCAATCATCATTTCGAATATTAGATGTTTTAAGTAAAACTACCTTTCCTGATTTTCAACGGATTTACTAAGATTTTCAGTTTCCGAATTTTCGAATGCTTTACAGCAATTACGGGGGATTCTCTTTCTGTCTCAAAAAAACCAGAAATATAGGTGATTAAAAATCATCACTTAGTTAAAAGTATTGATATAGATTTATAAAATGTAATATAAAATTATTGAAAAATATTGCTTACCATAGGCAGCCTCACAATAGATAAACACAGAAAATGTAAGCACTAGTGCGCTTCTTGTGAACATTTTGTATTGTTGTTTCGACCCACAGTAAAATAAAATTTACTTGACGCTTTTATATATAAATGTAAATTGCATAAAAACCTACACAAAAAGATCGCTTGATACACTTATGTTTTAATTTTAAAAAAGTTAACAAAAGAATTAGGAAAGGATCATAAATTAATATCTATTTACATTTTATGTGGATGAAAATACAACTGTTTTAAAGTTTGTATAATATTATAATATTCATGGACAGCATTCCATTAGAATGAGTATTTTCGGGCTGAAAGATCACAAAAGATCTTTTGAAAATATTCTCGTGACGAAATATGTTATAATAATAATGAGATGAAACAAAATATCATGTCTTTTCTGGAAAAATGAGAATCGCATCTGATCGCTCTGACCATAGAGTTTTTCAATTTAATTTTTTAATCTTGAGTAAAAAATAATATTGCACTATTCACTACTGCGTCTTCAATGTCCAGGAATGTCAGGCTTTCTATGGTCCATATTATCACTCACATGAAATAAAAACTTCTAATAAGAACAAAATAATCAAACCCTGGATCACACCCGGACTCTTGCGATGTATGTACGTGATCGCGATAAATTATTTCGAAAATCTAAAAAAATTCACAATATATCATAGGTATAAAATTTTTAGCAATAATATTCTAAAAAGAATCAATAGAGATTATTATCGGAATAACTTCTTAAAAGCTAAAAATAACGCCAAAGAGACTTGGAATCTTATAAAAAATGTTAGCCATCCCAAACCACCTATTCAATCACCAATAATTTATTAATGTTGGCAAGTGATCCTGTTACCGCAGTCAATAACGTTAATAATTACTTTTCTAGTTTCAGTAAAATCCTAGCCACTAAAATTATCTTAGTCTGGTAATTCAAAGCCAATGAATTCATGTTCCTCCTCACATATGCCCCATTTCTCTTCTTCTATGTCCGTATATAACACTGACTATTCAGAAGTAGAAAATGTAATAAATAACTTTAAGAATACAGCTGTGACGGGATGGGATGAAATAACTATTTCTGTAATAAAGTTAGCTAGACACGTGCTGGTTCCATTGATTGTTCATATTTTTAATATATCCTTTTAATCAGGTATTTTTCCCAAAGTTTTTAAAAAGCTCTCATTCATCCAATTCATAAAAACGGAGATGCTAATAAAATTAATAACTACTATTTCAATTCTAACTGCATTCTCTTAAAATATTTGAAAAACTATTAAACCTTAGACTTAACAATTATTTAGCCGCTAATAGTATTATAGCTCCGAACCAATATGGCTTTAGAAGTGGTTAGTCAACTGAAGATGCTATCTTATATCTTACCACTACAATCGTTCTAAATTTCAACCGTAAAAACAAAGTTATTAGAATGTTTTAGATCTATCTAAGGCATTTGATACGGTTTCAATTCCCAACTTTTGACAAAATTAAATAACATTGGTATAAGAGGAGTAGTGAATGATTTATTTAAAAGTTATCTTAGTGACCCATCACAGTGCGTGGTAATTAACGGTACCGTGAGTGATGAATTTGGTTTAGGTTTTGAAGTACCACAGGGCAGTGTCCTTGGGCCAACTCTATTTCTTGTCTATGTCCATGAATTGTCTAATTCTCTCTCAATTCCAAACTGTAGGATAATTTCAAATGCTGATGATACTATTCTTTCCGCGTAAAAGTTGGTCAGAAGTGAGTACACGTGCAGAAAGTGCATTATCTGCCGTCTATAATTGGCTAACTTTAAATATTTTAACATTAAATTTGGAAAAAACTAGCTTAATTACATTTGCAACAAATAAAACTACTTTCCCGTCTGACTGTGTTTCCATCCATGTTCATGAGCAAAATTGTAATGTCGAATGTACTTGTAAGAAAATTACTACGACTTATATTAAATATCTGTGCATATAGATTGATGACACCTTGACATTGAATGAGCATATAGTGGCTACTTACACAAAACTTCGTAAATTAATTTTCGTGTTTAAGAAACTAAGACCTTTAATTGAATTCCCGTTATTAAAAAATGTTTATTGTGCTCTTACACAGTCAATACTATCTTATGGTATTACAGCTTTTTTTTTATATGACAAAGGGGGCAAACGGGCAGGAGGCTCACCTGATGGGAAGTGATCACCTCCGCCCATGGACATCTGCAAGACTGCAGGGCTTGCATTTTGCAGATGCGTTGCCGGCCTTTTAGGAAAGGGAGGGAAGGGGGAGGGAGGAGGTATAAGGACAGGAGGAGTGATGGGGAGTGGAGTGGAGTTACTTCGTCTTGAAAGGGCTCAAAGAACAATTCTTAAAACCATGACATTTAAATCCATGCTGTTTCCTACTGATGAGTTGTATAAAGAGACACGGGTATTATCGGTTAGGAAATTATTTATTTATTCTACAAAGTATACTACGCAAACATTCGCAAACACCATTCAATGACCGTACAATACACAATACACGTAGATCTGATATAAGTTTGTAAAATCTATCGTAGTCGATTGGCTTTGCTTTGTGTCGACGACACTATTATTATTTTTCTTCAAATATATATTATACATAATAGAATAAATAAAATTATCAATATATTTCCTAGGACACTACATGTTTGCAAAATTGCAAACACCGCTTGGTTACAGGATCTTACCTATGAAGATACTAAAAATCTACTTACTTAAGTGGCAGTCACGACTTACACACACTCACTCACACACACAAACACACACATACACACACACACACACACACACACACACACACACACACACACACACACACACACACACACACACACACACATCACTATATTATATATACTATTGATATGACGACTCGTTTGGCTCAGTTGGTAGTGACCCTACTTTTTGCGCCAGCGGTCGCGGGTTCAAGTCCCGCTGGGGACATTCATTTGTAGAGCACGAATGTTTGTACTCATCATCAGTCATGGGTGTTTATATTTATAATATGTATGTATTTAAAATTTATATGTGTAGTATATCAACTATCTGGTATCCGTAACACAAGCACGTTACGTAGCTTATTACGGAACTAGATGGCGCTGTTGTAATTATGTCCCAACATATTATTGATTTATAATTAAATTATAACTACTTCTATGCAAGCTATTGGAACTTGTATTAATATTCAGTAACAGTTTTTGGAGGTGGGCGTCATTGACTACAATACAGTTTTTAACTAATGTAGTCCATATCGTACAATGTTCTGATTTTGTAAAACTGTTCCAAATAAAGATTTTTATTTTATTAGCAAGTTTCTTATGTAGATAAAGCCTTGGGGAGGAAAATTACATAAATAACATGCGGTGTACCATGCGGGTTGCTCCTTATACTTACTTCTCTGATAGCAAAGTGAACTGTAGATCAATCCCAATAGTGGTGGCCTGCTTCGGTAGACCTATCTGATCGTCCTGGTATAATGCGTAAGCAATCCTGCGACGCCCTATTAAGACGGCTCCCCCGTATGTTATATTTCAGAGGGTAGTACTGGTATTTCTGGCCGGTGAGTCCCACATAACTACTTGTGGTATGCCTTAATGCATTTCCCAATAATAAAAAAGGATATGATCAACAACATATAAAAGGTCATTTAACACCCGAGGTGTTTATCTTACACCGTATTATTACTCATTAGCGGCAATACAGCTGGGTGTTAAGCAATAAAACTCGTTTGAAAGGCACCGCCTTGGGTGGGACTTGGGAAAGTGATCCATGTGGACTACGCCTGGTACATTTTTAATATTAATGTGAACCGTGGGACCAACCCTCTGCTCATAAAAAATATATTTCCAGTAAAACAATTACTCCTAATTCCAAGGTCTGGCGAGCTGAGAGGGTAAATGATCGAGAGGCAGCCGGCTTTAGCGTTCGGGTATGCCATTTTTTTTCTATTAACAATAATAACTCTTTATTGCATACACAAAAAGAAGACATAGCCAATAGAAGAATAGGAAAGTACGCAAGCCTTATCGCTAAAACAGCAATTTCTTTCAAGCAACCTTAATGTGTAAGAAGTAAAGAAGTGTGAAGTGGAAGGGGCGCGAACACAGAGTTATAAATACAATGATAGACTTACACATACATATGATACCACGTACTGATAATGATATATACTTAAATACATAAATATACCCATACATATCATACATCTATACGAAACTGCAAACGCCGAACTTAATAGAAAATATTTAGAAATATTAAAGAATTCTACTACCAAAACTAAAGTATCAGGCAATAAGGAATTAAATTGTATAGTAATATCAGTATTTAAGACGCTTTTTAAAAATTGATAGTGATTTTACAAACCTTATATTTCGGGGAAGGGATTTCCATAGACGAGAGGCCATAATATTAAAGAAGTTGATGTAAAAGGAAAAGAAGTGGGAAGGGATTTTTAAGATTAGGTTTTGATCAGAACGCAGATCGCTGGAACGGAAATCTCCAAGGAATTCAATACGTTCAGTAAGATACTGTGGAGTGGATGGCACAAACAGAATGCAGTAAAGAAGATGTAGAATATAAGTATTTCTGCGAAGACGGATAGGGAGCCACTACTCATATAACCCACTAGGAGGTCTGTATACGCATACAATATTGAGGTGTTCAAGCTCTACGCAGGCTAGTTCAATAGTTTGCTCAACAAAAAGGGTCACAATGTCTTTAGGTTTTTTAATTTTAAAAGTTTACATATAATTATTGAAGAGCCACCGCGTATAGCTTTTATCTGTTAGTAGTCTGTTTTCTGCACGTGTGACCGCTGAAGTTGAATATGGACTGGGAAATGCAAAGCCAGTGTTCAGTTAAACATAAAATATGAATATTTTCACCATTCATAAGTAACTCCAGTTCTCGATCCTTACTTAACATGCCCTATATATTTTGGTGCACCAGGTTTACAATTTTTAAATTATTACAAATGTACGCATTTCTTGCTAAATCATCTGTCATGATTTATTAATATGCTAGAGGTATCCTCTGTTGTGTTAATAATTAATTTAAATTCTTATTTGGAACGGATTCCACATCACAAAATGTCAAAGGCTTATTGGCTATGTCAGTTTCCATAATATAACAGCACAGATGCTATCTGTCGCTTAAAAAAATATGGTAGGCTCAAGAAGAGAAAAAAAAGAAATAAAAAAATCAAATCCCGATGACAAAATAAATTCAAAGGTAACCTTTTATTCAAGGCACTAATAAGCTTGGATCTAGGCCGTAACTTATGAAACTACTGATCCCATTCTTAGATAGGTACTTGTTATAACTTTAATTTAAGACGGATAAAATTGTTGATGTTGAGTTATTTTATACAGTTTAAAAACCGATTAAATGCATGGTAAAAAGTTAGACATTCGTATGTTATAATCATGGAAGACATACTCATAATTTAAATGGATGATGCTTGACGTATTATTACTAGTTCGATCACGGAATAGAAAAAAAAGGTGGAAGTGAAATACAACAGAATTTATGTAAGAAGCGTAGTCGCCAAACTAACACAAACCGATAATCATATTATGCACCACAAACAAACGTTTTAATTTTAGTTATAATTAGCATAAGTCACAAATCCTACATCTGGAAATAAACTGAAAGTTCTATAGATAAGATTTATTTTGCTGTAGTGCAGAAAGTATTTACGATGTTTTGTAATCTGAAGACAAACATATTCGTTGACGAGAAAAATTTTGCTACTAGACCATAGATGGCGGTAATCTCAGTGGCAGCAACTATAAACTTAAATTCTTCAAACATAAGATTGACAGTCGCACTATAGGTCGAAATCCACTACTCGACCAAAGCTACACTAGTGTAGTGACACATTGAATTTTTAATTACATTATTGACATGGAAAAATACCCCGACTTTAATATGTTTAATTTGAAAAAATAAGATTTCGAAGTAGTTCAGTAAAATTGTTGAAAGAATGACGTAATATTATTTAAAAATAAAATATATAACCAGAACAACTAAACCAGTGGGGCCCAAAACCGGTAACATTAGGGGTTTCACATTTTCTATGAGAAAATAGAGAAAAATTGTGGGAGCAATAAAATCTTTAATGGTTTTGAAGTTGATAATTGACATTCGCTGTTGTAAAGCATGGTATAAACGTGCTGTTATGACTTTTATAGTTATTTTTATATTATATTTGACTTTATTTCTTTATGGTCCTTAAATTCATATAAAAACACATACTTTAAGAGGTGGTAAATATGCCATATAAACGAAAAGAAAACTTAAATTTGTATTTGTAATGTGATAATATATTAAAAATTAAAATAAAACTTTTATCAATATCTAACGATAAAATCAACATTCAACCCTTATACATCACTAATTAAGTAGCGAAGATCTTTCGAGACCGAAATAGCGATTCCTTGTTGAATACAGTCAATTCAAAATAAACTTTATTTTAATCCTATAAGATTGACTTTACTAGACTAGCTGTGGGGCACCGGCAGAATAGAATAGTGCCCCCCTTAAGAACCAGGTATCTTAAGAGGCGACGGCGTGGACCCCCGTAAGATACGAGTCAGATCCTGCACCCAAACCAGCTCCACACGTAGCGACTTGTCGTTTCTGTGGGTCCCGCTGGCAAGGTCAAAGGAGGGTTATTTTTTTTTTGACTCCAAAATGCAACAACACGGCATATTTACTGAAAATAAATTTCATTACGAGACGACCAACTTGACGCGTTGTTAAAACGCATCTGGGATTAGGTGAGTGGAACATTGCTTATGTGTGACGGGCGTACAACGCCTAATTTGCACTTCCACCGTTTTTTCTCTTCCGTGCTCAGCCTACTACAGTAGGGTCAACATATAATTATTATTTCTCCATAAATTATTTATGTCAATAACTTCAATTGTGTTATTTCTTTAATATTTAAATTTAAATACGTACAAGTATTTAATGTGTGCATTAGATTATTATCATATCTTAACCTATTTTCCTCTGGCAACTTAGCTAAATAAGATAGTGTAAACAATTTTTATAATTTGTTTATTTACTGGATAAATGTAACAAACTTATTTTTTAATAACACTTTGTTTTGTTATGTAACATATTAAGCACTTTTTTTATTGCAAGGTTAATCACTATCTAATAAACGTAAGTTTTGGAAAGCTCTTCTAAATGGCCTTACTAGGAACAGGGCTCCGTATAAGGCCAATATTTTAAATCAGTAATGAAACTGAAAACTAACGTTATGATTACCAAAATATCTGCTTATACTTAAAGTATATTAAAAGGTCTTTCATTATAACGTAACATTAAACGCTCAACATTATACTTATATCCATTACATATTATTACATATAAATACTCAACGAAATTAACTTGATCACAATTGTATAAGCTAGTATAGTATTATGTGATATGTGGTATAACTAAGAATCTTTTAGAAATTAAAATAAAGAAATGTTTTTAAAAGTAATACTAATGAGTTTTATATTGATAAAAAATAAGTTTTCAATGACCTTAATGCTCGTAGTAAGTTTATAAAAAAATATCTGACCTAGTTTGATTGACCTTACAAGGAATCATTGACTTTTCTAGGAAAACTACCGATATTTTGACTGAAATCATAATAAAGTGGTAACTTTTTTTTTATTACTATAGCCAACCCTTGTTACTAATTCAGAGTAACAAACATTAATGAAAATAATAGGTTATTTACTTAAAAACTCTACTTAAAAAGTTTATCTGTGAGCGCGACTTACAATTTTAATGTCTATAA
The DNA here is from genome assembly GCA_951802675.2 of Boloria euphrosyne. Taxonomy (NCBI): domain Eukaryota; kingdom Metazoa; phylum Arthropoda; class Insecta; order Lepidoptera; family Nymphalidae; genus Boloria; species Boloria euphrosyne. The sequence continues at coordinate 5,342,936 of OX637879.1, read as the reverse complement.
GAGAATTCAATATATCGATGGACCCTATTTACATAATATCGGCGTGAGGGACTTGCCGCCGCGTCTGTCCTTAAGATAGTTAGGTATTAGTGTAAATAAAAGGAATTTGTTGTAACGTGGCAATAACTATGATTTTTTGATAATTGGTCTTCGAAGGAACATGGTTTCCATGGTCCACCCACCTTATAATACAATTCTAACAAAGTCGATTCTGTACATTTAATATTTTTTGGAAAATCTAATTGAAATAGACATTATTATCGATATAGAAGCCAAATCTATTATTTTTAGAATTTTTGTGTCTGTCTTTTTGTCTGTATGTGACCGCATTACGAGAAAACCACTGGATATGGATGAAATTTGATATAATGTTAGCTGGTTACCCGGGTCAAAATGTAGGATACTTTTCACTGTTGGAAAAAAACTCATCTGTGAGAAAAATACAAACTAAGGTTAGAAATAAAACCACGCTTGCATTTACGTCTTTAGAACGTGGGCAAAGCTGCGGGTATTGCTAGTTTAAAATATTTTTTTCATTGAATGTTTATTTACCCGTTCTCTCTCGTGAGAAAAAACATTTCATCTACTAATGAGTAATGCTAAAAAAACAATATTTTTAAATTCTCTCGTCGACAAGTTATGCTTTACTGGCGACTCAACCTCGTTTCTTTTCGGGTTCGTCCCTAGTGAAAAACAACGAAATCTCTATCCCATGGGTAATATAATTTTTTCAAGATAAAAGCAAAATATGTACTATTCCAGTCAGTAATCTCACCCTTATCCTTTCAGTCGATATGGTGTAAAAGAGTAACATATTTACATAGAACCATCCTCACAATTTATAATATTTATAATATGAGCAGTTCAAACAATTTAATATTGCCTTAAATAATATAACATAATATACCTATCCGTCAAAGGTTTCAAAATTAATATTTGAGCACGGTTTCCACAAATCCGTAGTAATAGATACTTATAATAAATTCTAAGTTGAATCTGTATTATTTTCATTAAATATTATATATTTTTTCCGTCGGAGTGTGTTGAACATCGTCTATCCTTCTTGCATATTTTTTATGTTATAGGTACTTAGATTAAGATACGATGGGACTGACATATCCTAGAAGGACAAAAGTCCCTTAAAAATAGAATAAATATTATATTTTAGAAACTCTTATTGAAATTGTCATTTTTATCAATAATCAGCCCGAATCTATAATTTATAGAATGTTTGTTAGTATCTCTGTGACCACATGACGAATAAACAACAGAACAAACAACAATAAAATCTTTAGCGAAATTCGGAATGATGATCAGAGCCTGAGCGGAGCAAGGGTGTTTCGATAGCTTTTGTTCCAACAAAAAGAAGAAAAAACTTATGACTGACCTCAGATTTACCTACGTGCAAGGCGTTTTATTTCTTTTCTTTCGATGTTCTTGAACAGCGTCTATTAAACTACTACATAAAATTAATTTTTAATTCAACAGACGCTTTTATAATATACCTACCTACAATTTTATGACTTTTACGTTTTATATTAATGTCCCGTAGAAGAAAACGGAGATTTCTCCTTTTTTAATAGTTAATGACATTGAATTTATTTAATACCTACCTACATAAGGATCGCCATAATAGCACACAAAGCTACAATAAATAATCCAAATTCTTCTGACTCAAACTTAATATTTAAATTTTATATCTGTTTCTTTTTATTTAGTCAAGTTATGCTGAGATTGCTATAAAATGTAAACACTTTTTTTCGTTAATCATCATTTCAAAATTTTAAGTATAACCTTACCTATGAATAAATTGCTTATTGCAGGAAACAAAACTCTAAACAATAAAATAATTAAAATTTAAATTTAAAGTGAGATAAGATTCATTAAAAATTATTATTTTTCTGCCTAAAACAATTTTAGAACATTATTATGATGAAAAAAAAAACAAAGCAAAAAGTATAAGCAGCGATGTGTTCGACTTATTAAACGTTAATTATTTTAAACTGCGTCAGACCATAATCCATGCGGTCTTTATTTCATAGCAGCTACTTAACCTTGTTCTTACTAATCCTAAAAAATATATAGAACTAGCATTTCCCGCGGTTCCGCCCGCTGTAGTAAGAGGATGAAAGGGTTATATTTAGTATTTTTTGATGACAAATTATAAAAAAATGAAATTAAGTTTAAAAAAATAATAAAAAATCTGGAGAAGGCCACCCTTATCACCTAGGGGAATAAAAAATAGCCTGCGACCTATTCTCAAACCTACCAAATACACAGAAAAAAAATCGGTCAAGCCTTTTCGGAGAAGTTCGATAACAAGCACTGTGATACAAGATTTTTATATATAAGGCTAGTGACTCACCCTTGCTCCGCTCGGTTTCGTCCCTGCGAACATTTTAATATTTTAATGGTTAATTTCTCAAATATAAGATTTTTTCGCGGTTAAAGGTACCCTTTACATTGACGCAAATAACCAGTTTTCTTTAAAATCTGTCCAGGGGTTCTCTCATGAAGCGATAACAGACAAAGCGACAGAGAGATATTCTAAAAATTATATATTGTTAATAAGAAGTATTTCATGTTTTTCCAAAAAATATTTACTGTACAGAGTCGACTCAGCTAGAATTTTATTTGATGTCTACATATCCTCTAATTACTTGAAATAACAGGTTTAAAAATAGAATCTGCAGAATACACAGAATTTATTTTATCTATTAAACTAACACCATCGTTCCATTTGAATTCGTCCCTAGTTACATTTTAACAGTATGTTACACTTTTTAAGGATTAGTGTTGGTTTCTCAGATATGGATCCGATCCTTTAAAGTGAGCTGGATAACCAGCTAATATTATACCAAACTTCATCAAAGTCTGTCCAGTGGTTTAATCATAAAGCGGCCACAAACAGACAGACAACCAAAAATTCTAAAAACAAAAGATTTCACCTTTGTATCGTTATTTATTAAAATGAAATATTTCAATTAGATTTTTCAAAAAATGGACAAATTCGACTCAGAATTTTATTATATATGTAGGTACAGATTAATCTAACATTTGAATACAAAGATAAATAATAATTATTATATCTAAATTAACTATTGTTTTTATGATTTCAAAATTCAAACTTTTATATTGTTATGTTTATAATTTTTTACTTGAGACTAGGATACGTTTTTAATTTCTTAGAGATAAAATATTTTCCAGCGGTAAAAAGTACCTACTATATATGTTCATCATATCCAGGTCTAGTTTCATTGTACCGAATTTCATCAATAACTGTCCAGTGATTTTTTCGTGATGCACAAATTTTGGTCACAAATAGACAGACAAATATTCTAAGGTCTATAGATTTGGCTTCTGTATCCATAGTTATAACTTTTTCAATATAATATTTGATTTAGTTAGAAATTTATTATGACAATATATTGTATATTATCTATAGAAATACCACATACGCCATGAAGAAACATAACGAATACTCATGAAAGACAAACTATAATATGTGTTTTAATTATTATTCGAAGCCTAAAATTATATCTTACACATCGTAACAAAAAAATATAGTAAAATATTGCAAAATGATTGTTTGTGTGAACAATCATTTTGCAAGATTTTATGGCGCCTTCAGATATTTAAAAGCAATATTTATGATTTGACACTTAGTTTCTGTATATTTGGTTTTTAAATTTAACGTGTTTTATCAAAAGTGTAAATTAAATTAACCAGGAACTTAAGCAAGGATTTTTTAACAGAAGATGAATAATAACAGCTAAGTAAGAAGTATTGACCTCATGATTGTTTCCTATGGTTAATATCTCTGTGACTACAGATTTAACGCGTGGTAGAGAATAGTAAAGGCGCAAATGTACAGAATCACAGACACACTATTACATTATATTCCTTCTAAGAATCTGCGGCTACAATAATCTGTGGCAGGACCGATAGTTGCTCGTACACTTTCTTATAACTTTTCATTCTAAAAAAATATCAGAAAATCAGTTTATTGATTTATTCTTGTCCAGCAACGAAAAATTTATTTTAAATTTTAAGATTTCAAGTATTGACAGATTTATCCTTTCTATATTCTCTATGAAATATCATTTTTTTTAATGTCCCAACATATTTATGTTGGGACATTAAAACACAGCACCATGTAGCTCCATAGTGTTATGGACATCATAATATTATACATTAGATATTTATAACTTTTGATTCATACAGACCTATTATAAAGCTTAATCGTTCGTTCTCATCGCCCAAATGATTGTCTCCAGCGTGAATCAAACCTGCGACCGCTTTTAGCAAGTAGGGTCACTACAAAATGAGCCAAACGTGATATCAACTGTACTGACGACTTACAAACACACCAATTTTCAACAATGTGAAAATTAATATTATTATTTCTTTAAATAAATAAATAAATGAATTGAAGTTTAATAAAACGTTCTAGAAATAACTAGTCCTTCGTTTTTTCATCTTACTTCAAAATAGTAAGTATTTTATGTACTTGGCATTTTGAATGCCACTTTCTTTATAAGGAATGTGTACTAAGAAGCGGTATGCATCGCATATGTGCAAATCTCAATGTGTCAGTATGGAATAGATAGAAATATTAGCTGTAATTCCAAAGTTTGTTTGCCTATTACTTAACAAACTTGTTCTGACCGTGTTGAAATATTGAATAGGGGAAAGTGGGGCGATTGCATGCACTTATAGAGAAAAATCGAGGAAATCGTATAATGAGTACACGTAGATTGTTAAATTATATTTATTTTATTGGTCATTTAATTAATTTAAATTATTACAACTTCAGTACTTTTACTATTTTCTGTCCGCGGTTCGTTTAACATTCTCCTTAAATCTGTTAAACAGACCTACTTACTTATATAGTAATTGTTAATATTAGATAAATTTTTGTAATTGAATGTAATGAAATTGATTCTATAATAATTACATTTGTGAGAAATGTGCAATAATAAGACACGAGTGTGTATATTCGTAAGGGAATATACTCATATTAATTTTACCCAATTGTCTTTACGCAAAGGGAGGAACATCATCACACATTATATTATCTATTAATAAGAATAAAAAAGTTGTCTTCTTTTTCTTTAATAAAATAATTTTATTTGTGTGGCACCAAACATTTCCTTCCCACGTTTGATTACTGGATAATGATTACTGTGTAGTCAAGCCGTGCTAACTAGACCGTTAATCTGATTCACTACCAAACCGGATTACAGGTCGATATAATTACAGACGTATGTACTATATTCCTTGCCATTAATTATCACCTTAATAAAATAAACAGTAATGAAAATAATAGAATATATTTAAACCATTATCTCTTTTGAACAGTGCCTGAAACAAAATGTAAAATTAATATCTCGTGCTATTTCTACTAATGCAAGTATAAATTAAATAAAATACTAATGTTCATTTAGTTTTTTATAAAGAAACAATAGTCGGAAAGTACATTCAAAATTAGGTACAACAAGTATACATTCATATGTACGGTACAAATGTAAACAAATCAAAGCTTATTTTTGATGTCATTTTTGGGGGTCAACTAAAAACAATATGTTCGCTTACTTGACTCAAATTTACTTGTAACTAAACAATTATGGCAGTGGTAGCCCAGCGGTAACGCGTCGCTTGTATAACCGAGTGATGCGGGTTCAAATCCCGGTCTCGCACCTCTGATATTTTCATGTGCGAATCATTTCTATCCTGATTACCACTTGTCTTACGGTGAAGGAAAACATCGTGAGGAAACCTGCATGTCTGAGAAAACCTAGCAAGTTTTCGTAAGACGTGTGAAGTTCGCCAACACGCACTGGGCCAGCGCGGGGGACTATGGCCTGATCCCCCTCGTTTACAATTTAAATTGTCAAAACGTTTATTTACTGTAACAAATTCTATTAAGTAGAAGAAAATATAGCTTGGATTAATATAATGTAATTTGAGACACCAATTAGTTGAGCGAAATAAGACCATGTAGGTCATGGTCTGGTCCTAAAAGCCTTAAGAGATTGAATTACTTGAGTCATTGATTATATAGAGTCAAATATTATAGTAAGTACTATAAGACTGCTATTTTATTGTTAGAACTACAATAAACTAAGATTCTTGCTGGGTTATCTTATTATCCGTTTTTCTCCATCACTATCAATAAATACGTGTTATGCTTGTTTACATATTTCTCATTTTCAAATATCAGTTATTAAGTTGCAGTTATTAATTTGATAAGAATGCAATGACAAGTTACTCTTTAAAACTACTGTTTATATATTTCCAAATATTATAATTTTCATCTATAAAAGGGTATTTGGTAAGTTATAATTTATATAGACCACTAGCGACTCATCCTCGTTCGCTCGCGTTCTTCCCTAGATAGTACGTTTTCGCAGTTCAGAAATGTGCTATTTACCCGCAGTAAAAAATATACAATAAGTTGACCCGGATCACCAGCTATCTTTACACAAAGTTACATCCAATTTTTTTCAGTGTTTTTGGTGATAACACAAACATAAAGAAATAAAGATAGATGACAGACTGGAAAAAAAATTTAAAAACTGTAGACTGGCCTCTGTATCATTATTATTAATAACTAGCAAACCTTACCCTTCGCTGTGCGTAACTTAAAATAAATTAAACGCTGTTTATAATTTTCTGATAAAATAAAAGTAGCCTAAGTTACTCATTATAACATTGGCTACGTTCATGTAAAAGACCGTCAAAATCGGTCCAACCATTTTGGTTTCAGATATTAGCCGGAACAAACAGACAGTCAGACAAATATTAAAAAAAGTTTTTTTTTAATGTAAGTACCGTAATACTTTTATATGCATTTAGTGAAAGTTGTTAATTTGAAATTAAAAACAGACACTTCAATTTTATTTATATGTACTGATATGTTCAATAAAAGATTGACATAACAAAACAGAAATTACCGTAAATGAAGCATTATAAAAACACTTTGTCGTCATAAATAAAAATATTTAAGAGCTTAGCGACATAGATCTTACATGAAAGAGGATTTCTAAAGCAACACTCGCTAAACTCTACGTCAGCAACTTGTGTCGCTCGCCGACAGCTCTTTGCGAGTAGCCTTGACCGCGAATCTAGCTTCGGATATTTTGATATAACAACAGTTTTATAATCTAACGTATGTTTCTGAATTTGATTTTTTGAAGTGTATTTTTATCTTAGTACCTACATATGTATATATAATATTTATTATATTTATAATATACATATATAATAATACTTTCGTAAGAAATACTACTACCAACTTCTATATACACTTTTCAATATGTATGTATATAGAAGTCTGAAAAGCATAGGTAAATCATTTTAATAAAAATTACCTATTTTCACAGGATTTGTTGGAACAAACTTTAATAATCATATAATATAATCTTTATAATAAACTAGGCTAAGAAACTCAACAACAACAAAATTGGCATATAAATTACAAATTATTAAAAAGATAATTATGTAATGATATAAAAATTATGAAAATCGGTTCTTAAATGGTGAAAATATCGCCGAACATATTTTTTTCCTGCGTACCAAATGCCATTGCCACACATTTAAAATACTATGTTAAAATAATAAAATAAAGAAATTAAATACAGTTGATACAAAAATATATTTTTTAAACTTTAATGAGAGTGGCTACCTACAAGCTAAAAGAACTTTATATTAGAAAATTATTATATCGAATAATAATTAATATAATAAGTAACCTCATATATACCTACATTTTTTAATGTTGGGTAATTGCATTTGCGCAAACCACTCTACTAAAGGTAAATGTCACGACTGATTTCATACTGTTGTCTAATTCTGTCGCCTTATAGTAAATTCACTCGCATTATTTGAAATGTAAAAATGACAGAAACAACTAAAATAACCTCGAAAATGTTTAACCAAATTGGTGAAAAATTTAATTACTTTCAAATGAAAAATCCAATTGCGTTCAATCACACTATAACGCAGGCACTAGTTGAATTACTGCTCTGAATTATGACGTCGAGATCACCTATTATTGTTGAAAATCCGACATGCAAAGTAGCAGTGCTCAATTTGAAGACTACTAATACATTTAAATTTTAAAACGGTAGAGAGTTTTCTTTGCAGTCCATTCCTATAAAATAATAGTAACTTAATTTAAAAGAACATATTATTATCCTTGATAAATAATTAATTAATGCACTACAATATGTTATAATATATTAATGATAAATACACTAACTAACAACTCACCCTTGCTCGCTTTGGTTTTTTCGTTAGTGAAAAACACAAAAAATCCCTATCCCATACATTTTTTTAGGATCAGAAATAACCTGTGCGGTGCCAGTCCGTCATCTATTTCGATGCCAAATTCTATCCAGATTGATTTTGCCCGTCTAGCTTTCATCCTTTCTCACAATCTTTCATATTTATTATTTTGAAACATTAGTACGATATCTTAATCGAACATTTGGTACATAAATAAAACTAAAATAGTTTGCCGCATAAACACGAGGGGAAGATAGCGAACAAAAGAAGAGCAAAAGAAAAGTTAAAGAAATATAGGTACTTGTATTGATGAAAGTTATAAATAATATTGTTATAAAATCTTTATTGAGTCGAATCTGTATATTAAATATTTTTTTTAAGTTTCATTACAATAGTAATTATTAATATTATCCGGTTCAGAGGAGACTATATTTTTTGAATTTTTGTCTGTAAGTAGGTATGTACGTCGATATGTCTGTGACGACATCACAAGATAAATTCTTCAGTTAATTATAAATGAAACTACCTTTTTGGATTTTGTCGCGGATTTATTTTGATTTTTAGTTCCCGACGTTTCGAATGCTTTACAGCAATCATGGTCACGGGAGAAAAGGTCTCTCCGAAAAGGTAGTTTCATTTATAATGTCGAATATTCGCGTAAATCTAAGAAAGTATTCTTCAGTTAAAATAATTAATTTCTTCAGTTAAAGCATGGTAATGCAATAGTTTATAATATTCATGTATGCTAATTTCAAATTATAATCGTTTAAATTCTTGATTATATTTCCATAATGTCTTTTTTTATTTTGATTGTTATTTTATAATAGAGAACATCTATAATAATTAAAATAATCCGAACGGCGCTCACATAGAGAATGTTGCAGTAAAAGGTTGCATTTAAAACGGACGCACTCGTACTGTTTTGGTGCAACCACGACCAACCTTACTCCTACGATCATAAACTCGCTGATTTTGAATGCACGCGGTCAACATATAGCGTGCACTAGTAAACATTTATTACTGTACCGTAAAAACCAGGCTTCTTAACAAATACTTTGATTTGTGCAATCTACAATGAGAAAGAACCCGTTTGGAACATAAGGAGTACAAACTTTACAGAAGGTCACGTCAGTGTGACTATAGATTTTGGAACAGCTGACGTACGAAGACGTTTATTTTTATAGATTAGTGTGAACAACTGCAATGTGTGAAAGATATGTTATAGTTTTCCCTTTTGTGGCGGTAGTACTGGCCTTCGCAAACAGTTCTTTGGCCCGATTGGCGCGTAAGTATTACATTTTCTATTGGCGGTACCTTACAAATTCACGGTTTCGATAATAATTAATTATTCACGTATTTACCGGTTTCAATTTTACCGGTGTTATTACAATTATTATATTTATATATATTGCAATAAAATAATGGTTATTATCAGTGCCGATTTGTTTATTGATACGAATAATGTTTAAAATAGTCGCTACGTTAGCCTCTCTCTGGCTGTACTATATTGTTTATTATAAATAATATACAAAGTGTAGTTTTAATACCTTTAAGTACGTACTACAATTATATAAATTTATTATTTTTATGAATTTATTTATAAGTAGTACTTATCTATACTATCTATACTAATATAATATTATAAAGAGGAAAGATTTGTATTTTTGTATGTAACGAATAAACTTAAAATCTACTAGACCAACTTTAATGAAAATGGTACACAGATAGTCTAGAGCCTGAGAAAGGATATAGGGTTCTTTTAAAGGCGAAAAATAGCTGTATGGGGTTGAATTAGGGGATGAAATTTTGTATGCAAAATACGTAATTTTCAAAGCAAGAAGCTTAAAACTTATTATTTAGCCTTTTGATTAGATATAAATAAGTAAGACATTCAAAGTTTGTAAAAATTGTATGCTAAAGGGGGTACGAGCTAGGGATGAACCCGAGTGAAGCGAGGGTGAGTCGCTTGTAAAATATAAAAAGGCAGTTATTTGAAAAAGTGGTAATTATTGTTTCCTAAAAATATTGTTTATTTCCTATAACTTTATGCTGACAACTTCGTTTTTTTTTATTTTTTGTGAAAAAACAGATTAAGCTCTGTTCCTCAATTACATTTGTGCGATAGGCTAAATCATTAGTAACTTTAAATATTCTATATATAACTTTATATATATAACTTTATCTATTATATTGCAAAATCCCCTTAAAATTATTAATATACTAACGTATGTTTCGTAAAAATCGCTTAAAGATATATTAAGCTTATGTATATTTAAACATGGTCATTACTTCTATTGGTTCATATCACATTTTGCCCTTGTCATATGACCCACTGAGGACCGAAATAGTCATAAATATAATGAAACTCAGCTTCACAAATAACGTGTTGTTTACTAACGTTACCAAGCCTCACGCCAACGTAATTCACAATTAAGGCGACGTCTATATCTTAATAACATTACTCGCATGTTACGCTCTGACAAAATTGTCTTTCAAATTATAATATGTAAAATGTACTGTATAATATATTTATAGCTTCAAACTTAGCAGTATTAAATAGAGACTTTAGAGATACTAAAATAGGTGAAGCTAATAAAAAGCGTGTAAAAAGGCTTAAATATATTTAAAATGTATGGGGAATCTAAAAAAGACAATGGTTATAATCATCACCAACCTGCGTTCTACTTGTCATGGGGTGGGGGGGGGGGGTGTGGAGTGGGGGGGGGGTGTGTGTCTCAGTAGCATCCGGCAATCAGGCCAGGCGTGAAGCCAAGAAACGCGCAAGGCGGGCCCACTTTGGTGGGCGTTGTGCCGTGTGGGCTCCTGGTATTTCTCTGGTAGCAGAGTGAACTGTGGAGCAACCCCTTCGGTAGACCAGCCTGGCCGTCCGGGCGTCGTGGTTGAATGCTTAGGCGATCCTGCGGCGTCCCAGAGGAAGATTTTGTTGGATTTTAGTCAATAGTACTGCCTCATTTAAAGCCGATGCGTCCCACAGAACTACCTGTCATATGCGTTAATGCGTTTCCCTATTTAAAAAAGGAAGGCGGGGGATTGGTTAAGAACTCGTAACTCTATCTATTAATTTAATAAATTAGACACGCAATTTGTTAATGAAAACTAGACCTTATCCTTGTCTGTTCATCTCTTTTACATACGAAACGTAATACTTGTAACGGTATATTAGTCTGCACTAATTTCAACAGTTAGACGTTTGTTGTTTTGAGCTCGTGGACTATGTAGAAAATGTGTGCTACCAAGTTTGAAGCCTAATATTTGCTTGAAAGCTTGTTAGAAACTTTTCTAATTAAATTTAATTACTTTGTTATACAATCTTCTACTTATTAATTGTTTATGAATAATATTATTATAATATCATAATAGGTCCTCTGTTTGTTTTTCAATTTTAACGCTTATATAAAGTTAAGGTTTAATTTAATTATTATGCTAGTAAATACGGCCACGCGGTGCTGTGGCATACTTATAATTTCTTAAGTTTATTTTATTTAATAAAAGTTATATTAAAAATCAATATAAAAATTGAAAAAATATTTTTATTTAGGTTTAATTTAAACCTTCCGGTTTCAGGTTCTCTCTCCGAAAATGAAAATCGTTCATTTTGCAATAAAAATTTATCTTTCGGATAAAGTAATTCAGTAATTTCAGGCATCTCGTACGTACATTGTGGCGTCGGAATTTTAAATATTAAGATCTATTAATATTTACAGATTTTCCCCGCATTATTCGGGTGCATCCTTAGGTGTATTTATACTCGTAGTTATAATAAGTTGAACAGTATTATACTTTACATCTACCTATTTGTAAACTATAAAAACATATGCAACTACTACTACTTAACAGTAATTTCTGTGATTGTAATAATCGCCTTAACAGTTCGCGTGCATCAAACGCAAAACTTGAAATTGCCTAACATTGCGGCGCGATGTCGACTTACTTAATTTTATGATATCGCTCACCATTTGTGTCACAAGGCCTACATAGAAATACAATGAATAGACTAAAGAAACAAGATTTTGTTCATGATTATATTTTACCTGAGACTTCACTTGAATATTACTATACTATATAATAATATAATATGCACATTGCACATGTAATATCAGTTTTTATTAACTCTTTATTAAATTCACTAGCTTTACATTTTAAGTTACAAAAGAAATTGTATATAAAAAAATACAAATTTAAAATGTAAAACCATTTCCAGGTAAATTCAACTTGCATCATTTAAATAAGTAGAAGGAAAAATAATTAAGTACTTTATATTTTTAGGTCTACTAAGATAAAAAAAATGTTTAAACATATCTGCTTCACTTATGAGGTAACTCATATGATAAAAATGTTTTTAGTACCGATAATAATCTTCAGTTAATAATATCCCAGTTTGTAAAAATTGAGCTGACAACTACATGAAATAAGATGGGTGGCACATAGAAGGCCACCTTAACAAATAAACAGTTATAATTTGTTTATTTACTGGGTAAATGAAACAAACTTATTTTTTAATAACACTTTGTTTTATTATATAGCATATTAAACATTTTTTTTATTGCAAAGTTAATCACCATCTAATAAACGTAGGTTTTGGAAAGCTCATCTAAATGGCCTTACTAGGAACAGGGCTCCATATAAAGCCAATATTATAAATCAGTCATTGAACTGAAAACTAACGTTATGATTATCAAAATATCTGCTTATACTTAAACTACATTAAAAGGTCTTTCATTATAACGTAACGTTAAACTAGAAAAAAACCTAATCCTAAAAAATCCTTAATAACTCGAAAAAAAACTTAGTAAAAGTCCTTACAACGTAGAAAAAGTCACAGACTTCGTAAATCTTTTAACATTTCTGTTGAAGTTAGCCATTTCAAAGCATTTATTTTTTTGCTGACTCTATATTTATAACGATTTGTATGAAATGACTTGCACATTAAGGATACAATTATTTTGAAAATAATGAAGGCTATGATATGTCAAGACAGCGATTACGGTACTTTAACTGTTAACATTATGTATTATGTAATTTTTGATAAAAATTAAAGTACTTAGTACCTACATGTTTCTTTCTTAAAATGAGTCATGCTTCTAGTTTATATTTTATCTTTCAGCATTTTTCCAATGATCTAAATATCACATTGTGTGTTAAAATGTTCTTTAAAAGGCAAAGACAATACATTTCTGATTTTTACACGACATTTTTGGTTATTGTCGAGTTTTAGTTTTATTAATAAAAATAGAGAAAATAGATTGTTTTTTTTATTGATAATAGTTTTATTTTTATTAGGAACGAGGGGCAAATGCTTTGTTATTTAATTTCATTTCATTTATTTTTCAGCGGATTTCATCCATCCTTGTAACAACACAGATGTAGCATGCTTAAAACAATCAACACAAGATGCTATACCAGAATTTTCCAAGGGCATACCCCAGCTTGGTGTACCATCCTTAGACCCTTTCATAATAGATGAACTACCAATCCAATTGCCAGGAGTCAAGGTGACCTTCTTGGATGGAAAAGTAACAGGCCTTCGAAAATGCCAGGTGTTAAATGTCGAGTAAGTGGTTCTTGCAATTCTAATATTTAGGAGCAGTAGTTTAAATTAAAAAAAAATCAATAAATCAATAAATAAATAGGGAATGCCTGAAATACTTATGTTATATAAAGCGCTAAATGTTTCCGTAAAAGTATATAGGCAAGTATATTAAAATATGAATAGTTCAATACCAATAATAATTTTTAATGCCCCTATTAGATAAAAGATTCATATAGGAAAAGTTTTCTAGCAACATATTCCCGAGAAAGACACGCGAAATTCTGTGGTATCCCAACAACAATATAAGAATAGCAGCTAGATCAATTTTATTAATACAAAATGAAGCGGCGCGGCGGAAAAAGAATTTGGTCTAAAGGCACATAGCGCTCGGTAAAGGAAAGAATTCAGACGATAGGGAAATGTAGATAGTATTATGAATTTCTTAGCATGGGGTGGCACGGCACGTGTTACTATAATATAATATGAATAGGTATTAGGTATATACTATTAATGTGTTAGTAACTAATAGAGATTTACATTTTGTTTCATATTATAAATTATAATGAACAAAACTAATTATATTTAATATTTTTTACTTAAGAATCAAAAGAGAAACATTAAATGTAATATAATTTGACAGATTTTATGATGAAAATCATGGTAGGTATGTCAAAATACTTCGCATCCTATGTAATGACTATACGGACTAAGCACATCGTTGGTAATATAAATATTATGCAATTGTGCCAGTTATTCTTGAAACGATCAACAGATAAATTATTCTTGAAACGATCAGTTATTTCGTATATTACAATACGAAGATAAATAAATATCTTAGATTTTTGCGTACGTTATTAATTGCAAAAATAAACAGTTCAACGACCGATTTTGTAACACATGCACAGAGGCAGAATATACTTAATTCAGCTTCAATTTATTCGGTATTCGGTATTTGACCTACATTGTAAAAATTAAAATTGATCTAAATTCCTCTTATACCTAATGTTAACATGATCTATTCTTATGTAAAATCGACGTGATATTATATGTAGAATGTAAAATGATTAAGTCAGTTTTAAGACACTTGCTATTAATATTAGCGTGTTAAAAAAGATAGAACATTAGAAGTTATATAAACAATTAATAGTGTATCAAGAAATTGAATATTTTCATTGCCAAACTAATGTTTGCCTATGCTCTACTCACTGTAAAAACAATGTACCTACATTGATACCAAAAGTAGTTTATTCTTAAATAGTTAAAATTTATGACAGTTATTTTGTAAATTTATAATAGTCAAAAAAGTTATTTTGTTTTACGCGGATTATATATGAGATAAATGATTAAAAACACTGCGGGACTTAAACGCGTGAATTCGTAATGACTAAATACAGATGGCGCAACAAACGTCGGGAAAAAGCTATTTAGCCTTCGTGAATACACGCATGCTATTCATGTAGGTCCCGTGTTGTCTTTAATATAAACATATTTACAAACACGAAAATTTAAAATATGTAAATGATGACACATTGACTCAGTTTGTAATGACCCTACTTTCTGCGCCAGAGGTCGCGGGTTTGAGTCCCGCTGTGGACATTTGTTGAGCACGAACGTTCGTACTCCAGTCACGGTGTTTATATTTATAATAAGTATGTATATAACGTCATATGTGTAGTATTTCAACTATCTGGTATCCGTAACACAAGCATCGTAGTTTACCACGAAAATAGATGGCACCGCGCTGTGTGTAATAATGTCCCAACTTAAAAAATAGTAATATATTTCAATTTAATTTTTATTGTTTTAAGTTATTAACAATATAAATAATAATTTATCAATTATGGGACGTTTTTATACAACCTATATGTACACGATTGCATAAAATGAAGAACCCGACGCATTTAGTAAAAACACCAAAATCAAGGAATTTGTTAAAAAATTATGAATTTGATAATAAATCTTTTGTTTTGTGTAATCAACAACCTTAACATATTGTTTCGATCTTGACTTTATTGCTATTTTATAAGTAGTCGGTAATCTTAAGTTTTATGTGACGCGGCTGTATGAGTTATTAATAAAGACAGGATGGAAATACTTTGAGTGCCTACTCATGAAACAAATTAATGAAAAATTAATTTCAGAGCACACCTGGAAAAGAATATATTTATAATAGAAATCAAATGTAACATAACTATAAAAGGCAAATACACTGCCGTTGGAAGGTTACTTTTATTCCCAATAAATGGCGAAGGTGACTCTAAAATCAAAATAGGTAAGATTTATATACAATTGCTTAAAATTAAGTTTGGTAAAGAAAATGTTTTTTCGTATGCTTATTAGGCACTTGACAAACTCATTTAATTTTAAATGCATCTAAATATATTTATGTATTTCAGAATGTAAAAATAATAAACATATTATTTTCTAATATGAAAGACTATTTTATCATACATTTGTTTGTTGACTTAAAATATAAAATCGAAAAGCGAATTTTACAAGCACATACTAAACTTTTTACGATTTTTTCCTTCGAATTACAGTGAACTCTGTCATAAAACTGAATATAAAAACCAAATACTTCAAAGATGCAGAAGGACGAGACCACTTTGGAATAAAAAATTATAAATATACGTTCGACTATGGTGACAGGGTCCATTATACCATCAACAACCTATTTAAGGGGAATCCGGAATTGAGTGAGTATCAATATAATTGTGTCATTTCAGATCATAATATTACTTCTCTTAAGCAAAGATTGATAGTGGTAGCTCAGTGGCAACGTTCCAGCTTGAAAAAAGCTTGTAGCGTGTTCAAAACACAAGTATCGTACCTCTGACATTTTCATGCGCGAATCATTTCTAACATGATTACCACTTGTCGCTACAATGAATCAGCACTGGTCGATCTAGCTAGAACCGACCTCGAAACCAAACCCAAAAACTGCTACCACTTGTGGTAAAGGAAAATATCTTGAAGAAATCTGCATGTCTGAGAGAACTTACGGAGAAGTTTTTGAAAGACAGGTGTAGTTCGCCCATTTGCACTAGATCAATGTAGTGAACTATGGTTGATCCACCTCATGTGGAAGGGAGTCCAGTGCAAAATACTAAAAAACGACATCCATCTTTCAATCCATTCATCTAACCGGAATAACAGACCGCATTCTGTAGTAATGAAGCTATGGCATCTTGTTCTCATAACCTGCCCTTTTGTAAAATTTATAAATATTATATATTAGTATGAGATTTTTAATGTTATATATATTATAAAATTGAAACAATCTTAAGTAACAAACTGACTAACTATTATCATAAAATAATTATTCAGCGACTAATTAATAAGAATAATCCAACCAACAATGTATTTTCTGGATTTATAACCTACCAGCAACATTATTACGCTTGAATAGTTGAAGATTGCACAAAAAATGCGCCAGAACCTTTCGCAGATGCGTTACAAAATAACCGCCAACATTTTATCAGAATCGGATCAATACGAAAATTTAATTCTATTTAAGTACTAGGGGCTCACCCTCGCTTCGCTCGGGTTCGTCCCTAGGTACGTGTTGTATATATTTTTTACTTTGCATCGCCCGTTATATATTTGTCTTGTGATTATAATATAAATTACCTAACACGCACCATGGCAACCGGTCATAACTGATACGTCTAACGCCGTAATCTATTAAAATTCATGTCGTTATTGTTGCGAACATGAATACTCATTATTTCAAAATTCAGGTTACCTGACATTTATTTTACTAAAGTTGCTTTGTTAATGCGATAGGAAATCGGATATAAATGCTTATTCATATATTATATTAAAATACTCAATTTAAATATTAGTCAGATATCAGAACATATTGGAATTTTATCTATTAGCCGTATCATTTTCATATTGAAAATGTAGGCTTATTAAATTTTATGTGTCGCTGAATTGCCTGTTATGAATTGGGAGTAACAAATGACAAACTTATGCACCGTATAACTCCCTGAAGCGATTTAATTTGAAAGCACCCACGAAAGTTTCCACAGCTTGGATACTAATTAATCCATATGAATCGAGGAAATGAAAATATAGAGTTTTCGGTATGCTGAAGAACTTTATAATTAAAGTAGATGTCATCATTTTTATGATGACTTAATGGCATAGATGAAATAATAAAAAAGATAATTATTAAAAAAAACGAGACAAATACAATATTATACCCTGTAGTTAGCGAAACTTATGATACTGTGTGAGATATGGTATAATATATCTATTGTTCTTAAAACTCTCCCACGTTTAAGTAAACAACATGACCTTCATTGTTATAAGTACCATAAGGCATCTCTAAGTACAATATGATTGTTCATGTTTGTGTCTTACCACCGCACTTAGAGTCACTTAATGAACCATTAAGTCAAGAATCTCCATACTAAAGAACGATGACGAATGGTTCATTAAGTAACTCTGAGTGCGGCGGTTAATTACCAACTTCTAACATGCATTCTACTTATTCAATATTTCAGGTAACACCGTATTACAATTTCTAAATGAAAATTGGAGGGTAGTAACAGAAGAGTTCGGCCAACCAGTAGTCGACTACGCAATGAATGTCACCATAGAAACTGCTAGGAAGTTTTTCACTGCAGTACCGTACGATGAGTTGCTCAATGTACCGATACCAAAGTATTAATCATAATATTACAAAAATGTTTTATTTTACTGAAGAAACCAGTGAGCCATCAAAGTTGATTCGAAATTGATTTGAGAATACATTTTCTTCTGATATTACTTTAAATTACCTGTTATGAAAGCATTCGTCTTAAAAAGACTTTATTTTTATGAATAATTTTCTTGAAAATTAATAATATTTTATTGACCTAAGTGTAAACCAAAGAAACGAACGGGAACTCATTTTTTCAATTAATTAAACATTTAAACATAATTGGAATTTTAAAAGGGAAATAAAAATGGAATGAATATATTTTGTTAATAACATTTAATTAAGCATAGGCCTATATTTTCTTTAACGATATTAGTCTGCCACATAATTTTCTGTTTAAGTATTTTCTAAGAATAATATAATATTAGGTATAAGAAAACCAATTATTATAGACGTACGATTGTAGTTTAATATATTAAAGATATTTTGTTTTATTTTAAGTATATGACGACTGTTGCATGTTAAATTTGCCAAGTAGTATTTCTAAACCACCAGAAACCAGAAACCGTAAAAAGTCACCTTGTGCTTTTAACTGACTTTACCTTTAAAAGGATAAATTTTTAGCAACGCTTAAATACGTGTTTCATTTAATTCAATACAATCATATTTTATATAATAAATACAATCTTTGTTTTGCTCCGTTGTTTGATCGCAGTTAGCGTAAGACAAACTTATTGTAATTTTATCTAAAGAAAATTTATTCAAAAAATATTAATAATAGAAGATTAAAAATATTAGTAAGAAATTTATTATATAAAAATTAAAAGTGATTTTAATTTTTCTTTCTATTAATATTATAAACTTAATGTCACATACATTATATCTACATAATAAACATAATATATTTCGCAAACCCTGAACATATATTTTGTAAATAACGTGGTGACGTGAAACCGAGGTTTCTATCCTTAGTAAGAAATGTTTTTTTTAATAGTATTACAAGTGAGCCAATTAATCATTTTCATTGACTTAATAATAATATAAATAAATATATCAAGATTGTTTCAATTCTTATTAATAAAAGTGATATTGCACATTGGATCTAAATAAGAATGCTGAAAATGCTAACTTTTTATCTACCACCACTATAGTACTCGGCGAAGTTGCATCAACGAAATACTGGTTGAAATTGACCGAGGTCCGAATTCCGAAATATGTGATTGTACTCTGCAATTAATGGAGTAAAAACGCTTTGTGAACACTCCGAGTCCTTTGCCTTTTGCGCCAAAACCGACAATGATACGAAGTCGAAATGCCTCGCTTCATTCTCGGATTTGTTAAACTACGATTAACTTCGCGAGTAGCGTAGTGCTTGTATTACTTTATTTTCCAAAGCAAACGCATGACCACTGGATTAAAAGTAGTCTTAGTAGACTTAGATTCTTAGTCGCTGAAAACTAATGAAAATTCAAAATTGTCTAGAACATAAAATTGACCTACTGTTCTGATCCTGATTGTTTATGTAAGTAATGTTACATTATATAAAAATATATTAAATTAAACGTTTGAAATTTCAACGTTTACTTGATAAAAAATAACATCGTTCCCAAATTTTTATCTCTCCTGACTCCCCATAAATCTGTTGTGCGGAACGCAAAATAATTCGAGTAACATTTTTGTCGAGTATAGATTTAGATTTACTCTTAGGAATTCGTAAATGAGAATAGTAAATTTTTTAGGAAAAAATTCAAATAAGATAATATATGTTATTTGAGACAATTTATCAGTTTCTTTTTAAATATTATTGTTGATTTGCTTGTTTTAAGTGTTTTTGCACATAGATTTATTTTAATTTTATATTTTAAGGTTCATATGCCTTTGTGTTGTGAAGATTGTATGATTAATGAATGAAATTTAATATTTCACTAGATGAACTCATTGAGTTTGTTTCACTCCACTGAATAATATTCGGTGATCTCTAATCAAATGATTAGATTTGGTTAACTAATGACTCTCTCTCGCTCCACTCGGGTTCGTCCTCCTAGATTCGTGTACAATCAAATTATTTCCTTTAATGGCTTCCAGGAGTGCCGGTTGCGCACAGTTGACTTCGCCAATGTCGCGTAGAGTAGATTCGTGTTAACGGTGAATGTAGATCTGTCAGAAACGTCAAACGATTCACACCACGAGGTTATTTTTAAAAGCTTGTTCTTAATATCGTCTATAGCAAGAGGTAATTCAACAATTTTTGATTGACTGTAAATTTGCAAATCATCTGCATAAAAGTGAGAAAGATGATAGAATATGTTGAAAAATCTTATATATAAAAATCTCGTGTCACAAACCAAAATGTTTGTTATCGAACTCCTCCGAAACGGCTTGACCGATTTGTATGATATTTTTGTGTGTGTGTGTGTTTTTTTGAATTTGCGAGCATTCACTGAAAGCCAGTCTGAATACGATTTCGTATTTAATATTTATATTTCATTTTATTGTATTCCTGTGTAATCTATTGGATAATATAGGGACGCGGGCCTTCTTTCAATACAGGGCTCAGGTCATAGTCCACCGCGCTAGCCAAGCGCCGGTTGGCGGACTTCACATGTCGTGAACCTAACCTAGCCTATAATATACACCATAAAATGACGTCTTATTGTCCACACAAAATAGCGAATATCATAATTAAGGTTGTACATTTGTTTATTTTATTCATATTTCCTTCTTTATTCGTTTTCGTTCTAGTGATAGGTACTTATAAATGATAATATACCTAAAAATAATAATAAACAGTATTGGAAAAAAAATGAAATCATGATATAGTGTTAAAATATTCAAACTACATATTATATAAATAAATTGTATTTATTATTAGTTATTTTGATTCACTGATTTTTAGATAGAGATCATTGATATCTTACTAATCTCAAGGTTTTTTCAAAATACTTTTATATTCATTTTTATGCCATATCCATTTATACGACTTACGCAATCGCTTCTTCGTATTATATAAGAGTTTTTATGGACTTCAAGAGGGCTTCTCTAATAAAAACACGGGGTATCCGATATTAAACTTCCAAATGTAATTACATATTTTGTTCACTGGCTTTAATACACTTCAGTGTAAAGTTGACTTTATTACAGAACTTTAATTTCTTTCCATCATGGTTTATGAATTTTATTTTTTTAAGACCTGCAGTGCTTATTTCTAGCTTGGAAGTTGGAGCCCACACTTGTTTGTCTAACAACAACCGCGCGAGAACGCTATATGATAAAACTTAGAACTTACTACCGATCTACTGCAACTGCATAGTTAATAGTTTATTATATTTAAAGTGGTAGTGCCATGCTTGTTACCTTCGGGTAGCAGCCGAATGGGCCGGCACGCCCCGTATAGTACCACTCTCTCACAGGAGACCGGCGTGAAGTGGCAGCTATGCTGTCGCGTTTCGTCCGGTAAGTGAGAGTCCGGGAGGTCCACTCCCCATCCCTCCTCCCATCCTTCTCCCTCCTCCCTCCCTCCCTTTCCTCAATGGCCGGCAACGCATCTGCAAGCCCTGCTGTGTTGCAGATGTCCATGAGCGGAGGTGATCACGTCCCATTAGGTGAGCCTCCTGCCCGTTTGCCCCCCTTGTCACATAAAAAAATGCTTACTAAAAATCTATTTTCTAGATCTAAAATAATTTCAAGGATGACTCACCGAATGGCAACAATAAATTTTGCTTTAAGGAAAGAATGCATTTTTATTATTGCTTAAAAATCCAACCATCCATTTAAAATATAAATCTTTCAAATGATATTAGGCATGACTTCTAACATTATCTGGAATTAATCTTATCTTAGAGACATTCCTAAAATAGAAGTAGCAGCTGTCACGTCAAGTTTGTTTTACATGAAGAGTTAGTTAAGTTCTTATCCGTATTTAAGAAACTTTAGGATGCGATTTCTTCCGCATTATTATTTTGTAAAATTGCTTTAGAATTACATATAGGAGCTATTTCTTACTTGGGATATTTCTGGCATCAATTATTCCTCAATATTACAATAATAATATAATTAATTAACTCAAAATTAAGATGACGTTTTGCTTTTTGCCTCTTATACAGGCTATATTTTTATATTTATACATTTATTTTGTACCTGCAACTGCTCCTTATCGTACCTCATTACTTTTTGACGATTAGTATAGATTTCGCAGATAAAATATTTTCCCATACTAAAAAGTATCATATATGTCAACCTGGATAACAAACTATCATCATATCAAATTTTATCAAAATATGTCTCGTGTAGTGGTCACAATAATTATATATTCCGCTCCTGTGTCGATATGTCTATTTCAATCAGATTTTTTCCAAAATATACGTAGATTAGGCTCAGTTAGTAGTAGTATTTAGTATTTAGATGGAGTTTAAATTTTAATTTTATCTATAAAAGCGTCATTTACGAAAACCGTCAAGCGAAGCTCGGTCGCTCAAGTACTTATATTAATAGTAGTTTTTTTAATCTTACTATCTTATTTAAAGATTAAGTAGGTACAGTCTTACGTATAAACAATATTATCATAACGTAAAGTGTTTCATTGACTTTCATATTATTATGTATATATTATAGCAAGCCCGGCGTACTTTGCTGGGCGTAAGTTAAAACCGCTTAATTTTTATAATTTTCTAATAAAATAAAAGTTTCCTAGGTTACTCCTTATAACATTAGCTATTTGCGAGTGAAATTACCGTCAAAATCGGTCCTGCCGTTTCAGACAGCCAAAAATGAAAAAAAAATATTTTTTTCCATTGTAAGTACCGTATATACTCGTACTTTCATATGCATTTAGTGAAAAACTGTTTTGAAATTAAAACATACACTTCAGTTTTATTTATATGTATTATGTAGGTACTGATGATTTAATATAGTATTAGTTTGGCAATAATCTGCATTACATATTTAAGATATGCATATAATTTACCACTACGTTATAGTGCTTTTCGACATACTCGTACAAGCGAGGCTTTGAATTGTCACCATCTTGTGCATTTTGTATGTCCTAGTATAATAAGACATTTTGACATTTGACAATAGCTGCCTCTTAAACAATTAGTGAATGTGGCCATTAAGATATCACTTATCAATTAGCTGCTATCTATATTTAATATTCCATTAGAAAGCAGATTGTGCTGATATTTGTTAGGTTGATTAGTTGATTAGTTATTGAAATATATGTTGGGAAATTATTACACACAACGCCATCTAGTTCGGTAGTAAGCTACGAGGATAGTGTTACGGAAACCAGATAGTTTGGTACACTACATATCTATATCACTTAATAACATAAATATTAAAAATATAAACACCCATGTCTCGAGTACAAAAATTCGTACTTAACAAATGAATGTCCCTAGCGGTACTCGAACACGCGAACTAAGTTGGGTCATTTCAAACCGATCCAAAAGTGTCGTCAATATGTATCGATTTTTGAAATGGCCAAGCCAAATGCTTTGAAGTGTAGAGTTTGTGAAGTTAGGCCTTGTACAGTTAGGACGTGTAGAGTTAGAAGCTTGGCTTTACATGAGATCTGATAACTTTTTGACTTGGTAGCCAATGGCTCACCATTTGGTCTCGTCTTGGCAACATTTTAAATGAAAATGTTTTAGACGGGATAAATATTTTAAAAACATTAAGGAAAAATGTAACAAGGATACTATTAGAAACATCAAGCGAAAAGAAAAAAAACCAGATCAAAACTTGTTTGATGAATCTCGAACTAAATAACAAAACCGTTTTCGTTTTTTATCGAATCGGAAGTCTTAAAACTATAAATAACTTTGGTATACGTATTTATAATTGTCTTTTTTACCTATATTTACTCGTATTAGATTTTTTTATTGCTTATAACACGGTTTTTTTATCTGTATATTTAATATCTGTTATGTAAATGTATATATTTTAATAACTGTATGTATGTTTATTACTTTTTTTACACAGAAATTAGAAGACAAATATGGATATTTATCGTACATCTAAATATAACTTTTATATACATAAAATAAGATCTTAATATTGAATTAATGACGACACGTTTGGCTCAGTTGGTAGTGACCCTACTTTCTGCGCCAGCGGTCGCGGGTTCGAGTCCCGCTGGGGCATTCATTTGTTGACCACGTATGTTTGTACTCCAGTCATGGGTGTTTATATTTAAAATATGTATGTATTTAATATTTATATATGTGTAGTATATCAACTATCTGGTATCCGTAATACAAGCACGTAACGTAGCTTACCACGGAACTAGATGGCGCTGTTGTAAAAATGTCCCAACATACTCGTATTTATTTATTTATTAACTATACTAATATTATAAAGATTTAAAGTTCGTATGTAATATAGGTATCTTAATAATGTCTTCCCGACCGATTACGGCCAAGGCGGCCTCTCATTGAGACTAGCCAACGGCTCGGAAGATATTATAGTGCACAAGTGTACGCGCAAACACAAGTGCACTCTTTGTTCCTTATCACTCTCATATTCCGGTGGGACGATTGCTCGACACGACCAGTGAGAGTTAAGGCGCAGGACCGATGGCTTTACGCTTATGGCTTTGATGATTGATGGCTTATGCTTTCTCCGAGAAATGGGGATGAAACACCGCCAACTTCCCAACTCCGGGCTGTTACTGAGGCTTATGAAACAGAAACACTCAATAACTAAACTTGTCCCGACCCGGGACTTGAACCCAGGGCTTCCCAGTGTGCAACCGTACATGCTAGCGACTACACAACCGAAAGAAAGACGATGAAGTTCATTGTGTCATAATATCTGTATTTTTTAAAGAAAATTATTCAGATTTTATGACTCAACGAACTTCTTCCTATTAGAGAAAAATATTTGTGTTAGTTGCATTCATACTATTATGCAGTTAAGGAAAAGTGGAAGTGGCTTCTCTTGTGGAACTAATGTATTATTGTAACCTAATGGAGTAGTTAAATAAAAAAGTGGCTGTGACATACGCAGATAGACAGACAGACATGACGAATCCATAAGGGTTCATTTTTTGCCATTTGGCTACGGAAGCCTAAAAATGAGGCGACCCAATAACTGAGCAATAAAAAACCTTTGGTCTGCTGTAAGCGCTATTATACTTTAAGCTATATTTTTGTTATAAAAAAATAAGCTTACTTATAATCTTCCCAAATGAATAAAATCGCGTTAAAGTCTGCCAAATAATTTATGATTAATTATATTATATTAAACCAAAAGAAACACATCAAAGCTCTTGAATATCACAAAAGTAAGATTAAAAGTTTTAGTAACCTATGTAGTCAAAGTTTTATTACGAGTACTAGCGACTCACTCTCGCTTCGCTTGGGTTCGTCCCTAGGTATTTTAGTATAAGTTTTCTTACAAACTTAGTATATCTTTTTTTTTTTATTAAAACCTTCCGTGGACCTTAAGGAACATACAAAATAATAAATTAGCAGAATTGGCCCAGCCATTCTTGAGTTACGCGCTTACCAACATTCATTTTTATTTATATGGATTACGAGTATTACTTAATTAGTTTTAGTTCATTCGACATAACTGGTCATGTTTTAGAGTAATTATTTAAGTTTATTTTGATTATCCAAGCGATGATGTTATATTTATAAGGTATTTCAATTTAATTAACAAAAATCTCGTTTTTTTTTTAGATTTTTCCTGTCATTTTAATTTAAATTAGAAGCGAAAATTATATAATGTGAAGCTGAAGTTAAGGTCTGCGTACAACCGGTCCGCTACAATGCCAGATTGAAGGATATCTATCAAGTTAAACGAAATATATCAGTTATTTGCTCTGCAACCGCAGTAGAGGTGAATCCACTGTAATAAGAATCTATTTTAATCAGGACAAAAATGTTTTTGAGAGCGGCTCTATCTATCGCTTTAGTTTTTGTAACCGGCTTCTGCGGTGTGGGACATGCCAAATTAGCTCGTAAGTACCAGTTATTTTGAGAGTTATTTTTAAAAGTAATTAAAGATTTGTTTCATCTACTTATAATTTAAAGCAATATAATTTATATCACATTAAAATAACAACATTATGATGTGTCAGTGTATTAAATAGAGATGTAATTACAAGCCGCAGATGCTTATATACGAATAATTAAATTCTAACTAACATCATGTAACGAGACCACTAGACAGATTTCGATGAAATTTGTTATAATGATAGTTTGTTATCCGGGTTAATATATAAAACATTTTCTGCTGCAGGAAAATATCTTTTAAAAAAAAATCTTTACTAATAGTTATAGCGTGTTCGTATCATACGGTATAGTAAGCGTTATTAAGACGAAGCGAAGCGAGGATGATTCAACTAGTTCTATAATATAAAAGTCAAAGTTTCGTTATAAAATAATTATTAAATTTAAACATCTTCTAGAAAAAGCATATTTAGAATTAAAAGTAAGTTTTGCTTTTGCTAAAAGGTTAAGGTAGTTTTGTTATTGACCTTTTATATTTCGAAACACTCAATGTTGTTATGTTTATCGAGAACTGTTTGATTATTTGATAATTTTAACTAAACTATTGTCTTTAATATGAAGATATTTTATTATTATTATGTAATATTTATTATCTGCATGACTGTAAGAATATTTTTAACAAGTACACCCTGACTTACTAAAATCAATTTAAGTTTTTGTAATCTAATATATAAAAATCTCGTGTCACAGTGCTTTTTATCGAACTTGACCGATTTTTATAATTTTTTTTTGTGTATACTTGGTAGGGCTGAGAATAGGTCGAAGGATATTTTTTATTCACGTAGGTGATAAGGGTGGCCCTCTCCAGGTTATTTATTTTTTGTTTTTAAACCAGATTTTAATTTTAATTTTTTTTTATGATTTGGCCTCAAAAATACCTATACCTCTTAAGTTTTCATCCTTCTACCAACGCGGGCGAAGCCACGGGAATCACTAGTTTTCTAATAAAATAAAAGTAGCCTAAGATACTCCTTATGACATTAGCTATCTGCGAGTGAAAGTTCCGTCAAAATCGGTCCAGCCGTTTCAGAGTTTAACGGAACAAATAAACAGACAGACAAAAATTAACTTTTGATGGAAGTACTAACTAATTTCTTATTTACTTTCATATTGTACTTTTAGTGAAAAACTGTTAATTTGAAATTAAAAACGGACACTTCAATTTTATTTATATGTACCTACTGATAAGAATTAGCCTCCGACTCTATCATAGATCGTGATAACTTTGCATCCTTCCTACACTTGTAGATAAAATCAATTAGGCCATTCTTTCCCTACACTACTACTGGAATATTAATTAAGTGTTTTGGAATGATAAAGATCGATTTTCTATGACTTGGTATCGGATTTTTTTAATAATGAATATAAAAAAAATATCTGAGCAATACTGATTTAGATTTACGTGAATATTTGATATTTTAAATAAAACTTTTCGGATTTTTCATGGGTCTATTTTGGTTAATAATTTAAATTTCGTGTAACAATTAATGTTGTAAGATACTTTGATGGCATTTTTATATTTTTATACTGCTGCCCAAAAAAGGAGTGTTATGTTTTCAGGGTTCAAGTATGTATGTTTGTGAGTTTCTTCATTCCACCATAACTTCTAAACACCTGAACCGATTGCGATGTACGTGGTATCGTTAGAATCTTGTATTACCCCGGGTAACATAGTCTAGAGAAAAATTAAAAACTAAAATAGGCTAGCTATGATTCATAAAGAAACACCTACTTATTGTATTCTGTTTTTTTTTTAATTTTTGTAAGGCGTTCTTTAAAACCTATATAAATAATACTTTTTACTAAACATCTTTGACTGACTTGAAAAAGGGATAATATAATATTTAACCAAAACATCAGGAATCAAAATCACAAAAAAATATCAAAAATTATCTTAAAAATTAATATTTTTTGTATTACAATGAGAAACTAATAATTTCAGGATTGTTAAGTTAATTAATTGATAAGTTAATTAATCTTTTTGCTCAATTAAATCGAAAAATCTTCACTGCTCATATTCTGTAATATAATTATTAATAATATTAAAATAATTTAATTTATATTTTAAAATCCAGCTATTTTTGGTAAAAAAAAAACATCCTACAGCTATACACATTTTCGAATTTACAATAATTAATGTCCAATATTTTAACGGCTGTAATAATAAAGCTGATAAATAACTACAAAGATTATGCAATAATATGTAGTTTTATTAAGCTTGAAAGGCATTAGAAATTAGTCAATATTAATTTAAATATCAGGGCTTACGAGTATATTTAATATTTATGCATCTTCGCTTGGGTGCGTCAATTCAGGGTAGCAAAAGGAACAAATTATTGTACTGAAATTTCTATTTGAATTTGAAGAATTGACGCAAATTATATTTCTATGAGTACTTACTTGATTTTTTTTATTTTATTAAATTATACTTTTCTTGCACAAACCAAAGTAGAAATTCTTTTTAACAATCAAAAGATGGAATAAATAAATTTCCTGATGAAATGAGATTCTCGTTCCTTATTCCAATGTACTTGACTTTAATACATATTTATTACAATCAAAGTATTATTCTAAATACAGTCTACATCACTACAGCTTATAAAACAAAGTCCTCTGCCACGTCTGTCTGTCTGTCTACTCACGATAAACTCGAATACTACTGCACCGATTTTCATGTTGTTTTCATCGATAGATATTGTGGTTCTCGAGGAGGGTTTTAGTATATATTTTTTTTGTCAAGTTTTTGTATACATTTACTAGCGAAACCCGCAGCTTCGCTCGCGCTAAATCTAGGGATGAGCCTGAGCGAAGCGAGGGCGAGTCGCTAGTTTCTAAATAAATAATTGATCGGAAAACGTAACTTTTCAATGCTATATACATATATTTCTCTATGTGTCTGATATTTGACTGATTATTGTTAAAAATATATATTTATAAATAATGAAATTAAGTTCAAGGCTTCTCAACTTAAGTTTTATAGTTTCTAGTTGATATGTTCAAGATCTTAGCTGGTAGTTTGTGCTTTATCAACGCGAAGATAACTGTGAGAGGTCAACAAGATATTATAAGAGCTTCTGAAATTAAACGAAGCCTAAAGAACTATTCGCGGGCGGTTTTATCTGTATATACCGCAATGTAATCGGTACTAGGTGAATATTTTTTATGATTTCTTTGTTATACTCTTTTGAAGTCAAAGGCCAAAGCTCAGTTTGAAGAGTTTCTTCTATTTCATACTTGTTAATTTTTTAATTAGGTAGTTATTAACCCTAGAACCCTACACTATCTGGCGTATACAGCGTTCCTACACAGGGGTGACGAGGGACCCCAAACTTGAATTTTAAATGATATTTTTATTTATATTCATTAACATAATGAGATGACAAATTGGTCTTATAATTTATAAAGACAATACAATTTCAGCATTTCTTTCATATTTTAATTTGATGCTCCAAACAAATGGGATTTTTGTACCTAGTGCACCTGGTCGTTCGTTTTTGGTCCCTGTTTCTTTGGCAGAAACCAAAACGCCCCTGGGAGCAATGTTGAGATCCAGAAGTACCGAGAGGCATAGGTTTTTTGGGGATCGCTGCAATCATTTCTTTTATATCCCTCCTCAAAGTTGGACTTAGTAGGCGTTCCTCTAAGTGTGCCTCTACGAGATTTAGTCCCAATTCTTTTAGAAAAGTGCGGCGATATTTCAAGTCCCCTTTATTATTTACTCATGAGCATTTAAAACGAACCCAAGAATTGATACCGATTCCATTTATAACCCATAGAAAGTGCACATTGACCAAAGTTTGGTTTTT
Source organism: Boloria euphrosyne (assembly GCA_951802675.2). NCBI lineage: Eukaryota > Metazoa > Arthropoda > Insecta > Lepidoptera > Nymphalidae > Boloria > Boloria euphrosyne. The sequence goes on along the minus strand of OX637879.1, from coordinate 5,312,627 downwards.
CTTTTTTTTTTTTGGCCATTGCATCGAAAACATCCACTTCTTCCTTTGACTTATTATACAAATGTATAATTTCTTGTAGCTGGACTTCATTATTTTTGTCTGGAGAGTCTTGGAGCGTTGACAACATGTTGATAACCTTCTTTTTCGTCGATTTACGTCCGTCCGTCCGTCATACGCCAACATAGCGGTGTTTTTTCTCTATTTGTTGACACCACTAATGATTTTCGTATTTTGCCTATGTTCTATCGCGTTGTACTTAGTATAAGATATAATTCCACCTTATTCAATCCCCTGTTCACAGCCATCTGCAGACAATATAATAAAAAGTAGAAAATATTGCTGTTGTTCTATATGGGTATTTTTGTATTTCAAAGGAAAAATGATCCTAAATTCAAGTTTATAGATTAATTTTTTTTGTAAAACCTAACCTTAACAATCAATTATGTAAGCCTTAACTATTATATGTACTAAGATAGGTCAAAATTCGCATTAATATTAAAAAACTAATAACTTTAATTTCTCAAAATACTTACGGTGTTACTACACTGGGGTGCTACAGCACCCAATGACACACGTACCCACCTCTATACCGTCTGTCTGTCACCGTGTCTCTAATCAGCCTGTAGCGCGTGGCCTCAAAGTAAAATACACGGGAAGTCAAAGTTGTGTGTTTAAATACGATGAGATAATTTCGAAAACAAAACCATGTGGGGTGCTCCAGCACCCCGAGTAGGGTTCTAGGGTTAAGAATAATTTCCATTTTATTTTCGCTTCAATACGTCTTTTGCGTCGGTATTTGATTTTTTTAATGATTGCCTATATCTTAACATTATCACAAGCATTTTTAAGAAAACTTACCAGAATCCACAAAGCTTTAATTCCTTAAAGAATTTGAACGTTAAAGAAAAAAAATTCACATCAGTCATATTATATAAATTGTGAAATTTTGTTTTATAGAGACATTATTTCAAATGATGCAAACACGACGGTTCTCTGCATTAATGTTTGTATTCCAGTCATGGGTGTTAATATTTAAATTATTTATGTATTTAAAATTTATATATATGTAGTAGGTATATCAACTATCTATATGTAGTATATCGTAACACAAGCTTTATAGCTTACCACGGAATTAGATGGTGCTGTTGTAATAATGTCCCACCATAATTATTTACTTATTATTTATTTCTGATATCAAGATATTAACACAGGTGAACAACTGTGTTTGATTAACATTTTGCTTGTATGAAATGGCTACCATGTACAGTTACAGAACATGAAACCCTTGAAAAAACCCGTGAAAATGTTTAGTCCATCACTGCTCTATTAGAGAGCTGGTGGCGTTCCATTCATACCCCGGAAATGATTTAAACCGCTATTAAAGCTAGTGTATTTTAGATTAGTTTGACACATTTTACTCAGCTTGGACTTTGTAGTATCTATAACACAAGCCCCGTAGCTTACTACAGAACTAGATAGTGTATTGTAATTTCACAACATACTTATTTATTTTAGTAATCGCTTGGATTAATGAGGACATTATAGTAAATGCATTGATTAGAAAAATTATAATGATGGTAATGATTCCCACGAAATCGTTAGCTTGAGTTAAATGATTATGATCAAACATTTTTAAGAAAGTAATTATTTTTATAATTATGTGATATACAATATGGATTGATTATAAATATACACAAAAATCTGTCTGTTATAAATGACTTGAAAATATTAATTAGAATAGTTGTAGAGTTATATTATACTTATTGGAAAAAAGCGAGACAGAAAAAGAAGATATTATACTTAATTACAGTTTAATTATCGTTACAATTAAACGTAATCGAACCTTAAGGTTTTGGACTAATAAAATTAATAGAGAATCTAATATTTTTGGAACAAATGGGATTTACGTAAAATTGCTGAATAATGTTGTGAATACTTAAATATGACTTTAACTTCATATTTATCATTACTGGGGCTGTATTCGTTTACATGGAAAAGAAAATAGCAACCCATCCCATTGTTGTTTAATATTTTTAGAATGTATTTTTCATTATTCATATTTTTAATTTTCTAACTATTCTAAATGTCTTATACCCTGTGTCTCCAGGGTGTGAGACGGGTCTTCTATTTAGTTATAATTATTGAAGCTTTCAAAATATTCATTGCCTTTTACTCCGGACTACGCTTCGGCATTTTAGTCACCGATTCCTTAAAATTATCGAAATATATATAAAGTAATCTAGACTTTATCGAATCTGTACATAGAATATTTTCTGTTTATCTTTTTGTCTGTGACCGCATCACGAAGAAACTCGTGGACAGATTTTGATGTAATTTAGTATCCGGGCATGGTTTTCCGGGTCAACTTATAGGATAACCCTTACTGCAGGAAAATGACTAGTTTTAAAGAAATCTATACTAACATTTATACATATTTACTATTTGGAGACGAACCCGAGTGGATCAGGTTGAGTCACTTGTAAATAAATTAATTTCATTTATGGTACAGATAATATGGTCATTATTATATAATACTAGCGACTCACCCTCGCTCCGCCCGAGCTCATCCCTAGATTGGGTTCCGCTAGTAAATATATACAAAAACTTGACAAATTATATACTAAAACCTTCCTCGTGAATCACTCTATCCATGGGTGAAAACAGCATGAAAATCGGTGCAGTAATTTTTGATTTTATCGCGAACAGACAGACGGACAGATGGCGGAGGACTTTGTTTTATAATATGTAGTGATAAATCATACATACTTACCTACTTAATAATACTTCCATGTTAAACAACTATATAATTTAAAGTTAATAGACCTATTATGTTATTTTATACTTATAATAACAGATAGTAAATGATAAATAACGAACCTTTAAAATTTTTTATTACATATAATATTGTGACTACATTATAATATAATACATTTTGTCTCTATGAGAAAAATGTGTAGAGCATAATATAACGTAAGCTTTTACTGTTAAGGTTTATTTCCCTATAATGACATTATTACTTTCAATGAGTCTTATTTTACACTACGTACAGGGTTTAAAATGCAATTATGTATACCACTTGTGGAAAGCATCATAGGATTTTAACTCATCCGTAACAATATATTGTGTAGCTTACATAAGGATGCACATTTTAATTACATAATATTCGCGTAATTCAAATGGCGTAAAAAATTAATAATAATACATTTATATTATAAATGTTATAAATACATCTCATACCTTGAAATATGTTTACGAGAGGTTGTAATTAAGTGTAACTACACAACTGCTATAAAATGAACAAGCACATAGGTACATAATATTCTAGAATGACAATTCGATTGAATACGCATGTAACTGCTAAAACATATAACAACAAAAGTTTGTTTAAAACATAATATTTATTGAAGCGTTAAGTATCTATACAAATTTGTTTATAGACTTACCCTTGCTCTACTCGCGCTTTTCCCCTATTTTAATTTTCCCACATTAAAAAATACCTGTCCTAAATGTTGTAATTTCATGAATACTTGTCCAGTGAGTTTTTCGTGATGCAGTCACAAGAAGATGGAGAAAAAAATTAAAATAATACAAATTCCGTCTCTGCATCGAAAATAATAAAGTTATTTTAGTTATATTTCATTTACATCCAAAAAATAGTTAATTGATAATAAATAGATTTGACTCATATAGAATTTTATTACGAGTGTATAATATATTATATACGGTATGTATAGATTTTAAAATTAAACAACACATTGTTTTAATTTTAATTTATCTGTAAATACTAAATAAGCGTTTTTATTTTTTATAGGTATATTATATTATATTACAATTCCACTTAAATAGTTTATTTTGCTATGATTGTCTTCGGTAGAAGCATACCTTTTGTCTACTTCATTAAGGAAAAGGTCACGGTTTGCTACCTATATCTGTTAAGATCATCGGAGACAAGACAATTTTATTAATTTAATCATCGTGCTATTTAAAAATTAAGAATATTATTAGTAGATAAGTACAAGAAATTATTATTTATTACTATAATTATTATATTACCAAATAGCAGTGGTAGTCCAGTGGTAACGAACTCGCCTGGGAAACCCATTGAAGCGGGTTCAATTTAAAAGTTACTTTTTCGAAGCACAATACGAAGATCTTTTGATAAAATATATGATTTCTGTTTGAAGTTTGCGTGAAACCTTAAAACTAAGCTTCCCTCACAGCATTATCCACAACAGTGAAAATAATTCAGAAAAGAACGAGAGAATAATGATATCGGTTCCCTCTATGATACTACTCATATCCATATTATGATAACTACATATTTTATACTCGCTGTGTAAAGTCTCATACCGGCAAGCACCCTTATACGTTTGTGTAAAATATATAATAATAGATATCTATCTAATCTAGGATATATCAATTCCTGGCTTTTACATTTTGTATGACTCTCCTTCAAGTCTTTTTTCTTCCTTTAGTAATATTTAAGTAATTACAAGAAATGCATGATTCATTTTATTGTTACTTATTTTGATTATGATTTTTCTATTTTATATTGATTTCTGTACGAAGGTATATTAAAGATTAAATTATACTTTTCTTACAAAAAATCAAAATTACTTGTTTGGCCTCGTGTGACGTAAATTTTGAATACTTGTATATTATAAAAACATACTATGTAGGAATTTGCACTAATTTTCCTTAAAATATTATAAAATATAGAGTTTGTTAACTTCCTAATGGTATAAAAATTCCATAATTTTCAAATTGTTCTGAATTAAAATATTAGTATGCGTGTTGTGTTTAAGCATTTTTAAGGTAGACGAACAAGTGTATATGTGTGTTTCACCTTAACTTTCAATAGTTGAATGGATTTATATAACATTTAGTACATAAATATACTTTGACTTTATACAACTCATAAGGTACAAGGTACAGTTACACATGCTCATAAAATGTCATGCTTATTGGCATGCTTAAAACAAGCATGCTCTTCAAATTGACACATTTGCTTTTGTTAAGCAAGCTTTTATTAAGCATGCTTCTAAATAAGCGTGCTTAAATCAATAAATTGAACACACATGCTATTTAAGCACGGGCTGGTTCTTTGGTATTCGACATTCTAGCAAGTTTTCTGCCAGTGTACAAGTGAAAAATAGAAAACCAAGTGACTTTTTCCAGTAGACTTTGACAGTAGCATGCCCAAAAATCGCACAGCTGTCAAAATTTGAGCATGCTCGAAATAAGCATGCTCATTATTAGCAATGTTTCGACACACATGCTACTAAGTAGCAATTGCTCAATAGTGGCATGCTTTCATGCTAGTTATGAGCATGTGTAACTGTACCTTTAGGGTACAGTTACACATGCTCATAAAATGTCATGCTTATTAGCATTCTTAAAACAAGCATGCTCTTCAAACTGACATATTATAAGTGTAATGGACTGACACATTATAAATTAAAAACGCTGACGCAATAAATTGAACACACATGCTATTTAAGCACGGGCTGGTCCTTTGGTATTCGACATTCTAGCAAGTTCTCTGCCAGTGTGCAAGTGAAAAATGGAAAACTAAGTGAATTTTCCAGTAGACTTTGACAGTAGCATGCCCAAAAATCGCATGACCGTCGAAATTTGAGCATGCTCGAAATAAGCATGCTCATTATTAGCAATGTTTCGACACACATGCTACTAAGTAGCAATTGCTTAATAGTGGCATGCTTTCGTGCTAGTTATGAGCATGTGTAACTGTACCCTAAGTTTAAAAAGTGACCTGTACGTAATCTATACACATAAAAAATTCTAACGTAGTAAAATCTGTAAATAAATTAAATATATTTTGAAAAATCTTATTGAAGTAGTCTTTATTACCGATACAGATGCCGAATCTATAGTTTTTAGAATTTTCGTCTGTTGGTCAGTCTGTCTGTGACTGCATCACGAGAAAACCACTCGATTTTGATAAAATTTGGTAAGATATCCAGGTCAACAAATATGATACTTTTTAATATCGAAAAAATATCTAATTATATATACCTATAACTAAAATTTAAGAAGTATTCTCCAGTAATATATAAAATCTAAGAATTTCGGTCTTTAAAACGCGGGCGGAGCCGTGTGAAATGCTAGTAAATGATATAGAAACAAAAACTTCCACACAAGCGAAACGAGCATATTTTACTTATAGTACTATAATGTATATAGTACCTCTATAGCTAAAATATAATTGTAAACACCTATACAGATACAGCATTTATTTTTTCTTTTATTTCTCGTAAAATGTTATTATTATTTAAGTTTTTTTATTTTTAAAAGTGAAGTTAAAATTTTGTTTTACCTACTATGTGTAATGTCGTTATCACCTATAATTAAGGTACTACTCTTCATATTTTCTTTTCGATGTACAATTTTATTTTTCTTGTGTTTAGTAAGTACTTTGTTGGTGGTCTAATAAAATAAATAAATAAATAAATATAGTATTATAATAATACTTTTCTTACAGCCGACTTCATTCATCCCTGCAATGCTACTACAAGGGAATGTCTAGTGAAAGCAACACAAGATGCTATTCCCGAATTTGTTAAAGGCTTGCCACACCTCGGCGTGCCGCCTTTAGATCCATTTCATATCGATAAGTTGTCGATACCGCTCTCCGGCATCAATTTCACGTTCTATGAAGGAAAAGTTTCGGGCTTCAAGAACTGCATCATAGAAAATGTTATGTGAGTTCTTTTTCTTTTATACCTTTTATTGTTTTTGCTTTGTAAGTATTACTCAAATAAAAGTATTGAAAAAATCTGATATCTAAGTCAGTGTTTGTTCCACTAATCTCATAAACTACTGCACATATTTTTATAAAATTTTCTGCAATAAAAATATATTTTATCTAACTTGATTAAAATATAAATTAGCTATTTATTCTAAGATTTTCCTTATTAATATATACATGGCATGGTCATCTATCAGAAGCTATCCGAATAAAACGAGGGTGGGTCACTAGACAGCGATCATTTTAAATGACTATCAGCTAATATTGTTGTATCCTTAGTTTTATAATTAAGTATGTATACTTACCTACTAGAATAGCAAACTTCTATAAAATGTTTTTTTTTTATTTTTATAACTAATAACACCTATTATATATGAAATTTAATATTTTCTATGTTATGTAAATAACGTAATAATAAACTTAAGTAAATAACGAGGCGTTACAAAGTACATATAACCACTTTGTAGGAAGATAAAAAGTTAAATAAAATAATACTTTGTAGTGAAATGACCCACGTGGGTATGAGTGGCTACTAAAGAGTAATGAGATTGACCCCTCAGTTAGTAGACCTCATTCTTACAGTCTTTAATCCACTTCAGTATTTTATAAACACGTTATTTATATTTATTGACCTGTTGACCTAAGTTGGCCTTGTTTAATTTTATTTACACTTTAGAGTTTAGTTTGTGATATACCTATCCTTTCTGTAACCATTATACCAAAAATAAATAAATAAATATGTGGGACGACACGTTTGGCTTAGCTTGTAGTGACCCTAATTGCTGCGCCAGCGGTCGCGAGTTCGAGTCCAGCTGGGGGCATACATTTGTTGAGCACGAATGTTTGTACTCGAGTCATAGGTGTTTATATTTTTAATATGTATGTATTTATAGTTATATGTGTAGTATATCAACTATCTGGTATCCGTTATAATAATATATAACTTTTAAAACATACATATTATTATAATATACTTGCTTGATACATGTTGGTACACTACTATATAATATTATATTATTTATTTTCCAAAGTTAAAGGAAGTGTTAAATGATAAGTAGGTACAACACGCATACAATGTTTGGAATCATGTAATTCGGCTAATAAGGGCTTTTTAGATAACATACTAAACATACATTACATGATCGATCTATCTAAGGACCAAATGTTACGTAGGTACGTAGTAAGCGTAGCGTAATAAAATTTAAAAAAAAAAAAATTTTTAAGTTTTCCATACCAAAATTAGTCTATAATTAATTTGATGTAAAATTCATATTTCTATAATTTTTCCATTAAGGTTATTTTCCGAGGTATCAACAATTTAATTTAAAAATATAATATTACAAATAAAATTTTATATTTTTAAAAACAGTTTTTTTAAATTCAGTCATCGCTTAATAGGATTGCACTTAATACAAACAAAAATAGGATAAGTTAAATAGTATCGGCTCTAATATAGTAAGTAGTTACGTACATTTTGCAAATAAATTCTTTTTTTGACATATATTGGTATAACCGACTATAAGTTTCATAGGCTTTGCTTTTACTATAAATATGTGATCTGTGAGAAAACTATTCCACCCATTATAACTACGAATAATTACATACACGAGTTACTAGTTTTTAAATAATTTAGTAACAAATTATATTCCCGTTTAATTACTGAGACCATCTGTTAAGGTGTAACCACATGACTTTTACATAGATTAATGGTTCCTTTTAACATACGCCGTTCTGCGTTATTTTAATTGCCGTCTAACTTCTTCGAAATCCATTAAGACTAGACTGCCTTCTGATCGCGATTGCTGAAAAGTTTTATTAAGTGTTAAAAGTAAAAAATTAGTATAATAAATTTCTTACTACGAATTATTTCAAAAACATTCATAATTAATGTTGTTCATTAATTTTAGTACCTATGTATTAATTATAAATTTTTTTTAAGACTTAGGTATAAGTCATCATACTTCATACTTCACCTTGAATTAATTAGAAGTCAAGTTATTTATTTTGTGTTTCCATAATATTGTGTATTTTTATAAATATGAAATTGTAATATAATAATATGTAGATAATATGAATAATTATGCTGAGTATATTGTATAAATGGATATTTCTGAGGGGCATCAATGGAATATTATACACATAAGCTTTTAACAAATGAATTCATATAACATTGTTCAATTGTGTGAATGATTCTACATACACACTAAAAATATGATTATAACATAGTAGGTAACTACTCGTATAATCAGTTTTCGTTAGGTGTTGTTTGTTATCAGATGATTACAATAAATAAAGCCTGGGTAAGTTTATACTTAAAAAAAGATTAACTGGAAAAAGTACTATTTACTAATAGTTACTTACACCTAGTGTACGAATATAATTGTAAATAAGTTTATGTATTTAAATCTTTACTATACTCATCCTTACTAATATTATAAATACGAAAGTAACTCTGTCTGTCTGCCTGTCTATCTGCTGCTACTCAACCGATTAAGATGAAATTTAGTATACAGATAGTCTAGACCCTGAGAACTTTACTGGGCCAAAAAAGTACTGTAAAGAGTTAAAATAGGGGATGAAATTTTGGAGGAAATTACGTCATTTTTTAAGCTAGCTTACGTCAGTTCTAACTTATTTTTTAGGCTTTTGATTAGATATAAATAAAAAACCGAACACCAAAGAAAGGATCCCGAGCGAAGCGAGGGTGAGACGCTAGTGTCTATAAAACCACCAGTTTATAGAAACCCATTAAGTAATATATTATGATATTCCTCTTTTTCAGATCTGAACTGGAAAAACGACATTTTGTATTGGAATTTCGTACTAACCTAACCATTCGCGGAAGATATGATGCTACTGGAAAAATCCTAGTTTTCCCTATCAACGGAGCGGGCAACGCTAAAATTAAAATAAGTAAGAATTTGCTTTGTGTACGAATATTAATATAAAAGTCATAAAAGATTAATAGCAGTCATAGTTAAATAAAGAGAAAGGTATACTTATGTTACCCATTTCTTTACATGCCATGGCAGGATAAATTATACGTTCTTCGGTTTACGCGAATATTCGACATTATAAATGAAATTATTTAGATTTTTGGTTCCCACGTTTCGAATGCTTTACAGCAATCATGGTCACGGGAGAGACTTTCTCCCGCGGCGATGGTGACCAAATTCGAAGAAATAGTTTGATTTATAATAAAAAAATTAATCAATTTATTTCTTGTATTTCAGCTAACCTTAGAATGAAAGTCGATATCAATACAAAGTATATCAAAGACGATAAGGGTGTCAACCACTTCGCTATCAAGAACTATAAGTACACTTTCAGCTACGGTGACCGCGTCACATTCGACCTCCAAAATCTTTTTAAAGAAAGTAAAGAATTAAGTAAGTAAAACAGTGCTTTATATAAAATATGTGATTTTTTTTAAAAAAAATAATTAAATAAGGAATTGCCTTACGGCAAAGAACAATCAGCGAGATATAATAGGATCAGTAGTCAGCACTCGAACTTGGACAACGTGGTAGATTATGTACTGGTCCTCGTATTTCAGGGAAAGCACGTGTCTACGAGTGGGACGTTACAAAGAACTGAACACATATTAAATTTATTCATAAGTTACAAATGGAACATTAATTATGACATATAAATACTTATATAAAATAATATTATACATTATATAATACATGTCTATGACACATTACTTATATTTGCTTTGCAAATGTAGAGGTCAACACATAGAGTTTTGACACTTTACACAAGTATCGTTTAGCTGGTCGCTTAAACTAATAGGTGACCTATAAACTATTTTTTTTAATTCACCTGAATCCAAGGACTACAATATTATTATAACATACTCGTACTTAAATAAAAAGATGTAGTTTCAGCACCATAAGTATCTATTTTCTACAATGAGTATGACAGTAATTTCATTTTACCCTAGATATTCTATTTACATATTATGTATATAGTAATATAAATAGATTTATTATTTTTTCGAATGTTAAACGATTGTTTTGATCTTTTGGTACTTTCACGCATTTGATAACTTATTTTAATATCTCGTATCATTACGAAACTTTTCTCGTTCTTGAAATGAACATTGACGAAACACTTTTTTACTTGTTATACATTAATATTTATAGTATCGTTACCGAATATATTATGCTTCTAAATAAATGTTTAATAATCCGTATATTAAAAAAGTACTCTATTAACTTTGGTGACGAAAGATCCGCATAGATTTTGATAGAATCGTATTTTGGCCTTTATAAAGTAATTTGTAATTTGACTTCAAGCTGTCATTACCTAATCCATATTTCCATATTACTGTCTCGTTGGTGTAGTGGCTAGCATGTACGGTTGCACACCGGGAGGTCCTGGGTTGGATTCGCGGGTCGGGCCAAGTTTAGTTATTGAGTATTTCTGTTTCGTATACCTCAGTAACAGCCCGGAGTTGGGAAGATGGCGGTGTTTCACCCCCGTGCCTCGGAGAGCACGTAAAGCCGTGGGTCCTGCGCCTTAACTCTAGAAATAGAGAATAGAGAGTGCACTTCTATTTGCGCGTACACTCGTGCACTATAATATGTCCCGTGCAGATGGCTAGTCTCAATGAGATTGGCCGCTTGGCCTTCATCATCATATTTCCATATTATGTAGTAGGTATATTACTATTATAAAAAGGTTAAATTTTGTTTGTTTGTTTTCCTTTTTTTACGTTGAAACAGAATCAAATCGCCGCGGCTGCCTATTTGTGATCTTTATGTGTGAAGATACTCGAAGTTAGAGTGGAGAGTGGCATATTACGCTTTAAATTATTACTGCGGGAATAATTTAATTCCCATGGAAAACCAAAGAAATTGAAATACCTATATAGGTATATGCAATATATTATTATGTATTGTATATACAATATATTATTATGTATTTATGACATATAAATCGAGAGTGAGCCGATAGTAATTTTATAAAGTACTAACTTACCTTTACTCAAGTATCTAACACGGATTATTACGTATACAGATTGACACCCAACTTAAACTTATTTATCACGAGGATTAATACAAAATGTCAAACATTTATTTCTGAATGTTTGTTTATGAAATTTAATAACCTGGACTTTTCTGTTCTTTCTCAGGTGCAACGGTTTTGAATTTCCTAAATGACAACTGGAAAACTGTTGCAGAAGAATTTGGAAAGCCTATTGTGGATTATGCAGTAGACTTAGCGCTTAGAACAATAGAAAAATTCTTCCTTGTGGTGCCCTATGAAGAACTTATAAATGTCCCTATACCACAGTAATATTTAATGTTATTCTTGATAATAAAAGTAATTTTAAGGGTTTTCTATGCAGTTTTATTTATTCAATTAATTACGTTTAATGTATCCTCTATCTATAAAAATAAAAATCTTATGTTTGTACTCTGTACGTTTCTGAGCAAATTGAACCGTTTGTGATAAAACTGTTATGGAAAGAACAATACATATACGTATTAGGTTTCCAAAAAAAACTTTTCCTGAAGTTTTTATATAAACTATAATATTTTTTGTAATTTTTTTGGGGGCACGCTAATTCGAAAGTAGTAAGTCCATAATTTTTGTACACTCCTCCACCCCCCACCACTGTGTATTAAGTTTACTCATTTTTTTCAAATTCTTTCAATTTTTCAGTTTTTATAGCTATTTTTGATATTTTCGATATTCCCTTTGGGAATTCGCGTGCCCCCACAGAAAAACCCTGAATATAGCTATGTTGAATAATACATACAATAGCATACAAAGGGAAAGGATGTTATTCTGTAATCAAAACCTTGATGTACGTTGCAAGTTGGTTTGCTAAGCAGGTAATGTAGGTCGATTAGAGCAATAAGTTACTTGTTCAGAATTTTTAAAAGATTTCGTCACAATATTTTGGACGTTGTACCAGATTTTTAACAATGTTTTTATTTTACCTACTAGCAAACCCGGCCGGCTTCGCTGGGCAAAATAAATGTAGCCTAAGTTACTTCTTATAACATTAGCTATCTGCAAGTGAAAGCCCCTTCAAAACCGGTCCAGCCGTTTCAGAGATAAACCGGAACAAGCAGACAAATGGACAGACAGACAAAAATTTTAAAATTGATTTTATGATATAAGTACCATATTTGGTTTCATATGCATTTAGTGAAAAGCTGTTAATTTGAAATTAAAAACAGACACTTCAATTTTATTTATATGTACTGATGTTATATCAGAATATGATGATAAAGAAAAAAATCCTCATTTAGTTATTAAGTATAAATGTTGCGAAATCATGGCGCTGCCTGTATTTAAAACTATACCACAATACAGAGAGGCTAGTGAGCGAAGCCTCTTGCTTAAGTTGCTAATCAATAATATAAATATATAGACAAACACACAGAACTATAAAATGCGTAAGTAGTGCATTATAGTATTATAAGTAAAGCGATTATTAAAATTTTTGAATGATTGTTTGTTCTGACTAAACTCCGAAATGGCTGAACTTTTAGAGGAGTATCTTAGGCTACTATTATTTTAGAAATAGAAATCTTGTTTCGGGCAATAATTGATGAAAAAAACACCCGAGCGAGACGAGGATAAGTCGCTTGTTGTTTAAAAATAATTTAAGTACATAACAACCTTCTTAATGACCCTTTAGGGTTTTATTTTTAATCTACGTAAGTATGACATAACGTTAATCTGCCAGGTCAAATGGCTTCATAACCGCATAGACGCTTGCGAATTCCTCATGTTGAAGTATATTAACGAGATTGATACAAAAAGAAAATTTTAGAAATTACATCTTAGTTTTTGGACTGTTTAAAATCTTATCTTAAACATTCCTTTCCACTCTTGTTTCTTCTTTTTCGCCCATTGTAGTTGTAAACTCCTTAATAATATAATCTGTGGTACAGGCAGCTATAATAATAGGTTAATAGGTTAATTATTGGTATTTAAATATGAGAATAAATCTTTGAGTATAATAATTTAAAATTGCGTTTATATTATCTTGTATTTTTATTGTATACATTTTTTGTTCTATATTTTTATAATAAGGAAGCTTTTTTATTGCGTTTCCTGAAAAAAATACAGAAGGCAGTTGAAAAACATAATCGAATGCAACCTCTGAAATAGTAATAGATCTTCTAAAAAGATTGGAGAATATAAGGAGCCACACAGATTTGTTTAAGTTAAAAGAGGCTTATATCCAACCTGACTAGCCACAAATTTTAATATTATAGCGAGATAAAGTTTTTTGGAACTTGTGTGTTTGTTTGTTTGTAGGGGGTAATCTTCGGAAATTCTGATCCGATCATGAAATTTCTTTCCCTAACAGAAAGCTACACTATTCAGAAGTGACATAGATTAGATTATATTTTCAAAAATTTTAGAGATGTTTTCTATAACAGTTATTATTTTGCGTACGCTGCGAAAGCTATTGACGATATTTCAAAAAGTGTGTTATATATTAATAGTACTTACGATTGTTCACAAAAAGTCCGCGATGACATATGAATAAATATTATAGTTAAGCCACAATAATAGTTTTTTTAATTATTAAGTTTAACGTTAAGTTCCGTTTAAGTTTACGGGTGGAATCGAATAGTGGTGATATTGGTATCATGATATTAATACTTATCCATTTCAATGACTTGATAATTAAGACGGATTATGCATTTGTAAATTTTATATGTATATTATTCGGATCGGGCTTTTCGTTTAGAAGTTATGATGGGTGTAAAAATTCTTTAAATAAGAAAAGTGTCACAGTTTAAACAAACTGTCCTACGTTTAAAGTCTTCTAACAAATACTAATTTGAAATGTTTAATTATTATTAGTTCCATATTTTGTATATTAAAACTAACTTAATTAAGTAGGTATAATACAGTGGACGCAAAGACTACCAAACGACGCCATGCCGTTCCGTTCTTAAAACTGCTGCTGTATTTTTATAACTTAATTTTTACTAACATATATTGACATATTTAATTAGTTCATAATTTAAAGCGTATTACTAAAAATCTACAAGTAGCTATAATCTTGCTACTAAAATATATGTTGGTAGTACATAAATAACTATTTAGGTATAAAGTTAACATTGTTTTTGTCAGAAAAGTTAAGGATATTTAGGTATTTTTAACCGACTTCAAAAAAAGGAGGAGGTTCTCAATTCGTCGGGGACTTTTTTTTTTTTTTTTTTCTATGTATGTTCCCCGATTACTCGACGATGGCTGGACCGATTTGGAAAATTCTTTTTTTGTTTGAAAGGGTATAGTTTCTAGTTGGTCCCATAGTCACCAAGTCACGATCTGATGATGGGATCCCAGGGAAATCGAAGACAACTCACAAATTTTATAGGCACTTATTACATTTTTCATATATTTTCTAAAGCTGTTCAAGTATTTGCGTCTGATAATCATCATCTCCTGTGGTTGAGCTAATGATGGAAGGTACAACTCCTCAACGGTTAGGAGTTAAAAGAAAATTCTTTCAATATTATACGTAATTATAGACAGATAGTTAAATTCTTTCAGGCTCTTATTAACCGACTCTAAAAAAAGGAGGAGGTTCTCAATTCGTTGGGGACTTTTTTTTATGTATGTTCCCCATTACTCGAAGATGGCTGGACTGATTTGGAAAATTCTTTTTTGTACATAAACAAAATAAGTATCTACTTTCCGTTAAAAATTTGAAAATAAATTATTTTTAACAAAAAACAAAAACCGACTTCAAAACTAAACAAATCTAAACTAAAAAGTAGAAAATAATACTTTTAAGAACTTCGTTAATTTAGAAGTCGGTGCCAGCCAAAGCAAAATAACCTTAAATAGACACATATTCGATTAATCTATATCTATAATATTTGTAAACATAATCAAAATACCGTTCGAAAGTTCCTTGCAAAGGCAAGATAAGTCTATCCGTCCTGGCTGGCACCGACTTCAAAATTAACGAAGTTCTTAAAAGTATTATTTTCTACTTTTTAGTTTAGATTTGTTTAGTTTTGAAGTCGGTTTTTGTTTTTTGTTAAAAATAATTTATTATTTATTTATTTCATTTACAAAATATTGTATTATGTTTTAAACTTATAAATTTTTGTTAATATGTGCAAATTTTTAGAACGTGGGAGGTTTTTAAGCCTGTCTCTTCTACACTTATAGAGAAAATTTTCCTATTAATTGCGTTATTTTCATATATTAAGATTCCTACAAGTTTAGTTAAGTAATTCTACAAATATAATAAAATTGTAACTTAGTCAAATCTGTAATTTTTTTTCTGTTTATGACCGCATTACGAGAAACCCACTGGTCAGATTTCGATATAATTTAATATGATGATATTGAACTGGTCTTTTAGGTTTATACAAAGGGACACACTGCGGAACATATTTCATTTCAGCGAAATCTATATTAAACGTTAAAACGTACCTAGGAACGAACCCAAGCGGAGCAAGGGTAAGTCGCTAGTTAAAAATAAAAAAGAACTTCAAATCCATCGCAAAACGACCTTGTATAAAGATACAAGGTCCAATTGTTTCGCGGTCATCAGCTTCATATGCAAGGATAATAAAAATGTTATTAAAGTTAGATTGGTATAGGTACCTCCGAAAAAATTCAATCATTCAATATTAATCAACTTTATAAAAATGCAGTTCTTCATTAAAGTATAATACTTTGGGAGCGTATTTTAATTACGGCATATGTACGTTTGTCAATTGTGAAGTGATTTAAATTATTTGTAGGTACTTGACAAAATATGGTCACAGCAAAGTAAATTAAATATGTTGGGATATTAAAACATAACATCATCTAGTTTAATGGTAATCAACGAATCTTTTGTTATAGATACCAGATAGTTAATACACTACCCATATAAATAAATAAATAAATAAATAAATAAGCCTTTATTGCTGTCTTACAATTGTTACAATACAATACATGGGTATTACACTTATTACTGACGATCGGTTTTTCCATCAACAGCTTGTCCTTCGACATAGGCCTCCTCCAAAGACTTCCATCTAGCTCTGTCTTTTGCAATTCTGATCCATTCTGGACCAGCAACTTCATTGAAGTCATCTTCCCAGCGTTTCATTTGTCGACCCTTACTTCTTTTGCCATCCCTGGGGTACCACTCTGATATTATTTTAGTCCATTTCTCATTTTTATCTCTTAGCATATGTCCTGCCCATTTCCATTTAAGTGTTTTGCATACTTTATTCACATCTTTAAATTTAGTTACATTTTTAATTTTGTTTAATCTTATTTTATCTTTTCTTCTTACTCCTACTACACTTCTCTCTATTCCATTCTGACATACAATTATTTTTTTATTTAATTTCTCTGTTACCCCCGCTACACACGTAACGATATATCGTAGCGATTTCAAACTGTGCAGATAAATCGAACGTTCATAGTGTCTCCACACGCCTCCGATATCGACGTCGATCGTCAGTTCTCCGTAGAAGCTCACGCAAGAAACATGTCGTTCACGATGGAAGATGATGACGTACTTGCGATATTAGGCCTCGTTACTTATGTGTTTAAAGAAAAAAAAAGCGCGGAGTGTTTATAAAATTAATTTAATAAAATAAAATATAATATTTTAGAGCGTCATAGTCGTATATTTAACGTCTAAGCTCTTTAAACGGAGATTTAAAAAAATACTATTATAGCTGGAAACTTTTTTATTGTAATGGCGTCTGATTTGATTACAAATTAATTTTCTGTATAGGCGAATGTTTTACTTAAAATTATGAGTATAACTTGTGAAATATGATTTTTTTTCTTATTTTTCTTTATGAGACGTGTTGTGACACCCTTTCCTGCACAGCAAGTCATATACACTATTTATAAAGCTGAAGAGTTTGTTTGTTTGTTTGGTTGAACGCGCTAATCTCATGAACTACTGGTCCAAATTAAAAATTCTTATTGTGTTGGATAGTCCGTTTATCGAGGAAGGCTATACGCTATATTACATCCCGCTATGATCAATAGGAGCGGAGCACCAATGAAAAATGTTGCCAAAACGGGAGAAAAATATTCCTTTTGAGAGCTTCCGTTGCGTGCGCTGCGTAAACGGTTAAAGTTATGCACAAATTATGTATGACGGAATTGTTCCTCTTTAAGAGTTCTAAAAAAAAAGTCCGCATTAGCATATGTCTATCTTTTAAGCTTGACTCGCTATAACATTTTTTATTGTTATAAAATTTGTTTTAAGATAATGCATTATTTGCGATGGTGTTTAATAAACTTGATATTAATCCTTATCCAAATAAATAAAATATTCATCACAAGTTTTTAATTTTGAATAAAATTGCTCTTGGAATCATTTAATTTCAATGAATATCTTATGAGATATCATAGTTTTAAAATAACTCCGCAACAAAATAATTATCATCGCGTTGAATATGGGCGGACGGGCGAAAGAATTTGACTTCCAGACTTTAGAACGCAAGCGAAGCCGCGGGAAAGGCTAGTTTTTATATAAAGCGGGAGTAGAAACTTTTTAATTGACGCGGCGGGAAAGTATATAGCAACAAGCGAGCACCTTGAATACTGGCGCGAACTGAGCGATCTCCATCCACACGTGACGATAAAACTGTGCAAACGCGATCGACAACGATTTATTGGATAGAAATTGCAACTGCCACCGATGAACGATAAACTGCAACGATTCACCATACACACGATCGATAAATCGACGCAAACCAGTTTGCGCAGTTTTATCGCTACGATATATCGTAACGTGTGTAGCAGGGGTTAGTGACCACGTTTGACAGCCATATGTTAAACATGGCAAAATGCATGTATTATATACTTTCCGTTTATCTTTAATTGGTATGTCTTTATTTTTCATAATTTCGCTGAGAGACCAAAATCTTTTCCACGTGTTGGCTATTCTTCTGTCAATTTCTTTGTGCATAGTATCCCGTGTAGCTATTAGCTGTCCTAGGTATATATACTCATCTACGTATTCTATTTTCTCCCTGTTTACAGTGATGTTGTATGTTTGTGAAGCATTAGTCATAATTTTTGTTTTTGTTGTATTCATTGAAAGTCCTGCTTTTATGCTTTGATCTGAGAGTTGTTGTAGCATTTGTTCTAGTATTTTTGGACATTCTGCGAATAGAATTAGATCATCTGCGAAACGTAGATGGTTCAGGTTTTCTCCATTTATGTTGAGTCCGTTCTTATTCCAATCTAGGTTTTTGAATATCATTTCTAAGGCCGCCGAGAATAACTTAGGTGAAATTGGGTCGCCTTGTCGAACGCCTCTTTCTATGGGAAACTCCTCTCCTATTGCTTCCAGCCTGATTTGGGCTGTGCTTTTTGAGTATATGTTCTTAAGTAGTCGAATATATTTTTCCTTTATGCCTTGAAAACGCAATGCTTCCCAGATGTAATTATGTTCTAGAAATTCGAAGGCTTTATTGTAATCTACAAATCCTAGATAGTAGGTTTTATTGTATTCTTTGTATTTCTGTAGGACTTGTCTTAAAACATGAATATGATCTACTGTTGAATATTTACTTCGGAACCCCGCTTGTTCTTTCGGTTGGTTTTCATCCAATGTAGATGTAATTCTGAACAAAATTATTTTAGAAAAAACTTTATAGATATTTGACATCAGGCTGATTGGTCTATAATTTTCTATTTGTCCTCTATCTCCTTTTTTATAAAGTAGAATTATAGTCGATTTGGTCCAATCTGTAGGAATATATTCGGTCTCTATAATTTCATTAAATATTTCTGTTAGTGTAGGGGCAATGATTGGTAGGGTAGCTTTAAGTAGTTCGTTTGTTATTTGATCGGTTCCAGGGGTCTTGTCTCTCTTTTGTGTGTTAATTGCTCTTATTGTTTCTTCCTGTAATATTTTTGGTGTCTGTTCAAAATCTGTTATGATTCTTTCTGTTATGCTTTCTTTTGGGTTCCTTCTGTGGTACAAGTTTCGGTAATAGTCTGTAGCAATTTTAAGTATTTCTGGTCTTTTATTCGTATAGTTTCCGTCTTTAGTTTTCACCTTTAGCATCCAATCTTTTTCAGGATTCAATTCTTTAAAAGCCTTTTTTGTTCCCCCAGTTTTTTCGATATGGTTTTTCAATGTATTTTGTCGTTTTAGTTTCTTATCTTTTCTTATACTTTCATTTATCTCTTTGCTAATTTCTGCTATTTTACAGCGGTTGATTTTGTTTTCTTTCCTTTGCAATAGTTCTTTCCTCTCCTGTAGCAGTAGTTGTGTCTTATCAGAGATTATCGTTTTGCTTCTTTTATTTACTTTCTTGGTTTCTGTTTGTAAAATGTTTATAAATTTTTCATATTTGGTCTGAATTGTTATATTGTTTCCCTTACTTTTTTCTATTGATTCTTTTAAACAAGCCATTAGTTGGTCGCTATTATGTGTGTAAGTAAAGGAAGGTCGATCATTATGAAATATCCTTTTTCTCTTTATCGGCGTGCTTGTCAATCTAGCACGAACCATTTTATGGTCCGAATAAAAATTTAAATTATGTATGATGGAGACATCTTGAAACATTTTGGCATTGTTAGACATTATGAAATCAATTTCATTTTTATGTAATCCGTTCGGAGAAATCCACGTCCATTGCTTTGTTTTCTTTTTCTTGTAAAAACTATTAAGGATCTTGAATTTGTTCTCTAAAGCCAGGGTTACCAATCTATCTCCATTCTTGCTTCTTTTACCATTTCCATATTTACCCACTGTGTATTCTTCTCCGGTATTATTACACGTTCCTATTTGGCCATTAAAGTCACCCATTAAAATAATATTTTTGTGGGAATTTGTAATAGTTGTTCGTAAATCTTCATAAAATTTTTCAATTTTTACCATATCTTCTCTCTTATCCGATTCAGTGGGTGAGTAGGCTTGGATGATGGACCACTTTTCATTTTTGTTTAAGGGTAACGTTATATTCAACACTGTTATTCTTTCGGATATCCCTTTGATTTCTTCAATTCTGTGTGCTAGTCTCTTTTTAATTAGAAAACCCACACCATATAGTCCTGGTGTCTCACCTTTGTAATGTAGAATGTAGTCCTCGTAGTCTTCTATACCTTCACCATATCTTCTCATTTCACTGATTCCTATTATGTCCCATTTTATTTCTGCTATGGCTAATTCGAATTCAATGCGCTTTTCAGTAGTTCGTAATGATCTTGTATTAAAAGTAGCTATGTATATATCCGAGGTGTGCTTGAGTATCTTTGGAGGGTTGCGGTCTTCTTCCCCCACGAGGACCAGTCGGCTTGGGGGAGAGTATTTTTTTTCTATTGCGTCATTATCCTTCTCTCTATTTGGTTGTTGTTTCCGATCGCCGGTGTCTAATTGCTATTGATCCTTTGCTGCTGGGTTTCCGGAGTAAGATAGAGATCGACCTCTCATCATATCAAATGCGTTTATTCTTTTGTTTGTTGATGAATTTAATATATGCTGTTTCCTTGGTTGTGGATCAGTTTGCGGGGAGGTAGATATCTCTCTTTTCCTTTTATCCTTAATAGTCGTGTTTTCCTTGACAATTAGTCGGTCATATTTTATGTAGGCAAATTTTCCCTTTTTCCTTTCTTCTATAAGCTGGGGTAGCAGGGCTTTCCTTTTTTCTAAAGTTTCCTTTGAGTAGTCTTCTGTTATGTGTATATCCTTCAGTTTCTTTTTATTCCTCATGATTTCGTTCTTTTTCCTAGCGCTAACTAATGACAGGAGTATAGGCCTCGGTTTCCCATTTTTCTTTGTGTTCCCAATACGGTATATTTTATTCACTTCCCAGTCATCTACATTTATTTCTAATTCTTGTAACAAGCATTTCTTTACATTTCTTAGTAACTCTAATGAAGACTTTTCCTCCTCTTTCGACCCATGAATTATTATATTATTGGCTTTTTTGTCTCTTTCCAGATATTCTATCTTTTTTTCTAAATTTTCCACTTTAAGTTGCAACTTTTTGTTTTCTTCTATAACAGGTTTTAATTTTTCATCTATTTTTTCCATGATTGTATTAGTTAATTCTAATGTTTGCTTTTTCATTTCAATTTTCATTTTATCGAACAGAAGTTGAAATTGATCTTCCATATTGTGCATGTAATGGAACGTGTATTAAATAGGGAGTTTTAATTTTTCTTAGTGGCAACACTTAGGTAGTACTGACAGTTGATTTGACAATTGACATACGTATTGAGAATCTTCTATGAGTTATGACATCTGACATCTGTGAATGGATGTAGTTTCTAACCTCAGTTCGTACGTCGGTTTGAGTCTTCTGGATTTGCGTGAAAAACAACAATGTGCACTGTTTGTTAATACAAACACTTATTTCTCACTTTGATTTTTTTTGCCGTGATATAAATGTAAAACTGTGGCGTTTTTCTATTTATTTTTAGTTAATTTTACGGAGCGTTGGCACTGTGATGTTTACGATATGACAACCGGAACAGGAAAAAACCCATATAAGATTAAATAGATATTATAGCCTCAAGCGAATCGAACCCGCGACCGCTGGCACACTAAGTAGAGTCACTATAAACTAAGGCAAACTGGTAGTGAATTATATAACATAATGAAAAACGATAGAACTTGCAATAATTGTAGTGATAAATCAATTACAATAGAAGCAAACTTTATATTGCTATCTTTATTTTTTTTGAACGAGGGTTAGGCAAAAGGTGTTGTAATAAAAAGACTTTAAAATTATTGTTTTTTTTTAATAACATGGACTGCAGTTATACTGAACACAAGTATCACCTTTGTAATGTTGGGAAATGAATTTACGCATATATACATACAGTACTAAAACCCAACCAAACCCCCGGCGCAATATCGCAATCAACCACGAAGCATCGAGGGAAGGTCTGCTGAAGCAGACCACACAGCCAAGATGTTTCCCCACTGGGGGATTTTCGTGGAAATAGCAAACTACTAAGACATCGTTTTACCCATATGCTATTAATTTAAATCATACATGTTTTATTTATTTTGCTGGTCTTAATATTTTATAATAATAATAGTAAATAAATATGTTGGGACATTATTACAATAGCGCCATCTAGTTCCGCACTAAGCTACGTAACGTGCTTGTGTTGCGGATACCAGATTGTTGATATATATACTACACATATAATTTTTAAATGCATACATAATATTATAAATATAAGCACCCATGACTGGAGTACAAACATTCGTGATTAGCAAATGAATGCCCCCAGCGGGACTCGAACCCGCGACCGCTGGCGCAGAAAGTAGGGTCACTACCAACTGAGCCAAACAAGTCGTCAAAATTTTATAGAAACGAATATAGATGTATACTTTCGTCTTTCAGTGAAACTGTTATAGCAATTTATCTTAATCATACAACCATTAGTTTCAGTTAGACACGGTCTAGGCACGCCCTTACCGAGTCGTCTCCAATAAGACAGAAATTCCCGATAAAACTTATAACATGTTATTGCTTTCTGAATTGTGCCTTGATTTTTCTACAAAGCGGAAACAGGATAGCAATCGTCTGCTCCAACAATAGATCATATTAAAAGATCACGTTGCTTTTCTTCAGTTTTCCTTTCCTACATATATATTATGTAATGTGTATGTATGTAAATATTTAAAAGTTAATAATAATAAATATGAGGTTTTGGAGCGTGTTTACTTATTTTTTTTTTAATTTTTAATAGTATTCCAAGTAAATTCATCTAATATATTTTGTATTATATATAATATAAAAAAATGTAGTCGTAGTAGGATAGATGAATGTTTTATCTTCAATTAACGCTGAGATCTATCGCTGAGATATATTATTCGAATGCGGTTGAACATTTCCACGACATACTCGTGGAAATGTTCGTTCAATACACCATAAGTCGGTTGACGCCTCATCATTATTTCTGAAAACATATTCGCTTTAATATTTTTCTTTAAAATTCCACTATTTCGCGTTAAAGTACTGACGCGTGTTTAAACCTTGGCTACTTCATAAATTTAAAAATGTTCCTCGAAATTCAGATTTTGATCGTTGAAACCAAGGATGTTTTCGTTTTAAAATATTAACAGATGGTTAAGATTCTTTTAAATGTGATAAACTTATAAACTTACTTTTCATATAATTTACCCATATTAACTCTAAAACCAAAAACTAAAAATTATCAACCAAATCTTGATCGTCTTCCATGAGTAACTAATTTTTTTATTGAAAAATGCTGTATCTGATAAGAAATTAGTAACGTGTGCACGATTCTATATAAAACGTATAAGCCAATATAACGCCGCATAAATCAAAGTCCAATGTATCACTGTGAATGGTTTTTTCTATTACGGAGGTTACATATCGATGCAAATTGTAGTGTTGTTGTTAGTTTGTTTTACTTTAAACATAATATTAACAACAAAGCTAGTTGGAGAAAACCACCAATTGCAAAAGCTACATCTATATATACTAAAATATATTATATCTATGCATTTAATAAAATTCTGTCTTAGTTAAATTTGTACATTAAATATTATTTGATTTGATGATTATGACTGATTATACGGGTCAATATAGTAAACTCTTTACTGCGGCAAAATATGTGAAAATATGTAATTTCTGAAAAATCTACACTAACCGTTTAAGCGTATCTAGGAACGAATCCGAACGGAGTGAGGCTATATTCCTAGTATTATAAACGAACGTATGATTTTTTTCAAATAAAGCATCGAACTTACAAATAATAGAAAGTCAACGAAAATAACGTTCTTAATCTATTATTTTTACTTTAAAAACAAGTATGACAAGAATTGATTTATGCGTTTTGGCGTGAAGCTCTAGCTCTTTCATAGCATCTATTCAGCAAAAACATTTGTGGCAAGAAAATATATATTGCGATAACAAGAATTATTTCAATATTATCTAGCAATGTAACTGCAACTATGTATAGAAATTATTTAATTGGAGTGATAAAAAAAAAGTTATATAAAACTAGCAAACCCGGCCCGATTCGCTGGGCGTAAATCAATGAAACGGTATTTATAATTGTCTAATAAAATAAAATTAGCCTAAGTTACTCCTTATAACAATAGCTATCTGCGAGTGAAAGTCTACGAGTCCCATCAAAATCGGTTCAGCCGTAACAAAGATTACCCGGAACAAACAGGCAGACAGACAGACAACATTTTAAAAACGATTTTTTGATGTAAATTATAACTTTCATTTAGTGCAAATCTGTTAATTTGAAATTAAAAACAGACACTTGAATTTTGTTTATATGTTCTGATAATAGGTGAAATGTAAAAACAATATCAATATATTATATACAAAAAAGTGATTTTATTTAAAACAAAAAAACAAAAATACAGCTGTGAGCAGCTCAAAAATTCATATAAGTCACAACTCATCTAGAAGTTAGCAACTCGTAACCGTAACTACTCTAATAAACTTGTCTAACTAACCAAGCTCCAGCTTGTTGTACGAGACATTTGGAGTCCGTAAACTTTTCCACTGTTTACAATAACTGTTCATTTTAATGGTTTTCGTTTGTATTAATTACCGACTGATTTTGGTAGTTTAAATAATAATTATAAAAGCTTATGCACTTTTATTATTAAATTGCAATTCTGTTCAATTATAGCCCAGTGGTAACGCGCTCGCTTGGACAACCGAGTGATGCGGGTTCAAATCCGGGTCTCGCACCTTTTATATTTTCATGTGCGAATCTTTTCTATCATGACCGCCACTTGTCTTACGGTGAAGGAAAATATCGTGAGGAAATCTGCATGTCTGAGAGAACCTAACAAGTTTTCGAAAACGGGACGTTAAAAAGGGCTGAATACAATTATGTTCATATCAACGTATACTCCATAAAATACATTAAGTAAGTAATATGTGCAGTTTTGATGTATTACAAAATATCTCTATAATTTATCACTTCTCTTGAGTTTGGTCTTCCCATTTTACTGGACCGAAAAAACCTAAGCTATGGTTTAAGATTAGCTTTAGGCATTAGATTACCTTGACTGCCTATAGCAGATCCAAAGCAACGAACACTATAATATTATGTATCGTATTAAATATACATTTCTCCTGAAAGAAGTTTTATGTGGAAAATAAAACCCAAGACATAATAAGGGTAAAGTTATCATTATCCTTTAAAACTAAGTTGGGTTTGACATACATTGGGCGACACGATTGGCTTAGTTTGTAGTGACCCTACTTGCTATGCCAGAGGTTGCGGGTTTCAAGTCCCTCTAGGGGCATTCATTTATTTGATGAGTACTTTATGTTCTCCACTCATAGATTTTTTTTATTTAATATATATGTATTTGAAGTTATACAATCGTATGTTTAATATATAATAATGTATTTGTTAGATAGGTAGTTGATAGAAGTAGATAGTGCTGTGTTCCTGTATTATTTAGTAATAGTCCCTAGGTACCTCCTTTAGTATACATTTTTTTACAAACATTGAATGTCTGACTTATTTATATCAAATAAAAAGCCTCAAGAATAAGTTTCAAGCTTCTAGCTTTAAAAATGACGTAGTTTTCATACAAACTTTCATCCCTTAATTCACCTTTATACTTTCTCAGACTCTATCTACTATTTGTGTACCAAATTTTATTTAAATCGGTTTAGCAGCTTTGGCGTGAAAGCGAGACAGACAGACAGACAAACAGACAAAGTTACGAATTTATAATATGTATTAGTAAGGATAAGGATTTTTTAATAAGATAATATTATTAGTAAAATTAAAACAAAAGATATCCTTAAGTAACGAAATATTTACATTTTTAAATCTTATTACAAAAATATTATTTATACGTAAATAAAATAAAACCTCTTTGTATATACCTTAGGATTTATAGCAATAATTATTCCGACCTCCATTACGCCAAACAAACCTTTTCACATCATGTATTTTATTTTCCATATGTTTCATATTTTGGACTTATAAAAATGGCCCTCTCTCGAAGGTAAATTGAGGCGGAAAATGTTACATATGCCCGTTCCTTATCCTACGTAGGCAATCGAATTTTATTATAAAATGTGGCGTAGGCGACGCTCGGCGCTTATTGGGTTTCTATATACTGGATCACGCCAAGGAACCGTCACTGAGTATTATGATAGCCGACGATTTTAGATTCTCACTCATACTTATATAACTTATATGGGTATAATAAAATTCTGAGTTGGTTCTGTACATTCAATGTTTTTTTGAAAAAAACTTATTGAAATATTCATTCTTATCGATGCAGAGGCCGAATAAGTAGATTTTTTTTAAAATTTTATACCTAACATATTCTACTACGAGACACCCCATGCATTCAAGCAAAGTGAGAGTAAATCAGTTACCTGTGTAAAATGTATAATTATTCAGTATAAAGGCACCTTACTGATACGTATTGGTTATATATTGTAACAAAAAATCTCATTTACGTATTAAATGATCAGAGCCAAAAAAAGTTTAATAGAATTCAAAATACCTTCTTAATATAAACTTATCATAAAGACCCATACACAAAGAGTTGCACAGACAATTAAATATAACTTTTCAACATATTATAAAACCAAGTCCTCCACCGCGTCTAGTCTGCCTGTCTGTCTGTTCGCGATAAACACAAAAATTACTGCACCGATTTTCATGCTGTTTTCATCAATGGATAGAGTGGTTCTC
The DNA here is from genome assembly GCA_951802675.2 of Boloria euphrosyne. Lineage (NCBI taxonomy): Eukaryota > Metazoa > Arthropoda > Insecta > Lepidoptera > Nymphalidae > Boloria > Boloria euphrosyne. Next base: position 5,285,203 of record OX637879.1, on the reverse strand, counting down.
AAGGAAGGTTTTAGTATATAATTTGTCATGGTTTTTTATACATTTATTAGCGGAACCCGCGGCTTTGCTCGCGCTAAAGTCGCGCTAAAGTTTACTTCCTTTTGAGATTTTGTAAATGAATCAGTTAGCGAATTAGTAATATTTCTCTTTTATATATAAAAGACAAAAATGCTTAATATAATAAGTATTGTCGACAAAAATATACTGTTCGAAAAATTTTTGTGTTGTGGCATGAGGGGACCAAATTCAATTATGACATTAACACCGCTGTCAACACCTTGAAACTTTTAACTCAATTATGTAGCAGGCAGTAACTACACTGACCGAAAAACTTATACTTAAGCTTGACATGATTTACCAAAAGTATAATAAATTCGGTGGCATATTTGTTTTGCTGGAACTAAAACGCTTGCTTGGAAAGCCAAATAAGTAGATTGGAATCCCGGTTTCGTACTTTTGATGTTTTCATGAGTGAATCATTTTCATTTTTGTCTTACGGCGAAGAAAATTTAAAATGAGATTTCTTAAGACATGAAGTCCGCCAACCCGCTTGGGTAGCTTAGACTGTGGCTTAAGCCCCTTCTTCAGAGAAGACCCGTGCCTAGAAAGAAACAAATCAATGCATAATTATAATAAGGTATCTAAGAACTATCATCATCAGCCCTATTTAACGTCCCACTGCTGGGCACAGGCCTTCCTCAGTACGAGGAGAGTACGTTGCTAGGTTTTCTCAGACATGCAGATTACCTCACGATGTTTTCCTTCACCGTAAGACAAGTGGTAATCATGATAAAAAATGATTCACACATGAAAATATCAGAGGTGCGAGACCCGGATTTGAACTCGCATCACTCGGTTATCCAAGCGTGCGCGTTACCGCTAGGCTACCACTGCCTTTAGATGACGACTCTTTAGACATTTGTAGTTTCGACATTTTTAAAAGATCATATAAGTTATGGGACGCTATTAAACAACAAAAAGTGACGTATAATATAAACTTGTATGAAATAGTAGAAGACGTATTTAATGAGTTTATTACTGGTTGTTATGACTTAATGAAAATTTGCCTTTTTATATATCTTCTTGATACAAATGGTTTTACTTCTTCGCATTAAAATTTTATTAACATTGTACAACAACATTTATATTTTATGAGAAACGTGAACTATTAAGTATATTTGCATGTAATAATGCATAATAACTGAGGTGTTTGATTGCAGTTATCGAATGTACTAATTATGTAAAATTTCATATAATTGTTATACGGGAGCATTGCGGTCAAGGTGTATAAAACCTGTCTTTATTATTATACTATCGATTGTTTATTATAATTATATGTTAAAATTCTATGTAGATTTAATAGACTCAACAATGACAAATGGATGTTTGCTAACCACTTAGGGTTACAGGTGGCTCTCTGACCAGAAAAGCTTTATTTATATTTATTTATTTATTTATCTTTCATCTCAATGGAGCGTCGCAGGATCCTGCGCATACGCATTCAAAAAAGACGCCCTGACGGCCCGGCAGGTCTGCCGAAGCAGGCCTCACAGCCAAGAGCTTGCTCCAGAGTCCACTTTGCACGTTTCTTTACTTCACGCCCGGCGGGATTGCTAGACGCTACTGAGACCAAACCGAACCCCGTTTTACGAAAATTGCGCGGAGGAGTATGAAATTTCGCACACTTATAGTTTAGATATAGAAGGAGTGCAAAATGCTAATTTTTTTTTAAATTATGCATAAAAATACGTCAAATCAATAAACATTACAAACACCACCATGTATTTGACACACTGAATGTCAAACATAACCATCATAAATTCATTTATTACAATATTATTATATTATATTACTTATTAATTATGGTCGAATTTCGACCGCTGGGCGATCACTAGTATAATTAAAGCTACGTACAATATCTTCAGACACTGCTTAATGACCACTGTGTACTAGGGATTACTAATACTAATCACCTGTTTACACCTGAGCTATCGCTTACTACACTGCGCGATCAATAGATAATTCAGTTCAAAGCCATGAAAGTATAATTTATAAAGTAAATAAATCATTTTTCAAATTCGACAGTCAATTATACAAATTAAGTTGTTAAGTCTAGAGCACTCATTAATCATTTCGTAATATCAAATGAGGGGAATCAAGCCTTACTTGAACTTTTGTCATTATACCTCTGTATTGTAAAATATACGAGTATAAATTATAGATTTTAAAATACTCTAGAGACTTAAGTGTTGGTATACTTAAAGTTCACTACTAGAGTGAAGTAGTGCAATGAAATGCTTTAAAATATTGGTTAAATAAATATTAGCATAACAATTTTTCACAAAATATATGGTATCTTTTGTGAAAAATTGTTCTTCATATGCTTACTTTATATTCAACGATCAACGATAATCTCAAGTAGTAGTGAAAAGCGAGTGTTTTATTTTTGTAACATATCTTAAAAACCTACAATAGATTTAGTAAATCTCATGATAACGTTGCTGCTTTCAAAGAATTTATATTTTTTTAAGAAATCATAGAATCACGAGTTAGCTGTAACCGTAGCTTTCATACAAACTTCCGATCGCTATCATACTTCCTAGTATCACCCCCTGCCCTATTCTGAAAATGCCACAAAACCATGAAGTCCATAGAAAACATAAATGTAGTACATACATACATGTTTCTATATTAATTAATTATAAATATATTTTATAAACCCGATATATATTACGATATATTAATAAAAGTAGCACCATATATTTTTATCAACAAAAAATATATAAAGTATCGACGCGTTTTATTCTGTCAATGAAATAATGTGAACGATTCATAAAACAGGGACACGGGATATTCGCATTCTATCAACGTCCACTCTTAATGAGCTATACGTGAACCAATCTCTCTCTCTTTCAGCGGTCAACTGTTTTCATGATAAAATATAAACGCATGTTATTTTTATCTGGAAAATACATTTTCTGAATAGCGTATGTGAAATTGTTAAAATGGAAATCATTTAAAGTAACAATAATATGTCCCTTGAAAATGATGAACATAATAAAACTTTATTTAGGTTGCTAGTGTTGTCATTGGACAGTATATGAATTTTGAAATTGATTTATATTCTATAAGCAATAGGCTTAAAGCCATTAAGATTACAGGAAGTCAATGTGTCCAAAGTGGCTTACTTTGTTTTGATAACAAAACCTTATAAAATTATAGGGTATAGGTAATTCCATTAATTACTAAGTTTAAAACATTTTGATATAGATACATAAATATACACTCAAAATAATTATTTATTGCATAACTTAAAGAACTTTGAGTTATTTATAATATAAACGTAAGCTTTATAGAAAATACTTCTAAACTTTTATTCACCCCTTTTTTTAACCTCTCACTTCATGGGCCTTCAATAACTTTTAATAATTACATGTCTTTGAAAACTTGCCATGTTTTTAGATGTTTTACTTAACGAAAAACAAGTGGTAATCCTGTTGGAAATGATTCGCATTTGAAAATGGGCACTATCCACTGAGCTACCAATGCCTCCTTTAATACTTAGCACTCATTGTTGTATGAGTGATAAAAAATCTAATTACTACTATGAATACGAAAGTTTTGTGACTCACTTAAGTGAAGCAAGGGTACGTCGCTAGTAATAACATGAAAACCTTTAGGATATAGAAATTGCATTAAATAACAGTTTCATACAATGTTAAGGGATATAATATAAGGAAAGTTTTTTTTATATAGTTGGGAAATGCATTGACGCATACCACCTGCAGTACCAAACAGGTGGTTATGTGGGACTTACTAGCCTAAAGCCAGTAGGTACTCACTAAAACCCAACTTACCTTACCCGTCTTGATGAGGCATCGCGTATTTTTAATTAGTTTAGATATAGGTACGAGTAATCCTCAATTACAGACTCGTACCTGAATTATCGTATCTATAAGTAAGAAACCTAAATTAAAATAACTTCTTATATAATGTATATATTTATCAAACCATTACGAAACAAATGGTTTTTGTTTCACCACATTCCAAGAAAATAAATGTAATATAAATCCATTTATTCATACATTTAAGCAAATAATATTAAATATAGAAAAAAAAATATTTTATTTATTTATTTATGTACCACGCAAAAAAGAAAGAACCTACATAAAAAAAAGAAATTTAATACTATATAAAAAATTAAATACTATATAAAAATTAAATACTATTAAATACTATACTCCGGTTCGTCCATACGTACATTAGTATTTTCACAGAGATATTTTTCTGCAGTAAAAAGTGAACTATATGTTGACTGGAAGAACCAGCTAACATCACACCAAACATCAAAATCTGTCCGATAGTCTGTCGGATGCGATCACAGACCTGGACATTGATTCTAAAAACTAAAGATTTGACCTCTATATCGTTAATAATTCAATGTACAGATTCGACTAAATTAGAATTTTATTATATCTACATATTATATAGATTAAACGGCCAAAAGAACTGAGTATTATCAAAAAGATGGAGATGGAATCACTAGGCATATCGCTTTAACATTACTTAATTACATTTACACTTCAAACGAATGCTTGGTCTTAATAACTGATCTAATAAAGTTATATATAATTCTCAATCTTACCTCAAGTATTGCGAAAACCTTCTAAATAAAATATTCTCCTTAATAAGTAAGATTATTTTTAAAGCAAATTTATTAAAATTATTATTTTTTATTTTATGGGAAAAAAGGGGGCAAACGGGCATGAGGCTCATCTGATGGAAAGTGATTACCTCCGCCCATGGATATCTGCAACTGCTTGCAGATGCGTTGCCGGCCTTTCAGGAAAGGGAAGGAGGGAGAGGAAGAGAGGAGGGAGTGAGGGGGGGAGGTAGGAGGGATTGGGAGTGGGCCTCCCGGACTCTCACTTACTGGACGAAACGCGACAGCATAGCTGCCAGTTCACGCCGGTCTCCTGTGAGAGAGTGGTGCTATACGGGGCGTACTGGCCCATTCGGCTGCTACCCGAAAGTAACAAGCATGGCACAATCTATTTCATTAAAATAGATTGAGAGAGATCAATATATCAAATAAGTACATCAAATAAATAAATATGTTGGATATTATTACAACAGCACTATCTAGTTCCGTGGTAAGCTACGAGGCTTGTGTTACGGATACCAGATAGTTGATATACCTACTACACATATATAAATTTTAAATACATATACATATTATAAATATAAACACCCATGAATGGAGTACAAACATTCGTGCTTAACAAATGAATGCCCCAGCGGGACTCGAACCCGCGACCGCTGGCGCAGAAAGTAGATTCAATACCAATTGAGCCAAACCTGTCGATATCGACTTATAAGATTACATTCGCTGTTAGTAAGAATTTCTCAGAAATAAAGTATTTTTTGCAGTAAAAAGTATCCTTTTTGTGACTCGGATAACCAGCTTCTCTTATCTCTATCATCTTACTTAATTTCCTCGTGATGCGACCCCGTGCAGACACTAGTTCTCAAAACTATAGATTCGGCCTCTGTATTGATAATAATGACTTATATTATAATTCTATAAGAAATCCCACAAAATATTTAATGTACTTACAGATTCAACGAAAAATTTAATTACTTTTATGATTTTGGCTGAGAATAAATATATTAATTTTAAAACCCTTAAAGATGTTTATACTATAAATTCTTTAAAAGCAATTAGCGTTCTATTCTGAGTAAAGTAAACAATGAAGATATTTCGGGTAGTATTCGATAGAATTTATGATTGTTATTTAAAGTATTTGTTCATTTTTAATTCAAGCAATTGTTTTTATTTGCTAGATAAAATAACATCTTTGGCTTTGAATGCAAAAATGAAAAACTTATAGGCCAAGTCAGATAGAGTAATATTGGACAAGTTTAACAGAAATATTTTGTTATGATCCGCACATTTTATTGGATTACAAAGTATTTTGGGAAATATAAGTTCACCTTTCATTTAAAAATGAGAAGGGACAAGAATTTAATTAAGTAAATTTGAAAAATGTCACTCAGTCAAATTATTAAAATTGGTCATCAAGTTTATTGAATCTCTCTACACTCAAAATTAAATCGTTGAAACTTAGTTAAACTTGAGATATTACAGGAAATTGCCTATAAATCTTCGGTCATCTCTGAACACTTAGTCTAGGGTCATCACAAATATAATTTTAAATATCAATCTATTATAATAATGTTATAATAATAATTTTAGTTTTAATAAAACTACAGCTCCATATTAAAAACTATGTGGACATGACAATAATTCAATAAGTTTGTCCGATTAATCAATAAGTGTTGACTAAAACATATTAAGTAATGATTAAAATTATAATATTTGGGATGTTAGAGTCTATTTCTAATACATCCCTTAATTAAGAGAAAATTAAATACCATTGCTACTCTATGTACTGCGGAGACAGACAGCCTATTATTTTGCATATAAAGATTGACACGCGAGAATAGCGTACTATTGATATGGGTATAAAAATCGGTGTTACGTAGCCCTAACTCGAGCTTATATAGGATTTCCTTAGTCACTAACGAATCTCTGAAATGGGTGGAATATTCATTAAACGATGCTCGGCTTTACTGAATATAAAAATATTTTATCAGATCAAAGTTACAAAATGATAAGAGACATGAATATATTTTCGATTACTTATTGGGATAAATAATATGTATTAATAATTAATTAAATTTATTATTCAGCCTTTTTTAATGTGCCGCCGAATATGGTTTTTTATATGAATGTATATATTAATATGACACCAAAGTACAGCACGCTGCACTGGCTAAACGAAAAAATGCGAGACTAATGACTTGAACCCTCTTTAGTTAGTTTCCCAAGCGAACGCGTTACCACTGAGTTAAGACTGCGTTCATAGTTGTTTTATTCTATTTGATTTTAATTAAAAAATAATAATTTATAGTTATTTTAAAATGAAAAGTATATACGTAAAAAAATAACTCAACTAAAGTGGAAGTAAAATATTTTTCGCTACGTAAAGTTACTTTGATCGTAGTTAAAATATTTCTAAATCAAGGTCTGATCCAATAGCTAGACTTCGGCTACCGTGAGATAGATGCCGCGCCCCAGTTGTCGCGGTAATTAATAGAAATATGTGCCAACAGGGTTGGATTCGAGGAAAAAGAATTAAAAAAAAACATGATATAAAAATTTTTCTTTAAAAATAAATAGCTTTTTTTTAATTTTTTGGCTCAACTAATTAGTGAAATAAGTAATTAAACGATTGATATTCAGTAGGTACTTTTATATTTTTCAAAAAGTATGAAATAATTAATAAGTTGAAACTTCAGACGATCAAAACATTAAATATAAAAAAAAATAAGTAGAAAATATTAACCAACTAACTAACTAACTAACTCAATTTTGACTACCACACAACACCATTATATCACATAATAAGTAAAATAAAATGAAAATAATAATTACTGATTAAAATTATCTGACCATTATTTACTAATTAACATATCCTCATTCAGATAGTTAGTATTAAATATAAGCTTATTTAATTATTAATATATTCAATAAGTGTATAAATAAAATGAAAATATATAATAATAATTATAAATATGACAGTGCCATGCGCCCCTGACACATGTTCATGACACAGCGACGAGACCCGCTGACCTGTTTCTCTTTAACCACCTGCGACTAGTCAATTTACCTTAAAAAAATCTCGGAAAACTTAGACCGAAAGAAAAGCAGTATGTTGACATGACATACTTGTACCGTGACGGTCACGCGCCCTCATTTCTTTGCCACAGAAAAATACACATTCACTTCTTTCACAAGTCTGATATTAAGATCGGTATTGCTTTGTACATTTAAAGGGTTTGGGATAAAAGCACTCGAAGCAGATATATGTATGTAAACACGTATAAGACTTGGGCTTACAAATTTATACAACTATCACAATATTTATTTTGTCTCAATTTTTTATATCTTTTATATCTAAAAGTGAATTTCTACATATTTTTATAGTAACATTAATATTTTATTAAAAACATCATGCTTTCCTGAGATCTTTTCAAACTTTAGTGATGCAAACAAAATTATAGTGTCGTGAGTCAAAGCAGTATTTTGCAGGAATAAATTTCAATACAAGTTCTGTATAGAGCCATGAATTATTCAAATATGTTCAAGACGGTGTTGTGTATAAAGTTTGTATATTTAATGGAAAAGTAAGGCCGAACTTCTCCAAACCAACTTTAAACATTTAAACTTTACGTAGTCAAATAAACTAACGTAACTTATTGAACTATAGACGAGCTGGATTCAAGTTTCAAGACAAGATTAATAAATAAGACATAATACCAAATTATCAAATAAAAAATAATATCTGAAGACTTATTAATAATATCAACTTCATGAAATACTGAACTATATAGCGTGCCATATTGGATTTACAATGCCATTTTAGATAGAGAAGTAGGACGTCACTGTAGATAGATTTAAGGACTGTAATGTAAATTCGACGGTAAAATTGTAAAAAAATTATTCTCACAATTTTCCCTAACGCGCCAATATATCTATAAATTCAAAAACCACCGAACAACTGAGGGAAGCCTTAGTCAGTTGCTGGCATTTTATATTTATGTTATAAGTACTCGTTCATTTCATTCAAGCATTAATAACAGTTATTTGAGTACTCTATTTAAAAAAACATAATTACTATCGGTTGTAACGCAGTCCGCGTTAAAAAGGAATATATACAAACATACATCATATGCTATAATTACTCTTTATGGCGCCAAGCGATCATAAAGAAAGAAAACTCATTTTCACTTTTATTATTTAGTAGCGACTCACCCTCGCTGAGCTCGGTATATATGTTTTAACGGTTAGTATAGTTTTTTCAGGGATGAGATATTTTATTATAAATTATGATTATGGCCGCTATAATCATCTCAAATTTTATCTTTCCAATGATTTTCTCGTGACGCATTCCTAGACAAACAGACAGCCAAACAGGCATACATTTTAAAACTATAAATTGGGACTCTGTAGCGATAATTATAATAACTATTACAATAAAAGTTTCCAAAAAATTACGAATGTACTTATAGATTTGATTAAGAATTTTATTTAATATTATAATTATTATAAATTATAATATGAATGAGGAGTATTTATTAAAGGTATTTATAAAATACAATAATATATAAAATAATAATACTTCCATAGCCTGAACATATTAACGTTTTTCTAACAGGAGTATGAAAAAACATCAATCCACATACACAGAGTAATGCTTGTACAGACGCAATTAAATTATAAATATATTTTTAAAATATTACTATTAAAATTAATTATAAATTACATACTAAATGTTCGAATTATATAGTAGTATATTTATAAATCTAAGTATATTTATTAGTTTCCAAAGTAGACACAAGTAAATATTAAAAACAATCATATATGTATTTCCTTTTTAAAATATACCTTTCAATAATTAGTTTCTGATGCCAAAAAAAATTTATTTAAATAATTATTTAGGATCAGGAGCTAATTATAGAATTTAATTTATTACATTTATTTATGATATTAATATACAAAACAACATTTTAGATAAACATTTAATTTATAGCAAAATATGTATTAAAATATAAATAATCTTTAGTACTAATAATTTTATTATAAAAATAGTTTGTATTTGATTACACTTCTTATAATCCAGTAAGTGGAGTACCTACGGCAGACTGCTAAGTGCTACAAATCCCCTTTCCAATGCCCCGCACCGCAGTAACTCATCGATATTATCAATAATACGACGTGAACAGAAAAAAATTGAGACGTAATAAGTAAAATTTTATAAAAATGTCAACGGCCCCGCTGGCTCTTGCAATCTTGTTAGCGAAGGTTATTTTATCTCGAACCGACTGTGATTTGCCAAGTGAAATAAAGACATTAGAGACTGGTTCCGGAAAATCGGTTTTTACTTCGCAAATCCAACAAATCCGGACCACGAAAGAGACGCCCGCGGTCTCAGCCGGAAATAATCTAAATGTCTTCGAAGCCAACGTACTAAGTAACTCTCTGGATGTACAAGAAGAAAATTTCCGAGCAATCTCAACAATTCATCCGATTGGGGAAACGAATGTCGGTAAAAAAATGAAAAGTGATCAAGATGGGGGAACCAGCAAATTGCGTTCATCCGACGGAAATTTCTTAGAAAGACAAAGCGCTTTGCAAAATGAGAAATCTTATAACTTGAAACAGCCTATGAACTTAGTCTGGGACAATTGTTATGACACTACATATAGAGACTACAAGAGTAGAGAAACGACAGATGCAGACGCAAGAACATATTCTGATGTCAATTCCTCAAAAAATATGGAAATAGAAAATATTAAAGGAATAGGCAATGTTTTGAATAAAAGAAATTCTTTAAATTCTACTGGTACATCCGCTTTGAGAGCTTGGTTAGAAAAGTATAATATATTTAAATCTGCTAAAAGCGACGAGCCACTTACGACATACGAAATTACTGAAATATTCACAACAGCAACCCCACCTTTAGAAACATCGACGATAACTATTGAAGTACCAATTATAGCAATTACGGAAGATTTATCAAATGACTTTACAGATCCAATTAACATTACGTTAGAAGTTGCAACAGAAAATGTAATTAACAGTCTTGAAGACACTGATTCAGTTGAGTTTTATACAACAAAAGATAGGACAAAAATAACATTTACTAGTTTGCCTCAAACACAAACATATTTATTACCAAAATTCAAACTGGAAGATGGATTTCACCCTTTCACATTCATGTCAAAGTTTTTCTCCGTAATCAATGTTTTTGACTATCCAATTGGTAAGCAAAGAAAAGAGAATTTGATATATCAATATAGTTTAGCTACTTCGAAGAAAAATAAATAATTTTTACCCTTTAGGTCCAGTCAAGAATATTGTGGAAGGCAAATCATCTTTTCCGTTTTCTTTTTTAAAGGTATGTGTTAAATTGGTGGTGTGATAGTAAAGATTTTTATTGTAGATTATTTTTGAAGTAGATACAATGAAGTTTTAATTTAATTAGTTACTGCATAATGTATATTGAACAATCTAAGGTATTTCTCTGAGATATCTGACATCTGTGCTAATGTACTAAGTTTTTAACCAACGAAGTTAAAGTTGAAATGCTTTTAACAAGCGGGCACTGTGCCCAGTGCGCTCACTATTGTACACAGCAAATAATATAGAGTTTAGTTTATCTTAGAAGCTTTTGTTGAAAACTCTAAAACTAAAAGAATTTAAGGTCCCTATAATTGTCCCTCAAGGAAAGAAGGGACATACATTTTTTTCATAATAAAATGTTGAGGGGAGCATTATAAATAACTTATATTAAATGTATTTGATTTGCTTCAATTCCATATATTAAATTACCACGTATTAAAAAAAATTATCACTTACAAACTCTGCAACTTTTTTGATCTTTACCTGAAATTTACATGTAGATAAATATAATTTAAATCCTGTTTTACCCAACAGAAGTTATTATTATTTCAATCCTTCCATATATTATATAAACATGAAATGTAGTTATTAGTACAAAATAAAAACTCTAACACCTATAGTTCATCCTTGGGAACAGCACGTAAGATCTTCTTCATGATTTTAAAAGCGATATAAGCGACAGATTCTATGAAAGGCATTCATTAAAAACATTAATATTGATTCAACAGAAAAGACAAAAAAGTTGCCTTAATTAGAAGTAGAAATTGATACCTTAACCATATCTGTCAAAATCTAAATTTAAAAACCTAATATACTACTAATTAATGCTGACTGAATTCATTTTTTGCACCTAATATTATTATAGGTACGAATAATGAACATAGGTCATAGGTACTAAATTCAAAGTTGTATCAGTTACATTAAATACTTTTTGAAATATATAGAGCCCGAGACACGTAAAATTTACGATATTATCGTTCGGTGTAAAGTTCTATGCGTTAATATATAAATTTAATTTATATTTTTTGTAATAAATATTTGGTATTTATATTAAACTATAAAAACCCATATTTAACAAGTATAAAACGTCAAAAACAAGCAAAAATACAATTTTAATAATGTGACTGTGTAATGTATCTTACGATTAAATATTTCTGCTCTCCTTTTCTATTAAATTACCTCTCGTGAAAATTGACTTATCTTTTCGTCAAGAGGAAAATTAAATTGGAAATGTCGAAATTGTTGTACCTATAAGGCTTGAATCCAACATTCTGTAAGCACAAAAGCTTTTTAAATAGTTTAAATATTGTCTCATTCTTAAATAGTTTATAAATACACTTATATTTTAGTTATTAGGCGTTTTATAATATGCTTTCAGGTTAATTACTTGAATTTGGTTTCAAGAAGATCCCCGTAAAGTTCGTTCGTTCGACCATTCTTAAGTAAATAATTAAATCAACTCTGATCTTAATAGAGAATCTTAATCTAAACAAAGTAAAACAATTCTCACGAATCAGTTTCGAACAACATTCATAAAACAAAACGAATTAATTAACCAAAACCATAATTAACGTAACCGTCTTTAAAAATGAATAGTTAAATATTTTTTTTTAGAAAATTTACATACATTTTTTACGATTTTATACTACTTCATAAATTAAATGTCTGCTAATTCTCATGTGACTGTTTGTTTAGAAAGTATATTTTAAGCAAGAAAAAAATTTACCGATTAGTAACGTGTCGTGTAAATTTTAATTTAACGTCCAACATTTTTTATTGAAATGAAGGTGTCAAGGGAACTTTTACTCATACGATACGATATATGACACGGTTTTTAGAATTTTTATCTGCCTGATTATGCCTACCAATATGCATACCCACAGTCGTCTACCTTCTATTATTGCTGTTTTTCTTTATAGTTTGTTTTAAAACAAAAACTATGGTTGTCATTGTATATAACACTTTCTTAGGTTTACGCGAATATTAGAAATTATAAATGAAACTTTCTTTTCGACTCTACCTGAAAACTCTATCCTCACTTCTGTGACTATTATTGTAAAGCATTAAAACGTCAGGAACTAAAAATAAAAAGATAGTTTCATGTATATTGCTTATAACAATAGATAAAAAAGAAGTTTAAAAACATCCTTGTATTGAGATGCCTCTTAAGCAAAATCGTCTTAGGCTTTTCCATTTTTCATTATTTGTTAGGAATATTTACGTCATAAGACATATTCTATAAATAATTTACCGTAACCTCGTGCGATTTAAAAAAAAATTAAAACAGGACAGTTGTACTTATATAATAGATTTCATAATAAAAATACGTAAAAACTTTAAAATTAATACTCTGAACCAAAATGAACTAAAAATCGAAGTGGTATTCTATCTAACAAAGGCATTGACATTTTAAAAGGTTCGCTTCCTGTAAGTTGATAGCGACAAAATAGTCCATTCAGTAATGGAGGTTCTCAGTAAAAATCCCCATTACAAAAATAAAGTGCAACTGGCAATTTTCTCTTCCCATACTCTATAAATTAGTGTGAGTTCTTTTTAAAAGACCAAATAATATTAAAATGAAAATGAAGTATTATTTATAACATCAAATTTATTTCTTTTAACATTTATCGTAATAAAAACTGTAATTTTTCTGTCCAACTCCAACAGGAGTAAAAATTTGCGAAAATGGTACACATAATATAAGTTTGAAAAAAAATATATTGCTTAATTATTTAATTCATCTTACTAACGTATTCGTAGTTAAGCAGTTTAAAAGTTATTTCGAAATTAATCCATTAGATGCAAAGCAGCGCATTTTTCAAAGAAAAATAAAATATCATCTAAGTAAATACTCAGAGTAATGAGATTGTAACTAATCTACAAATGAGCCTACTTCTCATCCGACAAGATGCATCGGTCATTTCTGAATAGGATACTTCACTTTATGATTAAGCCTGTTTCTGATGTTTTATTTAAATATTATGGAAATCATAATTGCGTAAAAGATTTTACTGCATTTCTTTGGTTTTTGTCATTCGCAAATAATATTTTATTTTAAATGCCTTACAGAAAATACAAAAATATTTATAGAGTGTTTTTATAGCTCAGGTATACGTTTGGCTCAGTTTATACTCCAGTCATGGGTGTTTATGTTAATAATATGTATGTATTTATTGTAATTTAAAGATATGTAGGTATATCAACTATCTGGTATCCGTAACAAAAGCCTCGTAGCTTACCACGGAACTAGATGGCACTGTTGTAACATGTCCCAACCTAACTATTTTTTTAATTTTTGGTGATTTTTTTTATTTTTGATTTCAAATATTTTCAACAATTAACTTGACGGGAAACCAAGAAACGTAGGGAATTAAGTAATATTGTAAAAATTTATTATATAATAGAAGTAATGATATCCTCCCGATCGGCCGCCATGGCCGCATGGCGGCCGATCTCATTGAAACTAGCCAACTGCTCAGGAAATATTTTTGTGCACGAGTGTATGCGCAGACACAAGTGCACTCTCTATTACTATCACCTTCATACTCTGGTGGGATGATTGCTCGACACGACCAGTGAGAGCTAAGGCATAGGACCGACGCGCGACGGCTTTAGGTGCTCTCCGTGGCACGGGGGTGAAACACCGCCAACGTCCCAACTCCGGGCTGTTACTGAGGATTACGAAACAGAAAAACTTAATAACAACTAAAATTGGCCCGACCCGAACCCAAGACCTCCTGGTGCGACCATACATGCTAGTCCCTACACCACCACGAACATAGCGTGCCATATAATTCGTTATCAACCGACACAGTTTCATCAAAGGCGGAAAAGTTCTCCCTCTCTACCTCGCAAAGAAAATATGCATGAAAATTATAATATAGAGTATGGGACTTAGAACAACTGTAACGAGTGTATCTCTCTATTATAATATACATACATATTTAAAAAGATTATATATTATAGATTACCGTACTATAATAATAAGATTAACAAATATGTACCTATATCTAAATACGTATATCTACGATAGTGCACTAAAGTTACGTAGACGTATCTTTCCAAGATATCGCAGGCATAAAATTACAAAATGGCTCGTTTATTCATTCATCTAATGGATATTTATTACGAATAAAAATTAATCTTAAAACCTATGACATTCTAATTTTAAAAAAGTTTATTATAAGATGAATTTCTTGCCTAACATATTTTCATTTTTTTCAGTCAATCAGAGTGGAATCTACATTCTTAGTTTTCGTTGTAATTTTCGGAGTGCTGGCTCTTATTATCCCCATTTATCTTTTTATAATAAGCCTAATATCGCTATTTTCAAAATCAAAATGCACGGATGAAATTGAATCTGGAACTTTATTCTTAGAACCGGATACACCAGATTGTCGTGACAAAATTCTGGTCACTTTTACGTTTTTATTTCTGCTAATATGTTGGTAAGTGTAATAATTATTTCTACTATAATATTTTAAATTTTACTGTCTTTTCATTTATGTTTTATTACTTTTAAATGTTGGTTGTTCCGACCAATATCTGAGTAAAATTACATTTTCACTTTTTTTAAAGTATTTTTATGGGGAATTGATATGTGTATGTATGTTTGTGGGTTTCGTATTCGGTTAAAATCCCCCTCCATTTACATAAGATTATATTAGGCATATTACTATTTATGTTAATATCGAAATCCATGAATTTTTAGTGATAGGTATAAAAAAATATGTATACAACTTTGTTTTTCCCTTCAAACAACTTCATACCTAATAATTAGTTGTACCGAAAACTTACTGTTCCAATACGAGTGTTCAAAACAAATAAGAAGGTACGAGTACAAAGTGCATAAAGTAAATAAAGAACCATTAAGTCCCCGATTCCCAAACGCCTTCGATCCAATTAAGAGCTTTCAAGACAATTGGACGCAGGTAGAAATCTCGGGAACGCAAAGTATTATAGTCCTAATGACTGTGCTAGCGATATTACTAAGTACCAAGCCGACTAAGCATCTTAATGCATTTAAACGGTTTTTTTTTTAATATTATTGTTTTGTAGTATTTATTTAGCAAATAGGTACTACAATTATTATTAAACTATTTATAAAAAATGTTTCTAATGTAGTGTATTTATTACTACTCGTAATAGGTAATCGAAAATTTATTTTATTTTTTGAAAATTTTTTCGCACAATTAAATCTATCTTTTAATTGTATACAGTATAATTAAAATAAATGTATTGTCAAAATAATAATAATAACATCAATAGACAAAAAATTAATATAATTTTAATTACATAAACATGATGATCAAAAACACATTTTCGCCATTTAAATAATGACAGTTATTTATCATTGAGATTATTAATTTATATTTTTAAGCAAAAAACATTTGAAAGTAATATATATTATTAATTTATTAACTATGTTTTTTAAAGTTTCTTGATTACTATGTAAAATAATAAAAACTCAATAATTTTTTAAAAAATAATATAAACATAATAATTTACATTCTTACAGCTTACTAATATCGGGTATGGTTTTAAGTAACGAACAGTCTCGTATGGCGGTAGCAGAAAGTCGGAATATATTGAGCTGCGCCTGCGCAGATATAGCATCCTGGCTGTCTTCTGCAGCGCAGGAGTTACATCTTAGCTTAGTGCCACCAGTGGATATGGTATACTATGCTTATAAGGAAGACTTAAGGGGTAGGTATATAAATTGATATAAATAAAGCACAAATGTCATTAGTACTCAATAAGTCACTATTTATGATTTAATATTATAATCATTACAATAGGAATATTTTAAGGCTTTTTAATTTATATGTTTGTTACCAATAAACGTTGAATAGCTAGAGGGATTCGGATAAAATTATACATTGGTTATTAAACTACTGTTGTAAAACACATCAATTCAATTCTCTTGCCATTCTCTCACAACAAAGAAAATAATAGAATTTTTGAATACTTGAATGTTCTTTGTCTATGCGAAAGGACTGCAGTGTATCAGAGTTCAGTTAAATTTCGGAATTACGAGAAAATTGAAAAGAAATATGAAAAGGTGATAAATGGGTGACAAATCAACTTTACAATATTGAAAACGTAACTAGTGAAAAATATGGGCATATCGACTAAGTTAAAACAAAATTGTCCCATGTGTGTTCGTGAAACCCCAAAAGTGTTTTTGTTAGTGAAAAGCAATAAAGTAGAGCAAACGACATATTTTTTTTTATTTATTACAATGTTATAACCATCAACTTAACTAGACCTGTTATATTATAATATAGTTCTGCAAACTGTAATCATCTGAAAAAAAAATTTGTTTACCTCGAACATTTGAAAAAGATATTTTCTTTCGTCTAACGAGCTCTTTCCGTAGAGTGTGATCCCTTATACGAAAGACAAACTTGAAGTTTCCGAAAAAATACTGATAGCACATTATGTTTCACTGTTTGTATTATATATACATTTTACATAATATATACTCTATGTAAAATCTTAATTATGTTTAAAATTTAAAAATAATTTATGAGTCTACTAAGGAAGAAGTACTTCACACTAAATTTTTACCTATAGTAAAATTTCATTTAAACTTTTAATCACAGAATATTTATAAACTTATATTTGCATCTTTTTACGTAATATTTAATTTTGTATTGTAAATAGTATACTTTTCTTTGTATTAATATTGTTTCTAAGAAATAGACTGAATAATGTTGTTTTAGTTTTTATTATTTTTGTCATAGATGCTGAAGCCCTTCTTGGAGAACCGATACAACAAGCAATAGTTTCAGAGAGCGGCATTGACCTGGTTCTAGACTCTTTGGCAGATATTATTACAGGTATAATTATAATAATGCTATAAGTTAATAATGTTTTATAGTATCCCAATTTTATATTATTTTATTAATTTAGTCGTCTAATTATTAATTAAGAGGTATACTTTGTATACTTGTTTGCTCTACATTACATAATCTCTTAAATTATTACTGATCCAATTCAATTTTTTTTTTCACCATTGGTACTAAGTACCAACATAAGTAGTTTTCTTATTATCAAACAATAGTTTTATTCCGATAGAAATGTCTCCTGTATAACTTAAATTGAAATCGGAAAAATGATTAATCACCAAAAAATGCGAGCGTAAGTCGCTAGTCTAAAAGTATTTTTTGTTTTTTCCTTTTAGAAAGCGAGGATTTGTCTACAAAAATTTCTTCATTACGTGATATCTGCATAAAAGCTGGTCTGTTAGCAACCGGTACATCTGATAAGATAAAGGACTTGACAGTACAATTGGACAGTTTAAAAAGAAATTGCATTGCAAGAGATGCTCCTCTCTGTGATACACTTAATACAAATTCCTTCCATGTTATGATGAAATTTGACTCCGTAAGTGGTAATCTCCGTTATTTTCTAGGTATTACAGTGTAACTTTTTGATATTTCTTTTTATTTTTCACGTACAGTACAGTATAAAACAAACACATAATATTATTACTGATTACGCTATAACAAATGAAAACATTTCATTGTCATAGTCTACGAGTATTTGTTATTGGAGCCCCAATTACAAAGAACTTAACAAAAAATAGTGTTTTTGTATATTAATAGTCATGGATACTTGAATTAATATGTTTACCTGTTATGAAGTGACTGGAACCGCGGACAAAAACTAGTACATAATATAATAATTAATTCTTCTCCTATGCCTGTGTTATTGTAAGTAGTTATTTTAAAATAGATTCATGTGTGTGCAAAATAATTATTAAAATTATCTTGAACTTATAATTATAATAATTAATGACCAATTAGTGTATAAGTACCCCATGTATTTTATTTCGAGGTTCTCAATTGTAATGATTACTGGTATGATATTATTGGTACCCTTGAATTTAGGTGAGGTTTTAATGCCAAGTACAAGTATAGGAGTTTTTACCAATGTTACAGATAATGTGCGACGCCTAGGTTCTAATTATTATAAATTACTGTTGAACAAAATTTTAAATGAGTATGCTATAAGTAAAGTGTATAAAAATGTTAAATACATATTTACTAACCGCTTGCTAAATATTAATTAAATATTGCTAAATAATATATAAATTAATTTTAAAACATTTTATAGGCTTTGTTTATATTATAGGTTAATTAAAACTAGGCCTTGACCTACTTCTGTCGTATCGATTTTTAATAAGGACCTGATTTATGAAATCAGGTACTAATCAATTATTGTTTTTTTTTTTGGCAACTTCTACACATTAAAATTTGTTAAAAGCGCATTTTTAATCCGTAAGTGTTTTATATAATACTTTATTTATCTTTGCAGATACTGCAAGAGCATCAGCTTTTAGAATTAAAAAATTTGGGCGTAGGAAACCTTACTCAAGCAATAGTTATAGCTAAAAAAGAAATTAGAACTCTACCATCCGCTATATTTTCTCAGACAGAACGTATTAGAACTGGTATGTATCTATTATTAAAATATACATATTAAAATACATTATTATAATAAAATCGAATCAAAGTATGCTTGAAGATTATTTAAAAATATATATGTGCTTAGAGACTAGTCATTCCACTCGGGTTCGTCCCTAGGTAATTAGTAATTTTCGCAAAGTAAAGGTTATCCTATATGTTGACCCGGGTAATTAGCTACATTTATACCAAATTTCATCAAAACCAGTCTAGTAATTTTCATAGTGTATCATAGTAATGACTGTTTCAATTAGATTGTACGTAAAAGTATTAAAAATACTCAATTTTTGCATATTATATATTTTTGTCGTAATAAACATTTCATTATGATGCATATAATTCTAATATTTAAATATCTAAATCAAATATCTAAATTTAAATATTTTGAATAATTAGTAGGTACATATGCAATTAAAAATATTTAGAAATCGGTGAACACCTTGAAAATTTGAAGATGATTAAAAACCGCAGCACCTTGACTCTCGTTAGTTAAAGAGGCTGCTTAGTTTAATCATCACTCATGGATCTTGACTGTTTTAATATACAATAATATAATATGCCCACATGATTAAGGTTTAGTTTTTTATAGCTAATTTTAATTTCTTAAAATACGCTTCTTGTTTTTCTTATTTAAATATGTCTATAGGCATAAAATAAAGCATTTCAAAATAAATATTAAAATACATTTTTACACTACTTTTTTTAAGTAAATAAATAAAATGTCTGTAAAGCTCAAAAAAATATATAAATATATAAGGTATTTTTATTAATATAGAAGTGTAACAAGTATTTTTGTTTTTATTACAAATAGTAAATATAATTTAAAATTTATTAACGTTAGAATGTTATAACCTCTGAATAATCTTTTAATAATTAAAACATCGTCAAAGTTAGAATCAAACTCGCCATAATTAAACTGACCCATAACTATGCAATACTTATATTTATTATTTAGTGTTTTCATTATATATGTAACCGGAAATGTATGTAATCCGTCATTATATATACATTTCCTCGGAATGGGCACTAGGCCAGCGCGGAGGACTATGGCCTGATTCCCCTAGTACTGTGTTCCTCGGAATTGTATGTAATTTCTAAAATCGCACGGAAATGTGTAAAATAAATTATATTAGACACATTTCCTAGGAATTCTATACATTGTCTAAATAGCAATTGGAAATGTAAATATTTGGAGATATCAATGGGTATGCGGATCGATCTCAGATTAATGTCTGTCGAAGAGTTCTTCTTGATGCAGAGGATGTGCCGAGTACGGAGATAGCACTACGGTCAGTTGCTAACCTGCAATCCACTGGAACCGGCCAGGGATTTAAAAAGTGCCTTTGCAAGAAAAACTGTACTACAGCAAGATGTCTGTGTAATAAAAATAAATTATTGTGTACTTCCAAGTGCCATTCCGGCTTACCCTGCAAAAATAAATAGCCGTATGGACTGACTTGTTTACATTTCACATATTATAATAATACAAGACTTACTTTAATATTGTCACATTTACAATTACTTAAATATTAGACTGATTACATACCAAACGAAAGTTTGACTTTATAAGAATAATATAAGTCGATTTTGTGATAGATACTTGATTTTTTACGCTTTAATTAGTAAGATAATTTGAAGATTATTATATTTTACGATACGACTGTTACCTGAACGTTGTTGTCTCAACGAGTACTAATAAAAATTATTATTCTCATTTTAACAACGTGTTTTATTACAGAAAGCATTATTTTTATACATTTCCTAATACGATATTGGAATTACATACAATTCCTAGGAGTTGTGCACATTTCCTAGGACATTTATGTATTAAATAGTTTTAAAAACAATATTTTACACATTTCCTAAATAGCTTCGGAATTATATAAATTTCCTAGGATTTGTATACAATTCCTAGATTTCATACATTTCCGGTAACATATACACTCAAAATAATGGTATTTTTTTAAATACCTAACTAAGTCCTGATTTTTATAGAAATTCTCCGAGACATAGAGTACCGTAAGCAACGAGTTCACAACTCGGCTCGCGTACTAAACGATATCGTGCGACACCTTTCTGTGTCGTTACACTCTCTCGCGAGAAATATGGACACCGGCATTGACACTTTCCACAAATATGAGATTTGGAGATGGAGTATTATGCTAGGTAAGTTTAAAATAAATTATGTTATTTTAAAACCTTAAATTTCGTTTTGTAAGTAAAATTCCAATTGACTTAAGAATAGCTGGTTCAAATTCTGCTTGTGGTAAATACTCGTATATATATTGAATTATTATTAAGCTACTCTACAATTTATCCAAAATACATTGTTTTGTTCGGAATTTTAATTGAATGTTATGGTTCAGTACTTTGGTTGTACCTGTCTTATCTGTAAAAATAAATTTTCGTTATAAATAAACATTGAGAAATAAAAATACATAATACAATACGATTATAAAAATAACAAAAATATTATTATTATATTTATTAATAAATAACTGACAGTCATATAAATATTTTGACAATAATTTAGTATAACTTTAAGAGTTTTAACTGACAAATATTATCTGTAGCTAAAGCTCTATTTAAATTAACTTCGAATTATTAATTGAGAAAGTTATAGCGTCACTGATAAGGCACACAGTAGTTATTTAAAACTTTTAATTAATTACTTAGACACATAGAATTAGCATTACGCTTAATTTTATTTCAAACTAGCGATCCACCCTATCTCCGCTAGGGTTCGTCCCAATTTCTTAGAAATGAAGTATTTTCCTGCAGTAAATATTATCCTATTGTTGATCCGGATAACCAAAAATCATCATACCGAAAATCAATTCGATTAATGGTTTTCGATTTTCTAAAAATATTTTATGTACTGATTCGACTCAATTACTATTTTATATTTCAGCATACAAATATAAAATTCTATATTATTGCTCTTATTTCACTTACATTTATAAATTAGTATCTTCAACATAATATGATATACTAGCAGTACCCGCGGCTTTGCCTGCGTTCATGGTTTCAAAAAAAAAGTAAAAAAAGTATCCTATGTTACTTCTAATACCTCCTAGAATATGTGTACAAAGTTTCATGATAATCGGAGAAGTAGTTTTCGCTTGAAAGCGTAACAAACAAACTTACATACACTTTTATAATAGTATAGATGTACATTAATATGTAGAAGGTTTTTTCCAATCAGCTGTGATTTGGAACTAATAACTCTACTCTTTTATAAATATTTCCCGCCATTTTCATTTAAAACATTAAATTCACAAATTATCAACTTAATTTACTTTCAAACGCCTTTCTTCTAAATGATGACGATTTTCCCACCATAAAGTCTGGTTAATAATTCTTTAGGGTGCTAAACTTATTCTTAATTACATCTCTTAAATATTCAGAGAAATGAAACTTTTGGCATTAAAAAAACAACGGTAACATATGGTAAACCATGCATATTATTATAATTATATCTTGTCTTATTACTTTTTCTTTATGATATTTCCACCCAAACCCATGATAAAGTAACTACCCAGTATTTACAATATATACCTACAATAAATTATGTAAGCAGATAAAAAATGTGTAAAAACTGTAAGCTTATTATTCACAGGATGTAATGCAATCCTCAGTTTCGTAATGATACTCGTTTTATTTGCGATGTTATGCGGATGCGGAAACGCTAAAATTCATGCGAAAAGGACATTACAAGTGTAAGTATCACATCCATTGATATACTAGGAAAAAAGGTGTAGATAAGTCATACGCGCTCAAAAAGCGGCACACCAAAACTAGGCTAATTGGCCCACCTGAACATAGTCACGCGTTGACGACGCACTGTCGCGAATTATATAATGTCTCTTTTTCACTGGCGATACTTGAATCATGCCATCCTATTTTGACAACTAATCGTAATGTAGTGTGTTCAGTGTTATTGCAATATTTTTAGTTATTCATGTGTGCGTTAGTGTGCCGTTTTTGAAGGTAGAATGTCGTTTAGGTAACGTATCTACACCTTTTTACTTATAATATCATTGATCACATCAAAATTCTCATCATTAAATATTGTTAATAATTCAAAGTAAGCCTAATAAGATTTTATATAAATTAATTTTAACTTTTAAAAAAGTAATATCACAATTTAATAGACAATTTTATTGTCAATCAAATTGTTAAAAATGATGATACAATATTTATTATTCATGGCCAGATCTTATTTATAGAATTCATTCAACTTCCTTGCTTTTATAAAATTTATATCTCGATATATAAATTATTATGAATAATTATAATTGGTATTTGTAACAGATTTAATTGTTTTGTTAATAATTTTTAGATCCTCTTTCTGCATTTGTATTTTCTCTATAATATTATGGAGTGTGGTATCTGCTACTTTCCTCATCGCTGGACACGCGGAGGTAGGATGTATGAAATATTTGAATACTTAATTTTTCTAATATTATGAAGGTAAGGTATAAAAAAGGTAAAGTTTGTAAATAGATGGCAATCTCTGTTTTCTTTTTTTCAACATTCATATTACCGCCATCTATTGACTTAGAACAAAAAATCCGTTAATGTATTGCCAATAAGCAAGGGTGAAATATTAGTTTATTGAATGTAATACAATTCTATTATACTAGTGTTCTAGATGATCTATCTGAGTAAGTACCAAATTTCAAACTAAGTAGTAATTCCGTTCGATGTGAGTTAAAAATTCCTTAAGGTAAAGTTGAACGACTTCACTAATATTATTTACATTGCAATAGAAAAATCCTGATTGCTATCTGTAAAGACAAATTAGAGTAATTGCATTAAAAAACGAAATTACGAAATTGCAACTTTTTCTGACTGTGATTTTTTTGAGTTATAATTAATTAATTGCGAAATTAGTTAGAGTACGTTAAAGAGTAGGTACGTTTTGTCGCTCATTCATTTGTTCACGAGATGAATATCCTCTGGTGACACTAGATCAATGTGGATTGAAGTAAAAATTGCACATTTAAAATATTTTCACACCACCAAGGGAATAAAAAAGTTAACACACTTCTAAAATATTAATTCTACATATCATTAAAATACATGTTTTAGAAGCATGCTATTTAAAATATAGGTATTCATAATATATCAAATGCGAACTGAATACGTCTTTTTAAATGTAAAATATAATAACGCCTGCATGTTGTTTGTTAGCAATTTCATTTTAATGCTGTTTAATTAATCTTTTTTATAGTATTTCGCTTTAAAATTTTGTAGTAAACAATAATTTAAAGTTAGAATATAACATTAAGGATTAATATGTATTGTTTTTTCTGAAACTACATTAAATTTAATAAATTTCAGATTTACGCTTGCCAAATTTTATGGGATACAAAACAGTACAATGGTTTGTCGATGCTTTTAGACAGACCATCGCCGTTATTACCAGATAACGAAGGAATTTTCGATGTTTTGTTCAAAGATCTACACAATGTAACCATCGAAGTGCCTGTCAAAGATGTTTTAAGGTAACATGTAATTTTTGTATAAAGCAACACATTAATGTTTGAAAGTGAGTTATTGATACAAGAAAAAGCTTTTATAGACTCTAGGGAAAATTTTTGAATACAAAGTATACCTTAAAAAATATTGTAATCAAATATAAACGTCATAACACGAAAAGTATTGGAGCTTGCCATTTTAAGTTCACTTAATAGTATGCTTATAAAACTTTGCTTTTAGAATAGTGGTAAACAAAATTACCTAATTTTATTTCGAAGCCAAACTTTATTATAACCAGTTTTTTTTATTACGAAAAACTTTGGAAGTACTTTGTTTAAGGATAATATAGTCAGAATTAAGTATTTTTCAGACAGATGCTACTTCTTCATACCAAAGTACTAGCTAATATTTAAATGATTAAATTTATATTTTTTATTCATATCTTATTTATCGTCTTTTTTGATGATAGAATATAAATTTAAATAGGTATTTGAACTCATATAATAAAAAAAAATCGTTTTTCTTTAATGCAAGTGCGAGGTGCACTTCCTTCCTGGCACTTATACATATTTATTACATTAAACATAAAAGATTGCACTTAGACTTATTGCATTATCTTTTGGTCATAAAAAATAATGCATCACTTATTTTCATTTATATGTATCCTGAAATGTTGAGACCGATTATATTATTTTCATACATGATGTAAGATTCTTGATACAGAGAATGTGAGAGGAACGAGCCGGCATACGTCGTGTTCCAGCTGGACAAGATATTAGATGTTAACAAAGAAACGTCTTATTTTGAATGGGATGAGTTACAAGGCGACTTGAAGAGACTCTCGACGACCATTCACGTTGATTTTCTCAAAACAATATCAGACAGCTTCAATAAGTTTCTGAATAGAATACTTGTTGTGTCTGACGTTAATTTGACGAGATACAGGTAAGATATGCGATCTAAAACCTTTTATTTACCTACGGTAAATTCGGTGGTGTGACGTCACATTAAATTAAATATGGCGTCCTTTTTTTTCATTTTATACTATTTTAGTATGGGCTATGGTATCCCTAAAATAATGAATTCAAAAGTTTTAGACCTAAATTCCGATTACTAAAAACTCAGACTCTAAAAAGTATTAAACAAGAAAATAGGAAATTATTATGTACAAACTACTCAATATTTATTGCCTATTAAAAATTAATTTACAAAACAATACTGTATACTTAGAGTAGTAGGTGTGATCAGTGATCACATAGATCATAAGTTTTAGAACAATCTGGCGTACGACCACGCTTATTATCCATACTCGTACATCGTGTATTAAATATTATATTATCAATTATGCGTAAGGTGTTATTTTAATAATTCTAATTTAAAAAAAAACATTAACTGATATTATCTTCTTTATTTCAATAATTTTATTTTATAAACCAGTCTTTTTTTTACTTTTTTATACCTATTTGTCTCATTTTAGAATGGAATACAATGGTCCAGTAGTCGGAAAAGATCTGCCATCTTTTGTGGATCAATTGGTAAATGTCGCCGCTCAAGTATCGGATTCAAGTACGGCGGGCAGGTTAGAAACATTAGGTATGAGATTTTTTAAATATGTACAATTACTTTTCTGTTCGAAACTTTTGGCGGATTTATTCGAATTTTTGTTTCCCAATGTTTTGAACGCAATGAAAGTATTATTAGTTATTGTATATAGTATATATTAGTATTATTTATACAAATACAAATTTCTTGGTTAATACCTACAATTATTTTGTATTAACTGGTTTCATTTAATAAGCCCAATGTATTTTTAAGATCCCTTAATATATTTAGTGCATACATAACAATATAAGAAATACTACAATTAGTGTATTGGAGACCCTTTCTTTTAATTCTTGTAGAATTGGCTCCCACGCATGAAATTATTATTTTTTTCTACTTAATTTACAAATCCCAAATACTGGAAGTTTATTCTCCCAAAATGTTCATACGTAAATACCATCTCAGATTTATGCGAATATTTAATATTATATTGCCATGAATTTATTTTGATTTTTGTTCCCGACGTTTTAAATGCTTTTTAGTAATCATGCCCAGTTGTACTTTCTTGTGCCACATCCGTTTCATCTTCAATATTATTGACCTTCGTTGCCGATACCGATGAACATCAACAATTTTGTGGTCATTGGATAGAATGTTATTGTACTACTAACGCCATCTATTAAGAAACCAAAAAGTCAACATCGCTGTAACATTATTACCCGTTAGAAAAACTACACGAGTCCTCACAAAGCTCTGCTTTTTGCTAGTTAAATAAACATTAAAACATGGTCCTTTATCGTCGACGAATTGAGATTGTCTAATCGGTTTCACATGAATTATTCTCACTCGTAGATCATTAAGTCAAAATAAACACCCAAATACGAGTATGTGTCGTTAAAATAATTTAAATCGTTCATATAAAATTGCATGAATTATATAATTATATATAGTTTCTTTAGACTGCAGTTCTCTTACAAGGCTAAATTCAACAACTTCTGTTTTAAAAGAAACACAAATGACTAAATAAATATATCTAATTCTATTATATTCTATGTTACTGTTGGTACAACTCTCACACAAAGATTGTTTTATATTAATGACTTGACTCTTGCTTCATCATGGCAAGACGACTAAGATCTGAACAAATTCAATCTTCACTCTACACACAACATTTCGTAGATAAACAACTTACAGCTCTATCTTTCGTGTTACACTTTATTATAGCTCTATGTATCTTATAATACTTACAGTTATTCTCAATTAATAGATAAAATAATTTTTATATACTACAATTTTTGTATAATTACTAATTTTTATATAGCAATTCCTGCGGCTCCGCCCGCGATCGAAGGTTGAAAAATGTATGGTTATAAGTATTTTTCAACCGACTTCCAAAAGGAGGAGGTTATCAATTCGTCTGTTTTTTTTTATGTTTAGT
The DNA here is from genome assembly GCA_951802675.2 of Boloria euphrosyne. Lineage (NCBI taxonomy): Eukaryota > Metazoa > Arthropoda > Insecta > Lepidoptera > Nymphalidae > Boloria > Boloria euphrosyne. Next base: position 5,257,239 of record OX637879.1, on the reverse strand, counting down.
TTAGTTAGCTCATAACTTTGAACTGGGTGAACCGATTTTGATGATTCTTTTTTTATTTGAAAGATAGTGCTTCCCATGTGGTCCCATTTTAATATTTTCCAGTTCTGACAATGGCATCCATGAGAAAACCATAAAAGTCTTAAATTTGCAGTAAGTATTTGCGCGACAAATGGACGAATAACTCAATATCACGCCAACTGATTTCGATGATTCTTTTTTTAATGGAAAGGATATACTTCAAGGGTAGTTTAATGAGAGTTTGGTAAGGTTCTGATGATGGGATCCATGACAAAGTATCGGAACTCTTCAATTTTTAGGAGCAAATTAACGATGCTCGGCCGAATCTTTTATAGGTTATATGGATATTTGAATCACGTACCGTAACTGATGATGGAAGGTACAACTCCTCAACGGTTAGCAGTTTAAAGAAAAAATTTCTTTATAATATGCAATTATGGACCGATGGTTGTATACTTTCAGGTTATTAGGTTTACCTCATAATAGAAGGTAAATTTTTATAGTCAATAACACAATACGTATCTACTTTCCGCTAAAAATTTTAAAATAAATTATTTTTAACAAAAAAACATAAACCGACTTCCAAACTTAATAAATCTAAACTAAAAAGTAGAAAATAATACTTTTAAGGACTTTGTTAATTTTGAAGTCGGTGCCAGCCAAAGCAAAATAATCCTAAATAGATACATATTCGATTAATCTATCAATTTGTAAACATAATCAAAATACCTGGCTGGCACCGACTCCAAAATTAACAAAGTCCTTAAAAGTATTATTTTCTACTTTTTAGTTTAGATTTATTAAGTTTGGAAGTCGGTTTTTGTTTTTTTGTTAAAAATAATTTGATGTCAAATTATAATATAATAATACTTAATTTTATTAAAGTAAAAATTTGGTCTAAAAATAAAAAAAATAACAGGAGTCAGGTCACCCTTATCACATAATAATTAAAAATTACAAAAAAATTCATAAAAATCGGGCGAACGTTTCGAAGGAGTTCGATAAAAAACACTGTAACACGAGATTTTTATATATTAGAAAGATTACATATATGTAAGTATAAATTAGTACATAACTTACTCTTGAACTTCATTATTAGGTACCTAAAAAATCTATAAATCAGTAAATCTTTGTTAAAAATGTGACGATTTATAGAAAATAAAAAAAAATGCTGACCTACGCAAAATAAAACAAAACCCTAATACATAGCAATCTTATCCAATATAGACAGTAGACACCCTTAACGTCTTGAGAGCAACTTGAAGTTACAGAACGCCTTTTCTTTTATACACATTTTCCCCAATCTTTCTGAAGAGCTTTACTGAAAGGCGGCTAATCCAAGCATAAAATAAATTAATTATACCGTGCATAATAATACTTTTTGGTAATTATACCTTAGTAACATATTATTTGTAAACTTAAACTTCATCAAAGATGATGGCCTGTTATTGTGGTTCAAAGGCGTTTGCTAGTTAGAAGGAACAGGATGGACGATAAAGGTTTAGTAAATGGATACACTTTAAAGCACTTATTTACGTCTTACTACTGGTTGCGGGCCTTTCTTCAAGGCGATGGGGGCCATAATCCACTACCCTATCCAAATCTGGGTTGCCGGTCTTCACATGTCAAAAGCTATTTGTTTCCTTTGGGCATGCAGGTTTCCTCGTGTTCCAAGCGAGGGCGTTGCCACAATGTGGGGAATAACTTTACACATACTACCAGTATACAAACAGGTGGTTAATTGAGACGCGCTAACTTACAAGAAGCAAGGAAGACACAAAAAAAGCCCAACTAGACCTCCCTCGTCTTTAAAGGGTGTCGCTTGATCGCTTTCGCATTCAACTATGACACGCGGTCGCGCAAGCACACAGGCACACAGACACATAGCCAAAGGTTTGCTCTACTCTGATCTGCAATCAGCGAAGTACCCGAAGCAACCAACCCGCATGGCGCCACGTCAACCGAAGTGGGCATCTCCTTGTGCGTTTATCAACTTTTTTTCAGGATCGCTTTCGCATTCAACCACAACACGACGATGGAGAGAAAAAGGTCTCCACAGTCCACTCTGCTATCAGAGTAGTAATTGGAGTAACCCACATGACACACCACCCACCGAAGTGGGCCACCTTTTTGTGCGTTTCTTAGCTTTGCACCCGGCTGGATTGCAGGACGATTAAATTCGCATCGCATAAAACACTTCATCGTCCCGATTATTTTGTTCAACCAAACAATTTCCCTAAAGATTTTAAAATATTTTTATTATTTTTAGTGGTACTACATTACTTTCAAAAAAATCCGAAAAATGTATTTTTCGTGTATAAAGCAGTAATGATAAGTGTACGAAATAAAGCCTTTTTTCAATTAAAGGAGAATACTCTCCATCGTAAAGTAGAAAATATTGGTATTTTAAAAATAAGCACCAAGGTTACGACCTGCGTCCTATCTACTAGGTTTAAACTATAATAATCCAATAAACTTACAGTAAATTATAAAGAGACCGACATATAAAGATACTTGTAAATTGATATTATAAGGTTTCTGGTATTTTTATCAAAAGATAAAATAGTATTCCAATGCTTCGATATTAACGTTGATTCACATTTTAATTAAAATTTCAATGCGATTTCGCTTTTTAGGGTTCTATACATCAAAAAGTAAGAAAAGAGCCCTTATACGATTACCGTAGGAAGGCGTTGAGGTATTGAGGTGAAAGTATCAAATGCTCGCAATACCTTAGAGCTGAATAATTTCAAATTTCTATGTATCACAGTCAAAAGAATCGGCTATTCAAGATCAACCTATAGGGTACTTCTCCCTTTTGTCCTAGATTCATGAAAGGCTGGCAATGTTTTTAGCACTAGCAAAGAAAAAAAATCGTGTTTTATTATACGGAACCCTCGGTGTGCAAGTCAGATTCGCACTTCTCCGATTTTTATTATAATCTGTGTGACACATTTTTTCTGAATCTCGGTTAAGAGCTTCTCTGAAAAGCGGCTAATATAAACTTGAACATAAAAACTTTTGCACGTTGGAGCTAATAAAATGTTCATAACTTAATAGGATAGCTAACTTATATAATATTTAAAATGATAAAAGTTTATTGCGGAAGTAGAGCTAGATCATTGATTTAATTTTACTGTCGTACATTTAATTTAACGATATTTTATACTTTTACCAGAAACAGATATAGATATAATGTCTTTTCAACCGATTCTGGCCATGGCGGCCAAATTAGATTAGCCATCTACTACATGAAATATTATAGAGCACAAGTGTATGTGACATGAAATATTATGGATAGAAGTGTACTCTCTATTCCTTTCACTCTCATACTCTGGTGGGACTACTACTCGATACAACCAGTGGTAGTAAGGCGCAGAACCGAAGGCATTATGTGCTCTTCGAGGCACGAAAGCGACACACTGCCAACTCCCCAACGGGCAATACTACTGTGGCTTACTAAACAACAATGCTCAATAACTTAACTTGGCCCGACCCAGGACTCGACACCATGACCCCTATCGATGTACATGCTAGCCTCTATTATTGCCGAGGCTAGCTAATTGTATCTCTGGCTGTTTTATGCTCCTTTTTACTTTTCAGTAAAGAGCATCACTTTGAATGGTATACTTTACTATATTAAAAAACTAAATAACTTTCTTAATTAGCATTTTTGTTGATTTAATTAAAATAGAGAATTTTTATACTATTTTTTTATTTATATTTAATCATATTGTGAAAGTGTTATGATCAGAAAATTTTGAAACTATTATTAATTGTTAAATAGGGTTAAAACGTCTTTAAGCATTTAACTTACTGAATTTATAGTATTTATTATATTTGTTTATAATACGTATAAGTACACCTGCGACTATATCGGTACTCAATTTTTTTTAACAAACCATCGTTGATTAAAGAGTTGTTTAAGGTTGTTTCCTGAAGTCAGATAATCGATGTCAGGAACCGGGTACTTAATTTCACTATTAGAATGACCGTTTCAAGCTTATGATTAGTATCGCATATAGAAGACTAGCGGTGCCCGCGGCTTCGCTCGCGCTAAGAGTGAATAAAATAAACATTTTTGCTTATATACTGTTACTTATAATGTACCAAGGACTGATTCCCCATTTAAAGTTCTGGCCCTCTTTTCTGAAAACTACTGTGTAGCATCCTGCCGTGCCGCCACTGCTGCGCTTTCTAAAACTTATTTCCTATTTTTAACCAATTTTGCTACTATGTGTATCATAATTTCTTTGTGTGTTTTTCGTTTAATGATAAACTGATGTACGTGGTTCATTGTTATGGACTTATGGTAAAAATTACTATTAAATATTTTTCCTACACAAATTGTGCCACCCCCGTTAACCCCCATAGGGGTTGATTTTCAAAAAACGCTTAGATATGTATCTCATAATTTGTATTGCAGAGCATTATTTCAGTGTCACGCAAAATATTTCAATAGAATTAAATTTCCCATACAAACTTAGCCACCCCTTTTAACCCCCAATGGGGGTGAATTTCGAAAAACCCTGAAATACGTGTTTCATCATTTGTACTAAAAAGCATTAATTCAAAGTTTCATACAAAAATGTGCAATAAAAATATTTTTCTCATACAAACTTTGCCACCCCTTTCAACCCTTTTAGGGGTTGAATTTCCAAAAAATAATATGCCTATTTCCTTCTCATGAATGCAAACTATCTACATACCAAATTTCAGCAAAATCGGTTGGGTGGTTTAGGCGTGAAAAGGTAACAGACAGACAGACAGAAAGACAGAGTTACTTTCGCATTTATAATATTAGTATGGATTCGATGTCGGATAAGAGTCCTTCATACGAGGGGGATATGCCACGGTGGCCAAGTGCAGATTTGCGGATTTCACATGTGTTTCGAAAGATATTTTCCTTATTCATAAGCCAAATTTCAATCATGTTTTAATCACTGTACTCCATTTTCCAAGTAAATACGTTACCACTGGGCTACTACTGCCGTAATAGAATAATATACTTACTTATTATTTTCTTTAATTTCTAGCAACAAGGACCCGACGACTTCATCAATCCAACATCAAACCGCTCGAACAGCTAAGGACCGAACTAGTCTTCAAGTTGACGGAATTAGAACTGCAAATGATGCCTTTTAGAAGAAAACTTAACATCTCCCTAAGCCACATTCACACTGCTCAGTTTTATATCGATAACCAGGGAGAGGTCATTGCGCAAAAGGTACACATATTTATTTCACATGCATAAGTTGTTCTTAACGTAATAATTTTTACAATTATATATTAAATGAGCAATACTTGGATATTGTACATGTATATAAAATTTCGTAAATCTCTATTATATTATTATATTATGACGACACGTTTGGCTCAGTTGGTAGTGACCCTACTTTCTGCCCCAGCGGTCGCGGGTTCGAGTCCAGCTGGAGCCTGGAGGCATTCATTTGTTGAGCACGAATGCTTGTACTCCAGTCATGGGTGTTAATATTTATAATATGTATGTATTTAAAATTTTTATGTGTAGTTTATCAACTATCTGGTATCCGTAACACTTGTCTAACGATAATTAAATAGGGTTTAGCTTTTTAAGTTTATACAGTATGGAGGTGTTTTTTCTGATATTACGCATAAATTTTAGACATAGCCATATTATTTTCTAACAAGAAAAGGTTTTACAAAAAAAACCGCCAGTAGATTCATTAAGGTTTTATGTTCTACATTCGTCGTTCTTTATTAAAAGAATACAACACACGGACAAATGTCTAGAATAATAAGCAATAGAATTTGAATCACAAAAGAAATGTTTTGGGACGTGAAAGTAATTTGGATACATCATCAGATTGTCTTAATACGAAAATAGAACCGGATAACTTAAGCAGCGGCGGTAACGGTACGGCAATGACTATAAATATAAAATAACCAAAATAATATTTACAGTGATGCTGAGCAAGTTGTTTAATACATAATGACAAAGAAGTTGGTTTAAATTGTTTTATAGTTAATAATCTTACATTTTTAGTATAAGTATTTAGAGTAATAGCAAATTCAAGTATTTTAGAAATTCAATCTTCATCTATTTTCTACACTTAATGGCGTATTTATTTCTTTCAAATTTTTATGTGATAGCCTTTGAATATACCTACGCTATCCAATAAGAAAGAATTATATCGAAATCAGACTAGACTGTAAACAAGTAGTTATACGTGGTTTAATTTAAAATTTCAATAGATACAAAAATCATTCTTCTCTTTTTTCTACAGTTATTTTTATTTTCAAAATATAGAATCAAATTGTACGTAATCGGGTTTAAAAGTACAAATAATTAACCAAATCCCATAATCAATGACGTTTTGAGGCAACAAACATAAAAAAAAACATCCAAATTAAACTTAACTTATAAAATTATTAAGTCAATAAATTAAATAAGTACGTAAGCAAACAATTTTATAAGTACTTTTACTTAACCTGTTGATTTTCAATTATGAATATAATTTTCTGAACTAAAGCAAAGTTGTCGAAAACTAATTTCATAGTCGATAACTTCGGAATGAAGTCTTAAAATTGTTTTTCATAATTAGATAAAGTTAAAGAGTTCTTAACGTTATAACGTATTATATATTTATAAGCGCAGGACGGCTAATATCAGAAGTAGGTCGTAGATGTGGGCGTGATCGTTAGTGTCTTTTGAGAAACACAGCACATTCTCAATTTAACTTAACACACTCATAACTAAGTACAACGTAAACACATTAAAACATTATATTATCAATAATAGTTCCATTATTCGGATATAAGTAATTCGTCGATGATACGTGGTGCATCGGCGGTCCAAATCTGACATTCCCCTTTTTGTCTTTCAAATAGTTCTCTAATTTAATTTCTTTTTAAAACATGCCAGTTTGTATCACCTTGCTACCATCGCTTCGACGCTTTACAAGAGTGCGCTGTCAAAGCTTGATTTCACACTCTTATCCGATAAGCTTACCCAACATCTCCAGATGGCGCACTGAGTGCGCCGTCACGGCCGGACTGACATTCGACCGTCCTCGGGCGATCATTTATTGAAGCCATTGCAAAAGCAGGAACGACGCTCGCCCATCCTGTCACTCAGGAACAATCTAACTCTCCGTTATATTCGTACCGTACGTAAATACAAATTTATTATGAAAGCATGTATCCTTTCGACCATCTCAACTTATGGACCGGATGACATCTTTCCAAACCGTGAGCGTGGACCGGACGAGTGTGTCCCTTCGACTATCCCAAAACATGGGCATAGACCGGACGACACTGTCCCTTCGACCACCTCCAAACCGTGAGCGTGGACCGGACGAGTGTGTCCCTTCGACTATCCCAAAACATGGGCATAGACCGGACGACACTGTCCCTTCGACCACCTCCAAACCGTGAGCGTGGACCGGACGAGTGTGTCCCTTCGACTATCCCAAAACATGGGCATAGACCGGACGACACTGTCCCTTCGACCAGCTCCAAACCATGAGCGTGGACCGGACGAGTGTGTCCCTTCGACTATCCCAAAACATGGGCATAGACCGGACGACACTGTCCCTTCGACCAGCTCCAAACCATGAGCTCCACCACTAAAACACAAATCGGGCAGATGTGTCCCTTCGACCAGCCTCGTACAAAGGCGTGGACCGGACGACACCGACCTCTAAATTCAAATTCAAATTCAAATTTAAAATATTTTATTCAGCATGAAACTATTACAATTTTTTACTGAACGTCATGAGTCTACTACCAATCATTTTGTAACCACGAAATTATCACGAACAATTTCAATTCTCAGTGTTGATTTCAATCTCGTAGTGTATACTTGTATGTAAAGTTTGCACTCTTCGACCACAATTCTTCATAATCTTTAGTCGCCGTCACGGTTTCCTTATCATTGTTGGTTGTAGCTTGTAAGCAAATCATCGTTTCTCTGCGGTACTTACGGTTCACCTTCGTTCTACCTCATTCCCGACTTTACTTGCGGTCGGGCCTTCTTATGCATCTACACTATCATGCCACGAGGCTGTTAGTCTGCCTCTACCTCTTTTCTGGTACCAATTTATAGCACATTTTTTATAGAGCAGTTCCGCCTCATCACATGGTCGTACCACCTGGGCTTGCCCTCTCTGAGTACCTCTGTTACCGGGGACACGTTGAAGGATCCCTTCACATATTCGTTTTGCACTCTATCTAGAGGCGTCACGACGCTTGCCCAGCGGAGCATCTTCATCTTCACTGTATGCAGTTGTAGTTCATACTTTTCCAAAGTTGCCCAGTTCCAGTTCAGAGCCATACAACATGGTAGGTCTCACAACTGTCTTGTATCACTTGCTTTTGGTTATTGTAGGCATTTTAGGGTCACACAGGGTACAGAATACCAGACAGAGATCTCCACTTCAATCGCCTCAGACTAACTCTGTGATTCACTTCATCATCAATGCGAGAGTCAACAGTTAGTATTGATCCAAGGTATCGGAAACCTACACCTTCGGTGTAACAGTGCCGTTGATATTGATGTCGCAGCCTACCTCCGCAGATCCTAACAAGTCGCACTCCATGTATTCTGTTTTCGTGTAACTGATATGTAAACCGTATCCTTCAATCTCCGCCATCCACACTGAAAGCTTTGCTGGAGTTCTGAATTACTTTGCTCTATCAATACAATGTCTTATGCATATAGAATATTTCATGGTATATCCTTGTGGAATCTTCAGGTTATATGGTAGTCCATTATTAAATTCGGGCTCAAACGGATGTCTGATGCACTTAAAACCACTCACTAGAAACGGTTCACTCACACCTGCAGGGCTACAAAATTGTGTGCTAATGTCGTTATAAATTTCTTCTATCAGAGAGTAATAGGCTCAAACATATAACTAACACTTTTAAATAGAGAAGAAATAACAGTTTGATTCCACTCGCTATTTGTAATATAATAAAAAAAGGCATAAAGTCCTTTGGAAAATTACTAAACCGTATTGCATATTACTGATATCAAAAAACGTTATATTTTATTAAATCCTTAAAAATTCCGAGTAATGCGCTCGAGTAGCAATTATTCCGCGCGTAATTAATAACAGCCGATTTTTTTATTGTAAAGTGCTAACTAAATATTATTCAGTTCGTTCCATATTTATTATTATTTACAAATTAATGATTTACCAAATTATTATTATCTAACTTGTCTATAATAACCTTTCTACTAGGTATTCCGTAATTTTAATATTTACTTAGTAAGTTTAGAAGAATTGATTTATCCTCTTTATTTAACTCTATATCATTCGAGGACATGTTGTTTTTTTTAAGCTTCGCAAAAGTTAGTCGTTATTCTAATATCAAATATAAGATTATCGAAGCCTGACCCGGGACTCGAACCCAGGACTTCCCGATATACAATCGTAATAGGCTAGCTGCAACACCGCCGAAGCAAATAAGTAGCCGTATAATATTGCCACTTGCTTTTTTTTTACTTGGTTAGAAATTACATTATCAGACATGCAAGCAAGCTTTTCACAGTATTTGTAATTTTAATTGTATTTAGAATCTGAGTAGTGCATTTAACTTTATTACTTCCAACACCAGTGAGATATAAAATTAAACGTTTACACGCAAATCTCTTTTAAAAGGGAATAGACAGATTTACTATAAAATAGACAAAGAATTTGCTCACCGAATGATATTTCTAAAGTAACTCTCCACGTTCGCCACTCACACCTATTGATCTCCTACCTCGCAGCACCAGCATCTATTCTCTTAGCCGGAAATGATTTTGCGACGTGGCCACTGGCGAGGCTTATCACAAGTAAGACACATAATATTTGTTATCATACCTTGATTACGAATTAAACTACTCGGCCGTATTATTTCTTTACGCCTTTTTTTACAACCAATCTATTTTGACCAGTGGTTTCTGTTCATGCCACACCAATGAAATGTTCAAGAAAATCTCATCTCATACCTTGTCCGAGGCTTCTTACAATAAGAATGTTGATGTCGAACTTTGTAGCGATAAGATTTCGTAACATTCGTACTCTAGTAATAATGTCATAATATGTGGTTAGTTCTCATTGTGCTACCTTTATAACATAGTACTAAACTAATTCAGTTATCACTTTAGGTAACTCAGACTTAGTTTTTCTTCTAATCAAATTCTATAATCGAACCACGACCTTAGCCGCAGATTTTCTTCTTGCTCTGACTTAAAATTGTAGTGCTTATAGCTCTCTGCCCGTGACATCCTAAATCCTCTCACTAAAGCCTTCATATTATTTAAAACCTTCGTCTGAACATCAACCGTTTTCATTGTTACATAGTAAGGTTCTTCCATATATTATCTATAGTCTTTGGGTTCTTCTATCCCACTTCTGATATAAGCGCAGGACGGCTAATATCAGAAGTAGGTCGTAGATGTGGGCGTGATCGTTAGTGTCTTTTGAGAAACACAGCACATTCTCAATTTAACTTAACACACTCATAACTAAGTACAACGTAAACACATTAAAACATTATATTATCAATAATAGTTCCATTATTCGGATATAAGTAATTCGTCGATGATACGTGGTGCATCGGCGGTCCAAATCTGACATTCCCCTTTTTGTCTTTCAAATAGTTCTCTAATTTAATTTCTTTTTAAAACATGCCAGTTTGTATCACCTTGCTACCATCGCTTCGACGCTTTACAAGAGTGCGCTGTCAAAGCTTGATTTCACACTCTTATCCGATAAGCTTACCCAACATCTCCAGATGGCGCACTGAGTGCGCCGTCATATTTATATTTTAACTCTTATATTTTTATCGTTTTATATAAGGAATGCCCCTATATACGTACCTATATATCAAAACACCATTAGTGGTTTGGCTAATATAAGTAACAGAGGTGCGATACCCGGATCGAACCCACATCACTCGGTTATCCAAGCGCGTTACCACTGGGCTACAATCACATATTATTATAGAAATAAAATTATAAAAAATCTAAGAATTTGGTTTCCACTTTTTAAAACGCGGGTGGAGCCGCGGGAAAATGCTAGTATTACATACGAATCATGGCACTGTCCTAAAATATGTTTTAATTAAGCTTTTTGGCACTTTGTTTAGTCACGTCTAGACCCCGAAACACAAAGAACCAAGTAATTATTAAGCTACGTGCCCACCATTATTTGCCACTTCTATGACTTTTAATGTGGATGTTCATAGAAATATTATATTCTGTTAGATATAAAAATAAAGTTGCTCTGATTTTAATACTTTATTCATTATATTAAGCTTGTTATTTTTATGATTGAATATCAGATAAGCTCCTTATAAACTTTTACATTTTTATAATGAAGTAGTGTATAAAAATGAACTATATAAAATTTTAAAACAGCGCAATTATTTATCCTCCTCCAGGGAAATTGAACAAAATCGTTTAACAAAATTTATTATAATATTTTTTAACTCCTGACGTTAAAAAGTGTATATTTATAAGTTTAACGGATGTATCAATGTGTCTGTGACATGGTAGCTACCGACAAATTCAGAAAGACCAATTTTAATTAAGTTTTTTTTTATATTATATTATTTATATAATGAATATATTATATATCAGATGATAAAACGTAAAGAAGTCTTAAATAATATTTTTTTACTGTTAGATCTAACATAAATCATAAATAACCAATGTTAAAATATGAATTTGTTTCAAATTAAATTATTAATATAATAATTATATTTACGAAAATGGTTAATATTATTATTGTAATAAAATATTATGATATTTATATCATGCCTCATTTCAACAAGCCTGCCCATTTTTAAAGTTTATTTAGCTCTACATGAAAATGTTATTTGAAACAAGCAGGCGCATTAGATGCTTTTTCTGCCTTTCATATTTCTTTTTCTCATTACTTAAATATTAGATGTCTATGCTACATATTATGATCCTGTCACATTATATTTCGAAGCTAAGATATGCTATTAAGGAATTGGTTTACTTATTGTTTGGTAGCGATATAACGGTATAGTATGATTATTACCCTACTGTGACAGAGCCTAAAAAAGGTTATGTGTTTAATCTATACATATCTGTTGACTGTTCCTATGTTGAGTTCCTATGTTAAATTGAATATTGAAAAATTGAAATTAATAGATTTTCAAAGTGACTTGTTATTTTTATTTTATGTTTTTATATTTTTTCAATATTTTTTGGAAAGCGTTATTTGGAGGGGAAATTAATTTAAAGAAAAATATTAGTCATATTATCATAAATTATACGTACATTTTACATACTTCCTACATTTATGCCATGTGGAGTTTTGGGTAAGCTTATCGGGTAAGTGGTGTGATATCAAGCTTAGACAGCGCACTCTCGTAAAGCGTGAAAGCGATGGTAGCAAGGTGATGCAAACTGGCATGTTTTAAAAAGAAACTAAATTAGAGAATAAAGTGATCTATTTGAAAGCAATGATATTTTAACTACAGATATGTTATACGCTCACTAAACAACCGAAAAAAGTGTTCCGCGCAGCACACATACACACTTTTCATTCAAAGTACATGTCAAAATGATAGAAAGGGGATAGTCGATAAAATCAATAAGAAAGAAAGAGACAGCTAGTGTTGTCAATTGCGCGTCAATGTAAACAAACATTAGTCTAGCGACCGATGACATATCAGAATATTAGGCAAATAATAGGGAATATGCATAAAATTTAATTTTGCTTGAAATATCTTTTTTTCCAATCTTTATTATCGTCACATTATGATTAAAAGGTATTTTTTTTAATTTAGTTATTATTTAAACCCTTAAAATATTGTATAAAAAGTGAATATTAACGGCGGGAAATCGAAACTTCCTAAACGCGCCACCATTGGTTGAAAGCAAAATGACGTCAGTTGTCAAAACATTGGGTTTATCGGCGTCGATATTCATACTAGACCAGGTTTAAGCAGCTTTTCTGAGAATATTTACTATGATAATGTATATATATTTTTACACCATCACAAAGTAGAGATTTTAACAAACAAAAAGCCCACTAATTTTTTTAAGAAAGCAAAAAGCTTTTCGGCGGTAGACGTAATAACGTATAGACGTGATTATAAGTTCTCCATTATAATATTTATTTAATATAATAATTTTTAGCATATATGTGCTTAAATTAACTCACCTGTGCTTAAGTTGATTGTCACTCACTATCATCACACACTTTCTTTACAAACCATGGACGCACCAGCAGCTGATCAACTTTTGAAAAGCATGGAGGAACTCTCTTTGATGTTTAGCAGTAGGATGGAAGAATTTGAAAGGAACCTACCACTTTCTGGCTCCACGGCTATGAATCCTACGGTGAAAGCTTTATCTGCGGAATATCAAACTTTCAAGGCCTTTGTCTGGAGATCTCTCAGCTTACTTAAGTCTCAGATAGAACTTGTTGTGCTTGGCATAGACCGCTTGGAAACACAGTGTCGCCGAAAAGTGCTTCTCTTCCACGGCATAAAGGAAGATAAAGATGAAGACGTGCAGAAAAAGGTTGTTGCTATATTAAGTAACAATATGAAGATGTCTGATGTAACGCCTGACTCTCTTGATTCCTGCCATAGATTGGGCGTGAAACGGGACTCGGCTCGACCTATTCTTGTGCGATTTTCAAACTTTCATTGTCGTTCTAAAGCTTGGAAGGCGAAGACAACTTTAAAGGGCACTAAAATAACAATAACTGAGTTCTTGACTAAGGCCCGGCAAGATGTGTTTGCAACCGCTCGCAATCACTTCGGGATGAAAAAATGCTGGTCTGCAGATGGGGTAATTATAGTTCTTCTTCCAGACAAAACCCGAGTAAAGATCACTTCTTCGGCAGAGTTAAAACAACTAATGAGACAATATCCAAAAAGTTCCTCAGACTCCACTAACAAATAATCAAGTATTACTTATATATTCCACATTAAATTAACATAATACATATAACATATGTTAAAATCGCTTTTAAATATTTTATTGTATGCATAATTCACTGATTTCACATTTTTTTTCATCTTTTACCATCTGTATTATAGACATGTATACCTATACTACGTTACTTCACTGAACGATATGCCTGTTAACTATAATTCTATGTTTATAATTTTTTTTTCAATGCAAGGTAGATATGTTTATTTGTTTTTGTTTCACCGCCTGCATACAATACCTTTAGATAATTTACATGTAAATCTTGACAATATTTATGTTGTGTTTTTAATGTTAACTTCATTACATTCTGGTGCGTTATAAGTTAATAATAATTTAAAGATACAGATTTACTTTCGCAGTCAACTTATGCGCGAGGATAGCATTGTATTTTAATCGTATCATAATAATATATTATTTTTTATTCTATATAATATATTTATTTTTATATTGTATCTATATTTATTGCATACCTATTGTTTTGTATAATTATGTTAGATGATGATTATTATACTTGTTCTTCTGACGACTATGAAAGTTTAGAAAATAGCAATCACAGCTCAATATCCGATTCCGAACTTCTTGAAAATAAATTATTACAAGTCTTTGACAATAAATCAAACTTCCTCTCCTTGGTGCATATCAACGCGCAGAGCCTAATGGCTCACTATTCCGATCTTCTCACATCATTTAGCACTAACACTATCGATTGTATTATGGTTTCTGAAACATGGTTAAAACCCTCAATCTCCTCCACCAGCTGTTCTCTTCCAGGTTTTCAGCTATTTCGTGCTGATCGCGCTGACCGGGGTGGTGGTGGCGTTGGCATATACCTTCGCAGTGGAATCCCCGCAAGTATTATTCCAACTCAATTAACAGAATCCCTTGAGAATCTTTTTGTAGAAATACTAATAAATCATAAAAAAATACTTCTCGGTGTCCTATACTGCCCAAACGACAAAATAAATTACTTTAACATTCTCGAAGGTATACTCGAGAGCCTTGTTCCCAGCTACGATCACGTCATTTGCATGGGCGATCTCAACACGTGTCTACTCAAAAATGGCCTGAGGGCACAATCGTTACGATCACTAATTTCGTCCGTTAACATGCAAATTCTTCCTCTACCTTCTCCCACCCACTACTTCCCTAACTGCAGACCATCGTTAATTGACTTAGCTTTTGTCTCTAACCCTGATTATGCTATCTCATACGGCCAGTTGACAGCCCCGTTTTCCCATCATGACCTAATCTATATAGCTTATAAAGTGCGCCCTCCAAAGGTTAGAGGCAAAGTAGTTCTTCAGCGTAATTTTAAGCAGATGGATCTAGAACGTTTGAGAGAGGATGTAAAAAAAATTAACTGGTCATCTATACTCGCAACAAACAATATCGACTTAATGGTAGAATCTTTAACTGCTGAGCTGATTAAGTTATACGACATCCATGCACCTGTTAGACCTGTACGAATGAAACATATTCCCGCACCTTGGCTAACACCTATCATAAAGAGAACAATGGTCAAACGTAATAGAGCTAAAGCAAAAAATAAAAAATACCCATCATTGGAAAATCTAAACACTTATAAGAAATTGCGTAACATCTGCAACAGAATGTGTAGGGATGCTAAACGTCGTTATATTCACTCTTCTATTCAAGATCATTGCCAAGCACAAGTTTGGAGATTTCTACGGTCACTAGGGGTTGGCAAAACCACAGCAACCAGTCAAGGTACTGTGGATATCCAGAATTTAAATCGTTATTTCACTTCTTCACCTGTAACTCTGGATTCTCACACCAAAACCGCTACTCTTTCGCTTTTATCTAACTATACCCCACCAGACCTTCTTCAATTTTCTTTTAAAACAGTCTCGGATAATGATGTTAAGAAGTATGTCCGCTCTATAACCACTAAGGCTATTGGTAGTGATAATCTTAGCCTTGACATGATTCTTCCCGTGCTGGAAGATATTGCACCTGTGATCACACACATAATTAACCTCTCACTTTCGTGTAATGTTTTCCCTTCACTATGGAAGCATGCAATTATCTTACCAATACCTAAAACCTCCAATCCTATTAGCCTTTCACAATATCGTCCAATATCCATTCTTCCCATACTATCCAAAGTCCTTGAATCCATTGTTCACAACCAACTTTACTCATATCTGGCCTCTCACAAACTCCTTTGCCCTTATCAATCAGGTTTTCGTCCATCTCACAGCACTGTTGGAGCACTGTTGAATGTAGCGGAGGATATTCGGTGGGCTATGGATAATACCAAGCTAACCGCAATTGTTCTGCTGGACTTCAGCAGTGCTTTCAACTCTGTAGACTTTGACATACTTCTTGGCACTCTACGCGCGGTTAACATTTCTCCAGAAGCTATAGACTGGTTTCATTCTTATCTCTTCGGGCGTCAGCAGTGCGTGAAATTCAATGATAATTCATCAGATTGGCTTGATCTCACTTCTGGCGTCCCTCAAGGCGGCGTACTTTCACCATTATTGTTTTCTATTTTTATTAATAATATATCACGTGTAATCTCTTCTCCCTTCCATCTGTATGCAGACGACTTACAGCTATATCGCCACTGTGGGCTGACTGAGTTACATGAGTCTATCCAAGCCTTGAATAGCGATCTAGCTGCTATTCAGTTATGGGCGAAGTCCTTCGGTCTTCATGTTAATCCCGCCAAATCACAGGCCATTCTCGTAGGAAGCCCCCGGCTGAGGAGCAGAGTTGAATGGAATTCAGTACCTAATATTCTCTACTCAGGGATTTCTATTCCATACTGTGACAAAGTAAAAAATCTCGGTCTGATTATGGACTGCAATATGTCTTGGACGGCTCATGTCAACGAGGTCAGCAAACGCATTCACTACACCTTCCACTCTCTCAAACGTCTCCAATTTTTTCTTCCTTTCAAAACCAAAATCATGCTTGCGCAATCCCTTCTCTTGCCTATCCTCGATTATGCTGATGTTTGCTATTTAGATGTGACTGAGGTGCTTCTTAATAAATTAGAGCGCCTCCAAAATCTAGCCATACGCTTCATCTACAACTTACGAAAATATGATCGCATTTCTGATTTTCGCGCTAAACTTAAATGGCTTCCAATTCGCCTTCGCCGTGATATGCACATCCTTTCCATCCTCTTTAATATTCTTCACGATCCTAATGCCCCTCCTTACCTTCGTTCCCGAATTAATCTGCTTCCCACATCTACACGCATAAAGCGTTCTTGCATCACTTCGATGCTCGATGTACCAAAAAGCAAAACCAGTTTTGGACTAAAATCGTTTTCCGTACGAGCTCCAATTCTATGGAACAATCTTCCTAAAGTTATTCAGGATAGTCCTTCTATTAAATCTTTTAAACATCAGGTAAAAGAATATTTTCTATCTCAGATGACTGAATAATAGTCATGTTTTTATGTATGCATGTTTATATGTATGCATGTATGTATGTATGTATGTATGTATGTATTTATGTATGTATGTATTTATAGTATGTATGTATGTATTTATAGTACGTATGTATGTATTTATATACAAGTATATGTTATTTTATATGATTTTTATTAATGTGGATTCTTATATTTATACGCACATTTCTGTTCCGCTAAGTGACAATCTTTCTGACCCCATAGGTTGGCTGGAAGAAATCTCTGTTAGAGATAAGTCCACCTTTGCCCTCGAATTATCTGATAACCATGTATTTTTGTTTTTTTTGATGTGCAATAAAGAATATATATATATTTTGACGTGAAAACTTTCGATGGAAAGCTAGGGTGCTTTTTCGATATTAAGTCAAAATAAGGTGAAAAAAATAAATATTTTAAATCAATAAAAATACAGTGTATTTAGAACATAAAAAGGTAAGTTTTCACAAAATTTCGTGAAAAATATTTTCTTTTTGTAAAAGATAAAAATAAAAAACCAAAAACTTGTTTTTTTTTAATTTTTTACATAAATTTGAGGTTATGTGAAAAAAGTGTGAATACAAAAGTTTTAGATCTTTTTATTACCTACAACATTGCCATTTAACTTTTTTCCATAGGACTTGTAGTTTTGCCGGAAATCGAGATAAACAGTTTTTTACCCTTAAAACAAGCCCCTTCCCCCTTCCCGACCTCAGATCACCCGTAATTTATTTTTCCTTTCATTTTTATAATATTAGTGGGTTTTATTCTTTTCTAGTGAGTTTTATTCTACTATTATTTTTTTGGTTTCAAAAATTATCGACACTGGTCTATACTACTAAAAAGTAGTATATGTTAGAAAATTTTTAAAACTGTGTTCCTGTGGTGTTTTCTAGTGAATCAATATTAATAGTGAATCAAGGACGGTGACTTAAACTGGTTTTATCAAAGCTTTGAACGAACGAAAAACATCTTTTCATCTTTCTTTCTTTCTTTTACTTTCGCATCGCTTGGAATATACGAAAAAACACTTTATCGGGTGTATTTCTAATAATGTTTTTGTACTTACAATACTTGTAGGAAGGTTTTTTAATTTCCTCAATGTTGTGTATAGCAATTAAAACGGAAGATATATAAGAAGTAACTGAAAAGCTTAAAGTAAAAAAGACATTCGTGTGACAAATGACGTCATCGACGTGGCGGCGCTACTGGTGGCGTTTGAACGGCTTAAATTTAGTCAATGTTTTAAATTTCACTTTGCATAAAAAATTATATATTTTCAAGACTATTTATATATTTTTCTACTTTGTAATGATGTAAAGGATGGATTTAAGTCATAAAAAAATATCATGCATATTCCCTATTGAAATATATTAATAAATCGAAGTATACTGCGTTTTTACATGTGGTATGAGATCCCTTGTGTTTTATTAACTTTGGTATCATAATTGGTGCATTTCCTAAATACACAGGATGGCATTTTTTTTAATTTTGTAGCAGCGTACCACTCGTCGCCATGCGGTGACACAGACTAAAGGCAATACGTCCTAATTAGGACGTTTTCGAGTTTTCACGATTGCGCGCTCATAACATATCTATAGTTAAAATATCATTGTTTGAAAGGCAAAAAAGGGACTGTCAGATTTGGACCGCCGGTGCACTACTATCGACGAATAACTTATATCCGAATTTGTAAACCAATATTGAGAGTGTAATGTTTTATTGTGTTTACGTTGTATTTAGTTATGAGTATGTTAAGTTAAATTGACTAAATGTACTGTGTTTCTCAAAAGACATGATCACGCCCACTACTATAACTACTTCTGATGTTGGCCGCCTACAATCTACACGTACATTAAAGTTTAATACTCTAAAGCTCTCCGTATTTAAACTTAGAATGTACACTGTACATACTTAATTAGTTTTGCTAACTTGAATTTAGCGATGATTAAGATAATAAAATGAGTGTTAAGGGTTCGTTTGTACCAAGTTTTTCAATACCGTTTTTAAAATGTTCCGAACAGTTCTTTGAATTTTTTATACAACATTTTGTTCGGAACGAAACCGATACGAGAACATTTTCAAAAACCGGTTTATTCCGCGACCGCGACCGCGCATGGACAAAATTGTCCAGACTCAGAAAAAGTTCTGGCTGGAGGGTGGGGGTGGTAATATACATGTTATTAGGGGCTTGTACTCGTTTTTTGAGATTTTATTTACGATATTTTGAATGGTTTGGCACTGGTCTTTATGCCGTATTTATTAAAGTGAAAAAAAACGTTTAAAAAACGTTAAAAACGTTTTATTAACCGAAAACGATTTAAATTTTGTTCCTCTTCAAAAACGTTTTATATAGCGTTCTGTTCAAACGAAACCATTACTAATCCGTTCTTAGGTTTTTAAGTCGAAAACGTTTCGAAAAATATACCGGTATCCGAGCCCTGGTTTGTACGTACGTTACGCACCTACTAAAACTAAATAAAAGAAAAAGTTTGAATGAAGCAAAAATAAACTAAAATAATGGTATTCTTAAATCCTCTTTCTTGGCGCCGAAATATTTGGTCTACTCTAAGCGTATTATATTGTAAGTATGTATCCTTTTGTAACATGTACTAATATAGAAGTAGTATTATAGGTTTTGATTGCAGATCTAAGATTTTGGTCTATCCGACTGTAATCTGTACATGTGCTTCATCGTGCATATCTCGATAATAAGTCTCGCCCGCGTCGTTCTTTAGTATGGATATTTTCAACTTAATGTTTCATTAAGTGACTATGAGTGCGGCGGTAAGGTTTAGACTTGGCTGGCGTTATCCAGAGCTAAAGTAACACATACTAATGTATAGTTATTTCACTTCTTATATGAAAAAAGTATGAAAGTTCAGAAAATATAAATGCTTCAGACTTGAAATGAATCGTCATGCAAATCCCTCCTAAGAAGTAGGTAAAGGTTCCAAAAAGGGGTTGGACAATGGACATACAGATTCACGGAAATGTAGCAATATATAGTATTTATATACATTATCAATATATTACACACATTTTGCCTTTTAGTATTGATCTCACAAAAATGAGATAATTTCTTCTTTTTTTTATTCTAATTTTATTTAGGGACTTTTAAGCATAATGCGAAAATGTCAGTCCCATCGTTCCCTAAACATATAAAAAAACAGCAACTTATATTTAGCATCGTTAGGTATTTAAAGCTAGAAGTTGTAAAGCATTTTAGCTGCCATCGACATGGGCTCCGACAATATGCTTTGAAATACACCCACATCCATTAAGTTTATCTCAAATTGAGAAATCAAATCACGACGTTTCTCCACGTTTCGGACACATTCCACTAGGAAGAGAGATAATTTCTTGCAATTTAAATTATTCTATATCAAATATCAAATTTCTTCAAAATTTGTTCCGTATATAATATAGATAGTCAGACGTTATAAGTTAGAATATTATTATATGTATATATTTGATAAATGTTTCACAGAAAGTATCGACGTTTATATCTCGCTTGATCTCACACACTGCGGGATGGCGCACCCACGTGCTGGACGCGGCTAGCCAACGCGCGGGTAAATGTGGCCCGCTGTTCGCTGTCTTTGCGGCCCTTAGATCTCTCGTGTGTACTCAGTATGTTTCTGGCTTGGTAAGTTTTATATTTAAGAAATTATTTCATTTTCAAGGAAATCACAAATTTTATTAAAATTTATGTACTTGTAACTTACTTTTTAAACTAGCCAACTATATATTATTAGTAGAACAGATTATATAATATTGTACTGCAATAGATACTGTTTAGTAATTATATATAAAAGTTATAACTAGTAACATTTTAGACAAGACATTTTCGGTTCGCAATAGCTAGGTAGGTATATAGAATTCAAAGCGCCAGAAACCAAAAATCGATATAAATCCAAACTTATTAATGTATTATTAAATAATACATATAGACTTTAAAAAAAAATTAATACACATATTCGACAGTAGTTAATTTATATAGGTATATATTCATTGCGAATCAACCTCACGTCGCTTGAGTTCATCCCTAGGTACAAACTTGTTGTAGTAAAAAGTATCCATGTGTTGATCCGCATAACCGGCTATCACTATACCACATCAAAATCTGTCAAGTGGTGCAGATGCAGAGACAGACAATTACCCTAAAAACTATCGAAAAGATTCGATATCGATTGGCGTCTGTATCGATGTTAATGTCGTAATCATCAATTAATAAGATATTCATAAAAAATATTTTCGAATAAGATTTGACACAGTTAAAATTTGATAAAAAATATATTCTAAAATTCAAAATACAATGTTCATTTCAATTCAAAATGCCTGTTCAAAATACATATAAACTTTTTGTTAACCTTATTTTCGTGGCTAATACCATACATTATATTAAATATTAAATGTATTAAGTTTATACTTTAAATAATAGCCTTTTTGACGTTTTTATGCTTTTACTGCCTCTTCTTTCTAGTTGTAATTGCCCATTTCAGCCTTTAATCGGAGTACCCATAGAATAGAAATATTTTTAAATACAAAACAATTGTACGCAGTATTTTATTTCTAGTACCTAAAAAGAAATGGTTGGAAATTCTGGTACATCTTTTTCGTGAAACTATTTAATTATTTATTTAGGGAAGTGAAACTACTTAATTATTTGTTCATTAAAATTTCTTAAGAACAAAATTCTGCTATAATGTTTTCAAGTTATTATTTATTAACAATATGGTATAAAACAAGCTTTTTAATGTATATACCACATTGCTTGTGCAAAGACATTGTGTACTTAGGGTCTCCTTTTCATTCCTACATACGAGTAGGTACTTGTTTTCACGACAAATATTAGTATTGGATTTTCAAATTATCTTAAGTGTAAAGAAAAATTTGAAAAAGAGCTTGACTTTAATGATTATGTATTATTAAAATATACCTTAAATTATTGAAGTTATACTTCTTTTGGCGCGTTAGGTAAAATTGATGAGAGTAAATTTTTACGATGCGCGCGCACACCGTCACGAAAAACCGACACCCTGAAGTTAGCTATAGTCTACATTTTAGTTTTTTCTGCAAACGTAGAATAAGGCGAAAGATAAAAATTTTACGCCAAAGAAGTATAACTTCCACCGCGTGTACACAAGTACACACACACTTTTTTTATTATATAATACTAAAAAAATATATATATATATTATGTATTCCTAGTATTTTTATATTAGATAGTGAACATTAATTTCCTTTACAGCATGGCTGGTGGTTTTGTGGATTCCTTTTAGGGTTTGTATGGTGTACGGTATTTACACCGCTGTGTGTAAAGCTATGGAGGGCCTACAGTAAGAAGCTTAGAGCTTTGGAACAGTTATCACTGGCCAGCTTAGGGTAAGTTTCGCATACACCACACAGTTTGTTTTTAATTTCTAATTCGTTTTTCAGTATATAACATTAGTAACCATAAAATAAATATTTCTAAATGAAGAGCTTATTGTATAATAAAATCTTTACGAAATTAAAACTCACAAAAGAAATAGTGTTAATGATGTAATCGACGACATGCTTGGCTCAGTTTGTATCGACCCTACTTGCTTTGCCAGCGGTCGCGGGTTCGAGGCCCGCTGGGGGCATTCATTTGTGAGCACAGTCATTGTTTTATATTTATAATATCTATATATTAAAGTTATATATTATGTATAGTGTATACCTACAAGGTATACATTTATGTCTGTGTACAAGAAATTATTATAATATATTCTTTATATAGTCGAATCCTTTATTTTAATAAGCAATTTATAGGTACTCTTCATTTAACAATGTTTTAGTTCATAAAGTTGGTTACATTGGATGTTGTTGTATAATCTAACCGCAGTACATTATTAATTACGGAGTAATTGATGGATCGTTTATGTTAACGAGATTTTAAAAGTTTATTAAAGTTTTAAATTAAAATTTATTATTATATTGTGTTACACGTTATTTACACAATTGTAGATTTTATTGTAAATTAGATTTGCTTCGAAGAAAACGTCTAAAACCATAAAACACACCACGGGACTTTAGTTCCGGTTGGCAGCAAACTCATTTCCCATTTTTGTGCAACACAATGCAGCTTTCTTTGTAAAAGAACTTTGAATCGAAAATATTTTTCTAAAATTCAAATACGCTTCGTTAAATATAACTAAACTATGTATCTATATACAGTGTATTAACAATTGCCCGGCTTCAACTACTTGTTTAAATTGAAACGATACTATTCGTTATTCCTATCATTACAATATTAAAAATTCTGTTAAAATGTATTAAAAATCCGCAAATGATAATAACAGGATTTAGAGGTGTGAGACTCGGTTTCTCCGCATCACTCGGTTATCCAAGCGACTGGACTATCACTGTCTTAATCGTAATATAATTTTACTATTTCAATACTCAAATTCGAAAGTTTTCATATTCTAAGTATTTTTTATGATCATCATGTGGAAGATCAGAGGTGAATCCGTCAGTCGCATGTAATTTTTTATTTAAATTTTCTATTTATGGTATCGCTATAACACAGATATGACTAATAAATTTGGAACAGACAGGAACCCGGAACACCTGCAACAGCGCCCTGCGACGACAACAACTGGAACACACCAGGGTTAGTACTAGGCTTTATTATATCTTCTTCTTAATATATAATGTAATTCTAAATTTATAAATATAGTACGTATTTACATTATACGACTAACTTTCATACTTTTTACCCATAAATTACCGATATTGTACCCATTTAACGATAATTATGTCTTAAAATATTATTAAAACTCACATTGCAGATGTGATAAATTCTGATAAGGACCGAAACTTAGCAAGAAGTAAAACAACGTCCGAAGTAGAAGCCTTTTCCATACTTTGCTGTTTAAAAGTTTCGTTAAAATCCCAATTAAAGTTAATTAAATTTATTTTCAATATTTTCCACCTTTCGTACTTAATAACTATATTATACATATAGAAGAAAAAGCCGGAGCTATTTTTCATAAATATAAAAAAATATATTAAAGGTGTAGAATTGAAGGTTCCCAAGGAAATATAGATCCGACAAAGATATTAAAAGTGCAATTAATAAACTGACTTCATAAAAAAAGTCTATATACTTAATATAATCTGTTTTTGTTTGAACCCTAATTATTTTAAATAAGTTACTACGCTTTATTAATAATTTAGTTCCCTTCCTTAAAAGCCTCGTGTAAATTTTGATATCCTTGTTGACTTGGGAATCATCGAAATAGGAATTTGCACGAGACAAGCTAAAAATCGCTAAATTCGCTCAAGAGAGAAGAACGAGTCATGAAAAACTTTTGGTTTCTATTTCGTATCTATGTAGGGTAGGTATACTCGTTAAATATAGCTTTATAAAGAAAATGTTTGAAAATATATCTTATTTTACAATAATATTTTACAATAATAAATAAATACTATGACTTTTAACTTATGTTATATGTATGTATGTTAGTTTGTAGTGTAACATCCATATTAATAAATAATAAAAATCTGTCTGTCTGTTTGTTACCATTTTAATTAAAATTAAACAGCTGAACAGATTTTGATAAAATTTGGCAAAAGCATAATAGTAAATATTTAGCGTCATATTTTTAAAAACAATTTTTTATCTCTTTCTGTATTTTGTCTAGATTTATACATTTATTGTATGGTTAATGGTATTCAATTAATCAATAATATATACATATTATATTACTTAAAATTTATATTATTATTGTTGCTTTTTTTAAGTAATATATTTGATAATTTCAATATTCGCTATCGTAATAGCTCGAGATGTCTACATTCCTATAGAAGCTTTTGTACATATTTATAATACTAGATCAAATATCAAATAGCATCCTTCAAAAGCTTTGCCCTTAATAACTTTAAAGACATTAATCTAACTACATAGTATGTTATTACATTAATATTGATCAACTTCATATAATGTATCTGGCACTCATTTTCCAGACCACCACCGCCACCTAGAAACGACAGTTGGTGATTATTCATTTACTTATATGGAAAGTGGATCAGATATTGATTCAAATAAAAGTATTGAAGTGGATAGAATATCATATTCTAGCACAAAATTGTACGATAAAAATATGACGAAATGGCCCTGAAAACGACGCCCGGTTTAAAGACGACCCCGTGAGGAATATTTTTT
This sequence comes from Boloria euphrosyne, assembly GCA_951802675.2. Classification (NCBI taxonomy): domain Eukaryota; kingdom Metazoa; phylum Arthropoda; class Insecta; order Lepidoptera; family Nymphalidae; genus Boloria; species Boloria euphrosyne. The sequence goes on along the minus strand of OX637879.1, from coordinate 5,231,655 downwards.
TAAGAATTCATTACATATTATTTTCTTATCAAAATCTTATTGAGAATATACAGATTATGGATATTTTTGGACTTTTTGTTAAAGGAAATACAAGGGCCTCGTCCTATTTAACTTTTACTGTACCTCGTAGTAAAGCAATATGTTTTAGATGGAATAAGCTTGGCGGCTATTAAAATAGTCAATGAATTAGATATTTTATTTAAGACAGTACTAGTATGTGTACAGTTTTTGATGACTTTTGATTTCAACAGTCCCCTTAATCGAAATGGCAGTCAATTTTCCAATAATATAGTAATACTTGTGTTTTTAAAACTGCTATGATAAGTAGGTATGTTATAATGTATTTTTAAAAATCTCACTTTTGCAAAATATATGATTATATTAAAGAAATCGGTTGTTTTGAAAAAAAGCTTTAGAATGTATCGCCCACTAGCCCACTGCTGTAGGTACCAGGGTGGTGGGTAAAATCCATATCCCTAAGTAGAAAAGTAGTGAGAGCTAAAAAATGTTCCCTTAAATCCATCCATTGTGTAAATTTTCCAAGCTTTTAAGAATAATATTTTCTAATTATATTGAGTCCTGTAATTAATAATTAATAAATGTTTTGTTAGTGTTTGTTATAAATGTTACATTTTCATTTGTAAATGTGTAGTAAAATTAATTAAACGCCTCATTCCTGATGTGTTGTTTTATTACATACTTATTTATAAAAATACCAGTAATTAATTAACGTGGATAAATACTTTGCGTATAAATTAAAAGGTTTTATGTAACAATAATATTATAAAGAGGGGAAATCTAGAAATTTACACTAACATTAAAAAGAAGCAGAGTTTGTTTGTTTGTTAGAACGCCCTAATATCAGGAACTATTAAACTGGTTTGGAAAATTATTTTTGTATCAAATAAACTGCATATTGAGAAAGGCTATACGTAGATATAAGTGTATATACATCAACATATTATGTACTCATGTATATATTATGTATGTATGTATAGTCTATCTTTTGAATACTACACAAGTAATCGTTCATTGATTATTATTATTATGTTGTGTTAAACATTATTTATTTGATATTTGTTACCATAGTAATAAGTAATATCTGACTAAACAAAAATAAAACTTTTGTTTTTGATTTTTACATGATATATGTACACGTAAGTACAAGAAACAAGCTTCCCTTAGTACTTAGTTCAACTGCCTCGGTGGTGTAGTGGCTAGCATGTACGGTCACACACCGAGAGGTCCTGGGTTTGAGTCCCGGGTCGGGCCAAGTTTAGTTATTGAATCTTTCCGTTTCCCTCAGTAACAGCCCGGAGTTGGGAAGTTGGTGGTGGTTCACCCCCGTGCCTCGGAGAGCACGTAAAGCCGTCGGTCCTGCGCCTTAGCTCTCACTGGTCGTGTCGAGTAGTCGTCCCACCGGAGTATGAGAGTGATAGGAATAGAGAGTGCACTTGTGTCTGCGCGTACACTTGTGCACTATAATATCTCCTGCGTACTTGGCCAGTCTCAATGAGATTGGCCGCCATGGCCGGAATCGGTCGGAGAACATTATTATAGTACTTAGTACTTCTCCTTATTTGAAATATGTTGTGTGTGTGACTTCAGCCCTTTTTAACGTTCCACTGCTGGGCACGAGCCTCCCTTCAATACGAGGGGGATCAGGCCATAGTCAACCACGCTGGCCTAATGCGTGTTGGCAGACTTCACATCTTTCGAAGACTTGCTAGGTTTTCTTAGTCGGCTTCCTCACGATGTTTTCTTCATCGTAAGATAAGTGGTAATCGTGATAGAAGTGATTCGCATATGAAAATATCAGAAGTGCGAGACCCGGATTTGAACCCGCATCACTCGGTAATCTAAGCGAGCGCGTTACTACCACTGCCTATATGATTTGAAATATATTAGAAACTATTTTAAAAGACAAGAGTGTAATTTAAATACTTTATTTATAGGCACAGTGGAATTCGTCCATACTGTGGCTTAAAATAAAGGCAACTATGTAAACTTTATAATTAGCTTTTAAGAGAGCGGGCGTCCGTGGTTTATCCAGTGGCCAGGCACTTGCATATTAACAACACGTGTGACCTACAAAGGCTTTATAGTCAAAATATCATTACTAGATTCAATTTATGATACTGTATAATAATACATTCAAACACGAGCTAACATTTTCTATGCTACACGCTGTCGGTGTTTGAATTCAAAAATACTCGTAAATCATATTTATCATATAATATACTCGTATGTATTATTTAGCTTGATGACACCTTTGGCTCAGTTTGTAGAGACCTTACTTGATACGCCAGCGGTCGCGGGTTCCAATCTCGCTGGGGATTTCTTGAGCTCGAATGTTTGTATGCACTAGTCATGGGTGTTTATAATTATAATATATTGTATGTATTCAAATTTATATATGTTTAGTGTATCAACTATCTGGTATTCGTTAAACGAGGATAATAATACTGACGTACCTACAGCTAATATTATTATTAAAATATATATTTTATCTTGTGAAATAATTTCTGTACTTCTATTTCCGATAGCTTCGTTGAATTTTGTTTGTCATTTCCCGCCTCTATTGTACTTTTCCCTGAATGAGGTTCAACTTTTATAACTTACACTTCTCGGCATTCAATCTTTCTTTGTTTCGGTCGAAAAACAACTATTTCAACATGTTATGAACAGCCGTGGGTATCGCAACGATAAATATAAGGCGTAAAACTTATAGTACTGTGACCCAAATAAAATGGGTAAATATAATACTTTATAGCACCCTACCTGTTACTATCAAAACAAGGATTCTATAGACGGAAGTGGAAGCCATAAAAACATGCCTCGCTGATGTCTGACATTTAAGCATTGGCATTGGGCCAGATCCGTTCATTATGCGATATTTGAGTATTGGCATCGTTGATATGTTCTACATGAGTCCATATTGGCGAGTGCCTCTGCCAACTTTATAACATTTAAAATTACACTTAGTCTAATTTCAAAATATACGGGCTGTTCTGATTGTTTTTTTTTTAATTTAAAATCTATTCTAGACTTAATGTCTATTATTTTCTACGAGACAATGTTATACCATTATAAATATAGAATTGCATTATACTTTCATTTATAATAGAATTGCATTTTTAGCCTGTGTACTAAATGGATTTTTCAATAAAAGTATATCTCAAATATAATCTTAAAAGCGATCTTAATTGCATCAGATGCAATTTAGGTATAAACAAATAATTCCATATTATGAATTTCATCATTCGTTTGGTCATTGGTTTGTGACATTTACAAACTGGGCTTTTAAAGTACGTTAACGAACTGTATCTTACTCCGCCCTATTACCTCAATAACAGAATTGGTTTGATTGAGGTACTCCGGATAAAAGTAACTCGAGTGAAAGGCAAAATGCTATAAGAGTTGCACCACAGGTAAAACTTTTATGTGAGTACGATACAGTACTAGTAATGTTGTTTAAATTTTAGAATCTTTGATAGTCGTATAAAAATAACATTTCCATTTTTAATTAATATTTCTTTAAGTATAATGATGCAATTCTTGATTTTATTTACTATTTGCTTACAGAATATCAGTTTATTTAAATCTAGGTCAGCACTTGTAAAATTAAAAATGTGATTGCTTTTTATAATGAAATCAGTTCCTACCGCTCCAATTAAAAGAGGAAACCTAGCCCTTCTAGAGTAATCTGTTTAGTTAGTTACACAAGAGGCGTAATGATCCGCCAAGTAGATCTTGACCGGTTAACATTTTGGCATAGCTTTAACCGTGTTGCAACACTCAGATTAACACCGGCTATTGTCATTAGTGCTATAATTTATCACATTCATGTCTAGGACGAGATTACTTATATATAAATAGTACCCTTGATATGACGCGAAGATAGATATTTCGTATTATGAGTCACTTCTCCGTGATTATTATCTATGTATTGCATAATGTAAGCCTTGGACTTACCGATGTTTATTTTTCAATCCAAGTTTAATTTTTTTAACAATACCAATGCCAAATTCTAGCAAATGTATCTCGAGGTTATTGCAAAATAATTAAGTGTAATGCAGTGTATTTTTTTCTTAAATTTCAAACCAACATTGAAGTTATCTATTTAAACTATTGGTATAACTGTCTTTAGATTTTGTATAGCGTTAAATGTTTTAATCTTTGTTGCTAATGAAATAATTAAATCGTTAGGGAGCGCCCGGGCCCGAATTTACTCGTACTGAATATCTGATTGCCTTAAGCGGGTTGGTTGCTTCCAAAGTAATCTGTTAATACATAAAGCTGAATAATTTGTTTTTCTGTTCCTCGAATGTGCTAATCTTAAACATTGCCAAATTTAAAAGCTCTTTGTGTATAATAGATTTTTCTTTCTTAGATTTAGATTACGCGAATATTCGACCATTATAAGCGAAACTACCTTTTCGGATTTTGTCGCGGATTTATTTTGATTTTTAGTTGCCGACGTTTCGAATGCTTTACAGCAATCATGGTCACGGGAGAGACTAAGGTATTTGACGTCTCATAGGTTTATATACTTGTTACAGACAGTGCCTACCCACAATTTACAAAATTTTTCTCCATTTTCAAAATTTTTGTTTTTGTAACACAATACTATGATCATTTTACATACTACATAGTACACAATACTATGATCATTTTACATACTTCATAGTTAGATAAAAGTTAGTCTAGATATAAAAAAAGTTTAGATTTAAAGTAAAACATGTAATTGTTATGAAATATAAGTCATAATAACTCATCTCACCTTGGCCCAAAAATTTTGTATTTGCCAGTTAGTTAAATATAGTGCTATCGAAAGTAATTCTTATAAATACATATGTATTTTAGTTTAACTCTATTGTAAGTACATTTCATAAGTATATCCCTATTTAACGTCCAATTGCTGGGCACAGGCTTTCCTTCAATATGACTTAGTAGTCGATGACAAAGTGTGTGGTGGCAGACTGCAATAGCATTTTTCAGGCATACAAGTTTCTTAACGATGTGTTCCTTCACTGTAAGACAAGTGTCAGTGTCAGTCATGTTCGACATGATTCACTTATGAAAAAATCCGATGTGCAAGACCCGGAATTGAACCCGCTTCACTCTGTTTCTCATGTTGAACATTAACATTAGGCTACCACTTGTTAATTACAATGTAAATAATTTACTGTTTTTAGTTTAAGATTTAAATAGATTGACACCATAGAGGTAACTCTTGTTATGAACAAACAACTCTCTTGTTGTGTAACATTGGCATTGGGTTTACTAACCAATCGATTACAATGTGACATGTAGTAAATATAATAGTATTTATTAATTTATTACAAAAACAACTATTATGTAACGTGCATGCATGTTTAGATTTTTTTAATTCTCTCTCTCTCTCTCGTCTTCTCAAATGTACATGAGATTGGCGAAGTAATATGCGCTCATCTGGCACGCTTAGAAGTCATTAAAATAGAATTGAATTTATATATAATAATACTAGCGACTCACCCTCGCTTCGCGGTTCGTCCCTAGCTCGTACCCTGTTTTAGCGTACAATTTTTACAAACTTTAAATCTCTTACTTATTTATATCTAATCAAAAATCCAAATAATAAGTTTCAAGATTGTAGATTTAAAAATGACGTAATTTACATACAAACTGTCATCCTATATATATATATATATATATATATATATATATATATATATATATATATATATATATATATATATATATATATATATATATATATATATATATATATATATATATAGACTACGCTAAACGTATACATAATATTTTATGTATTTATTTTGCTTTATCTTTATATGAATTATTATAATATTACTTAGCTCGACATCGGTTTATTGAATTCATATCATCGTCAGTTTAGTGCTAATTAATGCTGCAAAAAGTAAATTTTACGCTGCAGTGGATTGATCAAAAATTAGAAAACTGCCAGCTTTATATTAAGCTAGCAGTGTCGGCCTCTTACAACGCTAACCGCATAGCACAGCATCAAATCAAACTAGTATTAATTTAGTGCCTAATTAGTGCTGGCCATTCGTGAAGACAAATATAAAAATTTATAGTTTTTTTCTATTTTTATAGAACAAAACTTGCAAATTTAATTTAGCGCCTGATTTTTCGAAATAGCAATTGATTTATATATATGTAGAAGGCTTTATGATATTACTTATAATGTTACGTAATATCAATTATCATAAAGCCTTCTACATATATATTATTAATAAATAATATAATATATAAATCAATTGCTATTTCGAAAAATCTGGCGCTAAAAAGTTTTGTTCTATAAAAATAGAAAAAAACTATAAAATTTTATATTTGTCTTCATGAATGGCCAGCACTAATTAGGCACTAAATTAATACTAGTTTGATTTGATGCTGTGCTATGCGGTTAGCGTTGTAAGAGGCCGACACTGCTAGCTTAATATAAAGCTGGCAGTTTTCTAATTTTTGATCAATCTACTGCAGCGTAAAATTTACTTTTTGCAGCATTAATTAGCACTAAATGAGCACTTAATAACTGCAAGTGTGTTATGTGGTTCTGCCCACTTGACCTTGCTAGCTTAACATACGTTCGTCCACGAATACATTATCAGTTCATCAGTACATAGTACATATAAATAAAATTGAAGCGTCTGCTTTTAATTTCAAATTAACAGCTTTTTATTTAATATTAGTAATAATAGGAATGAGTGAAATAATCTCAAAAAAGATTGTACGTAAACAGCGAATGTAATGTTTATTGAAATAAATCCTTAAATAGAGTCAAGGGTGACGACTAGTTTATTTACAGAAAGGATGTAATGTAATCTGACCACGTACAAAACATCTCTATATTTGTACTTCTCGTAAGCTCTGTGTAAGGTATTAGTCGGAGAAAGTTCTACACATAATTTAATTCCAATTTTACGTATATTTTAACATTACATTAACAGAATTAGGTTTCATTCTGTGGGCATTTAATATTACAATAATTTATTTAACGGTGAAAGTTTACTAATATGTAAAAAGGTTACCCAGTCGCTGAAATTCAACCAAAATCGATTTTTAGCCCAACCAGAAGCCACCTAAACCAAAAGACAAATAATATTTTCAATTAAAAAAAAACTATCAATAAAAACTTTTCTTACTTTCCTCTTAATATAACACTTAACTCGTCAATAGCTATTATTGACAAATATAACCCCATAGAAACCCGTGAGAACTGCAGAAGTGATGAAGTGATGGGACAAAATACAACGACAATGTTGCTTTAAATACATTATCCACCTATATGCTTACAAAGATTGAATAACTTAAATCACATATGAAAACGCTTTTGAATTATTAATGCCTTACTTCTCCGTAACATCGAATCTGTTATAAGGCTATATCCATATTGTGGAATATAATAAAATATGCTTAAAAATAAATTTTTCAAGTGGTAGTGCCATGCTTGTTACCTTCGTGTAGCAGCCGAATGGGCCGGCACGCCCCGTATAGTACCACTCTCTCACAAAAGACCGACGTGAAGTGGCAGCTATGCTGTCGCGTTTTGTCCGGTAAGTGAGAGTCCGGGAGGCCCACTCCCCATCCCTACTCCCGTCCTTCTCCCTCCTCCCTCCTTCCCTTTCCTGAAAGGCCGGCAACGCATCTGCAAGCCCTGTGGTGTTGCAGATGTCCATGGGCGGAGGTGATCACTTACCATCAGGTGAGCCTCCTGCCCGTTTGCCCCCTTTGTCCCATAAAAAAAAACACGAGTTACTAGACCAAAAACTATTAAATTAGTATAAAAAGAAGAAAAAGGAAAAACGTTTATACTAAAACAATGAAAATGAGCATATTTTTGTGAACGTGAACTTTATATTTATGTCACGTCGCTTTATAGGCATTACATTTTGCAATCAGTTTGTCACATGTCTTTAACAGCGTGTACCTATTAACATGTATTAACTTTCATGCTAAAATGACTTTGAAATTATTATTTAACTACTTCATTAATCACTTGTAATTATTAGTAAATTTCATATAATTAATTGTACGGCATTTGATTTAAACCTGTGTAAATGCATTTTTTATTATATGCATCTAAATTCTTATGAAGTAAGAATACTTACGTACTTTGAAATATGTCTCGTTTTTATTCACGAAGGAAGAATTTGCTCTCCCGTTTTTCTTCTTTTTTCTCTTTTTTTCTACTAGTGTCGAGATACTAACCTATTAAAGGTAGTACCGAACATCCGGTTTTAGAATTAAAAAAAATCTTATAACCAGCTTTTCGGATTTTATTGCAGATTTAATTTGAGTTTTAGTTCCCGACGTTTCGAATGCTTTACTTTAAATCTAAGGAAGCATTATCAAATAACCAGGTAGGTTTTGTCGGGATGTAAGTGACAACATAGTAATTAATTACCAACTAATTATACCTTTTACATTTAGACTAATAAGTGCTAAGTTATCTGGGTCGAACCACTCGCCACCTATTCTATTTTGTTGTTACTATGTTAGTGATAAGGTATGTTTCGCGAGCGTACGCAGGCTCTTAATACCAAGAAGCAGTCAATTTTATTGAAACAAAATATATTATGCTTTACGTACTCTTTGTGGCAAGAATATGTAACATTTCCAATTCATAAAAGCTGAAGAGAAGAAAGAAATCTTGCAGTTAAATACTTTACCCAACTCGGAACTCAAACTAAGGAATTAAGTTTTTGCATTTAAAATAAATCAAGCGTCCAAAATCAACGAAACAATGAAAATAATGTACCGTTTAAACAATCTATGACTAAATCTATAAAGATGTACATTGTACACTTGCCAACTCTAGTTAACATTTTGCCAAAGAGGGTCTTCTGTCTTCATTAATATGCTGTGCCAATTTGCATTTTTATTTATTTAAAATATTCAACCAAAAACTTTTATTATTAAATTTACTCCTTGTCGTTTAGATGCATCATTCCGTAAAATCCCACAGCTGGGCACTTTAACTCGAGGGAGATTTGACCATTGCTTTCCGTCGCCATAATAAAAAACCTAAGTAGTAATCATGATGGAAATGATTCGCACATGAAAATATCAGTGGTGAGGCCCTGTGGGCTTTGAACCCGCTAGCGAGCGTGTTACAACTCGGCTACCCCTGTCTTATTTATACATTAACTAGCACTTCCCGCGGCTCCGCCCGCGTTCTAATCACTATTAAAAAAAATAGGGAATACTGGTAGAAGGATGAAAATTTAGGATTATAAGTATTTTTTGATTTGAAATCATAAAAAATAAAAATTTGCCAAATTTTTTCTAATTTAATTTAATCTGGTCTAAAAATAAAAAAGTTCCGAATTTGCATAATGGTTAATTATTATTATTAAATCAAGCATATAAATCACATAAATAAATATAATAAATATGTTGGGATATTGTTACGCTCAGCGCCATCTAGTTCCGTGGTAAGCTACGAGGCTTGTGTTACTGATACCAGAGAGTTAATATACTACACATATGTAACTTAATTAACTTGAAATACATGCATATTATAAATATAAACTACCATAACTGGAGTACAAATTATAAATATTCGTGCTCAGCAAAAAAATGCCCCCAGCGAGACTCGAAACCGCGACCGGTAGCGCAGCATGTAGTGTCACTACAAACTGAGCTAAACGAGTCATATACTTTTGACCATAACACTCACTAACAAATTATATAAAAATAAATTTATAAAAAACAATAACTAAAACAGACACCAGTCATTGACCATCTTTAGTCGCATTTGTTATAAACGTTATAACCTTCACGTGACTGATCTCGTGATCTTAAGACATTAACCCAAACTGTAAATAAATAACGGATATAGTGTCATAATATGTGGATGCGGCATATTAAAAATTAAAGAAATAGTTTTAAATTATCACTAAAAATTGCAAAAAATTCAAGAACGTAAAAACAAATATATATTACTTAAAAATAATATAAAATACATAGTTATTAGTTAGTAAAGTACTTCTATTGATGTTTTCGAGTCCTTTTATTCGTTTTTGAAATATTCTAGTATTTACTGCATACAAAATTTACTGCGTAGTACAAAAGCATATGAAACATATTAATGTTATAGTCGGCCAACGGATGTGACAGCCAGCCCAAGCTGCCATACACTCGCTTGGGACACGTCAGCCAGGGTTGACGCGCTTCAGTAGTACAGTACTATACATATTATCATATTATTTTACCATATCCATTGTTTTCTTCTTCGAATCTCAGAAAAAGCTCTACTGAATGAAGATGAGTGCTTACCTTGAACTTCTGTTCTAATGCCAATAAACTACTAAAGTCAGCGCACGCGCATATTTGTAATGTTACATAATTGAAGATTGATTCATCTCCTCTTGATCTTGGTGAATAAAACCTAGCACGAGCGTATATATTTACATAATATCTTAGTATAGCTAAGAAAACTAAGTTTCTACGTTTTCTAAGTTTTAGTGCAATGGAATGGCAAAGAAATTACAGTCGTTTCTTCTTTCTCATAATAGCTAAATATTTTCAATATTCATGTATTATTATAAAGTAAATATATATTATATAAAAAATCTTTGTAGGTATGTTACAACGAAAATTGACTAAAAACTTAAAGTATTACTAAACAAAGTAAAAACTACTGAACCGATTTAAATGAAATACTTTTCAAGGCGAAAAAAAGGCTGTATAGGGTTGAAATACTGGATGAACGTTTGTAAGGACATTACGTCATTAATTAGTTAGCTAGAACTTTGAAACTTATTTTTTGGGCTTTTGTATAGATAAATAAGTAAGACGTTCAAAGTTTGTAAACATTTTATACTAAAGGGGATACCTAGGGGATACCTATATATGAACCCGAGCAAAGCGAGGGTGAGTCGCTTGTATCACATAAAGTACAAACTTGAGCAGTCTTTCAATAGAAAGATCTTTATATTACTATCGCAATCCTTAATACATTGACTACCTTTCGATATGCTATCCCGATCAATTCAGTTGGTTATGCAACGGTTCGTTGACCTTTCGCCACAAAAGTATCGATCTAGATCCAGATAACTACGTGTGTCTACGCACGACCATGCCCAGTTTGCGAAACTACCGTTTAAGAGTCATGATGATAAATACTAGTTGCTAAATCCTTCTTTGTCGGCTTTAAGTAGAACAATTTCAGGTAATTTGAAATTTAATAGAATGTAAACAATTTGAATCTCAGAGCTCTTAATTACGAAAGTCCGAATATAGATAAAAAAGTTGTTTATTTATTTGTCATGTCTAATTATCTCCAAAACAAATTTGTCGAATTAAATAGATTTTTACGGATGAATAGAAAATTTAGACGAGTATTGAGAGGCTATATTGTTACCGTATTATGTGAGCGTATACGTTGGCTTCGAGTTTAATTGATTTCGATGCCTGTTTTATTTGTATTTACTTCAAACAAATTAAAATTATATAGATGTACCAGAAAAAAATATCTAATTACCCATAATAATTGTAAATTCTTTTATTCGTAGCAAGTGAAGAAATATTCGTTCGTAAATTTTTTATCCAACAATTTTTAAATTGATTTAACTTTCATAAATGAAATGAATAATTCACATAAAATAAATAACCTCCATGTAAAAAATGTTTAAATATCAACACAAACACGTTTGAGGTATGGTATTTATAGATTTGCCAACATATATTACTATATAAAAATATAAAAAAAATCTGAGTATATCTGTCGGTCTGTATGTCAAATATTAATTTCATGTACCTATAAGTGAACTATTTGTCATATGAGATGAACGATAAGGATATCGTTTTGACGTTCGTAATTTATATGTTACAGATTTCTTAGGGATAACTTAAAGGTAAAAATATTTACATATTATAGACCTGAATAAGCTATCAAAATTAAAAAAAGCAACAAAAATCCAGTCTTTTACTCTTAATATTATGTTCCCAAAAAAAACAGGTAGTTAAAAATTATAAAAACCATTTTCCAGAAATGTTCAATGTAAAAATTGACAACGGTTAGAATTTGGTTAATGTATAAGAAAATGGGTTTTATTTGCTCTATTAATTATATTTCAACAAAATAAACGTTTTAGGCATAAAATTTATTAATTAATGTTTAATATCTATCCATAAAAGCTTATAAAAATATATACAATCTAGCAGAGACAAGTAATGGTTACTAACTCGTAAGTTTAATGGAATTCATATTAAAACACTATAAAATATGATTAAAATTACAAGAACGCAATTGACAAATTTATCAGTTATCACATGCAATTAATGATATAACATTCTCTACAAAAATGCCATTACATAGAGCCGATATGTCTGATATGACCATGTTATTTATCATTCGTATCGTATATAAACGTCAGATTAAGCATGCAGTAGGGTTCAAAATGTAAATTATACATTGAAATACGATCTTTACGTTCTTTTTTATAAAAGTTATATTTGCTTAAATACTATATCATGGTCACGATAATGATGTAATTAGTACATATGTTTCGACTGCCGGCAAATTCTGTGCAAAAATTGTGAAACCCACGTGAATTTTCTAGATATGAGTAAAATTATATTTCGGACTTTATTTTCAGAGGAGAAAGTGTTACTTACGCTTACTCTAAAAGGCTACAAATAATAAAACTGTAAAAGAATACAAAAAGTATTAAGTAAGAACTTATAATTATAAAAAAAGCAAGTGGAATGATTTTAATAGTTTCTAAAATTCAACTGACCTTAAATATTTTAACTCAATCGGTTTAGTCTTTTTGGATATGAGCAAGAAAACAGATAGCCAGACAGACAAAAACTTTTAAATTGTGTAAATTGTATGTTGTTATTTTCTTAAATATAGCATATTATATACTTTAAATAATATTGATTAATGAGAATAGACGAATTAATTTAGTTTTTGGTTTAGGCTACCTCCGAAATGTTATATCGTAGATTACCTACTAGATATATATACGTTATTCATATTGTAACAAACTCAGTTTATTGACTAGACTATACGTTTTTCATATTGTAACAAACTCAGTTTATTGACTTATCTTCGTACGTGTTAATCAACTTGTTACATTTTCGACACAATTACAACCCAATTGATTGATACCTTCGTATCCTGAGGTCGCTGACCAACATGCATTGCACCATTCACTATACCGATCTCCGGATTTGTAACTCTCAATATTGTTCTAGATAACATTAATTTAGATACAATCTTGCCTGAACTTTACAACCAGCGAGAATAATAATCGTATTTTTTTCTTGCGCAGTTCATTTTATATATTTGTTACCTGTTATGACTTCGGTAATGCTCTAAAGTTGACTGTGTATTTAATTAAGAGAATAATCCCTGACACTATTATTATTATTATTATATATACATTTTCTTACTTATTTATTCTTGCAAAAAATAGGTAATACGTAGAACAACCCATCGGAACGGAGAAATGCGACCAAAAGTTTGTTTTGAAGTACAAACTGTCCCATCAATTTATTACAAAATATTTTTATGTAAATAGAGAAATTTAACAAAGCAAAACCTTATCTAAATATAAAACTTGATAAAAATGTCAAGAAAAGTTCTCAATTTTCCAAAGATACACAAAATGTATTAAAAATATATGCAAAAATTAGTTATAAAGATAATATTATATACTCTTATATCTTCTCTAATATCTTATTGTATACATTATGTAGGTACACTTTTTCACGGTGCCAAAATGTACTCGTACTTTTTTTATATGCGTATAATATATGTCAATATAATGCTAAAAGTTATAAATCGTTTTAAATACTTTTCTTCCTACTCTCTTACTGCAAGTAAAGTCAATTACCGTGATTCTAAAAGTATAAATTGTGTTTGAAGTTGCAGAAAAGTTTGATTAAGCAATTTCTTTTGAATTTATGTTAATCAATCTTTTTTATATTCGTTTTTATAACTTTGCAAAAGATCTTTGAAGGTATAAAATAATTTTAAACGGGACATGTATATACATAAATATTTTCTTACTTGACTGTAGTAAAGTAGTAGTAAGCTCACATTCCACATTTTTCGTTTAGGAGATAACATTGATTTAATATATTAAAATAGTTAATACTGAGTTAACCTACGTCTACAGAGTACACCTACGTCTTAAAATAATATATAAATACATTATAGTTTTATATACATAATATGTGAAGATATCACTTATCAGGGCAAGTTTTAAAATTGACAGTGGGAGACTTAAGGTGGAAATTGCTCTTACTCGTATATCCCAGTGTGAAGAAAGCTTTTAGACAAGTATTACAGGACGCTCTGCAGCACAATAGACTGACTTAAGTCTTGAAGAAAGTAGCAGGCAACGAATGGAGAGTCCGCAGGATCGGGAACTAAAGAACTTTTCAGCAGTGAACCGCAATAAATGGTAGTATTGACAAGTATATCAACCTCATACAATAATTAATAGAATGTTAACATTTAAAAGTAGATCATCATTGCGATCGCTGGCACAGCAAGTAGGCCACTACAAACTTATCCAAACGCGTCGTTAAATAATGATAAAAATGTGTACACATATTATTTGATTTAAATTTGATAATTTTAGTAAATTTAGCTTACATATATTTTACAAAACTACATACTAAAATTATTAAATCAGAAATAGTGATATAACATGCTTAATACATGAAGTATTCTTATATTTTGTTTGCTTATAAAATAAAAGGTTTAAAAATACGGAGCCTCCGTCCATGAAATGTGTATTTTGGTCTTGTTGTTATTTATCATATTTATAAAAAAATTATAACAGTAATAGTTCGATTAATCCTTAATAAAACCAAAACTGCGTCAATATAATTAATTTAGTGTGTTTTGGTTAAAAAGTAATTATAGAGAAAAGCCAAGAAAACGTCTCATTTGTCTGAGAAATCTATACAAATCGTGAAAACGTGACGAACCCGAGCGGAGCGAGGTTGATTTCCTAGTTTTTACATCTATACATATAAATAAAATTGAAGTGTCTGTTTTTAATCTCAAATTAACAGCTTTTCACTAAATGCCTATGAAAGAATATACGGTACTGACATCAAAAAATCATTTTTTAATTATTTTTTTGTCTGTCTGTCTGTTTGTTTCGGCCAATCTCTAAAGCGGCTGAACCGATTTTGACGAAACTTTCACTCGCAGATAGCTGATGTTATAAGGAGAAACTAAGGCTTCTTTTATTTTAGAATTTGTATTTATTTGCTCGCGTTAAATCTAGTTAAACGAAGAACTCAACCGAAGTGAGGGTGAGTCGCTAGTGTAAAATAAACCAAATAAAATATTTTAAAGAATCAAACATTTGAATAAGCACACATAACTATAAAATGAACAGCAAATGTTAGTCTTTATTGCTAATTGAGAGCAACTACTGCCAACAACAAATGAAAACGCTCATTAACTTGGACAAGATTACAAATTAATGGCGAGGGAACTATTTACCGGAAGGCAAAGTACAGCGCAAGGACTTGAGATTTTAATCTAAAATTGAACAATTATATATCTTTCTAATTAAAATATATTTAAATATATATAATAAATTTAAATAGTGTAGAAATCCATGAACCTAATCAAGGTTGGCATAATTTTTTGCATCATAGATAATTAAGAATACGAATATAAAATTTTGATTTTTGTTCATAATGATTTCAAACTGCTCTTATTCATAGAAAAGTCAATACTAAGAACACTTAGTATTGATTTATTTTTCTTTTATAATACATCGGTATAGGTATAATAAAATTGTAACTGAATCAAATCTGTTTTTTTTTTAATATTTTTTGGAAAATGTGTGTCATTTTCGATATAGAAGGCGAATTTTCAGTATTTTCATCGATTTTTCAAGAAAACCACTGGACGTAAGATACGTTCTTTTACTGCGGGAAAATATTTCATCTCTTTTCTTAACGTTAAACCATACCAAGGGAGCAAATAAGTCGCTAGTATGCCATAAAAAGGAATAAAATTTTATTTATTGCTATGCCATTAAGCATAGTTTACTACGTTACTTTGTATAAAGAAAACACGAAGATGATTATAATATAAAATAAATTATATAAACTAATTTAAAAACAAAGTAAGTATTTTGTCTATGAAAATATGTATATTTAAAAAAAAGCTGTCACTTTCGTTTAAAAAACTACCAAATTTAAAATTATTTTATTCCATCATAACTGTACAGACATCACTGTTTTTTTTATTTAGTTGTGTTACTATTTAAGAGGTTAAGAGTAAATAAAGTATCCATTTAATATATCGTGCATTCATTACATAATAATTTGCACCTAAATAAGTTGTGTAGTAAAAATATCAATATTCTTATATAGGTCGAATAAAGTTAAGAGCGCACTCATTAATAATATACTTCTTGAATTTCCAATTTCCGCTTGCGACATCCTCACCCTCACTAATAAATTTTGCCTTTGAACTTTATTTTATACAGAAATACATAGTACATTAATCAAGAGGTTGGAATATACATGCTATAGTTCTTCGTTTGCGCAATTTAATTATGTTCTGAAAGCATTTTTCTTGTTTGTTATAGATTTGAGATATCTTTTGAGATATAGATTTCAAAGTAAACATGCACGAAGCCGCGGGCAATAACCAATTTATCTTATTTTGATATTTAAACTTCAACCATTTTCATTTAAAATGTAAATTATGGCTTTATAAAGTTATAAATTCAATTTATTTACTTCACTAATGAAAAAATGGGCAGCAATGGACTACCGACAAAAATAAAAACCTATAACTTTGGAGTAACATTTTTTTTTTAATCAATCATATTAAGAGTAAGTAATAGAAAATAAGTCTAATTTGGAAAATGAGTCGAAATACTGAATATATGCTGAATAAATAGTTTAGATTTTAAAAAAAATATTACCTACATCATTTGTTTTTATTACTATCATTTTCACAATTATTACTCTGAGCAATAATTATTTATATTTTGATAATAATATAGTTTATTTATTTATTAAAAACAAATAACTGCATTACCAGGATACGCCCGACTTCTACAGGTTTGTATCACGCGAAGCATGTCAGCGATGCGAAGTGCGAAACCATAAGTTTCGTCCCTACCAAGAATTTTAAAAACGCGGCTAAAGAAAAATTCTTACTTTCTCATATACTTCTTACTCCTTCTCTAAATGTTTAAGACTTACTATATAATATAACATTTGTGTGCAAAATACTATTAACAACACGAAAGTTTGCTTTCTTGTAATTAAATTTTCCAACCAGGCAGCGAGCAAAGCGAAGTAAGTACATACTAGAGAGTATGCAAAATAAATTTCTAACTGATATGCAATTTTTTTTCCAAAATCACATTTTATTGTAATTATAGTAAGCTACGTTGTCAAGTACGACAAGAGTAACTTTAAATAGAATCAACCCTACCCGAAAATTAATTCGAGTATAAAATCTTCAATTTAGGCATTTTGCCTTACCAAAGTTTTAACGAAGGGCCAAGTTTTGACTAAGAGCTATTCTAGTTTACATTTGTCTGAGTTATTACTCTGGAATTGCTTCAATCGAAGTTTTATGAAAATGTCCTTATTTAAGTGTTAATAAATATTTATTGAATTGAAATTATATAAGATGTTGAATTATGTGTTCCATATGTTTGATTGTAAATATTTATTTTTTTATATTTGTAGTCAAACATGTAGTGATATTTAAGTATTATAATTTTCCTATTAATACTCTATATAAATAAATAAAACTTAAGTGTCCGTTGCAAATGCAATGCGCACCTTTTTTTGTGTTTAAAATACTGTATCTATAAAAAAGAAGACATTTTTTCGCTTTTTGCCTTTCAAAATCAAAATCAATCCGGCAATCCCCGAAATGCCTTGTCCGATTGAGCGATTTCTTACAGAGAGTTGTCATATTAGGAGGATATCTCATTCTCCATTTATTTCACCCCTTAAGTGGAATTAGAAAATAATCGACATAACTAAAAACACGTGAAGAAGTGATGTACTTTACGTACATCATCGACATACGAGGATATACCACAACCGAGTTTCCATCTCTGGGTCTCGAACCCAGGAACTCCGGATAGTACATGCTAGCAATTATAAGGACTTTTTAATCATACATAGATTCATTATCTTACGGAAATATTGGCTAATTTTATAATAAAGTAACATTTTACATTACTTTTAGCAAACGTAATTAGTACGAAAGTCTGTCAGTATCGGAAGAAACAGCGGGACGGCCGATTAATCCACTTGTCATGGCAACGTGTTGGCCTTTCTTATGAAATTAGATAATGTCTTATTAAACTTTACTTATTTATTATTGTTATATCTAAATGAAATAAATAATGGCAACCTTTTTTTAGTACTTAATTTTATCGTAAAATGACGAATTAAATACTTACAAAGCCCACGGCAAATATGTATTAAGAATATAGGCACACCTGAGTCAACTTTTTGTAAAAGTAATATCTAAATTTACAAAATTACATTTATCAAATTTAGAATCCATAATTAAAATAAGATTAAAAAAATATTGTGGATATCCTTTTAATGTTCACAATTAATTTCAATTCTTTTATTGACGCTTTTTCACGTAAAGGTCAAAGATCTCAGTATCTTCATAGCTATAAAATTTATCGAGGGTGTCTCATAATAATTATATTTAGGCGCTTAACCATCTTGGTGTTGATAACTTAATTTTTCATAAATTTTCAATGTAACGCCATTTTACGTACGAAAATTAAAATTCTAGAAGACAAATACATTTACATTTTGCACTTATTCTATTACTAATTTGGACTTTAAAAAGTAGCGTGCTACATTGACCCACATGTAACAGACCGAAGGCCGTGCAAATGTCAACAGGACCTTTGCGATGAGAATCAGAGCACTGTTATTATAAAACCGCCTCTACACTACGCAATATCGTTACATACTCTTATTAGCATACACATGCACCTAATATATTATGGATGATAAAGTGGGATCAAGTGGCTTTATATGCAAAGTTATTAAACTTCATATATGTATCTACTTATAGTCTAGAATAATCTGTGTTGTGTATTCGCCTATAGCTCGAAATTGGAACATCATTATTATTAAACATTAAAAAAAAATTAATTTTCTTTACACCTTTTTTCTTTTACACAAAAAAATGACTGTTTCCAAAATACTGTGAATGCAAAATGTACAGATTAACCCAATTTTTAGTTTTTTTTTAAAAGCACTATCTTAACTGAGTAATAATATAATAATGTACGAGTCAATTTCGTATCATTTTTATATGAACTCCATTAGGAATTATAAAGTAGAGTATTTAAGTTTGAAAGTGGTTTTAAGCACGATGTATATTTATAGTTATTTTTTCTATATCAACCATCAATGTACTTACTAACTAACCGGTTACAGTCGGTTCCAACAATTGCTTGCACAAAAATCGAACAAACAAATACTGTAATATTACACGAGTATAACGAATAATGTTTATACATGAGTATGAGCATAAAGCTTAATTTTTTGCGCTTTGATAGATTTACAGAAAAAATATATTTGCTTAATAGAATCTCTCTGATTTCAACTGACACTGTCTGATATGGCAATTTGCATATCAAACATATGCGAGCTTTTATAGCCTCGTGCTTAAGCGACGTCAGTATTGAAGCTACAAAATTCTGGGGTCGTAATTTAAGTAATGGCATTGTTTGTTAGGTATGATTTCAACTAGAATACACATGAAAATCATTCAATAATACATAATATGTTTGAAACCTTAACGAACTGAAAGAACGGTTTAATTAAAAATAAATTTATTTTCTCGGCATATATCATTATTATAATACACCTTTGCATTTACAAATAGATATTAAAAATTCAAAACAAAAAATAAAAAGGAATGTACTATAAGTGGAAAAGTTTATTTTAGTACGCTTCTAGTGAGCAAAATCTTAATGAAACTTATAGATCAGACGACCATAGATACACACCCATAAATTACAGACGGCGCCACGAATCATATATTTGAAAGTATAAGTTAAAATACAAACCAAGTAGAAAATAAATATGAAACATTAGATCATATGTAATACCATTACAAGTATTTATGATGCAATACGTATTTTTAGGGCTTTAATCAGTAAGTCAATTCGGTCCTGCAATATCGCACATTCTCTACACAACGTTGTGCAAACGTACAGAGTGCTAATTAAATTCAGCATTATAAAAAATCACTTGATTATCAATAATTAAATAATATTTTAAGATTTACTTTTGTTTATATAGTTGAATAACCTATATTATATAGACCTATATATGTACGAGTATATAACTAATTAAAATACTTCATACAATTTTGCCCAAAAGCCATTATGCAATTTATATGCTATCTGTATATAGTGTGCAAAAATATCGACACTTGCATGAAAACAATGTTAAAATTTTATGTAGAGTTCTGCTTGGACATCTGCCAGTTGCAAATGTTTGTACCACGATTTTATTTATCCATCGATATGTACCTGCGAGAGCATATAAATTACATTCATCTCCAAATACTTTGTTTTATTTCCATTTTATGAACAAAATGTTTTCATTTTGACATTATATTTAGTTTAAATATAATTATGGATCCATCTAGGAAAGAAATCTTACCGCTTTATTTGTTACCAAGCATTAAATTAATTATATTGTAACGTAAAGTATTTTGATATTGCGTGTGTTTTTTCCAATTAATTATTTATTTATACAACAAAATTTGTTCAATCATTCCTGCGCAAGCTACATGTTAAATGGTTGTTTCGGCTTTGTTGTCATCCATTTAAGAGTATTACGCATCTATACGAGAAAAAAAATATTTTTCAATACATGCGGATGATATAATCTTAAACTTAAAATCTTCGATATACGAATATAAAATGTAAGAACATAATATATAAAAATGATAAATTAAAATTTTCTGATAAACGCTTTATTAGCATAATTTATTACCGTGGCTTAATTGAAGTGATAATTAATTTATCAGCAACTAGCGAACAACCGCGGTTTAAAAAGTATATCTACGTCCACATTTTTTTATACCACGGGGAATGAGTTTTCCAGGATAAAAAGTAGCGTATATTGTTGTATCCCAGACTATAATATATGAAATTAAAATATTTATCTATACATATAAATAAAATTGAAGTGTCTGTTTTTAATTTTAAATTAACAGCTTTTCACTAAAGTATATACGGTACTTACATCAAATAATCAATTTTTAAAATTTCTGTCTGTCTGTTTGTTCTGGCTAATCTCTGAAACGGCTGGATCGATTTTGACGGGACTTTCTTATAAGGCGTAACTTAGACTATTTTAACCGAGTTCAAAAAAGGAGGATTATTAGAAAACGGAAGCCACGGGGGCTTCGCTGAACTTCACTAAACCTAGGGACGAACCCGAGCGAAACAAGGGTAAGTCGCTAGTTTACTATAAAGTACGTAACTCTTAATTTTAAACTCAACCAAAATATGTTTCAACATATATCAAATATAAAATCTAATCATATTTTTTTTCTATGATAATAAAATCTTTTATCTTTACCACTATATTGCATATATTGTTAAAATAAAAAAGCCAGTATATATTTTCGCAATCCACTTAGCATAAATTGTGTAACAATCGCCCCATTGTCTCTCGATGAAGCAATCTGACGTCACCGCGGTCTAGCCTTAAAGCTCTTCCTTATTAAATTAAAACATTAACAGCGTAATACTATTGTATAAGACAGTAATTGTCACAAAAAATATTATTTATTACGTCGTCATTTGAGAATAAAATAAACAAAATTACTTGAAATGGAATATTTTTGCATAACTTTTTTTAGCAAGAAACTATTACAAGCTATTGTTTTATCAGGATTGTAATTTTAATACATATTTATAGGTATACTCGTAGTATAAGTATAGTTCTAGCGTCAGCATGTTGGACTCACTTGTGAATGTGACAATAACAAGTAATTAAATGTAGGGCATTCGTTGTTTACTAAAATTAAAAAAAAAACCTTATTTATTCATAATATTGAAACCTTGTAACGTATTTAAAGATAACAAACATACTAATATGAAATATTAATTATTACTCGATGCAGTAAACATAAAAAAGGTATTTTTTCTGACTGTATTTGTGCAATAAAAGTGGATAACATTTACGCTGACTCAAGGTTTGATCTATGAAAGATCGTAATTAGTTACTAGATCAGTAATAATGTGAATTCTTTGTTTCTGAAGCATGCGATTCCCACAATATTTACAAAGTCGCTGCTTGTCTGCAGCTGGAAACAAAGGTTAAGGTTAAATATGCGATCGGCATCCCATATCTCATTTGAGTTAACATTTATAGTGTGGTTTCACTTAATATTTCCTTAGATTTATGGAAATATTTGACATTTTATTAAAACTATCTTTTCGGATTTTTGCTTTCGGATGCTTTACAGCAATCACGGTCATGGACGACACCATTGATGAGAGCACAGGACCTACTTTATTAAAAATAAATCAAGCAACTGTTTTGGCTCGACGCTAGACTTGAACCTGGATCTATAGTAAAGACTTGCTTGCCACTAGACTGACAAGGCAGTTTTTGTCATCCAGACATTATGCCACTATAATTTTTAAAACAAATAGTTTTACCCATTATATGCCGCACTCTTCGATTAAAAGTGCACCAATTATATGTAAGATTGACTGAGAATGTTTAATCGCCATATCAGACAAAGACAAGATTTTGTACATGTTAATATTTATAAGTAGAAATGTTGTATTCATTTTAATGAAGGAACCATACTAAAATTAGTATCTATACATTGATTTCTTTATAACTGTCTGTGTCCATATAAATAATCTAATCTTCAGATTACTAATAGATCACTCTCCAAATAAAATCGTGAGCATTTTCAAACAATACTGTAAGTCATATTTTATCACGTGCTGTATACTATATTTTATAATGTACTACATTGTACATACATACATATGTACTTGTAATTGCTGTTCGTTACTCTCGCTAAAACTCGAGAACCGAACCGATTTGGCTAATTTTGGTCTTGAATTATTTGTGGAAGTCCAGAGAAGGTTTAAAAGATGAATAAATATGAAAAAAAAAATGTTTAGGCCTTTTATTTATCAATTGAGGCAGTACGAAGTCTGCCGGGTCAGCTAGTTACATATTAAAAATGTTATTGTCATTAATCAGATTGCAATCGATAGGTATTATTTGTCATTATCATTTTTTGATATCAGTAATTTATTAAAAGTATTCAGTTCAAATTAATTTAAGAGCGGCCATTTACGAAATGACATAGATTGATTACATTAAGTTAGCGTTAAGCCCTATTGATATATTGCATTAACTTTAACCTCCACAGTCCACATACCTATTTCTAACATACATACTGTATAGAATACGATTAATTTCATATTGGTAATTAATTAATTATTGCGATTAAGAATAATAACTATAAACAGCTTAAGTTCATTACGTTTTGTAGTTTGGACGCAACAAAATGCCAAATCAAAGATGCAGGCGGAGGGATGACATGGATGCCTTTTAGAAAAAGATTGGCAATCGCCAAAATATATCAGAACGGAAGGAGTAGAAAGAAGATCTTGCCCAGCAGTGGGACACCAACGGCTGAAAAAAACTGTAATGCAAAATCATGCAATTTATACTTAAATAGTATTAGCGCTCACTAAGAGCCTTATTCATAAATATGAAAGTAGCATTGTTTATTTGATCTTTATAGTATCTTATTGACGCTTTGCCAAACTAGATTAAAATTTACAAAAGAAGGTCCGTGCTCAACTTACTATACCTATGTGTGAAGTTGCGGGCGAAATGGAGTAAAATACATATATATTTAATTATTTTATTATGAAGCTTTATAAATTATAAAATTAATGATCATTATATGTGGTAACATTTTCATGTTTGTAGGTTTACCTTCAGTTATTAGCATTCCTCTTTCATCTATACTAATATTATAAAGAAGTAAAGTTTGTGTGTTTGTATATTTGTTAAATTGTAAGGGGTAATCTCGGGATCTACTGAACCGATTTTAAAAATTCTTTCACCAATAGAAAGCCACATTATTGCTGAGTGTCATAGGTTATATACTCGTAAAAAACCGAAAAATAAAAAGGCTTTTACGTGGTAGTCCGTTTTGCAAAGTGAATCGGAGAAAAAACGGTCGAATGAAAGCGTTTCTTACGCGATTATATATGGAAATTACGTCATTTTAAAACTATACTAAAGAGGTTACACCTGGGGACGAACCCGAGCGAAGCGAGGGTGAGTCGCTAGTATTATATATAAAGGATTCGTCAATATTATATTATTCTTATTCTTATATATAATAGCATAAAGGTAATGAATATGCATAATAAAACAAATTTAAAATACAATTACTTTGTCTTAGAAAGATTCAGTGTAAAAAAACTCGTTGTGATTCGACATGGGCTAGCACTTACCATTCCATGTTTTATTGATGCGTTGAAGAACTGAGCCGCATTAGACTTTTATCGCTTTATCAATGTTTATGTATAAATACTATTAAGTGTTACTATTTCACTCTAAATTATATATTACATGATATACATATATGTACTTTATAAATGAAACTACCTTTTCGGATTTTGTCGCGGATTTATTTTGATTTTTAGTTCCCGACGTTTCGAATGCTTTACAGCAATCATGGTCACGGGAGAGAGTCTCTCCCAAAATAAATCCGCGACAAAATCCGAAAAGGTAGTTTCATTTATAATGTCGAATATTCGCGTAAATCTAAGAAAGTATTATATATGTACTTCTACATACACTAGCATATTATGAGGTATTATTCAACTTGTCTTTGATTTTACACTGACATAGAGTATATTGACATAGCAGTGGTAGCCCAGCGGTAACGCGCTCTTTTGTATAACCGAGTGATGCGGGTTCATATCCGGGTCTCGCACCTCTGATATTTTCATGTGCGAATCATTTCTATCATGATTACCACTTGTCTTACGGTGAAAGCAAACATCGTGAGGAAACCTGCATGTCCGAGAAAACCTGGCAAGTTTTCGAAAGACATGTGATGTCCGCCAACACGCACTAGGCCAGCGCGGTGGACTATAAAATAAAAATTACATTAGTACTTTACTGCTATTAAAATATTGATATCAATAATAAATGTTATTGCAAATATACACCATTTTTTGCTACCTTTTTGATATAAATAAAAAATATGAATAGGTTTTTAATAGGTACCTAGTTATCATTCCCTTCGCTTTTGCGTTTTTATTGGGTTGTCTTATTTAAAACTACATATAGGAATGTAACATGTGCCTGAAGGTCGTTACCTCTAATTGCCGTTAATTGTCGCCCCTTCGTAAGTGTAATAGTCATAGGATGTATTACAAGATACAATCATACTTAAAAAAGTGAAATCTATGCCAAATAATTTGCAAAAAAAATTAATATGTACATATATTATAGATATTTAAACTAGTTAAGACAAATTACGGCGTTGAGATAAATATTCATTAGGTAATCATTCATATCACTTCATAGTAGTTAATTAAATATGTATAAAGTCGTATAAAGCATAATTAAATTATGATATAAAAAGTCAAATAAAGAATATTAAAAATTACGTTATCATTTTTAAATATTTACTGTTCTATGGGTAAAAAACTTACATCCATAAATTCACTGATATTTTACTAACCTCTAATTGATTTAAATTTAAAAGAAGGAATATTTTAATATAATTATTTGTATTAAAACTAAATCATATATAAAGCATTTGCTCAAATTCATTTGAACGAGTCAAGAATGATTGATAAAACGCTCTACACAATTTACAATATATCGACAACAGTATGAATCATACAAGTTAACGTGATATAAAACTTGTTTACATACAACAAATTTTCAATTTAGGTTACTCCCACACGACTATCTAATATGCCAACGGATGCTAATACTTTATACAGTCCATACTCCATACATATATCGCAAGTGCGAAACTTGCGGAGCAATTCTTTAAGGTTGCGTAAGAACAAGTGTCTTTTATAACTAGTAGTACTAGTATTATATATCATTTATTGTCTGAACATAAATACAAGGTAATATCTTTTAACTGAAAAATCTAAATGAAAATTACACCTAGGCATGAGATATCATGGGATAGATCGGGATAGTATAATAGATTGAAAAGATAGTCATATATAAAAAGAAAATACCATTTTACACGTTAATCACGAAATTTTATAAGGTACATATATGCTGCACATTTGAAATTTAGATTAGAGACTGGGTGAGAGAGTGATCTTCGAATTTTTCAGAAATTCTGTTCCCTTAAAAGGTAAAAAGCTATTCGGGCATGGCCATGTGCAAATGATAGTTTAATTTAGACAAAAACAGCAAGGATGTTTGTTTGTGTAGTGCCTATCTTCGAAATATGTTTTAAATATACTATCTAGACGCCAAAAAAAAATATGTTATAAAATTTCAAAAGGCACGGGCTCTTAACGCCTGTGGATATGTTCATTGTTCATTTGTTAAAAAAAATACTATCTAGTGTAAATACATTACATTTAAAAAGATTATACTGAAAGTACCTACTTCAGATTTACTTTATTACGCGAATCAAAATTACACGGACCAAAGTAAAAGTGAATTTCATTAAAGCACTTTTGTTCACTTAAACCCACAAAGTTTATTTTTTAGTTTACTGTCAAAGTTCACAAGCTACCTTCATGGTCAACGCAAGCGATTAATATTTTGAGTATCTACTAGTAACAAAAACATGTTTAAACCACTTTTACGTTTTTGGGAGCTTACTGTATTTTTTGTTAACTTTAAGGTCAAGACAAGTTTTGTTTTAACATATGGCAAAAAAAGGTATAATTGATGGTAACACGATAAATTCCATGTATTTTCAGCGTATAAAAGGTTGACATGCATAAATTATTGTCATTCAATCACCAAGTGCCGAATTAACCGATACAAATATGATTAACAAGGTATGCATATTAATCTAAAAATAACGTTCTCAGTATAACTAAAGTTATTTATACCCGACTGCTTAAAAGATGATAACATCATTACCACTGTATTTATTTGTGATCTGATTTGAAGCATTTGGAGTTGTAAGATATTATACTATAATTATTATTTTTTCACCTTTATGCATATTCAATTGTTTTATTTCAGGTTACGGCATTATTAGCCTGTATGGCTATTTCTAAAATTTATGCCGATGAAATATATTTTTCTCCAGCGAAATTCTCTCAACCGATAAGAAGTGACATACTAGTCAATAAAGAGCCAGCTCCTATATACGAGCCCGATGCAGAGACAGAAGACCAAAATCAAAGGCAACCAGTCTACTTTAAGCCACTAAATGTACCATTAACAAATTTACGAAAATATGAAGCTTCAACCACCCCAATCACTACATCACAATTTGTACATCGACCTATCTACAATACTTTATATTCTCAACAGCCTCTACTTCCTTCCGAAATTCCAAACCAAGTAAAATTTCTACATCCAGCGTATAGAAATATGCACATCGTTCAAAATCAGGCAGTTAAAACAACTATCACTCACTCTGATGCCCCCGACGTTTCTCATACAACATTTACCGGCCTCGGCGTAACTTACTCTTGGTAGATATTTAAGATTCTTAGTTAGTTTTCATGACATGCGCGACTGACATCATAATTAATTTTAATTTATTGTACTATTTTAAGATATATTAAGTTATTAAGTATACATATAAAGACATACGTTATGCATTTTTATTTAAGTATAGAGCCTTGTCCTACATAGGTTTCAAATTTTATTAACATTATAAGAAATTACCACTGTAAGATGTTTAATAATAAATCCTAACATTTCGTTTAGTTATCAGATAGAGCCATACATTTAGGTCTAGGAATCAACGATCACATACATTACCTATACCTTTAATTGGTAATTATAATGGACCTAGATAGATTTAGTAATTCGTATCCCCCTTGTTATAAATGTTAATACAATGTTCTTACCGGTAATATATTAACTTAATAAATAAACACTTTGCTCTACTTTTAACAGTGATACATTTCATTGCCTAACTTATTTCATCACGCATAAACAGCCTTTGAAAAAAATTTTACTCACGTTCATCTTCACGTATTGTTTGGTTAACACGTGCCAATTTGTTGCTTGCCTAGTAAAGCACTCTACATACATGGTATTAAAGTTTAAATTTTAAAATATAAGATACTTTAGTTGCCGAATCGAGGTATTGTCATCGAGCTGTTTAAGTCGAACAAAGTAATGGTAACATTATAGTTACTTGTATGTTTTAAACTTGTCGCATTTAGTGTGTCTATGGGGCGAGGCGGCACGATTGACCAGTACACGTGAATTGCAAAAGGCATATGAATAAAGGTACACGTCATAAATATCACAACTTTATTAAGAAAACTTAAGTAGCTAAGATAAGTAAGAGTAGTAGGTTTATAGTTGGTTTATATAGAAGATATTACTGTTGCATATCTTTTTTTTCTCGTTTGCTTTCAGTACAAATAAACTCTTTGTTATCTATTAGTAATTATTTTTATGAGAAACAAACAAAAAGCGAAAGAAATTAAAGATATATAAATATGTTGGGACATTATTACAACAGCGTCATGTAGTTCCGTGGTAAGCTACGAGGCTTATATTACGGATACCAGATAGTTGAAACACCCATGACTGGAGTACAAACATTCGTGCTCGACAAATGTTTGGCACCAGCGGGACTCGAACCCGCGACCGCTGGTGCATATAGTAGGGTCACTACCAACTGAGCTAAACGTGTCGTCATATATGTGTATAATAGAGAGAAAGAATTAAGATATCTTTTGAACTTCAATAAAACAACTAAAATTAACATCACTTAAACAAAAGAGTCACTTGGGTACGTTTACACAACTCAAATGATCCTTGTCCATTACAGTAGGCGTGTACAGCAGGCGACCTAATCATGCTTTATCTTGACAAACAGATCTTTATTGTAGTAGGTTTTAAGGCATGCTTATTTAAGTTGTTGGCTGTACCAAATTTAGTATTCTATCTCGTACGTTTCACGTAAATTCAACCGGACCCAAATGGCTATACATGTCCATGATAGATTTATGGCTATTGAGTAGATGTAGTATAACACGATCACATTCGTTTACTATGAAATGAATATTAATTCTATATGACATTAATCTATACATATAAGTAAATTAAATTGAAGTGCTGTTTTTAATTTCAAATTAACACATTTTCACTAAATGCATATAGGTAATGGTACCAACATCAAAAAAACACTTTTTTAAAATTTTTGTCGTTCTGTTTGTTTCGGCTAATCTCTGAAAAGGCTGGACTGATTTTGACGAGGCTTTCACTCGCAGATAACTAATGTTATAAGAAGTAACTTAGGCTACTTTTTTTCTGAAATTTTATTTATTTTAACTATCGAAACCAGCGGCTTTCCTCGTGCTAAATCTTTTCAGAGATTTCAGTTTCAGAGATTAGCTGGATCAGACAGACAAAATTAAAATAAAAAAAGATTTTTGATGTAAGTTTCATATGCATTTAGTGAAAAGCTGTCAATTTGAAATTAAAAACAGACACCTCTATTTTATTTATATGTATAGATTATAAATATAAAAGGCACCTAGAGGGGACATTGAGCGATGCGAGAGTTTTTCGCTGCTTTTATTTATATAGTAATTACGAATTAGCGCTTATTCGCAAACATAAAAGAAGAATTTACATATAAAAGATGATTTACAGCTGTATATGTTTTGCTTCATTTTCACGGCTATAATATGTTATATGCTAATACATCTATACATATTATAAAACAAAGTCCTCCGCCGCGTCTGTCTGTTCGCGATAAACTCAAAAACTACTGCACTGATTTTGGATAGAATGGTTCTCCAGGAAGGTTTTAGTATATGATTTATCATGTTTTTTTTACATTAGTCAAACTATAATGATATCTGTTGGATGTGTCGGAAAAAATAAAACGTTGCCCTAAGCCCTTTGAGATATAACAAAATGATGTATGTTTGAATTATTGTTGGCTCACTCTCGCTTCGCTCGGGTTCGTCCCTAATAGGGGATAATAGGGATTTATTTTTATATATAATATAGATATAGATATAAAATTAACGGCGTTTGCCGTATCATGTTATGGCCGTTGCCATGGTGCGTGCAATGGTATTCATATAATCAAATTAAATATGTACCGGGCGGTGCAAAGTAAATATATACAACACGTACCTACCTAGGGACGAACCCAAGCGAAGCGAGGGTGAGACTCTAGTTTATATTGTATAATTATTTTTAAAATGCTTGTCTCAAAGTATCTTTAATTAAACAGATTTTTAAAATCCATTCTGGATCTTGAGTTTCAATAAAATAATTTAAAATATTTTAAATTTTTGAAAAAAAATATTAGCATTTATTCAGGAAAGTTATGATTATGATGCTTGCAGTGAATTATTTGAATTATACAAACAAACCCGAGCTAATGGAATAGTATGGTTAAGTAACAATTATCGTATACATGATCCTCTATATATTATTGAAATATTATTTTAGGAAAAATAACCCTTTTTATATCTATTTTTAATAAATTTAATCGCGTAATCATTTCCAGATCAAAGAACGTCAAAAATTCAATCACTTTAACCTTTGAACCTGAAAATTAGATCAGGCATTGATACAATAATGACTTTGATATTTCATGGATTCATACAATAAAATATTAACTGAGTCTAATCTGTACATAAAATATTTTTTTTCAAATAGTCATTATGATTGATACAAAAGCCGAATCTATAGTTTTAAAAAATCTTGTTTGTCTGTCTGTGACCGTATCACGAAAATCCATTTTACAGGTATTGATGAAATTTACTATCATGATACCTTATTTATTGGTTATTCGGGTCAACATATAGGATTTTTACTGCGGGAAAATGTCACATATCTGACAAATATTTATTAACCGTTGAAACGCATATAGAGAATTAACCCGAGCAGAACAAAGGGGAGTCACTAGTTATTCATTGAACAAAGAAACTATTTGTAACATTTTATTATATTACTCTAAAATAAATCTTTTAACGAGATTTTATCATCTATAAAAATTACATTTAATTCATATTTCAATGACTAATATAATTATAACATCCGTAATAAGTCTAATGTAAGGCCTAGAACGAGATGCAAGCAGTGCCGGCGGACGGGGATACCTAACGAGAATGGTATAAAAGTACGCGCCTACACACTGACCGTATCACTTGCCTGTGTGAATTTAATATTATAAAATGGCAGCTAAGGTAAAAAATACAAATCTAGGATTACTATTTTTAAATTAGTTAGTTTTAAAAAAGATAAGTTAAATGTTTACAAAAAAATAATCCAACACTATTTTTTATAATTCTTCATTAAAAAAGTAAATTTGCAGTTTTAATAATAAATGTTTAGTTACTATATATTGAATATTTTCTAAAATCTTTAAAATATATATTCAACTATATTTTTATTTTTCAGTTTGTAGTATTCCTGTGCGCGGTTGCGACCGCCCGCGCTGGAGGCTTATACGGGGCTTCATACGCACCCGTTGCCTCATATGCCTCATATGCCTCATATGGTGCACCGGTGGCTTCATACGCCGCCGCACCCGTAGCCTCATACGCCGCCGCACCCGTGGCTTCATACGCTTCGTACGCCTCACCCGTCATCAAGAGCTACGCCGCCCCAGCTGTTGCGTACTCTGCGCCCATCGTCAAAGCCGTCGCACCCGCTGTGTCATCAGTATCATCATACTCGACCCACACAACCCACGGAGCTCCTTTGGTGGCTAAGAGCTACGCCCCAGTCGCAACTTACGCATCAGCACCCTTGATCAAGAGCTATGCCCCAGCCATCCAAACAATTGCTGCCCCCGTTGTCAAGAGCTATGGCCCAGCTATCTCTTACGCAGCCCCAGCCATCTCATCGTACGCATCTGCCCCCATCTACAAGAGCTACGCAGCGCCCGCTGTAGCATACTCATCTCCCGTAAGCTACGCATCTGCCCCCGTATACAAGTCCATCTCTCTCTCCGGACCCGCTCTCGCTTACGGCAGCTACGCCGGACACGGCTGGTGATCACTTAACCTTATGTACAAAGTCTAGTTATAATAATATAATGTGTGTATTTATTTTTATACAACGCGACGAATAAATTTTACATAATATGCTTGTGTTTTTTTTCCTTTCAATAGCCATCACGAAGGCTAACTTTAATTAATTGCAAAGACATTGTTTGGTAATTAGATTCAATCAAGTAGATAATAACGTACACTTTATTGCAAAATATACACAATAAAAAGTCATATTATGCTATTACATTATTGTTATGAAAACATATATTATGAGTAAAGACCGTATAATGTATATAAATAAACTGTTTTCAAATTTTAATTGATAACTTTTTATCTCTTCAATAATGCCTTCTCGACCGATTTACGCCACGGCGGCTAATCTCGTTAAGACTAGCCATTAAATTTCTCAAAAAATATTCAATGTATAGATTGGACTCAGAATTTTACATTAATTACAAATAAAATTTCTTTGTTACTTGTTTGAAAAATGAAACATAATATCATAACATGATTAGAGCGAAGTTTTAGAGTAAATAAGTCTGTTTTCTTCGTCAGATCCCATTTTAGTACAGTCGTAAAGATTGGGAACAACATAAAGTGGATGGAATTGTTGTTATATGAGTATTGAATCTTCTTAACGTGCACTTATTTACGCTACTCGATGTGTTTAGCCATAGTTCTTATAATCTTGTTACTTTCTTGTAATATGTTTCTCTTTATCTCAATCCTATATACAATAAAATTTCCTTGCTTCTTCGTTTAACCTGAGTGTGTAATATATAAAAATAAAATATATAAATCTGGAAATACTGAACAGTTTCTAGAAACTCTTTCGCTATAATACTAAAATATTACACTCAACCTGAGAAGAACTACCAATACCAATAACCAATTTATCAATAGATCATTGATTGTCATTGATCTACTAGTAAGACCTAGAATTAGAAAAATATTTCCAATTTTCCAAGTCTAGTCTAGTACACTTGCAACATCAGTTACTTTTAATACGATCAAATTATAATTTCGCTTTGCTCGACACAATCGTTTACATTATTTAAAGTATTAAAAGAGTATAATGAATTATTAATAATTCTTTAATTAGGATATTTAAGTATAAAAGTTAAATCATAATTTATAATTAACTTGTTGTCACCCGCAGCTTCACAAGCGTAAACTAGCATCTAATATCGCGTCAAAAGTGTTTCATACAACATTTACCTACACATGCTTTAAAACTTAATTTGAGGAAGCTCTGAAATTTAATACGATACAAGCTTATAATCGTGCTTACTTTTCTGTATTCATACAAAATGTCTACAACTTCCCTAGTTATGCTTCGATGCATTGATGATCTGGTTATGCATTAGGACTCACAGCTAGTGTCATCTTTCAAAACCTATGGTTATATGTACGTAATATATTTTAAAATACATTTTATACAATTTCTGTGCAGAGGCTTTCGTATGTATTAGCGAGGTTCAAACAAAAAGTAGCACGGTCACACAACTCAAAGCCAAATTATGTGTCAGTCAACAACTTCGGCAGAGCCATTTCAAGTGTTGAACCACAAATAACATTTTATTAATATTTCTTTTAGATTTTCTATCATCCAAATAAGTATGGGGTAATTTTCTTCAACTTAATTTATTAATATAGACCAAAATGAATTATTACGCAAATGAGATAATTGTGCGCTTATTGTTTTGTTCGTTCAAACGAGTTAAGCAACTTTCCATTTTTTTTTAAATATTAAGTTGTATTTATTGACCAAGATTAGATCATATATATCACGCTCTCTAATATCATCCTTCTAAATCATCCTTAAAGGCTAGTGTATTCAGCCCTTTTTAACGTCCCACTGCTGGGCACGGGCCTCCTTTCAATGAGAGGGGGATCAGGCCATAGTCCACCGCTCTGGCCTAGTGCATGTTGGCGGACTTCACAGGTCTTTCGAAAACTGTTAAACTTAAAGTCTAGTAGTACATATACTATATTTACATTTTTTGTAACACATTATTTCTATTTTCTTATGTAATAAATAGATTTAGAAATTAAATATTTCGCTATAAAGTATTTTTGAAGGAAGTGAATTGGCATTTAAGCGGAAACAATTTATGCGCAGAGGATAAAATTACCATACTCGTAACACAGCTTACTTGGCCCTACGTAAAGCGCCATTGAATAAAGGGGACTTTTGCACTGCTTTTAGTAAATAAAAATGGGTAAAGCTTATTACTTAGCTTTACACACTTTTTTGTTTTTCTTTTTTTTATTTTAATCCCCGAAAGTATTTTCCTCTAGAAAGCCATATAATTTCACGCCTTTTATTGTGTGTTGTGTTAAAGTTTTATTAATTTATGTCCAGACTTTTGGTTTGGTTTACAATCAATAAATTTGGGGGCGGAATTGATCCTTGACACTGTATAAACTGTCTTCAGCAATATGTCGCACTGAGTAAACAAATTTTATACCAGTCCTTACATACCATATAAAAGCATATGCTATCGACCCGAAATTCATTCTGAACGGAACATCTGAATAAGCAAACATGTACTCAAAGGTATGGACGAAATAAACGTATTTTTACAAGGCTGTAAACGATATTTACTTGCCACTTTGTTCCAACATTTATTAAAAAATGGTTTAAACTAAACGAAGGATTTAAATAAAAGTATTTATTGTGAGATGCATTGATAATACATTTTAATCATTTTTGTTTCACATGTGATAGTACTCTTGTGTGCCATTGGCATTGCAACAACTGGTAATCTTCTGCACGCAGCACCCTTAGCATATAGCACACCCATCTCTTCTGTATCATACGCATCTCATGCTGCACCTATTACCTATGATAGACCAGTAGTTACCAAGAGCATCTCTCCGGTAGTTTCCTATCAAACTCTTTCTCATGCTGCACCTGCCATTGCTACATACTCAGCTGGACACACGCACTATGCGGAACCTGTTGTTCTCATACTCATCATTACTCATCGGTATCATCTCCTATTGTAGCTAAGAGTGTTTCTCCCGTCGCAGTCACTCCTCAGTAAGTCACGCTACTCCTTTATCATATTCCACAGGACCAGTTGTGACTAAAGCTATTGCCCCCGTAGCCCAATACGCTACTGCGATCACTTATTCTACCGCTCCAGCAGTATCCCTCGTCTCTTACTCTGGTTTAGGTGTTAACTACGGATGGTAAACCATGAATTGTATCGTAATAAGCATAGATATTAATATTTATTTATAAAATAAAAATTTAAATATAATTCAAGTTTTTATAGTATTTTATTTATCCTTATATACTTTAAAATATTGATAAAAACTTAAGGTACTAATCTTTTTTCTCCTATAAGTAATCGATGTCAATTTGATACATAGCGGCCAGCAAATTATCAAACAGTTAGGATTATTAAATATTTAATTCAATAGTAAAAACCGCAATAAATATGATTTTATAACTAATATTTTAATTCCGATAATATTATATTTTAACCTACTTTAAGCTACCTAAATTCCATGAGCCAATGTTCCGCAATCTTCTAATACAACGGTTCAAATTTCCATCACGCATTTCATTGTGAGTATTAAGCGGTTTAGTCACATTAGGTGGTTTGCGGTGTAAGAGAATATCTACTGCCAAAATGTTTAGAAACAGTAAAGTCTTCGACCCAACAGATGTATGCAACACAATAACCTCATACATATAAGATTACATTTGACCATTGATTACAAAATATCTAGTCTTTGGATACTTTATATAATGAAATCTAGTATTATGTATTATAATATTACTGGGGACCCTAGGTACCCTCATAAGGATCAAATTTTTGCAAACTTTGAATGTCTTATTTATTTATTTCTTATCAAAAGTTTAAAAAAAAGTTTTAAAATTCTAGCTTTAAAAATGACGTAATTTCCATATAAACCCTTCTTGTACTCTTAAACGCTTTCTTTTTTTACCCTTTTTCTTATTGTTGGGAAGTGCATTGACACATACCACCAGGTGGTTATGTGAGACTCATCCACTTAAAATAAGCCACTACTACCTACTAAAACCCAAGCACCCATCACGTCTTAATGAGGCGTCGCAGGATCGCATGCTCATTCAACTAAGACCACCGACGGCCCGGCAGGTCTGCCTTAGCAGACCACACAGCCACGGGGGTTGATCCACTCTGCTATTCAGAGAAGTACCAAGAGCAACTCACAAGACACATCGCCCACCGAAGTGGACCCTCTCTGCACCGCCCACCGAAATAATCCCTCCGTGCGCGTTTCTTGGCTTCGCGGCCGGGCTACTGAGCTCCCTCCCACCACGACAAACTTTCATCCCCTATTTCAACCCCTTTTTTCGCCTTGAAAAATAGCATATATCCTTTCTCAGGCTCAAGACTATCTAAGTACCAAATATTTAAATCAGTTCAGTAGTTTTGGCGTTGGCAAACAGAGTTACTTTCGCATTTATAATATTAGTAAGGATTATACAGCTCCTGCCCATCTACTCATCATCATGGTACCTATATCTATTACTAAATTTCATCTGAATCTTTCCAGCCGTTTCAACATGAAGAAGTAGCATACATACATATTCATTATTCACACTCTTTTGTAAGGAAGTTAATAGCGCGATATTATTTAATTTAATGTATAAAAAATCATTTACTTAGTTAAAATGATGTTTTAGTTTTTACTAGCTTGCTGGTGAGCCCCATATAACCACCTGTTTTCTACAGATCGTACGTGTTAATGCATTTCCCAAAAATAAAAAAAAAATGTTAAAAAAAGAGGTGCGTCCATGTGAATCTTTGGGACGTCTATGTAGGTACCTAAGTGCATAAAGATGCTGCATCTGTAGCATCGTTATGCACTTATTAATCTTATTAAGATCTATTTAAATCTATTTAAAATTAATAATTTTGTAATACATTTTTGTTTTCATATAACTTTCTCAATTAAATTAGTTTAATGTCGGCATGATTTTCCATCTTTATATTTCAGCGAATGAACACAAATCATTAATGGCTTATAAATCTAAACCTTCTTTATGAATCATTCCATCTATTTGTGATACCGCATGAAAATCTGATCAGTATTTTTTGGCTTTATCGCCAACATACTAACTTTTTTTATTTTAGGGTTCCGTAAAACGGGAACCTATCACTGTATGATAATGTACTTCTGTTGCCGCTATAACAAAAACTAAAAAACAGAATAAAAAAAATATTTAAGGGGGAACCCTTCGTGTGCGAGTCCGACTCGCACTTGGCCGGTTTTATTTTTGTTTGGGAGGACTTTGTTTTATAATACACGTATGTAGGCGATTTTATAGTTAAAAGATTAGTTTTTGATTTTTGAATCCGATCTCTAGCTTTATTTATATTAATACGGATATACATACATATTATTGTCCATATGTAGCACTATTTTTATAAGCATTTTGATATAGCAGATCGCGCGCTTCGACGGAATAAAATATTTGTGTGCATGTAACTATCATGAAATCCTTACCCAGGAAGATATATCCATTAAATTTTCTTAATATTTCGTGCACTTTCAATGTACCTACTAGAAAAATGTTTTCCTTTTTTGACATAAAAAGCCTCCTTTATTAATAATATTGGATATTAAATACAAAAAACTTTTTAAGAGTATAGTTATAAGACTGTTTCAAAATTTTAAAACAACAAAATTTTTAAAACAAGCATAATAAAATTATTTTGAACAGGCAAAGATTGGCGCAATCATTCGTAACAAAATAAAACCATTAATACCGTAAAATATGAGTTCATGTGGACATTTTGGATGGTGATCGGCCTTGACATTGAAACAAAAAGCCTGCGGCTACACACCAAGTATTGAGCACATCGCAAATGTCAATACCATTTGCTTGCAGCTATATAAAAGCATCTGTCTCTGATCTGAAATTCATTCCAACCGCAACAACGGAACAATTAAACATGTACTCAAAGGTACGAGAAAGTTTATTTATATGAAGTATTTTGTAATTAATATTGAAAAGTAACCAAGCAAAATTAAATAATAATAAATATAACATAATATTATATATTAATAAAATATATTAGTACAATTTTAACCTCATTATTGAATTGAATTCATTTTATAATTGTTTTCAGGTCATTATCTTCCTGTGCGCCGCTGGCCTCGCCTCAGCTGGCAATCTCCTCCACGCAGCACCTGTGGCGTACAGCGCACCAGTGTCTTCTGTGTCATACTCTTCTCAAACTACTTCTCATGGATCCCCGATCACATACGCTGCAAGCCCCATCACAACTTATGCCTCCGCACCAGTCATCACCAAAACAGTTTCTCCAGCTGTATCTTACCAGACCATCTCTCACTCACCAGCCGTGGCAACTTACTCTACGGGAGCTGTTGTAGCTAAATCCATCGCGCCCGCTGTATCTTACTCAACAGTATCACGGTCTTCTCCTATCACCTATGCCAGCCCAGTCAGTTACGCTGCCCCAGTTGTAGCGAAGACTCTTTCACCTGCAGTATCTTACTCTTCAGTCGCTCATCCTGCATCAGTAGCATATGCTTCACCTGTCAGTTATGCTACTCATGCTGCTCCAGTATCATACAGCACTGGTTCCGTTGTTACCAAGACTTTGACTCCTGGAGTAACTTACTCTGCCGCACCAGCATACTCGTATGCTGCTGCGCCCGCATACTCTTACGCGTCGGCTCCAGTACTTAAATCAGCTGTAACTTACTCTTCCGCACCCGCAGTCTCTCACGTTACATACTCTGGCTTGGGTGTTAACTACGGTTGGTGATTACCCAAAGATA
Source organism: Boloria euphrosyne (assembly GCA_951802675.2). NCBI lineage: Eukaryota > Metazoa > Arthropoda > Insecta > Lepidoptera > Nymphalidae > Boloria > Boloria euphrosyne. The sequence goes on along the minus strand of OX637879.1, from coordinate 5,192,596 downwards.
ATTCTACTAACTAAAATGTAAATAGAATATTTTATCATTGTATTTAATTTTATTATTGAAATGTGTAATAAACAGTCAATAAAAATTATAAAATAAATTTTGGGGTTTCACTCTATTCATAAAAATATAATTTATATTAATATACTAGCTGACCCGGCAGACTTCGTACTGCCTCAATCGATAAATAAAAGACCTAAACTTTTTTTTCATATTTATTCACCTTTTACACCTTCTCTGGACTTGCACAAATAATTCAAGACCAAAATTAGCCAAATCGGTCCAGCCGTTCTCGAGTTTTAGCGGGAGTAAAGAACAGCAATTCATTTTTATATATAATATAACTCCATTCATGATATTGATATAATTAATTATTTTCAATACATTATGTTTATGTTGTCATGATACATTATTTAATCGACTTAAGTAATTTTAATCTAGTATATAGTAGAAGATTAATCAAAATAAGTCATACAAAATATAATGATTGTATGAAAGTTGCCAGAAATGCTGTAATAGAGCTTTATTGATAATGTGATGCAAATATTATTTGAATACAGCTTTATCATATGAAAATTAATTTAATTTTACATCAAATATTATGGATTGGAATGTATTACTAACCAAATAATACCACTGAATGTATCAATAACACAATCACATAAAGAAAGTATAAAATAAGGTTATTTATTTACAATATTAAATAATGTACTCGAGGTGTTCCTATTGTCATCTCCTCCATCATCAAAACCGGCTCCTTAATACCATATTGTTATTACTTATTAGTATTACAGAAAACACATAAGTATGCAACAATTTAATTCTACCAAACTTTATTTCGATGAAAGTTACTCTCAGTTTGTAGCGTTTTAATTGGAGTCCCATTGGGAGCATTAATTTGTGTGAATAACAAGAATGCTTGCACTCCATTCTTGGATGCTTTTACTTGTAATATGTAGTGTATTTTAAAGTTATAGGTATGTGTATAATAGTGTATCAACTATCTTCTATCTGGTATCCATAACACAAACCTCGTAGCTTACCATGAAACTAGATGGTGTTGTGTGCTAATATCCCAGCATATCTATTATTTATTTATTAACCATGTTTATAGCTTTAACAGATTCAAAAATTGTTTAAAAACTTTGCACTGAGAAATAGGATACATAAACAGAACAAATAAATACTAATGTATTAAGATAACCACATTGTTGTCATTAATAGAATGGAAGAAATATATTTTGGATACAAAAACAAACTTTATAACGTTTATAGAAAGTACTAACGTAATGGCATGTATTGGACAAATTGACGTTCCTCTTAAGTCTTAGTAGATCATACGTAAGGATCATTTCAGTGAAACACTGGTGGCTAATCAAATAAAATGGATGTTATGTAAAAAGGAAAAGCAATTAATTACATCGTAGAATATTAAAGACTAAGCTTTTTCTCTAAATAAATCTCTATCGTGTCTTCTCCATTCTACGTGACATTGGTGAAGTAATCTGTGCTCAACTAAAACGTTTTGAAGCCATTAACAAGATAATTGAAATGAATAGTTTTGAAATCATCAACAAGTGAATTAAATTAAATTGGAAACGATTTAGCTGTTTCATTTTTTTAATGTAGTTACACAAGTAACAAGAAACCAGTAGAAATTTCTTATTTGTTCAGATACGAAGCAATATAGCCTGAATCGATATTTAAAATGAGCTTTTGTAAGCTCCTCCTTGCTCCTTTGGGAGCAGGTTACCTTAGGGCTTAGTGTTATCTTTAAAAAATATTATTTAATTTTGTATTAGACTAAATAATCCAAAGCGACTACTTATAATCCATCCCGATATTACAATTGATGAGATATTAATTAGTACGGATTATTTCTCAAAAGTAATAACATCGCTTCTTTTAATTTCTATATAAAAATCTACTCCTCATACAACCTATATATACAAATAAAACTGATATATTCATATTTAACTGTCGCTAACATTAATTACTTTGTCCCCTAATATTATCTACTAAAAGAAATGCTGTTCCTTGGTACGTGTTAACTGCATTTAACAACAACTGTCTATTAACATACGACAACGGCCTTCGATACAGCTAGTAGAAAGAAAAGTTAAACAATACTAAGATACGTCCATATGTACATTTTAGGCGGTGATCGGCCTTGACATTGAAGCAGGCCTGCGGCAACGATCCGAGTATTGAGTACATCGCAAATGTCATTACCAGTTCCTTGCAACTATATAAAAGCATCTGTGTCTGATATGAAATTCATTCCAAACCGCAACAACGGAACAATCAAACATGTACTCAAAGGTACGATGTGAATTGATAATTATAAAAAATATTCTGTGAATACTATCATAATAAAAGTGCTTCAAAAATTTACACCAATAAATACTACTATTATTCCTTATTTACGTAATGCTTATTGTGTATCATAATATAATAGTGTCATTTCTTTGTAACCAGGTCATTATCTTCCTGTGCGCCGCTGGCATCGCCTCAGCTGGCAATCTCCTCCACGCAGCACCTGTGGCGTACAGCGCACCAGTCTCTTCCGTTTCATACTCTTCTCAATCTACTTCTCATGGATCTCCGATCACATACGCTGCAGGCCCCATCACAACTTATGCCTCCGCACCAGTCATCACCAAAACAGTTTCTCCAGCTGTATCTTACCAGACCATCTCTCACTCACCAGCCGTGGCAACTTACTCTACGGGAGCTGTTGTAGCTAAGTCCATCGCGCCTGCTGTATCTTACTCAACAGTATCACGGTCTTCTCCTATCACCTATGCCAGTCCCGTCAGTTACGCTGCCCCAGTTGTAGCGAAGACTCTATCACCTGCAGTGTCCTACTCTTCAGTCGCTCATCCTGCATCAGTAGCATATGCTTCACCTGTCAGCTATGCGGCTCATGCTGCTCCAGTAGCATACAGCACTGGTTCCGTTGTTACCAAGACTTTGACTCCCGGAGTAACCTACTCTGCTGCACCCGCGTACTCGTATGCTGCTGCGCCCGCATACTCTTATGCATCAGCCCCAGTTCTCAAATCAGCCGTAACTTACTCTGCCGCACCCGCCGTCTCTCACGTAACCTACTCTGGTTTAGGTGTGAACTATGGGTGGTGATAACCCAAAGACAATTTATCTAACAAAATATAATATATCATTTTATGTTAATTTATTATTGAAATGTGTAATAAACAGTCAATAAAAATTTAAAATATATTTTGTTGTTATCAATAAAAGTGAACCAAAAACTTACATTATGATTAATAAGTTAAAACGCTTAACCTAGTTAAAATATAAAGTTACAGCAAATCATTTACCAAAAATAATGATATCATATAAATTAAATTATAATAATCTTGTTGATGAAAACTTTCATCATTGCATTGTTGTTGTACCATTATCTTGATTGATGTTAGTAATAAAAGTTATTCGTCTAGTATTATAAAGTAACAGACGCTAGATAGCATAAAAGCATTTATAGGTATTCACAGCCTAAGAATGAATGAATATTAGTGTTATAACAAGAAAACTTGAAGTTTAGTTCCAAAACCATAAATTTCAAAAAAAAACTAATTTGCTAATTCCGTTGAGCTGAATTTTAATATGTCCATACACATCATATATTATGCACGATGTAAGAAAATGCATCAGCAGTGCATAAGCTATAAATTCAAATTCGATTTCTAATCGGATTCAGCTACAGCTCCTTAAATATGGTAAACACATTCCAAAGGAAGTTTACTGTCCATGAGAGCCATCCTCAAAATTAATTAAAGATAATTTAAATATTAAAGTTCAATTCCATTTAATTAAAAAATAACAAATAATGGAAGGTCTTCAAAAATTTAGCTAGTTTATATTTTTATTTAGATGACTGAGATTTTTTTAATTATATTATAATTTATAGTATCGTAGTACCTAATAGTCGAAAAAATAATTTCAGATTATTTATTATTAAGTAGTACTCGTAATAATAAAGAAAAATGTTTGAATTAAACACGAAGAATAATATTTTAAAATAATGTTCACATGACTATTTATTTACTGAATGATAAGTAAATAAATGTAAATAAATAGAAAAAAGTGATGGGTTTTTTGATAAAAATATTATTATGCTATTTCTTTTTGTATGACAAAATTTAGTGCGTTAGCACATAAAAAATTGCAAAAGTTATAAACAATTAAAGATGAAAAAAAATAGCATTTCCTTTTTTGCCAATATTTCATAAACTATTAATATTTAAGAAATTTCAAAAAAAGATTCTGAAAGAAGAGGGAATTTCCAATAAAAAACTCTTCTTTTTATAATTTTAATTTAACGCTGAAAATAGGTCTGCGCGCGACATTTTTAAGTTGCACGCGTGGCGTCAAAAGCGTGTACGGCACATTAATTAATTTATTTAAGGTATTGAATATTTTTTTTAAAATTTGAAAAAATTGTGATGTGTTCTGAGCACTATAAATAATTTATTCCCGTTGGAAATGTTACTTAAATTTTTAACTAACAAATTTTTCTCAAACTACCGTCTTAATTGTAAGTGAAAAAAAAAATGTTTAAATAATGGTCTAAAAAAATTTCGCCTTTCTTACATACATACTTAACAAGATCGCGCCATAAAAGTTAAAAAATATTTATACTTTGTTTATAATAATTTTTTACTTGAACAAAAACTGAAAAATCCAAGTAATGTTGTGTAGTGATAACTTATATTATAAATTTTATGTAGTGATAACTTATTACTCGGGTCTCATAACTCAGCGAATCGATGTGTTCATTTCACGTTAAAAGTATTTAACCATTTTGAACTAAATTGTGTGTGCTAATACGTTACGAGGCAACATTAAAATACTTTTTAATGAAGAAAAGTCTTTAATCCCGAGAGGAAAAAATATATTAAAACTACTTAGCAAAATGATGTACATGAAATATTTAGTTTAGTTATTAGTTTTTAAAAATTTTTGTCTGTGTGTCTGTTTCTAAGTTATCGTTTAACTCAAAAAGTACTACACCGACCTCAACCAAATTTTGTATAGTGATTAGTGATTATCTATTATTTTTTATTCCATGAAAACATTAATATTATACGAGGAAACAAAAAAAAACATTTTATTTAGTTGTTCTTAGAAAGCTGTCGGCGGCTAAATCTTAAGATATACATACAAACTATGTAGTGGAAATTGTAGGTCTTAAAAAGCCATACAGAAAAGTCTATAATATCAATTATCTATCTTCTAAGTTGTACGTCTTGCAAAACATATGTTAGTCAGTACATATTAAAACAGTAACTTAGTTCATTGATGTGTGCGTTTCAACTTTCACGCTAAGAGTACTGAACCGATTTCAACTTACAACTTTTTCAATATACAATTTATATTGATACGATACAATAAACCAACATTAATATTTCTTTTATTGAAAGTAAAGTCTTTAATTCCTAAGGAAAACAGAATAACTGGTTGAATATGACACGATAAGGATAAGGAGGACTAACTCTTGCCAAAACTGAAGGGATATATATTAAAACTATGTGTTCGAAAGTTATATCATAACTCATAACAAGCACTACAAAATGTTTGCAATAGTATGTCTGTCTCCTAAGGTACACTCGCAATAAGCATTTTTATCTACACGTATTGAAATCAATATCTTAGCTCATGAATGTGCGTGTTCACACAAAAAGTACCGAACCGATTTTAACTACTCTTTGTATAGTCATAGATTATTATTAGGGTCAATATTTAGACTACCTAAAAGTTGTACAGGCAGGAACATGAAAGGAATAAGAAGGAAAGAAACAGGAAAACATTTTCGTACAAGAAAACACAGTAAGTGGACTGAAACTCTCTAGAGTAGTCCTCATAGAAGACGAGGGAACCTTAAATGCGGAATCAATCGTTGGTAGATAATAATGAATAGCATAAAGCCATAGATTTTTTTTTACTTTTAGCGCGAGCGAAGCCGCGGGATCTGCTAGTAGTAGTATAATTAGCAAACCCTACTATTGTTTACTTTGACATTTATTATGGCGGACTCCATATAATAATACTAGCAATCCCCGCGGCTCCGCCCGCGTTCAAATCACTATTAAAAAAAAGGTTTGGTGGTAGAAGTATGAAGATTCGGGGTTATAAGTATTTTTAGTTGTCAAATCATAACAAAGTAGAAAAGAAAAATTTGACCTACGACTTATTCTCAAACCTAACGAATATACACAAAAAATTCCATAAAAATCGGTGAAGCCGTTTCGGAGGAGTTCGATAACAAACACTGTGACACAAGATTTTTTATATATTAGATTATGTAGTTTGTACGATTAATATTAATAATTGTTTTACGATTGTCTACCATCAATATTTCTTATATCTCGTTGAATTAATTTTATGGACCTGTCTAGAATTTAGGTTATTATGCGATAAGACTTTTTTTACTTTAGAAGTTAAGCTTCGCAAAGGTAGAAATAATAAACAGTGCTAATGACATTAATTTTATTTAAAAGACTTTAATGTTGGCTTACTTATAACATAATATTAATCAACAGGTATACATTATACATATTATAATTACATTGTGATAGAAGTACATATTTACAAATGCTTTGCTCATTAAACAAATTACCATCCGTGTCCACCCAAACCATAGGAGATGGCTGGAGCAGCAGCGTAGGAGACGGCTGGTGCCGCAGCATAGCCTGAGATGACTGGGGCAGCAGCAGCATATGAGACAGCTGGTGCTGCGTAGGAAGAAATCGCTGGTGTAGCATAAGCCACTGGTGCACTGTGGGTTGCTACCGATGCGTATGAAAGTGATGGAGCAAGATGCGCAACGGGAGAAGCATAGCTCGAGATCGCTGGTACGGAGTATGTTTTAGCCACAATGGGGGCTGCTGCGGCATAACTTCTGGCATAAACAGGTGCGGCTGCTGCGTATCTAGTGATAACTGGGGCAGCATACGATTTCGTAACTACGGGTGACGTGGCGTAAGCTACTGGACTGGTATGTGTGGATACTGATTGGTATGAGACTGATGTAGCCGGTGCAGCATAAGAAGCGATAGGTGCCACGGCTTTGGTAACTAAAGGTGCAGCATACGACGCCACAGGACCAGCAGCGTATGACACGGGAGCAGCAGCGTACGATACAGGAGCAGCAGCATATGTTACTGGTGCAGCATACGCCGCTGGCGCAGCAATGATGGGAGCACCGTGAGATGTAGTAGTAGTCGAGTAGGATACAGATGCTGCTGGTGCACTGTATGCTACGGGTGCCGCATGCAACAGATTACCAGCTGAAGCAATGCCCGCGGCACAGAGGAAGATGACCACCTGAAAAATATATTATGCTTACTTTAATAAATTAACTTAACTTTCTGAAATCACTTGCACTAAACTTTTAGATGCTGCGATAGCTATTATAGCTAACTTTTATCACATCTTATTTAAAAAAATATAAAGTATATAGAGCTCTACCTTAGAATACATGTTAGATAATGAAATTCTGTTCACAGAGTAACTTTCAAAATACATGCATTCACTTTTATACCACACTGAACAAACTGGTAATCGATTCTTACAGAAAATTAATGCAATACGAAGCTTTATCCTATGACACAGCAAATTCTATTTTCTAGACTTGCAACAAGAACTATTTTAAGTGTATACATGAAGCAATTATAAAGCTAGACCCCTGTCAATCTGGCTGAAACAATGTCAGGGTAAAACTACACCCAGGTCGCCTATAAATGTGTGTACTAGATATTAATTCGCCTCAGTATGATAGTGTGATTACCAAATACGTTTTAATTTTAATATCAAACTTTGTGCTTAATAAGTTGCATTCATTAAGTAGATCTAGATTTGTATGCTCAAACAAGTACACCTTATTTAATTCATAGCACATAATAATTTTATAACATTAATAATTGTAATAGTCTTAGTTTTGAAAATGAATTTTGTTATCATTTTCTGCTTTATAGAATTTCTACAACAATTTAATTTTACATAATATTATATTATACACTAGCAATACCCGCGGCTTCGCCCGCGTTTTAAAGACGTTAATGCAAGCGTGGTTTTATTTCTCACCTTCTTTTTGCATTTTTCTCAGAGATTAATTTTTTCCCGCAGAAATATTATGTATCCTATATATTGTCCCGTATATTGACCCGGGTAACTAGCTAATATCATACCATATTTCATCCAAACCCGTAAAATGGTTTTCTCGTGATGCGGTCACAGACAGACAGACAAAATTCTAAATATAATGGATTTTGCCTCCTTATCGATAACAATGTCTATTTCAATTAGATTTTCCAAAAAAATATTCAACGTTATTCGAATTAGTTAGAATTTTACTATATGTATATGTATAGATGTTCCTTAAACGAATTCTGCTATGACTTGCCTATGTTAAACAGTCTCTATAGAAACAAACTTGAACAACTGAAACAAAAAGTCATCCGAATGTCGTTAAAGAGAATTGTATCAAAAGTCGTCTAATGTTAAAATTCTGAACTTAGCTAGAACTTTATTCTCGTATAATGAAAAAAGCTTCAATCTTAAACGCCCGTTAATCTTTTTGATTCTTTCTTAATTCATAAAATATTATCTAAGTTTAATAACTTATATTAAGTTAATATCAATTTTATAAATAGCGATTTGCGATTGCTCTCTTTGCTTCGCTGAGATTTATTTCTAGGTAAAACTACCTGATACTGCTAATATGTGCGTGAATGCATTTCCCATTATTTAAAAGGGTTCATTTTGTTGTTCCTACATACATTTAAATTTCTGTTCGTCCGTTTCTGAAGATGTTAAAATAGGGAATGTTTCCATTAAAAAAGAAATGATCATGTAAAATGTGTCCTATCTTTTAAATTAGGACAAATCACACATTTAAAAAATAGAATTGTTAAGGATAAGTATTTCTGGAGGTCCTCCTGGACCAGAATATGACAGCTTTTATTAAGGTATGTCACTATAGAGCTTTTATTTATTAAAAAAAACATATTTTCATAACGCAAAGTTAAAAGTGCATTTTACTTTTTAGTAAGTAAAATAATACTTAGTTTTAAAAATAAAATATCTCATCTCTGAGAAATATTCATAGGTACCATCCGTCAAAATGTACCTAGAGCTTTTACTTATTATATCATTCATTGATATCCTACTTCCTACTAATATTATAAACGCGAAAGTTTGTAAGAAGATGTTTGTTTGTTACTCTTTCACACAAAAAAAAAATAAATTTTTAATGTTATTTTTCTTTTATTGTCTTTTATTGTCTTAGACATATTAAGTCTAGGAAACAAAAAAAAATAAATAAATAATTTGTAAGTTAAGTTGTAATACCTACATAATGTATTTAACCTTTGTACATTGGAAAGGTAATGATTTAGATATTGTTTTCTTTCTCTTTTTTTCTGTAAGCAATATTAATAGGTAATCTTACTGCTGTTTTCTCTCATACTGCTGGTTGGTGAAAGGTTAGTTAAACTTTGCTTTATATTTATATTTATATATTTATATTTATATTTTATATTTGTATTTATAAACTTTTTTGCTTATTTATTTATTTACTTATTTACATATATTTATTTGCAATATAATCTATAAATATGGACTCTAATTGTAGTTTAAACGACAGTTTTCACTCTATTTCTTCAACCGACAGTTTCCACAGTACTGCCATCCCTTTGAGCTCTCTGCTCGACTCCGCGTTTTCCTCTGTCCCTAAAAACTTCAACGTCGTTCACATTAATGCCCAAAGCATTCCTTGCCATTACTCTGACCTTGTAGCTACTTTTGATAACAAAAACATTCACGCTATTTTAGTTTCCGAATCTTTCCTGAAGCCTTGCTTACCCTCTACTTCCTATGCAATTCCTAACTTCCACTTAATACGTAACGACCGTACCAGTAAAGGTGGTGGGGGTGTAGCTATCTATATTCGTGATCACATTCCGTTTACCATTCTACATAAGTCAGACTCTCGTTACTCGGAAACTGCTGAACATATTTTTATTGAGGTATTATTCGGTTCTCTGAAATTATTATTGGGTGTTTTCTATAGTCCCTCTCTGACTATCGATTACTTTGCCAGTCTTGATAACCTACTGGACCAATTTGTACCATCCGTAGATCACACAGTTATCATGGGGGATTTCAACACTTGCATTATTAAAAATGATTCTAGAGCAAAGAAACTCCTTAATATTGTCAATAGCTCGAACCTTAATCTATTAAATTCCAGTCCCACACATTTTTTTCCTAGCTGCACTCCTTCTCTCCTTGACCTTATATTAGTTTCCTCTCCTGCTCATGTTACATGCCATGGCCAATTTCCAGCCGATGCGTTTTCGTATCATGATTTAATCTACTTGTCGTATAAAATCCGTCCACCTAAAGCTAAACCGACCATTGTAATGCGCCGCAGTTTCAAAAAATTTAAGAACATTGAGTTTATGAAGGATCTTAGCAACATTGACTGGCAGGCGATATTTAATGCTGACAATATTAATGATAAACTGGCTATTTTTAACTCCATCCTAAATGACCTCTTTGATATGCATGCTCCTCTTCGCCCTATCAAATTAAAACATCTTCCAGCCCCATGGTTAACGCAGGATATTAGAGCTTTAATGTGTAAACGAAATGCAGCTAAGTCGAGATATAGATTAAGGCCCACCGATGAAAATTTGTTGAAATACAGACGAATTCGTAATCAATGCAGTAAGGTTTGCAGAGACGCCCAACGTAAACATATCCATGAAGCTATTGAGAATAATCCTGGTAATCCCTGGAAATTCTTAAGAAACCTAGGTATAGGTCGTCAGTCCGAGAGCGTTCCACTTAACATTGACCTCGATGCTCTGAATCGTTTTTTCGCGGACGTAGCGCCTATGGACTCGGAGGGAAAAAAATCAACAATAGATCATCTGCGTTTTACTCCCCCTCCTAATCGACCTCCTTTTACTTTTACTACAGTCAGTCCCGCTGACGTTAAGAAGCATATTCTATCAATTAAATCTAATGCCTCGGGCTGTGATGGTATTAACCGGCAAATGATTTTTCTACTCCTAGATTATGTCACACCTATACTTACCCATATATACAATTTCTCCCTTTCCTCTAACCAATTCCCTGATGGCTGGCAGACGGCTCACATAATTCCTATCCCTAAAATTAAAAATCCAACTTCCTTCTCTCACTATCGCCCTATCTCTATCCTTCCCTTTTTGTCCAAGGTTCTAGAGCGTATAGTGTTTACCCAACTTAACGAATATGTAAACCAACACAATGTACTTTCTACTTATCAATCTGGTTTTAGGAGAGGTCACAGTACTGTTACAGCTCTCTTGAAGATATGTGATGATGTTCGCTTTAATATGGACTCGAAACTCGTTACCATTATCGCTTTACTTGATTTTAGTAACGCTTTTAATTCGGTTGATTATGAAGTTTTGCTAGCGGTTCTTAAGTCCATTAACTTATCCGATGATGTCGTTGATTGGTTCGCGAGTTACTTGTTTGGTCGTCAACAGTGTGTGCGTGTTAATAATAGATTATCCTCCTTATTTCCTCTCTCAGCTGGCGTCCCGCAAGGAAGTGTCCTCTCTCCTCTTCTTTTTTCTATTTTTATTAACGCGATCACTACTATACTCTCATGTCCTTTCCATCTATATGCTGACGACTTGCAAGTCTATGCTGCGGCTCCGGTTAACGACATCAGCAAAGCTATTCATGAACTAAACCGTGACTTGAAAGAAATTTATGCATGGGGTAAATCATTCGGCCTTTGTTTGAACGCTTCGAAGTCGCAAGTGATTATGATTGGGAGTTCCAAGCTGCTTAGCAAAGTTGAGTATCACAGCTTACCTCCTGTGCAATTCGGCGACTCTAAATTACCTTTTAGTACTTCTGTTAGGGACCTGGGCCTACTATTAGACAATTCCCTGTCCTGGACTGTCCAAATTGCTGAGGTTAGTAGGAAAATTTTCGCTGCTATCGGATTTTTGAGACGTTGGAAAAACCTTCTACCTTGCAAAACTAAAATAGCCTTAGCCCACTCTCTTCTGCTTCCCATATTAGATTACGCCGATTGCTGCTACCTGGATATTTCCGAGGAACAACTAAATAAACTAGAACGCCTGCAAAACTTATGCATCAGATTTATTTTTGGCTTGCGTAAATTTGATCACATTTCCCAATATCGAGAACAGCTAAAATGGCTTAATATTCGTAATCGACGCAATTTGCATATCCTTTCCCTTCTGTACTCCATCCTGTATAATCCTGCCTATCCTAGTTACCTGAAAGATAAATTTTGTTACCTTGGCTCTGATCATTCTGGCATCGAACTTCGATCGCGGTATGATAATCGACTAAAACTCCCAACATACTACACGCAGTACTACGCCGATTCATTTACCGTGAAGTCGATTAAGCTGTGGAACATACTTCCTCACGATATTCGCCACTCTGTTTCTTTAAATATATTTAAACGTCGTTTAACTCTCTATTATCTATCACTTCAATAATATCTATGTATATTATATTTATGTATGTATATAAATATTTATTTTTATTTTATAATATTGATATTTATTAGTATATGTAGAATCAAAGTATTTGTGTATTATATTATATGTATATATTATATTGTATGTACTTCTTATGTGTAAATATATCTTATTTCTCTTTTTAATATTTTTATTGTTATATTATTCGTGTCTAGATAGCACCGTCCCGTTTACGACTTTTTAATTCCTTTCACCAAAGGTTGTCTGGCAGAGATTGCTTTAGCAATAAGACCGCCTTTGCACGCTTTATGTATATCTTTGTACCTTTTTCTTTATTTTTTGTGTTGTATTATGTGTGCAATAAAGAATAAATAAATAAATAAAAATAAAATAAAAATAAATAAATAAACCCGCGGCTTCGTTTCGGCTAAATCTAGGGACGAACTCGAGCGAAGCGAGGGTGAGTCGCTAGTATGAAATAGTCTAATAATGTGTAACCAGTGAAAACAATGCATGAATCGAATGATTACTCAATCACACTAAAATGTTATAAGAGCACCTAAATCCTTTTCCTTTGCAACCTAGTTGCAATGAAACTTTAAATCAGCGTTGCGTCATTTCAATAGCAATTATATGGAACGGAAGAAAATTTCTAATATATTGATACATGGTTCAGTTCATATATCGATACATATAAATAAAATTGAAGTGTCTGTTTGTAATGTTAAAATAACAACTTTTTATTGGATGTGAATGGAAGTATATAATATATACCATAGACTTATAGTATATACTGTCATACTAAGTCTATAGTATATACGGTACATATAAGATGAACACATTTTTTGTCCGTCTATCTGTCTTTCTGTTTCTTCAGGCTAATCTCGGAAACTGCTGAATCTATAAATTGGTATTACCCGTAAAATTACAAAACTGTGATAGTTTTTCTTTTCACTTCGTTTTATACATACGAGTATACCCACACTATGAGGTAGACGTTATGTGTATAGTGTACTGTAGGAGATATTAACATCATTAATTTACTATGTAATTTACTTACAAATTTTATCCATGATAATATTAGTACTGGAGTAAGACGAATTTTATTACGTACGTACGTATAATATTAAGCTTTTATTATTATTACCGTGGATATAAATTTATCTAATTTTCTTTTTTACTCTCTAATAATGTTTAGAACAAAGCATCTAAATGAAAATATGTTTTGTTTTCGTATTTCGTATTTACAAATACACAAAGTGAAATTCAAAGCTTTTGTTACATAAGTATTCGATTGTAAAGCTAATTAAAGTCAGTACGAGCTCTTGTAATGTATTATTCTATGTATTTTATCATCATTATGCTATGTGGGGTTCATAAACATTTTATTTACTGAATCAAAAATGTAATAAGATCATAAACTATGCTTCCAACTTGCTATAAGGCACTCATAAAAGTCGAATTGGATGCTGTGCGCCGAGCTTTGTCTTATGAAATATTTAAAAGGCTGTTTTGCACCTTTCCGATACTGTATTCTGTTATGGTCACTGTGGCGAATATATATGGTAAGGTAGGCTTAAGATTAAAAACGATATCCTGTTTTAATATTTATTACGTTTTATCATTTTCAATCATTAACATAACAATTAGGTTGTAGTTCACCAAGCGTAGTTAGCACCGTGAGCGTTGTAGGAGATGTGGGACACAGCAGGAGCAGCAGAATAAGACACAGATTTAAGGACGGGGGCAGCCGCAGCGTATGAAGAGTAAGCGGGAGCGGCGTACGAGGAGATTGCGGGGGCAGAGTAAAGTCTTGAGTAAGAGGCAATCGCGGGGGCCGAGTATGAGTTAGCATAAGAGGTGATTGCTGGTGCCGCGTAAGAGGTAATGGCTGGTGCAGCGGCGTAGGCAGCTACAGGTGCGGCGATGGCTCTAGCCCCATGAGAAGTTTGGGTAGAGTAGGAAGAATAAGATGACACGGCCGGGGTGATTGTGCGAGATACAGCTACAGCAGGAGCTGCAACGGCGACAGCTGGAGCGGTGTAAGTGGTAGCTGGAGATCCATGAGATGTGCTGCTCGAGTATGATGAGTAGGAGATACGAGCTGGTGAAACAGACTTGGCTACTACAGGTGCTGCAGCATAGCTAGCGATGGCTGGGGCTGAATATGACGTAGCGATGGCTGGAGTGGCAATCTTGGCGTAGGCGGCAACGGGAGCGGCGTGTGCTGTCTGAGTAGAATAAGAAGATACAGAAACTGCAGGCGTGGCGGCAACGGAAACGGAAGGAGCAGCGTAAGTCGCAACGGGAGAACCGTGAGATGTGCTGCTCGAGTACGATGAGTAAGAGACACTAGCTGGTGAGATAGACTTGGCTACAACGGGCCCGGCAGCATAATTAGCGAGAGCTGGTGCAGCATATGAAGTTGCGATGGCCGGAGTGGCAATTTTGGCGATGGCAGGAGCAGCATAGGAGATAGAAGAAACTGCAGGTGCAGCATAAGACGTGATTGGAGATCCGTGAGATGTGCTACTGGAGTAAGACGAGTAGGAGACACCGGCTGGTGAAATAGACTTGGTCACTACGGGTGCTGCGGCATAGCCAGCGATGGCTGGAGCAGAATATGAAGTGGCGATCTTTGCGATAGCGGGTGCAGCGTACGAGGTTACAGGACCCACATGTGCAGTCTGACTAGAGTATGAAGATACAGAAGAGACTGCAGGTGAAGCAATAGCATGACTGCTGTACGACAAAGGAGCAGGTGCTAAGAGGCCACTTCCATGAGCTACGCCAAGTGCGCAGAGGGCAACGATCAACTGGAAATAAATAGTTTATTTTAAACATTTTGTATGACACTAATTATATATTATTAAGAAATTAATAAATAATTAAATAAAAACACACCTTGCAGTACATGTTGATATTGTTAAAAACTTATGTTGAATAATTATTTTGCGAATCGATTTCGTTTATATAGTCAGAAGGTTCGACAGTAATCTTAACTCTTCAATCCACTTTCATTACGAAGGCAATCTATTCTTATTGAAGTACATATGACGTAGTTCGTCTTATTTATTTTAAGTCCACATTTTTTTCATATTGTAGACCTTATTTTAAAAACATTTCAATTTAAATGTGTTGTATACTCTATCCAAACAAGGTAAGTATAATTATAATGTTTACGATCGAAAATAAGGTCCTTCGTCATTGATACATATTTTTGGTAAATCATATTGAAATATTTGTTCTAATTCAAATCCATAGTTTGTAGAGCTTTTGTATGTCTGTCTGTGACCGCATCGCGAGAGGTCAACGCATAGGATATTTTTGACTGCAGGAAAATATCTAAGTTCTGAAAAATTTATAGTAACTTTTAATGCGTACCTAGAGACGAATCCGAGCGGAGTAACAGCTGGACCGATTTTGACGGCACTTGTACTCACAGATAGCTAATGTTATAAGGAGTAACTTAGGCTACTTTTATTTTAGAAATCTTAAATCTAGGGACGAATTAACAGACGTACTTGCATCTGTTCCTTATCGTTAATATTTTTTTAATATTTAAACTTAAAAACTACTTGCAATGAAGTGTATTTATTGGGT
The DNA here is from genome assembly GCA_951802675.2 of Boloria euphrosyne. Lineage (NCBI taxonomy): Eukaryota > Metazoa > Arthropoda > Insecta > Lepidoptera > Nymphalidae > Boloria > Boloria euphrosyne. The sequence continues at coordinate 5,176,454 of OX637879.1, read as the reverse complement.
AATATTTCTATAAATATTTATTAACACTTCTTGACTATTTTCATAAAAAAATGAGTCACAAAAAAACATTTCACTTTTAAGTAATTGATCTTGTTATATTTAGGTAAATATAACAAGATCAATGTCGTTTTAATTTTTATATTAAAAACTACAAATGTCACGACATTTTACTTTTATACAAAATTAAACGAAAAAAATGATTATTTTAACTTACATACAGTTTACATATTATCTCTCAGTCCAAGAAGTTATACTTGGTACGATTCAATAATACATATAAACTGGTACTTATAATAAGTAATAAATTCGAGGGGTCAAGACAAGTACGTGGAATAGTTCTTGAGATACTATGTTGCAGTAAGATATAGGTATATTATTCAAATTTAATTATTTATGGCTGATATAAGATTTTCATTCATAAGTATAATCATTTTGTAGTATTTGTCTGTCTTAATGTTAATTTGTCCCTTCGACGTAGGTACTACAAGTTTTTTTTTATGGGACAAAGGGGGCAAACGGGCAGGAGGCTCACCTAATGGTAAGTGATCACCTCCGCCCATAGACATCTTCAGGGCTTGCAGATGCGTTGCCGGCCTTTCAGTAAAGGGAGGGAGGGAGGAGGGAGAAGGACGGGAGTAGGGATGGGGAGTGGGCCTCCCGGACTCTCACTTACCGGACGAAACGCGACAGCATAGCTGCCACTTCACGCCGGTCTTCTGTGAGAGAGTGGTACAATACGGGGCGTGCCGGCCCATTCGGCTGCTGCCTGAGGGTAACAAGCAAGTACTCCTCACCTCACCATATGGTGAGGTGAGGAGTACTTGCTATATAGCTTTTACAAAGAAAAGAATTTCAGCGACACAATACACAAATAGAATTTATAATATTTGAAATTACGATCATATCTTTCTGCCCTTTTTGCTGAGAAAAATAAGATTTTCAACAAACTAAGAAAGTGAACTATGGCATATACTTTTCTTAGATAGTACAAACTTTTGTTCGTACATTCCCGCGGGATGAAAGTTCCTATTAGAGTTATGTTATTATAAAACGTTTTTGAAAGCATTAGATTAACTGTTGACATTTAACTAATACTTATTTTCCAAATACTTTTCTCTTAGAATATTATTAGTGTAGCAGAAAAAACGGAATTAACCGTAAAATTTCTCTGATAATAATATCTGTACATAATCTATACGCAATATTGTTATTACAATATATTCTCGTCGGATAAAACCATTGACGCCGCTTCTTATAAGATCTATCATATATATAGCAGATTACACAAACCAAGCTTATTTACACGAAGTCAAAAGAAGAATCACGTTGATGTTTAACAGTATTATAACAAAAAGATAAAAAAGTATTTTCGGATTACCTATATATTATTAAATTTGTATTTATTATTATACTACGGGAGGTAGCGCTATAGTTGAACAAGTCATTTTATACCGGCTGAAAATCATAACAATAATAGTTTTCCCCTCATACATAACAGCTCTGAACGTCAGCTGCTCCGATAGCGGTGGAGCTAAAGGAGACAGCATGACAAAGTCATTGGAAAAAAATCTGCTCCGATGAATTTTATACCAAGCGAAACTTGTATTAAATCATTGTTTTAATCATATTTTTTCAAAAAATTATCGTCAGCTGTATTGACGAGGGGGGGTTCAATGTCAGTCACGTGCATAAACCTCATTAAAAATTTGACAAATAAAGTTATTTTATACCTTATGAAATTTATGTATCTCAATTTTTATACTTTTAAAATAATAAAGAAAATCGTCAGCTGCACTTTGGACGGGGGAAACACCGTCAGTCATCGTGATAAACATGTCGCGCCCTCAACGGTATCGAGCGTTGCATAGTATCTTTGGAACATAAACTGACGATCTTTACACCCACAAACAATCAGCTGACGACAATTTTTTGTTTCTTTGACATTTAAATTATCTTATACTTAAAATTCAATAAGTATAACATCAATTTCATATAAATCACACCACAGTATATTTACTTATTCCGTGTAGGCTCCAAATTAACAGAGGTAAGTATTAACAAGCAAATTTCTCTAAAACTATACCTACTACACCTCTAGTGCGTGTCTTAGTTTGTCAATTAGATCGAGCCACATGGCACAGTATTGGTCAGATGCGCTCCGCGCATCATTTGAGTGAGTTGTGTGCAGGTCGATATTTTGAAGCAGGTAACGATAATTTTATAGTTTACGATTTTTTGATTTGTACAAGAATGATAAAGTATTATAATTACATTTTTTGTTTTCCTAGTAGCATATTTTATACTGAACAATTCTACGTTTCATTTGTAATATAACTATTGACCAATATTTTATTACGTTATTGAATATTAAAAATGTAACTTTGGGGCTATAATTAACACTTTGGGGGGGCTTGTTTTAACACGTTAATACCTACCCCAGATATGGGGGCTAGTATTAACAGGGTAGCTGAATGTTTGTGAATTATTATTTAATACTTTTTTTTATGACAGCATGAGAACTTATAAACGGAAAACTACACGAGCTAGCTACGCTAGAGATTATTCAGACGAAAAGAAATTACAGGGATGTAGCAAAAGAATTTGACCTATGTTATGTTTCTCTTTATCTCTTTTTATCCACTAGTCTCTGTAACGCATGTTGATAATGATGTTAATATTGATGATCTGTCACTAAATTTGCAAAACCCTGAAGTTTTAGACGATGCGCCTAATTTAGATATAAGTGTGAGTGAAGTGATAGCGCAAATGTCTAATGAACCAGTAGCTGGACCGTCAGGCATGCAGAAAGGTGCTAATGATTTTACAGTTGACATCATAAGACCTCTGCCAAAAGCTCCACCACGAGTTTCGTCTAGTAGAAAACACGCTAAAAAGTCTGCTATTCTCACTGAAACTCCGGAAAAAAATTCTCTAGAAGAAGAACATAATATTAGAGAAATGAAAAAAAAAATGACAACAAAAAACCAGAACAAAGAGAACAAAAAAGATAAGGGAAAGGGTAAAGGAAAGAACAAAGGAAAGGGTAAAGGAACAGCTAAAGGAAATATAAATAAAGACGAAAAAGTAGGAAAAGTGAAGAAAAGGATATTCAATGAAAGCAATAGCTCTAACAATGACGATGACTATTTTTGTATCATTTGCGGTGCCTCTTATAATGAAGATACATCAGGAGGTGAATGGATTCAATGAATCTCTTGCAAGAATTGGGCCCAAGCAGGATGTATCAAACGTGATATCACATCATTTTATTGTTTGAATTGTAATTCAGATGATGATTATGAATAGATACTGTTTTAGTTCGTAGGTGTCATAAATAGTTCCTAATTTTTGATATTTTTGTTGATTTTGTGACAAAATTTTATACACATTGTTTAAGTCTAAAGACGATGTTAGTTAAGTTTAAAGAAGATTTTTATTAAAGACTCATTTCCTAGCTTTTAAGATAAAAAAATGTGCCATTTTCTACCTCATCATGTGATGTTGTATAAGTGATTTGTCTAGTTTAGTTTAAATATAAAATTATGACCAATTTAAGACTGGTTAATAGTTATTAAGAAAGATTTAACATAAAATGTTGAAATATTTCAACATATTATGTTGAGTTTTCGTTTATGTTAAGATATTTTGTAATTTTGTTATCATCAGTTTATAAAAAAATGTGTTCCATGCAATGCTGTATTAATTTCACTTCCATTAATAAAAAAAATATGACTTACATATATTTATTTTTCTTTACATCAGTCAGCATAACATATGTTAATTTTTACCCCTTCAGTTAATACCTGCCCCACACCTGTTAATTCTAACCCCAAACGTGAGGTAACAATTAACAACTGCCATTTTTAAGAAAAAGCATTCTATTTACGGCATCGTTTCTATTATGTTTGTTTTGAGATAATTACGTTATACCTGAATGATTAAAGCATCATGTATTCTAAAAATCAAGTCTAAATGTTGAATAATTTTTAAGCTACAACAAAAAATACATTTTTTGTTAATTGTGGCCCCGGTCTCCCCTACTTTCTTAGATTTACGCGAATGTGTTAATACTTAAATAACATATGATAAAATTCTGAATTGAATCTGTAGTCTGAAACATTAAATATACTGTATAGTTTTAAATTAAACTATCTATTCGGTTTCTTTTCTTTTATTTTTCGTTACCTACCAAGAGTCAAGACTGTTATTCAAAACGTCGTGAACCAAATCTAAATAAAACCAAGAATATAGTTTGTGTGACAGTGACTTACACTCGCTTCGCTTGGCACGTGCACAATGCAGTTTAGAAGGAAGATCTTTTTACTAGGAATAATTCTGTAATGTATAATATTTTACCATTTAACGCGGCGCTCGTCAGTAAAGCTGCCAGGCGGCAGATTTTTTTGCGATATCTTCATATTTCAGCGAATTTATATAAAAACTTAATAAATATACACCTAATCCGTCTTAATGAATCACTATAACTGAATGAAACTGATGAAAACCGTATAAATCCGTTCAGTAGTTTATTAATTTTTCGGATTCAGATAGGCAGGTGTAGGGCTTTATTTTATAATATGTAGTCATAGTAATATTACATGACATAGACTAACTACGGAAGACTGCGTTTCATCGAATTTTGCTAACTTAGCCTCAGTAGTAGAGTTAATTTTGCATTATTATATAATATATAGTTTGCTAAATGTATCCCATTAAAAATGTTAACAGTAACAATTTAAGTAATTCAAGTAGTTTATTTATTATAAATGCCTAATCACAAATCGATATCTTAAATTTTTACATCTTTCTCTTTTTCAACCGACTTCCAAAAGGAGGAGGTTATCATTCGTCTGTATTTTTTTTATGTTTGTTAGCTCATAACTTTGAACTGGGTGAACCGATTTTGATGTTTTTTTTTATTTGAAAGGTAGTGCTTCCCATGTGGTCCCATTTTATTATTTTGCTGTTCTGACCGTGGCATCCATGAGAAAACCATAAAAGTCATAAATTTGCATTAAGTATTTGCGCGAGAAATGGACGAATAACTCAATATCACGCCAACCGATTTCGATGATTCTTTCTTTAATGGAAAGGATATACTTCAAGGGTAGCTTGATGAGAGTTTGGTAAGGTTCTGATGATGGGATCCATGACAAAGTATCGGAACTCTTCAATTCTTAGGAGCAAATTAACGATGCTCGGCCGAATCTTTTATAGGCTATATGGATATTTGAGTCATGTACCGTAACTGATGATGGAAGGTACAACTCCTCAACGGATAGCTTAGCTTAGCTAGTTTAAAGAAAATTCTTTCAATATAATACGCAATTATGGACCGATAGTTGTATACTTTCAGTCTATTAGGTTTACCTCATAATAGAAGGTAAATTTTTATAGTCGTTAACAAAATACGTATCTACTTTCCGCTAAAAATTTAAAAATAAATTATTTTTAACAAAAAAACAAAAACCGACTTCCAAACTTAATAAATCTAAACTTAAAAGTAGAAAATAATACTTTTAAGGACTTTTTTAATTTTGAAGTCGGTGCCAGCCAAAGCAAAATAACCCTAAATATTCGATTAATCTATTTGTTTAGAATCGATTAATTTGTAAACATAATCAAAATACCTGGCTATATGGTATATTGTACGAGGATTGTCTATTACTTTGTGATAAAAAACGAATTCTTGTAAGACTTTTAGTATTTAACTTACCTAAATAAATATTTAGGCTAGGCTCACCAATGGATTTTATAGAACTCTACGAGTGTGTTCTAACAATGCGTTTTAAATATTTATATTTCCTTAAATTAAATGAATAGAGATTCATTGTATCAATTTTAAAATTTAAACATTCTATAAAATATCTCAAAATTTACATAAAGAAAACGACAAAGTAAAATCTTATATTTTTATAATTAATAGAGTAAAACTGCTAGGATTTACTACCAATATATCGTTACCAATTTACAAATGTGGGTACATATTATTATTATAAGCCGAAATGATTTAATTAACATTTTGTTGAAGGTCACAGGAAACTTATAGATGAAATATATTTTGTAAGAAAATATGATGATTACGAATATTCTTTTAGTCTCACTACTATTTTTTATTACTTGTTAGAAATTGTCTAAAATATTATAAATGAAACTATCTTTTCGGATTTTGTCGCGGATTTATTTTGATTTTTGGTTACCGACGTTTCGAGTGCTTTACAGCAATCATGTTCACCGGAGAGTCTCTCTCTCTCTCTAAATCCGCGACAAAATTCGAAAAGATAGTTTCATTTACTGTCGAAAATTCGCGTAAATCTAAGAAAGTAGTAGGTACTGTCTAGAATAATTAATTTTCAAATTGTAAAGTATTTATAAAAAACCGTATCTCAAGGAACAACCATGTAACGGGTACCTACAATAGAAAATGATGGACATAAATACGGTCAGTCCGTCCTTTGTACATTTGTTTATTTGTATGTGTAACATATTGTAAATATGTGTCACAAACATAATTAAATTGTAAATACTTGTTAATCTTACCTATAATTTTTACTATCAATAAACTATTTTGATTCGAAATTAACTCTTCACTTAATACAAGAATATATATCACCTTATTTTAAGGTATCTTTTTACCTGCGGGTTTAAGTTATGGAAGTAAGAAATAAAAGTTATAAAATTATAATGGCAAGTCGTTTAATTTGCTAATTACATATTTACAGGAGCGTATTTTGATTCAGTTTACCAGGCGTGAGTGTTGTACGCAAGAGCGGGGGCAGCAGAGTAGGTCACAGCTGACTTAAGGATGGGGGCAGCTGCGGCGTAGCTGGTGTAGGCGGGCGCGGCGTATGAAGAGAGAGCAGGAGCGGAGTACAATCCAGAGTATGCAGAAACGGCTGGAGCGGAGTAGATCTTAGAGTAAGAGGTGACTGCGGGAATACCGTAAGATTTGGCGTAAGACGCGTACGCGGGGGCAGCGTAAGAGGCGTACGCGGGGGCAGCGTAAGAGGCGTACGCAGGGGCAGCATAGGAGGTGACTGCTGGGGCAGCATAAGAGGTGATGGCAGGGGCAGCGGCGTAAGTGGCTACGGCTGGGGCAGCGATAGTCTTAGCACCGTGAGCGACCTGGCTCGAATAGGAAGAGTAAGAAGTAACGGCGGGGGAGATAGTGCGGGATACTGCTACAGCTGGGGCGGCTACGGATACAGCTGGGGCAGCAGATACGACTGCTGGGGCAGCAGCGTAGGTCGCGACGGGAGAGCCATGAGACACGCTGCTAGAGTAAGATGAGATTGATGAGCTGGCTGGCTGTACAATGGTCTTGCTCACGACGGCGGGAGCGGCGTAGCTGGTGATGGCTGGGGCAGCATAGCTAGCGACTGCTGGGGCAGCATAGCTAGCGATGGCTGGGGCGGCCGCGTAGGTGGCGACAGGTCCAGAATGAGCGGTTTGGGTAGAGTAAGAAGATACAGAGGTGACGGCAGGAGAGATGGTCTTGGAGATCACCGCTGGGGCGGAGAGCACGTGGCTACTGTACGCTACTGGTGCGGACGCCAGAAGGCCACTGCCATGGGCAACGCCCAAAGCGCAAAGAGCGATGATCAACTGTAAACAATGAATCAAGTATTTAACACATTATAATTGATTAAATAAAAATTTTAGAAATATTTTATATATATAAATATAAGTTTTCAACACACCTTAGAGTACATCTTTGTTCTGGTTGTGCTGGCAACTGAATAATTTCTGCAAGAGTGCTCTAGTTTTTATACAAACTGCTTGATATTATCCGATTCACTTTCATTGCCAAGGTAAACCAGTTCTGCCAGCAACATAAGCTAAACCGGTGACTCAGTGATAGCCTTTCGATTTCATTCGTCTTCCGTTTGTTGAACGTAAACTTAGCATATGACGGAACCTTGAGCTTAGGTATAATTACTTCGTTTGACTAATAGAAATATTTTAATTAACAATTATACGTGAATCAGTACATAGCTTCCGCTTCTATTATTACTCGTTGCAAAAATGTAACTGATTAATCTTAAATCAAACTTGGTTTAATGAAATAGTTCATTTCAAGTTTCTTTTTTATTTCAGGTGCTTAAAGTATTTCACATTTGATTTTATATCTAAAAGTGTTACTTAATGCAATAATAGAGAGACTGTGAAATGTATACAGTGGCATAATGCAGGTGCGAGACCGCTGAAGCAGTCCTCAATAGCAAACTCAATGCAAGCGCTTAACAGCAGCTTTTAGTCAAAACTAGTAATAGCGTGATATTTTTTTTATGATTAATTTATTTTATGATTAATTTCGACAAGATTATTTAAAATGATGCATTAGGTTGTACCCATTATGTATTTTTGAATATATTATTACAAATTTAATAAAAAATATCAATTATAAGTAGGTACATATTTAATTTTGTCATTAACTTTCTATTATTATCGTTCACTAAAATTACAAGTTGTCTTGAAGAGATATGAATAGCAAAGCCTTGACTTTTACATATTATAACTAGTGTACGCGATTATTTATATAAGTAAATTTATCAATAAGTCTCCTGCACTGATTGAAAGCTTTACTTTCTGTAACTATTATTATACTATTAATAATTTAAAATTTTTAAATACTAGTATTTATTTTATTGCCAAGTATCGAAACAAATACTTAATTCAAAATAAGTACTATTATTAATTATATTTTCTATAATAAATTATACACTGTACCTATATATAACTGTACATTGTACAAGTCTTCTTACACTTAAAAATAATTAAAAATATTTTCGATCATAATCATAACTTACAGTATACCTTTAATCTAGTAAGAATAATATACCTAGATATTCTATGGTAGGTCAACTAATGGTGTCGTGCGGAACTTCCTTTTTAAATTGAACATCAGTAGGATTTAATAAAATTAAAATGTCGGTTTGTAATTTCGAATTAACTTTTCACTAAATGCATATGAAAGTATGTCTGTCTGTCTGTTTGTTTGTTCCGGCTTATTTCTAAAACGGCTGGACTGATTTTGACGTGACTCGCACTCGTCACTCGCAAATAGCAAATGTTATAAGAAGTAACTTAGGCTATTGTTATTTTATTAAAAAATTATAAAAACCGTTTAATTTTCAGCGGGCCGGCTTTGCTAGTCCTAAATAAGGGCTCCTAAGGGCTCGATGTACTTAAGGCGTATAAACAACAACAAAAGAATATAGTGAAGAATGTTGTAAAGGAGCCTAGGGCCTATTTTGCTTGCGTTGCGTAGTGGCTAGCATGTACTCGTGCACATCTGAAGAATATGGTTTCGACTGGATAAGATTGGTCTCGAATCGGGCCAACTTTAGTTATTGAGTCTCAGTAACAGCCCGTAGTTGTAAAGTTGGCGGTGTGTCATCCCCATGCCTCGGAGAGCACGTAAAACATGCGCCTAACTTTAACTGGCTGTGTCGAGTAGCCGTCCCACCGGAGTATGAAAAAGAATAATAAAGGAAGTACTTGTGCATTATAATACGTCCTGTGCAGTTGACCAGTCAGTTGATTAAACATACCATCGATTTCCGGAAGTTTTGTATCACATATAGATAAAAAAATGAATTTAACATACAATATTAAAGATAAAATACTACTACTAATGGTCATTAAACGGATTTCTTAAATCGATAAAAGGCAATTATATCTAATACTGAATAACTTAAATAAATGTTAATTATAAGTCCGAAGTCTATAAGGTTCCTAATCTATATGTATATAATAAAATTCTAATCGCTTTTTTTACATAATCATATTGAAAAACCATTTTTGTTGAAAGAATCTACTTATAGTTTTTAGAATTTTTATCTATCCGTCTGTGACCGCAATAAAAGGAAAATACTGGACAGATTTTGATAACATTTGGTTTGATAGCTGATTAGAAGAGCTGCTTCACTATCGATAAGTATGTACATATGATGTATAGTAAAATTCTAACTTAGTTATTAATTATTTTTGATTAATTTTATAATAATTAAAAACTTACTGAATTCGTCATAATTATCGGTACAGAATCCAAATCTATAGTTTTTGAATTTTTTGTCTGTTTGTCTGTGACTACTAGAGGAAAGCAATGGATAGATTTAAAAAAAATATGTCTATAATGATAGCTGATCATTGATACTTTTTACTGTGAGAAAAGATCTTATCTCTGAGATATGTTTACCCACTAACAAATAAAATCTTCATTCGGACGAACCCGAGCAGAGCGAGTTAGTTTAGTTTTAAATAAATAACACCTCAACAAGTAGCACCCTCTTGATGCAATTTTAGAGAGGTTAGTTTCATAAGAGCACGAGAGATATTTTAACTAAATTAATTACCTAACAATGAGTATTGGCAACACAATATTTGATATAAGCCCGTTGTGATTAAAAGTAACTTTTATAAAATTTAAAGTTAGTCATACTTTCCCACAGAATACTAGTAGTAGAGATTAAGTAAATATTTTTGCCATAAAGATAGAGATAACTAAACCACGACGTATCGACGGCAGATGGTATTGTTCCAACAGACAAGTATCTAGAGCAGCCCATATGGTACACCTCCCACAATCTGAGTAGATACAGCGGAGGCTCAGAAAATCTGGAAGTAAAAATATATATATATATATATATATATATATATATATATATATATATATATATATATATATATATATATATATATATATATATATATATATATATATATATATATATATATATATATATATATATATATATATATATATTTTATTTAAATTTTATAGATTAGTGTCTTCTTTAAATAACGCAATATAATTTTAAAACTTTGCTATACCAACTTTAAAGCTTCCTTAAGTCTCATAAGTCAATTTTAAGTACCTACAATTCTAATATTGTGATCGCGAGTCCACGAAAGACTTAACTAAGTGGATCTGAAACGCCTCGTGTTGTAGAAAGTGAACAATGAAACATTGGTAAAAATATTTCAACAAACAAACAAACATGTTTTTATATCTTAAATTGTAACTGAAAAGTCAATTAAAAGCATTGTGATACAGTTTAAAGACCGAGAAAATCTCTTCAATACCTACTAGCTTAGACTTCAATTTATTACTATTGTTTTTACATTTAATTGCCACTTCTTATGCAGTCGATCATAACCGTGTTTAATATATAAAAATATTAACTTTTTACATGTTTGCCTTTACGTTTAAAGCCCTTAGTAGCACGTGATTGACTATGTACCGATGACAAACTGAATACACATGGTATATTATTATGATCGTAAACCAACCTTCCTGATAGTATATTATATATAATATTAAGTATATATTAGATAGGTACCTCTATGCGGAATTAATATGCTTAATTACTTATTTTCATATGAATTATTCAATTATATGTGGTAGTACTTATACAAGTGGTTATTAAATATTTAAACATGTTTTTTATTATTGCTACATATTTAATTTTTACGTTTTTCAGGTAATATTAAAATAAATAATATGTTGAAGAACTGGATTTTCGTTTTAAATAGATATAATATGTATTATAGTAATTTTATAATCTGTGGCTCTTGTTAATGTTAACCTGTCGCTCGCAATGATATTTTTATATGCGACCTTTTAAAATTGAAAAGTAGAACTTAATGTCAATCGAAAACTTTAACAGTCATCTAAACTGGTTGTAGATGTAATCGATCAAGTAACAAAAAGTTAAACCAGAAATCTTTAGTCTACACTAATATATTACTATATTAATAATATTATAAAGAGGAAAGACTTGTATTTCTTATGTAACGAATAAACTTAAAAACTACTGGACCGATTTTAATGAAATTTGGTACACAGATAGTCTAGCCTGAGAAAGGACATAGGCTACTTTTTAAGGCGAATTTGTATGAAAATTACATCATTTTTTGCTTTTTGTAATTTATTTTTTAGGCATTTCATAAGATAAATAAGAAAGACATTCAAAGCTTGTGAAAATTTTATGCCAAAGGAGGTACCTAAAGTACCTTAGTAATAAAATTAAAGGAATGATATAAAATGGCAATTTAAACGAGAGTTACCGCGCTCGCTTGGAAAGTGAAACCTCAACATGATAATTGATAACTAGGGCACGGATAAATATGTATTAAAAAATTCAAAATATGTACATATAATATGGATAAAAAAATGTAAAATATGGAAAAAATATGGAGTATAAAATAAGAATATCTTTCATATTAAATATTGTTTATTGTAAAAAATTACTACATTATCTACAAGTTACATTAAAAAATATAAAAAGATAGCGAAATGTTTAGGTACCTAATACAAATTAAAAAATGAAGTTTTATTAATCTTCCACTAAATTTGTCTTATTAAATTGATTGCAGTACACAATCACATGCTTTTTTAAATTATCGAAATTAAAACTCTGTCGATTTGGTCTAAATATAGGCTTATATTGGCTGAAAGATCTTTCCACGTCACATGATGTAATGGGAGCGTACTTAAAGACGCTTAGTTCCGTAATTGTGTAGGCACGTCTGCAGTACCCTCAAAACTTCCGCACAGAAGTTTATTAATTGTTTTTAGACAATCAAATCCTTTATTTTTCTCTAAAATATACTTTAGTTTTTGTTAAGCTATTTCATCAATAGGGCCTTCCGCTTCAGAAACTTTTTTTCCTATTACGCTATTACGCCGCGCGCGGTCGCTAGCCGCTACTCGCTTGTACCGCGGCGCGGGGGCAGATAATGTGAAAAAAATAAAGTTAAAGAATCAAAAATCAAATTACGTCGAATAATACGCGAGAGAAATGAAACACGCGAGGCCGTGTGGTGGCGAGAATGCAAACACGTAAAATTATATTAATTTTTGTGAATTAACTGATATTATATGATATAAAAATCAAAAATATGGATGATTGTAACATTTTTTTGTAAAATATGGACTTAACCATGAAATATGGAAAAATATGGAAAATAAAAATTAGTTTTTCACAATCTATATATGATGATCGATATAGAGAACGCATTCGAGACCGAAAATCATGTAAATTAAAAATATGTATTTACATATTAATCCGGGCCCTATTGATAACACTTGTCTTACGGTGAACAAAAACATGATAAAACCTACAAATATTAGAAAACTGATAGCAAATTTTCGGAAGACATGTAAAATCTTCCAATAGTCAACACGACTGAAGCCTGTTATTACTTAAAACTTTTTTGGCAGGCACCTTAGTTCTTATATATACAGTTCGTTCAATATTTTTGCCTAGATATTTTCACTATTTTCTAAAATATAATTTAATGATTGAATAATGTGTTTCAATGATCTATGAATACTTATATAATAAGAACAGAAATACAAAATAAAATACTTTCACTTGTCACAACATCTATTTTATTCGTCTTTTAACTGACAAAAATATAATTACACAAACATGAATGTATGTGATCTTACAAAACTAGGTAACAAAATAAAACCGAACAACCTGATATATAAAAATTACAAAAATAATTGAAGATCCTAACTTAAAAATTGTCAAAAGATAATACAAAATTGATTATTAATTAAGAAAATAAAATTTACACAATCAATGTGAAGCTACCAGGTTCTGTGATATCATTTAGGTCTCACAGTGCAATATTTCTACAAGATGGTAAATATCCTTTGTACGGCGATTGATAGACTTAAACTTAGAAAATTCAATATTGTTCTTATTTTAAATATTTATGCATCACTGCCGGGGAACAGAACTCGTATCTACCGGCTAGGACTGCATGTCTACTAAAGATCTTATAATACTGATGGCTTCACATAAAATAAATTCTTTACACAAATCACAATGCATCCAATCAATTATATCACATATACCACGTACGAACTTATAATTTATATTATAAGTTCACTTCACAATTTTATTATGTTATTAATTTCATTCCAATAAGAAGGAAAAGAAGCAAAGTAAAAAATGTATTTCAGAAATTTATTTTGCAAATCTGTAATACATTTTAGTAAATGTTTCATTTTAATGAACAGGTCTCATTTGAATCGCTATCGATTTTAAAGAACTAGTTTTACAGCCACATGTATTAAAGTTAATGTAGGTCTAGGATTTCGAAAATCCTTTTTATACTAAGTTGCTTCAAGCTAAAACAAATTCAAATGTTATATGCACTAAATTATAGTATATAATAAAATAAACACTGTACTTGTGCAAATTCTATCGCACCATTTTAGAGTTTTTCTTTGAGCATTTTTAATAGATCACAATGTAAAATCAATGTCTAAAAACAAATAAATTTGGTTAAAATATTGCAGTTACAATCTCGCGTAAGAGTTTCACTTTGATAGATTATAATCTAACGGCAATTACAATTTTACGGTATGATATATTTTATACATTGTACATACGTATTTACTTCAAAAATGTTGGTACATTAAAACTGACATAACTAAAAAAAGTATCCATCGTGGCATAATCGTATTAAAGGCACCACATCATTTCGTACATCACACTCTAAACAATTCCCAATTTCAATCATTTAGAATAATTGAAATAATTATTATCATTACATATATATTAATAGTAACAAAAGAAAAAACCGAGGTACTTAATGAAAGGAATTTTTGAAAGAAATATAGTAAAACAAATGAATAGAACTTTAAAAGTAAGAAAATGATACAACTACAATTTTAATTAACTTCTAATAACAATAAAACATTTAGGACTTATCTAAATTTGTTCATACTTTTTGGCACATTTTGTCAATATTATGTTTAAATTTCAGACGTTTTTTTTTTCTTTTTTTCTCTCTCTTAAATCATATTTTTGTAAAATATGATTTTGTATGCCAATAAATATAAGACAAATACAACCAATTTCTTTGGTATCTACATTACATTAATCATCTACGGTAACATTTAAATTTAAAAAGCGGTGGGGAAAAGGGTACATTGAAAGACACTTATTAATATTATTAGGTACTCCTAGTGTATACATACAAAATGTTTTAAATCCGTCTTTCCATAAGCATCGTCTAAGTTTTTTAGAATCTCTTTAACAGGAAAAATTTTGACATATTCCGTATATACCTATCATGAATAGATTATAAAAATGTGTAAAAATTAAACATTTTATTTCAATGAGCATTTCATTGTCTTTTGGACCTCAAAGATTAATTTTACAAGCCTTTGGTAAAACAATAAAAAAAAGAAATACATCGAATGTACGGTATTTCCGTGAAAAAAATCTTACCTTCTACTGTCAGAACTCTTCCTGTAAACATTGACATAAAAGAGTTACTTCAAAAGCACACTACTGTATTTTACTTCACTAATTTTGTTTAATAGAAAATGGACAAATTGTATTTTAAAATAAAATGTGTTCGATTTTTAGTAAGAAAATCGATAATCGATAAATATTCATCTTTTATATCATAAGGATTGATCAATTACGATAAATTTAAAACAAAAAGCTTTAAGCTTTTCCTTCTTCCGTATTTAATATACTGGTCTTTAGTCTATATACTTATATGGATGTGACCTCGATACCTTAACAAAAATTAAAAACCGGTTACGGTTAACCAATATTGCTTTTTTTATTTATTACTCACAGAACGTTCCATGAGTTAAAATTAAGGCAAAGAACATTGTAGTTTAGAAACGCGTACCCTGTTATCCGAAGGAATTCTATAAATCGCTTATAAAATTAATGTCTTTATGTAAAACCCGTATATAAATCGACATAATCTTCAAGAAGTACGTTGGCCGAATAAGCCATTAGTTATCGAATAAAGAATATGAAATTCTTTTGGACCGCCATTTTAGAATTAAATTTTTGATAGAATTTTAATGAGCAATATAAAAAAATATGACATTAACCTAATAAGTTAAACAAAATATAGATAATTCAACATGTCGTTTATGTTTTATTGTCAAAATCGTATAAAATATTGACGACGACGAAATTTTCCATTCGAAATCGATACCTTATTCTCGTGAAGTACCTAAATAGTCAGATTATACAAATCTGACGATTACTTAGATTATTATTTGAAGGTTGGTAGGCCATCGTTTACATGCCTTTGTCCAATCTGTGTCAAAGACTTAATCATATATTTTCGACGATTGCTTATCATTCAATATTTCAATCAAATATACATTCACACTTTGGCATATAGTGTTGCTGGCAATTTGAATGAAGGAATGAATCAATCAGGAGTCATTCATCAGTCTGATGAGTCATATTGGACGAAGGCCAGCCTAAGGGAGGATATTAGCGACAAAACGAATAATATAAAAATAAAACACTAACATCCAAACATCGATATTACAACATTAAAACATTAACGCTACGGTACATCGATTTTATTATTCTAAAAAGACAAGTTATAAAATAGACAATTTTTTATCTATGTATCCCTTATTATCTACATTTACTAAAGCCGTACACACACTTTACCTTAAACTATAGTGATTAGCGATATAAATCTTGAAATTATCATTAAAATTGCTAATTTATCGATTATCATAAACAATCGACAAATTCGTAATCTCGATATAGATAAATGTCAGC
The DNA here is from genome assembly GCA_951802675.2 of Boloria euphrosyne. NCBI lineage: Eukaryota > Metazoa > Arthropoda > Insecta > Lepidoptera > Nymphalidae > Boloria > Boloria euphrosyne. The sequence goes on along the minus strand of OX637879.1, from coordinate 5,159,877 downwards.
ATCTCGATGAGGAAGGAACGATACCTCACAAAATCACCAGTTTAGATTAGAGTTCAGGTCAAAAAGACTGAAAAACTATTACACCACTAGTCGCTTTGCCCAAACTGTGTGTGCTAAGCCTTAAAAAAATCTTATTCTATATACGTATACTATTGATATCAATATTACAATTACTAGTAAATAAATTAGTGTGTTTAACACTACAAAATTGAGAACATCAAGATTTAGAGACCTTAAAACGTATATAGCTTATAGAGGATAGCTTATATTCCTCAGTATTACATTAATATTAAGTCAAAAAATTGACAATACTACTTATTTTATGTTGTATATGGAAATGTAGCACATGAAGTTTATTCAAAAATATTCTAATAGAATTATAAAATATTCTAATAGCTGTCATTTTAGTGTAAAAATATGAATAACTAGATATGAATCAATGGACCAAACTTATTTGTATAGGAGAGAAAAAGAGAGAGAGAGAGAAAGAGAGATAGAATGTCACCAAATTAAAAGTAATACTTATCCATAAGGTCTATATCTATTGTCTTCTTAAAAAGAGACAAAGAAACAACATAGGTTTGTCTCTCTCACATTTTCACGTCAATTATTTGACTTAGAGTCTAAATTATGAGACGAAACCTCGTAATTATCGAAGATATAATTATGGAACAAGTATCTAACATTGAAGTTCCTATATTAGCTTATTTCTAGTAATAATCTTCTCTGTAGAAGACATTTATATACAAAATACAAATGGACACAAGATTTGCGTACGGATTTTAAAGAATACATAAATTTACAGTATTTTACTGAATATTTATGATTAGTTTAGAATTTGGTATGAAATTTATACTTATGTAAGAAAAAGCCATGCTTTATCGGTTGAGTCATTTAAATAAAATCTTAAAATTAAAATATCAAATATTTGCTGTTGTGTAAATAGTTAAAAGGATACAAAATAATCTTCTACTTATAATCTAAGATCCCAATTTTAATATGTTAATGTTTTATGGTTTAAAAAATATATTTCGCCTGAAAAAAAACGAGGGTTTCACCACATAGATCAGGATTATGGACTATTATTTCAAAATAACAAAAAATATTTTTTTAAATAATTAGTTAGGCTTTCGTTCTAATGGTTCAAAAACTTAATAAGACCCTGTTTTGATCACAGACAAAATAACCTTAATCAATAGTTAAAAACAAATTTGTTTTAACCGTCAAAACGAAAGTTAACTGCTGGTTTATATAATTTATATTTAAAATAAACATTAAGAAATCTCACTTAGTATTTAGAAATATCCGAAATAAGTTCTTAAGGTTTAATATGATAACTTAATTATTAATGATAGTAACACTGCTATTTAATTTTTAGAAATAATCTTGTGCGTGTATAATAATTATTAAAACTTGACAATTGAGCTATAAATGATTTGTTTGAAACTACAAAATAAATATTTATATAGTAAATGCAAATACACATGTTTGAAACTACTTTAGAAAGTGAAAAATCTAATAAATTGTTAATTTGTGGAACATTTAATGTTAAGATTTTGGGCACTTTTTAATACGAACTAATAATACAAACTCTTAATTTGACAATTGTTTTTTTTTTACTTAAAATTAAAGTTTTTGAAATTGACAAGCTATCAGTCAATAATTTTCCAAAAATACTTCAACCCGTTTATTTCCTACTCTTAAAGAAAAAGAGAAACTTACATACTTTCTTTTAAACAAAGAAGTTAACTTGTAAAATGTCATATCCAACTTATATTTTAAATATTCATGTAGTATCATCTATTAACCTTATGTAAGACACGAAAACATTGACATCGAAATTGCACTTTCTTAGAATCTAATTTATTACTTATATTAGAACATACAGCACGATCTGGTGCAATTTGGAGTGAAAAAGTATTTTTAGAGCAAAACAGGTTTTCGTGTGAGTTTTATGAATAATTATTGAAGACTAAACTCCTAAATATCCCTTTCTATTACATGTAAAATTAATAATGTTATATTAATGTAATAACACAATCAATTTACGTCAGATAACTAACACATAACCCTTTTTTGGACATCGCCGCAGTCGGGTAAAACTATACACTACACTATTCGAAATTTAATGTCATTATTAAAATGTAATTCTAGATATACTACACGTCAAAAGTCCATGCACTTATATTACTCCTTATACTAACACTATGAATGTCTGTAGAATAATATATCTATAGATAGGTAGGTACATATATCCGTTACATATCCAGGATTGGTAGACATAAGAATACACAACCCTTTTTTGTGCTTCGTCACAATCGGGTAAATATATACACTTCACTATTCCGAATGCACTGTCATTACTTGTCTAAGTGTTACACTTCCTATCCATATCTGTAGAAGTAAAGCGACGTTCTCGGTCCAGTGAACATGTCAATATATACGAGAAAGTACAATGGGTGTATAACCCACCCCAATGGTGTGAATACATTACAGTATTTAACCCGTCGTTGGCTGAAAGTACGAATGTACTTGTAGAAGTTAGGTCGAAATAGACCTCTCGAGTTCCCGAGCTTTCGAGACTTTCGTTTTCGACCCTAAGAAATCTGATGAGACAATTTGTCATCTGCTGAGACCCGAGCTTGCAACAAGCCAGGGTTACGCTCGACAAATCTGCAACAAAATTAAGCAAATTAACACATGAATAGCGTTAAAACTAGAAAAATGTGAGAAGTTCAAAGTTGTCACATGTTCAAAGTAGTTTTAATGGGGGAAAATAATGGTATATACTTTAATTTATATTTTAAATACAACTCTTGTTTCGGATTCTGTTGCGGATTTATTATGATTTTTAATTCACGTAAATCTTGGAAAGTTTTTAAGTCATATCATTATTATACATAACGCAAAATAAGTGTGTATTTTTTATTTAAAAACCAAATTTACTATAATTAAAATCTCGTGTCACAGTGTTTGTTATCGAGCTCCTCCGAAATGGCTTGACCGATGTTTATGAATTTTTTTGGTGTATATTTGGTAGGTCAGAGAATAGGTCGTAGACAAATTTTTATTCCCCTAGATGATAAGAGTGGTCCTCCCTAGATATATTTTTTTTTATTTTTAGACTAAATTTTTATTTTGTCACTTTTTTATGATTTGACAAAAAAAATCTATAAGAATAAAGCCTAAATTTTCAACCTAGGGGTGCAGGCGAATCCACGGGAATTGCTAGTTAAAAATGATTTGTTTTTAATGATACCAACAATGATAAATTAAAAAGCAGGTTATTTGAGTCATTCAATTATTTTAATGCTAATTAATTATTTTAATATGGCGTTAAGTCGCAAATATCTAAACTATAAAAAATCTCAAACAGTTTAATTGTTGATGATTTATATTCCCAGAGTAAAGTCAAATCAGACTTAATTCTTAACCAAACACATTTAAATAGATTTTTTAAAAGGAAAAATGGAGAAACTACCTAATCGTCCCTGATGAAAGTTTATAGCACAAAAAATGAAGGACTTTCATACAAACTTGCGAGAGCCCTTAGACCTCTTAATCCGGCCCTGTCGTAAAATCCGTTTTCATCTGACATCTACTAACTATAAAGTACCTGCTTGCCAAATTTCATCTTTATACGTCAAGCGGTTTTCAATATTTCTGAGATGAGAATTTTTATTCCATGAGTGAGTGAGTTCGTTTTAATATATTTAGATATATATATAGTGTATAATTTTCATAGTAACCGTTAAAACGTAACTAAGGAGTACGAAAGAACCCGAACTAAACAAGAGTATCACTCCTACAACATAATTAATTTAAATTGTATTAAAACGAACTATCGTTCACAATATTTTGAATCTTTGTATAAGTTAATGATTCTTTAAGTATCTCGACTGGTAGCTGAAGAACCCATTCAAAAGTTACTGTTCGTGTGATTCCTATAAATACAGTCAATACCAACTTCTTAATAAAATCGTGAATTGTTAACAGTGATAAGTTCAGGTCGGATAAAAAAACAAGTTGCATGTATAAAAATAAATGTGTTGACTTTGTAACTTATTGTTAGTATTTATTAATACGAAAATATTATCAATTATTATCCATAGATAATATAATTTTAAATAATAATGATAAAATTCAGAGGCGAATCTGTTCATTAATTTATCAAAAATCTTATCGAAATAATCATTATTATCAATACCGAAGCGGAATTTATAAATCGTTTTGAATATTTTTGTCCGTCTGTCTGCCTGTGACCGTATCACGAGAAAACTACACAACAGTTCTAATGATAGCTAGTTAACGAAAGTTACCTTCGGGTAGCAGCCGAATGGGCCGGCACGCCCTGGCACTCTCTCACAGGAGACCGGCGTGAAGTGGCAGCTATGCTGTCGCGTTTCGTCCGGTGAGTGAGAGTCCGGGAGGCCCACTCCTCATCCCTCCTCCCGTCCTTCTCCCTCCTCCCTCCCTTTCCTGAAAGGCCGGCAACGCATCTGCAAGCCCTGTGGTGTTGCAGATGTCCATGGGCGGAGGTGATCACTTACCATCAGGTGAGCTTCTTGCCCGTTTGCCCCCTTTTTCCCATAAAAAAAAAGGATACTTTTTACTGCGAAAAAATATCACATAATATCTAAAAATGTATAACTGCTAAAATGTGCGAAAAATCGAAACCGAACGGAGCGAGCGAAGTCGCTAGTTCAAAACAATAGTAAGTCAAAATATACCTACGATACTTTTTACTGCGGAAAAATATCTCATCTCCGAGAAATCAATCCTATACTCTGTTTCTTTTACAGACGAGTACCGAAAATCTTGACTTTGTTGTTATTGGTCCACGTAATTAACATAGAGTACGTTTCACACAAACGCTGTAGTTACAACTTACATGCACACTCAGTTGACTCCGCGACTACCTGCGCGTCGCAATTGTTTAAGACGATATTTTTTAAGAAAACAAGAATTATATAATAATAATTTTATTTATAAGTTCTTATGCATGATATATTTATATTATATCCAATTAATATTAAAATTATTAATATATAAAATAATTTAACTATCTCTACAGTAAATTTTAGAAGTAGGTATTCAGACCTTTGCAATTTCTAAACAAAAACAAAGGCGTTGGCTCCACCCCTAACAATGACCCATCTCACTCTGTCAATATCGCAAATGTACGAAAGCCATACTCAGAACGTTAAAAAAACAGAGTATAGGTGTAAAGTCGTAGGAGCAAACCCGAGCTGAGCGAGAATGATTCACTAATATCCGAATAAATATTATTGTTTTGAGACCGATACTAAGATAAACAAAATAATAAATTAAACATAACAAACTTTGTGTTTAATCTTAACGCAAACATTAAAAAAACGCAGTATCATTAATCAGGTCGTTAGTAAAAAGTAATTATAAATTATTATTAGTTTGATCAAACAAAAAATGAGTATTTTCTTTAATGGCCCAACAGATAAAAAATATTAATAACTTATTTGTAAATATTAAATATTGTTTTGAGGTTGGTACCAATGGGACTTTAAAAGATTTTATGTATGTATTGATTTGTTACCCCTTCATGCAAAATGTAGACACTATGACTTGAAGTAACACATTAACTCCTCTCGGAACCGGTTTACAAAAACTGTTCATTTCCGTAATGGTTAATACATCGCTTATTTTTGTCATTAAGAAAACGAACGATTTAGTGAACAGCTGATATAATAATACGTACAAGAACTCATTTCAAACCGGTTAATTTTGGTAAAAAAAACTATATTCCACTAAAACTGTTATCTCGGATTTAATCGGTGAACGTAACCGAAACCTTAAACCGTTTTTCGGTTCTCTTTGGGTTTGGTTTTGGTTTGGTGTGGATGAAAAACGGTTTAAAAACTAAAAGGTTTTTTGAGTCCAACTGTTAGGCACGGGTATCTTCGCGCGAAGGGATAACATGTCACTCATTCAATGATCAACTTATAGAAAAACCTTGTTTCTTATATATTTTTTGTAATTTTATTTAAAAAGACGGAGTATATAAGCAGTATTAATGTTAAAAATACAATTATGATATACATAGTTCATTATATTATTGCACCTTTCGACCTATTGTTATTGTATTGATTAATTATGCTACGATTGTTGACAAAGTACGAAAAAAGTGATAATAAGTATGCTTATTACTTACCAAAGCTTACGTAACATATAGTCGGCCAACGGGCGTGACAGCCAGCCCAAGCTGCCATACACTCGCTTTGGACATTAGTATATGACAGCTTGGGTCACGTCCGTTGGCTGACTATATGTTTCATAGGCTTTGTTACTACTATGTACTTATTACACTTTTTACTGTACTCTATAGCAGTGTTCCGCAAAGTGTGTACCGCGGCACACTGGTGTACCGTGGTCACTAGTTGGTGTGCCTCGGAAAAATAAGGTTATCTTATAAACTTAATTTTTGTAAGTAAGTAAGGGTAAAAAAAATATTCCACATAATATAATAATGTAAATAACACGAGCGCACGAGCGAAGCGATTTGTTTCGTTTCGTTTGGTTAGGGGTTCAGTATGGTATGAGCGGGCTGGTTTCCACAACTCGACTACTGTGCGCCTATTTTGCGTGTTTGGTGAGGGCTAATCATCATCATCAGCCCTTTTTAACGTCCCACTGTAGGGCACGGGCCTCCCTCAGTAGGAGGAATCAGGCCATAGTACACCGCGCTGGCCTAGTGCGTGTTGGCGGACTTCACATGTCTTACGAAAACTTCTAGGTTTTCTCAGACATGCAGGTTTCCTCACGATGTTTTCCTTCACCGTAAGACAAGTGGTAATCATGATAGAAATTATTCGCACATGAAAATATCAGAGGTGCGAGACCCGGATTTGAACCCGCATCACTCGGTTATACAAGCGACGCGTTACCGCTGGGCTAATATTCGGCCAATATTCGTTTGGATTAATAATAAATGTTGAAATATAACTTAAAAACTGACTTTTAAATTGTGGTGTACCTCCAAAAATTTTCGTTTTCCTAAATGTACCTTGAACATAAAAAGTTTGCGGAACACTGCTCTATAGAGTAAGATAAAGAAAAATAATAAAGTATACAGTACATTTGATTAACACATGGACTGTTTTAATGGACCCACTTGTCTCGGGTATTTACAAGCATGAGATAATAGCACGATAAGGAATAAACAAAAAATATTTCAATAAATGTCAATAACTGCCCTGTACCTATCAAATTTTTATTGAAATTTATGTAAAATTAATAAAAGACTGCAGATAAGTCCCAAAAAGGTAAGCAAGTTGACGACATAATATCCTCATGAATCAAATTTACATAACTTTACTGATTATTGAAAAATAAGTGTATCGCTTTTGCTTTTTATAAAATCTGTACCCATTGATATACTAGGAAAAAAGGTGTAGATACGTTATACGCGCTCAAAAAATGGCACACTAAAACTAGGCTAATTGGCCTACCTCTGGCCCTGTCAGAAGTGAAACTTCTTTATTTATAAATTTAACTCACTGTTTACACACTGTATAAATACTAATGATATTGTAATTTCACTTCAAAAACAATTCCTCACGATTACCAGCATGAGCAGCCGTCATTGGTGGCGCTAACTCTTCCCCGTCTCTGAGTGCCTGGTACTTGATTTCCGTGTTTGTGTCTCTATGGACTTACTTTTTCGTTTCATCGAGTTTAAAATCACAACGGTTCTAAAGAAGTTTCACTTCAAAAAAATTAGAAACCTTCATACATTGATATACTAGAAAAAAAGGTGTAGATAAGTCATACGCGCTCAAAAAGCGGCACACCAAAACTAGGCTAATTGGCCTACCTGAACATAGTCACGCGTTGACGACGCACTGTCGCGAATTATATTTGTCTCTTTTTCACTGGCGATACTTGAATCATGCCATCCTATTTTGACAACTAATCGTAATGTAGTGTTATTGCAATATTTTTAGTTATTCATGTGTGCGTTAGTGTGCCGTTTTTGAAGGTAGAATGTCGTTTAGGTAACGTATCTACACCTTTTTACTTATAATATCATTGCCTTCATAATATTATTAGTATGGATAGATTATATTTTCAATGGGACATGGTACTAGTAAATAAAAAGCCACTTACGATAACCCTCGCTCGCGAAGCCGGTGCTGAACAGCCGGTTTCACTCTGGGACCTCCGGCGCTGTGGAGACCACGACCAGTGATTAAGAACAACGTACTATGGGCAGGAGTACTTCCTTCCTGGAACTCTCTCTCTTGTAACTTCCTGATATGGGAATCCAGGAATAAGTCCAAAGCTTCTTTTGCTTCTGCTACTTTTAAGTAGTGGAGATCTACCGTAGAGCTGTCCCTATTTGCTGCGTGTACCTGAAGACATTTTTGTTCAATTTTTAATAACACATGTCATTGCCATAACAGATATGCTTTCATTTTTAGAGTTTGGAAGGAAAACAAAAACTCCAATGAAACAATATTTCCATGAATCATTATTTAATGATAATGAAGTGTAATATCTGACATTACAAAAGTATTTATTTGACTTTTTCTTTTTAAAACGGTCGAAACAACAACATAAATGACTCATCAAATATTTCGCCGCATATTGTCCAAAATTTGTCACTTTTGCTAAGCAAATTATTCATGACTGGTTTCGAAGTTTTAACGACACGTTTGGCTCAGTTTGTAGAGCCTACTTTCTGCGCCAGCGGTCGCGGGTTCAATACCCACTGGTGGCATTCATTTGTTGAGCACGAACGATTGTACTCTAGTCATGGATATGTTTTAAATAATATGTATGTACTCCATAGTTATATATGTGTAGTATATCAACTATCTGGTATCCGTAACACAAGCCTACCACGTTTACCACGGAACTATATGGCGCTGTTGTAAAAGTGTTCCAACATATAATGTCCCAACATATGTTGTGACAAGTTACAGTTATACTCGTCAACCCTGTTATGTTTCCGGACTTTCATATTTTATATAATATGACAGTCGGTATCGCGTCTTTCCTTGTCTAAACTTTCCTATTTTAAATGAATGTGTAGTTTTGTAGTAGTATATTAAACAAGATGACCCTACAAAGGGTCTGCCATCAATGTTTTTCCAAAATCTTAAATTTCTTAGATTGCATTCAACTTTTTATTGGTTCAGTCAGTTATATTCCACCACCTTCATATTATACGCTTACTAACAGACAGCATTACAATATATTTATTACAAATATAATTACTAGGAAACTCGGCCCGCTTCGCTGGGGGTAAGTTTAACTTCACGGTTTTTACAATTTTCAAATTAAAAAAAAGTAGCTTAAGTTACTTTTTTATAACATTACCTACCTGCAAGTGAAAGTCCCGTCAAAACCGTCCAGCCGTTTCAGAGATTATCCGGAACAAACAGACAGACAAACGAAAATGTTAAGATGTTTTGATGTAAGCCCGTATATACTTTATATGAATTTGATACTACTGATAAATACTCACTTGTATAAGCAAAGCCGCAGCCATACTATTGGCAAGTTCATACTTCCTCTTATGATACGCGGCAACGTCACTGTAATACGAGGCCACTTGCGTCATACCTCGCCTTATGTAGTCCTGAGCTTTGTAATATTGACTGAAAAATTTGTATTATTTATAGTCATTTATTACACTAAAAAAGGCAATGGTAGCCCAGCGGTAACGCGATCGCTTAGATAATAGAGTGATGCGGGTTCAAATCCGGGTCTCGCACCTCTGATATTATCATGTGCGAATCATTTCTATCATGATAACTACCTACTTGTCTTACGGTGAAGGAAAACATCGTGAGGAAACCTGCATGTCTGAGAGAACCTAGCAAGTTTTCGAAAGACATGTGAGGTCGCCATCCCGCACTAGGCCAGCGCGATGGACTCCCTCTCATACTAAGGGAGGTCCTTGCCCAGCAGTGGGACGTTAAAAAGGGCTAAAGAGAAGATTTATTACACTAACCTAGAAAAATCAACGTTGTTTGGTGTTTTTTATTAATAGCTTATATTAAAACGCTTTTATTAAAATAAACTTAGCTTCGTATTAACTCTTGGTTAGTGTACCGTTGGCATATAAGGATCCTTGACTAAGCAGACGTGAGGTTAAACACCAATACAATAACATTGCAGGAGTCATTTAACAATGAGAAACGGCATCGGTTAGTATTTTTAGTAGGTGTTCGAAATTACTTGCGAGTTTTCGATAAACTAGCAGTACCCGCGGCTTCACTGCGTTCATATTTTCAATCGTATAAATTTCACTCGCTTAGCTAATTTATAGATTGCCTGAAAATTTAATCAAAATCGCTGCAGGATAATTTTAATATTGAAATCAGTTTAGTAGTTTTTGATTTTTTTTATCGCAATCCTTTCCTTCTTATGATATATATATATATATATATATATATATATATATATATATATATATATATATATATATATATATATATATATATATATATATATATATATATATATATATATATATATTGATATACTGTATACATAATATTAGATTACAATAAAACTGAATTACTCACAGATTCCTTGTTTGTAAGTGCGCCTCCGCTTCATCCCGAAGTTGTTTTACGTACGAAAGGTTCTCTTTTACTCCTTTCGGTCCACCCAGTAGAGGCCACTCAGCCTCTGACAATGTCTAAAAAATAATTATTATTATAAAATATTGCTTATTAAATACAATATTAAAGTAAAGAACAATATTTTATTTATACCGATACCTATAGGTATTTTACCTTTTTTTCTTCTCGAGCTAGTTTTTCTTGCTGTCGTTCAAGTTCCCGTTTGAGGATAAATTTATTAACCCCATCTTTATCCTTGAGCACGTCGGCTTTATCGGTGGATATTAACAGTATCTATAATCGTATATAATGGATAATATAAAAATATAAAAAAACACGTATAACCTATACATATATGTAAATATAACTGAAGGATCTTCTAACATCTTCTTTCACAAAAATTTACTTGTTGTAATTAAGCAACCCTTTAAAAAAATGGCCATTTGACTATCTGGCTCCAGTTATATTTCTATAATAAAGTCGACGTAAAGTCTTATTTTAATGCTAATTTCTCAAAATAGAATAATTTGTAAAGCTAAATGTAATATATTTTAATCTACAAATATGTATGATTGCAGCACAAAAATCAAAAACGCTTCTAATTACGCAATATAGATGATAGAAATCCGAATTTACGTTTCTAAACTAATGACTAATGACAAGAAAACAGCGGCTTACAGAATATACCGATATAGCAAGTGTCCTCTAAAGTCTAAGGTACGATCATAAAATAGTTGCATTTAAAATCGTACAGGGTTACATCCGAGCGAAGAGAGGGTTTTTCGAGTTTTGACACCGGAATGTCAAGTTTATAGTCCGGGAGGTAGCGTTGCAAATCACATAATCATTTCATAATCAAAATGAAATATTTGTCGAGTCTTGCCGACTTAGTAATATTGTCTTTTGGGATAAGAATTCCTTGATTAGATATTGCAATAAGCACTATACTCCATTTCACAGATATATATCTAGAGACATATTATTTTTATTTAATTAATATTATTTTAATTAAAAATACTAGCGGCCAAATTTTAAATGGCAATCTGATTCTCCTATTTATAATAATTTATAAAAAATAGATCTCAATCAATTACGCGATGAACGGTAGTAATCTTGCGGTGGGATCATAGGCTAAGAGCTGTCGGCCGATAGTTTGTCTAGTATGCGCACCCAACAAACCCAACTATCGGCCGATCGCTGTTCGTTGTTTGCGGGAGCTCTAACATCTAACGAGCTCTAACATCTAACGAACTCACCCTCGACCCGCTCGGGCTTGTCATAAGACACGTTTTTACAGTTAGATGATGGAGATTCTCAGAGATGTAAAATTTTCCTGCGGTATATCATAATTCCTAATTTTATCAAAATCTTTCCAGTGATTTATGATGTCGTCATAGGCAGAAAAAATCTAAAATCTTAAGTTCTAAGTTAACCGATTCGTCTTGTATGAGAAATTTATTATATTATGTATGTATATAAAACTTTTACTGCACCTACGAAGTAAAAATATTACAACTAAAAAACAGATTTCAAAACTTATATTTAGTATAGACCTATGTTTAAACAGAAATTTAAGTCACCTCGACAGTGGCTTGGAAATTTTCGTCGTGAGCTTGAAGCATTTCCGACAATATATCCGGGGATATATCTGGAAACAGGTTATATAATTTGTCCCGAGAAAGTTTTGCGGCTAGGTCCTGAGGTTTACTCTTATCTCGCAATTCAGCAACATCTTTGTGATACAGTGACAGAGCAAAGTCCATATCCATTATTTCTTTAAAATCAGGCACTTCTGGTTCTTTTCCTGCTCGACTGAGTTCAGCCTCTTTCATTGCTAATTGCCTTAAAAAAATAGAAGATACAAAATTACTATTATAGTTAAATATGTAATAAAATATAATGTTGGGACACAGCGCCATCTACTTAGCTTCATGGTACGCTACGAGGCTTGGGTCTTGGAGTATTACCTATCTGGAATCCACTGGGATTCCAGATAGGTAATACTCTACACATATATAACTTTAAATACATACATATTACAAATACAATCAGCCATGACTGGAATACAAACATTCGGGGTCAATAAATAAATGCCGCCAGCAGAACTCGTACCCGCGACCGCTGGCGCAACAAATAGGGTCATTATAAACTGCGCCAAACGTGTCGTCGAATATGTCATAAAGCCATTATTATACAAAATGATTATGCTACGGAGAAAATTTATATTAAAAGTACAAAATGTTTACAATGCACTACAAATTGGTGGTCAGTCTAGCAAAAAAACTTACCTAGACATTTTCATCCAGTTGAATAGAACGTTGTATCATCAAAATGGATTCAATAAAATCCTATCTAATGTCTGTAGTAGTTGCACATAAAGAAAAGCATTATTAAACATACTTATATACTTTATATCTACATTTATATTTTACATCTATACATGTAATAAAATTCTAACTCAGTCGAAACTGTACATTAAATATTTTAAAAAATCTTATTAAAATAGTCATAGCAAGAATCTCTCTGCCTGTGCCCGTGAAAACTGCTGGACCGATTTTGATGAGAGTATTATGGCAGCTGGTATGTGAGTAAAAATTTTAGTATACTTTTTAGTGTGGGAGAATATCTCATCCCTGAGAAACGTACTAAACTACGAAATATTATACGTTACCTTGCAAATTCTTCATCTTGTTGAATCATCAATTCAGACTGGTTAGCGTCCTCTTCTAACTGATGCATTAAAGACTCCATCCATAAAGCGTTTATTTCGTTTAATAATGACATAGGCATGTTTATTCTAGGATTAATATTTGCTGGATATTCCATATTACGGCCAAACAACTGATCGAGCTGAGCAATAAACTCGTTCCCCAAATTAATATTGACAGTTTTCTCCACATCCTCTAAGCCAACGTAAGACTCGTCGTCACTAGTCTCTATATTTTCTGCTTTAGATGTACTAGGCAAGATTGAGTAATCAGTAGCAAATACCAGTTCTCGGTTTCCTGACGTACTTGGTATCTGTATGTCACTTTGGACAGGTGGATGGTCAGAACTTTCGGGAGTAGTATTTTCTGTGTTCACGTTTTCTGAACAGTCATCTTCGCAACGACGAATTTTACGTATTTTCAAACAATGTTGTGAATAATGACTATCAGGTATAACGATATTTTGCTCAATCTGCCTTTTTAATTCAATGGAAGCTTCGGATACTACACAATCTTTCTTAACTTTTCTCATTTGTGATGAAGGTGTAGGTGTTTTGTTTGAATTCTCAGAATCTGTTCGCTGGATTATGCATGTGGGCTCGTTGTTACCCGGTGAAATACCATAATCTGATAAACATTTACAAAGGTCAATGTCAATGTCATGTATCTCATCTTCAGAATCGGAAATACCATCACCTTCAGCTACTGTATGGATCGTTTTATTTTTCATCCCATCTAGAAGAATATTAACTGCCCAATAAACATCCCCATGACAATTATTAAAAATTTCTCTTAAATCTTCTCTAGCGACATGCTTAAAGAGTTTCCTAAGCGATGCAAAATGTTGTTCTTCATATGGACACCTCTTATTATCCGTCAACACTTCAATATTAGTAGAAGTGCTTTTGTCCAGCATCCATCGTCCTGGTATTTTATTATTTGTAGGAGCAGTATAAAAATGATTGATATTTCGTGGTGAAGCCGTAATTATTTTAAAAGAAGATTTTAAATTGTAAATATCAGTATCACCTACTTCAACGCAAGTCCCACAGGAGATTTTTTCTAAAACTGGGGATGCCTTTTCGGTTACTGAAGAAGAATCTCCCACCACCCATGAAGGTAGAACCATCTTACTCCAGTCTTGACAATCCTCAGCATTGGGAAATAATTTGTCAGCTGTAGGCGAGCGCGATCCTTTATTTTTTCTTTGGGGCTTTGAGTCAAAGGAGTGTTCAACATTTTTAGGCCTATTTTTTAAATGACCTTCCCAACCCTCACTGGAATCCCATTCTTTTTCAACTTTTTCCATTTCTTCCAAAGACCGTTGGATTTCAGTAAACTTATAATTCTCATTAAATCCTCTTTTATCTGCCTTATTCGTATCATAAATTTGATTTGTAACACGAGTTTCACAAGATAGATCAGTTTTATCGATGACATCTTTTCGTATCCTACCTATGTCACTGTTTCCGGTTTCCTTACCCATACATAAAGCTGTGCTTTCTTTTCTATCATTGCTTTTAATAAAAGATTGAGCTTTAGATGTGGAAGGTTGTGAGATTCCCTGAGATAGTTCTCGGTATTGTATTTCTTTTAATATATTATCTTCTAAACAGGCACTTCCTCTTTCATTTATTGCTGTATTCGTAACTAATGGCATTTGTATAAAAGGCGGAATATTCCTTAAAACTGGAGGTTGCATTTTAAGTGCATAATAACAATTAAGTCTTTTCATCAACATAGCACCTGTTATATCGTTTTCGTAGTTGTCTAACATATTTCGAATTGTAAGCAATGGAACACCGTGGATATTCTTCCTTTGAAGTTGATACGCCTTTTTTGCCCATGGTGTATTGGGTTCTACTACTTCTATGATATACCCATTTTTAACCCCTTCAATAACATAGGGTTCCATTTCAAAAAGCTTAACATTAGTATTATCAATTATTATAGGGCTAATTCCTTTTGACATAGCTTGCCATGATCTATTTTGATTCCAAGCATGGGCTTCCCCAAGCTTATATCTGTTATATACGTAAACACCTCTTTGCATAAAAAAATGGTCAGTGCTTAGAATGTGCAAGTTATAATTTTGTTCCGATTCTACGCCATACATGGCATCTATAATTTTTTTTGCTAAGTACGACTTCCCACTACCGGGTAATCCTCTCATAATAATCAATATACGCGTACCATTTTCATGTTGCGCTAATATTTGTCGGAGTTGATTAGTCCAAATATTTTGAGGTTTATTAGACGTAGACATTGTTGGTTTAGGCATTTGTTGCAAAACCGGTCTATTGCTTTGGGAAGATGCAGCATAAGAAGTCACAGTATTAAAAGGTACTGTGTTATGGGTAGTACTGGATGTATTTGGTACATGGTGCATAAATCTAGTATCTTGATTAACAATAGGAGAAGTAATATTATTTGATGCTCTACTCTCAGTACTTTCTTCATTATTTTCCGAAGCATCATTTCCATCCGTAGTAATACTGATAACAGCATTTGCAGATTTCTCAACTGTTGGAAATTCATTATTTTATTAGTTGTTTTAAAAGCTTATATTGAATTTTAAATATTTTAATAAAGTAAACATAATTAATATTAGAGAAGTTCAATAATAACTTTAAAACCAAAGGAAGGGAAGGGTTTTGGAAAAATTAAAAGACCAAAATACGTATAAAAATAAACTTCAAAAATGTGGGAGAAGAAAGTAAAAGTTACATCATCATTCCGTAAAATACTCGCTAGGGACAATCAATCTATATGGTGTACTGTTATCTGTATGGGAAGCTAACAGCGATTGTCGACGATCCAAATTAGCTCTCCCTAAAACTAACAAACACCTAAGATCAAAACTATTACGCTTAAGTCTAAACTAGGTTTAAAAATGTTGGGGTCTCATAACAGGACACTGCCAACTCAATAAACGTGTTTAATATAGGTATCACAAAAAGCCCCCTGTGTAGAGCATGCCTACAATGAGAAGAAACACCAGCCCACATTCTACTAGAATACTGTGAAATGGAACGCCCGCTTAAAAAAGAAACTTGGCCCTAGTAGGACGCTTCAGGAAATCATTCAGGACACCCTGCTTGATTTCTGGAACACCCTGAGGTGTGCGCACCATGGAAGTGCGCACATTAGAACGATTTGGTACGGCGGACTAAAAAGTTTGATGTGCTATACAATTGCCTATCAACAATCGGCCGACTGCTTAATCAGTACGGCCGGCTTTCACGAGCGCACACTACGTATCGTTTAGTCAGTCAGACTTTCAATTTTTTCGAGTTTTGACACCGGAATGTCATGTTTATAGTCCGGGAGGTAGCGTTGCAAATTACATAATACATTTCATAATCAAAAACTGAAACATCCTGGTAAAAAAGGTATTTCAATAAACTATAATCCATTTCACACTAAATATATCGATCGAGAGATATATTATTTTTATTTAATTAATATTATTTTAATTAAAAATACTAACGGCCAAATTTTAAATGCCAACCTGATCAAACCATATTAATTATAACAATTTATAAAAAATAGATTTCAATAAAATATGCGATGAACGTAGTAATCTTATGGTGGGATCCTAGGCTAAGAGCTGTCGGCCAATAGATAAGTCGGGCCAGTGTGCGCGCTTAACCGACCAAACTAACGGCCGATCGATGTTCGCTGTTTGCGGGGGCTCTTACAAAAGAGATTATTAATAGCAGAAAATGATATTAATTGTGATAAATTCACTTACACATTGCTCAAAGATTTGATAAGACGTCATTTTTTCAGATATATTTTGCGACAACTTGTAATTAGTTAAAAAAAAAATAATTTATAAGATATAATATCTCGGCGAAGACTCGAAGAAGACTTCTAAAAACATGATGATTCCATGCATAAAGTTTGTTTAATATACAATACCATCAAAAAAATAAATACGAAGTAGTATTGATTACGAATCTCATGTCACCATGGAAACGCGCAGATCGCGCAACGCATGCCTCCCGCACCCCTGACTTGAAACTTTCAATTCTTTACATCATTTCCTTTAAAACTACATGAATTTGATTAAAGAAAAGATATTATTGCAATTTATTAAATAAACAGATGCCTGCAGAATCAAGCAGTGGGAACCTGTACTATAAGCAGCGCTTGCACTGAAGAGATAGCGAGATATAAGTACATCTATAGGACAAATTGTACAAACAATCACTATGGAAAGTAAAAATGCATGACTTCACCAATGTTTTGCACTAAAAAAACCCAAGTAATAAGTCAACACTACACAAAGTTGGTCAAAACCGTTTCAATACTTTTTGCATCAAACTCGAGACACAAACAGACAAAAATATATGTTTTCAAATCATATTTCATGTACAAATTTCGCTAAATTGCTGTTTTATTATATGTATAGATAATTTTATTGTCAAAAGATACTACTTAATACTTTCACTAAATAAAATTAACCCGTCAACGCGAACAAACGAGACAATAGATTTTCAATTGTTATAAATCTATATTGACCGCGCGTCCGTTGATAAGTTAATGTAAACTAAATTTAAACAGGTCTCAAACTATCTACTAGCTGTTTTCAAACATATATTATCATGCTTAAACAAATTGGTCATGCAATATCCGTATCTGCTAGAACTTTGGAACAATTTGTTGATAAGATATTCACAAGATAAAAACAGAAACTAGTGAAACAAGTCAATCTTTGATAACAATGCAATAAACACAAAAATCGCAGGCAAGGCTTAATAACTATAGCAAAAATATATATTTTTACAACACATTAAACATTTATTATCATAGTTTAAAATATGTAATCATTTTTAATTTACTTGATATATTCTATGATTTACAGCTGTTTAATATAACACAGACAACAATAAACATGCAAAAAAAGAGAAATGAAATATAAGAAAACTAGAAATTTCCCAAATTGTAATATACCTATCACATAAATAATTTAAGAATTGCAACCATTACTAAAAATTAAATATATAAACTTCTTTATCTAGTGTAACTTAGATGAAATCTCATTGCAAAGAGCGAGTACATTCACAAACAATCATGGAGCACGGCTATTGATACACTCAAGCACCCCCCAAGCCCGACCATCCCGAAAATCAATACAGCCTTTTCCACAGACCAATCAGTACACCTTATATATTTAGCCCAGGCAAAATATCATAAAAGGTACAGTTATGAACTTTCTTACAAATTGAACCATTATCAGTTCTGACATAGAGTATAATTTGATGTGCCTAGATAAGGTAATCTATACATTCTAGATATATGTCGAATTCAGCTCTGGGAACTAATACCGCGCATCTTATAAATATGTACACGTGATTGTGAAAATGCAAGAAATCAATACAAACTGATATAGCCTTCACCCTACAGAACAAAGGCGGTGACACCTGAGAATACTTACGATCTCCTTTACAGCTCTCAATGATTGCGATATAAACATCTTTACTTAATACGTCTCCGAATGTATTTATTAAAGTCTCAAGAATATTATCGTAATCAATGTTTAGCTCTTGTTCTTCCATTGTTTTTTCAAATGTATCACAACCTAAATATTACAAATGTTCTCTCACTACACTAAAATCATAATTTTTAATTTTAATATTAAAGAAATAATCCAAAAATAAGGATTTCATTACGAAACACATTATTTATTATGACAATAGCGAAGGCAAAGTTATGGAGGGTAGAGATAAGGAGAACCGACTCAATATGGGGGAAAGTTGAATAGGTGTCCACTGTATACTGAAAATAAAGTTTCCATTACTTACCACAATAGCGCTGGTGTGCAAATAGTTTCAATATGAACATAGCTGTTATAAATGGAGTGAAGTTAGTCATATATGCGAGCAATGAATTATTTGATTTAACGAAACAAATAGAAAAGTGTGTTTTAAGAACTATCAGTAAAACTCTAACCAATGTTGACACGATAAGTCAAATATCGCAAGAACTAAAAAAAAAAGTTTTAAAAAGAGTAAGGTGCTTTCAACATGAAAAAGAATTAACTATCAAAATCATAGATTTTTATGTAGTAATCAGATCTCATTTTTTGGCTAAATCTGAAAATAAAAGCTACGAAGCTGCCAAAATTAAGACCAAAGCAAATAGAAAAAATGCCAAACTACTATCATAAGTAGACAAATTGTTATTAAAAAATATGTTTAACTATTATAACTATTGTTGAAGATGTATTAGTTTATTTATATAATTTAATAATATATATTCGTAGAATTTCTTTTTGAACCCGTTTGTTTATTCATTTTACCTTACAACTTATTTATAAAATCCCATAAAACTGGTTATTTTATTTTTAACAAACAAATTTTTCATATACACTGCGCATGCACAGATGACAGCTATGGTGCATATTATGTAAAAAAAATGAGCTCACTGAATTTGACCCAACTTGTTTTGATTTTCAGATTTTTTTTTATTTTTAATTATTATGTTGGATTTGCTGGTTGTTGACCACAGAAATTATCATAGAGTAATGAGTATATTGCTACATATATAAGTAAATTATAATGTCTTTTTTTTTAAATAATATGCACCATAGCTGTCATCTGTGCATGCGCAGTGTAGGCGTGAGGTGATGGTTTGCTTATTAGATATAAAATAATTAATAATTGGGAATTCAATTGTTTTTATGATCGAACAATCACCAATAGTCGTCGAACAAACGTTAATTGATCACAATTAATTAATCTGGGCGATAAAAATAAAGATATCTAGTAAGGGTGTCCAACTTAAGGGTGAACATTTGTTTAATTAATTATAAATAAATAAAAGACGAACAAACAATTTTTACATTCGAACATTAACGAACAAACGACGAACAGACAATTAAAAATAAAAAAAATCCGAAAATCAAAACAAGTTGGGTCAAATTCAGTGAGCCCACCTTTTCGTGTACGAGTTGGTCCTCCTTATCATATTTGAACTCAGCTAACTTCACTCCATTTATAACAGCTATGTTCATATTGAAATTATTTGCACCCCAGCGCTATTGTGGCAGGTAATGGAAACTTTATTTTCAGTATTTTACTGCCACTTTTTCGTGTACGAGTTGGTCCTCCTTATCTCTACCCTCCATAGGCAAAGTGACAACTTGACAAGCATTATTGTCCGGCCGCTCAGAGAATGCGTTTCTGACACATCGTGATCGACTGGGCGATGTAACTTGGAACTGGCGTACAATTTACGGCAAATTTTTAAATATCTTTTATTTACCTTATTAACGAGTGATAAGTACTAGTACTAAGTACTTAAGTAATAATTCGAATAATTATGCTTACTTAAAATAAATGTATTAATTTTGGGCTAAAATTATCACAATTACTTAATTAACAAATATAAAACCATTAGCTTTTAAAAGTCAAACCACGTCAAACGACGCTGTTTCAAGGTTATGTCAACTGTTTGTTTTTGTAGTGATGTGACAAAATAACGAGGCAATTGTATTCGAATATTTTTGTAATCTTAATATAATCTTTCGGTATGATATAAATAATATAATATTTAATAAAGTTAATAATATATTAAAGGTACGCCCAAACAAAACTTAAGAAAATTTGTGTAATAATATCAGTCGGATGAATTAAAAAAAAAAACATTGAAAATAAAATTACTTACTTCTTTATATTTCTGGTAAAAATAAAGAGAAATACAGTGTTCAGAGACTAGTGTTGTGTACAGACTGTGCGTGTATTCATAGTGAAATAAAACATCCTTAGTGCAAGAACGCTTACAATTTCCGATCCCGAACCCGTAATAAATAAAGCATTTTTATTTTTTAACACATTCATTTTGTTACATTCAGAAATTACGATTCTATTCAAGTAATTGATTCATTAAAAATGTATTTACATTGTATGTATTGAAATATAATTCCTATAAAAAATAACAACATATAAATTAAATTGAATAAATATGCATAATGAATGCAATAAATAACGTTACTAAATTATTGTACATCACTAGTCATGACGAATTGACAGGTGTCAGAAACGCATTCTTTGAGCGGCCGCACTGTAAGCATAGAGTATATACCTACTTAATACTATATTGCTACAAGTACAAGTGGCTTGGACAGTGTTCCCAACTCTCAAAAACTTATCTCACATTTTTTAAAACATCTCGATTCCTATGGGTTTTATGGAAATATTGTAAAATCTATTCAGAAAATGCAAAATTGCAAAATCTATTCAGAAAATGTTGGTTTTAGTTCATAAAATAATAAAATAGTTTTATAATTAAATTCAGAGTTTTCAGTTTTTTTTTATCTGTTTTTAGGCACCACAAAATAATAGACGCCACTTTATTACGTCATACCGCCGTGCACACAAAAATAAAATTTGTTCGGTAATTTTTACGCTAGTATTCTTGCATTTTTAATTTGCATTCAGGAACAGCGCACTAACAATAAGTAGAATAATAAGTCATTTTTAAACTATAATCAATTAGTAGACTGAGCAAGAAACTGAACTGAGAAAGAAAATAAAAAAAAGAAACTGAGAAAAGTAAACAAAAAAACCAATTTAATAGGCAAATTGCCAACTTAGTGAAACTGGCAAATAACGAAATTGGCGAATTAAGAAACTGTCTAATGAGTAAACTGACGAATTAGTGAAATTGATAAACAAGGAAACTGATCGGTGATACGCTAACCCACAAAAATATGTGTATACTGTATAGTAATAACAACCTTAAGGTAAACTACAACATACAATACATCTGGGGCTTACAGACTGGTCCAAACTATTTCCCCTGAACTGTTTAATATACCCATATTATATTATGATATTTTCTTATACTTGTCTTATGAAGATCCAGTTTGGATTTTAGAAAGATAAATTTCTTAGCTACGTACGATTATAGTCCAATGCTAATTAATAATTCTTAAAGTCTCTACGTCAAATACAATTATGGGTATTTTTAAATATCTAGTTGAAGAAAATAATATTTTTTATGGTTTTTAAAATTGTTAACATAATATTTCTGAAAATATAAAATTATAATCGAAATTTTAATCGAATTTGAAAATGGCTTAAATTATTTTTATTATAATAAATTATCTCATAGGTATGAAATGGCACTAATCTCTTTCTACCGATCGACCGACTCTTTTAATCGACTCAAAAAAAGGTGAAGGTTCTTAATTCGACTGTTTTTTTGTAAGTTGGCTACTAATTAGATCGACTAGGTAGCTTAGATCCAGTGATTTCTAATAGTTGGCCATTTATAAAATCTTTACATAAAATAAATAATTTTTTAGGCATTAAATTTAAATAAACAACAAATCAATCTAAGTACTTTACGTTACAAATAACCAAAATTACCATGGATTATGGAAAAAATAATAATTACTGGTAACATTAAAACTCATTACAACTCTGATAAATGTTATGCACATTGTCTGAATGCGACTCTAATATCATTAGCAGCCCCCGAAATTTATTCGTTTTATACTTTGGTTGATATCAATTTTTGATGTTAAACAATAATGTTGTCCTCGTAGACTGAGTAAAGTCTACGGTTGTCCTACTTTTTCCACAGTCCACTTACATGTTATGCCTATCTCGTTCCTTTACAATGCTTTAGTGTCATGGTGATCTATACATTAATATTTTTTATTATAAATTTTTATATAAAATTATTATAAATCTACGAAACAATTACTTTATCGGGTGATTGGTGAACAACACCTTACATTTGAAGAATTTTCCACACTTCTGAAACGAATTGAAGCTGTACTTAACTCCAGACCTCTCTGCCCACTCTCATCCGACCCGTCGGACTTTCAGCCCTTAACCGCTGGCCATTTTATTATAGGCCGTCCGCTCGCAGCTCTGCTCGAGCCGTCCTTTGATGACAGGCCATTATCTGCTCTTAAACGTTTTCAACTCATACAAGCTCTTTCTCAACGCTTTTGGACACTGTGGACCAGATCCTACCTCCATACCCTTCAGACCCGCTCCAAATGGCTTTCCCTTTCCTCACCTCCTCAAGTTGGCGAACTTGTACTCATCAAAGAAGATAACCTGCCCCCGCTCCAATGGAAACTGGGAAGAATTACCCGCACAATACCTGGCAAGGATGGAGTGATCCGAGTTGTGGATCTGGACACGGCCTACGGACATTTGCGCAGACCTGTGCTCAAGATAGCAAGGCTACCGTTGGATTCAGCCCAGGAAGAGGTGCTCTCTCGGGCCCCCCAGGATGTTCGTGCCACTCGGGCGCGACGTTTGATTCTCTAATTCGCTTTCTCTCTCTCACTCATTGATTCGGCGCGAGCGCCGTATCGCGTCAGTCGCCACCCCGGAAGTGAGTCACGCGCCGCCCTTGTTCGAGAAAAGGTGTAAGAAAGCACGTCCGCGACCTTCAGCTCGTCTGCTCGTATTAATTATGTGTATATTGCCGGCCGGTATCTAATATATCTAAGTGATAATAAATACGAACAATTAAACATTAAAGTGAAAGTGACAGTGTATGATATAAAACTTTAGCTGCACGTGTATACGTGCGACGGTATAACCAGCTCAGGAGCGTGCTGTGCCATCCACCCAGCACTATCTATCCATCATCCGCCCATCAGCATTCCAAGTAAGTGCACACCCTTACATTCCCTATCCAATTTTGATCAGCCCGCACTTCAGCTCACCGTCGATGTGAGGCTTTCCCTCACACTCTATTTATACGGTATTTAGATTTTAGTCAAGTCCGTAGATGAATAATAAAAATCAAGTCTATGATATATAGCAACTTTATTATTCATCTATGGTAGCATATACTTTAGTTTCTATGGTCTATGCGTTATTGTTTTCTGTGGTCTATGGTGACAACTGACAAGTGACAGCTATCAAGTATCAGCTTGCTACCAGAAGTACCTTTAAATTACTAACATCATAATAATTATATTATAATGTACATTTTTATTTTTTAGCCTTGCTGGCACAGAGTACATTATATATACTGTCTTGCTGGCTTCTGTTTCTATTTAGCGTCTTTATGGAATATTCCTATTTCTGTGCCTGTGGCTCTTCTAAGAAATAAGAATTCGTCTCCCTCTGCCACTTCTATAAAAGGAATAATGACTGTTTAAATAATACTTTAAAAAAAATAAATATTCCAGATAGTTTCATTCTTTTCTGTATCGAGCAAAAATATATTTGAAAATGGCGGATAATTTTCAAAACAATAAAACCATGGCCTCTGTAATGATGGACTATGAGTTTAAAATGAAAACACAGACCGAACGGTCTAAAGTTGAAGATTTATTCGATTACGAAGGTTGTAAAGTGGGTCGGGGTACTTACGGTCATGTCTACAAAGCGAGAAGAAAAGATGGTTCTGATACTAAGGATTATGCTTTGAAACAGATAGAAGGAACCGGCTTATCGATGTCGGCATGTAGAGAAATCGCGGTACATATGTTCTGTTATATATCATACTCATTGTCAAATTAATTTAATAATAGATATATAATTATTAAATAATGGTAATGTTTATCTATGCTTTTTAAATTATCCGCTTCCTTCAGTTTTTAAGAAGAATTTTTCAGAGTTTTATATTTATTTTAAATTTTCTTCCTTACAGTTGCTCCGCGAGTTGAAACACCCAAATGTAATTAATCTGATTAGGGTATTTTTGTCTCACACTGATCGTAAAGTTTGGTTATTGTTTGACTATGCAGAACATGATCTTTGGCACATAATAAAGTTTCATAGGGCAGCCAAAGCCAATAAAAAGTCAGTCATGGTTCCGAAAGGAATGGTGAAGAGTTTGTTATATCAGATACTAGATGGAATACACTATTTACATTCAAATTGGGTTTTACATAGAGACTTGGTAAGACATATTAAGTTAATCTGTAGGTATACACTTATTATACTGGAATGCAAAACAGTGTAGCAACCATTTTATTTGTTGATGATATTGTAAAATTTTTTATATGAAGTCTTTTATGTTTCCAGAAACCAGCAAATATTTTAGTAATGGGTGAAGGTCCTGAAAGAGGTCGGGTAAAAATTGCAGATATGGGATTTGCAAGATTGTTTAATGCTCCATTAAAACCTTTAGCTGACTTAGACCCCGTTGTTGTTACATTCTGGTACAGAGCACCTGAGTTGTTATTGGGGGCTAGGCATTATACTAAAGCAATTGGTATGTATATCTTATTCAATATTCTATACAACTTAATAAAATTGAAGCATCTCTTAGTAATTTTAAAATGAAACCTATAAAAGTGATTACAGTATTTGAAAGAAAAATAAAACTATTTTTAATGTATTCTTGTCTAATAGACTAATCTAGCAGGTAACTGATGTTAGAAGTGATTTAGACTACTTTTATTTTAGAAAAAGAATTAACAGTAATTATTGAGACCTTGTAGGTGTCTCGGGATTTTTGTGTGGGGTTTTCGTGTAACTGTCAACTGGTGGTGCATTATTGTATAGTACAGTAGATAAAAAAAACAGTAGAAATAGTAGCTTAATATTTTAACTTAAACAAAATATATATTATAAGAAATAATAATATTAAATAAATAATGTCTAAATGATTTTGTCTTGTTTTTAGATATTTGGGCAATAGGCTGTATCTTTGCTGAGTTATTAACATCAGAACCTATATTCCACTGTCGTCAAGAAGATATAAAAACAAGTAATCCATATCATCATGATCAGTTGGATAGGATATTCAATGTTATGGGTTTCCCTCAAGAAAAAGATTGGGAAGATATAAGGAAAATGCCGGAACATGCCACTTTAGTTAAGGACTTCAAGAGATCCAAGTAAGTAAATAGTTTGTTTTGAATTTTTAAATAACTAAAATAATTTAAAAAACTAGTTATAAGCAAAATCTTTACTTCATCCATTGGTGAAAACAGCAAAAAACTCAGTAGTAATTTTTGAGTTTTATATTATACAGACAGACGTGACGAGGAGTTTGTATTATAATATGTAGTGATATTATATTGAAGTAATAATATTATTTTTATTTGCAGCTATCAAAACTGTTCTCTCAGCAAATATATGGACCGACATAAAATAAAGCCTGACAGTAAAGCATTTAGTCTCCTGCAAAGGCTGTTATTAATGGACCCAAATAGAAGAATAACATCTGAACAAGCAATGCAAGATCCATATTTCTCAGAAGATCCCTTACCAACACAGGTATGTGAAAATGATTTTAATTTAATATTTTAAACTTGTGATGTGAGTGACTCATAGTAACCTTTAGTATAGCGAACCATATGCGAATACCTATAAATGGCTTAGTCTAAGTTTAATTTGTACTCATATAATGTATTATGTGCTGTTGGTGTTCCAAATAAAATAAAATAAAAAAAATAAAAAAATAGATTTCTTAGAAATGACATATTTTCTGCAGTAAAAAGTATCCTTTATATAGACACAGCTATCATGATACTAAATTTCATCAAAATCTGTCCAGTGTTTTTTTGTGAAAGAGGTTTTTCCTCCATCTCAGACAGACAGATCAACAGACAAACATTCTAAAAATTATACATTTGGCCTTTGTGTTGTTAATAATAACTATTTAAATTAGATTTAAAAAAAAAATTAAAAAAACCTTGTTCAACAAAGACCTCAAAAAAGAGACACCCTTGCTTGAGTATATCATTAAATAAATAAATATGTTGGGACATTATTACAACAGCACCATCTAGTTCCGTGGTAAGCGTACGAAGCTTGTGTTACGGATACCAGATAGTTGATATACTACACATATAAATTTTAAATACATACATATTATAAATATAAACACCCATGACTGGAGTACAAACATTCGTGCTCAACAAATGAATGCCCCCAGCGGGACTTGAACCCGCGACCGCTGGCGCAGAAAGTAGCGTCACTACCAACTGAGCCAAACGTGTCGTCATTGTTACTTGTATATGTCTGTTTATTTTTGATTATACTTATAGTTGTTTTCTTGCTACAGGATGTGTTTGCGGGATGTCCAATACCTTATCCGAAGAGAGAATTCCTTACTGATGACGATCAAGAGGACAAAAGTGAATCGAAAGCTCGACAAAATCAGCAACAACAACAGCCCAATGTAAGTGCAAAAATATATCTTATCTAAAACTGACAACTCGTCCTTGCTCCCCTTTGGTTCTTCTCTAGATACGTTATAATGGTTAGTACAATGATATTATATACAAGATACGCCACAAACGCACCAAACGCATGCCGTGGATTGGTTCCATTTGTAACCAGTCAGTCGAGCTGTCACCTGTCATTGCGAGCACGCGTGTCACTGACCTCTATAATACCACTGGACAGGCTGTTCCAAGCGTTTGACAGCAATTTTTTGTGTCCATTTGAAGCGCCACTAGCGAGAGTCCCGAGAGCTAATTTTGAAAGTAATTTTGCATTTTCGTTGTTAATATAACATAAGTAGTAATTATGATGATACGGTTATTGATTAATAAAAATAAAAATCTTTATTTGAAACAGTTTTATTGATTGTAACAACTTTGTACGATTGTATTATTAAAAGTTATCGATATTTGCTCGTTGATATCGACATCATTAGTTTGAGTACCACGAACTCTCGCTACGTCTCGCTACGTCCGACAGCGCCAAAATGGCGAATATCAAGCAGCCACAAAAGTACGTTGACAACAGCCAGTCCAGTGGTATTATAGAGGTCAGTGACGCGTGTCGAATAGCTGTCTCTTTCACTCTTACGCTTTGCGTATTTCCTGTCGCACTTATAGCGTGTGTTTAGATGTACAGTGTTATTAAATGTGTATGTGTGTGTCGCGGAACAATTATGTTGTGCGTGCAGTATGAACGTAACGCTATATCTATGAAGCTATCATCATAACAATTTTTATCAAAATCTGTCCAGTAGTTTTCTTGTGATAATGTCTAAAAACTACAGTATGTGCCTCTTACATCTATAATAATAATATAAAGAAGTAAAGTTTGTGTGTTTGTATATTTGTTAAATTGTAAGGGGTAATCTCGGGATCTACTGAACCGATTTTAAAACATCTTTCAGCAATAGAAAGCCACATTATTGCTGAGTGTCATAGGTTATATAAAAAACCGAAAAATAAAAAGTCTTTTACGTGGTAGTCCGTTTTGCAAAGTGAATCGGAGAAAAAACGGTAGAATAAAAGCGTTTCTTACGTGATTATATATGGAAATTACATCATTTTTAAACTATACTAAAGAGGTTACACCTGGAGATGAATCCGAGCGAAGCGAGGGTGAGTTGCTAGTCAATAATATAATGAGTATTTCAATTAGATTTTCTAAAAAATATTTAACGTGTAAAGCAATGTAAGTTAAAATTTTATTATATTACTAGCATTTCTCGCGGCGCCGCGCCGCTCGCGTTTTAAAGAAACTAATTCTTAGATTTCACATACCGTGTGATGTTTCACAGCCAGTTTTTAACGCTTACTGGAGATTTCTCAGAAATGAGATATTTTCCAGCAGTAAAAAGTATCCTACATTCTGACCCGGATAACCAGCTCTCATCATACCAAATTTCATCAAAATATGTCCAGTGGTTTTCTCGTGATATGGTCACAGACAGACAAAAATTCTAAAAACTATAGATTCGGCCTCTGTATCGATAATAATTACTATTCCAATAAGAATTTTCAAAAAATATTCAATGTATAGATTCAACTAAGTTAAAATGTTATTATATGTATAAATGTATAGATGAAGTCATCATAACATAAAAAAGAAGTCATATATCAAATTTCTATAATTTTACAAGCTAAAAGAAAAAAAAGAATTAGAGTTAGTAATTGATGGTGCTGTTCTCATTTTATATTTTTTTGTAAATTTTTTTTATATGTAATTAAAAATACTCAGTCGCAAATTGTTATGATTTAATAATTGCTATATATATATATATATTTTAAATGAACAAAACGATTTCATTAAATAACTACTATCGCCATCTGTTAATATAAACGAGAAACTACTTTTATTTTTTAATTTTAAATAAAGAAAGCGATTATTAGCATTTTATTATTTTAACATTGTGCAAGCGCCAATTATATTGTCTACTAGCTGTGCCCGCGACTTCGTTCGCGTGGATGTCGGAACTTAACAATGTATTTTTTAGTGCGAAGCGCTGTTGGAGGATACCGATACAAATCATTTTTTTTTATTTATGCCCTGAGCTTTATTAATCGTCATGGCATAACAGAGACTGACTGGGAATTGCACTCGTTTGAAAGAGAAAGGAAGTTGTTGGGAATTATAGGTATTTTTGGAATAAAAACAATATCACCGGCGCCGCAACCGGTTAATATTTCAGTATTAACTCAATATTTTTAAATTAATTACCGCTGCTTGGTCATTGCGGGGAGTCAAAATAGCTCGCTGATATAGCCAAGAACCGGCTTGATTTCCCATGTTTGTGGAATCTCCGTACACAGAAGAATTAGCTCCTGTTATGATGTAACGCAAGAACAGAGATTATCAATCAAATTAACTTTTCCGTCTTCTTGTACGGGGTATGTGCCATCGCCTATTTGTAACAATAAATTGGAAAACTCCTGTGCATTTTCGCAGCCTCCTAACTGTGCACTAAAAACTTAATGTTACTTCAATTTACGCACATATTGTTGTGTATAAAAGTTACGTGAAGTTGTGAGACCAAATGCACATAACCTTAATTTTACTACTGGAATTTCTCAATTTTTTTATTTTAAACTCAAATATCTTTTGATAGACTGAACCGATTGCAATGAAACAAAAACTAAATATTACTTCAAGTTACATTCAATCGTTGTGTATAAAAATTATCTACATTGCTTTCGTACATTTTACGTGATGCCCGGATAAATAAACAGACAAACCGACAAACAGACAAACAGACAAAAATTCTAAAAATGCTGGAAATGGGTTCTATTGGTTGTCCTTTAACACCCTGGCTATTTTTTTTTGTAAATTTTTTTGATGTACAAAAACGACTTTTCTACAGTTTTATTATATGTATAGAAGAGAAAAAAAGACGTGTGGCACTCGGAGACTGCCGCGGTAAAGCTATTGCATAGCTGTTTTTATCAACTTACGCAATTATAATTATTTATTTATTTTATTTATGCAATAATTTTTTTCCTTTGTTTTTTTTCTTTGATATTAATTCAAGTTACACTTTTTGAGCGCGGTGCCCGATAAGAAAACAATTTTTTTTCTCTTATTAAATAAATGAGAAGTTAATGTTGTTCAAAATATTTTTATCATCTATTGAAAAAAACCCGATGTTCGCCATCTTGGATTTGAAAATGGACCTCATTTTTGCAATCAGCACCCCGAGAAACCTCGAAAATGACACCCATGTCATTATTGAAAAAAACCGGATATCCGCCATCTTGGATTTGAAAATGGAACTCATTTTCACAATCAGCACCCCGAAAAACCTCGAAAATGACACCCATGTCATTATTGAAAAAAAACCGGATGTGCGCCATCTTGGATTTGAAAATGGACCTCATTTTTGCAATCAGCATCCCGAGAAACCTCGAAAATGATACCCATGTCATTATTGAAAAAAACCCGGATGTCCGCCATCTTGGATTTGAAAATGGACCTCATTTTCGCAATCAGCACCCCGAGAAACCTCGAAAATGACACCCATGTCATTATTGAAAAAAAAACCGGATGTCCGCCATCTTGGATTTGAAAATGGAACTAATTTTCGCAATCAGCACCCCGAGAAACCTCGAAAATGACACCCATGTCATTATGAAAAAAAACGGATATCCGCCATCTTGGATTTGAAAACGGACCTCATTTGAGCAATCAGCACCCCGAGAAACCTCGAAAATGACACCCATGTCATTATTGAAAAAAAAACCGGATGTCCGCCATCTTGGATTTGAAAATGGACCTCATTTGCGCAATCAGCACCCCGAGAAACCTCGAAAATGACATCCATGTCATTATTGAAAAAAACCGTATGTCCGCCATCTTGGATTTGAAAATGGACCTCATTTTCGCAATCAGCACCTCGAGAAACCTTTTATTATTGAAACCCATGGAGATTAGAGACCAGGAGAACCAAGGCCCTAGAATGTAGTGTCTCAGAAATATTGTCGAACCAAGGAGGCGCTGCGATCGCTATGTTGTCTCAATGCCTAACTTCACGTTGTCACAATAGTGACAGTACTCATAAATAGCTAACTTCACAGATACTACTTATTGACGGCAGCGCGCTATAAATTCTACAAATTTTCAGAGACAGACGGGTAATGCTTTAGTATGAAGCGATGGTTCTCCTGTATCTAACCTCCATGATTGAAACCAAAGCCTTAACCATTATTGAAAAAAAAACTGTCGATCTAAAATCGATTTATTTATCTACAGCGCCATCTATATTATTAATTATGAGTAACGTCAGACCTAAACAACACCTACAAGTAAACTAAAAGATAAACCATAGATGTCGCTACCCGTCGCATCACGCATGACAGGTGTTAGGTTTTTTCGTTACGGAATATCTGGATTCGGTCTCCACGCTCAAGGCCCGCGATAGAAGCTATGCAATAGTTTAAAATTTAATGTTACTTCAATTTACGCACATATTGTTGTGTATAAAAGTTACGTGAAGTTGTGAGACCAAATGCACATAACATTAATTTTACTTCTGGAATTTCTCTACTTCTTCACTTTAAACTCAAATATCTTTTGATAGACTGAACCGATTGCAATGAAACAAAAACTAAATGTTACTTAAAGTTACGTTCAATCGTTGTGTATAAAAATTATCTACATTGCTTTCGTACATTTTACGTGATGCCCGGATAAATAAACAGACAAACCGACAAACCGACAAACAGACAAACAGACAAACAGACAAAAATTCTAAAAATGCTGGAAATGGGTTCTATTGGTTGTCCTTTAACACCCTGGCTATTTTTTTTGTAATTTTTTTTGATGTACAAAAACGACTTTTCTACAGTTTTATTATATGTATAGATTTAAGCAATACTAAATAGCCTAAAATATGTTAGTTTCTATCTGAAATAGAAAGTTCTGGTATTTGAATTAGCAGAAGCATATACTATCTCAAATGGTGCCTGGTTTCATACAACAATTTATGGACTCTTCGCGAATTTTGATTTTTGGTTCCCGAAAATCATAAAAGTTTTATTTAAAATGCCTTAAATTCGCGCAAATCTAGCGTAAGTAAATTTAAATAAAATAAATTCTTTATTACAGACTCAGCAAAACCAAGTACAAGCAAACAGCCACGACCACGCTGCCAATAACGCAAAGAGAATGAGGATGTCAGGTAAGGAAACTTCTTTATTCATTTCTCAGATTTTACTTTTTTATTATCACGCGAGTGAAGCCCGCGGCTTCCGGTTCCGCTAGTATACAAACACTTGAAAAATTATACACTTATACCTTCCTCTAGAACCACTATCCATTGGTAAAAATAGCATGAAAATCGGTGCAGTAGTTTTTGAGTTTATCGCGAACAGACGGACAGACAGACGCTTCGGAGGGCATTGTTTTATAATATGTAGTGATATCATATTTTTTAGCAGTGAATCTTCCATCTCTTTCTAAACTCTCGTATCTCTTTCACCTTGCTAGTTCCTTCACACATTGAAATACAAAAGTATTGGTCATTTAAACAAGTACTACTGTGATGGATATTATGATCTATTATTATAACACATTTCATCAAAATCTGTTCAATGGTTTTTTTTTGTTATGGTCACAGACAGATAAAATTCTAAAACCCTATAGATTCGGCTTCTTTCCAATACAAAATCTATATCTATACTAATATTATAAAGAGAAAAGATTTGTATTTTTGTATGTAACGAATAAACTCAAAAACTACTGGACCGATTTTAATGAAATTTGGTACACACATAGTCTAGAGCCTGAGAAAGGCATAGGCTACTTTTTAAGGCGAAAAAAGGGCTGTAAGGGGTTGAAATAGCGGATGAAAGTTTGTATGGAAATTACGTCATTTTTAAAGCTAGAAGCTTGAAACTTATTTTTTAGGTTATTGATTATATATAAATTAGTAAGACATTCAAAGTTTGTAAAAATTTTATACCAAAAGGGGTCTTTTTTGATAGAGACGAACCCGGGCGAAGCGAGGGTGAGTCGCTAGTATGTAATATACATATTCGACTCGATTAGAATATTATTATAATATGTATAGAATAAATATAGAATAAACTGAAATAATATAAAATTTGACACTAGGCCCAAACCAAGGCAACAACACAGGGGGTGGTGGTCAGCAAGAATTTCATCAACAACAGCAAATGATGTTCAGCAGTCAACAGCAAAACGCTGCTTCGCAACAACAAGGCAACTTTCAACAAAGATTTTAAATTTGTCTTTAAATCCTCTTTAATTTAATCACCATTCGAACTCAAAACGATATTATACTAGAAATAATTTATTTAAAACAAAAATAATGATGGGTAAAAACATATCACTTTTACTTATCGTCCTGCATTGGTTTTCATCGGTTATGTTTTGGGTAATTTGATTTACAGTTCTCTTAAAATTATGTGCTTATCGTCGTCGTTTTCGTCTATCATATAATAAAAAAATGTTTTTTAAACAATTTCGGTTTTTTAGAAGACTGATTAATCAATGGTATTTTTCACCAAAATAATAATAATTTAGGATTTTAATTTGTCAAAGGAAGTTGTTTTACATGCTCGTTTTGTAGCCAGCCAGCCAAAGCAAAATAACCTTAAATAGATACATATCCGATTAATCTATCAATTTGTAAACATAATCAAAATACCGTTCGAAAGTCCATTGCAAAGGCAAGATAAATCTATCCGTCCTGGCTGGCACCGACTTCAGAATTAACGAAGTTCTTAAAAGTATTATTTTCTACTTTTTAGTTTAGATTTGTTTAGTTTTGAAGTCGGTTTTTGTTTTTTTGTTAAAAATAATAATGTAAATAGTAGTAGTATAAGCTAATATTATAATTAAATTTCAATTAACTTTATCATTACTAAAAAGAATGTTTCCTTTAAATAGACTGAAACGTAAAATTGTAATTAAGGAAAAATAAAGATTTTGAATATACAATATTGTTTAATTTACTTTTCATTAAAAAGACAAAAATATCTAAAACATAATAAAACGAATAACTTACAAAATGGACGGAGTTGATGAGAATACAAATATTACTTATTACTAAAAGGTGGTTTATAATTAATATAATAATATAATAATTCGAATCATTTTTAGGGTTCCGTATCTCAAGTACAAGCGGAACCATTGTAAGAGCATATCTACATGACAATTCACTTTTTTATCTGTTTCGTGACAGAAGCTAAAGGTGTTATCAGATGCATGGAGATTAGAAACCAGGAGAACCAAGGCCCTAGAATGTAGTGTCTCAGAAATATTGTCAAACCAAGGAGGCGCTGCGATCGCTATGTTGTCTCAATGCCTAACTTCACGTTGTCACAACAGTGACAGTACTCATAAATAGCTAACTTCACAGATACTACTTACCGCCGGCAGCGCGTTGTAAATTCTACACATTTTCAGGGACAGGCGGGTAATGCTTTAGTATGAAGCGATGGTCCTCCTGTTTCTAATCTCCATGATCAGATGGCTCACTCACACACAAGTGAATGTTTTATTTTTCTTTCATTTTATGTTCTGACTGACTGAGACTGAATGATATATATAGTAAAGAATATTCATTTTTGATTTCTATTAAATTGTCATTGAATAAAATATATAAAGACTATAGGATTCGAGACATTATGGGCGAACCCGAATCAAGGTTCTCTCTGTGTTCAGACCGTTCATTTGGAGTGGAGTGAAAGATATCAAAAGCCAATATTCAACACTGTAGGATCATTCATTCGGCAGTAATGTTTCATTTCATGTTCAGATGTATCATGTATCACTTTGAGTGAAATATGCGAAATTAAAGACGGAAAGAACAAAAAATTACCCGTCTGATATCACCTTAATGGTAGTATGATAGTATATAATTTTAGTTTGTTAGGAAGTAATAATTTTGAAGTTCATAATATTGGAAATATCAAATAATTAATCTATTAACAATTCCTTTCATTTGATATAATATGGCAATGTAAGTAGGTCGTACATATTATACATATAAAATTATTAAAGCTGTGGCATATAAGTAACTATTTTATAATAAAGGCTTTTAAATCCCATACACTCCCACAACACCAGCTAGTTCTATTGACGACATCAACACTTAAAAATAATGATGTCAATTATAATTTTTAATTTTGGCGTTTACAAATCTCTTGATTCAATTTCCTTGAGTTCTTGAAGACCTATACACGATTTTTTTTATATTATTGAAATGTATTGATATACCTATGAATTTACGAATTTTCATCGCCGGTAATGGAAGGATCTAGTTTGTCAAACCTTCTGTAAAGTTACGTGTGCTTCTTCACTAAAAAAGTGTTTGGGCGAATCATTGATAAATAATAATAGGTGATACCCCCCCCTTCCCCTTTCATTAGCATTTTATAGGTACATATGATGTACGCTTTTCCAAGAACGACTAGCTTATATGCGCGATGTTATGACTAAGGAAATACTGTAAGCTTGTTTACATATTTATAATTTAACGTTTCAAAGGTGAAAATTCCATAACAGTCTCTGGAGCATTGTGCGTTATTGTGTATTGGGCCTTATTCAAATCTTCTCTATTTAATTTGTTTTTGTCTAAAGGTCGAATTCTCGTACGTAATCTTCCACAACGTCCGTCAGCCACTTTGTCAAATACTTCTGGAAAAAAAAAGAAAAATATTTATGATCAAGACGTACATATTCAATTTTTGATTTGGTTTAAGTATCAAAATAAGTGTTTCTATAAATATTAGTGACTTACGTCAGGAGTCAGGACATTTTTTAGAAAACGGAATTGTTCGCAACATCCAAGAAAGTTAAGCTTTAATAATATATTTACAATACCCAATACGTTTAATGACATAAGTATACTATTGCACTATGACACAACAGAAAACATTATTATGCAACTAATCGTATCATTAGTAACGATAATATTTATAACATTTTTTTATTGAGGAAAATCTATTCGATAACTTTACACATTCGTATAGAAAGCGCATTTCAAACTGATTAGAGAGTGCATGTAACTAGAATAACTAGTTGTATTTTAACCTCATTATACGCAAAACAAAACAAGTTATTGCAAATGGGGGATATCTGTCTGTCAATTAAAATTGTAGCAGCCTACGTATTATAATTTATGACCATTGGATTTAATACTTACGATCTCTCCTGAATGAGTTATGGCATGCCATGTGACACAATGACGCGAACCCTTTTAATCGGTCAGGATCAATCGGGAACACTCCCATTGGGCTAGCACATATTGGCTCTTTTCGACCGCTGCAAGAATCTAAACATGTTTCGTAATCGTTGTTTCTCCTATTTGACTTGCGTCTTCTAGTTGTTGATGGTCTTCTAGTGCTTGTTGTAGGGTTTATTTTGATGTTCGTTATAGCACCCTTAGCTGACTTCACCCGCACGGTTAGTAAGGGCTTTCTTGGTTCAGGTCGTATCGTTTGATTTTGTTGAGAGGTCATATTGTTGACAATTTGTGGTGCTGAGCCAGAACTTGTATTAACAAATGGGATGTCTGATATTGGAACAACCGCGTTACCATTCCATCTGCTAGGTATTAAACCGATTGGTATTATCGGCAAATTTGATGGGTTTTGATTTTGACGTAAAACAATTGTAGGTCCTTGCGTGGATTGTGGTGTAGAAGTTGGAGGAGATGGCGTTGTAGTAGTTGTAGAAGACGTTTCTGTCACAGAAGCTGTAGTTACTTGTTCTGTCGCAACTTGTGTGATACTTTGAACTGGGGCAGATGTTACTATTGGTTGTTGAAATAATTGGTTTGTTTGCTGCCTAGGATCGTAGATTAATACGAAAGTAGGTACATTAGTATTTGGACGAAAGTTTTCTTGTTGCTGCGGAATTACTTGAGCAATCTGTGGAGCTTGTTCAGTTACAACTTCTTGTGTTGTTGTAATCGACGGCACAGTAGATGTTGTTACTGTAGTAGAGATTGCGGGAGAAGATGTTTCTCTCGGACTTACTTGTGTGGAAATAGCTGGATTTTTCGGTATAAAAGTTAAATCAGTAGTGAATATTTCCGTTATAGGCTTTGGTGTGTAATTTGGATCGTTTATCAAGTTTGCCGCGTACCATTCTGTATTTGATATCTCGGCTCGACATAGTTGTAACACTGAAACAAAATATTTTTCATTAATTTAGTGTTATAGCCCTTTAATGTTTTTATTGATTTAATTCATGCGGAATTATATTTTTTGGCTATCTTAAATTCTCTTTTTGTTAAGATCGTTACAACGAAATCAAATATTGAAGTCATTTATCCTATAGAAATAATCTAAGGCAAAGGAGTTTTCTACTTTATTAAATACAAGCGATTTACCCTCGCTTCGCTCGGGTTCGTCCCCTGAATGAGCGCGGGCGAAGCCGCGGATTCCGCTAGTAAATGTATACAAAAACTTGACAAATTATTTACTAAAACCTTTCTCGAGAACCATTCTATGTATTAGTAAAAACAGCATGAAAATCTGTGCAGTAGTTTTTTTAGTTTATCGCGAACAGACAGACAGACGCGGCAGAGAAGTTTGTTTTATAACACGTATGTAGTGATAGCGCCATCAAATCCATTACATGGTAAGTTACGAAGCTTGTGTTATGGATACCAGATAGTTGATACACTACACGCATATAACTTTATATTATAAATATAAACACCCTATAAATGAATGCCCCCACCGGGATAGAACCCGCGACCATTGACCAGGAGGTTGCGTGTAGTAAGCTACATATTTATATCTTGGTATAACAACAAGTATGTTGACTTATGTCTTGCTGATCGTCACATCACAGCAGACGAACAGGTTTTCAAGGTCCGCTTTTTGCGATCAGTCTCTTTAAGGTCAAGTCCCTCGGTTGCTTACGAGAAATGTTTGATGTTTCATTGAACACTGTACTGAAGTTAGTGAATAAGTTAAAATTAATAAAATCATTGAAAAAATATATTTGCAAAGTGTTAATCGTAATTCGTTATAAAATATAACTAAGTAGGTATATAACTAACGGAATATAAAGTAAGTTTTTAATTAAATTTCATACAAAAATATATTATGTTGTTAATATTATAAGCACGTTATGTTAAACTACGAGATATGTTTATAAAATGCGTAGTTTGTGAATTAATGGGAAGATAAAAATATCGTAAACATACCCTATTCGTATGAATGAGAATATACTGTACTTTAAGTAGATTCAGTTCATTTCCATTTCAAGCTTTTCAACGGTATAAAGCATTAAGCGTACAAGTAGCATGCTTTACCTTTAACGAAATAGCGTAAATGAAGCTTTAAGTTAAACATTATAGGGTAACTTTTTAAATACATTGAATGAATGAGTATTGAATGACTTGTAAAGAGACTAATCATGAAGCAAGAATGTTCTCCTTAACGGCCATATTATTTACTGTGTATGCTTACTTGATAGCGGGCCAGATAGTAAAGGCATGAATGTAAGACTTAATACCAAAGGTGAATGCTAAATTGGCGCTATAATGTATATTGTAGATACTCGAAGTATTACCAATTATATACTTTTATTTTAGATACTAAATATAATACCTATATAATATAATGTCACGGGACTGTGGTTGACCCCCCCACCCCTGAGCCTGACGCCGGCCCTGCCTTTGGAATAATTAGATATTAGTTTATTTACATTTTGACGAATTAAATTACGAGTATTATGAAATGTGTTAAAAACTATAAATAAAAATAAAAATAAAAATAGCCTTTATTTCTACTACATAAAATTTACAAAATTTCCAGAATATTAGCACTCTTTAGTTGCATGCAAATGTATACATCTACATATTCTTATTATTATCTCTCTCTGGGTCGGTCCCTCATGTCTGAGGATCGTGGTCAGCATCGAGGTTGCATCTGGAGCGGATGATCTGCCTCCATCGGTTTCTGTTTTGCGCGTCTCTTACAATGGTATATAAGTTAGAGGACGACGAGTCTTTCATTTGATCGGTCCATCTTGTTGGTGAGCGACCGCGTGATCTTCTGCCTTCGGTGTTTCCAAGAACTATTAATTTTTCCAAATTTTCGTCGCCTCTACGCACTGTGTGGCCGAAATATGAAAGAATGCGTTGTTGACACATAGTGGACAAGCGAGTTTTTATGCAAAGTTGGGTCAGGATCGATGCGTTGGTGCGTTTTGCAGTCCAAGGTATTCTAAGCATACGTCTCCAGCACCACATTTCGAATGAATCAATCCTTTGTCTTTCTCTGGCCAGGATCGTCCACGTCTCCACCCCATACAAGAAGATCGGGAAAACAAGGGCTCGTACCAATCGGATCTTAGTTTTGATAACAATACCTCTCTTGTTCCAGATGTTGTTTAGACGAGTCATAGCATCTTTTGCCATGGCGATTCGTCTTTTTATCTCCGGGGCACAGCTGCCGTCATTGCAGATTTGGGAGCCCAGGTAGACGTAGCGGTCAACGATGTTAACGCCAGGAAGGTTGCAGGTGACGTTTGATAGTTTTCCTGCTCTGTCTACTATCATAACCTTGGTTTTCGCTCTGTTCACTGCGAGACCGATGTTGCCGCTTTCTAGCTCAAGTCTTTGGAACAGCTCACTCATGTCTTCCATGGATGTTGCCAGGAGAACGGTATCGTCGGCATATCGGAGATTTGATAATCTCTTGCCACCTATAGGAAAACCCTTCTCCCAGGTTTCTATGGTTTTCCGAATGATGTATTCTCCATATATGTTAAAAAGTACAGGGGACAAGATGCAACCCTGCCTCAGTCCTTTCTTTGCTTTGAACATATTGGAGTATTCTGTGCCTATCCTAACGAAAGAACGGTTTTCTGTATACAGACTCTGAACTAATGCAACGAGGTGTTCAGGTGCTCCCATTTCCAGCAGTACTTTCCATAGCTGGTCCCATTGAACGCAGTCAAAGGCTTTTGTGTAGTCGATAAAGCATAAGACTACTGGGCTGTTGAATTCCCTGCTCTTCTCAATGATCTGGCGAACGTTTAGTATTTGTTCACGCGTCCCTTTGCCCTTAACAAAACCCTTATTATTATATTATATTACAAATTTAAGCTAGTGTAGTAGTCGCCTCTGCGGCGTAGGCCTCCCCTAAACTTTTCAACACTTCCTTTTCTCTCGCCTTTTGCATCCAATCAGATCCACATATTTGGCTGAAGATGTCTCTATCTTTTATTTGGTCTTCTTCTCTTTCTTTTCCTATCCCTAGGTATCCACTCTGTTAATCGTTTTGTCCATCTGTTGTTACGTATCCTACATATGTGTCCTGCCCAGTGCCATTTGATTAACCTAATTCTTTTCCTTACATTTACAATTCCTGTTTTTCTGCGTATGTTGTGGTTGCTGATTCTATCCGATAATTTGAAGCCAAGCATGCTGCGCTCCATTTTGCGTTGACAGATAGCGATTTTTTCCTCATCCTCTTTTCTTAATGACCATGTTTGGCAGCCATAGGTTAGGCATGGGAGTATAGCTGTTTCATATACATATGGGGCTCTCCATTTGTTATACATTTTGTTTTGTACGTATTTATTAATAATCCTACCTTCTAGCT
Source organism: Boloria euphrosyne (assembly GCA_951802675.2). Classification (NCBI taxonomy): domain Eukaryota; kingdom Metazoa; phylum Arthropoda; class Insecta; order Lepidoptera; family Nymphalidae; genus Boloria; species Boloria euphrosyne. The sequence goes on along the minus strand of OX637879.1, from coordinate 5,118,808 downwards.
CTCTCTTGCTAGTTCGTTTTATGGTTTGAAGCTCTGTGGCGCACTCTGCAAATACAACAATATCGTCTGCAAAGCGTAAGTGATTCAATAGTTTCCCGTCTATTTTTATTCCCTTTGTTTCCCATTGCAGGCGTCTAAAGACAGATTCTAACACAGCTGAAAAGATTTTTGGAGAAAGTGGATCTCCCTGTCTTACTCCTTTCTGAATAGGGAATTCCGTTCCTTCTCGCTCCAACCGTATTTTGGAATTTGGCATCGCATTTTGAATAAACATTTTTTATTATATTTATATATTTCGGATGTACGCCTTGTTGTTCCAGGGAAGTCCATATAGCTTCAAAGTGTAAAGAATCAAATGCTTTTTTAAAATCTATAAAACAAATATATAAAGTTTTTCTATACTCGTTTACTTTTTCAATTAATTGTGTTATAGCTTGAATATGGTCTAAAGTTGAGAATTTTTTACGAAAACCCGCTTGTTCACGTGGTTGATTTTCATCTAAAGTATTTGTAATCCTGCTTAATATAATTTTTGAAAAAAATTTATATATATTTGTCATAAGACTGATTGGCCTGTAGTTTCCCAAATCGCTTCTTTCCCTTTTTTGTGTAGTAATATAATGGTTGACTTAGACCACTGTTCTGGTGAATGAAATGTGTTATTTATTATCAAATGTGTTATTCGTTATATCTTTTCACTATAATAACAAAGTGAATAAAACATATTTAATAAGTTTCAAAGTACGTATAGTAGGTACTTAATTAATTATTAATAGTCATAAAGTCAAAGTTCTGTAAATTGGAGTAAAATACATTTAATATCATAGTTTTTTTCAGTAAAAATCTTTAAAATGGAGAGATACAAAAGTCTGACATCACAACCGTCTCGCTTTTGTAATAGTGTGCATTATTATGCTCTGTTTAAATATAATTTATCGAATGTAGCACCTAAGGTTTTTTCTACATTCTAATTAACGCATGAATGCTAGTTTCACTGCATTTTTACAAGTTGCATAATTTGCCGGTAATATCTAATGATTATTGTTTACATATATGGAATCAATCTAATTATTGTTTAACTTACAGATCCTAACATTGAAAATATAAAATGGGTAAATAAATATACTTAACAAAAATAATAGCACTTTTTTTCAAGAATTTTCATTGTATTATTTGTGATTCGAGTACTTTTTTATAGGTAGGTAAGTAGATACATCATACATAATTGTATCTATGAATTCTTTTTCCTAAATAAAATTTAGGTACTTTCCTATTACTTATTTTTTTCAAAATGTTTAAATTTAGGTTCTATGGTTCTTAACTCTTAAGCTCTACAACAATTGAATTAAAACTTTTCTTCTGATTGTTTGTTTGTATGAACTTTCTAATGTTCGCCGCATTAACTAAGCCAATTTGAACGGAATGATTTTCAATGGCATAAGAGCTTTCGGAAGAGAGTGACCGAGGTCTATTTTAACTGTGGAAAATAAAAGCGATCTCGGAAAAAAGCGGATAGACGAGGTACTTAGGTGCTTATTACTTTATGGACTTATTTATATTTCTTTAAGTTGCTATGTTTAACATAGATGAATTAATGTTACCTAAGTTCCCGAAAAATACGCTATCGAGCAAACCAGATATAAAAAATAATATATGTTATATATTAAAAACTATTTATAATACTCAAAAATATAGATTTAAAACATTTTTATATACGAGTTAGTCAATACTTTAGCACCTACCTTGATATAAATTACTTGTATTACAAAATGTCGGGATACGGAGCTACCTAATAGCAATGATAGTAGAAAATATTTTTAACCGATTGCACACGTGTGTAAAAAACAATATTCTATATTATTAAAATATATAATATTATTACACTATGTTTTTAATTACATGCACATATAATGAATATTCTTAAAAAGTAATCTTAATAGTTTAAGTCGTAAGCGTTTCTTTTAAATTGTTATTTTTATTACATACTTGCGACTCGCTCTCGCTTCGCTCGGGTTCGTCCCTAGAATTAGCTCGAGCGAAGCCGCTGGTTCAGTTAATAAATGTATATAAAAACTTAGCAAAAATTACTGAAACCTTCCTCGAGAACCATTCTATTAGGTAATTGGTGAAAACTGCATGAAAATCGGTGCAGTAGTCAGGTGGAGGAGTTTGTTTTATATTATGTAGTGATTTTAAGATTTATTCGAAGCAGTTTGATGGGGCGCCAGTTAAGCTTTACGAAATACGAACAATATGAAAAAGGCTATTTTATTATTAAAGATACAAATACAAATTATTACATATATTTTTTAATAAGCACTATTTAAAATTAAAAATACCCATTGCTTATAGATAACGTTAATTAAATGACGAAGAAAAGAAAGTTGACCAAAGTATACCTTTAAAATCTGGAGAAATCTTGAAGGTGCTATTAATATTGTATGTATGCTCTAAGAACTTCTAAATAACATAATTATGTATCAACACAAGTTAATAAAAATAAAACATACCATATGTGGCGAAAAATATATATTAAATTATGTTTATTATTTCCCACTATCGTATTACTTAATAAAGAAACCTACCATGCGAAGTTGCTCAACTTCCACTATTTTAATGTATATAAACAGACCATTCAAAGGAAACGCAGGCCTTTTAACTATATATCGAACAATGGGTGAAAGTAACAATTATTTCAATAGGTTAGTCGAGGGACATTTCCGATGGTCGCGTTATATGGTTCAATGAATAATGTTGAAACGGTATTTTATATTAACTCTACATTTTTATAATGACCTTTATTTTCTAAGTAATAAGAGTTATATGAGAGGAAAATAAACTCACGTGTTAAAACGATGAGCGTGAATGCGTCCTCCATTCCGGCTGCTAACAGACTGTCTGTCCGTACTCTGCCTTTGACAGTCTGCAGTAAACCAGTAAAATAAAACCAGTAGCAGTTTCCAAACACGCGCCGTTGAGCGATACGCGGTATCAATTGATATTCAACTGTTATGAATTATAATATCTCGATTGAATGAATCTACAATATGTATTTATAAAGTTTTTAATAACATTTAACAACTTAGTTTTAATTGAGACCTAAAAGGTAATTATTAATATTTATAATAGATTTTTTTCCCCAAAAGCGTAAGTTAGATATGAATATATTGCTAAGTAAAGTAATGTAATAATTAAGATGTGTAGTTGAAAATCAATATAAGAACAATCCATTTTTTACATTAATAATTGTAATATAATTATATTACGAATTGCATAGATTGTCTGCTTACTTGGACAATGGTTATTGCCTTTGACTCTTCCACTTCTTTCTCTATAATTTTGAGTATATTCATGTATTTGATTCAAGCTATTGTCATAAAAATACTGATAAATAGGCACAATATAACATTTACTGTACAAAAGTATTTAGCGGCCTCATATAAGTAATTATGTGGAACAAAATATAACCTATATAAAATAATAGAAAGAAATTGATCGGAAAAGTAGTAGTAGTGGCAAAACTCTTTATAAACTTTACTCTATATAAACTATCTCTACTTATATAAAAATCACTTCGATCTGCTTGTTTGTTATTAACATACTTTTATTGGCTTCACTTGTTACTAAGTAATTATTTCAAATCTTAGAAGTCGATTTCAAGTTTCAACCTACTTTTGCTTAGGGGCTGTCCATTAATCACGTGAGGCTCGAAAGGGGGAGGGAGGGGTCCTTAAAAAAATCACGAAATATCACAAGGGGGGAGGGGGGGTGTAGGAATATATCACGTGTATTTTTCTATAATAAAATTAGATGATACTTGTACATGTATTTTATAAATCTAAGCTTCTATACTAATATTATAAAGAGGAAAGGGTTGTATTTTTGTATGTAACGAATGAACTCAAAAACTACTGGACAGATTTTAAATATTCTTTTAGCTTATTTTCAACCGATTTCCAAAAAGAGGAGGTTCTCAATTCGTCTGTATGAGATCTTTTTATCTGAAAGGTGCTTCCCGTGTGGTCCCATTTTAATTTAGTTTAGTTCTGACAATGGCATCCATGAGAAATCCATAAAAGTCTTAAATTTGCATTATGTGCGCGACAAATGGAAGAATAACTCAATTTCACGCCAACCGATTTCGATGATTCTAAATCTAAATCTAATAAAAATTATTGGAAAGGATGTACTTCAAGGGTAGTTGACGGGATCCATGACAAAGTAACGGAACTCTTCAACTCTTAGGAGCAAATTAACCATACTCGGCCGAATCTTTTAAAGGCTATCCCGATATTCGACTCACGTACCGTAAATGATGATGGAAGGTACAACTCCTCAACGGTTAGGAGTTAAAAGAAAATTCTTTCAATATGATACGCACATATGGACCGATATTTGTATACTTTCAGGCTATTAGGTTTACCCGCAGATAGTAGAAAGTATTTTTTTATAATCATTAACGTCTGGGAGTTCGGTGGAAAAATGGACGTGAATAAATCTCGATTGTCTAATAACTCGATTTTAAGAACTTTGTTAATTTTGAAGTCAGTGCCAGCCAAAGCAAAATAACCCTTAATAGATACATATTCGATTAATCTATCAATTTGTAAACATAATCAAAATACCGTTCGAAAGCCCATTGCAAACGCAAGATAAATCTGGCTGGCACCGACTTCAAATTACTAATTTCTTAAAAGTATTATTTTCTACTTTTTAGTTTCGATTTGTTTAGTTTGGAAGTCGGTTTTTGTTTTTTTGTTAAAAATAATAATTAATTCCCGTAAGTGATAAGGGTGGCCCTCTGCCTCTCCAGATATTTATTGTTTTATTTTTAGACCAAATTTTTATTTTTTACTTTTTATGATTTGGCATCATGGCATACTTATATAAATTAAAATTTTCATCCTTCTACCACAAATCTCTGTTTTAATAGTGATAAGAACGCGGGCGGAGCCTCGGGAACTGCTTATAGTATTTTATAAAATTAAGATTATTTGTAAATACTAAAAAATACACGTGATATAGGGGGAAGGGGGGAGGGGTTAGTCTTAACCTCACCAAGTATCACCAAGGGGGAGGGGGGGTTCAAAAGTGCCAAAAAAAACATCACGTGATTAATGGACGGCCCCTTAATTGTCGTATCGATTGGAAACATTGTATGTGAAATGCGGATGAAAATAATTATTACAGTAAGAATTCGATCTATTTAGAACTGATTTAACTTAAACGTTAGTTCCAGGAAATTGACAGTGGATCTCCTTATTCAAAACAACTACTACTTGTTAGTGTGTTTTCAGCTACAACTGTTTAAATACTTAATTTGAAAGATTGTAAATGAAAAAATATTTTTCAAAATATTTAATATTTTGCTAAATACATATTATATGAAATCAAATAAAACTAGACTTTATTCAATAACTTACAAGCAATTCTGAAACATAAATTTTACATTAAAAAAATTAATGTGTCTTGTATGTAAGTACGAAGTACCTACGTCCATGAGGAATACACCACCGAATCGAAAGATCGGTAGATCTGCTCAGAGAAATGTTAGATATAATATTAAGCATAAACCAGTATATATTATTTACACTTACTGAAATTCTCAAATTTATAGTCTGTCATCATCATTTTTCACAAAATGAATTGAAAAACGATAGGTTCAACGCTATTCAAATAAAACGCATAAGGGCCTGGACAACAACAAGCACTTACCGGTCGTACTGTGGCAATCCAAGCCGAGGTGCCTAGCTGAGGTTTAACGCCGTATCTTCCTGGATGTCTGCAGAGCTAGGTTGGGCAGCCCAGCACTGATTTAGTGCTATGAGCTGGTATACGGACACGACACTGTTCACACTATAGAATACACTTCGAGTTAGGGGTTGTATGTGGTTCGTGTGTTCTCTTAGAGCAGGAATAAACGAGTAGCCAGGATTTTAAATAGAAAACGATTTTTATAGCGGCGCGTGTAACGGTAGCAAGACGTCACCATTCATTCCAGCTCGGAACCAATCAGAATGCAGTACGATCAGTATGTTCATTACGTGAACCTTGACATTGGCCAGGTCCGCCGCGTGACATTCAAATAGGATTGAACCTAACGTATAGTTGAATGGAGAATGAACAATTTTATATTTATAAGGCATATACGCCATAGCCTGCCCTTTTTTACGAGCTTTTTACGAAAAAAATGTGAATCCAAGTCAACAATTAACAATTAAAGCATTTTTGGATTAATATTATCAACCAATGATATTAAAATATCATTGTTATCGACAAACAATGTAAACTTCTTGATAATATAAAGATGACAAGACATCAAGTTTATTTTATTGTGTACGTTGACGTACGTAAGTCCCGTTTGAAACAGCTACTGTTGAAAGCATATTATAATACATCACATAAATAAAATTATTATGAGGCATATAACTATAGCCTAAAAGTGTTGATAAAATTAATTTTAATTTTTATAATTACTTCAAATATTTCCAATGTTTCTCTAAATTCCGAAAGTAATTTTCATAACCAGGTAAATAATACAAATATTATAAGATTTATACGATAACATGATAGCCATACAGCATAACAAATCGCAATTTAGTATTTAGTCTATTCTCTTATACTTACTTTTCGTCTGCCAAACCGCCATCCAGCCAGAACTTGGCCGGCGTGGTAGACTCTATGAGTAATCACCCTCGTATTGAAAGGAGGCCCGTGCCCAGCAGTGAAATGTTAAAAGGGCTGAATATATTCTACTCTATAATATGATATTGAGTGATAACAATAATCATATTAAGTATAGGTCATATTCAACAATTTAGAGTTTATTAATTTCTAGCAAGCTCTGAGTAAAGCGAAACTTGGCCAAGAATTTTTTGGGGGAGCTAAGTTGGGAGAGCTAAAGCATCATGTAAGTGTTCAATCATTAATTTATTATTTGCATAAGATATTATTGTATTTATCACAAAAGTTATAATATTTCTAAAGCTGGAGCTTTTAGATTACATAAAATGTATATAACAATACTTTTATTTTCTTTATATACCTACCTACAATAAAGTTAAAACTTTCTATAAATAAAAGCAATTTATTTAAACTTAAAAATAAGAATGCAAAACAATTAATTTTTTACTTTTTATGTGCTGGTAGGTATTCATTTACCAACTGTACGATGAACGGAAACTCTTGTATCGAGCTTTTTGCGCTGGAAGCATTATATCAAAGGAAAGGGTCCTTACATCTGCTCACTGTTTCTTAACTAATAGAAAAAGGTATTTAACATAACTTAAATGAAGTTATTCCTTTTAGTTTTAAAATTTCAGATTAAAACATTGATCTTATATAGGTCTTACCGCAACTGTAATTTCCATAATATAAACTTAATAAGCCTTGAAAAAAAGACATACAGTATGTCCAAAAAAATTTTAATTATAAATTAATTAAACACAAACAAACAAACATATACGCGTCAATAGATCTGTAAAAAGTAGAATGTTATAGGTATAGTTTTTTTTATCTAAATCTTAATGTGCGTTTTATTATTTTAGACGAAAGCGTAATTTTAACATCATTAAAATCGCGGGAGGTATCTTGAACACACTAGCTCTATATCAGCCAGTTCACGACACTCAGCAATGGCGGACAATAGAACACTTGTATTCGCAAAGATTTTACAGATTCCCTGCGTTTAATTTGGCAATTGTGGTAAAATATTGATTTTAATTATATTTTTTAGAAATTTGACATACATTTAGTTGGTAAAAGCTAACTAAGAGGCAATTCAGGTAAGTATATGACTTTTAAATATCAGGCATCAGCGTGATTTAAACGATACGATATAAATAACTTTCTAATAATAAATGTCACAACTATATTAAGTCGCTATGTTAAGTTCTATCGTTTTTAATTTCAGAAAGTAAATGAAGAATGGGAATTTAATGAATACGTGAACAAAATACCGTACACCAAATGGAATCAAGACTTCGATGGTGTTTGTTATGGCACTACTGTTAAAACAACGAAGGTTTGGGTTGCCTTATCAATCATATAATATATGTTATAACTGTTATAACTTACTTTGGTTATACTTAAATGTTAAGAGTTATTTTTTGTCGTACCTATAATTTATAGACTTAAGTAGTCAAGACAAAGTCAAATCATTAGTTTGATATAATGATTTATAAATGAAAGTATTATGATTATTATAATGAACTGAAATGATGCTTTCAGAGTTGGTCCAACAATAAGAGCCTTTTTGCCGTTGCTTTTCAAATGATCCCTCAAATATCCTGTGAGCATAAACTACTAAGAAGTTGCCACATGTTCTATTGTTCGGAATATGATACGATGACGTCGACCTCTATTGTACGTGAACTAATATTTCTAACAATTTTGAACATACACTTCGTACAAAGCTTCTTTATACCTATACCCAATATTAATAATTATAACATTTTACTTTCATATTACATGCTTAGATCATGATTCTTTATTTTTTAATTTCGACTTACCCTTTCGTTGTCCCATACCTAGGAACTATTTTGGTCACAAATTCATGGGAATTATTTTTTTACGCAAATCCTAAAACCTAAATCTCAGTACTTATGTCATCAGCTATCCAAGTGAAACTCCCATTAAAATTAACATTAAATACGTCCAACCGTTTCGGAGATTAGCCGAAACAAACAGACAGAAAATAAACAAATGATAATTTAATTGTGGCATCTATTAAGCCATAATAAAAATCTTATTTTCAGGAGATTGAGGGTGGAGGCTTAATTTGCTATGGAACAAATGACCCAGCTGAAGATGTGCTAGTGGGAGTTTTAGTTGGAGTTACGTCACTGATAAATATTGATCTACCCTCGCTACATAATAGAGTTGGATTGCATTACAAATGGGTTAAAGACCACGGTTCACAAATTAGCGATAGTAAATTCAACCTACTTTTACTGATTTTTGTTTTAAATATAGATTATTTAATTTTTTACTTCTATGAATAAATAAAACCAAATGAAAATAGCAAAAATTTGATTTGTATTAAAAGAATTATATAAAATATGTTAACATCGAAATGTGTATGTGGGCAATAGTTTTTTTCTATATATTTGTAAAATGATGAGACTCTAGTAAAGAAAGAGCCAATTCGATGCCGATTGCCACTGACGATACCAACAAGTAATCCTTTTCCAACTTGTTCCTTTGGGTCACTCGTGTTCGTACATACTAAAGGTCCACCTGAATCGCCCTAAAATGAAAATAACAAAAATATTTTTTTTATTTTTTCGTAAATATTAATGTCTTTACACTTTACACATAAATTTTACGTATCTTAGGCATTTTACGTTTCGTTTTTGAGCAGTATAGCGTTAACGTAGAGTAAGTATACATTTTGAACTGATTTTTTTATTGTAGGTCTAAGGTGGTGACTTATTGCACGCGTTAAAATATTCACAAGAATCATCACAGATGTATTTTTTTATCTGATTTATAAAGGTGTCCAAACAGTTACCTCTATAACCTCTAGTCTATAGAATAGTAGTTAGCATGTAAGGCTAATTCCTAATAGTAATTGGGGTTTTCCGTCAGGACACTCAAAGTAGGCTCGAGTAGTGCTGGGAATAATATGAAAAGTAGAAAAGAGTGATACCTTTATCTATCGTGACAGTTGTAGAGTATACAAATGAAAACAAAATAGATACACTTTACCTTTTCAAGTGGCAGTGCCATGCTTGTTACCTTCGGGTAGCAGCCGAAGACCGGCGTGAAGTGGCAGCTATGCTGTCGTGTTTCGCCCGATAAGTGAGAGTCCGGGAGGCCCACTCCCCAGCCCTCCTCTCTCCCTTTCCTGAAAGGCCGGCAACGCATCTGCAAGCCCTGAGGTGTTGCAGATATCCATGGGCGGAGGTGATCACTTACATCAGGTGAGCCTCCTGCCCGTTTGCCCCCTTTGTCCCATAGAAAAAAACTTTACCTTCCCAACATCAGTTATAACACTGGATGTGCAAACAAATTTGCGCATGTTTCGTTGATGCATTTTATTGCACCGTGCTGTCGGAATTATCAGCAAAGAAGCTAGGAGGAGTTTATCTGATGACATCTATATGTTAAAACACACGTAATTATAATTTAGAAATTCATTAGTTAAAGGAACCGCTTTATAAGAGATTTTAAATAAATATTTAATAATAAAAAGTGCGGGTAGGTACAAATTAAAATAATTCTTAGACAATAACATTTTTGGCAATGAAAGGTTTAAACACAATGGACAAACATGACCTTCAAAAAATATTTACCGTCTTGGATATCCGTCCAAAACCAGATACTAAACACTCTCCCTGATAGTCTACGCGCTTACTTGCATATGGAATATAATTTACGTAATCGTTATATATAAAAGGTTTAGTTGTAAACTGAAAAATTGTCATATTTAGTTATTAATTATTGCATTTATTACAAAATAATTTGATATCAGATTACCAATGAGTTCTTTGTAAATAGAAATTATAATGATTTACTTAATAGCAACTCAAACTCCATTATTACGGATTATTTAGCTCCACATTCTACCCAAGCGTTAACGAAAATCAACATGATGTAGATGTATCTAACTTACATGCATTGTTTTTAAAGATAAGTACTAGCATGGAAAGAATGTGTGGGGTTTAAATAAGAAGTAATCAAATACCTCAGATACAAAGTTTTAGAGTTAGTTTTACTCACCACAATCGCTATATCATCTCTAGGAAATTTATATGTCTGAGGGTAAACTACCCTTTTGAGTTTTCTCCATTGACCATTGTCGGTGCTATCGAATTCGTTGTGGTATCCGCGATTCCTCAAGTTTCCAGCAACAGCGTACTTACGAGATAATGATCTCAATCCCCTGAAGTTTTAATTCGCTATTAAATTGCTATTATTACAATGTTTATTCATTCAAGTAAGTTAACAATTTTTAGGACAGTAGGAAAAAAATGGTATTTTTTTTACTACAATTGGACTCTTACTACGTACTAAGGTTTGATATTTGTGTAATTCCTCCACGTCTAAAGGACTGGATCATTACTTTTTCCATTTAGAGAGTCCACAGTTTCGTAAAGAACAAATAAAATGATTCATATTAAAAATATCTACATTAGCTATGTCTTACTTGTTATTACTGCATAATCTTTGACATAAATTCTGATCGTTGGTAAAGCAGTGTGCCGCTGATAGGAGCTTTTTTGGTGCTATGATGACTCCACCACAGAAGGTAACATATATGCGAGAGTGTTTAATCAACGATTTGAAGGCAATCTAAACATAGAAAAAACCGACTTCAAAACTAAGCAAATCTAAACTAAAAAGTAGAAAATAATACTTTTAAGAACTTCGTTAATTTTGAAGTCGGTGCCAGCCAAGAGGGATAGACTTATCTTGCCTTTGCAAGGAACTTTCGAACGGTATTTTGATTAAGTTTACAAATATTATAGATACCTATAGATTAATCGAATATGTGGCTGGCACCGACTTCTAAATTAACGAAGTTCTTAAAAGTATTATTTTCTACATTTTAGTTTAGATTTGCTTAGTTTTGAAGTCGGTTTTTGTTTTTTGTTAAAAATAATTTATTTTCAAATTTTTAACGGAAAGTAGATACTTATTTTGTTTATGTACAAAAAAGAATTTTCCAAATCGGTCCAGCCATCTTCGAGTAACGGGGAACATACATAAAAAAAAGTCCCCAACGAATTGAGAACCTCCTCCTTTTTTTAGAGTCGGTTAATAAGAGCCTGAAAGAATTTAACTATCGGTCTATAATTACGTATAATATTGAAAGAATTTTCTTTTAACTCCTAACCGTTGAGGAGTTGTACCTTCCATCATTAGCTCAACCACAGGAGATGATGATTATCAGACGCAAATACTTGAAGAGCTTTAGAAAATATATGAAAAACGTAATAAGTGCCTATAAAATTTGAGAGTTGTCTTCGATTTCCCTGGGATCCCATCATCAGATCGTGACTTGGTGACTATGGGACCAACTAGAAAATATACCCTTTCAAACAAAAAAAGAATTTTCCAAATCGGTCCAGCCATCGTCGAGTAATCGGGGAACATACATAGAAAAAAAAAAAAAAAAAGTCCCCGACGAATTGAGAACCTCCTCCTTTTTTGAAGTCGGTTAAAAATAAGACCCTCGTTAAACTGGGAGAAAGACTTCAAAAATGGCTGAATATTAACTGTATTATTACTTTGCCTTTAATGTGCTATATTTATCTAAGTACGTTCACTTATTTTTGATTCCAAAGTGATTTTGTATGAAAGTATAATAAAACTAGTTAAAATTGTACAATGTGTTAGCTAGAATTAAAGTCTGTCCTTATTAAAAAAAATACTGCTGAAGATAATATTAGATGTACATATTATAAAGAGGAAGAGCTTGTTTGTTTGTTTGAACGCACTAATCTCAGAAAGAAGTAATTCGATTTAAAAAGTATTTTTAAAATTACATTAGATTTAACATTAAAACGCACGTAGAGACGTTTTAATCAAAAGAAAACTTTTATATGAATACAATCAATGTAATCCAAAGAAACCAGTGCAATGGACTAAATAGAGGCATCCGGTTCTAAACTAAACAGTTATTTTTTTAAATGTTTTACATCTTATTACAAAAATCTATCCATCTATGATTTTCCAAATAATAGAAAGAATTTAACACCAAAAATCTTGTCATATTTCAACATAGATAGGTTATTGGGACCGTCTTAACAGTTTCCCTTACTTGATAGGGGACGTCTCCGAGCTTGCCAGGCCTCCCGCTGACAACGCGAGGCACGTAATTACTGTGGTCTGATATAATATATGTTTCCAATAGAGGTACGTGTAAAGTATTTATTAAAATGGAAATAAAGTAAAACTTTGTAGCGAACATCACTTATTTTTGACAGCCGAATTGTCAGTCACAAGATCTACGAGTTTATATAAAGACTAGCTGTGCCCGCGACTTCGTTCGCGTGGATGTCGGAACTTAACAATGTATTTTTTAGTGCGAAGCGCTATTGGAGGATACCTATACAAATCATTTTTTTTTATTTATGCTAGTGCTTCTTTATAAACAACATTAGCTGTGGAACCATCAATTCAAATCATTATCAATCAAAATAACTTTTCCATCTTCTTGTACGGGGTATGTGCCATCGCCTATTTGTAACAATAAATTGAAAAACTCCTGTGCATTTTCGCAGCCTCCTAACTGTGCACCCATATTTACACTCAGGTGTGTAGATAAGTGAGACCAAATTCACATAACCCGAATTGTACTTCTGGAATTTCTCTACTTCTTCACTTTAAACCACTGACCTCTATAATACCACTGGACTGGCTGTTGTCAACGTGCTTTTGTGGCTGCTTGATATTCGCCATTTTGGCGCTGTCCGCCGCTGTCGGACGTAGCGAGAGTTCGTAGTACTAAAACTAATAATGTCGATATAAAGATTTTTAATTTTTAATTTTTATTAATCAATAACCGTATCATCATAATTACTACTTATGTTATATTAACACCGAAAATGCAAAATTACTTTACAGTAAACAAACACTTCTCGCTGTCTTTTGCAATATACGTCAAAATTAGTTCTCGGGACTCTCGCTAGTGACGCTTCAAATGGACACAAAAAAATTGCTGTCAAATGCTTGGAACAGCCAATCCAGTGGTATTATTGAGGTCAGTGCTTTAAACTTAAATATCTCTTGATAGACTGAACCGATTGCAATGAAACAAAAACTAAATGTTACTCCAAGTTACGTTCAATCGTTGTGTATAAAAGTTATCTACATTGCTTTCGTACATTTTTCGTGATGCCCGGATAAATAAACAGACAAACCGACAAACCGACAAACAGACAAAAATTCTAAAAATGCTGGAAATGGGTTCTATTGGTTGTCCTTTAACACCCTGGCAATTTTTTTGTAATTTTTTTTGATGTACAAAAACGACTTTTCTACAGTTTTATTATATGTATAGATAAGAAGTGATAGCTATTTAAGTTTAAAAAATTTAATTAAATTAAACATATTGATTATTAAAAGTTTTTATTATATTTGATTTAAAAGTAACGATATAACCTGCTTTACCTACTAGGTATTGCTCTTCTAATAAATCTATCTTCAAAGAATGCAATTTGCGAATCTAAATAGTTCTCTGGCATTATTTTATCATCGACATCAACATGACAAAGAAGTCAATCGCAAATATATAGAGCTTTATTTTTTGCTAAATCATATTATCATTACCTATTTAAAATCATTGATATGTTATTTTCATAATTTATGAAACATTCTTTTTGGATTTATTTACACTTACTGGGACTATTGAATGTAATTTCCAAAGGACGTACGCAAATATTAGTGAGTGATGACTCTTCAGACGAATTAAATTTTAGTGTAAGTTATATTAAAAGTTTGACTTAAAATTTGTAAATTTACATGTAAAAGAAAATGTGTTTTTAGAGTATATTGGAGGAAAACAGACGATATGAAGCTTATTTTGATATTTGTCCAATAAGAATATTAGGCGGTAAGAATGCGAAAATTACTGACATACCTTATCAAGTAAGTGTGGTTTGATAATGGTTGCGACTAAAATTTGGCTTAAAAACATATTATATTATAGTTTGACGGATTTCAGGTGGCCTTAAGGAACAAATATCTAGCAGGATATGCTTGGACCACATTTTGTGGGGGATCATTGATTACTATGAAATATGTTATTACAGCTGCGCATTGCCTTATAGATCATACGTAAGATTTACTACTTTTAAATAAAAATATATAGAATCTGCGAATATGTTAGTACCTCTGGGGTCATGATAAATGATTTATTAAAAAACGATATGAAAATCGAGACACAGTTTGTAGACAAAAAGAAAGACATTCTTGCTTCAATTTATATAAGTAAAATTCTTTAATTTTGAACAGCGTTAATTATATTTCAATCCTGCTTGAGTTTGTTAACACATCCTTAAGTGTCTGTCAGTTTGTGTGTTTTATTCATCCCTATAAGTAGTCAATCTTTATTCAAAGTATTACCCTAACCTGTTTAGCCGTTTTAGAGTGATGGAGTAGCAAATTACAAGCTTTCGTAATTATAATAATAAGTTCGTTTGAATGCCAACGTAACAATGTGACTAATTTCAGTAATGGAAAATTAAAAAAATTGAACGATGTAATAGTCGTGGCGGGAACGACGAGGACTACTGTATCAATATTTTCTTGGTTGGACGAGCATTGGAGAAAAATAAGGCGTTTTTATAAGCATAAATATTATAATTGGATTTTTCTTGAACACGACTTCGGTGTTATTGAGGTCAACTTTTAAATATAATTTATTACTAGGCTAATATAGGCAAAAAAGAACTTTCCGAATGTTTATCCCATGAAAAGACCGGTTTTTTTGTTACGCTTATCGGGTATACCTGGTCTATTGAGATATCAAAATGTTAAACAAGAGTATACCACTGAACCAGCTATGTATGTACTGCAGAAAAGCGGTACACTCTATAATTTCATCTGATCTGGGTCTGGAAAGTCCTTTCATGAATATTGGCTACATACCTTTTGCAGGCTCAAATGTCAGTCAGCATTACTTTTAACACAATTGATTAAACTGTAGTGTTTTGTTAGGACTCTTATAAATTTGCGTTAGTCTTTCCATTCATCGCTAGGAAACGGTCATTAATATTATATGTACATCTAATACCTTTTAAATAATTCGGTATACTTTTGTAATATTGTCGCCGTATTAACGATGTAGATACTAAGCGTGGTGTATGAGTTCGAGATATTCCAAGAAAGAAACAATGCAAAGTTATAGTATATTAATTATTAGTTAGGTTGTGGAACAAATACTACAATCACAAATATTTTTACCTCTTTTAGGTTAATTATGCCTTTATTGCTTCACGTAAAATAAAACCTATTCGCGTCCACAATTTAAAAACGGATGAAGCGGTGGAAAATGGGCAACAATGCGTTGTTTCTGGATTTGGACTAACGGAAGACGTAAGTTAGTTTGATTTAAAAAAATTAAAGTATCTATGATTTGAAATCAATGGTTATAATAGAAGTTTATTTAGATTTAGATTGCCATGGAACTTAGAAGAACGAGTATTATAAATGAAACTACCTTTTCGGATTTTGTCGCGGATTTATTTTGGTTTTTAGTTCCCGACGTTTCGAATGCTTTACAGCAATCTCCGAAAAGGTAGTTTCATTTATAATGTCGAATATTCGCTTAAATCTAAGAAAGTATTATAAGAACGAGTATTTTAGTGAGGAATACATATTTATAATAGCTATTTTATTAAAATTATAAGTAGGAGAGAGTTTTTATTTAATTTTTAGATATTTTTTATCGTGTATAAATTTTTAGGATAGAAAAACTGTCTTTTTACAAATGGTTTGCGTCCCGTTGGTTTCAAGTTCTGTATGCAAACAATATTATGACCAAATGTTTTTGCATCCTTCCAGTTTGTGCGCTGGATCGCCAGGGAAAGATAGCTGTCAGGTAAATACATAATATTCTTAAAATACCCAAAAGCGAAAGGTTTTCAATGGACAGTATGCGAACTTAGAAATCGATTTTCATTTTATTTTCTAAGTAAAAGTAAAATTAATATGATGGTATTCTTTCCTAACTTTTATCCCTAATCGAGTCAACTAGATTATAAAGTAGGTACTAGGTAGGTATATTTCATAAAACGATTCTTAGTGCTAAAGCTTTATGCTTATAGATAGTAACTTTAGGCTGTTTTTTGCATGTCTTTGCATCTAAATATCAAATTTTTTCAATTTATATTCGTATCACATTCTTTTAATAGAGCGAAAGTATTTTTTTTGTGTTGTCTACTATTATAGCCATAGTAAATTATATATAGTACCTATGTATAATATATTATGTAATGTATATCGGAACTCACGTTACTATACCTTATTTGGTAGATCGGAAAAACACTTGTATATTTAATCATTTATTAAAATAAGTGTTATGATATTTATAACATGCGTTGAATTATTTATCGTAAAATTATATTATCAGTAAAAAATATAGTTAACTAGGGTATTTGTATAAAAATATTCTGTAAAAGTTAAATGACAAACTAGACCCTCTGTCTCTCAGATACATAACATAATATTATATTTATTATATTAAAGCAGTGTCACTCAGGCACCGAACTAAAAGCAAGAAGGGCCCTGATCTTGAAAAACGTGGCAAATCTGCGTTTACACAACTGTACTGACAAATACATGTTGTCTCTTTTACTCCCGAGTAAAACTAAACGTTCGTTCTCTTTCACTCAAAATGACAGAATATTGTTTCAATGGAGAATGGTGTGCGCTCACACCTTTCAATGTGAATACAATTTAGAGCGATCAGAGTACTGTAGGGCCCTTCTTGCTTTTAATTCGGTGCACTCAGGTATAGTTGGAACCTTAGAATAATATGTTATTATTCTAAGCTTCCAACCATAGAATTATTCTTGAGGGATTTCTGATTTCTCTATAGGTAGGTCCGTAAGGGAACATTACTTTGAAGATACATAGATCAGTTTTTGAGACATGAGAGTAGCCTACTTAGGCACTTTATAAGTAGGTACTACAGATAACACAGTATTATTATAACTTTGTATTTAAAAAATAGTTATAGTCGGTTGCGTCTATATTGATATTGATAATTTAAAGGGTGATTCTGGAGGCCCCCTCGTCTGCGGTGGCGTTCTAGTTGGAGTAGTGTCTTGGGGTGGAATATGTGGAGAGCATCCTGGTGTTTATACGAAGATATCCGAATACACTGGTGGTAAAGAAGTGGCATTCGAAAAGAATTCACAACTTAGAAGAGCAATGGATACTTTTCTGGGAATAGTTACCATTATTTTTTTCTTTTTTGCTAATATTTGATTTGTCTGATATATAAAATAATGTAAAAAATAAAAAAAAAATATTTGGAATTTATTTATGTTTATTTCACTTCGCCATCTATCAATATACTCCTTATATATAATGCCAATGTTAATTGTTAAGTTTTCATACCATGTCGCTAGATGGCGCTTTAATAAGATTCAAGAAAGTTATTGTAGCTGGTACATAGATGGCGCTTATAAAATTTAAAGGACTAGTTAATATTACTAATGCACATTAGTTTTCAACATATTGGTAATATATAAAATAACTAAGATAGAGTAGAATGTATAAAAAAAACAACATGAAAAATTTTTTGTCCGATTCACTCAGAATCGATTTAACGTAGTATTTACTGCCAGATTAAAAATGGTAGAGCTTTCGGAACTGTGGACTTAGATTTGTGAACTTGTAGATATTTTAAAATCCTATATAAGGATTTTTTTTAACTTACCTTTTTGACTTATATTAGAAAAACATATCTGAAATAAATTAAGGAAAAAAATTACGTTTGTATTTTGTAAGCCACAACTTAAAAAACATATCCTTAGACCTTAATATTCCCCAATTAAAATCAAATTTATTATTCAAACATCAAAGCTCTTGTTTACGAGCAGCTTACTTATTCTCGAAGATAAATTCACGTATAAGCTACTTAAACTATAATGTCTAGCTAATTTCCTTACTTAAACGTATCTTGGTAGTTTTAAGGCTATCTCAGACAGTGTGCATTAAACATCACCGTGTCTGCTCGGTCCCTGACGGAGGTCTGAAGGCGAGGGCCGGAACTCACTTCATAAATTATAACTTCCTCTAGTTTAGAGTGGGACAAAAGAAGGTACTACATTAGGTGGATTTAAATAAATATTTTTTAGATAAACGAATTGTGTATTATGTTGTTATGGTGTTGTAGTGTTTGGAATTTAATATAAATAAAACCAAATAGAATTTTTTGTTTTTTCAACGGTTTACGGTCGATAAAATTATTTGTATAACTTATTTTACTGTGAATAATCTATATAGATAGTATATTATGTAGATAAATAAAATCGAATTGTCTTATTGCAATGTCAAAATAACAGACTTCTACTAAATGCACATATGATATAACATTATACAGGACTTAACACAAAACACGGTTTTCACTTTTTTTGTCTGTGTATGTCTGTTCCGGCTAATCCCCGAAACGGATGGACTAATTTTGGATGGATTTTAACTGGCAGATAGCTGACGTCATAAAAATAACAAGGTACTTTTATTTTGGAAAGGGAATCAGGACTCAGGTAATAATAATAATTAAAACGTTACATATCTAGCAAATAAGCCCGAGCGAAACCAGGGAAAGTCGTAGCTATTTAATATGTTTTCTCTTACACATTTTTCCAATTTAGTATTGACGAAGGAGGGAAGAATACTTCTAACATAATAATATATGCACTTGAAAAAACATTTATTTTACACTTTTAGTTTATATTATTAAATACTTTAAACAATGCGAAAATACATCATGTGTGGCGCTACGCTGCCTAACTACTAAAATCTCGGCGTCTTGAGATTCGTATTTAATTAGCGCGACCTCAAGCTCGGTTGGCCGGATATTGTGCTACGCATTGCTAATAACCAACGTTGCTCACATACTCACCTACTCGTACCTGTTAAGATCAAGTGAATAATCACTTATGCATATTATATTATGTGAGGATAGAGTCAAATGATTTATGGAAAATTTACAAAGACGATGAAGATTTATAAATTAACTTAGTAAAAAGATATAATATACTTAATTAATTGTTATCTTTAATATATTTGGACTTAAAATAAAAATATTTTAAAGTAAGTATTTTTTTTATATAGTTGAAAACATTTACTCAATGACAGTATTTACTCAATTTTGATAAGTCAATTTTTCACCATTCAATTATTAGTAGTACTACAGTATGTGAACATGCGCTAGCTATGTTGTAATTGGATGTAATTATTTAAATGGTAGGAATACTATAAACTAAGTTTCTTTTAGCTATAAGTATAATAAAGGAAATTACAAGTAAACTTAACTATATATACAAAGCAAAAAGAATAAAAAAATTAAAATTAAAAATAAAAAAAATAACGTTTATTTTTTAGATTATAAGTTTCCAAATGAAATAAACTACGTGTAAAATAGGTACATCATGTATTTTTAATATTGCTAGCTTAATTATTACAGCAACATTTATATTATATTTTTTATATTTATTTTTCTTGATAACCGATTTTACCCATGAAAAATCCATTTTGCTATAAAATATCGCACATCCATTCATCAGATTCAACAACTCGATGATGAGGCCAAAAAATGATATTATATTTTTTTGGAAGATTTTCGTGCATTTATTTTTATTTTCTACCACGATGGTACGCCGTAAATATTTATTATTTAAAATAATTGTCATTTTTCGCGTAAATCTAAGAATTGTTTTAGTTAAAAATAATGAAAATTTTACTTCTATTGTTTTTTTTTATTTTCTACTCCGTATAGGTAAATCACGGAAACCATGCTGCGTGTTACATATTATCTTTTTCCCATAGAAACATAATATTATCATTTAAAATACCTCTACAAATTTGTCAACAGTTTAGACCTCATAGTATTTCTAAAAATTTTTTTTAGAAATTAAGTAAAGATTAATAACATCTATTTTTAAACATGTATATTTAATTTGTATCGAATTTGTAATACTTATTTTGAAGGGTTTCGTCAGAGGAAATAAATTTCTTCATACCCAAGTCAAGTTCAAGTGCCGTACCTACATGTATATAGATCGATGTAATACAAGAGTACTAATTAGGTCTAGCAAGTTTAACAAGATAGAACCGAAATACTAATTAACTGATGCAAGTTCTGCCAACATGCTAAGTTCTATTGTTTTAGTTTGCTTGTTAACTTACACTTAGTTATAGGTAAAGATGTTGTAATATATTATTGAATCGTAGTGATTACTTACTTTGACAATATTTTTTTATAGGATTCTATCATATTTTTAATACCCAATTAATATATCGTCTAATATTATATTAGTCGATATATTAAAAAAATGAAGTAGAAATTTGTTTTTTTTAATACAATACCACTACTACTGCTAGTAGTTTTATCTTTAATCTCAACCTGTACCTACCTGCATTTTTTTCAATTTAATTATTCTACATTATAAACACTATTTTCTTACATACCCATCATCAAAAAATCGTAATACAAGAAATAATAAACTCGCATATTGTTTTAGTAGGTATAGGTATTGGTACTTTCTATTTTTTATACGAGTACTAGGTATAGCTAAATAGTTCGTTATCTACTTATATTAAAAAAAATTTTAGGTCCAAGTGAAAACTGAAATGTCTACGTCGGTATGTAAATATAGCAAAAACCTATTACAAAGTAATTTAGTGCAGTAAATTAATATCTAACTAAATTGTAGGAATTTGTAATAAGTTATTCTTAAATTATTTTCTTGTTAGAGCACTTTGCTGATGTTTCGTAGAAAATTATCCTTACTAATATTATAAATGCGAAATCTCGTACACAGATAGTCTAGAGCCTGACAGAGGACATGGTTTACTTTTCAAAGTGAAAAAATGGCTGTAAGGGGTTGAAATAAGGGATGAAAATATTTTAAAGCTAGAAAAGACGCAATTTTTAAAGCTAGAAAGCTTGAAACTTTTTTCTTAGGCTTTTGATTAGATATAAATAAATAAAACCTTCAAAATTTGTAAAAAATAAATTTTTGCAGCAAGCACCTAGGGACGAAACCGAGTCAATTGTAAATCATTCGTAAACTCAGAACCAAAAGAAAAATATATCCGCGAAAAAAACCGAAAAGATAGTTTTGATAAGTGCTTCATTGTTTTTGTAAACTTCAGCCATTTTATCACATTCAAAATTTAAAGCACAAGTAGACATCAGCCATCAATGTCAAAAAACACAAAAAGGCGCACCACCGAACAGATGCACCACAATACTTCGTTAAGTAACGAGCGCTTTTCAAATATTAAATATTATTATCGCACGTAATGTACCTAACATTATAATAAAGTATAGCTAAATAAACATTTGGTTTTGTTTTTTTATTGCTAACGTAGTGTAGAAATGTATGAAGGTGTTATTTTTTTAAATATGTAATGTAGTGCATGTTGGCGGACTTCACATATCTTTTGAAAAACTAGCAAAGTTCTCTCAGACATGCAGGTTTCCTTACGATGTTTTCCTTTAACGTAAGATAGGTGGATCATGATATAAAAGATTCGCACGTGAAAATATCAGAGGTGCGAGACACGGATTTGAACCCGCATCACTCGGTTATCCAAGCGAGCGCGCAACCACTGGGCCACCACTGCCTTATTTATATTTTTATAATTATTTTTTTAATCTAATCTCTGTTTAGTTGTGTTAATTTACAATCAGTATAGGATATGCCTACATTATGTACATTACATTCATGTTATATCGCTGATATAACAGATTAATTTTATATGGTAGGCATAGGTACAAATCAAATCCCCGGACGAAAACGAGATTAATGTAAGTATGTATATCTAAAGTCAAAGTATTTCCTTCCAATAAAATAATAAAAGCCTTAAACAAAATAATAAAGCCTTAGCTTCAGTTAAAACTTGCTAACTTAGCGTTAAGTTCAAAACTATAACATTTATCATGAGTAATTGAAATCTCTTAAGTATTCAATAAAATTTATTATTTATTATTATTATTATTTATTTATTTAGATATTCAGGGCAGTTTGGGATTGTGTTAATTGGTTAATTATTTTCTGACTTTTACTAAAATCAATTAAAATGTTCCTTATTCTTATGCAGTATATTATGTACATTAAACATACCTACAAACGTAGTTTTATTTTCTAGTATGATGCACTCCGTATACATTTTAGGTGGCTATTAACAGGTCCAACAAATGTTATGCCCATTTTTTAGACAAAGAAGAGTAATGCTACTCACTAATGGTATGACAAAAGGCTGTTAAGAGTGGGCCACTCGACCCATTACCGGGCTGCTTATTAAAAATGTGGCCTGAATATCAAATTGCTATCTCTATTGTATGCCACCCTATAGCACTACCAGAGCCCCTTAGAGTTTGAGCAGGTTTTATACAGATTAATAACAGACAGAGGGAATGAAATGTATAAATGTAGAAATAGTCCTGTGTGAATCTACTAAATAAGTCGTAATTCAAGGTATTTTTTTAATTCTATAAGTCTAGACATAGAGTATTTAAAAAATTCTAACTTAGTTGAATCTATACAATATAAAGTATTTTTTATAAAATGTCGTTAAAATGGCCATTATTATCGATACAGAGGACAAATTTATAATTTTGAGAAATTTTGTCTGTCTGTCTGGGACGACACACGAGAAAACCGCTGAACAGATTTTGATAAACTTTAGTAAAACGACACCTAAAATATAAGTTTTCATTGCGCCATAATATTTCATCTCGAGAAATCCCTCTTTACCGCTTACAACATTATTTGTGACCGAATTATTTTAACGATTTATATTTAAAAAATATAAAAATACCTAAAATATTAATAATTAAATGAAACACATAACTGTTCTAAATGTTTCTCTTTTAACACTAACTATGAGCTTTACACGATAGCTACTCTATGCACCAAATGTTATGTGAAGAGCAAAATTGTTATCCATGGGCAGTGCATGCTTTGTTTGTTTTTTTATAATAAATTCAGTTGTCACATCTCAAATGATAAATGGTCGTAGTGACACAGTAGTCATATGGCGATTTGAGTCACTTGTCGCACCAGGTTCGTTATTTCGTAGTTTTAGGGGACTTTGAAATATTACAATCATTTTTATATAAGTCATCTTTATGTCTATTGTATTTTTATACCAGCGAAATATAAAGTGAAAATGTTTATAAGTCACTAACCTTGTTTTTATAGAACGTGTTGATGTTTCTTCTTCTTCTTTCTCTTTGTCTTCTAGAATCGGACCTCATTTAATCTGTTAAGCTGCTTCTATATAAAGGTTGAAAATACGTATAGAATAGAAACTCTCTCACATTAATAAAAGTATAGCCGTTTATATCATACTAGCGACTCACCCTCGCTTCGCTCGGGTTCGCCCCTAGGTACGTGTTGTATACTTATATTTACTTTGCACCGCCCGGTATATATTTGAGTTGATTATATGAATTGCACGCACCATGGCAACGGTCCTAACATGATACGTCAAACGCCGTTAATTGTATAATGTTGTTTTAAATTTCCTTTTTAGCAAAAATTAATTTTTAAAAAACCTGACAAATTATATATTAAAACCTTCCTGGAGAACCATTCTATCCATTGGTGAAAACTGCATGAAAATTGGTGCAGTAGATTTTGAGTTTATCGCGAACAGACAGACAGACAGACAGACAGACGCGCCGGAGGACTTTGTTTTATAATATGTATATATATAGATATAGATGTAAGATAATTAATTAATAATCGAGTGTGTCAATAAATAGAATTTATAATATAATAATAAATTAAGAAATAATATTGAACTGTGAGTATACCTACCTAATTAAATATTATGACAATTTGTAAATATTTTACCTAATAGTTTTTAAAACTGACTATAAACAAAGAGAAGACATTAAATAATCAAAAATATGAAAATAATAAGCGAGACGAAATAATTTAAATAAAAAGAAGTCTGATCCAATTTTTAGTATAAATAAATAATAAGCTTGCAAATCCATTTGCCAGGGTTTTCGTTCGTCGTTTTTTCTGCTCCATTACAACGAAGCGCGGCCAATTTGAAAATATTGAATAAGTAATATAATGCTGCCTGAAATATGAACCCAGAAGAGATATCTAACAGATGCGGTAACCTGTTTGTGGTAAGCTGTTTAATTTTAAGTAAAAGTATCCTGACGATTTGTATATTTTATAATAATAATGGTCATGAGAGACTCATCTAGATTTTAAGCATCTCAAAGTTCGTATTTAAAATGTCGAATATTCGCGTATATCTTAGGAGGTAATATTTATTATATATTTAGCACGGATATAAGAAAATAAAATACGATAATTATTAATAACTGTACATAAATTAGTTTTTCTTATCATATTAGCATTCGTCTCTCGATACCTACGTTTTAACGATAGTATAGATTTTTTAGAAATGAGATATTTACCCGCAGAAAAAGTGTCCTACATGTTTCATTTCACATGGATCCCTTTGAACAAAATTTGTCGACCGGTTTTCTCGCCATACGTTCATAACTGTAACTGAAAACCATTCTATTTTACTATTTAAATAGAATTTTAAAAATATTTACTGTAGTATAGTTAAATTCTAAGGTAGATTTTTGCTCCATAGGTCCTTCTACTCTTTAGTACCTGTTCATAGGGAGAGTTTAAATATTGAACAGAAAATAATATTTAAGAATATAATGCATTAAAATAATTGCACACTTATTATTTTCACTCCGATAATGTCATACTCTTTGGCCACCACGAGAACAGCAACAGCTAAACGCATTATGACGAGTTACTCCGAGTTTATCATACGACCGCCAAAATTACGTGGCGTGCTTCTGAAAATATAACGCCATTAAACTGATGCGGAATAAGCATGAAATACTTAACGTTCCTTTCTTTAACAAAAATGGCTGTAGATTTTTTAAAACTTGCAATTTTTTCGTTTTCGCTTTATCTAATATATATTCTCGTAGCATCTATTTCAAATGATTGTGATAATATATAAGTTGAATGTAATTAATAAAAATCAATGTCACATAATCAAACAAAAAAAATGCACTCAGATCGCTCATGTTAGGAAAATTTTGTTATTTTTTGGTTCCATTGCCGTGTGCTATGGCCATGTCATTCTATTAATTATTAAAGAAATAAAGATATCTCATATTGATAGAGTCACTATCAAATGTTAATAATAGACATATTGAGTATCAATTTTTGACAAAGTTGTTGGATAAATGCTTCCTTGGACCTCATAACTTTTTGCGATAGAGATAAATTTATAATAATTTGATTACAATTCTTACGAATCGAATGTTGTAGGCTTGAGATCTATATCTATATCTATACTAATATTATAAAGAGGAATGATCGGTATTTTGTATGTAACGAATAAACTCAAAAACTACTAAACCGATTTTAATGAAATATGGTACACATGTAGTCTAGAGCCTGTGAAAGAACATAGGCATACTTTTTAAGGCGAAAAAAAGGCTGTAAAGGGTTGAAAGTTTGTATGAAAATTACGTCATTTTTAAAGCTAGAAGCTTGAAACTTATTTTTTAGGCTTTTGACTATATATAAATAAGTAAGACATTCAAAGTTTATAAAAAATTTATGCTAAAAGGCGTACCTAGAGACGAACCCGAGCGAAGCGAGGGTGAGTCGCCAGTATCATATATTTGGGTACACTTATTACATTCTAGCACGTTTATCAAGAATTATTTAGTTAATGAATCGACAAGTCATCATTCCTCTAAATTGTTGTTATACGATCTCTATACAAATTCCCATTACGAATCAGTTTCCTAATTTCTTTCAGGCCTTTTCAATTGTTATTCTTTTGAGAAACAGTAGTTTGAATGACAGGCGGTAAGCCATTGATTTTTATGAATGTTATTTGCGGTTTACTTTGTTTCGTTAAAGGTCTACTGAAGATGTATTCAGGGTGACGTTAAATCTTTTATGTCAAAATGTTTGGCAAATTTGTGGACACAGCGTGTGGCAAGTTTTTATATTGGATAAGTAAGCAATGATTGTTTTATATAAAAAAAAATGCTTGTAGAGTTTTTATAAATATTAGATGTCCTTGTTTATTAAGAAAGCCTTTTTGTAAGAAAGGAAAGATTTTTTAGTTCAAAAAGTAAATTAATTTAATTATACTGAAACTTAAAAAATGTAGTAAAATTATGATAAACGGACTGTGAATGGAAAGACATAAGCGAAAACATATTAGCGAAAAGAATTTGTATTTGAAAGTAACAGCTGCATGCTTTTTCACCATCATTTCGCATTTTTTTTCATAAATCGGAAATGACGCCCGTCCGCACCCAATAAACGATAAAAAATGACCACTGAAGTGGCCACTGAACATCAAAATTGACACTCTCAACACGAAAAGCTAATCAATTCGTAGCTTCCGTTCACATCTGGCCGTTTTTGTCGCGACCGTTTTCAGGCCCTTCATAGAAAAGCAATCGGGTAGTCGTAAACGTTAAGGGCTTAGAAGTACCCCCTGGGGGCACCTAAAGGTACTACGGTTCTTCGCACTAGAAAAAGTACGTTGGTAGCCCTAATCCGGGACAGCCGTCAAGGGTGTTATAAGGACGGCAAAAAGCGTAATTTAAAGCTGACTTAAGGTTTCGAATTAAAATGAAGAGGATATTCGAGGCCAATAAATATTTTTTTGCTCGTGAACTTTTATTTAAGCAAGTGTATACGTTTTCGGTTGCAATTATATAAAATAAAGAATTTAGATACTTACCTACATTTATGTTTCGTAAAACAAGATAGCAATACTAAATGCTTAAAAGTTTTAGGCCTTTAGCTTACTAAATGTTAACGTTAGATAGATGGAAGAATAGAGGAAGACAAAAAATATTCGACACTTTTTGTAAAAGTATAAACAACATATTCTTATCTATGTTATTCAAGATTAATTATAACTAGGGTTTAACTTGCCTAGTTTATCTTCTTACACATAAGTAATTTTAAATGACCTACGTCATCTTTCGCAATAAATGGGCTTTATAAGGCAGGAAGGCTAGGAAAAAGTGCGACGAAAAAAAATCGATATCTTTAAATTCATATTAATTTATCATACTATCAATGAATTATATTAAATAAAATTTAGCTTTCCAATCCTAAACGGTATTTCCCTAAAGACAATCTAGTTAGGTGTTGCTGCACAATGGAAGCCTAATTGTAATGCCTGAATCTAGACCCATTGTTCTACTTAAGGTCTGCGTTCAGGAAATAGATATGTATGCAAATGGTTATCCAGCTATGCATTAGAAATTGAACACCTACGAGTATAGATATCGAGTAATTTTTACATTGAAGGAGATTAGTGATATCTTAGAACTGTACTCACTCTATGGTCAGTGATCACTACATTACCTTGTATAATGCCCTCTTGGCCGATTTCAGCCTTGGTAGAGGCTCTTGGCAGATTTACTATAGCTATCTGAGCAGGAGAGTTCACAAGATTGTGCGCTTAAGTACGATCCCTCTTCCACTATTTCATCTACTCTCTTACTCTAATGAAACGATAATTCGACACGGCTGGTCAGAGATCAAGCGCAGCAGGACCGACAGCTTATGTTTTTTGTTTTATGGAGATGACACATTCGCCAATTCGAATTTCATTCTGTTTCTGAGAATTTCTTGAAAAAATAATCCAATAAGAATAACTATATTTGGTCCGGGCTAGGTTCGAATGAACCTAGGATATCCAGATCTGCAGCCACACATCCTATCCATTAAAGTGAGACTACTGGAAAAGTTAAAAAGCGAGAGTGACATATACTCGAACAAAGACTGTGACAAATGCTAATCAAAGTACTATACCGCAACGGTAATTTCGTGATTTTCAGCATAAGCACAAACACTTATACAAGTATACCATAGAAATATTATTGAAACAGGTAACAGGTAAGGTAAACATAGAAAATTGAAATAAGTAACGGGAATTCATTTCGATGACAAATTCAGAGAAATGATTTTATTTTATGCATCTATTTTTATTCTGCTTACATTTTATGAATGGTGTAATGAATTTGATCATAATTTAAGAGAGAAATAAGTAGGTAGGTTAGGTTAGACGTGTCGGAATCCCCGAATTTTACCACATTTTGAATTACACAGAATTAAACTAAAAAATATTAGTAAGTAAATACAATACCTAGTGTGTGTGAAACGTCATACGTTTCATTATTTTGGCATATAATAAAATTCTAGATTAATCGAATCTGTACATTGAATGTTTTTTTTGGAAAATCTGATTGAAATAGTCATTATTATTGATACAGAGCCCGAATCTATCGATTTTAGAATTTTTGTCCGTCTGTCTGTGACTGTATCACAGGAATGTCACTGGTCAGGTTTTGATAAAATTTGATATGATTATAGCTGGTTATCTGGGTCAAGATATGGGATTCTGTTTACTGCAGCAAAATATCTCGTTTCTCAAAAATAAAATATAAGAATTTAATTTCTGGTCTTAAGAAGCGGGCGGAGCCGCGGGAAATGCTAGTACCCATATATTATAACCGTTGAAACACTATTTATAAAAGAGTTTTATTTCGTTAAAGTTTTAAGATTTTATTATGTATGGGACAATTTTAAGGTTCTTGTGAAGTTTTTTTTCTTTTTAAGTAGAACTGAGTATTTCAATGACTTTTAAATTGCAGCTTAGCTACTGTTTTTTTTTTTTTTTTTTTTTTTTTTTTTTTTTTTTTTTTTTTTTTTTTTTTTTTTTTTTTTAACGGGGGGATATCCTCATGGACTGCCTCCGCCTGGGGAAAGGCGGAGGGGAGTGCCGGACTCTTACCGGCTAAAACCACCCCGGTGTCTCCTCGCACGTACGCGCGAGGCCGTGGGAATCCACATTCTTCCACAGCCCCACACTAGTGCTGGCCGGATCTGTTCGGGCCTCGTCTCCTGCACGGGGTAGTGAGGTGTTGATCTACCCCGCGCATCGTCTCAGAGACGCGTGCATTCGCGCGCGCCTACGCCTCGGGTCCATCGAATAGGGGGCGAGGATTTCCCCAAGTCCCTCGCCCCTGGACCATTCATGGGGGCCGGAAAAGGGCGTTGTTTGCCCTTATCCTGCGCCCGGTGCGCCTCCTGCGGCCGGGGAAGGGAGTCGAGATCTCCCTCTCCCGTTCCGCAGTTTCCTTCTGCAGTATCACGTCCTCGCAGAAGGACACCACCGCGTCCCACGACTCTGCACTACTGACCATCGTCCGCACTACGGCCGGCAGCGACAGATCGCCTCCTACTTTATTTGTGAGGACACGGCGCTGCTCCTCCCAAGCTACACACTCGGCGAGTGTGTGCTGCGCCGTGTCCTCCCCGCAATGGACGCAGTGGCGGCACCGAGCGTCCGGCTCCCTACCTATGCGGCACAGGTACTTGCCGAAGCAGCCGTGCCCCGACAGCACCTGCGTCACCCTAAACGATAGGGAGCCGTGCCTTCTTCCAAGCCAGTTGTTGAGTACCGGTCGGATCGCCTCGACGGTAGCGAGGCCGGCGGTAGGGCGCAGAAGCCTTTGCCGCCATTCTGCCACCAAAACCTGACGAAGCTTCTCTCGGCGCAGCGCAATCTGCCGCTGCACCGGCCTCAAGCCCCGTGTCCGCATTTCCTCGCGCCACCGATATAATGACGCGAGTACTTTCGCCTCTAGGTCCCAGGGCGGGGATCCGGCCAAGACGCAAGCCGCCTCGTAGGAAATCGTGCGATACCCGCGGATGACTCTGACGGCCATCGCCCTCTGCGGTTTGCGCAGAATGGCAAGAGTGCTGGCCGTCATGTCCATCGCCCACACAGGGGCCCCATATAGGGCCATGGACCGCACGATTCCCACGTACAACCGCCTACAGGTGGCGCTTGGGCCCCCCAAGTTGGGAAGCAACGTTGAAAGCGCGCCCACTGCACCCATCAGCTTGGGCGCCAGCCGCCGGAAGTGGGGCCCGAATTCCCACCGGCTGTCGAGCACCAATCCCAGATATTTCATGGTGGATTCGACAGCTATCCGAGCCCCGTTGACCACGATGTGTGATCCCGGCGCCGGCGCACGTCGGGGGCCATGAAACACTATGGCCTCCGACTTGTTTAGGGCCACCTCCAGGCCCAGGCGCCGAATGCGGTTCACCACCTGTGACACCGCAGCCGTAGCTATTAACGTCGCTTCCCTGTGCGAGCTCCCCCGGGCAGTTACGAGCGTGTCGTCCGCATAACACGTCAATTCGGCGTCCGACGGGAGTTCGCCTCTCAGCACCCAGTCGTATCCGATGTTCCACAGGAGCGGTCCCAAGACCGATCCTTGCGGAACACCGCACGACATGAGGTGCCGACCGGCACCGTCTCGTCCCCGATAGGTGACGCATCTACCCTCCAGGTAAGCCCCTACTGTACGGCGGAGGTAGAGAGGCACGCGATGGTATTTCAGAGCCTCCCGAATACAACTCCAGGGTAAGGTGTTGAATGCGTTGGAGATGTCTAAAGACACCGCCAGCACCACCCCACCCCGGGATACCGTCTCCTCCACCAGGGCCCTCACGCGCATGATGGCGTCTATGGTGGAGCGCCCCCGACGAAAACCAAATTGCTTATCGTCCAAGTTCGGCCCTTCCCTGCACAGGTGGTTGACGAGGCGATCTGCGATGATACGCTCAAAGAGTTTGCCCGCCTCGTCGAGCAGCACAATGGGCCGATACGCAGACGGCGAGTCCGCAAGGCGCCCCTCCTTCCTGAGCAGGACTAGCCTCCCCTCCTTCCATACACTGGGAAACTGACCCTGCTCGAGACATTCCGTGAATAGCCCCCTCAGCTGGGGCTCTAGCTCCTTCAGAGCCAGGACGAGAGCTCGACCAGGAACTCCGTCGGGTCCGGGCGCTGTGTTCTTAGCCCGGAGTCGCGACACGGCCGCTCTCATCTCTGCTTGCGTCACCTCGGGGACTTCAGTGTTCTCCTCTTCTGGAGAGTCTGTGGCTGAGAGTGAAGCCATCGCCGGGGGAACGTATCCCGCTCGCTCTGGGAAGAGGGCCGATACCACCGCCTCTAGCAACTGTGGTTGCATGGTTTGCGTTAGTGGAGGCGACCAGGGACGCAACTTGCCCCGTACCCAGCGGTAAGGGCGCCCCCACGGATCCCGATCTAGGGACCCCAACAGCTCCTCCCTGGAGCGCGACTTAGAGTCGCCGATGGCCAGCCACAGAGTCTCCTTAGACGCGCGGTACACCTCGTACAGAGCGTCCTCCTCAGCGGTATCACGTCGACGCCGTCTCCGGTATCGGGTGTACCGGCGACGAGCCGCAACGCACGCTACGCGCAATTGCGCGATCTCGGCGGTCCACCAGTACACCTGGCGCCTTGCGGACTGTTGGCGGACACGGGGCATGGACGCGTCGCAGATCTGCGTCATCGCCCCACGAAACCACAGCGCCATCGCTTCGACATCGACGGGGCCGGCCGTCGTCGACTCCCAGATCCAGGACTGGACTAAGGCAGCTTCCTCGAGTAGTTCTTTATCGATGCGCTTAATCGCCCAACGCGGGCCGTAGTTAATCGGGGTTGTTGGATGACGGCCGCTCGCGGCCTGGGCAGAGACGTCGAACCGGATATACCGATGGTCCGACAGCGTCTCCACCTCCACGGCGACACGCCAGTCGCGGACTCGACTGGCGACAGAGGGGCTAGCGAATGAGACGTCCACTATCGACCCGCCCCGCTGCCGCACGCACGTGTATTCCGAACCCCGATTCAGGACGACCAGACCAGTCGTCACCGCCCACTCTTCTAGCACCTCGCCCCGAGGGTCAGTGATCGGAGATCCCCACGCCGATGACTTGGCGTTGAGATCCCCGAGCACCAGAACGGGACGAGGGTGATAGCGGCCTACGACAGCACCCAACTCTACAAGGAAACCCTCAAAGTCGGCGAGACTCTTGTTGGGGGAGAAATACGCCCCCACAATGACAATGCCGCCTGAGACCGCAGCAACCCAACCACGGCCCCGAGATGTGTCGATCAGAGTCTTGCCAATAATGGCCACCAAACCGTCAGCGCATCCTAGCCAGTTGTCACGGGCGGGAATGAAGTACGGTTCGGCAACCACAGCCACGTGAATCGACCACTCTGCCATGCTCTGGAGTAGGAGATCCTGAGCTCTGGCACAGTGGTTGATGTTGCCCTGGAGAAAATGGAATTGTGCCATTATTGACACTCCATTCCCTCGGCAACGGTCCTGGGCCGGGAGTCGGCTGTGGAGTTACTAGCCTGCGGGGGTGGCGAGGTTTCCCCGGCAGGTTTAGGGCTCCTCTTCTTTTTTTTCTTAGCCTTGTTGCTTCTTTGTTTTGAGGCAGGCGTGCCACAGGCCCCTCCACCCACTTTGTGTCCCGCTGGCTTTCCCGCAGCCGAACATATGCTGCAGTTGAGCGCTGCGGAACACTGGGCCGCCTTGTGGCCGGGCTGACCGCAGCGATAACAAAGATCACTACGGTCAATCTCGGCGGTGCACTTTGCCCGGACGTGTCCCTTCTCCAGGCACCGGAAGCACCGCAAAGCCCGAGGCTGCAGGAGTTTTACCCTCGCTGAAACCCAGCCAACCAGCAATCTGCCGCTATCGGCGATCTTCTTCGCCGACGCTACAGGGCACCGAACCCAGGCTACGCCAAGTCCGGTGGCGTCGGCGCGTATATCACCGGCCCGTACCTTGTCCGGCGGGCACTCTCCGTTTCGGGCAACGGCCGTCACCACCTCCTCAGAGGTCACGGAGTCGTCCAGACCAGCAATCCGCACCTCTGCGGTTTTCATTGGCCTAGAGACCCGGACGTCCTCAGGGTTGAGGACCTCCCTCATCTTGGCGGCCAGAGCGTCCGCCTTTTCGGCACTGCCACTCTCAGCACCAGCCACCTCGAACAGCCGCGCACCCGTGGCAGTCTGCCTGAGGGTGACAGACTGGAGGCCAAGATCTGATAATTTGATCTTGGCCTTGGCCTCGGCAATGACCGACTGGTACGTTACGCCACGTTCCGCAGCTCCAGGCAGTAGCGTAAGCGTCACAGCTTCGGAACGCGGGGCATGTATCGTCGGTCCTTTGCGACCGCCTTTAACAGTCCGCCGCGCCGGCTGCGCAACCGCTTTTGCAGTTCCACCAGGGGCGCATGCATTTGCTGCGGCCTTCTTGGCGGCTTTGCGGGCCTTCTTGCGGCCCACGACTTTAGCCCAGGTCGCACCCTTAGACCCGGCAGTCGTGGGCTGGTCGCTCGGAAAAACTCCCTCCGCGGGCTTTTGGTTACCCTCCGCGGGTTTCCTCTTTTGAGGCGCAAGTCTTTGCGGTTCCTCAGTCCTACGCGTGTCAACCGCTAGAGGCGGGCGGAGGATTTCCGCCGGGAGACGCCGAGAAATCGCCTCCAGCCGAGCATTAACCATGCTCCCGCACTGGAGCATGCAGATCCGGACAATGCGCTCGACCTCTTCGTCGGTACGAGGGCTTGCTGGTCGCGTCGGGGCCACTGCAAGTGCGGCATCGGTGGACGAGCGTCGCTGCTGTTGCTCGCTTAGCCCGGCTACTTGCCGCCGGAGGTCCTCTAGGTCATTTCGGAGGCGGCTGTTTTCCTCCTGTAACTTTGCGACCTCGTCCGTGGCCGTCCTGTTGAGGAGGATGCCAACCGCCTCCCTGATATCCGCGGCAGCCTCCTTTAAACCACGGATGAACGTGCCCTTCAGGTTGCCGGACTTGGTGGCAACCTTCAGGACTAAGTCCACCCCATCCAGAGCCAGCTGGCTCAAGGCCACCGCAGATGGCTCTCCCCCTTCCGCCGTCAGAGCGGCTCGTCGCTCGCGAGCGCGTCGGGCCATTTCCGACACTTCTTCGGCCGCGACGGCTTTGCGCTGCTCCCTCCTGGCGGCGTTGAGCTCCGCCTTTGAGCTCCCCAGCGAGGCACAGCTTTCACCGCCATCGCCAGGGTCCTCCGTAGTGACCCCCGTGTCACTCTCTACTTCACTAGCCGCCGAGGTATTGCAGCGCACGACCCGTCCGTGCTTTTCCCTCCGTGGCTGCGAAGTACTCGCCCCTCTCGATGCCTGTCGACCCCTCCTCGAGGTCGGCAACTTGGGGGCCGGAAGGTCTTCCTCGTCTGAGAACTGGCACACTGGACGTTTCCTAACGGAAGACGTCCCACGCGACCGATTTCCACCGCTTCCAGTATCCATATCCGCTACAGGGGCCTGGTCGCCTACCCCTGCGCTTCCGTCGGTCACCAATTTAACACTCGCAGGCCCGGAAACCTGTGAGCGCCGGGTGTCAGCCGGGTCGCATGACATAATATCGCTTCCAGTAGCCAAATCCGCTACAGGGGCCTGGTCGCCTACCCCTGCGCATCCATCGGTAACCAATTTATCACTCGCAGGCCCGGATACCTGCGAGCGCCGGGCGTCAACCGGGGCGCACGACAAAGCACAATCATTTTCCTGAGACATTTCATATTTTTTAATTGGGTAATACACACATCACTTCCCCACGGTGATGTGGCCGCTCTTTGGTGGGAGGGTATTTTAAGCCTCCCGAGGCCCGCGAATGCCTGTAGCGCAGGATATACCGCCCACTGTTCGGTAAGCTAACCTAACCCATTTTTTTTTTTTTGTTTTTTTTTTTTTTTTATTTTTATATTGTTTATTATTTTATTTTTTTTTTTTTTTTTTTTTTTTTTTTTTTTTTTTTTTTTTTTTTTTTTTCTTTCTTCCCCGGCGCCGTGGCTCACAACACCTCACAACGGATGGTTGAGAAGCAACCCACGGTCTTCCCCACCTCGGTCACAGCGACATACACGCCGCGGAAACCCCTATACCGCGGACTGTAAAACGGCCCGCGGTCTACCCCACCTCGCCCCCTAGTCGTGCGCTCTGCAGCGCAGAGCGCAAGTAGGGAGCCCTCGGGAGCGACTCCTCCGCTCCGGCAGAAATTCGCTGCGGACAACAATCTCCTCTTTCCCACCCCTCACGAGGAGATTGTTGACCGCACCCAGGGTGCACCGGCCCAGCGCCTACTCGTCCTCAAGAAACCATAAGGACCCGCAGCCACTGAGCACTCGGGGAGGTTTTCTGCCAGGCACCCCTTAGCTACTGTTTAGTTTAAGTTAATTTTTGCTTCTGAGTTTTAGGGTAAAAGTGCCCATAAAGTAATAATTGGTAAACCATTGCCAGTTATTATGAAATAAGGTATTAGAATTTTCTCAGACAGCTGTGTCTTTAGAGATGTAGGTACTCATTATCGATCATAGTTGCAAACAATATTTCAAACTCGGGTCTCCAGGCGATGGGCGTGGCAAGTGGGCGGGGCTGGGCGGTCCGCAGGGACCTCCCAGCGAGGCCTCAACTTGTTGAAACTCGTTTCTTATGAACGGTGTGTATGTTGGTCATTTTATTAAAATACGTATCTCGTAATAGATATTATAACATGTTTTCAAATAATATTTAATATTTTTACGAGGTAGGTATTCCTTTTTTTTAAGTTTTTAAAGCTATTAAAGTTATTTTACTTTTTATTGTAATCATATAAATCTTGTCATTTATCACAACATATTATAAAACAAAGTTCGCCGCGTCTGTCTGTTTATCTGTTCACGATAATCTCAAAAGCTTCTGCATAGATTTTCATGCTGTTTTCACCAGTGGATAGAGTGGTTCTCGAGGAAGGTTTTAGTACATAATTTGTCAAGTTTTTGTACACATTTACCAGTGGAACTCGCGGCTTTCCCCGCGCTAAATCTAGGCGCGAACCTGAGCGAAGCGAGGGTAAATCGCCAGTTTTAAATAAATAATACCTACCAGAAAAAGTTATATAGTGAAACAAGCTGCTCTTGTTTGTGCAATAAAATTAACATGTTGTTAAAAAAATAAAACCTTTTGTTAAGTACAACAATTAAGAAAGGTTTTATAACAATGATATTTCTTAAAAAATGAATTTCTGAGTTGATTAAACTAGTGATGGTGCATAAAATAAATAGAGCCATGTTAATTCATTTGTATCGAAAGTTAATGAAATCATTATATTATTATCATATCTACACTTGAACATACATTGATATTATGAAGGTACCTACTTAACTGATTTTTTATATTTGTCACTCTTATTTATATCTAACTTCTCCTCTTAAGAGTGAATCAATTATTATACCTATGTACAAAAAATAAACTAAGTATAACTTAAATTGCCACGAACATAAGATAATATATTTTTAAATAGTTACGCGGTTTATTGTTATTAAATCAAACCAAAAATTGATATTAAATCATTAGGGTAGATAAGTTAAATCTACTGTGTTTCTGCTGGGTTCTCTTCTTCTTCTGGGTATGATCGAGAATAAAAGTTCTCAGGGTAAGATGACGTCAAGTTCTCAATCTTTTTACAATTAATACCTACTGAATTAACAAACACTAATAGGGTATATTAGTATATAAAGAAAGTAATTTAAATACAATCTTGTATTGAAATTGTAATAAACTAAAACTATTTTTGAATAATTAAAGTTTATAATTTGCGTAAATATTTTAAATTGGTAGTAGGTAAGCATAACTTATGAAAATTAGATATTATTGAAAAACTTTCATTTTTAGAGCGTTTTAGAGTTAGTATTATAATACATAGGTTAAAAAAGCAACAAAATTTACTTCACTATCTATAGGTACCTACGTTAGGTACTTAGGTACTCTAAGGTACATATGTTCGATAAAGTACCTTATATTATTATATTAAAATATAAAGGTAACATTAAATCTATTATAAGTAATTACTAATTAGTATACAAACTACTGGTACCTAGATATTTTCAGCCAGCAGGTAGAGGTAAAACTAAGGCAGATGCTTAAAATAAGAAAAAATACCATAGGGTTTAAGATATTTCTTTATATTTAATATTATAAATTATGTATCACATTCAAATAGAGAAATGATATATATCACATTCAAACATAAAAAAATATATTTATAGATAATATAAAAAAATATATAAAAGAGATTATAAAATAGGTACCTTCGTATTTACATAAACCAGTTCAAATAAATTTGAATATTAATCTAGTTAAAACGAGTCGCGATTTGCATACACTCCATAGCACAGTATCAAAGTTCTCATATGTAATAATTAATGTAGCGACAAAACCTCATCTCGCAAGTAGTTAAAGTCAATTCCCACTGAAATTTCATCATCGTCAATCTAACTTGGTTAAATAAGTAATCCTTGCGCTGTGGGCCGTCCCAAAGCATAGGCTGGCTGGTCCAGAGAGATGCTGTACGTCTCATCTCCCGCCGTCCCTTACCCGCGCGCACCACTAACGGTCTCTGAGGGAAACCTCGCCGCCGACCCGCCATTACCATATAATACTACGTCCTTGCCGCACATACACGAAATCTTTTTGAGTTAAAAAATCAAAAAGCCATATACCTGCAAGTATTATTTTTTTCGTATAAGTAATACGTTTATTTATAATTTTCGGTAGTAATAATGGAGTATGTGAGTGGCGCCATCTACATTACTCGCGTTGTCCTGCTCTTGAGGCGAGGGCGTGTCCCTAGGGCGCCTCCCACAGTGGCATCCCGGGGGGACGGCCGGGCGCCGACGCCGGGCACTCGGCGGTACGCTCCCGCGACGCTTGTTAGTGTTCCGCAAATCCACAGCGGGATCGCCCGCACTACCGGGACTCTCCCTCAACGCAGAACGCTCATACGATACGATAACACAGAGTCACCTATCGGATACTTAAACAAAACCTACATTCAAAGTTTCCTCAACAATTTTCAAAAGTTTCCCAATCGAGCTTTAGTGTTTATTTCTGTTTTTTGTTTTAATTTACCGTTTTTGAGTGTTTTATCCTTGTGTTCTTAGTATGGTTCGGACATTTAAGTTGGTGCACGTTTAGTTGAGCTTTTAAATCGCGAGAGCGTTTATTTCGGTGTAGTGTTGCCCGTCGAGATTCGGTCAGACGAGTTAAACGCTGCGGCGGGCGGGTACACGAGCTCGCCGTGGCCGCCGCTGGAGCTCGATCCGGTAGGATGGGGCCGCAAGCTGTACCCGTCTGGGGCGCCGAGATCATCAGGTAATTTCCAAAGTTGAAAATTTCTAAAAAATCTCTCTTCAAGAGTGAAATTATGTTTATATCTAAAAGAGTCAGTTTACTTAAAAATTGTAAAATTAGCAATAATAATTTTAGCAACAGATAAGAAGCAAAAACAATAAAAAAAGTTATGCTATATTTTTAAATTGGAATTGAAAGTAGTAATTATATAACAATATCATGTAGAAAAATATGAATTTTTGAATTATGAAGAAATTTTGTTAAAAATATTATTTTTTTCAAGAATGAAAGTTTAAAATTGGTAATTAAGTTAATTTTAAAATTTTTGATTAGTTTAGTTTTGATTTTTTTTACATTTTGTTTTGATATATTTTTTAAGTGAAAAGTTTTCGAGTAAAAGTAATATACATTTTGTATCAATACTTAATAACAATTCATGAAACGTATATTCGTAATTAAAAGTAGAGCTTAAACTTTTTTTATTTTACGAATTAATGATCTGACATAGCTAATTATACTTAATATTAAATCATAATATTTAAGAAATATGGTAAATTGTATTTTTATGTTATATTCAATTACTTACAAATTATAAAATAATAGTTATCATTTATCAACATTTTTCATGTACATATTATATATAATATAAAACAGCAAAACTAATAAATTGTGGAAAAGTCTATATAAAAATTATTTTTGTCCGAAATTAAATAACTCCATAAAGAATTCGCGTATGTCATATCGTATCAGTTGAAAATTACATACTAAATAGAGATAATTATATATATTAGCAATTCCCGCGGCTTCGCCTGCGTTCTAATCACTATTAAAAAATAGATATTAGTATTTTTATTTTATGATGCCAAATCATAAAAAAATAAATGAAAATTTGGTCTAAAATAAAAAATAAAATATCTGAAGAGGACAACCCTTACCACCTAGCGGAATAAAAAAGAGCCTACGACCTATTCTCAGACCTACCAAATATACACAAAAATTTCATAAAAATTGGTCATTCCGTTTCGGAGGAGTTCCATAACAAACACTGTGACGCGAGATTTTTATATATAAGATTAGTACAATAATATATCCGATTCCTTTAGTACTTAATGTAAAATGTATGATTTGTTATATATTCTAGTCCATTAGTAATTTATAATTTATTATTTAAAAATATATTGTAAGAGAAAAAATAAAACTCATTCGTAGGTGGACTGATGTTCGGCTTGCACCACCAAGAGACGGCGGGGGTGCACGCGCAGCCGAGAGGTCCCGTCACCTCTCTCAAGGAGGAACCGTTAACTCGAGCGTGGATGACTCCGACCTCCTTAGTTGACAATACAAAGTAAGTATTAGTTGTAAAATATACTTATGCCTATACTAGCAGTCCTTAGCCACAGATCAGGAGTTCGATTACCGTGTGAAGGTAATTTATAAAGTTCGTTCCTGTGGCTTTTTTTTAAACGGAGTCATGGCTCACATAAGAAGTTTCTTAGTTATCCCTATTCTGTCTTACTTAAACAAAGAGAGCGGGACAAAGACTTTAATAATATATTACTATTTGGTTTTACATCATAAAATTGTTAGAAGCTCTGTCCCTATACATTTTACAGAGTAACTAAAGAAAATATAATGCCAAATCTCTAGTATATTATTAAGGCTAATTTTGGTAAAATTTGTAACAATTCCTGCAGAAAAGTTATCTTTGTTGCACATTCAGTTGTATATTTTTTGTTTGAAAATACTAATTTGCAAGTATTTCATCTATTTCTAAAGAATAACAAATACGAAATATTTATTTAATTTTACTTAATATTATTATTAGATAGTAAAATATGTACACGATTCCAAATTTCAAAAGAGCTTATAAACAAAATACACACACTGCGCTTTTGGCCCTTGTGATATCGATTTACTTACAATAGGGCAAACTAAGTATACCCTTATTTACGGTTATAATAAGCCAGTTAGCGGAAAGAGCATCGCACTAAACACAGAGCAAATTGTGTAGTCTACAAACAGGCACAAATGTTCCTTTAAATAACCGAATGAGATTAACATGCATTTCTAGGGGACTTTCGGTTATTTGGAAAGTGTGTGCTAAAATTATTTCTCAAATTGGTCATATTAAACGATTTAATAATAAATTAATGCCATTAAATTCTATATCATTCATTTTCATTTCATTATTCACATTATATACAATATTGATTTAAATTTATTTGTCTTTATATTATACATATCTGGTATCTCTTTATAATCTGTAGTTAGTTTTTTTAATTAGTAAGTACCAACTTTGTTAATGTATTTAATAAAACAGGTATACAAATAAATAAAAAAAATATATATTTTCATAGAGTTGTATTCGACCAAAATCTACCTCTAAATTAAAGTAGGTATCATCTATACATATAAAAAAATTGAAGAGTTTGTTTTTAATTTTAAATTCAACAACTTTGTTAGTTAACAACAAAAAACCAATTTTTAAAGTTCTTGTCTGTCTGTCTGTTTGTTCCGGGTAATCTCTGAAACGGCTGGACCGATTTTGACGGGACTTGCAGATAGCTAATGTTGTAATTAGTAACTAACTTTTTAATCGACTTCAAAAAAGGAGGAGGTTATATTTAATAATTTTTACTTATTTTAACTAGCGGAACGCGTGGCTTCGCTGACGCTAAACCTAGTTTTATATAAATACATATACTCAAGCTTATAAAATATAAATATTGATAAGCATAGCAATGTTCGGAATTTCAGAGTGCCACCTTCCAAAAAAGTCCAGTCAATGTATAAATACATATATACAAACATATGCTTACATAAAAATCACCGACACTTTTTATATCGTTTTATAAAAAAAACAAAAATATTTTACTATAGAATATATTATGCAAACAAGTATCAACTTGTCTTCAAGCTACACCTCATAACCGATACACAATAACGTTATTACCGCATATGGGGTCCAATCAGGGGCGAGCAAATTTCGCACGGCGATAATGAAACGCGTAGCAATAGCAAGTGTGTTCATAAACGCAAAGGGCGTGATAAATCATTGCGAGCACAGTGCGGGGCGTTTTACAGTTTCGCATGCGACTGTAGATAATGAACGGTCTATAAATTAAAATTTCAATAGCGATATATCATTAAAGCGAGTAATACGAAAATAGTGGAGCTGGTCAGATAACGCGCTCGTAAATGAGAGTAAATGTTGTATACAACGGTGATATGATTTTTGATGGTTAAAAAAGAATAATCATAATTTTGAATTCATTCAATCTTAGGCATATAATTGTATATACATATACATATTAAGTATAAAAACATCATAAAAATATTTTCATTGATTTAAAAGACAATTTTCCTAACAATTGCATTATAAAATCATCCCAATCGAGATAATTCTATTCACAAGTAAACACATCACGGACTTGACAAACTGTTTACTGTGCCAGTAATGAAGTTACACAATCGGCATTTGGTTCCGTATAATATGACGTATTGATACTTGAATTAGGGCGCATTGTTTGCGGAACGCTTCTACATCTGTCATGGTTTGCTTAACAACTCCTTTGTACGTTATTTATTTATTTGGTACCATAAAACAATTTTGGTATGAAAAATAAATATGAATAAGTAAATTATTTTAGTTTTTCGTTAATAACATTGATTATTATTAAAATAGAGGCAGTATAGAGGCAGTAGTAGCCCAGCTTTAACGCACTCGCTTGGATATCCGAGTGATGCGGGTTCAAATTCGCACCTCTGATATTTTCATGTGCGAAACTTTTCTACTACGATTACCACTTGTCTTACGGTGAAGGAAAACATCGTGAAGAAACCTACATGTCTGAAAAAACCTAGCAAGTTTTCGAAAGACATGTGAAGTCCGCCAACACGCCCTAGGCCAGCGCGGGGGACCTGATCCCCCTCGTACTAAGGGAGGCCCGTGCCTAGCTGTGGGGTGTTAAAAGGGCTGAAGAAGAAGAAAACTATTAAAATAGTATAACTTTGTGCTAAAAAATGATTAATAACATGAATAACAAGTGAAATATATCTATAATTAAGTTAATAGCATGGACTCATCAGTGGTGGGTTTGACAAATGTAGACAGATAGCCGCCTCACAGCGATGACAGCTTCATTTATAAAGTCAATTCTAAATTATCATCGTTACATTACCCTACTGATTTTCGGCTTTTTGTTAATTAATTTTATATCGGTCTATTGTTTTGGTTAAAGTAATTAGAAGTTAATACTGTTAGTAGAATGTAACTTTCTTTCATTAAACTATAATAATAACAAAAGAACAGACAGACAAAAAATTCTGTTAATTCCTTCATTGCAAATTAAAGTAAATATAGAAAAAAATATAAAACCAAAAAACTTAGTCGGCAAGGGTGGACTTATCCCTGTAAGGGATCTCTTCCAGACAACCTGTGGATGTGGAAGAAGATGTCAGTGAGCGATATGGTGCAAAGAATAAATATTTGCAAATAATAAGTAAATATATATACATGCAACTTTTTTATTTATTTATTTTTATATGTGCATTGTTGTAAAATAATCATAAATAAAGTTATATCACCGAACTATTCCACTAACTCAAAAGAGCTTTTGAAAATTGAATGAAAGGGTCATTCAATTTTCAATCAATCTGTTATGCTTAACGTGTATTATTAAAGCCGTACAATAAAGTAATAAATAGCATAGATACATATTTTATTATATACCAAAACAATTTAATATAAAGTATTGCGAACAAATAAACAAAATTGTAACAATATTATGTAAATCTTATAAAGTAAATGAGAACATTAGTTTCATGTATCTATTATAAAATCAAGTATATTTTACATACATTATTTACAAATTTTCTAATTTAAGTGTACAGACAGCATGAATACAGTATATTTTTACAACACATTTGTTACCCTCGCACTTAGACTAAAACAAACGTTTCTACGAGTATATTACGTTTACGTGGACACCTCCCATCCATTTTGTTCCTTTCTGAATTTTTACTTTAAATCGTACATTCGCATGTATTTTTATAGTGCAAAAAATCGTTGCTTTAAAGATTGATAAATCTACGGTGATCTGTAAGCAAAAAAACGCTACAACCTAATC
This sequence comes from Boloria euphrosyne, assembly GCA_951802675.2. Lineage (NCBI taxonomy): Eukaryota > Metazoa > Arthropoda > Insecta > Lepidoptera > Nymphalidae > Boloria > Boloria euphrosyne. The sequence continues at coordinate 5,074,904 of OX637879.1, read as the reverse complement.
GCGGGCGCGTTGCCGAAACTCGCAGCGATAAATAAAACAATGGAGCGACGCGAGAGTATAAAATGGCAATCGCAAAACCAATTTGTTTACGCAAATTCTGCAGCAGGGAGATGAATGGGCGACCATAGCGTAATACCGCTCTGGTGGGTAATGCGACACTAGTGTTGTATAGTTTTATTGATTGTATCGATTATGTAACTAGCGCCTTATAATGTGTACGAATTTATTATATTTAATCTTTTATGAAATTATAAAAAAATGTCAGTACACGCTTTTGGTTATTAATAATTGATATAATTGATGTTAGTGCCCTTATATATTATGTACCTATCCTATATTATAAGATTATATCTTAAATAAAATATGAATAAATATAATGAGAAGAAAATAAATGTATACTTTTTATATACTCAAAATATAACAATAATTAGTACCGACACTAAAATCAATCTTATAAGATCGAAGAATGATTAATGTTAGTACAGAAATAATAAACTGCATGTATTTTACATTATAAAAGGTAAATACGTATTTTATGTTTACAGTAATAGATTTAATGATCGCAACTTTTCAATAAAATTTGAGAGCAATTATGTCGATATCGAACTGTGTGGCGCCGTTTATATGTCGTCACTTCACACTATGATAACCTTGAGCCACTGAGATTTATATTTACGTAAGAAATAGATGATACCTTTTATGCTGTAAATGGTATATTTTAGAAAACAAAAAGTACGTGTAACATATTTCATAGATTGAACAAATAGTACTAGCGTCCCTTGGTCCGCTCGAGCTCGTCCCAAGACACATATTACAAGTTGGAAATGAAAAATGCAGCTATCATCAAATTTCATTAAAATTTGTCTAGAGTTTTTCTCATGATGCGGATGCAGACAAATATACAGTCAGACAAAAATTCTAAAAATTATAGATTCGGCATTTGTATGGATTGGATACCTAATGATAAAATAAATATTTCAATAAGATTCTTCAAAAAATTCTATGTACTTTGACTAAGTTACAATTTTATTATATGTATACATTAAGTTACAATAACAAGCTATTTATTCAAACTACTGCTATGTATAGACAATTTTTAACATCAGGTAAGGGTTTCATAGTTATAAATCAATTTTAAAAGGATTATGATCTATGCTATTGTTTTTCTATACACGTTCGTAGTTAGACAGGCGGACTTAGTGATTCTGGTGAGAAACGTCTGCGTCTATTGACAAATAGAGGGATAAATAAAGACAACTCAGGCGGAATTTTAGATTTATGACCGTCTTGCCAACCCCATATCCGTTGTCACTCAATAGAATATGCGGCCACGTTTAAAATCTCTTAAAAGAATTCACGCATATCATTTGCCATTTGTATTGACAGTAGTGACTTGAACATTTTTTTGTTATTATCTGTTATTTTGTTTTTCTTAATGGTTAATAAATTTTATTTAACTATCAGAGTAGTTTAGAGAAAACTTTCATATAGAACTATCTTTTCAAATTTTTTCGTAATAAAATATTTCATTTCAAATGTAAAATATTTGCAATGTAATAATGTAAGTACATATTATAAGTAGGAATTTATTTATTATGTTATTATGTTATTGTAATATATTGGAACAAAAAAGTAGAAAAGACCTTTTTTATAATTTCTAATGACCCGCATTTATTTTCTTTGTTTTGGTAAACTTTTTAACGTCGTACCCCTTATGAGTGGAGAACTTATAGGTATCTATTATATTATGTATATTTACAGCCGAGCTAGCTTATATAATATATAACAAAATACTATCGGAAAATATATCAAACTGCATTTGTTTAGTGTATTTTACAGTAATACATATAAATGCTTCCTTTGAAGCAAAACTTTAACTAAAAGTTGATCCAAATAGAATCGCTTTCAAAATACGAGGTATAAAACAGCTAAGCACATACATACATAAAGGAAATGCTCATTTAATTTTATAAGATATATTTAGTTAATAGGCGATTATTAATTTTTTTTACTCAAAATATATTAGTAAATAGGTACATACAGTTTTTTTTTTGTTAAGACCATTTCCACTTATAATGGTGTATTCAAAGACTGACATTTAATTTTTTTACTGAAATTTACTGCACCAAATGAAAAAAAGAAACGGTAATACTTACTTAGTAATAGTACGGTAGTAGTAAGTAAAAATAAGTTTTCTAAGTTTACGTTAACGTTTAAAATATTACATTTAACAATACACGAATATATGCTCAATTTATTTTACATATCCTGTTAGAATAATGGTAAATTTATCGATCTAGAAATCAATCTATGAAGTAGCCAGGTAAAGCAATTAGAGATACATTTTTAGGTTAACCTAAAAGATTTTTTTAATGTAATCTAAAGTAGTTTACAGATTATTACTAAAATAAATAACGATTCTTACTAAGATAAAATTTGGCTACCAAGTAAAGGTTAATTATATATTAATATTTTTCTTTACATAAGTATAAAATATTTGTCTTTCTTTTAGTACCGTGGGTGTTGGGCGTGCACACTTTGAGAAACAACCGCCTAGCAACCTGCGCAAGAGCAACTTCTTCCACTTCGTAGTGGCGCTGTACGACCGCGCTGGACAGCCTGTCGAGATCGAGAGGACTGCATTCATTGGTTTCATTGAAAAAGATCAAGTAAGTCATGTAAAATCCTACGATATACTTATTAATTGTATCAAATATTAAAAGTATTATTTACGATTGGTAACTTAAATTAGACGAAAGATTAAAAAAATCCGTTTTTATTTGATGGTGTTTAAATAAAAAATAAATGGTTATATTATATAGTTTATATTTCATACTTTTCAAAGTAAAATCTGTGCTTTTAATTTAAAATATTTGTTGTAGAAAAAGTAAATGTTGTTAAAATTGAAAAAAAAAATATACTAAAATGAGTCATAAAATTTACGATACTTTAAATAAAAACCTATATTTTGTTTCAAAAAAAAATATATCATACAATTTTTATTTCGACAAGGCTTTACCTTTCTAGCTGGTCTTTGTGCCTCGCCTTTAATGATACGTTTATCAATTCTTGATAAGTATCAGAATATACCATCAATCAGGATTGTACGGACATCAGTACACTGCACAATGCCCATTTACATAATTCAGCCGCGTTGGTGGCGTGTCAAATTAATGTTGTTTTGTCGCACTCGTTACATCTCAGATGTCACATGTGAACTGTTCTAGAAATAAAATGGCTGATTAAATCTTATTGTGAAAAATTTGCTATTTTTTTATACACTTGTATGAATTCTAGCTGAAAATCTTTATAAAACTTAATTATTTTTATTTAAATATTCCTTAAAAGTTTGACGATACTTTTGGCTCAGTTTGTTGTAGTGAATAGAGACCGCTATGCCAGCCGATGTGGGTTCGAGTCTCATTGGTAATCATTTGTGTGATGAGCACGAATGTTTGTACTCTGTATAATGTCTTGTACAGTTATGGGTTCTTATATTTAAAATATCAACTGGTATCCATAACTCAAGCCTCGTAGGTTAACATGAAACTAGATGGTGCCTTGTGTTAGTGTCTCAAAATATTTTTTCTTTATTTTGAAATTTTCATAGTCACGAATTTTGTAAATTTTCATGTGAAACGGAATATGTTTACTTACAAATTCCATTCAATTATAACAATGTCGCAAATAACGTAACATTTTTGGGTATTTCAAAAGTTGTAAACACCAGTAAAAGCGATTGAAATATGAAAGCGTCTAAGTAACCAAGGGCGTCGCGTTCACACGTCTTGTGTGTAGTGCTTAATTATTCAGTAGCGTAACCATTTTTAGACATAGGCACCTTTCGGGGAAGCTGCCGTGTATTTCCTGGCATGTTTAGAATGGAACTTAAGTATTTGACTTAAAACTTTTCAGTTAGTTGAGATTTTTCAGGAATATAGAAGATATTTTCCAGCAGTAAAATATTTCCAGTGGTTTTCTCAAAATGCGGTCACAGACAGACAAACATTCTAAAAATGAGAATTTCGTCATCAGTACTATGACTATTTCAATGAGATTTTGTTTAATATTTAATGTATATACATTAAATATTAAAAAAAATTGACTCAGAATTTACCTATAGAAAGATTTATTAATTTACAAAAAGGTAAAATTTGCAAAAAAATTGGTAAAATTTGGTAAAATTATGCGGAAAAAAAACAGAGTAAAAATTGAAGAATTCTCAACAGAATGTTGTAAGTGTTTTTTTGTTGTAGGAAGCTGAAGGGCAGAAAACAAACAACGGTATTCAGTATAGACTCCAGCTACTTTATGCAAACGGTAAGTAAGGAATTAAATATTAATGAATAAACTTGATTTTTTTTAGTAAATAAAGTAACAAATATTGATAACTAATTGTTTATTTTTTATCCGACTCACAAAAAGGTAGAGGTTCCGTGTTCGTTGATTTGTGTGTTTTATTTTCAATTTTTTAATTATTATATATTTAATATTTATTTTATAATTTTTGAACCAGTTTTACTTTAAAATGTATCTTATATTTTTTTATAAAAATACTTTCAGTAATAACAAATAAATAATGCACAGTAGTTTGAGATAACGTTATATTTCTATATTTTTTTTTAATATTACAATATGTATTATACGAAAAATCTAAAATAAATATGATAATATTTTGAATAATAATTTGATAATGATTTGAATTTGTGCAGCAATTAAACTACGTACCTTAAATATTACGCATTTACATCAGCGGACTAACGATCATCTGTAAACCAATACATTAATATTATATTCAAAATATTTTATACATACAAGCATACATCTACAAGCTTGATGACCCTTGCGGTATAGTCTGATAGTAGACAGTACATTGGAAGAAGCAATTGAGGGATGTATGTACAGATCACAGGTCTAAGATGGTTACAGTCTCTATATATCATTTGGCTCTACCATTGTCACAATCCCCTTCGTGCGCTCTTGTCAAGAGGTCCTCAAACTTTTAACCTGACCTTCTTAAGTAGATACAGTAGGTATACCTTTGTTTTACGAAAGTCCTTACAGTTCTTCCCTTGCAATTTGAGCACGTTTTTCTTTTCTTTTGTAATATAATCCATCGTATCTTTTAATAGTAAGTTCTATTAGTTTAGTTGACCTTATACTGCCTTCCGAGATTCTACGCTACCTTAGCCTATTACATCCACATTTCACCACCATTTAGTAAAGTCGGTACCAACACTACGATGGACTACTAAGTTCGCGGCTGTACTCACAGCCGCTCACTTCATTACTAGAGATCCCAAATTTAGATATTTGACTGTCTGTCTAAGGCTAATCTCCTGAATGGTTAAAATTTAAAACTAAATTTTAAACAAGAGAAAAAAATTGAAATTCAAGAAGTGAAGTAAAATACGTTTTGTCCCATTAAAAAAAAGATTCCTATAATTACGAGTACGCATGTATATAGATAGGACAGGAAGTAAAATATAATTTAATTAATTTATGGTCCTTGTGCGAAACCATGTGCAAAAACTTGTTTGCAAATAATATTTGAATAATTAAAGAGTTTAAGTTTGTCGAAGTTTATTAGGGAGAAAATACAAGATTTAGTGAGCAAATAAAACAAAGCTCTACATTGTCTATTAAGATGCATCGGGTCGATACCTTTATGAGGTGGATAAACACTCGCTGACTCAGCATTGTCGTATTGAACCATTGTTGTTTACTAATGAATTTGAAATTTTACTAAGTTATTTACTTAAATATATATTTTTGTGCATCAATAATAATAAAAATACGTAATGAGATCTCAGATAATTTTGACGATTCTTAACTATTTTAAACATATTATTATATTTTATACCTAATAATAAACTTTTCATTTGAAATCTAATAATACAAACTTATGTCACAAATATTTCTAAAAATGTTTTTTATATTTAGAAATGTTGTTATGTATAATATTATAAAAATTATAAATATTTTTATAAATCACTATAATAATATTAATATTTTAATAATAGTTTGGTCCCTGGTATTTAAAATTTCATTTTTCTATGATCAGATTAGAGATTGAGGGTTTGAGTCCTGTCAAGGCAAATGTTAATTTAACTTTAATTAATTTGTTTTCTGCATACAAAAAAGCCACGAAAGTTTATTTTATATTATTATTATACCTAGTATCAGTATTATAAATAGTGTATGTTAGTGGCAGTTTAGACTTTAACGATCGTGCCATGTAATGTAAATTAATTTTGTACACAGTGTAGAGACAATGCATAGGACGCATTGTAAATATTTGCTAGTTGGACGTTACGGGGATAATGGAAAATTGGCACCGAATAGACGGGCTCTTACACTATGAATGATTATTGCGTCTCAAGACTCTTAGGCGATATATAGAGCATAGTGTACACTTGAACGAGTATAAGTGGTTTGATCATAGTGGCTTAAAGTATTCATACTTTCTTAAAGTATAACGTATAGGCTGTGGTATAGGTGTTATTTTTTTGTTTTGGATACTGTAAGGATTATCAAATATAAATTGGTAAAATCAATTTTGTTAAAATACTTAATTAAGTTTATTAATTTTTTTATGTAAATACACTTTGTAGGTACTCTATAATAATGAAACTAATAAGTAATAAAAAAAATATATGTAGGTAATATTTTGATAATGGAAGTTTTCAATCTTGTGCCTTTATTATTAAAATCCTTGCCGTAGAATCTTTTAATTTCCGCACGCTATCCCCGAAAATGCCTCATAAGAGTCATTTTAATTTTAACCAAAATTCACCCGACGTTTTCACACTTTCATACTGACACTGTAATTACATACCGATGAAATTAATTTAATTATGGAAATTTTAATTTCCTTTACACCTTTACGTATCAAAATGGTTTCATACATTCAATTTTGTAAAATTTATAAACCGGATTTTAGTTTTAACACAGTATTTTTGTTGCAGGCATTCGACAAGAGCAAGATATTTTTGTTCGACTTATCGACTCAGTTACCAAACAGGTAAGTTGTAAGGATCTGAGGCTTTAAATATTCTTTAAAAAATTTACCTACTTTTCTTATTTTCAAATGGATATATTTAAAATTTTAATTTTATGTATGAGTTCGTATGTATGTATTATGCAATCAGCCCTTTTTTAAAATTGATTTTCTAAAAGGGAGATTATGTCCGCCATGTTAGCTATGTGAGTTGGTGTTTTCATTTACTGTAAGACAAGTGATAATCTTGTCAGAATCGATTTTCACGTGAAAACATTGCACATACTCAGGAATTGAACCGGCTTCACTCGGTTTCCCAAGCGAGCGCGTTACCACTGAGCTACCGCTAACTTATATAAATCTGTTAAGAGGTAATTTAGTTTTGCTAGCTAAAATAAGTGTAGATAGATTCATAATCCGCCTCCACCTCAATCTGCCTACCACGTGTCCGCCACGCGGCAGATTGTCATCGGGCCCGATTAGACCTACAGCACACACGCCTACTCGCTTTTGGTGAAGGGATTTCGCACCCTTTATACAATATCGAATTTGAAAAACGACACTTAAAATAAAGCTTTTTAAATATTTATGTTGTTATTTTCGTTAATATCATTAATTAATTATTATTAATAAGCCAGCCAAAAGATGCTTGTGAATATTGTAGGATAATTTGATTTTATAATAACATATACGCGACTTATTGTTCATTGCAATTAACATTCCATTTTATCAATTGCATCAATATTGTATCAATATTATATTAATTTTCTTCAATTATATAAATATTATTAGATTAATATTACTTTTTTTCGAAATACTGAACGCTAATGTTTAAAATTATTATTAATACTAACAAATAAATTTTGTAACTGCGAAATCTGAGATTTGATTGACAAGACGTAGAAGGGTAACACTAGTATATCCAATAGAATACACGTTTGAACATTTTAGTATCCCATGTGAATTAGGTGAGGATGTGAATTAGCAAAATTTTAAACGATATAAATATTCTGTTTTTTTTAGAAACTACTTACGAAAATTCATGACCAAAAAGTTACTAATAGAAATGTCTATCTGATTTTATATTTATATAGGTATTTTAGTAAAGTATCTACATAATTTATAACAAAACACATTATTTTAAAAACACAAGCTCTCGGAATGGGATTGATATTCAGTAATAAACAAAGCAGTTGGAACAAGGGCGCGCACAATTATCACGTACGCGTTTATTACATAAATAATAATTTTACCGTAAAACCATCATGAAACTTCAGTGTACCTCACATATATAATTTCAACACGTCCCGAGCTCTTAGTGTTGTGTAACAAGAGGCCAATTACGAAAGATTTATGCCATGAACATAATTAACTTAGGCCGAACGTTGTTCACTAAGAAAGCAATTGTGCGTGTATCTGTACATTTATAGTGCACTGAAATGCCTTTCGCAGCTAACTTTTTATTATTACTTATATATTTTCACAGAGATACTTTATTCTGTAGGAATATTTCAATTATAAACTCAGTCATAAAATATATCTAATTTATTCATTTACACTGTCACGTGCAATTTTAAAGCAGCTTTTAAGCTTCTAATGTCGTGCTTTGTGCTGAGTTATTAAAACAATATCAACTAAAATTAGTATTATTAACTAAATTATATGTCATATCATAATTAATTAAGTGTAATTTAAAGATTGCAATCATATTATTATGATTAATCGTTAAAGAGATCCAAGCGGCACGCAAAACAGTCGTTCAGTAATGTCAAAGATGGCGACTAGATACTTGTACATTTAATTGTATTAAATCGTTAGGCAGAAGGCGCACTGCCAATCAACTAATGCAGCATGCGAACACGGCACGCAACTACGAAAAATTAGCCGGTCGCGATATTTTATTAAAACGTATGTGGGGTTATTGATCTTATTTAAAAAGTTATGTGAATTAGGGTATAAAGTAAAGAAATGAATCTTTGAATGGTTGAAAACCTTTTAGGAAGGCTTCGATTTTATTTTCTATAATTATTAAATATTTGTATTGTTCATACAAATCATTGCCTTTGTTTAATTAAAAGAAGATGTGATGTGATCATTCTTCTTTAACTCTTAAACCCTCCCATCCTTACTCACATATTAAAGTATTATTGTAGTATGCGTAATATTATTATGGAGGAAAAAGGTTAACGTGAAACTGTCAAAAGCTTTTTAAAAATATAATAATATATGAAGTTACATAAAACTAAATAGCCAGTAATTACAGGGCTCAGTGTAGTATAGGGAAGTAGATTATTTGAATTCACACAGTAAATCACTATCATATCAATATCTAAAATATCAATCTCACTACCCTCTGTTTGAGTATAGTCTTAAGATACTGACTCATGGTATACAAAATGAGATTCCAGCAAATCCCATAGAACTCCTATAGAATACACTGGTGTTTGTATAGAGAAGCGTGCGCGCGCACGTGGCCGAATGATTGTGTTTGCTTTACAATGTTCAAACAACATATTAATTTGGTACTTTTTGTTGGGAAAATGACTTTCGGAAACCATTTTAGATGTATTAGATGGATTGATTAAGTGATTACCACAAACCTTGTAATGTATACATTTAATCAAAGTTAATTAATAGCGAAAATAATAAATGATATGAGAAAATCAATCATTAGGGATATATTATAAGTTGGTAATAAAGCTCTCTAGAAGGGCAGTGGTAGCACAGCGGTAACGCGTTCAGTTAAAGAATCGAGTAAAGTGGGTTCAAATCTCGGTTCTTGCACTGTTGGTATTCTCATGGGCGATCCCATTGTAAGGAGCTGTATGTTTGAGACAACCTAGCAAGTTTTTGAAAAACATGTGAAGTTCGCAACCCGCACTCGCCAGCGTGGTTGGACTATGGTGAACTTGATAACCTTCACACTAAAGGGAGGCTCGTGCCCAGCAGTGGAATGTTAAAAAAAGCTTAGTACATACAACTCTATTAAAAAGCTGGTATTCTTTCCTATTATACAAAGTTTTTGTATATAATATTGTTTGGCATCATTTAGTATGCAAATAAAATATTCTGGTACATATATCTTGCGAGGTGCAAGTACAATAATAATAAAAATATCTGCACAACTCGAGTCGCGCTCGCTTTGTCGCGAATGTATAAATCACTGCACTTCTGTCTTCTTTATGTCCTCCGCCTTATTTTATTTCATACAAGTTTATTGTTTTTTAAAGAAATGTAATTTAACGAACTTGGTTTGGCAAAAGTTTGTATTCAGCACATTTATTGATATAACCGATGTATAAGTACTATCAGTTACTCGTATCGCCAATTTTTACGTAACGTTTCTAAATGCCACCTAGTTCTTTGAAATATTCCGATCATTTTAAACTGGTCTCTAATTGTAAAGTATGTACTTTGTTTCCGAAGCAATACGTATTTAAAGGCTAATTTATATTAATATAGGATACGACATGGGTAGGAAAGCATGTATTTATTTAAATTGCGATTATGTGACAGATACTACTAAACTATTAAGTCATTGCTGATTAATAGCACCAAACTCATTTTAATCTACAGTGCAGTTCTACACCTGCATATAATAAAATTCTAACTTAGTGAATTCTCTACATTGAATATTTTTTGGAAATTCTTATTGAAATAGTCATTATTAACGATAGAGAGAATATTTTGTTTTTAGAATTTTTGTCAGTCTGTCTGTCTGTGACCGCATCACGAGAAAACTTCTGAACGGATTTTGATGAAATTTGGTGTAGTGATAGCTGGTTCTCCAGGTCAATATTTAGGATATTTTTTAATGCAGGAAAATATCTCATTTCTAAGAAATCTTTACTAACTCTCAAAACGTATCTAGGAACGAGCCCGAGCACTAGTCTATTAAAAGGTTGAAAAAGTTCATTTTTAATCTTTTAATAGAAAAGTCTATTTTCTATTTTTAATAAAGATTAAAAGATTAAAATATAGAAATTTGTCTCTTTCCTTAATACCGAAAAAATGATTGTAGGTATGACATACTGTAAAAATTAAAAATAATTAATTTAAGCGAATTGTAAAGTACCTAGACCCGAAATAGGTAATTAGTATTTTTTTAACCCTCCACTAATTCCCATGAGATTGAATCCCATGCGGCGCTGGTAGCCACTGCTTAGTCTCTCCTGAGGGACCCGCCCCAATGTGAACTTGAAAAATATACCCGTTGGAGCGATATAACTAACAAGTAGTTTACCTTTGTTTTGTTAAATTCTTTATTCATTTACACTTTACAATTGACTTTTAATTGTACTTACTTTGCTTACACTTTTTTAATTTTTCATTGGTTTAAAACTTTCCTTGAAATATATCTGTTTTTATTATATATTTTTCTCTTTCTAAGTCTTTATCTCTTCTAATTTAAATGTAAACGATGTTGTAGCTCAAATCTTTTAAAGAAAAACATGTTCATCCTTAATGACATAGAATTAAAGACGACTTTGTTTAAATAAAATTTTTACTCTATTAAAAAAATAAGTAACAAAAATATATTCTTATATAAGATACTTTTTTAAGCAAATATAAATTATTAAATACTAGCGGTGCCCGCGGCTTCGCTCGCGCTAAGAGTGAATAAAATAAACATTTTTGCTTATATACTGTTACTTATAATGTACCAAGGACTGATTCCCCATTTAAAGTTCTGGCCCTCTTAATTTGTATTGCAGAGCATTATTTCAGTGTCACGCAAAATATTTCAATAGAATTAAATTTCCCATACAAACTTAGCCACCCCCTTTAACCCCCAATGGGGGTGAATTTCGAAAAACCCTGAAATACGTGTTTCATCATTTGTACTAAAAAGCATTAATTCAAAGTTTCATGCAAAAATGTGCAATAAAAATATTTTTCTCATACAAACTTTGCCACCCCTTTTAACCCTTTTAGGGGTTGAATTTCCAAAAAATAATATGCCTATTTCCTTCTCATGAATGCAAACTATCGACATACCAAATTTCAGCAAAATCGGTTGGGTGGTTTAGGCGTGAAAAGGTAACAGACAGACAGACAGAAAGACAGAGTTACTTTCGCATTTATAATATTAGTATGGATGATCTCTAATAGAAATAACACCTGATGTCTTTTCATCCACATGCGACCCTAAGTCATTTAGGTCCTTAAATACCTTCCTATGACCCTTAAATACTTATTACAAAACGGCCTGCACAAAATCCAAATAAATCCTTTGCACAAAAGATGATAATACCCCTCTATTTCATATTCGATTAAATATTCTATACAGGGTGAAAAATCTATCATGGATTTTGGGGATTGAAGAAGCTAATTTCGTTTTTTGAATACACATAATATAAAGCTTAATAATAACTTATTGTAGGAACATCCTAAAATATCTGAAATTCTTTTTTGGTAGTATCATTTTACTTTTCAATATTAATTATATATTATTGAAACCTAGATAAAAATATATTCATGCTACTCTCCAGCTTTTCGATAAAAATCAATCCACAAAAACACCAACAAGTACAAAATGATATCATAACATATATAAAAAATATTGATAACATATTGTAAGTATTCCTATATTCTGTCAATAGTTTGAAGTTGGAGAGTGAACTAACAAAAACATGTGTACGAACTTCGGCAAAGAATAAATTATATATAGTGCACTAGGATTATTGCACAGGCTGAGGGTGACCAGTAATTAGATATTAATAGATAAACGGAAAGACACGTGTAGGGTACATCAAGTTATTGTAGGGGAGAAACTTTCCAAGTCTCAGAAAAATTGTTTTACGAGAGGGATATCCGAGGATATTGATAAATTATATCGAAAAAAATTTTTTATAAGTTATAACTTTAGATTTTTGATATGACTTATTAAATGTATAAAAAATAAACTTTATCCATAAATAATGGTCGAATATTATATAACACTAGCAGTACCCGCGGCTTCGCCCGCGTTAATTTTTTAAATATTAGGAGTCAATCCCGCGGGAACTCCGGGATAAAAAGTAGCCTATATGTTATTCTGGGTCTTCAGCTACCTACATACCAAATTTCATTGTAATCGGTTCAGTAGTATTTGCGTGAAAGAGTAACAAACATCCATACTCACAAACTTTCGCATTTATAATATTAGTAGGATAGGTAATACCTAAATTTTTGAGGTATTTGAGACTAGCTAAGAACAACGAAATAACTATAGGTAAATATGAATTTAAAAAAACTAATAAAACTTATATAACATTATATAAGAATATTACATAAAAAATTATGTAATATTAATTGTAGACACAATATGAAGCTTGGATTAACTTATTCTTATATAGTTAATCCTCAAAGCAAAAATATATAAAATAGTTATAAAAGTTTACCAATAGTTATATAGTTTACCTAAATCTAAGTCTGAAAAATTGATGTAAACACAAGCTATTTACAAAACCGTAAAAAATTAAGTTGTCCAAAGCTTCATTTTAGAACTATGCAAATGCGTTTTAGTATAGATGATAAAATACGATTAAGTATTAAAGGGTGCATAAATTAGCAAAAAAGCAATAACTTGATGAAGACAAAAATTATCTTATCTAGACGCGGATTTTTAATTAATTTAATATGCGTAATCTCGCCCAAGTAATGGCGTCGCTACGATATACAAGTTACGGTATACTATTACAATAATTAAAAATATTTAAATAACCGCCTAGCGATAAACAATGGTTGACTAACGTTTTAAGTGAAATGCGTATATCACGTAAAAATATTCGATTAAATTTTTTAACTTAGATGTACCTATATACTATTTATCCCTTTTTTAACGTCCCACTGCTGGGCACGGGTCTCCTTTCAATAAGACGGGGATCAGGCTATAGTTCACCACGCTGGTCAATTGCGCGTTTGTGGACTTTACACGTCTTTCAAAATCTTGTTAGATTCTCTTAGACATGCAAGTGGTATGATTCGCACATGTTAATTTAGATTTTAGAATACGTGTGAATGATTAGATGTTATACTGACTGATGTTAATTTTGAAGTCAAAATAACCTTAAATAGATACATAATATTCGATATATCTATCAATTTGTAAACATAATCAAAATACCGTTCGAAAGTCCATTGCAAAGGCAAGATAAACCTGTCCGTCCTGGCTGGCACTGACTCCAAAATTAACTAAGTTCTTAAACGTATTATTTTTTACTTTTTAGTTAAATAATTTATGTTTTGAGACATTGTCTAGTTTATTCTTTTTGTCACAGAACACTGTGATGTACAATAAAATGTGTATAAATAAAATAAGATAATGTTAACTATTTAAATTAACAACAAAATGATTTTTCAGCCGATAGTCTACGAAGGACAAGATAAGAACCCAGAAATGTGCAGAGTGTTGCTCACCCACGAAGTCATGTGCAGGTAATACATTATTTTATTCAAAACTATCGACAAATAAATATTGCTTGTCATGCCATATCTCTACTATCGACTTCTTAGAACATGTCATAATATGATAGATATTAATGATATACTTTTGAGCTACTCAGACTTATCTTGTTGAACAATTAAAAATTCCACCCCCCTCTAATTTGATTAAACTGCCACGATTTGTACAATACAGTAGAAACGTTAACGTTTGTCACAATAACAGTAAACAAAGCGCTTCATTTGCGGTACAATATTTCAAACTCAATTCCAGCGGCTGCGTAATTACAAAACTCTAGGAACGTCGCGAAACAACAAGTGAATGTCCTTATTAATTTAACCATTTGTTTGGGGTGGTTTTTCCGGTCGTAACTGTAACGCGTCTCGCCGCTGCACGCATGTGTGTATTGTGACAACAAACCGTGTCTGTGTGAGCAATTAAAATTTTATTCTACCTTAGACGTACTATGTCCATCTCATGTCACGCGATATGTGTGTCCCTTTCTCTCGTCTTCAGGGGAGGAGTCTCGGGGGAGTCTGTCCTTTCAATGTCTTTGCCCTTTGCGTCAAGGAGTCGCGATAGGGTGCGTGCACCCAACGTCGTTAACTTAACCTGGATACGGCTTCCTTGTTTTATTTTATTATATTAATTTTCAAGGCTGCTTTAGCATATGAAGTTTCTTAGGAGTTTGTTTGTAGGCCATACTAACTACTTATTAGTATTACTGTTTTTGAGATAAGCAAGCAATATTTTTAAGATAAACGAATAACTAAGATATATATAATATATTGAATACGTCTATATTGTTTTGGTTGAAATTTATCTTTGAAGGTTAGCAGAATTCTGATGTACAGAGTTAAAGTAAAATAGGTATTTTATTATGGATATTGCCTAATCGCTAAGTCCTTACATAAATAACTCAGGTCAGGTATGAATATGTAAGCTCATAATCTACGATTAATAAGCACTTGTTTTTTTTTAGTATTCACAGAGAGATATGTACAAACACCTCTCTTTCATTATATAGAGAATAACATGTATTTACTTAAATTTGTTTAGGTTTACAAAAGATATTTAAAAAAAATATGGGCAGGTAAAGTATGCACTAAGCAAGTACTAGGATTAATATATTCTTTTTTTCAGTCGCTGTTGTGACAAGAAAAGTTGCGGTAATAGAAATGAGACACCATCAGACCCAGTAATTATTGATCGGTAAGTCAATTATTTAATAAATGAAATTATTAATAAAAAAAAAGAAAAGGAAAGAAAACTTTTATTACAAGTAATTTAATAAGATAAATAAAAAAAAAATAAACAAAATCAAACATATTACGTATAAATACAATAACGAAGCTTAACTGACATCTATAAATCGATGGAGATAAATAAAGTTGATGTGTTTGTTTGTAAAATTAAGATTCTTACTTAATGTATATATATACCTATATGTATATAACTACGTGTAATATAATATACGGTATGTATATTATATACCTACAACGAACGACGACGACGGACGAATCCGAGCAAAGCGAAGGCGAATCTCTAGTATGAAAAAACAACTACTTATTTAAGCATGCTTGTTCTATAAAACTATAAAACTAAAATAATATTCAAACATATATTTTTTATTTCCTGAGTACCGAATTACTGAATATACATACCTAATACATAAAAGAAGAACAGTTGGCAATTTCTGAGATTGTTTTTCTAAATAATAGTAAAATTCTATTATTAAATTGTATTCATAGTCTCCTCCGAACACACTTAGCATTGACAAATGTATTTTTGTGATATGAAACTTTATGAGTTTGTAAGTTTTCCGACAATTTTTATGATAAAACAGCTATTTATATTTTTTTAGTAAACGAAAACTTGAATACTTTTTCCTTTTAAAGTTTTTTGACACTATTTCTTTCTTGTTCTCATAGTTACCTATGTATTTTATATTTTTTATAGAATACAATAAAATATGTACCTATAGGGAAGTTTATTTCGATTTAAAATAAGTAAATAAGTGGTAAACAAAAATGTTTGATAGCAAAACCCCAAATTCATAATCAAAACTCACAAAACTTTGGACAAAGCTATTGTTTCTCCAAAAATAGAGCCCACAATTTGCTCTTATAGCTATACCAGTAATTGCCTGACATCTCACGCTGAGTCATTCACCGGGATTCGATGGAGGAAGCTAATCAGACTGACAAATATCGAAATTTCAATAGAGTGAGCACTATCCAAAGGTGAGGGTAGGTACCTTGCTGCTTTTATTTCGCGTCCTTTTTCGGGAATTCAATTGAGATAGGCGTCTCCCGTTCCGAACATCGCTCGATATTTGCAGTTTAGGGTTGAAAAATTTGGCTATTATGAATTCTAGATTAATATATTACTGTAAAATAACCTTTCATTTAAGATTTTCCTCTAACTTATATCTCAAATTATTTTTTGCAGATTACATAATGTATATTTGATATAGAATTCATAATGGATATTAGTTATACGTACACATATATGTAGGTAAAATGTAAATACTTAAAAGAGAAAAATGTGTATGGATTAAGCAACGTCATTAAATATAATATATTAATACATTCCTTAGTTATATTGAATTACCACACTGCGCCTTTTCTAAATGTAAATTCGTTGACAACCCTACCAATTCGTTTGTCGGTTTTGTAATTCGCTCGATTCAAATTTTTTGTACCTTGGAAACAAAAAAATTCAATGACGGCCTTTGTGTGCGAACTTTCCTTTGCTTTTCGACGGGGCATGAAGTTGATCCTGGAATTTCACAACCACGAATAAACTTGCGATATTGCGCCGTTTGATGTGTGGAAATTAAACTCTGCACCGTGTCAGTTATTCATAATCAGAGAAAAGGCCGAAATAGGGTATAAAATAACGATGAATATTTATAGTCCATTATAATATATTTGAGTATCGACGTATTATGAAAAATATAATCAACTTCAATACGACGTTTTATGGCAAATTGTTGATATCCGCCAAGACTAAAGTCAGTGTCACGTCATATTAATCCATCAGGCATCCGCCTCGCCCATGTAACGTACACTCGCGAACTAATGCCATAATTGAAATTGTGCAATTGCGTGCGAAACGCCGGCAACGAATTCATTATCTTGCTTTTTGCATTCGTGAGTAGCGCTTTTTTGTACGGTACGCTGTCCAAAATAATAAGTTTTGTTGATGTTTTAATTATTTTATGCGTCATAATGGATAACTTGCCAAATGAAAACGTCTTCCTTTACATATTAAGCCCGTATAACAAGCTATGTGTTATTTTTTAATATAGCAAACTATACATTTTCATTTTTCTTCATGTCTTGAATATATTTTAGAAATATTTAAATATTTAATGACTCAGTAGAGTTAAAAAGCATAGCAAAGCCACAGAGTACGAGTGCTTGAGTATCGATAACCGAGCGAATAACTGACGTAACGGTAAAAGCAGCCAACAATCCTGAACCCTTCGAATCAGCAGCAATTTGTTAAGTGGATTTTTGCCCGAGACACGATCGCGGCTCGTTGCGCTTCTGTACACAATTTCATTATCTCTGCCCGCCTGCCCGCCTACCGCCGCTCGCGCCCGAGTCTACTATTAACTTATGCGATGCTGTATTCAGCTATGGAAATTTTCACTGAACATATTTTTTACAGCTTTTTTTAAACAAAAACACGCTTGCCATTTAATAAAATGTAGTTATTTAAATCTACCATGATATATTTTTCGTATTTTTTATATATTGATATGTAAAAAGAAACGTTAATTCTATTATGAATATACTCGTAAGAAGTAGAATATATATAAATTAAAAGCTTTTAGTGCCAATACCACACGACCCCTTCAAATTGTATCAATCTATAGAGGTGCAATTACAATCACAATTTCGATAGGGTGCAGGTAGTACTTTAAGAGATGGACTTTCCAAATCAATTCCGACCCACGCAATGTCCCATCCACGCAATCACTTAAGGATTTTATGAAGCGTAATGATTAAGATGCTTTGTAGTGCTTCAATTTAAAGCGATAGTTTAGGGGCATTAAACCATACTCATGTTAAACATATTGTGACCGGAATAGCTATTAACGGATTAAATGGTGGATTCGAAAGTTGTTTCTTTATTGAAAAAGGGTAGCTTATTGAGTACAAGTATTTGTTATAAGCAATTAAAAAATCGATCTTATCTATACATACATATAAATAAAATTAAAGTGTCTGTTTTTAATTTCAAATTAACAGCTTTTCACAATTAATGCATATGAAACTACATACATTTTTGTCTGCCTCTCTGTATGTTTGTTCCGGCTAATTCCTGAAACGGCTGGACCGATTTTGACGAGTTTTTCACTTGGAGGTAGCTACTGTTATAAGGCGTACTTAGGCTACTTTTTAACCGACTTCATATAATCAACTCCTAGATACCTAATAGTAGCTTATGAATTACTATTTTAGGTCATGATTTATTTGTATTCTAATTAGTGTTAGTGTGTTTTTTCTTTAGCTTTCGCTTTTTGGTTAGTTTTCGCTTTTATAGCAGTAAATGGGACTACGATTAGGCTTGGATTGAGTCGAATTTCAATATAAATCATTATTCTTATAAACATACTAATTTATTCAAAAAGTAATCTCGCAGTAACTCTTTAAATATACGCGCCCAGTCTCAATAAAATGAAAGGTGAGACCTGATATTTTTGGTTTCTAATTAAAATGTGTTTATCACACTTTCTACAATAGTAATTATTTTAAAACTTTCGTAAATGTTGACATTTATCGTTTAAATATTGCCTTCTACTAATAGGTAAATGATATGTAAAGAAAAAACGAGTGACTCTGAACTTATTCGACATATGGGTGGCATCTATATTACAATGGGATCTTTACACCCTATTTCGGGAGCGACAAAATCGATTCCCAATTCGATATGACCCTCTCATGGTCGTTACTAGGATAGAAAATTTTATTGACATTAATAAGGCGCACAACACTATTAAACTCTAAAATCGAATCTCGTTTATATGAACCTAAATAAATTGCTTTTTGCATGTAAAAATTCTTATCACATCGTTGTTTAAAGAAGTCCTTATCTTTACTTAAAACTTTAGAGATTTCATAAGACCGCAATGAAAAATCTATTTGGCAGGCAAAATTCTAATTTTACATTAGGGAAATGTTACGTTCTAAAACGGAGGTTTTCCCTTCCTGCAGTTTTCCGGTAATTTTCGGTCCTGTGAACAGTGGTGGGAGCGAATCACTGCTATTATATTATCTCATTAGATACGCCGCGCCGCCGTGCGCCTCTCTTTTCTTTTCGCCAAATAAATTTGTTTCTGAGCGGCTGATTTCTCTATTACGTTTTTGATACTTACTGCTTCAAATAAATCTGTTTTGTTTATTCGAACCGTAATACTTTTTTAGTTTCGTTATTTTTAAATAGATGAATTTAATAAAAATAAGTACCTTAAATTGACTATAAATGTCTAAATAATTCTAAATATTTCTTAAATATCAAATTGATGAAAATATTGAATGAACGTAGTATACAGTCGATTTTTAACTATTAATATGTATTTTGAAAGGAAAACAATAATATGAGTGGCTTTAACCATAGCCAATAAATTCATATTACAAATAGTTTGCAAACACAAGTTTATTGGTGCGCGAACCGAACAGGTTTGCCGTTCCACAGCTAAAGTTTCGATAACTTCATAAGTCTTTAATAATAGGTTTGCACTTCCTTTTACAAGGACGTACTGAAATAACTTTTGAGATTATTTAAGATTGTTCTTAGAATATGTTACTTAAATTAAGCTTTTAATATAACTTGTTTTTTTTTTTAATTTACATACTAGATAGGAACTATTTCTTATCATTTTAACAATTTATTCAAAAACATTAAGGCAAATCAGCATACAAAGTGAGACATAACGAAAAAATTCGACACACTTTCAGCGTAATGTAAACCAAAAAGAAAACTGGTCCCAAAAGCGTACCCTTGGGAGGGCCGCGCTCCGCAACGGCCCGATACAGACACGACGACTGGTGATTAGGCCCCTTATCCAAGAGATAGCGACAGAAACTGTACAAGACTTAGCAACTAGGACCGCTTTCTTATTTCCTTCGACCAAGCATTTTCTTACCGTGGACTTTATCTAATGCCTCAGTTTAACTTAAAATTTCTATATAATATTAACAAAGCTTTTAAAAATTCAAAGCTTTTAGCTACATTATTGTCGTGTATTTAAATAAATATTATATTGGAATTGCAATTTTTTTTCATTTTTAAGTGAATAAATCAATCCAGTGCAGTAATGAGACGTCTCATTTCTGATTTATGTTGGCATACACAGTACCCCCTGATTTTTCTACTCGATAAGTCCGGGTGACGATCGTAAATTGAAATATGATAGAGTCGAAGTAATAAGCTTCAGTAATCATATCGACCCTTCGGCTTTAGAAGTGAAATTTTGTAACGTTAAATATAATGTAAATTTATTCTTTTTCTAATACGTACGCTATATATATTTATGTACTAAGTGTTATTTGCCAGCGCTATATTATTATTTTTACTATAATGTATGTACATACAATGTATATGTATAACGTAGGAGACGTTATACATATATAAATTGGATGTTCATATAATATCATTCATTGAGACTTTTAAAACATCACTGTATCAAATAGCTACTGTCTCTGTTCTGAATTTAAATCTCATATAAATTATAAGTATGATACTTGAAAAAAATCACTGGCGGGCAGGGTAATGCCTAGTGTAACGATTGCAAACATGCTTTTTTTTAATCGAAAATTCCTTAGTTTCCAAGAATAGAATTACAGATTTTTACTCTTTAAATTCCGTCCGCCTACATTAATCTTAAATACACTTTTATACTAAACCATGTACAAGTCTTCTATCTCAATTTCGACCTCATTTCGGATTCCAATACGTGATTCGTCGGTTCGGAAATTATTCGGTGAAAATTCACCATCTCGTTAGAATGTGCGATCCGGTCGGGCGAGGCGAACCAACCGCTTGATAAATTGTCTGGAATAATAATGATGAATTGCAACTAGTCGGATCCTCGTGTTGTTTCTAATCTATGGACTGGTTTTTGCATTACCATCTTAAAAAATCAGAAAATTGTTTTACTTTAAATTGAATCTTCTTTAAGAACTTATATTCTATAAATAGATATACTACTACTAATAAGGTTGTAAAAGCTTACTACATATATAAATTAACATGACCTGACCGACCGATTTATGAACGCCCTAGGCGCTGTTCTTAGATGCTGAGGGTTTTATATCGTACCTATATCTAAAATAACTGAGGTAATCTATAGGACATGAGGTTCATATAGAAAAAATAATGTTCTGGTACTCGTATGTGTATTAGAAAAATAACATTTCTTTTTATTACATTACCTCGTTCGATATCGCTTCTAGAAAAATTCTAAAGAAAATCTATTTCACTTACATTTTTCCAGGTCAAAAAGTATTATAGTAAGGTAAACTATAATCTATCTGATTGCGAAATTTCATCCATTTGTGTTAAGCCGTTCTAACGTGATTAAGTAATAAACATCACTCAAATATGCAAACATCTAATACCTATTTATCATTTATTATATTCGAAAGATTTGCATAATTAATAATAATTATTAATAAGACATGAACTTTAGCACATTTAGGAACTATTAAAACATTTGTGTGTGAACATGTTAGTAAACCTATTTTTTAAAAAGCTACTCATAACGATGCGAACTTTCAAGTTGAATAATACTATGTAAGCATTATTATAAAATGTAATTATTAGAAAAAACAAAACCTCAAAAATTAATTTAAATTTCAATACAATTTGAATATTATTTAGCGATAATTCTATTAAGAGGACGACTCAGGCCCATTTAATTAGTGACAGGGTTTTATCTTTTTCTCTTTGCGTCTGTTCGCGAAGAAATTCGATTGTTGTATTGGGGGGCTTATGATATCTTGTTTAATATTAAGGAATGTTTTTCCATAATTTGATACACTTGAATCGAATGTTATTTGGTCTATATGAATAATGTTCTGAAGATATTGACTCGTACCTAAATGTTGTAAGTACTCTTAAAATCTATAATATTACGACTAGCTTTAAAAGTAAGTATTCAATAATTTGAAAAATATAATGCAAAATAATTATAAAATTTTATTTAATATATTATGTTTGAAGTAACATTAAACTAAACTTTGTAGAATGATACACAATAACAAGTACTTTATGCTAACTAACCTAAAATAAACAATGAATTTTCGTGAAGGCTTTGCGTGCTGTAAGTCAAATGGTGAACATATATTTAAATACTATGAAGACCTGTAAATAGTTCTAAGTAGCTTATAAAACTTAAAAGCTTATGTAAACTACTGACATAAAAAAAGTATAAAATTCTTAAACAAATTATAATTCTTTAAAAAAAAAACAAAACCGACTTCAAAACTACACCTATGACATATATTTACAAATATAAACTTAAACTAAAGATTTTAGTTGTAATCGTGTACAAAAAGATTATCAATAAACTAACTAGAAGACATACTAAAAGATTCCGACGAATTCAGAACCTCCTCCTTTTTTGAAGTTGGTTAAAAACGCTACCTACATTCTTTAGTAATAGGGACCGAATAAAAAAAGTTACAAACGATACATTTAATCGTATTTTAATTTGATTTTTATATATTTTCACTGGTTTAATTCTTATCGTATCATTTTAATAAATGTTATCATTAGAAAAATCTATTTCAAAGCAAAAGTCGTCATTCAAGTTCAATTATGGCGAGTGCCATATTCAATTAGGCATCAAGATTCAGGGGTAATCATGACTTTTTATTTGATTAATGGCTCTTCAATTTCGTATTCTAATTGAGGTTTTCGAATACACTAATATCACGTTTTAATATCCATTAGTTAAATGTCCTTTGATTTAATTTTATGAAAGAAAATTTTGATTTAATAACTGTGCTCTATATTTAACATTATGAACTTTACTTACCAGCTGATGGCAAACGTTGTTTTGCCATATAAACTTTGTTCAAACAAAAATATTAAAACTGCGATTATAAAATGGGGGGTGGGGGTAGAAGGAGGCATATTTTAATACCTACCAAATATACAAAAAAATATTATAAAATTTGGTCTAGCGGTTTCGGAGGAGTACGACCACAAACATCGTGATACGAATATGTATATTTATATATTAGATTAAATTATTGTTTCTTATATAGTCTGACAGAGTACAAAATCAATCGGAATATGATGTGTATAGTTAGACAGACAGCCCCCACTTACGAGGATGTGCATAGCTGTTAGTCCCCTTTGAAGCGCAAGACGTCAGCGCGTTTAAGCATCAATTAATTATTAAGAACCTTCCTTTGGCTCTTTGACGGCAACTGTACAACAATGTGGTAGTCTTGATTGCTGCTTTGTAAATTGCATTAGTTTCGCTTATGTTTTCACTTGTGCTTTGGAACATGTTGCATAACGATGCTTCTAAGTAATATTATATTTAAATATGGACGATACATTACTATTTCACAAATTATAATATTATATTTGATTAAATATTTACTTAAAATGTTGTTATGCTAAAGAAATAATAGATGGGCGGCACTTCATACAAAAACAAAAATTATTATTCTTACAGGAATATAGTTTATTATAGGAATTTAGTTTTTGATAAATGTTATTTAGTAATACAAATGGGAATGATAAATTCAGCAAAAATATTTTCATATTACCAACTATGACATGAAAGGTGAAAATGAAAATATCTTGACCAAGCACAGCGCTACAAGAATGGAGGGTAGTTGGGACGTATTTGAGCAAACATATCGTGGGTTGCCTTTGATGGCGGCGCCTTCAATTGTCACTGTAAATCCAATTTTCGCTTTATATCGCAGTCGGGGCGATGCAGTAATAGACTCGATATAATTCTTATAGAAAAGTAGTAAACCTGTAATATATATTGTACGAACTCACAAAAAAGTATTTAATTATAGAACTTGCTAATTTAACGTAAATTGTTAAAGCTACACGATATGATTGTATTTTTTTTGATATGTCGTTTAGATATAATGTGTTTATTTATATATCCAACCATTCACTAAGAGATTCTGAGCTAAGATGTGGACAGATGGACGAACATGGCAAAACTATAAGGGTCCCTATTGCTTGCTTAACCTTAAATACGACGAAATCTTAACTATTGATTTAACATTGGCCTGATATCGAGCAATATTCACTAAAAATTGAAAAGTAATGAGTATATACCTATTTTTTTAAACAAAATAACATTTATTAGGCTCGGTAAACAATGTTTTATTATATAAATTACATAAGTATAATTAATTACAATAATAATTACAAGTACAAAAGATAGTTATTAACCTAATATGTAACATTAACCTACAGTATATCCAACTTAAAGACATTACTGAAATATTGAAGAATGGATATTACCTAATAAAAAGTAATGTTATAGTCAATACGCCTACCTACTATGTTTGAATCTTTATTGCCGGAACATTCTTAAATGCAATAAATAAAGTTAAAAAGAAACTGGAATAGAAAAGTGCATTGTAACCGAGTTGAATATCCCGTTGATACAAAAAAGAAATTCGGTTATATTCGGCTGGGGGCGCTTAAATTGCATTGAGCTACCCATTAACGCCTTGTCAGATCGGATTGCGATTTATGTTTTGATAAATGAGATAAAATGCATTCGAAGTGCAGATACTGGGATCAGATGTAGCTAATCTTAGTGCATTTTCGACGTTGTTAGTAGCTTTTATTACATAAAACAAATGTTATAAATGTATACAAGTATTCATAGACATCTGTGATTTTTAAGCAGTATTTAATTATTTTTATACTCAATAGTATACCGAAACAAAAAATGTATCCTAAACTACAAAAAATAAAAAGAAATGAACTTCCTACAAAACCTCTGTAGCTATAGCTTTGCAATTTACACAAAAACTACAGGGCATTTGTTTTCGTTTGCTATACACTTTTTCCTATTGTCACGGCGAGTTAATGAAAGAATTAGCCTTCATTACAAGTGATACGATTCGTTAAAGAGCTCTCCGAACCTTACCGGGACGTGAGATCGTGTAATCTGTGATTAGATGCTATCGCCATATAAAATGCTGTTAGACCTTTGATTATATTGATTTTTTTGTAAGTAATGATTACGGGCTTAAGCTAAATATATAACTACTTAAATTATATGAGTTGTAACATTTTTTATCTATACTCTATCGGTCTTATTCATAAAAATCTCTTATTATAGGTTTACAATGTTCATTAGCTAAAATGCTCAATAGGCCTATTAAACGTTTCATAACTTTCTTTATTCATAACGGATCAATAAACGTCTCATAACTAAATGCTTGCTATAAGCTGGATTCGTTTTATTGTGTTGTCATTCTGATAAATTCATGGACAAAATGTCAAAAATACTGGTCTCAATGCTCCGTGAATCAGTTTGACATTTGATTTGACTTTTCCGCCAAAAGTAAATTAGTGAACAAAACAATTTTTTAACTATTGAAAAAGGAATAAAAGTAGCTAAAAAGAGAGACAGAAGTGCAAATAGGTTAGGCTAATAGCAGGTTAGTACAGAATTTAAACTTCAAGCTACATAAGTGTGTATTTGGTGTACTTTCTTAATCCTTTGTATTTCTACGTGTTTACTTAATATTTTCTCGCGCTTATTTCTTTCCGTAGCATTAATTATTATTGACGGAGTTGGTCAGGGTTGGTTGAGAGGGTTTCCGCCATTGAAAACAAAAATACAGATACTAACACAAACTCTAAAAAGCAGGCAGCATGGGAAGATTTATTCAACAGGTATAGTGTTTTTAAATAAATACAGTGCATTATTAGTGTAAATAAAGATTAAACTGTAATATTGTTCACAGTTTTCACTGCATGTGCAAAGGGAGCAAAAATTGAATATTACGAGATGAAAAATAAAATGCTTTAAAATAAAATATAATATATTTCTTTTATTAATTTACAATATTATATCATAGGTACTTTTAGAATACAATTTTTACAAACTTTGAATGTCTTATTTATTTATATCTAATCAAAATCCTAAAGTAAAAACCCAAAAATTTCAAGCTTCTAGTAAAAATGACATAATTTCAATACAAACTTTCATCCCCTATTTCAACCTCTTACATGCCGTTTTTCGCCTTAAAAAGTAGCCTGTGTCCTTTCTCAGGCTTTAGACTATCTGTGTACTTAATTTCATTTAAATCGGTTCAGTAGTTTTGGCGTGAAACCGCGACAGACAGACATTTACTTTCGAATTTATAATATTATATTAATAATTTATTATTTTTTCTATCCATAGTTAAAATGCTCATCAATAAATGCTCGCAGGAATGTACTGTTTCCTACTCTTCCTCTTTCACTCATATTAGTAGGTGCTGCAAAGCCATTCTCCTGAATAATATGAATGTCATCATCATTTTCTGAAATAAAATAACATTTGTAAAAAAAAATATTGCTTACATAAATAGTAATATACATGTGTTGATGTAAAGTTATGAATTATGATAATATGATTAAAATTACCTGGAACTGTGTCCTGATGATCTATTGGAATATTATGCAAAACTGCAAGAGCCACATATGTAGGTTTTACGTTACGCATGTGAACGGTGTCTCCATACAACAAGCTTTGAAACCGTTGCTTCCAAACACCAAAGCCAATGGCGGCTATAGTTTGGGGAGCTTGCATTATATCATATATGGTATCTTGGTTTGATACACAGCAAAAAAATAATTTTAAACAATGTTTTACAATTACGCAATGTCACTAGACACTAAATAAAATAATCTCACTTCAAGTTTAATCAAATTATCAGCTGTCACTGATGACAAGACGACCATCTTGTCCTTTATTAATGGTTTATAGTAGGCTTATAGTAGGCCTCAAGCTACTATAAGTTACAGAGCCGTTATTGAATACTTATAGAGCGTTTTAACACTATTGAACGTTTATGAATAATGTTTCTGAGAATTTGCTTATTAACAAGCTAATAAAGCTTCTATAATTTTTTATGAATAAGACCGTATATCTATACATATACATTCTGCCTTAGCTGAATCTATATATTAAATTTCTAATCAAAAAATTCTAAAAAATCTATATATTTTTAGAGAATTCTTTTGAAATAGTCATTATTATTAAAATTTTGTCGGTCTGTCTGTCTGTATCACGAGAAAACTACTGGACTGATTTTGATGAAATTTAGTATGATGATAGCGGAAGATCCAGGTTAACATATAGGATACTTTTTACTGTGGGAAAGTATGTAATTAGTGAGAAATATATACTAATTCTTAAAGGGAACCTAGTATAATATTTATTTTATAATATGATCTTTTTGAGAAAATAATCTTGTAATATTAAATAAGTCATCCTTTATGCATAAGTTTTGTGTATCTCGGAAACTGCTACAACGATTTGGTTCAAATTTTGTTGTTTTGTTTTTAAGTTTATTAATATTACATCTTTTCCATGTTATTTCCATGATAAAATAAAACTCCGAAAGAAGCTCGCGCAAGTACTTAAAGTATAATATAAATTTATAATGCTTGCTGATAAGTTTTACGAAATTAATTACTGTTTCATAGCCGAATTAGTAAATCAATAATAACCAACGTCATATTATTACAAAAGTAGATTAAAAAGGCGAAATTATATGTACGTATTATTGTAAATCCATTTAGTCCTAAGAATTTAAGCTGAATAGAATTAAGTTTTCTTAAATAAGTTGCTATTAATAAACGTACATGAGCGCGAAGCTCTGACTTTCAACTTTAATGCATTAATTAAGCCGTCCTGGCTCCTGCCCGATCCCCGAAAATCGTCGGGAAACTCTCTGTTTAAATTAGTGGCAGAATTAATTTTCTTTTTAATTCGTCTCCCAAATTCAAATAAGATTTCTTTTTTTTATTTTACCGCGCAACATAAAGGGTAGAGCAGGATACCGTTCAGCCATTCACCTTTAAACGCTAATTTCTTCTTCCCCTAAATACTGATTGGACAATATATTTAACAATGCTACCGACACGCTTCTCTGCGAAAAAATATATCTTACGAATTTACCTTTTTTCCTGCGCCGGGATTCCTTATTTTCTATGTGGACGGTAACAAAGGTCAGAAGATTCATGGGTAGTGCACGCGTTAATGAGTCTAATATAAATTAGTAGAAGGTCTTGTTTTGCTTGCACCAGATAGGGCTCTTAGTTTAACATTTTTGCAGTTATACAAGCGTATTATGGTACGCTGGCCGTAGAGCGCCTTAACGGAAGGTAGTTTGCTGCGCTGCCAGCCTCCCAAGATTAATGACATTACGTCAAGACGGTTTGTAAGAGACAACTTAAAAAAGTAAATAGTAATTAAGTATAAATATCAAATTTGTAAATCTGGAAATACAGTATCATAAAATTCATACAAAAAAAAAGAATTAATGTAGTAATTGTTTTTAATAACTGGACATCCTAAAATAAATAAAACGTCCCTCAAAAATTCACATACCAATGTTATTGAGTAGCCTATAAAGTTCTGGTAGAATAAGATAGAAAATTACACGTATGTATGAAGGGGATGTAGGGGCTGTAAGATCTTTGAAAATTCGATGGTATTTGCTTTCTTTTCATCGTTTTATCGCGGTCGTTATATTTTGATAGAGCAGTTCTGTAGGAACTCCGATATAACGTTTATGTTTTGGTTTTCGGTAATGTTGGTGTTTTTACTGAATACTCTTTTTTATCTGATATAAATCGTGATATAATTGTATTGAATTCAAAAGTTTTATTACACGTCATCATATAAATAAGACTGAAAAGGAATAAAAATGTATTAACATATTTATAGTTAATTTATTGTTATGTAATTATTAATTGTTAGGCCATTTATTGTTGTGAATTAATCATCTTTGTTGGTTATAATAAAAATTATAAAATTTATTTTTTGTAAAACCTAGTTTATTTATAATATTTTATTTAAAACTTAGTTTATTTATAACATTTTATTTATAAAAAAATCTCTCTAACCATTTTATAACATCTAAAATGTTGTAAGAATCCAAGTCAGTACGTGGACCTAAATGTACATACCTTAAAAGTTTTCGAGTGATAAATATCCTGGAGGGTTTCCGAATATAAAATTTGTACTGTCGTGAACAAAATCTTTAAGTAATATATATTTTAAATATGCCTAATACCTCGCAGAAATAATATTTCATATTAATTATTTATACATATATAAACAAGCGACTCAGCCTTGCTCCGCTCGAGTTAATACCTAGATATTTTAACGATTAGTATGGATTTCTTAGAAATCAGATATTTTCCAGTAGTAAAAAGTATCGTATATGTTGAACCAGATAACCAGATTCTGGAAATCTGTGCAATAATTTTCTCGTGATGCTATTAAAGACAGACAGACAGACAGACAGAAGGACAAAACTAAAAACTATATATAAAAAAATGTTTAATGTATAGATTTGCCGAAGTTTTTTTAAGGTTATTAAATATATGGGTTAAATGGGAAAGTAAGTTGTGCGTAAGCGTAGTCGTGCTATAATAACTTGGCGAGACCCTCTCGCGAAGATGGTACAGTGCGCATTGCAACTATATATTCCGATCGTCGTTCATGTTCGAATTGCGCTAACTGTAAAACATTTTAAATGCTATACCTATCTATATTATTAGTGCAAATCATATGTTTATCATTAACACCAATTATTCTTATTTAAGTACCTACTTCTGTTTTTGATTGTATTTTATAATGGGATCTTTATGGATTTATTTTTGAGTTACATAATAGTATGTAGTTTGTCATAAATCTAAATATATTAAAACGAAAGATCAGTCACTCACTCACTCATTCCCTCACTCATCACGAAATATCGAAAATTGCGGGTTTCGCGACAGGGCCGGATTAAGGAGGTCTACGGGACTCTCGCAAGTTTGAAACTATGAAAGTCTAATATATATGACACTAGGGGCTTACCCTCGCTTCGCTCGGGTTCGTCCCTAGATACATGTTGTATATATATACCTCGCACTGCCCGGGATATATTTGACTTGATTCTATTATGAATTACCTTTGTACGCACCATGGCAACGGTCATAACATGATACGCCAAACGCCGTTAATTTAAAAAAGTTTTTTTAAAATATACTATTGCATGTTATTCTTAAGAGATAGACATATGCCATCGCGGACTTTTTTGTAGACCTATATAAGATACACAATTCCACCATACATCCTTTTGTTATATCTCAAAGGGCTTAGGCAGTGTTTTCGTTGAAAGCTCCCAGACGGCTTAAACCTTCCTGGAGAACAATTCTATCCATTGGTGAAAACTGCATGAAAATCGGTGCAGTAGTTTTTGAGTTTATCGCGAACAGACCGACAGACGGACAGACGCGGCGGAGGACTTTGTTTTATAATATGTATAGATTTTACAGGTGTACAAAGAGCCTCAAATACATAACACATGTTTTGTTGTAATATCATCGATTCGTGCAATTAATAGTAACAGCTGAAATAAATATTATAATGCGTTACAAATTTTGTTAAATAAACCTTTTAATCTCCACCTCTATTGTGATATGATCAATAGAGTATATGAAAATGCGTCCGAATTTCCCAATAATAAATTATCTGCCTTGTCCGCTTACCTCGGGTTAACCGGCTTTTATAAACTACCCGGGTAATTTATAACTATTACCCGGCCAGAAACGATCACGTGATATCACTTTATAGCATATTCGCTTGGTAAATATGACCGCGATATACATAAGTACCTCGCGCTTTACATAAAATGGTGTACACGTTTAAAGTGGTTTTAGATTTTTGAATGCTCAGTTTAGTTTTATTTATTTAACAACTGCCAGTAGTTTTGACAAGTTAACTTTAGTATTGCCATCGTAGAATTAATGTTTATATTATTTGAAATTAATAAATAAATTGAAATCAATAGGTATATAATAATATTATGAAAATTACATATTTATTGACTAAAAATGTAAGATTTTTAATAAATTTTAGTACCATCCTTCTTAAAACTTTTACTTGCTTTAATACATTTGCAATATTACATACTTGAAAGTCTTCCAAGAGAATCCATAAAGACACTTGTTTTCTTAATACTAGCAAAACATAGAACTTAATAGCCCAACTATACGATTTTCGGTTAAAACTAAAACTTATTAATACTTTAATTTGCTTATCAAAACATTACCGAGGAAACAAACTATCTTACCTCGCTACAAGTACGTACTTAATGTAATCGCGCTCAATATCCTTTGTTCACTTTCAGACTCATTAAAAAGGCGATGCAATTTAATGAGTTGATAGTGTGCGTTAACCCTCGCAACGTTTGCGAATACGATTATTGATGAGAATCGAATTAGGACCTTAGTTTAAATGAGATAGAATCTAATTTTGTGTAGCGTCGTCCGTTCGTGTATTAGTATGTAGGGGTCGAAGATTAGTGGCCCACGCCTACTATCGGGAGCGCTGAGCGGCTGATGGTACCCTGGAGTGTAGTTACAATTAGAGCGGTGCCCACAATGAAGTGACGCGTAATGTTGGCCCTTGTCTTTGTATGTTGATTGCGCCAGAAAGAGGTCGGGCTGAATGCGCCGTTTTAACATGGTCTAGCTAATGCTTGTATTCAAATTGAATAATATAGCAGAATTCTAGATATATAATATACGCTTATGAGATTGTAGACTATAAGATAGTTTTGGGATGGTAATTCCTGTGAATCCGTCAAGATTTAACATGAGTTGTGGGTTCGATTTTTGCTTGAGGCTATAATTGAAAAAGCAGTTTCTTTAAGGTACCACATAATAGAGATGTACGTATTTCAAACAAAGCTATCTTATTTATAACATGATCATTCTGTTATATATAACGTAGTTTTATTATAATATATAATTTAGACATTTCATAACAATAATGTAATTAAAAAATATGCTTCGCGATATTATATTAAGTTCATGCTTGAATACAAAGTATAAAAAAACTAGTACTACTATACGTTTTAATAGTTAGTATAAATTTATCAGAGACTTAATATATTCCTGTAAAAAGTATCTTATATGCGTACCCGGATAATACGTTATCATCATACCAAATTTCATCAATATCTTTCCAGTGCTTTTCCATCATACGTTCTCAGACAGAAAGGTCAAACATGAAAACACAGAAAAAAAAGAAAAATTACAGATTCTACCCTTAACGACTATTTATTAAGATTTTCTGATTGACCAAGAGTTTCATTAAATATGTAGAAACTATAGATCTAAAAAATACCTTCGCAAAAACAGTTCCCACCTATTCATACGTAGGCCTTAAGATTTGTAGAGAGTTATGAATACAGCTATAACGGTTTATAAAGTAGGACTGTAGTCGTTGAAAAAAGCGGACGGTCGTAGGTATTTTTAGCCGAGCTTCGTAGCGGGGAAAAGCTTACAAGCCACTAGCGATTGGGCGATGTCAGCGAGCATTGTCAATTGGAAAATACACCGACTGCTTTTAGTTCGTTGCATGAGAAGTACTCGTATAATAAAACGCCTAGTCGTATTAAGTTTTAAGAATATTTGTAGCTTAATTATTTCATACAGAGTGAATATGAACGACCTTTGATTATAACGCTGCGGAATACATATGCTGGTTTCACTTGTAGAGCAAAGGATATTGGTTCGATTCCCGCGTTTTTCTAAAACTGTAAGCGAGTTTCTTGTAATAATATTATGTAGAATAGAGTTTTGATACCGGCGAAAAAAAAGTAATATGAAAATAACCATAGAAAATAACCATAGAAAAGTAAGTACTTAACTATGTTTAAGTCAATTTTTATTGCAAAAGCGTTTCAAAATTATTGCTAAAAATTTATTTTACACAATGAAAAAAATTAAGCTGCCATTCATTCAACCGACGACAATTAATCATATCTAAAGTCAAAACAAATGACCATGACCAGGGAATGGACCCATGACCCCAGTTGGAATCATTCCATCACACAAAAGTCGCCGATTTAATTTTCTCACATATAAAACAAAGTTAACAATTCAATTTACAACGTTCGTAGTTATCTAAAAGCGAAATAGTTATCAAAATAATTAAAGTGAAATAACCTTCGATATTTATTGTGAAGCTATCTCGTGTAGCATTTACAGAGGGCTATGAAAGGCAAGGTTTTATCGCGTTGCCATGGAAACGACGCTGCGTCGTCGCGATACCCTTCACTCGGCACATTGGAAAAACTACTCTAGCCTTTTATGTATGTACCTACAAGGTCTGCGTATATCAATACCGTCTTTTTGTAGAAAGTAATGTTTTTCGAAATTAAATTGTACCGACTTTATTACTTAAAAGTAATATTATTTTGTTTTTGTGTTATTACTGTCTTAGGATTGAAGATTTTGTCATTACAAATTTTAAATAGGCATTTCGACGAAATATCTGTGTTATATTTTAATTATTATACTTACTTCTAGACGCCAATAATCTAGCACTGAGAAAAAATAATAGATTTCTAATTTAAAGTATCTTTAACATTTAAATAAAGAATATAATGCATCCGTCACACTATGATGATATGGTAGTCTATTTACGCATCAGAGACGGGGACCAGTTAACCCTTGAATACGTTCGTACTGAAATATTAACGCTCGCTATAGGTACACGCGGAAAAACAAAGTCAAAAACTGGGCCCGCTATAGTCCCGTCGCACGAAATCAAAGAGTATTTACTAAGTAGATAAAACATTTTGATGTCATGAATAATAATAATAATAATATTTTTTACTGTCTATAAATTATTATAAATAATAAATATTGTAATTTCAATAAGTAAATATTTCAATATATAATGCCAGAAAAAAACATGTCTATAAAAATTAATTATTTTGGGCTTACCTCCTAATTAAAACTATTTTTTTATTGCTTTAAAATTTATGTTTTTTTTAAACGAATGATTTGTTAAACATATTATGTACAAACGCGTCTTTAGTATCAAGCTAACATACCTATACAATGCGTTTGCACATACTTTTAGGCAATCTTCCGGCTACTTAATCTTTGGCGTCCGCATGGCGTGTCGGTATTGAGTGGAGCGGGGCGTAGGGAGTCGCGGGCCCTGGGGACCGCCTCCCGAGGGAGCAGGGGGGCGAAAGGTTAAAAGGGAAAAGTTATAAGAGACCGCTTGTTGTCAGTGCGAGTTCTTCGCGAACGTTCGATTGCCGAATGTGGTTTTGCCTTTCAATGTTTTCTATTGCTTGTTCCATTTCCTTCTATTGTTATTGCCTGTAGTTTAGGAATTAGGATTCACTGTAACTGGAACTGACCTACTTAGAAGTTTAGCGCTTATTATTATAATACGTTTAAAGTTTAGTACTCTATTTATTTTAAGAAATTCAATTTTAATATTCGTATTTCATAGAAAATATAAATAATTATAATGAATTTAAAAAATATTATTAAAAAAATAGGAGTCGTATTGAAAAGAATATATAAAAATATTTACTTTAAAACTATTTCAAAGGAACATCCATGCAAATAAACATAGTATAGAAGGCGGGAGTGTGGGGCGGGTGGCATTCAAGTGTTCAGACTTGAAAGACCCCCGCCTCCTCACCGCGACTTAATGCCGTAGTAGATTTTTTCCGACGTATAGTGCGGAATATGCGAGTAAAATAAAACTATAAAAAGTAAGCGTTTTATACAAAATAATGAACCAATTTCATTGCTATAAAGCTTCTTTTCAAAGTGTAATATCTTTCGAGACCTAAATATTACAAGGTTTTTATACTTTAGTACCGAGATATACTTTGTTATTGACTTATAAGACTTAGTTGGGTGCTTATTTTTGGTTTCATTTTAAGTTGTTCTATAAAGACTTTCAGAATGATAAAGAATAAAAAATATTCTTTTAAGTCTCATAGTAATGGACTTTCAAGATATGTATAGTAACGTTTGACCTTTCCTTAGAAAAACTGAAATATTTTTGTTAAAAATCGCCAATGTCGCTTACAACGTTTAGTTTGAAATCAAAAGATAAGCTTTAACGGATAGGGCTATATAATATACGAGAAGGGATGAAAACCAGGGGTAGTTTTTACGACGAAAAATACAGTTACCTTTCTGTTCGTGATGCGATAGGTAAATATTTTCTATATAGGCGGGCGCTTTTATTGGAAATGGTTTGATTTTGTCGCAGTCTTTCTTACGCAACTACGGTTAGAATTTTTTTTGTTCGATTGCAGTGCTCTATTTTTGAACAAGTCTTTTGTGTTTCATCCCTATTTTCTTTTATAAAATTGCATACCACTTTTACTAGACTATACCTTTATATTTTTGTTATATCAGTAAAATAGTATTCATACATATATGTATCTATCTAATTGAAAGATATAAACTTAGGTCATAAATTATAAGTTGGCTCTCATTTATTTACACTTGTCGAGTTGCTAGCTGAGTGAAAGCGAATATGTCTTAATTTGCTATCTCACTTTATAGTTAAATAAATCGTTCAAAACTTTAAAATTATTCAATGATGGCTTAAAATCAAAATCACTTATTCATAGTTACGTAAAAAAAATTATATGAATCCTTATTCATATATCCATACTTGTATGTAGTAAATCTAAATAATACTAATTTTAAAGCCTTTATTAGATCATTACATTTATTAAACAGTTATACTCTTTCATTAGTACTTCTTTGTTCACAGCACATAAGACAACGTAGTCGTAAATTACAACTCGCCTCGTATAAATTAGCACCTGTCGAGACTCGAGCAGTGTGAACACTGTATGTGTCTACGGTAAAGTCGGAATTCGGTTAAGCTGCAAAAGTCATATAAATGATCTACAAATCTGATGAATACTAAGTTTTAGAGTTAATGTAAACAATTTTGTATATAAATTTTTGATTTTATATGGGTATTTTTTTTAGCCAAAAATAACAAAAAAATATTATGTTTATTTTATTTTTTATTATGAAATGACATTGTGGCTGCTAAGTAGTATCATTATAATTTTCGTACATTTTAATTGAACTTTAAGTCAAAAGCGCTATTGCGTATTATACGAGGTCTGTTCAAAAAGAAAGGTGAATTTTGAATTTTTTTGAAAAGTATTTATTTATTCATCTATATTCATTTTGTCCCCTTCAAAGTAATCCCCCTCAGATTTAATGCACTTATGCCAGCGCTTCTTCCAATCCTCGAAGCACTTCTGAAATGCGCTTTTCGGTATGTCCATTAGCTCGTTCTTCGATTCTGACTTTATTTCATTAATTGTGGCAAAACGCTTTCCTTTCATTGGTCTCTTCAGTTTTGGGAATAGGCAAAAGTCGCAGGGAGCCAAATCTGGTGAATACGGAGGTTGACGCATTATTACTGTGTAGTTATTGGCCAAAAAATCACGAACAAACATTATCGTGATGCAGAATCCATGATTTGTTTTTCCACAACTCCGGTTGTTTGAGCCGTATTGCTTCACGCAAACGTTGCATAACATCCTTGTAGTATTCCTTATAAATCGTACGACCTGTTGGCAAGAACTTATGATGCACCACGCCATTGTAATCGAAGAAAACAGTGAGTAAAACCTTCACATTTGATCGAACTTGGCGTGCTTTTTTCGATCTTGGCTCATCTGGCCGCTTCCATTGGGATGATTGGGCCTTGGTTTCGACATCATAACCATATACCCACGTTTCGTTACCAGTAATGACCCTTTTGAGCATACCTGGATCGTCTTTGACGTCATTCAACAACTCCTGAGCGATACCAATGCGACGTTGCTTTTGCTCAAAATTTTGCAACCTTAGCTGCCACACGTTTCATGCCTAAAACATTTGAGAAAATTGCATGGCATAAGCCGATTGATATGCCAACATCTTCTGTAACTTCCCTAATAGTGATTCGATGATTTTCCAAAACAATTTTTCTCACTGTTTCGATGTTTTCTTCGATTGTTGACGAGGTTATAACTTCAGGACGCTCATCGTCATCAACATCTTCTCGGCCTTCTGTAAATCGCTTATACCACTTATAAACTTTTTTTGAGACAAAATGAATTCGCCGAATGTCACAGTCAACATTTCAAATGCCTTGGATCACTTTATTCCATTTTTAATGCAAAATTTAATACATATTCTTTGATCCATTTTTTTCAAAAGTCATAAATCGAAGAACACACAAAAACGTAACTAACCTTTTCGGTTGTCAACAACAAACTACTAATCCAAATTAGCTGATAATGCCAACATATGATAAACATATATGTACCAATATAACAAGAAAAAAAATTCAACAATCGAATGTACACAGCCCGCGAAAATTCAAAATTCACCTTTTCTTTTGAACAGACTATGTATAAGTACATTTGCTTAAATCATGACGATAATGATTCATAGTTAAAAAAATTGTACAATTAAATTATATGAATGTCATAAAATATTATTTGCCTGAACTGGCAATACATACTTTTCAAGTACTTTTCACAACTTTAAAGGTAGAGATTTTTTGGACCCGCCCGCTTTTATTGGCGTAAGTTAAAATATACAGATTTTTTTATAATAAATAAAAGTAGCCTTAGTTACTCCTTATAACTTTAGTTATTTGCGAGTAAAAGCATTGTCAAAATCGATCTAGCCGTTTTAGAGATTAGCCGAAACAAGCAGACAAACAAAATAAAAAAAAATGATTTTTTATGTAAGTACCGTATATACTTTAGTGAAAAGCTGTTAATTTGAAATTAAAAACAGGCACTTACTGTACTGTACGTACTGATATCTCTTTTACAGTAACTATTTTACGC
The DNA here is from genome assembly GCA_951802675.2 of Boloria euphrosyne. Lineage (NCBI taxonomy): Eukaryota > Metazoa > Arthropoda > Insecta > Lepidoptera > Nymphalidae > Boloria > Boloria euphrosyne. The sequence continues at coordinate 5,036,548 of OX637879.1, read as the reverse complement.
AAACATATTTTACTGTACCTACAGTGAGGTACCCAAATCCGCAATAAGTATCGCAATGTCAATCCCATACATTTTACTTAGCGGGAGTAGCCATCACTCTAAGGCTTAGAATTTACCGTGAGGATGATCTGGATGGATATCGATGGTGATCCTTATCTACTTTGATTTCTTTTTATTATATTTTATTTTTATTATACTTATAAATATAAAATATTCTTATAAATATAAAAAAAACCTTATTTTACTTATAATTTAATTTTATAATCGACTGGCATCTGATCTTACTTTGCTTTTGGTTATAGTAACTAACAAATATGTATGGAGATGTCATACACGTGTAATATACATACAGGCAACGTATTTAAGATACACACCCAAAATACTTTTCAATTGATAAATCAAAAATCACAACGTAGATACGATTTTGAATTACCATCACGATTATGAAGAAATTACAATGGATGACTATTTGTACGCTATTTGATATTGAAGGCCCTACAAATAATTTACAAAAGTTTATTCACAACATAACAAAATTACGTATGTTTTTTATATATAGAAGAAAATTATATCATAATAATAGCTAACTTCAGAAACCAATCTTATCTATATATGAAATTTCAAGGTTACTTTAACTACGAAATAAAACACATCTGTCTTGAATCTAAAATAAAATCTCCATTCCTGCCTCCAGTCGGTCTCGTTTGACGTATCCGTGTAAACTAACTCGCAATATTGTGACATAAGGTGTTTAACATAAATAATACGGACAGATGTGCGACGCCGCGGGCTCTACAAATACGTTCGCGGCACACTGTTCATATCTGGCCTGTGTTGTTTTGTATAGAGTGGATTTAACATATAACTTATGTGTAATCTATTATTTTTTTCTAAGAATAAAAATCTAATGTAATTTTAGTTATAATTTAAGGCAAATAATAAAATGTTCGAAAAAATCAACAACGAACAATATAATACACTATTAATTATGTACATACGAGAAAATCATAATTTTTTTTATTTAAACAAGTTTCATTAATTAAAAGTATTATATTTTATCATCTGCGAAATCTATGTATGTTCAAATATACTCTTTAGATAATGATGTGTGTTAGTTGTATCAGCTCTAGCCATATCCGCATCTGTTGGTACAGCAATATTCAGCGCGGCATAGCCGTTGCCTGAGGCTATGTAAAATATTTCTGCTAAAGCATTCATCGTGATCGCCCGCCTGATCGCGCTCTACGTTACGCACAAACCAACATATCTAACCATGTTCCTATTACTTTAACACGACGCCATAAAGACCTTTATAGAATAACGCAGTGGACTCTACAAAATTGCAAAGATCAACTATTGTACGTAATCCGATATCCCGATAGTAGAACCTATAGACTTTCATTGAAAATTGTTTGATTTAGTATGAAGCTAACAGCTTTACGTAAAAGGTTTGTAATTTTTTACTGCCAAAAATCTAGACAAAAAGTTGTGAACTTGGCACTCGAACGCTTAATTGCTGTTTCACAAAAACAGAAATGGAAGAGCGGAAGATACAAATTTGTGAACACGAGAAACAAATTAATACTATAATAGGCAGTTTACGGTTTCTATTCAAGTGGAAACAGCTGTTGGGTGCGCTACTAAAACGTATTCCGACTATAAATTAAAATCGTTAATGAAAAACTTAGCGACTTACCTATTATTTTGAACAAAGTAATAAAATTCTAAAATCGAAACAAAATGCACTACAAAGTAAAAATACATGTGTTAACGTCCTAGACCGGTAAAACAATAACAGTATTTATGCTATTATGATATCCGTTCATACTTAGGACAATTATTTTTAAGAAGACAATTACTGTTATGAAGACGTTGGTTAAATTTAATATGTACATATAATAATTAAAGCTATTTTTTGCAGGTTTTTTCTCAAATTCTTCCTCAAATGCAACCAAAATTGTTTGAAAAACGCCGGCAACCCACGAGATATGAGAAGATTTCAAGTAAGTTTTAAAACAAATAATACTTATAGTACGAAAGCTTCAGATGTGGAAATAAAAATAACATTGACTAAAATATTTGCTTAAATAAAACTGATTTGGCGTTTAATGGGGTATTTAAATAGATTGTTCTGAATTTCTTCCATCAAAATTGTAATGTTTCTGTCGTAACTTGAATAGAAGCCTACTAGTTGCTTGAAAAACATTGCGTAGCCAGTACGAGCTCGTCGGTATTGCTATAAGTGTGGTTTAAGTGTTAAGATTTGACTTAAATTTCTTTTTATCTCGAACATTGCTTAATTTTTGCTTACATAATTTATATAAAGTACGAACTAACTACTATTTTATTCATAGTTTTATTACATTTATTAAAATACCTATTCCATTTTTTGGTAAGCATATTTGTATTTAGATTTATAAATAGGTTTAATATTTATGTTGAGAAGCTTTGACTAAATAGAGACGTACTTTCTATTTTTTAAAGAAGAAAGTGAAATACAAGTTTCTTATAAAATGTACCACAACGCCGTCTCATATCGCCCTCAACTTAAGGAAGGGTTGCGTTCACAGCTGCTGAATATTTGAAGTACCTCCAATTTTGGAAGGGATGAAATTAAATTTATTTATGCGAGTTTATCTATTTACTCTCACCCGATCTTTTCCTTTGTGATTTGTTGTACAAGTCGTTTTAAACGGAACGTTTCGCATTTTTTTACATATAGTAGAATAATTACGAGTCGGTTCTTTTTGAATACTTAAAGTCATATAAAGTTTCACTGTTCCTTCAGGATGAAAACTTGTTTTTTTTAAAGTTACTAATAAAATTATTAAATACATACAATAAATAAGGTACGAGGTAGGATCATATTTTTAGTGTCACCCCTATCAAAGCCATAAAGGTGCATTCACAGTCTACTTATGAGTACAAATTTACTTCCTCACTTGCCTTCGATATATTTGTCTTACGTGTCCTCCAGCGAGTTTTGAACAAATATAGAACTTACTGTTACTTACATATAGTGTTCATTTTAATATGCATAAGCGATTACGAAACGCGTTCACAATGTCTATATTTGTCTTTCTGTGTGTCATTGAATAATTCAGTGGTCTTTCCCCAATGTTTCAAGGGTAAGAATATATGGGTGCTATGTATAACGATACATAAACGGCTGTCGAGACTTAAAGCTACCACTATCTTTAAAGATTGTAAATTGTAAAAATATGGCGTATAGATTATTAGGCATTTCATTTTAAAAGAAAACAGAATGTGATTATTATTTTCGAGGATTAATTTTATGTAGTACTGGTGAGGGCGAAAGAAGTTATAGGTATATATAGTAATAAAAAAACATTTTCATCTAGTTTATGAATAAAATATGTTATAGTTTATTAAAGAACCTCTTAGTTTTTTTTATTTTTTTTAATCTTGGTTCTAAATTAATTTTAGGCAGAATAAGAAGCAATCATTGATTCATATTTGATACATCAACTTATAACGCTGTAATAATTAAAAAAAGATTTAAAAACCATGATAAATTTTGCACAATGCACTTGCATACCTACTGCCGTCCTTTTCGAGACGCTAGCCCCACCTCCCCAGGGACTCTCCCTTTCAATAGTACTCTTGTGTGCTATCCGTGTGTAGGAATGCGCATGTTGTACGCCATCGATGCAGGTCGATTGGTGGATTTTATTTTTGTAGCCCTTCGCTATGATCTTGAACTTCATGTCAGAAATAGTTGATGAGTTCTGTTCATGGTTTGTTTTCCGTCATTTCTTGTGTACTGTAAAAATTTAAATATATACCTAATGAATATCAATATAAAAGAAGTCTATATTTTTATTTAATCTTTAAGTTTTTCATTTTTCAAGGTCATGTTTTTTAATAGATCTTTGAAATTGTATACTTTCATAGAAGGAAAAGCCATATGTTAAATTACCTAAAGGATATTCATGATAAAGTGGAAAGAGGCAAAAGATTAGAAAAAAGATTTTGTAGTCTCATTGTGTCTCTTGATTTGGAAATATGTTTTTCTTATGTGTTCATAATATTTAATACTTTCTTAAGTTTACGTAAATATTCGACATTATAAATGAAACTATTTTTCGGATTATGTCGCGGATTCTTTTTGATTTTTAGTTCCCGACGTTTCGAATTCTTTACAGCAATCATGGTCACGGGAGAGACCTCCCGAAAAGGTAGTTTCATTCATAATAGTTGTTTTAAAGCGTTATTTTGAATAAATAAACGAATAACGAGAAAATAGTTTTGCTTAAAATACGTATTTTATTTAAAATTAAATACATTAACGTTGCTATTTAATTGAATAAATAAAATACTAAATTAAAGCTGCTTTTCAGGTGGTAATATCAACACAAGTGATGGTCGACGGGCCTCTGCTCGCGATATCGGACAACATGTTTGTACACAACAATAGCAAGCACGGGAGACGAGCGAAACGTCTTGACCCTACTGAAGGTATTGACGCCGCGCCCGAACCTAATTGTACGTTTTTGTTTTTTTAATTTTTTTTAATTTTGTCATTTATCCAGAGTGATTTTATACTAACTTAACCGACTGACGAAGTGTTGTCAAAATTTTATTTTTATTTATCTTCCTGAGTTAAAATAATTAATCCTATAGAACCTCACATCTAATTATTTTCGGAATTATCCTCCTTGAAAACCTTACAGATTATTAAAAGCTTAGTTTTTAAGACTATTAAAAGCTTAGTTAGCTTAAGATTTAGTCGTTCTTAAGAACGAAATACGGTTACTAATGAACATCATTTCATTAAGGTTCATATTCAAGTTATTACTAATATTGATAATACAAAAAAAAAATGTACACACTTGTCGCATAATTCATCTTTAATATACATAAAAGTACGCGTAAGACATCAAGTGCGATAGCGTATTTTTATTGTTAGCAAAATCTCATTCGAATAAGCAAATAAAGCTAATATTTCTCGTTAAGACGTTACTAAACCAAAAACTAAACGGAAAGTATCTGAACAAGTGTGTAAAGCCATAATACAAGAATTGAGGATGTCGTTTGTATGCAAGGAATCACGGTAGACATTTCACAGGAGAGGGTGGGTGGCTGTTTAAGACAAAAGTTAAGACGGATTATTTAGAAGAATTATGTCATGGTAAACTTAAAATGTTGGGCAAAATGATAAAGTCTACTTAAAGTAGTATTTATTATATATATTTTAACTATAATTTATTTAAGCTAACAAGTGCAATATGAAAACCACTTCTGGAGGTTAGAAGTATCCATTTTATATACATTTTTAGGTATCACAAAATGGCGTATGACCTCGTTAAAGCTTATAAACTTTTATAAATTTGTTGTGAGAAAACTCTATTATTACATATGTTTTACAAAACTTGCAACATTTCTATTTGTAAGTTAAAGATACCCTACTATATTCTTGTACATTTTTGTAAGTTAAATACATATTTTAACAGAGAATGCCAAGTACCTAATGAAAAATTCAAGTAACTTAATATCGTTTCTCCCCCCATTATTTACCAATGAAATGGGACGAAATATATCAAATATTAATTACTCACTCGCAGGGGAAAAATGGAAAAATGTTTTTATTACTCAAATTAAAAAGTACCACCGACTTAATCTCCTTTCGTCCCCTTAAATTCACTTTCTCTTCTTGACTTTATTACCGAAATTCGTTTGCAAGATTTCAGATTCTTCCTGTTGTCTTCCGACGCGTATCCCCCTCTACGAAGCCTTGCATATCCGTAAACACTTTTATAAAGCCCTAACAACCACATTATTTCGAAACATTTTGAACTTTGCTACAATATGTTAAAATTCATTTTAAATTATCATCATAACTATTTCCTGAACTATTGTAACTTTAGCGATTGTCCTTTTTATGGAACTGGCAAAGATAAACGCCTAAAGACTGCGTGAGTTTACAGTTTGGCGTTTATTCAACTTTTAACTTGTTTGACATAGCGGACTTTTACTTGTAGTGTAACGACTTGAGTCACGTTTTTATTACCAACTTACCTACTTATGTATAGGTACTAGATAGTTTTCAGTTGTTTATTCTGCAATACCTTTTATTCATAGCATTGTAATTTAGATCGTATGTAGACTGTTTTAGTGATTAGAATCGTTTGGTTTGTCTATAGCGGGGCTATATCCACCGTTGCCCGTAGCAACGCCATGCATCAAAGCAATATCTCCGAGCGAAGGCTGGACGTCAGGGGGTTCTACGGTTATAATAGTGGGGGACAACTTTTTCGATGGACTGCAAGTAGTATTCGGAACTATGCTGGTATGGAGTGAGGTAAGATTTATAATATTATACAGTGTTCATTATTAAAAATATGTAAGTTTGGTTAGAAGAGATTCTTGAAAGGAAACTGTTAAATATTTATACTTCACACATCATAATATAAAATCCAACATAATATTTTTGTATTAAAGTAACATATGTTTTGATGTAATTTGGCTAAGGCTAAGTTTAGCAATTGTATAGTCTTTATACGCAATGATAAAAGGCTTGATTCTATGGTAATAGACAAAGAGAATGAAAATGAAACCATACTAAGCAATTCGAAGATAATTACGGTAAAATTTAATTAAACTCTACCATGTACTTTATAATTAAGCCTAATTTTCAGTAGTTTAAAGACCACACCTAAAATGTACGCATGAGCCTAAACACATGATAAATGTCAAACATAGCGTGTGTAAATGGTACTTAAATAGTGTCGCCTTTATTATTAATCGTGTATTCGTTTATTGTCAACAGTTAATAACTTCGCACGCGATCAGAGTCCAGACCCCGCCGCGGCATATACCGGGCGTGGTGGAAGTGACGCTTTCGTACAAGAGCAAGCAGTTCTGCAAAGGTGCACCCGGGAGATTTGTATATGTTTGTGAGTGTTTGTCAATCGTTTCAATGGTTAGACTTAAACGTAAATGCTAGGTTTAATTTATAGGTATACGTCGTCTTAGTGCTTGCTCCATCGAGCAATACGTGTTCTACTTTACAGTTGAGAGATCTTTTACTCTATTTAAAAACAATACTTTATGTTTTTTAGATTTAAATATATGGATTAAAAACGTTTTTTCGATTGACGTAATAATTAATAATTTAATATAATTAATTATCAATTGTATTAAAACTTTTTAGCCAGATTGGTTGTTGGTCCATACATGCAATGACATATCTTCAGTCAGTTATATAATTTATGTACAATATAATTATATTTTCTTTTAAAATTCTATTTGCTTACTTTTTAACCTTTAAAGGTTAATTAGGTACAAACAAATACATTTATTAACACATAGAGAAGACACATTAAGTACAGTGAATGTAGCAAATCACAAATGTTTTAGGAAACATTAAAGAAATCGAGTAAAACGAATTACTTTCCCATAATAAATACCCATATTAACAACAAACACGTGAAAGGCCGAAACAGGCCAAAAAGTAATCCGTGGTGCGCAATTTCTTTCGATAGCGATCCATCAATTAGGCTCTCATTCGTTAGTGGGGCAGCTAATGATTGATTTTGTTTTTCTTGTTTCGCATAGCAGCTCTCAACGAGCCAACAATAGATTATGGCTTTCAAAGACTTCAGAAACTTATACCGAGGCATCCCGGTGATCCCGAGAAATTACCTAAGGTAAATTTTTTTGCATGTACGTACGTCATGTCATGTCATTACGTAAACCTTAATTTAATGAGTAGATTCATTATAAGGAATTGTATTATAAGATAATTAGGTTCAATTTAATTAGTTTGATTTATAAAAATCTTATTTATAATTAATTAATTCTTCTATGTCTTTTACCGAAATAATAGTTTCACAATCATACCTTTTTAACAATAATATTGCCTTATTTTTGTTTTTAATGACTAAAGTAAAAAAAAAGTCTCATAACCAAGTTACCAAAGTTCTCAAATAAACTGAAACGTCTCCCAAAAGGAGATAATCCTGAAGCGAGCAGCGGACCTAGCGGAAGCTCTGTACTCGATGCCTCGTAACAACCAGCTGGGGCTGGGCCCGCGCTCGCCGCCCGCCAGTATGCCCTTCAACTCCTACACCGGCCAGCTGGCGGTCAGCGTGCAGGACACCACCGCCTCGCAGTGGACTGAAGGTGGGTGGGAAGTATATAAAAAAAAGTGCATGCGTACAAAGTACATATGTCAAAAGTGAAACTTCTTTATTTATAAATTTAACTCACTGTTTACACACTATATAAATGCTAATGATATTGTAATTTTACTTAAAAACAATTCCTCACTATTACCAGCATGAGCAGCCACGTCATAAGTTAGGTTGTATATTGTAAGAGTTTTGCTACACAACGTCACATTAAAAATCACCGACTTGCGGTAGACTAGATCCCCGACCTGCGCATCTTGACCGTCTGAGGAGTGGTGGCGCTAACTCTCCGTCTCTAAGTGCCTGGTACTTGATTTATGTGTACGTGCTTTCATACCCCCTCCATGGTAGCGTGAAACGTTTAACGCAACCTTGTTGGAAGTCGCATAAGAATTTTCACTTCAAAAATATATTGAGCATTCTTGCATACCCATATATTATATAAGAAAAAAATATTTCTTGTGTCTCGGAATCGTTCTTATGATTTATATCGAATTTTGTATTTAGATAAGGTATTACTTTTTAAGTTTATCTATGGTTAGAAGTCTTTTCTGAAACTCTTTAATGACTTAAATTGTTTTCGGTACTAATATAAGACATTTATTTATCCTTTATTAATAATCAATTTGCTTAAATCGATACGTCGCATTAAGAAAAACTCCAAGATAACAATGGTTGTTAATTTGGGAGTAATATACACGTACAAAATAAACATTACATACATTTATATTTTAAGTAAATACATTTTTTTATGTTTAAAGTAAATACAAAAAACTATTAAACATCAATATGAGAAAAATTGTTATCATACTTTATTTATAAAAAAGAACATATAATTGTACTCATAATATGTAAATAGAATAAACGTAAGATTGTAAAAGCCATTGTTATAAAATAAAAAACTGGTAAAAAATATCTGTGACCGACATATGTCAGAGGACATCCGATTTCATAAAATATATATATATATATATATATATATATATATATATATATATATATATAATATAAAGTAAATACAAAAAACTATTAAACATCAATATGAGAAAAATTGTTATCATACTTTATTTATAAAAAAGAACATATAATTGTACTCATAATATGTAAATAGAATAAACGTAAGATTGTAAAAGCCATTGTTATAAAATAAAAAACTGGTAAAAAATATCTGTGACCGACATATGTCAGAGGACATCCGATTTCATAAAATATATATATATATATATATATATATATATATATATATATATATATATATATATATATATATATATATATATATATACATACAGACAAAAGGGCATTCGTCTTAAACAGTCGATTTAGCATCCAGCATCCCAATCCTAACCACTTCGGTGTTGACCCAGGATTTTTATTTTAGAGGAGTACGCGCGTAGTGGAGGCTCAGTGTCGCCCCGCTACTGCTCCGCCGCGTCCACGCCGCACGCGTCCTACCCGCAGCACTACGCGCCGCCCACGTCGCTTTTCAATACCACGACACGTAAGTTTCGCTTTAAGAAGTAAATCAAACTGTTTTTACTAATAATTTGTTAAGTGCCTTTTTAACACTTTTAAGATTAATAATATATTATATATCAAGTTTTGTTTTTTTTTCTCGGATCTATTTTGAATTTTTTACAGGAGATTTTTCACGCTCCAATGATATCCAAAAGCAAAATAAATCCACGAAAAATGAAAAGATATATTTTTTAAAATAAATACCGCACGGGCCTTATCTGTTTGTAAAGTATTTTTCTTATCTTTTAATGAACTTAGGTTTTATATTGTTAAGCTTAAAGGTGTAAAAGGGAGTAATAATTCCTTTAATAGTGTTTAAAACTATTTAATAATATTAATGATGATGACTGGCTTCAGCTACAGTAGCCAATCTCACTGAGACTAGACAACTGTGTTAGAGATACATAATTTGTATTATAGTACACGTTTGTTCGCGTAGACACAAATGCACACTCTATTCCTATCATTCTCATACTCCGGTGGGACATTTTATGTGGCACGTTGGTGAAAAACCTCTAACTTCTCAACTCCGGGCTATTACTGATACTTTCTTAACTTAAGAAGGGCTTAATTTATTATTGGCCAAGACCATGAGGGTCATTGGACTTTGAGAGTGAAAGTAAAGGATTTTTTAATCATCAGATAATTGCATCATTTAAATTCAGAATTTCAGTTGTATCGAATATAGTAGGTATATAAATATTGAAAAAAATATTTGATGATTGAAAAGTCGGCTATTATTTATAAAATAAATTTATATCATCGTCATCGGCTAAAATATTACTTTTATAAAAGAATAAGTATTTATACCTATAGAGTTAAAACTGACTTCATAATATTCAATGTAAATGAAAAATCAATTTCTGCCTTTCTAGTAATATATTTTTAAATCAAACATTTAACAAAGTTCACTTTGTACTCGTATGTTGGAACTTAACTAGGTTTTATTTCACATAGAATACGCTTCCGCACGCCATGTGTATGTGTCGCTTTGTGTTAACTCGTGTTTTCTTTACCGTCCAGCGTCTCTAGGACCGTACCATCCCAACAACATGAACGGACATTTATCCAATCACTATACCTATAATAAACACGGCGAGAATTATAGTGAAAGGAATGATTCTAAAACCGAGTGTCCAGAAAATTCCCATTCAAAATCTATGAAAGAAAGTAAAGAGGCCAAGAGAAGTGCATTTGCAGTTGTAAGACACAGTCCGCCCACTTTCCAACATCAAAACTGGCAACACCTCGCCGTCCAATGTTAGTGGTTTCGTTATTTTGCTTTTCTGTTGTTTGTGTTCTTGCTTCTGCTTTATATTATCTTTATAGTTCAGGATCCAGCATTGAAATACATAAGTATTTACTGTTTAGTTCAAAAATATTGCATTTTTATGTTGCTATACTTTTAAATGCTGTTAACTTCAATTAGCTGATGATAGTGGTATATGATTCGAATGCTAGATCTTAGACTAGATAATTATTAATTTCTATGTTTGTTTTTATTTAAATATTATGTGTATTTTACTAAATGTTTGAGTTTAAAAGTTTTTTACTGTCACCATGCCGAGATAGTATGAACTTCTACTATAATATAGATTTTTCATTATGCATTAATATATTTATTTATGTTAGTCCGTTTAGTGATTTCCACATTTATCGTGTGAATATTAAAATATTAAACTTTCATCACTGAAAAATACAAAACTTCCCGCTGACTGACAAAAACTGCTGGGGGTGGGCCTTCCTTCGATACCAGGGGGATCAGGTTATAGTCCACCACGCTGGCAACGTGCGAGTTGGCGGACTTTACATGTCTTTCGAAACTTGCTAGGTTCTCTCAAACATGCAGGTTTCCTCACGATGTTTTCTTTCATCATAAGACAAATGGTAGTAATGTTACCTCAATTAAAATAAAAAAATAGCCTCACTCCATCATAACTAATATTCTAATCAGAAAATTAATTAGCTTAATGTCTAGATTTTTAAGTGACTAAGACATTATAAATGAAATTACCTTTTCATGATTCGAAACGTCAGGATATAAAAATTAAAATAGATCCGCGACAAAATCCAAACAGGTACTTTCATTTATAATGTCGAATATTCGCGTAAACCTAAGAAAATGACTAAGACATTTAAAAAAAGTAAAGCTGCAAGGAGAAAAATGATTTCATAAACGTCTATACAAAACTCCAAAGTGTAGCTTTACCTGATTTAGAATGGGATTAACAGCATGTTTTCTCTTTATTTAGGTACCTATACTTATTATTTGGCAAATATTATTGTAATTTTAAGTTATTACATGATATTTAATGATCTTACCCCATTTTTTATTTACCCGGGTAGCAAATATTACAAATGCGAGTTTTTGAGTAAGCGAATGAGTTTCACACTAAAGCTTAATTTGAGTGTGAATAAATATAGCTCTACGATATACATATTATGTATATGTACATACATATGTACTGGCAACACTGGCTTTTTAAGACTTCTATAAGCAAAATCGTGAGTAAAACTATTAACAATATATTATTGTCAACAGGAATGAGTGGGTTAGTATCATCGCCGTTCAGCGTTAACCCCTTCTCGCTACCAACGTGCAACGCTCAGCAGTACCAGACCGCACCACTCGCGTCCAAGTAACATTCACTTCCCATAGACTATGGCTAGTTAACGACATGCCATTCAATATAACCAAAGTTTACTAATTCATAAAGTCGTCCTAGTAAATTCCCGACTGACATACAATTGTTTTATATGACAGTCGGGAAACATTTTTCGGGTTGTCGAGAATGACTGATTACAGTCGTACTTCGACTCGATTTCATATTAATGCAATAATGAAAATTCGTATTTTTCGACAACTCGTTATTTGGCAGCCTCTTTTATCAATATCAAAGGCTTACTGTATGAATTTTATACTTTACATATATATAATTCATTATATAAGTGTCATTTTTGTAAACTCTTGTTTTCGATTGTTAATTAAACTAGAAAATACAGATTATGTGCCAACCTTCACTGAATTACAATACTATTTTGTTGTTGTTATCGGGTGATAATCATACATTATGGTTCATCATAAATAGTTAAAAAAATATAGGAACTATGTATTTACGTATATGTTGAAATAGTACGTGGTTATTGAGTCTACTCTCATCGCAAATATCGGGATCGAACTTGTCCCTGTTGTAGTTTCTATAGAAGAATCTCTTAAGACGTGATATTTATCTTGTTCACGTGGTCTATATTGGATTTTCGTTATTTTATTTTTAATTTTTAAACAAAACAATTATAGTAACACTAATTTATGATATCACAGCGTATTTAAGTTACAATCGAATACTGGCCATATAATTATATTTTGGCAAATGTACATAACTATGTTATTATGTGATCAGTATGTTACATATTAAGTGTTTCGGTTACAAATTAACTACAGACAAATTTCTCAAGATACCAAATCTATGTTTGCCAAAGTCAATAATATGATTGACGTACAGTAGTAGGAACTGTACTATAATATATTATTTATGATTTATTTTATTGTAATATTTAAAGGGTTTGTAAGAACTATTTAGAATCCATTTAATCAATGCACCATATATAAAATATTATTCTTCTTTTTTATACTCTATTTAATACTGTATATCAAAATTCATTTGTATGATAATAATAATCTATTATTTATTCACTGTTATTATAGTACAATTATATTATTTTCACTTTAGAATAAAGGTGGCGGCGCGAGCAGGTAGAATATTGTATATATTGTACTTACCTGTACATACTAGTATTAATATTATTAAACATTTCATAGCTGATTGCTAGATTCGAATGTCATATTGTAAAAACCCCACTTTTTCGTAAGAACGGGGCTGTGTATAAAGTTCTTTCGTATGTGTGTTTCATTTTTGTAAAATCTGTGATATATTTATTGTAAGTACAATTGTAAAAATTATAATCGATTTGTAAATTTTTCGATTCTTCAATTCGAATTGATTAGGATAATGTGAGTTACACCGGTAATGTTATTTGTAAAGCGCAGGTGTATATGAAACTAAATCTGGAATAACAATCATATCATGAAACCATACATATCCTTTATAACCTAAGTACGAAAAGAAATATCTACAACGAAACGGGGAAAATGGAAAACCTCTCACAATCGAACTAAATGTATACGAAAAAATGTTGAATGAACAGTATACTCTTTTGAAAATCAAATCCGAATATCAAAACTGTATTTTCAGAATTGCCTCTCTGAATATGAAATATTATAGTACATATATATTATTTAAACTTGTATATCTTATAAGACTTGTACATTGTAATCGTTAAGAACAAAATATCAAAAGATATTAAAAACCTACATATACAACATGGAAAGTTTTATTTATACTTAAGTTTACCTAAAAATCAGTGTTTGTTATCGAACTCAACCGAAACGACTTGATCGATTTTTATGAAATTTGTTGTGTATACTTGGTAGGTCTGAGAACAGGTCGTTGGCTATTTTTTATTCCCCTAGGTGATAAGGGTGGCCCTCTCAGATTTTTTTATTTTTTATTATTGACCAAATTTTGATTTTTTAATTTTTTTATGATTTGGCATCAAATAATATATACTTATAAACCTAAACCTTCTACTAACGCGGGCGGAGACGCAGGAATTGCTAGTTATTATATAATAATTATATGGAATTATAAAAGTGCCTTAAAATATTATAAAAACATCGACAATTTACAACGAGGAATATCATTCAAAATTTGTCCTACAATTCTCATACTAAGAGATAATCCAAAGTGACGCATCTGATCTAATGAGATTAGATAAAATCATTTTAAATTATGATTTTGAAAAAATAATATTGATAAGATAGAATTACCTATTAGGGTCATCAAAAAGAAAGGGTCGGTGCACACTGGGTGACTGCGCGCAGTACCCATCCATCATACTCGTAATTCGAACAAAATATAAACTTAAATAGTTTAAGCTATTGTGATTTCGCACATGCTACCGTTTCTACCCTAATTGTAATATTATACTTACCATTTTGTCCTCTCCGGATAATATTTTTCATTGTTGCCCGTGACTAGATAATGCATGGGTTTATCGCTGCTACTAATTGTGTTAGTAAAGAATAGAGATTGTATTACTAAATTAACATAAAATGCATGGTGTTTCGTTAGAGTCGTATTTGGAAACATAAATTAATTATGGTAATCCTAACTTCTCTTTTAACCAGATTTTCACCCTGTATTGCCTGCTTTACTTTAACATTATTTACACTATGCAGGATTCAAAACGACTTAATTATTATTATGGTACTAAAATTATATATTATAAATATATAGCGTATAAATATGAATATATTATATACACTGTAAATCTAAATTAAAATGTATCTTAGACAAAATATTTCAACGAAATTTCCTTTTCAACATTTCCAGACAGTACCAATTCGTTGTAACTCGATTAGGGTACAATAATCCAAATGAGTCTTTAGTTGCGCTCGTTTGACGACGTGTGCGGCGCACGCGACCTGCGCACGCGTCCCTCCGGATGTCACTCGATCAGCGAATAACTTTCCATATCAATATTTTATTGTAAATATAACTTCTACTAGCTAATGTACAAACTAATATTTGAAAGGTGATACTATGCGTGTGTATAGTATGTTCTTAACTTTTACTTTACATTTAATCATACTTCACGTTTCTAAATTATTAATTAGAATTTAAACTAAGTCGAATCTGTACATTGAATTTGTTCGAAAAATTTATTGAAATAAATATTATTATCAGAGCAGAGGCGCAATCCAGATTTTTTTTAATAATTTTAGTTTGTTTGTCTGTGGCTACATCACGAGAAAAGCACAGGACAAGTTTTGTTGAAATTTAGGATTTCTGTCACCGTTTTGGATACTTTATACTGCTGCTTTATGCGGGAAAACATCTAATTTCTAATTAATCTATACTAACCGTTAAGACTTTTTAAGGGACGAGACCCGAGAGAAGCGATAGCGTACAATATTGTATTTATTTTTATAATATTGATAATATTTTCTAAAAGTTCCTTAATTCTTACAAAAAAAAAAGAAGAAATATACCAACAAATATATTATAAGAAGATAAAAAATCAACATATTTTCCTAACATTACCAACAATTTGATTACTTAACCGAAAATAATAAGATTGTCGTTTTTATTTATCTAGTACCTATTTGTCCTTTCTAAACAAGTCAAGTGAACAAATCGCACAAACCCACCGTCGCGTGGCGCTCACGTGCCGCGGCGCATTACCAAATTAGCGTCCAGTGTGCATCTGCCCTTAAATAGCATTATGTGTAGGCGTATCGGGTTTCTGATTAGAATTATTCCTCGGAAATATTAACTTTCGAGGTCGTAGAATATTATTATAATGCTCTTAAAAATAGCTAATTGCCGGTCTTCTAGCTTACTATCGGAATCAAGCTGCAGATAAAAGCAAGGGCTTTTAATTGTACATAAACTTTTCATGAGGACAAGACCTAAGTCGAGATTTTTAGTTTTAACATAATTTAGGTTTTTGGTTTGATTAATTAATTTAAATGATTGGTTTAATTTTTTTTGATAACTGAAAGTAAGAAGTCTTTGACTATTTTTAATCATTTTTAATAAGGCATACTAAACATATTTATAAATAGTTATTTTGATTCGATTTCCAAAATTTCTCGATATACTCGTATCTTATTCATTCTATATCCATTAAAGTTATCTTAACTATTTTGAAATTAACATGTGCACTATACAAAGTGTCGTACTCGTATAATGAAAACTAATGCCTTCTTTAAATTCCTACTAAATATTAATAAACAAATTCAGAAATAGATCATTCGAAAAAAATGTAAACGCAGAAACAAAATAAAACCCCATCACGACACGACAAATTGACGTCATCCATCCCTCTCTCGCTAACAGTCGCAACATATCACTCGGCACACGTCCTCGGCATTTTTCCTTTATATATTATTAATACATAAGTACAAGCATGCACCGTTTACACTCTACAGTGACATATAAGTTTGTCCTTTTCTATATTGTAGGGTCTAGTTTTCCCAAGCGAGCGAGCCTCGAGGGTAAAACTCCCTAGGGTCGGTATTGACTCTATGGAAGGAAAGTTATCTGTACACCTATTGTCGACCACCACCCTGCCACCCACCGCCCGCTGAAGGACTTTCTTACGCGTTTTACGTTTTGTTTTATTTTTGCGAGCATTCTCTGTTTAAATCAACGTTATTAAATGTATAACTTACTAGTTTATATCTAGTTTAATAATATTATATTTTTTTTAAATGTGAAGAATTATAATTTACTGAATAGTATAGATGAAAAATAAAAATAATGACTTCATTGAGAAGAATTAAATGGAGTTTCACAAGTTACACGAAACTGTATATTCATACGGTAAGTTGATCAATTTCACTTAGTTTTAGAATAAGTTACAAGCTAGGTACATACCTATTAAGACCTTCAATAATTTCATTTTAAGAAAAATGAAGTGCTTATAGTATAAAATACTCTTATATCTGTAAATGAATGTGAAAATCTATATTATATTTATGTAGGTATATATATAAGGTATAAAATACTCGTTTACTTTACTCAATACTTTATTTGTGATGTCTCAATTACGTTATCTTGGAAAATATTATATAAATATTATTTAGTTACAAATTAGAAATTAGGCAGATAAGTTCGTCATAAGAAATTTTAAGAAAAACAATTGAAATTTTTTAGTCGTTGTGTCTGTTTGTTTCGTTTAATCTCCGAAATGACTGGACTGATTCTGGCGAGTAACTTATATTACTTTTATTTTGGAAAAACTACTGAGGTTCTGACAACTGAGGTTAGAAAAAAATTAAAATCCGTTTAACTGTGTAAAAATCGACGTACCCAATATACCCAAAAATAGGTATATACTTAAAATAAAATAAAAAAGCTATTAATTAAATCAAACAATTAAGTTAACAATTTTTTAAGGTAAAGTTAACTTTAGAAAGTTCTATTTAGTTTGGTTATAAAACAGCTATAAAGCGATATCGCGTCGAGGCACATCGAGGCGTGTCAACGAGTGGCGCTAAGCGAAATTGAGTGAGATTCGAGTTAAAGTATTAAAAGTTTTCAGCGCGATCTTTGCTCAGCCGACGACGCCGCAAACCTATCCATTAGAGCTGTGCAACTGACTATATCGATACTTCATATTTAATTTTTATATTATTATATTTTATTAAAATCTCTATTATAATTGCTGAGACATAGAAAAATACTTGTAGTAACAGTAAGTAAGTTTTCAGTTATGTATATAATGTTGCATTATTATTTCTCATTTATTGGCACTTTTTTGAAAAACTGTATCATTTAGTACTGTTTACATAAGTTATATTGAAAAAAATCTACTTAAAAATTGAGATTGTTATCTTTGTTTAAACTCAAAGGGAAACTACTAGAAATAAGCAATTTAATAATCACATAAACGAACATAAAATATTATCGATAAAAACATATGAGTAACATCTCTATTTCTTTAACACGGTGTAAGTTAATAATGTAATAGAATTACGAGGAAAAACTGTTGAACTCTGCCGGAGCGGGACGCGGCTTAATTGTAACAGTTTGTTTTGTACGTCCATCCAACACGGAACGCTATACAAACCAGATTAAGTTTAGCTATAACTTTAAAAGTTATTGATATATTTATTTTGGTATAAAAGCTTATTATTTTATATGGATTAATGTGATCGATTTTTATTTTAACCTATGCTTGCTCCAGGCTTAAATCACATACATACACATTTTTTCACTCGTAATAACGATATGAACAAGATATATAGTGCGTAATTATGTAAGCAAATACTATGTGCTTTCTATTCCTTTCACCATAGTCCAATGGGACGGCAATACGTCACGAATGGTGAGATCAAGCGTAGAAGACACACCGCAAAATCCAATTTTGCACCGACAAGAATTGAACCTGGACTGCAAAATTGCTGTCGTGCATATTAGGTACTGGATAAAAGCGGCACTATTTTTTTAATATTAGCGAAACTATTTTACAAATTAAAACAAATATCTACTATCTACACTACTTCTTTTTTTGTTCTTTTAGATAAATTGTAAAAGTAAACTTTTAGTAAATGGCTACTTAATGATAGGTAACATTTGGGGGAGAGGCGCTGTTTGCTGTAATACAGGTCTCCTAGTACAGCAACAGAGGCTACCTGATCTTTTGATATTGTAACAGCCACACATAAATTTGTCTCTAAGTTGCTATGTATATTTTCTTTACTTTGTATCAATAATGTTATTATTATTATTATGAATAATATGACATAGATAAACCAGATTTAACTTGAAGGGTTAAACATTTTTTTAAATATTTTATAGCATACAGTGAATTTCACATAAAACTTAAGCTCTAAGAAGGTGAATTCAAGCCATGTAGGCTAGGTTAGTAGGTTAAGACGAAAGTTCATTGCCATTTTATATGTAAGTGTAGTATTTTACAAAAGTAAGCAAGCGGCAGACGGAGCCCGCGTTAAAAAGTGTTCGACCTCACTCCGCTTGCGTACGTCTCTAGGTGCGTTTTAAATGTTACTTATGTTAGTGTGGATTTCTCAGAGATGAGATATGTTCCTGCAATGAAAAGTACTCTATAATATGTTGACCCGGATAAGTAGCTATTATCATACCAAATTTCATCATAATCTGTCGTATTTTCGTTAAGCCACAGACAGACAATATGAATCGATAATAATTACTATTTTAATAAGACTTCTCAAAAAATAATATATTTAGTGTACAATTCCGACAAATTTAGAATTTTATTGTATAAATTATATAGAATGCACAACTTCGACTTTCTAAATCTGTGAGTGTTATAGAGTGAGTCAATATAACTCATCTAGGGAATGAGGATAAACTATTTGAATATGCATAGACGTTAATAAAACCGGCAAATTTACAGCGTCGGAAAATTTCTAAACCGACGCCTCTGGAATGGCAAATAGCAGACGGAAGTTTGTTTCAAAAATCAAGCGATGCACAGTGAAAAATTTGAAATTCATCCTGTCTAAATGTTAACTAATACAGACGTGAAAAGTTTTTGATACTGATTATAGAATCATTTTGTTGGAGTTCTACAACTAATTTTAAAAGCATTCATCTATTAGTTTTTGTTTAAATCGCGTAGTTATTTGCTATATTTTTTTCTCAAGAAAATCGATTGTTTATTTGCATTAATTAATAATAATATAATATTGTAGTACGCAATATTTAACAACAATAAAAAAATAGTTACATGTATTTTGTCTGAATAATTATTACGTATATACTGGAAAAATATGCATGAAGTAACAAAGGTTGTATCTCTGCCATAAACGACTAAGTGGAAAAAACTAAAATGTTTATTTTAATTTACTAGTATGTTTTTATTTTATGTTTATTACAGAAAAATCCGTTGAAATATCACGAGGTAATAAATTGCTGAAGCCTTACCCTCCCACGTGTCTGCCTACGCCTTACTGTTTTCTTTTACGAGAAAATTAAAATTCAGCTTAAGCAAATTCTTTGAATACACTTAAATTTCTAGCATTGCTTAAGATCTTACATATTCAATTTGAATTTGAAATGTTTAAAAGACGAAGACAAAACAGCAAATTCCAGCCAGGTGTTTATACGCTTAGGAGATACGTTTGTTAGCAATTTTCGCGTCCCTTATCAAGATCGCATCGAGTTTTATGGGTCTAATCGCGGCCGCAAATAGGGCCCGCTTGGGTAATTCCTATCCTGACCGATTATGGGATTCGACTAATTAGCTATTACCGATATAACGTTGCTAAGTATGCGATTTTATGTACATTTTTTTTGTACAAGCCCTTACACAAAGATTTACATTCTATAATACATGTATAAAAAATTAAAAAATGTTTAAAATTGCAATCAATAAAAAAATAGATTATATTTTTTTAATAATATTCCGAGAGATATGGTCACAATGATATTTGAAATGACGTTAAAAACCTCCATTTTTAGTTTTTACCTAAGGTTTTAAGAAATTATGATATTCTACTAGATAATTATTGCAAGAAAGGCCTCCGGTTCGAGTTCTCGAGGTACAGTTTAAATATCTTATGAAATACATCTAGCTTCTATCTTATAATTTTTCTCTAATTTTCTACTTACAAGTCTCACGCGCGCACTCATAGTCACTTAATGAACCATTAAGTCATTCTTTAGTATGGAGGTATGGAGATTCTCGTCAGGTATAAGCTATAGCATTAAGCTAACAAATTAAAGTTACAGAGTAAACAAAGTTAACTTTAATTTTACATTTTATTAATGTTATAATATAAAAAAGAAAATAAACCACGAATTAATTTAACATCAGCACGATAGCAAAATGTATCGAAAGATAAACCCTAAGAAGGCTAAACCTCCCTATAAAATTGGTAAGCTACTTACGAGAGATCGATTTCATGCGGCAATATTTTAAAGACTGTTCCTTTGTATTGCCGAAGATTGAAGAGAATATCAATTTTAAGACTCTTTGTCTTAATTTTATTTTATAAAGAATTATATTAAATATTTAATTCCGTCTAATAGGTATTTTATTGTGCACAGTTGCTCTATATTTCCAAATTCTGCTTGAAATATTATTAAAAAGCTATTTACTTTTTAAGATATAATTGTTGTCTGCAGCAGAATTAATATATATTTGGCAGAATAATTAGATTAATTACGTGATGACTCATTAAAATACATCATAAAAAATATTAAAAATTATGTTGTTTGAATGTAATAAGTTATAAGTTCAGCTATTGCAATGTTTCAATAATCTTTACTATTGTACAAGAAAGTATCCAGATAAAACAGTATCAACAAATATTATAAAGTTCTAGTTGAAGTTGAAGATTCAAAACAAGTACGCAAAAGTTTTCAGAAGTCAAACATCTAGATTCAGATTTCAATAGAGACGATGACGCCATCTTGCTGAGACGAACTGACGTGGTACATTCATCGGCCCACAGATGGCGCTCTACCTACTCCTTTGGGACTTCGATACAAACCCGAATTCTGTGCGCACCGTCCTGTAAAGCTACAAGCAGCTTGAGAAAGGGAGAGAGAAATTCTCAAGGCTCTACCTCGAGCGGTGTTCGGGGACTAACTCTATCCAGCGAAACATTCCTTTTTGTTACAGCGGTGGGTGTGTTCAAAGCGACCAATGGGAGGTTTCTATACGAACTCGACCACGCCCACTCAGTTTTCGGTGCCTACTGGGAGTTGGATGGAAAAAATGTTGGCAATAGGTAATTTTGAATGTCGTTTGTAGGTGACGTAATTGCCGCTTTATTTAGACCGTTCGTTTGTTAATAAAACCCTCCCCTAGGCATTGTGACGCTGATTGAATACGAAATTGGAATTGAAGGTTATAGCTGTAATCGTGTGGTGGCGATACGTGTGTGCCATCCAAGTTTACCGCATTGGAAATATGATTTATCTTTCACAAAAGAGGTACCTACATATTATCGTTCTTTTTTAATACCCCTTAAATTTTCAATTTAATGAGATCTCATTTTTTAAACCCAAAAAAGTGTAATTTTCAAGTCCGTAAACATTGAATAACTTCATATCAAAATAAAACCAGAATAGCTTAACATTTTTAAAATCAACTAAAACTTTTACATGGATAGATATAAATACCTAATGTATAGCTTTTCTACCTTATTGAATGACATCAATATTCAATTACAAAACTGTAACACCAGTTTTTTTTTCGTTTAACTTGTGTGGCTTTACATGATTATATCCACATTGTAAAAATAATCACACAATACTATCCGGCCGGGCGCGAAGTCAAGAAACGCCCTGGGAGGGCCCACTTCAGTGGGCATTGTATCATGAGGTTTGATCTTAGCACTTCTCTGATAGCAGTGTGCACTGTAAAGCTACCCTTTGGCTGTGTGGTTTGGCTTCGGCAGACCTGCCGGGCGTCGTGGTTGAATGCGCAAGCGATCCTGCGAAGCCCGATGAAGACGGAAGATGGGTGCTTGGATTTAAGTGGGTAGTACTGGGTTGCCGATGAGTCCCACACAAGGTTAATGCATTTCTCAAGGATAAAAAAAGGCTCGAAAATAGGCTCCTTTAGACTCAGCCGGTCAAACCAAGAGTAAAATATAACTATAATATTGCAAAAAACAACAAAAACTAAGTAGAAAATCATGAAGAATTTGATTATTAATCTATTCTCTACTTCAGTATAACTACGACTATAATATATTGCTATAAAATGTGAAACTATACTCACTCGTATGCAAAGGATATTGATGGATAAGTCAGCCGCGGGAATAGTCGGTCTCAACACGGCTAAGCACTTTTAAGTCGACGCCCAACTTTAAAGTAAACGATGCGGGTTTATGCGACACCCTAGAATAGTGTTTTGTAGTTTTGACAAGGAAATCGCATTTGTTTTTCACTCAAATGCTATTTGCGAGGTGAAATATGCCAAGGTTTAAGTTACGTCACTCTTATTTTGTTAGAAAATTTATTAATAAGTGAAACAGATTATTTGTCATCTACCTACAGATTATATAATTTTAGGAGATAAAAATTTAAACTTTACTTGTATAGTTACGAGTACTTTGGTTATTTATTGTTCATTTAAACATAGGTTAAAAACCTTTATGTGACTCTATTAATTTACTGCGTACGCGTCCTCTCTTAAATTTGATGTAGAGTAAGAGAAAGGGTAAGTTAAAATTGTTTTTGTCAACTGCGTCATAGTTTCTCCAAATTTTTTAAATATACAGCTATTATAATTATTAGTTATTGCTAACAAATGACTGAACCTCGCTTCGCTCGAGTTCGCTCCCTAGGTACGTTTTAATGAATACTATAGATTTCTAAGAGATGCGACATTTTCTCGTTATTTAAGTAAAAGTATCAATAACCGAGTATGATCATTCCAAATATCATCAAAATCTATCAAGTGGTAACCTCATGATACGGTAATTTTCTGTTTAGAGTCTAGACAGACAGATAGACAGAAAAACATTGTAAAAACGATGCAATAAGATTTTTTTTAAAAATATTTATATAATATACAGATTCGACTCAAAATTTTATCTTTAAAATTTAAAAAACAGTACATTATTATCAATAAAACACATAAACCTTATAATGCTATAAAATAACGCTATTTTACACAAATAGCGAAATAATCAATTCGTCCTACAATTAATATTACATTTCGATTACAAAAATCGAATGAGCAACAATGAACTGTATAATTTTCGAATAAGTTTAACACTTTCTTTTCACCCCTTTACACCATGTGTTAAAGCAATTACCGGCAATAGCCACCACTACAATGTAACAAGTGAAGATATGACAAGCAGTAAATTGAATTTGAACTGTTGTGTTCATTGACGAGCAATGGTCGGTGAAATAAAGACATTAATAGGGTTACAATGTGTCGCTGTAACTATTTTGTGTAATTTAGTTTCTATTTGTCTATAATGAGTTTCTGTTGACTTATATTGAACTTGTTGAATTATATTCAATTAGAGTCTGTATTTAGTACCTAAGCCTCAGTATATAATGTACTGTATCTTGATAGCTAAAAAACTTATAAGGCGAGAAAGTCTTATGTACCTTATTTTGTTTTCGCGTGATAAACTGACAAATATTACGGTAACCTTTTTTATATATAATTTGCTTGTTTTGTTTCAATAAGATTTGAAGTCATTATTTAATAATGCTAGGCATATCGGCTGCCAATTATATATTTAACTTATAAAACTTTAAATTATATCTGTAATTAAGTACCATCAGATCACTCTTCATGCGTCTTACTAGTAGATTTTTGTCGGAAACTTACGTATTTGGTAGAATATGTTATATTTTTATCGAATTTCATAAAAATCCTGTAAGACACTGTACTGTACTGCACAGCGTCAATAATCAACAGAAGAATTCACTCTAGTTATAAATTAAGTAGTATTACTTTATGTGATGAATTCAAAAAAGAAATAAAATCTTATTATACATTCATAAAGATAAATAGCTTTGCTATTTGAAAATCTCTTTTAAAGTAATGGAATTCCGTAAAACCATTAATATCACGCTGCTTGTAACACTTTGAGACAGCCGAATATCAACATAAGCGAAAATTCTTTTACGTAAACACACATATTGAATTATTTCCCCTTCAATCTTTAAAGGAACATTAGGCTCATGCTTTTGAAATGAGATCTACCAAATTTTTCGTTTTTACTTTATATTTATACTTAAATAATAAAAAAATCAACTGATCAGCGTGATAGAGCCAAAAATTTGCTTTAATTTTTATAATGAGCTATAGTTATAATTAACTGACGTGAAATGTTTACGAAAGTCGAGATTTACAAAAAACTAGAGGTTAAGAGGTTAAAAGATAGGATCTTCATAGAATGAAATACAAAATAAAAATTAATTCGCATACTTAATGCGTAATAATGTGTAGTAACCAAAGTAAATCTTCTGCCTAAATGAATCTGAATCTAAAAGTTCTTATGTAAATAATAATTTACAATGTATGTAAGAAAGTAGGTTGTCTCATTTTTATTCGTTCACTTCAGCGCCTCGTAAATTAAATTTATTACGAGTAAACACGATGAGACAAGGTTTGTTGAGGAAATTAGATGAATAACATGGTGGTGTTCCGTTCACTTTATTATTTGTTTACCATTGGAAGTTGGAACAGATTTTATGGATTTATTAAATAGATTTTTTCATTATTACACGATATCATAACTAAGAAAGGATCAATTTTTGTGATCATTTTCTAATCAATAGGTAGGTACCGTGGGGGCCCGTACAAGTTTCAAAATAAAGTATACCCTTAAGCGTTGAAAAATTAACTACCTACTTTTAAGTTACTTTTAAAGTCAGTGTACCTTTTTTAAGACAGTGGTAGCCCAGTGGATTTACAGTTACACATATACCATTAACAATACTTTCGTTTGGGAAACAAAGTATCTAATGTTAGTTTAAATCTCGAGTTTTGTACCTGTATATTTTCATATGCGAATCATTTCCACTTCTAATACCTATCTCGGTAAGAACGATGAAGGAAAACAATGTAAGTCTGTATTTCTAAAAGAACCCACCAAGTTTTCTAAAGTAAAGTGAAGTCCGCCAACCGACGAACAAACGAAGGCCAAGTGGGCCTGCGTGGTGGAACTATGGCCATATTCCCCATGTAATAAAGTGACACCTAGCATTAGGGTTAAGCGATACGATACTGCACGTAATTGTTTTCAAATATTATTTTTTAATAATTATAAGTGGTTTAATACCTTTATGACATAAATCAAGGCTATATCTAATACCATAATTTTTATTTTCACCTTTCTATTTTCATTTTCTTATATCGCTTTAATAATTTAAACATTAAGCAATCTATACTTTTAATTTTATTTAAATTGTCGAGTAACGAGTTCTTATTCGCCTCATTTGGTTGTATGTCAATAAACAACACTATTACGCAATTATAAATCGTTATCGAAGGTACAATGCATCATGGTGTCAAGCACATTGTATGTAGCAGATGTATTGCATTACCAGTATTCTATAGGAATCGTAATCGAAAGGGAACCGTCCCGAATGTTATATTGTTTAGTAATGTGGATAAGTCTCATCGTGTCTTCTTGTGTTATTTGTAAGATTTGGTTTAAAGAATTTGCATTTTTTTAATATAATTATGTTATTTCGCGTAGTTTTATAATTTTAACGACTAACAAATGTTTACTTTTAATAAGTACTACTACTACAGTGAAAGTGTGAAATTGAGATGATTTGTTTAGGTTATTTGATTTAAAATATAATTTTTTTAAATATAATTTTTATACTATTTGAAAATATATAAATTTTATAGTATATATCCATAAATACTAATATCTTTTTGTTTTACTTCACAATATATTGTACAAACACAATTTGTTCTATAGTTATCTGGTTAATAACGTAGATAAATGACAATTATAACACGAATCTAACATTTGGATACATCTACAAGTGTCAAACGTTACAAATAACATTTTAATGTAAATCATGGTAGGGATATCCCTATATTTTAAACCTCAGTAACTCAGAGCGCATACGCACGCTCCCGACGTACCCGAATTGTGTAAAGTACGAAATAATTTCACGCATCGCGTGTCACCCGGATAATGACCTGGTCCCGGACAAAACAAACACTTCTAATAAGGAAATGGGTCTCTAAAGAAGCCCGGGTAAAAGAAAAAGAAAATGGTTAAGTTAAACGTTTATGTAAGATTTAAGTAATAATGGCTTTGCGGTTTACTTTATCAAAGATTTCTAAATTATTGACCGTAAGCACCGTTTCTTTAATAAAAATTATAAATATACCTACTTCATTATATAATAATAAATCTTTTATGCGAATTTTTGAACACTATATATTTTGTAATAGTAGATTAGTACGTAGGTACTAATCTACTATACTATTATTTCATTTTGCTGAGTATCGTTTATCATAAATCTATTTTTAATGAATAGTTGATATCTAGAAATAGTGGGGCCGTTAATTAGTTAATATTAAATTTTGTACGTGTACTTAACAGAGCGACATGGTTGTTTTAACGACAAAGCTCTTAAATAAAGAAAAAAAACGTCCCACTTGATTTAATATCTTGAGTATTTTTTACAAAAAGAACGAAGCTTCGAAAGCTTGTTTCATATATTATACTCTTAATCAATACGAGAAGCAAATATTAATATATCAAAACAAGAACCAATAAACTTGAAGCCACAGCACATTGGAAATGGTGCAAACAATCGGGCCCTTAGTTCTACCGACCGTACTCTGTTGACAAAACCAATGAACATTTTTAATTATTTGCCCGGTTTAAGTAAACATTCGCCCTCATTCCAAACCATTTTCACTTGACCCCTAGAAGCCATTATGTTCCCGAGCTCACCCTAAAATTTTAAATCCCAGCAATGTGTGGGGGTCTTTATAAAATTGTCATTTTAACTATTGTTTGGTAACACAGGGTCTGTCTCAATTAAAAATATTGCTAACAAGACAAACAGTTGTCGCTACGATTTTCGGTTTTTAATTGGCTTTATTGATATAAATCTGTATGGATAAAGTAGTTTATTTGATTTTTACTTTAATATTTACAAATTAGTAGGTAATTACTTTTTGTAAAAATAAAATGTTTTATTTTTTAATGTACATAACTTCACTGGAAATGTTAAATAATATAAAAATAGGCATACGCTAAATGATAATACATCCTTTATGTTAAATATTAAATTATGAATGTTAAAACTATTCGTATATAAATGAATTTCAAGTTTAAATATCAACGAAATAGAAAAATAATACAGTTAAATGCACTTTATTTCTTGTATATTTACGTTATTATTATTATTTTATAATAAATCTCCTACATAGGGAGACTTAAGTAATAGGACGGTCCGATTTTAATAAATAATAACATTTTATCGGTCAGAAATAGCTTTGATTAAAAGTATCAACATTTAAACATTGAAATTTTCGAAATATATATATTTTACTGTAGTAACTACTACTACAGTGTAGTTTGATATTTTTATATCTATGACAATACCCACAATTTAACTAAATAGAGTTAATACAAATATTAGACCAAGTTCTAGAGACTTCAAATGAGACTGTTTAGAACTCTACTTATTTTGCGTTCTCTCACAAATGTTCTTATAGCGTTGTAATTGTTATAACATGACCTAATCTAGTAAAAGGAATTTATAATAAAATAATAAATGTTGTATTCATTTAAGCGTTTATAATTACTTTTTAATATTGAGTTATAGCGTTTAGAGTTCGGTTTTAGTGATTCTAAATTAAATATAATATTCTGTGATTCCCCACTGAATTTTAAAGGGTCGCAGGTCAACATTTGGCTTTTACTGTTTTATCAGTCTGTAACAGGACATTTGCGGGTTATCTGTGGTCGCCATCTTGTGGGGTTTGGACCCTGATGTCTTATAGGTTCAGTGAAGTTGGGTTATGAGAAGGGTCACTCGTTAATTAGTTTGATTTGGCTTACATATCTTATTTATTTATAATTTTGTGTGCAATATTGTTACAATGGTAATAATGTTGTATTTGATATATCCTTTCAGTATTTTCATATATCATTCAAAATATTTCAAAAAAATATTCAAATAAAGAAAAAAATAACGTTATTTTTAACTTTAAGTTCATATTATACGAAACAAGCAACTTACCCTCGCTTTCTCTGATACGTCCAGTATAAAAAGTAACACACAAACAAACGAAACGAACAACGAAAAAGCTAATATACCGATAATTTTCAATGACGTAATAACAGTAAGTACATCGATATTACAAGTACATTGTTTTCCACATCGCCACACGTCAAGCGCGACGGGAATGCATAATCAATCAGTAATTCAGCATCAGAAGCGTTGTAGAGGCATCCCATGAGACTTAAATTTCACAAAGATTCCAATCTTTATTTTTCTTTACATTCGGTAGGCGTTTTAAACCTTTGCGGTGGCGGGGACAAAGAAGTACTGAGAATGAACGAACAGTAATGCTAAAAGCTTTTACGTCTATTTATCGGAGTCTGCCGTCCTCTGGGAATGTATTATTGATGTTATGACAGCGTCAAATTTTAATTATTATAATGCAAATGATATGAATATCGATCCATTTTTTGTTATTATTGTTTTAACTTTTACTTTTAGGTAGTTATTATAATTATAAATTAATAATGATGGCGCGGTTTGTTATTTAATATTTTATAGATTAATTAGCCTTTACCATTGACTGAAGTTACATGTTACGATAAAAAAATCTTATCAATATATATATAAAAATGAATTGCTGTTCGTTAGTCTCGCTAAAACTCGAGAACGGCTGGACAGATTTGGCTAATTTTGGTCTTGAATTATTTGTGTCCAGGGAAGGTTTAAAAGGTGAAGTATGGACGAAACCAAGCGAAGCGAGGGTGAGTCACTAGTTTTCATTATATTATTCTTAATCGAACCCTCTAGCTTAATCAGACAGTCAAGATTCTGGTAAAGTCTGTGCTAGTATATTAGAGATGGTTTGTTGGGCACATACAAACATATATTTTTTTATTTTTATTTTTTGGACTTGGTATCGAGAAAATTACTCAATAACAAATTTCTTAAATTGCTGAATTAAGGAGAAAGGCAGTTTACGACATACTTAGTTTTGGTTGTACTAATTACTTGTACAAAAAGTTATCAAAATAAAGCGCGAAACAAGATAATTGAGTATAGAGAAAATCTTAGAGACGATATTGATATAAATTGCAGACTGTAACTGTAAGCGCACGTCATAACCTCTGAGCGAAATTGGGGAAAGCGTGCGAGATAAATCGCGTTGCAGATGTACACTTTTACACAGGGATGCTGTAGATAACTTTTCCTTGCCTTCATAGGCAAGAAAAGTTATAATTCGTGAAACTTTAAGTCACAAATATGAAATAATAAATAACAAGTGAAATCGAAGTATGTTTTAACCAATTTCAAAAATAAGAAGGTACTCAATTATATAAAACATACTGAAACTCCCACCACCATACTCTTAACAGTGACGTTAAATTATGCTTGTATTACTTTATATTTAGTATTATTGAATTATTTAATTAAAAAAAAGAAAATATAAGGGCATCCCTGTGTAATAACAGCGGATGCGATGAGCAATTCTGCCGCCGTGATTGGTCGAATTTCCCCGGAGGCCGTGCGACACAACTCTTAATTTTTTGCTTCGGCTACGCGTTCCGTTGCCTTTAGCGCCTTACGAAGGCTTGTGAAAGAGTTCATCCATATATAAATCTATAAGTGATATACATGCTATATTGAATAGTTTTTTTTTCAATTTTTTCTTTTATGTTCATATTACCTACATGTGACAAAGGTACTTTCTGCGATAGAGCTATCATTCAGAAAACAGATTGTACAAACACGTTATACTCTACGCATTATACGATTATATTATGTGAAATTATAATCAATTGTTATACAATTGATTGACACGCGATAATTTTTGGTTCAGAGATTAATAATTTAAACAAACCAAAAACTTGCCAGTTCAAATTTGAGTAAAGGGTTTTCTTATTAAATTTAATTTGTAATAATATATTCTATCAATAGTACATAAATTATAAACTTCGATTATTTTAATGACAAATCATGCAAATTGAAATATTCTAAAGTCTAAACAAAACCGCACTCAAATCACACTACACGTCACCGGAGCGGAAGAGTGAGCGTGCTCATTTCGTATGGAATTAATGAATATTAAGTGCACGCGCACTCGTAAACATAACAAAGCGCCATCTTGCGGATGGAGACACTTAATTTTCTTCCAACCTTAGGGACTTGAATTTACATTAAAAGAGGAGAATATCTCAAAATGACGGATACAAGAAAATGGTTTTTCAACAAATGCATATGGCCGTAACAATTTATTTTGTCACATGAATTAAAATAACGAATTAATAACGCTCTATTGCTTAAAAATAAATAAAAAAATATTTTTTAAATTCTAATAAATAATAAGTTTAAGTTTTAGTTTTTTTTATTTTAAATACATAATAAGTTTAATTATATACAAACTAGCGACTAACGGTTTTAACGGCTAGAATAGATTTCTCAGAAATTAGATACTTTTCTACAGTAAAAAGTATCCTATATGTTCAATTCAAATCAAAATATTATACTTTATTCAAATAGACTTTTACAAGCACTTTTGAATCGTCGCTTTTACATTATTATAATATAGAATTGAAATTAAATGTCAGTCTGTAAGTCTGGGACTTGGGAGTAAGCTACCACCGACTCGGAATGCAGTTCTGCCGAGAAGAGCCGGCGAGAAACTCAGCAGTTGCTCTTTTCAAAAAAATATTTGATTACAATATTTATTGCATTACAATGTTTAATTATTTTGAGCGGAATAAGCAGCTATCATCCTACCAAACATAAAATCTAAGCAGTGGTTTTCTCGCTATTTATGACAGGCATAAATTCTAAAAACTATAGATTCAGTAACCTTTCAATAATTGATTCAATATCATTTTCCAAAAAAATATGAACGGATCCCACGTAAAAAAGACTACCAAATATGAATAATATCTCAATTTAATGTAACTTTTCCTTTTACTAGTGTTTCCTTAAACTTAAGCAATTTAATCTAACCAAAGTTAAAACCCTAAGTTAAAAAAATATAATATAATATTTATAAAAACAATAATTTAAAAATATGTTTATAAAATTCGATATAAAAAGTTTAAGGCGAGTATATATTTGTGGCATATAATAATTAGTGTGCTTATATTCTCTACAAGTACGTAACTATGTATAAATGGGAAACAAAAAAATCATAAAAAGTTTCTATCTATGCCAACTTGCAATTTCCGAAAAGAAACCACGTTATTATCTGTTGGTACATTTTAATGCGTTTTCGGTCCTTTTTCTATATTTGTTATTCTGAAAGGGCATTATTACGGTAGCCGTCCTGGACGATGATGGATTGTTAGCTTCTAGTCACATGAGATTTGAGAGTCTCTTACAATACGGTTCACAAATAGAATAGCTGCTTTGCTGCTGCATGTATGTAGAATCAGAAATAACAACTTGTTACTGAATGCATAAAAAGGTGTGTGTGCGATTCACACACGATAGAAATGAAACTTCAGTAAATCGACAAAAGAATGAGATGAATATATAAAAAAAGAAATGTCAAAAAATAAACAACGGTTACCATGGCAACATGGGAATGTATTCTATCTCATTCTCTCCGACTTAATCCTATACTTTTATGTATTTCTTTCTTTATCGTGACGCATTTTCGTTTCATCGAGTTTCAAATCACAACGATTCTAAAGAATTTTCACCTCAATAAAATTATATACGGTATTTATAAAAACACAATTTTTTACAGATTGGCTGGTATGATATATAATGAATAACTTAAGCTATTTACAGCTTATTTTAGAAAAAGAATTAGAATATTATATGACGTGAGATCGTTACATACAATCTTACAAAATTGTTCATTATTAAACTTATTTTACTCCATACAATATACATTATACATACAATATACTCATTTTTTACCGTAACAAAATGCATTTACAAAAAGA
Organism: Boloria euphrosyne; assembly: GCA_951802675.2. Lineage (NCBI taxonomy): Eukaryota > Metazoa > Arthropoda > Insecta > Lepidoptera > Nymphalidae > Boloria > Boloria euphrosyne. The sequence goes on along the minus strand of OX637879.1, from coordinate 5,003,647 downwards.
AAGCAATAAAGCAAAAAATTTTAATTTAATTATAACTAGAACTTTATTTGTACTCCTTAAAATTTTTCAATATTTACGAGTATACTTCTGCTCCAGTTTTCGTACCGCACTGTAGCATATTCCGTTTATCATTCGTAACGTTGGATAACCGCGGTGTAAATATTTGACAACACCGTGACGACTCACCGCCGACGGTTTTGTGCTTAATTTACTTTGACAGATTATTCTTTTTCCTCGTGAAATAACAATTGCCTTTAGGTACCTCTATGTAATTGGAAGTGGAAGATCTCAGAAAATTTTTTTTAAATATAGTCTAACTATACATAATATAGAAATGAAATAGAATAGTTAAAGCCATATTTCGTCACTATTTGATCGCTTAAAAATTCAATAGAGTAAAAGCTTAGTCTAGGAAAACATCGTAAAGAAACCTGCCAGTATGAGATAACCTAGGAAGTTTTCGAAAGATGTGAAGTTCGTCAACCCGCACTTCGCCAGCGTGGTGCACTATGGCAGGCCTATATGGCTAAGTGTCGGTGGATCAGGATCCCACCCGTATTGAAGTGGGATCCGTGCCCAGTATTGACATAGTAAAAAGGCTGAATAGTTATATACATATAAGTTGGTCTTTTTATAAAAGAAAAATCACAGCACATTCCGAATGTTGAAACAAATGATGTAGTTACATGGACATGCAAATATTGAATGTAGATAGTTCACTATTCGTACTCGCATCAAGTTAAATAAGTACCCGTGAGCAAATCCCCAAAGGTCGCGACGACGACATTTGGCGAGCCTTTATTTTACCTTCTATCTAACCAGTAGCCACCCTCTGTCAATAGGGTGTTTAAAATCTATTTCAGTATGTTTTACAGAAATTTTGTAATAAGATTTTTTTTTAATTCTTTATTTATAAAGCCATACACCTATATAAGGTTAAGTCAGCTTATTGTAACATAATTACAAATTATACATTCAGACAGAGATCAGTTGTTTCCATAATTCTAGAGAATGTATATAAAACCAAATAATGTGTATACTATTATTGCTAGCAAATTTAGAACTAAGTACAGAGTGAAACAGGAACATAATATCTTGTCTTGGACATCGGGTATCTGTTAATAGCTTTGTAATAAGAATTATTGTTGAATATTGTATACGAATTATTATATGTATATGAATTATTGTAATAAGAATTATAAATATAATATAATATTAATTAAACCGTACGATTATTTTTTCAAATATTTGTTGCTACATATTTGAAATTTAGGTTTTATAATTGTTTTCTGGAAATATTGCAATAAATAATTGTTCCATGATTCTTTTTTCTATACAAATAAATAAAATTAAAGTTTTGTAACATCAACATTTTTAATTCATAAGTTATAAGGTACTTAAAAAACTATCATGAACATTTTTGTCCGTCTGTCTGTTTATTCCGTAATCTCTGAAGCTTCTGGATAGAACGTTATGAGAGTTTAAGGAGATCGATTGACCCTTTATCATTTTTAGCCAGTATAAGACGAAGAAGTCAGTTCCAAGTCCAAGTATAAATACTTATATAAATGATTTTCATTACGAATTAACTATGTAGCAGAAAACTATTTGAAACAAAGAAAAATGTGTACCTTAAATATTGTGTATCGCAACAACTTCAATTACATCAATGCAATATGTTACACTTTAAAAATAAAATCTTTGTACAAAATGTGTGATATAATCGTTTATAAAATAAAATTATAAAAAAAGTGAATGTATACAAATTTCTATATCATTAGCAGAACACGCTGTATTACTTTAGAGCGGGATACATTTGACATAACTTCATAATATATGAGACGAGTTAACAAGCATGTAGTTACTGGCTACCGGATGAATACGACCGTCTCCAGAGATACTCTATGTAGCGATGCAAATGAGAAATGTTGGATATCCGTTAAATCTCGAATTTTGCTTCTTTTTAGTATGATACTGAATGTCGATACTTTTTCTTAAAACTACTTTACATTTAAATATAAATTTCATTTTTTTATTTATTGTTTTGCTTTACGAACATATTTAATGAAAGAGCGATATTTAAAGTATAATTTTTTAATTATTAACGACTAGCGTTTCTACTTTTTTGTAGTCATGGCTCTGACATAATAGTCGTTAAGTGATTACGATTTTTTTTCGCACATTTTACTACACACTAATAGAAGGATACATATAGAGCATACGCATACGTATATTAATTTCTATTTTCACTTTCTCCTTGCGATTTCTAGAGGTTGCGTATTCTACGAAGGAACGAAAACGTCACACTTTCTACACTACTGAACGTCAATATAGAAATAATAATAATTCAACTCATTTAACGATATATAGCGACACTCAGGCGTGTCCTCAATGCGAAGAGGATCAAGGCTCAAGCCATAGTCCATCATGCTGGCCACGTATAGCTTGGCGTGATACGCGAATTCTTCGATAACTACTCATTTTCCTTCAAATATACAGGTTAATCTCGTTAAGAAATAATAAATTTTAGTGATGTGCGTTTTCGAATTTAAAAGAGACTACTTTCTAAGTAAGCACGTTACCAATGGGCTGCTTCTGCTACTGTACGTATACATATATACTATACTGTGCGTTTATATACAATAAACGTTAGTTATATACTATACGTACAGTAGCAGAAGCAGCAAGCATAAAGATTTTTACAATGAAATTCCAAAAAAATATTAACAAAAAATGAATATTTAAAATAATGCTAAATTAATAGCAGCCCACAAAGTGGTCAGGTGAAGGCAGAGCTTTTGACCGAAACTAATTCGTCCCCCTAATTGTGTTAGCGACAACTTTGATGCTCATACCTTCCCCCAGGATATGATCCAACAAGAAATTAGATTGGTTATAGTTGTTGGCTTCACTAATAAAGGGCGAAAAGTTTCTCCCGCGATATTATTGATGTTCGATGGTTAGTTTATAGTATTATATGTAGAATCATTAAATTACATATACACTTAATAAAAGTTTTTATTATTAGAGATTTAACGTTAATAAATATAATAAATAACAATCAATACTAGATCTTTTTTAAATTTACTAATATTTTAAAGACTCATTTAGATTTAAATAAGTTTTATTAATAATACATTTATACTTATAAAATTAAAGCTATGAGTAATCGGTATATAAACTCATAACTGAATGAAAAGTAATATTCTATTAAACGAATCGACGATATTCATCACAAAACATTACAGAAAATACATATGTAAGTATTATATCAAAATATTGACTTGGTTTCTTTAGAGGGATAAAAAGCATCTCAGTATTTTCCGCTCCACAATATTCATAGCCCATTACAAGAGTTAGTTTATTGTGATTTTGTGCTTAAACAATGGAGCGGGGTTTTTATGTAGTAGAGTAATGAATTTCAGCTTGGCGAGACATCGGGACCTTTAAAAATTCAAGAGGAAAGTTGTGTAGGAATTTTGTTCACCTCATTGAGTAACATTGCTTCATGAATAATTTTCACTTTGAACATTTTGTCGCGTTACTTTGTTAAGTGATTTTCTTTTCATCTTAAAGGTTAAAATCATGTTTTACCATATATTATATTATTAATATGCGTGTATATTGAATTTAATTTAGTATTCAATCATATGTAAATGTTTATGTTAGTATAAAATAAAGAATTTAAATTTTAAGCTTTATTTGAAACGTTTAGTTACTGGATTGCCAAACATTAATCTAATCTAGATGTCCAATATTGCGAAAGCCTCAGACTCGTACCAGTCAGTCCCTTAAGGCATTCAGTTGAAAATGTTCATTTGAAACCAGAATGTCTCCAGAATTATATTTCGACTGTCTTTGATATTAAAAGGACTGAATTTATATCAAATATGTGATTTAAAATATTTGTCCATACATTAAACTAAAGATAATATTATTATGTATAGCAACACTACATAAACTACTTAATACATTACTTTTGTAGATGTAAATATATAAAATTATATTATATACCTATAAATACAACAGAATAGGTTGCTCGTATATACATATTCAATATCCATAGGTATATAATGGGTAGATACATATAACGCGTATAATACTTGTTTTATCTATAACTAAAACAATATTAGCAAACTTTGCTGCATACAAAATTAAATAATTTATCTAACCAATAATTCCATCATCGTTATACGACATTATTTAGGTAATGTCATAAAATTAGTTATGGGACCTTTTTAATGAAGCGTGAAACATTTCAATTTGCCACATTTATTGCCAAATCGAGCGGAGTCCAGGGATCGTCAATGAGGCACTATTATTGGAAAATTTCGCATATTAACCCACTATCCATAGTTTTACTGTAACCCTACGGGAAATATTACCGTTAATATTCGGTTATAATGATACAAAGCATCTGAATTTCCCTCGTTAAGTAGGTAATTTTGGAACAAACGAACCCTTTTGCGTTTATAATTTTCCATTCTATACATAGTTATTCTATATTTTCTCTTTATGACTGTGTTTATAATAAATTATTAACTTCTAGAAGCGTTAAGCATACTTTAAACTATAACGGTTGTAATCAAAAAATCTTCAACTTACCGTTTTATTATGTTCAACATAGTATTTCTTTACTTGTTTTAGCTTTTTTATTAGTACCTGTCACCTTATTATACAAGTACTTTAATATTTAGTAGGTACATCAATCAAAAATCAAACTTATGAATATGTGATATAACAAAATTTCGTATTTCTGAGCTAATTACTAAGGGTTTGCGTATAAATAATGGTGCCAAAGTAACGCTTATTTGGTTATTATTTACTCGCGCGTTTCGCGACAAATGGGATGCATATTGTCGCGATTGGCGGGAATTTGTCTCTGATATTTATGACCGATAATATCATGAAGCTACTAAAACTGTAAACTATTAATTTAAAGTGTATCGATAACAGCAGTCCGGTATGGAGGTAGCTAATGTCAGCTTATGTGGATTCAAATATTTAGTGTAAGATTTTGTACCCTATATAATCTATAATATTTTTTGTATAGCGGTTGGTATAGAGTTTCAGGCTCCCTTCCATTCCTGTATAATGACTTGTTTAATTTTGATTATGTTGTAATACTTAAGTTTTTTAACTTAGAATAAGTAGTTTATTAATATTTTTCTATAAACGACTGGAATTTTTAAAATCTGTCATTTTAAAAATGAATATTATATACCAAATTAATATTATTTACCAAAAGCAATGGGTAGATTTATCTTAAGTTTTAACATTTTTAGTAACTATGAATGAATTTTGAATAATCTTTTTAATATTTATATTTGCTTCGTTAATCTACGTCATTGACAAAAACACTCAATATAACGAGCAAATTTATGCGCGGGTAATTAAACGTATCATGTTAATTGCAGCCAATACTGATCTATATAAATAGTCTTGCACTGTTTTCATATACAATCGTTTTATATACTCATTATTACCAATATCTGCGTAGCTTTACTTATAATGTATTTATTATTATTTCTTATATTACGGAAAAAAATGTTCGAAGTTTGCAATAGGTACAGTTGTTATTACTTTTACTGGAATTTTAAGTTATTTTATCTTTTTGACTTTTAATTTAAAAGGATATTAGGACTACTTTTGTTTAATAATTTCCCTTGGCAAATTTAACAAATCTACGGAAACACTTACTGAAAAAATTAATATACCTTTTCGGATATTTTCGCGATACGAGTAGTTTTATTAAAAAAATCAAATATTTACAAGTATATTAAATGACAAAAGTTTAGAATTGACTACATATATTAGAATGATAACGCATTGTTTTTATCTTGGAAATGTAGGCAAGAAAGGTAACTCGTCCGAAAAGTTAGGACAGGGGCCGTAAATCGGTAAGCTTAAACGTTTTTTGGTTAAACAAATGTGCGCATAAATTAGCTGGAGATTGACAAGGGTTTGCTGTTTTTCACATACATACCTAATACATGTAACAAAGTATATTATTACAAAAAGTTAAAAAAAATACTTGCCTGAAATTACCTATACTAGTAATGTTAAAAATGATATTTGATGTTAAAATTTATGTAACAATGTAAAAAAATGTATCTCAAAATCATAGTTAGAAGTAAGTCTGAGCACTAATATTTTTAATTTCTTTTATTTTCTACCCTTAGTGTTTTAAATAATATTTAGCGTTAATAATACTGCTATATGATAAATATTATAATAGCATACACGAGTAATGTAGCGACACTGCCTTACCCAATTTCCCAATGGGACAGTTGAACACGTCTCAATAAATTAACACGCAATTCATATCTATTATTGCATTGTCTGGTAATATCGATTCAGTTATGTAAGTCAAAGGATAATTGTTATTCGTATTAGAATAAAATCGATATCTTCAAGGAACTTGTACTGTATATAACTGTATTGTATATAGTATAATTTGAAAATAGAAATTAACTGCTCTTTATTAGTATGTATGTATATAAGTACTGATGATATAAGGAATATTTTCATCGGCATTTGTGAATATTAGTATAATATGTTTTGACATTCGCAATTGCATTGGTATTCGTAAGAAACAATGCGAATGTTTCGGCGACGTACTTGAAAACAAAAAAGGAAATTTTGTATGGGGTTGATAGATACTGATTGAATATACATAAATCACCAGTAAGTTATTTAAATCTAAAAATAGTGTTTTTAAAAGTAAGCAACAATATTGTTACTTATAAGTATCGAAATAAGCTGCAAGTGACCAATTAAAAGCCGGTACGCTTCAATCACATAATAATATGACAAAAGTCTAAGCAAAAGTAGAATTAAAATTTAAAATTAATTTGTACATTTAAATTTTAATGTTTATGTGCATGATGTTATTTTTTATTACAAAAATGTCTATTTTGACTTTGTAGTCAACTTAAGTACGCTATATTTTATTAATAATTAACGACTAAACGTTATTATTAATTATAATTACACATTATAAAATATTAGATATAATTTCGAAACATAATAATTACGTGCGTTGTTGATATAATGGCTGTCCAGCATGCATCCCCTATAATTTCGACTAGTTAATAATAATTATAATATAAATTATAGTTACGTAAATTGCTCTTGAGTTAAATATCTAAATATATTAAAACTTTATATAACTTATACAAAAATGCCCAAAAATATAATTTTAAACAAGTTAATTGTATATTATATTTGCAATATTATTAACCGAAGAACTATTTTCAATAATTGAAGTGGATGCCAGACACGTCGCGCGCCGTTACAAAATTCACCGCACTCTACATAAATAGACACGAGTACAATCGCGACATTGACGTTCTGCCACTGGACAAACACTACCGAACATTTATTAACGAACTGGGAAAGCGTTAGAGAGGATAAGCTATAATCGTTTGCGTTAAAGAAACATAGAATAAATAACTTTAAATCTATTAGATTTAGATAATCGATTTATTTATTTATTTATGATTTACCCTGGCTTCGCTTCCGTGACTAGGTGTTCCCTGCCAAAATTAAAGTTTGTAGCACAAACATCCGTCTTGTAATTAAAATAAATAAAATTTCTAAAATAAAACTAGCCTAAATACTTTATAATAACATGAGCTATCTGCGAATGAAAGTCCCGACAAAATCTATCCATCCGTTTGAGAGATTAACCAGAACAAACAGACAGACAGACAAAAAATTTGAAAATTGATTTTAAAATGCATTGAAAAGCTGTTAATTTGAACTGCTTATTTAAACAGACACTTCAATTTCATTTAAGTATATGTATAGAATATTAACATAATATATGCAACATGTTACCGGGTTATGTGTAAGTTTGAATTTTTTGTGTTTTGTGTTTTATGCTGAAATAGCAAAACGAATTTGGATGATATTTAGCATCTACACATAAATTATAACGCGTAATGATACACTCGTAGTAGGTATCAGCAGATAATATACCTACTAAAATATAAAGCTTATGAGTGAAGTGTAGTCACTTAGTGTTCCGCAAAGTGTGTACCGCGGCACACTGGTGTACCGTGGTCACTAGTTGGTGTGCCTCGGAAAAATAAGGTTATCTTAAAAACTTAATTTTTGTAAGTAAGTAAGGGTAAAAGAATTATTCCACATAATATAATAATGTAAATAACAAGAGCGCACGAGCGAAGCGATTTGTTTCGCTTCGTTTGGTTACTGGTTTGGTATGGTATGAGCGGGCTGGTTTCCGCAACTCGACTACTGTGTGCCTATTTTGCGTGTTTGGTGAGGGCTAATATTCGGCTAGTATTCGTTTGGATCAATAATAAATGTTGATTAATATTACTTAAAAACTGATTTTTAAATTGTGGTGTACCTCCAAAAAATTTTGGTTTTCCTAAATGTACCTTGAACATAAAAAGTTTGCGGAACACTAGTGTAGTGTATATTTTTTATATTACTCGATGTATAAGTTGTTTTTCTGATGGATAAGATAAATAGATTTAAGATATAATTAAAACATAAGAAAAAATATTTTAAATTTGTTTCTTACTGTTTAATTAACTTATACATTACTCTAAAAGCCACTTATAAAACACTAAAAGCACAATAAAAAATATATTATTTTAAAAATATTTAAAACTCAAAAAAATCTTGACAACAGCAACTTATAGAGTATTTCTTTAATAAGTTTCGTATTAACGATATCAAAAACCGTTCAATAAAACTATTTACAACTCTATAGTAATCTATTTCCCGAACCCGTCGTGCATACATCACGGTTGAACCATTATTCTAATTGGTCGCAAATTATGCCTCATCGGGTTAGCGTTTAGCTTTAGGGTGACCACACACTCCGTAATTCGGTTTACTGTCTAATGCGCTCGATTGTTGTGATTGGAGATTGAAATTTAGTTACTTCCGCTTTCATTCATTTGAAGATATTTCTTTTTTATTGATTTTACTTAAATGTTTACATTTATGGGTGCTATTACTAAAGGCTTTACATACTTATATTATTACTTATTAATAATATGTATCCACAGTGAAAATGTGTTTTACCTTTCTTTATGTAGCAACAAAGAACAATTGCAAGTTGCAATATTTGGCAAGATATTGAAAAATAAAATCGTTTTATTTTTATTTAATGTAAATTAACAGATTCGACTCAAAATTTGATAAATTATTGATGTTAGATATACGAGTTAAATTTTCGTAAAGAAAAAAACCACAACTTAAAAAAATTATAATTATGAATAATTTAGAAAAAATGCCATGACATTTACTTTATTACATTTCTTATCAATTGTGTTCCATTTTTATATTTTCATACGACTATTCTTATCATACCTTATCAAATGATTAATATTATTATACTTACATTATCTGCAAAAACATTTTAATCAAGGCAGTTCCTCACGCCCCAACTAACTCACAAACCGTTCCTTCGCATTAACATAACACGAAAAGCCCATAAACATATGACATTTGTTTTAACACCCTTTCGGGCATCCCGGCGGATTGACTAACTTCCCCTTCAAGGGCGAGTTTTGTACATAATGAGGTAATTTCGTGGACGGCACTGAAGGTTAGTTTCATGAAAGCTCTTGAAAATCCTAGACGCTTTTATAATAAATGTTTTAACTTTTTTATCATAAGAGTATGAGATTTGGATTTTATCGACATAGTTTTTAATCGAGTTGAACTCGATAACGTGCAATGGGGTTATATACATAGTTAACTAAAAAGGGTAATGAAGCGCAGTAAGAAATAACACATAAAACACTAGAAGTCATCAATACAAGTTGGCCAATAATATTAGTTAACATAACCTATTAGTAAAAATGACTTTTTAAGAACCTAAGTAAATTAGTTTGACAATTGAGATTAAAAAAAACTTAATTTTTTTTATTCCAATAGAAAATAATGTCAGACTATCATTGTCCAAGAGAAATATAGCGGCTCCATACGAACGAAAGCACGCGGTTTCAATAAGCTTATTTCACTTTCAAAATTACATTTTAAAATTACATGAGAATTTTCTTAGAAACCTTATATTTAGATATTTTAAGCAATATCTTCCGCATAAGTAGTGTTACGGAGGATTTTATTAAAACAAAGAAAAACACGCGCTCTGCGCGAACCGGCCATGTTTTATTCAAATTTACTTACATTTATACTAACGGGTACGACCTTTGCTATCCTGAATTGTATTCCCTCGCCACACCATATATCTTCTTCATGCGGTGCGCTTATTTATTTCTCTACTGTAGGGGATGTTTTTCACGGTTGCACTATAAATTGTGCGAAAGTTCGCCGAAATTCTTACAAGCTAGATATATAATAATAATAATTAAAAAATGTTTTTAGTATATTATATTATGATTATGTTAAATATTATTAATATTAATATAAAAAAATCATCAAAATGTACAATGATTTTCACGTGACGCATTCCCAGACAGAGAAATAGATAAAAATTAAAAATAAACTATAGACTCGGCCTCTGTATGAACAAAAATGACTATGTCAATAAGATATTTAAAAAAATATTTAATTTACAAATTCGACTTAGTTCGTTCCTTTAAAAAGTTAATCATATCCTACATACTTTTATAATTAAAAAAATTGTTCCTTTGCACTTTCACGCAACAAAATCTTTGCAGCGTACTTGAGTCTGATAATAAATAACACTGGTAGTCTTATAAATTATTATCGCGTTGCTCACTTCTCATTTGCTGACGAAGTTCGCTCCCCGCGGGATGGAACCAATCACGGCGGGGAGATGTGAAATTATTATGGGAAAGTATGGACTTTGCACCATCATACTTGAAAGATTAGTATGGGAAATATAATACTTATGATGAATCTACAGTAATTGATCTGCAATATCTGACGTTTTAATTAAATATAGATCTCAAAATCGCAGAAAAAACATAGTAAAACGTTCAGAATTAAAGTTTATTCGCTATTTACTAAATGTTAAGCTTATTCCCATTTCATAGAAATATATTAAAAACATAATTGTGATTAATATAAAACGACGTTTGTAAAAATTACATGACAATTTTCTCAGAAACCCTATTTAAATATTTTAAGCAACAATCTGTAATCATAAGACGACACGTTTGGCTCAGTTGGTAGTGACCCTACTTTCTGCGCCAGCGGTCGCGGGTTCGAGTCCCGCTGGGGGCATCCATTTGTTGATCACGAATGTTTGTACTCCAGTCATGGGTGTTTATATTTATAATATGTATGTATTTAAAATGTATATAAGTGTAGTCTATTAACTATCTGGTATCTGTAACACACGCCTCGTAGCTTACCACGGAACTAGAAGATGCTGTTGTAATATGTCCCGACATATTTATTTTATTTATATTTATTTCCTAAACGTAGTCATTATTATTTGTTAAAAACGAAGCTCACAGGAAATTATCACCAGTTACATAGTTAGATAAGTCAATCAGTCATATTAGTTAATATGTTTCTTTCTAAATAAGCTCAGAGCTTTTTGATTTGATTGGAAAATACATAGATTTGGTCCATGGTGTATGGTGAGCAAAGATCACCTTGGTATTTATTGTAGTTGGTACTCTCTCTCTCTCTCTCTCTCTCTCTCTCTCTCTCTCTCTCTCTTTCACACACACACACACACACACTTTACTATGCGTTTTTTAAGTGCTAGGAAGATTAATTTTAATGAAATTTCAATATTAATCAAATTGTATTTTTAAATTAATCTTAAATTAACAATAAATATGATGATATTATTTCTCAATTTCAAAAAGCTAACTTGTAGATATTAGGTGATGCATCATCGAGTTATTACAGACGAGACGCCAGCGTTGCTGATAGCTACGATTTTTCAGCGAGGTGGGAACGAACAATTCTGATTAATCCGACAGTGACTATTGAGAGGCGACTGTCGATACACTGGATAAGTCTTGATATTTTATCAATAAAATTATTTATATACCAACATTATATAGGGTATTTCGTTTAATTTTAGTAGTTTAATACAACAGTATAAATGTGCTACTAATGATAATAATTAAAACAAAACTTTTGTTTTAATTTGTGATATGTTTTCTTAAAATCATACAAACTAGAGTTACAAACTAAAATATTTAAATATTTTATTGTTATTTGTAACTATAGTTCAATACATTCGTATTAGCAGGTGTTTTTTCCTGATAGTATGGGGAAATAAAATTAATACGGAAAAGTACTAAAACTATCTATTTCTTAGCGTCGACTACACTTTTCGCAATACTTTTCATAGCTGCATTAATATTTTGCTTGAGTTTTTCGCAATTCCCCGAAGCTGATCCCAGAGTGGAGGTGCTCTGTCTTAATAAATTATCGGAGATGAGCGAAAACATTAACTAATTACCGACACCGATACCTGGACTCTTAGGGAGATTACGGATAATGTATTAGAATATTTTAAAATAAACACCTTATTGAATATTGATGGAAAAAATATATCTAGACAGCATTTTTTATCACATTTTAATTTTAGTCGTATTTGTTTGTAGCATTTTTTAGCTTAATAAAGATGTTTCATATTGGAATTAGATTGTAGATATATGAAAAATGTTTTTTTTTAAAAACTAACCTTAACCACTTAAGTGACCATAATTATTAACATACCATATTCTCGTATCGTAGCATCAAATTAACAATTTATTAATGATCAGTTATAGTTAAGATTAGCGCGTTTAACCAAACAAACTATTATATGAACGATCTATTGCTGGACGTTCTTTGGTTTGGTGGATTTCACGTCTTCCAAGGGATAATTAGGTTACTATTTCCTAGACATGCATTCATTACGACGTTTTCCTTCAACGGAAGGCAAAAGGTAATGATTTGTATTTGAACTCTCATCATTTGATTTTCCTAGCAATCTCATAGTCACTGGGCTATAACAGCCTAAAATAACATGGCCTTTAATTACATGTAGGCTTCATACATTAAAACGTCGTTCTAAAAGCCAATCACAGCCGGAAATTGACCGGCATTTTTTTTTTAAATCCAACTCAAACATAAAGATCCGAGTCCAATACTCCAAAGCTTCATTGTTACAAACGAAATGCAAATCCAGACGTTTCACCCTTTGCCCGGCGTTATATTTAATTCAAGAGCACGGAATACAGGTAACAATCGCGTAACAACCGTAACTGTTTGTAAGTGTAAACGAAGGAAAGTACGAAAAATTTCCCCGTCGCTGGAAAAAAAAACAACAAAGTGAAACTCAGCCTTCCTTATTTCCCTTGGCGATGCCGGTTCCCGGTTTCCCCGGAAATGGAAAATATTGCGATAAGGCGCATTATAGATTAAACACGTCTCGCGAGTTTAATGCGTTGTTCGGTGATCAAGTATCCGATAGCATGTGTGCTCGACTTTAAAGTTGTAATGATCTTCCAGAGTAAATAATGCGAGAGATAAGATACGTTTGCATAATAGGCTACGGCATTGACTTCTGATTTAATATATTATGTTGTTCCGTGCGATAATGTGCGATAAATTTTCTTGGGAAAGATTAGCAAGGAAATGGAAGAAAAAGAGTTTTATTATTGTATTTTTTGATCAACTTTATAAGCAAGTATGATTTACTTATCAATTATCATCAATCAAGTAAATTATGCTAAGGCGTCGTCGTAATATACATAATATTTTAAATTAAATTACTTATTTTTAGTGCTTGGTGCTTTAATACAATGTATGACGCATAGTAAGAAAATATTTTGCTATAGAAAATGAAAAAGATGAGTATACTTTAACGCATCAACGGGATTAGGTCTTATTTTCTTTTAATTTGCTGGTCTGTGAATATGTACCTACTTAATTCTTGTAAGGTTTCTCTAAAGGTTACACAGCATATGTATTGTAAGTATTTGTACTGAAATACATCTAAATATATAAAAACGAAAGGTCACTCGCTTACACACTCATCACGAAATATCGAAAACCGCTTGACGTATAAACATGTAATTTATCAAAGAGGTAGATTATAGTTAGTAAAGGTCCGCTTAGAAAGGATTTTGCGACAGGACCGGATTAAAGTGATCTAAGGGCTATCGCACGTTTGTATGAAAGTTCTTCATTTTTATGCTTGTAGCTTAGATTTGGCAGGGAGCACCTAGGGATGAACTCAATCGAAGCGAGAGTGAGTCGCTACTATTATAACAAAATTTTGGGAAAATAGTACAATAACGTAATGTAATTCGTTTACCCTGACAACTTCAGATAAAGAGGAAGCCCGAAGCTTTGAAATCTACATAATTAAATAATAAATAGAGGCAATTAATTTACAGTAAAAAATGAGATTATTTTTTGCCCCGACTGTTAATTTAATCCGTGTCCCACATCTCACTAAAGTGCGCATCGTAGTGCGTGCTGGTAATCGCTATTAGATCAGACTTTAAAGCCGCACGCACATGCTCCATGTTCGGATTACGTCATGTACTACCCCCATGTTCTGCTAGCTGGCACGGCTCGTGCCCAACCGGCACGCCTGGAAGCCATTAAAGGAAATAATAATTGAATTGAATTGAATTTCGAAATGTTACAGAAAATATTATATAATAAATTGTAATAATGTAAATATTAAATATTAATTCTTAATAATGATTTGTTCGTTTGAAATCATTTTAATTTTTAAGTGACAAAAAATACATAACATATACTTTTACAATCGATTTTATGTAAATAAATAATATTTGTAAAAATAATATTTAATTAAAATTTTCTCATGTGCCTTACACATTACGCTGTTTATCATATTATACACATAACCTCAAAATTTATGTAAAAAAATAAAAAAAAACCAGTTTTTGGTTTTTTATTTTTATCTTTTACAAAAAGAAAATATTTTTTACGAAATTTTGTGAAAACTTACCTTTTTATGTTCTAAATACACTGTATTTTTATTGATTTGAAATATTTATTTTTTTCACCTTATTTTGACTTAATATCGAAAAAGCACCCTAGTTTTCCATCGAAAGTTCTCACGTAAATATTTGCTTTCTTAAAAAAAATAGTAGGCTTTTTGTTTGTTAAAATCTCTACTTTGTGATGGTGTAAAAATATATATACATTATCATAGTAAATTTTCTCAGAAAAGCTGCCTAAACCTGATCTAGTATGAATATAAGCGCCGACAAACCCAATGTTATGACAACTGACGTCATTTTGCTTTCAACCAATGGTTGCGCGTTTAGGAAGTTTCGATTTCCCGCCGTTAATATTCACTTTTTATACAATATTTTAAGAGTTTAAATAATAACTAAATAAAAAAAATACCTTTTAATCATAATGTGACGATAATAAAGATTGGAAAAAAGATATTTGAAGCAAAATTAAATTTTATGCATATTCCCTATTGTAATGATTCGTCTTGTCCGTACCTTCGCAACGCACATACCAAAAATGAACAGTCGCGGCCAAAGTGTAACACAAGTAGGCGCGCATATGGTAAGACTAATTCCACTGCCTCCTATATGGGGTTGAAATAAAATAAAAACCAAATTAGGGGATGATGCAACGACACACCCCTTCGATTTTTGACAAATTCCATTATACACTTGCATTAGCTACTTTCGGTTTCATATTTTAAAATAAACGACGATGTACTCTATTCCCAGACTTGATATCGTTAGTTTATTAAATCAACTTACTTGTTGTATAACATAAATTTATTGGCATGACTCTTTAAAATTCTTATACTGAATATTACCTACCTATTATTGATAACGTTATTTTCATTTAAATTATAAAATAAATACGAAACAGTGTAATATATTATTATTCTACAAATATTTCTTATTTATGTAAGAACTTTATAAAATATTAAATTTCATATAGTACAATAAATATATATGAGAATTATTACAAAAATATTTATCTTTGAACTAGGCACAATTAAGGAAAAAAGCATATAATCATTTGCGAATATTTCAGAAACATGAACCTATCGATTATATGTTATGGGCCACATGTTACGCAATTTGTAAGAATCACCCGCTGCGAATAAATTATTCTGCGCAAGAACGCCCCTTCGCTATCACAATCATTATATGTAACAAAAGAGGCTGATTGTGTAAGTTATTATAACTGATATAATGTTCATAATAATTGGGCACAAGTGGTGATGTTTGCTAACTAACAAAACATTTGTAAGCTTTGCTGATGTTAGCAAAATATGATTTGACTTTCAATTTTTTACCTAAATTTTTCTCTTTAGTAGAAAATTTTAATATTTGTCTTAATTTTGTCTGTATTTAATTTTTTGTTAAATATAATCGTTTTTACTATTGACAATATTATAATTTATAACTGAGACTCAATCGTGATTGTGCGTTTTTGTTTGCATTTGCATCAAAAAGTAAAAGGCGGCCTGAAATTTGATAATGCGTAGTGTAGCTCGGTTAGGAAATACCACAGTGATGAAACTTGTCATTTTTTCTCATAAAATTCTTCCATTTTATTATATTTGAAATATTAAAATTAACCATCCTGAACAAGAGACAACTTGCCTCAATAAAAGCTTTGTAACAACTGTACTACTCTACTGTATTCAGTATTTGTAATTTAAAATGTTATAATCCAGGCACATCTTAGAAATTTTGTAAATTTTTTTTATATATTATATACAAGTATAAGTAAATGATAAATCAGGGTTAGATAAGTTTGCGATTTTAGTTTGAGCGTCACAAAGTCACCTACTGAAATATTAGGTATATCAGTCTATTTTACATATACATATGCGTGTTCTTAACTATTTATAAATATGTATATTAGGACTTAATACATAACTTTCATTTTAAGCGAAATTAAAAAAAATTATTTTTAACAAGTTATTTTGGCTGTCGTGGGCCGCTTATATCCGTATAATTATGTTCATATATTGTCCTGATTGTTCTGATCTATAAAATGGGGTCCTAAATATTTAGGAATGTTGCAAAACGGCAGTTTGACAATCTAAGAGTTTATTTGTTTCTTAAAACGCGTCAATCAAACTAAGAAGACCGATTTAAGAAATTATCGCAAATATCAAGTTTATTAACCTACTTATTGAGATTAAAAGTAAAAATTAAAAGTGCTATCCAACTCTGGCAACAACTCTTCTTCATAATACTTTCTTAGATTTACGCGAATATTCGACATTATAAATGAAACTACTTTTTCGGATTTTGTCGCGGATTTATTTTGATTTTTAGTTCCCAACGTTTCGAATGCTTTACAGCAATCATGGTCACGGGAGAGACTAAGATATTTGACGTCTCATAGGTTTATATACTTGTTACAGACAGTGCCTACCCACAATTTACAAAAAAATTCATTTATAACTCCTCTTCAACCAAATTTAGTAAATGGTTAGTATAGATATATCTCAGAAATATGATATTTACCCGGAGCAAAATGTGAACCTTCTTTTTTAACGTTGGGAAATGCATTATACTACCAGATAGTTAAGTGGGACAAGGCCCTGGCGGTCCGGCAGGTCTCCCGAAGCGGACCACACAGTCAAGAGGTTGCTCAACAGTCCATTCTGCTATCAGAGAAGTACCCGGAGTAACCCGCTCGACACATCGCCCTTCACCAACCAGCTATAACCATATAAAATTTCGCTAGCGTTTCCAGACAGACAATCTAAAAACTATAGGTTCGGCCTCTGTTATCTATAATAATGAATATTTCTAAAAGATCTTCCAAGAGAACAATTAATGTACATACATATTTATTGAATTTTATTACATATATATAGATTAGGTACATTACTTTAAAGTATCTACTCAAGACTGTCAAACATCATGTAATTCAATTCAATTTCGCTTTCAGGTCATGAATCCGGAGAAATAACACGAAACAAAAAATGTGAAATAGTGAATATTGTACCTACTATATGAAAATATTTTTACTAAATACAGTAGGTACATATTGTTCAGTTTGAAAACGATTTGGAAATTGATCGTGAGTTAAGTCACGATTGTAGCAGCCTCCGGGATCATTCCTCCGGGATTCATTAACCCGGAACGCCAGACTGATTGCTGTGATGTGATATGGACATTAGAAATAAAAGAACATACATATTATGAAGGTACATACAGTATTGTAATATTAAGGCTGTTCTAATATACTTATTATCAGCTTAACTTACACAACTTATAATCAGAAACCTAGATAGAGTTCAAAGCCTTTTTGTTTGTGCCAATATTTTTTTTATTTTGATGTTATTATTGACGAATTTTAGTGTTACCAATAAAAATGATTATCATTCAAATTTAACCACAAAGAAAACATTGTGGACAACAATTATAGTTCAGAGATTTCGTGGGAATCGGTTCATATGCCAATGTTGGTTTAGTCATTTGTTTTGATGTAGTTACGAGAAAGCCGCGGTCCGAAATGGAATCTATCGCGAATACTTTTGACAAAGAAAAACATAGGAAATCCTTACTAATATTATAAAATCGAGTAACTCTGTCTGTCTGTCTGTCGCGCTAAAACATTGAACCGATTTAAATGAAATTCGGTACACATATAGTCTAGAGCCTGAGAAAGGACATAGGCTACTTTCAAGGTGAAAAAAGTGATGTAAGGGGTCGAAATAGGGAATGAAAGTTTTTTATGGAAATTACGTCATTTTTAAAACTAGAAGCTTGAAACTTATTTTTTGGCTTTTGATTATATATGAATATAAGTAAGACATTCAAAGTTTTAAAAATTTTTATACTAAAGGTGGTACCCAGGAACGAACCCGAGCGAAGCGATGGTGAGTCGCTAGTAGCTAAATAAGTGGTACCGTGTAGTACATAGCGCTTGCCAAAAGATCAAAAATACCTAGAAATAAGTAAAATGTGATTTCTTTTTATTTGGTTTTTAAGCATATCATTCTGAACCATTCAAATATTATAAGTAGGTAACTAGGGACTACTGACTATGAAATCTATAAAAAAAATACAAAAAAATATATTCAACCTACAAGATTTGCTGACGGTGAAGAAACTAGGTACGTTAATTAAAAAAAATATGGATCAAGTATGTATTATGTATATTATAATTTTTCTGGTGTAGTTCTGGTATATCCATATAATTAATAAAAACTCTTCCATTAGCGATATCGATCTTCTTGTAACAATTTGATCCAACAACCCTC
This sequence comes from Boloria euphrosyne, assembly GCA_951802675.2. Lineage (NCBI taxonomy): Eukaryota > Metazoa > Arthropoda > Insecta > Lepidoptera > Nymphalidae > Boloria > Boloria euphrosyne. The sequence continues at coordinate 4,984,479 of OX637879.1, read as the reverse complement.
TAGTGTATTAAGCCAATAACGGAAAAAAGAGGGGCAGCTCTAAATGAGCCGTCTCCGGTAACTTGTGAATATTTATGAGCTATCAGTTTGTAGATGGAGCTTATTTAATGTGCTTTCTTTAGGTCTCTGTCAGTGTCGAAAGTAAACTAAAAGTTTTACATCAAAATTTGCTCGATCTTTAAAAGGTTTTGCTTCTTGATAATGACTGGCTTAAGGACTATTGTATAAGTATTTGTGACATAACAGTAGGTACATATTCGTAGATATAATTAAACAGGCTTAATTTGTACATTATATTAAGAAACAGCAGTCAAGGTGCTTCTCAATTCAAAACATATTCTTTATCTCCTAATATATTTAACATGTTCTTTTCCAAGATTCAGGTATTTGAATGCGTATTTTAAAACAGGTTGTAGGATCAATGATGAATAAATACCTACTTTTCAACCGACTTCCAAAAGGAGGAGGTTATCAATTCGTCTGTATTTTTTTTTTTTATGTTTGTTAGCTCATAACTTTGGGCTGGGTGAACCGATTTTGATGATTCTTTTTTTATCTGAAAGGTAGTGCTTCCCATGTGGTCCCATTTTAATATTTTCCAGTTCTGACAATGGCATCCATGAGAAAACCATAAAAGTCTTAAATTTGCATTAAGTATTTGCACGACAAATGGACGAATAACTCAATATCACGCCAACTGATTTCGATGATTCTTTTTTTAATGGAAAGGATATACTTCAAGGGTAGTTTGATGAGAGTTTGGTAAGGTTCTGATGATGGGATCTATGACAAAGTATCGGAACTCTTAAATTTTTAGGAGTTAATTAATGATGCTCGGCCGAATCTTTTATAGGCTATATGGGTATTTGAGTCACGTACCGTAACTGATGATGGAAGGTACAACTCCTCAACGGTTAGCAGTTTAAAGAAAAATTTTTCAATATAATACGCAATTATGGACCGATGGTTGTATACTTTTAGGCTATTAGGTTTACCTCATAATAGAAGGTAAATTTTTATATTCATTAACACAATACGTATCTACTTCCCGCTAAAAATTTTAAAATAAATTATTTTTAACAAAAAAACAAAAACCGACTTCCAAACTTAATAAATCTAAACTAAAAAGTAGAAAATAATACTTTTAAGGACTTTGTTAATTTTGAAGTCGGTGCCAGCCAAAGCAAAATAACCCTAAATAGATACATATTTGATTCAATTTGTAAACATAATCAAAATACCTGGCTGGCACCGACTCCAAAATTAACAAAGTCCTTAAAAGTATTATTTTCTACTTTTTAGTTTAGATTTATTAAGTTTGGAAGTCGGTTTTTGTTTTTTTGTTAAAAATAATTTATATACGATATAGATCTTTTAAGAACTAAACGTCTTTCTCTTCTAATATGACGTCTATAATACAAGCTAGTTGGCAGTAACATACTGAATGAAGTAAACAACATATCCTTTGATTAACTTAGTTCTTTGCTAATTATTAAAATATGTTACTTTAATATAATAAAGGTTTATTTATTTTTTGGCTTGCCTGCAAAAGTTCTTTACCCTTTCAACAATTCAACACGTACATTGTACGTAAAAATATATTTAGTTTTATAGTAACAAATTCAAAACACTGAAAATGTGTCTGAAAAGCGTAAAGTAAAATTTGCATATTATATGATAGGAAACTCAACGTATGAACAACTTCCGCGCCAACTAAACCGACCTCAGTTTATTTCTACGCTATATTCGTCACAATTACCATACGGCTGCGAAGAGACAATCGCTAAATGTAGGGTTACCATATAACAGATAGCTCTTACTTCAAATTCAAATTAATTAAACAAAATAAGTTTTATAAATATATAGTGATTACAACACGCATATTATTATCTGACAGTGGTAGCCTAGTGGTAACGCGCTCGCTTGGATAACCGAGTGATGTGGGTTGAAATCCGGGTCACGCACCTCTGGTATTTTCATGTGCGAATTTCGGTGAGGGAAAACATCGTGAGGAAACCAGCATGGCTGAGAGAAGCTAGCAAGTTTTCGAAAGATATGTGAAGTCCGCCAACTCGCACTAGGCCAGCATGGTGGACTATGGCCTGATCCCCCCGTATTGATGGGAGCAGGGCAACGCCCCCCCGTGCCCAACAGGGGCACGGGGGGCGGGGGGGTTTTTAAAAAATCTTAGTAATGAAATTTCTAAGTTCTAAGTAAAGGAAACAACTGTTACGGAATGGACACCGTAGCTAGGCGTACCAAGTACAATAAAGCAATTATAACTGTCATATTTCAGCTCCTCTCTATTTACATTTATATTGAAGGGCGCGGCAATCGTTGAACGTATCGCCCAGTGCGAACTCAATCTCACTTTGAATTTTGGACTTCTCATTATTAGTTGTTTGAAATATAAGGAAATGGAAATTTAATATGTGCCCAGTTTGTTAATTATATAAATATTTGCCCAAATATTTCACAAAAATAAAAACTAAAATGAAAATTTTAAAATAGAGTATGGAAAGTTTTTCATTTAAAATAATAAATATAAAAACGCCTTTCAACTTTTAGACTTAGTTATTATAATGTATTTATTAAACTACATTATATATAATGAAAACACGCTCGTATGCGTTCTATGGCCTATATAAAAATAATATCTTAGGTTTTCACAGAGATATCACTTTCTCATTCACATGTCGATACCATCATTTCCGAGCCCAAGGCACATCTGCGGATAGAATAAAATCGCTAACATATGCGTATTTGCGATTCGGTCCACGTTAGGCTGCACTCTTCGTGATTCCATTTGGGAATTACTGTCGCCACAAACTCACAAATCACTACTTTCATTATAATCCTCTCTCTACACTTTTGTAAATTATATGTATACCTCTTTTTCTGTACGAACTAACTTGTCTTGGAAGCTTTTCTTATTTGTGTTAATTAAAACTACTTAAGATACTGTAATTTCAATTCATAAAATTATTTACCATGGACATCCTTGATTAAAAACTATTGATATAGTAAATTCGCTTGTAACCATTGAACTCAGACGATCTTTATTTTCGCATTAGGCATTCATCAGAGCTACCAAAACTCATGCCCGTGGCCAATAAAACTTGAAATCCCAAGACAAAATAAAAATTCTTAACATGCGGCGTCCAAATAAATAACATTGACAGCATCCGTAATAGCTTTTTCACATTTTCACCGGTCTAAAGCGAGGGCACGCATTTTATCCTATTATTGTTTCTGAGAAATTGTTACAGTTTTGAGGAGTGACCAGGCCGTTTTTCTTCCGCGTCTAGTCGGCTGGAATGAAAATTTTTCAAGTTGCCTCCCCAAAATCCCTAGGGTGCCGTAAAACTCGGCCGGTCGCAGGACAGTCCGCAGTTGGACAGCCATTGCACAATTTGTCATATTCATATGTTAACGTCCGTCCGTCTTTTCTTGCAAAAAGTGGATAACTTAATTCCACGACGCGGTTATTTGATTTGTGGACATTCAAATTTCATGTCTTGTTATGGTAATGCAGGTGTTTTGTCGCCTCGGGCTTGTTTTAGGTTAGAATTTTCGCATTGCCTTCTTTACCATTTTGTTATTTGCTCATTTCAACGGTTTCATTTTTTACTATCGCAATAGAAAATCGATTTTGAAGTGTAAAATTTATTTTTATTTTCATACAATCTATATAAACTTTTAAAAATAAAATAATTATTATAAAATTATCTTCTCTTCGTAATTATTCCACTATACTCGAATGAAGAACCTCCTTAATAATTTAATTATTTTTACCATTTTTTACATTATTTATTACTTTACTAAGTGGCAGTCTAAAACTAAATTGGAATAAAATATAAAGAAGAAAACTGTTACTCATATAAAATAACGTGATAAATAAGAGTGACCACATCAGTAGGCAGACCTCGTACTAATATCAATAACGGACGCAATTGATGACTTGTCCGATTTGTTTGGACGACTCGTTTCTCGTCTGCTTTACGACGTATGTCACTTCTCTTGACATATATCTGCGTCTACTGTTTATTTTGAGTTCTATTTATTTACTATTTGTTTATTGGTTTAGTTCAAAATATTTAACAAAATAAATAATTCATATTAGTTAATATCTAAATATTACTACAAGTGCGAAAGTTTGTATGTGTGTATGTATGTTTGTTACTCCCGTTGCAATCTATTGGATGGATTTAAATAAAATTCTAATATTCAGACTAGTTATGATGAGAAGTAGTAATAATGTATCTTTAGGTACCTAAAAAGAAGTCATGCACGAAGCGAGAAAAGATGCCTTGTAATAGGTATTAATATATAAAAAATACTAAGTAATATTAAAGATAAAAATAATATTCTATGAAAACCAAATTTATCATATTAATCTATCACAATTTATTACAAAAATAAAAATTTAAACTAAATCATTTTCCAATATGACAAAATTTCTAAAGAATTAGGTAAATTTGTTTTAGTTACTTAATAAATTTTAATAAAATTCTAATTCGATTACTAGATAGTAATCATAGCATAAGCAAATAGAGGTAGAGTCAGCAGGGAGCGTTCTAAACAACATTATCATAAATGACATAATAAAATTCTTCTCATTACCATACTTGTCATTACCGTGGCGTAAATTAGTTCCCGTGGCGTCATTTTAACGCCCTGGTAAAGTAAATAGACATTTTTGTCACTATATCCAATGAAATTAACTATGGACTAGATGACTTTTAACTTATGACAGACCGACACGCGATCGTGTCACGGTAATGACAGAATAATAAATTATACTGTAATAAGTTATTATAATGTAAACTTTAGCTTATATTTTAATATGAGTGCCATCATGGGTGTGGGTAAGTGGGCCTCATATAGCGAATTTACTAAATTAAATGCAAACGACTTTTAGTAATAAAGGGTTTAATGATTTAGTACTGTTTTGATCTTATCAAAACTGTGGCGTAGCACGATATCCAAGGATACGAACCGATATAGAGAACGAGATTTATTCATTGAACTTAGATAAGTTATTTAGATTTTAGTCATTTGAAAGTAAGTTTCTATGTTGTTTACATTATACTAATAATATTTTGATATTTTTATTAATTTTATACTGCTAATAAAAGCCATAGTTCTATCACTTTTTTCCCTTTTAAGGGGCACTTAACTCAATAAGCCCCTGTCTTACAGCGTTATAAATTCGAATAGTTTATTTTAGTTTAGTAAACAAATGTGCTTTGTATCTAACTACTTAGTATGCACCCTCGAGAGAAGCATACTTTCGTATAGTTAATTTTTAATTACAGTTTTATTACCGACGCATCCCATCCAATTATCAAAATAAAATATTAGCTTACAAAAAGTATTTAATAACAAAATTTAATATTTAAAATATAAAATAAACCTGTAAAATTTAAAAAAAGCATAATGGGTCGTCATCGAAGTTTATAAGTGCTGTTAGTTTTCTATTATTTTATCAAGACTGCATAGATTTACATCATGGCAAAATAAGCTATTTGAAACATTTTTTTCCGTCCATAGGCATTGCTAAGAAAAGGCAAACATTTACATATATGGGCATATCTGCAGAAAAACATATTTCTTACCCGGTAATATTATTAAAAATTAGTGTAAATTTAATCTACTATATACACTTTCCATTGGATACCATAAAATTACCATAAATATGCAACATTATTCTCAAAATTTGAAGAAGATTGATCTCAATTTTGACACATTCTTAAAAGAAAACCATCACGATCCAAAAAAACCCTTTGAAATTCGAGTCGCGGTGTTGCCATCTGATGGAAATCTGAATTCCCCACGCTTTCACCCGATACGCATACGATATGTTATCTACTAATGCCACTTGGGATCCGTGAGTAGTGCTTTGTACTCAAAGGCACCTGTTTTTTGTAAAAACAGAATCTATTTTCACTGGTTACGCTGATGTATTGATATGGAGCTTTCAGCGCGTTATCCGTCGTAGCGAATTTTTATTACAAAATAAGTATTTGCATAATACTAGTGTTACTTTTTATATTGCATTATTGTGTAAAACACAATATGCATTTTTTTATATCATGTTAATATATATTTCTTAGCATAGAATCAGTTAATTTATATTAGAAATGGAAGTCTACTGACTACAGACTACAGAGTATTCGTAAATATTAACTAAATACAACAACTTGAAAGTATTATAAGGAAGTTTCCATTAATGAACATTTTATGAAGTTCTTTAATGGTTATGTTAAGACTAAATTTATAATATCCTTGGAACATATTCATTTCTTATATTTGAATTCCACACTAATATTATAAATGCAAAAATACGATTGTTTGTTTGTTGTTGAAGGACGACACCTTCTTTCACGTCGAAACAAAGAGACGATTGGATTGGATTACCGTGATTTTTTTTCACGGTAAAAATGCTATACGAGTACTCGTAATACGCTATAATCAGCCCTTCAACAACTCGTCATATATATGAATATACATTTTCAGTTCTTATGGTACGTCCCTCTGCTGGGACACTTCAAAATTGTTTAAAAAAAAGAAATAAAGAAAATTAGACTTCAATTATATACGAGTATTTATAGATATTAAAGATAAAGGAAATAGTCCCGTGAAAGTTGTAGTCTTGTCCCCAAGATGTAGGTGAAATGTATGTAAAAAAATTTTTCATATAGGTTAAATTTTTATTTTTATATTAGATTTTTACAAATTACAAACAGATTGCTCAATAGCCCTAGTTAATGATACGCGTAAATCAATTTACCTGCAACTAAAGGAAAAAAAACCCTAAAAAAATTGTTAAATTCTATTGAAATACAAACGTAACTCAAACAAAATAACAGAATTAGAAATAACATATAAATGCACTCGGCGATACATAGCCATTTATCAGTCAATAAATATGATAAAAAGTATTATCGGGGCGAAAACGCGCCCGTCGGGACCCGACGCGGGATTATTGTTTTATTTTTACCTTTGCCCAAACACCACGGTAAATAATATTTTATTTAAAAAACGCTTTGTATTGAGATTTATAACCATTGCCGCGTTGTACGTTCAAAACATAGTCTTTTACGGTTAAAATTTTGTAAGTGTAGTAATGCGAAATAACTTTTATTTAACATAATATTTTCCTTTATTTCTACATGATATTTTTAATATACTCGTAATTACAATATTCTGTTAGATGTATATATAAGATGCAAATTTTGTGTTTGCTAATTTGGAAAATTTTCTTGTAAAGTTTAGTTAAGTTAATTATCCAGCATTAATCCAAATAGTCAAAACTACAAAGAAATACGTAAAAATATTTTTATATATGTATAATAAGCCATAATAACAGATGAAACTAATTTAAAATTTACATTTGAACTTCATTCCTAACTAAATTATTGTTCATTAATATAAGAGATAGGAAAGCAATCTTGTTATTTAAGATCAATCATAGGCTATTTCATAATCCCCTCGACAGACAGGACTTCGCCAGTTAATTAAGTTGACAAGGGTCCATCCGCTTCATAATCTTAGCCTGATGTATAGCAAAAACACGTCCAGATCATAAACAATTTTATGCAACGGTACAATATATATTTAGATTAATTAAGATTTTTTTTATATTTTATAGTGTAAAGAATAGATATATAATAATAATATGTTTTATTCACTTTGGTACTAGCATAGTCATGGTTTTAATGTTAAACCAATTGTTTAAGTTTAATTACTTTGAGAAGTAAGCTGTAAAGATTATGTTCCATGGAATCGCATACCCATGCTTATTTTCTTTTAAAGTGAACAGTAACTGAAAAGTTTCGGTAGATCGTCATGATATTTTTTTTAAATTCAAGTTATAAGAAACGAATTTAACATATATATTAAACAGCTGAGATGTCCGAAAATCACATACATAAAACCAAATATTGACCAAACGCTATCCCTTGCAATTACACAATAACGATTAACCTCGACCAATAAAGGAAATACTAATTTTTAGTTCAAACAAAGCAGCCCCATTGTCGCCAATAGTGGCAATAACGTTCGTAAACGCACGTCCATATTTACTTATTGTAAACTCACATGACAGGTGCCTTAATGGGCGGAATAACATGGCGGGTGCGGCAGCGCTACTGTGGGCAAAGACTAACCTTTACCTACAGATATGACATTAAATTATTACCTTTAAATTTATTTTTTCTATCTTGTCAGGACTATGTTATGATTAATAAGCGAGTTTCCTCACTTCGGGTGCATCCCTCTCCGCCTAATAGTATATATTATGCCTATGTGTTACTAAAGCTTATAGCCTATCTATCAACTAAATTAAATCTAATACTTAAAATTATAATAATGTCCTCTCGACCGATTACTGCCACAGCAGCCAATCTCAATGAGACTAGCCAACTGTGCGGGAGATACTATAGTATATAAGTGTACGCGCAGACACAGTGCACTCTCTTTTCCTATCACACTCTCGTCGTCGTCCACGACTGCTCGACTCGACTAGTGAGAGTTAAGGCGCAGGACCGACGACTTTACTTGTTCTCCGAGGCACGGGGGTGAATCACCGCCAACGTCCCAACTCCGGGCTGCTTCTGAGGCGTACGAAAACACAGAGACTCAATAGCTAAACTTGGCCCAACCTGAGAGTTGAACCCAGAACCTCCCAATGTGCGACCGTACATGCTAGCCACTACACCAATGAGGCAGTGAAAAATAATATTTATATTAAGTACTTAATATAAACGATTAAATGCCACAATTTAAAAATCGATTCCTAATGCATATTAATTATATATTTAATTTTCATATAGAAGTAGAGGATTGTATTGAGGCAGTTAACGATATGTTGATGCAACTGCGCGTCTATTTACAAACTGTTCTGTGACCCAACGTTGAACGAGCTCCTCTAGGGAAATCCACTGTTGCGCGCTAGTTACATGTAGGTGCCACGGCGTAACCCGGGCGCGGCTACCTATAGCTATAATTAATTAATTATTATCGATTTATACTGCTTTATAATTTAATTAAGGCTTACTTAAAGATATATTATTTACGAGTGATATGTGTGTATTGACAAACGATTGATTTTTTTTATCTGTAATAATTAACAATATTCCCTTTATTTTTGACCAAGTGGCAGGTACCATACATTAGGTTCAACCGAAATTTCCATTTGCTTGAGAATTTCAAGAAATTCATCCTTATCATTCATATTAAAGTGCTTAGAAAATGAGTAGATTTTTCGAATTTTCCAATTCTTATATTATGATTTTTTTAAACAAGATAATTAAATTAAAGATACTTTAAAATAAAAAAATGGATTCTGCTGCAAAGTAATATAGCAATAGCATTTCATATTTATATATATCGACTGACTTTAAGGGAGACCCGACAACTACTAATTTTCTCTAATAAAATTTACCAGTATCGTTAGACCCATTAGTTATGTGTATAAAAATATAATATCAAATTGTTATTACGACTATATGAACGATTGATACACTTACAAACTCATTTAATAGTAAACTAGCGACTCAACCTCGCTTCGCTCGGGTTCAACCCTAGATTTAGCGCGATTGAAAACGCGGGTTTCGCTAGTAAATGTATAGAGAACCCTTCTAAGACCTTCCTCGAGAACCACTCTATCTATTGGTGAAAACGACATGAAAATCAGTGCAATAGTTTTTGAGTTGAACAAACAGACAGACGCGGCGGCTTTGTTTAATAATATGTAGTGATAGTAATATTATTATACTATACACTTCTACGAAATATAACATTTAATACAAGATTCTGTTGTATCGACGCTTTAATGTTGTAAGTGCACAATAGCGACAGTTACCCTATCTCGGGCCGATAATGGAGCGTGAACTCTCAAGGCACTGCGGCTGTCTGACTGCGAATGTCGTCTGAGTACTGTAATACAAAACTACAGCTTTAACTGCATTTACTATTCACTATTTCTATTTTAGCACTCGTTTATGTAAAAAAGATATTATTTTGACTCTATATTTTCTTAGAAAACAAGCATAATGCTCAAAATCATATTTTATGTATACAATCATAGTTTATCCGTAGCAAAATTAATTATTCAACTAAATTAATTATTAATTAATTATCAATCTGAATTTTCTTTATTTTTCTACTGGAAACTAGATATTTTTCTACTCAATTATTAGACTAGAATATGGTATTCGTCTACTGATTATTTTCTAATTTATCAGTATTTTAGGTTTAATAAGTAATACTATTTGTGAAGTAATTAAATCAATTTTTATTTTTGACCATATCGCAATATAAATGAACTGCTAGAAAATAATGTTTTATTGAAAGATGTTTCAGTGAAAGCTTTATCACCACTAGAATCATTCAAAATTCAAACATTAACCGTAATAAGACGTGTGGTGGAGTAATAAAAAGGTAACAGTGTAGGAAGCAAGCAATATAAACATTGGCAAGATAACGATGGGTCGAATGTGCCCTGACGGACGCAGGGGATGCGGCAAATTGTAAATAGTGCTGCCTCCGTTTAGTTTGCAATATTTGTGCGGTTCCGTGTAAATGGAAAAAGGAGAATGATGCAGAGTAATTTGTTGCCAGACACTACGTTTAATTAATAACTAAGTTAAATATGCTGTAAAAAATATTTTATACGTCTTATACTTAAGTTATATTTTATATAGACATTACAAAAGTGCTCTATTAATGTACACGTGTACACGTGTCAATAAAAAGATCCTTTGTGTGGTATGATGTCAAAGTTTCATTTCTCTATTTTTAATTTTATATTTTTTGTTATTATGTGCTTTTTAAAGAGATATTTTTGTATATTAAATATAAGTTAAAACTAGGATGTTAAGATATTGCCGTCTTAAAGCTTTTCAAAACTTAAAAAAGAACTAGGGAAAAAAGAAATGGATTTACCCATCCAATTATTTATCCTAGACGACACTACGACGACAAACGAAACAGTTATTTGTCCTAGAATCAGAGCTCGTACAAAATATACTATTTAATTTGAGCTAAGCTTCTCTGTTACAAGTTACTCTATGAATTAAGGGGGTACAACGCGATATCGAAAACGCTGATGTGTGTAAGTCGACGAGAATTAGACGTTACGACGGCAGGGAATTGCTCCAGACTCCAACAGTGCTGTGGATATTCTGAATATGGTATTATTGCTACAGTCCCTACTAGTTACATTCTAATTATATTATTTAACGTGAAAATTATCATTTATTTACATTTTTAAACTTATTATTAAAAATATAGTGATTGTTTATAAAAATAAGTTTTAAAAGCTTAGTAATTATTTCATTAAATTTGAAAGCTATTAATACTTTGATTATTTACACTAATATTATATACCTCAAACCTTTTTTTTTCGAATATTTAGCGGACTTAAATTTGAGTGTTAGTCTCCGTAGTTTCGAGAGCTTTTTAAACAAGAATTGGGATAAATATATAAATAAATGGATAAATTAATCATTTTCATAACAATATTATCGTAGCATACTAAAATCCTATTACAAGTAGGTTACGTATGAGCAGGCTGGTTAGTCATCGTTGTCACGTTTCGCCTAATCGCGTCACGCGCCACTGATTCACGTTTGACGGGTTTAATTGGACATATGCTACTGTGTCATGTGTTAACTTGATCATTGTATAGCCGTATCTAGTGTTACATCAGTTAACTAAACATCAGACTTATGTTGACCATTCTTAGTCATTGTCGTCACTTTTAACGCTTTTAAATATAGTTAACGACGATTACATTACACGTATACGTTAAAAATAACTAAACGTAGTTATTAAAGTAACAGTAACATGTTTAACAACAATTAGTGAAATATATTTTAAAAAAATATTAGAAAGTTGACATATTATAATTGTAAATAGCAATGAAAATGTAGTCAAAACTAAGAAAAGTAAAAGTGAGACCAACAAATAAGCTTCAGTATTGAATGTAATATGTATATAAAAATTAGTTGGGGTAGTCGATTACAATTTTCTTAATCGTCCTTGAAGTAATATAGGTAGCCACATCCACGCAAAAATGTTCGTAAATCATTAGAAACTGACTAAAGTATAGTAGGTGTGATTAAGATGTGTTTGTGACAGTGATTAAGATGACAGTTTTATAAAACTTTATAATGTTGAAAAAAAGCGACATTTATAGAGAAAAATACGACAAAAATCTTAAAATTAAATTAATTCCCCATAGTCGTCCCAATATCGAAGAAAGAGAGCTTTTAGAAGCCAATAAAATACAATACAAGAAATCTGTATTTTTTTATTAAATCTTGATCTTTACTCTTTGATCATTCCGGTCGAGATCGCCTACTGTTTAGTAACTTATAATTTTATTTCAAACTTACTTCTCAATATGCCAATTTTAGAGAAATTCAAGATAAAAGTTATAAAATAAACAATGTTATAACATAGTCTTTTCGGTTTTTTCTAAGTTTGAAAATCATACTAATTTTGGATTTTATTTATTTTTCTTCTCTTTGATACATTACATTATAGGTATTTTTTGTTTTAATTCCTAATTACGAAGCGGTACAAATAAACCTTTTAGTTTCAATAATTGATTGCTGTGTTCACGAACTAGGCCTGTCACGTACCCCTAATCACACTTTAGCACGTAGCAGCTTCATTTACACCTTCACGCCAGTTTTTGCCAAAGGTAAGATATAACTTCAATTTTTGTTTTATACCAAAATATCTCTGTAGTTTCCCTATATTTTAAGTTTAATAAAAATTAATTAAGTTATATAAAATATTATATAGTATTATTGCAATACTACACTTATATAATTAAAATGCACATTTTGTTAAATCTTTTATTAATAGGTACTAGCAAACTTAGTCCGCTTTGTTGGGCGTTAATTAAAATAAATTAAGCGGCTTGTATAATTTCTTGATAAAAAAAAGTTGCCTTAGTTACTTCGTATAACATAAGCTACTGCGAGTGAAAGTCTCGTCAAAATTGGCCCAGCCATTTCAAAAATTAGCTGAAACAAACATACCGACAAAAATTATATATACATTTATTAAATTTCTATTAGCGATATCGTTTGTAGAATAGCATCACGCCTTAGGCAAAAATCCTTAGGCATTAAAACTAAGTGGAGACAGAAAGTATTCCATTACGCACAATACAATATAGATAACCTTTCTAATCTGTGTGTATGTTTATGTAACATTTCAATCGCTTTCACCCTGCAGCCGACAGCACATAAATTCTATATCGGTCGCCGTCAATCTATCTGTCGGTCCGTGTGAGGTTAAAGCTGCCAAGTATTCTAGACATTAGATATACTGTACATTAGATTAGCTCTATGCTCGCATGCCTTTATAATTTTAACAACTATTAGTGTTACTTTAGGGCTTATTAACACTAACAAAGACCTAGGTCTTAAGGTAGGTAGACCTAAGTCCTAGGTATAAAAAGACTTCCTCAATTCGTTTATATTTCTTTGGTGTATGCTACGCGATATTTTGATCAACGATCTAATTAAAATCAATGAATATTGTAGTTCTATGTTTGAATAATAGCTTACGCCTGTTCCGAAAACTATCAAATTTTTACCCTTTATAATATTTTCTTTTAAGTTATTTTTATCACTATAGTACCCGTGCCACAAACATGTTTTTCATGGGTTTCAAAAATGTTTGTGTGTCATAGGTACACACTTTTATTAAATTTAACTGTGAACTGATTATGTGATTAGATATAAATAATTCAATAATATTTTCTAGAGTACCTACGGCCTACTTTTCTGGAGTTAATTAATGCTCTCAGTGGGATTCGAACCCGCCTCCAATGGCACAGCACGAAGGGTAACTTCATACTAAGCCGAACGTGTCGTCAGTATAATATATAGATATACATAAATACATCTAATACATAATTGTCTACGCTGCGTAGCATGTCTACGCAAATGCTAAAAATGCTAAAGCGTACTGTATTCATAGTCGTAACATGTTCAGTTTAAAGTTAGTCATTACGTTAATGAAATTTTAACCATTGCGATAATTATTATCGTATGATATTACATGTGTATGAACTAACCCTAACTGGGGGAGTCTAGACATTTATCATATCGTTATCTGTAACTGTTATTCAACTGACTTTAATTTTTATAACAGGTGTTCATTTCAAAAAAAGGCAGATAATTAATCTTTCTCAATTAAAGATATTTGTTAATTAAGCATATATAACTTTCAAATTAAGGCATTTTTAAAATTATGAGACGTCAACCATTTTATTTTTGGTACAAATTTACTTAGGGTACAAAACTATTTCAATTTTGTCATGAAAATCCTTTAATATGAATTAAGCTATTTAGTATTTGATTCATTGACTATAGCAAAAATATAAATCGAAGAAGAAACTAAGAAAAAAAACAAACAACCAAGTAAACAATTGAAATATCCAATTTTATATATTTCACCGGCTAGAGGCAATATAAGCTTACAACAAATATTTTGACAAGATTTTCGAAAGCTTATTTTTAGACGAAAGTTCTGCTAAGTCATAACAAAAGTCTAGTTCAAACAAAACGACAGAAAGAAGATTTTTTTGCACCTCTGTACCGAATCGTAATTAACGCGGGAGGAATAATTGATGGCAACAAAACGAGGATTTTAATACGCAAATGAAATAATTCTGGGATTGATGACGCGATACCTCGCGCCTCCTTTTTTCTGTTCGAGTTTTTAATTATGTTTTATGGACCCGCGATTCGCAATTTACCAGATTAACTTCGTTTAGATGGAATCGAGCATTTTAATTACTTTATTCCACGAATCGCTTTTTTTCGCTGGCTTTATTACGTTTTGGAACAAACTAAATTACAGTACGGAATTCGAAATTGTATCAATTGTATGAATTTACATTGCAGACGTTATAAAATTAGATATATTATTTACTTTACAGGACGTCATTAATTTTATACTTTTACCAAAATACGGACGCTAGTCTTAAAACTTTTTTGTCGCCACGTAGGTAAGGGGTCGCGTACATTGTTTCGTATTTTAAAATGATATGCGTTTCATTTATAAGTAGAGACGAGGACGAGCGAGCAAACAACCTCCCTCAGGAACTAAACTTTCCGTCCACCTAGCGACAATATTTGAAAGTTATTTCAGCATTCACAACCCTCATAGGCGCCGTTAAAATTTTCCCTGCCACCTTATTCATAATATACACATCATCCATCCCTTTCACACAACAATATAAATATATAAATAGAGTGAGACAGAAATATTTACAAACTGACATCTCTGAATTAACGGTGGTCGGCTCATGATAATTTACATATTTAGGTGAAATTAACCTCGCTACGTTAAATTGTATTATGAATATTAATAGCTGTGTATGAGAGTAATGTAATATATTATATGGTTCAGGGAAGCCCTATGTTTATGGTCCAGATTTGGTACAAAATTATAATAGTCTTTTGAAAACCGTCAATTCAGATGCTCTACAAACAATATTAAGCTTTTGACAGTTATTTTATTGATATATTCAATTTTATTCATTCATAATACTCATAACTAAGTCCGAATAATACTATATTAAAAGTCTTCAGACTTAGTTTTTTATTGGTTAAAACTAGAAAAAGAGACATTATATATTCCCGAAAATAAGTTTGTTATTTCCGTATTAGGTGACAAATAGGATAGAGTAAAATATGAGAAGCCACTTTTAGGGTTCCATACCTCTAAAGGAAAAAAGAACCCTTATAAATAATTTCATTGTGTGTCTGCCTATTTGTTAAGATCCTTTTTTTTTCATGAACGCGTAGGGGTATCCAGTTGTAATTAATATCTTAAATACTCAGGTCTACAATCACTTAGAGGCGAAAAGATGTATGCTCCATATTATGCAAAAAAAATCAAAGCCTAAGTGCTCTACACTTCCGAGGAAAATTTGGAAAAATACCTTGTGCATTATATTTCCATACTTATGAGAAAAATCCGAAATCGTTTTTGAAATGGGTACATAATAAAAAATAAATTATGTTAAAGTTACATGCTACGGAATCCGTGTTGTGCTAGTCAAGCTCGTATTTGCCCGATTTTTTTTAGATCGGTAAGGTTTTTTGATAATACTCGTATAATATAAATAAAATACGAGTTCGACAACTGATAGTAGCGCGCGGGTGGAATACCTACCAGGGCGGTAGACCCCTAACTTTTTGTTATAACCCGTTAAGCAACTTCGCAAGTAAATGCGACTATAATATAAAATAAATTGCGGTCGTGCTTTGTTATGTTTTAAATATAAATTTATTGTATTTATTATATTATTATATTAACTAGCCTTTCCCGTGGCTTCGCTCGCGTTCTAAAGGCTGGAAACCAAACCCTGTCTTGCACGCGGTGATTATTATTTTATTGCGGAGTTGTTAAAACTATGATATCTCGTAAGATATTCATTAAAATCAAATGATGCCAAGAGCAATTTTGTTCAAAATTAAATACTTGTGATGAAGAAGTTATTGATTTAGGTAAGGATTAATATCTTGTTTATAAAAACACCTTCGCAAATAATGCATTTTCTTAAAACAAATTTGATTTAACCGTTTACGCAGCGAACGCAACGGAAGCTCTCAAAAGGAATATTTTTCTCCCGTTTTTGCAACATTTTTCATTGGTGCTCAGCTCCTATTGATTGCAGCGGGGTGTAATAATAGCCTTCCTCGATAAACGGACTATCCAACACAAAAATAATTTTTCAATTCGAACCAGTAGTTCCTGAGATTAGCGCGTTCAACCAAACAAACAAACAAACAAACAAACAAACAAACAAACAAACAAACAAACAAACAAACAAACAAACAAATAAACAAACAAACAAACAAACAAACAAACAAACAAACAAACAAACAAACAAACAAACAAACAAACAAACAAACAAACTCTTCAGCTTCATAAATAGTTTATATTTACAACTTTATATTTAGATTTATAAATAAAGATATTTACTCAAAAAATTACTGGAAACTTCATCCCGAATATGTTGATAAGAAGTACATACTATTGGTTGATATATTATACGGAAGTATTGGTTAGTTTATGCCTTAATTGTATTGTAATACCCGAGGTATATCATGTAGGTTTCTCTTAGTAAAACGATTCTTAAGTTTACGATATTTTAAGTTTTAACACGAATTTATACTCGTAATAATGAATAGATTTACATTTTTGACATTAACAAAGAAATAAATATTCGTTTTCTATAAGTAACTAGTTTGTGCGGGCGGCTTCGCGTGATGTAAATCAAAGGTCCGTCCTTATATCAGTTCGCTTCTGTTTAATTTCATTGGAATCTGTTCCGCGATTTACACTTAAAAAGAAATGGACAGACATACTATATATTATTAAACAAGTAACACCTAAAATAATGAAATACCAGTAATATTTAAAGCATGTAAAAATATGCCAATTAATTTTAGCCGTTATTTTTTTTAAGTTATTAATTATAAAGAATTTACATTATCATATTTATGTACGTTTAACAAATTTTACAAATACGAGGTTTCCAGTTTCCTGGTACACATTTAAGTCAAGTAGTCTCGTATATTTCACTTCATAACGAGTCGCCCCCTAAAAAGCTGAATGTCCTTAAGGAATCTGACCTCGGCAAATTAAATAACACACCGTCAAAAAAGAAACTTATTGCGTCAAATAATTTGGAGGGCGGTAAAAATGTTAGGGGATTTAAATTTAATTTTCGAACTGAAACGACGTGAAATATCCCTCGTGGCGTAATTTCAAGTAAAAGTTCAAATGTCGTATAACAACCATGCTTAAAAATACAAGGTAGACTGAAAAAATCAAATTGTGGACCGAATGCTCCTTCATTATTATTCATACTTCTTTTATTGACCGAGTTCAAAAGAAGAGGTACTCATTTGAGTTGAATATTTTTGTGTGTAAGTCACATGATATCTTTACTATTTTAAATTATCGATGAACTTAAAAAATCATGATATGTAATAAAAAACGTTTATTTCAAGTTGCAAGTTGTTGAAAAAGTGAAATACCTACTGGTTGAATACAAATGCTGAAATTATTTATAGACACTAAAGAGTCGAAGGATATAAGTAAGTATAAATTAGTTATGTATGTTTATAAAATTAAAATATTATTCAAAAGATTTTTTAATATGTTTTTTTTTTAACATTAAAGATAGGGTAGTTCTTATCCTTGTTGTTGCATTTTTTATTGGAAAGATTAAAGAGTTTCATATTTTTGATCAATTTTTGAGAGAGAAACTAAGAAACGGGTACTCTAAACTTAAACTTTACCCCTAAGGCTAAGCTAAAAAACAAAATAAGTATGCTGCAATAACACGTGGCATTTGCAAGTGTATGTATGAAATTGAATTTCATAATTGTTAATATTATAATTCCGATCTGTATTGATCCGTTAAATTCGCTTGAATTTAAAGTATCCGATAATTTGTTTTTCAAGACCCACCTCAATTGTAAACTGAATCGTTTCTTATTTTATTATTTATTTAAAAATAAATATCAACGGACAAACTTAAGTTTTCCAGCAAAAATAAAAACATGTCAAAAATTTATATCTATAACAAAAAATTTAACTATTTCTCGGATATGAAAATATTACTAACGAGATAAACAAAATATTAAAAGGTTTCCCTCTCCGTATTGCGACTTGTACTTGTAATTAACAGGGTCTCCTCAGGGATAGGCCGGCCAGTAATATATTATATTTCAGATGACACACTCTCTGAGGGTTGTTGTTTTGAAGGATCGTAATCAGAACTCCAAATGTTTAAAGGAAATATCATTGAATTTGTCCTCAAATGTGATCTCTTTTTCACAATTCCAAATAATTTCGAAATTAAATGGATCAAAAAGAGGAACTAGCCAAGGTAATGCTTAATATAGGTGTATAAGTTTTTTGCGTATTTGATATACAGGCTATACATACGTATTTTGAACAATTTTTCTGAATTGAGTTTGATGATGTTCCATGTATAATAATATTTTATCAAATTATGACGTCAACGTACCTTTTAAATTAAAAATGGTTCATGTCGTACGAGTGTATTTGCGGTCAGGCGTTGCTGTGGCACACCTATAATTTCTTCTCTTTATCTTTAGGGTAGAATTTGTAGCTTACGGTGGCCTTTTCCAAGTTTCTCGGATCAAAATCCCTCTCTAGATAAAAAAATCGTTAATTTTGCAATAAAAAAGTAATTAATAGGGATAAATATTTCAAGTTAGAGCAATTCACACATTTATAAAATTTATAAAAAGTATATTTGGATCACATAATTTTTTTGGAGTTCCTCGCGGAACAATTTCGTGACACGGGTTTACTTGTTCATAGCTTTTTTATTCTGAATTTGCATTGTATTACTTGGAAAGGCTATTTAAAATAAACTTTGTAAATAATTACTAAGCCCACTCGTAGTAACAAAACAAAAACAAAACTTAAATTGTTATTTGTTCTGCTGAACACTTACTTCCTCTATCTAAACACTTCTACATTCTTTTTGATTGCAAGGAAAATGTATATTGCCCCTACAATCTGCTCCTAATTTAATTTTCATAGTTTACGGCGCACAAAGTTTTTACGATGAGCGATACTTCTTTAAGTCCTGCGTCGTACGAAGTAACCACGTCCACACAGCTTTGCACTCCCCCTTTAAACATCGCCTTTATATCTTATGTAACAGAGTTTTGTTGTGATGAATTTGTGTTGTTCACTGTATAAAGTAGACTGCGATTAATTCTTAAATGTTAGATGAGGCGTAAAGTCTTTTGTAACGTCGTTGGATAAAGTGAATGGACGGGGATGCGATAGCCTCAGGCGGTACTTGCCCATATTATACCTAACAACTGTAATAATAAGGTACTTATTGTATTATTAATAAATTTAAAGCAATTTAAAATACTAAGTTGAATTTGTACATAAACTTTTTTTTATTCATTACTATTATAGATACAGAGGTCAGATCTATAGCATTTAAAATGTCTGTCTGTCTGTGACCACTGACAGATTTTGATATGGTAGGTGATCGCTAGTTAATCTGTTCAACATATAGGATAGGTACTTTTTACAGGAAAATATCAACTGAACCCGAGCAGAGCGAGAGCGAGTCATTAGTTTTAAATAAGTAATTACCTGTTATATTATATAGGTAATTTTCGTTCTAAACTTATCTTTAATTGCACCGAAAACATTAAAAAATTAAATTATTATTAAAAAATGAAATAAGTGGCATCTATGTATTACTTGTTTATATTTACATTATTTACAACAATTATTTACACTAGTTATAAAAGAAATTACAATTTTGACTTGAAAGACTAAGATAAATTCGGTGATTCAAAAGATTTTTCTTTTTAGAAGAGACATCTACTCCTATTTAGACGAACTTAAAAATCAAAATCTGATCTAAATCGGTAGAGCCATTTCCGTAATACCTGCATGAAATAAATTTATATGTACTAGCAATTCCCGCGGCTTTGCGCGTTCTAACCACTATAAAAAATAGTGATTGGTAGTAGAAGGATGAAAATGTATGGTTCTAGGTATTTTTTGATGCCAAATCATAAAAAAGTGCAAAATAAAAATTTAGTCTTAAAATAAAAAATAGGGGAATAAAAATTAGCCTACGACCTATTGTCAGACCTATCAAATATACACAAAAAACATAAAAATCGGTCAAGCCATTTTGGAGGAGTTCGATAACAAACACTGTGACACGAGATTTTTATATATAAGATTTTATATATTATATATACATAATATGCACATAATTGCTACTTTTATTTAATAGGATAAACATAATGTCAACTACAATATTATGTTCTACTATAGTTCGGTTTACTGTTTTATGATAATAATAAACTTTATTACAATATAACTTGTATTTGTGGATCCTACTAAATTTTCTTCGGACATTTTTATAAGCGCTACTTCACCCCTATTGCTTAGCCTGAATTACGAATTACCGAGTACTAGCAGCAAAAAAGTTATTAAAACATTTGATAAGATATAGTGTAATATTAATACTTTCAAATTTGCACGATAGAAAGAGTAAAAAAAATACTTATTCAAAGTTATCATTTTTTTAAAACCTAAGTATATAATATTTTGAAATAATTAAGATCTGCTTCTTCTTCTATAATTAATAATAGATAGAGTGCTAATATGACAATAAAGCATGTACCACCTCCTTATAAATAAAAATAAGCTCTTAAGCTTACATTATATGGATTTTTTTAGAAATAAGTAGTTTAACGGATATCTAATAATTAGTAAGCTTTGTATATATAATAAAAAAATTAATATGGAATAAGGTATTCAGATATACCTATTGTAAAGATCCTTTCCAAACTATGTATTAAATTACCTTCTGTTTGATTTACCTTTATCTCGAAAGAATTAAGTACAAATAATATTATATTCTATGTAGGTTTGTCTAAAAGCGTTACACTTATAGACAACGTGGAAACTGTTTCAAATTGTTTATTACGGAAAAAATTACAGGTAGGTAATTATTACACTTTATATCATTTCGACTACAATGAACGATATGCTTATGTCATCAGCCCTTTTTTCAACGTTCCACGGGCACGTACCTCCCTTAGTACGAGGGTACTCCCTTATCCACCTAGTGCGTGTTCGCGGACTACACATGTCTTACGAAAACTTGCTAGGTTTTCTCACACATGCAGGTTTCCTCACGATGTTTTCCTTCACCGTAAGACAAGTGGTAATCAGGATAAAAATGATTCGCTCATGAAAATATCAGAGCTGCGAGACCCGGATTTGAACCCGCAGCACTCGGTTATACAAGCGAGCGCGTTACCGCTGGGTACGTACGTAATATGCTTATATTTATAAAAAACATAAACGAATGTTTATATATTTTTTTATTTAAGTATTCTTCGTTTAGCTACTGTTGACAAAAATCCAAAAAGATAAAAGCTGTATGCAACAAAGCTTTTCCACTGCTAACCGTACAGCAGTTCATCTCACTCCGTAAGCTGTAACTAGTGTTTTTCACACAAGTTTTATGTGCTATTATTTGGCAGGAGATATAAAAGTAATCCAGCCGGACGTTACCGCCGGACGGCTCATCCGGACCACATAAACCGCTACAACAACCCCTTTATGTTGTGCTCGGCAGTAAAATCTCAGTTACACACTGTTTTTATATACCTTGTGATTTAATTTGTACTTCTTTTAGAATTGTAGTGTAGATAATAATATGCTGGAAGGAAGATTTTTGGTATTTCGGATTATAACGTCTAATAGAAAATTTTCTACTATTATAGAAAATAGATACAGTATTTTGAAGTATTATTGGTTACTGACTTCGTCTACATATGCATATTTCTATTTAATTTATGACTTCAAAAATCCTATTTAAAAGGGGTAGGAATTGCACTACCTATAGGTACTTAAAAAATACGCTTATCCATCTCCTGCTTTCGTTATCCTCGATTAAATCCTCGTTATCACTGTTACTTTCTCGTTACAAAGTGTACAGACTCGCTTTAAACAAAGACCTCATATTTGAAAAGTTTTTATTTGAAATAATTCTACTTACGAGTCGGTACTCAAACGAATAATTATTTCCTAGGTATTAAGTAGATTTTAAGTAACCTATTTTACAGCTTCCGTTAATAGCCTTTTTCAATTAAAGCAAAAGTTTGTGAATATACACCCTCTAGAAGTTTTTCCCATGTACAACTTTAACCAATACTCGTATACAACTATCTTTATACCTTTCCTATAAAGTTAATCAATACCCTAAGATGAAAGTAACTTAATATTTACAGAATTCAATAGTACTTTGTAACAAAGTGTAAAAGAAGCATCAACAATTCACGTGTCATGTAAGTTCCTACCACGTTATTACTCATGGCAATCCAAAACCCATTTTCTGTCATAAATAAAACAGGTCTCGAGCGCCCCATACCTTTCAATTTCTACATAGTACAAACAATATTCCCGGGCCAATACTAAACAACTGTCATTTTATTTTATCACCAGGCTTTCGCGTAAACTCTCTCGCTAGTGATAAATTTTAATGTTATACGAAATATTGTCGCGTAGTACGGGTGAAGGTGCTGTAGAATCCTTTATTTACACACCTAAGTATTGAACATGAGAACAGGAAGTGAAAAAAAATCATAGCTCAGGTTATAAACGGTATAGGTTGTAATAATTATTAACGTCCCATTGCTGGGCACGGACTTCCTTTTTGTATGGAGTATCAGGCCATAGTCCACCGCGCTGGCCCATTGGGCCATTGCGTATTGGCTGGCTTCTGTCATTCGATTTTTGCAAGATTCTCTCAGACATGCAGGTTTCCTCATGAATTTTCATCTACTGTAAGACAAGAGGTAATCGTGTTGGAAAATGATTCGCACATGAAAATGTCAAAGGTGCGAGACTCAGATATGAATCCGCTTCACTTGATTTTCCAAACGAGCGCATTATAATAGCAAGTGGTAGCTTTAGGCTACCACTTGCTATAATAAATTTTATGGGTTATTCTCGATTTAAGATTAATGATTACTAATTGAATCTTCTAATGAATTAAATGTTCAAGAATATAGTTATCTTGTCAATAGTTTCTAATATCTTATATTAAAAATTAATTCTGTTATCAATTTTAATTGCCAAAATGTATAATTATATATCTAAAATTCAAAAGAAATGTTAACAAAAATGTGTTATATGTTCATATATTGACGACACGTTTGGCTCAGGTGGTAGTGACCCTACTTTCTGCGCCAGCGATCGCGGGTTCGAGTCCCGCTGGGGGCATTCATTTGCTAATCACGAATGTTTGTACTCCAGTCATGGGTGTTTATATTTATAATATGTATGTATTTAAAATTTATTTGTGTAGTATATCAACTATCTTGTATCTGTAACACAAGCTTCGTACGCTTACCACGGAACTAGATGGCGCTGTTGTAATAATGTCCCAACATATTTATTTATTTACTATAAAAAATATGCATATTATAATAGAACCTTTGTAAAGACTTTTCCTACCAGAGAATTTACATGTAAATGTCGACAGCTGATTTCGAAGACACAATCTTATAATAAGTACTGCAAAAAATACTGAATCCAAAACCTTTGGGAGGCTATAAAATTATGCATGCTGCGCTTAGTTGTGTAAGCTTAACCCATTGTAAAAGTGTCTTTTAACAAACTCTTACAACTTTTAAACTCCGCCGTGTCTCAAATCTCGAATCGGTCTCAGGGGTGCTCTGTAAAAATTAACATAGAAAAAGTCAAAAAATAAAGTTAAAAATGTCCCCTTCTGCTAGTAAACATTATAGGCCGCGCTTCACAATTCGCAAAAATTAAAAAAGTTGCATATAAAATCAAAAACCCTTAAATACCGTGTGTTTCTACAAGAGATATGAAACTTTTGAAGAAATGTGTTTAATAAAAAAATAAAATAGTTAGGTATCATAACTGTGTTTTCAAGCTTCCTAGCTCTCGATGAACAACTATCCCAACAACAATAATTTGTGAAAAGATAAGTAGGTGTTATTATATAATCGTATTACATCATTGTTTGTCAGTCAGTTGGTAATATTTTGCAAAGATCTAGGACTAAATAACAGTAGGTACTTGTAGTAACTGACCATCACAGTGCGTCAATATTGATTTTCATCAATATTGATGAAAAGCAAATTGTAAAGTGTGAGGATCCACATTATTTTTCGTCATCCACCCCTCTATTTATCAAAGATGTGAAATATATTAAAATATATAGGGAATATAAGATGTATGGAAAAAAGAACATATTTTGTATGTACCTAAAACACTAAATAAAAATTGTCAGTATAAAAATTCATAAATAGCCCATTATGAACCGGCCCGATTATGCAAGGAAGAACCACGCTTAATTCATTAAGTTTGAAAAGGTGCCGTAACTAGGTGTCTTGATAATTTAATCCTTACAGGATTGCCCAATTAAAATGTTCCCAACGACTTTTTAAATATTCAACAGCGAAGGGTTAAAACAAGCCTAAAAACGACGTAAAATTTACAACTCCTGCGAGATTTTATTCGCTTATAATGACATTTTAGGCATCGATTAGTAAAAGTTTGCACGAAAAGTTTTGCATTCGCATGAAAGGATTTAACTTGTCTAAAGTAAAATCAATATAGAAAAGATTTGAAATGTATTCGAAATAACACTTTCTACAGTCAAAATGCAAAATAAGCAAAAATAATATTGTACCCATAGATTGAAGGAGACTTTTAATAAAATATTTGCATTTTCATGTGAACTTTTCCGCTTTTTTAGAAAACCATAGAAGATATACTGTTCTACCTTTTTAGATTAATTTTATGATCTTCGGACAAATAGTATAAAATTCACAGACAGATATTTTCAATATAGGAGAAAATTATACTGAACTATTTTATCATAGTACATAAATAAATCTACCGTTAATATACTAATAACATCGCATGATCCTACTAATAAAAAATAGAATTTCTGTTGACGAAAGAGGAGATACGAGTAAATTTTATATATATGTATACCTATAGATCTTGACTTTTTACTATAGACATTAAAAAAAAGGCTTCCACATAGGTAAATTAGTCATTTACATTACCTTATAGATATTTAAAAAAAAGTCTATAATATTAATAATACAATAACATTAATTGTTTCACCTAGTAAGCAGTAACCTACCTAGTGGCTAGTACTCGTACCTATAGTTAAGCTGTTGCTATGGTTGCCCACGACGAGCTATATTTCCCCATGACGCCTCTAAGAATGCTGGAAGAAACCCGAGCCTTAGTAATGTATTGGTTAATTTTAAAATCTGACCAAAATAAAACTTTGGTTCAAAAATAAAAATTGTATTAACACTTTATGATTTCAGAAATTGCATGACTAAAGACGTCGTTACTTGCATTAATCTTGTGAGGTGCGTGAGTGCTTGTGAGTGCAGGTGAATAACACCAAAATAATAGTGTACTTATTTTAAGATTTAAATTTAATTTTAAGAAGCGGCCCTCTCATGGCCATGATTGCTGTAGGTAAAGCATAGAGCATATCAAAGAAATAAAATAGGTTTTATATGATTTTTTTTTTAAATATTAGTTTGAATGTCAAGTTCAATTCTACACAATTGAATTCTACACAAGTTATAAGTTCCTTTGCGATATTTTAAACTGTTATCATGCCTGTTTCGCTTGTTTAGTTTCCTTGGCACCTAGAACCTAATCGTAGATCTGATTATTTTAATGTGAAACAAAATAAGGGCTATACAGATTGTTTTCCTTGCAATTCTGAATTCGGTAATTTCGGCTACTAAATGTGGTTAACGCAAGTCCTACACCTATTAATTACAAATCAGTAATCACAGCAATCTATGACAGAAAAAACATTGTCTTGACTGTTTGAAATGACATTGGAAGTCTAAATTAAAAATGTTTTATCAACGTTGCACATTTTTAATACTTTTTTATGTAATAAAAAAAATTCTTTATTGAGATAAAAATTATAGAACCAACGTTACGCACTTTTTACATAAGCCTCGGTAGCGCAGTAGGCAGCGCGTAAGTCTCATAATCTTAAGGTCGTGAGTTCGATCCTCACCCGGGGCATATATTTTTGATTTGAAAAAGTATTTTTGTCTCATCGCTCTTAAAACAATTATGTAACTGATAATAATAAATAAGTTATTACATTATATAAAGTTGTAAGTAAAATACATAAGGCACGCGTAGCTTTAATCTAATACATAATATTTTAACTATGTTATACACATAATTTGAATTATATAATAATATATAATTAAATAAAGTTATATTGGTATATAATACATATTTTATTAATAAATAATACTAATAATTACAGTTATTATTGTAGCTGTCTGAACTTATAACGCCATCTTGTAGCCATAGACTAATAACATTGGTTACAGTCTTACAGCGCCATCTAGATAACTTAGTGAAAAACTTAACTTTAGTTTAGTAAAACTTAAATGATATTATCTTGCTCATCGCTACGCCAAAGTCCATGTACTGTTCACTAGATGTCGCTTACTTGAAAAAATAAATAAAAATATAGTTAAATATACATAAAAATGAAATTTTCCGCTAATTTCATACAAATTGTATTATAATTCAATATTGATAGTTGTCAAAAATATTTAAAACATTAATTAACAATATTTATAATCTCTAAGTCTCGCATTTGTAATAATTTCATGTACAAATTTTATTTTTAACTAGCAATTCCCGCGGCTTCGCCCGCGTTCTTATCACTTTTAAAAAACAGGAATTGGTAGTAGAACGTTGAAAATTCTGCAGCAATTTCAAAAAATTCTTCGCTTCTTGTAAGAGCTATTAGCTAAACTGCAGTAGGCAAGACGGTGCGCGTACGGTCGGCGATGACATCAAGCGGCGCTTGAAGAAGCGCTTGTATTTTTTTTGCGACATTTTAGCCAATGTATGCAAAATAAATTTAAATACTTAACAAATTATGTACTAAAACCTGCCTCAAGAACCACTCTTTCCATTGGTGAAAACAGCATGAAAATCGGTGCAGTAGTGTTTGAGTTTTGCGCAAACAGACAGACAGACATACGCGGCGGAGGACTTCGTTTTATAATATGTATAGATTGTGAGGAAATCTGTATGTTTGAGATAACTTAAAAAGTTTTTAAAAGACTTCTGAAGTCCGTTAACCCTCACTTGGCCAGCGTGGTGTACTATGGTTTGTTGCCCCTTGTATTAAAATAATGGTATATTTCAAACATTGCCATAAGCAATAATTTATAAGATGATTTTTGAATGATAAATGTCCAAGACGTCTTAAAAGAAAAGCCATTCTAAGAATACTGGCATGATGATTCTAGCTTTAATAGTAATGAATTATATTTGATTCTCATATAGATCAACCTTACATGACGACCTGATCGCTGGTAGGTATATGACCAGGGAAAACACATTTTTTATCCTTTAGGTACTTGTTTGTTTGAATTTTGTTGTTGTTTATTTTTTATATTAATACGGTCAAGAAAAAGTCTACCATTATTATTATTTAATACAATATACACATTCTATATCATAGCTAAGCATAGTGCAAAGGAAAGCAAAGAACGAGTCCGTCAGTAAAGCTTGACAGTTAGCAGGGCAAAACGACCAAGTTGATGGGGTATTGTTTCGAATTCCGTCACGCGTCGACCTGCAAGGGTTAAGCCGGTTAAGGCCACCGTTCAGAGGCTGACGTTCTGAGATTTTATTGGCAATAGCATTGAAATTTGTAGCGTTTATTTAAAATGCATAGTTCCTTTTAAATATTAGTCAGCCCAATTCATCTATGTGCAAAAATGCGTGAATGATTTTTTATTTTCTTGTCATACAAATATATTATAAGTAAATCTCGAAATTAAATATAATTAACCCTTTAATGAGAACACATTTTGTATGATTATATTATAACACCTAACACCTGCCTTATCATATTTTTTTATTTCGTTCCCATCTAGAGCATTGTATCCAAATTACTTAAGTAGAAATGTGTAAATTCTCTAGTATGATAACCAACACCAATGTTTAATATGTTGCGAAGTTGACTGTCGATATAAATTATACACAATAGTAACTACATAGATATTTCGACAGATGTTGCTCAGCCCAAATGTATATATTTTTTTTAAATCACATATAAAAAGCACTCAAGCTTTTCTGTAATTAACGTTACCGGCAATTTTTTTCCCTTTATACGGAACAGAAATTTGAAATATAAGAAAGTTGTTAATTATAAGTTGGTTTGCCATTTGATTTTTATTTTTATTTATATAGATATGCACTAACAGACATAAAACATTCATAATAACAAAAATACAAGAGCTTCTTCATTTTATCTTTAGATATCATTGTGATTATAAAATAACACCTTTTGTTAACTGCTCCTTCAGAATTCGGCGTATTCATCATGTTACCCTTTATTGGACAAGGGGTTGTTGTTATAAATAAATCAAAAACTAAATTGTTCTTGGACATAGTTGAGCTTGAGTTAAAGGGAAGATACTAATGTTATTGACCGACTTCACAAGAACGTCGAAAATTTCTGATGATCTAATCTAAGTAAAAACAATGTTCTTTTTCTTTTAGTAACAAGTATTAATTGTCCGCGATTACGAGTTCATTATAATCTAGAGATTCCCGGCAACTCTACTTTTTTCCAGAAAAATAAGCGTGTAGTTTTACATTCAAAGTAACTTTTAAAGACCTTTAATTGTAGTAACTATTAGGTAAACTAAGCTTACTTAATAATATACTTTAAACTTTATTAAATTTGATGTATCAGTAACTTCAATATTTATAAGTAATAGTTATACTCGTAACTACTAGCAAAAAGCTGAGCTTTGTGAGTGCTCGCGTAGTTTTTATAATGATTATAATATTACAACGATGTTAACTCTGATTTTCTAATAGATGGCGTAAGTAGTACAATAACATTCTATCCAATGAACACCAAATTGTTAATGTTCTTAGATCATCATTTTAATGGTTATTTATTATATTATTGACAGATAACATATCTACATATGAATTTAAATTATTATGTTAAGTCACAAATCTATCGGCGTGATAGTTTTTCAGTAAAGTGTACTACAAAATGCGTCAGATTGTGGGAAAGTGTAAGGTCTCGCTTCGCTCGCCCTAATTAAACCTTACATTACTACGTAGATGTGTAATGAATCATCACCACACCTTTATACGTACAAAAAAAAATTTTGAAAAATCTTATCGTATTAATTTATTTATCTTTCAATGTGTCCTAATTACCTAAATCTAGTGCTAGTGATTTGAAAGTACACACATATTTATAAGTCAAATAATACTAAAGAATTATGATCATAAAAATAATGTTCCAGAGTTTCAAAAGCTTTCCCTTAACAACGTATTGTGACGTTGCACCCTTAAAACGGTCCAATTATACCCTTTATGGGCGCCGCCCTAAAACGTTATTAAGCAGAGATTTATATCAAGTCATTAAGAGCATTGATTAGTTACGGATGCCGTTTCGAGATATTTAACACGTGGCGATTAAAAAAGCTTCCTACTGAGCTTATATGTAAAATGAAAAATATTTCAAAAATTAAAATATTCCGAAAATATTAAAAAATATTTGTTTAATTGTACTTTCTGTGGTAACAGATTCAAAGTGTTGTTTTACTTATCTAGAAACTAATTCGTTTTTTATATGTTTATTTGAGTACGTAAACCTCTGAAATTACATACCAGCTTACATTAGAAAAAATATTAAAAATTATATTATTCATTCATATAATATGTAAAATATATCCTAAATAATCCGAATATTATAAACTATATCTATCCCACTGCAATTCTTAAATCAAAAAAAATATTTAAAAATATAACATAAGAAGGATGGCAAGCATTTTTTAAATTATAATATGTTATACATATAAGAGTTACTTTAAAATTAAAAAGTACATACGAGTCGTGTAACAAAAAATAAAATAGGGTTCAAAAGTTATTTATTAGCATTTTTTATTATCTTAATAATTTATATCCGTGATACGATACAGTGCAGTGTGCGTAAGATAATTTATTATAATCAATTATTATTTCACATAATTATGCAATACACGGATAATTGTGGATATATTTCAATTTTGGCACATAAATCGCTTATCACGAATCAACCATGTAGGTAAAGTGATCCATTACGTTAATGCCACCACTATTATTATTCAGCTTCATCTTCTCACAAACGACGCCGCCAATGATGAACTGTTTTTGGAACAAAATTGGAATAGAAACGATCTTACTCTTTTTATAACTTTTACTTAAGTTTTATAATAGATTTTTCTCCTGCATTACAATTCGTATTACTAGTAGTCGTACTATAGCAGTAGGTTACTAAATATTTATTTGAAGATGACACAAAAAATATGTTCAAAAATCTTTAAAATTCGTATGTAAGGTAGTAAATGACCTACTTACACACACAAACACTTAAAATATAATTTTTTTATAAAAAAACACATATATATTATGTATATATATACGTGTAATAATAAATGAACGTCGACTCTACTAAAACTTCTGTCAAATGAAAGCTCTCAAATTGAGTTATCAAGTTTGAAGAAATTCATTGTCTTTAGCTTTTATGCCTTTTTGTGCCGATACGTTAATAGTCAATTAATGAAGCTACCTGCGGTTTTCTAATCCCAAGTCGAGTAGCATCCAGCCAGTGCAACATTTGAGCGAATGTGTAAATGTGATTTTAATAGTTTTCTATTTGGTAGATTACTTTAATTCTTTATTCCCACACTATTTTTTGCCTACCATTCAATTGGACTTACGTTTACCTCCTCATGTACTGTCATGAAACCTAAAACGCAATCTTTCATATCTAATATTATGGAGCTTTCATATCTAATATTATATTCGTTATTAGCACCGACTTAGTTGTGTGGATGATACGTATAAAATAAATAAATAAAATAGCAAACGCACAATCACATTAATATTAAGTATTAGAAAAATATTGTAAATAATAAAAGAGGGATTTATCATGATCTACAAGTATTTGTGGAAATAAAGAATAACTTAATGACTTTATCCGACGACCGTTAACATATAACCGTTTTTAAGACAATGTTATTGGAAAAGAAACCCGGGGTTCTGTTTTAACAAAATCCCAAACAAGTAATGAACGACAAAATATTGTAACAAGCATTACAGGCACGAGATTATTAATTAAAAGTTACGTGTTTTCAGAAAAGGTGCGTACTCGTATGCATATAGATCAACTTAAAAACAAAATAGGGATAGGATAGGGAAAATAAATTTATATAGACATATACAAGAATTCCTTATTTAATATATCATTTATCCTTATAACTTAAAGTTATCGGAAACCGTTAGTGCAAAAATTAACAGTTTACCTTTAAGGTAGTTTTTTCTTAAATTATATTAGAGACTCGCCTTCGTTTCGCTCGGGCTCGTCCCTACATTTAGAACGAGCGAAGCCGCGTGATCAGCTAGTAAATGCATACAAAAACTTGACAAATTAAACTAAAACCTTCCTCTAGAACCACTCTACACATTTGTGAAAACAGCATGAACATCGGTGCGGTAATTTTTGAGTTTATCGCGAACAGATAGACAGACGCGGCGGTGGACTTTGTTTTTATAATATGTAGTGATGTGAATTGCTATTGTTGTATTTTGATAAAGAATATTTTGTTGTAAATAAAACCAGTTAAAGTGAATTAAACATTAGATTCACAATTTCACCATGCAGTATATCAGCCGAAATAGCTCAGTTGGGAGAGCGTTAGACTGAAGATCTAAAGGTCCCCGGTTCAATCCCGGGTTTCGGCAACGCTCAAATTTTTGGATTTTATTTTGTCATTTATATGTACATTCTCATAAAATGCCTGAAATAATTATTATTATAATTTATAAACTATTACTTAATATTGCATTCAGAGCAGATACTAGGTACATATTATTACATTACAAGACCAGATTTCAAAACGTAGGTACTAATATGTGCTTATGGTATATAATACCATATTATGGTATATAGTATATACTATATATAAATACCTATGTAATATTATGTATATGGGTAGTAAATGATTGAGACTCTGAAAATGATTCTAAAATCGGAAATGACGTAAGAAATTCATCACATGAATCTGAGTTCAATTACATTAAAAATTAGCGCGAACGAATCCGCGGGTCCCACTAATTAAACTAAACAAAATTTCTAAAATAAAAGTAGCCTAAGTTACTCCTTAAAGCATTAGCAATCTGCCAGTGAAAGTCCCGTCAAAATCGGTCCAGCCGTCAGACATTAGCCGTAACAAACATACAGACAGACAAAAATTTAAAAAAAATATTTTTTGATGTAAGTACCATATACTTTCATATGGGTTTAGTGAAAAGCTGATATATTTTATTATAACGTAAGTGATAAACGTATTTTAGTTCCAGAGCATCTAACGCATTTATTGGAATGTAGTTTTTTCCGTTGCCGATTGTCTTAGTGTAATTCTATACCATGTCGCAAAGGCTAACAGAGTCAAGCAGCCGGCATAAAAAAATCCAGCGAGAGGAAACGACAGGAGTGTACATGAAGATCACTTTAAATTTTTTAAACATCAAAAAACATTACTTTTTTGTTAAGGTTTTGAACTTTAAATAAAAAGAAAGTACCCCGGATCATATTATTATATTAAATACATTATCTATATAATTCAGAAATGATATTGGACAAGAGCCACAGACTACGAGATAGTTAAAAAATAAACGTTGTAGTTGAAAATTCAGGAATTACGGGGATTCATGAGAATTACCTTAATATGGATTAATTTATTATGCGATGATTAAGGTTATCATACTATCTATCTAAGACAGGAAGGTATTATAATGTTTTCCTTATATCTTACAGTGATTAAATGGTTGCAAACCCCAAAATTCTTTTATTTCGAGAAATAAGTGAATTAAATTTTCAAATAACAATTTTTATAGTTACAAATATTCTATGGTATCTCTAGTACACTATACAAGTCCCTTATAAATAAGACACTAACCTATACATTACGATTTACGAGTAATTTTAAAATGAGGTTAAAATTAGGTAAGAATTCGCATATAAATATCGCGAAATATTTAAATGTACACTTAAAAACATGCCTTCAAAAAGCCAAAACGTGAACAAAGTTCTATGTACTATTACTTAGTTCTTAAATATTAACCAATATTTTTGGGAAGGTGTTCTTAGCATGCTGATATAACTTATTTACCTTCCTCACAGATTTACAGACTGACATTTAATTTAAATTCTATATTATAATGTAAAAGTGACGATTCAGTTTTTGTAAAAGTCTATTGAATAAAGTATATTTTCTTTTTATTTATTTCTCATCTATATGTGTATATATATCATAGTCGTACATCTATACATAAATAGGCAAAACCAAACAGTTCACCACCTTCTGCTCTCCTGCTTACGCGACGTTTTTTTTTCGTTTAGTAGCTAATAAAAGGCTTTCTGTTTTTTTTTTTTTTGAAAACAGTTATCTTTTTTAAGATAAAAGGATAAAGACGAAATAGTTTAGTATTATTATTTACAAACTATTCATCCTCGTTTCACTCTGGCTTTTTTTTGAGTAAAATCCTAATTCATCTTCTAAAATATTACTAAGTACCCTAACTTCTTATAATATCACTTATCTGTCAATGAAAATCCCGTCATATTCTAACCGTTTCAGAGATTAACGGCAACCAGCACAAACTGTTAAAAATTGAGATTTCTTGTACCGTATATAATTACATATAATGCATTAAGTAAAAAGCTTTAATATTAATGTTATAAACAGACAGCAATTTTATTTATCCATATAGATTTTCAAATATGAATATTATCAAAATTCGGCCATTGGCGAATACTAGAAGCGATTAAGTAATCGCTTATTATCGCTATATTAGTTAGATTTTTTCACAATTCATAAATTGAGCCTTTTTAAATCACATGCGTTCACTCCCCTCATTCATTACACTGTACAATGAATCAAGAACTAAATAGGCGATCTGTAATTACAGCGTCCCGGCCGTTTATTGTAACCGATATCAATTTAGGACTTACCGAGATATACCATTACTTTCGTTTTGTTTCATTATTTATTTCATTACTTCTATATATAACTGAAACTGTTTTTTGTCTGTCTGTAATTTTAAGAAGAAAATAAATAGGCTAAGTAATTAAAAATTAATTAAGAAATTAATATCGTAGGCCGCAGCACCAAAACTACAAAAGCTTATGAAAATTCAAAAAATCTTTTAATCTTCAAATATTTGTTTAAAAAAAATTAAGTGAAGAATTTATAAATCCTTTTGTAAAATCTATATATTATTATATAGTAGCAGAAAAAAATCAAAAGAATGGTCCCTAAGTTCTCTATTTTTGTCTTGGGTTGTGTAGAAGAAAAAAACATTACTTACGTAATACTATCATACTCGATACTAGTTTCAGACATAACCACGGGTAAAAGTAGTCAATTTATAAGTGAAGATTCGATGAACGGGTAGAGGTGTAGCAGATTGTGGATAGATTAGGGCTAATAACAGGAACTGATCATCCAGAGCGATTTATATAGGAAGATAACACATTTGTGAGAAGTCCATGTAAAATATTCGGTGTGAATAATGCTCATTACCGCACTAAACTGAAATATACAGTTTAGCTTTTGATTTTATAATAGAGCATTTCCCGCGGCTCCGCCCGCGTTTTAAAGACCGGAAACTAAATTCTTTGATTTCATATACAGTGTGTTGTGTTGTAGCCAATTGTAGCGGTAAGTTAAGATTTCTCAGAAATTAGATGTTTTTTTTTTTATGGGACAAAGGGGGCAAACGGGCAGGAGGCTCACCTGATGGTAAGTGATCACCGCCGCCCATGGACATCTGCAACACCACAGGGCTTGCAGATGCGTTGCCGGCCTTTCAGGAAAGGAAGGGAGGGAGGTAGGAGGGAGAAGGACGGGAAGAGGGATGGGGAGTGGGCCTCCCGGACTCTCACTTACCGGACGAAACGCGACAGCATAGCTGTCACTTCACGCCGGTCTTCTGTGAGAGAGTGGTACTATACGGGGCGTGCCGGCCCATTCGGCTGCTACGCGAAGGTAACAAACATGGCACTACCACTTATAAATGTTTTTCAGTAGTAAAAAGTATCCTATATCTATAACCATCTATCATTATACCAAATTTCATCAAACTCTGTCTTACGGTTTACTGTGATGCGGTCACAGACAGACAGACAAAAATTCTTAAAACTATACATTCGGCCTCTGTATCGATTATAATGAACATTTCAATAAGAATTTCCAAAAAATATGCAATGTACAGATTCGACTAAGTTAGAATTTTATTATACTTATGTATTATGTTAGTATAGATAGTTCAATTGGATAAGTGATTCAAGATATCAGCATATTGTGATTTGTGACATGCGATTTCTAGTAACTCGTTTGAACTTATATCATTATTTTATTTTAATACTGCAAGAGAAATAATAAAGTTAATGTATGTAGTCAGCCATTTTAACGTCCCACTACTAGGTACGAGCCTCCCTTCAATACTAGGAGAATTTGTCCATCATCCACCACGCTGGCTAAGTGTTTGTTAAGTTTTTTTAAACTTGTAAGTAAACTTATTGACAGTGGAAGGGGTAGCTCAGCGGTAACTCGTTCGCTTGTATAACCGAGTGAGGTGGGTTCAAATCCGGGTCTCGCACCTCTGATATTTTCATGTGCGAATCATTTCTATCATGATTACCACTTGTCTTGCGGTGAAGGAAAACATCGTGAAGAAAAACTAGCAAGTTTTCGAAAGATATGTTAAGTCCGCCAACATGCACTAGGCCAGCGCGGTGGACTATGGCCTGATACCCCTCGTACTAAGGGAGGCCAGTGCCCAGCTGTGGGACGTTAATAAGGGCTAAAGAGAGAAGAGAAAGGTAAACGTATTAGAGTTGATTTGCATATAAAAATATCACAGTTGCGAAACCACTGGACTACCTCTGCCTTCAATAAAATGAATACGTCCTGTAAAATATTTCTAACACGTTCTCAATTAAATGAATCAAAATTGTATTGTTCGATGAAAGTGGCATAGCAGTGTCGGGTTTCGGGAACGATTATATTACTGCAACGGTAAACGTACGTACTTACGAGTTTGACATATGGCAACCGGTATAAAATAAAAGGTATTAATATTAGGCAGAACCATTATGAATAAACCCGTCCGAGCATAGGAGCCGCTTCTAACTTATTTTCTGTGTTAATTATGATTCGAAATCGTATGAAATTAGCATACAATATAACCTCTACGTTGCAGTGGCGCCGACACACCCACGCGGCTACATCTAAAAATTTGAAAGACTTTGTCAAACTTATCGATTTTAAACTAGTATGTACGTTTAGAATATTTCTATAGGTAGCGATTATGATAGAGTTCTAAATGTATATGAAAAAAATTCGGTTATTAATGGCATTAAAAACTGGTCGCGGGCAAGTAAACGCTGTGTTTGCGTGTAATCATTTGTTAATGACAAGCTTAACGTAGCCGAATTATAATAATTAAATCATTAGTTATAATACAAATTAACTATAGATTTAACGGTAAATAATATCATAATATCAATACCATTGTAACAAAGATAATATTATTATCGTGTTAAAAGCAGCAAGTGTTACTATTAATGTTCTGCTATAAAATGTCATTAAAATATTTGACGTGTAAAAATGCCCAGAATATATTATTAAAAAGAATAACAAAAAAAGTGCTATTATCGCGTCTAGGAAGCCTGGTGGCTCACCGTCATCTAGTAAAAAGAACGCGCCACACAGACCCACACAACAATTAGTGGACTTATGAACTATAGATGCAGGTTTGAGTATTGCCGTGTCAATAATTGACAACATTTAGTTTCTGCCCCGTTTCGAAAAATTCATAGATCCGGGGCTCACAAATGGTCGAAGCATTCTCCTTTCATCCGATAGTAATTGTCAAAGTATTCTTATTCCTTCTATTCAATACATATATGTGTGTAATGACTAATGATCTCTTCCTTATAACTTTACTTTTTTAAAACCAAATACATAATTGTCACAGCACAGGCTTTCTTCTTCTTCATACACCATTACTGTATAGTGCTCTCTATCTTCTTCGATATGAGATATCCAAACGTCATTTGTCGTAGTTGCTATCAATCTGCTATCAGTCGTAATGCTAAAGTGAATCAGAAGTCTACCAAACTGATAGACTAGACTCTAGAGCATCGCCAGAATTAGCGTGTAAAAGCCTCTTAGTACAAACCATATAAAAATATTATTTGTTGGGATTTTTATTGCGTTCTTAATAAAATGACTGGTATATCTAATAAAATAAGTATGTGGTTCCACTTAAAAGATATTTCAGAAGTATACTGAAAAGAAAATTGAATGAAAGAATAATTTAAAATAAATTGAATAATATTATAATTTTTGAAACATTATCATTTATCATTGTACCTCAATGTTCGTGCAATTTTACATTAGATTTTTATCACCATTATTATCATCTCATTTTATCGTCGATATTATTATAGATATTTAGGATTAGGAAATAGTTGGAAATATAGGAGGTAATTAATGATTTTTTAAAGTAAGGTAAGGAATACACTGAGTATAAAAGGACTTAACAGATTTTTTTTCATTATGTAGGTATCTAGGGTATTTAAAAAAAATACCTACATATATTATTTTTTTAACCGAAGGTAATAGTGGTCTATTTCACATAATACCTCGTTTAACGTAATATGTATAGTAATGATATCTCTTTATCATTTTTATTTTATTATGCATTTGCTATATAAAAGTATTAAAGTAACAATTATAAAACGTACTAGGAATTCTTGCGGTTTCGCTCGCATTCTAATCACTTTGCAAAAAATAAAATAAGTATTCGTCCAAATCATAAAAAGGAATACAAAAAATAAACATTTGGTCTAAAAATAAAAATAAAAACTGGTGAGGACCACTCTTATCATCTAGCTAGGGGAATAAAAAATAGCCTACGACCTATTCTCAGACCTACCAAGTATACACAAAAAAATCATAAAAATCGGTCGAGCCGTTTCGGATGAATTCGATAACAAACATTGTGACACGAGATTTTTATATATTAGATTAGATTTATCTGAAAGAGACCTCACAAAAATAGGTACCTATGTACTGTGTGCATACAGCATTCATAACTATGTACGTAAAGATTATAATCAAATATTCCATTCACAATTCAATAACAGATAATGCTATCAAAAACAATATCTGTAATAAAATTCCTTTAGGTTCGATGTCGATACTTAAGTGCGGCTTTATGTGGCTAAAAATACCCTAAAGTCTAAACTTATTATCAAGAAACTTTATCACAAAAGATAATTTTAAAAAGGATTAAACAATTCGTCTTAACATTAAAGGAAATAATATGTAGTAAAGATTTACGAAATATTTTTTATTACCTCTAGTAGTCGGGTCCACATTTTGCTGTCCTAATTATCGTCACTAAAAATCATATCTTTTTTTTTATTTTTAAGATTATTATTATATTTATTTCATTAAACTACATATTTTTTGCCTGTGGTTTCCCTTGCATAGGCTATTCTTATTTACGATTATGTTTAGACTTGTACACTATAGGATATGCGAAGAGTTTTTTCATATGATATATAACAATTTATGTACACAGATTTCACAAAATATATTGATATACAAAACATAAAACAGTAAGTCTAAAACCACGTAAAATAATTATAACAAAGAAAAATGACTAATCTTCAAAGTTGCATTCAATTTAAAATATCAATAGCCCTTATCAAAAATGTAATCTTTTAATATTTTAAGCAAATCGCTAAACCCAGGGAGTATAGATAATGTAAAATAAATATGAATGAATTGTTTTTTGATTGTTAAAATTTTTATTTTCAGTACAATGAAGATAAAATGTACTACATATAATAAATTTGTTATATAACACTATACAATCTTTCATTGTGAATTATCAGTTTTGTTGTTACGCCAGAC
This sequence comes from Boloria euphrosyne, assembly GCA_951802675.2. NCBI lineage: Eukaryota > Metazoa > Arthropoda > Insecta > Lepidoptera > Nymphalidae > Boloria > Boloria euphrosyne. The sequence continues at coordinate 4,944,775 of OX637879.1, read as the reverse complement.
TATCTACTTTGGTTACCAACAAAGAAATATATTCATACACCAGTATAAAAGACGTACAAGTGGTAATCACCCCGAACTTGATAAAATCGCAGGTAGAACTTGCATTTCTAACTTCTGTTCTTATATGTACTTCATATTTCTTCTAAAATACAAGTATTATGGGGTACAACCGTCAAGCTCTCAATGGGCTTAACTGGCTCTCTCTTGAATAAAGGCTTTACCATAAAGCGTATATAGCCTCACTTATCGTCTTCTCATTTCATATTAATATATTATGCATAACAATTCCTGCGGCTCCGTCCGCGACTCACTTATAAAAAAGAAGGTAGAAGATTGATAGGGTAGTAGGTATTTTTGATGCCAAATCATAAAAAAATAAAAATAAAAGTTTGGTCTAAAACTAAAAAATCTGAAGAGGGCCACCCTTATCACCTAGGAGAATAAAAAAATGCCTACGATCTATTCTCAGACCTACCAAATATACACAAAAAAATTAAACGAGATTTTTTATAATATGTCTTCTTCATACCTACTATACTTATTAAACACAAAAACCTAACAGAATTTTTCTCTCGCCAACACCAATTTTCCGTCATAAATAATATCTAGCGAAAATAATTACATTATCAAATTAATTACCTGCACAGATAAGTCCAATATAAATAATAATCTGTAGATATTACTATAAATAAAATTAAAATAATATTAAAAGTAATGATATTGTTTTATAATTTCACTATAAAATGGTTGTCCTAAATTTCACTCTCATTAAGTTTATTATTTCAGAAAAGACAAGCAATATTTTAATGTAATTTTGATTGATGTTTATTGGCAATTTAAAGTAGCACACGTCAAAATTTGCAAGTAATAAAGGATGATCGACAATTACATGTAAATACAAAACAACTGCCGTGTCATAAGTGTTCGGTTGCAACATACTTTTACTAAATCAATAAATTATTTTTAACAAAAAAAACCGACTTCATAAACCTGGAACAGTAAAGAGTAAAAAATGTATCTTTTAATTACATAGTTAATTTTGGAGTCGGTGCCGCACGGTGTTTTTCGGCAAAGGTATAAAAATACGTTTATTGAGAAAACTAACCAGCATATCGAGAGCCGTTTCTGATATTATACACAATGTTGTTACATTTATAATAAAAATGTATATTTCACGTAAAAGTTTTTTACAGTCACATTTTATCAATTTCAATTACTTATTATTTCATTGCAATGATTTTTTACAAGTGAATTTATTACAAGTGAATCCGGTCTCATATAAATCAATAATAAATAACTAAGAAACATTAATACGCTCATTACACGATGGAACGCCCACCGAAACAGTCAATGAATATTTTATTAGCATTTTAAGTACTGTTACTTACATAACATTATATGATTAAATTTATCGTATATTATATAATAATATCATAATACATTTCAATACGATACGATTTTTTGAATTAAAAAATGTGTAGTGGGAAAATTTCGCCTCGTGCAATTTTGTTGCACCAATAAATCAATTCAGGTATTTAAATTCATATTGCACTAATGCTACCTTCGTGTAGTAAAAGGCCTGCTTAACATATTGTAGGCGTAGAAAAGAAAAACAGGATACAGGCATGGTACATCTTATTTCTGATCATTAAATGCTATCTATGCTAATACAGCTTGGACTCATGTACAAAATATTCAGAAAAATTGTATCTTACAACTATTAGCGCCTCATATCGTATGCAAATTGCCGGCAAGTTGGAAACCTACAATTACGTTACTCTGCCGGCGATTTCTCTCAATTTTTAGATTCTCATTTCTCTTCATATTCTTCTTATCTCCATAGTTTACGATCTTTGTATAATGTACATACAAGTAAGGTGATGATTTTGGGTGGTCCGGTTAAAAGTAATGATGTTATTATTTATATGGAATTATTAATGGTGTTGCTTCTCTTCAACTGTCTCATCAAGATAAGTTTGTTTTCGAACACTCATTAGTATGTTATCGGAAGAACGATTGACTTTAGCGTTTATCTAAGTTTGGAGATTTTGATTTGATTTTTCGAGAACTACCAGTGAATTTCCTGGGTTAAGACCGGCCTCGTAACCATTTACTTTATCTCATTCGGTTGAGTCATGTGATGGACTTACGAAATGTTTGATGCATCGATTTAAACGATTTTTATTTACGTCTTACGTATTTTATGGTCTTTTACGGATATTGTGTATAAATCAATGTGATAGGGGAAAAACACTTAGTAGTTTACATTGAAGATCAAGGTTTCGATGATTTAATAAACAAAAGTTTATTTAGCAATAATATTTAAAATTTAAAACATGTAGGCTATTTTAATAGGTGATAATTTAGAAGTTTTCAAAGATTTTCACATACTCTCAGTTACGCGCGTCCAGTTGAGGATTCTAAACTTTTATAATGTCTTAGTTTATCCCGTAAACATATTTGGTGTAAAGCATTCGAACATCGGAAACACTATTTCGAACAAAATATTAATATATTTAAATTAAATTTCAATATCTTTTTAATACCTTTGAATTTATTCTTCTTAAACATGTGTATGGGTCGTTTCATATTGGATGCACAGAATCGTAACCAATAACTTAGTACATCTTTTTTTAATTTATACATCATAGAACTATACAGATAAATAAATTAAAATCGAAGTGTCTATTTGTAATATCAAACAACTGTTTAGTTTTTACTAAATGCTCATGAAAGTACCTACATATATAAAGTATTGATAAGAAAAAAATAACTTTAAAGTTTTTGGTCCATCTATCTATCTGTCTGTTTGTTTCGGCTAATCTCCGAAAGAGCTGGACCGATTTTGGTGGGACTTTCACTGGCACATTGCGGATATTAAAAGAAGTAACTTAGGTTACTTTTATTTTAGAAAAGTAATCAGAATTCTCAACGAAAAAATTAAAATTTCAATTAGAATAATCTTATTTAATTTAACTGTCATGCCCAAACCATTATACATCAAAAGATAAAAATTTGATGATGGAATATCAATAAATTCTTAGTACCTTTAAATATTCATTTATAATGATACCCGTATAGGCATCTTCCTTACACTCGAGTGATTAATAATTACATCTTCTTTATTTGTAAGGTACATGGCCACGCGGTAGGCTCTTGGAATGTCAAATAGATAAATAATTCATTTGACTAATTAGAATAGTCTTGTGGGGTACAGGGTTATCTACTTAATATATTTTTTACTATCAATTAATTATTTTTTCATAGACAATTAGGGTTGCTCGGTTATGCAATACTAGCTACCTTAATGTCAAAATAATATAGAATTTTATTTTGTGAGCCGATTCTAATAGCTATATTGCTATTACTTAGACTTTCTCGTGACAATTTTTTTTGTGCAGAATTCAAACCGCAAATTCAGGAACCAAACATCAAAGATTCCGAAAAGTGTTAGTTAAAATATCAAAACATAGAGGAAACAGAATTCCAAGAATATTAAATTAATTTTATTAAACATTTTTTTTTGAAAATTTAAAAAATATAGGTAATTATAAAAAAATAAAATAAAGGCTTCTCTTTTAATCCTGATATAAAGTTATACATGAAGAAAATATAACGGGTTGAAATAAAAAAAATATCCATACTACTACAATTTTTGCTTTGTTTAGGTTCCATTATATCTTATGAAAACTAATTATCTGATACTTAAAAACATACTTCTAAGTCGACTCATTTAAAAATTAAGTAAGCTTGGAGATATTACTCTAAAGACCAAACAGAAGGGACATCGGTCACGTCTAAAGCGAAACGGGTTGCACCGTGGGAACGTACAGTGTTTGCTCGCCATCACTAAACACTCGACGCCTTTTGTCTGAAAATGTAATGGGGATAGATAAATAAAAATAGTAGAACCACGGCGCTACAAAGATGTTTGATATTGACATATCTAAATACTTCTCTAGAGCTAATTTGCTTTAAAAAAAGAAATTTATATTAACTTAGTGTTTATTTGGATTTAGGTCATTATTGTCACATAAGAGTAATTGTTGGTCATCTACGAGTAATTAGATATAATAATTATAAGTAAGAGTAAAATGTGTAATAGATCTATCAAATTTTGTATTTACCTTAATTTGCAAATCGGCTAATTCCTTAAAAGTGCACTTTTCAGAGGACACTAAAAACAATATTTTTTCAATTATTCCAATAGTTATCCGGCAAATATAATACAACATTTTGTTGAAAAATAAATCGTTATTAAAAAATGTTTATTGTTCCGAATTCAAAATACTCTTAAATATTATTAAATTAGGTAAGTACCTACTTATGATTTTGGTAGCCTTTGAAAAATTTACAGAGACGGAGTTAGCCGATAAATTAAGGTTTCGATATATTAATCTTGATCTGATAAAGCCTCACTATTATTGAAATTAGACATTTTGGTTTTCTGTTTTTCTCAAGTCACAGTAAAGACTTATATCCGCAAGTGAACTAATGGACTTGTAATACCCGACGACATCAAACACACTGGTGGCGTTAAAAGGACGAAGAGCCAACATAATAAGTACATTTAGTGGTTAGATGTAAAAACTAAGAGGTGGCGTCAGATTTAGTGAGAATATTACAAAGCATTCCGGTGTAGGTATTTATATATTATATTTATATAGGTATAGGAATAATTTATAAAAAACATTTTTTATAAAAAAAAATTTAGACATTGAATTACTGCTATTTTTCTAAATAAATTTGAGGAAAAGTTTATAAAAAAAATATTAACCTGACTACGTCAGTACTACGTATGTCATAAAATTTGTGTAAATTTAACGAACACCCAAAAACCTAGAGACATTTTTATATTTATTTTTATATTCGCTTTCCACTATATTTTATACCATACTCTTAGGTGGACGCCAATATTTACTAAGCGTGGAGTATTTTTTGTCAAGCTCGAGTGGAAGGGTTGAATGGTGAGGGTGTTTGAAGACGGCAACCTTCACGGTGGAATTTGGAAATTGTGCCGTAACACGTCATAATGGGCCTCCTTTGTATTACAAGAGCACCATTCAATTTGAACGCCAGTTATTGTGTATGCGCTCACGCATCTAATTCGTAGTGAAGGACATTTCTACTCCTGATAAGATTAGATGTTTAAAAATCTTTGTAATTTTAGTTAGTTATACGTAATTACTAATAATTTTTTTTTAAATAATAGCCAGAATAAACATTTTTTTCTAAGACATTATAATGAGTATATCTATACGTGTTACAAACTTAATTAATGACCAAATTCAAGCCTCAATTATACAAATCTTAATTTAAAGTATATACATATATGAAAATTAAAGTTATAATAACAGATTCTCAAACACAATTACTTTCCTATTTAAAAATCGTTTGAATAATATTTCGCTTAATATATTTTACAGATGTGCGCTAATTCTTATTCTATCTATATTCCCCGATTTCTGTTCGAGAGGCTTACACGTTTATAATGTTTGCTGAACTCTTCATTTCGATTGTAAAGGCGACCAATGAGGGGCGCAATATTATTTGACTTTCTCCTTAAATGTTCTTCAGAGAAATATACCAAGATTATTTTCGAAATTCAAGAAATTGAAATTAAGTCATGCCTAAAACAATATTAAATTTATTCTTAAAGTCATGATTTAACTTAATAAATTAAGTTTATAATTACTTATACTCCTATAGAAACTACACTTTTTCTGGTTTAGGCAACTTTTTAATAGTTTATTTTTTAAAAGCCTTCAAGGAAACTTTTCTTACAAAATTCAATCGTTATATGCATACATAGGTACCTAAGAATTTTGTATTATCTATACATAGGTATAACTACAGGAAAATATATCATCTATGAGAAATATATTAGTTACCGGTAAAACGTACATAGGGACGAACCCAAGCGAAGCAAGGACGAGTCGCTAGTTTTTATTACATTCAAGATTACACGTAGAACGTCCCACTGCTGGGCACGCCCTTCAATACGAGGGGGATCGGGCCGTAGTCCACCAGGCTGCACTAATGCGTGTTAGCGGACTATACGTCATGTCTTCCGAAAACTTGCTAGGTTCTCTCAGACATACAGGTTTCCTCACGATGTTTTCCTTCACCGTAAGACAAGTGGTAATCAGGATAGAATTGATTCGCACATGAATATATCAGAGGTGCGAGACCCGGATTTGAACCCGCGTCACTCAGTTATACAAGCGAGCGCGTTACCGCTTGGCTACCACTGTCTTGCGTTCTCACGTCTAGAATGCTAGTGTGAAATTAATAAATACAATGACATTCTTTCATAAATATTTCATAATAATGTACTGTATCGGTTAAAATAACAGGTAGTGGCAGACCGGCTGTGTGTTTGCACTAACTGTTAGCAGTAACCTTAACTAGTTAGTCCCGGTATCACGAGCTTCGATTAACATTCAGTTAAAATATTTGAATGTTGTAGTCAAATAGCAGCAGTCTTAACTAGTTTTCATTATTACGCATTGCTTTTACTAAGAGGTTTTATTACGATATTTCGAATGTTTGACTTTCTCATTTATTTTCTATGCCCCCTGAAGAGTTCCTACTTTAGGAATGGAGTATTCCATTACATTTTTTAATTATGGTTTTTGAAAAGGTTTAAGGCTACAAAAAATTGGTTATTAACATCGCATGTGTTTCGATTTACCTATTACTTATGTTCGTGAAATTTTATTCGATATTTTATTGGACATTTTTAAAGACAAAAGTATTAGAAAACATATCAGGTATATACTTATCTAGAAAAATGTTTATTTAGAACAAAATATAATTACTAATGTAACATTTATGAAAGATACGTAAGAGAGAACTGTTGCATAAATGTATAATATGAAAAGCTTTTATATACACGTAATTTTAGTTATCATCGCTAATGTGGGAGAAATAGCATTATTACGAGTGTTTAACCTTTTTTCTCTCAATTGCTTACAATAGGCGTTGTTAGCAGTAAACGTAAACTTCACCTAACCTACTACTATCTACGAAAACTAGCTAACTAGCACGGAAATGTTTAATTACATTGTTAAATTATTAGAATAATCAATATAAAAAAATAAAAATAGTTATCTTCAGCCCTTTTTAGCGTCCCACTGCTGGGCACGGGCCTCCCTTAGTACGAGGGGGATCAGGCCATAGTCCACCGCGCTGGCACAGTGCGTGTTGGCGGACTTCACATGCCTTTCAAAAATTTGCTAGGTTTTCTCAGACATGCAGGTTTCCTCAAGATGTTTCCTTCACCGTAAGACACATTTAATCATGATAGAAAATGTTTCGCACATGAAAATATCAGAGGTACGAGACCCGGACTTGAACCCGCATCACTCGGTTATTTAAGCGAGCGCGCCTTAAAAAAAACAGTCGTGTTATTCAAAAAAACATTTTTGTTGTTACACTTTTACCTATATTAAATTTGGTAATAATTTAATGTAACAAACTATAATAATCGAGAAATCCTTAACTATATAAATACAAAGTAAATTACTTAAGTACAATAACAAGATGCGGTAAAACTCAGTTACTTTTCTACCCTGTATTACAAACACAGCTGTAGCGTATGAGTTGGTTAGCGCCTACACCAACGTGTGTGGACAAACATCATGATGCTTGTTTAGCGAGGTAGATCTGAGCCATCAGTCGAATCTACTAGTACTTACTAGACCACAGTGTAGTTAAAATGTAGAGAATTTGAAGATATTCCAAATATATTATTATAACTATCAAGTTACTCTTATTTACTTACTTAACCTTATAAAAATAAAGACAGTATAAGCCCAGTGGTAACGCGCACGCTTGTATTACCGAGTGATGTGGGTTCAAGACTGAGTCCCGCACCTCTAATATTAATTGTGTATCATGTGCGTACTGCGAATCATTCTAATATGATTACCACTTGTCTTACCGTAAGGTACTTACTTCCATCGGGTGAGTCTCTACAGTGCGAAATAGTACAAGATATATGTTATATATAATTCTATATATATACATAATATGTACTGCATATCGTCGAATTCCGTTTAGTCCTGAAGGAGTTACAGCGTGAAGAAGTATTAAACATAATATAAATATAAAAATATAAAATAGTAGTATGATCAATATATAGTTTTTGTCAGCAAAAATCTGACATTCCGATGCACCGTTACTATACAAAGAATGTACAAACAAACACACTTTCGTCGAGCGAATAATAAATAAGGAATATCATATAAAAATGCTTACATGTGATAAGTACAAAAAAAAGACTGACTTTTATAAGAAAAATAAAAAATTTGTATTTCATATTTAAAATTGACGAAGAAAGTAACATGAGCGTTAATTCATAGTCACTTATTTAAAATGCGAGTATCGACAGAATAACGTATGAGGTAATAAATAAAAAATGTACGCTGCAGATTGTGTTACGACGTATTTGGTATTACTAATAATATGTAATAAGAAATACTTTATAACCTGGAGATCTTTAAGTTTTAATATTAATAAAATAAGTCTCTGATGTTTCTATAAGTCAGCAGTTAAATAGTTAAATATATATAATAATACGTGTTTTCGTATTGTAGGGCCAAATAAAGGTTTGTTAGTCCATATAGTCTAGTCTCTCATTCACTCGTAAAGAAATCAAACCTTTGACCACCTCCTGAGTAGGTAGTGATGTTCATGGCAGCTCTAAGCCATAACGCTTGCGTACTTTTTGAACATTACAATTTTATTTATTATAAAAATGTTTTAAAAGAATATATATAGCAACGATAAGTTTCTTTCAATAATTCTCCACAGATTCAGAGTTTATTCTTTTCCAATTAGTGACCGGTATGTATCAGAATTCCTTTGTAAAATTTTGACAATAACTATGAATAAATCGGAATCCTATTGTACTCGTAATTGCGATTGCTTGTATATTTAGATGTAAATTATACAAAAATAATTTAAGAAATAGTTTGTAAATATATGCCTGTTACTTCTTAACCCTAAAATATCTGGACAAGTTTAAATGAGAATCAGTATGCTGGAAGACTATGACGCTCCCAAACAAAGCCAAAAAAAGTCGTTAATTAATTTAAATTATTACAAGATATCATAAGTCATTAGGAAAAATCAAGTTTTTGAAGTAAAAATTCAGTTTGAAAAATCGAATTGCAAAACACCTGAAATATAGATTACATAGTAAAGGAATGCGTGACATTAGTTAACTAAGCGTTAACGACTGATAAGTACAAATTACGTCAAACAACGTGAACAAAGAATTTTAGAAAAAACATGTATTTTACACATTTGTATGACGGAACGTTACACATAATTGGCTGTATAAAATTGTTATTATGTTAATAGAATTTTTACTGATGACCGTTACTTTATTCGTCTCACCGGCTTTGGTAGATATCAGATTATAATATTATAGGTGCTAGGTCTAATAACTATTAACTACCTCCCTGCCAAATTTAAAGTTTGTAGGACAAAAAATAAAGGAATTTCGTACAAACTCCCTAAGTAAGAGCCCTTAATCCGGCCCTGTCGCAAAATCCGTTTTTAGCAGATGTCTATTAACTAACAGTTTTCGATATTTCGTGATGAGTGAGTGATTTTTCGCTTTTTATATAGCGATAGATTATACTCGTATATAAAAATGAATGATATACGAAAATATAGAGAATATTCATTGAATTCTAAATGGTATTAAAATTAGCTTGTTTATAATGCTATTCTGAGTGTAAAAAGAAAAATATTAAACATTATATAAAAATATAATACATTTCATTACTTTTTTTCTTCTGTCTTTTTTATACTCTGTTTAAATTCAAAAAATTCTAGTTTCTTTATATTTAGTACTAGCGACTCACTCCGACTTCGCTCGGTTTAACGTCAGCGAAGCCACGGGTTCCGCTAATTAAAATAAATAAAATTTCTAAAATATAATCTCCTCCTTTTTTTAAGTCAGTTAAACAAAAGCCTAAGTTACTCCAAACATCATTAAGCTTTTGCCATTGTTTCAGTGATTACCCGGAACAAACAAACAAAAATTTTTAAAATCGTTTTTTTTTGTTGTTAGTATCGCATATACTTTCATATGCATTTAGTGAAAAGCTGTAAATTTGAAATTACAAACAGACACTTCGATTTTATTTATATGTATAGATGACTTCAAAAATTGCCATATTATCTTGTGCATTTTACAGTTCTATTGTACAATGTACTAATATGTAGGTATTTAAAATATTTTAAAGGGGATTAAAGTTTTATTAATACATTTTGCTGTCTGTAGACATTAAAATTAATTATTATCACTACGCGAATAATACTACGCATTAAAAGATTTGTAGACACGCCCTCTTCGACTTAGACGCGTCTCTATCTGACTTTTCGCTAAAAATAAATATTTTGTGACTCTATGAACTATGAGTATCAATTCGTACCGCACTTCGTGATATTCAGAATATTAAATGTAGAGTTAAGAAAGATGGATAATTAAAGATGGAGCTTTATACAAGACATTATATTGATTATGTACGGAAAACCACACACGTTATTCTGAAGTTAAAGAGTATGAATGTTCAGTTACTCTATGGTCTCTACTGCCATCCTACTCTATAGGGCCGCCTAGGTGCTAATTGTAGAACGCACGCTATGCGGCATCATACCTCAAACCTATTTGTTCTTTAAGTTACATTTCACCTGTAAACGGCTTCTTCCGGCCAGATTATTGGAATCACCTTTTGGTTACCAACCGACTACTTAAGCTTCGTAAAAAACTAAACCTTTTCACATGTTTGATTTACAAGAATTCCATTCACGTTAATTTAAATTAAGCCCTTTGCAAACTAACGGACTTTGTGATGACCTTCTTAGTTTTAAGCAAAGTTATGAAGTTTAATAAAATATGACAATTTTTATGTCGGACATTTTGATTCTTAACGAACAGGCGTCGATTTCCGAAGTTATGAACTTAATCCGATAATAAAAAGCCAAGCATTTGCCTAATCTTTATAAACACCTTTGGCATAAAATGCCACCCAACTGACCCTGTCAAATACATCGAAGTATAAAATTCTGTAAGAGAGAATTTTGTTGTTGATTTTCAATACTATCAGCTAATGATTTGATGATAATGAATTAAATTATTTTAAAAGTAGTTTTGTTTTTTCTAGAAGCAATTCTTCTTCTTTTGAAAATCTCTTTAATTACCTAGAAATTAGTCGTATGTAATTACATTATAGTTACATACGTATTTATAACATCAACAACAGTTACAAGGATAAAAGGTGAAAAGAAATAATTAAAAGGTGTAGCGAGTTAAATATGATTTAATTTCGTAATTTTTCTTAGCAATTATATGATTTCGTTCAGCATCTGAATAGTTATAAATATAGACACAATAATACATACACTGTGTCTTATGACAAGTTGAATTATAAGCGCATAATTGTTAACTATTTTACATTTCAATAATTGGAATGTGACTTTAATTTCATGAATAATTATAAGAACGTTTTTTGAATATGAAATCATTTAGCAAGCGAGCAACATCGACTTTAGCGTATACTGGACTTTACATAGACACTGGGCGTAGGGTACACTATGTTTAAAATCAATTATTCGTCTTACGTTAAACAATTTTTATCTACTCGTAGTTTACAGACATAAACTTAACACTAGGTACATTGCAAACACAAGGTCATACAAAGTCATACACTGCCACCACACTATGGCACAGATCTTATTAATATATTAAATATTATTATGTCCTTTATCGTTATCGTTACAGTTACATAATTTATAATCGGTGTAACTTTTACATAATGATGTCTTTATTCATAACGGAATGTAGAATTCTGGAGTGTATTACGTAAACAATTACTAGTTTTATTATAATAAAGACGTCATTTTACATCGAAAAGATTGATTTAGGACGAGAAGAGATTCGAAACCTATCACTCTCAGACAAACACTTAAAAATATTTACAAATCTCTCAAAATCATACATTTAATTTAAATGAAACAAGGAAACAAATAAGAAAAATGAAGGGAAGATGTGGGTTAAGGTAGAAAGAAATGCAGGTCGTACGCACTATTATCAGGTGTGGCTAATGACAAGAGAGCAATTGGTCGGATAAATACCCATTAATTATTAAATACAAAACATTTAATACAACTTTACACTAACATCTACGCTTACAATTTTTTGATTAACGTTCGATAAATAAGTAAACACGTTATTATATTTACAAGCAGATAACACGATCCGTACTAAATTAGGAGTAAAGCATTAAATAATAATACACTGAGAATTGACGTAAAGGCGCTGTACACATTATGGCGAGCCAGCCGGAGCAATCGAGGTTCGTAACTCAAACGTTTTCAAGGAGATACATTTCAAGGAACGGACAAATTTGTTTCGACACATTTTAATGGCGACCGCATAGTTTTCTCTCAATGGCATCAAAGTTCAGCGGTGGTCTGTCGGAAGACTCGTGACTAGCGAGACTACTATTTGCTCTTGCCACAGAAAACCTTTTTTTCCTTTTAGAGCACAAGTCCGAGCGCACAAGAGCAAACGAGCACCACGATGTTACACGACCTTAAGGAATTTCACAACTTGAACGTCTCAGCTTTTTCTCCCCATTCAAATGTTTGCTTTCTCGCTTCAGCTACCATTCATGCGACGTTTAGAACGCCTGTAACGTTATCCAGTCCTCGTCACTGTAATAATACTGCGGTAGTTGACTAATACTCGTCCACTTACAAGGTCCATCGACAGCTGGCAAGGAACGCGCGAAGCGTTGAAGCGTAAATGAACTGCAATGTAAGACGGCGTCTACGTACCCTCGCACTTCCTTCGCCTTTGATGCCTGCCGTGGTGGTGGCGGACGTGGCAGGGCAGTTTGTTAGAGTTCTGTGAAGGCCGAGATCTACGCTGGGTACGATATTTGCTTAGATCTCCGGATATCATAGCGTTGTGCTTGTTGATATCGAAGTCGTGGGATCTTATCATGAAGGAGAAACACTTGTGCTGAAGCTCGGGTAGGCGGCTCTTCCCGCGTCTCACTTGCACACCGCGTTTGTTGAAACCTATATATCGGTCTTCGTTCTTCACCAAGTGGTATCTGTTCCACCCGTTCACAAATTCCTCCTTGAATAGACAATTCGGTTGGTTCTCCGCTTGAAACCGCGTCTGGGGAAAATATTTAAGCTTATACACTTGCAATTATGACTATTTTGTATAATAAATTCTTAAATTTATAGTAAGATAGTGTTTAAAATATAAAAAAAAAACCCTTACCAGTCGTCTTCCGACAAGTCGTGAACGATTGAAGCACAGGTACATGTCCTGCACAGGCGAGTGGATGAGCAGGTCTAAGCTTAAACCGCGATTGCTGATGGTGAGATTCGCTGTAACAATAACAAAACATATTTTGTTTTTATAAAGTAAGCTCCAATAAACATTTATTATTTATATCGTCTCAATATGTACTTTCAAAATATTTGAAATATCCGAACCTAAGTAAATCTCATTACTTTTATTCTAATCGCTCTTTAAAAAAATTGTTTTATATGTATAATGCCAAATCATAAAATAATAAAAATTTGGTCTATAAATAAAAAAATAAAAAATCTGGAGAGGGCCACCCTTATCACCCAAAGGAATAAAAAATAGCCTACGACCTATTCTAAGACCTACCAAATATACACAAAAAAATTCATAAAAATCAGTCAAGCCGTTTCGGAGGAGTTCGATAACAAACACTGTGACACAAGATTTTTATATATTAGAAATTATGTTAAGAACTTATAATCGCCTCTTATAAGTTACTGCTTAAAGTCCCGCCGCCAATGGTCACATAATAAATTCAATTACTAATATGCACTCGTACAGCATCGAGAAAGCCTTAGGTGCAACAAACTAATCGTTAATGATATTTGAACACTTACAAAATACAAGAATAAAACGTCAATAAATATTAATCTATTGCCGGACATCCAATACGCAGATTAAGATCGGATTACATACGGGCATTTAAAATTTCTATGGAATGCCATAATTTTTCTTCACAATTTAGTCATAGACCGTACCAGAACTCTATTATTACAATCGATTTTGTAAAATTACTTTGTTTTAAAAAAAATATAAATTAATTAACTGATGTGCAATTTTATGATAAGTATTGTTGTTTTCTCAAACCAACATTTTATTCTCAGTTACATTGCTATAATAAGGAGTCTTGATAAAATCTTGATTGGTCAGTTAGAATATCTTTATATAAGTATTTTGAAATTAAATATGTACATTAAAATTAAATGAAAGTGTGAACTGAATTCAAAATTTCACTTATCAGATTTTAAAGTTCTTAAAGGAGTTCCCATGTCAAGAACTGGTGACATGTAAGCCTACCCCAGTCACCGATTAGATAACATTTAAGAGGAAAGTTTGAGTATGGAATTCGATGACCAACGCGATGGGACACTAATAAAAAGAATTAATAAAATAAAAAGTACATATGGCCGCTTGTGACACCGACCATGTCATTTCAATTAACATTAAATGAAATATGCTTTAGTCCGATGCGCGAAGAACATTAAAAAGGTAAAGTCCCATTTTCATGTAAGTGATAACACAGATTACATATTGTTTTGACAATTCCAGTACTTTTTGTTTTTGGCCTACATTCGACTTGAAGCATTCTATTTCTTATATGCTGTATATTTAATTTTCCACATTTAAATAATTCATAGATGCGAGCAAGAATATAAAATAGTAACAACAATTGATAGTTGATACTAAGTTATTAACAAATTTATACATAATAGATACATTAGTAATAGATAATAATAATAATTGTGAAGAAAAAAATCTAACCCAAATCTGTAAAATTTTAATGTAATATCGATGAATGTATTATCGATAGGCTGGATACTTACGAGAAAACCACAGGAGTCAGGACAGATTTTGATAATGATGCTTATTATACTTTTTACTGCGGATATACTTATCTCTTAACCAGAGAGGAACGAGGGAGGGTCGCTACTTTAATAATAAAATTCAATATCCATTGCGTAGACAATAAGTAGTATTGTGTAAATATTCAACAAAAATATTTCCATAACCTCATCATACATCTGAATGATTACAACATTCAGGCAATTTTAAATCGCGTCTAGTCTAACAGATAAGTTGTTTAAGACAAGACATAACGTCTGCATTGCGAATGCTCTTATCAAAATTTTAATTATAATGTAAACATTTTTCTCATGTAGAGACTCAGAATCTAGTTTGTTTTAAGATAATAAAAAGTCGCAAGCTTTTATTTAAAGGAATTTACTACTTATAACATTATTTATTTGGTTTTAAGTATTAAATTTAAGCATCTTGATGACGTAAAAGAAGCGTATAAATGTCATGATTAAATTATAATAAAGTCAACATGTGTTGTTTGTTTCTTTCTATGATTAGTAGGTATAAAGGAAATGTAATGTACATATGGATTCAGCCCTTTTGACGTCCCACTGCTGGGCATGGGCCTCCCTTCAATACGATGGAGATCAGGCCATAGTCCACAAGGCTGGCCTAGTGCGTGTTGGCGGACTGCACATGTATTTCGAAAATTTGCTAGGTTCTCTCAAACATGCAGGTTTCCTCACGATGTTTTGATTCACCGTAAGACGAGTGGTAATCATGATCGAAAAGATAAGCACTTGAAAATATCAGAGACCCAGATTTGAACTCGCATCACTCGGATATCCAAGTGAGCGTTTTACCACTGGGCTAACACTGCCTAAAATAAAGGAAATGCTCTTATATATTTTTGTTGTATTTTTACTTCTTAGTTTCTATTACCCAATCCTACAATAATAATTACTAAATTAAATTAGTTAGTAGTTTTAAATTAAAGTAGTAAGTAGTAGCTGGGATTAACTTAAATATCATTTAGTACTTAATTTTGAATAGAACCTTTTATTTTTCAAATCTGTAAAATAAATCTGATTGATATTCATATAATTTAATATATATTGTAAGATTGACGTTAAAACGTATAACATGTATGTATTACACTAACACTTATTCGAGTACAGGAATAAACATTGAGAGCACCGTTGGGGCATATTTTTTTCGTAAGAAGAAAAACGTAAACATTGCTTAACTTCCATAACATAGGCTAATTTTTGAAAAGACAACGTAATCTCGACTCGACAAACCAAACATTTTACTTTGATCATGCCGACAACAAGTAGTTTCACTTTTACTTGAGATATTATACACGAACATATTGTGTAAAAATGATAGAGTAAAATCATTTGCATTTTTATATAGTAAACAATAAAAGCAAAATGTTCTTTGATTGTTTTTATATTTTATTCACATTCAAGGGCAAATTTATTTAATGTAAGCTTCTTATAAAAAATATTGTTTATATCAATTATGAGAAAGAAATAATCGTAACTACCTAGTATCTACACAAGTTCTCATTAGCTTATCTTTGTCGCAAATTTCTAAATAATATCGACGTCTGTATATATGTAAGTACATATAGTATGTCTATATAATATGTACTCGTACTTATTATAAATATAACATTATAATATATTATATACAATAATATAGTACCTATATGGAAAATTAGTAAAGCATTCAAAAGTGTGTAAGGAAATCAGTTTTCCCTCATGTACATTCATAAACCTTTATTCAATTTATGTAGGATTTTCTCCTCTTCCTTACAATTCTTGATTCAATACGTAGAAACGTGATTTGTCGCGCTCTAATTCTGTTTTATCAGTCAAAGACTCATCAAACGCTACTTGTAAATCACAACTACCGTTTGACATGGACACGAGGATAATTTATATATGTTACACTGAGATCATACTGTTTTCTATAAGCCACTGCCCGTGGTTCCTCTCTCGTCTATATTTTTTAGTTATAAAATGGCTACTTCTACGTATAGGAGAGCATGGATGTTCGACGCTGATTCTATTGTTTTGTTTTTAAAAGGGAGTTCAAAAAGTCCAATATAAATCTCTTATATATTATATTTAAAATTACTTATGTACTAGGTACATACGTATCATTAAAAGAATGATACGAACTAGAATTATAATTTTATTAAAGAGATTAAAGCTTATTTATTACTACTTATTACGATTACAAATGTAATGACCATTATTAAATATTATTATTATAATTTGAATTTTTGCAATACTTATTTCACACAGTAATTTTATAAAATTTACAATAATTACTGTCCTATTTATTAAAGTATTAAAAGTTAAATGAACTAACTATTAAACGACACAATTGTTTTTTTTTTCAAATTTATACTTTTTTGCACTTATGAACAATGTTATTACTACACATACCTATATAACAAAATTTCCAAAAAATGTAATCTTTAGACAGTAAGAGTGTGTATTGTTGTTGTGATAATTATTGTGATAATATAATTTTATGTACGCATAGCATTTTCTATTATAAAAACCAATTTCAATGAAACTTCAATAAAAACAATAAATATTTACATTTACTTCATTCTAAGTACCTACTGATTTATTCTAAGCCGCCATTAGTATTTGTCTGCTGTGACGAATAAGCGGCCAACGACCGACTATCGTCCTGATAGCGTTCTATCGATGTAATCTTATTTTGTTACCTGCATTTTCTTTCCAATATAACCGACTAAAAGTATTAATAAATGCGTCGAAGCAAATAAAAAACTAAAAATAATTATTTTTATTTATTCATATATCTTAACAAAAAACTTGAAGGCAGTGGTAGCCTCGCGGTAACGCATCGCTTGTATGACCGAGTGATGCTGGTTCAAATCCGGGTCTCGCACCTCTGATATTTTCATGTGCGAATCATTTCTATCATGATTACCACTTGTCTTACGGTGAAGGAAAACATCGTGAGGAAACCTGCATGTCTGAGAAAACCTAGCAAGTTTTCGTAAGACATGTGAAGTCCGCCAACACGCACTAGGCCAGCGCGGTGGACTATGGCCTGATCCCCCTCGTACTGAGGGAGGCCCGTGCCCAGCAGTGAGACGTTAAAAAGGTCTGATGATGATATCTTAACAGCGGATTAATGAATAAATCAAAAGAATATTTGCTATAGAATTTGTTATTAGTAGAGTGTGCGTGTGACTGAAATAATGTTCTAAATGAACGAAATATTGAAACATTTTTACTCGACTAAGACGAAGCCCAAAGGAGGGTAATGTATTTAACCTGTATGTACATATATGTATTATATTCCCTCGTAATTTCTGATTAATTATATAAAATTACTAATATTTATAAGCTAGACTCATAAAACTTATCAAAAAGAAGTTTATAATAATAAAAATCCGCTGCTATATTATTTCAAAGCACGTGTTACTGAACTGTTATTTATTTAATTTTAATTTGAACTTGTAATTAAATAAACATCGATAGTTCGTCGAAAAATTTATAGATAATTTTGTAATAAAGTTTTTATCTTTAAGGACCTTGCACACTACGATGTCAAAGATTTGGACGTTTGCGTAATTCTCGTAATTTTGTGATAGCTCGTGACAAAAGGTCACGACTAAATCATAAATAATACGTAACTTGAAAATATAAGCAATAATATCACAATAATATCGTATTAATATGAAAATAAAAGTTTTAAATGCCCATTTAAAACCAATGAATTTCTTAAGTGTTACTGCATACAATATACAGAAAAAAGATAGTACATAGAAATGCTATCTTTTTTCTGTGGCTTTCCTTTAAATGTGATATTGACTCTCCATTTCTTGATTATTTCTTTGCTTGTTGATTTCTTTTCTTATTATGCTTTTTTAAAGTCTGAATGACTAAGTCGATAGTCCTCTATCGATATAGTACCTACGACCAACAAGACACGCAGGGCACGCAATAATCATCTAATTTAAATATTAGTATTTAAAATATAAGTATTTGTTATTTGTATCAAATTCATTTAATTATTACATTTGAATTACAAACGATTTTATTTAATTAAGCTATTAAAGCTTAACTAATAATATCTTAACGTCATTGTGACTATAATAGCATGTACTTCAATTTTATAGAGTTCCTATATAATTTGATTCTTGTTGTTGATAATGCCAAACTTTCCATTCACTAGGTTCTGTGAACTTTTTTATTGTTTGACAAAAACACGTATTTCCAATTCCTACTGTCGCGTCAGTCTGACACTTTTAAAGTGTTTTCCTGTTCGCCACTTTAAATGTCATATTTTTCCAGACACGCAACAACAAAATAGTTATTCGAGTTCCCCTACAACACGACAAAAGTGGAATATTACTATAATTTTTTTCTATAGACTCTTAATATAATGTAAAAGACTGAACTTTTGTTTATTTCAACGCACTAATTTGTTAAACAAGCAAATTTATTTAAGAAATATAAATTATATAAACTCTTGAAGTTACTCAATAATAAAACTTTTGCCACCTGATAGTGTTGGTATCTAATATAAATAATCTCTCCTGAGTTTTAATGGTATTATCATATGTAGAGAAAGGTAGACTTTATAAGGCTAAGCTATTCCACGAGCTAGTTAACGCCGTGTCTATTTGGAATGTGCACTACTGTTAATTTGAATATTCAGATTAATAAGTCTTCAAAGCTTTACCATATTTATAACTAACACAGACTCGCTTTAAATCATTTAAATAATTATATTAATCTAACAAATTTTGCCTTGATTTATTTGAAATGAGAAGTATTCGAAATAATTATAATTAACTCTTATTAATTATATAAGGTACTAGCGAATCAACCTCGTATCGCTTGGGTTCGTCCGTTCGTCCATAGGTGCTATCTGCCAAATTTAAAGTTTGTAGCACAAAAATGAAAGACTTTCATACAAACTTGCGAGAACCTTTTGACCTCTTAATCCGGCTCTGTCGCAAAATCCGTTCTTAGCGGGCGTCTATTAACTATAAACTACGTCCCTGCCAAAAGTTTTTATACGTCAAGCGGTTTTCGATATTTCGTTTTGAATGAATGACCTTTCGCTTTTATAAACTTAGATTAAAAATATAGGAATATCCGTCTTAGAAATATTATATTTATAAATATAATGCTTTAAAAACCTTTTATCAAGTAGTAATCAACATTAATATCACTTGGCGTCACAGTGATATATCTTAAGTGAAACATGGTTGAAACTACTTAGTTGAGATTAGAGCAGGCTAATCTTAGGTATAACTGCGGTAGGTAGGCATTTGAAGGGAAGCCTTGTTAAGTTCCGCCGCTCCCTTTGAAATTGCTTTATCGTGATGTTATTTATTCAAAATCAAATTTTTCTTTTCTTAAAACAATTAAATACAAACGTATGAATAATATACATATATTATAAGGACATTTTTAGGATATTGTAAACTATATTTATTAGGAAAAAAATCATCAAAATAAATTAAAAAAAACGGAACGATCACGTATCACACATACAAAAAGACATACAGTCAAAAGAACCTCCTCGTTTTTTTAAGACGGTGAAAAATGGTGAGACTTTATACTGAATATAGCTTTAAATTCAAGTAAAATTAGTAGTTAAGTTGTAGATTTATTACATAAAATGTCAATGCGTCTATAATATTTTGTATTTTTTTCTTCACGGTGACTCCAAACGCATCTTCTTCTTACTCGTAGAAACGTACCGTCTTTAACGACAGGAAACAAAAGCAAATATCTTGTATTAAAGTGCTACATACCATTTTAATCCAGGATAACAGTTATCTCAAAATGTTATCACTTAATCGCTGTACATATAATCATTTGGATTCGGTTAACTTAAAAATAACAATGTTTATTTTAAAGATATATTATGGGCTTATTTTAAGCCATCCAGATAAATATTCATAGAAGGATAATCTTCAAAATCTTAAAATATTACTTTTAATGTATAAAGTAAAAAAAAATGGAAAAAATACGTTAATCAGATTGCTTATTTTGAGTTTAATGATTGGAAATGTGCTCCCAAAAACGGGTGAAAAATTGTCTACGTAAAAAGTTTTCAAAACATTTTTTGTAATAATAGCCATTTTTTATAAAAAAAAATGAATGAGATGTGAACCTACGACATCTGGCCCACAAAGCTAACCCAACATTCAAACATAATTTTATGTATGTAAAATAGTGTTACAACCACAGGTATAAACAACATCACTTGTAAATTAATTCGTTACCAAAATTCTATTTAAATTGACTAAGACAATTCGATGATAATAAATAGTCATTGGTAATCGTCCCATACAAAGATAATATAAAATTGAATCACATATCTTCTGTTAAATGAATAGAAGCGGTTACACGATACGACCAAAAGTTACACGCCATCTTTCAAGTATGTAAGTTTCGATATAAGTAAAATATTTGTTACATATAATTAATTGCGTACACGCACTCGATACGACGGTAATCGTTTTTATGCGGTACTCCCACTGATTTATAGCTAAATACCGAGGCTTATTAGAAAACGTTTATGTTCTACGTATGGCTGATGTTTAAAACATAACGCCTTAATATAAATGAATTCGGTCAGAGTAGAGTTGCTTGGGAGTAGATGGGTTCCGCAACTATATTTTGGGATTCAAATTAAAAACTGTATTATGTGGCTTAATAAACTGATAGTTAAATATTTATAACTTTAGACCTATTTTATGAGTTAAAGGAGATGTTAAAATTATTTTTTTGTGAACATCGAAGTATATGAAATTTTCATCACACGTTTCATATTTTATACAACATGAACTTAGTTATAACGGTGACTTTTTACATTTTGGAAACAAGTAATCTACATAAAAATAATAGAAAACAAGCACTCTGACAAACGTAGGTTTCTGTTTAAAAAATGAAAACGATAAAATTGTTATAAGTTGTTATTCAATATCAATAACATTGAAATTGATTAATGACAAACATAAATTCATGAAAATATTTTTTGCAAATATTGTACTGCCTTTAAGCGCCATACCATTGAAATTTTCAATGTGACAACCTTGATGATAGTGACAATGATACTAAGTAAATAAAATCTAATGAATTACTTAATACTTAGGTACCGTATCTTAAAACTAAGTCAAACAGACAAGGAATTACTCACGATATACTTACATTTGACTACTAACAAATAAGAATAGACTAAATAAAGGGTTAGTATGTATATTTAATTCACTCAAGGTGTACTTTATATCAATATTTTTATGATTATATAATATGTAGTATCTGAGTGAACGAGCCTTTGCTTAGCGGTTTTCGGAAAAGAAAATTTAAAAGTCCTGTTTATCGAGAAATTTTGATCTTTTCGGACTTTTTCGTGCCATATCGACGAGTATTACAGTATTTCTTATATTTTTGGTAACAGTACAGGTACAGTATTTCTTATATTGTTGTTTGGTTTAGTTTGGTTTTACATTTTATAATTACAGTATTACATAAGTCTAGTTTTTTTTGGCAATTTTACAATTTTACACAACACATTATACATTAAACCAAGCTTTTAAAAATACTTTTTAAAGCTTAAAATTTCATAATAAATTAGAAACAAATAATAAAAATGTATTTATATTATTGTAAGTATTTAAGGTTGTCAAATTGCCTGCAACAATTTATTATATGAGATAGGGTATCTTTAAACACTTCCTTAGCTATCGATTATTTTAAGCGTAAATACATAAGTATATAATGCGTTTTGAATTAATTCAACCAATATTATACGTGTGGTTAGTACATTATGTAAGTATGATTATCATTAAAGATATACCTACTGAAACAGCAACATTTTTAAAAAATAATAAGTTCAACTTTTTTATACTTTTCAGAAAAAAACAATGTATTAATCCTTATAAATACTTACAAATAACTGAAAATATGACACAATACATAAATTAAATAAACGCTTAGATTAAGAAGCCTTAAATAAATAATATAAATTAACTACGGACGGTACCGCGGGCAAATATTATATCTATTTTTCAATATTATATCTTGATAAATATTTTAATAGATTTCGTGCCAACAGTACAATTTTAGAGAAAATCCTGCTTATGCGATTTATCAGCGTTGCAGCCCTGTATCTAATCTTCCATTATCAATAAATACATTAGCCCGCTATATCGGATTGCGTCTAGTTGGACCAGACATGTGACCACAAACAGTATGGCATTGACACTAATACACGACATTACACACTATTTTGTTATCCGAACTTATTACCGAATATATACTATTCCTCTCTAATTAATGCCCTTCGACACGGTTATTATAGTTTTCGTTGTACCTATGTACTTTATCGCAATTATTATCGGTTTTCCAATTGGTAGTGCCATGCTTGTTCCAAGTGGTAGTGCCATGCTTGTTACCTTCGGGTAGCAGCCGAATGGGCCGGCACGCCCCGTATAGTACCACTGTCTCACAGAAGACCGGCGTGAAGTGGCAGCTATGCTGTCGCGTTTTGTCCGGTAAGTGAGAGTCCGGGAGGCCCACTCCCCATCCCTACTCCCGTCCTTCTCCCTCCTCCCTCCCTCCCTTTCCTGAAAGGCCGGCAACGCATCTGCAAGCCCTGTGGTGTTGCAGATGTCCATGGGCGGAGGTGATCACTTACCATCAGGTGAGCCTCCTGCCCGTTTGCCCCCTTTGTCCCATAAAAAAAAAGTATTTAAAACGAAATTCCCAAAGCCAAAATCGATTTAATCATCACAACTTATAAGAAAAAGTTATTTAGACGGAATCCTATCTTTTAACATTACAAAGGGTTTTAAATATGGATGAAGGAGCTCCTTCGCGCAAATTAATGTTTCTAGTGAATTTAATAAAAATACTTTAACAAACAATACAGAGCTTTTCCGCTCTTTATACTAATCCTATATTAAATCTTACATTGTACTTGCTAGAAAGTAAGCTTACATATGACATAACCTTTTTTAGCTGAAAATATTTAAATAATAGTGATATCTATGCATTTTTTTCTGTAAATAAGAAAAAATCTTTTTCATTTAACAATCATACAAAGTTATACTAAAATCCGATCTACCGTTTGCGTGCACAGGAAGACCTGAACTTGGTTTACCTCAATTAGATTAAAAAAAATAATCAATGTACAGACATGACCTCTCTACAAGTCTATTTTATAGACGAGTAAGTACTACAGCTTATTAGAAAAGCGAAGGTCATCTTGCGAATCTTTTAAATTATTCCGCATACTAATACATGGTAATAATTTAATACGAACTTAATTACCTACGGTATTTAATGTTTACTAATAATTATACAGGTAATGGTATTTATCATATTTATTTTTTCACTTAAAGTCTAAGCTTTTAAAGGCCTATGAAGCTACTACGCTCGATTGAAAATATACATTTAATGCAATTGAAAAAAAATGTACTCAAGTTAATAAAAGAAAGGTATATTACTATTTATAAATTTAATATATAAATATTTCTATTATAATTATTTTTGTTATCTAGTATTCTTTATCATAATGCTTATGCCAAGAATCTTGAACCGTACTCGAGTACATACCACTTCATTTGATAATTTTAGGACTCACATTCCTTTATAATCTAGGCACTTAAGAGATCTAGACATAAAGAGAGCAGGTAGAATTCACATGTCGGACCTAACTGTGTCAATACTTTATCTATATAATAATCATACAAAAGACATTTTTATTACTATGTACAGAAGACTTTAATATTTCTTATCATTTGGTATGATTGGGTAAGAAATTGACGATCGTAATCGGGTCAATGTATACTTCGATATCATCGATAAAATATTTGAAGCTATATATATCTCACATTGATTGTTTAGACAGATTTTATTTCATAGTAAAAAGTAAAAGTATGTAACAGGAGAGTAAAATATATATATTGTTAAAACACAGAACACACTATATTATATAACAGTAAATATAATATATTATGTAAACAAATAGATAAGAATGAGTTATAACAGAAAATCGCAAATGTATTCAAAAACAATAACAAGTCGTCGATATTTTTATTTTCTTTATCTTGTTTATCAAACATTAATACAACCAAATTTTCCGAAACACATCCACTATATTTAGGACATTACTTGATTTAAAATGATTTTAGTTAGACGAAATTGCCTGAAACGGTGTAAATGAAAATATAAGAGCAGTTTTTCAGATTATGTAACAAAAAATTGTTTTACTTTTGCAAAGCAAATGTTATGGTAATAAAGTGACTAAACGCGAACTTCAAACACGTACATAAAATTATTCTGTTCGAATTTCAGAGAAAGCAATCGTTTATAAACACTTTAAAATATCGAACGGCCGTTGATTAAACAACCTGATTTCAAAATTTATTACAATGTAATATGTTTAGTAAACACTAAGTTATTTTTTCGTGTATACGACAAATACCCGGAGCTGGCGACCACCCAACGCGTAATTGTTGCTAACAGATGTTACTGTAAAGCCAATTATATTGATAAGGAGTCTATACAACGCATATAAATTACTTTTTTAATTCAATTGATAGGCACTATAGCTGTTAACATTTCACAATCAAATAAATATGGCATTTTATGGAATAGTGATTTTCTAATATAATATTTTATTATTAAGTTTAAACAATAACATTGGCCTACATAACAAGCCACTTGTCTAACCTAAAAATTAATTTCTATCAAAACATTCGAGCTTCCAATATAAACTTTCATAAGTATATTGAAAAAGGTTCTGACAAAAACAATCAAATTCCCGGAATCTCTAACTAGGCACTTGTATCTCAATTATTGAACCAAGCGATTAAAAGAAATAATAGAGCGAATGCGTGTGGTAAGTTTTTTTTGCAAAACGGAGGGCATTATTATTAATTTTGATGTAACAACTTAATTTAGGAAGGCGCCGTACCGCCTTCGTCGATTGATTTCATA
Organism: Boloria euphrosyne; assembly: GCA_951802675.2. Taxonomy (NCBI): domain Eukaryota; kingdom Metazoa; phylum Arthropoda; class Insecta; order Lepidoptera; family Nymphalidae; genus Boloria; species Boloria euphrosyne. Next base: position 4,918,828 of record OX637879.1, on the reverse strand, counting down.
TAATTTGCGGGCCGACAATCATCTTTCGAAGAATTGATGCAAAAAAACGTTGAAGAAGCGCTAAAGACTAAAATTTTGATTTTATTTTCATTGCTATTAACCTGCTTTTTTGCTACTCTCTTTGGGTGGGTTTGATTAAGTTGTAATACCATTGAAAAAGAATGTTTGTGTAAACGTAGAAAAACTTATGAGCTTTAAAATACATAATTGATTCAAATTATAGTGTAAGCGAAAAAATGTTATTATTTTTGGAATATTGTACCAACTTCTACCTTTATTTTACACACTCGTGTAAAAAGTCACTTATAATATTAGAATTCTAAGTACCCCGAGGCACCGGCACTTCAAACACTTACTATTCACATTTTCCTAACTCTACATAAATTATTAAACTTCTTTATCAGCGCATTGAAATCAAATTTTAATTAAAACATGTCACATATTTTATGCGATATTCGGCAGGAGGCGGCGCATTGCGTCCGATGATGGCTAGCGACAATCATAACAAGACCTCCTACTCATTAGGAGCCTCATAAACCATACTACGATAAGAGGAGATCATTTAATAGTGGCAATTTAATATTATATCGTTAAATTTAATATTGGCCGTCGTTTCTTTTATTGCCTCCCTACCAACACGTACTCTACACGAGTGATTATTTTTAAAGCGTTAATGTTTGTTCTCACGCGATTATTGATGCACGATATTTAAAGATATACAGTTTTAATATATGAAATTAGTCTATCAAGCTTAAAGGATTACTTTAGCTGTTTTTTCTGTTTATTAATTAATTTAAATTACTGTATTAAAATCGCATCAATAAATATTTTAGATTAAACTGACAATCGTTACCTATATTTAGTGATAATTAATACCGTATCATAATTGTCTCGACGTATTTATCTTTGAAACTGAGCGACAAAGTGAAATATTTCAATCAATTCGCTGTTCAAGCGGTTCAAATTCTGTTGGCGTAACATTCCGATATATAAATCAAATTACTGCTAACGATTAATTACGCGTCTCATGTCTGGTGAAATGCTACGTCAGTTTATTTAATAGGTCAGCCCTACATCAGTGCATCAATATTGGATATTAGAAAATAATATATTAGAGCTGTTGATGTTTCTTACTATAACTTGTACTTCATTTTTGTGAATTAGTCAAATTAAAAATCATGCATGATGCGTAATTCCTATCTGAATGTAGTGTTTTCGATCCAACCACTTTAAAAATAACAAATATTATTTAATTTAAATTTAATTAATTAGTATAGTAAAATCAAAAAAAGGAAAAATGTAATGGAAATCATAATATTATGATCAATGAACTGAACACGTTTATAAAAAAGCAACTAGAAACTTAAAACAATAAATTTTTTTGGAACTTCAAAATAATTTACACTTACAATTTTCAAAATAAAATCTTCAGTGCTAACTTATAACTATTTTCTCACTTCTTCTTCACTGGAAATAAATATTTATAATGTAAACTATGAAATTTCTTCTTCACCTGAGTACCTTAACATCTTTACCTCGCTAAAATCTTTCTTTATTAAGAAATCGTGTCAAACTAATAATACATTTTGCGTAGGAAGTACATAAAATACCCGAAATGGTATGGAATCAAGATAAAGCGATAAGCTTTAAGTAATGAAAAAAAAAGGAAGTGAAAAAATATTACGGTTTTATATCTGAGTGGGTTATATTTTGCATATTATTAAATAAGAACGACTATACCAGTATTTTATTGTTTTTTTTAGTTTATTTAAAGTCGACATTAAAAACTTTAAAATGTTCTAGTTACTGCTAATTTTATAGTTTATCCCGAAGATAAATATATACTTACTTTATAACTGAACTTTAATAAACTGGTCGAAAATGTTAGTATTGAATCTCCTCCTCGTGTACATGAAGCATGAATAAATAAATAACAAACCATCTTTTTAATTGAAATGTCGAATCCTTGAAAAATAAAGCCGTGTAGAATGCGCTGGTACTTTAAATTCCTCAAAGTTTAAAGGCTTACATTACAATTACATGACCCCAACGTAAACATTCCCTGTCTTGCTTTTAAGATTACAACTAAGAGGACAAAGGCGAATTCCTTTATTTATTTTCAAATAAAAAAGGTCCTTCACGTTTACCGCCCGGAGCCCGTAAAAGAACCTGCGATAATTCTTGTGCAAACCACAAAGCGAAACAACCCGATGTGAAAGTATACGCACTTTTTTTAGAGAGTGGACTAGCTATGCTAAAAAGTTGCGTGTATTTACAAACATTGAGTAATGACAGCAATATATTACATATTTGCGAATAGGTAGGCCTTCGTTGAAGACAATTGCACTTACGTCCTTTCGTATAAGTCAATAGTCGCTCGGAATGTAATAAAAGGTCATATTCCAATAATTTTTATGATGCATTACTAATACAATTGCGTAAGCTGTTAATTGTTTATTTGTCTAAAAACGTGCTATTGTAATAAAAACATGTTTAAATTAAAGCATAAAGTGTAGTAATAAAATCTATATCATTCAGAACCTTCAAATCAGAATTCAATACAATATTCAATATTTTATTTCTTTATCTAAAATGCTTAGATTTGAATTAAGTGCAGTAATACTAAAATTACATTCATAATTATAAGAAATCATAATTAAAAATATACAATACATAATTGTAGAAAAGAATCAACTTCCAACCCTTGCTACTTTACTTCTACGATACCCGTTAGCATATTGCACCGCGGACTTCACTTGCAACACATGGCCAATGACCCTTTAAGTATTGACATATTCCTATAGTTTCTCACGTCTAGCTCCCATGATTACGTCGAACTTATATGCTTTTACAGACGCATTCAAAATTCCTTAGCTTATCCATAAGGTAAATGTAAATTAGAATTAGCGAATACATGGTCTATAATAAGTTTTCTTTAATTGTTCTGCTTTTTACATAAGCTTACCTAGCTTTGACATATATATGGGAACATTAATATACCTTATAGATAGGTATTTATAGGTAATTATGTAAAATCTTATACCTATATTGACTTACCGTCGTGTCCTATGGATACTAAATTAAAGTATCAGTTTTAATAAGTCATTTTTTTAACTGGATAATTAATGTGATATATCACATCCAAAGTATCATCGATTCAATAAACAGATTAGACATTTCTCCAGGTATTTCGTTCAAAATGTTCAAAATGTTATGTATTATAAATTAAACCACCTTATTTCTTGTGCTTTTGTTTGTGGCCCTTAAAAACAGCTTTTTTGAAAGAGCAAAGCTAAGATGTATTTAGTTAATTAAATGGCCAAGCAAATATAAAATATATATTTTGAGTCTTGTATTGCGTGGATCAGTAAATAACAGGGGTTAAAACATATCTATGGGTTAAAGACTGTATATAAATAAACTTAGGCGAATACATTAGCGAAATTGATTAATAATAAAGCTGCTTCTGCAAACTTCATTTCTGCAAGTAGTAGCTTCCTTAAAGACTTTAATTTAACTTGACTATTCGAAGGCTTGTAAATGTCTAATAATATATTTTGATTTTATATGACAGTACTTACGTTCGTCGTTTCCATCGGAGCGAGCCATAACAGTGCCGTTGGGGAACACGTTGACGTACATGTGCGAACATTGGCTGAAGAGGCGAACCGACCGAACCATCGATGGAACAGCACCGCAGATCACCACCTGGAACCATTTCATATTCTACTTTATATTTTGATAAAAGTAATGAAATATACTTTAAAATTATTTCTAAAGTAATAAAATCTTGGAGCGCATTTTTTCTTAAAATTTATAGAGGACGCCTAATAATAAGTAAAAATACATTTGAATCAGTTTTCTTGAAATTGGTCAAACACTTAAACATAATAAATATTAATGAATATAGGCGTGGAGCAGCGGCAATCAAGAATACTGCTCCCCCCTCTCATCCCGTGGGTGTAGTAAGAGTCTACTAAGGGAACAGGATGGGTCACAAAACAGAACCTTGTGGCAATCCAACCGGCGGATGGCGGTATAACCATCAGTAAAAACCATAAGGCGCTAAATTCTAGCCAGTGAGGGGCAGCAGCTTCACTGGCTCAAAAACCTTATGGCACTGCGCTCACCAACCCGCCTGCCCAGCGTGGTGAGTATGGGCAATAACCCCCCATGCAGCACTCCAATAATGGAAGGCCCCGAGTTCCTGGCGGCGCCGCTGTTCCCGGCCACGGTGACGGTCGGGGTAACAGCGGTGCCAGGGGTGCGAAGAATCTCCAGGAGCGGACCGAGTCACCAAAACTACTGACCCTGGCGACGTTTAATGGACGCAGTCTCCGGCTGGACGAACATCTGTCCGAACTGGAGGTAGAACTGAGCAAGATACGATGGCACGTCTTGGGTTTATGCGAAGTCCGAAGAGAGGGGGAGGACTGCATAACCTTGAGCTCTGGCCATCTGTTCTACTTCCGGGAAGGAGACCGCAAATCCCAAGGTGGCGTAGGTTTCCTGGTCAATAAAGCCCTCTGTAACAACGTTGTTGAAGTCTCCAGTGTATCGGCAAGGGTAGCGTACCTCGTACTTAAACTCACCGAAAAGTACCGAATCAAGGTGATTCAGGTATATGCGCCCACGTCGGCACAACCGGATGACGAAGTAGAAGCCCTATATGAAGATATAGGGCGAGCCTTAAACACCACCACCAAGGCCCACTACAACGTTGTTATGGGGGACTTTAATGCAAAAGTCGGAAATCAGATGAGCGGAGAATCGGTCGTGGGACCCTACGGCCTAGGCAACCGTAATCCGAGGGGACACATGCTGGTCCAATTCCTTGAATCCCAGGGGCTATACTTGATGAATAGTTTCTTCAAGAAGCAGCCCCAGCGGAGGTGGACCTGGGAAAGTCCCAACGGTAAGGCAAAAAACGAGATAGACTTCATCATGACGGACAAGAAGCGCATATTCAGGGATGTCTCGGTGATCAACAGGTTTAAAACCGGTAGTGATCACCGACTGGTCCGAGGCACCCTGAATATAAATTTGAAGCTGGAAAGACGACGTCTGATGAAGTCTACGCTCCGACCCGAACGGTTGCAAGTGGCAGCGGGTTCCACAAAGTTCCAATTGGAACTTCAAAACCGATTCGCCGCCCTGGACACGGCTTGCGACATTGACCAGGACCTCGATAATGTGGCTGAAATTATATGCAGCGAGGGCAAGAAGTTCTGCAGGAAGCGGACGGCCGCCAAGAAATCAAAACTCTCGGACGAGACTCTCGAGCTGATGAGGATTCGACGAGAAACTCCACTGGCTACTTCTTCGGAAAAAAGGGCGCGAAATAAGAAAATCAGGAAAGCAATACGGCGTGACCTGCGGCGCTGGAATACGCTCCTCATCGAGGAAGCGATTGAGCGGAACCGCGGGGCACGCGTATTTGCCCAAAACCTCGGACGCAGCCACCTCACGAAGTTGAGGAATGCTAGTGGAGACATAATCACCTCAAAGCCAGAAATTCTCTCCGAGATTGAAGATTTCTATGGCCGACTGTACCGTTCGCACCGAAACAGAACAGATGCCGACCCTGCAGATCCAAGAGCCACATTAACACGCCACTTCACGGAGGACCTACCTGACATCTCCTTGGATGAGATAGAGATGGCCCTGAAGCAACTTAAAAACGGAAAAGCTCCAGGAGAAGATGGTATTACCTCGGAGCTCCTAAAGGCTGGCGGTAAGCCAATCTTGAAGGAACTCCAGAGACTATTTAACACCTCCCTCTTCTCTGGAAGAACTCCCGAAAGCTGGAGCAGGAGCGTGGTCGTACTGTTCTTCAAGAAAGGGGACAAAACCCTTTTGAAGAATTACAGACCGATATCGCTCCTGAGCCACGTGTATAAGTTGTTCTCTAGGGTCATCTCCAACAGGATCTCTCCAAGGTTAGATGCCTTTCAACCTCCAGAGCAGGCCGGGTTTCGCCGCGGATTTAGCACTCTGGACCACATACATACGCTGAGGCAGGTTGTACAAAAAACCGAAGAGTACAACCGACCTCTCTGCCTCGCGTTTGTGGACTATGAGAAAGCTTTTGACTCGGTTGAAACCTGGGCTGTTCTTGAATCCCTACAGCGATGCCAAATTGATTGGCGATACATCAGCGTGATGAGATGTCTTTATGAGACCGCGACGATGACCGTCCAGCTCCAAGACCACCAGACGAGACCTATCCAGTTGCAAAGAGGTGTTAGACAGGGGGATGTTATATCCCCGAAGCTGTTTACCAATGCACTGGAAGACGTCTTCAAAACACTGGACTGGACTGGGCGGGGAATCAATATAAACGGCGAGCACATCTCACATCTCAGGTTTGCTGATGATATTGTCATCACGGCAGAATCGCTGGAAGATTTGGAGGAAATGCTGTCTGATCTGAACGCTGCTTCTAGGCGTATCGGTCTTGGGATGAATTTGAATAAAACCAAAATCATGTTCAATGAACATACCCTTCCGAGACCGGTAATGCTGGAAGGCTCCCCACTAGAGGTTGTTTCTGAGTACACTTACCTGGGCCAAATAATTCAGCTTGGCAGAAACAACTTCGAAAAGGAGTCCAATAGAAGAATTCAGCTAGGATGGGCAGCATTCGGAAAGCTGAGACAGGTCCTCACGTCGCCTATCCCGCAATCATTAAAGACCAAGGTCTTTAATCAGTGCGTGCTCCCCGCTATGACCTACGGTGCTGAAACGTGGACACTCACGGCACTCACGCAGGGCTTGCCCACAAGTTCAAGGTCGCTCAGCGTGCTATGGAACGGAGGATGCTCGGAGTCTCTCTGATGGACCACCTCAGAAATGAGTATATCCGTCAGAGAACCAAAGTGACCGACATTATGCGTCGGATTAGCACGTTGAAGTGGACATGGGCAGGCCACATCTGCAGAAGGACTGATGGACGTTGGAGCCAGAAAGTCCTTGAGTGGAGACCGCGTACTGGCAAACGTAGCGTGGGACGCCCACCCGCGAGATGGGAAGACGACCTGCGCAGCCATGCCGGCATCGAATGGATGCGAACGGCAGCTGACAGGAAGAAGTGGCGCGCCTTGGGGGAGGCCTATGTCCAGCAGTGGACTGCAAAAGGCTGTTGATGATGATGATGATGATAGGCAAAGAGTTATAAAATAACTTTACTATCGTTAATCTATCTTTAATAGTACATACATATACGAGTATCTTACATGCTGTACTATTAGCGTATTCCTGTCAAAAAATTTGGACGTTCTGAAGATTATGTAGTATACACTATCGCTAGCCTCTAAAAATCCTTCTACTAAGGCAACGATGTTTCTCCAATACCTTCTACCAAAAGAGAAGATCCGTGAAGAGCAAAAAATATGTGAATAAAAATATTTATCAAAATAAAACCGCTATCATTTAGCACAGCAATAAAATAATGTTTGTGTTCATATACTTGGGATTTTTGTTATCTTAAGAATATGCTGCCATTTTATCACAAAAATTCATTTGACCTTTCAATTTTCAATTACCACTGATAAATATTTATTGACTATATGATAACACAGTAACTACTGGTTTTTTATACAAATTTTAACTTTTTTACTATGAATATGGGCTTTATACACTAATCGGCACACTCATAGTCACTTAATGAACCAATAAGACGTGCTTTAGTATGGAGATTTTCGATTTAATGGTTCAGTGCGACGGTAAGCTACATAAGTTTAAACTACGACACAATGCGATATGTCAGATATCATTGTCCATTCTGTACACATTTTTAAGAATTTTTTTAAATTTATGTCTAGGTATATAATTAATGTACGGAAATTGTTTCCGTGCTGTTCACACGTCCGTGCTCCACGCTTAACACATTTTCAAGCACGGGGTGTATTGAAAATGTCGAGCCCGTTTGAAAGTTTTCAACGACACGAGACACTTGGACACAACATGTTCATAACCGCTGTAACGACACTAATTATTGTGTCACAATAAATTTCATAAGAGACAGTTACACGTATAAAGTGTCTTAGTCTAAACAAGGCTTTTACAAATGTATGGGCTAACAAATCTGGGCTTTAACAAAGGTCATGCTTCCAACTGTAATACCTTATTTTATCTATTGACAGATGGATACTACAATAGTACAATAGTTAAACTTGCCAAGACATGCTACAACAGAGGTTTCAAACCCTCTGAATTTTTAGGTATCCTATAAAATTGTGTTCTTCACAACTATTCCCACAATTTATATTTTTGTTATCTGAAAACTAATCTAAATGTTCCATTGAATAGAAAAAGCTACGAAGTAAAGCGAAAATAATTTAGTAACACGCGAAGCTTGATAACTTATTTGTTAACAAATTTTTTCATCAATTATATTCTTTTTATTTTCCTATCGTCAATTTTACCCTGAAATATATCAAATTCAAGGCTACCTTATTTCTTAAATAAAAAATAGTATTTACGTTATGTAATTATTACTAGGATTTACATTTCCGAGCGCTACAATAAGGAAACAATCGATCGTTTTAATAGGTCACTCGCGTTCAGCTAATCCGTCTGACTGAGGGTTCAAAGCATATACGTTTAGGCAATTTTAACTCTATTTTGAGCTTCACAGAGTTCTTTTCTGCTATTTAACTTATACTAATATAGGGCTATTTGGATATGTGGACGCGGTGTCATATTCAGGTGGGAAAGCATAGGTTGCCGCGTCGCGGTCACCATTGAGTCATGTTTGCTTCATATAAGCTTTAGTAAAACCAATGGTTTTCAATATTTTTGTATATAGATATAGATCTAAGCATTTTATAACCATTAAAAAGAATGTAAGCTTCTTAATAAGTTAACTTGCACATGATAAGATTTGTTTAAACAGAAGAATTTATTTCGACACATTCATTAGTAAATATCTTGGATTGATATAAACCAACGCAATAATCGTTAACACGTCAAAACATGTCATATTTAAAACGAAAACTCGTATTCTCACATGAAAATGAAATTAATTATTATGTAAATAGTGTATTTTTATCATGCTTATGATTAAATTGCACTTTATCTCGAAGAGTTAATAAAACACTATCTTTATATCGTGTACCAGTCAAGTCTTGGTGATTAAAATTATAATTATTATTATTTACAACTAGTTATACATAGTTAATTGAATATATTTTCGCTGTAATTAGTAGAAGCAAATAGTACATGTAATATTACATATCTAACTGCTAATTGATTTAAATTTTATTATAGCGCTTGACCTTTGCGTAATTATTATTTCATGGTTATAAACAATGTTCTTTTGTTTATTGGTTTAAACTGAAAAGGTATGCCGATTTGAAAATCGTTTGCAATAAACGTTAAATTTGGTCAAAAAGTATCTTATTGAGGAAAGAGAAGGATCGAGGATAGCTTATATAGTTAAACTTTACTGAATAACGAACTAAATCGGTAGGAAAAGTTCTCTATCAACTCTCAGCAATGTCCAAAGTTGTCCAACATGCCCAAGAGTTTCCTAACAAATTTTTGAAAAATATATGAAATCCGTACTTGGCCAGCTGCCATTTTTCATTTTAATGATATATTGTCCTATGACACTCGCGTTATCAAGACGCATCGAACGACGTTAATCGTCAGAATCGTAAAAGTCGTTAAGTAATTAGAAGGGAACATACAGTCGGACATATGTATGTACATTATACACATACATCAAACACGTAACCCTCTTTTGAGCATTGCAATCGGTAAAAACACAAAATGTATTTTAAGTTGTACAGGAACAACAAATATTTATTACGTCACTCACGTTACGTAAATATTTTATACGACACGTCTGGCTCAGTTGGTAGTGACTCTACTTTCTGCCTCAGCGGTCGCGGGTTCGAGTCCCGCTGGGGGCATTCATTTGTTGAGCCCAAATGTTTGTACTCCAGTCATGGGTGTTTATATTTATAATATGTATGTATTTAAAATTTATATGTGTAGTATATCAACTATCTAGTATCCGTAACACAAGCACGTTACGTAGTTTACTGCGGAACTAGATGGCGCTGTTGTAATAATTTCCCAACATATTTATTTATTTATTTGATGTATGATGTACGTAATATGTAGGTATGCATATTTGTATGCATCTAGCTTTGATTTTGTTGTTTAAAATCGACTATAAAATCAGGGCCACATTGATTTGTTATACTTAAATTTTGTTTATTTGCTTCTTATCCTCATAGCTATTGCAATTACCATGTTTTAGCATTCGGAGGTCAATACTTTTAGAGGTATTAAGCTTATCTCAGACGAGGTGACCACACGCGTTATTGACGGGTGAATACATATGCACTTTAGGCAAACTATTTAGAGCAAGTGTATCGGAAATTTTCACGGTACTTGAACATTGATAACACGTATCGATATTCGTTATTTTGTTTCTGGGTCATCTGACGATTGTTTAACGATTTCTGTGATATGAAAAATGTTATATAAATTATACTGAGCCATCTTTTTAAATATTACAAAGTCATGAAGAAGTTACTTACTGCGTGCGGCTTTGCTTGTATTCACATAAAATAATTTACGAAATTCCCGTACTGTTTAGGAACGCGTCGAGCTGAGATTTAAAGCTGGCGTAAATAGACCTGAACATTTCAGTGGGTACTTAAATATAACTAATAATATAAATGTATATAAAAAAGGCGTAATATTTTTGTTGGTTTATTCATTTAACAGTTCTTAAGATCTCTATGTTAAAATATACAAACAGGAAAATTTTAATTACTTTCTCAGTAATTAGGTACATATGTAATACAAGTAATTTCTAAATAACACTTGAATTGAGCACCTTGTCTTTTGTGAAATCAGCCATAAGCGTTTTGATGGGTATTTTTTACATGTAATTATGTAGTATAAATTTTCTAAAAATATTTAATAAATAAATTTGTCTTCCTAATAACGTTGTGATTTAATATAACGTTTGTCATATGTACATACAATATAATCTATAAAAAATATATGGATCGTGGCGCATTAAGGTTAAATATAAAAAAATAGTCAAATGCGTTCGATCTGGTTTCGTTTTTAACAATAACATTGTTGAAATTGAGTGTTTTTGTAACTTTTTAGGCTAGGTTTTGTCTACGCATATAAATAATATTTGGAACGGAGATAGTCAACATGCTGGATGAGCAACTTAGGCCACTTTTATCTACGGACTAACCAAGCCAAAGGAGAAGCCATGCAGAACAACTGACCAATTATTAAAAAAGTTATTATACATTTATCTTTTTTAAGAATTAATTTCTTGTCATTTCCAAGACTTTATGGTGGCTGAGATTACTTTAGACATCCTTCAGTTATGTTTCTCTGCATAAATCTGTTATCTCTTGACTACCTTATTTAACGGATTAGGCCGACCACACACGTATCAGATAACGTGGACATAATAATTGTTTTGAGAAGATAATAAAGACGTTTTCATGTCTCGTACACCATTTGATAAATTAATAAAAAAAAACAAAATAAATTGTTATAAAAACTTTAAAGTAAGTATTACTTTGAAACAAGTTTTGTTAAAAATCTAGACTATATCAACGATTTTTGATATTCTAGAACGAGAAGAAGCTCAACTTGGATGTATGTTTTTTTATAAATTTAAAAATACGTCAATTCTAAGTGGATGGTTCGTTCCACGCCTAGTGGTGAAATAAATATGTTTACGTGATTTTGAAGTTGGTGTAAAATAATAAATAACAAAATAAAAAACAGCGCCATCTAGTTCCATGGTAAGCTCGTTACGTGCTTGTGTTACGGATACCAGATAGTTGATATACTACACATATACATTTTAAATACATACATATTATAAATACCCATTGACCAACCCATGACTGGAGTACAAACATTCGTGCTCATCAAATGAATGCCCCAGCGGGACTCGAACCCGCGACCGCTTGCGCAAAAAGTAGAGTCACTACCAACTGAGCCAAACGCGTCGTCTACTAATCTAAGACATGTTAAAATAATATTAGCTAATTAGAGAATTTCAATAAAATCAGTTAAGCAGTTACGGTATAAAGATGTCACAATCACACATACACATTCATTTGCCAATTCACAAACTTAGTACTTATACGATTTATTAAATACAATGTACATAGCTTTTTATATTTATTATATATTTTTGACGTAAATTGCCACCAAATATTATGTTCATAACAAAAGACCACAGCAAACATATCAGCTAGCGCTAAACTATCGATCACGCATTACCGATGTAATCTAATAAAATGTATAATGTATCTAGTTTGGTTCTTAGAAAGTTATCAAAACGAATTAGTACCTATATTAATTAAGATTATCTTTGGTGTATTTACGGCTTAGATAGCTATAATAATATTTATAAGTATTAATTTATATTAAGTTAATTAATTATGAACATTTCATATTCATATTTAATTAAAGTAATATTTTATTGTACCACATTAAAAGAGCCTTATAATTATCATGCCTCTAGTATTTAAAATGAAATGTTCATACTGTGATTCCGCTCACTTTCCCATATAATAACGATTAATGTCTTCCCGACCAATTCGGATCAAGGCGGCTAATGCCATTGAGACTAGAATTTGCGCGGGAGTGCACAAGTTTATTATAGTGCACAAGTGTACGTGCTACTATTCTTTCCAACCCTGGGCTGTTACTGAGACTTACTAAACAGAAAAGCTTAATAACTTATCTTGGACCGACCCGGGACCAGAACCTAAGACCTCCGGGTATGCAGCCATACATTCTAGCCACTGTACCACCGAGGCAGTAAAATAACAACATATAGACATAACTGGATTGTTTGCGTTCATCGTTTAGAAGAAACAAACATAGTACCAACTTTTATTTTTCTGAATAGGTATCGCATAAAGCATATTATGTATCATTTTTATTTAGCGCCGGCGCCACTTATTTTTAAGTTATTTTAGTCACACTGATCTAGCTTTTAAAATAAAAAAAAGTGTTTAGATGTTGTTGTTTAAGAAAAACATTAGCTCACTTCTCAGATTCTATTATTACTTTGTAAATAATAATGTTTCTCGATTTCTTCAACTTTAACTGCCCTAGTTAGTAGCCCTATTTAGCCGGTTAGGCCAAATATGATTATTGGGCTTTCCTGTCAAAATTCTTACTTGAATAATCATCCTACCACTAATCTCTCTACTGTCGTATAGAATTTCTATAGCACCAGAATTAAAAGTGAAGGGAATAGAGAAGGTACTTTTCGTTAGTTGATTAGTTACAACAATAGCGTTACCGTAGACGAAATCTGAGACCGCCCTTATTTATTCTGTTACTATTGATATTAAGTATTATAATAAAACTAGCAATTCAATTGGTTGTATAAGAATAAAAATTTAAATTTAGTTTAGATTTAGTACCTATTTAGGTTTGTTTAAAAATAAAAAATAAAAAATCTGGAAAGAGCCACCTTCATCACCTAGGGGAATAAAAAATAACGTACGACCTATTCTCAGACCTACCAAATAAACACAAAAAAATCATAGAAAATCGGTCAAGCCGTTTCGGAGGAGTTCGACAACAAACATTGTGACACGAGATTTTTATATATTAGATTAGATGGGACAGCATAAAAACCATAGAGTGATAATTTATCGGCTATAACTAAGTACATTTATTCCGATATATTAAATATTTAGATACAAGGAAGAAATTTGTGAATTAATGCAAGAGCAGGTGGCTAATTTCAAACAATATCTAAAATAATCTATAGAAACCATATTTTAAAGCCAAGTATGGGTTAAATTCTGTCATCGTGTCATAAAATGCCTTATACAGTAATAAAAAATTGTTACGTAGGTGTGACGGATATACGATAGTTTTCTTACGTTTTATCAACATGCAATTACATCACCCTCGTACACGTATGACTTTTTTTCTTACCACGTACTTGATATGTTTATAGAATATCGTTGAAAAATGCTAATATAAAATCACATTTCTATGTTTTTGTTCTGAATCAGAAGTCATTTATTTTATCCTTGGGAAATCCATTAAGTTTATCGTCTGTAGGAGACAGGTGGATATGTAGGGCCCACATATCCACGGCAAGCCGGTACTTCCAACTAAAATCCAAGCATCCATCATCCGTCTCAATGGAGCATCGCAGAACCGCTTACGCATTCAACCACGACGCTCCGGCGGCCCTGTAGGTCCGCAGAAGCAGACCACAGTACCAGTACCAGGAGCAACCCGCATGACACTTTGCCTACGAAGTAGGCCCTTCTAACAGATGTCATAATAAATGTTGTCGGTCTTTAAGACTATTTTCTTCTCTATTTTTAAGCGGATATACTAACATTGCTTTTGGGCTAGAAGATCATTAAATTCAACAGCCTCCTTTGGTGTCCTATATCGATCCCCATTATGTAATAAATATTAATTTCACTAAAAATAACATATTCACCAGTCGTAATCGAATCTGCGATCTCAGATGTCCCTCAACACAACTTCAGGCGACCGGTACTTATATAGTTAAGAAAGTAATTTCCTTTATATATTTTAGTAAATAGCATGCTATATACGCGAGCCTAAAAGTAAATTTCTTTATCAAGTGTGTGGACGGCGCGCAATCATGGCAAATGATAGGCAATAGCTAAACGCTTATGATATTCTATATACTAACTACTTATTAACATCAAGCCTGTAATATTTATTCTTTAAAATATAGAGCTTTGAGTTCGAACCATGTACTTAAATGAATAAATATTAAAATATATCGTTATATGATTAAATTACAAACACACATGCTTTTTTATTATTTTCGTCTTACAAAGTTCTTAACTTCTAATTTTTGATAAGATGTATCAAAATTTAGTACGTGAGAAAAGAATTAATGAGTGCATAGTATAGGTTTTAATTTTAGAATAACTTGATATAAAAATACAATACCGATATAATATAATTAATATTAAAACTATAAAAGTTATTAAAATTAGTATATGGACATAGGACATAAAAAAGAACGCACCGTAACGAAGTGTGTGCAAAACGGACGAGCGGCAGACGTTTTCCTATTAAACTTGGCTAATGCGAATAAAATGATAGTTGCAATTGAAATTACTACTCCTTTTATACCGGTTAAGTGACCTTTTTTACTTATTACGTAAATTATATTATTAAGATTTTGCTATATCATACCATGATGCGATATTTACGCTAGAATACATGTACTAGGTACCTACTATATTGTTTTTGGTTAATTATTTTAAGTAATTGTCGGTTATCATCAGCAACATCACTCTGCTCTAATTCAAATTCTTTTTAAGACATCGATCGGTTAATTTTTAGTTTTTATAAAAGATTCGTAACAAGTTATATGAAGGTCAATAATTTGTTAAAAGGTACATACATCTTTTTAAACTTACCATCAGGAGGCACAATATCTTCGCAGAGACGGCAAGCTGTGGTAACCTGAAAAGAAAAAGAAAAAAATTAGGTATGTGGGACATATTTTACTTACGATTTTAAGAAAGGCGGTGTTTAAAATATACAAAGTGATCAAGTGATAAAGGGTTATAACACGACAAAATAGTAATTGTCGCTGCGTTGTGAAGCATCACACAAATTAATGCCACTACCCTAGTGGGACTCGAAACAGCAACCACCGGCACTGTACTACAAACTGAGCTAAGTGTTTCGTCAAAATAAAGAAGTCGTATTTGATACAAGATAACGCTATAGAAAAAATAAAGAAATTAATTTACAGAGCAGTTGATAAACTGATCATAATTTTGTTTTTTCTTTTAACAACTTCCACGTGTTATTACGTAATTATTTTCATTTTCAGAACACGATTTCTAAATTATGAATGCCTGCTTAAAAGATTTGTACTAGCGTCATATTGCGCAAAACAAATTTCTATTAAATTAATATAAAAATGGGAAAATGCGGCATATTCAAAGCTAATGTGGCCTTGGTTAAGTCATGAAATAAGAGCTACGAGTACAAACTCGTACATGAATAATAAATTGTAATTACAGAGGAATTCTAAAATATACTGTTTTGTGAAACGCAACTTAGTCTTTACTTTTAGGTCTTAAAGTATGTTTTAGCTCAAATGTATTATGAATTCAGACAAGTGTTAGGCTTTAACCTTTAAAATTCACCCTCGTTAACTTTATGATTACGTCTAAGCAATTTGATTATAGCCTTTGCAGAGGGTTAAAGTGATTTTTGTATAATGTTTATTTAATATAGCGAGGGAATGAGACGCTTTAACCAACATAAAAAATAAGTAATATTTACTGGTTTTCCCTGGTTTTTTGTTTTAGGATGCACATTTAATTGTGAACGTGATTTATGATGGTCTTTTAATAAAGAAAATATGTAATAATTCATGAGTGTTATAAGAGTGTGTGTATCTACAATAATAAGAACATGTACAAATTATCTATTACATAAAACAACTTATCAAGCATCGGTCCCTATCGAATTAACATATAAAAATAATTAATTTTTAATTTTTAAATAATACAAGCATATCACCCTCGCTCTACATATTATATAGGTTTGGTATCTATGTCGATAAGATTCACTATAATTCGATTTTCCAAAAAACTTTAAATATACAGATTGGACTCAGGTAGAAGTTTATTATATGTATCAGATGTACACGCGGCTTCGCCCGCGTGTAAACTTCCGATTTCTAACTTAAACTTCCGATTGCTATCAAACTTCACAGTTTCATCCTCTGAGCTAATCTACAGATTGCCATAAAACATCAAAATCGCTCCAGCCTTTTGGAACAATGGGGAATAAAGATACAAATTTATTTTTATTAAATATATCTGTACAGCAGTATATTGCAATGTTACAATTTTATAAAACAAGTGGTCCAAAGGTGAAAAACGAAACAATCTTTAAAATAATATAAAATAAAATATTGCGCAATAAATAATTTATAATAAAAATGTCACCTCTTTTAGACTAGAACTGTAATAGCCATAATAAATTATGCATAATGATTAGGATTTATTAACAAATAAAAATGGTTTTTATTTACATAAAACACGTTAATAAGCTTCATCGGGCACCGTCAAATAAATTACAGATGTTTCTTGTTATGACTTATTTAATTTTGTTGAACATTATAATATTTTGCATATTAAATCGGAATATCTGCTTAAACAAATTGATTTTATAAACGCGAATTATTGTTTGTTCGTATTTTTCTCCTTTACGATAAAAAGTCTGGACGAATTTGGGTAAAACTTAGCACAGGGATGGACTGTAACCTAGAATAACATAATAGGCTCTAAGTAATAATATTTACCAATTTTTGGTATTTGAACATAATAATATAAATATAAAGGAACTTTTCTTTCGCATATATATCTTAAACTATTTATCTTTTAATGGTAATAAAGTTATGTATGTATTTTATCACATAATGATGCACAAGTTGATATATTTATGCACTATTAACGTATTTCTGCGAGTTAAAGAGGTAAATGATACATTTGCATACAAATCTCTCAGTCTACAAGTAACTACTATTTTTAAATTAAACCGGGTTTTCTTAAAAAATTAAATGTGTTATTTATTTGTATTCTTCTTTTTTATTTAATAAAACCTATATTTTATGTATCACATGTAATCGAATATGCTATTTCTTTAATAGGTAAAGTATTCACTAAGACATTTTTTATCATCATGGACGAAGCATGCTAGTTCTATGCACATATATACAAAACGTGTGCATAAGCTAATGTATGTAACGGCTAGACAAGTTAAACAAAACATTACAAAACAATTTCCTAAATGTAGACTCTCTTATTTTGCTTAACTTAAAACCAAAAGCTCTTATATCCTTATTTTGTAAAATATATATACATATAAAGCATTATATATTAAATATAGTTAAAAATTAATGAATTAAAGTGTGTATTTTAAGACGTGATCTGATATAATGTCCAAATTACTATTTTATTAGGCAAACATTTATTCTGTTAATAAATAAAATATTAGGTGTAAAAACGTTGTTCAAACAAATGTTAATGAGTTTCGTCTTGCTATTTTGAAACCATAATGAGAAAAAATGCTATTATAGCGCACAAAATACCCAAGTGGAAATTAAGGTAGAGTCCTGAATTTTATATTCTATGAATATTTTATAATGCGTAAAGTTTATATAAATATTTATATTGCAAGATGCCACTTCGTAGTGTTTGTAAAGTCAAGAACCCTTTATTTACAGGAGAAAATGGAGGCAAGTAATTGCGAACATCCAATGTTTTATGTTAATCCATACACGGTGGTACCCTTGATAATATACTTGAACTACTAGCCGTGTCTAATGTATCTATCATTAAATTATGAAGTTCTATTTTAACATTTTGTGTGTTAGTTGTGGCTTCTTGCCTACGTATAGAACAAAAGGTTTAATCGTCTCTTCAATTAAATATTCTTGTAAACTATACTGAAAAATTATATGGATTCAAATATCAGAAATGTAATAACGACTACACAACGTTAACATTATTTTTCCTTTATTTAAAAACTTGTAATTACAATTTTTAATTTTTTAAAATGACCGCGCGCCCGTTGATAGGTTAAAGAATAGGCTTTGTTTAAATAAACATATTATATACATATTATGTAAAGTAAAACAAGTAGTATGAACTCTGACAAAAGTTTTAAGTGGTATCACTTAATTCCTCATTAAAACGACCCCTTTAACAGTCATCGCTCTAAACCCGACACCCAACATGGTATACGACGTACAAAGTGGTATTAAAGAAAGGCTTCTGATATAAAATAACATTTACGTATCAATTTCTAATTCAACCATCAATACATTTCCTTGTGAGTAACCACACATATCGGTCGTAACGCGATAGTGACGGTTTCACATCCTGTCTATTTCCTAAAAGAAAAGTTAGAAGTGAAAATAAAATACGTAAAAATAATATATAGTACAGTATTTATTTTAGTATTCAAATAATGCTTATCTCATTGAAATAACAAATATACGAGTAGTTATTAAGCACTAGTAAAATATTCCATATACTCAAATACGTAGCGCAAAATAACACTACAAGTTAAAGGTGGTACTCGAAAGATTATTATAATTACATGTCTATTTCCTAATTTAAGTGTTTATTTACTATAGCATCTATTTGCATAATTGTATTACGTAAAATATATTTGAATTGCACACGTAACTATCCACTTATTTTAAGTACAGAAAAACTGAATGAAATTAATGCGACCGATAACAGCCGGCGGAAATAAAAATTTCACGACGTTGTAAAAATAAATTATAATCTTAGCTAAGTACTTACATAGCCGAACTTTGCCGTCATGTTTTGTCTCGTTGTATATTATGTTTAACATACATCTAACTGAATTACTCGACCGCTTTCCTTTTACTAACTGAACAATCCACTTTATGTAATAATTAAACATGCATTCGAAGAAAAACACTCAGAATACCATATTTACACGCTATAATAAGCGTTATTTGAAACAATAGGCTTTGTAGTCACTCAAAAAAAACTATGAAAAGCGCTGAACGCTACTGAAGGAAACACCGTAAAGTTCCACAGCACTTTCATATTTTTCCGAATGCGCACAAGGTATTTTAAAGCTACACTTTCCGGTCGTACACCGCCTTTCACGGTCGACGCGTCTTTGACAAATGGGTGGTTATTTTTAAATTTTCATATACGAAATTTTTTTTTACGCGCGTACTTATGTGGAGGCTTCAGCGCCGGTAACATGCGCGCTCTGCGGCGGGCGGCCAACGACTACGAGATAAAAACGTCGCTTGATTATAAACTTATAAGCTAAACTTTTTTTATGTGTGCGTGCGTTTAAGATGGTGTGTACACGAGACTTTTGTCGGTGACCTTACAAAGTTTTCACTTGCTTATTTATTCTTCTAGAAAATGTTACTTTACAGAGAGATAAATATCGAGATCGACTTTCGTAGCTAACGCACAGTTCATTGATTGATTTTAACTATACATATAACAGTCGTGTATACTAAAACGTGTTTGGAGAATGAAAAACAAACAAAGGTAAAGTTCTTTACGGTCACAAAATACATGCACCTGAGTGCTTGAGTGGACGTAATCTCTGTCCGGCTTTATCAAAATGGGCCAATGCGCGCACCTACTTCAATCCTTTTTATTTCGCTGAGAAATCCTTCACCCGAGCGATAACACCGTTTTGTTTTAAATAAATTACTTTTTCCAATCCGTGCGATATGACTACACTATGAATACAGCCGTGTAGGTGTATTGCTAGTTTCTCTCAAGGTTAGTAAAAATGTATCGAACAAAATCCTTAGATGTTATTTCACATTCAATTATACAACAAATATCATATTCGTACGTAACATTCAATAATAATCATCAATACCTATATTATATATATATAAATTATAATAGGCTAAGACAAACCGTTTAATACCTTTTTCTTCTTTGCTGGTCAGCCAATTTTCTTTTCCTTTTGTTAAGTCGCTATTGTTCAGTGTTATAAAGAAAATTATTATGATTGAATTTGGACCACTAATTAAACACAAATTTTGTTGAGTATTTTTTTAGAATAAAATATACATATGTTATTAGGGCAAGCGAAGCGAGACCTAACGCTATCCTACAACCTGAGCATTTCACGGTACACTTTACCGAAAAACTATCACGCATATAGATTTATGCTTTAACATTGTAATTTAACTTCATACCTAGATGTGTTATCTTTCATTGGATAGAATGTTATTGTACTACTAACGCCATCTGTTAGAAAACCAAAGAGTTAACATCATTGTAATATTATTACCCGTTAGAAAAACTACGCGAGCTCTCACAAAGCTCAGCTTTTTGCTACTAAAATATAATATTTTTCTGGCGTAGTCATTATAAAGTGTTAAAGTACTGCAAAAATATATTATGGTAAATAACATGTTACAGACATGCTCTTTTACATACTACTTTTACTTTTAAAAATGACTGATATAAGCAATTGATAGACATTAAAATATAAGATTTCAACCATTACTGTATAATTATTATAAGTCTTCGTCCTAGTTATTATTTATTGATATAAATTTAAAATATAAAAAATAAGATTTATTCGCATTAAGCTGTAGGTAAAATGAAACGGTAAATTCTTAGATGAAACTCTGTGAATATTTACATACTAAAGACAAGTAAATATACAAATAACTCGTTTAAAAATATTTGAGATATGTACCAATTGCAAATATTTTTATATTAAAAGGAAAAAACCCTTTCCAGAACGCATAGTTATTATTTTTTCTATATTTTCTTTTGTATTTAATGGAAATTAAACCGTAGATAAGGACCCAATTATTCAAATAGCAAATAGCGTGCCTTGCAGTCAGTTTGTTCAGCCGCACTCCTGCATAATATTATGTAACTGCTTCAATCGTATTTGATTTTCATTGACTACAAAATACAAATAATGTTATGGCGTAGTGGCGTTCATGCTTAATGCTAGTACTTTGTACCTACCGCGTTTTAAACTAAATGTCGCAGGTTCAATTCTCGCGTGGGGATAAATTAAAAAATATTATCTTCTTCTCTTACTTTTGCTTGTTTACTTTGTTACTTAATATTATATTATTAAAGACTGTAATAGCACGTAGGTTTATTTTTATTCCGGATAAATGTACTGTTCCTGTGAGATAGATTTGTTTTTGTTTTTCACAAGGGACGAACCCGAAACGAAGCGAGGGGAGTCACTAGTAAATAATATTCACAATAATATAATCACACTAGCAATTTCTCAGCGGCTCCGCCCGCGCCCGAATGATGAAAAATTAGAGTTATAAGATTTTTTTGATGCCAATTCATAAAAAAGTAAATAATTAAACTTTGGTCGAAAAATAAAAAATAAAAATTCTGGAAAGGGGCCACAAAATTACTAAATATAGGTAGGTAAGTAACATAGGCGATATGATCCTTTAAGTAGACAAATAATGTTTTTCGAAACTGGTCAAGCCGTTAAGCAGAAGGAGATTTGCGAACACTCGCACAACGGAATTTAACATGTAAATATTTATTAAGTATATACTTTCTACCATTACCATTGAAAGACAATAGATGTAAATAAATGTATTACTATTTAAAAAATCTATTTAATTCATAAATATTTTCTGTTTATTAGCATCCTAAGTACTATAAATATTCTATTTATCTCTTACATATTACGATATTCACAGAGAAGCATTGCTAATGACGTTTTTGCTTGTTTAAAGTGTAGTATTGTCGAATTTAACTTTCTTTTGCGGAGGCGTACAGTGTTTGAAGACAAAACCATGACTATACAGCCAAAGCAGTGTATCATGTTAACAAATATCAATTAGATGTATAATTGCTGTGAAAACAGTTTTAACATTAGTCTTTATACGAGTTTTTGTTTGGACTGTAACTTAGCATGTCATTTTAATTTCTAAGAATATTATTTATTTTTTTCAATTTCATACAAATTAGTAGTTATTTTACATTATAAAAGCAATTGAATGGAAATTTACATAGATTCTCTGTGTTATTTTAATATTCAACCGAATATTTAAATGTATACAACAGTACCGCGACTAATCGACTGACCGACGAACGCACAGGTTAAACTGGACCTAGAGACTTGAGTTTTGCAGAATATATTTCTAAAATGCTATAGTGGTAAAAAGAATATCCTAAGATTACCTATTTCTGATAGAAATTAGTTGAAACTTACTATAATTTACTGCATTTCTTTTTTAAACCCTGTATAAATATGTTATTCGCAGACATCAAGGACTATTAGATATATGTGAAACGAAATTATGCTTCTAAATCGTATTTTTGTAACAATTGAGGTCTAAAAACATCGTACATTCAAAACACGCAGTGTAGTGTAATGATCGTAGCCTACATTCAATCGATTCGAGCCCAGCTAAATTGATATTTCCTCCTTCCGGATTAGTTGACACGTTTGCTTTATATTCTTCCGTGTTTAAGGTTTTGTTTAATAGAATTTTAAGTGAATATAGCAATAAGCCTTGACCCTTGGTCGTATAGATTGAAGGCGACTTTAAAGAGATTTTGTTTCTGTAAATATCTGTAACGACTATGTATTAATGCAATGTGAAAATTATGATACAAGTAAAATTACATTTCTGATAATGAAAAGGTTAATAGCATATCGCGTGCTTTAATACAGATTTGCTTAAAAGGCTACATAATAAGAACATTTGTATCTAAAGCCCACATATACGTATATATTACCGTAGCAAACTTAAATAATAAATATATATTATAATATATACACTAGTGACTTACCCTTGCGACGCTCGGTTTTTAACGGTTAGAATAAATTTCTCACAATTTCAAATTTCTCAGTTTCCGTTTAAATTCGTCTCTACATACAGTATAACGGTTAGTTGAGACTTCTTAGAAATTAGATATTTTCAGCAGTAAAATGTATACTATATCAGCTATTATGGTAAGAAATTTTATCAAAATCTATCCAGTGGTTTTCTCGTAATGCGGCTACGATAGACATAATTCTAAAAAATATAGATTCAGCCTCTGTATTATTAATAATAACTATTTCAATTACAATTTTTAAGAAATATTTAATGTACTGATTTGATTCAGTTAGAATTTCAATATATGTGATGATGTTCACAGACTGAATCCCGCCATGGCGGCCAATCTCATTGAAACTAGCCAACTCCGCAGGAGATATTATAGTGCACGACTGTACGCGCAAACACAAGTGCACTCTCTATTCCTTATCACTCTCATATTCCGGTTTTCTAGGTTTTCTCAGACATGTAGGTTTCCTCACGATGTTTTCCTTCACCGTAAGACAATTGGTGATAATGATAAAAATGTTTCGCACATGAAAATATCAGAAGTGCGAGACGCGGATTTGAACCCGCATCACTCGGTTATACAAGCGACGCGTAGGCTACCACTGGCTCGATTATAGATATAAATACATTACTGTCAAACTACAATGTAAAAAAATGATTATAGATATAAATACATTTTTTACATTATACTTTGACAGTTTATTAAAGTTTATTGCTTTCATCAATGAAAACAAAGTATTCGAAATACTTTTCCCATAATTTTTTATACATTTATGTTATAATAATGATAATAATACAACAATAAGCACATATGAAAGAGGAATGAATGTGCAGCAGATACTCAAGAGAATAAGTACTTGCCCTAACCTTTGTATACGACATTAATAAAAGAGCCTTCAACACTGACGTCTTATTCCAGGTTTATTGCTTACAACAAAGTCTAAACAACAGCCGACAATTCTGAAAATTTATGCTTGAATGTCGGGGAACCTTAAAGGTGATTATTATTATTATTAAATACAACAAATCATAATTACACTTTAACTTAAAACAAATGTACGTACATTGACGTCTAAAACATAAGACTGTTCTTGAAAATTTTGAAAGAGTACAATTTATGGAAATATCGAGTAAAATACAAACAGTAAAACAAGTGGAATGCCCCTTTCTTTTTAAAATTGGTAAATAAGGGTTATTTATATGGTGAGGCAATAGAACTCCTCCGAAGCGGCTTGACCAATTACTATGATTTTTTTTGTGTATATTTTGTAGGTCTGAGAATAGGTCGTAGGCTTTTATTCCCCTAGGTTTTAAAGTGGCCCCCGCCAGATATTTTATTTTTTATTTTTAGACCAATTTTTTTTTTCAATTTTTTATGGTTTGACATCAAAAAATTCTTATAACCTTAAATTTTCATCACTGAAGTGCAAGCGGAGCCGCGGTAATTGCTAGTAGTACTATAAAAATAGTTACTAGTAGGTATACTTTTTAGTATGTAAATTGTTTTATTCTCTATATTTCTTCTTCCTTCTGAATGTTCGCGAAAAATTGTTTTCTTGGGCGAGATCACTTTAATTAATAAGAGCCACCTTTACACAATAATTAGTACGAGTACATATCAGGTTACTCATTTTACTACGGGACTACCCATAATTCAAAATTATATATCAAAGCATCAATATTATTTTATTTTATTCAAACTTTTAAGCAAGTACCAAGTTATAATTGCAATACTAATAGCTAAAAATTAATCTGATTTAGTGATGTGTGCTTAAGCAATTTTTTTAAGCGCATGCGTCATTGAGGAAAAAAGTGTTTTTCGGAAATTGTTGACTTGAATAAAATTGTTTTGTTTTATAGTGACATAATTTAAGTCTCTTTAGAGTTTCTTGTAACTAAAGAATTCATAATAAGGAGTATTACGACGTATTGTGCTCATATGATGTCATCTTCAAATTACACTCTTTATATGTACGAATTGTACATGTACCTATAACAATAGTGGCAAAAAAGTGATATACCACATATGACAGTAAAATAAACCCTTAGGAAATATACATGTGCTAAAATATTGACATTACTTAACTTACTAAGAAAATAGAGACTAAATTATAGAGCAAATATTTTTTTTAATATGAAAGAATGTAAAGTATTTGCAAATTGTGAAAATGTTCTTCTTGACAACCAATTAAAAATATTGAGTCTCTTCAAAGCTTCATACACGCATAGTTTTACAATCAAATGTTTCATTCGTCAACAAGACCTCCGGTTAACTAGGTGGAGTGCCCGATTCAAACTAAACCGTTACCTCCAATATATTACTTGACAATGTGTGTCTAGTGCATAATAATAACTAGCACATATATTTTTTATATACTTTAAACCGCTACAATTCTAAAATAAAGCCTAAGTCCATTAAAGTGTGTCAAAATATGTGAGGAAATTTGCTCTAAATGAAGGATTTTTTATATCTTTCAGTTAACTACAGTATCTAATTAGCCATTTTTTAACTTTTATCTTAACTAGCGATCGGTTCATGAAGTAAGTAATGTGAAGTTCAATACAAGTTCAAACCAAACACTAGCTTTAGTTGATTATACGAGTACATTAGCACTTATGGGTAGCATTAAAATATCTTATTTGTCAGAGAAAACAAAGATGCTAAAATATTATAAAACAACAAGTTTATATTGTTACGTTTATTACTAACTATTACTAACGAATTGGTATTGTACTGTACCTACTTTAAATTTTATTACTAACCTAAGAAAGCACTGAGTTATGTTTCTAAATTTCCTTACTTCAATCTTCATACTCGTATTTTCTTATGGTAGTATTGAAGTGTGGTAGAAGTTTTAACTACTAATTGTTTAACGTTTATTTTAACAAGTTTATTTTTATTTATTT
This sequence comes from Boloria euphrosyne, assembly GCA_951802675.2. Classification (NCBI taxonomy): domain Eukaryota; kingdom Metazoa; phylum Arthropoda; class Insecta; order Lepidoptera; family Nymphalidae; genus Boloria; species Boloria euphrosyne. The sequence continues at coordinate 4,892,514 of OX637879.1, read as the reverse complement.
CACACCTGAAATAACGGAAATTCTCATTTTGTTTGTTAGAAACTAATAATTATAAACTTAAAATATTAATATAAAGGAAGATAAAACAGTTCAGAACTTTTTCTCGTTTGTTTTTCCACCGATTTTTTTTAAACTTTTATATACATTATTGCGCTTTAATGTTTTCAATGAAAAGACCTGGAAATAGTTAATTTACATAGATATTTTCCTAAAATATTCAATAATGATCTACCGCTAGAGGAAAATAGTTCAGTTTCAAACCTTTTCACAGATTTTCAGCTGAAAATTCTATAATTTTTAGCCTCGTATCAATAGATAACTGTTTTTAACAACTCTATTCTACTTCCACACTGTTGGTGTTATTATCCTTAATAATATTATAAATGAGAAAGTAACTCTGTCTGTCTGTTACGCTTTTACGTGAAAACTACTGAACCGATTTAAATGAAATTTGGTACACAGTCAGTCTAGAGCCTGAGAAAGGACAAAGGCTACTTTTCAAGGCGAAAAAAAGGTTGAAATATAGGGAGTCATTTTCAAGTAGAAGAAACTTGAAACTTATTTTTTTGGCTTTTGATTAGATATAAATAAGTAGTACATTCAAAATTTGTTAAAATTTTATACTTAAGGGGGTACCTAGATCCTAGGTAGGTAGGACCCGAGCGAAGCGAGGGTGAGTCGCTAGTTTTAAATATAATACCCACAAAAGCAAAACAAGAATAAGTGATAGTAAATAATACGAAAAATAGGCTTCCATATTTTCGCGGATTATCTCACATTGTATAAGTGCTAAAACTAGATACATTAGTAAATCAGGCGTCTCGACGTGTGAGCCTGCTTGTACTAACAATTACATATAAGAGGCGCCAGACGACAAATATAACTACGGTAAAGTTTTATGTGTATTGATGAGGCGTGTGTTCCTTCGTAATATCTACATTGGTCTGAGTGTGATTCAGTTAGGGCATTTGCAAATTAAGCGTTTATTCGCATTTTTTCATCAATGAAGAATTAGTTTCTTTTTATCGTAGTCTACATCGAAATGAGAGTGATTATTTTAGGTAGTTTACAAACTAAACGTTTCTTCTCATGTCTAATGAAGCGTGTTTCCCTCTGTAACGTCTGTATTTGACCGAGTGTAATTCAGTTAGATCTTTTATAAACCAAGCATTTATACTGACACTCAATACACATGTGTGTTGGATGAATTTCTTATTCCTTTGTAATGTCTACATGGGCGTAAGAGTGATTCAGAGAGGGCATTTACAAACTGAGCGTTTATTCTAATGTTGCCAATAAAAACTAATATTGTCATACAATAATTCTAAATCTATTACGCTTCAAATTTATTAATTATATTAGATAATAATATCTATTATATCTTATCACTATTATATATTTCCAATATAAACAATAGTACCCGTGTTCGTAGTTTATCACGATACGCAACCAGTAACCAAATCCACTTTACATATTATACAACTAGACGTATTATTGATGTAGCAATGAAATGGTTATTAATATTTACAAGTCAAGTGGAAGAGACGAATGGAGTATACTTTAAATACTAGGTTTAGATTTCAAAATGTCATATTATGTAATGAAAATGCTTTTTTTGTTAATTTATTATGATATTAATATTTTTGATCTAAAAATTATAACGCGGATCTATTTTAATATCAGGTATAGAGAGAATTGACGAAAGGTATTCATTTTGTAGTGGCTCTAGTGCTTAAATCACTGATTTAAGGTTATCACTAATTTACTTTTTTTACACGTTTTTTATTAGCTTCACCTGTATGTTTGTTTGTATGTTTGTATGTTTGTAACCGACTTCTTTGGGCGCGATTTTGACCCACTTTAATTTTTTAAGCGTCGTTCTGTATAACCGTAGTTCGTTAAGTGTAGTTCGTGTTTATTCGAAAATTTAGTTTTCAGATTTATTCTGATTAATTCTTAAATTTGAATTAATAGGGTAACTTTAGTATACTATACGTTATATTGTGTAAATTGTAGTTATGTATCAAAGGTATCTAGGAATAATTAAAGTAGTTAGAAATACTAGAATTTTTATCATTGTCATTTGTAAAGTACAAAGTGCAAAAAACTTTTCCTTTTAACATCAAATTCACAGCTGAATGAATTTTAAGTATATATAAATATAGTACCTACATTATAAAAATATTTAAATATAATCTTCTCTTATCACGGTATATATTGATAGTGATGGCTGTCTAAATCGGTTCGATATCGGTTTTATCACTGAACATAAAGCGATATAATTATTAACATTACACTCATTTTACATGGCGCCACTATGCAATATCAGTACATATAGATTGATAAGAATACAGCAATGCAACATATTATACGTGGTAATAAAATATTTGTGTAATAAAAAAAAAACAAGCAAAATGGTTTTAGTCCTTTAAATGTATTTAATGGTAATAATTGAAGGATAAATATAGTACATAGATTATTTCTAAACTCGGTTAATGTTATCAATATAAAAGTTGTTTTTAATATAATTTGTTCCTAATACAAAAGCATACGCTGAAAAGTTTGTTTGAACGTTTGAATATCTCACTAATAATCATCACTTTTCTTTCACCTTACCAAAAAAAAACTACTTATAGCCTATAATCTGAAGAAGGTCATAAAAATGTAGCATGTCGGTACGACTCTTAGGAGTAGAGGACAAGGATGCAATAATATTTTGAAAGTGAGTTAAAAATTTAATTGTTGAATGTAAATTAAACTATTAACGTATAATCATACAACATGGATTATTTTTCACAAGCTATTACTATATTTAAAGGCTGTTACATAATTAATGTCAAGCCAATTATTGTAATACCAGATGCTGTGTGACGACATTGACAGTCATATTATGATCAGCAATCGAAGAGTCAATGACCCATCCCAATCTTGAAAGTGTGAACGTTACTTATAAACAATACTAGTTGTTTCTGGTGACTTCATATGTATATCAGTTATGTTCCTTTATTATATTTAGGGTAAGTTTTAGGGCTGTTTTTCAGAAATATTTACGTTAAACGAAATAGAAGTTCATGAATGACATCATTTAATCAAAGTTTAAATCTGAATAAGTCATAGCCAACATTTTTTTTTTTTGTTTTTTAAAAGTGCTTACAGTAGCCTTACGCCCTGTCCGCACTGCGATATTTCACCGCGCGGTTTTTTTTCAGCAATTCTGTAACACATGGAACTAAGACTAACTTCTATAAGATTCCATGTGTTACAGAATTGCGGAAAAAAAGCCGCACGGTGAAATTTCGCAGTGCGGACAAGTCGTTACACATAAGCAAAATAATGCAATTTTAAAAAAGTTACCACTTAGTAGATAGTAACACATTATTGTTTTTTTTGTTAATCTAGTACATTTTAATGTTGTAATTATTTCATAGACACATAATCAATCAAACATATCTTATACCCGTGTAAAAATATAACGAATTCATAAATATCTTAATCAGAGAAGTAGGAGATTATGAGATATAAATGCCTGACGACGAAGTAAATTCTGTATTGAAGGGGGTGCCATACATTGATAATACAATTGGAACATTGACGTTATCAAAATGAATTGATACCACGGTTTTAGTATTCCGTACTCAAAGAAAGTGAAAATCATAAAATTTTCTCAATGTCTCGACACTGACGTCGTATTGTGTTCTATAAAAAAAATTATACAATATCTGTTCCTGGAATCGGTTTAACAGGTTTATCTTTCATTTTCCAAGGTTTTATGATACGACGTGAATCTTAAAAAACATGTTCAGGCCCTTTTTTGTGATCCATTTGAAAATTTAATTTCCGGTCACATTTTACTTATTTATTATTACGCTCAAATACAGTAAAAATAACGCTCACAATATACGTATGATGATAAGAATGTCTTATTCCTAATATTTACTTCATGCAGAACACTCTGTGCGATACCGATTTTCACCTGACCGAATTTTTGTTTTAGAACCAAATTATCTGCAAATGTTATAAATTATGCGTTTTTTTCCAATGTATACCTTTAATCTATTTCTACCGACCCACTTGTTCTAAGCTTATTAATAATCTGCTTTTGCATTAAAAATCATTATTTTTTACAAAGTTTCAATTATTATAATAAAAAAGTACTCAAGAAAATGTGCAAGAGGCACAGTAACGTTGTGCCTCTTGCACATTTTCAAATAAAGGAAATGCTATTAAAACCGTGACAAATAGCTTGTATTATATATATTATAATTTTAGTATCTAGGTCTAGAAAGCATAAGTTTTATCGGATTTTCTGACTAACTTCTGATAAGTCATAGTTGACGAATACATTACCTAACGATGTTGAAGTCATTGGATATTTAAAATTGTGACAAGCAAGTCTAATCGTATGCAAAATTAACGCAAATTTAGATATACACAATATCATTCTGGGAAAAGCTATCACATTTTTTTTTATTTTTCCTTAATTATTATATAAAAATTGACACAGAAAAGATTACTTGTACTATACCAGTTTCTGCGTCTGTCTTTGCTTGCGTATAAAATGTTTTAGTTTTGTAATGTCGTTTGTCAGTTTTTATTCGACGTATCTAAATATTTAAATGTCCTTTTAAATGTTAATAGAAATAATAGGAATCAATATGAATGTTACAATTTCCTTGAGATGTGAAAATAATTTTATACATATATTTTATTATATGGGTTTTTTAGTTTTGCAGTTATACTTCTTTTTACATGTTAGGTGAAAAAATAATTTGTGTTTTTTACGATGTGACAGATTTAGACTGCAGTGTGATGTTGGATGGACTTATAAGGATATACAATTTTTGATTGCATGTTCTATATCTATAAAAATATAAATAATGCAAGCTTTTGTTTGGTTTAACATGTATGTATGTCTGTAATCAAAACTTGCAAGTTAAATTTAAACCACTTTCCAGTGTGCGATTAAGCTGAAAAATGGAATGCATGTTTAGTTCTTGTAACTGCACGATTACCTATATGCCATTATTATTATTTTTTATTCCGATATATATTATTAAATAAAATACTTAAATATACATAACGCAAATAAAAAATCATTTAGAGTACATAAGTTCCTGAGAAATTAAATCCATATCAATGTTTAGTCATACAGTTACTCACTGCTATTCGAAATAATTAATCTTATTAGCGTGCGGGCCTGATTAATACTGAAGTGCTTGTACCCGTTACGGGTCAAGAGCACTAGTGCTGAAACTGAAAGTCTATTATATAAAGTAATCTATATTATATAAAATATATATATTTATATTATTTATAATAATTTTAATATAGTATATACTATATAATTATAAGAAAGAATAACAAGTTTAGAATACTATCGACTTCATATCTCTTATAGTGACAAGATCTAAAATTAATTTACAAAAATTAAAATCCAACTCCGTAAAAATCGAACTATAATATCCAAACAAGTTGACGAAGAGACATATCACATTGTAGTAAGCAGTTGATGAAATCATGAAAATCGGTAAAGCTATTTAGTAAATAGCTGTGCCCGCGACTTCGTTCGCGTGGATGTCGGAACTTAACAATGTATTTTTTAGTGCGAAGCGCTATTGGAGGATACCGATACAAATCATTTTTTTTTATTTATGCTAGTGCTTCTTAATAAACAACATTGGCTGTGGAACCATCTGGAGCGTACACAAAAAGGTTATTGGGGTTGTTTACGCGGGAAAGAGCTACGTATAGTTGACCATGAGAAAAGCATCCAATACTTAGGTCCACCCCCGCAACGGATAATCGAATTGCTGTTAGCCTCACTTCACGATCTTCTTCTGATTCCTGGGACCTACTTAGTCTCTTCCTTTTCGCATCTCGGCTACGCTGCGAAAGGTTTGTTTTTTTTCTAGAAGTCATTTTCAACATAAAAACTGAACCAAACAAATAAAATATTGAACCAAATAAATCAACAATTTACAACAACACAAACTTTCAAAATGAGAATGAAGACTAATAAAATTTCAAACTACGAAGTAAATAAAACTACTTGACTCAAATTGCAAGTTATTATTTACTTCGCACTTCGAAATTAAGACCGAATCTAACTAACCAAAATTTTTTGAAAGATAAAACGAAATAATGAATTAACGAACGAACGATTTAAGATACTATCAATTTAATTCAAGACCTTTACATAGACAAACCTCTTTAAAGACAGAACTTTAATGACTCCTACAAAACAAAAACCGACTTCCAAACTTAATAAATCTAAACTAAAAAGTAGAAAATAATACTTTTAAGGACTTTGTTAATTTTGGAGTCAATGCCAGCCAGGTATTTTGATTATGTTTAGAAATTGATAGATTAATCAAATATGTATCTATTTAGGGTTATTTTGCTTTGGCTGGCACCGACTTCAAAATTAACAAAGTCCTTAAAAGTATTATTTTCTACTTTTTAGTTTAGATTTATTAAGTTTGGAGGTCGGTTTTTGTTTTCTGTTAAAAGTAATTTATTTTTAAATTTTTAGCGGAAAGTAGACACATATTGTGTTAATGACTATAAAAATTTACCTTCTATTATGAGGTAAACCTTATAGCCTGAAAGTATACAACTATCGGTCCATAATTGCGTATTATATTGAAAAAAATTTCTTTAAACTGCTAACCGTTGAGGAGTTGTACCTTCCATCATCAGTTACGGTACATGACTAAAATATCTATATAGCCTATAAAAGATTCGGCCGAGCGTCGTTAATTTGCTCCTAAGAATTGAAGAGTTCCGATACTTTGTCATGGATCCCATCATCAGAACCTTACCAAACTCTCATCAAACTACCCTTGAAGTATATCCTTTCTATTAAAAAAAGAATCATCGAAATCGGTTGGCGTGATATTGAGTTATTCGTCCATTTGTCGCGCAAATACTTAATGCAAATTTGAGACTTTTATGGTTTTCTCATGGATGCCATTGTCAGAACTGGAAAATATTAAAATGGGACAAACGCGAAGCACTACCTTTCAAATAAAAAAAGAATCATCAAAATCGGTTCACCCAGTTCAAAGTTATGAGCTAACAAACATTAAAAAAAAATATACAGACGAATTGATAACCTCCTCCTTTTGGAAGTCGGTTGAAAACTCAAAGATTGCCGGCAGACATGGGCGAAGGTCATTCTTTCAAGGAAAATCTTAACACCGCGATTCAGAAAATGACTTCACACGCACAACGCCATCTATCGAACAATACTGCACGCAGTTGATCTCTAGTTCGAATACTCGTAGATGGCGCTGTTTTAATATTTTACTTCGGAAACACTATTATAATTTTATTAATTTACATTTTTTATAAGGTGTGAACTGATTACTATGAAACAAAAAACTTAATGTTACTTCAATTTACGCACATATTGTTGTGTATAAAAGTTACTTGAAGTTGTGAGATCAAATGCACATAGCCCTAATTTTACTTCTGGAATTTCTCTACTTCTTCACTTTAAACTCAAATATCTTTTGATAGACTGAACCGATTGCAATGAAACAAAAACTAAATGTTACTTAAAGTTACGTTCAATCGTTGTGTATAAAAGTTATCTACATTGCTTTCGTACATTTTACGTGATGCCCGGATAAATAAACAGACAAACCGATAAACAGACAAACAGACAAACAGACAAAAATTCTAAAAATGCTGGAAATAGGTTCTATTGGTTGTCCTTTAACACCCTGGCTATTTTTTGTATTTTTTTTTGATGTACAAAAACGACTTTTCTACAGTTTTATTATATGTATAGATTATGAGGTACTGTTTAGTAATTACAGGTCAAACACGTAACACTCCTTTGAGCTTCGCCGCAATCGGGTAAAAACAAGAACGAGCTGATTATTTTCACTATAAAAATAAGTATAATTTGAAATTTTATTTTTTATGGTTCATGTATTATAAATTGGCTTGATTTTTTCTTTCATAGTTTGTAAATAGTGACTGTATTAGCATAAAACAATACGGATTATTTACTAACAGCATTAAGTAGTCGAAATGTAGGTGAACAATGAATGTCATAACGTTTCTAAGCAGTAGGTAGGTACACGTCATACAACAAAAATATAAACAAACAATTTTTCACTTGATAACATCTATATTCATAGTTCCTTTTTTTATTGTTTTTGTTATTAACATAAGTTTAGTATTTGTAATATATAGTAAAAAGGAATTAATTTTTAACTTTAAAGTTTTTCGATGATTGACTCCATCATAACATTCTTTGAAGTTTCAAAATTTTTACCGCTGTTTATGCGTGATACTTGTATATAAAATTTCTGCATTTTGAAATTTGAAATGCCTTAGTTTATTTCTCTGCATTTAATGTACATATTATACCTATAACAGCTATAAGTAATAACTAAATCAAAAAAAAGATTGTTGAAGTTAGTAATAGATTAATTTCTAATTAATGTTGCAAAGAACAATTAAGAGAATAACCTCAAAAAACCGAAAAAAGGTTTATATTCATTTTTTTGAACTATGTGGTTTCTATCTACGTTATCTAGGTTTAAGTTCACTTAATAGATTTCGACATACATTGTTAATGTACCTAACAAAATGGATTTGAGAAAAGGGATTTTTTTATTTGCTACGTGATTTCTCATAAAGTTAACTATAACACTTTTTAAATAAAGCCTAAATACCACCATTATCACCTTTTGTTGCCACCAAAATAACGTTCAAAATAAAGCAAACAACCACTGTTTACGAAATTCTTTCTGATTCATTCACTACGATTAACACTAAGCCAATATTTTGATTAACACATGCATTATCCTTTCTGTGAAATATCCTTCATTGTTTTTAACATCTAACATTATTAAAATAGGTATGTAAAGATATTATATGAATACTAGCAATTTTCGCGGCTCCGCCCGCGCCCGAGATTTGAAAATTTAATATTATAAGTATTTTTGAAGCCAAATCATAAAAAAATATAAAATAAACATTTGTTAAAAAATTGAAAATAAAAATCTGGAGAGGGCCACCTCTATCACCTAGGGGAATAAAAAATAGCCTACGACCTATTCTCAGACCTACCAAATATATGCAAAAAAAATCATAAAAATCGGTCAAGCCGTTTCGTAGGAGTTCGATAACAAACACTGTGACACGAGATTTTTATATATTAGATGATACACATATAAGCGATATACATACAATTTAAATATAATATTTACCATATAGTAATATTTTAAATAAACTGGCCTTTATATAATTTTAAAGCAATCTTATTTTTTTTATATACTTACTACTTGATATCCCTATGATATTAACGATATTGCATATCGTTAATATTGAATGTGAAACCCAGCAAACAGCACAGTTACATACAAAAAGACGCTTATAATTCATATTGTGTATATATAATGCCAGTATATAGCAGCATATATACCGGCATTATAGCATAGCAGAGTACTTTGTTGTATATACATAAGTACCTGTTTTTGTATGTCGAGTGCTAAGGCCAGCCGCTCATTTCATAACTGATCTGGAATTTTCCCGGCTATTTACAAGTATTTGTTCTCAAACCTTAGCCGACTAATTAATGCGAACACACGCCCGTGACGTCCAAATGCTCATAATGTAAAATTTTCGTACGTGCCACCTATGTTGAATTTGTTTTTTTAATTGTCGTTCAAATATTGCGATAAACGAAACGAACGTATGTTATTTCAGATATCGTGTATGAGAAACGTGTCAACTGCGTTCCCAATTATGTACGACATGTTTAATCTACGCGTGTAGACGCCCGCTTAAAAACGGTGATAGGAATGCAAGTGAAAATGAAAGCGTCTATATGATTATTTATATTGAACATCGCTTTATGTATACAAATAAAGAATTTTCTCACATTTATAATTGTGACTTGACACAACTTAAACTTAGCTATTACTCGAAATTCGCAGGCAAACAATTTTACTTTGTTTTCCGAATAAACTTCTAAAGAGTATAAAGGCAACATTCCACGAGAAAACCTCTTCGAGAATTTGATTAAGAAAGAATTTAGTGTTGAAACTGCAAACATGCTAATCGTGGTGATACTATTGCGTAATAAAACGTGCCATTCGGTCGACACAATCATGCTCAAGTATCTGAGGAAGAAAATATGGTTATTAGGATGGCACCGAGCGACCGCACGCCAGAACAATTACTTCGAGCCTTTTAGCAAAACCACGAGATTCCGGGATTAATAAACATGGGTCCATTGAGGCAATGCGAACATGATATGAGTGAACATTACAGTGTATATTTACGTAGAATTATTTACATATCAGTTAATAGGAGCCTTGTCAACCTGACAGCGATGGCTCGTTGAAGGTTTTTGTATAACGTATTATACAATATCAATGTAATTCTCGGCTATATAAGTCAAACAGATTTGTCTTTTAACTATAAAAATGTCAGTTAAAATTAATAATCTTGTGGCTATTATAAATTTTGAATAAACAATATTAAATTTGAACCGACATTTACGCAGTAAAAATTTAATCAATACATACAAAGACGAACAAAAGCGACTGAGGTTAGGTATATGTTCATGACTTCAACCTTCAGCAAAGGACCACCCACGCATTGGAAATCCATTGAAAATAAACAAACGAGATGACGGAAAATAACAAATTGAGTACTTATCACTTTATTGGATTCACGTTCTCAGAAGTTAGTAAAAATTAAGACAGTTGTCACTAATACTTTCAAGATTTACGCGAATTTACGCAAATTCTAAACAAAATAGTAAGATTTATTTTCGCTCCCGACATTTCAATGCTTTACAGCAATCATCTCTCATTCAACCACGATTTCTATAACGTCGGGAACTAAAAATTACAGTTTTATGTAAAACCGTCACTAACTTACCGGCTAATTTTGAGACAACTAAAACGGCATAAAAATAGTCTTATTCAACTTACAACAAGTTTTACATAGTTTAAGTTTAAGTTTTTATGCAAAGACCTCAAGTAAATACTTAATATCACAATACTAATAAAATTTGAATAGAATTACGCATGACGATCGGAAACTATGGGTTTTCCTTTACTTAATAAAATCTTACGTATCCGTTGGTTCTAGGAAAATGATGGTTTAAGCTTTGACCTTAAATTTATAGTTTATATCTAAATATGTTAATTTGAATGTTTTGCGGGAAAATTTAATTGAATCAATCGATATTACTTCAATAATAATAATTCAATAATAATATAAAGTATTTGACTGACTGTGAAACAGCTTAAGGCTTACCTTCTACACGATTACGTCTCATCGATACTGAAAATTATAATAGAAATAAAAATCTATTAATCCATGTAAGTACCACGTAAGCCATGCCGTAGTAATAAACTAGTATGATTGTACAAAAATACAGTAACCTACTTACTCGGTCCACAGGCCTGGCATAAAATTAGGAAATGTAAATGTTAGTGCTGACGAGATTCCATTCCAATGTTGTAGACGTCAAAACACTTGCTATCTTTACTCGATCATTAGAATACGCGTTCCCCGTTAACTTGTAGGCGTTAACATTAACGTTATAGGTTAATATATAAGGAAATTTTCATAAACTTATGTTTCTATTAATTACATATTGTATTCTCTAATGTGTTAGAACGATTTTATATTTAAATTAAATATATATAAATTTGAGATACTTAAATATTCGTATTTAGCTAATCTCAATCAGCACAATTTATCTTTATAAAATAATCAACTTCAATTTCAAAACGAAGATTAGTTCTAAATCTAATTAAGCTCTTACATAAATTTTACATTAAAATTCCTTAACACTTTTCACTCAAATCTGTCCACCGTGGAAATCTATTATTAAAATTAAACTTGCTGAATTCCTACCTAGATAGTACCGACTACCGATTGAAGGTAATTTTGTAATATTATCACATATCCATCCAATTACTTGTGTATTAATGTACATATTTCAGTGTGCACATTGCACATATTATATACTTAGTATATAGGTACGTACTTAGGTCAGTTTGATTCTGGTATATACACCATACTTTTTCTTTAAAATTTTATTATATGTTGGGACATTGTTACACACAGCGCCATCTAGTTCCGTAATAAGCTACGAGGCTTGTGTTACGGATACCAGATAGTTGATAAACTACACATATATAAATTTAAATACATACATATTATATATGTGTACTTGTAATTGAGTAAGACCATCCCTTATCTCTCTTTTTCTTTCACTCCCCATTCCTTCTCCTATCTTTACTGTACTGTTGTGCAGTAATGGAGCGTCTATAGTAGCGATTTCAATATTTTTGTTAAAAACAAATTTTATAGCCTTGAAGATAAATAACGTCAACCAAGGAAACTGATCTGAACTTTAAAAGATTTCGAGTCTAAAAAAACAATTTAAATACAAGCTTTGCGATTTATTTTACGACTTGGCTTAACATTGTAAGTAACATAATCACACATTTTGAAATTATATAATACCATGTAAACATATGGTTCGTACAAAATTGTACATTCATGTTATAGGCTAACAAACACATTCGAGTTAATTGCTTCGTGGTAGCTCGAGAGGCCTTTACAAATAAACTTTGCACGAAACCTGCCAGCAGGTTAGTAGGTTACTTCTTGCGATGTCTATATGATAGCAGTATTACCTATGATATCCAATTATAATCATTTTTATTAGAATTGCCTACATACTTGATATTCGCTAATTGTCATTGTTATCATTGACATACATTTGAATTTGTATTTGACTTACAGAATTAAACTTAACTAAATAACTAATTGTGAGTAAGTTATTTAGTGTTAGTCCATTCCTTTAAAGAAATTGGATGCACAGAGTTATTTTCTATCTAAATTATAATTCTAATTTAACTACGTTAAACTTATCACAATTTTCATGTTAATGGTTAAACGTAACTAATTCGTCTTGTAATAACGGACAAATGAATAAAGATCAATGCTCCTAAGTCCTAAGCAAAATTTTCAAAAAATAAGTAAAGGTCGCGTTTGATATGAATAGGTCTTATTACACTTATCCATCCAACGGTTTTGATATTAAAATGACCGATAAGGGACTTCGTAGAAACGTATTTATGATGATTTTCAGAAAATGATTACAACATAGTATGTACTTTATCTTAATTAAAACAATTCATTGTTCTGTACTATAATGTTAGACGTGCGAATAATGTAAAACTGCACTAAATAGGGCATTCAATTAGTAAACACATAATATCTGTCTAGTGTCACATAATTGAACAAAGGCAGTCGTAGCCTAGTGGTAATGCACTCGCTTGGATAGCCAAGTATTGCGTGTTCGAATTCGGGTCTCACACCTCTGATATTTCATGTACGAATCAATTTTATCATGATTACCACTTGTCATACGGTGAAGAAAAACATCGTGAACAAAACCTGCATGTCTGAGAGAACCTAGCAAGTTTTCGAAAGACATGTGAAGTCCGCCAACCCGCACTTGGCCAACGTGGTGGACTATGACCTGATCCCCTTTGTATTGAAGGAAGGAACGTGCAAAGCAGTGGGACGTCAAAAAGGGTCGAATACAACTGACCTTGCAGCATTACACAAATGTTAACAAAACAATACCAGTTGTTAAAAAATAATTTGCAATTGGTAAATATATGTAATGTAAATAAACGTTAAAAGTACTATTCCAGTAAAACCTGGTCACGGCTCAAAAGTGAAAATAAAATATTTTTTAAGACTTCTTTTTTTTGTTATGACCTAATTTTTACTCAAAAATAGCAAAATATTTTGCCTATCTTCATTGAAGCTGATAAAATCAGTTAAAACGCAGGTTTGCGTTATAAGCTTGGTACGTCGTACATTTTTTTGATAATTCTGAGAACTAAACGTAATTAGGTTTCTACAATAACAGATGAATAACAAAAATTTTTGTGGAAAATTCTAGTAACGAGTTTATATACCTACATACTTGTAGAAATGTTTGGTAAAGAAGCAAGGTAATGCAAGTCAATAATAAATGCTTACTAGCTCTACGAGGATAACACTCGCTTCAAAATAAAAAAGGGCGTTGTAAAATATTAATTTTTAGATCTATCCTACAATTAGTTCATGATTTGTTTATAAATGATAATTTAAACGCTACTAATAGTCTAAAACTAGACGTAGAGCTAATGCTTTTTGTAGATACGTCTTGATACATAGATAAGTCTAGTGCCCATTAATTAACGTCAGCCCATTTCTGCACGAGTCGGCGGGAGATCGCGATTCAACACCTCGAATCACTCTTAACCTACTGCCCTTAAAAACTAATCATTATAAGTTTTCCACACTTTCTTTACAAAAAAATTGTAACTTGTAAAATTATTTTATTTATATTTTTGTAATGTATAGAACAGTTATTTTAATTTAAGGTTGTTATATTAGAGGAGAGTGGTTTGGGGGTTTTTTTTAATTGAATAATTCATATTTTTGCATCACACATTAGATTCTTCTATGATGCGTTTTTTAATAAGCCGTAAACAACATCACTTATTATGTTATATATTTGTTGAAATACATATATATTAATACATACATATATACATATGTATTAGGTGATAAAAAATCCACGTAAAATCCACTCATGGAAAAAAGAGGTTTCCTAGTAAATAACCGAATTTGTTTTCGACATCAATATCCCAGTGGAAAAGATAAAGAATATATTTGTTCTACTTAGAAACAATAATAAAACTACGAGACATCTTTAACAAACGTTTATTAAATATTCAGAGGCTTCATAAATCAATTAGATTAATTCAATGACCCCAAATCAATATACAACTAACTACAAAACGAACACAGCTTTTACATTAATCAAGGATATTGTAAAATTATCCTCTTTTATTACGTTTTTGAGTTAACATGAAATACTTCACAATGACGTTTGGCTTATTTTGTAGTGACGCTATTAGCTGCTCCAGCGGTCGCGGGTTCAAATCCTGCTGGAGGTATTCCTTTTTTGAACTTCAATGGGACTTATAATCATTTAACAGTTACACATAATTTATGCCTCAGAATTATCATCAAATTTTGAAGATGATACATTATAATAATTGTAATGCAAATGTAGCAGTTTTAAGTCGATACTGTCATTTAAAACTTATATTTTACTAGCGACTTACCTCGTTTCGCTCGGGTTCGTCCCTGGGTATCCCTTTTAGTATAAAATTTTTACAAACTTTGAATGTCTTACTTATTTATATCTAATCAAAAGCCTAAAAATAAGCTTCAAGCTCCATACAAACTTTCATCCCCTATTTTAACCCCTTACAATTTTAAACCTTTCGCCTTAAAAAGTTGGCCTTAAAAAGACTATCTGTGTACCAAATTTCATTTAAATCGGTTCAGTAATTTTGGCGTGAAAGCGCCACAGACAAACCAACAGAGTTACTTTCGCGTTTATAATATTAGTAAGGATAATATCGTAACACATTATTACTCACCTAAAACCTTAGCTTTTGATAATATCTAAGTAATTTCTATTAACTCATTTAGATAATATTTTGCGTGTGACTCACAAATTCTTTATAAGATTAACATGATTACCTTTAATCCTAAAAAATGCGAAGTGCCTCATCTAAGCAAATTGACGTAATGAGTAATGACAATAAATTCCGGTGAAAATTCATACTATGTCCTTTCCATGCTATGAGATAACGAATACACCTCATCGCTCGTGCTACATACACATATGACCATTTTGTTTGCAAAAGTTCGAAATTAAATAAAGGAATAGGTACCTATGCTTATACTTTGCATTACTTTTGAATATAGGTCTTTTTCGTGTTTTTTTTTGTAAATGAAATCTACGCATCTGCCAAGCCAATGAGCTATTCATTTATTAATGATGATACATTTATTCTTTTAGTATAGAATCCTTATGTATGTTTCTTCTAAGTGTTTTTTTCATATCATTTTATGAGTATGAATCGAGATATATACATGAATTTGTTAGCAAGTGAGAACGCAGCCGTATATTATAAATTAGTAAAGTATTTTTAATCTGTTATATATCTGTTCTGTGGTAGACACGTAAGCTTGCATCTACTTCCTTCCTCCCCTTTCTCTTGTAACCTGTGTGCTTGGAAGTTGGAACAATATACGTTGCATTTTTCATAAGATATCGTTTTTATTTATTTCCACATAAAATTAACAGAATTGAATGTATTAATTAAGAAAACTATTGCAGAATACATTTTTTTTTAATTGTTCATAGAATAAATAACAAACTAACATTCTGTTAATAGAAAAAAGAAATCGAAAAGCAATGCAGAGAAAGTTTTTAATTCTTAATTATAAATCAAAATTATTCATATCCACATAATATCCTACTGTGACTATTACCTCATTACACAGCTACAATATCTAACATACAAAATACAATATTTTAACGTGTCGTCGAATTAACATTTCAAAACTACTAAAATCGATTCTAAACTCGGTAATCGGGATATATGGCCTTAAAATGTAAACAGAATGCCATCTTATGTTAATGCTAATGTCACCTCGGAATTCTAAAGAAACAAATTAATTTCCCTTCTAAGGGCTATGTGTAGCTTTCTTTACCGTACAGCTTATGTCAATTTGGGAGATAACGCACACAAACGATAGACTTTCCCAGGACATATTAAAGACAGGTTTTAGTATACCGTAAGTCATCTTACAAGTCAATAGGAAAATATTTAAAATTGCGACATGATAGAGTATTATTATCAAAAAATCTGTCAAATTAGTATAAATGGGTCTTAATAGTTGAAGCTATGAAGATAACAAATAAATTGCTTTAGAAGAAAGGATAAATATTTAACAAAGAATGATTATAATACAATTCATTATAAAAGTAATATATACAAAAATAACATATCCGGAATCAGATGATACCAGTATGCTGAGACAAAGGTCATGCGCTTACGCAAATATGACAAAGTTATAAAGAAAACCCACAAAGTATCCTGGTAGGGTACTGTTTTTGACCGATTTTAAAAAAGAAGAGTTATATTTTTTGTGTAGTTATCTTCGAAATTGTTTAATTGATTTTCATAATCCTTTTTTATTAAATGAATATACATATCAATGAAGTTGTGTCAATGTACCTTCTTAATTTAAAATAATCTGCATAAGTATTCCATAAGATTGCTATGCAAAAAGAGTTAGAAAATTGCAATACAGCTAGAAATTTAAAACAGAAACATTTTTTTTTAATTTTATACGTCTAGGTCTATCCGATTCATGGTTTATCTGTACTAAACATCAAATCTGTGAGACATTTTAGTGAGAAAGAGTAACAAACATACTTACACACATACAAAACTTTCGTATTTATTTTTACTTGAGACTAGAGAGGAAAAAGATAGACAAATGCAATACAACTTATTCAATAAACATATAATTATATAATAAGATTTTAAAATATTATATACAATAATCTGTATGCGCATATTGTAAGATAAATTAATCGAATAAAATTTTTATTCAATTTATTCGTCGCGCAACATGCGCACGCTCCACATCTCAAGAGCGAAACAATGATGTAAATAATTAATTATGGCTGACATATTGCTGCAAATTCCTGAGATTTTAATCTGAGACTGTTAGTTAATATCTATTTGTCGAAATGATAATTTATTACCTATTTATGTTAATGTGAAGACTAGTAGGCGACACGAGCTGGTTTTATGGAATTTTCATTAGTATTTTTATTGTTTTAATTTTAAATTCCATAGATATCATAATATATTTATCTTTACTTTATTACGATACGTCATTACTATGTACATATCTTTTAATTATAATACAATTGAGGAGTTCAATTGATTATTAAAATACAAGGTATTGTAAAGTATGTCATAGTATGTATTGTGCTAATGAAGCAAATTTTGTTTTTAAATATTTTTACCCTTCATAACGTTTTAAATATAGCTCGCCTTCATTGCTACCTCAATTTGTTGCACAACAGTAGCTACATTTTCACTCGATTAATCGTTGCACCAAAACTTTTAACTTATCAAATGTCAATTTCAAAGACCTCAATATGACGACATGAAGGTAGAAAATATCGATTAATTTGCTACTTTTGTCACGTACATGTATTATTTAACATTGAAGGATTTTGGTAAGTGATAATTCAGTAACTCGATTAGTAAGCGGATAAAATTTATTGGTTTTCAATCGAAACGCTCTAACAAGCAAACACTCTATTCCTATTCAAACGTTGTATCACATTGAAGCTCTATCACGAATATTTTGTATTAGAATTATTGAGACTGTGTGTGGCAATACGAGATATAAAGAAAATCTAATTGTGTGAACAAATGACATGCAAATTGGCAAATTTACAATCAATATACCCAGTCGTTTCGGTCAATTATAGTGATTTTATTACATTCCTATCTTATTTTACGCGATGTGAATATGTATTATGTATTTTATGTATATGATAAAGCTTCCGTGGACGTAGCAACAACATACGAAAGAATGCAACCTAGTTTGTACATTTGTGGTGTTTTAACGATTATTCCAGTTATGTGTGCATTTGAGTTTTATTTATAGTAAGTAAACGCATTAAATTAAATTTATTTTATACTGACAATTGTCGATGCCACAATATGTACGTATGTATAAAAGCTGTGTTACAAGTTGTAAATAATTAACGTATTATTCCCATTTAGAGTAAATAATTGCATTTTAGATATAGGAAATAAATAACAATGTATAAAGAATAATAAAGTATGTATGTGTGTATGTCTACATTACATAAGCAATACAAAATATTTATGAAAATCTTTTAAAAGAAATAACGCCACATACGTATGTATAATTTTTCGTTCCCTTTTTCCGCAGTCGGTTTATAAGAGGTTTTTATCTAAAAAGTCTCATATAAGGTCTCTTTTGAAAAAGTGATCCCACCAAAGGGTGAAGTAATTAAGTTGTATTTCTACTCGATGTAAATTTTCGTTAAGCAAAATTAAATTAAATTCTTACAATTAACATCAATTATAAATTAATAATAAAATCGAAGAATAAATCTTCAGCGAGCATATTTTAATCCATGAACGAGTGTTACATCCTTATTGAAATGACTTCAAATATTTTATCTCAAACTTGTAATGTAGCTAGACATTTTTTGTATTATTTTATGCATAATAGAGAAATATTATATATTTATAATATATAATATTTCTTTTTATAGTATTTTTTGTTTTTTTTTATAAATCTAATGAATAATTTTTGTCATCTTACTATCTGGCTTAACTTAAATAGCGGAACGACTGCTGTATACTTATGTAGGTTTAATAGTTTTCAGTTATAGAATTATAAAAAAAAACTAGAGACACCCTCGCCTCGCTCGGGTTCTAATTAGGTACATATTAAGTGTTTGTAAGGATTTCTCAGGTATGAGACACCATTTTCCTTCAATAAAAAGTATCTTATGTATATAGTATGAGCCAGATAACGAGCAATTATCATATCAAATTTGATTAAAATCTGTTCTAAAAATAAGATTTAAAGAAACATATTGAATGTTCGACGATAGAGTCTAAGTTGGAATTTTATTATATGTATAAAATTTAAACTTACAGTGAGTTTATTTAATATGCGAATAACTTTATCCTAATAAAATAAAAATTCGGCAAGCAAACTGCAAAATAAATAAACAACATTAACAACTAATTTATTACAACTACATGTATGTACATTTGTACATATTAGACCACCCGTTTCGTCAGATTAAGAATGCAATCACGTCAAAAAATCACGTCAATATTTTTAAACAAACACATGCAAATATGTGATTATTTCTTGTAGTTCTAAATATAAATAAAGATTAACGTTTCAATCTGTTAATCTATATCTATAATACGATACGTATTGTTCAGTTGGTAGTGACCCTACTTTCTGCGCCAGCGGTCGCAGCTTCGAATCATTTGTTGAGCACGAATTTTTGTACTCCAGTTTATATTTATAATACGTATGTATTTAAAATTTATATGTGCAGTATATCAACTAACTGGTATCCGTAATACAAGACTCGTAGCTTACCACGGAACTAGATGGCGCTGTTATAATAATGTCCTAACATATTTTTACTAAGTATTTTTAAATTCGATATGAGGTAGGTTTTTTATCCCGCAAATCGTCCCTTTAAGGGGAGAAGTGGAACAGTAGTTTGTATGGAGGATCAGACATTTAACAAGTAAAAGGGATATAAAACTCGTCATACTATGAAAATAACTTTAAAATCTTATCTAGGGACTTACCCGATCGAGTAGTTGTTATAAATGGCATTTTGAATAGAAATTTATGTACCTATTATAAATAAAAATGAATTCATAGCAAACTAGTAAATTTATTAACCTTGTATCAAGAAATTTTCCAAAAATTACCTTATTTGTATTCAAGACTACTCTACACTATATGTCTCCGTATTTGTATGCTTTGCGCATAACATTAATTTAGTGATTGTCAGGGTTCCGTAGTTGAAACAACGAAATATAATTTCGTTGCGTCCGTCGCTCTTCAGTCATGAGATGAATATATTTTTTTTAATTAATTGTGATAAAAGTTTAGGCATGGATCTCTCTTCTTTGATGAAAAGTAAATTAAAATTTGCACAATAAGATTTATTACTTAATGTAATATCTTATTTATATTTTGATTCTGATACTTCATAGTCTCATATTTCATAGTCTTTAACAAGTACTATGAAAAATAAACTTATTTATGTGGTCTATTAAATGAATATTAGCAAGCATTTAAGATTTTATTTAAAAACTAGAAAATTATGTAACGTTAGCATAAAATATTCACATTAGCCTATGAAGAACCAATTTTAAATTAAAAAAAAACTAATATCTCGACAATGCAGGTTCTGTTTTACATTGCAGTAAAATTAAAAGTCAAATTATTCGAATTCGTTATCATTTTTAGTACGATTTTTATAAGGTGCAGCACTTTATACAATAAAGGTGGAAAATATTTTCCTGGTCCAAAATAAATATATTATGTATTGATTAATATATTTTAATCCCTGAATGAGATAAACTTAACTTTATCGTAATTACTAATTACTTGATTAGTGCTATACAAATTACAGCTCATTGACGATTATTAAGATATATGCATATGAAGAACAGATTTTGATTAAATCATAAGTAATATGAGATACGAAAAGGTTAGCTACTTTTAAATACGAGCGAGCCCACGTTATAGCCAGGACAAATACCTAATATGGAAACTAATAATGAAGTAACTTAATTATTTAAGGTTTAAATATATTCAGAAATACATTTTCCTACGTACTTATTCTTATAAATGACATTGTTGTACGAATCTACTTTGTCATTTTAAGATAAGACTTGTTATTTTTTATTTAATAAAATTGCCCAAAATGCGAGAAATAAAATAAATTATTATACAATATTAATTAATAATGGATTTGAACCTGCACTTTACCTCAAAAAGATCATATTCAAATAAATTACCCTTTTGACTTATAAATATTATAAAAAATTGAATACGTATTTCTTAATTGAGAAAGAACGAAGAAGCAATCAGAATGGTTGCTAGGTCCAATAACAATAATAATACCAGCATCCTTCACAATGCTGACCTGTGAGCGCATCACCAAGCAGCTCTATAGTAAAGCCGTAATGACATAGGTTACAGATATCTACGTTCTCAAAGCTCCAAACAGTAAACACGAGGACTAATCTAACAAAAATTCTATCATTTGTTAAAATTCATTAATTCTCAATGAACGCGAGACTATAATACCTTAAATATAAAATCACAATAATATAACAAAATATAATTTATATATAGGCATGGATGAAATATCTTATACTAACTAAAGAATAGAGAAAGTGGGTACAAAATTAGAAATAACTATTCCATACACATGGCGTAAAAAATATATAATACCAAAGAAGTAGCAAAAATGAAGTAATTAACGACATTATAAAGAGGCACCATTTACCTAGCAATATAATTCACAATAACATCTATAAACACGGCAAAGTTACGAGGTAGGCATAAACTTCGTAGTGCACTCGACGCCACCGACTCGTAATACAAGGCTTTGACTGTCGCCGCGCATTGGAGACAGGACATGGTCACAGTGGTGACTTAATGTTTATTTTTATTTTTTATTCCTTTTTTTTATTATTAATATTTAAATTCCAAGTTTGTATGTTTGGTACCGAATTATATAGGCATTATAACTCAATTTTAACGTTTTTTAATAAAACTTTAATAAGATTTTTTTTGAAACTTAAATAAAAAAAACAATAACAAATAGCCTTATATATTTTATAAGTAGTGAATGATTTTTCTTTCATATACATAAATAATAGACGGTCAATAAAAACATAACAAGGACACTATTTTAGAATTGTAATTCCATAAAAAATCACCTTGTAATTTGCGTGACGTGGCAACATGCATGACCAATTTACTATTGTTAAGTATATAAGTGAATATATTTTTTTTTACTCGTAGCTAATATATACTCTACATTCTACAATAATAACTACTACATTCAATAAATGTAATAATATTTTAGATTTTGAGTAAGCCCACAAACCTTTTCAATTTTTCCTTGCTCGTCTCTAATTCCAAGCTTATAATAATCAAGTCATGGGATACATAATATGTGCACCTAATCATGTAAGTTTAATTCAATTAGTTTTGTGTAACGAATTATTTTACCAGACTATTGTTCAATTAATATATGTAACGTGGAAGTTTAATAATATAACATATATTTATACGTATGTAATAACATACACATCTATCGCTCCAGTTGAGGTAGAGTCCCTTAAAACTGTCAAAATGTATAAAATTTATCTTAAAATTACAGGCAAATGCTAACATTATAAATTTACAAGCTCTATTAAAAAACTCTACATCCTGTCTTATTCTCTTCATACTGATTGAACATACATATATTTGGCTACCACTATTCTGAATAATAACGCGCCTCATGTGCCCACTGCCTTACGAAGGCCATTCTCAATCGCTATTCGCTGTATCTCGATTGTTTTGCATATCATGCAACAGCTTTTGCGCAGCCGATGCGAAGCAAATTAATGGTCAAATGGAATCTTGCTACTGAAACACCCGCTTTTCTTAAACGCCCGCCGACATTAAGGCGTCTGGCAAATTTACCTGTCAAGCATATTGTGAACCCAATTTCAACTCTATATCTGATGAGACGTTAAAACTTTACAATGGATAATGTGAAAACTGTTTTTGTCCTATAATTCAATTACCAGACGTTGGCAAGTGTGCGATCAACCAGCTCCATCAATCACACTTTAAGTGTATCAAGTTTTTTCAAGCCGCTTGCGCCATCACTGCTTTTTACGAGACCGCCCGTTCAGACTGGCATAATTTGTCAAACTTTTTATTCCGTTAATTGATCATGGTAACCAATAATTCGTTGTGATTGAAGGCATATTGAGGAAATATTAACATACTCATACTACGCTCACTGTGTACCTAAGAATTGAATGTCATTAACGTTTCCTGCACAAGAGTTTCGAGTGTCCATCTTTTCAAGTCGGTGTGCTATTGAATAAATATTGTTTAACAAGTTGCCAAGTGACATTTCATTGCGCGGGCGCATGCCTGCCTCGTCCCACGTCATCTCACCATGTCCACTCTCATCGAACATAATTTATTTTCATTGCGTTTTATGCAAAATATGACAATTAAAATTGTTTTATGAATTCATATACGTTTCGATTAAGATTTTGTTCTGATAAGAGATGTAACGTTTGTGGCCTATGTCATTACGGTTTTACAACGTAGTAGACGAGTCGCTTAATTTATGAAAGCTATTACAAGCAGCAAGCAGGCCTAGTGAGAGCATGCCATGTTCAAACGTTCTGAGTAATATGATGGATAACATTGTAAGCTTATATCGGTGACAATATTTAATTAATATAACTTGTTCTTACGAATAAAGTACTCGGTTTTCATTAAAATACTATAAAATTTGTAATACATAGTTCTATCATAGCAAAAATATTTACTTTACCTAAAGTGCATCTGTACTAAATTAGAAATATTAAGGTACTGTTTTTTTATGTAAGCGGCTTTCAGTAGTTATTAAACCACCTCGTAAAACTTTAGACGCCATATTCAGAGACTTAAATTCCTGTTAACTTAGGTAATATGTTATGCCTTAATTGGTACTCATAACGCATTTTCTAGGTAGTTATTTCTGGCGCTGATTGGCAAATTGCATGGCGCAAAGAAACAAAACAGTAATATTACACCAAATTATAGTGTAAATAAATAATGTGAGAGATACTTTAGAGAAATGAACTGTAAGTTATGTACGTATTAGGAAGGAATTACAGGTAATTGGATGAATATTTTAAACTTCGTTAATTCTTTGAGTAACTGCGATATTTCTTTTCAAGAAGATATAGTATTTACAATAATTGTCATAATTTTGTGTTACATTACGATTTAAAAAAATTAAACCATACATACTTATGTATGTAACATACATAAATCCACGCTATATCCTTTGTAGAGAGAGAATAGAATGTCAAGCGCTAAAGAAAATATTGATAGCTATTACCAACCATCTCAACTAGTAGTCTACTGGAGGTCTTTAAACTTGGTTCATTATTTGCAAACATGTCGACGCTTAGCATGTGTGTTTAACTTGCCGACGTTTTACTTATGACGAGAGAAATTTGTAGCTTGCTTATTTTTTGCGTAATTGCATTATAGGTAACGGTAATCTCGTACAGATTATTATAGACGGTTTCAGTTTATCCAAGTAAACATTAGAACAGGTCCTATATAAAAACATGATTATGATCTTTTAGAATTTTCCTCCTGTATTTATTGTACGAATTAATAATTGTGTTAATTATTTAATTTTTGTATCTTGATATCTTGATAGTTTTATGTAATGTTTTAAAGATCTATATGAAAGGCCGATATTTGTCGTATCCATTCATCCTATAATTCTAAAGTATGTTCCTCCTATATGTACTATAATTATCATTTTACAACGGAATGCTACAAGTGTTAGTAATAGTTACGTAAGACCACCAATATTGGCATCGAAGACGTCTTCAAAATAAACAATGCTAATGAGAGTTGTCTGTCAAATCGTGACTGCATACCATGCTTAAGTTTATGATCATTTTGACTATAGAATTCGTTCACATATTAGACTAGACAGTCGGTTATACAACAAGATTGTATCTGATTTAAATCAAATATCACTAAATTTTAGTAAATTACAGAATTTTTTTAAACACTGTATGTGTGTCTATCGAGAAATAGGCAAAAATGAGAGGTATGAGTACGTGAAGCGCACCCGACTGCCATACTTACTGTATATGATAGTTGGGAAACTGGGCTTTTTGGGTATAACTGCTATAAGATGGCACTGCAGCGTCATCTTTTGGCAAGTAATTAATATAGTGTTAACCGTTTGCTATGAAATTATTATTTTCGTCAACCCTTGCATTTGATGGGACTTACGTTAAAATCAATAAGCGATGACCTACTCTTATGATTTTTAAGCAGTGATATCTATACAGATACCTAAATGAAATCAAATCTGAAACTGTATGTTTGTAACATCAACATAACAGTATATGTACTATTTTTATTGCATATTTACTTAAAGACGGTATTTTGATAGAAAATCGTAATTTTAACATTTCAACCTGACTGATCGTTCCCGCTAATCTCTGAAACGACTGGACAAATTTTGACGGTACTTTCACAGGTAGCTGAAATCACTAGAAGTAACTAGAATTATCATCATCAATAGAAGTTCTATTTAAGAAACTTTTACTGCTACTTTTATTTTAAGAAAAAATTAGGGTTCCACTGAAAAAAAATAAAGTTATCCATGTGGTCCGTCCGACCCGAATGAAGCTAGGCTGAGTTGCTAGATATAAAAAATTGTCTACTTCATAAAAAAATACTCATAACAATAAAAAAAAACTTAGTCCGATTTAAATCCGACAGAACTGGCTCAAACCATGCACATGCTCTTTAAGTTTCATAATTTGTTTGATGCGCGATCATTATTACAGATTGATTCCGATAATGATTGGCTTCCGCATTATTCCTTTCACGTTCATTCTTCAATATTGACTTTGAATTGTTGTTTTGTTTTTAAAACATCGTATCGGCATTGATCAGTTATTATAATACATGACTACTTAAAATATTTTACTCTAGATATATTTCCTGTAACATTTTACACACACATGTTTTAGAATTGGATATTTATTTGATGAACCATTAGTTTTCATCGCCTATTTCACGAGGAAAAAATATGTTCATACATAACACAGTTTTAAAAATTGTAGAGTCTTTCAACATCTTAATATCGACTCATAATAACTAAAATTACATTCAATTCTTGCTACAAGGCTGTAGGTCAAAATGAACGTATATACATAACAAAGTAAATTTGTAATTTGCTGTAAATCGATATTAATTTCAATAGGCTAATCGTTGCTGACACTCTGTAAAGAGCGGTGCAGATCAAAATTACACATTGCGCTACATCACTGCAATTATTTCTTATTTCATTTAAAATATGCAATAAAATGACTTTATTTGATGTCTTGTATAAATGGATATTTAAATTGTAGGTACTTTAACATTTATTATATAAAAAAAATACATTCACAGTTCCTAACAAATACATCTTTAAAAAGTAGAGATAATAATTACAATAATTAAAAATTGTAATATCGCTGATTGTTTAACTCTAATTGAAACTTGCGCGTATAAACAATGTGCTTTGTGCCAAAGTCTTCCAATAAGCATTGGCTGTCGAAAGTCGGCAAATTAAAAGCTACACAGTTATATTTACTTTATTTTCTATAAAAAGACTATATTACATTACTGTGTTAATTTATATTATCAGTATTCAATATCCCTTATCAATTAATAGTAACAAGAAACAGCTATCTTATTTAAAATTTTATATAAGACTATGCGTCTGCATCCCAAGCAAATAAATTTAATATAATTTCCTTTCCATCGTATCTCTCGGCCACTTAATACCAATTACAAGTTAGTATGTTATCTTAAGCATGGCTGACATGTGCTTACAAAGCTTCTGTACGACTTTATCGAAATAAAATTCAGATTGCTAATTAGGTACTAGTAATACAAGTCAATGTAAGATACGTTTATTCCCACTTTATCTTTCTTTATATAACCCATTGTTTATTGAACATGGAAAATATATGAGGTATTAACGTTATTTGTTACACTGTAAAGGTTGATAACTTCTTTAATGTTCCAACGTATTTTATATCCTTCTAATTATAGTGTTTATTGCTTCTTCTAAATATTAACTAACCTTTACTTTATAACGTATATGTACGTGTATTATACATGCTTGTATAGATAAATATTTGCAATTATTATTCATCGTTATGAGGTACTTAAAAAAGACTTAAGTACTCAAAAATATTGTTATTAAAATCTATTTATATAAAGTGTCTTGTTTGTAGTGATTATCAATACAAAAACACACATTTTGGTAACCTATTTCTACACAGCTTGGTACATAGAATTCATTTTCTTGCATTAAAAACGTTCCAAAGTTACGTACGAAATTATGTATACTCGTATATATTCCATACATTTTATCAAATATTCCCAACTTCATTACAATTTTAAATCGAGACTTCACATGTAACCGTAATTGAAAATTGCTAGTGACAGATATAGAAACCGATAAAGATCCATCTGAACCTGAAGTGGTTACAAAGACCCAGACTCGACGAATACGATAAGAATGTAGCTCGTATAGGGTGCCTAGATAGAGTGGCTTGAGTACTCGAATCGGGTCACGGCCTTAATGAAATATGCATGTGGAAAAAACGAACTTTTATCGACATTGCGTGTCTATGTAAGATTCAAATTCTATTAGAATAAAATTACACAAAAAAATAAGCTCATTACTAAATTACATGTAATTTATAAAAGATACTGGCTTAGATAGGTGATCAGACCATAGTCCATCAAGCTGTTCAATTGCGGGATGGCGGACTTCACATGTCTTTCAAAAACTTGCTGGGTTCTCTCAGACATGCAGGTTTCTTCACGATGTTTCCTTTACCGTAAAACAAATGGTAATCATGATAGAAATGATTCGCATGAAAATATCAAAGGTGCGAGACCCGGCATTCGAACCGGCTTCACTCGGTTTCCCAAGCGAGCCTGTTAGCACTGGGCTACCATTGCCTTGTTATTTATATTATGAATACTAAAAACACACCGAAGGAGCACGAGATTAAACGCGCACTACAAAGCTTTGTCGGGGAATAAAATACTAAATCATGTAACTTGTTTCCATATTTCTAAGATTCATAGAAAAAATCTAAACAAAAATTCTTAATCTCCGTGGATATTTAATCCAAAAAAAATGTATCAAAATCGTGATATAAGCTTGTGCTACACGTTTCGATGTATGACGGCAGAATGTTATAATTTTGAAAGTTAGACGTTGAACGAAGAAAATTATATAGTACGGTGTTAATTAACAGTCATTGAGGCTAATTGATAGGCTCATATTAAAGGCAAATGATTAATTCCCTACTCGAAGGCATTTTACTGAAATCCATAGATGTACTAATCTCGTAGGCAGATAAGTTCGTGATCAATATAAATTAATTGGGCTAATAATTTTAATGGAGGTAATAAATAATAATAATGTACGTAGATGCCATCGAAATATGGGGAATTATTTTGCGATTTATCATACCTTGAAAAGACATAAAAATATTACAAAATGTAAATTAGTGCTAGTTTTGTATCAAAATGAACGTAACTTACCAACTTTTTTAAATAAATGTGATTTCAAAACCGTTTGCCTGAACTCTGTGTAAACTTTAACACATTTTAGGGTACCTAATGTTTTTGGTAATTATTTAAATATTAGTAATACAATTATCTACCATTCTTGTTATTACAAAGTTGCTCCATTGAAGTATTGAAAACAAAAGCAAATAACATAACTAAGGAAAAGTCCCTACTTATACTCGTAGCAAGTAGCATTATTTAAAATATTCCAATTTACAAAGTGTTTTATTGACGACTTGCAGTTTGGCCCTTATATCAAATAAATTTTAATTAAATCGAACATTCTCTAGATGACTGCGTCTACCAGAATAATAATTGACAACTTCTTGATGAATCGCTGTAAAATACGCCTTCCAAATGAATAGCCAAAAAACCTTATTAAAATAGCAATAAGGGCGATTTTTCTTCTTATGAGTCAGCAAAACTACTGTACTACCTTGTTATAATATAACTAGGCCCCATCTATCTTTTGGTGGCCCATTGTGGACAGTGGAAAGCTTAATTTGAAATAAAGTGTGTGAGTGATATATGGATAGGTTTACTTTCTTTTAGATTTTTGTTTACGCGATAGGCAACTTAGATAATTCTATAAATTTTTCGTAAAAATCTCGAGCTTCTTTAGTTTACAATAATAACAAAATATCAGTAAACGAACTATGAAATCTATATTTTGTAGGTTTTCATGAAATAGTTAGAAGGTTATTACCAGCACATTCAAAAGCTCCATTTGTTCAAAACACAGTTTTAACGGTACAAACCGAACATTCCTAAGGATTAAAAAAAGACAATTCATTTATTTCCAGTTTAGTATCAGTAACACTCTTCGCTAGGAATTATTCTCGTCCTGTCACAGCCTCTCACAGATATTCAACAAACGACGGCTTTAAAAGATATAGACAAGATAGTTTTATTTAATAACCAGCCAAAAACCACGCTTTGCTCCAATACGTGCACATAGTGTTGCTACAGTATATCAGGAAAATGTTTTTAAGAAAAATGTTTCTATAATACATAATAATAATTCTATTAACCATATACATAAAACTCTTTAGGACCAATAAGGACAAAGTTTTTTATATATTAAAAGATATAGCGGTGAAAAGATAAATGGAAAAGGCTTAGAAAAAAAATTCTTTGATTTTATTTTTCAATAAATATTATTTTGAAACGATCCTATTAGGATAGTTGCATTTTTAATTTGAAATGAGAATTGGATTGCCGGAAAAAATCATTAAAGTGAATCTAACAGACTTCTCTTTATTCCTACATAAAATTAAATCATTACACTGCCAGAAGTTTATATATTAATCCACTCAGAGTACCCTCTGAGAGTTTCATAATACTATTACACCCATCTACAGTAAAAATTATGTCGTATTACATCAAAGTCCTTAGAGGTATTAATTGTTAATCTTCATATAGCATAGAAAGATTAATATTACCTAATTCTATTAACAGAATAATCAATACGATAATACTGTATAGATTATAAAATAACGTCAAAAATAATTAAATCTTACCAACATTAATAAAATTTAAAATAACTTACGATTAATTTATTCGAAATAATCGATTTTACGTATCACAACAAAACAATTAAAATACAACACGCCTAAAAACAATATCGTATCAAAAATACCGTTTGAAAATGGTAAGGCGACAGGATACAGCTGCATGAAATATTAAAAAGTAGAGATTCCATAATTAAATTAGCATCTACGAATTAAAAATTATAAAGCTGCAGGGTCCCACCGACCGCTGTTGGGCGCCACCAACTAACACATACCATCGCGTTTTATGCCCATCAAATCGCCCGATAATTGAAATGAGTTCCTTGTAAAAAGCAGAAAAACGATTATCCGTATACCTTTTAAGACGTCCGAGATACACAAATGGACTTTGTATTAGAATTTATGTCACTTAAAAGAGATGATATAAAAACGCGCCGACGGGTTTACACGCTATAAAAATATGGGAACGACAATAATGTCTTCCCGGTTGTCAATCGAAGGCTTTAATAATCGTAAAACTGTTTTTTCATCTACTCAAAATTTGATCCAAATAGACTAGTGCTATTGGATACAGATATTAATTTAAGCATCGTGGTGCTGTGGCGATACTAAACATCGCATAGCATAGAATCCGTTAATAAGCCCGTTCTATGCTATGGGGAAGAAGAAGACGAAGAAAATGAAGAAGATAATAATTGTTGTAAAATTACCATGTACTTATGAAGCACTTGTCAAATCGAAAAGCAGAATTTAAGTAAAGTCGTAATCCATAATGTTGCGACACTACTTTCTCTCTGTGCTCTACCCGGTCAGGGAAATACCACGAAGTTATAATACCTTACAATCCTATAAACAGGTAAAATTATTTACATATGTATGTAATGAAATAATGCCTGTGAATCACATGAAATATTTAAAAAAATATTATTTTTATTATTAATAGGAGCTACCCTGAGTAACATAAAAAATATTTATGTTGGGACATTGACACATAGCACCATCTAGTTCCATGTTAAGCTACAAGGCTTGTAGCAAGTAAAACAAATATATAATTTTAATACATACTGTAAATAGAACATATACTAAGCATCCATGACTAGACAAGGCACAAACATTCGAGCTCATCACACAAATGAATGCCCCAGCGGAACTCGAATCCGCAACCACTTTCACAACAAGAGAGTCACTACAAACTAAGCCAAAACGTCGCATAACAAATTTTATTCATAAGAATTTCTCCATAAATAAATCCTTAAGTGAATTTGAGTATGTTGTCTATAGAAGACCTATACCTGTCTAAGACCTGTCTATAGAAGAGATGTTTTGTAGAAGAAGATCCTCCTATTCCTCTCATGATTCCTTTATATATTTTTTTTCACTAAAATAAAATCTCCATTAAAATTGCGACAACAGAAACCTTATAAAAGTTATTTAATAATATTAAAATCTACATGGCGGTAATATAACTTTATAATAAGCAATCAAATTAAAATTAAATTAACAAATTTATTATATACTTAGCGATTATAAATATTTGTAACAACAACAATTTATATGCAGTCATTGCGTGATTTTATAACCGTTGCTGGAAATTACATGATTTTTTAAATTTAAACTTAAATATGTTTACGACTTATCGCATTATACGACATTACGCATCTAGTTAAACTTGGGAGCGATAAAAAGTCGATTTAACGGTTGTGAATACTAATAAAATTTGTTTAATTGTTCAAGATTTTATATCAAAATGTCAGATATGGATTTTTAGGTGGAATATTGAAAGTAGAAATATATTTCTTGTGGAGACGCCCCACAAAGTTTCTAAGACCAACTCGACTATCCCGACAGCTAATAACGTGTTACTATAATCGGTAGGTAATTTATATACCGAATTCTTAACGCCCTACACGATTAAAAAACGATGAACTTTTTAATATTCATAATGCGCTTCGTTTCGGTTAAAATGCGGATGCTCAATCAATCACCACTTTTTATTGGTTCACAAGAGCTATTGTGTGAAAGTTATACAAAATATAATACAATGACAAAAAAATATACATTTTGTAAATTTAATAACTTCAAAATATGGATAGGAGCTTAAGATTGATTTTTATACGATAGCTTTTGCTTGCGGTTCCAATTGCGTGTTTGATATAAAAGCTTTGTCCTGAATGATTGAAAGATCAACGCACAGCCTAAACCGCTAATTGTAGAGACCTGAAACTTAGAGGGTGTGTTCTTTGCATTAGGCGTCCGATAAGAAAGAATTTTTCGAAATTCTACCCATAAGGGGGTGAAAAACGAGGGCAAAGTTTGTATGGGACAATCTACTTCAAATTTTGTATAGGTATTCTTTAACAGAATTGTTAAAAGACGTGTTTCGTATTTTATTGAAACTCATCGCCTAACGGGGTTTAGAAGGGTTAGACAGTTGGAGATAGAGATTGTCAGAGATTACAACTTTCGAGCATACAAATAAGCAATGTCCTGTATACAACATAGCCTTTTGGATAATATGAGTGAAAATAACACATGTTGTATACCCTACAACACTAAAATTCGTAACTTCTATAACATTTTATGAATTTTTTGAACTTAAATTAAAATTTGTAACAAATCGAAACGTGTACTTATATTCAATGTTATATTAGGCAAATAATCTCGTCAGTATTATATGTTGAACTGTAGCGTAGTTTTAGGATTTTCCTTTTAAAAATTAATATTAAAAAGTCAATAAATTAAATCTTACGGTATTAAAAACTTTAGGCTGAGTTTACTTTATCAATAATAACCAATATACTACATTATCGTCGACAATAAGACATCAAAGGTTTATCTTAAAAATCCAGCCCCCAGATAAAGTAATAACTATTCATTAAAAATACTTGCGCAGAAAAATGAGCTTAGTGACAAGAGGTGCAAGAGAGAAGAGAGGAAGAAGTTTTTTTTCTAACATTTATTGAAAAACATAAAATTATAATAATAGAAACATAAAAAATATGCAAAAAAACTAGTAAAATATTATAGGCTTTTCCTGACTGATGTAACAACACTCAGACAAATTTACTCCAAGAAACTTAAAAGTTATATATATAATTTTTCAAGTACTGACAGAGATAACTAATAAAAATGAAGTTTTTAAATGTAAATCACCTAAGGGAGTAAAAATGGATATGAAACTTGTTTATACAATTTAATATACTACGTATTGTACCCCAACTATGTTGTTATAATTTAATATTGGTAAATAAGCTTTAAATAAAGACATTTATTATTTTCATTTCTATTTTTTGTAGAAAAATATACGGTGAAGCCGTCACAAGCTTCTAATATGAAATACTAGCGGTGCCCGCGGCTTCGCTCGCGCTAAGAGTGAATAAAATAAACATTTTTGCTTATATACTGTTACTTATAATGTACCAAGGACTGATTCCCCATTTAAAGTTCTGGCCCTCTTAATTTGTATTGCAGAGCATTATTTCAGTGTCACGCAAAATATTTCAATAGAATTAAATTACCCATACAAACTTAGCCACCCCCTTTAACCCCCAATGGGGGTGAATTTCGAAAAACCCTGAAATACGTGTTTCATCATTTGTACTAAAAAGCATTAATTCAAAGTTTCATGCAAAAATGTGCAATAAAAATATTTTTCTCATACAAATTTTGCCACCCCTTTTAACCCTTTTAGGGGTTGAATTTCTAAAAAAATAATATGCCTATGTTCTTTTCATGAATGCAAACTATCTACATACCAAATTTCAGCAAAATCGGTTGGGTGGTTTAGGCGTGAAAAGGTAACAGACAGACAGACAGACAGACAGACAGACAGAGTTACTTTCGCATTTATAATATTAGTATGGATATGTACTATACACTGCTTAAAATCTTTGTATTATCAACGCAAACATTATGAATTAAAGATTACACAAATAAACAATACTAAGCTTCTCCAAATTGTAACATCTATAAACTACATCCTCATATTAAATGAAAAAAAAAACAGGGTATTAATGCTCTGATCATAATCAGAGAGTCTTAAAAATGCTCTTAAAAATATAAGTATAAATACATAAAGTAAAAAGGCAGACAACCTTGTATGCTAAAATGCTAACTGCCGCGCCTCCACTATTAAGGTCAGTTCTAGTGGGCGGACATTTCACTGATTCGTCAAACCGCGACCACTTCTCACTTGCACCGTAGCATAAACACTAAACCTACAATTACGCATATTGGAAGATCACATCAAAAGCTCCGACGCCGAGCTATTACAAGTGGACGAAATCAATGTATTTAGCTTAAAAGGAAACTTTATTACGTGTCAGGCTCAAGGGTACGTACTACTATTTAATTATTAATTCTATTCTTATATTAACAATATTACTTAATACAAAAATTTCATTTCAACGTTAATTAATCCCGTGGACTCTATTACCGCGTTCATCTACATTTTTTCAATCAATTCAATGACTGGAATTCCTTTAAAGTTTTATCCTTTGACGATGTTCCATTTAAAGATTATTTATAATGTGAACGAAAATGTAATCATGTAACCAAAGCTTATTTTTATCATTTATTAGATAACAGTAAAATAGTGTTCCTTTTATAAAATAATAATAAAACTGGACGAACTAATAATGATAAGTAAAAATGTTACGCATTTTTTAAGAAATTTATAATATAGTACGTCCCATGTCACTGTCATAGTAATATTTCCTTTGCACTCGCGATAACAATCATCATACCCTTTCATCCCTTATAGCACCTTCCCTCTTATCTCAAGAGGGACCACCTGAACTCGAACCAGCTGTTTTTAAAATAGTACGCTAATTAATTTATTTTCTTATGAACATATGCCTCATTCATTCTATGACAAAAAACATAAAATATATTCTTTGTATAAAAACCATGTAAAACAATATTTATGTACATTATTTAGTTAACGAAGACAGACGGCGCTCTATCTTCTTGAATTCTAGTATTGTTAGACACTAATTAAAAAGTATAAGACAGTTATAATAATTATATTTCGTTTGTCTTTTTCGTAAGTACCATGTAAGATAATCTAGAGTATGTAGTGTATGTATACACATATGTACATACATTATTAAATACTCTTTATAACGTCCGACGGCTGGGCTCGGACCTCCCTTTAATGCAATAGTACACCTCGCTAGTCAAGTGCAGGTCGACGACTTCACGTCCTTCGAAAATTAATTAAGTTCTCTTAGAGATGGTTTCCTCACGATGTTTTCCTCGA
This sequence comes from Boloria euphrosyne, assembly GCA_951802675.2. Taxonomy (NCBI): domain Eukaryota; kingdom Metazoa; phylum Arthropoda; class Insecta; order Lepidoptera; family Nymphalidae; genus Boloria; species Boloria euphrosyne. The sequence continues at coordinate 4,856,814 of OX637879.1, read as the reverse complement.
ACATAAGACAAATAGTAAATATATCGGAAATATCCCGTATATAAGAGTATGGAAGGCCGGTGCTTGAAGCCGTTTCATTTGGTTTTCAATACAACTAGACTACCATTGATACACAAATACTTTTTCGGCATGTTTGAAGGTATAATGAAATGAAAAAATCTAATGTCATAGATCATGAAAAGTGTGGTTTGTTTCTTTATAAGAATTCAACTAGGCGTGTTTCAAACAAAGTCGCCCACGTACGAGCTACGAGGTAAAAGTTACTTTTCGAGTGCAATGGTACAATGTGGCTATAAAGTGACAAGTCAACAAAGACTTACTCTTTACAAGTTTAATGATATAATGCCCGATGTATTATATGCTAGGGATGCTCACTTTCACATGTTTATTTTAGTCGATTTGTAAGTTCTTTTTGTAAACGAAAATAATGTGTGGTAAGATTTATAGATATTAGAGCTATTAAATATTGTTAATACCATCGCTACCTATCAAAAAATTGAAAAATTTCATAATATATTTTGGAATTTTGGAACGACACGCTTGGCTCAGTTTGTAGTGAGTTTGTACTGCCTGTGCCGGCAGTCGCGAGTTCGAGTCCCGCTGGGGGCGTTCATTTGTTTGATGAGAATATCTTTGCCGGTATTCTGAACTAACGTAACCAAAGGAAGAACGTACCAGAGCTAATTTTTTATGTTCTGTGTAATATCAATGTATGTGGAAGCGCTGCTACTTATGTACTTTGCTACTCTTTACCCTTTTTTAAAAAAAAATGTTAACTATTCTGCAGATGTTTAATATAACTGCCTTTTTAAGGTTAAAAAACGTCTGATTTAAGAAAGTTCATAGATAGATATATCTTTTCTACAGTAGTCATAATATGCATATTACTTAAACTTTTCAATCAGAGCTGCCAACAGTATAAACGATCTCTTGACCGTAATTTTTGGAACTTGACCTCTCACTAGCTCAATACCCATTCATTCATCTTAGATCACAATCAGTTAAGAAAATTAATCCGTCAATTAATATTAGTGGACCGTCGCCTCTCCATTCAATGAAACTTGTTAAGGCCAAGTATACACTTCACTAAAAAACGGACTGGTTGTTTTCATTGCACTTATGACATAAAAACATGTAATGTTTTGATAACAACAATGTTTATTCAAAATGTACCATAATTGGTTAAGTTTTCCGGACACTTTTTGTGGCAAAGTTTTTTAGAGCTTTATTCAGTGATAATTTAGTTAAAATTTATATCACGTTTTTCGCTTTCTGAGGTTATATTTTTTTTGCCTTAATATTATGATACTCGACAAGAAGGGTATAGTTCTGGTAAATAGTGTTCATTTGACATCCCTGATTTTTTTAAAAGAAATATAAAATTTACATTCATAATACATTTTTTTTAATTTTACTCTTATACCTCCATAACCATTAGAATAAGAATAATGAAAATCGATTCACTATTCTATAATAGTTAATATATTAAAAACTCATGACTTTTTCTCATTTTACTCTGGTTTCCTAGACGTTTTATTTTTTTGAGCGGAACTCTAATTCTTTTGCTTAGAAAGTAGCCTAAGTAAGTCTTTATTACAGCTATCTGCCTGTAAAAAATCTCGTCAAAATCAGTCCAGTCGTTTTGCAACAAACAGACTGACAAAAATTGTTTAATTGTGTTTTTCTTATAGGTACCCTATAAAATTACATACACATTTAGTAAAATTACATACACATTTAGTTATTGTATTTATCTATTTAGATACAAAAATGTTAACTATAATTGTACTTTCTTACTCTACCCTTAACTCTCTTACCCTTACTCTACTCTTAATTTAATTATAACGTAAACTAGCAATTCACGCGGCTCCGCCCGCGCCCAAAGGATAAATATTTTATAATTAGAATTTATTCACGCCAAACTCATATAAAAGTGAAAAATAAAAATTAGGTCTAAAAATAAAAAATATAATATGTGGAGAGAGCTACCCTTATAACCTAGGGGAATAAAAATTAGCCTACGACCTATTCTCAGACCTACCAAATATACACAAAAAAATCATAAAAATCGATAACGAACACTGTGACACGAGATTTTTATATATTAGAGATTAATGTCATGAAAAACTGCCTCTTAAATAAATTCAATAATAATTCAATTGCCGTGTATTTGAGTAGTACGTGTTGATACAAGTGACATACGAATTACATTGTTTTGGTTGGTCATTGGCTATACCAATTAGCCATGAATCACGTTGATTGAAATGGATGCGGTAGTTTCGTAATTCATTTAATCGATGTAGTGATTTAAAATGTCGTAGACACATTTTTATACTACAACAAATAAATAAAACTGACAAATAGTTATTAATATAAAGTAACTAAAATGTACCAAAAATTTTAAATTTAGTTATTTTTGTAACAAGTTACACTTAGGCACCATCTAATAGTCAGTAAAATATTTTTTTGTTATGAGCATTGTTATGAAAATTTTAATAAATATCAAGAAATATTTTTATATTTCTATGGATAATTTTTAGAATTTATTTACTTATTTATTCGAATCTCATTGATATATTTACCTATTTAAAAATATATCTATTAAATCGTTAATATATTATATAAACAATGTTTAAAATATTAAACGTCAGTAAATATTTTTATTTGTTAAACTTAACAACTTGCTCTGATGCTCTAAACCAGGGTTTCCCAACCTTTATTTCGCCAAGCCTCCCCGAGCTAAAAACAATATTTTCATGCCCCCCTTAGGTAAGTATCAACAAAAATAAGGAACGCACATTTTATTTATTAATTAAATTATTTATTTTTAGGTATTTTAAATAAGTTAAAAACAGATACAATATATTAATTAAGGATAATGAACGAAAGAATGAATATTTGAATCATTAAGTACTTTTACAAGAATCTAAATAACCGACATTTTGGGTTTTTTATTTTTCTCTCACACAAAACAAATCGGGTTTTCATGAAACTTTGTGAAAATGTTCGTTTTTATGTCACAAATGCACTGTAATTGGCACAATGGATTTTTTGCAGAATCGTGATAAACCCGTTTTAAACCTATAAAGCCCACATCCTCCCACTTCCCGACCTCAAATCACCCGAAATTATTTTTTTCTGTTATTTTAATTATATTTTTTTCTTTTTTAGATAGGTTTCATCCTGTGACTTTTTTTTAAAATTATCTGTACTGGCCTACCATGCATTATTACTTGCTAGAATAGTTTTTTTTATCTTCCACGTTCTTTTATATTTTAAATTATATTTTTATAAATATATGATTTTTAAACAACTGAATATAAAGTAATATTAAAACAAATAAATAAAATCTTCTAAAGTACTAGCTAATTAGATACTTGAGCTTGCATGCTCTGTACCAGTTGGTCGATTCGGGGTTCAGTCTTTGCTAAAGCTATGGTTAAATCGCTATCGACGGCAAGGCGATTTCGCTGCTTAGTTTTTATTAAAACTAGAGCTGAAAAACCTGCCTCGCATAAATAAGTGGACGAAAATGGAATAAGTATTTTTAAAGCAAGAGAAGCAACTTTCGGATTAACAACGAATCGTTTGATCCAGTCAAGAGATGAAAGTCATCTTTCATGGTCGAATCAGCCTTCATTTCTAGAAATTCTTCTTGAACTACGTACTTACGACGCCCCCCCTAACATTTCTCTACGCCTCCCTAGTGGGGCGTGCCCCCCTGGTTGGGAAGTCCTGCTCTAAACTCACTGAGAGACTGGAATGCCAAGTACTGAAAGCATCAAAAAATTGAAAGTATCATTAGAAAATTATAGAACCTTTGTAATTTCCTAGAAACGAAAGCCTATTGTAAAGATATTTTAAAAAAAATCTAAAAGCGTCAATTGGTTAATTATTAGATCAAAGAAATTCTTATAACACCCAAAAACAACACGCACGTGCCTAACAAGCTCAAAATGCTTAAAAAATATTTAAACATATTACGATGTCACCTTCAATATAAATATTTAATTTAAATCAATTGCATAACATGTCTGAAAGCATTCCTATAGTGATTAATACGTTTTTAATACACGCCTACACGCACGTACAGTAGTAGAAAAAAAAGTCTACTTGCTGATGTTGTAATAGTAACACGAAACCTCGTATAATTCAAACAATGATGCCCACTCAAACTATTATTGTCTCTTACTGATTTTATAATCTTTGATATATTAGATGTCTGTGATGTGCGAAATGAACTTTAAAATGTGAATTTTAAGCTGAGGTGTTTCATTTGTATACTCTTGTATCTATCAAGATAATATTTTGATGAAATTATAAAAATCGATTGACTTCTAGCCTATTCGTACTCCTATAATAGTGTACTTTATCAACTGACTTCCAAAAAGAAGGAGGTTTTCAATTCGTTTGTATATTTTTAAGTGGCAAGACCAACTGAATTTTATATGAACTGGGAAACACTTAGAAGTTTTTGAGATAATAAATTTAAACCCTCAATTTCCTACTTCATTGCCCGATTGCCGCAATCTTAATAGAGATTCCAATTTTAATTATTTACAAACATTACATTAAAAACAAAAATAATCCCTTGGACAAGATTGGTAAAAAAATATAGCAAAAAAGTAATTGGTTAATATATTCATTAAATTATAATTTTTTTATAGTTCTGATCTCAAATCGTTCAAAGTTCACACTGAACTCACGTAATTAATCAATGTTAGTCACTCCTCATTATTATGATAATGTAAATAATATTTTGACAAAGGAAATCTTTTAATAATATCACAACTTCTATTAAAGCAAGTGTACATCGTTATAGGACTGAATTTACCAGTAATTTTGATGTACCTACGTCCTAAAACGTAATTCAAACAGTTCATATTCTAATTAGATTGGAACAAGACGCAAAAAGTAATATATATGTAAATGATTTTTAAATGACAAAGAGGTTGCTTAGATCATATCATCAAAAAGTCACGATATCTCAAGTAGAAACCCGAGTACGAGAAATAATGTACAGTCTATTCTAATATTTGCACAGTATAGAGACCTTTGAACCAGGTATTTTAGATAATTTTTAACAGGATGGTCATTTTCATTTTTGACGTATTAACAAAACGTGTTAGACAAATAGAAACCTGTAACATTCCCATACTTAACTGGTGCGGGAAACGTCAGGAATCAGGTTAAAAAGTGTTTAAGGGTTTGTGTATGAAAAACTAAAACTAAACTGAGGTAAGTAGCTGGTGGTACACCACCATGCCTTGAAGACGTAATAAAGTCCCATTTTTGAGTTTTCTCTCTTTTCAATCCTATCAGCTTATTATACTATCAAACGATGAAGTTAGGAAATATACGGTGCATAATAGGTTAAACTTTAATTCCGATAGGAAGATATCGACGATATAATAAAATACAGTCGAATCAGAACATTAAATACTTTTTGAAAAATCTTATTAAAATAGTCATTATTATCCATTCAGTGGTCAGAGGAAAGAATTTTTGTCTGTCTGGAAACGCATTATGAGAAAAAAAAATATCAGAATTCGATAATATTTGATATCATGATAGGGTTATCCGTGTCAACATAAAGATAATTTTTAATGCGGGATAATATTTCATCTGTGAAAAATCTTTTCTAACCCTTAAAGCCTACATTGAAACAAGTAATTAATATTCCTGCTAAATGAGAATTCTTGTTTATACTAATTTGACAGGAAAATTATCTCGAAAATCGAGATCTAGACATAGATACTTTGCGATGTTGGGGTTTCTTTACTTTATTATTTTATTAAATTTTCTTAAAACACACTTTCCATTAACATCACCAATAACTATAAAGTAACAATTCATCATATTTCTAGACGTCGTTAACAATTACGAAATGACCTGTTTTGGATGAATAGAATGAGTGGGTTGATCTTATTAGTTCAAGTTTCAATATATTATGCTTAGGTACAGTTTCCGAAAATTGTATTTTGACCTTTTAAATCGTTGTTATGAGACAGGGACGTCTGTTATAGTTCTTTATAAGGTACTTATCTAATGATTTTAGACATAAATGTTAATTTTATTAATAAAATACAAGTTTTATTGTTCCAAAATGGTACAGAAAACTGTTTCACATATATCATATATATGCGTAGACTGGCTTTAAGTTCAAAAGTAAGCATATTATTATTAACGCCAACAGTCGCGGGTTCGAGTTGCGCTCGTGTGATGACTTACATGTGATGATCTCGAAAATTTGTACTCCAGTCAGTCTAGTCTAGGTGTTTATTTTCAACCGACTTCCAAAAGGAGGAGGTTATCAATTCGTCTGTATTTTTTTTTTTTTTTTTTTTATGTTTGTTAGCTCATAACTTTGAGCTGGGTGAACCGATTTTGATGATTCTTTTTTTATTTGAAAGGTAGTGCTTCCCATGTGGTCCCATTTTAATATTTTCCAGTTCTGAAAATGGCATCCATGAGAAAACCATAAAAGTCTTAAATTTGCATTAAGTATTTGCGCGACAAATGGACGAATAACTCAATATCACGCAAACCGATTTCGATGATTCTTTTTTAAATGGAAAGGGTATACTTCAAGGGTAGTTTGATGAGAGTTTGGTAAGGTTCTGATGATGGGATCCATGACAAAGTATCGGAACTCTTCAATTCTTAGGAGCAAATTACGATGCTCGGCCGAATCTTTTATAGGCTATATGGATATTTGAATCACGTACCGTAACTGATGATGGAAGGTACAACTCCTCAACGGTTAGCAGTTTAAAGAAAATTCTTTCAATATAATACGCAACTATAAACGGATAGTTGTATACTTTCAGGCTATTAGGTTTACCTCATAATAGAAGGTAAATTTTTATAATCATTAACACAATACGTATCTACTTTCCGCAAAAATTTAAAAATAAATTATTTTTAACAAAAAAACAAAAACCGACTTCCAAACTTTATAAATCTAAACTAAAAAGTAGAAAATAATACTTTTAAGGACTTTGTTAATTTTGAAGTCGGTGCCAGCCAAAGCAAAATAACTAAATAATATAAAATTAAATAGATACATATTTGATTAATCTATCAATTTGTAAACATAATCTGGCTGGCACCGACTCCAAAATTAACAAAGTCCTTAAAAGTATTATTTTCTACTTTTTAGTTTAGATTTATAAAGTTTGGAAGTCGGTTTTTGTTTTTTTGTTATTATAATATGTATGTATTTGTCGTACCTTTACTTTACAGTACTAGATAGTACGGTGTATTAATGTCTCTACATGAGTACAAAAAATATTTTTTATTAATAGTTTATCTTTCATAATTAGACACATAATATTAAGCAAGTGACGCGTCCTTGCTTTTCATACACTCTTACTACGTTCTACGTACCTATATACATACATTAACTACTAACTACGACAAATATTATGTTTGTTGTCAAATAACGTTAAATTTCAGACAATTTAACATATCGTCGCGATTTTTCAAACAAACTAAGTATGCAAACATTTTATGTTGATACCAAATTTTCAATACTCAATTTATTTAATTAATTCATCGATTAGCCCACTCAAATTTTAGAATAAATGTCCATAGAAAACAGTAATATAGACGGGACCTATCAAATAACCATACCATATAATATATTAAATACTGGCAAAAATCACCTACTCTACTTTATGGTAAGTGCATCATTCAGAATAAATACATACTATATTATAAATTTTAAAAGGTTAAAAATACAAAAGTTTAACTCTATAATGAGATAAAATCAGCTTAAAAGATCCTTTACAACTTAGTTAGCTAAAAACATCAGTATGACGGGAAGGTAAGAATGACGTTTGGCAAGTCTGCACGCAGGCACCTAGAAGTCGCGAATTAATTAATAAAGCCTCCTGCAGTTATCTACTTGATTTTAAAACTGTGTAGTATAAAATCAATATATAATTGACATAAGCTTTCAAGTCTTGTATCTTCTAAGTTATTTCGTAATTATTTTCGTATTCAGCTCATTTTTTTTTTTCATTTCATTCTACATAAATTAATTGTCCCTGTTTTTATTAAGAATTTTAAAATAGGGATAAATTTACTGAAAAAAAAACTGTTTGTTTTGATTTAAAAATTGCAATGACAAATTTGGAATGTGACAAACAGACGTACAGTTGTCATAAATCGCAGTTACCGCTCAGAAGCCTTCAAAAGATTTGCCGGAACTAAAAGACAAAGTTTATGTCCCTTACATTGATGAACCAAGCTGAAGAGGTCGTAGGGCCGAGTAAGGAAATTGCCATAATGTTTCTATGATTGCGGGGTCGAACTTGACACTTCATAAAGTCAAAAAGCATTGTAAATTCTTACTTCATATAATTATATTCTAACTTAATACCTGTATGTAGGTAAATACAAAATATTGTATGCTGGTTTGATCTACGAGTATTTTACTAACTTTAACTTAAACGAAATTTCCAATTTTATATAAAAATATGGCAGTGGTAGCACAATGGTAACACGCTTCGTAAAGAAACCGAGTGAACCGGGTTTAAATCCGGGTCTCGCACCTCTGACATTTTCATGTGCAAATAATTTCTAACATGATTACCACTCGTCATACGGTGAAGGAAAACGTCGTGAGGAAACCTGCATGTCTGAGAGAATCTAACAAGTTTTCGAAAGATATGTGTAGTCCGTCAAATATGGTATGATACCCCTCTGATTGGAAGGAGGTTCGTACCCAGGAGTGGGAAATCAAAAGGGCTAAATACAAAAAGTTTTGACTTTAAACGAAATTCGCAACCAGTAAAATTATCAAGTTAAACACAATCCTAGATAAAGTAAAAGAAAGTTGAAGCAACATTACATATGTACATATTATGTATGTCGTCACAAACAGCTAGGAAACTTGTCGATATGTAAATTATTTGATTGACATATCAATTGAGTTGAAGAGTCTGGCTACTGTCTCTTTTAAAGACTCCAGTAGTCACATAATATGATTAAAGTTATGAAAGTTTTTGAAATGTTTGTTTAACAAATTGCCTATTAAACGTACTCTTGATCACTTCGAGATTTCAAAATATCTTCATACTAGTGCTGTACATCCATTACTTAATATCTTTAAATTAAAATATACTTACAAGCAGGCCTTTTTTGTAACTTTCTTTTGGGGGCACACTAATCTTCGTAAGTAGTAAGTCCATAATTTTTGTACAGTTGCCACTGTGTTTTGAGTTTTACTCATTTTTTTCAACTTTTTAAAATTTTTCAGTATTTATAACTATTTTTTGATATTTTTGATATTCCCTTTTGTGCCGAGTGCCCCCACAAAAGCCCTGGTTATAAGTAATATATTTAATTCCGTCAGGGGATTCCTTACTAATATTATACAAGTAATAAAACTTAACAATCGGCAATCACACCACAGCAATAAATGTTTTCACATACTAAGTTTACTATGTAATTTTGAATGATAGGAAAACGAATAAAAATAACTTTGCATCATACTTAAGTATTATATTTTATGAAGAGGTAGTAGGAGGTAGTTTCTTTTTACAGTTTCGCTCGCACTAAATAGGTGCTATTTTGTGCTAAATTAACTTTGTTGGCCAACACCATTTGAAAAAATTTAATAATATAAAGTACAAAATATTAAGTTCATAAATTTTTGAATTTATGATATTAATAATGTCAATTTAATTTATAATTAATTGAATAAGAGTAAAATATAAATAAAGCAGTACTCACGTGTATACAGTTAGTAGCATCCAGCACTGAAGTCGCGCGCCGGGAAGCCACGTGACGTAGCGACCAGTCAGCGCGCAGTCGACACAAAATGCAATATAAAGCATACCACCGTGGTGGCCTTCCAATGAATACTACTCCTTAGCTTTACTTCGTCTATTGGTAACTTACTATTGCTATATTCTCTATTGAAACTGACTAGTTTAGTTAAATCGCGTTTATAATATCAATAATTTATCAGTTAAGGCCAAATATTGTCAATGTTTTTCAATTTATTTATCATTTAATTATTCGTCTACTTGTCTAAGCACCGGCTGTCTGTTGAGCTCAATTTGATCTGTTTTGCGAAGACGTTGATCGAGATCACTCCCCTCAGAGCACGCCCCAGCATCTTTATTTTATCGTGACGTTAAAATTGAAATTCGTGATTTGAAAATGTTAATTACAAATCCCCCAATATTGCTTTTGACTGCGTCATTTTCATATCTGAAACAATAAAACAAAAATTAATATTCATTCGTTGGTGCACAAATATTGGAATTTGATTATATCGACACAATACGAAGCATATCTAAGGCGGTCAAGCGAAAACTGTTAGGGCAAAATCGTAAATAAATCACACCTTCACACGAGCCCAAGTTCCTTTGTTTAAACGCTACTAAGGTATACAAAAAACCTTTATTTTTCTCGCAAGCTTCAAATGAAAAAAATTAAGCGGTTCAAGATTGTGCAAGATCACAACAGAAAATCATTAAACAATGCCTCTGCCAGGAATTGAGGTGTTTATTATATCAGTCCACGTTCTTTCCGATCATTCTGCAAAAAAGTATATCTTCAGGTAAACTCGGTTGTCGTTTTTTGCACCCTTCGGGAACTTATTACGTGGGATTTATGTCACTTTTTGTGACGTCCAAGCTAATTATTGTTATCTACTATTCGCTTGACCATAACGTTTTCTATAGAGTAATAATGGCCCACTAATTCTCATGACACCTTAGAAGTCAAAGCGTCAATGGTCCGAATGTTGAATGCCATTGTCCCTACACACAAAGCCACCCGCAATTCCTACTGTGCTTAAACCTTTTTATTGTTAGCCTCGTCGATATCTCATTCAACGCTCACATCTTTAGCTTCCACCTTTATTACTTCCATATAATTTTGTGCACTAATTAACTCCTCTTTTTCGTTTTCGCAGTTGATTACCGTATCAGTAACTCGTTCAATCGCCGCCCAAACAGAGACTAATGGGCTAACAAAGGGTTTGCAAATTAAATTTCGTAGTGCGTATCGGCATGCGGCAAAGGTAAAAAGTAACAATAAAATATCGAATTTAGAATAGCAATCTGGGCGCGGGTCTTATTATTTTAGCCAACAAAGTAGAAAACCATTTACAATAAATCATTTTGAATGCTTTCTTGGTTCCCATGCGTCGAGCGGGCGACGCAAAGGGTGATTTCTGTCTGAGTATACATAAATAAAGGTGAAGGTTTTGTACGGATCTCAGGTACATATGCTCAGCTAAAACTTTAAAGTAACGATTGTAGAAAGTGCATTGAACAATAAACAACTTTATCTAAAAATAAGGTCATAAATAAATTCTGTTAGCATTTGCCTATTTTACTACCTACCTATATTTAAATATATCAATTTGAAGTATTCGTAATACACGCAATTAGGAATAATATGTAAATATATGGGCTTAGTTTAATAATTTATCAGCACTTATACTGTAAACATTTTATTTTGCATGTATGCACTACTCTTCATTACGAACTTCATTATTATTTATTAACTTCAATATTAAGAAATATGAATACATTATAAAATTTAATTATTGACTATTACGAGTATATTAGTGTCATTTTCACTTAAAATTATATTCGACCACGTGACATGATTTTCTGTAGGTACCGCACACAGCACATGATATATGCATATATTTGCATGGTCATATATGTGCGTGTTTTTCTTCGAATTATTAAAAAATATTTAGTTTAAAATTATTCCAGTGTGAAGGCAAAGCACAAAAATATATGTAGGTCGAAATTTTAACAAAGATGGAAAAGGTGTGTATTGTTTTTTTTTTTTTTTAAAGAAAAGATTTTGTTGATGTTCTGCCTAAGTTTCCCATATTGCTAATAAAACAAAATATTTATAAATGTTATGTTGAGCCACTTCCATAGCTTTATCTCCACTACGCGCACTCTTGTGGTCGCGACCACACGTAGTACGAAGTTTACCAAGCGATTAGACGCAGCGGTCTAGAGTCATACCGCTTAATGAAAAACCTGCCTCATTTAAATTTTACTGCTGAGACCTAGAGACAAGTATTGGAATCCGAGATGTAGCTTTATTAAGTTTGAAAACTATGTTATTTTTAAAAAATGTTTAAGAAAATCAGGCTTTACAAAAAAAATAAGGCTTGGATAAAGCACACATTGCATAATAATTCAATATTTTTATACGCCTAATTTATTTTCCAAAGTAAACTATAACTCTACAATTTACATATAATAAAAGAAAGTCCCTCGCTGCGTCTGTCTGTCTGTCTGTTCGCGATAAACTCAAAAACTACTGCACCGATTTTTATGCTGTTTTCACCAATGGACAGACTGGTTCTCGAAGAAAGATATAATATATAATTTGTCAAGTTTTTGTATACATTTACTAGCGGAACCCGCGGCTTCGCTCGCTAATCTAGGGACGAACCCGAGCAAAACGAGGGTGAGTAATAATACAATAATTCACATAATGCAATGTCATGCTATCATTTCGTATATTTGATCCTACTACATCGCTGATAAAATGCAGTGCCACTTAAACACTTTTTAAAACGCTTTAATTTCTAAGAATCTAACTTTGTAAGATATACGTCATACTCATTAGTGTATGTTAAAGCAAATAATTAAGAGTAGCATAAATCAGCGACATTGCCCCTGAAAACCTTGCACTTCTAAAGGCCGTGACTTTAACAACATAATATATTATATAAACGTGTAAAATTATTTAGTCCGTCATAATCATATATAAAAAATGATTATAGGGTGCCAATGAAAATAGAACTCTATTTTCTTTGTAATATAATCGTTTTTGTATTAAAAACTCACTATGGCTGCTTGACCCATTAATTACTAGAATATGCGAACAGAAATGCTTATTTGAAACAAACACTAGAGCTTATTCGAAAGGTAAAGTAGGCCTCATTTTCTATTGATTCGTATGGTATATTTTTCATTTTCATTTGCATTGTTATTGCTGAATACATTTAATAACCTTTCCTTAACTATGTATGAACAACATATTATATATATACAAAATGCTAGCTGAAGCGATAGAATTAAGTAAAAAATTAAAATTACAAAAAAAATGCAACTTTGACTTAAAAAATAATATCTGGTCGTTAAATTTCCTACTGCATGCTATGAGTCAAAGTGTAATAGGATCTAAATAAAATAAAAAAGTTTGCGTCTTTTGCAAAAGTAAAATATCTATTATTTTTTATTCTAATAAGCTTAATAGTAAATTATGTAAGCTTTCTAAGAGTCCAGTCCAGTCATAGTTTATCTGTGGTATATATTTCACCTTAATCCGTCCGTTTCAGTTTGAAGATGTAACAAACACACAAAAACACATGCACACGCTCACACATGCATAATATAACTATATAACTTTCGCACACAGTAGTAGTGCAACTTGTGTATATATAATTTTGTTTGCGTAAGATAACACTCGCCACGTTCCTTCTAAACTTGCAATATCGAAAAATTAATCATTGACACGGTTACATAATGGAGCGAGTCGTCTCGAAAACAACCGAATGTTACCATAAAAATATCCAAACCATTCATAAATCATTGAAGTTTCCACTGCCATTTGGAACTGCGAAAAGTTTAGTATGTACAAAGTTTAATTCTATTTCAACCTAGACCAAAAGCGTTCTTCTACGCAGGAGAATAAGTATTATTTTTGAGCTATTCGTCAGAACCTTGGCGTCGATATACGGTAGACAAGTTAATCTTTTATATAGGTGTTACTCGTATGTTAATACTTATATAGAATTGAATTTTCCTCGATCAGGACTTAGAATTCATATTTATTTTTATACCATTTTAAGTGATGAAATTTGTTAAGATTATATATCAATGCTATATGCGATTATATATAGTACTAAAAATCAAAATTCAACACTTTGTTTTTACTTTAGTATTTAGTATACAAATTTATTATATGTAAAATAGTTGCAAAGGCTTAAAACTGGACATTTTTCAAACATTACATGAAGGGTAACCACAAGTTCTGGTTTCTAGGCCTTTTTATAAACGACCCATTGCTAAGTACGTGCCTCCCAATGTAATGGGGATCTGGCCATAGTCCACCACGCTCGTCAAGTGGACGGACCTTAAATGTATTTCAAAAACTAACTATGTTTTTCTTAGGCGTAAGAGAGAGATAGAACCTTATTTCTGATTACAAACTCAATTTATTTTTCATAATATTTTGTCATATTAAGATAGGAATCGAACAATTTAAAAATAACATTTCACAATTTCACGTATCTACTTGCACAATAAGCGCTCTTCACAATATACAGACAATTTAACCTAAAATATTTATAACTTCTTCTGAACTTTTATAGGCCATTACACTGCTTTACTATGTGCGAGACGTATTAAACATTATTCAGAATTCTTGATTTCAATAGTATGTAATATACTCGTACGAATAATAGTGGAAAAGATGTTAAAGAAACTTGGCGTCCTCATTACAAACGTTTTTTAGAAGTTAGGTAGTTAAGGTTTGTACCTCAAGAAAATCAATTAAAACTCACATAAAAAAACTTTTGTATTGTTTGTCTGTATGTCACATCCTATTTTCTTTACATCTACTGGATGTCGAAACCCGGTACATGTATAGATCAGATAGGCCAATGAATAATGTGTAGTGTACCTATATAAATGAATTCTAATTTTGTAGGTCAATTTAATTTAGTGCATTATATGACACGTCAAATTAAAGAACTACTTAATAATATAATGCATTAAGTAAAGTTATTAAGTATATCTATATCTTAAACAGAAATTGGGCATTCACTCGACCTAAACTTTGCAGTTTCCGAGTCTAAAATCCCGAAAATATGCAATATATTGAATGTAGAGTTTCATATAGCAATGTTCCTATAAATTCGATGATGTACCATCGCGTACGTAGACCAGGGTAGAAGCCTTTAAAAATAAAAAAAGTAAAAAAAAAGAGTAGGATGAAACCCATTGGAAAAGGAGGAGAATATTATAAAAATGAAAGGAAAAATAAATTACGGGCGATCTGAGGTCGGGAAAGGGGAAAGGGGGGTATTTTAAGGGTAAGGAACTGTTTATCTCGATTTTCGGCAAAACTAAAAGTCCTATGGAAAAAAGTCGAATGGCAAAGTTGTAGGTAATAAAAAGATCTAAAACATTTGTATAATTACACTTTTTCCACATAACAAACCTACACTAACTAAAAACTAACTTTTTCTAATGGAAGCATATGATAAGTTAATCAAAATACCTATTTAGAAAACAAAATAAATATCCTATAAACCTTAGTTTTCCCAAAGTAAATTGAACCAATTCTAATGTCATTTATGCATGCAAAAATAAAAATCGCGCTAACAAATCACATGCATATATAATAATTCATAAAATAAGCTTTATTTTTTAAATGCCGATTGTTAAATAATTCAGAACCTCATTACACATATAAAAAGGTCAACCCTATGACTCGAGCGCTGTAGAGCACAAATAGTAATTACGAACAGAGGACGGTAAGGATTTAATAAAGTGCTGAGTGAAGTATAAAATTATAATTGTTAGTACAACATTATGCTATGTAATGTCTAGCGGAGTATTGCGAACTGACGGCGAAATTATGTGCGAAAAGTGCCTAAATGAACACTGTTTCATAGAAAACGTATAAAGACGTGTTAACACTACTGAGAGAAACTACACAACGATATTGGTAGGTTAGTATGGTAATAAATAAAGGTAGAAAAGAATTCGATTTCTCTCGTTTTATTCGATTTTCATTGGTTTAATTATCGACTTAAACAAAGTTGTAGGAGATAACAAATTGAGATTTAATGTATTTAAATATTTAAAATAGTAGAACCCATTAACTACTAAGTTTGGTTATTTTACTTTGAATAGTGTATTTACTAATTAAAAAACTTAGAACTGATTTTTTATTAATTAATATTGTGACTTATTTCTCTTACTAGCGACTTACTAGATTTAGGGAGAGCGAAGCCGCGGGTTCCGCTAGTTATATAATAAAACCTTCCTCGAGAACCACTCTATCCATTGGTGAAAACAGCATGAAAATCGGTGCAGCAGTTTTTGAGTTTATCGCGAACAGACAGACAGACAGACACGGCGGAGAACTTTGTTTTATAATATGTATAGTGATGATGA
This sequence comes from Boloria euphrosyne, assembly GCA_951802675.2. Lineage (NCBI taxonomy): Eukaryota > Metazoa > Arthropoda > Insecta > Lepidoptera > Nymphalidae > Boloria > Boloria euphrosyne. The sequence goes on along the minus strand of OX637879.1, from coordinate 4,840,627 downwards.
ACAGCACCACTATTTTCATTAATTCCTCATCGACAGTACCATTTAAGAGAAAGTAGGTATATCGTATATCGCCTATTGTGAACCCTTTGATTTACAAAAATGTGAAAAAAAGTTTAACACCTAAATGACATTTAAACTGATTTTAATGTAAGGAAATTTACAAACTTGTATGACATTCTTGCAAAAATAACATAAAAAACAATAAATCAAAACAATTTAAATTATATAAATAAAATATGATTTGAACCGGAAACAAGTCGCATTCTTGCAACGTTAAGGAATTGTCACGTAATTTTATTGAATATTTAATATTGCAAATATTGCAGAAAAATAAGCTAACAATATGTGCTAATTTAAACTTATCGATGTAACATAAACAACAAACAAGAAGCAAACTATTATATAGTAATAGAAAATCACAAACATTTTATACAAAACCGTCAAAAGTCCGAAAATAGAAATATGATAGAACTTCGAAAACGTATGACAATTATTTACAGTTGAAAAAGTTTTACACAATAATATCTATATATCTAAGTTATCTGACGGCTAAGAATGTTTATACCGTCAGGTACGTTAACTTTAAAGTTTCCAAACAAACGCAGTTCGGAAGATCCGTTTCAGCAATGGCGACGGTAGTTTTAAAAGTTATTCTATGTGAGTCAATAACACCATTCCGTAAAATATATGGGGTTGGTTTTAAATTCAATTTTAAAATAGAGCTAGATTTGTAGATGGCTGTAATTTATTGTTTATTTTTCGTTAAAATATTATTATTAGTTTCCTTAATACGTCTTATATGTTATTTTGAAGTTTTAACTATCATGTAAAGTAGATTTAATAAGTGAATGTGAAAATTGACTATGGTAGAAAGTTTTATGATTTAAAAGAAAAAGTCAAATTGAAAATTTGGTTAAAATGAAAATCTTTACATCTATGTATATAGATAAATAAAATTGAAGTGTATGTTTGTAAAATTAAGATAACCGTTTTTTACTGAATACATATGTAATAATATACGGCACTTATAAATTTCCTTTTATCATTTGTCTGTCTGTCCGTTTGTTCCCGCTAACCTCTGAAACGGCCGAACAGATATTTAGTTTCACTGACAGATACGTGGTGTTAAAAGGAGGTACTTAAGTTTTTTAATTAAAGTAGTCCTTAACTAAAATAAATATGTTTCAGCCGAACTTAATGTAGAAAATACAAAAAAAAGTTATTTTTAATTATATACCAAAATGTATGGTAGAACATATAAAAAACAATCTCTTAATTTACAATTTGAATTAAGACGAATCCTCTTTACAGGAAAAAGTAAAATAAAAACCCTTTATTAAAATTGAACATTTCTAAAATTAGGTCACATAATTCTTTCTAAAAATATGAAAATACTTTGCATGAAGTATTTACTTTCGTTTAAATTCTACATAAAGTATTGTTATAATTTTTATTATTTTAGTACAGTCAAGGAACAGATACTCTCTAATTAATATTATGTATTTTATGCTTTTCCTGCACCATCTTTTCACTTTCTTACACTCGCGTATCTACGACAGTGTCGTAGACATGACTATTTCCGCTACGATGTGGTTATAGCTAAAGAAATTTAATTACTTAACTAAAACTACTTAGGTGTTGATCTTAAATTTTGCTCTTAGTCATCTTACAAAATCTTTAAAAATTAGTTAATTAACTTTTTTGACTCTAATCTTAGCCACAAAAATTTTGGATAAATTGTATATTTTCCTATATGGCTATAGAACTTTTGAATGCTTATTTTGCTTCGAAAAATAATACCAGTTAAAAATTATTTTTTTGATTTATTTTTCATATTCTTCTTCTTCTTTTTAAAAACAGCATTTAATTGATGTCGAATGTCGAAAAGTGGAAATAATTTTTATTTCCAAAAATAAAGTGACTTTTATATTTTTTCTTCATTTTTTTAAACAAAATATAAACTATGTTTCTAGCCAAAAACCATTTAGAACAAATATAGAGATATCATTATAATATATATTTGGAATTGTCTACTTTTGCAACGTACAGATATATTATTATGAAATATGAAATATATATTAGGATCTAAAATGTTAGGTACTAAAAACTAAATTCCTTTCACTTTTATCAATATCAATAAAAAATACGCTTTACTTTAAACTTAGGCACAACAGATGGCTAAAAGGCCAAAGTAGAGGCACAGTATGATAAAAATGACTTCATTAGTGCGTCGCATTAAGTTTTACTTGACAAAAAGCCTAGGCATGATGTTCTGTAAATTCTAACATATCCTTCTTTAATAGATTTACGTTTATCGTCCTTCACTTACAATAGTGGCGCCACGATACCTGTAATATAATAAATTAATCGAAGTATCGTCGCTAACCGCATTCAATATATTTACCTCTCGTCAGAAACCCGTTAATACGAAATGATAGCATTTGTTGCAGGAAATTAATGTAGCCCTGATTGATTATACCTACTGATTTATTCAATACTTAATGATATTGTACGCGATGTAATGACACTTTTTCTATGCTTCTAACCAAAATTGTAATATGATAATGTTACTATGTAAACAATAAATTAACATATAAGATGCGTTAATGCTAGGCATAAATTATTTTATAAATTAAAATAAAATTACATGTAAAAAAAGAAATGGCATAAAATAGCAACAAACCAAAAATTCCGGGGGAAAAAAATCCAAAAAAAAACATAAGGCACAAATAATAAAAATACACTTCACAACAACATAATCTGTACACCGCACAAATAAAAAAATCTTAAAGCTGTACGAAAAACGCACTTTACAAGCACAAACACTCAACTTTACCCGCTTGCCGCCAGGAACTTGAGAATCAGTTCGCGTAAAGTTCAAGGAAAATATTGAAATAATCGCGATATTTCGCGCCGCGTCGCGTATTTAATGTTAGTAGGGAATTTTCGGCTATTATGGGGAAGATGTGCGCATAGCTGAGGCTTAGAAGAGACTGTGGCGTTATGTACCGCGTTGGTACTGTGTGGCCGATGCCGACTTTCGCCCCGACCGGTCGCCCTACAGCTCCGCCGACCAGTGACGCATCCAGGAACATTTAATTCACCACTCATAACACTTATTTTTTCGCAGGCTTATCTAGCTTTTAAACGGGATGTATTAACAATTTAAATTTCGCACTCTATTATTACTTTGTTTTTTTCGCAATGCATCGGATATTAGAAGTAATAGTTATAATACGATACTGTGACACTAAATTTCAGGGTCACAAAATATAGACTTTTTAGTTTTAATGTACAAATTTTATTATTAATTAACTTATTAATGTATGAATGTTAACCTACATAAGTGTTTGTATAGTCGTAAGTTCAACTCGATACTACGTACGTAAGGGGTGCTTACGTAGCAATAAATGCGTTTTGTTTATGCTGGAATTTTTGCACGCAAGCATTGTTCTGATGTGAAATGAAATAGATATAATTTTATGTATTATTTTTTTAGTTCTTTAAGAAATAATTTCAAATTTTATTCTTTTTCTTTTTCCTTTTTTCCTATAAATGTTTTTATTTAATTTAATTAAAAGTTATTTATAGGCATAACATGAATCATCATGATAATGTTCGAATTGTTGACAGAAGTTCTTACAATTGTTTGTTGTATTCAGAAAACTACGAATCATAATTCGTGGTCGGGCCATTAATAAAATTATTCATGATGTCAGGAATTAACAATGAGAGAACAAGGAAATACAAAATATTTATAACTTCTCATCCTATACACATAATAAACTAGCTTTTGAAATAATAACTTGAAGATGTATAAAGAAAAAATTAGGCCATTATGAATAACAAATTAAAAAATATATATATTTTTGTACCTACTCTACCATAATCATCCCTTATCGTAGCTAACGTGGGCATAACCGTGAAAGTGCATTTAATTGCTAATTGGTAATGCTTTTTCACGTTAAAATAGATTTTAGCTGTAGAATTAGTTTTTTTATAAATTAAGCTTCTGTGAGGGACTGGTTAAAAGACGTTAAACCATTCGTTTGACCTAGATACCTGAAGAAGAGGGAGCTAGTAAAAATAAGTGATATTCGTATATATAGTAAATTGAAATAATGTGCAAATATGTTATTGTATCAATTCCTGAGAGACTATTGTAGTCCTTACATAATAATATAATGTATGCTTCAAAAACTAGTTTATATCTACTGTCGGAGTAACCCAGTTTGTGAACAAGGACCCGTAGGAAGCGGCAGGATGCGACTGCGCCACAACTTGCAGGAACTACTGACAATGTTGTTACAGAGTTGTTTAGTTTGTTCAGGCCATACCATGCTTGATGTACACCATACTAAGTGTATCATGTATGACTAATACGTAATAAGCACGTAATAAGTACCTATACATACAAAAAACGCCTGACTCCTTCTGTGTTTGCCTAAAAATACAAGTGAAAAAGTGAAAAATAATTTACAAGCTACTCTAATACCTACCAAATACACACAAAATCATTAAAATCGGTCGAGTGGTTTCTCAGGAGTGCGACCATAAACTCGTGATACAAAATATTGATTTAGATAAAAATATATAAAAATGATAGCTTATATATAACAGTAAATCAAAATTTATCTAATCATAATAAAAAATTATATTTCTAAGCGAGAGAGCTAGTTTAAATATTAAAACCATCCGTATTATACAGGTAACAATAACTAAAAAAAGAAAAAAACGCCCGCAGAAATTTAATAAATGCAGACACGTTAATAAACGTTCGATATAAGTACATTATTTCAACACTTTATGATTATTAACTTTATATTCGACATCAAAATATGTTTGTCTGATATGTGACCGCGGCGTCACATACGTTGCTGCTAAGAATGATTACAATAAATATAATTTAGATGCTTATATTAGTTAGGAAATTATACAAGCTATTCTATTCAGTTCCACGCATATTCTTATTTTTGTATTTTGATTTTTCATAAAGTGTTCAAGTAAAAGTTCTCGTTTGGTAAATCAACTAATGTCTCTAAAGTATAGACAACATTGCCAACGTTAGGTCAATTCCATTGCCCGCGGGGTAACGCAGGGGGATGTTATCTCCCCGATTCTGTTTATCTGTGCATTGGAGTACATCTTTAAAACGCTCGATTTCACAATATTAACGGACAATTTATATACAATCTACGGTTTTCCGATGGCATATTCTGTATGGCAGATCAATAAAATGTAATCTGGAAAAATGGCAAAAAGCCGATTATTATTTTCCTATAACTCAAATATTATCCATATAATTCCAAATTATTATCTTTTCATTAAATTCCTATAAAAGTTCTTACGGTACATACATCAAAAAGTCAATTTTTCAAATTTTTGTGCGTCTGTATGTCTGTCTGCCTGTTTGTTCCAGCTAATCTCTAGAACGGCTAGACCGATTTGGACGGAACTTTCAAGCGAATGTTATAAGGAGTAACTTAGACTACTTTTATTTTATTACAAAATTATAAAAATCGTTAAAATTATTTTAACTTACGCCCAGCGAAGCGAGCCGGGTTTGCTAGTATAAAATAAATTTCAACAAATGTACACCCAACAAAAATATACAATAACATATCGTTTTCCACAGAATTACTCTTATTTAAACCTTGTGGGTTAAGTCATAGAATATTCATGACATTCGTTACTGCACTATAAAACAATTAGGTACTTATTAGCAAAGCACTTTTTATAATATAAAATAAAATTCTATAAGCACCAAAAAGTATTTGTCCGTTGTCCTTTTTCACGTAGCAACCGAGCAGTAGGCGAGAAATCACCGTATTTTCTGCATAGAGATGCTTTTCCTACTAGTAATTAAGTGGTTGGGATATTAGTATATGACGTGAATGACTGAGGAACATGTCGGGCACAGTTAAGATATAAGCGGAGCTAAAGCCGGTCCATCGTATTATAATATATGTATTTACAATTTCTATGCAAACAAAATTTCTATATGAATAGTATATTTATTTTACACTCGATTTCCTTTAACTACTTAGTAACAAAAGTAATATTAAATGTTGAGAAAACCCTAAAAACAATGCAGGATGTAAATTCTATAAACTAAATGAGCAGTGATCTCAAGATCTCGCGAACATCTCACTCGCCGAGCAACTTAGCTACCGTTTGTACTCGTAATAAACAGAAATACGATACCCAGGCCTACGGCATTCACAGATTCTCGATAAGAGGATCGTTCGCCTTATTATTTACAATCTATGTACTTGCTGGCTCTTACGCCAAAATCAACAGAGTTTTTATTACTTATAACTAGGTAGTTATCACGGTTTACTTTACGTAATTGACTGGTATTTTAAATATTCTTTAGTAAAATTAAATTACACTATCTATGTGCCATGACTTTGGAACTAGATCTCATTATTCCTTACATCCAAATTAGTTATATCTAGACCGAACTCACATTGAAAGTTTCTTAGTTTTTTTGAGTGATTACGTATTTTTTTGCTATTAATCATGTTGTAACAACAGATAACAATATGTACTGAGAGTCGACAAATGTTCGGACAAATATTTGCTCTTGAATTGCAAATTCGGAATGCCAATATAGAATCGCATTACAGATGCAAGCACACAGCTGCAGAATTCGGTTCCTTTATTAATTTATTCATTTACCCTTCACGCCCCGAAACCCTTAATAGTAAAGGGTTGTGCCGCGTGCGCTCGATCCATCATTTCGCTGACGCAAAACAAATTGATTTGAGACCACGTGTGATTTGCTAATACAATGAACCATTTATCAAAATCTCAATAAATATACACGCGAAAATAATGTCTATACCCTTTAAATAAGCACTAAAATACATTATACGTATATTTATTATTGAATTTTAGCTCAGATTATCTTGTACCTACTGTAATTTCATATCCATAACATAATAGTGTTTTGGTGATCTGCAGCCAAAGTCATGCCGATACTCATTATGCCACTTCGGCATTGGTTTATCTGAATAGCATCTCTGTTTTAATGAAGGCCGGAATGGAAATTAAAAATGCGTACAATTTAGCTAGCCGCCAATAACATGCGTGTTTTATTTTATTTTCAAGATATAATTAAGCCACTTGTCAATACCAGATATAATCAGAATTGTCTTTATACATTTTTTATACTATCGTCTCCGAGCTGAGGTTTAATAATTGGTCGTTGATTTTATTGAAGCTATTATGAAGTAAATGATCTGGTAAAATTTTAAAATGTCACAAATTATAATTGAACGGTGATATCAAAAAAATCATACAATGCATTCACGGAATGGTTTCACAAATTGGCTCCATCGTCACGGCACCAAAAATCATCGATTGTATTACAGTATTATCGAAGTTCGTCGGAAGCCCGAGGGTGAAATCGGAAGCGATATGGTTTTTATTTCCTCCCTACACTATCTTGTATCGACTCCCCAGTGTCACCACAATGGGGTGTTACATTGAAATTTTTGATTGATGTTCTTCGTTAGTTGTTAACGAAACGACTCTAAAGATTAAATTTTATTGACGCACCTCCTTTCTAAACGTATAAAAGTTTAACAGTCAAAATATTTTTATTATTACTATAAAGTTTTAATCTGTTTGATTGTTAGAAAATTGTGTAATTTTCCTTTATGTCACATTCACGCATTATGTACTTGTCTTTGGTGAATGTAGGTAAAATGAGTTGATGGACTACGTTCATTTAATTAAGACTTATAATAATACATTCGTATACGCATTTCTTATAGTGTATGTAATTTAACTCCGCTACAACTACATTGTATATTTTTGACAATAGAAAATATATTGTTACACAAATAAACTGTTTAGTTTAATCTTATGAATATTCAATTTAAAGCTTTATTATACACATCACACCACGGTAAATGCAATTTAGTATTAACGTTAAACGTACATAGAACTATAGTACCTATTACCAAGTAACTATCAGATTTTTATTCTATTTTTCCATGGACAATTTAAAGTTTCTATACCTTTATATGGGAGTGCTATTCAAATTGATAAAGATGTAGGATGGAATGAGCTTGTGCCAAACCGGTCCGTTTCAATAGAACCGTGGCCTTAGGGAGCTATTGTTAACATTTTAATTGGCATTAGTAAAATTATCATAAGGCAAGGGTCATAGCGATTTAAATATCTAGCAGCTCCCTGTGTTGAAGCGTAATTACAATGTTGATATCACATACTCTACAGTAAAATAAAATGACAAAAATTTCATCTTAAGTCTTATCGACTTAGATTTTTATATTAGTTTAAATTAAAAACAACGCAGCGTCTTCTTAAATAAAAAATATTTCTAAAAAAAAAGAATATTTTGCGCTACAAAAAGCTTCTTAGACGCATGACTTGACACTCTCTTGACCGAAATACTCAGCTTCCAGTCCCAACATTTTTGTACACTAAACTTTTTATTATATGACGCTAATAAATTAAGTGCGCCGTAAATTATGATTGCAGCATTCACACATTCTTTTCAATTTTCCTCTTATTACGTATCCATGTATTATGCAAAACACAATAAAAACGTGATCATTCTGTAATATCATATTCAACCAAATGAAATAACATATGAAAATAAATTTCGGAGCCAGCCATAAAGTGAATCAAATGGTGTATTAGCGGGCTAGCAATAAATTAAACATTTATAGTAATATTAAAGATCAGTAAAAACTCAATAAACGAGTTGAGCTTTAGATATATAAATAAATATTTGTGAGTTGTTTTGTGGACGCTATTCAGAGTTCATGTATTACATGAATAATTATAGATAACACAAAATGCATACAAGTATCTTTATTACTTTGATTTATATGCGTAATTATTTTTTTATCCTAGTCCAATGTAAGTTCATTTAAAAGCACAGATGTACAGGCAAAACATTTAATATTACTATAATATTGTATAGAATTGAAGGAATATCCTTTGAATCGTTTAGTTAGATCTATCACTAGTATTATTTTATTTTTAAACTATTAATTCACACACTGATTTCTCTCAATTTCTCTCAGAACATATAACACTGCGTTGCATCATATTTAAACTCACCCATATAATGGTAATATCTAAAGTCACGAACTTTCATACCAATAAAACAATATAAAAGCGTATTGACAATAATTTATTCAAAACAAGCGCCTGGTGTAACGTGGTGCCGAGATCGAGCGCAGCAGACACGGGATAACCGAATTTATTAATTTAAATTTACAGTTCACATATAAGTAAGCAATAAAACGACAAAATTAATATATTCTATAATTTTAAGGGTTCAATCAATGCTCTCGCACCTTTTCTTAATTTTGAATTTAGCCGATATTAAAATTAATCGAGGCGTTCGAAAGCATGCCACTTTCGAATACTCACGCATTCCTCGTTACTTATAGATGTCGGTATTCTTTTCAAATTTAAATAAAATTTTGAAAAGTAATGTGGTTTCTTACATTCATGACGGCTCTGTGTTACGGCGTTTACAACCAAAGTCTATGGGAAGCCGAGTGGGCGGCGATAATCTAGTGATTACATGGGTATTATCATCTGACAAAGCAAAGAAGCATACGTAAGTTGTATATAAATATAATTATTTTGTAGTATAATTCATTTTTTCTAATAATGATAAATTATTTGTCAATAAATTTTCATAATGTGGTTTCCTTTTAGGTACTTACTTTTTATAAATAGTAGATAGGTTCCGAAGGTTTATATTTTCTTTGAATTTGATATGTATGAAAATCGTCTCATACATTCTAAAACATCAAAATAACATAAGTTAAATGTATTCAGTCTTTTTCTCAACGTCCTTTTAACGTCATTACTTTAAATACGGTTTCCTTTAATACGAGAGGGATCAGGTCATAGTTCACGACAATGGCCAAGTGCAGGTTGGCGGACTTTACATATCTTTTGAAAACTTCCTAGGTTCTCTCAAATATGCAGATTTCACCACTACTTACGTTATTATATCATCATCATCATCATGATATACTATATATACTATATATCACTTACGTTATTATATATATTAAGGAAATTAATAATTCAGAGTTAAATATATAAAGAATACATTTTACATAAATACTTCATTTTTTAAAAAGCAGTACCTTGCGCCAGCGCAAGTCATCGTTCCTTTAAGTGTTGACACTCGATTGTTTATTCTCCTGCACAAACAGTTGCACAGACTAATTACATACAAACATCACCTCGCATTCTGCCTGGTACTTGTTAATATATATTTTTATTCAACCACAGACGGCCTACGTTTCATTGGAATATTGTATATCCCGTGTAGATTCTCAAAATCGATAAATCAATACTAGACCACAAAATTGGATTTTCCTTATGTATTTATTTAATATTTATATTTATTTTATATTAAATTTTGTCGAAATTTATCTTTAAGTGGCGGTTCTTCGAAAATTTAATTAAGCTTTCTTTGAAGTATAAATTAAATACGTCTAAGGCTAAGACTTTGAATAATATGCTTTAGCTGTACATTATGACTATCATAGATGTAGCCCAAGTGAAGCCACGGGTTCCGCTAGTAAAAGTATACAAAAAGACAATTGTATGCTAAGGTTTTAACCTTCCTCGAGAACCACTCTATCCATTAGTGAAAACAGCATGAAAATCGGTGTTTAGACCAGTGTCGATAACTTTTGAGACCAAAAAATATTATAGTAGGATGAAACCCCTTGGAGAAAGAAGAGAATATTACAAAAATGGAAGGAAAAATAATTTACGGGCGATTTCAGATCGGGAAGGGGTGGTGTTTTAAGGGTAAAAAACTGTTTAGTTTAAAGTCCTATGAAAAAAAGTTAAATGGCAAAGTTGTAGGTAATAAAAAGATCTACAGTTTTTGTATTTCCACTTTTTTCACATTACCTCAAAATTTATGTTAAAAATACAAATAACCAAGTTTTTGTTTTTTTTTATATTTTACAAAAAAATGGTTTTTTACGAAATGTGGTGAAAAATTACCTTTTTATGTTCTAAATACACTGTAATTTTTTTGATTTAAAATATTTATTTTTTCACCTTATTTTAACTTAATATCAAAAAAGCAGCTTTATAATATGTAGTGATTCTATTAAACGATTGAAATAATCATTAAAATAATTGAAATAAATGCTTTAGAAATTCACCCAATCATTCTCAAACCAAAGAGGGAGACTGAAACACATTAACAAATAAAGAATTAATTCACATCGTAACAGACAACAGAATCGATATTTTTCACAACTATCGTGTATTGGTGAATACTTAGTTGTAGTGAAATATCGAAAATTTTTCTGAGAACTGTATGAGAATTTCCCAAAAAAACACGCTGATCCTATACAATAGTTAGTAATGGCAGAACAGTTTTTCTGCATAATATTACATATATTCAAATATTTTCAGTGTCGTGTCCCTAATTGCAAACGCAAACTTCCTTATTTTACAATCGTGGCTTTATGACTAACGAATAGCGCACACTGTGTATATTACGATTAATATAATTAAGTATTATCTTAGGTAAATTTTTAATAAACCAAAGACCTTTAATGATATAAAATTATATAATCGTCATATTGATTTCAAAAATTAAATCTGAAACGTAGCAAAACAAACTATTAATTTTTAATTTACGTAGACGTGTAGGAATAGACAATAAGTAAAAGTTAATCATTAATAATATACTCTCAAGCAAATTTTTTCATTAAATATGTAAGCGTCTTAGATCACATCAGTGTATCTCATGCTCTAAACAGAGGCCACAACCGACACGTAGAACAAGCAAAGATGATATAAACATGACTGCATTCGTATGCGCCTAAAATGAAGTAACGGGAAATTTGTATGCATATTGTAACAGTCTTGACGTATTTTACTATTCTACTAAAAAACTAGAAATTCTGTCAAACATATTATATCTATTCTAGTAAAAAATTTATGCCAATATGTCATACTAATATACTTAACAGAAAATTCCATACCATCCATTTGACTTTCATCATCATCATCAGCCCTTTTTAACGTCCCACCGCTGGGCACGGGCCTCCCTCAGTACGAGGGGGATCAGGCCATAGCCTACCGCGCTGGCCTAGTGGTTTTCTCAGACATGCAGGTTTCCACACGATGTTTTTCCTTCACCGTGAGACAAGTGGTAATCATAATAGAAATGATTTATTTATTTTTAACTTTAATTATATTTAATATTCCTTATCTGACTTGTATAATAAATGTATTATTCCTATCATAATTGCCCTATTCCGTCAAAAAAGTAAGAATATTGTAATCAACATTTTTACTTTCTCGACGAAATTATTATATTGTTATATTTTTTTCCCTTCTAGCGATATTTTTATCCTTTTTTAGGGTATATACAGTACACCTCGTTTTATGAACGCACCAGACACGCGCATCATGAACGTTCGCCGTCTTCGATGTAGGTCAAACGGGCGTCGAGCACGTCGCGTCATAAAATCGTGTGCATAATAATGTCCTCCCGACCGATTCCAGCCACGGCGGCCAATCTAATTAAGACTAGCCATCTGCACAGGAGATATCATAGTGCACACAAGTGCACTTTCTGTTCATGTCACTCTCATACTCCGGAGAGACGACTGCTCGGCACGACCAGTGAGAGTTAAGGCGTAGGTTCGACGTGACGGCTTTACGTGCTCTTACACTACCGCAGTTCAGCTAAAATAGTTGTTGAGATGTGTCCATAGACCCTTAAAGAATAAGTCCTACAACGCAATAAATGCACGTGTTTTCCCGATTATTCTATGGTACTAAAATTAAATATCTAAAGTTTACAATTAAATACAAAATTAAATTTACAATTAAATACTAAAAACTTTATAATTAAATACTTTTAAGGTAGAAAAATATTATACAATTTAATATTATTACATTTTAACATAACTATTAACATTTGTATAATGTATAGTAAACCTATTCAAACATCTCGAATATAGATCAAATAAATAAGCACAAGAAAAGAACATGTAATATTTGCGTAAGTTAACAAAATAAACGACGATTTAGAATTTACCGTTACATCATTTTATCACGGCCATGCATTTCCCTACAAATTGTTATCGGAAATGGCGCTTGAGTTGTTACAGGAAAACCCTTATCTCAGGCAGAAGGAATGTCGAGTAGCCGACTTAGAAGGTTGTATCAATTCTACGAATACTATAACGTGCAGATCTATAAGTGACTAATTACGCTTATCTTGTATTAGTTCCAATTTGAATTATCATTTTAATATATTCTTGTACACGTATACTCTATAGTCATAAGGTTACGTGTAAAATTATATAGCCCAGCCCGCTTCGCTGGGCGTAAGTTAAAATAAATTAAACGGTTTTTATAATTTTCTAATAAAATAAAATTAGCCTGAGTTACTCCTTATAACATTATCTATCTGCGAGTGAAAGTCCCGTCAAAATAGGTCCAGCTGTTTCAAAAATTAGCCGGAACAATCAGACAAACGGGCAGACAGACAAACATTTTTCTTTAACTTTTACTTGTTGTATCCCTTGGAAAAACTAAAGTTTAGTGACAATTTTTTAGCCTATTAAATCAATTTATAGCATAATCTTCATACATACTACTAGAAATATCTTAGACTAACGCTAAAAGGACAATAAATAAATACCAACCACTGTTGAAATATGACAGAGCACATCACAATAACACGTTACGGCAATTGTGTCTAAAAACAAGTTATGTCGACACGAGAGTGCTTCTGATTCGCCAGTCATGCCACTTATACCTCCAGGATACATTCAATGTACTAGTTCTGAACCCGATGATGCCCGCGATTTCCTTTTGAAACTATAAAGAATTTTTCAGAGCTCCTCGAAAACCTTTTTTTCGGTCTGTCCGTCTGTCACCAGGATGTAACTCATGAACCGTGACAGTTGAAATTTTCACAGATGATGTATTTCTGTTGCTATAATAACAAATACAAATAAATCAGAAAAAAAATAATTATTTACGGTGGCTAATAGCAATAGGTAGACGCTTGAAATATTCACAGAATAATATTTAGTTATATATTCACATTAGAAATACATAATTAAATTAAAACATTTTTTTTTTGTTATTTCTTGTAAACATATTATAAGCTAAAAGGTGTCTAACTATTACGTAATCGGTGGAGAAAGCTTATGAGAGAGATAATTTTTTCAAAATATTATAATATGTACATTTTACATATATACAGACATTCATTTATTGTAAAGGTTAGGTTTTTTATATACTATTGAAGAATTGCAATTATACCTTCTAGGAAACTGTTTCTTTTTATTAATAACAAACAAAAATCCTATAGTTATTTTATATAAAATTCATTAAAGATAAAGATTAAGACATTTAATTAATTATAATAATTTAGCTATAATTGACCTGAATCGTTTATCGGCAGGGGAAACCCCGTATTTTAATAAATTGATTACAATATTCTATGAGAATTAGATTAAGACATAGATATATAACACGTACATATTATAATAATGAGACGAAATAGTTTCTTATTTTACTTTCCTATTACTTAAATCAGTAATTTTCAATATGCAAACATTTAATATAATAAGCAGACCATCGGTCTGACTCAAGTGTCAGCGATTATCTAATTTTAATTTCAAACTTAAAAAAAGATGAGTTAAAATCATTTAAATCGTTACTTTATATGGTTATTTTATATCTATCACGTTTCAGTTAGAAATTAACTATTATAAACTAATTTTAACATATAGTAGGTATCATTCGTTCTAAAAATAACTATTACTATGGTAAAAGATTTATTTGTAATACTTTATTCATTGGCACTTCTGACCGCTCTATTCATCGTTTCGTATGAAAATCTTCTTCTATTTCAGCTATCAAAGCAGAGCATAAACGTGTGCCACATATTTTAAAAGCCTTTTCTATCTTATAATATTTTTATACATATTATAGTAGAATTTTTCAATCCCTTCATGCTTGAGTTACTCGTTGTATACCTACTTAATAATAATTTTATAGATGTAAATAAGGATAAGAAGTTCCAGGACAGAGTGTGCTTGATTTGAAAACTTGTTTAAGAAATGGCCACAAAATATACACATCTTTATAGAAAATACAAGGTAAATGACAAAGATGTAGTTGAAAAATATTCTTACGCTATGTAACTAGAAGTATTTTGCAGTCGCAAATTAATTCTTAAAATAAAACTAATAATATTTCAAACAAATATTTTTATTAACGAGCACGACACGCGAGTTCACGCGGACATAAACAGTATGTGGATGCCTTTATTTGCAAGTTGCAAATACAAAGAGATCGATATCATTCAACTACGCAAATTATCCTTATTTATCTTTGTCTCGAGTGTATGTTACATATTATCTAGTACATAACTTGGTTATCGGCTGTATCGAATGAAAATAATTCTGAAAATAGCATAGTTGAGATATTATCTATAGGTCTTTTTTACACATTCCATATATATTTTGAAAAAATATTGAATACCTACCAAATGTTACTCTATGAAAAATGTCTACCAAATGTCTATTAAAGTTATTTATGTATAATGTATAAACTATCTGGTATCCATAACACATCAAAATTGGATGATAGAGGTGACAAGAACGATAGACCAGAATGGAATACTTTTCATAAGCTCAGTCAAAACTGAATATAAATTGTTCTCTTGTGTCTCTTATATTTAAAATATAAAAACAAAAAAATATATTATAACAATTTATGTTTTTATAAGGTCACGTCATAAACTGTTAGTTAATAAAACTACGGTTAACACCTACGACTTTCGGGTAACGACAAACTAATTAGTTATTTTTTTTTTTTTTTTTTTTTAAAGTTGGGAAACCCTGTTACGGGTACCCCCGACTTCCCCAGGGGGTTATGTGGTGACTCTCCGGACGCATCCGGCATACCCACTAAAACCCAACTCCCAAACCCCTGCCGCCATGAATGGGACGCCACGGGATCGCTTTCGCATACAACCGCGACGCCCCGACGGTTGGCCGAAGCCACCACCATGAGGCCGCCCTAAAAAGGGCAGCCCCATTATGGGAAGAATTTACAACCACTAAGGACTGTTCCGAAGTCCACCCCGACCATCCACAGGCCAGAGAGTCCCTGGAGCAGCCCCAAAAAACCACGACAGCAGGAGAAGGGGATGCGGCAACGCCGACACTCCCCCTCCCCCGCTTGGCCACGACCGCAGAGGGCGGGGAGAACTGTGAATTCCTCCCACCCCCCGCAGCCCAGCCCCACCAGCACCGAGTCCTCCCCGACCACCCACTGGCCAAAGAGTCCCCGGTGCATACCCCCTACGCCCGAAGGCACACCCTATTAGCCCGAAGGCACTCCATAATAGCCCGAAGGCACTACTCAAGATGCCCGAAGGCACACCCAGAGACGGCTGCAGGGGAAGAGGATGCGACAACGCCGACACTCCCCCTCCCCCGAAACCGCCCCTACCCCCCAAAATGGCCACCAAAGGCCCCCGCCGATGGGGCCGCTCCCAGTCCACTCTGCTAGTCAGAGAAGTACCCAGAGCGGCCCCATCGACCACGCTCCGCCCACCTAAGTAGGCCCCTCACAAACGGCTGCAGGAGAAGAGGATGCGACATTGCCGACATTCCCCCTCCCCCGCCGCCCGACCACGACCACAGAGGGCGGGGAGAACTGTGAATTCCTCCCGCCCCCCGCAGCCACAGCCCCACCAGCACCTAAAATACCCCCCAGCACCGAAGGGAGGAGGGACACACTCCCCCCAACGTGCAAACCCCTCACCAGACGCAGGACCACCGAGGTGGCCCCGCTCCAGCCGCCGCACCGACAGGCTAATCCCGCCAGTACGGCCCGCACAGTGCCTCCTATCGTGAAAACGACCAGAGGCACCGCGCTGCCTCCAGGAGGGAGACAACGTCCCCCGTGACGCCGTTCCCTCCACACCTCCAGAACCCCCCCCAAACCCCCCCCCCCTGGCTGTTGGTCCGCGCCGGATTGCTCCGGTACCACTCGCGCATTTCCCCCTGCAAGAGTAGGCCTACGCCAGGCATCTCAGGGGTCTTCCCCCCCTGCAAGAGTAGGCCTACGCCAGGCATCTCAGAGGGTTTCCCCCCTGCAAGAGTAGGCGCAGGCCAGGCATCTCAGAGGGTTATTCCCCCTGCAAGAGTAGGCGCAGGCCAGGCATCTCAGGGGAAGCAGTTTGAGTGGCACTCCCCTATCCGCCACCCGGGGACGCGTCCGGTAGGAGTCAGCCTCTCCCCCGGAAAACTAATTAGTTATGCGAGCTTCGTATTAACTACCATTATATTTCGGCAATTCAGCTATCTGTTAAACTAATCTTCGTTATCAATTATATCGTCCAATAGAAAGGGCTATAAAGTAATAGATTTTAGGGCACACGAGTAATAAAATTAGTTTGGGAATTCTAACGCACGCACTTACAATGCACAAGTGAGATACGATACCATCTATGAAATTTTTGACAAACTCAATTAGAATAATAACGAAATATACTTAAATATTCACTATAAACTATATTTAACACTTGTTCTTTTAAAATATTTTTGATATTCACACATATCTCACACAAAACTTCGTTCTATATTTTTCCTAACCAAATCGCATATTTTTACTAACTTAATAACTTTTATATCTGTAGAAACTCCAATAATCGATTTCCATAACCACTACCAATTATTGATGTAAATATATTATAAATAATGATATTCAGTAAAACATCAGAACACATGTTCGCTATATAACAGCTATAAAAGCGTCACATTGTTAGGATACCAGTAGTGGACTATAACATAAAACCGATAGCCCAATAAAAACCATAAGCTGACACGGTATTTATCTCTTATGGCAAAGATGAGGCAATAAAGTGGTTCGCAGTGGTAGGCGCCAGCCCATACAATTGTGTTATAGGAGAGTTGCTTATGATATCGTTTCGTATATACTCGTATTACGGCCACCTGGACTTGCTATTTTAAATATTTGGAATTATTGTTAGAAAATTTGTTTTACTTTACCTATATTCATCTATTTTATCTTTATCTATTGTAGGTAATATCATATTATATACAAGAGTGTTTATTACTTTGCACTTTTTTCATGACTTTTTGCATAGTATATGTGTTATATGGTGACATAGGTACTTTTTGCTGTGTGCGATATTGATAAGATATAAAAGGTTAATTAAGTAATATTATATGCACCTTTAAAAAGTTATTTAATTTAAATATAACTTAATACTGAAGGTCGTGTTTTTACATCTTGTATTTACTTACTAATTTAGATTATCTAACTTCCAGGCAGATGATGTCTTGTCCAAATCTTAATTATTTTATTTGTGTTAGAATAATCCAATAATATACTACAATTACTTAATTTTTAATATACTATTTAATATACAAAGTTTTAATATATAAATCAGCTCAATACGTCCAGTCATTCTAAAATGATGGAAATTGGAAACCAGTTAAAAGCATTTTATATTTATATTAACAGAGTTAATTTATTTAGAGATATAAGTGCATTTAATACGCTAAAGCTCGTGAGTTTAATTTCAATTTATTTTCGAAGTTCTCGCTTAAGAAACCGGTAAACATAATCTGTGAAAGTTGTAATTTTACCTTAATTTACTTAGAAAAACATTTAAATTATTATTATTCCAAAAAAACAATTTTAAAACCTAAACATAGATGACAAATGAGTAACTTCTCTTTTAAATTCGGTTAATGAATACGGTCCATACATAACTTTTAAATGGACAAGAGACTAATCTCATTGTATGTAACCACAGATTATACAGCAGTTGGTTCACAATGAATGTAAGTAATTCATATAATTCATCCTATTTCAAATCAATAGCAAATCGATTTACCTCCATCGTCGCCATTCATTACACCCCACATTCAAGCAAAATGACCAACCATTACACCCTAAATAAATCGGAAACGTATAAATTCAGAGCCAAATTGCTCGATTTCCGTATAGACGACTCAATTCGCTACAGTGTAGACAAATCTTTTGCCAATTACAAATAATAGTGACCGACAGTAACACGCTAATATAATCTCTATGCGTAAATCGTTGAAATTGAAATAAATCATCTGTTCAACTAAACGTACATTTGTGAGTTGACAGTTGCTGAACATTGTAACAAAGCTAAATACCAAAATATGGGATTAAATTATGGTGTATTGAGAAATGAGCTTTAAGGGAAATCACATAATATAACAGTGAATAATTCGACGGCTGCTCTTTCATTGAAAATATATTGTAGCCACGTGTTACATACTACAATAGGCGTATTTTATTTTATTCTATTACAAACTAGCAAATCCGGCCCGCTATCTGCGAGTGAAAGTCCCATCAAAATCGGTCGTGTCGTTTTAGAGATTAACCGGAACAAACATACAGACAGATAGAAATTTTAAAAATAGATTTCTCGATGTAAGTGCCGTATATACTTTCATATGCATTTAATCAAAAGCTGTTAATTTGAAATTAAAAACAGATACTTCAATATTATTTATATTTACTGATGTACTGATTTACAAAAACAAAACAGATTTAGTATTCAGTTACACAATAATGTTATTCTAGATAGACAAAATTATTTTCAAGTATATTTTTCGTCACTATTGATTTTGGTAAGCACGTTGTTTTTGTTGACGAATGTAAATTTCTACGATCATTACCATAAATTAAACAAACAGTGACTTGAGTATTTAACATTTGCTCAAAACATCCTACTATTTGAGATATTTATTAAAGGAATGAAGTCGACGCCTACGCTGATAAAACACAATTATAAAATTAGCAATACCATTAAAATATTACGTATTGAAGGTACCTACTTTGACCTTCTACATCGACCAATTTGACTTATGTTGACTTTGCTAAGCATATAGCGTCGGATAATAATGTAGCCTTAATTATATTCAGACAGTTTACATTAACGGTTTTTGTATTTATTTTACACATACTTATCCCTAGATATGATATGACGACATGAATATAATAAATGTATAAAAATGACAAAATAATAATAAAACAATTGATTACAAAACAAAAACATGGATGAAGTAGAGAGAGAAGAAGTCTTGCTTATAGCGAGAATTTATTATACCTTAATATAGTATTTTTGCTATTTAATATCTATATAAGAATAAACACGCCTTATATTAAATCAGTATTATATTAACTTAAGATAAATAAAATTCTCAAATTTTATTTAAGTTAACCGAAGCAACAATATTAATACAAAAGTATTCCTATCAATAAACCTCACAATATTAAAAAGGAAATCTCATAATATTACGTCGATTGAAGTATGAATATACAAACTTTTATTTTATTGTACACCTAGAAGCTTAATGACAGTGTGCAGGAACCGCTAGGAATTGTATAGACTGTGAGGCAGACAGCGCGACGCTAGACATAGGAGCTTTTATACTGACTTGAGAACGTCGTCGTTAAGAAGTAGATATGTCTGTCTCTTAAAGCTTTATCATTTGGTTAATTTTTCGTTCTGAATCATTTGTGATGCAGGCAGAAAAACATAACAATTCAATTCAATTCAATTGTTTGGTTTGCTTGCTTCAATGCGTGCCAGTTGAGCACAAATTATTTCGCCAATGTCACGTTGAATGGAGGAGTCACGTTCGAGATTGGCCGGTGAAATTTAATATATTCCACAAAAAGACTGGATTCACAGTATTAAGAAAAACGTAACAATATATTACTAATATTGTCATTTATTTGTCTGTCTGTTTAATTTTGACACGGAAATGTCCACCATGCGAAAAAGAAGAAGAAGGTCATTTATTCTATTAAAAGCCAGATAGATACAAACCCAAATGTGCAACCAAAACATTATATTATAAACCGAATCGTATTAATATGACCTTATATTGAAGATTATTATGCTAAATAAACATACTGTGTAACATGCAAATTAGATTTCAATTTAAATCTATTTCTCTAATAACTAAATTATAGTAATAGTTGCGTTAATTCGTGTTGAGAACATCTAGACAAACCAAGGCCCAAGAATTGAGGAAGTATCACGAGGCTATAAAAAACTACAAATTACTATTTCGAGATCATTAAAGATGGTCGTGAGCGAAATCAATACAAATAAAGCGGTACGCAAAAACAAACACAAAAAGTAATGAGCAGTCAAACTAGATCATTTCCTTACCAACAGTTACTTTAATAGATTATTACGTATAGCCATATGTAAAAACATAAAGACGATTATAGATTTAAATAGGTTCTAGTACGTATTTATAAATAAGTTCCTATTAGATTTACATAACAGACAGCCCTAAGAAATCACACGCAAGCTACGAGTATATATGCCAAGAAGTATACTACGTCTCTCCCATAAACTATTTTTAGTACATTGGTAACGCGTCCACTTGGAAAACCAAGTGAAGTGAATTAAAATTCGGGTCTCATACCTCTAAGTAAATTACTATTACGATGAAGGAAAACATCGTGATAAAGTTCAATTCCCAGGTAGGTTAGTATAGATTAATCAAGTATATAGTATTTTGTGCGCAAGTTTTTTACGTGTTGACACGGAAAACTGTGATGTTTTGAAGACAAAATTTCTAAAAACTACAGAATTTCCCAAAATATTTGAGATTTAGATTCAGCTCAGGTAGTATTTTATTATTTGTATAGATCCTTAAAAAATCACACGCAAACATTTCCTTCAGTTCTCTTTGCGAGTAGATAAGAGATAGTTTTACCCGATTCTTAACTTTCTCTAGACTCTATATGACTCTAGAGATACGTGTTTCTGTACATTGGAACCTTATATAAAATTGGTTCAATTATAACACCAAAAGACACATCACTTACTTATATAGGGATTAATTATGCAGTATACATACATGAAAAATCTAATATATAAAAATCTCGTGTCACAGTGTTTGTTACCGAACTCCTCCGAAACGGCTTGACAGATTTTTATGCTTTTTTTTGTGTAGGTACATTTGGTACGCCTGACAATATAGCGAAGGCTATTTTTATTCCGCTAGGTGATAAGCATACCCCGCTCCAGTTTTTTTTTTATTTACATATTTTTATATTTTTTTATGATTTGGCAACAAACATACTATTAAGCCTAAATTTTCAACTTTCTAAGACCAATCCCTAATTTTTAATAGCGATTAGAATATATAATAATTACCCGACTGCGCCCGAAGGAGGGTAATGTTTTTCGAGAGTAAGTATGTATATAATTGTTTGGCACGCTCTGCAGCCTGAACGGTTCGATGGATTAAGCTTCAAAGGTGTCGTTAGATTCGTATTAATTGTAGAATTGAGACCAGGTATAAATTTTTAATCACAACACGACATATTTTAGGATTTTTTTCATTTCAAAATTACACAGAAACACAGTTGGGTTTTTTAGTTTTTTAATTACACTGACTTGTATTTAAATATAATGTCTATTGTATTTAAGTTGTATTTAAATATATATCTGCATTACATAATTCGTTTTTTTTTAATAAATGACAAAGTAATTATGAAAACATTTCATTGATTTTTGAAATTAGCATATTTATACTTATTATGAATACGGATGCATATTGCACAAACAAAGCGGATGCCGCACGATTGCATCCGTAACAGCTAATACATAGAACATCCTTAAGTAATCGCGAGTAATTATAGTATCTTGACGTACGTCTACACGTGCAATTAAAATGAAGATTTTATTATTCGCTATTTTTTACCTTTGTCTTATACCTATTAATTTTATGGTAAGACTGGTGACGCACCTTGACGTCAGCTAGATTTTAAATTGACATTTTTTCTAAGTAAATTTAATTAAATGCTTGTACATTTTTAATAAAATACATATATTAATTGAAAAATTATAACAGGTATGATAAACCTCTAAAGTTTCTAGTAGTAATGCAATTTTTCCATTTACTCTGTTTCATTTCTATCTACTGCGTAACGAAAACACATATTTAAACTACTGATAATGATGGTCGATAGGGACGACTCTTTGTAGCACAAGTCGGCATTATCGACCACCATCATCAGCTCATTACCAGTTTGGTATACAATAACAGACATAATATGTATTGTATACAAAATCAATCAGTATGATATAATGTGTACTTACAACGGCTTATCTATTATTTCTTACCATACCTATTATTAAAGCGACTATTATATTATATTACTAGCGACTAACCCTCACTTCGCTCGTTTCGTCCTTGGGTGCTCCCTGTAAAGTTTTATGTTTGTAGCACAAACAATGAAGCTCTTTCATACAAACTTGCGAGAGCCCTTAGACTTCCTTAATCCGGCCCTAGTCGGCCATAAAATACACAGCACCCACGGAAAGCATAAAACAAATATTATAGTAGAATACAGAAAAAAATAATCAATTTATTTTGGATTGATTAGATGGATGGAGCATTTCTAAAAAAATAAGTAATCTACTTCGGTGAAAACTTACCTGAATTAGTAACTAACATCGCCTACATAAAATCATTGCTACTCTGATAAATTGCCCGCATAGCCACAAAACTTGATATATTGAAATCAATGGAAAAATAATAAAACTATTTGTTAGTCGGCTTGATATCAGAAGCCAATAGAATGAGAAGCACAGGAGTTGTGTTACATAAACCGCAACTTCGAGAGCTTCGATGACTGGCGCCGTATCGTGTTCACTGTTCTCCAATGTTTCGATTAGGTACTGTTAAATTGTTATTACAAATCATACAATAACTTAAATTATTCGGATTTTAGCGGATGCATTTTCATTTTAGGGCCCCGACACGGCGGTTAAAATTACAGTGCAGTAGGGCCTGAAATTTAAACGTAAGACGTTTAAGAGTCTAGAAAATCATATTTGGATATTAGGTATGAATAAGTGACATAACTTGTTTGTTGTATTATCGATTAAGATTAAGTTAATTTAATGAACACTGAAATGAAAAAAGTTGACTCTTTTATTATTCTAGAAAGTGAAAAACTTACCAGTTACCAATAAAATATATAAGAAATATCAAAATATGAATATTGCTTTTATCTAACATTTTCAATCATAATAAGAGACATGAAGACTCCCACAGCATACTTAGCATGGCATTCTAAAGCATTTTGTTTCCAAAAATCCGGACATAT
Source organism: Boloria euphrosyne (assembly GCA_951802675.2). Lineage (NCBI taxonomy): Eukaryota > Metazoa > Arthropoda > Insecta > Lepidoptera > Nymphalidae > Boloria > Boloria euphrosyne. Next base: position 4,816,399 of record OX637879.1, on the reverse strand, counting down.
CTATTCATATAACAAAATTCTAACTTAGTTGAATCTGTACATTCATTATTTTTTGGAAATTCTATTTGAAATAGTCATGATTATCGATACAAAGGCCGAATCTATCGTTTTTAAAATTTGTGTAACCGCATCACGAGGAAATCACTGGACGGATTTTGATGAAATTTTGTATGATGATAGTTGGTTCCCGGGTCAATATAAATGATACTTTTACGGCAGAAAAATATCTGATTTCTGAGATATCTAAACTAACCTTCGAAATGTATCTCTAGTACGTCATAAAATTAAATAATAAATTTTTTTTAGTATCATTCATATCTTAAGTAAAACTATAAAAGTAAAGTTACAAGTAAGAAGCCTCATTTATTATGATATACGTAGAGTAGTAAAATTTAGGCACTTACAATATAATATAATTGAAAAGTCATACTCATACTATTATACATTCTTTAAAACAAGTTATTTACTACTTACTCCAGATCAGCATTTAAATTTTAATCACTATATTTACGGACACTAAACCAAACTTGTCATTACTTAAGTGAAATAAAATTGATTGATAGGTGACATAAAGATTTAACGCTTGGCAACCAGTCAATCAGGCCGGTCCAACTGGAATTTTGTCAGCTGATCTGATAACTCTACACCTTAGCTTTTACTTCGTAGCTATTAATTGCTCATTTAATTTTTAAGAAGACCTAATTATATTAGAGCAGTACATGTATATTTCGCAACTAGTTACTATTATATTCAGTGCTGATATTTTTACATCTAAACTACTATTATTATAAAGAGAAAAAAATGTGTTTTGTGTAGTTGTAATAGATAAACTAAGAAATGAAAAATGTTTAAGTCAGATGAATTAAAATACGCAGATAGAGACCCTGGAAAGGGGGGTGGAAAAGGGGAATGAAATTTTGAATGGGGAATCATTCATTTCCCAAGTTCCCTTACCAATATACTTATAGTCTATACTTTCTATACTTTACTAACCGTTAAAACGCACCTATATAGGGACGAACTCGAGCGAAACGAGGGTGAGACGCTAGTCTATTATAAATCCCATTTTTCTCAATTTAAACCTATATAATCATTGTGATTTTTTCTCATTCATCTATTTGGTGATGAATAATTATTAGAGACTAGGCTTGTAGATGACTTAAGTTCTTGTATAGTTGATACAGAAAATAAAAAAGCAGTATAAGACCTTAGAACATTTGTTAATTATAATATTCGCGTATATTAATCTAAGAAATATTATGACAGTGTTATTATTGAAAACTATAGACACTCGCATTATATAAACCAAATTATTTATTTTATATGTTATACATACCTACATAATACATATAATTCAAAATATCAATACGGTCCGTCATAATAAACAATATTTCGAATACGTCGAATATCGATCACGTTCGTACGGGTGTGTAACAGAAAGAATGTTTACGTTCCATTGACTTTCCTATTTTTATTCTCGTAATTGAACATTGTTGGAATAAAAGAATAAAATTGAAGAAATCGAAAAAGATTTCTTTTGCTTTTATATAGCATTCAACTTGAACGATAACAGCAAAAGATAAAAATCTGTCCACAATGATTGGATTTTTAATCTTAAACCAATATCGGACTGTTAAACTTTATATTACAAGTAAACGTCTCTATTACTAAATGAAAATAGGTCGTTTAATCATGTCAAAAATAATCTTCTAATGAGATATTCGAAATAAGAACGAGTACGAGGACGTCAAATACTATTTTTTTCAAGACATTAGGATGGGAATTGAATTTTTTACATTATAATTTCATATACCAGGTTCAGTCAAATTTCATTTTTGGGTGCTTTTAAGCTATATTTGGACACGTTAGGCGTGTTATCAAGATTCAGATTCTTGTTTTAATTCCTAACCAACGAAGTTCTTTAATTCCTAAAGAACGAACAAAATAACTAACAAATCCCTTAACATAAATAACAAAATGAATAACCTTATATATCCAAACATAAGGTATTCTGAGTAGAGGATAACCCATTTTAAATTAGCCTTTACTACATAACTCGCAGACAATTTGCAGGTATACGATCCGAGCAATTAATGGGGCATATGATTCGATTTTGTAAATTTTTATCACTTTGTTTTGCATCCGTATGGAATTCAATTCGAAATGTTTACTACACAGAAATTTGAGCGCGACGTAAACAACCAAGCGTCTACCGTAGATATCGGTTTACATAAATATATTTAGAGTGCGTTCGTCGCTACCTACGTACAGAAACTTTGGCGATATTTTTGTATAATCACAGTTGAAAATAACTACTACGCTAGTGGAAAATTGCAGATTCATTGTGTTTGTTGCGTTTACTAAGTTTCTAACATAATTATTTTCAAAATACAGTAAAATGTGATATAGCCTCACGTAAATTTATTGTGTAATGTTTATAATAATATATATGTATGTACGTATATGTACAGTGTACACCAAAACAGTGTACATATACATCAATTAGGGTTATAACTTATAACAAAAGAAATAATAATTATTATATTAGATTTTATTCTACAATTTAATTTAAATTAATTTTGATACTACTACTACAACTTACTACTTTATATTAACATCAAAAATTATCCATTACATTCATAAATAGCGTTTAAAAGGGAGTATAAATCAACGCAGTCAACTTCTCGGAAAAATAGAGTAGAAATAAAATGTTTTATTCAATACAGTTTCCCATTCCACCATAAAATGAATTTACCGATGAGTCCGCATCTGTCCTCTTCATTTAATAACTGGGTCTTTTGCGTCTATCTGTATTCATCTCATTGAATAGTTATTCAATGAATTTAGTTATAATTCACTGAATATTGGAGAAATTTTCAATATGTCGGCATAATATATAGATATGTTTTTTGTTACGTATATTGTTATATTGTCGGAGTACTAGATATTTAAATTTCTTAGTATATGACTGATTTTAAGACGATATATGTTTGTATGAGCTTTTTCATTTATGTAATTATTTTTGATGGAACATCCTATAATATATACCTATCTCACACTCATGCACATCCTGAGGTTCTGCGCTCTAGTCACGCCAGAGGCCAAGTTTAATTGATGAGTCTTTCTGTTTATTAAGCCTCAATATCTGCCCGGAGTTGGGAAGGTGGCGTTGTTATCCTCGTGCCTAGGACTGCGCGTAAAGCACGTAAAGGCCCTGTGCCTTAACTGTCACCATTCGTGTCGTGTACTGCTCCTACTGGAGTATGAGGTGACAGGAACAGAGAGTGCACTTGTGTCTGCGCGTACACTTTTGCACTATAATACGAGTATCTCCTAAGTAATAAAACTCTGACCCTAAAATTCGAATTATTTTTAAGTGGCATTATAGTCAGTGTAACTTTTTAAATAAAAAGTTATTACCTAAGAGCTTTTCCCAATAGCTTTTCTTTTATTGTCAAGTTTGTATTTAAACGGTTATGTATTTACTCTCTTTACACATTACAGCTTGTAATGAAACTGTTTACTATCTATAAAAATAAAATATAAATGGTAAAAATAAGGCGCAATTTTACTAAAATACTTTGCGTTTTTGACACATTTATGCGTTGTAACGTGGAGAATAATAAAATTTCTATTCACTATAATACCAGGATCATAGCGCTTGTAACTGTACCGAAATATCAGAGAATCTCAAAATTAAGTATTTACTAAACATGGTTAGGGCAGTGGTAGCCCAGCGGTAACAAAGTGGGTTCAAATCCGGGTCTTGCACCTCTGATAATTTTATGTGCGAATCATTTCTATCATGAATACCACTTGTCTTACGGTGAAGGAAAACATCGTGAGGAAACCTGCATGTCTGAAAAAACCTAGCAAGTTTTCGAAAAACATGTCAAGTCCGGCAACCCGCACTAGGTCAGCGGGGTGAACTATGGACTGGTCCCCCTCGCACTGAGGGAGACCCGTGCCCAGTAGTGGGAGGTCTAAAAGGGCTGAAGACAAGACAAACAGGTTTCACCTCATAATGATATTCAGTAACAATTATATTTAAATACATGACATACAACCTTAATAACATGTGGTCAGCCGTCAGACATACCTATCATTCGTTAAAAATTAAGCGCATACTAACTTACTCGGCATAATGTAAAAATGAAAGTACCTGCGTTCTGCATGTCCTATGAAATTATCATAGTTTTGTAAGTGTTCTAAAAATATATTACAATATGCTATAAGAAAGCCTATCTAATATGTATACTTACATTTTTCATGATATTATATTGTTAGCTGAAGATCAAACCTAAGAGCCGGTGGTGGGGCGATATCTTTATAAACGACCGCGCGCTGCATTTCGCTCTCTTTTCGCCACCAGACTTTCACGCACACGGAAGTTCTGCCCGTTTGAACAGTCATATTACCTAGTCTCTGATATTTGATTAAGTTAATGTTAAGTCACTAGTAAATTATTTCGTAATTGTTAATTCTTTTAAGATAAGTTTCTCATGTATTGTGATTTTACTATTAAATTAAAACTTCATGTCATAGTGCATAAGTTATTTACTCTTTTTTTTATTTATCTCACCTCTGATCCCTAAGATCAGAAGTGGGATTCGAAAACTCGCGTGTTCTAGTTCATACATCCTGATTTGAGGCGTTTTTTTTTGACTGTTCAAACAATCGGCGACATACTTTCCTCTTTGTGCATCTACCGTCATTTAATAAAAAAAAATGGTTTGTATACTATACGTAAGTAAAAGGCAATAAAATACTGTGGTTAAGTGCAACGACGGTTTTGGTGAGTATGTTCCATTTTTTTTATTTGTGAATACATTTAGCTTTACTATTGAAACGGTTCTATTTTGTCGTGACTACCGTCTCACTTTATTATTTTCAATTCAATTCTCTTGTTAATTTAAATAATTTGTTAATGGTTTCAAGCGTGCCAGTTGAGCACAGATTACTTCGCTTTATTATTTTACCTGACCTTTTAATACTTTTATTTGAAATACGTCTAATTTAAGAATATCTGTTGAAAAACATGCCTAATAAAAAGCATAAAAGTAGAAGCCGCTCGCGAAATCGTAGTTCACGTTCTATTCAAGGTGATTCACGCCACAGACGACGCAGCTCTTCTAACAATGTTTTAACCGAAACAATGCAACAAATTTTGAATAGATTGGCGTCACTGGAGGAGCAACGCCAACTGTCTTCGCCACAACGAAGGGAGTCGAACGGCCGTGCGCCCGCCGCGACAGTAGCTGAGCCTGCGACGCCGATGCTGCCGCCGCCGCAATCGGGTGCGGCCGAACCTGTGAGCACGCCTAAAGGGCGTGTGGCGCGGTCGGCTTCAGTAGCATCACCGGAGCGTCCTACGAGTGCCGCGGTGGACAATTTCAGCGTGACCGATCGCATCGTCGATGCGATACGATCCATACATATGCCGGTGAGATCTAACCTATCTTATTACATTTCTAATTTCGATCCGAATGTCAATGATATCGAGACCTGGTGCGTGGAGGTAGACCGTGCTAGGTCTTCTAATCACTGGAGCGATAATGAATGTCTGTCTCGTATTGGTAATTGTTTACAAGGGGATGCTAAAACGTGGCTTAATGAATGGGTTACGAACGACCGCAGTTGGAGTAACTTTAAAAAAGAGTTTAAGCCTTTATGTCCTAGAAAACCAGACATAGCGAACATTTTGTACGAAGTAATGAGTACCAATTCTGATAAGTTCCTTACATATGCCGACTATGCTCGTCGGTCCCTCTTAAGGTTACGCATTGTTAGAGGGTTGAGCGATGAGCTGATATCGGCGATAGTAATACGGGGCATTACTGATCCGCAGATCCGCGCGTCGGCTACTAATGCTAAACTAATGCCAACAGAGTTAGTAGAATTTCTTTCCATTTATGTTAAGCCAATTTTCTCAAATCCTAGAAGCACGAGTGGATCTCGTCATGACCGTTCGTCTAGTCATAGGGTAGTTGATCGCAAACGGCGATTTGAGTCCGGTAGATGTTTTATATGTGGTAAACATGGACATAAACAGTCGAATTGTTTTAAAAAACCTAAGACGGCTCCTAGTAACAATACTAACACTAATAGCGATCAGAAAACTTTTGCGCTTCAAAATTCAACGATATCCGCGCCTTGTAGTTTCTGTAAGAAGCCTGGCCATAAGGTAGAAACTTGTTTTGCAAAGATAAAGTCTGAATCTCGAAATACAAACAATGTTAACTTTTGCCGAGAAAATCTTTATAGTAAACATAATGATATTGTAGTAGCCGTGATACAAGGTATACCAGTAGATGTTCTTATCGATTCTGGTTCAAGTATATCACTAATTTCTTCTTCCTTGTTAAAACATTTTAAATATGCGTGTAAGCCTGCCTTTAGAATTTTGAGAGGCATAGGTGGTCAAGAAATAGAGTCAACTTATTTCGTAACCTTGCTAATAGAATTTAGCGAGATAACTTTAGAAGTAGATTTGCATGTGGTGTGTCCGGAGTTTATGAATACACCTATAATAATCGGCACCGACGTCTTGAATCGAGAAGGTGTTACTTATCTCCGAACTCGTGATAGGCAGTATCTTACTTATGAGTCTAATATTAAACATGATGTTTTAGTTACGTCACAAACCCCAATTAGAACCGACTTGATTGGCGTAGAACTAGAAAAGTTGGTTGACGTAGTACGCGAATTTTCAAGGTTCTTTATTGATGGTACGGCTACTTCGACCGTTACTTCCGGTAGTATGTCCATTAAATTAAATAGTAAAGTACCCATCTATTACAGGCCGTATCGTTTATCATATACAGAAGTTTTAAAAGTCCGTGAAATTATTCGGGACCTTATTGAAAAGAACATTATACGAGAATCCGAGTCAGAGTATGCTAGTCCAATATTGTTAGTCAAAAAGAAAGACGGGTCGGACCGGATGTGCGTAGACTATCGCAAGTTAAACGAGATCACGATAAAAGATCGTTTTCCGCTTCCACTAATAGACGACTGTATTGATCGATTAGGTAAACATAAGTTCTTCACCAGCCTCGATATGGCCACCGGATTTCATCAGATAAGGGTGAACGAGGACTCTATACCGTTCACGGGATTCGTCACACCGGAAGGGCATTATGAATATCTGAAAATGCCTTACGGTTTGGCGAATGCCCCTGTCGTTTACCAACGAATAATCTCAAAAACGCTTCGCCAGCACCTTGAGTCTGGTGAAATCCTAGTGTATGTAGATGATGTCCTGATATTAAGTAGTACAATTGAGGAGGGTTTGACGAGACTGCGAAACGTACTTAAGACTCTCACAAACGATGGGTTTTCTATTAATTTAAAGAAATGTTCTTTCTTGTCAACTAAGGTAGAATATTTAGGACGTTCTATAAGTCAAGGTCAGGTACGACCGAGCGAACAGAAAGTTAAAGCTTTAATTAAAGCACCTATTCCTAAGAACGTTAGGCAAACTCGTCAATTATTAGGCTTGGCAAGCTATTTTCGGCGATACATACCCAATTTTGCTCTTAAAACTTCTCCAATTTCTAAGCTTACAAAGAAGGGTGTGCCATTTACTTGGGGTAGTGAACAGGAAGAAGCACGGCAAGAAATAATCGCGCAACTTACAAGCGAACCTGTCTTAGCTATTTTCGACCCCAAGTTACCTATCGAAGTCCACACGGACGCCAGTTCTATCGGGTATGGTGCAGTGCTTCTTCAAGTTCATGATAACGTACATAAACGAGTTATAGGATATTTCAGCAAACGAACTCAGGGTGCTGAATCAAGGTATCATGCCTATGAGCTCGAAACCCTGGCGGTCGTCAAAGCCCTGCAAAATTATAGACACTACCTGGTCGGCGTTCATTTTACCGTTGTAACAGACTGTAACGCTTTAAAATCAACACAACAAAAGAAAGACTTAATACCACGCGTAGCCAGATGGTGGATATACTTGCAGGATTTCGATTTTACGTTGGAATATCGCAAGGGGACCTCTATGTCGCACGCAGACTATCTGAGCCGTAACCCAGTTAACATTTGTGAAGCTCGTAAACAGCAGAATTGGGCTCAGGTAGCGCAAGCTGCAGATGAAGAGACCCAATGCCTTATTGGGAAACTGTCTGAAGGACAGTTGGACTCGAACCATTATATTCATAAAAATGGCCTTTTGTACTATAAGTATTGTCCGGTAGGAGAGGAACCTAAACTTCTTTGTTTTGTGCCTAAGGGACATAGACTCAGTTTGCTTAGAATATTTCATGATGAACACGAACATCCGGGAGTTGACAAAACATTAGAACTTATTAGAAAACATTTTTGGTTTCCCTCTCTCAAATCATTTGTTAAAAAATATATTGATCATTGCTTAATATGTATAACACACAAAAAGGTTCCAAGGGCCCCTCACCAATTCATACATTCCTGGGAAAAACCATGTAATCCCTTTGAGGTTATTCATGTAGACGCATTAGGCCCATTGCCCCAATCAAATGGTTATAAGTACGTTTTAATTGTCATAGATGCTTTTTCGAAGTATTGTTTATTGTATCCTATGTTTAGTCAAGATGCTAGTGAATTAAGACGACAATTTTATAATGTAATATCCTTATTTGGCACTCCCAAGCTAATTGTAGCGGATCGCGGTCGTATGTTTCAAAGTTCTGAAATTACTAAACTTGTAACAGAGTTAGGTATTGACATGCATCTTATCACACCAGAGATGCATCATTCAAACGGGCAAGTCGAACGATACTGTCGGACTCTGCTGAACATGGTTCGCATCGAATGTAACCACCGAAAAAGCGAATGGTCGGATGTCATGTGGCGGTTACAACTAGTGTTAAATATTACTAAACAGAAAACTACTAGCTTATCGCCTCTGAATTTACTTGTGGGAATCGAAGCAGCTACACCGGTGATACGTTATCTTGTTCGAGACATCGCCTTGGAAAATGCGCATCCAAACCGCGAGGCATTAAGAGAAATGCACCGTCAGCGAGCTTCCGAACGCATACGAGCCAACCAAATTCGACAAGATGAGACTGTGAACGCGAACCGAAAGCCCCCACGAACATTCGAAATTAATTCATTTGTTTTTGTTATAAAACAGGCACAGGCGACTGGCAAGCTCGGGTCAGGTATGCGCGGGCCGTACCGTGTGGTCAAGGCGCTACCCCATGGTCGATACGAGCTACGGCTGTTGGCGAGCTCGTATGGAAAATCGACTCAAGCTGCGGCAGAATTCATGGTGCCGTGGCGAGGGGAGTGGACTCCGGAAACATGTTCTGCTTTTTTCGAGGGTGAGCTGCCTTTTGTTCGCATGACACGCTAACGTAGTGCCTATGTCATACGGACGATTATATAAACTCCTACATGTGTATGATAAGCTAACGTAGTGCCTATGTTGTACATAAGTAGTGAGTAGTGACACATGATAAGTGAACGTCGTACCTATGTCATGTAGTTATGTTTAAAAGATGTTTATTCTATTTAGTTGTACTATACGAACTACGCTAACGTCGTGCCTATGGTTCTAACTGTGCCACTGTAAGTGACTATGCTAACGTAGTGCCTATGGTTTACTACAGTCGTGCCAGTAAGAAATTTGCGTTTTTTTTATTTTTTTTCATATTATGTACAAATGGGTTTCATAATTATGAAACCAGATAAAAAGCCGTGTGATGTATGTGTTTTTATTTCGTTTCCAGATGCAGACTGTAATGGTGATGGTGCGGAGTCCACGCATGAGCGAGCCACTATGGGCGTTGACATGCCTTTGATGCCAGAGCCTGTGCCCAGCACTCCCGGTGTACCCGGGAGCCGTCAGTCTGATGTACGGGAGGCCGAGAACGTCCTCCAGTCAGGAGAGGCCGTGTTAGCTGAAGATCAAACCTAAGAGCCGGTGGTGGGGCGATATCTTTATAAACGACCGCGCGCTGCATTTCGCTCTCTTTTCGCCACCAGACTTTCACGCACACGGAAGTTCTGCCCGTTTGAACAGTCATATTACCTAGTCTCTGATATTTGATTAAGTTAATGTTAAGTCACTAGTAAATTATTTCGTAATTGTTAATTCTTTTAAGATAAGTTTCTCATGTATTGTGATTTTACTATTAAATTAAAACTTCATGTCATAGTGCATAAGTTATTTACTCTTTTTTTTATTTATCTCACCTCTGATCCCTAAGAATATTATCTTTTAAGCAAATTAATTTCATGAATGACTACACAAAAAATACAGCATACGCTGCCAACAACGGTCTTTTTTATATTGAATGTATAGATTTTGCCAACTTCGAAAGCGAATTTATGAATGAAAATTCACAGGCTATGTTCAACCGCTGGCCAGCTGCCAATTGCTATATCCAAAAATGTGGGCGGCCCATTAAAGGCCAAAGGTCAGACCAAAATCAATAAACAAATAGTAATCAACCTAGATAGCCAAAGAGCTTAGCCAAAACGCTATCCTAGCGGTATTGTAATTTATAGGAATTAAAAATATCTGAATAGAAGATAGTTATTCTGCTGTAAAATACAGTTAACTTTCTCATGACATTTATTTACAGCAGACTGATACAGTAACTATTTAATAGACATTCGGCCTATTTCATTGATCTTAAACTTAATTAATTACATGCATTGAGACATGTGGTCAAACATACCTACCATTCGTATGTACCGTACAACTACGATTACATCGGAAAATCTGTATGCGATCTGCGTATCTAAGATCAATAACTGTAAAAATAAAATATAGTGCTGATGAGGTTGAGTTTTAATTTATAAATTATTAAAAAACATTAGTACAATTGATCTATACTATTATAAATGAATATAAGTTTGTTTGTTACGCTTTTACGCAAAAACCACGTAACCGATCATCATGAAACTTTGTACTATGAGTACAAAGAGTTCTTGGAGGTATTAGAATTAACATAGGATACTTTTTTTTTCTAGCGGGCTTATAACCACGAACGCCGTAGGTACTGCTAGTAGTAATATAAAAGATATGAGCTTTACATACCTTTGCTTGTCAAACATGTACAAAAATATATAAAATACTTGCACATCCGGCCCGCTCCGCTGGGCGTAAGTTAAAATAAATTAAACGGCTTTTATAATTTTCTAATAAAAGTAGCCTTAAGTTAATCGTATAACATTAGCTATCTGCGAGTTAAGGTCCCATCAAAGTCGCTCCAGCCGTCGCGTCGCAGAGTTTACTCGGAACAAACAGACAGACAACCAGACAGACATTTTTTTATGTAAGTGAAAAGCTGTTAATTTGAAATTAAAACACTCACTTCAATTTTATTTATATACGTACTGATGTACTGATGTAAGCAGAAACGGAATATTATTTACACAAACATTCAATCTATAAATACAATGTTCTTTCAAGAAGTATTTTCAATGCTTAAGTACGCGACAATACAAAATAAATAATGCTGTAGTAGAAAACATGAATGAGGATTGGGTATCTGGCGTCACGCCAAATGGCGGGACGGATGGCGTGCGCCTGTCTACTGCAAAGGTTAGGGGTGACGAAAATAACGTAAGAAATAAGGCTATTGCGTAATATCTCGAACGCAATTATTATGTTTCCTCTTAACTTATGTAAGCTAACTTTGTAACTTATTTCTGTTATCTTAAATGCTCGCTTTATCATTTTCTTCTACGTACCCCGCGAATGTATTTCTAAGCAACTAGACGTAATTCCCGCTGTCTATAGAAGCGTGCAAATTAAGGAGCCGACTATATTTTTTATTATTTGCTTACTGAAAATTACATTAAAAAATATGTATGTACGAAATTACATTTAAAAAATATGTTTTTCTATTATATACTTTTAAAAAATTGGGTTCATTAAACAATCCACCTGTAAGTTATTACATTGTTTACGCAGACTTTTTACGAAAGTGATCGGACGAAAATCACAATTTTTTGCAGTGCAATCGTATACTCCACTACTAAGTAGACAAAAATGTATACAACAAAAAGACTATTGCATGTTTTTATACAGCGTGAAGACTAGGCCCAAACATAGCCACTGTCTGGTGTTAGGTACTTAATATTACATGTAAATACATTACGAAAACACTTTAAACTAATTACAAGCTGTAACTTTAGTATTCATTAAAAGTTAATTTAATTAAATTGTAATTGAATGTCATTTATTACTTAATTAGTTAATCAGCGAACCTTTATAAGACCTCTAAAATAATGTGATTCCTAAGAAATCCGATACATGAGAGCCTATCGCATATTTTAGTATATTTAATTTGTGCTTACTTGAATTTTGATACTTTAAGCATATACACTTGTAATGTATAAAACTTACTTGTCACTCAAATGCGAAAGTCATTTATAAGTTACTTTGTGACGTAATAAATCAATTTTTATCGTATATTTAACAACTGATGTGATCAAAACTATATTCTTAAACTTGATTTACTCGTAGCTACATTAAAGTGATGAAACAGCACAGTTTGAATTTAAATTACCTATATAAGATTGTTTTTTAGTTTTCAAAACTACTCGTAAGTAAATATGTGTACAGACAATCTGAACTAAAAAATATATTAATTTGAAAATTCATAATTGGTGCCTATTTAATAATTGTCAACATTATAACTAATAATTCAGATAAATATGCGATCATTACAGAAAAATTAAAAAGAATATATGATTTAAAATTTCCTAACATTGTCCACATATTATCGTGTCATTACCATTAGTTCAAAGCTTTATCTGTTATACAAAATAGAGGTGAAGGTGAATTAACCGCATCTTATTAATTACTAAAGAAACCAAGTCTTGATGGAAAATGCATGTTTTCTTTTATGGATGTTTACCAGAGCTCTGTTAAAATGAATATGACGAATTCGAACAAATATCGCACAAAACAATAAAAAATTTAATGCACAATAAAATGTGAGCTTTAAGATTTGATCAATGATGAGTAATGACAAATTTTATGATCTTATAGAACGTAATCATAATAAAGTCTCGCAAAATATAAAATATTTTGTCCTTCTTTGTACTTTTAAAATGAAATATTTTGATACGATCAGTAATATTTCGTTTATTTTTTGCATTGAATGTTGACGGTTTTTAAAATACACCACCAAGAAAATATAGGTATAAAAAATTCATTTTAACTAACTTGGAAATTTTCATTACAATATTATCATTTTTAGTGTAAAGAGACTATTTATTTACAAGTGCCGTCGTTCCAATCAATCCCTGTCTTCCGCGCTTCATTAACTATATGAGATATTCTAACATACTAGACGAAAAATAGGATAGGCGGAGCATGAAGATCATGATTTAAGCCTAATAATAAAGTTATAATAAATTATTTCTGTATAAGTTATTTATGGTGATAACAACATTGTTCGGTTCGTCTTTTGGTTATTAGCTCTGTCTACCCATCTTAGTTCTTTCAGATACTGTACCTACTGTAACCATATATATATGTGACTATATGATAACTTTTGGTATTAGAGTTAAGCCTATATTACTCTTAGGTTTCTTTAATTATTGCTGCATTTTTTAGATAGTACACACACTCACGCACATATAAACAGTACAAAACAATAAAAGCATTTATATTTTAATAATATACATATTACATTACTACATAAGATAACGATACGGAGCTCCTGAAATATGTATTCAGATTTTTTCAACGTCCTGCTGGGCAAAGGCCTCACTTAAATATCACTACGCCTCAGAATACAGATTGGCGGATTCATATAGCCCTTAAAAACTGCTAAAGCAATAAAAAAGAATCTCTTATACGTTCAAGTTTCCTTGCAATATTTTTCTACCGCCAGCCAAGTTGTTAATATGCTCTTAATATACTTATGAAATTAGAATGACATCCTTACAATTTAATGATGACAGTTATTTTCAATAGATTAATCTTTATGGATATATCACACATTCGCGAGTCGCTTCCTGGCGCCTCCACCGCCCACGCTGTCTTACAGTTCTTCCTTGAATTCACGAAAATACAGACACCTACGCACTGAAACACCCACGTGTTTACTTTGATAAGTTGGAAAATATAACAAATTACAAGTATTTTATATTTCATAGAATGCCTTTTCTTCTCGCTTTTCTTACATATAATATATAATTAACAATAAAACAAGTGATATTTTATTTCAGCAGACAAAATAAAAATAAATTATTTTAACTCTGTCTGATGGAAAATACTAGGCGGCAAAAGGGAATGGTTATTTAAAATACAAAAGCGTTCCAATCGTAACTCTGAAGAGCTTCTGAGTTTTCGTGTATTATGACTAATAATAAAATGTCCTTGAAGTATGTAGAGTTCGTAATGATGTCACTATTATATATAGAGACTGCCTAGTAACATTATGTAACAGCACTAAGAAAACGCTTATATATGCCGAATAAAAAGTTCATAAATTATCTCGAGACAAAGTACAATTACTCAATGTCCATCCCCTGCTCCATTGTCAATTGCATGAAAGTCGGATGTCATAGAATCCATTTTTTATTAAATCAAAAGATAATTATAGAAAATAAAAATTGTACCAAGCAAATGCTCGTACATCCTTCCATTTGTTGATTTAATGAGAAAATATAGTCGAATTTCTAAAGTTCGTTGCATCCAAAAGGAAATACTAGATAAAGATTTACCTACAAATATTTAAAACCTCTTTCTCTTTCCACAACTACGGACTAAACCATTTATTAGGCAGAGTACGGTCAACTTAATGTTATTATTGACGTACATTACTGCTTTCGTCTGAATGTAAACATCATATTTCTTTACTAATGCTGTACGAACTTTTGCACAGTTAAAATGGGTAAACATTAAAGTTGTCTAAACAGATTTTCCCGAAGGTATAAAAATGCATTTATGATATATAAAGTAAAAATTATGTATATAAATTAATACGCGAATGAAATTGATTTTTAATAAAAATAACGTGACAAACACTATACATGCTCTACATTTATTTCTACTCTTATGATTTTCTTGGTTCAACCTTACTTTATATAACAAATATGGAAATGTGTTTGTTGATTAGTTTTCTTTCCAAATAACGACAGCGAACAAATCGACGATATTTTTCATTTTTCCTTAGTTTATGGGCTGAACTGGTCGTGGAATATTAGTCTGATACACAAAAATCACTGTGTGTCGCCTTCTATTCGTTTCGTTTAAACGATCGCGATTTAAGACATTTAAAAGTAGTAGCTCGTTCTGATCGAATCGAACTTAATTTGCCCAAAATTCCATTAGGTGGTATAACTCTAATAATTAGAATATGAGGGTATCTAAACTCAATATAAGTGGCACCATCCTAACGCTCTGTAGTTAGTAGTTTTTGTTTGATGTGTGTGTTCTTACTATAATATGTACTCAAAGGTCAGGTTCGTTTACAAGTTATCAGCTATTTTCTAGATGGTAAAAGGATATCAACAACATCCACAGATCTATTCGATGTGAAACTTGGTATACCTTTTCATTAATGAATATACAATGAAATAGTATATGTATAGGCCTGGTGCTGCGGCGTTTCCTGAAATTTCCAAAATTCTCAACTCTTAAATATCTTTTTTTGACAGATTAAAATTGGCAAATGAATAGAATATTATATTTTTTTAATAAGAAAAACCGCGGGAAAAAGCTAATAATAAACAAACTATTTAATGGTCATCCCCACAACGCCAATGGTCTGCATAATACAAGTAATTTATTAAAGGGCGGGAATATATCTGATAAACAGAATACTTATTTATGTACTTATTGTTGGTTTTCTTTCATGAGATTTATTACTACAGATGATCGTATCTACTTCATACATAATTTTATTCTTTGGAAAAGCTTTTTCTGATTTAATTGTATTTTGCTGTTTTTTGTCGTATTTCGACGACTCGTTTGGCTCAGTTGGTAGTGACCCTACTTTCTGCGCCAGCGGTCGCGGGTTCGAGTCCCGCTGGGGGCATTCATTTGCTAATCACGAATGTTTGTACTCCAGTCATGGGTGTTGATATTTATAATATGTATGTATTTAAAATTTATATGTGTAGTATATCCACTATCTGGTATCCGCCACACAAGCACGTTACGTAGCTGACTGCGGAACTAGATGGCGCTGTTGTAATAATGTCCTAACATATTTATTTATTTATTTATTTATTACTATAGGCATAGATATATAACACCTAGATGGAGTGTAGGTCCAAGCAAATTGTAACCACTTTTTTTGGCTAGACTTCGAGATATGGCTAGATACGTTTCCCGTCGTGTCAATGTCAATTGTCAAGTTACACAACTACATACGTACAACTTAGGTACTTACTTAGTCTTAGCTCTCGCTTTATTAATTAGAAAATCACATTTCACAGGTAGGTACTATTTGGCAACTTATAATTTAAAGTAAAACATTCGTCTATACAGAAAATTAATTTGTAAACAAATCAAATCAGACGCCATTAGATTGTGACACTTACGCACACATTCATACAAATGCTACTTCAATATTGAGCGGAATTATGTATGAAACTATCAGTCTAGGTATTATTAGTCTAAGACTATAGGATTATATATACTTTTTCATCAAATTGTTGTAAGGTATAATGTAAGCTTAAAAACATTCTTAAAGGTTAGAGTTTTAATTAAACACAAAAACAACAAATAATGAGCAAAACTAAAGCCATTTTTGTAGTTATTAATCTATAGAATTCATAATATTAATTTCCCCCTATACTGTATTCCGTTAATGGCAATTTGTGAAGCCAAAGCGATTTGCACTTCACTGTCTCGGCTTACTTTGACCCGTCAAAGAATCCTTTTTTAAAAAGATTAGCGTCAATGACAAATAAAATGAAAGTGCCTTTTCATTTTATACGTACATATTATAGTCTTACTAAAATTATTTACGGAAATTAGAAAAAATTGGGTTAATAGTTTTCATAAGCGCCTATTTTATGAACGTAAAAAATAGTCAAATAAAACTAGACTTACAGTTCAAAAATACTGGTTGCCGGTAATCTCTAAAGTAAACCAAACAGCCGTTATTTCACAACCTGCTGTTTAGTGTAGTTAAAAGGATTTGCACATCCCGGCACGCTTTGTAATGTCAAAGCTTTTTGAAGGATTAGCGTGTGACATAATTAGTAACCGTTGGAGGGAAGTCGTGAGCTTTAGCTGATTGGTTAAAAATAAATATTTTCTTATTTTAAAACAAAATAAACGTTGTTCTCTGTCAATATCTAAGTAATTAGAGAGTTAAGTTCAAGAATAAACCTAGATAATCCAGATTTTAAGCAAGAAAATGGTAAAGAATCATTTGATAGCATCTATCTTCATAAAAAATTATTAAGATTACATCACTAGTAGCCAGTAACGCGTTTTTACAACAATTTATAGCCATAAATTTTGTGAATAATGTACTGTGTCGGTATAAATCGGATATACGTTAAATCCTCTTTACCCAGGTGACATTTGAAACGCAAAGATTTAGATCATAAATGAGCCCGTATAAGCAAAAAAGGCCAATCCATTGACAAAACCATTTTGCATGCAAATTTTTAAGTAGGGTCAGTTGTAAGTCGCAAATTCTAAGATGAGTCACGCGCCGCGCTTCTTTTCATCATATCCAACAAAGGGTAGAATAGGATTCCCGACTTAAATGTCTTTTATGTGCATTTTTGGGGCAGATAACGTTCACGTGTAGTTATTGTCAATTCATACGCCATATTGAAATATGTTTGGTTTTATTTATTTAACATTATAGCTCTTCAATGATAAATATGTAGGTAGGTACATAATATGTTGGTATACAAAAGAAGTACAGTACTTAAATATCTAATAACATTCTCCATTGTATTTTCTTAAGCTTTTTGAGAAATGTATTGCATTATTGAAGCGATAGTTAAAACGGTATATTGTTATATCAATTTAAAAAAACTTGATAGCGAACTTGAAAATCTATTTAAGATCTTACATATATATTTTTTATTATCTGTGCATACTTTCATCTATTCTTTTGTAAGTTTTACAGAAAATAAATATTCATTTTTTAGCAGAAAGAAGTAAAAATATTACAAAATAAATATATTTTTATTGCACCAGGAATCTTTCTAGGCTTTTCAGAATAGACCGAGTTTCCTCACAATCGGGTTAATGGTTTAGGAACGTATAGAAGACAAACTTACAAAAAACCATTTTATTTATATAAATAAGTTATAGAATATCCAATACACAATAATAGAGATTGCTGATAAAAATTCGTTTCCTGCTTAACTTTTAAGTATGTTCACGTTACTGTAAACAAGCATATATTTTCTACGCAATCCACTGAACACGTATATTACTGTATCTTTACAACAAATCCGGAGATACCAAAATGGAAAAGGCCCACCGTATGAGTGGTCAGTAGAACAAACTATTGGCTTATTTGTCTTAACAATTTCACGTTCTCGGAAGACATTATTCGGCAGGTAGGTGCTTTTAATGACGCCGCCGTTGCCTGGCCCTATCGAGGTGAGAAGTAGTGATAAATACGTAATGGATGTTAGAGTTACTAGTTTTATTTTTCTTATTTCAATTCTAATATCGTGTCCACTGATCCTTTCACCAATGTCATGAGCGCAGACGTAGGTTGTACATATCTATACTAATATTATAAAGATATGGAAATTTTATTTCTTGATATAATAAAATTTGCTTTTTAGTATATTAAGTGTTACTGGTTATAGACCACAAACATTATGCTACAACCATATAAAGTTAAACGATTATGAAAAAGTATGTATAACTAAACTAGATACATTTTGAAGATTAGTAAAGATATCTCAGAAATAAGATATTTTTCTGCAGTAAAAAGTATTCTATATATTGACCCGGAGAACCAACTATCACCACACCAAATTTCATCAAAATCCGTCCAGTGGTTTTTTCGTGATGCGGTCACAGACAGACAGACATTCTAAAAACGATAGATTCGGCCTCTGTATCGATAATAATGATTATTTTAATTATAATTTCCAAAAAATAATCAATGTACAGTTTTAACTAAGTTAGAATTTTATTTTATTATGTAGGTATAGATAACGCGATACGCAAGCAGAACCGCTGATAACAAGTGTAAAGCCATAGTTTGTCACTTACTTATAAATTGTGTCTATTTGTCTGGCAACGCATCACGAGAAACCACTGGATGAAATTCGGAAATTGACAGATGATGAATTGAATGATGAATGATGAAATTTGGTATGATGATCTAGTTATCCGGGTCAACTTAATATAGAGTACTTTTGACTGTTGGAAAATGTATCATAGAAATATATACTAACTTATATATCTCGAGACGATCGTTACTAAAATATAAAAATGTTGTGTTTCTTAACAATTTATGTAATAAGTAGTTTTTTTTTGTAAATGTATAAATAAAAAAGTAAATATTAATATTATACCAGAAAACATTAGAAAACAGGAAGTAAAATCCCACATTACAAATAGTAATCGCAAATATTGCAAAATAAACGAAACTTTAATCGCTCAGCGCAGTATTTATGTGGCATGTTATTATTTCGATAATAACAATATGAACAGATGTACAGAAGGCACATCATTAATACAAATCCAGTTGAGTACGCGCATTTCTTTCGACTGTTTTATTGTTAACACGCCAATATATACCTTATGCCTTAAGAATAAAGGTCTGGCCAGAAGTAGAGTAAATGCTTCAAAGTGATTGATTTAAACTGACAGTTATTGAGTGACAGCCGACAATCGCAGGCCGACGCCTCGACATGTCAATCTCGTAAATATGGCGTTTTATTTGACGTATAAACATTTTTCATTTACAAATCGGCATAAACCAAGTTTAATATTGCGGGGAAGTAATATTATTGTAACTGTAAACACTAATGAGATTGTTATCTTGTAATGAAATATACAATTAATGATAAAAAATACATATATCTAAACTAAGTTATTTTCTCTATATTATTAATCTATTCGAAAAAACAAACTTTGAAACTATGGAATGAGTTAATATAAAACTCCAATAAAGCAGTAATAAAGGTAATACAAGGTTTTATTATATTTTATCTTTATGTATACTCTACATTTAATTTCATTTCGGACGGCAACTAGGAGAAAACACATAAAATCCGCGACGACATAATTTATAGTGGACGACGGACATAAATTCAGGTTCAATCAGATGAAGAGTTTACTTTTTAAATGTAGCGCATTTTTAAATTTTCTATATGTGGTTTGTTAAATTTGTGTTTTGTTTAAATATATTAATATTTATTTTATTTCAATAATATTTTTATTCACGAAATTTTCTCTTCCGTGATTTTTATTTAACTTAAAATAAAAATGTTAAAAGGGTCTTTTCATAATAAAGCACATTTTATTGCTTAGAGTTGTTTGTTGTTGCATATTTTCTGTATAAATTTAAAAAACAATGTGACCTCAAACACTTGAGGATGAATAATTTTAAATACCATGTTGCTAATCGTGTTGCGCATGCGCCATCACGAAGTAAAAACTCGCGGCGTTAATACTTCGCTTAATTTCAAACCCGATAATTATAACTGTAAAACGAGACAGGTTAAAATCCGTTATTATCATTTGTAAAATATAGGTATTGTACTAAAAATATATTTTAAAAATAGGAATGCTGGTTAATAATATATTCACATTTATATTTATATACAGAATAAAAGCATTATAAAAGAAAATGAAATAAACAAAATTCAAACTTCAGTCCCTATTAGAAATCTATACAAAAAATTTAACGGAAGTGTGTCTTTAATGTCGAAATATAAGTTTTTTGAAAGTGAAATTATAAATTATAAGTTTTAAAAACTATCTGTCTGTCTGTTTCTTCCGTCCGGCTAATCACTAAAACGGCTGAACTGATTTTGACGGAACTCCCACTAAAAAAATTATTTTATTATATGTATAAAGTAGCATCTTTTTTTTTATTTTGGCCCCACGAAGACTGACATGCAAAATTATTTTAAAACATATAATGTTACAACTCAATTAATAAACCCTAACCGTATGGTTACTAAATAACATGACTAGTTTCTCTTATATTGCAATAAATATAAAACAAAAACAAACCCACTGTATATGAAAAAAGTGCTACTCTTTCCAGATACAGAGTAGGGAAAGAAATTATCCTAAAACATAAAAAATATTTTTAGCCGTCTAAAATACATGTGTATGTAAAATACGTGACGTTCATATAGAAACAAAAATTATAAGTTCAAAATTTTGATTTTATGTGAAAAACTTTTCTTTAAACACTGTATCAAGTAGTTATTCTAAAATATGTAAAGCGAATGAAAAGCACACCATGAAATTACCCATTTAAAAGTCTAACAATGAGTCATGCACTAATAAAAATAAAGTTGACAGTTAATATAGCGGCAAATAATAATTTTATAACATCCGCACAAACCAAAGTTGATATGGGCAATAAAGCCGCGAATACGGGAGACGAATACAATTACATCTGAAATACAAAGAGCGTGAAATTGTTGCTGGAATATATATAATATGTAATAATAAATAAAATTCCAGGTTTCAATAAATTTAATTACTTTAAAAGTATCATACTTCATTATAAGACATATTTTGTATCTAATATGTAAGCAGACGAAATTATTTTTTTCAGAGAAAAATCGTAATCAAAACTTAGTACCTACTAAGGATAGGATTAATTTTATTCAAGCTTTTTTGAGTAGGCTAAACATTTTAAAAATTAATTTACCTAAGCATTTTGGAACAATTATAAAAAAACTAGACATTTACAAGAAAGTCCATTTTTTGAGTGAGACTACAACATACATGATAGTTACTGAAAAGCACGAAAGGCGTATGAAATATGAATGTCGTCTAGCAATTTGAGGTTCCGCAGGCATGTGCATGTGTTGCAGTTCGATTCCGTGCCAAAATTGCTATCTTCCGTTAACTGACGAAATGAAATGGCTCTATTTGTGCACTCAGCAAAAGGAGCACTATTTTATTCCTATATTACGCCAACTGTAATCACAATGGAAAGATGTACTGTTCAGCTCAATTTGTATAAGTCATTTGGTTCTAATAATAAAGAATGTAATTATTTATATTTATGGTTAAAGTTGGCATATTATTATTGAGTTTCAACTCGGACTCTACATACTACTTTCTAAGATTTATCCAAATACTTAACAATATAAATGAAACTGTCTTTTCGGATTTTGTCGCGAATTTATTTTGAATTTATTGGTTCCCGACGTTTCTAATGCTTCCCAGCAATCATGGTCACGGTTTAAATCTCATTATATACTTTTTACAGACAGTGACTATACCCAAAATTTTAAAAAATGCACAAAATCCAAAAAGATTTTTTATTTCGAAGATTTATAATATCGACCTCTACAATTAAACTGTTTAAAAGTTGTCTTATAAACGCTTAAAGTTTTAGATCAATTAAACTTTGCTTTTTGTTTTTAATTATTAATAATCTTTAACTTCTTGGTCTAAATGTCCATGTCCATGCTTAAACTCGTTTTATTATTATACAAATTATAGAGATATTTAAGACATAAGCTCTCTATGTCAACACTTAGGTATTGTTTATTTAATAGTTATGGTTAACCGATATCGAACAAAAGATTTCATTACCATTTAAAATACCACTAAATGCTATAAAAGGCTATTAAGCTCTAGTACATGATCGTAAGGTACTTGATACTTCTATGGCTTGGCTCCAAATGTGATGTAACAGGAAGATGCTATATATGTGTATACTCGTACGTACATTTATATCTATATATCTATGTAATAGATTTCATGCTGGATATGGAACGTTAGACTACTGTTATATTTATTAAGGTTTGTTTGTGCATCTATGTAAGTAACTCTTTCACGCCAAAATTATGAGACGGATTTGAATTTTGAATGCAATTTAGTAAAAAAATAGACTATGACATGAAATAACAGAGTTGTTAGACAGATTTGAAACTTTTTAACACCACAGCATTAAGAAAACTCAAAGGTGGATAAATTACGCAGATTTATTCACAGACACATTTATGTAAATATGTTATGACGGTGAGAAAATCATTTCACACATGCCATGCACTCTCAACGGCTGTTTGTAGGTTCCGCCGCCAATTCGCACTTAGCTCGTAAACTTGCGGTCGCCTCGTCACCAACAAAGTTATAAAAGGAAAAATTAATAATCAACTGTGAAACATACAATAATTGTGTTATGAATATTCATCATTTCTTGGTAAATTCCCTTATATATTTTTACAAAATTACTTCTAAAGGAGAAATACTAGAAAAAAATATGGTCTCACGATATCTTGTAAAGAGAAAGTTACACAATATTATGCATCACATAAGTAACGCTATGACGACAGCGATAGTAACGTTTCAATTACAATATTAGCTTTATATTATACTAAATATGCACGCGGCTCGTTGGTCTAGGGGTATGATTCTCGCTTTGGGTGCGAGAGGTCCCGGGTTCAAATCCCGGACGAGCCCATTTTTTTGTAACAGTTCTCAATATTACATTTCATTATTTTTGTTTTTTAATTAAGTAATAACAAAATATTTATATCTAAATTAAACTGGTTATTCTTATCGTAAATAAGAATTGTAAATTATTACAGTTTTATTTTTAACTTTAAAATAAATACCGTAAATAAATTTACAACTGCGAATCTCGTTAGTCAAATGGTTCGCAAGTGAATTAAAGTTTTTTTCACAAAATTCATAGATGTTCAGATGTTCAGATGTAAACCAGTGTTGAGAGGGACGCAATGCTTAGACCCCGGGCCGAATATGACATTTAAAAGGCTCTCACCCATTTGATGAAAGATATTATGTTCACGTACGAGTACCTAACTGCGTGCACACTTGTGCACTATAACTCGGTAAGTCTAAGTGTAGTTGGTCAATTGGCCACTTCTAAATACCATTGCAAGAAATTATTATAATCGAAAAAATATGTATAGTAGGAGCGGGTAACACACAGTTTTCCGGTCTTTCCCGACTTAAGGGATTATTGAGTACATTTTTCATGAAAATATGTATCGAAAAATTACATAGGCTTTTATCTAAAGAGTAAAATATAAATAATATGAAGTATCGCAAAATTTTTAAACCACCTTTTCTAAAACATCTAGTTCGTCTTAAATAAATAAATAAAGTATTTGTGTGCATAAAACTAATATATTGTTTTTCAGCCCTTTTTAACGTTCCACCGCTGGACACTGGTCTTCCTTCAACGCATGGTGAATCGGGCCATAGTCTACCACGAAAGCCAAATGCGGATTCGCGAACTTCATACGATTTTCGAAAACTTGTTACGTTCTTCTTTGAGAAACTAACTAACAATTGTATGCAATACAACATAATAATTTCATATACGTACAATCATAGTAGTAAAAAAATGCAACTGTTATAACAATAATAACCTACGAAAGTATACGCAGCTGAAGTTGTAGAATTGAAGTCGTTATCTTGTATTCTTTACAAAATAGAGTTCATGTTGGTAAGGTTTTTAATTATTTATTAATATTATTGTTAAATAAAATTCATTATGTTTTCTTTTCATCCAATTCAATTTGGCGTGCTATATTCTTTACGTCCCAGAGCATCCCCGTAGCCGAGCAGGCCGCCGGTGTCCTGAAAAATTTTAACGAGCTAGGAAGAAGGCAAGTTATTCCGATCAATTTTTTGTCGACATTATTATGTGGTGGCTGATATTAAATAAAAAACCTTTTTTAATTTAATTAGTCTTTAATATATTTTACATCTTATATAAGTATAAAAATCTCGTGTCACAATGTTTGTTTTCGAACTTCTCCGAAACGGCTTGACCGATGTTTATGATTTTTTTGTGTATATTTGGTAGGTCTGAGAATTTTTTATTCCCCTAGGTGATAAGGGTGGCCATCTCCAGATATTTTATTTTTTATTTTTAGTCCAAATTTTTATGTTTTATTTTTTTTATAAAATGGCATCAAAAGATACTTAGCTATAGCCCAAAATTTTCATCCTTCTATCCCTTTTTAATAGTGATTAGAACGCGGGCGGAACTGCGGGCATTGCTAGTTTGGCTATAAATTCTGGTAATAAAAACGTATTACAGCTTATCAATAAATTGACACTCGCTTTTTTATGGTATCATAAAGAACTTGCTATTAATATTTTTAATACATCACAATATTGTTTTCTTTTATTATAAACAGTTCATGTGGCTCGTTGGTCTAGGGGTATGATTCTCGCTTTGGGTGCGAGAGGTCCCGGGTTCAAATCCCGGACGAGCCCTTTCTTTTTATACTTACATTTTATCGGAATATATTTTTCATTATAATATTTGCTCTTTTCCAACAGAATTATAGTGACATGAGCTTAACACAACAATACTATATAAATTTTAACAATAATTTCTTTAATAATTTACGTAAACGCAAGCATAGCATTTATTTATCGTTTTAGTAGTATACATTTTTAAATCAATAACTGAAGTCACAGTGGGATAATATTAAAAAGGTTTAAAAGAAGAAAGATACATAATATACCTAACAAATATAACAAAACTCAAGTTGTATATCTAATCTCTTACAATGATTCACGGGTAGAAAAGGCATAAAAATGTCTACACAAGTTATAGTTGCTGGCTCTATAGTAGAAAACATAATATTTTTCTCTCGGTCTCAATAAACCTGCATTATAATAAATGGGGGATAAATAAAACGGTGACTCGACTCCGTTAAAAAGAGTAACGAGCCATTAATGATCCAAAACCATGAAAGTTCAATATATTACCGCCTAATTACTTAGTATAGATTATACTTATCTCCAGAGAAATGACTAGAAAGACAAATGTTTTGTTTGACCTGACGGTACGTTTAGAGCATAACGAATTTATAAATAAGATTAGTATTTGGTTAACTAATTTTTGTAATGGTTATGTATACTATATGTACAGTAAAAATAGCAAAATTATGCTAAAATATTATTTTCAATATTTAAAATGTATTTATTTTAATATTATTGGGTAGGTACATCCTTAACATGCATGTCCCACTCTCTTCTTACTCGACTTTTCAGATAAGGAATTCAAGGAGACAATTAAGATTGCATCCCCAACTTTAGCCCCTTACCAGAAGGGTTGATCGGCTCGTTGGTCTAGTGGTATGATTCTCGCTTCGGGTGTGAGAGGTCCCGGGTTCAAATCCCGGACGAGCCCTGATACCCCTGTCTTTTTTTTTACAAAATATATCAGTAACATTACACCCAACCTATTATTATTTTTTTCAAAATAAACATATTCATCTTACCTCAAATTGAAGTGTTTAATAATAGATGCCTCAAAGGCGTCTCAGCGGCGATCAAATAACATTAACAAGGATAATATTAAAGTCAACAAAAGCCTGTTATTTTTTACATGCACTCTATGATCAAGCGGTCAAAATTTTATAAATCACTTCCTGCCAATAGACGACTATCGATATTATTTCAAATCCAGATAAAGTTCCACGTATGGCACGAAAAATAGAACAAGTAAGAGACAATACGTTTTTTTTTCTCATAGAATCTTATCGATCGATCGACTCAAATTACCGTTTACCACATTATGGAAATTCTCGAGATATAATATTATTTCGAAAATGGCAATTTGCATATCAGTATTCAGAACCCACGCTTTGTAATCCCATACCTACATACATTTTTGTATTATAAATTATAGAAACAAATCTATCATTATACATCGATAGTTCGAATTATTAATATAGGTTTCCGTAAATATGTACGATGTGTTGTGTATTGATTTCTTCACTAAATAAATATTATTCTTACATTGGATATTTATACCGGCAACATGAATAAAATAATAAAAATGATACGACATTTTTTAAAAACGATCTCTTTTAAATGTATATGAGTGTTAAACTTGCACAAATTTTAATAGGTATATTATTTAATTCTTGCTTCATTTCAGATAACGGTTTGATTTTGGCTAACAAATATTTGTATCTAGTTAAAACAAACGAAATCCTTTAATTGCAAGCTCAAAGAGCAATGATCGAAGGAACAATCAATTTTCTTAATTACCAAAGTTGTTGGATATTTAAAACAAAGCTTAATCGGCAAAACAACTTGAGTACAGAAGATTAAGCCATAAAACCTTTTTTATTGAACGCTAACAAGCTGTATAATTACACTTTTTGCTGTATTTATCGCAACTAGGTAGAACAAATTGATAAACATAAAATCAATGAAGAAACATCCGCGTTCCGACATTACGGCAACTTAGTGCACATTATTGTAAAGCTTGTTTGTACAAGAAGCTCAAAAGCTTCTGCTTAATATTTTTATTTTAAGAGACGTTTTCTCTTCGCTCAGACTCCTTAGTTCCAACTCTCGTGGTAATATTATGTTTGCATAAACAAAACAGAGTAAACGCAAGAATAGTAATATGTTGGTACATTGTATTTCTTGACGAATATTTTAATAAAGTAACATTTGCAAATTGTAGTTCACGGTATTATATTTGTATTAGTTCATGGTACTGTATTATACTCAGCCCTTTTTAATATCCCACTCCTACGCACGGGTCTCCATTTAATACGAAACGGGGGTCAGGTCCTAGTCCACCACGCTGGTCAAGTACGGATGGGCGGACTACACTATGTTTTTTGAAAATTTCCCAGATTCTCTTAAACATGTACATTTCCTCAAGACGTTTTCCTTAACCGTCGTAAGTCAACTGCTAATCATGTAGTAAACAATATAACGTCAATTAAAAACGACCAATTGAAAGTTGTCATTTTGATCCCAGTGTTAACTTCAAAATACTCTATCCGGTGTGTTTTGTAAAAAACTTGCCGTATTGTGTTGAATAACTATAAGTATAAAAGTTTAAATTTGCAACCGGTTTTATCCGGTTATTTGTTTGTCGCTAACAAATCGCCATTGAAATAAAGATAAAAGTCATAAAACAATCTTATTAATTGGTAAAATATAAGTATAACCAAACAATAGAACGACTACTTTTTTAAATGGCTGATGTTCGATAGCAACTTTATAGGAGTTGTAAAATTTATGGTGAGCAATTTTAACAAATTACGTGGTAAAATACCAAAAATGTTTTTATATCACGGTTGATCTATTACAAAGTCTAAATTTTAGACTCTAAATACAATGTAGGAGCGTGAAATGTTAGACGAATTATTATTTACGTGTGACGCTAAACTTTATTCGAAAATACTTATACGTTTAAAACAATTTTAAGTCTATCTCTCTTATGTATCACATAGAAGGTATATGTTTAATCTTTAGCTAATCAAATTCATTTGGCTTTATTTAAGTTTGTTCTTTTATTGACTGTATCTAATGAAGTGATACACATTAAAAGTAAAGTAAGCCGTAACCACAAATCCACAAATATAGAGCTATCGATTTCCGATGCGGCAAAGCCCTCTAATTTAATTTCAAATGCAACCACACTATCATTTTATTCATTGGTTTAATCGATGCCGTTTGTTAATCTATGTGTGCTACATAGATTAACAAAAAGAAGAGAACACTAGACATTTCAACCTATATTTATACTTATAAATATTAATTTATAGACGAATTTGAAATAGCGCAGTTAGGTATAATCTATACACCATCTGCTTGATATTAAAAGGGTTAGTTTGGAAATTTGGATTTAAAAAGTACCTACTGATCGATTCTGATGTCTGACGGTCCTCAAAATGAAGCTAAGTTCATTTTACATTAATAATATAAATTACTTACTAGTTTTAGCTGCGACTCTCATCACTTTAATTTATATTAAATTAATTCTTCCGTTCTAAAATCGCAGCGTGACATTATAGAGCCTATATACCTTGCCTGATAAATAGGCTATAAAAGGCAGAAAGAATTTAACCATTCAGACTGGTAGTTCAAAATATGTATTAGCGTATTCAAAGAAGCATAATAAAACTAATTGTTTTTTTTATTTGTGTAAATTTTGTTACTTTCAGCCAAATGTTAAGCATACAATCATATTATATACTATTATATAGTACCTAAGTATGAGACGTCAGGACCTCAGGCCTCAGCCTAAAGGCCATATTACGTACGGAGTCATTTTGTAAATAATTCAGAGCAGTAATAAAAGCAAAATTCTTATATTACATTTTTAATTAATAAAGTTTGTAAGCAAATAATCTTTGACTAGTCCTACCACCTCAGAAGCGGCCGGTACACCAATTGCCGCGGGCGCAGCGTTACCCTTTGAATTGAATTATCGATTTGTTAATACGATCACAAGAGTTATGTTATGCATTTGTAATATTTTATTACAGAAACTTTCTTTCAATCGACTTTTAACGATTACTCAATTAAATATTTAGTTCGATTTTGATTAAACGGTAAAAGTCTGATTTACCTACATGTAAATATTTATACATATTCATATGCCCTAAAAAACAAGTACTTTAACTATTACTATGGAATAGATAGGCTATGTATAAAAGTAAGTAAGTACTTAAGAAATAAAAAAATATGTCCCTAACTTAAAAAATGTTTGATTCCCAACCGCCTGTTGAAGGGTTTAAGGAATGATTTTCGGGATAATAATGTTCTGTTTTCCTCAGAGACTTACCACCACACTCATAGTCACTTAAAGAACCATTAATTCGAGAATCTCCATACTAAATAACGACTTAATTGTTCATTAAGTGACAATGAGTGCGGGCGTTAAACTATTTGCATACTCAATTCTATATAAATCGGTTCATGAGATTAAAGGTGAAAAGATAGACATACAGAGTTACTTTCACATTTATAATATTAGTATGGATTAATTCGTTAGACATTAAAATTCAGTGCTAATGTCACAGTTTGTGTGTCCAATCAAATGACTGACCTACACATCGTTTTCCGATGAACTGATAACAATCGAGATGGCGCCCAAGCGTCACCAACTGTCACCGATAGAAACGAGCGCATTAAAACGAAACGGCTCAAGTAATGAACATAAATTAAATGGTCATCCACGTCAGTCAAGGTAAGGATTTGTAGAAATACGCTTTGACGGAAGCCAGGTAGTTAAGATTTGAAACAAATATATAGATAACACCAGTTAAGTTGTTACGTTTTATTAGGAACTAACAAAATAAAACTAATTTACGTCCTTTCTGTCGATAGATAATTCTTATATTATGATGAATCTTGTACAGCCCGAACGAGGGCGTTAGTCGTTTCGAAATAACATCGTCTTAAAAGCTTTTAACGTAATAAAAAAGTTTCAACTCTATTTTATAAACATAATGATTTAAAAATATTAGTTCTACAATGAAAACCATCTCATTTCATCTCATAAGGGAAAAAAATTTAATACAAATTCTTTCATCAAATACTTAGTAAGTAAAAAGATTGACTTTGTATGAAAACAAACAACCGATATTTTCATGTGCGAATAATTTCTAACATGATTACCACTTTTTATATGGTGAAACATCGTGAGGAAACCTGCATGTCTGAGAGATTTCGAAAGACATGCTGATCCCCCTTATCTTTAAAGGAGGCCCGTGCCCAGCAGTTAAAATTGGACAGACAGACATTAAAAAGGGTTTAATGCATGCAATACTTAATTGTAATACCTATTTTGTTACCAGCGTAATTTTTATTTTATTTTATTTTATATGTACAATAACATTTATATGTTGGGTAAAAAAAACCGCCTTAAGGCTACTGGATATTTTACGTATTGCAACGTATAAGATCACGAGTTCAATTGCTAAGCATTTATTAAAATATGCCATAATATAACTAAGACGAACCATAATGTTGAAGACGGTAACCACAACCGAAAACAGTATTTTGACAATGGACGAAAGAGAAAATCGTAATTTACGAAGAGATCTCATGTGTGAAAAAGCTTTGAAAGTTAATTTCTACTTAAACTAAGTATTTCATTACAATAACTCTAGAAACCAGTACAATGTAAAGTGGCTTGGAGTAAATTACTTGGTGTTCCCAATCTATGCCTGAGAGGCGAACAATAGAGCAATAAATGCGAGTAGAGGCGACGACTCGTGAAAGCTACCACGTATCGATAACAAATAAATCAGACAAGCCAGTTACCTGCGTACTAGGAAAATACCGAACAAATACTAAGGTATAAGTCATACTTTGGTCTAGAAGTGAAACACTGTCAAGTTCGTATCTTCTCATCTTTGCATGATTTATAGTTAGTAAGGTCAATAAATTTTCATAGTTTTATAATTTAACCTAATGAGACCTTTGTAAGTAAGAAATACTTGGCGACTCTACACTAGGCTTCAATAGCTTAGTCCAAAATTTTATATAGTATATTTTAAATTTATTTAAAGTTATAAAGTATTTTTAACGTAAAACAAAGTAAATATTTTTGGTAATATCGTATATACGATATTATATGCCATTTTCTCCTCCTCTTGATACCACTTTCTGCGGTAGTCAGTTGCTTGAGATTAATATCTCGAGCAATTGACTACCGTACAGACTGCTGTAGTAGTAAAGGTGTAACACCAGGGGCGAATCTATAGGTTTAAAGGTTTTGTATATTATAATTTCCTCCGTTTAAATACATATTGTGAAATGTATAAAATAAAATTTATCTTAAATAAAAAAGACCATAAAAGGTTGGCCTACTAACCTTGAGATTAATTATGACCCAAAAAATAGGCAATAACGTTATCTTTATTTTGTTTAGTAGGTACTATTAAATCATTTTATATAGACGAAATAACAATTAGTTAAGGCCCGCATAAGTGTTAGTCCAGCGCACCCCAAATTAACATTCCACCTATAAGTATCACGTACTTATTATTCTTAATGAATTTATGCGAAGCACAATTACATAAAACTATACGTATACTAACATTCTAAGTCGAATTCATTTCACTTAACTGATTACGTATCTTTTTTAAATTTAGGATATCGAGCAAAGCCAGGTACTTAGTCGGGTAGGTATGTATAACAATTGAAAATACTCGTAATAGGTAAGTATTTACAAAATTTCAGAAATAACAACATGTGATTGTCATAAGCGATAATTATCCGAATAAGAGCACCCAGATTCTTCCACGGGATATTTCGTAAGCACAATCTTAAGGGCATCAGGACAGGTAGAGAAAATCGACTTCATTGCGCACATCATTAACAGAGGCTTTGTTTAATAAATAGCTCTGTAGATGTAATCGCATCTCTTCGCATTTCGAAATTATTTTTTAATTGACTTACTTATATATTTTCTTTAAATTTATGAGTGCAAATTATTTATTTTATTTATTTACAGTCTTGAATAATGAATAAAGTAGGTACTTTTCTGCTGTATTAAAAAAGGGAGTTTATAAAAAAGAACGTAAAAAAGATGTACTTTCACCAGATAAGATTTAATATTTTATACCTTTTCTCCTTTCAGACAAATTGATTGGTAGTATTTTGGTATTGTAATAGTAGAGAAGTAGAGTACATTATAAAATATGTTCTTTTAAGTTATTTATTACCTTATGAGTAAGAGAAAAAGCTTTTCATTTTATTTTTCGCGGGTAAACGCGTCCTTTAATTTTTTTATCTGATTATTGTGACTTTAAATATATATCCAAATAAACCAGTGCCGACTGCTAACTACTAGCAAAAGTGCTCCATCTTACTCCATTTACCATTGGCAAAGATAAACATTCATAGGGAGTAGATGATCGATCCACTGATTTTAATAGAAATGCAGTTAAAAACCAATTTTTATGAAAACAGCTTAAAACTTAAAGCACTGTTATATCCAGTCATTTCCTAAATATCATATAAAAGTACATATGACAGTCGGGTGCGCCTCATTCGCATCTGATTTCGCACTCATTGCACAATTCTCAGTCTAGACACATTTCGTCAGATCAAAATGCTGTAGAAGACTAAGCTTAATTTATAGCATAATTAAAAATATGTTTATTTTATTATAACTACCTTTTTCATACTTACTATGGTGACCATAGATGTGATACACATATGCCAACAGCATACCTGCACCCAAACTCAAAAGCCAACTCGATAATATCAAGCACGTGCGAGCTATTCACGTCACTATACGTGATCCAACCAATTTCACCATAATTAGACTTATTCTCATGACTTACTTCTTATATCTTAAGATGAAAAAAATTGACTTAAAAAATAATGTCTCTTAACCGACTTAAATCTACCTGGAATTGGTACGTAGGTACGAACGTAATGGTGAAATATTTATTTAGATTTTTGACATTTTTTGGTACATACGTGTATCATTGCTTTGATCCTACTGATATCTATAATAAATAAATGTAATAACTTTAACTCACAGCACCATCTAGTTCCTAGGTAAGCTTGCGTATCGTAGGCTTGTGTTACAGAGTTGATAAAATACCCAAATATAAATTTAAATAAATACATATAAATATAAACACTCATGACTGGAGTGCTAACATTTCTGTTCAGAAATGAATGCCTCTAGCGGGACTCGAACCCGCGACCGCTTGCTCAGCTAGTAGGATCCCTAGACTGAGCTAAACCAACTTGTCAAAAAAATCATGAAACTAACAAACACATTTCAAGTGGTAGTGCCATGCTTGTTACCTTCGGTAGCAGCCGAATGGGCCGGCACGCCCCGTATAGTACCACTCTCTCACAGAAGACCGGCGTGAAGTGGCAGCTATGCTGTCGCGTTTCGTCCGGAGAGAGTCCGGGAGGCCCACTCCCCATCCCTACTCCCGTCCTTCTCCCTCCTCCCTCCCTCCCTTTCCTGAAAGGCCGGCAACGCATCTGCAAGCCCTGTGGTGTTGCAGATGTCCATGGGCGGAGGTGATCACTTACCATCAGGTGAGCCTCCTGCCCGTTTGCCCCCTTTGTCCCACAAAAAAAAAATCTTCACTTTTAAGACAGAATACATAGGATTCTTCACCAAAATAATCGATATCTGAGTTTTTTGTTTTTACTAGACGCTCTGCTTGATACGTCCTTAAAAGTCCACTGAATTTCACTCAAATTAGGCTTCACAGAGTGAAGAACATATACATACAATGATACAAGCTTTCGTTATTATAATATTAGTGGGATATCTCTTTAATTGGAGCATAAAACAACAAAAATACAGATAAACTTTTAATTTTCAATACATAAAATTATGCAAAAAAATATTATGTTTACTTACAACAGTAAAAAAAAATATTTGCCTTTAATATCACCGAATGTTGCCGAATTCGAAAATTAATAGGCACTCTAATTTATTAATAATCATATTTAAAATCAAACTCGTATGATGAATTACTTGAGTTTGAATTACTACGACTACGTCTACTTCCCTTGCAATGCGTGGATTTTGTACCATTTTTGTAAGATATAGGTTTCAATTCTGTATCTTTTCCTAGATCGGGCGGCGGTGGTATTTTACCTATTAGATCTGCAATATAATTTTTCCTTTCAATTCGATAACCCCTCGCTGTTTCAAACCCTGCAAATAAAAACAAAATTGTTAAAATTTGTTAAGCTTTTGCGGGATAGGATAAGACTGTGCTCACTTTTAATAGCTTCCTTTGCCGGTATGCCGAGACGATCCCGCATGTAGCGACACACCATGTACCCGGTTCTATTTAAACCATGCGTGCAATGGACTCCAACGACGGATTCTAAAAATACGAAAATTATATTAATTATTTTAAAGGAACAAAAAGTATACATGGCAATGTTAATACATTTATTTAAGGATGGCTAAATTGTAATACTAATATGTTAAGTTGGCATTACTTTCTGTCTCTTGATTAATTATCTATGCGAATTGTGAATGCAAAGGTTGTAAGTTATTTGAGAGTAAAATTAAAATTTGTTCGTTTGTTAGCTTGTTCGTACATCAATGATATTATGTTAATGAAATGAACATTTTATCCTAAACCAAAGATAAGAAACCTGTTTAAGCACTCTAACGAATGAAAGTAGTAGATCAAATACTTTCGAAAACAAACAATCAACCACAAAATCACTTTAGGAAATACTATCTGCAATTGAATTATAAGACAATGTCCGATCAATAACTAAAATGGTCTTCGGAAAAATAAACGGCGAGCTCGTGTTTGTGTCTTCAAAATCGCACCGCAAACATCGGGGGTCGTTGACTCGTACCCCGCCCACCCCAATACACCCCATAAAGGAAAGGGGTGAACAGGGTGAACGGAAACCATGGCCGTGGTTTGACGCTTCCTCAGGAAGACCTTTCAAGTAGTACGAAAGACTCACACCTAATTGTATAACATTAAAATTCAGGTTTACCTTTAAAATAAAAAAATAAAGAGGTTTACCTTTAAAATAAGGTCTTAAAGAAAGTTTAAATATCCAATTAAACTAAAAGTATAATAAATATCTAGCCATTACATCTCATTGGAAAAGTATCACGCAATTTTAAAACGGTTCTCGTAAACCGCACTTTAGCACGAGACTCAACTGAAGAAACAAAAACACCTTAACAAATGCAGAATTCCCACGTCGAGACAACGTAATGTATTTGAGACATTACACATGCAAATTCATGCCAACTTGGCTCGGACATGTACAAAAAAACATTTACATTTACAACAATCCGTCAAGGGAGGCTTTCGCAACTTAATTAACGGCCGACTCAGCATTCAATTACAGAAACAAACAATATATGATAATTGCAAGGTAGGTACTCAACGCACGATCTTGTTCATTATATCACTGATAAATTAGCTTTTTTATTGGTGAGACTAACTTAGTAAAATAGTTTTACTTTAAGAGTTTAAGAGCTACTGCTAGAAACGAAAATGTAAATACATTATATAACATTTTGTATTTTACGAGTGTAAAAAAAACAAATAAACTTTGATACAAATCAATGAAGTAGATATATAAAAGGTATAAAAATGGGCGTTATGTAATTATAATAACAATCATTGTGATGTATCTCATCATTGCGTAAAGGAAGTTTCATCCATAGATATAAAAACTGTATAGACTGAACGTAATAAAAATATATTACATAAACAGAAAAATGTTGAAGACTTTTATAAGATTAATTTTATGGTTAATACTGAATTTTAGAAAACTTTACTTTGTTGGTTTTTTATAATATTTGCGACATTTCTCAAAAGAATTATTAAAGTCTCCATTTATAAAAATGTAATGTAGTGTAATGAAGATATTGGTCTTTCCATATATTACGAGGCTTTCATTTTCAATCGATTATATCTTAGTCGCATCGCATCTGATACAGACAGTACAGATAGGTGCATCTTATTGCGGATCGATTGACGACAATCAGTGCATTGTGAACGAGACACGTCGAATTCGATACAAGATGGCACGCCCACGCGCTGACCTCCTTACATTGTAATCGGCTTATTAAGACTGCCACACACATTTGTGATTATGATACAACGATCCTTCTCATGCTACTTCTTATCCTTATCCCTTAGGATTAAAAAATAAATTATTTTTTTAACCTCTGATATATAAAGTAAACAATAACCCATGTCCACTAAACCAGCTTTACTAATTGTGCCTCTAACTCGTTGCATTGCCTAATTCCTTGGCGCCGCGCGTGGGCCGAGATGAGATCTTGACTGATTAGGTATTTAAAAAATAACTGTTGCAGTACACGATGTGTCGTTCAGTATTTTTATGATGCACCGACAAGAAAATATTTGTGTTACATAATGTCATTTAAAACATTCCTCTTCCAAAATAAAAATACCTTCACAAAATATTATTGGTTGTTATCATTTGTATTTATTTTATTGCCATATGTCATGAATTTATATCTCTTAACGTACGTTATCACGTTCCCAATAGTAGTATCTCAGCAACATTTGTCACCGTGTCCCCCTTAACGCAGAGTGCAACTTTGTCTACAAATTTTATGTTTGAACAAAATGTACTGCTTCAAATGCAACGATATTTTCCGATATCATACTCGTACCAACAAACTTAGAAAGTGAACTCTTAACAAACAAATCTTTCTATCTCTTGAAGTCAGCAAAATAACTTTAGAAAATGTGTAGTATACAATTCTTTATGCTACAAGTAGTATAATTATATTTAGAACAAACAATATTTACAACAAAACAAAAACATATCAAATTCTCTAAGAAGCAAGTCATGTGTCTATAACATCACTCTCTTTCATTAATCATTGGCAATGGCAAGAGATGTGACAACAACTGCCATACGCGTCAAATATTTTAAAATATCATATTATTTATTTTATTTTATGGACATTGTGTAAATATGTTCATAGATGAGCATCTAGGTAATATAATATCTATAATTTAGTATGAATAAGCTTCAAAATATTTAAAACAAGCTAATGTTTAAAACTCCGTCCATCGTTGTTTACCTATTACCTTTATTCTTTATTTATCTCATCCTTCTTTAATTAAAATCATTACCATACTGTCTAAAATTCAGAAATTTACAATATATAATATTTATATGCAAAAATGTAACGATGTTGCAAATACAAAGACCACCCCAGGTGAAACGTACGGTAGCGAGTGTAGAACATTCCCCGCACCTCGATATCGTGTAAATCAGGACACGAGCGCGATTCGCGTGCGATAGCGCGTGAAATATGAATATCGTCGCATTACCAAGCCGAGCGCCACCTCCTATTTCAATGTAAACATATATGACACTTTCTTTGAACTTCCCATCGCACTTATTGTGGACTTTGCAATAACAAGCATAAACAAAAATATTTATGACGTTATAATTTTACCAAGTTTTGTTAGTTTGAATTTATTTAAACGTATAAATCACATTTCAATTAACATTTATTATATGGTTCTATAAGACTATAACATTAAATAATTTGACTTGTAACAACGATCATAATACAAAAACATAGAGACAAAAAGATTAAGAGAGCAGCATATCTACCAAACAATTTTAATTAGGTCAATAATAACAATTCTATCTTATTAATTAAACACATCAAACGATTAAAGAAGAGTCAGCCTATTTTTCTAAACTGGCGCTAGCTACAGAAAACCAGCCTCGTATAATACACATCTCACTCAATCTACTTAGCGACACCGATAACTGGCCATTACCAATGAAAATGCCGACAGATATGCGTATGGTCACAATTAATTGAAACTACCCACGTAATCTAATAAAAGCTAGTTTTTGTGATCGAGACAAACAAGGGCGCTCATTCGTAATTAGAACTTAATGAACATTCAGAATATTGAGTCGGCACCGTGAGAAGTTCGACGATAACTCCGAATTGTGTCAGTGTAGTTAAATGTGTGGCTGACGATAATCTCGGACGTGTAGACCAAACTTACTCGTTTTGATTGCTATGACTTATTGACAAACCAATGCAGCAAGAACCGCAGCGCAGCTTTCATCGAATAGCAAGTGAGGTGTCACTAAGGCTCTTCATGTAATAAACACGTTATACATTCCAAGTCGAAATCGAAGCGATCTTTAATTGAAATCGTATGTTGTGTCTAGCATTACTGATAAGCTTTTAAATAATTTTGATGATCTCATTACGTAACAGATTAATAGTGCAAATGAGATGGACAAGATTAATGACTTTGTTTTCACTAATAAAATTAATGGTTTAATGGCAATTACTTATACAAACACATTTTCGAGATAGAAATTGCGATACTTCCTTTAAATAAGAAAATAAATAATTTCAAGTAAAAAGATATATAATGAGTTATAAACTGATACGAATACTTCTGCATGAACTACATAATATTAACCAATATGGTCATAAAATTAAATCATAAAAAAAGTAACTCTAACTCTCTCTTTGTTTGTCTGTCTGTTTGTTTTACAGATGAACAGCTTTTCATTGTTGAACCCTATTTAATAGGGTTCAAAGTACCTTCGAATATTATTATTGAACGATCAGTCTTGAAAGGATCAATATTGCATTTGATATTTTTCTCGAAATCTGAGTTATATCTTAAGTTAAAAATAACAAATGTAAAAGAAAATAAACTTTCAATACTTATAGAAATTAATCGGTTCTACTACCACTACTTAATATATGTTTACACCTTAGACGTATTGGTAAAGTATATGAGTATCGTGTGTTGTATAGTATTTGTGATAACTATGTATTTTGAGACGTTCACAATAGAATAACAATTAGTGGCTATAAACGCTAGCTCAATGACACTCTTTATGGTGGTCTCGTAAAGTAATACAATTAGGCAATGGGCATGCATTAACACCTCACCGGAACGTGTCTCCCACGCAAGACTTTTCTTTGTGAATTGTACCTACATCAAAGTTTACAAAACCTACTTCCATATTGCCATTCGTGAGATATCCATCTTAGATAAAGAATAAACAAACTCAATACTTGGCAAATTGAACAAATTTTGGATATACTTGTTTAGTCTTCGCACTTTGTTTGTCTTATAACATTTTCAAGCAAATGTCTTTTTTTAAAAGCAAACTTTAATTGTATTGTTCTGAAGTACTACTTAAATACTACTTCTTCTACTTCGGAAGTACTATTTAAATAACTTTACCTTCATCATTTTTAAGAAACTCATCTACGGTCGATACAAATCTGGAACAGAAAAATATGAATATAAATAAAGGCATCCCGCATGCTAACTAATAATAACCACGGGACAGTCAATAATCAAAGTAAATAATAAACGCATGTTGCTACATAAACTTAATATTAATAGAAGTAGTAATAAAAACACGACAAGTATAAATATGAACAAGTGCCAATGATCTTTAATGGATAATTCAAAAATAAAAGGTGATCACCATTTAATTTTACTGCATTCCAACACTCCATAATACCTTGTTCCTAATAGTGAAATATCAATAATACTTGGCGACGATGTAAAACGATATGTAACAACATAACCACAGTCGCATAATGTTTATTTGAAATTTACGAAAATGTTAGAACTACGGCGCGTCTGTCCAAAATGAAATATTATCATGTATCGATCTCAGCATGTCGCCATACTTTAATCGATTTTTTTACACCTAAAACCGCATGATCAGTGGGCGTCCCAGAATTACAAGGCGTTTCTGCCGACCATTGGATTGCACTTCTGCCTATTTTGTGAATTATGTTTATTTTCATCATAACAAATGTCTTTTAATAAGCGGTAGAAGAATATTCGAACACCGTTTGGAATGTTCTCTAAAATGACTTGCAAGGGTGGTCTAATGAAGCGAATTGATGATTTCGCTTGGAATTTCTGTGGTGATAAATAAATCCCCTGGCGTGTTAATGATCAGTTTGATAAGTGGTCTAAGGGCGCTGTGATGATTGAGCCTTGTCATGTAAAATTGTAGACTCTTGTCGCCTAGCTTAGCGCCATCGTTTAGTAATGTTGTT
The DNA here is from genome assembly GCA_951802675.2 of Boloria euphrosyne. Classification (NCBI taxonomy): domain Eukaryota; kingdom Metazoa; phylum Arthropoda; class Insecta; order Lepidoptera; family Nymphalidae; genus Boloria; species Boloria euphrosyne. Next base: position 4,775,957 of record OX637879.1, on the reverse strand, counting down.
ACGGTCTCCCCTCGAGCGACAATATTCAAGCTAGTATTATGCTGTTCATTCCCGCATCAAATGGTGCAAATGAACATGCAAAACAGAGAATTACGACGCCAACAAAAGCTATATTAGCCCTAATCACTTTTGACAATTAATCACTAATGCTTTTTCATTTTGAAGCCTAATGTATAATTTAAAAAGTATTGTATCTATTTAAAAAAATTAAATCTAATTGTTAATATACAATAACATGAAACTTGATAAACGTGAGATACGAGGGTATAAACAAAAGATCATTAACAAACAATTCTAGGGATTTATTATTTACTCCAATAAGATTTACAAAACGAAACTATCCGAGACGTGTGGCGGCTGGCGCCAAAAGGCAAACAATTTAATTATGCATAAAGTCACGATTCAACAAATTCATAGAACGAGTTTCCGTATTGCGTAAATTTTAATTTCTATCTTAACGTCAAAACGATTCTAAATCTTCTAATTGTTGTAGTTAAATGGATACACAACAACACTCCAATTTTAGATCTATAAATCATGGTTTATACACAGATTATAAATATATATTACTGCTGGGTTTGACTTTTCCTGCAGCAACATTTTTTTTAAACTGATTATTAAGTGCCTCTATGTATGAAACTAACTGCATACATAATGTTATTTTAATAATTTTCCAAATATATGATATAACATATGTAATTCTATTGATAATTTTATAACGATTTGTATTTATGGTAGAAAAAAATTAGGTTTACTCATTTATTTCTTACCATATTACATTTTGTCACGAACTTCAATTAATATAATTGTATTTTAGATCCTGTACGAGTTACTTGGATCGTTTATCTTTTTAAGCCGAAAGAGCCAAAAAATATTATATATCTTTTAAAATTATTACATTTCACTATGGAGATCAACATTGAGATTGGACCACTTTAAGACCAAACTTTATATTAAACTTTCTAAGCATTTCCTGGGCAAGTAACACGGACGTCATTATTTAAAATCTGTCAGAATTGTGTATTTTATTGCTCGGCCGGGCAGATCGAACCAACGTGAATTACATGCTTTCTTATTTAATATTAGTTGCGTCTTACGTTTGTGAGATAATTTATATCTAGCGGCGTTATCTGTGCGGTGGATCGCTCCCGAGTTATAATCCGGGTATTTTTCATGCGGCAGCCGCGCTCCCTGTGCGTGGTGTTACTGGAAAATTTATGTAAGTGCAAGGGACGGCGCTGCAATTATTATAACCTTTAACAACGGTATGGCTATCACACCTCCCTCTAGTATATCTTTGCGTGCGCAAAAGTTTATATGATATCATATAGCAATATTCAATACCATACGTTATCAGAGTGCGATCTCCAATTCGTAATCCAAGATAACCAATCAGTCACCGAGTGTGTGAGGTCTTTTTATAAATGAAACACGAAGCTTAATAAAAATAAAATGGCAAATATTGAGGACCTCGATATTAAACTCTAAAGGAATAATCATTTCAAATTATTATTTGCGATATAAATAAAAATGAGCGGAATCTTATATCCCGTCCACGTAATATTGTTCCTAATAAATAGTACCTATCCACCATTTATACAATAAATATACAGGTTGATTGCTGTATAAGGTTAATACTTAACAGAATTTTATGAGAAACACTATCAACAAGTGGTCTGACAATAACACTGACTTACACTTTTGATGATATATGTAAAATGTACACCGTACATATTTTATTTTTATCACTGCTCTATCATTTATATTTTTTCTCTACTTTCTATCGTTTGAAAATTTTTTATCTTTTAGGTTTCAAAAATGACATTGTTTAGTACTTTTCGTATTGCTTCAATAATAATCATATCTAGAACCATAATTTCACTCACACGCGGGACCTCACATACATGGTTCCAACGCATCCATCATGGTAGAAACGTACGTACACGTCGGTGCCACAAGCATGGAAAGTGGTCGAAACCAAGATAATAGGCGACACTTTGATACAACGCCAGATAAGGATACAGATGGTTCCCATGCAATCCAGAGCGTCCTTAAAAATGGAGACATGTATTGTAACTATCCCATGGGGCAAAGGTTAGGTAGGTGTTGTTACGAGACACCTAATACCAATTAAATTATTATCCTTATTAAAGTGATATGTAGGACACAAGAAATCTATCGGGCAAGCCATAAACCCTCATTATATTTATATGGTTAACTGAAATAGAACATAGAAAAATTTTACAAATTTTAATTACATTATAAATGAATCTTTTCGGATTTTGTCGGGTCACGGGAGAAACTCTCCCGTATATTGATTGCTATAGAGCATTCGAAAGGTCGGGAACCAAAAATCAAAAATCAATCCGCGACAAAATTCGAAAAGATAGTTTCATTTATAATGTCGAACAATAAACCTAAAAAGTATTATAAATAACATGTTAAAAAAATATAAAAATATTGATTGCTGCCTATTTTTGTACACTCTACTGGAAATAACGAGGGCTACTTTTTAGCATATTATTTAAGATCTATGTGTGATCAAAAGTTATGACTGCAGAATGCCAACTAGTAGGCGCCTCAATGCGTCCTGAGGCTGCAAAATGTCGATACTGATATGAATTACAGTACTGATTACTGAACGAGTGTTCATGCAAGTCTATATCCATATTTAAATATTGTAAAATTGCACCTTTAATGAATATCACATTAAAGTTATTGATGTAAATTTATTCAGCAGATAGGTATTATTGCTATTGCTTGAAGTTTTTAACAATATAATCATAATTATTTCTTAGAGTTCTATGTTCAAACACAACGGCTTATCCGATTTACTAATATAATTTTTCCAAACCAGTTTACACACGATGAAACAAATTTTACGAAACCAGTTAGAACAACAATGAAACTCAATTCACAATGTATTTAGAGTTTTTTAATCGTATAACGACAGAATGTCATTATTGCCAACTCTGCTAATATGACATTAAATTCACATTTTAATAGCATCTCGAATTTCGTTACCCGACAATACTCTGATCAAGGCTTGGCAAGGCATGTAAATTGAGTGTATTTTTATCTAGTCATTTATTATAATAAGTATATTTTATAATATATGGCATTTTATTTGTAGTTATAAGTAAAATTTTCTTACTTATATAGGAAAAAATAGTGTAAACTAAAAATCTTTTAGGGTTTGAATTTATAAATAAAAAGGTTATAATGATCCTAGCTTAGTTTTCAATAAGAATAAATAAAAGATTTTATGTTCTAAAACACATCTGAAGTAATTAAATGTACTTGCTTCAATTAACAAAAACCGCAAGTAAACTACATACGGACCACCCATTATAATGTTACACAACACCATTTTAAAATATTCCCACAAAATTATGACTCATAAAGCATTACGTGTTACGTGTTCGACAACAGCATAGTAAGCTCATCTCAAATAGATGCAATGAATCAGTGCCTACAAAAGACAATTATTGCTGTTCTCAAGAACAAGCACGCTTTGCGGTTTCTTATGTCGCCTTAAAAGGACCTTAAAAATAAACCGCTAAAATAAATTGTCATGTAATATTACGATTATAAAACCACAACCTAAATAATACACATCAACTATGCGCTGTATACTAAATATAAATAATTAATATATGGTTTATATTTGCCACTAACGTGTCACCCTCGATTATACATTTTACATTTACTTACTCAAAAATGATGTATTATATATCCTATATGTTATAGGTCCATAGGTCCCATAAAAAGTATCCTATAAGTTAACCCGGACAACCAGCTATCATTAAACGAAATTTCATTAAAATCTATCCAGTGATTTCCTCGTATTGTCGTCACAGACAGACAAAAATTAAAAAATATATAGATTCAGTTCGATGATAATGACTATGTTATCATAATTAAATCAAAATATGTACAGATTTGACTCAGAATTTTATCATACGAATATAAACATATAATATTTTATTACATTAGAGAATCAAATTTTCAGCTAAAGCTTGCACTCTACATCTACTCTCAACATATAAAGTGCCATAAAAAGTCTAATCCCTATCCTGCGTAAACCTTTACATGTTCTCGTTCTCTACACAAAAAGTAAACGCTTTAGATCAAATCATTTACCCGTCAATTAGTACCGTTGAAATCGGTTACTCTGTTGTTCATATCCTTCATCCTGTTATTCTGTGAAACCAGGATTTGAATAGAATGCTAATTTGATTTTCTCACGATAGAAAGCTTGTGTAACTCTACCTCATATTCTCTATTTGCCGGTCAACGGCTAAATGAATTTTTTCGGCATTTTGGAATTGCAATTTTAGAAATTAGATACAAATAAATGAATAAAAAGTACTAAGTAAAATTCATAATCCTGCAAACATAAAGCAATCTGCATCTTTTGCTTCCGGGCTACTATGATCCTTGATACTTAAAAAATGGCCCCTGCTGTTATTATATAAAATAGAAGTAACTGCTGCCACGTTCAAATGCGAAAATATCATCATATCATATTTCATTAATATTATATATTTACCATATTCATATTTACTACGGCAATATATTAAAAGCTTTAAATATTTTTCATACTATAACTAATATAAATCAAAGAAGCGAAATTAGTCGTTCAGTTTGAAGTTTAAAGCAGCAAAATGGGTGAAACCGTCTTCGGGAAATCGGTAAAATCGGGAAACGTACGTATAGTAAATAAAAAAAAGCCAAACAAAACCAACATCAAAAAAGGAAGAGGTCTTTGTTTAGAAGTCGAAAGATTTAGCAATGTTTGATTTTCAAGTAAATGCAACTCGTGCGAAAAAAATGAGCCAAAACTTTACGGCAATAAATGCTACAATGGGCATTCGTCAGCAAATAAACGTGTAGGCTGTGTTAATTAATTAGCATCAAAGCCGGCGCCAATGATACATAAATCGCGGTACGAAATACTCGAAACTTATTGAGTCATTTTCGTGATTAATTCGAACGCCATATATATGTCATGTAGTATAAAATTCATTTGTTATTTAATACTTAAGAAGCTATAAATAAATATTAGTTTATAGAATGAGGGCAAATATAAAAGTGACAGAGATGTGTGTATTCAAAGATTTGTTAAGTTTCTTAAATATTTTCACGTTTTTATCATGAATAATAATTTTAATGTACATGATTAAATTCATAATGAAAAATAGCATTTCTATTTTGGACTTAAGAAAATATTGCCAACATTATTGCATAAAAAATGATGTTATATTTTAAAATAATAGATTGATATCATAAGCGTATGTTAATACGAGGTAAATTTTAAAACATGTTCATAGGTCGGAGCCAGCATTACACGAACAGAATAATAATTACGTACATTAAAACAAGATTATGCCCTAATCAATACATGTATTTGAACATGTTTCGTAACCCGATTTTAATTAAGTCTCACAGGTCTACGCGAGTAATTTCGTAAGGTTCACCGACAAGTGAAACTATGTAGTTACAAAAAGACAAGCTACCCTAATAATACCTATTTGTCCAATGTCTCAATTATTACTTGTGTGGTCTATAACTGATTATACGGCCGAGATGTAATGGAAGGAAACTATAACATCGTAAATATTTAGATCGGTTATTACTTCGAATGAAACGCGGTTACCACTGGTAATAGGCACGTTAGCATTAATATTATCACAGACATTATAGAGAACCGACCGTTTGTTTCTACATCGTTTATAGCTATCTCAATTTAACATAATAGAAATGGGTATTGTATAAAATTTAATACTCTTGCAAGCGATATCTGCATGAAAATCATGGAATAAAATTTTGCATGGAAAATATACCAACTATACCTATAGATACTCGTAGATATATTTGACTGTATAGTGTATACGCACGTACCTACTCATTCAATAGTGTTAAATAGCGGAAAGCTATACAAGTCAAGTCGAATACTAAAAATAGGACCTGACTTAATCCTATCAAATTGTCTCGAGAAAACTCTCAATCACGCGCTAATAGGATCACAAATAAAAAATATTGAAAAAAGCTTAAATGCGGATTTGGCGTGTGCAGATGATACGGTATCCATTATATAAATATTGAAACAATCGATAGTTATAACCGGTACCATCGATCACAAATCGAAAATATCGATGATTTTATACCGTACATCCGGCATCGCGTTTACGTGTGAATTGAAAACGCATAAAAAACCTAAGGCAATAAGTATTCATTAGCATCACGTAAATAAACGGAGAGAAATCCTCGGAAATCCCTTTAAGTCTTGAACCATAAAAATCTATTAATCTGACAATCCGTACTTCAACGGTGGTCACAATTTATAGGCGGTACGATTGTTGGTACATGGGTTGGTTTGTAATGACGACATGATTGTGGACAGTCGACATGGAAAACAAGTAAAAATATAGCCGTGATAAATGGACAAACGGTCGAGGCACGCGAGCATCATTACGAGCGTGCCCCTGATCATCTTCGTCTTGTGCAGTGAGAGGTCATCTCGGACGTCTCACCGATACCTTTAGCGCGTAATGAAGTTTTTTAACTTTAATTATTCGTGATTTATGACGTGACCTAAATCGCAAATTTCACATTTTTATTGCTTTGGTTACTGTGTCTGCATATCTTACAAAATGTACCCGTAGGTAAAAACAATTGTAAAGAGTATATGCTCCAAGAATTGAATAATATACAATTCTTGGACTTAGATATACCTGCATTTTATATATTTTTTTATGTTCTATGAACTCTACATTTTATACTTCCATTTCATGAATTATGTTAAATCTAAATCACACTAACATTTATAAACCCTATCAGTTCGAATCTATTAACCACTATTTTCAATCATATAAATATAGAAAAAGGATCACAAAAGTTTACAAAAAAGCTTATATGATTATGACATTTTTCGAAGCAGTTTGTCATTAATCGAAGTACGAGTAGCTTTACGGGTGGCGCATTTGTCCATCCTTAACTGACAAACGGATGCGAGGCACTGGCGCGATAACAGGGACGAAATATCTAAGAAATGCCGATGGTTATTTATGGCGATGCGGCCAATGTCGTCGCGTACCATACAACAAAAGACGAAACAAATGGCCAAGATAATCTCCGTTAAAACTCTTAGTTTAGGCAGGTGATAATAATCTGATTAATATGATATGAATGAATGTATTGTTTGTAATCTCGTGCCCTTTCAATGTTTAAATATATTAAACATGTACGATGCCTTCAAGAGGAATAAGGATGGATATGGTGTTAGAGTCAAAATAATTTTCGTTTATTTACTGTTATTTTAAAGTATTTGGTAAGATAAATGTTAACGCGTATATTTGCGTAGAGTAAAAGGATTATGGATATAAAAACAAGAGTCTATGTTATTGTTTATTTATAAACTTCTAGCTTTTGCCTGCGGCTTTGCTTACATGGTATGGGCGAGTTCACAGGCAAGGTAACATGTTAGGTTGCATATTCGGATGTCTGTTTATTGATATAATCGTATAAAGGTTAGAGTAGAGTTACTTACACATTTTTAATAAATTTAATCGAATAAAATGGCAGTACTTACTACTTACTACAGTATTACTATTCAGAACAAAGTCAATAAAAAGTAAGAAAAAAAATGATTTTTCTAGATCTGTATGGGTAAAGAATAAATTGACACGCACTGGGGCAGCATCAAATGCCTTTCAAATTCCAAAAGGTATTATTTGCGCGTGGGCAGTAGACGGCGTGTACAAACTACAAACGTACTAACATCCCAATGCAACGGGATATACCTACGTGTGAACACAGTTTTTTTTATTTGAATAAAAATTAAAATATTAACATCGGGGCTTACATATTTTAAATAAGCATAATAACTAAAAATATTTAATAAACGAAGTTGAGTTTGAGAAGAATAAAATAAATTATACTTGTTTTTTAAAATAAACATAAAAAACAAGTACCTTTTATTTGTTTTAAATAAATATTTCTTGATTTTCTACTATTTATTTACATTACAACACAATATTGAAGATGATACGCTACGTGCTAGATGTGACAAAATTCTATCGAAACCGAAGTACCTTTACACTGAACGTATCTCAGGCGCGCCGACACCGCCTACGCAGATAAGATTTATAACTTTACCCATATTCGGCCTACGAATGGCGCCAATTCGACGCTTCAAATTAAAATCCGCGGTGGATGCAAAAAGAACTCGTTACGTTGATCGATAGTTATGGTTTTGTGATTTACATTGCACTATTAAATCCTTTGTCCAGATCCATCAGACAAACAATGATCAATAATATACAGTAATAACATAAATTGTAGATCATACATCTATGATCTAACTATTAATGTTCAAATAAATTATATTTTTTATGTTACGTTACAATGTTATGTCTATACAACAGACAACACTTAATGTCTCTTACTTAATGTCTTTAGACATGTGAGCTTAAAGCTCGCATTTGAAGATAAAAAAGTTTCATGTAAATACCTAACTTTGTTAACTTTTAATTTATTTGTACGTCATTGCATTGGAAAAGTATGTGGTATATACTTTCATTTCTATTTATCAGAGAACTTACTCAGTCACCTTATTATTAGGTGGTATTTCGCGGCCTGGCATTAAAATTTTCTTATGAAATACCCCTTCCTCCTCCAGCTCCTATAACAAAAAGCCTGTTTAAGAGAAATAGTATCATGTAAAGTTGACAGTATTCTAACATTTATTTGACGTTAAGGCGCCGATATATTTTTAATCCATATACATATTGATTTGAATACGACAGTAATTAGATTAACTCGGCCATTTTGAAACAGTTGTCGATATAAAGAAAGCTGACAGCTAGTCAACGCGTGTGCGACGAAACGTGTGCGACAAACGCCAGACATGTCTCATGATCGTTAATCTGCATGTAATATTCAGGTTTCTTAACACTTGAAGTTACAAGCATGTAACTTAATAAACTTTTAACTATGTCACCAACAATAACAACAATGGCCTAAGCCGTTCTGTTTGAATTTAGTTTCTATTTACTTCCAAGATTTACGTTAGCGCAATTAAGATGTGACGGTATATTCCTATGTACAAATATTCCTTTAATATTTTAAATTTAAATCAGAAAAAAACAAAGTTTTATTAACGCAAAAATTGCAAAATATTTTTATTAATAAAAACAATTCTAGTTTAAATATTCATTCCTAAGCCGTATTAGCTTTTACTATTTTATTCCGTTCATAGTAACTGAATTTTAATAATTAATCAGTATAAATTTTACACAGAATTTTCTAAGCACATCATAAAGACGCGTAGTACGATGAAGATAAGGTCTATCTAAAGGACCTACTCGAAGAAAAGTGTCTTGCTTGTATAAAAATAAGGCTCTAACAATGAATAGACGCGTGAATATAGGCCAAGCTCGTCTTGGAAGTCTTAGTTAATTAATAATAGATATATGTAGTTATTTCTGTAAAATTATGAAGAAATAAGAGTTGTCGAGCTAAAATATACAATGTTGATCGCAAAAATACGCTGTAATCAAATTTTCTATATTAATCATAATATTAATACACATTATAGAAAATGTCTTACGATGAAGGAAAACATCGTGAGGAAACCTCTGAGAGAACTTCGCAAGTATTCGAAAGACATGTGCAGTCGCACTTAGACAGCGTGTTGTACTATGGACTGATCGTGTCGTATTGAAGGGAGGCCTTTGCCCAGCAATGGGATGGTAAAAAGAGCTACACTATAGAAAAATAAATAATTTCTATAATGTGACATTAACTCATTTAAATTGCTGGCTATATGACTCAATTCATCACGTTGCAGAGATATTGACTAGATATTATCAATCGCTTAGGGGTTTCTCTTACCAATATAGTTTCAACAAAATAATATACATATTTTCAATACATAAATTTCAAATTTCAAGTTTTGAGTATATCCTCTGGAGGTACAAAAAGGTGGATAATGTAAAACTAAGGCGTGGAGCAATAAATAAATAAATTACATGGAGTGACATGTCAGGGCTTTAAATACTATACTAATTACTCAATTAAACGCTATGCCATGACGTTATTCTACAGAAACTTACGAATCAAATTTTTTAGATGCATGGCAATCCATTCACACAAAATTGCAACTTAAATATTAAAAGCTGTAACTCTATTGATTCCAGTAAATGCTAAGACACAAACAATACCTCCGACTTAAACAGCGAGGTATTAAAATGTATGACAGAATGAAAACTTAATGTTGGTAATAAAAAACGGCTATTTTGCTTTATTTTATATTGCAGTATTGCTAAGGTGTAAAACAAATGTTGAAATTAGTGTTAAAATAAATGAAAAGTAAAATGCGGAAATATTTAAGATATAACTTAATTATCATTTCAATATTAAAGAAATAGTTATGAATAACACACCAAAAAAATGTTTGAATTGAAAATTTGAAGTCTGTAAGACACGTATAACTAGCAATTGTCATAAAATGAAAAAGCTAAGCACTGTACTGTCCTTAGAACATTAGTCACATAAATTAAAGAAACGTCACAGTTTTTAGCAATTGCATCGATAAAAAAACAATTCTGAATACAATATAAGTAATATATTGCATCGTCGATTTCAAGATGTTACATATCAAGTATTAAATAATTGACCATAGTTAGTAAGCTTTTTATTTGCACCGAACTTGGTTGTTTCATGAAAACTGAGTTTACGATCGGATTATGCCGGCAGATGAATGCATAGCAATCAGACATAGAAACGAACAAAGCATCGTAGTAGAAAATGTGACTTTCAATCGTAAAACTGAACATAATTTTATTGCTTCCCGGTATTCTAGCACATACCGAGCCAGACGAGAATATTACAGGCGCTATCTTAACGGCTAAAAGTTGTTATTCTGATCTGAGAACTTGCTATAGCTAAGATTTAGGAGACTTAGTATGCGTGTACGTTGAGGAAAACCAAAATGTTTTATGAGTTGTGTGCTGTCTTCAAATTACCTTTGGATCATAGTAGCGCGTTGTGTTGGTTAGATCTATGACTGCCCTTAATTTGGGGATATCTTTTAGTAGAGTCCTAATATCCCATCTGAAAAATAAGAAATTGTTTAGTAATATGAAATTCATCATCATTTATTCCTTTTATTTGGAATCTACTTACATTTTTTTAGCTGGAATATTTTGCTGCACACTCTGGAACAAGGAAAGTAAACATTTCTTTAAACAAAAAGACAAGTCAAAGTCAAATATCAATTCAGTATAAATTCCTTGACAAAATAAATCTGCCACCACTTCAATAAGAAAAGTACTCCAAAAGAAAAGCTGACAGCACTTTAGCACGACTTTATAACTTTTTTGTTTTTAGCCTTTTGAAATAATAATTTTTATTATTAACATTCGAGTATAGATGTATATTATGTTATATAATATGTTTGGTTTCATTAGCAAAAGACATTGGACCTATAGACAATAGTACTTTGAAAATGCCGACCAGACGACAGTGCACAGATAAGAGACCTGATCAATCATCTACTAGCCCTACCTCACCGGTGTCATTGAACTGTGACACTGGTCCCTGATAGAATCAAGTTTTCGATGGGATATCCGAATTTCTAAATTAAGCGCCACGTAAACTCTTGTTTGGAAAGCTCACATTGAAACTTTTTTTATGTTAAACGATCCTTCTTAGAATTGAAGCTTACTTTTTTATGTAAATACACTTAATATGAATTAAATTTTAAATAACTATAATTTTTCCTAAAAAGGTGACCATAAATTCAAAAACTCATCTCTGATGCACCGCAGGCAAAAATTTTTGGTTAAGTTTTCAATTTTCGAACAAAATCGCCTTAAATAAAATGTCAGGTACCTAATAATAGGTTGTTATGGTGGCAATATTTTATCTACCGTGTTGACAAGATTGAAAAAGATTATCAAATAAAAAACGCTGACCGCCAGGAGGCGTGTTTTAAGGGGGTTAATTTTCAATTTGGATACGCTGGTGGCCTACATGTGCAGTGAGCTTTTTGAAAGATACATTGTAAATAACATAATATATATATATTGTGATTGATTTTAAACTGTGATTACGTGTAATTAAAACTTCTCGATTTAAATTAATATGGTATTGATAGTAAGAAATGGTACGTTTTTAAATGGAATATACCAACGAGACATACCAAAATGAAAATCAACATTACGTACACTTGCAGTTCAGTTAAAAATAAATTTATTCGTTTCTATGTAAAAGATCATATTTTATTTCAAAGTAAATAATTAATATTGCCATCATTAGCTGTGACATTACAAAATAACTGAAGAATATATCTTAAGTAATATTAAACACACTCGTATACATAAAAATTAAGGGTCAATTTGACGTCCGTAACTGTACTCGTATATGTTCGTAAGAAATGAAGTCCTGCAACAACTTGTGAGGCATTTCAATTTACTGACTGTATATTAAGCGACATTTTGAGGTCGAATACGGGTAAAAGTATACTCATTTTAGATTTGCTTGTTAATAATTAAAAAACTTAAACCTTAACTTACTTAAACTTAAACCACGCCAGTATTTTTAATATAAATTTAACTTAAATTATATTAAGTTTTTTTTTAAATAATTGTGTAGACTGTAGAGCATTGTTTATTTAGTTAAGGCAATTTATAGACTCTTAATAGACTTAAATAGCTCTTCGAATATTCTAATAAGAATAAGGAGAGCACATGTACATTTTTCATCATCTATATAGCGCTTAATAGTGAAATAACTTGGTGGAAGATAAAAATTAGAATGGACTATGATAAAGTATTTGGCAGCTGGACTACTTATAATACATAGTTATACATCTTCGTTTGTATAATAAATAAGTTGTATTTATTTTTTATTAAGGAATTCATAAAATTTCTTACAAGCTCCTTACAAAAAATAATCGCATAAGCCTCAGGCAATCCGCAACCTATCGTGAGAAACCGAAATAAATTATTATTATACATAGACATAAAACAACATGCCACATAATTATTTATGTACACATATCTATATTGTTAAATATATAAAAAATGAAAGTATGAGTGTTAAAAGACAGCGCCCAGACTGATATATTTAGTGAAATCTAGTGGAAATAAAGGCGAATTGAGGTATTTCCTCCGTATCATCCTATGTTTATAAATCTCTAAAAGTGCTGTAATTTAAAAATCTATGTAAAATTATACATTTAAAAAATTACGAAATAATAGGTAAGTAATACAATAAAAGTAAAAGGCTAGAATACAATAAATAAAAAAACATGACAGTATATTATTTATAGTCTTACGATATTAATTGCAATGATTACCCCGCGGACACTTACAAGACACATAACAAATCAGGACGAGAACGATAATAAAATTATCAACAATACTCCTTAATAAATCGCTGATTACCCGCTGACACAAACATACGACACGACAGAGCATTACTTGCATGTGTCGTGTTCAACGATAAAAGTAAATTTGTCATTTTTATAACTCAACACTTAACATTTGCAAATATGAAAAAGAAGCCACCACCCGCTAGGAATAATTACTGTTATATCTCAATAAAATAATTAGGAAATCACGATATTTAACTGAAATTTGTTATAGATTTCACTTTAAACAAATAAAAATACTAATATCTTTATTAAATATTTTTGTATTGATTTAACTAACAAGTGCAGAACAGTAAATTTACTGAAACTGACCAAAATTGATATAATATTTTACAGCAATCAAATAAAACTAAGTCCTTCAGGCGCCAAAATACATCTCATAAAATCTATTGACACGATACATAACCACGATTGGTGAGTCAACGTCGTGTCTAAGTATTATATTTCAATTGAACAACAATCTCAGTTGAAAGCAAATTTACTGTGAAATACAGACCTTAAATATCTTTACTTGTCTACCGTTTAGTTAAAAAGTGAAAACTCTCCATACGGTCAAACGTTGCAATATTTAAAATTAAAATTAAAAAATAAATAGAGTGAGGAATAAGTCTATAGCCAAGCTAAATGGCGACATCCTACCAAGGCTTTATTTTCCTCAACGAATTATTAAGTGGTTTAATGTAATTGTAAATTAAATGTAATTATGTTAAAAATTGAATTCGCTTATGCAAATATCGCAAATCGCAGAGCTGTGACACTCTTTTAATAGGCTAAGACTTTTCCAAAAACAAGAAAAATAAATATTATAATGTGCAACATACATTGACATACTTTAACGGTTTCAGGATTAACATAAAAGCTAAATTTTAAAGACAAACTTTCCATGCAACTGGAGCCGTGGACAAACATCTAGATTTTAATATATATACATATGTATCACACACATTAAACCACTACGTCAATACACGACGTTGTCTTACATATTTTAAGAATCATCTGATCCATTAGACCGTTTATCCGAATAGTAATGATGGTATAATTGACAGAGGGCAGCTATTGTTTCCATTGTGTTCTATTGATATTAAACTTTTGTCGCCTTGTAACGGAGGGACTTTTGTTATTGTTTTAAAGATCGTTACTTGTTCCCCTTTTGACACCGATGAATTTGATGCGGTAGATTGAAAAAAGGTGGAGCAGTGTCATTCAAATATTAATATTTCGGGTCCAAGTCTCTAGTGTTTCTTATTTGTAAGGAAACTCATATATCGTAAAAAGATTTAAAATAAGTGATATTGGTATAACATCAATATGAAAAATTATGAAATTTACTATATAAAAGACGTCAACATTTTCTCAATGAGGAAATGAACAAGAAGAAAATTAATTAAGGGAAACAAGAACAGGAATGGTGAAAATAATAAACCAGATATAATAAATACTGCTGTCGCTCAGGTGGCGAAACTACTCGAGTCCAACCGAGGGAAAAAGCCAGTAATTCTATAAAATACTTTTAATATTCCCGTCGTCATCTCGGGTATAACTAAATAAGTCGTACAATATAACGACTTACGTAATTTTTGGTGTCAACGTAATTGATATGTGGCGAGCATTTGGTATATGCGGGCCGTGTCAGCCACACTCTTAAATCATATTTTACTGATTTCAAATCAATTATTATTTTAACAGTATACGGGCGTCAATTACAAAAAAGTAACCGTATCATAAGTTTTATGAAAACACTGATGCTAAATTATAACTCGAAACTTGATTACAAAAATGATCATTCGATATTTCCAGCAAAGTGCTTCATAAACAACTAAAAGAAATGACCCGTTAAAATCGGATTCCGTTTTCGTTTCGACCGATTAATCGAATAAAAGCTAGTGGATCGGATGTCGGGGGCATTTATCGCGCCTAATTGCGACCACCGCGCCGAAATCGACTCCGAAACGAGCTGGGTGGTGTGATTGCCTTTGTCGATACCCCTGTGGACTTAAGTTTATACGCCTGTAACTATCTATCCTTTTTACATTTATTATTTATAAAATATGTAATACACAATTCATGTACTGATATTACAATGATGATATATATACATCGTATAATGTTTAATTATACGATGACAATCTTATAAGTTAGATATTACATTAAATTAATATATGTTACCCAACTTACGAATATATTATTTACGCAGCAAAACAAGAAAAATTTCGAAAGTGAAATCTGGAAGGAAACATCTCACGTTTTACATCGAAAATATTTAAATGTAATTACGATGGGCATTCATGATCCTGCCATGTCTGTCAGATAATAAGCGCCAAATATCGCACAAAATTGAAGTACGACGTTTAAATGAAGCAACGAAAAACACCCACCTATCATCGCTTCAAACTTTTAGGAAAAAGAAATTCAGATACAAAAGTATTTATACATTAATCTTGATTATATATTTGAATAAACGAAAACAAATGTGTAAACACGTACATTTTTTGGTAAGAACAATGTTAAGGCCATTTTCATTTAATCGCCGGATAAAGGTGTACGTATGTATATGTAAATTCATAATTCCACGGTTTGGAATCAAAACAAGACGGTCAAGAAAGCTGATTACACGGTGCTCCCACGATCTCATGCCCTGGCGGCTCGAGTACGAAACTTAGCGCGTACGTGTCAAAAGATGTAATTATGAAGAAATCCAATCAGCGAGCGCGCAGACCGGCGCAAGCGTCGACGTTGATTGAGCGATAAATTTATCGAAGATAAATCTCCTTATCGCGACAAATCAGTAGCTGATATACCCTTTTTAATGCCAGAGCGGAGAGAACAAAGGCCAACAATTACCTTAATTACCACACTAAAGGGTGTCTGGGTGATGTCCAACAATATATGAAGAATAAAGATAACATCTTTAAATTACTTTATAATTAATTAATAATGATAACGATATGTCGTAATTTTACATTGAATAGCTAGACTAATAGAAGACTAAGAACTATAACAACAAGGTTTTTTGTATCAGCTCTAATCGTAAGAGATACACTTTATGTGTATAAATAGCGCAACAACTTTTTAATTTTAAAAAGATTGATATTATCTCGAATCTCATTTAAATCGGTTCCATTTAGTAATCTCCAATCACAAAAGAGGCTGTCTAAATTACTTTAAAGAGCAAAAATATAGTAAGCGCGAGTGATATTTTTACTATAAAACAGATTGATGTATCTCGCTGTCAATAAGCTCTGCCTACTCAAAAACATCAGACAAGAAGATTTAATGGCAATGCTAAATATGAAAATGAAAATAATCTTATGAATATTCCCAGTCAGATGAATCTTAACCACGACTTTTGAAATACAATGCCTTCTTTGAGCAGACATTCGATATAATGTGAAAATATTATGTCCTTGTAGGCGTATTGATGGCGCCCTGAAACCGCGATATAAATTCTCATACTGTACATGAAAAGTTTTTTATGCGATGACTAGCGGCGGTACATACTGCATAATGGACATATATAATCAAAGCAATAAAAACAAATGGAATGCACCATCTCAAAAATTAATCTATCCACAATGCAATGCATACCTCAACAAATCACATCGTTTCATATTGTGCACCGTAGTAATGTTAGCCTGCGGCGGGTATAGCACTAAACAGCCTGACTAATTAGACGCACTAGGCAACAAAGGGCAGCTGTATGGTCTAAAAGTAATGTGCAGGTGGTATTATGAACCTTATATGTATTGAGATAGGTAAAAGAGAGTGATATCGGTGTGTGAGGCAAGTGTATTCAGTACGACGTGCGATGGCGGCGTATGATAGGCCGCCCACGCGCAGGCGCCGCGCAGCGAAATTCGTGAGAAGAAATGCTCCGGCGCCGCAGTCAACTAGTAAGATAGTAAGCATACATACTATATCTATTTTTTATATCTACAATTACGACGAGTTATTATTAATAACACAAGATTAATATTCCATGAATGTAATTAATTAACACTTAAAAAGTTACAAAATATTTACCCAAGTCTACCTCGCACCCATGAATCACTGTCATTTTTAGTTTAATCACTAACTGCGGTTTTCAAAAATTATTACAAAATCACGCCTATATTTTTATGAATAGTACGAAATATCACAAGTCAAATAAGATAGAGGTATAATAAAAGTGAATAAGGTGGCAGCTGAAATCATTTGACAACTATTTAGCATCTTAACACCTAATAAAATAAAATAATAAAATGGCAGTTGTTTTGGCACCCAATAACTCACTGTGAGTTGCGACAGGGGTATTTTGAATGCAATTTTTAAGATAAATTTTGATAAATATTATTTATAAGCCCTATAAAGTACCTATATAAATCCTGATTATATCTTAGCTATTAGTCGATGAAGATTAAATATGATATGTGTTAAAACAATGCGTTAGATACTATAAATAAGGATAAACCAATTAACGATGCAACGGACAATGTGCTATAGAAAAAATGATGATGCGGGATGATAATGTAAAATTTGTATTATAAAACATACAACATAAAGATAAATCAAACTTGGATTGAAATTTCTAGAATAGAAACTAAAACTATTATTTTGCACACATACATAACACTTTTACATAAGAAGTTCTTGGAGGTGAACATTTTTAAAATAAATTAATTTTGAAGAAAAGCAGATCCCATAACCCTAAGTCCAAGTTCGGAGCGGTATAGTTATTGGTTTTTCTGTGGTGGTAATGATATTCCCAGTCACAATGCTCGGAGATGAGAAGTTATCGATGTCATATCCTATGCCTTATAGTAGAGAGCACATGAATCGGTCATGTGTCTCATCGTCGACATTGATATAAAATTGGCGTCCTGGTAGGACTGGTTGTTGATTGGAAGTATTCCTTTTGTTTTTGTTTTAACATGGAATATAAGATAGAAAAAAATATTGTGCACACTTGTACACTATAATATCTTGTATGTGTACACATACTCTACTGGTATTATTGATAACCGAAAACTACACAAATAAAAAGCTTCTGATCATAAACATCTCGCAAAATAAAAAGAAAATTACTCCTATGTGAGTTTTTTTCAATTAATTCAAAATAATTACTTCTCTATTAAAAAGCAATGTCTCTCAACTAGTCCGCTTAGCATAAAATCAACATCAAGTAGGTTGCGAAACACACAGTCGACGTTCGGGGCGTGGCGACACACCTCTCTATTAACGTTCAGCCCCTTGCAGGTGTTGCATCCGCAGCAGGAACAGATGAAGAGGCCTCATTAAAACTAGTTTACATAACAGCCTTTTAACAAAATGTATAAATTATAACCAGTTCTAATTGTAATCATGAACATGTTTTTCCAATTTAAAATAAGTACTTAGTTATAAATTGACGAAAATTAAAAAGACAGAATTTATTATAAAAAAATAAATAATATTTTTTTAAATCCTCTCCTCGCCCATACTCTTCTCGATTAACTAAATAATCCTAAAGGGCGCACTTTTTATGTTTTTTATTGATTTGTTCTTCTCGCACAACAAATGTATCGGTTATGAACAATTTATTCATTTTCACATATGAGATTCATTTGTAACTTAATTATGAAATGAATTCTTGGAATCGATAATATGGTACCTATTTCTAATTGTCCTTGTATGAATATGAAATCTAAATCAAAACACAATTAATTAATATCATCCAGCAAATCTGTTGGAGGTGCAAGGTAGTGACAATCATCAATGGGCTAATTCGATTAACAAAATTTTGTAATTTACTGTATATTATGTTAATTAGTAGAATAAATATTATTAAGAAAATATATACATTAATAAAATATATGTTGATACTTGATTATTAAATAATTAATTATTAAATAAACTAACAATAACTAAAATAATAATGTTAAGCAAAAAGTAACACAATATTGTGGGCGATATAACTGTACAATATAAGCTTGTCCATACTATAATTTAGTAAGATCTATTTATTACAAGCCACGAGAAGGCCGATATATTATAATAATTCACTGTTTTCAACACTGACATTACATCGTACACGATTAGCCGAACAACAGTATCTACAAACAAGCAATTATCAAAGTTTCATTTCAAAATTTAAATATGAGAGAAGAGATATAATAAAGAAATTAAGATTATTACCAGATAAACTTTGAGTTATCAGCGATAAATTTACTAATCAACGAGCGGTGTACGCGTGTAAATTAAATTATACGATAAGAATTGACGCAAAAGCCTTCGCGGGAACGATTAATAAAGCTGTCTGGACCCAACTTTTGTTCCAAATGGGGAAGTAAGTAATAAAGATAATACAACATAAATCTAATATGTTTAACATCAAATATAAGAAAAAATGTACAAAAACTAAGTAATAATAAATGTCACCTAAAACTATTCATCTCAAAAAACGATTAAGTTATATTTTATAAGATTAAGGTTAAAGAATAACCTTTAGCTTTACAAAGCTACGAAATTGTTAGCCTTATTTAAGTCATAAGCAATAATAATAATATTCGCGCCATAAATCTGATTGACAGAAGTTATGATTTACAACAAGAATATTAAAGAAATACTGCGATCATTTCCTTAGCTTAGCCGCTAAATATGCATGCATACTTTAGCATGACAATAAAACGTAAAAGCATTGATTATGCATTTTTTAATTAATTAATAATATGATTACAATATTCTACACTTCCAAAGCTCTAAGTTAACTGACATAATGGTAATGAATATGTATTAATATAGCTTTCAATGCTAATATAGGTTATCATATAACATAATTTTACGACTTGATGGAGTTTCTGTCATCTATAATTTATATGGATAATAAAATATTAAAGGAATAATCAATTTAAATAATAGCGAAAAAGGTTGGAATGTAGTAACCTTGCTTAGATCGTAAACCTGGATTAATAGAGAAGTACATCCGTATCGAAGCCACAATAATATTTTAATGAATTTTTATATTCCAAGAACATCAAAAATATCTGAATTTCTAATATTTTAATTCAAGCTTTATTTATGAAGTCTATCTTAAATTAATGTTATCATTTATTCGCTAGTTTGTTAAGATCTTGATTTGTAGAAGACGAATCGTAAATAAACACAAGTAATAAAGATATTCTCATTCCCATAGCCTACAAAATCTTTACATCATAATTTTAAAATAATTAAAAACATTAAAAATATAAACATAAATAAACAGCTGCAGATACAGAAATAATCATAAAACCGTCTACATTTATCACACATTCTTAAATTTTGCTTTCTTCAGAGATAAAATCTCATTCATTTACTTTCTTGTCACTTTAAAATACTGTAAATCAAAAGCGGATTCTCCCTGGATGTCTTCATTTGCATCGCCTAAAGCAATCCAATGACACTAACGACTTACAAACGAAAACAACAAAATTAAACTATCAATTTTTGTGTCTCCAAGAGCGCAATTTAAAAAACATATAACAAAGTTATTAACGACTTTTATTTCGAATCGCAGCCAATAATATTCAATCATTATTTTTTCGGAATTTATTGACTAATGTACCGCTAAAGCCAATATAACCTTTGCACAGGAGAATGTTTTTTTAAATTGCAATACGAATATGCATATTTAAGAATCGAAATTAAATTAATCGTTGTTGTTTTTGTGTTTTATACTTGAACTTAAGCATAACTGTACACGATAACCATTATGGGATGTAAAACATTCTACATAAATCAAAAATAAGTAAGAATCGATATGTCATTTTACGGATTAAAGTGAATTTCTCCGACTCATAAGTTGAAAAATCCGGTCTCAAATCTCATCCTTCCAGAGAAATTTTAAATTTTTAATGGATTAAATGAATTTCAGGAATAGAAGCTAGAAGCTTTTTAAAGAGAAAGTAATAAAAAAAGAAAGAGAAAAATAAATATTCAATATACTTTCAAACTCTGGCCGAAACATAAATCTGTTTGTTTTATAAGGTTGGAATGTAATAACATAATCACACCGTGTCGGCGGTTAATCACTGACTGATATCTCATTTAAGGGGAGCTAATGAGAGGCGTAGATCACATTCGGTAATAGTGACACGCGGTTATTTATCAACACTTACGATCCACGACTTATGTCCGGCTATTAAGGCATTCGTGTTGACATAATGGCCGGGCAAACAGAGTTAAACGTTACTATTACTCATGTACTATTTAGTGCTTAACACAACGAAAATTAGAGTCTATGTTAAATATATCTTTTCTTGCTCAATTTTATATAAATACAAAATTAAAACATTATAAGACTTAAGGATTAAAAAAAAATATCATCATCTTTTAGGAAATAATAAAACCGGCACTTATTAAATAGTTACGTATCTGCTTTTTGTTGTTATTGGAAAAAGATAAGCCTAATCTTAGACGAATAATATTTTTCATCAAACATTTTACTTAACTTCTTTTCAGTTATCTCCAGTGGCGGCTCTATAATGTGTTTAAAGGGATTAAGCCAAACATAATATAAAGTATGAGCGAGTCTATGCATGTAATGTTTTCTGTTATAATTTAAGTAATGTAATTCTTTAAGCAATACTTGAATAGAATAATGCTTTTAATAACGTTAGAACAGCGCGCAAAAGACCACTGCCGTATGTTAAATGGCGTGCAATTAAAGAGAATGGCGCTTAATAAACACATTACGGCGCGATATTAGGCGTGCGCGCACAGTTGACATGATTAAGCGGCTAAATCGTGGGAACCTAGTGAAAGGACACAAAGATAGAAACACTAACGAACTAATCAAATTAAGTTTACCCTACCCTTTATTACAAACAATATCTTAAATATAAATTCACATAATATACAAAAATACAAATAATATCTTAAATATAAATTCACATAATGTAAAACAAAATGTTTTAGTTACCGCGAAACTAGTAAAGCTTCTAATAGAAGTATGAAATACGGATCTTTAAATATTATTTTATTATAATTATCAACCCTTTCGTTATCATTAAGGTAATACAAGATTTAAAGACCTATGGAAAACAATTCTACCAATTCTTTTTACCAAACATACAGTATAGAGGACGACTCTATTTTAATTCTCTTCTCTCTGTCCTTCACACTCTACATCTTTCCTTTTTGTTTTATTTATCGTAAATCCACTTCACCATGAGGACTATAAATATCTATGGTACACGGAACGATGGTCATAACATTTTAAGTATTATAGAGAAGAAGATAATACCTCTTTTAAGACAATAACTTAGTTTAATACACTATTAAGCGCCGAGAAACTCGTAGAATAATTCAATTGACAACAACCTCCATCATAGCCCAAGGGTGTCTAATTTACACCTAACCATGAATCTACTTAAGCTCCTATTCATAGGACAATTTAGCGACAAAATTGCATAGTTATCCTAAAAGAGTCTACCTTCTTTATGTACAAAATATTTTATTATGAACATTACTATTTACGGAAATAGCAAAAAAAGGAAACGAAATTTCTTTAGTGTTGCAACCGTTCAAAGAACTCTTAAATAACAAATGGTCTTCTCACGAACAAATAAGTGATCACTTACAAAATGTTTGCTTATAACGCACTGAAGGTTGTCACATAGGTGAGTCTTAAAACCCGATCAAGCCAATACGTTTATGAGATGCATCCTAGTGGCGTTATCACAAAATATGATAGATCGTCGCTTGGAGCGCGACGCTCTCCCACGCGCCACAACTGTGATTAATTATAATTCGAATTTTATTCAAAGTGAACAGCGGACAAACTACGATACCAATCAATAAACGGTTCTATACCGACGACGTTACAGACATGATACCACAATTTACTGTTGTTGATAGCGCATATGAAGACGTCAAAGCCAAAGTGAACAACTGGCTTAAATAGAAAGCTCTAGAACAATAGTAGCAACATATCCATTGTGATATTAAAGCCTTGTAACAATAGCATAAAAGCTCATCACAATAAAACAAAACCAAAAATCCTATCTACATGTTAAAAATTATATTCGTGGTTGAATTATAATATCAAGATAATTTCAATAAGTGTAATTTGTTTGATTTTTAAGCCAACCTTAAAAACCTTTCTTTTAAGCACCTACTAATGGTTGTAAATTGACGTAAAGAAATTAGGAACATGCGTTTTATGTTGCGATCTTTAGCCGCACGATACATTGAATGGCGCCCTATTTAAGCAACATTTCCTCAAAAGTATGCTACTAAAAGTAAACATATTTGTCGTAATTAATAGCAAACAAAAATCTATTTAGTTTTGAACATTAAAAATTTCGATTTTTGTCAACAAAAATGCTTGGCCCAGAAGTAAGGTATAGAACCGTGTGACAGTAATCATGTCTTTATAAGAGCATAAATCATAGAAAGGAGCTCACAAGCGCCACAAAGATAGAAATGACACGCATCCCCGTCTCGTAACATAATAAATAACCATCCAGTTTCATTTCAAAGAGCGGCCGAGGAGCCATAAGTCGCATACGGGTCAAAGGTGAAGTGAATAAAAAACGGCCGACAATTAAATAGCGTTCTTGAAGGTTAATGAGCACAATAAATATGTTGTCGGCACCGCAGCTGCAGACAAACAAATGCATGGCTGTCACACGTGAGGAGGGTTTAGGCGTACAAGCCAGGTCTGACGAGCATCTTTATTGTGGAGATGAGACAGTTTCACGACAATATATGTTGAGATACAAAGGCAAGTAAGTACCTATAGTATCTTTTGGCAATTTTCGCACCGCTGTGATATCATTTCTTAGCTTTTGTAATACTTAATTTTTAAATCATTTAAAATATATTTTTTACTTATAAATAAGAAATATAAATTGAAACATTTTTGTATATGTTCGTATTTTCAATAACTTCTTTTTCAAAAATCCTTTTTTTGTCAGTGTTATTGTACATACTGGATTTTCTGCGTATTTAAAAGAACGTACTTAATAGCGTACAAATGCTTCCTAAAAATAAGCCACAAAGCCGTCATTACGCAAAACACCCCAAGCAAATTTTAACAACGTTTACACACCAATGCTCCAGACGTAGATCTGTATTTGATTTATAATAAGGGGGACAGAAATCTTGCGGATGAAAAATGACTTGATTTTAAGTCCGTATGTGTATGCTACTTTATAGAAGTTAAAATAAATTAACACCAACATGAACATCATTAACTTAACTAAATTTAGTATAGCAGATTTATACATATAAATGATAATATCTTTGTTACTTAAAAAATAAAATAAAAAAATCTGGTAACTACTTATACTTAACATACAAAGTATACAGTATTAAGAAAAGGTTGTCAAAAGTGCGGAAGTGTATATTGATATTTTGATTAACATCTACATTACTAAGACCGTGTTTAAATATACAAAAATGCATTACCATGAACATCATTACTTCTTAGTAGTTTCACGATGCTAAGCTAAATGTGTTGTGTGAATTAGGCATGGTAGGATAAGCGTATAACGCACATCTTAACAATACTAGAATCAAATAGACTTTTAAGATGGTTATCGCTTTCTTTAACTGCACGTGGCATTTGTCGAAACACACAAAATCAACAAGGTCGCTAGAGGGACCAGAACGTTTACTCACGTGGGTGTTCTTAACGAATTATGCTTTTTATTCAGCAACAAACTCTAAGTAACACAACAATGTAGCAAACGATATGATGCAGAAAATACTACAGATTTAGATAAAAACAACACCAAAGAGAAAACTTGAAATTTTAGAAACATTTTTCCAAGTTATTCAGCACCGTAATAACGGAATTTCTTCGCTACTTCTATTTCAATGTAGCGAAACGTGTCTGTCGGGCTCATTTTTCGCGCCTACATGATGAATGGCTGCTTGTTTAAATTGTTTATTCATCCCACGAAAATCTTGCGACTGGAATACACTTTCCTACAATTATCATAAACATAGCTTGTTGCATAAGTAAAGAGTTTTAATTTGGAGCTTTTATATCAATTATGTGCAAATTTGAACCTTTTATTTAATCAATAGATTTCAATCCAAGCAAACACAATTCAAAAATAAGCCTAAACAATTCTAAGTTGTACTTAAGAACTGGCACTGTACAGAGTCTATAACCGAAACGCCGCCCTCTGTTTTAGAAGACGAATGCAAACAACGTAGATAGTCGACAAACAAATGTAAATGACCAAAATGTGAACGTCATGTTTGGCATTCCCATAAAGCAACGTTAACACGTCATTAGAGGTAATGATGGCGTGATTACAGGTGGGGCGGGAGATGGGCAGATGATTGCCTACTTACTGTGTGGTCTTACGCGCATCTATAAACAAATAAGGACTCTGCTCTTCAATCGGACACCGAGACCCACGTGCTTCAAATACCTGTTTCATATGTTTTTTGTACCGTTTAATATGAATCTAAATTCAATAGAGTTGTGATCTTTTTTCATATGCGTATAAACTTAATAATGCATATAACATACTAATTAGTAATTTCTAACAAAATAATAATATAGTAATTATTTACCTACTAATAAGTAATGCCTTCTCACGCTTAAGTGATTTATGGTTGTTTCATTGATATCGACATTTTTCTTGTAGTAGACGATAGCAAAATCAACTATTACAAGTAAAATGCTTCAAGCGCCAGAGCGTGACAAATTTCAATAAACTTTGCAATTGCAATTGCATGAAACTTACAACAACCAAGTCATTTTCCAATTGATAAAATTGATCTTGTCGCTATTGACACAAATGTACTATAACTTTTTTTAATATTATTTAAAGTTTTTTACCTACTTTGTAACAAAATGTTACCAAATAGATTAATTGTATAACTAGTAAAAAACTATAAAATGATATACCTACGTACGAAACAATTACTCTTAACATAAATAGTTGGTGGTCCAGAAATGTAACATCCGTCGGTTACACAATAGTAAACTTCACCACCGGGTCTATTGTTATGACTAGCGCCAATAATATTTCGTGGTGTAATTGGTTAGCGCGTGCAAGCAACGACCATCTCTGATTGAACCAATAAACCACCCACGTATTGCGCTTGTCATTTGCACTGTTCGAAATACAACATGCAGAGAATATCTTTAAGTCAGACACGAAACGTCCGCTACTAAAATCAAAATGTTGATACTGACATCTTATAATATTAAATGAGCCATTCGTGTATCTCGGAAACGGGTTAACGTTTTGGATCAAACTTTGTATTTAGGTAAGGTTTAGATTTATTTTTAAGATTTCATTAGACATTTCCACATATAAAGACAACATAAGTAATACACAATACTATGAAAAACCAAATACAACTTTTAATTTCAAAGACACTTAATAAATCAACATATTAAACTATGTCAATAATAATGGTGAACATGAATTCATCTCAGACCGTAATTCAATAGTAATGCTCAATAAATTTTAATAACAATAATTGGATGACGACAGAAAATTCAAACAACCTCAATAACAATTTAGTTAGTAGTTTATAATTTACGAATGAAGGTCAAAAATTCGAATCATGATATTTGTCTAGGTAAGATTTTATATGAAATTAAAGTCGCTGCGACATAACAAAATGTAAATCGTTAATGTTGCAAGGTTTCTAACAACATATTCTAGTAGACAATTTAATGCCCCTATCAACTGTATATCACAGTGCAAATTGGCAATCAACTCGCTTTGATTAGCAAAACTCGATCCGGTAAGCTGCCGTCACGGTTGGAGTCCTGTCGAACCAATCCGAGAGATTTCCTGTGTGGACGCCAGTATAAAGCGTGTGTAATAAGTATTTACTTAACAGCTACTTAAACGAGAGCCATAATCATATATTAATTTTGCTCTGACGATAAATGTTGATCCCTATTTAACACTGACTAACAAAAATTAAAAATGAAACCACTAATTGAGTGTAATCATAAGCTGCAAAATAAACGTCGTAGACAGGGCGTTACCGCCTCGAACATAACCAGATATTGGTGATATCATTCGTCAATTTAAAACCAACTACAACAAGTAAACTTAATTATTATTACTTACCTAACCAAACCTAACCTAAGAGTATCCTTAAAAAACTTTAATAATTGAATACTTACAAAACTTTAGTAATTGAATACATAAAGCTCTATGAGTTTGTTTTTTACTTGTTTAAAAGCGATAATATCGGATACTGTCAATTTAAAAATGTATTTTGTTCTTTATAACCTGTTTACTGTAGAATATTATAAATATCTAGTACCACGATACTTAGACCCTAGGCAATTACGCACAAAAAAAACACGCTAACAGTGCCGCGAGCGAACGCTAGTATTGTATACACAAAAAAGCAAATATGTATATCTAGAAATATACGGAAGCTTGGCAACAGATAAATTATTTCCTTTTTTCCTGCACACAATAGCAGTCTGGGGACACTGATCATTTTTGCGTATAATTGAGGTGTAATTTCGCATACAACTGAACAACAATTGTGTGACTGAAACCTTTTGGGGCGAGGACCTCCTAGGGATTTGAAAAAAGGAGCATTGAATTAGAAAGTCCCTTTGCATTGCACCAAGGATATTTTTGAAATTCTTGATTTAATTCAATCTAACAGCGGGGTATCGTGTCAGCAGTAAACCAAAAATATATCCTACCTACTGCTAATACAATAACAGAATAAGAAAGACATGTTAAAATAACCGTTGACATAATAATTCCAAGCATGGTAATATGTTTAACCGTACATCGATCAAATTAGAGGTTAACACGTTGAACGCCAAGAAAAAAAGTGCATCTTCCTGTTCAGGCCGCGTCGGTCAGTGATGGTCGACAAATAGACTTTCTGTTCGGGCCGCGTCGGTCATTGCTGACCGCGTTTTACGAGTGTTTTCGATCCATTCATACAGGCCGTAGGGCAGTGCTATCAAACTAAATCCCATATTCATTGACCCGCGTGGCCCTCTAGTTATCCAAATTAAGATGGTTTTTGAAAAACGTAAATGACTTAGAAAAAAAACAACAATTACCAAAGTGAAAATTAGTGTGATGCGAAATTGGAAAGGCCTTTGTCCAGCAGTGGTTTCCTCCGGGCTGATGTTATCATGATGATGATGATAAAGAAGTCAATTTTGAAGGATAGTGAGTTTGGATTTAGAAAGTAATCTCTATACCGACTCATCCGATTTCAAAAATTCTTTCACTAATGGATAGCTACGTTATCGATGAGTGCTATCACTAATCTTATAAATCCACAAGTTTTTGTGTGTCTACGTGTGCGTGTGTCTATGTGTGATTGTGTGTGCGGGTGTGTGCGCGTGTGTGTGTGCGTGTGTGCGTGCGTGAGTGTGTGTTTGTAAAATATTTTGCAAAAACTATAAACAAAAAACTCATTCTGTATCTAAAACTTTATTGGAGTAAATCTATTTATAAAAATTAAACATAAAAGCTTGTATCAAACAGTAATCAATGTAAAAAAAAACTTTTCTCAATTTTCTCACGGTAGGTAACAACAATATCAATTAGCCATATGAAAAGAAATACTGAAGATCATCAAAATCATAGATGAACGTTGGTAAAACATTCAACACACAGAAAAGGTTTATCTACGCAAATGCCACAAAAAGTAGACACTTTTTTAGTTTTGTTTCTGGCCAGTGCACGTCCAAATGTAGTCACATTATTCTTGTAACATACTACGCACATCCGACGCACTTTCAGAGAAGGTCCTTCTTTTTTCTGAAGCAAGTGTTTCTTTCTTATCGTTCGTTCTGAAAGTGCTTCGGATGTTGAAGATTTGGCCAAAAAACTCTTCAGTATTTCTTTTCTAAAATCTACAATAGGTATATGTTTGTTAGAGACGGTTTTATACAAAACTAAAGCATTCACCATGGCGACATTCAAAATCAGATCAAATGCAATTTTTTTGTACCATTTTAAAGTTTTTCTTAATGGTGTCTGGTATGCTGCCATCTGATCAGACAGATCCACTGCTCCTTTTGCCTTGTTATAATCTACGACTATAGCCGGTTTCATTATGGTTTTATTATGTTTGGTAACGGAAACAAAACGTATTGAATGCTTTGTGGAAAGCACCAAAACATCTCGTTTGTCTTTCCATCTCAGAACCGTTATCCCATCATCACTTTCTCTCGCTATGAATTGGCCTTTTTTCAGCTTAGTGGAAACTACAACTTTTGGGAAATGCTTTCTGTTTTTTCTTAAAGTGCCAATCAGATGTGTTTCATTTTGCAGGAGTTCTCTGGCTAAGCTGACGCTTGTGTACCAGTTATCTGTGTATAAACAATGCCCTTTATTAAGTAGGTCCTGGCAAAGGTTCATTACAACTCTTTGAGGGGTGACATTGATTTGTTCATGTTGTTTACCAGCGTATATATTGATTCTGTATGTATATCCTGGTAAGGTACATAGTTTGAAAAGTTTGATCCCGTACTTGTGCCGTTTTTGCTTATTATATTGGCGGAATACCAAACGTCCTCGAAACGGGACCATACTCTCATCAATGCATATGTCTTGACCAGGAATATAATTTCTCTTGAAATTGTCATTCATCACATCTAGCAAGTGCTTTACGCGGTGAAGTCGATCCGATTTATTATTATCATCATCTCGGGAAAAGTGGATCATTTGCAAGAGCAGTTCAAATCTATTTCTAGACATTACAGTTCGTGGAAAGTTTTGGCCCATTATCTCATCCTTGGACCAATAATCAGCAATTTTTGGAAGCTTTACCAAACCCATGTACAAAATCAAGCAGAAAAAATGTTTAATCTCGGCGAGGTTAGTTTCAGACCATGAGCGAATTCTTGCATTTTTTGAAGCTTCTGCCGTGCGAGCTATCTTAGTTATTGCGAAAGCGTTAGTACATTCAACAATATGTTGTAAAAGACTATCCGTCACCAAAAGTGCATAAAAATCAGCTGGAGATTTGTTAGTCATTGACGTGCGGATAGAAACTGGCATGCCACAACATTCAGTGAAAGGAATTACACTACGCTGATTACCTTTGGGGAGTGTCCACTTAGATGATGAACTTCTTTCTAAATCTTGTATAGCGCGTCCAATTTCATCATCACTACCTTCACTCGATGACGGAATCCGCAGGCGCCTGTAACTCGATCGGGGGGGTTGAATCTTTTCTTCATCATCATCAGAACTTAGGTTTAAAGTTTTGTCGAGAAGATTGATTTCTATGTTTTCGATCTCAGTTAATATGTCTTGGGTAATCTCAAAATCTTCGAAGTCATTCATAATGATAGTAAACAATACTTTACTAAACAAATAAATACGCTATTGAAAACATTGTTCGATGTAACGGCGTCTCAGCTCAAGATATGGGCGTCAACTGCGTAAACGCGGGTAAGATCTCAAACTCGGGAGTCGTGGGAGGGGACCTGACACCGCGACCCGCGCGGCCCCCTTTAACGGAAAGTAGATTTTTCGTCTCTAGGAGCCGCGTCGGTCAGTGCTGCCCGACGTTTAATATCTCGATAAATAATGACTAAAGTTCACTTTTGTTAATTAAAACATACATTTGGACATAAGATACAAGTATCTAATTAAAAAAACATTTGTTCTAAATTTGGATAGAACTGTGATATTTGCTTGGCCTATAGGGAATGTTCGCTGTCGGTCAGCACTGACCGCGTTGGCGTTCAACGTGTTAATGTGTAAGAAAATTCGAAGCATTACTAACGCTCGATCACTTTCTTTATTAATTATGGATTCATTTACACTCTAATGAATATTCAAACTATTCAAGAACGAACTAATTCGACCCTTGCCTACTCGGTGTAGATCCGAAGTGCTTAGTTATGTGAAGTTTTTAGTTTAGGATTTTACGAGCATGTAACATTATATCATTACATATCGATAAGCGATAAGTACATATGTATGTGTACAGCTTTCGCTGTTGACCTCATAGAATGAGAGCACGATATCAGGCGTATATTACATACTATCCAGTGTTCCCAAGCCTGTCACGCCGTTTTATGACTTTTTTATTTGGTTTGATTGCGGGAGAAACGCAATCCTATTCAGATTTTCACGCCGATGCATGAAAGTAGAGTAATAAAATATTTTAATACTTAGCTTAACACATTCAATACAATAATAAGTTTATTATATGTGTGTAATTAATAGCCGATATTAGTCCATTAATAGTATTTCATTTCATGATATTAAGAAAAATTAACAAATCCTTAGTGTCTTACGAGTATATTAAGTGTAATTTTCCAGTTAAAAATATTTAACTTCAATTTCTTAAAGACCAAACAACGTAGGTACAATTTATATGTCAAATTTAACGGGACCACACCCACAATAAAACTATCTAGGTATAAGATTTCATAGAGTTTATTTTTTGTCTAAACTTATTTATGATAATAAATTAGTTTTTATTGCCTAGATTTATTTTTTATTTAAAACAATAGCTTCTCATAAAATGTGTTCGATTCTATGTCGGTATAATCTAATAAACGATAAAATGATACGACTCCATATGTTACTAACTCAACATTTGAACAAGTAAAAACAAATAAAACCAGAGAGTACAATAAGAAATAAGTGAGGTTTATAACTTTATAAGATATCTTCGTGTGCGTGCATAATGGGACCATCTGATCAATGTCGTTGTACCAATTGTGGCCTTTGCTATAGAGGTGATATCGTAAAGTACATTGCAAAAGAAAATATTATTATTGTCGTGCATCAAAGGCATATTTAGCTGATTGACATAAAGTGTTTAGTCTGGAATGGTGACTGTGCGAACGCTTAAGCAGATGAAAGTCAAAACACTCGTAAAAAATATTTATCGAGTGTACTTTGGCATCATGAATTAAACTTTTATCTCGGGCATAAATTGAATGTGCGCGTGTAAAGCCTTTAAGCTATTGGATATAATCTCATTGCTAATTTACGAACTCTTGCATTTATAATTACAATACATATCAACAAAGTGAGGTGAGATCAATTTAGATAAACGCAATAACTCAACATTACACATTATAAAAATAGATACACTTAGTACTTAAAGAAATAAGAATTCATTAAAAAATTGTAAGAAATTCAATCTAGATAGTAAATAACAATAAAAAATACTTGCGTAGTCGAGCTATCAAATTACACCTACCGATTGCCATTACGGTAATATCCCTTTATAATTCAAACTAAACAAAACATCAAAATTTATGATCAGATCCCGTTGAATAAAGGAACGGAATCAAAGCGCCACGGATACCGAATAAGGGGCTATTTCTTTGGAAAAAAATTCTAAAGATTTAGAGATAAAGAAACTATTCATAGAGCACAGTATGAGGCACCCGCTTTATCAAATATGGGATTAGTCCTTTTGGAGTCGGGCTCGTTGCTTTTATAGAAGACAAATATTTTGACACGTCGGTGAGCAAATAGAGAATGCATTGAGTAACGGGATTAAGGTCACTTCTTAAGCACAGTTATCCTGATGTAGGCTTATCTGCCTGAGTAAACTGTACCAGCTTTGAAAGCTAAATATTAAAGTATATAATCTTACCACTGTTATCAACAGCTCAATTTAACGGAGGCAGTAGAATACAGAAATCTTAGTCTCTTTAAGCTATATAATCGTCCCACATGCTCCATTAAGCGCTGGCATGACATCAAAAGACGAACCGCATAGTCGCATACCAAGGAAACACGACCATTATGTGATACCGAATAGTTTTCAATGTCGGTAAAATAATTTATTGCGTTATGCTGTTTATTAAATGAATTTAATCAAGTACGTATTGATTGAATATTTATGTTAATATTATAGGACAACATATTATAAATTAATTTTTATGTAAGTATATTAATTAGGGTAAGTTTTATTTAAATTTAAAGCCTCAAAATCCGTAAAAACCGTCATTAAAGAAATATTCAATAATTTGTTAAATGACAAAGTCGGGACTTGAGCAGTTATTCACAATAGGAGTGATTTAACGCTGGCATGCTAGCAATCCACACCGCATGCGACGTTGGCTCGCAATCCGGCCTGAATTGTATGGGTTATTGGTAGAGGCTTTGAGTTAGTCACTTGTGCGCTCCCTTTATAGCTCAAAATTTTGCCTTAAATGCCTTAGTGACGCAATAAAACCAGTTCAGATAGTCCAGATAATCCAGATTAAAATAAAAACATTGCTTTGGTAGTAATAGGAAATTTAATAAATCCGTTTATTATTATTAAATTATATTAGAAATATTGTTTTACTTAATGCATCTAAAATTATGTGTCACTTATCAATGAATGAAGAAAGTACCTATATAATTTTGTATTACGTTTTTAACATGGAGTTAGGCAAGTGATAGTGTATCTAGTAATATCGTAATACAAATGCTATGTTAAACAAATTAACACAGATCTGGGACAATGTTTGACATCTAACTGTGGTACGGTCAAGAGAACACCCAAGTCTGAGTTTACAGTTAAGCAAACATATTGTGTTGTGCGTACCTGCACGCCAATAATGCATTTCATTGTCGGTTCGCCTTTGCTAATACAGGTGCAAATGCTTCTAATTCAAGCACAAGCTCATTCTATTAACTAGATGATGATAAATCTTTAATATTTTCACTTTAAACTAGTTATCTAAGTAGATAACAGTATTACACTGTTTACTATATTACAAAATATTAATGGTAGCAATTTTATAATTAAGTGCTCATTTTTCAAGAATATCTAGTGAAAATAACTTTCACGAGTCCTTGTAAAACACAAACCATCATAAGAGTGCAATTGCATATATTTTATTTTATCATCATGACAATTATGATCGTCTTGTACTCACGATGACGTCACATGAAGTACTTTTAATAGAAAAATATAAAGAGTTATGACGGTCAAAGTATCTACACTTTTTCCACCTAGCATCAAATAGGTATATCGAGTATAACATGCGATAATGAACTTTGTTTACGCATATGTGCAAGTAGGAAAAATATTCATACATTAAAAACACTGGAGCTAGTGATTCCAGGGCCACTTTTTATTTTAAAGGAGATTAAAATATTATTATTTTAAAGGAGACCTCCTCATCTCATCAGCTCAGCGCTTCTTATAAGAAGGCGAAGAAGGGGTAAGGTATTATTGAGAAAAAACTTTTTAACTTATGGACTGGGAAAAAATAATATTATTAATTAGGTACATATTAAGTATTTATATACTACTAGCAAATCTCGCGGCTCGACCCGCATTCTAATCACTTAAAAATAGGGATTAGTGATGATACAAACGATGAGTTTTGGGACTAAGTATTTTTTGATGTCAAATCAAAAAAAAAAATTTGGTCTAAAAATAAAAAAATTAGAATTCTGGAGGGGGCCACCCTTATCACCTAGAGGTATAAGAAATAGCCTACGACGTATTCTCAGACCTACCAATT
Organism: Boloria euphrosyne; assembly: GCA_951802675.2. NCBI lineage: Eukaryota > Metazoa > Arthropoda > Insecta > Lepidoptera > Nymphalidae > Boloria > Boloria euphrosyne. The sequence goes on along the minus strand of OX637879.1, from coordinate 4,741,107 downwards.
ATACACAAAAAAAACTTAAAAATTGTTCAAGCTGTTTCAGATGAGTTTGAGAACAAACACTGTGACACAACATTTTTATGTATTAGATTAGATAATGAATTCTATAAAAAACCCTATTGAGATATTTCTGAAAATTTTGTTAGGTAATATGTTTACATTTACCTAAAGGTTGTTTTCTGACAAATTCAAATTAAATGTTTGTAGTTTACGAAAATACATATACTAGGTATTTCAGAAAAGGCTTAACAAAATACAAATGTGTGAAGCTAAGATAATGCCACCTACATTATTTCTATGGAACACATTTCTAGGTACATACTTGAAGCTAATGTATGAAATAGGTCCAATATTTTCCAACAGATGGCAGTGGACATTTACATGCACAGTTACAAGAAAAAAAATCAAGAGTATAATTTAATAGCCACACAATTATATGACAACAACAAATGCTGTACTGTATACCATACATTATGTGATGGATAACTTATTTTCTTACCTTTGAATACAACAAATCTCTTAAAGAGATAAGTTATCGTTTGCCAACATTCTGTTACTTATTTTGTGTAACATAATATATCTTGGTACATAAATCAATAAATAATAAAAAATACTGTTTCTACTGCATTTTTTAAAAAAATCGTGATTTTTAACAATAAAAAGAAAAAAGTTACTAAGTAAGTCAATTTCAATTTTACTTAGACTAACAATCTAAGCTTTCCCGGGTATTTCAAGGTAGGTTTTAATATTTTTTATAGGAATCCATATTCTTTTTCTAAAACAAAAGTAACTTACTCCATATAACATCAGCTGCCTGAGAGTGGTGTCAAAATAGGTCACATCATTTTAGAGATTTGTAGTAATAAACAAACAGATAGCCAAACTTTTAAGGATTGAGTTTACTTTATATTTTATAATTCTACATATATAATTATGTAATGTGTTATAAATTTCCATTTCCATGTAGTGAAAATGTGTTATTATGACATTACAAACAGATATTTTATATTGAAATTTGTATAAATAATGACTCAAAACTTACCCTCTTAAGAGGTACTTTAAAGCAAATTATTCTTGTCCCTTCAATAACTTTACCACATGCTTTGTATGGTATCCATCTAAAACAATATAATAAATAGAAACATATACAACAATTTTACGCTTAAAGTTAATGTTATTATTGACAGACTATTCTAACATACCTGTCAGGGATGCTAGGTGGCATTTTAATTATTCTTGGCTTTCTATTAAAATGTGTAAATATACTATATTTCTAACAATATTATGTAAAAATTAAAAATTGTAAATATTGATATGATAAAAACAACCTCAAAATCATGCATGTCAATTGTCAAATGAAGTTGTCAATAATAGGGAACATGCATGGTTTTTTTTTATGACTTAAATCCATCCTTTACATCATTATAAAGTAGAAAAATATATAAATAGTCTTGAAAATATATAATTTTTTATGTAAAGTGAAATTTAAAATATTGACTAAATTTAAGCCGTTCAAACGCCACCAGTAGCGCCGCCACGTCGATGACGTCATTTGTCACACTAATGTCTTTTTTACTTTAAGCTTTTCAGTTACTTCTAATATATATCTTCCGTTTTAATTGCTATACACAACATTGAGGAAATTAAAAAACCTTCTTCCAAGTATTGTAAGTACAAAAACATTATTAGAAATACACCCGATAAAGTGTTTTTTCGTATTCCAAGCGATGCGAAAGTAAAAGAAAGAAAGATGAAAAGATGTTTTTCGTTCGTTCAAAGCTTTGATAAAACCAGTTTAAGTCACCGTCCTTGATTCACTATTAATATTGATTCACTTTACAGTTTAAAAATGTTTCTAACATATATACTACTTTTTAGTAGTATAGACCAGTGTCGATAATTTTTGAAACCAAAAAAATAATAGGGTTGGGTTTAGAATCGTTTGGCAGGAGTTGGTGGTTGAAATTTATATATTTGATAGAGGTATATTCACTGATCACAATAATAATAATCACAACAGAAGGTAATTCATATTTTTAGAGAAAATTAAATAAAAACTTAACGGCCATTTTAACCTCTTAAACGTAATATTATCACTGTTAGAGTAGGATAACAATTGTGATTTCGTATATGTTAGACAAGGACGTACGATTATTATGTCAAAATAAATGTTTTATCTATGTTAAATGGCGCCAAATCTAGTCCCGCTTTTCTTTCGAATTTCGATTTGTGTGAATGTGTTTTTTGTATGATGATTTTTTTCTTTCAATCTGGATAATATAGGTTCAGAAGGTTAATCCTTAGAATTTTTGTTTTTTCTAGGTGGGTTAGGTTAGGTTAGGTTAGATATATGACCACAACGCACGAGCCGAGCGAAGCGTGCCGCGGCAGCGGCCGGCGAGTGCCATAGTCCGACTTTCTTTCTTTCGACTTGGATAACATAGGTTTGCGGGTTAATCTTAAGAATTTTTTGTTATTTCTAGGTGGGTTAGGTTAGGTTAGATATATGACTACATCGCACGAGCCGAGCGAAGCGTGCCGCGGCAGCGGCCGGCGAGTGCTATTTTCAAAATCTATTTTCTCAGGAACTATGAATTACCTTGTAATGGGAGTTATATAGGGATAATAGGGAGCATCCCCTCTTTACCTCCCCCACCTACCACCACCATCGTCCTGCCAAACGATTCTAAACCGCAACCAAATAATAGTAGAATAAAACCCACTAGAAAAGAATAAAACCCACTAATATTATAAAAATAAAAAATAAATTACGGGCGATCTGAGGTCGGGAAGGGGGAAGGTGGGTGTTTAAGGGTAAAAAACTGTTTATCTCGATTTCCGGCAAAACTACAAGTCCTATGGAAAAAAATTAAATGGCAATGTTGTAGGTAATAAAAAGATCTAAAACTTTTGTATTCACACTTTTTTCATATAACCTCAAAATTTATGTAAAAAATTAAAAATAAACAAGTTTTTGGTTTTTTATTTTTATCTTTTACAAAAAGAAAATATTTTTCTCGGAATTTTGTGAAAACTTACCTTTTTATGTTCTAAATACACTGTATTTTTATTGATTTAAAATATTTCTTTTTTTCACCTTATTTTGACCACCTTATCGAAAAAGCACCCTAGTTTTCCACCGAAAGTTCTCACGTCAAAATATTTGCTTTCTTAAAAAAATTAGTGGGCTTTTTGTTTGTTAAAATCTCTACTTTGTGATGGTGTAAAAATATATATACATTATCATAGTAAATTTTCTCAGAAAAGCTGCCTAAACCTGGTCTAGTAAGAATATCGACGCCGATAAACCCAATGTTTTGACAACTGACGTCATTTTGCTTTCAACCAATGGTGGCGCGTTTAGGAAGTTTCGATTTCCCGCCTTTAATATTCACTTTTTATACAATATTTTAAGGGTTTAAATAATAACTAAATAAAAAAAATACCTTTTAATCATAATGTGACGATAATAAAGATTGGAAAAAAAGATATTTGAAGCAAAATTAAATTTTATGCATATTCCCTATTATCAAAGTCAATAAACTTTACACCATGGAGATTAGAAACCAGGAGGACCATCGCTTCATACTAAAGCATTACCCGCCTGTCCCTGAAAATTTGTAGAATTTATAACGCGCTGTCGTCGGTAAGTAGTATTTGTGAAGTTAGCTGTTTATGAGTATTCAGTATTGTCACTATTGAGACAACGTGAAGTTAGGCATTGAGACAACATAGCGATCGCAGCGCCTCCTTAGTTTGACAATATTTCTGAGACACTAAATTCTAGGGCGAAGGTCCTCCTGGTCTCTAATCTCCATGTTACTCATCTATGGTTTTGACATAGCTGATCAAAGAGTATATAATATATAGCTGATAGTTGATTGATACCATTTTTCAGAGACAGGCGGGCACTGACCTCTATAATACCACTGGACTGGCTGTTCCAAGCGATTGACCGCAATTTTTTTGTGTCCATTTGAAGCGCCACTAGCGAGAGTCCCGAGAACTAATTTTGACGTATATTGCAAAAGACAGCGAGAAGTGTTTGTTTACTGTAAAGTAATTTTGCATTTTCATTGTTAATATAACATAAGTAGTAATTATGATGATACGGTTATTGATTAATAAAAATAAAAAAGTAAAAATCTTTATATCGACATCATTAGTTTTAGTACCACAAACTCTCGCTACGTCCGACAGCGGCGGACAGCGCCAAAATGGCGAATATCAAGCAGCCACAAAAGCACGTCGACAACAGCCAGTCCAGTCACCCAGTGGTATTATAGAGGTCAGTGCAGGCAGGTAATGCTTTAGTATGAAGCGATGGTACTCCTCCAGTGACCACTGTATATAAAGGCCTTATTACACCTTCCTAAATTTAGTCGTCCTAATTAGGATTTAGGAAAGGAAAGCAAAATGATGTTTCTGATTACACTATCCTAAATTTAGTAACCATAGACGAATTTACACGAGTGCAACCATAGAGTATATTATTATATAGCGTTTTCATTAACTATAATAATAATTTTTATCGATTTTATTCCAAAGATATGTTTTTATCGTTTTTATTCAAAAGATATGGCATATCTTTATATAATTGAATAATATTAATTAGGATCTCTCTTTCCTTTGCCATTAAACTCGTTGCACTTTAACAAAATAACATTTAATTTTTAAAAAAATTTAATAACATGTGCACACGCACTACGCAGTCGTCACGTTTATTATAACAATAATAAATGTACTCTCTTTGGAGTCCAGAACAAAAATCATAAAAATAATAAACCAAAAATACTTGCTGTCCACAGATTATTAAGGTCGACGGAATTTAGCAACCATACTTCTTCCTAATTAGGTTACTGCGAAGTGCGATTACACTTTCCTGAATTTAGTAACTAAATCATTTAGAACACTAAATTTAGGAAGGTGTAATAAGCCCTTAAGTGTATAATCTATGGTTCTCCTGGTCTCTAACCTCCATGGTTGATACAAAATACAAATTACAAAGAGAATGTCAAAGACTCAAAGAGTATAGATAAGAGATAGCAATTATAAATATTAAATAGCATTATATTTACGTTTTATTTTGCGTTTATAATAAATAATAATTATTGTTGTTTTTTTTTATTCATCCATGATATATTTTATATCTTGTGGCTTACGCTCTTGCAAATGAATTTAAATTTCTTACAAATAAAACTGATATTTTGTATTCCACGGGCTCTTATTATTTTCGAAACATTACCGCTATGGTACATAAAGTAAAACAGTGGAATTGTCTAAAAAGAGTATTTACTTAAAGTTACCATAGAAACGTGATGAAAAGAAAATCAAGTTTGATCGAACATTTTGAGGGCGAAAAGCACAGTTTTAATAGTAAAATATTTGTACCCTTAAGACGTGCTGATCATAAAATGCACAGAAATACAATTTGGTACAAATCTCTGCTTAACGCAGAAAAAACTTGCCTAAAAGAGGATAAAATAAAAAAGATTCATTATAAATTTGAAGATGGAAAAGAAATGGTTGAAGAATATAATGTTGATACAAATGTATTACTAAGAAGAGCTTGGAAAATGAAAGGCAAACTAGGAGGAGAAGGCAAATGGTCTGTTGAAATTGGTGATCCTATTCCTGATGCGACGCCTAATAATGATGTTATTGATATTGTAGAAAGCAAAGACGAAGTAAGTCATACACCACAAACACAGTAACCACAGTCTTGAAATAAAATTATTTACTTGACTCAAAAGCACTGATATAAATTATTGTCAGTGCACTGACACGAATTAAGTATAGTTCTGTCTTATTATATTTTTAATAATCTGATAGTCTCATAAAGTAAGCAACACATAACATTCTCAAGAGTTCTCTTTTTGTGATCAATAAGAAATGAACATGGTTACAAAATGGAACAGGTTAAAAAAATATATGGTTAAAATATTAAAGAAGATTAGTTATATTGAGATATAGTTGAAATCTATATGTATAGTACAATAATTTTACTTCTCTGTCATATTTGTTACTTTGTAGTTTAAATTTATATTAATCATTCCAGCCTATTTTATTGAAAAGAAATACAAGAGTCAATATTGAGTGGAGAATAAGAAATCTACCATATCCTATAGAAACCTATTCTATTAAGGCAAACAATGATGAAAAGTGTATAATTATTAGTACTTCAAATAAAAAGTACTACAAAAAGTTGGAAGTATTAGAATTACTTAGATTAGGATTACCTTTAGAACAGATGAATATTGATGCAAGTCATAAATTTAATACCCTTATTGTAACAGTAAGTCTTTTTAAGTATTTTTTATTAATTAGTAAAGTTTTAAAAAACAACAGCTTTAAGCAGTTTAACAGACAAAAACTTTGAAAATTGTTTTTTTTATGTTAGTACCATATATACTTTCAATATATGTATTAAGTGAATAGCTGGTAATTTGATATTAAAATCAGACACTTCAATTTTATTTATTTATATGTATAGATAATCATTAATCAAAGTGCTTTTCATTTTGATTAATTGAAGTAATATTTATTTTTGCAGTACAAAAAACCACAACAATTACTGGATATGGACAGAGACTGGTATGAAGAACTAAACGAAGTTAAGCCAATTAAGGATGTGCCGAGTGATTGTAAGACTCAATAGTTTAAATTCTAATAAAATAAAAAAGATAAGATTGTCAAAATATGTTATTTATTAATAAAACTTCACTATGGTAGTTTATTTTTTATTATCAATTTAAGCCTTATAATAATGGGATAAGTGCCATATGAGAAACATACCAAAATTTTATAGTACTTTGTAACAATTAACATTGAATTTTGTACTTTGTTTATATCAAATCCTACATATTTTTTTCAAATTATTACATCCAGTTAATATCAATGTAATCACTGAAGTAGTATAATTAAAAACTTACTTCATGTATGTTTAGTACACAATGTCTTCAATTATTTACAAACTTAATATAATATTTTACAAGAATTGTAAAAGCAAGAATTTTTAATCACTATCATCCATTACTAAAGCTTTAGCTTGTACTTTTAACTCTTCTTCATCATCTTCTTTATTTAATAACCCTCTGGCTTGTAAATATTCTCCATATTGTTTAGGGATTCCCATGAATGTTTTTACTTTTGCTCTTAACTGTTTCCATGTCTCTTGATAATAGTTCTTTTTGTCTTTTGCCATGGCTTTGTAATCATGTCCATACTTGTCTAATAAATATGTAATAAATTCCACTTGTCCTTTAGGTAACCTTAAAAATAAAATATAATTGTACAACATGAGTTTGAAAGACACAACAAGATCTCATATTAATTTTTTTTTAAATTAGTAATGTAAAGTTACAGATTCAAAGTTCAATTCAATTCTCTTGTTAATGGTTTCAAAGTGTACCAGTTGAGCACAGAGATTCATAGTTAAAACAATAAAAATTATTCTTATAAAATGAATAGAAGCTCTAATAAGTTGACATAAGTGAATTACACAAATAAAGACATTACAGTATTGTAACATAACATCCTTATGTTATGTTTAACTATTAAAAATGACCTAAATGTAAGTATTATTTTACTATTTACTAATAACTGTTTAATATTGATATAAACCATATATTCACATATACACATACACAGTTGGTACACCAACATAAGTGAAGTAATTCACAAGTTTTCAATAAACGTAATTTAGATAAGAAAGTTAAGTAAACTTACATAAATTTTCTTTCTCGTGGGGCTTTTGCTTCTTGTTCCAATTTCTCGGCTACTCTTAATTTAGGAGGTCGCCTCTTTACAATCTCTACTTCCTCTTCTGATTCATCATTATTAACGATTTTCTTTGCTCTAAGTAATTGGTCTTGCTTAAAGTTAGGTATCGATATAACCTTATTTGGATCATTTGCCAATCCCATATCACGAAGATTACTATACGATGATTTTTTTTTATTCCAGGCATCCTTTAAAACTTTGCTAAAAAAATGTTTTAATCTGAGTATTTAGCTACAAGCAGTATTCTACTATATAAAATATGTTGGCTCTTAAGTCTTACCATTTAACATCACCTGTACTCCTCTGTTTTTGATGCATGCGCTTCCTATTAAGCTTATGCAGATACTTTTTCTTGCGATGTTGCTTTTTAATTTTCATTTTGCAAAACTTTGACTAACTAAATAACTATGAAAAGTAAACATATATCGTTTAGGTTATAAACGACTACTCTGCCGCAATATAAAACAAAACAAGCATGAAAATAGATGTCAAAAGACAAAAATTGAAAAGTCAAAGTCAAATAGCCGTCAGTCGTCAATATTGAATTATTTTAATTGGTCATCTATGGTAAATAGAACACAGCCAAGGATTTTATATATTCCATGAACATATATAAAATCCTTGAACCCAGCGGGCCAGCACACTGCGCTTTAAAAGCCCTTATTTCCAATTACTAGCAATATACTCTATGCCAATTACAGAGCATAATGCGACTCAGTGGCGCACATTGCCGATTTGCGCTGATTCTAATTGGAAAGTGAATATAATGATTCGATTACCTATATATTTCTGCAAAATTAATATGTTTATAGTTTTGAATTCTAAAATAAAATTGTATTCACATTCGGCCTTTTCCAATTACAGCACTAAGGCGCATTATGCGGCATAATGCTCAACGTTGAATGTTCCAACTACAACAGCGCTTCGCACAATCGAAAACACTGCTTTTGCGTGATGGTGTGTTAAAAAAATAAATATACCGTGAATCGATGAAGGTTACAAGAGTAATAACATTGACTTTTTATGTGAATACAATTTTATGTTAGAATTCAAAACTATAAACATATTTATTTTGCAGAAATATATAATCGAATCAATATATTCACGTAACACGTTCCAATTAGCATCAGCACAAATCGGCATTGTGCGGCACTGAGTCGCATAATTATGCTCTGTAATTGGAAAACAGGGATTATAAACGTGGAATATAAAAAAAAGTCAATGTTATTACTCTTGTAACCTTCATCGATACACGGCATGAACTTATAGTAGGTTCATGTGAATAACTTAGATGTGTAGAGTATTATAATAGTCACAGACGATCGAACTTGGTGCGGAGCGCACCACGAACATGGTGTGCTCCGCACCAAATACGATCGTGTGGCGCACGGTCCGGCGGACATTATTATTATTAATATCGGTACGGCTGGTTCGGAGCGCTTGCACATCGAACGCGGTGCGTACCGCACCGATTCGATCGTGTGGACGGCGCACCGAACCACATCACACATGTCGGTTTAGTCGCTATTGTGCTATCGTACGCGCAACACGTCGCTGCGCGTTCACAAAAATGGATTCGGAGCGACGCCAAGAACACAACGTTAGTAACGAGAAAAGAGCGATTATAGAGCTGTTGGAGTTGTATAAAGACTTTCCATGTTTGTGGAATACCACTCATAGCCTTTATTGTAATAAAGATGCACGCAATCAAGCATTTGAAATTCTTTTAGAAAAGTGGAAGACATATTACCCCCTTGCAACTATAACCGATATTAAGAAAAAAATAGAACATCTCAGAGCTGCCTATAGACGAGAACGGAATAAGGTGAGAAATAAAATAAAGCAGATGATATTTTTATTATTACTTTTTATTGGGTAGGTACTTACTTAATAACGAAGTAGGTATAATATTTATTATTTATTCGTCATGATATTTGTTTTTAGGTAGAATCTAGCAAAACTAGTGGCGCTGGAGTGGAAGATTTACATGTCCCGGCATTTTGGTACTACGAATACCTAAGTTTTCTGCACGAAAAGACGAACCCGACGTCTGAAATACTAGACAACTTTGAAACTACTAATAATTCATCTATTGAGGTAAGCATTAAATATTCAGTACATTAATCATTCTTTCTTGAAAATTAACACGCCCTTGATTGTTAAAGTATTCTGTAAATATTTGCCTAACAGAATTACCATCTGCAGTGCGTTGCCTTTCTGTTCTATTAACGCTCACAGAGTTGTCATTTTGTCGCCAGTCTCCTGGCCGGAATGTATATTTTTCAGTGTCCTCCAAATCGACACAATTCCTTGTCATGTAGTTGCAAGACTTTTTCCTCAAATAATTGTGTAATGCGCATGATGCCATTATCACTTTTGGTACATTTTTGACATTTATTTGTATGGGTTTTTTAAATACTCTAAAACGTTCAGCTAAAATACCAAATGTATTTTCGACAATTCTTCTAGCTCTGCATAATCTGTAGTTATAAATTCTTTTGTCATGTGTCAAATTTCTCTGTGGGTATGGTTTTAAAAGGTTTTCATTAATTGCGAATGCGTTATCTGCAACAAAACAATATGGGGCAACAAGATCCGATGCGGGCAAGGCAGAAGGTGTTGGTAAATGTAATTGATTATTCAGTAATTTTTCGTGAAAAACTGTATGTTTAAATACTCCGCCATCAGAAACACTGCCATTTGCTCCTGCATTCACGTAAATAAATTCGTAATTGGCATTTACGATACCAAGTAAAACTACACTGAATGTTCCTTTGTAGTTGTAATATAATGAACCAGTCCCTGGTGGCTTTTCGATGATGACGTGTTTACCATCAATGGCACCCACACAATGACTGAACTGCCACTTTCTTTCAAAATCTGTTGCTATTTCTAACCAAGCATCTTCTGTTTCAGGGACCTGTAACAAAAAAGGAAAAATCTTCAATTAAACGACAAAGTGATATCTTCAAGAAACAAGAAGAGCTATTAGTCTGCCAAACAGTTAATGAATGCCAACAGCTCATCGGAATTGACGTCAGCTGATGCTTTTGGACACTCGGTGGCCTCCCAGCTTAAGGAGTTACCAAAAATGCAAAGATTAATTTGTGAGAAATTAATTGGAGAACTGTTTTTTTACGCAAAATTAGGCGAACTTAATTTAGAAACTTCAATATCCATAAATTCACGTTACTACTTAACCCCACGACAGTCGCTATACCTACCATCACCATCGCCATCACCACAGCATTCACATAGATCTCAATACCAGCCATCACCGTCGCCATCGCCATCACCACAACATTTACATCCGTCTCATTACCAACCATCACCATCACTACAGCATTCACATCCATCTGAATACCAACCTTCACCATCGCCATCACCACAGCATTCACAAAGATCTCAATACCAACCATCACCATCACCACAGCATTCCCATCCACATCCATCTCAATACAAACCATCATCATCACCATCGCCATCACCATCACTACAGCATTCACATCCACATCCACATCCACCTCATTACCAACCATCATCATCACCATCGCCATCACCACAGCATTCACAATCATTACCCATAGATGAACTATTAGAATATGCCATTGTTCCACCACCTTCAAATAACAGTCCTTCTGAGATGCGCCAGCAGAACGTTTTTAGGGGAAAAGGAGCTGACATTCATGAATATTTGATATTTAAAAAATAAAAATAAACTTTAAAAAATGTAACTGACTTCAAAAAAAAACTACATAACCTACAAAAATAAATAACTTTGAAATAACCTCCTTTTTTTTGAAGTCGTTTTAAATAGTAGTAAGTACCTACTTTTCATGTTTTTGTTTTTTTAATTTAATGAATAAATAAAAAAATGTGATTGGAGTTAGTATTATTTATATAATATAAATTATACATACCTTCATATAGTTTTTGAGCACTGTATAGATTGCTTCACAAGTCTCTGGTATTATCTCTGATAGTAACTGTGACGATATACTAGTGCTGAATTTAAGTTCTCTGAATTCTCTACCTGACGCTAGAAATTTTAAAGTAGCCACCAATCTCTCTTCAGCACTCACAGCTTGTCGCATAACTGTATCGGATTTAGTTATATGCGATTTCACAAGATCCAACAATTCAATAAATGCTTCGGAACTCATTCGAAGATATATACGAAAATCTTTATCATCGAGATCTTTAATGAGATTCATATGACTGTACCGTTGTCTGTTTCTGAGATAAAATTTTGCCCATTCTTTTCTTCTTTTTCGTTGGTTATATAACGGCGATGTAGTAACGATAGCTGCCGCAACTAAAGCAATTTTGGCTTGTTTTGATAGAATGGGCGGCATTTCGAGGAGACTTGTTCACGCAACGCTAGCACGATACGACTGGACGGTTCGAAGTCTGGTGCGATCGTCTGTTGTGTAGATCGCACCGTGCGGTTCGTGGTGCGCTCCGCACCAAGTTCGATCGTCTGTGACTATTATTAGTGTTCTGTGCTGCAGATCTGTCAACTGTCTACGGTCAAATGTCAATGTATAAAATAGTAAATACAAAATTACGAGGTTCGCTTGCGTTAGCTTTGGTTAACACACGTGTTTGTATTTTGTGCGTGGTTTTTTAAATATTTCGCGTATACTGTTGTAATTTTTGTTTAATCAGATATTACTAACTTGGTGTTGGGTATTGGTAAGTAGTGTGTGTTGTTTTTGTGTTAGTTAGTATATAGTGTTCTGTTTATAAAATGGAACCCGATCCCCCGCCTGATCCACCCGATCCCGGCGGATCGACGGTACTTATGAATTCATCAAGAAAGCGTCAAGGTGACGAAGTTTTACCTGATCAAACTAAAAAAACTATAGTTGACCCAGCGTCAGCTACACCTTCAATCCAACATGTATATGTTCACCCCTCCCTCTCCGGTCCTAAATTCTATTCAGAGAAGGATAACCGACCTTTCATTGTTTATGTATCTCGTGAGACTCCAGACCCTGCGGCAGGTACTACCATCCGTGCGATAAAATTCGGCCAATTTCTGTATCATAACAAAATTCAGAATATTGTTAATGATGGCGTAAAAAATGTAGGACGTAATAAAATTGAAATTCAATAGGCATGATGACTGATTTTGAAAAACTGGCCTATAATGGTTTAAAGTATCTACTATTTCCAAAAAATACATTATTTCAGCAGAAAACAAAGTTTTATTACGAAAAAAATGCTATTTAAATTTTAAGTTTTAAAATTTGCTTCAAAACGATCGACGGTGTCATGGCGTCTGCTTGTGACGTCACGACCGTATAATCTGACTGTAAACACTAGGGAGCCAAAGCAACAAATCAGATAATTTGGGTTTAAATATGAATTCAAAAGTGTACAAGTGCTGTGCGGTCCCTCAGTGCGTTAATACGTCATTAAAAACACCTAACAAATTGTTTGTTTACGTTCCACGCAATCAAAAATTGCGAAATAAGTGGCTTAATCTTGCACGGCGAGATCCAACAGTTATATCTATAATGCAAGATTCTTTAATAGTTTTACTATAATGTTTTTTTTAAATAATCTTGAATTATATATAACATTATTTTTAATATAGTAACCTATGTAATATAATTTGCTAACATAAGTTTGATTATTTTTATATTATTTATATTAAATTTATAAGTTAACTTATTTTAACCTTAGTTATCTTTTTAACCATTAAATTAATTACATAAAAATATAATCTAATGTAATCAAACCAAATTATTAAATGAATTGTAAATTTTAGTAAAAGGCTTATTATTATTATTATATGTGTTTTATTGTGAAGCAACACAGTCATGGCATTCTACAGTTTTAACTGCTTCATCCACTTCATCAACTATTAACGTCACTGCATATAACTTTGCGTGGACTTTGTGTTCTGGGCAGATTTTAGCTTTTATTATGCAGAGATTTCCATCGCGTTTAAGCTGAACGTAGCTTACAGCGTCATCCCCATGAGATGGCCTGGAGGATCTATAACAAAGAAATCGATATGTTAGTCAATAAAAACAATGTTTTAGAAACAATCTCTAATCTATTACGTAGTGCTTTTTATTAATACAGAAAAAAATATTAAAATTTTACGGGTTTGAATTTTTAAATTATTGTTTATAAAGATATAATAATGTACAACTTACATTGTAGTCTTGACATTTCTAAACTCAGCTGAACAAAAGTCTTTATTTGATGCCAAAAACTCCCCCAACATCAACAAATCAACTCTAGGCAAATTAGAGCTATTTGCCTTGGTAAATCCTTGTTCCATGTTATGAAAACACAAACTAAGCAACTAATTGATAGAAATAATGAAATACTTCACAAAATACAAACGCAGAATGCAGATTTTGAACGTCCTAGTTAGTACTTTATACAAAACAAAGTGACGTTTGTACGGCCGTGACGTAATTCACTCTGATTGGTGTTCAACTTATCATGGCGGACTGCTGTATTTTGTCGTTTTATTTTAATAAATAAAATATCAATCTCGCCCTAAATATGAAAATAAATACGCTTTTCAAAACCTATTAATCTTATCTCATTAGATGAACACATTATTTTAGTGGTTTTTAGTTACTGTCATCATGCCTATTCTCGTCAGCTGTAGCAGCCAACAACTTTTTATCGAACCCTATTTTAAAATTATCCAAATTCGTCGCAAGCATTCCAACCTTTAATGTCACCCGGATGGGCCTAGTGAAAGGAGTCCCCGTGGACTGGGCAATGGAAGAGTTTGTTTCCTCCCTTGAATTACCTTCCTGTTGTGGTCAGGTGTTGAAGGCGAGACGGTTAAATCGCAAGACTGTGAGTGAAGGCAATGTTACCTGGGTTCCAACTCAATCAGTTGTTTTAACTTTCCGTGGTCAAGTACTGCCACCTAAAGTATACTCCTACCACACCTCCCTTCCTGTATTGACCTATAATCTCCCAACAATTCAATGTATGAATTGTTGTCGTTTTGGCCACATCAAAACTCAATGTAGGTCTAAGCCAAGATGTTACAGGTGTTCCCAACCACATACTGGGGATGCGTGTGATGTCTCAAGAGAAAATTCTACTTGTCTTTACTGCTCCGCAAATCACTTTGCTACTAATAAAGACTGCCCTGAGTTTGTCAGGCAGCAAAACATTAAAACTCTAATGTCACAGGATAATATTTCTTATATGGAAGCATCCTCCAGATTTCCTCCAGTTAGCCGCTCCTATGCTGATATGGCAAAGGAAATGTTTTCCCCTCCTTCTACATCATTTTCGCAACCCAATCCTGGTAAATCACAGAATACTATTAAAAAATCTTATACCAAAACTGTCATCCGCTCCCCACGTCCCCGTGCTCCCCTTCCCAAAGGATTTGATAGACAAGCTCACCAAGCTATCACCAGCAATTGTCCCTCTTCCTTACCTAATGGCTGTGCCTTAGGTATTAATAATGAAGCTCCTTATGATTTTTCTAAATCAAACCTTTTATTAAGTCTAACCGAAACTCTAATTTCAATTATATCTGCTGGTGATGAAATTCCACTACCGTCCAACGTTGCCCAAAACTTCCTTCAGATTTTTAAAATCCTTAAAAATGGCCCCACTCAACTTTCTTCAGTGGAATAGTAAAAGTATACGTTCTAAAAAACATGAACTGCTTTCTATTAATGCCCTACATGAGCCTGTCATTATTGCCATCTCTGAAACTTGGTTAATTCCTCAGTCCCGTTTTAGGGTCTCTGGTTTTGCCTGTTTGAGGGATGACAGAAGTGACGGGTATGGGGGTAGTGCCATTCTTATTAGGCACTCCACTCCATATTCCCTAATTTCTCTTCCTTCTTATAGCTCACAGTTTAACGCTGTGGCTGTAAGAGCTTTTAATATTTCTTTTCTCTCTCTTTATATTCCTAATCCTTCTTCTTCCATCTTTGTCGAGTTACAGTCTATCATTTCTTCCCTTCCAAGTCCTGTATTGGTTATGGGTGATTTTAATACTCACCACACATTGTGGGGGTGTTACTTTTGCGATAGACTCTCGCCTTTATTGATGGACGTAATTGATGATCTCAATCTTTGTATCTTGAATGATGGCTCACCAACCCGTAGAGTATATCCAAATCAAAATCCCAAAACTGCAGTAGACTTATCCCTAGCTTCCCCATCTATATCTTCCCTGATATCCTGGAATACCTTATCCTCCTCCTATGGGAGTGACCACTTCCCTATCCTACTCTCTTTAAATAATTGTCATCCTCCTCCTCTTCCCTCAAACCCTTTGCTTCCTTATAAGTTAAAAAATGCGAATTGGTTTGACTATGCCTGTTCAGTTGATAACATGATGGACTCCCTTCCCGAACCTGTAAGTGATGAGAATGTCATGGTTTGCTATGATCAATTTCTTGTAACAATTTTTTTAAGCGCTGAGCTGTATATCCCCAAAAAACAATCCACACAAAATCAACTGCCTTCCAATCCCTGGTGGGATCAGGAATGCAGCGATTTTGTTAACCGGCGAAAGCTTGCCGAAATAACATATGCAGCCTCCATGACAATGGAGAACTTTATTGAATATCAGCGCAGTAACGCAACATTTCGGCGATTGATTTGTAAAAAGAAAAAACTTGGTTGGATCAAATTCTGCGAGTCCCTTGAACCTCGATCCCCGTCTTCTCTTGTTTGGAGACAAGTTAAAAGATTTCGCCGGGCTCTTGATGGTGTTTCCCATCATGGCTCCAACAACCCATCGGAATGGCTTAATGACTTTGCCGACAAGCTATCCCCTCCATTTGTTCCCTCGCACAATCTTTTTCCTTCCCCTGCTCCAATCTATTCATCGGATGATATGGATGCCGCTTTTACTATGGAAGAACTTGAAAAATGCTTAACGGGTTTAAAGGACACCACTCCAGGTGAAGATGGTATACCATACTCTTTTATTGGAAAATTGCATGAGAAAGCTAAAGGATATTTTCTCAAACTCATTAATGCAATATTTAAATCGGGCATTACACCAACAGCATGGACATCCCAGATTATCATCCCAATCCTAAAACCCGGTAAAAATCCCTCTGACCCGAATTCCTATAGACCTATCGCGTTATCTTCAACATTAGCTAAAGTTACTGAACGGATTTTAAAAAACCGATTGGAATGGATAGTGGAAAGCAGAAATATCTTAGCACCCTCTCAATTTGGCTTCAGAAAGGGTCTAAGTACTGTAGATAGTCTCAGCATTTTAACAACAGACATTCGACTAGCCCATGCAAAAGGAGAGTATTTAGTGGGTGTCTTTCTTGATATTGCTTCTGCATATGACAATGTTCATCTTCCGTTGCTCAGGCAGAAAATGCAACAGCTGAGTTTACCGCCGAGGTTGACACATTTCATATGTAATCTGCTGACCGGTAGAACTATTTCTGTAAGACATAGATTACTTACTCTTCCGCCCAGGCTTGTCTGGAAAGGCTTGCCTCAAGGCTCGGTCCTCAGCCCTTTGCTATATAGCATCTACACACATGACCTCGAACTGTCTGTTAGTAGTTTTTGCAACATTCTTCAATATGCTGATGACATCGTTCTCTACTACAGCTCAAAGTCGGTAGAGGACATTAGTTTTCGTTTGAACTCTGCTTTGCACTATATAGGCCAGTGGCTATCTGAACATGGCTTGTCTTTATCGGTGTCCAAATGTCACGCTGTTGTTTTTACCAAAAAAAGAAATGTCCCAAATTTTGACCTTCGTTATGAAGACCAAATTATTAATCTGGCTGATAATATAAAATTTTTAGGCGTAATAATCGATAAACGACTGAACGGAATTGCTCACGCTGAGTATATCAGCAGAAAATGCGAAAAAGGCATCAATGCTCTTCGAGCGGTTTCGGGTGTGTGGTGGGGTGCACACCCTTATACTCAAAAGCTACTGTACAATTCTATAATACGTAGTCACATAGATTACGCCATGTTTGTTCTAGACCCCTTCAACAAAGCTCCCTCTGAGAAGCTTAACAAAATACAGTATAAATGCCTTAGAGTAATACTAGGTGCTATGAGATCCTCTCCTACCAACGCCATGCAGGTTGAATGTGTGGACCCTCCGTTTTCTATCCGCCGCCAGTACCTATC
Source organism: Boloria euphrosyne (assembly GCA_951802675.2). NCBI lineage: Eukaryota > Metazoa > Arthropoda > Insecta > Lepidoptera > Nymphalidae > Boloria > Boloria euphrosyne. The sequence goes on along the minus strand of OX637879.1, from coordinate 4,723,194 downwards.
TGATCGATTTGTTGGCAAGGCATTACAGCTGTCTTCTCATCCCTTATGGCCCAGGCTTCGCCAGTTGGCTGAGCTAAGACCTGCGAACAAGCCATTATCCTTTTTACTAGATAGCTTCCTCAAACTCACTAACCTACCACATCCTATGTCTTGTTTTCCCTCTAATCCTATCTTCTGCACTCCCTACAATGCCCTAGTTATGTCTCCTTCTATAATTACAGAATCTGGTCTGACTAAGGGAGCACCTGACACCAACACAAAGTTCAAGACACTAATTCATCAAAATTGGTCGGATCACCTCATCATCTTTACCGATGCTTCAAAGCTATCCAAAGATGGCTGTGTTGGTGCAGCTTGCTGGATTCCAAAATTCAAAATTATACTACAATTTAAGTGCCCTCCCCAGTCATCGGTGTTTACAGGCGAGGCTGTTGCTTTGTTAGAAGCAATCCTGTTTACCCTGTCTCACAATTTTAAACAAACAGTTATTTTTACCGACTCTTTAAGTTGTCTTTTAGCTATTAAGGAAAACCCCTTTCGTAGTAGACTAAGATATTCCATAACTTTGAAGATTCGCGAAGCTTTGTGCTCTTGCTATCAAAAGGGTTTAGCTGTCTCACTAGTTTGGATTCCTGGCCATTCCGGGATTCCTGGAAATGAAACCGCTGACTCCTGTGCCAAAGCTGCTGTGCAGTGCGGGTCACTGGAGTATTTTTCTAACTCAGCGCAGGATCTTTTATCTATTGCAAAATCTCGCTTAGATAAATCGTGGGAAATCATCTGGAATACATCAAAATCTTTTAAAGGTAAACATTATGCGGCTATACAACCTGAGATCCCAAAACGTCCTTGGTTTTCCCGTTGCAAACAGGTGGAACGCTGGGTTATTTCTACCATTTGTCGTCTACGACTAGGACACGCAAGTACTCCTGTGCACTTGGCAAAGATCAGAGTCAGGGACCACTCCCTGTGTGAATGTGGCCTGGACGAAGGCTCCTCTTCCCATATCCTTTTCAACTGTCCCAAACTTCTGTATCCTCTCTATGACATCCTTCCTTGTAAAGTCCCCCGTCCTATTAATGTTAATTGTTTATTAATGTTTGTGTTTAGTCCATTATGTAGATTTCTGTGTACATATATTAGAAATAACAAAATTAAAGCATAGATATATTGTAAATATGTTATTTGTAACTCTAATTAATATAATTATTATTTTTATAGTTTTGTATATATTGTGTTGTCTGTTGTAGGTTCTAATTTTACAACGAGTCGCTCCGTTTCTACATGTAATCAGTCTTAGTGTTAGTTTTTATTATATTCACCGATCAGTTTTTATGTAACGTGTATTCTCCATTCTACGCGACATTGGCGAAGTCAACTGTGCCCAATCGGCACTCATGGAAGCCATTAAAAGAAATAATTGAATTGAATTACAAAATTACAAAATACAAATAGCGATTATCGGATAACCTATAACATTGACATTTTGGTAGTTTGATTTGATTCTTAAAAAACAATCATGCCTAAAACCGGTGCTACGCGATACCAAAAATTTTTAAAAGCTGAGAAAGCAAAAACCAAGTTAAAAGGAAAGAAAGATAAAGAATTACCAAAAGGTACGAATGTTACGACAACTAATTTCAAAGTAAAGAAAATTGTAATAAAGGAGCAGCTTAAGAATCGTGAAAAACACCAGGAGGCGCTTTCAACTCGAAAACTTAATGTTAAAGAATTATTATCTCGTTTGAACCACTTCAATACCAATTCACGTACCGACGCACTGAATGGATTAAAAGAGGTTATAAGCTTACACCCTGAAGTATTGAATCAAAATCTCGGAGATATAATACATGGTATTACAACATTAATATTAAATATAGAAAAAGTGGTAAGTTTTTTAAATATTTCTTATGATATCAGGCCTTACATTCTCTAATAAAAATTAAACAATGTCTTTGTTGCAGGTAAGACAAGGAGCTTTAAAAGTTCTACACTTAGTCCTGTCCAATGTCAATTCAGAAAAAATTAATCCATTTTTTGATGTATTGTCAACTTACTTAAGGAGTGCCATGACTCACATTGATAGCAGAATTCAAGAGGACTCACTTTTCTTTCTGGATATACTTCTACTTTGTTGTCCTCTAAGAATTGCAAAAGATTTTCATAAAATAATTCCAAACTTTCTAGACATGATCTCAAAGTTAAGAATTGATGCTAAACCTGGTAGGACCTTAACAGTAAATTTAAACAGTCAAATTACAAGTGTAAAATGGAGAGTTAAGGTATTTGAACGGTTGCAAGAGTTCTTGCACAAGTATGCAATTTTTAGCCAGATTTATGAAGATGATAATTCTGATTCTAAAAACACACAGATATATAATGTTAAATGTTCTAATTATTTTCCACTATTTAATCCAAATTCTATATCAAATTGTAATATTTCATTCTTTTCGGGTAAAACTTCAGATTATGAGCAAAAGATTGATGAAGTAGAAAAATTCATTGAATATACAGATACTTTAATGCCCTTAATTTTTGAAACCTGGCTTGAGGCATGTCCCAATAAAAAGTCTGATACAAATTTTGAAATGGTCATTAATGAGGAATCTGCTTTGTTGCTAAAGCATATTTTACAAGTAATTTCATTACTTAGGCGCTTCGTGAAATATTACAACAAGAAATCACCCAGTTCCTGTATTGAAAAAATATTTTCTCAAAAATTTAAGGATCAATTCACTCAACATTTTGTAAAATCTTTTCCTTATGTTACTAACATCAGATCTAGACAAGTGGTTGATACCAATAATGTGGAGGGCATATTGGATTCTAAGCTAGTTGCAGAAAATTTGGAAATATGTCACTTATTCATAATGCTTAATCCAAACATAGATTCAAAAAGTCAGAATTTAGAAGTAAAATCTGTCCTTGGTTATATTGAAAAAACTTTTTATCAAAGCACTGATAGTAAAATTAATTCGCTTGTTGTAAGCTTACTTCACTCTGTCTTTTCCAAAGAGATAACTGGCTGGACCAGAACACAAAAAATTTTAGATAATTTGTTCAGAAAAATTATCTGGATTTACTTTAACAATCCTATATCTGACTCATTTAAACAGGACATATTTGCATTATTATGTACAATTGCATTAAATGATAAATTGTCGCATTTTCATCGCAATGAAGATTTTGAAATGTGGTTAAAAAAATTGCCAGATATTTTGTTAGAAAATCGGTTGACTACTGAAACTGTTGATATTATTCATAAATTTGCAGTAACTAATAATAAAATATTCAATTTAGTTATGAAGGATAAACTAATAAAAATTATAGAGAATCTTCCAAACATCAAAATAATTGATGCAGCAGACGATATTGAAAGCTATCATAAAATGCTATCAATATTATATTGGATAAAAGTCTGGGACAAAAAATCCTTGGATCTATTAGAAACGCAATTGATGGAAAATGTATATATGTCAGATCATGGGATATATATTATGGATACATTGAAGTTAATTACTGGAGGTATAATGTAAATAACTTAAAATGTGTATTTTAGATATATAACTTAGCTATTGTAAATTAAAGTACCTACATGTTTGCTTCAGAAAAGAGGTATATCAAAGCCTATGAAACATATAGTCGGCCAACGGATGTGACAGGACAGCCCAAGCTGCTATACACTCACTTGGGAATGTATGAGTGTTTAGTGTATGGCAGCTTGGGCTGTCACATCCGTTGGCCAAGTATATGTTTCATAGGCTTTGGTTTTTATTGTGTAACCTTCTTGTACATATAAATGTCCTTAACATATGAAATAATAAATGTTATCTTCACACAAAATTATCTCATTTGTAATATAATGAAATGAAACAAAATAATATATTTTTGGTTTTATTAATTCAAACACAAAATTTTACATTTTCATTTGAAAACAAGTATTCATACATTACATGCTTGCACAGTAACACTTATTACAGCAGTAAGCTCCAGACGTCTAAATAATTATAATTTTAGATTTACAATTTAGGTAAAACACATACTTTTTCGATTTTTTTTGTAACTCATTTAACATCCTAACAATTACATAAGGAACTATTTTGTAATCTAAAACATAAATTACGCATAGCCATCATCCACAGGGAAAGCTTTTAAAAGAACTAAGATTCATATTAAGTGAATAATATTATTAAATACATTAATCATAATAATTATTATTAATTAATCATGATTTATTACATAAATCTTTGTTCTTTGAAAGCTACTTTAACTCTGGTTTACATTACAAAAGATCAATTTAGAATGTGAATGAAGATATTTTACATACTAAACAGCTCAGAATAATAACGCATAGAACATAACATAGAACGATAGTTTCATACATAATTCACCTCAATATTGAAGCATCATAAGAATGAATGTGTGCGTAAATCTCATAACACGCACACATAAAGTCACGGAGTCAGACACATAAAGCCTAGTTGTAACAAGACTATCGAGACGGGAAACGGAAACGCTTTGTATTCGGCCTGAGGCCAAATACAAAATGGCTTCAATTCGCTTGGGCCTACTCACCTTCTATGCGTTATTATTCTAAGCTAAACAGTATGTACAATCAACATATTTCAAATAATGTGAATATTTGTCCATATTTTTACGAAAAAATATATTGATACATATAATTTTAAAAAGCATGACATAGCTTTAATAAATTGAAATTTATGCTAAAAGATAATTTCAATCTTATTAACCTTGTGATGTGAATTATTACACAGAAAAGTTGAGATTCAATTCTATTATCATTGAAATAGTTAAAATAATACTTTTTCACGATATAAATGTTTACATAAAAGTATAAAAAATGTTATATGTACGTTCATAATAATTTTCGAGAAATCGAATAAAATAACGTCAAAGTACTCCAATACAATCAAACATTTCGTTATGATGTCTCCTTAGTAACATTTTATAAATTACGACTAGCCATGTTTCTATATATTTATTTCTAATAATTCCTACCCTTTACAAAAAATCTAAGTTTGAGTCAATTTCAATTTGGCATTTTTCGCTTAAATTATAAATTCCCAATGTTTGAAAAAAATATAATGTGATTTAACTAAAAATTAATATACGCTTTACATATTATATTATTTAAAATAAAATTCATTTATAACGTACGGAAGTTCCACAAGATTTTGAGACAAAATTGGCAAAGATCAAAGCATTGTATGTCAACAACGAAAATAAGTTTTGTTAACATTACGCAGTTTAACAAATCTTTTTTGAGAGTTCTTGTCTCATATATAAATTACTTAACAATAGCATTTAATGCTTATTCCAAAGACGTAGGTTCGACAATTTTTCTACTTTAATATCGTAATATTTGAGTTGATAACGTAATATAAAGTTTTCTACGTCTATGTGAGTTGGTAACTTTAGTCAAAGCTATATTGTAATATAGAGGTATTGCACGAAGAGGTAAGAAATATAGATACATATAAATAAAATACAAAATACTTGTATTGAAACAAAATTGATAGGGTTTATAATAAAATAATACATAAATAAATATGTTGGGACATTTCTACACACAGCGCCATCAAGTTCCGTGGTTAGCTACGAGGCTTGTGTTACGGATACCAGATAGTTTATACATTACATAATGTAACTTTAAATACATACATATATTATAAATGTAAACACCAATGACTGGCGTACGAACATTCGTGTTCAATAAATGATTGTCCCCAGCGGGAATCGAACCCGCGACCGCTGGCGTAGCAAGTAAGGACACTACAAACCGAGCCAAAAGTAAATGGCTGATAGGTGAATGTTTTAAATGATATGTTCCAATCACATAAAGGATTGACTCTAAACAATATAAATATATAAACAATATATCACACGTATATTTATACTTTTGGAAGATGAACGAAAGTGTTATTTTTTCGATAGGTAAGCGATTGGAGCGGTGCTTTCATAGCTTTAGTAGCGAATTGTTTGAACTCCGTTTATAGCTGAAGTAAAATTAACGAAATTATATTTACATATTTGATACCTATATTGAGATATATTTGCCTACTGGGTTTTCCTTTTATTAGACTTTTTTGCGCGGGGTATTGTGGCAGAGGAAGACAGCATTGCCTGGAAATAAAAGAAATAATAAATAAATCAAAACTAATTGAGAACAAGCGCAAATTATTTATATAATAGATATTTAGTTTTTTAGGATAAACCGTTATGTATATGTTATTTGATATTTAATACATAGGTAAGTAAGGTGAATATTACATATTATACATAAACAACAAAACATTTATAGATACAACATAAATACTATTAAGGTATAGTTAATGATTAATTTTTAACACACATTAAACAAATACACAAAAATAAAATCCGTATAATTACATAAAATTAAACAAAAAAAAACGAAAACGCAAATTAGTAGATAAGTATATTATAAGTAAAAAAAACATAGAAAAATGAATTAATTTTGTACTTTATCCATTTTGGCGTGTTCCAGTTTATGAAAGTAACGTATGTATAGAGAGTATGATTGTAAAATAAATGCGAAAGTTAGTCTGTAATTTTTAATGTAACTGCTTAAGGATTTTAATAAAATTTAGAATGGGAATGGCTCATCGTTGTGCCTCCTCCTTTTCAATGTACATAAAATACAAAGTCAACGTGACAAGAACACACGAGTCCTTATGTTTGGCCTCTATGTGTTCATAATTATTGATCCGATTATGACGAAACTGCGAAGTTATTTTGGATACGCCAGCGAAAGTTTCTGGGACTAAAACAGACTTTTCTTTTTTTCATATATTATATGCGTTCTTAAACTATTGGAGCTTAGAGGCACACGAGCGTATCGAGGGTAAGTTATAATAGTAAATATATGATAATATTTCTTAAAATTCTAGATCAAGCACAAAAAGCTTTATTTATAACAAAACAAAATAAAACATGCAAACTGAAAACACGGAAACTAAAAATAAACATACTGTTCGATGCCGTGCCTCTGTCTACGAATTTCGATCTACTATTAAAAATTTAATCGTTACACATCTGTGCTTTTCGACATAGTCGGTACGTCTGCGTGCAACGACACGAATTTGTATTCAGGATGATTTTCTAACTTTGCATCAATTGCTTTCTGGAGAGCATCGCTTATTTCTAATATATTATTCGTCATATTTTCATTCAACTCGTTTACGAGGGGAGTAGGTTCAGTTACTTCTATTTGTGGCATGTTATTTTGATTCAAATCGGAACAGCTTTGGAATTCATCTATTGCGTTATCAGATGATCTCCTGCTAAGGTCTGAATTGTCAGGCTGTTGTTTATCATCAATTTTGTGCCAAAATGCTAATTTACCCGGCAACTGTAACAGTTTACCTAAGGCAGAACCTCTCGAAGTTGCTGGTGATTTAGACTTGTGCCTTCTATTTTTATCGGACTCATTGTTTATTAATTTACTTTCAGTTTCGGTCAAATTAGTATCTTCTGGTAGTTTTTCATAGACTGTATTTTTACTTGGAATCATATCTGTTATATTTTCTGGTTCAGAAACTTCTATTTCTTTTTGACTCTCAACAATAGCATCATCATTTAAATTTTCCTCCCAAACTGTTTGTTCCGCATTTAGTTCAAGATCTAATTGAGGTACCCCTTCACCTGTATTAGGTGGCAGTGGTGCTTTATCCTTGCCATACTTTCCTTTGTTGAACTTTCTGCTAATTTTAGGAGTAGATACAGGTGTTTCAAATGACATTTCATCATCGCTTTCCACAGTATCATAGTCATTTGCTGATATATTTGAATTATTATCTTCCGATTGATTCTTTAAACTATGAATTGAAGTATTTTCTACGTTGTCAATATTACATTCTAACTCTATCTTTGACTCTTGTTCAATGTTTAAGGATTTGATAATTTCACATTTAGTTTTATTATTATTGTCTTTAGTTTCAATAATTACTTCACTAGGAATGTTCACGTTAGAGTCTTTATCAACAATCGTTTCCTCTTTAGAACTACCACTTCCACTATCTTTCTCTGCGTGTGTTTTTATAGGTGGTGATAGGTTTTCCACAGAGGGTTCTCTTTGGTCCCGTTTATCTGCATTATCAGTACGACTTTTAATTTTATTGCTCAGTGAATAACTACCTAGTACTTGTATTATTTTAACCTGATCTCCGACGTATTGATATAGAAAAGGGGGGTCAGTGTGCGATAAAAATACTTGGGACGAAAAGTTAACGAGAGGGGGCATATCGTTATAGTCAAGACTTTCGTCGTCGTTGACCTCCTCGATGATAACTTGATTATCCTTTAAATAAAAAGTACTAAGTCTGAATCAAAAGAAGTAATAAAATTAATAATAATAAACACAAATAAATAAATGCAATGCAACAGACTTATCGTAGAAGCAACCCGCAGAGCGGCCTAACTCTATAAAGCCCTATATATAAATCGTTATGTACTCATTATATACTACGTTATAAAACACCTAATTCATACAATGAGTTATATTTTTGGTAATAATTTTATAGTTTTATTTATATGAGGTAATTTTGGATCTACAGTCAAATTTTAATCATTAATTATATTATAATACTAATAATAATGATAATTATCAATAAGAATATAATGTTCACTGATACATAGGAACCAATCTATTAAATATATATACCTATTTGATATTTAAGTATGATATCATTCATCAAATAACACCAATCTCGACCAGCACCAAAACCCTACCCTGATTACATGCTACCTTATATTGCATTCAATGGTAACATTACTTCAGTTTTTAGGCTCTCTATTCAATTCCCTATGAAATTCAACACCTATGATAAAAATATATAATATATTATGATAAATGATAATTATTAATTTCCTTATAAAATAACATGTTTTATTAATACTTATTTTTTGAGTCTTTTCATGATACATACATATAGATAAATGTTTTTCATATATTATTGTATAATTTAAGTGTACGTTTGCAATATAATTTAATCCGGGCTGCTGCTTATACTCCGCATGGTGGCGACTCACGTCACGTTTCTAGTAGCGTGCCTTTAAAGAAATTGAAATTTTTATTCAAGTCTCAAGTATTTAGACTTAAACAGCTTAATAACAGATTTAATATTAAAATTATTCACGTATCTTCTGTATTGCCAAGTATTTTTTAATTTTTTGGTGATTTTTATCGACATGTGCAAAATAAAAAATATAAATATATATACTATAATAGTATTATTCGAGTTAAATAGTAAGAAAAATAATTTATGTAGAAATTTCTCTTATTCTATGAGCTTACACAAATACTATACCAACATCGGGAAATTACAGTTAGTAGCATAAACAGCCAAATTACTTTTTAATATCAATCTCAATCTCAAACACTAACGATATTTGCCTGTCAAAAAACTTCAAGGGACCTGAATACACGAATGTTTAAGACCCTAATATACTTTTATAGATTGGTCTAAAATGTCGATTTGTACTCATCATTCGTGCCGGCTAGAAAAATTAAGCTGGCTTTTCACTATGAAATATCTATATTTTATTATAATTTACTTAACATATCTCATCATCATATAGTAATTTTTTTTGTATGAAAAGTACATCTAATGTTGTAGAATGATAAATAATTAAAATTTAAATTTAAAAAATCTCCCGATCTAAAAACGATACTAATGAAAAGTCAGCTGGAAAACAAATAATAAATAATATGTATTAAACACCGAACTAAAAGCAAGAAGGGCCCTGAACTTGAAAAACGTGGCAAAACTGCGATTACACAACCGTACCGACAACTACATGTTGTCTCTTTTACTCCCGAGTAAAACTAAGCGTTCGTTCTCTTTCACTCAAAATGACACAATATTCTTTCAATGCAGAATGGTGTGCGCTCAAGCCTTACAATGTAAATACAATTTAGAGTGATCGGAGTACTGTAGGGCCCTTCTTACTTTTAGTTCGTTGGTATTAAATAATCATAAGTTACCGGACCTCGGCAGCTTGGGGGCGTTTGATTGTGGTGATCGTGGTACGGGACGTCTTGGAGCGGGAGCGCGCGCCCACGGACGCCGTGCGCGTCAGCGACGCGCTGTTCTCCGCGCTCGAGTACCCCGAGCTTATGTCCTCCGTTGATTTTATATGACTGTTCATATCATTATATATATTTATATATTCCATGGTACAACACAGAGTAAATACTCAGTTATGAAATAAGTATTAATTTTTAAAAAGCCCTAACTAGTCATCATTTAAATTTGCATGCAAGTAATATATCTGTTAATCTGTAAATAAAGTTAGTAAATACTTTATCATGTAATTAGTATTAGTATTCAGAAAGAGTGAGTGATTGAAGCACGTTAATAGATTATCTAAATAATGATTATACAGCATTATGCTATCGATTTGACTTCTAATAGACTTCTATAGTAGAGTTAATACCTCGCTGCAGACTCGGCCATAAATCATTCGAGTGTTTCGCTCTCTTTCCCACTCACAGGCCTTATGGCACGGCACTGTGCATTACTGCGCTGTGCATTACTGCAGTCGATGAGTGATATCGATAGTTCTTTTTTTTGTATCTTTATAAATGGGTGATAGAAATAAAAACACGTTTATTTGACACGTAATGGTCTAATTTATTTTTGTAGCGATTTAAATATACTTAATAGCACAGCACAACTAAAATAGTTATACTAAATAGGCTAAACATATTTGCTAATTACCCTCTTTAGTTTTTAATAATTAGGTAGTTAATCACATTAGTACCCATTAGTTACCCTGCATACTTAATGAATGCAGTATGTTTACGTCGTAACCTTGATGATTCCGTTATCGATAGCGGCCTTGCGCGCGCGCAACTAGCGCACATCCCTAGTCCGATTATGATTTATGGCCGAGTCTGCAGCGAGGTATTAACTCTACTATAAAAAACCTTACTTTTGACTTCTAAAAAAATGATACAGTCAAAACTTCAAAATTTTTTATTGATCCTATATATTTTACCGAAACGGTTTTCATATAGAGTTTGCGGTATCTACAAAAAACATACCAGTGGCGAAGGGTGAAATTTTAGCAGAGGTAAGCTGTCCAAAAAAATGACAAAAACTAAATAAATACATGCGATGCAAAAGTACCTAGTACAGGTACTAGTACCTCGTAAGTATCCGTTATGTTGTAGTGAAGATTTTTTTTCGTAATAATTAAAAAGTAAAAAAGTGTTCATAAAGTCTTATGTCATTGTTTATTTTTTTAATTTATGTAAAGTTATAGCAAAATAGTCAATATATTTAATATTTACTAAAATAATATAAAAATATTAATGACGCCATCTATGAGAAATCATTTCGCATCATTTAAAAGTGAAAGTACGGCGATTTGATTTAAGGCCGCATTATTTTATTTTGTATTCATTATAAATATAATTAATTTCAACCTAAACATAATTTAGTGAGATTTAAATATTCGTTTTTCCCTTCTGTTAATTTTACATTAATATATTAAATCATTATTTTAATAAATATCGCCATCTAGCATTGAGTTATTATTACTACGTAAACTCAATGCCATCTAGTGACAAGTGTTTGAAAAACTTCGTAGTTCGTTTGCTATCTTATTGAAGAGATTGATTTATTTTTTATTTATCAAAGTTAAATTAAAATTTTGAAATATGAAGATGATTTTACTGGTTTTAAAATTTAATTACAATATCCTACAGCATTACTTGATATTTCCTTCCAGTCCGAATAAACTGTTTAAGCTAATACGCGTAAAATAATTTTGTCAAGGAAACGCATATAAAATAACTTAAAAACATTTTCACTGCAACATAAATGAAAACAAACACAATATTATTCTAATTTAGCACTTACACACAATTTCAATAGAAAGTTTTATTACAAATTACTTGACTTATGCAAGTTTCGAAAACAAAGTTGCATACAATCCAACTTCAATAAAATACGCAAATTTAATAATGGCTTATAGAACTCACCGTAATTAAAACATATATGAACCATACACTATACAGACTCAACACAAAATATCAATATTAGTTATTACGCTAAAATCGAGTAAAAACTCAATAAAACGAAAGAAAAACACAAATAATGCACTAAGCACTTGTAAACAGAATCGCCATCGGCCATATTAATTTGTTTAAATACTTGTCGCTTGTCATTGGTCAATCATAGTGACGTTTTGTACTTTCCACCAATCACATGCAAAATAAGCTGCTCGGGAGCGTCTTAACCGCGACCAAAAATCTGAGTAATTATGAATGAAATCACTTGAAAATGTTCCAATACAAAAGTATGAATGAAACACGATTCGTATGGAAAAGGTAAGCCGAATTACTACGTCTTACCGCGGCATTTCTATGAAGGCGCATTTTAGCAAAGTATACATTTTTGTTGATTTTGCCTTATTGTAGGCGTTATGTTATTTTAAAAAAAGGATTATTACTATAAATTATTATTTTAATTAGTAATCATGTAAATTTAAAAAATAAATATTATGTAGAATAATTAAAACTTTATTGGATTTTTAAAAGGTAAGACGGTGGGAATCGTCTTGTATGGACCCTTCGCCACTAAAACATACACGTCTTTAGAATCGTTTGATACGTTTTTAATCGGTTCGTCGTCAACAGTATATTATGGTTATAGAAAATATAAACTATTCCTTTCATACGATACGATTTAGCCGATATGATTTTTTTTAATACGTCACTGGAAATCGTATACGAAATCCGTCTCGGTAAATCGCAACGTTCGAACTCGCTGTAATGTGTAAAATGTGGGTTTGAACAAATAATAATCTAGTAGAGTTCGCGTCATGTAAAAAGAACGCTGGCTGTCAAGCTGCGCAGAGACGATTTATCGGCCAATTTGGTGGTATGAGGCGCGGCGCGGGGGGCGAGGGCCGTTGGGGGGAGGGTCACGCGCCGCACCTTTGCTGGCTCGCTATTGGTTCGTCAGTTCAAAATACCATCGCGTGCACAAAAGTTTTTAATTACGAAATTATTTTACATAGAAAAGAGAGAAAAACTATTTTTGACGTTACATATTGCTTTGTAAAGAGAGAGCTTGATAATTATGCAGTTAACAATTTTAATAAATGTATTAAAGGAATTAATTTAATTTTTTGAAAGTAGATTAATAAATAAATAAATAAATAAATAAATAAATAAATAAATAAATAAATAAATAAATAAATAAATAAATAAATAAATAAATAAATAAATAAATAAATAAATAAATAAATCTTTATTTGGAACAAATTTACAAAATCAGAAACATTGTACAAAAACTGTGTAGTTAAAAACTGTGTTGTAGTCAATAACGCCCACCTCCAAGACATTTAGTTAATATAATTACTAGTTCCAATAGCTTACATAAAAGTAGTTATAACCAAGCGATAGTTGCACTTTTGCAAACATGTAGTGTCTTAGGAAATATATTGATAATTTTATTTATTCTATTATATATATTTGAAGAAAAATAATAATAGTGTCGTCGACACAAAGCCAATCGACTACGATGGGTTTCACAAACTATATCAGATCTACGTTTATTGTGAATTATATAGTCATTGAATGGTGTTTGTGAATGTTTACGTAGTATAGTATGTAGAATAAATAGTTTCCTAACCGATAATACCCGTGTGACTTTATATAACTCATCAGTCATCGGTAGGAAACAGCATGGATTTAAATGTCATGGTTTTAAGGAAGATTCTACAATGAATCAAACATATTTTATTATTTAATATAATTCTATTTAATTATATTCCATCTAAGTAATATATTTTTCAACGTATCTACCAATAACCAATATACGTCGCTAGCGAAAGGCTAGTTCAAAAATAAAATGTAGTAGTAGTACTTTCGCGCGTGAATGTACCCATGCGCAAACACACCCTCACCACTTTCTTCCAGCGTTCTTTTACGTGACGCGAATTATATATTACTCGCTAAAAGAATATGACATAATTATAATTAATAATTATATCAATATTAGGTCAAATTCCGTAAACAGTAAACCGACCTAAAGTCCGGCTGGTCGCCGCGCGCGCCGCGCACGTCCACGTCCACTTCCGGGAAGTACATGGAACGGTTCGACTCCGACGCGCTACGGCGAGTCGCGTAACCACTATACATATAGACAACACCATATTATACTTTTTATATAATATGATTTAATGTAATTTTACAAATTGCTTGTGCAATAAATTTAGAATTGTTTTTAGCATGTAGCTTTTACAAATCTTAGGGTATTCATATAAATCATTGCCAACACATTTTTGCATTTACAATAAGTAGACGAACTGACAAATGAACTTTAATATTACTTTTGTAATTTTGTTACTTTTTGAACCAATTACAACTAAAATGGCGGAAATTTCTACAACCATCACCATATCTATTAAATTATTATATTAATCATTAACCCCTTCCCGTAGCTAGCTGCTTAACTCCTCGCTATTCAGATTGACAATCTAATTGTTGCCAAGTCACTTTCCGTATATTATCGTTGTTTAAACTACTATTAATCCATCCAGAGGTCCTTAACACCTATACCATGCAATATCACCAACCCGCACTAGGCCAGCGTGCCATAGTCCATGGCCTGAACCCCCTCGTATTGAAAGGAAGCTCATTCCCAAATATATACTTTAACTAGCTGTTACCCTCCCGCTCCGCTGGGCGTTTTAAAATTTATGTAAAATTAGTTTTTTATAATAATAAATAATACCCGTTCTTGAGTTCTGTCGACAGACAGACAAAAATTTCAAAAATAGTAAAACTGATGTCAGTAAGTCATCAAACGAATATTTATGACGAAATTCGACAAAAAAATGAGTGTACAGACAGACTCTACAGATTTATATAGTACACCTTTTAAACCTTCTCCGGACTTCCACAAATATATAATTCAAGACAAAAATTAGCCAAATCGGTCCAGACGTTCTCGAGTTTTAGCGAGACTAAAGAACAGCAATTCATTTTTATATATATAGATAAGTGTAGAAGTATAGATTACCTCTTAACTGCGCGTCGTATAAGCCTAGGTTCCGTTAATACATCGTCCGCCTCATCCGCGCCACGTTCTTCTCTCGGCTCACATTCAGTCAAATCCGATAGACTGTAACTTTTACGCAATTGCTGTACGAGACCACCACCACCCTGTAAATTGTTTTATCGTATTATATTTAGAAAGTATACGCGATGCTTATTTTTTCTCAAATTGTCTAATTAGGTCCAATGTATTTGTAATTTGTTGTTACCTTTATAATTTATATCTTTTATTATATTCTTCTAACAGTGCTTTAACAAAATCAGTCATTATTTTTTTAAGCTTATTGAAGAAAAACAGAAAAAATTAAATTTCAATATAATTCCCATGTAAAACACTTTTCAAAATTTGTCTTTTTTTTTTTAACCTACCATAATATAACATAAGTGCTGATTCATATTGCCAAACAATAATAAAGAATAAATTAAAACTCAAAGCCTATATTATATACAATAAAATATTTCGAAAGTTAAGTTTTAGCAGGGGTGAGCAAGCTTTTAATTGTTTATTATACACCAAACTAGCACAAATAAAATAAACTAAGAAATACTTACACAAATGTACACCATGTGTCTGTCACATGCTACACCATCCATTCATCCAAATCATTGAAGATATTATATGATCCGAAAAAAACTCACATTTACAAGTACATTTTATTTTAAAAGTTACAAAAATCAATTACTCTATCAGTCATACGATATATAAACTAAGAACACAGCATACAAAGCTGGTGATTTCACACAGTGTATAAATGAACATGCATTATAACATACAAACGACATTAAAAAACACAAACTTAGGTGTGAAGCTTGATATGGCGAAAGAAATTTACAAAAAAAGAATAAAGCTCATATATTTTGGTTTATTTACGTTAATCCAAAGTAAATAGGCAAGAGATCGAATGTAAAAAACAAGATATTATGTACCTATATTAAAGGGACTTAAACGCGTTAATTCGTGAATCTATACACATAAAATTTTAATTAAGTCGAATCTGCACATTCTATGTTTTTTGGAAATTCTTTTTGAAACATCGATACACAGGCCGAATCTATGGAAAATTCTAAAAACTTCCGATTTTTTGTCTGTCTGTCAGATTTTAATGAAATTTAGTATGCGGATAATGCTTTTTACTGCGGGAAAATATTTAATTTTAGAAATCTCTATAAATACTCAATAAAATATTAAATAAATATTGTCAAAGTGACATGTTTGCACCAACAGTGAATTTGCGGTGTACGGCATCGTGTACGGATTTGCTACGATCGTTACTTCGGGGATTCACGCGTTTAAATCCCGTAGTGCCTAAATATACACATAATTATGAAAAAAAAAAACAAGAAATAGAAATGTGACAATAAGTTTAAAGTAAAAAAATATATAACCGGCAGGAACTTTTGAAAACGGACAATGAAATTTAGGAAGAATTATATACGCGATATCCTAACAATATTGGATCCAAATTTGGAATAAGTTATAAAAGTGTCAGCTCCAAAATTGGCTCCAATAGATGGGTGTTATAGACACCCAAAGAAATCACAGTTGCTTTGCATTCGGATTAATCTACCAACACTTCTTTATTGTCTATGGCGGCCTGACTTCTGGTGCGGCGTCCTCTAGACCTACTTCTTGGCTTCTTTTCTTTATCCTTCTCATTTTTACGTTTTCTTACAACATTGCCACGACTTCTCGCTGACGTTGGCTCATAATCTGGATCGTTATCTCCACCGCCGACATTTTCATTATCTAATTCGACAATTTCCACTACACCAGGAGTACTCTCTCTTTGAAACTCCATATCCTCATAGTCATTGTAGCTGTCTGGGACGTTATAACCATCGACGACGTCACGATCGGCTATCGCCCGCTTAGTGCCATCGGGATTCGGCAGATTCAAGTTCTGAGTGAATGTTGGGAATACGGAATAGGATAGGAGGGGATAAATTAAAAAAGCGTGTTAATAAAATTAAAAAATAATAAAACAATGAATAAAAAACAAGCGAGTGATAGTAGACATGGTTGATGACGAAATCATTTATGTAGAGTGGTAGAGTGTGAGCGGTGCAAGAGGCGCATTTGTGTTCTCTCATATATTTCGTGATCAAGCATGCTACTTATCTAATTTTTAAACACTTTACGTGGCATTCGTTCAAAAATAAAGAATACAATTGCTTTAAAATTGCTTGTATGTGAATATTGTTACGGGTTACAACCGCACTCCAGCTATACCCAAATAAGTAAGCATTAAATTACAATGACTTAATTTTTTTTCGTTTTCTTTTTTGGGTATAGAAAAATAAGCATGCTATTAGATATTCTATTATTGAGTTAATAAATGTAAACTCACTTTGATAGCCGTTTGCATAATAACAGTGGTGGCATAGTTAACGCCCTTTGTTCCTAAGTTCAGTACTGTGTGGTAACCTTGGTCTTTGGCTTTTGCTATGTACTCATCGATTTCCTGTAAAAGAACCAATATTTTACAAATTAATTAAACTTTTTCTATTCATAATAATATTCATCCCATGAATAATTGAAGAATTCGCATCAACTACTAAACAAAACATTGCGACTCACACGCACACATGAGTTTTACGAATCTATAGTCAAAATTAAAAGTGTCAGTCACAAAAACACATGATTTTAAACGTCAAAGTCCACGTTAAATATCATCTGTGTTAAAAAATCTAAATAAATCAAAGATAGTTTCTTAAATACATTTTTTTGCTTCTTTAAACATAGAAAAAAAAGTGCTAATTTTTCATTAATTCCAAACAAGCTGGATTATTGTTCAGTTCTTGAATACGTCATACAGCGAAAGCGAAAAAATGAGAGAAAGTTTGCAGATTGCGAAAGTAAAAAACGTATCAATATTTTTTTGTAATTACGTATTTAAGACCTAAGTATATGAAATCCAGCACGTGGGGAATTCATCCAAACTGCAATGTCTATTTTCTATGCACTATCTGGTTAACACTAGTTTATAATCCAATATAGATACTATGCATTCACTGAAACTAATCATGTAATGTGCTTACTTCACTATTTAATAGGCATTATGTAAGTATTTAGTTGTATAAATATGTTATAATAATGAAGAAGTTGGCAAGCAATACAGTGTACTCGTGTAAGCAATAAATCTTTTCATATGTAACATGAAAATTCAATAAGCGAAAGTATACTATTTTTATTCATAATGAAGTAAAAACAGAAATATTTATTAGGTATAAACAAATATATTGAAGATTTTACGCATCTATTTAAAAAAACCGAAAGAAGCTTGTTCTAATAATAAACAAAGTAGTTTTACTTTCGTATAGATCTCTTAATAAACCGTTGGGATTGTACGAGAGGGACTTGAATATTGAATGAAATAAACTGAAACAATGTTAGGCAATTTCCAATAAAAACTATGGCAAGCAAAAGTAGTAAGTACACGTTAAGGAAATCTATAATACTATAGTGCTAAAAATTATTAAATAAGCTACATAGCTTATTTATTATTAATATTTAAATATGAATAAATATTGGTAAATGGTAATATTTTGAAAGTTATTTTTAAGAAACAAATGATTAAATGGCTTGTCTTTTATTTTTAAAGCATTTTCAAGAAATTGTAAATGTAGAGTCATGTTTGTCTGTCCTTTAACACTTGCTTATGTTCGAAATAACCGAACCTAGAACGAGTATGGGTACTTGCTACCTACCACAAAAAAGAAAAAGAACAGAAGTTGAATTATCTTTTTGGGACGAGAAGTATAGTGAATGACGTAGCGAAGCGACTTACTCACTCATATTGAAATTGGAACTAGATCAAAATTGATCATAAATTATTTTATATTGGAATTGATGTTTGGAATATAGTACATCCTAAACATAAACCCCAAACTAATTCAAAGAAAAAGTCGAAGTTGATATCCCTATTTTACGATGCTGAATGTGGATCATGTAGAAAAGAGAGGTTTATTGCTTATTACAACACGTTATGTAAATAAGAAAACTTTACGCTTGATCTCTTCGGTCTATACATCCTAATAACAAGCGTGCTCGTATTTTATGGTTAGAGATCGATACAAATACAAAAATAGACAAAGTCACTGACAATAGCTAGTTAAATTTAAATTGATGTTTATCACCAACTAAAATAGTAAGATAAGCGATATCGCATTATCTATTCCAATAAATTTCTTGCCATTTGTCATGTTAACTTTATTTCGTGATCCATACTTATATTTAAAGCAGCGATTTTTTCAATAGATAATAGTCACAACAAAAGGAGAGATCGCCTTGAGGCACGTACCTACTAATACAGGAAGACGACCGCTATACTAAATTGTTATTCAACTGGCCGGGATTAAAATATAAACCTGTACCTACTTCGTATTTTAAAATATTTTGATTAACAAAGACTTAACCTCAAGTTTAAATATCTGCATTAAAAACAATCGATATAAAACTAGAATCATACATTTTTCAGTAAACATTATACATATAATACAATGAGTTTGAAAACCTTGTAAAGTACTATAATGCCCTATTTCGCAACAAAATTAGATATTAAATGAAAAAAATCTTTATTACCTGTTCTCGTCGACATAATGCCGGGTGAACAAACTTTCTGTAGAGAATCGACGATCCCTTCGTAGCCGGCGAGAGCAGCCACAACACAAGTACTATCTTCACTTCGTAGTAAAAGGGGAACCATGACAGAAAAACGTCTGTAAACGTCTCTGTGCATGTGAATAGTGCAAATACGATCCAGTACATCATCCATTTTACCTGCAAGAACAAATAAAACCAATTAAAAGAAAAGAATGACTTTCTTAGACTTCTATAATAAATGTGAAAGTTTGTATAATTTTTCTCTTCTTTAAGGTGAATGGCTGGAAGGATTTTGATAAAATTTAGTACACGGTGTATGTAGTAGTAATAGTAGTAGTTTATAGTAGTAGTAGTAGTAGTAGTAGTAGTAGTATAATAACATGAAAATATAAAACAGCTGAATTATACTTACACACGAAACAATAAAGGTTAGGACTTTCAAGAGGAATGTAAAAAGTGTTAGTATATACATTAAAAACAATTTTATCTAGCTACTATTTTTAACTCTTGAATTCATTAGAAATTAACTAATTGCACTAAAATTATATGCTGAAGTGTATTTATTTTGTTAATTATTTAAATTAGAAAGGCGCCATTTCTTTGAGTGAAATTCGAAATGGAAATAGCTTTGTCCTCGTTAGTGATTTTTTTATACCTATATAACAACCAACGCGGACATATCTATACAGAATAACCAAAGAAAATTATTGCCGTATTTATGAAAATGTATACCATACGTATAATAAAAACGATTTCTAAAATATCTCATTTTAAGATGACTTTATCTTCATAACAATCGTGACCTACATAATATTACAGTCTGTAAATATATTGCTTTGTAATACATTAACATGATATAATATTGACTATGAAACAATGATCGGTCATACCGGCAATCTATAATTGCAATAGACGAGGTAAAGGACACGATACGAACTGAAGCGTTTCGAACGAGTTGCGCGTGCGCCCGTAACAAGGCCGCCCGCGAATGTTTTGTTACCAATTTGCACTAGATCAACCGTTTATCTCGTTATTTGCACCTGCTGTCTGTCTTTATTTATTGACCTAGTCGCATTAATATCATGATTACGAGAGTTTGTCAATGAGTATGTCTGTTACTTCTTAAAACTGTAATGACTTAAAAAAAGGTAGGTTTTAGATGAAATAAGAAACGGAATAACTTATATCTTAACATAAACTAATGAATATTGTTGTAACATAAATTTATAATGTAGAAACATATATAGTATACTCACGTATTCTTTCAAGTTCTTCGTCCGCACAGCTTTGTATGAAGCATACGCTGGGTAGAGAGTCCCAAATACCAATCTGCAAAACGGATACAGGACCAGATATGAGATCATTCTAGGAGCGAACAAGCCCGTAGTCACGGCAAGGAAACCGAAATTAGCTAGCGTAACACTGGGTATGCATTTGGCGAGTGCCACCCCCAAGTTGACAACGAATCTATTCAGCACCAGCACTTTCGTATCGAAAGAGTAGTTATAGTAATCGTTATCTTCGCAATACGGATTGTATTTGACAAGTTCACTTTTGTGAGCGTTACTAGTTACAACACGAGCGTATTCAGCCTCGAGTTTTGTGACAATGTTCCGAACACTGGACAGTCCGAGGCTCAGAGTCGGCAAGCCGGGGTTGTCACGGTTACGCGCGCGGCCTGCCTCCATGGATACAAGTAATACATCTAGTAATGTTTTATTTACACTAAGCTTATGATGTCTGTTAAGAGTGCGCCCGTGTATCAATATGCTTATAGCCTGGATGGTTTACAGAGACTGGCAGAGCTATAGATTGCTCTCAGCATAATTGCGTGCAACGGCTCTCAATCAATATTTACTTTGAGAACAAGAGGTGCGCAGCGATGCAGGTGTACTTGAGAATGTTTAGTAATAAGAGCATAATGATTAATAATAAAACATAATGTGAAATTTAATGATTGTCAAATATTATTGATAAATATATTTAACGTTTTATTATATGGCCAATAAAAGAATGTCCGGTTCTTTAAAATTTTTCCTAATTTAGTTACTGTTACTTTATATATAGCAGCGTAATATACGAGTATAGGTACATATTGTTATTTAAACAGGTAACTAAGCATGTCTATGGCATAAATGGCATAGAGTTCTTTCATCCTGCGAAATAATCCATAAATGGTATTCAATTGAGTAAGTTGTCGCGGGCGAGCGATGATGATTAACATCTGAAGAATTTCAACAGATGTGCATCATTTAACAATTGCGGTATATTACACCCTAATATGGCCAAATTGAAAGTCACCGTGTACTTTAACATTCAGCTATTCTGAAGTTGTTCAAATAAAAATACTAAAAAAATCTACCTAATTTTAATGTAGGATCAGAAATTAGTAGCAAATTTAGCCGTCATTATATCATTACATCATCCGGTTATTCTATTTCCATATTATCCTACATGTTCACGGTGCGGCAAAAGCGAGAGTGCGTGACATTTAACAAGTTATATATATAAAATGAGACCATAGTGTACCATTGTAACAATGTACGTATATTATGATCATAATTCATAGGTATATATATGATTTTATGATCAAACTGACTACTGTTAAGAGTAATGGTAACTGCTTGAATTCACAATAGATGCTTAACCTCAACTCAAAAAAGATAAAAAGTAAGTAAAAAATTCTACCCCACACCACTTTAAAGTGGTAGCGAAAAGAAAGAGTATTATTTAAATACACTTAGGGAAAAATCAATCCTCCCCTATTTCTACACTTAGGGATGAATTTTTATTTTAATATACCTATGGAATTGTCGCATAAATTAAAAATCCATTTGAACGAGACTATATCTTTTAGGTCAGCTAGTTAATTATAGTCTATAAAGATAACATAATATGTACTAAATACCTATATTTGATACACTAATCGATTTATACATTAAACTATATTGATAGTAAAACAAAAACACACAGGAAACCAGTAAATACAAACGACTGTAATTCAACGAGTGGTGAATAATAAAAGACCGGACAGTAAAACGTTTATGCCTTCTTCAATTTAAATTGCACTAACTGCTAGACACTTGGTGAAATAAAGCAGCGTGCATGTACGATTCTAGCATACTTCAAATATCAAATTTCGAACAGCGTAATCAGAACAGAAAAAACGGTAAGCGTGACTACCACACTTCCATATACAGCTCCTCAAGGAATCTTTGAAATTCAGACACGAATATCTTTTTACGATCAATATTAATGCGATCATTCATTTATGTACATAATATAATGATTACCAGCAAATGTTAAGCATTAGGTTAGAAGAGATTTTACTCGAAACTAAAATGGTATACCGTTGAGGGCATGACCTTACAATTTAAAATTTATTTGACCCTGACTGGGAGACGATGACGTATCAGACCAAGTTGACAGTTTTAAAAATAAATAAGACAATTGCACAGATGCAACTACATGTTACCCGCTATAGATAAGTACTACAATCAAGTATTGTTCGCTGCATTACAAACAATGCCGAGTTTATTTTCGTAACTCTATCAAAGTGAGTATTAGAATTAATGCAGCTGTTAGTCGTGTATTTTGTAACTAATTAGCATTAGTATTCCATGAGCGTATGTGTACATTTACATGCAAGCAGTTATTTATCAATTTGTAAATTACATTTTACATAATAGATACTTTCAAACACTATAGTCTATACCTATGTATAATTTAAAGTTAATAGTTAATATTAATATTACCTATGTCCAATAAAATAAAAAACAAATTACAACAAAAAAGTTTAAGAATTCTTAAATTAATGAGAAGGATATTATTATAAATAGACAGGAAACGCTTTCAAAATTCAAATGTTCTCTATAACTCTATAGTAAGGAACTAAAATTCATAGTGGTTTAGTATGACTGATTCCTAAACAAAGGTTATTATAAAACTACCTTGTCACGTGACGGTCTTACTGGTACAGAAGTATAACAGAATGGTTTTATGTATTAATTAACAGGTAAGGATCAGAAAGAAAGCCAAAAAATTCAGGTAAATGCCAAAACATATTTACATCCTTTCTTCGTCCTAGGAACGTTTAAATGACCATGTTTGTATCATTATCATACCAAACATCAAATCTTTCTGGTGGTTCTCTAGTAATGCGTTCACATACAGACAGATAGACAAACAAAAACTCTAAAAACATAGACCAAAAACTGTAAAACACTGAGATTCAACTAAATAAATTTTATATGACCAGGTATTTCAATATTTACCTACCTAAAAATATAAACCGTTTATATATTTTCCGGAACATTTTCTAAAGTGGGCGAGTAACACGGGAAACGGCTGATTACTTTTAATTTCTTCCAATTGCTATAGTCAGAATATGGTGCACTAAGCGGTATAATTGTAAAGATATAATAACAAGCTTACATGAACATCGAACATTATTTGTAAATTACTCTAAAAATAAATAGTTTAAAGCTTCCCTTCGCTGTAACTCTAGTCACGACCTAAATTACATTTCTAACGTACAATGTTTATGCCATGCATCCATTTAGTTTTATAGTTTCTAATTTATAGCGAGCAAAAATGTGCCTAATCTATGACGTGATTTGCATTATACTGTAAACAGTAAACATTTTTATAAATTTAAATGTTGCTAAAATTCCAATGTTCAATAATACGATAGAATATATTATTATGATTAATAAACAAATGAAAAAATTAATTATGTACCTACTAAACATTTTTTTTTTTCAATTCCTTTAGTCATATAAAGTCAAGTCGTAGTCATATAAAGTCGTAGTCAAGTAAAACGGAAAATAGATTTTTATTATTAGAAACAAGAAACATCTTCCCGTACCGCATAGCAAATACGTCACGAACCTCTAGTCCGGTTTTGGGAACCAAGAGGTTATCGATAATATAACTGTACTTTAATGAACAATTTTAACCTTAAATAAAATTTATCTCAACCTTTCTATCTTTATTATTATTTCTTTACCAAAGAATCCGCTTAAGAATGAACTGTTACAATTATTTGTATACCTACTAGTAGGTAGGTACCTAGGGCACTACCACAGGTAATATTTATTTTAATTACACATCAACTTGCAAATCACATCCAAGGCATAATAATGATGCATTTCCCTTGGGTTTAGCGTTGCTTTAAAACGGACTAATGAAGTAGGTCGACGACGTATACAGAATATTATTCGTAGGTATAAAAATTTATTAATTAGGTATTTTTATTGAGCCTTTTGAACACAATTTGAAGTAATAAAATTCTCAGCGGCTATGCTTATAGGTAGTAACTAATTAGTCCACTGGATTCTGTTATACTTGAATGAAAGAAATAACGTAATAAACGGAACCTACTAAGTGACCGAGTCGGTTAATAATGCGTGCAAATTAACTTGCTATACGCTATCTGCACTCGAGTATGCAACAGCAGCTTATAACCAATGAAGCGTTCACGAAAATACACAATGAACAGAAAACTTAAATTTAATTAACCACTAATATATTTTCACAATTTCGTAGTTCTGATATTTCTTTATGAAACTAGTCAGGTAGTTAATATAACTAAATAGGTACCTAGTTAATTTTTTAGGAATTCAAAGTATTTTCCGAAGTAAAAAAAACAAATACAATATTTATATTAAAAATATATTAATTAAACCTCGTTACATTTTGGCTAATTAAATATAAATGACAACTTCATGATCTTCGTAATAAATCGTTATTCTGATTTCGAGTTTCGTTCTTGACGACATTTTTTAACAATGAAATTAAACTACGTCACCCGTGAAACTGGGTAAAGGAGGGAGATAAGCCGAGGCTGCGCCCAAAAAGGTAAGACTAGCGGTCTCAATATGAGCATAATATGTTGAAGTCAAGGTGTACGACCTCTAGACCGCGCAAATAAATCGAGCGCACTCAGAACAGTCACTAATAATTACAGCAAGCGAGAACCGATGGACAATAAATGATTCACAATACAGTTAGGTGTCAACGCACTTCACTCTTGCATAGAGCCACGCCGCGAACGCAAACGTCGTTCGTCACGAACTAAATGCTTCGACTGCACCCCGGACTCCCGAGGCGTACCCAGCTTCAGGCGTTTCCCAAAATAGCACCCGGCAGTGCACCCCAATGACGAAATTCGAAATGGATGGAAAGATGGCTGCTTCTTTGTTTTAATTATCACATTCACTTGTATTCAGTTTCACATTCATAGAAATATTAATAACAATAGTGCATCAATAATATTACTAAACAACAATGGAGATGGAAAATAATATTGTTTCACAAAGAAAACTTTTATTGTAACAAGAACGACTAAACACTGTCTAAGCCTAAGGTGAAAACAAGATTAAAAAGATTTCAATGTACTAGTGCTGCCAAATTTCAAGATAGCTCGTTCTGTCAAATAAAATTGGGTTTGAGCCAATGTTAGTTTAAACTATGGCTACTTAGGAAACACTGTAAATTACTATTAGTTCACACTTGGCTAGCAAATAAAGCTTGTAAACTTATAGGTCATAAATTGTTTTACAATCCAAATACATACTTTTATAAATGTATAAAGAATTATATTGGAAATTAACATTTAATAAAATAAAAATCTTAAATATATTCAAAATGTAATATGAAACTAAGACTCATTTAGATATGCAACATGAAAGAACAGAATATTCATTTTTATAAGTTTTAAATCCAAAATTGTATAAGAAATAAAACAAATGGTAAAGTATCACTACATCTATAAAACGAAGGCCACACATGACATGTCTATCTATCTGTTCACAATAAACTCAAAACTACTGAATAGATTATCATGTAATTTTCAAAACAAACTGCCATGTTAACTACTAAAATTATATATATAAAAAAATATACATATATACGATATGTTTTCTTATTAAACTATAGCCACGAATATGCACCTGCCTAGGGACACACCCAAGGGAAGCGAGGGTGAGACACTGGTAGTATAATGTCTTCTTTCTAAATTATCAAGACATAATATATGTATGTATATATGCTTATAACTTCTTCAATATTGAAAAGTTCCAGAGTTTAGAGTTCAGTTGAAATTTAGTATTCAACCAGGAGTAACACAATGGCCACCGTTGGTGATCATCTCATTGTAATATGAACAAAATACCAGTGGGAAAACTTAAATACCTATAAATGATATATTATCATTTAGAATTACAGATGCATAAGTAATGTGGAACTTTAAATGCTTATGCTTATATTTAATATGAGACATTTATCATCTATAATAAATTTATAAAAGGGCTGATTTTGTTTGTTTTTCTATAATCCCAGGAACTAATACTTGATTAAAAAAACCTTTTAGTATTTTTATTTTAGATATGCAGTTTATTGACGAAAGCTATGGGCTAAATATCTTCACAATATGGGAAGTGGTAACCCAGCGGTAACACACTCGCTTGGAAAACCTAAAGATGCGGATTCAAATTCCGGTCTCTATACCTATGATATTTTCATGTGTGAATCATTTCTATCATGATAACCACTAGACTTACAGTGAAGGAAAAATATCGTGAGGAAACCTCCATGTCTGAGAATACTAAGTTTCTGAAAGACATGTGAAGTCTGCGAACATGTAGTAGGCCAGCGCATCAGACTATGGCGTGATCTCCCTTGTACTGAGGGAGGCCTGTGCCTAGCAATGGGACTTTAAAAGGGCTGAAGACATATAAACTATATATCTATACAACACTGACCTTTTATACGCTCACTGTTAGGATTTGTCACTAGGTGGCAAATGGTTGAGTCACTAGTCAAAAATATATTGGTACTAATTGAAAAATTAATAAATAAGATTTTAGAACAAAGGATTAATGATGCATTAATTAGTAATTTTTACTTTTTAAATAAAAATCTTTAACCTACTTTAATACAGTTTTGTGTCAAAATCATTTAGTTAAAATATCTATTATTAATACTACATCAAATTGTAGATGCAATCCATTAATTGACCTCATTATAATTTAAAAAGTAAGGTGTCAGTTCCATACATAAATTTCATAAATTGAAATAATTAATTATTTTAATGATTTTTAATAATTAATTAATTATTTGTAAGTGCTATAGGTTTTAGTTATTTTATGCAAAGTCTTTTTATTAATTTCGTGTTTCCATAAGGTTTTTTATTTCATAAAATAAATTTAGTCAAAGCAGCAGATTCAATGTGTAGAAGTAGCATATCTACGTAGAGAAATATTATAGTATAGAAATAAGAAATATTCTACGCATAAATACTATATTCAAACAAAGAAGATAGTAAAACCAAAACAAAAATTATTAAAAAATAAAATTATAAAAGCGTTTAAAAAAATGTGCACACTTACATCACCAGTCGGGAAATAATAGACGATATCATATTAAAATCACATATGAAAAACCCACGTAAAAATAATCTTTAGTATACACATGACAAAACACAATCGCTCTGAAAAAAAGACTGATGCGCCATGTTGAATCGACCTATGTTTTGGTCACGTGATTTCAACAATCAATATGACGTATCGTTTAGAAATCAAATGTATATTATTTTGAACTGTTTTGAAAATTGAATATACATTAATATTTTGTTCATAATTAATTATATCTACTTTATATTATAATCAAATATTATAATTTTGTTATTTTAAAACTTATACAAAAAAAAATATTTTTTAATTTAAGTAGGTAAATAGGTATATTTATCCAATAAACATTATATTTATACGTTTGGTTAGTACTGAATAATATAAGCATACGAATTGATTTTTTAATATATTTTATTTATACAAAATATTTTTAGTGTTCAAAAATAACAACATAGATGTGTGACTCCATCTACTAAACCACTAAAATTCTTTAACTTTTTTGCGCCATCTTGTATCGAGTAGTTGAACTATTGCACAAAAAGTATTTTTGTATACGTATAAGTTAACAAAATTGAAAATCTATTGAAGCAGTAGTATTATTCCGCCTGAAATGTACAACGTAAACTTGCCGTATTGCAGTATATGCTGTTCGTTTCAGAAGTCATACGCCCAACTAGCAGGTGGATATTTTGATTATGTACTATTTAAATAGGTAGAGTTTACTTTCGTTTGATAGCCGTAGAGCCGTAGCTTGTAAAATTCAACCGTCAACGTAGTTTCTCTTCGCTCGACGTACAGTGAAGTGTGTTATGCGTTTGAGCGTGGATTCATTACGTTGGTGTAGTTTATACTGTGAATAATGTGATTGTGTAGTTCGTTATGGCATTTAGATACCGTGAAGATTTGGTCGGCAAACGATTTCTGTCTGTGAGTGGTGTTTCAAAAATAAACGTGAATAAAGTTTCTGAATGGGGATGGAAAGGTGGTGTTATCAGAGCAGCTTCTCATAAAGATAACAAGAATAAGGAACTTCAGGTAAAGTTTTTTCCGAAGAACCCATATTTGTTTCAATAACAATGAGTTTTAGTCATAATTTACAGTCTTTAATGCTTCTGAACTGTCTTCTAAATATATACTTTTCGAAGATTATTTCTAGAATTTAATTCTATATAAGATTTATTTAGTTCTTAAACAATGATAAGTGATTTATCTTAAGAGGCAAGTTTTAATTAGTTAAACGCTCATGACACAACAATCAACGAAGTTCTAAGTTACAGCATAGGTATTAATTAGATAGGTAAGTACCTACTATAAATAAAATTTAGATTTTGAACAAATTACAGTAATTACTAATGTAAGTAACCTATGGGCTATGAAGAACGTCTTTTGTAGTTAGTTAAAGATTAAAATTCAACAGTTCAGCTAACAAGATCCTAAATTATAAACAATAATAATTAAATTCTTGTCTTAATAGAATGTACGACGAAAAAAGCATACTATAACATTATATAAACAAGTAAAATAATATACATATAAACGACATTCCTACGGCTAACCGCCCATTACTTTTAGGTAGGTATAGGTTATATAAATTATAATATGCGACAAACAAATACCTTATATGATTTTATCATACATTGGTATTACGTTCAGGTTCTAACGTATCCAACCACTACGTAGGTATTTATTATATTCTTAAATTTCACATACCGAGTGGTGTTTTACAGCCAGTTTTTAACGGTTAATTGAGATTTCTCAGAAATGAGATATTTTCCAGCAGTAAAAAGTATCCTATATTCTGACTCGGATAACCAGCTATTATCGTACCTACCGAATATTATCAAAATCTGTCCAGTGGTTTGCTCGTGATTCGGTCACAGTCCACAGACAGACAGTTTTTTTTTAATTATAGATTCGGACTCTATATTGATAATAATTACTAATCCAATAAGAACTTCCAAAAATATTTAATGAGTTACAATTTTATTATACCTAAGTATAGATAGATATTACTGACTTAACTTAAATCGACAAGACGTCATTACGATATAATTATTATAATATCTGTTTTTGTAAAATCAAGAAACCAATGAGGAAGTGTTACTTATATAACGTTTATTTAGTGAAACAGTTATAAGCATAGCCAACATCGTAGAGAATTCAGTTTTATACACAACAAAATGTTATATGCTGAATATTTATTTATCATTGAAAGATCTATCTTACTACCTAAAACACTAGGCATACTTCTTCCTATCTACATAATATGCTTTTAGCCACTGCACTATAGCCAATAATAAGTAGTTTTTTATTAGCAGCATTTTATTTAACACATATTCATCACTTCAGGCTTTTGTTTTTCAGTGATAGCTAAACATTCACTTATTACACTAACGATAGTAGTTAACTTATATTTTATACCAACTGTATATACCTAAGTTTAGATAACAAAGGTGACCCTTACACTGATTACGACGTGGATATGTGTTTATAATTAAATTCTACTAATTAACTCTAACCAATTCGAAGAAGAATTTCGATAACGCTAAACAAAGAAAGCTATTAAAATGTTATTAGTTCCATTCAAACGATATGCCATTTAAAATTATAACTGTGAAAATATTTAACTTTCGTATCTGTTGTGCAACTAGTTACGTCACGAATTGGCACAGGTGTCTTATATTTGTCTATTAAATATATCGGGATTAGGCTTAATGCACAAAGCCGAATGCACATCACTGGTGGTTCAACGACCCCACTCTCACCGCGTTCGATGCACCGTCTACACGCACCGCTTGAACCGAGACCTGCCGGACTCGATCAAAGTCCTAACAAAAAAAGAATGGGCTCTGTTGCGGATAAAATACGATCGGGATAATATCAAAGTTCATTCGGAACATCAAATAAACTCGTATCTCGAAATTTTTAATAATAGGTATACTAGTAATGCAGCAGTTGCAGGTACATAATGATGTAGGTATAAGGCGCGCATTTGGTGTCGTTGATACAGAGTTGTTTTTTGCGTATTTCTAGAATTTTTTTACACTTTTCGGTAAATAAATAATTAAATTAACATAACTGTAAGAAACTATCAGCCTATAGTGAATGAATGAAATGGTTATTATTCCCGACAGCAAAAAGTGCTTCTTTTAACTAGCAACATCCTAAAATAAATATCTTCCTATTAAATGTTTAATCATGTTTTATCATATAATATTAAATACATTGTCATATGAGGTAGAGATAGCTAAAGAAAGAAGTCAGTTGATTTCTAAACAATTTTCAATTTCGTATCACAGCATTAGTAAATTATTAAATCAATTATTAATATTATAATATGTACATATTAATCTGAGTACATTTTTAACTATTTCTGTACTGTGCATTCCTTAATGCATACAAAATATAGTTTAGTTCGAGAATCTGTATGGAACAACAGACAGGTATGGAACGTTGAAAATGAAAAGATACAAAGTGCGCACGATGCGCTCGCCCGCTATGTTCTCCATTTATAAATAGACGACATCTTTCTACATTGCATCTCTCTCCCGCCGAGTGGGAAACGCCAGGCCAACACATAAACGTAACACCACTACAAGTACACGAATATTTGTTTATATTACCTACTCTTTCCCAAATCAAAAACCAGTTATATATTGGATCTATAACTGGTTATTTGGTCTACTCTACACATATTTGAGATAATTTAACGAGACCTTTCATGTTGTGTAACTTAGAGAAAACAAGAGCAGTTTTCAAGAACAATGGGAACATTAGGAAGTATGCCATTTTCAAACTTGGCTCGCTGCAATTAAGTTTAATTAAGCTGTTATTTAGTCCTAGTAAAAATTAACAATTAATACAAACATTCGATATTTTTTACAAACAAGCTAATCGTCATTGAAAATAATGTGTTTATTAGAATTTAATTATTTTTTTACAGTATAAAAACACGTAGCATTATAGGTAGTTACAATAAACCGCAGTAACTGACAATAACCGTATAACCTTGTAAATGGAAGTAAATATTAATAGGCAACAGAATCATGATAGGATGTAAACTTGTTGACATCAATGATATCATTCGTTATCTTAACAATCTCGGAGTTAGTGCACGTGCTGCAATTAATAAAGAGCAAACCTTATTAACACACGTTGTTGTCATCGTCATCCACACTAAGGACCTACGTACATTTATTTCAATACATTTGATATTTTTTTAATTAGACTAAAAAGAGTCAATCAATCAAGAATGTAAAAAAAGTACTTGTAAAAGTCTATTTTACAATGTATATTATATAATATTTTAATTTGATAACTATGATAATAGTATTTACTTTTTTTAGAATTCCATAACAATCCTGTAATTGACGCCGAAATAAACTTAAAATATGTTGTTGAGTTATTTATGGAGATTAATAATTACCTATAGTGAGAAGTATTAATCCTATATTCTAAGTATTCAAACTGTGGCTGTATTGAAAATATGTAGGACTACGAAGGTGTATGCGAGTATTAGTTTATAACTTTTTCACGCTAAAAGTAAACCTGAAGTTACAAAGAATAAGCAAGGATATCGCTAGTACGTATATTGTATATAGGCATTTATAATTGTACTGTTGATATGACCTTACATGTGATCATTTTACTCATAAATACTTACATAGTAATCGGCCTTGATACACCAGCAGGTACAAGATAGGTTAGATTAAACAAAGTAATTACAGTGATCAAAACGACAAAAAGTGGATGAGAAACTAAATTTTAGTTACATAATTTCAGTTTCATTGAAGTTAATGGGAAAATAGCTATCATGCTAGCTATTGAGATTTTCATATTAATTAGGTCACTTAGGTCTTAGATTATGAATTACCTATATCTTCTGGTCACCCTAATATGCCTTTGAAATCGTGATTGTGCGAAATAATCAACAATTCTCTTGCAGTTTGGTATTTGTTTTAAATGTCATTGAGTAATATTTGTTATCTTAAGAGCAAATTTTCTAGTGAAATAGAAAGCTGCCCAACTACTTGTGGCAACTGTTGAGGCTGTACTTCGCTCTATTCTATACATAAACTTAAATATAGTTAAGTAATAAACAGATGGCAATATAAAATTTATATATACATATTATGTATAATTTTTTATAACCAGGTTGTGATGGTCTTTATTGTGAGAATTAAAAACTGTAGGCATATTCTCCACGGAAACAATGTCAAATGAAACTCGATAATGTCACAAAGAAATGTCAATACTACTCGTAATTATTCGTGCCAGTTAACTGATGGTATGGGTGATGTTGAATAAGAATACTTTTGGGTTTTGTTGATATTTTAAAATCACAATACACAATAGAAACCTAGTGATACATAATCTACAAGCGTTTTTCGCTTTTGCGATTGCGAATATGTTCATAATTGATTTAAACGTCAATTATAGGTGTTTCAAAATATGTCGGTAACTATAACTATCACGCATACTAAAATGAATACTAATAATATTAGTTATTTACTAACAGTTTAATCAAAATAATCATCCAGCTGATACGAAGTAAGTTGTGCAAGTAGCGCTGGCGAACACAAAGATCGGTAGGGCGAGGACGGGAAGTAGGTCGCAGGGGTTCGGGCCGCGGGGGAGCCCTTTGGGCCACTTATCAAGCGGGGCCGTGGCTAGGGAAAGCGACTCTTTGAAGTTTTGGTAGATACTGGCTGTTTGTTTGGCTACGATGCTGTTCAGATGTGATATGGACTGTCTCATCACTGTTTACTGATCATTTAAATGACGCTGACAGCTGACATTATTCATTGAATTCCAATTGTTATGGTATATAAATAAACATAAGCATGTTTAAAGTTTAATAGAAAGCTTAAACGTCAGTCATGTTATGTAATTTTATATTAAAAAAAACGTTTTTTAAAGCAACGTTTAAAGGTTTCAAGTGAAGTATCAATTAATTTTTAATTAGGAATAAATACAGTAAATAATGCAGAAATTATCATTTTTTTAACTTTTTTTTACGGGCCAGATTAATACTAACTAATAATTTCATTTTTTTTATTTCTTTAGAACAAAAGAATTGCACAATATGTAAAAACTGATAAAAATATATAGTATCTGAAGCAGTTTCCTAGGTTTTCATTTAATTCTTTCCATACTGCGATCACGCTGTAGCGTAAAATAATTATTTGATATTTCACAATCCACCAGAAATAAATTACCATAAATACATTATTTCCAATGACCATTGTGACCATATTGGCAGATTGACACTACAGGACCGGAGGTGCGACCTCGCACGAGCCCTTCGCAACCTGTGCGGCCTCATCGACTAAAATAATACTTGAAACACGTTTTCATGACATCGTAATCACTTGACGCAGTATAAGATATTAAAAATAAATATCAGATATTTTTCTTATAAAAAATGTCGAATCATGTAACTAAAAATAATTTATATAAACGCATTTTTAGACTAAAGTGTTCATCAGTAAGTAGGTACAGATTCCAAACACTACCAGCAGATTGTGCTGTTTTGATATGTACATAGATTCATTTTTTAAATGGGTTGAAGATACTCATACGACTGGACAGGTTTCTTGTTAGTAGAAAACTAGTAATTCTTTTCTGTTCGTGTCTGTGAACAAAGCATACGCAGTATGTGTGAAGTTTCTTTGTTAAAGGACCACAGTCATTATGTGTAATATCTTTATATTATGCTAACGATAGATTAGTTAAACGCAAATATTTTCTTTGTTATGCCTTCTATGATCTTTTAAAGTAACGTTAATTTAAATTGTGAATACTTGGTCTATCAACATTTTCATCAGAGTATGCGATGATTCTTAAACAGTTGCATAGGAAAGATTGGAAATAGCTCGAACCACACGCGAGTTCGACCTAAATTCTTGAGTCTGCACATTAGATATAGAGTAATGGAGCTTGTTTGATTTAATTATTAAGAATGTAAGTTAGCATCTTAGTTACTGGTTAAATTATATTGTATATTTTTGTTATAGGTAATTTCACAGTTAACTCTACTTTTAAATTTTACAATCAATTACAAAATTCTCTAAATGATGATATTGATGTTTTATTTCGATCACATAATCATACATTTAATATCCGTTTCGGCGGTGTGGTTCGGACTAACGTCCTTATCGATTCCTTTCATTTGGTATTCAGGAGCATAGGATAAGCCGGCGTTGGTCACGCACAACGATTTCTTCCGTTCGTGTCTCACTTGCCCTGAATTTTTAGTTTTTATTATTGACAGATACCTTTATGTTCGACTATAAATTATTACTCCATTATACTTGTTCGTTTTAAACATTAGTTAAAATCGATTTCACTTAAGTTGTTGTTGACATTTCGTATTATGTTTCTTCTCATGTTTTCTTAATGATAGTCATTCATTTCAGATAAAAATAAAAATAATATCCAAGTCTTAAATGGGTGCAAAACTGGTTTACATACTTGTTGCCTTTAAGAATACTCGAAACAGGTTGCACAATTTCTGTAAATCTGGTTCTGTCGCCGATGTATGTAAGAGTAAAATCATCTTGACAAACATTCATAACATGTATATAATTGTAATAATTCTATAACTTTTACCTTTAATTTTTACCTATATTTTATAGTATATAGCTTTACTTACGAGGTGAACAAATGTATTTGAATTTTTTATAATTAAATTAAAAATGTTGTTATTTTTGAGGTAAATTATACATGACGTGTACTCAAGTGCTAATGCACTTGAGTTACACGTCTAACAATCGAACATATAAAAAATATATAAGTACCTAATTATAAATAATAATTGGAATAAAATTTCCTTGGCAAATTTCACATATCAACGCTAGGTCGCATAAGACCTTCATAGAAGGTAGATAGATACTGTTGCAAGGCAGGAAGCGTTGGGCACGCGACGCGACCTAACGGAGCGTGACGAGAGAAATTAACTGTTATTTATACGCACTGCGATGGCTTGTTTAAGTAACCTGTTACAACATTCAGGAAAAAATAGCCCACGAGTAGTTTTGAAGCAAAACATAACAATATATGTATATAAAAATGAAACTTAAACTATATTTACTACTACTATTATATATAGGTATATAACTTGTGGTACTCTTTGAAAGAGTTACATTTGTTTACTTATTGATGTGAGACCCATAAAAGAGCTGCTGTTGTAGGAACTTAAAACACATACAGAATTTTTGATGGTAGGAAACACGTAAAAATTGTTAATTTCCAAAAACCGAAAACCTGTAAATGTTTATAATTCTATTAAATATTTACAATTAGTATTTTATTTCATCCTTAATATTGATTGTAGGTACATAATAATTTGTGTATTACTAGGTACTTAAGTTTTTAATTTATGCAAACTTTCTGTAAAATGCTTTCTGAAATCATTTTATTATTATTCATTTTATTTAGTGAATTAAAGGTTTTATCGTAAGCAGTAAACAGTAAGTAGGTACAGATATATCTCAACGAATTAATTGCTTTCAAATTTTACTTGTTAGTTACAGTTTTTTATATATGTTATACTCGTAGTGTGCTAGCAATCCACCCTCGCTCCGCTAGGAATAGGGTTCCTCTGTTAGGTACGTTTTAACGGTTAGTACTTAGTATACCTATATTTCTCAGAGATGAGCATTTCTCCTCTGTAAAACGTATCCTAAATGTTGACCCGAATAACCAGCAATCGTTGTATCACATTTCATCAAAATATGTCGGCCTCAGTTTTGTTAATAATGATTAATAAAATTATTACTATGTCAATAAGATTTTCTAAAAACTCCATGCACAGATTCGTTATCGTTAGATTAGTTAAAATTTTATTATATACCTATAGTTGTATATATAATATAGATATTGTTGAAATATTCTTTATTAAACGACCAGAACTACCATGACCAGCCATGACTGTCGGCCTCGTCTGGTGAACGTTCTCAGAAGGTTTTATTTCGAAATCACTCTAATCATCTGCGTCCAGTTTTTTTGTATTTATGTTCTTTTATTATTTAAAGTTTAGAATGAAACCTTGGTCGTCAATTACGCTGAGTTATAACTAACAACTTCTCAATAAACTTATTATGTATTAGAAACATTATTGCGATTCAATTCTCGGTGTCCATAAGCGGTCATTTTATTGGCAGAAAGAGAAATGCACTTTCTAGATTATTCTCGTTATTAATGTTAGTTTGTCTAAAATGTACATGATACTTACCAAGCCCTCTCGATAAGCGGCTAATTATTATTGATATCAACAAGCATTAATTAAAATAGAATTTAAAAGTCCTCTAACAGATTTTAACTTTTCCATTAATTGTTTCCTAATTTAACTTATGTTATCAAATATATTAAAAACAATGTATTTCTTTTAATATACCTAACCACAATGCAAATGATGTAATGAGACGTAAGACACTTAGCAGGTTACATTATTTCAAAAGACAATAAAGGATTATTACTTAGTACCTCTCACCTCTACCTACCTATTAGATGATATTATAGACCGTACATTTGTATGACTGCTAAAATAAACATACCTACGTATTTTCTATAAATATGTTACTATTCTTTATGGTATATCTATTGAATTATAATTATATATGTTATACATAGTACTTATTTAAATTGCCAATTGCGTATTGGATACGTATATAGTGAATTGCAATGGGCGTGCGCGTATTGGCGTTTTACTTATTATTTTATATTTCATATTATATGATGATGTCCTCCTGACCGATTTCGGCCACGGCGGCCAATATCATTGAGACTAGCCAACGGCGCGGGACATATTATAGTGCACAAGTGTATGCGCAGACACAAGTGCACTCTCTATTCCTTATCACACTCAGATTCCGGTGGGACGACTGCTCGACACGACCAGTGAGAGTTAAGGCGCAGGACCGACGGCTTTACGTGCTCTCCGAGGCACGGGGGTGAAACACCGCCAACTTCCCAACTCCGGGCTGTTACTGAGGCTTACGAAACAGAAAGACTCAATAACTTAACTTGGCCCGACCCGGGACTCGAACCCAGGACCTCCCGGTGTGCGACCGTACATGCTAGCCACTACACCAACGAGGCAGTCATACTTATATATGAAATGATAAGAGATGTGTCTATATAATATTCTTTTATTATAGAAATTGGCGAGCTCACTAATTAGGTCCAACGACCAAGCACGGCACCGCGTGTATCTGACGATTGTAATTACGTCACGATTCCGTTTGCACTAATGAAATAACAAATTAAGTATTCTAACAGACACTTATTACATTTAAATTATAACTGCTTATTGTACTCGTAGTAGGTATCTACAATAAATAAAGACTTAAAACAAATCATGCTTTACGAGCGGTGGCATCTGTATCGATAATAATGGCTTTAATAATGAATTTTTCTAAAGATAAGTACCTATGTAATGTAAAGATTCGACTTATAATTTTATTTTATAATATGTAAAAGCGATACTGGCTTATTACAAACTCTCCAAGTATAAAGTGTTTACAAAAAACAATTTGTAGAATTTTCCAATATGTTTAAAACATATTTTCAAC
This sequence comes from Boloria euphrosyne, assembly GCA_951802675.2. Taxonomy (NCBI): domain Eukaryota; kingdom Metazoa; phylum Arthropoda; class Insecta; order Lepidoptera; family Nymphalidae; genus Boloria; species Boloria euphrosyne. The sequence continues at coordinate 4,684,494 of OX637879.1, read as the reverse complement.
CGACTTCCAAAAGGAGGAGGTTATCAATTCGTCTGTATTTTTTTTTTTGTTTTTATGTTTGTTAGCTCATAACTTTGAACTGGGAGAACCGATTTTGATGATTCTTTTTTTATATGAAAGGTAGTGCTTCCCATGTGGTCCCATTTTAATATTTTTCAGTTCTGACAATGGCATCCATGAGAAAACCATAAAAGTCTTAAATTACCATTAAGTATTTGCGCGACAAATGGACGAATAACTCAATATCACGCCAACCGATTTCGATGATTCTTTTTTTAATGGAAAGGATATACTTCAAGGGTAGTTTGATGAGAGTATGGTAAGGTTCTGATGATGGGATCCATGACAAAGTATCGGAACTCTTCAATTTTTAGGAGCAAATTAACGATGCTCGGCCGAATCTTTTATAGGCTATATGGATATTTGAGTCACGTACCGTAACTGATGATGGAAGGTACAACTCCTCAACGGTTAGCAGTTTAAAGAAAATTCTTTCAATATAATACGCAATTATGGACCGATAGTTGTATACTTTCAGGCTATTAGGTTTACCTCATAATAGAAGGTAAATTTTTATAGTCATTAACACAATACGTATCTACTTTCCGTTAAAAATTTAAAAATAAATTATTTTTAACAAAAAAACAAAAACCGACTTCCAAACTTAATAAATCTAAACTAAAAAGTAGAAAATAATACTTTTAAGGACTTTGTTAATTTTGAAGTCGGTGCCAGCCAGAGCAAAATAGCCCTAAATAGATACATATTCGATTAATCTATCAATTTGTAAACATAATCAAAATACCTGGCTGGCACCGACTCCAAAATTAACAAAGTCCTTAAAAGTATTATTTTCTACTTTTTAGTTTAGATTTATTAAGTTTGGAAGTCGGTTTTTGTTTTTTTGTTAAAAATAATTTATTTCCATTATTTTTACTATTACAGTGACCAAAATATGAAATAATTTGACTAAAAATGACAACTATTCTAATTTAAAGTTCAAGGCAGAGATAATAAATAGGGGATCTTGTGAGTACATTGCTTTAAAGATGTGTTGAATGATAAGTGGCTATTTTATGATAAAGAAGTACTTATGCCTGATTGTCTGCAATATATCTATTTCTATTATTATTTTCCTGCCATCAATATATATTATATAAGTAACAGAAGATAATGTATATGGTACATATGCTGTGTAGTTTATGTCTTATTGTTGTCAGTGATAACAGTGCCTACTTGGCTTTATCGTGTCGGCGTAACCAACTATTTATAGTTATCGCGACGAATGCTACATAAGTGATGCCACTAGTCTATGTAATTAATGATTGTTTCTCATACGTGTATATGAAAATTTTCCGCGAGCAAAAATAGCTAAGTAAACACATTTATTTCGAAAGGGAAACTGATCCGGAAAGTCGACCTTGAATCAAATTGAAACATTTTGACTTGTTGAATCAGTTTTGCTTCAATTTGGAAACGTACAATTTTTATTGTTAACTAGCGACTTACCCTCGCATCGCTCGGATTCGTCCGTAGGTACCCCCTTTAGTACAGGTTTTTTACAAAGTATGTTTTTTTTAGTATTAAAACAACATTTAACATACAAAAAAATAAATTAGCCGAATTGGTCCAGCCATTCTTGAGTTATGCGCTTACCATCATTTTTATTTCAATAGATAGATTAATCACAAATAGGTAATTAAAGGAAAATTCTTAAAGAAATAATACTTTGATTCAATTAAGTAATTCAAACAGAGATGGTGTTTTTGTTTATAAAGACCGAGATTTCAATTTAAAATTTTAAGTTAGTCACTTAACACGTTCAGCGCCACGTGTATATGTCATAATACACCCTAGTGCAACTCTCACAGCCCAGTGTATATCTGGTTATACGCCTGGAGTAGTCAACTTTAGAGGCCGGTGTATCGGTGAATATACACAGCTCTGAACATTTTCTATGGCAACTTTGTAGCCCTGGCCCTCACAAATCGTTTGGTGTATCTGGGGTATAGAAAAGTGATATAGTTTAGGAGTTACGGTTTTTTTTTCAAATGAATCAGTTGAAATGTAGTGTTTCATAATATAATCATTTGTTAATCTATTTTTTGTTTCTTACAATCCTTTTTTTCTCTTATATTTTATTTTTTTAATAAATTTATATATCACAAATAGTCTTACTTAGTATTTATTTGTAATAATTACTTATTTATTTATACTTTCGATCAGATACAATTTATCAATCAGACACTATTTATCAATCAGACTTTTTATGTCGATAATCCTTTTTATTTATTTATTCATGCTTATTTATTTATTTCATGCTAATCCTAACATAATACTCATGTTTTTTCTATTTACTGTGTACTTCGTTGAGGCAGGGTCTGCAGTAAATATTTCCACACAGAGCAAATAGTTTTCACTTGAGCAGCAAACTTTTTTTTGGCCAGGTTGAGCCTTGCCTCTTTTGCCACACTTAGTGTAGCAGTTCTTGCACCTTCCTCTCTTTATTTTCGGAGGACTTCCGACCAGATTGTAGACCAATAAATGACCCGTGACCCTGGGAGCTGCCGTTGGCGGTGGCTAAGAAATGGCGGCATATTTCGTGATCATAGCGTCAATGACTTTTTATTCGAAGGTTGTGATTGTCATTTTGGGCTTTCGCGAATATTCGTTATATAAAAAGTAAGCATTAAAAAAAAAATTTAGGGAAAAGTAGGGAAAAGTAGTGTGTATCATATCATATACACTTGGCCCCTAAGATAAAATTCTCTAGAAATCAGTCTCATGGGCCAGTGTATATTATATGATACACCTAAGAAAAAACCGGTTTGGAGAATAGATAAAAAAAAGAAAAAAAACACATAGTATTTTAGGACCACGAGATGCCATTTATGCAAAAAAAAAATTTTTCAATTCCCACAACATTTGCTTTGGAGGTGCCTTGGCGCTGAACGTGTTAACTATAGTGAATAATAAATAAACCACACATGATTGAAGTTTTACGTTTGTTAAGTAACTAGACCAGCTATAAATGTTACATAAGCGCATGAACGTATAACGTAGTGCTGTTCGTTCTTGTTTGGATAGAAAGTCTCGTTGTTCCACTATTTGTATCTACCTAGCAAGGTATCTAAGTATAACTGTTATCACAAATCACAATAGTCTACTTAATAATATTAGAAATAGAACTTGCTATTTTATAAAAATGTCATTAATTCTAATTACCTACAATATTTTTTAATTATTACTAAGATTAGAGTGATTTGATCGCCGATATACTTATCGCATAAATATATATTCATCCTTTATATTTATTTGGCGAAGACATGGAATACAATAACTAAAAGATTCTTAAGGCAAAAGAAACAGGAATGTAAAATATTCGCATGATAAAATGCTTTAAGCCAAAATATCGACGGCCTTGCGGACTCTCATTACGAAATCAACATTCAACATTTAAAAGGCGTAGCGGTCGTTGACCTATGATTTAAATTCTAATGTCGGAACTTTCTTACAAATGTGTGAATTAATAGAAACTTAAGTACCTACTTCAAGTACAATTTTTATACTTTATGTAAATCTTTTGATTTTGTCGAGGTTTTATTTTACATTTTTCCCGACGCGGACGTGTAAATGGTTTAAAGAAAACATAGTCACGACAGACATTATGTTTTAGATATCTCAAAATTAATATACCTACCTAGTTTTTAAAAACTTAAATATTTCCGTAAGTAGATTTCACAGCCAAAACTCTGACTTATGGGTACCTACTGGGTTTTTTAATGAATTTCCATTTTATTTTCACATATCTTGACTATTGTACTGTACGTACGAGTCTGCATTAAATTAAATTAAAAAAGGATATCTTTAGTCAATACAAAAAGCCTTGTCATCATAATTGTAATCGAGAAAATTTTAGCTTTATGATTTAAATATAAAATGAACATTAAGATCGTTTTACATTATCCATAAGTATTATTAGTCCATATATCCATAAGTAATCATTTATTTCAACATTTTATTAGTACCAGGTAGATAATATTAACTACCTAGTTCCAGAATATTAATCACAATCATTTGGTCACAGTAAAATCTGTAGAATGTGAGAGCAAGGCATGTTGATATGCAACCCCAATTTTAAGCCGCTGTACTAAATGAGCGGTATTCAAAAGTAGGTCAGAACGCTGAGGGCTAAAATTGGGTCGTACCCAAGGGGAGACTGAGTATAGGTACTGGAAAAGGGTTTATATATAAGTCTGAACAATAGTACAACTTAAATTACGTTTTTATATTAGATTAATTTAAGACCTCTGTGTGCCTATGATATTATTTTTTGTTGTAAAAAGCGGATGGTGATTTGGATCTTGTATAATCTTATTATTTAAATGAGCAAATTCAAACTTAAAGCAAATTAAAATAATTAATTGCAAATTATGCTATATAATATACGTAATATTTAGTCTTTCATTTCAAGAAAATATTCAGCCAGATTCAGAGTAAAATAATTGCCTATATTTTATGATACGAAGTCAGTTGCGTGACTGCGGTAGAGTGTACCATTGTTTAGGTATTTTAATCGATTCGACATGAAAATGAATTCTCGAAGTCGCCTTGGTATACGTTGATATTGACACCAATAAAAGCCGTCATGCCAATTGCAAATCGCTTGTGTGTTCACAGCTCACACACATAACATAACAGTTATTGCGGCTTGTACTAGTAAAAGTAATTACTATACCCTAAAGAATTACAACTAATAATATGAAACTAAAACGTAAGAATATAAGGTTATTTATTAATTTCTGTGTAATTATAATATATATACTACCCTACTATGAATCAATATTCAAAACATTATTTAGGTACTTGAAATAGCACTTTTAGTATGTAACAGTATTAGAATAAATATCACAACATACTTAATATTGGGATAAAATTAACCTATGTTACTCTCATGTCCACCAAATAACATTATGAAATAAATACCATTGGAATGTGAAAAAACACAAACCATCAGAAATAGAAGCTTTGAAAAGTACACTGTTTTCAAAATTACTTAATACTACATAATTTTAAATCTCCATTATGAGGACGAACGACCTTCATAAAATCTAGTTCACAATTGGAATTATATCGCGTAAATATGCGCATACATAAAATAACACAACTGAATTGAATAATTTCTACATTTTAAAACTCTCATCCTTTCTAGAGACAAACGGCGAAATGATTTTTCAATTTGACCAAAATCACAAGCAAAAAAATAATAATTATTAAATGTTAACTAAATACCAAAGCTAAAGACTTACCCCCACTCCGCTTTAAATGCGCGCAATAATGATTATTTCAATAAAATTTTCGACTAATTGAGAATTTTATATGTAAACATAATATTATGTAAATTATTAATAATAAGAATTGTTGTAATTATTACCTTTAATTAGGTATATAAAAATAACTCTTCAATACTTAGGTAATGAGTGCTTACTTACACTTTATACTTTAAGTTACTAGTTAATCAGGACATTCTGTGACTTTTATTTGCCCAAATAAAATACTCTTGGTAATAAGTGTAATGGTCAGTACCTACGAGCGTGAGAATGTGGTTGAGAAACATATTATGAGTTGTATGATCAAGTACCTATAGTCATTATTTATACCACTTTGTACTAAGTATAAAAATAATAATATACTATGTATGTTCAATTTAATAACTGCTAAGAACCCTGAACACTTAATGCAGATTTATATTATTCTTTATTCTTTTAATAAAAGCGTGAGTATATATAGCAAAGTTACTCTGTACCTATTTGTTTTAATAGTGTACTACAAAATAATAAATATACATGTTACCATGTAGTATATTATTTAACTACGTTTTACGACTCTGTGGGTTTTATTTATTGAGTGACTGTCGTTCTAGAGAAAAACGCGATCAAACAAACTATCAACAATCGACAAACCATCCCAGTTTTATTTGAATTGTTAAAAGTGAAAACTTACCTACATATGAACGAACCTGGTGATTCGGTACTTATCTATTTCCGAAAAAATCATAGAATGGACTTGCCTTTCATTTTATAAATTACATTTTAATTTGTTAGTGACACTTCACAAGATTCAAAAATGATGGTATTTTAGCATTCTGCTTACTGCTCATCCGGGGTCATCCATAAAGTACGTCACACGTTAAGGGGCAGGGAGGGGGTCGATGAAGTGTGACATTGTGTGACAAGGGGGTGGGAGGGGTCATAGGTATTGTGACGTCACATTTCAAAATCTTATACCTAAGTGTTAAAATATCAATTATTTTGTTGGCGAGTTCACATTTGCTCTACTGGTATCGTGCGCCGGCCTTAGTTTCTAACATCCATTAATATACCTAATTAATAATCTATAGTTTAGTTATTTTTTTTCAAAAGTTTGACTGAATATTGATAATTTTTAATTTTTTATTGAAAATAGAACTAATTTGGAACTGTTGTTTAATTTAATATTTATGGACGAATTATTGCAAAATATGTGACGTCACACCAGGGAGGGAGGGGGTCTTACAAATGTGACAAACTGTGACAAGGACGGGGGAGGGGTCAAAAAATCACGAAATTAGTGTGACGTAATTTATGGATGACCCCTCCCCAGTAATCGAGTTGAATTATTCATCACGGTGCGCTACTTGATGTAATAGTTGTTTTGAATCTTCGCTGTATTTAGCTCAGTATTGAAGTTGTAATGTATAATCATAATCCATTTTTTTAATTTCTCTTTTTTTACAAATATTGATGAATTGATTGTAAATATGTATGAATTTTATATAAATAATAAATATGGTCAACGATAACTAAAATTAAGAACACTTTTGCTTATAAAAAAATAACGGATTTTTGTTAGTAATAGTTGATATACCTACTTGCTTTAGTCAATCTCCCATACCTATTTGAATGTAGGTCTAATAGACTGTACAAAGTCAATTATTTTATTAAAAGGCAGCTAATAAAATTTTTCGAATTACTTATAATTATTATATTTTACACATCAATTTACGATGAACTTATAAAAAATAAATTGAAGGAACGCTGTTCTATAACGCTTTATGATATTCGCCTTGAATTGTTTAACGAAATAATGACGTGGTAGAATAGCAATTATATTAATAACTAACAAAACAACGTACATACGAGTACATATAGTATACACATAGTAGAGCGGAACCGGGTGCGTGCGTTGACCGCAAAGAATGCATGCGGCGCGCGTGCATCCCACAGCTGTTTCTTTCTATCCGTTCCGTTGACGGGATGATCGTGGAGTAAAAATATTTTACCTTCGTCACTTGTCAATACTATAATTTTTATGACATATCACTAATAAGATCTTCTTAAAAATGTTTTTTTTTGTGATTCGATTAACTTATACGTAGGTATACTGTATAAGTCACGGAATAGAAAAAAAAAGTATTGGATTTCTTGGCATAGACCAAGGAATTTTGTTACTACATTAAAAGAGTAGATCTACGTACGGAGGAAAAATGAATACCTAGGAATTTATTTTCTCACGTCAGTGCGCTTCGAAATCTCGTTCTTCATTGATAAATAAAGGCAGCCATTTTGTGTCAGTCGTCAATTCTTGTCATTAGTGTTTCTGCAGCGAACCATGAAAGCGTCGGGACACTTTTTGCTGCCATTGCTCAAGTGACAAATTTATGAATCTTTCGAGCATCAATAATAAGGAATTATTATTATTGTAAATTACATAAAAAAATATTTTCCACCTTAATCCTTATTTCTAACACTTTATTCTTCTTCAAAATAAATAAATAGAAATTCGTTTAATTTATTCGACTAGGTAGTTTAAAATATATTTAGTATTTATCTATATATATTTTATTGAACATCGAAGATTTCCGTTTTACCCTGCGTACATTCGACAAGATAAATAATATCTTATCGGAACTGGACGTTTTATGACCAACGTCAAAAAGAAAACACATAACAGAATCAGGGTTTACTGCTTCTTACAAATAGTAAACAGGAAAACATCCTAAACATCCCAAAGTAATATGGAAGCATCAAGCTCAGGAAAGATGACAGAAAGGAAAAACAAAAAGAATATGTACATGCAATTATACATTTATAGATGACATCATTGTTCGACATACCTCTAAAATATATATATCCTACCAATGATATTTTAACTATAGATATGTTATGAGCGCGCAATCGTGAAAACTCGAAAACATCCTAATTAGGACGTATTGCCTTTAGTCTGTGTCACCGCATGGCGACGAGTGGTACGCTGCTACAAAATTAAAAAAAATGCCATCCTGTGTATTTAGGAAATGCACCAATTATGATACCAAAGTTAATAAAACACAAGGGATCTCATACCACATGTAAGAACGCAGTATACTTCGATTTATTAATATATTTCAATTATTTGCCTAATATTCTGATATGTCATCGGTCGCTAGACTAATGTTTGTTTACATTGACGCGCAATTGACAACATTAGCTGTCTCTTTTTTTCTTATTGATTTTATCGACTATCCCCTTTCTATCATTTTGACATGTACCTTAAATGAAAAGTGTGTATGTGTGCAGCGCGGAACACTTTTTTCGGTTGTTTAGTGAGCGTATAACATATCTATAGTTAAAATATCATTGTATCCTACACATTTTTTTTACACGTAAAATTTTCAAGCCCTTAGAAAAAAAATATATTAATCAATTTTGATTGGAATTTAATAATTATTTAACACATTACTTAAGTTTGATTCTATTGATAAAATTAAATAAAAACAAAACCTAAAAAATCCATTTAATGACGTCTTATTATTATATCTTATATCGCGTTATGTTAGTTACGTGTATCCGCTGCATTTCATGCTCGCACAGCCCTGACCTCGTAGCTACTCGAGCAACCAACGACTACTATACGGTAGTTTGTTAATTTATTAATCTCGGTTATATTTTAATAAAAATGGATAAACGTCAGATTCAGATTACTTACATTTACTCCTTTTTTATTTATTTTTTTAATTGTATGTTATATTATAAGGACACAGTTACTGATTTAAGAGCTCTCATATTACAAATGTAGATGTATAAGATCTTGAAAACCTAGGGTTTAACACTTTTTATTAATAAATACATTATATATAAATATTAACCAGAAGGGTTATAAAAACGTTTCAGAATATATATTTGTGGCATCAAATAAATTCTAACGGTTTTGACCCATGAAAAATTAATATTAAAAATACTAGGTAGTATGTATTTCAAAATATATAGCCATTTATAAAAAAACTAGCGAAAACCACCCTAAACTACTAAAGTACCCTCGCTTCGCTCAGGTAAGTACGTCGCCTTTTAAACTTCCATAAATAATTGAAGACCCGAATTAGCCAAATCGGTCCAGCCGTTCTTTCGATCTTTCCGAGTTTATATATATATATATATATATATATATATATATATATATATATATATATATATATATATATATATATATATATATTAGTGATGTAACGAATATTCGTATTCGCATTCGCATTCGCGAATATTCGCATATATTTTGACATTCGTATTCGCATTCGCATTCGTAAATTTTACGCGGATGTTTTGCGAATATGAACGTCGGAAAAAGACGTATGTTAAGCTAGCAAGATCAATTGGGCAGAATCACTTAAAGTTTTGCAGGAATGAAGTGCTCATTTAGTGCTAATTTAATGCTGCAAAATTAAATTTTACGCTGCAGTAGATTGATCAAAAATTAGAAAACTGCTAGCTTTTAATTATGATAGCAGTATCTGCTTCTAAAACGCTAACAAATACTCGGAAATCAAAAATTAAAGCTATTGTCTCTCAATGTCATGAAAAGTAAGCGAGATATTGAAAAAAAATCGTACTTTTCGTCAAATCGTGGCGCCGTTAAAAGTTAACGTTTTTAAAGTTATTCAGGTGATTGAAAATGTATTTATGGCAACGTATGGCGTATTGAAGTAAATTGGATGTAACGAAAATTAATTTGGGATAGCGCAACGATATGTGGATATCACAGAGCAAAAAAAAAGCAAAATGTCTATCTACTATCTCTTGATTTAAATATTAGGATTATAAAAATTAGTCTTCTATCTCTACTATCTCTTAACTCTTGATTTAAATATTAGGATTATAAAAATTAGCATTATAATGTAGCACTTTCTTTAATCACACTTGTTTAGCGGAATCTAGCGCTTTTTCTTAAACTGATTTAGCGCCCAACACGTAAGCAGAGCTGGCAGCACTGGTTTTACGTTATGTTCTTTATTCTGTGGCTTGTGTCTGTGGCAGGCGTGCCATATTATAACGTTTTAAATAACTACACATTATTTCAGGATAACTTATTATAAAAAAAAAACATACTTCATTTTATTGACGTTAATTTACGATGGTGGCACATCAATATTTAAGAATTGCAAAAAAAACAAATTTTGTCTCTGAGATTAAAAAACAGACTATATGTTATCAAACAAACTGTATTAAGGTGACATATTAATGACAATCAAACAATTTTTTTTTAATTCACGTTAAAACTTTATAAACTGTAAGAACTTTAATTTGTTTAGTTTAGATTGACAATAGGGTATTTTACTCCATATGAAAACCAATCTAAAAATATATTACTAAGATAGCTGAGGCAAGCACCATTCGGAAAATGTTGGTTTTAGTTTATAAAATAACAAAATAAACTTTGAAATTAAATTCAAAGTTTTCAGTTTTTTTAAACACCACGAAATAGTAGACGCCACTTCATTACGTCATACCGCCGTGTACACAAATGTAGTATTCTACCATTATCTAGTATTCTTGCATTCAGGAACAGCACACCAACAATGAGTAGAATAATGACTCATTTTTAAGCTATAAACAATTATCAATTTCATACAAATCATCAGCCCATTTGTTTACAAAATCCACTGACGTACTGACACACAGACTAATAATGGCATCCATGCGTCCATCGTTTTCGAACAATGAGGCGCGAAATTTGAAAATTTAAAAATTAAAAATGCATTTTTATAACACTTATCGATTGCATAAAAATTGGTGTTTTTATAGTGGTGTATTATCACTACAGAATCTAATTGAAACATTTTTCAAAATTTGATGTAACACCCCATTGATTGACAATAAGTTTGCGGTACAGTATATTCTACTTCTATCTCACTTCTTTCACACAAAAAGGAGGGAGTGAAAAGATGCTGCTTATCTATGTATTGTGTCTATGGTATATGCTTATCTATGAGATATGGTGAGGAATCCCCGAAATATGATGGAGATCATTAAAAAATAACAAAGGAATCTTTTCTAAATGGAAAGAATTACGTACGCATTTATGTTGTTTTCATGGTTAAACTTTTATTTTATATGCTAAAAATATGCTATTTGCACAAACAACATGAAAATATGCTAAATCTAGCAAAATATATGCTAAATTGTCATCACTAACTACTGAATTGATGATAAATGTGTGCATGTAACTCGCGCGCTGAGGAAGCTTCCAAAATAAAATAATAGATGGCGCCAAATTCAAAATACTCGCATTCGCATTCGCATTCACGAATATCGAAGGGAGATGTTCGCATCCGCATTCGCATTCGCGAATGCCTAAAAATGTATGTTCGTTACATCCTTTATATATATATATATATATATATATATATATATATATATATATATATATATATATATATATATATATATATATATATATATATATATATATATATATATATATATATAAGATAGATAATTGTTATTTTGCTCGCTAGAGAGTTCCGATAAACGCGTGCTATCGCTGCTAATCGTAAAGTGCTATAGGGCGAAAATACCCCGACCGATGCCGCCGCAACAGCTATGTCCCTGCATTTTAAATCTGTAATATCTTCGAAAATATATATTTAAATTAAAGGTTGTAAAGGACGATATTAATCTATATTAAATGCACATTTTATTTAAGGTACTTAATTAATAGGTAGGAATTAATGCTGTATTGCTTAAAATCGCTTCCTAAATAAGCCATTGTTTCTCGTAAAACGTAAAGGATACAAAATGGTTATTGTGGGTTATCCCTAAGAGATAGACATATGCCATCGCGGACTTTTTTGTAGAGCTTTTTAAGGTGTCCAATACTGTAGTACATTATTTTGATCTATCTCGTAGTGTTTAACACCGCCGGCGTTTTGCAATGTAAGTGCAAAAAAATGAGTTTATTTACGACATCACCTTAGAAATCTCTAAAATTATTCGTGTTTCTCTACTATATTATGCATTTATAATACATATTATAAACCTTCCTCTTGAATCACTCTATGTATTTAAAAAAACCGCATCAAAATCCGTTGCGTAGTTTTAAAGATTTAAGAATACATAGGGACAGAGAAAGCGACTTTGTTTTACACTATGTAGTGATAACACGTTCAGTTTCATTGTTATATAAAAAAAAACATATTTTATGGAGAAACAAAAAACAAAAATCTACACTTACCTAAATATTTTTAGCTGTACAATAAATTATTATGATTTTCATAATAATTTGGCTTCTGGTAGATCTTTTCCTGATCCTAGACTCAATTTCTTCACTTATCAATTACAAAAATATCTTCTTGATGACCTTACTAGTAACTAGTAAGTATGGTCATAAATCATAATTGTCTATCACATCAGAAAACTGTCAGGTCCTGTATAGTTTTTATTAGACTAGTATGAATCAAATACGTATTGCGTTTCATTTGAATCTGTTACCTTGAACTAGAAGCAACCTTCTCATTGTATTTTTTTAACTTTAAATTAAAATAGTGGTGATGAAAAGCATAAAAATGCAAGGGCTACTTTATTTCATTCGATTTATCGTTTTAGTATACATGTATAGATGATGGAGGATTCATTATTTTATTTTAAATAAGATTGAGTTGAATAATATATACTACAGTTTAAAGTTGAAAAATATAGAGTACTTTAAGAATTAGTATAATGCGCTTGTCACTGCTCAAGTGTATAACCTTTTTCTGAGACTATTCTTGAAGTTATCTCCGTATACTATAAACTTAATTCTTTAATAAAGACTAGTTCAACAAGGTAGTGTTGTAAAATGTAAAGTAAACACATTATCTTCACATTAGAGTCGAGCTCTATAATGTTAACTATAAAAATAATATAATTTTAATTACGACTCCGGCCATAGTCCACGACACTTGGTTGTCGGACTTTACATGTCTTTCGAAAACTTGGTAGGTTCTCTTAAATTTGCAGGTCTCCTCACGATACTTTCCTTCATCGTAAATGTACGAGATATAATATACGCTATTGTAAAATATTGCAAACAGCACTTCATAAAAGCTTGTAGCCTAGAAAATAATAAAATGTGAAATAGTTTTTCTCAATATTGAATCAACTTGGACAACATTCAAGTAGTTATTATATCAAAAGTTCATATAATAATTGAGCTAATTTAAAAATATTAGTTTTTTTTTCAAATGGTCTAATAGGTATATTATATGCAAACAGGTTAACGTTTCTATCAATCACCTTCATAGAACAATGACTATTTAAATTGGTAATTATCAATGATATTAAAAACGAGTACTTGCTGCTGCTGTAGAGTACCTCATGTTTTCATTACACAGAGATAACAAATGAAGGGTACAGGGGCAAAACAAGGAATGTCACATAAAATTTAAAAAAAGTTGAAAAGTACGGGAACATTAAGATTTTGCCAAGTAATATAAATTGCAATGTTAATTAAAAAAAAAAAAATTTGTGACATTCTTTGTTTTGCCCCTGTACCCTTCAAATAAGAACTACCTATTTAATTTTATAAATTACTAACTTTGTTTGATTCAAAATATCGTATATTCTTATTTTTTTAATATTGGGATGTGGGATATCTCGCAAACTGTGTCAAATTTAAAATAGTACATACCTATTGTTATATGTTCTAGTACATACATATTTAATCGTAAACAAAACTTATTGTTGCTATGATTTAAAAAAAACCCGAAACTTGCTCTAGCAAATTCAATCAATAAAATATATTCCTACGAATACCTTATCAACAAAGAACGAAAAATAATCTTGACTTACTAAGTGCTTTTTGAAATCTATTAAACAAAATTTTAAATATATTAAAAAAACTTAAAATTAGTATAAATATTAGTTGTACCTAAAAGGGTTTGTAGGATAGAACAATCGTACAAGGTTAAGGTTTTTTATATATTACTGTTGTTTTTATGTTATAAAAAAAAATAAGAAAGTCTTATCAAAACTGCTTTTAAATTATAAAGATTCCTGGTAGTTCCTTTTAAGGCAATTCTAAAGATGTCGAATTTTAGGAGATAAGATACTGGGAAGTGGAAACAGCTTGTGCTATGTTATTAGTTCCTCCAAGTCGGCTTGATTTTTTCGATCTTCAACAACAATCTTCATATTTCAGCGAATGATACAAAATCTTTATGAATAATATACACAAAAAGTGCATGAAAATCCGTTCTGTAGTTATTGAGTTTATTGCGAACATACGGACAAACTGGGCGTGGGACTTTATTTTATATTAAGTAGTAATAAATAATAACATCTTGCTGTAAATATACACGTACGTTTAAAGGACTTTCAAAATTATATACTCGTATTATATTGATGAATAAAAGCTTGTATTATGAAATATTTTAAAATTGATAGGTACCTGCAACATTCATAGTAAAGAACGCATACCAATTAATTTATAATACTAGCAATTCCCGCGGCTTCGCCCGCGTTCAAAATTCTCCAGAATTTTAAAAAAAATCTTCGCTTCTTGTAAGAGCTCTTAGCTAAACAGTATGAAGCGGCGCGGCGCTTGAAGCAGCACTTGCATTTTATCCTCGCGTCCGAATTTCTTTGCGACATTTTAGGTTATGTATACAAAATAAATGAAAGTATTTGACAAATTATATACCAAAACCTTCCTCGAGAACCACTCTTTCCATTGGTGTAAACAGCATGAAAATCGGTGCAGTAGTTTTTGAGTTTTGCGCGAACAGACAGACAGACAGAGGCGGCGGCGGACGATTAGGCGCAGATAAACGACTTTTAATGATTTTATATTGAACATCATGTCTAAACTTCTAGTCTTATTTCTTTGAAAAAAAATATATGTTATACTAGACAATTTTATTCATAATTTGATATGTGAAAATGTGAAATTATATTTTAATAACATAGTGTAATTAATTTGTAAAATAATGTCTAAGGCGGACAAAAAAACGACAATCACGCAAAAACTATGGGGCGTATTTACATGAAACTTTAATCATATAAAAGACAATTTAATGACCCATATTTTAGTATACGGTTTTTATTTTTATTGTATTTGATAAATCAAGGTGGGTTGTTTTTTTCGAATAATCTTGGTGCGTGTTGAAGCGGGCGATGGGCTGCAATGTATGCTCAAGGTCGCGGGCAGTTAATGTCGCCTTATTATAATTAATATAATGTTATATATAATATGTAACAATATATTTAATTAAGATACCTACTTAACATTCAACTGTACAAATATAATTGTACAATATTATTTATAATATTCTCGAGAAGTTTTCATCTCGTCCCAGTTTCACTAGAAGCCCTATGCCACGCGGCGACCTTGTCACCGTATCTGTTACGTACACGTAATAACACGTATCCAAGCGATTATTTACTTGCCTTATACATACATACACATACGAGTCATATGACTAAGCCTTGGTGTACTTGTTTATTATTTATTATAAATTATAAAGTTAATCTAATGTATAAAAATCTCGTGTCACAGTGTTTGTTATCGAACTCCTCCGAATTGACCATATTGACCGTTTTTTATGACTTTTTAAATGTATATTTGGTAGGTCTGAGAATAGGTCGTAGCCCGTTGGCTTTTTTTTATTCCCCTATGTGACAAAGGTGGCCCTCTACAGATTTTTCATTTTTAATTTTTTGACCAAATATGTAATATTTTTTTATAATTTGACATCAAAAAATACTTATAAAATTCCACAATTAATCCCTTTTTTATTAGTAATTAAAACGCGAGCGGAGCCGCGGCAATTTTTTATAATAAACAATCTTGTCGATATTTGTAGGTTTGTTCTATTTACTTTTTGTCAATATTTTCATTTAACTTTAATTTGTCGCATGTCATACTTCTACAATTATCTACATCAAGCACTGCAATGCTGCTACAGATTTTATTTGACCTTTTGCGACTTGGACCTTTACTTATATTTTAGAGTAACATTAAGTTCAAATAGTAGTTGTTGTAAAGATGGTATGATTATTATATCTTAATTGCGAAACTAATGTTTTAAACAATTTAAATCTTATTTTTATAAAAGTATTTTACGTATTACTCGTGCAGTCTATGTATCATAAAAAATAAATATGGAGTTTTATTTGACGACGCCGTTACGTCTGTTATGTAAGAACTTTAGAAATAATGGACTTAACATACTTAACTTATTTTTCTACTGTGTTTACAATTTAATATATTTATTTTGTTTTGTATTACATAGGTCTTTCATTTTAAACTCGTATTTTTGATCGTTATTTTTCTTTATTTATTCACAATAAATGTTTGAATTAATGTTTTGCCGAACTAAACAAGGGTAAATAGCTAAAACTGGAATGTAAATATAAAAGAGGAATTTTCAATTATGATGTTTAATTATAATAGGTATATTATTTTATATTATGATATTCGAATTCTGTGGTGCAGATGTTGGTATGTTTCTGAAATAGAAATGTTTTCAGAGGTGTCGGTAAGGCAACTGTAAACAATCGTTTACTCGAGTGCAACCAAGCCCACGCAGTTGAACGTTGCCAAACGACAAACCCTTGACTAGCCAAAGTTTATGAACAGAACGAATGCAATCGCTTACAATAACGTTACGATGACTGACTTAGTTTTATACCTTTCTATTCCATTTCCAGGTAGACTTAATATCTGATAAATGTGATATGATTTGACAGTTTGTGGATTAGTGAGATATTATTTTGCTTGTTCATTATTTATACTTCTTTTATCTCGGAATAATAATATTTTTTATTTGAAAGATAGTATTAGGTATGTGATCTGTTTTTGAAAGTGAGAATCTGAAACTTACATTACGGAGATAAAATTTAGTAATACAATTTTAAGTGTTTATGATTGGGATTTTCACAATAGCATTCAATGTTTCGACACGAGAAAGACAAATTTTTTTTCAACAATATTTTTGGAGACCCTAATAAATATTGTAGTAGAAAAAATTAATTCTAATGACAGAACTAATTGATATGTTACTGTTACGTATTATATGTAAGATAAAATAAATGATGCTTTAAATTTTATGCACAATGGTATCTAATAGATAAGAAAGTAGGTACAAATACTTTGTATGCAGATAAATATTATATGTAATTAGATATATCTGTTTGAAACATCAACATTACCTACCGCATTTAAATATTTTTTTTTTGTCTGTTTTCTTCTTTCGCCTGCTTCTTAATCGGCTGGGCAGATTATGACAGAACTCCCACTGGCAGATAGCCGATATTATAAAGAGTAAATTAGGCTCATTTTATTTTAGAAAAGGAATAAGGTTGTAAAGAAAATAAATCGTAGGTATTTATAATTTAAAAATATACAAAAGTATTATCAATATGCCCTCTGAAATCATCACAGGTAAAGTGCATTATTGACATGCATTAAAATAACTTTATCCACTAAGTTTGCCACAAATTCAGAGACAAGGTCGTCGTAATATAGCGGTGTCTCGTATAAAACTGGGACACGATACGTCATGCCATAACTTAAGAATACGTGAATTATTGAAGACATTCTTCAGATTATATTAAACCGTATGAGCTTGTAAATTTTTGCATATTATGGTTGTATGTCTTTGCATAAGTATGCATTGGTCTGCATTACTTTATTATTATAATTCTATTATCAATTTCGTTATACTGTATAGATGTAGAGATTAAAGTTATTAATAACAATATAAAATATTCTTAGGCGCTGTAGGAATCAAAGAATTTGTCATCCTATACCTACTAACCATTATGTTTTTATCTATTCACTCTTTGTTAGAATACACATTCATTAGTACTATAATTAACGTGCCATTACTGTGTAATACGCTATTCAGTATAATATGTTATACACATCTTTATGTTTATTTACTTCCATATTCTTATAATAAAATAGTAACTTAGCGAATCGATATGCGCGTTTCATGCGAAAGGTACCTAATAAAAGTAAATTTTGTGTAGGTACCTAGCCAAGTGGTGATAGCGGGTCAACAGGATATTACAAAATTAAAGATTGTAGCACAAAAAATAAAAGACTTCTTCATACAAACTTGCAAGATCCCTCAGACCTCCTTAATTTGGATCTGTCGCAAAATCCGCTCTAAGCGGACGTATAGTTAGTATTTTCGTCTTTATAGTACGTCAAGCGGTTTTCGATATTTCGTGATGATTGAGTGAGTTAGTGAGTGAGTTAGTGAGTGACCTTTCGCTTTTATATTCTATTTTGCGAAAATAAACTTACTGTCATATTGTTATTCACTGCAATATGTTTTAGTACGAACTTTACTGTAATTCAGAAGAATATAATTATTAAAATTAAGGTAACCAATTCATAACCTATTCATTACAACAAATAAGTGTTTCCAACCATACTGTATTATACTTTGTTTTGCTTTAAAATACTTTTTACTGTTCTATTTAAAATAAAAGTACCTATTTGAAATACTGTTTCTATCATCGCAACCACAAAAGGTTGTCATTGATCTGTCATTCAACATTGAATTCGGTGTTGACCCTAGATCATTTGGAAAATGTTAATTTACACAGACCTAACAATAATGCTGACAGTTTTTTAGAGTTGAGACGTTGAAGTTATTTTTTTTTTTTAAATATTAAATACACCCTGCCAACTAAGTTTATTGTAAATATTTTTCTGTATTTACTTTAATGTGCAATAAAGGATATAATAAATAAATACTGGCCAAAATAGAGCTATTTATTAAGCACTTCGCAAGAATATTCAAGAAACGATAAAAAAATATTAAATTGTGTTAAAAAGGTTTTTTTTTAATATTATAAAAGGTTTTTTAATATTATAAAATACTGTATGACACGAAACTACTGATCACAAGAAATGCGAATAGCACTTAATGTAGTTAACAACGCATTTACTGATAAGGTGGAACATATACTTTATTTATGTCCTACACAATTGTTTTCCATCCATGTATTTGTACTATGTAGGTATATTTTATTTATGTGTTTATTTCATTGTGACATTGAAAAAACGATGGCTTCATCCGCCTTAAGGTCAATCGTGAAACTCATTAAACGGTACCTGTCTCATTATTGGCTGACTTAATCATTCCATCATTGGTAGTTTTTTTCTGTGCCTATTTGAAATTTACTTTTAATTTAATAAAATATTGTTACCTATTGAGTAACGGGGCTCTAATTAACTTCAATTGTTTTGTTCGTGGTTTGAAGCATATTTAAATTCCGATACAATGTGTAATATGGTTTTAAATAGATTTTAGAATGTTTAACAATACTGATTAATAATGATTTAAAATATAACATTCCCGAGATTACAAAACATGTATTTGGCACATTTATAATGTATCATGGTCGTTATTCGATGTTTAAAATTGGGCGGGGTTTTATAAAAACAATACACGCATTAACATCCCTTACGCCATCTTGTGACGAAAAGTCGCAAACTGAAGTCTTATACTTGCTATCAACGTAGTCCTGCCACTCGATAATAGGTGGCGCTCATAGCATCTTTTGTGTTTATAAAATTTAAAACTGTAAATAGAAGTACTATTTACTTATAAAAAACTTTAAATTTTAATATAAAAATATATATTGATTTCATGTTTTTTTTTGTTTTAGGTGTTGGTGGAATATGACGGTATAGATTGGCAACGTCGTGAATGGGTGCCAGTGTATTCGCGTAGAACGTTTCGTGTGTTTTTAGTGGAAAGAACTTTAGTCTGGGCTTCCAGAAAATTAGAAAAAGATGAAGTCAAATGGCCCGCTTTGGTAAGTAAATATTATTCAATAACTTATAATAAATTGTAGACTACTTGCATTTAGGAGTGAAAAATTAAAAAGTTTTCATTTATTTCACTAGATGGCTCTAGTGAGATCGTTATCTATCAGTTTCGTTTATTTTCATTTATTTTAAAAATCATGTACCTACTACACTATAATTTGATTTCTAAGGGAATCGTATCTTGCATTATTTTAAAGAAAAAAATATTACAATAGAGAAGAATTTGTCAACTTTCAGACCATTAAATTATTAAATCTTATTGATAGTTATTATTTACTAATTTCGTAATAATTGGTTAAGTTTTAATGATGTTATAAATGCAGCTGTGAGAAATTATTATTGTGTATACATAAACTACAACAAGCAAAGGTCACGTAGATAAAATCAGTGTTAAGCAACGAAGCTAAATACCTATAACCTTATATCATAACGTAAATTAGTAGGTACCGAAGTAGGTACCTTATTATATTACTATTAATTTATTACTATCCAGTATCCAGATATTAGTGTGATTTATATTTATAAACAGATTTTAATTATTTTATTCACAGTATGAATTTGAATAGTTTAAATCTCTTATCTTTTCCTAAGGCAAAAACTAAATTTTTTCTACTGCTGATAAAACATAATATAGTTATTGGTTTAATTGTTCGGAAGATTAATTAAGCCACAAGAACTACTAGATTGGCAGTCCGATTTATTAAATAGACTATAACGTAGTACGGACATACTATAAACCTTCAATAAACACAAGTACCTAATATTACAAAAAAAATAATAACGTATTTAGTTCCTAAATTAGGTATATTAGATTATAAAATTAATGTAATACTTATTTTAAATCGATAAAACCTAATAATGTAATTATCAGAAGCCTATAGAAAAACAACCCGCATAGTTAAATGAAATTGTACGTTGACTTTTAAATCGCTAATACGTGCAAATATTTTGTAATTGGAGCGATTGGGAACGGTGCTAATGGAATTCAGCTCTCACGTGTCCACGGCCTTCTACGATAGCGTAGCGTACGAATACGATAACCTATTTTATAACTCTATAATACGTTGTGTTGTTTATGTTTCTCTAATAATTGCATGTAATAACATTGATTAAATTGTCGAAATCATTTGTAGAGCTCTTCATTACGTTACAAGTACACTATCATACGTTAACGTACGTTTATCGTACGTTTGTATGTATTTTTTTAAATGGACCCAAAATTACAATAGAGATGATATTAGAAACCTTAAATTGATATAGGTACATAACATTATATGGGAGATCCTAAATAATTAACGGCGAAAGGCTAATTATTTATAATTGTAGAAGTATTGACTCTTGGTTCTAGTATTTCAAATAATATTCAAGTCGACAACTTAATCGTATAAAGTATGTGACAGACGGACCACGGTTAAAGGTTTTTGTAGTTATAAAGTACATCAAATACTGATCAAGACCAAGAGTCCGTGTCCTTTATTACTTTTTTAAATAGAATTAACAAAAATACAGTAACAGAAACTAGCAGTTATCATCATCATCAGATACATTTTTTATTATTTGGTAGATAATATAATATGCCCAAAATAGGTACGTAGCATGAATCATTAACGTTAACAAAATGTAACTGTAACTTTTACTAGTTATTTATAAGTAGAATACATGGTTAGATCATATAACATTAATTTACCTTGACTTATATATATGTAGTTTTTAATAAAACATTCTTTTCAGAATTTTTCATGTATATATTCTTTTTGGTTCCCAAAAAATTAGAAATAGTTTTATTTAAAATGTCAAATATTCGTGTAAATCTTTACTGCTCACTCACTCATAGTCACGTAATGAAGCATTAAGTCGAGAATCTCCATACTCAAGAACGACTCAATGGTTCATTAAGTGACTATGAGTGCGGCGGTAAAGTATTATATCACTTAGTTGTTAAACAACTATAATATGTATTACATAATTTGATAGCTTCTAGTTCGTAATTTAATGAAACCGTATGTGAATTAATTATTCATTAAACAAAATTATCATTCCGGCAGACCTTCACGCCGTTGTCAGCGGATGTGACGCTTCAAGCGGATGCGCAACCAGTGGAGTATCTTCACGACAAGCAACTTCACTTTTTGGACTACGCCAATCTACAACCTTATCAGGTACAAAATAATTATTTAAACCTAGATTAAATACTTACATTAGTTTACATACTTTAAGTGTTTTATATCTTTACAAGCTGTTACAATCAACTCGACTTCCATAAAAATTTCATACGATATTGAATCTTCTTAGTATTTTATTTCACAAATACCGTTTTTACTTTATTTGAATAACGAATTCCTGGCAAAAAGTTCACATTTTTAGACGTGAGCGATGTCTGATTGACATTCAATGTTAAACAGTTGTATGTGTAAACTGTAAAGTGTAGTATGTAAGTACATATCTACATAAAATATTCAAATAAACCAAATTTTGTTTGATTTCTATACATAATATTACTAAACATTATTGTGTATTTTAAAATTAACAGTTAGATCAAAGTTTCTTGTAATATTGTTATTGTTACGGTCTATAAATATAGAAAAAGCTTTTGAAATAATAATTCACGTAGTGTTTTTGTATATCACAATATCCCGATAGATGGCGGTAGTACCTCTGCAAAATGGTTAGGAAGTAGGATTGAAAATTTCCTCCATTATAATTTATACAATTTAAATTCTTATTTAAAGTAAGTCACAAACGCTTACGGCACGACCTCTGAGCGTGTCTCGAATGAATCATATTTTAATGCTGAGATACATTTACTATTCTCTGTTCTTCATTGAGTCACTGTTTAGTTTTGTTAGGTCGCGTCGGTTTTATGTGGGAAAATGAATTTATATAAATTATGTCGGTTCAACGTTATAACCTTTGCATATTTAATCTAGTTGACATTATTTTAGACAGAGATAAAAGTATGTTAAAAATATATGCCGGGTTTGGAATCTGTAGGGCAACCTCTTCACATAATCTTATACAAATATACCTACGTATACTCTATTTAAATATATGTACATAGCTTTGATCAGAAGATTAAAGCAAACATTATTTACCTTATATTGAAATAGGTTCTCCAAAGGTTTCATACAAATAGAGAATACTTTTCCTTTTTGTTACGATATGTTTGTGTACTCAATATACAAATTAAGTAAATCCTAAGTCTTATAGCGTTAAGCGTACCTTTCTATAGGTTATATAATACACAATGTAAATTATACATTATTAATGAGCTCATACCACATACATAAATGAAGCATAGAAGATCTGAGACAAAGAAGTTTGAAACAACGCGTATCCGAGTCCCGACCCAATTTTCCAGTGAGACGATACGAGTGTCGACTGTCGAGTGTTTATCCAAAGTTGCGCCCGGGCGTAGGGAGATCAAGGACGGTGTCTGCCAAACAAGGGGGTCGGTGTTCCCCGGGCGACGGGCTGGGCGGGTGGCGCGTTGGGACGGGTGTGTTTTGATCCTCGCCGCCTGCTATATTGATTTTCCGAGCCGCACCACCCACTCCTCCCCTTTATTATATACATATTCAGGTGGTTATGCCAGTAACGCTATTTTCGGTTAGCTCGGCCGGCAAAGCGTGATTGATTGCCTGTCTCCCGCAAAATCTACTTTTGTCATCTAGCTTTTTCCTTTTCAAATCTCTATCTATCTTCCATTCAAACGGGTGACTTTGAAACTTCTTGTTTCAAGCTATGACCTCTATTGACTTATAAGGCTTTTGCTCAAAATGTGGTTTTTCGTCACTTTAATTGAAATGATGAATAATTTAACAGAATAACCTGTTTTACTTCCAACCACAAAATACTGACGCAGAATGATTAATTAACGTAATATAGGTAACTCACCTATGAATATTCAAACATTTCTTAAGTGTTATTGTTTTCTTGGTATAATTATTAATTATCATACATTATAGCGATTCCATTATTTCAGCTTTGATTATCTGTGTAATACAATTTGAATAAAAAGATACCATTTAAAGTTGAACTTCTTTATGATTAGATGCTTTAATAATGGGCAATTTAAGTTTAAAAGCTCTTAATAAAAACTCATCATCAGACGATAATTAAAGTTTCCAGCATGCAATGCACGCAGCAAAGGAAACTGTTACCGCAAAATTTAAACGAGTAAACTTTGCAGTTAGTCCGTCCGGCCACCCCTAGCTACCCCCTGCCGGGTGACATTGATGTAGGCCCTTGTGTAAGATGAAACGAATTAGTCTTGTGTAAAAATATTTCTTCTATTCTTTAGATGTTCATTTTGATTTTTACTAAAACAATTGTATTGTTATTTTGTACATATTTATTTTTATATTACTTTTTATATCTATGACGTATAAACCATAAAGGATAATTTATTACATTTTCCGTAAAAATGCTATAATCTTTCGACTGTCGTACGATAATATTGTTGTTTTTATAAGTAGGTAGTGACTCACTATAGCTATGCCCAGATTTAATATTTTACAACAGACTAAGCGAAACATGTACCGGAATAAAATGTAGAAGATGTTTCTTTTCTTTTAAATGTGATTTTTATCTATCCTTATTCAAAAAGTTATATAATAAAAGTCATTGTTCAGTTCTTGCGTATAAGGACAAGTCAACAAAAACACTTTCGATTTATATTAGGCAAGAATTAAAAAGTAATTTGCCTAAAAATACTAAACAAAATATTTAAGCAATACAAAGCCAGTGTATAATAATATTATTATTACAGTCGCCTTGAAAGTTGTTATTTTGAACGAGAATTATAATTTTAGGACGGCGTTTGTTGTAGAAACTTAAAATATTCATTATTATTGTATAGAAATACAGATTTCTTTGTGAATACATATTAATTTAATATTTATTCTTAAAGAGCAAAATATCTTTATATTACTATTGTTTTCCAGGCGATATTTTAATTCAGACTTTTTTCGCTGTGTCGGCTAAGAAATCTTCAACTTAATTTTTTACCTGTATATGGTAGACATATTTTTGATGAACATTATTTATTATTTTGTAGTATATAATATATTTATATCACTTACACTTGTATAGGTATTTACCAGCGTCATATTTATTAAGAAACCAATTATAATATTTATTACAAAAGGTTATCAAGGCTAACACATTAATAAAATGATGATACAGTGGCCACTTTTGGAATTTTGGTAATTTAGATATTTTATCATGTTTTAATTTGAATATAAATAACGTAAATTCTTATCCTTATTTGAGTTCGTCGAAAAGTGATATTTCGAAGTCTAGGTACCTATGTTTGAAATCAGGGCTAGCGTTAAAACAGACGCACGATAATTATGCATATTATACATAGGTACTTATATATAAATGTAAACTATATTCTATTATATTATTGAAATATATAGTATATATATATATATATATATATATCTATATGTAAACTGTAATTTAAAAAGGGATATATTATACATGTATCCTATTTAGAACTTCATAAAAATATTTATTTTTATTTATTACAACACTACACTACATAGTATAAAACAAAGTCACTTTCTCTGTCCTTATGTACCTATGCTTATCTTTAAAACTACGCTACTAACGGATTTTGATGCGGTTTTTTTTAATAGATAGAGTGATTCAAGAGGAAGGTTTATAAATAAGTTAGAGGCTTTAAGCATTTCATACACATTTACTCTTTCACATCAAGTAATTTAAACGAATATTTTAAGAGGAATCGTAAAAAAATTACGGACGTGACCGCCGACTTACGAATCGCCTACCGCACCGCCTAGGGATGAGCCCGAGCGAAGCGAGGGCTAGTCGCTAGTACTAGTATACGATCCTTTCTACTATACGCTACTATATGAGTGTTTCGTTTTACAGTCTTTTTTATACCAAAAATAAAATAATTATAGTATATGTTTCACTGTAACAACCAAACACAATTCGATGGAAATAGAATTTTAAGGTACTTCAGTTTGCTATCTAATTGTTACTTAATAATTCACGATATATGATAGGTATACTCGTATTATCTCTACATGCAATGCTTTATTATAATACTGCACACCTGTGTTATTGTCTGAGAACAACGCAGCGTTAATCACGGTAGTGTATCTTGATATGATAATATAGAGGGTAATGTTTATGGATGATCATAGTTACTTTGCAAGTATGATAACGAGACTCTGGGCGTTAATTCTTAAAGCAGATGCATATTTTAGTTGTATGTTCTAGGTTTTGTTACATAACAATACGATATGAAACTAATGTTGATCAAAATGCTTACAAATATTCTTTGAATATCTTTGTACAAACAGACATGTCTGTGTATCTCCGTTATTGTTGCTACAAATTTTATATATACAGTGAGAGTAGCACTTTTCATTTTATAGAATACAGTATACACTATACAATGATATACAATTGGTACGTAGTGAGCACAAAAGCTCAATTTATGTTCCCCACTCGCGTTGTGAGTTTGCGTTCCGCATCCAGACGTGGTTTATCCGTGATGGATAGGACAGAGTGCATTGTCTCGCATTAAAGTCTTTTTGTATTACTTGATATTAAACGACTTCGTAAAAAGTTGTGAAAACTCCGTTTTAGGACTTAATTTTATTACTCCAGAAGCGTTCCCTTAAGTTTCTTGACCGAGAATTTACGTGAGAAATTTAATGTTAAAGTTTTAAGAGGATTTCAACAGAACTTATTCTTTTGATTGTACAAACTATAAGTTATATCTCTCTTATACATTTTACGCTTAATCTGCAGTTAACTTTTAAATGTAAATGTTGAGGAAAAAATCCTTGGACGTAAAATACGTTTTATATATTATAGGTAAAATATAATATAGTAAGTATATTTTACTAGTTTCATAACCAAGAATAGATAGGTATTTTAACGGAACAATGCCACGGGGGCGTTTCAAGGTACTTACCGATATGTATTGTTTTGAGGAACAGTTAGTAGACCCCTGGGGCCGACGTTCCTACTTTTAGTACACGTACATTTCCAGCGAACCGTTCATATTAACTTCTTCTTAGAACTCGATATCCAAACAAACGTTTTATGTCGTTAGAGTCATGTGTCCAATTCATTTATAATGTATGGTACAATGGAAAAATGATACGAACTAATTTTAAATGATGGTACCTACTTACATAAATTAATAATACTAATATTTAATGTGAAACTTTGTGAGTATGGATTGATGTATGTTTGGTACGAAAAATGTAAATTTATAATATAGATACATGTAACAGTCTTAATTATATCAATTGAAGGGAATAAAACAAAGAGCTATGCAAACTGACAATCTTATCAATAATCCTATCACGAGCGAGGAACTAGGGAGCAGGGAGTCATGTCTCGCGACAGGAAATTGAATGAGTCGCGGGGATGCGAATGTGTGCCAGCCAATGGCTTCCTGGTTGAGTACCGATTACTTGTGGTATACGTAACTACTGATAATAACGCAAATATCGCAATACTCTCTTTGTGAACTCAATAGAAGATTCGACTTATAATATGTTGCATTCACTATAAATACGAAATTATATTTTATATTTGACAGTAGACCAGTATTTTGTTTTTAAAGTGTGATTTTAAATCACCAACTATAGCATAGTAGATTAAAATTAATTTAGGCTTTCCAAAATCATGTCAAACTGTTACTAAAGTTTACATTTTCAATTAATATAAATAATGCATAACATTCCCAGGCCGAAGCTCTGCGGGTACAAGCAAATCGTGCCCTCTACGACCTCGTATTAATCACGAGGTAATCTCACCAAATAGAGTAACCGAGCAAAATAAATAGTAAAAGCCTCGAGGCAGTGTTGCGTAACATTGCTGAGTCACTGAGACTGCGTCGGTTCATCAGAGCGTGACTGTTACACAAATACAAGAACCAGCGATTATTATGTCGTAATCTTGGATTACCCGGTGAAAATGGTTTGACCGTGAAAGATTATGCCTAAGGGCATGAGTGCCGTTTCTTTATAGTCATCTTAACGACATTTGTTGCCTAATTAATTCATAAAATAGAAAATTTTTATCTGTTGCGATAGTCTAATGGCCGATGAAACAGCGCAACCCTTTGGGCGTTTGCAAAATGTTTAAAAAGTGAACAAAATAAAATGTGTCCGTTTTCCACAAAGCGTCTGGCTTTTACGTAAATCATTTCCGTGTCGCCTAACCACATTCAATAGTTAGGCTACACAGTGTTCAGTATAGATCTACAGTGCCGTGTTGCTAAACACATAGTCATAGGAGGGAGAGCGAGGCGAGTTCAACGCACCGGATACGTCTGCCGCACACAGGTGTCGGTGTGCTGTAACATTGACATAAATACGTATTATATGCGTTACGTGTAGTGGTGCCTTTTGCCTTTTATGCTAGTGTTGGTGGTATTACAGCCTCCGACTGAAAGACGTTGGTTAATTCCCTATTTACATTATAGCTTTGAAGATAGTAAATTACACTTGTTAATATTAATGTCTGTCTAATTATCTATAGGCACTAATAAAATATAAATATAATATGCAGATAATTTGCAGAGCTTAAGTTAAGTTAATAGGAAAAATAAGACTGCTTCTTATGGCCATTTTAATTGTTGTATTAGAATTAAAAGTAAAATAGAAATGTCACTAATTTAAAATTACAAATAACGCAAAACGGACGTTT
The DNA here is from genome assembly GCA_951802675.2 of Boloria euphrosyne. NCBI lineage: Eukaryota > Metazoa > Arthropoda > Insecta > Lepidoptera > Nymphalidae > Boloria > Boloria euphrosyne. The sequence continues at coordinate 4,655,673 of OX637879.1, read as the reverse complement.
AAATAGTTGTTATTAAAACATATATGAATACCATATTTTAATGTACAAATAAGCAATTTCGTACATATTTCCTTTCTATATAAAGTCAATTATGACCGCAAAACCACACAAGCATTAATACCAATAACGTACAAGGTAAGTAACTAACGTAGGTGCAAGATAATGTGGGTCAGAATGTTTACATGCACGAGGTCATTTTGCACATAACTAACAATCTACCGAAGTAATTGCACTGTTTATGGGCATCACATTCTTGTAGTGGAATTATGTTATGTGTACAAGTCGCGATAAATCTTCGCGTGCATTAATCTGGCTAATGCATTCCTCTACTTGACCATACATTTAAGAGATGTAGTACTTTGTATACATTATAGAAACTATAACTAATAATTTCTATACACATTATATGGCAATACTTCACTACATAAAAAATCTATACCTTCTTATTTCTAGATTCTCGTTAACGGAAAAGTGGTGACTTATACATCTTATCTAAATCTACTATTAATTTTAGACAGTCATGGGAGCCCAGTGGTCTCGCACCTCTGATATTTTCATGTGTGGATCAATTCTAAACATGATTACCAGTTGTCTTACGGTGAAGAAAAACATTGTGAGAAAACTTGCCTATCTGAGAGAATCTAGCAAGCTTTCGAAAGACATAATATGAAGTCCGCCAACCTTCACTTGGCAAGTGTGGTCAACTAAGGCCTAAATACATACATACATACATACATACATACATACATACATACATACATACATACATATACGTACATACATACATAAAAATACTATAGATTTCAAACTTAAACATAGTAGTATAAACAAATAAAATTTTCGTTTACCATCCACAGGAATGGGACGCATCTCTTGCTGGTGCAGAAGCTGGTGTAGATTCTGCCACGTTATCGACACTTGCAGCTGAAGCTGCTGAGTGGAGAACCACGCAAGATGGTCAACGTATCCTTACGACTACCCCATCGGTGTTGGGTGGATGCCGTGCACAAGTGTACAGGGTAGCTGGCGCCACACAGTGGTATACAGCTGTTATCGTCGGCGTCAACGAACATACTGGGGTGAGTTGACAAAATTGAGAACTATGATCGCATTTTTCTACCTTATTCTGTAAATGCTTAACAAATATTTTAATAGTACAATATGTTTCATAATTATACTCTTTGTTGTTGTAACTGTGTAAAGTGAAGTAAAAAGCAATACTCCTGCGTATGTAATTAAGGAAGCACCTGGAGAAGAACTGAACATGAAGGCACGCTTGGGTAACTGTACAGGCATTCTACAACATAATTCCAAAGCGGGAAGTTCTGGGTGAAACCAGTTTGGTTTATTGAACGCGACGGCATCCAGTAACGATGGTAGATTTATAAGGGCACATATTACTTATACCATCGTATATGCCATAAGAAAGTTGTTAACAAGCACAACTATAAACAAACGCATAAGAATGCAGCTTTCCACTTGTCAACCTTTTTTTATTAATATCTCAACTTGCCTTAATCGATCCATTTATATACGATTTATTCTGAACAAGTTTTTTTATAGAGACTGTTGTTATTTAAATTAATTAATTTTATTAATATGTTTAATGTTAAATTCCATAAAAACTGTGATAACATTGTATTATTTCAAGATATTTTCTATTTTATTTCTTGTCTAGGAAAATATTTCAACTTAAAGATAACAATAACATAAGTATAACAATTCCTTCAATAATGCTATGTAGCTTCCCCTTCAGGTGGTAGTCTCGCCTCGAATACCCTTTCATCATTCACCCCTTTGCTAACTTTGCTAAACAAACTTTGTTGTTTCGCGTTATTGAAACACTTTATTGTTTTTCTTTCATCGGTTCCTTTGAGGACGAGCTAAGTTAAACTTTTTCGTATTTATCGAAAGTCGCAACATAACAACGGGGGATTATAAATGAGCATCATATCTCAGAGAATTTATTACTGTACAAAACTACTTATCTTTGTTTTACATGAAAATCACAATCGTTTATTCTATCATAAACGGACATACGTATCTATTATTTTACTTAAGTTATTATTGACTTATGTAAGATCATTTGCAACAGAGAATATATTGATTTACCAGGCCAAAGCAAGCTTAGAATTTAATCTAATGTAAATGTTATGGAAGTCAGTCAACTCGTGCGAGAGAACTCGAAACTATTCGTATATTAAATGATCCCAATTTCCCGTTAAACTCTTTGGAGGGTTGTCAGAATTACCAAGTACTCCAATCTATCTTGAACTTTGCTATGTAATTACAGTTAAAAAGTTTAGACGTTAAACAAATTTATACTGCGAATCAGCGTTGTAGCAAAGTCGGTTCGTCCGCTAAAGTTTTGAGTAACCTCCACTCTCACCCTCCTTCACGGCTACTAAAGTAACTTATATATAAGTTGGCTCTTTGTTTCTTACAAGTTTCCGCTAAACTAAAAGTCTTTGCCCCGAAGACATGTTTATCGACAACCTTGCGCCACTGGTTAATATTATTGTTTTGTTGCCTTCAACGTGAGCTGTATTGACCGGTTAACCTTTGAGTGAATTTATGTTTATTTTACGATTGTCTTTTAAATAAGAACTTTAATTGAATTGAAATCTTGATAACATTTTAACTTTGCTAAAACAAGGATTTTATATCGATTTATTTAACTTTATAAGCCTTTTAATATTGGAAATGAAATATTTCAATTAGTTGTTATAGATATTAATACAATATTTTAATAACATAGTAAAAATTTACGTTTTAAGCATAAATTAATATACAAGTTAAGTTAGGAAAAAAATATTTGGCATTGTAAATAAAATATACACGAAGAATAAGATAAATAGCTTGTTCCGATTTTGGCAACATGCACGATAAGTTACCTTGTACCAGATTTATTATAGACAAACCAATACCGTTTCGCTACAAATTCTATTAATCAAATATAGTAACAAACTCGGCGTTTGTTATTATACGAATTTTAGATGATGAAATAACACTGAACAGGCACGCTTCTGTAACGTATTTATATTATACTCTGCGGCGTGGGCGTGAGAAAGTTTTAATAGGTTTGGATGTTATTTATGTACAAATACAAAACACCTGCCAAACTTACATGAAATTGCTTATTCTTAGTTATTTGTACTCAACTTTTTCTTCTTCTTTTTCTTCCTGCTCTTATCCCACGCTATGTGGGGTCATTCGTCAACGTAACATCCACCCCTTTTACACGCATATCCTCTTTTACACAACCCATCCATCTCTTTTTCGATCTTCCTTTATTCTTTTTTCCTTCTATATATTTAACATTCTCGTCGTAATATGACTTTCTTCCCTCCGCATCACATGTCCATGCTTATCAACCGACTTCCAAAAGGAGGAGGTTATCAATTCGTCTGTATTTTTTTTTTGTTTTTTTTTTTTATGTTTGTTAGCTCATAACTTTGAACTGGGTGAACCGATTTTGATGATTCTTTTTTTATTTGAAAGGTAGTGCTTCCCATGTGGTCCCATTTTAATATTTTCTAGTTCTGACAATGGCATCCATGAGAAAACCATAAAAGTCTTAAATTAGCATTAAGTATTTGCGCGACAAATGGACGAATAACTCAATATCACGCCAACCGATTTCGATGATTCTTTTTTTAATGGAAAGGATATAGTTCAAGGGTAGTTTGATGAGAGTTTGGTAAGGTTCTGATGATGGGATCCATGACAAAGTATCGGAACTCTTCAATTTTTAGGAGCAAATTAACGATGCTCGGTCGAATCTTTTATAGGCTATATGGATATTTGAGTCACATACCGTAACTGATGATGGAAGGTACAACTCCTCAACGGTTAGCAGTTTAAAGAAAATTCTTTCAATATAATACGCAATTATGGACCGATAGTTGTATACTTTCAGGCTATTAGGGTTACCTCATAATAGAAGGTAAATTTTTATAGTCATTAACACAATACGTATCTACTTTCCGCCAAAAATTTAAAAATAAATTATTTTTAACAAAAAAACAAAAACCGACTTCCAAACTTAATAAATTTTAACTAAAAAGTAGAAAATAATACTTTTAAGGACTTTGTTAATTTTGAAGTCGGTGCCAGCCAAAGCAAAATAGCCCTAAATAGATACATATTCGATTAATCTATCAATTTGTAAACATAATCAAAATACCTGGCTGGCACCGACTCCAAAATTAACAAGTCCTTAAAAGTATTATTTTCTACTTTTTAGTTAAAATTTATTAAGTTTGGAAGTCGGTTTTTGTTTTTTTGTTAATTTGTACTCAACTATTTCTCAAAATGCGAGTATTATCTATAAAGATAAGTGGTGACTATCTAGGATCTACATTATATGATAGATATTATATTTAGTTGTTTTATTCTTTGACAGGAATTAACAGTGACTGATGATACAGTTTTAGAAGAACACAGCGAAGATCCAGCTTTGGTGCAGATGAGGCTTCTTGGCGATGGAGGTAATTTTCATTTTAAAAAGTAAAATAGATTAGAAGTTTGGCCATATCAATAAGATGAAAATAAGAACATTTTAAATGATTTTTTTGATTTAAAGGGAAATTAATTCGACTATGCGTTAAGTAAATATATAAATATATTCAAACAATCAAAATTATAACGAACAATTATAATATATTCTATACTATACATACATTTTAATATATATTTATGTATTAAAATAGTTGTTTACCATAACTTAAAAATATCTCAATTCAATATTTCTGTTTTTATTTATCAAAGAGCCAAAAACAATTTATATAAAGCATTTCTTCACTACGACTATGCATAAATAAAATTTTAAATTCATCTAAAATACCTAGCTACAAAATTTTACATTATTCATATGATACGTTCATACATACGTAATGTTCACATTTGGGTGTGTTAGAGCTTAATATATTTTAAGTGTTATCAACTAGATACACTAGAGGTCAGTATGAATAAATAGTATCGCAAAAACATTATTGAATAATATTTACATTGTAATCGTATACAATGGGATGTCCACTTTATTCTACGACGCAAATCACTATCTCACTAACAGTCTCGTGTATACTTACACAATAAAGTAATGCACGCGTGTAGTTACGTAATTATCGATACTGTTACACGTTAAAACTTAAACGGTGTGGACTAAAAACCTTGCCTTGAATATTCATGAATCCTTCATAGCATTCTGGTCGAGTTCAATGGATTAATATGATTTTTAAATATATATTTTAGTGTAGATCCCATATCCTTTATGTTGATAAGTATTCTTAGCGTATGTGGGTTTAAACGGTCTAACCTTTAATTAAATAGGTATACTATAATAAATAAATTTTAATTTATTTGACTCAGCAAATGTGTTATACCTACGCAATCATTTTAAAATTCCGTATCAACTATGCATACAGAATACTTTTATTTGAATGCATTATTTGTATTGACACACTGGCCTTTGAACTGATCATGTATATTTGAGTAGGTACACATAAATATAGTTACGTACATACATCTTGTTACTGTAACGGGAGACGGGTGTAGGGTGGCTTAACTCCTGTGTGTGCATAATTGGATGCAAGAAGCCATACGTAGAAGTGTAACGTAGTTTGCGACGTTAGCAAATCCTTTGTTATACTTTGCGACATTATGAAATAATATTAAAACTTTGTTATATACACTACAAACTACACATGAACGTGTTCTAAAATGTACAATCATATTTTGATTCTAAAGCTTCAAATTAATCCAAATATTAAAATTGGAATAGATGTATGATTGATATTTCTCATTTAGTAATTACGAAATTTATTATACGATACATTCATATCAAATGAATACTACATTATATATTTAAACATTATGAGATGTTTTACGATATATTTATATGAAATTAATCACAATATTTGTTTACAGTTATAGAATCCATAATGAGAGGTGAAGTTGTGGGTGTAATGCCAAGAAGATCTCGGTCCAACCTACAAGTAAGTATCTTTAATATCAATTTTAAAAAATGACACTACGATTTTCACATTAATAATATGTAGGTTGTTACAGATAATAAGTATGCAAAATAATTCACATTAATAGCTCAACTGGTTCTACGTACCTACTTATACATATGTATAAGTAATTCGAAAACGAGTTCTTTTTTTGTGTCAGCGACTCCTTGTATCGAAAATAAATAGCCATTTTATCGTTAAAGTATGCTATGTTAATATCTTTTTTATTCTTTCGTTGTGTTCGTTAAGGAACTAGTTTGTTTATCCTTTACAATCTGGCGGGTAAAAAACTGTGGAAAGTAAACAACCTTGATGTGGGTATTGCTCGTAGTAAAAAATAGGGATTCCACAGGTTATAAAACGCAATCAATATTTTGAAATTTTGAGGTCAACTTAATAACATCCGGATGAGATTCAACGATAACGACATTTATGCAAATAAAGTATCTAGATTCTAGAAAGAAAGAGAGAGGGAGAGGGATATAATATAATAGATGTGCACACTTACACTAACTGTACACGTGTGCGCGCTTTCGGTTAATACAATTATTAGTAAGCTATATTTAGTGCTGTACTAATAACATAATATTATCTGCAATAATTTTGAAGTAAGTATCGTAAGCTTATTTGAATACCTTACATTTAACTAATGAAATTCAAAGCATTGGGATTTATTTACGAAAAAAGAAATTTACAACGTTGTTTTGATCTACAAGTCAATTAAGAGAAGGAAGTTGAAATTTGTCGTTATTTAAATGAAATTAATATAAATGTAGAGTCGAAGATTTATGCATGTGGTCTGTGTAGTTTTATGTTAGTTAAAATGGCGCTCTATGACGTGTCTGCCAATTTTAACTGAGCGCCATCGTGGCCGGTCCTGCTAAATATGGCAGAAATGACTCATGGTTTACCGTAGTTAAATAGATTTGCTGAGATCGTTCGCGTTCATGGTTTAATAACAAGAGTATTAACATTTAGATTTACATACAAATATAAAACGTATCTTTTAATATAGCGATACGATTTCATCCTTTTCCCTATTTTGCAGCAGCTGGAATAATGTCATATGTAAAACACTCGTAAACGATTGAGTTCCGCACCACATAACTCATTTGAATATTAGACTAGAAACAAGCGGAAACTTAGTTTAGTTGCTCGGCATTGTTCTAAACTAATGTTAATCGTAGGGTGTTTGAGTTGGACGCAGTGAATTCTCTACCGAATACTTTGAAAACTTTAGCGAAAATCTAATTTAGATCGGCTAGTGGGGAGAACGCTGGTACTAGATAATTAACTTTCAGTATTAGCTCATAAACATGTCTAGGCTTGTTATTTTTGGATTGACGCCACTTGCTTCAAGTTTTGTGTAGGTATATCAAAATAAACAACCAATGGGCTTAGTGTTTGAATAAAATTGCCCGCTATACAACAGCCAGATCGGTTTATTTCATCAGTGAATATTTATATTTACTGTACTGATATTATTCGTGTTCAAACCATCCAACCATGTACAAACCATCAGTATTGGATATTAGTAAGAACACTAAGAGCTTTAACAACTAAAAAAAACATAAGAATATCTTAATCAACACTATATTTGTACCTATTCTGACGTATGAATTAAAACTATACCTAGATTTTATTTGAAATATTTTGACTGTTTGTTTAGATCATTTCAAGCAATTTTACGAGTTCAATAGTCCCACCTTGTGTTTGATCCAGTTTTTATCGCTTCCCACCAAGGCTACTTCAGTTGAAACGAATCCCCATTCGTCATAATGACCTTTTTGAACGTCGGCGTCTCTCTGGCCCGGTGGAAATATTCATTATGAAACAAAATGAGATGTTGTTAAATTTTCTCCCCCTAATGGTTTTATAAAGGTTATTTATAATCGTTCAAAGTCGAATAACAATAAACATCTCATTTAAAAACTATTATAACTAGTTTATTACTTGAAGTAGGTAAAGTTTTCGTAAAGTTGAAATGAATATCTTGGAAATTAATTTAGTTGTCCTTAAGATATTTTTAAAACGCAGAAAGTCAAAAAGTGAAAAGTTATTGATTAACCTTCATGACAAACATGTCCTTTCACATATTTTTATAACTGTCTTAATTCAAAACCTTTAATTTGTTAATATATTACGTTAAAAATAAAGGGTTCCATAAATTATTCTGAAATATGGTAAGTTTAATAATAACAGTAAATTTTTGTTGGAACACATCGTTATAAAAGATAAAATCATGAGTACGTTAGTCACGTTTTGCCGTGTAATAGTCGATAGTACTCATTTCGCATGCATTTGTTGCTCTCGGCTATAATTTAGATTTGTTCGTGTGTGTACATGAAATTGAGCTGTTCTTGTGTGCAACATTATAGTTTTATATATAGAAGAAATAATGTAAGTACAGCTGTAAGAAATATTTTGTTAAAAAGTCATTAAGAAAGTCTAAACGTAAGTCGCAACAATCTATTTTAATACGATTAACGAGAAGTTAAGCTTGCATAAATCCCCCACAATACCGTATCAAGCCGTACATTGCATCACGACTTGACAAGAGGGGACTCGTTCTCAGCAATTTGTCTAGTTCAGTGACCCTTTTTGTATGAGACTACTCACAAATAATTCATCTTGCGAACTCTACGCGTGGCATGAGGATAACAGAAGTATTATAAATGTTTAACGCTTTCGATCCCCAAAGTACATTCAAACTAATCATCCCCACTTTTCTCTACAGCTGAGCTCAAATGACGCCCTCTCTTTCTTTTGTGACTTGAATACTAACCCTTAATCTCATTGCAATCGGCCCGAACGTCCAACGCAAAAGTAAATAGAGCTTTAGTAATCGCACTTGAGAATAGTGTTAAATTGCATTAAGAGATTTGATGCAGCAGGTGTACCGTGATAGTGAAACTGAGGCAAGTTATATATTAAATTGAAAAGTAAGACTCACTTCTAACTTCCTGTTTAAGTTGGTAGCAAAAAAAAATATTCATTTATTATATTTACGTACATAATCATATAGAAACAAATTAGTTTTTTAAGTTCCTGGTAACTTATTATTTCTGCAAATACTTACTATTGAATGATTATAATATAATATCATATTTCATTATTCTTATTTATTGGTACATGTTAACTGTTTATTTACTTTAGCCTAAATAAATAAAATGTAAATATAACGTATGTATTCCCTTGATTAAATGAGGTAAAGTACACACTATCAAACAGTACCGTATTCCCTCAACACTGAAATGTAAAGGAAGTCTTCTCGACTGCAAATGTAGTAACGTTTTCACTGAAACCATCTCGTGTTGAACGCTTGCCAAAACAACTTTTCATGATATGAATAAGCATATAGAAGAGATAGCTTTGTAAATAAAGTTATTTTTAATCAAAGTATTCTTTATTTAATTCTTCAATATCTTAGTTACAAAATTAAATAAATGTTTTTGATTTACATACTCGTATATATAAATATCTCTCTTTTGAAAGTAAAACGCTTAGATTTCTTAACTAGATCTATGTTTACTAGAATGCAGTAAGTTAGTTATAGCTCGTGTACCGTCGTTGCGAGTTACCGACTCACTGCTGAAATCGATTCAAACTTTTCTTATTACTGCGGAATTGGCTTCGAGCACACTTGTTTGTGATGACATTTTTATTCTCTTTAATGTTATCTGTATTCTAATAAATGTATTAACTTAATATTAATACAGATTCTGAATTTTCATTCAAAGCTGACTCTACCGTCGATTAATTATTGTTACTCTAATAGAACTTCTGCATACAAAAATAATATTATTAAAAATTAATAAATTATAATACACATAACTAATATATTATAATTATATGGTTTATAATTTATTCATATATTACCATGCGTCTTTATTGAAGCCGTTACAAACGTTTTATTTAGTCCCATGTCATGGCTGCCATTGCGTGCGCCAGTTGATTCATTTAGTATAATGAGGGGAGAGTTTGTCGGGAACGTGTAATCGCTAAAGTTTGCAACAACATCGGCCGACTTTCCGCTTCTATCAGAGTTGGTTAATGCGAGTTTCCGTGCAGTGGATACGATATCGATCGCGACAAGTGCGGGATGCCGGGATTCGTCTGGCGCGCAACAACCCCCACCCACCCCCACGGAACGTCAAAAGGGTCTGTTTTAATGTGCCACTACTTTGTTCTTGTTTTGTTTGAAGGTTAATATTAGTTTTGACCTGCACGACGACTAGTTTCGTGTTTCTAGCAGCCATTAGAATCGCAGTTTCGCGCCGTGTTCCACTTTATGTAAAATGGCTTCAACATTTAAATAAGATAATGTTATCATAATTTAAAGTACTCTTTGATTTACGCTTCAATAAATTTAAGTGTTTGATATTTGCAATTCAGAATATATGCAGATACGACGCAGATGTAATAAATTTATCGTTTCACATGCGTTATTTAAACGTTTATATCTAATATTATTATTAATAACTTGCGGTTAGACAATTGTTTATTATAATTAAATAATTCCGTGTACTAAATACTAAATATATAATCTATTCATAGAGTTTAGAGTTTTGTTCTGATTTTGGTAGGAGATAGGAATGACCTTGCTTGCATGTACAAGGTGCAATGTATGAGTGGAAGTGTGAAGAGTAATTAATTATGCAAGCCTGCGTCTGGCCGGGACGCTAGCGCGAGACGCGGCGGGCGGGACGCGCCCCCTCCCCCGGCCAGTTTGCGCTATTCTCCCGCGCCGCCACTACGTTCGCTTACTCGTCACTCGGAACGGTTTACGGAACGCATCTTACCTTTCACCGCACTATCATATCATATGTTACTCTAAAGTTCCGCTTTACTTTGTGAAGTGATTTTGGTGATTTGTGGACAGTGCAGCATAAGGCGACAGCGGCACGTCACTATTACAACACCGGTTAGCATTAGTCATTGACATCCATGATAGTTATGTAGAGCACCTGCACTTTTGTAGTTTTTTATTAGCGAATCCTTTTAATATTTGCCTTCTATATTATTTTGTTAGATGGTTAAATATTTTATTAAAACACATAGACTTTTTTTTAGTTAATTTAAAACAACATAATAATGCTACAGAATAAATGTGTCCTTCATGAATATGCTAATCCTAAAATAACCTATTTGGGAACATAATTTACATAAAATAAGTAGTAAAGCTTAGTCTGTTAAATAAAGTAAAGGATAATTTTCAAGTATTATGCGTGTTATGCGATAGTGTGCAACTATGGTACATACATATGCACGTACTTGCAGTGAATACAAAGTAGATACTTATAGCCACACCCCGATGACACTACTATCTCCCTTTAACATGTGTCCGATATATTTGACTATCTCTTTCGTATGCAAAACCTTGGACCATTAATTTAAATAAATAGCTATAAAAGTCCCATTAACCCCGAAATAAGATCAATTACGTATGTCATTAATCGAAGTATACTCTAGTCGCCATACAGTTATTGTTATTACGTCTCCTTGGAAGGAAATGGCTTGTTTGACTCGCTTCGATGTTTACTTTTGTTCTTTTCTAACTTCTTTGTTAGTCGTTATTGTTCCTTTGTTCAGTACTATTATAGAGCGACCGCAGTCGGGAGACGCTATTTATAAACATTCACTCGTTGATTGGAATCCTTTGTAAGGCCTTATTTTGTTTGTGCCCAAATAATATGCGTATTCTAATAAAACATGGAGGTCACATTTTGTTAGAATTTATAATAAATGTATTTTGAAGTTAAAGTTAAAAGAGATTCGTATAAAGATTTTTCTCGTAATATTATGATAACGTTCCAAATATAAACTAGATTCGCAAAACAACAAATATATATTGTAAAGAGTCTAGACGCAATATTGCAGAGGCGGCCTATGCTTTTTGTATCGTCTGCGTCCCACGCACACCCACCGCATGTCTCAAATACGTGAATAAATCTCACCTGACAACATACCACGCTACATGGACACGCATACATGATTTACCTGCCTTAGCAAATACCGTGCGAACAATGCCGTCGGTCTAGACTCTACAATGAAACCGGAAACAAAATATTAAGCCAAATTTTGTATAACTCGAATACTTTATTATTATAGTAAAGTTTTAATTTTATTGTTTTATAATTGCCAATAAACTAAGTACAAAATTACATAAAATATTTTTATGTAGTCGACCCAATTCTTTCACAATGTATGAAGATTAATTACTATTATTTCTCTTATTACATCCTTTCTAAGGACGTTGATAAAAGACGTTTGGGACAGATCCAATTTTTATGCGATGTTAAATGAAATCGTTTTTCTTCATTGTATAACATTTTCTTTTTAAACAATGCACGAAGTATATTATTGCCCAAAGGGCATAGTTTAAAATGTATTATAATTGAATTTTAAATATGTTATCGTTAATAATGAATTCTTATAAATGATTTTGTGTAAATGCTACCGGTTTTACTAATCTGGAGCCAATGGCCATATTTACGCTATAATCTACTTAGAAAGGGCTGGCTTAGCTTGGGAGCGGACTAGGAATACCGGTTAAGTTGAGGTTCGGGACGGGAGGTAGCAGTCAGACGAGTCGTGTTGCACTCTTGCCCTCCAGCGCTCCTCCGAGATTGAGATAAATGTACAAGGAATAAAACCTCCGCATGAACATAGTATGCTATAAATCCAAGCGAAGTGGTATTTCTTTTTACTCTGGGAAAGTTTTTGTGAAATAGTGTTAACGTTCCGTTGGAAATGTACGGAATCATTTCTTTGAATAGTGTCTCATGTGTTGTAAGTAGTCGGCCTATTGAATCATAATTATTAATTACTGTCGGAAGTTTTTATTTTATTAATTTTCTTAAAAATTTTGTTTTATTTTTATGTCTTGAACTGGTTATGAAGGTTATCACGGCTATTATGTTTTTTTTTTTAAAAATAACGTAGTGATGTTTACGTGAAATCAGTCCCTGGATAATAATAAACTGTAGCAAAATGGCGTGTACTTTACATAATCCTATTAGGTAGAGCTCCTGTAATGTTACCACCTATATATTATACCTGCAATGCTCCAAGAAGGAGATACTTAAGTGTACGAGTTGCTTCAATCAGTACTGTTATTGTCGGGGTCAAACGGAGCGTGCAGCGCTATTTTACGTAACACTGCAACTTGTAAGATAACGATCCATTATGTAATTTTTATGCTACCTAGTTCATTATTATTGATCATTAAATTCAAGAACGTGAGATAATTGTAGAAGATAACTGCTCATTTTAATAATTATTATTATGAATTAATTAACTTTATTCAAAAATGTACATTTATCATTTTATTTATTAAAAAATATTATAGGAAGTGTTTGTACATTGACTTTTTTATTACTGATTCTTCTGTTTCTTATTCAATTAACAAGTTGTATAAGGAATATGAAATATTGGGCAACCCCGACGCAAAGAGGGGTTTGGCAATGGGGAGCGCGGGCGGGAAATAAATCACCTGACATTCAATGAGCCCTTCACTTGTTATGAAACTTCCTGTACCTAATATGTGATAGATAGGTCTAACAATATTAAGTATTCCTATTTTTTAAAATTGTTAGTACTTACTTACCGTTTTTTTTACTTTGTTACTAATGTCGTTTTTAACCAGCAGTAACGATCGGACAAATCTCTTTTCATCGTCACTGATAGTTTTCAAATGACTCTTAGATTTAAGTATTTTGATTATAGATGCGATTTCTTCCTTAAATTCAGTCTTATTTTTTTAAATCTATTTAAAACGGTTTGTTAAATGTAAATGTATACCGAAGTGCATTTTTATTCTATGTTTCGAAATAATTAATCGAGACTTAAAAAATAACTATTTAAAGCGCGCTCAGAATAAAGTTCGAATGTTATACATGGTCGAGTGTTCTTGATAATAATTATGCAAACGATAAGTATTTTTAAGCAGAAATAATTAAATGTTTTGATTCAGTGTTTTGTTCATTCACTGATAAAATAATGATGTTAATATTATATGATTATGAATAATATTAATTTAGATATAATAGTGGTATTACTATTATTAGTATTTGTTATCGCAACGTACATACATCCTATTAAGCCTGTGTGTTGTGCCTAAGTATAATAAACGTTACAATTAGAGGATATACAATCGGAGCACGCTTGCGCCGAGCATCGTTAAAGTCTAGTTGTGTTGAATACCTGCTGGCTACAGTTCACTACACTCGCCCACAATGTCCGCCTTGTTTATTGTGCATATCAAAGGCCTTCTACAAAGCTCCTACGATAATGTGTACCGCACTACATGCCTGCGCCGCGTCGTTAAACAAACGATGTATACGATGTTATATACAGCTCGATTGTGTGTATAAATTGACTTTTGATAGATGCGTGGGCTATAACGAATCGATATCATTTCTGTGCAACGTTAAGTGATGATGAAGAAGTGGTATTTTAGCATTTTCACCTGATCCTAGCTGCAATTAATGAGAGTGTAAACGTTCCTGCTATTGAGTAAAATATAATAGACTAAAAATTACCTAGGGAATCACCGGAGCGAAGCGAGAATAATAATTAAAGTATAATATGTAAAATATATTTAAAACATGTTTGGTTATATCTAAATGTAAAACTTTATAGGTAAATGATGTTTTCACGTATTAAATAATCTTTTAATGCGATTACATCCCACACAACGCGTCGTCAGAACACAATTACCTTATTATAGTTTATTGCCTTATCATTGTTTGTCTTTAAAGTCTTATATAATGTGACAAAGTTTACTGTTTATTTAATAGACTAGGGGCTCACCCTCGCTTCGCTCGGGTTCGTCCCTAGGTACGTGTTGTTGTTTATGTTCCATACATATCGTTATTAGTTGTATATGTAATGTATTTATCAATGCCCATTAAACTCGGTAGAAGGTACAGAATCGAGTATCAATTGATTGCCGTACAATTTGTACAGAGAACAATACAGTTCAGCCCATGTCGAATTCCGATTGGTTTCAGACCGCAGCTCGTTTCTAATTACTTCGTTGCGCACAAAACATGTTGCTGTGACTTTAAATTTTAATTGTAATTGAATTGTATTATTCATGTACATTAAGAATTATTTCATTATTTAAATCTATTCAAACTAGACTATTTTAAATTTAATTCAAATATATAATGTATGATATATTATGGTACATATATTTTCTAACCTAACTAATAAGTAATATGTATTATAAATGCAAAAATGTCAGGTTTATCTAGATACTAACAGACTTAGACTTTAAAAGTTTTTCGATACTAAGAAATTACTTTTCGTCATTTCTAACATTTCTATGTGACGTTAAATCTTGTGATACATTCAATTATTTGGCAAAATACAAAGGTCAAACTTTATTGTAAAATAAGGAATGATTAGGGTAGCCTCTCAGAAGGGGTGACTGACGCAGAAGGGTTACAATGGCGTACAATAGATCGTTGGCCTCCACTAAGTATATACAAAATATATGAATTAACATACAGACGAGTACCTCTATAAACAGGTTAGCTTGTTACTTGTTTAATCATATTATTCAGTTGCTTAAGAGCATGAGCGATAAAAGATATTAGAATTATCAGTAATCAAGTTTTTGAAATCCTATCGTGTTTCGCATATTTGTAAAGAATTTTAAAAACATGTTGTGAAATTTCAAAAATGTGTTGGCTCAGGATAAAGTAATATAGTAGATTCTTAACTATACTTTAAGCCAGTGGCTAACACTCGCTTTGCTGGGGTTCTTCCCTGGACAAAACCAAACTATCCCACGGGAATCCATGAAAATTTATCCGTGATAAAATATAACCAATGATTATTTTAGACTAATCTGTCTTTGTGCCAAATATCAACGAGCCGTTCAGCCGTTTTGGTGTGGTTGAGTAACAAACATCCACACATACAAACTTTTGCATTATAACATTTATGAGACAACATGGCTACCATGAAGATAACATTGGTTCGATACTAAATCATTGCATAGGTATAAATAACTTCTTTTTATATTTTGCAATACACAATAAAGAAAATATTTTTATACACTTTTATATAGTAAAATACGTACTTATTCTTAACTAAGGTCTGTAACTTTTTGAGAGCTCAACACGTGTCGAGAATGACGAGGCGTGGGGAGAATTGTAAGAAAATTGTTACTTCAGTCGGAAGTACTCACATTATAACATAGAGGGTATAAATGTGTGAAGTGGAGGCAAAATAATTGCTAGGTATCGTATACATATTTGTGTGATATATTTAAATATCAGCCAATATAATATGGAGACATTTTGGTATAATTTCGGATGTTTTGTATGATATCGTTGTTATTTAAGGCCATAAAATGTTGAGCAGAGGGAGTAATGTTATTATATATGTATGTCCTAATAACCATAAATTTATATATTTTTAGTATTTAAGCATTCATGATAAATAAAAAAATATTTTTTATAATTATCCCTCTATTTGTTAAATATAAATGGGTCTTAGAGATATGTGTTTTCAGTTTTGTTTCGAAGGCAAATTATTATACGTACATATTATATTAACCAAGTAACTGTGACCCAGTTTAGAGTCACATTGCGTAGGTCAGTCATATAGAGTGTACGCTTTCTCCGCTTAACTTTCACTATATTCATATTTTTTTCTGTGGTCACATAATGCAAAAATAACTATTTTGCAGTCGATTTATCATGTTCCTCCTTCATAGTGATTGGCATTCGCAAGTGAATAGAGGCTATAATGACTAAACAAATATATCTTGAACTATGTTGTATGGCGTTTTTGCTTTGGCTAGGCAAATTCAAATTAAAGTATTTAAATGAAAAAAATTGTATAGTTAATTCTTTATGTCATTCAAATAGTGTTTGATTGTGTACTAAAATCAATAATGCAATTAATATCAATTATAATAACACTCTATAATATCAACTTTTAAGCTTTTAAGCATATAGAACGTTTGTTTGCCAATTTCCCGATGACGAAGCACATCGAGGCATAATGTCCATCGGTGCACATAAACATTCACCCCATCACCCACAACCCTCCATACCACCCCGCCTCCACAATTTTTCGATAAACTTGCATGACGTGTCGTAACCCCCGCAGTAACTGCCTGATTTTCTTCTGTGTATACTGGAAGAATGAATTTACGTAATGCCAAAACATAACTGACCTATTTATATGGAATATACATGTATATTGTAGGTAAATTATAATGTTAATTTAAATACAATGCTACTATTTTAATTATTTTAATATTCGCATAATATAGAGAATGATTTGGCAATTATACGACATTTGTATTAGCACGGATACACGTCCGCTGTTTTAATTAATAATACAATTAAATAGTTGACAACACGACAATCCACAGAAGTGGATGAGAGAAAGTTGGATAACCAAATTAAACCGAGGGCTCCAATCAATTAATGGAGCTTATCGGCACAATATCAATCAGCATTAGTGCAATGCAGTGAAATACATTCCGGCAAGTCAGCGTAATAAACGGAGGTGCGTCCTGCGGCGCACCGTGCCACGTCGAGTCGTGGCTCGTGACTCAGCGAAATCGTGAACGGTGACTCAGCACGATTCGAACCCTGGATTCGTCTGTCAGCCGCAATAAGTGGATTACGCCTTCACGACTGAACGAGCCTCCTCTTATTAAAACCTTTTTTAATATTTTAACTCGCCCTTTAAAGCTTAATACTCGTTGACATTTGCCAACCTCGTCGTTACGTCGAAGATAGAGCGGTTTCATTATATGCGGTTAGAGATTAGCAGGCGACCTAAATTACATTTTAATGAGACTACAGAATGCTCTGTTAATCACAAATAGGAAAATGAATAACATTTAAGCAAAATACACTGTAATAGGACGTTTTAGAAAGATATCACCAACTTTTAAATTTGAATACATTTTAGTTTTTTTATTAGGATAATGAAATGATGTATATAGTAAAAAGAACTCGTTTCTTATTAATTATAAGGCTTTGAATTCGATCATAATAAAAACAAAATGGTTCTTTCAGAGGGTGGAACGTGAAGCCACAAAGAGCCCTGCGACCACAGGCGGCAGGAAGAAAGCGGCTCTAAGGAGCAACGGCCAGATCGCTTCCACGGAACCGCCGACGCAACCTGCAGGTACGTTATTTTTCCTTAACTTCTATCACTGCAAAATGATTTCTATTTTAAGAAGGGTAGAGATATTTTTAACGTATTTTGTTTTAAAGAGTTTTTAATAGTCGTGTTGTGGATGCAAAATTCTGGATATTGGGCTTCTGATTACATCATTTTAGGTTTTTTTTACATCTTCTATACGTTAGAACTTCAGATTATTTTTCCTTATTATAAAACCACTAATGGTTAAAAAAATTATCATAAGCAGCACTCATAAGTTAAAATGTAGTTTTAACTTATATGGCTCACAGTAATATTCGGATAATTTTAGAATACGAAAATTAAATAACATATCGTTACTTAGACACCTTTGTGTCCAACAGAAACTTGAAACATGTTAAACCAGATACAAAGACCGTTTGTAGATTAGTCCCCTTGGCATACTAACTATAATAACATTAACTGACTTAGCTCATATACATATATGTAAATCGCCACTTATTCAAAATACATAAACATTACTTTACCGTTTTTATAGTTCTTTAAAGTCAATAAAATTTAGAAATAGGATAGTTTGTTGTTTGTATTACAGATTAAAGATTCCTGGGAATATATAAATAAAAACAAAAATGTAGTAAAAAGTGTAATGCTTGTGACCTCATATTTCCTTAACTCTTTCTATTTGTTATGTATTGAATATATTCGTGAATATATTCGTATTAATCTCACGATTCCTTATACAATACTGGGTTCAATATGTTAGACTGAGGTATACATTAGAACTGTTACAAAGGCAGGATCTTGGCATTTACGAGTAGGTGTGCAACGTCAAGTAATATATTGAATGCTTCGGCTATATGTCTAGCTCATTCAGCAATAGAAGCATTTGAGACATTAAATCTCGTCAACCATTTCAATAGATACCTAGGTTGGATTTTTCAGAAAATAATTTACTACTATACTAATCGATAATAAATTAAATACTTATAATATTACATCGTGTTGACATTTGGATTTAAAGGAATAGTAAATTTATTAATATATAAAGTAAATATAAAATCATAAATGGTTTTGTTGTTTGAATGTGTTTAGTATTTATTTGCTTATTTTTTTTTATTGTCGCTTATATATTGATTATAATGAAACTACCTATAGTTGTATTATATAATGCGCTTGCACACAAAAACAATTAAATCCCTATAAGAATCATTGATAGCGTGGGTTGACAATAAATCAACGCTTCCGTCCCCTATACTTTCTCTAACTTGTTCGTGCATTGACTTTCGATTGCTGTTAAGATGGATAGCGGCGTTAAAGTCACATTTGAATGATAGAAACGTAAAGAGTAGGTGCTATATCTAAAAGATCTTAAAACTATTATAGTTTTTGGAAATTTTGACAAAACTTTCACTCTGTAACCCTAAACGTCTAAAATATAGCCTAACAATTTTGTCGTTGCTAATATTCTTGCATTCTAACTTGATGCCACTCCTGTAAATGTTTGTTAATTGTAATGGAGTGCTATTCAATAAATATCTTCATTAAAGCCAATTGAGAAGATCTATAATGATCCTTTGCACTTTGTTTATTGTTAATTAAAGCCAATTAGTCCAATTTTAAACGTTCGAAGATAGTAAGAAGTTGAAGTATTTCCATGAGAAGGTAAATGTTCATGCATATTGTAAATATAATTATAATAACATATTTTTAAAAAGACTGTTATAATAAGAGTTCATATCAAATTTTATTTTTATTAAATCACAAAGCATCGATTTAAATAGGACTCTAACGTCGAAATGTCTTATATTAGTAGCAAATGTTGCATTGAGTATTTGATAGAGACTGAAAGCGTGTCGAACTCTAATAAACATGATTAAAAAAACTTTTATACCACAATGGCTGTTTTGAACAGCTGTTACATTAATAGCTGTACGTTGTGATCAAAATTATTTTATACAGGCTTTCAAATACTGAACTTTTCCGTCGACATAATTATATTTTTAAAACTTTTTCGTCGCAATAACGGAAATTGTTAAATCGTAATATAAACAAAGCAATTACAGTCTGAAATAGAAGTTTATATTACTTTCAAAGTGTTGAACAGTACGTCCAAACTTTAGGACAAATATTGCTCGGATCGCTAGAACTTTGTAGGTAACTCGAACTTCAGTCACTTTCATTGGACCGACCTACCTCGTGAAGAACAAGTTTGCACGTGGTGTCAAATTTCCAAGGTTGATTATTATACTAAAATAAAACGACATGGAAATATTTAATAAAACTGATTTTTCTATACAAATTGTGAAATGTCATATATCAATTATATATATGTACGAGTATATAAAGTTAACATTATCTGCATAAAAATCATGATTATTATTGAGTATCTGCATAATATACAATTATTATAGTGCTACTTACTAATAAAGAGGAATAATACTTATCAATTTTAATAACTTTTGATTTTAAATAATAACTTGAGTGATAATTTTAAAATAACTAATAATAAGTATTAATGGTTTATATTTTTTATAAATGTAGATTACAAACTATAATAACATGTAGAGTGCAGGTAGATCGGTTCCACTCGGAACTTGTTATGTAAAATACGATGCCGCACCGTGTAACTGACAGCCCTTTGTGAGCAAGAATTAAGCGGAATTCGGATATTGGATCAACATTTACAACTCGCCTTGTTTACTGAACGATCTCTATTTTAATTGCTTTCATCGCGACGGTAGCAATCTTTCGAAGCAGTCTTGCCAAAAATAAATATTTTAAATTGTATTTCAATCAATGTCTAATACTTTAGATATTCTATTCAGACGGAATCAGAGAAATGTAAATTAGTCGGTCTATATTGTAGAGAATGTGACTTGGGCATGTACCTAATGCGGATTTGTAAGTATCTTACATAATTATGTACCAACATATGTATCTACTATCTATATACAGTATATCTATTTAATTTATGGACCTAAAGCAGCTAAAATATGTCAACTTGGTTCCCGTGTTTTTATTCGATTCGAGTACCTAATTACAACTTTTTGAAAAATTACAAAAACAAATTATTACTTATTAGTATGTACGTATTTATTATGTCGTAGACACGATTGAGGTCGACATTAACATAACCGTAAGGTCAAGTAAAAAAACCTTATTATGTTTTAAATGATAAACTCGGTAGTCATTTCTATTTTTAATTTAATAATGCTTTTATATTATGTTTGCCCTTGGGTTTTTGTAGCTGTTGCTTCTTTATTTACATTTAATAATTATTATCACTAGATTAATAAAATGGAATATATTATACCTAGTACTTGAAGGTTATTCCTACAAATATTTCCTACAAAATAATAAAAGATTACCATTTACAAATAAACGTTACGTTTCCGTCCACTTACAACTTGACTCTCCGAACAAGTATTTCTTTTTTTAAAAGGTTTATTTTAAAATAAAATTATTAGGTAGTTCCATAGCACGTTATTTTTCTCACAAAGATTAATATAAAAGATGTGATTGTATCATATTATTCGCTAACGAAGCAATCTACATTCAGGCAGCGAGCACAAATTTTGCGTGCATGTCTGCCTCGGCGCGCAGTTTGCATAATTTTACATATTTACCGTTAAATGCACCAGCGTATCGCCTCTTAGTCTTTAATGTATGCTTATAATCATGTATACTGCATAGCTTTATTCGGTTACGTAACTTTCTAGTTTCTCGAATGTTTATTCAGTAAGTAGAAATCTCAATAGTTTCCTAGTAATGTATAAACACTAGAATTTCCAAGCTTAATGCTATAAAATCTTTTTGATTAATTCATTTATTATTTTATTATTTAATTATAAACTTTTACGTGACTACAGTGTAAAATATTAAATAATAAGCGACTCAGCGTCGCTTCGCTCGGGTTCGTCCCTAGAATTAGCGCGAGCGAAGCCGCGAGCTCCGCTAGTTATACGTTATATAAACCTTCCTCTTGAATCACTCTATCTATTAAAAAAACGCATCAATATCCGTTGCATAGTTTTTAAGATCTAAGCATACATAGGGACAGACAGACAGCGAGAAGCAATTTTGTTTTATACTATGCAGTGATTTACTTCAATAGTAAAATATAGCGAATTTTAATAATGCGATACAAAAGATTCCATTTAACCATTCTGTGTTATATATTTTCTTGGTGCTCCCACTGCCCTTGTGAATAAAAGTAACAATATTAAATTTGCATACCGACAAGCGCAGGCGGGGGTGAATTGGGAATCTCCCTCGGGTTGAAAGCTGAAACAGGGGAGACCAGCGACACGTTGCGCACGTTAGTGGGGTGGCGACATGTTTCGTGCTGGAATGTGCTCACCCAAATCCACCTCACTCTTAATGATGTGGATTGAAATTTAAAATAACGTAATGATTTCGAGTTAGCTTTGTTTGGGTGCGTCGTGTGAAACGGAACGTGGCATGATTAAGTACACGATGCTATAGCTGCCATGGCAGGCGCACATCCGGCCGCAATTACGTGAAGGTCAGTGACACACGGTTAAGCTGAGCGTGAATCACTCGTCTTAATTATAAGACGCTCGCACAGGGCTTTATAAATTTAATAATATTTTATTGACTTTACAAACACGAGCGCTACTAACAGATATCTCATACTGTTTTTACTTGACTTTAGTGAATGTTTTGCTACATCTTTTTAATTAGTTATATGCAAAATTTTACAATTTCTGGGAATGATGACATAAATATTAAATACGACGATAAAGTATGAAATAAGATTTTTTTATCAATAGACGGACAATAGTCTCTTGTGATAAATGGATCGTTAAAAATGATTTATGATCACTATATAGGTAACTATCCTTTGTTTCGTAGCCAACGTTCTTTCATTTATTTCAAGCTGTACGGAATTCACATTTTATGTCTTTATAATTATGAAATGTTAAACAACATATAGTAAAAGAATTTGTTATATTATTCTAGAGAATATGTTAATGTTCGTAATGCGTAATATAAGGGCTACGAAGATAATATTATATTCAGTCGAACCGGATATTAGGTAACCTAATGACAATATTAATTATGAAATTAATAAAAACATCATGCTATCGATGAGCATTTGAAATAACTGAACTGTTTATGTAGATTAAATAAATAAATAAATGTCATGCAAAACCGCGTATTTCCGCGGTTTTAATTTAAATAGCTAAATTTGCATAGATTAGCATAAAGATTTCAAATACAATAGTCGGGGAAATCGACGACGTGAAACGTGGACGAGGCATCGGCGCGGGCGCAAGCATATTAAATATGAGTCGAGCTCGTCACGTTGTCGTTACGTAAAGAACAATGGCCGGTTGGGAACGCGGCCATGAACGCGATGCGAATTTACACAATACGAAATAAATAAATAAATACTTGCAGCTGCGATCGAGCACCGTTTCTAATATTCAACAAATGCCCATTATACTCACAGATTATTTGACTTGAATCGAACATTACTCTTTTTCTTAAAGATACAAAAGATTATTTTAATCATTGAAACTTTATCATAACTATGCTGTTTACAAAATGTACATAAAATATATAAACATTACATTTTAAGTCTTAGATACAATTATATGTTTTATGTACATACCTAAAAGGTAACGAAACATTTAGTTAACGAAAAAATATCTAATTCATAGGAAAAGAAATTGGTAAAATTTGATTTTATTAGAAACTAGCGGTGCCCGCGGCTTCGCTCGCGCTAAGAGTGAATAAAATAAAAATTTTTGCTTATATACTGTTACTTATAATGTACCAAGGACTGATTCCCCATTTAAAGTTCTGACCCTCTTTTCTGAAAACTACTGTGTAGCATCCTGCCGTGCCGCCACTGCTGCGCTTTCTAAAACTTATTTCCTATTTTTAACCAATTTTGCACATAGTAGCAAAATTGGTATCATAATTTCTTTGTGTGTTTTTCGTTAATGATAAACTGATGTACGTGGTTCATTGTTATGGACTTATGGTAAAAATTACTGTTAAATATTTCTCCTACGCAAATTGTGGCACCCCCGCTAACCCCCATAGGGGTGGATTTTCAAAAAACGCTTAGATATGTATCTCATAATTTGTATTGCAGAGCATATTTCAGTTTCACGCAAAATATTTCAATAGAATTAAATTTCCCATACAAACTTAGCCACCCCCTTTAACCCCCAATGGGGGTGAATTTCGAAAAACCCTGAAATACGTGTTTCATCATTTGTACTAAAAAGCATTAATTCAAAGTTTCATGCAAAAATGTGCAATAAAAATATTTTTCTCATACAAACTTTGCCACCCCTTTTAACCCTTTTAGGGGTTGAATTTCCAAAAAATAATATGCCTATTTTCTTCTCATGAATGCAAACTATCTACATACCAAATTTCAGCAAAATCGGTTGGGTGGTTTAGGCGTGAAAAGGTAACAGACAGACAGACAGACAGACAGACAGACAGAGTTACTTTCGCATTTATAATATTAGTATGGATGATTATGTATTATGCAGCTATGCATAATATTATACATATTTTGCATACGGACTTTAAATGATCACAATGTCGTTTAAAAAACCCCTAGGTATATAAATAACCTTGGTAATAATAAGACGTGTTTATTTTATAATTATTAAAGTTAAAGTTTCCAGAAACCAAGTATTTGACAAATTATAGTCATTGCGCATTTGTTATTATTAAATGATATAATTTTTGTAATACGTATTTATAATATGTACTATACGAACAATCTATGATGACTTACACAGTCATCTCGACATTACGTTGGCACTTTGTGTACTTTCACCCCGTTTACCGTTACGTGAGACTAGGTATCTTCTATCTCAGTCTCACATCGCTAACTCGATCTCTACTACCTCAGTCCGTAATAGCTTCTGTTGTATTTGTCTTATCTGGCCATTAGCCCTCTTTTGAAATTTATGGTGCAGTCATTGATGATCAAATTTATGCGTGTATTGAGAAAGGGATTCCTCTTTGAGCCCAAAGTGAGTAACGCTATCTGAGATAAAGCAGAGCCCACAACAAAGGACACTGTGTAAAATTCAAACAAGATAGAGAAAACGCTAGAAATAACTTACTGTAGTAAATGCGCCACGAACCTCATAAAAAAAGATGAGTTACTGCAGCTGGCATACGAATCAAGTTGGCGACTGTTTTGACGCTGAAATTATAATTAAAGATCATTCATTATATTCATTAAACGGTCGCTGGTTTATTCAAATCACGAATTACGAATGTTAAGAATTTTCGCAAGGCGACACTAATGAATAATTCACATAATTATTATGCGTTGGTTACTCTCGCTCCGTTATGACTTTTATTTGTCCTTTCTAGCACATGTCCATTTGAAACCGGTTTTAATACCTGATCTCTACACGTAGAGCAAGGCGTGCAGGCATATCTGGATAATCTCACATACCTTCATCTCTTTCTAATCGCCCTAAACGGAAGATTCACGGTCGCCTTAAAGGCAATTTTATCGTCGAATCTTATTACTTTTCCGAGAAGAATTTATTGCAACCCTTTTCTTACAACTTATTCTGCTTTTTATTATACAGATTAAGTAGATCGTTATTATAGGTGGTATACCCTTATTATTAATACAAAATAACATGAAAATACAAAAATATTGGTATATTTTTCATTTCTTAAAAAAAGAAACTGGGGTTAAAGAAATATCTAAAGAGATTATTATGTTTCGGAAAAATCCACATTAAACTTTTCTTACGTGTCTATGGTCGTGTTATGTTTAGTGTAAATACTTTAAATATATTTATTGTTTTATTGACCTGCCTCGAATGTAAATAATAATAATTTGTTTTCGTGATCGGTTAAGAATACCCGATATCAGTGAGCAAGATGGCGCCGGTTACGTAAGCGGTCACAGCGCGCGCGGACGCATTGAATTGATCGTACAAGATTGAAATTAAGACTAGCGCCCGCCGAAAAATATTATTTGTTTATTTGTTACGTTTACTTTTTATAATAATAATTTAAACTACGAGTATCATCAACGTTATTCACTTATTACGGATTACAATTATTACAGCTCGCGACTGTGACATAACTTTAGAAATTGAAAGGAATAAAATCACGATAATAATTTATTACAATAATTGTAAATGAATTTTATTACCATATAAATAAAATATTGTACTTTTTTTCTAATAATATTAAAGTAGCCAATCCGTATTGGCTGTAGATTGATTAATTACAGAGGTATATTGAACATAGACATACTTAAGTACATAGTATATAATCAGGGCCCAATAAAACTATAATATTATATAGCCGATTATTGTATTAATTCAGTTTAATAGCCTATTTGACTCGGCTAGTGAATTTAATTTGTATCTCAATTAATTTCGTTCATACCTCTTAATGGCAGCAATCATAAACTAATCATGTTGCGTATGAGTAAATATTCATAGACCAGTCACGTTGTAAAACATGCATTAATCTTTAGGTGCTGCACAATGTATATAAAATAAAAGCAATATATGTTATATGTAGATTATTTTTAAAATAGTATGTCACTTACAAGCTATAAAGTAAATTACAAAGAATAATTGTTTTACGAATATCAATAATATAGATACCTAGTTAATATTTTAAAATTTAACTTATGGTTTATTTTTTAGTTATCATCATGGTTTATTAGTAGCATTTACTCTCCATAATCAACTTATGATCGCAATTAATTTTATAACTAACGAGAATCATTTTTGAATGTTATTAGTGTTATAGTTACACCAGTTATACTATTATGATAACAATGACTATATTTAACAACTCTGTAAATCATGATAATTTTATATAGGTACTTGAAAAAAACCTAAGAAATTACGCACGCGATAGCTCAATCGCAAGTTCATTTGTATTAAACGTGATGATTACGTTGAAAAACTTAACGAGTACTGAAAAATCACAGGTTTACTAACACATGAGATTTTATTTTCTTTATTAATATTACTGAACATAGCAGTATTATTTTGATAAATGTATTTCATCATTATTGTTGTGACTTATAGCTTTAAGTCAGTAAGTTTATTAAGTCTAGCTCTACATGATTTTGTGCCTTCTTGGCTAAGGATGGTATAAAATTTACGTAGGTGTAAACTTTTTAAATCGTTTATATTGAATTAAGCTGTCGTAAAATAAAAAAAAGATACTCTTAGCCACCTGAAAATAGTGTTTTTATAGTTTTACTTTTAGTACATGAAGTATAAATAGAAATATTGTAACTATTTTAAATAAACCATGATAGTACATACTTTATAAAAATATCATGTTAAATGTACTAATCAATGAATGAAATAGATAACGATAAAAATCGTTCGAAGATTGCACAGATAATTATAACAATAAAAGCGTAAACGAAGCCGTATGTGATATGATGAAACATGGATAACACATATTAACGTGATCCATTAATCACACAGGGGTAGAGTCAGTGCACCTGCTACAAAGTGTATGTACTCTGTCCCTTTCATTCCCTCATTCAACAAATGATTCATATCGGACGAGGGCCTGACCCTGAACAAAGGACGCAAATTCCAAGCAAGAAATCGGGTTTTATATTACTGCCGATGAAATGAAAGTTTTTACCAAACCTTTCTTTAAGTTTTATTTTTTAACTCAAATATCTGATTTGATTTTAAATATTTGATTATTATTAAAGAGTTACTGTTTTAGATTTAAATACAATATACACTTAAAGGCTTAACGTAAGTTGTCATGTATTAAATACAGTAATAATAATTAAATATTGCTGAGTACGACGTTTAATAATATTACAATGGATTAAATTCAATGGAACGTTTATTTTAATTGCTACAATTGCAATCATACTTCATTAATATGAAATAATGTGAAGAAATATTTATATGGTATTTTTTTATTTTTTATCTCGTTTGAGAAGCACTTAAGATAATTTAAATATTGCTAAGATGATTTCCATTTTATAGATAATTAAATGAGATATGGTAATAAAATAAAAAAGAGAAATCATTAGAGAAACAAACAAACATTAAAACGAAAAAATTCATTAAAGAGAAATCTGATAAAAAAATACATTTTACTGTCCTTTAACTAAGAAAATTAAAAACATCGCGTTTTGGGCTTTAACGAACATTATAAATATGCTAATTTACAGTCAAACAAGAAAATTAGTCATGTTTTTATATCCATATGCGCCACCATTCCACTTTTGTATTTAAATTACGGTGTTAATTTACACTATGTAAGTGAGAATTACAATATGTCGCGTTTGATAACGCAGCGAAATTGGACCGTGTTTAAAAGGAATAATTAGGTCATACTCATAGAGTAAGTATTAGTACGAAAATGGTGGGTGCACAGTTTGCAAAATGGCGGCGGTGCGTTCAGTAATGGCTGCCGGAGCGCCGGCCTTGGGCTGTGCTCGCAATCAACTTATTATTCAATCTCATGTCGCGAATTGGTCCGAGGTCCGTCGGTCGATGAACTTCTAGAACCATTCCATTCGTTCACGTTCTTACAACTCTAGCAGGCAGACAGATTTAATAACAACGCTAATGACTGTTAATTAAATACCATTGTCTATCTCTCGTTGAGAATATTAATGACTGTAAAATAACAAACAAAGAAAAAATGAATATTTTTATCAGTAATTAAATCGTATTATTATTACTATTTATAGACTATTTCATATTATTTTTTATCATAACTTTTTATTATTGGGTTATTCTAATATTCTGGCCTAACACTATCCGAAATGAAGACCTGTGGTAAGCATGCCACCAACTCCTAGTATACAAAGAGATAGGTCTAAGGCGGTGGCGCTGGGTCGGGCAGATTTTACGAGGAGAGGAGGGACATACTGCACAAGTGGCATTCAAATGGCAGCCTGCTGGTCGAAGAAGACCTGGAGCACCAACTAACACCTGGAGGAGGTCCATTGAAACGGACCTTAGAAGTACGGGAATTACGTGGAACCATGTCAAAACACTAGCCAAAGATAGAAGGGCATGGAAAACAACTGCTGCACCTCTAAGTTCTGTAACGGAATAAAAGGACAACATCATCATCTTCATATACATATTATTTTACAACGATATAGAGTCCCCGGGCGGATTTATGATCGCTTTTCTAGAAGGGGATAATACGTTGTATGGTATACGATATATTGTAAAGGAGGATGCGGTTTTATTTAAAACGGATGTGGAAGGCTGTATCGCCTAACATTCCAAAGGTCGTCGGTCGAGACGCTTTGACGTAAATCCGACACGGTCCGTTATACCCTCTTGTGAACAATGCTCAGTTCGCGCTACTCGCCTAATGAGAAATGTTTGTTTTTGAGCCGAACACAATAGCTGCTCTCATCGCCGCTTTCGTTATTACCTCCTGTAACGTCCCAGACTTAAGAAGTGTTAATAACCCTCTTTGTCTCTATAAACATATTATAGCCCAATTATTATTTTATTTTAAGGCAAAATTTTGCTTTTATTATAAAACAAGTTCTAGATAAAATCTAAGCGATTTTTAATATTGCGTATTTCTAGAATGAGTCTTAAGTACACAATAAAATCCCTAATTTAATATATTAGAACATTTAAATAAAAAAATGAATTGGTAAACTGAGCAGTGCTCTAAAGAGAAATGCAAATGTAAATAAAGATACATACGTAAGATATGTTTATACAGCGAATTATTACTTATTAGAGAACGACGCAAGAGTCGACCTTGATTGAAGTCGCATTAGTCGTGCGAACTCGAGCCCACGACGAACCGGTCGCAGTCGTAAGTCCGCATGATTTATGTCTTTGGCTTCACAAAGCGTGTTTTTTACACTAGACCGGTTTCCCCGCTCGACGGTATCGTTGCGCTACCTGGATGCTAGGAAAAAATATAGTGTCAGCTCTTTTTTTAGCTGTAATAATAATAACTGAACATTCCTTTTGTGGCGCATGCGGACGTGGCTCACGGCTAGAAACGTGATGTGCTGGCGCTGTGGCTTCATTATATTAATGGACTCGACCGGATGAATACAAAGATGGGGCCTTTAAACTTTGCTGCAAGTAGAATGAGTGTTCCCCGCATTCGTGGTCTGAAGTTGGAAATATAAATGTGATATTATACAGGATTGATAGCCGTTCGTCTAGAAATCACTTAATTGAAAGACAACCAGGATTATCTTCAAATTATAAGAATATATAGTTGTTACTTAAAGATCTATTAACGTAAATAATTATCAATTATATTTACGTAAATAGATCTTTAAGTACCAACTATATATTCTTATAATTTGAAAACCCAAAAACTTATTTAACAAAAAAGATTCAAAAATACATATATCATAATAAATACAAAGGGCAACGAATTTTTTATTTCGATATTAGTGCGTATTTCAGTCGCTCGTTATACTCTTAGGTAGAAGTTCGTACGACCTTTAGTTGACATTGGCGGGCTTGGCCTCGTCCTAACCAGTTTTTGTTGCACTTTTTATTGGAATTTATTTATCAGACAACTTATGTACCACCTGCCGCGGTCGTTACCCGCTTAGAAAAACTCCCCTCTTCCCAACAAAGATCCCTAAAGTTATTCTGGCTTATAATTACGGCACACAAAGGTTTTGGGTACAAAGCATAAAGTTTTTGTTCACTTGCAAAAAATTGCCCAGTTCTTATGAAAAGGGAATAATTCTCAAACATGATCTGTATGTGTACCTGCTTTTTGTGCTCTCAAAAAAATGTAAACAATTCGTTTCATAGGGGAACCAAATTCGTTTCAAGATTACTATAAAATATGCTATCCTCAGCTTTTTTCGATAAAATAAATGGAATAACGTGGGCCACGACAGTTGTATTAGGTCGTTTTTAATTTATGGGAAACATTAGTATGACTTGGTCTTGGGGCAATAGAGCGTGGGATTTTGACGTTAAGTATGATTGTGAGTTCGTGACCAATTTTAGATACTGCATTTTGCACTTATGTTTTCCACACAATACAGAAATATTTTTGTATTAAGTAGAAATAAAATACGATAACTTACTTTTCTTACTAATATTATGTAGTAAAATTAAAAACAGTATTAAGTTAAATCAATAAAAAATTGTATTGTTTCAAGATAAAATATTATTTGTATACCTAAATATGTTGGAAAAATAATAATAATTAGAAATAAAAACATTTGAGGATTATCAAAATAACAGGAAAAAAGGAAAACAAAAAAGAATAGGTAGAAACCTAACCGAGTTTTTATTTACAATAGCACTCGTACTGTTAAAAAACGATTAGATTTTATTATAATACCTATCTACAGAGTTGATGCCAACCGAAGCTAAATAACTAATAACTTCTAATGCTTCTTTCTCTAGTAGGTACTAATTTAAAAATATGTATAATATGTAAAAGCGGCTTCAGTTCAGTTTCGTATGCCACTTTGCTCACAAACGTCTAAAGGCACGAAAGTTTAATACTGTTTCCTTGCTCGCTCTATTTTCTTTAATTTCAATATCTTTAAGAGTATGAGTACTTATCATAGTGTTGAATTATTTTTATTTCTTGAAATAATAACGAATTAATTCAGATCTCGTTATTTTTCAATGAACGTTATTACACCACAGCGTAGTTTAATATTCGTGGTTTTTTAAATACTTTCCATAATAGTAAGTATAACAGTAATAAAATATTTTTCTATCTATCACGTCTATTTATAAATATGTAATAAAAATAAACATGTCATAAAATAAGGACCAAGTCTAATAAGGTTTGCTTGATGTAATGTACTTATATAAATGATATGTACATGGTACATACTCGTATGTATAAAGTTACAAGAGTGGGTAGTTATTGAAAGGTGGCATGGCGCCCCACCTTGCAAACATGATTTAAGCTTTAAATAGCTTTATTATGTTGTTAAGTAAATGTTGAACGTTTGGATAACATTGTAAATATTTTTATTTCTTCCAATTTCTAGTAAAAGATAAGATTAATTCTATTATCATTATCCATTTCAAAAATCATTTTGAAGATATAATTAAAGAATTTTTGGCAAATGCTTTATTACAATAACTCGTAGCACATATTATGGTTTAATAGTAAAATTTAAAAATGTTCTATTTGCCGACGGTTAACTTTGGTTTCTTGCAGTAAAACAATATAAAAACAAGCATATTATAGATACATTATTAAAATCTAATTGTTTCTTTTACTTTATAATAAAAAAATAGTTTATTTTATGAAATAAAACTTTACTTATTATGCTTATTATCATAAGTATTTTTTTTAATTTAAACTTAATTGTTTTGTTGTATTCAGAAGAGATAATACAATGTATTGCTTAAAAATTTCGCCAATTTGAATATTCGATAATTCTTTTGAGTGGCAGTTAATGGAAGGCAGTCGGCCACTCCCCATGGGTGGGTCACTATACTCTGCCGGTCGCTGCTCTGCCAATTTATTATATTATGTTCATCCAATATTATCACGTTTAGTACCGGAGATTTATATTAAAATTTATATTCTTTAAAATACGTCTCTACCACGTTGTACTATTTTATAAAAGCTTCAGTGCAAATTATAAAAAGAATTTTGCGATAAAAATGTAGTAGTCATATTTTAATATTCGTATTAATATGCTTTCCTTTTATTATTTTTTGCAAAGGCCATTATATTATGTCAGTATAGTGCTTTATACTCATATTATGCAGAAATCAGAATTGCAGTTTACTATAAATTCACATTGTAGGTATTTTCGCTTTAAATATTATCATTTTGTTATTTCATGACACATGTATATGTACTATTAAATATATTGCGTACAAACAACTTTTTGTACTATAGGATCGTGCGAGTCACATTGAACTATCCATCACTACTAATTGTGTGAGGGTCCAATGACATCTACAACATCTAACATGTAATAAGGATAGATAGATTTATTGCTGTGACCTCATTAACTAAAAGATGTATAGCGTATTGAACTAACGTTAACATTTTGTTTGTCACAAATTATAACTTCTATAGAGCAAGAAGTGTTTAACTTAAAATAAATACTTAAGTCAATATTAAAGTAACGATTTAATGTACACTTATCAATTTCATATCTAAAGTCTTATCAGTAAAGTTTTACATTCTTGAAGATAAAATATTTGAATTGATGCCACTTATGCTACAATCTAAATAACTAAATATGTATATAGTAACATATTTTGTGTTTATATTATAATTACTAAAGAAGCTGACTATTTGTGTATTACGTTTACTGTTAAATTACTATGATTAAACCATGCATTACATATTTGAGGGTAGACAGACAAAGAAATCACTTAATTTGCATTATATTGCTCTATTAGAAGATTTTAAAGGGGAATACGGGCGACCCAATCAACTTCAAAAGTTCTCTTTTCATTTTATTCAGTATATAACATAATTCTGTAACTCTGCAATCAATTTAAATTTAATTATGGTATTTCCTAATAGTAATAGTTGTTTAGCATACGCTCATTCCGAGTTAACGTCGAACGCGATAACCTTCAACCTTTAATAACCGCAAGATAAACTCTACATTTATCACTTTATTTCCCTGCATGTCTTTATTTATTTATGTTTATTTATATATTATGCTTGGAATGTAAATTTAATGTTTTATAAATATTTATAAAAAAATAATGGAGGATAAACTATCTACAGTTACATTTTTCGGTTGACATTGTTATTTGGTATTACATTTCCCACGTAACTAAGCCAGGTTAAATTCTATACCCCCCGTTAGTCTATACTTGTCATCAATTGTCGATTGTTATGAATATAGGTCGACGTTTGTCATTTTATAATTGAACTCAAGCTTGATTAATATAAAATTAATTGGGTTTTAGGAGGTTTTACATACCCAGATCACGTTGTATGAAGAGTGATTTCTGCTATTGTTACTTGATTTTATTATTTATGCTATTATATAAATTTATTAAATAATATACTATATTAATTAAATTTACATACATTATCTATATTTCATATAAGGTAAGTAAATGCCACATACCATCCATCATAAAGGTCGAGCTAAGTAGCTAGTCACTGACTAGACTTGTATCTAATCAGCATTATGTAAAGAAACTGTTTACAACGAGATAACGTTAATAAAATAATAATACTCTAACCGTTAATAATTTTTTTCGTTTTATCTCTTCTTGCGATAAGAACATTATATGCCATTTTCTTATTTACTTTTATTTTGTTACAGGTATGATAGGTTGTGACGTGGAATAATAATTATGTAAGCTAAACTGAAATATGCACATTACACACTTTCAAACAGTTAAGTTTAATTATATTTTACTAAGAAATAATGTTATGACTCGGTTCAAACCAAACTTTAACTGTACATACTTTTGTACGGACTTTTTTTATTTTTCACACAGCATCATCTAGTTTAATGGTAAGTACGAGGTTTACAAATACCAGATAGTGGATTATCTACACATATATAACTTTTAATACATACATATTATAATTATCAGCAATCACGTTTATCATACTACATAAGATTGCTGCCACTCGACTCGAACATGCGACCCCCTGGCACAGCAAAAGAGGAGCTACAAGCTGAGCCTAACGTGTTTAACTTTTACACGTGCATAATATAAAAAAGCGTGTTTAAAAAGCTACTAAAAATGTTTACATATTTCATTTGTGCCGAGAATGGATTTAACTTTTAATATAACTAGCTGACCTTCACCTCGAGGTACACAAAGCACTGATAATCTTATTACTGCATTGCAGTCTTGTGCAATATGTATTTTGCAACAATTCCGCACTTTCCTTCGAGAACGTAGCTATAAAGCTTATTGTAAATCCAGCTTTGTACAGGTGTATTTGTAGGTTGCCGATAGATTTGCGCTCTCAGTCATACTGTGTTTGAACTGATCTCATTCATTGTTTGCCGAAGCATGCATTTTAATAGTTGCATATTTTAAAAATTATATATTGAAATACCTCACTAAATAGTAAATACACATTAAATACATTCCAGTTTTCATTATTTAATAGATCTGGTTTTAAATTTAAATTGGCCTTTGCCATTTCTGTTCCTGTTGGATCGATTAATTATGAGTTTTTTTTTTAATTGAGTACCAATAAAAAGAAGAAAAAGCGTTATATAATCCTGCTGTCTGTAAATACGTTAATTACGATGTCGATCTTTGTGATTTATAGCAGTGGCACACCCTAGTATTTGCGGCGAGGTCGTCCACATCCACAGCACAAGCTGCGCATTGAGAATTAATTTCCCATGAGGCTCGTTTTATACGTAATGCGAAGTCGCTGACCTGATTACTGTTTACGCTATTATCTTTGCCAACTTTACGTGACTTTGTGTATAATCTGCGTATTTATGACGTTTAGAAAGTCATTACTTTCTATCCCATCTTAATTCCATTAAATACCTCATTATAAGCTTAACCTTACAACAGTAAGTTGTTTTTTAAATATTTCAATGCTGTCACTGAGGAAAACTGAATTTAGCTTCTTACAAGGAAAATAATAATATAATAGGTACGTAGCGGTCGTATAACGTCAATGATGAAACATTTATTAAGGTAAAAATACATAAAAATGATTATATAAATGTTACTCTGTTGCAAGAAGTTAAGAAGTACGAGTAGGTGCTTAAAATATAAAATATTCTTCATTGTTTTGTTATTTCATTTTGAAATAATTGTAAATATTAAGTTACAATTACTTTAACTTGTTCTAAAATTCAGTATAACTACTGTATAAAAAATAATCATATTATAAGAAATCATTAATTAGGTTGGAGTGAAATCGTAGCATTACGTACAAAATGTAAATGTTGTTTGTTTTCCGAGATGAACAAATTTGCCGAGCTTTTCTAACCGTTTCAACAGCTTTCGTATTGCACTTACGTATTTACGTTGGCATAGGAGTACAATAAAGTGAATATATTTGTTATAAAAAGTCTTTACTATAAGATAATAAAATTCTGTAAATGAATGTCTTTTTAAAATACTCCATAATAAAAAAAAATTAAATTATTCCTTCATTCATATATCATTATTTGTTATTATAAGTTCTACATTTTTGAGTATTAGAAGTTATTAAAATTAAGAATATTTAGTGTTCTTGAAGTTTAAGGATACACAAATATATAAAATCCTTCTACAAATCATACTTTATTTTCAAGATACTTATACTATTTATTATTGCGATATACAAATAGAAAGATAAGTGTTATCATGAAAACACTCCATCGTTTTAAACATGCTTTATCATTTAAAATATATGCATTGTCACAAAACTAGGTCACTGATAAAATCATAAAGTTTTACTAAATGGATCTTGAACATTAAATTAAAACTAATTAGACACTCACGTGTAAATACATTAAAAATATATTTTGTATGATAACAAAAAGAATGATTGAAAATTAACAAAAAAATATTTATTAATTTTATAAGTCCATATGTTAGAAATTTTATTGTAGGTAACTAATAATATTATGAGTAATTTGATAATTCGGATGCATATGCGACGAGAAGTCGCGTTCAAACCGGACATCTCGCATGTCGCAATCTTGGTCAAGGTGAGGCTGTCGACCGTGGCGACACGCCAGACGTGCAAACTATAATGAGTGCCGTTTGTCATAATTTTATAGAAAACAATGTACTAATCGATATTGATTACAGCAAAGATATAAAAAGTTCTTATTAGCGTCTGGCTATCATGGTCATATCCATATAAAAGTACATTAAAAATGACTGTTTTTATTCCATAAATTATAGTGATAGAAATATACAAAAATATTTATTGATTAATAACTGAAGAAATTTATATAAATATCTTTCATTTTGTCATTGTAAAAAGGAACACCAATAATAAAACTTGTTTATAAGGAAATCAATGCGCCTTAGCAAATACGTTGGCTTCAGTCCAATCAAGATAATATGCACGCCACAATCTCAAGGGCACTAAAAATTTATGAGTGTTGAATGTAAATGTTTTCATTAGTGTATTAAAATTTAAATACAGTCTATTTTAGAGGTTTATAATTTAGAATTAAAAAGCATAATGTGCTTTAAAAACTATTTCTACTTTAACATTTATAGGTAAGTAAAAAGTATTTTAAATAATATTATACATATATTTTAAAATAACACATACTATGAATATTTTTTATTTCATTGTTTTTTTTTGTTATTGCTTAGGAGTACAAAGATATATTTAATATAATCGTATGTAGTGAGATATGATAATGTAGTTAATATAATCTTATTACTGAACTTGAATCACCGAATTAGATTTACGCCTAATAAAATAAAAAAAATAATGTTTGTAAGTACATAAGTATGTATTTCAACGATGAACTTTTTTGGAATAACGACGAAGAATAATGATATAAATATGAATATCGTTGAAATTAATTAAAAGCCGGTAATATTGTCTTCATTCTGCTGCCCACTTTATTATTTATTTATTTTTCAGCAGTGTCTGAATATTCTTTTAATAGAATTGGAAATGAGCCAACCTTTTGCAGTAATCGTGTTTCGAGTGGTTGTATCAATTATAGGTTGATGATTGATGGTTTCCCTTCTATATATAATTGTTTGATTTAATCGGTCACATCTAATTTTTTTACTACTACTATAAAATTAATATAACTGTTTATTACACCAGTATTAGTTAAATATATTTTGAAATCAATATCATTGGCAAAACCAGTTCGATCAACCCGACATTACCATTTCAAATTCAGGCTGACCAATTAAAGTTCGATTGCGTAAAACAAGATTTATCGTATACACGAGAACTCCTCTACTCCCCACCGGCTTTTAATGAGTTTTGGACTTAATTTACAGTTATTGTTTTGTACTCTGAACTTCACTATCTATATACAGAATAGCGGGTTTTTATTACACATAAGGTACCTAACATAATACTTTCAAACGAAGTGTAATTTAATTTGAGCCTATAAGCCATGTACAAACTTACTTTGAAGAAAATGACTGAATTTTGTCATTATTATATTATAACGTTTCATTAACTCAAGTAAACTGTACGATTATATTCTTTAAATATAACGTTTGTTGCCTATCTAATTTAACTTACAACTTCTAACATTAATCTTTATTTCAATCAATCACCACTTTTACTGCAAAACTAAATAGTAAATAAAAAAAACACATAATGAATTTAAATTTAGAATTTCAAGTTATATAGAAGAACATTTTTCAAGTTAATATACAAGTGTTTCGCAACATTGGTACTACAAGTTAAATTACTTTGTATTTATTTTATGTAAGTATAAAAAGACGACGCTGAAAATAGCTAGCCCCTATAATATTTGGCTTCCATATTTACAACTGCAGAGTACTACACAATGAGGCCGTACAAAGTATCTACAACTTAATTGATTTTGTAATGTTGCTTATAATAAAACCTAATATTTCACTACCTACGTAATGGATAAAAATAACCTACCTATAAATAAAAATGGCAAGTAATTCTTATGTAAGTTGCTTGATAGCAATCGTTATCGATATTAATACGTGAGGCTATTATTAATACGTGAGCCGCGAAACTACCTAAGATTAAATTAGTTTGCTCTAAATAAATGTGAAATGTAATAATAATATTGTGATGTAATTCTTATACCTATATAATTTTTAGACACTTTTATACACGTGAGGAAATTTAATTATTATGATTTCCAAACTCTATATCTTTATAAATAACAATGATAAAATATATACTCTATATATAAAAATAAATGTTAATGTAATCTTTAAACATTTAAGTTTCTAACTGTGTTCTAAATTTTTTATGCATAAATAAGAAATGTCAGATTTTCTAGAACATATTGTAATCGTATTTTATTATTCTCTCAAACATTGTTATTCTAAAGTTGTTGAATTCTACTGAAGATTAGAACTTCGGTACTTTGCAAAAGTAGTCGACTTCTAACTTCCCTTTGCGAGATCTTTCAATGTAACGTGTTTATTTGAAACTTTCTAAAACTTCTCTTTGACTTCTTTATTGAAATTCTCTTTTTATGGCCGAATTCATAAGCCATTTTCAAACAATTAATTATTTCCTATCTGAACTTCTATAATTTCATTTAAGAAATTGTCGGTAGGTATACGAGCGATTCAGCCTCGGTTCGCTCGGTTTCGTCCCTAAGTAACGTTTAGTATGATTGCCTCACGGGAATCGTTCATGTTTTCTGGATAATAGTAAACTTACTATTGCAACCTATAATCTACCTCTGTGCAAAATTTCATACAGATCCATTCAGCCATTTTCGCCTTATAAACTTTAGCATTTGTAATATTTATTATGGGATAATACAAACGTTTCCGTGTGCTTATTCTGTATTTATGTTATATTTATATTTTATTAAGGCTTATAATACGCTTTTATGTAGGTAACATCAAGAACATGATATACAACAAAATAGGTAAGTGTGTGCTTGAGCTTATGGGCTACTGATAAATAAAAAATAAAACAAATAATATGCATTGAAAATATAAAATCATAAATTTGATTGATACCTATTAAATAGAAAATACTTTAACTTCAAGAAACTTTAATGGTTTCAAAGAAATTCAATCATCTCGCTTGAGTTTTAAAGTTTTTCCTTTGTTTAGATTGTCAAAGAAAGTTAAGCAGCCTTAAAGATGCCGAAATAATCGGATAGAATGAGGGTGGTGGAACTTTGTCAATTTCACCCACATTGTGAGTTTCAACCGTTTGAAAGTGGGATGGGAGTCGAGGGAGGCCTGCTCCTCACCTCCTCTTTGGTGTTTGTGAATACCGCTTAAAGTTCCCGTCGTAATTGCTGTCTGGCTAGGAATAAAGTTTGTATTACATTACCCGAGTTAATTTATAGTGTCGTCTTATTCATTGCCTCAAGTTTTGTTTTGAAAACGACTGGAGCTATTACAACTGGTGAAGTTTCGGGGGATACACTCTTGTATATCTTGACTAAGATATCGTGTGACTTAGCAGAAAGCTATAAGTAAATAACTTTAAATGAAGGTTTATGAGCTAAATATATTTTATATAGTACAACAATAAATATCTATAAAATAAATTGAATTATCTAACAGCTTCCATTGTTATAAGCATCTACTTAAAACAATAATAAATTCAACAAGCTCTTGATTACACAATTAGGTATTAAAATATGTACAACAAACACGATAACAATTTACCTTGTTTCATATTATTTCGAATTTAACAAAGAACAACTTCAGTCACGACCGATTAAACGTGATCGCAGGCGTTTGTTTCTGTAGACTCGTGTTAACACTGACCTTGAATTATCTTCTGAAGTTTAGTAGAGCTAAGCTGAAAACTGGGCGTCGACGCTCGAATAATAGTATTATCAAAGCAGACTTCTTTAAGTTAAATATATTTTTATAAGATTGTAAACAAACTCTAAATGAAAAATTAAACTCGTCTGTTATAGTGAATAGTTCAAGTTTCAGTAGGTACCTATATTTGTTCACAATCATAAATAGTCTCGAATATAGCTAACTAGCGGTGCCCGCGGCTTCGCTCGCGCTAAGAGTGAATAAAATAAAAATTTTTGCTTATATACTGTTACTTATAATGTACCAAGGACCGATTCCCCATTTAAAGTTCTGGCCATCTTTTCTGAAAACTACTGTGTAGCATCCTGCCGTGCCGCCACTGCTGCGCTTTCTAAAACTTATTTCCTATTTTTAACCAATTTTGCTACTATGTGTATCATAATTTCTTTGTGTGTTTTTCGTTAATGATAAACTGATGTACGTGGTTCATTGTTATGGACTTATGGTAAAAATTACTGTTAAATATTTCTCCTACGCAAATTGTGCCACCCCCGTTAACCCCCATAGGGGTTGATTTTCAAAAAACGCTTAGATATGTATCTCATAATTTGTATTGCAGAGCATTATTTCAGTTTCACGCAAAATATTTCAATAGAATTAAATTTCCCATACAAACTTAGCCACCCCCTTTAACCCCCAATGGGGGTGAATTTCGAAAAACCCTGAAATACGTGTTTCATCATTTGTACTAAAAAGCATTAATTCAAAGTTTCATGCAAAAATGTGCAATAAAAATATTTTTCTCATACAAACTTTGACACCCCTTTTAACCCTTTTAGGGGTTGAATTTCCAAAAAATAATATGCCTATTTCCTTCTCATGAATGCAAACTATCTACATACCAAATTTCAGCAAAATCGGTTGGGTGGTTTAGGCGTGAAAAGGTAACAGACAGACAGACAGACAGACAGACAGACAGAGTTACTTTCGCATTTATAATATTAGTATGGATTAACGTCGGACTTTATGACGGTTAAAGTATACAAAGTGGACCGAGGATTTTGAATACAAATACTGTCAAAAAGTCAATAGTTCAGTAGTAGTAGTACTGCCCATATCAATTGCATCATTTCAATTTTATGAGTATATTTAACTGTACGTAATATTTTTATATAAAATTAAAATACATTATGACAAATCAAATTACAAGGCAGTTGTTATTCTTTAGAAATAACATAAATTTTACATCCCTAATATTCCAGGAATCTTTTTCATAATACCTGCATTATTCAAATGAATGCAAATAAAATGATTTAAATTATTAATTCATAATATAGTCTGCCGATACCTTCATATCCATAAATTAGATGATCCCCGCATGAAGGTTATCTATGTAATTGCGGAGCTTGTTGTGCCGCTGCTCATTGCACGACAAGCGAAATCCATTTATTATTGGAGCTTGATAACGATAAACCAACGAGGTCAAACGAGAGCGCGCAAAAAATAGAAACGCTGCGCCACCGCGCGTGACCAAAGAGTTGCGATGCAAGCAAGATGGCGTCAACATCCGTCTCCTTCTCTCATCTCGCTTTCAAATTTAGTTGTCCCTATCTATCCAGTCTCGTTTTCCGTTATTTTTTTTTACCTGCCTAAATTTTTTCGCATATTTTTTTCATCAAATTTCACAAATTGCGCGACCGCAACGAGTGCTCTTCGAAATCTTGTTTTTATTTTAATACCTTTTAAATTATTGAGCCTTTTAGTAATTATGTAGAGCATGCGAAAAGGCTTTATTTGTTTGTATAATTTGAAAAGGATTTAAATTTAAACATATAAAATAATATTATGTTAATGTTTCGAGTATTTAATGTTATAATAACACCGACTGGTTTTCCTGAATTCAAAAATATTATATTCCAATAACATCTCGCCAAGATAATAATACATATGTTTAAATTGTTTGCGATCTCATTTATTAAGTATTCAGCTGTTGATTTTAATGCATCTAAAACTCAAGACTAAATATTTCTTGATAATCAAATAATAGAAACGCAAATGGGTGTTGTACGTAACTTAAAAGTTAAAATGTATATTTATATCATCTATAGGTAGGTACATTTACATTTGGTTAAATGTGAGTTTTAAAGCTGAAGATATTACGTGTATAATAATTACGTTGAATTTACGTTTTGTATTATTCCTTTATCGTCAAATTAAGAGTTACAGTTTTTTTTATATACATATTA
Organism: Boloria euphrosyne; assembly: GCA_951802675.2. Lineage (NCBI taxonomy): Eukaryota > Metazoa > Arthropoda > Insecta > Lepidoptera > Nymphalidae > Boloria > Boloria euphrosyne. The sequence goes on along the minus strand of OX637879.1, from coordinate 4,612,917 downwards.
TAGAAAATTAGAAACCATACAATATTAGGTAGGTAGTAAATAGGTATATTAGTAGAGTATTACATAATATGTATTGCTACATCTTAAGAGCAGAAAAATTGTTACTATGACTTTGTTACCATTTGTGATTCTCTTAATTAAATTATTAAATCAGGTAAAGTATTTATAAGTCAAGGAGTAATGTTTACCCGCTCAGTATAACTACAAGCACTTCCGAGTCACCGCAAGAGTATTAAGATAATGCTATATTGCTTTCATCATATTTCCAGTTCAGTTGGTATAACAAGTCAATAAGAAGCCATTTAATACGAGAATGATCTCATTTTTCTGAATAAAGAAAGCAGGTATACAGGCAACAAAGAAAAAAACACCAAGTAAGACACAAAAAATTCTACCTATATAGTAGAGCTGGCAACAGCGCTTAACGTAATAACAACAGTATAATAGTGAGTCACGCATGGCGTGATGGGTCGTCGAGGAAACGTTTGTCACGAAATACATTAATATATAGAAAGAAACTACACTCCTACACGCGACTGGCTCATAAGGATTTTGTTTGATCTTAAACTAATATCGCTATGTTTACTTTTTAATTACACTACATCGTGAGACTACTATTATGTAATAACAGGTTTTAATGACACAAATCGTTTCCACTCTTCAACGTTCAGCTCTTTTATTTACAAAAAATGGTGTATAGATTATATTATTTTATTTTTATAAAGTATGCTCGTAAAAAATCATAATCAAGTTTAACAAATGAGCCATAATCAATTTCATTTTTCAAAATAATGTCGGGAATATTTTTCTAATTTAAATAAATAAGTATAATATGAATTCTAGATTTAGCACTGTCAAATGTATACCTGTTTATATAGGTCATCTTATGCGTACCTATAACTAAAAAATTATATAAATAAATATATGTAATATCTAATTTCGATCTTTTGTGTTTTTGTTCATATTAAACATTGTTTATCTACATAATTAATAAGTCAATACGTCTGTCATGTTACTTAAAATGAATGTGGTGGGGTTGAAGGCCATGTTATTGTGGGACTGGAAAAATGTGTTACTAATTTGCATGTATCGCTTGTACCTTTTATGATGACACTTTTTATTTAGTTTTACTCATTGGATTAGTATTGAACTGAACAGGTCGCATGTTCTTTAATTAGCATGGAATGCATACATAACCGTTATTGCAGCGACATGCTAATTTATCTTTAGTCGAAATTCGGAGGGTAAGCGCCAATCAATAGCACGCGAGTGAGAGGAATGTTGCACATACAAAAAAAGCACGTGGCGCGCATGAATTGTTCCGCTCCGTTTATCATTTGTACTCTGTTGCCAGGCGGACGCGTGGACACGTGATGTTTTCCGAACGAACCCACTCCAATATGGCCGCCAATGCCGCCATTCGCTTTCCCACGTCGCGCACCACCACTCTGCATGCTTCATTCTCGTTTCTTTTCTATTGCAATTCGCAGTTTACGTTTTTTCTCAAGTCCATTTGGTCGATCGGATCTTTTAGAATTTGTTACCGCTATCTCTAATGTGGGATTTCGTTTTTAACTCATCCACGTTTTATTGTTTATCTCTGAATTCTTAAATGTCAACTATAAATATTAATATTTGTAGCTTTTATCACACGCGAAGTACGAGTATACCAGATTAGGATCAATAGCTAACATGTGTCACGAGTAAATGCAGGAACATCACAGATGTGAATATAGCTTCTTGGATACCTTATTTTATTTTAGTCAGAAAAATGATATTTAAATACGGAGTAATATCTATAATAATTAATAAGTTATTATTTAATTACATTATCAAATAATTGTGTACTTTATATATAACTAGACGAATTGTCCCTGATATTTGTGTTGTATTATTGTTCAGTCTGTCACATTGTTCTGCAACTACACGGTATGATGTCATGCTCATCACAATTGTGAGAACAATACTATTTACTTTTTCTGTATCAGCGATATAAAATATGTAGGATAAAAAAGTTATGAGTTATAAAAATATTTTAAGCGTTGAAAAACTAATGTTATTCTGTAAGGGTAAACATTTTATATGAGACGTTTCAAAATTACTTACATACGAGTATACTATACAGGTAATGTGAATAAGTTAATTAAATCTTTGGTATAGATGTGTGTCACGGCTAAATAACGTGTGTTGTGTTCAAGAACACTCATATACATATGTAAGAGGTACTGGTCGGTGCTGATAGTCACCCGCCATTGGCCCGCAAAACTCTCTGAATACTAAACGTTCGCCTTTGCAAGATCTGCATAGAAATTGTCTTTGAATTCGGTTTCCTGTACCGAATTGCAAACTTCACAGCAGGAAATCGAAAAGACGTACAACATGTACTTATCATTATAATATAATAGCGTATGAAGATTTCCATTTTATTTTATTTTGTGTCAGAGCAAACATTATGCTTTGTACGTGATATGTTACTTAAATATATTAAGTTATAAAATTGCATTAATTTGACCTAATTGTTTTAGATATCTTTTATCAGCATTTATGATCATTTCAGTCATTTATTACATTATCTGTGCGAGTTTGTTATCTATAAGATAACAGCTGATAATCTACATATGTATTGATTTATCAAATTCATTAACAGCTCTTTTAAGTTGTTTTTTAATATAACATGTATGAGTTTAGTTTCTACTAGATTCACTCATTTGTTATGAATTTAGAAATATCATAACGTGAATATTTGCAAATTTGTATAGAGTGTAACGTTTTTTTATCACGAAATTACAACATTTATTAGTACGCTACTTACACAGGTATCAAGATAAATACTACGGTCGGTTGGACAAGGTGACCTTCATTGCCACTGAATTACATCGCAACTTAACGGCTTCCTATTCAATGTAAATTTTTAAGGCCTTGTTCGGGAAGCACAAGTTTTTTTACTATCAAGAGTTCACTAAATAAATCGATTAGCTTAAAAGTTGTTTAACTAGGCTTCAGGTTATTCGTATAACAGAAGAAAAGGAGCACGTGCTGTGCGCCGCCATTTTGCAATATAAATAGCAAGATGGCGTCCAGCGGTAGGTTGGCGAAAGTACTCGGTAATTATAAGCGGCGCGGTGGGAAGGCGTGCAGAAACGAAACTCGAGGATCTATGGCCGGCCAGTGCACGCAATGCTTAGTTTGATTTATATCGCTCTCTGGTTTCCACTCGACCGATTGTTCTCCATTTTATGTGCTCGAGACTCGCAATTCTGTTATTGTTTCCGACGGCCATGGGAATTTAGCCCGCGTTAACAACGACCTTTATTGCTTCTGTGACTCTTACAGAATTAGAACTTTTTATGAGCAGATATTATTCAAGTTCACGGCGGCGTCGATTTTGTTAACGTTACACCTAAATATAACATTGAAATACATCAGTACAGAAGTAACCCAAACTCACAATAAATAAAGTTTGCATTATATATTAGCTAATTATCTAAATTAAATTATTATAAGTCTCTTAATACACACGTTTATTAACATTGTACTTTAGTCTTTATATGAAGTAGGTATATTAGGAATTTAATGCCTTTATGGTTAGCGAAAACAGTTGCATAACGGTTTACTGAAGATTAAATCAGTTTCATCTTATACTTCTGTTTACATAAAATATGAGACACACTTGACTATGAATTCGTTGAATTTTAATGCCCCATTGACGTAAATAATTTAAATTCAATAAGCAAGTATAACGATGTTACACCACATGAGAAAAATCCATATCAAGTTACTAGATTGTTGAGATTAAATAATGGAAAGGATTCATCTTCTTTGATCTGCTTCATCGTTTACTAATATTTTGTAGCTAATATATTATGTATTTTACGGTCTCGTTCATAAGATAAGTATAAAAAAATATTATTATTTCATAGCTACAAATCATTCTTCAATCATTCTTCTGTAAAAGAGTGTACCGTTTACATATTATGTAAATTTATGATTTGGTAGCTAAACATTTTGGTATGTCGAAATAAGAGTTTCAATGCTCTGTTTGATTTATTTAAATTTTATTTTATGTACCGCCGTTGGGTTACTTTATATGCTTACTTATAATGTAATAAATGTAGATTCGAAGTTTATGTGCGACGACGTAAAAACCTTTCATGGAATATACGAGACCATAATCAAATGCTTACGTTTTCGAGAATCGTTGAAGAAGAATTAATTTAGATCAGTTCATGGCCGTCCATTTATCACGCTACCTAACATTTAAGCTAAGTTTAAATGTTTAATATTGTATTATAATATATATATGTACAAAAAATAATTTGTTACATCGGAAACTTGTTTGGAAGTAGTGTGACCTCATTTCCATCATTTTAATTCTTTGTGCGATAAAAGTCGTCGACTTGAATTTAAGTTATTAATTCGTATTTCGCATAATTAAATTAATTAAAGAAAGCAATATTGTAATTCTTTGAACTTCAGTGTGTTATAATTAGTGTGTTGTATGAGTATGCTATATTAATAATTGTATTATTAGTTTATTCTATAGGTACTCATTAATAAAACAATAATAAATGAGAAAGTGTATTGAGAAGTGGTAATATATGCAATTCGATTGACTTTCACGACACATTGAAAATAGATACCTAATAACCATTAATTACATCTAATACTAGCATTTCCCGCGGCACTGCCCGCCCAAATTCTTGGAATCTACGTATTATTACACGATGTTGATATATAGCATTCCTCTATACTATGGCTATTTAACACTAAAAGAATATTTCATTTCGAGCTAGTAATTCCTGATATTAGTTAACTATATTGGTATTTAAAACTTGTTTTATGTAAGTTCAGGTCTCACAATTTGTTTATTACACCAGATTCCCCCAATTTTATGCAGTATATAAACAAAGGCAACTATTCTCTTTTTATTTCAGTAATAAAATATAGTAGAGAGAAATAATATCGTTCTGATTTATAATAAATGTGTATAATAAGCAATGTACGAGTACATATCATTTATTTACCACGTGCGCAAACACTCAATCATATCTTTACATAATATTAAGAATTAATAGATCTACAATATTATTATCTGGCGCAGTTTTTCGATTTCACTTCTTTTGTTCGTTACTCACTCTTTGAAGTGGCACTTATATTTATTTACTTTGTTTTATTTTAACAGCGCCCGAAGACGCAGAGAACGTATGCCAACTCGTTTGACCTCAATCCCGTGAATGCTAGTTCTGCGTAAACTCATATTGGATTTATGAAAACATTGCTATTTTTAGTCGGTATCAAGCCGCACCAGACCTCACTAAATTATTATTATTTGTCCGCTTTACAACACAGACGTTTGCCAAGTGTGGGCTTGTTTTCAATACCAACTCATCATTGCCGCTTTAATAAGCACATTGAATGGATGAATTGTTAAAATTTAAAATATTTTTATTTTAATTGCACACAAGTGTGTGTACCATATACCTATTTTAAAAACTTATGTTGAAAGGGCAGCTGATAAAAATAAAATAATATAAGTACAACTATTTCTATTTTATAGGGTTAAAGATTATCTAAATATATAAATGTTATAAAGATAAGATTATATGAAAATTAAAACTAAGTAACAATAAAATTATAATATTAGTCTTACATACAAATTATTAATAGCATATTTGCATATTTGTTCGATTTATATAAAATCTATACTAGGTATTTAAAAACTATTTAGTTCATTCGAGCAAAATTAGTTCAGCTAATCACCCAGGGGGTATATCGGGCAACGCACGCTGCAGGCTGCTCCATTCTCACGTTCAAACCAGAGTTGCAAAAAAACAGATTTTTTTTGAATACGCAATGTTTGTTTTGTTTTTTTTATTTTAATCAATGTTTATGTTTAATTCAATGTTTTTTATTTCACACACTCCACTATGTTTTTTTCATGTTTAAAACATTGTTTTAAACTTTTTCTATTATTATTTTTTTATTTCATTCTGAATTAGTGCTTGACTACTTTCCACCTGATGGTAAGTGGTTAAGTAGTCGTAGATGGTAAGTCGCACTAATTCAGTAGCCACCTACTCACTCTTGCTTTGATGACACCCATATTGTAACATGGCTTCTCTTTCTCACTGAATTTGATCTCTACTGGCCCGAGGATTCGGCAGGTATCTCTACAACAGTGCTGTTGTCTGCGTACCCATAGATACCGGGTATAAGCAGATCATTGATATGCAGCAAGAACAAGGTTGCAGAGAGAACAGACCCCTGAGGAACCCCTGAGTTGATCTTTAAGGGTTGTGATGAATAACCCTCAACCACAACTCTAAGTGATCGGTCGGTCAGGAAGTTAGGTCGGTCGGTCAGAGATATACCGTAGGCTGAAAGCTTGCGTATAAGGCTAGCGTGCCAGACCCTGTCAAAGGCCTTTGAGACATCGAGGGACACGGCAATCGCCTCCCTGCTTTGCTTAAGTGCTTCGCCAAAGGTGTGATTGGCATACACTAGAAGGTCCCCAGTCGACTGATTCCGGCGAAACCCACATTGTCGATCACTGAGGAGATCATTCTGATCTAGATATGCCATTAGACGACTATTCAATATACGCTGCATAATCTTGCAGAGTATGGAGGTGATTAAGATCGGACGATAATTGGCAGGGTCGGCACGGCTACCTTTTTAGGGCACTGGTTGATTTAGGCACTATTCAAGTTCTAAGAGAAAGACGGTACAGACTTGTCAATATCGGAGACAACTCGGGAGCACATTTTTGTAGCACTATCGCTGGTATAAAATCAGGACCACTGGCTTTATTCACATCTAGACGACACAATACTCTCTTGACCTCTTTATTAGTTATGGGGATATCTGCCATTGAGATTCCGCAGTGAGGTAGATGTGGTGGAGTAGCATTGCCAGTGTCTAGACATGAATTTTGGTCAAAAAGAGAAGCAAGCAAAGTCGCCTTTTTCTTTGCCGTATGAGCCAGGAATCCGTCAGGTTTTACCAGCGGTGATAGTGAGGGCCGACAGAAGTTCGTCTCGACCGCTTTGGCAAAAGACCAAAAAGCTCTGCTGCCAGATGGTTGGGCAGAGAGCTTTGCGCTAATATGTGTAATTCGATTAAGACGAGCCTTCTTTAATGTCTTTTTGTAGTGCTTGGCGGCTAAGTTAAAGGCTCTCTTCTTGGACCTTACATCCGGAGCTTTGCGGTCTCGAGCATCAACCCAGGCAAGGTAAGCCGAATGCTTACGCTTTTCAGCAAATGTACATTCGGCATTAAACCATGGGCGAGCTTTGCCACCGCATAGCTCGACGGATCGGAAGAAGAGAAGCAGACCTACCGTCAAGGAAAGGATGCAAAAAAGTGTCGCATCTCATCCCAATCTGCTGACTTGTATTGCCTTACTCGTCTAACACCAATAGGGTCGTTATCTGGTAGAGAGTAAGACGATACATATATTACCAGACAGTGGTCAGAGCTACCCAGTGGGGGTGTGCAACAGCCAACAAGATGTCGGATATTATACAAATTAGAACGCTCTGCAAACAGCGCGCTTATTTTGATATTTAAATTAAGAGTTTAATTGAATTGAATTGAATTAAAACTTAAAAGTTAGACTTAAATGAAGATATACTAGATATAGTAATGAATTATATAAATTCTTTTTATCCCACAGCCATGTATAAGTTTTTTTTTTCACTAAGTATAGAGCATATTCTTTTCCTTATATTTTAATGAATATTTATTTACAACACATGCATTGGATGTTCAACCATTGACATGGTGGCAAGCACTTAAAGATAACCTGTGCTTAGACATGAATAATTTAGCATGTCAGCTTCACACCGCAGTGGCATCCTCTGCAGGTGTAGAAAGGCTCTTTTCTCAACATTTAATTTAGTACACTCTAAACTTAGAAATCGTTTATCAATTGAGAAAACAGCCAAATTAGTTAGTATTTTTAGATTTCTAAATAAAAAAAAGTCCAGACCATATTGATGGCAAACAACAATATTTAGATTATTTAGAGGAAAGCATTTTAGAGACTAATCTGAATACTTAAATTTTAGTTCACATTAGTCTAGTCTATACTAAGAAATAAGAATAAGATATTATTAACTTTACTACATATTATAAAACAAAGTCCTTCGCCGCGTCTGTCTGTTCGTGATAAACTCAAAAACTACTGCACCAATTTTCATGCTGTTTTCACTAATGGATAAAGTGGTTCTCGAGGAAGGTTTAAGTATATAACTAGCGGAAACCGCGGCTTCGCACGCGCTAGTATAATATATTATTAAGATTCATATATTTCATTCTCTTTAAATATTTTTTTTTATTTTTTACATCAGTTTTATTTACCAATGAAACAAGTTAGTTTAAAACTTGTTTAAAACATTGTTTAAAACAATGATTGAAAACAAGTAGAAAAAAACAATGTTTTTTTTCAATTTTGTTTAAAACTTGTTTTAAACGTGATGATTAAAACCACATGTTTTTTTCATAACAACTCTGGTTCAAACCAGTTGTGCGAGTGGCCAAGCCGCATACCGATCAAGAAAGGCGCTCGCGGTGCCTTTAAGGGAAAAATAGCGTTTTTTGGCCTCCCTTAAGTATACTGACGGTTATTAGTCAGAACCAGTAAATAATGGCCGGTTACAGGAAAGCTTTGAGAGGATTTTTAACGAGGCTATCGATTCCACATGCTGTAATGAATTCTGTATCTAATATTATTTAATAACAACCTATTGACTTGAAAATGACTTCACAATGCTAATTTGTGTTATACATAATAATTGTGATGGCTTATAAAAATTAATTGTGTTATTACTTTGAACGTCCGCGCTTTAAATCACACGAAACTATATTGAATAGCTTTTTTAGTATATTATATACATACTTTATATTATATCAATTTTAGTCAACGTGACTTAGTTAATACATTCATATATTATGTGGTCACATTCGTTTAGGTTATTTCATAAGTTTTCTCCTGTCCAGTTTAAGTTAAATCCATGGAACCTTCATCATCTCTATAAAGAAATAACACACGTTTACTCTCACAATATTTCAAGTTTCAGTTGTAATTTTATATATTTATGGTTTTAAGAGACAATTTTCATCTTATTTTACATATTCGACGTAATTCCGTTATAAAAACAACATAGGTGCAAATCATTAGAATAATCAATACGATTTAAAAAATCATAATAATCCGTGTTTCTTTGTGTAAGTACCATATTTCACAGCGATTGACAGGTGATTGTGCTAAGCAGCTAGCAGTTGCTGCATATCATTAAGCGTCTGTTTTCTATTGCATAACTTATAAACCAGTTTTTATAAAATGTCAAGTAGCTATGCGAGTAATAAATAGCCAGCTGTTTTCTCGCTTTACGCCTACACTTCAATTATGGATATCAGGTTTTTCGATGAATTAATTGCCTGTCTCTCAAGTCCGGTCCAAATTTGGTCACGGTTTATACAGCAGAGGGAAAATAAGGTTAATTGCGATAAAGAACAAGTCGAATAGCAACGGTCCAACGGCGGCGCTGAATGTAATTGTAGGTATATCTGGTGAAATTAATGAATGTTTTATAACTAATTTATTATTTCACTGAATATGCATTAAATGTGAGCCTTTTTAACTGTCTGATACCACTTCTTTTAAATTTTAATGATATGCAATAAACTTTGTTAAATATAATGTAATGTGATTGTCACACACGTATGTTCTTAAATTAATATATGAAGGTGAAGAAATGAATTGCAAAACCATTACTTTTGACACGCACAACTTTATGGGTTACACCCCACCGCCAGCTGCAAAGTAGTTGACATGCGATGCGGGACGTAAAAATAGATATCACATGGCTATTCTGACCACCTGCTTGACGCCTTTACTTAGAAAACTCACTGTATACAAAAAGATAATTTATACTTTAACAAAATGTATTTAACTCCTTCTATTTTATTTTTGTTAGTACTAAAAAAACTGTTTTTTTAATGTGTCATTATGAATTTTAAATTACCTATAACTTTTTCAAAATAAAAAAAGAACAATTAAATGTTAATGATCATGTATCGCAATAAAATAATAATGTGCTATATGCAAATTGCGTGTCTAAAGTGAATTGGGTAAGTTAACATACAAGTTTAAAAATAAAAAGAAATTGTTTTTTCTTTCCTTTTAGTTGCCAAAACAGGTTACCGTAACTGGTCCGGCCCGAGGCAGTCATTCTAGTCAACTTTATAAATACTCCTTATATAAATATTTAAACGATCAATTTCCATATAATTAAAGATGTTCATAATTTATTAACAAATTAATATTTATTATAAAAACTAGATCTCATTAGATTTAAAACTAGACATATTATAAGAGTAATCTATAGGTATAATAAATTCTGAGTGGAATTAAAAATTAAAATCTTATTGAATAAGTCATTATCATTATTATTAATACAGAGGCTGAACCTATGGTTTTTAAGAGTTTTGTCCGTCTCTCTGTCTGTGATCGCATCACAAGAAAAGCACTGAACAAATTTTGATTAAATTTGGTATGATGATGGTCTTGTTATCATTGTTTCTGATATATCTATTCTGTTAAAACAACTTCTGAACAACGAACAAAGCAAGGTATATTAAATAATAAATATTTATATAGTCACAAATCGTTGAATAGTATGTAATACTTAATGCCTCGCTCGGGATTGTCCCTAGATTTAGCTCGAACGAAGCCGCGGGTTTCGCTAGTAAATGTAAACAAAAGCTTGACAAATTATATAGTAAAACCTTTCTCTAAAACCACTCTATCCATTGGTGAAAACAGTATGTGAAATCGGTGCTGTAGTTTTTGAATTTTTCGCGGACAGACAGACAGACGCGACGTAGGATTTTTTTATAATATGTAGTGATCTAATATTATTACGAATGCAATATACCTACTCGATATTTTGTATTTAATATTGTTTTTCTGTTTCTTCCAGGATCATCGCCAGAACGTGAATCCGCCGAAATTAGTAAAAAAGGTAAAGTTTTTTATATTCCGTTTTCCTTTTTCAGGGTAAATAATTCAATGGATATGTATTTAGAATGTTAACGTTCAACGATTTTAATACCAAATAGCCGGCGTACCACTATCGTCACCTTAACGCAACGTTTCATGTTTTTTTTAATGTCACATTGTACCTTAGGGTGCGCCTACTCTTGAGATTCAGATCGACATTATTATGTAATATCTATCAATTAATATAGTGAAGGTGAACGCATCCTGAATCTTTCATTTATAAAGGACAAAGATTTTTTTATAAATTTTAGCTTAATTATTGAACAGTAGTATGTATTTCAATTGCTACCACTCTAATGTTAGGTCGTGCGTTGTATTTAAAACATGTAATTTTGCATTTCAATATTATGTATTTTAAAAATATATAAGCTGTTTACCCGTTACGGTAACATTATATATATATAATGTCCCAACATATTTAAAACATGCTGATATCAACACATTTCTTATTAAAAATGTGTTATATTTGTGGACGAGCTCTTATAATAACATCTTAAACGTATTTATGTTAAAAACAAGATCAGAGTCCCTCATTTTAAATTTAAATAAGCATCTTTGTTTGTCCAAGTGGCATCTGCGTATGTAAAGGCAAAGTAATAATTCACACTGGGCAGGCTTCACAGAAGAATAAAAAATCCAGAGGTCACAGCGGACGACAAATACATTTGTTATTATTATTTCCACATCTAAATTTCAATTCTGCGAATAACGGGGTCACATCGCTCTTTATAGCTGTTTCTACATAATTCTTCTTTCTTTTTTTATATTTAAATACATACTGATACATACGTATGTGATTTTGTTCCGTTTGGTTTTACATTAATATTTAAATTTATTTGCTTTATTGCTGTTTAACGCTGAGCATTTCTCATTATAAAACTTTAAATTTATAGTTGTAACGTGCAAAAAATAACATTTACTTCCTATAATATAATTTAAAATTGTTGATAGCTCACGTCCATTGCCGGTTAGTTATTTGCTGTACATTCCACGAATCTGTATGACTAGAGCCTAGTGATCCACACAATAAATAAAACTAAGAAAAAGGCCAACTTCATCGAAGCGATAACAGGCTCCGGTTGAGATGCGTCATCACGAATCTCATGTTTATATGTAGATACCAATATAACTAAATGAATATTCATCGCACGAAACACCCCGAAACCATTTTATGGCGAAGAGAACCGGTCTGTCGATTTTTTGTTCATGTTATTTAAGTTGACTTGGGATCGTGCGTCGGGGCAATTACGCTTGTTATGGCTGCAACTTTACGATAAAATGTATTTATATTTATGAACACCTGCTTATTTATGCGTGAGCGAAGACTGGACGGATATGATTAATCTAAAACAAGTATTTATTACCGCGGGCACGTTCGTTCAATACGACAGGATAGTTTTATAGATATAGCATGGAAATGGAAATGTATAGAACATAACTTTAAATTTACACTGCCATATGGCTACGATAATGGTCTGGGATTTGAGTAGATTATTGTTCTGTTGTAGTCTACTAAAAATTATGATTAATTAATAAAATGTTAAAATCGGTTTCCAATTACTTTTGTACACTAGAAACTTGGTTAAAATTTCGCAAATGTACTAAAAATATTTCGAGTCAAGTTTAAAACCGAAATGCGCTGTAATAAAATAATCTTTAAGTCTTATTTCTTCTTTATATCTTCTTTAAAATTGTTTCGATTAAAACTTTCTATTGCAACATTGACATTGACGTATGTTAAATTAATGATGCTTTCAATTGTCAACCAACACAAAAGAATATTGTGAGTGTTACCAACTGGAACAAGACAGAGGTCACAAGAACGAGTCAGACCAGTATTTGTGGCTTATCTCGCGCACAAGAAAGTCGCTACTCGCAGTGAAAGTCCGCCGCTATGGCTAATTCGTTCGACCAATAAATACTTTTCGTGACATAACAGTCGGCCAAACTGGTTTCCATTTGCGTTATACAATTCTTTTTATATTACTATACAATAAAATGGCGTTTCTTAATAATAATAACAAATATAATAAATCAGACAAGAGAAACGTCTACCTGCTATTATCCGTTTGTGTTTTTTTTTTATAAAGTCGGGTGTTACTCCTGAATTGTAACACTTCGTCCTTTGAACAGATACTGTTATGTTTACCTGAGTGTCTGACGTGCCATTTTCATCTTTAATCTATAACAAAGAGCTGATTTTTTTGACGCTTACCATTCTCACCTAATAATTGGCCCGAAGAAAGTTTTATATTGAAAAAAAGATTATTTTATGTTTTCGTAATGTTGTTTTTGCAAAGCTAGTCGAACTAAGGTAAGCTAAGTCGGCGGCTGTACCGTTATAATTGGCAGGCCCCTGCGCTGCCAGCGCGCGGCTCGACAGTTGTCTTTATTGCATTAATGAGCCCGCATATCGAAGGGTCATCGTCCTGTAACCGGATCTTAAAACAGCCATAATATCTATTATTTAGCAAATTTTTACATAAGTAGAGAAATCCTATTATTTTGACATTTTGAACTCTATATTTCCAGTACTTATTCCATATTACTTTGCCAGACCTAAATGTAATTAAATTTACATTTCGATTTGGCAAAATACATCGAAATAAATAAATAAATTATATAATATAATCTGTAGATATTATTCTAAGAATGGGTAGAACATAATCTCTATCATAAAAGTGATAGAGTTAGGTATAATATCCCATAGACAGATATAATACAAATCATCATATTATATTGTATTTTTATACCTTTATTTATTTTTTATTTCATTCATAAATTCTTAGATAATAAAATCAAATTGATTTTTATTATTGATATAAAACAGAATCATGTTTATGTGTTATAATATTATTTATTTTATGAAGAATAATAATTTTAGTCGAGGCTCATAAATAATATTTGTAATTACAAATATGTATTAAAATTTCAACTTAACCTTCTTGGTAAATGTTTTAGTAGTTTTTTTTCTTCATTTTAATAAAACATAATTATGCATATGAATATGTATCGTTAAGAATTAAGATACGAATATTTCGATCACTTAAATATAATATGTAAAAATAAATATAAAAAAGGAATGTTTACTACCTAATTTTAAAAATATAAGTATTTATATTAAACTACTAGTTTATCTTTAGATTTGCTGTTTCATTGAGATATTTGTTGTTGATGACGTAAATCACGAGCTCTTCTATTTGCAACGTTAGTAAATATGAATTTTCCATTGCTTAACCAAACTCGTTTTGTTGCTTAATGCAAAACTTAATCAGTTCTATTCAATAAAATATAGATAAAGATAGATTTTTATTATAGAATATTTATAATCACTCACATTACACTAATAATTTTAATTAGTAGCGATAATAATTATGAGATCCAACGGCAAAATTCACAAACATAGTATGAATTAATTCATTTGCCAAAAGTTTTTTACAGATCATTTAAAAAATAGTTTAAGATTAGTTCCTCAATCTTAATATGTACCTACTTATTTTTAACATGGTTCAGGGTCGGAATGGCGGAGTGTCTTTTAACGACGCCGCCGCACCTGCGACTGGTCAAGCGAGTCTACTTCGCCTGTCTAGTTTAGTTATGAAACGTTTAATGGAATCGTGATTTTATTTTATTTCTTGCGCAATCATTCCTAACGTAGTCCTCTATAACATCTTACATTGAACTCTTTTATTAATCTCAAACTATGTAGGTACACTACTATCAAAGTATGTACCTAAAGTGTAAACATATCATTGTAGGTAAGTAGTATGCAATGTTTTCGCCGGAAACTTTTAATTATACTCAGAATCAGCGGTTTGAATTTTTAAATATCAATTTACCTTAAATAAACAAAAAATATAAATTTCACAGTTTGTAGTAAGTAGGTGATATAACTACAATTCGAGTTACGTATTTTATACACTTTTATTATGACTAGGTATTTTAAAAAGATTTCGCCACTTCAGAGAAAGTGATTTGATCAATTAATACATGAATATTGAATGTTCAGTGAAGACGTTCATATCCGTTGCATTGACCGCATAAAACTGAAAAGCGTTGATAAAGTTGATAATCGATTATTCTGTGATGACTCGTGATATCATGGTATTTCGTACCTAGTTTCGAGGTGCGTTCATATTGAATTTATTTAATAGATTGGAAACGAATCAAATGTATCCAAGATGGCGGCTCGCGGCCGGTCCCGTCGCCACGATCTGCTTCGGAGTGTAGGCGGCTACTTTCTCCTAACGGCACCCGCTCCTTCCCCTCGCTCACCGCACGAGCAATTCATCTGCGGAATCACAATCATTACGCGATTTATGTCGTGAGTCGTGAAGTAATAATATCTTAATTATTGAACCTATATCTTATAAAATTAGTTTATTTGCATTAACAAATTATTCTCTATGAAAAAATAAATTTATTTAAAAACAATCATAAGATGAACTTATTTATTACATATTTATTAAATCTCAGTGAAGCCGAATGGCAACTTGAACTACATTAGCGTGATTTAATAACCATTATGCTTACATGACGTAGAATAGCATTCCTCCAGGAAAAGGCTATAGCGGCATTAGTAAGCCCGACGAGATCATCTCGCCCCGCGGGACTCACGAATCAAAGGCCAGGCCACGATCTTTATTCCTCTTACTTTAGCGTCGACACGAACTCTTTGAACGATGTGCTCATAAATTTAATGGAATTGGATGGATAACTACACTGTTTGTGTAGTCTATAAAATTATGTTATTGAATCTGTGTGCATACGAGAATTTTGCGTCATAGACATTTTAAGTAAACGTGTCGAGAGATACGACTATATAGTATATACCTAAACTAATGTAACAAGTCTGCTAATGCAGAGTTTATGTCTTTGGCATATACCTATATCTACTTTAACTTAATCATATAATTGTTTTATGTAACCAATATTGATACAAATAGGCGTACAATTAATAGTTTGTATAAATTATACAAGACTGGTTACAATATTTATGTAATTATACACTTATAAAGTAGATGACTAACTGTAGCTCGTAATGTATAAGTGCGATTTTTACGACCTTTACATTTTAGCGAAGAAAGTGTTTGGCGGCGATCCAATTCAATTCTGATGTTCTCGGAACTGCATAGACATGCAAGATCTAATTGAACAAATGATTCTATTTTATTATTAGGTCTTTTATCTTCAGAATGTTGAAAATGTCACGCACTACTTGCAAATATACAACCTATCATTTTAAGTACGTTATTATAATATTTAAAGTGTTGTAATTAAAAACACACAATAACATCTATTCAAGCATTTATACAATACACTTATAATACAAGTATCGATTTCGTTTCGTCGTAAAAAATGCATTGTACCTACTATGGAAAGCTTAATCACATAGCGTGAAGACAAAAAAGCTACAGCACAAAAACGCGCGACCACTCTGGTCGATGCTCACTGGTTACGCTCACAACTTGCATTATTCCAGTATATGAAATGGAACGCACATGTGTGGCAGATGTTCAGGGTTCTTTTTTTCAAATGTATTATTACGTCCCCTCCACCCTCACTTCGCCTACGCCACCCCGTTGAGCAGTCAGTGACCTCTTTTTGTCGTTTCAGGGGGCACTTTGTCTGCGTTTTTGACCTGTTTCGTTACATAAGTAGGTTGTAATCTTTCTTTTTAGTACGCTTGTGCTTGAACTGTATTTAAAACGAATTGTTACTAATCGACGGACAAACATTACATTACTTTTGCTTTACTTGTTTGAGCTAAATATACAATATGCCACGAAGTGACACGTAAAAGGTTAACTTGTCAAACAAAACAACGTCAAGTTCGTAATAAACAAGGTAAATTAATTGGGAACTCCCAGTTTCTATTTCATTTGTTATTTGAAAGTTTACTTTTTATCATAAGTATTGAAACTATAAACAGTTCAATAATAATAATCTTTATTTAATTATTTATATAAGGTTATTTAATATAATAGAATTTTATGACATAATATAACACGAGTTTTTGAACTCATAACTAATTGAATGTGAATTTTCGGCATAAAAGTAATTTATAAATTGCTGTAAACTTTATGTGGACTTTAGTCATCTTTTTAATGATATCGAGTTGCTGTCGCTCGATTTGCTACTTTACAAGGCAGGAGGCGATTCATCTCTTATTTATACTCGTTTGACTTTCAAAGGTGATATTTGTTTACTGAGAAGCTGTGATACCTTTTACTTCATAATTTAAACATGTGATGAAAGATACAATAACATTTTTCTTAATGTTTTTGTCTTATATATAATTTTTGAATTATTTGAGATTTTTATTGTTAATTTGTTTTTGAACAGATAAAAATAAGTTCTTATAAGTAAATACCTATTTCAAAATCTAAAATTTATGTAGTTTACTTTTCGATAAAATGTTTACGCTATAAGCTCGAGTTAAAATACCATTGCATATATCGAGCAGACCAATCTCCTTTGGCATTGTGTTTACAAATTCTGTGGAATTGAATCGAGTGCGCGCTAGTATTTGTAAACAGCAGTCATCGGGAGCGGCGTGCATGGCTTCGAAAATACTTCAAACAGGAATTGAATCCACGCCAACTGGTGTGCGCAGACGGCGGCTCGCGCGACATTCGGAAACGGAACGTTTTAACCTCCTTCATGTTTTATACATAAGTACATATGTGAATAATGTAGGTCTACATATTTTATAAAAATTTTGACTTTGATAAGTCACACCATTAAATACATTGTTAATTGCTGTGTAATAATAAACGTTATTATGTACCTACGGTAGTGTTCATTTGTAATTTAATTAAATTATTAATAAAGTTCTAACACTGTAGATTTCACTTCTCGCAGCTCATCCTATTTTTGATCCGTATAACCTATTATCATACAGAAATTATTCAATATCTGTGTAGTAGTTTTCACTTGATTGTTACCAAACAGATTGACAGAGCGGCAGACGGACTGACTCAGAATTTTATCATACTACATAGATTTCGCTTTTTCTTTTCACGTGGCTTAGAGATTTGCGGAAAATATAATTGTTATTGAAAGCTAAGTATTTATGAAATATATTTTTATTGTTGGCAGTCGCGACTGTGTTCAATGTGCACCGCCTGTATTCTATTAACCTTGCCGGCATCGTACGACGTCGACTATCGCCAATAAACATGATTGATTGCGCACCGCTATTTGCACAATTGCCGATTAAACTGTACATGACAAATATGCAAAGGTGGTATTCCGTAATAATGTCAATTGTTTTATTTTCAAACTCACTTTTATATTATTATTTATCATAATAGTTTAATATGTTAAATGTATTGTAATGTGTATAGGTAAATTTTGTCAATTTAAACGTACTCTATGACCTCTAAATGTCCTTTACGAAGTTCTATCAAAACTATCTCGTATACGTTAACATTACTTTGCAAATAACAGTTTCCTACAATATCTTAAGTAAAATAGTTATCTCGTGAAGACAACATTATTTTAGAACAACGTTATTTCTTAAATTTATTGTTATGTTAACACATATTTTGCTACGAATCCCATTAAATGCGTTCACAATTTATAAATAATGAAATTTATCTTGAAAACTGGTGAGTGTAAATATCGGAATGTTTTGTTATTTGCGCTTAGACCGGCGATCGAATGTACGCGGATGTGGAACGGTATGCATCAAGTTCGCTCATACATCGTCTTTATTTATCGCTCTCCCGGGTGACCTATTTTGATCCCGCGGCTGTGATCTGTTGCAGCAATATGGTGCTCCGCATTCTACATGTCATAGCTTCAATATTCTACAAACAGCTCGCAAATGTAAAGTCAGAAATAATAATGCTACACGCTTAAACAACTTTCCTTTCAACTTCATAATAATACCCATATGTGACGGCAACATTTGTGTAAACAGTTCATTTTAACAATATCTTATTTCTTGTTATTTTAACATTTAATAACGTGCATGCCACATCGACGATGTTGACATTTTAGTGTATAATATGTACGTTGCTACCTCTTTTCTGTGTCGCATAACCAGTTCTCTCAGTCACGCACCTGGATTCGTAGAAATAAACAGTTGATTGGATTTATATTCCTCACACGGCGCCATTACTGCCACAATGTCGTCTCGAGCTGACAGTCAACCGACAAAAATTATTTCTTCTCAACCGTGCTGTGCGTCTTTCACATGGCTTTCCTGTTTCTGACCACCGTTAGTGCAAATATCGTTAATTGGCACCAATACCAGTCGCTACCGGTTCTACATTCACTTTTCTCAGCTACAATTTACAAATAAAATGTTTTATATACTTATGACCTAAATCAAGGTTATTTGCGTACAGATTTTCACTTCCAAGGAGTGTACAGTGTTCTCACTGTCTAAAGACTCCCGCAGGCATTAATCAACGCTGTCAGTAACCGTAACCGTCTCCGGGGGATTAGCCGGCGAGATATTCTATTCTCCGGCCGTAATTAATCGCTTTTGGCAAATAAATGCTAGTGCGGGCGGACGCAAATAGGTTTTGTGATGAGTCTATGACGTAATTTTGTAATAAAAGCGTATATTGCTTGAACGTTTTCATTTGTTACCTATTTTTTTTATTGAATCGTAAGCGTTTATAAGTATGATAAAGTTTGAATTATTCTGTTTAAATGTACGACTTTTTTTCTGTGTAATAGAGCGTCAGTAGGTAATAACAATGCAGTTGTAGACGTCGTCACACAGTGGAAATTTGTGGGTTTGTACTCACGTTATTCCTTGAGAGCTAATATTCGAAAAGTTGTTTGTAATAAATATATAATATGTTATATTATAATTATCACGTGTCAAGAACCTTGGCATTTAATTATGTTTGATTTATGAACGCCCACCTGAAGACGATGCCCTTTGCCTATTTGATTAATTAGTGGATGGATACATGAGAGCTAGCTACTACTTGATTATTATAAAATGTTATTAGAAAGCACTGCTTCCGCTCTTAGTTACATCAAACGGTAAAAAATTAATGCTTCAGAACGGTAATGCAACAATATCAAGCCGATCTTGATATAATTTGCCGGATGAACATTAATTGAATGTGCGGTGGAACCAGTTCGGCGAGTAAGCTCGTTACGGCGAAGATATCGTAAATTAAACATAATTTTATGTATTTAGTGCATTAGGACCTGTTACACCATCCAAGCAATTGAATATCGCGATTAATACATGGAAATTTTGCAAATAGTATTACCCATTCTCACGTTCTTTGAATTTAATGATTCCGGTTTATGTGAATTTATTATCGATTTCCCGTCGTTAGAATAAATGTTTATTAATAATTATTATCTATGTTTTAGTATTTTTTAAATAATATATAGAACATTTCTAGTGGATACAAAATTATTTATTTCTTTTGAATTCCATTTGAATTCCATGGATTTCATGGAAACTTAATTGTTTGTTTGTTGATTAGTTCATATATTTATTGCAAATATTATGTATATAAATACTAAGATGGCTTTATTATTATTTTTGGTGTAAATAGGTAAACAAAACATTTATTTTTTTAAATAATGTTTCTCGTTATCAAAGTATTTGCATATTTCATTTAAAATGTAAGTAGGTATGTATCTACATATTTACAAGGTCACTTAATGTAGGTAAAAAGGTAAATAAAGGTATGTTTCATATTCAATTAGGTATATCTAATTGAAAAAATGTATTATTTATAATAAAAAGTAATACAAATAAGTAACTAGATTCGGAATATTTAAATAATATTTTTGTAGAATTCTATGTTTCTGTTTATATTTTCCTTTTTATTTTATTTTAAATAATCTTTATAAAATTAAGTATCCATATCTATTGGGTTACAAAAATAAATAAAAGCAAAGTTGTCATACGAATTGCGAAAATAGTGGTCATCATTTTTTTAAAACGTTTAAGTTATACGAATAAAAAGGATACCTAATGTAGGTTAAGAAAGTGAAGCCGCAACGGCGTCTACGGAATACGAAGGTAAGGCTGTCCCGTTCGTTGCGCAACTTGTCTATGGATAAGTAGAGTGCGGACATCATGCCCGTCACGCGCCGCGACTCAATGCTAATAAAAACCCAATAGCATCAGTACTAGACCTCTCCTTCCCCTCTTCACGCTTCGATTGCTCCATAAAAAAGAAGCGACCGATTGAACTGGCAGAGATCTCCTTTGATTGGTTTGGAATAGCCATTAAAGAACGAAAATGGTTATACTGGGTGACCAACGAAGTCATTGGGACGTAAAAATGAAACTATCATGATCGTAAATCGCACTACTGTAAATGTAAAGGAATGCTACCTTACTACAGTCACTCTGGCCTACTTAAAACTTGTAGATTTTCGCATGATAACGTTGGCCTTGCCGTTTTAACTGAATTGGCATTTAAATTGAATGTATTGCGATCAAATTTACTCTGCGCAATTGGTTAACCGGTTAGAGTAGTATACAATACAGTATAATATACTAGTCTGTAGACGAGATTATAAATTACTCATTACTGGTATTCGATGCACGACTCTCGTTGCCTTTCTCAGCGAGTTCAATGATTTTTAAGATATATGGAGATTAAAGAATAATATCGCATCACACTTATTAATCATATATTGATAAGTTCAATTGAATATTTATTTAAATATGTTACATAAATAGGTATGTGGTACACAAAATTTAACTCATTAAGTTAATTAAATCTCTGGGAACTAACTGAATGAGGAAATTTATGGAAATATCCACACTGCACAGTTTGATGAATCGCTATTGATTGAGATCAACTTCAGCTGATATGATATAATAAAAGTGATCGTCAAAATTCTAAACAATATCAATCGATTTATAAAATTACAAAAAAGATTCCTTAGTTGATTTATTGTGCGCATGCCAATTTAGTTACATTTTATATCTTTATATCTACATTTAATTGAAGCTAATTTTTTCCAACGTAAAATATGTAAGTATATTAATTAAAGCGCCTGAGTTTAAGGAAGTAAAAAAAAGGAACAGGAGGTAAGGCTAAGCCTTATAAATATGAAACTATGCTAATGTATACCTTTTTATATACAAAATATTCAAATAATATGTTTAAAGTACTAGCAATTCCCGCGGCTCCGCCCGCGTTATGATTACTATTAAAATATAGGGATTTGTGGTGGAAGGATGAAAACTTAGGGTTATATGTATTTTTTAATTCGAAATCATAAAAAAAATGTCTAATAGCCTTTATCACTTAGGGGAATAAAAAATAGCCTACGGCCAGACGTACCAAATATACACAAGTGGAGTTCGATAACAAACACTGTGACACGAGATTTTTATATATTAGAAGATATTCATTCATATTTCTGAATAGAATAATAATAATTTGCTACCCACCCTTACAATGCTTTTATATCTTACATCAATGTTTTCTTTTTATACGTGAATCAAACTGAGTGGGGAAAGGAAAAGGGTTGCTATATACACTTTATGGACCCTCTTGCCACAAGCGAAGGGTTGACGTCTACACAGTTGTTCACCTGTTTAACTGACGTAATAAAAATAAACCTCTACTCCTCAGGAATAAGTGGCAATTTCGCTTGACATTGAATTAATAACTATATTTTTTGCTTATCGTTAGTCATCTGTGCGTGCCCTCACTTGTCACATTTTGCTCTCTTGTACAGTTTACTGTCTTAATTCTTTTTTAAATGTACATTAATTGTAGGTACTTCTTATGGAATACAAAAGCATGTATGATTGAAGTTCAGTTTATATAAAAGTATACATGGATTATAATCTATTTTATAATAATATCATGAAATTAAATAAAAAAAATTACTTATAAAGTGTTTTCTATTGTAATAATAACAATTGTCCGCGACTAAGATGTTAAATGCATTCAATATTTAGTGAAATTTGAGCACGTGAAAGAGAATCATTCACGATAAAAGAAATCAGCTGCTCGGAGGGGCGGCTTTTGTGAGAATAAATAAAGTTAGGGATGTTTAAGTCGACGAGCGCCGAAACCTTCGGTTTCCATGGCAATTGCCTGGGAGCGGAAGCTTATACCGTTATTAGATTAGACAGCCGAGACTACGAGCGACGATCAAAGACGCGACTATTTAATAAAAGATAAGATTCATGTTTACCAAACATACATTACTTTATTGATAACATATTTTTTTTTTCGGAATCTTTATCAAAGTAATTCTGTTTTCGTAACACATTTTAGCATATTTATACGTCAGATAAGAACTTTTTAATGAAATCGATTAATGTTCATGATAAATTTGAATTACGAAAGCATCGATCATATTTCGATGTATTAAACCATTTCGGAAAACATTAAGTTCGTGAATAATGAATATTTTAAATGAATATAAAATATTCATTCAATATTTATTTTATTCATCTTTATCTTCAAAACTATATTCGTAAGAATCCCAGCAGATTGATTCAATTCATGGGTACAAAGTAAACAGCTGAGAATATAAGAGGCAGGGGCGGACAACTTTCAATAACTCCCCGGGCTTTTCTGCAATTCTAAAGCGTCTGATTTTTTGACCTTCACGCTGAGGGCGTACTAAAAATTAAACATTACAACTAGATTTTCTATTTTAGATTACTTTATCTAATAGTCATACTATTTAAGTTAGATATAAGCTCCCTTATCTATCTCTTTCTTCGTATCTCACTAGAATTATGTACTAAGTTATTAAAACCTATCAACATCACTTAAAATTCTTGCCAAGCTGTAGAAAGATAGCAGTAATACTTTTATTTGTAAAATTTGGCAAGAGCAAGACTGCGGCACTACGTATTTTAAATGTTACATACTCGTACATTCAGTGGATATCCGATAAGGGTGAGCGTAACGTGTCGAAACATTACTTGGCATGAATCCAAATTACCGGCTAGTAGGTGGTGTGGGTAGACTGCATTTTCTAAGGAAAACCCTTGACAACCTGCAGTTGCCTGTTAATAACGAGCGCTTAATGCGGCTGTTTTGAATAAGCTAGGGAGGCCACCCCCATTATGGGAGATTTAGGCAGGCTCCGCTCTGTGATGTATGGCCGTGTCTCGACATACAGTCATTACGGTGCGGTTGATATTGACGTATGAAGTGCATTTTAACTATTGTAAAATACAGTATTGATAGGCTTGAATCAATGTTTTTTACTGCTTTTATGAATACATAGTCATGTTACAATGGGATTTTGTGTTTTACGTTTATTAATTTTGTAACAGACTAATAACTCTTGAATAACCACTTGAAGTACAACGAAATGTTGACAATGTCACTCAGGCCTTTTATCTATTTTACTATACCTATTTATTAAATATGGACAAGCCGATGAACAAACTTTATTTTCTATTTATAATATTACTAGCGATCGGGCTCGTCCCAAGATTCAGCGCGAGCGAAGCCACGGGTTTCACTAGTAAATATATACAAAAACTTTGACAAATTATATATGTACTTAAACCTTCCTTGAGAACCACTCTATCCTACTCTATCCCTTGGTGAAAACAGCATGAAAATCGGTACAGTAGTTTTTGAGTTTATCGCGAACAGACAGATAGACAGACGCGGTGGAGGACTTTGTTTTAAAATATGTAGTTATATTTATTTTAGTCCATTCTATATATAATAAATTTTATGTGCAATAAAGTATATAATAATAATAACTTATTTATATTTTTCTTCAATAACATAAATCTACATTTATTTATCAATGATCTTTTTACACAATGACACAACGTAATTCCAAGGAATCTAGAACGGTTACGGTGTCCGATCACGACTTTATTATCTCGGTTATTTTCCGTAATATTTCCTTATTAATTAAAGACACAATTGTCTGGATTTATGATAAAAAGACGCGCAAAGTATTTTTAAGGTATGCAACATACATAATATCGTTTTACAAAATATTTTTTCAAGAAACTTATTTGTTATTTATATGAATGTTATGTAACAAGGAGGAAAAGTTAAAAATAAATGTTTTAAAGTTCTTATAATTCTAAATGTGATTAGAATATGCATAAGCGCATAATTATGTAAATGCTTGCAAATGTTTTCTGTTTCATGCTACGTATGGAAACTATTTAATAATAAGTATAAAGTAAACCACTTACAATTAACGTTACTGTGTAAAGTGTAAGAGAAGTATAATAAGATACTACTTTGTAGCTCATTTGTTTTGATAGAAAGGGACAATAAATGCACAGTTATTATTGATGAGAAATCTGAAAACAAGAAGCGTAGTAGTTGTTCTTTGCTGACGAGGTAACCTATTATATTATTGAGACTTTCAATTCCCACACGTAAATATCGCATATAAATGAAAAAGCTACCTGCACGAGAACATTTATAAGCTGCAAACGCGCACGCTATTCTTGTTGAGTGAACAAAAAAAGTGCAAATTATAACAATGGGTAGTTCGACGCCAGGAAATGTGTCTGCATTGCTCAGCTGTCTTCAAACGGACGAAAAATATATCAATGAATGATGTCTATAGATATTAGATATAGGGATCAAGTAATTTTTTAATATTAAAACTCGTGAAGCATGAAAATCATAAAAACTATAAACACTGTATTAGATATATACTATACAGTGAAAAATAGTTGTAGGTTATGCATGTGAGTGCGTCAGCTCGGCCTGTGTGTTGCGGTCGCAGGCAGACGCACGGGCATGGTATTACATTTCATATTATTATAACTCTTCGTCTGCCGCCATTGCCGGGGCAAGCGGCTGACTTTCATCCGTAATGAGCGCTTTGCCGAGGGGCTCGACCGCAGAGTATCAACGTAAAATTGAGCCGACAGACACCTCTATGATATATTCTTATTATAGTGCTGTAATTACATTGTATGATTACTAAATATTATTATTTTCACTAATATACAGCGCAAAATAATTTTCGTATACTTTAATGATGATACTCGCTATTTAAGCGTTAGAAATTAGAACACGTACACCGATAAAATTACCATGATAAACATGTTTGATCTTTTTTCATACATAACATTATATATTTCGTATTGTAAATATACTAATGATTACCTAATATATATTTTCGTTAAAATGTTATCTAAGACTGACAGGACAAAGCTTGATTCACTAATTAGTGGTATCTTTATTAATGATGAGTCTCTCAGTTCAAAAGAAAAGACTTGATTACAATTATTTCGCACAATGGTCGTGTGTGAAAGTTCCACGCGGGCCACATGTATTGTGCTATTTAATTTATTATGTTATTACACCGCCTCATGCTCTATTTACTTAATCGGTAACAATAGAAATTAATAACGACCACTTTGTTATTAAGCGCATGCAACGCATTGCATTGATGAGTGTTGCCAATTGTACGCAAAACATTACGTGACTACGAGTATACTGCATCGGAGGAAACAAATGACGGAAAAGCTAATTTCTGTTTAAATGATTAGTTATGAAGCTACGACGTATATATCAAAGGGTATTAATATTCACGCAACGCGCGGTTGGGGCAAGCAGGTTCTACAAAATGGCTGCCGGAGGCGCGGGAGCGCAGTTCAGGCGAGTCGTGACCGCCTGGAATCCACGCGTTCACTCGAACCCTCATCAATTATGCATGAATGCGGCCGAACGCCAATGTTTACTCTCCATGAGACAACAATTTATTACGTCCTATGGTTTTTGACAATCGATCTTTCATCTGTTTATAATGTCCTTCTTGTATATGAAATTGGAAAAATAGAAGTACTTATATTAATTGAAAGGAAACTAAACTTTATACTTGGCACGACTTAAAAGTTAAAACCCGTTTTTGCGCCTACATTACATTTATTCTAATAAAAAGAGTAAACAATAATTTTAAAAAGCAAGTTAAAATCGTTTTTATTTGTTTTTATAAATTAGAGTGTATATATATATCTTTATCAAATTGTTGTTATTATAATACATATATCGATTTCAGCGAGTTAGCGCAACTTCCATAAAATGTCAACATGATTCATCATTATTGCATCACACAGTGGGTCGTCAAATTAATTCAATCGTAATATCTGTGTAACGCCTTCGCAGTACGCAGCTGTGTTGGCTATCGATAACGCTAAATAATAATATGCCTTATTGTTCAGAATCGTCTCATATATGGCTATTAGTGCTGTAAGCGGTTTCTAGACGGGCAAGGAATTTTATAGTGATATACCGTAAATTCTCCCACGCGGTGTTGTCGTTGTCAGGAAATTGCGACGCCTGTGTAAGTCTACATCTTTATGTACATATATGCCACTCGCTTTGTAATCCCTTGCGATAGAGCATCCATTATACACGTGGACGTAATAACGTTATTCATTACACAAAGACTTAATTATTATTTATGTTAATGAGCAGGTAGGTACATAGGTACGTATGATGATCAATGTTATTATTCAATCCTTATTTAATTAGATTCAATCCTCAGAAATTATAATCTCAATGTATAATATATTATTTAAACTTTTGGTTGTTATAAAAATATTTTGCTCATGCTCATTGTCGCTATCGGAGTTATTAGCATTATTTAGATAAAGCTTGTTCAAACATATAGAGTGGGTTTGTTATCAGCTGCTGCAACCAGGTTATCGACTGTTTCGTGTTTGCGTTTCCTATCTTTCATTCTCGTTGTGTGTGTTATCAAAACCTATCTACGGACATAGCGTGATAACCGCTTATTTTTAGGAATTACTGTATAAATGTGCATATGTTACTACTATGTATATACTATATAGTCACATGAGATTTATATAATACCAGCCATTAACATTCCTTCAAGATTTTACTTAATAGACATTCAGTTATCTTTTACAACTGTCACTGAGCAATTAAACGTATTTAGGTAGACTTACGAGTAATCTCGTAGTTGCGGCATTTGTTTTGAAGGTAATTTAAAAACAATTTATTATTCCTTATGCATTGTATGTACGCTACGCTAACATGATTAGCACAAGGCCAAAACAGATACGTGACCTCCTTGCATGTTTTGACAAAAACTTCGCAAGAATTTACATATCAAATTTACACCTTTCTAGTAGGTAAAATGATAGAAATATTATAAAATTAGTTAGCAAACATTACGTATTGTCAAACCAGTTAAACTATTAGTTTTAGTAAAATACATAAATTATTATTAATCTGAACATTTGTTTCATTTCTAACAAAAACAAGCAAAAACTTTGTACATGTGTATGTGTAGAACTATCATAACACGTTTCGAAGAAGTAAGCGGATATGATGTTAACTCAGCATTTAATGATAAAACTGAAAGCAATTTATATGACACTACGAATAGTTGGGTCTCTGCCAAATCGTTCGCAAGTCGTTAATACGGCCGACATGTTGGTCAACGATCGATATCTGTTTATGTTGTTTAAAATTGTACGACTTTATATTTAGACCGGTATTTTTATGATTACATACGTATTAATATATTTCGATCGATATCAAAAATATTTAACTTTAGTAAATTTAGTATTCGAAATTATGTACATATTTGTTATTTATCGATGAAGGTAATTAAATGTAGTATAGTGGGTACATACTACATTCTAATGAAGATGTTATTATAAATTCTAAAATGAAGTGTCTATTGACATTTGAAATGTTAAGAAAGTATTAGTCTCTATTGAATTATGTAATTAGACAATAAAACAATAAAGAGTGTTTTTATATTATATCTTTCCATGTGTTGTCTACGATGTTATCTCCAAAAACTTTCCTTTATTTTTGTATTTTGTACAGTACAGTAGGTACTCATTAGACGATGACAATACTGTTGTTGTATTGTTATCAAAAATACCGAGCTTTTCAGGAATATTTTTGTTAAGATTGGCTTATCAGATAATACGATATTACGAGTAAAAACACTTCTTCTATATGAATTATTTATTTAATTATATAATATTTTATGAAAAACGTTCAAGAAACGATTCCAACAAAAAAGTTAAGCTATTGCCAGTAATAAAGTGGTAAATGAGGGACATTTTATTCGATTTAATTTAAAACATGTAAAAAAACTATTTATGCTTGTAAATTATGCGAAATTAGTAGATTACCCGGTGTATCGTGATTATCAACATCTGCCCTTCCTGTAATGATATCGTTGACTAGTACACTTTGATAGGAGATAGGACGGGTGCTTGCATCGTCAGGTGCGCTGGGCGCGGGGGGCGCCTCCCTGTCCATCCCTCGCCTTCACACCCGCATTGCCGTTCACTTGTTGCTACGTTGTGCTACGTCGCCGTCGTGAGACCGGCGCGCCCGACCCCCACCCCTCGCCTCCGACCACCGCGGCTCAGTTCTTTGTGCGCTATCGAAGCTTTTGCACGTCTGTATTACTCGTAGCGAACAATTTTAACACGGTCGTGATCTTTATACATTCATATAATATACGTAGCATAGCTGATTTGTGCAATGTGTGAACAGTATAGGTAAACGCCTGGTTGCTTCGATTTCCTGACCGCATTCAAGGACACAACTGAGTGGATTGGATTGCTTTAAATTTTCAACGGTCTTCGAGGATCCTTTTTATAGCTTGGATATTTTTGTGATAGTCACTTTGAGCATCGGTGATTCGCCCGCTTTTGTTGAAAGGAAGTGTGAGAGGTTACAAGTGTTTAAGTGCTGCTGAAGATATTTTTAGTTAAAGCAGTATAACAGTGTTTTGAGACCACTTACCTAGTAAGTATTTGAATTGATATTAAGACCTTAAAATATTATTTTTTTATAAGATTAATTGACGAAGCTGGCGTGGCGTTGTTACGAGACTAGAACTATCCATTTTAACGATCGCACTGTTATTATAAGTGTTCCCATTAAACCTCTCGTAATGTTATAGTGCAATAAAATAAATTTTAAATTACAATTTGTATATTGTCCAAAGAAAAACTATACGAGTAAAAGAAAATGTTATAAAATAACACATTATATAGGTAATTACGATCATACTGCAGTATGTACTACATTAAACATTTAGACAACGATTGCTATAAAATATATGCCACGTAGAGTCATGTTCTAGTTGACCTTTAATCGGCAATGTTATCGAATGCTCCGTTGTTCATTGTTAACCTCCGGCACGCCATTCGGGTTACGCTTATCGCTATTGTTTATTAAACTTTCTAATGACCCGCACTCTGCAGTCTGCACATGTTTCAATTTTAATTATATTTCATTGTTCTTACTTCTAGTATGCCTTTCAATTATGTTCTGACACTTTTTTACAACTTTACTAATTGGGGAAGTAAGTATCAAGTTGTAATCATCATAGGTACCTACATGGGTTTTATTTGAAACCACAATGTAATTTCGCAGAAATATAACTGTTCGACGAAGTCTCACCGCGATGTTATTTTATTTAGTGTAATATGACTCAACACTTACGAGTGCCTACGCAGTTGATATTGAAATATTTATCATAATAATTTATATAATGCTTATAAAATCAAACGCTTGAAATAAACCCACAAAATTATTAAATGGTTTTTAGGAAGAAATATCCATTTTGTGAGTTTCTTTCGCAACGCAAGTACCTAAGTTAAATCGTTCTCGTCTTGGGCTGTAACATAACATGCTACCATACCAGTTTCAGATACCGTTTTAGGCATTATACCATTTACATATTATCATAAGTAATAATAATAAATACGTAGATACTTACTTGGTATGATGTACATAACATTACATTATTAGTAAATAGTAATGGTAACAATGCATAAAGTGATAAAAAGAGAATTCTACAATTGCATATTATACTGTATAGCTTAACTATTTAGTCGTGCGTAGCTCTTTTTAATCGCGAAATAGATCATCAGATTGATGGATATAGTTTCTACAATAAAACGATAAGAATTTTTATACAGATAGCAAAATAAAAATACTAAGGACTTGTGTAGTACAGTGAGGGCAAGAAATGTCGCCAAATATATTTATGTCGTGGCCCATACAAAGTAATGCATTGCGCAATTACCTACTTTACGCGGTGCGGTCGTCGTAGAGTCGTGATGCAACTACGAAACCATAATACCTTCAAGGTAGTGCATTACCAGTCACGATATCTGATACGTTGGCCGATCACGATCACTTTTTGCCGAGTTGAATAACACACTTAGAGAGGAAATTACACACGGAAGCTCGCGATAGATAGAGTATCGATTCGAAGAATTTAACGAGCCGTACCTACTTATAGTAAAATCACTTTATCACAAGTTATATTTATGTCCGACTGTTATTATGACTTGTGGTTTGCGGTAATCGTAGGCGCTTCTTTATTTCATTGTAGCTGAGTTTTAGATAGCACACAAGCATTGCGTAATTATAGTAATGTCGATATAATTGCCTCACGGCTACGGAGAAAGCTCAGCCGCATCTTATAAAGTAGCGGTTATTGTCCGAGTGGAAGTGTTCATTATACGCTTGGCGAGGCTGGTACGCTCTAGTGGGTTTAACGAGATTCCAACTTGAGTCAACAAACATGATACTACGAATCACATTGCAAAATGTACACGCTCGTTAAATGTAGATTTATTGACTTTTATAACAGTAGACAATAAAATTAGTCAACTGTAGAATACGTCTCTACTGTTGTAAATAATCTGTGCTCTGTAGGTGTAAATAGATATCTCAAAATATATTAAAAGCTTAAATAATATTGTATTACGTATGTACACTACAACATTTTCGAAATGTTTTGTTAGATTGTTTCCCTAGATATATTTTATTCAAGGTTGTATTAAATATTTGACGAGGTTTGAAAGTTCCAATTCACGCACCGGTAGTAATTCTATGAAGCTTTATGAACATTGTTATTATATGCTTATATAATACTTGGTAACTGCTTGATGATTTTGACCTTTTAACCTCTCAGTTTCCGCTGCAATGAAACTTAAGTATGCGTTATGAGTTCTCGTTTTATTGGACAGCTAATAGCTGACGTAGTACACTATTCTCGGAGCTTGTTTGCAAGTACGGAAAATGTGAACAAGATGAGTTAAATTATTTGAATTCCAGCACACATGCATAAATGACGTAATTTTTATGCCATTCCGTTTTAGTGAACACAACCTAAATAATGAGTTGGCGTGTTTTATTAACATTGCCATTTTAGCTGTCTTTAATGGTGCAATAGTTGCGTCTACTCGTTCGAAGTCGGCTTATGAATAATTCAATCTGAATTCACAGACGCAGCTTTGCTCGGCGCCCGTCAACCCAAAGTCTGTGTCAAGTTTTTGCCTTGTTTCTATCTAATGAAAAGCTCTCTCACCGGCTCCGCCTTAGCGTTTGTCTTGTCAATCAGTTGCTGTCACGCGGTGAACGGTGCTCACTTCCCCCGAGAGTTATTTGTTCCCCCATTGTACCCAACCAATGATCACTGTCGTATTGTCTCGTCGCTTTTGTTTACACTCTCACATTCATTTTGCTTGCAAAACAATCTACTTTCTGGAAATCAAACATTCGAGGTCCGTTTTAAATACAAATTTGTTTAGTGTTCTCTTACAATTGTAAAGAAAATTTTAATCACAAAATGTCTTTGTTGCCAAAACATAAAGCCTTTTTTTATTTTAGAACATTAAAATAACAAAAACTGGTTTATATTCTAACTGCTATAGATTAAAACATGTGGCTAATTCGTTATGTTATTATAAAAAATAATAATTTTTCTATATAAATATTTAAAATGATTAGGTAATATGGTGAATAATATATTACGAGTATTAAACTATTGAAATCTATTTCCGCACCTTTGAATACGTAAACTAGCATCAAATAGGTACACGGGGCGCGGTCGGCTCTTCTGTTTGTTTGTTATGAATAATTATTATTTATGCGATTATGTAAATGAGCATCGCCGTTAACAGCTTCTCATTAAAATTCCATTGTCGCTCTTTTGTCACGCACGCTTGTTCTTTTGTGCGTTTCGAGTGCATTTTATGTAGCCAACGGACTTTTTAATATATTCTGTTGTGATATAATCCACTGTTGACGTTTCTTTTTATTATCATTGCCATTTAGTGTATGGCAATTAATAATGCGTGTTACTTTAAATTCAAATTCGTATTCGTTTTATATTTAAATAGTAGCAAGAATATGTACCACTTTTATTTTTCACTTGGTTCAGATTTCTCATTACTTAAAATGCATTAACTTGTCTTCAACCCTTTTAACGTCCCACTGCTGGACGCGGGCTTCCCTCAGTACGAGGGGGATCAGGCCTTAGCCTACCGCGCTGGCATGTCTGCGTCTCTCGTCTCTGATGTCTTTCGAAAACTTGCTAGGTTTTCTTAAACATGCAGGATTCACGATGTTTTCTTTCACCGTAAGACAAATGGTAATCCTGATAGAAATTATTCGCACATGAAAATATCAGAGGCGCGAGACCCGAATTTGAACCCGCATAACTCGGTTATCAAGCGAGTGCGTTACCGCTGGGCTACCACGGCCTAAAATGAATACCATTAGGAAAACACAACAATTTGTGGATTTTGAATATTATTTAGAAATATCTGTAAACTTCGCCTTTATCATTTAATTGAGTCTTCAAGGTTTTCTTGCATTAAAATTTTATGTGCGTCGGGATGTCCATACTATCTGTCACATTGCCCCTATTTTGGTTTTCAGCCAAACGCTGTCACGTCATATGTTATCTTCACAATTTGGCGGTCGGCCAGTCATTCACGTGTGATACGCCATTCTAGATCTTTGCCAACATATTTTTGCACCTTTTACCATGTCTCCGTGATGTTGTCTTCCTCTTCCGGAGTTATTAAACGTGACTTTGGTAACGCATTCTTGTCACGCATAAGTGAAGCCGAGGCCTATTAGGGGAACTATTGTGAAAGTGGTTTATAATCGCGATCTAGTTTCATAATTCATTGATGACGATGATATATGAAATAATTAATAAATACAGTGATTACGCCACTAATATATACACGTTACACATGCAAATATATCAAATAACAGGATTATGTTTAGCTAAAAGTTGCATTTTTACTGCACAATCTAGCTGTTTTGTTGCTGATCTGTTTTATATTTTTGTTATGATTTATACGAAGTCACCGGTGTCAGCTTGTGGCACATTTTTGCAAGGTAGTGGGCGTAGTGTGAATGAGCTAACGTTGGCCGCCGTCCAAACTCCAAACGTGCTCGCATCAACATACTAAATTGTTGACGTCAGATATTTATCAGCGGAAAAGATGCCGATTGATATTTATATGTTTATTGTTTGAAATAGCTCATTTAAAGCAAAATTCTTCAGATTTTTATATTGTTTTTTTTACGTACATTTTTACCTGTTTATACGAAATCTAACCTAAGAAAGTATTACGAAAACTAATGTTTTATTACTTGTTTCAGGTACAACAGAAAGTGTCAGTGCTAGTGGTGATGTGGAAATCAGTGAGGAAAACAAGTGCATAAAGGAGGTGAAAAGCGAGTGTACAAACAGTGGTGGTGAAGTGAAGAGTGAAGTGAGTGCGGCTGCGGATGGTGTTGGCAGCGCCGTGGCCTCCGAGGAGGACGACTGTGTGATAGTGTGCGCGCGCGATGCGGACGATCGGTCCGACTCCGGCGTGAGTGGCGTGCGTTCGGGCGGCTCGGCCAGTTCGGTGGAGGAGTGGCGCGGCATGGCGCACGGGTACGGCGGCGGACCTCCCCCGCCCCTGCTGCACCTGCCGCCCCCGCCGCCCCCCACGCTCTACCCCACGGAGCTGCTCTGGAAGCAGCGCTACCAGCCGCCGATACATCCGCCCTTGCACCATGCTATCGCGG
The DNA here is from genome assembly GCA_951802675.2 of Boloria euphrosyne. Lineage (NCBI taxonomy): Eukaryota > Metazoa > Arthropoda > Insecta > Lepidoptera > Nymphalidae > Boloria > Boloria euphrosyne. The sequence continues at coordinate 4,578,048 of OX637879.1, read as the reverse complement.
ATGATTACATGGCGGTGCCCAACTATGATAGAGAGAGACACGAAAGACTGTTTCGGTGAGATTATTCCCTTTACTTATTTAATGTTAAATAGGTATTGTAACAAAAAAAAAAGACCATTTATAACGTGATTTTAGACGTTTGTTACTAATAAAACATTAGAATAATCAAAGCAAATACAAATCAAGTTCCAAGCAGTAAAAACATGAATTTTAGAAAAAAATACGAGTGGATTGTTATCAAATAAATCATTATAAATATTAAATACTGAGAAAACTTGTTTGAGCGATTGATCACGTAAATGATTAATCAAGATTAGATAAAAACTTAAATTAAAAAAGATTACAACGTATGTTTTGCTGTTTATTATTATTTGAGTACATTTGATTGATGACGATTACATTCATTACACCGCACTTTGTGGTGATTAATTTTATTGTTGCTACCTTTCGATAGTCCTTAGTATTACATAAATATTACCAACAGTATTGAATAATGTATATTTATTTATTTTTGATAAAGGGCCAATGCTGTAAGGAAAATAAAGGCTGCTAACAAAAATAATTCTAGTCATACGATAATATCAAAATATATTTATGAAAAGTATGTTAAACTAAAGTAGTAATAAGTGAAAAAAGTATTTTAGCCACATTTAAAATTCAGACAAAGTTAGCGTCACAAAGGAAGAAGAACTTCCGTAGTCCATTGTAACACGTCGAAAAGAATGAAAATAACTCAATAATTTACATACAATAGACAAAAATATTCAATTATTCAGTGGAAGTTTAGTTCTTGTAAATGCTTAGTTGATTCATTGCCTAAATAGATTTTGTTTTTAATATACACACCAGAGGTTTTATCAGTATTAATTAATTGATATATTATTTATTTTACGATATTATTCTTATCAATAGTATAGATATTTACATTTTTACAACATTCTATTATACCTCAAACTTATTTCTTTATCTTTTAGCATAGATCACATAATATTATACTATATAGTACCTGATATATTATGCCTGAAGAGGGGATAGTGCCTATTCCGTCTATTTTTGTTTGTTAACATAGATAAAGATGGTGGTGATTCGCAACTATTTGCGTTTTAATTTTATACATAAGTGCTAACTAATATGTGGTACCTACCTAAATATTTTATTTAATATTGACTAACAAATTTCAGGCATTTTATTCATTTTTAACCATGAAAATCTGATCTGTGACTGTGAAATCTGAAATATATAGGTATATTCAGCACAACTTTCGTAACTAATCAAAACGTAACGTCGCCTATTGGCATTTATTTGAAAGATGTTTGTTCGTGATGAGACACCATGCTTTTGTATATAATATTGCATTCTAATAGGTTTGTCTTATTTTAAAATATAAGAATTGGAAAAAACCGTTGAAGCCATTAATTAGTATTATTAGTATTATAAATACTTGTAGATATGATTAGCTCACATGATTATCGTCAGTTTTTATAAGTAGGTACATATTTTGTATTTGACCGATAGCATACGTTATTTTATCTAAATTTTTATTTATATTATAAATCATTTTACTTTGAAGTGATGTTTTATAATTTTATTATACTTATGATAATTAATACTTATTTATTGTACCTACAATGTACATGTAAAGAAATATCAAAACAAACGTAACACAGTGCAAAGTAAGGAAAATAAGAGGTAGAGAAACATAAAATTAAGACATGAATTCATTCGTTCGATAACTAGGCAGTGAATATACCTATTACGAATGTGGCCAATGAACAAAATATTCCACACAATTTATTTTGGGTAAAAAATAGGCTAGGCTTTGTAGGTATCGCTTTATCTTGTAATTCGTATATATACTGGTACTATATTTAACGTTTACCTAACCTTTAGCTAACCATTTTTGAATGTATTTAAAATAAATTTATGATATATTGACACTTTTATATTATTAATATTATTTCGGTACTAAATTTGTTTATTTATGCAGGTTGATTAGTTATATAAATATGTACTCAAAACTCTTCAATCATGTGAAATATATTATTATTCAATATTCGTATATACCTATATAACAATATTTCATTTGTTCATTAATTTCATTTTAATTTAATTAAGTCGTTAATGAAAGACAGTCACAAAACACAAACCAATATAAAATTATCATTAATCCAAAGGACGTTTTTAATATGTTAATTTAAACTTTGTACAGATTATTATTATCAATATTTTCATTTTTATTATGCTTATTCTGAACAGTACGTGGAAAAACAAAGTTATAATAAAAAATTCCAAGTCTAACAGGTACCTTCCTGCTTAAAAATATGAAGAAACAACGATATCAAAGTGATTGTAAATAAAAATTTGAAATAAAGTGAAGAAATGTTATTGAAAGATACGTACGTAGGTGTGACAAATTTAAGAGGAAAATCGACTGAGACATTTTTATTGTTTTAATGTTTAAGAGTAAATATAGCGTAGAATTAATACAAGGTTAATTATTACGTCAGGCCTGGAAAGTTGTTTTGTAGTTCAGGGTCAGCTCCAAGGCGAGATTTGTCAAAAATGTCTCATAATATTTTACAGAAAAACTATTTATACAAAGATTCTAAATCATACAATGTCTTTTAAAAAAGTTTAATTATTTTCTTTTAATACTATCTAAAATTTTAACTATGTAAAACGAATAATTTACGATCAAGGTCGTGATAAGCCTCGCGTCACTATTATCATTACGTGGAAATCATGTAAATAAAAAACATTATATTAAATATTTACAAAAAGAATAAACACACTTGGAGGTTAAATTTTTTGAAGCACTAGCAAGAACACCTTGAATTTATTTTTACCTTATTTTTAATTTCCATTGCTGTGAAATAAGGTTTAAATGACTTTTTGTAAATCTCTTAGTCAATTTATATAGAACTTCCCTACATTTTGTATAGATTTATTCTAAATTATATATTTATTTTTACTTTCTTATTACATACTAGCCTTCTCTAGGTATGTTTTAACGTGTTTTATAATTATACCAAATTTCATCAAAATCTTGCCAGTGGTTTTTTCACGTGACGCGAAAAAAATTTTTTATTGTCAATTAGTATAAGTTCATTCGTTTATAGAAATATTATAGATTAATACGAGTTTTTATAGAAATAATTATAGTTTCGAAACAATGTCTTTGTTGTTGGACGAATCGTTACGCCATCACTGACGCAGGAATAAGACAGACATTAAAAAAAGTGAAAGTTGTATTTAGAGTTCTACTTTTACAGTTTTTATATAAAATGTTTAAAATTATCTACTTAGTAGTACTATTTTTCTACCAATTCAAAATGAACAAGGGATTTTTATTAAAAAAACTAAAATAATTTGTTTTATATTACTACCTAAATATTTAGAATCAATAAAGTATTAACTTGGTTGTTAGTGATGTACCTAATCATGACGTCATATTTGCAATATGTAACGTTGCATTAGTACGATCTGATCAAAAAACTGATTAATATATTCAGTATAATTAGCATGACCTACAAATATTCTTGTGCATATGCGCCAGTGTCCTGTCCTGGATTGTTAATGGTGGAATATTATGTATTTTAAGATCTGTCTCGACAGTGGATAGCCACGAGGCTGATGGTATTCCTCTGATTCTGCCCGTTTTCCTGGTTCCGATGTTTAGCACTCTTTTTACTGAGTAGTTTTCGCCTCGCCAAATAACGTGTTCGTGAACCACCTGAGTCTGCTCTCTTTGAGTTTCTCTGTCACCGGATACACTTTGAAGGATCTCCTCACATATTGATTACGTTCTCTATTTAGACGCGTCACGCCGCCTTTCAGCGGACCATTTTCATCTCCGTTGTATGGAGTTACATTTCATGCTTCTTCAAAGTGGCCCAGCATTCAGAACCAAACAGCATGATAGGTCTAACAACAGTATTGTATACCTTGCCTTTGGTTATGCATTTTATATTTGGATAGGCATTTTATGGTTGCACAGAACACCAGACAGAGATTTCCACTTCAACCACCCCAGACCAACTCTACGTTTCACTTCATCGTCAATGCCAGAGTTAGCAGACAGCATAGATCTGAGATATCGGAAACCGGACACCTTAGGTATAACGGCGGCTTTAATGTTGATGTCGCAGCCTATTTCTTCCGATCCTTTAAAGTCACACTCCTTGTATTTTGTTTTCGTGCGACTGACACGTTACACAGGCCATATCTTTCGATCACCGCTACCCACAAATTAAAAGCTTTGCTGGAGTTCTAAATTACTTTTCTCTATAATACAATGTCATCGGCATATAGAATATTCCATGGCGTCTCATTTTGGATTTCTCTGGTAATATAGTGCATTGTTAGATTAAATAACAAGCTGAACCCTGATGCACTCCAACCTTTATTTGGAATGGGTTACTCACACCTGCAGGGCTATGAACTTGTGTTATAATATCATTATACATGTTTTGTATTAGAGTGATATAGGCTTCAGGTACTTTTTGAGCTCGCAGAGCCACACTAGTAATCTCGGGATTCGATCAAACGCCTTCTCGTGGTCAATGAAGACCATATACTGATTTTCGTTATCAATTTTAAAATTTTCCATGAGAATCCGCATAGTCTGTCGTAGTCGCATACATTGTAAACTTTCCCGTTTTAAAGCCCAGCTGGTTTTCAGTTATTCTGGTCATCGCTTCCAACCTTGAAGATAGGTACATCTTGACATTTTTTAAAATTAGTCGTAGCCAGGTTTATGCCAAACACACTTAAAAGGTCATACAAGCTACTTCGAAGGTAAGTACTTCGCTCGTTTTTGGCTTTAGGTTCGTTTTAAAGTAGGTAAGTATTAAACAAAATCCTTTCTTAAGAAACGATTGATTGAGAAGTTATTTAAACGTCCTCTCCTCTTGCAAGGACGACTCGATAAAACCAGTTATTGTGTTTTACCACGAGGATAAAAGTTTTTCTAGTAGTAACTGTGCTAAATGTTGATGAATCGAGTGATAATACATCAGTATATAAAATGTAGTTATAATCGGTCCAGTAGTTTTATTATATGTGTGTATAGGTTACAAATATTAATAGTAATTGCTTCATAAGCAGAGCTCGCTTAAGAAACGGAGTCTTGAAAACCCGGGGCTCGCATCTCTGAGTTTTAAACGGTTGAAGTATTATTAATTGAAGTAGTATTATTGAAAATGGTTGCATACACAAATGATAGCTTAAATAAATATGGTTCATGTACCAACCTATTATAATCTCCATCATAAAATTATATTTCAATAAATAACTATTGCATCCAATCCAATTAAGGGTTATTTTGATATTGTTTATCTTAATCACTTTGTCGTAATAATTTGAATAATGAATAATAGAAATATAACTTGTGATCTTGGTAACCTTTTTGCTAAAAATAATGTTAGAATAATTTATACTACAGAATGATTTATTTCATTCTATGCAAATTACGAATTACGATGTCGACATAATATAAGTCATGATTTCATTATTAATAATAATTAATTCTTTAACATAATATTCTCATTAAAATCCATCATTGTTTAATTTCAAGAAGTTCTCGTCAATATACGAGTACTTTATGTTACGAGAATTGTGCGTAACAAAACAATTGTTCTTTCATGAATTATTCATATCAGCTATTTTTGTTTTTGCCTTTTTTATTGCATACATTTTATTAACGTACATACATTTTTAAATTTCCCTCGTTTTATCCTCATCAATTTAATCCACTTAGTCTTGTAGATTTTTCGGAATGTTAAAGATACAAAGTTAGCTTTTTTAATGTTTAGTTATAATTTTAGACGCTTAATAATGAAATAGACTTTTGGCTTAAAAAATCACACATTAAATATTATCCCTTCTGCTACCTATAACCATTATTTATATATTAATACTTTATTTTTACGTAGTGTGAAAATGGAAGTATTTTATTTATTTTAGACTTAATTTGTATGTTGACATTAGCATATTTTGTACCTCAATTTTGTTATTAATTCAATTGCGTAATCGTATCATACATTTAATATTAATATTAAACAGAATCATTGTAAAAGGTTAAAAGGAAAAATCAATGATATTCTAACAAAATATCATTGGGAAAAATGTAAAATTTAAAGAAAAAGAAAATACATTTTTGTAATATGGGAACGCTCTTAAATATACATACGTATATATTTTTTTGCAATAGACACACATTTTAGACAATGTCTATGGTTTAAACCATGGAGATTAGAGACCAACCTCCATGGCATGGAGATTAGAGACCAGGAGAACCAAGGCCCTAGAATGTAGTGTCTCAGAAATATTGTCAAACCAAGGAGGCGCTGCGATCGCTATGTTGTCTCAATGCCTAACTTCACGTTGTCACAATAGTGACAGTACTCATAAATAGCTAACTTCACAGATACTACTTATTGACGGCAGCGCGCTATAAATTCTACAAATTTTCAGAGACAGGCGGGTAATGCTTTAGTATGAAGCGATGGTTCTCCTGTATCTAACCTCCATGCTCCATGGTTTAAACTAGCAATGACATTGACAGAGTAAATTGAATGCCTAAATGTCATCCATATATTTCATTTGAAGGAAATTTTGTCAAGCGTCGGACATTAAACAATATCAATACATACCTACCGTTATTATAAATGTAAAATAACAATCGCAAATAAATCCGTTTATATAATATATATTCTGTATATTGTGTTCCTTTGACATGTAACCTCTTAAATTAGGATGTTCACATGTTCTGTGATTAATCAAAATATTTTGTGAAGTTTCTTCTATTAGTGTTCAGTTAGTTAACCCTAGGATTGGTAATTTTATGCCTATAATGTTTAAAAAGTATTTATTATTACAGCAAAACACTTCGTTGGATTTATTTAATTTTAGAAATTGCCATTGATAGTAAAAATATTTTATTTCACTTTCAATATGACCTTGACCTAGTTACATAGAAATATCATACTTTATAAATATTATTTCTATAGTAGTTTGTAAAGATTATACTTACATTTTATTATTAATTGTAGAGACCACAGAGAACGGAGGGAACAAGACCAACAACAACAGCGAGAAATGCTGGAAAAGCAGCAGAAAGAAAAGGAAAGAGAACGGTTAGAAAGAGAACGTGAGAGGGAAAAACAGGAAAGGGAAGAAAAAGAAAGGAGAGAGCAAGAAAATGCTGCTTCGAAACTAGTGTCGAGGCATTTCGAGGAATCTCTCAGATTAGCAAATCAAAAGGTTAATATTTTTATGTATTCTTATGAGTCAGTATGGGCGGCGGCGTAAATATTTTCAGGGGGGGCAGCTGCTTTTTCACATTGAACTGCAAACTTATTTAAAAAAAAATAGCTTAATAATTATTACTTATATCTACTTTATCTTGTTTTCCTTGAAAATATCTAAAACTAATCAGGGATTATGCGTATAATTTCATTCTTTTATTAACTATTTCTATATATTCTCCTTCCTGTCAAACGGTTGCAAGTGCAATTCTATGCCGGCGCCCATAAGTACAAAATTACGACTTATCAATATCATATACTTCTCATTAACCACACAATAATGTTGTTTTATTTCTTTTATAGCGTGAACGCAGCATGTCGTGGTCGCTGTTAAATAGTCTAGCACCAAATAGAGGAGCAGCGGCCGCGGAACACGAACGGTTAAGGACCTCCGAACGCGCGTACTACTCGCCGCCGACGCACCCGTCCGACCGTCTCCCACAGCCCGACTACGCAACGCACGCGCAGCACAACCCACACGCACCCCACGCGCCGCATTCTCAGCATCCCCAGCGCCATTCTCTAGCCAAATCCGATAAACATCCCGCCCTCCCCAAAGGCGAACCTAATTTTGCCCCGTACAACTATCCAAACTATAGGTACGATAAGCTCAAAGATCAACTCTTACCGGCGCCCCCTCCTCTCGTTCCTGAAAAAAATTCTGTGATAGTTAAGCACGATGCCAAACAAATACACTTAGAGCAGAAGCATCCTTATCCTAGTAAGCCGAGAAGTGAACCATCCCCACACTATCTCCCATCGCGGCCATATCGGACGGGGCTCTCTCCTCACGCCCCGCCTCACCCGCACCCCGCGTTGCAGACGTCTCCTCACGCGGCGTTACCGGCTCAAGATAAAAATCGACGGCTTTATCAGCCTCAACCGCAGAGGTCGCCAGCTGCTTATTACCAAGCTGCGCCTGCAAAACCAAAAGTTTCTAGTCCGGCTCCACAACACATTTACGGGAAGCCAAGCAGCAATTCTCCTGGACCTGCCCCTGTACAACATTTCGCTGTAGCAGTAGAGCCTCCACTTCAGCTCACGAAAGTCGAGCCACCTCCGGTACCATATCCTCCGCCGTCTGCGTATTCCCCGGCGCCGCGTACGCGACCGCCGCCCGCACATTCTCGGACTCCTGAACCTAGGCCTCCTCTGCGGACTCATGGTGATGTCACAAATTCATCATCTCCATGTCAAACTCAACCTTTGGATCTCGGTGTTGCGAGAGAAGACCCCGACCGTCTTTCACCCAGAAGACGGTGTCCCTTCGACCCCGCAGATTCGGAATCGAAGCGGCGACGACTGGAAAGTCCCGCGCCTGAACCTTTAATAGCGGCGGCTGCTAGTGTTGTTCGAACGCCATTAGGATCGGAGCCGGCCCCACAGGCTCCGGGTCCTCCTTGCGATGTACGCGTTCCATCGGCGGATGGTAGTATTGAAACCCCAGAAAAAGCGGCTGGGGCTTCCCCGGCGCCGCAAATAACTCCATCAGCCAGTCCCGCGCCTGGAACCCCAGTCCCCCCAGTAGCTTCTACGCCGCCTATCGCCCCACCGACGACGTCGTCACCACCCGCTCCCCCCCAAACTCCTCCGGTCACAACAGTGGCTGATAGCGATACACCTGCCAAAATTGCATCTCCGAGTCCGCGGGACGGATCAGCGCCAGTCCGCCATCTGGGCAAAAAAGCTTGGCTACAAAGACATGAAACTGCGCCTATCGGGGAAGGAGATTGTTCGGGTGGTGGCGGAACTTGTATAACCTTACCGATGACGATCACACGTGTGTCGGAACCAGATGATTCAAGTTCAAACATAGTAGTACCGGTTGCCGCAAAGTCAATACAGCGAGGTGCACGAAAAACGTCAAAACCCCGAAAACCAAAGGAAGTGAACGGTCGTGTGGAAGACGCAGAGGAGGATAGTTCGAGTTCAGAGCGCGAGTCCACATCGCCACCGAAGAGAAAGCCCCCAAAAGCGAAACGGAAAAAGGGAACAGTGAAAAAAGCGAGTGATGAGCCTAAAAAAAAGAAGGCATCAGAAAGTGGAAGTGAGAGTGACAAAGAGAGTGATGATAAGGACTCGGATTCAGGTGGCAGTGGTAGTGGTAGTGGGAGCACGTCCAGTAAACGTGGGGGTGGCCGAGCTAGGGGTCGTAGGTCGCGCGGCGGAGGCCGTGGAGGCCGCCGACGGGAAGATCCCCCACGTAGAACACCCTCGGCCGCCCGCACTAAGTCAACATCTGAATCGTTTTTACAAAACGGGCCATGTTTTGAAGTGGCGCCGAGATTAGCGAAATGTCGCGAATGTCAACCCGCACAAAGGGACAAAGACATGCCGAATATATTTTGCCGTTTTTACGCTTTCCGAAGACTGAAATATGCCAAGAATAGGCAATTAGCTATAGCCGGCTTCTCGGACCCTTACAAGGATGCTGAGGAGGTGAGCAGACTTTATTTCATTCATTTGAATTATGACTATAAAATACAAATATCTATGATATATTATTTTATTATGAATATAATTAACAGGCGAATTGTTCTTTTTCTAGGAGGATAAAAAATTATGGTTGTCATCATTTGCCGGTGCAGCCGAATTAGACATCGAAATGAGTTGTTTCCTATTAAGAGAAATCGGGGATCAGTTCTGTGAACTGCTACAGCAAGAGAAAGAGGCCGAATCACACCATCTAAATGAAGGTACTTTTCGATAATAAAAAAATACCTACTACAATTTTCCAGAATTTTTATAAATTTTATCCAGTATATTTTAATACCACCATACCATTTTAATTTTTTTGAGTAACCTTTACCTACTTAAACATAAAAATACTAAATATTTTTTCTCATTATTAATTAGTCTTTATTCTTTTTTCTTATATCAAGATTGTTAACACGTGATTTTTTGTCAGTCAGCTTTTTCGTCGTCAAAAAAAAGTATATTTTATTCAATCTACATTTCCCACGGTAATAAAATAAATATCGAAATAATATTTTTTTATACTAATATGAATAATGAATACATTACCGTGTAATTATAATTTAGTAATAAACATAAAAATAACGGAAGACCACATAAAAATTAAACTAACTTTACCTGTTCCGTTATTAAAAGAAAGTGTTAATATATTTTCTTTGCATTTATTAATAATAATGTAATTGATTGTTGTAGATAAAACGATAGCGTGGAAGCGAGTAGTGCAAGGAGTTCGCGAGATATGCGATGTCTGCGAGACCACGCTGTTTAATTTCCATTGGACGTGCGGAAAGTGCGGATTCGTTGTATGCCTCGACTGTTATAAGGTGAGTTTTGTTTCTATTAAAACTATAAATAATTCGTACTAAATGTGTTTTAACTAAATGTTTTAGAATAGTGTAAATAAATTTAATTTTATACAATTTACATATTACCTAAACAAACTAACTTTTTTTATATCTCATGTTATTATTTTAATTAAATACTAGTTCGTTTTGAATTATACGTACCTATATTACAAGGAAAAAATATATTTTCAAACTATACGTATTGACCAAATTTACCTTATAAATTATTATAAGGTATGTAATTGTAAACAGCCCAAGCGAAACTCTCGTAATAGCTGTTTTCGTAAAACGAACACTTAACAATTTTACGAAAACAGCCTTAAGGGCATTCCATGGGATATTTTCTCACATTAGAAAGTAAGCCCAAAAAAAAAAAATCCCATATATTGACCTGGTTAACCAGTTATCATCATACCAAATTTCATAAATTTTAACAAACACAAATTCTTAAATATATAAATTAAATTAAATGTCCTATATATAATATCTTCATAAGTGTACGTCTGTGCATATTTTTAATATTATTTCATTTTCAACAGTCAAGAACGTCTGGTGAATCTGGCAACTCTCCGACCGACAGCAATAGTCCCGCCAATACCAACGCCAACGTCACCAGCGGTGAAAGAGATTCATTTGGGTAAGTTTGATATATTTTAAAACACAATTTTTTTAATGTCTTAGTCTTGGTAAGAATTTGAGAAAAAGGTATCTGTGTTTAGAACACAAGTTACCTTAAGCCAAAGTTTTACTTTTTCCTATTTATAAGATTGGAATTATAAATAATGTTCTCTGACCGACTTCGGCAATGGCGGCCAATCTCAATGAGACTAGCCAACTGCGCAGGAGATATTATAGTGCACGAGTGTTCGCGCAGACACAAGTGCACACTCTCTTCCTATCACTCTCATTACTCATACTCTGGTGGGACGACTACTTGACACGACCAGAGAGAGTTAAGGTGATACACCGCAAACTTCCCAACTCCGGGCTGTTACTGAGGCTTACTAAATAAAGAAGCAAGACTCAATAACTAAACTTGGCCCGACCCGGGATTCGAACCCAGGACCTCTCGATGAGTGGCCGTACTTGCTAGCCACTACACCAACGAGGCAATTGGATTTATATTATATATAGAAATAATACACATAGTCATAATACAAAATTTGCGATAAGGTTGTTATTATTATTGTTGAATAAACATTTTCCTCCAAATTTCCTGTATAATGACTACGCAATCGTAACTCAATAACAAAAAAAAAATAAGCACTACATAATGAGGTAAACATTTGTTTAAGTATTAATAGCATATTTGAAACGAGGAAACAGTATTTGTAATAACAAGATCGATAGATGTATACGTTCAGGCTAAGATGTTAAAAGGAAAATATTATAAAAAGAATTTTGTAATATGCTTTCAGTTTGCTAAACGAAGTTTCTATGTGATTAAATTCTTTCCGAATTTAATTGATTCAATAGAGAAAAAAAACAAATGTTGCTACATCGTACGTAGTACAGTTGTTATAACAATATAACATTTCTTAAGAGTGTGAATATCAAACTAATAAAACCGTCTGTATTTGTGCTAATGCCATAAATGTTGTATAAATAAGTCGCAATATCGATTAGTTATTATAAATACATACAATGATATTGGCGAAGTAATTTGTGCTCATCTGGCACGCTTTAAAGCCATTCACAAGATAATTGATTTGGACATACTGTTTGTAATGCTTGTGTAAATATAATAACTATAGTACCTAATAGTTATTTACACTGTCTCGTGTTCACGGTGTAGCGCATAGCAGGGCAGACCGGCGTAAGCCATAGACGAGAGCGGGTATGTCGCTTACGTATAATGTGGGTTGTCGAGCCAGTGAAGTGTGTTATTGCATTATTAGATAGTGTTACAAGTAACTAACAATGTACATTTCTTCCAGGTGGTTAAACTGTACGTCAGGGGGTGCTCATCCTGCCCGTAAACTGTTACTGACGCAAATAGCAGCCGGGGGAGCTCTCACCGCGGCGGCCGCGAGGGCGCACCGAGCGCGCGCCGCCTTCGCGCTCCCGCCCTGCGCGTGCGGACACAGTGTAGACGCCCCTGAGGCCATGAAGACGGCTGCGAGACAACTCTTGCAACGGGCTTTGCAAAAGGTACAGCTATTAGATTAAGAATGGTATAGAATATGAAGGATTTAGTTTAGTTTGTATGGTCGAGTATTGTTGAGTTGAGAGCCATGTGGAATTTTCTTTTCCAACATGGGTGTTGGTTCTCACACCGTTCACAAAAATGATGATGGAAACCATGAGGAAATTTGCGAGGTTATAGAGAATCTAACCGTTTTATTGCAAGTCTTTATATCCATTAAATTGTTTTTTGCCAATGGTACCTATATAAAATATATAAAAAGTAAGCTAAGCATACTTGATTACTCTCAAATTACTTTAGATTGGACCTGTGCCCTGCCCATGAAACATAAAAAGAATTAGTATATAATATTGTATTCTTATTGCACAAGTAAGTTATACCAAAAATACGTAGAAATTGACTTACTTATATCTTCTGTAAGAGATCTCGTTGTTGAATATGTAGCTAGAAGTGTTAAATATTGTGTATAATTAATAATTATATTACACCATTTAAGGTGAATATGAAAGTTAATTGATTCAATATTACTTTTAATATACAGAAACAGACAGGAATATTTATATTTATTTTTCTTTTGCAGAATATCAAAAAAGAAGATGCGAAAGAAGAAAACACTTCTACAAATGGCTCTTCACCAGTGAAATCTGAAAATGGCAAAACCGGTTCAATAGTTAGCTGGCTATCAGATATACCTATGAAGGCTGAGACGAAGGAAGAGAAGTCTGAGTCTAGTTCATCAGATTCAGAGGAAGGCAGCAATTTCTCAACGCTTCGTGAACTATTAATACGACCGGCGCCAGAAGGCGAGGTTCCACCCAAAAAGAAGCAAAAGAAGAACAAAAGTGATATTCTCGATGACGTCATATCCAGTGTTGTCGATGAAAAGAAAGATGGCGAGACCAAACCCTTCGCTTTATCAAATGTGGTTAAAAGATACGAGAGAGGACGCGGCAGAGAGGAGCTGCCTATACGTATAATGACGTTGACTGAATCTAAGCTGTTATACCCAGATGTTCCTCACGCGTGGCTCTGCGACGGCAGGTTACTGCACCTCACCGACCCCGTGCACCCCGGCAATTATAAGCCTTTCCAGGTTATTATTATATTACATATATGATTTTGCTTTGTTTATTTTACCTGTTATTTGAGAACTTACTGTGGCAGATTTTAATGGTGGTGTAGTTTCAAATTAATCTAAATAAAGGGATGTTAATGTTAACATTCTCTTAGTTTTTGACGACAAAATAATATGATTGTTTGTTTTTGTCGCAGGACCAATGGAAACGCGGACAACCAGTTCTAGTCTCGGACGTGTCGACTCTTCTCGACAAGGAGCTGTGGACGCCGGAAAGCTTCTCGCGCGACTTCGGCGACACGCGCGTGGACCTCGTGAACTGCGCGTCCGGCCTCGTCGTGCCCAACCAGCCCGCGCGCAAGTTCTGGGACGGCTTCGAGCTGGCGGCCAAGCGCCTGCGCGACGAGCGCGGCGCGCCCATGGTGCTCAAGCTGAAGGACTGGCCGCCCGGCGAGGACTTCGCCGAGCTGCTGCCCGCGCGCTTCGACGACCTCATGCGCGCGCTGCCCCTCGCCGAGTACACCTCGCGCCACGGCCGCCTCAACCTGGCCGCGCGCCTGCCCGACTGCTTCGTGCGCCCCGACCTCGGGCCCAAGATGTACACCGCGTACGGCGGCGCCGGCGGCACCACCAACCTGCACCTGGACGTCAGCGACGCCGTCAACGTGCTCGTGCACGCCAGCGCGCCCGCCGACGCGCCCGAGCGCGCGCGCGAGGCGGCGCGCGCCGCCGACGAGGCGGGCGTGGACGTGCTGTCGCGCAAGCGCGCGCGCCTCGCGCCGCCCGCCGCGCTGTGGCACATCTACGCGGCGCGCGACGCCGACAAGATCCGCGACTTCCTCGTCAAGGCGGAGCTGGACCGCGGCGCGCGGCCGCGCGCGCACCACGACCCCGTGCATGACCAGACGTGGTACCTGGACGCGGCGCTGCGCCGCCGCCTGTACGCCGACTACGGCGTGGAGGGCTACGCCGTGCTGCAGTGCGCGGGCGACGCCGTGTTCGTGCCGGCGGGCGCGCCGCACCAGGTGCGCAACCTGCTGGACTGCGTCAAGGTGGCCGAGGACTTCGTGTCGCCCGAGAACGTGTCGCGCTGCTTCGAGCTGGCGCAGCAGTTCCGCCGCCTGTCGCGCCAGCACGCCAACAAGGAGGACAAGCTGCAGATCAAGAACATCGTGTACCACGCGGTCAAGGACTCGCTGTGCTGCCTCGAGGACGCGCTCGCCGCCGACTGAGCCCGCGCGTCTCTCGCCCATTTGATCTCAAATTCGAACGTAACATTATTCGCTAAGTTCCGCATTTAACGTAAGGTTGGGAGTGTGATAGCGCTGTGCGCGAGTGTGGGAGCGAGCCGTCCCGTCCGACGCGACGGACCGTTGTGCAATGTTAGTCAGTCCGGTGAAGACTCGGCGTGGATTGTTTTATGTTCCTTAATCGAAATACAAACTCTTCAACTTTAATGTAGCTATAGTGTATGTAATGTGTAAATTTTTAATTCGAATTCCATCGAGTACATGTAAGAAGTTTTTATTTTTAAGTTATTGTATTGATATAACGTATTCGCTCGAAGCATTGTACATTAAACGCGGCGTGTAGATAAGTTTCTCCTATATTAGATTTGTCGATTCGGTTGGTATGTTATGAGAAAGAAAGTTAATTAAACGAGATGTGACAATTTTAATTTGTCCTTATTGCTGTACTAGGCGAGGCGAAAACGAGTTTTTTTTGTACTGTGTATATTATGTATGGTTATAAGTTGGAATAAAAAAGATGTTTATATTAAAAGTGGTTTTTATTATACCTTCAATGAAATCCTTGAAATTATACAACAGTAATCATAATAATGTTGAGAATATGTTTTTCATAGAAGAGCACGAGTACATGAAGTTAAATAAAAAATAACTAAACTAATATAATTTAAACAATTTATAAAATGAAAAGTAAGAGTGATTATTATTGAAATTTATTTTTTGTGAATAGTAACTTAAAAAATATTTCTAACAAATATGCAGTGATATTAAAATAAGTAAATAGAATAAATAAATACATTCTTTTTAATGATATTTCAATAAAAATAATTTAAAGCTAAGTCGATAACATGTATGCGCTAATTATAATTTAACAACATTAATAAAGGTGTAAACGAAATAAAATGGGCTGCTGATAGAAGTTACTCATACTAATTATATAACAAAATAAAAGTTACAGCATGTGACTCACGTTGTATAATATTTTATTTATCATTTTTTTAGAAATATGTAATGAATTAATATTTTAATTTTTCTATTTTTCAATATTTTATTTTTAACTAAAAATCGTTTGACAATAGGTCGTAACGCCATCTGTTATTAATAATAATGACCCCGTATACTTTATATTGGTTTTGCTACTCCATAATAGATGGCGCTATTTACCTAGTAAAGTAATTTAGTAAAATTAAAAAAAAAACTATTTTAAAAATGTCATAATGTTTCCTACGTGGAAATCTTGCGCAAGGATCCCAAAATACGAAGAAATGTGAGAGCTCTTTTTCAAATATTCTTCGGGCTGTTTTTACTAATATATAATTCATAAAATTTAATAGCGCCATCTGTGAATGTACACTCAAACCCATTATCCGCTTGCAGATACGTGTAACGTCATCTATTGACATTTATTTGAACTATTTTTTTCTTTGTCACAGTGAAACTCGATACTTTGCGATACTACTTTGATTGTAATTTATAAAATAATTTATTTACCGCTTTTTAGAAGACTAAAATTGATTTTGGCTTTGGTAAGCTGGCCAATTTTAGTTTTATTTGATAATTTCTTATCGAAAATCATCATCACTACATACCTATTATAAAACAAAGTTTTCCGCCGCGATTGTCTGTCAGTCTGTTCGCGATAAACACAAAAACTACAGCACCGATTTTCTTGCTGTTTTCACCAATGGATAGAATAGTTCTCCAGAAAGGTTTTTAGGTTTTTTGTATACATGGGCTAAAATATAATGACATCTGTTGGAGGTGTCGGAAAAAATCTGCCGTCTGGGAGTTTTCAACGAAAATGTTGCCTACACCCTCTGAGATATAACAAAATGATGTATGGTAGAATTGTGTATCTTATATAGGTCTACAGAAAAGTCTGCGATGGCATATGTCTGTCTCTTAAGGATAACATACTATATTAATTTTAATACTTTAAAAAATGGGCTTTATATTTGCGATAATTGGAAATCTATTTAGTATTTACACACACACGGTATTAATTCTTATCACTTTAAATAAGTTAGAGGCTTTAAGCATTTTATGCACATTGTTTTACTCTTTTACAACATATAATTTAAACTAGCGACCCGCGGCTTCGCTCGCGCTTAATCTGGGGACGAGCCCGTACAGAGCGAGGACGAGTTGTTACTTATATAAACAAAATTTATTGTTGTGTATACATTCGCGTTTTTATGAATGTTCTAGCGATGTATGAATAATCAAAATGTTGTTTATTAGTAATATTTTCAAAACGCTTCCATATATTCATTTTATTTAAATTACAGTGTAGACATAATATGATGTTATTTAGACATTTGGTGGCCTGGGTGGTAATAACATTTTAATTTTTGAAAGAAATTTTTTGCAATGTTATGAACTCGCTAAGCGTGTTTAATGCCGAAGGTTATCAACATTTTAACGTCATCGACACTACTAAGAACCTAAAACAGATTGAAAGCGTTACACTTATAGATAACAGATATATATATAACAGTTTCATTAATGTTTCATTTGGTAACATGAGTACTAACAATATACAACACAAATCCCGGCCGTGCCACGGTCTGGCTCTGGGCCCGGCCCGGCCCCGGCACGGTGTAACATGAATCCAAATGTTTGACCGTGTCCCGGCCGTGCCTCGGTCCGGTCGGGGCCCGGCCCGGCCCCGACACGGTGTAACGTGAATCCACCTTTATATTGTGCGTGCAGTATGAACGTAACGTATCTTGTTTATAATATCATTGGTATTGATAGTATATATACTTACCTACTATTATTTTAAAATAAAATTTTCCATTTCCAAGACAGAAATTATTATTATTTTGATTAAATAAAAACAATTGCAAGTAGTGTCACAAGGCAGAACATAGTAAAAATTAAACCAGATATACCTATTATATATTTTCAAACAGATGCCATCCTACGTCACGTCAACGTTACCTTATTGACCTTTGATAAATCAATTGAGATTATACCAGATCCTTTCCACTGCTGATTATTTAAGCGCTCAGTTTATAATATTGAAGTAAAATCATTAATGTATACAGAACATTGAGTAATTCAGAATCTAGGGGTCAGCTTTGTACGTGTGCAGTATTAACTCGCACAGGTATAAAGAGTGACAGAGGCACTCTAAACCAGTTGATCTTCAACAAGCGAAGTGTGCAGATTTGTGTTAAAAATGAGAACAGCAATATTCGTTTTCTTCGGTAAGATTTCAGAGTTTATAGAGCATGCACTTTGCAATACATAACATTTACTTGTAGATTAGCGATATTAATGTCTAAATATTTATTATGTGATGAATGTGGTGGTCAAGATCATTGGTATTTAATACGACTATTCGTATCGGTCATTATATTTTTTAAACAACTCACTTTTATAGTTTGAAAATAGTTTTTGTTGAATATTTTTTTATCTAATAAATAAAAATCTCGTGTCACAGTGTTTGTTATCGATCTCCTCCGGAACAGCTTGACCGATTTTTGTGTTTTTTTTGTGTATAATTGGTAGTTCTGAGGATAGGAGGTGGGCTATTTTTTATTCCCCTTAGGTGATAACTGATAAGTGTGCCTCTCTCCAGATTTTTTATATTTTATTTTTAGACCACATTTTTATCATTGGCATCAAAAAATACTTATAACCCTAAATTTTCATGATTTTTATTTTTTAATAATGATAAAATCGCGGGCGGAGCCGCGGGAATTGCAAGTTTTTTTTTATATAATAATAATGTTCTCCGACCGATTCCGGCCATGGCGGCCAATCTTATTGAGACTGGCCAAGTACGCAGGAGATATTATAGTGCACAAGTGTACGCGCAGACACAAGTGCACTCTCTATTCCTATCACTCTCATACTCCGGTGGGACGACTACTCGACACGACCAGTGAGAGCTAAGGCGCAGGACCGACGGCTTTACGTGCTCTCCGAGGCACGGGGGTGACACACCACCAACTTCCCAACTCCGGGCTGTTACTGAGGCTAACGAAACAGAAAGATTCAATAACTAAACTTGGCCCGACCCGGGACTCGAACCCAGGACCTCTCGGTGTGTGACCGTACATGCTAGCCACTACACCACCGAGGCAGTTTTTTTTATATAATTTAATATTATTATATAAGGTAGGTACCTATAGGGTTACCTATACCACTTTTTTGTATAGATTTTCCACCAATATTAACGTTTTTAGTTTCTACAGTAATACAACACTTTATCTTCTTTAGGAAACCAATATTATTATAAACGTAGCTTATTAGTCACTATCGTAAGGAAGTATCTATTATCTTTGTGCTATACCTATTATTATTTTTTATATACTTGTACCTCTTATTACATGTATGTAATAACTAATAAGAGGTACAAGTATCAGATGTGTGCGACAGATGTATCTGTCGCACACAAAGACGAAATAAGCCTTCTGAAAATGAAATGAAAAACGCCTTTAATTAACAAATGAATCATGACGAAATTTTTGAAATAGTACCAATAGCTTTTAAATGTAATGGATTAGTTTTTTTACCTTCTTTAAATCTCTATGTAGAGCGTATCAATTACAAATTCTTTAGAACTTATAGTACGATTACTTAGAGCTTTCTTTCCGACTTTTATATAGACATCTCTCTCCAGACATATAAATAAAATTTTAAATTTTTAAGATTTTTAAAATTTCTGTCTGTTTGTTCCGGCTAATCTCTGAAACGGCTGGACCGATTTTGACGTTACTTTCACTTGCAAAAAGCTAACATTATAAAGACTAGCTTACGTTACTTTTATTTTAGATATTTTATTTAATTACGGGACGAATTTTCTTGCTACAAACTTTAAATTGGCAGGGAGTACCTAGGGACGAACCCCGAGCAAAGCGAGGGTAAGCCGCAAGTCTATATGTATATATAATAATATGTATGTTACTAAATCATTCACATTTCCCTTACAAAGTACTGTGTGGAGGAAATCAGACAAAATGACGCTCTATGATTAAGATATTATACATTTACCGGAAAGTATGTAGGTATACAGTTCCTATTGACCTTGTACGTAAGCTAGAATTGTTGGCATTGTATTTAACTATAACAATAGTAGATATTTACTTAGGACGTGACATCATGAGTAAATGACTAAATAGCTGTTAAAGGACCGAAATGGTGTAGCTTCCTGCGTTTATCTGATAAAAATTTTATGACCATTATAGTCTTTGTTAAGGTCAGAGATGACTCTAGCCATAGAAGACGTAATTATCAATTTATACTCCGAATAAATCTGGATCTATGATTGCTATATACTATAAATTGATTATTCTTAATTGTTAAGGAAATAAAAAGTCAAAGTATCAAAATGTACTTTCTTTTGAAAAAAATTGTTAAGCTCTCTCAAACATGTTGATTTCCTCATACTGTTTTCCTTCTTGATGTTTTGCACATAAAAATACCAGAAGTACCCAGAATTGGACTCCGCTTTACCCGGTTATCCAAACGAGCGCGTTACCACCGGGCTATTACTGCTGGCTCATTTCATACGCATTTATTGAAAAGTTTGAAACTTAAATTATATTTATCTTTTTCTTCTTCTTCTGTATAAATGTCTAAATTTTTTTAAATGTAATAAGAATATTATTTAATATTTTATATCTAGCACATACCCTTACTACCTTTTAAACAGTTAATCATCAAAATTAAGGATGTTTTTTATTTTACATTATTGTAAAGAAAGCTTTAAGACTTTGAGATTTTTGTTTTAATTTTTTTTGTAACTAAACTTACAGTAGCGATGGTCGTGGCTGTATCTTGTCGTCCAGACAAACCTGACATACTGCAGCTTAAAGCCGAGGGAGCCCGCAAGAAGGCTTGCATGCATGATTGTACCAGTGTAAAGTACGAGCCAGTCTGCGCGGGCAAGCAGGGAGAAAAATCTAAATCCTTTGGCAACGAATGTGTCATGAATAACTACAACTGTGAAAATAAAGAGAGTAAGTACCTATACATTAATGATTAATGTACTTTTGAATAGTCATAACCTCGTGTTCTGTGTGTATTCGTAATCAAAACTGCCTAATTTATTTCTATGGCGTTTAAAACTTTCATTAGTTACGATATAATAAAGCTGTTTTGGTCAGTTGGACATTAAGTGGAAACGTATTAACCTATGTTTTTATAGAATGTACCATAGCAGTCAGCAGGTAAAAAGTTAACAATGTATTTATAATGAATACATATATAAAATAAACATATACCTACGTATATGTTCAAAATGACTTTAAAAATAGTGTAATTACCCGTTTATATATAACAACGCAATAGTGCGAATCAAATCACCCCGAGATCACTAGAGTGTGACGTGATGTAAGCGCAAATTCAGCTTTGTTTGGCCTGCGCTTGCGCATTGGCGCTCGGCTGGTTTGTGATTCATACCTATCATCATCCTGTTACGAAGGTTTATTGTATATTATATTTTAAAGCTCTTAACATAGTTGATATACGGAATAAGCAAAGGCTAATAAAAACACTAAGGAAGAAGTTCTGCCTTATAAAAGTATTATATTAGAAGGCCAATACATATTAATTAAATGCTAAAATATTTTATCGAAAATTATGACTTTCTTTGTATATTCATATACATATTTTCTATTATTTTTCAGCTCTGCAGAAGATAAGCAATGGCGCATGCCCCGGATCTGATGGGATTCGTCTCGCTTAAGTTTCATGAGAGATATTACTTCAATTTCTTATTAAAATTTACAAATTCTTTTTCAACTTTATGTCAATAGTCTTCAAATCCCAAAATATACTGAACATAAAATTAATATGTAGTAAACGCGTTGGCTTATCTTAATTGTTTTATTATCATTACAATATTTGCCGATTGGGTCATTTAATAAAACGGCTATTCAAATGATTTTTTTGAAATACTTTTCTTGATTAGATTTGAATTTTTGTAACACAGTTTTGAGATTCTGTATATAATCTTAACAATGATTTTGTAGACCTTAAACTGTATATATACCTACCACGAACGTTTTCTAAAACTCAGTTCTGTTTTTTTACGTTGTTATCCTTTATTATAAGGCAAATGATTATCGTGTTAGAAATGATGATATGATATGATATCAGAGATGCAAGGTCCGGGATTTGAACTCGCTTCACTTGGTTTCCCGAGCGAGCGCGTTACCAAGTAGGTACTAAGTAGGTGTTATATCTAGTAACCATAATTTATAGCTGTTAAACTGTTATACCATAATTTTAACATTTTAACTGCCTCGTTGGTGTAGTGGCTAGCAAGTACGGCCACTCATCGAGAGGTCCTGGGTTCGAGTCCCGGGTCGGGCCAAGTTTAGTTATTGAGTCTTGCTATTTAGTAAGCCTCAGTAACAGCCCGGAGTTGGGAAGTTGTCGGTGTGTCACCACCGTGCCTCGGAGAGCACGTAAAGCCGTCGATCCTGCGCCTTAACTCTCACTGGTCGTGTCATGTAGTCGTCCCACCGGAGTATGAGAGTGATAGGAATAGAGAGTGCACTTGTGTCTGCGCGTACACTTGTGCTCGTAGTCTCATTGAGATTGGCCGCCGTGGCCGAAGTAGGTCGGAGAACATTAATTATTTATAGCTGCTAAACTGAACAAGTACAACAAAAACCCACTAAGTACTTAATATATTTTGTCTATCTCTTTTTTAAAATTTCTAATCCAATTTTTTATTCACGCTTAATTTAACCTACCAACTTGTAATGAAATTGAGGAAGGACAATTTATGATTATCAAATGTCTAGTTGTCAAAAGTTAAGTCTCTTAGAAACTGCGGTAAAAATACAATCGAAAAAGTAATAAAAGACACTCAATTCACTACATTTAATGAATTTTCATAGAATGTTGACAATATCAGATATGACACGATTTGTACTTTGTGCAATAAATAAAATTACGCTTACTACATACTTTAGTTATCATAATACTATACAATTATTGAAGAAAGATATAATTTATAATTTAGTCGAAACGATGAACATGAAAATCTTAATTAACAAAGATAATTTATCTTTTCAATTATTGCAAATTCTCTTCTTCATATTAAATATTAATTATTATGTAAAGAACATTTTTCTCTGGTGTTTATAATGAGTTTTAAATAGATAAAGGTCACGAAGACATTCTTAATATATTTCTAAAAATGTGTTAAGTAAAAATATTTGATTGCTATAATATATAGGTACGAAGGATTTGTTATATTCTATATGGCAGGTCAACATTCTCCGAGGCTTGTTATAGCGTAATCTGAAATGAGAAAGCAATAATTTTACATCATAACAGGTATCTTGGAGTTTCCTTAAAGTATATTTTTATCTCACTAAATTTATTTCAAAATAGAAAATAATATTATATGTACTTGGGAAACAAATAAATTAATATCCATTGTTATTTAAGTGACAACTTATCGATATAAAAGCAATTAATTTATTAATAACAGGCACGTCTCCATAACCTTTTCTAATAATAGAAGAGACAAAACCATTTAGATAGCTATTTATAGAACGCTGCTTAAATGATTTGTATTGGAAATACACCAGGGACTATTATTGGAATCGAATGAGTTATATTTGATAACACTGTTTATTCCTTATACTTTCCTTAACATAGCGTTCCGAGTCGTAATTAGAACAACAAATATTATTCGGCTGAGGTTTATTAATTATATTATAATATTTTTAAATACAACGTGTATTTAAAAAATGGTTGCAGCAGCAATGGGTTATATTTTATATTATGTCGTAGACAATATGCTAAAGTTATAAAGGTAGTCCTATCAAGATTGTGTAAACTTAATAAGAACAATATTTGTTCGTCTTTTTAAAAATCACCCCGAGATATCGAGTAACTAACTATAATAATTAATGAAAAACCCTTAATAAATCCTATAATATTCACCATTATAATAGCATTTTTCAATTATGTTATAGATTAATTAAATACTTTTCTACATTTATGCGAATATTTTAGGTTTTGAATGTTTCGATATTCGCTCATTTTATTAGTATTTTTCCCTGCATGAACGAAATAACGGATCATCTACCAATGTACTTATCATGTCGAAATAATTTTGGGTTTATCATATTCATGCGAATGTCAGTATAGTACTTTCCTTTCGAAGCTGGTTCAGCGATGTAATCGTAAATTAAAAATATATCAAAGTTATAATAACCTTTAAATAATACAACTTACAAGTGCTTTCACGGCAAGAGACAGCTTCAAGTTCGCACAATGTAGCAAAAGTTCTAGCAGTCCCGGTCGCATCGAAGGCGCACACAGGTCCCGCGGGGGGCGACGCACACTGTCCGGCGCAGAGTGGTAGCGGCACACCTTCCCTCACTCGAACTCGGAACAACTCAGATGGGACTCTCATATCTGTGCCTTCTTCCGCTACCCCATTTGTGTTTCCAATGTGCGCCGGTCGGAGGAATGGCAGGCGGGCAGGCTGGGCTTCGTACAAAACTGAAATTAATAAATGTTACTTTATATATCCAGTATTATAAACTAAAAACTATTATATATTAAAATAAATTATATAACAGAATAAAATAATAAGCATTTCGTCGATCACTTGAAGAAAGAACCGACAAACACAGTCATTTCTTTTGCTAGGCATCTATTGTCTGGGTCTGCCTTCCGACTTAGCCTACCCTACTTTGCAAGTAATTACTGGGTAAGTCCATTGACACTCATATTCTGCTTCAGGACAACCAACTATCGTTTCTTTAGGTGCCCAGAATCTAGTTCTAGGGACAGGTACTTTCTTTCGATATGTTGGAAATAATCTCCGTAACGTAAAGCTCCCGTCATTTGGCACAAGCAACGTTTATACATGCTTAAGGGTCGTGATCGTACTTCCGAACTCGTGCAGGACAGATCCAAGGTATTAATTTGAGACCGCCGTTCTAAAGCGTACCCTTACACCGCTTTACCCTATGCTCTAGTTTCAGTCAACTCTTGTCTCATACATCATGGGCCAAGCGGGCTGGTCCTGAATGCATGCCGAGACTTCATCTAGTACTACATTGAACAAGAACGGGCTAAGGGTCGAGTCCTGATGGACTCGACCGTCAGTGATCAGATCAGTATCGCCAATCAAAGTTCTATCCGCGGAGTTGCGGTACAAATAATTTTCAAAATTTCTAGTTTGTTTGTTGCTTTTTGCATCAAGCCCTGCAGTATAGTCGTACGATATTAGGAATAATAATAAAGCAATAAAAAAATAGAGCCCTTGCAAAAAGCTTGGCAGATGTGAATGTGTATTTTAAGAGGCAAAGAGGAATTTAACAAATAAAAAACAAAATATTAAGTTTTTTTTAAAAATATTTAAAGATCGAGGGAGAGAGAGAGAGAGAGAGAGAGAGAGAGAGAGAGAGAGGACGCATACGTAAAGGCACTTAGCCACGCCAACTCGTTCAACTCGCCGAATTAGATTTTTAATATCAATACTTTTTCTGTAATTTATTCGTATAAATACTTTTTCCGTAATTTACTCGTATAAATAGTTTTTCTTTGTGAAGTTCTATTTATTCAAAATAAGATAATTTGAATTTCTTTTAAGTCTGTTTGGAATCTTAGCCTAAAAGCCAAAATAAACGCGACAATTGTCTCAAACGGTGAAAATTTAGCCGCAGGACCGTCAACGCGACGCGCGTTACGTACAAATCGGTGCCTCTAGACAAGTGGCAAAACGCTAGTAGAATAGAATAATCAATGTATGGGATTGACATAAGCTTACGACTAGTGATTAGATTCAACTATGGGTAGAGATAAGGAGAACCATCTCATATGGGGGGAAAGTTGAAAAAGTGTCCAGCTGTATACTGAAAATAAAGTTTTCATTACCTACCAGAATAGCGCTGGCGTTCGAATAGTTTCAATATGAACATAGCTGTTATAAATGGAGTGAAGTTTTCTGAGTTCAAATATTTAAATTTTTTAATGACTCAAGTAGTTAGTAAAATGCTAGTATACAAAACCTCAACTATTTACGTAGTCTAAAAAATGTTTTAGTAAATATAAACAAAATACTGCAGAGAGAAAGCGTATTTTTTTTCTAATTACGTTTAGCGCTTTCTTTAAAATTTATCGACTGCTACTGCAGCGCCACTCTTACTGGACGCGTTTTTACGGACACTTTTTCGTACACGAGATGGTCCTCCTTAGGCGTTAGCGTTTATCGAAATAGAATCGGTACGGAGCGTTTGCCATTTGTCTAGAGGGGCGGGTGCAATAACTTCAACTCCCTAACTCCGAGCTGTAAGCCTGTAACTGAGCACTTCTTGACAAAAATTTAAAGTACGAAAGATCCAGGATCGCACATGGTCACATCCTGGATATGGTCGCACATGCAAGTTACCATCGAGGTAGTTTAAATCAATAGGCACTTTGTGACATCGCTGTTTATCAATATTATTAGTAATTTTGCCACTCAACTATGTTTATTAAGATTTATGTAAGCAATTCTAGATAGCTGGAATTTTACTCAACGATACAGTTATTTGACCTATTTGTTGCTGTTTTATTCCATTGTTTTGAGGAGCCATACGAGAGTTCATGTCGCCCTCTTAATCTTATCAGTTTTGCTATGTTTCTTCTGTACTTTTCTTGTGATCTCATCGAATATGGATAACTTTCAAAACATTACTATCAGTTAGTGTCAAGAAGTGTAAATAATGATAAAAGTAATTTGAATGACACACCCCCAACCCCATGCTATTGTTTTTACAATAAATTGTTGTTAAGTATAGCACTATAGATTAACGTCATAACTTATAATTCACATTTTATGTGTAATTCTGTTTTATAATATTTTCTTATTAAAAATAATATAGTGAATAGAGCTATACGTTTAATGGTGTTGTTGAAAATTTTCCAATTTTTTTAAATTATTATTTATTAATAGATACACCATAATCTTTTTTTGTAATCTTTTTATACTTAAACATTTTTTATCATACAACGTTGAATATAATATAACATATGACATGAAGTATGTACGTACCTACGTACCTATACGTGTAGACTGTAGACTAAATAAAAGCAACTGCATAGATAAGCTAATGTTTTTTAACATAATTAGTAATTACAGACAATATATTTTGACAAACCTACTTTTGTCATTATCATTTACAAATATGAAGTGGGTAGTTAACCGAATCTCTTCAACTCTATCATTTCCTCAACTGACTCAACTCAGGAACTTGATATCGTATATTATTCCCACGGTTATTATTATTACATCTAAAATACATTAAAATCGTATTTAACCGTTTTATATTAGATTTTTTTAACGTTAGTGATGAATATATTTTGATCAATTTTTGGGATCCTGTTGTAAAAATATACAGTGTCCATAAAAATGTTACTGTGATCATGTGCTGTATTATTACAAACTAGCAAATCCTGCCCGCTTCGCTGGTCGTATGTTAAAATAAATTTACCCGTTTTTAATTTTCTAACAAAATAAAAAAAGCCTAAGTTACTACTTAAAACATTAGCTGATAGTGAAGTCTCATCAAAATCGGTCCAGCCGTTTCAGAGACAGCCGGAACGAACAGAAAGATAGACAGACAAAAATGAAAAAAAAAAAAAATGTTTTTTGATGTACCTAAGTACCGTATATACTTACTTTCAAATGCATTCAATAAAATTATTTGTTTAAGATACTAAAGGACTTAGGTAGTAGGTATATCATATAAAATTGGCTATGAATTATATTGATGGGAATTTATTGCTATAACCTAGATAGTGTAATTCACGTTTGAGATTCTCTTTTCTCTTTCATTTTGATACTGAAACATTACAATTTCTTTTTGTCTATTCTAATTTTTTAACAAATTTTGCTCCTGTGTTATCTCTCGAATAAGAAAAGAATAATCAACATATTATAAGGTCTGATATAGACATAAATATTTAAATACATTTACTCATATATTAATAAGTAATATTATTCAAATGCTTGAAAGTGCAGTTTAGAACTACTCGCATGGTTTAAAGGTCCCTTAATTCAATTGTAAACACTAACAGCCTAGTCTGTGATAACCCGAGGATCAAGTCGCCAGCCAGTCTGGGTTTTAGGCGTTAGCGCAGATGTTCAACGCTTTGTTGTTGTTGGTACTGCGACTAATTAGAAAACTTATGTATGTGTGAAGACTGACGTCATTTGACTGTAAGTCTTAATGCGATGCGTACTTAAGTACGTATTATGACCTATCTTATAATGTAAATACTATGTCAAACATAGTTAATTTTTTGGAATTTTTCGGAATGGGCTATTTCCGAGGGAAAACTAGTTTTAATCCTTAGAAAGCTAACCGTGCCTAAAACTTAAGAATTACATCGAAACAATTTAGTAAAAATTATGTCTTAACTCTTAAGACATACAGAAACACCTACAAATGTCTGTCTAGCTCTTAATTTACAGTACTTAAGTTAGTCAACATTTAGGATACCTTTTACTACAGGAAAATCTTCTCGGCTTCTTGCTTCTTAGCTTTATCGCTTTAAAATTATAGGTCTTCATAAGGCATACAACCAAATTTGAAAGAGATTTAGTTTTTCTCCTAAAGTCGCAATAACTATCAAATTCTATGTAAAACGCACCTTGAAACGCACCCGAGCTAAGCGAGGGTAAGTCACTAGTAATTAATAATCTAACTACAAATTAAATATTTTGCGGATACAGTAAGCATCTATCATTTATATACGAGTATTTTAACATGTTTTATTTATTATGCATTTAAGGCGTAGTATTTTACCGTAATGCTCGATAAGCTTAATTTACACGTAATTATCGACGACTAAAGCTATGACGATTTAATTATTTTAATATGTATTTAATAAAATAATTAATATTACTTAATCATTTTTGGGAGTCTTCATAAATCAACTTACATGTTATGATAAGCGTTATGCAGAAAAATACCCTCCAGCTTAACATTTCCACCCAATTGTATCCAAGAATGACACGTGCGCACTCACACTGTTTTCAGTTTTCGATACCACAAATTGATTTAAGTTTACAAATTGTAATCGTCTAGTAGAAATCCGTTTAGGGATGTGGATGGGCAACAACTTATCTGTCTACTGCATCAGAGTGGGAGCGTGCTCCAGTACGAGCGGAAGGGGGGAGTTGCGATAACCTCTGCTACTGTCGGAGGACGCGATAAAACCGCGCCTTTCGAATGAGACCAGGCGTTCTTTCGCATATTAAATGTAAATATTTTTTCTTAGATTACAATCGTATTGCCTAAAACTATTGTAAACATAAACACTTTTGTTTCAAATAAACAATTTTAACAAAATATCATGTACACGAACAAAATAAAGTAGGTACTCATCAATATGATGAAGAAATGAAGCGAATACGCAGATCATATAAATAACTTTGGTGATTTATCAATAGGTACGTAAAATTTGTAATATGAACTACTTATATCTATATTTTAGAATTTTGTTTTCACAGACGGTGGGTGTAAGTAAGTGTAAGTGCAACCTAAAGTAACTGAAACAATTACATTTCAAATAATAAATTAATGCTATCATGATTAAAAGTAGTATTCTTGTCCTTGGCAAATAGTAAAAATATACTTAGGTATATTTTATTTCTAAAAAGTACCTACTTATTAATCTTTAGCTCTCTACCTGAAAACGCCTTAGATTTGGACTACAATTGGTAGCTACATACTAGGTATTTTACTTTGTTTTTACAAAAACCATTTTAATCTTTTTTATGTATCAGGTGATCCTTAAAAGTTTATTTATTTATTTATTTATTTATTTATTTATTTATTATTTATTAACAAAATTGGGAAACAAACAGCGTTTAAAGTACAGATAAAAAAAAATACAAAATAATTTTACATTAGCCAATAAAGTTTCCACTTATAAGTAAACATGGAGTGAAAGTAAATATCATAAGTTGAGTTGAGTGTACAATGTATATATTATATCAAGGATGATCGAGCTTGCTTAATGTTTTTAGAAAATTTGATGATATAACATATTTTATGATATAAAGTTTATTTTATTTGATGATATAAAGTTCGAAATAACATTGAATTGTTATTGGACTCTAATCGTGAAAGGTTTTCTCTTTGTTAAAATAACGGTATTTAGGCTTTTATGAATATAATGCGCATTATCTTCAAAGAAGCTGTTGACGGTAATTTCAATAGTAAAATATAGCAAATTTAATTGGCATTCGGAGGAGGAGTTTCAACCACTATCAGTCAGTACGCAGTCACTTTCGTACGTTTCGTACGTATAAATATTTACGTACGAAAGTGACTGCGTGTGTTTATTACTTTTTTTAGGCTGTTACGGCTTGACTGATATCCAAACGTAATGTAGGTACTAGGTAGGTACCTACGAGTAGTTTATTTTCCTTGACTAATAAAATAATAGTTCTATGTAAACATTGTACTGACTATTTGTTTTCCTTTGTTCTATTTTTTATTATTATACCTAGTCTAGATGTAGAGTAAAAAGTATCCTATATAAGTCTATGTCGAGTTTTATACAAAATATAGTAAAATTCAAAAATAAGTTAAATAAGAAAGGATAAGTTAAGAAAATAAGTGACTTTATACTATTTTATGAAAATTTTGGTTGTACCTAATGAGATGGTCACAATCACTGCACTGGTATACGTGACATCTGGATCTGTTATTATTCACTAGGATTTTCCTGGCCAAGTCATTTAACCTTGAAAGACCAGCTTAGACGGTTAAGTCCGCAAAATTTATTTTTGTGTGGGACAGTTAGTCACCGCGTAATTGATCTAGTATTAAATATTTATTAGTCACAATAAATATAACAAATGACAAAATAATTATAGTATGCAGTAAAACATTTATATGAATTATTTATGACAGACTTTGTGAGTTCTTAACGGGATGTCCGATGTAGTTTAATGACTAAATACTTACACTGCTTTATTCTACTACCAAAAATGAAAATACTGTAGGCGTATTAATATTTATTTAAACCTATTGTTTCAATTTTTAGCTTATAGGCTGATACTTAAGAGTCTCCATAGGGTTTACATTCTCTTTGCTTAAGAGTATTGGTACAGATAACACAATAATGTACGAACTAGGAATACAACAATGCCTTTATACTCTTGAAATGGTTATAGGTACGAGACACGAGTACATATTCAATTGAATGGGTGTAATAGTGTATAGTGAGATTTAATCCTTTCACTTGATATTCATTAGGTATATGGGGCGTTCCACGTGAAGCGGACAGGTAAAAAATGTCGATGTTTTCGATTTTAGTTATATTCGATTGAGTTATACCTACATACGACCTCGACTCAGATACGAATATTTTTGCGGTACAATGTATAGTTAACGAGTTATAGGACATTGAAATTTGGACTAACTTACAAGTAGGCGCTGCTTTAGACGAAAGTACCAAGTGTTATCAAGTTATAATTAAATAAACAAACTAGTGGAATGTATATTTGACTTAATAGACTTGCTAACTGTATTTTTGGAAAATAAAAAGATATTGTTTTTCTTTATGAATTTCGCTATTTTACTTTTCAAACTTGATTTTTTTAAAGTTCGAAGATAAATATTTAATTAAAGATAAAACTTTTTTTAATTGAACATTTCTGTAACACAGTGTCCTACGTGGACGACTCAACGCGAACGCGATTGCGAAACGATCCGATGCGAATTTAATGTGGTGCGGAGCGATGCGGCTACTCTGTCCTACGTGCGCGCGAACCGTCCCCTCCGCGCCCTCCGCCGCCGTTCAGTTCAGTTAACATTAACAGTGTCCTACGTGGACGACTCAACGCGAACGCGATTGCGAAACGATCCGATGCGAATTTAATGTGGTGCGGAGCGATGCGGCTACTCTGTCCTACGTGCGCGCGAACCGTCCCCTCCGCGCCCTCCGCCGCCGTTCAGTTCAGTTAACATTAAACATTTGTCATGGGCGGACGGAAGCTAATGTTGATGGAAAATTCATATCTATACATATAATAAATCTGTAGAAGGGTCAATTCTGTACATTGAAAATATTGAAAAAATAAATAGCAGGGGGTGTTACTGGATCGATACCAAACCCAAATATGCGATTAAAAAATTTTTTGTCTGTCTGTCTGTCTGTATGTTCAGGCATCACGTGAAAACTAACTGTTCGATTTCGATGAAACTTGGTATGATTATACTTTATTATCCTGGGCATAAAATGGGATACTTTTTATCCTGGAAAAATACATAGAAAAAAACAAATCTTAATTTTTATCATAGTTTGATTTTATCCTGTAGTCCACGCGATCGAAGTCGCGGGCACAGCTAGTCTTAAATATGAGATATTGACGAAATGTATAACTTTTATTCCTTTTGTCCCAGAATGTAGGACGTTCTTGGATAGCATTAATAAGAAGTTCTACTTCCGACATTAATTCAACAACAATTTTTGCTTGAAAAAAATATGGCCGACGCGTCCACTTCGCGCGAAAATATCAAGCCAACTGATCGCGTTCGCGTCATTTCGCGCCGCTCCGCACCGCACCCCACGTGCGTTTGGTCACATAGGCCACTTCAATAGGTTTCGAATGTTTGTTGTTTTCGCGCCGTGCCGCGCCGCTTCGCGTTCGCGTCTAGATCGCTCACGCAGGACGTCGCGTAAGCTATCGCTAGCGGGCGACGGACGCGGGCCGGGCGTCGCGGCCCGGCGCGGTTCCGACTGGTCTAGCTCCCTAACTACTTCTAGGCCCATTATGAAACTTAGCGAGGATTATCTGTACACTAACACCTATTTTGAGAAAAAAAATGAAAAAAATTAAAGAGGTCGAACTTTAAAAAAATCAAGTTTGAAAAGTAAAATAGCGAAATTCATAAAGAAAAACAATATTTTTTTAATTTCCAAAAATACAGTTAGGAAGCCTACTAAGTCAAGTATACATTCCACTAGTTTGTTTATTTAATTATAACTTGATAACACTTTGTACTTGGGTCTAAAGCAGCGCCTACTTGTAAGTTAGTCAAAATTTCAATGTCCTATAACTCGTTAACATTGTACCGCAAAAATATTTCGTATCTGAGTCGAGGACGTATGTAGGTAAAACTTAATCGAATATAACTAAAATCGGAAACATCGACATTTTTTACCTGTCCGCTTCACGTGGAATGCCCCATATGTAATAACTTATTTTATATTCATTATTATACTTAAACTGGTACTCTAGTAGTCTGTTATTACTTTTTACTGGTTTTAATTTTTGGTCGTATTATATATATTGTGTATTGTGTATTATACACAGTATTGTGTCTTTTCCAGCGCATTTCAACAAATCTTCAAAAATAGGTACAATTTTTTTCTCCTCATACTATACCTAACAGCTAATAAATAGCTAGACATCCACTCTAGCCACGAGTCAGAACACTCTTCTTCATCTTTTCTCTTCTTACCTTAGACTTTCTATGCTGTTAGCCCTAGGGACCTTGACAGCGTCACCGGACTGGGCTAGTGAGTCCATCCTCGAAGCTTGGAGTCCGCTACTGACGACTCGGAGATGAGATGTGGTGGCGCTTTCCTCACGCCACCAGACCTGAAATGTAGACTTTATCTGCGTAAAATGAACTAAGCGAGTCAATAATGAACTGATATAAATACTTTACCCAGTGGAGTGAATAATGTCTGCAAAAAGTGTAAGTACTGTGATTATCGATGATCGATTTGCTTATACAGTTATAGCGTGTCGAGATTCACGTGAGCGAATGCGACACTAGCATATGTCATTATAGGGCGGATGCAAGCTTTGTATAGGTCAGCTTATTTCTAAGTAACAATTTTCTCTGTTTGCATAGAAGCGATTTGCAGACTTTATCGAAGGCTTTCCCTATATCTAAGAAGATGAACGCAGGACATCTTCTGTGTTAGGAACAAATTTTGTGTAATAATTGCTCCGTTAAGCGGTGTACTTTATGGACGCTGCAATGTTTAGCTTGTTCCTGTAATCAAGTTGATTTTTTTTTAACTTTACCTAGCGAGCTTATGACACTGATGGGGCGTGCAACCTAGCAACCTGCCTGGTGTAGCAGCCTAGTGAAAATTATAACTAACAAGGATACGAACTGTCTCGGTAAAGTGACTTATTTTATTCGTTATGCGGTCTGACCCCGTGTCTTCTTAGGGCTAAGTCCTTTAATTACCGCTAAAACTTTATCTAATGACGACAGGCGAAGCGGTTCGTACGACGGAAACATGACGGCCCATGCTTTGACCTCTGAGTTTAACTGGAGACGTGACCCGGGTCACACGGTTGGATGCTGGGTGAACACTGCGATTTTATACTATCTGCAAGACATATTGTCGTCTATATTATTGTCTGACATAAATTCACAAACAAAACCTTTGTGACTTTTGATATTGTTCGCGAACCTATAATTTATCGTTATTGGAAATAATTAATTAGCAGGGGCTTGGTAGCTCGTGATGGATTTGATTAGGCTAGCGTGTTCGAACACGGCCTCTATGAGCGCGTGAGTGTTACCGTTCGACGCGCGTATTTTTTCCGCGAAGACATTTAATTCGCGGATGTCGAATTGACTAACAAAGTCCATAACCAATGCGAGGTCAGAGGTCAGGGACTGGTCTGCCGGTGTTACGGAGGCGACGCGGGTCCTAGGTCGCAGCAACGCGGGTTGCTGGGTCGGGACCGGACTCGGAGCGGGCGCTTGCATCGGTTGCGGTGTCTGTAGTTGTACCGACACCGGTACAGGTGTCAAAGTCTGTTGTTGAGGCTTAGCGGAGTCATGTAACGCGGGACTCGGACCTGGGGTTGGACGAGATGCGGGAGTCAGAATGGCCGGTTGCTGCGTGGAAGAATTCGAGTTCCTAACCATTGTAGTGGCATAATCAGGCGCGTGGATGGATGACGTCACCAGTGCCACCGCTGATGAGTCACCGCGAGTAACGGTTTTCTCCCTGGTGGGACTGGGCAGTGAAGAGAGTGAAGCCCGCTTTACAGGGGGAGACTTCCTCCCTTCCTGTTTTTTGTTTACGACGGTTACAAAACCGTCTTCTACCGAGACATCGGAGCTAATCTCCGCGGTCGAATCGGATTCAGACACCGGCGTCGTCCGACCTGACTCCGAAGGAGTCGGGGAACGCAGCGATTCTGATGTACGCGCGACAGTTCTACTGCTAATCTCCGGGGTGACTACCGCGTACAACTCCGGGTACAAGTTTTTTAAGAAGGCCAGAAGGGTCTCCGTCCTGTCTTTTTTAGGGTCCATCTTCTCTGAACTTCCACACGCGAGCTAATCTTAATTACTAACACCTAAATAAGTGGCAGCGCTAAGACCTCGTTCTTGGTGAGAAGTGTAGGGTGTGTGTAGTTTCACTCCACTTACTTGAAGGCTAAAAGCCTGTCCTTTTCGGTGCAGGTGCAGCCGAAGTCGGCAGCGGGCAGCGGCAGCAACAAAACAGTACCAGTAAATCGTCTCTCGTAACGGGAGCCAGGCAGTGAGCTTGCACACGTCCGCTCAGTTTGGCGCGCAAAACGTTTTTTCTACGGCCTATCGCGCGCAGGTAAGGGACCGCACACAATAGAACCAGTTTAACCTTATAGCTGGCGCTGCCCCAACCAATGTCAGAGCTTGTCTTGCGTCTCTTTCACGCATTGTTTATTGCAACTGTTATACTTAGTAGGTAGTTAAGGTGATATTAGACGGGTCATTTTTTGTTCATTTTCGTCTTTCTTTTTGCCCATTTTACCTGGAGTCCTTTAGCCGACTTTATTCGATGATATATTAAAAGAAATGAACAATGAATATGCTTTTCTATATCATTCCGTCTAAGCCGTGTGAACTTTGAATGAAAGAAAATGAGGCATTCACCTGAGTGAAGAATTATTCCATAGGAGTGAACCGTCTGATATCACCGTTTGTTGTACTCTATCTTAATCGGGAACATTATAAAATTCATTAAATAAAAAACTGATTTTAACGGGAAAATAAGTACCTATATTACCGAAACTTACTAATATTTCCCTAAGCTTAATTACAAATATTCCTTTTTTATTATATTTACCAAAAACTGATACTATTGTATTAAATATTTACATTATCTGATACGCGACCTAACAGTAGACATGTAGGTATCGTATAGATAGATTTTCATTACGATACATTAAAAAGAGAAATATCAAATTAACTTGAGGAAAACCTTATTGAAAATAACAAGAGTATGAGTAAATGAATAAAATTAAAATATTAATATGTATTTATTTTGTTATTAAGGATGTTACATTATAAAAACACAGTAACTGAAATATTATGTAGTTACTAGTTACTAATATTGTGTTAGGGGAGGCCAAAAAAGGGGTTATGTCCTATTCGTACATATATATGTACAATAAGTACATCACATCACATATCAATATAATTAAATGATTTAACCAATTTTAATGATTCATATTTCATACATCAATTTAATAACGTGAGCTTTCGCATCAGATTCATGTTCTTGAGCAAAATGCGTGCTTTTAATATTGAAATTTGAAATACAATGTATACCTGAAAGTCGTAACGAAAATATTGTTAACTAGCGACTCACCTTCGCTTCTTTCGGGTTCGTCCCTAGGTACCCCCTTTGGCATATTTTTTTTACAAAATGTATAATATTAGTATACAATATACATATAGATATTGTGAAACATTTGGGAAATATCATCGGAATCAATATACAGGAAGAAAACATATCTCATTGCACACGTATCGCCAAGAAGAATCGGGATAGCGCTAATAGGCCGAGGTCGATTATCGTGCAGTTAAACTCTCCCTTCTTTCGTGACCGTGTTTTGGCGGCTATAATTATAATTAAATTTAGTAAAGGCAAAGACAAACGTCATAAATTGAACACTTCCCATTTAGGGTACTTAGGTGAATGTTTACCTGTTTATATATATGAACATCTGTCCGCCTAATATAAAGAATTACATGCCGCTACTCGAAACAAAGGCAAAAGAGCTAGAGGCTATATCAAAATACAGATTTAAGAAAAAACGTACAAAAATAAATATTCGACTGCTACCTTCTGAAAGCGATTGTATTATTTTTATTATTTTTTTTTACTTTTTTGTTACATTTTATTTTTAATAGGAAATTATTTTTATGACTTTTTAGAAAACTTGAGATTTAAATCCCTTCAAAAGTAGGTTCTTAGAAAAATCCGAATTTTAGACTTGGAATTTTATATGTAGTAAATCTATACATAGCAATCAATTTAAAAAATATTTTGTGACATTCCTTGTTTAGCCCCTGTCATTTGAACTATAATTGTTCATTTGACCTAATATAAAAATAAATGTCTTTTCCCCATCGTTGGGAATTTACACATTATCAGTATAGCAAGCGTCGTACGTAAATACCTTATTTAGTGACGTGCTTCAAGCCTAAAATACGTAAATTGATTATCGATATATTATTTTCTAATTTTTATACATTGTATTTAATAATATGTATTTCTAAAAATCATGCTTACCGTTTTTAAAATATGTTTGAATAATTATTTATTTCATAGAGTCTTTCAGCAAAGGGGAAAACCCACGACGGTTAAAAAGTAATTGAAAAAAGATAAAATAATTTAAATATCCCCGACATAAAAAATAAATGTAACACGAGATTATAAACGTAAAAGGATTTAATAAGTAGATTTGATCTCTCGCGGAGTCGGTCATATATGTAAACAATAGAGTATAAGTTTTCATAGCAAATCCCTACGTACCTACCAATTCTGGTTATCGATGATTGTAGATGTGGCAATAACATATTCAACTACCTATAAACTTAACAAAAATCCAAGAATATCCGTCCGGAGCGCCTTCTTATATATTCAATTTTTTTCTAAAGAATTTTTAGTTTCTATATCACTACTTCCTACAGAAGTACTTACCTATCGAGTTCTATCGAGTTTCCTTATTATGAAGTAGCAAGTATAAAATAAAATATATTAATGCAGCGCCCCCTAGTGAAGTACAAACACCTTACTAAAAAACCGCATTAAAATCAGACTAGAAATTTTGGTTTAGCACAAAAAAATGCTTGCTGCAGCGTCTCCCTGGTGAGTTGTCACCATAACATCTATTTATGAACATGCACCAATCAAACCCGAACCCATAACTGAAATTTACATCAAAATCGGACAAGTAGTTTTGGAGAAAAATGGTTTCACCCCAAACGCACATACCGTCTCCGTCCGAGAAGAGTATAATAAGAGCACAGGTATAAAGAAAATAATAATGTAATTATGTTTAAACACGACTTGGGCTATAATTAAAAAATAAATAAAAAAAACCGATGTTGCTTATAACGAAGTAAATATCGATTAAGATGTCTACGACACTACCCACTAAGAGGTCGCAATGAAGTAAGTTTATATTAAGGCAAGTGTGGACGGGTTGTCACCATTAACATTACAAGTCAGGCGCAGTGCATACGTGCCTCTTACTTCTTTTAATCTATTTTATACTTTGAAATAAACATTAAAATGGAAAAGCTGTGTCTATTTATAATATTAGGTAAGTTATACTTTTATTGTTCTTTCTATATTATGTATTTATTTTATAAATAGATTTTTACATATGTATGAACCTCAAATGAATTAAGTACTGCATAAAATACTATACTATTCAATTTTTACCGTGTCACTGATTGGAACTAATAAGATTTTTTTATTTATTTAGCAAATTTATTATACTACACAAAATTAGCAGTAAAATGTTAAGAAAATCAAAATAATCAAAACCCAAACAAACTTTAACGTAACTTTAATTTTTATTTGCTTAAAACTTCCAATCCTCTTTTTTTAAAATACCTGAAGTAGGTAGATTGTCGCCCAAAAAGTCCACCTCAAAAATTATTCTGTTGTTAATTTCAGCAATTATTAGTACTCAAGCTTTAGGTATGAGCTACAGAAATAGGCGACAAGCTGAGGATGACGGAGATTTAGAAGATAGATATGGGTGGATGTTCCCTGGTGGTAGCGCCCCTCAGCGGCCATGGCGTCCCAACCCTAACGCTTTCCCTAGACCGAATCTAAATCAAGGTCAAACAACAACAACAAGTACAACAACAGCTCCAGTAACAGCACCCGGTACAAATCCCACTGTGTATGTATTCTTTATATTTACATATTTACATGTCTATTTCCTTAGCATAGTCGATGAAGGACAGTTCAGATTGTCAATGTAAACACGACCGGTCCGAGAAGTTCGAAAAGATACGACATTATTAATATATGGAAATCCCGCGTTTGCTTAACATAAATTATATTTTTTTTTTTTTGTTTTGACGTTGTGCTAATGTACGTACATACGTCTTGTATATTTCTGTTAATTCTATATTTATGGTTATGAAATAATCTAGTATATGATTGCTGTGTTGGTGTTGTAGATTCACCGTGACGCCGGAGTTACGGCAGTGTCGTTCAACTTGCCCGACAACTTCTGAGTACAACCCAGTGTGTGGCACAAACCTGCAAACTTATGATAATCCCAGTAGGTTATTCTGTGACCAGGCGTGTGGCGTCGGTGAGTATACTTTTTGTGTCATTGCTAATAATATATTTTTTGTTACTTTCCTTTAAAATTTATTTTTAACCGACTTCCAAAAAGGAGGAGGTTATATGTTTCGATGTATGTATTTTTTTTTTTATGTATGTTCACCGATTTCTCACACTAAAAATGTAAAAATAAGTTATTTTTAAAAAAAAAATTAAACCGACTTCAAAAAATCTGCACTAAAAAGAGAAAAATAATTATTTTTAAAAAAAAAATTAAACCGACTTCAAAAAATCTGCACTAAAAAGAGAAAAATAAAAAGTAGAAAATATTACTTTAAAGAACTATGTTAATTTTGGAGTCGGTGCCAGCTATTGCCAGGTATTTTGATTATGTTTACAAATTGATAGATTAATCGAATAAGTATACGGTTATTTTTCTTTGGCTGGCACCGACTCCAAAATTAACATAGTTCTTTAAAGTAATATTTTCTACTTTTTATTTTTCTCTTTTTAGTGCAGATTTTTTGAAGTCGGTTTAATTTTTTTTTTATATGCATACCAATTTTAATAATTTTCCTCAACATAAGTAATTTTAATGAAGTTTTAGGCAATATTGCAAATAATCAATAAGTAAATAAATGTTTTCCTTGCAATTGTTGTCTTTTGCAATACCTACCTAGGTACATAGAAAAATCAGAGACATACATAATTCAGAATTTATAATACCTAATTATGTAAAAGTTACATTTCATTTAATGTATTATATGAAAAAAATAGTTTACTAAATTTAGCACTTAGATACATAACAAATTAATGCATAAACCTAAATGATAACTTGTCAAACTTGTTTAGATTCTGTTTTATTTAGTTGGGATTTGCTCATATCGAATCGAAAATAGAAATAGTTTAAATTAAACTTAACTTTTAACTTTATCTTGTTTTTGATTTGTTTTATTTTTTTATTTCAGCCGTGAGTCAGCTAAGATCATCGCGCTGTCCAGGCAGTGTTATTGCTAATTAGAATTACTTTACTTATAAGCGAATCAATATGACTGAATAAATACTATATTTATTTAATTTTTTTTTATTTAAATATATTTTAAATATATAGGTATATATATATATATATATATATATATATATATATATATATCATAGTATTTTGTCATGATTTTAATAAATAATTAAATTTAATCACTTTTCTTGTGTAAATTGAGGGGGCAGTACCTACTAATAGTTGCGTCGTCGCGTCGGTCGTTTACAACAATAAAATCACTAATTATAGTAATGAACACGTTTTATATATTATCATGTTTATATGCATATTATAGTTTACGAGATAATATTAATGTATATTGAAAGTATTTGGAACGCAATAAAATATTAAAAATATTTAACCTACTCATAGAATAGAATATTTTTATGATGAAATAATACTAATTAACTAATTAATTTTTTATCTTAATTAACAAAAAATCACATAAAAGTAATAAAAATATCTATTGAAGAAGTTTTCTTATTATATCAGTATATTTTAAACGAGCTACGCTACTACCACAGCGTAAAAAAAGAACCAGTTTCCATCGCGTCGCGCCATTCCACCCAGGGCCATGGCGTTTGAACTTTGAAGTCTTTTGTGTAGGCATTTGTCATTGCTGCAGGGTTGTCACAATATACAAAAATATATTTATAAATATGTGGAGTACCAGAAATAAAATGAAAAAATATTGAAGTATTTATGACGAGCTTTCACGGAATTGAAATATGCGAGTTTTATTATAAACAAATACAAATTACCAAAACAAAAAAATACTGAAACTGAAAGGTATTTTCAACATTTGGATTTACTAATTTTTAGATTGCGATTGTTGAATTTGACGACGTAGTAAATTGTCATACGTCGAAACAATTTTAATAAAAATTCATACGGCAAGCATGCGCCATGGTTTTGTATTAAAATGTATCTTTAAGAGTTGATATAATGCGTGGAAACGGACGAAATTTTAAATTCTTATTTATACGAGATGATGACATGCAGTCTCCCACAGCACATGTAGTATGAACCATTATAAATAAGTACAACTCAAACGAAATAATTAAAACAATCAAATTAAAAAGCGTCATCCCAAGCGAGTGTATGGCAGCTTGGGCTGGCTACCGCCCCTCTCACATGTATATATCAAAGGTTGTATGGACTCAATTTTTAGGATTGACTTAATTCTTATTAATTACATAGAAAAATAGATACTTTCAGAGTTTAGCTTAAGAATCGCTATTAGTATTATTATTATTCTTACGTTAAATTTATAAAACGTTAAAACGTAAATACAGCCTAATTAAATAAAAGCAACCCTTAATTTGTAAAGAATTTTTGTTATGCATTACATTAAAACTCGCAGGGTTACTAGTGGTTGAGTTGTTGGTAAGAGGCGGCCAAGAATCAAGGGCTCGAAAGGATAGGGTGGAGGCCCTCGATATCTCATAACGGGGAAACCTGTTTATCAGCACTCTCGCTCTGGTGAATCCGGTCTACACCTCTCAACACCCTTAGCCGACCACGCTGAAGTACCGCTTTGTGGGGGCCTATCTTGCATCACCCGCCAAATTTTCAATCTGAGACTGTTGATCAGATGCCCGCTAGTCTCATCCAGTAGACCGGTTTTATAGCCCATCCTAACCCCTTGAAACATTAAGTTTGCATTAAAATTCACTTAAATGGTTTTTGCAATTTTCAATCTGCAATATCAATTCAAATATAGTAGTGGAATAGCTAATAAATAATAATAATTGAACTATAATCTTTAAAATAAAGATGTTTTTCTTTTTCCAATCATCGAAGAAGTTTGTACCTATCTTTGGGAATTTACATATTCATTGATGTTTATAAATCATAATACATCGATGATCGATACAATCTATACATATAATAAAACTGTAGAAAAGTCGTTTTTGTACATCAAAAAAAAATACAAAAAAAATAGCCAGGGTGTTAAAGGACAACCAATAGAACCCATTTCCAGCATTTTTAGAATTTTTGTCTGTTTGTCTGTTTGTCTGTTTGTCGGTTTGTCGGTTTGTCGGTTTGTCTGTTTATTTATCCGGGCATCACGTAAAATGTACGAAAGCAATGTAGATAACTTTTATACACAACGATTGAACGTAACCTTAAGTAACATTTAGTTTTTGTTTCATTGCAATCGGTTCAGTCTATCAAAAGATATTTGAGTTTAAAGTGAAGAAGTAGAGAAATTCCAGAAGTAAAATTAGAGCTATGTGCATTTGATCTCACAACTTCAAGTAACTTTTATACACAACAATATGTGCGTAAATTGAAGTAACAATAAGTTTTTTGTTTCATAGTAATCAGTTCACACCTTATAAAAAATGTAAATTAATAAAATTATGATAGTGTTTCCGAAGTAAAATATTAAAACAGCGCCAACTACGAGTATTCGAACTAGAGATCAACTGCGTGCAGTATTGTTCGATAGATGGCGTTGAGCGTGTGAAGTCATTTTCTGAATCGCGGTGTTAAGATTTTCCTTGAAAGAATGACCTTCGCCCATGTCTGCCGGGAATCTTTGAGTCAAAGAGTATAGATAATATACTGGCTTTGAGTTTTCAATCGACTTCCAATAGGAGGAGGTTATCAATTCGTCTGTATTTTTTTTAATGTTTGTTAGCTCATAACTTTGAACTGGGTGAACCGATTTTGATGATTCTTTTTTTATTTGAAAGGTAGTGCTTCCCGTTTGTCCCATTTTAATATTTTCCAGTTCTGACAATGGCATCCATGAGAAAACCATAAAAGTCTCATATTTGCATTAAGTATTTGCGCGACAAATGACGAATAACTCAATATCACGCCAACCGATTTCGATGATTCCTTTTTTTAATGTAAAGGATATACTTCAAGGGTAGTTTCATGAGAGTTAGGTAAGGTTCTGATGATGGGATCCATGACAAAGTATCGGAACTCTTCAATTCTTAGGAGCAAATTAACGATGCTCGGCCGAATCTTTTATAGGCTATATGGATATTTGAGTCACGTACCGTAACTGATGATGGAAGGTACAACTCCTCAACGGTTAGCAGTTTAAAGAATTTTTTTTCAATATAATACGCAATTATGGACCGATAGTTGTATACTTTCAGGCTATAAGGTTTACCTCATAACAGGAG
Source organism: Boloria euphrosyne (assembly GCA_951802675.2). Classification (NCBI taxonomy): domain Eukaryota; kingdom Metazoa; phylum Arthropoda; class Insecta; order Lepidoptera; family Nymphalidae; genus Boloria; species Boloria euphrosyne. The sequence continues at coordinate 4,534,219 of OX637879.1, read as the reverse complement.
GTAATCTTTTATAGTCATTAACACAATACGTATCTACTTTCCGCTAAAAATTTAAAAATACATTATTTTGAACAGAAAACAAAAACCTTTCACAAACCTTAGATTTATTAAGTTTGGAAGTCGGTTTTTGTTTTGTAGGAGTCATTAAAGTTCTGTCTTTAAAGAGGTTTGTCTATGTAAAGGTCTTGAATTAAACTGATAGTATTGTAAATCGTTCGTTCGTTAATTCATTATTTCGTTTTATCTTTCAAAAAATTTTGGTTAGTTAGATTCGGTCTTAATTTCGAAGTGCGAAGTAAATAATAACTTGCAATTTGAGTCAAGTAGTTTTATTTACTTCGTAGTTTGAAATTTTATTAGTCTTCATTCTCATTTTGAAAGTTTGTGTTGTTGTAAATTGTTGATTTATTTGGTTCAATATTTTATTTGTTTGGTTCAGTTTTTATTTTGAAAATGACTTCTAGAAAAAAAACAAACCTTTCGCAGCGTAGCCGAGATGCGAAAAGGAAGAGACTAAGTAGGTCCCAGGAATCAGAAGAAGATCGTGAAGGGAGGCTAACAGCAATTCGATTATCCGTTGCGGGGGTGGACCTAAGTATTGGATGCTTTTCTCATGGTCAACTATACGTAGCTCTTTCCCGCGTAAACAACCCCAATAACCTTTTTGTGTACGCTCCAGATGGTTCCACGGCCAATGTTGTTTATTAAGAAGCACTATCGGTATCGGTATCCTCCAACAGCGCTTCGCACTAAAAAATACATTGTTAAGTTCCGACATCCACGCGAACGAAGTCGCGGGCACAGCTAGTAAATAAATAAATATGTTGGGACGTTATTACAACAGCGCCATCTAGTTCCGCAGTAAGCTACTTAACGTGCTTGCGTTGCGGATACCAGATAGTTGATATACTACACATATAATTTTAAATACATACATATTATAAATATAAACACCCATGACTGGAGTACAAACATTCGTGATTAGCAAATGAATGCCCCCAGCGGGACTCGAACCCGCGACCGCTGGCGCAGAAAGTAGGGTCACTACCAACTGAGCCAAACGAGTCGTCCAGACATACAATATATTATAATATGTTACGTATTTTCTATAAGAAAGAATTTGTTACTGCGAAATTAATATGATCTTGATAATTTCTAAAATTTGTCTTTACTACAAACAAAAGAAAAACATAAAAATGAGTATATTATAATGAGTGGCTGGCTTTGCACATTTCTTTAAAAATGTGTATTGGCTTAAAAATGTTGCTATCAACTAAATTATCAAATTGACCACAACACTAACCTACGGCTAAAAGGTCACTGTGAAATCAATTTATAAGCGAAGTGTGAACGGGTTTTCTGCAGTTACAAATTAGACGCTGCTCTTGCTTCATATGTTAATGTATATTATATATTCCGTAAATAAAAATGGAAAAGCTGTGCCTATTTGTAATTTTAGGTAAGTATTTTTATTACATGTTTTTTTTACGTATGTATTTATATATCAATTCAACATTTAAACTCTTTCAATTTAAATTCACCGTACTAGTGAAAAATGAAATGAACACGTGGCACTCGCGATGTATCATGTATGTGATGTATAAAAAAGCAGCGGTTCATGCGTAGGACGACTTCTGCACAGCTCCGGCACAGCAGCAAGACAACACAAAACGCCTAAATTGAAAGAGCTCTAAGCCTTACATTGTTTCGTTGTCCACCTCTGAACTGAAAACTAAATATACTCATTTGCAAAAAAAACGGGCCGTTTCGATTTTCTTCCTGGCTTAAAAAAATAAAGTACCAAAAAGATTTTAATCACTTGAACATGTTACTGGCCAGTTATAAAAGTGCCATAATGTTTATAAGAGTACATTCCAAATTGAAATTTTTGACTGAGCCTGGTTTTCAAAGAAAACAACTTTTAACTACATTTTGTGGCGCGAATTCCCTATAGTTAATATCGACTCTAATTAACTTTTTGTCAATTTTTATTTAATTATCTGAAGTCCTTGACATTTAAACTTATTGTTATTGCTGTTTAGCAATCCCGAAAATGTACCGAACCACGACAAGACATGTACCGAACCACGGGATGATCGTTTTTTAGTTAGTCAAGCATTGAGAAATCGCAAATCTTCTTATGTGGACCTCAAGAACAGCCTCGAAGAAGTAAGAAATGTGCAAATTAGTCTATGGACGGCCAGGAGGAGGCTTCTCGCTGCTAATATACACAGTCATCGCCCGGCACACGGCCCTAAATTACTCCGTGGACATCGAGTTGCCAGGCTTAGCTTCGCTCGAAATTATGTGTCATGGACTCATGAAGACTGGGATAGGGTATTGTTCTCCGATGAAGCCAGGATATCTGTGCATGGTGAAGACCGACGTCGGCGAGTGCTACGTAGACGAGGAGAACGCTTTGCAGAGGCATGTTTTGAAGAAATCACACCTTATGGAGGGGGCTCTGTTATGTTGTGGGCAGGAATAAATTCTATGGATCGTACGGAGTTAGTCTTCATCGAAAACGGTACACTGACTGGACACCGATACATAACGGAACTTCTAATTCCTTATGCACAACCCGCTTTAACCGCTCTTGGCGAAAACTTAATTTTTATAGACGACAACGCTCGCGCCCACCGGTCTGGCAATGTGGAAGCGTATATGCTAGAAGTCGGAATTCGTCGTTTGGACTGGCCAGCTAGAAGTCCGGACCTCAATCCCATAGAGCATGTCTGGGACGTTCTGAAGCGACGAGTGAGATCAGTGCAGCCGGCTCCGCAGACCATCAGAGAGCTAAAGAATGTAATTACCGCGGAGTGGGAACGTATTCCCCAAGAAACCATGAAAGATATACTCGCTAGCATGCCCAGACGAATGCAAGCTGTGATTTCAGCAAGAGGGGGTCACACTCAATACTAAACTTTTATCTGCTTTTAGTGTATTCAAGAAAAACAAAGAAATTAACGCGTTTCATTTTTATGTAGCGAGCAGGTACAATAATAGTGTTTTGAGCTTAAACGTTATTTCTCAATAATTTAATCAAAATGTTATGATAAAACTGATGAAAACTATTCCTTCCTAATTAATTTATAAAATTCTGAGGATAACAATACCTAAAATTGTCAAACAAACTAATAGTAACTATAAAATAGTTCTTTGCTTAAGTGCCCGTTTTTTTTGCAAAGGAGTTTATATAAAATGTTTATATCAAATCAGTGGCAAGCAATTTTTTAAAAAGAAAATATTTTGTGTAGTTACACACAACGTGCTATTTAATTTTTACTACGTCATCACACACAGATTCCAAAACACTATCATTAGTACTCGTATTAATAGTCAAGGTATTTTTAAAGAATAAAACATAGATGAAACTTCTAAATTTTTTAAGTGTCTGTATGCTCCTAAGTATCGACAATCTGTCTACTTACTGGTCAAAAATAACAATTTATTTTTTTTATTTATTTATTTGGTACACCAACGATTGTTACAATATTACTTACATCTACAGTATAATATTAATTTATTTGCGCTAATTGCACAATCAGTTACAGGTATACGCCACATGCTTTTTATAGTATGTATATATAACAATATTTCTTACAAACTAATTTATGCCAAACAACAAGACCAATAAAAACTACTAACTATGCTGAAAGAACCCCTCTGGACCCTACCGCGTTCCAATAGGCTTCTCCGACGCCCGACGTCTCGGATGCGTTACAGCAACCATGGTTACGTCGGGCATCCAAAAACCCCAACAGACCGCGCCAAAATCTAAAAGCTGTCCCATCACAATGAGTGAAATACGCGTAAACATTAGAAAACAAAAAAATAATAATAATAAAAAATACTAATTCAACCTATGGGCTAGAGAGCTAGAGACATGCTGTGTACGTCAACGGACCCCCTATACTTATTATAGAGCATACAAATTCTTAAGATTGGCGAGCTTGCACCCAAAACTGTTCTACGAAATGGACGAAAGAGTGGCTCAACCGGCTTACAAGGCATCCGAAGCAGGATTCTAAACATAATTTTTTCCAAAAGTGCTGGGCAACTTAGATAATTTCTCATAATTTTAGAAAAAGAAACAGAGATCAAGTAATTCTCGTCGGCTGTTTAAGTTTCGGCTTTGCATTTTCAGTAACTTTAAAATATTATCATACGAGAATGACTTCTTGTCTCTGTAATGGTTAAAAATTAAATGTCGAACCAGCCGTTTTTGTATACGCTCTATACGTAATATGTGATAAGCATAATGTGGAGTGTGGAGTGTGGACGCCATACTACGCTACCATATTCGAGAACTCATTGTACAATACTGTTATATAGAGCTATTTTGGTTGATGAGCGCTTAAATGCCTTGACGTTTCTGATGACAAAACCTAACAGTTTGAAAGCTCTTCCAACCATGCCTTCGATATGCGGTACAAAAGTCATTCTGCCATCGAAAAATACTCCCAAATCTTTCACTACATCAATTTCTTGCAGTCTCACATCGTTAATAAAGTAAGCCGATGAGATGGGAAACAATTTTCTCGCGAATTTTATGTGATTACATTTTTTGATATTGAGTTCCATACCATTTCAAGCGCACAAGAGCATTAAGGTCACTTTGTAGAAGGGAAACATCTTCTTCTGTGTCGATTACTTTCTACAACTTAAGGTCATCAGCTTACAAGGAAGGGACAGAATGCTTAATGAAGCAAGGAAGGTAATTTACAAAGATGTTAAAGAGAATGGGACCGAGATGAGATCCTTGTGGCACACCAGTATTGATGGCACGTGGTGTAGAGGTAAAGTCATTAACTACTATGCTATGTGAAAAATTCGTTCCGAAAGGTATGAATCTAGCCATGACAACATAGAACCCACAACACCGTACACCGACAACTTCATTAGTATAAGTTGGTGTGGAACTCTATCGAAGGCTTTGCTAAAGTCAGTTTACAGAGCGTCGACTTGTTTATTGCTATCAATATATTTCATAATTTCTTCTACGTACAGAATCAGGTTTGTATTTGTTGATCTTCCTTTGACAAAACCGTGCTGGTTTTCATTCAAATATTTACTAAAATAACTGTGAAGTACAGGACAGACCAAAGACTCAAAAACTTTTTCTAGAGTGGACAATTAAGTCATAATCAGCAAACATTTCTTATACCTAGTTAGTACTTACTTTGTAAGACTGAATAATAACTAAACTAAAATTAAAAAAAATACTAGCTGACCCGTGCCCACTTCGTTGGGCATAATGTTAATAATCCTTTTTTAGTACAGAGTGTTATGTTTTAATTTCTAACTGCCAAAAGGAGGGTTATACGTAGGTATTTTATTAATATTAAAAATTAAATTATCTATACTAATATAAAAAAAAACTACTTTTTGTAACTTAAATATAAAAGTTAGAGTTATGCTGTCGTTGACTTTTTTGTAGGCATTTTCAAGCTCCACAATTTTTCTCTAGAACTCAAAAATATATCTTTCATAGTTAAGGCAGCGTTCATAAGAAACGCTTTCATTCGACCGTTTTTTCTCCGATTCACTTTGCAAAACGGACTACCACGTAAAAGCCTTTTTATTTTTCGGTTTTTTATATAACCTATGTCACTCAGCAATATTGGTGAAAGAATTTTTAAAATCGGTTCAGTAGATCCCGAGATTACCCCTTACAATTTAACAAATATACAAACACACAAACTTTACTTCTTTATAATATTAGTATAGAAGAACTATTGTATTTGATGTATTTTTTTTCTATTTCAGCAATTATTAGTACTGAGGCCTTAAGCATGAGCTACAGAAATAAGCGACAGGCTCAGCAATCAGTAACACCAACTACGACAACCGGTGTTAATCCCACTGTGTAAGTTTTTGTATAGGTACATATTTACAAATATATCTTCATTAGCTTAGAACATTCTATAAGGACAGTTTCTGAACTGTCAATCTCTTGGACCAGTGGAGAGGTTCAACAAGTCTACCTCTATTATAATACGACATTTTTTTTTAAATAATAATATTTGTTTAGTTTTGAGGGCTAATGTACTTCTTGCTTTATCTTCTTTTTATATTTATAACAAGCGTGACCCGCGGCTTCGTTCCGCTAAAAGTACAAAAAATATGCTATTACTTAGAGATGAAACGGATATCCGGCAACTATCCGGTATCCGGCCTATACGATATTCACTATCCGGCTGAGCCGGATACCGGATAGTAAAATAAAAAGAAAATCTCATTATTTTACACGTGGATAATATTACCAAACTAAGTTTTGGACACCGTTTATTTTTGTAATCGCACGTCAAAAAGGTTTGTTTTATTAAAGGCGATATTCGGCGGCCGGATATCCGGCGCTCCGGCCTGGTGGCTTGCCGGATATCCGGTATCCGGCCAAACCACTATCCGTTTTATCTCTACTTATAATAATGTACTAACGAATGATACAGTAAAATATTTTATTCTCATAGGAAAACAAGGAAAACATAATAGCTGGATCTATTCAGTAGTCCTCATAAATGTGGAATCATTTGTTAATTTAGACTATTCCGTAGAGCTTTTTAATATCTACAATTTCCAACTATATAGTTTTGATGTATCACTTTAGCCACCGATAGCTTCCTCAGGACTACTCAATAAAAACAATTATTTTGGTTTCCTGTGGAAATGAAATATTTTTCTGAAATAAATAGTATCCTAAGTCACGACCCGAGTACCTAATAAGTACCTAATCAGATCACAAAATTTGGTTAAAATCCGAGCAGAACACTAACAGACAGAAATGTTAATAACAATTATTTTGGGGTTAATTTTCAATACACAAATGTCACAGTCAAGGTTTTTAAAAAATATTTAATGTATATTTTTTTTTACCGGCACTACTACTGTTTTATTATATGTATAGAATAAAGATGAAGTAATCTAGTATATGATTACTGTGCTGGTGTTGTAGATTCACCGTGACCCCGGAGTTACGGCAGTGTCGCTTAACTTGCCCGACAACTGCTGAGTACAACCCAGTGTGTGGCACAAACATGCAAACTTATGATAATCCCAGTAGGTTATTCTGTGACCAGGCGTGTGGCGTCAGTGAGTATACTTTTTAATTTTTATATTATTTTCCTTTGGACATTTGGATCATCAAAATGTCCTTTGCTTTCATAAATATTTTTCCTCAATGTTGAACGAATTATTATATGTAGATACCTACAGTTATTTTAGTGTTTTCTTTTTGGTATTTACAAAAATTAGTTAAAATCATAAGTAAATAATTCTTTTTATTAGGATTCACTTATACTATACTTCGGAAAAAATGAGGAAGTCAGTCTTAATTCCGTAGGTTAGTTAGGTTCCGTAGTACTCGTAGTTGCCCATCACTATAATGCGAATTAAGAAGTAGAAACAGGCCTTTTGTTGCACACTTTGAAAAACTCGTATCACGTATACACACTGCCAACCAACCATGCCAACCATAAAAACTGCTCAATCTTGTCCGCCGTTAATAATATGAAACCTGTTCCAATTTTTATGAGATCTATTTAAAATAAATAAATAGGTGTGTTAAATTATGCTACATACTACGTAGGTAGGCATTGTTAAGATTGGTCGATGAAACAAGGAAAATATAAAGAGGTTGTTAATGTTCGCAAATTATAATTTATAATACATATGTTTAAAAATAAAAATATTATTAGTATAATCGAAATATCTATTTATAAATGATATCATCAGCAAAACAGCTTTTTCTAAATGAATATAAATTATATACAGTACTCGTAAGAAAAACACGATTTTTAAATTTTGTCATCTGTCGATTTTTTTGTCCCGCTAAACTCTAAAGCGGCTAAATAGATTTTGACAAGTTTCGCTGGCAGATATTTAATGTTACCAGGAGAAAGTTAGCTCAAAAAAAAAATGAAATAAAATATGAAAAAAATATATCTATACTAATCGAAACATTATAACAAAATATTTTAACTTATCAAACATATTGGATTCTGGAAAATTTTGTTGTTGTTTTCTTTTCTGCAAAATCGATTAATTTAAAAATGTCTCTAATAGAATTATCATCAATGTTGTAAATTTTTATAGAGTTGTTTTTCTTGTTTTTAATTTGTTTACTTTTTTATTTCAGACGTGAGTCAGTTAAGATCATCGCGCTGTCCTGCCACTGTCAATTAGAATTATTTTAAACTAAGAAATTATTAACATGACTGAATAAATACAGTACTATTACACTTTTTTTATTTTCATTTAAGCGAATCATTTATCTATTGCAAGAAAAGCGAAGTAGAAATTAATATACTTCAATGAACTAAGTAACAGGAAAAATTTTTGCAAAATTATCTTATTAAGTTACATTTACAAATTATAGAGGAATAGAAAAATACAAAATAATATAAATAATAGCTATTAGTAGTTTAAATTCCTATTAGAAGGAAATTGAGCCTTAAGAATTACAGCAACTTTATAATTTCGATGATAAACAATTGGCAATGATTGAATAGATTACTTATCGTCCTTAGATGACGAAGACATTTGAGTCACTTCTGTAGAATTGACATTCTGGAGTTAGATTTCTTACTTTTATAACAATGATTACAACTTCTTACGAGTATTTTTAATAAATAAATAGGTATAAAATTTTTGTAACGTATAAAAATAGGCAAACAATTAATATGGAGGTAAATAATTAAATAAAATTTAATTCCTTTTCTAAATAGTTTACATGCTAAATAATAATTTACTCAAAATATGGATGATACTAAATTAGCCATCTCTAGACTGGCCTATTTTAAAGATTCCAATTTCCAAGTTGATTTTATTCTAAGGTATTGGCGAAAAGTATTCCAAACTTTTATTGAATATGTCGTTTTTGCAGCAATCATCGTCTGTCAGGTCAAAACTCATATACTGGGTTAGTAGTGAAGAGTTTTCGTATATCCAATAAAAGTAGTTAATTAACTGTTCTTATACCACCTATTGATTGAGCCAACATTAGTTTCGATTGACCATATAAATTAAATTATATTCAAGAGGACTATTTTTCACCTCAGTTAATAACTTTCTTTCACAATTTAGACTGCTTATTAAAAAATACATGGAATTTAATTCACAAAGAGAGAATATGGATATATTCCATTTTTTTTCATTCCAGTTTCCAACTAGCGACTCTCCCTCGCTTCGCTCGAGTTCGTCCCTAGGTGCCCTCTTTAGTATAAAATCCTTACTAACTTTGAATGTCTTACTTATTCATGTCTAATCAAAAGCCAAAAAAATAAATTTCAAGCTTCTAGCTTTAAAAATGACGTAATTCCCATACAATTTTTCAATTTCTATTTCAACCCCTTACAGCCCTTATTTCGCCTAGAAAAGTAGCCTACGTCCTTTCTCAGGCTCTAGACTATCTGTGTATCTTTCATTTAAATCGGTTCAGTAGTTTTGGCGTTAAAGCGCGACAGACGTCTGTCTTTATGTAGACAGATAGACAGACAGACAGAGATACTTTCGCATTTAGAATATTAATATAAAGGGTCAGCACTTTTAATTATCAGACAAGAATCTTTCAAAATATTCTATCGCATCTATGTGATAATGATTTATTTATTTATTTTACAATTGAAGTGAGCAATCACAATAAACAATTTTTTTTCTTCCTTGTGGAAATCGGCTGATACCTAATTGGGTAACATTATTTTATAGATGTAATTTTACCACAGCTTAATTTGACGCGATTTTGACCTTTAAGTAACTTGCCGAGCTTGAATAAATCAAAAAATACCCTCTTGGCCTCCCGGCTTCCCTGCCATAAGTCTGCTGCTAGGAGGTACGTACTATAATGAATTTGGAATATTAGGTTTATAGCCATGTAATAACTAATATCCCATTGAAGTGGTGAAAAGACGAAAATGCCTCGGCCAGAGCCCGGCGCGGCCCGGCCCCGACACGGTGTAACGTAAATCCACCTTTATAGAGCAGTATGCTCTAGTAATATGTGACGTGTGCGTTTGTTTGCGGATGATAAGGAGTAAAAAAAGCCTTCACCTTGACTTGACCTAGGATCTTGATCTAGGATCTTGATTAATTGTTTAAATAAGTATGATGAAAAACAAATGCCTAAATCTGATAGAAGAATTTTAGGAAAACCAAATAGAGGCATGAAGTGAACTAAATTTCGGGCTATATCTTCACTAGTAGTTGTAAAGTGAATGCAACACATTAGGTTTGCACTTAATCAAAAGTAAATTTGATCAGAATTAGAATAGCTGAAACGGGCTTAGAATAATAATGGAGTTGAGATTAACCGTATTCTCGTGGTGTTGGCTGGAGCGGGCTGACGCTGAAAAGCGGAGGTTTACCGTCGTCCTAGAAGCTGACGCTTGTTAAGCTTTGGGCCAAGACATACTGATCGAAGTCGATAACAGACCAGATGGCACCTGGATTCGAGATACCAGCGTCTTACTGACTCTACCGTTAAACTTTGTCTCTAGTATCCCACTTCTGACTTGACTTCTGACTTCTGACACCAATTGTTAGTCAAACAACTTTTCACCACACTGAATTTAATTCTAAAGAAAAATAAATTACAAAGATATATCTTACATCATCCCACATATGTCTTACTGTCCCACACATATTTCCGCGGCTACACCCCGATATTAACTGTTTTATATTTAACTTAAAGTAATTGTTGAGGACAAACTGGAATAACATTCCATAGATGCGATAGAATATTATGAAAGATTCCTGTCTGATAATTAAAAGTGCTGACCCTTTATATTAATATTCTAAATGCGAAATTATCTCTGTCTGTCTGTCTACATACAGACAGACGTCTGTCGCGCTTTCACGCCAAAACTATTAAACCGATTTAAATGAAATTTGATAAACAGATAGTCTAGAGCCTGACAAAGGACGTAGGCTACTTTTCTAGGCGAAAAAAGGGTTGTACGGGGTTGAAATAGAAATTGAAAATTTGTATGGGAATTACGTCATTTTTAAAGCTAGAAGCTTGAAATTTATTTTTTTGGCTTTTGATTAGACATGAATAAGTAAGACATTCAAAGTTAGTTAGGATTTTATACTAAAGGAGGCACCTTAGGACGAACTCGAGCGAAGCGAGGGAGAGTCACTAGTTGTTTACACGTGGAGAAATGGAATTGATACCTACGATTTTTTGTACAAATATCTAATATAAAAATGCTATTATTATTTCTCTTGAGTTTCCGATTGATAATATTTTAGAAAATAAAAAATCTCTTTAGATAACTAACCGCACCTATTACTTTTTATGTCTGAGGGACTTCCCAGTTCGATATCTCGTAGTTTCTTCCATACTTATTGTACAATTAAAAAGTATTCCAAACAAAAAAGTGATCGAACCGAAGTGATAGCATCAAATGAATTCTAGTTATTACTAAATTACTAGATTGTTAACATAGTCTTCGCGGAACATTCGTAAAAAAGAATCGACAAAAGGTGCGGAAAAAAATCTGTGGTGTGCGTACACTCACATAAAAACATCCGTAGCTTAGAGAACATCCTTATCGATTACCTTTAGTTAATGTGTAGTTACTTTGAAATACATAATTGTAATTGGTTAAGGGGAAACCTCTAACAATATTATTGCAGGTATCTACATACATAGTACTTTTTACGTTAATTTACGAGTTAGTTATTGCATAGTAAAATATTATGTACTCGTAGCTATTAATATATTAGTAGTTACTAGGCTTACATAATCTAATTATTTTATTAATGAAAAATGTGTGTTTGTTTGTTTTTCTCGTTCAAAACAAGTCTGGAGATGTATAAATAATTAAATGAATTATAGCTATACCTATCTATTTTTATGTACTAATCTATTTTATTTCGACGACTCGTTTGGCTCAGTTGCTAGTGACCCAACTTTCTGCGCCAGCGGTCGCGGGTTCGAGTCCCGCTGGGGGCATTTGCTAATCACGAATGTTTGTACTCCAGTCATGGGTGTTTATATTTATAATATGTATGTATTTAAAATTTATATGTGTAAGTAGTATATCAACTATCTGGTATCCGCAACACAAGCACGTAACGTAGCTTACTGCGGAACTAGATGGCGCTGTTGTAATAATGTCCCAATATATTTAATATATTTAATATTTAATATTTAATTAATATTTTTATGTAATAATTTGACATTTTGTCAATATAAAATATTAAGTTGAGATTAAATTCTTTGGTGTTAATAAAAATCGAGATACAGCAGCAATGATGAAATCAAAAGCAATCCGGCCCGGGTGTGAACAACGCGCAAGGAGGATCCACTTCGGTAAGCGGTGTGTCATGTGGGTTGCTTCTGATACTTCTCTGATAGCAGAGTGAACAGTGGAGCAACCCCTTGGCTGTGTGGTCTTCTACAGCAGACCTGCCAGGCTGTCAGGGCTTCGTGGTTGAATACGGCAAGCGATCCCATTAAAGCAGAAGATGGGTGGTTGGATTTTAATGGGTAGTATTGGCATATATAGTAGAAATGCATTTCCCAAGGATAACAATAAAAAATACAAGTAAATTTAGATTATCCATAGATAACTTTAAATAAACGTGCGAAGTCAAAAGCATCACCTGGTAAAGATATGAAACTGTAATAAATAGTTTTCAATTTCATGACTTTAACTTGACCTCGTCAATTTATTTCTGTAGAGAGACAACAATTGTGAATCAGTACAGTGCTATATAAGTAAGCAAGGTATAAAATCTGTAAGCATTCGTAAAGATATGACAGACGGGTTTTTCTAAGGTGATTCAAACAAACATAAGTAAGAAGGTTCACAGCGTTTGAAAGAGGCATTTGAAATATAATCTCCTTGTGATACCTTCTTAACACAGGTCTTTTGTAAGATAAAATTTACAATTAAGTTCTTTCCAAATTTTCATAAGGAACATTCCTACGATGAAAATATACTCATACATATCATTATTACGTAAGTATTTTTTAAATTTACACTTATTTTAATTACTATGGTGATATGGTTTAAACGTAATTATTTTATAAAATTTTCTTTTACCTTTATCAGCACAAGCTTAATGTTGGTACAAATTGATAGGTATAAAAATAAAAATATCACATTTCTAATATTTTATAGGAAAATTGTTTAAAAAAATACCTTGAATGGAAATATGAAACAATCACAAAGTTAAGTATAACAATTTTAAATTTAATATGAAATAAATAATCGTAAAAACTGTGTACATGAGGTATATATCTACCTATATACCTATAAAATTGTACGTGCTTGTGAATCGGTTCTCATTGCAACATGCTACTGCGGTAGCGTAGAGAGCTCTATAATTCAAAATCGGTAAGTAAATAAATTGTTTTTAGTTATTTTAAGCTTCAATCAGCCAAGAGTTCTTTGCCGGCAAATACACTATGATAACACCGGAGGGACTGTGGACAAATATGAATTACTCAGTGATAATGAAGATGTTCCCAATTCTTGGTACAATCATATGGGCAATGATAGAAAACTAAACAATATCGATCGTGATCGAATAATATTTCCTGACTACGAAGAATCTTCGAAGAGGTACGTAAAGCAAAGCAAATAAAAAATTCTCATCCCCTTTAATCCTCATACTATTGTTATTCCTTCTTTAATAATATGAGTACTACCTAAAGGGTTGGGTAATGGGTTTACTAAAACTTATATTCATACAAAAATACCATTTGATACTTAATATTTCTCAACAGGCATTCCACATTTACACCCTTGGATGTAAAGACTTGCGTATTGTCGTGCAAATTTAGTTCAAATTCTGTACGCGTATGTGGTACTGATGGTAAGACGTACAACGGTATGGAGCATCTACTATGTGCTGTGAAGTGTGGAGTAGGTAAGGAGGGAACTTCATTTATACATATATTATTATATTAATCGAATTAGTACTAGTGTATTAGTTGTGTTAGTTATGTTAGCAACTTAGCATGCACATTTTGATTTTAATTTAAGTTATTTTATATCGATCTATTTAATTCCAGATGTACGTTTCCAACATTTATATTCATGCCATCAAAGCACAGGGCATAATACACTAAACGAGACCAATAATAGTATAAACGCATGTATGTCTTTATGTCCAACGACATCAGAGTATAATCCTGTCTGTGGAAATAATAACAAAACCTACACAAATCCGGGAAAACTACATTGTGCTCAACTATGCGAAGGTGGTAAGATGATGATTTATCTTATAGCCATATTTTCGTATATTTTCTCATTTATCATTATTAATATTACAAGCGTTTAAGTCCGTCTGTTGGTTTATACAACAACAAAAAGCGGTTTGATGTGGTTAAATAAGGATTAAGTGTGTAGTACCAAGTGATGTGCAATTTGAATAGGGCCATCGTTCTCGCCTGCATCCAGAACTTCCTTGTTTGTTTTTTAATCTATCTTTGTACCAATAGTAAATGATTTGTTCAGATCTGTTTAAAAAAAATCTACTGCCTTGATGCTCCGTCACACAAGTTATATTCTCTTTCATATCACGAATTTGGAAATCATTTTACATTCAGATAAGTCATTATAAATTCTTTTTTAAACTATGTCTGACGTATATCACAATATAATAGTACATACTTTCAATAGTGGTGAAACAAAATCACTTATTATAATTTATTTTATTCCTTTATAATTTATATCATCTAGGCATTGAGTTATTATTACTAGTTACTACGTAGTAATAGTAACTCAATGCATCTAGGTACTTTTTCTTGAAAGTATGAGTACGAGTGTAAGGAAGAAATTATATTTATTACAAGAAATATTAATAAGTTTTATAATAATTAATATTTATTACACGAGTTCAATTTTAAATACTTTTGTGTATCAACTATAACGACAGTAAAATAAAATTGAAAGGTATAATTAAACTGAATGTATTTTAACTAATAATACTTACAAAAAGTAAAATATAACGGTTTGTTATCTAGTTTGTAAAAGCTTAAACTTGTATAAAAAGTATTTTTTAAGCTTGCCAATTATTATTTTGTTCAATATATTATGCACGATAAACTGACATCATGCAAAGGAGTCTTTTATACATTAACATTAATTATTTCCCTTAAACTTGTACAATAACATAAAACCGGTTAAGTTAAGTTTTTATAATTGTTGCTAACTTGTCTGGTAAACAATTGTATGAAAACATCAGAACTCATAATGCTCTTATTACTACATATCAGACTAACAAATGTTTATGTTAATGTTAAATAGTATAAAACAAAGTCGCTTTCTCTGTCCCTATGTATGCTTGAATCTTTAAAACTACGCAACGGATTTTGATGCGGTTTTTTTAATAGATTGAGTGATTCAAGAGGAAGGTTTTTATGTATAACTAGCGAAACACGCTGCTTCGCTCGTGCCTATCTAGGGACGAACCCAAGCGAAGCGAGGGTGAGTCGCTAGTGTTGAATTAATAATAAATGTTATTCCGCATATAATACCTATACATTATAAGGACTTTTAACATAACTTTTTATATTAAGCGTGTTAGTAAGAAAAACTTATTTTCAGATATCCGATTAAAGTACCATTTCGCATGTCCAAAGAGACCTACAATAACAGAACACTATTCAGTTTCTACTGGATCACCTTTCCCTACTGTAACGAACAGCGATTTACGTGTCTGTTTGAATTCTTGTCCAACGACTTCAGAATATAATCCAGTATGTGGATCTGATGGTAATACATATAATAATATTGGCAAGTTAGAATGTGCCAAATATTGTGGAAATGGTAAATTATTTTATATGATACTTTCTTCGTCAAAAGCATGTTACGAGTATATGTATAATATTACAGTAGAAAAAGTTGAGAATTTTAAAATTTGTAATGTGATGTCGTAAAAACATATTTCTTTGCGCTTTTCATTGTCATGTTAATAAGAATAAATATATTTTTAGACGTCCAGTTAAGTTACCACTTCGCATGTCCTAAGACAGTGTTGACGATGGTAAATCGTGCAGATTCTTCAGGTATACGAGTAAATCTGCCTCTGATACGAGGGCACAGTCTATCATTATTTTGAAAAATTAGAATGCGTCCAATATTATGAAAAGGGTAAGTATCAATATGTTATATTTGTACTGTATTGGTTCAAAAATAAGCTCTGATATCATATACATACAGTAGAGACCTCTATACTTACTAGTAAGCTAATTCACCTAAATTCTATTTCTTTACAGTGTAGAAGGCGCAAAAGTACCCTGTTTGGAAAAGTTTCCAGTGTTACACTGTCAATTTTTAAATCTAAGCTGCTACTGAGCCTTTATATAGAAAGACTCAATGATTCCTATTTCCTTCGCTATTTAATTATTTTACCAAATATTTAGTAGTCATAAAAAACGACTAAATATTTGGTAAAAGCGAAATTACCTAAATTTGTTTTAGTAATTTTTGATGTAGATCGAAAGTTTCCTTTAACAAATATCCTATTCTCTGTTACAGAATAAATGTAACTTCAATTATATTTAATTATATTTGGATGATATTTTATGGACATTCAAAAGGCTCAACGTTGATAATTAACAAGGTTGAAAATACTTTTTTGCAATTAAAGTTATTATTATTTAAATTATGTATCTCAGTCGAAACCATGCTCAGACAATCAGCTTGTTAAACTTCTAAAACTTAGAGAGCTTAAATAGTTATTAATATATTGTTTTTCCTTAATCAATATTTTTATTTTCCTATTATTGACTGATTTCGGTCACGACGATCTATCCAAATGAGACTAGCCAACTATACATTTAGAATATTACTTACTACGTGATCTCTCTTCTTTCACTCTCATTTGGTGGCATGACAGTTCAATACGACAAGTGAAAGATCAGGCGCTGGAACGAAGCCTATACGTGCTCTCCGGGGGACGAGGCCAGGGAGGAGACGTCCCTTACATCCCAACTCTGGGCTGTTACTGAATTCCTTGAATTTTCGATGCCTTGATTCGGAATATCTGGCCCGACCAGATATTTTGAATCAGGGTTCTGCAGCTTTACATGTTAGCCAGTAGCCACTTGACCACCGAGGCAGCAACATTTAGATTTTAGACCATCAATTAAAGACTGATAGAGAGAATAAATAAAAAAACAATAATGTGATGACTTTTTTCATTAAAATATATGTAACAGCACCGCATTACTCTAATTAAATTATCTAATACATATATAAAAATTGACCGATTATTATGAAATGTTTTTATATAGGTACTTATATTTATTTGGTAGGTGATAGGTCTGAGAATAGGCCGTAGTCTAATTTTTATTCCCATAGGTGATAAGGGTTGCCATCTCCAGATAATGTATTTTTTAAATTTTCATCCCTCGCGGGTGGAGCCACGGGAATTGCTAGTAGGTATACATATAATATGACAACAAGACATATTTTTAATAATTTATTTTTCAACATATAGTGTACCAAATACCAGAATATTTGGGACACTATATGCAGTAGCCAGTATTCCAGTGTATTTAAAATATTTTGGCAGATAAATTTTAATTTGATGTAAGTAGATAGAGAGATAATGTAGATTAGATAGTCTGTAACTAATTTTGTACTGCGTAATCATAGATTGTGTTGTTTACTATTTCAGCCTTTAAAATGTGTGAAGGGTAAAAATACAGTCTACACTGTTATCATTATCCTTCTTTAATACTTTATTGTTTGTCTTAGTTTTATATATACACTTTGTTTATTTAAATAACCTCTTTTACATAGTATGTAGGATGCACAAGTACATATTTATTATGTATATAATAGGTTCTTAAATTTATGTAAAAAATTGATATCTTCTTTGATTTTGTAGCGGACTTATTTTGATTTCTGGTTCCCGACGTTTCGAATGCTTTACGGCAATCATGGTTACCTGAGAGAAGGTATTATGTGTCACAGAAGTTATTACTTACCTACTTGATACATACAGTGCCTACACACAATTTTCAAAATAATTCATAAATGCCTCCAAAACAGTTTAATTTTCAATTTTAATCAATGAGTCAATTACTTTAATGTTCAATTACACAAATGGCTACAAGAAGCTATTAGGCAATGTAAATGGGTGTTCCAAAAAGAAGTAAACAATAAAGAATGTGTTACTTTAATTAATTAATCTATTTTCCTATTAAAAATTCATTGTCTAACAATCGTTATTACACAGGGTACCTCTTTGTCATACAATTGATGCAAGTTACAAATATAATAAGCAAATCAGACCAATACACTAAGCAACACAATTTTTTTCCTAACATTTTTACAATAAATGTGAAATCTGTGTAACAACTATTACGCAAGTAGTCAATAAACTGATAAATTTTAAAAATAACTTGATATCTACAAAAAGCATATTATAAGTTGATATTTGCAAGGGCCACACTTCAATTAATTCCACGAATGCTTTTGCTTGTATTCTCATAGTCTTGGGTAGTTCATAATCCATAACTAACTCATTCACGTAAGCTTTTGTATTATAGCGTTTTAAGCTCATGGCTTCACATATATAAGATATTAGAAAAATTATTGCTATTTCGAATGTAGCCTGTAGGAAGATAGTACTTACAACTGAAAGTGAAATTTCAGATCTACGAAAGTAGTATACCAAATCCCATATCGTCATAACACTACATATGAATGTGGAAAATAGAAACCTGAAGATTTGAAAATTGAAAATTTCATTTACCAGTCTACTCGCTACACCGATGCGCTCGTAAGCAATTGCCAACTGTCGAATTTTGTTATTATCTGTAGAAACGCGTCCAATATAATTTGAGTTCTCGTTTGTAATATCACTGCGTCTTTTTTCAATATGTTCACCCGTTAGAAAAACTTTTATATCATTTTTCACACGCACAAAGTTGTATATGTACTTGTTCAGAATCTCTAATCTGTATATTAACATTTTTATCAAGATGTACAGTAAGAATATTTCGATGTGTAAATGAAAATCAATTGCAATTGCAAATATTTGGTAAATTAGCAGTTTATCTTGCCTTAATATGTAAAGCATAGATATCAATATGTATGCTATCAAAATAATAAAAACTTCCAAGGGAAAGCTTTTTCGGAATATCTTGAAAAAATCGTTGTTGTCTATTTTAAGAATAATATCTATTTTAGCCAATTCTTTTAACAAGTGTATATTTTTTTCGCTTTGCTGTACGAATGGTATTATCCATAGGACATATAGTGTGGCCGCTTCCATATTGTATATTTCATCCATCCAATTTGCTATATTTTCTATATTAAAATAGTTCGTGTTTATCCTAGACTGCACAAAAAATATGATGTATAGAATCACAATAGCATGCACAACCATTGCGGCAACATATTTCAACTTTCTACCAATTGGTATCAACTGTTTGTTTGTTACTCGGTATCTGAATATTCCATAACAATTTTCCAATTTTAGAAAAAATCCAAATGAATCAATAATCATATGCACTCCGTCATAGTTTTTATTTTGATTATCTTGAATTTTTAAATTGGTCTCATCTTTTTTACTCATTGTCAAAGCTTTATAGAGCAATACGCTGCTATATGTTAAGTTAGAATATGAGAATAAAAAAATAAGTTGTTCTTTTTTCTATCACACCACCTTACTCATTATTGTTATTAACAACCAATTTCCATTACATACATTGACAAATATAATTAAATGTTCAAAAGGTACTCAAGTTAATGAAATGTTTTGTTTTGAATTTTTAGCATTTGCCTGTGGGTTTACGCACTTGAATTTTATTTATATAAAATATATTTCAGTGTGATTAAAAATCCTTGCTTGTTATTTATACTTCAATATCAATAAAAGCTTATATAAAAAATTGTTTACCCCTCATTTACCCAGTCTACCCACAAATGTCTGTAACAAGTATATAATAAACCTCTGAGACGTCAAATACCCTTAGTCTCTCCTGTGACCATGATTGCTGATAAGCTTTCGAAACGTCGTTATTTTTATAAGTTAATTGTTATTATTATAAGTTGTATATTTTTTTCACTAGAAACGTTCACTTTTAATGTCGAATATTCGCGTAAACATAAGAAATTATTATTTATCATACTTTATTATTTTACCTAGTACATAGATTCCATAGAAGGGTCTATGGATACGTCAACACAATGTCTAAAGCCTTCATTCAGTATATTTTGCCCAATTTTGTAAACGGTTTCCCTGAAATTCGGATTACTGCTTTTGGATCCTTTTGTGATCACTTATCTCACTTTTGATCTGCCTAATGCCCGGGCCACACTAACGGGAAACGCCAATGATTGTCATCGCGATAATTATTGCATTAATTATTGCGTTAATAGTAGACCGTAGTGTGGCCGCTCCAACGTGTTAATTCTCGCGTTAATCTCTTTGGTACCGCCACTCGAGCTATCGCCAAACGTCAAACGGCAATGTGAATGCCGTTGTCAAATTAACGCGTTAAGTCGTGGCTACACCTACAGTAAACGTCCAGTCCATCGCGATAATTAACGGCATTTCCCGTTAGTGTGGCCCGGGCATAACGGAATAAAGATCAATATCCGTGAAGGTTACATAAAAGTCCTTCAGAATTGTATTATTGATTCGATCATGTATTTTTATGTGTATAATTATTATAGTCAGTTTTTATGTTTGTTATAGATTTTGAAAATAAAAACTAATTAGTACTGTCTTTTTTGTTTAAAAAAACTTAAATTGGCTAACAATTTTATTAAATTATCACATGAAACTATCTTTTCGGTCTTCGGATTTTGTCACGGATTTATTTTGATTTTTGGTTCCCAACGCTTCGAATGCTTTACAGATTGCTGTATGTATGGTCATGATAACAGGAGAGACTAAGGTTTTTGACTTCTCAGAGGTATTTTTATGTACTTGTTACAGACGACAAGACACAAATTAAACAATTATTACAATTTAAAAACATTTATTAATATGAAATTAATAGTTTTACAAAGCTATTATTATTTTCAGAAAGTTAATAATTATTATTACATGTGTTTTTGAGCTAAGTTAATTATTACTTATTCTAGGCTTATTTGTAAAAACATAAGCAAATTGTTACTTAATCTTAAAAAAATTCATGAAACAATATTTAACATAAGTATGTGTTTTTAACAAATACTTTTTTTAGATGGTCTAAATTATTTACTATTTTTATAAGAAGTGAGACACTTGTATAATAACTATAATATAAGTTGCTGATACGCTCATAAATTTAAGCAGTAACTTTATATCGACCGAATACATATCATAAGCGGAAATTTTTAACGGCCACACTTCAATTAACTCTACAAAAGCTTTTGCCTGTAGCCTCATAGTCTTTGGTAATTCGTAATCCATAACAATTTCATTTACTAAAACTTTTGTAGTATTGCGCTTCAAATTCATATTTTCACAAATATTAAACAGAAAAAATATCATGACTACCTCCAAAATACACTGCACGGCGATATCGAATAATTGAAAACTTTCACACTTACGAAAATAGTATATAGATGACCATATCATTAAAATAAGGTATATGAAAGAAAATAAGAGATACATGAAAATTTGAAAATTAAAAATTTCATTCAACAAGTTTTTCACTTCGCCGATGTCTTTAAAAGCAGAAGCTAAAAGGCTAATTTTGTTATTAGTATTAGTTATAAAATTGACGTTTGTTATACAATCCACATTTTTACTATAATTACTTAGATAAGAGTGGTTCCTTTTTTTAAAATTTACAAATGCTGCTAAATATTTGTTAAGGATATCTAACCTATCCAGTAGCATTTTTACAAAAGAATAAAGTACAAACGACTCCAGGTGACGCTCGTAGTCTGTTAGTATACCTACTATGATAGGTATCATAGAAAAATTTTCATTTATAGCGTAGGGCACACAAGAGGAGAAATACACCAGGAAAAAAATTACTATATAAAGTATCAAATGTTGCCGAGATGTTTTGTAGAATTCTGTATTATTAGAGATGTGAAGTGTGTCGTCTATCTTCGCAAGTACTTTAATAACTTGTATATTTTTCTCACTAGATTGCAAAAATACTATCGTTAACATAATGTTTTGTATAACCATCACCACAAATGATAAATCTTTTGCGATAAATATTAGTAATTCGGTGTGAGACCGTTCGGTGTGAGTCTGGCGATTCTCATGTATCAACAGAAACGTATTTAAAAGCACAATAAGTAAAAGTATTATTAATTTACAAACTTTAAAAGGTGTTGTTGTAGGTCTCAATTCCCCGTCGACAGAGCGATATCTGAAAAGTCCACACACGTTTTCCAATGTCGTTAGAGGACTAATTGTTTTCAGAATCTCGTCTACTCCATTCTTTCTACTAACTTCTTGTTGCATGTTTCTCTCTCTTGATACAATATTTCTATTTTTATTATTTTTATTCGTAGTCTACAACGTTAATAAAACTGTATGAATGCTATATTTTTGCTTTCTAAATGCGCTTTATCTACGTGCAGCTATTGAATGAAAAAAACTATTATTGATCGATACGTGTAACTATTACTTGTAATGATGTAGTTGTGGTGAGTTCTGTGTTATGTACTTATAAGAAAGTAATTAATAATCATACCTATCTAGATTACATTCAATTAATTAAAGTAATGAACTCTATACACATAACAAAATTGTAAAGGTAATGTTTGTGTAAAGTATTTGGACAGTTGTGTGGCTCGCTCGGATCTGAGTGTGTATTATTAAATTGGGTTTCGCTTTTTAGACTAAATAATGGTTTAAATCAGTTAGATCGTACCTGTTTAGTTAAACAGTTACTATACCTAGGTATAAGTTATAAGGTACTAGCTGACCCGGCAGACTTCGTACTGCCTCAATAGATTAATAAAAGACCTAAACTTTATTTTTTCATATTTATTCACCTTTTAAACCTTCTCTGGACTTCCACAAATAATTAAAGACCAAAATCTGCCAAATCGGTCCAGCCGTTCTCGAGTTTTAGCGAGACTAACGAACAGCAATTCATTTTTATATATATAGATATAGAGAATTAGTGTAAGTACAAGTGTAAAACGTGTCGAGTGGTTTAGAACTGTTAAGAGTATCATTCGAGTTCTATGTGAATGCCCCATCTGAAATTGCCATTAAATTATACCTAATTAATGTAAAATTGATCAATTGAGCAGCGTTAAAAAATCATTCGCTTATAGTAATAATTTATCATGGCTTTGTTGGACACTTTGGTTGTGGAAGTCAAGCAGCACGAGCTGGTTATAGGCCCTTTTCTTAATTGGGATCTTAAAAATATGACGTAGTATCCAATTTCCAAAATACCGCCCAGTCCAAACGAATTAGCCCCCTTTTGTAAGTTATATAGCCAATGTTTCACTTATACTGGTTATAGAAGTAATATATCTAATTTCAGATCATCTTCCAGATGTCAAGATAATTCCATAGATCATGAACAATTTTCAATCGTCTCAACGTCTCAAATTAGGGATGGTGTGTGTGAGAAATAAACGAATATAAATTAAAAAATACTTATTATCATCCTGTAGGTATTTCTATTTTTTCTCGCAAAACAATGATTATTGTTTTTAGAAAGAAGAGAGGAAAAGTTGGGCAAAAAACTTGTCAAATTAGTCATTAATAATAAAAATTAAACGACTTCTACCTTTCAATTGAGTTCATAACAATATGGCAAAATAAGAAACAATTTTCTTTATTTACCTCATGGCAGGCTGGTTATCCCGTACCTACGTAGTAGGGTGTGACGCAACCATTTGGCTATAAACCACAGTCAGCACATTGAATATAATATGATAGGAATATCTTGTGTTATTTTACCAGATGTTTCTGTGATAATCTTTGTGTTAAGCTAGTTTTATGAATCTTACAGTCAATAAAATGCTTTATCTAAAATTGTATCGATGTAAATATATGTGGTTTGTCGTAGCCCTACGGCCTATACGTATAATAACTATACGTCCCATACATCCTATGTTAAAAGCAAATAATATTCTTATCAGTACTGACACTGAGGTGCTGTCCACGTATCGAATAACCGTTACCAACATGAGAAAGCGGTTAAGAATAAAATATAGAATATGAAAACAGTGGAGTGGAATAGCACTTAGTATTTCCTTTGATGTCGATGCCTGTATTAGGGTCCTCTCACACAGAGCGGCTAGGAGAGCATCGGCCGACGCTCTACTTTTCACATAGACCGGCGCGTGTTATACGCTTGGAATGGGCCGGAGCCGAACACTGTTTTTAAGCGGATGTACTCGGAGCCCGACGGATGCGCTTGGAGCCGAGCGGGTAATCTACAAGCGATGTGTTATAAGGTGTGCGTTTAAACTGAGTCATGGATTTAGATAGCTCCGATAATGAAATGTATTTTTTGGCAAGATTATTTGGATCAGCACAAACGAACACTCAAGCAGAGAGAAATATGCGGCGCAAAACGGGACGCAATGGGGGCCGTTCGGCTTCGCAAGCTTCAAAGAGCATGAAACCGGTGCCATTCAACTAGCTGCGCGAGTACGGAGGAGTACGTCATCAGAGGCAGCTGGTCGGCTCCTCTTATTATTTCACACTAAGCGCGTTAGGTTTGCTCTCAAGTGGTATCAATAATAAATGAGTTGAAATGTAAAAATAAATATTATTACAATTACAGAAATTATTAATTCAATAACAAAAAATTACTCTGCTCACCGCACCGGTCTGTGTGAACGAACCCTTAAACCTATTCTGAATTCTGACTATTTTGCTTATGATATGTATTCCAGGACTAACTCTGTCTGTTTTCTCTATTCTATAAATCATTTTCAAAATGTCAAAATTGTATTCCCGATTCCATTGACAGATCTCTAACAAAGATCCATTAGAATTCATGATCTATTACTTTGAACGGCAAAATGCCGTTATAAAAATTAAAAGGTGAGTCTCGAAATTCCTATAAAGGGATTTTCGCGAATTTAATATTCTTAATGTGTTTGTATGTATAACGCTACATGTGTTGACACATTGGCCCCGTCCCATGTCAAGGAGACGGCGGCTAAAGTGGGGGCTGCGGCGGAGAAGGCTGAACTTCTCAAGATACGTAAATATGCCTCCCTTATTCAAAATTATATTTTTGTACCCTTTGCTGTAGAAACCCTTGGCCCATGGAGTCAAAGTGCTAAACACTTTTTAAAAGACATAACACCTCGTCTTATCGCCTCCACTGGTGACAAGAGAGCTGGCTCATTTTTCGCTCAAAGAATCGGCATTGCCATTCAACGGCGGAATGCAGCTAGCATTCTTGCCACTATTCCACGCGGACACGACTTGTACAGTAATAATTAAGTGTACATTTGCTTTGTATATAATATATAGTTAAGTTTACTTGTAATTTTCTTTATGGTAGTCCTCAATATTGTTATTACTCTTTTATGAACTGCCTTTACTAATATTTAAGTTAAACATTTTAAAATAAAAGTTTAATTTTTATTTTCAGGTGTCTTCTGGTCCTCTCATGGAAACTTCTATTTCTTGATATATTCAAATAGCAATCGATTTTTTCCAATATTTTTATTAATTTAACAGCTTTACCTATAGCCTCGATAAACGGACTATCCAACACAAAAAGAATTTTTCAATTCCGAACAGTAGTTCCTGAGATTAGCACGTTCAAACAAACAAACAAACAAACAAACAAACAAACAAACAAACAAACAAACAAGTGTTTGACCTATGAGTATTGACTATTGAGTTATATTTGAGTACCTACATTATGAAATAAAAAAACTATTCGCTTTTGAGCAAACTGAATACAATAACAAGCTATAAGAAGTGTGATACTTGTATTATAACAATGGCATAAGTAGCCGATACACCAATAAATGTCACCATTAATTTTATATCTATACATAACATTTCATAGGCAAATATCTGTAAAGGCCATGCTTTCACTATTTCCATAAAGGATTTTGCTTGAATCCTTATTGACTTTGGTAAATCATAGTTCATAATGAGTTCATTAATTAATCTTCTAGTAGCGTTTCTTTTTACCAATACTACCTCACAAAAGTAGCACATAAGCGCCACAGGCAAAAATTCTTCACAACATTCCATTATATCATCATATATTGACATCGTTACTTTTGTATGAATGAATGTATATAACGAAGTCCATATTGTTATAATGATAAAAATAAACGTGTAAATGAGAGTGACAAAAATTTGAAAATTAAACACTTCATTGATTAATTGACTTGCTTCGCCAATATCATTAAAAGTAGCAGCTAATGTTGCTACCTTGCTATTTTTAGATGTAAGTGAACCTATGAAAAAAAAATCATTGACGCCTAGAATGTTTTGGCTTTTATTTTCTATTACTTTTATAAATTTTGTTAAACATTCATTAACAGCATCTAATCTATCTGCTAAGAATTTTACATATATACAAAAAACAAATATTTCTAAGTGGCATTCGAAATCAATAGCTACTTGCAATATTTCGTACGGTATGTATCCATCGTCTTTCATAAAATCATATACACAAGTGATAGAATACGTTATTAAAAATATAACAAGTGCAATTTTCAGGTGTCTTCTGGTCCTCTCATGGAAACTTCTATTTCTTGATATATTCAAATAGCAATCGATTTTTTCCAATATTTTTATTAATTTAACATTATTGTCATTACTACTTACAGTGATTATCAAAGTTAAAGTATGTTGTATTATCATCAGCATCACGGGTACTTCTTCTGCTAGTTCCATCGTTCTTTCAAGTCCAAAAGGGAAATCGTCGAATATTATGAAATAAGTAAAGTATAACATATATAGAAACGAAATAAAAAATATCATAAATATAGTATATAATTTCATTAAGATATTTAAATGCACCACTTTGCCTTTCACTACACGAAATCTGAATATCCCATACAAATTTTCTATAAAAATTATTGGATTAATAGAATTAGTTAGCATGTTATTTTTTTCATTATCACTCACTTTTATTTTAAGTTTTTTAAAAAGAATACTTTTAAAGACCATGACAATGTTTGTCTAAACAGATATTGTGGTACCAATGTACTTTCGATATTGAAATAAAGTTGATATTTTAAAAAAAATATACAATGAGGATATCCATTACGTTAATGAATCTGTACTTAGTCAAATTCAGACTACTGCAAGGTGTAATAAACGATAAAAGCACTTAAATAAATGAAAGTTAGTAATAATTGTGTATGCTTTAGAATAGGTGTTATTATTTTAAGGTGTATGCTTTATAATTGTAGCAGTTACAATGTTATGTGTAATGTTAAAACAAGTCGCAGTGTGTTTTCTTATTTTTATAGGTGTATTCCTTTTAAGAAATTATCTTACAGCGGTTAATAGACACAAATAATAATCTACACATTTTTTTATTAACGACTTACTTTTAGAATTGTTCCATTGCTGTACCCAGTGCTGTACCTACCCACTATTATTTTTTTTATTAAATTTTTATAATAATTAATATTTGTTAAATTATATTAAAACAATGAGAAAACATGAATATTCTTATATAAAAATCAAATATAGTTTTTTAATCTAAATGCACCCTGAAAGTATAAATTTTCATTCTTTCAAACATAGAATCTTCGATCATATACCTACATTGATCGAAGGATAGAATGAATTTTGAATAATAACTTATTGTATCTAAGCCGACAAAAATTGTGATGGACATAGGTTTATATTAAAAATGTTATGTTGTTTTGTTTGTTAATTAATATAATAAGTACATAATTTAAAATAAGCAAATTTATTTCATAAATGTCATAAATATTATATACAAGTAAGAAATATTAAGGACTTACCTATTACCACAGGAAAGGTTGATTTATATTTCGAAATGTGTAAAACCGATTCTTAACTAAGGATAGAATAATATTAAAAGCCGGGTCCCACGACCCGTTTTCTCACAGATCAGACCGCGCCGGACCGGACCGACGCGACGGGCCGTGGGAACCGATGCATCCGATGAAGCCCGTGGTGGCCTCTTGTCGCCCGTCCGATCCATCGGGAGTCGGTAAGTTCAAAGGCGCGGCGCGGCGCGGCGCGGCGCGGCGCGTCGGCGCCCGTCGCGGCCCGTATGGGCGCGTCTGCGTTGCTTGTTAATCGTTCATTTCACCCGTAGAGTATATTGCTACTCATGCATTGCACTGCATCATGCGCGTACACGCACATGATGGAGTGAAGAATGTCAGACAATAGACCGCACCAGGCGGACACGGGCCGTGGGAATGCTCAAAACGGGCCGCGACGGGCTTACACGGGCGGGGCAACGCCTGGCGCAGCCTGTCGCCCGGCGCGCCGTGGGACTCCACCGTTATATTAACGATTAACCTTTTTATTAAATGTGGTTCCTCCTGTGTACATATTATTGAGAAATACATATAAAATAAGAAGCCGACTAGTCGGCACTTTTAGCCGACTATTCGCCGACTAGTCCTTTACCGACTAGTCCTTTACCGACTAGTCCTTTACCGACTAGTCCTTTACCGACTAGTCGGCATATCTCTAGTTTATAGGTACGTGGTGTCTGATCGCAGTGGTCGCACACCGGGAGGTCCTGGGTTCGAGTCCCGGGTCGGGCCAAGTTTAGTTATTGAGTCTTTCTGTTTCGTGTGCATTATCATGTCTCCCGCGCAGATGGTTTGTCTCAATGAGATTGACCGTCGCGTGGCCGTAATCGGGAGGACATCAGGTATAGATAGCTCGCGCCAAACTTTGTGGCCGTCCCGAACTAGGCTCATTGCATTGCGCAGAACACAAAATCAGGTATTAGCGGGACGCACAAGAGCTTGGGGGCAGGGCCACAACCCGCGCGCCCGCACGTCCGTGCGTACGTGAGTGCTACGTCCGTACACAAATCATGCACTTGTTGAGCTCTGAGAGTACTATCGCGTTCAGAATTCTTTCGATCGTTTCGTTAATTTGTTGTTATAGTTTTTAGTTATTGTTACTTGTTGTTATTGTTACTTGTTGTTATTGTTAAAAGTTATTAATATTGAGGAAGGATATAAGAAAATGTGATGTCATCATAGATGACCTAACTGAAAACATAATAATTCACGTGAGCGATAATGAATCAGATGAAGAAGATTTGGATATTTTTTGAGAAGAGAGTGATTCGGATGCGGAATTTATGGAAGGTGTGGCCCCATTGTGAATATAGTTTTTATTTATATTAATGTTTTTTATTTACATTTATCCTATTATTACCTAACCTATATGTTTTACAAATAACACATACATTGTATATTAAATTAAATAAAATAACCTATGAAATAAACGCGAACTTTATTATTAACAAATAAAAATAAATTGACATAATATAATAAGTATTAAAAATGTTAGATAACGAAAATTGGTTGATTACGTATTGCCCACTCGACTGTACCATGCGCAAGTTCGGACTCGCGGCTATATTCAAGGCGGTCACAAAGTTTGGCGCGGGCTGTACATAGCTGAACTAGGAATAAGTTTTTTTTATTTTACTTTATAGTTTTTTATTTTTTTTAAGTTTTAATTTTTTGAATGTTCTCCAATTAATAACCTTAACCTTTTATTTTTTATTTAATAATGCGTGTTTACTTGTTTATGTTTGACACATAAAAATTCTGTAGGGAAAATTTTATCATCTCCTATTTCCTACGCTCAGGGGTGGATTCTATCAGCTTTTAAGTAAAAAAGAATCATCAAAATCGGTTCACCTACAAGAAAGTTCTAAAGAGATAAAACATACAGTCGAATTGAGAACATTTTCCTTTTTTGAAGTCGGGTAAAAATACCACATATTTTCGACCGAGTATAACAACCGATGATAAGTAAGTATGTAACTTGGCTTGATTGTGACATTCTTAATCAAAGTACAGTCAAAGGACGCCGAGCTTGAGTTTAGCCTACAGCCTGTTTTCTGAACTCTAAAAATTGATCTAACGAGTAGGGTCAAGCAAAGGCAGCAAATCTTGTATTAGCGTAAACTTCTCATATAAAATCCCAATGGAATTTGTCGTTCTTTAAGGACTTTATATAAGCAGCTTGCTCTCTATTCTAAGGTCAACACATAAAGAAGGTAAGAAACACTTAGATAATGTTTAAATTTAGGCGATGTTAACTCTGTGCTTGTTCACATTATAACGCCCGGGCGCGGTGGCGGGCGCGGGCGCGATGGACGTGGCGAGCTCGTGTTCACATTGGCCGCCAGGCGTTTCCGCGACTGTGAAAATACAGAAGAGTTCATAAGTGCTGTTCAAGCAAGCTATTTGCCATCTCCCACTTTAAATATGTACCTATGTACATCTTTTAATAACCCCTGAAAACACGCCACACTCGGAAACGCCTAGCGGCCAATGCCCACAGCCCAATGGGAACACTCGTCAAGTCGTCACTCGTGTCGTCACTCATCTCAATTCTCAACACGAGCTCGCCACGTCCACCGCGACGCGCGTTTCATCGTGAACAGGCTCTATGGTGGAGCCACTCAGTAACTGTCGCTACAAGCTGTTATGTCTTTTTATACTTATTAAAAAAAATAAAGGCACTTAAACACATTTTAAATAAGAAAAAAAATGTATTAATTATTCAGTGCGTAATGGCACATATCTAGCAATATACCTACGAATGGTGACGAAGCAATCGATTTTGTAGTAGTAGTAGAAAGCACAAGAAATTATACCAAAGTATTTTTATAATGATAGAAGTAAATGCATATGATATTAACAAATAACTACAGCAAAAATATTCTTAATTAGGGATTGCAAATAACAGTAGGTACAGTAGGTATATAAGTGCTTTAAATAGCTTTCAAGCTGTCAAGAGGTCTCAGCTGAGCTTGGACTTGCGCCTGCTGTATCGACCGCTTTCACAATAGGGATGTCAGTGCTAAGTATCGAGATGTTTTATAATTTTATAATTATATATGTTACAGTTAAAGCCCGTTCTCAGTTACAACGCGTTTTAACTAGTCAAAACTAGTTTACACGAAACGCCTTAGTGAAAACAACTTTCAACAGTGAATAGAAAAAACGAATCAATGAATTCTGCATAAATATGGTTAGAGGGTGATGTTTTTTTTGTATTGCTAGCAAAGATTTTCTGAATTTCCTTTTGTCTGTGGATTGTGGCTTATAGCTTTGCCATTTGGGCTAACTTCGCCAACATTGTAGATCTGAATGTTCTAAAACTCATATGTTAACTAGTTTTTCACTGTCATACAATAAGAATAAAGAAGACGACACCTCTATTCAATTGAATTTTTGCAACTACTCTCAAGTCTTCGTGTCTTCTCCATTTTTCATAACATTGACGTCAACGACTCAAATCAATAACTAATTTTACAATTTAATGAAAATTAATCAGGCTTTCATGGCTAAAAATAATAATAAGAGATATTGTTTTCAGCCCTTTTTAACGTCCCTTTGCTGGGCACGGACCTCCATTTTATATGAGGGGGATCAGGCCATAGTCCACAACGGTGACCAGCGAACTGCATATGTCTTTCGAAAACTTGTAAGGTTTTTTCAAACATTTCCTCCTCACGATGATGAACTAACCAAATCTAACTTTCACCGTAAGAGATATTCTATACTGGAATAATTGTAATGTACTCATCTACTAACCCAAATAATTCTGATAAACATAAATCTTTTTATCGATTAAAGCAGATCTAATCCCTAGTCCCTGAAAGACCCGCGTAAGCGAACACAACGG
Organism: Boloria euphrosyne; assembly: GCA_951802675.2. Taxonomy (NCBI): domain Eukaryota; kingdom Metazoa; phylum Arthropoda; class Insecta; order Lepidoptera; family Nymphalidae; genus Boloria; species Boloria euphrosyne. Next base: position 4,502,467 of record OX637879.1, on the reverse strand, counting down.
CGCGGCTCCGTTCGCGCGAAGGACGCGTGGCGGCTGGCGGCCACGCGCCGCGTTTAAACGCCAATAGTTACCAAACATGGGTCAGATCGCTGGCGCCGAAGTGTCGCCTGAAGATGACGATGAAGAGCCCCGCATACATGTCAATCCTACTGAGAATTCTTTGGTAAGAACTTCTATAAGGATATATGCTTGATCTAGACTTTATGTCACATAAACCTGCAGTAGTGTTAAGTAATCCTAGATTTAAGCTTTATGTAAGCTCGCAAAAATTAGTGAATTTAATATTATTTCAATGTTAAATATAAAGACACATTTAAACGCCTACTAATAAATAATAGCAACTTTTCATTAATGTAATTTGTCACCTGTATAATTAATTAATCAATATACTAATAATAATACAATTTAAAATACATATATTTCTCTAGCTATATAATTTATTATTATATAGCTAGAGAAATATATGTAAAAATATTAAAGATTTATTTTTAGATTTATAACGTTTTGTTCAGTATTAAATTGATTATCATAATATTAGAAATTAGAATAGGATAATCTATTAAAAATATTATGTAATGATTTAAAATGCAGGAATAAATAAAAATTATTAGAATAGGTAGTTCTTTTTACGTTTATTATTATTATTTACATTTACATTATGTTCTCAAAAACTTCAAATTTATAGTATTATAGTATATGTTAACATCGAAATTAGTAGCAAATCACAACTTTTTTTTTGTTTTGACCAATGATGTTACATATAATATCATCGGTCTTTATAGCTCGACTGCATGATGCAAAAGAGGGTAATGTTATAATTTGTAGTAACTATTTTTGTTAATGACGGTAGAAGTATGTCAGAGACTATCGCTTTCGTTTTGGTACAAGATCATTACACTTTAAATATTCATAATTATTTTTAAGTAGGTAACAAAGATTGGTTACAAAAACGAATTAATGTGCTTGGGTAGTATTCTCTAATTTCGAATGTTGTTACTCGTAATATATATATATATATATATAAATATTTATATAAAATTTTAACACGGGATTCTTAACCTTATGGGAAAATATTTAATAGTGCGTTCTATTTATACCTGACTCAGAGGAACTAGCTAAAATGTTATATAGTTTTAAATTGAAGTAATAATTATAAGTTCTTAATAATGTAACTAAAAAGTCATAAAAAAGTAATAAAAATTTGGAAAATAAATAAGAAAATAAATAAATAGGGCGTTATTATATTACACTTAACTTAGAGATTCCTAGAATATCCGAGGAAGGCCTTGTAATATATAGTTCCTTAGACTAATAATACCTAGACTGATAGTTTCATACATAATTCCGCAGTCCGCTCAATATTGAAGTAGCATTAGTATGAATGTGTGCGTAAGTGTCACAATCTAATGGCGTCTGATTTGATTTGTTTACAAATTAATTTTCTGTATAGACGAATGTTTTACTTTAAATTATAAGTTGCCAAATAGTACCTACCTGTGAAATGTGATTTTCTAATTAATAAAGCGAGAGCTAAGACTAAGTAAGTACCTAAGTTGTACGTATGTAGTTGTGTAACTTGACAATTGACATTGACACGACGGGAAACGTATCTAGCCATATCTCGAAGTCTAGCCAAAAAAAGTGGTTACAATTCGCTTGGACCTACACTCCATCTAGGTGTTATATATCTATGTATAGTTCTTTATAAGTAGGCTTTTTAACGGAGGTAATATTTACTCTGTGATTTCTACTATTATCGATATTTTTAAGAAATGTAAATTTACAATATTCGCGGGCTTGACTCATTCATTCCTACGCACTTGGCGCAAGTTGTATTATCAGAGTTTGACAGTTGTCGGACTGACGGCACAACGAGTGGTTCATATCGTTGATGCGTATAGCTCGCGTGTAAAACGAAACGTATCGCAGATCTCGTAAGTCGTAAGCCGTAAGCGCTGTCAACCTAGCTAAACAATCTAGGACTAAATTTAACAAAAAGATAAATTCCAGTGTACCTTTTATAAAATTTTATAAATAAAAAACTCCATTTCTTTATTACCATAGTTAATGTTAATTTGTGCTTGAAGGTTATCGTTATGGGGTGGTATAATTGATGTTTGTGGTGTCAGAACAGATTTTTTTAAAACAATAAACCGAGTGTTAGATGTACAGATGTTTGTAATTTGAACAGTGACTTTTAATATATTAAACGTTTAAATTTTATCGGTTTGCTGCAGTGCAGTAGTTTTCTGTCTGTCACTCAGTGTGGACTTCAATCATATCGAAAATGTCCAAAGTGTCTCTCAACAATATTCCTTCAAATCCTCGTATCAGTCGTTTACGAACATATTCAAGGGTAAGATTACTTATGTATTTCTTTTGTTGTAACTGTCAAATGCCAACTACACTGTCACTGTTTCCTTTAACTTTAAGGTTAGGCCAATGAATTTTAAATATGGAATTAGTTGTTTTTATTAAAAAACTGTTTTATATTTATTTCCATACTTTGCTGTAATTTTTATTGTATGTATAGATTGTTTATTATGCTACATTGTTTTTTTTTTAACAAATAAGGATATTGACATTGTTTTGTTTCTAGAACATCATTATTAGTCATGTATAATGATTTTTAATACCAATAAACCTAATAATCAATAGACATTTTAAACACTGTAGAAGTTAACTATTGACACAAACTTATGAATGTGGTTTCTACATTTGATTTATGGATAAATTGTAATCATCTATTTATGCTAAACTCTACCTACTAAGCCACTTGATTATAATCTTTGAAAATGACTGCTTAGCTGCATTTTATTAAATAGTATTGTTTTTAATAAAAAGGGGAAGCCATATGGAGTCCAAATGAAGGGTATAAAGACTATGTAGACACACATTCTTTTATTTACCCATAAAAAATTTAGAATGGTTAGCATTCTTTTAGTTTGAAACCTCTACAGTATACCACAATGATTTTAATTAAAATTATAGCCACTGTTCAAATTTAATATAATAGTCTTTGTGCAAAATATATAAATATTAAATTATTAATATAAATATTAAAATTGTGAATTGTATTCATGTTGCTCGGAAAGTCTTATTGTTTATTTGAATTTTGTTAATAACTATAACTAGTGACACCCATGCTTTACTCAGGTTTGTCTTTAGGTATATTACAATGTTTATAATTGAATAGACTATATAGTTTATTCTAGATATAAATATCAAATATGTATATTTCCTCAACTCTACAATTAACATAGGTTAAATAACAATAAAGTTTAATTTTTTTAGAATCTCTAAAATATACACTTATTAAGGTGGGCAAAGACATAATAATTCATCTTTATACTTTTAAATCAAATAATCTTTTTTTTTCGTCTTTTAATTTTTCTTGTCCAAAATTATTGCTGAATTATTAATTTAAAATTTGGTTTGATATTGGTACATATATGTTTTTGGCAAATTAAAATACTCCAATTTTTGCCATGCCAGTTTATAGTGCTATTATAGTGTTGGTTGAATACACAATATGAGTGCCAGTAATTGTAGTAAATTGTTTTGTGGTCACTAATTATTCAATGGAAAATTATATGGTACAAACATTATGTAATGTTTATCTTTATAAACCAACCTAAACAAGCTCAATATCAAAGCCATAGTCCACTATACTGGCTAATCGGAACCTCATATGATTTTGAAAACTTTCTTCGCACAATGTTTTCCTTCACCGTATAGCAAGGGTTTGCATATGAAAATATCAGAGCGGCTAGACCAGGATTTGAACTTGCTACACTCGATTTTGCAAGCGAGCATCTTATGTGCAAGGTAGAAGCTATTATCATAAATACTTAGGAATTAGATAGGTACTTAATAGCAATAAACTGAGAGGATAATATCAAATAAGATATGTAGTCAATAGTAGTAGTATTATACCTAATTATTTTAAATAGTTTGTACAAGCATTAGTCCCCTTTTTTCTAAAGTAGGTCAATAATGTAAATTAGTTAATTACAATTAAGTGGTTAATTACTTAGTTGTTTAGTACTTTTATGTTAATTGAGGTACAACATTATAGGCCAACATCATTCCTATACAAACATTGGCTAACATACATTATATTTAGGTGTCAATTTGATACCTTCTTATTTTTTTTTTATATCTGAGAATATTATTTAAACTTTTTTTAATGTATTTTTGCCAAGTTTTGATTACGTCATAAATTTTCTGCCTACATAAGGATAGGTTTTCATACATACATCTATTTTCTTTTATCCTATATTTTGTAGTGTAACTATGACGGCTTACAGATTATTATATTATGTTATCTATTAGTGTTCAAATTATGTAATTTCCTACGGGGCAATATATTTTAAAGCACAAATATTTACGAGTTATAATTGATTATATTGTTATTATATATATATATATATATATATATATATATATATATATATATATATATATATATATAATGTACATTATCATCTTACGGTATATCTCAGATAGGAACGGTGATGAATTGTGTAACTTTGGGCTAGCTGCCAGAACGAAGACTGCAAGTATGCAGGAGAAACTCAATTTCAAAATGTAGCCAGACAAACTATTTATCAACTACTAACCTACCTTGGTTTCGCTTTAGCTCTAACAACTTTAAGCTTATCCTTAAAGTTACTTTTTAACTTAACTCACAGGATATACTTAGCATTTATACAAATTCAAAAAGTAGCCCCTGGAACTCTGGTCTATTGTTGTCTTAAAAAATGTCGAAGTGGGACCTGATTTAGAAGGGTTGGCAAGGAGTGGAGGTCATTAACAATACAATACATCAAAAAGTTAACATTTTATTCTCTGTGTTTTGTTACTAAGTGTGGTTAGTAGAAAATGTTATTATAAATTAGAATATCATATTTTACTACTGACTTACCATTGTCTCGCTCGTGTGCTACTCGTAGGTCCCTAGGACTCTAGATTCTTGCAAATGGGGTTTGTTTTAAATGATTTAATTCTATAATACTTTCTTAGATTTAATTCTGTAATATATTGCTTTCATATAAATGACTTTAAGCGGCGCACGCCAGTAAAGATCCCAGTTGACATGATTTTTTTCAAAAATTATCTTCATATTACAGGAAATTTTTGCAGAACCTTTAAATATTATCCATCTAAACCGTCCTCATTAATTACTTCATCTATTGATTATAACCGTATTAAACGTGATCTTTACGTGATTCTTTTTTGAGTTTCTCGCGGACACGCAGACAAACAGATAAACAAAGAGGGCAACTTTATTTTCATCCGACTTCCAAAAAGGAGGAGGTTCTCAATTCGTCTGTATGTTGTTATGATAGCATCCTATGTCCTCTAGGTGGGGCAAAGGGCTTCCACAGTACTCCGCCATCGCGTTCGGTTTTGGGCTATGCGCTTTGCCTCTGACCATGTGAGCCCGATTGTCTTCAACTCCGCTGCCACTGATCGTCTCCAAGTGTGTTTAGGACGGCCACGTTTTTATAATATGTAGTTATTATATTCAACCTGCCATGCAATACGTTGACCAAATGCGAGTTTGCAGACTTCATCAATCTGTTTCGTTATAGATTGTCCCAGACATCCTTACGATGCTTTCCTTCGGCCTAAGACAACCGTTAACATGTTAGAAATGATTGGCACATAAAATTATTAGAGACGCAAGACTCGGGATTTGAACTCACTTCCTAAGCTATCGCGTTGCCACTGGGCTGCCACGATGAGGATAGTTTAGTTTTATGCATACATACATACTTATTCGATTTTCTTGTAAATGGCGTCAAATTATATATCCGACTTTTATCTGTCCGAATTTACAAGCATTAAGCATAGCACCTAAACTGTTAAAGGATTTCTGATCCTTAAATTCGGCCATGTTTCTAAAAAAATAAGTAAGTAAAAAAACATATTATTACTATAAGCAATTCCCGCAGCTCGGCCCGCGTCCTAATTACTATTAAAAAATAGGGAATTTGGTTTAAAAATAAAAAAGTAAAAATCTGGAGAGGGCCACCCTTATCATATAGGGGATTAAAAAAATAGCCTACAACCTATTCTCAAACCTACCAAATGTAAACAAAAAAAATCATAAAAATCTGTGAAGCTGATACGGAGGATTTCGATAACAAACACTGTGACATGAGATTTTTATATATTAGAGAAGATATTTATGACATTTATAAACATTAGATTTATACTATAACTTATATAGACTATATAATATGATGATGGTGGTGGTGGTGCTCTCAGTAGGTGGACCGTGGATAAAACACATAGATAAAAATATTTTATCAACCAACAAACTGCCCAAAAAGAAATTGATTATGTTGATCCCTGATAGCTATTGAATCTCAATGTCAAATGATTACTAAAATTGTATTGTAGACATCAATCATTTTTATAGTTTACTACATATTTGATTAAGTATATTATTTTACACGACTTCTCACTAGTTACATTTGAATTATAGTAGTAGAAGTTGAGTAGTTGTTGTTAATTCTATAGGTACTTATCTTAAAAGATAATATGATTAAGATTATGAAATGTAGGTTAGCTACTTAGATCAGTTAGAGATAACTGTTATTTATAAATTTGTTGTAGACTTTTGCTAAACGTAACTTTATTCTTAGTTACCTACTTTTAACAATAAGAATGAAAAAATATGTCTTTTTCGCCCGCACCCGTACTTATACACTTAATGAAACATTAAGTCGTTCTTTAGTATGGAGATTCTCGACTTAATGGTTCATTAAGTGACTATGAGCGCGGCGGTAAGTAGGTAATATTAAATAATTTATGAGTAAACAGTTGTTAATGATTATATTTTTCGAAACTCTAATCATAACCCTTGAGATAAACCATTAAGTAGATAGGTACTTAGTTGATAATTATCTTCTTGTACTAATATCGTATTTGAGTTGAATCATTTCAAGTTTGCGTTTTGCGACAGCAGTGCAGTGCACCTAGAGTTTTCGTATTACAGTGCTATACCTAGAAGATAAACGTTCTTTTTATAATTTATCAAGACATCGATTAGGATATATTTTATCAAATTATTATATATAATTCGATTATACTGTTATCATTGTTAGTTCATTTAACAACTAACGAGTGAAGTGTACTTTTGATAATCTTTGTTTTATTGTACCTACTACATATTTTGGCGTAAATTAAAATGGTATGTATCTATTCTCATTATAAAATTATTTTACCTTTTTTCTAAGTCTTATAATAGACATGTCAGTGTATACATTGATATTTACCTATGTGTCACGACACTATGAAAAAACACTATCAAATGAACAGATTTTGATGTGGTATAATAATGCCTTATTCGAGTCAACATATAGGATACTTGTTACTATGAGAAAATATCTCGTTTGCGTCACTAGTTTGGAATATTTCTTGAAACGTTAAGATTTAATTAGTATTTGCGCGTGGTTCGTCCTAAGTGTTATTATACGTCGACAAAAAGTAGCCTATGTTAATCTCAAGATTTGTGCTATCTGCTATCGAACTTAACTCAATCTTTTAAGCGGTTACATCGTGAAAACACAATAAACATACGCATTTATAATACTAATGTAATACTTATCTATATATTTTTATACAATAAGCATATAATATTTAGTATTAACGGTAAAATATTTTTGTATAATAGTAAAACTATGGATACAAATCATATAATATTAAATATTAGCGACTCATAGTTGAGTGCGTTTTAACGATTAGTAGGTAGGTAGGTATTAGATTTTTTAGAAATAACATATTTTCTCGGATTTTTTCTATTAAAATATGCTACATAATATAAAACTTTCTCTTAAATCACTCTGTCTTTTGAAGTAAGCCGCATTAAAATCCGTTACGTAGTTTAACTCTTTCAGGTTTGGTGGTCAGTTTTCTAACCACTTATTCTCGGTGGTTTAAAATATATTTACATGCCATCTATTGATAATGTGCTTTTATATTATACTTTTTAAAGTCATTGGTAACAGTGTGTTGCGAAACTTTGAGGGTTAGGCGCGACAGTTATGTATTTTCAACAATTTGAAAAAGTAGTGGAGTGTTATTTTTTCAACTAAACATTTTAAAATTCGATAAAAAAGGTAAGAGTGTTTATTATGTTATGAGTTCTGCATTTGACTATTATTTACCATTACTTCAATTGATTTATGATAAAAAATAAACTTTATCTTTTATATTTTTTTGTAAATAACCTTTAGGTTATTTACAAAAAAATATAAAAGATAAAGTTTATTTTTTATTGTTTACAATATGGTGGTTAGTTTACTAACCACCGTGGCTGTAGTAGGTGTTATTTTAATCGTTTTATAGATGAAATAGATAGATGTAATTATAAGTTATTTTTCAGAATATCGCGGGTGCTGAATGAGTATGACATATACGAAGGTCTTTTAGAAAATACTCCTTCAGATGTGAGAGCGTATGTAGACTGGAACCAGATGAAGAATACAATGATGGACCACAAACTGTGATGGTGCTCGGTGACACACCCTCAAAACTAAAGATGGAACTTGATGATGAATTTGCCTCGGATGAGACGTACCTTTATCAAATTTTGCTAGTTCTTCAGATAGTTAGCCTATTATGACTGTTTCAACAACATCAAATGAAACGGTTGTAGCGGAACTGAAGTGGAAGAAGAATTCCAGAATGGAAGAAGAATTCCAGAATGGAAGAACCGAATGAGTTTACAGGAGGTGAAGATATTCCAAATCATATAATAGATTTTGATAATGTCACGCCTACACAGCTATTTTGCTTTTTTCGGTCAGAGGATCTAATTGAAATACTTTGCTTTCAAACGAAACTGTATTATAACTGGAACCCCCACTATGACTGAAGAAATAGAAACATTTCTTGCTCTGACATCGCGGTTCTAAAGTGAAATAATAAAAGATCAGTTTATATTCGTACCAATTATTTAGATTTGACAAAAATGGGTGTTGTTTCTCGTAGAGAACGCAATGGAGACACGATTGAAGAAACATATCCCGAAGCATGATTGAAGAATGTGATACGGTACAGAAGGAAGAAAGGTACTTATGCCATAGACACAAAGCCTCATAAATGGTGGAATCGAATTTAGTATTTTCTGGACTGTTCTGTTATATTCTCCTTTTCATTGCATAAACAACTCCAGAAAGACATAAAAGACTATCGTATAAGTGTGTACCAAGGAATTCTAGCACCAATTCAGGCAAAATACCGCAAGCCAAGCTTTATACATTCCCTAAATAGCTCTGCATCATCTTCCCTTCCCCTAGTTGTAATAAAACACCACAAGCTATCAATTCCATCAGAATTACTCACGGAAATCAATAGGTATGCATCACCCATAGCGATCTACTTCACAAAGATGCGTGAAATACAGCACTAAAAAAAGTCCAGCACCTACTGTATGGCAACCTGTAAAGTGTATCTTTGCATCCGTAAAGATAAAAAAAAAATTTGACTTTCACAGGAAATAAGTAATTTATATATTTAGCATGTAATAAATTTTTTCATTTTCATTCTTGTTTCGGTTATTTTACATGTCCACCGTCACGGTGGTTAGCAAACTAACCACCTAATACCCTAAAAACCTTATGACGGATTTTCGTAAAATATTTTTTTTCTTAATATTTAAGCCCATACTAAACAAATTTACCAATTGTTTTATTTATAACGTCATCGTTATAAAAGTGTGCCTGAAAGAGTTAAAAGATTTAAACGTACAAGCAGCGGGAGCGACTTTCTTTTACACTATGAAAAGATAAAGTTGTTTATTGCGTCACTTATAACTGGGAATGTTTTTCAGTTTGACAACCTAAGAAATTAACGTCAGTGAATACGGCATTTAAAAATAATTTTAAGTTCTCTAGGTCAGAAGAATTAGGTAAATACAAAAGGTAACTAAAAGCTACGTTTTATTACGTAATAGTCAATAACATCCTTAGAAGCATTAGTTCAGTGGAAGGAAGTGGGTGACGGACGGCGGTACTAATCAATTAAAGGCAATCTACATCACGTGCATTAGTACCTTTGTTTCGAGAAGAGATCACATTCATTAATATTGTATGTAGAACGGATGTATTATTTATTATTATGATTTATGCGAATTGTAACGCCAGTTCTAATTCAATTCAATTATTTCTTTTAATGGCTTCCATGAGTGCCGATTGGGCACAGTTGACTTCGCCAATGTCGCGTCCAGTTCTATCTAGTCGCATAGGAGCATCATTTTAAAATGTCATGGTAGAATCATATATACACGGTACATATTTGGGTTCTGACATTACATACATCAAACAGAAACAAAAGTATAAGTTTTGACTTTCTTTAAATGTACATTTTTGAATTTTTGCTATTACTGACAATATATACAAAATATAACATTCATTACAAGTGTTCTTATTTTCTAATCATAAACTTTTTGATACACAAGGTACTTTCAATTTCAAGTAAGGTATTAAATATCATTTTTTTTACTGCTTATTTCAAATCGTACCGACTATAGCTTTCAATTATTTCTAAGATACCTATAAGGAAACACTTTAAAGCAACTTTACAAATTACAACAGAAAAATGCAACAATTTGACGAAATGCCATCCTTATGACTGCCATGTTCCTTAGTCTAGGTATATGGAATGTTATATGTTTAGGGTTATTAGCGAACATTGATTAAAATCTTTTTGGTTATTTTGATGAAATTATTCTCTATACAAACCTATTATAGGTTTATTTATTAATCGATAATAAAGTTCCTTTGTCCTTTTATTCCAAGGTTCAAAGTATTTTAATGTTTGTTTTAGTATGACGTGCCGTGCCAAGGGTTCGTTTAACCTGCCAACGCATCTTTGTATGTTTATACAAACTTTTACCTCGTCATGCCAAAAGAGAATACCTAATCTATACTTCTTATACAAATATTATAAAGAGGAAATATTTGTATTTTTGTATGTAACGAATAAACGCCAAAACTATAGGACCGATTTTAATGAAATTTGGTATACATATAGCCTAGAGCCTGAGAAAGGACATACTTTTCAAGGCGAAAAAAAGGCTGTAAAGGGTTGAAATAGAGGATGAAAGTTTGTAAAAAAATTATGCTAATGGGGGTACATGCCTAGTATAAAATATAATAAAAATGATAAAGTATACGTACAATAGTATATAATGATTTGAATAATAATATAATATAACAGGGAGATTAGATACAGATGTACAGTATGTAGAAAACGTATAATTACTGAATTTTTGTAAAACCTTATAAGTTTATACTATTCAATTATAATATTATTAAACTGGTTCTACAAATAATCATAATTTATAAAGCTACCAGAAGACTGCATAGAATGCATTTCTTCTACGTTCCAAAGCGTGTAGGTACGCCATGAAATATTCAAACGTTTGAATGAAGGTTAGCGCTGCTTCCTTAACTAAGTTTTCCGTCTTAATTGGAATGAAAGGCCTTTGTTACTATTGCGTTTATTTCTGTAACGTAGGTATTCGAATACTTCATATCTAATGGCGCAGGCAATTTTGTCGTTATTTTTCTTTGGTTAATGTTGTGGTTTTAATATACATTCTTAAAGGAATTCCTTGGTTAATATGAATTCACGTATATGATAATATCAAGTTTCCTCGTGCTAAGCGTAAGTGAGCACGGTACGTGATCCTAAGAAAATAAATCAGTATAACAGATGTGCGATGTAAACAAAAACAAGGTCGGAAACTTTGTCTTTTTTTAACCGACTTCCAAAAAGGAGGAGGTTATATGTTTCGATGTATGTATTTTTTTTTTTTATGTATGTTCACCGATTTCTCCGTCAACTGTGGGCCGATTTCAAAAATTTTTCTTTTGTTCGGTAGGGTATAGTTCTGAGGGGGTCCCATTATCACAAAATCAGGATCTGATGATGGGATCTCAGGGAAATCCAGGGCAACTTTCAAAATTTATAGGCACCTATTATGTTTTTTATATATTTTCTTAACCCATCAACGGGCGCGGGGACAATATAGATTTATAACAATTGAAAATCTATTGTGTCTCATATGTTCGCCATTGACGGGTTAAGCTGTTCAAGCATTTGCGTCTGAAAATCGTCATCTCATGTGATGAGCTGATGATGGAAGGTAGAATTCTTCAAATGTTATTTTTTATCTGTGTTCACCGATTTATGCGTCAATTGTGGGCCGATTTCAAAAATTTATTTTTTGTTTGGTAGGGTATACTTCCAAGATGTTCCCATTGTCACCAAGTTAGGATCTGATAATGGGATCCTAGGGAAATCGATGGCACCTCTTAAATTTTATAGGCACTTAGTACATTTTTCATATATTTTCTAAAGTTTTTTAAGGATTTGCATTTGATAATTACCATCTCATGTGGATAAACTGATGATGGAAGGTACAACTCCTCAACGGCTAGGAGTTGAAAGGAAATTCCTTTAAAATTATACATACATATAGATTGATAGTTGTGTTCTTCCAGGCTATTACGTTAATATGATAATAGAAGGTAAATCTCATTAACCTCTAGGAGTTAGGTGGAATAATGGACGTGGTTTATTTAAACTATTTCGTATGGGGAATGTAAACATAAAGATGAGCTCGTAGTTTAGTTACAGCTACAGTAGTCGTAGATCGAGTACTTTTTGGACACCAACACCCCCCACCCCCCACCCCCCCTTTCGGCAGACCCGATAATTACTATTTTCGTCGTTAATGGGTATGCTCGTTGTTTAATATAAAGCTTAAACAGATTTTAAATTAGTGACATATAGTAAGTCACTATAATTAAATCAGCTAAATAAAAGGCACACTAAAAATGTAAAAATAAGTTATTTTTAAAAAAAAAATTAAACCGACTTCAAAAAATCTGCACTAAAAAGAGAAAAATAAAAAGTAGAAAATATTACTTTAAAGAACTATGTTAATTTTGGAGTCGGTGCCAGCCAGGTATTTTGATTATGTTTACAAATTGATAGATTAATCGAATAAGTATACGGTTATTTTTCTTTGGCTGGCACCGACTCCAAAATTAACATAGTTCTTTAAAGTAATATTTTCTACTTTTTATTTTTCTCTTTTTAGTGCAGATTTTTTGAAGTCGGTTTAATTTTTTTTTTATAATAAAATCTCTATGTAACATAAAAATGATTTAGTACAAAGTCAAATTATTACATTATTTATAATACTTAATGTATGCTTCCATAATAATATGCATTTTTACTACATAATATATGCATACCTATGAATGTTTTTTTTCCATGCTTTCAACAACTGAACGGATTTAGATGAAATTTTGTTTATAAATAGACCAAGAGTAAACTAACACTACCACCACCACACTAGACCGTAACAAGTCTATGTCAATATCTAGAAATAGAACTTCCGATGGCTAAAATGCACCATCAACCAAACTATAGGACTAGGTACCTACCTATAATATTTTTTCTGCTGACTAAATGTAAAAACATGTACCTATTAGGTAGCAATAATTTCCTTAAACATATTTCCATAATTTATTAATAATATAGGTATAAAAAGTCCATATATATTAAGATTAATATTTAGTAGTTAGATATAGGTAGGTACGTAGATATTATCTTGCCCATATTACAATTATTCTTAAGCGTTGATAATAATTATTTTATCAACGTTTAGGAATTAATTGCAGTGTTTTTTATGAAATCCCTTTAATAACGGCTTATCAGCATATTCATTTTATAACTTGTTACTAAGTAGACCTAAATATTTTTGGCTATTTTATTATCTTACTAGCGACTCACCCCGCTTCGCGCGGGTTCTTCGTCCATTTCGGTGTCGGTTACACATTAGCGAAGCTACGGGTTCCGCTAGTTAAAATAAATAAAATTCCTAAAATATAACCTCCTTCTTTTTTTGAAGTCGGTTAAAAAGTAGCCTAAGTTAATCCTTACATCATTAGCTATCAGACAGTTAAAGTCCCGTCAAAATCGGTCCAGCCGTTTCAGAGACCCGGAACAAACACACAGATAAAATTTTAAACATTGGTTTTTTGTTGTTAGTATCATATTATATACTTTCATATTATGCATTTAGTGAAAAGCTGTTAATTTAAAATTAAAAACAGACACTTCAATTTATTTATATACATATAGACTAGCTGTAGCCCGCGGCTCCGTACGTGTCGTTTTATTTATCTACTACTTTTGTTCGTTTAATCTCATACCTACTTATCTTGTTTACTTTGTATTACAATATTAAGGATTTTATGTATAAGATTACAAAGGATCTAAGAAGTCAAATGTTAATTCAGTGTATATGTACCTATATTAATTATGTAATTTTTTCTTAAGGTAAACATTGTGGTTTATTAACGATTAAGCTCGTTGGTTCTAAAATTTATACAAAATTTTCCACCCAAATGATTCACTCAGCATCAAAAACTACCTCCTTGTTTATATGTTTCAATGACGATACTTTTATTTATTAATATTCAGTTACAAAAAACAATATTTAAATTTTTATCAAAATATTCCATAACAATGCATTTAACGTGTTACAGCATATTATATACCTAGTGATTAATGATTATGATGATATTTTTTAACTGACTCCAAAAAGAGGTTCTCAATTCGGTTGTGTTACCTCAGAACTCCGTCATTTATCGATTTCGACATTGTTTTTGTTTGAAATCGTTTACTTCCAATTTTTTCCAATTTTTTGAATATAAAAACTTTTAATTTGGTCCAATTTTTTGAATATAAAATCCGCCCCAAAACGTAGAAAATAGAGTTGAATATACTTATAATTTTTTAAACTTAACCACGCATAATATTTTACAGTGGCCTGCACTGTGTGTGTATGTAATGACGATGATGACGTGTGATTTTGAGGATTTTTTATTTATTAATTATTTTTTTTATTAGAATGAGATCAAATTTGACATATATATAGGTGTCTCAAAGAAAAAAAATATAAACCGACTTCAAAACAAAAGAAACACTAAATATACTCAGGTATACTTGAGTATATTTAGTGTTTCTTCTGTTTACTTTTAAGTGTATTTTTACTTTTTAGTGGAAGCCTTCATCACCTATAAGCTATACAAAATATATCACGATTAAATAGGTATCTACTTTTTGGTACAAGAAGTACTTTTTTTAATAGAAAAGCGATTATTCTTAGTACAATAAAGCTACAAATAATAGACCTCTTGCCAGCATGTATCTAATCGACATGCACCGCCGCGCCGCACAAAGAACTGATACATTGGTATCATAAACAATAGCTATCCTAGCACATTCAGGGCAGTCGTTACTATTGGAGATAACATTTGTATTACAGACGCAGCTGTTATTTATATTTACGCTCTATCGCTGTTCTAGAACTGCACTATTACTAAGATAATTCAAAATGTTTAATTTTGTTTTGTTCGTTAAGATTCAACTTATTTAATTTTTATTATAATGTACTGCCGACCGATTCAAGCAGATCTGCGCAGGTCCACTCGAACCCAGGGCCTCGAGAAGTCCGGTCGTACTTTCTAGCCAATTGAGATTGAGATTATGATGAGATGAGAATTGAGAGACAATTTCTCAATGTTTTAGTTATAAATATGATATGAAAAGAATTTCCTTAAGTGCATAGTTTAATATCTTATTAAGTAAACTCTTAAGCTTCTCACTCGATAGCTTTACACAAACAATTGCCACGAGATTTATCAATATGTCCCATGTGTAAATGTTTGTGATTCACTTATGGTAGTAGGTAGTGACTGTCCTTGGTTCATCCATCAACTGATCATGCTTCGTTGTAGTGATGTTAAACGCAAAACACTAATTTATTTTCTTGTGATAGGTATATTTTATGTACCTACATACATTTGACCTACCTACATAGGTACATTGTATATTCTTTGCCCGTTTTTTTCTATATAGTCCACAACTAATAAACAAGATCATTTTTGTTAATAGTAGGAAATGTACTAACGTATACCACCAGTATGTACAGGTTGTTATGTAGGTCTCACCGGCTAGAAAAGCCAGAACTACCCACTAAATACCAACATAACCGCCCCGTCTTAATGGGGGGTGCGTCACAGGTTCGCAGGCACCTACTGCGATAAAGTAAATACTAAATAATTATAAATATACTTCGAGGAAAGGTGGGCGGACTGAATAAACTTCTTTGTTATTATTTTAGTATATCTAAATATATTAAAGCGAAAGGTCACTCACTTCACGAAATATCGAAAAGATGAAATTTGGCAGGAAGGTAGTTTATAGTTAGTAGACGTCCGACAGTAACGGATTTTGCGACAGGGTAGGATTAAGGAGGTCTAAGGGCTCTCGCAAGTTTCTATGAAAGTTCTTCATTTTTTGTGCTAAAACTTAAAATTAGGCAGGGTGTATCTATAGACAAACCCGAGCGAAGCGAGGGTTAGTCGTCAGTAATAACATATTTGTTAAGATTTACCATTCCAGACTTTGCATTTTTATGAGAATAATTTCATAATAATCTATTAATAAATTTTTATAGACTTAACACAAAGTAACATGATTACGAGTAATATATGTACACAAAGCGTAATTAATTATCATACATACCACGTGCTCAACGTGACCTTAAAAACTAATATCAGCGCCTCACGCTGTCTTTGACAATGACCGCGTAGATAGATTGATCATGAGATGAAGTCATATTATAATCCTCGTGTTACATAACACAACCGTTCCTAGAATATGATTAAATAATAACTTGGTACATGTAATGAACATATTAATGACTGCAGTTATTAAGATAAAATTTAGTGTATATATTTTGTCAAACGTTATAATGTCATTTGGTGGTTGACTGTTTTACACTTCTGTATTACTTAGGTACCTATGTGTATTAATGATAGGATCAAAACTTATTTTATACAAATTCAATCAAAGCTAAATTGGTTTCGTTTTTCAATCATTATAAAATATATGTTATACAGAATATTATTACGGAATATTTTTTATATGTACTTTTCCTGAAGAACTTGTTTGTAATAGATAGGTAGGCTCCTTTCTAAAAATACGTTTACCTTGTCTAATGATTGATTGCTATTGTCGTTAATGAAACAACCATAAAAATATTTACCTGACTGATCATACAATTTTTTAACATAACATTTTATAAAATTCCTAACTGTAAATATTATATAAGGGGATTTTATGTTGTTTCAGACTGAAAGTGAAGCTTCCTGTGAAGAAGCAGCGCGCTTAACCGCAGAAGGCGCAGACGCAGACGACGATGATGCCTATGAATATGAGCTGCCGCCACCACCGGACGGTGGCTATGGCTGGGTGGTGGTGTTCGCCTCTTTTATGTGTAATCTGATAGTGGACGGCATAGCCTATACCTTCGGTATATTTTTACCAGAACTAGTTACGTATTTTGGAGAAGGCAAAGGAACTGTAGCCTGGGTTGGAAGTTTGCTATCAGGAGTATATCTAGCAGCTGGTAAGTTTTATTACATACTATTAAAATACCTGAAAAAACTTCAAAATAGACGCAATTTTAACAAACATTTCACATTATACTAGCGTTTCAAAATGAATCAAGCCAGCCCAATTGTGAATTCTTTAAAATAAGTGGCTCTATCATAAAATTAGCTGGATGAAGTAGTACGTACAAAATTATTTTTAAAAAAAACAAAAACCGACTTCAAAACTAAACAAATCTAAACTAAAAAGTAGAAAATAATACTTTTAAGAACTTCGTTAATTTTGAAGTCGGTGCCAGCTAAGACGGATAGATTTATCTTGCCTTTGCAATGGACTTTCGAACGGTAGTTTGATTATGTTTACAAATATAGATATAGATTAATCGAATATGTGTCTATTTAAGGTAATTTTGCTTTGGCTGGCACCGACTTCTAAATTAACGAAGTTCTTAAAAGTATTATTTTCTACTTTTTAGTTTAGATTTGTTTGGTTTTGAAGTCGGTTTTTGTTTTTTCTTAAAAATAATTTATTTTCAAATTTTTAGCGGAAAGTTGATACTTATTTTGTTTATGTACAAAAAAGAATTTTCCAAATCGGTCCAGCCATCTTCGAGTAATGGGGAACATACATAAAAAAAGTCCCCAACGAATTGAGAACCTCCTCCTTTTTTTAAAGTCGGTTAATAAGAGCCTGAAAGAATTTAACTATCGGTCTATAATTACGTATAATATTGAAAGAATTTTCTTTTAACTCCTAACCGTTGAGGAGTTGTACCTTCCATCATTAGCTCAACCACAGGAGATGATGATAATCAGACGCAAATACTTAAACAGCTTTAGGAAATATATGAAAAACGTGATAAGTGCCTATAAAATTTGAGAGTTGCCTTCGATTTCCCTGGGATCCCATCATCAGATTGTGACTTGGTGACTATGGGACCAACTGGAAACTATACCCTTTCAAACAAAAAAAGAAATTTCTAATCGGTCCAGCCATCGTCGAGTAATCGGGGAACATACATATAAAAAAAAAAGTCCCCGACGAATTGAGAACCTCCTCCTTTTTTTGAAGTCGGTTAAAAATTTAAAATGATACAAATATCAGAAATACTTATTACTTACGTACACGTAAAAGTTAAATAAGTACTTATTTAATTATATATATACGAGTCTCTCTCTCTGGGTTGGTCCCTCATGTCTGAGGATCGTGGTCAGCATCGAGGTTGCATCTGGAGCGGATGATCTGCCTCCATCGGTTTCTGTTTTGCGCGTCTCTTACAATGGTATATAAGTTAGAGGCCGACGAGTCTTTCACTTGATCGGTCCATCTTGTTGGTGATCGACCGCGTGATCTTCTGCCTTCGGTGTTTCCAAGAACTATTAATTCTTCCAAATATACGTCGGACGTCTACATTTATACGTTTAATGTATACAACTTATGACCTATGTTGTTGCTAATCTACAGCGGTGAACTAATATTTTGTGCTTAGAATTTTTTAATTTGTATTGTGTAGATACAATTATTAACTTCACAATAATGGCTGTTAGCTTAAAAAACTTCATTTATCTACATCATATTTTTTAAATTGATAAACTGATAAAACTACTACATACTTGTATATGTATATAGTTTTATCAAAAATATATCATTTAAATTTTTCAATATACCTTTGACATAATCTTCTAAATATCTTTAATGTTAATCTCGAAGTATTACATATTGAACTTTATTGCTTTTGTTTTCTCGTCCTTTAGTACATCAATTTATCAATTCTTCATCCGAAATACTACGATAAGTGAAGTTGTAATGTCTTTTTATCATGTAGGTACACAAATCAATACATATGTGGAATTTAATCTGAATGTAGGCAGCCATTGTAAATGACGAATGTCTGATAAGTCCCCCAACAACAAAATAACTGAAAATAATATCGAAACGAGAAAACCACATTGCTGATTAATGTCATTCGATACAACATAATCTAATAAAAGGTTAATAAAAAATCGATAAAAATTATCATGATTCAATTCGATAACGCATTTATAGGTTTGGAAATTAATATAATGAGGCCTTTTGAATGAATTTGGTTTTGCATGACATACATCGAAGTAAGGGTCTCAGATCCCTAGTTATAAAAAATCTAGTGTATTATTATTTTTTGAATTTACTTCAATATTTGAGATTTTAACTAAAACAATTTTTTCCGTTTTTTCACTATCTCCCTTGACCGTGAATGCTGTGAAGCATTCGAAATGTCGAAAACCATAAACCGAAATAAAAAAAAAAAAACTAAAACGATAGTTCTATTATTAATTATTCATAATAAATTACATTAAAATTAAATCTTAGATACATAATAATAATACTTATTTAATAATAATAATACTTATGTTAACAGCTATAATATTCTTTATATAATTAATAATATAATAATTTTTTGTGCACAATTGCTTTGTTTGCAAGCCATTTATGGACGTGATAGATATCTGTTTGTTTTATATTATACTCGTACACTTCTTAGGATTTTTTCATATGAATTTAAAAAGAAAATCATTTTAAAATTTTTTACCATCGATTTTAGTTTTCATCTATCGTGTGTAACCTTACGTGATTTTTGTATAATACATTGCTTATTGTAGAACACTGTTCTTATCACTACGATAACTATCTGTTACGATTTATCTTTAACTGATATTGACCTCATTTGAAATGTAATCAGTAATCACTAATCGTTAATCTCAATTTACTAGCTGTATTATTTTATCTTCGTGTTGTATTCGGTTAAAATTTTAAACAATGAAGTTGTGTTAAGTTTTTACAAGTAGGTGCAAGTAAATAACATTACATAAGTAAATTAGTCATTGGTGATATAAAACTCTATACATAATACATATACATACATATTAAATAAACTAATATTTGAAACATGATAAGCTTAAATTAGAATTGTGACCATTAGGCATGTTATCATTTATTAATTATGCTATAAGGCAAAATTATAACCTAAATAAAGGTTAATTCACTCTCAGTTTCGATAACTATATTATGACATTTATTTGTTTATACTTTTCAGTTCTTTCCATTTATGTATAACGTTTCATTATTTCACGGTTTCTATCAAATTCGCAACGTATGTTTGTGTACTTATTGTTCAAAGCATTTTTTAGTTGCTCTGTATTATAAATTAAATTTTATTTCTATTTTCTTCCCGTCTTATCCTTCACTTTTGCAACATATTGTTTGTCTAAAATCTGCAATGGGCATAGTGCAATAGCAATCCGCACAATCAATTTTTTTTAATTGTTTATCTGTACATCTATGTATTAAATAATAAAATTCTAATTGGGTCGAGCTAATCAAGTCGATAGCTACTTGTGCGAGGACTGCAGGACAATATATCATAAGTACTTATTGGAGAACATTTTATTTATCTAAGGACGAACCTGAGCTGAGTGGGAGTTAGTCGCTGATTATATATTACAATACACATCTGTTGTCCATACGTCAATAAATATAAAATTTGTTTTAGTAGGGACAAAATCAATTTAAAATCCGCTTATATGCATTTTGAGTTCCAGTTCTGACCTTCATAAAACCTTCTTAGATATTCATCGATTGACGTCGCCAACTCATCCCCTCTTAAGCTTTGCTTAATTCACACTCGGCGAGAATTGATTACATTGATATTGGCAAGTTGTCTTTGCGGCGAATTCTAAGTGGCCTTCGACCTATATTAAAGGCTTTATTTAATCCGCTTAAATGCCACACATCGCACCTTCTGTGTTGTTGTTTACGTTAGTGGCTAAACATTTCCATTAAAAACATTATGTTAAAATATGTAGATATCTATTGACTATTCTAATCGAATATATCTTAAAGCAAAATACATGAAATAAAGCAATTTGAATTTGTAGTAAAAAGTGGAACGTATTATTTATACCAAATTGACAACAGTTTTATTGACGCATGTTAAACCTAAATTCTATTGTTTTTTGCACGTACGGCCACACTTGAGTCTTTCTGTTTAGTAAGTCTCAGTATAAAGCCCGGAGTTGGGAAGTTAGCGGTGTGTCACTCCCGTGTCTCGGATAGCACGTAAAGCCGTCGGTCCTGTGCCTTAGCTCTCACTGGTCGTGTCGAGTAATCGTCCCACCGGAGTATTTAGAGTGTTAGGAATAGAGAGTGCACTTGTGTCGGCGCGTACACTTGTGCTCTATAATATCTCCTCACTCCTGCGCACTTGGCCAGTCTCAATGAGATTGGCCGCCATGGCCGGAATCGGTCGGAGAGTACATTATTTATTCATACTTTTAATGAAAGTATGTAATAAAAAAAACAAATCATTTTTATATTATGATAACGTCGTACTCCCATAACTATTATGAAATATGCGAAAGTCTCGATGGATGGATGGGTTATTTGTTAATCATGCCAAAACATGCTGTAAGGATGCAATTTGGCAGAGATAGATCATAGTCTGGAATAACACCTAATTTTTATCCAAGAGGAGTACCGTTCCATAGGATATTCATACTAATCGTTAAAACTTTTCTATGGACGAACCTGAGCGAAGCTAGGACGAGCCACTACTAATAGAAGAGGGAAGAAAAATAGATGTAATATGACTAAACAAATATCGACTCACCGCATAAATTGGAATGTTTAAATACTGCAATCCTGTGGTCAAATAATATAATAGTTTTTTTCACTGTTACTTAAAAATATTTTGTATATTTTACTAGCGAATCCGGCCCGCTTCGCGGGGCGTAAGTTAAGATGAATTAAACGGTTCTTTAAATTTCGTAATAAAATAAAAGTAGCCTAAGTACTCCTTACAACGTGAAAGTCCCGTCAAAATCGGTCCAGCCATTTCAGAGGTAAGCCGGAACAAACAGACAGACAAAATTTTTAAAAATACTTCTTTTCAAGTAACTACCGTATATATGTACTTTCATATTATGCATTTAGTGAACAACTGTTAATTTGAAATTAAAAACAGGCACTTCAATTTTATTTACATGTATAGATATGTAGATATATACAATATTACTAGTAAGTGGATGAAAATCAATATAAAATGAATTCCTTGAACTGTAAACATAATGTAGGTACAAATGTAATCTGACAAGTTTATAATTTAGGTTTTAGAACAAGGCGGACTAGAGTTAACGATTATGGTTTAATAAACATAGTATAAATAAATTATAATTGTAGGCGAATAGTTTGACCAATAAAAATGTAGGGCAAGATTAAAGGTACAGGCCAATGCTTAACAACTTGCACGTTTTAAAAAATAAAAAAAATCACACAACTACATAACACGTAGGTATATACACCTATCTAAGAAAAAAACTATACAATTATAATTTAGTATTAAGTCTAAGAGTTTAGGCAGACTTGTTAATGTAAATAAATATAACATGTTTGCATTAATTTACATAATAGGTATATCACACATTATTAAACATCATAACATGTAAATTATAAACATATCATAATATTTAAGATAATGATAATTTAAAATAATAATTAAACCATTTCATTTCGTTATCGCATACATTAGGTAATACTTGGCATCCATCTTGACATGTACTTAGTACTTATTTAACGCTATACTATGGATATACGGATGATGTTTGCCTTGGTGTAATCTTACGAGCCATATACAATAATGCATGTCGTCTAACATTACAAAATATACATGTTTACTGCTGTAATAAACGGCCGATACTTACATAATACGTAAAATTTGGCGACATACCTCCCATAAAAGCATAACGATTGCGGTCATTATGAAAATTATGTACAACATAAACAATTTATGTTATGACTTAAAAACATATATTATGTATATTTTGTAACCCCGACGCATAAAGAGGAGAGCTATATTATATTATCATGTGTTAATCGGTGTCTGCTTTTGATTTTTTTGTTTACAATGACATGACCGTGAAATGTTCTATTCGTTCAGCCGTTTCAGACATTCAGATCTTTTCTAGATGCTAGAAATCATTGCAATGTATGCTAATTTATTAATGTATTGCTTAGGTATCGTGTTTACGTTTATTAAAATGACTCAATAAATAGGGTTTTTTATTAACCCGTCAATGGCGAACATATGAGACACAATAGATTTTCAATTGTTATAAATCTATATTGTCCCCGCGCCCGTTGATGGGTTAATTTTGAATTTGCGAGTTATTAATGTGATAAAATTTAATTTTGTAGCAACAACACACAAAACTAACTCACAAAAGGTTTTTTTAAATGAAACCAACGTTTTTATATATTTACTGGTGAATTAATCTCGCGTATAGTACATAGTAAGTTAAACATACAATATCTTTTGTATGTTTAACTTAAGATGAATGATCTCGTAACACATTGTTTTTGTTACCTTAAATGGTCTTCGCGCGACACGTCACTAAAACTCCCAGTATTTATGATTTTTCCGGTTTCCGCAAAATCATCGTCATATTTCAGCCAACTTACACGAAACTTAAAATATTTATTCATCACAACCTTCCTCATCATTCAATTAACGAATCCGACTATTGGTAAAACAGTATGAAAATATGTTTGGTAGATTGTGAGATTATCGGATTTAGACAGACAGTCAGAAAGCCGCGTCGATGGGTTTTATTTTATACTATGTACTGATAGTGATAATACTAAATACAAATAATACATACATATATTAACACTTACCATTTAAGTCATCTGGTTCTTGAAATAACATTAATCATTAAAAAAAACACAGCTTAGATATGAGCTTTATAATGTATTGATATAATATAATTCGAAAGATATACTTCGTTGAAAGTACATTTTCCATATATTTCAGGTCCTGTGGTATCCGCACTATGTAACAAATATGGCTGTCGAGCGGTGTGCATAGCTGGTTCGTTAGTTGCATCGGCAGCTTTTGTGCTTTCCACCTTCAGTAAAAGCGTCACTATGATGATGATTACGTATGGGCTTGTTGGAGGTAAGTTATAAAGTAAATTTCTTTAGTAAATTAGTTATAAATTAAATAGTCAAAGAGTAATTCCTGTAATATATATGTATATATAAGTTAATAAAAATCGTGTACCTCAGAAACGTCTTTAACGATTTAAATTTAATTTTGTTTATGGATAAGGTTTCGTTTTTTAAGTTTATCTAGTTTAGTTTCTAGAAGAAACACGATTTTATACGCAAAGCTCGGTTGTAAGGGTACTAGTAATTCATTAAGAATCTAAGTCATCCTTCATAATGACCATACTATATTAATTGTATACATGGGAAATAGTTTAACGGAGTATATTTATGATATCTAGCAATCGTATAAATGCAAGCACAGGTAAAGCTTTTAACGAACTTAAAATTGCCATGGCAATGGAACTTGCCCATAAAATCACAATCACTTATTATTTATACGTTCAATCGAATTTATTTGTTATAAATACGTTTTAACATATAAATAAAAGCTACAATTATATATACTTACATATAAAAGCGTACTTTACCCACAAGTTCTTAACTGTAGATAATAATAAATAATTATTTCTCACTAACTATTTATTTATATATTTATTTATACTAATTACTTGAGAAACAATGTCGCTTCACTAAGAGCAATTTCATCAAAGCAATTAAAATCCATCAGAAGTCTTCATAAACTTTCCATAACAACGTTATAGTTCATCTACAAATAATTTAGAGGCGAATAAAATTATTTATTGAATATTCATATCCGCGACATGTTATAAAATGTAATATATTACATTTTATTATTTAGTAAAGAGTTTACTTGTAATAGAAAATGTATTTAAACACAGTAGATATCAAATTATCCAAAAGTAATGAAGGCATTATTTTGATCCACAAAGCTCTAGAAACACCTTTGATAAGAATATTTGACCAAATGAAAATCTTTTATATAGAAAGGTCACGTATTCTTACATGAAAATAGAATTTGCTGTTTGTCGCTTCAATAAATTCCGAAATACGGATAGAATTGTAAGCGATTGGATATACAACAAAAATAGACGAAGGGCTTAGAGGAAGTGAAGCTTTATATACATAGATCTTGTTGCCAATGGGCTTGAAACATTGGCATATTTTTAGCAACCTTTCTACATATTATATTTCTTGTTTTCTTTGTTTATTTTTGTGTTATTTCTATATTATGAAATTAGTTAGGTAGTGAAATATTTTATTCAATTTTTCCAGTTCTTTTAGACATAACTTCCATTTATAGTAGGTAGGTACTTTGGTAGGTTACTAGTAGTACTTATTGGTATAAGTATAAGTGCGAGTCATCATTTTTATTTTGAAATCCATAGAGTTTGACCTTAATAAGCAAATAACAGAATTAAATACACCAAAGTTTAATCAGAACGTTTTAAACGTGCTTTGTTCTGAATTTACTGAAATTGGTGGCAACAAACCGTGTGTGGAAATTGGACGGTTGCCAGCCGAGCAGTAAACAAAGCAGTATGAGTACTGCCCGAGTACGTCTTTTCATTAGCCCTCTGAGAATTAGCAACGAGGGAAAGCGGGTTTTCCAAATCGACCCTTGAAATGTGAATTATGAATGTCTCACTTTGCATGCAATTGGGTACTTTGGCTTTCCCAAATTGCAACGTTAACTGGAAATTCTCGTTAAAATCGATCCACAGCTATGACCTTCGGGTTCTCACATAGAAAATTTATTCTGAGAATGTTTATTGCCGCAGTGTATTAGAATTCAAATACTCTAGTATTTAGAAGCTTAATTCAATAGCAATCATGTCTTTTGTAGTTTTGATTATATAGGGCACTAAGTTTCATGACTAATTCACGCTGCTAAATATTTGTACCGTATCAATTTGTCTATGTTCTAATTTGTTTCAAGGTCATAGATTTGGTCTGGTGCCAAAGATTCTAGACGACCCGGCGCCTTGTCCGACATGGTTCCATAAGTACCTATCGTACAAGATGATTATAATCGAAACGTCGAAGCATTAAGATGTTTTAATAGCCAAATTAACCCGAATTTAAGAACAATTAAAACACATACATAAAATGACTATAACTTTCGAACTTTTAAACACTATTTCTTTGAAATAAAATATTTCTAATTGACTTAATTTCGGAGAAGGTAGGTACTTATCGAAATGGTTTGGTTCAATAGCATCTAGAAGTGCTAGTTGGGCACAATTTACGTCGCCGATGTCGCGTAGAATGGAGAAAACATTTTATACTTATGTTTTAAATAGACTGACCGGTAAAGAGGAAAAGGATATTTATATACACCACAATACAATATACCATATTCTATACAGTTATTTATTGTTGTATCAGAGAGTCATATACTTTAATCCGCATGTTAATGAAATATTACTTCACAGGTCATATTTGAAATGTTAAATATCTATCGTATTTACTGAATATTCAATCATATTTTATGTTTCTTAATTAAAAAGAGGTTGTTAATCGTGAAAGTAACAAAGAAAATGTTAGAATCAATTGGTTCAGTATTATTCAATAGATCGTGATTTTCAAATTTTGCCGAAATAAAGTAAGACGTCAATTAGGTGTCAAATATTTGAACAAACACTTCTAAAAATCATTAGCATAAATTATCACAAACAGAGTATGAAATCATCCTCAAAGTTTATTTATTTCACATTGAGGTATAGCATTAATAACCATGTGGGTAAACTCAAAACTAAATCTATGTACCTACTTATATGGTCACTTGTTTTATTTTATATACCGTCGTAACAGGAAATAATTTGTTAAATAAAAAAAAAATTCTTATAATTTCATTTTATTATTTTCGCAAGTGAAGACCTACGTTACACGACTGAAGCGAAAACAGTAACTTCGGGAACATTTTAAGGTTCCTTTTGTAAAATAACGTTTCTTTGTCTAAACTTGCCAAAGTTTTATTTAGGTACACTTGTATTCCATAAATATTGTAATTTCTGCAATTTGTTTCTTGTTGTTTATGCTATGGTCTTTGTTATAAAAAAATAATACAAGGTTTTTTTATATTTATTTACCAAAAAAATGTTTGTACGTGTCTGATTGTCTAATCTTGTATTACACAATTTTCTCCTAAAAGTATTTATTTAAAGTACGAGTGAACTTAGTTTTCATGATATGTTTATGAACTGTTTCCCGGAAAGTGACGCATATTAATTTTATGCTGATGACCCCCTTGCAACATGAATCCTTTGTTTGGTTTCAATGCGTTTTGTGGGCCGCAAATACTGAGTCACACGTTATCATACCCCAGATATTGGTGTATAATACACAAATGTATCTGTTATATTAAACAGTACTAATTTTAAATAATGCCTAGTGAAAGAAAATCTATCTTATTTATGTTATTATATATTGTACTTGTGTAAACCTATTATTATATTAGAAATGGCATTGGTAGCCCAGTGGTTGCTTGGATAACCGAGTAATGCGGGTTCAAACCCGGGCCTCGCACCTCTGCTATTTTCATTTCATTTTCCAACATAATTACTACTTGTCTTACGGCGAAGGAATGACATCGTGAGATAACCTGAATGTCTGAAAGGACCTAGCAAATTTTCGAAAGACATGTATGTCCGCCAACCCGCACTTGGCCAACGTCGTGGACTATGGCATGGTCCCCCTCGTATTGAAAGGAGGCCTGCGCTCAGCAGTGGGAAATGCATTATTATTTACATAGATTGCTTTAAAATCCTACATTTAAATAAGTATTTGAATGGAATGCCGATGTCTCATTATAATAAAAATCAATTACTCTGATTTCGGCTCTGAAGCAATCTGATTGATGTCAAGGTCGTGAAATTCAAGAGACCTAATTGTAATAGCCCTCTTATTGCTTCAAACTGAAGCATTGGGATCGAAATCATTGAGCAAATTACTAGTGTCAAATACTACGGTAGCCAATTGGACAGTTTTTTTTTCATTGTTAGAATTTTTAGTACTTTACAGCTATCGTAAGGTTTAAATTCCTTACTTTATTATATATAGGTTGCTCTCTTTAAAAATCAGTAATAATTTACTTACTTAACGCAAGGTATGCGAAATATTGTGTATAATCTAATACAATTTAATAACATTTATACAACATTTATAAATTTTTTATGCTTCATTCATTATATTATTAAAATGTAAATGCAAGAACCTACAATTTATTGATCAATTATTTGCAATTTACATAATATGTATCCTCATTTCCAATGCTGTACCCTTGATGCGACGCGACGCGCAGTTAGTGGTAGATATGCTATAAATTTATACAGTATGTTACTAGAGTACTAATTATTAACCTTAAGAGTCTTTATAGAGCTAAACTACAACGATAATGATATATATCCTATTCTAGTTTAACAAAAAATCATGAAAAGATGCGATATATTCATTTGCTTATATTTTTTGGGGAATTAAATAAGTTTTCTATAAAAGCTCATTTTTATTTCAGGTATAGGTTTCGGAATGATCTACTTGCCGTCGGTGGTGGCTGTAGGGTACTACTTTGAAACTCGTCGGTCCCTAGCCACTGGTATCGCAGTGTGTGGCTCTGGGGTCGGTACATTCAGTTTCGCCCCTCTAGCCGCTATACTGTTGAACGAATTTGGTACATGGCAAAGTGCAAATCTTCTTCTTGCTGGCTTAATTTTAAACTGTGCCGTCTTCGGAGCCTTAATGAGACCGCTGGTGTATCCCAAAGTACGTATGAATATTATGTAAAGTCATATTAGTTATAAGTATTTCTAGTGGCATATTATTAGTTTTTTTAATCCAGTATTTAAATAAAACCTACTTATTCCATATGGTAAGATAAGTAATAACAATAACATATTGATTTACGGTATACTTATAAATAAACATTACCCGTTGGCGCGTTATTGGTTAAAAATAGTCATGAGTATGCACGTGGCAGACTGTGAATGTGAATACTATCAGCCTAGTGGATGTTAAATGGGATTACTGCACGTGCTTGTTTCTAAGAGCTACTAATTGTTAGAACAAAAAAGTGTTTTCTAAAAACATTACTGTCAATAACATGCTACTTGATAACTGTCCAAAAGAAGTTTCGTTTCATCAGCCTTTGCCAAATCATGAAATCTTATAACGATATATAAAAGTGCAGTTATACAGCTACAAAATTATTAATGTGATGTCATTGCAATTATAATAATTAACGGTCCATTCATACATATGTCTCGTACTCAATCTATTATATTTTAATGCTTTAAAGTTATATGTAACTGGGAGCTATCCCCACTTTTAAAGAATATTTTGTTCTGGAAACATTCGAATAAACCTACATATTTTAATATTGCATAGTTTAAAAATAGTAAAGAAGATAATTGAAATTTCGTTAAAGTCAGTAACCTAAAGTTTTTTTCTTTATTTATTGTTGTTTATTCTCTGGCAATATTGGGTTAGGTTCTTAATTCAAATCGATCCACACCAGTATGACAGGTTACTAAAAATAGGAATTTCAATATAGGTTACGCTCAGTATTGCACCCGATTCAATGTGCATTTCAGCTTTAATTATCCGTTTAGTCTTAACCTTGCAGCCTAGAAAATGGTATAGATGGATTAGTAGGTGTATATAGAAATAGATATTGAAATCTCTTTAAATATATTTTTATTTTAAATAATATAAGTAGGATTATTATTATACGTACTAGTAACTTAAAGGGGAAAAGTAATTTTATTCTTGTACTAGCGACTTACTCTCGCTTCGCTCGGGTTCGTCCTTAGATTTAGCGTAAGCGAAGCCGCGGGTTCCGATAGTAAATGTATACAAAAACTTGACAAATTATATCCTTAATAATAAAAACCTTCTGGAGAACCACTCTATCTATTGGTGAAAGCAGTATGAAAATCGGTGCTGTAGTTTTTGAGTTTATTGCGAACAGACAGACAAACGCGGCGGAGGACTGTGTTTTATAATATGTAGTGATGAAAAAAACCTTATTTTCCAAAATTCTTTAAACTTAATTTTTTTTCTTATAAATAGTATATTATATCAATGTTATATTAAATATTAAAATGAAATTATAATTTTTTTTCTTCATTACATAGACGTCGGGAGAAAAGCCATTGCTTCAGCGCATGGCTGAAGAGAAAAGATTGCAAATGGAAAGAGGTTCAATAGGAGGTTCATACTTTGTGGTGCAACTACCCGATGGTACTATGGAGAAACGAATGAAGGTGCGTAAAATAATTCATAACCTAAAATTAATATACCTATAAATTATAATAATAAATACCTATATCTAATTTGAACTGGTGATATTGCTAACTAAATATGCATTATTTTAAAACATCTTATATTTTAGGCACCCTTAAATATAGATCCTGGAGTGCACTCTTCTCTTAATTTGGAGGCTTTAGCCCGAGTGCCAACAATCCCCAACATGCCAGGAGTACCCACCGTCCCCACGTTACCCACCATTACTGAGGCCAGAATAGACGAGAATGGAGAAAAGAAAAAGGTAACAGAACATTATTTTTTAACTTTTTAGGTATTATTCATTGAATTTGACGTTATTGAAGAAAGTTAGTAGTTAGTTAAGATTAGAATCATGCAGTTTTAGTTTTAAAAATGTACATTGAAATAAAGTATGCAAAAATTCTGATTCTACAATTAAATTGAGTTATTCATATAGGATTATATTTGCTGTTAGCAAATTATCTACCAATATTTTCCGGCGTAATCCACTTGTGTCGATAAAACATTTTAGTTTGTATGAAATGCTAAAAAAATAAAGATAAAATCCAACGCTAATAAGGGGTCATCCATAAATTACGTCACACTAATTTCGTGATTTTTGACCCCTCCCCCGTCCTTGTCACAGTTTATCACATTTATGAGACCCCCTCCCTCCCTGGTGTGACGTCACATACTTTGCAATAATACATCCATAAATATTAAATTAACCAACAGTTCTCAAATTACTTCTATTTTCAATAAAAAAAAATATCAATATTAAGTCTAACTTTTGAAAAAAATAACTATACTATAGATTATTAATTATGTAATATTAGTGGACGTTAGAAACTTAGGCCGGCGCATGACACAAGTAGAGCAAATGTGGCCTCGCCAGCAAAATAATTGACATTTTAACACTTAGGTATAAGATTTTGAAATGTGACGTCACAATACTTAGGATCCCTCCCACCCCCTTGTCACACAATGTCACACTTCATCGACCCCCTCCCTGCCCCTTAACGTGTGACGTACTTTATGGATGACCCCTAAAATGAACACTGATATGGTACTGTCATAGTCGAAGCTAAAGATTTCTTAAAAGTTCAAGTGACAGACATCATGAATTTAATAAATAAAATTGTCTTCTCTTCATCTCGTTTAACATCCCACTGCTGGGCACGGGCCTCCCTCAGTCCGAGGGGGATAAGGCTATAGTCCATCGCGCTGGCCTACTGCGGGTTGGCAGACTTTACATGTCTTACGAAAACTTACCTACTAGATTGTTCTGACATGCAGGTTTCCTCACGATGTTTTCCTTTACCGTCAGACAAGTGGTAATCATGATAGAAATGAGTGTGTGACACAGTGGACGTTAAAAAAGGCTGAATACTACAAGTGATATTCAACCATTGCTAATACAATCCTAACAATTCCAGGGTGAAAACGGTTCAGCAAATGCTCAAGCGCAGCAAATATCGCGCAACGTGTCGTCTCCAGCCTTCAGCGCACACGCCCCCGGTCTGCCCAAGAACGGATCGGTGCCATTCTTCGACCGCCAACGGAAACACAGTTCTGCAGATAGGTCAGAAAAATTAGAAAAATCGGAAAAATCCGAAAAATCTGATAAGAATAACGATAGGTATTTGCTTTTGTCATTTTTGGGTGGTGGAGTTGGGTGATATTGGGCTTGAATGGTCTTAACGCTAATGGTAATAATAGAGGTCGCTTATGAGGTAAGGGATTTGTTTCTTTTAAAGGTCAAAGGTCATGTGGTTTGGGATTGATAGAATGTCTGCATTTCTTTCTGATTTTGTTGTTTCTGTAAAGTATTGTATTTTATTATATACGTATATAGTATTTTTTGGGGTTTTAAATTTTAATGTTTTGGGTACTTCGTATGTATAATATGTTTTCGTTTGAACAAGTCAAGAGTTAAAGTTATCATTAATCTCCGTAAACAGTAGACATATCTTAGGGATGATATGGGGATGAAATATAATTTTGCTTTTGGGTTTGAGGATTTTTTACTAAGATTTATTTATTATAAACTAGCGGTGCCCGCGGCTTCGCTCGCGCTAAGAGTGAATAAAATAAACATTTTTGCTTATATACTGTTACTTGTGCCACCCCCGTTAACCCCCATAGGGGTTGATTTTCAAAAAACGCTTAGATATGTATCTCATAATTTGTATTGCAGAGCATTATTTCAGTGTCACGCAAAATATTTCAATAGAATTAAATTTCCCATACAAACTTAGCCACCCCCTTTAACCCCCAATGGGGGTGAATTTCGAAAAACCCTGAAATACGTGTTTCATCATTTGTTCTAAAAAGCATTAATTCAAAGTTTCATGCAAAAATGTGCAATAAAAATATTTTTCTCATACAAACTTTGCCACCCCTTTTAACCCTTTTAGGGGTTGAATTTCCAAAAATAATATGCCTATTTCCTTCTCATGAATGCAAACTATCTACATACCAAATTTCAGCAAAATCGGTTGGGTGGTTTAGACGTGAAAAGGTAACAGACAGACAGACAGACAGACAGAAAGACAGAGTTACTTTCGCATTTATAATATTAGTATGGATATTAATAACATATATGTATTTGATTGTTACTTATTTTAAACTGGGAGGTGTTCTTTGATTTATATGCATGCGTATTTTTTTGGGGAGTTTTAACAAAAATGGACACTATTCGTAAATTTCTTAATGACTATTTTAATTTTTAAGGAATAAAAAAAATTGAGATGTTATTTGTAACTTTGCGTATATTTTTTCAGATTTAAGCCGTCCTTAGCTGCTATCAAGGCTACGTCCAAATCTTCAGTTAGCAGTCATCGTAATGATGTAAGTAATAAAATAATTTATTTTAAATGTAAGTTGTCATTTATTTTAAAAAATATCACTATGATTTGTGTCAAAATAGCATCATCATTAATTGTTTAATTGTTTCCTATTTTGCTATACACGTGTGTTTATGTTTGCTAAGCCAATAATAGCCCAATATGCAATCACAACACTTGCTCTGTGTTGTATTTTTATTTTTATGATAATTTACAAAATTTCGATTCAATTCTCTTTTTAATGTCTTTATAAAAAAAATTGTTGAATTTTTTTTAACAAATACTTATACTATAGTAGATTTATATTCTTAATGAAATTGTTGTCATTAAATTTATTTTGCGCCATTTGTGAGGTAATGTAAATTGTATTTAATAATTTAACATTATTCTTTATTAATTAACAGATGGATGCAGAAAGTGGAGTATACAACTCAAAGCTATCAGTCGCTGCGGCTCGAGAACCTTCTAGAATGGTGCGACCAATGTCAAGAAAAGATATCTTCTATTCCGGATCTGTTGTAAACCTTCCCCAATATCAGAGTCAGAAGTCGTTGCAAGGTTATAGGAACTCGGTGTTGAGTCTCCCTCAGAGCAGGCAAGCTGCCGAAATTGAGAGAACTGAACGTAAGTGTAAAAATCTATTTTATTATATTTAAAAAAATATTTATATATAATTTATTTAAAATTTCAAGATTTATAAAAACTCTAAAGATTCTGTTTAGTATTGCTATGTTTAATTTTTATACAATTTTAATCTCTCCCGTGATTATGATTTCTGTGAAGTATTCAAAGCCGTAAGGAAAAATCTCAAATTTTAAGATGTCAAATATTCACGTAAATCTAAAGCCTTCACTACACTATTTACTAAAGTTGAATCAACGAAAGTATGGTAGAAACTGACCGAAGTCCGAACTACGTGACTATAGTCTGCAAATAGTAGAGTGAGATACTTCGAGTCTTTTGACTCGGGCGAGTAAATAGACAATGATAAGTGTAATAGTGTCCTGAGTCGAAGCGAGCTTGTATGAAGCGAACCGAAGCGACTACCTACTAAAATATAACGGTAATATAACCGTTATTCAATTCTTAGTGAAAGAGCAGTGAAACGCCCTGCGAGCTCTTTTACTGAAACACCAAGTCGAGCTTCAAATATTACTCCTAACCAATTTTAGTGTAATATAACGTAGTGTAGTTGTATAAGAAAGTATAATATTCCAGAGTACGAGCTGTGTCCATGTCTATCCCTGCCGAGCTCGTTCAAGTCGGCCCTGGCGTCCATGTTGGACATGAGCCTGCTGCGCGACCCCGCCTTCATGCTCATCGGCGTGTCCAACGTGTTCGGCATGGCCGGCCTCTACGTGCCCTTCGTGTACATCGTCGACGCCGCGCACCTCGCGGTCAGTACACTACACTACACTACACTACACTACACTACACTACACTACACTGTTCTAGAAGGTTCTAAATACTATCCCTTAACTACGTATGTAAAAGATATAAGTGCGTGTTATTTTTTCGCAGTTGAATAAGGCTTTTATGGTTCTGTGGCAGATGCCGTAATTAAATTATAATTAATGAAATTATCTATTATTAAAGTTATTTCTATAAGTTAATAAAAACTATAAAAGATAAATAAAATATTGTTAAAAGGATTTTTATAAATAATAGAAATATATTTTTTCATTATAACTGAAGTTATTAATGTACTGACACAGTCACGCCTTACGCCAACACTTGCATTATTATAATGACGAGCGATTATCAATTTACAGTTTATACTTTTAGTATAGATGCTTATGTTTATAATATGTATTTATATAAAGTTATATATGTGTAGTATATCAACTATCTGATATCCGTAAAACAAGCTTCGTAGCTTACAACAAAACCTGATGGCGTTGTGTATTAATGTCCATTGGGACAAATATATTGATCAATGAACTGAAAGCAAGAAGGGCACTACAGTACTCCGATCGCTCTAAATTGTATTCACATTGAAAGGTGTGAGGGCACACCATTCTCCATTGAAACAATATTCTGTCATTTTGAGTGAAAGAGAACGAACGCTTAGTTTTATTCGGGAGTAAAAGAGACAACATGTATCTGTCAGGACAAGGTCCAGTTTCCAAGGTCAGGGCCCTTCTTGCTTTTAGTTCGGTGATATTGATATTTATTTATGACGTATCAATCACACATATTTAACTGAAACCAGTTCACCTGTATTGACTCAAACCTCATTTTACGTAATTTGCGTAACACAATCCTTTTTTCTGAACCCATGCCATTAACTAATGAATAATACAGACTTTCATATAACTAAACAAGCCAAACCACTACAATCGCAGGGCGTGGAGCAGTCGCA
The DNA here is from genome assembly GCA_951802675.2 of Boloria euphrosyne. Lineage (NCBI taxonomy): Eukaryota > Metazoa > Arthropoda > Insecta > Lepidoptera > Nymphalidae > Boloria > Boloria euphrosyne. Next base: position 4,466,563 of record OX637879.1, on the reverse strand, counting down.
AGCGTCGTTCCTGCTGTCCATCATCGGCATCACGAACACGTTCGGGCGTATCGCATGCGGCTGGGTCGCGGACTTCCCCTGGATGGACTCGCTGCTTCTCAACAACGTGTGCCTCGTCATTGCTACGGTAAGATTACGAAATTTTATCTTTCGCCTTATTCTACGTTTGTAGAAATTATTTTATAATATATTGTGGAAGATGAACAGGAAAGAGAATGTTGGAGTGGGAATAAAACTATATAAGTCGATGCATAACCGGCATCGGGGGGTAGTTGTGTTTTGACACTTATCGTGCTAGCATTATTAGGTCGTTACTCTGTTGGTTTATTTTTTAAAATATCATTGTTGGTAGTTTAGTTGTCTTTTTGATTAGCTTGTGTTTCAGTGTATTCAGATACTTAGAATAAATTGAGGTCGATTTAGTAAGCTTGTTTTTTTTTTAAAAAAAAAGGTCACTTCTGGTCTAAATTCACAAGAATATTATAATTAAAAAAAATTGGGTGTGCGTACTTATGTACACGCGTTAGAAATTATACTTCTTTGGCGTAACAAGATAAAAATCTTTTCAAAAATTTTACCTTTCGCCTTATTCTACGTTTGTAGAAATTATTTTATAATATTATTTGGGAAAATATATATTTATGTATATTCGTATATATTTTATTCGGACTGATATAAAACACGTGTGGTAGGTTCAGACTTGAATAAATAAATATCGTGAATCAGTTGTCAGTTCTCACGCAAACATACGTAGATGCCCTTACTTTTACTTTGTTGGTAACTTGTTTTGAAAAACTAAAATGTAATAGCTAACTTCAGGGTGTCGGTTTTTCGTGACGGTGTGCGCGCGCATCGTAAAAATTTACTCTCATCATTTTTCCCTAACGAGCCAAAGGAAGTATAACTTCAAGAAAATGAAACTGTAAAAAAAAAAAACGTCATAATAATAAGCACTTTGATATACAAAACCTCAAGATACACAATTAACGTCACAGACATCAAAGGAGCATAAAAATAAACGCGCAGTTAAAAAATATAATGTATTTAGTCCGTTGGTGTCATCGAAGGTATTGCAACGTAGCTAGCATGTAAGACTGACGTCACGAAACACAGCCATTTTATGATTAAAAATATTTACATTTTAATGAGGCAGTTAAAAATTGTATTTCATAGTAATATTGACTTTGCTTTCCAACAGATTGCTGTGGCGCTCACACCCTTCTGCAGCTCTTACGCCTCATTTGTTGCCGTCGCCATTGCTTTTGGTATTGCTATCTGTAAGTACTTCATTTTTGAAATAATCCACCAATAGAGTTAATTCTTATTTTTTATTCGAATTATTCATTCATATATACTATTTATATACTTTCAATATTTTTACTGCATTTAAAACAATTTGTTCAGTTTGGATATTATTGTAAGACTTTAACAGACAGACAACAGCCAAGTGTTGTAATAGACAACAGTAGCCCATATGTTTCAGGTTCCAGTATCAAATTACAGTCTAGTTAATTTAGTTTTAAGTAATAAGAAACACAGATAACCTTGCATTAATAATATAGTAATTATTTAATTCAATTAATTTTCTTTTGTTTAAAATCACACGATGGGCTATCCTCGGTAAAAAGAAAAGTAGGAAGACCGATAAAACTGGACTGATGATATAACGAAAATAGCCGGAAAATAATGAAATGAAATAAAAGGCGTAATTATAAAGGCGTTTAAGGATTCAGAGGAGGGCTTTACCCAAATAGGGAACCACATCTTAGAACAAGCAAAAAATCATAATAATACTAACTAGCAAATATACAAGAGCTAACTTTGTTTTATTCTCTTTGAATTCTCTGTATTATTCTATTCTCTTTGAAATATCACTTTATAAGTATGTGAACTATGGCCTAATAATAATTCCAGCTGGTTACATCTCGCTGACATCCATCATCCTGGTGGACCTGCTCGGGCTGGACAAGCTGACGAACGCGTTCGGCCTGCTCATCCTGTTCCGCGGCGCGGCCGCCATCGTCGGGTCGCCGCTCGCGGGCGCGGTGTACGACGCCACCAAGAACTACGACGCCTCCTTCTACATGGCGGCCGCGTTCTTCCTCGCCTCCACGCTCACGTCCTTCGCCGCGCCCATGTTCAGACGGTGAGGTCACTTGTTGAAGTGGAACTTCTTGTGCGACAAGGTTGCGTTAAACGTTTAACGCAACCTTGGAGTTTTAAGGGCCGGTTTCACCAGTTTCTGATAAAGTCCCTGATAGCGTATCCGGAACTTTTCGGTTTCAACAAATTTCGGTTTCACAAGTCTTGAATAGTGGTATCTGACAGTTAAAGTTTCTGGTAATTTATCAGCCGAGTCAAGTGGCCGTTAAAAGCGACGTTGCCGTTCCGTAAAATAGCAAGTGGCTTATAATGTATCTGCCGGTTAGTTTATCAGGTAGTTTAATGGTGAAACAGAAAAAATATACCAGCAACTGTTATCTGTTAGTTAGTGTTAAGTGACAGATAACTAACTGAAACATTATCAGAAACTGGTGAAACTGGCCCTTAATCTCGGCAATCTAAAGCTTTAGTTTAGTATAAAATATAAACGAGTACCAGTACAAGTACCAGGCACTCAGAGACGGGGAAGAGTTAGCGCCACCACCCCTCAGACGGTCAAGATGCGTAGGTCTCGGATCTCGCCCACCGCAAGTCGGTGATTTTTAATGAGACGTTGTGTGTAGCAAAAGTATTACAATATACAGCCTAACTTATGACGTGGCTGCTTATGCTGGTAATCGTGAGGAATTGTTTTTGAAGTGAAATTACAATATCATTAGTATTTATACAGTGCGTAAACAGTGAGTTAAATTTATAAACAAAGAAAATTCATTTCTGACATGTGTACTTTGTATGCACGCACTGTTTTTTTCCAGAAGCTTTCGAAAATGTAAAAGCAATATGCTTTGTAATTTCATAAACGAATCCTTCTATACAGCAGCCATATTTTTCTTTGCGTCCACATTCACTACACACTTATATTCTAGAAGCAGTTCGTAGTAGATATAATACAATTCTAACTTAGTCGAGTCTGTATATTAGATATGCTTGGAAAATCGTATTGAAATATTTATTATTAGCAATATAGAGACCGAATCTATAGTTTTAAGAATTTTAGTCTGCCTGTTCGTCAGTCTGTGGCCACATCACAAAGAATTACTGGACAGATTTTGATGAAATTCGTGCACGCTTACATTTTACTGTGGTATAAAATTTATAGAAATCTTTATTTTTTAAGTAACAATTCCAAAAAATAGTCTGAATTAGCACATCGGCTACTTTTTATCGAAAAATGCCCTTGGATTACATAAGATCATTCGCTTGTTCGTTTCCAGCAAAGAAGAAGAGATCCAGCAGCCGGCAGACGTGCTGACCCCCATCGACGAGGACCTGGAGGAGGACGACCCGGAGGACACGCCCATCACCATGGGCGCGCGCCTCGCGTCGCCGCCCGCCATCACGCGCACCGCCGCCTCGCCCTCCGACCCGCCCTCGCCCCCCTCGCCCGCCTCGCCCCCCTCGCCCCCCGAGCTCTCGCAGCGGGAGAGCGTGCTGTGAGACACTAAACCCCCCCCCCCCCCCATTAGTTTTTTTTTACTGTTTCGTTAAATATAGTAGTAGACTACTGTAAAATTTAGCAGGGGTGGCAACCCTACCCCCATCCCCTCATCCCCTTATGCCCCTCCCCCCGGCACTGACGCCCCGCACTGATGCCCCGCGTGCTCTTTTACTGACACAACGGGTGAGCTCCCTCTATTTGAGCTCAGATGATTCTCAGTAATATAAGCGATATATAACTGTCTGTAAAGTGTAGTGGGGGGACGCCCCGCGCGCTCTTTTACTGAAACAACGGGTGAGCTCCCTCTATCTGGGCTCCGACGATTTTTAGTAATATAAGCGAAAATAACTGTTTGTGAAAGAGCAGTGGGATACCGCTCCGCGCGCTCTTTTACTGAACAACTAGTTGAGGAGTTCCAAACTACTCTTAAGCAATTTTATAGTGTGATATAATTGTTATACAATTGTAAGTAAAAGAGCGAGTTTAGCTTTCTTTGTGATCTTGAAAGAGCTCTCACATTCACATCTTCAGTTTATAGTGAAAGAGCAAGTGAAGGGTGTCTTTCTGTCCTTGTCTAAGTTCTTACGTTAGTTACGGGGGTCCATCTCTCTGCCTTTATTTTATCTTTCGCACCCACATACAATAAGTTTACCATTTATCTCTATATAACTGGATGAAATATTTCATTGTTAACTAAAGACGTCATAAAGCATGGTGCTTTAGTTGTTAAGATATTAAATATTGAATCGTAAGCGAATGCCACAGTTAATGCTTACAACTATATATTGTAATGTGCTGTTGCACATCTCACTAATGTATGCCAGAGATCAATATTACTATCATAGAAACAGTTGTTCGAACGAAACTTTACAGTGTATACTCCCTTCATATGATGTCGCTAGTGTGTAATTTTAATGAAATGTATTATTATATTTTACATCATATTGGTCTTCTGTCCAGTTGTATAGATTAGCTAGATGTATTGTTAGAGAGAGGAAGCCATTTTACCCTCTTTTCCCCTCACACTAGTCTCCGCCGCCCGACGAGCTCTCGAAAGATAGAGCAGTTGGCTATTTAAACACTCAATAAAATAATAATTATTAATAACAAGTATTTAATAATGGTCATATTCAATTAAATAGTCAACCGCGTAGTATTTTTTTTGAAAACACTGAATAAATCGTATATATTTACAGCGATGTATTTTTAAATATCAATATTTATTTATTATTTCGAGAATTTTCGATGTATAGAGAGAATTTGAGAGAATGAAGAAGTTTTTTGAACTGATCTCCGATAACGAGAGTGTATTAAAACGAGCAATACAGTTGTTTATTGAGCGATTTTTATATTGAAAGCCAATACCAGCCTACTTACATATAGTTTCGAATATTTTTAAATATTATGTTGTCTTGTATATATTTTACATATTATACATGAAGATATATATGTAAATATATATCTTCAATTTATATGTTTTTTAATCAGAAATCCATATTTTTAAGTTTTATTGTATTTTTTCTATACATAATTAGTGTAATCAAAAGTAGATCTTAAGTGAAATAAAATAGGATTCTTATTTGTATTACGTTCTTTAACAGGATTAAATAAGAGTAGGCTGGTAATGAGCTTCAAATGATTAAAAAATATTAATTACTCTACAATATTTGTGCGACTAAAAGACATTAAAATGAGGCTTTAGTTTTATTTTAAATTATAGTGCTAAGTGTAAAATTGTACATAAATGTAAAAAAAAAAAAAATTAAAAATATATATTTTTTGCTAGAGTCGTCCAAATATAAATGTATTTTCTTTAAACGATTACTCATTTTAATGCCTATTAGCCTGAGATGCTGTGAACGGTTATTTAAATAAAATATGTACGTTAATAATTGTACATAGTTAGGATGGAAATTAAAAAAAAAGTTTTTTGAAATTGTTTCAAAATAAAGTAAGTTCGATCTCATATTGAGGACAATTGCTGTGTTTAAAATGTCAAGAAAGATGTTTAATAGTTGCCTGTTGGTATGTCATAGTTATTTGAAAATATAATGTTGACATTTTATATTTGCTTTATTTTGAAATTAGAAGTTCAAAACCAAAAATCTAATAGTATGTAATCGTGTTCAAAATTTTAAAGTATTATTTCTTAAAAGGATTTGCTTTTAAGCATTAAATATTGCTGTGTAACAAAGTAAGATATAAGTTCTAAATGTTAGTTGAAACTATGCGAGTTAAAAAGAATTATATTAATAGTTAAATCAAATTAATATATTGATGAGTTGTTTCAAATCGATTTGGAATCGATTTATCGATCGTGTGTTTATAATAGTACTTTATAAAATATTATTTTTTAACTCATAATCATGATTTTTCATATGTTATTTTTTTAATTTTAATTAATGAACTATATTTAGGATTAAAGCACTGGGTTTTCGCTCACTTAAATATTGTAAATGTATACACGTAAAGTCTTTACTAATAAATTGTAAACGATATGATTTAATATTAAATTAATGACGTCAGTAATATGAAAAAGTATTAAAATGGCCATTTATTTTATTTTTAACCCAATTGTGCCATAACTTATATAACAACTTTTATTACTGGCGATTTCTATAAGATCTTTAATTTAATTTAAAAGCGCGATTAATTTTAAAGCGCGACTAAAGAAATGAATACATCATTTTAAACATTAATTCGAGTTAATATTGAATTATTTAATTAGTGTGTCTCCATTTATAAAAAAAAATTAAAAAGCAAAAAATATTGACTCAATTTTATCGATAGATGGGACTTAATAATGACTTTAGATATCAGCAGCAATAGTACTTATGGACTGTACTTAGATATAATAATTTCATTGTAGTGTAAGATCTGAAGTGAGTGAAAAGTTGGAAAGTGATGTAATATTATTAAATCTATATTTTATTAAATGTATGAAGCCTTGAGTAAAGGATAATTTTACTTCGGGTCTTGTACTATTTTGATATTGAAAATTTCTGCCCGGTTTATTTGAATTCGGCAATAATATGGTATTTTTTAATTATATTTGTTGTATTATTATATAGTAATCATGATTATTGGTGGGAGTTTCAATATAAAATGAAAGGGATTGTACAAAAAGTAGGTATTCATTAGTCCTGTAAATAAACATTGAAAACAATTAGATAGTATCAAAAACTTAAAAAATAATAGAGGTACATCTTAAAATTTTTTCAAGAAATAAAATCTTACTAATAGAAAAAAGAAATACGATATATGAAATAATGTTTAAATTTATTTAAATCATACTTAATCTGATAGCAGTTTTCCCAATCTTAATATCTAGTACTTAGATTAGTTAATATAGAAATTAAAATGGAGACTTATAGATATTTTTAGCCAACAAATTCATCGTGAGCGAAAATTAAACTTAAAAACTATTTTCGTGCTGATTTTCTTTTAATATATTTATAACGCTACATTCTTCACTAATTTAGTGTATTGAACTTCGAGCTTGGCTTACTAAAGGGAGAAAAATGACAATTACTCTCTAAATATGTATACTTTTGGTGACATTGTATTTAAAAAGGGGCTGCTATTACTGGAGCTTAATAGACAGACAGTCGTTTTGCCGACAATCGTGTTTTAATAATTTAATTAAAAACATTGTCAATATCTACAAGTTGCAATTGAACGCTATTATATTATATTCTATTGTGCGAATTCTTATATATGTTATGTTAAAAGTCTAAGATCTGATGTAAAGTAGTTTCCCATACATTTGCTTACCGGAGTAAAAGTATTTTGTATAGGGTTTCGTAGGTCTTGATTCTTAACTTGTCAATGGAATATAGTCGAGAAGACTATTTACTAAAAATAATGTCATAAGTTCTGTTTTCTTATTTCGTGTACCTGTCATTATATTATACACTATGTCGAGTCTTCCTACAAAACAACATCAAAATACTTAGCTGGTAAGTAAATGAGTGAAGAAGTTCTTACGTCGGATCTTGAACTATAAGGTATACATAACGTCCTTAATGTCTTGATGGACTCTAAGATAGGATTTTCAAATAGATCGTGTGCCATCGGTAAGAACAGATGTAAATATATTAGATATATTACAGTAAGTGAACGCAACGCAGTCAATTTCCATTATGCAATCGATACCAAATGTTTCAACATTTAATATACTTAGCGTGGCTTAATGTTTTTTGTTTTATAAACGTTTTCTGAAATATAGCTTTATTAATTTCATGCTTTGAGTGTAAAAGTATAATGAGTAATTAAATAATATGAAATGTATCAAAAGATAGAAACCGAATTTCAGCTTGGTGCTTGTTAGTATAAAATATCGTTATTTTATTGACTTAAATAAGTATGTAACACAATATATGTTCGCAAATGTAGAAAAAGAGGGTTGTTAAGGAGATTTTTCATGATAATTTATTAATAAAGCTATTTTTCAATAAACACTTTGTTGTTGTACGTTGTCACGTAATTTATACTGCGTATAAGAATATCCGCAAGTTAACTTATACCGTATGGAAGGAGTTGGTCTATTGAAGATACATAGATTTTACATTTTGGTACTAATGATCAATCTTATACCCAGCATAAATGATATATATATATATATATATATATATATATATATATATATATATATATATATATATATATATATATATATATATATATATATATATATATATATATATATATATATATATATATATATATATATATATATATATATATATATATATATATATATATATATATATATTTATTGTAAAATATATTTTTGTGTCGATATATTGCATAATTTAGCTGTTTAAGTACTTAGCGTTAGAAAGAACTAGGCTCTAGATATTATAGTTAACAAATTATGTGATAAAATGTAACTAACGAAGAAATATTTCATTTATATCAGCTCTAATGTTACTGTAAAATGATGTGTAATGATTTAAATAAGTTTTAACTTGAACTGCTATAAGTAAATGTAAATTGTGTGAAATATTCTAAAGGTTATTAAGTAACGTTAACTATTGTTATAGCTTTATGTAAAAACCAAAAGTGTTAATTTGTTTTTAAGAATCAGAACTATTTAGGTGGTGATAAGGTCGAAAATATTTGTTAGAGGTGTGCGATAGTGAACGATTATGTAATAACGGTCTTTGTTAAAGTATAAATATTTACTCGCTAGTTTTTTTTTCGTATCTCACTCGGTGTTTACATTCATTTTGTTTACCGAAATGTACTTTCAAATTAGATGAGAATTAGTGGTTTAATTAAAACGTTATCTTTCTAATAAATTGGTACAAAATAAGGCAACCATGAGACCTTTTGTATAAGTAATTCAAAAACACGTTATTTTTTAATTAAATATATTTTAAAAGATTGTAAAGAAAATAAAATAACCCCTATTGTATACGTTTTCCTTAAACAAGACAACGGTCTACAATTGTTACAATGCTAATAATATATGAGAATAACACAACATGATTATTTCTTAAAATGTTTAATTTTTTAGGAATTCTATCATTAAACATTTAACAACAATAAGAAGGATAATGTCAGAGACTATCTAACAATAATCGTTCACTCGTGATCCTTTGGCAATTGGTAGAATGTAATGAAATCAATGATTGTAAATTATTTAAAAAATTGACTTGAAGTCTTTAGTTTACAAACACCAAACGTAATTATTAATGTAAATATTATGATGTATGGAATAATCTATCCATTTCCACTAGCACAGCGCTAGTGCGGTCGGCTCAATATGAAATGGTATAAATTATAATAATGTATGTATTAAATTCAGTATTGGCTCAAAGTATTGTTTAACGCGATCTAAGCTGCTTACTTACAAATGGTAAATTATCTTAAATAAATATTTTATGATATTATTTTAAAAATAGTGTACTAAAATGTTGTATCATTAGTAAAAGAAATTAAAAGCACAAATAGTTTTAACTTATATGGAGAAAATTGGCCATCTTTCAATTCGTACGTAAGCAACTTAGTTCATCTCGCTTGTATCTGCTTCGCAAACCGTACACGACCGAGCTGTTGTTGATGATGTCCACCGAATGTTTTGTAAATAACAGATTCATTAAATGATAATGATGAATTCGCTGGTTTTATTTCACATCACTATTTTAAATTTTGATCGTAAATATACTTCTAAAGGTCCTCACAGTAGGTGCATGGCCTACCTATTAAGGATGTAAGTATAGCGCTTAAATTTTCTAATTATTCACGTTACTATAAACCTTCAAAACTAGTTCATTTAATGGCAGCCTCCGACGGATATTCTTGGTTTTTTTTATCTCGCATTACGTTTATTTTTAAGTCGGGGTATTTTTATTATTTTATCCTTTTTTAATAATTTTTTAACCGTCGTAGGTTTTTTCAAAATTTTTATTTTGCTTTTCTTACCTATAAATAACTTAAAATCTACTTAATATAAACATGTGAAATTGCTCTTTTATTAAATCAGTACCCTCAGTTTGGTGCTGACTGCTGCCTCGTTGGTTTAGTGGCTAGCAAGTACGGTCGCTCATCGAGAGATCCTGGGTTCGAGTCCCGTGTCGCGTCAAATTTAGTTATTGAGTATTTCTGCTTAGTAAGCCTCATAACAGCCCGGAGTTGGGAAGTTGGCGGTGTGTCACCCCCGTGCCTCGGAGAACACGTAAAGCCGTCGGTCCTGCGCCTTAGCTCTCACTGGTCGTGTCGAGTAGTCGTCCCACCGGTCACCGGAGTATGAGAGAAACAAGAACAGAATGCTTTTGTCTGCGCGTACAGTCGTGAACTAAATATCTTCTACGTAGTTGGCTAGTCTCATTGTCGTTGAGATTGGCCGCCGTGGGTGAAGTCGGTCGGAGAACATTATTATTTACCCTCAGATTAACAAAAACTCATCAAGTTTCATAATTTAACAGATCAATATAATATATATACCTACTTAATATACATTTTCAGATGAAATAGAAACTTGAAATTTGTATATGTAGTAAGGGAAAAATTAGGAATTAATAAAGTTTTACGATTTGAAACATTTTCAAATTTTTATTAACACCTAGCGTCTTTTGAAATTATAATAGCAAAACCTTTTTGTTTCGCAGGAGAATAGGTTCTATCATGTTGGTTTGGAATTTGGATTCATAAAATTGGGATAGCCAATAGTAGCACAAACAAAGTCATTGCTAAGTGATCTGACAGCATAACGAGCAAATTTTCGGGTTTTTTTTCACAAAGCTTGATTTACACAAAATTAACTTAGAGTAAGATGACGTTCAGTATTTGTCTTAGGTACTTACTATTTTTTACCCGCAAACCAAATTTTTAGAACAGTAATATATAAGGTTAGTATACTATTTCGACCTTACACTATAGTTTGAGGAACTTGCGTATGCCATCAACAAGATATCCGTTATTAAGCATAAATATAATATGAAGGTAATATGTTAAAATATTAGCCACGTTTACAGTTAGCAACAAAATAGTAATCATTTTATTTTCCGTTTCAAATACATTTATTTTATAATTCAGCCCTTTCGACATCCCACTGCTGACCTAGGGTGTAGTTTCTTTAAGAGGAGGATCAGTCCTCTGGCCAAAGTGCTAGTTGGCAGAAAAATAGTTAAATCTGTCAGATGTAGACTTCCGAGTATGATATAAAAGTATGTTTCTATGACAGTGAGGGGCATCCTTCCACGTTTCGTCACTAGTACTGTCGTCTAGACGATTATACATTAGGGCTCATTTTCATTAGTCGTTAACTCAGTCGTTACACCGCAAGCGGGGAATCCCCGAATTCGGGCTGTCGACTAATGAAAATAGGCTATTTATATCTCGGTCGTTATACGGCATGCGGGTATTCCCCGTACGTGGCCTAACAACCAATGAAATTCGTCGGTTGGTTTAAAGCATGCGTGGTGCGCCGTGCGGGGACTCAGTTTACGAATGTGATTGTCTAACTTCAGTGAAGTTAATAATTTCTTCTTCAGTAAATCACAAACAGATAACTTTGCTCCACACAACAATAATTGTTGATCCATAGCAGGTTCCTACGTCTACTCAGTCCCACTCTTTCAAAATAAATGTGCAATGAAGAATATCAAACAATCCGCAAGCGGGCCCTATCGACTAATGAAAACGGTTATCGCATGCTGGCCCTATCGCATGCTTAACTAGAAATCTCCCGTACCTCGTATGCGAGCCCTATCGACTAATGAAATTAATATTAAAATGCCAAAGTAACTCTAGTCGGTTTGTTTCATATTAACGCCTAAATCGCTGAACGAATGAGTTTTGGTACAGAAATAGGAACTATAATTATTCGTTTTTATTGTAACATAATCAAAATAATAATTCATTGTAAAATAAGTTCAAGAAATTAATCTGACAGAAATAGAAATATAAAATCTTGCAAATAGTAAATGTGCAAAACTAGAAAAGCTGGATCAATTCGTCTATTTTTTTTTTCAAATATTCTTTGAAGTCGGAGTAAGGTTTTAATGAATACAATCATCATTTTATTCTTCTGGTTCTCGCTAAACTATTCGGCCGCCCTGAATTTCCACGATCCGATGCCAGAATTAACCTTTAAGAGGCACACAGGAGAGTCCTGTCACTGTGTGAAAACTCGTGTAGTGTAGTGTCAAGTGTGCATCTAGTTTACAAACATCAAACATTATTTGACATGTTCTTTTAATTAACTTATAAATAACTTAAAATCTACTTAACATAAACACATGAAAAATCAGTACCCTCAGTTTGGTGCTGCCTCGTTGGTTTAGTGGCTAGCAAGTACGGTCGCTCATCGAGAGATCCTGGGTTCGAGTCCCGTGTCGCGTCAAATTTAGTTATTGAGTATTTCTGCTTAGTAAGCCTCATAACAGCCCGGAGTTGGGAAGTTGGCGGTGTGTCACCCCCGTGCCTCGGAGAGCACGTAAAGCCGGTCCTGCGCCTTCGCTCTCACTGGTCGTGTCGAGTAGTCGTCCCACCGATCACCGGAGTATAAGAGAAACAAGAACAGAGAGTGCACTTGTGTCTACGCGACGCGCGTACACTCGTGCACTAAATATCTTCTACGTAGTTGGCTAGTCTCATTGTCGTTGAGATTGGCCGCTGTGGGTGAAGTCGGTCGGAGAACATTATTATTTACCTTCAGATTAACAAAAACTCATCAAGTTTCATAATTTAACAGATCAATATAATATATATACCTACTTAATATACATTTTCAGATGAAATAGAAACTTGAAATTTGTATATGTAGCAAAGGAAAAATTAGGAATTAATAAAGTTTTACGATTTGAAACATTTTTAAATTTTTATTAACACCTAGCGCCTTTTGAAATTATAATAGCAAAACCTTTTTCTTTCGCAAGAGAATAGGTTCTATCATGTTGGTTTGGAATTTGGATTTATAAAATTGGGATAGCCAATAGTAGCACAAACAAAGTCATTGCTAAGTGATCTGACAGCATAACGAGCAAATTTTTTTTTTTTTTCACAAAGCTTGATTTACACAAAAATAACTTAGAGTAAGATGACGTTCAGTATTTGTCTTAGGTACTTACTATTTTTTACCCGCAAACCAAATTTTTAGAACAGTAATATATAAGGTTAGTATACTATTTCGACCTTACACTATAGTATGAGGAACTTGCGTATGCCATCAACAAGATATCCGTTATTAAGCATAAATATAATATGAAGGTATGTTAAAATATTAGCCACGTTTACAGTTAGCAACAAAATAGTAATCATTTTATTTTCCGTTTCAAATACATTTATTTTATAATTCAGCCCTTTCGACATCCCACTGCTGACCTAGGGTGTAGTTTCTTTAAGAGGAGGATCAGTCCTCTGGCCAAAGTGCTAGTTGGCAGAAAAATAGTTAAATCTGTCAGATGTAGACTTCCGAGTATGATATAAAAGTATGTTTCTATGACAGTGAGGGGCATCCTTCCACGTTTCGTCACTAGTACTGTCGTCTAGACGATTATACATTAGGGCTCATTTTCATTAGTCGTTAACTCAGTCGTTACACCGCAAGCGGGGAATCCCCGAATTCGGGCTGTCGACTAATGAAAATAGGCTATTTATATCTCGGTCGTTATACGGCATGCGGGTATTCCCCGTACGTGGCCTAACAACCAATGAAATTCGTCGGTTGGTTTAAAGCATGCGTGGTGCGCCGTGCGGGGACTCAGTTTACGAATGTGATTGTCTAACTTCAGTGAAGTTAATAATTTCTTCTTCAGAAAATCACAAACAGATAACTTTGCTCCACACAACAATAATTGTTGATCCATAGCAGGTTCCTACGTCTACTCAGTCCCACTCTTTCAAAATAAATGTGCAATGAAGAATATCAAACAATCCGCAAGCGGGCCCTATCGACTAATGAAAACGGTTATCGCATGCTGGCCCTATCGCATGCTTAACTAGAAATCTCCCGTACCTCGTATGCGAGCCCTATCGACTAATGAAAACGATTACAGCATGCGGTCCCTATGGCATGCGTGAACAGTAATCTCCCGCACCCCGAATGCGTGCTCTAACGACTAATGAAAATGAGCCCTAAAGACTATTCTATAGGCGTTGTGAGTTTTCCTACGCGTCGAAGGAGTATCAAAGAGTATTTCTTTTGCATTAGGGCTCATTTTCATTAGTCGTTAGAGCACGCATTCGGGGTGCGGGAGATTACTGTTCACGCATGCCATAGGGACCGCATGCTGTAATCGTTTTCATTAGTCGATAAGGCCCGCATACGAGGTACGGGAGATTTCTAGTTAAGCATGCGTTAGGGCCCGCTTGCGGATTGTTTGATATTCTTCATTGCACATTTATTTTGAAAGAGTGGGACTGAGTAGACGTAGGTACCTGCTATGGATCAACAATTATTGTTGTGTGGAGCAATGTTATCTGTTTGTGATTTACTGAAGAAGAAATTATTAACTTCACTGAAGAAAAAGAAAAAACGATTTTGGGTGCGAAGTTTACTGAAAAAAAGAAAAGAGTATAGAGCGTCAGAAACATTGTGTATGAAGTTAAATTTAGATTTGGAGTGTGATGTAGAAGATCATAATAACTTTTTCAGAATACCTAATGACTTATTTGAGAATTTATTAGAGAAGATAGAAACAAAGATCAAAAAAAAGGATACATCATTTCGAGAAGCGTTACCTGCAAGATTAAAACTTGAAGTCACATTACGTTATTTAGCAACTGGAGATTCTTACAAAAGCTTGTATTACTTATTCCGCGTGTCTCCTTCAATTATGAGTGTATTTATACCACAAGTGTGTGATTTTATCTATGAAGCATTAGCAGAATACATAAAAGTAAGTAGTAAATAATACACTTTTTTTTTACAAAATAAATCTTTATATTTAAACATGTACTAACAAAATAAAAACATGTACTAACAAAATAAAAAAAATTATATGTACTTTTTGGCAATTTTTACTTAACATAAGTAGTAATCGTCTAATCATTAATTAACTAATATGGTATATTTAACCAATGAACGTCTCACTATAACCAAGGCAAGTAAGAACTTTACGAAAAAAATAATTTAGATGTTTGTGAAATTAATACTGCTTAGATCTTCATCATAATTGGATACATTAGATTCAGATGTCGAACTGAAATACTCTGTGCTTTGAGGTTCATAAGACGAAGCGCCATACAATAATGGCGCAGGTTGGGTATTTTATCTTAGTGCTTTTATTTCAATATCTGATAAAGCCTTTTGTATATCGGTTTTTGCAATAATTGCTAGTTCACCTGGCAAAGACCGCAGAGTCATCGCAATGTATTTGCCGAAAATATCAAATTCATCTTCTTTGTATTTATTTTCAATTAATGAATTGGTTATGTTTGTAACATTCTTAGCAATATTATCAATTCTCTCAATATATCGATATATATCCTCATTTTTATTTTTCTTAATTTTTTTTAATGAACTGATGGGACAGTGAATCCAGATGAAGAATCTACGTTTTGTTGACTTTCAATTCGATTAGTTTCATTATTATCATTGTCTCCAGTATTATTTTTAGCATCTGCATCATTTGTATTTTCTTCATTATAATTTACATTATCCTTTATTTTTTGTGTTTCGGAGTCATTATCTGAGGTCGTTTTTGAATTTTCATCAATCTGTAAACAAAATATTAATGACATCATGTTTTATATTTCAGGTGCCAAATACAGAGCAAAAATGGGAGGAAATAAAAACTGGGTTTGAGTTAAAATGGAATTTTCCTGGATTTATCGGTGCGATTGATGGAAAGCACGTAAACTTGCGAGCTCCGGCGAATAGTGGATCCGACTACTATAATTATAAAAAAACATTCAGTATATTATTATTAGCATGTGTAGATGATGATTACTCTTTCAGTTACATTGACATTGGAGCTAAGGGCAGATATTCTGATGGCGGGATTGATGAGGGTAGCCTGAATATACCAGCACAAAGTGTTTTTGTAACAGATGCTGCATTTCCCCTACAAAAAAATATTATGAAACCATATCCAGGCTCTAATCTAACCATACAACAAAAAATCTTCAATTACCGTCTCTCAAGGGCTCGTCGAATAGTCGAAAATGCATTCGGTATATTAACAAGTCGATTTAGGATTTTTGAAAATACAATAGCCAACAATGCAATCAATACACAAAAAATTATAAGAACATGTTGTACTCTTCATAATTGGCTAAGGAAGTATAGTCCCAATTATATTGAACCTGGACTTGTAGATTATGAAGACATTTCTACTGGAATAATAATTAGTGGCTCGTGGAGACAGATATCTATTCAGGGTTTACAGAATATGGAAGAAGTAAATACGCATATTGAAACTGGAAATGCTATTCGGGATAAATACGCCCATTACTTCATAGGTGAAGGTGCAGTGCCGTGGCAAACAAGATTTGTTCATTAATGTTCATTAATCTTTCTTATTATTCTTAATATAAATTTATTAATATGTAAAAGAATTTGATTTCCGTTTTTAGAAGCGGATAGAACCGCAGAAATTGCTAAATATACATAAGTTTACTGTTCAATATTTGTTTAAAGTTATTATTATTTTTATTTATTTAACCTTTATTGTATTCTTTGTTTTTGTTTTCATTTATTCAAATTTATATTTAAATAAATTAAAATATATTTTTTTATTTTATTACAAATATTTCTCATTATTATGGTATTTTATGTAACGCAATTAATAATAGGTATATCGACAAAGATAGTGTAAATATTAGAGAAATAAATTAAAAAATATACAGTCGACTCTCGTTAATTCAAACCTGCGATAATTCGAACCTCTCTATAATTCAAAGTTGTCACGGGTTCCCTACAAAATCTCTTTATATTTCGAATTAAATCAATACATTTTTATGCCCTTGGTAATTCGAACGAAAAATCATTGCTATTATACAAAACGACGAGTTAATTCGAACTCATCGGCGTCCAACACTCGACAATTCAAAGTTGTAGAGAGAAAGAGGCGGAAAGATTGTAAGAACATTTTGCGACAAGTTCAAACTTGTATCAACGTACACGAACCTTTGTTTTTGTTGTGATTAATTTGACTATTTGACACACACTTTCCACGAATTGGTTTGTTTACTTGTTGTTACTTGTTGTTGTTGTTGTTACTCTTGCGTTGGTATACAGCTTAAAAAAATGATGATGAAAAAGCATTACAGGCACTTTTTCTATTAAAAAAAGCTATTGAGCAGTCTGAGCAGCAGACAATTGTTATAGAATAGCACTTAATAAATAATAATTGACACTTAATAATTCGAAGTTTTATTTATTTTCTCTAGAGTTTCGAATTAACGAGAGTCGACTGTAATTTATAATCTTTAAAATATTGAATACTCACATAATATTATCTCACTTTTTACCTCATTTTCTAACATTATTCTATATTAATAATTTATTATTCTTACAGTTTGTAGAAATATAAAAAAAATAAGTTATTTTTCTAATACGTCATGTACTCTGTACACTCACTCTTTTTTTGTTTTGAATTTATATTGTCTTTTCTTACGCTTTATAACTCTATGACAAAATATTTCAAATTTACAAGGAACCAATCACAAAAAGAGTTGGCCTATAAACCAAAATCAAGCCAATCAGAGATAAGTATATTCGTAACTACTAAAGCAACTAGTGTTTTCGCAAAAACCCTATCCCTTTTTCAGTAACATTGAGAAATATCATAGAAATTGTCTAATTATCCGTATTTTCGCGATATCCCTAGGGTTTTTGCGAAAACTCTGTTTATCAAATTATCCTACGACATATAGGTATAATTTGGAAATTTACATTAAAATATATATGTTATTATGAAGTTATAGATTTGAATCTTGTTATTATGTATTAATTAATAACATTGTTTCGCAAACATACTTTTTTTTGTTTATTTAGGACAAACAAGTTATAACTCCTTACGATAACTAAAACGTAAACGGCATAATGCATATCAATATTTTTTAACAACATGGTATATTATATTGTAATACTAATAACTTTTAATATAATATGGACAATAAAATTTACTTACATTCGAGAATGTTTCTTGTTTATTCCTAAATATCCTTAAAAATCCATCAGCTGTGGCAAACCACGACACCTTTGGCTTATATACAGTATCCTGGCCAGCACGTGATGTAGTGCTTTTTTCTATTTTCTTTAATTCCTGATAATACGATGACCTCATATTTTTAATTTTTTTGGGAATATCTTTGACCAAGAGGCCAGGGATATTTAGCTTTTCCCAAATTTTTTTGTACGCTCTCTCTCTCGCATTTCGGTTCTTGTATAAAGTACTCGTAACATTCCATAAACACGGGTAGTCTCTATATATTTCTACCAATGTCACCATTTGTGAATCGGTAAAACGATCAGCCATTATGATCCTGCGTAGGGTCACTTCGGGTCGAATTACATTCGTAAACTGACTACTGAGTCCCCGCACGGCGCACCACGCATGCTTTATACCAACCGACGAATTTCATTGGTTGTTAGGCCACGTACGGGGAATACCCGCATGCCGTATAACGACCGAGGTATAGATAGCCTATTTTCATTAGTCGACAGCCCGTATTGATTCCCCGCTTGCGGTGTAACGACTGAGTTAACGACTAATGAAAATGAGCCCTTAGGAACTTATCAACATTATGTCGATTTAAATGCGTTGTCTTAATCCTTCGAGTCGGTGCTTAAATAGTATAGTAGGTAGGTATACGATTGATAATTAGCCTTTACGTAAATGGATAACGGCTAATTACTTAATATTTAGTAACTAATAGTATCCTATCGATCTATTGGAAAAAAATATTCCACCAGACTCCGCTAATTATTTTTGGTCATTTCTTTTAGCGAAATCCAGATCCAGATACCTTATTAATTAGACTTAATTTATTGCGCAGTTGCCTAGATACCAATACTAGCCCCCCGCTACAGGCAATCATGAAGATTATAATCAACTAGCAATCCGGGCTTCGTCCGCGTCTAATCACTATTAAAAAATAGGAATTAGTGGTACAACGTCGACAATTCTTCAGAATTTTCAAAAAATTCTGCGCTTATTCTAAAATTATTAGCTAAACAGACAACAGTAGGCAAGACAGTGTGGGGTAGGGTCGGCGATTGCATCAAGCGAAGCTGCGCTTGCATTTTATTCTCGGGTCCGTTTTTTTTAGCCAACTTATACAAAATAAATTAAAATACGTGACAAATTATATATTAAAACTTTCCTCGATAACCACTCTTTCCATTGGTGAAAATAGTATAAAAATCATTGCAGTAGTTTTTGAGTTTTGCGCGAACAGAGAGACAGTTAGACAGACAGACGCGGCGGAGGACTTTTTTTATAATATGTATAGAATATTTCAAATAGGTAGGTACCTATATGACACCAATTACTTAAATTTTGGAAATGCTTACTTTGTATACTTGCCATATGAGTGAAGTAGTTATGGATGTGTTCAATTAAATATTTATTGATTTCTTGACGAATTGCAAGAGTTTAATTATAGCTCCATACATAGCAGGGTTATTAAGAATCCGTCTGGTTTATGGCGCCGCAATGACACATTGGAAAACCGCGCCCAATTAACTTTCACGTGATCTTTTTATAACTAAGAGTACGTCTGAGCTTCGCCTTTTTACTATACTATAGACTTTACTATAGTGTACTATAGATAGTGTCTAACCACACAGACCTTGCTATAGAAGCGATAATTTATTTGTTAATTAATGATTTGGTTTTCAAGCCAAAGCAAAGCCCAAATTTAAATGGTTAGAAACATAGATATATAACATTAGTCTAAGGTTAGAAATATGAACTTGCCTCAAAAAATGTCCTTTTTAGAAATTTCAAAAAAGCATTTAGGAAACTGCAATCATAAAATTAGCTCTGTCATTGGCTTAACTAGTACATAGTGTTTTTTTTTCAATTCTTAATTTGGTAGGTATTGCAAGATCCAAGGAACCGCTTTTTGAAAATAATATTGATGCTTGTCTCGTTTAAGATGGTTCCTACATAGGTATTATAATTTAATGTTCTTTTTTACATTTTACTTGCATACTAGTGCGAATGTTATCTTTAAAAATGCAGGTAGACCTTACCCAGATTAATAATATTTTTATGACTACGAGCTAGGACATTGTTACTTTGAAGAAAACGTTTTTATATCAATACGAATAAAAGGTTTCGAAGTGGTAGTGCCATGCTTGTTACCTTCGGGTAGCAGCCGAATGGGCCGGCACGCCCCGTATAGCACCACTCTCTCACAGGAGACCGGCGTGAAGTTGCAGCTATGCTGTCGCGTTTCGTCCGGTAAGTGAGAGTCCGGGAGGCCCACTCCCCTCTAAATACTTATTACCTACTTGGATTTATAGCGTTATTATTTCATTTTGTTTCAGTTTTTTTTTAATTTATTTAATTTAAATTTACTGAATCTTATTATTTAAAAAAATAAAGGTAGTCTCAGCTATTCCTTGTCTATCCGGCCGTTTTGGAGATTAACATACGTTAAAAATTGAGTTTTTCTTATAAGTTCCGTGTACGATTTCATATTATGTATAGAGTAAAAAGTAATTCAGTTTTATTTAGACGTTTTAAAGGTCCCAAAAATAATGTACCTTATTTTTTAATCTCAGTCTTAATTTTTATACATAAATATTCAGGGAACTATTACAGTACTTTTTATAAGCAGCCAGACCAATCGGAAGGGGCCAAACAGTCCCCCAGGCCTCGACATACGAAGTTTCGCTATGAGTATGAGCGGGAGCGAGATAATGGTCGTGATTGTAATAATTATATAATACTAAGTATATAAATAAATTTCAAGAAGATATTAGATTATTTTTGTTTATACAGATATAAGCTTCAAACGCTTATGTCGCGTAATCCTACATAGAACTTTTTATATATTTTTTGTTTTAGGTCAATCCAGATCCAGTGAAGCGTAAATCGACATTCACTCCCTCCATACAGCCATTGCAGTACAGTACCACAGGGCTAGCAGATGCGTTGCCGGCCTTTCAAAGGGAGGGAGGGAGGAGGGAGAAAAACGGGAGGATGGATGGGGAGTGGGCCTCCCGGACTCTCACTCACCCATAGCTGCCACTTCACGCCGGTCTTCTGTGAGAGAGTGGTACTATACAGGGCGTGCCGGCCCATTCAGCTGCTACCCGAAGGTAACAAGCATTGCACTACTACTTGAAAAGGAGTACGAGAGTGGTAGGAATAGAGAGTGCACTCGTGTCTACGCTTACACTTGTGCACTATAATATCTCCTGCGCAGTTGGCCGTCTCAGTGAGATTGGCCGTCGTGACCATGATCGGTCGGAGAACATTATTATTAATACATAGTAAATTCTAAGAACTGTTTATTAATTAATTGACTATTCACTAGTGGGTAGTAAGATTTTTCCGGTTCTATTACCTTGTATACTGAATTCTTGATAATTCAGGTGACAAGCATTGTGAGCAAAAAAAAAATACAATGCTACTTGTTTATTGGAATTGCGTTTTGGTCGGTCTAGGTAATAAATTAATTACTATAAATTATTTATCGGCCTCATAAGAAAGCTAAGGCCACACAGAGAGCAGTGGAGAGGGCTATACTCGGGGTTTCCCTGCGAGATCGAATCAGAAATGAGGACATACGCAGAAGAACCAAGGTCAACGACATAGCCCATCGAACATCCAGCTCAAATGGCAGTGGGTGATGCACATCGCTTACAGAACAGACGGTCGTTGGGGACGTAAAGTTCTCGGATGGCAGCCACGTACCGGAATGCGAAGCGTGGGAAGGACTCCCATAAGGTGGACCGACGACTTGGTCAAACTCGCGGATGCCCAGTGGACCCGGATGGCACAAGACAGGTTGTCAGGGAAATCTTAGGAGGGGGAGGCCTATGTCCAGCATTGGACGTATCTGGGCTGAAACGAACGAAGCGTCTTCATGATCTAATATAAAGATATGATAAGATACAGAAACAAGCCAAACCTCCAAAGCATGTGTTATTATTAATGTATATCGTATAAAGGTCTGAAAAGTACTGTTTTACATTTACATTGATTAACAAAAAAATAATTTTAATTATACTGGTAATCTATTTAATTAATTAATTTCACTTATTTAGTGATAAATTTTTCTCTCGCTCGGTCTATTGCGCAGTTTGGCTGTTGACCTGGATATTAAAAATTCATTCAGAGCAAGCTACTTTACAACGATAATATAAGAAAACTCTTAATAAGTATTACTAATAATATCTGCTATCCGTCCGGTTACAGTTCGTCCGGCCCTGTCGCAAAATTCGTTCTTAGCGGACGTCTTTTAACTATAATCTTCCTCCGTGCCAAATTTAATCTTTATACATCAAGCGGTTTTCGATATTTCGTGATGAGTGAGTGAGTGAGATTTTTTCCTCTTAATTAGACTATAGCTTTGCAAGATTGAAGAAGCGGTTTTAAAGTTTAAGAACTCCGATTAGTCCGATTGAAGTAAAAACAAAAATCTCTTGAATGGAAGTTAATAACTAACTAACGTGAAAACTAAAAATATTTAAATCAGGTCATTTTCATAAAATATCATGCTCATAAAAACTTTTATACGGAATGGAAACCAGCCATTTTGTATTTTACTAGCACTCAATATTTTCATTTCAGGTTACAGAAAAATTGTAAGGAAAATACCTATTGCATAGCTTCAATATAAAGCTTAGAAATAATTTTTTCGAAATTTTTAAAGGTTTTTTTTTATTTATTTTTATTTATACAAAATTATGATGATCATTTTAATAATACTTGGCTATTATGACTTGATGGGTACCTATTTTAAAACTCTATAGAAACATTTTGCTTAATATGTCTTGGACGTTTATGATATAATGCCTAATATATGTATATATACTATGCAATTTTTTATACTTAAGTATATATTTTTTTGAAAATATTTTTGTAGTCTTCAGCTCTTTTAACATCCCGTTGCTGGGCACGGGCCTAACTCAGTCCGAGGGGAATCAGGCCATAGTCCATGGCCTAGTGCGTGCGTGCGTTTTTTGAAGTAATTTCATCAAAAGTACTCGCTGTTAAATTATTTACGTAACAGCTATAGTCGAAGAGCAATTTGGATAACAAGCTATTTAAGACGTACTTAAACTTGCTACACAAAAACAACTGAAATTGTCAACAATTTTAATAATATTCTTGAAGTAACCTACTTATACTTCAAAGGTACTAACATCATTGCGACATTTAAGCATTGTTTATAATTATAAACATCAATCAAACCTATCAATTTCTCATAAGTTATAGTTTAAACTATTCATTTCCTAACGCATCATGGTCTCTAGCCACAATTGACCTAAGGAATTGGCGTTATGTCTGCTGAAACAGATTAATTTATTACGTCAGTAGTTCAACACTTTCAATTATATCTAGCAAGGTTTAAGGACTGTTTATTCATGAATAACTGTCTAGTAGGTAGTGAGATTTTTCCGGTTCTATTACCTTGTACATTGAGTTCTTATAAATCACAAGTAACGATTTGGTTTGTTACTTAAGTAATAAGTGTTATCAATTTTATAGCATTTTAAAATATTTATAGACTATTTTTGATAATTTTGGAATACAATTTTTGAATGATAAATATTATTATTAATCTTAACTTATATATTTTTATAATTGTTTTTTGGTTGTAGGATTTATAAATATATTTTTTTTTATTAATATTACCTGTATACGGTTATAAATTGATAAGATTTGTAAATACATTAAACACAGCGCATTAAAATAACAAGATTATATTTTAAAAACCAGAAAAAAAATGCTAGGCACTTTTCATTTAGAACTAACGTTGTAATACCCTTAAATTGATTAGATATTTAACAATTATTTTTAGGATCTATTAGGACTTCCGACAAGCGTTGCCATTAGCGTGCTGGGCTTTGCTTTACATCGACTGACACCGACTTAAATATCTCATTTTTTAACCTACAGTAAATAAAAACTTTATTTTCATTGTTTTAATATCTAGTGCAAACATAGTATTTTAATAATAATTCGATTAATTCGTTTAAGGAAAGTGAAAGTAGAGACGCTGGACTTACTGTTGTCGGTACTGGGACTTCCTTAACGGAACAATTCAAAATATAAGCTTGGCCCGACTGAGGACTCAAAGTTCAAACCCAGGACCACCGAATATGCAGGCATACAAGCTTGGCAATACACCGGCGAATATAAAGAATTAGTCAGTCACAGATAGACAGACAGAATTCTAAAAAATATAGATTCGGCGACTGTATCATTAGTACATACCTACTATTTTAATTAGATTTTCCAAAAAAACATTCAATGTACACATTTAACTAAGTGAGAATGTTTTATAAGTATTCATAGATGATTAGATACCCACGTATATAATATATGTAAGTACATACACTCACATATATAATATATAATATATTTATAATATGTATATAATATATATAATATATTTATAATATGTATGTATTTAAAATTTATATGTGTAGTATATCAACTATCTGGTATCCGTAACACAAGCCTCGTAGCTTACCACGGAACTAGATGGCGCTGTTGTAATAATGTCCCAACATATTTATTATTTATTTATATATTATGATATATCTAATATCAGTATTAATGTTTGTTTATATAACATACAGCTGCCTACTACAAATTCTCTATGTGTACACGAACAGTTATCCGCATATGCACGAGGTCACTAGTGATGTTCGTCAGTTTTCCACTTATCGATAGAGGCAGCGGCTACGTGCAAGGTCATTGACCGCAAAGTCTGGTGCAACTGCCGCTAAAATTACATCAGCCGGCCTTGTCCGACACGGAACAATGGCTGTGTTGTGCTGTAACGCCTCGCTTCAGGCAGAGTCGGGTAAAACAATCACTGGATCTAACAAACAGTTTATTTTGTACGAAACAAAATAAAAGTTTTTGTTTGCGATTATCTGCTAGACTGATCTTAGAGTTCGCTTCCTTATTTACGTTTATTTTAAATCTGAATATGTTGGGACATTATTATTTATATTAGTATATATATTATATACACACAGCGCCATCTAGTTCCGTAGTAAGCTACGAAGTACGAGGCTTGTGTTACAGATACAAAATAGTTGATATACTTCACATGTATAACATTAAATATATATTAACACCTATAACTGGAGTACAAACATTCATGAAACTCTACAAATGAATGCCCCCAGTGGTACTCGAACCCGCGATCGCTAGCGCAGCAAGTATGGTCACTAGAACTAACTTACCACGTCAACTCTATTTTATATAGTAGTAGCGACTCACCCTCGCTTCGCTCGGGTTCGTCCCTAGGAACTTCGCCTTTTAAATCTTCTCTGGACTTCCACAAATTATTCAAGACCAAAATTAGCCAAATCGGTCCAGCCGTTCTCGAGTTTTAGCGAGACCAACGAACAGCAATTCATTTTTATATATACCTAAGATTACAAGACAAGCTCAAGCTTTAAATAAAAATAATTCGTTTTTTAAATTGAGCTCATCAATTTGCAATAATTAAAATAGAGTTTAGACAATTTTTGTATACAGCGGTTTAACATAAACAGAATAATATGTATAAATTATTATTTAATTTTCCGATATCAGTCTGTCCGTCCCATATTCAGTATTCTATCTAGCTAGCTAGAATTAGTTTTTCTATTATATTTAAAAAAAAAGTTATTACAGATCTAATAAAAATAAAAATTATGTAAATAAAACATAACTAATATTAAAAACTTTTTCTGGTTCTTTTTGTTTTAGAGCTACCGCGAAAAAAGAACATTGGTACTTATTAGTTACTATTATCACGATCATAACAAATAGTTCCAAAATGAGGATTGGACTCACGATTAAACTTTTCTGTAAATAAATCCTATTTATTAATGTTGTAATCCTATGTATGTTGTTTTATAAATTATTGGTGTAGTATTCTTTGTAAGTAACTTAAATATAAGTATATTATGTAGTAGCAGTTGGTTGTAACTCCACATGTTCACTTAACGCCTCGGTAAACAGATGTAATGATAAAAAATAAAAGCCTTTCCTGTTTTATAAATTCAGGCCTCGTTATTATTTCATTATAACTTATAAGCGCTGATAATATCGACAGCAAATATGTACAATGTACATGTCTACACGTACAATTTATACATTTTTGTAATAATTTGATACATTTTTTGTGCAAATATTTGACATTTTAATTAAAATTGTGTTTCTGAAAGTTATCTCGGTTTCATTTTTATTCCCGACGTTTCGAATGCCTTACGACAAGTAAATGTTGAAATTTATAAGAATGATATTATATACAGAACGTGAAAAAAGTCGTGGATTTCCGATGTTTATCATAAGAGATTCTCAATCAGCCCCTCTAGACAAGTGGCAAAACGCTAGTAGAATAGAATAATCAATGTATGGGATTGACATAAGCTTACGACTAGTGATTAGATTCAACTATGGGTAGAGATAAGGAGAACCATCTCATATGGGGGGAAAGTTGAAAAAGTGTCCAGCTGTATACTGAAAATAAAGTTTTCATTACCTACCAGAATAGCGCTGGCGTTCGAATATTTTCAATATGAACATAGCTGTTATAAGTGGAGTGAAGTTTGCTGAGTTCAAATATTTAAATTTTTTAATGACTCAAGTAGTTAGTAAAATGCTAGTATACAAAACCTCAACTATTTACGTAGTCTAAAAAATGTTTTAGTAAATATAAACAAAATACTGCAGAGAGAAAGCGTAATTTTTTTCTAATTACGTTTGGCGCTTCCTTTAAAATTTATCGACTGCTACTGCAGCGCCACTCTTACTGGACGCGTTTTTACGGACACTTTTTCGTACACGAGATGGTCCTCCTTAGGCGTTAGCGTTTATCGAAATAGAATCGGTACGGAGCGTTTGCCATTTGTCTAGAGGGGCTGACGATTCGATTCGAATCCCGTGATCCGGGATCCCGGGATCCCGGTCATATTTTAGTCCAAAGTTAGTGAATCCCGGTATTTTTGAGATTAGAATTTTTGCAAATAAACCTACCAGTGATGATATTGATGACTCTGATGATGATAATGAAGAACTGGTTACTGGACGCAGAATTTGTCATTGATACTGGAAATGGTCGGGATTTGACTAATGATCGAAATATTAATGAAGTAGTAAAGAAAGTGGCTCTTATTTTCAAAAGAGTATCCTTAAAAATGATACTATACTTCAAAAATATGTTGAGAATCTCAATACATAATATATTTCTATATATCGAAAAAAAGCGATAAAAATGTTCGTAAAATAGCAAAAATTCTTTTAGAAAGACGTTCTCCTATTCGATATATACCTATA
The DNA here is from genome assembly GCA_951802675.2 of Boloria euphrosyne. NCBI lineage: Eukaryota > Metazoa > Arthropoda > Insecta > Lepidoptera > Nymphalidae > Boloria > Boloria euphrosyne. Next base: position 4,439,041 of record OX637879.1, on the reverse strand, counting down.
CTAGCAATTCTCGTGTCAAAGCCTAGCATTCGAAGTTAGTTTTCTAAGAAAACTAATCGTTTCTGGTAGGTAAATCTAAAAATTAATTAATTTTAAATTAAGTACCTTCGAAAAAATACCGTAACTAATACCTGGAAAATACCGATTAAAAACTAATTCTTAAATCACAACGCAATTTTATCACGAAATTACATCAATTCACGTTTTTTCTCGTAAGGTAAAACACTTTAGAACAATAAAAAATATTAAGTAAAGTAAATCTAATGACATGTCTGAGTAAAGTTAAATATTTTTAAAGATTTTAAATACCAATTAAATATTTCAGAGTTCCATTCCTCCAAATATAATATAGAACCGTAATATATAAAATTAAGTAGCCTATTAACTATTTATAACGTAGCTAATTAAATGTACATTTACAGGTAAATTCTTTGCTTAGAAATTAAACAAGGCTTCGTTTATACTTTCCAGGAATTTAACAAGAACTATACTTCATTCTCGAATCACATTATCTATGTACTCTCCTTAACGGAACTCTCCTTAACGCGAATCGGACTCTAACTTTTATTTTTGTTATTTAAGAAAACATCATTTCGGTAATTACCCGCCACCCGCATATACGCCATTTATTTTTCGATATAAAAACAAATACAGGCTCAGGGTTTTTTGAAGCAGTGTATTATATTTTCATCAAGAGGAATTTCCTTTGGTATTGGGTATACGTAGAAATAATTAAACTCGCGACTTAAAGCTTAACAGACAATACCATGCTTCATGCTTGTACATGATGAAAATAAAAAAAAAATGAAACGTTACAAGGTAATATGGTATTTTTACTTAGTAAAATAAAATGTAAAACTGCTGAAGATGCATTCCTTTTATGAGACGTAAATAGAATAAAACACACGTGACTCGGCGCCAAGGCAGCGCGCGTAACGATACTCAGTGCACGAGCGATAAGTTTACTGCAGAACTCATTACATCACACGGCCTACATTGATTATCTCGTGTGAATCTTCACATGACGGCGGATATATATTCCGCAATGAAAGAAGTGCATATATGCATTATCTAATATCGTACATTTAATTTGTGTGATGTAACAATCGACAGACTTGCACCAGACAAATTCTTGTAACTGAAATGAACAAAATACATTTTATGTAACGCCAAGATTTAACTTGATTTAACACTGAAGGTTTAAATGTTTTTTCCAATGGTTAGGTTCATATCTACTTTTTGGTTGTCACTAACATTAATCAAGGTCTATATATATCCGTTACATTTTATAGGTTGAAATAATTTAAATAATTTTAAGCAATCAATGTCAATGCTAATTAACAATATATATAATAGTAAAAACGACATTGGAACATATTAACCAAACAGCTTCTTTAGGCAAGATGAGTAATATAAAAAACATTTTCAATATTGATTCCTGTCTCAGGGCTGTTTTAAATTTATTTACAAACACAATTAGGTTAGATGGAATAACCTTATTTATTATTTATAAAAATATGTAGCTCATATAAGCTGAATGCTCGTATATATTTTTTTAATAGTGTCATTCGTTATCAATCTACGAAGATGATCTAGTTTCCTACAATCGGAAGAATTAACGTTAGAGCGAGCAAGGCGGTCAAGGTGCCGACCAATGAGTCCAGAGGCCGGATTCAATTAAAATAATTACTTACATTTCTTAAGATGTTCTCGATTACAAACATTAGTATTAACAGTTAATTACCTAAGTATTATCTATAAAAACAAAAGAAAATAATTGCTAATGATCCTAAGTAATTTGTTTTGGCAAAGCAATTATTTAAACCTAATTGTGTTGTTTTTACTTATGTAAATATGTATACTATAATTTATTTAAAAAGTTTAAAGTTAATCTTAAATAATAATTGTAGCCCAATAGATAAAAAGACTTATTATATTTTTTGTAGTAAAAAATAATAATGCAAATACTTTTAAATTATCGGTTATACTGAAGTAAATCAGAGTTTTTACAATTTCCCAGTAGTGCCTCTTTTCTAAAAGCTAAAACCTAATTGTTATCATACCAAAAAGAAAATATTTAACCGTTAAAATGTATCTAGGGAGTAGGGACGAACCCAAGTGTAGCGTAGCGAGGGTGAATCAGAAGTAACAAATGTAATACCTAAGCGGTTTAAGTTAAAATACACAAATTACTTCTATCTAATACTATGCTTTACATCAAGCTTGTATATTTAATCAAATGGATTTAAAAACAATATGTATAATTATGATTACAACCATGTATGAAAAATAAACAATTATTTTTGTAATTTATAGAATTTAAAATCGTGATTGCGATTTGCGGTTACAGTTTCCCGATACATACATGTGTAGTGATAACGACAAGACAGTTTTTACTTCCTCTATATAAGTACTATTAGATATTCTTCTTAAATTAAGATTTCGATTATTAAAATAAACAATAATGTATTTGTTCGACGTGAAAACACATCATGTCATCTCCATTCCGAATTCCTCATTCAACTCCAATCCCCAGAAACCAAAAAAGGTAATTAATATATGAATTTCATTAAAATAGGTACACGGCATTTCTTATCTCTTCAACACCCGCTACCGAAAGTCCTTCTGTAAATTATAAATTCGCCACATATTATTTTGCTTCCATTCATATGTACCCTTTTTGATATTGACATCCTTGCTTAGAAATAAGAAATTATTCTAAAATTCCAAAGCTAAACGGGCTTAATCCTAGATCTATAATATATATTTGTTTTTAAATTTTAATCTCTATTTTCCGCAGTATTCGTACATAATACACCCGTATACATTTTGAAGTGAGCTATTTTTTATTATACGGTCAGTTTAAAAAATGCTGTATTACCCTCTTCATGCTAACAGTAAGTGGTATATGCATTTAATTGGATTTCAATATAGGGTTTCTTATCCTTTTGCGCTCGGACTAGATTAAATCTTGTGTACTAACTGGAGCTACCCGGAATCGAACATGAATTAACTGTTTCGACTAGGAAAGTTCTGATAGGTAGTCCAACTAATGACCTTAAAATAAAAGTAGATGTATGTTACACGAATGGATCACTAAGAGTTTTATTTTAATTATAAAATTAGAAATGGAGTTTTATATGGAAAATATTTTTTTTGGGAGTGAACAAGTAATTTTCACTTGAATTAATTATCTATAGGATTTAACTTCTAAGTAAAGATATGATCCAAAAATAAAATAACCAATACAAATTGTTGATACTCTATACATATAAACGTTAAATACATACATATTATATAGTTATATAACCACTAATGGCTGCAGCATAAACATTGATGCCCAAGTCCTAACACACACAGGTTGAATACCGCCAGCGGCACTCGAACCTGTGATCGCTGGCACAGCAAATAGAGTTACTATATACTGAGCCAAACGTGTGATCAAATACGTTTATTCCTAATTAAGTAAAGTTCAAGGCAACGTTATATAATAAGTTGACACACAAAAACTTGTATTTACGAATGAAATAACATACATTAATCATCGTTTGTTCAAAATGGAATATTAATTCTTACGCGACTTTTACACTTTACCAAAATATATTAATTGCCGTATTTTATTACTAAAATATATCTAGATGATTTAGGCAGTAGGCACAACATAACTTGTTCAATCAAACTAGGCAGATATTTATAGTGATTACACATACAAATTTGTTCTTCATTTAAATTCTTTGCGATGAGGCGCCTGAACACCGAAGACGACGATTGGTAGTAGCTTTTAAAATTAAAATCTTTAGTAGGTATACCAACGAATGTACACTAGAAATAGTGGTGTCCATACCGTTGCGCTATAATCTTTGGACCTACGACTCATACCCTCTACCTTTCATCTATTTTCAGTCCTTTTAGTTATAATTAGTTTCGTCTTAAATAATATCGCCCGACTTAACGGTATCTTTGTAACTGTATACACAAAATATAATTAGGTATATTAAGTCATTTTAAAGTGTCCTTGAATTTTCCATTTAATTTGAATTTCAGAGTACTTGTAAAAAAAAGGTGTATAAAATAACATTATCCAACCCAACTCAAGTAAATTAGATAGGGAAATACCGTTTATAGCATGAGGAAAATACTGACGAAGTTTTACTGCGTCGTTAAGATTTTGTGAACAAATTCTGACAATTTGTTTTTATCTATTACGTCTATTCTATATCTCATTAAAATAGGATTCATTAAGTTATTTTAGAGTTTATTTCTTAATAGTTGGTTGTAGCTTATTTTTTTTAAAACAGTAATTCTTTTAATCTTTATATATTTTTTTGTTTAAATCACGTATTAATAATGTAAGGAGGAACGTAATAAATTGTAGTACACATTATTTAAATAGTTTTTATAGATGACATACTGCTTATAAATCAATAGGTAATATTGTTAAACGAGTTAAAAGCTTCTTAAGTGAAATTAAGCTTTTTTATATATGAAAAACATATTTTAGACGTTATTGGTTTTAAAACAATAGCCCCTACGTATTTCCTTGATTTTCAGAGGTTATAATGTTCCAAAGGAAAAAACAAGAAACACACGTAAATGTGAATACCAATTAAATCAAATGTGCCTTGACATTGTTTTAGCGCCGCGCTCTTAGTTCCGCTTGTATGAAAGGAATTCGTATACGGAAAATTTTTGTTACCTGAATATAATACTTGCATACCTAATAAATTAAATAATATTAGATACATCTCTGTTCACTTCAATTGTTAGTTTTGTGGCATATATGAATTCATGCTATAATATGAACTTGAGTATGAAAATGGCCGCACATTTTGAAGATTAATGAAAGATAAAATGAAATTAAGGTCAATAGATTATTATTTATAGGCCTATTCATAACTATAGCATTGTCAGAAATTATGAGATAGTATTATAAAGATTTTTAATCAGGCATGTCCTTTATGCAATATTCCAGCAAACTGTCATAATTGAATTCAAAATTAATTGTGTAAAAGGTAAAAAATCCTTAACATTTAAGTAGTTTACATTAATTTACATGTAATCGCTGTATTAGGATTTTTTATAGCAATAGCAGGATATTATTCAATTAGCCAATCATAGAAATTACTTCCATAAGGATATCAATTTTAAGCTCTACTGAACATGGTGCGCTAGATTTTCTCTGTGGCCTATAACGCGTCCAATGTACGAGTATGTACACTACTAATACGAAGTACACACATGTTAAGTAACATTACATAATGTTTCATTCATTTATCAAATAGTTGATATACCTAATTTATTTGCTTTACTTTCAACCAGTTAACTACTAACTGAATGGTAGATAGATTATTTTTTATCCGTATCTATAATATATTTCGAATGGTAAAACATTCGTTTTATATGTACAAGTGTTAAATTAAGTTAATGTAATGGCGGAATTTACAACGAAAACGGAAATTCAATGGCGCGTATCAACAATTTGAGCAAGTGTACGTAAAGTTGGTTAAAAACATTAAAAAAAGGTTATGGTAGTTTAACTATTTCTCATGAGTTGATTTACTTACATCACAGCGTTAAAAGAAAGGAAGAACATTACGTATATTTCATGTTATGATGTTCCATGACCCAAATCTACATATCTATACTTCTATACTAATATTATAAAGAAGTAAAGTTTGTGTGTTTGTATATTTGTTAAATTGTAAGGGGTAATCTCGGGATCTACTGAACCGATTTTAAAAATTCTTTCACTAATAGAAAGCCACATTATTGCTGAGTGTCATAGGTTTAATATATAAAAAACCGAAAAATAAAAAGACACGCACGTGGTAGTCCGATTTGCAAAATGATTCGAAGAAAAAACGGTCGAATGAAAGCGTTTCTTACGCGATTATATACGGTTATTTTAATATAATATCATTGAATGTAAGTATACTTTCTTACTGTTTTTTCATTATATTACGTGTATTTTACCACATCTCTTCAAAATATTCTCCTAAGTAACGGATTTTTTTATTGACTGAGGATTAAAAAATGTACAAGGATAGGTAATAAAAAACACAAAATATAATATAATCTTACTATGATAAAATTTAGGGAAATCGCAATACTTATCTTAATACACGAATAAATACAATACTAATAATGTAATTAATTAAACATTTTCTGGCTTATTTTGTTACAACATATGTTTCATTCACTTTGCATTCAGACGTCGCGTCGTTTATATATTGTACACTTTTATATAAAAACATATTTCGTTTGTGACAATCAATGATGTGTTAAAACTTTCCACTTATTAATATCGATAGTTGTTTTTTATACAATGTGTTTATAAAAACTAAACCACTTATTTATGTTTATTTATTTTTATATACACTTCTATATCGTATGATACTTGTATGCAAAACACAATTTAAATATTCTTAATTTAAATGAATAAACAATTTAGTTTTATTAGGTATATTAACTTTATGATACGTTATCTGCACAAGAAAAATCAAGGTTTTATTGTCAGGTGATAATAACGCTACTTAAATAAAAGCTTTACCTATTATTTTCTAAGAATTTATTTTACTACATTCATATAGGTATATATTTATAGCAGTGGTAGCCCAGCGGTAACGCGCTCGCTTAGATAACCGAGTGATGCGGGTTCAAATCCGGGTCTCGCACCTCTCCTATTTCTATGTGCGAATCATTTTCTATCATGATTACCACTTGCCTTACGGTGAAGGAAAACATCGTGAGGAAACCTGTATGTCTTAGAAAAACCTAGCAAGTTTTTCGAAAGACGTGAAGTCCGCCAACACGCACTATGGACTATGGCCACGGTGGACTATGGCCTGATCCCCTTCGTATTGAAGGGAGGCCCGTGCCCAGCAGTGGGACTTAAAAAGGGCTGCAGATGAGATGAAGATCTCAGTTGGTATATGACTACAAGTCTGCTTAGAGTAATAGTATATAATATAGGTATGTACAGATGCCAAAATAATGAAAATATTTAAAAGGGCATATTGAAAAGGAATTAATACCTAAATATATAATGTAGGTAGAAATTTAAATTATAAATGTTATTGTTGTTTGCAAATCCCATGGCTATGTATTAATGCCCATAGCATACTGATCGCGGGTTGTCACGAGTTGCGACCTTAGTGCATGCGTGATGAGGACGGTGCGCGATACTGTGGGAATGTCGTCAATTATCACATAATTGCTTTCACCTTTGGACGCAGACCTGTGTGAAAAGGGATAAGGATAGATGAACTTTCTGGAATTTTACTATCTTGACTCAATAACTGAAGAATTCCAATAAAAGAAAAAAAAATATAAATGTATGAGCTGCATAATTCACAAATACCGTATATATACTCAGTTATATACAAACATAACTATCATCTTTATATGATAATAAATCAAATTTTCTGAAAGAAATAATCAGCTCCTGAAAGTAACTTTCTTTTAATCAAATACAATACATAGTTGACAGTTTATATTAAACAGCTCAACTCAAATAATAAGAATGTTATTATTTCATCTTCTATAAGATCATAACTCAAGAATGGCCGGGTCAATTCGGCAAAATTTTTTTGGTACGTTCCTTAAGGTCCACGGAAGGTTTTAATACAAAAAAAAAGATATTCAAAGTTTGTAAAAATTTTATCCTGAAAGCGCTAGTCTTACATAAATGTTATAATATAATAAATAAGAATAAATAAGTAATATTTTTTACAGATCTTCTAGAACTATAATATATTTTGTGAAGAACTTTACAAGCACTTAGAAGTCGAAGCTTATGTTATTATATGCTATGTGATCATCCTCAAGGTAAATTTTCTGAAGCATTAATATAATAATATTAAAAAAAAACTCTAAGCAAAAAATAAATAAGATAAATAATATTTTTAAAAAAGATAGGTATTTCTTATATTCAAACTCATTAAAACTAATTAGATACATAATTATAAAATCAATTGTTGTGTATTGTGTGTTGTGTGTTGTGTATTGTGTGTCAAAATTATTATATAAAATAGGTAAACAAAATTAAGTATACGTTCTTAGCATAGTAAATATATTATTCTTCTTCTGTTTGTTTAAAAAACCTATGTTCTGTCACAAAAGCTTTTAAAAAGTACTTTAGCACATACCTCTCGGGGAAAAGTTTTCAACTGACAGTAAAAAATTGAATTAAAAAGATACAATATACTACTGGCGGAACTCGAAGAAAACCGCTTTATGTATCATATAGTAGAAAATGTTACATAATACATTTAATTATACATGCTATATAGAACTTGATCATACACGCATTCCGCTGATCATGCAAAAATCATTCGTTCCGTGAGTGACGAGTGATAGATGTGTGCTCAGATGGACACAAAACTCGGTAAAGGTCGAAATATTATATGCTATGATAGTGTAGAAAGTGTGTATTATCAACATATACTTAATGAAATAAATAACGATGTAATCTTTAAATATCCTTTAATCCTCTGACTTCTTCCACTGTCATTATTTTCTTTATAGGATATCTTCCGGTGGGTGAAGTTGGTAATGTTATTTTCCTTCTTGAATATTAATCCTTATAAGTTCTTAAAGCTTAATATACGTACGAGTATGAATCATACACGTAGTTCATATTTATAAACTAGTAAATCTGGCCCGTTTTGCTGAAATAAGATAAAATAATCTAAGCAGTTTCTATAATTCTCTAAAAAATAAAAGTAGCCTAAGTTACTCTTTATAACATAAGATCTGCGAGTGAAAGTCCCATCAATATCAGTCTAGCCGTTTGTTTTCATAGATTAGCCGGAACCAATAGACAGACAGAGAAAAATTTTAAAAATTAATTTTTGATGTAAGTATCGTATATAGTTTCATAAGCATGTAGTAAAAAGCTGTTAATTTGAAATTAAAAACAGACACTCCACAATTTTACTTATATATGTACTGATTATAAACATATACGTAGTAGGTACAAAAACCCAAAAGGATTATTCATTATGTTATAATACAATTATACAAACCTTCTTATTCGAATTTAAAATTTACATATAAATTATACGGAGAAGTACGAGAAGTATGCACCGTTAGCGATCTTTGGCCCAGAGGCTGATCAGTTTTATGAGAAGGATACATTGATAAATGAATCTCTTGTATGATTTTAAGGAATAATGTTCTTTTAAAAATGATGTGAACCTTTTTGTTTATTGAATGAATTTAGGTATAATATTCAAAGTAAAGAATAAGAAATGAATATTATTAATAAATTCATAGTTGATACTTTCTTCAGTCATCAGGAATATTGGATAATTTAAATATATCAATTTTTGCGATGTACGTTTCTCACTTAATTGTTCTTTATAAATAGATAAAATATATACTTTTATGGCTTTTATATTTAATCAATACCAATATGCCTCGTTGGTGTAGTGGCTAGCATGTACGGTCGCACACCGGGAGTCCCGGGTCGGGACAAGTTTAGTTATTAAGTTTTTCTATTTCGCAAGCCTCAGTAACAGCCCGGAGTTGGGAAATTGGCGGTGTTTTACCCCCGTGCCTCGGAGAGCACGTAAAGCCGTCGGTCTTGCTCCTTAGCTCTCACTGGCCGTGTCAAGTAGTCGTCCCACCGGAGTATGAGAGTGATAAGGAACAGAAAGTGCACTTGTGTTTGCGCGTACATTCGTGCACTATAATATGTCTCGCGCCGCGCCGTTGGCTAGTCTCAATTGAGATTGGCCGCCGCCGCGCCGTGGCCGGAATCGGTCAGGAGGACATCATATATAATCAAAAAATACAAACTCGATCCGTTTAAAAGATTGTAAGCATAAATAGTCTGTATGAAAGCGCTACTTGGTTCGATAGTAAAATTAATCAAAAATATTATTATATTCGTTAAAAAACATTTGTAATAAATTATTTTTAACAAAAAAACAAAAACCGACTTCCAAACTTAATAAATCTAAACTAAAAAGTAGAAAATAATACTTTTAAGGACTTTGTTAATTTTGGAGTCGGTGCCAGCCAGGTATTTTAGATAGATTAATCGAATATGTATCTATTTAGGGTTATTTTGCTTTGGCTGGCACCGACTTCAAAATTAACAAAGTCCTTTAAAGTATTATTTTCTACTTTTTAGTTTAGATTTATTAAGTTTGGAAGTCGGTTTTTGTTTTTTTGTTAAAAATAATTTATTTTAAAATTTTTAGCGGAAAGTAGACACGTATTGTGTTAATGACTATAAAAATTTTCCTTCTATTATGAGGTAAACCTAATAGCCTGAAAGTATACAACTATCGGTCCATAATTGCGTATTATATTGAAAGAATTTTCTTTAAACTGCTAACCGTTGAGGAGTTGTACCTTCCATCATCAGTTACGGTACGTGAATCAAATATCCATATAGCCTATAAAAGATTCGGCCGAGCATAGTTAATTTGCTCCTAAGCATTGAAGAGTTCCGATACTTTGTCATGGATCCCATCATCAGAACCTTACCAAACTCTCATCAAACTACCCTTGAAGTATATCCTTTCCATTAAAAAAAGATTCATCGAAATCGGTTGGCGTGATATTGAGTTATTCGTCTATTTGTCGTGGAAATACTTAATGCAAATTTAAGAATTTTATGGTTTTCTCATGGATACCATTGTCAAAACTGGAAAATATTAAAATGGGACCACACGGGAAGCACTACCTTTCAAATAAAAAAAGAATCATCAAAATCGGTTCACCCAGTTCAAAGTTATGAGCTAACAAACATAAAAAAAAAATACAGACGAATTGATAACCTCCTCCTTTTGAAAGTCGGTTGAAAATATAATGAAAAGACAAACATGTGTAAATATACATATATGATGTTATCATTATAATTATTACTTATTTTCCTCCTGCTATGCTGGATATAAAGTCCCGACCTCCGACTGAGGTGCCTAGTTATCTACTCACTCAATGCTCTTTCATAAATTCATATTGTTATTAAAACAATGATCGTTGTCACTCCAGAAATTCTTTAAGGCGATATAATTATATCATTGAAGTTAAAATAGGTTTATGTTTGAAAAGAATTTGTGCGTCGTCACGTATTTTTCGCGTCTTTATTTTACATGATAAAATTGTTTGCTCTATTTTGATATAGTAAATATGTCAGCAGCATGACATAGATATTAAATAGTTAAGTATTTGTTGCAATAGATAACGCCCCGAAAATATTGACTTGCTTAAAGTACACGTGCACTATTTATTTGTTAAATACGGTAAAGTCAGTGTACCTACTTGTCGCTTCTTACGTATAATAAATGTCTCGGTGGTGTAGTGGCTGGCATGTAAGGTCGCACACCGGGAGTTCCTGGGTTCGAGTCCTGGGTCGGGTCAAGTTTAGTTATTGAGTCTTTCTGTTTCCTGTTCTGTTTACGGTTCTGTCCTGCGCCTTAACTGTCACTGGTCGTGTCGAGCATTCGTGCTATCGGCATATGAGAGTGATAAGGGATAGCGAGTGCACTTATGTCTGCGCGTACACTTGTGCAGTGTGCACTATAATATCTACTGTGCCGTTGGCTAGTCTCAATACGATTGGCCTCCGTGGCCGTAATCGGTCGGGAGGACATTATAATAAATATTAGGTCCTATACGTAGTAACAACAATGTAAAAATAAGTATTCTATAGTTCTATTAAATTAAATAAATAAATACGTAAATAAAAGCATGTCTATTTGTAAGTATTTAAAGTATTCTAATTAAGGAAGTAACTTAAACCTACAGTTGAAGTTCAAAACCATCATAAATTAAAAATTTATAGATTTAGTTAATAGTTTTAGTACTATTAGGATGGAAGGATATGTGTAAGTGAAAACATGTTTATGACAAGATAATTGACTTATATAACAACTGACGTTCTTAAATTTTCAAAATGTATACCTTAACGAAGAAATTTTGAGCTTATGTACGATGTCCTTTTGTACCTAATTTTGTCCTATCTTGAAAGTTAAAAACAGAAATAATTAGGTATTTCTTAAATAACAGATACAAGCAAGAATTATTCAAATAATAATCATAATACCGTGATAACTTACACGCATAACTTAAAATGATAGCATGGGAGCTTAAAATTGTAAAGTAGATACCAAAATTTTTGTTTATACTCCAGTCATGGGTTTATATTTGTAATACAACATAATATATATAATATATAATTATTGTGTCGAGTATTCAAGTAAGTATAGTTAGTAAACACAATTTGAAAGCGAAGTAAAGTAATCTGATGAAACTGGCTATTCATTATATATTAACCACAATGGTATATATAGCGCCGTCAGAAATATATTTTACTGAGACGAGACTAACTTTTGCGCGGCTAAATAAAGAAAAAAGCTTTTCCATGTGATTACTACAAGTACCTTGTATGTGGGTGATAAATTTATTAGAATTCTACTAATGGGAAAAGTACTTGCGTTATGGGAAAATTGCGGGAAAAGTATTATTAGTACTGTGACATTCGTTTGAAATCGTTCACATTACAGTTAATGTCTCTCAAATAAGCTCATTTTACGGAACAGTAAGTTTGACGAGCTTTTATTTTTTAACATGTTAAAAAAAATAAAAAAGACTAACGTATTTATTGAAGCCGTTTCAATATAAGCCCAAAGTCTCTCTGCAGTGCTTTAGTAGAGTTGAGTCTCTTACACGTCAAGTATCAACACGTTACTATATTGAAATGCCATTGCAGTAATCGGAAAACCTATAAAGTCGATAAATCGATCGATAAAACCTGTGGAAGTAGTTAATATCATTTTACAAAGAGTTGAAAATAAATTTAAACCGATTCATCTTTTTGGCGCTACGATGTCACAGACAAGTACCTACCTACTCCCCTCCCTTTTTACGTCAAAGGTTAATGATCAATATTTATAGATAATAATAAATATTTATAGGTCTTCTTAAAGCTAATTAACCGCTTAGGTTAGTACAAAACACAAAATAAAGTTAAGTACTTATGTGAAAATCAAGATACGAAATTATTGTCAATACTTTTCTAAAATTTTACTTAAAAGACTAATATTATGGTTCTCTATTTATTTTATCCCATCATAATTATATTCATATGTAAATTAAAGCCATTGCATTTAAATGTAGTTAGTGAAAGTAGGTATGGAGCAACTAGATCTAATCTGTTAAAAAATATTTGGTTATAAAAAGTTGTCATTTTTGAAGTCTTAACATCAAATCAGTCAAGTGCAAAGTAAGTTATTGGGTTATTTACATATACATAGTACATATGTGGATTATTCGTCCTGGATAGATAATTACGAGTTGAATGCATAGTACCTATTTTACTAAGTGCCTTATGTATTTGTCAGACATATTTTTTTAAGTTACAAGCTTAGAAAGTTTGAAATAATCATAAAAACACAGATAAAAAAGATTAAAGTTTTCATCTTTGACAAGTTCTATAGTTTTAAAATGTAATGAAATATATTCAATTTAGGCACATTTTGTGCCCAAATTTTATTAGGTACGAATTTTAATTCTGTACATTTACAAGTATTTACATAGTATACCTTTTATGCCATTAAAACCTGAATTTTCATGTAATTAAGTAGAGTCAGCTTCATTTTTGTTTTTTTATAATAATCTTTTTTTTAATTATTTAGTTATTGTATTATAATATTAAATATAGCTTATTATCAACTTTCTTCAATAACTTTCAACTACTACTGCTAGCTTACGAAAAATATTTATATATTGACAGTGATTATGAAAGATAATGTGCTTCAGTATGAAACAATATTAAAAACGCTGTTTGACTGACCCTCTACATAAACAATACGTTAAAATCGAAACAGAAATATTTTTTATCTAGTTAAATACAGCGTGCTTTAAACATGGTCGTCGTACGCCGGCGCCACTCAGTACACTCGTAACCGGCGACGGAGGCACGCGCTACAACTTTCAAAAAACTTATGGCGATAACAAACAAACTTAGCACAAAAATCAAATTAGTGTAATAAGTGTTTACAATACTCATGACCGCATGTCCAGAGCATTAACGTGTCAAAAAGAATTTAAAAACGCGGGAGTGAAACTGACGCGTTCGCGTGTATGCTAATAAGCCGGCATACGGAGCACACGGGATTTGACTAGGCGAAGAATTACAAGATTGGCGGATTTGGCACCAAATACTTGTGCATTCATCTAGTGCATTGCGGGTGAGTGACATTTGAAGGCATTTAGTCACAGTTTTATTTTTAAACGAGAAGGCACGGGATGCGCAGACGCAACTATTTTTGGTGCACGAGACGTTCACACCTATTATATATTCTAAATATCAGTCTCGTATTACAAAATTATGCATTTTTACATGTTTAACATCATCATGCCATTGGAGAATATACATTATATATATTTGAAATCAGAACCAACCCCAGAATGATATGCGATTAACTGTTATTACTGCAACATGTAAATTAAAAACTCTACATACATATGTGTATCTAGAATCGAATAGTTACAGCGTACAATATCGGTAATACTCGTAAATAATTCATAAAATACTACAGTTGGCACTTGGTAGAGTACCATTAAAATTTTTATCACGATCGCTAAACATGGCTCTATCTTGTCCTTCAATATTAGTTTTTGTAGAAAAAAATTTAAACGAATACTCAAATCTGTATTTAGTTGAAAGAATTTAGCAAATGCCTATAATTCGGAAAGAACAATATGTAATATTAATTGGATAGCACGTAACAAAAAATATGATTAAAAAATGTTGGTTCTGATTTTAAATGCTTTGATGTTAAAAAAACCTGATGACATAAATGTACATACACATCTTATTTAATTACTTATCAATAGAAAACAACTGCTTAATATTAAAAACTATTATATTAAAAACATCCTAGGTACCACGAGCACGAGATAAATATTTGGTTCACCATACAAGTTTTTCCACATTTGATTAAAATAAGTACATCACTTCTTAACTTCTTCTTTCGCTTTAACAAAAACGCTCGTCTTCAATTGATTTTTATTAATGTGATTGTGTAACGGATAAATAAATACTATGCAACTAGAGATTCGCCCGTGCTCCGTTCGGGTTCGTATTTCCAGCTATGTATCCTATATAATATTTTATAGCCGGTTATTATCATACAAAATTTCATGAAAATCAGCTTCATGGTTTTAAGCCCGCTAGAAAAAAAAACAAAAAGTAACATATACTTCTAATGCCTACAAAGTTTCATGATGATCGGTTAAGTAGTTTTCGCGTGAAAGTGTAACAAACAAACTTACATTTGCATTTATAATAGTACAGATGTCACAGATGGGACTGAGTTAGAATTTTTTTATATCTTTGGATAAACAAACAAATACAAACGAGTACGTTGAGCCTTGAGACAAAAAAGAACTTGTTTTCAGTGTCTGTTGACCAAACACGACCTTTCGCTTTTTATAATTGCATTAATTTTTTCTTAAAAACCGGAATAAATTATTTGCATTATTACAATCGCAAACTTTAACAGTTTGCGAACCAATTACTAAGTAATACTTCATCAATAAATTATTTTAATACTATATTTATGTAAATGGTAAATAATAGCTATTTAAAGAGAATTTATCCATATGAAAAAAATGTTGTAATAGCGTTAAGGCCTAAAAAATCAATTTTATACATTAACTATTAAATAAACAAAATTACTTGTGAAATGGATTAAGTATATGATATGAATAGCAGCTACGAATATGTGTTAAAACATTTACCACTTGGTATACGTTTAGATCATTAAAATACAGACCGTTTATATGCTAATGACTAGAACATACATGTAAAAATAATATATAAATTACGATGTAATAGGATTATCAGAAATTAGACGCACGGGTAACGAGATAGAAAAAAAAGAAAATTTCATACTCTGCCACACAGGTCATACACCTGGACTCTATGGTGTACGTTTTTTAATAAAAAAGTACCACAAAAATCAACTTAACAATTGACGGCTTTAAACTGTCAGAAAATAACATAACTAAGCCTTAATTATGAAAGATTTCTTACTGAATACCCAATAAATACATCTTATATCGTGTAAATGATCTTATATCGTCTGAATTTTAACTATATGGGAAAATGATGTGCCAATTTAAAGTTGGTACTTTTAAAAAATGAAGTCTGTTAAAAATATACGCAAAAGTCAATCAGCATTCAGCCATATAAACTTTTATATAGCTTAAAAGCTAAACTAGCTTAGCTTTTAGCTTTCAAATATCATGGACATAACAAAGTATTGAAAAATTATAAAAGTGAATACAAGAGTTCTAATTTTTTATATAAGTATTGTTTAAGAGTTTGAAAACTTATTCACAATGTATAATAACAGCTTTTGACTACAATAATTATTTTTAGTAAATGATATTGATTAGTTTAATAAGCTATTAGGAATCTCTTAAAAATAAAAAATTTGTAATCGGTACACGTACATCGACTTTGCAAATACACAAATCGATAAACCCACATCATACGTGTTTTACATTAAGCTTAGTGTACATGTTATTACATGTCTGTAAAATGCTTGCAATAGAGCTTTATATTCTCAAGTAAATTAAATTTATATAAGCATTATAATCTTTCTGTTCCGTGAGTAACTTGAATATGTTTTATTATTAATTAGACACGTGTATAATTAAGAATATCTATGTGTGTATTATGTATTAATGGTATTTTATTACACAATAATTATAAAAGTGCATTTAGTAATTTCTATTTAGGCTTTAATAGAAAAAAAACGTGAAACTATTAACAATAACTTTTTTTAAATGGATTTACACGTCCCGCTTACTATTTGAAAATGAAATTATCAATAACTTATTGCATAAAAAATATGATTAAAAAATGTTGGTTCTGATTTTAAATGCTTTGATGTTAAAAAAACCTGATGACATAAATGTACATACACATCTTATTTAATTACTTATCAATAGAAAACAACTGCTTAATATTAAAAACTATTATATTAAAAACATCCTAGGTACCACGAGCACGAGATAAATATTTGGTTCACCATACAAGTTTTTCCGCATTTGATTAAAATAAGTACATCACTTCTTAACTTCTTCTTTCGCTTTAACAAAAATGCTCGTCTTCACTAGTTCACGTTTACTAAAGAAAACCTAAACTAAACTAATACTAAGAAAAACTAAACTAATATAATTATTATCTTTTCAATATTAATCTGGTATAGCAATAAATAAAAAATATAAGAATATATAGTACAAAAAGAAATTGATTTAGTCATAAAATGTTATAAGTAAAATCACAGAAATATAACCATATTGATAAACAATAAAAACAAATATGTATATATACAATATACATATTAAAATGAAAGTATGTGTCTGTCTGGCACGTGTATCCCGCCTTAAGGCTAATGTTCGGAGAATTGACGCATTTGAGTAGTAAGTTGTTCATTAGTCATGGAATGATAGGTTGCCCATATTAAATGACTATGGGATTAAGATCCCTTGTTGTAAATGAATGAACGTGCTTCCCTCTATTAATTCGCGTATCTGTGGTTAAGTTTTACGGCTTGACATTTGTCAAGGCTGCCGGAAGTCCGTTTTCGGTTCCTGGATAATGAATATTTGTATTAACATATTACTACAACTAAGCATATGCAGATACCACACATGGCAAAAGAAGAATAGGGCAATGGTTATCCTTATGTCATTCATGGCATAGGACTCTTACTTTGTATAGGAAAGTGATTTTAAGGATAATTATATTAGCCAACAGATATAATAAGCAAAATTACTTTAATTTTATCAGTATCTTTAATCTTATCAGTTATAAAAGGTTTTAAAATTAAAATAAAATTGTTTTCAATATGTTTGTATATTTGAGAATTATCGCAATAAATGAAGGTTTTTGTAGCACTAGTAAATTGTTAGGAGTTTTAAATGACCAAAAATGACAATATGAAATATATCATGTTTTTTGATTTTACTGAAATTCGGTTCTATACCTATACTTGCTCTGTCATTCTTATTTCAATCACACCAATATAACTAATATAATATAACGAATTTACAATCTTTTTTTGAGGATTTTATTGGTTCTCACACATTTGGAATATGGGACTTCAAAGACTAAATAAAAAGTTTTTTCTCGGAAGTAACGACCCTTAGCGCAGCATGGGATTAAAAACTTTTCGGCGCCTTTGATTCAAAAAATGGGTCCCATTTGGCGCCAACATTATAAGGGTGTGAATGGACCATTCATTCTATTTATAAAGAATATTATTAATTGGTGTCAGTATTGAGAATGGTTTAGTTGCAGTTTGTATCTGTTTATACCATGCTTTATTTTATTTCTGGCCTTAGGCTCTATTTTAGATTTATAACATAGCCACATAATAGATAAAAGTTATATTGAAACTAATACATTATAATATAGCAATGTAAGTATTTCAAATACATAATACATATAACCAAACTTGTCATGTAAATTTGTGAGCAAAGAATTAAAAATTGATACGTATAATTTCCGCTTCGCGATTTGATCTTTACAATGTCACGCGCAAAAAACGAGTTTGATAAAACAATATATGCGAAATCTGACATAGTCGAATCGGTGTGTATTAATAGTTTTTAGAATTTTCGTCTGTCTGCCTGTCACATTACTAGAAAACAATCGAAAAGATTTTGATACAATTTAATGAGAATTTAATATGGGGAGAGTATAGGGAGTTGAGACGTAGGTACATGAAAAGAACCAGAGCAGAGCGATGGTGACACTAGTAGTTGTATTATATTCTTAATTAAGAAATTTAGGATTATTATCTAAAATAATAATTTATGTAGCATTCAAAGATCGTGCGAATAATTCTTATAGAATCAATGTTGGTAGAGTTAATGTTATTTGAGATATATGTGTAAAATAAAGGTACTTATGTGCCTTTATTTTATAATGTACATAAGGTCCTAGAAGTACTTCTTTTTTTAATTAAATAGGTAGATGAGTTTATCTCATGGAAATGGTAGCCACTATGTGATGGTGTGATGGTGATTTGGTGAATAAAAATGTTAATAAATAAAATAAATATGGTATATTTAAATAGCAGCATTTTTATTAATTATTAATTTATTTTGTATTTATAATATAATATAAAATAATAAATAAATAAATGGGGTATATCCCCATAAAAATAAATGTCGAAATTATTATCTATTCATCTATGACTCTATTTTGTACGCGAAAAAAACGCGTACCTTATTACACGATTTACTTAGAATATTTATGACACCTGAGAAAATTCTCATTCTAAGTTGCAAGTTATTATTTAAAACTACTTTTTTCATTTAAAAAATTAAAATAATAAGTGCTAAATTTAATGGTCTAAATGTCTTATTTAAATGTCATATAAGCAACGGAAAATTTTATCTCGATTTTAAGAACTGGCTTCAGTACAAAACAACAATATTAAAAAATTAGCTATAATAAAACCTTTAGAAGATAATTAGGCTATTAATATTTCAAATTTTAAGTTTATTAGAAGTAAAAGAAATGCTTCGGTAAAAAATCTAATTAAGTTTGTATTAATAATTTAGAAACTTAATTTAGGAAGCTTAAATTTAAAGTAGGAAAATCAAAGCTATCAATAATATCGAAATGCTCTCTTTCTTTACTCAACGAATAATAAATAATGTCGCCTTCCAAGTACGACAGCACGTTAACTTAAATGCTCATAATTTTATACAAGCTTTGAGCGCATGGAAAGTCGCTTCGGCCACATTCCGCACCAATCTGCTATTTATAAATACACATACGTAAAACAGTCACAACACAATTCTTGTGTAAGCTAATGATCATTTACTTATTCTAATCTTAAACACTAGAAGTTAACAATATTATTCAATTAATTTCTTAGAAAAATAATTAATTCATAATACAATGACAGCAATGTTTACATTCATAACTAATACGAGTATTGCGACTACAAGTATATAGGTACTAGTAAATTAACATAAAAAAATATTGCACAATATTACTCAATTTCGATTTTTAAGTAAAAGTTAAGCAGTTTTTATATATTTTTATCTAATACATATGAAAATATGCATAATTAAAAATATTTACTGTCTTCTTTAGCCCTCGAAACGGTTATATTTCGGTTTGATTTGATTCTTTACTGTATAGTTTCAGTTGTAACTTCTTACGAAAAGCTCAATGTACTCGTAGTTTTAGTAGACTTCAGAGCAGACTGTGGCAATAACCATTTGGTTGTGTGGTCTTCGGCGAGTATATGAGCGATCCTACGACCCATTATGAGGTTCTATAGATTTTAATGGGTGGCACTAGCTTCTTGTCTAGCTGTTTGCAGGTGATGTACTTAAAGGCCTTTTCGAACATTAAAATTAAAAGGTAAATTGTAAGCTTTTTCAGATTATTATTTAATGTGTAAGACTTAGATAGTTTCCAAATACAATTTCATTAAATAATATGATACTTGTGATTATGAATATTAAATCTCTAATAAAATAAGCGCCTATATATAAAAATATTACGTTAACGACGACATTGTCTCGAAAACAGTACGTTATAGGCAGACCTTTAGACGTCGCACATCCGTACATTGTTTTTTTTTTTTTATTATCCTAACAGTCATATTCTTTCATTTAATCTTACTTTTTTTAACTCAAGATAAATTCAATACATATTATATTACTAACAATCACATACTTTATTATTCTACACGTGTCTTAGCTTAAAACTCTACATTTGCGTCTAATTTCAATAATTATGCGGCTACTAAATTATGTAAATATTAATTAACATATAAAAGATAATTGATTTCTTCTATATATGATTTAAGTAAGCAATCTATATTTAGAAAAAACTTACTTTTAAGCACCGTCGCTCTGACTTGCACAATACACAAATGCCTGATTTATAAAACCTGAACTGGCTTTACTAGTGTCTGAACAACATAGAACTTGAAAATTTACATAACACGGCTTTATATGATATAAACATCATATTTTTCGAATAATTAGCACAGTTACATTTTTGCCATCGTTCTAGTGGTTTGTTTCATTGTGTTATATGTGGAAACCTTTTAAGTAAGCTCTTATATCGAAACACTTCTCCCCTTTCTTATTTGTGTTAGTTTATTACTGTGTTTATAGGTTTTCATTGATCTGAAGTTATTTAAGAAGCGAGTCGTGTTCAATACGAATCGATATCACTTGTGGAATTTCCCTATCTATGATTCTCCAGCCTAGGCATTAAAAAATAATTTGTTTAAAAAATACATACTTTAGTCGCAAAAACGAAAAACAAATTTAAGCAAAACAAAAAGCAAACAAAAGCAACAAAAAAATATTAATATTAAAAATGTTATTTTAAGTAACATTTGTCTTTGTTAAACTGAATTTACACTTATTGTACAGTCTAGTAATAAATTGGACCTTTATAGATTTCCCAGTTTATATTTTTATCTATAAAGCTAAATAATTAAAGCTCTATTTCAGCTATTATAAGAAGTTGATAAACTTTCTCAGAGTTCATGTTATTTCAGTTGAATAAGTCAATATCGAGTTGTTTATAACCAAGTTCACAGTTCAAGTGATATCGTAAGTAAATGGCGTCAGAAAAGAGGCCGACCACGCCTCGAAATAGACAACTGAAGTCTTCAAATTAAATAAAATTGCAACAATGAATTTCTTACCCCAAAACCCAATAAAAAGTATTAAAAGCTGCCCTATATTAACGCTACCAAACAGAGAGGGTTATATATCAAGATCAATATCCACATTTGAAGGGTTTAGCCAAGAATTTAAGGGTACGTATTACGTTTAAGTTAACAATACCTATAGTATTGCTTGAAATTAAGTACTAATAGAGTATTTATTTAAATACTACTTGAAAACCTTTTCGTCTTATTCTTCTCTTTCCTTCTCCTTCCTTCTCCTTCTGTATAATAAAAGAACATTAACATATAAAAATCAAAATTGAATTATTATCAGTAAAATATGTAATTTATCGGCCCTCATAGAAGTTATTTCTATAACAATAAAGGATGCAAGTTTCGACCGGGTTGCATGATGCAAAACATCGGGATTAAGGTATTTATCTAATAACAATAAAAAATACACGCGTTTAGTGCCGTAGTACGATATACATATAGTTCTGAAACGCGAAAGTTTAAAAAGTTATAATAAAAGTATTGACTTCATGGTTTCAGAATAAATATTCTGATTAAAGTTAACAATGTTTCAAAATTTCTCCACTCATTGAAAATATGAAGCATTATTGTAAGTGTGATTTTCTATGATTTTTTTTATATTAAATTAAAAAAAAATAAAACTCCTTTATTATTTTGTTAAAACCTAATGATAATAATAATGTTCTCCGACCGATTCCGGCCATGGCGGCCAATCTCATTGAGACTGGCCAAGTACGCAGGAGATATTATAGTGCACAAGTGTACGCGCAGACACAAGTGCACTCTCTATTCCTATCACTCACATACTCCGGTGGGACGACTACTCAACACGACCAGTGAGAGCTAAGGCGCAGGACCGACGGCTTTACGTGCTCTCCGAGGCACGGGGGTGAACCACCACCAACTTCCCAACTCCGGGCTGTTACTGAGGCTAACGAAACAGAAAGATTCAATAACTAAACTTGGCCCGACCCGGGACTCGAACCCAGGACCTCTCGGTGTGTGACCGTACATGCTAGCCACTACACCACCGAGGCAAAACCTAACTTATCTAGTGTCTGAATAACGTGATTATACTCGTATTATTTACCAAATTTACTCCTAAACAAATAACATGACGTCTGTAACATAAGCTTTAACTTACCTACATTTTGTTTCCTGACGTTCATATACCAATTTCCATTAAAGAAATTTTCATGAAAGGAATGTCAACAATGTCTGCCTGTGATGGGCGAGGTCAGTAACGCCAGTTGCTACGTTGTTAAAGTTATTTAATAATAGTAAAATGTAGCTTATATTGTACATTTTATCAAACCAAAAGTTAAAATGAAATAAAATGTTTAATGAAACACTTAAAAACTGTTTAAATATTTGTACATACTTGTACTTACATATAACAAAGAGTCAAATAACTCAGACAGAGTTTTGTCTAGTTAAAGAAAGTCTTTTTTTTCATTCTTTTGTTGTTTTTAGTGAAGGAAAGAATATTTTTTACAACAAAATACATTACCTAGGTATAACACAACAGGTACAGCAGTAAAATGGTGCAAAATATATAGTAACTGAGACAAGTGGAATTATTATAACACAGTTGATTTTCAGTGGCCTTTGAGTCAATGTCAGTTTGTACGTTTACATAATACAATAATAAGTATTACATATTTTTCCTACATTACTATAATTTACTTTTATTTAAAAGTAGGTCCCTTATATGAATTAGCTATTGTATATTAATCGTGGGTATATATTTAGTCGTAAATATATTGCAGTAAGTGATCATTCTGTGTTCATAAATCATTACAACAATAATTTACTAAGTGTTATTATCATTTCAAAGAACTATAATTGTTTTGCAGCAAACGATATTTATTATTTTCTTTATTTTAATCTCCCTTATGTTTTTGACCTTATGATAATTAATAGAAATACAGTAAACATCCGATGTAAATGCAAATAACAAATAATGAATAACAAACCGTAGAAACAGTGATTTATCTTAATGAATTTATTCCATTACTAACCAGTTATTATATCTTATTCAAAGATAAAATACTTAAACTTTCTCAGTAACAGTAACTGACGATATTGTTAGCGACACTAAAGGGTCGTTTAAATTAAACATAATAACGCACATTTAAGTCCTTACTGAATAATAAAAATAAGATGAATTATTTACTTTATAACAAAAGAAACTATACAGGTAAATAAAATTCCACCTCAATTCGCATAACCGTGGTCTCACAATTATGTTTAATCATTAATATCTTTTAACTAAAAGCTTTTTTATATTTAGTTCATTTACATTTATTTCAAGGTGAATTGAAGCCTTTTACTGGGGATAGCGACTTTAAGCGATTTTAATAAAACTTATTAAACAAACTTCTAAATACAAATATATATTTTTTAATTCTATCAATAATAATGTCCTAAATCTTCCATTTATTTACTTATTACAAATTATAACAGTTCAAGGTTTAACTAAGTATAGTTTATTGCGCAAATGCGTAAGAAGCAGAGTCGGTTATCTAGTAGCAGTTACTGCGTCAATAGCTTATGTGACATTGAATTAAAATTGCAATATAGCTTACAAGTTACATACCATATTGGTACTACACATATTTTGCATCAGAATTATAATGATATGTTTTTATTACGAGTATTTTCTTATTTATAGAATCTATTAAACCTTATAACAATTAATTTATGTATTAATTATTAATTAAATAGTAATTAATCGGTGTTTCCAAATTATTAGATTCCAAAAACGCTAAAAAAGACCCAAGTATTTTTGTTAAAGTGACTAGCTTTTGTCGCTACTCCACGCATACATTTTAATTATGTAAGTAGGTATATAGGTTAATTAATGAAAAATATTTTTAAGTTACTTCTATTTAAAGATATAAGCATTCAAATAAACATATTAGCTTTATATAGTACTAACAGTAGCCGCGGCTTCGGTCGCGTTCAAGTTGTCCGCGCGATCGAAGCCGCAGGTTCCACTAGAAATAAAAGTATCCTATGTTACTTTTAATACTTCCAAGAATATGTGTATAAAGTTTCATGATGATCGGTTAAGTAGTTTTCGCGTGAATGCGTAACAAACAAACTTACATTCACATTTATAATATTATAGATATAGGTATGTATTTGTGTTTATTCCATGGCAGGTAATCGGTATAAGATCAATAATGAATATGTTCATTACTTGTAATATCAAATTAATAATATTTTATATACTAAAAGCTTTTCGAGATAACTTTTAGGGTAACCACTGTTTAGTTTGATATGATATCTACAAACTTATCAGTTTTCTTATCTGAAGCTAACGCAATCGTACCAGCCTACAACATTATGCCTGTCAAACTGTATACAAGTACAATAATTTGTTTTGCTTTTATGCTTGATTTTTTTAATGTACTTGCAACTTTAAACTTATCATCTAATGTTTGTCCTTAAAATATTACATTATTCTTTTTTTGTATATACATATGTACCTATATACATATTGAAAATATTTAATTTTTTTTCAATTCATTATTATACATTTTTTTATTATACCCTATCAGTTAATATAAAGTATTTTGGAAAATTAATAATATAGTCAAAAGTATTGAACATATTTAGAAGTCTTAGTAATAGCATAAAAATCGAGACGTTCATCGGTTCATTACTTTTAACTCTACCTTGAGAAAAATAGCAAAAGAAAAACCGACAAATACTACAATTAGTTTTTTTTTAATAATTTGTAGGCATTATTCCCTTAATAAATAATAAAAATATATTTTTATTAATAATGCAATGATAAAAAAACATCTGCGCGAGGTCACTAGCTACATTACACTCTTATACGTTATCTCTTTCAAACGACATAAGTATAATAACAACATTCATGATTTACACTTGAATCTGCGGGTCGCATGATCAACGACCCATTTGCTATTTTAAAGTAAAACATATAAAAGTAATCAAATTCATTTCGATTTTTGATTACAAAATATAATACTAGCCACTCACCCTCACTTTTCTTGATTTTATCCCTGTAAATTTAAACTTTAAAGCACAAAAAATAAAGGACTTACATATAAACTTGCGAGAGCACTTAGTCTTAATCCGGCCCTAAACACATACACTAAACATTTACAGGTCATAAAGTTCAAAGTTGACACATAGAAATATTCCTATATTTATTTCAAGCCATTTATACGACATCCATAAAACGCAATTTTAACTATTACATTTTTTCACAATTTTCAGTCATTGAAAATAGCAAAATACTTAAAACCTATGCGAGTAACTCGCTACTCACCCATGCTAGTAGAGCATTCTTCGTCCCTGGGTACCTATATTTCTCAGGGATGAGGTATCATTCCGCAGTAAAAAGTCCCCGATTACTAATTATCGTTATAACGAAGTTCATCAAAATCTGTTCAATAGTTTTCCCGTGAACCGGTCATAGACAATCTGACAGATTGAAAAAAAAATATAAGTTTTTTTTTATTTTCTCTATTTCAATATTATCAAAAAATATTTAATAGATTCGACAAGTTTAAGAAGTATACATATTATGTATATTTATTTTTTATATATTGGCATAGACTTTATTCTATACAAAGATTCCGGTCTTAAGCAGTTTTGTTCGCTTTTCAATTATAATGAACTACTTATTCGTCCATGAAAAAAAATTGCTACTAACGTCACCACGTGACGCAGCTTAATAAATACATTATGATCTTAGACTTTTGTTTGAACAACTGATATTGTATTGCGTTCTTGTCTTTATGAGATACTTAACTCTAAGCATATATTCGAATTAAATGGAAAATCAACATTTAAAAATTACAAAGTAAGTTTAATGAGATATAATTTTTGATAATTATTAAAAAAAAGAAAATCATGATAAATACAAAAAAATGTGGATTTTTTATTACTTAAAACATTGAGAACATTTTAAATACAACCTTTAAACCCTATCGATTGTCTTCGATAACTCTCTAGTAGTGAGAACTAAACAAAGTCTAAAAACACAATACAATCTATTTATTATAATAAATAGCCTAAAAATATCAAATGTCTCTGTTAAAAGGCTTCTAGAAATCAACATTAATTACTGCGCATTAGACGAATTATATTATTCAAAGACATTGAACTCTATTATCATTTATAATAGGCATTTATTATCATTTAAACAGAATTCTGTAGTATATATTGTATTGAATAGATATATATGTGATATTACTATAGTTTCATGTTTATTTGTCATATGAGATTATATACTTATTTATAATTTTTACCATAGGATTCACCATGGTCCAGCGAGTAGCTACAGACGAGCGCCCATTTGAATCGCCCTCGTCTGAAGAGAGCGGTTTAGGGCGAAGCGACTCTCCCAGCGATGATTCGGAGCCAGAAGCAGCATTAGTAAGTATTGTTTAAAAATATTACAACAAAACTTTTTTACATCACAGTTCTGAACGTGTCTGGCACAAGACGTAAATATTTAAAACAGATATAAAAAATTGTCAAATTAAATGTCAAATAAATTACCGCGACCAACCATATTCAGCAAAGTCGTCAATTGAGGCCTAGCAAAATGCCTCCGATATTTTTATATATTATGCTATGTCAATAGCGTATTATAAGCCGTATATAAATACAGTAATAGTTTTAATAGTCAGCTACCACATTTATGTAGTTGTATCGGGATTCGAAAAAGTGGAAACAAAAAAATCTGGAGGTAAAAAAGCTGTTAGAATACAAACAGATGCAATAGAAACAAAATCAGAATGTATAGAGGCCTGTAGCTGTGAATTTAAATAACACTTCATACAATAAATTTTTAAAAATTACAAACACAATAGAATAATGAATTAAAACTAAATAAATAAAGAAAAGATCTGTGAAATATTTTCTCAAGACGACAACTATGAAAACTTCAGAAAATAATTTGAAAAGAAAAAGAAGATTGCGTAGAATTGCAGAAAAAGTGATCAATGCTTTTCTTGTAGCTACCATTTCAATTGCGTTTACAGAAATTACTCTGACCTTACTTCTTCTTGTTCTATAAAAAAGAAATTTTAAAATGTCTTTGTATAATATCTGGCAAAAAGAAAACAGATCTTTAAGCGGGCTTTTACATTCACAACTGAGGTCTTCTTGTGGTCCGTGCTAATATTTGGTACTTATATTCTCATAACACTCTAGAACAAACTAAGAGCTACTGACAAGTGTTTTTATGCTATAATGCGAAAAACCCAACAAAACTATCACAATATACAAAAATTAATAAGCATTTTGTGTACAGTTATATATCTTTATAAATATTATATTATGCTCCGAATATAACTTTGTTCATATTCTATGATTTGATCGATACATTTTAATAAATAAATAATCCTTTATTGTTTATTTCCTTTAAATATTTCCCATAAAGATGTGATATAAGTATTACTCTACTTATTAGGTAATATACCTTCGACGTTTATTAAGTAATACTCGTACAAGTTATTGGATACTTGTATTCAGCGTAGAGTCAATATTTTTACGCTGTCAGCGTCAACTACAAGGACACCATATTTTCCTTATTAAAATACAAAAAAAAATTATGAAGATTAACAATATTTTCACTAGTATTTGCAGTTTGAATTGTTTGCATGTATAAAGTAAGAATTTTTCCACCCTACAATTTTGTATACCCGCTTTTATTTTATAGATGTCATAGATAACTAATGGAAATATTATGCTCATACTTAAGCTAAACAATTTATAATTTATACTAATAATAATATTATTTGAATGAACAATATGGTTTAGAATCAAGTTAAAAATGTCATTGAGATTCTTAAACTCATTCAACTTAAAAAAAGTTGTTTAATAAATGTTTTTAGAACCATCAACAAAATAGTATTTAAAATCGATTAATATATAACTTAAAATAGTATTTTTGTACGTAAATGTTAGTAAAACGCAACGCAAAAAGCGTTGTTTCAATTTAATTAAAAATGTATATGTATTTATGTTCATTGCTTTTTTTCTTTAGGTGGTTCCTCCAGACGGTGGTTGGGGCTGGGTAGTTGTAGCTGCCTCGTTTATGTGTAATTTCGTCGTTGATGGGATTATTTTCTCAGGAGGAACGCTACTAACGCCGATACAAGAAGAATTCAAAGTAAGTGTCTTAATTTTAAATTTAAATGTTTATATAATATTATGTATGTCGTCGTTCTCGTAGCAATGAAATAGAAACAAGTTTTAGGATAGTTTTTTTACATGATTGTTAGTTTTTTATTGTAGCTAATTTAAAAAATGCTAATAGTATTTTATTTAATTCATAAACTGGTTATAGTCACAAAAACATTCATTCGTCTCGAAGCAATCTCACGTTTTACACACATGGCCACGCCCGCGCCGCGCGTCACAACCGTGCCCCCGACTTAAAACGATAAATAACTCACTCAATTTATTTACTACTTGCAACTTACAATACAAAAATGTCTATAATAATTACGTCAAATGTTTTGACACCATACATGAAAAACTGTTTTAATTATTTTTTGATAAGGACTCAGTTTAATAGACTCTAATATCATGCTTTACTTTACCATCAATCCCGTCATAAGTTAATTTACGCCATTCTATTACAATATATACAGGAAAAATGTAGAATAAAATTCATCATACTCTACTGCCATGTAGAAGGCCACCATAAAAATACACGCCGTTAATAATTATAAAAAAAGTAATCTCTACAATTCAATATATTATTTTAAATTAAATTAAGTATGATCTGTATAAGTAATGCTAATAAACCGATTAAAGAGAATGGATGGAACATTTTTATTAACTTCTTAATGTTATTAAAATTACATATTTGTATGTGTATAAATAAAAATAAGGAAATCCCGTCTCATCGACCAAAACTTAAAGCTACTGAAACCGGTAGAAAGGTCAACGAATAAAAATCTTTGTTTTTTGCTACTTGCACTGCCACTTCTACTCATGTGATAAGCATGATAAGGATAAAAGGTCTATAATTCACGTCCCTATGGAATAATCCACGTTCTTGCAAAGTTTCATAAAATCTGTTCAGCGTAAGAACTGAAAAAAAGACCGAATTTTCACGTTTTTAATATAAGTATAGATTCTCAAATATTTAAATATATTATCTACATAACTATAGGAAAATACTGAAAAACTAATCGTGGCAATTATCCAAGGTTGAAGCAAAAAGTGGGTCGAAATGGGAATGACTGCTAATTATCGACCGTTTGTAAATTGAATGATGGTAAATGCGTATGACTTTAGGTCTGGGTCATTGGCACACTTTTGTAATGTTAAATTATAACTAGAAATGAACTCCCATGTAAATTGAATCATATCTTCATTCGTATTTCTTTTCTATTTTGGTATTAAACGTACAGCTAGTTTTAGATATAATATGTAGGTACTAATTAATATTTACGACGTATATACGTATATTTTAATATGTACATATTGAATAGCAGCCGTACATATTATGTAAGTAGGTAATTTATAGTATGTAGGGAATATAAGTTTAAGTATTGTATGCTAAATTTCTTAACTAAATAAATAAATAAATTAAAATAGGGATGTAAATGTAACAATTTTAAATAGTGTCACTACAATTTTTCCAAGTACTGTTGAAATGTAACGTAGATTACTTAATCGATTCGACCCCGTTCAGATCTAATTGAATGAGACTTAAAAGGTTTTAAATAAGTCGAAGCAAGTTTGATTACCGACCGTCACAACAATGACTAGTATTACCATAATGTTAAGGCCAAGGCCTCGACGCCGGCGTTATAAATTAAAGACTCATTCATGTTTTGCGTTTGATATTTGGTAGCGTGCGTAGTAGTGAGAGCATCATTGTTTTAACTTTATCCTTCCTCTAATACTTCATTTTAATATTTTAATAATTATTTTTCGCATTTTAATTCAATTTTTTTAAACAGTATTACAATCTTATAAATTAACTACTTACATGCTTATAATTTTGCGAGTTAATGATATTTTATTTATTTAAAAATATATAAATGTTTTAATAATTTATACGTTACTTATCATTACGACTTGTAAATAATATTTAATAACTATGCGACAATATTACTTCCGGAAATCAATGAGTGAATGAAATGCGGAAATTCTCTCGAGTGTAAATGCTAAAGATTATTATAAGTTATTGCGAAATATTTATATATACATGTGAAACCACATATTATGGCTGTCCTTAAATTCACATAGGTATTAATAAAGATGATCGATGTAGAAAATATTTTTACAGCTACAGTTACAACATACAGTAACATCATAATATATGGAATTGCATACACATGAATTGAAAGATTTACCTGATTTACCTGTTACAAAAATCCGAGCTTTTTGACGTCAAAATATGGCAGCACCACTTAATTATATAATTTATGCTACAGCGGCGCTTAATGCATGGAAATACCCCGCGACCACGGGCTTAGGGTTGCCCCTGACATATTGTAATAAGAAATGAAAGTAAATGTAAATGAAGTGTAACGTACTCATTGGTTAAATTTTTCCATTAACCAACATTTTTAATAAGCAATATGTATTTAATTAGTGAAAAAATGCATGAACAAGAAAACGTTTTGTAATTTTTAATCGATTTAGTAATCCATTGGTAGCTAAAACCACGTTGCTACGAATATTTACGTATTATTTTAACTCTTATATATACGATTATATGCACTTTTAATTTGAGTGTCACGTTTGCTTAAACGTGAAGCTTTCGATTGGCGAAAGTGCAGTTACCCTGGTACATTAAACACAGAACAAAGTAACAAACCATGAGAGGGCAACGCACCGCTGGCCTCGAGACTCCATTCTTATATTTTTGATCTGTATAGATATATGAGAATTTGCGTGTTTAATACCAGCAAAAGAAATATATATATTTTTGAGAAACAATATTTTTTTCTAAATTTAAAATTACATGTAATTATTGTTATACAATCGTAAGTATATCTATTGGAAATTACAATAGTAAGGAACAAATTATCATAGACAAACACAGTTTAAGTGTAAAAGTGTTAACTAATACTTGCTATATAAAAGCTCTGTTACTCGTACGCACTATAATTAAAAGACAAAACATTCGTGACAAAACAGTGCACGTAAGTGCATTTGTTTTTAAATAATATAATTTAGATGAATTTATTTCTCCCTTTTGAAGCTTTAATCAGTGTACACTGAATGCCAGACTTGCCTTTGGATTTTTTTACTTAACAAGTTATTTTACGTAAATTGATGTCGCGACAGCAATGATCATTTTAACATTGAAAAAGTCGATTATCATAATATTTAATATTGATGCAATTGTAAGAAGTACACATTTATAAACATACTAATGATAACAACAATATAATATTTGTACGTAGCAGGTGCCATAAGGTCAAATGAAGTTGACTACATTGACCCTACGCTGATAAAAAGTTATATTGAACGAAATAAATGCAATCTCATTGTTGGTCTACGAATACTATATGGCTTGGATATTTGCCAAGTAGTTAACAAAAAATGTTACAGAGAACAACGGTGTGGGACGATCGTTTCGCAATCCATACTATTTCTGTAACGCATTGGTGGCAAGCAAACAAAATAAATAATTAATAACGAAAGCTAAACCAATAAATTTTACATCACTATAAAGTATGCAATTATAATTATTTTTTTGCGTTTTTAATACACATTATACCTTTACCAAGACATGTGTATTAATCTTTTTATATTATCCAAGAAAACTTAAACTTTAAATATAAACGGATAAACAATATTAAGTCGTCACAACCACAGTAAACAAGACTGCAATAATTGTAAATATATTTATTGAAATAAAAGAGCATAAATAATGCATAAGTAGGTCTACGTAAGATAATTTTATAAGATTAACTGTACATAAATAAATATATAACATTTTTAGCTTCAACATGAATACATAAATCGTTATATTTCCAATTTTTTTTAAAACTTGCAGCTGTTATTTTTCCTCAGTAATGTAACATGTGGCAAAAGTAGCGTGATAGTAATCGCAACCTAATTGTCTACATCCTGTGAATCGATTGTATTATTAGAAGTAAAACAGTATTTCAGTTTTACAACGTCCGCCTTTTTTTGAGTTTTATAGATGCGGCTCTGTGTCATTACTCATTAATAATAATGACTATTTCAATCAGATTATAAAAAAACATTCAATGTACAGATACGACTAAGTTATAATTTTATTATATGTATTTTCATTTTTATTCGTATACAATATTATCTAATAATACCTAGATAAGTTATGTATTCATAAATATCAGTTTCTATATATAAACACCAGCACACATCGAAACTTAGCCTAAATCTGAAATCGAAAAAATAAAAAATGTTAATAAGTATGATACGAAATCAATGGATGAAATATTTCAGAACGGGTAACTAGGAGTGCCATGTACTTCGTTTAAATTCAGAAGCTGCTATGCATTGTCCCTTCGATTTCGATTGTCAACAAACACACCGCCGCTTGCATGTAATAACGGCCTAGTTGAAATGCAGCTATTACCTAAGGTCATGCCGTTATACCAATATATACCAACCAGACGTTTGCCAGCCAGCGTGCATCATTACTAAAGTAAATATTGTAAAATAAAACGGGATTTTTATATTCAACTGTTTATTGTGTTTATACTTATACGTTTAATTCAATTAAATGTTTAAATCAATTTATCATTGCTAGTTCTAATTTTTGTTATGAATACATGCTTATTTGAAATATTGTATTTATTATTTATAATATTTTCCGTGAATAAACAGTTATGTAATAGATTTATTTACTATAAACGTTAAAAGGGAAATAAAATAAAATTCCTTGTGGATAAAGCGACAAATACAAATCGTGAGAAATGAAACATGAGTTTGTCTAGACGAGTTATTATTACGGCAGGTACTTATATGTGTTATTGCTTAAGGTTTTATATTTACTACTTTGTCTATATATATATATATATATATATATATATATATATATATATATATATATATATATATATATATATATATATATATATATATATATATATATATATATATATATATATATATATATATATATATATAGTTTTTTTATACTTTCATGATATATTCGGTGAGGAGTTGAAGGAGAATGTAATTGAATCATTGACACTAATGTAAATGGGGAAGCTTCAAATGGCTTCACTGCGCCCTAGTATTTGATCTACCTAAACTCTAAGAGTCTAAAGCATCTTCATTATAAAATATCAATACGCCGTTGAAAATTTAGCGTTGGCTTTTAATGAATATGTAAATCGATTACCGAGTTCGTTTGAATATTATTAAAAAATGCAATACATATACTGCCTGTCAGTTGTCTCTGTCACTGTCATTAACAAGGCCAATGGGTCAGTGAGAGATCATCGAAAACGGAAATACAATGTTTTTATATGGCAAGTTGTTATACTTCCACGTTGCACGATCTAGTCGCAGATGCAAAACAAATTATAGATAATGTTACGTGACACTATTTCCTTCTTTGGAATTAATAACAATTAAATTATTGACTTCTGAGCTTTTAAACCTATTCATAGGTATATGTTAGGTATATATGTATAATGTATGTATGTAATATCTGTGTACACGAAACACGTTTAATTTTATTTTAAATAACTTTCGTACACGTTGAAACGTGATGGTAGCGTCTATGAACATAAATTAAGTCTTGTAATATATATTATTGGCTTTATAACGTAGGATGATAATAATAATACTAAATTAAATATCTTACAAAATGTGAACATGCGCAACACGCTATTTCTTAACACAATAATACATTTTAGTACGGACGTGTTTCCTTAGAGGAAGTTATATTGATATACTTGTAGCAATATGAGGTATATAATTAAATAAAAAATAACATTGATATTTTGTACTCATAATACACACTTACATATTAAAATTTGTTAATAATGTTTTGGTAGCGCATATTTATATCACTACAATTTTTATGTTTCGCACAATTTTGAAGTCTGAATGCGCATTTTATCTATTTTAATATTTTATGTAAGTAAATCTTAATATAAAAAAAACAATAATATTTTTTTATCATTTTCTTTCTTTTATTCAGGTCAGTCAAGGACAAGTTGCGCCAGTAAATTCATTACTAGCTGGATTTTACCTCTTAGCTGGTCCCTTCGTTTCAGCGTTAGCCAACAAGTGAGTAAAAATATAATCTTTTTTTTCTATTTTTTGGGAAACTAGGAAATGATTTACGCATGATGTGATTATGTGGGACTTACCGGCTTATAAGAAGCCAGTACTTCCAACCAAACTTCCCCCGTCTTAACCGCGGCCGCAGGATCGCTTACGCTTTAAAGCACGAAGCTCCAAGCCTCCAACGGCAGATCTGCCGAAATAGACCACACAGACAAGGAGTTGCTACAAGTGACCAGTGCGCCACCTACTAGTTTTTTTCTTAGCTTAGATCTAATGATACCTCACATCACGATATGGGACATCTTATATAACTTATATAAGCATTTTGTTATTTGCATTAAAGAATATTTCTTTCGGTATGAGCTAAAAACTTCTACTATAACGATTTTTTCCCGTCGAAATAAGAAAAATCTTCGCACTGAAAAGTCACACGAACATATTGCATGTACATAAATAATGTAACGATAGTATATTTGATGTCACAACTTCATAAGGAAACCGGACAATTCATTATTTGATCAGCTATTGTAATGTGACAAAATGAAAATGAACATATAATTCTCCTTTCAGATATGGTTTCCGGGTTGTAACAATCATTGGAAGTATAATATCGAGCGCCGCATTCGCTCTCTCCTATTTCGCTACAAGTGTCGAGTATCTTTATCTCGTTTATGGAGTCGTGGGAGGTATGTTTAAGTTTTATAGATTAAATAAGTGTACATAGTTCCTTTCTTTGTATTAAAAATTGATCGTGTAATTTTAAATGAGTCTTATCCTGATACAGTCTTAACGAAGTGACACAAATTAAATAATTCCCCTTTCGTAAGGAAAAAATACAATATATTATGTCAATTGCTATTTTTTTATTTCACCGAGACGCGGTTTTACAAGGATAACAAATAATAAATATAAGGAAAAATATTAAATTCTGCATAGTATTTACAAATACATATATTAATTACTACATCATTGCGATGAAAATATAATAGAATTGAAGTCTGTTAAATAAAAAAGTTAATACGGTACTTACATCAAAAAATCATTTTTTAAAATTTTTGTCGGTCTGTCTATTGGTTTCGATTCGATTAATCTCTAAACGGCTGGACCGATTGTGACTGGATTTTTACTCGCAGACAGCTAATGTTATAAGCAGTAACTTAGGCTACTTTTATTTTATTAGCTAATTATTAAAACCATTTAATTAATTTAAATTTAACTTGCCCGGGTTTGCTTGTTTTAAATAAAACTTAGATCAATATTTCGGATGCTTTGCAGCAATCTCTCTCACTAACGTTCATGGCGTCTCAAAATTAATGATATTTACATATTAAAACAGTAGTAGTCTTCATAATTTGAAAGTGACAGGACTATTTCTTTAAATTCACTCTCTAGTCTCTACACAGTGCAAGTTGTGTCTTCACGTGCAGTAAATGTACTCTTGGTCTCCTTGACCACATTATTAAAATAAGAAAATTGTTTCAGGTCTAGGATTCTGTATGATCTACATGCCGGCGGTTCTCACGGTGGGCTTTTACTTCGAGCGGTGGCGTGCGCTTGCGACCGGCCTCGCTTTGTGCGGGTCGGGCGTCGGGACGTTCGTGATTGCCCCAATAACTGAGATACTGATCAACCAAGTGGGGTGGCGGGTTACTCTGATAATACATGCAGGTTGGTTTTGTTTACATTTTGGAAGTAAAGCTTTTTATGCGTGACTCAGTAATTAAATTGGTAATAAATCATAATATAATATATATTAAATTTTATTATAATAATTATTATTTATAATCAATATTTTAGTAACAAGTATTGCATGTTTATTTGTTTTAATTTGATTGTGGTAGGTAATAGGTATCTGCCACAGCGCTACGTTTTACGTAACCACGCGTGAAGGTTACACGCATTCAATTATTTTGAAGTCATTGGCGTTAAATGTCGTTTTTCTGCAAGCGGGTAAAGTCCCGGGTCCACTAATTGATAAATGGCTTTACGTATTATACGTTAATTTGCCATATTATCTTATGTCTTTTGCTCAGTTATTCTATAAAATTACTATTTTATTAATAATAAATGAATTGTCTGATTCTTTAAACAAGTAATATGTTGCAAAATGTAATTAAAATTGTATGACATGTAGGAAATAAGACTCTACACAATACAATAAATAAATAAATAAATTAAAAATTTAGAGTTCAAATAAACATAAATTTAATAAAAGGCTAATATAATTCAAATATATATTTGTAAGCAGAATATATAAATATATAAATATAAAAAAAACTAGGTACCTACTATTTTTGGATACAGTAATTTGTGTTAGTGAACATTACCAATCTATACTATTTACAAAGCTGAATAGTTTGTTTGTTTGTTTGTTTGTTTGTTTGTTTGTTTGTTTGTTTGTTTGTTTGTTTGTTTGAACGCGCTAATCTCAGGAACTACCGGTTCGATTTGAAAAAATCTTTTTGTGTTGGATAATCCGTTTATCGAGGAAGGCTATAGGCTATATTACATCTCGCTACGATCAATAGGAGCGGAGCATCAATGAAAAATGTTGCAAGAACGGGAGAAAAATATTCCTTTTGAGAGCTTCCGTTGCGTGCGCTGCGTAAACGGTTAAAGTTATGTTAAAAACATTTATGACTGAATTGTTCCCCTTTAAAAGTTCTAAAAAAAGGCCGCGATAGAATATGTCATATATATATGTAAACAAATTTGTTTTAAGATAATGCGTTATTTGCGAAGGTGTTTAATAAACATGATATTAATAAATCAAAATAAATAACTTATTCATCACAAGTATTTAATTATGAACAAAATTGCTCTTGGCGTCATTTGGTTTCAATGAATATCTTACGAGATGTCATAGTTTTAATATAACTTCGCATCAAAATAATGATCAGCGCGTGCAAGACGGCGGACGGCCGAAAGAATTTGGTTTCCAGCCTTTAGAACGCGAGCGAAGCCGCGGGAAAGGCTAGTTATTATATATACGTAGTTAAAACATTGCCTAAAAGAAACAACAATATCTAATTAAATATGTAATAACTAATAATACATGCATTGTTTTTCAGCTATCGTCCTGCTGTGCATTATATTTGGAGCTATGTTCAGACCAATAAACCCAGTTCGCGTCACCTTAGCGGACGAACAAGAGGAAGACACTACTCGTAGACATGAGGAAGCAGTAGAGAAACTAAACTCTATGCTTAAACTCCACAATAAACTCGACTCCGGTATATCAATGCCACCAGAAATGAGATTCACGAATAAAGTCAGTCCTCACACTTGGATGGGAGTGGCAAATAACACTAAATATCCAACTGCAGAAGAAATTTTCAAAGGATCAAATTCGCATCTTACCAGACGATCCTCTGCGACTGCTTCTACTTTAAAAAATCATAATAAGCCATTTCATTTCATTGCAATTCCTGTTGCTGAGAACGACGAACAAGAAGATTCTAACAGTAATAACGCAGAACCTCTGATTACAGAATCAGTTAAGGTCGTTACCAATAACAAATCTAGACTTTCTAATGTAGATTTAGTGGCTAGGCCTTTCTACAGGGACGACATCTTCTTTGGAGGCAGTTTGGCAAGATTACCCCAATATACATCTAGAACATCGCTTGGATACCATTTACATGTCACTCACGTGCCAACCCAAGAAGAGAAACGCGAAGAAATTTCTGGAAAATGCAAGTTATGCCCCGAAGCAGTGAAGCGGGCTCTAGCAACCATGTTGGACGTCAGTTTGTTCAGATCACCTACATTTGTGATATTGGCAATTAGCGGTTTCTTCACAATGCTTGGATTTTTCGTGCCGTTCATGTACGTACGAGATAGGGCGAAGATGAATGGAGTTGGAGAATCAAGTAGTATGATGTTAGTGTCAGCGATAGCAGTGACGAATATTATTGGTCGTATCGCGTGTGGTTTAATATCATCTATGCCCAACATGTCGCCATTGTGGTTAAATAACATAGCGCTATCTGCAGGAGGAATAGCAACGATGATGAGTGGACTCTGCTACCATGATGTGTACCAGTTCACCTATTGCGGAATATTTGGATTGGCTATTGGTAAGTTACTAAGTTTAGAATCAGAATTACCTTATTTCATGGGCCCTTGCGGGCACTTAAAAGTTTTTTTCAAGAGTTTGTTTTTTGAAATATCAAATACTTTATCTCTATTGATTAAAGGTAAACAACAAGAAGTTTTCTTTAATATTATTAAAATATTTTAAATCAAATTTACTTAAGTACTTTAAAATGTATTCATTATAATTATTTTTCGGGTTTCGTTGCGGGTTTATTCTGAATTTCGGTACTCGAAGTTTCAGACGTTTCAGTTTACGGCTATCAAAGTCGCAAAAGTATTTTTTCCCACCCAAATGGGGAACGTTATAGGCCGTCACGTCGCGTCGGCCTAGTCGCCTTAGGCCGATTGTCTGATTATTTTTTTAATCATATTAGCCGATGTCTAGCTTAAAGTTTAACCAAATAATATATTTTGTATGTTTTAAAACGTAGGTAGCATTAAAGAATTAATATAAATATTTTTTTAATTTTTTTTTTTATAAAGATATTATTTAATTATAAAATCGCATAAGCATATTATAGAAAGTAATGTTTCATTTGTTATAAAAAAATTTAAAAACAATTAATTTAAAAGAAGCTTAAACTATCATATTATTTTATTTCCAGCTTGTTTTGCATCACTTCGATCTATTCTTGTCGTAGAATACATCGGTTTGGAGCAACTCACGAATTGCTTTGGACTTTTCTTACTGTTCCAAGGCTTTGGCGCTCTATTGGGAGGACCGATTGCTGGTAAGTAAACAAACTATGTGTAAGTCCAAGATTAATAAATCTCCCTGAATTTGCTATTTTTTGTCATGTTGTCATTTCTATTGCATTTATAGTAACATGTAAGAATAACAATATAAATTAGATGAAATAGTATGGAATAAAATTAATTAATGTTATTTTTTCGGTGCAATAACTATAAGAACAAATAACATAAGAACAAAGTTAATTAATTCATTTGAAGCTATTCAAATGAACTAATTAATTTTATTCTTATCGCAAAAGTATAAATATCATAATATTTTGTATTTTTCAGGTGCCCTTATGGATATTACCAGGAGCTACGATATTTCCTTCTACGTGTCAGGCGGTTTCCTTCTCTTCTCAGCTCTTATATGTTACCCGGTAGATTTTATAAGTCGATGGGAAAAATCTAGAAATAAATTGGCTACATCACCTAATGCGTAAATACATTATTAATATTTAAAAATAATTTTATAAAGTTATTTATAGAAAAAATGTTTTACGAAGTTATGGTTATAGCTTCGATTGACTTTTAGACTCTGGCATTTGTCAGAAGAATTATCTTAAATTCTATTTTAAGGTTTATGGTCCGTTTTAGGATGCTTGCATTGGCTTATTTAATGGTTCTTTCACATGACACTGCCGTGTACTTTCCTTTTTCATTGTACCCTAAATACTTTATAATGAGATTTCTCTACACTATAATAATTATTGGGATATACATTTTTTTACATAGGAAATTTACATCCTATGGATTTTACTTGCGTAGATTTATAATGAAAATACATTAATGATATGTACTTATTATTGTACATTTGAAACAGAAATATGTGTGGTAGCGAGTCAAATGCTCTCTGACTTTAAAAACAAATAGTACGTGAGTATATTTTTATACGTGAATATTGTACTTAAAACATCACATACTTGCCATACTTATTATACACATGTCTAATAATTGTAAATAGTTTCAATATAAGTAAACTAAATATCGATTTCTTGATATGAATGCAGTACATTTTATAATCACCTATATTTGCAGTGTAATTGCAGAAGGTAGCGACAAATTACCGGACTTGGTACAATTTTGAATTAAATATGCATTTAAAATAGATTTAGTTATAATTAAAGTACAAAGACTCGAAATATAAATATTGAATTTGCGATCTGAAATCAAACGTACCTACATATTTTTGTAAAAAACAAATAGATAAGTTGATTTATAAATGCATGATCATTTTTATCGTATTTCAAACTCATACATCGATGAAATATTCACGTGGGAAGGGATATAACGTTACA
Organism: Boloria euphrosyne; assembly: GCA_951802675.2. NCBI lineage: Eukaryota > Metazoa > Arthropoda > Insecta > Lepidoptera > Nymphalidae > Boloria > Boloria euphrosyne. The sequence goes on along the minus strand of OX637879.1, from coordinate 4,397,940 downwards.
ATACATTTGACGATAACCGGAACTTTACAAAATTGAACAACGTTTACACTCTCATTATTCTATAACATGTGTTACAATTTGTGAGAAAGCTCGATCTTTATAAATAACTTGTGCAATAACTTGTAGGTACTAAGAACGAATATTTTTGTGGTAAAAATAATTAAAAAATATTTTTATTTTTATAAAACTTTAAATTATAGATTTAACGATTTTTTTTAAATCCGAAATATTAAATTGTAAACTCACAGTAAATAAATATTTAGGATTACAAAATTAACTGTCTTTTTGATAAACAAATAAAGTGTAAACGTAACTTCGGGTTAATTTGTTGAAACACTTTTCATATTAAAATACAATACAAACTCAATTGTAACGTCGCGTCGTCGTTTCCGTCATTGTGTGGTGCTACGTAAGGTTGCGGTCACATCTGCGCATCGATGACGAAATTTTATAGTCAAAATGTATATTAAATTTCGCCACGATCAGATGTGAGCCCACCTTTTTATAAAGTAAAGTCTAGACATATCTGAATTTATAAATAAATAGAGGTACGTATTTTAAGGCTATTGTTATTGAGCATGTGTGCAAAATTAGTGATTTTATTATACATATTATGTAATGTGTAGTCTAGTTGTTATCAATGTTTGTGCCTTATTGTATGAAATGATACTTACTTATATTTTAGATAGTACCTAAGTCCTAAATGTAGGTTTTGTTAACCAAAACCGATGTAAGATGATAAAGTTCCAAATACCCATTATACATTATATTTATGTTAGTTTAAGTGTTTATTGTAATCAAGTTTAGATTAAGGAATACGACTGTGGCTGTGGTCTATATGTAATACGTACAGATAAGAAATCATAGTCATGGCCGTAAGCTGTAATTTTAAACTATTTCTATGTCAACATTTGCCATTTAAAATATATTCTATAAAAAATATACACATATTATTATATCCTTATTAAAAAATCAAACGACAAAAATAATAGGCGAAAAAATTAAATCGTTTACATTTCACAAGCTAAAATAGACCGCACCCAGTCCACTTAAGCTTTACTGAAACCATTCTGGTCAATTTTGATCCTTTTTGAGTTTTATTTGTATATATGTATATGGAAATTATTTTGGTAAATTCGTTGATATAGAACTTAAAATAACCATACATTTGAATAATTATGACTATGGTTTTTAGACTTATAATTATTAATCCTGTGAACAAATATATGCCACAGTGCCAAGATTAGATGTAAGCCTGCTTTATTTTACAAGATTTGTTTTAGTTATTAGAAATATATTCCAAGCAGGTGTAATCTTTTCAATTATAAAGTTTATTACGTCCGCAGCAAATTCGTATTAAATATAATACTTTGTTGATAATTTCTGTATTTTTATTTCATATCTAAATATATTTTTATTTCCATCCATCCAGTCTCTTTGAACTATGTGTACCCTTAAAATTTCTTGAATATAAAATTAAAAGTAAAAAAAACTTTACAAAAAACAAGCTTTTATTTAAATGCGCTGAAAATAAATTCGACTTGATAACAGGGGTTGCGCATGATATCAAGTAGTGAAGGTGATTCCAGTAATATGGTACGTAGCATCGCTATGCGATCCTGCGTGCCCCTATTAAGACAGGGGAGGACCATGTTGGGTTTTAGTGGGTAGTACTTTAGGGTAGGTTTTCTGGCCGGTGATTCCCACATAACATATCCACTTGTTTAAGCGTTAATGCATTTCCCAACAATAAAAAAATGTCCTCCGGTCCTATATAACCGTTGAAGGAAGAATATAGAAATAAAGAAATATCCAGTATATTATCTATACTCTTTGGAAATATCCATTTTAGATAATAAGCACAGATCATATAATACTAATTACTAAATTTATTGAAATAATGCCATCTATCGGCGACCGCATGGTTTTACTCATCGATTGTTTTGTTTATGTTTTCATGATGATTGAAAAATAGTCCCGTTGAATCTTTACGGAACATTGTAGATGGCGCGGGCGTGACCTGTTACTCCTTAGTTTTGCTTGAATAGATAATAGATGTCATTGATTCACAAATGAGTATTAGTGTTCTGTGTTCACAAAAATTTAAAGGGTTATTAATTTTTTATGTGTAAGCTACTTATTTAGAGCCAGCCACAGTTTTACATGAATTGTAGAATCATTATGAATTTCCTAGTATTAAACTTTTTTTTAATATTTGAAAGCCTTGAATGTTTTTTGACACATTACATGATTGTGTATGTAAAAACTGTTAAAAACTGGGATTTAAATAAAAATAAAACTTTAACGACCAAGCACACAGTCTCACAGTTTGTTCAATGAGAAACCAATTTCAATGACCGTCTGTGTGTCGCAGCCAACTAGCTTAATTAGCCATTAAATTAACTGGCTAAATAAATAAATAAATCCGGGATTGTCCCGGAATTTTGCGTCTTGTCCCGTGTCCAGTAATTAGACCATATTGTCCCGGATTCCGAAAACCTACTAGTTTTGTAAGAAAATAAACTTAGAAGGAATGACACGTCACGCGGCTGGCCTGCCTATGAGTTAGATTACTATTAATTCTAATCTCACCATGGATCAAATAATACTTTCTTAGGTTTACGCGAATATTCGACAGTATATACATAAATGAAACTACCTTTTCGGATTTTGTCGCGGATTTATTTTGATTTTTAGTTCCCGACGTTTCGAATGTTTTACAGCAATCATGGTCACGGGCGAGACCAAGGTATTTGAGGTCTCAGAGGTTTATATTTCAAAATGGTATCAAAGTACCTTATAAAATTTTAATTCTAAGCATTTTAATTTTAACAGTATTTTCATTTATAATTTATAATTTTAAATTTTAATTCTAAACATTTATATTTAAATTTAAATAATTTAAAAATAATTTATAATTATGGCAATATTATTAACTTATTTTTAGCTAGTATTATTATAATTATTATAATTTTTATTTTAATATTAAAATTTTATAAGGTACTCTGATGCCATTTTCAAAATTTTTGTAAATTGTGGGTAGGCACTGTCTGTAACAAGTATATAAACCTATGAGACGTCAAATACCTTAGTCTCTCCCGTGACCATGATTGCTGTAAAGCATTCGAAACGTCGGGAACTAAAAATCAAAATAAATCCGCGACAAAATCCGAAAAGGTAGTTTCATTTATAATTATAGAAGGCTTCTTACATAGATATATAACACCTAGATGGAGTGTAGGTCCAAGCGAATTGTAACCACTTTTTTTGGCTAGATTTCGAGATATGGCTAGATACGTTTCCCGTCGTGTCAATGTCAATTGTCAAGTTACACAACTACATACGTACAACTTCGGTTGCAATTATGTGACACTTACGCACACATTCATACTAATGCTACTTCAATATTGAGCGGAATTATGTATGAAACTATCAGTCTAAGTATTATTAGTCTAAGGCTTCTTAATGAATAATTTCATTTCATTAATTTAATAATTTCATTAAGTTATCTGGGTTTTACAGTGCTCCGAAGTTGACCGGGTTCTTCAATACTCGTAAGAATACGATAAAAACGAAATATTATTAGGCTTAGTTTTATATTATATATTTTTTATCCATATAGTTTATTATTTTCTTAACATTCCTCTATCATTATTTGTTAATTATTGACCCTTTTCTCTAATAAGAGTGTACATTTACGAGAATCCTGAGCAGGTAGAAAAGTAAATTGAAGGAATTAAAGTATGAATGTCCTTTAAAAAATCATCTGAAAGAAGATGGTTCGTTGCATAAGGCTATGAACGGATACCTTCCGAAACAGCTGCACTTTCGGCACTTTCAGCACTTACTTTCGGCAATCTCTTCTCATGATGATCATTTTTTTCTGAGATGATCTTTTGGAAATTGCTTTATTTATAAAACCTTTGAAACACATAGTGTTATTTTTCCAGATTCTAAGTTTTGTGGTAGAGAAAAGGGTCAATACTTAATAAAAAAAACTAGAGGAATGTTAAGAAAATAATAAACTACATGGATAAAAAATATATAATTAAAACTAACTAAAACTATGCCTTGTAATATTTCGTTTTTATCGTATTCTTACGAGTATTGAAGAACCCGGTCAACTTCGGGACGCTGTAAGACCCAGATAAATTAATAAAATTAAAAAAAAATATAATGGAAATTACACGCTAAAAAAACCTCTATAAGATTGCTTTGATGTCATTTTATTGTAAAATGACCAGAAAAAAAGTTCTAACGCCCGAAAGAAAATTTGTTCAAAAATTTACAGTTATTTTTGTTTATAACTTTTTTATTTTCCATTTTACGATAAAAAGTAATAGTATCAAAGTTGTAGACAAATTAATTTGATATAAATATTGCTCTATTTTTTTTTTGTAGGGTTGCTAGTTTACGAGTTATAGCCCGAAAACCCTTTGCACACTGTTCATTTTTGTTATGATAACGTCTTATAAATTGGTAAACCGGGGAGCACGCACGAAAAAGTTACCTTCCGCGTCCCGTTTCATATGAGCCTGCGAGAGAGAACTTAAATTTCGATGGGATTTTGAAATAATAAATTTTCAGCTCGGTAGGTTAAGGTTATTTTTTTTTATTTTTGGCATATATGCTGCACCTAAAAATCACTAATTTTATATCAGAAAGCAAAAAAGTGTTAGATATTCGTTGAAATCGACGAATAGCCTAAAGCTAAACATTAGCCAGCAAGTTTATGAAATGTTGTAACAAACGCTATGGATAAATATCATTCAAGCCGTTAGTTGAACGGCTAAAGAGGCTAGGCAGTTAATTGAACGCCTAATCAAGCTAGTTGGCTGCGACATATGCATATTTGACAAATTATGACGCCTGACAGAAATAAAAGGCAATACGTTATTATTTTGCTAAGAAATAACTTATAACTTAAATTTATAAAATTTGTAATTGAATGAGATGAAGCTCCAACTCCGAGACAACTTATAGGATACCCTTTACTACGGGAAAATATCACATCTCTGAGAAATCTGCACTAACCGTTAAAACGTACCTATATGGGTCAAAATCAGAGAGGTGAGCATTTTAGGTTTTTAAATATCTGAAAAATTGTTTCCTTTTGCAGAAAACTAACAAGAGGAGTCTGTTGTGTCATTTGTCGTGAAACTTTCTGTAAACAGGCACGCACAAAAATACATATTTTCGAAATTTATAAAAATAATGCCAGAGTCGTAAGTCATTTCGGGAACACTTAAAAAGAATTTTTATAACAATGATTAACCAATGCATTTAAGAATGACCTTCAATAAATTGTAATAAATCTGTTGCAAAATCGAAAAAAAATGTATTTTGAATGTTTTTCAAATAAAAACAATTATTTTTAAATTACTCTACATAAATTTTCAATCAGCGTAATTTCTGCTCCGAAACTTCAAGTTATTATAAATATTCTTTCGATTTGTAGTATATTAATAATATAAATACCAAAGTTCAAATGTCATTTTACCTTTTACTTTTTTATATATGCAGGATTTCATATTTCATATATCATTCATCAGACTCTAACATTAATTATTAAGTGATTTATTTGCCGTTTCTGTGATGTTCCCGGAAATGATGAGAGTGTTCCCAAAATGACAGCCAAGTTCCCTAAGGTAGATTAAATTCTCTGAAAGATTATAAAATCCTGTTTTAGATATACGTTATGCATAAAAATAATAATATACATTTACAGTATTCAGTATACCTTTATTTATTGTAAGGAATGAGGAACATGAGTATCAAAATTTAAATTTTAAACTTATAATCTAATAACAATAAACTTTAAAGTTTTAATCAACAAACATTACATATTAGGAACGAATACTAATTGCACACTATTATTAGGATTTCTTGCATAGCAATGCTTAAGATCAAAATCTAAACTTTGTGATTTCTAAAATAAACAAACACTAGGCATTAAAATACTATCACAACTTGCAAAATCACATAACTTTATATCACTAAGTATTTTGAATATAAGTTCTAACTAAAAACTCTAACTAAAATTACTTTTCGTATATGTCCATATTTCCATCACAATAATAAAAACAACGACTACCTTTTTTCTGTTATTTCGGTGTAGGTAATTTTTTTACAATTTATTAGCAGGCATTTCGATCAATTTTAAATATTTTTTGCTGAGTTGCGTTGAAAGCGAAGGAAGGTGACTTTTATTTCTTCCATCTTCATCAATTGAGATGTCAGCGACTGAAAAATATTTGCAATTATTTTTTGTCATTTCCGTATGATGTACCAGCACCAATATCGTCATTATTTCCATGAAGTCGATCTAAAACCGTTTGGTGATTCTCATTATCTGAAGTGTCTGATCAATTATATACGGCGCCGTAAACACCTTCTCTATTGATACACAGAAAATTCAGAATCTTTTGATTCATTTCAATGTCTAAATTTATAATATCTGAGTCTGACGGCTCTTGGATTTCGTTTCCTTTATTACTAACAATACTAACTTGACTAAAAATACTTGCAGTTTAATTTCTCGCAACAATTTTGATAATGGATACAATAGTATGTAAACATCAGAAGTCGGCTAAAATATTTGCCAGCAGCTTTTTTTCTGTTTCGTTGTCTCTCTTTCAGTCTTTTCATCTCTTTTTATTCAGGTGTCATTTTATCTAAAAACTTGCGCTTCCTTGCATTAGCCTTTTCACGATGCTTTTTATAAGCTATACTGTCTTGTTTAGATCTTTTTTTCTACTTCTTTTTATCAAAAGCAAAATATCGCATGGTAAGACTTTTTAAAAGTATTGCAGTAGGTATAATTTTGCTTAGAGATTTTCATTTCGGGAACGTGGTTCATTTTGGAGAACGTTTAGAGAGAGAAAGTATTTATTTATTTATTTATACAAGCACCCTAACAATATACATATTATATAACATTTCAGGTAATCTTATCACAATATAAAGCAAGAGTCTGATATGTATATTGTATATCTATTACTAGTGTACAGTCGTAACTCGTAAGCAATGAAATGTATACGTTGACAAGTTTTCAAATACACGTAAACATCAAACGTTGCAAAAGATGCAAAACGTTTATATCTCATATTATGTACTTCAACATTGTTTAATCTTGATGTAAGGTCTTTGATAGAGGTCTTGAGTTGATCATTTTCTTTTCTCTTTCTATCTCCATGATCGATTTTTCTTTCAGTTTTGATTTCATTTCTTCATATTGTGAATTAATAAAATTTATTGACTCACACAAACCAGTTATTTGTTCGTTAAAGCATTGAGTTGACTAGAACTAATTTTTGTATCGTAGAAGCTAGTTCTTGTTGAATGATGTCGCGTAATTTACATTCCGTTATATCGAAATTGTCGTCGCTACATTTTGACGTGGTATGAGACGGCGACTTACTCGGTTTCTTGCGTTTTGTGACTTCGGAAGTATCGGTACAAAATTTGTTTCCCTCACTAGCCACGACTGATCAAACTTGTGTATTGTATGCTCAGATTGTATGTATGTTCCCCACTTTGTGGCACTTTATTTAGATATTATGGACATTTTTCCAACTGTTTCAATTCTTTTGTAAAGCGAATCCATCATTTGGAACTGTCTCAATTTCAATTAAAAATATCATATTTTGCTTTACAGACTGCACAAGTCAGATATTCCTTCCTTGGCAGAGTATTTTTACATCCTGCACACAATATACTCGATATTGATGATATTATGATGATAGAAAATAAAGTTATTAACGATTTATGAAATCTTCGGCAAGTAACTGAGACTCGAACTCGGTTCTATCTGTTCTGTTTAATTGTGCCTTTAGAATTCTGCGCTACGCTTCCATTACTTGTAGCGGCGGAAATATCGTATCGTTTTAGCTCAATGATAATTGTTTATGGAAAAAAATATTTAAATATTACAACACTCCAGACACTTTTTTATAAAAAAAAACGTTTTCGATTTAATTACACTGTTTTTAATATCACACCACCATTGTTAACGCTTTCGGCATCCTTTTATGTAGTAAAATATGCGATATAAATATGGATTTAACTTTGTTCTTCTTTAAATTGTCACTGATACCTACTTCAATTAAATCAATTTCTTTATGCTACGGCTGCATATTGAACGAAGATTCGTCATCGCGTTGTCGCGATAAAAATTCGTGTTCGATCCATCTTGGCCACATGAAATAACTTCACTACGTTGCGATAATCTAGAACGTCGCGATAATTCATTTCGCGGAAAACATGGTTGCGCTGTTTCACATGGCTGCTAATAATTATTTACTGCATCTTTATTTATTCTTTCATCTTTTTTCTTGTGGTTTGGCTCTTGCGGGTCCCATAAAATTGGTTTAGATTCATAATTTTGTATGAATTCTAATACCCTGTCATTACTCCAATCCATGATTTACAAGTTTAATCAAACACGTTCAAACCGCTCGGCGTCTCATAGCAGTATATTATCTATACTCTTTGTCTCATAGTCAAGTGTCAACTAAAGCGCGCGAAGTGTTTAGTGTGCTGTGTAGCCAACCGCACGAACTTTGTCATGACAAAACCCTTTGATGTGCGGCAACATAGAGTATATTGCTACATGTGCGGCAATTTACCGACAGCGGCGCGAAGCCACCGTGTATTCGCAAAGGTGATTCGCGATAGGACAAATTCTTGGGCCAGACGAGTCGCGACAACGCAAATCTTCGCGTTATCGCGATAATGTGGACGTAGCATTAGATATTAATATATTTATATACTAGATAACACCGCCACTTTACATTAGAACGTTCTTATAAAGAATATAATTTAACTATTAAATACTTTTAACTATTTAAATAAAATGTACTTATGCAATAAATGTTATGATAATATTTAACACTACTTATTTGTTTAGTTATAATAAAATGCATCTATTAGATAAGGAATACAATTTTCAAAATTTTTTTGGCCAGAAGTCATGGCCTAATGGCTTTGCGCTCTCAATTTGCTCGAGTGAAGAGGGTTCAAACCCGATAGTCGAACATTTTTTAAATTTTCATACGCAAACCAATCTATCGGATGTAGAAATTACTGTTTTAATTAAGAATACAGGTATATTATTATAAGTAGTCACATTTCTGAATAAACTTTTCAATTCACATATCACATAGAAATGTTATAATTAACCGAAAAAAAATACCATAATATAAGGGATTAAGGGATTTATGATTCACCGTAAGACTCGAGAAAAAATAAAAATACATTGGAATATACTTATATAAGAGTGATCGATACCCCAACACAGCAGACGACAGCGTGATAGGCCCAGACGAAGATGGCGAGACGAGTTAGACTTCTTTCAGAGAGACTGGCTTGCTAAAGCAAAAGACAGGGATCAGTGGAAGAAGAGTAAGGAGGCCTTTGCCCTGCAGTGGGACACTACAGGCTCATAATAATAAAAATATATAAGAGTACTTGTATTGCGATTATAACAAGTAGAGTAAGAATAAGGATGAGTAGCGAGGACAGCGTTAATATTACAATGGATGATACCACTCTTGAACCTAAACATTGGCCACTGAACAAGTTTCTAGACTCTAAATTCGACTCGTTTCCTGAGAATTTTAATGTTGTACACATTAATGCACAAAGTATTCCTTGTCACTACAGAGATTTCGAAGCTTCCTTGTATCTGAAACGTGGTTGAAACCAGAGTGTACTAAATATGCTCTACCAGGGTTTCATCTGATTCGCAACGATCGCACTGCTGGTCGCAAAAGGGGAGGCGGGGTTGGCATATATCTACGTAATGATATCCAGTTTAACAAAGTGAGCGAGTCAACGGCAACGTCTCCGGACGAATATTCACAGTCACCCGAATTTTTGTTTGGTACGGTTGAATGTGATGACAATCGAAAAGTACTTTTGGGTGTCTATTACTCTCCCTCAAAAAAAGTTAACTATTTCCAAGATTTAGAAAATTTGCTTGAACAGCTCGTTGCCACTGTCGATCACACAATCATCATGGGTGACTTCAATACTTGCCTAATCAAAAATGATTTACGAACTAAAAAATTCAAAAATATCGTGAATAGATTCAGTCTGAGTATTCTTGATACCGATGCTACGCACCATTTTCCTGGAAAAAAACCTTCTCAACTTGATATCATGCTGGTTTCTTCAGCATTTCACGTGAGCGGTCATGGTCAGGCTCCAGCTAGAGCGTTCTCATATCACGACTTAGTTTATTTGTCATACTCGTTGACATTAAAGAAAAAAATAGTTAACAATCGTTCCCTACTTGATAATATAAAGAGGCCTTTATCGAAATGTTCTGCAGCAAAAGCTAAATATAGAAGAAAGAAAACGAAAGATAAGGAAAATGCATATAAACGACTCCAGAAAGACTGTAAAAAGGCCTTAAAAATGTACGACGCAAGCTTGTGAATAGTACCTGGGGGCTGTAAGAATGGTAGTAGCAAAAGTTAAGATAGAGAGATGCTTTTGTAGTCCTGTTTGATATTAAAATATAATTTGTTAATTATTCGTTTCAAAAATTATATAATAGGTATATATATATATTATATATTTTTTTTAATTTATGTCCATGCATTTGATAGGATAACAGCGTATGGCTCAGCAACAAAGCTCATTTGCACAATTTAGGAGTAAAAATAAAATTTAACTTTGCACAAAATTTCCGATCCAATTTTTTTTTATAAGGATCACTTACTGAGCATAAAATCACAAAATGCTGACAGATCCAGCCTCCAGGCGCCACAATCGCCATCTTTAAAAAAAATGTTCGGCTGATATCTCAGAAACTATAGGACGAAAGTCATAGAGACCATTATTGTAGAGAATAAAATTTTGCATCTTTTGTTGCCAGTAAACTTTTTTGTAAAACTTACAGTTTACGATTTATGGCCCATTTAATGTACCGGTTTTTCTATCGTGGCCGACAATTCTCACCGACACCGATTAATCAATAAAGTGCTTGTTCAATAAATCGTAAACGGTAAGTTTTACAAAAAAGTTTGCTGGAAACAAAAGATGCGAAATTTTATTCTCTATTATTATGTTTTCTATGACTTTTACCCTAAAGTGCATAGTTCCCGAGATATCGGCCGAAAAAGTGTTTTAAAGATGGCGACTGTGGCGTCCGCGTCACCTGGATCTGTCAGCATTTTGTGATTTTATGCTCAGTAAGTGATCCTAAACCTAAAAAAAAAATTTGGATCGGAAATTTAGTGCAAAGTTGACCCAAAAAAACGTCTATTTTTACTGGCCAGAACAAGTTTTTGTAGTGGTTATGTAGTGGTACTTCTTCATTTCCATTATTCTTTGTTTTCTCTATTTAAATTTTACTGTATTATCTTTTGTCAACTTCATCACCACGGGGAACGATTGCTTAGTATCATTTCTTAAATATTCACCAGATAACAAAAGATAGAGCGTCCTATGAAAATACTCTAGCTGGAACCTGACTATGATAATTCACAGGAGTTGTATGAAAAACTGTTAAAAACTGGAATTTAAATAAAAATAAAACTTTAACGCACAAGCACACAGTCTTACGGTTTATTCAATGAGAAACAAATTTCAATGACCGTCTATGCATATTTGACAAATTATGACGCCTGACAGAAATAAAAGGCAATACATTATTATTATGCTGAGAAATAACTTATAACTTCAATTAATAAAATATGTAATTGAATGAGATGAAGCTTCAACACCGAGACAACGTATAGGATACTGGATAGGATACATTTTACTGCGGGAGAATATCACATCTCTGAGAAACCTACACTAAGCGTTAAACGTATATACCTAGGGACGAACTCGAGTGGAGAAACGATAAGTCACTAGTAGTAGTAATTAATATAAAATCAATCCAGTGGTTTTATCGAGATTTTATTTTTTTTATTTATTTATTAAGGTCTACCAGCAGTTTACAATTAGATACACGTATAATATGCATACAATTTGAAATAAAGGTTAGTAATTGTAAGACTATTTTAAGGTAAACACAACGTGATCAAAAAACAAATGAACACTATAGTAAAACAAAACATATTAATGTGTTTCATTGGCTAGAATCGTTAAGGACAGAGGTAATGGTTTTCTTATACACATAAAGTGAGGTATTTAATATATCGATTGAATATATTAAATACCTCACTTTATGTGTGGTAGAGATGTGGTCACAGACAGACAGATACACAGACGAAGATTATAAAAACTATAGACTTCGCCTCTGTATAGCTAACTATGAATATTTTATTAAGATTTTCGAAAGAAATATTTAATGTACAGATTCTATTAAGTTACAATTTTTTACTATCTATACTAATATTATAAAGAAGTAAAGTTTGTGTGTTTGTATATTTGTTAAATTGTAAGGGGTAATCTCGGGATCTACTGAACCGATTTTAAAAATTCTTTCACCAATAGAAAGCCACATTATTGCTGAGTGTCATAGGTTATATAAAAAACCGAAAAATAAAAAGGCTTTTACGTGGTAGTCCGTTTTGCAAAGTGAATCGGAGAAAAAACGGTCGAATGAAAGCGTTTCTTACGCGATTATATATGGAAATTACGTCATTTTAAAACTATACTAAAGAGGTTGCACCTGGGGAAAAATACGAGCGAAGCGAGAGTGAGTCGCTAGTAATATATTAAGTATAAAAATGTTTGCAATAATTGCTACGATACAAGATAATATTTAACACTGTGTTCGTTTAGTCATAATAAAATGCATCTATTAGATATAGGATATAATTTTTAGCATTGTGTCAACCTGAAGTGATGGCCTAGTGGCTTTGCGCTCTCAATTCACTCGAGTAGAGCGGGTTCAAACCCGATAGTCGAACACACCTATTTAAAATTTTCATACGTAACACAATCTATCGGATATATAAATTACTAACTTAGATTAAGACAATAAATATATTATTATAAGTAGTCACATTTCTAAATCAACTTTTCAATCCACGTATAGCGACACTTGTAGTAGGTATGATCTAATACGAGTAGCTCGACGAAACTGAGACGAGAAGCAATGCGCCTGACATGTAAATTGTAAACATTTAAAGTTTGCACTCGCAATCTTGGTGATCTTATATTATACGAGCGACACTTGCAGTACATTGATCTAATAGCTCGATGAAACTGAGACGAGACTCGAGAGGCAATGCGCATAACATGTAAATTGTAAGCATTTAAAGTTTTCACTCACAATCAATCGGGTACACTCTATGATTGTGTATTTACAAGTGTGCCTATTGGTCGTTTACACTTTACAGTACTAACGCATGACGACTGTTATGAATTATGATAAATGGCAATGCTCATGATTAGATCATACTGCAAGTGTCGCTCTTATGATATAAGATCCCCAATTTAAAACTAGTTAATTTGGGAATCTGCATCACGATCGAGCGAAGCGAGAGTGATACAGAATCCGTGGTCCAGAATTTCGTGGTCTATGCATATTTGACAAATTATGACGCCTGACAGAAATAAAAGGCAATACATTATTATTTTGCTAAGAAATAACTTATAACTTCAATTAATAAAATATGTAATTAAATGAGATGAAGCTTCAACACCGAGACAACGTATAGGATACTGGATAGGATACATTTTACTGCGGGAGAATATCACATCTCTGAGAAACCTACACGGTTAGTTAAACGTATATATACCAAGGGACGAACTCGAGTGGAGAGACGATAAGTAGTAATTAATATAAAATCAATCCAGTGGTTTTATCGAGATGCGGTCACAGACAGACAGATACACAGACGAAGTTCCTAAAAATTATAGACTCCGCCTCTGTATAGATAACTATGACTATTTTATTAAGATTTTCGAAAAAAAATATTTCATATACAGATTCGATTAAGTTAGAATTTTTTACTATAATATTATATTAATTATAAAAATGTATCACTTGTATGCAATAATTGCTACGAAACAAGATAATATTTAACACTGTATTCGTTTAGTCATAATAAAATGCATCTATTAGATAAAGGATACAATTTTTAGCATAATGTCAACCTGAAGTGATGGCCTAGTGGCTTTGCGCTCTCAATTCACTCGAGTAGAGCGGGTTCAAACCCGATAGTCGAACATACCTATTTAAAATTTTCATACGTAACACAGTCTATCGGATATAGAAATTACTAACTTAGATTAAGAAAATAGGTATATTATTATAAGTAGCCACATTTCTAAATCAACTTTTCAATCCACATATCACATAGAAAAGTAGTGTATAATTGGGGATTCTGTATCACTCTCGCTCCGCTCGATTGTGATGCAGAATCCCCAATTAACTAGTTTATTGGGGGTCTTTTGTCATAAGAGCGACACTTGTAGTAGGTATGATCTAATACGAGTAGCTCGACGAAACTGAGACGAGAGGCAATGCGCCTGACATGTAAATTGTAAACATTTAAAGTTTGCACTCGCAATCTTGGTGATCTTATATTATACAAGCGACACTTGCAGTACATTGATCTAATAGCTCGATGAAACTGAGACGAGACTCGAAAGGCAATGCGCATAACATGTAAATTGTAAGCATTTAAAGTTTTCACTCACAATCAATCGGGTACACTCTATGATTGTATATTTACAAGTGTGACTATTGGTCGTTTACAGAACTAACGCCATGAGTCATGACGACTGTTATGAATTATGATAAATGGCAATGCTCATGATTAGATCATACTGCAAGTGTCGCTCTTATGATATAAGATCCCCAATTTAAAACTAGTTAATTGTTATTTAATTAACAATTATACACTACTTTGAAATATTATAATTAACCGAAAAAATACCATAATATAAGGGATTTATGATTCACCGTAAGAGTCGAGAAAAAATAAAAATACATTTGAATATAGGTACTTATATAAGTACTTGTATTGCGATTATAACAAGTAGAGTAAGAATAAGGATGAGTAGCGAGGACAGCGTTAATATTACAATGGATGATACCACTCTTGAGCCTAAACATTGGCCACTGAACAAGTTTCTAGACTCTAAATTCGATTAGTTTCCTGAGAATTTTAATGTTGTACACATTAATGCACAAAGTATTCCTTGTCACTACAGAGATTTCGAAGCTTCCTTCGATGTGAAAAATCTACATGGTATTTTTGTATCCGATAAGAGTGATGCTTTTGTAGTCCTGACTCCTGTTTGATATTAAATTATAATTTGTTAGTTATTCGTTTCAAAAAGTATATATATTATATTTTTTTTAATTTATGATCATGCTGAGAGTCATGCATTTGATAGGACAGCGTGTGGCACAGTAACAAAGCTCATTTGCACAGTTTGAACAAGTATGTAGACTAGGTACATAACCAATAAAAAACTTATTCAAATTGTGCAAATTAGCTTTGTTGCTGTGCCACACGCTGTTATCCTATCAAATGCATAGACCTAAATTAAAAAAAAATTATAAAAATAATTAGCAAATTATAATACTTATTATATTAAGGGTAAAACACTGTTTATCTCGATTTCCGGCAAAACTACAAGTCCTATGGAAAAAAGTCAAATGGAAAAGTTGTAGGTAATAAAAAGATCTAAAACTTTTGTATTTACACTTTTTCCACATAACCTCAAAATTTATGTGAAAAATTAAAAAAAACAAGTTTTTGGGGGAACGATTGCTTAGTAATATTTCTTAAATATCACCCTGATGACAAAAAAATAGAGCGTCGTATGAAAAGAGTCAAACTGGAACCTGACCATGATAACTCACAGTAGTTGTTGAAGAAACCAGCATGATATCAAGTAGTAAAGGTGATTTTTACGGAAAATGGTGTGTAGCATCAGTACGGAGTACCTAATGCTCAGATTGAATCTATTCATTATATTTCTGAATCTTATAGTCTGTGAATCTCGGAAGTGAAATTTTGGAAGTAGTTTACTTTTTTTGAGGGAGAGAAATAGACACCCCCAAAAATACTTTACTAATCATAATGTCATCACATTTAACTGTGCCAAACTAAGATTAGGAAGACTAGAGAGAATATTCGTCAAGAGACGTTGCCGTTGACTAAGATACTTAAATAGCTGCAAAAAAGAAAAAATAATAATATTATGGTTCCGGGTTCACGCAGTGTTAGTAGAGACATAACTAAGTATATAAGAAATTACCTTAAACCTTTCATGTGAACTGCTAGAAAATTCTTGGGAGTCTTTTAACTAACATAATATCTATTGCTCTTTTAGCTTTTAGAAAAGCCAAGGTATAATTAACCTAAACATTAAATAAATACTTTATTTTTAAAGTAGTAAAGAGTGTAAGTATATAATATCTACTATCAAAAACTGGGCTTTATGAGGACTCGCGTACTTTTTCTGATCTATACAATATACATACACATATAAATAAAATTGAAGTGTCTGTTTTTAATTTCAAATTAAAAGCTTTTCACTAATGACTAAATGCATATGAAAGTATATACGATACTAACAGCAAAAAAACAATTTTTTTAATTTTTGTCTGTCTGTTTGTTCCGGGTAATCTTTGAAACGGCTGGACCGATTTTGACGAGACTTTCACTAGCATTGGTTACAGGTAGGGCGGAAGTAAAAATTTATCATACTTTGTCTGCCCTCGAAGCACGGGCTCTTAATTCGATCATGTATATCACTGACCTCTAGGTATTGATGTACATTCAATAGCTATTCGTGAACAAATAATTTCTGTGACAGAGCATGAGCAATGAGCATGGATCTAAGAACTATCAAATCCTCAACGATGAACGATGAACAAACGAACAGGATAGTTGAACTTCCAGATTTGCATGTAGAGATTCACGTCTGAATGAGAGTGAGGCAATAATTAATTGTTGTGTGGGGTGGTACGAGTAAACAGATACGACCAAAAATACCAAATAATATTGTTTCTGTCAACTTATTATAATAATTATCATAATTTTAAAAAATATTTAAAACAGTTGAAGTCTACGATTTGCCATGTTATTAAAAATGCAAAGAAATTCGTTCAGATCAACTGATTTTGTTATTTTTCAACCGACTTCCTAAAAGGAGGAGGTCTGTATTTTTATATGTTTGTTACCTCAGAACTTTCGACTGGGTGAGCGGATTTTAATGTTTTTTTATTTATCTGAAATGTGGCGCTTTCCGTGTGGTCCCATTTTAATATTTTCCAGTTCTGACAATGGCGAATCCATGAGAAAACCATACAAGTCTTAAATTTGCATTAATAATGTGCGCGACAAATGGACGAATAACTCAATATCACGCTAACCGATTTTGACGATTCTATTTTTATTTGAAAGGTGGTACTTCAAGGGTAGTTCGAAAATAATTTGGTTAGGTTCTGATCATGAGATCCATGACAAAGTAACGGAACACTTCAATTCTTAGGAACAAATTAACGATACTCGGCCGAATCTTTTATAGGCTATTCGGATATTTGAGTCACGTACCGTAACTGATGATGGAAGGTACAACTTCTCAACGGTTAGCAGTTTAAAGAAAATTCTTTCAATATGATACGCACTTATGAACCGATACTCGTATACTTTCAGACTATTAGGTTTACCTGATAATAGAAGGTAATTTTTTATAATCATTAACGTCTGGAAGTTAGGCGGAAAGCTAGATGTGGACAAATCTCGATTGCCTAATAACGTTTACCTGAAACCTCGTTGACTTACTAGAGCAGTGGTTTAGTTGCCATACCCTTATCCCATTTTATATTAAAATAAACAAAATACGTATCTACTCTCCACTAAAAAGTTAAAAATAAATTATTTTTAACAAAAGAACAAAAACCGACTTCAAAACTAAACAAATCTAAACTAAAAAGTAGAAAATAAAACTTTTAAAAACTTAGTTAATTTTGAAGTGGGTGCCAGCCAAAGCAAAATAACTTTAAATAGATACATATTCGATTAATCTATCAATTTGTAAACATAATCAAAATACCGTTCGAAAGCCCATTGCAATGCAATGTAATCTGTCCGTCTTGGCTCCAAAATTAAATTAGTTCTTAACACATTCACTGCCGAGTCACGGCGCCGTGTATAGTGCGCGGGGCCGACTACACGGCGCCGTGTATTTCACCCACTATTTTTCTATGAGTCGGTACGGCTCCGGCTTTTGTGGCAAGCATACGTTAGTATCACGGTTATACGGGCAATACATCGATCGTGATAAAACTACAGTTGGATTTTTGTTTGCATGAGTGTTGTTGTTTTTGCGAACGATTATCATATACGCGTTTACCCGCCAAAATGAACACTAAACCTGGTCCTTCTAAACGTCGTAGTTCTTCGACTACTTCAAGAGTTAGTGCTAAAAAACATCAGAGCCAGGAAAGTTCCGATGATATCAGTGATTGTTCGAGTGAAAAGCTCTCCGAAGAATCTCCCGGTTACTGCACTGTGTGTTTTTGTGAAGCACATTCAGTTTAATATTGTATTTCCATTTGTCATTGATTCAAAGTTACTGTTTTTTTAATTATAGATGTATTGTTTTTTTCCCTAAACACAAAGTAAATACTTTTTAATCGATCTTAAACCCAAACTTAACAATTACACGGCGCCGTGTAATTGGCCTCACACTGTATCGGTGGCCAACTACACGGTGCCGTGTTTTTTATTTTTTTTTATTTAACGAGCCTATTTCCGATGTATAATTATATGGTAGTACAATTAAAGTAAATATATAACAATTTCAACAAGAAAAAAAATTGAACATTTTAGTGACATCACATGAAACCAAGTCGGCATTGAATGTGTTAAAAGTATTATTTTCTACTTTTTGAAGTGAAACTTCTTTATCGGCGTTGGAAAAAATTTAAGGTAACATTTTTCGGTTACGCGTTACATTTATCCGTTACGCGCCATCTTTCAGCCGAAGGTACGCACCCATACAGCCAAATAGATTACCTCGAAATGTATTAGTGCAAATAAAAAATAAATAAAATAAATACTTTTATTTCAGACATTTACAAAAATTATTTTGTGGAATATAAACAATATATTTCATATTTCAGTTACCATAATCTATTAATAACAAAAATATATAATAACGATAACAATGATAGTAATAATTCTATTACAATTAATGAAATGCTGTAATAATCTTAGCAGTAATAAGGTAAAATAAAATAATTGTATTATTTGTATTCATGTCTATGATAATAAAAGCCTTTTGTTAAACTTTATCTAATTTAACTTTATTTAACCAATTTCAATTTCTGTAAAGTTGCATTACAGTAGATCATTTTTCGAAAAATAAAGTCATAAAGAAGTTTCACTTCTTACTTGTGTACACTAGTACACGCACACATTTTTAGGGATTTTTACACAGTTGGGACTTGTTTAGTTTTGAAGTCTGTTTTTGTTTTTTGGTAAAAATAATTTCATAATCAATCTATGGTACGGGGAATCCTCTCTGCATCACAGATATTATAAATGGATCCATCACTTCATGTCAATGGCGATTCAAATGCCATCTACATGTAGATTAAATAATTAAGTATCATAATATGAAGGGAATGTCACAAGCTGTGGTATGTTTGGAAAAGTTTAGATACCTATCGCTACATTTTTTTATCTCCTTTCTCCTATTTATTCTAGTTTTTGGTATTTGTAAGGTAGGGCATTTGTTATTTTAAGGTAGGGCATTATGCCCCACAATGCCCCCCCCTAGCTACGGCCCTGGGAGTAACTTAGTCTACTTTTACTTCAGAAATTTTATTTATTTTAACTAGCGGAACCCGCAGCCTCGCTCGCGCTAATATCCAATCCATTTCCAGTTCCCCGTACTCCATTTTTTTTCGTCGATGTCAAAGAACACTAAATTTCGTTGTCTTATTTGCTTGTCTAGAAAGTATATTCGTTTGTCTTGATTTTCGACCCTTTTTTCATGTTTTTCTTCTAATATATAAAAAAAAATCCACTATTTTATTTATATTTTTAGTTACTTGATGTTACATTTTGCTCACTTTGGTGGATCGTTGTTTTATGTTCATCAACCTATTGTCGCGTAATATAGTGTGAACTCGTCATAATAGCACGCCTGTACCATGCCTAAGAACGGCGAATGTCAATTTTTAACTTATGTCAATTACATGACAGGAACAGTTTATTACAAATTCTAATGTGTTAGAGAGAGACAAAACACTTTCGGGAAAGGATTCGAAATTACTAGAAACATTTTGAATTTTCGATACTAGAATGTTCTAATATTTATGCATATAAAAAGGCCGGCAGCGTGTAGAGGGATCAGTTGACATCGAGTCGAAGTTGAGTGAAGATAAGAAGCGATACGAAATAGTGGAAAAGTGAAGAGTTAGTTAAAGTATTAGTGAAGAAGTATTGAGAAGGAGTATTGAGAAGAGAAATACAGTGTTCAGAGACTAGTGTTGTGTACAGACTGTGCTCGTGTTTTTAAATCATTAAAACAACTTTGGTACAAGAACGCTTATAATTTCCGATCCCGAACCCGTAGTACGTAACAATTGGTGTCAGAAGTGGGATCGGAAATGCCGTTAGTACCGAGGCACGAGAAGGAAGGCGTCACTACACGCGCAATGGCGGAGCAACAAAGGGAGGAATCTAGCCCTAGTTCTTCGAGTGGAGAGACCACTGCTCAACAGACCACCATGCCAGACATGAACGCCCTTCTGCAACAAATAACGTTCATGATGCAAGAGCAGACGCGCCGCCAGGAGGAACAGCTGCGCACTCTCCAAGAGGAGCAGGCTCGTCGCCAGGAGGAACAGCTGCGCGCACTCCAAGAAGAGCAGGCTCGCCGCGAAGAAGAACATGCGCGCCATCAGGAAGAACAGACACGCCGCCAAGAGGAGCAAGCCCGCCGTCAGGAAGAACAGATGCGCGCACCTCAGGAAGGTATCCACAAAGATGTCATTGCCGCTCTCCAACAAAATACGGAAAGGGTGGAAGCTGTCGAGAGGGATGTCGAGGGAATTAAGACGACACTAAGTGAGGCCTTGAAAAGGGTCGATAACTTAGAAAAACACGGAACACCGCGTAGTGTCGACACCAGTATATCAACAGCAAAGATCTTTAAAGTCCCCTACTTCGACGGTAAATCTTCTTGGGCTGCATTCAAAATCCAGTTTGAGACAATCAAGGAGACGAGCGGATGGACGGATGACGAGGCCCGATCTGCCCTTACCGTTGCACTTAGAGAAGAGGCTTTGAATGTATTGGAGGCTCTTTGTGCTAGCGACCCTAGCAGGAAGATCACATACAGTGAGCTATTAAGCTCTTTAGAGTCGCGGTATGGTGATAGTCATCTGGAACACGTGTACAGGGCTCAAATTAAAGACCGTACACAACGAGCCAATGAAACCCTGCAGCAATGGTCTATGGAGATTGAGAGGCTCGTTCGGAAGGCATATCAATCCTCGCCATCCACCATAGAAGCTATTCTTCTGCAGGCATTTGTGGACGGGATTCGCGACCCGGAGGTACGTGCCACGGTACGCTTAAGACACCATACCAGTCTCAAGGAAGCTGTAGCTCATGCTTTGGAGGTTGAAGCTGTTCGCCATGACACAAGAGCTTGGAAGGTGAGAGAAGTGGTCACTACGGAAGGATTATCCACCCGGAAGCGTCTTTTCAACCCAAGGTGCTACGAGTGTGGTGAGCGGGGCCATCTTAGAAGTAACTGCCCTAAAATAACGAACGTTCGGAGGCAGTCAGATGTGGCTGTATCTACTTCCGACCAGCCACCGGAAAACTAATTCCAGCCAGGGCTGCGGGGTGGGCGCTGGCCGGGGGATATACAACCCCACAAATAGAAGTAAAACAGACAGTGGACGGAAATACCTTAGTAATAAATGGCGCAATTAATGGAGTAGCATGTAAACTGACGCTGGATACCGGAGCATCACGAACCGTTATTAACAACCGATTGCTGAAACACATTGCGGACAATAATTTGCAGGACAGAAAGCATATCACTCTCATGACAGCCACCGGCCAGCGCATACCTGTTTGGGGGGAAAGGAAAATTGCTATCAAAATTGGGGACAACATCTATTGGCATAACGCAGTAATAGCAGATATCGTGGATGATTGCATCATTGGATTGGACTTTCTTCAAAATTATCAGTGTACGATTGACATGAAACATGGAGTTTTACGATTCAGAAATAGAGAAGTGCCGATAAGCGGTGGGATTCACGGAAAAGTTTGTTGTTTGAAAGACATCGCTCTTCCACCAAGATCGCAGACTCTAGTACCTGTCGCTTTACCTCAGAACAAGTCAGGCCGTCCATGGTCATGTGCTATTATAGAGAAGTTGGAAGATGAGAGCTCGTGGATCCCGGCAAGAGTTGTTGTAGGTAAAGCTTCGACATCTATGGTTCCAGTTCTGAATACCAGCAATTCTACTCAAACCATTCGAAGAGGCGAAGTTGTGGGAACTTGCGAAGAGATAGCCTGGTTAAGCAGGTGTGAACCGAAAGAGGAGGTGTTGAACAAGGATAAAGAGCAAGCGATGAAACTTTTGGAAGATTGTAAGGAAGACCTCACAAGTTCACAGAAGGCAAAAGCTGAAAATTTACTATACCAATATTCTGATTTATTCTCCAAACATGACGGCGATATTGGAAGAACCGGATTAGTGAAGCATAAAATCAATACTGAGGACGTAGCGCCTATTCGACAACGACCAAGACGAATTCCATGGGCTAAGGAAAAGGAAGTTGACGACATGATCCAGGACATGAGAAAGAATAACATCATCGAACACTCCACTAGTCCTTGGTGTTCGCCAGTGGTACTAGTAAGGAAGAAGGATGGATCTACAAGGTTTTGCATCGATTACCGCAGGCTCAACGATGTTACCAAAAAGGATTGCTATCCACTGCCTCGAATCGACGATACCCTAGACACCCTCAGCGGTATGAAATGGTTTTCAACTCTCGATTTGAAGAGTGGCTACTGGCAAGTGGACATGGACCCCGTGGATAAAGAGAAAACTGCATTTTCGACTGGAAAAGGGTTGTGGCAGTTTAAGGTTATGCCGTTCGGGCTATGCAATGCACCAGCCACATTCGAGAGATTGATGGAACGTGTACTCGCTGGATTACTAGGAGAAGCCTGCCTTGTTTATCTGGATGACATAATAATTGTGGGACGTGATTTCGAAGACCATCTTAAGAAACTCGAAGCAGTATTCGACAAACTAAGGGAAGCTAATTTAAAGTTGAGTCCGAAGAAGTGCTCATTCTTCAGGAAACAAGTGAATTACCTTGGGCACGTGGTTTCGGAAAACGGAGTAGAAACGGACCCGGGGAAAATCTACGCTGTAAAAGATTGGCCGACTCCTAAGGACAAGACACAAGTAAGGGCATTTCTAGGATTGTGCTCTTACTATCGACGCTTTGTAAAAGGGTTTTCTGACATCGCTAAACCACTCCACAAATTAACCGAAGAGAAGAGACCTTTTGTATGGGATAATAATTGCGAATTGGCCTTCCAAGAACTAAAGAAACATCTCTGCCAAACACCGATCCTTGGGTATCCTGACGTAAAGGGACAGTTTATTGTCGACACTGACGCCAGCAATATCGGTATTGGAGGTGTATTGTCCCAGCGGAAGGGTGATGAGGAAGTGGTCATCGCATATTTTAGTAAATCCCTATCTAAACCGGAGAAGAACTATTGTGTAACTCGAAGAGAGCTACTTGCTGTAGTCAAAACCTTACAGCACTTCAAGAAGTACTTGTTAGGTCGTAAGTTTTTGATTAGAACCGATCACGCTGCCTTGAAATGGGTATTGGAGTTCAAAGATCCTGAAGGACAGGTGGCACGATGGATTGAACAACTGCAAGAATTTCAGTTTGAAATAGAACATCGTGGGGGTAAAAATCACAACAACGCCGATGCACTATCTAGAAGACCATGTGAAGAAGACTGCAAGCATTGTCAAAGACAAGAGGCGAAGGAATTAGAGTCAATTAAAATTATTAGGACAGATTCGGTAGATGAACGTTGGAGCGATGATACCATGAAGAAAGCACAAGAAGAAGATCGAGACATACGACCCATTCTGGAATGGTTAAGGAGTGGTAGACCAAAACCTAAGTGGTCTGATATTGCTCAATACAGTACCGCTACAAAGAGTTTGTGGGCTCAATGGAAGAGTTTGCTGTTACACAATGGAGTGTTGTGCCGCAAATGGGAAACGACAAGAGGAAATGATAGCCATCTTCAATTAGTTGTACCTAAAATAAAAGTAGCCGAGGTACTTCGAGCTTATCATGATGGTTCTTCTGGTGGACATTTAGGGGTAAGAAGAACGCTGATCAAGATCAAGGCGCGATTTTACTGGTTGCATTGTCGAGAGGATGTCGAGGACTGGTGTCGGAAATGCGAACAATGTGCTTCCGTTAAGGGCCCGCAAACCAGAAGCCGAGGTGCAATGAAATTATACAACGTTGGGGCACCTTGGGAGAGAATCGCATTAGACGTAGCAGGACCATTTCCGATTACTGACTCTGGGAACCGATACATTTTAGTAGTAATGGACTATTTTACAAAATGGCCCGAAGCATTCGCCATACCAAATCAAGAAGCAGTAACTGTTGCTAACAAATTGGTAAAAGATGTATTTTGCAGATTTGGTATTCCATTAGAAATGCACAGTGATCAAGGAAGAAACTTCGAATCACAGGTGTTTCAAGAAGTGTGTAAAATCATGGGGGTGCATAAAACTAGAACTACGCCTTGTCACCCACAGTCCGATGGAATGGTAGAGAGATTCAATCAGACTTTAGAACGACATCTAGCCAAGGTTGTAGATAGTCATCAAAAAGATTGGGACGAGTATTTATCACTGTTTCTTCTATCTTATCGGACCGCCCTACACGAAAGCATTGCAATGACACCTGCCTTTGCCAATTTCGGAAGAGAACTACGGTTACCAGCGGATTTGTTAAGTGGTTGTCCACCAGATACCCCCAGTTGTATCACCGAATATGCCAGTGATCTAAGAGCGAAGATGATTGATGTTCACGAGCAGATACGAGATGCAGGGCTACAAGCAAGTGAACGCATGAAAACGCGCTACGACCGGAAGGCGACAGGAACGAAATTCGAGGAAGGCTCTTTGGTATGGCTGCATAACCCAGTGAGAAGAAAGGGTAAATCACCAAAGCTACAACCCAGTTGGGAGGGGCCTTATAAGGTTGTAACGAAAATTAACGACGTCACTTTCCGAATCCAACGTACGTCTAGAAGCCCGGCTAAAATCGTACATGTGGATCGATTGGCGAAATACCACGGCAACAACGATGCTCGAGACGAGCATAACTAAGGAGGGGGTAGTGTCGCGTAATATAGTGTGAACTCGTCATAATAGCACGCCTGTACCATGCCTAAGAACGGCGAATGTCAATTTTTAACTTATGTCAATTACATGACAGGAACAGTTTATTACAAATTCTAATGTGTTAGAGAGAGACAAAACACTTTCGGGAAAGGATTCGAAATTACTAGAAACATTTTGAATTTTCGATACTAGAATGTTCTAATATTTATGCATATAAAAAGGCCGGCAGCGTGTAGAGGGATCAGTTGACATCGAGTCGAAGTTGAGTGAAGATAAGAAGCGATACGAAATAGTGGAAAAGTGAAGAGTTAGTTAAAGTATTAGTGAAGAAGTATTGAGAAGGAGTATTGAGAAGAGAAATACAGTGTTCAGAGACTAGTGTTGTGTACAGACTGTGCTCGTGTTTTTAAATCATTAAAACAACTTTGGTACAAGAACGCTTATAATTTCCGATCCCGAACCCGTAGTACGTAACACTATTTTTGAATTAGTCCAGTCAAATTAGGTCTGAAATCAAAATTTGGTTTACAACTTTGCATTTTTGATATTATGTTGTAGTTTAAACGATACAAAAACATTGTGTAAAGGTTTTAGTGTCAGCAACCCCCGGCAAGAGTGCAAAAAATATGTCAATTTTTTTTTCACAATTACTCGAAAACTGTACAAATTAGACAAAAATGCTTAAATAAAAATTTGTAGAGCTTAAACTTTTACATAAAATATATATCATGGCTTTTTTCCTCCGGTCAAAATAAACCGCGTTACGGAGGTTTTAAGTTTCAGGGATGAACCGTGAACGGTAGGCTTGGCAGGTATCTCTACAACAGTGCTGTCGTCTGCATACCCATAGATACCGAGTATAAGCAGATACATTCAAATAGTTCATGTCATTCTCGCCTTCTTGGTAATTGAATCCAAAACTAATCCTTATTTGACTGGACTAAATGTTTTGAAGTGCGTTCATAATTTCTTCCATTGTTAAAGTTAAAAGCCGACTGTGTTTCATAGGCTTTGCTATGACAGTGTCTTAAATAGTTACGATCGTTCGAACTGCCAATGTAGTATGAACGCTAAACAGGCGGCGCTTTGTATAGATTTTCTCAGTAGCCTTGCAAGTTATATAATATATATGTAGCAATATACTCTATGCTTGCAAGTAAAGCATAACACGTCCGACAATTTTTATGTAATTTTTAGGCCTCATAGTTCATACGCATTATGCGGCTAACCGGAATGCGGCCAAACGTCCATCCAGCTAACCGCAGGATGCAGTTTTACTTGCGGCTAGCGACGGCCGACGGGTGACGGCCGACCGCAGCCGCAACCGGAGCGTGCGGTTCGCAACCGTTGTGGTTTGCGGTTAGATAAGATTCAATCCAAGATTATAATATTATATTATTTACTCGCGTTATATAAAAAAAAGAAACAGAAAAAGGTACTGAATGCATCCTTATTTACGAGCACGCGATTAAAGCAAGTATTTTGAATTATTTTTTGAAACATGTGCACCGTCAATGGCAGGCAACCGCAAAGTACCTAGCACTAGTGGTGTTGCTAATATATTAGTATTCGTTAAGAGATTAGTAATATTGAAAGATTAGTTAAGATATTATAATATTGCCAGACTATTTATATTAGGTAATATTGGGAAATATCGGTATTAACCCATCTATACCTAGCACTAACCGCGTAGTGTGTATAGAAACCGTCCGGCTAGCCGCCGTCGGGTCGCAACGCATAGAGCGACCGGAACGGTCGGCCGGCAGCCGCATCATAGTGCGTTTAAAAACTACTTTCTCATACATATTTTTAGTTGCGGCAACCGTCCGGCTAGGGATTACGTGAGTCTTTACTCTTTATACTTTTGAGACTGACAAAATACGATCGAGTTCGTTAGAAATGTAAACACTGGTGAACATTGTAATGCTATTCACTATATTTTGACTTTTTTGATTTGCAGTTAATTTCGGTACAAATCTCCAAGGTACGTTCATAGATCACCGAGTTTTATAGCAATAGTTATGTACATTAATAAGAACAACACACTATTTTTACGATAAAAACTTAAATTTGTGCCGAGTTGATGTGAATGTAATACCATGGGACCCTACCCTCGACTATTTCAATTTTTCAAAAAATATTGAATGTACTGATTTTTAGAATATTATTATATGTATAGATGTAGGGTTTTAACACATAATCATAACATACTATTGAAATAATGGTAGGAAATAGAAATAAAATAAACATTGAGGCAAACCAGATGTTATATTTGCAACATATTATTTACAAAACATAAGTCTAAGAGTTGGAGTTGGGACCACGACGACGGCCGAAGGTTTGGACAACATTGACGAATCTGGAAAAATAGAAAAGAAATTTTACAGTACAATAATTTTATCACTAATATTAATAGGCCAATACGAATGGAAATCAAATTGTATTGTGTGACAACTGCATAAAGTTAATTCAAATGGTTTTGTGATGTTAGTTTAGTTATAAAGAAGAAAGATTTGTATTTTTGTATGTAACGAATAAACTCAAAAAACTACTGGACTGATTTTAATGACATTTGGTATGTGTACCAATCTGTATCTGTGGATAGTCTAGAGCCTGAGAAAGGACATAGGCTACTTTTAAAGGCGAAAAAAAAGGGCTATAATGGGTTGAAATAAGGGATGGAAATTTGTATGGAAATTACGTCATTTTAAAGCTAGAAGCTTGAAACTTATTAATTAGGCTTTTGATTAGATATACATAAGTAAGACATTGAAAGTTTGTAAAAATTGTACGCTAAAGGGAGGTATGAACTAGGGTGAGTTGCTAGTATTCAATAATACTGAATTAAAAAATACATTTGTCAAAAAGTGATACCTATTTAAAAGTGACAAAGTGATATTAAAATAAATGTGATTTAGATATTTCTTGTTGATAAGATGAAGTCACATATATTTTAAGTCACTTATTTTGCCTCATTAAAATATTGATTCATGCATATGCAGGTTATTTTTTATAGAACAGAAATAATTTAAAATCAGCAATGCAGTAAAAGTTAAAAATACCCATGAACATTTATCCTTATAAAAAAATATAAATTCACCTTCTGTTGTATTGGATCCTGCGCTTAGCACGGCCAGTCTTCTTCTTCTTCTTTTGTTGTTTTTCAACCTTAGGGGTTTGCCCCTTCACCTTACCTGAAAATGGGATACAAATTAGTTACTATAAAATTATGATTTTGAATCTTCTTTTACTTAGGATTTTTTTTTGTGAATTATAATATAAAATTATACACAATATTAGTAGTAAAGCAACAATTTAAATTTCTTAAAAATGTAATAATTGTTTTAATTATACTTTTACATGATTTATTATTAAGATAATTGTTTTTAATAATTAAACTGAGGTTGAAAAAAAGCTATATTTACCAGCACGAGCCAGGGAACCGTGCACTTTACCACCAAGCAATGGCACTGTTAGGTCTAATTCTGTGCAAGACAATTCAGACACCAGGAGACCATCATCGAGAGGAGATCCACATGCTGACAAAGTGAACTCTTCATTTCCAATGTCAGAAAGGGCACAGATGCGCTCCTACAATTATTATTTTATAGAATGATAAATAAATATTCTGATAAGATACACATAAGTACCTCTTACCAATAAGTATTCAAGTCAATTATTCAATATAGTCAATAGTCATTTATCAATAACGAGAACAAAAATCTTCACTATAAATATTTAAATAATATCAAAAAAAAGAACTTTATTGAACACCGAAAGTAAAACTTAAAACCTCCTACCCACCTCTAATGAGGTACTCATTAGAGGTTATGTTGCAAGGCAATAACATGAAACATTTATACAGTAATAAAAATGTTTCAAGTGATTAAAAATTTACCTTAATCTGGGCAATGGATTCCTCTCCATTAACATCAAGAATGTGGGTAGACTGCCCTCTGATGTGCAACTGCATCTTGAGGTTTCTGAAAGAATATCATGAACATCTTGTTACGGCGTGGCCTTACTTTATTGATGAATAATAATATTTCGTAGACTTAACAGACAAATGAATAGCACAATAACATGGTTTTACCACAGAAAGTTAAAATTAACAAGTATTTGGTTAAATTAAATACGAATGCCCGAGTGAATTATTTAAAATAACACAAATGAACTAACCTATCAGCTATGTCTGACAATCGAAAGAAACAATCATGGCCGAACAGGAACCGGATATCTTTAACGACTCGGATAATTGTATAAACTTATTCGAGTAATTATAATATCTATAAAAAAGCATTGCGCTTGAAGAACTTTTTTTTTCTTAAATATAATATTAAATTGTACAATGATATACCTAAATATTTACAAAAAATAGGCTATAATTTTGAAATATTTTCATTACATGTTTTAAGTTATAGAGATTCTGGAAATATATATATATATATAAAGGCCAATATAATGTGGAAAGTAATCTGTATTTTTTAACAGAAACAATAACTTCTTATAAAACTTCCGTAAATTTTGATCTTAATCTTCTATATATATATATAAATGAATTGCTGTTCGTTAGTCTCGCTAAAACTCGAAAACGGTTGGACCGATTTGGCTAATTTTTGGTCTTGAAATATTTGTGGAAGTCCAGAGAAGGTTTAAAAGGTGAATAAATATGAAAAAAAAAAGTTTTGGTCTTTTATCTATCGATCGAGGCAGTACGAAGTCTGCCGGTCCGCTAGTGCGGTATCTAGACATGTACCTATATAATCTAAGGCCCACTATATGTCGTACAATATAAAAATGTTACACCGCTAAATCCAGTGGCTTTCAGTGATAACATAATTTTAAATTTATACTTGACGCGCATGAGAGTTTAAAATATGTATATTGGTTGGCTTACTAAATTTTTTCCTTATATGAGTAGGTTAAAAAACTGCTATCAATCATATTTTTTATAACTTTGCAATCTAACGTTACCTGAAATTTCAATTTTTCATGGTAATAAAAATACGGCATTATTGCGTAATTTTATTATATAAAAATATTATATAAAGTTAACATCATATACAATCTTCATTATATTTATTTAGAGTTGTAGGTGTAAACAACATAGTTTTGAAAACTCTTTATTTCTTTTGGTTAAATTAGCTGAGTAGATTCAAATTCCCGAACGTAGACCAAGTTAATGTTGGTTATCCTGTCATTACACATATGTGCTCGTGATTGGTTATAGTTTATACAAAAGCGGTTGAAATTGACAAGTTGCGGTCCGATAAAATGTTTTATCACATTTTGTGAAATATTATTTTGTGAAAGAATGATCAACTGGTCACTCGTTTCTGCGATATGAAATGGACAAATAAAGAATTTACCGTGATATCCGCTATTGACCATGTTGACGAAACCAATTCGACAATTTCTGTATATCCTCTTACATTTGGTAGTGACGATACTTGTTGCTGTCCAGAATGTGTATCGCCGATATAGTGTAAAAAAGTCCAACTTACCTAAAGAACAAGTGACTAAAAGGGACATTCTTACTTTATTAGAAAATGTGTCTAAAATTAAAAAGAAGCTGAAGCATTTAGTAGTGTTGGCAGACAGCAATGTTCATTCTATGAATGACTTGGCTCAGCTGGTCATTTGGAGTCTTGTAATTGGAGTACCATATATTAGTTTTCATGATATTACAGGTAAATATTGTTTTGTTGTTCACCATCAATTTAAACTTTGGAAAAAACATATGTATTTTTTTGATGAAATCATGCTATATTAAATATTTATTATTGAAATAAGTTCATGTTGTTTTTAACAGGTAATTTAAAGAAAAGAGAGGAGGAATTATTTTTAGAAATAGAGAAAAACAAAAAAGGCATTCCAGGATGTATTAAATGGGCCAATAAGCCTGATCTTAATGGTTATACAAACGGTATTCAGTCAAACACAATCTTTATAAATATATTTTCTTCCAACGATGGAAGACCAGCAATAGCACAATGTATAAAACTCATAGCCAAAGGTGAACTTAAATGCGAGAAAGATTCTGAAGAGTTTACTGTGCAAGAGTTTGGTGATACTCTTCA
This sequence comes from Boloria euphrosyne, assembly GCA_951802675.2. Lineage (NCBI taxonomy): Eukaryota > Metazoa > Arthropoda > Insecta > Lepidoptera > Nymphalidae > Boloria > Boloria euphrosyne. The sequence goes on along the minus strand of OX637879.1, from coordinate 4,366,489 downwards.
ACAAATTAGTCCAGCAGTGCCAGATCCTGATTTGGTCTTGTTTACTGGACCTTTATGTTGTACATTTGGCTTGTTACCTTGGCAAATAAGACTCACAGAATTTGTTCAGCTTTCTGCTGATAATAATTTAAACATAAACAGCTATTTAGGTGCTTTGTATAAATATAATAAATGTGATCAGAGGTTTGGAAAATAAAATACCAAACCCTAGGCCTAAGTCATAGTAAATAATAATTTATAATGTGATCAATTTTGAGATATCCATGAGGTGATTGATTAATGAAATAGAGCTTTTAAATTGTTACTATGCATAGTATAAAGACAATCATTCAATTACTAACATGCATTTGAACTTCCGATATAGTTTAATTTTTACAAAATACAATTTTTTATTGCAGTGATGTCAAAGTAAACAGATTGTCTCATGTAAAGAAACTATTTATTGTACAATATGAAAATAATTGTAGATAGTTGTTACATATTTGTAAAAATGAATATAAGTTATATGCTGATATATACTTTTGCTTTAATTACATCCTAATCTTATAAATATGGTAATTATCTTTTGAGTTAAATGTTATATTTTGTGTACTTTATATTTTAACATTGAAATCATTTAATTCAGCATTCGGTGTACTTTCACTATGATACAATACATGTTAGAGGTAAGAAAATGAAGTAACATTTCTCAGTAATAAAATTTATTGGAATTATTACATACTAATGCAAATTAAATATACACTAAGTATTTACATCTGAAGCAATCTATCCGCCACAGGAACCTGTAAGAAAATAAAAAAATAATAATATATCACAGTCTTTGTCACTTAGTCAATTAAGAATGCTCAATTTAACAATTCATATTGTAATATTATATATTTCTAATATTTTTATAATATTACATGTTAATATATTTTATAAGAATAAGTAAGTATTACATTTCGGATGTATCAAGTTAAACATTCTTAGTCAACAAATAATATACTTATAAAATACATTCCGAGTTAGCAATATGAAAAAAGTCTAGAGATCAATCACACAACAAATAGTAAATTAAAATTGTCTTCTTCACTGAAGCACGATGACTTTGGTTAAAAGTACTCGAAGTTGAATAATTGACTATAACAAGGGTTGATGTTTGACACACAACTATTGAAAAAATAATAAAACATACCAGCTGTGCGATTGTAACCTGCTGTTCATCGGCGATGGCGGGAGTGGCTGTCGTGGCGGTCGTACCTAGATCTTTCATACCTATCATATTTATCAACCCTATCATACTTGTCGTGAGCGGACCTATCATAAGATGACCTATCCCTATCATGTGAGCGTTTTCTCCTACGAGATCTGTCTTCGGATCGATCTCTACTTTTCCGTCGCCCGGAACGCGATTCGTAACTAATTGAGCGGGAACGTTTCGACCGTTTCCTCGGCCGGTCGTCGTCTGAGTGGTCCCTATACTTGTCTTTGGCCAAGTACTCGCGGCTTCTAGACTTATGTTTGTCGTAGTATTCATCTCGCTTCTTGGACTTGGGCTTTTCTAATTTCTCACACTCCTCCTGGTACTTGGATCTGGAATAGTGTTTGTCTGTCGATTTGTATTTCTCCTTTTTGTGTTTCTTAGATTTCTTTTGTGAATCGCTCGAGCTCGAGCTTTTGTGTTTGCGTTTCTTAGGTCGACTGTTTTCGACTTTTACAACTTCGGGTTCGCTCTCTGAAGACGATTTGCCCGGGCTTGAGGACGAATCGTCTTCGGAGTCGCTTGAACTCGAATTTGTACTTTCTTTACTAGGTTTGCTAGACTTTTGCGGACTTGGAGTATTATCGTGTTTATATTTTTTTGGCTTCTCTTCTTGGATGGTCTCTAGTTTTTTACCGTCAACTTTATCTGCAATTTTATTATTTAGTTTTTTATCTTTAGATGGTCGAGGCTCGGTTATTTTCTCTGGCGTTTCACTATCGACTGGCGGAGGCGTTGCCGACGATCCTAAGTAATTAAAGGCAAGTAAATAATAGGTAATTTATTATTATTCTTTTAACTTTTAACAATCATTTAAATTTCAGTACTAAACAACAATAACGTATTCTGAGAAAAGTAAATTTAGATTTAAACTGATAGATAGCTTATTCCGTTAAATACATTACACTTATCAAAATCAAAAGATATGCGATATGAAAATATAAATAAAAGTAGTGTAAAAATATGTTTATTATTTTCCTAACTTACGTGATCTCCGCGGTCGCTCTGGCGTATTATTTACGGGAGTCGCGACAACTTCTTCACTCTCTTTCAACTCCGCCTTCCTAACCTCTGCTTCAATCTCCCGCGATGTTCGTTCGAATTCTAATCTCTTGCGTTTTATAATTTCCTGGTGATATAATACTTTTTAAATCAATACATATAATAAAGTTAAGGCAGTGGTAGCCTAGTGGTAACGCGCTCGATTGTATAACCGAGTGATGCGGGATCAAATCCGGGTCTCGCACCTCTGATATTTTCATGTGCGAATCATTTCTATCATGATTACCACTTGTCTTACTGTGAAGGACAACATCGTGAGGAAACCTGCATGTCTGAGAAAACCTAACAAGTTTACGAAAGTCATGTGAAGTCCGCCAACACGCACTAGGCCAGCGCGGTGGACTATGGCCTGATCCCTCTTGCATTGAAGGGAGGCCCGCGCCCTGCAGTGGGACGTTAAAAAGTGCTGAAGAGAGATATAATAAAGTTATAGCGTTGTCCGTATAATGTAAAAACATTGAATATCTCTTAGAAAATTTTATTTAAATAGTCATCATTATCAATATAGAAAGTGGTCGAATACGGTTTTTAGAATTTTTGCTTGTCTGTCTGTGATTGCATCACGAGAAAACCATTAGAGAGATTTTGATAAAATTAGGTATGACGATAGCTGGTTGGTGATCCGGATCGACATACTTTTTACTGCGGGCAAATATTTTATTTCGGAGATTTTTATACTAAAATGTAACTAATCTATATATATAAAAATGAAACCCGTTTTCCGTTGTCACGACATAGCATGAAAACGGCTTGACCGATTTGGCTAATTTTGGTCTTAAATTATTTGTGGAAGTCCAGGGAAGGTTTTAAAGGTGAATAAATATGAAAGTTGTGCGGAAAAAAAGGAAATTAAAAAAAAACTTTATAACATTAATGGCGTTTGACGTATCATGTTACTACCGTTGCCATGGTGCGTGCAATGGTAATTAAATCAGCGAATACATACTGGGAGGTGCGAAGTAAATGTTGTTTTGCGAATGCGTAATAAAACATTTCACCAGGAGGAAAAGTTTATAAAAAATTTATATGTGGACAGAACAACGTCTGTCGGGTCCGCTAGTCTATAATATAATTACCTGAAGTTGTTGATCGGAAACGTCGTTTGGTTCGTCCCCGTCGCTATCATCGCTGCTCTCGTACGCGCCGAGTCCTGCGCATACATATGTACATACATCGATAATGTGGCGCTTTATATTTATATTATTGATAATGGCAATTACTTAAATAATTATATGTAACAATTAAGCACATTATATATTATGTCGTGTTTCGTAATTTAGTAATTTCTAAAAACGTCTTAACAACTATAATAAATTATTATGCGTTAAAATTAGCGCTCGAAGGATGATATATTGTTGTTTATAATATTATTGAGATATTCTTTTATATTTTACTTATAATATTAACTAATTAATAAAAATATTAGAAAAAAGAAAGAAACATTAAATATTATGTTTCTTTGATCTTTGAAGAAAGAAAAATATTTAGCACACAATTAAATTATGTACAATATTGAATTCAAATTCAAAATATTTTATTCAGCATGAAATTATTACAATTTTTTACTAAACGTCATGAGTCTACTGCTAGTTCGGAACGAAGATGCCGCTGACCTGAGAAGAACTGGCGAAAGAAACTCAGCGAAAATTATAATACCTAATGTGTTTGTTATCCAAAAATATAATATATGAACGTACGTCATGTTTAACCAACTATGAAATATATAAAAACTCTTCCTTTTCGACTACAATCAGGAAATCAGACATTAAATTATCCAACAACTTAGTAATTATTGAATGAAATATTATAAAACATAATGTATAACTGTCTATTTAATGGGTATTATTGACTCTTACACTTTATAGAATTAATGAAAATTATTATATGCTTATTCTTACCGATCGCATTCCATTAACCAGATAAATTCCAATAGTAATCAATAACGACATCACTGAAATAAACTTAAAAGAAACACTATTTGTCCATTTTTTTATATTTCTTGAATAATTAAACTTTTTTTAATAATGTCGATATTAAAGTGTCGATGATTAAGGATGATGGGCAAAATATTTGTATTGGGAAGGTACCTATACAATAATATTTTTAGAGATGTTTCTATAAATACTTTATCGAAATTAATCAAAGTTCAAAAAATAAGACACTGTTGTGTTACATACCGTAGGTATTTATTTGAATTTTTTTTTTGGTTGATTTTATTTTTATTATCTTATCTCTTTTGCACTCTGAGATTTTAGTACGGGACAATTTGTATGATTGAAGTAACATAGACTTATCGATAAAAATATTTATATTATCCGTGTCTCGCACCTCTGATATTTTCATGTGCGAATCATTTTCTAACATGATCACCACTTGTCTAACGGTGAAGGAAAACATCGTGTGGAATCCTGCATGTCTGAGGAAACCTAGCAAGTTTTCGAAAGACATGTGAAAGATATAGGCCAGCGCGGTGGACTATGGCCTGATCCCCCTTGTATTAGTGGGAGGCCCGTTCCCAGCTGTGGGACGTTAAAAAGGGCTGATTACATTACACAATAATGTATTACATTACACAATATGTTTAATGACAAAACCTTAACACAGCTTGCATTAATTAATTATCTATTATAGGTACCTACATATCATAAAATTCTGAAGCAAATCTGTAAAATAAATATATTTTGCAAAATCTTATCTTTATTTAAATAGCTATTATTAACGATACAGAGGTCGAATGTTCAGTTTTTATACATATTTTTTCTGTCTGACAGACAGACGAAAAATTTTAAAAGTCGAATCGAACTGTATTTTGATAAGAATGACCAATGATATTCTAACAATAGATATGTTGTGAGCGCGCAATCGTGAAGACTCGAAAACGTCCTAATTGGGACGTATTGCCTTTAGTCTGTGTCACGCATGGCAACGAGTGGTACGCTGCTACAAAATTAAAAAAAAAATGCCATCCTGTGTATTTAGGAAATGCACCAATTATGATACCAAAGTTTATAAAACACAAGGGATCTCATACCACATATAAGAACGCAGTATACTTCGATTTATTAATATATTTCAATTATTTGCCTAATATTCTGATATGTCATCGGTCGCTAGACTAATGTTTGTTTACATTGACGCGCAATTGACAACACTAGCTGTCTCTTTTTTTCTTATTGATTTTATCGACTATCCCCTTTCTATCATTTTGACATGTACCTTGAATGAAAAGTGTGTATGTGTGCTGCGCGGAACACTTTTTTCGGTTGTTTATACTCCATGCGCTGTAGCATGGTGCGGGTGACAGTTTCAGTAACGTTTCATTTCACTCTTGAAAATTGCCGCGATTTACAAATTATGACTTAGTATTTCAGCTGTACCACATTCGTAATATATTAAATCATTATTTACTGTAGTAAATTAAATTAAACCCAACCAGAATGTTCTAGTCTGCAAATAAAATGTAATGAAAAGAAAAATTAAGCAAAGTGCTATGCGCATAACGTAACGCCATAGACGTAAGCTAGTGATGGGATGTACTGCTACGATAGATAGTCGATGTTTTTTTATAATAAAAAACGTAAATTGGGAGTAGTTCAATTATAGTCTATACTTATATTAATGAAACAACAGAACATATATAAAAAAATGATTTTATTCGTCTAAACTCATATCAAGCTCTCTGGCCTGACTACTAAAAACAGTTTTTTTTGTATGCTTAGGCATCGCAATAACAACAAAATCAACAAACTTTAGCAAATAAAGCAAAAAAATAACTTGAACACCGGGGAAGCTGCGGGTACTGCTAGTTTTATATAAGAACAAAGATATTATTATGTAGCCATAAAATATATTTATTGAAGTTTATACACGTAGTTACACTGCGCAACTGAATAACACAGTAATTTTCATAACACTAAAAATGAGAATTTGATTTATGCTGCGAGTATCGTTAGCGATAAAAATGAATTGCATAACGTCACATCCCTAGTCATGTGGCAATGACAGATGACAACGTCATATAGGAAACTGTCACCCGCACCATGCTACAGCGCACATAGTATAGTGAGCGTATAACATATCTGTCTATTAAAATATCATTGAGAATGACTATTTCAATACATTTTCATAAAAATAATGAATGTACACAATCGACTAAGTTAGAATTTAATTATCTACTTAATTATAATTGTTTTTGTGTAGTGCCCGTTTTTATAAGAAAAAATATATATTTTTTTAATTTATCTCATTAAATTGAAAAAAAATAGTAATATTATATTATAAAATATCAAACCATTAATTTGATTAAATGACGAGGTCATAATTTTAATTTCATAAAGTCAAGGTAATAAGTTATAACGTTATGATGAAATATTGCTATATCATAATCAGTTAAAGTATAACGTCATACTTCAACAAAATGGTGTTGTAAATTGTAATATATTATTATTATTAATAATAATAATAGGTATCTTGTATTTTTCCATAATTTTAAGTTGTACAGCTCTCCATTTAAGATACGATAAAAAAAGTCAAAAAGATTTAAAATCGTGTAAATGGATGTAAAATAATCTTAGTCTCGATAAGTGACATATCACATACTATACGTAACTAATTGTAAAGTAATCACGACTTGAAACTTTTTCATTCAGTGATGTTCATATTAATTATTATATTGGGAAAATATTGTACACATAAAAAATATTACAGTTCCTATTTTTATTTATGGCAATTTCTGCGGACGTAAACTAAGTATATTTGTTAAAACTAAGCGAAGATATAAAAGTAAACTTTCCATCAAAGTTACGGGTAAAATTAATAATACAGATACTAGGTTTAATATTTTATTTGACTTATTTATTGACTTACTTTATTAAATAAGTCCAATTGAAAAATGTATATTTAACGTAAATATTTGGAAATATTTTTTCAATCTACTACTGTTTTTTTACCAAAATATGTAAAAACAGTCTTACAATGTTTGGGTCCAAATCAACATAGCAATAATATAGCAGAATAATAAATAAAGTAAAATTACACCATGAGGAGAAAATAATGAGAAATAATATTCTTGTGAATTTAGACCAGAAGTGAGCTTTTTTTAAAAAAAACAAGCATACTAAATCGACCTCAATTTACTTTAAGTATCTGAAAAGGCTAAAACACAATTTAACTAACTGAAAAGACAACTAATCTACCAACAATGATATTTTTAGAAACAAACCGGCAGAGTAACAACCTAATAATGCTACCACGATAAGTGTCAAGATAGAACTACCCCCCGATGCCAGTTATGCATCGACTTTTATAGTTTTTTCCCCACTCCAACATCCTCTTTTCTGTTCATATTCCACACGGCCTTTCCTGACAGGAGACCGTCCTCGGGCTCCTTCAACTTCTAATCTTGGGGTTCAGAACCTCGACATCGAAAACCTGAGTGACGCCAGGAGCTATAGACATCACACTCATCATCTGCTGCCATATAAACAGAAAAACACCAGACAAAAAAAAAACAAAAAGTGCATTTCTAAAATTTGCGTGTCTATATAAAGGTTTCAATTTGATTCATTCGTGGGCTAAGCTCACCTAGCATTACCTAAGCACAATGGATGTGAAACAAACAGATATCTGTACCAATTACCCGGGGCAGGACCCGTCGGGGGAGTGCGCCCTCACGACTCGCCAGAGAACCATGTCATAGCTTTACGTGTGTAAATCAGTACCTATAAAAGCATGTTTCAACCCAACCTAACCACAAATATACGTTACCTAGCATAACCTAAGCACAGTGGATGTAAAACAAACAGATATCTGTACCAATTACCCGGGGCAGGACCCGTCGGGGGAGTGCGCCCTCACGACTCGCCAGAGAACCATGTCATAGCTTTGCGTGTGTAAATCAGTACCTATAAAAGCGTGTTTCAATCCAACCTACCCCCAAATATACGTTTAATGTTTGCTGCAAAAACATATGCAACGGTCAACTCATAGTATGATCACTGCTCCAGGACGACATGTCTGAGTAACCTCCAAGACACTGTCCGAGCTCACACACATTAATCTTAAGCTACACAAGGTATGTCCCATATACTAGGATCGCATGTCTGAGCGCACTCCAAGACAGCATCCAATAATATGAAACCGTACCCCACTTGAAGTGTATCTGTCGGCCAGGATAGCATAACCGAGTACATAGACCTGCGAGACATGCTACCCCCGACCGCAAAATACATCTTCCCTTGAATGTGTCAACCCCCATGAGAAAACACAAAATAAGCATCTTATACATACACAGTAAAAAAAACATTTTTACAGTTAACATTTCTATAAAGGCCTGGCAATTGGCATAAAGCACAGCACCTACTATAACACAGATCGCGACTACCGCCACGCTCATGCCGAGGACTACAATCTACATCGGCGACTTTCACTGCGATTTCGCTGGTTGTCTGATAAAATAAAAATACGATCGATCTAAAAATAACCGTTAATTCAAGTAACCTAATTTACTAATTTAAGACTGACCACCAAAACAAAACTAAACTATACACAGCGACCAACACAAAACACGAATTACCAAAATCAATGAAAATACACCAAAATCACGATAACCTCCGATAAAAACTTTTAAACAAAAACAACCGACAAATAGCACACGCTTAACAAAAGTAGTGGGCGAAACAGGGCCTATCCCACTTCTGATCTTGTGAATTTAGACCAGAAGTGAGCTTTTTTTAAAAAAAACAAGCATACTAAATCGACCTCAATTTACTTTAAGTATCTGAAAAGGCTAAAACACAATTTAACTAACTGAAAAGACAACTAATCTACCAACAATGATATTTTTAGAAACAAACCGGCAGAGTAACAACCTAATAATGCTACCACGATAAGTGTCAAGATAGAACTACCCCCCGATGCCAGTTATGCATCGACTTTTATAGTTTTTTCCCCACTCCAACATCCTCTTTTCTGTTCATATTCCACAATATATTATATTTTCCATCCTTTTGACGACTCGTTTGGCTCAGTGGGTAGCGACCCTACTTTCTGCGCCAGCGGTCGCGGGTTCGAGTCCCGCTGGGGGCATTCATTTGTTGAGCACGAATGTTTGTACTCCAGTCATGGGTGTTTATATTTATAATATGCATGTATTTAAAATTTATATATGTGGTATATCAACTATCTGGTATCCGTAACACAAGCACGTAACGTAGCTTCCCACGGAACTAGATAGCGCTATTGTAATAATGTCCCAACATATTTATTTATTTAATTATTTATTTATCCTCCTCCTTATATTAAATAGTACATAGTATGGTAACAAAAAAATTTACGTTCAAGTTTTCATAAACCAGTGTAATGGCATATAAGTGACAGAGACAGAGCTATAGGGTTAACAAACGAGACAAAACTCTATTAATTAGGCCGAGTGAAGCGAGTCCTAATTAAGATGTTTATCTATTAATTATAATAATGATTATTTTTTATTAGGCCGAGCGAAGCGAGTCCTAATTAAGATATTTATTTATTATAATTATTATTATTTTTTATAAAGAAAAGCTTTTGTATACTGTTAGTAAAACTATATAAAGAAACTAGCAGTTCCCGCGGCTCCGCCCGCTTTCTTATCACTACTAAAACCGGGATTGGTAGTAGAAGGATGAAAATTTTGGGTTATATAAGTATGACATGATGCTAAATCATAAAAAGTAAAAAATATAAATTTGGTCTAAAAATAAAAATAAAATATCTGGAAAGGGCCACCCTTATCACTTAGGGGAATAAAAAATAGCCTACGACCTATTCTCAGACGTACCAAACATGCACAATTTTTTTTATAAAAATCGGTCCAGCCGTTTTGGACGAACTCGATTACAAAAACTGTAATTTTTATATATTAGAGATTGGATGTAGTAAAATATTCTAACTTAGTTGAATCTGTACTTTATGGTCTGATTTTGTTTGGCATTTTTATCAACTTTTAAAATGTAGATTTTAACAAACAAACAAAAACCGACTTCCAAACTAAACGAATCTAAACTAAAAAGTAGAAAACAATACTTTTAAGAACTTAGTTAATTTTGAAGTCCAAACTGTTGAGGAGTTGTACCTTCCATCATCAGTAACGGTACGTGACTCAAATATCCGGATAGCCTATTAAAGATCCCGCCGATGTTAATTTGCTCCTAAGAATTGAAGAGTTCCGTTTCTTTGGCATGGATCTCATGATCAGAACCACAATCTTATCGAATTACCCTTGAAGTACATCCTTTCCAATTAAAAAAGAATCATTAAAATTGGTTAGCGTGATATTGAGTTATTCGTCCATTTGTCGCGCACATACTTAATGCAAGACTTATATGGTTTTCTCATGGAAGCTATTGTAAGAACTGGAAAATATTAAAATGGGACTACACGGGAAGCACCACCTTTCAGATATAAAAAAAAACATCAGAATCCTTTCATCCAGTCGGAAGCTAACAAACATTAAAAATAAAATACAGACGAATTGAGAACCTCCTCCTTTTTGGAAGTCGTTTGAAAAGTAGTTATAGTGACATAACTACAATAGTTGAGCATGTGGTCTCGCAAAGTTGTTTTTAGAAATTGATATGTTCTATAATCTCGTATCATGTAAATGTAATTTTGCTAAGTTACTGTAGCAACGCACCGCGGTTTCACCCGCGTAGTTCAAGTTCCCGGGAGAATACGAGGGTAAAATATAGGTTACGTTATTCGCTAACAATGTAATTTTGAATTAGTAAAAGAAATTTTGAAATCGGTCCAGTAGTTTTTGAGGACAGGACAGTATGTTCAAACTGCTACATTTTTTTACTTTTAGAATATTTATAACCGTCATAACTTCTAAACGAAAAGTCCGATCCGCCTAATTTAAAGGGGAATTTACACGTACATAATCAACCTTAATTATCAAACCATTTATATGGATAAGGATTACTATCATGAGACCAATATCACCACTATTCGATTTCACCCGTATTTAACCTTAATAATTTAAACAAAAACTGTCATTGTGGCTTAACTGTAATAGTTAGACATATGCCACCGTGGACTTTTTTGTGAGCAATCATGAGTACTATTAATATATAGAACATTATTTTATATATTATCAATAGATTTCGCAGCGCACGCGGAATAATGACTTTTACAACATTTTAATACCTTGGGTTACATTGTTTAATTTTAAGTAGGGATCTCAAATTTTTTTGAAAATATAATATAGCCTGTTACTCAGGAAAGATGCAGCTTTCTAATAGTGAAAGAATTTTTAAAATCGGTCCAGTAGTTTTTGAGTTTATTCGTTACATACAAAAATACTAATCTTTCCTCTTTATAATAATTAGTATAGAAATATAGATAAACAATTGGTCTGAAAAACGTTGATTAATTAAAAATACTTCATGAGTTGAGATTTTGGTTCACTAAAATGGAAAACAATCGAAAACTTCTTATGGAAAAGTACAATATAAGAACGAATCAAATACCTCTACAAAATACGCAAATTTTGAAGATAAAAGTACATAAGCACGATTTTTTTATTTTATTTTTCCACAACTTAAAGACAGCACTTGTAGAACAAAATTTATGTATTTAATTCAATTCAAATATACAAAAAAATATAATTATTTTACAGCTCCTAATATATACCGGACTGTTAGATTTTCGTGCGAATGAAATAACGCTCTACAAAGCCGAAATTAGATATAATATTTATTGCCGTGTACTATACTACTAACGCCATCTATTAGAAAGCCAAAGAGTCAACATGGCTGTAACATTATTACCCGTTAGGAAAAGTACGCGAGTCCTCACAAAGCTCAGGCTTTTGCTAGTTCGGGCCAGCGAAGGGAGCCGTAACACTATCCCACAGCCTGAGCATTTTGTGGTATACTTTACTGAAAAACTATCACGCCTATAGATTTGTGCTTTAACATAGTAATTTAACTTCATGTCAGATGTGTTATCTGTCAAAAAATATATAATTTTATAACCATTAATAACTTTGTGTTCATTGGATAGAATATTATTGTATTACTAACGCCATCTGTTAGAAAACGAAAGAGTTAACATACGCGAGCCCTCACAAAGCTCAGCTTTTTGCTAGTATGTACCAACATATTTATAGGAGATTCTTATGTATCATGAAGGTCACATCATAAAAAACATGATTTGTCATATTATGAACCCTAGAATAAGTATAATTAAGGTTCTTTATTGCACGACAGTTTGATGACATAATAAAATAAAAGAGAGAGAGAGAGAGAGAAAGTGAGAAAGAGACTGCACTCACCGAGTCCGCTGGCGATAGAACTGAGCGCCTTGGACCTGCTCGCCTTCAACGCGTTGATTCGCGACGCTTTTACCATACAAATAAAAGCAAGATTAATCAGTTTTCTTATATATTTTTGTGGGTCGTGATCTGAAACGAAACTTGATTAGCCATTATTTGTTAGAGTCGTCGCGGCTACGTTAAAGGATACCTTGTGCGCTGTTATACCGCGCCAGCTCTTCTTGGCTCACCGTTTGGATCTCGTGGTCCGTCACCTCGAGCAGGATCTCCGTCAGCGAGCGACGGACTGCTATCATCTGTGCCAACAAACAAAAAATAAATATTATGTTGGAATATATATAAATATTATTACACACAGCGCCATCTAGTTCCGTGGTAAGCTACGAGGCTTGTGTTACGGATACCAGATAGTTAATACACTACACAACATGTATTACTTTAAATACATACATAAAATAAATAAACGCGGGTTCGATCGCGCTAGGAGCATTCATTTGTTGATCACAAATGTTTGTATTTTAGTCACAGGTTTATATTTATAATATGTATGCATTTAAAGTGATATATGTACAAAATATCTGTCTGGTATCCGTAACACAAGCCTCATAGCTTACTATGAAACGAGATGGCGCTTTGTTTAATAATAGCAAGTTAAAATATAAATGCAGCACTGACCACTTCTTGCATAATCTCGTCCCGCGTCTTCTTGAGCAGCGGCGACGTGCCCGCGCTGCGCTCCTCCACCGCGCCCGGCTGCGAGTCCTCCGAGTCGGAGTCCTAACACACATTATCACACATATCTAATACATACCTTTAAACGAGCAATTCTGGTATATATATATATATATATATATATATATATATATATATATATATATATATATATATATATATATATATATATATATATATATATATATATATATATATATATATATATATATATCACGGAAACGGCTCCAACGATTTTCATGAAATTTAGCATGCAGGGGGTTTCGGGGGCGATAAATCGATCTAGCTTTTATTTCTAGAAAACGTTATTTTATCAATATTTTCAGGCAGTGAAAAACAAGCTACAATACCATTAGAATACGAAGGTAAATTTCGCTATCATCCACAAGATTATAATAGATCAGATTGATTGACAAAACGGAAACCGGGCAGTCTCTAACCAGAAGTCCTCGGTTCGAATCCAGGTGTTTCCAGTCCGCTCGGTTCGAATCCAGGTGTTTCCTGTCCGATTATTATTTAATTTTTTATTTTTTTCCAAAAAAAAACCGAGCGAAGCTCGGTCGCCTGATATTATATTGATTAAATAACTACATATAAATAAAATTGAAGTGTCTGTTTTTAAATTTCAAATTAAATGCTTTTCACTAAAAACATTTGAAAGTATAATAAAATATATTTTTTTGTATAATATAGTATATTTTTTTTCTGTCTGTCTGTTCGTTCCGGCCGATCTCTGAAACGGTTGGACCGATTTTGACGGGCCTTTCACTCGAAAATAGCTAATGTTATAAAGAGTAATTTAGGCTACTTATATTTCATTAGAAAATTATAAACACCGTTTAATTTATTTTACTTATGACAAGCAAAACGGGCCGGGTTTGCTATACCTCGTTCGCGTTAAGAATGCAGTAAGTGACACATTGTTTAACGGCCTAGCAACGCCCCTTAACCAATTAAATCTTCTCAAATTAGAAAGCCGCATCCACAGTGACCAGTTGAAGGCATAGACATTTCGAACGCAACATTGTGCCTGTCCTTTGATTGTTCATAAATTAAATTTTTAAAATGAATACCTCACCTATTCGTCAAAATATCATAATAATCATCATAATCAGCCCTTTTTAACGTCCCACTGCTGGGCACGGGCCTCCCTCAGTACGAGGGGGATCAGGCCATAGTCCACCGCGCTGGCCTAGTGCGTGCTGGCGGACTGAGCATGTCTTACGAAAACTTGCTAGGTTTTCTCAGACATGCAGGTTTCCTCACGATGTTTTCCTTCACCGTAAGACAAGTGGTAATCATGATAGAAATGATACGCACATGAAAATATCAGAGGTGCGAGACCCGGATTTGAACCCGCATCACTCAGTTATACAAGCGACGCGTTACCGCTGGGCTACCACTGCCTGCTGGGCTACCACTGCCGCTGCTGTCAAAATATGTGGTTCGGTAATTCACCGGAGAAAGAAATCTAATTTACAATGTTTTCAAATTCTTTAAACAGTGTGATTTAAATTCGACTGCGGACAGCATGCACCTTTACCCTGTACTTGCACTGACAACTTACTGCATTCTTAACGCGAACATACTTTAGTATACAGTAAAAACCTGAGTAGAATCTTTAAATTGAACATTTTTTGGAATATAATCATCATATTCAGAGACCACCATAAACACAATAAAAACATCTGCAAGGATTCTTATGAAAGGGTCTAGCCGGATAAGCATAACGAATCTGCCCCCAAATGGGAACCTTTATCGAACCTTATGTTTTAATATCTACTTGATTTATAAATACGATTGATGTACATATCGCGACCAGATTCCGTTTTGAACATGAGATATGGGAAAAAATAACTTTTCGCATGACTATTTTTCAAGGTAATATATCTCAAAAACTGATTACGTTAGAGAAGTGAGACTAACGCGAGGCTTTAGGTAACATTGCATACTATATCATATATTTTTTATGAATTTTTAGAACCATTTTTTTCTAAAAAAAATGAAAAAATAAACAAAAAATATTTTTTATTTTTGTGTTTTCTGAGACTTACAATCACAGAAATAATATATGTTGTGCTCCTTTATGTGCACTATTACTCATAAAAATCACGTACGAAAAAAGTTGGTGTAACACTTCGAAAAAAAATTAAATGTGATGTACGCCCTATACTACACCGTTGTAGTATAAGGCCCACAACAATGCACAAGGCACCAACTTATTTTAGAACATAGGTAATCATTTTTAAAAGATAGAATAATTGTTCAGAAAGAGAAGAAAAGACAACCAGTATACATTTATAGTATTAACACCACTTTTATTCCTTTACGTGTATAATCAAAATATAAGAAACAAAAAATATAAACAATCGTCATTGGTGTAATAAATTTCAACTCGAATACTTTTAGTTGCAAATAATTTGCGTAGACCACACCAGAACGCACAATTTAGGACAAAGTACGTCCTTATGACAAATAATAAATAATAAATAGCTGCTGTATGAGAACAGCGTCCTACTAAGCTGTTGTCATTGGGGCAAGAACAGCAATAACGGAGAATATTTTTGTAATCACATGCCTTGATTTTACTTCACATTGAAATGGAATTTCAATATAATCACCATTCATATGAATGGTACTCGTAAAATCACTATCACTAAGTACAACTATGCAAAGTCTATCGTATTTACATTCACTATATATCCGATGGTAATAATTACAACAATATTATATGTTATTGCTGTTATTGCCCCAATGACAACTGCTGCTGTTCTCATATAGCAATTCCCGCGGCTCCGCCCGCGTTCTAATAATTATTAAACTTGGTCTAAAAATTAAGAAGGGTTCCGTTTTTTTCCTTTTTAGGTACAGAACCCTAAAAACCAAAAAAATATGGAGAAGCCACCCATATCACCTAGGGGATTAAAAAATAGTCTAAGACTTATCCTGAGACCTACCAAATATACACAGACAATTTCATTAAAATCGTCCAAGCTGTTTAGGAGGAGTTCGAAAACAAACACTGTGACACTATAAGATATTTATATATTAGAAGAAGATTTGTCATAAGGACGAACTTTATACAAAATTGTGCGTTCTGGTAAGGTCTACCTCAATTATTTGTTTTTAAAAGTATTCGGGTTGAAATTACAACAATGACGATTGTTTATATTTTTTGTTTCTTATATTTTGATTATACACGTAAAAAAATAAAAGTGGTGTTAATAATAAAAAATGAATACTTGTTGTCTTTTCTTCTATTTATGAACAATTATTCCATGTTTTAAAAATTACTAAATTTAAAATTACCTATGTTCTAAAATAAGTTGGTGCCTTGTGCATTGTTGTGGGCCTTATACTACAACGGTGTAGTATAGGGCGTATATCACATTTAATTTTTTTTCGACGTGTTACACCAACTTTTTTCGTACGTGATTTTTATGAGTAATAGTGCACATAAAGGAGCACAACATATATTATTTCTGTGATTGTAAGTCTCAGAAAACACAAAAATAAAAAATATTTTTTGTTTATTTTTTCATTTTTTTTAGAAAAAAATGGTTCTAAAAATTCATAAAAAATATATGATATAGTATGCAATGTAACCTAAAGCCTCGCGTTAGTCTCACTTCTCTAACGTAATCAGTTTTTGAGATATATTACCTTGAAAAATAGTCATGCGAAAAGTTATTTTTTCCCATATCTCATGTTCAAAACGGAATCTGATCGCGATATGTACATCAATCGTATTTATAAATCAAGTAGATATTAAAACATAAAGTTCGATAAAGGTTCCCATTTGGGGGCAGATTCGTTATGCTTATCCGGCTAGACCCTTTGTTATAAATGGCTCACATACCAAATCTGTCTGGGTCTAAAATACAGATTACTTTTTATTTAGGGAACATATCTTTTGAGAAATCTTACAAATTTGCTCTTCGCAGGCAGCATGGGTTGCCCACCAGCCTCAGCTTTTAACCTCTCCAACTCTTCTTCTTCTAACCTCTTCTTCTCTAACTCCGCCTCTTCTCGCGCCTTCTTCTCTTGTTCCCGTTCTATTGCTTTCTGCTTTTCTCGTTCCATTTTTTCTAATCCTGTAATGATTGGATAGGCGTTACATTTTTTCCGTTATGGTGTCCCTGCCAATATATACTATAACTTAGTTTAGTTATTGCTAGTTTTAGTTTTCTTATAGTCTATAAGGAACTGTCCAAGTCGATTGTTGTTTTTGCTGTATTGCAAACAGTATAAACATACTATACAACAACCGGTAGTAGACTCGTGACGTTCAGTATAAATTTTTAATAATTTCAGGCTGAATAAAATAAATTTGAATTTGAAAATTTTAATATAGGCACCTTTTAAGTGTGAGGACTTGTGGAGGAATTGGACAATATTTTTATAATAATACTCAAATAATTATTAAAACTTCATTGTTTTTAAGCATATATACATCAATACGTACAATCAATAAGTAAGACAAAATAATATTGTATCTTCTCTTGATACAAAAAAGCTAATTGACTTGCAAAATAAGGTATCAATATATATTTTAAAATTAAAAAAAAGGTAAAAACTAAAAAGTATACTTTCTTACCTTCTCTAATCCAGGCGGGTAGTTGCCTTCTCTTGGCGGCGTCGATGGTGGACGTCGCCATTGGAGTTGGCATCACTATTGGTTCTATCACTGGCGGGATCATTGGGGGCTTGTCTCTGGAACAAGTCATGCTTAAATACAATGTAACATTAATATTTCATTAATTTTCTTCTAATAATTAATTTTCTTCCTTAGACTTAGGCAAATATTTGATTGTTATACATATGAAAATGTTTTCGGATTTTTTTCCTAAAAATCTAAGTAAATCCGAATCCGAAAAATTAGTTTTATTGAAATTTTCTTCTCTTAATTAAACATTCATATATTAGATATGCAGATTATAACGGTTCTTAATATTATTAATATATAATTTTACCAGAACAATTTCATAAGCAAAGAATGTACTGGCCCTTTTGTATATAGGCTAAGAAAAATTAGTATTGATCTCCATAAAAACTATCCCAGTTTCTAAAACTATCTTCTTCAAGTCTGTTCAGTGGATTTTTATTTTATCTTTTACAAACAAACATACAAAAATACATATTTTATCTCTAATTTAAGACGAAGGTTTATGCCTGTACTCATAGTCACTTAATGAACCATTAAGTTGTTCTTTAAAATTAAGATTCTCGACTTAATGGTTCATTATGTGACTATGAGTGCGGCGGTTAGTGTTAATATCATATGAAACAAAAATTGATTTAATATACATAATAAGATTAAAACATTTTAAATTATCGGCAAAACTGAAAATATTTTTAATCTCTCCGTCGCGTCGTGGACAACGTCAACCTTAACCTATATGTAACGAAGTACTATAAGTCGAAATTAAACCATATTTAAATTGACATTCGTTTAGATTGTTCATAACAAGAATTCCTCAGTCAACAAAGACCTTTCGTGTGGAGGTTTCATTGCTTCAATTAACATATATAATATAATGGAGTTCATTTTACAGCTTCGAATACTACTACTACTACGTATCACGTAACTTATGTATTCTTTACGTTATTTAAAAATTTTCACAACGCGACACTGGCAGAATGTATTGCGTCTGTAAACGCAATCCCAAGCCATCTACGTTAAAAAAAAAAAATTCAGGCAATGTTGTATTTGAAAATCATTTGTTCAAATCACTTATATTTCGGTTTTCAATTTCCTAAGTTATATATAGCAAATACCTATCTACCTATCTACAATTATGTCGATTCACAAAATATAAGAGTCTGTTCGGTAGGATGATCGTCGTGGCATAAAATGGAACTAGACATCTGTCAAATTTGTCGTATTGTTTAAATTGTATTTTTCATTGTAAAATCATGTCGAAAAGAGGAAAATCTTTATAATTAAAACGATAATTATATATTATACGGTTCCGCCAAAAAGAAAAAGTAGCAAAACACAACAACAACAAAACAATAAACAATGCAGCGCCCTCCAATCTTACGACGATCATCCTACCGAACAGACTCTATGTGCCTGTAAATGGATTTTTAAAGTCTTGGTATAAAAGAAATGGAACAAAACAAACGAGTCGAATTGAGAACCTCCACCTTTTGAAGTCGGTTGAAATTGTAAACATTATGAGACCGAATTTTCGTATCAATTTAATCGCTGATCAAACCGATACAATAAATATTATAGGATAATACAAAACATGAAGCAAAATTGTTATTTTAAATTAATTCTACTAAAATACTTTATATAATTTAATATTAAATACTAATATCACTAATTACCTTTGGGATCTACTCCTGGTTGGTTTGCTATCCCTGTTCTTGCTCTTAGAGCGCCTCTCGCGACTGCGACCGCTTCTATCATTTTCCGCTTGAGGAGCTGTCCAATACCCGTTTTGGAAGGTGGGGCCTGACACCGTTCCCGTTGTATATCTGAAATTAAAACACTTTTTTTAGACTAGCACTAGCATTTCGCGCGGCTCTGCCCACGTTCGAAAGACCGAAAACCAAGACGTTATATTTTACATAGATTTACTATATTAAAACCTGCACCGAAGCACGCTGCATCTTAAAGAATAAGTTTCATTTCTATCTGTTTTGCAATTAACGCAATTGGAGCGAACAAAAAAACGTCTCGCTATTTATTAGTACCTACCTATAGACTTTTTGTGTATAGAATATCTACTAATTTAGGTTATTTGGACTAATCTGTACAAACGATAACCATATATTTTTCAGAAAAAAATTAATCTATGCTATTCCAGACTATATTATAATGATTTTCACAGTTCATGCGTATTGCCGTGATTGAGTAGGTAACAAAAATCCACCCATCCATACTCACAACACACATTTATAATATTAGTATGGATTTTTGGATATAGTAGAATCATTGTGAGTTATACATAGTTTAGTTACTGGTGCACAGGAAATTTTGCAAATTCACCATCTAGTAGACAAAGTGCAGTTACATAATGCATAAGTATGCTTAAGTATAGCTCAAACAGGCTTTTACTAATTGAGGGTACTTGACCTATCATGTTAAGCAGACCTTTGTTTCAATAAATTATTCAACTATTTAACCTATAAAGAAGCATTGTCCCAGTATTTAAGACAGGTAATGTAAAGTATCAAATAAATTAGGACATTTGTGTTTTTTTAAAGGTACAAAAAGTATTTTACCCAAGCAAAAATCTAACATCCAGCTTCCTACATAACATAATGCCTAATGCACTGTTAAGTAATGTGATATTGATGACATAAAGGTGTTTATTTTAAAAGAATTTGCTTTATCTACTTTATGTGGAAAACATTAATCTCATTTGGTGTCATATAATAAGATTAAATGGTTTACTGAAATGCTGAATAAATTATTAAATTACTCATATATATATATATATATATATATATATATATATATATATATATATATATATATATATATATATATATATATATATATATATATATATATATATATATGTATTTACTTAATACTAGTGACTACTTACTTACATACTTTTAATTTAGCCTGGGTTTTTCCCATGTACCTTTTAATGGTTAATATGGACTATAACTAGAACTAATGTATTAATATTACTTATTATAACTAATATATTATTATATAGACTGTATATTAGTAACCCATTCAAACTTTCATCATCCCATGATTTTAAATTTATCCATTTCATGAAGCAAATATTGTTTTTTATTTTAATAATAGTTTAAGCCCTTCTTAACATTCCACTGTCGGGCATAAACCTCCCTTTAATAAAAGGGGAATTAAACCATAGCCCACCACTCTCGTCAAGTGTGGCTTTCAGATAAGTATGTTTTCTCACAATGTTTTTCTTCACCAATAAACAAGTGGTAATAATGTTAGAAATTACCCACACATGAGAATATCAGAGGTGCAAGACACATATTTGAACTCACTTCATTCAGTTAACCAAGTGAGTGCATTACCACTGGGCTACCACTGACTAGTAATAGTACTTTAGGTCCTACTCAAAAGTATATATAACAAGCTGTATCATAATAAATATTAATTTCGCAAGAGAAGCTAGAAATATAATTTAAATTCATACAATCAGATCTTCAATACTATTTTGCTAACATAATTTCCACTTGAAAAGTACAATAATACCAACATAATTGACTAAATTTTATAAGAATTTATAATCCTAAATAAATGAAAAAGTTATTTTAGTTTATATTGAGTGAATTACTTCTTTAATTTAATCAAAATATTATAGCATTATAGAGCTGTTAGTTCTTAATACTTCAAAAGCAATGAACACTAAAACAAAAAAACATAATACACTCAACTTTTCATACATCATTTTTGTAGTATTTTTCAACTTTTATACTTTCGAGTTTCAAACTGGGTCAAAGCATACTTAAGTTAAACTGCATATGAATTGATATCAAGTCTTTTGTATTCTGAGCAGAGCATTTTATAAAAGGTGCAGAACAAAAGACACTTGACAATTTTTTGTATGTTTATTGTGGCATTTGGGGACAGAATTTAGTACCTACATCTATCAAGCTTATATATAGTCGCTTTTTGTATAAACTTGCTCTTATCTTCGCTTCATGTTTCTTTTTATTGAACATGGTTTAATTTATAACAAACTATAAAAAAATACAGACAAATTTAGAACCTCCTTGTTTTTGGAAGTTGGTCGAAAACTATATGCTATTCCAGGCTATAATGTCCCTATGCCATTTCATTCCGATCTCATCAGCTGTATTTGTGTGATTAGATAACAAATGTGTATAACAGTTTGTAAATTGAGTAACAACATTTCTAATATTCATGGGATTATGTAATAAAGGACTCACCCAGGTAATTGAGCAGTTCCTTCTGGTACAGGGTAACCATCCATAATTGGTGCCATAGCTATTGCTGGATCTTCACCCAACTTTGGATCCACAGGTCCTGCTCCTGGCCAACCCCATCCTAATAACGATTTACAAAATTTTATATAAAAACAACCATAAATAGTTTTATTGTACTAATGTATAGTATAATTTAACAGTATAAAGTAGAATTTTCTTTCTCAAATTGTATGGGTTTACAATCTCTTAAAGTACTAATTAATATGTATAATCTTTTGGGCAATATGTAGGAATTAATTAACTAGATAATGCCAGTATCAAAACATACTTTTGATATGTTTGAATAAAAATTATAAAATAATGTCTTGTATACCCCATTGGTTCCAAGAGCCTCCCCAAGTGTTTGGTGATGCATTCCAATCTGGATCAGGAGTAACAGGTGCTTCACAATTAGCGTCCGGGTTTTCTACTTCCATAGGCGCTTCGCCCTCTTCCACATCGGGCTTCGCTGGTGGTCCAGTCACAACAGTAGCTTCTTTCATGGCAATCCATTGTTGTGCTAGCGCGGCCCAATCTACTTGACTAGAATCTATATTTTGATATGCAGTGGGATTTAAGGCCCATTGTGTGGGATATGCAGAATTTGCGGCATCTTTCCCAGAAAACATAGTTTAAAATTTCTAGTTTTGTACATGCACTTCAATAATTTATATATGATCAACGATTCTATTTCCATTAAATTTTTATAAAAAGAGGTTTTGCATACAACATAATCACAGAAAAAATGTTAATAGCGATCTATATTTTTTAACCACACTTCATTTCAATACGAATCAGGGGCATTCATCTTAGTACTTATAATTTGGAAACTCAAATTTGTGAAAGTTTTCCACCTTACTATGTAGATGGCAGGGTAAACTACAATTGAACGAACTAGATGTCACTACTGAGACCAGATGAGATGAGAATTTTATAATTTTAATTTTTAAATGTCCGCCGTTGATGTGTCGTGTGTGATAGGTACTTTAAAAATTTATAATTTTCCCCAAAGTAAGTGCCAAGTATTGTGTTTTATCGTTAGGATGAGCTTATGTTCCGCCGATAAATTCATATCTGTGATCTCAATATATCGCAATTTTGTAGTTAGTAGAACTTGAGTTCGGACACGTTTCTGCCGTTTTGATCTTTTTATGCAAGATTTTTCTTTATTTTTGGTGTGCTCATCAAGAAGTTCAAGCCCCAATTATGCCATCAGACAAGCAATGCTGCGTTCCTGGATGTAAGGAGACTGAAGGTACCTATGTCAGATATATGAACTACTTTTTTTACTCCATATAAATATAACCCAAAGTTTAGAACTTCATAAAAGTAATTGCCTTAAATAGTAATAGCTGCCAACTTACTGCACCTACAGCTTATTTTAAATTAATTTTAACAAACACATAAATTATTGAATATAACTGTTTTCTTATTCTTGTATTATTAGGTACAAGTCATGATTATGATTGTTATGGTACGTATTCTATTTTTGTCTTATTTAGTTTATTCCTATGCAAATTTTCATAATCCAGTCCATAATAATTGTATATTAAGATACTAAAATCAATTAAAAACACCAAACCTTAACTTGATTGCTGTATAGCATTCGAAACGTCAGGAACCAAAAATCAAGATAAATCAGCAACAGAATATTATAGTCTTAATTCAATACTTTTCATGTTCAATACGTTTCTGCTCAAATATCTTTAATATTAAGTTAGAAAAATAGTAGTAAAGAGTTCCAAATTTTAAGCATTTCAACTTTTAGGTGTTCATCAAGTGCTTCATTCATACTTCTTTACTAATATTATTAACAGATTTTTTTTAGTATATCATGTAAATGCTACTCTAAAAATTTAGATCAGGACTGGAAAGGTTATAAAATATTTTTTTGTGAGAGAAATCTGAAACTACTCTTGTCACATATTTATACTTTTAACCTTAGAATAATAACACCTAACTAACCATAGTTTAGAAAGTAACTAGTTGAAACCTTTTCATTGTAGAATATATTAAATTATTGTTTCATAATATTATTAGTATTATTATATTATTTATAATAATTTGTTCCTCACATTGGGCTGTTTCTACTAATGTTCTAATAAGTTTTTCTTTTTAGATCCCAACTATCTAACCAATTATTTGCCACATGCATCTATTGCCAAACAAAAAGAAAGTATTGGTAAATATAATATTATAGGTACTTAATTATAAAAATAATCCACTAAAAAAAATGTGAAGCAGTTTGAAGTTTTGCAGTCAGATTTTAGATTTTCATAATAATATGTTAAAGTAAAAATTATTGTAAATTACATACCTATATATTATTATTTGCAGACCATGGGGCTTTTTCATCATCATACAAGCCCCTAAGTAATACTAATAGGAACCAGCAAAATCTTGGTAAGCAAGTAAATATTTTTTTATTTTGAGGATGTGTTTATGAATGTAGAAACTTGGGTATGGTGCCCAAAAAAGGACTATAAGATTTAATAAATAGTTAAATTTTTCAAGATGTCTTGTTTTTATTTCTATAGAAAAACGGAAGACAGCAAGAAAAATTACGTCGTCGAGGAGATCTATAGGGAGGCCTATGTGTAGCAGTGGACGTGTTGTTGCTGAGATGATGATGATGAAGATCATGGTAAGCAAGCAATTAATATTTTCAATCCGACGAGCAATTAATATTTTCATCCATGTAGAAACATAGTTGGGGTTAATACTTTCTGTGATAAATTTTTACAGGAGAGCAGAGAGCAGCCGGGACATCGACGCAGAGCAGAGAGCAGCCGCGACATCGACGTAAGAATCTTCACTCAAGAACCAAAGGAATAGTAAATATATATGAACCAGCAACAACATCATGGTAAGTAAGCAAATAGGTGTTTATCCATGTACAAACATAGTTGGGGTTGATTACTGTGATAAGTACCTGCATTAAACTAAGTCTTATTTTCACAGGGGAGCACAGACAGCCAGTGTATCAACACAAGAATCTTTATTCTAAAGAACCAGAGGAATAGTCAATGTACCAATAATCAGCAAAATCATGGTAAGCTAATAATATTTTTAATTCCTGTTCATCCATTTAGAAATATAGTCGGGGTAGAAATACACCGTGTTAAGTAGCATAAAAACTACATTTAGATCTAGTGACAAATGTGCTTATAAAAGACAAAGACAACAGCTGCTACATAAAAAGTTTGATTTGGGCACCTATGACCTACATACTATAAGAAGTAGCAGATGGTTTATTTACTAAGTCTTATTTTTATTTTTACAGGAGAGCTGAGAGCAGTGGGGAAAACAACTATAATGAAGACCCTGGCAACCGGGGCAATAGATTAATCCCTAGTGTTCATTTAATTAAGGATTAATCTGATGCCCCTGTAACCAACATCAACAAACCACATCAATTCAAAGAAAAGCAAATGTAATGAAAGTAAAATTAATGTCTTTAATATTAAGCCATACTAACATATTATGTTGTGCTCATGAATGAATTCCCTCAGCAGAACTCGAACCCGCGACCGCTGGTCTAGTCAGTAGAGTCACTACAAACTGAGTCGAACTTATTATGCAAATGAAAGTTAAATATTTTTTTTATGTCCTTTATGTTATTAATATACTAATGACTCGACCTCGCTTCGCTCAGGTCATTATATCGTTTATATGTTAATTTATATGTTTACTTTGTTAACCAACTGTCACTATCCCAAAATTTCATCAAAATCTGTCCAGTGGTTTTAGAGTGATTTGGTCACAGACAGACAGGCAAATTGTAAAAAATTCGACCTCTGTATTGTTAAATTGATTTATAAACAAAATATTTAATTTATAGATTCAAATAAGTTAGAATTTTGTTAAATGTAATAGATTCATTTTACTCATTGTTTATCTTATTTTTTAATTAGATGTATAAATATTATCTTTGTTTTAGTTGTTTAATTCTCTTTTTCTTTCTTCTGTTTCTTATTTGTTTTTGTTATATGTGAAAACTTGATTGGTTTAATATGTCATTGGTTTATGTAATGTTTTCTTATTATTTATTTAATATTGTGCTATTTGTGGCATATGCCATAAATAAAAAGGAGAACTGTTATCCTCGTACGACAAAAGAGACTACCAGACCTTCTATGTTGACAAAACTATAAAATAAGTAATGTATATACATAATATATTTGTTTCTGTATTTAATATTGTTTACTGTAAATGTTTTTTGATCATAAAATATTATAATTACCATTATTAGCATGTGTAAAACTAGTGAAACGATTGTAAAGAATTTCCAACTTTGTAAAGTCTACTACTAAGTATATATTTGAATTTTATTGTTATAAGAATTATTAATGTTCAAATAAATTATAATACATCATATATTTTTTTTATTTTTACCCTTTGTGCCTAAGATAAAATATTAATGAACAATAATATAAATATATAGGTATATATAGCTACGTATATTCTACCCCCCTGCCCCTAGAAGTTTTCGAACTTACTAAATAGATGGCGCTTTTTAAGCATTTCCAGTTTCGACGGCGAAGTTGTACCTCTATTTATATATGTAGCAATATACTCTATGATACGAATACAGTCACAGACAGATCACACAGCACACTTCACAGAGCGACACAAAGCTTTTTTTTATTTTAGTGCATAGATTAAAAATATATCTATAGATAAAATAAAAATATAGACTAGTAGTATTTATGACGAAAGGTGTATATAAAAAATTAAAACACATAATTTCTATAAAATGTTACATTTATATTATAATTATTAATCATTTAAAGGAAATGGTTTACTAATAATCATTTATGTTTAAATAAGTTACTTGGTACTTAAGCTACTCTACGCTAGATGGCAGCGTAATTACTAATTACATGAATAATTCAGCTGTCTTTTTAAACATTGATTTTTTGTAGTTTAATTTTGTTTTTATGGATAATAATGTCACAGATCACATTAATCAAAGAATATATTGCTACATATATAAAGCATTTATATTATTTATACAAGTAGATACTTAGATACAGATACATCGTCCCATACAAATATGTTGGAGAGCACAAATTCGGGCTATTTTTCGGGATATTTGTGTACAATGATATTTTCATTGTTTGTGTATAATATTTTGCTGGGAATAATTGGGAAGATTTATAGGCGCAATATTTCGCTTTACATCACTAAGAATATTTTATAAAACAATAATTTATAATACGCCTTGTAGGGATTTACCTAAATGAAGTTTTCTTTTGTTAAATTAAAACAACTTTTTCTTTTTTCCAATTAGATACTACATAATACATTCTAAATTCTAATTGATAACTTTTTAAGCAAATAAACACTAGGTATATACATATTGAGTTACATTTTAATTACCACAATTATATAAGTAGATATTATTGAAAATCAGCGTGTCTATTTTACTGAGTCTTCCAGATTAACCAAAATAATATGCTGACGTTAAACAAATGCCAGGTTTTTGTTATACCTTATGTAGGTGTATTGTATTGGTTTAAGGTATTTAAGTATTTGGTAGATAACTAAATGTAATAGAAAGTAGTAATTATTAATCTGACTAAATGAACAAGAATGTTTAAAATATATTAGTCACGGCACGTTAATATCCAATATCCATGGACAGTGTTTGACAATCGGATTTTACTCGTAAAGTAATTTTAACTACTGATTATTAAATTTGGACAATTATAATATACGTTACGAAGATTTATACTCACTGAAAACATAATAAAAGCTTCTGCAGACAAAGGAATTAAATATGCGACTTAACTGATTTAATAGATTTTTTACTAGAGATTGGTGGTTGGGTAACGGTTTAAAATAATAAGGACTTATACGGTATTTGTGCATAGCAATCAATAGCTTTCCAATTACCGCTTTATAATTGCCCATTTTCTAAAGTATTAAAATGGATATACTTAGTATGTTATTCTTAAGAGATATACATAATATGCCATCGCGGACTTTTTTGTAGACAATTTAAGGTGTACGGTGTACAAAATACTGTAATACATAATTTTGATCTATCTCGTAGAGTTCAGCCAGCGTTTGCAATATAAGCGCAAAAAATGTGTTTATTTAGGACATCACAATAGAAACCTCTAAAATTAATTATCTATAAATAGTGTTTCTCTACTATATTGTGAATTTATTATACATATAAACCTTTCTCTTGAGTCCAACAAAGTCCAAAATCCCCATCCCCAATCCCCATCAAAATCTGTTGCGTAGTTTTAAAGATCTAAGCATACATAGGGACAGACAGACAGCGAGGTGACTTTGTTTTATACTAAGTAGTGATGATGATGATAGTGATGATGATGGCGATGTTACGTAGTGATGTTTATTATTATGTGAATAGTATAGATTAAATGTGTATAAGGTTGTATTTGACGACCTAAGCTGCTCTAGACTGAAATGAAGACAGACAGCAGCTATCATATGGCGTTTTAAAAATATTAATATATGTGAAGAGACTGATTAGCCCGATTAAGAAAATAATAATATAAATAATATAATGTATGCACTACGAACGTCTAGTCTTATCTAGTTTAGTGATAACAAATTTAATTGTTTTACTTTTATTGATTCACTTGACTTTTATTTTATTTATTTTTTTACTCATTTTACGTCTAGATATTTTATATATTTTTATTCTTCAAATGTCTCTCTTCCTGAAACTATGTAATAGTGACGTTAATCACTGATTACACTGAATTAGGTTAACCCTTCGCTTTGAATAAATAAGTGAATATTATGTTGGAATATTAACACGCAGCACCATCTAGTTCCAGAGTGAGCTAGGAGGCTTGTGTTATGGATACCAGATTGTTGATACACTTCACCTGTATAGCTTTAATTTAATAGGTATTTTATATAGGTAAACTTCCGTGATTGGCGTACAAACATTTGTGCTCAAAAATGTGTGCCCCCAGCGGGACTAGAACCCGCGACTTTTACTACAAACTGAACCAAATAGTAGAAAAGTGTCATCAAAGTAGTTTCAGATTAAAAAAAGTTATTTGATGCTGATTGTAGAGCAAGTCTTAAAAACCCAATAGTTTTATTTTGTTATATATATTTCATATAATGTACTCATACATATGTATATAAAATAAAAGAGATTTCTTATTTAAAATATTAATTTATTATCCAGTTTTCACACCATAGCAGTCATTAGCAAACATAAAATTCTCTTCACAACATTCACACTCCTCTTATATTAATTTAGACAGTGAGCTTTATCACATATTTAAAGTGACAAACATTGTATACTTAACCTATCACTATGAACACGTACGCAACAAAAGTCTTTTTATGAACTTATTGAACACTAAATTTAACTTAAAGCTAATAATGGTTCTTCTGGGTCATGTTTTAAGCTATGATATTTCGAATTGCTCTTTTTCCACTGTTCTTTTTTATGTAGAGATTTTTGTTTTGTCATTTCCAATTTCGCTTTAGCTTTCGATTGTTTCTTTGGGGAGCTCAATTCGTCAAGCTGTTCTAGCGTTTCAATTATATTTTTAGGTTTGCTTGCTACGTTTCTGGTTTCTTCACTGATTTCATCAAGAGTGCCGTTTTTGTTTGCATACACTACAACATAATGAGAGTAAGCCGTATTTGAAGGCGCGTTTATGTCGGCGAAATCTCTGAAATTAGCAAACTGGTCTTGATTGTAATTTGGGCGTGGGTTGGCAATGTAACCGACGTTCAGAGATGGTCTTCCATGACCGTTATTGTAGTAAGAATCATAATCATCACCATATTCTCCATCTTCTTCGTTTTGTGCGAAGAAAGTCCCTCCTCTAATAATACCAAAATTTCCAGAGCCCAAAACGCTAGTGCTTGCATCCACTAACGGTTCTGAGGCGGGAGCGCTTTGTTTTCCAAAGCCTTCGTGAGGTTTATAGCCGCCAAAAAGAGGATAATTTAATAAGGATCTATATGAGTTAGGCCGCTGACTATAGGCTCTTTCTTGACTGTCGAAGTCTAGTCGAAAATGATTGGACTGTCGTGGTTCAAACAGATTAGCGAATGTTGGAAAGAAAGTTTGCGAGTCACCAATCACTTCAATAGAGTGATCGCTTTGATCAGCGGCTCCTGTAGCGTCGCTGGCTGTGTGGTGGAGACTAGGTGGTGCTGCTACCGCTTCTGATACGATTTCGGACGATTCTGCTTTAAGGTCTGTGTCATCTGAAAAAACAAAAAAATCGGCATAAATAATAAGAATGATCAATAGAGATATTAAAATAAATATGTGTCGAAAATATGCATTAAATTTATTTATAAGTGTGACACATAATTTATTTATTTTTATGATTTTAAAAGAAAAAGGCTAAAATAGTAGTGTAGCCACAATTCAATGTTATTGCATTTTCGTCTAAGTAAATTATGCAGTAGGCAACATTACGTTAATTATACTTGTAAATGAAATTTTACAGTTTGTAGGCGTAGTTGAAGTGATGTGAAGCATGAATAACATTGGAATTGTCTAATAATGATATACCAACAATTATTCTTATTAAGAATGTATGTATATATATGTTTGGTACTTAAAGGCTTCAAGTGCGAGTGAACTAAGAAGTCGTATCAAGTACGTTCTTCCTGTTCGAATAAGTAATGTGATGTGAGGTAATAGAGGAAAGCTAACGTGAGATAATTTCCGTGTTTGTTTTGTTTGGAAATACTGTCAAGTCTTGATTTTGTGGTTTCAACTAAGTATATAGTTGCAATATTATAAATGTTGAAAATAATGTTCCTTGTGGTCTATTTGCATTATAATTTATAAGTTAAAACATAAATGCATCTCATTAATACTCTTATTTTTAGTAACGATACGTAAATACCGACTTTTTAAATTTAAAAATGTAAAGCTCTTCTTTAGTTGTTTCGCAATAATATTCAACATTAGCAACCCCGGCCCACTTCGCTGGGCGTAAGTTAAATAAATTAAACGGTTTTTATAATTTTCTAATAAAATAAAAGTAGCCTAAGTTACTCTCTATATAACATTAGCTATCTGCGAGTGAAAGTCCCGTCAAAATCGGTCCAGCCGTCGCTTTAGCCGGAACAAGCGGACAGACGGACAGATAGGTAAAATTTTTAAAAATGCAATTTTTGCTATAAGTTTCTATGTATACTTTCATATGCATTTAGTGAAAAGCTATTAATTAGAAATTAAAAACAGATACTTGAATTTTATTTAAATGTACCTACTGATTAAGTACATTAAGTCCATTGTAAATTTTCGATTTCTTAAAATCTAAAAAGATTTCATACAAATTAATAAACTTAAAGCTGCAACTTCTAACTTTTAAAATTATGTCTAAAGGGTTTCAAAGTTAATTTAAAGTATTTTTAAAGAATTTAAAATGTATCCATACTGTTACGTGATTTGATTACATATGTACGATGTACATTTGTCGCACTTTCCGGCCGACTGGCGAGACGCTTAGTGGAGAAAACGAACATTATGTCACATAAGTGAAATGCACTCGATATATTACCTATAATGATTTCTTGATTACTATACCTTAGCCGTATGCCCTAGTTTTGTCTTAGTAGGTCGTTTAAGTGATTACCTGTAATGATAAGTATATAGTGCTACCTATTTCCCTAATTTTGTTTAATATTATTATTATAATAAAATTTGAAGTTTTATCACAAACGTTCTATTGTTTTCAAAACTAAAAAATTCCAAAGCTTTGTTAATCGCTGCGAAAGTTTATTGACTTGAAACTATGCCAAAGGTCTCAAATCTGACACTGTTGTAGGAAGGTTTCATCTTTCATCTTTTCTTTCTTTCAGTTATGTGACAATATGTTTCTATCAAATTCATTGGATGTGTTTTTAACCCGAGTCACCTTCGACCTACTATCCCAATTATTTAAATATTTACATTTTTTGAAAACGAATCAATTTCGACATGGTGTCGTAGGTCAGGAGAAAGCTTAGGTAATAGAATGAAGATTGGTCTAACGTATTTCAAATACGTGACCGCGCAGTACAATTAAGTATAAAATTTTGATCACGTATTCAATGAATCACTGTTATGGTTAATTGGCTTATGTAATATACTGAATATTTTGTATTTTAATGTTATTTCATGGAAATGTTGTAATACAGTTTCTATTAAGCAAAATAGTTACAATTTGTTTACATTTAAATTTGTTCAAAGTTAGAGGATAACATCTAATAAGACTATTGCGCAAATAGTAAATTATTCTCTTATTAAAGGAATTTGCATCATCTAAAATCTACGGATCCGCCAATCTTCTGTCTTTGTAGAATAATATACAATTACGCTGCAAAGTATGAAGTACACCTCACAGAGCAAAGGTTGGATACTTTAATGAGGGAGATTCGATCGTACGTACTACGATTTAAAAATGTTTAGATTTACCATTATTCAATAATATTACAAAATCATAAAATTTCAGTTGGAATTCAAATGAAGTTTGGATTGATTATATTACTGATTATATATTGTCTATATTGTCTACTATTGATTATATATTGTCGTCTTTATTTAATAAAGCAAAATTATTTCTCTTTTTCTTCATTTATACGCAAACCATATTGACATAATTGGCTAAAGTTTTTACAAACATTACTTTGTCTAAATACTCTAATCTAAGATTGAAATGAGATGTTTTTATACGTATTTCCACGTATGCTATGAAATAATTCTATGAGTAAGAGATAACTAAAATGAAAGCAGTTTTTCTAAAAAAGGCTAAGTCGGACATCTGTGACAAAAATATTTTTGTTACTTGTTTTGAACCAGCTAAGTGAGGGAAATCTATGTAGGCTTAGAACATAAAATGCAGTAATATGTTGTTATGGCCGTAAAAATGAGTTACAGAGATTGTATATCAGATGATTATGAAATTTTTGCATGTCTTTATTAAATCTTTTTAAAGAATTAACAGATTGTTTTTATAGAAACAGTTAAATAAGCCTGAAATAAATAATGAAATAATGAAAATATTACAAATATACGTAAGAAAATTTTTGTTGAGAAAGAGATTTTATATAAAGCTTAGACTTATGAGTAGGTAATATTCGAATAGTTAATATCTCCACATAATTATTCTATGTAGTAGAAGGCAGTTATTTTCTAAGTAATCGCTTCCTCCTTAAGAATTGCGCTGTTTTCCTGACAGCCTCGGGCTAACAACAGGTATTGTGCTCAATACAAGTAAGTAAATTATTATCTTGTATCCGCTACCTCGTGGGACTAAATACCGGTTGTATTTAAATATCTTTCAAAAGTACCATCAAAATCAACTCAGGTTAATTGATTTTTGGAAATTTTATATTTTATGCAACAATTAAGTTTTTGACGCGAAAATTAATATTATTGTCGTTACACGATTTTCGATTAAAAGTAAATGGCACCAGTTCTTTAACATAATATAATATGAATTTGTAACCAAATCGAGCTATCAAAAGTAAGTATAAATGAGTAAGAGAATGCGCCCTAAATATTACTTCTTTTTAGGTTTTATCTGTTTTAAGAATAATAATTAAATATTGTATTGATACGTAATAATATGTTTAAAAAACATTTTTATTTTTTCATTCTATAAGTACCTATGTATATTTATGTAATAAAAAAGTATTTATATTGGCAACACATTCAGTCATATTTATCTTCTTGATACGAATATTAATGGCAAGTGTCTATTACTTAACAGCCCATCTTGAAAAATAGCCACTTGACGAAATCTGGAGCGTGTCATCGATTGCGTAGAGAAGATGTCAACGTAATGGCACGTAATGTTTCCGACGAGTACGTTATACAGCGCACACGAAGCTTTCGCCACCTCTAAAGCTTTGGATAGACTTTATATATTTTAATTGTTGGTAGGTATATGAATGTAAATATTTTATTATATTTCCAATTTATTATTAAATGCAGTTTGTTTTTAAATCAAATTTCCTAAAAAGGAGATTTTAAATATTTTACAATTATCATTATGCAATGCATAGTTATGTTACTGATAATATAATGATGTATCTACTATAATTAATGACGAATTGAAGTATTTTTCTTATGAATAAGTAAATGAGAATTAAAAGTTATGCATATCTCGTATGAAGTTATCACCAAAATCAAAATTTTGTAAGGCGAGATTGACTTTAATTATTGTTCGTGGAAATTTATTTTACATTACTGCAGTCACGATTTATATATTTTGTACTGGTTATTTATCATCATGTCTATATGAACTTACAGTAAATTATTATTCAATGCCTTTCATTGAAAATGATAAGGAGGCCCGGAAAGCTAATTAAGATGTAGAAAGGTTTTTTAATTAACGACTAACTTCATAACTTGCATTGTTTTATAATCTAAGATCTACTAAAAAAACTATAATCTACTATACATTCCTATTACTCAAGAAAATATAAATTTAATTATAATAATATGTCCCTGTCAGTTAAGATTAAGTGTATACATAATTTTTGTTATTGTTATATTAAATTACAAAACACATTTTCACTTAAATGCCATTTGGATTTTACTGAAATTAAAATAAAGTTCTATTCCTTTTGAATTGAAAAGACTAGTTTGAATTGCAACCTTAAGATTATACATACTTTTCATTGACACTACAATATTAAAACCGATTATCTAAAAGTAACAAAAAATTATACATACCTACTTAAAATAGATTTTTAGTAGTGACGTACTAATTGGGCTAATTTAATTTATTCTTAATATTTTTCAGTAATAATATTTTATGAATGTCAAAAAAGAAAATTTCTAATCAATTATATATCGTAGGATATATAAGGTTAGTATTACACAGCTTACCACGTCACTAAGCTCGCTTACATAATAGGTAATTGAGGCACTGGTATTATCTATGTATGGTTACAATCACAGTTTTTATTACCAACTCGATTAGGGACGCGCGCGAGAGTTATTACGGCATTTCGACTTTTGTGTTTAGATGACTATTGTAGATTGTGACTTTTATTAGCGGCTTCATAAAAGAAGAAGCTTTACTGTAATTTATGAATGTCCCTATAATTTTAGAAAATGTATTTAAAATATTTTCATTAGGTAATCCATTAAGTATCAAAGTAATATATAAGGTACTATTCATTACTTTATAGACACACATTTTGACGAAATTTGAATGATGGTAGCTGGTTATCATATAGGATACTTTTACTATGGAAAACTATCTAATCTTAAAGAAATGTATACATATAACATAGGTACGTAGAGACGAACCTAAGCTAAGGTTTCCGCAGTAAAAAGTATTTTATATTATATTGAACCGGATTACTACTTACTAGCGACCATCAAATATCACCAAAATCTGTCCACTGACAGACAGACAAAAAAATCTAAAAACCATAGATAATATAAGATTAAAAAAAATGAATGTACAAATTCTACTCATTTAGAATTTACTATAACATGTTCAGATTATAAATATCGTAGACAGTAGGTAAAGTCAAAAGTTACAATCGATTAATTGGTAGATTATAAATTTCGAAGTAGGAAATAACAGCTAATGCTTACTGGAAGTCATTTATAATGTCATAATACCACATTGTTATAATTAATTACCAGAACTGCCGGTATACTTTTGTCCATAATAGAGCAAAAAAATTATTCATTCTTTTGATAAAATAAGTTAGCATGATTAGTGGTAATAAGTACACGGAAAACAGTAACTACTTATTTAAAGTAAACAAAAGTAAGAAGGTGTTAAAAATCATAATTACATACTAATTTTATTGCACAGTATATGAACTCTCTAACTAATATTTTTTTATGTTTGATTTTTAATGACGACGACGAACCCATATAAATATGTAAGTACCAGTGCCTTAAATAAACACTTTTAATTTTCTAGTATGAGCTTAGTTGTTTTTTTTTTCAATATGTACTGTTCAAAAAAATATTAAACACTAGCGACTCATATTATAGCGTCGTTCATACGTACCTACATTTTTCATCATTAGCATTACAATTACAGATTAGTTATAATAATCATAATTAATTTAAATCTATGTGATTTGTCAATTCTTGATTTCTGAAAATGACTTTGTAATGAATTCTAAATCATGCGAAATTATTATACACACGACTATAAATATTTAACACAACACCATTTCTAGTACCTAATTCTCCGACCGCAACTATCACAGTCTCAAAATTGGCGCAGAGCTGGGAAGATTATAACACGTCAACAGTATTGTCACACTGTTGACAATAAAAAAGACTTCACTGTGAGATAATATAAGTTTATAAAGAATAATTAATTGTTCTAATTTGTTATCTCATTATACTTGTTCGTTGAGCAGGAAATGCAGCTTATGATGCAACAGTGTGTACACAAGGTATACCTACTTACTTAACTACGTGTTTGTTCGTGTAAGAAAGTTATATGTGCATCTAGACTGGATGGATCTGTAAAATTTACTAATTCTATCCACCTCAGCATGCCTTTTTAAATATTTTTGATGATATTATAACAATCACATCGACAGATTGTTTTATTAGCAAATATTAAAAAACATTTAATAAAAAGAAAACATTTATTAATTGTTGTTATAAAAATGTGTTTTTATGCGATAAAATATTTACTAATATTTTTTAACTTCTATGTAGAAGCACCTTAACGAGATGGTGCTTTGAAAAGTTAGAACTACTCGATGTGATTGTCATTAAACTCACACAAAAGCTTTTTTATTATAACCATATAGACTGAGAATACGATTACATTGTGTAAATAGTGTAGTAATATACCTTCATTATTTACTAGATACTGTGCCACTAAGCCACAATGACTATTATGTACAAATTACTTAATATATACATCAGAAAATTCGCATATTGCCCACGTACATTATTATGATTTTAAACGTGTTCACAAGATGTTTCCATGTTTCGTCACTGAGTGAACTAGCTCTCACTCGCATTGTATAGAACGTTTCCTATTCACACTTCACAGGTGGACACTGCATTATTCATCAAACGTAGTCAATTGTGAAATAAAGCTTGTCGAACATGACGTGTTATATTTTGTTCTTTGCACCATATTGCTCTTATAAAGATTTTTCATTATGTAAATAAGGCAGTGATAGCACAGCGGTAACGCGCTCGCTTGGATAACCGAGTGATGCGGGTTCAAATGCGGGTCTCGCACTTCTGATATTTTCATGTGCGAATTATTTCTATCATGATTACCACTTGTCTTACGGTGAAGGAAAACATCGTGAGGAAACCTGCAAGTCTGGGAAAACCTAGCAAGTTTTCAAAGAACTTGTGAAGTCCGCCTACACGCACTAGGCCAGCGCGGTGGACTATGGCCTGATCCCCCTTGTACTGACTACTGAGGGAGGCCCGTGCCCAGCAGTGGGACGTTAAAAGGGCTGAAGACAATAATTATGTAAATAAGTATTTAAAAATTACACAGATTTTCTGAAATGTAATAAATGAACAAAAATTTAAAATTTTCTACTATAACTTTGACTGAGCTTTTTTGTTATGGTATCATGCCATTGATGCTTATATAATTTATTAACTTGTCAAAAAACTTAACATAACCTAACCTTTATGTATGGTGAAATATGACAGCGAAAATGATGAGAGAGAGTAGGCATTATTTTAAAATGTTTATTGTTAGATGACTGATATTTAACCTAAAAACCTTTAATTTAGAAGCAAATTTCCTTTGTCTTAAGCCCTTAAGAACTTGTTTATACAAGCCAGTACCCTGGCGCCAGTTCTGTAGACAAGCCAACGCTGGCTTGGCTCGTTATGTTTAGATGAAGCCAGTCAGCCTGCATATGCGCTGGTTTAGTATAAAAACTGTTTACACATGGGCAATACCAAGCCAGTGATACTGGCAGCCTGCAATGGACGTTTGTTTCTGAATTTACCTATTCTCTAATAAATAATTTATAAGTTTAAATAAATTAAATTAGGATTAAAAATCGTTAACGAACAATTTAATAAGTTGGTGTAAAGATTTTATAACGTTTATTATTTTGCATGATGTACCTACATTGTAGGTACATAATAGTGCACTAACGCTGTAATTAAAAGTATTTAGTCTAATACTGACATACTAATAACTAGGAAATGATACATAAAAAACGTGATCTCTACATCGTGACAAACTCGCATTCACCCACTAATGGAATAAACACTAGAAATAGACGACTCTCCTGTATTAGATTATACACATACCACTATTCTATGCGGTTCTATCCTTGAAACTGACCGCATATTTGTTTCCGTAACACCGCGCTGTAGATAATAAGCTATCTTGTTTCAATTACGTACTATAACGTTATAATTTGATAATAAACTATATAATTTGATAATATAATAAATTTAAATAGCCTTCTTAATATTTTTTTTCAGAAACATAATGATATGTTGTAAAGAGTGTTCTTATGACAAATTATTTTTATACTATGTATTTATCGGCTCTACTTAGTTTCTCTATTTACTTCTTTATTTTGTATTTTTTTTTTCAATAAAAATTATTTGTTCAGTGAAAATGTTGCGAAGAATTCTCTTTATGTAAATTTGAAGTAATGTTTGTCCTTTGTTCGTTAAGGTATGAGGTTTATGTCTAGGTCCTAAATCAACTTTAATCTTAAACTAGTTTGGAACGCAAAATGGCCTTAAAATTCTTGCTGACCTATAATTATATTATAATATTTATTTGAACCTGGCTAGGTAGTAAATATGAACTTTAATATTATTTTTCATAAACGTGCTTATTTATTTATGAGAATAAAAAAAGTTGGCCATCAGGCATCACGGGACGCTTGGCAGATGTGAAACAACTTAATATTAAGAATTATAATTCTCTTATTACTTTAATGTAATTTTTTAGAGTAATTATAAAATAGAGAAAATATGTAAGAACTTTTAATATATAGTATACGCGCAAATTTACAAAGGAGTCGAGAGGTACGATGGCATGACAGCGTCACACCTCCGTTCGTCGTCACATCACGACTTTTTACTGCCAAAAACGACGGTTTTACTGCCAAGGCTCGTCAGTAGATGTTTCACATCAAAATTACAATATTTCAATATTCAATATTATGACATTACATGACATAATCGATACAATCGAATTACCTACATACCTACCTACATAATTTAATAACAATGAAAATCTATTATTGCATGGCTATTAAAATGTAATAACATATAGGTACAAAAACTTATTATTTTTATAATACTAGCAATTCCCGCGGTTCCGCCTGCGATTTAATCACTATTAAAATATGAAGTGGTGGTAAGAGGATGAAAATTGAGGGATATAAGACATAAGTATTTTTATTGCCAAATCATATAAAAGTTAAAAATATATTAAATTTGGTCTAAAAATAAAAAAACACAGTTCTCAGACCTACCAAATATACACAAAAAAACAAAAATCAGTCAAGCAGTTTCGGAGGTATTCGATAACAAACACTGTGACACAAGATTTTTATATATATTAGATTATGTATAAATATAAAACGTAAAGATGTCAAGTATGGATAAATAAGCTCTTACGGAAGGCTCATAGGAAGTTCATTTCTCTCACGCTTTTCACACGCTGATACGATCTAATTAACGATTGTAACGGTTATTGTTCTCACACAATTGCCTTTACTTGCGTTCGTATTAGATTAGCGACGAGACAATTTGGATACATCCCAATTTATAAATTAATAAACGCGTACAACAGAGACGTCTTCGTTTTGTACATAATGCAATTAACCTTAAATATATATCATTTTATTTACCTGTAATAATTTACAAGCCATTTAATTGTGTCGTTTTATATATTTTATAAGTAAATTAATACTCTCACCTTAGAAAAGGTATATAATCTTTATTAGCTCCTGTAAAATGAATAAACTAAGCTAGATTATGTTTGCGAATATTGTTTATCAGTACATAAATTTAACAAATCACATTCAGCACGGAATTCACACATTTATATATTTGTAGTAAACTTGTATCAGGAAGAAGACCACGTATAAATATACGTATATTCACTATGATTCTAAAGTATTAAAGCTTAACTTAGAAATTATTTTCATTAGAAAATAATGTAATTAAAATCAATATTTACTATTAATATAATAATAAGATGAAAAGACACTTTGTGGTTAAATAAATAATTTACACCTTACAACACATGCAGGAATAAAAAGTTAAGTGTTTATATGTAAGCGAAACTTCCTTTGTCACTTAACGTGTGAAACTTTCACGATTGCATGGCATGATATGCAAATGATTGATATTGTTGCAGAGGGGTGTGGCTAGTGTCTGTCAATTTCAAAAGTTTAAGTATTGTGGGTATTGAATATATACATACATCGTTCTTACATGTTTGGTGATAGCCGATCTCTTTGTTTGTGACGAGATCAGGCGATTATTTAGAACAATTTACTGATCTTTCATGCAGCTTGTATTTTATTTCTATAATACATTTACAAAACGTCTTATAGTTATAGAGAGGAAATCATCGAGCAAATTATGTTTTAAATTATTCATAACTATATAATTTATCGTGTATTCTCGACGACAATTGTGATGATTATCTTTAATATGTGTAAAGTATTTGCCTAACAAGCTTTAATGCATCCTGTATTTATAAAGGAATGAACTATGTGCATTGTGTAGGTGATCAAATGGAAAAATAATATATACTTGTTTTTGCCAGCATCTTCGCTTGCCTGAAATTGCACACCGTACATTTATAACATTTGTATGGATTTAATAGTTATCACTTCTTTATTGTGTACATCTACACAACTATCCACGCAAATCTTTATAACTAAGTTATTATTTTGTGGCAATAAATAACGCGCTCCCGCACGACTTATATTACGTAGGAACAATTTAAAGTTAAGTTTACGTTTAATAAAGTGTCTTTTTAAACACATACATATGATACAAAGAGACAAAGAAACATTCATGTTTTTTATTATTTTTTAAATCTCTGTTAAATTTTCAATTTTCTTGTTATATTATACTCTACAGGTCAGCTAGAGCGTTTTTCTTGCTATAATTTTCGAGATTTGCAAATAAATGTAATGAATAGGTACTACCTACATAATATAAACCTATACACTACATATATTTTCTAAAACAAATAACAATTTCTCTTTTAGAATTCGATTCTTACTATATTTTTTTATTATTTATGAACAATATGCTGAACTCACTTATGAAACCAATCAAGGTAATACTTCGAAATACTTTTCGACACTACCAGCTTCATGCTTTGATGGACCAAATGATATCCCGATAATGATCGCGTTTCAAGTACAGAGTACTTACTTAGTAAAATTATGTTGTTAACAATAATGATTGATGCATGTCACAGGTAATTTAGATTAAAGGCTTAATAATATGACAATTGTATTATTTATTATTATTCATACTCCTTATCAGAAATTTTAGCTTAAATTGTATATAAATAATTTGAATATATAGTATTGTATTTATTTATGTATTAACTTTTAGAAAATGGACACTTTTCCATTACTCGCGGTCTTTCTACTAATTAAAATCAAAAATGCTTTTATCTTGTGCAAACACTTTATTCACGGAGTTAATAAGGTTAGCGATACCAAGCAGACGGATGGTCAAATATTTTATAACACAGTTTGATGAATCGAAAAAATAACTCCAAGCAATGTTATATAAATTACTTGTACCTATTTTTATGATATATTACATAACAACATAAATTTTACGTGTAAAATAAAACGTTAACGTAGAAATTATTTTAAAACAACTAATACTCGTATATTGATGAAATATTTTTTTTTATATTTATTGCGACAAAGATGAATATAAATATATTTTTTGTTCTATCTTGCTCATTAGCAATATGGCAAATATCTTTATATACCCTCGCTTCGCTCGGGTTCGTCCTTAGATTTAGCGCGAGCGAAGCCGCAGGTTTCGCTAAATGTACTTATACAAAAACTCGAAACAGACACACTGACGCGGCGGAGGACTTTGTTTTATAATATTATGTAGTTTTTTTTACTTATAATAGAGAGAAGGGCTCTTTCATAATGCTCTACTCTGTGAAAAGTAACAATAATATGAATTAACCTTACAATATTCAATTTGCGTGAGAACGATATTTATGGTTACCAACGGTAATACAATGGGAAATATTATAAAATATGTTATCACAGATTCACAGAGTGTTATTATAAAATTCTGACTATAACAATAAGATAGATGAAGGGCGTCGCTTTGTTTAATAGTATCGTGATTCTACTTATATAAATATTAAATATATATTACGTTTTATTTCTGATTTTTGATTCCCGAGCCTACCCACAAAACAAAATGATTTCAAAAATTCAATAATTGCACTAAAATATCTTACAATAATTGTTGATATTACCTTTAAACATTTATATTTCTTTTACTAAAGACTTTTAATTACAATTAGGTACATACGTAGCAAATTTTTTAATCATATTATACAATGTCATGTTTATGTTACAATTAGGTACCAACCGTATGTTGAGCGGAAAGCGCATTGACCTCCCATGAAAGCACTGGATTTTAAAATCCTTTTATGCAGTAAACACATTAAATGAGGTGATTTATTTACAGCGACTCATTTGTTTTTATAACCAAGTATTTTGAGATATAAGATGTTCAATATAACCGTAATGTTATCCGCACAATTGAAGTAGGTTTTACTTATAGCAATTATTGGCAATTAGAGGTGTTTGCAGTACCTATATAGGTCATAGAGAACTGAATGTCAAGAAGATCACGCCTCACGACAGAGGCGTTTGTTGCCCACAAATTCTTAACCCGCACCACGATGGGTCAAAAGGTCGGCATCAATTTTAGGTGATCGGAGTTTGACCTCTAAATTTATTTTTATAGATAAACGAAATTACTCTGTTAATGGAAGTATGTAGAGATGTCTTTTAACAGGTGTATGTAAATTGCACCGAATTTATTATATTTAATTGCTCGTATTTAATATATTATTTAAGTATAAATTGTTATACAGTTAAGTAAAAAATAAGTTAAAATCAATATAATAAAAGGAAATACTTCATTTTAATAAAAATATTAAGAAGTTTTTAATGAATAAAACTAAGAACATATTTGCATAGGTGTGAACCTTTATAATTTTTCCTCTGCGTAGATACGAGTATACTTGGTTTCGGTTGGCTGCGTCTCTCGGAGGATGCAAATAATAATTACAATTGGTTTCACCTCGAATTTTCATAACTACGTGAACATTAAGAAGGTTAATTATTACATGAAGACTTAGAAATCGTTTCCACATCCGATCAAGGTTGATTCATTGTTTTTGGAGAGTTTACGAACTAACAATAGACTTTACTTAAGGAATGTTACGTCATTAGAGCGTTATTCCTGAGATATTTCTTCTAAAGTTTACTCTCTTGGAAAAAACAATGTATAATACATGTAGAACTCGTGCTAATAAAGAATATATCTTCAATGGAGTTGTCTTCAATCAATTCCCCTCTAGCTCGAATAAAATAATAATAAAAATCGTGTCTGTGTAAATATTAATTTTTCATATCGGATTATAATTTTTTTAAAGTACCTATATTATTGTAGATAGTAAATATTTCGTAAGATAACTTATTAATTAATTAAAAAGTATGAAAATCGGTTCACAATAATTATTTATGGCGAATTACATACCTACGTATATCTTTAAAATTATTTTAAAAAATTATAACAATATAGACGTAAGAAATAAAATATATAGGTATATATTTCAAACTAGCGACTCACCCTCGCTTCCCTAGGGTTCGTCCCTATGTACTTCACCTTTTAAACCTTCTCTGGACTTCCACAAATAATTCAAGACCAAAATTAGCCAAAATTTTTATATTCATTTAATGATCTTTTAGATTAATTAAAAATAATGGTTCTATAAAAAATAACATTTTTGTAATATAATTTTAAAAGATTTTACATAAGAACGAAAAATTCATAAGCCACAAAAAATTATGGCGAATGACATAATGACATACCTACGTATATCTTAATTCTTATTTTACAATAGGTAGCAGATCAAAAAATTATATCAATATAGACGCAAGAAGTAAAATACATCGTATATATTATATTATTCAGCTTTTTTTTCATTTCATGATCTTCAAGGTTAATTAAAAATAATGGTTCTACAAAAAATATAACATTTGTGTAATATTTTACATATTATGTATTTAAATTTTAAAATGTTATCTTTAAAATCCTAAGTAATATTAAAACATATCTTGAGTATAATATATAAAAAATAATAAATGACCTCTTAAGAATCACTAACTAAATATTTCTTGTTAGTATTATCAAGTTATTTGATATCTGTGCAAGAGATATTATAGCGCGCATGTGTGTGCATAAGCACAAGTGCACTTTCTTTTTTTATCCTTGGGAAATTATTTAGGTTAAATGTAGTAAACAGTTGGTTTCGTAGGAAATATCGGCAAACTACTACCACTAAAACCCAAGCACCCATTTTCCGTCCTAATGGTGGAACCCTTGCGCATTTAACTTAGACGCCATGACGGCCCGGCAGGTCTGCCGAAGCAGACCACACAGCCAAGGGGTTGCTCCACAGTACACTCTGCTATCAGAGAAGTACCAGGAGCAACT
The DNA here is from genome assembly GCA_951802675.2 of Boloria euphrosyne. Taxonomy (NCBI): domain Eukaryota; kingdom Metazoa; phylum Arthropoda; class Insecta; order Lepidoptera; family Nymphalidae; genus Boloria; species Boloria euphrosyne. Next base: position 4,321,507 of record OX637879.1, on the reverse strand, counting down.
ACACAACAATGACACACCACCCACCGAGTTGGCCCTTCCTGCACTGACGCTACGCAGAGGGGGTGTCAAGTGCACTCTCTATCCTATATCATCAAAGTCTAGTGGGAAAATAATTTGATACGAACAGTATGAGATTAGGACCGGACTGATGGTTTTACGAGCTCTGTGTCAGCTATGTGTAGCTGTACATGCTAGACACTACGCCGCCGGTTTTCAATTATCAATATATAAACCCACAGTCGAAATACAAACATTCATGCTCATCACAAACCGCCTGCGAGTGCTAGAATTGCAAGTAGCACTACAAACTGAGCGAAACGGTTCGAATTATGTAAAAACTTGACAAAAGTGCCATTCATCGGACAAGCCTACTTTTTTTTTAATGTTGGGAAATGCATTAACACATACCACCAGGTAGCGTTGGTATGGAGGACTCACCGGCATAAAATAAGCCAGGTAATACAGGTAATTTGGTAATAATTTTATCCAGAAAGAGGAGTGGAAAAGCTAATACGAGACGTAGAGTCGGGACCAAGAGATCCCGTCCATTAATTTTCAAACATTTTATTGTAGACACATGTTCTATGTGCATACTCAACATAGAACTTAGTCAAGTTAATAAGATTTTCGTATAAAATATTGGCTACATTATGATAATACAAACTCGTGTACGACAAACAAGCCGCATTCGAAACTTGATTTGCGCTTTTCGTCACGATTGTACTTGCAACATTGAACAATACACGTATAAACGTGTTAAAAATGATTTGCATTTGCAATAACACGATTACTATTATGCTACTATGGAAAATATATAAAGTACCTACTCAATTTTCTCATCTACTTTTTTATAATCTAATTGAAGTATTTATAACGTACTAGCGTTTCCCGCGGCTCCGCCGGCGTTTTAAAGACCGGGAACTAAATTCTTAGATTTCATATACCTATTACCTACCATGTGCTATTTTACAGCCGGTTTTAAACGGTAACTTGAGATTTCTGAGAAATGAGAAATTTTTCAGTAGTAAAAAGTATCCTATATCCTGACCCGGATAACCAGCTATCATTATATTTCATCAAAATCGGTCCAGTGGTTTTCTCGTGATGCGGTCACAGACAGACAAAAATTTTAAGAAATATAGATTCGGCCTATGTATCGATAGTAGTAAAAAATAGTCATTCTATTTCAATAACAATTTCCAAAGTTAGAATTTTACTATAATATGTATATAATATCTTATAACCTATAAAAATAATTAAACAATTAAAGTAAATGATCGTATGAACTTTGGAATGATTTGCACTAGTATTGTTTTAATAGTAGTAAGATATTAAAATAATGACTTTTGATTATGGTTAAAAATACATCTAATGTGAATACAATAGTAACAACTAACAAGAATAATACACAAAGACCGCGAAACCAAAGAGAAGATAGCATTTAACATTCGAATTCACAGTTCATGGTTGGTCTGGGACAATAAGATACTTAATTAGATATGAATGCAAATGCAAATGCTAGATTATGTACTTCGGGTAAATTAGCTACGTTAGTTTGGATTCCGTAGGACTACCTTTTATGTGATATATTATAATAATTTGTGGCATAGGATAACATTTTTACACGCTTTTTATTAGCTTCACCTGTATGTTTGTATGTTTGTAACCGACTTCTTTGGGCGCGATTTTGACCTACTACGGCCAGATTTCGTTCAAACTTTGTAGATTTATCGAGGACCGATGACAATACACTAATTTGATATATAAACCAAACTAAAAAGTAGAAAATAAATAATAGTTAGAAAAAAACTAATTTACAAACAGCTCCCTCTAGTATTGTATATAGATTACATATTGTGTTTAATAGATGGCGCTTTTTAGAAACTTATCCCACGCTATGTGGGGTCGGCACAACATGTCTTCTTCTTCCACTCTCCTCTGTAACATACTTTTATGCCTCTTGTTTTCTTTCTATTACTACTTCTATCTTTATTAGGTACTATATAATTAATGTTACCAGGCTGAGTCCAGTGCACAGTAGATTGATGAGGCATTAATGTAACAATCCGGGTAAGTACCTTTATTATATTATGATTACTATACAAACATAAAGAGTATTTTGATTCAATTCCGTCATACATAATTTTGCATAACTTTATTGTGTACGCAGCGCACGCAACGGAAGCTCTCAAAAGGAATACTTTTCTCCCGTTTTTTCAACATTTTTCATTGATGCTCCGCTCCTAATGGTCGTAGCGTGATGTAATATAGTCTATAGCCTTCCTCGATCAACGAACTATCTAACACTAAAAGATTTGTCAACTCGGATCTGAGATTAGCGCGTTCAAACAAACAAACTCTTCAGCTTTATAATATTAGTATAGATTACAATAAAAAAAAACAACAAAAAATATTAGTCTGCAAACAAATTAAGTTTGGGTAATTTGCAGGTATTCATAGTTATAATTTTGTATTAAAAGTAGGATAATATTAACTAAAAATACGAATATGAATAAAAACGCGGAATAGAATTTGCTAAGGTGGATTGAGGCATTTTTTAGGTTTTGGTGTCCTGACTTTAGAATAGTTAGGTATATGGATACTTAATAAATACACGCTTCAAATAGAAAAAGTGTGCCTGTTTGATTATTATTATATTAATGTATCTACTATGTAATACATTTAAACTAGTTATGAAGTAATCTAGGTTATATTGTTTGGACATACACCTACCTACTGTCAAAATAGAAACACGTTACTTTTTTTTATAATATGAAATGTTCTTTTCTAACCTTGAAAACAGTTTACAAAAGCATGATTGCTGAAAAACGCTGTCTCAGAGCAAAAGAAAATGGATTTCTAAAAATGATAAAACTCACTTTATTAAAATAAGTCTAAATAAACGATGAAGACTGCTTACATATACTGATATACTATAATTCGGCAGCTATTGTTTTGAAAAAAAAGTTATTAAGTACCTATCTGAATTCTTAGGCTTTATATTATGGACATAAAACAATTGTACTGCTCAGTCGGTATAGGTACTTTTACTACCTAAGTGTGAATTGTTTTTGATTAAAATTACTGTGATATACGGACATACAAATAAACGAATTTTTATGATATTTCAGTTATAATTTTTATAATAATTCACCATCTATGATACTCACTTGTAGAGTGTACTTAATGATAAACATTAAATTATGATCACTGAATGAGAAAGCGTAACGTCAAGCGCAGCAGATTTAATTGGCGCTAATTAGTATTTATATTTTATAGATAAGAAATCGCACAGATAATAAATATAAGTAAAAGCTTGCGCATGGCCTTGACCGCGGAGAACAATGGCTTCACAGATGCACGGTAGTGGGAATGGGAACATTTTAAAGGACACGCTAATAAACGCATCTAAGTATGTTTCAATGATGTTGGGAAACCGAAACGAGGAATAGGTCTAAGGTATCAAAATTTATTTAATTTATTTTTGACGCTAAGACATATTGTGTTTTAACACATACAGTTAAAAAATAATATTAATATTTTGAACTTTTATTGAAACTTAACAAGGGTTTAGTTTATCAGTTATCACAAATTAATTTAAAATTAATTTGTTTTTGTTTAAAAACTTACGAGTATTTTATATTTTGTTATTATGTATTCTTCATATTTAATGAGATACCTACTATTTATCATTATTTAAATAAAACAACAGTACCTATACAATTAAACTACGTACATTCTATGTACTTGTATTATTATATCTACCAATATCTTTGAGAGTATAGCGGTTAACTATCTCTACAGTTACATGCCTATCCTTCAATATTTAATGAGATATTTCCTTAGCAAACAATGAGTCAGATTTCAGTATGATTATTTTATTAGCGATCATTGGCACTCTATAGAGTTTATTGCACTCGTTTGTAAATATGTGAAGTATGTTTAACACAATGACCTAAAATACTTGTTATATTACAAAAAGTGATAAGTACGGCTCTACAAGATCCGTTATTTTGTAAATACGTGTTAAGAGATCTTGCTTGATTGAGATTCTTTATCTTTATTTTTCTTATATATACTGTTATCTAGTTACTATATCACGATTGGGGCAATAGCACTGATTTCTGTGTCGATAGGTGGCCGTTCATTGTAATTCTTAACAAGTAATCGATAAACTTGTTGCATAAAATTACAATGTAACTTAAAAATTACGTATCTTTACATTCTTGTAAAAATACTAACAATTCCCGCGGCTCCACCCGCGTTCTTATCCCTATTGAAAAATAGGGATTGGTGGTTGAAGGATGAAAATGAAAACCTAAAATTAAAAAAAAAAACTGGAGAGCGCCACTCTTATCTCCTGGGGGAATAAATAGTAAATAGCCTACGACAAACACAAAAAAAAACCGTGAAAATCGGTCAAGCCGTTACGGAGGAGTACGAAAACAAACACTGTGACACTAGATTTTGGTATATTAGATCTGATGATGATATTCTTTATTCACCTAAATTACAATTTACATATTAAGTATAAACAAGTTATACAACTTGCAGTACTATTCTATTGATAGTATTATAGGGGCAATCATTAAAACTCAGTAATTAATCCACACGTATATTCGAGATTAATAAAGTGTTACAAGTAATTAGCAAATTACTACAAGGAATCACAAAAAGTCGCGAGTGGGGTGAGTGGCGTACGTCAGCGGAACACGTGTATGACGTAACGCGGTTACAAGCTCACTGGCGGGGTTGAAGCGCGGGCGCCGCCTGGCACACGGAAACGCGGGGAGCGTCGCGGGGAACAAGGGTGCGTAGGTACGTTAGGTGCGGCGGTTTTATTACTACGCGCTATAGCCTCCCCCTCCAAGTCACAAGGACGACCCGACTGTGACTTGGTTGGTCGGCCACGCCGTCTCTGGTGTGCAATAGCTTTAGAAGACCCTACATACGGCGTTAAGGCACTGGCATGATATTTACCCTTAACATGACCATGGCTATCGGACACTATAAAAGACGAAGGACTGGCTATTTGAGAAATACGATAAGGTCCCTCCCGTCTTGGCGCAAACTTACTACTAAACCCCTTTGAAGCGTTACTAGCTAAATGCGACTCCACCAACACAAGATCACCCAATTTATAAGATGGAGAACTCCTGCGATGTTTATCATTGTCCACTTTCCGAACATCCTGCTGATCTTCGATTCGTTGCATAACGTCCCTTAAGGATCGCGCAAACCTCTTTAGGTATGGCGTAATCTGAGGCACAAAATTCTCTTTACTTACGATGCCTCTGAGATCCGTGTGTACAGACAAAGGCGAGCGCATCTCTCGCGCAAAAGTGAGATACGCAGCAGACTGGCCGGTACCCTGGTTGTAGGAACTATTAAGAGAAAACCGAACCATAGGTAAAACAGCTGGCCAGCGTCGATGTTCTGGTCCTACCAGAATCGCTAATTGTTGTTTCAGATCGCGGTTCTTCCGCTCGACCGGGTTGGCTTCCGGGTGATAAACCGGTATCAGGGATTGATGTATCCCTAATACAAACATAACCTTTTGCATCACCGCTGACACAAACTGTGTTCCATTATCGGATATTACTCGACGCGGTAAGCCATATCTTAGGAAAACTTCTTCAATGAGCACCTTAGCGCATGTTTCAGAGGTGGCATCTTGCAATGCGAATAACTCAACCCATCTACTGGCTGTGTCTTCAACGACTAAAATCCATTTCTCGCCGTTAGCCCCTTCTGGTAAAGGGCCAAATAGGTCCATAGCAAGGACTTCAAAACGCTGCTGAGGAACTGGAGTTTGAAGCAAACCTGCGGGTTTTAAATTGGTAGATTTATATTTCTGGCATAACTCACAGGACTTAAGATATTGGGCCACATATGTTCTCATGTTCTTGAAGTAATATCTTTCTTTAGTTTTACGTAACGTACGTTCTAAACCTAAATGTCCAGCAGTAGGCGCATCATGTAGCTCTCTCATGAGCTCGGCCTTCAATGCTTCTGGAACAACTAGCTGAGGTTCTTCGGACTCGCCATCCGGATCACAACGATATAAAATACCTTGAGATAGATAATAACCTCGATCAGTCCAACGTAAAGCTTCGTCAGCGTGCTCAGGCTGCTCAAAAGCTAATATAATTTTATTGACGTCAGGATCATTAATCTGAGCTTCACGAATGTCCTCAGGCTTCTGACGTGGTAAATCAACAGCTACCGGGCAAATATCACAAGAGTTGGGATGGAACTCTTCAGAACTAACAGGACGGCTCAGCGTATCCGCCACAACATTGATTTTCCCGGGTGCATAATCTATATCCAAATTATATGATTGGATCTTCATAGCCCAACGGGCTAGTCTTCCACTTGGTGTTTTTAATGTCAACAACCACTTAAGTGGCTGGTGATCAGTAGCTATCTTCACTGGAGAACCCTCGACGTATCCTCTAAACTTCTCCAAAGCCCATACAACCGCCAGAGCTTCCCGCTCTGTCGTATGATAATTGCGTTCGGCAGAGGTTAGCAATCTGCTCGCATATTCAATGGGTCTCTCGTCCTGAGTGTCTTCACCTTGCATAAGAACAGCCCCTAAGGCATACGCACTAGCGTCAGTTCGTAGGACGAAAGGTTTTTCAAAGTCTGGCTGTCTAAGAATGGGACTGGTGGTAAGCCGTAATTTAAGCTCCTCAAAAGCTCGTTGCTCACTCTCCCCCCATTGCCAACGTCTGGTCTTCTTTGTCAAATCTGTGAGACATCGCGCCACATCCGAAAACTGTGGAATGAACTTGCGGAACCAAGAACAGGTTTGTAAAAACGTTTTTAACTCTTTAACGTTCGTCGGAGGCTTCATGTTGTTCACGGCTTCAACCTTCTGCGGGTCGGGCTCAATACCATGAGAAGAAACAACATGCCCCAGGTAAGTAACCCTGTCTCTAGCAAAAACACACTTACTTCTGTTTGCTTTCAGGTTAAACAGACGAAGACGATCAAACACCTGTTGAAGATCACGTAGGTGCTGATCCAAATTTGGCGAGATCACCAAAATGTCATCCAGATAAGCCAATACACAAATGTTACTAAGGCCGGACCGCATCCGGTCTATTAAACGTTGGAACGTCGCCGGAGCATTCTTTAAGCCAAAAGGCATGCGGCGAAATTGAAAAGTCCCAAACGGAGTTGTGAAAGCCGTCTTATGACGATCTTCTGGAGCAACCATTGTCTGCCAATAACCTGCCTTCAAATCTATAGTAGACATTATACAGTCCGCTTTAGTACTCTGCAATAACTCGTCGATAACCGGAAGTGGGTACTTATCAGTACGAGTTACATTGTTTAACTTACGGTAATCTACGCAGAATCTTACCTCACCGTTTTTCTTGGGTATTAACACCACGGGCGATGCCCACTCGGACTCCGCATCTTCAATAATGCCCTCTTCAAGCATAGCTTCTATTTCTCTACGAATTATTTCCTTCTTGGCCGGCGAAACACGGTACGGAGGACTAGTAACTGGCGCCGCATCCCCTGTATCTATACGGTGCATAGCAAATGTAGTCGGTCCTCCCCCTGGAGTAAAAATGTCTTCATGGACATTCAGGAGATCGGAGAGCCGCTGCCGTTGCTCTAGGCTAAGATGAGAACCTTCATCATCGCGAAGACTTAAAGAAGAGCAATTAATAGGCGGCAAAGACTTACACTCATATTCAATGGGTTGGGGCGTCTTATCGCATCTCAAAAACCAAATACCGCGCTGAAAATCTAAAACCATGCCAATGTCTTGTATAAAATTCATACCTAATAAACTTTCCGTCGCATTAGGAAGCATAATAAAATCCACACCTAACGTTATCCCTCTCAAAGTTACGCGGACGTGCGCCACTTCAACGTTTTGTGCACATGCACGACCATCCGCATATTTAAGTTCAGTATAAACAGTATCTAACTTATGTCTATTCTTAATTAAAAGGGCTCTAAGGCTAACACTACCTACACAATGTTTTGCACCAGTGTCTACTAAAACTTTACCACTAGCGCCATAAATACCTATACTAATCACTGGGCGCAAACGCGAATCCATACAGTCCACACTAGCTGAAACCGAATGAAAGTCACTACTGGTAGACACCACTGGTTTATTCCCTTTACACGTGGCACAATTAGCACGGATCACTCCCGGTGCACCACATCCAAAACAAGTCAACTGGGGTATCGACTCCTTTTTATTCTGTTGACTTTTATATGACAGCTTCTCACAAGCGTCTTTACTATGTCCAAATCGTTTACAATAGGAACACTTAGTTCTATTCATCATTGGTACCTTAACTGGTTCAGTAGACTCGGAAGAAGAAGAGGCAGGTGTAACACCCTGTCTTTGACTGTACGCAACATTTGATCTTTGACTGTGCGACAGATTAGGTCGATTGACTTCGACTCGACTCTCATCCATTAACTCTTCTAACCGTCTAGCCTGTGACAATAACTCGGAAAAAGAAGTGAAAGAACTTCGTGGTACCTTCTCTCGAATCCGTTTACTAAGAAGACCATATACCATATCCAATTTAACTTCTTCAGTCAAATGCGAAGGAGGCAATTGTGCAAATAAGGCTCTAATATTACAAATAAATATGTCAGTAGGCTCCTGAGTTTGCTCTTTACTAAAAATTTTCCTATAAATTTTATATGGTGGTAAATGAGGACCAAATGTTTGTTTAAGGAGCTCTATTGCCTCATACCAACTGTGCGTGGTGGGTTTGACACCTTGCCACCACGTTGCAGCAAGATCCGTTAGCAGAATAGGAAGGCCTCGCAAAGCAATGTTATCATCCATATTCACACATTCCTTATATGTTTCTATTGCATCAATAAAAGCGAGTACATCACTGCCTTTTCCGCCATCGAACCGCGAAGAACAAGAAGCAAAGTTACCTGATACAGCGGTTACCAATGGTGAAGTAGTTGGCGCGCGCAGCATTCCCAATATCTGCGCCAGCTGCTGATCTGACATTACCACTGGGTTACCGGGTACTTGCATGTGCGATGCCGACGATGGTGACTGCGCACACGGCGCCGCGGAGCAGGCCTCGTCCAGGCCAGTAAGCGGAGACGGCGGCGCATCCGACGCCGCGGGCGAGAGAGCCCTGTGCTCTCCAGCATCCTGCTGTGGTACCCTCGGAGTCTCGTTACTATTCGCTCGCGATCGTGTAAGCACCATAATGATATAATATCAACACGCACTATTAAAACTATTCGAGTTCAACAGTCACTTAATAAAAAACGTAAATACCTAGCACTTTATACTTAACTAAAACACGGAACAGTGTATAGCTATATAAATGTTAATACTAAACAATACAAAATGTTGAAACTTGTATTACTACATAAAACAAATTATTCTTTACAACACAATATAATAATTCGCTATTCATTATATATCAATATTCTAACAAAATATTATCAAAATAAGTAGTAAACAACACAACTATAATTATTCAAAACGCTTCGTTGTAAGTATTATTATTATTATTCAAAACTTATACATTACAAAATTACAATCTATACAATAGCGTTATACCTATACGCAATATAGTTACACAAAATGCTTCGATAGATATTATTATTCAAAAGTAATAATATCATGAATCTAATCGTAGCAAACAAAACTTAACTTATTATTAATTAAAACCAACTGTCTAAAGATACAGTTCTAACTTAAAACGTATCCAACAGCATATGTATTAACATAAGTATAAGTACGTATAATAACATAACGATTTACACAAAATACTTTAGCAAAGTATTATATATTATTATACAATATGACAAAATAATAATATTTAACAAACTTATGTAGCATATAACACGTAACTTGCTGTTATTTAAACCAAATACACTAATAATGTTAAGTTTTAAGTTTCAGTTCGACTCGCGACACAATTCACAAACACTATAACATGAGTTAATATTCGAAAATGATTGCATCATCCTATAGGTACACGACTTTTAAATTCGGACCTCGCGTTGGGCTGCCATTTTATAGGGGCAATCATTAAAACTCAGTAATTAATCCACACGTATATTCGAGATTAATAAAGTGTTACAAGTAATTAGCAAATTACTACAAGGAATCACAAAAAGTCGCGAGTGGGGTGAGTGGCGTACGTCAGCGGAACACGTGTATGACGTAACGCGGTTACAAGCTCACTGGCGGGGTTGAAGCGCGGGCGCCGCCTGGCACACGGAAACGCGGGGAGCGTCGCGGGGAACAAGGGTGCGTAGGTACGTTAGGTGCGGCGGTTTTATTACTACGCGCTATAGTATCAAGTAATAGCCATACATTTTTATTTTATATATAATTAATTACTTTTAGATGTATAAATATCACCCATAACTCTCTATTTCCGTAACATAACTATGTCAGTTCACACGTTAGCCGAGTTCCACGTCGGGTTTATTTATTTAGATAATAGCTATTCTAAACTTAAGATATCTTAACCGGAAGCATTTTTAGCTTATGTGGTAATAAAATCTCTTTTATGAAATTTCGTAATGGGTGTAAGTTTTTAATTGGTTTTAGTTGCACGTGATAAATCTTGTGTTAATTATAAGCTTTTGTGTTTACTTGCAGTACGAAATGTAGGTAGGTCAAGCATAATAGTTTCATATTCGGTCTGTGGTCCGTTTATTTACGTTGTGTTTTGGAGATTTGTTAGGTACTCACAACGCATAGTAGCATAGTTGTCGTATAAGAAAGTTGATCATAACAAGTAGTTCTACATTCATTTAATAACAAAAATGTGCTTATATCACTGACATATAGACGAAAGAACACATCAATGGTTTATAAATGTAACAAAGAAAAAAATTAACACTAATAATAACAGAATAAATTCATCTTATAATATATGAACATGAATCAATATCAGATTATTCACTTAATTTTTTGTTTATGGTATTTAGACGCACCCATCAGATTATAGGATCATTAACATATGCGTATCTATCCATCACGTCGTTAAATAAATCTCATGCATATGATAATAAATATTTATCTTAATAAGATAAGCACTTTTAAGCAGAATGACATGGTTTATTTAAATTTATATGTATACATATTTTGTTGTATATTATGTTTAAGGTACTTTTTGTTGTCAATTTTATCTTCCTTACGAATTGGCGTACTTTAAAAGTCACGCAGTGGACAACAATAGTAGCACTATATTTTAGACTTACATTCTTGCGTAGCATTAAAATAAACATCAATCTACTAATTAATTCAAGAACTTCAGAATCGGTTGCATCCAAACGTTTCGCAAGTTCAGAATAATCAGGATGCACGGCAATATCCTAGTTATTCTTGTACTATTACTATTAGTAAATTGGTTAAGAAACGCGGTTCGTAAGTCGTAATCAGGACTTGTAAAATATATGGCACTAATTATCAATTTTTAAATAGTTCTATTATGTAGGTATATATGCAGTATTGATGTTCTAAATTATGCATACAACAGGTACCTACTACTTTAAATATCAGTAAGCACATCAAGCGTTGCAAAATATGACCTAGGGAAGCGTTTGAGCGTACCGACAGCGCGTTTGCAGAATAAAATTAATGCTGAGGTACGAATATTTTTGTGAAACGCATATTGTTAAATTAGTAGGATTTTTTTAGAAAGTATTTTGTTGGCGACGGCGACAGTCATTGCATTAATACATGAATGTTAAATGAGGTTAGAGTTTATTATATTTGAATATTTGTAATAGTTACTGAAAGAAATTGCGAAAAATATATAATTAGCAGTCAAGTTTTGTAAATCTTTTGTCACGACGCGCTTCTCGCGTAAAACCGCATACTTCTCAAGAAGTGAAGTCAACTAACGCACTCGGTTATAAAGATAGTGCATAATATTTTGGTTAATTCGCTATGAATTACATAAAGATATAATACTTTCGAAAATTCCTTTACTTTCATAGATTTATATCAAAATAAACGCTATCTTAATCCGTAACGTCACAGAGTTTAAATCTTAAGTTTTTCTGGTACTCGTTCGTATACTTTTATGTACCTACCCATTGAGTTATTATAATAACTCAATGTACCTACCTTAAAAAAACGTTAATTTTATTTACATTCATTTATTAATTTACTTTTTATTTCCTTAATGTCAGTATCCCATTTCATTATTGGTTAATCATGATAATATATGGGTAAATAATTCTCAATCTGTGCATGAAATTAATAATTTCATTGTTGAATGGTACAATATTTTTGTCTTATTATGTAAATATTATAGTAAGAAGGTAATAAAGGTATAATAAAAACTGCATTTTTAAAGTTTATTTTTTATCATTTATAGGAACAATGGATCTTTGATTATATTTAAAAAATAGCCTTGTTACTAAGTAATGTGAGTCATAATAGCGATAATACAATTTCATCTTATAACAAGCCTGATTCGTTGCACTCAGTTACACAATTTATTGTACAGTACAGTTAATTTTTATTACCTATCATCTGCGCAATTAAAAGATTACCGAGATTACTTTTCTTGTTCCTATTTTTTCTCATAGGTAGGTACTACCACAGATCATATAATACTGCACATTTGTTTCGTAATGACCACTACATAGTATAAAACAAAGTTGCTTCCCGGTGTCTGTCTGTCTCTATGTAGCTCAGATCTTTAAAACTACGCAACGGATTTTGACGGGATTTTTTTAATAGATAGAATCATTCAAAGGAAGAAAGCACTAATAATTTTAGAGGTCTCTAATATGATATCGTAAATAAACGCCTTTTTTGCGCTTACATTGCAAAAGCTGGCTGAACTCTACGAGATAGATAAAAATAATGTACTACAGTATTGTCTAATGTACATTGTACATCTCAAAAATGATTACAAATAACAGTATAATATAAAATAGAGATATTAAACGTATTGTGATCTCAATCCCTTAATTAAAATTTATGGATAGTAAATGTTTGTTTAAATTGCACAGTTACTAAATTATTTACATTTATATGAAACGTGACTGACAATCAAAAGATTGAGGCACGAATCTTCAATGAAGAATGAAACAGCCTTTATTATTCAAATAAATACTATTTTCGTGATTTTGAAATGAAGAAAATATCAATATTATTGAAGAGAATAATTGCACTACCATTAAATTCAGTCGTACACTACATAGTACATACATGTAAGTATATAATAGTATGTTTTCAAATGACCCTAATACAAAAAGCAATTTCTCTCTATAATTACACGAGTATATTATCTTTTATACAACGAAGTATTAGTTATTCATTACAAATGTACTCACCCGTGTCACACACGGGTGTTCTTTCAATATAAAGGGGATAACAAAAGAGTTCAGCAGGCTGGCCAAGTGCGGGTTTGCGGATTTCACGTCTTCCGAAAACTTTTTAGGTGCTCTCTGTTAACATATAGGTTTCCTAATGTTTTCTTCACTATGAGGAAAATGGTCATCATGTTAAAAATAATTTTTGCATGAAAATATCAGAGGAGCGGAACTTCAATTCAAACCCGCTTCACGCGGTTGCCCTAACATGAGCGCTACCACTGGGGCCCTACCACTTCAATTGCCTGTACATTTAATATATTCATTTTTTATTTGAAATTATACATAAACACATCTCATATTCATGAATAATCATCATACACAATATAAGATGTAAATTAAACGTATTATTATAATTTTTATGTATTCTATTTTGTAAATAGTATTGTTTTAAGTTTAATTTTTACGATAGAAGAGAATACAACACGTCTAGCAAGACGTTAACAAGTAGTATAGTTTTTGAAGTATTTCGAAGTGAAATCGTATAAACAATATAAATATTTAATCAAAATTGCCAGCTTACGTGTAAACAAGGCGTAACATATCTTGACCGGTGTAAAATTTTACGAGTTTAGCGAGATAGGAGAAAAGCGGAAATAGTCTAAGCGTACATGAAGTAGGAAGAATTAGTTGCGCGGCTGTGTGAAAAAGCAATTACAAATTACTTATATAAGCTAATAAAGGAGATAGTTGCGAGCCTTGAAGTTCGATCAAGATTAATGCTTTAGGTATTAACAAAAGGTGAACCAGATTTATCTATTTGTTTAATTAACAAAAGATGGGTTTATCAAAACGGATTTTAGTAAGACGCGATTTCCGCCTATTCTTATGTAACTTTGGTAAGATAATCGTTACTTAGAAGGCTGTGAAGTCTTTTGACAATATCCAATTAGCAAAATTATTTAACAAAGAGATGTATAAGTGTTTACTTCGTATTTAATTACCGTATAAACATTTTAATTTTGTAACTAAAAATAGTGCTTTTAACTATCGTTGTCACTTAAAAAAATCGTAGTCACTCTTTCTTGTAAAGTAAGTATCTACCTATAATAAATTACATAACAGTTAATAATCAATTGAAACATAATAAAACTAATGTAATATTTCACTCATCTTTCATTCGTTGACAAATTAATGGATTTTGTAAGACAAATGTTTATTGCTATTATACAATCAATAAAATGAGTTTGCCGCCAACACGATCAACGAAGCCTTAAGGCCTTAATGCAAAGATTGATAGAATTGGTCACGGTTATGTCAATGTCGCTCATTAAGCTGAGTAAACATACTCCTTATTAATAAATATTTAATATGTTACAATACAACGTGGGACGTATTGTATGCGCTGTTTTGTTATGATTAGACCTACACAATTCTGTAGATAATGAAAAGATGATTTTAACAAACCTTGAATAATATTGCGAATGCTTATTTTATTGTCATTATAATTAATATTCTTAATTTCATATGAATCACGGATCAGAGTTTAAGGAGAACCATGGCCAGTTTTATTCGGCATTTACTAATTAATAAAGTAATAAATATAGAAGAAAATACTGAAGTCTCAAACTATGTTAAGATAACACAATGTTTTAATTAATTTATTATAATGACAAGCAAATCTAGATCAGTAATAACTAGAAACTTGTTTTTTTAAGCTTCTGTTCTATGAGTATGATAATTATGAAAGTGATATTTCAAAGAGGTCTTAATTTTAATCGCAGAGAATATGACAATTTATGAAACATGACTATTACACTTATAGCAATATCATTATTACACATGAAGCAATCGGACCGAATGACTTTATATGAAGAGAAACATTTCCACATGCTACATTACAAGTTAAGCTCAGCATGTAGTGATGTGCACTTTAATATTATAACAATTAAAATCGATTTATCGGAATGAAGATTTCACGTAGCATGCATTTCGGATATATTGATACGATATATCGATTATGTAACCTGCGACATCGTTTCGTGTCCAGCGCCCATTATACATTCCAAGTTTCACTTTCGCGTAAGCTACGGTTTCACTGTGGCTTTTTATTTAAATTATTACTTAGTATTTTTTATTACTACTGAATTATGTTTGTTAGCACTAATGAATTGATTATTCTACTTTATTTAAATTGAATTCATTGTCTGAATGTCTGTCTGTCTGTCATATTGCTATTCTGTACGAAGAAGTTAAACATCGTAATAAATTGGCAGTTATTATTTTTATTGACATTGTTGGCATAAATTTGCTATCAAGTATTTTTATTATATTATATTTTAGATTGGTCGGTTGTAAGAATCTTTGACTTTGATATGGAAATACAAGCTTAATCTTACTTATAATTAATATACCTACCATATCTTTTGTAAACGTCTAACTTTAGTAATAATATTACGTATCGTCATTTTTAATTAAGTTAATTTAGGACACAAGTACACAAATCTTATATCCACACATATAATAAAATTCTAACCTAGTTGAATCTGTACATTGAATATTTATTGGAACATCTTATTAAAATAGTCATTATCGATACAGAGGCCGAAACTATAGTTTCTAGAATTTTTGTCTGTCTGTCTGTCTGTGACCGCATCACGAGAAACCCACTGGACAGATTTTAATGAAATTTGGTTTGATGGTAGCTGGTTATCCGAGTCATGATACAGGATACTTTTTACTGCTGAAAAATGTTATCTCATTTCTCAGAAATCTCGACTAAAATACTAAAACTAAAAAATACTAAAACTAAAAACTACTAAAACCGTTATAAACCGGCTATAAAACTTCTCACGATATGTGAAATCTAAGAATTTGTTATCCGGACTTTAGAACGCGGGCGGAACTGCGAGAAATACGTACTAGTGTTTTATAAAAGTTTTATTGTAATAGCGTTTTTTAATAATACTATGATCTGTCATTATTTGTTCATGATTATATCAACAAAGTCAATAAAACATATTCTTTACACTGTGATATCAATGCAAGTTCGGAAAAATAAAAAAAATATTTACAAGTGTAGAGATGTAATTATTTGTAATATAATTCATTTAATATTACGTAAATTTCAAAAGTCAATAAGTTTATATTAACAATAAGTATTATGTCGCTAATACATTACAGTATAACTGCAGTTTAACAATCCATATAAAACTGTGGTTCAGTTGTATGTGCTTACTTTTTTTGAAAACAATAGATTACCTCGTATAGCAAACCACTTAACGTCATTTAAATTCTTTATTTAAATGTATTGACAGCAATAAGATTAAAAGATCGCTGATGAGATACGATTAATCTTGACCTACTTCAATCGTACTAAATGTCAGATCATCAAAACATTTTCAATCAAATAGCGTTATAGATATTTAGCGAAAGCGAGCTTATGCTAGCATTTGCCTAATATTCATATAAATTTATAAGAAAATGGATTGTATTATATTATTCTTTAGGGATCATAATAGCATTATACAATTATGATTTAGTTTTCTAGGAAGGTGTATCGAGTGATTTACATGGTGTAAATATCATTAGAGCAAGGTCTGTGGTGTCTATTAAATTGAAGGACGCTCTTAGAATATTACTTATAAGTATTATTGTTATAATACTTTCTTCGATTTACGCGAATATTCGACATTATAAATGAAACTACCTTTTCGGATTTTGTCGCGGATTTATTTTTATTTTTAGTTCCTGACGTTTCGAATGCTTTACAGCAATCATGGTCACGGGAGAGAGACGGAAGGTCGAAACGTCGGAAACTAAAAATCAAAATAAATCCGCGACAAAATCCGAAAAGGTAGTTTCATTTGTAATATTATTGTTATAATTTGAAATGTGTCATTAAATAATGATATAAATAAAATAATACAATTTCAAAATAGGTCATCTAAGCAATAGCATGAAGTTCCTACAAAGCCATTTGGTAGACGTAATAATTTATCAATGTATGAAAAAAATAGTGTTGTTTCTATACATTTTTGTTTGATTGTATTTATACTATACCAAAAATTGGTAACAACAGGCCTTTTTTTGTCACTCTTTTTTGGGGGCACGCAAATTTTCGAAAGTAGTAAGTTCATAATTTTTGTACACCCTCCGTCACCCATTGCCACTGTGTTTTGAGTTATACTCATTTTTTTCAAATTAATTAAATTTTTCAGTTTTACTTTTTATATCTTTTTTTTTATATTTTCGATATTCCCTTTGGGGGCACGGCGTGTACTTGTACGTATACGATTAGCAAATTACTAACCATTTAAAACCAATTATTAGTCCAGTTCAATAATATTAAGTTAACAAAAGTTAAATATATGTTGAAAAATCAAACGAATTGTTCGGATAATGAGGCTATAACTATAAATGCAAATGCAGGTTTCTTATTTTTCACTTTATTAAGTTGCCTAAGATCGTCTCTATCATCTTTAGCGAAACCGCTTATGTGCCATTGAAATTTGGTCTAGCATACCAATCTCTTATCCCAATCGTTTTATATGTACTTAATTTATAAAATTTATCACAGATTGTTAATTAATCATAATGTTATGTACTATCTGAACTATTAATTAATCATAATATGTACTATTTACACTAGTAGGTATAACGCGTGATAAATTCCGTAATGATTAAATTAAATTATTAAATTAATTCACTAATAACAGGATGAGGTGGTGTGAAACAAAGATTATGCAAACAAAACGTTGCTCAAGTTTTGTAATATTTATTTAATAACTGGGTTTAATTGGTCAGGGGTCAAGCTATTACTTTGTATCGTTCCGGCATCTTTAGTGAGTTAGCCGGCTAGGAGATAAAAATTGACTTACGATCTGTTTGTAGATCACGTTAATGTTACATAATAAACCTTTACATTTTTATTGTTAATATTTATATTTTTAATGTAAAATATGGAGGAAATTTCATGGCATTTCTTATAAAAACAATACCCTATTAAAGTCTATTATAAACAACCGATTTTTTTCAGATAGGAATATTATAACAAACTTTTCAGTACATAAAGTTGTGAAATATCCGGAATATTTAATGTGACATTAATTTATTAGCCTTCTTTATTTATTCATTATACGAGTATTTATGATGTTGACATATTTTACAGTTCGAAAGATCGAGAGTTTTTACGATATTACATAATTAATGTATGTATTATTAATGAAAAGTACTTTCAACAAAAATGAGAGTTAATTTTAATAAACATACTCAGTCATGTAAACAACAAACAAGCGAGCCACTAGTAACTAAACCAACGAGAGTCAAATATTTAAAATGGAACGACTAGATTTTTTTTATTGGCTCATTCTCAAATAATAGCCTTTCTTAATATTTTTCTAATGAAACAGTTTGCAAGTATACTCGAGCGTTTAATATAATTACAATAATGCGCGTGCGCAATTGTTGCAAGAATGTTGTAAAGGTTGAGAGGCGTTCTCGACACGATAGCATTGTGTTATCCTATTTGGATCTATCCATTTTTGTTGTATCTAAATATTTCAGTAATAAATAATTATTTTAGTTGTATTTATAGGTGCAAATAGTGCAATAATATAAATTTATATTTAATAATACATAATTACTTTTTTTCAATTTTGTTACCTATTTTAACGTTGGAAAATGCATTTACTCATGGGGGTGTGTGAAAGCTTTTATTACCTACATTAAGTTATTTAGTTGACCCAATTAATTTTCGATTAATTCAAGGAAGTATTTTAATTTTGATTAATAAAATTGTATGTATGGACTTGATTCATGAATTTTACACTTTACTTATTGAAGCGAATTTAATAATGCGAATAGACATTAGATTAACCCCGTGTTACTGTTCTGTCGGTAATAATTAGATGATTGAGTGGCATATTTTGTAAGTATATTTTTTATTATATGTCAAGCGTAATGAGAATTTGGTAAATCATAGTGGTTGTCGCTTTACAGTCACGATTTTTCTCTGGTGTAAATGTCTTAAATTACAATCTATTGTGTCGACATACACAATTATAAACTAAACGTATCTAACTTAAGCTTAGATTTTGATCTAAAATATGTTTTCAAACAAAAAAGATAGTTAAATTAGAATGCATATGTTAATTTACGTAAATGAAGAATAAAAAGGTTTGATTTTGCTTTGTCTTGTAATTAATTTTAAAGCGATGTTTAAATAATAACAAAGAGCCAGGAAACGTTTTCCATATGACAATTAAATAGCATGAATATTACTTATGCGTACAACCGCAAACGGCGAAAATGAAATTACTTGATGATTCGCGTGGATAATAAATGAGTCGTACGTTATGTAGTAATGCTTTCATGACGTTTTAATTAATTCATTTGAGTTTTTAAATATATGGAGATGATCATAAAACTTAAATCGGTTTTCTTTTGAATAAGCTATTGTGTTGGCATAAAAGGTAGTGTCAGATTCATTCCGGCTGGTTGACAAAAAAGGGGCCAAGATGAAAACGTCCCCTTATATTATTATAGCACTTTCTCCTGTTACTTATTTGGTAAGGAATGTTACGTCAGATGTGACTCACACATAATTATCTCTCTCATCTTTTGTATGCTCTTACAAGAGCTATTTAGAACGTCCTTATATAAATTATCCGACTAAGTATTAGGAATTAGGTATCTATTTGGTTTATACCTTGTATGCATTGAATTGTAATGGAAATAAATATATATACTTAATAGGTACTGTTCATGGCATTGATGTAAAGACTTCGGACTCAGGTTGGCAAACGAAGTAAGGAAAACTTGACCAGGAGGGGATTTATAAGCGGTGGCTTGGAGTGCAGATGTGGTACTGTTCCTCAATCAATGAGTCACCTCCTTATATTCCCTGCTTGTCCTGTTACCTGCAACTTACAGAAGCTTATGCATGCCACTGATAAAGCCATAATGGTGGCCGAGTTTTGGGCTGACTCACTGTAACAATTGCCATCGACTCGATAAGAAGAAGAATATGTAGAGTATTCTGCTTTACGTTTTTTCTTTCAAAATTCTTAATCGTAGATAAGAACAAACTTCGTTGTATTAAACGAACCATATCAATCATTCTTGATAGATCAATTTCTCCTACAATTGTCAAAATGTATTATTGGCAAATCGTAATCGACTTTATTGGCAACCTTGCCGACGTGTGTTAAGACTAAGTGATCTTGTGAAATGCAGTATAGTGCATTGTGTTGCAACTATTGTTATCCCATTCATTCGTTCCGACGTGGTCCCTTTGATGACATTTGAGATGATTGCCGTCGTTTGCTGCGATTGTTGACTGTAAACATCGCAATAACTATTGCATACTGATGTATCGCTTATTAGAGCGCGTGAAACAATTTTGTGGTCATTAACATTAAAGTTCGTACACTACCTACATGAAGATGACAAATTGATTTCTTTAACCATTTTCAATTTAATTTGCTTGCTTGGTTATTTGTATAATTAATTTGTTTTGTTCAATAGAGGTTCCATAAGACTTGACAGGTAAGTATAGGTTATACAATATTGTATATTTGAATCTCCTGCTATAAACTTCTATGTATAGATACACAAGAATGTTTTAAAATACTTGTACTTCATGTTGTATAATAAATAATAATAAATAAACAAAACAAATTAATAATTATTATTATTTGTTTAGTTCAATAGAGATGTTCGCATTCATGGGAAATCTATAACTGGAGTACAAACATTCGTCCCAACAAATGAATGTCCCCGCGTCGGGACTCGAGCCCGCGATACAACCGTAGGCCCAGCGCCTCTAAAAACTGAGTCAAACCTGTCTATTTAGTCTGTTTGAGAACATGGAACATCTATGTAACATTTTAAGAAATATATCAAAATCAACTGTTATCGTAACAGATTTCATGTTCGGAGGCATTGAACTTTTCACTACCTTTTACAGCAGACACCATCACCGATAGCATTGAAACACCATATGAAAGTCCAATTCATTGTATCTAATTGAATATTAAACTGTTATTATAATATAGGGCGTGCCTACTTATACTTTGCACACAATGAAGCCTACTTTCAAAGGATACTATTAGTTTTTATATAAGTTTTTTCGTACAAGTTTTCAAATAAACCTGAATAAGTTTCCAAATAAGTATTTAATTTTAAGCTTTTTAATCGCGAAGTTCGCTTGTATGAAATGATTATAAGGCGACGTCCTGCGTGAGCGATCTAGACGCGAACGCGAAGCGGCGCGGCACGGCGCGAAAACAACAAACATTCGAAACCTATTGAAGTGGCCTATGTGACCAAACGCACGTGGGGTGCGGTGCGGAGCGGCGCGAATTGACGCGAACGCGATCAGTTGGCTTGATATTTTCGCGCGAAGTGGACGCGTCGGCCATATTTTTTTCAAGCAAAAATTGTTGTTGAATTAATGTCGGAAGTAGAACTTCTTATTAATGCTATCCAAGAACGTCCTACATTCTGGGACAAAAGGAATAAAAGTTATACACTTCTTCAATATCTCATATTTAAGACTAGCTGTGCCCGCGACTTCGATCGCGTGGACTACAGGATAAAATCAAACTATGATAAAAATTAAGATTTGTTTTTTTCTACGTATTTTTCCAGGATAAAAAGTATCCCATTTTATGCCCAGGATAATAAAGTATAATTATACCAAGTTTCATCGAAATCGAACCGTTAGTTTTCACGTGATGCCTGAACATACACACAGACAGACAGACATACAGACAGACAGACAAAAAATTTTTTAATCGCATATTTGGGTTTGGTATCGATCCAGTAACACCCCCTGCTATTTATTTTCTCAATATTTTCAATGTACAGAATTGACCCTTCTACAGATTTATTATATGTATAGATATGAATTTTCCAACAACATTAGCTTCCGTCCGCCCATGACAAATGTTTAATGTTAACTGAACTGAACGGCGGCGGAGGGCGCGGAGGGGACGGTTCGCGCGCACGTAGGACAGAGTAGCCGCATCGCTCCGCACCACATTAAATTCGCATCGGATCGTTTCGCAATCGCGTTCGCGTTGAGTCGTCCACGTAGGACACTGTGTAAGAGTTTGTAATAAGTAAAATTTATACTGGATCTCTTGCTAGAATGTAAAAGATATAATATTATTATTATGTTGGGACATTATTACAACAGCGCCATCTAGTTCCGCACTAAGCTACGTAACGTGCTTGTGTTGCGGATACCAGATAGTTGATATACTACACATATAAATTTTAAATGCATGCATATTATAAATATAAACACCCATGACTGGAGTACAAACATTCGTGATTAGCAAATGAATGCCCCCAGCGGGTCTCGAACCCGCGACCGCTGGCGGAGAAAGTAGGGTCACTACCAACTGAGCCAAACGAGTCGTCTAATGTAAATAGCTGTAAATATTTTTAGCTAACTACACGTAACATTTTAAGAAACTAAGCCTTATTCATTATTTCTTTTTTTAATGTAGGTACTTTTTGCATTGAGATATAGCTCACAAAAGATCATTCGCTGTATTAAATAATTGTAGAAATATAATGTACTAGGGACTCACCCATGCGTCGCTTCGCTCAGGTTCGTCGCTAGATTTAGCGCGAGCGAAGGCGCGGGTTCTATAATCGGGTAAGCTATATTACTAAAAGTTTCATCAAAATCCATTCAGTATTTCTTGCGTGAAAGAGTAACAAACATACATCCATACATCCATCCTCTTCTTACAAACTTTCGCGTTTTATAATATTAATCAGATATTTTTTTAAAAAAATGGTGATATTAGTACATTATTGACCTTTAGTAAATAGGTAACGGAAATAAGAAAGATTTATATTTAACAAGACAATAAATATCAATAAGATTCTATAAATATCTGTGCTGACTCACTCGAACGTTAATCAAACAGTTTTCCTCACTACATAGTTGTGTTTACATTTCAGGTTATTGACTTCTACCAACGACGACATCTGATACGCTAGCCTCCTATAATTAGTAAAAAAATTCGTACGTCATTCACGTATTTTGTGCTTATACGGTAGAGTAATTCTAATAATTTCGAAATCATTGATCAAAGAAATCTATATAAAATTATGAACAATATTTCAACTTTCAATTTAATTTATAATTAATTAAGAAATAGATTATTAATTAAGATCGAAAATTTAATGAATTAATTTCAATCCTAATGAATGAAAACGAGCTTAATATACCTACTTTTTAATTATTTTTGATTCAGTAATATATATTTTATAGATATGTTACGTAGGTGTTCTAGTATCAACAAAAAAATATTCGTAATCATTACATTTCCTTATTTCGAACGTAATATCATTGATTAGCTTTAATATAAAAATATTTATTACACTTATGCAATACAATGACGTTATGGAAATGACATAACGATTAAATAAAGCACCGTAAGATAACTGAAAAGAATTAAAAATTATTTTCTATGATTACCGCAAGATTATGAAGTTTAACTACCAAATAAAGGATACTCTAATTATCATGTATTTATTATATTTATCTAAAGCTACTAGGTTATAGTATTTGACAATTTTAGGAATATATCCTATACCGTAATGTAGTTTGAAATCATATGGCACATAACACGACGACACGTTTGGCTTAGTTTTAGTGACTCTACTTGCTGTGCTAGTGGTCGCAGATTCGAGTCCATTCATTCATTTGTGTAGGAGATCATGGGTTTTTATATTATTTATATTATTTTCTTATATTATAAAAAAAATGTATGGTGCTGAGTGTTACTGTCCCAACATATTTATATTAATCGTATTTACGAGTTTCTAACTAATAAATAAATGAAAAATAAGCTTATTTTATTCAATAAATCAAAGTATTATTGTCATTATTGTGAAGTATTTGAGCGTTTATCTTTTCAATTAGGCATAAGTGAATATTTTGTTATTTTTATTAAAGATAAGCATTCACTCTGATACGACTTAATACGAATCTACTCCTTTAGAATTATCAATTCATCATCGACTTTTGACATCGGCTTCGATCGGCCACTGGCCTCATTGTTAAGATCAAAATTTCCACAACGGATGCGATGAAATAAAATAAAATATAATAAGATATCGAACCTTGCAATTGCCCGCTCCTACCCTATTGTGGAAGCGTCTACACAGTGGCTACTCAAACGCCTTTCTCTAATTAGTACATTTATTAAGATATATTTATTATTTATTTTTGTACCACAAAAATACATATAAAAACAAAAACAAAATATAATTGTGTATTTTTTAATACTGAGATAAAGGTTTATTGATGAAAATTTGGGTCATACAAATACATATGTTATTCAGTGAATAGTCCAATATTCAACGCACAGTTTCATTAAACACAAAATAAATAATAATTTATCAAAATCGATATTGCATGAACTAATTAACGAAATAATTAATGTTATTAGCAATTGTTACATCAATGTTACAATAATGAGTAACAAAAATGAAGAGTCACCGATAAGAACGTGTCGTATCGTTAATTTATATAATTTCGCAATCGCAATGTAAACAAATCACCTGTTACAAGGTTATGAATAATTTATTTATTTAGTATCATTCTATATATAAGATCTTCAATTTTTTCTTTGCAAAATAATAAATACTAAGTACTCATCGGAGCTTTTTGTCGAATACATAACCATTTATCATTGCTTTTAAATTTTAAGTTTTCCAAATTGTTTGTATTGTTTTGTTTGTAATTAAGAATTTTCTTTAAGAATTGTGTGGTACCTTAAATGTAACCGTTTTATGTACGTATTTATTACACATACCGACTTTTTAAATTATTGAGAGCTTGAACGAGCAATAAAACTGAGCCAATAAGGCCCTAAAAGGGGCTATAAGAGAATATTTAACAACTAAAAAATCATAAAAGTCGAAGTATTGTCAATATTTGTGGCAAGCTCCTGGGGGTATTGAACCGCGGAGTGACTGCGTAAGTTTTAAATGACATGGTAAAATTATTGCAGTCAAAATCCTGAGTTGTTACTTGTTACTCTTTACTTATATTAATCATGAGCATGTAGAAATTATCAGTTCTAAATACCTAAATCCTAACTGGATATTAGATGACTATTTACTTACAATTAGAAAGGACAGTTTTGTTTCATGAAAATTTAACATATTATATTTGAATCATTCATGAAATAAATGGTTCATAGAATCGAAAAAAATCGAAAAAAAAAGATCCGTTCCCTTACATAATAGGTACCTATAATACTGTATAAAAATGCATATTTTCTAATCTTCTATTTACAATTTGAAGATTGCAAAGTACAATACAATTCTATTCAATTCTCTTATTAATGGCTTCAAGGGTGCCAGTTGAGTACAGATTACTTCGCCAGTGTCACGTAGAATGGAGAAGACACGAAGGAGATTGTCGGTAACATAGAGTCAATAAGTATATTTAAATTATAATTGTATAAGGGAAGAAAATCCTTACTAAACCTACAACAAAAGACAGCACAGTTTACAATACAATGATAATGATGAATGTGGTTTAAATATTTATTAAACATATTATATAGCAAAATAATATTTTTAATAGGTCTTCTTTAAAACATGATAAATAGCGAGCCAAAAATGACCGATGACATTTACGTAACTTTTAATAACAATGCAAATTCCTTAGCGAAAGCAATAAATCCATAGATTATGTAACCAGAAATGAATTTTGAAGACAAAAAAGGTGTAATCGGTAGCGATACTTCAATAAAGTATTTTGATGGAATTGGCCAATTTTTAATTATTTCAATCCATACATACATAATATGTAAAAGTATACAATAATCTAAAAAATATTGTAAAATTGATGTTTATTAGTAACAGTTTATAAGAAATTAAGACTCTTTCGTCTTCTTTTTTACTGTAACGTTAGGTGATTTCCCTTAGATTTTAACAGATGAAAATACATACATTTTTTGCTAACGTATTTACAGCTTAAAAAGATATTAATAAAAAAATAATGTAAGATTATAACCATAACATGCATATTCTGTACTAAGGCGTTGTTATTTTATAACAAAAGTATACGAGTCCATGGCAAAGGTCTAATCCCCACTCGGTTTTATAAAATTATGTCTAACTTCGGAAGTGAGTGTTTTACTTCTGAAATGACAATTTAAAGTTTAAACAATGGTGTCAAAAACCGTCAAGTTTTGGGCATTTCAGCCTTGGCTCTATTGTTGAGGTAAGCAATTAGGCAATTAGGTTTGACCTTATAGAGGGAAAATTTAACAAACAAAATTAAACTCTTGGTTGGATATTTTGAGTTAAATTATGCTTAAGGTACATTTCGTTAGTAAATATTTTTTTTTACTATCTATATTACAGGAGGCTTTTTTTGTAAAATTTAAAACGTTATACTTAGGTAATTATAAAATGTGTAATTTGCTTATAATTTTGCGACTATTCTCAAACATTTTAACGTAAAGCACCATTGTTATTAAATAAAGTTCTCATGATAGGTACTTTATGTTGAACTGTTAGGAAATAGTTCATTTCATATTTTTTTTTCTTAAAAGCAATGAAGCGTGGCGTTACAGTGGGTCATTGTCAATCTTAGCGCAGACGGTTTCATTCAAAATTACCCGTAAAACTTTATCGCAACCGTTTCGAAGTAATTACAACATTTTTTCGCCACACACTAAGGTTTCCTTTCTTTTTTAAGGTATACCAGTTCAAGTTCATATCACGGCCCATTTAGTTTCAGTTATTCGTAATATCGCGTTAGTAACTAATGCTAATTAGGGAGTACTAGGTGGAAAAAAAATCACTTTCTTGGTAAAATCCAAAATACAATGATAAAAGCCCGATATTATTTATTATTTTTAACATACCATCGATCTTGGGAGTCCGTACTATTTCTCCTGTGGGAACAGCATACGTCGCAGAAACCAATAGAAACAAGACAGCAATCCTCGCACTAACACCCATTTTGATTGGAAAATGTTTTTTTAATATATTTTTTTATTATTATAAGACGCAACTATTTCCCGCGAACGGTCGTCGGTTACATTTGCGTCGCAACGTCCAATGCTTGCCGCGTTGTATCATTAACTGAAGACAACGAATGCGATGGTAGACTTTCTATCAGCTGTGCGCGGGCGCAGTCGAAACGCCCGCGTATCGCGTCGATTGCGCTTTTTGTTGTTTAATTGATATTTTTCATATACTCATTACCTACTATGCAAACATAGAACTGTACCGTTGTTTTTCAACAAAAATATGTGATTTTGTAATTCAGTAGGTATACTTAATAAAAACATTCATGTAATTTGATACACTATATTCT
Source organism: Boloria euphrosyne (assembly GCA_951802675.2). Taxonomy (NCBI): domain Eukaryota; kingdom Metazoa; phylum Arthropoda; class Insecta; order Lepidoptera; family Nymphalidae; genus Boloria; species Boloria euphrosyne. The sequence continues at coordinate 4,293,831 of OX637879.1, read as the reverse complement.
TTTAGTACTGTAATAAAACAAAAGTGAAAAGTTAAAAATCTTGGAGCGCCTTTAATACATTTTTTTGTTAATTTTCATAAATAATTTCTTTCTGAAATTCTTTTTAATATCTACGAAAATCGTGATGACATGAATTTTAGTAACGTTACTGACACTAAATCGATGAGTAATCATCATTATCACCAATTATTATTAATCTTAATTTCCACATAATAGTTACGATATTGTGTCACCTCGGGCTGTTTGTTATGTAAATATGTTCATATAAATGTACAGCAGATAATTCAATCGGAATTACGTTATATTTAGCAATATAGATTTTTTGTAATTCGATGTCAAAGAGCAAAGCTTTTACGCAGTCTTACAGGAAATAAAATGGAAATTTCATTTGTAAACCTCATTTTAATTTGGTATTAAATAAATATTGACAACAGTGGAAGCTAAGTGAAAGGTAATTGTAATGTCTAAGGAGCTTATTACTATGCTTATGCTGTCATATGGTATAAAAATATGATGTTCGTCCGTCTGAATGTATGTAGTATGTACGTCTGTTCGTTCTTAAATGGTACAATATATTTGAACTAGAATGCTATCCATCTTTGAGTCTATAGGATAGACTTAGCAAAGCAGGTTCATAAATTTCTTTACGTGCCTAATTTGCTAAACAAACAGCAGGCTCTGATAAGTACTCGTAACATGGTGTCAAATAGGTAATAATATAAGTATTATGTTAGTATCCGTGTTAGTGGATAAAAAAAATGATCTATTTCAGTAATATTTTTTTAGTTGTAACATTTTTTGTATAATATAATATAAAGCATAAATTTACAGTGTTTACCTGTAAAGTATTTTTTTCAAATATAGTATGATATTATTTTCAATAAAAGCAAAAGCATTTTAGAAAAATGAATATTCAAGTGTATTTCTAGAGTTTAAAGGAAAACGGTCGAACCGGACCGGGCTTACAAAATATACTCGTAGATATTATTTCTATGCTGCTTAGGGTAACCGAGGTCTGAGTGTGCTAGCGAAGCGGATTCAAATTCTCGCATGTCTGATATTTTCATATGCGATTTCTTTACAACATGATCGTGAGGAAACCTGCAAGTTTGAGAGAATCTAGCAAGTTCGAAAGACATGTGAAGTCCGTCAATCCACGCTTGACCAGATTGTTGGACTACGACCTGATGCCCCACGTAGGTATTGAAGGGTGGCCTGTGCCTAGCCTCGTAGTGGGACGTTAATAAGAGCATACAATATAATATTTTTTAATATTGTTTAATTCTATGTATGTATATTCAATTGATGTACTTATTATTGAAATTAAAAGAAAATATTAACTAGACTATTTGTTCCGCAATTACTTAGCGCACTGATAATTTAATTAATTAAGTGTTGATTTAAAAAAAAACTCTACAATCCAATAATCTAAATGAAGAAAGATTAATTACAAAATCCTATATTTTATAATGCTATTAAGATAACCATCTTTTACCTAGAAACGAGTTATTATTTTAAAATATGCATCAAAAACTTAAGGAACTACGAAAGCGAAACAAATAAGCAGTTTGTTCGAGCAATGTTATTACTTATTACACGCATAAGGCGAGATCGATTTCAGGTATGATTGCACTGTTTGTGTCTAAACTATAAAAAAATGGTTGAGTTACCAATTCGTTTAGAAAACGACATTCAGACACCAAGGACGTAGACTAATCGTTATTAGTAGACTGACTTAGACTGCTTAATGGTATTTCAATTCAAGCCAAGCACTCTTAAGACCTTGTTAATAAAGTTTAAGAAAAAAGTTATTAACCCGATTTTCATGGATGATTGTGCAAAATAATGGCAGTATCCATGAGTCCATTAAGTATTTAAATTTAACAAATCACACTCGTCCCGCTCGGTTTCGTTTATAGGTGCGCGCTTATGACGGTTAGTACAGATTTCTAATAGATGAGATATTATTCGTGATGCTGTCACAGACAGACATACAATAATTCTAAAAACAATAGATTCGGCCTCTGTATTGATGATAATGACTATTTCAATAAGAATTTACACAAAATGTTTAATGTACATATTCGCCTGAGTTAGAATTCTATGAAATTATGTAAATATTTAAGGTTTGTAAACTGGTGTATAAAGTACTAAATGCTTTAATAATATCACATACTCGTAGCTATAGTAATGAGCACAGATGCGTCGTCCTATGCAATGTAATTGAACAGCGCTAATTCAGTTACACTGTTATATTTTATAAATATGTGCAAAACTTAGAATCATTTATACTTAAGTAATCTTAGGTATAAAGTAACGAATGGTATATAATGAAAGATTAATAATTGTGCATTTGAATAGAAAAAAAATCAATCAGTAAATATCAGAATGTTGATATTTCAATCATTAGTAAGGGGTTGAATTATTTCCCATGAATATTTTTCAAAAACAACAATTTAAATGAATATAATTTATCTTTTGTTAATATACTAATACAAATTTAATTTATACATATATAATCTATTCATGTAACATCATCTATTGCTAGTTTTTTTTAACTAATTTAAAATTTTCCTTTGTCGTGACCAAACCCCATGTTACCTAACATTAACTCATATTTTTTTACATTATTGTGATATCTGCAGTAAAAAGCAAGCTACATATTTTTGGAGCAAGTAGGGCAATAAAACACGTGTATTTTTCAGTACATTCCCTAAAAGTGGATAGTCTATAATAATTAAATTTGTAACTGGTTCGCGGCTGCGGCGGCGCGGCGCCGCGCTTGCATCACTGACTCATTGTCGACGGAAGCCGCTTGACGAAACGGCACGTGAACTGTGAAGTATGAAGGCTAGACAATCCGGTTCTCATTGTTTTTTTGCTGGCGAATGTTATATATTATATTTATAATTAGATTGTTTTTTTTTAAGAATATATATTTTATTTCTATGCATCAATGTTACTTAATAAGTTATGATTTCTATTAGATTGTTACTTTATATTCAATTATTATTTATTTTTATATGTGCCATAAAAGATATTATGTTATCACTACATATTATAACACATCTGCCGCGTCTGTCTGTTCGCGTAAAACTCATAAACTGCTGTACCAATTTTCATGATGTTTTCACCAATGGATAGAGTGGTTCTCGAGGAAGCGTTCAGAATATTATTTTGAATACAATTACCAGCGGAACCCGCGGCTTTGACCGCTCCGCTCATTAGTATCCGGTCAATCTGGGCAATCTGGTCGAGCACGAAGCCAAGAAACGCACATGGAGGTGGCCCTCCGGTGGGCCATGCGGGTAGTTAGTAGTTACTGTTATTTCTCTGAGAGCAGAGTGGACTGCGAAGCAATCCCGCGACTGTGTGGTCAGCTTCGGCAGACCTGCCGGGCGGTCGGGGCAAAGTGGGTGAATGTGAAAGCGATCCCGAGACGGAAAATGCGTGCTTGGGTTTTAGTGGATAGTACTTACTGGCTTTTTTAGCTGGTCCCACAAAACATTTTCCAACATTAAAAAATGTGGATAAAGGATATTTCTTTTAGAATTTTCTGCCAGTAATACTTCAGAGAAAATAAGTTTAGTTAAGTGCTGTGTAGGTACAGTATGCATTTATTAATGCCTAGTTTTCCTATTATCATAATTAATTAAATATATTCAAAATTAATATAATTTATAATAGCGCTGCACCATCTGTTGCAGCCTGCAATTGAAGTTAATTCAATTCAGACAACAGACGTACCGAGAGATGGCGTTAATAAGCTATACATTATTTTTGTTTCTTATAATATATAAAGTTTTATTAATACAATAATGCTAATACTCTGCTTTTAATATTATATGTTTAATGTTAATAATTTAAGAAATAAGAAATACATTATTATGCTTGAAGTGCATAGTGGTGACATCTATTGTGAATTTTGTAGTTTTAATTAATAAATGTAACTAAAAGAGATGGCGCTAAATGAAAGTATTTTACCGCCATCTTTTATCGAATAGATAAATTAATACGAATAAGTAATTTATATAGTTTTGATTAGATGGCGCTAAAATGTATTCTTACCGCCATCTGTCATTGAATAGATAAACTAATACGAATTTACAATAAACTTTGACTAGTAGACACTAGATGGCAGCTCTACATTGTAAATATCACGAAAATACTAATTTTAGTTTTACTTTTTATGGACACATAATTTTTAAAATGATTACATTCATGGAAAATTATTCTTAAATATATAATATGCAACGGAGTTACGCCGACTGTGATTACACTTAAATATTTAAAAAGTTAAGATAATTACCGGTCATATCGAATTTTTGTTGCCAATTTCCATATTTTGTTATAGGTACATTATTTTATAATAGATATTTTTTATTGACAATGTTAATTTTCGATGATATAAATTACTTCTGAAATAGAAAAAGTTTAAATATAAATATTAAACTGATATATATAGCGAATACTTATTTTTAACTTATACGCGAGAATCTAATATTAAGTATATATCTATGTTAAATTGGAACTAAGTTTTTTTTATTTTTATTTGAACTAGGATGTTAAATTTAAGTTGGATAAGCCAGCATATAAAAATTAAGGATTTACGCACTCTCGCTTAACTCATCGTTCGCTCGTCCCTATGTACGTAGTCGTACGTTGGTATTCATTTCTCAGGGATAAAAACTTTCCCGTATGAATAAGTATTTTATATTATGTTGAGCTATTACGCTAAATTTCATAAAAATCTGTGCAGTGGTTTTCTCGTCATACGGTCATAGACAGCAGATAACAATTTAAAAAATTATACAACTAGGTCCGACCTCTGTATCGATAATAATGACTATTTCAATAAGATTTAAAAAAAAAAATTATGTACAGATTTCACTAGGTAACAATTTTATTATACCTAAGTGTGTATATTAGGAGGAGGTATATACGAGCTTTTAGTAATTTATATAAATGTCTATTGGTTTTGGAGGACATTGAAACACACAGATATTTTATATAAAATGATTTATTGCTTACGTCTGTATTTACTTTCAGTTGAAGTAACAAATTACAAATACTGTAAAGCTATGTACACAATGTCGTTGACATTCAAATGGTATCAGTTCGATAACTACAAACTAACGGCACATTTTTCATATACATCTAGTTCTATCTAAATTATATAAATAAGCACCTTAAGTAAGCTAAAAGTCTTTCTTTCCTAAAAAGGCAGTAAGCGCCTGCTAGTAATACTTATTGAGATTAAGAAAAATAAAATTTCATTTTAAAAACAGATCACAAAGCAATCGGAATAAAAATTATAATTGTCAAAATAAATAAAAGTAAGATCAAAAGTAAGATGTATGTACACAAGTGGTGAAAATGAAATGGACTTAAGTACACATGCGTAGAGGAACTTATTAAATACTCTCAATAAATTAACAATTATTAACTACAGAATACTAAATATCACAGAGAAAGTACCCATTACTTAATCAACGTAACGTTTCGTCAAGCGATTAATTTAACGTCTCACGAGTTAGAGAGCAAGTAACTAACAATAAATAAGTACAAAAGCAATGTACGGACGTAGAATAAATATTTAAGGCATATTACGAAATACTCAGCTCATTAAAGATACGTTATTTTTACTGTTTTTATTTTTCTTATTGCCTAACTTTTCCCTCATCTTTCCATGGAAAGCAGCGCATTTTCTATCGTTCTTCTTGCTAAGGGGGCACCTAAATTCATTGTACCAATTGTTTAATAAGTTTCCATAACCTCTGAAGGCTATGTAATCGTTTTTGAGGCACTGGGTAGCGTCGACTTTCTGCTTTAGTGGATCCAGCTTCATACGATTTTGGTCGAATTTTGGATAGGGTACATTGACATCTATCATGTTATACTCTATTTCAGCGATCGTGCTCGACAGCTTTTCCAATGTATTAGTAAGCAGCTTCCGACGTACAATCATATAATTTGCGAAGGGGTCATCCGATAACTCTGGTTGGACTTTCATTAGCAGTTGAAAAATTACTTCATATTCTTTCAGCGTCTTGAAGAGTTTCGGCATCAAATACGCGAACTGTAACAAAAGAGAAACACTTTAAGTTGGTATTCACTTGAACTCTCGATATTCATGTTGATGGATAGCGTGAAGATATTTGAGTTAGAATTAATATAATATTTATACATATTGTAAACAGTCTGCGACGCGGCCAATTTGTGTCGAGGCTGTATAATCTATAAGTATTTGTGATTGTAAAACTATTCTCGTGACATTATTAAGGAACTATATAGTATGTTAAACGCAAGTTCTGAAAATTATATTGGATAGTGCGATGATTTAAGAATGAATAAAAATATTTCTCTCTAAATGAAATATGTGGTAATAAGAATTATTGTGCTGTTATGAAAAATGTAAGGTCAGGTTTCGTTTAATTTTTCCCAGTATTGAACGTTAACGGTTTTACTCATTGTTTACGTTCAGTTAAGCGATAAAATGTATGGATGAAAGAAGTATTACCTTTATTATATGAAAACACATCTAGATAAAGTGATTTTATGAGTCAGTGTATTTTTATATTACAACACAATTATTTGTCGGAGTAAAATTGGGAACAGGTAATCGTTATGTTTCAGGTTATTTTTTAAATTTAATAACTGAATAAATTGATGTGTATGAATAACGTAGTGCATGACGCAATCCTTAGTTCTATTCGTTATGTTTGGTATCGATTAGGAAGTGAATGATAACGTCAAGAACAATTAACTTATAAATATATTATGAAAGATTTTGTAATACTGTGAATTTCAATTTCGATAAAAGAAATGAGCGAAAGGGTAAATATCAAATTCTTGTACATCAAGACAAACATATTTTTACGATCCGATCAAATTATTAAGATCAAATTTTAATTTAAATAGGGTTTTCTTTTTAAGTTTAAAAAGCCATTTTTTATGTATTGCGAAAAAGCGTCGAGCGAATCTCGGTCGCCTAGGCGCTTACTAGGTATACAATGTGTAGTGAAACATTTGACATTTAGAAGCTTTAATAAGTCGTATATTTGCCGAAATACCTCTTAGGCTTACATTAAAATCAATTTGCAATAAATCCTCTGTCGAGTAACAATTACGTAATCTTATAAAATACCTATTTTAATCTACGACAATGCAAAAGGTCGGTTACTTATAGTTACAATGATGATGAATAAGTTCCAAGCAAATAGATAGATATAACTAGACTAGCCGGTTTGACTTACGCGCCTTTAAAACAATGCATTTGAATTGCATATTTTTTTTAGTTTAATAATTAAAGTCCTTTAATAGTGATAGTTGGGATTAATTTTAATTAATAAAAAAAGTTTTTTTAAAGTCAACTTATGTATGTATACCAGTGGCGAAGGGTGAAATTTTAGCAGAGGTAAGCTGTCCAAAGGTACTAGTAAAGGTACTAGTACCTCGTAAGTATCCGTTATGTTGTAGTGAAGATTTTTTTTCGTAATAATTAAAAAGTAAAAAAGTGTTCATAAAGTCTTATGTCATTGTTTATTTTTTTAAATTTATGTAAAGTTATAGCAGAATAGTCAATATATTTAATATTTACTAAAATATTATAAAAATATTAATGACGCCATCTATGAGAAATCATTACGCATCATTTAAAAAGTGAAAGTACGGCGATTTGATTTAAGGCCGCATTATTTTATTTTGTATTTATTATAAATATAATTAATTTCAACCTAAACATAATTTAGTGAGATTTAAATATTCGTTTTTCCCTTCTGTTAATTTTACATTAATATATTAAATCATTATTTTAATAAATATCGCCATCTAGCATTGAGTTATTATTACTACGTAAACTCAATGCCATCTAGTGACAAGTGTTTGAAAAACTTCGTAGTTCGTTTGCTATCTTATTGAAGAGATTGATTTATTTTTTATTTATCAAAGTTAAATTAAAATTTTGAAATATGAAGATGATTTTACTGGTTTTAAAATTTAATTACAATATCCTACAGCATTACTTGATATTTCCTTCCAGTCCGAATAAACTGTTTAAGCTAATACGCGTAAAATAATTTTGTCAAGGAAACGCATATAAAATAACTTAAAAACATTTTCACTGCAACATAAATGAAAACAAACACAACATTTTTCTAATTTAGCACTTACACACAATTTCAATAGAAAGTTTTATTACAAATTACTTGACTTATGCAAGTTTCGAAAACAAAGTTGCATACAATCCAACTTCAATAAAATACGCAAATTTAATAATGGCTTATAGAACTCACCGTAATTAAAACATATATGAACCATACACTATACAGACTCAACACAAAATATCAATATTAGTTATTACGCTAAAATCGAGTAAAAACTCAATAAAACGAAAGAAAAACACAAATAATGCACTAAGCACTTGTAAACAGAATCGCCATCGGCCATATTAATTTGTTTAGATACTTGTCGCTTGTCATTGGTCAATCATAGTGACGTTTTGTACTTTCCACCAATCACATGCAAAATAAGCTGCTCGTGAGCGTCTTAACCGCGACCAAAAATCTGAGTAATTATGAATGAAATCACTTGAAAATGTTCCAATACAAAAGTATGAATGAAACACGATTCGTATGGAAAAGGTAAGCCGAATTACTACGTCTTACCGCGGCATTTCTATGAAGGCGCATTTTAGCAAAGTAGACATTTTTGTTGATTTTGACTTATTGTAGGCGTTATGTTATTTTTAAAAAAGGATTATTACTATAAATTATTATTTTAATTAGTAATCATGTAAATTTAAAAAACAAATATTATGTAGAATAATTAAAACTTTATTGGATTTTTAAAAGGTAAGACGGTGGGAATCGTCTTGTATGGACCCTTCGCCACTAATGTATACACAACAATTGAAAATGATTACTGCATAGTATACGTTATCGAGGAATTATGTCATGCGCTGAAATTGAGTAATGCGTTTGACTAATGGTTTCAGGAAAACAGTCTACGTTCGTGATCGTTTAATGAATAAACTCATTGATATTCCTGGTAAGGGAAGCGCCACTACACTGACACTTAACGTAAATCATATCTAACTAATTCCGCTGAAATACTTCGAAATGATTCAGAAAATTGACTACTCGAGTAGCGGTACCTACTATGACGAATTCAAACTTCAGCTGTTATAGTCTGGTTTTAAATAGCTATTTCCGCTACTTTAAAATTTTGTGTGTGGCGATACATCAATATTAAATGATATATTTTTATCATATGTTTCACATTTAGGAACGGAGGAGGTGGAATTTTCAAAATAAGTTATGGGATAAGAAGATAAAAATCACTGTCTAACAATGGGCCCTAAAATCAATCGTGAACACTTGAAGGCGTCATAAAATCAGTTCGTTTAGACCATTACGTCCAATCCAGTGAAGTAGGGACGATAATAAAAGCGCCGGGCTCTGTGTGCAAATATGGTGGGGTATTAAAGCTGAAAACCCGACAATGCGCCGTACATTAGCCTTAAAGAGCCAAGTCTAAGCGAGGAACGTGTTGCAGACAAACGCAGCGCGCCGGAATCGTAAGTTCACATTCGTCTCACTTGGACAAATAATGTGTTTTTAACATTTCGTGTTGTTTTGTTAAATCGTAAATACTGAGTAAACACTAAAGCCTCAGAGCGATCGCTTAAGCATTTGTCACCGAGAAAGCGTCTCGAGTTAGCACCTGTGGAATGTCTTTCTCATCATTTTTCCCGACGACTTGAACGATTTTTTATGTACAAAAAATTCTGTGCATTTTCAAAAGACTTGAGAATATTAGTTATGAACTATGTAAATAATTTAAAATAATATATCGCGGTATTATCTATCTAATATTAAGCGGCAATATGTAATGTAACAAGAACTATTAGAAGTAATAATAAACTCTACTAAGTGTGAAGTATGCAACACAAGCCCTTGATTTGTAATTAGCATGATTATTTAATTATGCATAAAGAATGTCCACGATATGCTTTAGTAAGCCCTCTGTTTTAACGTCTCATTTAAGCTGTATTTAATTTTTAAATTGTTCGTAAGTCAACTAAGGCCGAGCGAAGCTGAGATCACTTGAATTCTAACGCTTTCCTTTGCCCAATGTTAAATATTTGAATTTCTTAAGTGGGCATGCATTGACGAACTGTCGAAACATACACAAGAAATATTAAATATTCATTGACATGGATACTGAGTGATTCTACACTCGCGTGTTAAAAAAAATTATGTCGTCGGGGCGCGGCGGATGGCCCTCTGGCCCCCAGTGTAAGGACACCGGACACCCAATATATACTTATTGTCTCGACTCGAGTTCATTTTTGTGTACTAATTAGTCGGTGTTCAATATGAATACGTAATAGAAAGTCTCGCGGTCCAGATGTGTGTTCGGCAAATAATAAAAGCTTCGAGAGATCCGTTATGAAGCACTTATGGATTTTGTATTTTAAAAGCGGAGGTGGTTTGTATAAATCTCATGTTTAAAACGAACGAATTAACGCTATTAAACTTTAGACAAACAAAGCTGTTATTGTAAACACTCTTAAAAAGATATTTTCACAATGGACTTTACGTAAATTAGAGTTTTATTTGGCTTTCGTTCATAGATAATATTATATTTTATAATATATTTCTCTCAGCACGATTTTGTGGAAAAGAACTTTTTGAAACGCTATTTGGTCGGACTGAATGCGACTTAACCGTTCATTTAAGATCGCGTGCGCACAACGGAATCTGTCGGTGTCCATCTATGCAAATTTCCTCGAAACATTTAACTGGATCCTTGGTTTGCTTCGCTCCCACCGCGACCAAACAAAAGTCTGCGCTTTATTCTTTTTTATTGTTTTTTAATAATATTAACATTGCACTTGAATATTTATTTACCATAGATTTATTTTAATATAGTACCCTTCTTTTCCAGATTAACATATTATAAACTGATTAATGTTTAAACAAATTGTGTGTTAAAAACAGTTAATATAGCCGTATTGATCAATCGAAAAACTAATAACGGTATACGGAATATTTAAAACAACCAATTTGCTAACAAAATGCGGCGAGGGAAATTAAGGGGTTTGAATTTTAGTTATTGCCCTTAAGTACAATGTGAAGTAAATAAACGGGGTACAAAGGCCGGCCACATGTAATTTGGCTCGATGAAACCTCATTTTAGTTGCAACAGTGAGGCCTCGAGCTTGGCTAATATACTCGGGGATTCTTGTCTCAAATAAAGCAAAAATAAATTAAAGTAACGTAAAAACACTGAACGGGTAACAAAAAGAGTGATGGGCTGGACCACCACACCCTCGAGATGCGAAATGATCGGCTTTAGTAATTACACTGTCAGACTGTTTGAAGCAAATTTCAAATATTAAAGGCGCCTTCAAATCATAACCATTCTGTACGATAAAACATCAATCAAAACGAGAGAATCTAAATTTTTATCGACAAGTTTGTTATGCAGACAGAACTAATACCTAATGGTTTAAGGATTGATTAAAAGGGTTTGGTGTAAAAAATAATGACTCACCTTTCGTTCGGTAATAGATTTTCCTCTTCGCGAAGCTTTGTAGTCATGGAAATGGATGTCGACGAAGTTGACTGCCGGCAGCCAGGAGGGCATTCCGTCCCTATACTCTCGCGTTTCATTGAGAACTCTTCGGTCTTGATCAAAATACCGTTTTGTATTGCGTAATTTATGTTTTATCATTCTCGTAGCATTTCTAAATTGATCGGAGCTTGGATTTTTTGGTCGCCTTATTGACTCTTTGGTGATTTGTGCCATGTTATCCGGTCGTCTTTGGTGCCGTCTCTTATGTTCCACCGAACGAGCCTCCGCTGGCGTTAGACACATGGTTATTAATATAATTACAGATACAGCTACCAATAGCCTTTTGGAAAAACCTGTAATAGAAAAAAATAGAATATCATCAATTATAATGATAACATTGCAAAACAAATTGTACCTTAATGATTATTTGAGCAAAGTACAGGGAGGGTTTGCAAAAATAATATCACATTCTAGTTTAGTCAGAAGAAATCATATAAAATTGCGTTATAAGAAATATAAAAATATAAATAAAATCCGTACATTCTCCATCTCTAAACTGCACCTTCAAGTCTAGCATTGTACTTTGAACGATTTTTAGCGTGATGCCCAACTGAACCAGTTTTATAATTTAAAAAAATCTGGCTCTATTATTAAACCTTCAAGGAACGTATCAGAGCTTTTGTTCAATATTCATACAAGTTTTCTCGACAATTTATTGTTTTGTTGTTATTAAAGGTTTGATGTTTGCGTCTGGGCCATAAAATATATTTTATGTTCCAACAGAAAGATGCAATTCTGTAAAGCGACAGAGACCAAGAGAAACACCACTAACTTTGCAACACTAAGCTTTGTTCGTCTCAAGTGCTAAAATGTGGAAAGTAACCCTGTTACACTGCGTGAGCAAATATATTGCGTTTTATTGTGCAAATAAGAAAACAATTTATTTTATGAGACATTGTAAAAATACGAATGGAAAAATATAAGATGAAAAATTAACTAGTTCAAAGAACATCCATTATTGTATATGAATTACTTAATAAAAACTAAACAGTATTTATAACAGGAACTTGAATTACGTATGTTACGTCAAACGTGGATAAGCCGAGGTTTATGGTCAGTGAATCATTAGGTCAATCCGTGTCGTTGACAATTCAATGTATGTTAAGTAAATGCGGCCTTACGCTTACAGATAAAAATGATAGACGCGCGAAATGTTGGTAAACTGCTAAGTGAAGAGGTTTTAACGCCGGTCTTTTTTATACTGTGTCTATTGTTTGTGATTACTGATTCTATATCTCTGTCTGATGCATTGTTGAGATCAAACAATGATTACGTGTTTTAGTACGAAACAAGGTACTGTAGGTTACGTGCGTTATACGCTATGGGGATTTCCCGACTATTTATCGTTACACGGAATATGATCTCGTGTCAACTCTAATCCAACGTCAAAGGTAATACCTAACCTACGAATTTAATTGTAGTTGATGCTAATTAATGCGATATTATAATATGACAAATATAGAGCCGAAACAAATTGTAGACGTATAAAATAATTAACAGCATCCAAAAAAGTATGTGAGGTAATCAATCGAGTTTGAAAAGGTACTCAGGCAGTATCGGATGTCATCGGATGGGTTTCAGCGAATCCCTTTGATTGAGAGCCGACGCTGGCATGTTGAACATTCCCACACGATCCGCTGGCTAGGCTATATCGAAGTCTTTCTCGATTTGTATTGTTCGATTCCAAAAACGTTCATGAAACGAATTAACGTGCCGATTTTAAGAATAACATTTGGTTAAGGCTATGTTTTGACAAACTTTATGGCATACGATGTAATTTTTCTACCAATTTCGGTGTTATGCTTTTTGTATTAATGTACAACTATTTTTAGTAACGTAAAAGACTTAGGATAGTTTAAGGATTTTATAATATTTATAGGATTTAAAAAAATGGATGCTCGAAATATTTTTAAGTAGTACATAGCATTATTTTTTTTTGTAAATTATTTCATGTGGTGTTGTTTGTAAATAATGCTTTAAGATTTATTTTCATCTACCTTCACATGTCAAACGCTTAAACTGACATCGCACCGGTACCGAGCGAAGCTCTTTAACTGTTTATTGATAACATATGACATATTTTGCACACAAATAGTTAAGTTGAATTAAACACACACCAGTTAAAAAGACATCCATGAACAACGCATTGATGTAGCTCCTTTGGGCAAGTCCATATTCATTTGGCAATGTAATTCTTAATTACCAAAATATTTGATAGAACTTCGAAATAATTTAACACTGAAGATCGAATACACTATCACAATTTAATTTATAATTTAATCACGAGCTTTTTCATAGAAGTTTATTCGCACTGGGTTACGATTTACGAATGCGTTAGTGTCACCGCGAGCAGCGAGTGCGAGACCGGCGCGCGAGCAGTCGACGCACGTTGAATGAGCACCGAAATGAGGCACGGTACATGAAATAGCCGGTCAAACTATGCGAAAACCCTTACACGCCCGACGGAAAGCGAACTTCGACCCTATCGGAGACAGTCGTCGCAAAGCTTAATATTTAATTTATAATACAAGAATCTATATGCACATCGTACATTTTATATTTAATTACACTTTATGAAAAAAAAATAGATATAAATAGAATTCATATATAGATAATATATAATCAATGATATGTACGTACATATCTCAATAAAGAGATTTGTTTTCTCTTTTCATTTTAAGTAGTCACTTAATTGATTTTTTATATATCTTCGATTTTAATAATATCGTAGATACCGTTAAGGATTAAATTTCGCGCTCTAAAAAATTATCATAGGTCACTAAGGTTATTATTATAAATTTTAATTTTTAAAACTATTAGTTTCTCTCGAATTCATTATAAAAAATTATATTACGTCTCTATGGCATTCGCTTTCTACATCTTGTGCAAGTGAACAATTATTCGGTTAGACCTCGCGGTGATTCATCGATGAGTCTATCCTAAAGTGACTTTTATCGGGCATTCGTCGCGATTCGCTCATGCATAGTTACGCGCTAGCACGTGCTGACTGTTCCGACTGAAAATATGAATTTAATCTATAGATATAATGGCGATAATTATATCTTCATTGAAGTTAATTAGTCAATTGTTTATTTATTTTTGCAAATTTTTGCGCGTATTATTTATAACATGTCTGATATATATAAGAAAAAATATTTTCTAATCTATAGTAATATCAGTAATGTCTTTAAAATGAAATGTTTATAAAACAAATATGCAGCGTGAGCCTTGAAGGTACACAATAAAAATAATTTTCGTTTTCTTTTTAACCATGTCTGTGTTCGTGAACCAACAGCAAACACGTCGCGAAAAAGAAGCCAAGGACTAAACGTAAAGGTAAACTAAGTTTAAAAAGAAAAAGATTGTATGGGAAAGACATTCGAGTCTGACACAGATAGTCGGACAGATTCACCTACGTAGAGACCACGATTAACGCAGAGTATTCTTATGGTACCGTGTTACGTGACTGTACCATATCTAAAATAAAATCTAACAAATCGTGTGGCTTACTGGATGTTATAAAAGCAATATATACGATATTATTTTCGACTGTGGTTTGTGGTGTAAGCGTTTGAGCGAGCACCTCAAGTATTTACATTGACACTTTTTTTGTCCCGTGGTTAACAAGGCGACGCCATTGTACTCGTCCGCTTATTGATAGTGTCAATAGAAGATTATTATGTTTGTGATTAATTACTTACTATTCCCGAAAGTTATACATTTGTACTAGTGTCTTATTTGGAGGAATGAGTATTTTTTATATCATGAATAATTTTTAACTTTTTTATATATCAAACCATAAACGTAACGTGAAGGCGTAATGAGGCATAAATATATGCATAACTTATATGAAAATTGGTAGTTAGTCAGCTCAGAAGTATTGTTATATCGAGAATTAATGAGCTGTTTCTTAGATTATTTGATAAAATTAGCACAAGTTTTTTGAGGAAAGCTGATTTTAATTAATCACTGAAATGCCTTTTGCGGTAGGCAATTGTGTTCAGGAGATTGCACAGCTAATTTAGTTTTTACAGACCTTTTAATATAGAAACGAGATAACTAATAATGGTTAATTAGGAGACACGAATGCTTTTATTAAAAAAGTTATCGTGTGTTGAATTTAGAGGACTCGATTAGAGGTATAATTATATCTTTGTACCACTTGCCGACTTGTGTTGCTAAAGCGAGTATTTTTGATATATATTTAATTATATGGTTTAGAATTAATAGTTGAGACTGGTCATGTAAAAACTATCGCCGATTGTTTGGAGCTGAGTCACGGATTTCCCAAATTTTCGCGAAGACACGTCATGTAAAAGCGTCTGAAAGCCTACAAAAGCGGTGTCGAGTCTCAAAATGAATTATCTATTACTCATACCGGTGGGAATAACAGTAGAATATTTCCATCGCCACATATAAAATAAATATTTACAATACCTTTACGAGATTTAATAAATTTTTACTTTTATGTAAAGCACAAGTTTATTAAAAATATTTATTTATTACTGAGTTCCTATTTTAAAATCTTGCTTTCTTTATAAGTAAGAGCCACTAAAGAGTCTTTCAAATCAAATAGTTCTAAACATAGTTTCAGTTAATTTAGATTTACCGTATACAAAGCACAGCTTCCGCGCCGAGAGTTTCCTAGAGTCTTTATTATTGTTCTCGCCGCAATATAAATCATAGTTGAGCCAACTTACACTTTACCCTCAATGCCACAGACTATACAGCTGTCAACAAATAGCCGAGAAAATACTGAAGTGTTTCAGTAGTTTAAGAAGAATAGTTGTGGGCTGTGTCCGTTTACAAAGTTTGTGGTGTGCAAGAAATTAAGGTTAAACTTGACGGTGTAGGGTTAAGCCTGTCTGTGCTAAGTGCATTATGACAATGGAGATTGTGCTTTCTAATCGTAAATTACAGATATGTATTTATTTTGTAGTATAAGCGATGAATCTAGTTTAAAATATTTAATAATTAATTATGTTTGGTACATATTTATTAGATACTGGTATTGAGAGTTAAGAAATTAGGTCATCAAGATTATTTATAAGTAAAAGTGTTATCGATTCGTAATAATTCGTGATATTATTAGATCACTATTCTGACATAATTATACAATTGTTAGTTGCATTTTCCTCGATATCTATTTGTGGATATCATACATAATATTAAGAATTATAAATTAATAAATATGTATGTTATTTATTATAAGGGAAAACCTTAAAGGTAAATTTCTGTAATAATATTGCTTGTTATAGTAACGTTAGCAAGGTTAAACTTACTTTTTGTATAGTATTGCATTTCTAAGGAGTATCCCTTGCAGCAGGTGCAACGTTGACACATATTGATGTTTTTATCACAGATAATATTAATCTTTGGTATTATTGTCACGGATTAATCTCACTTTTCACGGTTTTAACAAAGGTCACTGGCACATTGCAATAAAAAAATAAATAACTTAATCTATGGTTTAATTTAAAAATCGAACGTATTGGCGGCTTCCGCGCTCGTTTTGCGTTCAGGCTCGTTGGCGGTTACGTTCAGTTGGCCGCGTTACGTGTAATGTGTGTCCTGAACGGATTTCCACGGCTTTTATGTAGTTGGCCGGCGCTCCCGTGATAAAGGGTGCAAAAAACCGATTGTTTGCAGGAGGGCCCGTCTTTACGTCACAGATTGGACGTCGCGCGCGTTCAGGACGTAAACGAACACATGCTCTTGCGCAATACATTGTTCAAATAAATAGCATGTGTTCCTGAGCCGGATCCTGAAACGGTGTGAAAATTAATCATGTCGCTGAACTATTGATACTATTATCTATGATGTAAATTGTTTTAATAAACTGTGTAAGTATAGTATACTTAAAATAATATTTTAAATAAATATTTTTTGGGGTCTAATAATAAATATCAAAGTTTTGAAAGTAATATTATGTTCTAAATAACTTGATTCAATTCAAATAATTTTGATTTCTTATGATACTTTAATTGAAAGTGTTACATATACATATTATATTGTTGGGTTTTATGCTAAAATATAAAAAATAAAATGTAAATTTTCATTTGCTACGTATAGTAAGCTTTTTCTTTACATCATAAATATAAGAGAAGGTCATGGTTTTCGACTGATGTTATGAATATGAAGTAAGATGGGTTTAGTCCATATAGTTCAAATTATTACTTAGAAAATATACCTTATGCCTTTACGTTAAGAGTCTAAATGGTTTTCAACATTGCACAGGTGTTATAGATTAAATGTGATGGAGAATTCAAACGATTATATAAATAAAACATTGATAAAACAATAGCGAAACATTTTGCAGAACACGATCGATGCCAGGATAGATTATCTTAAAAAGTGTTTGTTATTTTCTTCCTTTTCTTCCGTTTACCTAGCTAACGTTAGATATACGAATACATGTACATGGCAACATTGCAGCTCTGCAATGAAGAAATTACAGCTTAAAATAGAATTCAGCAGTTCCATTTGCAATTTCAGTGGGGGGTGTAGCTTAGTAAATCTTCCCGCCTCCAAGAGAGTCCGCCTCTCAATTTAATCCCGAAATAGTCCCGTATGATTGGTCGCTCAACTTAAGTCATTCGCCTATTACATGCGGCTAGCGCTTAAGCCATAAGCTGATTAACTGTTTAACGAACAACACATACAAGGGAGTAGTTAATATAGTTTTTAATATTTGTGAAATAAATGATAAAAATTTACTTTTTGGATAAGCTATTTTCATCTCCTACGAGTGTTCTACGAAAAATACAAAACTCTAGTATTATTAGGACGAATATAAAATTTTAATATATAATATTGTAAAATATAATTTATATATTGATATTTAGATTAGTCTACGCTTATATTATAAAGAGTTTTAGTTTTTATGTTTATATTTGGTGATCTATCTCCGAAATTACTGATCGGATGAAAATTCTTTCACTGAAAGGAAAATTACATTACCGCCGAGTGCTATATTTCTTTAAGTTATTTTTTATTAAGATAGAAATGGGGTTCGTGTTAATTGAAATCAGAAGAAAAGTGTCAGTAAAGTTGCTTTCTTGGCGTGTACTGGTTAAATAGTTAGAGTTAAAGCACTTATGTGAATGTCAAAATGTTTCCCGGGAACACTCCCAAGCAAAGCAAGGGTTAGTTGCAAGTTAGAATTATAGGTATTTATTTTGAAATTTTAAAAATCTTTTTATAAATAGTTGTATAAGGTATGTTGTTTAAATGCATGATGTATAAAGGCTTTGAATTGAGTAGAATAAAATACTTTATTTTTATTTTCCTTCATGTTGGTTGAAGAACAACTACAAGTTCTGTTTTATTAGAGGAAATTATTTAATAAGTAATTTTATATGCAGCTTATGGTAATTAAATCATTGCTAAGTTTAAATTTAATTGGTTTAACGTAACAATACAGAAATCTTCCTGTACTATTCTGATGTCAGTTGTGGGTTATCATACTACATTGACACATCAACGCGAATACGCTTAGAAAGTTGTACATAAATGGTGTAAATAAAAAATATTATTATCACACGATATTTTTACTTTAATCACGTTAATCATATAAATTTAAGAAATGAAATTAAGAACCACAAATATGACAGTTATACAATAATTCACAGATATGGATAGCACTAAGTACCTGAGCTACGATGATTAAATACGTAATGACTACTTATTTTTAGAAACGGGTATAGGGGGATTTTAAATGGAATAGTGTTACGTGACCTTCTATCTATTTTATGCAGTAACACGATAGATTTCAGCGAACATCATTGCACATTGTCCGGTAAAAAACCCGGGACATGCCGACTCATTGTCTATGCAAATCCGCATTTCTGCGTTAATACTGTCATATTTTTTTTTTGTTGAGTTCATGGGATTATTCTAATAAAATGATGTATTTAATCTAAAGTTAGTTGAAAGCAAATTGTCATAAGATTTTTAAAACTTGCTACGAAGCGTAGCACTTAATACTCGCGTTTTTTTAATAAAATATTAATCATTTGCCCGTCGCTATGTGTCCGTAGTTGCTTAATAGTTACCTATTTGTTACTCTTTACTTAATTATTATAGTCTATCAATTGTACTAAATGTCAAGTGGATTAAGTTTAGTACACGCTGAAACCAACGTGAGTATTATTACATGTATTTGAAAAATTTTGCATATGACATGGCCAAAACTCAAGTCTGTGCTTAGGAATTCATTTCCATATTTGATTTACGACTCGAGGTAGAAATTGTTAACATATAATTTAACCAAAATTCGATGACTAACCGCGTGATCTTAATCTTAGGCGTATTCGCGGAACTTTGGAGTTCTTAGGTACGTATGAAGAGGAAATGCCGTAACTGTCTCATACAATAGGTTTAGTTATCATAAAAATAATATTTTATAAACAAATATGAACCATAATTCGTGTGCAGGAAACTTGTAAGTTGCTTATTGTATTTTTAAATTAGTGTTGTCGTAACTTAGGCTTCGGCTGTACGTAAAGAATTAGAAGGTAAAGAAGGTCGAATGATGACTGTAACATTAGGTCACGGTTAAAAATTAAAAGGAATGTAAATTATATATTATATACTTTTTAATGTTTTTTTTTATATTTTTTAAAGTTATACAGAGAACTGACGCTATGTACTAGGTATATAAAATTTTATATAGCGTCTAGTGCAATACTTTGTGCTTTATTTAGTTACCTATAGTTAGTTAACCTAAGCATATATAAGTAAAATATTGATAATAAACCAAAAGTTTTAATATGTATGTAAATATTTTGCAAATCATTCTATTTACGTTTCAAAGGAAATTAACGAAACCTGTCAGACACATTATACAATTTACTTATTATAGATGTCTAATGAAATTCCAACTGATGAAATAGGGACGAAACATTATATAAACGAAGACAAAGAGTCATTTGAATATGTAAGTACATTTTTTATGCTTATGTTTAGAGTAAATCGCGCGATAATGAGCGATTAAGTGACCGGAAAAACTGGAAATTGTTCAGCAAGTGTAAGGAAACAGGATTCAATACAAATGCTTCAAAAACGGATCTCTTACAGTACATCCGCGTAGGCACGCTTGCAGTAACTTACGTAGGTAGTACGCACTAATAGTGCGTATTTAAGTAAGATGAATGACTTGAGAGATGCATAATAATATGATATATTTAAATTATAATCTAATACTGATTTTATTGAAAAATCTATACAAATCTATAAGCTTAGCATTATGTGAAACTAAAAAAAGGCTCGTTTTAGCGAATTTAAACAGACATTGTTCCACCTTGAAGGAATAATTATAAGCAAACATATAAACACAATAAATAAATAAATAAACTCCTAGTTTATAAAAAAGAAAACAAAATAATTTTAACTGCTCATGATATACTGAACCTTCATTCATGCGACTCTAGCTTGCACTTGAACTATTCTTTTCTTTTGCGATTTGAATACGGTGCAACGCGCTTAAGCGCATCTTAATCATCAATACTGATAGAAAAGATCTATTCACAAAAGATGAACTACGAGTATATTTGAAATGATAGGTTTCACTAAAAGTATCTCTCCACTGTGCTTCTTCTTCAGCCCTTTTTAGCGTCCCACTGCTGGGCACGGGGCTCCCTCAGTACGAGGGGGGTGAGGCCATAGTCCATCGGGCTGGCCAAGTGCGTGTTGGCGGACTTCACATGTCTCGAACACTTGCTAGGTTTTGTTAGACATGCAGGTTCCTCACAATGTTTTTCTTCACCGTACGACAAGTGGTAATCATGATAGAAATGATTCGCACATGAAAGTATCAAAGGTGCGAGACCTGGATTTGAACCCGCATCACTCGGTTATCCAAACGAGCGTGTTACCACTATACTTTAAAATATTAAGTCCAGTTAAAATGTTAGGTTCAGTGGGTAAATCATTTGTGTAATTTGCATTTAATTCATGATGAATAAGGTGTAGTTTTCCTACAGACGCATGATTTGTTATATTATGGTAGATGATGTATTTTATAAGTATCTTTCCTATTAAATATATGGGAATTTGGAATAAATTAATAAGAGTCACATAAGATATGATTTGGTATTATTTGTCGGGATAAGTTTGTAATTTAAATGTGTCGCAAGCGTGCGGACATAATATAGAAGGCATAAGAAGAATAACTTTTCAAGTATATATTTATAAGGTAAATACAACAAGTTGCACTATTGTAAAATAAAAATAACTTTTATTACAAGTCATTAACATTATATGAACAAATCTCATACGAGTATTTTACTTTTAGAAAAGATTATTCAATTTATATATCATATAACAAATATCATTGATCAAAGATTCTTTAAATTAAATTCCATTGAATTTATCGATTGCAATCCAATCATATAATGCAGGTCGTTTCTGTATTAATTTTTAATGTTATTTCTATGCGCACATCTGCAAAGCTTCATTGCTTCATGCATTGTTTCATAAAATTGATATAATTTACCCATGGAAACAGAATGTTTCTAATAAAACTATTAGGGATAACCGTATCATAATTAAAGTTGTAATACCATTTATTACTTGTTTAACAGTAGACACAGTACATCCTAATTGTGTAACAGTAGATTTACCGCCGCGCTCAGAGTCACTTAATGAACCATTAAGTTGAGAATCTCCTTACTAAATGGTTCATTAAGTGAATGTGAGTGCGGCGGTAAGTGTTTTTCAGGTTATCATCGACTAAATTTGATCCAAATCCGTCCAGCTGTTTTAAGATGAAGATGTAACAAGCAAATGCAAACATGCGATTATAACAAATATAAAAATAACAGAATTGACAGTTATTTTTTTACTAACGAGATTTTTTTACTTTTAAGAAAATTTAAATTTAAATAAGTCCGTATCACAGATATTTATTTTAGGTAAAAAATGTAAGTATAATTAGTAACCTCTTTTAAAAGAGAAACGGTCTTAAGTCCCTCTCAATAACTGTAAATAATTAATTTATACGAAAGTCTTCGAATATTTTATAAAAGACCCAATGATTATATAAATCTCTCCATGAATACAGCAAAAAAGTCTAATTTCACACGACAAGAAGCTAATGACTGCTCACCTGGCCTGTATTTCCCGTTTCCTACATGTTAAGAAAATTGCGCCTCGAATTCCATCGCATCACGATATCATTGTAATGAGTGAAGATTTCCTTTTTTATATTTGGAGTGATTATTGTTATATTACTATATATTACAAGATTTTTTATAATTTTATGCAACGTCAATGAGATTTTTATGGGGTCTGAATTTATTTTGAAATAAATGCCATACAAAAAAAATGTTAACGATGTTTTACATAGGAGGTTTAATTTTATTTTATCGAAAATGCACTGTTTACAAATTATGAGTTTAGTATTCATTCATAGACTCACTTAATAAACCATTAAGTCGTTCTTTAGTGTGGAGATTCTCGACTTAATGGTTCATTAAGTGACTCCGAGTACGGCGGTTAGCCTCCGGTCCAGTGTGTTGTCAAAGGCAGTAGAATAGTTGTACAATTTTTTATAAGTTTAAGTGTAAGTTGTTTACTTAATTAGGTTGTCTAATTTATACTTAAACTATGCTCAACTGTGCTTCAAGAATATGTATTTTTATTAAATAAGACATTAAATAGGAAATGCAAGATAATTGCCTAGATTTAATCACCAGCTTAATGATAGATACCACCTCTGTACTTCAAGTTTTGTAGGCGATGACGTCGAATGCATTTTACACTATTACTCACATGTCATCTTAATATAGATGAGCTACTATGTTAACCATAGCTATAATTGTTAAAGCAAATAATTTATTCTAAAGTACCTGGGAAATGGTTTAACGTTTTTTCCATCGTATTATTCATTTATTTGACTTTGTCATCTCTTGCTAGCTCAGCGTTACTACAAAACAAACGAACAAGCGAGAACTAGGTAATAAACAAACTAGATTATATTGTGACTGACGTTTGGTATTCTAAAAATTAGGTTAAGTTAAGAACCCCTGTGGAGATTCTAGCACATTGCCAATATCCTACCGGTCATGTCACATAAGGTGTGGCATTAGAAATCTTTACCACCTGGAGATTAAAATGATGATTCATTTTATCAATTATTAATTTTCAAATTAGTAATATAATAAAAATGTTTTTTAAGATAATTTATGTAGGTTTTGTATTTAAAAATACAAGTTTTATTTAATATGAGAGATGAAATTGATAAATGTTATGGTGTATTGAAGAGAAATTGTAAACTACTAGATATGTACCTTTTTTCTAAAAGACCTGTTTAGTGGTTCAATTAATGGGGTTAAATCCTCTCCACACAAATAAAAGGCGGACAAAAAAACAAACAAACAAAAACACTTGTTCATTTATATTTTTATTCATAAAATAAGTACATTTATAAAATTAATTAAAGCAATCAGTATATCGTATAAGATTATGCTCAGTCGTTTTCTTTACTGTTAATTCAATTACATTAATTTTACATGCGACACTTAGTTTATATGTTTAACTAGACTCACCCTCACTTCGCTCGGGTTTGTCCCTAGGTTTAGCGTCAACGAAGCCACGGATTCCGCTAGTTAAATAAATAAAATTTCTAAAGTATAACCTCCTCCTCTTTTGAAGTCGGTTAAAAGTAGCCTAAGTTATGCCTTATAATATTAGATACCTGCAAGTGAAAGTCTCGTTAAAATCAGTCCCGCCGTTGCAGAGATTAGCCGGAACAAGCAGTCAGACAGACAGACAGACAAAAATTTTTAAAATTGATATTTTATGTTAGTACCGTATATACTTTTATATGCATTTAGTTAAGAAAAGTTGTTAATTTGAAATTAAAACAGACACTTCACTTTTATTTATATGTATAGATGTATAGATAATCAAATGTTATTACTGATACTGTACTTTCTCAATGTAAATACTATTTTCATACAAGCTTCGGTCTAATTCCAAGTTTAGATAATAAGGATAATTAATTATTCGCGATAAGAATAATAAAATAAAAAATAAAAATCTTTATCTATAATTCTTTTTATTGTGACTAGATTAGTTAATGGTAAATTACCGCGACAATTCGGTGAACATACAAAAAATATACAATGAAATATATAGCTCCTCCTTTCTTGGAGTCAGTTAAAAAGAAAGTCCATCAAGAGATAAGTTAATTATATTAATAATTAGAAAAAACTAAAGAAAAAGAGGAAATATACGTTAAGTGGAAAAATAATGTGAAATGAAGTGAAGTGATAGTACAGTCGGTTGTAGAAAACGATGCTTTTCTAGATGAAGCCGAAACCGTGTGTGTATTCACGCGAGTGTGACTTGTGTAGAGCCAGAACTTCATTGTAAGTGACTTGCTTAAATTTCTCATCCCAGAGTAGCTTATACGACACGATTCAGCTTAAAACCAATAAATTATCAAAAGAAAATTCTATCAGCATCACTGTTTTGATTCGACATGCATTGGAAAAATCAGTCTCGCAGAAGTTAGAGATAAAACTACGAATAATTTAAAAAAAATACATATAATACTTACTTACATTTTATGATAATTATATATTTTATAGTAATTTTGATAAGTTTAAATTTAATTGCGACAAGTATGAACCCGTTGTGCAAAATAAAAAGAAAAAACGGAAAAGTAGAGGGATACATTTAAGATAATATAATTAACCTAGCGGACCCGACAGACGATGTCCTGTACGCATGCGCAAAACAACCTCATACTTAATTGATTTATTTATAATTGAATATGTCATTTAATGTCTAAATGTATAAATAACTAATTAATTAAAAATACACTTTGTAGCGGACCGAATTGTGAATCTAAACCATTCTCGAATCCACTCGAACACACAACAAAAATCATCAATATCGGTCTAGCCGTTTAGGAGGAGTTCAATTACGTACACACGCACAGAAGAGTTTATCTTGTATATCTTTGAAAAATGTAATTGTCAAACTTATTAAAATTATTTAAGCAATTACGTACTTCCGTTACCACTTCATATAATAGCAGCGAAGTATAAATATGACAAAGATAAGCTAAATATACCTACTTGTAGTTAATATTATATATTATAATCCTATGTTTAAACAACATAAGTATGTTGTAGCGGTATGCTATTTTAAAGGTGAATCATCTATCTATACATACTTAAATAACTATAAATAATAGCATTTTAGATAATGTTTTATATAGTTTTTTTTATGGGACAAAGGGGGCAAACGGGCAAGAGGCTCACCTGATGCAAAGTGATTACCTCCGCCCATGGACATCTGCAACTGCTTGCAGATGCATTGCCGGCCTTTCAGGAAAGGGAGGGAGGTAGGAGGAAGGACGGGAGGAGGGATGGGGAGTGGGCCTCCCGGACTCTCACTTACCGGACGAAACGCGACAGCATAGCTGCCACTTCACGCCGGTCTCCTGTGAGAGAGTGGTACTATACGGGGCGTGCCGGCCCATTCGGCTGCTACCCGAAGGTAATAAGCATGGCACTACCACTTTTAAATTTTATAGACAGTAATATAAGCCCGAAATAATGATGTAATATATTCAGCCGAAACGGTTAAACTGATTTGATGGATTTTGTATCAGTAGATTCGATGACAAAATAAGTAGGCCTTTCAGTGTACTTTAGAATGAAATAATAACATTTGATACTATAAATTATGAAATTTTATATATTTTTCTCACTTTAACGTTCTCGGGTTCGTTCAAGTACAATTAATGGATATTTCATCAAAGTCTATCCAGTGGTGGTGGTGATGCGGTCACAGGCAGACAGACCAAAATTAAAAAAAAAACTATATATTCGGCATGTGTACCGATAATAGATAGATTCAAAAAATATTCAATGTACTGATACAAATGAGATAGAATTTTATTAGGTATAATATGTATAAATTATAGAGGACTAAGACAAAATAGTCATGTTCAAATTAGTAGTTTTGTGTATTAGTCAATCTGGAGTAATTACACAAAAATGACACGCAGATTCACAAGTACTAGGTATTTATATGTAAGTACCTATGTATCATAAATAAAGTAACGGAATACCTTGTAATTTACTGTACATTGATCATGAAGTTCTAAGCTATATTAGTAGATTTTAGGTTTCTTATTGAATTGGTTGGTTTCTCTGAATAAAAATACATAAGAAACAAATAAACGTTTTATTTCGATTGACTGCGTAGGACTAAAGATAAAACTTGATCACCCTATTCTATGCGGCTATAAAAGAGGTGTAAAGCAATGCTCGTGTTCGCTTATTGTATATAGTAAAATTATTCTGCTACCTTAAAACAAAACCTACATGGAAATATTACAGATTAATGTTTGATTTAACGTTAATCTATCGATCTATATATAATACTAGCGGTTGCCCGCGGCTCCGCCCGCGTGGATGTCGGTTACCGCTGCAAAAAGCCTACCCAGGAAAGACACGGTCAGCAAAATGATTCCCAGGTCAATTCACAGACACCGACACTAACATCGACTACGCAGTCATTATCCGCAGGCTGCACAGATTGTCTTTCTGTGGATGTTAAAGTTGTTAATGAGGAAAATATTTAAATGTAATTAATACTAAGTTTTCACTTCTGCCGGCAGTTCCCGAGTGCAACCCGTTGTTTTCAACCGACTTCCAAAAGAAGGAGGTTATCAATTCGTCTGTATTGTTTTTTATTTTTTTATGTTTGTTACCTCAGAACTTTCGACTGGGTGAACCGATTTTAGTGATTCGTTTTTTATTTGAAAGGTAGTGCTTCCTATGTGGTCCCACTTTAATAGTTTTCAGTTCTGACAATGGCATCCATGAGAAAACCATAAAAGCCTTAAATTTGCATAAAGTATTTGCGCGACAAATGTACGAATAACTCAATTTCACGCCAACCGATTTCGATGATTCTTTTTTTATTGGAAAGGATGTACTTCAAGGGTAATTTTATGAGAGTTTGGTAAGGTTCTAATGATGGGATACATGACAAAGTAACGGAACTCTTCAATTCTTAAGAGCAAATTAACGGTACTCGGCCGAATCTTTGATAGGCTATCAGGATATTTGACTCACGTACCGTAAATGATGATGGAAGGTACAATTCCTCAACGGTTAGGAGTTAAAAGAAAATTATTTTAATATAATACGCACTTATGGACCGATATTTGTATACTTTCAGGCTATCAGGTTTACCTGATAGTAGAAGGTATTTTTTTATAATCATTAACGTCTGGGAGTTCGGTAGAAAAATGGACGTGGATAAATCTATTGTCTAATAACGTTTACTCAAATAAACAAAATACAGTATCTCCTTGCCGCAAAAAAGTTTAAAATAAATTATTTTTAACAAAAAAACAAAAATCGACTTCCAAACTAAACAAATCTAAACTAAAAAGTAGAAAATAATACTTTTAAGAACTTAGTTAATTTTGAAGTCGGTGCCAGCCAAAGCCAACCCAACCAAAACCCTAAATAGATACCTACATTTTCGATTAATCTATCAATTTGTAAACATAATCAAAATACTGTTCGAAAGCCCATTGCAAAGGTAAGATAAATCTGTCCGTCTTGGCTGGCACCGACTTCAAAATTAACTAAGTTCTTAAAAGTATTATTTTTTTTTAGTTTAGATTTGTTTAGTTTGGAAGTCGGTTTTTGTTTTTTTGTTAAAAATAATTTAAAGGATAGATAACTAAAGCGATTATTGTAGAGCTTCTCTATAAACAACATTTGACGTTAAATTATTTTTAGGTAACAAAATATACTGATGGTCGGGAGCCCCGACCCGTGATAGGGCAACGTAAAGTTGCCCATGCGTAAAATATTCTTTTCGTAAATCAATTCCTACTAATGTGAATGTTTGGCCCTGGGATTTGTTTATTGTTAGTGCGAAAGAAACGCCCACTTCGCAACGGGCCGTGCAGCAGAAATCGTAATAATACTTTCTTAGATTTGCGCGAATATTCGACATTATAAATGAAACTACCTTTTCGGATTTTGTCGCGGATTTATTTTGATTTTTAGTTCCCGACGTTTCGAATGCTTTACAACAATCATGGTCACGGGAGAGACTAAGGTATTTGACGTCTCATAGGTTTATATACTTGTTACAGACAGTGCCTACCCACAATTTACAAAAATTTTGAAAATGGCATCAGATCAAATCGTAATATTTTAATTTTGCCATAACTTCAAAACCAAACGTCCAATTTTTTTTATTCAAAGACCAAATATTATCTTCATAAACTGTAGTTAGTGATGAAATAGTTTATTTTGATAAGGATTGATAGCATGAGTAAAATAAACGCGTTTAAATGTAGTCCAAAAAAAATTCAAGATTTTTAAATAAAAAAATGGTTGTTGTGCCTCACTCGACATAGATAGGTATAGTGTGTCGCGGACTTTTTTGTAGATATTTATAAGATCTACAATTAATAAGAACATTTTATGGTTCTATCTTTTATAGTTTAGGCAGCGTACGCAAAATAAGTAACTTTTCTGGTTGATTTTTTACACCTTGTGTCCGAAAAACCCAAATATCTTACGGAACCCTATTTTTTTCCAAAATAAAATATAGCCTATGTTACTCGTCGATAATGTAGCTTTCGAATGGTGAAAGAATTTTTAAAATCGGTCCAGTAGTTTTTGAGCCTATTCATTACAAACAAACAAACAAACATACAAACAAAGTTTTCCTCTTTATAATATTATCTATTAAATAAAAAAATGGTTGTTGTGCCTCACTCGACATAGATAGGTATAGTGTGTCGCGGACTTTTTTGTAGATATTTATAAGATCTACAATTAATAAGAACATTTTATGGTTCTATCTTTTATAGTTTAGGCAGCGTACGCAAAATAAGTAACTTTTCTGGTTGATTTTTTACACCTTGTGTCCGAAAAACCCAAATATCTTACGGAACCCTATTTTTTTTCCAAAATAAAATATAGCCTATGTTACTCATCGATAATGTAGCTTTCGAATGGTGAAAGAATTTTTAAAATCGGTCCAGTAGTTTTTGAGCCTATTCATTACAAACAAACAAACAAACATACAAACAAAGTTTTCCTCTTTATAATATTAGTGTAGATAAAAATGGATTGCTGTTCGTTGGTTTCGCTAAGACTCGAGAACGGCTGGACCAATTTGGCTAAGCCTTGAATTATTTGTGGAAGTCCAGAAAGGTTTAAAAGGTGAAGTACCTAGCGACGAATCCGAGCGAAGCGAGGGTGAGTCGCTAGTTAATAATAAAATTATTTAATTTATATACAAGTATTGATATATGAAAATAAAAATAATATTATATATATATAAACATCATAAGGTTTATTTAAAATAGGTTCCATAAAGTTTTAACTCTAGTCAGCATTGTCCCTCGTCCAGCTTACAGTGGGCGGAGGGCGGTGTAGCCATCATTCGAATTAGTATTTAGTTACGCGTCGCAACTATGCATATATCGTCGTGAGACAATGCTATTTCCATATTCATAAAATGCAGTAACTAATGCAATAAATTTAATAAATAAACTTATATACATATAATAAAATTCTGTCATCTGTACATTTAATATTTTTTGGAAGTTCTTATTGAAATAGTCATTATTATCGAAACAGAGACCAAATCTATAGTTTTTAGAATTTCTGTTTGCCTGTTTGTCTGTGACCGCATCACGAGAAAACCAATGCAGATTTTGATAACATTTGGTATGGCGACAGCTGGTTATCCGGGTGAGGATAAAGGATACTTTTTACTGCTGGAAAATATCTCATTTCTGAGAAATCTCAATTTACCCTTATAACCGGTTGTAAAACATCACACGGATTATGAATTTAGTTGTCGATCTTTACCGCGGGCGGAGCCGCGGCTAATGTTAGCAAATATTTAAAAGTATAAACGGAGGACGGAGTTTATAGATTTTTTCTGATAGTAAACTAATTACTTTTATTATATATGTACATAGAGCAGAGTAACAAGATATTATAGTGGATGATGATTGTTGATAGACGCTGCTTGTTACAAAGTAAAGCGCGTTATGTCTGGTAATAAATAAACACTTGAACTTAACAGCTCAAAACAGTGTAGATTAATATTGTTAGTCGATGTAAATAAAGACATTTTAAATGAAGTAGAATCTGACCTCTCCCAAGGCTTTCAATACTCAGCTCAGCTTTGTGCGATAACAGTACCTAGGACCGAGATTCAGTAACGAATTTACCTAAATATATAATTCACTAGAGATTATATATGGAAATAGTAAAATTATGTTCATAGACATAATTACTTATTTTGGATTTTTTTAAAGTATTGTTTAGCCAGTTATGTCATTCTTGCTAAGCCATAAGTATACAATGTAAATGTTAAGATTACAGTAATATTACACTTGTATAAATAATTAATTAATTACAATGTTAACTAAAACGTTCATACATTGTTGAAGGACTGCCATGAAAATTATAAAGGTAAAGGTAATATGACTGAAGTTTGATAGTTAATTTTTATTATTCTTTAATGATGATTCACGAGCATTAGATCACTATACAAAAATTTAAGATGTGGGTTAACGAACTCTTTTTTAAACAATACGTGCTCTATTAACAGTTACTTAATGCATCGTCTATTTTATTCCATATAAAAACAATGTGCATAAAAAGCCCTACCTAATATAATATGACATAAACTTTTTGCACGATATAGCGCTATTCAACCTTTTTCAAGCTTAAATATTGAACATCGGCTTCATATTCCTAATCTTAGATGTTTAACATTTATTTTAGAATGTCTATATATCGTATCGATGAACAGCATAAGTATTTTAACATAATGTTCTTTAAGCAACTAAAACTAATAGGATGCTGTTCACGATTAGTACGATATTTGTTACTCGATTACCTTTACAGTTTTGTTATATAAAACAACAACAAACTGAAGTTTAGTGAGCAATAAATGTTTAGTGCTCCTTTAGCTGGGAATTGCTTTATTCAATTAAGAAATAACACTGGTATAAAAACAGAGCTTTAGATGCAGCCATGACAAGCAAATGAACATGTTACGTCATTGTTACTTCTAATAAAATGATGTACGTTGGACGTTATTGTATGAATGATATTAACATGAGATATTGTTTGCTCTCGGGATAAAAACTCTAAAAAATATTTTACCTTCTAAGTGATCATGTCACATTCATTTTATCTACAAATGTTAGGAGAGACGATAGCAAATGCTTCAGTCTATAATGACTTTACGGTTTAGATTAGTACGAAATTAATCTTATTTTTTAAAATGCTATGTGTTCAGCACAATATCAATTAACTCCCCAGTATTTACCAATTAGCTATGGCTGAGATTTAAACGATTAAACTGTCAAATTGGAGATTAATTTAATCATACATTTTGACAATTCGTCGACCCTTGTCACCTGTATTATAATACGAGTTTAACCCGCTTCATATTGTCATTGCATGCAGCCCGCCCACAAGTCTTATTGAAATCACTAGGTCACTAGGATCTACTTCACTGATGTTCTATTACGCTAGATTGTGCTTTGATTCATACAGCTTGTGGGCGAGCAGACGCAAGGTCGATGTACTCTTTGCGGTACGTACATGTATTTGCATATTTGTCAGACGAAAAAAATGACACGAATAGACGAATTCATGTGCGAAATGATATCAAGGCCATAGACTGCTCTCTCCTTTACTGGGTAAGTGTAACGCCTAAAATCAACTTATGATAAATTACATATTGTAAGAGATAAGTGTCATCTATTTGAACGGTTTCCTGTGTCGGCGTAGTGAAAGCTATTCTGTCGATTTATTGGCACGTAGGTTTTACGATAAGGATAATATATTAGACATGTAGGATATGTTAATTGTTGTTCTGTTTACCAAAAGAATCTGCAGAAACCTTTGGTGTAATATTTTGATAACTTTTCTAAACTTTAGTTGTTTAAGTTCATTTTAAGTTGTTACCACTTTTATAGGCTAGGCTTAAAAACAGCTTTTTTACATTGGCTTCGTTTCACTCAGATAATATTTATAAATTTTTAATAACATATTCAACACACAAACAAGGTTTATTTATTACTTTACTTATTTTATTTGCTAGAAATTCATTTATTATGAAACTGATGATGAACGTTCATGTCAGCTCACAAGACAAAATAATAATTTTCTGGATAATAGCGTGTAACTCCTGTTTCTTTTTTTACTATACTTTTCTGTAATAACAGCAAATTATATTTAAACCAAAATGCCTTAGACTGTAACATTAATGAGGCATACTTAGGTCTTTCGTACGCTATAATAACGTTAAATTATCTGAAATAATTAAATTCATTAGCAAAATAAGCTCAAATAATGCCTTATGCACCTTATTTTGATATTTCCTTAATTATATTAGTTGTTTCTGGACTGTAGCTCAAGATAAGATTACATATATTTTAAATATATTTTGATTACGTACTACTAATTTACTAGCTTTCGGGAACTGTTTTAAACTGAATAGTGCACCTAATAGATTAATAAAAATTTACTGTATGCTTTTAATTTTATATTTCCTCCTTAATCCGGCCTTTTCGCAAATTCCGTTTTAGCGGACGTCTACTTACTATATTTAGTAAAGAAATTGTATTTTTCGATTGATGAATGTAGAGAAATTATTTATAATTATACTTTTTAGCACCGTAAGTATGTACGGATTTAATTTATATATTTTTTGGATTTAAATCTATAAGTTTAAGTTATTTGTGAATGAAAAATATGATATTGAGCATATTGTTTTATTCAAAAACATCTTTACTGTAACATTTTAATCAAATTCATAATATATTTACATAGGTACATGTAGTGCACGTAAGGTTTAATTTTAATTCTCAATTGAGTTTTTAAAAATATGATATCGTATTTATCTGTTAGCCTATAAGTATTTATATAATATTTAGCATTTTACTCGCACAAAGGAAATATAATGGCTATGAACATAAAATCTCTGGTCCATATACGTGTAGTTCACTGTGCATATCGATCATACTTTCTCGCCTACCACCTACGCGTAAGCCGTTTTGTACACTTGCATTACTTATTTACGAAATGTGTTTACATATTTTGCATATACCTATATACTAATGAATACCTAAAACACAAATATATGCTTCGTAAATTTGTAGTTAATTTAATTAAAAATTGTGAAATATCAAATATTTAATTATATAAAAATTATATAAGTATTAATTTATAATTTTTACTATGTATTTTTTAAACTGGCTTTACAACTTTTACTAATAAACTTACAACATATATTATTGGTAATAATTAATAATCTTATGATCTTATTAAATGTATTTAAGTAAATGCAAAGCTACTTTATAAGACTCCTGCGCATATTCGCGCTGAATAATAAGTTTGTACAACTATACAATTAACTCAAACTCCTTTTCGAGCAGTTATATGAATGGAAAACCCTGAAAAATCTACTTGATAGCATAAAGATCAAAACTTCTAATTGATTTCATATTTCGCTTCTTTAAGCGATGGATACGTTTGATAACCATATTTTTTCACCGTCCCGTTACAATTTTATTACATGTAAGTAATATAATAATAAGGTAACACTAACAAGAAATCCGCAAATAGTAGGCAGATTTGTCGTAATTGAATTAAGTGCCGAATAAAATTATTTGTAATGAATTAACGCAACATTTATGTCGACGATCCAATTAAAACGATCAAATAAAGCCAACTTTAGGCGTTTAACTTTTTATTAAGGTGATGGTGGCTGAATAACGTACTTGCTTTTACGGAAATGAGTCAGAAAGGACCAAATATGGTAACAGGGATAATGTTGAACCCAATTATAGATTAGTGGATGCGGATGATTCAATTTGTATATTCCAAATTCCACGTAGGTGATTGACGCAAATTGACTTTTACCGATTAGCATAATCCAAGCGGTAATGTTAGTCACGTTTAGAAAACATTACATAATTTTTTGGTTGACTTCACGTGGTCTCTAACCGAGTCCGAGAGTGTTTGTTTTGGGTTATGTTTACTTATATTAATAGAATTGTTGTTAAAAAACGCAAAGAAAGGTTAATATTGGATAAAAAAA
Organism: Boloria euphrosyne; assembly: GCA_951802675.2. Lineage (NCBI taxonomy): Eukaryota > Metazoa > Arthropoda > Insecta > Lepidoptera > Nymphalidae > Boloria > Boloria euphrosyne. The sequence continues at coordinate 4,259,058 of OX637879.1, read as the reverse complement.
ATTACTTATATGCACATTTAAAAAAAATCCAGATCAACAATCGAATGCAATTATTTGTTTAATAACAATCAAGTAAACCTATGTAAAGGTGTGAAATTATGACGCGCGACGTAGGAGAAGTGCTCTTCGACACACTTTTATCCGGCATTTTTAAGATTTAGTGTTAGTCGCACAAAAAATTAAGGGAAGTATAAGATTAAAAATAAACTGTGCGTGTTAAGCATTTTGGATGATACTGCTATATTTTGTTAAAAAATAAGTTGTTAGTTTGTTTATAATAAGGACTTAGACTTAGACGGACTAGATATTGTTAAGTGTATAGGTCCTCATATTTTCATAATTAACCGGCAAAATATTACTGTCTTCATAGCCCCAGCCGTGAGACAGAAATCTTGCCATTTTGTATTTTTTAAAATTGTTATTATTATAATTTTTTTTCCACTACTAACATCTCATTTTTGTTGTTGAAGCTTATTTGGAGAGCGAATATTTTAAAATAGCAGCCTGCAACCTGCAACCCCAGACGTATTTCCTCCTACGTATTCCACAAAGTGGCAAACTGTAGGACGCATACTATAGAGTGACTAATCTTATGTCTCTTGGCTTACACATTCTGATAGAAAATATTCATTTAAATATTTTATAAATGACCTTGTCGCGTGATGATGATTTTACAATGTGTTATGAAACACTTCCCGCCCACTAAATATGAGTAAGTTATAGGCGCCAAAAATGGGGATGATTACGATTACTTTCAAATAGGATGTAGTATTAATTACTAAGCCCTTGAAAAACAAAATATGTTAGATAGATTTTTATCTGCTCAACGCTTTCATAAACTTCATAAATTATTATTAGTTTGTCATTCTTTATTTTAAAGGTTTTTTTAATCTTCACTTCGCTCACAGCTTTCCCGTATAACATTGCAGTTAGTTGCACGGACCATAACAACCAGGGGCTGTCGTCAGAGATATCAGTATGAGAGAGGTATTTAAGAAGTATCAGGACTCAGGAGCATCTCTGTGGTGCGACAGCATTACCCGAGGCTGCAGATTTCCTTCCTTTCTTTCGTCATAGAGTAATTAATAATAGTGTTAAAATGAATCGTACATGAGAATAATAAAAGTGGTTTATCTACTTGTTTTCACCGGCAAGCAAATTACTCTGAGCTACTACTGCCATATATGTTGATGCCGTAATACTCGTAGGTATATTCTGAACTAAAATATTGTTACTTCTGATGGATTGATTGATTGTTAGATTAATCTTAATGTGATACCTACTTTAGAGTTAGCGTGTTTTGTTACTGTAATAATAGAAAACATATCTCACCTAATATTACAAGTGTAAAAATATGTTAGCGGTCATATTGCTACTGGTTAACTCTTTACTTAAGTATCGATTGTATAACGAATATAATTAATATACCTTTATATATTTACTGCCTCGGTGGTGTAATGGCTAGCATGTACCTACGGTTGCACACCGGGAGGTCCTGGGTTCGACTCCCGGGTCGGGCCAAGTTTAGTTATTGAGTCTTTCTGTTTCGAAGGCTCAGTTATATATTTCAAAAATTTCTTAAACATATGTGAGTCAAATTCGTTCTAAGTCAAAATTCGTTTCAATGACTACTAAATAGATAAATATAATAATAATGAAAACATGTGAAACAACTACTATACTAATACTAGTGCGAGAGTATCAAGAAAGGTTATTAAAATGTATGGAGTCGTTAACGGACTATTTCACACTTTTTATATCTGTAAAAGACTATTTTTCTTAATTTATACAGACGTTTATATCTAATAGTGTTAATTATTAATTGTTGGGCTGTACGGAACTGTTTATATGAGCGCAAAAAGGATGTCCAAGCAACTAATTACGAATGCATGTTTATATTGCGCTCTTATTGGAACATAAACTTCAATTGACATGTAATTATGTAAATCACATATTAACATAACCAAATATACATATTATTGCAATAAAGTGGAATGCAGGATAGATATGACTTAGTAATAAAATTGTTTAGCGAGTAAATAAGTCTGTAACTTTCTCTAATTTCGATATTTGAATTTAAATTATCTAACACACTATTTCATTTACTTATAAGATTATATTTATCTCTATATAATGTATTAAAATTTAAATACAATCTTACTAAGATTGATTAAATTAATGAATATAAAATACAAAAATAGAATACTTATTTGTAAAGAGTAACTGGCGCGATTTAGTGCGAGCAAGGCCGCGGTTTCCGCTAGTAAATGAATACAAAACTTGACAAATTATGCTTAAACTTTCCTCGAGAGCCACTCTATCTAATGGTGAAAACTTGAAAGTTTAGTTTTATCGCAAACAGACAGACAGACAGACAGACGCGAAGAAATCTGTTTTACTATATGTAGTGAATTAAAAAAATATTTACGTCATTATTAACATTTTTACAAAAAACTAATAGAATACTTGACATACTATATTTCAAAGACTCTTAGCAACAATAAACTTATAAGATATCGGAACCTATGTATCAGTGATATTAATCTGGTCTTTAAGCTAATTCGCCTTGACGTACAGTCACAACAGATTTCGTATAGTAATTGCTAATGTGGTATCGACTTAGGACGTATTTTAACTAAAAAACCTCATTTTATTCATTAATATTTTAATTAATAATCATGTATAAAATATAAAAAAATGAATGTACTTTAAAAACTACTAATATAGTACTGTGTATCTATTTGCGTTCAAATGATTTATTCTTAAGTGTAACAATTTCTTCATTAAAGAAAATCTTAAAAGGCAATTGAGATTGATAAAGAGATTGTGCATTATAATATGCTGATTTCTGATATAAAGATAATTTTACTACATGAGAATGATTATATATTTAACAAAAACAAATAATTTGGCACACTTTTCCTTATCATAATAATTACTACATACGTCTATCGGTATAGAAAAGGATTTCGTTGTTCTAGTTTCATGTATCGATTTAGTGACATGGAACTGACCTTACTTTTGATTAAAGCTTGATAGTCAGCTCGTGACCACAGTGTGCAAGACCGCCGACACGTCGAGAGAATTAGAGCTCCGATGCAGACATGACCTGTGCCAAGAATGTATATCATTTTATAAGATTAACTTTTAAATTCTATTAAAACTATAATATTGAAAATACACGCATATTCAAAACAGTTATTTAAGTCAAATGTCGGTCTAGACAAAAGACAAACAGACAAAGGTATACCGGTTAGTGATAACAGTTAAACATTGTACGTACTCGAGCAAATATCAAAATATATGGTAATATTTTAAAATATACATGTAGAATAAAATACAAAATATTTTTGCTTCTTTTTTATATTAAGAATCAATGTTACAATTTTTAATTTATTTATAACTATTTTTATTAGAATAATAACTTGTAATAGGAAGACCAAAAATCCTATTTATTTTCATTGCCGTTTCCTTTATATTATGCCCGATTGTTCACACGCGAAGTGAATATTCCTGTTGAATGAAGGGAAGCTGTAGGCCTTTCCATTTGTGATGAATGGACAATAACCCGAAGCAATAATAATATATAGTTATTGCTTTTTAATATGAAACGATGTTATGTGTTAAACGTTTATCCTCTACTATTGATAAATAGATATAGGTGTAGAATATATTTTGTTATAAGTGTTTCTATATGAATGTGAAATAATATTATGTATATATTCGAAAAGCCAAGTTTTGAATTTTAAGTTTTTTTTGAGACTTAAGTTTTATTAAACAAATAAAGTTTTATGTATATAAATTCACAATATTTTATAGCATGAATTGAGAATCTCCATTCTCCAATCGTAATTGACAGTCGTTTAAATTGTTCAATTTGCTGTCTAGAAAAAAAATTATATAATATACATTATTATATATAAATAGACATTTAAATTTATTGATTTGCAATAAATATGTCATTTAACTTATCCTTATATAGAAAACTTATACAGATCGTGCGCTTTCAATGCGAACGGGTCGCATGCTTAGTTCATAACTAAAACTGGCGATGGCTTTTAAGTTTTGTCTTAGCTGTCCATAGCTACTTCGTATGTCTACAACGATTTAAAGCTATCATATTTCTTAAAATATATTTTTTTTAATTGCCATGAACTCTACCAGCATTCGTTAACTATAAACAGCTTAGTCGTTTTATATCTACAAAATAAATAAGTATTATCACAATAACAGCTTTGTGCTAGATGCATAAATAAAATTTTCAACATATTTTTTTATCCGTCCGTCGCGCGTCGGCCTGTCTGTCTGTTTGTTCTGGCGAATCTCCGCAACGGCTGGACAGATTTTGACAGGACTTTGTCGGCCTGACAGTTGACATTATAGGGTTTAACTTAACCATAGTTACGTTTATTTAAGAAAAATAATTAAGTTTTTCTTCAAAAAAATTAGATCGTATCTAGGCAAAGATGGTTAGTTGCCAATTTACAATAAAACTTATATAGGTTTTATTTCATCTTAGTGTCGTATAGTATAATAATTGTTGAATTTCTATATTTAGAAGGAGTTATTGTGTGTTGTGGACGGAAACTAATCGTAGCTCCAGTGTGAGAAAGTTTCGAGCGCGTGATACGACGCCTACGTGTAAGGCAGTAGCGTAATGAGGTAAGTATAAATAAAACAGATAGTGTTATAGCTGTAAGTAGATAATTTAATGTTAAAGATTTTTTAAGTCAAAAATTGTCAAGACTTAAATTAATATCCATATTTTTATTTTAAAATGTATTTACGCACAATATTTTTGTATGCGTAATGTTCATTGAATAGCTTTAAAATTATTAATCTTTAATAAATGCTTTTTACCTGATTATATTACACATATGAGCGACTCGCCCTCGCTTAGCTCAGGTTCGTCCTATATCGAATTAGCAAATAGTTCTGTTAGTAAGTGTATACAAATTCTAGACAAATTATATACTAAAACCTTCCTCGAGAAACACTATCTATTGGTGAAAACAGCATGAAAATCGGTGCAGAAGTTTTTGAGTTTATCGCAAACAGACAAACAGACAGACGCGGCGAAATACTTTGTTTTATAATATGTAGTGATTTCATGTGGAATAGATTATTTTCTTTTAAGATGCGCTATAATCACAAATAATAGAGCAAATACATATGTATGTCTTCAAATTAATGTACTGTTTATTGCTTTCAGCCATCATCCGCAAATTTCACTGAGGCTAGATTTGTGCGCAGAAAATATTTTAAAATGCATAAGTTTACAAGAGCAGTGAGAAAACAGGCGTAGGATTAGCCGGCTGTACGTTTTTCTTTTTTCTTAGGCACGGATGCAAAACTTCGCTAACTTCCCGACTACGGGCTACTATGACAAACTCAATGACTCAAGTAGCGATCTGGGACTTGGATATAGAAGCTATGAATTTGCGGCCGTATATGGTAGTCACTACTTTACTGTAGCAATTACCATAAATCTAATGTCTTCTTTATAATTTATAATCTTCAAAAAGTAATTAATATGAAATACGATATTTATATATTTATTTTATGTAATTCTTAAATGTGTAACAGTTATAGCTTATTAAAACTTTGTACTAAAAATATGATGTACATACACCAAACGACTTAAACATGTAACATTTCTTTATAAAAACGATTGTAAACACTAACTTTAATAAGTAATGTCATAAATATCAATAATATTTATAAATTGACCCATTTGCGGCTTGTACTCACGGAACTATTTCTCAGTACGCCGCCCCTTTATCTTACATGAGCGATTTGGCGTTAGCGCGGACACTGCCAATACTTTTAGTTGCGTCATAGACCTCACTTTGACGTATGCGAGAGGTGCGAACTCAATCTGGTCGCCTGCACCCGGTATTTTTTTGCGTTTTTTTCTTAGAACAAACGACATAAGTATCGTTTTTAGTGATTATTTATCCGATTACCACTTTGAACCAGATAAGCAAACGTCAAACTATGTTTACAGCTATTGAAATTTTTGCACACATTTTTATATATTTATTTTTATTTGGCCACATGACTTAATTAGCAGTATATGAAAAGATATGTTCTATTGGCTTATTTTTAATTATTTCTACTAAGTAGAAGTATTATAGAACGAAAGTCATTGCTTTTTAAGTATATTAGTAAATTTTAAGTGCAACTAGGATTTCTTAGCATTTACCTACCTGAGTTTGTAAAAATATCCATATTTGGCCAGAGGGTAGACTATGGTGTCATCCCTTCATTTTACAGAGAAGCTTGTGCCCAGTAGTGGGACGTTAGTAAAAGAGCTAAATACATACATATATGTACTAGTAATTATATAATGCCTACATTTTCCTACTTTTATTAAGAAATAAATGTATCAAAATTACAAGAATAGATCAAAATATTTATTTAAGTACGTGACTAAGCACAAAATCTACTAAAATAATCGAGCAAATAAATAGCTAGTACGTAATTCTTTGGTCAGCAAATAAAGGCTAATCTTAATGACGTACCTAGTCAAACAACGCTATCCTCAGACTAGTGCGATTGTGTACTAAGTATTCTTATCAATTAGAAATTGAGGAAACACACTTACCTATAGGGTTACTTTATATACAACGACTGCGATACGACATAGTTTATGTTATATTATATTTAATACATAATATAATTATACTGGTAGTACCTTCATGACGTTTAGTAAAGTATTGTAACAATTTATTGCTGACTTATGATATGTTATAACGATAGTGTAAATTTCTCAGTAACAAAATATTTTTCCTAGAGTAAAAACCAGCTATCGTCATACCCAATTTTATCATAATCGGTCTAGTGGTTTTCTCGTTTCGACAAAAATTCTAAAAACTGTAGTCTCGGCCACTGTATCGATAATAATGACTGTTTCCACAAGATTTTCAATATATAAATGAAATGAAATTGTAACTTAGTAGAATCTATACATTATATATTTTTTGTTAAACTTTATTTAAATTGCTATTATTATCGACACTTTTTGGAATTTATGTATCTGTCGATGACTGCATCAGGGGAAACTACTTGACCGATTTTGATGGGTATAATGGTTATAATGGTTGATACAGAGAGTAAATTAAAGGCAAAAGTGTGAGACCTAAGATATTAAATTATTTGTTATATTAAGAATCTGTAGAAGGATCGAAAATGCTATAATCATAAAAAAATCATTTTGGCGTCATTATTACTCAATTTCATTGTTGTATAGAATTATTATTATATACTCGCATATTCTACGAGATTAATCAAGTGTTGACGTGAATTCTAGCAGTTAATAGCACAATAGTTATGTCTCTTTACGGTCAGATTTAAAGATAACATTAGTAAATAATTATTTACTAGTTTGTTGATAGAAGACACGTTTGACTCAGTTGGTAGTGACCTTACTTTCTGCGCCAGCGGTCGCGGGTTCGAGTCCCGCTTGGGGCAATCATTTGTTGAGCACGAATGTTTGTACTCCAGTAGTGGGTGTTTATATTTATAATATGTATGTATTTAAAATTTATATGTGTAATATATCAACTATCTGGTATCCGTAACACAAGCACGTAACGTAGCTTACCATGGAACTAGATGGCGTTGTTGTAAAACTGTCCTAACATATTTGTTTATATCGCTTGTATACAGTGTTTTTAATTTGATTACTAGGGACTCTCCCTCGACTCGCTCGGACAACAACAAACCCTCCTGACAATAACAAAGATAACAAAATAAGATTGGGCGAAATCGATCCTGCCATTCACGGGTGATGCCAAGACCAGGGAAAATAAAGATTATATACATATATTATAATAATAATATATAAAAAGGTATAAGATATGATTTTTGTAACATAACATAAAAAATGTAAAGATATGCTCTCAATTACTATCATAATATTAGCTTAGCTATTTCTTTATTTTAATGTTTAAAAAATAATAATATTGCATAAAATAGAAAATTGTTTTACATATTCTTTAATTTAACGAACAAAAAAACAAAGTTATACAAATATTGTGTTAATCGAAATACTAAAGATTGATTCATTTCAATTTTACGGTTTTGATTTGATAAACCAATTACGGTGAGGTCTAATAAAGTTAAAGCTAATGCATTAATAAAATGCTCGTTTGTATGTTTATTAAGTGAACTAAATTTGCATAATTTAATTTAATGTGAACAAAACTTTTAAATTTAATTGGCTCTATATATAATTTTAATAAACTTAATTTATAATTATATGTTGTTATATATAAACAATAATCGTAATAACTTCATTTATTAGCTTTAATATTGAAATATATTTCAAAAGTAATGCGTAGTTAAGAGTTTAGCAATTCTATTTTTAAAATTTTGTACCTACATCAATACTTGAGTAGGAACTTTATGGTATTTATGTTTTTTAATTTGGCATCTTTATGTAATTACAATTAGTACCTATTTACAGTTGAGAAACAACGCATATGCTTTGTTTTATAACCTCAATATATTTACTCGGAACAAATATTGAGAACTCTTCCGTGACTTAATCTATGAATGCCGAAGGTTTTATATGGGCAATGGGCATTGGGCATATTATATTTATACATTTATTTTGTACCTTTTGATATTATGTTAGGAACTTTAGGAGTTTAATAAATTATCTGAAATAACCAAAATTTTATAAAAATCAAGCTGAAGCCTCAAGTTTCAAAGAAAAAGGTTTGATATCACTCAATTATCCATAGAGGGCAAATATTCGCTTAAAGTATACAAATTTCATATTTATTATTAATTTTAAAATACCTTAAAGCTAGTTTAACTTATGTAGCTATACATCCTACGAGTATATAGCTTATCTCCGACTGTTATGTTAAGCAATACAGTAAGGTTTAATGGCTACTTTTTGCTAAGCAAATCATAAAAATTGACTAAGTTATTATAAGATTAAAGTTATCTTAATTTCAAACTTTTTCGAATTAATTCAAATTATTGGACTGTTACGACGTCAAGAAGTAATGAACATAATCTTGCGTATTTAAATATATTGATTGAATAAAGTTAATATGAATTATTGAAGTGAAACTTCTTTGCGCGAATGTGGGACGCTTTTGTCCAAGAAGAGGGAGAGAGCGATTGAGACCGATTGAGAGAGAGAGTGAGAAAGAGCATTTGTATTAATTTTCTACACTTTTATTATTTTAATTACAATTAAATTCATTAAATTCCTAACATATCTTCCTTTTTCGCTCCCTCTAAGTCTCGGAAAGGTTTAGATTAGTTATAAATATAAACGAGATTTAAAAATTAGTTTGCCAAAGTTTCACTTCTGACATATGTACTTTGTACGCACGCACTTTTCTTATTTATTATCTTATTATTTTTTAACCATAAATGGTATCTTGTCGAGCATGATTTCGTAGCTTTTGAAACTAGCAAACATATTATAATTATAATATTCAATATATAGCAGTAGTAAGTATATTTGCAAGTTCGTATACAAAAGGTAAGTTTAACAAAGCTTAAATATTTAACTGAATATTTTATCAGCATAATAAATTATACTATTCAGCACGCCACGTAATTGCAACTCATTACTATTAATAGATTCCTTACAATAGGTGATAATGATAAGTAGTAAGAGTGGGTTTCACATTTCAGAGACAGCTTATCAATTTATACCTCTTAAGGACTCTATTCCTATTTGGTAAAAACAATTTCTAGTTAAGGCCTTAGGCAGGCTATGTCATAGTGTTATTTGCGTTAAGGAGTTTGGACTATACTTTGAAACACTCGTACATACAAAAATTTAATAGTAAAATATAACTGAGTGACTTAGCTGACCTTATTATTTACTTTTATATTTTGATTCAATTTAAATCTTTTATATAAATGATATAATATATTATATCATTTATATAAAAGACACTTCTCTGAAGAAAATACTTAAATGTAAAAAGAATAGAAAGGGAAAGATTAACTTCTAAATAATTTAAAATGATTTTTATGTATGAGTTTATATGTTTGGTAAAAATCTTTAAGTCGTTTAAATTCTTTTTAGTGTAACTAAGACACGTCAAGGCAATGTTTGACTTTTACTCAAAGGGAATGCGACACCGGACCTTTCGACCACGTTCCTAAGAATATTGCATATTGACTGTATGCAATTTTTAAAGTGCTAGCGACTTCTCTCGTAGGCTTGTAAGCGACGGTTTAGAAACGCAAAAACAGTCCTTTCAAACAGCTTTTCATCATATCCGGATCAATGGTTTAAAACGTAAATATGACCAACTTATGAACATAATTTTTTATTTATATACATTATAATATTTATGAACATATGTCCTACGCTAATCACTGCTCATGATGTCATTGTTTATTTAATTGCCTTGTAATACCTGTCTATAATACTATACTCTAAACTTATTGCATTATTATCTTAAGAGTAAAATAGATAAGATATTATTCAAAGTTTAGTTAAGTGACAGTGACATTAACAGCAAGATGCTTGCTACTTCACGTAGGTATTAACGATTTAATTAGAATTAAATTCTACCTTTGGATTTATAGAAATGTTATAAATTTATCATTTGATTTATCGTTATCGTTTTAAAAAAACTAGTAGAAATTTGATATAAATCGTAATAAATTGTATTTTTAATTATTTATGTAAGTACATATGAGAAGTCAAAGATTTTTCTTCTTAGCTTTGTTACGTTTGATTTGTCAACCGACTTCCAAAAAGGAGGAGGTTATCAATTCGTCCGTATGTTTTTTTTTGTTTTTTTTTTATGTTTGTTACCTCAGAACTTTGGACTGGGTGAACAGATTTTTACTTCAAAATTAACTAAGTTCTTAAAAGTATTACTTACTACTTTTTAGTTTAGATTTATTTAGTTTGGAAGTCGGTTTTTGTTTTTTTTGTTAAATGTTTCTGTAAACGTTTATAGGCAAAATACTTGTGGTTAAGTAGAGTTCTTTTAAACTTCAAATATTTTATACCATTTAGTTCAGTAAATCAAAATATACAGCATAGCTACTTTGCTGCGAGACTGTACAATTCATGTTTAGTACTTTAGTTAAATAAAAACATACGAACAGATTTAATTTTTGTTCAAAAACATTATTCCATACTTTATTATTAGTATATTTTGGTCGCCTTTTAACATCTAAGGTCATTAGCGACCACATTTGACGTAGGTAATACAATAATTTATGTTATTTTATCAATTTCAAAAATTTTAGAAGCATCTTGATTTAAACATTTTTTTAAGTTATTGGATACATTACATACTAAACGTTTCTTAATATTATATGCTGAACATTCTATAAAGTTTTTGGTGAGTTACATTCGTTCATATATTTAGTTTTTACTAAATCAAAATATTTCCTTTATATCAAATCCATATTACTAACTCGACACTATGAAATACAAAACCGCGGCTATATATTTTTATTTTTTGCCTAAGCTTCTCGTCTCATCTATAAAGCAACTGAAGTGCCCACAGTAGTATGTCCGACCGCTGCTGCGGCATGCATGCGGCAAGCATGACTTACTCCTATTACCATCAACTTTTACACATATTACACAAATACTCTATGGCTTAATTTGAAAATAAACATACGAGTATAGGAATTACTACGCCATTAAAAACGACTTGAATTGAAATATGTTACTTCTTTATAATGGTATTAATTATAATACATAAGTATTATGTAGTATTTTTTCTAATTACAAAGCTTTCTACTTAAAACGAAATTTCTTAAATGTCAACAATATTAGTTTTCTGACAAGAAAATAAGTTGAAATGTTTAAATACACGCCTTAGGACATCCTTGCAAAGAACAAAAAAGAGAATAAGAGAGATGGGATTCGATACGATGGCAGATTTTTGGTAGAGCTATGTTATCTACAATCAAAACCATACTCAAAAATTCTTAACATGCTCTTCTTCTATTGTATATGTTATGTCTTATTTGTTATGAAAGTTAAAATAAAATTGATGATAATAAATATATTAATTACTAGCCTTTCCCGCGGCTTCACTCGCGTTGTAAAGGCTGGAAACCAAATTCTTTTCGGCGTCCCTCCCCCTTCGCTACCGCGTCCTGCAATCGGTGATAATTATTTTGTTGCAGAGTTATCTTAAACCTATAATATCTCGTAAGATATTCATTGAAATCAAATGATTCCAAGAGCACTACCTACCTACCTACCTACCTAAATAAATGAGTAACTTATTTATTTCGGTAAGGATTAATATCATGTTTATAAAAACACCTTCGTAAATAATGCATTGTCTTAAAACAAAGATTACCAGAAAAAGTTTACAGCGAGTCAACCTTAAAAGATAGACATATGTTATCGCGGACTTTTTTTTAGAACTTTTAAAGGGGAACAATTATGTCATACATTATTTTTGTATAACTTTAACAGTTTACGCAGCGCACGCAATGTAAGCTCTCAAAAGGAATATTTTTCTTCCGTTTTTGCTGAATTTTTCAATTCGAACCAGTAGTTCCTGAGATTAACGCGTTCAAACAAACAAACAAACATTTCAGCATTATAATATTATAGTATTTCTATAATATATTTAATTCTTCAGATTGTATGAAAATTTATGAATCAAACCAATATATTAAGTAGTCCTATAAATAGAAAACCACAAGATGTTCACATAGTAGGTAGAACGGAGGGTAAAAATAAATAGAAATATATAACAAATTAATGTTATTATATTAAATAAACAAAAGAAAATGTATACAAATCTGATAAAGCTGAAAAATATCTAACAAATAAATACTAGGTATGATATTAGGTATATTATGATAACTAATAAAATCATCTGCAAAAATATGTTGCATTGTAACTTAATAACTTAACTTATTGTGTAGTATTAAAAAAACAAGAGTTCAATATTTTAAATAACAAATGGACAAATAAAAACTGGCTTAATAACGAAATATTCCAAATAAACGACAATAACAGCAATTTTGTATAGGTTTGTTATAAAATTATTTAGAAATGAAAATGTTAGTGCAATATGGTATTTCTACTTGGATTTATTATTTAAGTTAACAGAACGCTGCTTAGCAAAATCACATAGGTACCTATGAAGTAAAATTATTTTTCAGTATAAATATAGAAGAATGTTATTTTGTTTGTTTTCAATGACACGATGTAGATACGAAAACAGAAATAACATCACTACGAGTATGTTTTCTATAGAAGATACGAGTAATGTATGCTCATCATTAAATATTAAAAATAGGTTTTAATTTACCATTTTTGTGCCTTGAAATGTCTAAGAATAACTAGAGTATAGTGAACCGGGGCTATTGCGTCTAAAAAGTGCAATTTTTTCGACTAGGGTAGGTTGAAGAAGCTGTATTTCTGCTACTGAATAGTTTACGGGAAAATTGCTTAAATATCTTAAATTGTCATATCCTTAAGATTTATTTTCACTTAATTATATAAGAAAACACCGAGTATATTCTAGTTAAATTTGGTATGAATTCCAAGGACTGATTTTAGACACAATAGCCCCGTATCGGGGGTAATTGTAACTATCATTCTTAATTTCTAAACTTAAAGAGATATGATGCTTGGAATCACTGATTATGATAAAAAAGGCATTGAAGAAAATGATTTGAGCACTTTATCTATGTAGGAAAGTTAGTTTCTGTTAAAAATACTTTTTTTGGTCAAAGAGGGGTTATTGTACCTTTTTTTTTAAATTTAGTGTTGGGATTATGCCTGATAAGTATTGTATGTCGATTGTCGATAAATTCTATACATATAATCAAACTGTAATTTAAAAAATCTGTACATCTGACCGGCAATCCAGCGTCATCAAGAGTTGAATTCGATGCAAAAAGAGAACATAAGATCTGCTTTCTCCTTTCCAGAATGTGCCCGTGTTATATCCTGGTTGCGCAAAGTTGGTAGAGATGATCGACAGAAATTTCCTTCCTCGGTTTTAGCGAGAGTTCAAAAAGCTCGTGATCCAGATGGCAAGCTTAGAAGTTTCTCGCCTATATGTTTGTCTCTTGACCTGACCATTAACGTTTTGCCGGATCTAGACGCAGCATTAAATTTCTTTTTGAGATAGACTACGTTAGGATCCTTGGCTGCGCGGCCAACAATCCAAGCCTCATAGGATTCCTGCTTTTCGCAAAAGGCACTAACTAGCACTGGATGCAACAAAGTAGCGTTCGCGATCGCCAACCCGCATGCCAAGCGTGGCGATTATGGCAAATCCCCCCCAAAATGACTAACAAACAATACCGGCCCCCAGTACCCGGCAGCCTTACTATTCCTGGTCATGGTAGCGGCCTAGATAACGGTAGGGTACGAAGAATCTCTGGGTGCGGTCGGGCTACCATAAACGACGACTGACCTGGCAACACTAAGCACGCGCACACTGCGAACCGATGGATAAATTTCTGAAATCGAGGAAGAATTGTTTTTGAACTCGAGGAAAAATTGAGTAGGATACGATGGGATATTATGTGATAATCGGAGGTTCGAAGAAAGGGAAAGAACTCGATAGCACTCAAATCTGAAAACCTGCTTTATTTCTGGGAGGACGACCAACAGTCCCAAGGTGGTGTCGGGTTTACCGCCCACCAGTCTCACTTGAACAATGTGGTAAATATCGGGAGCGTGCCGACCAGGGTGTCGTACCTTGTTCTGCGAATAACAAAACGTTATTCCTTAAAACTAATTCAAGTGTACGCACCGACCTCGATATATCCTGATAAGGAGGTGGAGTCTATGTATGAGGACATTAGTAGAGCCATGTATAGCTCTAAAACCCACCTTACCGTTGTCTTGGGAGACTTCAATGCGAAACTAGGCAAGCGAGAAGGCGATGAGCTGACAGTGTGTCAATTTGGATTTGGTTGTCGAAACCATCGGGGACATCTACTTGCGCGTTTTATGGAAAAGGAGGGACTCTGAATAATGAACTCCTTTTTCAAAAAATGAAACCACAGAAAGTGGACTTAGATGAGCCTGATGATGATGAGATAGACTTCATCATGTCAACGAAAAAGCAAATATTCAATGATGTCTCTGTGATCAGTGCGTTTAAAACCGGAAGCGATCACCAGCTTGTGAGGGGCGAATTGAATATCAGTGAAAGGCTCCACAATAAATCCAAAACCCGGAGAGCTTTCAGTTAGAACTCCAAAACCGTTTCGATTTCGATTGCCTAGATAGCGATGTGAACTCCTATAATGATGGGTTTGTAGAAGCTGACCAAACAATTGCGTCTAAATACATGATGCTCTTCTTAAAATAGACCCAAAAAGATCTCTGATCCTACCCTCGAGCTCATGAAGGAAAGAAGAGAGATGGTTTTGCAGTCGTCGGATGACGCGTCTAAATACCGGCAACTTAATAAACAGATTTCGAAGTCGATTCGATGCTCTTTTTGAAGTAGACACAGAGGTAGACATTCAATGTCCAATAAGCGCTGCGTACGTGAACTAACCCGGCTATACGTTGGAATATAATTTCAACTCATGGGCCGGAGTCTATTTGTAGGTGCGAAACCTCTGTTTCCAGCGTCTCCGCCATCTTAAAGACCCCATATTCTCTACGATTTGGGTAATCGTAGTTACAGGAATCGAAAAGATCCTGTATTCCTGTGTCTACCAATTGCACACAGGTGACCAGGAGACAACTCGATTGCTTGAACATCTCAGTGAGGAAAGCTGATATGGCTATACAACGATGCCCCACTGCGCAGCGTGTCTTTCTGGGGGACTTTAACGCCCATCATGAAGATTGGCTGTTCCCATACCAGAAGACGGACCATGAGAAGCGTGGAAGTATGCGGTGTCACTTGGACTCTCCCAGTTGATTGAGCAAGCAACAAAGGTAGTCGATGTAGACGGCCACACAGCTAATTGTCTGGACTTTCTGCTGACAACTGATCCAGACACATATAACATCCAGGTTTCATCCCCATTGGGTAGCTCTGACAACTGTCTGGTGTAAACTGTATGTCTTTTTATCCACCATTTAACGACTCTATTGGTGTTAGACGAGTATGGCCACACAAGTCAGCAGATTGGGATGAGATGCGACTCTTTTTTGCATCCTTTCCTTGGCGGCAGGTCTGCTTCTTTTCTGCCGATCCGTCTAAATGTGCAGTTGTTATAACTGATGTGGTACAAGTGATGGAATACTTTATCCCATGCACCGATGTATCCGTTGGTGGCAAAGCTCGCCCATGGTTTAATTCCGAATGCACCTTTGCTGAAAAGCATAAGCTTACCTTGCCTGGGTTGACGCTCAAGACCGCAAAGCTCCGGATGTGAGATTCAAGAAGAGAGCCTTTAACTTAGCCACCAAGTCCTACAAAAACACATTAAAGAAGGCTCGTCTTGACCGAATTACACATAATGACGCAAAGCTCTCTGCCCAACCATCTAGCAGCAGAGCTTTTTGGTCCCTTGCCAAAGCGGTCGAGAGTCGAGACGAACATCTGACAACCCTCATAGCCACCGCTGGTAAAACTTGACGGATCCCTGGCTCATGCGGTAAAGTGCTTGCTTCTCTTTTTGCCCAAAATTCATATTTGTCTGGCAATGCTACTCCACCACATCTATCTCACTGCGTATTCTCAATGGCTGAAATCTCCATCCAACTGATAATGAGGTAAAGAGAGTATTGTGTCGTCTAGATGTCAGCCAGTGGTCCTGATGGTATACCAGCGATAGTGCTTAAAACATGTGCTCCCGAGTTGTCTCCGATACTGACACGTCTATACCGCATTTCTCTTAAGACTGGTATAGTATCAAAATCCTGGAAGCTTGCCAACGTGCAACCAGTGCCCAAGTAAGGTAGCCGTGCCGACCCTGCCAATTATCGTCCGATCTCAATCACCTCCATACTCTGAACATGAACTACGGGCGGTTCATCGAGTCTAAGGCTAATGTAGCAGCGAGGAAAGTTGGCATCCTCGCAAAGGTCTGACAGTTTTTCACACCGGGACATAAAAAATATAAAGCTCAAGTACGGTCTTGCGTGTATTTCATGTAGTCACTGTAGTCACATTTAAGCTGGTGCTGCGGAATGCCATCTGTCGGCCTTGGACTCGATTGAGACGCGTGCGCAGAGGCTTATTGGTAACCCTACGCTGGTAAAAGCCAACTTACAAAGCCTCGATAACCGACGTAGGGTTGCCAGCCCTTGCTTGCTTGCTTGCGTACTCTATAGGTTGCATGTGTACTCTATAGGTTGCATTTCGGTGAGTGTGCGCAGGAACTACACGACCTAATTCCCTTATCCCTTTCTATTATCCGGCGACCCGATCTGCTAGTTTCCATCGTTATGTCGTAGACATTCCATCCGTCCGGACGAAGCGATTCGCTACGTCATTTATTATACGTGCGGCTAAGGATCGGAACAACCTGCCTGCGTCAGTGTTTCCGTCCGATTAATACATTATGTGCCTTCAAGGCTAGAGTGAATAGGTGGCTACTGAATTAGTGCGACTTACCATCTATGACTGCGATACCACTTACCATCAGGCGGAACGTAGTCAAGCACTTATATAGTATAAAAAAAAATTAAAAAATTCCCTAATACGTGACCTTCGCACTTTTAATACTGTGAGTATTATGGACGCTATAGAGCGAAACAAAGGCTCCAAAATTTTTAACGAGCGATCTGTCTATTGGATAAAGCCGGCTCGTAACGACAGTAAGATCGTTTCATCTAATCCTGAGCTTATGGGCGAGATCCAAAGATTTTATGGACAGCAATTTGCATCAACGCGACAACCCATCAGTCTGGACCGGACTTACCTGACACTATACCGAAGAAATCTCGGACGTTAGCCTGAGCGAGATTAGGATGGCTCTCACACAGCTCAAAAACAACAAAGCAGCGGGTGCAGATGGAATTATGACAGAGTTTCTGAAGGCGAGTGGAAAACCGATCCTTGAGGCCATTCAGAAGCTATTTAATTCTGTCATATTCCAAAGTACGGCCCCACGAGCATGGAGCAGAAGCGCTATGGTACTGTACTTTAAAAACGCGATTATACCTTGCTAAAGAACTTCCCATAGTGCTTCTTAGCCATGTCTACAAGCTGTTTTCGAGAGTCATCACGAACCGTCTAGATAGCAGGTTTACGACTTCCAGCCTCCCGAAAAGGCTGGCTTCCGTAAAGGCTTCAGTACCGTA
Organism: Boloria euphrosyne; assembly: GCA_951802675.2. Lineage (NCBI taxonomy): Eukaryota > Metazoa > Arthropoda > Insecta > Lepidoptera > Nymphalidae > Boloria > Boloria euphrosyne. Next base: position 4,240,853 of record OX637879.1, on the reverse strand, counting down.
GACCACACACATACGCTGCGGTATTATACAAAAGACCGAGGGATGTAACTTGCCTCTTTGCTTGGCGTTTGTGGACTACAAAAAAGCCTTCGATTTGATAGAGACCTGGGCTGTGCTGCAGTCTCTCCAACGGTGGCAGATGGACCACTGGTATATCGAAGTGTTGAAGTGTCTATTTGAAAACGCCCTTATTTCAGTCCGACTTCAGGATCGGAACTCTAGAACCATCCAATTGCAGCAAGGAGTACATTAGGGCGATGTCATCTCGCCGAAATTGTTTACGGCTGCATTGGAAGATGTCTTCAAGGTCCTGGACTGAAACAGACTCGGCATCAATATCAACGCCGAGTACATCACTCACTTCCGATTTGCCGACGATATATAGCTGGTCATGGCTGAGACCGTGGAGGACCTCAGTATTATGCTAAATGACCTCAATAAAGTCCCCGAGCGAGTTGGTCTCAAATAAACATTTTAAAAACGAAAATTATGTCGAATGTCCATGTTTCAACCACTCCAGTTTCTATCAGTGACTCTATGTTGCTTGAAGTTGTTGATGAGGTATGGTAATAGGGTTGTATACCTTGGACAAACTGTCCAAGTTGGTTTGATCAGTGTGTGTTGCCAGTGATGACATACGGCACAGAAACGTGGCCGCTCACGATGGGCCTCATAAGAAAGCTCAAGGCCACACAGAGAGCAATGGAGAGGGCTATGCTCGGAGTTTCCCTGCGTAATCGTATTAGAAACAAGGAGATACGCAGAAAAACCAATGTCACCTACATAGTCCACCGAATATCCAAGCTCAAGTGGCAATAGGCGGGGCACATTGCTCGTACAACGGATGGTCGATGGGGACGCAAAGTTCTAGAGTGGCCGCCACGAACCAGAAAGCGAAGCGTGGGCAGGCCTCCCCCAAGGTGGACCGACGACTTAGTTAAAGTCGCTGGACCCCAATGGATACGGAGGGCGCAAGACCGTTTGTCGTGGGGATCTTTGAGGGAGGCCTATGTCCAGCAGTAGACGTATATGGGCTGAGAAGAGAAAAAGAAGGTAGCTATGGGCACCTTTGAACGTACCAGGCAAGGGTTAGATGGACCCGGGGGGCCCCAACTGATATCTGGTACGTAGTCAGAAAAAAATCAAGCAAGGAAAATGTATGGTCTTCAATATCCGGTACTCTGTTTCGGTACTAATTGTATTAATCGATACGTCAGGGCAAAATCAAAGATGACTTTCCCTGCGTATTCTATGGTTTGAGATCCCAACTACTCTATGAAAAAAATTTACAGATCAAGATTGACAGGTCATTCGCTCAAACGGCTACAAACCCCAGCTTTGGGCAGAAAGACATGCTCCAAGGTGTAACGGGATATTTCAAATAAGATGTATCGCCATGAGAAGATATCTGTGACTTCGTCGAAAAAAGGAAGGAGGAGGAAGGTTTTAATAATAAGCAAAAAAAAAATCAAAGTTTGAAAAAAATACCTAGGGACCTGGGTATACCTAGGGATACCTAGGGAAGAACCCGAACGAAGCGAGGTATGTCACTAGTTACTGAATATTTTCTTCCTTCATCTACATAATGAAGTCTCATTTTAATTGTACCATCAGGGCTTATCTACGTCCACTTCCTGTGGTTTCGTAACTTGAAAAAGGAGTAGTAAAGGAGGGACCTTTTCTAAGAGTCCCTCCTTTTCTTCTACCTTCCATAAAATGTGCTAGTAAATACCCCCGATGGTTTCCACATCTAAATTTGAAATTCCAATTTGCCCCGCTTTCAGCTCGTCGCCTTCTCGTTTATCTAGTTTCATTTTGGAGTCTCCCATGACGTAATGTCGGTTTTGGAGCTATGTATGGCTCTACTAATGTCCTCATACATAGATTTCACCTCATCATACTAATTTTAAGGAATATAGCTTCGTGTGCGCATGTTCAGTGATGCCAGGTCGAGTCGTCATTGACGATTTCATTTAGTTGTACTTGAAAAATTGTACTAGAAAATGCTGCCACCCATCCTCCGTTGTTTATGTCTTAGTCGCCTTTTAAACACCCTCGGCCAGAAATGGGGTGGTGATATTCTATGCCAGCATCTAACGGCGATAGAGCAGTAGTAAAATTAAACTAAACTAAGTGGGAAATCAATCGTTGGTACGTTATGAGATATAGCATAAAACAAAAAATATTTTTTGTAATTTTAAGCGCGAGCGAAGCCGCAGGTCCCGCTAGTTTTGAGTAAAACACGTTTTCATATATATTTAACCGACTGCAAAAAAGGAGAAGGTTATATGTTCCACTGTATATATGTTTTTTATGTAGGTATGTCCACCGATTTCCCCACCAACCGTTGGCTGATTTAAATAAATAAAAATATTAGGTCACTTTTAGGTATATTATTTTATAGGTGAGCATCATCTAAAAAAATCGTACTTAAATAATTATGTAAATATTTTTTAAGAAATGTACCTGTTACCTACCATTTACTTACAAAGTCTGTTTTTCACTTAATCGATAAAAATACGTTGGCATCACTAATTTTAAATTAAAATTTTATTTCCATACTAAAATCAGCGGGGTTATTGTGTCTTTCTTTGTAGACACAATAACCCCGTGTAACAATTTTCGCGGGGTTAATGTATCTTTATAAATAACTCTAGAGAACTACGGCAGAGAAAGAAATTAATTATCAATTGACAAGGACTTATTCATTCTAATTTTTCTTACCATAAAATTTTATTCAATAAGGCTCGCAGTAAAATTTTATGAAATAAAATACATCAGTAAGTTTCCAGAACACTGAACAAAAAAATGTTTAATGATAAAAATACGCCATCAGTAAAACAGTAGACGCGATAGAAGCACACTCTATAATCCACTTTTTTAAGCATTAGTTTCTCTATCTAACTAGTAGTGTAGTTTCTCATAAATCGATTTGTGAAGGAAGATAAAATGATTAGACACAATAACCCCGAAGTTGCAATAACCCCGGTTCACTATATATGACGTAAATGAGCCATTTGTCATATTTAGTTTTAGTTTTGCGGTTAAAAATGACTCATGTAATATGTATGTTCTAATAAAATGGGTAAAGTAATAGATGGTGACAAGTCACATTTTTTTTGCGAATCATTTTTATTCGTGATGTTGGTAGTATAATGTTAGTATTATAAAAGGTTGTTTCACCCCCGTGCCTCGGAGAGCACGTAAAGCCGTCGGTCCTGCGCCTTAACTCTCACTGGTCGTGTCAAGCAGTCGTCCCACCGGAATATGAGAGTGATAAGGAATAGAGAGTGAACTTGTGTTTGCGCATACACTCGAGCACTATTCAACGAGATTGGCCGCCGTGGCCAGAATCGGTCAGGGGGACATCATCATTATAAAAGGTTATAAAGTAACATATTTTTACTCGGGTGCGTCCCTAGGTATTCGTAATACTCGTAGGATATAGATTAAAATTAAAGTTACTGTATTTATATAACATGCAATAAAACAAAAATCAAAGATTACTTCTCCATACAAACTTACAAACTTTACCTCTTTATAATACCTACTAGTATGGATTATATAATACTAATTCTAAAGGAGCTCTTAAGTTTTTTCTACGTACAATTACAAATTCCGGACATCCTGTTGTACAAAAAAAACCATATCATTGTAAAACAACCATAGATAAATAGTTTAACAGTCCGTCTCAAATGCATTAATTGCGGGGAAACCCATGACTTCAGTATATTTTCGCTGTAACAATTTTTGTTGAATACTTGACATTGTCTATATCTAATCTAATCAAAGATATGCAAACTACATTCTATTATATCCTATTTATTTTAAGGTAATGTCCCGTTATATCTTTACATTGTGGAATATGTACTTGAAAGTTAATAAAATGCAGATAAAAATACTCGTAATCAATAATTTTCTCAGTACCTCTATGAATAAATATTTTTAAATCGCTGCAGTTGTAGATCATAACGTGCAATTATATTAGTGTTGAATATGACAACGTAGAACCTAGGATATTTATTTCATTTTTTTATCGATTAACAATTTCGATCAACAGTTAGTTAGTTAGTTTAGTTCAACATTTTTGTTTTCATTCATTCATTCACTTCATTTTTACTTATTGCGTTATTCTTGTTATCGTATATATATTATTCGTGTCCACCCGTCGAATTATCCCTCCTACCGTCAAAGACTATATTAATATTTATGTTTATGGGGGTGTTTTAATATTACCTAAGTATATTGACCATAACAATTTTCTTTTTATCTAGTTTTTTTTGTTTCTTATCCCAAATCTATATTATAAAGATTTATTAAAAATGTTAATTGAAAAGAGAACTTAGTTTTCATACTTGAATCCATTCTACGTTACTCAGGATTAAAGGACAAAGTGCATTGTCAGAGATGCCTCACACTTTCTCTCTACTCACCTAAGAAGTGTAGCACTAATCATTGATATATTGATGTGATAAATTGAACATAAATTACAGTTAAAATGTTTCATCAAAATATACAGAGCTACTTTATCTAATAATTAAATACTATTGAAGACTTCGGTAATTTATTAATATTGTTATCACTATATAATTTTAAAGATATACACTATTGTTAAGACAAATCACGATATACGAGTAAGTTGAATTCAAATATTCTTAACATTTACTATAAAATTTAAATATAGTAATTTGTCATTCATTTCAATTCGTAAGATAACGCTCTAAATATTGATGGATGAATATTTTTATTGATTTGATAGGCTAAAGCTTTCGATATTCGCTCGTTTGTGGGTTGATGACCTGGCATTGATTTACCGGATCTATTAGTCAGAAGCTAATCCGTCTCATGTATTTATGTTTCATTTACACGGCTAATTGATAACCAATTAGGTAATTGTTGCTTGTAAGGTGGGTTTGTGTCAGAACAAAGAACATAGCAAATGATGTCCAAATCTTATATTGTGTAATGATATGAATCTACTATATAAAAATAAGTCGGGTTTTCCTTCCTGACGCTATAACTCCAGAACGCACGAACCGATTTCCACGGTTTTGCATTCGTTGGAAAGGTCTCGGGCTCCGTGAGGTTTATAGCAAAGAAAATTTGGGAAAAAATTCAACAGAAAAGCGGGAAAATCTTTTAAATTATACTAAAGAGGTTACACCTGGGGACGAACCCGAGCGAAGCGAGGGTGAGTCGCTAGTGCTATATAAATAAAACCTCATTAAAGACTGTTTATATTATGCTTTTAATTTGACATGAGAACAAATATTTAAGGAATGACTCGAAGATCCGGCTATATCCGTTATAGCAAAAGTTTGTAGTAGCATGAATAAAGTAAGTGCTTAGAGCTATGAGAGTGTGATAAAGCATATTTTATGTTTGCTCGGTAAGCTGATTTCGTCAATTGTGAGTTTTAAGTATATCAATTATGTATTATTTAAATTTGTCGCCTCTATTTTGTTAGGATTATATATTTTGGTGTTGAATATTTGCCGACATTTCAATACAAGAATATTGACAAGAATATCAGAAGTTGTTACAGATAGGGCTTAATACCATATTTTACAGGGTATTAAGACATATACACTAACGATTAAATTCTATTACTGAGCAGTGACAACCAGCTGGTTGTAGCAGGAATAAGTATAGAGCTGTCGATAATAAGGCACGGTCTATCGTAACTGCTAATAAATGGTAATTCCACACGACAAGTCAATTATGAGTCGACACCGACATAAACACGTCGCGTTGCCGGAATTCGCTTGTTGGAAATGAAAGCTCTTTTTTCCTTTATTGTATGTTATTCAATTGAACGGCTGATCATAAGATTATGTTATCTAGATATTTATATATATTATATTATAATATATAGAAAATATTTTGTTATAAACATCCACAAAATTTGGCTTACCGTTTATTGGAAATTAAAATTTAAAATTATATTTTATATTATGTGTTCAAATTAATTGCAAATATCTTGTGAAAGTAAACAAATTCTTATATTTAATTGAATTAATTATATTTAGTTTGGATAATATTTGCGATTTCAATTTAAATTAAACACGTATGTAGGTACTTGTCGTTCGTGTACATTAAATATGAAAGTTTCATAAACTATCTATAATTTAGACATAAATAATATTCGTCTTACAACATGTTTTTGCTTATTATGCTATCTACATCGGTGTGTAGCGTTGATTAATCTACATGCTTCCTTTAACATTAGGCACTTTTATAGACTCCATGCCAAATTTAAAGTTATAGCACAAAAATGAAGGACTTTCTTTTATATACTTGCGAGAGCTCTAAGATCTCCTTAATCCGGCCCTGTCGCAAAATCCGTTCTTAGCGGACATTTACGAATGATACTCGTAACTACCCTGCCGAATTTCACCTTTAAACGCCAAGCGGTTTTCGACATTTCGTGATGAGTGAGTGACCTTTCGCTTTTATTTAAATAGATAAGAAATAAGAACATATATTTAAAGATAGCTAATGTCAATACCGAGGCAATAAAACAAGTAAAGCTGCCCACAATTAGATCAATATCAACACGTTCTAGCGTTAATAGATATGTGATTAAATATATTATTTAAATTGTCAGACAAATTATAGGTACGTCGGTACTCGGTTCCACTCGCTCATGTCGGTTACGTTTCGACTTGCATTTCTTGTACATTCGCGGATATTGGTAATTTACTGAGTACCATTTAGTGAGAGTTGATATTACAACTTAGAAATTATTTTTTTATCTATACTTATTTTATTCAATACGACGTTTTGACATTTGTCCCATGAGGGATTTAACTGTGACCATTTAAAACAACTAATACTTGCACTTTCGCACTATATACCTATTAATGTAATAAGAATAATAATTAATCCGCCGTCTTGGGTGCGCCGCCATGCTGAATTTAGAATGACGTCACATAACCACGTATTGTCATCGAAACTAAACGCCTATACAAAATTTCAGATCAGTCGGTTATAAATATCTGCTTCAAAATTGAGTAACAAAATTCCACCCAAACAAACATACTTACATGCATACATACATTGCAAGCATTTTAATTTCAATAAAAGCTTGTAATTAAAATCAGATGGTAATGACATTTTAATCCTAAATTGATAACATTACTTTAAAAAATTTAAAAATTTTTGCATAAACTTTAACAACTCAATATTTTTCTTTTACTTGATCCTTATTTCTCGGACACGAGTTGTCAATTAGTAGTGGGTACGAAGGAAAATGTGGCCTTCGGGTAAAATTGTGTGTAACTATATACATAAAATTCATAAATGTACATATTAAGCTGTCTTTGATCAGTCAAAAACCACTGTTATTACTATAACGTAAATGTCATAATGGAATGTTTCAATTATCATCTGAAGGGTCAATGTGATATATCGTACTAGCGGTTATAAATGCCTCTTCGATCTCACTGCATACTTAACGAAACGTGCAGCTTCTAAATGAATGCCCTTAATTTGTTTTAAATAATATTTTCTGATGTAAGAAATGTAATATTTTTATATTTATATGCCAACCTACTTAAAAAATATTCAGATAAAACAATTCAATTTAAATAAATAAATCGAATAAGTTAAAAAAAATCGAATACCTAAGTAAAGTATCGCTTTAATCAATTTTATTGACACTCTAAAATTAAATTATAATATATTATTGCAATTTTACTTTTTATGACCATTCCCATAGTAATAATTTTTGCATAGAGCTACGCGTGATACTACGATAGATACGGCGATTAAAATTAAGTCGATAAAACCATGTGTATTGTTTTTAGAATATGACCTTTTCCTGGTCCGAATACCACTAAAGCCTTGAGTCCTTATTTCATTAAAAGGTTAACATTAATTCACTCATGTACAAATTTTACTAATTATAATACTTAGTTCAATAATTTTAATTAGGAATATACCTATGCATAATCTACAAATACTAGAGGATCGAAAATCAATGAATCAATTTTGTCTCTATGTTAATTGAATGATAATGGAGTGACTAATTGACTCCTTAATGATCTGTTTACCGTTTAATAACATACTTCCGATATCACAGATATTGTAGGTGTACTATTGTTATTTTCACAATTGTGATTGAAATCGATATCTTGATCTTTTTTTATCGTTTTTATTATTGATTCAAAAAAAGTACTTACTTCAAATTGTTTTTAAAAAAGTATTTTTTTGACGCTTCCAAAAAATGTCAGGACTTTTTTAAACCTAGGGAAATGCATTAACGCATACCACCTGTAGAAAACAAGTGATTATACCTACACAGCACTATAGTCTGCACACTAAAACCCAAGAACCCAAAGTCCGTCTCAATGGGGCGTCGCAGGATCGCTTACGCATTCAAGCACAACGCCCCGATGGTCCGTCAGTTTTGCAGCAGCAGACCACAGCCGAGGGGTTGTTCCACAGTCAACTCTGCTATCAGAAAAGTATTAGTAAATTTTACACGGAATAAGCTTTACGTTTTATTCATATAGCTTAATGTTGAGATCTGTAAGCTTAAGGCGTGATTAGAAATTGGAATATGAATTTAAATAAGGTTCAAACGGCACCTGCGAGTCTAGCGGAGCGGTGACGTCACTGTTTATTATAATTTACAATCATTAGCACTAATCAAAGACCATGTTATAAGTTTTTGTTCAATTCAATTTGATTTGATTAATATTCTATTACGCGTTAGTTGGCACTTGGTACGATTTGTAGGTTCTTCTTTCATATGGTAAGACACTTTTTTGCCTGTCGACGAGATATAGGAACAAATATGATTGTGACATAAAGTAATTTGAGATTATTAATAATTATTAAGAACATATATAACGTACCAATAAAAAATGAGTTCTAGTTTTTTAATAATTAATATATAACTTGAAACAAGACTAATTGCTAGTGACGTAATGTACTTGCATACCATTGGTACTATTTGATTAAGTATCGATTGTAATTAATGTTTAAACGAGCTTATAATCAAATAGATAACAGATAATATAGACTATTTATTATACCTTTGAATACGTGGATAAATATAATAAGTTTAAGGCCATTTCAGTCTAAGACACTATGTAGGTACACTGAGTGTACCGCGTATAGTGTTTAACTAAAGTCAAAAAATTTTTTCTCCTTTTTATAATTTGTATTTCTACATAATAATAATTGAAGTGTTTTAGGACTATAATGGAAATAAATTAAATATTCATGTTTCAACAGGAAGGACTCATATACCTACATATACTAAGTACGAAGACAGCAATGATATGCAAGTTGCATTGCAAGCTGACACCGACCGGTCCTGGTGCTAGCTTTATTATGACAAATACATGATTTATGCTCAATTCTCAAATGATATTTATGGGGATGTAATATATCCGACTTTTATCAGTCCTTCACTCAGATATCGCTAAATCGTAATACAAATCGATCCTGTATTAAAATCTATTTTACATTTTGAAATATACTTAATATTTATGTTGTTCTTTACATTAAATTGTATTTAATAAAATATATTATTATCAAACTTACATACTGTATTATTTCAATATAATACGATGTATACTTTAATCAAAATACACAATACGATGGAACATATGATACTTTAATTAGCAGTTTAGAAAACTTTAACAAAACTTACAAATTTTCTGGTCGCCTGCCTAGTGTGTGCTTATAGTACGATTCAAACTTAATAGCGGCTCTGAACATCGTACGTTATGATGCGCAGATCGCAAATTTTAGGTATCAGCCAATCAGCGGGATGTCGACTTGACTGTACATGCGCGTACCTGCACTCGCAGCTAACTTCCGAGCCGCCATTAAGTTTGAATCGTACTATACCATACAAATCAAACTTAACGAAAGCGTAGACAAAACCATATTCAACATAGAGTATAGATACTTTAATAATATTGTATCGTGTATATATATTGTACTGTATATATTTTATGTTTTCAGTCGGAAATACAAAGGTCGGAGAGATTAAACTAATTTTTTACAAGCAAAAATCAGAATCAGAATACAAGCCAAGAGTAGCTATTTCAGGTATAAGTCTTGCAGTTACTGCTGCGTTAGATCAGCGTACACTATGGGGGCTCAGAGGCATGATCCTCCCAGCGTTCACTTTGTCTTAGAAGGGGCTCATTAGCGCTCGGCAAACCGGCCGGGCGTGAAGCCAAGAAATGCGCAGGGAGGGCCCACTTCGCCATATAGGTTAATCCAATAACTTATCTGATAGAGTGGACTGTGTAGCAAACTCTTAGCTGCAAGGTCTGCTGTGGCAGAGGTCTGTTGGTTTTAGTGGGAGCAACAATAAAGAAGGAGGCTGCATGTTGCGTACGAAGCTTAAATTTAATCACACTACAGTACAAAATGTCAATATAAAGTTTAAAGCAATAGGTCGGATGTAAAATAAATAACAAGTTTATCCCGCGATTGATTACAATTTGCATAGTTAATATTTAACAGTTCAATTCGTGAAGTAACAAGATAATAGAGCTTTATGTAAAGTTCACCTGAATATATCATCTTCGTTTATGTTTATTAATTTTCTATGTTGTATTGTTTCGTTCGTGCTTGATGTACTTCGGGGAGCTATTTCATTCTTAAAATTTTTTAACCAACAATTAATAACATTTTTTGTCGATTATGTTTTATGGTGAAGAACAATCAAATGGATTTATTTAAATAGTCTTGTTTTTCGTGTTCAAAACTTTTAAAAAAATGAATACAGTATGTAGAAAAATTTAAACGAACACCTAATACTACAAATATTGTTTAAGAAATGGCTAACAATCAAATTCCAGAATACTTGCAAGAATGCTTAATTAATTTATTTTTTAAACTTCTTTACCAAACAAACGTCATTAAAGTTATAATATAATAATATAATTTAATAATGTAATTATAATACAATTCGAAAGATCAATTCTATTGAAAGATAATCGAGTTAAAATAGCTAAGGTCACATAGAGAGCAGCGATACTATTTATCTATAAACTGGAATTATTTGAAATAAATACGCATAAAATTAAAATGCACATCTGGATTTCTAAGTTTTGCAAGTAAACTCTAAGACAGCAGGACTGATTGTAAATGGAACTGTTACTAGTGGATATGGGATTTAATCAATGATATTGGGCACTTTTATACCAACACGAAAAACTTTATTGAAACATAGGCCGAAAGTAAGTCGCTAGTGCTTAAATATGATTAACTAGCGACTCACTCTCGCTTTGCTCGGGTTCGTCCCTAGGTACCCCTTTTAGTATACAATTTTTACAAACTTTAAATGTCTTACTTATTTATATTTAATCAAAAGCCTAAATAATAAGTTTCAAGCTTCGAGCTTTAAAACTGACGTAATTTCCATACAAACTTTTATCCCCTATTTCAACCCTTTTCAGCACTTTTTTCGCCTTTAAAGGTAGCTTTTGTCCTTTCTCAGGCTCTAGACTATCTGTGCACCAAACATTAAAATCGGTCCAGTAGTTTTTTAGTTAATTCGTTACGCACAAAAATACAAAAATACAAATATTTCCTCTTTATAATATTAGTATAGATATAGATGTATTGCAGTGCAGCAAGTAAAGCATTTTTCCTCTTAACTCTTTGCTTATTCTGAAATCGTAGCGTTGTACGTTGATTTAATGATAAGATGTCTCGCTCACTATCCCTACCAAATCTGACGTAAGTTTTGACTAAAACAATATACCAACACAATAGATGGTATATCGATTTGTGGATTGTATTGAATTTGAATATATTAGGGATCATTCTATAGATTTTAATGATTTATTGGTTTTTCTGTCAGTTTCTATAAACAAGATAAAAGCTTCCTTTAAACTTTAATTGACCTTTGCATAAATACGTAAAATCTAATATACCGTAAATCTCTCGTGAAGAACGTTAAATAATGACGCAAGGCGTTGAAACCATAGTACCAAGTAGGCGAAGAAATGTAAGAGTCGTAACCAAATGTTTATTCTTGCCTCGTTGATCCCAAAAATTATTAAAGGGCTCGCTTTACCTTCAATGATCAACCATAAACAGATATAGCTTTAAAATTGGTTTCATTACCAGATATTATGGATTATTATAAGTACAAATATTGTTATGTTACGCGTCATATATTTGATGCATTTATAGTATTGTAACTACTTAGATCATTACATTATTTTGTTATTAAGTTTTCATTTAATTTTGTTTAATTAAAAAAATTAAGTATATAAATAAAATTTTTAATAATTTTAAAATGCTCCTAACTAAACCTAACAATATATTGTGTATATAAATAACGTTTATACACAAGATAGATTGACTTTTATTTAAAATCTGAAAATCAAATTGATGATTTCAAATAATGACTACAAATACATGATATGTAATATATATATTAATAAAAAATGATCGTTTACGATTTTAATAAGAAATATATAGGACCATGGCAGCCGTAATTTGCTTCTCGCACTTAGTTTAATTTCTAAGCGCGATCTGACGGGACACGATGGATGTGAATTAGATTGCATCATTGTTGACGTCACTGGTTAAGCACGCCTCGATATTCGAATCTACAGTACGATTGCGAATAGAAATTCAAATGTGCCCTTCAACTGTGAGGTAACTGAGCATGATAAATGAGGACAAATTCACAAACTATTGATAAAACGTAGGTACTATACCCTCAATAACACTGTCCGTAAGTCATCTTATTTATTATTATTAGCTAATAGGGTTTTTTAAAAGCATATGTCTAAAAACCGATAGAAAAACTACAATTGCAAAGTGAATAGTAGAAAAATAGAGCCATTTTCAGCCGTTATTACGTTATTTAATAAACTATTAAATGATAATTAGAAAGAGCTAATATGATAAAAGAATGATAAAAGAAATTTGAACAATCTTTAAAGTCATCACAGATAAAAGATTATTATAAAAAAGTTTAACCATTTCGCTTTTAAGTGCAATCGAATTATAATCTACATAGTGAACAAATTTTATTAGAAATTAAAAAATGATCCCGAAAGTAGAAATCTCGAAGCTCGCGGAAATAGACTCTTTATCTTTTGTTAGAAATAAATCTCTATTATCTAACCTTCTTCTAGTCCTCTTCTTCTAATCTAATCTTCTTATATATAAAAAACTCGTATTACAGTGTTTGTTATAGAACTCCTCCGAAATGACTAGACCGATTTTTATGATTTTTTTTGTGCTTTAATTGGTAGGGCGTAGGCTATTTTTTATTCCCCCTGGTGATAAGGGTGACCCTCTAAAGATTTTTTTTATGAATAGGCATCAAAAAAAGCTTATATACCTACATTTTAATCCTTCTACCACCAATCCCTATCTTTAATTAGTGATTAGAACGCGAGCGGAGCCGCGGGAATTGCTAGTTAACTATAAATGTAATAAAGCTATTGTTATTTTGTCATCAATAAGCCTAGTGATGTCACTTCATGCCATATGGTATTTATTTCATTGTGGTGTAGATTTATCATCGTCTTTCTTGAGTGGATATTGATTTGAGAGAACAATAAATGAACATGAACAGGTTGAGTGCATTCCTAGAGTTTAATAATTCTATTTGTAATAAAATAATAGTTAAAAAACATATGGCATTGGTTAGGGTTAACAATAATAATATGAAATGTAAGAAATATTCATCCGTCATGATGAAGTCTTCCTAACCGATTTCGTTCTTTTTCACTGAGACTGCCAACTGCGCAGGAGATACCTACTCGTATATGAATGCACAAGTGTACCCATAACACAAATGATTACTCCCGATACTTCTATGGAAGGATAATTCGAAACGACCAATGAGAGTTCATGCGGGGAAAAGCGGCTTTACAATTTTTTTAGTTTTTTATTTTTTTTTTAGTTTTGTTGTTTGATGTTATATTGCTGTTATTGTATAAATAAAATTAAAATCAAATAATTATAAATTTTGAAACTGATATTGTGCTTCATTTTGCAACGTATGTCGCAAATAAGATTTACTTAGTAATGGTAGAGTCTAGTTAGGCTTATCTCACTCATAGCGAGCTCGTAATTAAAAGCGGGCGGGTACCCGACAATGTACCATTAATTGTGTCGAAATGATTTATGGTTAACACGTAGCGGTTGCAGAGTTGAATGTGGAATACACTTCACACTTTTGTTTTATTAGTTATTTTGTGTTTTTGTGTATATTGCATTTATTTTATACGTTTACCGAGGTACGTAATAGATAAAGTTAAATATTAAGGATTTAATAAACATAAATCTTCTCATTTTATTCCTGCAGCACCTATATAATATTCTCTACCTAATTTATAAGCAGGTTTATAGATATTAGAAACAGTAGTTTAGACTGCAAGTTATTATTATTAAATCAATTGCCTCTCGCTCAAAAATGTGTATATTATTAATGTGAGATTTGAAATAAGCTTGCAATCAATCAAGGTGATAAATAGAAAAGAAGCGTGTTTAGGATAATAAAGTTGTTTAGTTTTTGTAGTATGAGAATGAATTCAAAAAATAAATTACATAATATGGCTATAGTATTTTATTTTTATAGATAAAATAATAATTTTAAAATAGTAGAAGGCAAAATATAATATGATACAGAAAATCTTAGTACAAATGTAAAGCTAAATAAATTTAGAATTTATAATTTATACATTTACATATTGCTTTGAATTTAAATTATATTTTTAGGTACTTTATTAGGTATCTTTAATAAGGTTATCTTTAATACGTAATTGTTTTAGAGCCCTCGCAAACAGCGAACTTTCGATCGGCCGATAGTTTGGTCGGGTAAGCGCGCACATTGGCCCGACTTAACTGTTGGGTTTGGTGGGTGCTCATACTAGACAAGCTATAGGCCGACAGCTCTTAGACTAGGATCCCACCGCAAGATTACTATGTAATACTAAAAAACTGAAAGTCTGGCCGACTGAACAGTATATAGTGTGCACGCGTGGAAGCCCGCCGTTCTGATTAAGCAGTCGGCCGATAGTTGGTTGACTGTTTAGTTTGAAGGCAATTGTATATGCACATCAAACTTTTTAGTCGGCTGTACCAAATCGTTCTAATGTACGCATTTCCATACATCTCCATACTGATTAAGCAACCAACCAAACTATCGGCTAATCGAAAGTTTGCTGTTTGCGGGGGCTCTTAATATTACTTTTCCGTAGCTTGCCTAATACACATTATCAAGCTAAAAAACACGTTTGTGTCTGTAATTTTAGTTAATAAACGTATCCTTGCCCTTATTATATGTTGTATGGGTTAAATCATTGAACTTATAAAGCAATAATATTTATGATTGTGTATACTTTACCTACCTACTTGATACTTACTTAGTAAGCGAATAATACCATTTCCTACAAACATCGATTAAAATCTGCCAATAAATGGCGTGGCTGATTCATGGATCATTCACTCCATTATAATTTTCTTTAAATAAAATATTATATGATATGCCTATTTTGTCCTTATAGAAATACTAGTTAATTTTAATTATCAAAATTAACTCTGTTAGCATAATAATTTCCGCTGTAAGTAATTATAACCATTGCTTTACTATGACCAGATAAAGGAAACTTTAATTATCGTATCTGGAGTACGAAACCAATGAATATTTATTATAACAGATCGAACACTTCATTATTTTGTGCCGGACACAGATTGATATCGCTACTATTACTTTTTTATAAATCACTCGTAAATTTGTAACGAAAGAGGAAAGAAATAATTTACTTCTATGTACAGATTTTTAATTGACACTTTTTATACACATATAATTAAGATAATTTTGACGTCAATTTGAAATCGTATGACATAATTAGACTATTTCATTTCCGTAACTACGAATTTTTTACATGAATTTAAAACTTCAATAGATACATAAATTGTTCCATATGAATACGCTTTCTTGACACGGGTATGAGTTATTACTTGCATTTATTCAAAATCACTCGTTGCCACTGCATTATTTTAATAGCTCTCAAAATAAGTCTTTTGTTTTAACTTAAGTAAACAGATTGTGACCACAAAAGCTTCTAATTCGTGTAGGCTTTTCTTAACGGGACGCAGCGCACTTGTTTGAACAAGATCTCCTTAATACTCATACTTTCTCTGCACTTGTGAATTGTGATTGTTAATTAAATTAGAGAGATAAGTTTAGTTTAAACTATTGTTTATTATTCGTCTTTTATTTTTTATCTATATGTATAAAAATAAATTGCTATACGTTAGTCACGCTAAAAATTAAAAAATGGCTGGATGAATTCAAACAGTTCAATTTTTTATTTTATAGGGGGTAAATCTAAAATTTTTGTATAGCTTAAGTAAAAAAAATACTATTTTTCTATTGCATAGAAACCGCTTAACCTCCATAGCTTAAGTAAAAAAAATACTATTTTTCTATTGCATAGAAACCGCTTAACCTCCATTATCAAAATTATCTAGTGATATGAAATATCGAATAGCAATATTAGAATAGGTTTTTTAGTATATATGTATATTAAATAAAAGTTAAAAAAACATGCTGAAGCAAATTTCTCCAAGACTTTACTGTCATTCTCCAGTCAGAAATATTATTCTTAAATATATTAAATATATCGATGTTATAAAAAACAGAGCTGAATCATTTATAACATGATACTTAGATTAACTTCAATAAACACACCATAAAGACCACCCATTTATTCTACCTTTATCGGGACGAACTACTGCATTCACAAATAGACGTCGTTTATTTGAAGAAATAAACTTACAATTTCATTACAAAACAAAGCTATGGATTTTCTATGAATGAAAGCGCGTGGGTCGCTATCCTACATCTGACTCGGAAATAAATATATTCTGAACAATAACTTATATTTTCTTGGACCTAAAATTCATTTTCTTTTGCAATAATGGTATATTCTGTACAAACAATATTATTCTGTATAGCCTTATATTTTAAAACCTTATTGCCGTAAGGTTATAAGGAGTTATTAATATTATAACGAGAACAGGTGGCATCGCTTCAGTGGGCTTTGCTTCATGTAATTGCTCACTACTGGGACACCGTCGCGATAGCAGAAACTACTTCAATGACTTATGGATCTTTGAAGAAAGCTTATACATTATGGTAGAGTCTTTTAGCAAAGCCTATGAAACATATAGTCGGCCAACGGAGACAGCCAGTCCAAGTTGCCATACACTCGCTTGGGACATTAGTGTATTGTCCGTTGGCCGACTATATGTTTCATAGGCTTTTAATAAGTATAAAGCAAAATTTCAATCCTAACGTCTCGATTCTAAGGCTGAGTAAACAATGGTAGGTGGATGAAGAAATGTTAGTCATTTTCAATGTCCCTAAAGCTTAGTGTGGTCGGAGTTATATGTGGGATGTGCTATTGTGGCGATTTTGTGCAAAATAATTTATAATGCGCGTTAAACTCTATGAACCGCGAACGGTCTGCGGTTTATGTGAACTTAACGCATGCAAGTTGTACAAGTACTTTTAATGACTGAACACTATAAGAACATCTGACATACTAGCGACTCACCCTCGCTTCGCTCGAGTTTGTCTCTAGGTATGTCCTACAACACAAATTTTTTTCAAACTTTGAATGTATTACTAATTTATATATAATCAAAAGCCTAAAAAATAAGTTTCAAGCTTCTAGATTTAAAAATTACGTCATTTCCATACAAACTTTCATCCCCTATTTCAACCTCTTACAGCACTTTTTTCACCTTGAAAGTAGCCTATGTCCTTTCTGAGGCTCTAGACTACATGTGTACAAAATTTCATTAAAATCGGTCCAGTAGTTTTTGAGTTTATTCGTTACGTACAAAAATACAAATCTTTCCTCTTTATAATATTATTATGTAGTATAGATATCTATAAGAATATATTATGGATACAAGTATAAACAAAATATTACGATAAAAGTAAAGTTTCTTTATTATAATTTCATTTTCATGTTTTAGCAAATATCTCCAAAGATTAAAAAATATCTATATATATAATCTTTCACTTTCTGGCCATATTGTTTAATGTTTTAATGCAGCCATTATCAAAGCGAATTAACTAAGAAAAATTAATTAAAAAAAAATCTTAAAATGAAATATAAAAATTTAGAGTAATTTTCACAGGACATTGTCTATATTTTCTGTTTCCGAGCGGAAGAGTATCCGCTTACTTAACTCCTCCCTCTCTTTTATAAGCATCTTTATACATTTCTTATAACAAATGAGCAAAAACACGCGTAATTCACTGAACTATACTTTACATTTTAATGTACTTTTTAAAGCTATATATCTGATCGCACTGAATATTATGTATAAGATGAGTGTAGTGTAAAATTATTAATATGCAATTAATATATTAGCCACACTAATAATAAAAAAAATCGATAATATTGTATCTACAAGACTCTATTTAATGTTAATAATGTATAATTTATAGTATCGATATAATACAAACAAGCGTCGGGAATGAACACATCAAATTTATATTAATTCACAATTAAAACCTTATTAGTAGTTGAAAGTCTATTTTCTCATTCCAATAGAAAGGTGACTTTCTAATAATAAATAAGAAAACTAATGCATTTGCTCATACGTTACCCTTTAAAGTAATAATTAATAATAAGTAGTTTTTTTATTGCGCCTAGATTACCTTACGAATGTTTCGTGTCGGAATGCAATATATCTTGTTCTATGCCGCTTTGACACTCGCTAAGGATCAAAATTAATATGTTATGCGCATAAATATGTTGTAATTATTTCTTATTTATACGTTATTTTTATTATACATTGTTCTAAAATAAAACATGTGTACATGTGTTGCGTATGAA
Source organism: Boloria euphrosyne (assembly GCA_951802675.2). Classification (NCBI taxonomy): domain Eukaryota; kingdom Metazoa; phylum Arthropoda; class Insecta; order Lepidoptera; family Nymphalidae; genus Boloria; species Boloria euphrosyne. The sequence continues at coordinate 4,221,990 of OX637879.1, read as the reverse complement.
TGAGAATCATTATTAATTCGTTAATAGTGTTTTTTCTCATAGTGAACCGAGTCAGAGGGTCGAAATCTGTGCATTCATCTCGAAACTACGCGCTATCTCCGCACGTGTATCGCTCGGCGTTGCGCGATGATCTCCATAGACTGTCTGCACCGCACTATTCCATATAACTTCAAATATCCACATATAATGCGATACGATCGAAATAACTATTCATTAAGGACAAGACGTTTTTATTATAGGAAGAACACGACTAAGTAATTTATCTGGTTAACAGAAAAAACTGAAATGACAACGTTATTGTGGTCATAAACAATGTTCGATTACTCACTCTACAGCATAATGTGTTTTATTACGCGATGCGTGCATTAAAACGGTCGCGGGCAAGGACCACCTAGCATTTGCAACAAAGAGCACAAAGGATCACTTCGCTTATAAAATAATAAAAGTTCATAAAGAAATAAAGTTTAACTGCCAGTAACAAAATCTATCGAGATAGCTGTTGTGCGCGCTAATGTAATACTATCTGGGTGAAAATTTATGTGCAACACTTCGGTATTCTGACTAAATATATATTGTAGAAGCATCAATCGAATTATTCGATATAGATATAAGTTGAAATAAAATGGAATGGTTTTTAAGGAAGCTTAAACCTCCGATTTAATTTACCATATTATTTGCGTTTGCAAATATGTATAGATTCGTAAGATGCAGTAACTTCTTTTATATTCCCATATACGCATAAAATTCTGCATTAATTAGTTTCCTATTATTAGCCAACTAAAAAATAAATCGACTATTTACGACAAGTCTATTAAAACACAATTATTACAAAAATACAGTAGCGTCGGATTAGTCGGCCGGGCGCAAAGCTGGGTGTTGAAACGCGGAGTGTCATGTGGGTTGCTCCTGGTACTTCTCTGAGAGCAAAGTGGACTGTGGAGCAACCTTCTCTGCCGAAGCAGACCACACAGCAGTATTTTTTATTCAGTACTATTAGTAACCGTTTTTATAATGGATAATGTATGCGAAATCTTATAAGATTGATTTATGCTTCGTAATATAAAACATAATATTGCTACAAATAATATTATGCAGATGAGAAGACACATAACTCTATGGGGAAGCTGTGAATGGACCACTGAATGAAACCAGTTGTATTGGTTTAAAGAGAAAGCTGTACACCATAATTTTTAAATTTCAAGTAAAGTGATGAGTTACATTTTCGCAATTTATGAGTAAATAAAATTGTTTAACAGAAAAACTTGAAAACAAAACAATTAAAAACACAACAGAACAATTGCTTTAATTATAAATATCAATTTATAAGTTATTATATTATTACAAATAGTATGTAGGTAAGTAAGCCTTTCAACGCAAGCAATATTTCAACAAGTTTACGTATCAAAGTTTACTGCCACTATTTGCAGTAGGTTGTGGAGGCTTATGAGCTTTAATATAGAGCCTATAGATAGTCTGATATCCTGTTAGATAAATCTCATAAAATTTACGGCTCAAGTTATTTAACGCTAAAACTGACAACGAATGTAGAAATATTTTGTGGATGTGCATTGTGTATTGTGCAAGCCCGACACAGAATGATGTGTATTCGGTACTAGAAGGCCGATCCTCACTATGATACCGTTCACAGTTCTTCCTTGGTCCGATCTCGGTCTGGTAAAGTCATATCATATACAATTTGACTCTGTTAATGATTCACTAATGATGAAGAAAACTAAGTACAGTACTGTCGAATAGATTGGAGTAAAATTTCTTCGAGATTGATCGTGACTGGAATGATATGGAGATACTTAACTGTTACCGATAGTATGAATGCACACATATATTTATTACTTGATAATATCAGACCGAGATCGAACCGAGAACGAATTCTGAATGGAATTATAGTGCACATCGGGTCGTACAGTAACGTAAGATAGAAAAAAGTGAATCGTTTTCGTCTCACCTGCCATGAAAATGGAAAAACTCAGTAAAAACCCGTCAGTTTTTTATTTGCTGTTTTAACAAATTATTTATATGCAGGTGGATTATTATGAAAACGTGTGTATATGCGTTGGTTATACTAATAAGCCAGCAGAGGTGTCAACGAGATTTACCGCCATAACTTAATGCGATTGCGAAATCTTGTGTCTTCTTACTTATGCTTGGCAAGTGGGCTTGCGAAGTAAACTGTCGTTCGTAATATATCCGTATACGTTTATTTGCTTAGAAATTACGCGCGTATCATTTGATACATCGCACATTTATTAGGCAAATTGCATTTGAAGAAATTAATATTGTATTGAATGCTAAACCGCGGTGATTTATGAAGTTTCATGACGATGATTAAATTGAGCTTTTCAAAGATTGTTTGTTAGCTTATAATTCATTGATACATTCATATTTAAATAAGGAGACATTAAATATTTATTATTCACTAACTAACTGTTTTTCATTTTACTTGCGCCGTAACGACGTTTCTAATCAACGCACGTACTTTACTTATTTTCTTGACGTTTTTTTATATTTTTAACAATTTTTAATATGAAAAGTAGTATAGAGTATAATTATCGAATACATTAATTATGTCAATGTAAAATCTTTTCAAGAAATAACTTTCATCATGTAAAAGGACATACCAACGGCTTTGGCATTTGTAATATTAGTAAGAATTATATATATATATATATATATATATATATATATATATATATATATATATATATATATATATATATATATATATATATATATATATAATATATATATATATATATGAGCTTTGGCTATTTATACAACTAAATTGCATAAACAAAAAAAAGGCCAACAACTATAAATATAAGTGTTGTTGATATGTTTAATGTAAATTCTCCTAGGTTTAGCAAATACATAAAAAGAAAAAAAAAACCGATTGATTAAATTGTTATTATTACACATAAATGTGTACTAACAGGCAGAAAAGACAGTCACCACTAAAATGGAAAATATGTTTATTGAGTCGTACAATAACAAAACTTTATGCGTCAGTTGCTCAGTGGAGTTCCGCGGCTATATCGGACAGTTATACTTATTTATAACTCTCTACGATTGTACTCTCGACACTTGGCTCGTAATAGACGACGCAGGGATAACTCCATTGTATGTAAGCATAAAGCAAGAAATATCTCGAGGTTCCGTCGCTCATAAAGTCCTACGAGGACTTTATATTTTAACCTTATCGTTAGATGTGGGTATGCAATGGGCAAGTCTAATTTTGCAGATGAAAACTGGCTATTTTATAGTCTCGGTCTTAATTTATTAACAAGTTTTTATGCTAAGTTGAAGTTCATTCATAATTTTTATCCTCACCCTTACGACCATCAATTTTGATAAATATTGATGAGATAAATTGAGTCCTTAACTTCAAATTTAGTATGGTGCTCCAAAATGTGAATTCTTCGCTTAACATATTTATATATGCAGTAAATATAAAATACAGTATAGCGTACGAGACTTTTTGTACCCAAAAAAAGTTTAATAGATTCAAAAACAAGATAAAATAATAGCGAGAGAATACCCTCATTATACCTGTATCAATAAAATACAAAGCTAAGCCTGCAAATCTTAACAACTCAACAAAATGTTTTAGTGTTAATCGTTATCAGGTGAATCTAAATGGACTTAATGTTTGCCAAACTGAGCTAACAAGATACACTACCTTTATGCCACTAAATTAAAATCTGAAGTTCAAAAAAGGACATTATCACCGAGCCCGCCATTATGACGTCATAATTAAGGGGCCCGTCACACCGAACGAAATGAGTCAGTGGCCTACCGTGAGAAAATTGTACAATAAAAAAGTAAAAGTGCTCTCTTCGTACAGGAGCGCAAAATTTAAGTTCGATTATATCGGTGCCATATTCTCGTTTACGTGATTCATTTTGAAAGGCTTGAAATTTAAGATAACACGTTGTGAATTTTCGATTAGTGCGAGTGATGTAACCGTTGACATCGTAACGGTAACATTATAATATGATGATGAACATTGTGCTTTTATATTTTTTCGTAATTACTTATAAGCTTATTTTAAACTTATTTTTATGTCGTAAACCTATAATAAACATAATAATGCCGCTTGCGATTTTGTAAAGTTGGCGGTGGAAATTTTGTAAACCAACAGCATTTATTATAAATTTTTAGTTTAAGTTTTATTTTAAGTAAATACATAATTGACCACAGTTGTGTTTATGAAATAATTGTAAGTGTCGGCCCTTATACTCGTAGGCAATATTCATACGAGCAATTATTAAGAATATCTAATGAAAACATTATTTTTTAAATCGCATTACTTGTTCCTAATTGAAAGTAAACTTTGCCTCTTTATAATATTATTAAAGATTCAGAAAGGATCATCAAAATACTGTCTAAGTATTACATATTTAAAACGATATACATACTTATATTAACATTGATTTTAATAGTTTAACAGTTATGTGACATCAGGACAGACATGACAATTATCGAAGACATTTATATTAATATTTATACAATATTGCATATCAATGCACGTATGAAGCGAGTGCTGCGTCACATTTTATTGTCAAGAAACTGTTATAGCATTCAAATATCGGTAATTAACGGTAAAGTTAACGGGTCGGAGGGCAAAAGGTATGAACGAGATAAAGGATACAAAAACGATTGTACATACTTAATATGGTCTTCAATGATTAATGAAATGAAAGTATACAAAAGAATATTAAAACGATTAGTTTAGTTTATGTGAACGAGAACACTTTTTAAGTTAATTAATTTTATTTTAGGGGGAAAATAAAGAGGCAAAAGGAGAGAAAGGAAATATCTTAATTTAACAAAAAATACAATGACACTAAAATCCCTGCTTAAGTATAATATGTTCGAAAACATATATAATGGGTATATCTTTATAATTATTGTACACGTCATGTGCGTGAAATATATAGGTGAGAAAACTTGTGTTTATATTTTTAAAAACATATTTTTGATATAATTATTTTTTACTTTGCATGCATGTACCAATTGCAGGAGCATCAATAGCATCATTCTAATAATAATAATTTTTATAATTTGTTTTTAAATTAATTATTACTTATTTAACAACAACAATAAGCTTGGTTGAAAAAATATATGATAATTTTTGAATAAATTACTTAGTAGCATAAAAAGCTAGTGTCACACAAGTTTATGTCCAATTAATATTTGTAAATATATTATAATTATTACAGTTGAAAAGCTTATGAATAACTTAGCTGCACTTATTTAGCTAAGAAGTCCTCCTACCAATTTTAAAAGGAAGAATTTTTTTTTCTTAAACCAAATTAATATACAATATCGAACATTGCATGTATTTGCCATCTCTTTTCTTGGAATTATTACAGCGGTTAATTTTATATATCATTTTCTTTAATAGTAGGTAATAGAGTTACATTTTACCCACACTATATTTTCCAGAAAATATAAAAGAAACTAATACATATCTTTCGAGATTAAATGCAGCATATTAATAAGTCTCCTGATTCAAAATTGAGTATCAAAAATCACGTTACTGCCTAATAGAAGAACAAACGAACAAACACACTTTCACATTAAATATATAAAATTTGATAAAAGAGCAGTAACTTTAAGCCATTGCTCTAGTTAAAGTACAACTATTTCAGTATGCCAATCGAATCAAGTAGTACGCAAGCTAAATACAAATAAAATATAACGGATTCAATTGCGGAACCCGGGAATCGCTGGCCAATACGGTGAACGACATATGTGGGCGGAGTCAAACGTACCAATTGTGGTAAATAGTCTCAGTTGCACTAGATGTTGTAAATGGTACTTAATAACATCAGATGGAAATATTTTCTAAGTAACCAGTTTAAAACAAAAAATGGCGATATGAATATTTAATTAATTATATATTTTTTCGTTCGTCAACTGGAATTCCAGAGCCTTCATGTTAGATCTAACTATAATTGCACTAAAATTAGTTAAAATGTCAAAAGTATAATCGAGAAATATTGGTTTTGTTAGCTTATAAGCATAGCTATATTCGATGTGTCTGAATTCATGTATTTTTAGTAATTTAGGCGACGCAATATAAAATAAAAAGTTGAGCATTATGTTTCGCTACTAACTAATTTGATTTAATTGAGTGAAAAATAACGTCTCGTGTTGTGAAGTAGAGGAAGAAACTAAGCTATAGTCTAACGTGAGTATAAAAATGTTCGTATTTTTTCAGGTACTTGACAACACTGGTAAATGGAGTATATAAATATATGTATGTATGTGTTACATACATGACCTCCTTACAATTTATTATATAATAAAAAATATTGCGAATACTTGTAGTTACGTTGTGGAGAAAGCTATGAACGTGCTATTAACACATCTATGTATAAGCTTAAATGTCGAAAAACAATTCAAAGAGTGTTTACGATATTTTCGCTATCGCCATTAAGTATAAAATTATTATGGACGAGCATAACAATAATTTTCTTTTAATAATATACCGGTACATATTTTCACGCATGGGCCTTGATTAATTTATCTCATGCTTTATAATCATTTTAATATAGCTGTATAATCACTTAATCTTAAGCGTTATTAAATTTTGTTTATCTATAATATTGAGTACACTATTTTAGCATAATATAAAACCAAAGTTTCTCAAATGTAGTGTATGTGTTAAGTAGATACTGTATAAATAAATTCTGTATTATAATTTATAGACAAGGTATATTTATTAATACTGCAGTATTGTTAGAATTATTACTACCGACTCACCCTTGCTTCACTCGATTTAGCGCAAGTGAAGCCTGCTAGGTATATACTAAAACCTTCCTCAAGAACCGCTCTATCCATTGGTGAAAACATCATGAAAATCGGTGCACTAGTTTTTGAGTTTATCGCGAACGGACAGACACAGACTTGTTTTATAATATGTAGTGATGCTGTTAAATATAAACGTCGTTTCAGTTATACCTAATAATTAAAAATATCCTTATGCATTTTATTGCTCTACAGAGTAAAAATAAATGGCAATAGTTTTTTGAATTATTTATGATCACTATGAGATTAGATTTAAACCGTTTGCATCATCCGATGTTAATTAACTTTCACCACTTCACTGTCCTGTCGGTGATATCATGGTTCTGATTTGGACAACTTTTAAATAATCATTAAATTTAATGTGACTAATAAATAATTAATTGCTACTTTTAACACTAAGGATTTTCTTTCAACTTTGCTCATAGATTAATTAAAAAATGCATGTTTTTGTAAGGGTAGATTTTTATTTGAAATAAATGCTATATAGTTATCGCTATGAAGAAAAATAAAGTTTCATGTTTTCTAATGAATATATTGTGTTAGTTAAGATATTTTAGATAGTAAATAAAAAATATCGTAATTATAAATGATCATTTGTTTGTTTGCTCAGCAAGGAAGCTCATTTACTTACCTTACCATGAATTATTGTCTGGAAACAGCCTTGATAACTATGTAAAAAAGTAATAAAATAAGTTAATGAACAGAACAACAACAGATAATTTTAAATATTAATGTCAAACTGTTTCACATCCATTTAAGAAGTCGTGTTATAGAAAATCAATTATGTAAAAAATAATCATAAAAGCTTTGCCTTTTTTATTTTATCGTATCAATAAAGACGAAAGAAGAAAAAATATTATGTTTATATCGAAGGATTTATTTGTTTGTTAATTTTACTGTTATTGTAATGCGTGTTGTTGTTGTTATGATAATCCTTAGATTTTATAACATCAATAGCCCATAAAGGTCAAGGTATATAAAAGAAAATAAATAAATAAATAAGGCAATAGATCTTGCCTATATCTGAAAAAAAAAAAACTATGAAAATTAGCGAAATATGTATGATTAAAGCTAAACAGACAGAGATTATGAACGGCAGTAGTAGCCCAGTGGTGACGCGCTCGCTTGGATAGCCGAGTGATACAGGTTCTAATCCGGGGCCTCGCACCTCTCATATTTTCATGTGCGAATCATTTCTAACATTAACATTATGTGATGCCGAGGTCGGCCCTAGCTACGTCGACCAGTTCTGATCCATTGTAGCTTACATTAACAGTTTTACGGTGAAATGTAACATCGCGAGGAAACCTGCATGTCTGAGAGAACCTAGTTTTCGAAAGACATGTGAAGTCCGCCTACCCGCATTTGGCTAGCGTGGTGGACTATGTCCTGATTCCACTTGTATTGAAGGAAGGCCCGTGTCCAGCAGTGGGTCGTTAAAAAAGGGCTGAATTCAAAGCTAAACATTACACACTACACAAATAATTCAGTTTTCAAGGCTTGAGGTACAATACTTGTGTTGTTTCGTACGAATAACAACATTTATCAGCATAATCTAACAGTTTATCCTTAAGCATATTTCATTATCCAAATATGAATCCATCGGTTCCATCACAAAGCCCGTATTTCAAACGGAAACATTTCGTTAAATCAGCTCTCAACAATATAAATTTTGCATTGACACACATCGGCCCAGCCATAAATTTCACACTCGTTTTGTTTTCTACCAACATTTTTATGTGGACAACTTTAAAAAATACTTCCCAAATAACTCTGAGCATAAATAAATAAAGCGGTGTGGTAGTAAATGTCAATAATATGCAAAATAATGGATGTTAATCTCGGCTGGATTTGTGATTTGCGAGCGCGCTTACATCAAAGATCGAGCGGCGTTATTATTTGAGGGATATTTTTTTGTAGTCGGAGGTTGTCGTTACCTCTTCAAGGCTATTACATATTTAAGTTCACGGGAGGTCAAATGGGCTTATGTCATCCATCGATTTGTATCACTTACGAATGATCTGCTTGTATAATTAATGTTGAGAATTATGGTAACTATAAAAATAACGAAGCCCAAAAGTCAATCAGCATAAGTAAAGCAAAATTAAAAGCATAAGTAAAGGAATGAAGGTCTCTTAAGTTTTTGAGCTTAAAATGAGTAATAGTTTTCATAGTAAATTATTATGTACATTTACATTATAATATATGGGTATGCAATTTGTCCATATACCTATTGTACATAGATACATAGTCCGTATAATTAATTTTGTGTCATTTTAAATTCTACAAATCCGCTACTGACATTTCAGTAAGTCTTACATGTGTATTAAAATATTTGTGTCACTATTATATACTAACGAGTAACAACTCACCCTCGCTTTACTCGTGTTCGCGAGCGAAGCCGCGGGTTCCGCTTGTTAATATAAATTCTAAAATAAAATTAGCCTACGTTACTCCTTATAACATTAGCTATCTGTGAGGAGTCCCGTCAAACTTGTTCCAGCCGTTAGAGATTAACCGAAACAAGCAGACAGACAGACAAAAATTTTAAAAACTGGTTATGTAAGTACGGTATATACTTTCGTATGCATTAAGTGAAAATCTGTTGATTTGAAAAAAATAACAGACACTTCGATTTTTTTTATATGTATAGATGCAAGTATAGATTAATATTCATATTGATTTACCGATATATGTAACAGATTTTTATCCTATCTATCTAATACTATCCAATACCTTTAAACGAGCAATTCTTGTACATATATATTATCGGAATCTCGGAAACGGCTTCAACGATTTTCATGAAATTTAGCATGCAGGGGGTTTTGGGGGCGATAAATCGATCTAGCTAGGTTTTATTTCTAGAAAACGTTATTTTATCAATATTTTCAGGCAATGAAAAAAAAAAGCTACAATACCATTACAATACGAAGATAAATTTTGCTGTCATCCACAAGATTATAATAGCTCAGATTGATTGACAGCGGAAACCGGGCGGTCTCTAACTAGAAGTCCTCGGTTCGAATCCAGGTGTTTCCAGTCCGATTAAAAAAACCTAGCGAAGCTCGGTCGCCTGATATAATTATTTTAATTAAGTAAGCTTATTAATCTGCATTGTTTATTAAACGGTATTACGTATAATGAAACAAACTGGCGTATTTAAGTCATCTCAGTATAAGCCATAAGTGTATCAATTAACGGGTCAAAGTGGTATAAAGAAAAGGAGTGTTCGCCCACGCGTGACCTATTGACATTGTTTATTATTTTTGTTATTGCTCGTTGCAAACTGTGTAAATAGTAATTAATTCCCACATACTTTCACCACTGCGTTCTCCATCTTAGGTGCAAATTTGGTCATTGGCCCGACAGCCTACTTAGATATAACGATATAACAAGGGATAACTTTTAATAGCAAATTAGAGACTAATGTTGTTTCAGTACAAATAACAATTTCACATACTGCCAAGTAAAGATGTACATATATCTTTACATATAAAATGCTTTGTCCTGAATGACTGACGATCCAACGCAAAAGCCTCAACCGCTGATCGCAAACACCTGAAACTTAAAGTGTGTTCTTTGTATGACGTAGGCATCCGATAAGGAAAGGATTAATTAAATTCTACCCCTAAGGGGGTGTAAAACGGAGGCAAAGTTTGTATGGGACAACGTGATTCCTTGGTCCCATCTACTTCAATTTTTGCATTAACATTCTTTAACAGAATTGGTGGAAGACGTGTTTCGTATTTTCTTGAAACTCATCGCTATAGGGGTTAAAAAGGGGGTAAACGGTTTGTTATTTGCCGGTAATTTGCCGAAACTAAAATGTTGAACCCACATAAAACTTGGTGCAATGCAATTAATTATTTTTTCTTAACAAGGTCCACAAAAAAAGGCTTGCAATAGTTAGGCATTATGTCTGTCTACAACAAAACACTCGCAATAACTAGCTAAATTTAAATTTACTATATAAGTTTATTGATTGATACTATATGCTTTTAATAAAAAAAATCATAACTTTAAATATAGATTATAAATATCCTAGCACATATCGTAGTTTAAGTGATGACCGTTCATTCGAATACAAAAACATTTTAGAGGCACAAAAATTTTATACACCTTTACCAAGTTATGGGCTTTTATAAATATTTTTATAAAATAAGTTGTTTTATACAAATTAATCATAAAAAAATGGTCATAAACCTAAAACCTAATGTTTCGTATTTATTTGTTACTTTAATTAATAAGCATTGGCGAAGTACATACCTTCCTTCGATTTAATCACAGTAAATTGATTAGGATTCAGCTGATTACCGGATTTCCTTCATAATTGATTTCCTGTCTCAATTTTATACATTAACACGTACAGAGATGTAATGGAAACCTTAAATTTTAATAGTTTTAAGTAACTGTTTTGCGATTAACTACAATGTGATTAAAAGTTAAATCTATATAAAGAGATACTATGACTTTCTCAGTTTAATTAACAAGAAAATAATTTATTTTATGTAATACTGCTTATACATAATCTGTGCTGATGCAAGCATTTTAAACACTTTCGTCATAGAACTTAATATTACGCACAAACAATAAATTTCTGATGTCATTGTAAAATCTTTATCTAAAGATCTCAAGTATTTTCATAATGCTAAGCTTTGAAAACACGTACATCTTCCTACGCAGCAAGACAGGATGTGCAGATATCGCCTGTAATCGCCCTAATTGATGCATTCTCTTCTCTAATTTTACCCACACCTTAGTTGAGTGGGCGGTGTTCACTATTTCCATCTCATTGAAATTTCTTTATTATTAACAATTGAAATACTTAAATGAAAGTGAGCAACTGTTTTACTGACTTATAAATAATGAGATATTCGATTCAAATATGGTTTCCATCATTTAGAAAAAATAACTCAAGCCAGCCATCCTAGAATTCTACATTGTTTAAACGTAATTTTGTTTTAAGCTTACGTAATAATATTAGTTATTTACCTTATTGTGTCTAAGCAATCAATTTAGAAAAGTTGCTTTAGATTCATTGAACTAACCTTACGTACAATTTCATGATATTCTATTACGTCAGTAATTTTAATTATTAAGTAAAACACATTTTAATATTATAACCATAAAATGACGTACGGTTCCACTCAATTAAATTGTTTCGGTTAGCATTCATAGAACGAAATATTACGGAATGGCTCTAGCTGAATACAGATATAACTGCATTGATAAAAAGCAATTTCATATGACATTAGTTGATATTTATTAGTAGTAGACACAAAAGCTCGCTGAACTAATCGCGACGACAATCAAATAAACAAATTAGCCAACCTATTCATAAATTCTATGTAAATATTTGATACATCGAACATGCTAATTCTTTAAATATCTCTTATAATACTTACGAGATTGGTATTTTGTGTTCATTATTGTGGCATGCATATTATTAAATGTGAAACCTACATCACGATGAACAACAACACATCAATAACTTTTTCGGCATTCTAGTCTCTATTATAATGTAGTAAGGAATAAAGATGTACGGATTTTAAATTGGCGTCGTATTGCATAAAAAGCGATCATGTTCAAAAAAATAACCGCATTGAGGACTCGACGACACATTCAGAGACGTAAATGGAGAAATAATTGATTCTAATGATAAACAAGATGCGCAAAGTCATTTTAAACTGCATTCAATATGCGCATGCGTGCTGATGTGTGTAATGATGTCACAAAAAATGAGAACTCGTGTTTTCCTATATTTATGTGAGGATTGAAGACAGTTGCGACAAAAAAGTAATGTATGGTGAATACTTTAATTATGTACATTTACTCGAATGTAGAGTTTAGCAAGTGAATTATGCTTAAGCTGCAAATAAGTAATTTAAATAAGATTTCATATAATCGCAAGGTGGATGAGTCGAACAGTTTTCTTAAATGTATGTTGGTTATGAGTTTTGAATTGTTACCGGGTTGATGTAAGCGTCAATTAAAATACTGCCAAGAAATTCTTTAAAGGCGATTAGTGAGAGTTTGTAAGTTGCTACTTTAAAATATTTATTCATAATTTAGTTCAGCACTGCTCCTTTTGAATGTGTTCTCATATTTTTTCATTAAGTTGCCTTTTAGTGTACTTACCTTAAATCTTTTAAATTTCATTCATAAGCTGTCTACAGATGGTTATCACAACCCTTACGAATTCTTTCTAACCACAGTCGCGTCATAATCAGTCTTCATAGAATTTTTATTATATTTTGAAGATTTTTGATTTTTTTTAAATCATGTCTATTTTTCTAAGCTGGCTCTAACTTCGCGTATTATATATCGTAATGTGTAAGCCTTAGTGTACCTACGTCATAATAATCACATTTTTTTGTATTTTTAATATTAAGCCTATATTTTTTTTCTCCCCCAAGACGTTTAATTTTCTCAAAAAGTATCTAAGCAGTTTAATAAACAAAAATTGAATTTCATGGCTTTAAATTTATTATTAGATATACGCCCTACTTTATTCATATTATAATATTATATTAATATTGAACATGTTATATTATTTTTGAAATATTGCATTAAAATATTCTTTACGACTTTTAAAGCAATTATGTAGTTAATGTATGTTGAAAAGCGTCGATGCTAAATGAAATATTTCGTTCACTATAGCATTAAATTGGGCGCGGCTTATAATATGCCACAATCAGTCACGTTTATTTAATGGACCAATTATAATATACTTGTACACGTTTTTTTAACATATTCATGTCTGATTCAACATTTTTAACTTCAAATTAATTTTGAGGCATTTTTTAAAGCAAACAACGATTGGTTGGAAGGATTTGTTGCAAGCATTAGCTTTTGGACAGAAAACATACAAGTACCTACCAAAATTATCGGTCATTGGTAATTATAGTGTAAAAACTTGATTTTAAGAATAAATTTATCGAACTTTCATAAATTAAAAATCTTGCAAAGTAGGTAGGAAAGGCTTTAACTAAGAAGAAACTGCTGCTATGCATATTTGAATATGAATGACCTATGACTGAGTGTCACATTATTGTAGAAGGTGTATGGAGGCTGATGAAACGCCAGTTCGTACTCTGGGGGAGTATGGACCTTTCATACAAAAGCGCAATATTCATCTAGAGAAATATTTTCTAGGTGCAGACAAATAATGTAGGGTATTAGTAAGCAAGTCCTGCTGTATATTAGATCTGTAGGATCCGTAGTTCACTCTACATACGGCGTGAATTGACTGATAATGGTCGCATTGACTCTCTATTGACGCTCCACGTAACAAATATCAATAATTATAGTATTTTATTTTTACTATTTTAAGCTCCCGGCCTAAGCTAAAATTTAATTTACGTTTTTATTTAAAACAGGGAAATTAAAATCATTAATAATAATAAAATAACACAATAATTAATTTGAATAAACTTTAAATTTCTCTTTAACGAAACGACTATTATGATTAATGCAAACAAGAGTGAAGAGCGATTTTCCGTAGACGTGTGCAAGTAATAGCAGACCGTGTCGGAGTCAACGTATATAAATTAGGTGCGCGCGAGCACCCACGATCAACAAAACTACACCAACGAATATCACTATACAAATCTAAGGCTTTACAGCATCCGACATTACTCAGCTTAATTTTCTTAAACAAATTTAAATGGACCTACCAATTACAATTTTGAGTATTTGCATTGATTTAACCTGATTTACTATTAGAGTATAAGCTGTTAATAATTATTCCTACCAAGAAATTAAAAAAAATACGTACGACATAGAAATCCTTTTTAAAATAATATTGTATGAATAATTACAAAATTAAATAAATTAATTAAAGAATTGATCTGTATATAACAGTATAAAAATATAATATCGTGAAGTCTAAAAAGCCTCGCATTCACAGACGCCGCCGCAGCACCCGCTAGGCGCCGCTCGCTTACCAAAATGTAAACTTTTTGGATTTCAACTTGTCCTTTTTTCAGTCTTTTGGGGGTCTACAAGCGTCGTTTTTTAATGAATCGGTGTTAACCTTCACATGAAACGAGTAACAGGGTGCCGATTGAAGATAAACACGACGTTTGATTTCTTTTTTAAAAGTTAAAATGGTAGGAATGACAGGATATAGCGCGGTCTTTGATTGTGGGCTGATAGCAATCTTAAACGTAGCTTTGTTATAGGGTTCTTTACAAAATTCAGAAATGCTAATGCGACGTTTATACGTTATGATTAATTTAATATAAATTTGCAAATATTATTAGGTTAATAGCGATAATAATACACCCACGTCAAGAGAAGATAAAATAGCTTTTAACACACATTACGTTAATTTGCGTGTAGGTTGTATATTTTATTTAAATTGAAATATGTTAGGTATAAAATTTAACGCCTAACATACAATATACATATATTTATTTTATTATTAATTTATTGTCGACATTTAAAAGATTACTATAGTTTCAATTCAATTGGTTCAAACTTTTAGCTCTAACTTTAACGCCATCTATGCAAGAAATACGACAACTATCAACGAATAGTAATAAAATGATTAACGTTACTGTCCCTTATATTAATTTATTAAATATCTATATAACAATAATAATCAAAAGATATGAAACAAATACGTTATGAGGCATTTATCACCCCTGTTACACCCCCTATGTTTTATAAATCTATGAGTTTAGCTACTCACCACTAGATGGCACCTACGCTGTTGATGTACAAAATGATTAATGTTAAAAAGAAAGCAAATTCAAGATTAAATAAAATTAATGATACTTAATAATTATTAATAGAATAACCATTTAAGGGCAATGTATTTTTTTATATTTATTCATGCTTTGTATAATCATAATATATTATTTCACCGCTGTTGTTCGTTGTACATAAAAAAATTAATTATATTATGACTAATATAATTTATACATTCAACATTATAATTAACCTATAATAAATGAAAAATTTAACTAGATGGTAATTTTAACAAAAGATTGCGGTTAAAATTAATGGTTTAACTCATCGCGGTTGAGATAGACGCGGCATCTTTAATCTCTATCGAATCATAAAACATTCGTTAGGCCGCGTTATTATTTATTATAACCACGTTAACACAAAGCTAGGCGCCACCGGATATAGGCGGATTTTAAACGAATTGGCAAAATAGTCGGTTTCTTTATAATGCTTGCATTCAAATATTTTTTTCGCGTTTTTCTTTTTCAGCGGTGGTCGATTCTTCGAACTTGAACACATTCATTGATAAAGTTTTATGAATTACTTACTTCATAGACGGTGTCTGGCCTCTTATAGTATTTCTGTTTTTCCTTATATTAACAATTATTATGTATATTCTAAATACGTCTCACATTGTTTTGTTCGGGAATTAATTGTTTGTTATTATTTTCAAAATTGTTTTCGTTAGATCCATTTAGATAAATATTATATTAATTATATTAATTAAACTTAATGATAAGAAAATTAGAATCTTGGTTCTATTTATTTACTCGTAGAACATAATGCTTTATTAAAGCAGCTTAATTTTTATTTGTCCCAAAATAGAGGTGTTGTTAATTTGAATCTATGTATTTTCTCGTAGCGCTGGATGAACCGATTTGAATTTAGTTTTACTAAAGGAGACTTGATCAGTGATATAGATTAGAAGTATGTATTTAATTAGATAAAGAGAGATATTGTGTACATTAAAATTGCTACCATGAGTAGGTTGAACACAGTAGTGTTTTATTTTTAATTTATAAGGAAGGAGTTAAGTATAAGTTATTAATAATTTTCTAACGGAGTCAAAAACCATTTTTTGTTTGGAAAAATTATGTTAAGTAGATTTTGGAGGTGCGTTATTAAACCCAATCTATCTATCTAATTTCTAACTTGAAATTATCTATAATTAAAGTCGGTTTTCTTTGGTTCCTTTCTTTCTTTCGGTTCGGTTTCATTGCGGGATCTCAATCGATTCTCAACTTCTTACTTCTCTACTCTTACTTACTTTCATTTCTAAACAGACGTGTACCAACTACCTATGTTTAAAACTAGCGACTAACCCTCGCTTCGCTTGGGTTCGTCCCTAGATCAAGCTTGAGAGAAGCCGCGGGTTCCGCTAGTTAAAATAAATATTTTTTTTTAAACAAAAGTAGCCTAAGTTACGTTTAATCTGCGAGTTAAAGTACCGTGAAAATCAGTCCAGCCGTTTCAAAGATTAGCCGGAACAAACAGACAGGCAGTCAAAAATTTTAAAAAATATTTTTTGATGTAAGTACCTTATAATATACTTTCACATGTATGTGTGTGAAAAGTAAAAAGCTGTTTTTTGAAATTAAGAACAGACACTTTAATTTTATTTATTTGTAAGTATATAGACTGGTCTTTCTACAATATATACCTAGTCACTTGCTTTATCTAATCCATTCTATTCTATTCTACTTTAATTGTATTTAATCTTACGAATAATTTAGCAATATCTTTGAACGAATTGATTTTTATTACTATATCTCAAAACTTTGTAAGCTTTCATAACATAATTTTTATGTGATTTTGATTTTTTTGTCTTTTTATAAAAAATAAAAAAAAATACAAAAAAAATCAAAAAATATTTTTTTTTATAAAAAAAATATAAAAAAATACTTTTTATAAAAATAATATTATCATGTAGTGACAGTTATAATCGTGGAGGTTAGAGAGGGTTATAACTATGCACTTTGTGTTGATTTGACAAAGACGATACTATCTGCGTGGTTCCATGATTTGGCCCAGATCTTTAGTATAAACAAAAAAAAAGTATTTACTTAACTTTATGGATAATATTATACATATTCTGCTCATTTTAATGCTGGGCACTGGCCTTTTTCTCAATAACGAGGAAAATCATAATACCACTGGCCTAGTGGATTGGCGAACCACATGTCCTTTGAAACCTTTGAAATTTCTATGAACCTTTGAAACCTTTTGAAAGGCTCTCTTAGATAGGTAGATTCCTTTCAACGCTTTGTTTCAGCAAACATCAAACTGAAAATGATTATTTGGTACTCATGTACCTAAGTACGTAGTGTATTAGAGTTGTGTGACCTGATTTGAACGCGCTCCACTTGACTCTTCAACCCAACACCTTACCACTGAGTTTTACTATTATACGTACATAATAATGCATAAATAAAGTTATTATTTACATTGCATTTAATATTAAGGAATGAAAGTTCTAGTTCTATTATGTCCTAACTTCAATAATACCTTTACCCGATTACGTTAACAGTTAATCTCTCACCACCAATCTCACAACACAAATGAAGCGCGCTAACAAAACGCCCACGCGGTCCGTCAAAGCTTTAATCCACGAGATCACTAGATAATGCATCGCAAAAACTGCCAGTTTACAAAACTAACCACTTTGTTTTACAGATTACCATCTGCGTTCAATTCTCAATGGATGTAACTGTACCTACATATTCAATAAACAGTTTCCGAATGTATCTTCTACAAAGCGTTAATCCGTTAAAGTAGCCGACGGCGAATAATCATTTTTACAATTGTTGTACCAAACAAAGTACTGGCTGCCATTATCTGCCACACAAAGGGTTTGCTGTACGCAGTAAATTGACATTACTGGACTTGTAACGCCTTGACGCTTCTGTGTCGGACGCATAATGTGTGCAGTGATGCAAATGAAGTATTAGATGATTCATTGATGTCTTTCTTTCATTTTTGCATTTTTGGGTTGCCACATCCGGTTAACGCTTTCAAAATTAATCTAAATTGGGTTAGGTGTTTAATTTGATTATATTATTTATTTGTGCAATTATAATTATTGTAATTAAATAAAAATAAACCATTGTAATATTGCTTACTTGTTTTATATTTAATATCTTATTACACATAATTGTCTAGTAATTTCGATAGAATATCCCAACACATTTTTTAAAAATAGGAAAATAATGTATACGAAATTAATTATTTTAAGACTATAATTTAACGACACGATAAGCTTCCCATGACAACAGTGAGTGGCTAACACTCAGAGCGGTTCACTGTTCAGTATATAACAATAACGATATACGTCCAACATTCCGCACGCGAAGTAACACCATATCCTTGGGAATGTAGCGCTCTCCCATCGAAATATTTCAAAACTCGATCACTATCTCGACGACTACGCAGCGAGTTATTGAATAAGACGTGAAAAATGATGAGCGCAGCCCAAAGGCCCCGCCGACGATTGGTCTTCTCTTTTTTTAAGTGCATTTTCAGCCGGCAAAAAGGGATAGCAAATTTGGGGGAACAAAGGCGGTCTGATGTGACAGAAGTGTTCGATATGCCTTGGGCCGCTCGGTGAGGTCCAAGCCAGCGGGGGGTTATTCGAGCTCTGAGTTTTCGTCTCGCCCACAGTGCGATCTCTCACGGTTTTGTTGTCACGTAATTACCTAATTTATTACACTGCAACTGAAGGCTAGTGATAACTTGTCTAGCACCTGGGGCTGCCCACTCTGTGGGACTCCTTCAGAAGGCGGTGTGTTTGCTCTCCGAGGAAGTTGTTTCCCGAAATTAAGACATTAGCCACCTTTTAACATCTCAACTCATCGGGTGGACCCGAGCGGTCTACTTTATTAGTCACTAGAAATAGTCATACTTCTTTTATGGAAAATATTTTAAATATCATTTAAATTATTGCGTAATATAATACAACTAAAAATAAGTAAACACATTGTGGAGAAATGCATAGTTCATAATTGCAATGTAAAAAGTAAACAATTTTACTAGGTACCTAAATGAACAATTTTACTTAGGAGGTGACCAAAGAAGGTCGAGCTGTAAACGGACAACAAAAGTTTTTATGTTAATGACTCGTTCATTTGTAAAATTCGTCTTGCTAAAATGCAATGTTAATTAGCTCACAGAAAAGTTTTTAATGAAACGTAAAATGTAGAGCCATTTATTTTTTGAATTTTAATTGTAAAGACAACTTTTTTTAACACTTAAATACCACCTGTAATAGACTGCTAGACTCATTTTTTGGTCTAATATTGTCACATTCAGTCATTCTTGTCATAAATTGAAGACTATTATCAGCGCAAACTTGGTATATAAAACTTCGTAAGCTTCATACCGAGAATTGAAAACATTTGATACAAAAAGTAACATACATGTTAGCTTTGAAAATAATTAAGTTGTCATTTTAACCAATAACCATTATTCCTTACAGGCAAAATTTATAAAGATTAACGTAAATTTACATCAAAAGAATTTCAAAGTTATATATCATACGTAACCCGATGACTGCACAGAATTTTACTACTTTATATAAACGTCAAAACTTACAGTGCATTTATCATGACTTTCAGTAAGGTAAAAAATGACGAAAGCTATAAAGCGAGGGAAGCTGGCACAGTAATATATATTTCCATAAAAATATCGCATGGACGCATCTCGGCACAAAACAGGCTAAAACTAAATCTCGAGTTATGTCCCTCAGTGATATGAGAAGCTGAGATGTGAAAGGTATACTAATGTGCAATTTCATACTTTAGTGGCTATAAAATTGAGAGGGTGTATGTGTCGTAAATAAGGATGTTTATATGAGGATAATAGATCGAATAATTGAGCGTCAACTAAGAGTAGGGATTTAAATAAAAATTGCATGAAGAAATTATAGTGTATTTAAAACATACATTACAACTTACATTACCCAAATAAATATACTATTAACTAGCAATTCCCGCGGCTTAGCCACATAGATCACTATTAAAATATAAATTGGTGGTAGACGGTTAAAATTTAGGGTGATAAGTATTTTATAAAGCCAAACCATTAAAAAATAAAAATTTGGCTAAAAACAAAAAAAAATCTGGAGGTGATAAGGGTGTATGCCTACGACCTAGTCTCAGACCTACCAAAATATTATGTACACAAACAAAATCGTAAAAATCGGTCAAGCTCTTTCAGAGGAGTTCGATAACAAACACTGACACGAGATTTTTATATATAAGATTAAAACATAAACGGCTCGTTAAATTAAGATAATCAAAGATAGAAGTGTAATTGTTACAATTCAATATGTAATCAAAATATTTAAAAGAGAAAAAAGGTTTTATGAATATTTACACGTAATAACTACTATAGAGAGGTAAGAGACACACATTCCCATACACTCCACTTTTATTCGACCGCATATCATTCATAGATGCATTACGATTAAATACGTCAATATTGTTCCGGTATTTATATACCTATTCACTTGATTCACATCTGTTGATGGAAGTGGTTAAGTTTGAGTTTCATATAACTTACATAATATGTATTATATTATGTAATATTAATAATAATAACATATTATTAATAGTTAAATGAACATATTTTTCCATCTATTATGTTTAAGTATATCATAAGGATACCATTTCTATAATCGTTTAATTCTGTGTGATACGTGTATTTGAGTGTGAGGGGAAGAAGAAACCGATTAGTTCGGTACATTGTAGCTGATTTGTTCGCCACTATTTATTGCGTGCGGAGGGTATCGTTAGATTAAGCGCCGCTTAATAAAGATGTACGTAACAATTACTTTACATGAATTTATTAATTAACATGCATACATTAACAATACAAACTTTCAATTATTAATATTAATTACAGCCACTCCCCCACTTAAAAATGGAATTTTGTATATATATATTTGTGATTCTAAAACCTTATGTTCTTATTTGTCTATCATTTAAGTATATATTAAAAAATCTCAAACAAACCTCAAAAGATCGGTATCTTAAAGCACAATTGATATAAATTGTCATTGTAAACAAACATTTTCATCCTAATTATAAAATCTATCAATTATTTTCTTTACGACACTAGGTTTGAAACACTTTTCGTTATATTTTGTTAGGTACCTATTGCTTAATCTTCTTTTTTCTTTTAAGCACATTCATAAAAAATAAGTATAACAAAATCTGCTTAAAGCCCAACACTTGTAAATCGTCAATTCAAGCAAACATTTTAATTTAAAATAAATATATGTTGGTTGAGTCAATTGAAATAAACATTATATATAATGTTATAACATGGCATTGAATTTGTAAAACTCATTTAAAATATCAAAATCCAGATCATTTGTGCGGCGTTCATTAGAATCATTCTAAATTTGACATAACTGGTTGAACAAACCTCAAAAGAATTTCGTCCCGTGTGTGAGCCGCAGCGCCCCCGATGATTATCGCGCGTGATAAATGGACCGTGTCAGAATTTATTCTGCTCCTAACTCCACTATTGTCTCAATGAATACTTTTTTATTGTCACAATATTATAAAGACTCTTTGACAAGTGGCGTTAGGATTATGATGCGTTCGAATACATCTGTTATGACTAGTGTTATTCGGTGCGATCGTAAATTGATTTTGATGGCTTTTTTATGTGCGATCGGAATCGATTTTAGATTTTTATTAGCGACTTACTTTCATATTATTATGTTAATTTTAATATTATATTATTATTGTTTCTATAGATTTGCCAAATAATAACTTAGAGGCTTAGTTGTTAACAAGTTTCTCTTTCAAGTCATTAAAAAATGATGAACGTTAAGATTAATTCATAATTTATTGAAGGCACAAATTATGGCGCGTTTCTACGTGACGGTCGCTTTAAACGGGCGCGCTTTAATTTCTAACAAAAGAAGTTAAAATGACGAACATAATCTTTTTATAACTTTTATACCGTGTGAATACAAATTGAGTGTTCTGATTGTGCTATATATTACGTTTAAATTGATTTTATGATACTAAATATTTGGACAAGGGTTTTATCAGCGGAGTAATTTGATATTTTTGTCGAGAAGCGGCACCGTTTTGTATTTTTATTATTGCTCGTCTATGCGAAAAGACTGTTAAACATTTACACGCTTTCAGTATCCTAAGAACTACTGTAGATATTTTTAGTTATCATTAAAAATAATGTTACGGTGACTTAAATATTTTTTCCTTCACAATCAAACGTACATGGACATTTAACAAAACAATCTTGACCAATAATATAGGACCATGTTTTTGCTATTTGTGTTTTCTTGTTGCTGAGTGTTTTTTATATAAGGCGACTTTATTTTAATTCTTTCTGCTTTTTGCTGAAATAGTTAATTAAATATAGTGTTTATAAAATAAAAAAATAACTTGTCTCTCATGTTGTCACTGGTTTGTCAACAGTTTGTTTTTTTTTACCATTAACAACTGCAACCCCTCCTTTAGAAACCAGTCGTGTCTTTTCATCAATTGGTTTCATTATGAATCCCCATCAAATCGATATTCAGCACATGTCGACGGGACATCAATTTAATCTCGTTACAATCCGCCGCCTGTAATTGCAAATGGCGGCAGCTGGTTGCGCACGCGCAGACAGGTGTGCTCACAATGGCGGATAGATTAAGGATTTCACACACATAATGCTTAGTTAAGATAAGATTTTTCATTGATTTGGTATATTTGTAATAATTAAAAGATGATTTTTATAAAAACACTTGTGAAGTATATCACCATTCCTATTATATTAAAAACAGCAACGGGTGAACCCTTCCAAATCCCAAGGTGTATAAGAAATTACTTTCTTTTATAATATTCCTAAACGTAAAATTAATTAAAATCATAGTTCCTGCTAAATTAATTTATAAGTCCTTAACAACTAACATATGATAATACTAGTTCAAAATAGTTCAAGTATGATTTAATTGAATAGTTAATGAACTTGAATAAAAATAAATATAAACTATACAAAATATATATACATAGAATTCAGCGCGTCTTTTGGTGCACTACAATCCTTAGAAAGCAGAAGAAACGAATCAATGAAACATCTTTCAGATTCTGGCGCGGTTGTCCACTTACTTTCTTACTTGCGTTAATTAGACGTATAATTTTGATAATTGTTATCATTAATTTTAACATTATGAGTATTTTTCTTCTATAAAAGTAGCACGTGACCGAAAACTAATGACGTGTTTTAAGTATTTGATGTATTCTTAATGTTATTTTTACGTGATATTTCTTAAAATTAAAAAAATATATTTCTCCTTCTTGATTGAAGTTTATTTGTGTTCGTTATCTGCTACTGTATATTAATTTAAATATTAAGTCATTTAATGAGCGCTTCCGAAAAATTATAATATTATAGACTATGATTGCTCTTTGTACTTTAACTTACTTCACTGCCATAACACAGATAAAGAAATAACATAGATAAAGAAATAATCAAGAATTTATTTAATTTAAGATGCATTTTATGAATTGTTTCGATGTATTGACAAAGTTAAATACATAATATTTTAATAATGACAATTGTAAATGCTGTTAAAAGTAATGTTAAGAATAAATATGATATAACATTTTGTAGGTAGAAGTCGTTGAAGTCTTTTGCTCTATTGGTTCTGCTTCGCCTACTAAAAGCTCGTGCCACGAACTTTCACTCTAGTTCCTTAACTTTACTTCATCTTGATATAAGTATAGTAAGAACTATTATAATCATATTTCTGGTTAATTTTTATGTTGAAATTAAGATAAATATATTTTATATATTACTTTATATTTTTTAAGGTTTATTTATGTTTGTAGTAAATAAACTTTTTGACTTTAGTATTCAGACAGGCTATTAACTAGGTATAAACTGTTAATAGGTAGGTAATTAACTGATAATTAAAAAAAATGAAGTCTTCGTTTTACTATTTCGATATTTGTGTTATATGTATAAGTTACAAATTTTCTATTAATGGTAGTTACAATTATTAACTTAAGGGCTATGTCTTAAAGGATTTTGTTCTATTACAA
Organism: Boloria euphrosyne; assembly: GCA_951802675.2. Lineage (NCBI taxonomy): Eukaryota > Metazoa > Arthropoda > Insecta > Lepidoptera > Nymphalidae > Boloria > Boloria euphrosyne. Next base: position 4,197,364 of record OX637879.1, on the reverse strand, counting down.
GCGTGACAAATAGACATACAAGTTACAAGTACCACATAACTAACTAAATTATGTGAAAACATGTTACAGCATTGCTCAGCCTACATGACACTTGCAAAAAATGTTATATAGCTACGCTAACGGAAATGCCACCAGCGAGTCTCTATGGTTTGTATCAAAGCCGCCGCAGATTCCTTCACACAACACAGCTAAAGGCCGTCAAAGTCATAAATAACCTTGAAATGATCTGCTTCCAGTCAACTTATAAAAACCTCCCTATTTGACATCTAAATTATTGCATGAAGCACCCAGCTCCAACCCCCTAGCCTCAACAAATCGCCCACCGATATAGGCAGATGAACAACCGTAACAAAGAAAACAGCAAATAATGCATCAAATAAAAGAATTTTCAAAACAAACTCAAAATACTAAAGCGTTTGACACGAGCATCCGCTGCCTGCAAAAAAGGTGGACGAGCGTGACCGTGTCGAATACTAAATTGGACCTTATCATAATATTTAGAGATGCCATTTCGTCATGGCGCCGCACGCGCTTTGATCCCGCGATAGATCTCAATAGCGGTGATTAAAGGCGCCTGTGATTTTGGCTGAATGTGTTTTTTCCCTTGCCTTCATCGGCTATACAAAATAAACGGCACACTACTGTAAAAGAATCTACAATTATTGAGCTTTGAATGGTTACAGCGGGGGTGAAGTGGTCATAAATTGTTATTTTTTTCCCTCGGTTGGATTTTGAAATCTTTTAAAAATCATAAACGACTTTTTGACAGTGGATTTATTGAAAAGGTGTCAAGGGAGGTATTGGGTCGCGTTCGGTGACCAAACTGGCTATTTACTAATTATACGCTTCGAGTCTGCATTTATATTTTTTTCGATTGAAAAGAAATAAGATTCCTAATTATGGTATAATCATATTTAAAATAAGTAGTGGTGGGTTAATTTAATAAAAATAAAAAGATACATTTGGCCTTTTCTAGATGTAAATTGAGCACGTCATCAGATAAATATATAAAAATAAATCTCTCGGAAATGGTGATTACTTGCAAGCTTTGTTGTTATTCTGATTGTGATTTAATTGCACATATCGTGCCTAATAATTGTCAGTGAGCTTTGAAATAACAGATAATGATATAGTAGGAATATTTAAAATAAATACAACATATCGAAGATGAAGAGCTGTTTTTTTCACAAATATATTTTAGTTACTTGAAATATATAACTTAGGTAAATAATACATAGTGCCGTCTGACTACATCTGTCTAATGCATGTTCTATTTTTTGGCATATTTTTTATAAATTCAGGGTTCACTGAACATCTTCATTGAGTTCAAGGTGTTAATAGTAGTGCTGACGCTCATTATGAGTGGAAGGTGCTCGTAAATTCAGTCTTCAAGGCCAAGTCCAACAAAAGAACCAGCGTTCAGACCCAAAGTCGATTTTACAAGAGCCTCCAACCGCGTGTGGCCTGAACGATATCAAAACATGGATTAGCATAAATTAAAATGATTTATAATCTTCACAAATAAATTAAATTGCTAATTTTGTAGCTGTTTTATGTCTCTGTAGCAATAAAATTAATTGTGACATCTCAGTTTACGACTTTTAAAATATAATTTACTAATGTAAGTAGGTCTTTAACTTTGTAAAGTATGTATTCGGTCGAGCCTCATATTTTAATATGCTTATTAACTAATAAGATTATTAATAATATGAACATTAAGATTTTGTTTTAGTACACAACAATAAATTATACTTTTAATATTAGATATACAATATGTTTATGAAAAATATTAAACACAATATTAACCGAAAATAAATTAAAAAGTATATAATAATAAAATATAAGGAATATCCGTATTAATATGTTATTAATGATCATTCTCAATAGGTCACCACTGTCCTTATGAATGGGTGGTATCGTCGGGTGCTCTTTACAACTCGCGCTTTGTTCGGAATGTTGTAACAAAAAAGCCTTAGATACACACCACGATAAAGCTTATATTGCGACCGAGAAACATATTTACACGCAAAGATGAGCTTTAAAGCTTAAAGTATAAAGCCATTTTTGATTTCTTTAGATAATCTCCAAAGTTGTAAAGCTGGGGTATAACAAATAAAACGATTTAACACACAAGATCGTTCGGGAGTTGGGTGGAGTCTGTTTTAGATGCTATATTAATTATGCCCAATTAATTCTGAAACGGTTCGTCTGACGCGTTCTCTTGCGATTCTCATTTTGATGGCTATTTGTAGAAAATTAATTAAGTGATAACGTATTAATTATAGTTCGTTTTTTATTAAAGATGAATTATGAATGATTAATTTTATGTAATTATTTATTATTTTGAGTAGATATGTTTTTACTGAATTGTACTTAATTTAAATATTTATTTAAGTGTATAATAAATAAAAATATATATAAAAATAAATATATTGGGTGTTGGAACATTTAGTTCCGTGGTAAGCTACTTTTATTATGGATACCAGATAATTGATACATTACACATACATATATAGCTTTAAAATACATAAACTATACACATAATACTCCTAATCACACAAATGAGTGCCCGAAACCGTGACTGCAAGTATAACAAGTAGGGTTATATTAGGGAATTATATTATATATAAATAGATTAAAGTCAACTGAGAACTTACCCTTCACCGATTTTTTTATATACAATATATTTGATGTATTGTGTTAACCAGTCGGCGGAGCGGCGCCGGCGCAGGCGCATCCGATTATGTTATTGTCAGACTGAATTCTTTTATTTGATCCGAAATACATATTTGGTTAAAGCTAACCTAAATCACACTTTGTAAATCGATCACTACAACGAATATAGTGTAAAAGACGGGTTTCGTAATAGGGGCATAATTTCACGCAATTATCAGTGGACCAAAGTCTAAACGTGACTTATACAGATTTTTTTCGTTTAACTAATTAATTATAAATGTACTAGCGACTCGCCATCGATCCGCTCAGGCTCGTCTCTAGATTTAGCCCGAGCGAGATTTAGTTCCGATAGTAAATGTATACAAAAACTTGGCAAATTACACACACTAAACTTTTCTCGAGAACCACTCTATCCATTGGTGATAACAGCATGAAAATCGGTTCAGTAGTTTTTGATTCAGTCGCGAAAAGACAGACACACGCGGCGGACGATCTTTTTTTATAACATGAAGTAAAGTTAAAATTATATATTTGAATACATAATTTATATCCCACTGTCTCAACCTTACATTTTCACGACCTAATCGCCAAAGTTGTCTTGTTAAAATTTTGCACAGATTTTATTTATCTCAGAAGAAGGATTCCCACGGGATTGACGATAAAAACACGAAGACTGTTAGTACCTGAGTACTTTTTTGCAAATTTAAATAAGTTAGGTAGGTATATCTTGAGAAAATAAAAAATTCCCGCGGGGTATGGAATAAGTATTTGTATTATATAATCTTGCAATTTGTGGATATTACAGATTTGACGTAAATAGATATTACTTTTTAAGTACACATTGTCTACACCGTTTGTAATATTAACAGTCTGATGTAGGTAAATGTTATATCTAAATCAGTATTATAAGCTCGTATCTAAGAAGCATAATTAAATTTCTACGTCCCTGCAGCCTCCCAACCCACGAAATTTGATATTAATGTTTAAATCATTAAATTGTCTACTACAATTACGTCTCACAAAGAAAACACATAGTTATAGTATCAGTTTACCTTCCGGCGGCGTTCACTTTCGGAACTGTTTCAATTATAACTCTCAAATAAGTCAAGCATTAGTTTATTGTTAGTACCTAATATTAATTTAACAATAATAAATGAACCATTTATGCCCCTAAAAGTGTTGTTTAATGTATACAGTTAAATAACGTTTAATTTTGACGCGACTTATTGGTAGATAGCGATGTATTTTAACCTACTTTTTTTAAAAGGAGTTGAGTTCGTTAAAAAGTCGTACCTAAAAACGCACCTAGAAGTTATATTTTAATTTATTAAATGGAATTCAAGCGCCACTCATGGTAATATAAATTGTTAACTGAACTAATTTGCTCGGGTTGGCCCCTAGTGAAAAACGAAAAAATCTATCGCACGAGAACCGCTTATTTTGCCGCGATAAAACGTACAGTCTAGCCTATGTGCTATTGATTCTTTTCGGCTCAGTCATGATGTCAGATTGAGTAATAAGCAATAATCCAAACCTCTAAACTTTCACTTGTAATATTAGAAGAAAAGGCTTAAATAGTTAGTCTTTATAAATTGAATGAATTGTTAACTAACCATGAATTCATTATGCAGTATAATATTTAATATTCAAAGTTCAAATTATTTTCAACTATTCACACGTCTGTTATACTTATAGCATCTATCTTTACATTGGTCATTTATTTAAAAAAATATATATTTCTTCAATCATAAAATTGAAGGTGCCCAACGACCTAAAATATCATAATAATTGGACCACCGTGTCAAGCGAAGCAAACAAAACATAAAGAAAGGATACGGCAGCCTAACAAAACAACCTATCTGTAATTTATCCCGCAAACTATAAGTAAACACTGCGGACGGTGTCATGGTGTCATAAAACACATTCACACGATAACAGATTACGGAACAATTAACGCCATCTAAACAAACTCGGACTATGGGAACAAATCCCTTGGAATTTATTTATCTTAGTCCCTCTCTTCACAATCCGTGACAAATAGTATCTACACTTGTACTTAAGAACAAAATGCATATTATTATTTTTTTAAACTGACCACTAATCTTGTACTAAAAAAACTTAATTTTTGCTTCTGTGGAAAAAGGCCTCACACCTTTAGACTCTTATCTTAAGCGAGTGGTTTTAGACAAAACGTATCTTTTTCAAACTCGAGAAGGTAACTGATAAAAAGAGGTATCATGTAAATGGAAGCCCAATTAGGGTTACTAATGTATTATCTCCGGAACAAGTTTTTTGTCCTTAATCTCTACAAAGTAGGTTATAAATAGTTTTATCGCCTGTGAATTCGAACTTTATTGTTTTTACGGTGCTGTATTTTATCATGTAATTTAATTTACATACTTTGCCAGTAACACCTAAAATGTTTTTATTTATTAAATTATACTTACTTATTTAAGTTAAAACCATCGAATATATTTATTTATATAATAAGTCCTGTACCTTTTAGTCCGTTTTATCCTAATATCTTTAATTTGTAACTTTTTTAATAGGCAAATGAGATATTTGATCAAATTTTGTACATACGAGTATCTATTATTACTAAAGAGAAAACGACTTGCTTATGTCGAAAGAATAATCGTACCAGGACGCGAGCTTATAGAGATATGCGGAGTAGATATAGTTAAGACTTGATCAAAGCGTAATCAAGGCGGGTTGCAAGACTTATGTAAAGCGTCTGCGAAACGACCAATTGCGAGTGTCAATATTTACGTGATTGACACTTATTGATGCAAAAATTGTTCTAAAAGATTAAATTAAAGCGAATGTCAATATTGCTACTGCATTAACAGTAAATCAAAATTTCCGACCTTTTCTCAACACAGTTCAAAACAACTGAGGCCATTTGCGAATGATACACCATCGATTGGTGCTTCAATGAAACATTCAATCACGTAACGATTGGTCAATCACAATTGATCGTTTTGCGGACGCTTAATAGTGGCCATAACATATCCTTTAGTTAACTTTAGAGGAGAGAATGAACCCGTTTTTAATATACGGGCTTGGCGATTTCGTTAATAACAAGCTCTTATCCCTATTTCCCATCGCTGATATAGACAAAGGCTAATTTCTAAATTTCTATTTCGCCAATGACGAACATACATACGAATTTGTTGGCTGTAATTATTTAGGGCTATACTAATAAAAAAAGAAATATCCTTAAACATGGCGTTTCTTTCATTTCATACAAAAACAGTTAAAATGTGTACAATCATCAATGTTACCTATGGATATGGTGAAAATCTTCTAAAAAGCAAGTGAATATTTATGCGATGACTCAGTCACGTAACTCCCTATGAATCACAACACATCATGATCATTACATATCATACTGTTTTGCTCTCATTAGCTTCGCTGGGAGCAGGCATTTTTTTGTAAATAATAGACTATTTATTTACATTAACTTTTGATAAGTTCAAGGAAATCTAGTAGCTAATCTAGTTTCTGCTCCCAGTTTCGCACGTGTTTAGTGTTTTCTTTTTAATTATTTAACGATTTGTGTAAAGCAACATCTTTTCATACACGAACATAAGGTAAAAAGTAATTCTATGGTTAAATATTATCAAATAAGAAGTCAAAATTATATGAAACGCGTTACTAGATTAAAAATACTTCGCGTGCTAGTTCAGGAGAAGGTTCAATTTTGTGCTAAGTTTTAAGTATTTATGGTTATTATTGTTTTTTTTTATTTTTTGCTCTATGTCAAAGTATTTATATAAAAAGCAAAATACTATATCCGTTCAATAGAATATAATTAAAGCACCCAGATTGCATCAGTCTTCTTTGATAAATTAATAAATAAGTATAATAGCTAAGTAAAAATATGCGTCAGTTAAAACCTAAGGCATATAAGTATTCTATGTATTTACGTAAATTACAAAGGTTAAAGATAATTTTATACATTACTACAAATTAATGAATAACGATGTTGTTCATGGTCTAAATTCCTGTGAAAAATCACATTCAAGAATTGATTAGCTTAGCGCCATTAAATTATTAAATTATAAACTTCCTCATTATAAAGTTTCGTTTTCCTCTCCAATATTATTTAGAATTGCACTATTATTATGAAGAATTCTCTTAAAGTAATCGAACAAAATGAAATAATATTTGCTTCAATACTATTTACGTACTACTGAAACTTTTATACCACTGAAACTGTTAGAAAAAAAATAACAAACCAACAAACAAACTTTCAGATCTATATTATAAGTTTTACCCTAACATGTAATTTTTAACGAAATCTTTGAGGATATGTAGGTAGCTTTGAAACTAAATTTCAATGATTTTCAATTCAACGTAATTGGTCGCAACCACTAATGACATTTTAGATCTAACCACATACATCCGATGACATATTTTAATTAACCTTATCTACCTATAATATTTTTACTAATATTAAAAGTGCGAGAATGCGTAGGTAAATGAGTAATCAAAATGCTTAGAAAATAAGGAAACCAAACAACAAGTCAGTGTTATTAAAATATAAAGCAACATAAATATAATAACAGGAATATTATAATTGTTAAAATAATAATATCAAGAATATAATATTTATTGTACATCAATGGAAGAAAGTTCTCAATCGGAAGACGCGGCAAGCGCCAGGACGCGACATGCATCTTAATTTAGTTCTGACGTGAGAGATTTCAAATGATGTAACTAAATATATTATATAGATAGTTTAATTACCTCTTTATTTGTTACTGCTATTTCCTATTATCGTTAAACAGATTTTTATTTTTCGTTATTATTAATGCTAAATGAGGCAGTGGTAGCCCAGTGGTGACACGCACACCTGAGCGCCGAGTAAAGCGACTTCAAATCTCGTCGAATTATTTTCCTACATGATTGTTTGTATGGTGAAGGAATAGTGAGGAAACACGCATGTCTGAGTGAACCATACAAATTTTGGAAAAAACATGAGATATCCCTAACCCCCACTCGACCAGCGTCGTGGACTGTGGACCAGCGTCGTGGCTCGTATTGTAGGGAAACCATCTAATTAAACCATGTTATTATGTTTATCTTTATAGGTAAAAGGTAAATAATACTCTAATATAGTAATGTTTTTAAGATAAAACAGAGGTCAAACATAATAGCATAAATAACTTTGCGCGATTTGAAAGAAAAAAGTTGATTGTTTTTTTATTTAAGTAGAAAAAAGGAAGCGAATAGGATAAAGAATGTTACATAAACTTTGATGAGTACAATCATACATAGAATTTATCGACCTATCTCGCAAGTGGAGTCACGAGTAAAAACTGTCAGCCGAATGTATCCTGCAAATTGGAGCAATTTAAAAAAAAACATAATATTATGTGCTATTTGAAACTATCTTGTCGGATTTTTTCGCAGATTTTTGGTTTGAATGAGTGATCAATGAATGATGAAGTTTTAGAATTCATGAAGAATTAAAATAAAACCACGAAAAAACCTAAAAGATAGTTATAAGTTACATTTAAAATGTCAAATGTTCGTGTACATTTGAGAAAAAAATATATACTTAATAAGTTTATTTAAATTCTTTGACCATTTTTCACGCAAGAACGGATCGACGTGAATAAACATACACATATTATGTTTGATCACGTCGATCCTTTATCGTCCGTTATCCGTCGATTACGACATATAATATACCTACATATAGTTTCTAGGCCGAAGGACGATATGGATATAGTATAATAAGTAACGTAATATATTCCAACATTAAACCAAACATAACGAGAAAAGTGTGTTGTTTTGATTAATGCTACCGTTAAGCCTTATTTTTCATTATCCCTTTGTCTAATACGGTCCTCTCAAAATACACGCTCTTATGTTCGATGACTCAGTGCTAAAATGCGAATGCTGAGAGCGTAACGAATTAGCAGAGCTACCATGCCATACATATTATGTTTATAAAGAGTAAAATTATTTTTTTACTTAGTTGTGAATCATAGGACACTGCAGGTCGCATGGTGCCGTGAGAAAGGTTCCATCGATCTCTAGAGAATGCTCATGTATCCGGTGCTTGACCTAAATAAAATATGCATCTTTAAGTACCTTTATAAATTTAATTGATGAAATAAATTGAAATAAAAGAAAACGAAAGGACAGATAGAGGCGTGACTTGTATTGCACATATCTGAGGACTGAGATTAATGACCCAAGTTAAACTTTGATGGTCCAACATTAAATTAAGATGTGAAACATTCATGACAAAATTTAAAATTTATTTGTACTCTCTTTAACATTCTAAAATTAAATTATTTTGTTGGAAAAAAAAACGACTTTTCTGCGAGAAGTAAAAACTAAATATACATAGACATTATAAAAATAACTAAAGTCATAAATATAAAAGCAAAATATTTTTTTACTATGTAAGTCTGGGTATATAGGATTTACGCCCACACTCATAGTCACTTAATGAAGCATTAAGTTGTTCTTTAGTATAAAGATTCTCGACTTAATGGTTCATTAAGTGTCTCGGAGTGCGGCGGTTAGTGACACATAGAATCAAGAACCCGCAGACAGAAACCCTGTAATCCGTAAAACACTTGTAGTACATACAAATATAGGTACGTATCTATAAACTGCGAACAACATATTTAATATTAACATTTGCTTAATTTTTAATGGGATTCGACATATTATACCTACCTCCGACGAAGATAGTTTGGTCAGGCATATGCCTGGCTGATCTCGATGTAAGCTTGTTTAATGTTTTAGCCTTAGCTCTTCGTTAGAAAAATGTGATATTTGATGCGGTTTAAGTGATTGATAGATTTTATTTTGTTGTTAAAGTTAATTATTTTAGATAACTAGACGTACTAGATTTCAATACAGTAATTGTTGATAACAATCAGCCGGAACGCGACCGCGACGTCGTAATCAGGAGTTACCAATGGGGAAACACTGAAACTGATGTTTATTTCCATGATATTAATACTAACTTATACTGTTTCATTTGTAATATATAGTAATAATTTTCCAATGGAATATTACTATAAGAATGTGAGTTCTGATCGAATATAACGTATAATAAAAATTATAATATAAAATCTCAAAAAGTTCTTAATGAATTTGTTCATGAAATATGTAAAGGGGAATCATAGAGATAGAGAGCGAAATAATAAGATTAATAAAATTAATAAATAATTAAAATATGTTGGGACGTTAATTCGTGTTCAAATATTTTTTTGTTTGTTAAACATTTTGAAATCGTCATACGTTTATTTTAAGACAAAATATTTTATTTTTATATATTAATATTTAATGTAGATGATTTTTAATTAAAATATGCTTTCCCGAGGATGACGCATTTAATAACTCGTATAAATACTCTACTATACGTACTCGTATAATAAGGTGTTCAATACATGAAAAACAGCTAACACTTATTACAGGTATGTAATAATTAGAACATGTCACAACATTAGATGTTTTTTGTCACAGTTATATAATTAATATAAAAACTTGCGTACTTGGCAACCTCTGGTTAAAGGCATGCGCCACACTTCCTGTCACAGATTTTAGAGCGCGGCCATTTTGCGGAACGGCTATATCACTATGAAAACTATACATCTTAAGCTTATTGATCTTAGTAATGAAAGGTCGTAGCAAGTGTCCGAGATAATTGCCATAGTTAAGCTGTCTGGCTCACTATTTGGATCATTTAAAAGAAATAAGAAAAAAAATCTTATGTAGATAACTATTGTTAATATATTTTTTGTTTAAATTATATTTTTATTTTTAGTTCAGCTTTAAAACAATTGATTATAATAGAACACTGAATAATTCGTTTCTTTTTGCGTAGTAGTATGTTATTATTTTAAAAACAACTTTATTTATATACCCTACTACCTATTACAATATCATAAGCCTACATATCGTGATTTCTAAAAATTATAAATCGCACTCTGCAGAGAGAAGGCCTCGGATCAGCAAAAAGTGTGGAGGCGCTGACACCACCGGTATTTGTTTAATTGTGAGATAAGAAAATACGAGACGTAATAATTACAAAGTAAAACTAAATGACTCTCACTTCATTTAGTTTTCTCAGATAGACTCAGGTATGATAAACGCTTGTAATGCGACAACTGAGTGATGTTACCGCTGTCCGACATGAACATACCATGTGTAATCTATACTAAAAAGAGAATAGTGAATGCTTACTTTAAACTAGCATTAGTTTCCTTCTTCGCTTAGATGTTATTTATTTTTTACTTACTTTTTTTATGTAAGTTTTCCTTAATAATATTAATTCAATCATTATTTCTAATTTCCATTAAACTCAAAGTGCAAAAAAATGTTTGTCATTTCTCAATTGATTTCTAAAAGTATCTTTTATATTTTTTCAAAGGAAATTAAGTAATATTTATGCATCTAGTTTACTTGTATTTTAACTATTTAAAATCGTGATAGTGAAACTGTACACAAAGCTTTTCTACTTTATAAACACTTTTAATATTTTAATCAAATCATATAATGTACCATATCATTTACAAAAAATTTTGAAAAATCTAGAAGATATAATTTTGAAAATAATAGACGTTACAAAGAAAGGTTACGTAAATTCCTTGAAACTTGAGCTTAACACTACAAAAAGTATAAAAAAAGTAAAAAGGAGTAAGTAAATATTAAATAATCATAATAAAACACATATACAAACTTATATTTAACCATCGGTTTAAGTAAAATATTTATTCAATGGTTCGCAATGTTTAAACCAAACAAAATCTTTTGAATGATACTACGTAAGGAGAAAAGAAAACTGCAAAGTAATTTTAATATAAAGCAACCTTTTATATAACGAAAATATTATATATAAGTCAAAATAAATATGAAATTGTGAACATATCACTTATATTAATAATTACAGTTACAACTAAAAATAAGTATCGGCCATTGCATTTGTTCCTCTATTATGTCGGAGCTATTTGGTTAGTGGGTAAAGTGTACAGATAATGTCAAACAAAGCTTGTTGTTAGCCTTTTTGTGTGTTTGTCTGCTCGGTCACGGCAGACGTGTGGTTTTGCGCAGGTCAAGTATGATTTCAATCACGACCATATTTGCCCTTTTTAAACAGTGCGTAAGTGTCGTGGGACTTTTCTACAACTTTACTTTGAAGGCCGACGTTGCTTATTTATTTAATTGACTATTTCTGCTACATTAAGGTCTGACCGCAAGCAAATCAAAATTCCACTCATAGTAATTATTTTTTTTCCATATTTTATAAGAAATTGCTTTATATGAAACGCTTCCATTTTTTTAATATATATTTTAAGAACTTTAAGTGCGGTAAAACCTATTACACTTTTTTATTTCAAATGGTTAATTAATTACTGACGTCAAAAATACCTTATTGCCATTCACTTCTTATATTCAATACGTGGGTTTAACATGACTTGCACTGTCCAGGAATCTAAATAGAAATTCCGATTAAATAAGCACTAAATTTAATGCTGTATAGTAATGTCTTACTTGAAATAGAGCCGGAACCAGAAAAAAACAATTATGTGGTGTTGTAAATTTTATTACGGGTAACTAAGTCCAATAAAATACGTTTAATTAATAAAAAGTAACTTAGTTTTAGCCCAATATTTTCAATTTTTCCAGATTATCTTATAAGAAAGGGGTAGTATAAGCTCGAAGAAAATCGAAGGATCGATAAAAAAAGATTGTAACGAGCAACGTGTTGCGCTTGCACATTACCATAGCTTGTTTTTTCGTCCCAGATTCGTGACACATCGTGTGTGTGCCCCGTGGTAAATAATAAATCTTTCTAATAAATAAAACAAGGGAACGTGAGCGAGATAAAAGCATGCGCGTTCGGTGCGCCCTAAACATCATTGTGACCCGCCGTCGGATCGTTAAACGAATGTGGAAATATTTTGTGCTTTTGGGTCCAGAGAGGGGGGTAATAAAATTTAAGTTCTTGTAATAACTAAAGTCAACTCGAGATTCATCTTGATGTGATTAACTCTTAAGTTAAATAGATACGAGTTGGAAATTGAATAACAAATTATATAATTATAGAACAAACAAATGTATAACTCCTGGTGGTAAGCTATCTCTACTGAGCTCGTTTAAAACTATTTTTTATTTGTTTTTTTTACTTTTAGTACCAATACGTTTATACTTTATACCTACTATGTATATACGTATATATCTATACATATAATAAAATTCTAACTTAGTAGAATATGTACATTGAATATTACTTGGAACTTTTAATTTAAATAGTCATTATTAACGATACAGAGGCCAGATCTATAGTTTTTAGAATTTTTGTCTGTCTGTCTGTGACCGTACCACGAGAAAACCACTGGATGGATTTTGATGAAATTTGGTGTGGTTATAGCTGGTTATCCGGGTCAATAGGATAGTTTTTACTGCGGGAAAATATCTAATTTCTGAGAAATCTATATAACCCTCAAAACGTACCTAGGGACAAGCCCGAGCGGAACGAGGGCGAGTCGCTAGTACTACTCGTATATATGTGTAAATCTGGACAAGATCATGACTAACATTTTAAACCAGAAACAAGTCATCGAATTGGTTCCAATTAAAAATAAGTGTTAAATGTACTAAATTAATTAAAGTAATTAAGTTGCTTTTAATAAATATATTTTTTTTATTATACCTACTTTATAGCAACTGACGTCAGTAGGTACCTAGAAATACCTATGAATTCGCTACTTTCAAAATATAACCGCTTAAGATGCTTTACGTATTTCTACGACCAGACGAAAAGATGAACTACATTTTTTTTCTGAAACTTCATATTTGAACAAGTCAGTGTAATTAAAATACTAAAAATCCCGCCTGCGTTTCTGTGTAATTTTGAATTGAAAAACCCCTTAAATATGTTTTGTTATGATTCAAAATTTATACCCAGTGTCACTCTCACAGTAAAAACGAATCTAACGACACCTCTCAAGCTAAAATCCATAGAGCCATTCAGCAGAGCGTGCCAAACAATACATACATACATACTTTCGAAAAACATAACCCTCCTTTTGGCGCAGTCGGGTAATAAAATAGCGATGTAGGAGGTAAGTTAAAAGAATTTTTTATTTATATGTATAATCTTTAAGCAAACTTAGCACGTTGACGGTTGAGGACTCCCGGCGACACACAGTGGATCCATATTGAAAATTAGTGGACATAGGCAACAAAGTTTCAATATCGATTCGATATTTTTTTATGTGATTCTTCATGATATTCCAGACAACTTTTACTCTTGTAAAATTTCTTCTAAAGTTGATCTTTTGTCTGAAAAAAATTAAATTAGATTTTTTTGTATGGAGCGAATCACGTTTATTTTTTTTTCTTCAATTGTACGAATATGTTGGGTGTATGGCGTGAGTATATGATAGCTAGGGTCATTCTCTATCCACGAAAAAATATATCAGCGCCGGCCATCCGCGGCCGCGCGAGTAATCATTCGGTAAAAAAACAATATTGAAAATTAGTGGACATAGGCAACAAAGTTCCAATATTGATTCGATATTTTTTTATGTGATTCTTCATGATATTCCAGACAACTTTTACTCTTGTGAAATTTCTTCTAAAGTCTGAAGTTTCTTCTTTTGTCTGAAAAAAAATAAATTAGATTTTTTTGTATGGAGCGAATCACGTTTATTTTTTTTTCTTCAATTGTACGAATATGTTGGGTGTATGGCGTGAGTATATGATAGCTAGGGTCATTCTCTATCCACGAAAAAATATATCAGCGCCGGCCATCCGCGGCCGCGCGAGTAATCATTCGGTAAAAAAACAATATTGAAAATTAGTGGACATAGGCAACAAAGTTCCAATATTGATTCGATATTTTTTTATGTGATTCTTCATGATATTCCAGACAACTTTTACTCTTGTGAAATTTCTTCTAAAGTCTGAAGTTTCTTCTTTTGTCTGAAAAAAAATAAATTAGATTTTTTTGTATGGAGCGAATCACGTTTATTTTTTTTTCTTCAATTGTACGAATATGTTGGGTGTATGGCGTGAGTATATGATAGCTAGGGTCATTCTTTATCCACGAAAAAATATATCAGCGCCGGCCATCCGCGGCCGCGCGAGTAATCATTCGGTAAAAAAACAATATTTTCTATGAAATTTTTTGCCTTTTAAAATCAATTCAAAGTATATTTTCTGTCTCACTTGGCTGTTTTCACCTTCTTTTTAGTTAAATATATAGTTTTAATAGCACATAGGTACTCACAACTAGTAATTCTGGCACAGGTTTAGTTATTATTGCATGTTATCGGTGGCACCTGCATTGTGATTGATGACTCATTTGTTTGTGCGCTCGGCTAAGTGCACAACAAACGAGTCACTGAAAAATAATTGTCTCTGATTGGTTGTTATTTTTTTAACTACCTGCACATTATCTATTGTTATCGGTGGCACCTGCTTTGTGATTGATGACACATTTGTTTGTGCGCTCGGCTACGCGCATAATTAATGAGTCATCGAAAAATGCTCGTCTCTGATTGGCTGAATAATTTTCGGTCATGTTAATATGTTCTCTACTTGAGTAATTAACACTGACTATAAATACAAAGACATTCATTAAGTCCCTCTAGTTTCGCTCTTGTCGCTTATTTGTGAACACAGTGAAATACTTTTATTTTTATATTTACTTTAGAACTATGGCTGGATTTTGTACCAACCTAGATCTTTTTGTGAAATTAAGAAGTGGTGGTGATCTGAAAAATTATATGTTTCCATATGAAAGTATAATTTCTGTTTTAAATACCACAGTTTCTGAAGAAGACAAAAACCTAATCAAGGAGTTCTGTCGGCTTTTTTGTGTAAATCTATATAAAATGTGGATAGAGTCAAGTAGAAATCAAAAAACTTTTATGAATCGTGTAAATAATCGCAAGTGGTTGGAAAAAAACATCTACTGGCCTGTTTGTGACAGTGTTGACCTGAGAAGTGAGTTGGGCTTTTCGGACGCAGCCTTATCTGAGCCAGTGGATATGAATTCCCATGTTCTACAGAAAAGGAGCACAGAAAACCGTTCGAAGACTTAAGTAATAAGCAAAAAAAAAGACGTTCTACTTCCATAGTAGAAGAAAATTCCGAGGAAGAGTTGCAGCACTGGTACTTAACAAATTGAAAGACAACGGCAAAACGAATCTGGCAAAAGTGGTCGAATTCCTTTCCAGTAATCCAGAAACGCTATACGAAGTACACGAGCAACTATTCAAAAAGCAGAGCCTAAGTACTGTCTCTGAAGATAAGTGTTTAGCTCTTTATACATCACTTACGCTCTCGAGATGGAAGTACTTAGCTCTTCGACAATTTCTGAAAGAAGAAACCTGTGCTGCCTTTCCATCTTATCCAAAGCTCGTAAATGCCAAAAAAAGATGTTATCCACCACAAGAGAGTATGGAGATTACCGAAAAAGGAGCTCAAATTAAATTGCAAGCGCTATTGGACCACACTGTGGAGAGAATTTTACTAGATGTGAATTCTGTTGATAGGTCTCAAAATGAAGAACTCAAGTTGACCTGGAAATGGGGGCTTGATGGTTCTTCGTCGCAGAGTAACTATAAACAGAAAACTTCAAACACAGCTACAGAGTTCGGTGATTCATCAGTATTCATGATAAGCATCGTCCCTCTTCGGCTAGTGTCTGGCTCATCATCTGGGAATGAAAATATAGTTTGGGAGAACTCCACACCTTGCTCAACTCTGTACTGTCGACAGCAGTATGCCTCGTAGCAGAGTCCGAAAATTTGCCGGACCCACTTCTGGATTAAGAAATAAAGTGATCCGGCTCTGGACTATTCCCACAAAAGCCCATCAGGGCTGGGAATATGACAAACAGCCCTTTTCAGGGCTACAATTATTTCACAATTTCTTTTCGATCATACGTACGATAACTTATACTATACTTTACATACGCTTGATTATTTAGATAATGATTACCAATGTCTTGCCAGTAAAAATTCAAACTATTTCCCCTATATTTGACAAAATTAGTATAACCAGAAACTTATTACTGTATTTATTTTACAATAGATAACGTGCAGGTAGTAAAAAAAATAACAGCCAATCAGAGACAATTATTTTTCGGTGACTCGTTTGTTATACACTAAGCCGAGCGCACAAACAAATGAGTCATCAATCACAACGCAGGTGCCACCGATAACATGCAATAATAACTAAACCTGTGCCAAAATAACTAGTTGTGAGTACCTATGTGCTATTAAAACTATATATTTAACTAAAAAGAAGGTGAAAACAGCCAAGTGAGACAGAAAATATACTTTGAATTGATTTTAAAAGGCAAAAAATTTCATAGAAAATATTGTTATTTTACCGAATGATTACTCGCGCGGCTGCGGATGGCCGGCGCTTATATATTTTTTCATGGATAGAGAATGACCCTAGCTATCATATACTCACGCCATACACCCAACATATTCGTACAATTGAAGAAAAAAAAATAAACGTGATTCGCTCCATACAAAAAAATCTAATTTATTTATTTTTTCAGACAAAAGATCAACTTTAGAAGAAATTTCACAAGAGTAAAAGTTGTCTGGAATATCATGAAGAATCACATAAAAATATCGAATCGATATTGGAACTTTGTTGCCTATGTCCACTAATTTTCAATATTGTTTTTTTACCGAATGATTACTCGCGCGGCCGCGGATGGCCGGCGCTGATATATTTTTTCGTGGATAGAGAATGACCCTAGCTATCATATACTCACGCCATACACCCAACATATTCGTACAATTGAAGAAAAAAAAAATAAACGTGATTCGCTCCATACAAAAAAATCTAATTTATTTTTTTTCAGACCAAAGATCTACTTTAGAAGAAATTTTACAAGAGTAAAAGTTGTCTGGAATATCATGAAGAATCACATAAAAAAATATCGAATCGATAATGGAACTTTGTTGCCTATGTCCACTAATTTTCAATATTGTTTTTTTACCGAATGATTACTCGCGCGGCCGCGGATGGCCGGCGCTGATATATTTTTTCGTGGATAGAGAATGACCCTAGCTATCATATACTCACGCCATACACCCAACATATTCGTACAATTGAAGAAAAAAAAATAAACGTGATTCGCTCCATACAAAAAAATCTAATTTAATTTTTTTCAGACAAAAGATCAACTTTAGAAGAAATTTTACAAGAGTAAAAGTTGTCTGGAATATCATGAAGAATCACATAAAAAAATATCGAATCGATATTGGAACTTTGTTGCCTATGTCCACTAATTTTCAATATGGATCCACTGTGCGACAGCTTGCTGCTACTAACTTATTAAATAAATAGGTCGGCTTACTTTTGATCGGAACTTTTAGAAGCCATGCATAAGAATATAAAATTTGCTTAAATACATCGTAATGTCATCATTTATGTATTCAAAGTTGAAATAGTGTATTGTTTTTGAGATTTTAAAGAAAATTATAGAAAGTGAATTTTTCATTTATATAAAATAATTATTTTTTAATATTAATCACATATCCTTTTATTCTAAGCTATTTAATATCAAACAATTTACTCTGGCTTAACTCGGTATTTAAATACGGAACCCTACTTAGTGATGGTTGCTTGAGTTTTTTCAGTGTCAGCTCTAATTTGTCAGACGACAGTCACCAATGCAAATATGTGGCTCGTGAATGGGTTGTGTAAAGATATGAAATTTCCAGTCTGGAGTCATGGGAACGTATTATGAGAGGTCCTTTTTAGTTTTATGGTTAAGTTAGATTTTAACATACTGCCTTATATTACATATTGTTGCTTCATTTCTATAATCTCAATAGTAAAGTTACCCTTTTAATAAAAATGTAATGATATTAATATAAATATAGGAAAGGATTTAGAAGGTGTTTAAATGAAAGTGAAAAATAAATGTAATAATAATTTAATATCACAAACATAGCAATTATGTTTGCACAGTTAGATATAAATACTATTTGAACTATACAAATAATGATTAAGTTATAAATACACTGGCTCTGTACTTTACAATAATATAATTAAAACAGCTCTATTAAAGCTAGTTATATTTCATTGGATCTCTGTAACAGTAATATAAATAGTTAACAAAGAAAGTAATGAAACTAGGATACAATGTACAATTATAGTTAAAGCAGCCTCGACCGCCAAGTCAAAGTTGTCAAAAATGAACCAGCCATCGACACATTAACTAAATAATTTACAGGGGCGGATCCAATCATTTAAATAAGGGAGGGGTCATAAACCTGTTGAATTGGTGGGAGGGGTTAGTAGTAACCCTGTTTAGGGGGAAGCCCCTTTGTAGGAACAAGCGAGAATAATAATTAAATGAGTAAATGCCATATTAATGACATACCTTACTATTAAAATATAGAAAATTAGAGTAAAATAATTATAGTTAGAAATATTAATTTGTATAACATTTCCTTGATTATTCTTTTATTCTAAATTAAACAGGTTTAAGCACGGTCCCTTTCATTTAAATCCGCCATTTTCATAATTTACTAACATAGAACAAAAATAACTAAAAATATCATTGACCGAACTTGGTGGAATGAATTATTATTAATACTAATCGTCTAATAATACCATAAAATTGATACTAATTGATGATTAATCGAAAAATAAATAAATTAACACCTTGACTAGGATTATCAGAAAATTTCGAATGTTAAGCTGCCTGTTAAATAAATATTAAATTCGTTGTTATTTACAATAATATATGTATAAGGAACTTATTCATTCTAGACCGAAATGGCAATGTAATGGCAAATACATCTTCTAGTATAAACAGCCAAAAGTGCAGTAGAATTGCGAGATTCGTATTGGGCCGAATATAAGGGCAGAGACACACTCGACAAGATCTTGCTATGACACTAAATGCTTACAAAACATTACAACAAATAACTTTTACAAACAAAATTAAATACTGAGTGCACTACAACAAGATAATTAAACATACATTTTAGGTCTTGGAAAAGTGACGCCGTCATGTAAACGTAACGTTTAAGTATAAATAAAAGCACCAATAATTAAGTAGATAGCCCAAAAAATCGGCTATCGTAACCGCGATTAAATTAAATGAGGTAACACAACCGTATTGTGGATTTAATTGCTTGCATTCATTTCGTACATTTTTTGGAAAAATTGGGCGAGATATTCCAAATAATTGAGTGTGTCTCTGTATACCAATAGAGCGAATGAGAGTTTGTCAACGTTCTTGATGTCGGGAATATCTGAGATCGGTAGTGGCTTGACCTCCAAATTGCGCGACCTCATTACTGTCTGTTGAAAGAAAAAAACTATTTAGAATATTATAATGCAAAAATATTTTTTTAAGGAATATAATTTGTAGGAAAGTTAAAAAAAAATTATAATATTTATATTATACTTACATTGAACACGCAGAGAACAGCTCGAACATTGTGCATAGTTGTGGTAATGTTAAATTTTATAATAGCGTCCGAATTGATGTCATCATTCAATGCCTCCTGAGATACAACATACAATCCCGCGACTACCACTTGCAGCCCCTTGTACATTGGTGGTAATAACTCATCAGTATTTTTCTGTTAACAATGAAAAAAAATATTAACTATAGGTACATATATGCATAACGTGAAAATTTAAATGTCTTAATGTCAGTTTTATTGAATCTCAGGGTCTCTGCACATTATAATAGAGATACTTAAAGGATTAATACGCTACAAAGAACTGTTTAAATTAAAGAATATTGTGAACATATTGTTGTTCAAATAAGGCTATCTTGTATATAATATTTTTAAGCATGAAATTTAGGTATTGGCTTTTATCATCTTTGGGTTATAAAATATTAACTAAGTTATATTTTAAAAATATTAATTACCGATAGACAGAAATAGCTATTATAAAGCTTCAAAAGTATAATACCATATATGACGCATACAAATTAGGATTTTCTGGATTACTAATAAAGACATTTTTAGTGTCAGTTATCAAACAAATTCTTATATCAGTCCAAATTTAATGATTACACGTGAGATTAAACCGTCCAAATTGCAAAACCATTGTGTTCTCACGTAAACGACAGTCGGCTGACAACAATGAGTGCCACCGACGATGTCAATTCTTTGAAATCGATTGAAAAACTTATACGGATGCACGTTTTTGGCATCAGCGAATTCGCCGCCCTTCGATTATAAAACAATCAGATCGACTCTGTTAAGTAACCGTCATTATCTTAACGAGACAAGCGCTTCAGATAACAACATTGCTTTCCTTATAAACCTTCAACATGGGCAGTCAAAAAGTATTTATAGTGACTTAGTTTGGTAGTTCGGAGCGAAAAATTTGCTCTTTTAATTAAGATCATGATACCTATTACCCATATGTAAATAAACTACGTAATTACTCCGAATAAAGCTCACCATCAGTTTTTCCATATATTCATCAGGCATTGCCTGATTAAGGACCTTCTCCTTTGGTAGGCCGTCCTTAGGGAACCATGTGAAGTTCCGTAGCCAGTCGTTGCCACTCCAAATTTTCAATAGCTCCTCGAACGTATCGAAACTATGAAGCATAGATGCCTGTAACAAAAAAGAGAAATATAATGAGATTTTTTTTAATTTGAAATAAAATGATATTTTTTATCGATTTTAGTACTTAAATTGTATCAAAAAAAATATGATCCATTTAATAGCATTCACATTTCGTTTAGATTAAAATAAGTTAAATAACATTGTTCAACAAATAATACTTATTATTAACACCAATTAAGTACAGTTATTTTCAAGTGATTTTAAGTAAGCATTGAACTAATTACAAAGACGGTTAAGGTATGATGAGAAGCAAAAACTATTATCAATTATATACTGAAAACGAGCATTGGTCCGTTTTAGTCCAGTGCCAATATATTTTAAGTGCAGTGCATATCCTTTTAAAGCTACACTATTTTTCGAGTGTTAATTATTATTTTTTTAATTAATTTATCCCCAGATGCTCAAAACCATAGTCCCTGCAGTATGTATGAATCAGCTTTGACACGCTACGGGTCCCGTTGATTTCTTTGAACGATAAAAATAGACCAACTAGTTAGTACGTAGTCTTGATTGACTTTCATGGAAAAAGACGATTGACCGGAAGATGAGATGTGTCGTTGTTTCCTCTATTGACTCTGTTATAAATAAGGTCCAAGACTAGACACTCGCAGTGACCATCAAGATAGCAACAAAGTACCTACCTGCTGATTGTTGATCCTTCTTTTTTAATCTAATGGGTATGTTTTATTTTGTCTTCGTAAGTTCTTTCAAGTGTTATCGTTATTTGCATTTTGTTTGTATAATAAATTTTATGGGTCAGCCAAGGTCGTGTGAAAGATGAGATCGAAACTCGAGTTTCGACTGCCTCTACTATCGACATGTCACGTAACAAAACCGTTTCAACATTAAAATTTGACACTACGTCCAGAACATACGTGACTAATAATAATAATTAGTAAAATTTAAGACTTAATGTTAATGACATAGAGTCGAAAATTTAAAACCATATTTATCAATCGACAGATGCAACATATTTGATAGAAATTGGCCCTTCCTCCGTTACAGACTGATTTGTTTGAAATATTGTTGCTCAACACAATACTACTAATTAAGCGTTTACAAATCCTGATAAATTTCCAGTAAAATTGTTGTTGTAAAATTTTCTTATCTATGTTCCGATGTAATAAATTAAATTTAAATTTATTATTTGTGTTGCAATTAATGTCTAAACATTCATAAATATAACTACCGTCGATAACGAAACGTTTAAAAAACACGAAAAACATATGAGCTTTAACGAATTATTTTAATAATTTGTGACTATTTTTTAAGTTCAAGACTATAAAGATTGAATTCCTTGGCCGAATGTACATAGGTACCTACTTGTACTTGCTCGTAATAACAAAACGCAGGTGTTCGTCCGGTCTGACATGTCTCTATCCGAATCTTAACAAACATATAAATTCATAATATATTTCTATTAACCGATCATTTTTTAAGTTAATGAATAAAAATCCAACCATAGGTTTTTATTAAATAATACATAGATATGTTTAGAGTAAAACAACAACGAGCTTCATGAAATTTCTAGATTTGTAGTTGTATAAGTGTATTTGATAATTACAAAGTAGTAGCTACATTGCTACGAATACACTGAGAAGTTATGTGGGTGGGCAGTAAGCGAGAAATTCGATGATAAAGCATCCGGACACCTAGATCGAAACATCGGAAGCTTATCAAATAAACATGCACCCATACATACGCAGCACATGATATATTTACAGCACACGTGCTCACACGCATCCACCGTCGCAGACAGCCTGTCGCCCGTGTGAACAGCGCTATCGCACTAAATATGTACATATGGCATATAATGTCATGTATAATTCAATGTTTATATAATAATATTGACGTAATTACGACACGATAAGCCTCGCAGATGGACATGCCTGTGACTGAGATCGGGCTATCAAGTTACATATTGTATTTTTAAAAGAGAAGAATGTGGCCACTTCTTGATGGATATCTTTATAATTTCAGAGTCAAAATATGATGCGATAATTTGACACCGGCACGGTCCAAAAGCACGAGTGTTATAGCACATTCACACGGTGGCCAGTGCGGAGTCACACAGTACCGGTAGGGTTCGTTGAATTTGTTATTGCGTTCTCGGTACAGCGCGACCAGTTATTTATAAGGAATGGGTTGACGACAGATATGATAGCACGAATAATTTGGATATGGCGTTTTATATGTCGCACGGTTTCTTTTCTGCTACGTGTTAAATGTTAATACTTTCTTTGTCTCATCTAAATCTAAATATGGACATTTTTTATGTTATATCAATATGCGTATGTACCATATTAGATGAGTATGAAGTCTTAGCAAAAAATGTAGATTCGAAACAAAGAGCGTTTTAACGTCCTTGGCGCATTTACAATAGCAGTTCAATGCGCGCAAGCTTTGTCTAAACCGCAATAAATATGATACATTAGTAACGAATGACCGACATTAAGGGGAGAGACAGAAAAAAATCATCGGGCAGGTGTGTCGCGCAATATTAATGCGCAATCAGTATTCGATACATACGCGCACCGTCCTGTACTTCGTTCCGGCTACTGTGCGTCGATAATGTCATTTTACGATGGGGAGGCAGCAGCAAGCGGACAGGACGTCGCCGTCGTTACGACCGGCGAGCCTATTACAAATGCCTCCATACCTCAACACCAACACGACACGTCACTGTTTGATGAATTTATTCGAAACTGATCTATTGTTCCATTTCCATTGAACGTTTAACACCCGAACCTTTCACATTATTATCAGTTGAAATCGAAATGTATTCACTCACCGTTTCGTTCGATGTCACAATTAATTACAATAGTAGAAGGTCATCCATAAAAGATTCGAGGCGCGACATCGACATCACATTATTGCTCGTTGATCGGGCCACCTTACTTCCGATTCGGAAATATTATAATCTTAGAAGTAGAATGATAGATTGTCTTATAACATTTCTAGAAACTCGGGTTTGTTTTGTCTCTGAATTTAAAGTGGTAACATTTGTGCATTGACGAGTGCTTAGACAGAATAACTTCTTTTGCTATTGTAATTTGTTCATATTTATGCCTACTTATTATCAACTTTGATTACCATCAATGAATATTTTTATATTAAAATATTATAAAAATCGATTAATTTTATATATAACATATTGATGGATATTCAAAATATGAAAGCAGTGTGAAATTATAATTAAAAGGGAGGAAGCGACCATGGCCGGACGTACAGAGGCGAAACCGGCGGCGCCCGCACCGATGCAATCTCTTCCACGCCATCCGACGCGGTGAGAAAATGGCGTTAAAAACGTGCACGCGAAGAATCTTTAATGGATGAAATTTTGCAAGAAATTTTTCGGAATAAACATACTGTACAGTTTAATTATTGGCATAATGATCTTTAGGAGTAGCTGTCAATTCATGATAACATAGCTACTATGGAGTACAGACACTTTCATTCATAAAACGATAAAATCACATTAAGCCCTAAAGGTATGCACCGATGTCCTTAGTTTAAAGTTTTATTGGTATTGGCCGGTCGCAACGCGCGTCCGTTCATTTAGAGCGACGCGGCGGGCATAACGATGCGAACGCGAATACTACGTTGCGATTGTCTCGTCTCTGCTCCTGGATTGGGCTCATCAATGAAAGCGAACAGCTATAATTTTATATATTAAGTGACACTTACGAATTTATCTTTGTACTTTGCCGTTGACTCGAATACGTTTCTCGCTTGTGATGCAACATCCTTTGCAAGTTTTGCTGAATATTGGGCTGATTCGCTTGCTTTTGACTGGAAAAAATAATACTTAATTATAATAAAAGTATGGTATTGAATAATTATTAAATTTGATAGTTTAATTTACAAATGATTATTATTATAAAAGTTTCTTTTTTAAATATTTATATAGATCTGAATACTATTTGTTGCAATAGGTATGTTTATGAGAAATTAATCCAAATAACTCGATACGTTTATATTTTTCGACGTGCCAACACTTAGACTTTAAAAGTTTTAATTCGAAATATGCTTAATAACTAAACTTACATTTGAGTCATAATCACATGGGTTATCCCAGATTTCATATTTCTGGGCTTCGCGGCGTTGTCTGTCCATGGTGCGTTTATGAGGTGCGGCGGTAGACCGAGGTAACAGACCGCCAACAAGCAGCACCAAGCACACTGCTGCACAGACGTTGACGTATCCTGTAAGTAATAAAACAATAAGAAAAATGCTTTTCTACAATTCTATAACACTTGCTTTCGCATAATACCTAGGTGCTAGAGAATCTTTTTGAGTACTAAATTTCATTCTATCCCGTCCAGCCAACTCAACGAGAAGATAAAACGAATAGTAGTAGAGCGATATTGAAACTTGTATAATTATATATTAATATTACATATTCTGATTTTATTGTAATATACATATTGTACATTTAATGAGTTCACATTATTTTTGAGAGTTTATACTTTATAATAAAAATATTATTGTTCAAAGAAAAAATGGTGATTGTGACCCCAACTTAAGTTGTAACTAATTTCAATTGACTTCACAAGTTAATATGATCGATGCCAGCCATACTAAGTGATGGAGAAAGATTGAAAAACGATTATTCTGATGCATCTATCTTATCAATGAAAATGCTAGAGCCCGTTGTTCCGTATGCGGCACGTACGATGTTGTCGATTATGGTAATCGATGAACATCCGATGAATAAATACATCGCGGCCCAGAGGTGGACAGCCTTTGCTAATTGTCCGGTGAACTTGTGTGAATCACTAATGCGGCACAATTTAACGGTGGCTGCCAACTTACCGGAAATTCCTTCCGATATCGACATATTTTTAAAAATAGATCATCCATCTCGATCAATTAAAATTTGGTTTAAATATTATTTTCAATTCCTTATTTTACTAGCATTTTTGAAAATTTTAAATAAAAATAAAATCAATTGAATAACGGCTTACAAATTTCGATGTTACTCATTGAAGACTTCTTATTTACTCTTACTGTTTTGACTCAATGTCTGAATCACGAATGTTATGTCTCGAATGACTAATGTTACAGATCTTTATACTATTTTGTACTATCGCAACAAAAATTTAACAATGTTTTCACGCTAACATATTTATCTTAGAGTATATCTTACAAACTGCATTTAATTAAAAATTTTGAATTTTGTAATCTTTTTACGTAATAAAAGTTCAAAATATTTTTTTGCTATAACTACATAATACATATTCAGTCATGCAAAACTTGGTCGGTGTCCGTGTAAAATTGTGTGCGTGTTTTTTTACTCTTGCATCTCGTTAGCCAGTTTTGTGGCGATTTGTTATTTAGCCTACGGCCAACGCGGCATCAAATAAAAGAAAATTATAGTTATATAGTACTTTGCCGCTTATTATTTAACTAAGCCCTGTGAACTAAACAGATTATCACGCCTCTCGTACACAACCGAGGGAGACAGAGCGAATAGCTATCACTTTTACTACGGTGAAGCTATCGCCTCAACAAATTTCGATTGAGGCAATATATACATCATTGCTTAACTAGCTCTGATATAGTTGTAGACATTGAATTGGTATCTAATTGACATTATAACAAGGTTGTTACGGTCGGAACACAAAAGGCGACCGCAAAGGCGGAGTCGGATAATAACGATCATGTCAAAAGGAAGGTCCGACACAGAACACGCGTTAAACACACGATCATAACATTTTATTAGTGCGCCGGTCAAAAGCAAGCAACCGCAAGACCGCCGCCGCCGTCAAAAGTTCAACCAAAAAAAATAACAGGTCAGCTCGTAAAAAGATGTAGAGTCACCGTGTGATACGGATACATGTCCTTTAATAATTTATTTGGTAAATTGTCACAATTTTGTTTAGTATTTTGTAATTTATTTTATCCTATCGTAGCTTTGAAGCTTATTCAATAACTTTACGATATCAATTAGTTAATGAATGTATAGAATGAAATTTGAGACTGCATATAGATTTAAGAATGGTTTCGTATTATTAACAAATTACAAACTTTCAATAGTGCCTCATTTAGGATCTGTAATTACGAACTATAAAAAAACTATAAATGGACAAAGAGGAGACTCGATCGAATTCCTTAGCCCATTGAAGAGCTGACCGAGCGACCATAAAAACCGTAGATACCTACACGTAGGTAATACACAGGTTATAAGGGGGCATAAAAAAGTAGGGACCGCGTCGGAGGTCGGACCGACTACCCGAGAAACAAAGAATTCGTTTATTTTTTAACAGCTCGCTCGTACACAAAAGGAGGCTGCGCGGCACGAAAAACGACCCAAACGAGAGCACCTTGTTAACCTTTTTAAAAAGAAATCGCGCGCCCGCTAACTAGAATTTCGGTTCGAAAACCGAGAAAAGTTTGCACCGTTCAGTTTGGACGCGGTCGGCGCCACCGCAATCATTATGTAAATTCTGAACATAAACGCGTCAAAATTTCGTAGCGCGCACCGTCTTCGCGGCTTGTTACAAAATGATGCTCGTCAAATTATCGATGATTTTTGTATCTTTTGCTCAATTCATCTTGTTATCTTTCGCGATCTTATTTACAACTTTAACATTAAATCATATTACAAGTTTATTTTTTTATCACAGTATAGCAAGAGCTTAGAAAGATTAGCTATTTAAGGCATTTAATTATCTTAGTCGGCAAAATTTTGAGTCTGACAATTGGTGAGGTCGTAAAATTTGAGTGCGCATAATAAGTGCGTTTATAACTCGGTGATCGTGTGGCGGCGCTTATGTTACGGTACACGGTGATACATACTTCATTAACTGAAAATCACTCTAAATGGTAATGTGTGGAACATCGGCGATCGACCCCGCGAAATTAACGAAACAAGCGCAAATTTTCTTCGAATTAAATATAATGACATAACAACTGATATTACATAATTTTACTGATAACTTTTTAAACGGAAGATACATAAATTGTGTATTGCTCCAAGGGATGTGTTTTTATTATTTCGTACTAAAGAAAAAAAGTTCGTTGCATTACATTTAAAGGAGTTTTAAGACTAATGGCAATTGTTAAAGTGTTAAGAGTTTGACGAATATAAATAAAAAAAATTGATTCTATTTTATTCATTTGGTAGGGATCATTAGACGTATTATTATAACTAAATAGAAATACTAAAATATCTACTTTCATAGATTTCCTATATTGTGTAAGTGTTCGAATTATTTTATAACGAATGCACGCGACTCTTCTACTTTTTATTGCGAACGTTAATAGTTGCACGTATGCATAAGTTAATCTAAAAACTTGCAATGTTCCGCAACCGCGGGACAAAACCTACGTAAGGTTTAAGATTTTTTCTTTAATAGCGGATACGGAATGGACTTTTTAAAAGAAACGATCGCACCGCCTTATTTAACCAAGAAGTAAATTAATTGCAAAATAAACTAAATTCTACATCGAGTTTTGTTGCGAAATACACCGGTTGAACTTCCGGAAAAAAATATTTTTATATTAGAACAATGTTTACACTTAGTTTTTTATATATCTACGTATATTTGCGCATTGCGCGCGATTTAATTGTTTTTTAATAGCTATAGATAACATTGTGGTCAAATAATTACACTACAATATATATTTAGAAAAGTGCCCTTAATCTCGTATTGCATGTTTCCTACCGTTCATATCATTAACACCTTTTGTTGATAATTGAAAACAAAAGTTATTAATGGCTTTTTTTGCACAAAAATATAATTACATAAAAATGCATTTAAAATATAAGGCCTGTAGTCCGATTAGCAATTTTTGATCATAAATATTACTTTAATTAGGAAAACACGCTGACTTATTAAATACATTGCCAACATCAATAAAGCACCTAAATACTAAAATTATTATTTTTATTAGTAAATAATTTGAAATTGCAGTATTTAATACTTTATTTAAAATAGAATATTTTAAGCAAACTTACAATTAAACAAATAGTGATTGATGAACCTACAGCGATTTTAAAAAGAAGATGAATTGAACATATAAAATTTTGAAATTGTCATAATTATAAAAATTACTTATTTAGCTAAGATAATGAAAATGAATTTATCGATTTATTTAAATACCGCCCCATGACGTCCTTTCATGGGTTTATTTTAGTGTTTCTAGATAGACATAATCTTTCGAGCGCGCGTATTTTTTATAGCTCAGCACAAATCATTTCATGGCCCTATATAGAGCGTCGAGAGCGATAGTATTAATTACGAAACTGTCCCCTCCGAGGTGTAGCGTACATAACTGTACGACTGTAAAGGATAGAAGCATTTAGTCAAATATGTCAATCCGGTAACAGTAAACTTGATTAATTACCGTTTAAGTATAGTACGAGTAAGAACCTTAGTTCTGATGTTCAATTTAAATATTATAGAGATGACACTGATCCTAGTTTTTGCTAACGCTATAAGTTTACAGTGAGATAGCATATCTCTAATAGAAATAGATGCTTCGTGTTCGCGGTACCGGATATTTGTATTATAAATAAATTGATATTGTCTATATCTGTAGAGGTATTTTAACGAAGAGAACAATTTGTCATGACATAATTTTTTTTAAAACAAATTCAATAATAAAATAAATATTAATTAGGTTTCTTCTACCTATTATAAAATACTGTTATGTTATATAAGGGAATATATATTCATTTTCTGAGGTCACAAAAACTTGATTTTATTGCAATTGATAATATAATTTTCAGGAAACTATTTTAATTATTAGAAATATTATAAACAACAAATTTAAGCTTACTGCTTCTCGCTGAACTCGCTCTGTAAGGTTGACTTCTGTTCACTATTTCACTATCACAGTCACTGTATTGGCTACTTGATCTAGTCCTAGAACATCCTTCACAGCCTGATGGCCTGTGTACGTGCCGGGGGTGCTTTACCCCTGGACGTGTCACAGGTTTGCGGCAGGTGTCCGGCACTTCCACCCTGACCCTGACTATCACAGTACCGGTCTGTCTGAACATCGCGAAATATGGGATCTTAAAGTAATCCATAACCGTCGATCGCAGTTGGCATCCCCAAAACTGATGTCGCACGCGTCGTGTCGGGTGAGCGACTAAATGAATTGGTGTGACGGCGCGTAAGATAAAGCCTAGTGTACACCGAGCACGTGGTGGCGGCAGTGGGGCGCGACTTAACGAATAGCCGCAGCGCCAATGGTAGGCGGTAGCCGTAGAGGGCGGTCCCGATCCCACCCAACAAGCACCTGTGCAAGGGGTCCGGCTGTTCCACGGCCACGAGGATTGGGATTTTTGCAAAGTGAAACTTTTTACGCGGATCTCCTTGACACGCGTAGGAAATATCCATGCGTGTTTCCGGATATCGAGGAATTCGTTTGAAATCTACGCAAGTCTCTACCGCGAAAACTGAGGTTCTCATATTTTAATTCATTTAATTAGTAATTAATATTGTATTTCTTAAATATATAATTTAATTTCCATACAAAATCTTCGAGTTATTATATTTCAGTATCATTCTTGACTCATAGCAAAGTTAGTCATTAACATTTCAGTTGACTCAGGCGGATACACTATATTATGGAATCTTTATTTACTTTCTCTCAACATTCTGGCCCACGTTCAGATTATATGACAATTTACTAAAGATAAATTGTGTAATATGCATTAAAAATTAAAGACTTCCTTAGACGACTTCAAAGGATAGAAGAACTAACACAATAATTATAATCGGATTGTTTATATAAATTACTACATACATACATTTTCCTTTAATAAATCTATATACCTACACAGTATATATTATGTAACTTAATTAGCATTATTTTTATCTCATGACCATTTTATGGTTTTTCATCATAAAAAGTTAGGGGTTGGTAGTACATTTCCGTCAAAGTAAAATTTCCATGAATGAAATCTTCCATAAAAATGAACACCTTTCATTATTATTAATCACGATCCAGTACTTAAGTATTTCTATGACGTAAATACTTGCGATTTACATAAAATAGATTTTCAATGAGCTAGCTTAAAACTTTCTGGTGGACGGGAATTCTTCCGACGTAGTCAATTGTATTTGATTAGCTATAAATGACTGTATCAATAACATAATCAGAATTAATCTATGCGTAGTGTATAAATTATGAATGAACGCGTAGCTTTGTTTACATTGCGTTTTACGATATAATGAGTTCCGGATTATATGAAACATATTTTAGAGCTTTTAAGTAATTGGGAATTTATAGCAAATTAATTCCATAAGAATTATTTCTGACTGATAGAGTGGACCCATCTGAATGTCAGATGTACAAGGTTCTGATATGTATAAAATAAGTATTTTTAACTTTATTACGTGCCTACTTGGAATTTATAAGTAAGTTTATTTTAAAAAGCTTAAGCAAAATGCACCTTGATTTTAAAACTAAAATATATATAAACACTTAGGTAGGTACAACTTATTATAGTAAATTAAGAAAAAAATGCGATTAAGCTGCAGTAGTAAAATTAAAGGGTTCAATTTACTATAATTTATATCATTGTAATTCTATTATTTTGTGCAATACATATGTAATGACAAAAAAATTTTCAAACAATATTTTTTTTACTGTACGCTCAATAAATGAATAAAGAGAGAAAAGTGAGATAACGTACAAGAATAGAGGCTTTGTATCTGAAAACAACGATATATGCATAGGTACATATAGATACAAAAAAATAAGGTCATGCAAGTTAATTAAAAGCTTTAGCGAATGGACAACTTTTAAGCTACCGTATACATTGCGTATTCAGTGACAGTAAATAACTCGAAATTCTTTCAAAGTTAGAGTCAAATTGAGATAGACAGCTGTATTTTAAATATGCACTTATAGCCAGAGTTTCGGATTTTTCTCCATTTTATTGCGATTTAAAGTTCAAAGAAAAAATCATTTGTGAGATCTCAAAAATCGTTGCCTCTTATATGATCATGATTATTAACTTACGTTAATGAAAAGTTACCAAAGTTATAGATAGAAATCCGCAAAAAAAAATGTGAGATCAATTTCTACTCGGGGGTTAGTTTAACAACAAAATAAATAATATCATTATTATCAAAACAAATATGACTCCATAAAGGAAGCGACCCCTGATTTTTCAGTACTAATTTCCTACTATACATACATGTACCATTTGCATCACTTTGAACAGCTTAGATATTGAATGTATAAAACAATAATTAAAACAAGTTATCACCCGATTCCACCGATTAATTGCTGAAATATCTTATGTTATTTTACAAGATACTTTTTGATACTGTAGCCGGATGGCCCATTACGTCATATTGTAGTTCTGTGAACATCCGTCATAGAACACCTGTGTCGTATCAGCGGGGAGTTTCCTGTTGATAATGCGATAAACCTACGTAAGTATGTACACTAGGTGACCTAAGTGTGAAACTTCAGACTGCTGGGCGTCTATAAAAATGCAATTCATCAAATTCTTTTTCATACTGTTCAACTATTTCTCGAGCTAGCAAATTCAATTATTTATTCCAGGGATTACACAAGACAGTGGGGTACCTAAAATTCATTGATATGAGGCTGTTCGGTTTCTAGTACAACCTTAATAAGTTTTAAATTCATGTGCTTTTAAACTATACAATATCATTAATTAAGCTTTAACAATATAATTACAAAAATGAATGCATTATTTTCTATTATTCGAGTACTTTTTGTGTAATAAAAAAGTTCAATTTATCTCTCGATATTGACTCTATGTAAACTTTTTTGTTCGATTGATCTACCTAAGTAGGTATAATTAATTAATTCCATGTAATCATTTTCCTTACTTATTGAAAATGAATAGCTTAGTTACGCAGATAAGGTATTATCTGTACACCTTTGAGCTTGGGAATATAAGAATAGTATATCATAAAAGTCACAACAGACGTCATCATTTTCCTTATCCAGAAGTTTTCAAACATCCTCAGAAAACATTGGCACTTCCATAAAAGGTAATTCCAACATGAGATTATTCTGACACACTACCGTTATCTAAAATTACGAATGCTTTATTTTTAGAGGCTCTTACAAGAAAAATATCCTTGTTGAATAAAATATTGTCTCATTTATAGTACTCGAATACTTAGAAATGTGAGTGCGTTTGACGTAAATATTGAGCGTACTGGTTAGTCCAGTATTGAAACCTAAGATTTATTTTATACTTTAACTGATCGTGTATGGACATAAGTATTAACGCATTCTAATCACTATTAATAAATAGAGATTGATGGTAGAAGCATGAAAATTTAGAGTAACAAGTATTTTTTTGACGCCAAATCCTAAAAAGTAAAATTTGGTCTAAAAAATAAAAAAAGTGATGGCGAGGGCCACCCTTATCACCTATTCTCAGACCTACCAAATATACGCAAAAAAATCATAAAAATCGGTCAAGCCGTTTCGGAGGAGTTCGATAACAAACACTTTGACACGAGATTTTTACATATATAAGAACATTTATACGGACGACAGTGGTAGTCTTGTGGTATCGCGCTCGTTTGAATGCGGGTTTAAATCCGGGTCTCGTATATCTGATATTTTCATGTCCGAATCATTTCTAGCATGATTTCCACTTGTCTAAGTTGAAGTAAAAATCATTATAAATGAAACTACTTTTTCGGATTTTTTCGCGAATTTATTTTGATTTTTAGTTCCCGACGTTTCGAATGCTTTACAGAAATCATGGTCACGGGAGAGACTAGAGTCTACTCGGGAACTAAAAATCAAAATAAATCCGCGAATAAATCCGAAAAGGTAGTTTCATTTATAATGTCGAATATTCGCGTAAACCTAAGAAAGTATTATGTGAAGTAAAAATCGTCAGATGCATGTGCATGTTCGAGAGAACCTAGCCAGTTTTTAAGACATGTGAAGTCCGCGAACTTGGCCAGCGTGGTGGACTATGGCCTGATCCCCGTCGAATTGAAGGGAGACCCGAGCCCAGCAGTGGGACATAAAAACAGGACTACTGGGTCTAATATACTAAATTTATTTTAAAATTGTCTTTTTGTCGAACTAGCCACTTCGATCTTAAATTTTTGGAGATTGTTTAGGAATTCAAAATTCAAACTTTTGACGACTCGTTTGGCTCAGTTGGTAGTGACCCTACTTTCTGCGCCAGCGGTCGCGGGTTCGAGTCCCGCTGGGGGCATTCATTTGCTAATCACGAATGCTTGTACTCCAGTCATGGGTGTTTATATTTATAATATGTATGTATTTAAAATTTATATATGTAGTATATCAACTATCTGGTATCCGCAACACAAGCACGTTAAGTAGCTTACTGCGGAACTAGATGGCGCTGTTGTAATAATGTCCCAACATAAAAAAAAAAAAAAAAACTAGAGCCGCTCCGCAAGGTTTCGTTTCTAGATGGTTTTACTGGTCATTATATATTTATTTGATATGTGATATTTTTTTGCAGTAAGAATATGCTATAGGTCAGTAGACCTGGATTACCGCCTATCATACCAAACATCAAAATCTGTCCAACGGCTTTCTCGAGTTGCGATCACAAACAAACTGACGAACAAATATTCTAAAAACTGTAGATTTGTCCTCTATATCGTTAATAATGACGAGAAAACCACTTGACAGATTTTGATGAAATTTGGTATGATGATAGCTAGTTTTCTAACATCAAGTCCATATAGGATACTTTTTACTGCAGGAATATATCATATTTCTGAGAAATCCATAATCCATTTCAAACGTATACTCCAGTAATATATAAAATCTACAAGTAAATCTAAGGACATGGTTTCCAGTCTTAAGAACGCGGGCGGTACCGCGGGAAATGCTAATGCCATATAAAACGACGATTTTATATGAAAGGATTTAATACTCATACTTATAACATTATATTATAAAGTAAACAAATTCACTTTTTTTATTTCAGATTAGTCAGAATCTGCACAAAACTACGAGGACCATCGAAACCAATAGATGCTTTCACAGATACGAATTTACAATTACTGACATTTGTTAAAATTAAAATGCTTCAATACAATTTATTTAAATAAAGTCTATTTTTGACACTATGAGTAGGTACTCATTTATTAATATATTTATACTTGGTATGAATAACATCCTATTTAATTAGCCTAGTACTATAGTATAAAGTCTGTATATATAAAAATATAAATACCGAGAACACTGATGGCGATAACAAAGTTATTTCTAACGTCACCATATTAGAAACTGGTTTTTTTGCTGTTAAGTGACGTAAAGATCTCATAAAACGGTACCACCCCAATATCTGCGATGTCACGATCATTAGAAATGTTGAATAGGCTACTTGCCCAATTCCGTATCATAATTATTTTTATTGACTGACTGACTGACTAACTCTATTAAGCAATACTTCACAAATATCTTCATAATAAAAGGTGCTTATTCATAATATTTACAATACATACATAATATAAAAATGTAGAAGTATACTTGTCTTTTCGTTAATTTGTCTTTTTTTCAGGTCGAAACATAGTGACAGATTGGCATGGTATGGGTTTTTAGAGGTAGTTGAAGGGCTGAAAAGTGACATTGGCTATTTACCGCAGGCGATTATCCGTGGACTTATTCCCACACATGGGACCATAATATAAATCATAACAATTCACCATATCTATGTACAATATAAATTACTATATATAATTCATCGTAAGCAATAAAATGTTCCTAAGGATGAACCTAAGCGAGAGTGAATCGCTAGTAATAATAAAAGTAGGAATAGTAACAAATTGTATTATAAAAAAATCTTAGTTCTGCTCTTTAAATAAAATACAAGAAATAGCTGCTTAGGCATTGCTGCTGCATGTGCTAGGTGCATAATATATTTTAATCGGATAAAATAATAAATAAACGGAATATCAGTATTTAAAAAAATATAGCTAAGTCGAATTTTTATATTAAATAATATTATACGAGATACAAAGGTGGAATCTGTAGTTTTTAGAATTTTTGTCTGTCTATCTGTTTCTGACCGCATCACGAGAACACAACTGGGCAGATTTTGATGAAATTTGGATTGTTGATAGATGTTTGTCCGAGTCAACATATAAGACACTTGTTACTGCGAGAAAATAACTTATTTCTGGGAAATCTATAATAATAATAATAATAATAATAATAGCCTTTATTAACAATCTTGTAAGTTACATTTCATCTTATAACTAACTTAGTACAGTTTTTTTTTTTTTGAAAAGTAAATATAAAGAATTATTTTTATATTAGACACCGGTTTCTTGATTGTCTTGCTTTCCAGCATAGGCCTCCCCAAGAGTTCTCCACAATGATCTATCCCTTGCTTTCCTCATCCAACCTGTTCCCGCAACCTCCTTGATATCATCTTCCCATCTTCGGAATTGTCTACCTCTACTTCTCTTTTTATATCTAGGACACCATTCTGTCACTTCTTTGGCCCACCTTTCTGTTTTACTTCTTATTAGATGCCCTGACCATTTCCATTTCAGGTGTTTTATTTGGTATTTTATATCTATAATCTTGGTTTGTTTCCTTATTGTTTTTAACCGTATTTTATCTTTTAATTTTATGTTGAGTATGCTTCTTTCCATTCTATGTTGACAGGTTTCTAGTGATTTAATGTTTTTCTTTGTACAACTCCATGTCTGGCATCCGTAGGTCATGCTTGGTAGAATGCATGTATTAAATATTTTCTTTTTTCCTTCCATTGGTATATCTGGGTTTTTCATAACATCTTTTAGAGCCCAGTATCTTTTCCATCCTATGTTTATTCTATTGTTGATTTCTTTTGTTGTGAGGTCTATGGGAGATATAATAAATCTGGGAAATCTATACTAACCGTTAAAAAGTATCTGAGCGGGGAAGGGTGAGTCTTTAGTTATAGAATGCGAAGTATTAATCTCTCGTTTCGGACCAATTAGTTGGCGATTTAACGCCCTTGGACTATTTTTTTGTGGGGTACGCAAAACTGTTGTTTAAGCATGATAAACCAGCATCAATTCGAGCACTAGAAAACAACATTACACGTGTTACCCGTGATATTCCAGCCAATATGCCTGAAAAAGTAACTCACAATTGAACTTCGCGCATGGTCATTTAAAACAGTGGAGGCCAACATTTGCATGAAATATTTTTTTTAAAATAAATGGCAAGTAATGATTTTAGCTTGCCAATGTAAATTATATATTTAACACTATATTATGTTTTGTTTTTCAAATAAAAACCAACCGGTTAAAAAATCACTCGATATTATATATGCATTAATTGGAAAAATTGAGTCCTTAAATATTATATGAAATATTGATTCAATATTACAAGATTGTTCAATGGGTGTTACTTCTATTAATCATATTGCAACGTAAGGATGATAATAATATTTTTTACATACTCATGTGTAATAAGGTGAACAATTGAGCTTACTCAGTTGCTATAGATTAAAATTGATTGCATTCTTTCATAAAATATTTTAAACGAACAAATTGGGTATTTATATATACTTTTCGTAACATTTTCCCACGCAGTAATTATATATAAGAAATATAAAGAACAATGCAATTAAACTAATGAGTTTGACAACAAAAAAATTGCAAAAGAAATTATGAAAAAGGTTACTTAGATACTTAAAATTATTCTTTTTGAATTCAATACTATATAGTTAAAAAGGATTATGCAAAACATTTACTTGAACGTAATCTGTCGATTTAAGACGATAATTAATAAATACTAGGAAATATGGAATATTTACTTAGAATAGATAATTAAGGCGGCTACCACAAAAGCGTAAGGAATCTAAAGGATTGCTAATAATATAATGACCGTGGAATAGCTACTACAAAACTTTGATGATGTGTTTCGAATTGCAAAAAAGGATGTCCATCTTTCTCTGAGTATCTCTATCAGAGAAGATTAATAATAATAATAATAATATATCCTATATTTTTAGATCTTTTTTCATTGATTTGTAGACTGAATAATTAGATTAACTATAGGATTTTTTTTTTCAAAATAATCACTTTTTTACTGAAATTGTTAGAGTGACTTTTAAATCACTTAAGAAAAAGTTTAAAAAATATATAATATGTATGGATCCGAAACGGCTGCAGCGATTTCGATGAAATTTTTAGTCAATCCTAACGGCCTGTTCGCACTGCGAAATTTCACCGCGCGGTTTTTTTTCCGCAATTCTGTAACACATGGAATCTTATAGAAGTATCCGCACTGCTAATAAATTTTTGCGCGATTTCTCTCAGTAGGTCCCGATATACCGATCGCGAAAAATAAAAAGCGAGAATAAAATTAGATTACTAATTAATTCCTTAGATTAGCCTTCGGGGTGATCCTGTGACGTTTGGCAGCAATTGATAGTTTTATTTCAGATGAAGCTGCAGGTACTGCTAGCAAATTATAACATTTGTAAAGATATGAATAACGAAAATTGATTAATAATAATTGGCCAACATTTCGCATTCCATATAAAATATAAACAAACATAAAATAAGATAACTAAAGGAACACGTAAGGTACTATTTATCTCATACAATAAGAAATAATAGACATGTTGACCATAAAACCATTAAGAAGTTTTTTGTAAGAAGAAGACGCTACCCACTGTGCTTTAAAAGAGCGAGAGACTTACGAGCCATTTAAGTCATGAATGACGTGAAATCAACGTGACAATAGATTTTATTCAGTGGTACACAATTTTGACTTAACTTTTAATCGCTTCTACTTTGCACATTACTTTAATGTTAATAATATATTATTTAAAGAAGAACTGTAACAACAATGCGCCATAAAATATACTATATATTTTTATGGTACATATATAGTTATAATATTCTAGATAGCCTGCAGAAAACTCTCAAAAGGCCTGGTATGTCCACATGTCCTGGGCCTATAGCCAACCGGCATTCGTTATGAAGCGATTCGATTTCTACAATCGTCATCGCTTAAACGCAGCGTATGCATTTTGAACTTTAAATCACTAATAATTGAAATGAATTTACATTGTCTACCATCATCTATTCGTTGACAACAGATCACGTGACATATCTAAGGCATATGTCAAACCCATACATTTTGGACTTTTCTACTAGCGCTTTCGCTAATCGATTGTTACATTGTCTAGGCCCTCTGGCATAATCACACAATACTTTAATTGGACTACTCCTCTTTATTACAAGAATCAAAAATACTTGGTCAAAATCGGACAACGACCAAAAGTATAGTAAATATGTACCACCGAGTAGAAATAACTCATACAAGTTAGTAAGAACCCTGACGTGTGAAACAAACATGTGTTCAACAGTTGCCCGCAGAAGATATACGCTGATGAATCGCCTCTTCATCTTCTGAAGGAATGTAGACCTCTTATTAACAAGAGTAGTTGTGCTGGGAAAATCTTTTTCTTTAATGGAAATATGGCAAACGAGCAAAAGATCAACCTGATGGTAAGTGGTTATCGTAGCTCATAGACATCTGCAACAGAAAAGGACTTGCGAATAAGTCGCCTAATATATTTGCGTTAAGGAACCTAAACACACGACTATTAACGAACCCCATAAAGTGTTCAGGGAAAACCTCACGAGCAAGATCATTCCACATTTTATACGCGCGGGGTAAAAAGGAGTGAGATGCACGTACATTTGTGGGATGCCAGGCATCTAATAATTGAGAATGACATCTAATCCGAATTCGAAGGATGAGGTGATAGAAACGTGATGGTGAATCAAAAAGTTCCTGAGAACACTCTCCATTGTACAGATGATAGAAGACACGCAGAAAACCAACATATTCTCTTCGAAGGCTGAAAGGTTCTAAGTTGATAATTAGTACGGGGTCATCGACAATACGAACGGCTGGACGTTGGACAGAGTGCCAGCATAGGCAAATCTGTGCTTTATTAAAGTCGATGCACCGACGTGAAATACTGTTTCGCTCTGTAAGCACTCCTTTTTTTTATGGAAGCCAATTTCGCTTTTCTTCCAGATGACGTCTAAACTGGTCCTCGCTCGATATTTCGAGTTTTCGGTTCCCGATACTCTGACATATGTTAAGAGAAGTGTCCTGGAAGTTTGGCACTAGAGTAAATGATCTTTTTTAAATGATAATCGCACAAACTTCTTGTGTCTTCGATGCATGAAACTGGACGAGATTTCGTCGACTCCAATCAGAGACCTGCTCCAGGGAAGTTTCTATTTCGAACACGAGTTGAACTCTGTTCTCCTTAACCTTAGCTCAAGAGATGCTTGCTCGGCCTGTATAAAAATATCGACTGTACTGACATCTGCATAGCAACGAATTTTGTCTATTAGCAACTAAAACAGCTCAAAAGGGTTTCCAGAAAATAGTATTCAATAGTTTACATTTCATGTATTGCTCTCTCAAATGCTTGTACAACTTTATATATCTTACAGCCCACGCAAATTACGGACTTTCGATAGGTCGTTTTTGTTTTTATGGGACAAAGGGGGCAAACGGGCAGGAGGCTCACCTGATGGTAAGTGATCACCGCCGCCCATGGACATCTGCAACACCACAGGGCTTGCAGATGCGTTGCCGGCCTTTCAGGAAAGGGAGGGAGGGGGGTAGGAGGGAGAAGGACGGGAAGAGGGATGGGGAGTGGGCCTCGCGGACTCCACTTACCGGACAAAACGCGACAGCATAGCTGCCACTTCACGCCGGTCTTCTGTGAGAGAGTGGTACTATACGGGTCGTGCTGGCCCATTCGGCTGCTACCCGAAGGTAACAAGCATGGCCGATAGTTTAGTTGGTTGCTTAATCAGTATGGAGATGTATGGAAGTGCGCACATTAGAACGATTTAGTACGGCCGACTAAAAAGTTTGATGTGCTATACGATTGCCTGTAAACTAACAGTCGGCCAACTATCGGCCGACTGCTTAATCAGTAGTCAGACTTTCGGATTTTTCGAGTATTGACACCGGAATGTCATGTTTATAGTCCGGGAAGTAGCGTTGCAAATCACATAATCATTTAAGGTCGATTAATTCATATTGAAATCAAATGTTTATTAGCAGTCATATTATAGTGTTACGAAAGTGAGCAGGCTCGAAAACGGTGGATGGGCGGGATAAAAACTTTCGATTATGTAAAAACAAAAAAAAAACAAAAACGTGTTCAGGTCGCTTAAAAATTTGTTAAGAAAATACTTGATTAGGTATTTCAATAAACTAAAGGTCTCGCAGAAAAGAAATAAATTAAAACTAAACAACAAAAAAATAAATTTATCTTTTTCAATGTTAGATAACCCAATTAGACGAAATCGAGTCAAATCGCGAGTACTCCGCATGAATTAGCATGAAAAATCTGTTATAATAACATTCTAATTGAGTCAATTGATTAAATATTTTTTGGAAATGTTATTGAAGAAGAAGAAGTGAAGAAGAAGAAGTCATTATCCAAGCAGCGGCCGAATCTATATATTTTGAACGATTTATTCTAAAAACTATGAATTTTGGTATGTCTGATAGCTGGGTTTTCGGGTATTTTTTACTACGGGAAAATATTTTATCTCTGACAAATCTATAAAAACTAGAAACGAGTAGTAGTAGTCGGTATTTGGTCAATAAAATGTAGTTCGAATTTGGGTTCATTTTATAAGTTTTGACGAAACTAACACATATATACTACATTACCTATGAATTTGCATACTTTTAAGTTAATTATTATATTTTATTTTAAATTAAATTTATTATACGTTAGTGAAACTATAAATATAGCTAGAATTCACTTTAATTGGCTTTACAGATTGAGTTTTTTGTTTCACGCTTTCGCATACAAAGATAACATTGTATTTATTTACTAGTTGTACACATAAAAATCACGTGCAAACAAAACAGCAAGTAGCTTGCTATTAGGTCAAACATAGTGTGTCAATGTGTATTTATTACGTTACAATTTGCATAACTTATGATACCTAGTTATTAGTTACTGATACTATCATATAATTTAATAACAACTTGCAGTAAAGAGCTAGACTGTCGTTACATAAAACGTTTGTTTTTTCGACAACTGGGTTTTTACCCGGATTAACAAAGTGATTGTAATTAAAATATCTCATCTAAGGATGGTTCTATCGGTAGTATTAGGGCGTACACTCACTTCTATAAAATTATTAAAAATATATTAGTTCACGATTTTATAAACTGCTTCGTATTTTAAAAACTGAGAAGTTAAAAATGTATATGACCTGTATTTTGTATGATATATTAATGCAACCTGTTTTTGTTTGTATTAATTGTACCTACATACTTGTGTGTCCTACAAAAAATTAAATATACGCCTAAATAATTATCCTTTAAAGTTTTAGTATAGGCTTCTAAATTAGAAACTTGTGTAGCATTTTGTTT
The DNA here is from genome assembly GCA_951802675.2 of Boloria euphrosyne. Classification (NCBI taxonomy): domain Eukaryota; kingdom Metazoa; phylum Arthropoda; class Insecta; order Lepidoptera; family Nymphalidae; genus Boloria; species Boloria euphrosyne. The sequence continues at coordinate 4,154,678 of OX637879.1, read as the reverse complement.
TGTCACAAGATATATAATCCATAAAAGTTTCTTTAAATTAGCAAATTGTTTATTGGCCATTAGAACAGAACTTCTGTAAGAGAGCGGCCTCTTTACCGCGACGCTCTTGTTTTGTTTACCGTTAACAGATGAACATTTAAAACAATACTCAAGTTAACTTTCACTAGGTTATATATGACGCAATAAATTGATGCTTTGTCCAGCATCAGGACCATTTTGTAGAGTTTATGTAGAACTTTTGTTTTTACTTTAACGGTAGTGGAGTTGGAACCGCTCCGAGGAGGTCCATAAAGCTTCGCCACAAAAACTAGCGTGCGACTGCCTTAAAAATTTCACTGTTGCATTGTCATTGTTAGTGCACCGTCGGCTTTATAAATGTACACAATGTTGCCCCTTGGTATGAACACAATTAGATTTTTAACAAGTGGACACCGTGAAATTTCATTTAGAAACGTTGTCAATTGATGTATCATTGGATATTTGTGTTTGATAAATTGTGCGTCAACAATACGCCCCTTTCCGGTGGAGTGCGCGTCAAAGCGAAGAATTCGTGTACAATTGACTTGTCAAAATTTGCTAATATTGTTTTGTTATTAAGATATATTTTAGGTATGACATTTTTAGATACTATTTCATACTACCGAAGTAATTATGTTGTGGGAGTATTAAAAAACATATCTTTAGGTACCTTTACACACAATATAAAACTTTAAGGATGAAAGACAACGTTATCGAGTTTACTATCACTACATGCTCGAACAAAATAAAATGAAATGAAACTTAAGTTTATTTAACTTTTGATTTATACGTATTCGTACTTCGTCTACTTATTTCGTATGTAGGTATATTTAAAGATGGTGTAGTTACGTACTTTTCAGCAGAACTACTTTAACGCTGGTGATAGTGTAAAAAGTGACGATTCAAAAGTGCTTGAAAATGTCTATTTGAATAAAGCATTTTTTACTGTAGAATAGTTACACTAATAATTCAAATTCACACTGGTTAAAATTATAAACGCGAAAGTCACTTTATAAATTATACGTTACCTTTCACGCTCAAACTTCTGAACATAATTCGATAAAATTTAACAACGACGTAGGTACCTAGATTGCGCCCAACTCCGCTTTAATCATGATAGCTAAGATTCAACAAATGAATACCCCCAGCGGAACTCGAACCCGCGACCGCTGGCGCAGAAAGTAGGGTCACTACCAACTGAGCCAAACGTGTCGTCGATGTACTTATATTATTTACATAATGATTTACATGCCTTAAATAAGTAATGTCCTAAAAAATCTTCAAAAGCCTATCCACGTGTCTTCATCAGTCTTTATAATTTTTTATTTCAGCGATACAAAATTGCTTTAGTCACTTTCTCAAATTACATAAATATATAAATAGTTATAAAGAAGTACTCTAATTATTTATATATCTATTTGATTTATTTAAGGGTAACGAAGCAATATAAATTACGCGTAAAATAATAAGAGTTCCTATAGGATGTTTTTTGGTATAGCAACAACAACGAAAATATTTATATATGATATCATAGAGTCTTATATCCCATCGTTCGTACTTCATATCGAAATTCCCTACATTATTGACGTAAATAAAACTTATAACTTAAATTATTATCGTACTGATAAATTTTTACGCTTCGGTAAATATTACGCATTAACACAGTTCATTTTTCAATGAACGGGTTTTCAATGCAAACTTTACCCGACGGTGAGTCAGACGCTTGTCCACCTCTCAATGGAAGATTACAACGTGAAGTGACGTATATTAATTCGACTCGGCGATCGTCATACACTAATAGCTTATTAAACAAATTGACCCGTAATGTGTTGTACGTGAGACGTAAGCGAGTAATGTACAAGTTACACTCATATAAATTCATGGAAAACGACAACGACTTAATGAAAGAGAAATAAAATTATTAGTCTTTTTTGTGTTGAGACTCTGAAAAGAATAAAAAAATGTTTTATTAAATAAGTCTTCGTGTATTAATGAAGACAATATTTTTATAGTTAACTAGCGACTCACCCTCGCTTCTCTCAGGTTCGTCCTTAGGTACCCTCTTTAGGATGAATTTTTTACAAACTTTGAATGTCTGTTTTATTTATATCTAATCAAAAGCCTAAAAAATAAGTTTCAAGCTTCTAGCTTTAGAAATGACGTAATTCCTATACTAAATTTCATCCCCGCCGCCCTTTTTCGCCTTGAGAAGTAGCCTATGTCCTTTCTTAGGCTCTAGACTATCTGTGTACCAAATTTCACTTAAATCGGTTCAGTAGTTTTAGCGTGTAAGCGCGACAGACAGACAGAGTTAATTTCGCATTTATAGTATTGGTAAGGATTTATTAAATTAGTAATTTTTTTATAGCTAGAGCTATACGTATATAAAAACGTATGAAGACGCGAAATAAAAAGCTTAAACGGAAAGGACTGTTAAAAGTGTGGTTATTACATTAATGATGCTGATAAAAAAGAAAACAATATTAACTGAGCCTGTAATGTAGTTACATAAGTATAATTACGTGTGGCATTACAGGGGAACGTGGTCTAGAGATTGAATAGACTCTGAATGAAAACATACGGTACTGTAAACTGCAACACCAAAAAGCTTCTAAATTGTAAGCTGCATATTTTTTAATCCAGTACATGAAAATGAAATATACGAAAAAAAATTATATACATGTATACATATTATAAAGTCATGACCCATTAAATACGTAAGTAATAAGGATAAACATTTATTTTGAAATCTATCCCTTGACATTTAGTTTCTAATCAGTAATATATCTAAGAAAACCATGGAAAAATCTTCGTATAATCTTTAATTATTATCATTAAAAGAAAATATCGTCTATAATCGACGATACGCCACTAGATAACCGATAGAGCCGATACTAACTAGTGGTCATTAAGATGACTCTCCCATATAAATTCATGTACACACATGCCTGACTATTTAGCAACTATGTTGTCAAAGGCATAGTTTTTAGAATAGTAATTAGGCAAAGTGCTTATTCAGTGTTTTCCTCTACATGTTTTATAGTCTCACTGTCATAGTCTTGTATGTTCTGATGAACATCATAAAATTTTTATTATTAACAAAATTTCGCTTAACAGCACAACTCAATCATTGTGTCGTACATTCGTGTTTTGAATATTTTTTTTGAAAAACATAAAAAAATACATTTAAGTATAATAATAGTAAAAATAAAAAAAATCTTATCTATCTTTATAAAAAACAAAATTTTCTACGTTTTTGTCCTGCCTGTTTTTCGGCTATCACCGAAATGGCTTGACACATTTTAACGAGACTTTCACTAGTAGATAGCTGATGTTATTAGTAACTTGGGCTATTATTTCATAAAATAATAGAATTCCGCTAAGAAAAATAAATCTTATCTAGGGACGCATCGAAGTGAACTGTGAGTACGTCACTAGTATCAACAATAAAAACATCAACGGCATAGTATAGATCCATTTTATTTATCACTAAGTTGCAGCATATTGTAAAACTCTTAATTATAATTTATAACACTCAAAAACAACATAATTTCATAGATTTTATTAAAGATTCACTTTGAAAGGGTATCATCCTGGTATGTACGAAACAGACATAAACGTAGAGCTATTAAACAAGATATAACAGCATAATTTCGTTTGATTTGACATGCCGAAACAATTTAATCATTATCTCTGTCGGAAAATTAGTTACATTATATTGCAAAGGATAACACATTTAAATGTTATGGGAATAAAGTTAAAATCTGATTGTTTTCAAAAAGGATTATAGGCTGTACAGGTTAGGGAAAGATATGGCGAAGGAATTGGCGGTATTCGCCAACGACCACAGCGTTGCGGCATTGCAAGCCGTATAGCCTACGGACTGGGTGGGCAGACCACGGCGGTTGGCCCTCTTGGCTTTTCTTGTTTCCCATTTTTGAATTTAAAATTTCGAACTGTGCAAAATCGTTACACGTTTGGAAACCGCTTCGCTAACATACACGCAAATGGGACAAATTGCCATCGGTCCATCGCTTTGCGATCACGCGATTGTTAGTGATTCTAAAATGCATTTAAATACAAACTTTTATATAAACTTAAGTTTTTTAATATTTCGGCTACCTCCCCGTAGATAATATAATAATTTAATCACTACTGTTAATTAGCAAGAAAGTATAAAGAGAACGGTGTACAATTAAAACATTACTGCTTGGTAAAATTATGTCGTAATTAGCTGGACAATAATTAAAATCGAAGGTCATTATCGTTGTAAAAACTTGAGAGCAAAGCGATCGTCTTTTTGCCGCGAATCCAGATTTCTCCAAATACAAAGAAGAGAAGAGCTACAGATATGTTAAAAGGCTGAATAACAAAGGTAAATATATAAAAAACATGTTGAAATTAGGCCCTTTTCTAATAGTCATATTAATACGTGAAGCAAAAACCTTAGTAGGTACTTCTTTTTACGGGAATTGCGCGGACGAATCAGTATGAAAATGCTAATTTTTTTTATAATGCATAAAAATACATTAAATTAATAAAAAAGACATTACACACACTACCATATACTTGAAACACTGAATGTCAAACATAACCATTATAAATTCATTTATTACAATATGCATAATATTAATTATTATCAATTATGGAATTGCGACCACAGGGCGACCACTAGTACATTTTAATAAGAGATTTTAATTAATTATATCATGTTTGGTCAAAAACTTACATTTTTGTTATATTTAATTGCTTATCTTATGCTAGAAGTTCAATAGCTCTAACAGTTAAAGTTATAAAAAAAAAGAAAAAAAATCAAGAATACACCCTCCATTCAAACACTTATCTGTGATGAAGTAAATTGCTGGATGAAAATTCTTATCGAAAGATGCTTAACATGTACGCAGTTCAATTACAATTATTGTAACGGTTTTTCAAGCAGGAAAACAATATTGTGACCTGTTCTCAATCATCAATAATAACACTTTTATGAATGGACCACCGACGGAAACGGAAATAAATAGAGAAAAACTATGTCGTCCAATTAAATATTAATTTCTAATAATTAAATATATTATACATTAGTAAAATAATATTATAATCTTTACCTGAAAACTGTTTATGTATATTCTTTTTCTTCTTTGCCACCATTCGTTTAACATTTTGACAACCTTAACGATATGTGTCTTAAGCGCCCTAAGACTATGAAATGTACTTTAGCAGCTAATAATTTGTAACTCATGATATGACACCATTTACCGTAAAATATATAATTCTCTCAAAAAAAGATACACGAAAAATATTCCAAAAACCAAATCGAAACTTCACATTTACAGAATGTCCTGTGAAATCTATCAACATAAGTGTCAAAAAAATTATAGACAATATTTATTACAGATTATAATTTATTACATATTATAACAAGTTCAATTTGTTTTTTTTATTTGATGCAATATATATTATAGAGTTTTTATGTAAAATTATTTTTACCTAGAAAAATTCTCAAATTCTAAAAAGTTTAGGCATCTTCCTTATTTGCTAGTATAAATATATGCAATATGTATGTATATATAAAATCAAAAGCTGTCACTATATTAACCATTTATGTACATAAATTATATAAAAAAAAGAATTACAGAAAATTTCTTACCTTAACAGCTGACGTTGCAGAAGAAACTGGCCCTGAAACAAGAATACTTCTTTAATACAAAGCACTTAAGGAATAAAGGATTATTACATCTAAAAGAGATTGCTTTAAGCACAGACAAACAATTTAATAATATTATTGAATTTTGCATCCAAACCGATGATTAGGCTGCATTTAATAATTTAGTATTTATGTTTGATGTTTAAGCCCGAGGCTGGTAGCAATTCGTGCCCTAGATATTTTTGAAGGCTGTTGGTACCACTTTAAATAGGTCCTTTAAAAACTATATTAGTCAAACGATTTTAAGGATTTTTTCATTTAACCTTACAATATTAAGGACGTAAGTTGCCTGATATGTTGTAGTAAGGTGGGCCGCAAAAAACGGTTAGTATTGCAAATTACAACCTGTCATATCCCTGACAAGATCATGACGAAGCCATGAGAAGGTCAATACAATAACTGCTAAATATTATTTCTAAACCAGATTCTGTAATGATGCCCAAAGTAAATATATGGTATATAACAATACATGTAGATTAATATTTTGTTATAGAGATAAAGGTAATGTAAACAATTTTTGTTTATTTACTTTACCTTTTATTGAATAATTACCTTTTGTACTAAAAATGTACAATGACTTAAAAATTTAGAATCATTTAAAGTAAATATTAATTTCACCTGATGAGATGATGATGAGACGAGCGGTGGATGGAAAAGGTTCTATGTCTAGTTCTATGTCTTTTCCATACTTTTTATTTATTTTTAAAGTTCTTGATAATTGTAAAACATAGTTGCGGTACTTATCTTTGATATTGTGTAAGTTATACATACGTATTACGTAGTATTTTATTACAGTTAAGTACATCTAAATCTGTTTCTATGTGGCGCTATATAACAAATTTATAAATACATTGAACTAGTATACATTAGTTTGTCTTTTGCTTCGCTTTTAAAAGTGACTTTCTATTGTTTTACAAGTAAGTTAAAATTTCGATTACAGTAATTGTGTCGTCATTTTCATTTCAACAAAAGAAGTTAATGTAAAAGTAATGTGGGAATAATAATAATTGACCTACCTTTTTAAATATAATAAAATTTTAAAATAAAGGTCGGTAGAGCACACGGCTTACATAATATATACTCTATATACAGTTGAAAACAAGTTCTTGAGTTCGAACTAACACCGGACAAGGCTTGACCATGACCTTACATACTAAATTGAAAGTATTAGATAACGGTTATTATTCTATCCGTTTTCCTTTTGTATAACATTGTTTGATAGAATTATTAAATGATAGTAGAATTAATATTTAACATTTTTTTTACACATTTTATTCGTACTTAATTAATTTAATTTATTGTATTCAATTGTAGTATTATAATTAGTTAATTAAATATTATTTATCCTAAAATAGTATTTACCACCGATTCTGCTTGTTTTGTAAAAGTACTCTGTATTTTACTACTCAGAAAGCGTATATACTCGTAAATGTACATAAATAAAAAGAATTCTTCCCTTTTCTTAAGCAAAATTGTATGTAATTTACACAAACTAAATCTCAAATCATCTTGTGTATTCTACATATTATATAGAAAATAATCCTTAATTCAATGACCTTTTACCTACTAAAATATGTTGGGATATATGTTGGGACAATATTACTTACAGCGCCATCTGGTTCCGTGGTAAGCTACGAGGCTTGTGTTACGGATACCAGATAATTATATTTACACATATATAACGAGAAGTCGACGAGATGTCGAGAAGCTGCAAAAAAAAGTGATTTTAAATATGTGTGGGTTAAGCATGGTACCGTATTGGTGCGACAAACGGACACGTCCCCGGTGTTTGCTGTACGTACGGTGCATGATATTGATAGTAAAATTTGCCAATCCTTCGCAAGAAAATAAGCAGGTTTGTTTCTTTATTTTTATATGTTTTCACCATTCAATTTTTTGTTACTATATAAATATACTCAGAGATGTTAACTTGTCATTTATTGTGAGATTTATAATAGCTAGTGTATTAGTGTGGGGAAATCTATACTATATCGATGAGATGTGTTTGTTGTATAAGAGATTCAGTTTAGTATATTGTAAGGATAAATGTAAGTGTTATATAAGTATAGTTAAAGATATTAACTTGTTTATTTTGAGATTTAGAATAGCCAGTGTATTAATGTGGGTGAATCTATTTATCGACGGGACGTGTTTGTTGTATAAGGGATTCAATTTAGTATATTGTAAGGACAAATGTATATACAAGAGCCGCTACTATAACCTTGTATGTAATAAAATATGTTATATTGTAGTGTTGGTTCTCATAATGTGGTCACTGCATTTAGATTATAATTGCCTACGATCGCTGTTTAAGATTGGATGCGAGTGTGCGATTTGTGAACATTCTGTACGACATTGTTATTTTAATATTATATATCATAGAACAGCTTTATATAATGGATAGTTCTAATAGTGTATTATCTGTATATTACCAGAATTGTAGGGGAATTAGGACTAAACTACACATCCTATATATGAATATTTTGCTTCATGACTATGATGTGATCGTTTTGACAGAGACGTGGCTCCATGAAAATATTAGTGATTCGGAATACATAGACGGACGTTACATAGTGTTTCGATGTGACAGAAATCGCGTTGGCTGCGGACGGCGAGATGGGGGCGGGGTGCTAGTAGCGGTACGGCGGGGGCTGCCGGCCATGCCGCGTGGCGCTTGCGCAGCTCAGGCACCCGCTTCCTCTGCGCCCGCATCCCCGTCTCCTTTTATTGATCATATCTTACTTGAATTAAGAATGCGAAATTATTGTTGTGTTATAAGCGTAGCGTACATTCCGCCTGGTATGAATTCCGAGGTATATGCTTCATATTTCGATTACTTGGAAAACATTCTTTATAGTCCCGATATAAATTCATTTATAGTTGCAGGTGATTTCAATTTACCCAGTTTAGATTGGCGGCAGAGTGGTGTACATTTAGAACCGATTATAATGAATACATACAACCAATCTAATATTCATTTAATAAATTTTATGTCTATGCTTAATTGCTTGCAAGTAAATAAATTTAAAAATAGCAATGATCGAATACTGGATCTTTTTATTACTAATATTAATGATTGTGGATCCTCACTCGTTCCTATGTCGCTGCTGCCGATAGACGAACATCACCCGCCTTTCTATGTACTGGTACCGATTAATAAGCATGTTAAACCACTGCGAACTATTCCTAAACAGCAGTACAATTATAATAATGCTAATTATTCATTGATTAATAAGGAAATAAATGGTGTTGACTGGGTGAAGGTTTTAGAGAATAAATCAGCTGAAAACGCGGTTACTATTTTATACAATACTTTATTCTCTATAATCAAAAGCTGTATACCTACAAAAATAATAAAAAATTCTAAGTATCCCATTTGGTTTACGGCTGCCTTAATTCATATATATAAAAATAAAACCCAATGTTGGATTAAATGGAAAGTCTACCAAAATAAATTTGACTATGAAGAGTTTTCTATGTACAGAATGAGATTCAAATTAGAGTCGCGTAAATGTTATAAGAAATATATGGATATGGTTGAAAGCAATATACGTAATAACATTAATTATTTATGGACCTATATTAATAATCTTAGAAGCAATGGGGGCCTGCCAACTTCATTTTCATATAAAAAGGACACTACCAGTGATCCTGTAAAGATATGCGAGTTATTTTCCAATTATTTTCTATCAGTATTTGAACCTAGTACAGTTGAGGAAAATTTTGATATTGATGACATTCCGGATAAAAATCATGATTCAGATTTAATTATTAGTGATATTATTTTAACCCAAGATGAGATTAACAAAGAACTGCGAGCACTTGATGTTAGTAAGGGAGCAGGAGTGGACGGCATTCCGCCAATATTCTTAAAAAATGTTGCAGATTCTATTTCTAGGCCGCTTCAAATAATATTTAATTGTTGTTTACGTGAAGGGATTTTTCCGCTTGTCTGGAAATCTGCGCGGATCGTTCCGATACATAAGGGTGGTACTAAAAGTGACATTATAAATTACCGGCCCATATCCATCCTACCTACTCTGTCGAAGCTTTTTGAAAGATTAGTTCATAATAATGTTTACCCATCTTTACATAAAAATATAATAGAACAGCAACATGGATTCGTACAGCGGCGCTCTACTACAACAAATTTATTAATTTATACTACTCATCTATTTGAAGCACTAGATCTTAACATACAATTAGACAGTGTTTATACCGACTTTCGAAAGGCATTTGACAGAGTGGATCACAAAATACTTCTTGAGAAACTTGCCTTCAATGGAATACGCGGAAACTTGTGGCGTTGGTTTAAATCGTATATAACAAATCGTACTCAAAAAGTAATGATCAATGGATATGAATCCGATTTCGTACCAATTAGTTCTGGTGTGCCACAAGGTTCTATATTAGGGCCATTATTATTTATATTATTTATAAACGACATTCACCACTGCTTCAGGTCTAGTTACTTTTTATTATACGCGGATGATCTTAAAATATATCATAAAATTCAAAATTCAGATGACCACAGGAAACTGCAAGAGGATCTTGACAGATTCTCAGCTTACTGCACGGAAAATAAATTAGCACTTAGTTTAAATAAATGTAAAGCTATAACTTTTACAAAAAAAAGGACACTCAGCAGTTTTTCCTATATGTTATGTGGTGAACGTCTACAGGTTGTAGAACACATCAGAGATCTTGGGGTTATACTGGATAGAAAGCTACATTTAAATATGCACATCGATTATATAATCAGCAATGCTTATAAATTATACGGATTTGCGATGCGCACTTGTAATGAGTTTAAGCGAGCTTCAACATATCTTCATATTTATAAATCACTTATACGTCCACAACTTGAATACGCTGTGCCTATATGGAACCCATATTATAATAAATACATAGATGCGCTTGAGATAGTTCAAAGAAAATTCTTACGTTGTATGTATTATAAATGTCATTTTTCGCGGTTACCTTATAATCAAATGTTAGATAAATACAAACTCCCCACTCTTAAATCAAGACGAACATATCTTGAATTGATGCTGCTGTATGACTTATGTCATAATAAGTATGATTGTGTTCCCCTAAATAATAAATTAAATTATAGGATTCCTACTAGATCGCACACTCGTAATCCACATTCTATATTTGCCACTGCACTGTGTAGAACCAATGCTGGTAAGCGCTCACCCTTGCATAGAATTGCTGATGTATATAATGAGCACTTCTTATCGGTGGATATTTTGTTTGCAAGAGCTGCTAAATTTAAAAAAGAAATTTTAAAATTATTGCATTAATATTATAAAAGTAAACGTATATATACATAACTTATGTATTAAGTGAATTTAATCTTTGTTGAATATGAATTTAAATGTTATAAAATTATGTATACCTACCATTTCCTTAATGTGTGCTTTATAATATTATAAATTGTAAACTGGAGTTGACGGTGTTGGTGTCACAATTGATAATGTTTATATTGTGTCTGTTCTTTTATGTTAAACTTATTGTGATTACTGTTTGTCAACTTAAATAAATTAAAAAAAAAAAAAAAAATAACTTTTAAATACATACATGTTATAAATATAAACACCCATGACTGGAGTACAAACATTCGCGCTACAAATGAATGCCCCCAGCGGGACTCAAACCCGCGACCACTGGCGCAGAAAGTCACTACAAACTGAGTCAAACGTATCATCACTACAACAGATAACATAACAAGAGTGTTCATCGGTAAGTAGAGCTAAGCGATGTAAAGGCGACAAATATTTCTATTTTATCTAGATACCTTTAGTTTCATTGATTAGACACCCACACGTAAGTTGAACTCTTAAAATAACGATATGAACCAGGATTTCCGTTCTTGCATCTGAGCAACAAAGAGCGCAGAAAATAAATTTATGCGTGAAGCCGGGATTGTTCACTTTTATTGTTTACGGGCAATGGATTAAAAAAAAATGTAAACCAATTAACGATCCAATTTTTTTTAATGGTTCTCCAAATATTTTTAATTAATAATTTAAATAAATTATTTGAATATGTATATTTTTCTTTGAACCATTAATTTTGATTCAACTGACATTAATTAATATTAGTATCTGACATTTTTCAAAAAACCATGCTTTATAAAGTTTTGTTCATTTGTGAAGGACAAAAGTTGAACCTGACCTATAATAACGTTATAAGGAAATATAATATATTACGTAGTTTCCTCAAACATTACCAATATATGAGTATTTTGATATGATGTAATAGAGAACGTATTCGTAGGTTAGGATTCAAATCCGTAAGTTAAATGTAGAGCGCAATAAATATATTTAAAAAATTAACAATAATCGCAACTTTCAGATGTTACTTTGTATTTTTACAAGAGTTTTCGTGGCAGAATTAATTTTTATGTTATAACGGGTACTAGAAATAAATTATAAATATCAATTAAAAATATCAATTAAATATTATGAAATTAGTTAATTTTATCCAAAATGTCTTGAGAAATTGCTAAACAAACAAAATTATATAAAGGATAGTAATAATTATATACACTTAACGTGCGCTTAGTAATAAATATTACACAACTTTGACAACTACACTCGTACTTGTAAGCGAGTATATTCGTATGAAAATGAACGCTACAAAACAAAATTTTAATCTAGTTTTTTGACTCCTAACCCTAAAAATAAGTTCCGTGCCAAGAACCTGGTTACGGAACTTGTCTGGAGAGTCAGTCTGCACGGCCATTTTGCTTGTCGCTTCCTATTCCGGCTATTGTTGAGCGTCCTGTCACAAATATGCATGCGCGTACGCACACGCATACAAATTACTAGCTTTTACCCGCGACTTCGCGTGAATTTTTCATTTACGCACTTACAACGTCATCAGGGTTATGAAAAATATGAAATAAGTAACATATTTTTAAACGCGCTTTTCCTTATGGTATTGATAAAATTTGATGACAGGTTTGACTTAGTTTGTAGTTTTCTTTTTCCAGTGCCAGCGGTCGCGGGTTCGAGTCCCGCTTGAGGCATTTTTTTATGTGCAACAAATGCTCCAGTCATGGGTGTTTACATTTATAACTAGCAAACCCAGTCCGCATCGCTGGGCGAAAGTAAAATAAATACTTTCATATGCATTTAGTGAGAAGCTATTTATTTGAAATTAAAAACAGGCACTTCAATTTTATTTATATGTGCTAATGTATTAATATGTATGTATTAATATGTATGTATTTAAAGTTATATATGTGCTCTGTATCAAATATCTGGTATCCATAGCATAAGGTTTCTACATAGATAATTATAAATAAATAAATAAATATAAATATGTTGGGACATTATTACAACAGCGCCATCTAGTTCTGCAGTAAGCTACTTAACGTGCTTGTGTTGCGGATACCAGACAGTTGATATACTACACATATAAATTTTAAATGCATACATATTATAAATATAAACACCCATGACTGGAGTACAAACATTCGTGATTAGCAAATGAATGCCCCCAGCGGGACTCGAACCCGCGACCGCTGGCGCAAAAAGTAGGGTCACTACCAACTGAGCCAAACCAGTCGTCAAAGATAATTGTCGCTATCGTAAAGTTTTTGTATACCTAACACCCAAAATAAACAACATGTGTATCAAACAATTAAACTTATGAAAGAAGGATATAATACAATTAACACCTAGTTATTTTCCTTCATCCTTTCATGAGTTCAGTGTTCCTCAATAAAAAATTATCAATAAAGAGAAATACTTGTAACAATTTACAATATCATACATATGTGTTAGAAGTTCAAGTGCTAGGTACAACTATTGATTGCACACAATCACGTCTATCCATAAAGTGTCTTGTACACAGTACGGTCACGAACACACTCGTAAAACCATCAATGAATATGACGTATTGCTGAATGAATGAAGACCTTGAGTGAGGTTGTAGTGCGACTCTAGGTTGCCGGTAGATCGTTGAACTTGAAAATAATAAGAATGTATGTATGTATATAATGTATATTTCTAATAAACAAAATCAAGTGAAATTTTATATTTATGATCAGTTATGACAAAAAATTATGAACGTGCCGTGACTCACGCATGGTACTATGGCAATGGCACAAGCGCTACATTCATCATAGTGCGTAACCTAGAAAATATTTAGAGGACGAACATTGGCTCAGATATTCAAATGGTATTTTTGCAAGTCAGATTTGATCACTTAAATACTTAGTTATATGAAATTATTGTGTTATATAAGTTTCAGTACTATTTAGGTATCTTTGTTAATTATTATTTTTTTAGCAAGCAATTTTCTTCAGCGTAAATAAATTGATTCATATTTTTGCAAACGAGTTGGTAAAGGATTTAATAATTTTCAAACTATAAAGCTTAGAAATTAATTTTATATCGTCATTTGCATGAGTTTAATAGTTAATACATCGCTGAACATACATTGAAGAAATTGGGGATATCAATATTTATTCCCTTTTTATTACATATTTTTAAGTCTTATTTCTAGGAATAAAATAATAAAACAAAGGGAGTTTACATCAAATATAAAACTTTACAGCAACATTTCAATTTCTGATCTGTTTGGTTTACCCTATTCAAGTTAGAAATGTGGCGTAAGTTTCAATAAATATCAAAAATGTTTCTTTTTTCTAGTACCTATGGACCAGCTACAAATAAAAAGTTATTAAGAAGTATCATTATAGCACGTACACATAATAGTATATTACTACCACTAAGTCAAATAGTGAAAATTTTAGTACATTTAATCCGTAATAATTATTTATTATAACTCCATAAAGTATTTTTGACGTAAGTACGTAAAAACGCATTGAAACTTATTGCCTTGCATCAACGAAATGATCGGAAGTGACGCAAATCACAGCCAGATTCCGCTGGGTTCCGGCACGCAAATCCGCATGGCTCACCGTACTTTCGTTTCCGAAGCTGCACACAGGTTTGCCATGTCTGTATTATAGGGCGAGTAAAGACTTTTTTAATATTCAGACACTATTTACAAATATATGTAGTTAGTATCATATGAGACACAGTGCTAGCCCAGCGCTCAGATGAATAACCGAGTGATGCGGATTCAAGTCCGGATCGCACCTCTGACGATTAAAGATGCAAATATTTTCCAATATGATTACCACTTGCCTTACAGTGAAGGAAAACATTGTAAGGAAACCTGCATATTTGAGAGAACTCAGCAAGTTTTCGAACCCGCACTTGGCACAGCGTGGTGGACTATGACATGATCCCCCTCGTCTTGAATGGAGGCCCGTGTCTAGCAGTGAATTTAAAAAAAAGGGCTGAAAAATGTGTATTTGATTTTTTGAAGAAACAACTGTTGGCAAAATTCAAACTCTAGAATTTAAATTATGGTGACTAAGTATGGTTTTTTTGTTACCAATGATCTACACTAATGAACGAAACTCACGAAACGCGATCACGTCTGAATTTCTTTAAAATATTCCTTTTACTTCCGTTCCTTGGAATATCGATAATAATCGAAGTCAAAATCCCGATGACATAATAAATTCAATGGTAACCTTTTATTCAAGGCACTAATAAGCTTGGATCTAGGCCGTAACCTATGAAACTACTGATCCGATTCATAGATAGGTACTTGTTATAGCTTTAATTTAAGACGGATAAAATTGTGGATGTTGAGTTATTTTATATAGTTTGAAAAGCGATTAAATGCATGGTAAAAAGTTAGGCATTTGTATGGCATATTCATGGAAGACATACTCATAATTGAAATGGATGATGCTTGACGTATTATAACTAGTTCGATGTTAAGCATTTATTAATTTGCTTTTTTCCATAACATACCGAATTTTCCATAATAGACCGATTTTCCACGATATTATTTGGAGTCGATAAGTATAAATTATTAGATTTTATTGTTTTTAGATTCACCGTAGAATCCATCGATTAGTTAGAGAGAATAGTGACGTTGTTTTAATTTCATTTTTAGGTTGATTCGATTATTTCTTCATACCTTCCTACCGTAATAATTATTTTTTCGCCGTTTAGTTTACTGCCATTGCATGTTATGCATATAGCGGTACATGCAATGGCCAATGAAAATAAGTCAAGCTACATTTTCTTATTTCTTGATACTGTGTTTAATTGCCTAATAATTATCCATTCAAATTATTACTTACTCAGATAACCTTACAAAATTTGAGTAATATTTATGAAATATGTCCCAAAAATCTAAATGAGATCGGCATCTCTGAGTCACTGATTTTATAATATTGTTTGTTTACTCGCTAAATGAATGTGAAGGTCGCTTTCACATAACCGTGATTCACTTCCAGATGCCATTGATAGTTAAATAACGGTATTTTATAAATTAAATTTTGTCCACAAATGGCCTACATGAAATAGGAATTACCAGTTTAATATTGGTCACCAGGTATGTTTTCTCAAATGGCTGATTCATAAACCTTAAACTCTCTTGAGTAACTTTTTCTCCAACTTCAGAAAATCATCAAAAGTGTTTTTTTATGATTCGGTCATAGACAGACAGATCGACATTATAAATGAAACTTTTCGGATTTTGTCGCGGATTTATTTTGATTTTTAGTTCCCGACGTTTCGAATGCTTAATCAGATCAGCAATCAATATTCGCGTAAATCTAAGAAAGTATTATTAGGCCGCCTTTACATCTGTAAGTTTTAATTAAGTAAATCACTTACGTAAGCCACATACGATAAATTTTCAAGTGTAAACACTCGTTGTAAGTGTCTTATTGTATTTTTTACAACTTTCGTAAATTATAAAATTACAAGTCTAAACGTGTTCAAGTTTGTTTACGGAAGCGACTAGCAGCTTATCGAACTGAATTGATAAGTTGAGAACTTACACCAAAACAATGTCCTCTAAACAAAACACTATAACACCTGGTCACCAAACGAGGTAGAAATGTAGAGATTCGACTAAGTTAGAGTTTTATTAATATGTAGTACTTATATTATGTAGACATCGATATTTGAAACAGCGTAAGACTTTACGTACAACACTTTTACTTGCACTACTTACTTAATACAATTTATCTTGTTTTAAGCAAAACACACTGGTGCACATTACACAAGATTCATAATATATTGGCTAGAAGATCTATGAACAGATCTATAATATGCAAAAGCGTGAAAAAAATTGTTTATTAATTGTTAAATTGTTAATAAGCTAAACTAAAATAAATCAAAATAAAATATTATAATTAGAAAGTCCCTTCGTACTCCTACCTAATATATAAAAACTTGCTTTTCCTGGTTTTGTACTTAAGAGCTCAAATGTGGACAGACAGTTCTTCTAGTAACATAGGCAACCACTAAGTTTAATGAAAGAAGAAAGCTCTAAAGCTGAAATTTATGGTAAGATTTGAATGGAAAGTAATATTTTCTTTTGAATATTACTTATTTTCGTTAAAATTCATGTAACACTATATTAATGGGACAATTTTATAAATGAACCCCTTCTATGAAACAAGCTTACGTCATTGTCAATTGCCTGCTTTTGTCAATATGTACAAAAAAAGAGGAAAATCTCAATAACTTTTTAATATGCTACAACTTACTATGTACTATATAGTTAATCATTACATAAATGTTGTCACCTCTATGACTTCACTCGTGATTGAGGTTTCAATTCACCTCAAACTTCACTGGCCAAGTCCGAGTTGGCGGACCGCAAGTGTCTTTCGCCAACTTGCTAGGTTCTCTCAGACATGCAAGTTTCCTTCACCGTAAGACGAGTGGTAATCATGCTGAAAATGATTCGCACATGAAAATATTAGAGGTGCGAGACCCGAATTTGTACCCGCATCGCTCAGTTACAAGAGCGTTACCTCTGGGCTACCACTGCCTTGTCTTTTATTTAGCATTCTTATAATATAAAAAAGTTGTACATAGATACACAATTATAGCGAAAAAGTCATAAAACCAAAATTTTGTTTTTTCAAGCATAATACCTTGAATTACATCTTTACCTGTTATTATGAATGCGAAAGTATACACATATTTAGTAGGTCTGCTGTCTCGTCTGTACGTCTCGTAGCAAGGTTGTGACGGATTGACATGATTTCGTGACCTCAGTTTGTCTGTAGTTTTAGCGCGTCTTTACAAACAGTAATCTGATGATCATTTTTTTGAATTTTACATACCTTAATTGTATTCCTGTGTAGATTAGAAAAAAAAACTCCTCCTAACACACTTATTATTGCGTAAACACTATATTTGTTTCTTTTCGGGTGCTCTTGAGTGGAAAAAATTGGTAACAAATGAATAAAAAATATATTACATGCTAGCGACTTAACCTGCCTCTGCTCAACTTCGTCCTACGTACATTTTAACATATACCTACTATTTTTCAGAGATGAGATATTTTTCCACAGTAAAAATTATCCTACAGTTGGCTCAATAGAAATATATAGACGTATAAACGTAAAGTAAAATTTATTCGTTGGAAGCACTTTGAAACTATAATTTTAAAAATTACTATCGAAACCATATTTTTGAAGTTTCCCTAAAATTCATATTTGGACTATTACCAACATTTTTAGCTGTAGCCCAAATGGTCCACCCATTCTCAAACGATGAACTTATCAAGGAACAGCATTTCAATTTTATTTATTACTATTAGGTATATGATTTAGCGCGAGCGAAGCCGCGGGTTTTGCTAGTAAATGTATACAAAAACTTGACACATTATTTACCTAAACCTTCCTCGAGGACCACTCTATCCATTAGTGAAAACAGTATGAAAATCGGTGCAGTAGTTTTGGAGTTTATCGCGAAGAGACAGACGCGGCGGAGGACTTTGTTTTATTTATAATATGTAATGATATAGATTTTGGAATTTCATCTAGGGTTACCGTGAAATCTCAAATTTCACGGTAGCTTAGTCAAGAACTAGATGAATGACTTACATATTTAACATGAGTCAATCAGGTGGAAACGGATACATCCGTTCAAAGTATGGAAAAACCTGTGACTGAAATCATACTTGAAATATAATAAAAAGTAAGGACGTCTACAGGGTTACCTAGAATGGATTTGTAAATGTATAATCTCTTCCATGTATTAACTAGGTTAATGGAACTATAGTTATTTGAATTTCTGCGTGAACGGTCGCGGGTTCGAGTCCCGCTGGCTCATGGCTGGGCATTCAATTGTTGAGCACGAATGTTTGTACTCCAGTAATGGGTGTTTATATTTATAACATTTATGTATTTAAAATTTGTATATGTGTAGTGTATCAACTATCTGGTATCCGTATCCACGGAACTAGATGGCTCTGTTGTAATAATGTCCCAACAAAAAAAATCAGTATTTACCTTGCATTATTTGAATGAGCCTAGATTATAACCTAATCGACTCGAGTGGTGATCGAACCCGTTAAGTCCGACGAATTAAGCATTCCTACAAATATGTAACAATATATTATGTTCAATATTAAATAATTAAATTGTTATTAATATTTAGAGTCCAGCGCGGTGGTCTATGGCCTGACCCTCCTCGTATTGAAGGAAGACCCGTGCCAAGCAGTGGGACGTTAAAAAGGGCTGAATAAAAGTATTTAGAGATTTTAAGCAATCGTGCAAAATATTACATAGGTATACCTAAAAAGTATAAAATTAGTTACTTTTGTGGATTATATTATTTACTTACCTGTCTTTTAATTATGGTAACAATAATTATAAGAGCACTTAGTCACTGTAAATGTAATGTTATAATGGAAAAATAGAAAATATGATATTATTCCGCTATAAATTTATAAAAAAGTGTTTTAATATATGCATTGTTTATGAGTAATTTGCTGATGGGTACATCCGTAATAATTCCATTTGTATGGAAACATTCAGTTTTCGTTGTGAACGGAAAATCCGATTTTGAAATGCCAATGAAACATTGTGAATGTGGAAAATTGTTATAAAAAATTGGAGGTCAACGTTGCATCCGCTACAAAGGTTCTATACTTTTTCCAGTACGGAAATTTTCTGAAACCACCAGGATCTCGTATGACTCAAGGAGGTTACGACTACATACAATGTTATGGATGTATTATTTTGTTATACACTTCATTTATGTTTTAAGTTCTTTAAATATTTAATTTCACACTTACTGATTACTGATTTATTTTAAGTTTTTTAAAATAATAGTAAAAATTATAGCAGTATTTGAATCTTTTACCTGGAGTGACAAAGCTATAAAGAAGCCGTGTTAATTATAATAAAAACAAATATTAATAATATAAATGTAAACACGATAGGAGGAAGCGCAGAAATAGCAAAGGAAACACGTTTATTATACGAGCTAAGTATTATCCTCGACGCGATAGGCCGATGACCTTTTTCCGTCATTATGTCATTAATGCCTATTAATATAGTGGTAACTAATTAACTTTAATTAAAAAATACCGCAATGTTCTTACTCTACTTTTTCAGTACGCTATTTACGGATTCACGGATACGGATTACGGATTTACGTCTTATTTCCAATCTAAGGCGATGTTATAGTTCAGTCGTGAGTATACCAAACCACAGATAAGATTTGGTAAAATCCCAATCTTAAAATCTAAGAAGCATTACTAACGTCATTGTTCGCTGAGTGAAGTCACTAATTACGACAGAGCGCTGAGCGACCCACGCTTTCCGACATCCGCATTAAAACCTAGATAGCTCCATTTTCATTTTTCAAGCAAAAATTAAAAAAATATTAAAGTAAATTCAATTAGAACTAACATTGTAATTAGTTATCAGGTCATATAAATAAAATTGAAGTGTCTGTTTTTAATTTCAAAGAACAGCTTTTCACTAAATGCATATGAAAGTATATAGGCACGGTACTTACATCAAAAATTCAATTTTAAAAAATTTTGTCTGTCTATCTGTCTGTTTGTTTATTCCGGTATATTCCTGAAACGGCTGGACCAATTTTGATGGGACTTTCACTAGCAGATAGTTAATGTTATAAAGAGTAACTCAGATTACTTAATTTTTTTTAGAAAATTATAATAACCATTTAATTTATTTTAACTTACACCCAGCGAAGCGAGCCGAGTTTACTAGTATTTGTATAAAAACAAATAATTACATAATGATTGACATATTATGACTATTTTATACGCTTCGGCGCTGTGACCTTGGTGCGACGCGGTGTCGTGCACGTAACGAGACGTCACTGTGACGTCAAGCCGCAACGTCACCTTTCACAGAAACGACACGCCTTTACAACGAAAACGTTTCTTATGATTGGGATTAATGATATTATGAATGAAATTTAAGAAAATATTCCATATCCGTCACGTATTTGGTTTGTAATTTTAAATATTTAATAAAAGAAATTATAATATTTTTTTCCTATGACGAGAATATTGAACTTTATTCTCATGTAGTTTTAATTTAATTAAAAGTACATGAGAATAAAGTTCAATATATTATTGAAATTAATACTGAAAATATTCTTAAACAATTATCAATACTGATATACCATGAAATCATGTAAGTACATATAATATTATATTGAATTTGGTCGTTACAATCTGTTTGTATAAATATTTATTATTTATTTTCAAAAATCATTAGGGATAGGGATAGCGGTTTTTTTTATATTTGGCTGTATAAAATTCAGCTAAATATATTATTTTCTTTTTTAATTTTTGTTTCACCTATTGTAACATTATTACACCTTGTAAATGAATTCACTTAGGCGTAACTAATTTTGAGCGTAACGTGTACAGCCTAACAGCGACATCTAGTATCAGTTTTTAAAAGAATTATTAAAACTAGACCGCTACATCTATGAGTGAGTAGCATAAACTAGTAAAAAATAAATATAATATAGAATGTAATCACTTTTTGGATAAAAATTCACTTAATTAATAAAAACTATTTATGTTTGCTTTCTTATATTGATGATGATTTAAAATTATAAAGTGAAATATCTATTAATAATAGCAAGTAACTAGCGACATCTCTTGACAAGTAGTACGATATGCGTTGATAAGTTTGTACTTTTTAATCAGATTTAGTAAATAAAAGCTGTAAACTTTTTTCTTTCAATTTACTTATTCTTTATATACTATAATATTATAACTTATGTTATATACGAATAAGTTAGTATGTAATATTGTTACTAAGAGCTTTTATTTACTACTTACACATAATCATGTATTTATTTTGAGCTTCAAAATTTATAAAATGCATCAATCAATTAAATTACATGTACATAAAAAAATATATTATGTTAGATTGTGTTAAAATGGTGTCTAAATAATAGTATTCTTATCAATGAATATTAAAATATCGTAAGTAATCGTTTTTTTTTTATGGGATAAAGGGGGCAAACGGGCAGGAGGCTCACCTGATGGTAAGTGATCACCGCCGCCCATGGACATCTGCAACACCACAGGGCTTGCAGATGCGTTGCCGGCCTTTCAGGAAAGGGAGGAAGGGAGGAGGGAGAAGGACGGGAGTAGAGATGAATTTAACACTTAAATTCATCCTTACTAATATTATAATAATTCAAAAGTAACTCAGTCTGTCACGCTTGCACGCCAAAAGTACTGAACCGATTCAAATGAAATTTGGTACACAGATACTCTAGAACCTGAGAAAGGCTAAAGGCTGCTTTTAAAGACGAAAAGGAGTGTAAGGGGTTGAAATTTGGGATGAAAGTTTGTATGGAAATAACGTCATTTTTAAAACTAGAAGTTTGTAACTACTAACTTATTTTTAGGCTTTTGATTAGATATAAATAAGTATATTTTATTATGTCTAAGTTATTCAAAGACATTCAAAGTTTGTAAAAATTTTATACTAAGGGGGGTAGGTACCTAGGGACGATACCGAGCGAAGCCAGGTTGAGTCGCTAGTGTACGTATAATGTATTAACATTATCAAGGTAAAATTTTTACAAATACCTAGTACAATCATAAATCTATAATATTTTATGTTTCAGTTTGATCTAGGGATCCGCAAAAAGTATCGATACCTGAGTATACTCGATACTTTGGTTACGATACCAAGTAATTTTGTAATCGATACTTTTGAATACGATACTGAGTAAGAATCGATACTATTTACCGTAAGTACACGATACTTTTCGTATACTTCGTCTAGTAACTAATACTTAATCTGTGACTTCGTCACATCCATAGAGGTTAGAGATAATATCCATAGAGTGGGCAAGACAATTAAAAATGTGATGTCCTGATAGTCCCATTGACCGTTCTCGATCGTAATTCGTAGTTTGTTTCAATTTGAACTACTAGACGATCGTGCACTGAAGTCAATTTCTCTTTTTATTGTTAAATCATGAAAGTGATTAATAAAATGCCTTAAAATATTGGCGATGCAAAGATTCTAACTAGCGCCTAAAGTGTCAAAATTGTGAATCACACTTTAACAGTTTTCGATACAATTAACGTCAGTCGCCACGGAAGAATTTATTTATTAATTAACATCTTATAAATCAGATTTATGTGGTTTCTTGCTGAACAAAAATTATGTTGTCGATATAATTATAATTTTTTCGTATTTCTGGTTTTATTAGCAACAGGTTTCTGTATGTACTCGTGATCCATCTTATTATGTCTAACTAAACTTAACCTCAAGTTTCAAGTAACGTAAACGTCTAACAACTTTAAAGCAGTGCCGTTCTTAGACAACTTCCAGATTTCGTCGCTAGAGGCGCGTGGATAATCTTTGAATCGCCAATAGAATTAGAATACTAAACTATAATAAACTAACCATTTTTAGTGTTAAGTTATATTAAATGTGTAACAAACGAAATAAAATATAATTTCATAAACTATGATATTAATTTATACAAAAATTAGGATATTTTTATAAAAAAAAGGATTCTTCGTTACTTATTGTGCATTTCTTTTAATTTGAGTTATGCGCCATATAAAGTCTACTAGTCACGAAACAACAGTTCTAACTTGACTATTATGTCTGTGGACTGTGGACCGTCATAAAGCCGAAAATGGAGGGAAAAGCTGCGTGGTCCTTATAGTCTAGAAAATAAGGTTATTATAAGTTTTTTATTATGTCCGAACATAAAGTACTCGATACCTGAGTAACTCGATGCTTTTGATGCGAGTACGATACCGGTATCGATTCTTTTTGTTGCGATACTACTCAAGAGTATAGTATCGATACTTTTGTTACGATACTATATCCCTAGTTTGATCACGATTATCTTGATATATTATCAGAGCTCAGTAGTTACTGTTTGAACATGGTCACGATGTATTTATTACTATTATATGTACCTATGTGACACCTAAAACATTCTTCTTAATTTTTGACTTAAGTATATAGATACAATACATATAAGAAAACTTGTTTTTTTGAACAACAAATCGTTAGAAGAGCGATTTATTGAAATCAACCTGCTTATTTATTACAATATTTAAATTATGTCATTTTAAGTATGTTTTCCATTCTATCGATAAAATAAATAACTGAAAAGTAGATAAGTAGCTACTTACCTAGGATTTAAAAAAATATCGTTAGGATAAGTACATTACAGGAAAACATTGTGAAGAGAACTGAGCAAATTTACGAAAGATATGTGAATTCCGCTAACCCACGCTTGCTCGCGTAGTAAACTAGGGCCATTGTTGTGGGACGTTAAAAAAGGGCTGAATACGAGGATAGGTGAATATTACTCAACCTTTATGTTATAATGTTTTTTAACTATCCCAAAATAATAAAAGTAGTTTAAAAAAAGAACATATACCTACCTACAATCTACATAGTAACAACAGCTAGTAACATCGTATCCAAAATAGTATCGTACAGAACTTTGTGAGGATGGATGTATAAATATATGGAAGAATACTTAGGCCGACGCAAATATGCAGATTTGATACAACTTTCAAAGTTCTATTTATAAGCTGATAAAATTAAAAAGATGAAAAGGGAAGACTTGTGTATAAGAATATTTTTAATACATAATTAGTGACTTACATTACATAGTGTTGCTACAGCTTAATAGAAACATCGTTTTGAGATGAATAATTGTGTAATACATAATAAGAATACTGTTAGCCATGTTATATTAATCTCTAAGAACGAATCCATAGAACTTGTTAGAATCAAGTTTTCTCGTAAAAATTAAAGTATTTCCTTTAGTAAAAAAATCCTTAATTGTTTTGGTTTGGACACAGATTTTGGTTACAATCGGTACATTAAGCATGAAACGCGTTAAAAAAACAATTTAAGTACTTTAAGATTTCGCAAAGTTACTGTCTTATTATATATTATGTATAATAATACTCCTTATGTAATGATTTGATAGTTACTATTGTTATCACGTAATTTAAAGCTGCGCATTACGTACCTATTATCAACATTAATTCATATTTTATGCATGTAAGTATAAGGTCAAGGAATGAATCATACGAAAAGTAGTAAATCTAGATAGCACGGGTCTATATAAAATAACCCCACATAAATAAAAGCAATTATACACTAACTAAATTGTAAGATAAACTACATTATTTAATACATTATTTTCTATAGGTATTCTATTTTCACAATTAATAAAATACTAAGTCTTATCTATAATTGAATATTTTTTGTTAAATCTTATTGGAATTGTCAATATTATCACAATATTATCGGTACAATAGGTACGGACACAGAGTTGTTTTTTATAATTGGACATAGTTATGCAGACCAGAACCAACCCACTATCGGGGTGAATGACGATTTTTGAATGCAAAAGCCACTGTCAACAAAGATACCAACCCACATTTCGTTATGAAAATCGATCATATCTCAAAACAAAATTGATCACATCTCAAACAGTCATTCTGTGGGTTTTTTTTTATGGGACAAAGGGGGCAAACGGGCAGGAGGCTCACCTGATGGTAAGTGATCACCTCCGCCATGTACATCTGCAACACCACAGGGCTTGTAGATGCGTTGCCGGCCTTTCAGGAAAGGGAGGGAGGGAGGAGGGAGAAGGACGGGATGAGGGATGGGGAGTGGGCCTCCCGGACTCTCACTCACCGAACGAAACGCGACCGCATAGCTGTCACTTCACGCCGGTCTTCTGTGAGAGAGTGGTACTATACGGGGCGTGCCGGCCCATTCGGCTGCTACCCGAAAGTAACAAGCATAACTATGTCCAATTTTTTGTCAGAAACAGACAGACATTTAAATAAATATAATCACATTTCCGTGTTCGTGACTGCATCACAACGTGATCAATGTGACTTATATAGGTGGGTATAACCAACAATACCAGAGATATGTAGTATCTCAATAGATATATAATATAGATTACTTTAATTATCAACAATATGTTAACAAAAAATATGATAAATAAATGATAATAGTCATTCTTAATGATGAATTTTTTTTGTAACTGATGTTATGATTGAAATTACAATTGTTGTAGATCTTAGTCATACTCTATGTACTGGCGACCTTTTATGGAGATTTTATAGTACGCTTTGATTTCGCAATAATTGCTTAAAAATATATTGTATTATCTTATTGTAAGAATAAATACTTTAATTTGTTTAGTATTTTGTTTGTTTGTTTGTTTGTTTGTTTGTTTGTTTGTTTGTTTGTTTGTTTGTTTGTTTGTTTGTTTGTTTGTTTGTTTGTTTGTTTGCTTGTTTGTTTGTTTGTTTGTTTAGTATTTATATATTAGATGATAGACGCGATATAGAGTCCTCTAGCGTATATTCTCGTTCATCCAAAGAATGCTCATATTACTTTTAGTTCTACTTTAAATACTAAGTAATTTGACCATTTATTAATGCTAGTGGTCGCCCTGTGATTGAAATTCGAACATAATTAATAACTAATGTAATATGTATATATTGCTATAAATGAATTTATTATGTGTATGTTTGCATTCAGTGTTCATTTTTTAGGGTTCCGTAGTCAAATGGCAAAAACAACCCTTATGGATTCGTCATGTCTGTCTGTCTGTCTGTCCGTCCTTATGTCACAGCCACTTTTTTGATCTTATGTATTTTTATGCATGATTTTTAAGAACTATTAGTATTCTGGACTCCTTCTCTATATAAACAATAAATGGGCGAACGCAAATAATGCGAGAGTGAAACGCTGGTATACTATATGTATATTTTATTAAAACAAAAAGAAAACAATTTGTGTTATTAAATTAAAGTCTATTATAATACAAATTTAAAGTATAAGAAACGTCAAAAAAAAAGCATTTCTCGCGGCTCTGCGCGTGTGCCTATTGCCTAACACCCGAAACCAAATTCTTAGATTTCATGGGCTATCTAACACTAAAATAATTTTTCAATACGAACCAGTTGTTTTATAATATTATAGTATTGTAGATACATTGTAGAGTTTTCATGGTTCATTGAAAACAATTATGAATTTGAACATTTAAAACTTTCACATAAATAATATAATCATTTAATTCAGAATATAAACGGCTAAATTATAGCTCAGTTATTACAACGTATAAGGCGAGCCTAAAATAGCGTATTGTGCGTAACCCGTTCAAGGTAAACTGAAATTGGTGGAACTAATGTATTATTATTTTTTTCATATTGTATTATAATTATATAATTTTTACATATATTGATAAATGTATTTTTTTACATATGTTAATAAAATTACAATAAAGCATTTGTGATAGTAGTTTGTAGTAAGGTGGGTGGACCATGAAAGGTCATGTTCCTTCGAAGGCCAATTATCAAAAAATCATAGTTATTGCTACGTGATAACAAATTCCTTTACTTACACTAATACCTAACTATCTTAAGGACATAGACGCGGCGGCAAGTCCCTCACGCCGATATTAAGTATGTAAATGCGGTCCATCGATTTATTGACTTCTCTTATCGACTTAAAAATTTTAAGTCGCGCTCACAGAGAAACTTTTTAAGTAAAGTTTTTAAGTAAATATGTAACCTATTATTTTCATTAATTTCGTTGGCTATAGTAATAAAAAACCACTTTATTATGATTTCAGTCAAAATATCGGTAGTTTTCCTAGAAAATTCAATGGTTCCTTGTAAGGCCAATCAAACTAGGTCAGATATTTTTTTTATAATTTTACTACGAGTATTAAGGTCCTTGAAAACTTATTTTTTATCAATATAAAACTCATTAGTTTTACTTTTAAAAACATTTATTTATTATAATATCTAAAAGATTCTTAGTTATACCACATATTATCACATAATACTACACTAGCTTATACAATTATTGTGATCAAGTTATTTTCGTTGTTGAGCGAGCCCTGTTCCTAGTAAGGCCATTTAGAAGAGCTTTCCAAAACCCACGTTTATCAGATAGTGATTAACTTTGCAATAAAAATGTGTGTTTAATGCTCAATTTATACAAAGTGTTATTAAAAAATAAGTTTGTTTCATTTATCCAGTAAATAAACAAATTATATATTATAATATTATTATTTTTTGCTATGATCCACCCACCTTAGTAGCAAAGCCTATGAAACATATAGTCGGCCAACGGACGTGACAGCCAGCCCAAGCTGCCATACACTCGCTTGGGAGATTAGTGTATGGTAGCTTGGGCTGTCACGTCCATTAGTTATGATTCATAGGCTTTGGTAGTAGATTTATTTTTCTTTAAATATGCTTATAAATTAACCAGTGACCTAACCAGTGTAGATACTTATGATATTATATCAGTATATAAATAAAATGGATTTGTCTGTTTTTTTTTTTAATTTTTAAATTAACAGCTTTTCACTTAATGCATATAATGAAGGGTACAGGGGCAAAACAAGGAAAGTCATAAAATTATTATTTTTTTAATTTACATTGTAACCTATAATATGTGGCAAAATCTAAATGTTCACATAATTTTAAACTTTTTTAATTTTATGTGACATTCATATTCATATGAAAGTACATACGGTACTTTTATCAAAAAAGAAATTGTTTGTCTGTCTGTTTCTTCTGGCGAATCTCTGAAACCATTGGACCAATTCTAACGGGACTTTCACTCGTAGATGCTAAAGCTAATGTTATAAGAAACTTAAGCTAATACTATTTTATAAGAAAATTATATGTTGGGATATATGTTGGGACATTATTACAAAAGCGCCATCTAGTTTTGTGGTAAACTACGTTGATTATCACAACTGTTTAACTTATTTTAATTTATGCCCAACGATGTGGGCCGGGCTTGTTAGTAAAATATATAATAAATAAATAGTTATATAAAAAAATAAATTAATACAATATAGTTCCGTTTTTGTCCCCCTGCGACTTTCTTGGCTTCACGCTTGGCCAGATTGCTAGACGCTACTGAGCCCCTCCATCACGACAAACTCACGCTGGGGGACGCAACCACACAAGCAAGAACGCAAGCTACGCGACTTGTGTTATGGATAGTAAATAGTTATATATACTACAGTAATAACTTTAAATACATACTTAGGTATATATAAATATTACTCCCACGTTTAGACTACAAACATGCGTGTTTATCAGAAATGAATGCCTCCAGCGGGACTTGAACCCACGACCGCTGGCACAGCAAGACTCTTTCACTACAATCTGGGTCAAACGTCTATCGCCGAACCAGCCGACCGGATTTTGATGAATTTGAGTACACATATAGACAAAAACCCAGAGCAATGTAGTAACCTAGAGGTAACTATATTATGGAAAAGTTTTTGTGACTTAAATACATCAATAACAAGAAATTAACATCAACAGCTACTTCAATATTGATAAATGGGATATTGATTTTTAAAGCCGTAGTTAAGCGCCAAGATCAAATATTATGTCATTAGTAGCACAGTAATGACAGATGACTACAGGTTTATATATAAAAAAAAGATTAAGTAGGTAAGTATATATTTAATAAGTGCTTCGTGAAGCGATTCATTATTACTTACGCTTGTAATAAATTATTCTAGCCTTCTATTTTATTTAAAAAAATAAATATATTAAAATAAAAACGCTTTATTATTATATATTTCCATATTCCCATAATAATTCCGAATTCACATTTAACATTATAAAAACAAGATTTAGTACTATAGTCATATAATGGATTATAAAAACTTGTTTAAGGAGAATTATTTCAACTAGACCTGTTTAGAATATAAAATAAAGAATATTAATATAAAATAATTTTACAGATGAACAGATATATGCAGATAGCACATAATATCCATCATTGATTCTTTATGAAAATGCTCTAACACGCGATCTAAAGTCTGGGTGACTATACTTCGTGCCAAATTGCTAGAGATTAAAGATCATTACCATCCGATTAGAGCAAGCAAACCTTTTTCAAAGTTTTTACAGTAAATGTAAGTGAACTGGTGTGAAATGAGGGTGACAATTTTTATTTAAAGTTTTAAAAGGTACTTTTTTATAAAATGCAGCAGTAGCGCAGTGGTAACGCGCCCGGTATTGGATATCTAGTGAAGCGGGTACACACCTACTCATCTACCTCTTACATATTTGATACTTTAATATAAAATCATTTCTAATATTAATAACGCTTGTGTTAGGTCTAAGGGTGAAGGAGGACATTGTGAGGAAATGTCTGAGAGAATCTTAGTCTTAGAAGTTTTTATCAGGCATGAGAATTGTAGTTGGCCATTATTGCCTGAAATCCCTCTCGTATTGAAGGGAGGTCCATGCCCAGCTGTGGGATGTTAGAAAGACTAAATAGATGAATATTACAAACTTTTAATAAGATGTGTGTGTTGATAATAGATGGTGATATGATTTTTATAACTGTCTATTTTAAGATATGAACTCAACAAAAATATTAAAACAGTGACTAGTAGGTACATTATTGATACAACTGGATGAATTGAAATCAATTAAAAATGATATAAATTTTAATTTTCTGCGTTGCAGCATACCTACATCCATCTATACTAATATTATAAAGTGGAAAGATTTGTATTTTTGTATGTAACGAGTAAACTCAAAAACTACTGAACTGATTTAAATGAAATTTGGTACATAGATAGTCTAGAGCCTGAGAAAGTACATAGGCTACTTCTTAAAGGGGAAGAAGGGCTGTAAAGGGTTCAAATAGGTTAGGGTCAAAGTTTGTTTGGAAATTACATCATTTATAAAGCTAAAAGCTTGAAACTTATTTTTTAGGCTTTTGAATAATCAAATATAAATAAGTAGACATTCAAAGTTTGTAAAATTTTATGCTAAATGGGATACCTAGTGTGTGATAAATCATTAAATCTCATACTGGTACAAAAGTATCGCTTAATAACTGACTCTCACGGCTCATGCTTGACGTACCTATTCATTCGTGGTTATTAACCTCAAATAATATATAAAAATCTCGTATCACAGTGTTTGTTATCGAACTCCTCCGACACGGCTTTTTGTGTATATTTCTACCATCAATCCCTATTTTTAATAGTGATTAGAACGCGAGAAGAGCCGCGGGAATAGCTAGTATAGTATAAAATTGAATTTATCACCTTTTTGTTTTAAAACCTATTATTTATTTAGTTATTCTTAAATAACAAACTATAACTAACTTAATGAAAATAATTTTCAATAACAAGACAGGAAATCTAAATTATAATCGCAATTAAAAATTAATTAAATAGTAATTCATACGAGTTTCATCATTTTTAACAGCAGTAAATTGTTATTCATTAAATAAAACAAATGTCTATAAAATATTTTAATAATACTGCCTAAATAAGAACTTTTAAATATATAAGACAATATTACAGTTTTAACAGAAAATTTACGCTTAGATTAAAAAGCATACATACCTGAATGACTTGTTGTATGCTTACGGGATAACAAAAGTTTTGTATTTCATCATACTTATCATTTCGAATTTAACCATAGTTAGGTACTTACAATAAGAAATACTCAAAAATTAACGATATAAGATAGGCGTAAGCAGAAATCCGCGAAATATAAATGGTTTGAAGTCGCATTCCTTTCGAATAGTATGCAGTGTGCACTCCATAAAGCTACTTCATTATAGAGTACCATATTGAACAGGAGCAGAGACAGATGCAATAAGTTTGTTTTATTGACGGCCCTTTATTGTACCTTTCTCTTGACTAATTTTGGCCACAGAGACCAATCTCTATAGAACTGTGTAGATATGTAAGAGATATTTTTTGCACAAATGCACACACAGACTCTGCTGATGGGATACTTCGATCGGTCCGGTCTGGTTGTGGTTTGGTGGAACATTATTTCATACAAATATCTAGTTCCGTGATAAGCTAAGAGGCATGAGCCTTGTGTTACGGATAAACAAACAATAATACAAACATATTATAAATATAAACACCCATGACTGGAGTCAAAACATTCAGCTTGGGAATGAAACCACGCTAACTATCCAACTACAAATCCAGGATCTCCAGATTTACGACCATATACTGAAACAACGAAAACATTTGTAAAAAGATGCCTTATTAAAATAGTAGCATTAAAATCAACAATATGGAACAATATGTTGCTAACGGTACAAGAAGCTTGAATGAGAAGATGGGCCATGTAGGGGCCGAGTAGTGGCATGCCTACCATGTGTCAGTGTTATGCAAGAGCTATTAACAATACAGTATAAAATCATTTAAAATTACGCCATACTCATTTAGACGTCCACGTGCTTTGCTTATGGTATGACGAATCGATCGTTTTTTTTACTATTTATGTCATGATATTTCTAACCAATACTATAAATGCATATGATAAATGCATATTGTAAAAAATCATTAAAAATCAGTATGATGGCAAGTAGAACGTAATTATAAACTACGTATTAGTTTATTTTGTAACAAAAAAAAACTCTTGTATTGATCTTATACTTTGATAAGAAGAAAAGAAGAATGAAGTTAAATTTATTAAAAATACTTTTAGCACCAATACGTAAGGTACGATAGTGTATAAATTTTAGATAGCCTTACTTTGTGTGGTTGTCAGTGTGCTTAGGATCCAGATTTTCAAGTCCAGCAATTTAGCGGAACATAATAATATGATGATGATTTTCATACTGTGTATTCATACCACTGACCTCTATAATACCACTGGACTGGCTGTTCCAAGCGTTTGACAGCAATTTTTTTGTGTCCATTTGAAGCGCCCCTAGCGAGAGTCCCGAGAACTAATTTTTACGTATATTGCAAATGACAGCGAGAAGTGTTTGTTTACTGTAAAGTGATTTTGCATTTTCGTTGTTAATATAACATAAGTAGTAATTATGATGATACGGTTATTGATTAATAAAAATAAAAAAATAAAAATCTTTATATCGACATCATTAGTTTTAGTACCACGAACTCTCGCTACGTCCGACAGCGGCGGACAGCGCCAAAATGGCAAATATCAAGCAGCCACAAAAGCACGTTGACAACAGCCAGTCCAGTGGTATTATAGAGGTCAGTGATTCATACATTTCGCAAAATTTTTTTTTCAAAAATGCGTATGGTCACGTTTTCTTATGCTATAACATATCACAGATAAAGTTTATGCAATCCATGCTTATAACACAGCCTATATAAATACAGGAAACTATTTTGACACGTCTATACAGACGTTTAACGTTTTGCCAGTTAGGTGGGCGTGGTTTTTTAGAGTTCTGTGGTCAAGAGTTAGAAGCGAAACCCATTATAAATATCCATTTAGACAGTCCTAGACTAAATGTCTTAAAGTTCCAGTTCCAGGGATAGATGTTAAAGAATCAAAATCTCAAAATTTTTTAAAGTTGACAATATTCCTGTTCTTTGATTGGTTTTGTGCTATTTTCTGAAAAAACGAAGTCATACACAATTTTCAATAATACTTATGTTATTTCAGCATTTGTAAAATATGTGCTGTCAGTAAAAAAAATCTCGATTCACGACACCTCGCACTTGTTCGTTATTATTATTATGTAAATTCACTAGTGGACTGCTTAAACTTAAATCATTAAACTTTATTGTTTTGATTTAAGAATCTAAAAATATGGTTGCTAGGCGGATTTATTTATACAATATAAACATTAAATAAGACAAGAATTTAAACAAGTTTTGCGGTTTCTAAGAATTACTTAAAATATGTGTATACCTAATATAGGCACAACCTATGAATATAAAGGTCAAAATTGTTTGTGTGGTATTTGACATGTTTTATCATTTATAGTTCTACTTAATTATTAGTTATTACTATAGATTTGGAGGTTTTCTAATCAAATAAGCATAATTTTTGAAACTGATACATTCCTATCGCTACTACCCAGGTATAAACCTAGGTAGTAGTAGCAAACAGGTTCGAGCTTTGTGTAGAGCACCTCAAAGATCCTGTTAACATTTATTTAGCCAATTAGGTTCATAATAATGGTCGGTTTTACTAACAGACGGACAAGTAGAAGAATAAAAAGCTAATGAAGGCCAAATTTTTTGAAATCACAGACAAATACT
The DNA here is from genome assembly GCA_951802675.2 of Boloria euphrosyne. Classification (NCBI taxonomy): domain Eukaryota; kingdom Metazoa; phylum Arthropoda; class Insecta; order Lepidoptera; family Nymphalidae; genus Boloria; species Boloria euphrosyne. The sequence continues at coordinate 4,120,529 of OX637879.1, read as the reverse complement.
TCAATTTATGTATCTTTGGATTATACTATGAAGTATATATAGATTAGATATGAATTATTTTATCAGTATGCAAGATTTTCCTTTTCATGTATTATTATATTGTTAATGAAAACTTCGGACTCATGATTAATTAAAAATATGTTATTCAAATAAATAATCTATGACACTTAACAACAAAGTTATGCTAATTATTAGCAACAATATCAATGCATTATAAAACAGCAAACACATAAATGCACAGCTTATCAATTAAACATACCGGCAACGCCTGCTTTCTCTGAAATATCTTCGCCTCACGAACTCCGTTATCAGTGTACCGTATCAGATACGTACTAATATCAGTTTACTGTATTCGAAGGCAACTTGTAAGCTCTTTTGCATCAATTAGTCTAATTATTTCAAATTAAACACTAATTACTCCAAGTGTCGCTCACAACAAGTGTTATTTTCAAATCACACGAAAAATCAAGTTTCAAACGTCAAACTTCCTAATGTTCGACGAAGTACGTCGTGTGCCGGTCGTTATCGCAGTTATACTAACATGAACGGAGGAATTATTTTATACTCACACGTCTATCTTAATGGCTCGACACATAATAGTAACCGCGAAAATAGCCGCCGAAACCGGTCGAATTGTCTGTCTTGATATGGATAGATGTTTTATATTTATTTAGCGTTGCGTAAGCCGAAGCGTTGCTCGAGACTTTCGCCTTAGCACTACCGGTAGGCGCCCACATTCGTTGAGTTGTTCGATGTATTTTCGTCGGCTTGGCTATATTGTTTCTAGTTACTAGTAGTTACTCATACTATACCATAGATGTTCGTAGCCATACGCTAATACAACGATTGTAGTGTCGCTTGGTAGTCTTGATCATTTTTCAATTCTTTTTTTAAATATTAACCGTAAAATACGCAATTAAAATTTTAATCGATACAAATATTTTTATTGATTAATTACTTTCCTCTTATAACGGGACCAAAGAGGGCATTCCCATCACAATAAAACAAATTACTCGCATGTTTAAATCATATAAATTATCAAACCTGTCATATTATACATTCAATTTTTGATTCAGTTACCCTTTTTAAATTAAATTACAAGTAGTTTCAAATTTCTGTTTGCGTTTATTATTAATATTTAAAAGTACATAATATATTAAAATTTAAACTTTGCAGTATACTGCTGTCTGCCAATATTTCTCCAGTCGTTTATAATTAAGAGGATATCATCCCGTAGCTAGATGTTTGGCCTAGAAAATCTATTCTTATCTGTTCTAAGAATATTTTTGTCTGATCTTTTTTAAACAATTTAAAAAAATATCTACTGTAAATGAAAACTGTTACACTATAATTAAAGTATAAATTATAGTTATAAACTAGGATGAAGTATAATTGTATACAATAATTATTAGATTCTATAAATTGCTAGTTCTGACAAAGAATACTTATTTCAACTTTCTTAAGTGGGAAAAAAACAGGAAAATGATTTATGAAAAATCTAAATTGAAAATTCATCTACATTCCTTTTCTTAAGGTAGGTATTTTTGAATGTGTTAAAATTAATAAAATCTGTGTGCCGTTACATGGAATTAAAATTAAGTTCAATTCAAATCAAGTTAATCTGACCCACTTCTGAAATACTCCCATAACAACTGCAATGAAGAAGATTCGGGAAGAAAGTGATGCACAGAACCACTAACATGAGCGTTTGTTGGTGAGTCATTTACGAAACCATAAGACATCATGTGTGGACTTAAAGAAGAGCCTTGAAATTATAGAATTTAGCTTATGGCTGATAAGTTTGAGGCTTTTAGCTATCGATATCAGTAGTTACTTCCCATTATTCCGTGAGCACAAGTTCCGCTACGTCAGTTTGTTCGAAGTTGTGTATCAAGAAACCTGGAGGAGGTTGGAACAAAGTAGACCTATTATTTTCCGATGAAGCTGGAATTTTCGTAAATGGTAGGTATTCATGGTTATTATAGGTAGGTACGTATAGGTATCTATCCTTCATAATTTTACTATGAAAGGTAGATACCTACTCGGATATCAGAGAATGAGTTAAAAATGAAATATTAGGGCAAGTGCAAAATATAAACCGTATTAATTAATTAATTCATTCATGAAAGGGTCAAATAATTTATTTCTTTTTATTTGAAATTAAATAAGAATACTTTAACTGTTATTCGCTAAAAATTCGCAAATACTATGAAATGAACCCGCGTTTACCCGATCAATAAATAAATATTATTTATCACACAATAACAACGGTTACTTATAATAGCAATCTACTGAACAACATTTTTACAAAATTATAAAAACCGTTTAATTTATTTAACTTACGCCTAGCGGATCGGGCCGGGTTTGCTGCTATAAAATAAGTCAATGTTGACAAAGTATCAAGTGGCAGTGGTCGCTTAATCGCTGATAAAGACGAAGCCGAGTACATACAAGGCTACACGCAAGGCTGAAATTATACTGAGGCTTAAAAATACATATTGCTTAAACAATATGTCCCTTATACTGTTTGAATAATAAATTCACATGTATTGATGTTACAAATTGCTTCTACTTTGCTTATTATCAAAAATATCATTTACGTTTATAATACATTGAGAAATAGATAGGTACATCCAAATACACTTCATAGAAATAAAACAAAACCTTTATTAACAAAAAAATTTAAAATATTTTTTTAAGATACGTTATATTTTAAAAAGTATATGAATACAAATACGAGTACGTATACGAGCGGCTCAGCCTCCCTTCGCTTGGATTCGTCAAAGATTTGGCTTCTGTATCGATAATAATAATTTCGATAAGATTTTCCAGAAAATATCTTAGTTAAAATTTTATAATATGTAAGTACCTATAGATTACATTCGGAAATGAAAGGAAGGCCTGAAAATATATTTTGACCCGATTGCTTATACATATTTTATTTAAATATTTCGCGCCTTTATATGAGGCGGTCTCTTTAAGAAACAGGTTACAACAACAATTAAAACACACGGTAACACTTATATATGCGTCAATAATGCGTACACGTGATAGTATGCAATGTTTATTGAGATGAGCTCCGTTGCTTAAGGGACTTCGCACACTGTGGATTTTGCATCACGTGATACTAAGTCGGCTTAATAACTGTGAAAAAGTAAAAATAAATGGAAATACATGAGTACTTAATATTATTAACCATTAAAATTTAATTAATTTGTACTATCTAACCGGATAAAATAAATGTCTGAAGTCTACGAAGGCTTTTATTATAAAAATGAATACTACAGACCGTATATGACATCATACATAATGTAACATAATATATGCAACAGACGTTGTAACACTGTGGACGTCAATAATATCGATCATTGTGGCGGACTTAATTTATTTAATAGTTCGACGGAATAAGAATTAAGAAATGCAATGTCCTCCTGACGGATTTTGGAAAGTGGTTTTGGATGATATTTCGATTTACGAGATGTAAATGAGAGAAGGCGCAGGACCGATTTGATTTGAGGGTATTTTTTTTTATTTTTTTTGTTCTATTCAGAACTAGTTAATATATTATATGTTATAGTTTGTTAGTTTATCATCCGTAGAATTAGTAAATTTCGTAGAGTACTGGTCTATGATTTGTATAATAATACAAAATATAATTTTTTGCTGTCTTTTAGGATAACATAATGTGTATTACTTCTAAAGCCACTAAGAAAAAATTCGGAGCTCTATGTAAATCTCAAAGAATATTTATTATTTAAGTATATTTGTTTATATCCAAAAATACTCAAACTTATACTCTTATTTTTTTATGTTGGTGTTCTATTTGTTCTATTTTTGGTGAGAATATAAAGTAACTGTGGTACTTATATTGTATAGTACACTAATTTAAATTTCATCTAGGTACACCAATCTAATTATATCCACGTACGAATATTTTCGGAGTGTAATGGCATGCATGGACGTTGCTGAATTATTTAAAAAAAAGTGAGAAATCTGTGATTGAAATCTGAAATTGTGAAATTTGTCTAAAATTTTAAAATATCGCACCGTACAAGGTAACGAATTTTAATTGATTTTAGTTTCAATTGGTGTAGATATGACAAACAACATATCATGATGTCATTGAAAATAAAACACATATTTTCCACACTAGCAAAGGTTCACAGGAAAGTATACACGCGACCACTTCTAATAAATGAGTTATGCATGTGGGTCAGATTATAATCAGTACGGCGAACTGACCGTTTTAAACCCTTAATTACATGCTATATTTTTTACAAAATAGTTCACGCAAAGGACAAGGAAAACAATACTATTTTATAGCTATCTATAACCTATATGCATCTACAATATACATATGATATTATGGCGATGGGGTCACGTAGGAGAGCTTTACGACAGCTTTTTAAGAGATTTACTCTTAACTGGTGTATAAAAATCCATCGAGGCATGTTTTAATTCTGAGATTCTCAAAGTTTATTCACAAAAAAATATAGGTACGTATTATAACAAATAGACTAGAAGAAGAAGTTCTAAATATAAAAATAACTGTCTTTTCGGTTTTTTTTTCTGTAAAGCATTCGAAACGTCGGGAACCAAAAATCAAAATAAAAAATTCGTAAAGATTTTTTGTTTCATTTATAATGTCGAATATTCGCGTAAACCTAAGTATTATTCTAAATGTCTCTCCCGTAAACATGTTTGTTATAAACCAATAACGACAAGGAAGTAAAATAAACCAAAGTAATCCAAAACAAAAAATGTTTTTACTGATTCATTTGAAATAGGTACAGAGAGGAGAGAAGAATCTTGGAGACAATAAAATGTCGATAATCATCGATGTCACGTTTGGTGCAGTATTAGTGACTCTACTTGCTGCGCCAGCGGTCGCGGGTTCGAGTCCTGCTGGGGGCATTATTTCTTGAGCACGAATGTTAGTACTTCAGTCATGGGTGTTCATTTTTATCAACTATCTGGTATCTATAACACAAGGCTAGCTTACCACGCAACAAGATTGTGATGTGTGTAATAATGTCCCAATATAAATAAATAAAATAAAAATAAAAATAGTTTTATTTATAATATATTTAAAAAAATCATAAAAACCGGTTGAGATTAAGACACTATGTACACGGTGTCTAAACCGGCTTTGAGGATTTAGCACCCGGTCATTGCTTCCGACCGACCCGACCGATTAGTTATAGCGTGATTATGGGTCGTTCCGCCGAACTATTCCGTACGAGAATGCATTAGTAATAATCCGTTCGTCATATAGATTCGTCTTTTCTCCAAAACAATCACAGAAACCAAATTTACGCACCTAAAAATAAATATTTTTATTAGATATTAAAGTTATTATTTGTTTCACATGCATAATAAATAACAGTATGGATTAATTTTGCACCTCCCCGTCATCATACGTTTACGGGCGTCTTATGCTTTGAAAACCCCTAACAACTTAACTAAATGACATAAAAGCCGAGACCCTTCGGCATTCCATAACTATGTCATGATTATTGCGTATGCATAATTATTAAGTAAGTACCATTTATAAAAAACTACACTATTATATATTTTTTAAAATTAATTTTATTGAAAGTTACTAATTTTGATAATTTATATAAAAAATGTAACAATTTAGCAGCAATGGATAAAATATTCTTAAGTAACATCATATGTATACATACAAAAAAAAACCATTGAGGTGGCACACTTATTGAGTACTTCTTCCTTTTTCTGCTATCGAAAATAGAAAATAATTATTAATTATCTACGAACACTTAAAATATTGGAGCCATTTCAGCCAAATTAGCCGAATGAGTCAAGCATTCTCCCAGTAATCGGTGAACATTAAAAATACAAAATACCTTAAAATATATACAAAATAACATAGAACTTCCACATTTTTGAAAGTCGGTTAAAATATCGATTACATAAATACTATATTATAAGATTACTTAATATAGGGACCGGTAGTACTATCAATATCCTTTGTTCAAAAACTTAATTGAAATCTTCATATAAAACTAGTCTGCACTTCTGGGAAGTTCACTTTCGATTGTTGGCGTCGACCTGTCTGTTAGACTAGCACCGTCACCCTATTAGTGAAAGTGTATACATTTAGAGGTCACGTTCATTTTGATTAATGATTTTTTTCTTATTAGATTCCATTTTGTATAAACAATGTCGTAATAAAATACTTACGGTCATTGACCCAAAGATGCACCTTTTGTTACTTTTGTAGATACACCTGTTTATGGGGAGAGATAATGTGTATAGGCCCTAAAAGTCCATGTAACATTTTTGTGTTTTTTCTATTGCTTTAATATTTTTTTACCTAAACTCGATACTAAACTTCTTATTTTAGCACCGTCTATGGAAGGAAATATTTTATACTTTGTTAATTTAGCTCCATTAAAATTAAATTTCTTATATCCATATTACAAAATGTATTAAATATAATTCTAAATTAAATATAATATAATTACTTACATTAATAAATGATGAAAAAAATATAAATTGTGTTTATAATAAAGCAACCAATTGACAATCTAAGTATGACAAACTTAATCTAAGCCAAGTCCGACATTTAATGGGTACCATCACACCAAGTAGTTATTTAAAAGTTAATGAATGAATTGCTACGTTGTGTTCAATGACATCATTACAGGAAGAACTGAGGTTTAAATTAGAGACAAAAAATCAATAACGGATTTAGTTTTTCATTGCGCAAATTATGTGATTTCCGCTAGCGGCCTCTTTGAGCTTTTATATTGCGGCGAATATTCAAAACAATGACACACTGCGCATTCGTACCTCAATTGATTACGAATGAGGCCTTCTATTTATAGCTAAATACTTCGTAACCTATAACAGGCACTTACTTATTATATTTTAATGTGAAATTGTCGTTGCACAGTGCTTTTGGCTTCTAACGAAAGTTTTGTAATAAAAAGGAAAAATAGAGTCTGAAAATAAGCATGAAATAATAATTGTGATTTATAAAATTGTATATAAGTTCGGAAAGTTCGAAGAATTTTAATTAATATTCGTAGTTATTTTGCACAGGAACCTAATCTTACGAAGAACTAATAGAGCACACAAGTACTTACTAGAATATATTATATAATCAAAAGTGTGCATTGATATGGCATTAAATAAGTTTCTTTGATGAAAATATTCATATTAAATACAAACATTTATCAAATAATATATTTTCAAATATTCAATCAAAATATTTTAAATATTTTTATTGAATTACTGACGTACGTTTCATTATTCTCGCACAGCTATCGATGCGATATCGAAGGTTGAAACTTGAAACAATTGCTTTTAGCCCATGATTGAAATAGTTGCAGAGATAATTACGTTACTGCGCAATTTGATTCATAGAAATAAATGGTTTAATTTTGTAGTAGATGGGGTACCTACATGTTATGATTCTCTCATTTTGCCATTTTGTTTTCGAACGTCTTTCATCTCCCGCCGCCATAGCTATAGTAACGCCCCATCGCCTGCACCAATGCGCGTGCGCACGTAATGACATGCAAAATTACCCCTCGGCATTCCAGCAAATTATGGCAAGCCACATAAGTGGGCATATAATGTATACCTTTTGCTGTACATAAAATATTGTAGACATTTATTTAATTTCTACTTTTTCCTATGCTATTTTGATTTCTTTAAATTTATTTGCATCTGAATGTATTTTTACGTATTTTTAAAAGTTTGTATTTTTTAATATTACTTTATTATATGAATTGTACTATGTGAAATAAATGTATTATGATTTAGTTCGATAATTTTACCTGTAACTAACATATGCAGTATACGATGCGAAGCTCATTAGTAGCTTCATCTTGGTCCCTGCGGCAAATTGTTTCGTAATTTCGTCCACAAATGACACAAATTACAAGTATCGACAGTCGGAATGTCATTTTATAAATTACAGCTATTATAAGATTTTCATGATTGGTTCTATCACGCAAAGACAGGTATGTTGCTAGATTCTTGTATGCCTTTTGGTTTGTGATGTATGTTATTTGACACGATTTTTTTATTTGCATAAGGTTAGTACCTACTTAGCATATTTTGTCGATATTTTTATTATTATTTAATATGTTGGTTTAATATTCCCTGACGTAATTATATTACTAAAGACGAGTTATATTGAAAGTAGGTAGGTAAGTGTATATGGACAAGTTTTCAAGACAATCAGATCAGGAAAACATGATATTTCACAATTTACGTTAATATGTAGCCACTGTCTTATAACTATTATAACTATTACTGAAGTAACTACTTATTATTATCTAATACCCATCTATATCATTAACACATTGTCAATTTATTTTAAGTAAAAACCAGTTTTTGGTAGAAATTTAGAAGTAAAATTATTATTTTATTTTATCATATTGTGCATTAAATTTTTTTGTGCATAAATCTTATATATTCTGCCATCTATTGGTGAGTAGCAACATTAATTTACCAACCTATTGTATATACCATACCATTATTTTTTAATAAAAAAGTATCTTATTACTTTTCACTATCATTTATTCTTTAAATAAATAAGTAATGTATGATTTTATTATACATAACATAATATACGTATTTTAAATTATAATTTTTGTACAGAGCGCCATCTCTACTTGATTTGGAAAACCAATTCAAAAGTATAATTATGAAATAGTTATATAACTCAAATGTAGATGGCGCTATATTAAAAATTAAACAAAGATTAGCAAATAAAAGTCACAAATAAACCATAAAGCCCGTTTTTCTTTTAGCCGAATGAAGAAAAATAATCAGAGAGCCCTCCAACTAAAGTAATGAAAATAGAAGCAAAAAGCAATACAGGCACATGAAATATGTACATACTTCCAAAAAACAATAACATTGATTGTGATAAATGATAGTACCTAACAATCGCTACAAACTTCTAGAGAGTAGAGTGCCAAGTTTTTCCCAGCATAGAATGCATCAAATGCAAATTCGTTCAATGTCACACGTATGATGTACAATGTAAGATGATTTTTTTTTGTTTTTTTTTACAGTAAAATACAAAACCGTTTTGTTTAAAACGATGCCTGAAAATACTGTTGTATGCATTTGATCTTGTCTGATTAGGTATTTATAGTAAATAAAAACTACCGTTTAGTTTTGAAGCTGAGTTTTCTTAAAAAAAAATTATCTTACACTACAACTATATATTTTACTACAACTTATCTTATATCTCATTAATATTAGGAGTACCTTTTATATAGCATGATTCTCGTTAGGGTTCCTCTGTGTGCTAGGTTTACAGTATTCTTTTCCACAAGTTCTTGAATCCCTTGTTTCCTTTTTTATTTATTGCTTAAGCTTCAACTTCTTAGCCCTTGTCCTATTGAGCGGACATTTTTCAAACTTAGGAACGAGTATGTTACATAATTGATAATAATATCATTATATGGTATTGTCTTGATTATACGATCATTATAAGGTCTGATACCATTTACCCACAGGACCATAAGCATTTCTAAACTGAACATCCATTTTGCAAGCTGGTTTTTAATAAAAATAACGTTTTAAAATTCTTTTAGTTCAAAAATAAAGGTCTGAGCTATGAATTTCTTGGCGGTTATGCAAAGCAAGAACAAGCAACAAGTTTATAATATTTGTATTACAAGACGTGATAGCACTGTGAAATTGTTTGAAAAATAGTTTACTGCATTTTAAGTCTTATTTTAAACAAATAAGGTTAGTTATCGTGGAAATTGTCATATGTTATGTTTAAAGTGCATCCAAGCACAGTCATGCAGTTGAGTTACCTGGCATAATTGAATCTTGATGACAAGATGAGTCTGGCCAGTGGATAAATTGCTGCCTGACTGCAGCGATCTAATTACACTAGGTACCCTATATCTTCTAACGTAAATCGAAATGTACCTAATTAGGTCAAGTAAACAGAACACAACGAACAAAATGTCCTCAAAATGAAGTGAAATGTCTGTAAAAAATATTTACAAATTAAATATTTTTTTATTAATAAAATTATTCATACTTATAACATATTTAATTTATATGAATATTACCTATGTATTTAACATAATAAGATTTATTATAAATGCGTTAATTTGCGTGGTATGAGACGGATATACCTAAGTATAATGTGATATGGAAAGATGATTGTTTCTCTTTCACGTAAAAACTACTGTATAGATTTTGATAAAACTTTAGAGTAATTCAACTTATACATTAGAGATAAAATCACCGATGATAACACATACTGTTACATGATGATATGTACATAATTTAATTAAGCATGTGGACCCTTGGAATAACGCTAGGTAAGTAAATAATGACGAGTGAAATGTAGGTCTTCGTCTGACACATTATTATATTATCCATTTCATATTACCCAAAAAAATAAATAAAAGGAACGCTATTGAAAATGTATACGTCGATACTGTCATTTTCGTAATCACCACACGATGGACCTCTTTCTGCGGTAAGTAACATTTTCTTGTCTGTTATTTTTATAGATTGGCATACCATAATATTGAATTATTATTTTGTATAACTAGCGATTCACCCTCGCTTCGCTCGGGTTCGTCCCTAGATATAGCGCAGGCGAAGTAAAATAAAAGTTTAAAGTAGCCTAAGTTACTACTTATAACATTAGCTATCTGCAAGTGAAAGTCACGTAAAAATCGGTATAGCCGTTACAGAGATTAGCCGGAACAAACAAACAGACAAACATACAGACAAAAAAAATAAAAATTGTTTTTTTTATGATAGTACCGTATATACTACTTTCAAATGAATTTAGTGAAAAGCTGTTTACTTGAAATTGAAAACTGACACTCAATTTTATTTAGATGTATAGCTAATAGCTATAGATAGTATCTGAATAAAGGCTATAATAAAAACATTATATAACAGCCTTACAGGACGGAGATTAATGAGTTGATAAATACAACGATTCATAGATATCTTATTATGATTTGTAACTGTATTTTCTTTTTCATATTATGTACAATATTCATTATTTCTTTTATTAAGTATCTGCGTTTAGATAATGTATGGTTTAATTATAATTAGGGCGATATTTTTAGAATTCATATTCCTTTTTGTCTAATGACATTTAAAAGTACCCTTATGAGAAAAGGTATGTCAATTAAAAATGTAAAGTGCTTAATTAAATTTCGTACGCTCGTCTGTATTTAATTGTGTGAAATGATAAAAGGATTAGCCGTGTAGTGCCGGCATAGAATAGCACTACCCCCTTTTCTAGCCGAGGGTGTCGTAAAAGGCGACTAAGGCATATATACCGGAGGATGGGCAGCAGCATTTTCCGAGCACACTGGTAACTAACTGCGATCGCCAACCCGCCTGCCAAGCGTGGCGATTATGGCAATTTCCCCCCAAAATGAACAACACACAGGACCGGCCCCCAGTACCCGGCAGCCCCGCTATTCCTGGTCATGGTAGCGACCTAGGTTACGGTGGGGCAGGGGGTGCTAAGAATCTCCGGATGAGATCGGGCTACCATAAACGACGACTCGACCTGGCAACACTAAACACGCGCACACTGCGAAATGACGAGAAAATTGCTGAACTTGAGGAAGAATTGAGCAGGTTACGATGGGATATTGTAGGATTATCGGAGGTTCGAAGAGAGGGCGAGAACTCGATAACACTTAAATCTGGTAACCTGCTCTATTTCCGGGAGGGCGACCAACTGTCCCAGGGTGGTGTCGGGTTTATTGTCCACAAGTCTATCGTGAACAACGTGGTAAAGATCGGGAGCGTGTCGACCAGGGTGGCGTACCTTGTCCTGCGGATAACTAAACGTTATTCCTTGAAATTAGTTCAAGTGTACGCGCCGACCTCAACACATTCCGACGAGGAGGTGGAGTCTATGTATGAGGACATTAGTAGAGCCATGCATAGCTCCAAAACCCACTTTACCATTGTCCTGGGAGACTTCAACGCGAAACTGGGCAAACGAGAAGGCGATGAGCTGAGAGTGGGGCAATTTGGATTTGGAAATCGAAACCGTCGGGGTCATTTACTAGCACGTTTTATGGAGAAGGAGGGACTCTATATGATGAACTCCTTTTTCAAAAAACGAAACCACAGGAAGTGGACGTGGATGAGCCCTGATGGTGCAATTAAAAACGAGATAGACTTCATCATGTCAACGAGAAAGCAAATATTCAGCGATGTCTCTGTGATCAATACCTTTAAAACCGGGAGCGATCACCGACTTGTCAGAGGTACACTGAATATTAGCGTAAGGCTCGAACGATCTCGACTGATGAAGTCCACACTCCGACCAGCGCTATACCAAATCCAAAACCCCGAGAGCTTTCAGTTGGAACTAAAAAACCGTTTCGATTGCCTAGAAAGCGATGTGGACTCTTATAATGATGGGTTTGTGGAAGCTGTCCAATCAACTGGGTCTAAGCACTTGAGATGTTCCTCTAGAAATAGACCCAAAAAGATCTCCGATCCTACGCTCAAGCTCATTAAGGAAAGGAGAGAGATGATCTTGCACTCGTCGGATGACGCATGCAAGTACCGGCAACTTAATAGACAGATTTCGAAATCCCTACGACGTGACCTTCGCAACTATAATACCGAGCGTATTATAGATGCAATAGAGCAAAACAAAGGCTCCAAAGTTTTTGCGAGAAATCTGTCTATTGGAAAAAGCCGGCTCATTAAGCTCAAAACGGATGACGGTAGGATCGTCTCATCTAATCCTGAGCTTATGAGAGAGATCGAGAGATTTTATGGGCAGCTATACTCATCAACACGACAACCCATCAGTCTGGACAACGACCCGAGGGCCAGACTAACCCGACACTATTCCGAAGAGATCCCGGACGTCAGCCTGAGCGAGATTAGAATGGCTCTCAAACAGCTTAAGAACAACAAAGCAGCGGGTGCAGATGGAATTACGGCCGAACTTCTAAAGGCGGGTGGAGAACCGATCCTTAGGGCCCTTCAGAAGCTTTTTAATTCCGTCATATGCAAAGGCAAAACCCCACGAGCATGGAGCAGAAGCGTTGTGGTACTGTTCTTTAAAAAAGGAGATACTGCCCTTTTAAAGAACTACAGACCCATAGCGCTTCTGAGCCATGTTTACAAGCTGTTTTCGAGAGTCATTACGAACCGTCTTGAAAGCAGGTTTGACGACTTCCAGCCTCCCGAACAAGCTGGCTTCCGCAGAGGCTTTAGTACCGTAGACCACATTCATACGCTGCGGCAGGTTATACAGAAGACCGAGGAGTATAACTTGCCTCTTTGCTTGGCGTTTGTGGACTACGAAAAAGCCTTTGATTCGATCGAGACCTGGGCTGTGCTTCAGTCTCTCCAAAGGTGCCAAATTGACCACCGGTACGTCGAAGTGTTGAAGTGTCTGTACGAAAACGCCACTATGTCAGTCCGACTTCAGGATCAGGACTCGAGACCGATCCAACTGCAGCGAGGAGTACGACAAGGCGATGTCATCTCGCCGAAATTGTTTACCGCTGCGTTGGAAGATGTCTTCAAGCTCCTGGACTGGGACGGACTGGGCATCAATATCAACGGCGAGTACATCACTCACCTTCGATTTGCCGACGATGTTGTGGTTATGGCTGAGACCATGGAGGACCTTAGCAAAATGCTCAATGACCTCTATAGAGTCTCCGAACGAGTTGGTCTAAAAATCAACATGGACAAGACGAAAATTATGTCAAACGTCCATGTTGCTACCACTCCAGTTTTTATCGGTGACTCTATGATCGAAGTTGTTGACGAGTATGTATACCTAGGACAAACTGTCCAATTAGGTAGGTCCAACTTCGAGAAAGAGGTCAATCGGAGGATCAAACTCGGATGGGCAGCGTTCGGGAAGCTACGTAACATTTTCTCGTCTCCAATACCGCAGTGTCTCAAGACAAAAGTCTTCGACCAGTGTGTGTTGCCAGTGATAACATACGGCACAGAAACGTGGCCGCTCACGATGGGCCTCATAAGAAGGCTCAAGGTCACACAGAGAGCAATGGAGAGGGCTATGCTCGGGGTTTCCCTGCGAGATCGACTCAGAAATGAGGAGATACGCAGAAGGACCAAAGTCACCGACATAGCCCGCCGAATAGCCAAACTCAAGTGGCAATGGGCGGGGCACATCGCTCGCAGAACGGATGATCGATGGGGACGAAAAGTTCTCGAGTGGCGGCCACGTACCGGAAGGCGAAACGTGGGTAGGCCTCCCGCAAGGTGGACCGATGACTTGGTCAAAGTCGCTGGAACCCACTGGATGCGGAGGGCGCAAGACCGGTCGTCGTGGAGATCTTTGGGGGAGGCCTATGTCCAGCAGTGGACGTGTTTTGGCTGAGATGGAGATGGATAAAAGGATTCCAGGAAACATAAAACGACTATGGTACGTTGTAGGCACTGTATGGAAGGACAGAAGTAATAAAAAAAAAGTTAAAAAACTATAACCCGTCTGTTGATTTCCGGGGACTTCCACAGGTTAAAATGAGACACCAGAGTTCAGAAATCTTCCAGGCTTTATTTCCTCTTCTTATTTCTAGTCGTATGAAACCGAATGTAATGAACGGAATGCCAACTCGTTTCAAGATGCGTAGGTCCGTAGCTTTGAGCAATACCTTAACGAGAGCCGCTGCATTTTGACACGAGTTTTACAATAATTTTCACTATCGTATTACGATATTTTCGCGTCTAGCGCCTAAATTATAAAAGTTACAGTCTCTAAAGTTTTACATAAATATAGATTTTAACGTGTTCTATCTATATACATTAATTTTACATAAGCTACTTACACTTAGGTGCAAAACTGTCCCAACCATACATGAAAATCGTATTTTTCGTAAAAAAAAGAAGTGAAATAATTATTCAAAACTTTAACTATATTTTTACAATAGCAGACATGACACAAAGTAAGAAAATGAAAAATTAAATTGTTACATCTCTATTATGTATTCATAAACACAAAATAATATTGGGACACTTTTGCACCGCATTGGAAAAAATAAAAATTCGAAGCTGTAATGTTTAGTCCGAAGACCTCTTGCTCTTATCACTTCTGCCAATCTCTTGGGCATACTTCTAACAAGTTTTAAGCAATAGTCAAGAGAAATTTTATATTGTTCTCGTACTTGTTTCCATATAATATTGACATCAGTCAACCATCATCAGATGGTCGTGAGTCATAACCCCTTAGTAAAGTATTATTCAAGTCTATCCTTAAATTTTTTATGGCTTTAAGGTCTGTGCTCAGTGCAGGCTACTGCAGCACTTCAAATTCTTGTTTATTTAACCAATTCGAACCAATATTTTCGCGAGTACTTGAGGTCTTTATCATATACTCGACCGGTACTCAACGAGTGATGAGACACCTGACTGCGGGAGAAACAAAATCGGTCTTAAATGCATCAGTACTAGTTTGCAGAGATACTAGTAAAATAGTAAGTAAGTGAATAGAACAATGGGCTTTATATTCGGCTGGCTTTACAGCCGTATAGAGAAAAAGAAGAAGCTTTTACTGTCGAAAAGAAACTAAAAGCTCGTCATAAGTTTGTGAAGAAGTATTAGTCATGGGCAGCCGGTGATTGGAGTCGTGTAAAACAAAGGTTAGCAGATACTCTACAGACAGAAGGCAATGGAATTGGAAGAGAGACGAAGAGAAGAAGAATGTAAAAGATTTCATACAAACAGTGAACCATGGAGGTGAAAATGTCAAAATTTTGAGCTGCGTGGCTGACAGAACTGGATCTGTTGGAAGATTTAACGACATAATGAAAAAAGAATTGTATCTCAATATTATGGATACAAATTTGACAGAAACTATCGAAAATATGCCGCTACTTGAAAAAAAATACTTTTTCAACACAATAAAGACCTCAAGCATTCGCGAAAAAATTGGTTCGAATTGGTTGAATAAGCCAGAATTTGAAGTGCTGCAGTAGCCTGCACTGAGCACAGACCTTAAAGCCATAAAAAATTTAAGGATAGACTTGAATAATACTTTACTAAGGGATTATGACTCACCACCATCTGATGATGGTTGACTGATGTCAATATTTTAATGAAACGAGTACGAGAACAATATAAAATTTCTCTTGACTATTGCTTAAAACTTGTTAGAAGTATGCCGAAGAGATTGGCAGAAGTGATGAGAGCAAAAGGTCTTCGGACTAAACATTACAGCTTCGAATTTTTATTTTTTCCAATGCGGTGCAAAAGTGTCCCAATATTATTTTGTGTTTATGAATACATAATAGAGATGTAACAATTTAATTTTTCATTTTCTTACTTTGTGTCATGTCTGCTATTGTAAAAATATAGTTAAAGTTTTGAATAATTATTTCACTTCTTTTTTTTACGAAAAATACGATTTTCATGTATGGTTGGGACAGTTTTGCACCTAAGTATATATACTTTTTAAGATATTTGTACATTTCTTTGAAAAAGGGACAAGATTCGGTACTTGCCGTGGCAATTTCTCTCAATTACATAGACTTATACTTATCCTAACTTATTTTTCTATGCTTACCTACTTACTATCTAAAGGAAACACGAAATTTCAAACTTTATTCACTAGAATAGTAAATTAAAATATATAAATAAAGAAAATAACAAATATCAAAGTACAAAGCTTAGCCTATGTTCTGTCCTACTCTAATGCTTATATCTACGTATTTCGCCATCTCGCTCGCGCCGGCCGTGGTAGTTTATCGTACTTGTGGCGTTTTCTCGCTGTCTGCAACAGTCTCCCCTCGACGAAGACCAGCCGTAGTCCCATTTTCTCCAGCAGCAGCGAGCTTCTGATCCTTCTCTCCATCCACCCGTAGCACGGCGAGTCGTGAAGTCGGTCTTCTGAAGATTCCTCCTTGCGTGCGGACGTCAGCACTTCGCACGCCTCCATCTGGTCCCGGGTACACGCGCTCGACGACTCCCCTCGGCCAGGTGTTGCGAGGGAGTGTGGAGTCGACCACGACCACCAGGTCTCCCTCAGCCAGGACGCGCTCGTTCCTTGCGACGTCTCTCCTCGGCACCAACGTCGGCAGGTATTCCTTGAGCCATCGGCGCCAGAATTCATCGGCCAATGCTTGCGACGCTCGCCAGGCTCTCTTGTCGGTGACTTCGCAGGGTCCGGTGGTGGGCAGGCCCGTGGACGAGCCGATCAGGAAGTGGTTCGGTGTGAGCACCTCGGGATCGTTGTGATCGACCGAGACGTGCGTGAGTGGCCGGGCATTAATGGAGTACTCCGCTTCCACCAAGAGCGTCTGGAGAACTTCTTCCTTCGGAGACTTTTGGTTGAGGACCGCTTCCAGCGCGACCTTCACCGATCGAACTAGTCTCTCCCAAGCTCCTCCCTGGTTCGGTGCTCCTGGCGGGATGTATTTCCATTTTAAGTGATGCTGCAGCCCCAGGTCTTGCAGGGCTGGTAGCCACTCCTTGTATGCCGTCTTCAGCTTGACGTCTGCGCCGCGGAAGTTCGTCGCGTTGTCGCTAAACATGATGGCTGGCCATCCTCTTCTTGCAGCCATCCTTCTCATCGCCATCAGCGCAGAGTCTGTAGATAATGAAGCCACTGTTTCGATGTGGACTGCTCGTGTGGTCATGCACGTGAAGAGGGCTCCCCATCGTTTTTCATGTCTTCGCCCAATGGTCACGTTCATAGGACCAAAATAGTCCAGCCCGCAGTTGCTGAAGGGTCTCAAGTATGCCCCAAGTCGCTCCTTCGGGAGATTGCCCACGATCGGCGGTCTCGGATGGGCTCGTCGTACTCTGCAGAGGGCGCACCGACTCATCGCTGCTTTCACCGCTGGTCTTATTTTCAGGATCCAATGTTTCTGTCTCAGGTCGTTCACGACCCGTTCCTGGTTCGCGTGACCAGCTGCCTCATGTTCCTTGGTGATCAGCAGCATGACGTAGTGATGTCTCCCGTCTAGGATGGCCGGTCTCTTCATCTCCGATGGCACGTCCGCAGCCCCGATCCTCCCACGCAGCCGCAGCACTCCGTCTTCAAGCACTGGATCCAGCTTGCGTAGTGGGCTTGACTGCGGTAACGGTTTCCCTCTGGACAGCAGGTCTATTTCGTTTTGGAAGCTGTCCTGTTGGGCCTTCCGGAACCAAAGATCTTCAGCTCTCTTCAAGTGCTCCACGTCCAGCTTCTCAATTTTTTTGTTCTGGCCTTTTCTTTTACAGTAGTCTGCAAATTGCAGCACCCGGGCCGTCGTTCTGATCAAGCGCTGCCACTTTGAGAATCTCTTGACATCTGGCAAGCCTCGATCGTCGATGGCAGCCTTCCCCACGTGCAGCACCAACTTCTCCTGGGGATAGTAGTCTTCCAGGCATTCTGGGGTCTGTGGCCACTCCCTCTTTGGTTTCCTCAAGAATGTCGGCCCGTTGAACCATCGGTCATCATTCCTCGGAACGTAACCTGGTCGAGTAGCGAGGTCGGCGACGTTTTCATCCGTTGGAATCCATCTCCATTGTCTCTCCGACGTCAGCTCTGCGATCTCCCCAAGGCGATGAGCTACAAAGGGTGTGTAGCGGCGGCTACCATTCTGGATCCAGTGGAGTACGGTCTGTGAGTCCGACCAGTACCAGGTTTCCGTGACGTCCCATCGGTGTTCCTTCCTTATCGTCTTGGCGAGTCTTGCTCCGATGAGGGCGGCTTGCAACTCCATCCGAGGAATTGTCACGGCTCTGAGTGGTGCCACTTTAGCCTTGGCCCCAGCCAAGACCACATTCGTTTCCCCATCTTCGGTTTCCAGCCTCCAATATGCAGCCGCGGCGAAGGCCTCTTCGCTCGCATCGCAGAAGATGTGTAGCTGCCTATTGGTTACGCTCCTCCCCTCGTAGCATCTTGGAAGGCGTAAGGTCTTGATATTTTCAAGCTTCGCTAGCCAGGTGATGAATGACTCGGCGACGTCCGTTGGGATTGGCTCGTCCCAGTCTATCTTTCTTCTCCACAAGTGTTGAAGAGCCACCTTTGCTGTGATGGTGTAACAGCTGAGCAGTCCCAGTGGATCGAAGATGCTCATGACGGTGCTCAGAGCTTCCCTCTTTGTTGGCGGTCGCTTCAGGCTCTTCACTTCTTCTGTCACCCTGTTCAGCGAAGTGTTGAAGGTAAGTACGTCGTCTTTGGCGTTCCATAGTAGCCCCAAAGTCTTCTCGAACTTCTCGTCGTTCGCCAGAGGTTGTGTTGGATCTTCAGCCTTAAGTTCTTGTGGGATTTCTAGTAGTGCAAATTCAGAGTTGCTGTTCCATCCTCTCAGCACGAATCCCGCTTGTTGATGCACGTAGTCCACTTGCTGGACAGTTTCTTTTGCTTCATCTTCATTTTCAAAGCTGTCCACGTAGTCATCCATGTAGTGGGCTTCCGTGATGGCTTGCAGGGCCTTCGAGTGAGTTGCAGCGTGCTCTCTCGCATTCTTGTTTCTCACGCTGTGCGCCAGGAAAGGAGAACATGACGCTCCGAAGATCATTGAGGTCATCTTGTACTTGCGAGGTGCTTCATCTTCTTCGTTTCTCCACAGGAACATTTGAGCTGGCTGATCCTCTTTTCTGATTTTCACACGAAGAAACATTTCTTGAATGTCTGCTGTGACCGCGATGACTCCTTCCCGGAACCTGAATAGTACTCCCTGCAGTGATTGCAGCAGGTCCGGACCTTCCAGCAGGTAGTCATTGAGGCTTCTCCCTTGTGACTTCGCAGCAGCGTCGAAGACCAGTCGAATCTTCCCGGGCTTATTAATGTTCTTCACCGGGAAGTGTGGCAGGTACCACGCGACAGGACTGCTGTCTTCTCTTCCATTGCACTTCTCTGCGTAGTTTTTTCTCAGCAGGTTTTCAATTTGTTCCTTGTATTGCTTCATTTCATCGGGGCATTTCTTAAGCTTTTGTTCTAAGTTGTTCAGCCTTCTCATAGCTGTGTTGTAGCTGGCGGGAAGCTTGGTATCTTCATGACGCCAGGTGAGTCCAACTTCGTAGCGTCCATCTTCCATTTTCTTTGCCGTCTTCTCGAAGATGTCTTGCGCGCGCTGATCTTCAGATCTGATCTTTACTTTCGTTGAGACTCCCAGGGCGTCGATGTCGAAGTGTTGCTTGACCATTTCTTCAATTTTCTGGTCTTGACTGGTGGTGATGTGTAGGATTTCTTCTGGTCCCTCGGTAATGATTCTCCTTGGGACCGCTCCATGGATCACCCACCCGAGCTTCGTCTTGGATGCAGCTAACTCTCCCTTTTTGCCTGTTCTGATTTCTCGGGACACGATCAGCTCCCAATTGTCTGTCCCTATTAAGAGCTGGGGTCTTCCTCGCGAGTAGCAGAGTTCTTCCTTGCTTAGATCCTCAAGGTGTTTCTTCCGCAGCAGCTCTGGACCCACGGATTGAGTGGTCAGCTTCAGCTTCCCAACCGTCCTTGCCGCGATGTTGAACTCCTCGCTGCTCTTCCCGCGAATGCCGATCCTCACCAAGCGGCTCTTGTTTTCTTCTCGGCTGGTGTTGATCCCACTCATGCTCATTGGTTTCAGTGGCCTTTTTGCTCCAACTCGTTGTGCGATTTCTTCATCCAGTAGTGTTACTGTAGATCCTTCATCGAACAACGCCAGGGTTTGAGCTTCTCCATTGGGACCGCTGACTGTCACTGGACACATCTTCAGCTTGATGCCTCCTCTCTCCGGGAGTACTGTCGCAGCTACCACTTCTGAGGTGTCCGGTCTTCATTCTCAATCATTGCCACATTTTTGGTCGTGGCTTCAGGCGCTCGAACCAGGTGCAGCATCGCATGGTGTGGTCGCCGGCATTCCCCAATACCACACGTCTTGGCCTTGCAGTACATCTTCCTGTGCCCTTTGGTGAGGCATTTGAAGCAGAGTCCCGATCCTTTGACTTTTCCCCAGCGGTCTTCAGTCTTCATCAGTTTGAACTTGGGGCACCTTGGTACCTCGTGCTCCTTTTCACAGATAAAGCATTTGGTTTCAGCTTCTTTTTCTTTTCGCATTGTCTTCTGCTGAATCTCGTCTGTCGTTGCAGTGAAGACTGTCCTCTTGTTTCTGACGGCTGGTGTCTTGAGGCTGGTCTCTGGTTTCAATGCCTCCTTCTTCCCAGACAATGTTGTTCCGTGCTTCAAGGCCCGTTCAGCATCCTTCATCAGGAACTCAGAAAGCAGGATGATCTCTGGAACGTCTTCGTGCTGGTGGGCATCGGCGTAGTCGTACCACCTGGACTTCTGGTGTGGGCTCAGCTTTTCTAAAACCTCTGCCTTCAGAGCCGGGGCGGCCAGGTGCTCCTTCTTCAACTGCAGTAGCACGGTGACGGCGTTCTGCACTTTGACTGCGAACATATTGAATTCAATCGCTGTCCGTCCCGGCCTAGGCAGGCGCTTCAATTCTTCCAGTGCCTTCGCTATCAGCACTTCCGGTCGGCCGTAGCACTGCTCCAGGGTCTTCATAATCACGTCGGGGTGTGTCATCGTGCTCAGGAGAGACGACACGAGTTTACTCGCCTCCCCTCGTAGACAGTTCCGCAGGCGCGCCAGGTTGTCCCATGGAGTAAGGTTGAACCTCTTCGTGGTGTATTCCATTGCGGCCTTAAACCGCATCCACTCGGTCGGTGCTCCGGAAAATGTTGGCAGGTCTGAAGATTGTTGCGTCGCAGGCCTCTTGTTCATCATCTTCTCAATTGCCTCTGCCAGCTGTTCGAAGTCGGTTCTTCCAGCTGCTGGTGAGCGCCCTCTTCTTCTTTCTTCAAAGTCTTCATGCCGCTTGAACCTTTCCATTGTGGTTTCTTCTCTTCCCGGCATGCAGGCTTCTGGGTTCCGGGTTCTGGGTTCCGGGTCCCGGGTCGCAGGTGTAGGTGGCTGTGGAGGCCTGATGAGATTATTTGTCGTCTCTCTTCCCTCCATACTTCTATCCAGCCAGTCGATGACCCGTCGCGCCACCTGTTTAGGTGGTTCATCTTCCTGGCTGTCGTCGTCATCCAGAGCAGCCACTTCAGCGGCGAGCTTCTTCCTGATCAGCTCTGCTTCTATTTCCAGTTGCTTCTTCCTGATGTCTGCCAATTGTTGCTCCGCTTCATACTGCAGTTTTGCTCTGGTGCTGGCGTTCGATCTACGCGAGCGGACTGAAGGGGCGGATCTGTTCTTTCTTCTTGCTCCGGTTCCCAAGTCTTCCTTCCTCGCGTCGTCAGCTGGCAAAATTTCGTCCGCAGTCCGCCCGAAGGTGCGCCTCTCCATGGCAACACTCGTAACCGCACTCGCACCCACACTCGTATTCACACCCGCCGGGGTGAGGTAGCAGCGGAGTGAGGGGGGTGCGTGCGGGTCCACGAGCTCCGAGGGCACGCTTAGCGTCGGCGGCGTTGGCAGCACATCGTAGCTTCGTAGCCCCGGTCCGATATACCTCTTAGCACCGGGGGGGGCGTCGGTCCCTCCCCCCGCCGCTTCTCCGGACGGGGGGACCCGTAGCTCCGTCGTTGATTCCGTCCTGGTCTCGATTCCCGAGGGGGAGCGGGGGGGTTCGTTGAATATCAGTCTTCCGTCTTCTTTCCCCCCGCCCTGGCTTCTGGTGACCACCATTCTGTTGCTGTCGAAGATCCGGCTCGAAGGACCAAAAAACTGATGATTTCCGGGGACTTCCACAGGTTAAAATGAGACACCAGAGTTCAGAAATCTTCCAGGCTTTATTTCCTCTTCTTATTTCTAGTCGTATGAAACCGAATGTAATGAACGGAATGCCAACTCGTTTCAAGATGCGTAGGTCCGTAGCTTTGAGCAATACCTTAACGAGAGCCGCTGCATTTTGACACGAGTTTTACAATAATTTTCACTATCGTATTACGATATTTTCGCGTCTAGCGCCTAAATTATAAAAGTTACAGTCTCTAAAGTTTTACATAAATATAGATTTTAACGTGTTCTATCTATATACATTAATTTTACATAAGCTACTTATATACTTTTTAAGATATTTGTACATTTCTTTGAAAAAGGGACAAGATTCGGTACTTGCCGTGGCAATTTCTCTCAATTACATAGACTTATACTTATCCTAACTTATTTTTCTATGCTTACCTACTTACTATCTAAAGGAAACACGAAATTTCAAACTTTATTCACTAGAATAGTAAATTAAAATATATAAATAAAGAAAATAACAAATATCAAAGTACAAAGCTTAGCCTATGTTCTGTCCTACTCTAATGCTTATATCTACGTATTTCGCCATCTCGCTCGCGCCGGCCGTGGTAGTTTATCGTACTTGTGGCGTTTTCTCGCTGTCTGCAACACCGTCTATATAAAAAGGGGTCTAAAAATGACGAAACGAAAAAATAATTCAAATGGAAATCTAGAATTGCATAGGTACAAAAATGGTTAAGGTAGAACCGTGGTGTGTGTGAAAAAGTGGGTGCGAACCCACTTTTACCATTTTTAGGTAATCAGGTTATAGTGTTTTAAATTTATTTTTTATTTAATAAGTACTTTTCCGTTTTTCGAGGTCAGAAACTTAGATTTAAATTCCGCCATATAAATTTTTGATGAAATTTGTATAGTCTATGTTACTTGTCCATTATTACGAATCTGACATCTCATTCATTAAAATCGATCTGGTAGATTAGGCGCTATGCTGGAACATAGGTACATATATGTATAGACTTCCAAAATCATTACCCTTCCTTTTGTGTCTTATGAATGAGCATAGTTTGTGGTTGGATCTTTAAAATGTGATATTTTTATAAAATGCTCTTTATGGGATTGTTTTATAAGCTCAAGTTATATCAAGGAAATTTACTTAACTACTTAACAAATTAACGCCGCTTTTAAATTAGAACATAAGCCATATAACAATATTAATACTCGTAGCATCATTTAAAATGTAAATCTACAAAACAATACATACCATAGATTGTTTAATCTCATTCATTCATACGGTTTAACCCGGCTTAAGCGATAGACGCTCTCTAAACAAATCGCTAAGTATTTGTCCCAGGGTGATTACGTTAGAAGTTTCTTACTCTGGCCTGTAACAATTATTTAAATAATCATTTGTTTTTAACTGGCTACCCTTGCTTAAGCAAAATGTCTTCAGTTAAAAAAAACAGATCTCTCTCTCTCTCTCTTTCGTACATTTTTTTGGGTTAAAAAATAACCTTTCTTTTCTATTTTTGTGCTAAATTTTATTTATATCCGCTAGCCGTTCTGACGTAATTAAGTAAACATCGATCCTATAATCAAAATATCCAAACATCTAAGCATTCACATTTATAAAATTAATAAGAAGTTTGATGAATCCATAATAAAATTGAAGCTATTTAATACAATTAATTAATATATAATTAGCTAGTGCTGCTAGCTCTTTATCACGAAAAATATTGTGAAAATATCCTTAGCATTTCTTCCTTTATCCCGCGGCCTTTCTTTTATATAAAAAATTTGGTAATCTAAAAAATCCTTTGTTAATCGGGTCTGAATCTTCAACCCACCAATTAAAACCTATTTTTATTTATTTTTAACATTCCGTTCAGACGTTTCGGAGGAAAATGATCGGTTTCCGTACAAATGAATAACAGGAAAGGTTAATTAAAAATATATTATTTTGATATATCTTTGAATGTTCAATTATAATATAAATAATGGTTTTTACCCAGGTCTAGTATAGCTATAAACGTCTAGATTTCCATCGTAGAAGATAAATAGAACTCACCTGCGCGTTTGACGTTTATTTGCACAACACGTATGCACTGTTAAGGCGAAGTTCAGTTTAACTTTAGAATTATGAGTATACCTAAAAATATAAAAAAAAATCTTATTTTTTGCAGCAATATACTGTTACTTTATTATATCTTTTCCTTCAAAACCCATCTGAAATTCAGGTCTATCTCTCTATAACCTTGGGCTATATATCCATCTTAGTACAAGTTTCATCGCAATGCGCTCGTTCAAACTTTTCAATATAAAGTAGAAACTAACTTACAACCCAAGACAAGATTACTGGTCCAATTAGTACCTATTCACCTAACAATCCTTACTAATATTAGGTTTGTGAAAGTGTATTTGCAGCAACGTAACAAAGGATTTACGTGATTTATTACTATAGAGATAGTTTATGGGCCGGAGAATTAAGCATAGTACTGAGTGCCTTAGACTACATGCACGAAGCTTCAGAAACTGAAATATGGTGAGCATGTGACTTACAGTATATAGTTGCCTATTTGTTCTCAAAAATTTACTTATTTATTACTCGTACCTACTAAATATTCAAATTAATTCACATTTTTCAGCGTGATGGAAAAATAAACATACATACAAGCGATCAATTATATATATTAGTAATTAGTTTTCCATTAATATAAATCAAGAAATTTTGTCCTTGTTATGGTCATAGTGACCTTAAGAAGACCAATATGAGCTTTATGTACGTTTTGTTTACGATCAGTTTATAGCTACGAGTGTTGTACCTACGCCAAATACAGCAATGAGAAAAGCAGCGAGTGAAGTAAGCTATATTTTAAGGTACCACGCTTTTATAGTTTATGGTAGAGGTAATACAAGAAATTTTAAATATTTTACAAATGAAAATTTATTCACTGTCATGAAACTAAAAATAAAATAGTAGATAGGTTCATAGTGGTAGTTTTGATTAGTGCAATGAATCTAAATTTAATACGAATACGAGTGCCTAAATCTGAAAACTTATTTACTTTTAGACATTTCGTAAAGTTTAAAATCTGTTGAAATCCCTATTTTATTTATACTATGCATAGATAGATGTACCTATAGTAAAACTAAAAAGATTGCACTCTTTTGTAGTACCTATACTAAATTAAATGCTTATGACGTTAACGGTTATAGATATCTAGGTTTTACAGGATTAACCTATATTTAAAATAGACGAAAGTTTCTCTGTACGTTTATCGACATGATATTATGTAAGTATACCTGAATTATTAATCCAATTTTGATACAACTTTGCAAACTGTTCGCCCGAAAAAATTCTTCGTTCAAAAACATTTTTTTATTTATATGCTTAACCACAGCACTTTCCAAAAACTTACATCCCCACGAATGCAGACAAGTAAATTAAGGTAAGTTGGTACTACAAGTAAGTTACAAAAATAATACCTAATTTTACTGCTATTTTTATAAATAGCGCCAAATCGGTTATGTAGCATAAATAGGTGCTTAAGAATATGAGAAAATGCATTAAAGCGTAACTGCAGCTCGTGTTATTCAGCGATATTAAATTCAAGCCTGACCGCCTTCTTACCTTCTCTCATTGTACTGGAAAATAACTGCTTAGTACTTAGGTATAAACGAAAATTCTGAAAAATAAACGAATTCGGTATGGTAGATGTATTAAATATTTAATTTATAACTTAAAATTTTATGAATTGAAGTTGATAGACCATTTTATACTAATAACCAATATTTATTGTTAAATTCTCATAGTTAAGATTATAACGACATTTGTAATCCGATATGAAGACAATACCTATTAGTATTGATTATATCAGATACGGTAATCAAACGACGGAAACGACGAATCGGTAGATAAGAGAGTGCCAACATATTATACACAATTTTGTTATACAATTGCCCAACAGCATATACCTAACATCTGTTCCTACGTGAATGGGGTAAAATATACATAGGCACCTTTATCGACATCGAAGGAGCCTTTGACAAAACCAA
Organism: Boloria euphrosyne; assembly: GCA_951802675.2. Taxonomy (NCBI): domain Eukaryota; kingdom Metazoa; phylum Arthropoda; class Insecta; order Lepidoptera; family Nymphalidae; genus Boloria; species Boloria euphrosyne. The sequence goes on along the minus strand of OX637879.1, from coordinate 4,093,825 downwards.
CTTCACCAGCATAAGAGCCGCTCTTAAGAGGCACAACGTGAACCCTGTAGTTACAAACTGGATTCAATATATGCTAGCAAACAGAGTAGTAAGACTGGGAAGCAACAATACCAAAGGAGCCCTTGTTGCCAAAGGTTGCCCCCAGGGGGGAGTACTATCACCCCTCCTATGGAATCTTGTGGTGAACGATCTTATATACTCACTAAACAACCAAAGGTTCTTCACGATTGGCTATGCAGACGACCTAGCCATTCTTGTAACGGGCAAATTTACAAGCACAGTGTGCGAACTGATGCAGACTGCCCTACATATAGTAGAAAAATGGTGTACTGACTACGACTTAACCGTAAACCCACGAAAAACTGAATTAATCATATTCACGAACAAAAGAGCACTAGGCAACTACACTCTTCCAAAACTCTTTAACTCAACCCTACATCTTAGTACAGAGGTAAAGTACCTAGGCATAACCCTGGATAATAAACTAAACTGGTCGAAACACCTAGAAAAAACACTGGATAAGGCGAGCCTCACTTTCTGGCAATGTCGTAGAATGATAGGGAAGACATGGGGCCTGAAACCGAAGGTCACCCTTTGGCTGTACAGCTCGGTCATTAGACCCATGATCAGCTACGGAGCCCTAGTGTGGTGGAAACGCACACTCCTCGCCACAGCACAATCAAAACTTCAAGCATGGCAAAGACTGGTCTGCATGGCGGTAACTGGTTGCATGAGGACCACCCCCACTGCGGCACTAGAAGCTATGTTAAATCTATTACCACTTCACCTGTTCATACAACAGGAAGCTGCGTGTACTGCAGTCAGACTGGATAACCAAAACCTGCTGCATAAAACAGGCACACCCCACACAAGGATCCTATCGGATGTAACCAAAGACATTCCTTTCATGGCAGCACCAAATGATGGCATTGGAATCAAATACATCTTCGATAAAAAATACAAAATACAACTCGAAGAAGAACAACATAAGGAAGTCCATAATGAGGAACTAAACATCTTCACGGATGGCTCCAAAACAAAATCAGGAACAGGATGTGGAATCTTCTCTGAAGACTTACACATCAGAACGCTGGTAAGTGACACGAACCAGGTCACCCTGTAATGGATCAAAGGTCATAGCAACATACACGGTAACGATGAAGCCGATGAGCTAGCAAGAAAAGGCTCAAACTTGATACCAACGGGGCCGGAACCCATTATACCGCTACCTTCTTGCTGGCTCAAAGGCCAAATCCGAGAACGCTCCAAAAAGCAACATCAAAACTTATGGTCTGAACTCAAGGACTGTAAACAGGCGAAGGAATCGCTACCCAGTATAGATGCCAAATTGGCAAATCGCCTGTTAAACCTTGAAAGATCAAAGCTTAAGAAAATAACCGCAGCCCTAACCGGCCACGGACCTTTTAATAAACATCTATTTAACATAGGTATTACTGACAGTCCCCTTTGCAGAGCTTGCTTAGAGACAGAAGAAACGGCTGCACATGTCATCCTTCGATGCACAGGTGTAGCGGCATACCGGGCACAACATCTTGGCACCCCGCGTACACTCCCGGAGGTCTTCAGCAAGACGAAGAGCCTGTTAGGATTCCTGGAGGAACTAGGGTGGCAAGAATAACTAGACAGTTATTCCCACATACGCAAAATAGGCGCTAGACGTCGAGTTGCGGAAATCAGCCCATCGTTAACCATAACCATAACCATAACCATGGGGTAAAATGGCAGAAATAATTAATTAGAAGCCCGACACCGTGATTAGGGTTCATTACATTCCAGTAAAATGAAAATATTATTCAGACTAAAAATTCACTCTCGCTTCGCTCGTGTTAGTCCTTGGAAACGTTTTACCTGATAGTACAGATATCCCACACTTTTCAGTTCAGTTCCCATCATTTTCACACTTTTCAGTAATAGTTATGTTTGTGCTATTCCAGACTATAATCTATTTCTATGCCAAATTTCATCCATATCTGCTTAGCTTTGTAATAATTGAGTAACCAACATCTACCTATTCAACTGCAAAGTTATAGTTAACTTTATAATTAAGAATTATAAGTTGGTATTTCAATCGTATATATTTTTATCGAACAAAATGTAATTTGATTATTATTGAAGTTATAGCAAAGGTTAAACTTTTCTTAGGGGAATAGCTATTTTCGAATTTATCTTTAAAATTTAATCTTTGTAAAGGTCAGAAGCGATGCTAGATAAGTTTTCTTGACCGGGTGAATTAGTACCCAAATTATATATTTTGCGTGTTTGTGATCTTAACCATGATTTTATTATACCATACTTCATAACGATTGAAACTAGAAGAAGTCAAAAGATTTTACTGCACACCCTGTGTATATAATATTCATACATAAATTGAAGTGTCTGTTTTTAATTTCATACCAACAGCTTATCACTAAATGTATATGAAAGTATATACGGTACTTACATTAAAAAAATCAATTTTTTTAATGTAAGTACTTTACACTCGCAGATAGCTAATATTATAAGGAATAACTTAGGCTACTATTATATTTTAAGAAATTTTATTTATTTTAACTAGCGGAACTCGCGGTTTTGCTTGCGCTAATACCTGAGCGGAACGAGGGTTAGTCGCTAGTATATAAATTATTTTTAAAAAAAAAACAAATACTGACTTCCAAACTTAATAAATCTAAACTAAAAAGTAGAAAATAATACTTTTAAGGACTTTGTTAATTTGAGAGTCCATTTGTCGCGCAAATACTTAATGCAAATTTAAGACTTTTTTGGTTTTCTCATGGATGCCATTGTCAGAACTGGAAAATATTAAAATGGGATCACATGGGAAGCACTACCTTTCAAATAAAAAAAGAATCATCAAAATCGGTTCACCCAGTTCAAAGTTATGAGCTAACAAACATAAAAAAAATATACAGACGAATTGATAACCTCCTCCTTTTGGAAGTCGGTTGAAAATACAAAACCTTATTAGATTTTAAGTGCTTTTTTAACTTTTCACGTTGTACATATTTTATACTTATCTTGTTTTAAATGTTATTTCTCATACGCTTATTATTTTTATGTGTACCGTAATAACAACTAAAATGTTTTAGTTTAGTTCAACTTTGCACACACAACATACTTAAGTGTACCACCTACATATGTGTATTGCCACAGAATAGCACCTACATCTACATATTACATACATTATACTTGTAATTTTCACTTGTTCAACTTGTTATGTTCCGTTGTAGACACGAAACCTAAGCTAAACCTTACCTATCTTCATCTTTCTTCTAAACGCTTACTTTCTCTGAAAATTCACATCACACTTGACATATTATGTAAATTTATATAAACACAAGCGAAGCTATAACTTTATCTAATAAAAGGTGAAATACAATTATTGTTTCGTAAAGTTGTTAACATTTAAAAAAATATTAATATTTTTAATTGTAATAGCATAAGTAATTAAAACCCAAATGATGACAATACCTACCTACTATATTTACATAATTTTATTAAGTTTATAAATGTTCTCTATTATCCTGACAGTAATTAAGTTAAATATTTAATTAACCTTAGCAAATATGGCAATATAGCTTTTGTATTTTCGCTTCGTAATATTTAATTAAAATATTTAAACTGTATTAGGCTCGATCCACACTTAAATAGTACCTATAGGATCAATCTTGGTCAGGTCTTGCTCTGATAAAGTCTAGGCTTATACAACAGTTTTTGTTTTTTATTAATAATAATAAATATGATGGGACATTTTTACAACAGCGCCATCTAGTTCCGTGGTAAACTACGAAGCTTATGCTATACACATATATACATTTTTTTATTTTTATAATTTTGCAGTAAATACAAAGCTAATTTTAGTACTTCGAAGTAAAAATTTCGAAATCTGTACGATGGCCAAATCGTGATCTTTGCTAAGTCCTACCATAAATACCTATATTTTATAAATACTTACTACCCATAAGAAAACGCACACGTCTATTGTATTAAATAAAAAATAAAACAGTTTCTTTCCTTACAGGCAACATAGATTTGTACAGATATCAAGTGCGTCGTCATATTTGATTTTATAAGCACCTTTAAATAAGTCTGAGATGTACTAAAATAAATATAGTATGATAACATATTGACGAAAATGAAATAAATTTCGTAATACGTATTTATAATTAAGTCGTAGTTAATAATAATAGAAGAGAAAAATCTGCAATAGAAATTAGATATGTAAAACTTACTTTTGTTCATGCTTCATTAAAACAGCATACATTACCATTTTTGCAGTAAATCCCTACAGGCTTGGAGGATGGGGAAATAAAAAAGTAAAGAAAGCATACGGGGAAATTCTACTGTAATAATGATGATTTTTTGCACAGAAGTAGTAATTTCAATCTATCCTTTTGTACGTTTTAATTCAAATTTATATAAAAAATCGTTTTAAGTGACTGTTGAGTCTATGTATTCAGCCCTTTTTAAGGTTCTTCTGTTGGGCACACGCCGTAGTACAATATGCTGGCCAAGTGCGGGTTGGCGGATTCCACATGTCTTTCTAAAACTCTCTAGACTATCTCAGACATGTAAATTTCTTCACGATGTTTTCCTTCACTACAAGACAAGTTGTAATCGCGTTACAAATGTTTCGCACATGAAAATATCAAAGGGCCAAGGGTTTTAAAATTTTTGCTCGTTTCCCAAGAGAACATTCTACGACTCTATCACTGGGTTACCGCTGCCACAAAGTGACAGTAAAAGTGCTTTGTGATGGTACATTTTTAAACACTTTTTCAGGTATAGGTTACCTACATCGTATTCATGTTATGAAACTTTACCAAAAATCCAAATGTACCCAAAAATCAGGAGTTTCGAATCAATAATTTTTTTGAAAAAAAAATGTAATTAAAAATCATAATCTTAGACATAGGAATTAATGATAATAAAAAAAAAACTAAATACAGTGCAGAATAATGCATCGCGGTAGAAGAGAAATATAATGGGCTCGTGATCAACGAGAAGCTATTTATTTTAATTACTATATGTTATAATATGCAGTGCTTTGATATTATTAATGTGAACCGCAAACAATTAGCATGGTTACTGCGAGGCTGAAACGATTTAATAAATGAATGACTCTCATTTTGAATATTCACACTTAATATACATTCTAAATGCCCTGAATACATTCTGAAATATTTATTACACAGTAATTAATTAAACAAACGGGAATGGACATTTACGATCTAGGTTTCTGATTGTCAATAAACTAGCGAAGAAAGTTAACCTGCAGACCTAATTTGGTTGGAAATTTTTAGATTTTTTGGTCTTATGTCTTGCTAATCTACGAAACGGATGGACTGATTCTGATAGAACTGGTGATGTTATAAGGAGAATTTAAGTTAAAAATTTAAAACTCACCCGAGTGTACCGAGGGTAAGCCTCTAGTATAACATGAAATGGTAAAACAAAAGAAAGAACAATTCTATTGAGTTTGTTTCGCAAACTCTCCTTACTTGTGGGTTTAAAGTATTTCCTTTCCAAGTGCACGGTCGAGAATAACTTAAGGTGTAATAATACCTGTATTTTGTACATATTGTGTTGATTTTACTTCTTAAAGCTCACACAAGGTATAGAATAAAATAATAACAAGTTTTTTTTTCTTATTAGAAAAAAAAAACATAAACAGTAATCGTTTAAAGCCTCAATCGACACTAGAATGTTAATTACTATTATTGTAAGCTCTTACAACCATACTCAGATTGCTTCGGTGCTTTCTTACATAATTGCTTAATCTGTTACAGCTTCTGTAACTCTCCAGCTCTACTGGGATTTCGTTGCGACGTAAAAGATGGACCAATTAAAAACCAAGAAACGAACTCACACTTTTAATACTTAGAATGGATAAAGATAATAATATCCAATATATAATTCTGTTATATATTATTTATTTTTTGTAACTATTTCGATTTGTGTGGCGCTTTGAGTGGTATTAATATTACTTTTCGTTTTCTTTTGTCCTGATTCAAAAGTACCCACTATTAATGTAATACAGCATGGAAATCAAAAAATTGCCCCGATTTAAATCGTTAAGCGATATACATACAGAAATGATTCTTCAATTTTAGTCTAGTTTGAATATGGAGCGACTATTTGTAAGCTGCTTTGAAAACCGCATATAGGTACTCGTATCCGTATATAAATGTATTTGTGAACACAATTAATTAATTATTCGTATATTCCTAGAATTATCTATCTATTTCAAGAGCAAAAGGTAAATAACTGATGGAAAATAAAATGAAAATTGTCACTGTTACGAGAACCAATATTATTTTCTTATAACGAAACCATTGGTAGCAAGTGATATTCAAATCCCAAGATACTTCGTTGAAACTTAGGTAATTTCATCAAACATCTTCCGCAAGTTATTGGCATTCTCTTGACACAAGAAATTTTGAACTATATGGAGTTAGAAATTCTGCATCGTATTTATTATCTTGCCATTGATATTTCACTATCTCTAAATTGTTAAACACTATCTTATTTATAATGTGTTTGTTTTTTTACTTCATTTAAAATTAGCTTAATACTCAGTAATTGTATTTGAGTCGTGTTTTCTTTACACTCCTCAATATAGTAGGCACGTAAAAACTTCTTATAACCTATATACAATGTTTACGACAGATTTTACTCCTTGGGATGATAAAATGAAATAAATCATTATTATTTTTATTTAATCAACATAATCAAAGCCTACTTATTTGTAAAATGGATGTATTTTGGGGGAAATGGAGCATTGATAATATTAATGTCTGTCTAATTAATGAGTTACTGTTCAAATGGGCTGAAATAATAAGTTGAGAAATGAATTATGATTCTATAATGTTTAAAGTGATTGAGTCGCAAAAGGAAAAGAAACTAATTTTAAGAAAACGTTAATTTATCTTATCATTATGATTTTAAAAGAACTCGACATTCGTCTTATGGCTAATAAAAAGCTGATTTTACTAAAACTCTCAAAACTTCGCTAAAAACGTTAGAAATAATTAAATGTATATCAATCAAAACAGAAAGTAATATACGTCAGTTCTGTAATTACCAATTATGCGAGAGCTGAGTCTAAACTATTCGGGTAAAGTCCTTGTTAGTTTCGTGTTTCTCTCTAGATTATCCATCCAGATCCGGATTAGGTACGCTCTGGAAATAGGTATCCTGCAAATAGATTTTAAATATAAGTTCTTAAGCGGCTAGCTTACATTGTTATATTAAAAATAAGTAAATTTTACAAAAGGTATGTTCATAATTTAGCACATCTGACTTTTATTTACAGTACTTACTCGTACATACGTTTGTACGAATTTAATAAAACTAACTTTGTTCCAAGTTATCTCTCGTTTAAAACTACAGGTTTTAGAATGGATGCAACAAAATAGCGGTAGCATTTTAAAAGTAACGACAGTTTTAACTAAAACTGGTGAGACTTTACGACACTGCGTACATTTAGTAAATAAATGTGTACATAGTACTGTAACGTTTGAGGGGAAAATGTGTATAATACTTGTAAGTAATTTATTCTGATATTGCAATATAAGGCATAGGCTGTTTGGAGTGTAGCAGTTGCGTTTTTAGAAAGAAGTAGACCATCTAGTTTTTTGATTAGATGATTTCTTAAAAAAAGGCAAACAATTTTAAAACAATTTTAAATTAGAGAAAGAACGTAATTTAGCACTTTGTAGTTATTTAAAATAATGCTATGTCTTTATTGAATTTCTCTCAATACTGATTGTTCCAATAATATAATTAAAAATATCAAAGGATGCTTGCCTTTCTTTTACAAGGAGTTTCGTGACTGAATGATGATTTTAATTACAGGAGCAAATTAATTACTGCCCGTTTTATTAATAGCGAATGGAAACAATGGAATATACAAATTTAATTCTCGTTTGGAATAATTAATTGAAATATTATTTATTTACATATAAATACTACAGGTGCATATAACACTTAAGGTAAAATCTGCACATTAAATATTTTTTTGAAAGTCTTATTAGAATTTTCATTGGCCATTACTATCGAAGCAGATACCGAATGAAGTTTTAGAAGTTTTTCTGTCTGTATCTAGGTGATCGCAGCACGAGAAAATCACGATACATATAGGATACTTATGGGCGTGGTCGCTTGTTTGTTAAATTATTAGAAGCACAGATAAATAACAGATTAAAATAGTTGAAGTTACAGCACACCAGATATACACAGCAACAGAGTAAGTAGAGAAAGGAAACAATTTACAAGTACTGAAGATGCGAAGACGGAAGATTAAACTAGATAAAATATTTGAAATGAGATTTACTGCGAGAAAATATCACTCTCTAAAGAAATCTAAGCCAACAATTAAAAGGTCAATTATCTAGGTAACGAACACAATCGGAGCAAGGGTGAGTCACCAGTTAATATATAAAGGCTTTAGATTATAGATACATACAAATATGATCACAGATTAAATAACAAAATTGGAAAATTCATACCGATATTTTGTAACGAAAATACTTCACTAGTACAGATTTTCCGGTATTTGCAGTTCGCACTTGTATTTCAAATATCTTTTCCCTTTGCTCATTGTTTTCATGATTGTTAAAAGTGCTAACATTTCTCCCAGCACATTCGCGGTTCGTTTACGCTGTCTCCATATTCTTTATGAAGGGAATATAAATAATTCAAGCCTTTTTTGTATTTATGCCATATAATATTATCAAATTTTTATTATGAAAAATGATCACAATATATTTTTATACTTTCACATCCTCAAAATAAATTCTATATTTATTATAGGTATTTTTTATACATGGCTTCAGAGAAGTAAACAAGAAGCCAAACAATAATGTCTTAAAATAATATAATATAATGTGTTGAAATAATATACAAAATTACAAATGGCAAATTGTATATATTGTACTGAGTGATAAGTAAATAAATGTAAATAAATAAAAATAGCTTTAGGATTATAATCTATTCATATTTTATCCTCTGAAAATATATGGAAAAATCGAGAATGTCGTAAACAACAAATTAGGGTACTATTTTTAACGTACATATTTGTTACGGAGGGCTCTGTCTTTATTAGTCCGAGATCACTGTCTCAATAATCTAATGATATAATCACGGTGAAGACACAGTTGGCGTTTTGGAAGCCTAATTTATTTATTACATACGATCTTGTAAAATAAAGATACCTACAGCCTGAGTATTCGATATTTTTAATTTTATTATTATGTATAATATTTAAATTATGGGACGTGAATACAGTGGTTAAAGGAGTCAACGTCAAAATGTATCAGTTTTCAACCCTAAAAGCAAAAGACGAAGACGTGTTGTGACTTATAAGTGTTACGCGAGTGTCTGCATCTTTAATTTTATTATTTTTTGTTTGAAAGGTGACTTAATCGAGAGTGTTTTTAACTATTAATCACGAAACTCCATTTAGCCGTTTGCAGGTATTGACTTGTTTATAGATGGTAAAAAGATTACTAAGTACTGTTACGTTAGTCGGATGCTGCAGCGCGTTACCTGGAATCTCCAAGATACTCAACTCTTTCTGACATACTGTGCAGAGATATCGTGTTTAGTTTCAACTAATGGCTTCAATGAATTGGTTATTGTTTCGGGGGTTTTACATTTTAAATTTTATTTTGCTTGTTTACGTCGAGTCTAGAATTTCAAATGAACCATTTTAAAATTGTTGTAGTAATAAGCGTACAAAAGAAACTAAAAAGAGATCGTACATCGTAAATACCCCATTTTACAAAAATATTTTACTATGGAACTTAATATCTAGTTGAGTTAATGTCAAGCAATATTTATTATTATTATTCATGTGTTGTAAAATATAATAACAGTATCGTATAAAGCGTTGTGTCGTATGTGGTAAGCTTTATCAACGTCAGTTTCTCGACAAGTAACCTAGTTCAGAACGCCTAGCGCCTGTCTTACAGCATCCGCTGCAAAATTGTTTAAGTCGGGGGAAATGTAATATGTTTGCAGACGATGTTTGATGCAAAAGATATTTTATACAGTTATAAATTTAGACTTACATAATTATATTAAAATAATTTTTGCAATTAATATGTCATGGCATTGCCATGAATTCAAATGCGAAGTTCAATGTTTCAAAATAACACAACTCTAATATCGCACCTCTTTTATTTTCATGTCCGAATCAGTATTATAACCATTACAGTGGAAGGAAAACATCGACTGAGAGATTCTAGCAAGATTTCGAAAGACATGAAATCCATTATGGCTTCTTCCTCCCTTGTATTGGTGGGAGATTAATTCCCAGCATTGGGAAATTATAAAGGCCTGAAACTCGTAAATTAAACAATACATGTTGCAATATAAAATATCCTTTAATGTAACAAATAACAATACAACGTTTTGTTTTTAGTTTCATCATTGTCGATTATTATTAGGTAGTATAAATTTAATATTCTTTAAAAATGCTATAATAACGTCTACGACTTGAAAGCGAAAGCAATAAATAAGCAAAGGAAATATATATAAATACCTGATTATTATTTGTTAAGGTAAATACACTTTGTTTAAAAGGGGAACGGCAAAGTTGTATAAGCGGATCAGAAGTCGACATATGGCAGACAGCACCTGTGGAAAATGTTTTGAAGAATACTTTCGAGCAAATTTGGGAATTCGAACTGAATTTTTAGCATAAGTGCTTTATTTATTTTACTTAACGTACTTAAATAATAATAATTACTCATATATGTATTCATACCACTTCGTTTCCGTACTTAATATTGAGAAATATAAGCATTTTTACCTGCTTTTTACTTTTAAAAGAAATCGTACAACTGTAAATAGTATAAGTAATTTTCCCAACGAAATCTTTTGAAGTATTTCTATTCATTTTTGAGATATTTTCATAAATTCCAACATCTTGATATATTTTTCAATTTTTCCAAGCGAGTTTGAATCAAATCGGATAAGCCGGGTTTCTCAATAAAAGCTGCTAGTTCAATAAATAAAATCTCCAGCTAACCGTGAAACACATTTGTGACCGGAAAAATATAATATTTCTTCAAAAAGAATCAATAACTATACTATGAAAAGTTATAAAATAATTTAGTAAGTAAGCAAGTAAAAAAATTGATAATATATTCTAAAGTAATATGGTACTCAAAAATAAATAAAAAACAATACTTCTCTGCCAATATTATAACTAACAAACACATATGCCTATTTGGGTTCCGTCGTAGTTGGGTAAAACCAACTATAACGGAAGAAGGGTGTAGTCCTTACGATACTAGCAAAATATTTTCCTCTAAATAAGTGGACGTACATAGATAAATTAGATATAAGAATAAATTAAATACAATCTCGCTTTAAACTCATTCGCAGTTGGTTAATACAATTAACATTCATAGGCGCCTTTTGATGTGGCTTATACCGCTCTTCAATATTTAAGTTATTGATTAGGTAACATTTCACTTACGAGTAACACAGCTGAATGTTTTCGAAGTCGTCATTACTGTAAAATATGAATAAATAATTAAAGTTTAGGCGTCAATTGAACAAGAATACTAAAATTGGAGAAGTCTTTGTAAAACATTTTTGATTTTTTTTTTAAATGTTTAGATATTAGAAAACCAGGTAAAATATTAGAAAAGACACCTAAAAGCGCACCCCTCTTTATACTTTACTATCGCGTCTACTAACATTTTCTTTACGTGGCGACTCTATATTTTCTTTACGTGAAGTCTATCATCGTAGCCCTTTATTATAAGTAGAGCAAGTACGGTATCGAACCCGAAAAGTTGTCCGCTTAGTCACAAATTGTAATTATTATGTATTTCTAATTACATATAGCCAAAAGGAAATAAACGACACATTTGAAATTTTGTTTCGACTTTGTGTTCTTACGTACATACCTATATTATGTAACGCCCGTTGTCTCTCGCAGATTATTAAAACGTGCCTTATGTTGACATAAGAACTGCCGTTAGAAATGTTAAAATTAATTTACATAAATTACTAATAAACATAACGATGTAATGTTTATATTTATAAGATATGAAAAGATGTATCCATAAGCCTGTATCTTTACTTTTTCTTTTTTTCTGAAGTATTTTAATTATCCTACTAGTTTCAAAGGCTGCTCGTTCTATGTTAAAGTAAGAAGGTAGTTAAAAAAGGTGTGTATTTTATTTGAGATGTACTAAGTACCAACAAAATCCCTTATATTACGTGTTATTCAGCTTAAATTCAGTATAAGCCTATATTGTAATTACGGGGCTCAGATTTACGTACGATGTTAAGTGTTTTCGAAGTCGCTATTAATATGAAATATATGTTTGTTGTACACATATACGATGTAAATCCGAACACGGCAAAAGATTAGAGACGTCTTTAATCTTAATATATAAATATTAAAAAGATAAGTTACCAAGTGAGCAAATTGCATGCCACTATCTAACACATTATAAGTACCTACTTAAACCTGCTTTGTAATTGAACGATTGAAGGAGAAACTAACACACTATTGTATTTATTTAATTAGCCAACATCAGCGGTTTTCGTACTAAATTGAATTCCTTCAAGTCAGAAGTGGAAAAAGAATTTGTTGTATTCGACTCCACGTATTTCTATTGACAACGCGCATATTCGAGTAAGCTGAGAGGGGTAGAATATGATTGATATGTTGTTTTGTTACGGGCGCTTTTATAATGTCGTTCAGTCTCTACAAGAGAATACAATTCAAAACAAGTTTATCAAGTTATATTATAAGTATTATAATATGGAAAACAATAGAAATACAACTAAATCTTATCAATCACATCAACAAACTGAGATTAGAAAGCGAAATATGTTTGAGAAAGTCAATGCGAAGGATAATATGAAAGGTACCTATATTTTTTCAAAATCGTTTACTTTCAAAATACATTAAAGTATTATATTTAAAAATAACGATATTTTTCATCAAGATACCCTTAATTAATTATATATGCTAATATTACAAGCAAGCAGAGTTTATTTGTTCGCTTATTGAAGACATTAAAGTAAGCCTTATAGAAAGCTATATAATATAGACTAAAATATTACCTATACCAGTTAAAGTGTTAATATTCTTAAGTGTGTTAAATATATTTGTGTAAAGTTATCATCAATCATCATTCACCTATCATCGTCCACTGCTGAACAAAGGCCTGCCCCAATGAGCGCCAACTATCCCGGTCTTGATCAGACCGCATCCATCCACTACCTTTCTTAAGTCATCGGTCCTTCGTGCTGCAGGGCGTCCTACACTACGCTTGCCTAAACGCGGTCTCCACTCTAGCACTTTTCGGCTCCATCGACCATCAGTTCGCCATCATAAAGTGTAAAGTTATAGGATCTTAATATAGAATTATTTACAGCTTATGATGCACATGATATTTACGGGCCGCAGATCACTGACAAAGATGGCGAGTTGCTAGATAAACATGACAGTTTTTATCTCACAACGAAAAGTTTGCTAGTACTGTTCCAGATTATGGGAGTCATGCCTATCATGAGAGTGCCCAAAAGTTAGTACTTAACATAATATTAAATGCATTTACCTATAATTTTGACCACACGTCACTCAAAGCCTCCCTTATTTAACTACAAAATTTCATCCAAATCGTTAGAGCTGTCACGTAAAATAAATTTATATATAGGTATGGAAGAATTTATCGTTAAGTAGAATTAGATACTACATAAGTATTTTTTTATATTTTTTAATTATATCAAATTGAGTATGTACATATAAATTTAGGTCTTTAAAATATTCATAGAATATTATATGAATAGCCCCATATTTCAAAAGTATAAGGATACCTGTACTCTTAATTTAAAAATAACTGTAAGTAATTTAAATTATTTTGCATATAATCTTCGTTGGGTTTATTATGACTATAATGCTTGAATGCACTTTAATTAAAACTTGCAAGTTCACTGTTATAGAATAGAGGGAAAACTTTGATATATTGTAGAAGCATGATGCAAAAGCAGCTCTGCTGGTTTCGATTCGATACAGTTATGAGTAAAATATTAATATTTTTTTAATTGGATTTGGGAGGAGAGGATTTTTATACTAGGTGTTATTATATAATAAAATCGTAATAGATATCAAAAAGTAAACAGTATATGGAAATAATATACTTCAAATATTATAATTAATTAGATACATATACGAGCCTGTCATTTGTTTAGAATATAAAATGCCTACAATTTAATCTATCTGTTCTAAAATGCCCATTTCGATTGAGTTTTAAGAAATGTAGCCGCATTCTGCACTGCACTCTTTCGAAATCAATATTTCAGAGGAAAATGAAATTGTAAACCGTTGGCTTATTTTTAATTAATTCTTTTAGATGCCCAAACAACAAAACGAACAACCTTTAACTGGATATCGAAAGCAACATTATGGGCGTATTTGGTATGGGGCTTGGAAAGTATTATTGTCATAAAAGGTAAATATTATTGTATAATTAGTAGCAACCCATTAAGGTAAGTTAAAATTCTAACTCTAAAGTTCTTCTTCTTTTAAGTTAACTTTTTAAAGAGAAGAAATGATTCATCAATATTAATACTTGTATTTCTAATACCATGTAAGTAGTTAGTATAGGTATTGCGAAAAATATTGTGTCCAATGAACCACACTCGATTTATTAAAGGTTAATAGAATGCATCCCATAATTTTCAACGATGTGTACAGAGGCCTATGGACTCTCAAAGCTTTATGTAAATTTAATTTAGTGGGCAGGGAGCGTTTAGGCAATTACCAGCAAAATTCTAACAAGAGATTCGACGAAGTAATATATAATGTCATATTTTTGAGCATCCTTATTCCGCACTTCTTGCTACCAATTGCTTCGTGGCGGCATGGGCCTGAAGTCGCTATATTTAAGAACATGTGGACCCATTATCAGGTAAATAAATCAACTACATACAACTATTTTTTATTTCAAAAATCATTTTTTCTTCAAACCAAATTGTTTTTTTTTTATTACAATGTTTTAATATAAACATATTATTTTAAGAAATTTTAATTTTGTTTAATTTTATTTCAGCTTAAATATTTAAAAATAACGGGTACTCCCATTATATTTCCCAATCTTTATTCTCTAACATGGGGTCTATGCATATTTTCCTGGGCCCTAAGTTTCGCTGTGATTCTTTCACAAAATTATCTTCAAGATGACTTTGAGTTGTGGCATTCCTTCGCGTATTACCACATAATTGCTATGTTAGATGGTTTCTGCTCTCTATGGTAAGGTTTAGATTTAACTACATTCATTTGCTCTTACTTATTTTCTTTTATTTTGTATAATTGGTTTTAAAAGTAATTAATTACGGAAGGTATTTCAAGCTAAGGAAAAGACTTAAATATTAATATTAATATAAATACTACTAGCCTACCACTGTCTATTCAAATTATAACTATACTACTATGTCTTGATTGCTTCTGTAATTATTACGATTGATGCTTATTTATCGCAGGTATATTAACTGCAATGCTTTTGGTACTGCATCAAAGGGCTTAGCGACCAATCTTCATAAGGCATTAAAGGCGGAACATCCAGCTTTGAAACTAGCTCAATACCGCCACCTGTGGGTTGATCTTTCACATATGATGCAACAGCTTGGTATAAATATCATTCAGATTATTTTACATAATAGATAAAATATTAACATAGATTATGTTCTCTTCGTTATTTTTCAAGATCGAAGGAAAAAATAATATGAATTATCCTTCGTACATTATAATTACGCTAGTAAAATCTACAGTTAAGCTTATATCATTGTACGATAGATGATAATAAATGATCTATATCGGATAAATTAAATTAAAGTACCGATTGTATTTTTTTAAATATTCTGCATGACTATGTATCTGTTTGTTCCGGCAAATCTACGAAATGCCTGGACTGATTTTATCAGAGTTCCACTTTTACATATCAGATGTCATCATCCACTTTTACATGTCACCGAAGCGAGGATGAGTCGATAGCTCATAGTAAAGTAGTAAAATTGTATTAAGATATAAATCGCAACAAAGTAAGTAATTCATTCATTTGTGATGCCGCTTAAATTTTACAATCCATAAAATTACGGTAGTAAAATTTAATCGTTACTATAGAACATTTTTATATATAGCTTTTGATAAGACTAATGTTTTTAATAATAGTCATATCTTTTCATTATTACATTTTACTCGTTTTTGAATGCAACTATATTGTATTTATAATGGGAATATTAAAAAGAGTTGCAAGACTCGGTTCTGCAATTTTATGCGTCCTCTGATGTGCTTTCATGTTATAACAGTGCATACAAAGGACGTGTTTAAGAATATATTTTGCGTTTATAAATATGAAACTATATTCATACAGAAAATATAAATTTATAAATGTTTTGAATATTGAAATCATTTATAATAATTATTATAATATACTGGCAACTCACCCTCGCTTCGCTCGGTACTGGCAAGTTAATTTTTTTACAAACTTTGAATGTCTTATTTATATTTATATGTAATCAAACGCCTAAAAAATAAGTTTCAAGCTTCCAGCCTTAAAAATGATGTCATCCCCTATTTCAAACCGTTACAGACATTTTTTCGCTTTGAAAAGTAGTCTATGTCCTTTCTCAGGCTCTAAACTACTAAATCAATTCAGTAGTTTTGGCGTAAAAGCACAACAGACAGACAGAGTTACTTTCGCATTTATATTATTAGTAAGGATTAATATTAATAAAAAGGATTTCAAGATGCTTTAAGTAGATAAGTTAATTAAATTTGAGGTTGTTTACATCAAATTAATAATATATTACAATACATAGATATGAAAAGGGCAGATTCTTAAAGTGAATAACAAATTAATTACAGGTAGGGCCTATTCAAATATGTACGGAATATATTGTATGGTGATTTTCTTCACGACAACAATCTCCTTATATGGGGCACTTTCTGAGATATTAGAGCATGGTATTAGCTATAAAGAAATGGGACTATTCGTTATAGTGGGTTACTGTATGACCCTACTTTTCATCATTTGTAATGAAGCTTACCACGCTACGAGGAAGGTGAGGTTTAATATAATAGCGATCGATTTATGCGTCAGTCACGTTCATTAACGTTTTCCTGCTACAATATAACATTTTGCCTTCGTAATGGTGTTGACAAAGTTGGATTACGTTCATTTTTGTGCAAAATGGGCAATTTTATGATATGGCGTAGAGTTTTAATCAAGGATTATTACTTGAATATCTAAAAATACAATATAAACTATAATACATACTTTGGTTTGCTTTCCTAAAAGTTGTAAATGAAATAATTATATGTATAATATGTATATCTATTTTATTGGATGTTAGACATCCTATAAACCTTACCGTTTTATTATTCTTATTTTATAATTAACTATGAAATATTAAACAATAACATGAGATTGAATTTAAAATAATTCCTCTTACCTCAGTAACGTGAAATGCGAAGAATATGAGAAAATAATTCGCTCAAATATTATAGTTCCAGCATTCATTTGCCAACGTTGATTTTCCTCAACGTGTTTTTACAGGTTGGACTCGAATTTCAAATGCGTCTGCTAAATGTGAATTTGGGTTCCATAGATCGCAGTACTCAGCGTGAGGTGGAAATGTTTTTAGTAGCAATCGCTAAGAACCCGCCTATCATGAACCTTGATGGGTTTACTAATATCAATAGAGAATTATTTGCAGCTGTAAGTTTTAAATATTTTTGTATTTATTTTTTACAGGTACAGTTAACATACCTACGAGTAACTTATCATTTACACTTTACATCAAAATCCTATATTACAATAAACTACTGTCTCTATAAATATATAATATACAATCTCTACTTTTTGTTTTTAAGTTTTTCAGAAAATTTATTATAATTTTTACAGAATATATCCTACATGTCTACGTATTTAATAGTTCTAATGCAGTTCAAATTAACACTTTTGAGGCAAGGAACAAGAATTATAAAAAATATAGCAAGTGCCATGTTTAATACTACCACAACTATGGCCGATGAAGGCGAAGAATGAATTTGAGTATTATTACTCGTAATAACTAAAGCAAGCTGCTTTAGTTTTGGTGTTAGTAGATACTTGAGTAAGCACTTAGGTATTTTGTCAAAACTTTAACCGTAAAAAGTATTTCCTTACTGATCTATAATAAGTTATTCTGCTATTATCTCTGGGCATCTCAACTTGAGATATTTATTTTTGGACGTCAGTGACGAATGCTTCTTTTTATCTCAAAACAAAAAGGTTCCTATAGGATAGGAGAAAGAAGACATTTGTAACAAATATAAATAATGATTATAATAAAGAAGACCTGTAAATTAAAAATATTTTTAATCAAGTATATATTAATTATTTTTTATTCGAACACATACACTAAGTGAAATTCACTGGCTTTGACTGACGGCCAGTCATTTTGCTGACCTTTAGCACGAGATGAAGGTAATCTACCTATTAATAAATGGCAAGCCATTTTATGTTCGTTCTAACTGCAAAAACTAAAAAACAGAGAGACATGGAACTTATTTACTGACGGTATTAGATGGCGGTTTTAGTATATGTAAAATATAAGAACTTATTTTTCAGTTTTTTAAATGCTAGTAAAATATAAACCACTTAGGTCTTGAAATGAGATAGGACAGTTTCTCTTTAAATCAATTAGCTTCTTACTGAATACAGACACCAAAACGTACTTAGCTTAATAATTAGCTTAATTATTAGATGATTTTACTTTATCAACAAAAATATTACGATTAGGACTAACGTAGTATAGTTAGCCTAACTTATGAGTGAGTGGAATTTTATGTTACAGTTTATAATAATTAAAATATTATAATAATTAATGATTTATTATTAAAACAATATTTCCATTTTTTTCCATTCCTTTTATTATCCTTTTTTTGTTTGTATTTTTTTTATCTTTTGGGTATCTAGTAGTATCCTGGAATTTTAATTTAAAGTTATTACCACAACTTTGATATTTTACTGTGTACATTCTGCTCTTCTTGAACTTTTACTTTCGTCTGCGCAATAAACAAGTCGTAAACAGTACGTGGCTTAAGAGATTCGTATTGATCCCTTAAGGAGCATACCGCATTAATGCTGCGTCAGATCGAATCATCACTTATCAAACAAATATCACTTAGTTGGCCAATTCACTAATAGCATTTGTATTCAATGAAAGTCTATGAAATAACAGATTAGGCTGATTTAGAAACAACATCATTTTTATAATATATTGATAATGTGGATGAAGTTGGGTAGTAAGTGTAGGAAGAATAAGCAGCAAGTACAATTACAATAATTTTTCATCACTTTAAATAACAAATAGGAATGAATTTATAGCTTTGTTTTGTTTCCGTGTTATGCGTGTTGAGAGGATGAATATGAATTCATAGCAATTTTGCATGTACGTAAGTACATCAAATACTACAGTGGCGTTCGTTAAAACAACATTTATTTTTTTAATGTTTGGAAATGCGTTGACGCATACCACAAGTGGTTATGTGTGCCTCACAACCCAACAAACCTCACCCGTCTTGATGGGGCGTCGCAGGATCGCTTGCACATTTGACCACGATGCCCCGACAGTCTGGCAGGTCTGCCGAAGCAGACTACACAGCCAAGGGGTTGCTTTATAGTCCACTCTGGTCTCAGAGAAGTACCAGGACCCGCATGACACAACGCCCACTGAAGTGGGCCACTCTTGCGCGTTTCATGGCTTCGTGCCCGGCCGGATTGCTGGACGCTACTGAGCCCCTCCACCACTACAAGGTGAACTTGGCGGGGAAATGTGCAATGATATTTGCCCAGATGAGGCAAGATTGCCTTATTCGATGCATAAACTCAAATTACGAAATTTAAGTAAGTAATTATATTAGTATATGTTTTTTGTCTCTTCATATAACTATTATTAAGAGTAAACTAAAATATCATATGTATGAAAAATTATACGAAGCTACCTTTCGTTCCTTTTCTCAGTAAACGCGGCCGATTCTTGGTAATGTGTACTCACTGTAACTTATAATAAATTTCTACGCGGAAGATATTATAGCGTCATTACCCAAGGGAGCTTTCTTTACTTACTCTTAAAGTGCAAAGAGAAATCCCACACAACCATGAGAAATTGAGAGGCAGAAAAGAGGGTTACAATTTTTTTTTGTCAGAAGTCGCAAACATTTTTCATTCAAATCGAACTCTCAATATTGTGATATAAAACCGTAAATTGAAAAGTTTGCTCATGTCGTCGATACGTACGTTATAAAACGATAAATTTACCTTATTTAATACTAGTGATTTAGCGTCGCTTCGCTCGGGTTTATCCAGGTACGTGCACAGCGTTTATAACATTTATTAAGAAAGTCTTTTAAAAAGGAATAATTCTCTAATACATTATGTTCATATAAGTCATATTTTTCCCATATCTTATAAAAGTATCGTTATATTTCAATTAATTGACAAAAAAACCTAAATCTAAGCCTTCCTCGTGAATCACTTCATCTATTGGTGAAAACCGTATGAAAACCCGTTCAATAGTTTTTTTTTATTTTATTTGACAGATAAAAGAGCTGTCAGTGTTGATGCTGAAGTCAGCGTATAGATAACCTATATTTCGAGAAATAAGATAACATTATAATATGCTGGGTTGGATACGTTCCATAACAATTCTCATGGGAGAGCTAAAATAAATACGCGACAAGCCGCAGACAGGTCAATTATTGAAATACAACAATCAAAATATCGTAACAATCTACAATTAATAATATTTATTAATATTCTTTTATGATTCTGCTATAATTATAACGTTAATTTCGTAAAGACATTATATAAGAGTGAGCTAATTTAAATTGCAATCAACATTTGGTGGTGGATATTTATTTATTACATAGTACTTGGAGGCAGTGGCAGCCCAGCGGTAACGCGCTTGCTTGGATAACCGAGCGATGTTAGTTTGAATCCGGGTCTCGCACCTCTGATATTTTCATGTGTCCAAAATTGTGCGTTCTGGTGAGGTCTACCCAAATTGTTTGCAACCGAAAGTATTCGAGTTGAAATTAATTACAACAATGACGATTGTTTATATTTTTTTTGTTTCTTATATTTTGATTAAACTCGTAAAGGAATAAAAGTGGTGTTAATAATAAAAATTATTACTAGTTGTCTTTTCTTCTCTTTCTGAACAATTATTCCATCTTTTATAAATAATTACCTATGTTCTAAAATAAGTTGGTGCCTTGTGCGTTGTTGTGGGCCTTATAGTACAATTACGGTATACCATGAGGCGTAAATCACAACTTTTTACGTACGTGATTTTTATGAGTAATAGTGCACATAAAGGAGCACAACATATATTATTTCTGTGATTGTAAATCTCAGAAAACACAAAAATAAAAAATATTTTTTGTTTATTTTTTCAATTTTTTTAGGAAAAAAGTATTCTAAAAATTTATAAAAAATATATGACATAGTATGTAATGTACTCTAAAGCCTCGCATTAGTCTCACTGATCTAACGTAATTAGTTTTTGAGATATACTACTTTGAATAATAGTCATGCGTACGGTTATTTTTTCCCATATCTCAGGTTCAAAACGGAATCTGGTCGCGATGTGTACATAAATCGTATTTGTACATCAAGCAGATATTAAAACATAAGGTTCGATATAGGTTCCCATTTGGGGGCAGATTCGTTATGCTTATCCGGCTAGACCCTTTGGTAGAATGTTGGTTATCCGGGTCAACATATAGGATACTTTTTTCTCCGGGAAATATCTCATCAAAAATGTTTAGTAACGATCTCGAGAGGAGCGACGGTAAGTCGCTAGTCTATAACATGTAGTTATAAGCTTTACAATTTTTTTTACATTTTGCCTTTTAGGACTAGTTTTTGTTGTTGATATATATAACTACTATAACTTTTAAATTTGGACCTGTTACATAATAACCTGTTACAAAAGTAGAATTAATAAGTATCCTAAAATATGATTTTGACATTTATTATTCTATCTTTCGACAGTAATTAAACAATAAATATCTTCATATTTTGCTAAGATAAAATCACCCATGATATATTATTTGTTCATTGTAATATTAAAGTGATCCTACATATTGATTTCTACAAATCGTCTCACTAAAGGTTGTCTGTCAGAGATTGCTGAGTAATAAAACCGCCTTTGAATGTCTCCTGTGACTATTTATGATATACGAGTACTTATAAATGGCGTTATTGTTCGGTATAGCCCATAAAGCTTATATTCATTTTATATGGAGGTATTTGATGGGTTCTATTGTTTTACTTAAGAGCTTATGGATAACGTTGATACTAAAGAGGTTAAACATAAGTATGGTAAAAAGGCCAGAAAAGGAAAAAATATTTAATAATATACAAAAACTATGTTTGAAAATGCTTCGCTTTATTCTCAATAATTAATCAAGACATATATCATTGTGAAGACTGCGTGAGTTACATAACTGAAATTGCCTACGCATCTAAGATTCCCATATGGGGATGTTTTTATATACGGGTCGAATGTTTATTGCGGCCTTATAGATATTTGTCTCGGCCAGATTACGATAAAGCGTGGGACTAGATACTACTACTTAACACGCGAAATCTCAGTTTGAATGTAAAAGAAATTTCGTGATGATGAAAAAAATATACTTATACATCATGCAAGGCGATATCTTCTCGGTATAGAAATGCGAGTTTTTAAGTGTGTTTATCAATTTTGATCGCTGTCACTGCTATATGGTTACAGAAAACTTCTATTATAATATAATCTACAGATACTTAAATTTTAAACATATAATAAAATTCAAACTGAGCCGAATCAGTACACCAAAAATAATTTGGAAAATCTTGTTAAAAAAGTCATTACTATCGATATAGAGACCGTCATTACTTTCTCTAGTTTTTAGATTTTTGTCTGTCTGTCAGTCAGTCTGTCTTTCTATGATCGCATCACAAGAAAGCCACGGAAGAGATTTTGATAAAAATTTGGTATGATAAAAGCTTAGCTAGGTTATTCGGGTCAACATGTAGGATATTTTTAATGCGGGAAAATGTTTCATTTACAATCTACACTAATCGTTAAAATGCACGTAGGGGCGAATCCGTTAGAGCGACTCACCCAAGTCACTAGTAATATTACTATAGACGTTATTTTTAATAATGTCCCTCCTTACAAGTAAGGACACAAGCAAAAATGTGCGGTTTAATAAACTTTTATCATATTCCGGATCACCCGTGTCGCAAACAGCATAGCTAAAATGTTGAAAGTTTAGTCACGTTTCAGGAATCACAACATCGAGTGTGTATCCCATATTTCTGGAGCCAAGTAACCGTGTGAATAAAGAATTTTGTAGCAAAGTCTACCTCGAAATGGCAAGGGACTACGATAAAAGGCCCCAAGAAATGCGAGCGACTCACGGGACTTATACCAATGACTTACTTCATATAAGTCACCATCTTTATCTGTAATTGTGTGTATTTGATCAAAAATTATTAGACTATCTAGCAATCTACCTACTACTTATATTTGTTTACTAAAACTACTAAAATCAAATACATATTAATCAAAGAACAGTATGTACCTATGTAATATTGAGAGCCTTTTTTACTATCTTGCGTATTGTTCACATAACTTTTGCAATCTTACAACGTTGTAGAATATATATTCTAACTTATAGAAAAAATATTTAAGGCTGCAGAAAAGTTAGTGAATAAGACACTGAATGCGTAAATATAAACAAAAGAGCATATTTTCATTTACACGTAACACTCAGTTTTGTGTCATCTTTTAAATTGTTTTAAAACTTGTTCTGCGGTAAACTTTACATAAGTTTGGTATAAAATAGGTCAAGTTTACCGAACGATTTTGAATTATAACTTATACATATATTGTGTGAACCTACTGTTTAACTTCGATGAAGTTAACTATACTACCAACACTCATATATCAGGTTTGAGGTTTATATAGATTTCTCAGAAATTAGATATTTTACCGCAGTAAAAACTATCCTATTATTGACCCGGCTAACCAGCTACTTTTACTTTTTTAATTTAGTTAAATTTAACTGATTCGTTTTGCGCAAAAACTTAATTTTATAAATTGATAACTATGTTTTGATTTTAAAGTGTGTTTATAAAACATATTACAGTATAAATATATAAATATATGTAGTGTATTGGTTGTCTCATGCGCCTATGACACGTCAGTCGCAATCTGGTGGTCGTTCGAGACAGACGTGTTGAGGTGTTGCTGAGCCGTAAATTATACCAATAACGTGGACGGCACATGTGGCGACGAGGACAAAAGTGAGTGCTCACAATTATATTATAGAATATTAAAGAAAATTATAATAAAAGTAGTATAACAGTCTAAAATATGGAAAAAGAAGGGGATAAGCTAAAGGTACTTGCATAAACATACTTATTTCTTTGTTCACCTTTTGAAGTCCTTAAAACCGTTATAAGTTATTAGTATATTATTGATTATTGAATCAAAACTGTTTCATTTGATATGCTCAAATTTGTAAAATGCAAATTGAACATAAGTATGATAATATGAGCTATATTTGAATCAACTGAAGATTTGATAATAATGAAAATAGACTACAATTTTCGAAGATTTTGTGTTATATTAGGCGCATAATAAACTTCCAATTTACTTTCATTTTTTAGGAAATAATGGTGGAACTTCGATATGTTACGAAACTTCTTAAGTAACCACTATTTACACGCATAATTTAATCTTCAGTAGGCAGTTATAATAACTTTTCATTATGAATATTTAGATTTTGTATTTAAACGTTCAAAAGCATTCAAAATATTATGCCTACGCGCAGCTAAGCTATTTAAACCTATTTGGTTTAGTAGTGGCGTGATCGACGCTGCCGCTTAAGTTGCCAAGATGCATTGCACGAATTATGTTACATTACTACGGAGCATAAAACAATTCTACATATTAGTAAAAAGGTGCCTTTGGATTTAGTGTATTTAATTATAACTAAACACATCATTATAAACATTAGTAGTGATATTGAAATATACGCTTTATATTAATAATTTAATATTATTAATTTAACGACGTAAAATAATTAATATTATTCAACTATGTGAGCAGTTTGGAAGTGTCTATCTATTTATGTTGATACCACAGCTGATACTAACGGTGCGTAAGGACAAGACATTCAAAAGAATTTATGTACCTACCTATTTAGCTATATCTGCCGCACTAACTTAATCGGTATAACTAAATATGGATCTGTTATGATAATATTAGGTATTTAATTATAGTGGTTAAAACGTAACCAATGACCTAAGTGATATAAAATACATACTGTATTTTATAAGTAATTTAAGCATATTAAATTATTTATCAAATTATTTAAACAAAAAAGGAATTTTGATGTATAAAAATAAAAATTAATACTATTAAGTTTGTACAGCTACTTATATAAGAAGTATAATAAACATAAGTACCTAAGCAGATTAAGAATCTGATTATTAAGTTGATACTGAACTATGTGTATAAAATACAAACTCAAAATCAATAATTTGAAAATGAAATGAATTGTTATATACGAAAAGTTGATATTGATCAATATTTAGTATATACAACTGTACAAGAATAAAAGCAGGTTACAAGTCTGGTCATTAAATTGATACCCAACTATGTGTGTAAAATTTATTATCAATTATTATTATATATAGAATACAAGCTGTATTTTATAAGTAATTCAAGCAGATAAATATTATTTATCTGATCATTAAATTGACACAAGGAATGAATTGTTGTATACAAGAAGTTGATATTCATTAATACCTAGTATTTATTTTATACAACTATATTAGGCACATAAGCAGATTAAAAGTCTGATCATTAAATTGATATTAGAGTATGTATGTGATATAATATATATGTACATACATAATATTTAATCGAAAAAATTTAGCGGAAATATCCGGTCATTAAATTGACATTTAAGCAGATAAAATTATTTATCTGATCATTAAATTGAAATAAAAAATGAATTGTTGTATATAAATAATTATGAAACAACATAAGCAGATTATATCTGATCATTGAATTGATACTAGAAAATGTATGTAATGCATACATATCTAATTGGAACAAAATTTAGCGGAAATATCCGGTCATTAAATTGACATAGCTGTGTTTGATAAATAATAATTCAAGCAGATAGAATTATTTATCTGATCATTAAATTGATATAAGAAATGAATTGTTGTATATGATTTATTATGCAACAACATAAGCAGATTATATCTGATCATTGAATTGATACTAGAAAATGTATGTAATGCATACATATTTAATTGGAACAAAATTTAGCGGAAATATCCGGTCATTAAATTGACATAGCTGTGTTTGATAAATAATAATTAAAGCAGATAGAATTATTCATCTGATCATTAAATTGAAATAAGAAATGAATTGTTGTGTATGATTTATTTTGTAACAACATAAGCAGATTTTGTCTGATCATTAAATTGATACTAGAGAATGTATATAATATATTATATAGGTACATAAATATTTCATTGCAACAAAAGTTAGCGGAAATATCCGGTCATTAAATTGACATGTGATACCTCATTATAATTGGATGGAAATATTAAATAGCAGATAAAAATATCTGACACATTCAATTGATCATTTCAGGTAGCCTCATTATTCCAGGTGCACGATGGGAGCGCTGGAAAAGGGCATTCCTTAAATTCTTAAAAACAACCAATATTTACAAGAATGTAAAAAAAAAAAAAAGACATTGCCTTCTTCATTTTGGCGGTTTAGGTTTGCAGGAAGTTTTATATAATATGTATTCAGCCTTTTAAACGTGCCACTGCTAAGCACGGGTCTACCTTCAATACGAGGGGGATCAGGCCATAGTCCATCACGCTGGCCAAGTGCGGGTTGGGGGACTTAACATGTCTTTATAAAACCTGCTAGGTTCTCTCAGAGATGCAGGTTTCCTGACTATGTTTTCCTTCACCGTAACACGGGTGGTGATACTGTTGGGAATGATTTGCACATGAAAATATCAGAGGTGCGTGACCCGGACTTGAACTCGGCTCACTCGGATATCCAAGCGAGCGTGTTGCCGCTAGGCTATCTATTAATATGCCTGGATGGATGGAACCTAATACCAACCTTTGTGATGATGTAGATATATTCCAAGTAGCTATACCTAGGCTCAATACATACATACTTTGCACCAAGACAGAGTTAAGTCCACGAACGAAATAATTTCAGACTTACCAAACAAGAACCCGATGAAAAGTTGACAATAAGAAGAAGTTTATTATAAGATTTAGGCAAAAGCCAATAAATGCCAATTTACAGATCGGGACGAGAATATTATCGACCACGTAACAGAAAAAGTTACCTGGCGGAATTGAATAAAATAATCTTCTACATTGGAGATGAAATAATATTAGACAGTGAAGTTATGGAAATGGATTCGCTAGAAGCCGTTAATATAGAGAAATTGAAAACAACAGAAAATGAAATGAAAATGAAGGAAAATAATAAAATATATTTATCAATCGGGATCTACGAGATGTGGTGGTGGTAGGATTACTCCTAGGCATACTTCAAATTATGTTAAAGGTTCCGCGAGAGTCAAAGACTTTTTAAAGTATGGTCTGAATGGACATTTTAGACAATTTTGTTGAACAAAACAAGACTGAAAAGAATAAAAAGAGAAAATAACTAAAGGACAAAGAGAAGCCGCATAAAACAGATTGAGAAGTTAAAGAAGTCAATGATAAAATATAAAATAGAGAAGAAATAGAATACTTACGTTTTTCACATTGATGATGATGTTGAAATTGACTTATTGAAGGAGTTGAAATTAAAATCTTAATAGATCTAGGCTTTAAGCCAAACCTAATAACAGAAGTTACTTGGTATTTTACGAAAAGCAATAAGGTTCAGTTATTTAATCGACATCCGACCCTAAAGTGATATTTATGACCTATGGTAGATTTACTCCAAAAAAAAAAATGTTTGAGTCTATATTCTCAAATAGGACAGAAATCTGAAAGTTCTACTTTATACATTATCATTGATGGCACGATGAACCTTTATAGGTAAAACTTTGAAATGAATTTAAGAGTGCTTAATATTGGATAAGATCACAAGGGTAATTAAATTGAGACTAGGAAGTTTCCTAAATTTAAAAGGAATCTTGATTAGTCTATTGATTGACGATTCCGTTCCACCCGTAACACAACCTGACAGGAGGATTCTAAATCTTTAGGAGCTCAAACTGATAGAAGATCGATGAGCTTAAACAAAGAGACATAATAGAACCTGTTGTAGGTTCTTGAAAATGGGTGTGTCTTGTGGTTCCAGTGTTGGAAAATAATGATAAATGCGACGAGCTAAAGCGTACGTGAAAACCATCCACTTCCGACAGTGGATAAGCTGTTGTCTTAAATGAAGAATGCCAAAGCCTTCACGAATTTGGATATAAAAGACGTATTTCACCAAATTGAAATTATATCCAAGTTTTAGGCACATAACTACGTTAATCGCCAGCAAAGGTTTGAGATAAGGGGCTGATGTTTGGCTTATCGTGTGCCCCTCTGTCAAAAAACTATTATGTGAACAAATATTGTTGGGGTGTGATGGCATTTTATATTCATTATATTTCTATATGTTGATGATATCCTCGTTTTGGTAAGCATTTGAAGAACATGCACAATTACAAAAGGTATAGTTTGTTTTAAAAGAAATTGATAAAGGGAAGGGAAAACGAATGTTCGTTTACGATGTTCAAAGTTAATTTCGAATTGTCAGCAGATGGTATCAAATTACTGGAAATATATATATATTTCAATAATACAGGGTTCTACACCACCTACCATTATTGGAGAGTTAGAAAGTTACCTAGGACTAATAAGCTACGTCAGCCGGTGGACGTCGCTAACGAAAACCATACAGGTATAGTGTTAATGAAGGCAAATTTAGCATAGCCGTCATAATAGCACGTTTGTACCATGCTTTAGAACGGCGAATGACAATTTTTAACTTATGTCAATTAGATAACAGGGATAGTTTATTACGAATTCTAATGTGTCAGAGAGAGAAAAAAAAAGCATTTTCGGGAAAGGATTCGGGATTACTAGAAACGTTTTGAATTTTCGATACTAGAATGTTCTAATATTTACGCATATAAAAAGGCCAACAGTGTGTCGGGAGATCAGTTGATATTCGAAGTTGAGCGAAGACTATGAAGATATACGAAATAGTGGAAAAGTGAAGAAGAGATGATTGAAGGCTTAGTAAAGGAGTGTCTATAAGTGAAATACCGTGCTCGGAGACTAGTGCTGTGTACAAACTGTGCGTGTGTATATAGTAAAATAAAACAGCTTTAGTGCAAGAATGCTTATAATTTCCGATCCCGAACCCGTATCACATAACATTACGATGGATTTAATGGTTCCACTTCCAAGCGAGGACTACTAATTATTAGATATTCACATTATTATAGCAGATATATAGAAGTAAAAATTTGTCGTAAGATTACATCTTCAGAAATGGTACAATTTTCAGTGAAGAATTAAAATAAAGAAATCAGTGAAGAATTCATTCAAGAAAGAAATATTTTATTAAAATCCCATATTGCCACAACAGGATGGAGAAGTTAAAAGACAAAACCGAGACTATACGTCTAACCAACGACGACACTACTATACGAATCCGACTATAGCGACTAAAGTTAGGTGAATATAAAGATTGGTAAGAGAGTTTATTACATTACTTGAGTATGTACTCTTTCTCAAATGCAAATTTATAGATAAGTTATAATTAGTGATTCCATTGAAGTAATACCAATGACACAGATGTTAGGGATAAAGATCGAGAAAGGAAAAAAAAAAGGAAAGGAAATTGGAGGCAGGAAAAAAAAAGGTACCAGTGTGATCTGAGACCTGGAGATATAGTATATATATTAAAATATGAAGAAAGAAAATAAATTAAACTTGGATTGTGACCAAGGTACACATACAGTAAAAAAAAAAAAAAAGAATTGTTAGAGTTATCACAGCTTAAAATAATGACATTCGTAAAAGGAATGTAAAGAAAATTCAAGGAGAATGGAAAGTTTGCGAAAACCATGATTTAAATGAATCTAACAAACATAAAAATGAATTTGGAAATTAAAAGTATGATAAGTAAAAATAAACTTTAATGGTTAAACTGAATAAACTTATAAAGTATTGGAAGGAGATTAAAATTTATTGATGTGATATGAAACATTTAAAAGTGTATAAATATAATTAAAAAAAAAAAAATAAAAACAAAGAAGGGATGTAGTGTATTGGTTGTCTCATGCGCCTATGACACGTCAGTCGCAATCTGGTGGTCGTTCGAGACAGACGTGTTGAGGTGTTGCTGAGCCGTAAATTATACCAATAACGTGGACGGCACAATATACATAAGTAAATAGACAATTTCAAGCAATCTAAAAGCTGATAAATTATTGTAATTCTTCTTTAAGGTTATGTGTTATCTTGTCTTGTCATTAGAACGGATTCGAAGGCATAAATATGGAATTTAATATGCGGCGATCGAGTAGCCTCTTATATGATACGAACTAGGCAATAACTCAAGTCTACGTGGGCCGAGATGGGGAGGCAGCGAGGGGAGCCACCTGTTGCTATGGTTACGAATTTACAAACCTAAGTTTTCAATTGAGATCACCTTAACCCTTTACAATAAGAATCAACCTTCGACCTTGATTTAGAAATACAAACTTTGCTTTGCCAATATAATCAAAATTATTTTTTGCATTGTGATGAGATTACTTCAAAAGTATGCGTTATTCTGTCAAATTTAATAGAAATATAATAAAATTAAGCGTGTCATTCAATTATTACAGAAAAAAATCTAATGAAATCCTTTAAATATCCACTGGACTATTTCTATAGTGTATAACCTAAATCACATTTTAATCTCAAATATGTTTATCATATATTTCCAGTAAATAAATACATCAATAATGCAAAATAAATATTTTAATATATATTTTTCTAAATCTTATGTTTTTGGTGTTGAATTAAAAAGGTTAGACAAACAATTCAGACGAGACTTAGTGTCCTGTTAATCCAACTAATATATTATATGCTTCAGTTCGCTTGAATTCGACGCTGCCAAGACATAAAAAAATTAAAACAAAATAAAAATTAGTTAAGGCTATCTGATGTCTGAATCGTTCAAATGATTAAAAATACAAAGTATTGAAAGACCTAGAGAAAATTCCAAATAAGAATTCTATCCTTTTCAAAAGTACGTTAAAAAAATCTTGTTATTAATTTTTCAGGTGATATGATTAATAAATTTAATAAATGCATTATCTAACTAATAATATGATCAATAAAAGGATTAATTTAAACATATGGTGGAAAAAATAAAACAAATAAGAATTAATTAAATTATCTTTCCAACTGTACCTATACCTACAGTAAGAACTGATAACAAGTGTCAGTAGCTTAAAGTTTGGGCGATCTCCTCGATAATAATTATTACGGTAGAGTTTAAAAGCCCCATGAATGTACCTTGCTAGTGTTTCTCTAAACACTCTATATTTATGTCCAGGTAAATACAATTTTAATATTTTTATATTTTTTAATAGGGCTATGCTAAAATTCGATAAAGTTAATTGAGTTTAATACAGTTCAATTAATATATAGTTAATTGCTTTAGTTTTAAAGCGTTTTGTTTTAGCTGCGATTGTAACGCGGAAAACCGTGTGAAGCAGCTTCAAGTCTCGGGAAGTCCCGAATTTTCGTATGCGGATCATTTCCAACATGATTACTACTTGTCTTAAAGTAAAAGAAAACATCGTGAGGAAACCTGCATGTCTGTGAGAATCAAAGTAGTTTGCGTGGTGGACGGCCTGATTTCCTCATATTGAGGCTAGTGCCCAGCAGTGAGACGATAACGATAGTCTGAACATATAGATTACATTCTAAAAATATATGCCAAAAGCCAAATATTTAATCAAATAAATCCTTAAAAGATAATCTCAATATCCTTCTTCTTAATTATAAAAATCTCGTGTCACAGTGTTTGTTATGGAACTCCTCCGAAACCACTTGACTGATTTATATAATTTTTTTTGTGTATATTTGGTAGGTCTGAGAATCCGCCATTTTTATTTTCCTAGGTGATAAGGGAGGCATTGCAATTTAGGTACTGGCATTTTTCAATATGAGCAGTGAAAGTGGTATACGAGTATTTATTAATATGAAAGAGAGGTTTCCGTCTTAAGATCGCGGGCGGAGCCGCGGGAACAGCTACTTTAATATAAAATCTTAAATATAATAAGGAGAACAGGAATAATTTTTCAAAAGCAAATCTAAGAAATCTTATAAAATACAGAGATTCTGATGAAATATCTGTTGAAAAAATATCGGTTTATGATTTGCAAATGCGTAATGGAGTTACACAGAATATTAAGATTATTTTCACGATAGCAATGCTAAAACAAATGTCTTTTGTGGGTAAAAGATTAGGGTGGGAGTGACAA
Source organism: Boloria euphrosyne (assembly GCA_951802675.2). Taxonomy (NCBI): domain Eukaryota; kingdom Metazoa; phylum Arthropoda; class Insecta; order Lepidoptera; family Nymphalidae; genus Boloria; species Boloria euphrosyne. Next base: position 4,061,184 of record OX637879.1, on the reverse strand, counting down.
AGGTTACATTTTATCTCAAAAAACATTGGGCTTCTGTTAGATAAATTATTTATTATACGTAGTAACATACATAATATGTATGTTACATACATACAATATTTAATGTAAGTAAAGTTGAATGATTATTATCACTTAATCAAAAAGCCTACGAGTACATAAAACAGAACAGAACAGATTTTCTTAATACTTAAAGAGAATTTATTTATGAAAAGACTAACCGTCTATAGAAACTGTAATATTTGCCATAACTATTAAGAAAGCGAAGTTTGGGTGGATGGATGTTTTTTACTCAATGTTCTTAGAACTGCTAAAGCTAGATGAAAGGCACAGAGATACATTATGGTCTGGAATAGCACATAGGTTTAGCACATAGGTATATTTTTTTCCTGGAAACCTTGGGATATTTTTTCATATTTTGTTTCTCACGTTTCATAAATCATTTTATATCATTTTATTACTTAATTTGCAATAATCATGTATAGAAAAAAAAAAAAAAAAGAAAAGTCCCTAAAAATTTATACATTTATAAAATTTATACATCGAAAAAAAATGGTTTTGGTACATAGTATATTTATTTTTAGAAAACTCCTTACGATGTTGAAGAATGGTAGACTCATTGTAAGTTAATAAAGCATTCAAAAGGTTTAATATATTTCAATCAACAAATACCGATTTTTTTTTAGAAAATTCTATAAGTACCTGTTTATTTATATTACATTTGTTTAACATATTTTTGTCATAAGAATAATGTGTATAAATTAATTAAATAAATTATTTTAAAATGTATTGATAAAGCTGTAGTAAAAATACATACAAGTATATAAATATTTAATAAACAGAGCCATCTAATGATAAGTTAAGGACTTAAAAAGGAAGCTTATTACCCACCCCTATGAGCATTTAATTTATACATCCATATATATAAATGAGAGTCAGTTTTTAATTTCAAATTAACAACTTTTCACTTAATGCATATGAAATAATATACGGTACTAGCATCAAAAAATCATTTTTTTTATCTGTCTGTCTTTTTGTTCCGGCTAATCTCTGAAACGGCTGGACCGACCTTGACGGGACTTTCACTCGCAGATAGTTAATGTAATAAGGAGTAACTTATGCTACTTTTATTTCAGAGATTTTATTTATTTAAACTAGCGAAACCCGCGGCTTCACTCGCACTGAATCTAGAACCCGAGCGAGGCGAAGGTGAGTCCCTACTGCTAAAATTATATCCTATATTTTAGTTCCAGTCATAACAATATTTACGAAGTTCGTAATCGTTTAATAGTATACTCATAAGTCTATGCTATGTCTATATACATAATAACATCCAAACATTTTATACATAATAAATTTCTCAGTCCAAACTGTACTGTAATATTTTCTGACAACAGCATACTATACTAACCGCCGCACTCATAGTCACTTAATGAACCATTAAGTCGTGAATCTCCATACTAAAGAACGACTTAATGGTTCATTAAGTTACTATGTCTGCGGGCGTAAGTGTGTAAATATCGGATTTACGAAATTCTCTACGGGAATTGTTGTAATCAAGTCACGAAAATCTAAAAATATTCTGTACACTAAACTAATTTAGGTATACTTCATTTTATTTTTGAAGAGTAACACTAGGTTTCATAAATTAGGCAAACAAATGATATTTGTATAAGTCTAAATATTTCAAGAAGGAACCTAATCTAGTAGTTTGACGAAGTGACTCTAGTGACGTGGGTAGTCTAAGTAGTAAGTCCTACGTAAATATCGGCTCGAAATCAAAACACGGCCCTTCGGTAATCAATCAAAATTTCAATCACTGTGTACGAACACAACATCTTAGTATTTTATGATAGTATAATTTTTATATGGAAGTCGGAGCGGTTTCCACTGAACAGACATTAATTAATTATTACGTTTCCTTTTCAATTATCAAAGTAAAATTCGATGGCAATTGATTTGAAGTTCTGATTCAATATGAATTGGAATTTCAATTATAAATTTTGTAAAAAGGTTTTACACAAGATTTATATAACTTTAATTACATATTAGTATCCCTGAGTAACTTTCAACAGTATGTGACAAAGGTCGCTCGGGGTACTGGGCAAAAAGTAGTTTAATCACTTCGACAAATAAACTATCCACACTTTACGACTAATAATGTTTTTACAATAAATTACGACTCGCTGTTAAATTGCTGTTTGGTTATCCAAAGCTGAGGGCTTAAAGGTTTAAGGGTTAAAATCATCAAAATCATTTACATTCATAGTATTGGCTGAATATTTAATTATATATTCACTTTAAAATTATCTTTTTTATGTAAATAAAAGTAGCTTTTTATGATAATTTCAAGCATTTCCAATAAAATATTTTTATTCTTATTCCGAACTAACTAAATTTGCAAATGATATTGGAACAAAGGCTAAACAGACGCCATCAGAGAGAAAGAAACAATGGTAGCGAGAACTATTGTTTCATACTCATCGCAGTGTCCTTAGCCTGACAAATAGCTAAAATGTATGAGAAAATCTAATAATGCCCAAGCCAGCGATAATAAGAAATTATATCACTTTCTTTTGTTCATATTTGAGGTTGCCTAGAATCCTTCAGATTATATTTCATTTTCAAACTTAATACTACTCATCTAACCTTAATTCTTTTCTATACATAATATTATTAAATACATACATATAGATAATAATTACGAGTGATGAGCACGTTTTGTTTACTTAATTTGTGAATATTTTGCACTGAGCTAAGCTGAGCCCAGACGGTAATTTTGTGGGTTTGTTTTGTACCAAAATTCTTACTCAACCGGGAAGTATGAAGATATGAACGTATGAACCCGGGCGAAGCGAGGCTGTCGCTTATTTTTTTATTAAAATCCATCATTGGAAAAACCAGTAGTTAATTATAGTAACTAACTATTACTATATAACTATTGTTTTTTTTATTTTATTCTTCAAATTAAATATTATTTAAATGATTGAAAGGTTTTATTCAAAATATATTATAAATTATAACTCTAATATAATCTGACTCTAGTATAAAAATCTTTAGAGAAATAGAACATTGGTTTTAAATTGAAATGACGTCGTTGAATACAAATTTACCAATAACATTTACACGGAAATAGGTGAAGATATAACAGATAGTAGCTGTATAAAACTAGGTTGCGTTCGTCTAGGGCGGCGGCCCAATCTAAGGGTGTATCGTAGCAACGAGCAGCATCCCTGACAGTGTGGCGTAGACTGCTGGCGGTGACGCACGTACTGCCACCCTCTAGTTGGGTGAAATAACCGAACTTGTTTCCCGTGTAAAATGTTCATGTTATTTATTCTAGTTACAGTGTACTTAATCACCCTTTGCCATGGGTGATGGTGGATGAATGATAATAGTGTATTTTATTTTAATGCCAATGGAGCCTGAGTGCCGGTAAGTAACAGAAATTATATCCATATGTTCAAATGATAATAATAATATAATAAATGTTTTATTATACTAGTGCCTTGAATTGATAAATCAAATTATTGTTAATGTTTTCCTTTACAATTTCTATATCTACGTATTCAAAAAGTATTTGTTATTATGTGTAATAGCATTTTCGAAGCAAAATGTAATAAACCAATACATTGTTATATACTGGCCAATACAAATACCCGATAAAACCATTATTTATGTGGTTAGGAAATAATTTACATGTTTCATAATAATTTGCTTTCAAAATCAGCCTAGTATTGTCCGTAGCTATGAATAATTGATATGTTTTGGACATGTATTTCCAATTGCTCTCAATAGGCGTTTGAGTTTGTCATGGGCATGATTACCATACAGTGAAGAAAAATATCGTGAAAAACCTCCATATATTATGAGACAACCAAGTAAATTTTTGGAATGTAAAGTGAGTCGATTCGCATTTTCGGTGGACTTAGCGCGGTGGACTACGGCCTGATCTCCTCGTATTAAAGGGAGTTTTGTGCCCAGCATACGGATGTTTAAAAGGGCTGACTTATATGGGCTTTAAACATACTGTAATCGCTTTGCTAATTTATCGTAATTCATAGATAACCCGAGGATAAGATTTCATGAAAATTGAAAGAAGAAATTAATCTGACAAACGTCCAACTATATCTACTTAAATATGACTAAGCTTTTAGTTTATAAATTAATGATCGATGCATTCATATTTAACTGAAGCTAATGTCAAGACGACCAAAGTTGTAACTTATATAAAATAATATCATTCAATCCCACTATAGAGGTAGTAAAATGGAAACACACTTTAAGAGTCAGTAAAAAGCCTTTCCTTCAAACACTTAATGACGCTAAAGAATCAAATCGCATACCATTCGGTGATTAGAAATTTCGGAAAATCACACTGAAGGACATCGACAGGCAATGAGGGATCCTATTACTGCTCAAAACTTTTGCTTTGCAATTACAAAGTTTTCCATTGTACGAGCTTTCTTCCTTAGCCCATTTAATACTTAAAGTTTCGACTTTAAATGTGGATTAGGTAGAAATCTTCTTGAAGTGAACTCAGACTTTTATTACCCCTACATTATTTGCCTAATTGACAATTGTTGTCTTTATTATCTTTGGTATATTTATTTATTACGTGTTTGTTGTGTTTAAGCACGTATACAATATATTTAGGTGAAATATAGGTTACCTTTTTTTTTAAAATATGCAACTAAGGCTACGTCTCAATTATTGAACAAATATTTTATTTAATAACTACAAACTCAACCTCGTTCCGCTTGAGTACGAACGTATGTTGGTATATGTATCTCATAGATGAGATAATTTTAAAGCCATAAAGGTATCCTTTTTTTTATGTGACAAAAGGGGCAAACGGGCAGGAGGCTCACCTGATGGGAAGTGATCACCTCCGCCCATGGACATCTGCAAGACTGCAGGTCTTGCAGTTTTGCAGATGCGTTGCCGGCCTTTTAGGAAAGAGAGGGAGGGGGAAGGGGGGAGGAAGAAGGACGGGAGGAGGGATAAGGTGTGGGCCTCCTGGACTCTCACTTACCGGACGAAACGCGACAGCATAGCTGCCACTTCACGCAGGTGCTCTGTGAGAGAGTGGTACGCACGGCGTGCCGGCCCATTCGGCTGCTATCCGAAGGTTACAAGCATGGCACTACCACTTTTTAAACCATATAATAACCAGCTACCATCATACCATATTTCATCAAAATTTATTCAGTGGTTTTCTCCTAATAAATTCCATAATTCTATCACGGTCATAGACAGACAGAAAATAATCTATAAAAATATTTATATATTATTATTTTTTTATTATTATATAAAATAATTATATAATAATTTAAAAAATATTTATTGTATAAAATATTTATTGTACAGATTTGACTGAGATAGAATTTTATAATATGTATCTGATACGTTTATTGCTCTACATAATAAGACACAAGACATAGGTCTTGTCTCGTTTCGTTCGGGCTCGTCCCTAGATACGTTTTAATGTTTAATATGGAATAGTTATATAATATGAGTTGTTGTGGGTTGTATTCTAACGTGTTTTCCCGTCGGAAAGCGAAAATCACCAGCGGTAAGATGTAACCTAATTACTAGTAACTCTCTTGTTAAAAAATTAATATATATTATTTCGTACATAATAAATAATACCATATAATAATTCATGCTTTTTCCTGGTCGTCTGGCCTTCCTCGGTCCTTTAACTATATCTGCTCTTTCAGTTAGGTACTTGAGGTGTCCTTTATAAGAAACAAAAAGATAATTGAAATAACTAATGTGCGTTAAGTTGGCCCCGCAATTTTCGAATTTCCAAAAAATAAAAAATGTGCTGTAATGTGCCCAGCTTGTGCTATTATGTGCCGCTAATTAAAAAAAAATTAGCACAATAAAAATCATTTTTATGATGTGGTCCTTTTTTTCAAGTACAGTTGGCCCCGACATTGTGGTGTATCGGAAAAATTAGAATTGTGCTGCGGTGTGCTCAAGATGTGCTATCGTGTGCCAGTGTTGAAAAAGAAAAAAAATTAAAAATGTCGCACGGCCATATTATGATGACCCCACAATTTTTGAATTTCCAAGAAATTGAACATGTGCTGAAATGTGCCCGGTGTGTGCTATTATGTGCCACTTAAAAAAATAAATTGACACAAAAAATAAATTTTTTGTGAGGAGTCCTTTTTTTGGTAATGTCCGGTTGGCCCCGACATTTTACTGTATCGAAAAAATTTTAATTGTGCCGTGGTGTGCTCAAGATGTGCTATCTTGTGCCAGTGTTGAAAAGTAAAAAAAATGAAAAATGTTGCTCGGCCATATTATGATGACCACACCATTTTTGAATTTCTAAGAAATTGAACATGTGCTGAAATGTGCCCGATGTGTGCTATTACGTGCCACTTAAAAAAATAAATTGAAACAAAAAATATTTTTTTATGAGGAATTCTTTTTTTTCAAGTCCAGTTGGTCCCAGACTTTACTGCATCGGAATCATTAGAATTGTGTCGTGGTGTGCTCAAGATGTGCTATCGCGTGCCAGTGTTGAAAATGAAATAAAATGAAAAATGTTGCTCGGCCATATTATGATGACCACACAATTTTTGAATTTCTAAGAAATTGAACATGTGCTGAAATGTGCCCGGTATGTGCTATTATGTGCCACTTAAAAATATAAATTGACACAAAAAATATTTTTTTTGTGAGGAGTTTTTTTTGTCAAGTCCGGTTGGCCCCGACATTTTACTGTATCGGAAAAAATTGAATTGTGCTGTAGTGTGCTCAAGATGTGCTATCGTGTGCCAGTGTTGAAAAACAAAAAAAAATTAAAAATGTTGCATGGCCATATTATGATGACCCCACAATTTTTGAATTTCTAAGAAATTGAACATGTGCTGAAATGTGCCCGGTATGTGCTATTATGTGCCACTTATAAAAATAAATTGACACAAAAAATAAAATTTTTGTGAGGAGTCCTTTTTTTGGTCAAGTCCGGTTGGCCCCGACATTTTACTGTATCGGAAAAATTTTAATTGTGCTGTGGTGTGCTCAAGATGTGCTACCATGCAACATTTTTAATTTTTTTTCTTTTTCAACACTGGCACACGATAGCACATCTTGAGCACACTACAGCACAATTCAATTTTTTCCGATACAGTAAAATGTCGGGGCCAACCGGACTTGACAAAAAAAACTCCTCACAAAAAAAATATTTTTTGTGTCAATTTATATTTTTAAGTGGCACATAATAGCACATACCGGGCACATTTCAGCACATGTTCAATTTCTTAGAAATTCAAAAATTGTGTGGTCATCATAATATGGCCGAGCAAAATTTTTCATTTTTTTTCATTTTCAACACTGGCACACGATAGCACATCTTGAGCACACCACGACACAATTCTAATGATTCCGATGCAGTAAAGTCTAGGGACCAACTGGACTTGAAAAAAAAGAATTCCTCATAAAAAATTTATTTTTTGTTTCAATTTATTTTTTTAAGTGGTACGTAATAGCACACATCGGGCACATTTCAGCACATGTTCAATTTCTTAGAAATTCAAAAATGGTGTGGTCATCATAATATGGCCGAGCAACATTTTTCATTTTTTTTATTTTTCAACACTGGCACAAGATAGCACATCTTGAGCACACCACGGCACAATCAAATTTTTTTCGATACATTAAAATGTCGGGGCCAACCGGACATTACCAAAAAAAGGACTCCTCACAAAAAAATCTTTTTTTGTGTCAATTTATTTTTTTAAGTGGCACATAATAGCACACACCGGGCACATTTCAGCACATGTTCAATTTCTTAGAAATTCAAAAATTGTGGGGTCATCATAACATGGCCGTGCGACATTTTTAATTTTTTTTCTTTTTCAACACTGGCACACGATAGCACATCTTGAGCACACCGCAGCACAATTCTAATTTTTCCGATACACCACAATGTCGGGGCCAACTGTACTTGAAAAAAAGGACCACATCATAAAAATGATTTTTATTGTGCAAATTTTTTTTTAATTAGCGGCACATAATAGCACAAGCTGGGCACATTACAGCACATTTTTTATTTTTTGGAAATTCGAAAATTGCGGGGCCAACTTAACGCACATAAATAACTATTAGTATAGGAAAATAAATTATTGTTCTATATTGACAGAATCTCACTGTATCGATGTAAAGTAATCAAATAATTATCTTTCAAAATGTTAAAATTACTTTTTTTAATTTTATCTATTACTAGCGACTCGCCCTCGCTTCGCTCGGGATCGTTCCTTAATTTTAACTCGAGCGAAGCTGAGGGTTCCACTACTTGTATACTAAAACCTTCCTCGAGAACCACTCTATCCATTGGTGAAAAGAGCATGAAAATCGATGCAGTAGTTTTTGAGTTTATCGCGAACAGACAGACAGACAGACGCTGCGCAGGACTTTGTTTTTTAATTTGTATTGATTGTGATTTAGTGTCTGACCTATTGATTTATGTTGTATCCTGCTAGTGAAGAGCTTAGACGTTCTTATAACTTGCATTATCAACAAGCTGAACCCGCAGCTTCGATCGCGCTAAAGCTACACAAAAGTTCGGCTTTATGCTATTTACTAATAAAGTGTGAGTGTTTCGTCCCACCGAATATAATTGTGTTGAATATTGTGTCACTAAGATATTTACACACAAATAAAAAAAAACATTATTTGAAAAAATAAGTTCCCCTTCCTTATTGATATAATGAAAAGCAAATATCCAGTTACTGAAAATAACCAAAATTATAAAAGATATTTTACGTATATTCTGTAAATTTATTTTCATTTTACATATTTTGTTTCAAGATCCACTACCTATACCTATTTTCACATCTTCTATTTCATATTTTTAAAACTAGAGGAAAAGATTACAATAAATAATACTACAACTCACATACAATGTTAAGTCTTAAGAATTATGTAACTGGGCTAATATAGGCCTTTAACTAACTGGCTAACATTTGCTATAATTTTAAAGAATCTACGTTATGTTCAGCTAAAACGTACAGTCTCTCTCCTCTTCCTTCTTTTAAAATACTTTAAAGTGCCATTTTTATTTTATTTATCTTTTTGCTCTTAGTTTTAATTTCAATCGAATATGTTGTCTTATAGAATTTGTAATTTTATGTTACATTTATGTTATCACTCTAGATTCACTTAACTTAATCTACGCTACAATTTACGAAGTGGAAATTAAAATTAAATTAGGAACTTCTTTGTTTACCTCATTAGTTAATGTTCTGTCATCTTTTCCGTTTCGATGTGAAAGAAAGATAAACGAATAAACACACATTTCAAATAATATTAGTATGGACTATAAAAGTGATTATAAGCTTTTGATAACTCAAATACATTGAATAGGGAGAGAATAAGTGGTAAATAAATGTGCCTTAATATATATTTTCTAAATATAACTGTTACAAATAGTTGCTTTAAATAAAACTCAAATGAAGCTTATTAGAATATGTGATAAAAAAAATCCGTTCATTTTAATACAGAATTTAAGCTTTTAAGAATGACTTATTTAGGTAAGTATTCCTGTTTTTGCGGTCACAATCCCGAATATACTCACTTTGAAATTGCAATAAAAAGTAAATTCATGCCTTTAATTTCCCCATTTCACATATAAATGAAATTTTACCATGCGTAATGATGGGACATAATATCGCAACCATTCACACGTTTCGAAATATTTTTTTATGTCAATGCTATAAAGAAAGTAAACTTATTAGAATGCTTCCGAAATCTCGGCATATTCTTTCGGCTTGCAAAAGTTTAACACCATGGCTTATTTTCGCGCTCTACTTTGGATTCGTCTTCGCAGTCTCGCGCGTCTTGCCCTCCCTAATACTCTTTATGACTCGAACCACTTCTTGCAAACGTTCCCGCTTTAGCTTACTTCCTACTACACACTCTAGACGACCTTGTGTAACATCGATGCTCGACGTTCTGAAGAGCAATACTCATTTTAGATTAAACTCCTTTTCGGTACGTGCCCCTTTACTAAGGAATAGACTTTTCAAAGTCATCCATGAAAGTCTTATTGTCTCTTTCAAGCTTAAATTTAAATAAGTTTCTTGCTTTTAAGTTGTAATCATTGATATATTCGTACATATACTCGTTTGTATTATATTAATATTTTAGACCTGGCCTTATATCGTATAAGTTTATATGTAAATACCATAAAACGTTAACTTAAGTAATAAATTAGGTGTATAAATGAATATCTAAATTATAATGATATTACATATATTATTTCTATATCTAATAATCCTGCGGCTCCGCCTGCGTCCTAGTTACTATTAAGAAATAGGTATTGGTAGTAGAAGGTTGAAATTCAGGGTTATAAGTATTTTTTGATATCAAATCATAAAAAAAATAAAATCTTAAAATTTGGTCCAAAAATAAAAAATATAAAAAAACTAGAGAGGGCCACTTTTATCACCTAGGCTCCTAGGGGAATAAAAAATAGCCTATGACCTATTCTCAGACCTACCAAATAAACACAAAAACAACAAAATTGGTCAAGGCGTTTCGGAGGAGTTCGATAACAAACACTGTGACATGAGTTTTTGTATATATAAGTTTTGACCCCATATGCTGACATATTATTAAATACTGACATACATAGGTACTCAACCAATGTAAGACGTTATTATAAGTTTTTACGAAGATAAGATATCAGGCGAGATTTTCCATATGATGTTTTTTCGTGTGTACTTGTAATTACAGTGAAACTTGGTTAAATGGGACCTGGATAAGTGAGAAACCTCCATAACTGGAACTCATGCTGAGGTCCCAACACTTTGGCAATGAATTACCTCTGTTAGTGGGACGAGGTAAACCTCTATATCTGGGATTTGTTCTTTCGATTTATCATCATAGTTACCTCTATAACTGAGACAGCGAGTAAATTTTATATGCATAAACCTCTGTAACTGAGATAACATTGTTTGTTTACTCATTCTTATTCTACCCACAAATTCCACACGTAATTCCAAGTACGTAAGTACAAATTTTGAGCTTCAATTACCTTCAGTTTTAGTTTCGCTTTACTATCATACAGATGTTTATTTGAAAAATGTCAAAACGAAAGCTACAATCGTTATCATTACGTGAAAAACTGAAGTTAATATCCGTTTATGAAAGTGGGAAGACACGCGAAGAAGTTTGTGCCGAATTTAATGTGCCAAAATCTACTCTTTGTAGAATAATTCAGAGTAAACAAAAAATTGAATCACAATGTTCTGAAGGACAAGGAAAACTAAAACGTGTACGTTTATCAGAATATCCTGAACTTGAACAGTGTTTGCTAACATGGGTTAAGCAACTTCGTAACAAAAACGTTCCGGTATGTGGACCGATGATTAAAGAAAAGGCACAAGATTTCGCGCGAAGGCTCGATATTCATAATTTTTGTAGCAGCAATGGTTGGATGGAAGGGTTTAACGTTATTTTATTTAATGATCGCACCTGTATAACTGAAATAACCTGTATTCTCACCTCTATTAATGGAACCCTCTGTAAATGAGACAGATATTTATTTATACCTGTATATCTGAGACACTGGGTAAGTGGAATACCTCTATAAGTGAAACGACATTGCAGGTCCCTTGATGTCTCACTTAACCAGGTTTCACTGTATTAATAATTTTATTAAACACTTTATCTTATTAAAAATAGAAAGACTTAATGTTTGTTTAAGTAAATTAATACTTTTATTGTTTATTTTATCTAATAAATTGCAATGCAATTATTTGGTTAAAAAGTATGTTTTACATATTTAGTACATTCATGGTGATATACTTAATGATATAAGGCGTAGAGTTCTAACATACTGTCGTTGCAAAGTAAGCATTACGCAATCCTGTTTCAAGACACTTATTCGATATTAGTACAAAGTGTCGCTATTATAAAAACAAAAATGTTAGAAAAATGGGAAAGTAATTAGAAAGGAATTAGCAAAAAAATAAACGCGTAATCTGTTCTGAAAATAATAACAACTTGAAAAAACTTCATAGACGTGACAATTGAGGTGGGCGTCAAGCAATTTACGCCGCGCCTATATTCTTTTATTCTTATTACACACTAAAAGCCTGCAAAAAAGATTTCCGTCCAATTGCAATACTTTGTACACGGTCCATAGATGTAATAAAAAGTATCAACCTTCAAAACTGGTGTTTTATGTGTAATATATTATAGTACATGCTTAAAGAAAATAGAGCATAAATGTTACTGAATGTTTGAATTACTGAATGTTACAGGTGTTTCTTATTTTTATAAGAATATCCGTATGTTAAGTGTAATTCTTTTTGAACAGTGGTAGCCCAGTGCTAACGCACTCGCTTGTATAACCGAGTGATGCGGGTTCCTCGCACCCCTGACATTTTCATATGCGAATCGTTTTTAACATGATTAGCATTTGTCTTACGGTGGAAGAAATCATCGTGAAGAAACCTGCGTATCTGATTGAACCTAGCAAGTTTTTGTAAAATATGTGAAGTCCGCCAACCTGCTGTTGGCCAGCGTGGTGGACTATGGCCTATTCCCCTCGTATTGAAGGGAGACCCGTGTCTAGCTGTGGGACGTTAAAAAGGGCTGTACAATGTACATACAAGTGAATTTTATGTATTCGTAAGTATAAGACAAGAAATATTCTATAATATATATTTATCAAGTAGGTATTGTATTTGCTAAATATTTGTATCTAGCTAGGCTTAAATTGTTATTGAAATTAGAAATCTCAACTTCTAAAAATTTGTATTTGTATTTCTTGATTGAATAGTAATATATACTTACTTTTATTTAAATGAAAATGAAATTGATTATCACAATTGCTTCAAATAATTTAAGTATTATCAGGGTAATAACACATTCAATTTCACTAACAGTTACAAGACACATTTTCCTGTTGATACGAATCTCTAATTATAGATTCGATGCGACGACCCGTAATGTTATTATTCTCCGTATTCTCGCAATGTTAGATACCTAATTATGTTATGAACATACATAATGTATGAAAAATTACTTTCACTAAAATAAATGTAGCAGTAAACAATGTTAATTATAGATAGAGATGCTACTTTATTATTATATTAATAAAAAAGTAAATAGGTAAATTTAAGAGTTTTATTAATAAAAAAATTACATGTGTATTTTTATTTAAGTTTTAATAGATAACATTTTTGATATTTAAAAAAAAGCAACACATAAAGATGATAAAGCATGAAACTTTAAAATTTCATGAGTGATAAGAATAATATCTATACCTACATATTTATTTTTTCTATAAAAACATGCAACAAAATAAATTCAAAGAGACTAATAATGTAACAGTACAAAAACTATTGAGAAATCCTAGGGTATGGAAATAAAAATTCACTCTACTCTTTTTTGTTAAATATAAACTCTTTTGCAAAAAAAAAAAACGGGCAATTTAGATTTTTTTTTCAGTATCAATGAAGAAGAACAAGAAAGAGGTTTAGTTAAATAATGATTATATTTCTTTCAAATAGTCCTCTACATATTTTAAGCCCTTTTTTTTTTTTTTTTTTTTTTTTGTCGCTGGAGGAAACCCATCATGGGGACCCACCGATCCGTCATAAACCGGTGGGTACTGTGAGACTCCTACTCACTAAAACCTCCAGCGGAACACGTCGCCGCAGTGCAATGGGACGTTACGGGATCGCTTTCGCACTCAACCGTAACGTCCCTGCGGACGGCCCGAACCACGCGGGCCACTGCACCTAAATCGGGATGCCCTCTGTTCACAGAGCATCCCGACCGCCTCGATGATGTGCGGGGGAGTCAAATGAGCGACTCCCCCGCTGTAGCTCCTCTAGGGTGGCGGGAGAAGATGCGCATAACGGCGCCTCCTCCCCCCTAGCCGACGGCGACGAAGAGGGTGCAAAGCGTTAGCCTCGCGTTCCCTCTCCGCCGTCTCCTTCAGTGAGATGACGGTCTCACTGAAGGAGACCATCGCCGACCAGGACCTCTCATCACGCAGCATGGCCCCGACCACGCTGCGCAATGAAAGGTCTCCACCCACTACCATCATCAAGGCATGGCGCTGGGGAGCCCAAGCGGCACATTCCACGAGAGTGTGATGCGCTGTGTCCATGGCCGCATCACACTCGTGGCATGCGGGCGACGGTTCCCGACGAGCAACCCGACACAAATACCCACCGAAGCAACCATGCCCGGTAAGTATCTGCGTCAGTCTGAACGTCAGGACGCCGTGTGGCCTCCTGACCCAGCGAGACAGGTGCGGAAGGATCGCACCCACCGTCGCCAGGCCAGCCGCCGGAGTCCTTAACTCCTCCTCCCATCGCCGGATCAGAACCTCGTCACATAGGCGTCTGATCCCGGCGATTCCCTCCCCCGCTGGACGTTCTCCTACTGCCCGCTCGCGCGCCCGAAATTGATACACTTCGGCGAGCACTTCCGCCCTGAGATGCCAGGGCGGATCGCCCGCCAGAAGTGTCGCCGCCGTATAGGACACCGTACGGTATCCCCTCACCGCCCTCACTGCCAGGACCCGCTGCGCTCTGCGCAAGTGGGTCCTGTTAGGTGCAGAGAGGGCGTCAATCCACACAGGAGCACCGTACAGTGCCATGGATCTCACTATGCCAGCGTAGAGCATCCGGCAGTGATACCCTGGGCCCCCGACATTCGGCAGTAACCTGCCGAGGGCCGAGGCGGCGCTCAACAACTTCGGGGCGAGCTGGGCGAAATGGACACGGAACGTCCAGCGGCCGTCCAGGGTCAGGCCCAGATATTTCATCTGGGCCCTTACCTCCACCATCCTCCCCTGGACGCACAGGCAGGCGTTGCGGGGTGGTCCCCGGCGTGGGCCATGGAAAAGGAGGGCCTCCGTTTTGGAAACAGAGACCCTCAGGCCCAACATGCCAATCCGGTCGACGACCAAATTGGTGCCGACTGTGGCCAAGCGTGCCGCTTCGTCGTAATTACGACCCCGGGCTGTGACGAGGGTGTCATCAGCATAGGCGATGACACCCATCCCGGGAAGAAGCGGACACCGCAGGAGCCAGTCATACCCAAGGTTCCACAAGACTGGGCCTAAAACCGCCCCCTGTGGAACCCCGCAGTCGACACGTCGTCGACCTACCACCCCGTCTGCTCCTATCCACACCACCTGCCTATCGCGGAGGTACGCGTCCAACACCCGCCGGAGATAGAGAGGCACCTCATGGTAGCGAAGTGCCTCTCGTAACGTCTCAAACGGCAGGGTGTTGAAGGCGTTGGCCACATCCAGTGAGACGGCTATCAGCACGCCTCCCTCCTCCACTGCAGCCAAGGAGCGAGTCTTCAGAGTGTACAGGGCGTCTACGGTCGAACGACCCGCCCTGAACCCATACTGGGCCTCCGAGAGACCCGGTCCCACCTCCTCGAGATGCTGAGTAAGACGAGCAGCAAGAATGCGCTCAAAGAGCTTGCCCACCTCGCTCAGCATCACGATCGGCCTGTATGCCGAAGGGGAATCCAGAGGACGACCCTCCTTCGGCAACAGGCACAGCCTCCCCTCCTTCCAGACCTTCGGGAACTGCCCAATACGGAGACATGCGTTGAACAAGTCCCGAAGGTCCCCTCCCAGGTATTCCAGGGCGATGCTCAGGACTCGGCCTGGAATACCATCCGGCCCCGGGGCCTTCCGCGTGGCCCGCAACTTCTCACAGGCCAGTTGAAATTCCCCTTCAGTAATCGGGGGGACTTCCTCCGCTGTCTCGACAAAAGAGGGAGGAGCCATCGCTGGGGGGACGTGACCGGAAGACTCCGGGAATAGGCCACCCACTAGCCTTAAAAGGACGTCAGGCGGTGTGGTCTCCGTGATCGGGGCGCCGTGCGCGCGGAGTTTATTCCGCGCGCCGATAAAAGGGCGCCCCCACGGATCCCGATCCAGGTCCGCCAGGAGCTCCTGACGGGCCTCCGCCTTAGCCCTGCTGATCGCGAGCTGCAGGGCCTTCTTGGCAGCTTTATAAGCCAACCGCAGCTCGCCCTCTAACGTCGGGTTAACGCCGTGTCTCCTGCGGCACCTCACATAGGCCCGCCTAGCTCTACAGCTGGCCGCCCGAAGCTGAGCTATTTCAGGCGACCACCAGTAAACTTCGCGACGACGAGCTCGCCTTCTTCGCCTTACACGCGGCATGGCCGCGTCGCACACCCTCGTAAGGGTGTCACGCATGCGGCCTGCCAGCTCCTCAACATCAGAGCTGGCACCCACCACCATCCCCTGGGACCAGACAGCCACGATGGATGCCTCACGGGCCAGCTCAGTGTCGAGCCGGCCTAAGGCCCATCTCGGGAGCGCTCGAGATGAGCCTCCGAGGCGATCCATCGGCACCGGACTAGTGGAGACCTCAAACCGGATATATAGATGGTCCGATAGGGTCTCCACCTCCTCCTCTACCCTCCAGTTCCCCACATTGCGCGCGACATCGGGGGTGGCAAACGAAAGGTCTACCACAGACCCCCCCTGGTATCGCACGCACGTGAAGGCCGTCCCCACATTAAGCAGGGACAGCCCGGAGAGTAGAGCCCACACCTGGACAGCTCGACCTCGAGCGTCCGAGGCGGGGTTCCCCCATTCCCGAGACTTCGCATTGAAGTCGCCGAGGACAATGGTCTTCCTCGGCGACTGACGGCCCACCGCAGCCCTGACGGCGTCAAGAAAATCCTCGAACTCCGCCAGGGTGCGGTTAGGGGAGAAGTACACCCCAACAATGGCGTACTCCCCCCACCTCGCCACAACGAATCCCGGGCCCCTCTCGACCTTCGAGAGGTGGGGGCCGGTACCACTCCCAGTCATGATGGCAACCGAGCCCTCTACATCCCCAGCCCAGTGTGGATTCTGGGGGGGGACATAGTAAGGCTCGCAGGCCACCGCTACATCAATGTCCCACTCGGCTATGGACTGCAAAAGCAGGTCCTGCGCTCCGGCTGAGTGGTTCACATTCGCTTGTAGGAAGCGGGCTTGTCCTACCATTACGAGGACATCTCCGCTTCCTCCTCAGCCCTACGGCTGCCCGCACTAGTAGTGGCCCTGGTCTGTAGGGCCACGATACCTTTGGTGGAGGGCGGCGTACAATTTCTGCCACCCATCACGTGCCCCGAGGGGCGACCTGCGTCTGCACACACTGCGCAGCGTGGTTTCAGCGCTTTACAGGCGGCAGTTACATGTCCGTCAACACCGCAGCGGTGACACAGGTGCCCCCTAGACACCCCCGAAGGGCACATGGCTTTGGTGTGGCCCAGGCCCATGCACTTAAAACAGCGCAATGGGCGATGGTCCAACACCTCGACCCTGGCCGAGTACCAGCCAACCCGGAGTTCGCCGGCATCAGCCACTTTTTTGGCTGCCGTAACAGGGCACCTTACTACAGCCGTGCCCATCCCCAGCCTCCCTGTGCGGATCTCGCTGACCCATACTAGCTCCACAGGGCAGCCACCCACAGAGGCTACAGCCTCGGCTACCCCACTTTTGGTGGAGGAGTCATCAAGGTGCGAGATCCTTAACTCCCCATTCTTTATAGGGCGCGACACCAACGCCAGCCCATCCAGGACCTGGCGCATCTTTTCCGCCAGACGATCCGCGACCTCTACAGGGGCAGAAGTAGGGAGCTCAATAACTCGAGCCCCCGTCATGGATCGCCTGATAGTAAGGCCGCCAGTCACACCAATCTGCGCCAGATCTATATTCTTCTGCGCCTTCTCCAGAACTTGGGCATACGTTATGCCCTTCACCTCCGCTTCCGGGAGTAAGGTGACATTTATGGCCGCCTGACGCGCCGGAGCCAACACCTTGAGCTTGGGCGGCTTAGCGGCCTTCGGTGCCGGAGGTACCCTCTGGGCCTGGGGAGCGTTAGTTGAAGGAGCAGACTTTTTCCCCTTCCCCTTGCCCTTTCTCACCACAGTGGCCCACGTTTCCTCCTGTGGGCCCCCTGTACTCGGTCCCGCCACCTCAGATGGTGCAGGAGCAGTGGTCTCTTTCGGTCTAGAAGAAGGTGGGTGTGACGAGGCCGATTTCTCCTTCTTACATATTTTAAGCCCTAAGATATATTTACTACTTTATTATATTCTCTTTAAGTTTTTTAACTATGAAATATGGGTATAAATATGAGATATAGTTTTAATCTGATCAAAAATATAAAAAAAAAAAAACTAAGTTAATTAATAGGTGACATCTGCAAAAAGATAAATGTTAATGAGCGATTAAGGCTATTATCTTTAAATGTCGTAAACATCAACGCAGAGTACTCAATCATGATGACGGAATGAAGAGAACGAAAAGGAAAGAAAGCGTTAGCAATTTACGGACAGTTTGCAAGCTGTATCTCCTCTAATCCATCATTCAAAAATTACACATTACACTGTGAAGGAAATCCCTGTAATCTTTAGGGGGCATTAAAACGAGTTTGATGGGTGTTTCAAATTTTCAGGGTGACGTCAGCTTTATGGGTAATTTATTTGAAGGAAGGCTTTCGGTGTCATATTTCCAATTTATTTCCTTTAATATGCAAAAACTTTTAGCAGCTATAGATAGATCCGATACATAAAAAGGTTTATAAAATTTAAAAAATTGTATTTTGAGGTAAAGCCTGCCTTTTACATTTCTCTCTTACATTTTTATCTATCTCTGTTCTACTTATAAAGTAACAACAACACTAAACAGACAAAAAGTTTGACATCGACATTAGTATAATATATACATAACATTATGTAGTATGTATCTACGTGTATAATTTCCTCCTTTAATCTAATTTAGGTACATCGAGCGCCGTCAGTTACAAGTCTACGTGCTAACTACCCAGAGAATATTCGAGAGCGCGGCGGCACCTTATCGCTATATTTCATAACGGTAAATAACGTCAAACTGAAATATTTTGTGCCCTTATGACTTTAATAATATATTACCTTAAATACGTGCTTTACGAGCGAAAATTCTGCGTTATAAACGTTATGAGTTTGATATTACAAGACAGCAAACAAAGATGAATCTTTTAATTATAAGTGTAGGTTTATTTTATTGAATAGAAATACTAATAAATACCTACTTATTTACTCCTCAATTATTATTTGCATTGTTATGTCTTGTCTATTAACATTCTGTCTCAGTCGTCTTTTCATAAATATATAAAAACAAGCTGACCCGTGCCCACTTCGTTGGGCATAATGTTAATAATCCTTTTTGAGTACAGAGTGTTATGTTTTAATTTCTAACTGCCAAAAGGAGGGTTATACGTAGGTATTTTATTAATATTAAAAATTAAATTATATATACTAATATTAAAAAAACTACTTTTTGTAACTTAAATATAAAAGTAAGACATATGCTGGCGTTGACTTTTTTGTAGGCATTTTCAAGCTCCACATCTTTTCTCTAGAACTCAAAAATATATCTTTCATAGTTAAGGCAGCGTTCGTAAGAAACGCTTTCATTCGACCGTTTTTTCTCCGATTCACTTTGCAAAACGGACTACCACGTAAAAGCCTTTTTATTTTTCGGTTTTTTATATAACCTATGACACTCAGCAATAATGTGGCTTTCTATTGGTGAAAGAATTTTTAAAATCGGTTCAGTAGATCCCGAGATTACCCCTTACAATTTAACAAACACACAAACTTTACTTCTTTATAATATTATATTAGTATTAGTATATTAGTATAGTATTAGTATAGTATAGATTAAACAAAGCGAATGCTCTTTAAGGGGCTAAATACGTATATAATAGTATACTAGATCTCTTCCGAAGAAAGCCGGGAGCTGTGACCATCATGGGTAGAGCGGTGGAGCATGTCAGTACGACATCGCCGCTGGTACAACTTAATCGAAAAGCCGGAAACAAAGTTCAATGACACTTACGCGACGTCCTGCGTGAGCGATCTAGACGCGAACGCGAAGCGGCGCGGCACGGCGCGAAAACAACAAACATTCGAAACCTATTGAAGTGGCCTATGTGACCAAACGCACGTGGGGTGCGGTGCGGAGCGGCGCGAAATGACGCGAACGCGATCAGTTGGCTTGATATTTTCGCGCGAAGTGGACGCGTCGGCCATATTTTTTTCAAGCAAAAATTGTTGTTGAATTAATGTCGGAAGTAGAACTTCTTATTAATGCTATCCAAGAACGTCCTACATTCTGGGACAAAAGGAATAAAAGTTATACACTTCTTCAATATCTCATATTTAAGACTAGCTGTGCCCGCGACTTCGATCGC
This sequence comes from Boloria euphrosyne, assembly GCA_951802675.2. Lineage (NCBI taxonomy): Eukaryota > Metazoa > Arthropoda > Insecta > Lepidoptera > Nymphalidae > Boloria > Boloria euphrosyne. The sequence continues at coordinate 4,040,926 of OX637879.1, read as the reverse complement.
GTGGACTATAGGATAAAATCAAACTATGATAAAAATTAAGATTTGTTTTTTTCTACGTATTTTTCCAGGATAAAAAGTATCCCATTTTATGCCCAGGGTAATAAGGTATAATTATACCAAGTTTCATCGAAATCGAACCGTTAGTTTTCACGTGATGCCTGAACATACAGACAGAAAGACAGACAAAAAATTTTTTAATCGCATATTTGGGTTTGGTATATCCAGTAACACCCCCTGCTATTTATTTTTTCAATATTTTCAATGTACAGAATTGACCCTTCTACAGATTTATTATATGTATATGAATTTTCCAACAACATTAGCTTCCGTCCGCCCATGACAAATGTTTAATGTTAACTGAACTGAACGGCGGCGGAGGGCACGGAGGGGACGGTTCGCGCGCACGTAGGACCGAGTAGCCGCATCGCTCCGCACCACATTAAATTCGCATCGGATCGTTTCGCAATCGCGTTCGCGTTGAGTCGTCCACGTAGGACACTGTGTTACGAATACCTACTTAACAAATAATAACAGTTTAGTCCTGTAGTTTCATTATGAAACAAATGTAATTTTATTTGTAAAATTTAAAACTAATCTATTCTATTCAAATTTGTATCTGCAAAATAACAACTTTCATTGCAAAATGGTACCAGTTGGTCAGTTATGAAGAAATCGAATTCCATATAGAATCTTTTTTCTTATTCATAAGAATTATTAGCTTAAAATATATAAGAATATTTAAAAATATTTAAAGGGTTATTTCAAAGAAATAAATTCCAATTATTATAATTACGCATAGCCAACAGAGGCTTTCGCTGAGAGCCGAGATTTATTTGAAAAATTCAAAATCTATAACGACCTATTGGAATATATTAAACTCTAAATTTCCTGAATACATTCTCATAATGACGTGTCATTTAGCTGAAAGGGACCATTTTATATGATTTGATTTTATAGAGTACTAGCGGTGCCCGCGGCTTCGCTCGCGCTAAGAGTGAATAAAATAAAAAATAAATAAATATCATTGTTATATACTGTTACTTATAATGTACCAAGGACTGATTCCCCATTTAAAGTTCTGGCCCTCTTTTCTGAAAACTACTGTGTAGCATCCTGCCGTGCCGCCACTGCTGCGCTTTCTAAAACTTATTTCCTATTTTTAACCAATTTTGCTACTATGTGTATCATAATTTCTTTGTGTGTTTTTCGTTGATGATAAACTGATGTACGTGGTTCATTGTTATGGACTTATGGTAAAAATTACTGTTAAATATTTTTCCTACGCAAATTGTGCCACCCCCGTTAACCCCCATAGGGGTTGATTTTCAAAAAACGCTTAGATATGTATCTCATAATTTGTATTGCAGAGCATTATTTCAGTGTCACGCAAAATATTTCAATAGAATTAAATTTCCCATACAAACTTAGCCACCCCCTTTAACCCCCAATGGGGGTGAATTTCGAAAAACCCTGAAATACGTGTTTCATCATTTGTACTAAAAAGCATTAATTCAAAGTTTCATGCAAAAATGTGCAATAAAAATATTTTTCTCATACAAACTTTGCCACCCCTTTTAACCCTTTGTGTTAATGTCCTTCTCATGAATGCAAACTATCTACATACCAAATTTCAGATAAATCGGTTGGGTAGTTTAGGCGTGAAAAGGTAACAGACAGACAGACAGACAGACAGAAAGACAGAGTTACTTTCGCATTTATAATATTAGTATGGATTATAGCGGTTTATTTATGAATGTTGTAATCATACATAAAATTGAATATATTTTATTAATTAATAGTTGTAGTAAGTTTATCTTTATATCCCATATTAACAAAATATAGGTTGAAATATACCTTTACATAATGTATTTATTGTAACAAAAAACAGTAGTAAAACAGTGAAGTTTTTTGATTAGGGCACTTAATAAAAAATATATTTTTATAGAATTACATATCCATTATTTACATTTACTTGATCTTGATTTTACAAAGTATCGCTGATTCGCCTTCCACTAAATGGGCCTACGCAACAGAATTGAATTATTATGCAGATTAAGACTTTCTACTACTTCGAGAACTTATACTAATAACAGAGCTAATAAATATAATGTATTTATAAGATACTAATTCCAAAAATTTTTTCGGATATATATACATAAAAATTTTACATTTTTTCATATATGATAAAATGCTTTTCAATATAAAATTTAAAAAAAGGATACTTTATCAGTCAAATATTTATTGTAAAGACAGCGGCAGCTCAGTGGTTACGGGCTCTCTAGGGTATTCAAGTGACGCGGGTTCCCCAATCCCAAGTCTGGCACCTCTGACATTTTCAATACCAAACCATCACACCAGAATCATTTCCAACATGATTACCACAGGTCTTACGGTGAAGAAAAATATTTTAATAAACCTTTCTGAAACCAACTTTTCTGAGAAAGCCTATAAAGTTTTTGAAAGACAAGAAGTTTGCCTCCCCGCGCATAACAATAGTAGTCAGTAGCCAGTTACCGGAAGAGAGGCCTGAAGTTTATTTATTTAAACTTTACGTCCATTTAAAGATGATTTTACTCGAATATATACAATTTAATAATAACGACATACCCTTGATTTGTTTTGCTTGCTACCCTTGGTCCCATTCGCCCTAGACTCCTCACAGTATAAAAATATTCCAGGCAATGGTTTATTTGAATGCTAAGTTTCATTAAAATCTATTAAGTCATTTTGGCGTAAAGCAGTAACAAATTTACACAAATACAACCTACAAAATATAAACTTTAACTACAAAATAAAAACTTTCGTTTAATTATAGCAGTTGATGTATGTATGCTGATTGTATGAATATTATAACATTCATTTAAATATTCTTAACTAAATGCTAACTTATCAAGTAATATAAGGCAGTACTTTTAAAAATGATTTTAGATTTATTAAAGAATAACATATTCAAGTTCCAGGTACTCGTATATTCGATTTAACTTGTTCATACGCTATCAAAATTATTTTTCTCTCACGTCAACATTTTTCCACAAAAATACTCTTAAAGCAGATTTAATTGCAAAGGATAATGAACCATAAAACCGCAGACAGATTTATATAGCTTCTCATATACAAAGACATCAAACGAAAGAGATAACAAAATTTCAAAGGTTAGGAAGATTATTAAATTAATTAAAACAATAAGCAAACTGGTTAATGATATTTAAAATTAAGTGCAAAGTTTCGGATAATTTGAACGTGATAATTTCTTGAACTTAGATTTGTGAAATTATATGTTTTGCAATTAGTAATAACCTTGAATTGACTGTCTCTGAGTTATAGTAGCAGTTTAAGAATCTTAGCATCGTTTTAATTACACATAGATTTATCAATAATAAACGGCCATTTTTAATAATTTCCATACATCCATTGAATAAAGTATCGCCAGGTCCGGGAATAAATAACGGGAATGGACAAATTGCATATCATCCCCATTGGCCATTTGAATAATTGTTTAATTCCATTTCTTACCATGATGTACGAGTATTTATGGACATTTTGATTTATCGTCGGAAAACGAGAATTCCGATTTATAGATGATATTAGATTTTTGCGATTCAATTCAAACTTAATATTTACTTGCAAATATTATTGCCACAAAATATAAGCGACCAGACCTCTCTGTGAAGAAGTTTCTCCGATTGAATAAATAAGTAATAAGCCTCATTTAGAAACAGCTTCCAAGCCTCCAGGCTCTTTGCCAATTCATCGCGTCACAGCGCTACTTGCAAGCCTAAGTAGCTGTAAAAGTCGCAAAGAGCAACGCATAACTCCACTCAGCAATGAATCGTTTAGAAACTCGGTAAAGGCAAAGACTTGAATGTACGTCGCAAAATGATAAAAGCCATCTTTGAGATATGAAATTCCGAAACAAACTTTGTTATATTCAAATACTACGTTTTATTGCTAATTGTGAGCACAGTGTCGTTAAATTGAATTAAAGATGAAATTAATTTTGGATATGCGGTAGGCATATTGTTGCGAACCTTCATAATTCCTTCTTTGTTCATGTAAAAAGTTAATTAAGATTGATTTACAAAAGATTTTTTGTTTAAATCTAAGAGTATAGAAACATAAATATAGAATATATTAGTAATATAATAAAATGAAATAATAAGAAAAATAGAAAAATAAAATATTAATAATATAATAAAATGAAATGATATTAATAAATCATAACTGTAAGCAGTGCTACTGAATATACGAGGTCGTCTTAAGATAGCTATAATTCATTATTATGTCACATCAAGATATAAAGATAAGCGTAAATTCAGCCGTTTTAGGTATAAGATAATACTTTGTAAAAATTTTGTTCTGATAAAGTTGTGAATTCACACTTAAAACAACAAAATCTATGTTATTATTATTATTAATTATCGTATACTTAATACGATAGACGTATAAAGACAATTAGGCAATCAATTTGGAACATTGGTTTATATGAGAACTCTAGTGTGAAATATACATTCATTTCCATTAATAAAATAATCAGGATACTTTATTAATAAAGATAATTAGATTTTAGGCTTAGCTTCGTATTGCTGAAATTATTGATAATAATTACTTCCATTAATAGCTTTTGTTGGGGATGTTTACTTTGCGTTATATTTTAATACTAGCGACTCACTCCCGCTTCGCTGGGGTTCGTCCCTAGGTTTAGGATATTTTTTTACAAACTTTGAATGTTTATTTATGTATCTAATCAAAAGCCTAAAAATAAGTTTCAAGCTTCTAGCTTTAAAAATTACGTAATTTCCATACAAACTTTAATCCCCTATTTCAACCCCTAACAGACCTTTTTTTTCTTTAATATCTGTGTACCAAATTTCATTTAAATCGATTGAGTACATACAGACAGACAGACAAAGTTACTTTCGCATTTATAATATTAGTAAGTTCTACTTACTAATATTATAAATAAATAAAACTACATATTTTTGTAAATATATACATATAAGTATATCTACTCGTAAGTTTATAAAGTAATAAATAAATTACTAAGCTTATTTTTAAAAAAGGACGACCCGTTTTCCTGTCGGAATGAAAGATTTTTTCTTCCATAAAAAGTATTTTAAATGTTGCCTCGTAACGTATCACTACACAAAATTTAGTTCAAAATGGTTCAATACTTTTTGTGTGAAACGTACACATCAATTCGCTAAGTTACTGTTTTTATAATAGTTACTTAAAAAATAGGCCTTTTTAAGAGCTACAATTTCCTTCTGCATCATTTTGATCTTTTAAGGTTAAGCCACCGCTAGCTTTTCAAGGATGACTCAACAAAACCAATTATTTTGTTTACCTGTGGAAATGGAATATTGTTCTCCAATAAAATGTATCCTTAGTCATGAAACCCGAGTATTAAGTTATGACTACACAAAATTTGGTAAAAATCGTTTACATAAAAGCTAAATGCAATGCTATTCCCGTAAAAATTGAAATGTCAAATATTTTAATCAGAGTTTTGAAACATGTGTCAAAATAAAATGTCATTAAATTCCAAATTAACCCCATTAGACGATGAGTTTCAATAAAATATGAATCACGTCTTCAACAATTCTGTTAAAGAATGTTTATGCAAAATTTTAAGTAAATTGGACCAAGGAATCACGTTGTCCCATACAAACTTTTGCCCCGTTTTTCACCTCTTTAGGGGTAGAATTTTTGAAAATCCGTTCTTATCGGATGCCTACGTCATACAAAGAACACACCCTCCAAGTTTCAGATTTTTACGATCTGCCGTTTAGGCTGTGCGTTGATCCATCAATCATTCAGGACAAAGCCTTTTATATATAGATATAGATATAAAAGGTACTGTACAAATTAATTTATTTTCGTACATCTTAAACAATTAGTTAGAGAAAAGTTCGTTTTTATTTTCTTAAGTGAGTGGTTAACGGATAAAGCTCTGGAAAATAATCCAACTACTTGCACTATCGTCGTTCTCAAAGCACAAAGTTTATTCCACGTCAAAATGACAGCCACTTAGCAATCCTGCGATCTCAGTATAGGTACATATAATATACTTGTATGTACATATACGTAGTTGTCGATATTAATTTATATAAATACATTAAGTTAAACTCTTTGTGATCATCGAGTATATTTAATTATTTATTTATAGAAATTATCGATATAATATATTCAAACCCAATTTACGATAAGATAAACGAGATAAAATATTAATAGCAGTTATAATAGAGGCGAGGTATTACCAAGAAAGACGTTAAGCTGGGACACAAATAATAAAAGAATCTTGAGCACTATTTCTTGGAGATCTCAAGGAGAAAGAAACTTAATAACATTTAATAGGAGTCTCATAATCGCGGATTGTCCATTACATAAATTTATACAAAGGCTTTGAATTAAGACAATAGTCACTTAGGCTATATCTTAAGGGTTTAGATCGTATGGGTTTATTCATGTAGAATTACTCCAATCTACAATCACATTAGAATACAACCCCTCGTGTAGACAAGTTTAGCTTTAGTAGGATCTACACACTGCATATTGCATACGGCTTAGTGAATCTAGTAATGAGATTCTAAAGTATAATAAATTAAAACTTGAAAAATTGTTAACATAAAATAAATTATGTTAAAATTCAGAACCTAATTGTCCAAAGTTGTTTGAAACTAAAAAAACATACAAGTATATAAAAAATGCACATGAAATTAGCTTAAAATTTAATGATATAGGTGCTTTACAAAAATAATAGAATATTTTAAATCAAATAATACAATTAATTAAATGAGAGAATTTACACTAAAAATTTGCCTTGAAAATGAGATACGCCCTTCGGGATTTAAATTATGCATGTGTCTAACCAGCGGTGATTTATATTTTATACTCTTGAGGTTGCGGCTTCGCGATTCTTTTTAAAGGTTCAGTTTCAGCTCTATGATACTGAAATGAAAATTAAAGCAAGTCATTTACATTATAGACGTTTAATTAATTTGAGTTCAAGAGTCACTTTATAAAGCTTACGCACACTAGAGACAGAAGAACAGATTTGGCTTAGTCTAGTCTATAAAATGCAGTAAACCATCTCTAATTTATCATAAGTTGTGAAGGTCAAATGTACTGTGCAAATCATTATAATATGATCATGTGCATATATAATAAATATCACATACCTTTAACTTAATTTTATCCATATTTTTTGTAACATCTCTTACTCACAATTTTACCTAAGGTTATCTACTCGTAATATAACACATTTTAATTTCTCGTGTAATCCTTTTAAAATCGTGCTTAAGTAATAAAACATGAAGCTTAGTTTTAAAAATATTAATCATATAATGAAATATTAATTAAAACTCTTTACTTACTTTAACTAATTTCTTGGGTATAGAATGTAATACTTGTTTGTATTCAAAATAACTTTAAAATGTGAAATAGTAAAAGACCAAATAGGTACCAATATATTCCTGTAAGAATCTAGTTCTATGCATGTAAAGACAAAATGTCGTTAACGTGACTTGTTTACTTTAATTAAACTCTACAAAATAGCAAACAGTAATTAGATTACCGCATCCGAAACCAATCAACTGAAGTATATATTGGAAATCGATTAGGAGGGATTACAAAATGGAACAGATTGTGATAGTTTGTTGATGTTATGAATAGCATCGGCATTTTGTAAAGATAACTGTCTTAACTCATTTTACTTATTAAATAATAATTATTCAAATCTTTCTTTTATTTTCATTTAAATTCACTTAATTAACTTAATTTCCTACGACTCGGTTGAGTATCTGGGTACCAAATACTAACTTTTAGGAATATATTTATCTTTCGAAAAAGTCACTTGAACTAGAAGTAAACTAGCTCTTGAATTTCTTGTTTGTTCTATGTAACATTGAATAAACACTTGCAAACAACAAGAAATCATAATTAAGAATTTCTTTTAAACCAGCATATTATTTTAGTGCATATAATATCATGTATAATTTAATAAACATTTCAATTATATCTAATCAAAATGTTATATTAACACTCCCACATAAAGTTGCCATATTAGTTTCGATAAATAACCGCAACATTATTCGTAAGCTCCCAACAAATACAACCAGTATAATCCTAAATGTTATTAAAACATTCAGTTATTAATATTCATTTCTTTAAATACTTTAGTTACTATAAGTGTTCAAGATCTCCTGGGTTTTACTCGAAACACATTATATAAATTAAATGGTTTTCGGAAAATTCGCTTCAGTACTAGAAGGGGTCTTACCTTGCATGTGTTTAGAAAGTTTCTTGCCTGACTGTTGGAAGCCTTTTTAACGATGAGAAATGTATTTTCACATACCTCACCCATCCGGCCAATCCACAAACTCAGATTAAAAATCTATGGTTTTACGCGGACATTAGACCAGGACAGTATTTTTTTAATTAAATTTTAAACATTCAAACTAGTGATAACTTTCCACTTTATTAAAAAACTTGTTATCCTCTCTCTACACACTTCCCCTTTTCTCTAAAACATAGGCCTACGTAATTCCTTATAAGTAATACCTGACATTTGCCAGTGCATATACATTCAGCAGTTCAGAGATTACCGGGAGCAAACAAACCAAAAGACAGACAAAAATGTTAAAATTGTGTCTTTCTTATAAATACCATATAAAACTGACACAATTGGGATAAAAATATTTAAAATTAATATTTCAATTATTGAATAATTTTAAGTATTCGTAGTAATTACTAGTATGACAAATATCGATGGCAAAATCTTGTGAACCTCTAAATCAGTCCTATAAGAAACGATGCCTGCCAAAATGTTAATGACATTAGGTATATCAATTTTTCATAGTAGGTATCATGTTTTCATCAATAAAACTTTACGAAAGCAAACTTAGATAATATCAATTTTGGCACCATATTATTAGAAACCGTTTGCCAAAAAAGAAGTAGCATCAACTCAATAGGTAGGTAATTGAGGACAAATATGTGTGAAACTAAACCGCGTGGTATGATGGCAGCGGGCCAATATCGTCTTGTTGAAGCAACGTAAAGGCTGGGCTTCGCAAACATAATATCCGATTTTCGGCTTTGTCGCGAACGCTCCGCGATCCCACATGTTTGCATCGAGGTTTACTTGTGTTGGGAATCATTTTGTTGCACGGAAATTCATGTTACAGTAACACTGTATGCAAGCATTAAAATGCATGAGCTCAAAGATATGGATGGCTATTGTTAAATTTGGGCATAGAATGATGAAAATCTTAATACAGGTAAAAGTAGTAGACTTGTAGTCGACAAGGTAGGCTATTTTTCTTGATCTTGTTTGTACACCGTTATATTAGTAGATGAGTAGCGATACGCTTCAGATTTTTAGGTCTCCTGTGAGAGCTAAGCTAAAGTGATAAGTGTGAAAGCCAAGCGAAAGAAATATATTATACTAGCAGTACCCGCGGCTTCGCCCGCGTTAATTTTTTAAATATTAGGAGTCAATCCCGCGGGAAATCCGGGATAAAAAGTAGCCTATATGTTATTCTGGGTCTTCAGCTACCTACATACCAAATTTCATCGTAATCGGTTCAGTAGTATTTGCGTGAAAGAGTTACAAACATCCATACTCACAAACTTTCGCATTTATAATATTAGTAGGATAGGTACAATATACGTGTTGTTGTTTTCGTGTTTCATTCGATTTCTATAGGTGATTTTATAAATCAGAAAATATATTAAGTCAGAAAAGTGTTTTCATTATTTCCGTCGATACATCTGTTTGGACGAAAAAACAAAAATATTAATAAATAATTAATTAACTTGTGATTCATACTGCTAATTAAGATCTTGCTTAGTAAAAGTGAAATTCACTGCTATATTTGATTTAATATACTTATATTGCATATATACAAAAGCTTTTAGATTACCAATAATGATATTGAGTGCTCATATATTATATTATGTGTCGTACCTAAAATACATATATAAACTTTTTGGCTACCCCACAAGGGAAAACCTGACTCAAAGTTATGTTTGCATATGCGTACGTATACGTTTGTTAAGTGTATATTGAGAAAGTATTACATATCATATTTCATTTTTTCGCTACGTTTTTGGACAATATTTGCTGAGCTGCTTTTTCCAGTTCGCCACACTTTGCCGCAACATCAGTATGATTATTTACAGTCAAAGAAAATTAGATAGAATTTCTTTGTGCCTATCTACCTACCTGCAAACAACTTTTATTTTAAAATATACATTTTGTGATTCTCTTAGAAATTTTAAAATTAATTAACTTAAAATTTTATTAATATAAATTACCAAATAATTAAAGTATAATGTAAAACATGAATTATTCTTCTGTCGTTTTCTGTGCTTAGTGTTACCTGATAAGGTTTAAACATACATGAGCTATCCGCTAACGCATAAAGGGATTTAGAATTTGAAGCCTACAAAGTCTCTACGCGCTTAACTTGATTGTTAAAGAATGCATGCACAGACTTGGGTGTTATATCTAACATTATTTCCGTATTTATAGTTTTGCCGCCCATATCTCTTATCCATTTTATAAATTTAATGTTAGAAATGCATGCAGTTGTAGTAAATGGCGGGCAGCATCACTCCTGCTTAACATTTTAAAGTAAAAAATATATTGAATAACAAGATTAACAAGTTTTGCTCACTGAATTGTAATTTACAGGAAATATTCGAAGAACAATATCATAAAAATACATTAAGATACAAACCCTTTCTGGCGTTATTGAATATAGTGTGTAACATGATAATGGAAACTTATAGATGTGTAATGCGAGACAAAGTATAGTCCCTAGATATAGTGCGAGTGAAGCCGTAGGCTCCGCTAGTAAATGTATACAAAACTTGACAAATTATATGATAAAACCTTAATCGAGAACCACTTTTTATCCATTAGTGAAAAAAGCATGCAAATCGGTGCAGTACTTTTTGAGTTTACCAAGAATAGACGGACAGACGCGGCGAAGGACTTTGTTTTAATATATGTAGTGTTATATGAATTTCTAGCTTTGTATTTAGCACGTTAGTCTAGTCGACAACAGCTCTGGGAAAATTAAGCTACATAACAATTAACTCATGCTCGAAACTTGAACAATAAAATAAAATAACTTAAAACAAAACTCGCATACGTAAATAAAACACAAAAGCTAATATAATAAATAAATAAATAAAAATAAAATAAATAATTAGTACATGCTAGTTTATTCCATCGTTCATCCTAATATAATTTATTTCAACAGTTTGTGGTAACAACAGCAGTGGGAAGCAATTTTGCTTCCATTCTCTTTGTATCAAGGCGAAAATGTAAGTATTAGCAGACGTCTGACTGCTCCTGACATGACCATTTCTCTTCAGTGCTTTCTTGAAAGTTTTGAATAATGACCAGTCGACAAAACTTTAAGTAATTTGAAGAATTTTCCTTATTTGAAAAGTCCTTAGTATTTTTTCTATTTTATTTATTTAAATAAAATAAGGTATTTTATAATCTACAGATAATAATTAATCATTAGATGTTTTATTTTGTTAGTTACTATATCTTTTTTTTATTATTGTCTTTTGCTATTTAGGAGACTTTTTTTTTAGTTCGTTGTAATTTCTAATACGAAAATCATTGCTACATATAAATACGCCATGTTTTTTAAAAAACATAATACAATTTATTAAAACACAAGCTGACTCAGAAAATAATAGTGGAGCTAAGTTTGTTTGTTATTTTTACTAATACTGTGCACTAACTTTGGTTAATATAAGCCAATATTAATGTTTCTAATAAAAAATAATTAATAGTTTACATATCAAAAAACATCATATCTGTATAAAAGTAACTCTACTTGAAATGTTATCTATCTACATTTAAGGATACAAAAATCCAACTCTATATGGAACGTAATTTTTAAATCAATTTTGGTATTGTTATTTTGGTTAAAAGGTTTTTTATTATACACGTACCTGTATTTTTCATTTAACTTCTACCGGACGGTAATTACACGTACATCTAAAAATAAAGCCTGAGGCCGTTTCTGCGCGCTCGACATACGCATGCTCGACAATCGAGGCCTCCGGCAGGAGTAATTATTTAATAAAGCTTTATAATACAACTAGCGACTCACCCTCGCTTCGCTCGGGTTCGTCCCTAGATTTTGTGCGATCGAAGCCGCGGATAGTAAAAAATATCTAAAATTAATATAGCCTAAGTTACTCCTTATAACATGAGCTATCTGCGAATGAAAGTCCCGTCAAAATCGGTCAAGCCGTTTCAGACATTAGCCAGAACAAACAGACCGACAGACAAAAATTTAAAAAATTGATTTTTTGATGTTATTACCGTATACTTTCATATGCATTTAGTGAAAATCTGTAAATTTAAAATTAAATACATACATTTCAATTTTATTTATATGTTTAGAATTTGTAAACATTGTATTAAGATAATGCTTAACTGAAAACATAATTAAATTCGCCTCATAGCGTTTGACATTTCGTAAATCACTTTACTGCTGTTGCGTAGGATGAAGGTCGACTGACCTTTAGTAATATAATACACTTAGCCTGTACTCATCCTTTACAAGGATTTTGATTAAGTTGCCACGAGATGTTTATGATTACCTATTGATAATACATATAAGTAATTAGTTTTTATTAAAATTATAATAAGGATTGTAGTTTTGTGTATATTACTTGTAATATAGGGCTTGAAACAACTTTAACTAAGAACTACTCATTGTCTCAGCAACTTAGCTCACCCAACAAGACTCCTGATGTATGTGAAAGTGAATATTTTACATTAGTAAATATATACATAATTAAGTAAATATAGTAAATATATATTCAAACTATAGAAATGAATTTATTCAACGGCTTGAATAATATTTCCTTTTTTCTTATTTTAGACTATAATATTATAGAATGTTTTATTAAATGTTCAACAAATGTTGAGTAACTGTAACGCAACGTTACGTTACTGACGCAATATTACAAAAAAGTCTATTTTAGTTGATAATAAATATAGATTTGGCCTAAAAAATTACATACATAAATATTTAGTATACATACAAAGCTCTCTACTACATTCTTAGCAAAGTATTAAAAACTTTTGACGTGACAACGTCTTAAATTAGGTTAGGTTGGGAGTCACTTATGAAAAAGTGTAACGCTCGGTAACGTTACGATGAGTCACCGAACGAGAGAGAGGCCCGCCGAATGCCTTGCGTCTCTCTCCCACTCAACTATTAAAATATATTTCTATAGTTAAAATTTGTGCAATTCTTATTTTCATTCAATTCCTTGTTCCTATTGTGCAATTTAATTATATTCATATTAATAAATATTCTACCGAGAAAAAGACGTTGTCACGTAAAATCTTCGCCCGTAAAACCGACTTTACAGGCAACCATTTTTTTTTTAAATATGTTTAAAGTACTTTGACCCCTTACAATTTTATACCCATATATATTTATTTTACTTTTATGTACATATCTGTGAGAGATACAAGAAACAAATGGTTTGTAAAGCTCGACTGAAACTGAAAAGCCACTGCTTTCATCTCCCTAGGAATGTCAGTATCTCCAAGTGATTTGAATACTTTGTAACAAAGAACACTTCAGTCTTAGAACGTTTAACTTTACTAAGCGTACAGAAGTGTAATGCAAAATACACTGCACCATTATGTGTATCATATTTAATTAATCCTATTATTTTATCTTCTTTTAAAATTTGTACCTTCATATTTATAAATACGAAATGAATTCAGAAAAAATTGCATTGATTAAAGTTAATCGATTATATTTAGACTTAATTTAATATAAAATAGTAATAGCAAATATAACTGCAATAAATAAGCAAATAGCACATTGACATTAATTTATCGTACTTACAATTTTTTTCTAATACCTAATTAAAATTTTAGAGACAGAATTATTCCCTTACATCGAAACGCATCATCTTTCATTCGTAGGCATTTATAATTAAGATGTATGTTTGTATAAAGTACACCATGTCTAACAAAATCTGTATACACTATACTGTATTCGTAAATTCATTCGAGTTTACCTAAAATGCTTTTACATTTGCATTACACGGCCATGCGCTTAATCAAGGGAAGACATTTACATAACGCACCCAAAAACTGATATAACTAAACATATGCCTTTGAACTTGAACAACATACAAAATATCAAATAAATTTTATTAATAATTATATTACAGTGTGTAAATAATATTTATTATTATATAAGTACCATATAATATATTTATTAAGGCAGTGGTAGCCCAGCGGTAACGCGTTGCTTGTATAACCGAGTGATGCGGGTTCAAATCCAGGTCTCGCACCTCTGATATTTTCATGTGCGAATCATTTCTAGCATGATTACCACTTGTCGTACGGTGAAGGAAAACATCGTGAGGAAACCTGCATGCCTGAGAAAACCTAGCAAGTTTTCGTAAGACATGTGAAGTCCGCCAACACGCACTGGGCCAGCGCGGTGGACTATGGCCTGATCCCCCTCGTACTGAGGGAGGCCCGTGCCCAGCCCAGCCCAGCCAGTGCAGGGACGTCAAAAAGGGCTGGTGATGATGATGATATAATATAGTTGTAATATAAAGGCATATTTAACGCTAACTACTTGTATGGAGTTTACCTGCTCGCGCTTCGCTCAAGCTCTACGACTCGCGTTATGCAATTATCAAAGTCCTTTGAAACCACTTAATATACATAAGAATTTAATACGTATTGCAGAATTTAATAGTCTTTCTGTGAAACAACAGGAAACGTAATAAAACGCAAACATCTTTATTTAATCTAAGCAATTTAGAAACGTTAGTACCTACATCTTTACAATTTATAGCAATTATAAAGCTAGCAGTGGGAAGCAATTTAGTTTCCCATTCCCTTTGTGTCAAGGTGAAAACGTTAGTATTACTAGACGTCTGACTGATACAGCGTAATCATTTGTCTTTTGGTGCTTTCTTCAATGTTTTGACTAATGGATAGCCAAAACCTGGATATATATAGATATAATATTCATCTCCAGAAAAATATTCAATTCAAATCTAAATATAAAATAATAGCAGAATTTGACTAACATTGAATAATTATTAGACAGCATCAATAAAGTTTCGTTGGTCATAAAGGACAGGAAACACTGGTAGTATTAACTATTATAACAATAGGGAATTCATTATAAGTTCATTGGGCGAATTTTGGCATTAATAAAATTAAACTAGACTAGCTGTAGTTTGCAATGTAGAGTACGTTATATAATATAAGTTGTCTTTATCTGAGCATAGCATGTTATCTGTCCGATATGGAAAGCTAAATAATAAGAAATATTTCAAAAAGTAGACGAAATAGATAACAGTTTAGCTCATACATCATTTTAATAAGAAAGTATTATGAGTATTTAAAAAAGAAACGTAGTCTATTTATTTTTAAGTTTCATAATCGACTTAAGTATATTTATCTAACCGTCCTCACTCAAATAAAACTTCCAACGTGCCATAATCATCAAGAGAATGACGCTTTTTACACCCTTTTATAAAGCTAATAAATATAATATTATGAACGTTATCTGTAACAGCAGACTTCTTATTCAAATCTACATTTTTAAAGTAACAAAATATTATATAGAAAATACATTGAGCACATTTATTTTTGTTATAGTAATAATTTATTTCACAATACATGCAAGTAGTATCTTCACCTTAGGATTATGTCCATGAATAGTAATTTTCATATAAATCGAAAGAAAGATTCATATAAATCGACTGTATGTAGTAATAACCTACATACATATATTATCTGTAAATAAATTCAACGAAATTATAAAATGAATAAACAAATACTTTCTTTTTCTTAACGTCTCCATTAAACTACTTTCTATTAATTTTACCAATTTGCTCAACGTTTCCGTGGTGTAGCGGTTATCACATCTGCCTAACACGCAGAAGGCCCCCGGTTCGATCCCGGGCGGAAACATATATTTTTTATAACATATAATTGTTTTCTAATAACGATGATACTAATAAACTCATAAATTATTTTATTGAACATGTTAGATATTCGTTTTTTTTTGTTATTTTTTGCTATTTTTGTTTAAAAAATATCTACTTTTTAAGGTCCCTTAATGTTCTTTCGAGACTTTTATATATTTATAATCCTTACTATTTAATATTATAAATGCGAAAGTAACACTGTCTGTCTGTCTGTCAGTCTGCCTGTCTGCTTGGCTGCCTGTCGGCCAGTCTGCTTTCATGCTAAAATTAATTCACCGATTTAAATGGAATTTGGTACCTACACAGATAGTCTAGAGCCTGAAAAAGGACATAGGCTACTTTTCAAGCGAAAAAGAGCTGTAAGGGGTTAAAATAGGGGATGAATGTTTCCCCCCAACGTGCGTTCACTTTGTCGTGGTGGGAGGGCTAGGGATGAATGTTTCGGGTACACACGAGAGGTCTTGGGTTCGAGTCCCGGGTCGAGTCAAATTATAATTTAATATTGGCTCCGGGTTGTTTTTGTTTCTTACTAGAGACGACCGAGTCAAACAAGGATAAATAGCTAGTATTTTTATATATACGTAATGCTTACATTAGGAGAATGCTTATGCAGCATCTCGTGGCTCAGTGGTCTGCTCGACTAACTTGAATATTAATGAGTTACATCTGCAACTAATCAGTGAGGATATAACGTTGGCCGTCTAAATTAAGTGCTGAAATTCATAAGATTGTCATTTACCTAACCTGTAATAAATTGGCGGGGGTTAATTTTACGCATTACTTTATTAAAAATAATAAATGTCATAAGGTTATTGTGATGTTGGAAGATTGACAAAAACTTCAAAGCCCAAGTTTAGCACGATACTAGAGCCTATAACATTTTGAAGTGTATGCATTTTTGGGAAAATACTACTTAAAATTTTAGAAGGTAGTAATTTTGTAGGAGTTACTTAATTTCTAGATAAAATAAATATTTAACACAACCATATTAATTTAAGTTACAAGTTATTGTTTTACAGAACAAGCGATCTATCTCTACTTCAAGTTCTCTTCTGCTGTCCTCTCCTCTACATGTCGTATTGACAATCGATCTGGACAAAACTTTGTATTCAAGTTTTACGACTGTATAGATTTTATGCCTTTGGGATTTTTTATTTGAGACCTTTCTTTATCTTATGGGATCCAATTTCAATGATTCTATTTTTATTTAAAAGGTAACTTTAAGTTGGTCTCATAATAATCGTCTAAGTTATGTGAAAAATATGGAAACGGTATAGAATACTTTAAAACAGTACCTAATATTTTTTTCTTGCGAGACAAGGTATATAAGTCGATTATAGAAAAATAAAATATAATATTTATCTATTAATCAGCCTTATGATTCATAGCAAATGAAATACATTATTATTCTAGTGTTGGCGTGTTACTAAATCCAGGTCACAAGATGCTTCACTCCGGCATACCAGATTAATTGCTGAATATATAAATGACAAATAGTATTGATTCTAAAGCTTTGAAAATAGATCATAAATCCTTTCAGATATACTGAAAGAGTTTTTATGTCAAAGCAGTTTCAAGAATTGATTTTTTGGATTTTTTTATTGACTTCACTATTATAATGTTTTCTTGCAAGTTGCAATAACAACACTAGTCTTTGAATTCTTAGGAAATATATTTTTTTGTACATTTGAACTAAAAGAAGACAGTTTGAGCCGAAAAACGATCGATCTTTTATCTTTATAATTTAAGGGCTACCTAGCGGTATGTAGAGTTTTTGTAGCAGTGTAATTAGGGTGTGAAAAACCATGTGCGCTTCTATGTATGCAGTAAATACTTATTTAAAACATGATTGGTTTATTAAAAAAATTATTTTTATCCTGCTTAATGACAGTAAAACATAAACATACAATTTGTTATTATCCATCTAAAGTTACCTACTGCCATACAAGATTATATTCTACTAGGGTTTCTGAGTACCACTACTAGGTCACAAGATGCGTCTCTCCACTAATCGCTGTCTTTAATGGCTTGTTCATGTAAATTACGCATATTATATTCCCTTTAAATTTAGAATCCTCCTTAGAGTTGGAATCTGCTACATATTTATAAAATTTAGCTTAATATAATATAAATAAATTATTATAGTTTAAATAAAACATTATTGTTTTAAAAGCCTTATTTATTGATTATTTTTATGAGGTTCAAGTTAGTATTAGCACAGTATTAGTTGACCGTTTATTCTTACAACTCAAAAAAAAACTTTGTATAAGCACTTAATTGACTTCACAAAACGAACTTTCGTCTTTTATTATGAGAGTTATACCAAATTTTTTGATTATTTAATATGTAGAATAAAACACATTAAACAAAAACAAAGGTAGAATAAGTTTTGATGAGGTTTAGTAGTAGTAGTATATTTCATCACTGTACCTATAAATTAATATTACGACCTTCAGAACATGGCCTTACTGTTATTATCTGGATTCAAGACGTCATTTTGTATTGTTTAATTGATTAAATATAGTTATAGAGATATATCTTAATACCACGTTTGCATGAGAAAATTTGACAGGACATTATCAATGGACTAAGGTTTATTACAATGCAAATTAGATACGGAAAGCTTTGTTAGAGTTAGGTAATCATTCGCTATTGTCAAAGTAAGATTATAAGTAAAATAACAATAACTTTTTTATATGTATATAAAACTATAGAAACTATAGAAATCCGATACTAACACAATAGCCAAAGCACACAAAATAGATATCACAAATTAAATAATACTAATAATCAATAAATTAAATTAAGTTTTTTTTTATGGGACAAAGGGGGCAAACGGGCAGGAGGCTCACCTGATGGGAAGTGATCACCTGCGCCCATGGACATCTGCAACACTGCAGGGCTTGCAGATGCGTTACCGGCCTTTCAGGAAAGGGAGGGAGGGAGGAGGGAGAAGGACGGAAGGAGGGATGGGCCTCCCGGACTCTCACTTACCGGACGAAACGCGACAGCATAGCTGCCACTTCACGCCGGTCTTCTGTGAGAGAGTGGTACTATACGGAGCGTGCCGGCCTATTCGGCTGCTACCCGAAGGTAACAAGTATGGCACTACCACTAGACTAAGGGTACAGTTACACATGCTCATAACTAGCACGAAAGCATGCCACTATTGAGCAATTGCTACTTAGTAGCATGTGTGTCGAAACATTGCTAATAATGAGCATGCTTATTTCGAGCATGCTCAAATTTCGACGGTCGTGCGATTTTTGGGCATGCTACTGTCAAAGTCTACTGGAAAATTCACTTGGTTTTCCATTTTTCACTTGCACACTGGCAGAGAACTTGCTAGAATGTCGAATACCAAAGAACCAGCCCGTGCTTAAATAGCATGTGTGTTCAATTTATTGCGTCAGCGTTTTTAATTTATAATGTGTCAGTCAATTACATTTATAATATGTCAGTTTGAAGAGCATGCTAATAAGCATGACATTTTATGAGCATGTGTAACTGTACCTTAAGTTGAATATTTTAAATGTCAAGGCAGTGGTAGCCCAGCGGTAACGCATCGCTTGTATAACCGAGTGGTGCGGGTTCAAATCCGGGTCTCGCACCTCTGATATTTTCATGTGCGAATCATTTCTAGCCTGATCCCCCTCGTACTGAGGGAGGCCCGTGCCCAGCTGTGGGACGTTAAAAAAGGGCTGATGACATTTTAAATGTTTATTAACATTTGATTTTCCAAATATTGAAGTCGTTGAATGTTGTATTTTTATTATTATTACACAAACTTAGATGATGCGTTTTATGTTTTAACATATTTTAATATTTAATGTTATATAATATTCTTTCAAAAGTTATATTAAAATTGCAATATGAAATTAAAATGTATGTAGATTCCAGATTGGTCTGAGCTGAAATATGAAATACGCTATTTTGAATGGTCGGTTGCATATCGAAAGCTACCACGGGCTCGGAATGCAAAATACGGAAAAAGGCTGACGAGAAATATAACAGATTCCTTTTTAAAATAACAAAGTTGCATATTTTTACGTACCCTGTGTGAAAATTTGCAGGTATTTCCGTCTAGTATTCATATTTTACTATTTTTTAGTTCCCAGATTTAAAAGCTATATAAACACCAATTGTTTATGCTTTGAACTTAAAAAAGTGCTCTCAATAGAATAATACAATATGCTAATAGATAGTGGAAGATAGTAAACGTACATATAACCGATTCCGCATCTCATATGCCTATTGGGATTGGGACTAAACTCTAAGTATGTCATTTTTCGTGTATAGGATATTCGTCTAAGTACTAATTTACTTAAGTTTACCGTAACGTAACGATATAAATTACTCTATGGTAAAGCAGTCTTACTTTTCGATTGATACTGTTATTCTAGAATAGCTGGACAGACTTTCCCCATGGGTCTACATCAAATATCATCACGAGCTCTACATTTTCGTCTACGCCCCTGTAATTTCATGCGAAGTGATTGTTGACCAAATAAAATACAAACGTGAGAGTGGAGTTTTTTTTTAGTATAAAACATTAAATATTTAATATTTATATTATTATATATTTTAATAGCAACACTACATAATACTTTTGAATAACTAATATTAAAATAAAAATTATAATAATTATAATAATACTAGCTAAAAATAAGTTAATAATATTGCCATAATTATAAATTATTTTTTAAATTATTTAAATTTAAATATAAATGTTTAGAATTAAAAAATAAAATTTTATAAGGTACTCTGATGCCATTTTCAAAATTTTTGTAAATTGTGGGTAGGCACTGTCTGTAACAAGTATATAAACCTATGAGACCTCAAATATCTTAGTCTCTCCCGTGACCATGATTGCTGTAAAGCATTTGAAACGTCGGGAACTAAAAATCAAAATAAATCCGCGACAAAATCCGAAAAGCTAGTTTCATTTATAATGTCGAATATTCGCGTAAATCTAAGAAAGTATTACATTAAATATTGTTAAAGATTTTACTTACTAAAAATTAATTTATCCAAGATGTAAGTAACCTTATTAATAAATTTTATGGTTTTTTTTTTATTTCTTAGACTCGTTTATTTCACTCAAACAACTATTTTGTAAGGACAAAGTATATTCATTTTGTTAAAAAAAGTAATGCCAATAGTTTTTAGGATGATACAATATGCAAAAAATAGAAATGGATATTTCTCGTGTGGAAATGAAAGTAATTACTGTGGCTAAGAGAAAAGTGGCCGTAATATGAAGAGATGTTCTATCATTTCTCTATACACGTATATTAATGACATTATGTGCGATGGAACAAAGATTAGAGGTCACATAAAAATGAAATAACCTGCCATTATCGTCTTACTTGATACTTCTATCTTTTATTTCCGTAGTACGTAATAAAACTCTTAACCCTTAGTTAGTTTAAACATTTTTATTTACTAAAGCTTACTGTTATAAAACTTTTCATTAATTTATCTTTTTCTCATCAACTCGTATATTTCAGGGATATTGCTAGTCTGTAGAATATAGATTATTGTACACTAAAAATGCTTTCTATTATTGAACAGATAATGGTCTGAATGAAGGTCATGTCATATTAATCTGATTTTCATGATATTTGATACCTAACACATTTATTGACAAATGGATATCATTAATAAAACTAAATATAACCGCAAAATTCATTCAACACATTTCGTTAACATTTAGGTTGGCTTTTTTGTGTACCACTGTGGAGCAAAGGCTTATGATGAGGCCATAGTACCACCAAGATGGTCAAATGTGGATGTGACTTCACTTGTCTTTCAAAAATTGAATTACGTATTATAATATGTTACTGTATTAGCGTAAATAATCCACATATAAAAATGTAAAACTTCTTCACTTCTGTTTTTAAGCAATTTTCTTACCATTAGGCCAGCTAATTTAGTATTAAATATAATTGATAAAGTTGCCTTATATTTTTAATCTTGTTATTTGAGTACGTAACAGGTTTCTGTTCTTCGATCTTTTGACCTTTGAAGCAAATGCCTTGAGGATATACGTTATTTTCAGCAGTAATTTCTTTGCTTGATGTTATTTGAGTTCATAAAATAAAGGTTATTTTATTATTATTATACATATAATAAAAATGTAACGGATCGCTGTCTGTACATGAAAGATATATAAGAAAAAATATTATAGGGACCTTTATTAACGCACATAGAACCCAAAACAACGATTGTTAGAATTTTTGTCTGTTTGTCTGTTTGTCTGTTTGTCTGTTTGTCTGTTTGTCTGTGCGTTTGTGCACGCTAATCTCTGAAACGGCTTATTTGATCGAGATGTGGTTTTCACATATATATTATGGTAAGCTTCACTTAACATTTAGCGTTTGTTTCATGTCAATCGGTTCATAAATAAAAAAGTTATGGTAATTTAATGAATAACGTCGAATATTTGTTATACTACTTACAACTTCTATTCTTTCTCTGTTCAGTAGCATTGAGTAAAACTTTACTAAGCTCGATAATAATAATGATCGATATAAAATTATGATTATATTCATACATATTTATTATATGAAACATATGAAATAAATACAACATAAAATAAAAAAAACCGTAGCTAAAAAAATCTGTACATTAAATATTTTCAAAAACCATGACTGTAACTTATTTTGTATTGAATGAATTGAATATAGAGTATAGACCCCAAAGCAATAGTTATAATTTTTTTGGCTGTTTGTCTGTATGTCCATTTGTCTGTTTGTATGTTATCGTGTAACTCAAAAAGTACTGCACAAATTTTAACCAAATTTTGTTTAGTGATAACTTATTACTTATTGTGTGTGTGTGTGTGTGTGTGTGTGTGTGTGTGTGTGTGTGTGTGTGTGTGTGTGTGTGTGTGTGTGTATGTGTGTGTGTATGTGTGTGTATGTGTGTGTGTATGTGTGTGTGTATGTGTGTGTGTATGTGTGTGTGTATGTGTGTGTGTGTATGTGTGTGTATGTGTGTATGTGTGTGGGTGTGTATGCGTGCGTGCGTGTGTGTGTGTATGTGTGTGTATGTGTATATGTGTGTGTGTGTGTGTGAGTGTGTGTGTGTGTGTGTGTGGGTGTGTGTGTGTGTATGTATGTGTGTGTATGTGTGTGTGTATGTGTGTGTGTATGTGTGTGTGTGTATGTGTGTATGTGTGTATGTGTGTTGTGTGTATGTGTGTATGTGTGTATGTGTGTATGTGTGTATGTGTGTATGTGTGTATGTGTGTATGTGTGTATGTATGTATGTATGTATGTATGTATGTATGTATGTATGTATGTATGTATGTATGTATGTATGTATGTATGTATGTATGTATGTATGTATGTATGTATGTATGTATGTATGTATGTATGTATGTATGTATGTATGTATTTATGTATGTATGTATGTATGTATGTATGTATGTATGTATGTATGTATGTATGTGTGTATGTGTGTGTATGTGTGTGTATGTATGTGTATGTGTGTATGTATGTGTGTATGTATGTATGTGTGTATGTATGTATGTGTGTGTGTATGTATGTATGTATGTATGTATGTATGTATGTATGTGTGTATGTATGTATGTGTGTTTGTATGTATGTATGTATGTGTGTTTGTATGTATGTATGTATGTATGTATGTATGTATGTATGTATGTATTATTATTATATTATTCGGGTCATTACTATGGTACTCTTTATTGTAGAAAAAAACATTGCCACAGGAAAACAAAATAATTTATTTCATTGAGTCGTCCTAAGAAACCTAGCTACGGGTAAGTCTTGAGAGATACATCAAAACAATATTGTAGGTCTTAAAAAGGGCTACAGAATAGTTTACAATATCAAATATCTGTCTCCTAAGCTACACTCGCCCCTATATAATATATATAATACCTATTTCTATCAGTACGTAAAAAACAGTAACTTCGTAAATCAAAGCGTGCGTTTCACACAAAAAGTACATAACTGATTTGAATTAAGTTTTGTATAGTGACGTTATTATACGAGAAAACATTTAAAATACCTTATATTGAACATTAATCTTTCATTCCTAAGTGAAAACACAATTACTGGTTCTATAGAGTTCTTACAAATTTATATAGATAACTCTTTCTAATACTTAAGAGAAACATCTCACAGGCTTACAAAAACTGGTGCTGTAGATGAAATAGAAAATGCTATAGAGTAGTTCCCATAAAAGAGGGCCAGAACTTTAAATGGGGAATCAGTCGTTGGTACATTATAAGTAACAGTATATAAGCAAAAATGTTTATTTTATTCACTCTTCGCGCGAGCGAAGCCGCGGGCACCGCTAGTATTATTATATAATTATGTTTTGAGAGCATTCAGAGTATGAACGTCCACTTGAAATCAGTGAGCAGAACATCATTATTATTATAAATAATGTAAAACAGTGATTCAATATTAGTGCTTAAGCTACAGACATATTTCACACGTCTCTTACAAACTTTTACACCGAAGCCATCAAAACTAAATATTTGAAAATTTAAAATATCTCAGTCAAAATAATTGTACTATGTTATTGAATTTTACTAGTAAGCTGTCTTACTAGGAATCACATTCGCATTTATAATATCACAGCTTTTGCTGAAATTTTCAGCAAGTCTTCTTGATTTATATGTAAAATCTGCCATTTGCGACAACGGTATTTACAAAAGAATTAAGAAGTTGACATGATATGATATGATGAAGAGTTAGGCCATACTCTGTGTATAATTATATTAAGTCCCTTTTTTACGTCCCACAGCTGGGTACGGGTCATTGGGATCAAGCCATAGTCTTCTACCATGTGTTTTCCTTAACCCATAAGAAAATATCAGATTCCTTTCAGGATTCGGATATGAAAATATCAGAGGTGCAAGACCCAGGCTTTGAACCCGCATCCCTCGGTTTCCCAAGCGAGCACACTACAAATATTAAGGCCACGAAATGAAATAGAAAACTTATTCCCATTCTATTGCGAGGTGTAACTTATGACGTAAAGTTTTCTTAAGTAAATCGAAGACTTTGTGTCATACACTCATCATTATCAACCAACATAAATGGAGGATTATAATATATCTATGCTTATACCAACATGTATTTTCATCCTTCTGACGTCATCACAGTAAATTTGCTGATGGAGCGACGCGCCCTCTTAATTATAATTTACAGGCTGTGGCACATTTATAATTGTAAAATGACTTCATATATGTTAATTTAAAATAGCAAGAACGTCAATTTTGATCGTTAATGAAATAAAAAATTAGGAACATGGACAAGTAATTAGGGTAAAAGAAAAAAAAATTTGGTTCAACAGGATAAAAAATTTTCAAAGTAATTACGAGTACCTACCTACATATAAAATAAGTTTTATTTAAATAAAAAAAAATAAACATGGCCATAATATGCGTAATGAAATAATCTATCGCTGAAATTTCAAAAGTTGAGGTTTTCTTTATAAACTGTCTCTAAAAAGTTTACTAGTTTCAAAGAACGTTCAATTTTCATATACATATTATATCGTAAAAATATTTAGTGCTTGATCCAAATCAGTTCAAGAAGTACTTGTACGCGTTGCGCAACATATTTTAGATTAAATATGACGTCAACGAATATTGTATTATCACATTTTTTCAGGCGATTCCTTTTAAGTAATTTAAAAGCAAAAACTCTTAAATTATTTTTTATAGAATATAATAAATAAATAAATATGTTGGAACATTATTACACAAAGCGCCATCTAGTTCCGTGGTAAGCTAAGCTGGTGTTACGGATACCAGATAATTGATATACTACACATATACATTTAAAATACATATAAATTATAAATATAAACATCTATGACTGGAGTACAAATATTCGTGCTCAACAAATGAATGCTCGCAGCGGGACTCGAACCCACGATCGCTGGCTCAGAAAGTAGGGTCTCTACCGACTGAGCCAAACGTGTCGTCAAAATTTATTTGTTACTAGCGACTTTCCCTTTTTTCGTACTTTTTAAAACATAAAAAAGTCATTCAATGTATTTTATATAAATAAGAGGTAAATAGGTATATTCTATTCGGTGTTTTTGTAGACCTTTTTAAGACCTACAATTGTTTTACGTAGGTACATATTGTTAATGTATCTCTGAAGTTTAGCCAGTGTTAGCCATGTTTTCCAAAGACGACTTGACAAAACTTTGGCTCTATTTTATATAGAGTCTATTATTTGTACATACTTATATATAAACCTATATTGATAAATTATTCATTTAATACGTAAGTTAAATCCGCCGTGATACCTATAGCTATGGAGGCTGCGTGAAATTACAATGTTCTGTTAATAACCGGCTCAAAGAGATTCTAATGCAAATCAGTCACTGTAAAAGCCGTACTGATGAATTGCATATTGATTTTCATTTAGCGTCGACTGCAAAGTAAATTATACCCGTACCGTTCTATAGTTAATATTCAGTGTTAATAATTGCCTGGTCAAATGATAGAATGCGTAAATGTATAATGTTATAAATTATAAGTTAATTAATTTATTAAGTATTAGCAATTCTCGCGGCTTCGCTTGCGTTCTTATAACTATTAAAAAATGGGAATTTGGAACGTTGAAAATTCTTCAGAATTTTCAAAAAATTCTTCGCTTGTTGTAAGAGCTATTAGCTAAACAGTAGGCAAGACGGTGCGGGGTAGGGTCGGCGATTGCATCAAGTGAAGCGGCGCGGCGCTTGAAGCAGCGCTTGCATTTTATTCTCGCGTCCGTATTTTTGTGACATGAGAACCACTCTTTTCATTGGTGAAACAGTATGAAAAGCGGTGCAGTAGTTTTTGAGTTTTGCGCGAACAGACAGACAGACGCGGCGGAGGACTTTGTTTTATAATATGTATAGATAGACTTTAACATTATACTACGTTTTTTTTTACTTTTCATCAAATTGTAGAATTAGATTCCAAAGTAAAACTTGTAACTAAAACTGACGGATAAGTCGATACATTGGAAAAATAGTTTCGCGAAAGTGAGAGTTTGCTTTTGATACATT
The DNA here is from genome assembly GCA_951802675.2 of Boloria euphrosyne. Taxonomy (NCBI): domain Eukaryota; kingdom Metazoa; phylum Arthropoda; class Insecta; order Lepidoptera; family Nymphalidae; genus Boloria; species Boloria euphrosyne. The sequence goes on along the minus strand of OX637879.1, from coordinate 4,013,860 downwards.
GTTTCTATGTTACATAATAAATTACCCTAAAGGTTTTTTGCTATTTTTACTTTTCAAGCAGTTCTTCTAATACAATAACAATAACTAGTATTTGCCGAACTTTAATATTTAATTGATTTAAATATTTTTTTTACTTTAATTTAAAATAACTTTACCTAACTTTGTTGTAAACGGAACATTATTGGTTAATATTCACACATACATTATACATATAAATGGAAAAGCAGAAATGCACTGAATTAAAAAATTTCGCTTTACAAAGTAAATTCAATGCATTATTCATAACTTAAATAGCACAAGCTAAGTATCGGGAATAGGTTTCTGGGGGAGTCATTAAAAGTTTCAAACTTAGTTGCTTAGTTTATAGTCTAACGTTATATGACAGTATGGCTATGACTGGCTGTGACCAGTTATAATTAGAAGAAGCTGTGTTTGCCATAAACATTCTATAACGATCCCCGGATAAGTTTTTTTTATTTCTTCTTTCTTTAGACTTAGTGTTTCTAATGTATTAAGAAGATCAAGTCAACATTTTAACTTTAACCTATCAACGGGCGCGCGGTCAATATAGATTTATAACAATTGAAAATCTATTGTGTCTCGTTTGTTTGCGTTGACGGGTTAACGAGAGTATTTGAAGAAATTCACTTGATGTATATTTGTAGTTTAAAATATACTACTATACGCTTTAAAAGTATGTGAGATAAACATATCAATGTATGGTGGATGATCGAACAACATAAGATTAGTATATAATAGGATTCAAACGGTTCGGGTTTGGTCCCAAAAAATAATCATATAAATATTTAGACCTGAGTAATTTATATATTCGTATCCACTTCACGAATAAGTGAGATTCCTCTTTTTAGGATTTCAGAATTAAATGCCGGAAAACTTGTCATTCCTTTGAAGTCAATATTTATTGAAGAGTTACCTATCTGTTCAATAAATCTTAAAGCGCAATTTTAAAATAAAGCAAACTTATTACACATCTTTCATCTATTTAACTTTTATATAATACCTTTGATTTTTAAAGTAGAATAATTGATTATAAGTTATTATCAATTTTCCAAAAAAAATTAAAAGCTTTAAAATTATTAATTAGTACCGGGGGTACTCGAACTACAAGACCTCCAGATGTAGAGCCATACAACCAGGTATATAAAGGTAAGGTAAGGTACCATAGGTAAATAAATATACCATATAATTGAATACACAAAATACTGAAAATAATGAAACAAAAACAAATATTACTAACAATCCCGAAATAAAAAAAACCTATGATCAATTAACTCTAAAACGAAAATATCAACGTAAACTTTTCGTATAAAATAGAAGCCTTTGTGGCTGCGATATCATTCATCATCGTCAAACATTCGGGGATTGAGTGTAATTATATCATTCCTAGTATGTATATTCCCCTCTGACGTCATCGCGGTGAATTTGCTGATGAAGCGACGCGCCTTGTTTCCGTATGGAATGAAATTATGAATATTGTGCTCAAATACTAAAGACTTTTGTATACTAACGCACTCTACTTTTTAAATGTCGTATGATTTCGTGTATGGCTACAATCTTTAAGCAGGAGGGTGGCATGAAAAGAGCGTGTGCTGTGTAAAAGATAGAGACACGGTATTGTATAATATTAATTATATAAATAAAATAAAAATCTAAAACTGGAAAATATATTTAAGGAAGGCTAAAGTTTCAGTGAAGGATCTCAGTCAGCTAAGCGAACTTCGCATTATTAAATAATTCTGTTTAATTATCAATTATTGCTAGACTCATCCTTTGATCGGATTCGTTCCTAGGTACGATTTTTTCAAATACGAAATAAGTACTGAACTTATCGATTTTCCAGGTGTTTTTTTTTTGTTTTTTTTTACTTAAACCTTACTCTGTTACACCCCCAATGAAACAAAGAAGGTTTATTAAAATCAGTTCAGTTTTTGAGCTCTATTAAATAGCAATTAACTTAATTAAGGTAATTCTGATGGTTTTTCTATATTCTATTCTGATGGATTTTTTAGGATTAGCTCAAGAATACATGTGAAGTTTGTCAAAACACAGGTTGTAGAAAATTTGAAAATATAAAAAAGAGTCATTAAGAACTATTTTATTGGGATAGTTATCGCGTAAATAATAATAATTTAACCTCCCTAAGAATGATATCTTAAAAATGTATTAAAAGCAACCCATGAAAAATTCAAGAGTGTCGAAATACCGCGAACCTTAGAAAAGGTAATAAAATATAAGAAATCTTAATATCATTGACCTTGTAAGCTTCAGTGCCAATTTTCTCCGTATAATCCCTTTAGGGAAGAAGCGTCATAATTAGACCTACAATTAAGTAAGAAATCTGTAATAGATACTAATATTATGATACTGTTTTATTATATCATTAGGCAATAATTATAGGCACTAATCACATGATACTATACTAGTTTACAGTTGAATAGCAAAATTTATAAAAACTACCACAAATATAAATTTTAATTTAGTCTTGCATGCACTCTGATAAATTGCTTTTTATTCTAAAAGGTATTTTATGAAGCACCGTTTAGTGGCCTATTTACGCGGGAGCAGCCAACCAGACTATATTCCACTCATTCTGAGTTTCGGTATTCGTTAATCTTCATTATACTCGGCCAATATTGTACCCATTCTAATTTAATGCCCAAAATTCAAACGTCCAATGAAATTATTCGACCATCATATTATAATATGTCTAGTAAAGTCATTGAACTTTCTTCTATATTTTTCTAACAAGCTCTAATTGTGACGGGGTAATTTTATATACCTAACATGAAAACAAAGTTTATTTAAACTGTAGCTGAATGTGGACGAAATTATAAGAATAAAAGCATACATCAACTTCGTAAAAGTAATAACATTTTCACTTTAGCAGAGTTTTAATTAACAAAAATATTTTCTTACCAATTTCCCTTATATCCCCCAGTCCCATTCCCATCCCAGTCATATTATAAACAACAAACAGGTGATAGTTAAGGTGCAGGATATTCGGCTTTATGTGCTCCCCGAGATTCGGGGTTGAAACACCGCCAACTTCGCAACTTTAGGATGTTATTGTGACTCACTAAACAGAATGACTTAATTGCTACACTTGACCTGAATCGGGACTCTAACCCAGGACGTCTAGTTATGTATATGCTAGCCACTGTACCACCGAGGCAGTACCTACCTATAATATCAAAATACTAGGAGCTCCAAAACATTATAAGCCATTAATCTACTAAATTATGTTGTTTTAAGTTTATCTTCTATTCTGTCCGAAAAAAGTCTTATCTAGGGCATGTATCAAGTGAATTCCGTGACATATTCGTATATTGCAAAAGTAACGGTAGGACGCACAGGAACAGAATTGAGGTGAAGAAGTATCATCATAAAAAATATAAATAAAGTAGCTTCATATTATAATAAAGAAATATATATCATGATTTTTATGTTTTACATACAAACTTTCGCATTTATAATAGTAGTGTGTTAATAATATTTAACTGCTCAGTAAAAAAAAACAACTTCAAATTTACTTTTAATTTATTTGATTCTCGGGTCCTATGTCATACTTAAAAGAGCCCGCCTTCCTTTTTGAGCACGTCTGAAAATGATGCTATTTAATACACTCTAAATTTACTCTCGCAATTTGTTCGCGGCATATTTTGGATATTTCAAGGCAAATATTCAAATATTCTGAAAAGATTTCAATTAGTTAATATACTTTACATTTGATTTTATAATATCTGGTATGAGATTTAACTTACATTCTCAAAAATATTAATGTTATAACTAGGTGTACGGTGTATTCAGCCTTTTTTCAATTTCCTACTACTGGGCACGGCCTCCCGTGTGGTGTTGGTGAACACATTTGTTTCAAAAACTTGCTATGTTTTCTCAATCATGCAGGTTCTCATGATATTTTCCATCACCGTAAGGAATGTGTAATCGTGATAGAAATTAATCGCACATGAAAATAGCAGAGGCGTTAGACTCGTATTCGATTCCGAATCACTTGATTATCCTAGAGAACGCGATCCTGGGCTGGGCTGTCACTAAAACTAAGTATAATAACCTAAATTAAATTTGTATGGTAAAATCGTTGTGACATTAATTATTTGAACATTAACTTGATTTCATACGAAATAAACATAAATTCAACTTATCTCATGAGTACTGAATGATTAAAAATAACTAGAATAAAAAGAATAAAATTAAAAAGTATTTTAACAAAAAACATTTTACAATAACAACTTTATGTAACAAAGTACGTGAGTCATGGAACAACAGAAGTCATTTCTTTCAAGAGCAAAGCAGATGCATTTAATTAAAACAAATGGCGGTCGGTCACAAGTACAAAGTGGTAATTTTTCAGTGTTTTTCTCACTATTAGTCACGCTTGTTTACTGGTTCTATGTTGGCAGATTTATGATTTTTCCACGACTGCACATGAATGCGAGTATTACGCGACTAAAGCAAAAAAGTTATTATTTTTTTAGATGCTCTAGTTTTATTGCATATTAATTTTATGAATATTTTAAAAATATATTAAATGAGGTTAAGTTTTTATTAGCATTCGATTACTCTTCAAATATAATAATTAAAGATGCTACTCGTACGTAGCACTAACCAATCAGCCCAAAGGATATGTTGCTTTATTTACTTTAAAATGTTATTTAAATAGTACCAGAGGGCCTAGACAACCGGCATTCGTTATGAAGCGATTCAATTTCTACAATCGTCATAGCTTAAACGCAGCGTATGCATCTTGAACTTTAAATCACTAATAATTGAAATGAATGTACATTGTCTACATCGACATCAGATCACGTGACATATCTAAAGCATATGTAAACCCATACATTTTGGACTTTTCTACTATCGCTTTCGCTAATCGATTATTACTCGTACATTGTCTAGGCCCTCTGGGCGGCTGAGCTTCACTCGGCGTTTCATTTGTTTCGAATACACACGATTCTTGAAAAACGAAAAACGCGATTTTTCACACAATATAGATCATGTTATTCGAACAAGTCAGTGTATTTAAAAAACTAAAAAACCTGACTGCGTTTCTGTGTAATTTGGAAATGTAAAAACTCTAATATATTATTTTGTGTTCCGATTCAAAATTTATAGCCGGTGTCACTTTTGCAATTAATGCAAATCTAACGACACCTCTCAAGCTAAAATCCATCGCGCCGTTCAGGCCGCAGAGCGTGCCAAACTATTAAACATACATACATACTCTCGAATTATTTTTAACAAAAAAACAAAAACCGACTTCCAAACTTAATAAATCTAAACTAAAAAGTAGAAAATAATACTTTTAAGGACTTTGTTAATTTTGGAGTCGGTGCCAGCCAGGTATTTTGATTATGTTTACAAATTGATATATTAATCGAATATGTATCTATTTAGGGTTATTTTGCTTTGGCTGGCACCGACTTCAAAATTAACAAAGTCCTTAAAAGTATTATTTTCTACTTTTTAGTTTAGATTTATTAAGTTTGGAAGTCGGTTTTTGTTTTTTTGTTAAAAATAATTTATTTTTAAATTTTTAGCGGTAAGTAGATACGTATTTTGTTAATGACTATAAAAGTTTACCTTCTATTATGAGGTAAACCTAATAGCCTGAAAGTATACAACTATCGGTCCATAATTGCGTATTATATTGAAAGAATTTTCTTTAAACTGCTAACCGTTGAGGTGTTGTACCTTCCATCATCAGTTACGATACGTGAGTCAAATATCCATATAGCCCATAAAAGATTCGCCGAGCATCGTTAATTTGCTCCTAAGAATTGAAGAGTTCCGATACTTTGTCATGGATTCCATCATCAGAACCTTACCAAACTCTCATCAAACTACCTTTGAGGTATATCCTTTCCATTAAAAAAAGAATAATCGAAATCGGTTGGCGTGATATTGAGTTATTCGTCCATTTGTCGCGCAAATGCTTAATGCAAATATTAGACTTTTATGGTTTTCTCATGGATGCCATTGTCAGAACTGGAAAATATTAAAATGGGACCACATGGGAAGCACTACCTTTCAAATAAAAAAAGAATCATCAAAATCGGTTCACGCAGCTCGAAGTTATGAGCTAACAAAAAAAAAACAAAAAAAAAAAAAAATACAGACGAATTGATAACCTCCTCCTTTTGGAAGTCGGTTGAAAACATAACCCTCCTTCTGGCTCGTTCGGGTAAAAACACAAAAATTTGCGTTTTTTTTTGAAAATTCGTAAAATAAGGTAAAAAGCACATCCTTAATTATTATCAAATTATAAAATTTCATCCGAATCGTTAAATCCGTTTTCGATATATTTATTTCGTACACATCTCTACATACATAGTATTAAACAAAGTCGCTAACCGCCATCTGTACGCTTAGATCTTTTAAAGTAAGCAACGGATTTTTATGTGATTTTCATCAATAGATAGGTTGATTCAAGAGGAAAGTTTATATGTATTATGTTCATACATTATTCTATAGATACATGCATATTATCACTACATATTATAAAACAAATTCCTTCACCGCGTCTGTCTGCCTGTTTATTCGCGATAAACTCAAAAACTGCACCGATTTTCATGCTGTTTTCACGTAAGTGTTTCTTCAGAAAGGTTTTAGTATATAACTGGTCAATTTTTTGTAAACATTTACTAGCGGAACCCGTGGCTTCGCTCACGTTAAATCTAGGGGTGAGCTCTAGCGGAGCGAGGGCGACTCGCTAGTAGTAAAATAAAAAGTCGAGTAAAAAAACATAGTTTATACAGCATAACAAATGTTTGAAATTCTCACGTTAAAAACATTGGAGTCAAATATAAATTAATATCACTATATAAATATTTTAAACGGGCATTCCTTAAATTCATATATAAATTTAAGGACTGCTCGTTTAAAATAAGATATTACAAATAATACCTAGATGTATTTAGCCCTTTTAAAAGTGTCAGAGCTGGACACGATCCTTCCTTTAAACAAGGGATGACTTCCACGACGCTGGCCAAATGCGTGTTTGGAGACTGCACTGAATACGTAAATATAATATAAATGAAATTGTCACAAACCTTATTATTCTTTTTCTCCAACCAACTTAAGTAAAAATTATATATGTCTAATATAAAAATTATTTTTATAAAATTTGAATCAAAATACTTATACATGTGCCGTATTTTGATTTTTTTAGTAAGATCATTTTATTAAGCGAAGGGGTTGCCGAGATAGGATATTTATAGCTTGTCTTTGAAAAAACGCATGGCTTACACCGCACATTAGGTTAATTAGGGTAGGGTCGAATGAATAGGCTTAAAGAGTATTCATGTCCAGTAGAACTAACAAGAAGTAATAACGACAAACTAGAATTATATTTTTTTCTTGTTTTTATCAAAAACTTTTCTGTTACGTTTGTTCGTATTTGTGTATTATGTTTCAATACGCGTACTTAAAAAGCTAAAAATAATATTAAAAAAAAGATTTCTTCATTGATCCTGAAAATGTTTATTTTATTTAACTTTTACAAGAACTCTTAAGGAGTTCAACTTCTTAAGTAAATGTCAGTGCTGTCAGGCTACCGTCTTGTACTCGTAATGTATGTAGAGCCGTCGACTGGTTCAAGAAATTGCTCTTTTCGAGATTTTTGGTATATTTTTTGTTACAGTACATGTAAGTGAATAATGAAAGTTTTTTGTGACGCTACATGCGTACAATAAGAACATCATACATATATATACATTGGTAGTTAAAGTGAAATATACAGTTATGATAGACAACGGTAGCCCAGTGGTGACGCGCTTTGGAACTCATTGATGCGGGTTCAAGTGCCGGGTATCGCACCTCCGATACTCTCAAGTGCAAAATAGTTCTAACTCGATTACGACTTGACTTACAGTAAAAGAAAACTTTGTGACATGTGAATTGTGAAGCCGCGCTTGGACGGCGTGATAGAAAATGGTGATAAAATAGTTTTAGGAACCCATTAGTATCGTATAAGCAATATTTGTTTAATTTTTGTTGCCTTGTTTATTCATGAATAGAAACACAAAATTCAGAAATACGAAGATACATATTTCATATTCTTAACAAGCAATTGAAACATTTTATTTTTGCCAAATCTTGTCTCATTTTTTTGTTTCTTAACTTATCTCATTACAAACTTAACTTTTACCACTCTCAGGTAGATTGAACAAGTCTGGTTTTAGAATCTTGAGAGTGATTATCTGTAAAAAGATATGAGTAGCAGAAATTTATCTGAAGATTTTATATCCGAGATAAATTTCTAAAGACTAAAATATAAAAGTAAAAATGTACGTACAAATTACATGCCTATATTTCAAAATATGCTAAATAACTCCGTCTAATATCTACTTATCCTGCTATTTACAAAATATTAAAACAACAGTTTATTTTCTAAAAATGTTCGTGTTAACTATAGATGTAGGTACTCTAAAGTTCCTTGTTTCCTTCAGACTAGCCTGTGCCTTGTCAGAGGAAGTTATAATTTGACTTGCAAAAATCCAACTTTCTGTATACTTACATTATAAAAGAATTACCGCGAGACTTACCTAAAACAATGTCCCTCTTCAAATTATTTATTCACTAGACGGATCCTTTGAAAACTCTTTTATCTGCTGGTTCCAAGTACTGAGCTTAAATTCCAGTAACAAGGTTACGCGGTGACATCATTTTATTTAGGTTACTACCACTTTTATGAGCAAGTTGCCATAGCTTTGTGTATGAAAATGTAATGAAGAAAATAGATTGTGTGAATGCCAAGTATTCATTGGGGAAATGCAAAAACAACGAACATTTGAAAAATAAACTGATCATTCTTGGTGATAATTATTTAGGCTGACCCCTAATTATTATTAATGATATACCTACATTAAATACAGTTTATGGGACTTTCAATCATCAAAAAATTATAATAAAAATCGAGAGAACAATGGGCGTCGGTAGTTCTATAAGGACGAAACAGACCAAAGTCAAACAAAGCTCTTGAATACGAATATAATTATTCTTAAATGTGCTTTAATTCGGTAAATTTTTGAACAATATTGTGTATAAGTAAGAAGTTTATACGAGTAGTATACGAATTAGTTACTTAAACAGAATGTTACCAAAATTAAACAATAATATATAAAATGTCTAATAAAAAACCTATATACATTTCATTTCATTTATTAGAAGGTTTAGTAATATTTTGTCTGGTTTAAACGTTTATCTTATTACATTTATTTAATATTAAAGGCTTTACTTTATTTTCCAACAACAGTAAAAATAATTCAATAAGACCGTACTAAGGACTCTAAATCTAAAAACACATATATAAGAAGTTATCGTAAAATTTTAATGATGGTTGTAGGGCCACAAAGAAAACTATAAAACTTAAGACAGTAATAAAATGTAATAAAATCGTTATAAAGAATTACTTAGAATGTATACTACAAATCCATACAAAAACCATAGAGAAACAAAATTAAAAAAATAATTTAAGAACTTTGCATAATTAAGGGGTTTATTTTTAATAAAATACAAGGGAAATACGTTCTGGTTCAGGGAAAAACATTGGAATCTCTGATATTTGCAAGAATGCTAAAAATCATATTTTCGGTAACTTTTTAATTGATATTACAGTTATAGTATACAGTACTTAAATAAAAGCCTAAACTCCAAGGTAATATGGAACTTAGAAACAAACAAAAACAAACGAACTCTACCTCTTTTTAATATGAGTATAGATTGATAAAACCAATAAATTAGTAGATTCTTATTTAAATGGATCAGATTCAGCTTTCTACACAAAATGGACATAATATTTTCATTATCCTTGAAAGGTTTACACATTGTATTTGAAGCTAAGATCTTTCACCCCTTTGTAAGGCGTCCTCAATGATAAGAGCTGATAAATCTGTGCAATTTTTTACTTCACTTCAAAGAGAATGAAGGTTAAGTAAGTAATTACTCGGTTATCTGATAACGAAAAATTAATGGTTCTCATTATAAAAACGTGCAATAAATAACCTTTATCAACGAAATATATTTTAATTTATGGTTTAAAATTATTATATTTTGCATTATAATTTCAAATATTTTATATAAATAAGCTTTTACTGTAATCTTTTTTTATTGCTTGCTTTATTGAGATGAATTTTGTTAATTTTTCGAGCAGAATAGAATTTTAAACACTCTTGAATTACGTATTATAACGTTGAACGTATAAAAATGTTCGTCTTAGCTAATTTAATATCAAAAGAAGGCGATTAGCTTGCCTGTACCCTAAAATAAAATAAGAAACACTTTCTATACGCTTTTAAAAATTTTGTTTCTACATAATATTTGTATAAATGGCCGTATAATGTATTTAAATTGTATAATTAAAAAATATTTGCTTTGTTTACCCCTTTATTTAGTAATTCAATAGTTAAATGTGTGCTGCTCTTTCACCATTTAAAACCAATTGAATCCTTGTCAAATGACAACTCAATGACTAACAAGATAAATTGATGGAAATCCATCTCATATGTCAATAGAATTCGTGTAATCCAATTACCACAAGGACATTTTCCATTTAAATTCAATTATAACAATTATCTTGATTAGTATTGAATGTTAGAAAACTCTAACTCTGATTTTTGAATAATACGATTGAAATAGTCATCTTATATACGAAAATCTCGTGTCACACTCCTCCGAAACGGCTTGATCGATTCTTATGATTTTTTTTGTGTATATTGGGTAGGTCTGAGAATAGGTCGTAGACTATTTTTTATTCCCCTAGGTTTACTTCTCCAGATTTTTTCTATTTAAAAAAAATTATAAACCTAAATTTTCATCCTTCTGCCACCTATTTTTAATAGTGGTAATTGCTAGTTATTGAATTGATTTTAGAGTGTCTGTCTGTCCGTCTGACTATATCATCTCCGAATCTGAAATACATAATCTCCGAGAAATCTATACTAACCGGTAAAACGTAGCTAGGGATGAGCCTGAGCGGAGCGATAGTGTGTCGCTGATGTTTGATATAATTTTACTTTATTATGTATTTTTTATTTTTAATCTTTAACAACATAAAAGTTATATAAAATTAAATTGTAAGTTTATCGTTTTTTCTTCTATTCTTCAGATATGCTTGAATAAGGCTTACACATAGATTTATTTTATACTAGTTATAATAATAGGCTGGAAAGTAAACACTTCACTAACACTCTATTTCAATAAAACTTATGTGATCATTTACTCCGTGAGTGTAATAGGAAAAGTTTCAGTATCGGAAAAGTGTCAAAATATTATTTCTGGCCCTTTAATTTCATTAATTAAGTAGTGGTAGCATTTTCATAGGACAATGAGAATAATAAAAATAAATCAGCAAAATACCAAAGAGTTGCAAATCAGTAGTTTTAATACTGCTAGTCTGTCTATACACTTTTAAAGTTATAAATTTTGTTGCAGCTGTTTTTTGCCAAATATTTAAGAACAATAAAAAACTTAAACTAATAATCGGGTAAATTCTTATACACGAATTTGAATGAACAAAAAAGGTCAAACTAATTTTTAGTTTAAAGAACAACAAATTATTAAAAGCTAAAGCGAAATCTGTAAATGTATCTAAAACTTTTATACATTTAATACACGTGCTTGATGTCAGACATATTAATATTTGTTGATTTTATAGTCGCAGTGTAAAAATAACCGTATAAAAAATAAGAGTACCAATAAAAAAAGGAAACTCCTACTATAAAGTGCACTAGTAGTATCAAAGCCTATGAAACATATAGTCGGCCAACGGACGGACGTGACAGCCCACGCTGCCATACACTCGCTTGGGATTTTAGTGTATGGCAGCTTGGGCTATCACGTCCGTTGGCCGACTATGTTTCATAGGCTTTGGTAGTACATATTGTATATAGTTGTCATGTTAAAAGTGACATAAAATAAATAATTTTTATATAAGAATTTAACTGTAAAAGTACTTGCTTCAACAATAATTTTACTTCCATTCTAAATATCTAAATCTATGTGAATTTTAAATACTTATCCAAAGATACTTTTCAAGCTTGCATTGATTATTTTTCATTCTTCAGTTACGGAAACCGTTAAAAAGGGTACCGTTTTAACCTTTTGGCTTTCGAACCCTATACATTTTTGGGCGGAAACATAAGGCTTTGAATATTTTAAACTGAAAGGAAACTACACCATTACAGTTGCATGTATATCTACATGCATATTGCGCTTTGTTTTAATTAGATTGGAATTGAATTTGCGCGATATACCTACCTTCACCACAACGCTGGCTGTTCTTCAATTCTCTCGACGTAATTCTAAAAGATATTCTTAATTTTAGCTGTAACAATATTCATATTATTATCTTTATCAATGAAGCAACTATTAATTATAAAATCGATTAAACGCATTTTATAAATTCTACCATCGATTTAGACATAAATCATTAGAATTTTTACAAAATCCTTTAATTCTTCCGATTGCCTTCCGCGAGGACGTTTGAGAGCTGAGACCAATAAATCCGGATTAGACTATCTTTCCTAGATTTACTGAATAAGTTTCCTGTCAGTGGTGAATTTATAGACGTCACCAACACACTTTGACTTTAAAGTTTACAATTTAATAATGTCCTCCCGGCCGATTACGGCCACGGCGGCCAATCTCATTGAGACTAGCCAACGGCGCGGGACATATTATAGTGCACAAGTGTGTGCGCAGACACAAGTGCACTCTCTATTCCTTATCACTCTCATATTCCGGTGGGACGACTGCTCGACACGACCAGTGAGAGTTAAGGCGCAGGACCGACGGCTTTACGTGCTCTCCGAGGCACGGGGGTGAAACACCGCCAACTTCCCAACTCCGGGCTGTTACTGAGCCTTCGAAACAGACAGACTCAATAACTGAACTTGGCCCGACCCGGGACTCGAACCCAGGACCTCCCGGTGTGCGACCGTACATGCTAGCCACTACACCACCGAGGCAGTTAAAAATTATTAAGGTTACAATTTATTAAGGTACTTACTCGTACATACCTGGAAATAAGCTTTATACCACGAATTCAGAGCTATTTCATGTTTGTAACTTTAGCTATAAGTATTTTATGCATCATAACATGATAGAAAACTTTATTGCTAAATTTAAAAACATCTGCTCTTTTTATCAAATAAATATAATTATTTTACAAGGAAATCATTTCTATTTCCAATTTTTTTTATACACATGTACAAGGAGTCAAAGAGAAATTTAGATATAGTGACGAAGTCAATTTAACATTTAAAAATAATTAATTTAATACCATTTTATCACTAAATACCAAGTTTCATGACCAACACGCAATGTTTACGCGTCTAGTTCTGCCAAAGGCAATAAACATAGAGTTGGAAGCGGTATATTTCGATTTTTATTTCAACTCGTCCAGTAAGTTGGGCATTCATTAGTTAGGTGTCTATCGATCCGGGACTCGAATTGGATCCGGGTCAACGAAATTTATATCGTCGTATTATAATTTGAGTTCAACGACTTACCTATTTGGAATATTTTTCTGGATACCGGTACGTACTCACTTCATTCCAATTAAAAATCTGATACAAGCGTTGCAGAAATGCATGTTAAAATGTTGACTTTCAAGTTGTATTCGTAATAACTGTTATGTTTTGTTAATCTTTTATTTCTAAAGTTGGAAGAGTCTCATTTGTTCTAATAGTTATTTAATGTTGCAACCATAATAATTAAATATCAGATCATCAAACAAAGGTAAGATAAAATAATACAAATCTTCAAAAGAAGAAAGCTTGATAGGATTTTCCATCGAAAAAGTAAATACTAAGTGCTTGACAGACAATATTATTTAAAATGTTTATAACGTCCTACTGCAAGTTGTAATCAAAATCATATAGTAAATGATTCACACATGAGAATATGATAACATCCAAGATTTGAACCTGCTTTACTTGGGTTACAAAGCGAGCGCATTACCACTGAGCTACCATTGCCATTCTAATCAACAGTACTGAATACAAAATATTTAAATAATTCTAATAAAACGTATTAAGAGAACATCGAAATCACTCAAATATTTATTATCTAACTGGATTTTATATATGAAATTATATGGCTTGAGGATATAAAACGAATTATAATCATCACTTCTCACTTAGCGAAGATAGATTATATGAAAATCGTGATCCGGCCGTTAGCAAAGCTTGGCTGCAACGCAAAACCTATATGAATTTTCTATAGAGAAATTCTTAACAAAAAGTATTTTGATTTTTTTGCATATTTTAAAAAATATCTGTCGGTCATATTTTTTAAAAACGCAGTATAGCGTTTAGTAAAACAAGTGCGTCATACGCAATGTATAGGGTTTCTTAGTTGCCCTTTATAATAATGCGGACTAAAAAGAGGGCTTATTGCAACGATGTTATTATCTAATTTTTATATTTTTACATGGTTCATGTTTATGTACTAACGCGTTATACAACTAATTATCAAAAGAATTTGTAAAAGAAAGCTTACTTTGTTGTGATAGTTTTCCTTTTAACTTCGTTTTACATAATATTATATACTACTTCACGTATCAAAAATAACAAGTTAGTTTGCAAGGTTGAGTATACTAGACTCTAACAAGAATTTGCACTTTTTGCAAGCGTAATGTTTCACAAACAGATTCCTTAATCGAAAATTTATTTGCATATACCCGCAATATTTTTAAAAGTCTTCTACAATGGTGTGGAATATCACTTCTAAGTAGACGAGAGTAAAAAAACATCCAAATTTAGGTAAGATTTTTTTTCAAGATTGACTCAAGATTCAAGATAGATCAGAGTTTTAAGGTATTCTTAATACTTTGACATTCATAATAATGTAAAAATGTTTATTTTGCTTATGATGAAGGATTATAAGATCAAATAATTCGCTTTTGGAATATATTATACATATCACATAGATATTAGGTAAGTATATATGTACCTATATTTAACAAATACGTATCTAGTGTACGTATTATTAAGATTGGCGTAAATAAATCTCAAGATTATATTCGATTTTTATTATAATATTAGCATATATTTAATATCAATATATAAACATATATGTGTAATAATGTGTGTGTGTGTGTGTGTGTGTGTGTGTGTGTGTGTGTGTGTGTGTGTGTGTGTGTGTGTGTGTGTGTTAGTTAAAAAACTGCATATTATTTATATTGCTTTTTTCTTTTTAAACAAGCAATATACTACGAAGGTGTCATTAAAGCGTCGATATCCGTAAAAATATAATATGGCACGTGAACAATAACAATGAACGAGTGTTCTCCTTTTAACCCTCTTTACGGCATCCATTTTAGTGAACTTCAAAGTAAAATACGCTTATTCATTGTTTTATAGGAAATAGGTGATAAAATGTGAAATATATTTTATGATGACATTTTTCGAACAAAGCAATAAAAAGTAATTCAATGTCTTTTCTAGTTCTATAGTTTTATTAAGATATAAAATACTGTAAAATGAAGTTTTCTTTAAATTTTTGCAAAATTTTACAGAATTTATGATTAGGTACATGTTATTATAAAAATCTACAAATCTTATCTTCTACGCCAACTTAACATTAATAAAGTGCCCGTAATTTGTGCTCAAGTACGCCTAAAAGTCATAACAAAAGGATTGAATTAAAAAAGTTTACATTAAACCCTCTTCCTCTAAAAATTTATTTTGTGAGACTCGTTTCATCAATCAACCGTGGTCCCGCTGACGACCTACATTACCTTTATATAACTAAACAAAGCTATTTTTGTGCTTTAAAAATCGGTCAAGCGTGATTAGAGGGGAGGACGTTTTTTAATATTTATATAGGTGTGGAAGCGAACCAACTTTTAGTATATTTTTCATAGGAATTATTATTCTATATATAGTTTTGAAATTTTGCTTTTCAAAGAAGCTGCCCATTCTGATTCCTAAGTAATCATCTGAAATAGACTGTAATATCTCGCTTGAGCCACATATGTCTGTATATTAGGTGTTCCATGTGAATTTTAAACCATAAGTATATTAAATTACTCTTAAATTAAATATTTATAAGAGATAATTTTCGTGTATAGATTATTCAAGTAAGATATTCCATTGAATTCATAAATAGAATATTAGTTACATTAATAGTGAATTTCGTGACTGAAATATAATAATTCATATAATATTAAGAATTATATTTGTTTGGGGCAACCCATTTCAATAATTCGAGTGCAGGATTATTCTTTTATTATGTTCATTACTAATGCTGAAAAAACTGCATACTTATTTGTTACCACTTTAATAAACATTATAAAGGCTCACTCTAAAACTATTCGCATAAGCAACAAGATGCGAATTATCAAGCCATGGATGACTCCTGGTTTATTACGTTGTGTTAGAAACCGCGATCGACTAAGTGCGGGTTGGCGGACTTCACATTTCTCTCGAAAACTTGCTAGGTTTCTTCGCGATGTTTTGCTTCACCGTATTAGACAAGTGGTAATCAGAGGTGCGAGACCCAGATTTAAACCCGCATCACTCCCTTATTCAAGCAAGCGCGTTACAAGTGAGCTATCACTGCCTGCTGTAAAAAACATTACTACTTTAAAATATATCGCAATCAGTATGAATTCGCAATTTTAAATATTATAACATTTTATATTATTTACAACATGTTACTATATTTAAAAATGCAAATTCTAAAGTTTAAAAATACCAGAATATTAAGATGTACATACTGTAAGAGTAGAGTTGTACGTAATTTACGATTCCAACGGGTCATGTATCAGCAATTTTCAGACACGGCCTGCCCCGGTATGTCAGTCGGTTAAATAACTGACTATGTTTCTACCAAAGACAAATTACTGTTGTACTATATCACAAACAGGAATATCGTTCAAATAGAATAAAATATTGAGCAAACATTTAAAAATAAAAATAGTGTCGTCAATCAAAACAAATCAAAATGTAAATATACTTTTTTATAAAATTATTATAACAAAATATCATTTCGTAACAAGCATTAATAAAAAAAATATATTTTAAACATTAATAATCATTATAATATAAATATGATATATTTATTCCAAGTTATTAATAATTTTGGCTGTCACTTGCGCAATACTCATTTTTCTAATGTATGAGTTTCCTTCTAACACCTAAAGAAGTTTTAATTTAAAATATTTAAAACTCTCCATTTTGTTTCTCTAATAATACAATATTATTAATTTATTAAGCATAAAATACATTTAAAAATTTATGAACTTATAAATATTTTAGGAATACAACAAAAATATTTTAATTATCATAAAAGTTTTCAGCTACCAGTTAGCTATTGTAACCCTCGATCAACGCTTGACGATCAAATCATTCATTTCAGTGAAGCGAGCTTTCTGTGTCGCAATTCACAAAGGCTGGGCGGGCGACCGCTCATCTAGGCGATAACTCGGTTCGATTAGATAGCGACCCTCATTGTGCTTGACCGCCCGAGATGACGTTACCTTTACTCTCGGACACTATGTAATTATACGCTAGAAGGTACCGTTAGTATATTACAGTGCGAATTGCAAATTGTAGTTATAAATTTGAGTTTTAAAATTTGTAGTGTTTATTCATTAGTTATTGTATTGTGTTTGATGATGTTGTTCATTTATCATGAATGAATGACAACTTCTTCCTAATGTCTACTACTGAAATTAATATTGTATCCAAAATATGCTATCTCAGCATTTAGCTTCGAAAAACACACGACTTCGGTTCTTCGTTCGTAATCTCTTACAAGCTATGTGAAATTACCCTGTTTGACTTAAAAATTTATAGAGCACGTTGGTTGCGCACACTCGTCTACACTAAATACTAGTATGTAAAGCCTGCCCTGCACTTAATTTATCACTGACCATGTCATGTTGTTCCACCAATAATTGTTAATTGTTGAGTTAAAAGTGACAGGAATATAGAGTGCGTTGGGTCTGCGCGTACACTTATGTACTATGCCTCCTCCTGCGTAGTTAAAAAGACGTAAAACCAAAATAAATAAGTAGAAAATGAAATATCGTAGTAAATAAAAAATGATATTACAATATTTTATTCTATAAATTACGTTACAAAACGATATTAAAGCAGCTTTTGAACTAAAGCTCCTATTTAAATGTAGTAACAATCTGAGAAATGCCGTTTTATTTAAGTGAATTGTTCAAGTTTTTAAAAGTTGAATAGATCTAGAAACTCGGCCTCTGCTTATAAAAGTTTGCTACTTACCTTTGTTATAATCTTAATATTTTCATTGAAGTGAGATTCTTTTTAAAACACATTTAGAATAATGTTTAAAATAATTTAATCAATGAAATTTGTTTCATAATAATAATCATAGTAATTCAATTTTCTTTCTATTAATGATATACCTAAGTAGCAGAACTATAAGTGTAAAAAAGGAACAAAAGAATTTGAAAAAGAAACAAAAATCTACTAAAGAATTATTGACTCAAACTTGGCGCTCTTGATAAGATGCACTTTATATCATGTTTTAAACAAATAAATTATTTCAATGCTTTAATCATCTTAATACTTTCATTATTTTAATGAGTACACCTATTGAAATCAGTATTAATATCAGGTCATTGTTCTGCTAATGGCTATAATAAATATTTTCTATCATCATCATCATCAGCCCTTATTAACGTCCCACTGCTGGGCACGGGCCTCCCTCAGTACGAGGGGGATCAGGCCATAGTCCACCGCGCTGGCCCAGTGCGTGTTGGCGGACTTCACATGTCTTACGAAAACTTGCTAGGTTTTCTCAGACATGCAGGTTTCCTCACGATGTTTTCCTTCACCGTAAGACAAGTGGTAATCGTGATAGAAATGATTCGCACATGAAAATATCAGAGGTGCGAGACCCGGATTTGAACCCGCATCACTCGGTTATACAAGCGACGCGTTACCGCTGGGCTACCATTTTCTATACATAAATTTATTTATTTTTTGGAAAATTTACTACATTTACGCTCCTAACGACATAAATCATCATTTTTTCAGAGAGCAAAAATTTACTTTGACTATATAAATATTTATATACAATGTCTCGCTAGATATTACAAAATCGCAGCTTAGGGGCCGTTCTATCTGTCACTTAAACTTATGTACAAAGGTAGAAAATGGAACTTTGATGAATCGTTTGTCTACGGTTGTAAAGAATATACGTTCAACCAAAATAATAAAAGTAAATTATTTTTTATATACAATTGTAGGTGCAAATATATTTTATAACTTTGTTAACTAAGTAAATTGCTATCTCGTTTGCAATTATGCTGATGGTAGGCTCAACCTATTAACCAGTATTTCTAATATTATTTACACGCTCTCGCTCCGCTCGGCCTAGTCCCTTTATTTAGCTTTAAATGTATTCTAAAACTTGACAAATTATACACTAAAACCTTCCTCAACAACAACTCTATCCATGGGAAAACAGCTTGAAATTCGGTGGTGTAAAATGAAATTTTAAGTTTATCGCGAACAGACAGACTGACGAAGCGGAGGACTTTTTTTTATAATACGTGGTGATTTGCCGGATCAAACTGACGATAAATATATTAAAATAAAAGAAAAACGTCTTTGTATATTGATTCTTTATATTTATTGCACCTTATTTGTATATTAAATGTCTCATCAACCCATTAACGTTAACTTTATAGACAATATATAACATAAATAAACAAAAAAACTTTACTTTATATATTATGTTAGTACAATGTATAAAGTGCGAGTTAAAATGAATTGGTAACTTTATAATTATGTTGAACTAATAAACCCTTGTGGCGTCCTAAGTCACTATTTGCAACAGTTCACCCTTTAGAAACCACTTAATACATTATCCTTGTGTAAATTATGTTTATACAAAATATAACATTAAGGCATAAAAACTATCGTTACTTTTCTGCGTCATACGAGTATAACACCTCTTCTATTTCAATTACTATAATATTAAATAGTTTTTTTATATATCTAGTGCCTAAATAATACCTAATTTGAATTTAAAATCGAAGGAGTGTTATGTGCTTTTGCTCTTGTATATAATAGAAAAGGATCCTTAAGATCGGACTGCTGCTAAAAAAAGAATTTATGCGTGGTCTTACAAAAAAAATATTAGTGGACTTGAAAATTTCCTCCTTTTCAGTGTATGGAAAAAAGTTAAAATTAAAAAATGGTTGCCTGTAAAGTCGGTTTTACGGGCGAAGATTTTACGTGACAACGTCTTTTTCTCGGTAGAATATTTATTGATATGAATATAATTAAATTGCACAATAGGAACAAGGAATTGAATGAAAATAAGAATTGCACAAATTTTAACTATAGAAATATATTTTAATAGTTGAGTGGGAGAGAGACGCAAGGCATTCGGCGGGCCTCTCTCTCGTTCGGTGACTCATCGTAACGTTACCGAGCGTTACACTTTTTCATAAGTGACTCCCAGCCGCAACCTAATTTAAGACGTTGTCACGTCAAAAATAGGCAAAACTATGATTCAGTTAATTCTTGATTACTTAAGTAAATACCAAGATATCCATTTATAGCGTATTTTGTTTCATATTTTTTATTTTATACGATACCTTTCCGAACCTCCTTTTAAGATATGGAGCTTAGCTTTCAAGACTACAAATAGCATCTCATACATTGTACATAATATTATGTTGGTTTACTCAGAGTGCTCTGTATCTGAAGGTTTCTATTTTGTGCTCCCTTATAAGACTTGTTGAGACTATTATGTTCTAGGTCGTTCTACTTGTTACCTTTTCTATTATTATTGGTGAAAATTTTATATTTAATGTACATTTCATTTATTTTTAATATATCTTCCCTGGAAGAACTACAAGAACCACTCCAAAAGACAGCAAACAGTCCAAAAAAAATGAGATATTTTGCAATTATATCCCTCTGAACATAAATACAATAAATTTTCTGATAGTTCATTTTGTTTCCATTAAACGAAATACGAGAATTTCGTACTCATTTATTTCACGAACTTTGCTTTGTTCCAAATTACTACCTGTAGTGTGCACTTGCAAATCATACTCCTTCGCTGAATGGAAGAATGAATGGAATGGTAATCGAATGAACGTTAAATACAAAGCCAGCCGATTTTCCTGACCGGCTTTCTGTGGGTCAGCAATTTATTGTTTGCCTGATAAAGTCGGCTCGACACCTCATTCATTCAACGGATCATTAGATAATTTGGTTTGATTTATTCGACGATAGATATCGAAGCTGATTGTAACTTCAAAATTATTTTGGACTTAGTTGTTACACAACTTAGAAAGATAAGTTGAATTGCTTATAATATTTCCAGTGTTTTTCGTAATTTCTAAATAAAAAAGTAAATTAAATCGCTCGAAAACCATTATAACATTAGTTAATATTTTTTACTTCGTCATAACACACGGTATTTTTAGAGGTTTTTTTGTTTACGGAATATTTATTGCAATGTAATAGATTTTTTTAAACGACTTTATATACAAGTTCATTACTTTTGTGCATCGACTGTGAAAATGTGATATCACAAAGAAGCGCTCTGTTGCAAGATTTCTACAAAAAGAAAATGAAATACGAGCAATGTGGAAGTTGTCATTATTTGTGAGCTTGTTTTGATCATTTTCCTGTTGATATTGCTGTTCTTCCTGATATCTACTGTGTAATGTGTTTACCATGATTGAATAATAATTATAAGTAACTTTTTAATATTATATAGAAAATACGTTTTCAACAGTGATTTCGCGAGCATGTACCATCCCATAAAATACTTTAAGCTTGCGAGTATTTCATATACATAATATAGGAATAGTTAAAGTAGCTTAGGTTTCCAATTTAAATAAAACTATTACAATAGTAAGAGATTGTAAGCCCGGTTCTGCATACATATTTACTTAAAAATTTATTTGTAATAATAAAAATGTGTAGCTGTTGAAACCATTAGCCCGTATCGGACTATTACCAATTTCTACTTCTGTGAATAAGGTCGCGTGTGTACTATGTTTTATATAGGTATATCTTAAGAAAGTCAACACATGACAATGAAAGGATAAGAATAGGTAATTGTAAATTACTATATGTTAGAAAGGAACAAAACATTTTCATGAAAGGAATCAAATTTATATGAAAAAAAAACCATTTTTAACTACTAGGATACTAGAATATATGTGATAAGAGAAGATTGATAAGAAATTTGAGAAAATGGAAAAGTGAAGAAAGTGTAGAGAAGTTATAGTAAAAAAGTATCGTGTTTTGGTGGGAAAATGGTGGTCTGAGATTGACCCAGAACTGTGTATATACTGCGTGTATTCCTAGCCGATATAGTGACGGTTACGAGACAGAAGTAATAAAACATCTGCAGTGAACAAGACGTTCTTAAATTTCCATATGCTTTACGGATGCTTGTTATGTAATTGAAAGTTAGAGATCTTTCAACAATATTTTTCTAGTTAGTTTGAACGTAGCAGTCGGATTCAAAAATACCTTTTACTACTTTCGGTTGTATTTACTAAAACAATACGCGGTATGAATAAACATCAGTCTGGATAAACTGCGGCGAGTGAATATTCATTTAATAATCTCCTATTTGTTCTTTTGATAACTTTATATGTATAATAGAAGTTTATGCCAATTGGAAGGCGCTCGTTTAAGCAAACATTAACAATGTTTTGTTTGGTTAAGTTGTTAAATTCTATGTTATAGTAGCGACTCACCCTTGCTTCTCTCGCTTCGTTTATCCCTAGATATGTTTTAACGATTGACCTTCCAAAAATAAGATACTTTTTATGCAATAAAAAGTATCTTATATGTTGACACGGGTCCCCAGCTCTTCTCATATCAAATTTAATCAAAATATTGCCAGCGGTTTTCTCCTGATGCAGTCACAAGCCAGAGAGACAGATAAACAGACAATAATTTCGAAAAATATAGATTTAACCACATTATATTTTTCTAAAATAAAACTCCCATCAAAATCGGTTCTGCTGGTACGACTTGATAGACAAAAAATGTATTAATTGAGTACTACGAGTATATATATATATATATACACTTTTAAATGTATTTAACAAAAAGATATTATTCAGACTTTACAAACAAACACTTAAATTAATTTATTTAATAATAAAGAATAGGTATATTAGTAATAACTACAACACGCGTATGTTACGTAATTATTTAATTTCACAATATTCTTTCATTAAAACGCTTTGATCTAAAATGAAGTAAGGAAAACAAATTCTTTCAACTGTTTGAAATATAAAAAACAGAAGCAAACTAATTTACAGTTCCTTATGCAAAACAATGAATAATAATGGGACAAAGGAATCGTTTCGAAGGCAGTTATCTCTGAAAGCTTGTCAAATACTCTTAAATACAAATAAATCTTACAATCTTAAGTAATGTTACTGAACTAATGTAATTTATACTTTACAATCTTAGCACTAAGGTATGTAACGGCCTGCTACTTATGTACGTACTGCTACGTATGATAACTAAGTTGCTTCGATATAAAAGCCAAGTAAACTATTGTTAGAAGCAAAACGCCACAAAGATTTAAATCGTAAATGTGATATAGTGCATCTAAATAATATATTTTTTTTTATTTTGGCATAATACGAATTACTTTTTTATATTAAAAGCTGGTTTATTTCTGTAGAATATTAGCACGTGATAACCAGCATTTATTGGGGTGCAACGTGATGTTAGAAAACCTTTAACGTTCCCCTTATATAAAGAACAAAAATAAATTTTAAAAAGCTTTTAAAAAGGCTATAGTGGCATTCTATCGACTATCAGTAGTCAATTTAAAATAAACTAAAGAAGTTTCACTATCTTAGGACACAAATTGCTTCGCTCTTGTTTTAGTATGAACACTTACATTTTGTACATTTACCAAAAACAATATGTGGAACAATAGATAGGCGTGGTTTTTGCATATAAATATTTTTATGACGTATATATAAGACTCGAGTAAAATATTTCTTATCATTACACACCAACTCGTAACTACGTAAAAAATAAATGTGGGTAACAATTAAGTTCTAAAACTAAAGTAAAGTTTTTTTATGAAAAAAAAACATCTCTTAATTAAATTAAAGCAAATTATAAATCCTAGCAGGCTAACAGCATGTAACAGTGTGAAAATAACGTGTATTCCTGTGTTGCATTTCAAATAACGTACTTTTGCTTCCAATTTTACTTAGTGGACGGACACAAAGAGAATGCATATACATATTTAAAATTCAACTTTACAATATAGAACTTATAAAATTGTTTAATTTTAAAATATATTCAAGCTGGATTCTTTTGCTTCATATTATCTATTTATTTTTCGAAAAGGAAAATAGAAAGATACTTCACAAAGTTCAAAATAATAAGCTTCATTTTGTCAGTATGATATAGGCATACAGAGAATGTTAGAAACTGGTAAATAGTTTTTTATTAAGTCACAATAAAAATATATAAAATTCAAATCAATAATTTAAATTTGCATGTTTAAACAACAACAAACATACAACTTTGTTGGCGAAATTATAAAAAAATAAGCTTAAGTCAAAACTCAAAACTTTGTGTGAGCAATCATTGTTTTATATTTGTTCGTAAAGATGAACTCGTTACACTAAGTTCTAAGCTTCGTCAAGGGATTATTTAATATGGGAACTCGCGATTGAAGCAAACAATATTTGCTCTGAACAGTCCGTTATGCATATTCATGCTTTCAATAATCCGTTTTATTTACATCTTTGAATGCTTTAGTATTGGGGTCTATTTTACGGATAAAATACCTTAAATCACTGTGTAAGGTATACAGAAACTAGTTAATTTTAAGCAAACGTTTTGCATTTACTGAATATTTAAAGGTTTTATGCTAAGTGCGAGAACTTATGCCAGAAACCACTTATAGTTTGGTTAGCCATAGTATCACTGTAAATCACGATCATATGAAATTTTGGTTTATTATTACATGACGTATCATTACTATATTTCTGCTTACATTTTATCTAACATAGGAAATAATATAAGTTGATCATTACACCCTGTAACAAAAAGCTAATTAAAAATTGTAACAATTTGTTAAAGTATTTAATAAATTTCAAATTTCGTTATTTATTCATTACAATACATTTATATATTATGATGATGATACCTTATAAATAGATCATTTTTAAAAATAAGAAAAACAAGTACAGTTATTCGAGAAGTCAAACATTGCATCCCGTTTATCTTCATAGAATTGACAAAATAAAGCTTGTTTGAATTTGAAAAGTTAAATTGCATTCTGTGTCGGCATCGATTGATGAGTGGGCCATTTCCTCGCTACTACCATTTTCCTTTATGCTTATCTTGATTTTTAGTGATGTGAAAAGAAATATCGATAGAAATTAATATATTTTATTAAATCTATACTATCACCAAAGCTTACACTATTGAATCGCAATAAAATAGTTATTGTTGTTTTAAGATCTCCTAATTTTACTTTTTTTCATATTAATACGAACTTGAGAATTATTTTTTGAATACAATCCAAAATATTTATAGAATACCAACGTTCTTATAATTATCAAATACAAGTATCTCACTTGACCCTCGAAACATGACTAGAATGTCCTCTCTCCTCCCACTCAAATACTCAAATAGTCAATTTGTATGTGCTCAGGTATATAAGAGAAACTTTAAAAATATGCAATAATAACGTCTTTATCAAATAATCTCTAAATACAATTATTTGAATGTAAATGCATTTGTAAAAAGATATTTTAATGACCAAATACAGCGCAAGCATAATTTAAAAAATGGTTTGAAATTATTCAATTTCCTTTAGTGAAAGCTACGTTGATTAAGTACATTGACATCAAAAGCGTATCAAATGATGATTTAAATTCGTTAAATTAAAGGTAATAACCGTCTATCGATAAACTGGAATCGTTAAGCGCCATTCATATTTCACTGCGACCCGACATGTAGCACAATCCGCATTTCTATTTGCACGACACTATCCGCTATCTGCCCACTCTAGATGAAAAATACTTCACACATCTGCACAGTTTTTCTATTAGAATGAAATATTACTGTATTCTCTTAGGTACATATCGTTTATCTTGGTTATTCCACTGTTGTGTGAAACTGTAATATATTGCAAATATAAATTACCAATGTATTGTAAATAAATAAAGGTTGTTTTATGTTTTAGATAGGTAGTTTAGTTTGCCTTTGTTTAAACGGAATTAAATTGAAGAACGCCCTGAATGAATTGCTGCTTCGCCCGCCACATTTTCCTCGGATATTTAATGTTATTTTAAGTTAGTAGAAGCTAATTGAGTTTTAAAGAGAAATGTAATTGCCTAAATAGATTTCTTTAAGGCAATAAATAGGCTCTGTTTGTGGTTTTGGTTCAAAAACGAGCTATTTTATTTATAAAATGTCAATCAAAACTCCGCAATCATACATTACAGTCATTAGATTATTGCAAAAATATCAATTGAGTAAAAAGTAGAATAGATTTTAGGTGATTTGGCCGAACTAACAACACGAGTAATAGTGACCACTTTATTAAAATAAGCACGAGATAGTGCCAGATTCTTAATTACTAAGGCCTGGTAGTAAAAAAAACAGAAAACATTTGCGGTAGATCATCTCTCGTAGAAGGAAAATAAAAACACTAATTCTCGATTAATTTCCTGCAAAACAAAGCACATTATCAGCATGATAATATATTGTAGATATCTATTACCTTTTGGCATCACTTAACGGTAGCCATATATACAGTATCAGTATAAAAATTAGCTGTTGCAATACGTCATTATTCATATTTCTTTCAATTTATTCCAACGGCTAAATAAAATGTACGATCGACTATATTTATGGTGTTCACACATTATTTATTTCGATATAAAAGTGACGCGTAGCTGATTTATTTCGCCATACCTATTATTGTCACGACAGCTTTGAGGCGCAACGGGGCGGAATTGCAACGTACGCTTTGACGGGCTCGATTCCGATTTTTCAAAAAATTCCTTTACATACGTGACATCTCTCTTTTATTCGAAATTAACCTATTTTTTTTCTTAATTTCAATCTAAATAAGAAAGCCTAATAAGGCAAAGAAGATATATTTTTAAACAAGAATTGTAGTGTAAGTGAATTTGTAATGTCAATATTTATTTTACATACAGTAGAAAAGTTTACGTTAGGACAAATTTTACCAGATATTTGAAGCAAAAAACCTCTTAACCCTTTACTTTGAATATTCTTTACGCTTTGGTGCGACAGTGGACTTTTTAAAAGTTATTTTTACGCTTAAATAAAAGCTATCCTGCTAAGAATATTTAATTCGACATTTTTCGCACGAAAAATCTTATTACGTTTGATAATAAAATAACTAAAATTCATTCATTTTTAATTAATTCATATGA
Organism: Boloria euphrosyne; assembly: GCA_951802675.2. Classification (NCBI taxonomy): domain Eukaryota; kingdom Metazoa; phylum Arthropoda; class Insecta; order Lepidoptera; family Nymphalidae; genus Boloria; species Boloria euphrosyne. The sequence continues at coordinate 3,986,403 of OX637879.1, read as the reverse complement.
AATGTATAGAACGAACCAAATAAAATGTGTTTTCACATGATGGTGTAATTTGAAATATGGCACTATTACCCTAAAAGTGTAATACACTCAACGTGTTGTTATGCCAGATTTTATGTTGGGAGCACAAGGCATACATTATGCGTGCTCATGCGAGGTAAATGTATGATAACAATGACCTGCGCCACATCCACGATTACCTCTGGTTTTGGGACGTGATGTGTTTTTAGTATATGCTAGTTCAATTATTGGAATTAAGTTTTTGTTTCAATAAATCACGATGGCTTTACTTGGTGGTTACTTAATTAAGAAAGGTATAATTAATATATATTATCTACTTAATTTCTAAACTCGAAATGAAAAATATGGCACCTATAAAATAACATTCTGGCATCTGTTAGGTTGTACGTTTTCACAGCTTATTAAGGCTTCTGAACGATATAACAATAGTTCAAAAAATTTATTACATATAAATTGTTCAGTATTCAGATTCAGTAACATAATAGGGCTTCTTTCTGTCTCTGAAATGAATATAGAGCATGGCTTGTACTTTACAGGAAAAAAGACTTTCAAATATAGTTAAACACCGAAATATAAATATCCTACAAGTTTTAAAACTAAAAACATAACTAATAAGTAACAATTGTTTTACCGTCACCGTGGTTTCCATCAAGAATCTAGGAAGATGTTAGTACAATACTTAAAAGCGTAAAACGATGATTATTCAAGAGAAACTTTTAACTTTCTTTGAGCTACCATTTTAAAATTTTATATTTATTGATGCTACATAGAGGCATAATTACATCATAAACCTTGTTTTTATTCAAATTATACATAAAACGAAGGTTTATAACATAGTGTACCTAGTAGCATAAACTATTAACCATTAACCTATTTCTCGTATCATATATTTTATATGAAAATCAATACACTTATCGTAATAGAAATCTGTCGATAGTCTTTAAGCTTTTTTGTTTGTGAAAAGTGAATAGACAGGTTTATATTTTTGGATACAATATCGATCGACGATACGATCTACCTTTATTTAAATGAAAAAATACTATAATAATACTTACATATATAAAATCCATATAAATACATAATAAGTAAGTAGATATCTAATACGTAGTCATAGTATTTAAATAACTGTGTTGAAATTATATTTTGATTTTCTGTTATGTATATTACTCCTTTATATACAATCTTCTGACTCGTAGTGCTCCTTGTTCATCATAGAATTAGAATCTCTAACATGTTTTAGTAAGCGTTTATTATGCTCGAAAGTAACTCCTATAACGCAACTATTACAAGTTATATTAATCACTTTTGCAGTGCAACACAGTCATGACAGCTTGAATGATTATAGATTACAGAAAATTACACTTTATTATTGAAACAATAATTTAAAAAAACAATTTTATAAAGTTTTGGTCGGCCTCGGTAGACCAGCAGTCTGTAGATAGCTGTCCTGCTCTTTTAACACGGAGAAGGTACCGTTGGGTTTTAAAAGTCAGTGTTGGCTTTTTTAGCCAGTGAATTCCCACATTTATACCAACTTTATATCAACCGTTAGAGATTTATTAGGAAAAGAATTAAATAAAAAATTCTTATCATGTTTTAAATGAAATTTGCTTTCATAACCGTAAAGATAAAGATCGTATGAGGTTTGAGATTTGGATGTAATTTTTTTAAATAACAAAATCCCACATATAATGTAATACGAGCTTAGTTCATATAATTGTTACATATAATAAAATTCTGAGTGTAATCAGTACATTAATTATTTTTTGGAAAAAACTTAATGAAATATTTATTTTTATCGATACAGAGGCCAAACCTACCTGTAGCTCATAGAATTTTAGTCTATCTTTGTGTCTGCGACCTATCACGAGAAAAACATAAAAACAGATTTTGATAAGGTATGATGATTACTAGTTATTCGGGTCACTGTAGCTTTATACGTTGGGAAAATTTCTCTTTTTTTTTTAATTTATAATAACTGTTAAAAAGAATCTGTTAAAACACAAGCGGACCGAAGGTGACTTGTTAGTTAGTGGCTGGTTTCATAATAAGAAAAAGAAAATGAGATCGTTTCCATAATTTGCATCTATCGCTTTATTCATATATTTTCTCCTTTTAGGCAGTAGGTATAATGTAGTTGTTTCCAGGAATTTCGTACATGTAAATTACATAAACTTCGTCGGGTCTTTTCGTCGCCTCTACCGCAAAGCCTAAAGACAAAAGTCTTTAATGAGTGTGTCCTACCTGTTATGACATACGGAGCCGAGACGTGGACACTGACGGTGCGATTAGTTCACCGGCTTAAGGTCGCTCAGCGAGCTATGGAGAGGGCTATGCTCGGAGTTTCTCTGAAGGATCGGATCCCGAATGAAGAGATCCGACAGAGAACCAAAGTCATCGACATAGCCCAAAGAATTAGCAAGCTGAAGTGGCAGTGAGCTGGTCACATTTGTCGCAGAACCGACAACAGATGGAGTAAAAGGGTTCTAGAGTGGAGACCACGACTCGGCAAACGTAGTGTAGGACGTCCTCCAGCTAGGTGGAGCGACGATATTCGTAGAGTGGCTGGCAGCAGTTGGATGCGTAGAGCTGAAGATCGAGCTCAGCGGCGTGCCATAGGAGAGGCCTATGTCCAGCAGTGGACGAACGCAGGCTGAAAATGATGATGATGATGATGAAATTACATAATTTGAATAAACACAGTATGTTGTCTACACTAATTTAGCTGAAGAGTTTGTATATATACAATAACAGAACTGGGAAATTCTACAAAAACTATCTGCAAGTAGAGACCGCTAGAAAACGTAACAATTTAGTATTAGTTATCAAATTATAACTATATTATATAATTGATATTCTGTTAATAATTGATTAAGCTCTACAATAATAGCAAAATTAATATTTCTGCGCCTTAAGTGGCGTCTTACAAAGATATCGTTCTCTAATTACTGAACATAAAAAAAGCGCCTGCGTATAAATTACACATGTCCGAAGTGAAACTTATTTAGCAACTAATTTTTAAATTTCGTCTATAGTTATACTTATCTAAAGCTTTAGATTTCCGATACTTAGAGGGAGGGAAAAAGGAAGATATGTTAGGAATTCAATTGTATTATTTCCTTTGTCTTGGTCGGTAAAATCGGACCACGTCACAACACAAAGCGGCTCATTTATGTTGCTGTAAGCAATTACTTCTCCATAATCGAATCCTAGTTGCAAATTAGTCTCTGCTAGCTAATTGCGTGGACGACGCTGTCCGACAACAGTACGTTATTAGTATGTGGTATCAGGCATGACACGTAACTGAGGTGTGCCTGACTTACCTTTGTATTCATTAATGTATATTAAAGTTTATTTGCATTTACATAGTATTTTATAATTTCTAACATAAATAGAGTATGAATTACAAGAAAAAGTGATTAATATTTTGTATTAAATTAATATATAATATAGGAGCCCTAGTAAAAAACTATACCTTTATTTAAATCTTAATTCGTTTTTTAAAAAACTAACAATACAAAAAGAAAAATTGAACAAATATCGGAATTTATACATTAAAGAACAAAATCGGCATTTTATAAATACCCAGGCCAATTTTTTATGAATCACTTTAAAATTTTTGATCACCATGAGTTAATTAATGTTTTACCTTAGCTAGCTAATATGCACTTGATGAGTCTTAAACATGTTGCATGTCTTATATTGTTTAAATATACTGTAATAATGCTAAAACACTAATAGTCTAGGTGAATCGATAATAACTCATAACCTAGTTACCCTATACTTTATAGTTTTACGTTATTAAAGCTGATATTAATATTAACGAAAGCAATATTCTAATATTAAATATACAGAAACCACAATTCAGCGATGAAAATAGCTATGTTTTAATTAGAATTATTCTAATAATGTTTATAGTGAGTCTTTGTTTTCTTAATAAGCTCATATAATTTCAGAACGATTACTTTCAACAAATACTGGCGAGCTAGACCGCACAATATAGCGTCTCATTTGCATTGCTGAAACCAATTAGCCTTTAATAAATGACTTGAGTCGCAAATTAGCCCCCGCTGCATCTAATTGCTTAAAGGATACTTATTAGGTCAAACTTCACAGCAGCAATTTACGAGTATATAAAATTATTATTTTAAAATTTATGTAGTTTCCTTTTTAAATTAATTATCTTGATGTTTTCGGGCTAATGTAATTTTTTTTTTACTTGTAGTTCTATAAAATCCATAGGATCGTCCGTTAATGGACTTTGACTTTGTTATCCCAATCCTATAAATTTATCAATAAAATCATTATTTTAATCTGAAATATAAAGTAAAGTATACTTAGTTTATACATATGTTTCGATGATGTCGGTATTAACAATCGTTATCCCAACTAATAGTAACTTTTAACGTAGATAATTCGCACAAAATTACGCGCATCGTCTATTAAGGTTACACCAGTATTTCAAGATGTCACCAATATTTACGCATATTATGTTAACGTAAGTACGTATTTTAATGGAGGTAAATTGAGATAACTCCTTGAATTATACTATCTTTGTGGTCGATGTAATTAAGTAATTACGGTGAAATATATTTCATCATATTTTACTACTACGTATTTGACTAATACAGGCTGAATTACTTTCTATATGTGAAAATGTAAAACCCTTTGATAAATTTGATTATATGAATGTTAATCTCTACTTCTTTACATAAGCTTTACTTATAAGAACGATTTAAAAATTATTCCAGTTGTTTTATATATTGTTAGCATTTCTAATAGCGGAAATTCAAATAAGCCGAAGCTAAGAAAAATAAAGTACTACGCAGTCCTTGCAAGAATGTTTCCGCGTTATGCTTCTAGCGAAATCTCTTGACACCGATTTTGTGAAAATTGTTTAAACTTTATTATAATATGTTCCATATTTTGCCGCTTTATCCGCGTTAGATTTAAATATACATAAATATTAACGAGTTACGCTTTGCTTATTTCTCAATGACTTAGGAAAATAATTTTATCACGTTACCATTGCATTATAAAAGCATTTGTATGTGTGTATATTTGTTTGACGCTGAAGCGACCGGACAGATTTGGATTAAATTCATCCACAGATAGATTAATTAATTAGAATACATAAGTTACTGTTAGTTATAAAGTCTGCCAATATTCATTTAAATAGTCAAGTTGTATTTCTTAATAATATCACCTTTCCTAATATTATATACTAGAGACTCACACACAGTCCGCTCGGTTATATACCTAGGTACGTTTCATCTTGTTATTAGAGATGATATGATATCCTGCAATTAAAAGTATCCTATATATTGTCCTGGATAACCAGCTACCAAATTTACCGAAATTTATGTGATGAAAAAGTGTTTTTTTCGTGATGCTTTCACAGATCGGCAGACAAAAATTATAAAAAAATCGACCAAGTGCGAGTCGGACTCCCGCATGAAGGGTTCCGGTTTATGAATAGGAGCTTACGTTTATGAAATTAAATGTTTTTTACTATATTTGAGTTGATTGAATGAAAGGTAAATTGCGGCTTACGACTTATGACGTATTTAAATAAGTAGGTACTTACTAGATCTCGTTCAAACCATTTTTTGGTGGAAGTTTGCATGGTAGGTAATGTACATCATATATTTTTTTTAGTTTTATCATTCTCTTATTTTAGAAGTTATAGGGGGGGGGGTACACACATGTAGCCTAACTTTTACCACTTTGGAAGTGTCTCTCGCGCAAACTATTCAATTTAGAAAAAAATTATATTAGAAACCTCAATATCATTTTTGAAGACCTATCCATAGATAAACCTCACGTAATGGTTTGATGAAAAATATTTTTTTAAGTTTCAGTTCTAAGTATGGGGAACCCCCAAAATTTATTGTTTTTTTTAGTGTAAAAATCTTAATGCGGTTCACAGAATACATCTACTTACTAAGTTTCAACAGTATAGTTCTTATAGTTTCGGAAAAAAGTGGCTGTGAGACGGACAGACATGAAGAATCCATATAGTTTTTTGCCATTTGGCTACGGAACCCTAGAAACGATAGATTCTAGGGTTCGAAACGTTCGAAACGAGCTTCGCTATCGATATTTTTGTAAGGGTTTCCCAAATTTGGTTTGAACCTGGTTAATGAATAAATCAATAATGTATAGATTTACTAAGTGTGCTCGCAGATAAATTTATCTTTTACAAAAAAAATAATTAATATAATTTTGCACAGGAATTCTTAATACTTTTTATTTAGGTACATGATACGTCTTATTGATAAAAAACTTTTTCATGTTAAATGTTATATGTAGCATACACTCACTTAAGAACAGGTGGGACTTATTTGGAGCAAAAGGAGATTCTTTATAAGATTAGCTAACATTGCTAATTTTATAAAAGTGGCTTGAACAAATTATTAATAATATCAAATATGATAAAATAAATTGACTAACAAAAATAAACATTATCTTCTAAATACCTTATTATCAAGTTAGATGTAAATATAATTAGGAATACAATCTTTAATCATGTTCGACGCTGGCTTCTTTATATCTAATTGGTCTGGGTCTTAGCTCTTCGTGTTTACGAGTACAATACTGAAGATGTTTTAGAGTTTTTAATTTATTGTTTTGTTTTTTGTCTAAGTTTTAGTCAATGTAGCATAGATTGCATAATCCTTCACGAAAACAGGTATTGACAAACAGCTATTATAAAAAAATGTATAAATTATATACTGATCCGTTTAGAGTTATTATAGTTTTTACTAAATACGTATTCTGTTCAGATTAATTACAGAAATAATTTTAAGAAATAATTCATTTTTCTTTTAAAAATCTGTTTCCACTGTGTTAATTTAATTTAATTCCAAACCGCAGTGTGATAACTATAAAAAGATTAAAACATTCAAGCACGAGAGGCGAGTAACTCATGAGTGCGAGCAATAATTGGCGACTCGACGCTGCCTCGGCGCCTCGAGTGCCTCTAAAGTCCCTTGACATACATCCTTGCGACGCCCGCGGTTGGCTCCATATATTTTGAAATGTTAAAATTTTTAAAGTAGCATCGAGAAGGAAGTAAATTGCATTTCCTCTCTCGTTTTTCACATCTCTACTTGATAAATTGTATTAAAATCCAACCGAACTATTTATTATTTAAGGAAGCTGATAATGCTCAAGTCTAAACTATTCTACATCACCTAAGTTTAAAATAAATAGGTACTACAGATATTCTAACAGTAAAGCATAGAAGGGAATGCAGAGAGAAGTATCGATGCCGAAAAATCATTCAATCTACTGATGATCAATGACACAAATTCTTGTGTTTCGAGCTTTAACTGAATATTTTATCCGATAAAATATCATTTAAAAAATCCGATAAATGGCAAATTGTTAATTTTTTATTTGAATTTAGCTAAAATGGCTTAATTATTCACAAAAGTTTTACTGATTGTAATATTAAATTAAATTATATTTCAGAATTCGTTTCAAAGTTAAAGTGTCTTATCAATTCTTTACAAAATCTCTTACTTTCGAGAACTCCTGAGGAGCTTTATCTTATAATTATTTTTGTTTTACTTTCTTTTCTGGTTACGGAATCATACCCGTATTTCAAGTTGTATGTAAAAAATATAGGTAGGTATCCTTTACTTACTTTATTTCAATTAAAATGAAACTTTAATATTTGTAGCATCACAGCTACTTAATACCCATTACCAACTGTCTATTATCTTCAAAAATGGCGACGAGAGCCTAAAAACCCTTTTAACTTTTAGTATTAGTGAAGGTAATGGTTGTCAAAAGCAATTGTTTTAAAAGACAATTCTTTTGTTTGCTTAACCCGTCAACGCGAACAAACGAGACACAATAGATTTTCAATTGTTATAAATCTATATTGACCGCGCGCCCGTTGATAGGTTAAATGCTATCTAAAAATTTACTAATGTTATTTTTTTTAAAGTCCTTCGGTCTTATTCATAAAAATCTCTTATTATAGGTTTACAATGTTCATTAGCTAAAATGCTCAATAGGCCTATTAAACGTTTCATAACTTTCTTTATTCATAACGGATCAATAAACGTCTCATAACTAAATGCTTGCTATAAGCGGGATTCGTTTTATTGTGTTGTCATTCTGATAAATTCATGGACAAAATGTCAAAAATACTGGTCTCAATGCTCCGTGAATCAGTTTGACATTTGATTTGACTTTTCCGCCAAAAGTAAATTAGTGAACAAAACCATTTTTTAACTATTGAAAACGGAATAAAAGTAGCTAAAAAGAGAGACAGAAGTGCAAATAGGTTAAGCTAATAGCAGGTTAGTACAGAATTTAAACTTCAAGCTACATAAGTGTGTATTTGGTGTACTTCCTTAATCCTTTGTATTTCTACGTGTTTACTTAATATTTTCTCGCGCTTATTTCTTTCCGTAGCATTAATTATTATTGACGGAGTTGGTCAGGGTTGGTTGAGAGGGTTTCCGCCATTGAAAACAAAAATACAGATACCAACACAAACTCTAAAAAGCAGGCAGCATGGGAAGATTTATTCAACAGGTATAGTGTTTTTAAATAAATACAGTGCATTATTAGTGTAAATAAAGATTAAACTGTAATATTGTTCACAGTTTTCACTGCATGTGCAAAGGGAGCAAAAATTGAATATTACGAGATGAAAAATAAAATGCTTTAAAATGAAATATATATTTCTTTTATTAATTTACAATATTATATCATAGGTACTTTTAGAATACAATTTTTACAAACTTTGAATGTCTTATTTATTTATATCTAATCAAAATCCTAAAAAAATTTCAAGCTTCTAGTTTTAAAAATGACATAATTTCAATACAAACTTTCATCCCCTATTTCAACCTCTTACATGCCGTTTTTCGCCTTAAAAAGTAGCCTGTGTCCTTTCTCAGGCTTTAGACTATCTGTGTACTTAATTTCATTTAAATCGGTTCAGTAGTTTTGGCGTGAAACCGCGAAATACAGACATTTACTTTCGAATTTATAATATTATATTAATAATTTATTATTTTTTCTATCCATAGTTAAAATGCTCATCAATAAATGCTCGCAGGAAAGTACTGTTTCCTACTCTTCCTCTTTCACTCATATTAGTAGGTGCTGCAAAGCCATTCTCCTGAATAATATGAATGTCATCATCATTTTCTGAAATAAAATAACATTTGTAAAAAATATTGCTTACATAAATAGTAATATACATGTGTTGATGTAAAGTTATGATAATATGATTAAAATTACCTGGAACTGTGTCCTGATGATCTATTGCAATATTATGCAAAACTGCAAGAGCCACATATGTAGGTTTTACGTTACGCATGTGAACGGTGTATCCATATTCCATACAACAAGCTTTGAAACCGTTGCTTCCAAACACCAAAGCCAATGGCGGCTATAGTTTGGGGAGCTTGCATTATATCATATATGGTATCTTGGTTTGATACACAGCAAAAAAATAATTTTAAACAATGTTTTACAATTACGCAATGTCACTAGACACCAAATAAAATGATCTCACTTCAAGTTTAATCAAATTATCAGCTGTCACTGATGACAAGACGACCATCTTGTCCTTTATTAAAGGTTTATAGTAGGCTTATAGTAGGCCTCAAGCTACTATAAGTTACAGAGCCGTTATTGAATACTTATAGAGCGTTTTAACACTATTGAACGTTTATGAATAATGTTTTTGAGAATTTGCTTATTAACAAGCTAATAAAGCTTCTATATTTTTTTATGAATAAGACCGCTTGTCTATAAGAGTAATGTTAAATGATAATTGATAATGTATTTATTTTCAGGTTAAAACCACAATCAAATGAGCTCCATGTACTTAGATTGTAAGTTGCATTTTATATTAATTACCTTATAATTTAAAAAAAAGTATTCTAAGTAATTTACCTTATAATTTAAAAAAAAGTATTCTAAAAACTGTATTATTTCATTATATTCAGAATAACAATTATATATGAGTCCATTCCCCCTTTTTATTTGATTGCAAAGTTCTCCAGCGCTGTACAAAAACTTTGATCAAGCACCTTTAAAGTCACCGACTAAAATGACTGTGACAAACGGACTGACGGTCATAAATCATAACCATAACAAATATTAAGGGTTCCTTTAGTCTCCGAAACCCTAAGACAATCCCTTTTCTCAAATTTTTCATATGATACTCTGTATTCCGGTATAACTAAATTATTCCCATTAGATACTAAAAAAGTGTTTAGTTTTAGTTCTTAGAGATTACCTAGAAGAATCTTTTCATTAGATATTTCACAGAAATTTTTACGTAATTTTTCATTTTAATATTTAACCGAGTTCGGACTCTTAATAATCTTCTGAATTATGAGCCCTTGTAGTGGTACCGCTTGTATTTATCTTGACAACAAATCCAATACAAACAAGTCTGAAGTTTGTGACAAGTTGGCCATTACTCTTTATTTTGCGACAAATTAGATTGTTCTCAAAAGTTCTAGATGTTGAGTTTTTTACTGTAATATACAGGTACAGACAAAAAATATATTATACTTCTGAACTTTTAAATTGTTATCCAAATTATAGCCTAATATATAAATGAGAAAAGTAAATCAAAACGAAATGAGCATAGAGTATTATTATTAATATTCTAATTATTATTTTATGTTGGCATCAATATTTGTTAAGAATATGTATAATAAACACAATGAAGGTTAAATGAATGGCACGTAAACAAAATATTTGATTTTATATATAAGCAATAAATGGTTATTCTATTCTGTATTTTATTAAGACTACTATTACCTTTTATTATTACAGTTTCTATATCGATTATTATTACTAAATAATCATTCATGAAGTGTCCATGACATAGAAAAATAATAAACAAAGAAAATAAAATTTTTAAAAAAATAATTAGTATTCACACTCTCATACCGCTCGGTATGTATTACCTTACGTACGAGTACGTACAAGTTATATTTATAACATTTAATCATGATTATTTTTCATCCGAATCCTATTTTTCATCCGTAAATTCTTATTAATCGTCTAAGCTTTTGTCTAATAAGTCTGTTCCCTTTTTCTGGGTTAAAAAGCCTATATAACTTTCGCCCTAATCATTTTGACAATAATAATAATCCTGTTAAGTCGACTCAGTCAATTGGTATGAGGTATGAGCGGGCTGGTTTCCGCAACTCGACGACTGTGCGCCTATTTTGCGTGATAACTTAAAAGCTCGAGACGCATCTGTAAAAATTTCGATGTGTGTCTGACTGACTAAAGTCTAATAATAATTGAAGAAATAAATCTAAATGTTGTTAATATTAGCAATCCAAATAAGCTAATAATATCTTCCCATACTTCATATTTTATCTATATTTACATTGTAAACGACAAAACTGATCGTATTTTACTTTTTTTCTTTTCGATTATACCTTTCTTCTTCCGTCCGTAAACCGATTTTTTTTTTTGCTAATTGAGTGCTTTCAGTAAAGATAATGTTGAAAATAATTACTTTTTATATAAATATTATAGGAAAATAGTTTAGCATTAATATTAATAATTTTTTTAAGGATGATTATTGAAGAATTTTGGCCACCGAGCGAACATTTCTAAGTAACAATATAATTTAATAAAAATATCCTTTAACATCATGAAGTGAATTATTTGTTATGTCATATATGTGATCCAAAATATAGTAGCAAAGAGTAAAGTTTGTATGAAGTTAAGATAGTTTTATTAGTTTTCTGTACGTTTATATAAAGTTCGCAAAATGTTTACTTTTCCCTCGCAACTGTAAACTATGCAGCTTTTGCGATCCGTTTTTAAATTTAATTTGGTAAATATTTTATCACCGATGTTTTACGTTAATTATCATGATATACCATTATATTTTTATGTGATGCAATTATATTTCTAATATATAAAAACCTCGTGTCACAGTGTTTGTTATCGAACTCCTCCGAAACGGCTAGACCGATTTTTATGAATTTTTTGGTTGGTCTGAGAATAGTTCGTAGGCTATTTTTTATTCCCCTAGGTGATAAGGGTGGCGCTATCCAGATTTTTATTTCTTTAAATTTTAGACCAAATAATTTTTTATATTTTTTTTATGATTTGGCATCAAAAATATGTACTTATAACCCTTAATTTTCATCATTCTGCCACCTATCCCTATTTTAGAGATAAGAACACGGGCGGAGCCGTGCGAAATGCTAGTCTTCTTATATAACATCTTATATCTTATGTTATTTAAAATTAACATCAATTTTCCTATGAACTTTTAATTCTTAGTACTCACTAATAAAAATGAATAAATAACGAATTTTTTCAGAATCAAAAACTTTTGGGTTTCGAATTTTCAAAGCCACAATTTATACTTGTGGTGGTGAATACATAACTTTTGCTCTTGAATTTTAAAACCTTCTGTCTGTACTAAAGACGCCTCTGGTTATTATAGTACAAATCCAAAAGTAATAATCTATACTAATATTATAAAGAAGTAAAGTTTGTGTGTTTGTATATTTGTTAAATTGTAAGGGGTAATCTCGGGATCTACTGAACCGATTTTAAAAATTCTTTCACTAATAGAAAGCCACATTATTGCTGAGTGTCATAGGTTATATAAAAAACCGAAAAATAAAAAGGTAAAAGCCTTTTTGGTAGTCCGTTTTGCAAAGTGAATCGGAGAAAAAACGGTCGAATGTAAGCGTTTCTTACGCGATTATATATGGAAATTACGTCATTTTAAAACTATACTAAAGAGGTTACACCTGGGGACGAACCCGAGCGAAGCGAGGGCGAGTCGCTAGTATAATATAAGTATAATATGTATATAAAAAAAACAATCTCTAGCCCAACTCACACTTGATCAATTTATTGTATAATTAATATTTTAATTATATTTAAATTAGCTAATAAAATTTGTTTAGTTAATAAATTAATTTAAATATATGAATTATAATATCTATAGGATTTTACATGACATAAATAAACTACAGTTTAACCGTTAACAACAAAAGCCACGCGGTGTACCGCAATTTTAAATTGCAGTCAATATTTATTCTGGGATACCACAAATACAGCAAGTTTATTTACTATATTATGTAAGATAATTTTTGTTTTAAATTTAGTAAAATAACTATTTTAAATTAAAAATTTATTTCAGATTCAGTTTTTGATTAACTGAGAATTAAGCGTTACTTGAAATAATACACAGTACAATAAATGTGCAGATCATAAAATGCATTGTATTATCCCTTTTATCTCAAATCAATATTTTTAATATATACATATATTTGAGAAAAATAATAGAGAAAAATGAAAAAAAACTATCAATAAATTAAGTCATAAATATAAATAAATAAATATGTTGGGACATTATTACAACAGCGCCATCTAGTTCCGCAGTAAGCTACTTAACGTGCTTGTGTTACGGATACCAGATAGTTGATATACTACACATATAAATTTTAAATACATACGTATTATAAATATTAACACCCATGACTGGAGTATAAACATTCATGCTCCCGAACCCGCGACCGCTGACGCAGAAAGTAGGGTCACTACCAACTGAGAAAAATGTGTCGATTTTAGATTTTTTTACAAAGTATAATTGCGATCTTTCATCTTATCAGATTTTAAACAATATCCGAATAATGTTACTGCATTATGTAGGTCAGACTTGTCGGCATCCCATTCGCTCCCATGCTGTAAGACAGTAACAGCCTTTTTACCTCTATTTTCTTTTATTGAAAACCCGGATTTACACCTAATCTTTTAAGTGCTTTTAACGTTCCTTGAATATTGCAACAGTTTATTTAACCATTTTTATAATGTTTTATTGAAGTTGATGAAATTATACGTTTTACTAGCAAATTCGGCAATCATAGCTATGCGTAAGCTAAAATAAATGAAACGGTTTTTATAATCTATATATATAAAAATGAAACCCGTTTTCCGTTGTCACGACATAGCATGAAAACGGCTTGACCGATTTGGCTAATTTTGGTCTTGAATTATTTGTGGAAGTCCAGGGAAGGTTCTAAAGGTGAATAAATATGAAAGTTGTGCGGGGAAAAAAAGGAAATTAAAAAAAATCTTTATAACATTAATGGCGTTTGACGTATCATGTTATTACCGTTGCCATGGTGCGTGCAATGGTAATTAAATCAGCGAATACATACTGGGAGGTGCGAAGTAAATGTTGTTTTGCGAATGCGTAATAAAACATTTCACCGGGAGGAAAAGTTTATAAAAAATTTATATGTGGACAGAACAACGTCTGTCGGGTCCGCTAGTTTTCTAATAAAACAAAAGTAGCCTAAGTTACTCCTTACAACATTAGCTATTTGCGAGTCAAAGTCCTGTCAAAATCGGTCCAGCCGTTCCAGAGATTAGTCAAAACCAACAGACAGACAGATAGACAGACAGACAAACTTACAAAAATTTTAAAAATAGATTTTCTTTATGATAGAACTTTATATACTTTCATATGCATTTAGTGAAAAGCTGTTAATTTGAAATTAAAAACAGAAACTTCAATTTTATTTTATGTACTTACTGATTAACAAGTACCTATACCCACATTATTAAATCAAAAACAACACCGTGGACAAGTTTCGATATACATTAATTTTAATATACCTTTTTCACTTATCTGACAGAAAAATTCTTAAGTTTATTAGCATAAAAAAGCTACATCAGGACATATTGAGTACCCCTATTCTGACATAAAGTTCTTAAATGGAGTAAGAACTGTAATAAATGTTCCCCGCGTATAAAATAACGTCCTCATCATTATTACATTCACAGAATAATATGTTGGAAATTTAAATTATAAAAAATTAATCGAGAAGCTACTCTATTCACAAAAAATGAAAAGGAATTAAAAAAACACTGTCTGAATAAAGATTTAAAACTTTTTAAGGCACAGAAACAATAACTACAAGCTATAAGCTGTGTTGGTTTTATAAAATGTACATTTAAAATTATTATTTCTTTTAATTCCTTTCAATTATCAATCTTCCATTTCTTTACTAAGCTTAAAAGCATCCATAGAGAAGCTTAATAATTTTATAATGCCCTATAAAATTAGGAAAGTTTCTCAATCCTTGAGTTTCATCGCAAAGTTTAATCGCCACAATCTATTTCAAGCATGTCATTATTCGCTGCCAACGAACTTAGTAACTACGATATATTTCCTGAAGAAGAAATGGTCATCAAACGTTCATTTCACAGGTTATTACGAAGCATCCTTTCGTTTCTACGCCATGGTGACAGTGATGCATGGTCTAATTTATGAGTCTACAAACCATTTTATGCGTCTCAAAGTACTATTTTCCCTTAGACATAGGGCATAAAGTGCCTTGTGAAATTGCGTGTTATATTGTAAACTTTGTAGGTATGCTCTCGACAGCACCTATTGTCCTTTAGAAATAAAACCTACGAGAAGTAGTGCCAGTTTTGCACATTGCGGTGATTTTATTCAAAAACACACGCTAGGATATGAATATTTTTTCATTCTACTAGAGGTTCTCGTCTAGGATATTCATTTTGAATATTATCAAAAGCAAATGAAGTGAAAAAGTCTGTAAAACTTTTTGAACTCTGTCGTGCCAGCGCGGTGTGACGGGTCTGCTAGTTTCTTAGTTGTGTTTAAATTATAATAAATCATAGACAAAATATTTAGTTTTAAACTGTATAAAAATAAAAGGCTATTGAATATTACTTCTACTTTGTTTTATTACATTACGAGTATGAAAGATTTTTGTGTATTATTTTTATATTACAATGATATAAACTGTTTATATGTAATGTTGTTTATACTAACGGCAATAAAATGTTCAGTCTGTGTTTGTATATTTGAAATATAAGAGGCACTTACAAATTCACCTAAAGCAAGTTTAAGTCAGTATTACTTAGAATATATAAAACTACAAATAATATTTTAATTGTATTTCTTCTATTTACGTACTCATACTTTATAAAAATTAAATAAAAATATGTTAATAAAAGTTTTAAAACATTTATTACAATATATTGGTATTAATGAAAGTTATAGTTAATATATGTAGTAAATAGCTTAATTAAGCAATCTTAAACACTAAATACAATTATTAACTCAAATATCTTTTATTTTGTGTACAGATCTTTGCACGTTCAATCGGAATATTAAAGTGTAACACGTTCAGTATTTGCCCAGGTAAAGCAAACATAATAATCGTGATTGCGAGGGTGATCACTGATCATGACATACTTTTTTGCCGATGTATACGTATTAAATTGAACGTGACATTCATTTACTTGCGCAACGCTAAAATCTAATTCTAATGCAAATCCGAAGCAAACAACCGAACTCGACCGCTTTATTCATAACTACGGCCAAAGTATACATTGAGTTTCAATTTGAATAAGTCATAAGTCATGACGCGAAGTTTAGACTGTTCTAACATGTTGCTTAGAATATTTTTATAAACATACTGTTTTTGCTGGATTTGTACAATTTGAAGGTTAGTATACATTTTTAGGAGACAAGATAAATATCTCGCAGTAAAAGGTATATTGCATGTTGACCTTAACAACCAGCTTTCATCATACTTTTTACAATTGTCCTTTGTATTGGTAAAGACTATTTCAATAAGTTTTTCAAAAAATATTTAATGACAGATTTGACTCTATTAGAATTTTATTGTATGTATGAATTTGTAAGTCTTGAAATATATATTCATCAATCAGTTAACAAATATTGTAAAATATACGTATGCGAATATTATTTTCATAATCTATGAAAAAATTGCTGATTTCCGATAAACGCTCCAACTCTACTTAATAATACTGTATGTATTCAGCCTTCAATTCAATATGAAGAGGATCAGGTCATTATTTTCCTTCCCACTTCACATTCATGTTTTCCTCCACAGTAAAGCAAGTGGTAATCATTTTGGAAATGATTTGCACATGAGAATATCAAGCGAGACTCGGAATGTAAACTCGCATCCCTCGGTTTTCTGAGTGAGCGTGCTTCTACTCGACTACCAGTCTTCTTCTTCTTTCTGCTCTTATCCCACGCTATGTGGGGTTGGCACAATGTCTTCTTCTACCAGCACTGGCTACTGGACTACCAGTGGCTACTAATAATACTAATGGCATGAATATATATTACGCTCATAACATTATTGAAAATTAATTAATAATAATACAAAGTTACTCTTTCACTAAAACGTAAACTAAAATGATACAATGAAACTACTATATATTGTATATTCATTTAAAAATATACGTATACGAGATTTAAAATCTAAATATCTTACTTCTCATTTGTTCGTATAAGTATTTCTCGTGTGTCGCTTACAAAACTAACAAAAAACATTTTCTTTGTCCACAGATTTACGGCTGCTCTATTCTCTGTCGCTTGGCTCATGCTTAATTAAAAATTTTATCTCCAACTAAAATCTAACAAATTAAACTTTACTGAGTGTTGTTACCAGACGTACAAACTAAATGATAAACATTTAGAAAAAATATTATAGTCGCATAAGCCGACAAAACAAGTGATGTGACTAAAAACCGAAATAAAATGTTTTAAAAACGATCTATAAAGAGTGTCATAAGCAAGTGTTTTACAATAAATGTGATAAGTGAACGAAATATAAAGGTGAATCAATGATTGCTATGTGGTTATAACTGCATATATTAGACCAGCGGTAGTAAAGCTGGGTCCGCAACACGGCGTCGTCGGTGGACGGTCGTGCGGGTGCGGGCGATGCGGACGCGCCGCCCGTGCCCGACCCTGAGGCGCCCGCCCGCCGCCGGAGACCCCGCCCGCTCTACCGCCGGCTCTTCCACTACGTCCGCACCGCTTGGACCGGCGTCAAGTTCGCTCTTGGTAATATTTACTACTTAATTGAGACAATAGTAGCCAAACCAAAATTATCGTAATTTTATAAAATTAAAATATAATATGGTGTGTACAAATGCGTATACATGTATGATATAGGCACTTATTAATTTTCTTATAGTAATATTTCATAGCAAGAAGTTAAACTGATGTAGATTCAGTACTTTTTATAAATTCAAGTTATGTTTTAAATTATTAGAATGGAAGATTTACGTAAAAATATGGATTTAAAGAGGAAAACAATCATTTACAAAAATTATTTCGTTTTTTAACAACATTCATTTGATATATGAATTCATATAATATTATTTTTTTATCTTTAAAATATTTTCCACCTAACAGTCACCTCGCCTTACTAACTTTTATTACAAAAATAGTAACGTCGACCCTTTTTTCCCCTCTCATAAAAGCACGCCGCACGCCTAAAAAAGTTTCACTTCAAAAAGCGTTTCAGAACAAAGTGTCCTAACTATATTATACTTTTCTAGTAAAATTTCTAGGCTTTCATGTATGCGATGCGATTTCATTCTTGATTTAAAAATTACTTCCAATAAGGCCTTCCTAAAATACAGCTATTATTTAATATTGTCCTATATTGTACCAAAATATCTCTCAAATGGTTTTAAAATAATTTTATCTCAAATTTCATATTTTATAAATCTATCACAGCCTCAATTAAAGAACTTGTATTTTTTATGAAAATATACATGGAACTACTCGTAGATAACAAAAACGTTTCCACTTTGGACATGTGAAAATACCTACTAAAATAACCTTCCATAATTACCGCATGATATCCTCATAAAAGGTTAACGCGCTGAAAATAATATATTTCGCGGTAAGTTCAAGTCACACCCCTATTCTGACCTCATAATTTTTAATGTTACTGCTGCTTATCAAAGGTTCTAGGACGAATAATTCTTAATTACAACTATAAGAGTATGAAGCTGTAACTTCATATACCTCTTTATCATCTTGTAGGCTTTCTCAAGTTAGTGCTAGCTTCTACTCCTTTGTAATATAGTTGTAAGTTATTATGTGGCAAGTAGGGTAACATTTATAAATTATTTTTCCAACTATTAGTCGATTTTCATTATTAATATTATATAGTAAAGAAAACTTGTTATTTTGCATACATGATATCCTTATATCGATTACGCAACACTGAACACCTAATATTTAAATAGATTTTTTTTTCTCATAATTTCATAACATTAATAGTAGCAAAGTATTATATCCTTATTAATTTGAAATAGTTTTAATGTTGTCTGCCTCTCTCTCTCTCGGTCTGTTAGTTCCGGCTAATCTCTAAAATGGCTGAACAGTTTTTAATGAGACTAGCAGATAGCTGATGAATAACTTGTCCACTTATATTTTTTTTAAATTAGGGTTCTGCTCCAAAACATGCGAGGATGAATCACTTTACTGTATAATATTAATAATAAAAGCCTCAGCTCTAAATTTAATATATACATATATAAAACACAAGCTTATATTTGGACGATAAGAAAACCACAAGTCACACTAACAAGTAGCTCTACTAAGACCATTATTTTATTTTAACTCTACATAATATTATTAGAATATGAGAAATATAATATACCTATTCACAGAGCGCAATTAAGCAGTTGTTTATGCAAATATTTGCAAACAAACCCTTTGAGATGATAATAGATAAAGTGCTGCCATGATTTTCTGTGCACGCTTGTTAACTGAAATTTACCTACTTCTAGTAATCTTTTATTGTACATTAAAACGTAATTTATATTTACATTTCTGATAAATGAAGTCATTTCGTTAGACGTATGAATTACATATGTTGAATAAATAGTTAATTTGGTATCATTGATATTATTATACATTCTAATTAACTTATTATTAATATCATCATTTGGTTCATATTTAAATGTGCCCTAAAAGTTTGAAGTTGAAACAAAGCCAAGAGTCGTCTAGACACATCGTCGTGTTGCAAATTATTGGCGTCATAGCAGAAAACCACTCAGTACCGCATTGTGTTGTGTACAAACGAAGACACATTTGTAGTTTAACGATAGTTATAAATTTGTTATGACTGTGTGAATGATTTTTATATTATAAACACGGCGTTCGAAAGTTTTAAACTAGTGCAAAGTGTTCAAGAGAGACCACTGCATGTTGAAGAAAAACAAATGGTCAAAAATGTAGCTTCAAGCTACAAAACTGATTGCGAGACCAAAATAAACATAACAAGTGTAAATGCTTTGCAAGCAAAGCCCGAAACATCAAATCTAGTGAAAATACAAAAATCCAGTTTGGTGAAAAGCAGAAAGTTCGAAAAAAAAGATAAAAATAAAGCCAAAAATAAAAGAGTTAGATTCGTGGAAGCGAAGTCAGATCCTGAAAAGGTATCATTTAGAGCACGTTTTGTTCAGTTCTTTCATTACATCTGGAACTGTACGCGGACAGCTGTGGAAATTGTTTTGAGTAAGTTTCAGCGTTTCTTTAATGCTCGTTGCCTATTTTCAGAGTGCTAAAATCTGACCTTAGTTTCCAATTTTTACACGAGCGTAACTATATTATCTACGTTTCACTTCGTTAGTCACGTATTATCGTTTCATTTTTCATACCATTAACGTTGCTATAAATTTAAAAATATTCATTGATACCAAAATTAATTTGGGTTAAGGATTTTATTCAATAACGCAGGTGGTTGCCGGTTATATTTTTGCATAAAGTGTTCATGTTTTAAAAATGTTAATCATAGTCTTAATAAAAACGCGCGACGTAAAAATATTTTGTAACTTACTTCCTAACTTTAATCATCGAACCAGTTTCATGGTATAATAATAAATAATATCGTATTTATCAAGGTTAATTTATAACAATTTAAATTGGCCAAGAGATGGACTTAGGATGTTAGCCTAAAAACAAAATGTAAGCTATAGAACAGGAAAATTTTCAGATATATGAATAAAGGCATTTAAATAAAAACCTGTAATAAGCGGAATCAGAAAACCTTGATAATTTTTATTAATAAAAATTAAATTGTTCAACTTGAAATTGAAGAAGATCGATTTGTTCCTTATCACATAATATGACTTTGTTACTGAGGAGAAGGTAGTCGATTGAATTTGGTGTATTTGTAACTTAATCTCAGATATACGTATCCGGTTACGTATAAACTATACGAAACTTTATAAAACTGCTCGAGTTTTCGTCTACCCTTATAATTCTGTATTGAAGTGGGTTTGACGAACAATTTCGCACAGGCTTGCCTCAAACGGAACGTGCCACCAAACTTTCTACTAACTTCACATTTTCGAATTAATGAATTTTCTATACCTGTGCATGTAATATATACATCTATTACGTGAAAGTTATATCTACCTGTGACATTTCAAGGTGGTGTTATTTTCACTTTCGCATAATTGACAAATTTTAATATGTTGCATATAATTTATACCATTATTTTCATTTCATTCTGATGATTTTTCTTATACTATTCTTTAAGAAATTATTCATAAGTTATTTAAATAAGGGTTATTTTAAAAGATGAGTGAAATATAATTCATAAGCATTGAAAATTAAAATCATAATTTAGAAAACTGAATTGGGAAATGTTCCGGAATTTAATTAATTAAATCTAAGCTTCGGAATAACAAGAGCAATAATTCTGTCCTAACAATCGACGTAAAAGTGATATAACAATAAACCAGATGTAGACGGAGTCAAACGCGCCAATAAAAGTAGAGATGGCTGAGGTCACGTCCCATGACCCATGGCTCCACCGTAAACTATTCCTTCAAGCCTGGAGGCCAGCATAAAATACAGACTTACACAACAAATTATGACTTATCTGAACGATAATTATTTTTAAATTAAAATATTTTTCCTCAGAACATTAATAAACATAATCATGTTTATTAAGGTTCAATATTTTCAATGTTTTATTTTTATTAAGGCTTATAAATCTTTAAGCCAAATTGAACTAAATCTCCAATAGCGATCAAATTTGAACTTTACGCAATATTTATAAGAAAAATTAATAGAGAATTGCTTTTTTTTAGAAATTTTTATTTTGGGATTTTTTTATTGTTTTTACATTGCATTCCGATTTTTCTTGCGTGTAGAGATTGTATTACTTCTATATTTACAAATTTATTTCTATTGAAAGTTATCTTTAAATTTATAGAATTATAAAAATATGTATATATGCTTTATAAAATATTATATAAACTTTAAATATTTTCTTTTATTTTTAGTCTTAATATTTGCCATAATGCTATACGACATAGATTTTTATAATCAAAAGTATTGTTATAAAAGCGGTAGTTGGGTCGAATGAAAAGATAAATATTGTAATACCAAGCATTCATTGGTAAAACACTGCTCTAAAGCGGAAGCTTTCTCCAAAGCATAATCAAGTTACTTTACTTGCGTAGCAGACGCAAGTAAAATTGATAAAGTGACTGAATAAAATGTAACGTTGTAAATACCTAAAAGTGTTTTTTCTTAGATTTAGTATTTACTATAACCTACTTTTTTATTGTAACTAAATAAAACACTTCACGAATCACCGTATTTTTTTTATTTAAAAACTAGACACACTTTAAAACAATTAGATTTGTTAACATACTTATAAGTCATATATCAGATACCTATTACTGTAGAGTAAAATGGATAACAGTACACCTTATTTTTCATTCATTATTAGTATTAATAAGAAACAAAATTAGGATTTTAGCCTTTGAAAATTAACCTTGTATCCCCTTTTTTATATGTATAATTAATTCATAATTCACTAATTACGAATTAATTACATAGTATACATAAAAGAAAGTTACTACATAAGTAACAAGTTCGCAAGGTTATATTGTACACCGACGAAATTAAGCAATCAAATAACATTAGAAGAAGTAAACCGAATCTTTAATTAAGTCTCGACATTACATTCTCTCGATTCCACACTATATTAATAAATATTCTTTAAAAATTCATTATGCATTTACGAAAACTTATTATAAGTAAATTCTCACATGTACTTGTCTGTCTGTGAAAAAATTAAAACTTCCGGCGTTGAAATGACCCATAAGATATTCGTCTATGCATCACCTTTTCATCCTAAAAGTTAACTCTTCCAATATAGTATTCATTTTTGTACATAAATAATTACCATTGGCTTTTATATATAAACTTTTCTATTGGTAACTAACTTATTGGTACCTATTGGTGGTTTATCGCTTACCAAAAAAAGAAATATTATCATGTCTATTCACCTGTCAGTTTCAAACAATTACACTTCAATTCACTTTCTTCACTCATACCCACTGATATAGACAGCTAAAAATAATAATATTTATTACATTTATTTAAGAATAATAATATGTTATTACATTAAATAAGAATTTATATACTTAAAAATGGACGGATGAAAGGAATAGGACCATGTTATGTAAAAATAATATATTTGCACTAAGTTATATAGTATACATTTACATTAATTCAAGTTATTTAAAAGTGTGAGTCACTTTCTCAGTATACAAAAATAAAAAATATATATTACAATAGCTATAAGTGAACACTTAGAAATATTGATCTAAATCATACGTGAGATCATAAAATTTAAATAAATTATAACATAGTAATCAAAAGGAAATCTTTACTTTTAATAAACTTAATTATACACATATTACATTTGATACTTAAAGCTTGTGATTCATAAGTATTTTATTAATTAAAATAAATAATCATGTCACGAGTGCAGCTCATTGATCTCGTATTAAAAATTCCATATTTATCGAGAATATAATAAATATTTTAATGCTATCATATTTCACATTACGGAGCACTAATTAAAATAACGATTGACCATGGTTATGCATATTATTATTTCATTTAAGTTCCAAAAACGCTGCGTGGTACATCAGAAATCATGTATTCAATTCTGATCCGGATTAATTTAGTGCAAATACTAATCTTCATTCAGTAAAAATTTTGAGACGCTGCAAAGATGATGATGAATATAATCACATCCAAATGAATTTTCTGTAATATTATAAATTAAAAACAAAAAATAAAACTTACACTTAAGAATTATTTTTATCTATTTTGTTTTATACGATCTGGTAGATGTAATCAGTACAAAAATTTTAGGAACAGAAACTTTTAAATTTTCCATTCCTATTTCCTACGTACTCGTAGTTCAGTTGTAGTTACAAAGGTACTATTACTCTATCTCCTCATGTATAAGCTAAATCACTAGAAAGTTATATCAAAATCAGTTCTGTTATTATTGATTCAAAGAGTTACAAATATACATCCTTATGAACCTTTGCGTTTATATATAGAGACTCATCCTGACTCCGCTCGGGCATAGATTTCTTTTTTTTTATTGGACAAAGGGGGCAAACGGGCAGGAGGGTCACCTGATGGTAAGTGATCACCTCCGCCCTTGGACATCTGCAGCATCTTTCAGGAAAGGGAGGGAGGGAGGAGGGAGAAGGACGGGAGTAGGGATGGGGAGTGGGCCTCCCGGACTCTCACTTACCGGACGAAACGCGACTGTGAGAGAATGGTACTATACGGGGCGTGCCGGCCCATTCGGCTGCTACCCGAAGGTAACAAGCATGGCACTACCACTTGAAACTCAGAGTATATATACTATCCTATGTTAATCCGGATAACCAACATCGTACCAAACATCGAAATCTCTCGAAATTTCTCGTGATGCGTTCTCAGACAAACAGACAGAAACACAGACAGAATTCTAAAAACTATTGAGTCAGCCTCAGGATCCATAAAAAAATCATTAGGTTCACAACTTAAAACAAATATTTAATATACAAATTCAACTCGGTTATAATTCTAATATTATGTAAAGATTTGAAGGATATTATATTTTTTACTGCATGAAATGAGATTGAATAATTCTATAAAAGTATACGAAATTAGAGATTAACGAACCCGATCACTACGTAATGCTAGACTAACATTTAAAATTTTTCTTATCCCAGTAGTACCTTTTGTAGTATTTATAAAAATTCAATTGTGTATTTCAAGAAAATTTAACTTACAAGCATATTTTAGATGGCGCTGCTATTCATTTAATGTATCACATAAGTCTAACGGTCGTTAATACAGCGAAACTAAGTTATAGTTACGAGAATATTTCTGTTTTATTTATTGAAGTTCGGAGGAGACGAAGGTTTGACACAATAAAGGTAGAATAAGCGTAATTTCTTAGCAAAACAGATAAAAGCTATATTTTGTTTTTCTTTATTTAAAAGTTTTTATTAGAAAGAGCTATTATCACCAAGTCACAAAGTTGAAATCTATAGTAACGTCACCAACATTTATTATTAATTATTATTTCCTTACGCCGGATTTGCGTAATTTTCTTGAACTTGTCTCTGTTTAATAAACGTTTGCTGATTAATATTCATTCCTTTGTTTTATATACAATATACAAGATATTAATTATTTATTTGACATCTCCCAAAAATGTATATAGAGCAACGTTCATTCTTCTTAATAACGTTACTAAATACATATTTAGAATAAAATATACTTTAAGGTACCGATATTAAAATTGATTTGTTTTTGTTCTATAAAAATGTACAATCTTACATGTTACAAAATATAAAGCTATATAGTTTGATTATAATTTTATAGAAAAAATAATAATTTTCCATATAATATTTAAACGCAAACGTAATTTAGGTTTTCATTTATTAAACACATATCACGATAAATTTATTTTAGATTATAATCAATAAATCAGTATACAGACATGTGTAAAGCATTTACCTAAACAAAATGTCGGCATTACCAAAAATCTATGTGTTTTTGGCTTAGCGTTGAATATTTGTTTAACATTACCTGTCTGGCTGTTTATTTAAATACGGCTAAAAGGATTGAAATTTATTACCTGTAATTTATTATAATAAAAATACTTTTAACAACGTGTACTTCTTACGAAAATGTATTAATATAATTTCAGAAATATTATCAAAAATATAGGTTACCTTAAAGGTATTACAATTATTTTATGCCATCGTTAAAATAACCAAATACAAAACTTTTAAAATAAAAATAAATTTTATATTTTTTATTTTATTATATAATTAAATTTTTATAACATAATGAAAATAATGTAATAACAAATGTCTCAGAGAACTTTGTGGAATATGAGGCACGAGTATACGCCAAGTTAAAAGCTAGTGTTGAATGAAAGAGATAATCGTAAAACAAAATTAGAAGCGGCATTATTATGATCTAAGGCTGACTAAGGTCGTCCTCTGTTAATGAACCTGAAGCAGCGGCTGTACGAAAATACCACTTGTGTTTATGTACGTCCGTTAGTGTATACAATGCGCGTCGTACTCGACCGTTGTAAATAGGCCTGAAATTCATCAAGTACTTTATATTGAGGGAATAGAGTCGATTAAATTATATTTTTTATTTAAATTAATATTTTTGATATAAATTTTCATTAAAATTCTTTGTAGAAATAATTTTAAAACTTGTAAATACATAAACTTATGTTATACTTATCTGAAATTAATATGGGAAATGCTTTTATCGTTTGGCTTTAGTCTATAAAACAGTTCCAAGGTTTCGATTTTTTTTCATATCTGTTATTGATTCAATCTGGTTGATTTTTATTAGATTACTAGCGGACCCGACAGACGTTGTTCTGTCTACATACAAATTTTTATAAACTTTTCCTCCCGGTGAAATGTTTTATTTCGCATTCGCAAAACAACATTTACTTCGCACCTCCCAGTATGTATTCGCTGATTTAATTACCATTGCACGCACCATGGCAACGGTAATAACATGATACGTCAAACGCCATTAATGTTATAAAGATTTTTTTTAATTTCCTTTTTCTCCGCACAACTTTCATATTTATTCACCTTTAAAACCTTCCCTGGACTTCCACAAATAATTCAAGACCAAAATTAGCCAAATCGGTCAAGCCGTTTTCATGCTATGTCGTGACAACGGAAAACGGGTTTCATTTTTATATGTATAGAAATTTATTTATAAATGAAAACAAAAGACTTTTTATAATTAAATAAGAAAATATAAGTTACACGTACTAAACAATATCATAAGGTCACACCATACTATATAAATATCAAAATGTACCTGAGCTTTAACGTAATATTTTAAAGTAAGATAAAATATCTCCATAGTTTTTGTTGTTTGATGTAATTTCTTCTAATTTTCGTATGTGGACTGATATGCATTTACCAGTATATTCGCGGCTTCGCATACAAAAGGTATTCAGAGCGAACTTCACCCGCCAAAATGTCCGTCAACATCGACATGGAAAACTTTTCTTTCAAGAAAAATCTGAGACGCCGTACGCTCAACACTATACGATCGGCTGTGACGGCGCTCAGGCAAATCGCGAGTAAGTGCTTTTAAATTGAGTTCTGCGAGAAACAATTTACGTTTGTTTGTTCCAGTAGAGCTAAGCTTTCAAACTCACGAGAGAACACTATTAGGCTTTTAACCTCGGAGTCAAGAAGTTCTGCCGAAATATTATGTTTCTTCGCTGCTACGTAATATAAAATATTACGTAGCAGTTATTTTAAATATTTATAAATTTGGCGAATTCGTTTTTTTTTAAAGTAAGAAAAGATTTAAAATCGCTTTTACCCCTATTAAAAAAAACATATGAATTATTTTAACGGAGACATATTACATAATGAACACGCGTTTAAATAAATTTTGACGTCACGTAAGTATCGAACCCACGATCTTTACCGTAGCAAATTCGGCCACTAGCTGCTTCGGCTAACTGCTTATACAAAGGTATATTAATTTAATATAAAATTTCAGCACGAAATTTCTACAATTTCACGACTAAATTTCCCCTATACTTTAATATTAATACGACATTTGGGGAGGAATATTCCTTTATAATAAATGCTAAAGAAATTCTGAACACGTCACGCTATAAAAATATTTTATGACTCCGTTATTACTTGGCAATACAATTTATCTCTGAAATAAGTGTGGATTCAAAAATGATTTGAGAAGTTTTAAGACTTATTCGAAATTTTCTCTTGCTTCATAAATCTTAATCATAAGAAAACTAGAAAAAGAAAGATAAATGTTTATCATTAATTTGATTTTGTATTATAAATTAGTACCTACATATGATCGCATATTTTAGGAATTCGTTGAAAGGAAATCTTTTAAAATATACAATATTATGAAGCTTCATAACATATGCCCATATATATTTTAATATGCAATACAGATTTTCATCACATTCACAATAACAATCGTTTATGAAGTGTAGTATTTTCCATCTGTTAGGTAACCTATTAAATTTACATTGCGCTCCTTCCTTAAATGTTTATACATTTTTTTTACAATTTTAACGATTTTTTTATTATGTAAAGAAGTAATTACATTCTCTTGTATAAAAAATGCAACAATTCTTCTTAAGAATTTTCAAGAATTATTTATTTAAACGTTTATTTAATGAGATCTACCAAAACATATTTTCTTTATAATAGCTATTGACCGTAGAGTTTCAAAGTAATTATACCTTCTTTCTCTATTACTACATTAATAATTTTGAAATAGTATATCGAACTATATTTAGTCAAACCGACGTATTTATTTGCTTTTATCTAGTCTAATGATAATTTTCAATACAATAATCTCATACTGAGCAATAGTCGCCTATTTAGAGTTTCGCAGTACATTATACACTCACCGCCTGACCGTACATCGACGTGTGTGGTCACGTAAACGACTTTGCTAGAATGGTAGCTATCAAACTTCGAATATGTTACTATTTTAAACTCCTAAAAGCAATGTGATGATATGAGGTGTCCATAATGCTTGTTATGAATTGTGCTATATTTTTAGCTTTGTTTTATAATCCATTAAAAACTCTATAAAAATGACATTGAAATATAGTCTTATATTTAAAAAAACATACATGTAAAATAAACAGTTATCTGTGGTATAGAAATTTTTGAGCTTACATCATGTTTTCAAAACAAGTCTAAAACAAAGTTTACATTTTAGATATTATCTGCCACAGAATTTTATCCGTTGACCTCGGCTTGTTACATGAGCAAATATATGAAACACAAACAGTATCTATTACACATTTACAATACTATGCTTTGCTATCAGTTTGTGATGTAGAGCTATATTTAGTGTATTTAATTATACATACTCAATATATTCAGCAATGCTTTTGTTCTTTTACAAAAGTACTTAGTAAAAGATCTAATCTCAACCCTTTATTTTCATATTTCTATATATTCGCATATTTTCCCATTTTACTGTATATGGAAGCCCTTCTAAAACTCAAGAGCGTGAGTGTCCGGAACAATTCCCCAAGTATTTGTGAAACGTCAGCGACTATAATGAAGGCGTCATTCAGATGCTTTAGAGAAGCCATTGTGTTCGGCTCACCTTAAAAAGCCTTGTCATCACCTAACGTCGTACTTGCGGTATAGTAATTACACAAATCAAAATTAAATTGTTAAAAGCTACTCCAGCCAGAATTCTATTTAACGAAAAAATAGAGCTACGATATTCTCTTCATATTTACTTTATAAAATCGACCTCACCAACCTTTGTATTTATAACACCGACCTTTGTACGTATAACAATATGATGTGCATATACTCGTATATAGCGTCATTTTTTAGGATAACTAGCAATAGCACTTGAGCGAGTATACAGCAAGTCTATCTGTGTACTTGATACAAAACCATCCAGTTTTTTCTGTAAAAGAATTAAAATACAAACACAAATACAAACTTTTGCATATATATAAACTAGCAGCTTAGAGTAATTAGGGTTTCATTCTATAATTTAGGAGAATAGAAATTTCAAATTTCAATATATATAATTAAAGGAAAAATATACGTTTATTTTTACTGTACGATTGAAATGTTTTATTACTTGAACAAATCACTCTCAAGCCGTTACTCTTTTTATATTCACGCATTTCCTGACCGTAATCGTTCCCTTTTTGCCGGACCAATCTCAAACTAGTTATAGCTGCGTACGTAGTCTATCTGAGTCGGATAAAGATAGGAGAAAAAGATTCGACTAAGTCATAAGTGTAATCTGTTAAGTAGACATAGAACATGTATGTATTTTTACACATACAATAATAGACTAAACAAGTTGTAAATATGTATTTTTTTACCAATGTCAGTTTGTTTGTCTGTCTTTCTGTCTGAAAACGCATAAAGCCACTCAACAGAATTTTATGAAATTTGATATGATGATTGTTGGAGCATGCTTAACCGGGTCAGCATTTTATAAGAATTACGACGTACTAATATGTATATTTACTTAACGTTAAATAAATAATGATCTATGTATCTTCTGTATAGTTGAATTTGCAAGTAAAATTACAACACAAGTTCAGTTATACTTAGGTAACGATCGCCATACATGCTTCCCTCAGGCATAGCTACACCCTTTTCAAACTTAATATTTTTTGCTATGTACAAAATATTGCTACAAGTTTAGGTTCTGGAATTGAAAAGTTAAAGTGATACCCTTTCAATATAGGTATTTTATTGCTTTTACGTACGTGGTAGACACTTACACTGATTTCACCGCGGTACCGTATAGCATACTTAATTCAATCACTGAAAGAGAAACCACTACTACGAGTTCCTTTACTCGCATCACTTTTAATTATTTAATGAGTTCTATCTATTTTATCAAATCCAATCTAACATTATCGTAGATACAATAAAAATTATATCTTTTTGGAAAAATTCTATCTCTTTTGTACTCAGGGCAATTTTACATTAATTATTGTGGTTGTCATGAATTAAACTGTGTTGATTTCATTTTTAGTATATTTTAGATGCCAATCACCTTTTAATATTTAAGCTTGGATAATCATATTATAAGTATATAATTTTTTAAGATAAATACAATCTTATTCACATTTTATTTTATTAAAAAAATAAAAACACTACATTAAGTACATTATGTTGTAAATGTAATATAGGTAGATCAATTCGTCTATTAAGTTTGCAGCACTTTATCGGTGCACTCCAGAAACCTATTTGTGGTACTCCGTAGGCGAAGGGTACAGAGGCAAAACAAGGAATGTCACGTCATTCACGTCAAAAAAATGTCATGTCATTTTTTTTTAATTAACATTGCAATCTATAATACGCTTCAAAATCTTAATGTTCTCATACTTTTCAACTTTTTTAACTTTATGTTTTATTATATTAATTTATCTGTATATTCAATACAATCATTGGTTACTTACAGGAATCAAACCTTTGACCTCTGACATAAAAGCCAAAATTAGATATAATCACGCCACTTTGTCCTTATTTAAAACTTTATAAAATGGGCAAACTTGTTCACTTTATGTTAATGCTAAAATAATTTTACTTAACCAAAAACAATGAAATCAAAATTATAAAGATAATGTAAATACATTTAAGAAAACTTCGCGCATAATATAATATTTCAGGAGAAAATATTTCTTATTATACAAGATAAAATTAAGTTCACTCTCGCAAATGTTTACATTATATAATGGTATTACTACGCTGTGGCATTTAATTAATTTAAACCTACAATAAATGGGTTGTTTCAATCTTTACTCAATAAATTTTGTAGAATTAGACGAAGAAACCTAACAAGGAGACACAATGAAGAATACAAGACTTGTTTTTGGTAATTACTGACTTTATTTGAGGATATTCCTTTAATAATAAAGCTATGTTTTAAAAAAGCTCCGTACGTTGGACGATTAAAATATAGAATATAATTAACTAAGGATAGTTTAGAACTAAAACTTGAGCAAGTTCAAAGTTCTCTTTTAGCTTTTTGGGAAAAATGCTCTTTTAGAATATTTATACTAAAAGTATAGAAGAATATGAAAAAAAATATAGAGTAAAATAATACGTAACATAGTATGTACTTAATTATTTAAGCAAAAGCAAGAAATTAAAAAGAAGATCTATGATCCTATCCTACGAGATAGAAATACACGTTTATTTTCATGACTAGCCAGTATTTGTTTCAACTAGCGACTATTCAAAAAACTACAGATTAGGCCAATTATATTTTTAGGCAATTATAACTAATTCAATAAGATGTTTCGAAAAATGTTTAATATACAGATTCCACTTAGAATTTTATATTATGCAAATAGGTAAGGAGAAAAGGGTTTTTTCTTCATTTGCAAAACTAAATTTGAGGAAATGTTCGGAAAAGGACGGAAGGAATGCTATAAAGACAAATTAATAATAAAAAAATATTGCAAAAAAAATTTGACGAATATTAAGAAAATGTGTTCTAAATTGATACTAACAGAATTGTAAAAATAAAGTTAAAAAGTTGAAAAGCTTGTGAGCACCAATGTGCTGTAAAAATTTTATTTGTTAATGTCACCAAATAAAATATTTCCAAATGCAGACATGATAAAAAATAAAGGTGTGAGATAGCTGAATAAGTTATATCTTTAACCCAATTTCAACTCATAAATTATGCAAAACGTCACAAATGGGACGACGCTTTTAAATCTGCCGAACTGCCTTTGTTGATGATGAAATTATTTATTAAGCAGTTACCTCTTACTGTGATTTTCTCCATATAAAAATCTGTACCTAGATATAAATAAAATTGAAGTAGGTATCTGTTTTTAATTTCAAATTAACAGCTTTTCACTAAATGCATATGAAAGTATTTACGGTACCTACTTATATCAAAATAACAATTTTTAACATTTTTGTCTGTCTGTCTGTTTAAACTCTGAAACGGCTGGACCAATTTTGACAGGACTTACAGTCGCAAATAGCTAAAGTTATAAGTAACTTTGTCTACTTCTATTTTATAAGAAAAGTATAAAAACCGTTTAATTTGTTTGCTAGAATTAAATAAAAAGTTAATTTTAATTAACCGTGAGGAAAGATATAAAAATTAATCACGAAAAATATAAACATAATGACGTTAAAGTACATTAAATATTAAATATTTAAGAACAATTTTTATTTATCATATATTACAAAAAATATTACTATTTATATACATAAATATAGACCATGATCCAAAAAAAACTACGTAGTTGCTTAAAATGACTTTCGACAAAATAGCTTGTTTAGCTGAGCATCTCAAGTGCCGAGTCTTTTCTAAATATGCCATTTATATCAGATACCAGTCTAAGAGACTCGAGTTGAAAAAAATATAGCTGAGTTACGCCGACGCTAGCCTATTTGTGTTGAAGAACCACTAAATAGATTCAGAGAGCCTTTTATATGTCTCAGTAACATACTTCCAAAATAAAGTACGTAAACTTCGCATCATTTGTTTTCTTATATTAAAGCTAGAATTGACCGCGACTCTACTCGAATAGTTGTTTTATTTTAAGCAGAATAAGATATCACAATAGCCTTTAGACATTTTATTTGCTCTGGTCTCATTTTTTATTTAATTAATCATATACTCGCATATTTTTTTTAATTTTAAAAAAACTAGCGACGTACCCTCGCTTTGCTGGGGTTCGACCTTAGGTACTCCCTGCTAAATTTAAAGCTTTACCACAAAAAATAAAAGTCTTTCAAACAAACATGCGAGAACCATTAAACCTCCTTAATTCGACTCTGTCGCAGAATCCTTTTTTAGCAGACGTCTACTAACTATAAACTAACTCCTTAACCAACATATTCACAAGTTAAGCGTTTTCGATATTTCTTGATGTATAATATAAGAGAATTTTAATATCAAGTTTTCCTTTTGATAACAAATTTAATGATCAGATATTGCATTTATATATTGCACAAATGTTTCCCTTTGCTGACTGTGAAAATTGCTTGATGTCGAAATAGCAAATAAACGTGGAAGCTTCAAAAGCGTAAAGCCAAAGCAATTAAAACCAGCACAACGCTCGTATCGGTCACTTGGGGGCAATTTTTGAACTCAGTCTCTTATTACACGTAATTCTTCCTTTACAACCACGTTTCAGCGATTTTTTTAATAAAAACATCGTATAATAGAGAATTTCGAAATCTTACATAATTTTTAAGCCCGGCGAACTATTTCTGCATAAATAAAATGTGCAAGTGATGCTGCGGGCTAAAACTAGTACTTAATTAAATTAAGCTTTAAAAATTTATTACGTAATATTTTTAGACTTTATTGCTAACTAGAGGCTCTCCCTCGCTCCTCTCGGGTTCGTCCCTAGATACGTTTTAACAGTTAGAATAGATTTTTCAAAAAATAGATATTTTCCGCAGTAAAATGTATTTTAAATATTGACGCGGAAAACTATCTCTCATCATACCGAATTTCATCAAAATCTGTCTGGCAAAAATTCTAAAAACCATAAATTCGGCCTCTACTCGTATATGTTTATAATATAAATTATAAAGATATTAATGAATGACAAGATTTTTTTACAAACTGTTTTAGTATAACAAACATGGAGTTTTGAAAACGAAAGTCATAAAAATAATACCTCTGTAAATAGCTCTGGACCTTCTCAGAAAGACGCATCGACGATTATAAGGAGTTTAAGAAAGGATGCGCGAGTGTATTGAACGCCTCAGAGAGAGGAAAGGTCGCTAATAGACTTATATACAAAAAATGTAATATATACACTGTATCTACCAAAATTCTTACATTCTGCTTCAGAACAACTATGTATTATTTTATATTTATCATTATTGTTTATTCAATTTTATTACTTTGAATTTTCTTTTTAAAGAATAAAATTGAAAAATGATTATTCTTGATAACAAATAAACTAATCGGAAAAGTGTTTATTTTTGAGTAATTACTCCCTATATAATTTTTGACATACGCAAGATTTTGTTAACTATACTTAAGCTTATTCCTTAACAATACCAGGCACGTACTTCATTATGCGAGACAGCTTACAGAGGGCAATCAAAATCACATACCAAAATTCGAGTCGATTCGATGTTACGTCGCATATTTACCAAGAACAAAATAACAAAGGCAATTGCATTTGTAATATTAGTAAGGCGTCTACGGAAAATGAAATTTCCGCGAATTTTACGATAGAGCCACACTATATTCGTATTACGAGTATTCAGCACTTTCCGATTTCAGGAAAAGCGCCTAGCATCAATTTCAATCATTGCGACTTTAAATTGATAATAATAAACGTATTTATTATATGATCAATATAATTAACAAAAATCATAATAGTGAATGTGCTCAGCGACAGCGAGTGAAAAAGATGGATTTGGCTTATTTCGTAGAGTAATACGTAGGCTATTGTTATATGGCCATCGGAGTAAGATGTAAAAACTTGAACGCCTTAAAAGTAGAATTACTTTTATATTTAAGCCAATCATGTGCCCTGACCATTCTCAGTAAACTGCATTCTAAACACGTATTCTATTACCCATGCGTCTTCCGTTCAAAAGGCCGTGCAACCGCAAAACCTTACTAATTTCACGACCAAAACTTAACTGATATGTGGTTAACCAACATTCTCACGTAAATTACCAAACTGAAATGATAAATTCTAAAATGCTAAATCTATATCTATATTATATACTAGCTGTGCCCGCGACTTCGTTCGCGTGGATGTCGGAACTTAACAATGTATTTTTTAGTGTAAAGCGCTGTTGGAGGATACCGATACAAATCATTTTTTTTTATTTATGCTAGTGCTTCTTAATAAGCAACATTGGCTGTGGAACCATCTAGAGCGTACACAAAAAGGTTGGGGTTGTTTACGCGGGAAAGAGCTACGTATAGTTGACCATGAGAAAAGCATCCAATACTTCCACCCCCGCAACGGATAATCGAATTGCTGTTAGCCTCACTTCACGATCTTCTTCTGATTCCTGGGACCTACATTAGTCTCTTCCTTTTCGCATCTCGGCTACGCTGCGAAAGGTTTGTTTTTTTTCTAGAAGTCATTTTCAAAATAAAAACTGAACCAAACAAATAAAATATTGAACCAAATAAATCAACAATTTACAACAACACAAACTTTCAAAATGAGAATGAAGACTAATAAAATTTCAAACTACGAAGTAAATAAAACTACTTGACTCAAATTGCAAGTTATTATTTACTTCGCACTTCGAAATTAAGACCGAATCTAACTAACCAAAATTTTTTGAAAGATAAAACGAAATAATGAATTAACGAACGAACGATACTATCAATTTAATTCAAGACCTTTACATAGACAAACCTCTTTAAAGACAGAACTTTCATGACTCCTACAAAACAAAAACCGACTTCCAAACTTAATAAATCTAAACTAAAAAGTAGAAAATAATACTTTTAAGGACTTTGTTAATTTTGGAGTCGGTGCCAGCCAGGTATTTTGATTATGTTTACAAATTGATAGATTAATGAAATATGTAACTATTTAGGGTTATTGTGCTTTGGCTGGCACCGACTTCAAAATTAACAAAGTCCTTAAAAGTATTATTTTCTACTTTTTAGTTTAGATTTATTAAGTTTGGAAGTCGGTTTTTGTTTTTTTGTTAAAAATAATTTATTTTAAAATTTTTAGCGGAAAGTAGATACGTATTGTGTTAATGACTATAAAAATTTACCTTCTATTATGAGGTAAACCTAATAGCCTGAAAGTATACAACCATCGGTCCATAATTGCGTATTATATTGAAAAAATTTTCTTTAAACTGCTAACCGTTGAGGAGTTGTACCTTCCATCATCAGTTACGGTACGTGACTCAAATATCCATATAGCCCATAAAAGATTCGGCCGAGCATCGTTAATTTGCTCCTAAAAATTGAAGAGTTCCGATACTTTGTCATTGATCCCATCATCAGAACCTTACCAAACTCTCATCAAACTACCCTTGAAGTATATCCTTTCTATTAAAAAAAGAATCATCGAAATCAGTTGGCGTGATATTGAGTTATTCGTCCATTTGTCGCGCAAATACTTAATGCAAATTTAAGACTTTTATGGTTTTCTCATGGATGCCATTGTCAGAACTGGAAAATATTAAAATGGGACCACATGGGAAGCACTACCTTTCAAATAAAAAAATAATCATCAAAATCGGTTTACCCAGTTCAAAGTTATGAGCTAACAAACATAAAAAAAAATACAGACGAATTGATAACCTCCTCCTTTTGGAAGTCGGTTGAAAACTCAAAGATTGCCGGCAGACATGGGCGAAGGCCGAAGGTCATTCTTTCAAGGAAAATCTTAACACCACGATTCAGAAAATGACTTCACACGCACAACGCCATCTATCGAACAATACTGCACGCAGTTGATCTCTAGTTCGAATACTCTTAGATGGCGCTGTTTTAATATTTTACTTCGGAAACACTATTATAATTTTATTAATTTACATTTTTTATAAGGTGTGAACTGATTACTATGAAACAAAAAACTTAATGTTACTTCAATTTACGCACATATTGTTGTGTATAAAAGTTACTTGAAGTTGTGAGATCAAATGCACATAGCCCTAATTTTACTTCTGGAATTTCTCTACTTCTTCACTTTAAACTCAAATATCTTTTGATAGACTGAACCGATTGCAATGAAACAAAAACTAAATGTTACTTAAAGTTACGTTTAATCGTTGTGTATAAAAGTTATCTACATTGCTTTCGTACATTTTACGTGATGCCCGGATAAATAAACAGACAAACCGACAAACCGACAAACAGACAAACAGACAAACAGACAAACAGACAAAAATTCTAAAAATGCTGGAAATGGGTTCTATTGGTTGTCCTTTAACACCCTGGCTATTTTTTTGTATTTTTTTTTTGATGTACAAAAACGACTTTTCTACAGTTTTATTATATGTATAGATAAAAATGAACCCTTATTTATTCTAAGCATGCTAACTTGAGAACAGCTGGACCGATTTCACTAATTCTTATGTGTTTGTGAAAGGAATTTTGTTGAAGGATTTTATGAAAGAAAATGAAGAAAGTTGCATGGAAAATTAAAAAGTTAAGAACACTTAATAAAATTAACAACGTTTGATGTATTAAACCTTATTACATTATGTTGCCATGATGCTTACAATGGTAATTAAATCAGCAAATACATACCAGGTGGTGTGAAGTAAATATATACAACACGTATGTACGTAGGGACTAGGGGTATGAAAATATCAGAGGTGCGAGACCCGGATTTGAATCCGCATCACTCGGTTATCTAAGAGAGCTCGTTAGCATTGGGCTACCATATCTTCAATAATAAATAATGAAAAATATTATACAAGTGATTAAACAATAAACATACTATTCGAGCGGCTTCAATACCAACTAAGCAAGTATTAATACATCGGTAGCTTTATTTAATAAAGCTATTAACGCTGATATTATATTTTAGTGAATAAAATTATGTTACATACATTAATATCACATATTATTATTATTATAACATTATATTTTATATTTTTAACAAGGTATACAACTAGATGTATTTTAGGACTCCTTGTCGCAAAAAAAACAGGAACTCTTATCACGATCATTAGATTATTTCGTTGTCCGCTTGTCTGTCTGTCAAGACCTCATCAAACTGATATTAATATCAAATACGCAGGTCTACAATACCTAGGATCTGTGAAAATATCAATCTTCTAAATCAACGTAATCAAAATATACAACCTATTATGTCGTATATTTTGAGGCTCGCTAAAAAGCTCGGAAAAGAATCAAAACCTAAAAAGGACTTCCCGTTGACTTATGATCATGACGATTGGGTTGAAGGATGCTTATAGTACAAGTAACCTGCCAATTTTTAGTTACATTATAAAAACCTTATTTTAATAATTATTAGGTATTATTCACGCTACGAAGCGCTCAGTGTACCTACTAGTTAGACTGAATAATAATAGTTTTTTTTTAGGTTTACGTGAATATTTTCATACTATAAATGAAAACCGCGAAAAAATTAGAAAGAATGTTTTATTTATAATCATCGAAATATATCCGAATCTATCTCTTCGGATTCTCTCTATGTGTTTAATTTATAATAACTGTTCGTTTTTTAAGTCATTTAATATTATTTATTTATTTTAAGTTTTATATAGTAATGTTGGTTGGTAAAATTTTTTTGTGTTATATCGTAAAAGTAACAGAATTTATCATAGACCATTGAGTCATAGATTGATATTGAATTAGTCCACTAATCCACATTCAATTTGAGAGTCAGTACTATCTAACAATTTGTATAAAATACTTTAAATAATCTCATTTTGCTTATATTTAAGTTACAACGGAGGTGATGCTTCTATATTTGTACATTGAGTATGAAATGTATAAGGGATTAGCCAAACAAGCGCTGTAGAATTAATTCAAATTAATATTGTGTAAAGTAATAATATTTATAAATTTTGTCTCAACTTCGCTCTAACTTTATGCTTGCTTGCAAAAGTTTCTCAACTTACCGTAATTTGATCTACCGTACCTACTGAGAAGTGAATTAAGCAAAATTTTGTAGCCTGGCTAAAATATAAAGTAAATTATAATTATAATTTAATTCTTATTACTCATTATAATTTAATAAGTGATGATTAAGTATAATACCTTCTTTATTTTTATTATTAAAATGTGCAAGTTTCTTAAAATATTATGAAGTTTAAAAGGATTATTTATTTTGACATGGTTGTTTAAGAACAGGTCAGGTGCGTACAAAAGACTTCCTCTAAACCAATTAGACCGATTGCCCTTCTACCAAACATTCCCTTCGCCCAGGCGAAATGGCGATCTCGGGTAATTTTATACGAATAAATATTTCCTGAACATAGTTCGAATTTTTCCTACATGTCCCTCGAGATAGGTTTTAAATGTTTTTTGGATTTTATTACTTAGATTGATAAGGCAGTGGTAGCCCAGTAGTAAGGCGCTCGCTTTAATATATCCGAGTGATGCTGGTTTAAATCCGTGTTTGACAATATAATACTGTGAATAATTTATAACATGATTACCACTTGTCTGACGGTGAAAGAAAACATCGTGAGGAAACCTGCATGTCTGAGAAAACCTAGCAAGTTTTCGAAAGACATGCTTGGTCTATGCCTCGATGGTGGACTAGGCCCCGATCCCCCTCGTATTCAAGGGAGGCCCGTGCCCAGCAGTGGGACGTTAAAAAGGGCTGTATATAACTTAGATTGATTTTTTTAATGTTTAAAGAAAAAAAAAAGTTTTACGATAGATGAAAGCTACTGTAGTATTTACATAGGTAAAATAATTACGACATTTACATTAAAGATTTATAATAATCAGGCGACTCACCCTAGCTCTGTTCGAGATCGTCCCTAGATACGTTTTAAAGGTTAGTATAGATTTCTCAAAATGACATATTTTACCCGCAGTACAAAGTTTCATACAAAGTATGTCCTGGAGTTTTCTCTTCATGAGGTCACAGTCAGAAAAACAGACAAACTTCTAGAACCTATATCCGGCCTCTGTGTCAATTTTTTTTAAATATTTAACTGTACGTTAAGCTTTGGCTAAGTTAGGATTTAATTATAGGTGTTCATGATACCAAACGAAAACAACCCAGTACAACAACGTCTCATATCAAAGGCGATATTTAATGTCTTTATATATAATACTTTCTTAGATTTACGCGAATATTCGACATTATAAATGAAACTACCTTTTCGGATTTTGTCACGGATTTATTTTGATTTTTAATACCCGACGTTTCGAATGCTTTACAGCAGTCATGGTCATGGGAGAGACGTGACTCTAAGGTATTTTCATTTATAATGTCTTTATATATTTTAATAACAATATTGCTTCCTAGATATATCGGTCAAAATAGTAAATCTCTCTAAGCGTAGTTATCTGCGTTGGATAAGCACTAGTGCGCCCTCGATTATTGTCACTCTCAAAGTCCAGGAGAATTGACGACGTCGACGACAAGGAGGAGGATCAAAGCCTTAACGTGTTCTCC
The DNA here is from genome assembly GCA_951802675.2 of Boloria euphrosyne. NCBI lineage: Eukaryota > Metazoa > Arthropoda > Insecta > Lepidoptera > Nymphalidae > Boloria > Boloria euphrosyne. The sequence continues at coordinate 3,945,577 of OX637879.1, read as the reverse complement.
CAGACACATCAAATATCTTCTCAGCTCCCGATAACGTCCCAACTTCATGCTGCTTGTTGAAAATATACTAGAAGAAAAATTTAATAGCTAGTATCGGGAACCAAGAATTTCCAGTCGTATGCTAGCGACTATAACATCAAGGTTTTCAATATTTATAATAATTGTATACGAATATAATGTATATAATATAACAACATCGACTTCGTTGTGTTCATAATCACATATTTTATATATGTAACGTAAATAAATATATATAATATAAAACGTAATTTTTAATTAAGTATTAATAAACTTCAATCCCTCTTACCTTTGAATACTACGTTTTCGAGAAGTCACTTGACTCTCAAATGATAAAGGCTGCGAAACTTGTATACATCGTCGTTCGGTCTCGTTCATCGTTTATGGAGAAACATGAAATATTCTGATTTTCCATTCGCAAAAGTGCAGTGAGTTAAAAGCCGGACGTCGAGAATATTAGTCACTCACGCCGATTCCAATGACTTTATTTTACAAGTTTTTATGCATTTTGACGTTTGTGTATTTCAATTAGAAATATTGTAAGTAAACGGACCTTTCTTTTAACAATAAAAGCAGTAGAAATGAAATTTGTATGTCTTTAAAAAGGTTGATTTTTATACAATTTGGAGTAAAATATATTATGAAAATAATAACTAATAAGTTGACACTATTTGTAAGTTTTTTTATTTTATTTTGGGAAATAAACAGTATTATAGAATATACAATTTTAAATAAAAACAAAATACACACATTCACCAATAAAGTTTCTACAATTAAAAACATAATTAGAGTAGAAAACATTAGTTATAATAAAAAACAAATTATAGATCTCAATTAGACAAAAAATATGATGTAAGGAAATTTTTGGACTATGCTATTAACAAATCTCTTGAAATTTACATCAGAACAGTTCGTTATACCTATATGGTTATAAAACTATTATTTTTTTGTATTCCACAGCATACTTTTAGAAAAGTAAAATCTTCCATGTAATGCAGCACAAAAGAGTTAGAGCGAAGAATAGATACGATGCCGTGAAACTAATTCCGTATTCGGTTTGTGTATGCGATGGTATTACGATATTAAGTATTTAATGGAAAACTCAATAATACTTTTTTTTTGACATCCCACTGGCGGGCATAGACTTCTCATTAAATTAGGAATTAGGTTATATTCTACCATATTGAAATTGCAGATAGCTCGAAAAACATTTAAAAGTCTAGAAAAATAAATATATAAACTTCCGAAAAGCGCATTCCGCCGATCGATCTGAAATTTGGTATAATAACGTATTTTGACATCCTAATCACGAATATCATAACGAAAATTGGCGCAAACGCCATTTTGAGTATGAAAATCGAAGGAGAACCTCTTTTCGTTCAGTGCATAATCGTGCATTCCGAACCGATTTACACTTTTTTAACTTTCCCCAGAAAGGGTATGTGCGTACAATGGAGATTAGGAACATATATTTTTAATATAAGTTCCTAATCATTATACCAAATTTCAGATCGATCGGCGGTATGCGCTTTTTGGAAGTTTATCCTTTAGAACTTTGTCCATTTTCTCCTTAGACTACTTTATTAGTTTTACTAACTCAATCAGTTAGTTCAAAAACAAGTTCTGCGATAATTAACGCTCAAAACTCCATTGCAGTAGAGAATATTAGTTATTAAAAAAATTATATAACATCAGAGTAACTCAATTTCACTAAAAATTAACCTTTTTAATCTTTAAGCTTATGATTCTCTCTAAGCCTAGTCTTTTTAATTTAAATTAATAATTCAATTAAGTAGTTGAATACTTAAAAATATACGACTTGAGGTAATATGTATTTTCTTACGAACCAAAGAACCTCATTTGCATTCTTAATAAACACTTTTTCATTCGTTTACGTTATTGAATTTTGGATGTGAAACAATGAAGAATATTAAGTTATAATGGTTCGACACATAAATAAAACTGAAGTGTCTGTTTTTAATTTCAAATTAACAGTTTCTCTAAATGCATATGAAATTATATATGGTATTTACATAAAAAAAATATATAAATTTTTTAAAATTTTTCGATTTTGACGGGACTTTCATTTGCAAATAGCTAATTTTATAAGGATTAACTTAGGCTACTTTTATTATATTAATTATAAAAACCGTTTAATTTATTTCAACTTACGCTCAGCGATGCGGGCCGAGTGTGCTAGTTCGACATAAAAATGAAATACATACGAGTATGTAAACAAAATCAGTCACAAATATTATATAGTCTCTCTTCAAACACAGTATAATATACGTATGTTACGTATTCGGCACGTTGTCAATATTTGCGCTGAACTCATTCAGCTAAACAAATAACTGTATATCATCGTCATACAGCAATTATTTATAATAATAAAATATCTTCATTCCATGCAAATTCCATCACAAATGCATATGTATTATTAATTAGACAACAAAAATATTTAATTGGAATACCTGAACCTAAATGCACTAAATGAGAAAGAAAACTATTAAATAATATATATTCATTATAAACATTTTTGTTTTTGAAATTGACACTAAGCAGTAAGCACTATCTTTACACACACACATACTCAACTCTTACACTACGACTACGGCTATGACACTACTATCACAGTTCCATAGTAAGCTACGAAATTTGTGTTAAGTATACCAAATAATGAATACATGAACATATTTTAAATTTAAATATTTACATTAAAAATATTATATTTAGATCTTATTATATTTCCTGAAGTACGCCCTATTTTTTCAGAAGATACACACAAAATGACATCGTTATTAAAAATTCATCAAAGATGTCCTCATTATCCCTGTATATACAATGGCCGTAAGTGTTTACGAACTGCGGCGTTAAGATTATTAATTTCCTAATAGTCAATTACCATGGTGCTTCACAACGTATCAAAGCTAAGAGGGCGTTAAGGGCCCGCGACATTTAAATGAGACCCGATGGCCCTATCAGCCTTCAACGTCATCAGTTTTAAAGCACTCTTCATTCCCCTTTAAATGGAAATTTCCACCACCGAGCAAATTTAGCTTCTAGCCATAGAATTTGTGCTGATGTTAGGCAGAACAAATTTAACGTCCTAATTATATATAAAGTTTTTATAGCGGAATCAAAATATTCTTTTAAATTTCTATGGCATTCAAAAAATCTAACAAGTTGCGATCGTCGGTATAGTGAAATCTCTTACTGATTTGAGAGCATTCTATTTCAAAAGGTAAAACAGAGATGCGGATATGAATAGCATTGATCCTGAAATTGTTCCACATTGAGTCTCGAAAATATTGGAAGCTGGTATTTGTTTGTTGTACCTTCGGCGATTGTTTACAGGATACGATACGATACACAGACTAACGCCTGCTACACACGTAACGATATATCGTAGCGATAAATCTGTATGATAAATCGTTGCAGTTTATCGCTCATCGGTGGCAGTTGCAATTTCTATTTGCTCGCTTGTCATTTGGCTCATTACAGTATCTTGTTTTATTATTAGTGGAGTAATTAATTCATCCTCATATAATTATGCCAATCTTTCGGAACGAATTTTAACTTCTTTAATAAGTTGATATGAGATAATACCTTCCTTTTCATGACCCAGGCTTTACACCACACACTACACGCCTTTTTTTCGTTAAGCACATGACCCGGCCTAATATCGTGAGAACCTCGTCATCTTCCATCGTGAATGACATGTTTCTTGCGTGAGATGCTAAAGGGGGCCTACAGACTAACCCGAGCGAAGCGAGGGTGAGTGGCTAGTATATGATATTATAAAAGTACCAGTATCCAAATCTTTATTATTTTAGTCTTACTTATTTTAATTTAATTAAATAATATATTTCATTAGTCAAGCTAGCTTGACTAGCTTCAAAACTATTTGTTACGAAGCCAGCGAGAACCTTTTAATAACAATTAAAAGAATATATTTATTAAATACATATATAACACAATAAATAAACTATACAAATGCAATGAATTAGACGATATACCTAAAATATTTTTTATAAAGGAAATTTATTAATTAAATTTAGGTACGAGTACCATAATACTTTTGGTAATATTTTTTACGCTACGTGCATAAAACTAACAAGAAGCAAGCAAAATGAAAAGAGAATGCCAAAATTTTATTTTGCACCACAAAATATTCTGAAAGTAGAAATAAAATAAAAAATAAAGCATAGGAAAATAGCGCACATTTCATACATATTAAATTGCCGTATAAGCGATTGCTGCATGCAAAGTAATGACGCTAGCGGATATTGAAGCTTCCACGGTTTTCACGTCATTTTTGTTTAAAGTGCTTTTTGTAGCAAAAAAATCAATGTTTTAATATAGTTTCGATAACTCATGCCTACCATATTTATTTAAATTATTAATAATCTAGGGAAAGTAAAAGTTTTTTTATACACAATACGATTTTCACATATCACCATATATTTTGGAGACTTCCGTAAAAATATAGTTAATTGTATCACTCTAATTTATAAATAATAATTATTCTAGAAATAATACAAAGAACATGAACTAAATAGAAATATAATCATAAAAATTGTTTTAATATCATACATAAAATCATAGGTGTAATTAAATAGGTTCATATAAATTATTCAATTATACTTCTAGGACAAACAAACACTTTTATTAATAAAAATATTTTCCAAATACATAAATGGGGAAAATGGCAAAGGTCTACCGAAAAACTTAATAAATTGAACACGAATTTTCGCAGTATAGAAAACGATCAATCCTTTTTTATTATTCATGACTAAATCGAATAGTAGTTAAAAAAAAGTAATTAAAACTCGATCAAAGGCATTTTACGCCCTATTTCCCAGCCGTGTTTCAATCCTTACCGATCATTCGCTCCATTAAAATTATTTAACGGATCTGCCATATTTCGACTCAATATAAAATACATTAAAACGTCAACTCTCACTTTAAGAATAATTACTCATTCGTGTTATGTTTATACGCAATTGAATTATAATACACACTACAACAATAAATTATAATCAATCTGATTGACATAACAATTAGTAAGTAATATAATACAGTGACATTATTATGTAGCTAATTTAGTATAGTAAGAACAAAAAAATCTATCAACTATAGTTAGAACATAACCTCATACTTAATGATAAGAAAAAGGTTAAGGAAACTCGCCACCATAGCTTCGTTTAAGCTCACCACACCCTAGAAATAAATAATAGCCCACAAAAACTTGATGGGCCGGAATAAAAAACTCTCTCTATACAAAACAACCCATGGCTACGTGACAGAAGGACACAGTAATAAATAGACTCTCTCATTTATATTCTTGCAACGAAATCCCCCGGGTTTGTCCGGCGATTTTATTTTCAATTACACACTTCCTAAACCTATTCCGCTTTTATCACTCAAGGGATTCAATTTTAAAAACGCTGAATAATATACATATTTTATTAATATTATATCAAGATATGAATGTGAGTTCTTTTACTCTTAACCGTTTTGACTTCGTCACTCATATCTAGTTTAATATATACATACTAAAAAAACTGTAATTATGTCCGTAACTACATTACAATGTATTTTGAGGTTACTTAATGTGATTATTATAGGTAAAGCGAACGTTTTATTTTAGATCGTAAAAAGTCTTGGAACTATAACTACATGACCTTACATTTTCTTATCTTTATATGAAAACAGATAAGCTCGCAAAGATTAATATCATATTTGGTATATATTTGATGTTTCGTTTAATACAAAAATTTGATTTATCCACCAGCAACATCCATTTGCAGATTAAATTTCTTAAATTAATATAATAGCATAATCGATACGTCTAAAATAATTCCGAAATATTTTAAAAAGGCATACCCCCTTGAGAAAACTATATTAAAACATGTGTTCATGATATATGCGATGAACCTTAAATTTATGTTTTACGACGCCATAAACTTAGTACTGTCTGGCCATAAAGATAATGTAAACACTTTATTTCGTAAGGCCAATGTTACTGAATTAACTATCTGAGCAAGTTCATACGTATCCATATATTTGTCATCAAGCTTAGTTCTTCCTTTATTACATTCCACAAATGAAACTTTTTTATAAATTAGCAGAAAGTGCTTCTCAAACATACTTAATGTAATGAATAGTAAGATTTTATTTCGCAGACATATGCAGTACGAGTTTGCCATAATTACTTTCAAAAAGTAGGTAATCTCCATTCATTCAAGTCAAACTACGAATTAGAGTAAATGTGATAAAATAGTAAAACAAGCGAAACTGATAAAAATTTTAGTTTGCAATTTTTTCCGATAAATAGGTACATAGTAGGTACATATTAAAATTATTAATGTATTTCAAGTATATTTAACATGAAAAAAAATGACTTAGTACCTACTATATATTGATATTTACAAGATCCATACATTGCTTATAAATTTTCTTCCTTTTTAATAAAAAGAATTATTTCTTTTTTGTCATTTTCATATTATCTATCTACAAAGGAAATATGAAATACTGCTGTTATATACTCCTTGCTTTGGCCTCAGTAATAAATAAATAATATGTAAAAATATTTCGCAATGTGAATAAAAACACTAGAGAAAGTAGGACAATATTTTAGCCGAAATATTTCATTCGCAAAGAAAAAATAAAACGAACGCAATGAAAGAAAACGCGATCAAAGTGATAGAATATCCGAAACATTATTCACACATCATAAATATTTTATATAAAACTTTTATGTTAAGACTGGTAAAGGAATTTGATTAAAAAAAACTTCGATTTCTTACTTGTCTTTAAATGTGTTGGAATAACCCACACTTGACTTAGTACCACAAACGTTTATCAGTATTTCAATAATTCATATATTTAGTTAAATAAGAATCTCGTGTCACTGTGTTTGTTATCGAGCTCCTCTGAAACGGCTTGACCGATTTTAATGAAATTTTGTTCTGTATATTTATTTTGGTAGGTCTGAGAATAGGTCATAAGCTGTTGTTGACTCCCCTAGGTTATTAGGGTAATCCTCTCCAAATTTTTATTTTTTTATTTTTTGACCACATTTTTATTTATTATTTTTTTTATGATTTGGCATCAAAAAATACTTATAACCCTACATTTTCATCCTTCTACCAACAATCCCTATTTTTAATAGTGATTAGAACGCGGGCGAAGCCGCGGGAATTGCTAATATTTAATAAAATTCTAACTTAGTCAAATCTGATTCTGACATTGAATATTTTATTGAAAAATTTATTTGCATTTGTCATTATTGATGCAGAGGTCGAATCTATAGTTTTTAGAATTTTTGTCTGCCTGTATGTGACCGCATCACACTTAGATTTACGCAATAAAACAAAATTATCTTTTACAACAATCATGTTCACAGGAGAAACATCTCCCGTGTGCATTCGAAACGTCCAAAACCAAAAATCAAAATAAATCCGCGACAAAATTCTAATCTTTAGTTTTATTATAATGTTTTAAATACTATAAAATCAGTTTTTTTAACAGAAGATATAGACTAGATATAACTAAATATATATAAGTATGTTGAGATAATACTTGAACATAATTAAATACACTATTAACAAATATCTTATGCAAACTTTTTATTCACTTTGTATTTTATGTCGAAATTTAAATTTATTTTCGAAAAAGGTGTGTTACATATAAATCAATTAGGCAATCCTCCCCAAGTAACAAATTTCAACTGAATTCGAGCATCGTATTCAAGCGGCTACTGTAACATTTCCGAGAGCTAAATTGTTAAAATCTAGAGAGGTTTCTATTAAAACAAATCTGAGAGTCTTGTATGCTAGTTTACTAACAATGATAAATTATAAATATATAAAGCATGCAATTGAATAACAAGTATTTTGAAGACTAAATAAATAGCCAAGTATAAAAATAAGAGTTTTTCATTGTTATAATTATAAATCTTCTCTTTTGTATGAAAAAGAATTTAATTAAAAATCAACGCACTCATATAATATCACTGCCATTGTTTACAGTTTCGGGTGGACAGTTGTTTTTAATAGCACTTGAAAGATCGCAGGCACTCATGTGGTCGTCTCTTAATGATTAACGATGCAAAAATGCTTTATTTGGGCTTTGTACTGATGAAAACACGATACGGTGCTCAACGTGATTGATTGCACTTGTACACATCAATATTTCTTTCATTGTGCTGGGAAATATTTCACTGCGATTGTACCAAAAGTGCTGACTGATGTTACTAATAAATTCATGTACCACTTTGAATGCGCTCAGAAAATGTATGTAAGCGTATTATAGCGGAAAAAAATAAACTTGCTTTATATAGTCAATCAGTTTCAAGGAAAAAGTTACATATTACTTTCTCTTGCCATATTAATATAAAATCACACTTCACAGCTTTGACCAAAAAATGGCTACACCTTTTATTTAAAACTACTTTTTAATTATTTTCTTTTACTTCTATTATTTTCTTACTTCTGTAACACAAAAGCGCGATAAATTTTAATAAATTAATTTGCTCTCATAAAATAGGCAGCGCTGTGATAATGACGAACTAATGCTTACGTAACATCACTTTTATAGGCTATTACACAGGTTATCGTTCGTCGTAAATGAACGTCAGTTTTAATTGAATAAACGAAGTTTATTGTAGGTTATTCTTAATTACTAATAAATAATACTTGACTCCTGTTTTTAATATTAAGATGCTTACAGAAAAAAGTATAGATATTATGATACCATACTTTATAACCTAATTCTAATTTAAGAATATTCTCACTTTGTTACTTCAAGAATACGGTATGTAAAATAAGCGGATTTGTACCGTGGCTGTGTGAAAATTTGTTAACATATTTAATTGCACGTGTTCCTATACGAAATGTTTGTATCAGCCAGGCTAAAGATTTTTACCAAATACTCAACATTCAGCCTTCGTAAAAACAATGAGCATTTTAAAAAAACACGCTGGGTCTACAGAATTTGCTACGAAACTTGCTACGATAATTGTTCTTCCACTTGTTCATACATCTTTTCATAGTAGTTGATTATCTGAATACAAAAAGTAGATTAGGAGTAATAAACGATCTGTATTTATATTTTTTTAAATAGTTAATTAGTAATTTAATTTGATCTTTTGTATGCCATATAAGATGTCATTTCATAAAAATAATATGTTTTTAACATAATTTTATTTTCAGAGCAAAAGGTAAGTACTTTTACTGATCGTGATACATAATGTATTAAGTATGCTATTAACAGACAAACTATATCTTTAACATTGATGCCAAATATTCAATCATGTCATATATACACAATACAAATTATAAATTTTTACCAAAGTATTCTTTCAAAATTTTCGCATGTGTTCAAAACATAATGGGATATTGTTAATTCGTTCTTATTTGACTGTTCAAATTGTTATAGCACTTTTACTAACTATCTAGTTAATTTCGTAGTTTTATTTAACTAATAAGTGACTGTATTCCCCAGGTCTCACAACGCAGTCTGAAAGTAAGAATATAAAGCATGTTAGATTCACTCAAAGTCATACAACGTTGCATCCACTTTATTTTATTACAAAGATTTACTAGACTTCTTGAGATCACTGTACACTACGTGGTTTAAGATTTAGCGTCCTTAGTTGCGAGTCTATTTGATTCCTAATAATTGAGAGCGCTTATATTGTATTCAATATGAATATATATTTCATATTTTTATCCTTATATTTACATTTTAGATTAGAATGGGTGCGTGAATGCATGAAGTTCGTAGTTTATTCAGTAAGTGAAAATAGAGAGGTATACTTATTGTATTTTTTAACAGTAAATCACGTAAATCATCATAATGGTAGTACATTTAACTATTTTAACACATTCAATAAATGCAATAGTTTCTTCATTCTATATTATTTCATACTTTTTTTTAATAATTGATAATTAACTTCAAAGAGCATTAACATATTAAGTATAATTTTCATATTAATTAAAATTTAATCTTAAAGTAAGTAACAAAAAAGGCCTAAAAAGGGCTTGCAACTAAGGAAATTCCTTCTTTTAAGACTCATAGTTACATTTTATTAAGATTTGTTTCGCATGACGTAGTTTTACAAAGGGTAAATGATTCCATACTTTGAAAACCTGTCCATAGTTATTATTTTTAAGCCATTTAAGATTTTCATTAGAATTTTTTACATACATTAGACTAATTAGTCATAATACACTTACGATTCTGGAAACACAGGTGAGTGGACATTTTAAAGAATTACCTTTTTAATTACAGTTAGAATGTTCTTAATATCTTAATACAATTTCAAGGTTAGCTTTACAAGAATTTTAAAAACCCTTGTTTTACCTAAAAGTGAAACTAGGTTTGCTGAAATTAAGTTTTAACTTTAAAATTACCGAAAAATATTAATATATAATAGTAAATTTAATACTCAAAAATACTCTTGTACTCAACCATTTTAAATAAACACATAGATATATTTTATAAATTATTTAAACTTTTTGGTCTCGAAACGTTAAATTCAAAGCAAATGAACATTTATTAAGTACTATATATTACATAAGGAAAGCAGTTTGAGCCCACCGTGTAAAAGGGATACCCTATTGTATTCTTAGATCATCTAGCTCGATTGAAATGGAACTAAGCCCTGCTTTCTTTAACGTTTTGGATAACGTAACTGTACGGTATTTTTTCCCTTGAATAATAGATTTTTTTTCAAACCCTTTTAGGAATTCACTTCTGTTATTAATACTCAAATTAGTTTTCTTTTAAATATTTATTATAAGATTCTAATAGATATACATATATTTTACGAAATATAATTGAACAAATCAATATTATCGATAAGGAGATCGGACCTATATTTTTAGAATTTTCTCTATCTGTCTGTCGTTGACTGCATCACGAATAATGGATATGCCCAGTAGTGTTGTCGAAATAAATAAAATTTGGTATTTACAATACAATGTAATATGTATTGATATAGATAGTTATCATAAAGGATACTATTTACTGCTACTGAAAAATATTATATTTCTGAAAAATACACAATAGCTATTAAAACGTATGTAGGAACAAACGCGAGCGGAACGAGGCTGAGTCACTAGTTTTAATATTAAATCAGAATTCTTAAGCCATAAAGGTTCAGATGAAATAAAAATAAAATAAACAGTCTTTAAATAAAAAGTAACTCAACCTAAATAAGCTTTTAAAAGCATAAAATTATGTTTTAAATTGGTTTCTCGGGCTTGAACAACAATTTAGTTTCACTGATTTGTAAATGTTTCTCTTAGACGGAGTAAGACTACCTACTTTACTTTAAGCGATTGTATTTTAATATTTTCTTAAGTAAATGGTTAGTCAGGTAACAATGAAATTAAAAAAAAACTTACTATTGAGAAAATACGAGTTTATTATATTAAAATAACAAAACTGCAGTTTTTTCGAAAGTCCTCTTAAATATTGGGTATTATTACTACTAAAAAGTTGATGTGTAGGTGCCATTTATAACAGTAACTTAAAACAGAGTTTATGTGGGATGGGTCTCATTTTCCATAACATAATATATTATAATCTCGACACTAATTTAACCAAAATAAAACACTAAATTCAATCTATGATGTATACAGCTGCTGTTCTTATGAACTTTGTTATTAAGTAATAATAATAATAATAATAATAATGCGGTGGTCGAGGGCTTTTAAGCGCCAAGACCATGCATAATCGGGAGATAGCCAACCTCAGAACATACTTCGAGACGAAGAGGGAGTCGCCCATGCATAGAGAGATCATAGAATGTGATAAAGGACTCACCCCCCTATCCTTAGCCAAAACCGAGTGGCAGGCCCCGGTGGTACTTAGCACCTCTGACCGGGAGACCGTGTGGAAGGAGAAGGAGTTGCACGGACGCTTTTTTAAAGCTCTTAATGAGCCTCACGTAGATAAGAAAGCGTCCGTGCAATGGCTGCGCTTCGGTGACCTCTTCGGGGAAACCGAGGGTTTTGTCTGTGCGATACAGGATCAGGTAGTTAAGACGCGAAACTACCGAAAGTACATTCTGAAGGATGGCACTCACGACATCTGTCGAGCCTGTCGCCATCCCGGTGAGTCACTCAGACATGTGCTTTCGGGATGTTCGGCGCTTGCTAACACTGAGTATCTGCACAGGCACAATCAAGCAGCCAAAATCCTTCACCAGGAGCTTGCTCTGAAACACGGTCTCCTGGATGAGAGGCTGCCATACTACAAGTACACGCCGATGCCTGTACTCGAGCGTGACGGAGTCCGGCTCTATAGGGACCGGTCCATCATCACGGACAGGACTATTCTAGCGAATAAGCCTGACATCGTGCTGATGGACCGGGCACAGTCGCGGGTGTTTTTGGTGGACATTACTATTCCATATGACGAAAACCTTGTGAGAGCTGAGACGAAGAAAAAACGTAAGTATCTGGATCTGGCTCACGAGGTTTCCGCCATGTGGCATGTGGAGTCCACTGAAACCATCCCTATCGTCATATCTGCAAATGGTTTAATCCCAGTTAGCCTCGCTCACCATCTGAGGCGACTGGGGTTCCGTGACAGTTCGCTCGCAGCCAGGATGCAAAAAGCGGTGCTGCTAGACTCGGCTAGGATAGTCCGCCGGTTTCTCAACCTGTCGCCCTGACCCCCGGCCGTCTGGTCTCCCCTGCTGGGGTGTAATCCTCCGCCCGGTATAATATTTATTTATGTAATGTCTAAGTATGTTTATTTATTTGTATGTATGTAAGTTTATTATATATATTTTTGGCTTTTATATATATTTATTTTGTACGCGGGCGTGAGAGTAAAATAAAAATAATAATAATAAAACTTTATTCATAAAGATGGATTGAACAGGTTACATTATTCTGAATAGTAGCAATACATATTGGTTTGTACAATGTAGTTTCAATCGGCTGGGTGAAGTCCTGTACTCCTTGCTAGGTTATAAAATAATCTGTATTAAAGAGTAATAGTCCCGATTCCCCTGGTTATTTAACAAAATTTAGGTACAATATGTTTTGGATTAAAGTTTCTACTACTTATACAGTATAAATTATAATATTAACTTCTGTAATAAAATTTGTGTGTGTGTGTTTGTGTGTGTGTTTGTGTGTGTGTTTGTGTGTGTGTTTGTGTGTGTGTGTGTGTGTGTGTGTTTATGCGCATGCGTGCGTGTGTTCGCTTTATGTGTGAGCTTAAAACATTATCAGTTTACATATCTAGGTTAGGTAATTTTCTGTTTCGTTGTATGTTTTGTTTTGTAGGAGAGAACGTACACTTTGTTTTATCTATTTTATCCTATTATACAAATAGGGCCCTAGGTAAAAGAAAAACCTCTTAGAGAAAGCTGAACGTGTTCTTGGAAGTATACAAATTTTGTCTTTTCGACGTTTGTTAATTATTTTGTAGGGAGTCCTGCGGTGCTGCAGAAGAATCGTTTGCAAAATAAAATGCTGACGTATGTTAAGAACGTTACACTCCTCATACAACTGTATAGTTGGAAAAAAAATTGTACGGAAGGTACTAACTTTCAATACGGCTCTATGTGCGACCTCCAGTGGTTTTAAAGTTGTTTTGGGTACCCCGCCCCAACTAGTAATGGAGTATGTAACGATAGAAAGGCACAGTGCAAAATAAACATTTCTTATAATTTTTTGGTTTGCGATACTTCTTAGAGTTTTAAAAATATATATTAGTTTGCGAACTCTGCCTGTAATTAGATTAATATGGTCCTTAAAATTTAGATTCCTGTCTATAATTATACCAAGTATTTAATACTATTTACTGAAATTATGTTAGGACAATGGCAAGAGGTTGATGTTTGTGTATGGCAAGTGTGAGCTTTGAGGGATATTGGAAAATTTGGTTGAGAGGCTGAAGTGATTGAGTATGTAAGGAAATTAGTTTTTGAGATATTAACTGTCAAAGTGTGGAACTGTAGCCAGTTCAAGGCTAAGTTCATTCCGCGTTGTGCCATATCTTCAAGTTTAGACCAGGTATCCGCGACGAAAGTTATGGCGGTATCGTCAGCGTATGATATAACCTTAGCATTTGGAATTTCGAGGTTACAAAGATCGTTAATGAATACCAGAAATAGGGTAGGACCTAGGATAATAGATAGGCTTCCTTGTGGGACCCCGTATTTGATGGGGAGCTCATCACTATTATGGTTTTCGATCCTGACTATCTGAGATCGATTTGTGAAGTAGTCTTGAAATAGATCTAACTGTGACCCTCTTACACCTACTTTTTCAAGTTTTCGTAAAATAGAGGTAACGAGAATGGTGTCAAATGCCTTCGTGAGGTCAATAAATACAGTAAGAACCTTCTTATTTTCATTAAGGTTTTGTACAACATGATCAGTCAGGTTTAATACAGCGTCATTTGTTGATTTATTTTTGCGAAATCCAAATTGTTGTTGTGAAATTATATTGAAATGTTCGAGATAGTGGGTTAGTCTTTTGTTGATTAGTCGCTCTAATACTTTAGACAAGGCATTCAGAACTGCTATTGGTCGATAGTTATTAGGAAGGCTTATTTAATTATTTAAATTAAACATTTAAGGTTTTTTATTTATTTGAACAACAAATGTTATATGAAGGTTGTTAAAATGTGGTTCTGTAATCAAGAAAACACAACAACATGGGATAAAAGTATCAACACGATGTACTCGTAAAATAACACAGAGTTTTCAAAAGCAGAATACTTTTCAGAGCAAACTTTAAAGATTCTTCGCCGTCGCATTTAAAATTTGCCTTTTTAAAACCTTTGATAGTGGATACGAAAGCAAAATTTCTCAAGAAGTCTTAGCGAACTCTTTATATTAAATATACATACATACTCATAGTATTTTGAAATATACTCGAGAACCAAAAGTTTATAACTACTATTCTAAAGATTGGAGACTATTACTTAGTCAGAATATTTCAATATTAATTAATTCGTACAACATCTTTACTATTGTTCTATATCTACGTACAAGAGGTTTTTCTCACAAGCCTACTAAAACAAACCTACAATAAGGTTCTTTTACTTAAAATGGCTTTGGTTTTAATAAAAAAATATTTAATAACTCATTAAAATCCATAAACTTTCATTTTACTTTAAACTAAAGACTATAATTAGCATATATGTTTATTTTTAATTTTTGTTTTTCACATATTCATTTCAGTAATTTATACTTTAAAATATTCCTTTCATATCAAACAAATAATTTTCTTATTTTTTTCTCGAGATACTATAAAATGCAAAGCCGGGGTCATATTTTTTATTTTTAGCTTTAGTTTCTCGTCTTGTATGTCGCACTTGAGGTAACTGAAGGACCCACAGTAATATGTCCGACGTTACTGCGAGTGCATCACCAACTTCCACAAAATATGGATTTTGCTTGAAAAATAACTCTGATTATGAAGTTATAGTACAAAACATATACTGATAAAAAGAGTAGTCTTCAAATATACAGGTAAAGGTACTAAATACCATAATTTTTATCCCTCGGAATGTTTTTACTCGTAATAATGTAACAATACGTATAATAAAATGTAATATCAAAAACGTATCGGCCGGGAATCAAACCCGGGCCGCCCGCGTAGCAGGCAAGCATTCTACCACTGAACCACCTGCTTGTGTACACTGTTTATATGTTCTTTTGAATTTGGACAAAGAGTTTTCATTAAAATTTTCTAATATTTGAAAGAAACTCGGTAGTGCTTCAGAAGCATTAATTAGTATTATTAATTTTTATAAACAAAAGACGTCATTACCACAGAATAAAGCGTTCAAAGTAATCAGTAATTTTAAATTTTAGTTTAATATTTCTTTACCATTATAAAATTAGAGAACCATATTGTGTATTTATGGTATATAATGTATATAAATACATATAGCTATACAAAGCTACCAGAGTGGCATAGGTCACTTATTAACAAATTTGTTATTGCATAAACAATGAAATATCGATAATATTTAGCCATTAAATATTCATGTACGTAATATATTTATTAAGCGTACGTAATATATTCATTATAATAAAATTATTACGTAGTGAAATCTGTAAATTAAATATTTTCAGAAAATCTTATTGAAAAGTATTATATCTATAGTTTTTAAAAATTTTGTCTGTCTGTCTGTGAGTTTATCTCGAAACATGACAGATTTTGACATTTAGTATCAAGACATTCGGTTCGGTTTAAGGATACTTTTTACTGCAGAGAAATATTACATTCCTGAGAAATCTACACTAACTGTTACGTATCTGTACGACACGACGTCATAACCGAATAAAGCGAGGGTAAGTCGTTGATTTATTCAAAAAGCTGAAAACTGTTATGTCGACTTAAACGCGCAAATCACTGGAACTACTAACGCGATTTTTTGACATGATTTCATATTGACACAACAAGTAAAATTGTAGAAAAACATGAAAAAACCGTAAGCAAATCAAATGGCAAAAAAGAAAAAAAAATACTGTTTTGACAGGAGTGTTTTAGGATCACTGAGAGACTAAACCAATTGCAGCAACATAAGTTCGAAAAGATAGTTTTAAGTCTAAGAAGATAGCGTTAATACAAATTAAATATCTTCTAATATATAAAAATCGCGGGTCACAGTGTTTGTTATCGAACCTCTCCAAAACGGCTCGACCGATTTTTTTGTATTTTTTTTGTGTATATTTGGTAGGTCTGAGAATAGGCTTTTTTTTTATTCTGCTAGTTAGTAAGGGTGGCCCTCTCAAGATTTTTTTTTTATATTTAGGCCATCTTTTAATTTTTTTATGACTTCGCATCAATAAATACTTATATTTACATCCTTCTACTGCCAATCCATATTTTTAAATAGGGACTGGAACGCGGGCGGAGCCGCGTGAATTGCTAGTATAATATAATAAATAATACACAAAGTACCAAGATGATACCTAAGTCCAATGGTAAGCTACGCTTGTGTTATGGATACCAGATAGTTTATACACAACACTTATATTAAGTTTATACACACACATTATAAATATAAACACCCATAGCCGGCAAAGTGGGTAATGGGTGTTAGCCCAGCGAGACCTCAACCCCCGACTGCAGACAGAGCTAGGCATGACAGTATTTGAATTAATCAATGTAAATATAATGTTGCTCACAATTTTATCATATCTCGATACTTAACGATCACATAACTTTAAGCATTATGTATGAGATGAGATACATATAAATCATAACATGAACCATGACAATATTCGTGATGCTTTAAGCTTGTAATATGAATGAAAGAACTTTAGACAACGATATGAAGCTACGATCATGAAGAACTAAAATGATTAAATATATGAAAATATTTTTTAAAATAAGTAAAAAATCTTACAACAGTATGACTCAGACTTTTCTACATTTGCCCCACCACTTAATGTATTAGGCCCTTTTCAATTTCTGCCAAAATCACATAAAAAAACAAAATCAAATCACGTCGATCCGATTTTCTGCCGCTGCATCTAACACAAACCAGGAAGCATTTACTTGGTTTTAAAAAACTTCAACGTTACGTTCTTGTGAAATGTTCTAAATTACATAGTATATGTCAGATAAACATAAAATACATTAACAAGCCCTTATAAATATTTTTGGACACCATTAGCGAAAGTGCAATATTTTTATAAGTAACAATCTCGCTCAAAACATAAAAATATGCAGAGGAGTACGTAAAACTAGAGTTGATGTAAAAATTCCGGCGTGATTTTTCATTTTATATTTCAGTTTGAATCAGCGCACTCGCCCGTGGGGGATCCAATCCTCTTCCCATTAAATATTATCATCCAAAGTCCTTTAAATTAAATTTTCTCAGATTAGGTAGATTTAAAATTAAACGATGCTTCCATATTTTATGCGTTCTGTCCGAACCCTTTTCTAACTAAGATAGTTAGTAAGAAAAAGAAATCACAAATTAAACTATTATTGCAAAAAGTGCATACTTATTTTTTTAAATATGACTAAGTGATGTATTAGATATTATTTTTAGAAAATATTATTGACATAGTAATTTTTATGAATATTAGTATTCGTATCTCTGTTCAGCTGTTACCGATCTCTATATATAGTATCTATGGAGTATCATAATATCTATGGAAAATGTTTGATAATACTTGGTATGATGATGGCTGGATTGCTTTTTACTGCAAAAAATATAACATCTCTTAGAAAACGTATCTAGGGACGAGAAGATCGAGGGGGAATCTATAGAGTGTAGTATGCTATACACAAATATAAAAGGAGAAGAATTCTACCTAATATATAGTAAGAGCGTGTAGATCTTTTCTGTTTTATGGTTACGTAAATCTATCATCAGATAACGTACGCGCGTCCGGAAAGTTTCCTGACTTTCGTAGTTCCATCTAACTATATACATACAATGAGAGGAGTGCGAGTGGAAATATCTAACATATACAAAATAATTGTATACAAAAAATGCAATCAAGTATAATATATAACCAAGAAAAGTATTTAAATTTAAAAAGGTATATGTATGGTCTAAAAGAATTTGTACCTAAAATATTTATTGTGATAAATGTTTACTGCCGAGAAAAAAAAACACAAAAACCGAAATTCCTTTAATATTCCCCTATTTCGCTTTCCTCTAACCCTTATCATTTACAATCTATCCATCCAATTTTCCTTAATATACTTTCAAAGGACACTATTTCATTCCCTTGTTCGGCTTACAAAAGTTATTCACAAACTTTACAATCTTTTGTCTTTCGTTTGAATACCAGACCCTTAGTATTGGTCGCTTTCAAGATACTTTATTTTTAAAATCAATTGTTGTTGCTAGTAGATGTGATTGAAAATAACTTTTCGATAATGGTAATGGTTCTGTATCACCTAAGTATAGTAAACAATTTAGTTGAAATACTACACATATTAAATTTATATGTGTAGTATTTCAACTATCTGGTTTCCGTAACACAAGCCTCGTAGCTTACCACGGAACTAGATGGCGCTGTTGTAATATTGTCGCAACATTATTTAATTAATTAACGAGCCATTTAAATAAGATTTTTTTACTGTCTTAAATGTAGTAAGTAACGCGACGTATCTTGATAGAGTTCTTATTGTAGCCTTAATATGATTCGTCTGACCAATGTTTCATCCCTTTCCCTGCTACTATAAATAGTAGCCCAAGTACCTGAATTTCACTGAAATCCATTGTGCCTCTCCTCATGAGGGCTGAAATACGACAATTAAATAATATATGTTGGTATTGCCTATTGGAACAAAAACAAAAATGTTAGTATTTTTAGATACTTTATTACTAAGAGTTAACATTAGTTTAACTCATTTTTTCCCGTTTTTCCTACAAGCCAAGCTTAATGAAAGCGAATAATTTGAAGCTAGATAATGACTAAGTTTCGAACAAAAGAATGTATTTTAATTGCCATTTACTTTCTCCTCTGAAGTAAACAGTTCACTTGTTTACAATAAAAACAATTAAAAACTATGCGTTTTTTTTTTTTCTAACTCGTTCGCATGAAAATAATTTAAAATTAAATTGCGATAAATGTGTGTTGTTATGCGATACATTTTATAACCAGTGACCCTCAACTAAGCCTTATTGTCCTCACAACTACATTGTTCTGAAATCGTAGAATTTTCACAAATCCGCCGACCGGCCAGCGAACTCGCTTACAGCAATCTTGTGTAGCTGTAACAAGACTATTGTTCAGCCGATTATAATAGCAAAACTTTCATTAGGAAACTTAGAGCTGTCTATATAACAAACAATAGTTTCTGTATAGTTCATTGATGGTGAG
Organism: Boloria euphrosyne; assembly: GCA_951802675.2. Lineage (NCBI taxonomy): Eukaryota > Metazoa > Arthropoda > Insecta > Lepidoptera > Nymphalidae > Boloria > Boloria euphrosyne. Next base: position 3,925,722 of record OX637879.1, on the reverse strand, counting down.
AACAATGATGTATTAGATTCTACATCAAATAATAGCACCGTAACTACGTTTATATAAATAAATCTTATCATGAATAATTATTATTACGAAACAGTAACTGAGGAATACTTCCTTTTTTTCAAAATTGGGAAACATACTTACCTACTTTTACAGCATGTCCAGAAAAGCGACCCAGTTAATCCGAACGGGACTTCGCGTCGAAATCTAAAATTGAATGCCGCAGGCTAACTAACGCGCAACTATGAACGGACAGTTTGCCTTCCTAGACAGACATTGTACCATATACATGGTCTATCGATATATCTAAAACGTGAGCCAAGACGCTGTCAAATCTAGTGAATATTCAAATATTTACTCATTGTGTATTCAATCATAACTTTTATTAATATATTGTGGTCTATTATCTATTTTTTTATTAGGATACATGCATCCATTAAAACTATACTAATTTTAAACATCGAAGTGGATTGGGCTTATTAAAACTTAACCAATAATATAAGTTAATAGCAATTCCCGCGGCTCCGCCCGGGGAATTGTAAATAGGGATTGCTGGTAGAAGGATGAAAATTTAGAGTTATAAGCATTTTTTGATGCCAAATCATAAGAATATTAAAAACAATAGTCTAAAAAAATCTGGAGAATGCGACATTCTGCCTTTTCAAGGAATTTATTGGAAAAAGTGGTTTTAAAGTCGAAATCAAAAGTAATACCATAATAAAAATACCTTTTGAGATAAAGAGAAGAGACCTACATATTATTTGAACATACATTTCATTCACAATTTTAACAGCAAACTGAAGCTACACGAATATTCGAACACAAACACATTCAAAAGATATTTTATTCAATAGTTCTAGTATCCACAGTAGTATACACGGCACTAGGGTCTAAAATTCGCCGAGCCTATTACGGTCTCTGTGACACCGAATGCGAACTAAACTCGCCAGAGGCCGTCTGTTTGATCAAGAATGCATTCCGCATTAGACAGGAACGGATAAAAATCGAAAACAAATATACCACAAAAGAGTATACCTAACCTACTATCGAAGCGGACTTTAGGAAAAATTCAATTTTCCTACCAATAGCACATGCAATTCTCTTTACCACAAAGGTACGTTAAACTATATTTTTATAGATCGATCAAACCATTTAGAAATCGGACTTGGACAAACACCAACTGCATAATAAAACAAACCATGAAAAAACAAATACCTTTACGATATTATAATAATAACAATAATTTTGTCACTTATTTTTCACGACTGAAAAGTTTAAATTAATTAAAGGAATCTAAAATATCCAATTTAAAATAAATATTTTTTCCGTTTCTTTAATTTTAGCTTTCCTTTAGCTCGAGTTCGTCCTGAGAGGTTTTAATTCTTAGTATGGAATACAAAGGCGAAGGCTTGCTCTGTGAATACAAAAATTAAGCTACTCGTATCTCACGGTAATTATACATTTACAAAAGTAACGTACCAACGTGCTATTCCAGACAATAATCTATGTATCTCTTAAAATGTATTTATTTAAAAATAAAAATATTTGATTTATTGTTCTATTAAGATACTACTTTATGAAAAATAACTAACCGTCGCACTCAGAGACACTTAATGAGCCATTAAGTCGTTCTTTAGTATGGAGATTCTCGACTTAATGGTTCATTAAGTTTAGTTTCAACGTTAACGTGTGGTAGAAATATTTTACTCTAGCATCCGAAACTGGATTGGATTTAACCCGTCTAAAATAATAGGTATAGATTGGTAATCCATCGCTTAATGGGCACTCTTCTCTGTAACAATCGATTTAGTAATCAAGCAAGCTGTCCCTGCGTTAAACTGTCATCAATCTAATTCGTTTATCTGTTACCAAGGATTTTGTACATTGGAAATATTTTTAGTCTTTCCATTTGCTAAGATGAACAAAAAAAGCAATTCGTTAAATTATTAATAAATATATTTAAACTGATTAAATTAACGATATCAAGTTAAATCTATTTTATTCAATTAAATTTACAATAATTTTATTTGGAAGCGTACAAAAACTGTATCTACTTATTTATCCGTTGAAATCACAATATTAATTATAATTCTTTCTTTATATTTTTTTTTACTTTCTCAGCCCTAGACGATAAAAATGTTATTACAACAGGCCGTATGTAGAAAAAAAATATATTTATTTATACTAATTTAATAATACATAATACATTGTAAAATATGTATGTACAATGTACGTACATTATATGAATTGTGTATAATATACAATTCTTGCTAATTTGGGGAAGATGAATCCGTATCAATGGAAACACTTTCTTTAAAACATGGTACTTAAGAAAATACTTCTCAAAGTAATGAAATCTGTAACCTAATTAAAACTTAAGTATATGTTAACTGCACCACTCTGTGTGCAAGTGAATGATAAACTCAAAAGCACTCATTACCGCTAGTGTAATGTATTATTCACACTGTAGTAAAACCAGCTAACAAAATCACTTGCAACAGGTAACTAGGATTAGTTAAAAGCTTTCAAGTTAAAAGTTTCTAAAGAAATAAATTGGTAGATCCATTAAAACGATAAAATACATAGTAAATATAATTGAATGCAGATGGTAGCTTGTAAACATAATATATAAACTCTCAAAATATTAGATCGCCTAAGTATCATCTCATTTATCAACCCCATTTTTATGAAGGGGTGAACTCTTTGTAATCAAAATTAAAGATAGAACTTCTGAAAAAAATTATGTACAACTTTCAAATTTATCTTATTTGTTAAAGATGTATTCTTTTTTTTTTATGGGACAAAGGGGGCAAACGGGCAGGAGGCTCACCTGATGGTAAGTGATTACCGCCGCCCATGGACATCTGTAACACCACAGGCTTTACAGATGCGTTGCCGTCCTTTCAGGAAGGGGAGGGAGGGAGGAGGGAGAAGGACGGGAGGAGGGATGGGGAATGGGCCTCCTGGACTCTCACTTACCGGACGAAACGCGACAGCATAGCTGCCACTTCACGCCGGTCTTCTGTGAGAGAGTGGTACTATACGGGGCGTACCGGCCCATTCGGCTGCTACCCGAAGGTAACAAGCATTGCACTACCACTTAGAAAATATATTGTGTACATGTAGTATACTCAATATTTGCAACACATCAATGAAAAATCTTAAACTTAAGCATTTCATATCTATTGGCTGAAATGGCTGAACTAAATTAATTTAAGAACATTGTTGTCCGTTGAACATAGTTTTCAGACAAAGTATATGCATTTAAGCTCAAATCCAAATTTGTTTACGTGACTCAATTAGGCGCACTTATTATCCGAAGTAAAACATCACGTAGGAAAGAAAGTAGCACAATATCTCTATGCAAATATAAGGACCAACAAAGGTACCAGTTCATTTGTTTTTCAAACTTTTTGGCAATAAATTTTATTTCATTATACCCATTAGCATTTATTGGTAAAATTCAGAAGAGGTAATTTTCTTTATAAATTGAAACTTTGAAAAGAATTGAAAACACACAATTTTTACTAGGTACTTGAAAAGAGTTCAAGGTTTTTAGCAGTGATGTCAGTGAAATGTTATCTATACTATTTATAAAGCTGAAGAGTATGTTTGTTTGTTTGAACGCGCTAATCTCAGGAACTACTGGTTCGATTTGAAAAATTCTTTTTGTGTTGGATAGTCCGCTTATCGAGAAAGGCTATAGGCTATATAACATCCCGCTACAACGTATAGGAGTGGAGCATTAATGAAAAATGTTGCAAAAACGGGACAAAAATATTACTTTTGAGATCTTCCGTTGCGTACGCTGCGTAAACGGTTGAAGCTATGCCAAAATCATGTAAGACGGAATTATTCTCCTTCAAAAGATCTAAAAAAAAGTCCGCAATAGCCTGTCTATTTTTTAAGGTTGACTCGCTGTAACCTTTTTTATGGCAAGCAAATTTGTTATATGACAATGCATTATTTACGAAAGTGTTCTTATAAACATGATTTTAATCCTTATCCAAATAAATAAGTTTTTCATCACAAGTATTTAATTTTGAACAAAATTGCTCTTGGCATCATTTGATTTCAATGAATACCTTACGAGGTATTATAGTTTTAATATAACTCCGCAACAAAATAATGATCACCGTGAGTGCGTGCAAGTTGGGCGCTCGGGCGAAAGAATTTGGTTTCCAGCCTTTAGAACGTGAGCGAAGCCGCGGGAAAGGCTAGTATAATACAAAACCTTAAATGTTATTTCTATGAATCTGAAAAGTCCTACTAAGTACCTTTGCTTATGATGCAAACGCGTTCAATAATTATCTTTAAGAATTGGATTAAAAACCTCAGATTTTTAGTGCGCACTATGTTACTGGAAAATCTTCGTAAGAATTAAAGACGTTTCAGAATTAGTAAAAAAAATCTAAATGTCATCCCCCCCTTTCACCCCCTTGAGGTATGATTTCCGAGATAAAAACTATTCTTTGTTCTTCCCAGAGTGTCTTAATATCATATTTCATTTAACACACAAAAAAATTTTTTTTATATCAGATAAAAACAAATTCTATCGGAAATTTGAAACATAATATTGTTTTCAACCGACTTCATTCCTTAAAAAAGTAAACTATCTGCAACTATATAGCGCTAGTTGCTCATGTTTTCCTCTAATTTTAAAGCTGACAAACAAACTCCTACATTCAATTTAGATAAAACGCTCTACATTGATTAACATACAAACCCGATCTTAGTTGTGATGCTTAGTAGAAATTAATTAATTAATAGGTATACAGCATATATATAACAAAACCGCAACATTCAACTACTTTTATATGAAGCATATTTCACGTCTGCACCAATAAACAAGTGTTACACGATTGCAATAAAATTCAGCTAGCGGGCACTGATCACCCATGCAGACCAATACACACCACTACGTAACGACTATTTGACACGTGTCCTAAATTGAACCATATTCAAATTCGAGTATATATACGATGCGTAAATACATGCAAATGTACCCATTGTGGTCTAGTCTAGTGCTCCTGTCGTTGACACAATTTCATACTAACGTGAACTTAAAATTTTATAGTAATCATGGTCAGTATTATCTATTTTCTATTTTATTTGAGGAAAGTACTTGCTTTTAAAGAAAAATTATTATTATTTAATATTATAATATTTAAAAATATGCTGGGATATTAACACACAGCGACACCTAGTTCCACTGTAAGCTACGAGGCTTGTGTTATGAATACCAGATAGTTAATATTCTCATACCAATATACGGAATAACAACATACATAATATAAATATAAACATCAATGACTAGTTCACAAACGTTCATGATAATCACACAAAAGATTGCAATTAATCGAACACGCGACCGTTAGCACAACAGCTAGGGTCAGTGCAAGTTGTGCCAAACGTGTCGGCAAATATACTTATAATTCTTATCCGCTCTTATCTTATATTATTAGAATTATATAATAATAATTGGCGTTATGTGTTGAAACGACGCTTTATGCCCTTACTCGAACTACAAAACAGTTTTAACAGGAATTTTGTAAGGTACAATAACTGTATGCACTACTTTCGCTCGGTGCATCGAACGAAGGATTTCCGGGAAATTGGAAATGGATATATGATATTTCACGATACAAACATCTATAAAGCTGCATCCAAATCCTACAAGGCCTTATATTTACCAAATTGTTAGTCATATGGAACTCACGTGGGTATTGATAGCCTGACTCGAATGTTAATAATAAAACAAATTAATGTTCTTTATTAAAACAAAATTATTATTTCATTGAAACAGTAATTACAGGATGTCTCAATGGTACTGCCTACTGAGAAGTAAGTTTAACGAGACGTTCGTTTATCTTAAATATAAAGGTGTCGATTCGACATAAAGAGCTCTTTCTATTTAGAAGTTTTCAACCGACTTCCAAAAGGAGGAGGTTATCAATTCGTCTGTATTTTTTTTTTTTTTTTTTTTTTTTTTTTATGTTTGTTAGCTCATAACTTTGAGCTGGGTGAACCGATTTTGATGATTCTTTTTTTATTTGAAAGGTAGTGCTTCCCATGTGGTCCCATTTTAATATTTTCTAGTTCTGATAATGGCATCCATGAGAAAACCATAAAAGTCTTAAATTTGCATTAAGTATTTGCGCGACAAATGGACGAATAACTCAATATCACGCCAACCGATTTCGATGATTCTTTTTTTAATGGAAAGGGTATACTTCAAGGGTAGTTTGATGAGAGTTTGGTAAGGTTCTGATGATGGGATCCATGACAAAGTATCGGAACTCTTCAATTCTTAGGAGCAAATTAACGATGCTCGGCCGAATCTTGTATAGGCTATATGGATATTTGAGTCACGTACCGTAACTGATGACGGAAGGTACAACTCCTCAACGGTTAGCAGTTTAAAGAAAATTCTTTCAATATAATACGCAATTATGGACCGATAGTTGTATACTTTCAGGCTATTAGGTTTACCTCATAATAGAAGGTAAATTTTAATAGTCATTAACACAATACGTATCTACTTTCCGCTAAAAATTTAAAAATAAATTATTTTTAACAAAAAAACAAAAACCGACTTCCAAACTTAATAAATCTAAACTAAAAAGTAGAAAATAATACTTTTAAGGACTTTGTTCATTTTGAAGTCGGTGCCAGCCAAAGCAAAATAACCCTAAATAGATACATATTTGATTAATCTATCAATTTGTAATCATAATCTGGCTGGCACCGACTCCAAAATGAACAAAGTCCTTAAAAGTATTATTTTCTACTTTTTAGTTTAGATTTATTAAGTTTGGAAGTCGGTTTTTGTTTTTTTGTTAAAAATAATTTATTTGTAGTCCTGCTGCGGTGCCGAAGCGGTGGGGTAGTGGTCCAGCGCACAGAAAACCGTTTTTTTCATACAAAGCACGCGGTCCGGCAACGGTACAGGCAGGACCGTATACGCACGACAGCAGGACGGGAACGTCCCGGATGCCACATGTTCATTCTGTTGTACACTAGTGCGGTGAATAGTCATACGTAACATAGCTAATTGCATTTACGATTATCGTACGTGATTCCTCAAATTGTCCCTTTATTCAAAGATGCCAAAGATGTTACTAACACCCTGAAAAGTGAACTCAAATATAGTTAGTCGAGTTGCGACTGAAATTCTTTGTCTGTTACTATATTATGTATTACTTCATTCATTAAAACAAGTGGATTAATTTGGATAATTTCATGAGTACATTCGACTTAATCACAGATGAAGTATAATCTCGCAATCGGGAATAACTTATCTATATATAAGTTCCTATTAGGTACTAGAGATCTACCTGAAAAAAGAAAGGATAAGTCGCTAGTATCTCAATATTTGCAGAAAGCATGGAACGGAAAGAGCAGATACAAAAGCGTTATTATGTATAATTATGGAAATATGATAAAATTATCTATACATGGAATTTATTCATTTACACTAATTACTGGAATGCTCGATAGACTATCTATCTAAATTAAGTCCTGCCTACATTCCCGACAAATTCTTTTCAGTATAATTACCTAGAATATACGTATCTGCTTTAAAATCAGTATAATTAGGTATTAATTTATTCATGTTTACTTGTACAATAAATATTTTTACACTCATATTATTAATAGTACTATTTTGTGCTGCATTAATTTTTATGTTGTGATATTTCATTGATTAATTACATTTATATTTACATGTATATGTACATAACTCATAAACATTTAATTATTACTTTATATATCCGCGTGGAATGTGACAGGAGTGAAAAGAACGCTAGCCGCATTTTCCCGCTGAATAGCAATAATGCCGATTCTTTGGGCGAAAAACGAGCTCCTGTCAAGAGGAAACCAGACGATGCTATTTGTTTTGGAAGAAATGTTTTAATCGATTAAGTAAACTTTAATATTGACCTAAATAACAATTCTAATAAAGTGCTACCTCCTAAGTATATTTTCAACTACATTTGCATGAATATTAAATAATTCGTAGAACATATAATTTATATCAAACTTTTTCGCGTGCTAAAAGCTACGTAAACTAAAATAATTTATTACGGTGAAGGAGATTCTCGACTTAATGGTTCATTTAGTGACTCTGAGTGCGGTGGTAAGAGCTTAACTTTAGTTTCAACGTTAACGTGTGGTAGAAATATTATACTCTAGCATCCGAAACTGGATTGGATTTAACCCGTCTAAAATAATAGGTATAGATTAGTAATCCATCGCTTAATGGGCACTCTTCTCTGTAACAATCGATTTAGTAATCAAGCAAGCTGTCCCTGCGTTAAACTGTCATCAATCTAATTCGTTTATCTGTTACCAAGGTCGATTTTGTACATTGGAAATATTTTTAAAGTCTTTCCATTTGCTAAGATGAACGAAAAGAGCAATTCTTTAAATTATTAATAAATATTTAAGCTAATTAAATTAAGGATATCAAGTTGAAACTGTTTTATTCAAGTAAATGTACGATACTTTTATTTGAAAGCGTACATAAACTGTCTCTTCTTATTCATCCTTCGAAATAACATTAATTAAAATACTTTCTGTATATTTTTTTTACTTTTTCAGCCTGAGCTGATAAAAATGTTATTACATCAGGCCGTATGTAGGAATATTTTATATTTATTTATACTAATTTTAATTTAATAGTATATTATGTATTGTAAAATATGTATATACAATGTACGTACATTATATGTAATTGTATATAATCTACATAAAATTATTGCTAATTTCGGGAAGATGAATCCGTCTCAAAGTAATGAAATCTGTAACCTAATTAAAACTTAAGTATATGTTAACTGTACCACTCTGTGTGCAAGTGGTGTAGTTACCTCAAAAGCACTCATTACCGCTAGTGTAATGTATTATTCACACTGTGGTAAAACCGGCTAACAAAATCACTCGCAACAGGTAACTAAGATTAGTCAAAAGCTTTCAAGTTAAAAGTTTCTAAAGAAATAAATTGGTAAATCCATTAAAAGCAGTAAAATATATAGTATAATTGAATGCAGCTTGTAGCTAGTAAACAAAACATATAAACGATTAGATCGCCCAAGTTTCACAGCATATACAGAAAATATGTTGAAGTCTATTTATCTATCCCATTTTTATGAAGGGGGTGACCTCTTGTAATCAAAATTAAAGGCAGAACTCATGAAAATAAAATTGCTTACAACAGGCTAGTTGACTAAATTTGAAAAATTGCTTAATAGTGGACACTAGCACCTATTTAACACGAAAATCATTTTATTTTTTAAAAAAATCATCATTTACATTAAATATTTTGCATTTTTAAAAACCAATTTAAAATTATCTCTAAAACGCTCCGTACTGTCATGGCGTCTTGAATGACGTCACTCCCCGCGATACTAATAGTGTTTCTGTATACCGTAGTTACTATAATTTTGTTTTCTTTAATAAAAAATGAATTTCTCATATTATAAGTACTGTGTAGTACCCCAGTGTAAAAGCACAACTATAAAAACGCGAAACACGTTATTTATATACGTTCCAAACAAAAAACAAATACGGTAAAATTAAATAAAACTTGCGAGGAGAGATAATCCTAATAGTTTGTCTACAGTTTTCCGAATGTATTTTTGTGAAGATCATTTTGATATAAGTATTTACACAATGAATGTCTAAATCTAAAGCGGTTGAAGCTGTTGAAGTTTGCAGAATCTCATTTGTAAGAATTTTTAGTACTAGTAGCTGGGTACTTTATGTACTATGATATTTAAGTTCAGGTGTTTTAGTATTCTGATTTAAAATCAATTTTTTAGTTTCATATTTATATTTATTATAATAAACACAGTTGCTTTATTTTTTTGTTGCCAAATGATATGGTTAATTACATGGAGTATCATATTATCACAAGAACATAACAGTATCACAAGTGCGCATGAAACGTGGTTGTACTCCACGTAAATAAGAATGTCAAGAAGACGGGAGAAAATGGATGTATAGCAGTATAGAACGGCTATAATTGTAAAAAAAACAAAGAATTATGTCTCAATGATTCGGAAAACTGTATTAATGTTATGAAAACGAAGTGTATCAATAACCTGTTCACTTCACTGACAGCACAGATGATGTATAGCTGCAACCGGTGTTTTGCGAGGCGTGACGTCACTGGTGTTTAATGTCACGTGATTAAATAAGTAATTTTGCCGATTTTAATTTCCAAAAATATTTGTGATCTTATATTCTTTTAGTAAAAAAGTTGTTTTTTTGTTTACTACATATCATGATTAATCATTAGAAACTCTAAGCCATCCGATTCATTCTTAGTGGAAACAAGCCTACTTTCGAATTTGTCTCATTTTTTAAAGATGAAAAAGAAAGAAAGGTATTCATGTAGTATACTCAATATTTATAACATACTACTGAAAAAAATCTTAAATAACGTAACCAATTCATATCTATTTTAATTATTTATTTAAGAACATTGTTGTCCGTTGAACATAGTTGTTAGACAAAGTATATGTATTTAAGCTCAAATCCAAATTTGTTTACGTGACTCAATTAGGCGCACTTATTATCCGAAGTAAAACATCACGTAGGAAAGAAAATAGCACAATATCTCTATGCAAATATAAGGACCAACAAAAGTACCAGTTCATTTGTTTTTCAAACTTTATGGCAAATAAATTTTATTTCATTATACCCATTAGCATTTATTGGTAAAATTCAGAAGAGGTAATTTTCTTTATAAATTGAAACTTTGAAAAGAATTGAAAACACACAATTTTTACTAGGAACTTGAAAAGAATTCAAGGTTTTAGCAGTGATGTCAGTGAAATGTTATATAATATACTCGTAATACCTTAAATGTTATTTCTATGAACCTGAAAAGTCCTACTAAGTACCTATGCTTATGTTGTCTTCGTACCAATTAAATACGTTTAATTGATACGATTGATTAAGATTTGATACGAATAAAATTGAAGAATTGATGAAATTGAAGAATTGATACGAATAAAAATAAAAAAGTTATCTTCGTAAAAATTAAAGACGTTTCAGAGTTAATAAATAAAAATTATTTAAAAAATACAACATTTCATCCCCTTTTATTACATACCCCTTGAGGTATAATGTCCGAGATAAAAACTATCCTATGTTCTTCCCAGAGTCTCTTAATATCATATGTTATTTATAACACACAAAAAAAACTTTTTTTATATCACATAAGAATAATTCCATCGGAAATTTGAACCATAACATTGTTTTTAACCGACTTCATTCCTTCAAAAAGTATTCTCGCTACAACTAATTTATATAGCGCTAGTTGCTCATATTTTCTTTAATTTTAACATGAACAAGCACCTACATTCAAATTAGATAAAACGCTCTACATTGATTGCCATACAAAACCGATCTTAGTTGTGATGTTTAGTAGAAATCAATTAATTAATAGATATACAAATACAAACAAAACCGCAACATTCAACTACTTTTATATGAAGCATATTTCACGTCTGCACCAATAAACAAGTGTTACACGATTGCAATAAAATTCAGCTAGCGCGCACTGATCACCCATGCAGACCAATACACACCACTACGTAACGACTATTTGACACGTGTCCTAAATTGAACCATATTCAAATTCGAGTATATATACGATGCGTAAATACATGCAAATGTACCCATTGTGGTCTAGTCTAGTGCTCCTGTCGTTGACACAATTTCATACTAACGTGAACTTAAAATTTTGTAGTAATCATGGTCAGTATTATCCATTTTATATTTTATTCGAGGAAAGTACTTGTTTTTAAAAAGAAGTGATTATTATTATTTAATATAATAATATTTAAAAATATGCTGGGATATTAACACACAGCAAAACCTAGTTCCACTGTAAACTACGAGGCTTTTGTTATGAATACCAGATAGTTTATACACCTCCTACCGATATACGGAATAACAACATACATAATATAAAGATAAACATCAATGACTAGTGCACAAACATTCATGATAATCACACAAAGGAATGCAATTAATCGAACACGCGACCGTTAGCACAACAGCTAGGGTCACTGCAAGTTGTGCCAAATGTGTCGGCAAATATACTTATAATTCTTATCCGCTCTTATCTTATATTATTAGAATTATATAATAATAATTGGCGTTATGTGTTGAAACGACGCTTTATGCCCTTACTCGAACCACTAAACAGTTTTAACAGTAATTTTGTGAGGTACAATAATTGTATGCATTACTTTCGCTCCGTGCATCGAACAAAGGATTTCCGGGAAATTTGAAATGGATATATGATATTTCAGGATACAAACATTTATAAAGCTGCATCCAAATCCTACAAGGCCTTATATTTACCAAATTGTTAGTCATATGTAACTCACGTAGGTATTGATAGCCTGACTCGAATGTTAATAATAAAACAAATTAATGTTCTTTATTAAAACAAGATTATTATTTAATTGAGAAGACTACTAAGAGAGAGAAGACACTACTGAGAAGCAAGTTCAACGAGACGTTAGTTTGTTTTAAATACAAAGATATCGATTCGACATAAAGGGCTCTTTAAAGTTAGACGTTTTAAGTCCTCCTGCTGCGGTGTCGGAGCGGTGGAGTAGCCGCCCTGCGCACGGAAACCACTTTTTTCGTATATGGCATGCGGTCGGGCAACTGTACAGGCGGTGCCGTATACGCATGACAGCGTCCTGCTGAACGTCGTGCATGCCACGTGTTCATTCCGTTGTTCACTAGTGCGATGAATATTCATACGTAACTTAGCCAATTAAATTTACGAACTATCGAAATTATCGTAAGTGATTCATAAAATTGCCCCTTTATTCAACGAATACCAAAGATTAGTAACACCCTGAAAAGCGAACTCAGACATAGTCGAGTTTCGACTGAAATTCTTGTCTGTGACTATATGTATTACTTATTTCTACATTAAAACGAGTGAAATGATTTGGATAATTTCATGAGTACATTCGACTTAATCACAAATAAAGTATAATCTCGCAATCGGGAATAACTTATCTATATATAAGTTCGTATTAGGTACTAGAGATCTACCTGAAAAAAGAATGCATGGAACGGAAAGAGAAAATACAAAAGCGTTATTATGTATAATTATGAAAATATGATAATTTACATGGAATTTATTCATCTACACTAATTACTGGAATGCTCGATAGACTATCTATCTAAATTAAGTCCTGCCTACATTCCCGACAAATTCTCTCCAGTATTATTACCTAGAATATACGTATCTGCTTTAAAATCAGTATAATTAGGTATTAATTTATTCATGTTTACTTGTACAATAAATATTTTTACACTCATATTATTAATAGTACTATTTTGTGCTACATTAATTTTTGTTGTGATATTTCATTGATTAATTACATTTATATTTACATGTATATGTACATAACTCATAAACATTTAATTATTACTTTATATATCCGCGTGGAATGTGACAGGAGTGACAAGAACGCTAGCCGCATTTTCCCGCTGAATAGCAATAATGCCGATTCTTTGGGCGAAAAACGAGCTCCTGTCAAGAGGAAACCAGACGATGTTATTTGTTTTGGAAGAAATGTTTTAATCGATTAAGTAAACTTTAATATTGACCTAAATAACAATTCTAATAAAGTGCTACCTCCTAAGTATATTTTCAACTAAATTTGCATGAATATTAAATAATTCGTAGAACATAATATAATTTATATCAAACTTTTTCGCGTGCTAAAAGCTACGTAAACTAAAATAATTTATTACGGTCTCTCGATATTAACCTTCAAATAGTGTCACCACAAACTTTGGAAAGACTAAAATCGAACAAAGAAATTAACGGTTTATTCAGCGATTCTGATCGTTTTCCTAATGACTTTGACCAGTTAAGCTGTGGCAAATCCGGTTTTAATCTGAAATAGGTTAGGAAAATTGCCTTCTTGGCCTTTTCCAAATTCTAATTTAACCAATGTTAGAGGTGAATGGTACTTTTTTATTACTAATATTATTAAACTACTAGATATGTATTAAAATCAAGTTAGTTTTTTGTTTACTTATTTTAAAAACTTTAACGTTTCTTTAAGCTAAAATCAAATATATACTTATCGTTAATAATTAAATTATTTTTTAAAATAAATAAATAAATATTAAAGACATAATGACACACATATCTATTTAAAAGTTTTCCTTCCTTCATTTAGCACTTCTGAATACAAGATACTGGAATGTTTATAATAAATTCTGAAATAAAAATCTATTTGAAATACTTATAAAATGAATGCTTTTTAAAGCTATATTTATTTTTTAAAACAAAGGCAACTTATCAAGGAAATATATTATGTATAAGATCGAAAGAAAGTAGGCCCCTTTCAAAGCAGAGTTATTAAGATTTTAATGTTTTATTCAACACGGCGACTGTGGAAAAGCTGCCTAATAGATTTATTTACCGGTTTACAGATTTGACACAAATGTTTGAACTAAGGCGCTTATTTTCACATTTAAAGGTAATATAATAAAAAAAAAGGTAAATTTAACAGGAAACTATCATTATAATAATTTATATTATATTAAATAATTAATTAAGGCATTAAAAGGCATTAAATATTAATATTTAATGCCTTGCAGAAAAAATCATACCCCAAGAGGTGTTGAAAACCGTTAACAAACATGAGTCAAAACGTTTTTCACTAATATATTATAGTACTTAAACATACTCAATCTTTTAATACAATTTTTTTGTAATTATTCAGTATAGATGAAACTATCCTATCAAATTTTGTCGTGGGAAGAGGTCTACCCCGGGACCATGATTGCTGCAAAAATCAAAATAAATCCGCGACATAATCTGAAAAGATAGTTTCATTTATAATGTCGAATATTCGCGTAAAACTAAGAAAATATTAAATATTCAGTCCAAATAAAAGTAGAAAAATGAATCGAAATGATAATACGTAATTGGTTTTATATTTAGTATAGGTACGTGTCACGTCAAATCCCTATGTATACTATGTATGTTAATGGCAAAGTAAAAAAAAGTCATATATAGATACAATTTTAAAATATTAAATATACAGCTTTGATCTACTCTACCCTATATCCAAGGAATCTAAACAAATAAAATTACCGAAACTCGAATTTTCTAAATCAAGTTGACTATGACTTTTTATATTTCGAGTTTCAGATTTGTATCGATTATTTATATCGATATTTGATAGTTGTAAGCGAGTTAAGCGGAAAGTTAGCAAATATAGACTATCGTTCTATTAAATTCTAACTTTTATCAACTTCATACGCACGTTATTTCCATTTACTCGTAGTTCAGCACCACGTATCAATTCACGTGTACAAAGTTTCGCCTCCTATTTTAACTCCAAACGGCATAATATTCGATATCGAAACCTTGAACACATTATTCATTACTTTTAACCCAAAACTCCTTGAACTTATGAACTGAGGGGAAAGTTAACTGATTTTATGGAATTAAATGTTTAATCGACTTCAATGGTAAGGAACATTTATAAAAAAAACTTGAATCAAAAATCTTTATTGAAGCAAATTAAACAGATATTTTTGTATGTTAAAATAACATATTAAGTATGGGCTTTTTATGAGATAAAATGATTGAGATATTCATTATAATTTTTAGTATACATAAGCACGCTATGCATATTTGAATATGAAATCAAAATATTAAAATATTATGGTTCAGTGTCCCTAGAGTTGACACAATTTAACGGAGCTGTGGAGACAAATTCAAATTTGGATGAAGGCAAACAACTATATGTTTGTTGTCGGTAAACAATGACATAAAATGGATGATCAATTTAAATTTTCTCTGAATAACAAGTCATGGTGTAGACAAAATATATTTAACGTAAACGTTTCACTTTGATATTGCTTTCCGTCTTTGACAAGTTAATTTAATGTGTTTTCTCGATTTGGATTCAAGATGTAAACAACATTCAAATTTATGCACGAAGCTGCGCATATTAGAATATAACATGAAGTATCGTTGAAGTATAATATCGTTGGGTTCTAATTATGTAATTTTAGAATCTGTACTAACATAAAGAGTCTTAAAAAAATTATAGCCTAAATGTTAAAAATAGGAAAGGAATCATGAAAAAATAATACGAGCTGAATGTGTAAATTGTAATTTAAAATTATTTTTATTTATTTATATGCATGTTCTAATAAATGACATTAATTAAATACCAATTAAACACTTTCTAAAACACTGTTCATTCATTAAGTTGGTCTCTTATATTGTACTTTGTTAGTAGAGAGAAAAGTTAACTTTCGCTTGCATAACGGAACTGTCTGTATAATAAACGGCTAAACCTGGGGAATAACCATGCTGGCTTAATCCTCTAGTCGGTTAAGTAAAACTTCACCATTAGTAACTTCCACACTAGCAAGTAGAGAGCAAACTTTTGGATGCCAGCTAATGTTTCCTGTATTCGTTGTTTGCTGAACTTAATCCGGATGAATTTATTTTATCATTACGTAAGCTTTTACCCAGCCTGAGCTTTATTTGAGCCGTGATATGCTGAATAGTAATATTTAAATCCTATTACGCTAAAAAAGCGCTTAAAATATTTAAGGTACTAATAGTAAAAAATAAATGTAGCTTTTTTGTAGAATTGTTTTAAATTTTACAGCCAAAGTGACAGAAATGAAAGAAAGAAGTGAAAGAAATATTTTGCATAACATTATAAATATTGTTATTAATAATGTTAATTTTGATATCAAATATTGTTCTTTTATAATGTTAAATACTGTATGAAGTATCGAAGGTAAAGGTTATTTTGTAACTTTTAAAGTATTGGTTTTATAAAACTGAAAAATATCAGAATAATTGTGTTCTAACATTACTGTTTACTTTGTGACGCGAAGAAAACACCAATATCAACCTCTATCGATAAAGCAGAAATATTATTCAGAAGATTAGCCACTTCTCCTAAGCTATAAAATTCTTTCTTTCCTTTTACCATGTATTAAGTGAAAAACAAAACAAATGTGAAACTCCATGATGTCAATGATTCATTCGTGTTTAAGTACCAGCAGCCCTTATACTTGACACACAAATCAATTGCATCGTCTTCAGTATCTTAACGTGAAATGACATTCTAGCTTTTATAGAAAAAAATAAAAATCATTTATAACGTAACCTAAACCATACTTAAATGCATACTATTTAATTCAATTCTCTTGTTAATGGCTTCAAAGTGTACCAGTTGAGCACCGATTACTAAAATTTACTAACACTATGTGTACAGATCCTGTCTTGTCTTGGCATTATATTTATTACAATAAATATATAATGCCTAATTTAATCTTTTTAGCGTTGTTGATACATTCTTTTAAAAAGGTATACCTAACTAATAAAGCATAAATAAAGATTTAACTAATCCTCTACATCCTCATACAAGCTGAAATCCTAATTTTAAGTCTAAGGTGGAACGCTAAACTTCAACTCAGCAGAGATATTTACGAGTATATCAAAAAACCTCAGCAACAGCCTTTAATGATTACCTTCAATGTATACAAAGTATATAAAGTTCGTAGGTCCGATCCGATCCGACAAGTAATTTTAAACGACCACAGGTATTTATTGCGAAGATGACTACTGAAGAAATTGGAAAAACAATAATGAGCCAGAACTTGTAAATACTTAATATTATTTCAAGATATTTAGCTCATGAATTAATATGTTTATTTATTTATATTATATATTTTATCTTTACATCTTATTATATAAATGAGGAATTCTTGTTTATTTTATTTATTTAGTGTATCTTCGAAACGCCGATTTTAAAGTTCCTTAAGACTTAATTTATCTTCCGTAAACAAATAAATGTTATAACATTCTGTTACTATTTGTTATTATAAATAAATAAATAAATAAATAAATATGTTGGGACATTATTACAACAGCGCCATCTAGTTCCGCAGTAAGCTACGTAACGAGCTTGTGTTGTGGATACCAGATAGTTGATATACTACACATATAAATTTTAAATACATACATATTATAAATATACTACACATATAAATTTTAAATACATACATATTATAATCTATAACTGTCTATATTTTCTTTGATATTAATATATCAATACATTCTTTATTGGCAAAGATTAAATATCACGTAATCCAATCAAACCTCCATCAAGTAATTTATCAACTATGATTTAGATTAGATTAATTACCACTATATATCTTGATTGACTTAATTGGGTTTAATATATAGCTTTGTTTGCCCTACGCTTCGTATTCATTAGTATTGTATTATATTCATTGAAAGTTCTAGACTAAACAAAAAGATAAAAAAAATTGCATTTTATTGTAAAACACCCATAAAAGAAAGCATATTCATCATGAGCATTAAGAAATTGACAATTTAAAACCAAGTACAATTATTGAGTAATTTAAAATAATATCAAGCTTTAAAATCTTTATCAGAATCTGCGAGCAAACTGTAAAAAAATATTCGAAAAAAATACATTCTTTTAATATATATGTAAACATTAAAATGTATTAAATAATACCTAAACCAAAAAAAGTGCGAGAAAAATTTACTAAGCGAATTTGTTTGTTATTGAACGATAAATGAACTACACGAAATTTACATAATTCTCTTCTCTTCAGTCCACTTAATTTGGAGAAAAGGAATATTGACAACGGCAAAAAACAGAACACTTTCAATATAAAAGCAATCCAATATTGTGAAACTTCATGAGAGCCGGGAGAGCCGTCAGCTTATTGCCTTGCGCCTGTAGGTCTCCCGAGTTGGCCCACAATTCTCAGATAACAAGTTGATATCATTAGACCAATAAAAAAGTTTATAAAATTCTTGTATCTACTTTATCTCTTTGAACAAACTTACGTCTTAGTTCTACGAAACTTACATATTTTCCTTCGTTACACCTTATTGTAAGTATGAGAGTATATGATTTGCTCCAAAAGAAAATTAGCCTAGATTAATAATATCTTGTCCTAGACTAAACAATCTCAAATCTCGCTTCGCTCGATCTAGGCACTTCGTACTTTAGTGCACATGTCTCAGAGATGAGATATACCGCACAGTAAAAAGTACCCTATATTTTGACCCGGATAACCAGATCTCATCATACCTAATTTTATAAAAATCTGTCCAATTATTTTCTCGTGATGCGGTAACAGACATACAGACAGACCAAAAAATATTTAATGAACAACTCAACTCAGGTAGAATTTTATTATTTATGTATAGACAAGACAAACCGAAATTCCTTAGGTCTTCACATTAAAAAGGATAGCTCCATTTTATGTCCCACGAGAACTATATTTTCTTCTCAGTTTTATGTTGTATGTTTAGGATATAAATCATGACCCAAACATAAATTAATAATTTTCCTAATTTACATCAACCTACGTCTGCTTCTTAGTTTTATCGATGTAAAAGAATACTCTAATATAAGAGTATTAAGAAGATAATAATGTTATAAAGTCACCCTTTTTCTATTTTTTTTTACGTGACAGCTATTTGAGTAGCTACATATTAAAGTAAAAACCAATCAACTACTCTATATTTTCTATAACTATAACACGTATAATAATAACTAAAATTACGTATTATTTCGAGATAAATTGGATGTAGGGTAACTTCTGAAACTACCGATTTAATTCTGAAAATTCTCTCACTGATAGGAAGCTACATTACCGCCAAATAGAATAGGCTACTTTTTCTGCCAATGAAAATGTATTTTCTGTGTAAATGCAAAAAATTTACATGTAGTTGATTTTTTCGCATTCAATTGAATATTGTACATTAGCACAGATATAAGATAAATAATAAATTACTTTAACGGCATGAAATGACAAAATTGTCGAGAAGTAAAGCAGTTGAAGGTAAAAGCAGGCAAAAGACACTTCTTTTTTTAATAATAACTACATAACGCAACATAAAGCTACACAAAAAAATATATTAATTTATATACATATACTAACAGTACCCACAGCTTCGCCCGCTTTCATGGTTTCAAGCCCACTAGAAAAAAAAGTGACGCGTAAAAGCGAAACGAACAAACTTACATTCATATTTATAATAGTATAGATGAGCAAAATATTAAAATATGTAAGCTTGTTTGTAATAAATAGATCATTTGTAGGTCGGAACGACATAAGATACTATTAATATACTAACACTATTATATGTATGTATATATATATATATATATATATATATTAGTGGCGAAGGGTCCATACAAGACGATTCCCACCGTCTTACCTTTTAAAAATCCAATAAAGTTTTAATTATTCTACATAATATTTATTTTTTAAATTTACATGATTACTAATTAAAATAATAATTTATAGTAATAATCCTTTTTTAAAAATAACATAACGCCTACAATAAGTCAAAATCAACAAAAATGTATACTTTGCTAAAATGCGCCTTCATAGAAATGCCGCGGTAAGACGTAGTAATTCGGCTTACCTTTTCCATACGAATCGTGTTTCATTCATACTTTTGTATTGGAACATTTTCAAGTGATTTCATTCATAATTACTCAGATTTTTGGTCGCGGTTAAGACGCTCCCGAGCAGCTTATTTTGCATGTGATTGGTGGAAAGTAAAAAAACGTCACTATGATTGACCAATGACAAGCGACAAGTATTTAAACAAATTAATATGGCCGATGGCGATTCTGTTTACAAGTGCTTAGTGCATTATTTGTGTTTTTCTTTCGTTTTATTGAGTTTTTACTCGATTTTAGCGTAATAACTAATATTGATATTTTGTGTTGAGTCTGTATAGTGTATGGTTCATATATGTTTTAATTACGGTGAGTTCTATAAGCCATTATTAAATTTGCGTATTTTATTGAAGTTGGATTGTATGCAACTTTGTTTTCGAAACTTGCTTAAGTCAAGTAATTTGTAATAAAACTTTCTATTGAAATTGTGTGTAAGTGCTAAATTAGAATAATATTGTGTTTGTTTTCATTTATGTTGCAGTGAAAATGTTTTTAAGTTATTTTATATGCGTTTCCTTGACAAAATTATTTTACGCGTATTAGCTTAAACAGTTTATTCGGACTGGAAGGAAATATCAAGTAATGCTGTAGGATATTGTAATTAAATTTTAAAACCAGTAAAATCATCTTCATATTTCAAAATTTTAATTTAACTTTGATAAATAAAAAATAAATCAATCTCTTCAATAAAATAGCAAACGAACTACGAAGTTTTTCAAACACTTGTCACTAGATGGCATTGAGTTTACGTAGTAATAATAACGCAATGCTAGATGGCGATATTTATTAAAATAATGATTTAATATATTAATGTAAAATTAACAGAAGGGAAAAACGAATATTTAAATCTCACTAAATTATGTTTAGGTTGAAATTAATTATATTTATAATGAATACAAAATAAAATAATGCGGCCTTAAATCAAATCGCCGTACTTTCACTTTTTAAATGATGCGTAATGATTTCTCATAGATGGCGTCATTAATATTTTTATATTATTTTAGTAAATATTAAATATATTGACTATTTTGCTATAACTTTACATAAATTAAAAAAATAAACAATGACATAAGACTTTATGAACACTTTTTTACTTTTTAATTATTACGAAAAAAAATCTTCACTACAACATAACGGATACTTACGAGGTACTAGTACCTGTACTACTAGGTACTTTTGCATCGCATGTATTTATTTAGTTTTTGTCATTTTTTTGGACAGCTTACCTCTGCTAAAATTTCACCCTTCGCCACTGATATATATATATATATATATATATATATATATATATATATATATATATACATAGTAGTATAATAAGCCACGATATATTGGTCTAAGATTTATAAACGCAAGAGCATTTTATTAAATTCTGAATGTAACCAGAAAAAGCTGGTCTGTATTTTCGGAAAATAATATTTTTTAATTTCTTTGCAGTTCAATTCGGAATTATTCACCATACAATGTGTTATAAAATGTATTTAATCCAGTTGGCGCCGTTACAGATATCAGGACAAACGCAGTGGCGGCTAAGTTAATCCGAATTAAGTTCTCCAATATGGATGCCGTAATCCTGAAAATTGTTTCACCTTTTTAACTTAATAATATACGTTAATTTAATTAATTTCATCGTAAACGGATACTACTTGTTCTTGTTATTTGCTTAGGAGATCAATAGTAAAAGTTCTACATTCCTGTGAGTCAATATTTATAAGTAACTATTATGTTTTAATTTTTGCATAAAACATTAAATATTTTTTTCAGTAAGAAGAATGTATTTTTAAGGAAATAAAGGACGTATTACAATCAGGTGTACTAAGTATGTGTACATATATTTAAATATAGGTAGAAATAAATGAAAAGGTATTACCCGACAATCGGCATGTCAATTCACTTCTTACATTGTTCTTTTTTCAAGCAATTTAGGTAAGACGAACCCTTATTTGATCCGAACGCAAGAGTATCGACTTGACGTAATATTTTTCTTATTCTATCAAGCATGTACCATCTGGCAAATTGAAACAATCTTCTATTAAATAAAAGTAACATGAGAAGTCAATAATATAAAGTTAAATCTCACGAGAAAATTATTTTCCACTCAGACCCAATGACATAACGTAATTCCTAAAAAAATATCCTAAAAGGATTCAAGATAGAAAATAATATGAAATAACTAGTGTTGTTTACAGTTTCATCTCATATTTAGTTCTTTTAATGGTTAATTAAAACCAAATGTGAATAACTATTATATTTTGATGTTAAAATCAAAGTGTCTGGCTGTAAGTAAAAAGTTCGTTTTATTTTGTATTTAGGTATACAAATAAAACATACAAAAAATTCTAGTGTAATTAACTTAATCATTATTTAATTATACGAAAAAAAATTCTAAGAGCTTTAAAGCAAACGTAAATTCTACCTATATAGTACAGCATAATATACTTGAAATATTTCAATTATTATTGCTCTTAAGAATATAAATTAAAATTTTAACACTTTTGTGAATGTACTTCACAGGCATCTGTCGAAGATACGTTTAATTTTCCTATAGATTTATAGCAGTCATTAAACGATGTCGGATTTTGGCTTTTATAAAAATGTTAAAAAACTATAAATGTAAAAAAATGAAAAAATTCAAGAAGAAACAATTAGGAATGATTATAAATTAAATAATTTGAAAGTTTTATCTACAGGTTTAATACGTTATCTTCCTAGTTAAAGACTTAGACGCGAGGGCAATTAGGATGTAGCTTTTACATTAAGTGTCTTTAAAAGTATTTAAATGTTTAATTATAACTAGTTAGACTCACGGATATGCAGGAGTGCTTAAGTAACTAGTTGCGAAACTTGCTTGCAAGTAGCAGGTACTTATGTTAAAAATGAACACACATGTATGAAATCAAAGACATTTACTGGCTGTACTTTAGACAACGCTTTACCAAATCATCACTATCATCTTCAAGTTTTGTAAAAATTACGGCTAACTAAAATTCAATACAGTTAAAATTATATATTCTTGTGAATTTAGACCAGAAGTGAGCTTATTTTTAAAAACACAAGCATACTAATTTGACCTCAATTTATTGTAAGTATCTGAAAACGCTAAAACACAAAGTAACCAAAAAGACAGCTAATCTACCAACAATGATATTTTAAAATATAAACCGACAGAGTAACGACCTAACAATGCTACCATGATAAGTGTCATGACACAACTACCCCCCGATGCCCGTTATACATCGACTTTTATAGATTTCTCCCCACTCTAACATCCTCTTTCCTATTCATCTTCCACACGGCCTTTCCTGACAGAAGACCGTCCTCGGGCTTCTTCACATTCTAACCTTGGAGTTCAGATAGAACCTCGACATCGAAAAGCAGAATGACGCCAAGCTATAGACATGACACTCTCATCATTGCTGCCGTATAAACAATAAAATCTCCAGACAGAAAAAAAACAAAGTGCATTTCTAAAAATTGCTTGTCTATATTAAGGTTTTAATTCGATTCATTCGTGGTCTAAGCTCACCTAGCATAACCTAAGCACAATGGATGTGAAACAAACAGATATCTGTACCAATTACCCGGGGCAGGACCCGTCGGGGGAGTGCGCCCTCACGACTCGCCAGAGAACCATGTCATAGCTTTGCGTGTGTAAATCAGTACCTATAAAAGCATGTTTCAACCCAACCTCACCACAAATATACGTTACCTAGCATAACCTAAGCACAGTGGATGTAAAACAAACAGATATCTGTACCAATTACCCGGGGCAGGACCCGTCGGGGGAGTGCACCCTCACGACTCGCCAGAGAACCATGTCATAGCTTTGCGTGTGTAAATCGGTACCTATAAAAGCGTGTTTCAATCCAACCTACCCCCAAATATACGTTTAATGTTTGCTGCAAAAACATATGCAACGGTCAACGACCAACTCATAGTATGATCACAGCTCCAGGACGACATGTCTGAGTAACCTCCAAGACACTGTCCGAGCTCACACACATTAATCTTAAGCTACACAAGGTATGTTCCATATACTAGGATCGCATGTCCGAGCGCACTCCAAGACAGCATCCAATAATATGAAACCGTACCCCACTTAAAGTGCATCTGTCGGCCAGGATAGCATATCCGAGTACAAAGACCTGCGAGACATGCCATCCCCAACCGCAAGATACCACTTCCCTTGAATGTGTCAACCCCAATGAGAAAACACAAAATAAGCATCTTTTACGTACACAGTAAAAAATAAAATAAAAATTTTACAGTTAACATTTCTACAAAGGCCTGGCATAAAGCACAGCACCTACTATAACACAGATCACGACTACCGCCACGCTCATGACGAGGACTATAACTACATCGGCGACTTTCACTACGATCTCGCTGGTTGTCTGACATAACAATTAAATTTTCTAATTTAGGCCTGACAAGCAAAACAAAACTAAACTAAACACAGCGACTAACAAAAAACACGAATCACCAAAATCAATGAAAATTCACCAAAATCACGGCACCCTCTGAAAAA
Organism: Boloria euphrosyne; assembly: GCA_951802675.2. Classification (NCBI taxonomy): domain Eukaryota; kingdom Metazoa; phylum Arthropoda; class Insecta; order Lepidoptera; family Nymphalidae; genus Boloria; species Boloria euphrosyne. Next base: position 3,900,648 of record OX637879.1, on the reverse strand, counting down.
ACTTTTAAACATACAACCAACAAATACATACTACACGCTAACAAAAGTTGTGGGCGAAACAGGACCTATCCCACTTCTGATCTTGTGAATTTAGACCAGAAGTGAGCTTTCTTTTAAAAAAGCAAGCTTACAAAATCGACCTCAATTTATTGTAAGTATCTGAAAACGCTAAAACACAATTAAAGTAACCAAAAAGACAGCTAATCTACCAACAATGATATTTTAAAATATAAACCGACAGAGTAACGACCTAACAATGCTACCATGATAAGTGTCATGACACAACTACCCCCCGATGCCCGTTATACATCGACTTTTATAGATTTCTCCCCACTCTAACATCCTCTTTCCTATTCATCTTCCACAATATATTAAAGGAGCGATATTTGTATATGTGGTATATATGTTCTATATGTTGTATTTTATACAAATTTGTAATAACGAATGAAATGGCTTTGACGATTTCGATGAAATTTGCAATATAAGGGCTTATGAGTGCTGGAAAAATTAGTTTCCTCCGTATATTCACGCATAAAGATTTAATATAGTATGTAATTTCGCCACCACCACCGCGCCGCCTTCTAAATAGCTTAATAGCTTTAAGCGTTGGCCTTATACGTCTAAGGTTCATAGTATCTGTTGTAATTTTTAGAGTATTAAAAGAGCTATTCTTTTATATTTATAAACTTTACCTTTTACTGTATCTCGAAAACGGCTTTCATTATTTAAATTAAAGTCTTTACATATGTTATGCTTTTTAAGTTAATTATACTATTACTAATACTAATACTTATTAGTGATCTTTAAAATCAAGCAATTTTATATCTTTGTTGAAAACAATATATTGTGGAATATGAACAGAAAAGAGGATGTTGGAGTGGGGAAAAAACTATAAAAGTTGATGCATAACTGGCATCGGGGGGTAGTTGTATCTGGACGCTTGTCGTGGTAGCATTGTTAGGTCGTTACTCTGTTGGTTTATTTCTTTAAAATATCATTGTTGGTTGCTTAGTTGTCTTTTTGGTTAGTTTAATTGTGTTTTAGCGTTTTCAGATACTTACAATGAAGTGAGGTCGATTTAGTAAGCTTGTTTTTTTTTAAAAGAAAGCTCACTTCTGGTCTAAATTCACAAGATCAGAAGTGGGATAGGTCCTGTTTCGCCCACTACTTTTGATAGCGTGTGGTATTTGTTGGTTGTTTTTGTTTAAAAGTTTTATCGGAGGGTACCGTGATTTTGGTTTATTTTCATTGATTTTAGTGATTCGTGTTTTGTGTTGGTCGCTGTGTATAGTTTAGTTTTGTTTTACTTGTCAGGCTTAAATTAGAAAATGAAATTACTTTTACGGTTATTTTTAGATCGAATTTTTATTATGTTGTAATGTCAGACAACCAGCGAGATCGTAGTGAAATGTCGCCGATGTAGTTGTAGTCCTCGTCATGAGCATTGCAATAGTGTGATAGTAGGTGCCACGCCTTTTGCCGGGCCTTTATAGAAATGTTAACTGTAAAAATTTTATTTTATTTTTTTTACTGTTTATGTAAAAGATGCTGATTTTGTGTTTTCGCATTGGGGTTGACACATTCAAGGGAAGATGTATCTTGCGGTTGGGGATGGCATGTCTCGCAGGTCTTTGTACTCGGATATGCTGTCCTGGCCGACAGATGCACTTTAAGTGGGGTACGGTTTCATATTATTGGATGCTGTCTTGGAGTGCGCTCAGACATGCGATCCTAGTATATGAAACATACCTTGTGTAGCTTAAGATTAATGTGTGTGAGCTTGGACAGTATCTTGGAGGTTACTCAGACATGTCGTCCTGGAGCAGTGATCATACTAAGAGTTGACCGTTGCATATGTTTTTGCAGCAAACATTAAACGTATATTTGGGGGTAGGTTGGATTGAAACACGCTTTTATAGGTACTGATTTACACACGCAAAGCTATGACATGGTTCTCTGGTGAGTCGTGAGGGTGCACTTCCCCGACGGGTCCTGCCCCGGGTAATTGGTACAGATATCTGTTTGTTTTACATCCTTTGTGCTTAGGTTATGCTAGGTGACGTATATTTGTGGTTAGGTTGGGTTGAAACATGCTTTTATAGGTACTGATTTACACACGCAAAGCTATGACATGGTTCTCTGGCGAGTCGTGAGGGCGCACTCCCCCGACGGGTCCTGCCCCGGGTAATTGGTACAGATATCTGTTTGTTTCACATCCATTGTGCTTAGGTTATGCTAGGTGAGCTTAGACCACGAATGAATCAAATTAAAACCTTAATATAGACAAGCAATTTTTAGAAATGCACTTTGTGTTTTTTTTTTCTGTCTGGAGATTTTATTGTTTATACGGCAGCAATGATGAGTGTGATGTCTATAGCTCGTGGCGTCACTCAGGTTTTCGATGTCGAGGTTCTGAACCCCAAGGTTAGAAGATGAGGGAGCCCGAGGACGGTCTCCTGTCAGGAAAGGCCGTGTGGAATATGAACAGAAAAGAGGATGTTGGAGTGGGGAAAAAACTATAAAAGTTGATGCATAACTGGCATCGGGGGGTAGTTGTATCTGGACGCTTGTCGTGGTAGCATTGTTAGGTCGTTACTCTGTTGGTTTATTTCTTTAAAATATCATTGTTGGTTGCTTAGTTGTCTTTTTGGTTAGTTTAATTGTGTTTTAGCGTTTTCAGATACTTACAATGAAGTGAGGTCGATTTAGTAAGCTTGTTTTTTTTTAAAAGAAAGCTCACTTCTGGTCTAAATTCACAAGAATATATAATGCGTAGAAAATAACGATCTAGCAAAACATTAAAAATATACCATAAATAATTTATTTTTCTTGTTATCTGTCTTTAATTTCTTTTATTTAATTTATATAGCAATGTTTTCTTTTCATGGTTCAGTAAGATACAATTATAGGAAAAGAATAAAATACTTCTCTCTATAAATATCCTAAAGCGATCCAAGCCTCGAATGAGAAGATAATTTTTACCCCGAAGATAGCACCTGTGATCGGGGACTAGGAAGTGAGTTAATAAAAACATAATCGACTTTGCCCCTTTTATGTAGACCCAAAATGCTACTATTTCTTACAAAAGTTAGTTAAATGTTTGTTGTTATTCGTGTATATTTTTGACTCTAACTAATACTTTAATTGTGTTTGTTTTAATTTGAATCGATTAAAGCAACTCCTTATTTTGAAAACGGTTGGAAATGAATAACTACTAGATCTAGTTCTGCATTTGATTTAAATTGCATTTTATTAGAAGAATTCCTAAATGACCTATTTTTATTTAATGTATATCAACTCACTGTTCCCTTACTACGTGGGGAAAGGAAAAAGATCTAACTAAAAACAACAAAGGCACATATTTTACTGATACTTTATTTGATACACATGTGACCTTATGTTGTAATGTATTATATATGTATCTCTATCACTGTATAGGAAAATGAATGAAGCTTTTATTCCATCCTTATTTCTATTTTATTTCTTATACTAGCGATTCACCCTCGCTCCGCTCGGGCTCGTCCCTAGATACGTTTTGAAGGTTAGCATAGATTTCTCAGAAATGAGATATTTTCTTGCAGTAAAAAGTATCCCAACCCGAATAACCAGCTATCACCACACCAAATTTCATCAAAATCCGTTCAATACTTTTCGGTCACAGACAGACAGAGAAAAAATCTAAAAACAATAGATTCGGCCTCTCTATCATTAATAATGACTAATTCAATAAGAATTTCCAAAAACTATTCGATGTACAGATTCAACTAAGTTAGAATTTGATTTATATGTATTAGATTAGATTTTATGTTTAACATAAATGAAATAATGAGCATCGTTAAAATTTATCACTTTGAAATGTTAGCTCCTTGTTCTCTTCATAAGATATTAAATAATGAATGGCATGAAGGGTTTTGATTTTGTTAAATTTCATCCACCACCAAGGTTCCAATTAATTGATACCTTATTCTATTTTATGTAACGTTATCGTAAAGGTTTAAAAGGATAATAATTAACTTGAGTAGTTCTTTGTTTAAACCTTTGTTTTGTAAAGATTATTGTAAGCAGACTATTATTATTATAAGTTTCTGAATTAGTATTCACTAAGTATTTGGGTTTTAGATACTAGAAACTAAACAAAAATTAACATTTTTAAATCATTTTGTACAAAATGTTGTAAGTTAAAATGAAGTATGATTACAATCGAACGTCAAGTAACAAATAAAGTAGTAAAGTTTTTTGAATAATCATCCGAAGAATTACAAGGATCGGTGTCAGATCGTTAAATGTCAACGTTTAACATTGCAGATGTTAGCAAAAATTCTTGAAAAACTTACATTCAAAACAAAAATATTTAAAATTAAATTAAATCCTTCGTAATTAGTAAAATGAATAATGTATAACACGCTATTTTTGAAACATATAGTCGGCCAAAGGACGTGACAGGACAGCCCAAGCTGCCATACACTCGCTTGGGAATGTATGTGTTTTTAGTATTGTCACGTCCGTTAGCCGACTATATGTTTCATAGACTTTACTACTCGTATAAATGAGAAAGTTTGTCTACTCCTTGTGTTCCTATGTGTGTAACTCTATCCTACTTAACAGCTAAACCAAATTGGATAGAATTTCATACCCAATGTAAAAGAGGTAAGTCGCTGACTTTAGTAAAAATCACTTTATGACATAGAAAGCTCTCGACTTGATAAAAATATATTTTATAAGTGAAAAATTTTAACCAAATGCCAGTTATTAGAAGAGCAGCCAGCGTACGACGTAATAAATTTCCCCGCCGTTAATATAACGGGGAGTGATTGAATGTTAACGTGAGTGATGGATCAAGCCTGGACCCTCGTCACGTTCGCGTCACGTCAGCGCATCGTGAGACTAGAGCATGCACTTCCTTTTACCATGCTTTTTACTAAATTAGAAACGTGATCAAATATGAAAGATAATGATTATTTAAAACATTATTATATTATTATTTTATAGTTAAATTATTTAATAATAATCAATGTTCATGATTATTAAGTGTTTAATAATTATAATGTTCTGTCTACTATTACACAGATACACGAACAATATTTAATACTTTATTGCTTGATGTATAGGGGACGGACGGGCAAGACGGAGAGGGCGGGCAAAATGAATAATCCTTTCAAATCGCTGGTCGATCGGTAGAAATATTTTAGACTACCATCTATCATTCCATTATATAACTACTCGCACCATACCATACATACATCGGCCTCACATACTTGTGGCATTTTTTTTTTATAAATATTGAAATTTAGGAAAAAAAATTCAAATTTTTAACCGTAAGTATACAGAGATTATTTTAATTTGGTAAGGACGAGGCAAATATTTTTTTTTAAAATGGAATATATAATTAATGAACATGAAATAATCAAGTTATTTTTTTATTTTTATCGCTGTAGTTTGTAATAATTTAAGGTTATGTTATAAAACTACCAGACGGGCAAAACGGAACCGGGCAAAACGGATACTTTCTGTTTTTGAAGTTATACTTCTTTTGGCGCGTTAGGGAAAAATGCTGAGAGTAAATTCGGTAGTCAGTTCGAAAGAGTACATGAGGACGTAAATCTCAACAGTCAGAAATCTTAACTAGCTCTTCTATAATCACCACTCAAAGACAAAAAAAGATACTGCAGCTCCAAAAAGAAAAGCTCCAATCGATGCTCCAGGTCCATCCGGTGTCAAAAGACAACAACAAACAAAAAAAGCCTCAGGAAAGTCTATGACATCGTACCTGTGCACCGTATGCAAAGAAAAATATGTTGACCCGCCGAGAGAAGATTGGATTCAATGTGGGACCTGCCAAAAGTGGACACATGCAGCCTGTTCTTCATATTCGGGACGTGGTTCATATTTTTGCGACGATTGTTTCGATTAATAGCGTTTTCTAATCAGTATTCGTTTTGCCCGACCTGAGTATTCGTTTTGCCCGCCCTGGTAGGGCAAAACGGATAATATGGATTATTTTTTCTTTTTCAATTTTGTAGAAGAATTTCTTTATTTTTATTTCTATTTAACTTTAATTATAAACGTCAATTACACAAAGAAGTATTTGCCAAAACTAAGAATAAATATGATTATAATAGATATTTTTAATTTTATTTTTAACCGACTTCAAAAAAAGGAGGAGGTTATCAATTCGTCGGGGACTTTTTTTTTTTTTTTTTTTTTTTTTTCTATGTATGTTCCCCGATTACTCGACGATGGCTGGACCGATTTGGAAAATTCTTTTTTTGTTTGAAAGGGTATAGTTTCTAGTTGGTCCCATAGTCACCAAGTCACGATCTGATGATGGGATCCCAGGGAAATCGAAGACAACTCTCAAATTTTATAGGCACTTATTACGTTTTTCATATATTTTCTAAAGCTGTTCAAGTATTTGCGTCTGATAATCATCATCTCCTGTGGTTGAGCTAATGATGGAAGGTACAACTCCTCAACGGTTAGGAGTTAAAAGAAAATTCTTTCAATATTATACGTAATTATAGACCGATAGTTAAATTCTTTCAGGCTCTTATTAACCGACTCTAAAAAAAGGAGGAGGTTCTCAATTCGTTGGGGACTTTTTTTTATGTATGTTCCCCATTACTCGAAGATGGCTGGACCGATTTGGAAAATTCTTTTTTGTACATAAACAAAATAAGTATCTACTTTCCGCTAAAAATTTGAAAATAAATTATTTTTAACAAAAAACAAAAACCGACTTCAAAACTAAACAAATCTAAACTAAAAAGTAGAAAATAATACTTTTAAGAACTTCGTTAATTTAGAAGTCGGTGCCAGCCAAAGCAAAATAACCTTAAATAGACACATAAGTATTCGATTAATCTATATCTATAATATTTGTAAACATAATCAAAATACCGTTCGAAAGTTCCTTGCAAAGGCAAGATAAGTCTATCCGTCCTGGCTGGCACCGACTTCTAAATTAACGAAGTTCTTAAAAGTATTATTTTCTACTTTTTAGTTTAGATTTGTTAAATTAACATATCCCTCTTGCCCGTCCTTCATATACAGATCAAGCAATAAAGTATCAAATATAGTTTTTTCATAGCTCGGTCACTGCAAGAAATCCAAACGAAGGTTTTATGAAAAAAAACTTAGAGAGAACCAATTTTCTAATAAAACCTTAGCAAATCCCATTCCATAAATATCAATATTACTTTCCTTAAACATGTCATTTTGTTTTTATTTATGTACTATACAGCTGTAGGATTCTGTAGCATTAACTTAAACTCATTATTCTTAAGTATCTGCTTACGCCAAGCACAGGCACGTGAGAAATATTGCATTTATTTTCCTCTTGTTATTGAATTTTAAACCCTTTTGCTCAAAAAATAAGAATTCTAATTGTACCAACTTCAAGTTCGCCGTTCAGAATTAATACATTACAATCGCAATTTACTTAGCATCTTTTAATGATGGCGGTTAAAGCGTTTTTAAGAGCCTCCGTTAATTATTTGTTTCTGTGCGTTTCATAATTCTGTAAGAGCTTAACGTTGGGAGCATTTGTACCTTAACCTTAACCGTTAGATAGGTCTACAATTAAAAATTAATTTTTACTCACTCTTTTTGAGTATTTTATTACTTTTGCATACATACATATGTTAAGATCTATTACTCGTAGTATTTACAACCATCTTTTCATAAATTAATTTTTACACTACATTTTTGTTGCAAATATAAATAAAAAATAATTGAAAAACTTAAATGTATATATTTATTTTTTTGTTTTGGGTGACTTACCTCTTTAAGAGATTTCTAACAGAAATCCTTTAGTGTGAGAAGAAAATAATGGAGGACATTATTGTATATAACAAAGAAACTATATGGATTGATTGAGATAATGTTCTTTTAGGCGAGTTTTAAACACTTTTAATGATGGATTGTTGTTTATAATATCATCAGGAAGAGAGTTCCAGAGTTTTGCTGCTTGAACTTTGAAAGTCTTCTCGTAAAAATAGTATTGTAGTTGGGTATGATAAAACTTTTTAGCCTAACACATGACTGCGCAGGTCTATAGCTGGGGATATAAAACGCTCGCGTAACTACCTGGGTGAAGAATTATGTAAAATAGAATATAGGGTCGTAAGTATACGCATATTCCGGTGAAGACGAATAGAGCCACTTCAATTGAAAACGGTAATCGTTAACGTGATACAGTTTATGTAAACCATAAATGAAACGTATGCATAAATTTTGAAGTCTGTTTAATTTATTGAAAAGCTCCTCGATAGCACTTAGTAGCAAACGTCGGCATAATCTAAAAGTGGAAGTAGTAAGGATTACATAGGATAGGTACAGGTATAGGATTATAGGAAGGAAATTTTGAAGTCGTTTTAAAGAATGAAGCGTGTAAAGCAAGCGTCTACTAATCTCATTTACGTGTGCCGACCAATACAGATGGCAGTCCATTATAATCAAACCCAGATTTTTTGTCTTTTCGGTGAAATTTACTGTCGTACCCTTGTTAGTGGTGTAAGGCAAGTTATGGAAATTCACTTTATTCCGTAATTATCTGCTACCAATAATCATAGCTTGAGACTTGTTAGAGTTAATAAGTAATCCAAAAGCAGTAGCCCAGTCACGGATTCGCTCCAGATCTAAATTAATGTTGTTGATTTCAGTTGAAAGTTCATTAATCGAGGCGTGACAACTGCAGGTCTTCAGTGTAAAGATGGTAGGAAGATGAAATATCAACTATCTGGTATCCGTAACACAAGCACGTAACCTAGCTTCCCACTCAACTAGATGGCGCTAATGTAATAATGTCCCAACATATGAAAAAAAATGAAAGATTACATAGCATTGTCTCAAATAAATGAATCATAATGTCTGCTCCTTTAACATAATTCGAACTTAATACTAAGACAAAGTATAAAATATTATATGAAATAAATAAAATTGGTACTATAAATTCTTAGAGAATTTATACATAACATTAAATATGTAATTTATTACAATTTCCTTCGTCTCGTTTTTTCCAATAAGCCCAAGTTTTTCATGAGAGAATCAAGAAAAATAAAAGGTTTTTATTTGATTCGTATATATTTGTACTGGGCTGGGTAAGCAGAAATAACGGGAGCTTACAACGCCGCTTTTTTAACTAAGTTGAACTACGAGTATATACCATATTACTACCCTGAAATGGACGTAAAAATAACGAAAATTAATGTTATAAAATGGGCGTATTTACAACATAACGATTTTCTCATGGAAAATAAACAGTAGAAAATAAAATGTAAACGTAAACAAAAGCTTTTTTAAAAACACAAACAAAACTTCAGACACGTCTATAGTTATTAAATTACTGATAGTGAAAAGCTGTTAAAGCTTGGATAGTTATAATAAAAATAATGGATGGTTATAATCTATAAATATACAGATACATATTAAATTTCAGTGTATGTAATAGTGATATAATTTTAGGTACTCGCACTTAACAATATATTTTTTTATTTTATATTATAGCTTATTATTATATTGTGGAAGATGAACAGAAAAGAGGATGTTGGAGTGGGAAGAAAACTATAAAAGTCGATGCATAACCGGTATCGGGGGGTAGTTGCGTTTTGACACTTATCGAGGTAAAATAGTTAGGTCGTTACTCTGTTAGCTTATTTTTTTAAATATCATTGTTGGTAGCTTAGTTGTCTTTTTTGTTAGTTCAATTGTGTTTTAGCGTTTTCAGTTTTTAAAATAAATTGAAGTCGATTTAGTAAGCTTGTTTTTTAAAAAAAACTCACTTCTGGTCTAAATTCACAAAAATATATATTTAATTTAAGAAAAAATATAAGGATTCCGGTCAGAAAATTACGTACATAGGAACGGACCCAACTCCCAAGTGAAGCGAGGGAAATTGCTAGTACCTAATAATAATTATAATAAACACTTTGTTGCATACCACACAAAATATACATTATGAGAAATAATAAATACATAAATATTATAAAGAAAAACATAAAGAAGTGCACAGCCATTGAATACCTAAATGTTTTAGGTCAAGCCATTATGATTTTTAAAATAATTGATTTTTGAAAATATCCTACTAATATTATAAATGCGAAAGTTTGTGAGTATGGATGTTTGTTACTCTTTCACGCAAATACTACTGAACCGATTACGATGAAATTTGGTATGTAGGTAGCTGAAGACCCAGAATAACATATAGGCTACTTTTGTATCTCGGAGTTCCCGCGGGATTGACTCCTAATATTTAAAAAATTAACGCGGGCGAAGCCGCGCGTACTGCTAGTATTAAATAAAAAAAAACTTGTTAACAACATTAACAACAATAATAATTCAACCTAATTATTATATTATATGTAAACATCATTTAGTTTCATTTTAGTATATTCAAAGTCAAATGTTGCTGTATGAACTACAAACTATTTGACGTGAGCTAATGTCAATTAAGTACATCGTTGAAAACAGAACTTACAAATAAAACATCAAAGGTTAAGGCATATGCTCGAGAAACAATTCTGGGTGATTCATGTTTCAACCTTCGATAGCACATTGGGGAGTTTCCGACCAATGAAGTTGTAGTTTTGTTAATATAAATTAAGTACCTATTGAGATCATTGCGTTTCTTAACGTGATGAGGCTTAGTAAGTAATTTTTACCGTTAAATAACGAAATATTCGTACAAAAATAATGTAATTTATTATTTTATAGTAATTTGTTTGGAAAATAATGAATAATATTATAAATTTAAAACAGAATGCAATTCTTTGCATTATAACTTGTACATTACCCGTTACATTATTACTACAAAGGCAGTTTATTATTATAGTTATCATCATAAATATCAAGGTAGTTTTTTTAAGGTAGCTTATAGTCGATTAGTCAGGCATAAAATGTATGTGGCCTACTGTTTTTTTTTTTTTTATTTTTTTAATGCTAATAACACCTATTAATTACATTTAACCATTTCTAGATAAAAAATTCCACATAGGTATATCTAAGTGACATTAGAAGTGATTTAATTGGAAAACTAAAAATAACTTTCTATTTAAAGAAAGCTTCACGACTTCACATACTTGCGAGTCATTGAGCCAATCTAATTCAGGTTCCATTACAGTAACATTCTTGAAACAGAATGAGTTTACTATTTTGTAACTTTGTGAGAAAGTGGTAACTAGTTGACACTATCCAACTAATCCAAAATCCCGGGTTCGATCCCAGCTGATAAACAAAATATAATAGGTATTAATTATAATGTAATGGATATACTTTTTATCGTTTCATATAATAAATCCCTTCCACATGAGTCTTATTACGGCCTTTGTCGATATTTATTGGCTTTCCTTCACATACTCTTAATTACAAAGAAATGGCATAAAAGAAATGATAAAATAAATAGCTCTACTCGTAAACCAATAATGAGGTGTACCAAAAAACCTTAATGAGAAATCGCTTTTCTGCTAAAAGGGTCTTAAGTAATTTGCTGAACAAAATTAAGTGAAATACTGATGTTACATCAGAAATCTTTCAATTTACGAATATTTATTAAGCAAATTCCATCAGAGTACTTAAAATGCGTTTTTACTTATTTATTTATTTTTGAATGTAACGTTATTATAAAATTATGGATATTAAATATTAATGTTAACATAATTTACATAATATTTATTCAGCTCTTTTTCGTCTCATCGCTGGACATGGGCTTCCCTTTAATACGAGGGTAATCACGTCATAGTTCACCACACTAGCGAAGTGCGTGTTGGTGTACTTCCCATGTATTTTTGTAAAGGTTGCTAGGTTCTCGCACATATAAATTGAATCGTACATGATAATATCATTGGTGCGAGACCGGATTTGAACCAGCTTCTCTCGGTTACCCAAGCGAGCGCGTTACTACTGGACTACCACTTTCTATATAGTAATACTAATATCCTTTTTAAAGTAACGAATAATACTTAATAAGACCTATTCAAATTAATAGATTTTTGTAGGCACCTCATAACTACTAGTGTATCAAAAGCACAGCTTATACTAAATAATATTTAACAGATTATTAATGTATTTATTCTTAGAGTGAATTTGAGAGCAAAGACATGATGCAACTTAAGAATTGTACCAGTTTTAGGAATAAGAATAAAGGCTTGTATATATAGTATATACACTGTTTTCCGCTAAACATATTTTAGCCGAACGCCTGAACAAAAATTATGTATAGCCGCGATCGACCATAAATAATTTCATTATGAAGGCACTTGTTGCTCAACACCTCTGTATCGCTTATATTATTGTTAATTTACATAAACAAGAAATTTACATAATCCTTGCTACTAATAATTGAGGATTGTATCACGTGAGAAGTTATTGCTTTTCTTATTTTCAAAGATTTTGATTCTAATTGATTATTATTTTATAACAGTCATAATTGAATCAAAATGGGCTAGTGAAGAAACACTACATGAAATAAGAAAAATATTTTCAATTATAGATAGCAATAATTTCGATGTTGCCTGTCACCGTGTCTCATTCTGTGATATTTTATTATTTACATATCATCTGTTCTTATTGATTTTTTTGTAACCATACAGGCACAGTATTGCTTAATTTTTTTTATTATAAGAAATGTAAAATTTCAAAGCCGATTAATTAATTATCAAAGAAGTTAGATAAAACTATTATTTTTAAGAAACACAACTTTTGATACTGAATTAATGGAATAGTGGAATATTTTTCGACGAAATTAAAATTCGAAAATGAATATAGTATCTGTACCTATATTTAGTGCTCATAAAAAACTTATGAGTGTTATATATAAGAATAATATGATAACTTAAATCATCAGGGAATCTAATATTAAACAATTAGTGTATAACACAAATTATTTCCTTAAAATTTATTCTACAACTCAGCATACTGTTTTAACTCTCAGCTTCTTAATTAATCTTACCGAAAATAGTTCCCGAGATAATTCGACGTCGCTACGAAAACTTGAACATGGATTACAAGTTCTGAGAAGATGGTACCGACTTCCTTAATAGCACAAAGTCTTCTTAATAAAACAAGTGTTGTGGATAAACTTAAACATATTTTAAGTTTTCGTTTTTATATTTTAACTTATTTAACCTACTTTCGAACCTTCTGAGTTATATAAACGATGACTGGAGTACAAGCATTCGTGCTCATCATAGGCGTAAATGCCCCACCGGGGCTAGAACCCGTAACTGCTGGCACTGCAACCTAGCCCTACAAAATTATCGTATTGTTCCTTTATAAAATCGAACTTATTATACTTATATTTAAAAAATAAATAATAAAAAATTATTTATTATACTTATATTAAAAAAAATACACGTAAATTCATGGTATCTATATCATTTCATTGATAAATAATCTTTACACTTTCGTTTGCAATAAATGCATACAATAGCAGCGCTCACCCTTTTCATTGCCTTTCCGTTATCGACTCGTGATTTGCATGTATTACACTAACGCTTTGAATTGGTTGATAATCATATTCATTCCACTATTAATGAATATTTCAAAACTTTTAAACTCATCAACGAATGTTTTATTTTGAAGGAATTTTCGTTTAATCGTAAAAGATCTATAAAATGAATAAAAATCAGTACAAAATAGTTTGTCTCTATTAAAATATGTCAATGTATTTTAACTAGCGACTCACCCTCGCTTCGTTCGGGTTCGGTTAGATTTTACGCGAGTGAAACCGCGGGTTTCACTAAAATAAATGAAATTTCTAAAGTAAAGGTGGCCTAAGTTACTCCTTATAACATTAACTAACTGCGAGTGAAAGTCCCGTCAAAATCACTGCAGCCGTTTCAGAGAGTAGCCGGAACAGACATTTTTTTATGTTAGTACCTTCTTATGTACTAAATGTAGTAAAAACTATTAATTTGAAATTAAAAACAGACACTTCTCTTTTCTCGATATGTATAGATGTATAGATATTAAAAAATCATCTTAGACTCTATTGTTTCACGCTGCTCTTATTTTCACACAATACCAACAGCCCATTCTGATGACAAACTGATTACTTGTCACATGTCGCTACTAATGTGCTACGTCGTAGCTAGAGCCTAGAGGAAATTAAAGGCATTCATTAGGCCTTGAATTCAACATTCTCGTATATTGCTTATAAGTTTAGTATTTGATACTTGCCTTTTATTTTTATTTATAAATCTTATAAATTATATTTGTGAAATCAAAGTACCATTTTTACCTTTTTATGGTACAGATAAATATTTTATGCAAACTACGATTTGTATTCTTTTGTTCAGCACTTTTACAGGCAGTTTTAAATTCATCTCTGAGCTTAATAATGACAGAGAATCGACTGAGCCCATTAACAGCCGACATATCAACACGTCGCCACATGTCGCTACGCAGGTGCTACGGGAAATTAAAAGCTTCCATTAGCTTTGAATGTAAAAAATAATTTTTAAACGAAGCCTCAAACTACCTACTTTTATATTTAAGACTAAACTGAATAGTAGATTGTTTTAGCCTTATTTTTAGTGACCCCCAGGAATACATTATTTTTTAGTAATTAAATTGCGACTCACCCTTGCTTCACTCGGGTTCGTTCCTAGATTTAGCGCCAGCGAGGTCGTGGGTTCCGCTAAACAAAATGAATAACATTTCTTAAATAAAAGTAGTTAAGGTACTTCAATATCGGTTCGGTCCCTTCAGCCGTTTCAGATATTATCCGGAACAATACAGGCACACAGAAAAATAAAAAAAATGATTTTTTGATGTTAGTACCGTATATGCTTTTATACTCTGTACACTTTTTTATATATTATGTATAGATCATTAAATAAAGGATATAAAAATAATTTTAATACATCATTACTATATTAAGTCTGGCAATAAATAGCTCGTGGATCATTTTCAATAATATAATTTACTGTTTACGATTTAGCGGCATGCTGAATTAGAATGTATGACGCTATAAAAAGTACTAAGTAAATGTGAACACATACTCGTGAATGCGAAAAAGTTTATGAGCCTTTTTATTCTTCTTTGCGCAACTTTTTCTCAGTTATGCTAAATTGCCTTCTAACAATGTTATACCTTCCAGTTTTGAAATACAGGTATATCGGTCATTCGTCTGCGTCAAAACTTACTTATGCTTTATATTATGTACAAATTATATAAGACATTGGTAGTACAGTATTAACGCGATCGCTTGGATAAATGAGTGATGGGGGTTCGAATCCAGGTCACACCTCCAATATTTTCATGTGCGAATCATTTGTAATATAATTACCACTTGTCTTATGGTGAAGGGAACCATCGTGAGGAAACCTGCATTTCTAAGAGAACCTAGCAAGTTTTCGAAAGACATGTGAAGTCCGTAAACCCGCACTTGGTCAGCGTAGTGGACCATGGCCTGATCCCTCTCGTGTTGAAGGGAGGCCAGCACCCAGCAGTACGATAAAAAGGGCGAAATACATACATTTTATATTAATTTCTAAAATCATCATAAGATTTTCATAATGAAATATTTGAAGGTTAGTCCCTCATTTAATTGTTAGGAGTGTAATACGCAAATAACCCTTCTCATACTATAAACTCTTTATGTCGCAATACCAGTAAATTTTATTGAACTCACTCGTATAAAATAAACAACAGCTTTAATTAAAACACGTACGATATGCGATGAGAACGAAACGTTAATGGACGATCATAACAATTGAAATTTATGAATACGAATACTCCGTTTGAAAGTGCGCGTATTTTTGAAGCTTTCGCGCTTATTTGTAGGTATTGGTAGTGTATTGTCGCTAGACAATAAGAAGTGTTCATGTAAACCTTTTTAAATGTACGTATATTCACTATGTTAATCGGTCTCCATATATCGGATATATTAAGTATCACATAAAAATAAACGAACGATAAATGAAGATCATGACAATTAAAATTTAAGAAAATAAAAATTCCGGTTGAAAGTTTGGGAATGCATATTAAAAACTTTATCATTTTTATAACGTTTACGTTAGAGTATAAAATTTGAAATGTAGGTATAATTTTGCTAATATGCTATAATATGGGATATATGTTGCTGTTTCTATACATGGGATAAAATAAAAATTAATTTAAATGTGAAACTTATTAAATAAATGAAATTTTATTAGAGTAAAAGGATAGCGAATATACTCGTACTTACAAACACTACAATTCTCGCAAAGTTGATAGAAATTTAACGAATTTTGGAGTGTAGAGGCAGAACGGTTCGCTTCGTGCAACCTTCCTTTCTTCCTATTGTCGATTCTTACGCCTGAATCAAGGGACTCGAGGCGTACACGCGTCACGTACTTCGGACTTCGGTCAATTTCGACTAGTACTTTGTTAAAGCAACTTGGAGAGCAGTGAAGTAGAAGGCCATACGGTATAGTTATATATATTAGAATTAATCCACATCTTATTTTTTTGAAGTGCCATATTTCCTCACTTATATGATGCTGGTAAATATATTTAAGTACATTTCAACGTACTACAAAATTGCAACTTCTTTTTCCAATCATTTAAAGACGGCAATTTACAAATTTTTAATGATTTTCAATATTTCATTGATTTCGTATTTATATAAATATTATAAATATGCAAATACATTTATTTTTATATTTATAATATTTATATTGTCAAGTAGGGTATTTTCGGAGCTTAACCATACTCTATATACGCGATCACAATAAACCAGCTTGTGGCATGCATGATCATAAACATTTATTTAGTGAGCACTACCCCTTAGGCCATGTCAAGAACTAACGCACACGCGATCGCGTGAACCGTGCAATAGTCGTATTATTACAGTTATTCGGTGCCTCCTCTGTCACTTACAAACCTACATACTATAACAATAATATGAATTTTTGCTCTTGAAAAAATTCGCTAAATGTTATATGTCGATACGATAGTGTAAGAAAAAGTTAAATGAACATTTACACGTTTATAAAACCACAAAAAATATAATAACGGTAAAAACTTTGCATTTAGTGATGTTATTAATTAACACATGCCATGACTGTGAAGACTACTATGCCTATATATTGTTTCTATGCTTATATAACTGCTTCTTGCATAAGAAATTACATTGAGCATAGCTTTTTAGTTGTAATTATTTGAAAATATTTGTAAGAATTACTTTATTTTAATTCTGCAATAAAAAGTAACACGTAAGTTTTGCGCGCAAGTATATCGCGTACATATCTTGCGTACGTACTATGTACAATGTACATTGTACGTATGTATGTACGTATGTGTCGCGCTCAATATTGTAGTCGTAGGGAGTTATTAATAAATTAGATATTTTGTGTATAAAATATATTAGAATATATTATGTGGCTCCTTCAAATAAACAAACCCTAGACTAGTCGAATACTTTAATATATCTCTGTTTTTGCTAACTAAATACATATTTACGTGTATTGGAAATTTTTTAATATTATTTTTGAAAACACGCGATAACGTAACACGAATAAAAACAGTATTATTATATTATGTATAGCAACTCTAGGCTAAGCATACAGTAAGCTATACTTGAATGCTATTGTTTTATCACTAACAGTCAAACGCTTCGCTGGGCGTAAGTTAAAATAAATTAAACGCTTTTTACTATTTTATAATAAACTAAAAGTAGCCCAAGTAACATCTTATAACATTAGCTAACTGCTAGGGAAAGTTCAGTCGAAATCGTTCCGGCCGTTTTAGAGATTAGCCTGAACAAACAGACATACAGTCAAAAAATATAAAATGATTTTTATGTAAGTGTACCGTACCTATATACTTTCATATGCATTTAGTGAAAAGCTGTTAATTTGAAAGTTTATTTTTATGTACTGATAACATGTATTTTAAAAAATATTTACTGTTAAAACCGAATTTCGGTTTTAATAATTCCTGCTTCTAAAAAGTCTAAGCGTCGTTTTATAAAACACTGCAAGTTAAATTAAAGAATGTTTGCATATTTACCATTTAGAAGTTCAAGTTTCAAGATTGAAATTACTAAATTAGTGTTGAAAAGTGATTGAAATAAAATATTTATCCCCTTCAAGCATAAAATATAGATAGTTTTCAAAGCAAATAATGTACTCTTTGTTTCAAAGTCTCGCACCTTTTATCGTAAAAAGTTGTGAGATGTCATGTTGAGACAAGTTTGTCAATTTCTTGTAATAGAATGACTGTTTCTCACACAATTGTTCATTTAAATTATAATCTAAGCATATAAATAAAATTGAAGTGTCTGTTTTTAATTTCAAATTAACAGTGTTATGATGTTATTAATGAAACATCCATTTAAGTCTTCAACAGGTTTATTATTATAATTACATTATTAGATAACAAGTCGGTGATGCTTAATTCCAGTTCCATAGTCTATCTATCTCTACAGATCTTACTATCATGACTCATACCATAAACTACAAACTACAGACAATACTTAATATATAACATCCTTCCCTTTTACATTATTGAGATTAATTTATACTGAACTACACTTACTTTTGTATTTACTATAGGAACATTAAAGTTTACAATTCAAGTTACTTTGCAAACTATGTAATTTATACAAACATATTCACATTATTACATATGAACAAAACTATAGGCAATTATTATGTTAACACCAATTATTACAGTCAACTTTTATAAAAACAAGACATGAAGACTCTTTTTCGTTTCTTCTTTTTTTTTTTTTTTTTAGTTACAATCAGTCATATGAAGATACAAACTTATTAATTAAATTATCATTATTCATGTTCTTATGAATTAAACAAAATCTTTAAGATACTTTGGTCTTTTAATTAATCTACCTGATCTTGATACTCTACTACCAGATGCATCATTATTAGAAATTACTTGTCCTGAACCATTATTGATCTCTCTAGGTATTACATTAGTTTGTATGTCCCTTTTTTGAATTATATGTTTTTCTTTTTCTTGTCTTTCACTATCTTCACAATATCCTTGATCTTCTACCCTGCTCCTATCATAATACATTCCTCCTTTAATTAACATTTTCCTATTCCTAGTTAAAATATTTCCTGACTCATTCCTTAATTGGTATGATCTCGGACCACTTCCTTTACCTATCACTATACCACTCTCATGAGGTTTCTTGCCATTCTCATCCTGTATTTTAACAATTTCTCCTCCTCTTAATTCTGGTAAATTTCTACATCCTCTATTATAGTACTTTTTCTGAATTTCCTGTTTATTTAAAAGTTCTTGTCTATGTTTATCCTTTCTATCTTGACTTAACTCTAATTTTGGCAAAATTGTTTTAATATTTCTATTGAATAACAATTCTGAAGGTGATTTTCCATCTGTGGTTACAGGAGTACTTCTATACATTAACAAACCTAAGTAAATATCTTTTTTATCATAAATTAGCTTTTTTAACAATTTCTTAACAGTTTGTATGTATCTTTCTGCTAATCCATTTCCTTGATGATGTTTTGGACTTATGACCTTATGTTTAAAATTCCATTCTTTAGAAAAATGTCTGAATTCTAAGCTAGTAAATTGAGTTCCTGCATCTGTATAAACTATATCTGGAATACCATGTCTTCCTAGTATTTCTTTAATACTTTCAATAGTACTTGTTGCATATAAATTATTTAATGGTTGTATTTCCACATACTTACTATATGCATCAACAATCAATATGTATGGTTTTGAATATAGGAAAAATATGTCTATTGATAAAATTTCCCATGGTCTTTGTGGAATTTCCTTCTCTATCATAAATTCTTTCCTATTAACATTCTGAAAACTTTTACAAGTATCACAATTTTGTATCAAATCTTCTATCTCTTTATTCATATTTGGCCAAAATACTGTATTTCTTGCTAACACCTTGCTCTTTTCTATGCCTAAGTGTGCATAATGTATGTTCTCTAATACTTCCTTTCTTTTTGACTGTGGTATTACTATATTTCTACCTTTTACAATTAATCCTCTAATATTACTCAACTCATCTCTGTAACTATAATAAATTTTAGCTTTACTATCTATAAGTGACTTATTTTCTGGCCATCCTTCTATTATATATTTATTTACTGCCATTAATTCCTCGTCTTTTGCTGTTTCTAACACTAATTCTTCAAGTTTTTTATCAGATATTCTATAACTTTCCATAATCATGGCTACATGTGTTTCTACTTTTAAATCTGAATTTTCTTCTGTTTCTAATAAATGTGATCTACTCAAATGATCTGCTACCACAAGTTCTTTACCTGGTTTATAATTTAACTCAAATGAATATGGTTGTAAAGCCATTCTCATTTTTTGTAATCTAGCTGGACATCTATTTAATGGTTTAGAAAAAATTGATACCAGTGGTTTATGATCTGTCTCTACTTTAAATTGACATCCATACAAATACTGATGAAACTTGGTTATTCCATATAAAATTGCTAAACATTCTTTCTCAATCTGGCTATATTGTATTTCTGTTTCTGTCATTGCCCTAGAACCATAAGCTATAGGCTTTCCTTCTTGTAAAATAACTGCACCTAATCCTGCTTTAGAAGCATCTACACTTAGTACTATCTGTTTATTCATATCAAAATAACTCAAAACTGGTGGTTCAATTAATAATTTTTTCAAAGTCTTATAAGCTTTATTTTGTTCTTTTGACCACAAAAAAGGTACTTGTTTCTTAATCAATTGCCTCAATGGTGCTGTTACCTCAGACACATTAGGAATAAATCTTGCAACATAATTAATCATTCCTAGAAATCTTAATAATTCTTTCTGAGTTTTTGGTTCTTTCATCTCTACTATTGCTTTGATTCTGTTTTGATCTATCTTAATTCCTTCTGTCGTTAAGACATGGCCTAGATATTTAACTTCTTTCTTTTTAAAATTACACTTCTTCCTATTAAATTTTATATTATATTCCTGTGCTTTCTTAAGTACCTGTTCTAATATTCTGTCATGTTCCACTTCTGTTTTTGCATGAATTAATATATCATCAATATATATCTCTACTCCGTCAATATCTTTAAATATATCACTAAATACTCTGTGAAAAACTTCTGGACTTGAAGCTAAACCAAAAGGTAATCTATTAAAATAAAATCTTCCAAATGGGGTATTAAATGTTGTTAAATATTTACTATTATTTGTTAATTTTATCATCCAAAACCCTTTATTCGCATCTAAGGTACTAAAATAATTACTTCCCTTTAACTTGACTATTATTTCATCTACATTAGGTATCATCATTTGTTCTCTTTTAATCTGAGTATTTAAATATTGTGGATCTAAACATATTCTCATAGCCCCACCTGGTTTAGTTGTCATAACTAATGAACTTACAAAATCTGTAGGACCTTCTGTCTTACTTATTATTCCTATTTTTTCTAATTTACTTAATTCTTCCTTTAACTTATCTTTCAATTTAAATGGTATATGCCTATTTCTTTCAATTTTTCCTTGCCAACCTTCTTTTAACTGAATATCATACTCATAATTTTTTATTTCACCTATCCCCTTGAAAACATCTTTATATTTCTCTAACAGTTCTAAATTTGTAGTCTGAACACTACCAATTTTCTCATTATTTGTCCTCTGAATTAATTTAAATTTTATTAAAGTAGGTAAACCTAAAATAGGTATATAATTACCTTTACAAACCTGGAATTCTATTTTCTGAATCTGGTCATTTATTTTCACTGATAATTTAATCTTTCCTAAAGTTTCTATTTTCTCATTACTATAACTAGTCAATTTACAATTAGTTTTGTCAAATTTACTTATACCAAACCTATAGCAATCATTTGCAGATATTACGTTGCATTGTGCACCTGTATCTAATTTGAATTTTAAATTTCTATTCAATTCGGTGAAGTATACATACTCATACCAGTTTCTTTCTAAATTAATATTACTAATATTAATTATATACATATGACACGACTCACTATCACTAGACTCACTTTCTTGAACAGCTTTTATAGCATCTCTTGCTCTGCATTTTCTCGCAAAATGGTTCATCTTCCCGCATTTCTTGCACTTCTTTCCATATGCTGGGCATCTTCTTTCACTATGATGAAATCCACATCTCGAACAGTCAAACTTCTTCTCAGTCCTCTGTCCTTCTTGTTTCTTATTCTTCTCTAGATATCTATCTTCTGTATTCCTCTGTTCTGGTCTGTGTCTTGAATCTCGGTCTGTTCTGGTATATCTTCTCTTATCTGTTGAGTTTCTTGTTACCCTTTCCGACTCTGTTACTTTTCCATTCTTCTTTTTTACACTTTGTATTGCACTCGTCCCTGGTTCGTTTGCAATTTTCTTGATTTGTTCCTCTGCTAGTTCTGCTGCTTTACATATCTGGATTGCTTTACTCAATGTCAGGTCACTTTCTCTTAGTAGTCTATCTTTCAATCTCTTATCTAAAATTCCCGTTACTATTCTGTCTTTTAACATTCTATCTAAAAGATTTCCAAATTCACATTCTGCGCTCAACTTTTTTATGTCAGTATAAAAGCTATCAAAAGTTTCACCTTCTTTTTGGTTTCTTGTAAAAAACAAATGTGAATTAACACTTTCATTTTTTTTCGGAATAAAATACTCATTGAATTTAGTTATCACTTTTTCATAGTTGTAAGCCTCATCTTTAGCAAAGTCGAAAGTAGCATGTATGTCTTGAGCTTCCTCACCCATGCAGTGCAATAATAATGCCGTCTGTACCTCACTGGATTCACTTTTAGCACCTGACGCTAATCTATATATTTCAAATCTCTGCAGAAATTTTTTATACTCTTCCATGGACAGGTTTTTTAAGCCCGTAGGGGGTTTTAATCCCATTATTCCACATGTTTTTTTAATTTCTCTTTGTGCAGACTCCGCCATTTTTTTTCTTCTTATTGTGCGTCGTAGAACCCGGACACCAAAGCGTGCAATTATTAGTTAGTTTGTTTCACGAACCTGTTTTTCTTAATTACGCAGCGCCATGTTATGATGTTATTAATGAAACATCCATTTAAGTCTTCAACAGGTTTATTATTATAATTACATTATTAGATAACAAGTCGGTGATGCTTAATTCCAGTTCCATAGTCTATCTATCTCTACAGATCTTACTATCATGACTCATACCATAAACTACAAACTACAGACAATACTTAATATATAACAAACAGCTTTTCACTAAATGAATATGAAAGTATACATATAGGTACGGTAATTACATCAAAAACCATTTTTTTTATTTTGTATGTCTGTCTGTTCCGGCTAATTTCTGAAACGGCTGGACCGATTTTACTTTTTAACCGACTTCAAATAAGGAGGAGTGTATTTTTATTTAAAATTATTTATTCTAATTAACGAACCCGAGCCTTCTTTGACGCTAAACCGCTAAACCGGGACGAACCCGAAGGCGAAGCGAGTGTTTGCCGCTAGTTTCTAATATAATAAATAACAAATGTTTTGTGATAATGTTAATATAATAATTACACATCTGTATGTTATAAAAATGTCGTAATTTGCAATTGTGCCTCCATACCAGGGGCGTATTTACCCTAGGGCCAAGGGGGCCATGGCCCGGGGCGGCAGGCTCCGAGGGGCGGCGAAGCCAACACTATTTTTTTTATTTTGAATGACATTGAAACATTGAAATAAAAAAAAACCAAAGCCTCAAAGCCAACAAATTGTTTATAATAGGTCCACTACCATCCATACTATCAATCATGAATCAGTCTATCGCCGTCCACTCCTGAACAAAGGCCTTTTTTATTTATTTTTGAGAATTTAGCATTAACGTATACACAAGTGGTTATGTGAGACTCATTAAACAGAAAAGGCAGTACTAGCCACTAATACCCAATAAACCTCAATCGTCATAATGGGGCGGCGCAGGATTGCTTGCGCATTTAACCACGACGCCCCGACGGCCCAGCAGGTCTGCCGAAGTAGACCACCCAGCCAAAGGCGATCCACAGCCTGCTCTCAGAGAAGTACCAGAGCACTGCTGAACAAAGGGCTCAGACCTCAATGAGCGCCAACCAGTCTTTGCAGTCCGCATCCATCCACTGCCCGCCACCTTTCTTAAGTACATCGTGCTACAGGGCGTCCTACACTACACTTGCCTACATGAGGTCTTCACTCTAACATGTTTTGGCTCCATCGACCATCAGTGCGCACACATTCCGCTACAGAGAGCTAATTTTGCACGCGATATCGGTTACTTTAATTCTATGGCGAATAACTTCATTTCGAATACCGTCTGCCAGAAAAACACCAAGCATTGTGCGTTCCATTGCTCGCTAAACCTTGAATTTGTGGACCCGCCCTACGTTTCGGCTCCTTATGTCATTACTGGTAGCATGCACTGGTTGTGGTCTTATGGGATTGTGGAATAGATGATCTCTAGAAAATGATGTAGCTTCCCAAAAGCTGTCCAGCCCAAGCATATTCTTCGGTTGGTCTCTTTCTCAAAGTTGTGCCGGCCGAGTTGTATAGTTTGGCCAAGTATATTTATTCCTGCACAACTTCAAGAACAGCGCCATTCCATGCCATTCACGATCACTGGTCTCGGGGATACACGATAATTCAACATGATTTTGGTCGTCCATGATATCCACTCGTCTTGAAGAATCACTTAGGTTGTTTAGCATTTTTTCCAAATTCAGAAGAGTATCTGCCATGATGACTATGACATTGGCAAATCGCAGGTGTGTAATACTCTCCATTAATGTTGATGCCACGGCTTCGGGTAGATAACATCCCCTTTCTACCCCGCGATGTAATCGGATTGGCCTAGTGTTCTAACTTTGTACTTGAATGGTCATCGTTGCAGACTGGTGCACCGTAGTACTTGGATATATCTCTGCATGGATTAAAGAATCTTAAGGAAAGCATTTAGTTTTACAATATTTCTTTTTTTTGTTTTTTTCATTAGTTATCATTTAAGTGGAACGAATGTATGTAACTAACTTTATATTGTATGTACGTAACTTAAAATAATATTTTTTAAAGTTTTAGTTACTATGGTAGTGTATATTTATTCAGGTTAGTAAGCCTTATTTAATAAATAAAAAAAAAATATTTCTCGTAGTCCATAAACGCTCGGCATAAATGCTGATTATTAAAGCCATCGAATTTTAGAGCGAGACGATTCTTCATAATCCTTGAAATCAACTTATACCTAAATAAGGTTTAGAAGAGTCACAGGTCAGTAGTACTTGAATAGGGTTATATCCCCCTTCTTGAAGAAAAATACTACTCTGCCTCTACTCCATGCCTCGGTGTAGTGCCATTGTAATGGACAGAATTAAAGAACTTTGAGAGCTCTGATAGAACCTTTGTTCCTGCCGCTCTGAGGAACTGTGCAGTAATTCCGTCCTCACCCGGAGCTTTGTTATTTCCTTGGTGTCCAAGAGCTATCCTAATCTCGCTTACGTCGATGTCAAGAAGCTCAATTGCTCAATGGCGTGGTGGGACTCAGGTGGAAATATATGTTAGGAGTAAAGATCCCCATAGAATCTTTCGACTTCGCCGAGAATGTCTGATTTCGAGGTGACTGTTGTACCTTGTGGGGTTCTAAGCTTTGTCAGGTGACAATGGCAGCTGTGAGAATCGGCAAAAATCTTTCGAGTCCATATTGGGTTCTATAGCATCCTCAATACTTTGGGTATTCGTTTGTCTTAAATTACGCCTTATTAGGTTTCTCACGTTCCTGTCAAGTACCTGACGCTTAGACTGTGTGGTATTTACTATCACGCGTCCCTTCGCCATTTTCGTTCAGAGTCTTACTTGAGAGCTTCAACTTTTGTCCATCTCTTGATCGTGTTTTCGATTTATGTTCTGTAGTCCTAACTGAAAGCTTTCGCTGCCAGCTTGCTTCTACATCACTATGTTAGTCTAAGAGTAGACTTCATTAGCCGCGCACGTTTAATTTTGATGTTCATAATCAGAGCTCCCCTTACAAGTCGGTGATCACTGCCGATTTTAGCCCTGTTAACTGTAAAATGTGGCGATTGTTCTATATAATGATGTCGATTTCGTTGTTTGTAGTATGATCGGGGCGTTTATTAGGTCCAATTCATAAAAGGCCTTTTCTGGAAAAATTTGTTCTTTATAAAAAGTCAGGATCAATTCATATGAGGCTTTTTCTGAAAAAATTAGTTCATCGTAAAATCCAGGGGCTTTTTCCAGGTGCCTCGAGGAAGTTTACTAACATAACATCCATACTAACAAGTACCTAAATAACATTTGCGTTCAGGACATATTATAATCTGTTTTTAAATAAGTACTTCATGGGGCGGCAGAGCTAATTGGCCCGGGGCGCCAAATCTGTAAATACGCCTCTGCTCCATACTAGTATGTACTTATATAAATACGCTATATAATACATTTTATTTTATATCTCTTTTGAACTATATATTGCAAAAAATACTTTCATCAAGTCCAGGATAAATATTAAGTACACATTCATGTATGAGAATTAGTTAATGCAGTGCAGATATTATTTTTCATATTGATAATAATTAAGATTGTGTTGAGCACTTGAAGCTCAACTATTCCTTTTCAATATAAGTTTAATTGTTACGGATATATTGATTAAATAGGCGTCTCTATATATTACACAAGTGTTCTATCCCTCTTAAAATCCTTTATTCCACTTGTCCTCGATAAGCGAATCTTGTGCTCAAAAGAAATCGAACCTATCCGATAAACAACCCTTATAGATCCTCATAGTCCTCGTATTGATATGAATAGCTGTATTTTGAAATACTTTTTGTGGTAATATTAAGTTAAAATATTAATAAAAGCTACAAAAAGTTATATTTATTCAACGTTTTTAGCGTAACGTAATTTGTGGAGCGTAACAAAGGTATACCGCAAATATTTTGTAGTTGTACTGTTTTTTTTTTATGTACACATAGATTCTATTGAAAATATCGGGTTTTTTTTTAAATAATAGAAAACCAAAATAACGCGAACAAAATGAATAGTAAAACAATAGAATAGAATTATTCATTTGTATTCACTATTTCTAGTGGATTCAGTATTGGCGTACTGCACGCATCTTTCGAAAAGTAGGTTTCCACATGATGTTTTTTCATCATTATAAAACAAGCGATAATACTAAAAAATATAAAAAATAAATATGTTTGGACATTATTACACACAGCACCATCTAGTTCCGTTATAAGCTACGAGACTTGTGTTACGGATGTACCAGATAGTTGATACACTATACATTCATAACATTAATTAATAGTAAACGACGGGTGAATATATGAACATTCAAACTGTTATACACTAAATTATTCCACCTTTCTTATGTCGTTACACCACATATATCACTTTATCACTTCATACCATTAATAACGAATAACATTACTAACATTACTTAATTATATAACAATTCACTTCACGGCACTTTAATACTTTACGCACTGTCACTAATAGCTAAAGCACTACAACGTAACTCGCACAGGAATAACCCGCTCTTAACGACAAACTTCGTATTTATGGAGAGTAATCAAAGTGGGGGATGACAGCTAAGTTGTCATAACACTGTTCAACTTCCGGGCTAAAGATATTGCTGACACGGCCATCCTGCACGGTGACTGTCCCAGTCACCCTATGAATGTGGATCTAAACACAAACAGTATTCATAATATATTATTATAATAAATGCCAATAATCATTTGCCAACAGTTGCATTGTTAAACACCAATGATTGAACCAAAGGCCACCTGCACTTAAAGAAACTTTGTTGCACTTAAGTGTCCCAGGCTCGCCTTTACACCAACCAAAGATTATTACTTAGTAAGGCTACCTGTACCTAAAGGAACACTGTCACACTTAGCGTACTAGGATAGTCTTACATTCATAACTGCTTGTACCTAAAGGAACTCTGTCTCACTTAGCGTACAACTACAAGGACAGTCTTTAATTCATAACCTCTTGTACCTAAAGGCATATTGTCACACTTAGCGTACAAGAATAGTCTTTTATTCATAACCGCTTGTACCTAAAGGAACTCTGTCACACTTAGCGTACAAGGACAGTCTTTCATTCATAACCTCTTGTACCTAAAGGCATACTGTCACACTTAGCGTACAAGAATAGTCTTTTATTCAAAACTGCTTGCACTTAAAGGAACACTGTCACACTTAACATGCCAAGCAGAGCCTGAATAACTGTAATACTAAGTACAATACATGTCATGATTTATTTTTAAAGTTCAGATTAGACACGCTGAACACTCACAAATAATAAAGAAGAACCGTAAATAAATAACACATACATTACCAACACGGAGCATATAAATTAAAAAGAAAATGAAGGGTCCATTCAGTGTCCCAATCGTCTATACAAATACAAGCCTTCATATTTTCAGCGGCTATTTAAAAAGCTGGAGAAGCTTACGCATATTTTAAAATTACTGGCTTTTGTGGTGGCTTCAATATTGCTCTCTTTTTTGCCTGTAGCTGCTAGAAGAGGATTGTGAGCAAGCCCAATTACGGCGTGATCTGTTTCTTCCCATAGTTCACATCCCGCTTCTGATGTAAACGACGGGTGTATATATGAACATTCAAACTGTTATACACTAAATTATTCCACCTTTCTTATGTCGTTACACCACATATATCACTTTATCACTTCATACCATTAATAACGAATAACATTACTAACATTACTTAATTATATAACAATTCACTTCACGGCACTTTAATACTTTACGCACTGTCACTAATAGCTAAAGCACTACAACGTAACTCGCACAGGAATAACCCGCTCTTAACGACAAACTTCGTATTTATGGAGAGTAATCAAAGTGGGGGATGACAGCTAAGTTGTCATAACACTGTTCAACTTCCGGGCTAAAGATATTGCTGACATAATATACATTAAACATATTATAAATATAAATTATAAACACCCATGACTGGAGTACAAACATTCGTGCTCAACAAATGAATGCCCCCAGAGGAATTCGAACCCGCGACCACTGACGCAGCAAGTGTGGTCAATACAAACTGAGCCAAACATGTCGTCTTATGTAGGTAATGATTCGCAAATTAACATCAGAGATGCGAGAACCGGGGTTTTAACCCGCTTCCCTCAGTTTTCCAAGCGAACGCGTAACCATATACATATGTATGTAACTGAAAACCAAGTCGTACATTTTATAAATAAACTAGAAACAACTATCATTAGTATTTACATAATATGATATTCACAAAGGAGTGTCTGAATTATTTCGAAGAGAAGAGTATTAACGTATTACATTGTACATAATTACGAAGTAATGGAGTTAGCAAATAGTTATTTTTATTAGTCTGATGAAAGTTAAGTTTTGAATTTAAATGGGTTTTGTGATAATGTTTGAACACTCAAATGTTAAACTGAATAACAGTTAATATTTCTAAAATAAACAAATTTGTAGCAGAAAACAAATTATTATCTATAGGTACTTTAACAATATATTAATACAATACTTTCAGCCAAACAACTGGTATTTTTAATTTAGCATCGTTTTGACTATTCTTCTTTCGTGCATGTTTTAACAACCAAAAGTAGTGACCTAACCTTAAGAGAATTAATTTGACAAGTCCTTTTTTTCATGAAAATTATAAAAAAGGCACGCTGAGCGCTAATGTCCTATGAATATGGTCACGAAATTAAGCATATTATTTCTTGCTCGGAGCTGAATAGATAAAGACGAAATACTGTGACTATAAAATTTTTATACTTCCGTTTTGATGAACCGCACAAAGGAATGTTCACAGTGTGCACCGAAATGGACAATAAACTTAAGAATTTTATGAGCCAATGCTTTATTTCTTTTGTTATTTGTGAAAAACGAGTAAATTTTAAGGTAATTTATAAAATTATCTTTCAGTTTCAGTAACTTTGCTGAGTATTTCAGCGTTATATTTATAAAGCAGTATTATTATTAACGTACTGTAGGTATATATTTTTCCATTTCAATCATATTTCCGATACGGAGAATCATTTCAGATTAAATAACATTACATACGAGTATGTATATGACAGTTGTACTATCCTGCGATGCATTTATATTTCTCTCGTTTATACAACAAAGCCCACAGACCTCATTTTCAATCAGTAAAAAAACGTTAAATATCTTTTGTTGGCGAAGTACACCGAGGAGTTGCTCAGTCAAGCGAATGGTCTTCCGAGCCCAAAGGAAGATTAATCGTGAAGACTGTTTGCAAAATTCAATTTCGCCTAAACCTCATATCGGATTATCGTCTCAAACGCGTCCACATGAATGCAATTCTATGTCCACGACGTAGATTTTTCAATGTTTTCTATACTAAGTAGATTTTATGTTCAATGGAAAGAAATTTGAGTCCGTATATCTTTCGGTACGGTTCGGGTCACATTTATATTTTCTTGTAGTAAAGTTGCGTAAAGTAGACTAAAAAACGTATATTTTTAAAAAATGTAACATTGAGATATACTTATAATTGCCTTATGCATCTTAAGTGATATTCAATAAAAATTTAAGTTTCTTAAATGGTAATTTCGTAAACAAATATGAAATACAATGAGAGCATTTTTAATTATAAGTTTCAATATCTCACACATTGATATAAGTATAATAATATCTTAATAGTTTAACTTCGTAAACAAACTTCCAGCGACATACGAGTATCTAGTGATGTTTATATTGGCGCAACTACACATAAGGCCTGTGGTTCCGATCGTAGAGCAGAAAGCAATTTCCTGTCTTGCAGTGCCTCTCCCTTGACTTGGCTTTATCATATTGCTTCCGAGGGATCCCAGAAATAATTTTAAAAATATAATATTATATAATATTTGACTTCAATTTGCTCTTCTCTTCAAACTTTATACTCGAAATAATATAGCAAAATGTAATATTTAAAAATACAATATAAATAGTTTTCAAAAATAAAATTAGGATAAAACTACCTAACGTGAAAAGTCAATCTGTTCAATTCCATTTTATATAAAAAGCACACACATTTTAGCATTTTAGTTGAACGGTTAATATATTGAAACGAGTTCCAAATTCGCATACACCAAAATTGGCAACAATTGCAAGCACCTGACTACTTCGTGTTTGCGGGTTTGTTATTTGTTAGAACGCTTTTTCTGGCTATTCTAACATCCCGGATCCAATAATGAGACGCATTGCGCCAGTACTTAGACTCTTTGGACTGAATAACTAATTTTATCTAAGATAATATTGTCCTTTTCTTTAGAAGAAGGTCGAAAGTTCCAAGAATTTCCTAAGTTTTACATAAATTGTTTGTATATTTTGTAAATATTTTACTTTAATATAATGCTTATATTTAATTAAATTAAGATTATTGGAAGTGTGTGTGAACTGTAAGCGAAAATAAGTGTATAAAAGAATTGTTCATTTAATGAAATACCATAATATATTAACGATATCAATAAACTTCGTCCTATCCACGATGTTTGGTATATTCCTCAAAAACTTCGACAATTTGCACGTAATCCGTCTTCAGTCCAGTAAATCAGTTACCAGACTATTCAAGCCATGTGGAATATCCAACGCACGGTTGATATTCATGAGCGCACTCCACGCACGTGCCAGCTCCAGCTGGAAACTGTCTCAATATCTCAAACCGCAATTATCTGTGATTTAGATCGTGAAATATTACTTTTACGTATCTGAATAAAGAATACAATTTAATATTTAAAATATATTGGTGCTTACATAATTATATAAGTAAATACTACATACATAATTATACATAAGGCGGTGGTAGCCCAGTGGTAACGCGCTAGCTTGGGACTGGGAACTGATTGAAACAGGTTCAAATCACGGGTTTTGATATGTTTATGACATCAATTTAACATGATTGCCGCTTGCTTTAAGATGAAAGAAAACATAGTGAAGAAACCTGCATGTTTCAGAGAATCTAGCAAGTTTTCGAAAGACATATTATGAAGTTCGTTAACCCGCAATTGGCCAGCGTGTGCACTGTGACCTGATATCGAAAGCCCCTCATATGGAATGAGTTCCGTGCCCAGTAGTGGGACGTTCAAAAGTGCTAAATACATATTTTTATAAGACAATAAGATTACAATATACATGTACATCGACCCAAAGTAAGATTTAATCGAATATCCCATTATAATTCCGCTATTGTTTTGCTACTTGTTAATATTAGTGTAAGAATAAAAGATTAAAAGTTTAAGTATAAGTATATGTATACGTAAATTTATATACACTTCAATCTTAAGTATATTGTATATGTCAAAAGCAGTAACAAAGAATGATCTAGCTTAGAGTAGAATTTTTTTTTTACAATTTGCAGAATAATATTTTTCAATAGGCTCGGTCACATCCGTGTATGTGAGTATCAAGAGAATAATACAGCATTCGCACAATAATCGCGAGTCACGTTTCTCCCCTCTAATTAAAAGAACACTCTAGTTTCACAGAAAAGATGAGAGTCCTCGGCTTTATACTTTCTAACTAGCTACCCAAGTAATCATAGGTTGCTAACCGAATGGATTCGCTCGGTTACTTTCAATTACTAAATATATTTTTTTGTCATACTTTTTTAATTATTACCTGACTTAATAAAGGTAAAAGCTCTGGTTGTACCTATAAATTACACGCCCGCCCGCGGCTCCGCCCGCGTTCTAATCACTTAAAAAATAGGGATTGGTGGTAGAAAGATAAAAATTCAGGTTTAAAAGTATTTTTAGATGCCAAATTATAAAAGAATAAAAATATGGTTTAAAAAAAAGTGAATAAAAAATAGCCTACGACCTATTCTCAGACCTACCAATAATGCTGAAAAAAAAATCATAAACATTTTGCAAGTTCTTTCGGAGAAGCTCGATAGTAAAATCACTGTGACACGAGATTTCTATATAATCTAATATTAGATAGATTATATTTAATCTCATATAACACATACGTCATACACATATAGGTAAAGAAAGTCTTCTTCAAAGTTTTCTATCCCTTTGGAAACAAAACCAACTTCGTAATACGTATCGATGAACCAATTTTGAAGTGATATAAAACGGAATAAAAATAAATGGAACATTTTAAGTATATGGTGGGTCGAACGATATGTTATCTAGAAGCAATATCTCACGTAACGGAAATAATTCCCACTTCGCACCTCAAAAGGGCTCAATAACGTCATAATTCTTTATAGCATCGCTTTGGGATGACAGGAATACACTATGAATTCTTTAAATATTTTCTCTTATGAATAAAAGTTTCGTGGAAGGATAATATATTTTTTTCTAATATTTTTCTAATAGATTATAATTAGATTAGAATTAGGTGCATATTACCTTTGAAAAATTTATTTGAAAAAAAAAATATTTTTAAAATTACTTTAGACTACGTTTCATAAATTTTTTTTAATTTGATAGTAAATTTGCTTAGCGTCGTTATAAGTTTAAACATAGCTTAAAATTGGATACAAAACTAAATACATAATTAAATATTTTTTTTTGACGTCCCGCTTCCCTCAAGACACCAGGCTTCCCTCAATGTGATAAGGATCAGGCCATATTCCAAAACGGTACCTAAATACGGGTTGACGAAGGAAGCTTTATCTGTCTTTGGAAAACTAGTTAGGTATGTTCTTTCAGACATGCAGGTGGAAACTCGATGTTTTCCTTTACTGTATTACTGGGAGGCCTTTTTTTGTCACTTTTTTTTTGGAGGCACGCTAATTCTCGAAAGTAGTAAGTCCATAATTGTACACCCTCCCCCAACCCTAGGCACTGTGTTTTGAGATTTGCTCATTTTTTTTAAATTCTTTCAATTTTTCAGTTTTTATAGCTATTTTTTTATTTCGATATTCCCTTTGGGTGCAATGCGTACCCCCGCATAAAACGTCAATTACAATACAAATTAAAAAATCCTATGTAATATATACATTAATTTTCATTTCCTGATATAGAAAAATCTTATTACTAAACGAAATATTATTACGACTAGCGCGTGTAGCGAGATGTGTTGTGACTTGTCCTCGCTACGATTTGCACTAGGTGCCTATTATGTGTTATTCCATGTCATTATCCAAGTAAAAATAAATACCCACTCACATAATTTTACATCGTATTTTTAATAGTATTCAGATTATCAAGTGTTAAAACAGCAGTAAAATAAACAACTCATTAAATTATGTAACATTTATTAGACTTTTAGAAGCTTAAATATTTAAATACATGTAAAACAGGTATAAAGCTTACAACCAGTTTAAAGATCATTCACACGTTTTTAAATACAGACCACCGACATGAAAAAAGTATAGGTACGTGAATAACATCCACGAACTTGTTAGCACTATTGCGTCCATTCCTCCATTCGAGCCTACAATTTTCTTTTTTTCCCAAGTTTAGGTTTTATTTTTATTCACCTGAATGTAAGTTAAATAAAATTCGCGCAATTACTTTATTTATACGTTATACAAGCAATTTACATAATTTCTAGTCCAACAAAAACAAAGTAACATTTCCTCTGTAAAGAAGTTTATTTACAAATAATATTGGATTATAAATTTCAAAGAATAATATTAATTTCTAAGAATAATTTTAATTTCAAATAATAATTTTAGAATTCAAAGAATAAATTGTACTTACTTAAATATTTAGTTTTTTTTTTAATTTTGTTCGACTTAATTTTCGGTATGATTACATAATTCTAATGTTGAGTTGTTGATAACATTATATTATAAAATATCTCTCGATAAAAGCTAGGCTATATTACTACCCTACCTATTTTACGAATATTTTTTGTCTTAAAACTTACACTGAAGAAGACATTGTTTAAAATACAGCTTTCCTTACATATTTGGACCCGTTGCTAGTTGCTACTTACAAAAAATAAGATAACTGTAAAGTATGTTTTTTATAACCGTATACAAAGTTTTGAATCTCATACATTTCTGTGTTTATTATACTGAAGCAGGACCGTTCAGCCGACACTTCCTTTTAAAGAACAGAAAGCAATTTCCCAGTTACTACCGAGCAATACGTTTACTTCGACTTAGCTTACATTATTACACTTCGAACTTAGCGTTAAGATTGTTCGAATCGCAAAAGTTTACCTGTTAAATAAACAACTATGTATCAGTGTAATACCTACTGTATTTTACAAAGTTGAAATTCCTTCGTAGCGAATCGTTAAGCTGAGTTAGCAAACGCACATTTTATATCAAGTTCGCCGAGAAAAAATCCGTTCAGATTTATTTTGCGATTCAAGAAACCTTTATTTAATCCTTTTATAACTGTATCATTTATTTGAGATTCGAAGAGATCTCTCAAAGTTACAATCACATCTGATTGATGTTTTAATCTGTACAATATATGTATGTAACATATAATATTGTTATACATGTTGTATGTACCATTATTGTGTTTAATTTAAGTAAAAACCTGGTATAAACTTGTTTCGTTTGGGAAAAGCTTCAGTAGCCTCATAATAATTACATTTCAGTAGTAAAAAGTGAAAAGAATATATAATTTAATAACCAAGCAGATTCAAAGTACCTAAGTAAACAAGCCACGAGTCATTAATTATTATAATATTTAAGTAAGCAAAGTAACTCAAAAATTTCAAATAACAACATAAACTCCACGGTTCAATAAATAGCATAACTTTGTAAGAAAAGTTTAACCGCTGGATTTCTCGCAAAGTTGGGATCTCTTTGTAAGATATTGACCACTCCATTAGAGATGAAAAGTGTACTACCAACTTTTATAATATTTAAATTTGCTTATTTTTTTCATATTTTTAAAATAAGCAAATGCATTGAACGAATCGCTCTATGTTAAGCACAAATTTATTCATACCACAGTCATTAACAAAACCATACAAAAGTACCAAAATATGAGATGCTCGTAGAGCTTATGCAACGGACGGACAGGCAGACGGGCGTATAAGTGACTAAGTAGTCAAAATATGGTTAAAATCGAAGGCAATGGAAACTTATGCAACTGATAATACGAATTCTACTACAATAGGATGTATTCGACATAAAGAATACACGTTATTAAAGTATGTGAACGAAAGTTACGTAAAACATCAAAGTCTAACTCTAAAATTCAGCATCAAAAATTAGCACAACAGTAACATTATTTTTATAGCCTTAATCATACTTTAAACGTGGTTTTTTTCGTTACTGAAAATTAATGTACAAAATAATGTACAACAGTACAAAACAACTAGATATTCATCATTATTAAATGATACGTTTGAAAGCCAGTAAAATCAATTGTTGAGACATCAACACACAGCGCCATAGAGGGTGCCATGGTAAGATACGAGCCTTGTGTTACAGTTGATAGACTACACATTTTATACGAGTACTAGCGGATCCCGCGGCTTCGCTCGCGCTAAATCTTGGAATGAACCCGAGCGAAGCGAGGGTCAGTCGATTATAAAAATATTTAATAGTGGCTGCAGTTTATAATAAAACACATTTTATTTATTTAAAATTTACATCTTATAATATATGCCTCAGATTTTATTCATAATAATAAGATAACAAAACTTGGTTATACTTTAACTCTTCTTTATCCACCAAAAATTTTAAATAAATATTCAAATAATAATTAAAGTATTGTGTATCAGTGGCGAAGAGTGAAATTTTAGCAGAGGTACTTAAGCCTTTTTTCAAAAAAAACACAAAAATATACATACCTACCTACTTACCTACAGTTTTATAAAGCAATTCACAAAAATAAAGAACGTAATCGTGACAATTTTTACTTTTCGTATTAAGGCTATTATCGTTATTTTTTTAAATATATAGGTAATAGGTATATAAAATATTATAGCAAAATACAATTAACACTTACTAAAATTGAATAATAAAAATATTATTATTTTTAACAGTATATTTTACAAACGAAGTACAATACGTTTTAAGGAATTAAATATTCTTTTATTTTATTTTATATGAATATTTAATACACTATAAACAGTATGTTTAAATATAAAATACCGCCATCTGTTAACATCTGTTTGAACGACTTCATCTAACTGCAGAGATTGATTTATTATTTAGTTATAAAGTGAGCTGTTAAATCAAACAGAAATTATTGTAAAATATGTATTAAATATTGCAAATGTTTGTTAATTTTTTATTTTTTTATATTTACCTTTTATATGATTATTGAAGAGTTACATAAATATGACTAAAAATTGTTTTTGTGTACAGGCGTTATCCGATGTCAGTGACGTTTCGCTAGAGTGGCCAATATGGCGACTGCGATTTGTCTGTCATCACCATTAGAATTAAACGAAATACTCGACAATCCGAATTTTGCGGATATATGTTGTCGACTCGAAATGTTTATTTTTTCATGTTTTATTATTCAGCTAAGGTTTCGATCGAGTCTACCGTACCCCGTCACGGAATTATTAATATAGATATGTAACTTTATTTTAACTACCTTCTTCTTCTAATACTCTCTAATATATAAAAACATTGTTTGTTATCGAACTCCTCCGAAACGGCTTGACCGAGTTTTTTTGCGTATATTTGGTAGATCTAAGAATAGGTGGTAGGCTATTTTTTATTCTCCTAGTTGATACTGTGGCACGCTCAATTTTTTTTATTTTTACTGACCAAATTTGAAATTATTATTTTTCACTTTTTTATGATACAAAAAAAATCTACAACCAATCTCTATTTTTAATAGTGATTAGAACGCGGGTGGAGCCGCGGGATTAGCTAGTACAAATTATAAATATAAATCAATTAATGGAGCGCTATTAAATTATATGACATCGTCAAACGCATGGTTGATATTCAAGAGACTACGCACGAGGCACGTCAGCATTCCAGCTGGAAACTTTACCCATATCTGCGACCACATGAATAATAAATAAACGTGTTAAGAATTTTTTCAGTTGGCTAGGTTTTTTATTATATACCTACCTACGTTTTTACTTATTTCTCTTAAACAAATAAGCCACAATTCGTCCAAGTTATTTCTTAACGAAATAATGCTTGGCGGTTTTATCCGCGGATGTTCATTATTAACCGACTTCAAAAAAAGGAGGAGGTTCTCAATTCGTCGGGGACTTTTTTTTTTTTTTTTTCTATGTATGTTCCCCGATTACTCGACGATGGCTGGACCGATTTGGAAAATTCTTTTTTTGTTTGAAAGGGTATAGTTTCTAGTTGGTCCCATAGTCACCAAGTTACGATCTGATGATGGGATCCCAGCGAAATCGAAGGCAACTCTCAAATTTTATAGGCACTTATCACGTTTTTCATATATTTCCTAAAGCTGTTTAAGTATTTGCGTCTGATTATCATCATCTCCTGTGGTTGAGCTAATGATGGAAGGTACAACTCCTCAACGGTTAGGAGTTAAAAGAAAATTCTTTCAATATTATACGTAATTATAGACCGATAGTTGAAGTCTTTCAGGCTCTTATTAACCGACTTTAAAAAAAGGAGGAGGTTCTCAATTCGTTGGGGACTTTTTTTTATGTATGTTCCCCATTACTCGAAAGTGGCTGGACCGATTTGGAAAATTCTTTTTTGTACATAAACAAAATAAGTATCTACTTTCCGCTAAAAATTTGAAAATAAATTATTTTTAACAAAAAACAAAAACCGACTTCAAAACTAAACAAATCTAAACTAAAAAGTAGAAAATAATACTTTTAAGAACTTCGTTAATTTAGAAGTCGGTGCCAGCCAAAGCAAAATAACCTTAAATAGACACATTCGATTAATCTATATCTATAATATTTGTAAACATAATCAAAATACCGTTTGAAAGTTCCTTGCAAAGGCAAGATAAGTCTATCCGTCTTGGCTGGCACCGACTTCGAAATTAACGAAGTTCTTAAAAGTATTATTTTCTACTTTTTAGTTTAGATTTGTTTAGTTTTGAAGTCGGTTTTTGTTTTTTGTTAAAAATAATTTATTTTAAAGTTAGAGCTACTCAAGTAATTGGTTTTTGTAAACTTGTAATATCTATCATAATATAATAAAATTTTTATATAATATACGTACATATATAAAAATCTTTTATAATATACGTATTATAACTTTTGTTTATCAACCGACTATCAATAAGGAGGAGATTGATTTAATAGCTCAATTTAAAAAATGTTAAAATTGCCTTATTTTTAGTTTTACAAATAATTTAAATTTGAAATATTTTATTAAAATATTTTCTGTATTACAAAAATTTTGGTAATTTTTAGAAAAAAAAACTACTGCCAGTAATTTAAATAATAATAAAAATTAGCCTATACTTAATAAGAAAACGGTGCCGCTGCCAGCCGATGCACAGGTTAATAGGTAAAATTGCGAAGAAATGATATGACATAATTTTTTTTTCAAATTCACTTACAGTACTGAATTACCATTTAATTAATTGTCTTAAAATAAATTAAATTCTTTTTTGCATTCATTTAGTGAAATCTTGATGTATATAAGTGCGGACTCGGAACATTACCCAATTTAAAATCAGAGTGTCCTGTGTACACTCGTTTAGTATTCTAATCAGGGCCTTGCCCGAAAGCTTTCCGCCTAATTTTAATGTCTTGCTTTAGACAGCTCCAAGCCTTAATTCTAATTTATTCAAATAAAACACTTCTAAATGCAAGTATTTATTTTAAAAACAATGAAAAGTGTACGTAAATCATCTGATAAATATTTAAAATCCCATATTTCTAGACTAAATCAATTACAGGAGCAATAAAAGCAGAAAATGTTTCGATGCAATATTATTGTACAAATTTTTGTCACGACTTCACGAACTGTATTTAAATGAAATACGTATAATTTTCAGTTCATTCTCAAACGTTCTTGTAGTAATTTGCCAACGACATTTCAGAATGTCCCGAACCTCGCGTACAATTTTAATTTCGTGCCTCGAGGTGGTGTCATTAAACAGGTGGTTCTCTTCCCTCGAGAAAGCAATAAATTTTACCTTATCAGCTTAATTATTTAGGAAACGGAATTCCAATACAATTCAGAATCAGTAATTAGTCGTTAATATAAACAGCGATTCGTTTCACAAAAGATGGAAAACTTTTCATAAATAATATTTAATGGCCGTGAAAAAATTAATAATAGTACTTTGGGCGTAATTAAATTTTGATAAACATGTAAATTTTTGTCATTACAAATTTATCACGGAAAAATTGTGAATTCAATAACCATACTTATTTGTCAGCATCCTCAAGTCAAGACTGAGATATATAGACTACAAGTAAAGTTAATTTATTCGGGCGTTATTGATTATTAATTGTGAACTATATTCTCTATAACTCTATAACATGAAAATCAGCACTGAAGCTTTAAGAAAAGTGAATACTATTAACTCGTAATATACCAAGTCAGTTTGTTTATAAAACTGAAAAATAAAAAGAACCGTCTATGAAGTTCATAGAATAACCTATCAAATACTATTTTAAATAACAAATTACTGAGGGGATTGATGATGGCATTCATTAAATGTTATAATATGTTTGATATTATTATAATTATTTTATTCAAAAAAATTATGCTACTATTCAAAAACATTATGCTACTAGTTTTACAAACTTTACAAATTAAAAACGTTGTAAAATTGTTGTTTCTATCTAATTATCTAAATTAGTTTGTCCGCCGTCGTTATTATCTGAATTCCCTTAACGGATATTGCACTGTCCTTAAATGTAAAATATTTTTACTTTATCCAAAATCTAGCATAGTGTATTATCGTAAACGTTTCCCTTGAGGACTAAGACGAAAGAACGGTTGTTTCAACTTAAGATAAGGAGTTCATTCAATCATCGTTTAACAAAAACATTTTCCTTCATATAACGGATACTGAATGTATAGAAAAGGAAAAACTTGAAATATTAATTTATCTATCTTATACATTTAAACGAGCAATTCTTGTATATATATATATATATATATATATATATATATATATATATATATATATATATATATATATATATATATATATATATATATATCTCGGAAACGGCTCCAACGATTTTCATAAAATTTAGTATACAGGCGATTTCGGGGGCGATAAATCGATCTAGCTATGATTCATTTTCAGAAAATGTTGTTTTATTCGTGTTTTCAATAATCAACTTTATTGATTATCAACTTAAGCATAAACTATTTTTTTACTGAAAGAAAATAACAAAAAGGTGGCGTTTGGGTGGCCCAATATTGCCCCTTAAACAGACAAATATGACTACTTTATGATAAAATTCCAACTCAGTTAATACAGATTGTATATTGTACATTGAATATTTTTTGGATTTAATTGAAATAGTCGTTATTACCGAACTTGTGGTGGTGGGCAGGCTCATTAGCGTCTGGCCATCCGCCCGGACGCGAAGTTGCAAATTCCAGATGCTTCTCTGGCAGCAGAGTAGCTTGTGAAGCAACCCTTTGACTCTGTGGTCTGCTTCGGTTGTCTGTCTGAAAAAGCATTATGAGAAAACTAGTGGATATTGATATTTGGTACGGTTATAGATGATTATCAGTTCATCATATGAAATATTTTCCGCGTAAGAAAATATTTAATTTCTGAGAAATCTAAACTAATTTTAAAGTGTACATAGAAACGAACCCGAGCAGGTGCACCCGAGGGTGAATATCTAGTTAAGAATAACGTTGGAAAAAGCATAAGAGACGTGTACTAAGTAGGTAAGTTTAATTAACTAGTAGTATTAATTTAAAGTTGTATAAAAACTAATGTCTTGAGAAACTACTATTCAACGTCACTAGCAGCCAGCAATCATCTACAGCAAAAACGTTTCAGTGAGCGCAGCCAGCAATTAATAAAGCGACTAAATGCTAATCCTGCCTGCGCACTGGACTGCAAATTCGTATTAACAGTTTAATTTATATGCTTATGTAAAACTTATAATTATGTATGAATAAACTAGCTAACCTAAAGCGCTTTTATCTTTGCCTAAAATTCATATATTTGTGATAAAATAAACAATGTTACATTTAATTTATAATTTCTATTGACTATTTATAATATCAATATAACATTCGTTGCAAATCGAAGTTACGCCTACCTTTTATGCCTCATAATTTTACCCTCGCAAGTAAATCCAAACCTTCACGTTGACCCAGAATTGTGAAATTTGATAAAAGCAATTGTATACAAAACAAGTACAGAAAAAATCTAAAATCGTCAATTGGTAATTA
This sequence comes from Boloria euphrosyne, assembly GCA_951802675.2. NCBI lineage: Eukaryota > Metazoa > Arthropoda > Insecta > Lepidoptera > Nymphalidae > Boloria > Boloria euphrosyne. The sequence continues at coordinate 3,858,469 of OX637879.1, read as the reverse complement.
TGTATTTTTATTGTTTTTGTTTGTGATAATGTTTTATGCTACGGAACCAAGTGTGCGAGAAAATCTCGCTGGTGTCTGATTAATTTTACGATGAGAATAAGATTTCATATTAAAAGCTCAATAAACAGTAATTTATGTGTTTTTCATAAAATGCTTACATTAATATTTAATATTTATTATAAAATAATCAATATTTAAGAAATAATATTTTACTGACATTATAAGTATTGAAGTCATTACAAAGAGACCTTTGTCGTTCGAGATTTCTCCGTTAAGTAATATGAAAAGTTTAGTTTCAAAGTTACTTTGTAAAGTTACTTTGAAGTATGCTCTGTATTATACATCTTGGTGCTACTTACGTTTTTAATTATATTATATGTAGATACATAACACGATTGAAATTATTAAGCAATGGATATATTGAAAAAATAATTAGTTGCAATATAAATTCAATGGAAAATAATGTATCATTTAATATGCTGTAGGAATTCTTGCAAAAATACAATTGCCGTAAAAAATTATTGTAAAAACTAGTCAGAAAGTGCGGGAGGTCATAAGAATTTTTGCACTTTCTTTTGAATATATTTAAAAAAAATCTTCTCACACTATTAGGTATGTGTACTAAAAATCCTATAAAACAAGAATAAATCAAAAGATATTTAAGATAATGACGGTCGCCATCGAATTTATATATTAATGTCTTGCGATAACCATTTCTATGAACCGAGACTTGACCTTATTGTTCACCTTCTATTGTTACTTCAAAGCTGGCTTTTAGTGGGTAAAGCACGAAACCCAATAGAATACAAGAAAGGGTTTTATCTCATTTACTTTTGGAACAGACGCTTTTATATGGAAAAACTATTAATACTTTACCGCACACTCCATTGACAATGAATTTAATCAAATAGCTATATAACTTCTTGACTTCTAAGCTATAACGTTATCCTTACTTCCTTATAAATTTATCTTTACATATACAATAAAATTCTAACTTAGTCGAATCTGTACATTGAATATTTTTCGGAAATTCTTATTGAAATAGTGATTATTATCGATACAGAGGCCGAATCTATAATTTTTAGAATTTTTGTCTGTCTGTCCGTCTGTTTGTCTGTAACCAAGTCACGAGAAAACCACTGGACAGATTTTGATGAAATATGGTACGATGATAGCTGGTTATCCGGATCAGGATATAGGATACTTTTTACTCTTGAAAAATATCTCATTTCTGAGAAATGTCATGTAACCGTTGAAATCCGACTGTAAAACATCACACGGTATGTGAAATCTGAGATTTTAGTTAAGGGTCTTTAAAACGCGGGCGGAGCCGCGGGAAACGCTAGTATCAGAATATTTTTTGACACAACTACGCAGCAACTAATATTTGCACCACATGTTAACCTATTATGTAATAATATTATGTTACAAAGAAATAATTCATGCGCCTAGAAGCCAATCACTTGGTTCAAAAGGAATATTCGAGTCTTCTCTATAAACAAAATAAAATTCTGAGTCAAATCTGTACATTAAATATTTTTACAAGAATTTTATTGAAATAGTCATTATTATCGATATAGAGGCCGAAGCTAATAAAATCACTTGACATATTTTGATGACATTAGTTAAGATGACAACTGACCAGGATAATTCATTTTATTGCAGCAAAATCTCTGTGATATGCATACTAACGTGCGTAGATCGAACCCGAGCGAAGTGAGGACGAGTCCCTAGTATCACATAAAATCACGATATAAATAATTTGGTAGCCCGTGTTTTGTTTTGTTTATAGAAACTCTTTATAAATAACTCCTCCACCCATATATAATAAAGTGTTAACCTTCTGAGTGGATTAATTCATTTCCATTTCGTTTAATGTATTGTAAAGATAATGGGCGCGTAAAATGCTTATTACTATATCGACCCGCTTTATTCGACTTTATTCACTTGAAGCGGAAAGATCTAAGTGCTATTACGTGAGTAGCTTTCGAGGCTTGTTCTTATATGCCTTAGCCGTCGCTTATAATAAACTTATTATTATCGATATAGTAACATTCACCCCCAAAGGTCCTGCCCATTATGGTTAAGTATGGTTTTATAGACTATAATGGAATAATAATAGAATACTTATGGAATAGAATGCTTATTTTAACATTAGGCTCTCAAAAATGCAGAAAATGAAGACCTCAAAAGTGCAAAACTCGACAAGAGAGTCTATAAACGTCTTTAATCCAAAATCTACACACGATAAAATATGTTTTATAGTTCTGCCGAATTTCATTCATGGCGGGCAATTTCACCAAAACCAGATATACAAGCGTGACCTAAAATAAATATATACCTACATACATATCTAGTATAACGAGCACACAGAAGAGTACACGAAATAATAGGTACCCTGTACTAAGACATGATGTAGCTTGATGGGACAGCTATCTAACACGAACAGTAAGATAACAGACGAATAGTTATTCTCTTCAGCCATAAAAGTAGGCTTTATCACAGATTTAATTCTTATTATATAATCACTAGCGACTCAACCTCGCTTCGCTCGGGTTCGGCCCTAGACTTAGCGCGAGCGAAGCCGCGGGTTCCGTTAGTTATATACTAAAACCATCCTTGAGAACCACTATCAATTGGTGACAACAGGATGAAAATTTGTGCAAGAGTTTTGAGGTTATCGCGAACAGACAGACAGACGCAGCGGAGAACTTTGTTTTATAATACTCGTATGTAGTAATTAGTACAAAATGTGTTTTATTAGTTTTTAGATTTTAGATTATTATAGCTGCTACATTATTCTTTGACAAATATTGTATGTGGTACATCATACAATTAATTTTCAATTATTCAATTTATTAGGCGACGAGTAATCAGTCTCCAATATCTTACTACTGCAGATTCAGAGCTCGAGGAACTCGGCGAGCAATTGCCGCGGTACCGGCCGGACTCCATCGCAGCATTACAAAGAGCAACGCGGTTCACTGAGCCAGAGCTAAAAAGGCTCTACCGAGGTTTCAAAGCAGAATGCCCTACGGGTGTGGTACGAGAAGAAACGTTTAAGCTGATTTACTCTCAGTTCTTTCCTCAAGGAGGTAAGTTTCATTATATATTAAAGAAATACATAGCCTCTGCCAACGTACGTAAGCCACATATTCTAAGGTTTTAAATTTACGTATCGATCGGGTTCCATAGCCATACGAAAACAATGAAACCCTTACAATTTGTCATGTCCGTTTGCCCGATGTCACAGCTATTTAACTCGGAGCCTAGTGAAATATTATAACCTATTGGATCTATATTATTGCTGTATGTATTTTGTAGGCGTCTTATAAACCGCGCTGACAATGCTGTGGTCAACCGTCAAAGTACACAAAATAAATATGTGCCCATAATATATTATGTTACTCAAGGGTGAAAAAGTTGTTGTGCAATAATCTTTTAATTGAGTGTTTATGATTTTAAAAATTGAGAATTTTATTGGTTCAGGCCAATAGTTACACTTACGCATAGATTTTTTTATACTGGTCCTTTTATTTTTGGTCCTTAGTTTTGGTCCAATAACTCTTTTATACAACTAGAGTAGTTTAAATACGCATTGGGATGAACGTGTAATCGAGTCGAATTGTAAAATTTGTATTTAATTAAGATTCCTCGAACTATTTGTTCTTTAAGTAGTATAGAGATAGATACCCACATATACTCGTATATCCTTTAGAAAATAAATTTATTTTCAATTCAAAAGCTTCAATTTTTATAGCACATAATCAAATTAAAAAGTATAGGACCAAAGTAATACAACGGGTTATTAATTTTATCAAAAAAGACTAACAAACCACAACTAACAGCTTATTAAAAGTTTAACTACAAAGAAAATTACAACAAAAGAAATGGTCAAAGCTATATACTCTCTGGAATCAAAAGGAAACTACCACATCGTAAGTATAATAAGATTTTTTGATTAATAAATAATTTAATTTGTAAAATAAATATAGAATATCCAAGAAATGTGTTTCATTTACCTGATATCTCACAATTTTTCATACTTCGAAGCAAAATACGTCGAGACGCTCAATAAGGTAAGTGGATTTTTTCTTCCAAATCATATTTTATTTCAATACTAGTAGAAACATTTTACTACGTCTTACTTTTTAAAATTTTACAGCTTTTTTATTTTAATTTAGGAAATTTGTTTGCTAGCGGAAAGGTGGATAGAATAAACAATGTTAAAAATATTGAATACATAATACACGGTAGACACGAAAAACGCATCACGTAATAATGTCCTAAAATCCTATCAAGTTGAGTGTTGGGTGTGGGCGCTTTATATCGGCCGTCCATCCAGGTCACTCATATATTTCGAATTTCAAAATTAAATTATTATTTTAACCGCATAATTTACTAGCTAAATTAATTATGAATAGTATATTAAAACATTTTTTTGTAACCATATTACTGATTAATATATTTTATTAAAAATATAAACATGTTTTGAGATGCCTAGGCCCTAGATTCACCTCGCACTTATACACACCTATTCCGAATTTTATAAACGGGATTAAAAGGATAAATTTTCCTAAGTATTTAATCTATCCTAGCTTACTATTGACGGAAACTTTAAATAAATATTAAATATTTATTAATAAACTATTAAAATAAAAAAAATACCTATTTTACCTTTTAAAGTATTATGTTGATAAATAATTGAATGAAACTTTCTTTGTTAAGCGTTATAAAAAATTTTTTTTCTTTATACTACTATACTACATATTTAGTATGTATTTATAAAAATTAAAATATATATATTTTATTTTTAAGTTATACAAATTATGATACGTACTTAGTTTAGTAAAGTACTTAAAAACTGTAACTGTATAGTGTATACGTACTGTATATAATCTTTTTATTACCTGTATATTTTTTAATTATTACTTCTGATAAGTAAAAAAATATGAGAAATGAAATAAAACAAAGGAAAGAAAAAGAGAATTTTTGGGTAACATTTTTTGGCAAGAAATGAATAGTCATAAAGTCTATTAAAATAAAGAATTGTTAACGAAGTACTTGTCCCAGTTGTTAACGTCATGAATTGCAAAATCACCTTTGATTTAATTTCGCTTTCAAAAAGGACAGTTCTTAAAATTTTTGTGTTGATTTATATTATGTTTCGCACCGTAAATACGTTTAAAAAATATATTATAATGAAGTTGAAATATATTGCGTAACACTTGAGGTTGTGGGAACTGGGAAGAAAGTATTTTAACTGCTACTATGAAGAACGGAAAAGCTTCACTAAATTTAGTCCGCAACTTTATAACTTTGAAATAAGGGACAACATTAATTCCTAATTTAATATTCCAAATCTAAAACATTGGATTGAAAATTATCAATGTCGATTGTATAGTAAGATTGTAACTGATTTTATTCTATACAGAAAAAATTAAATATACATATTTTTTATTTTATGTACAATATAATTACCTATATGTACACTCGTACAGTAGAGCACACTCTTATACGCAATTTAGAAAGTTTTTCAAAGAATATTTCCAATGTACGCGCAAAATGCATTTTATAAAGTGCTGAAACTACGCGAGCGACTTTCAAGTAGTAGGTACTCAAGTGGCTGTTACACCCGTTTTACTGAAAATGCGGTTTGTGATATCGCTGTTTCTTTCTTGAAAATTTACAATTCAATGCATTCAGGCTAGTCAAATATTTTGCGAAAATGTTTTTGAAGCGCCTGTCGCAGATTGAAAACTTGTGTATTTTTAAGGGTTTTCCATATTTTCCACATTATAATTGATTTTAGTTCAATTAATAAAATTAACTCGAAATTTCCAGTCTATTATCGCTTATTGAAAATATTGTAATTCAGCCCTTTTTAACGTCCCACTTCTGGGCACGGGCCTCCCTTCAATACGAGGGATCAGTCCATAGTCTACCACACTGTAGTGCGGTTGGCGGACGTCACATGTCTTTCGAAAACTTGCTTGGTTCTCTCAGACATGCAGTTTTTCTCACGATATTTTCCTTCACCGTAAGACAAATGGTAATCATGATAGAAAAAAATCGCACACGAAAATATCAGAGGTGCGAGACCCGGATTTGAACCCGCATCACTCGGTTATACAAGTGAGCGCGTTACCACTGGGCTAAATATTAAATCACGCTTTGTATCATTTTCTAACATAATATGTATTATTATTCACATGCAGCTAATAACAGGTATTAAAAATGTACTGGAAACATAAACGATCTTACACAACCTATACATATTAGAAAATTTTACTTTTAATATTATGTATATTATAAAACTTATAAGTTTAGCAACGTACTTACGCACTACCAAACCTACTGTTTTTGTTTATTTCTACTACAAAATGAACTTTTTAACTATATAAAATAAAAATATAGGTAACTCATAACTGTATTTAAAAGGCAACGTAATTTCTTTCCGGAAAACCTTTCCGTAACCTTTCAGTTACCTTTGTATTTGAACTTACCCTAAAATCAAATCACGTAGCAGATTTCAATTCGTGCGAAATATGCGAGGGACACCGGTGATAATTTGAAACAGCCTGTTATCGGCAACATACTTTAGAATCCTGACATACGGCCCATTCCTAACTCCAGCAAATAAATTTCATTGCCCATAAACTACCCATGGAAGGTTTCACGTTACTAAGTACTTAGGTTTTTTCTAAAATAGGTATTGTATGAACAATATCAGAGAAAATGCAAAAATCTCAGAAGTTTTGTGCTGTGTTTTTACAAAGCACGTTCAGGTTTCATGGTCCTTATTTGCATCACAAAATATGTTTATTATTTCCAGATGTTTGTAATTTTATAATTCATTTGAGCGGCACGTGAGATGCGTGTTTTATTTGCATATTATGCCGAAGAACTTGGGTTCATTTCCACCCGTAGGTAAATAATATTATTTATAATATATGTACCTATTATGTACTTAAAATTATTTTTATCCATTTGTGCATGCCCGTCTAAATGTAAGTACATGTGCGTGTCTTATAATAATTTTCGGCAGACGACAAAAATTACATTTCAAGAAAAGCAGATGACAATGGCAATAGGTCTATACTAGTTAATAATTTATTGTTTGGTAAACTCTCAGCCCAACCCAAGTCTACTACTCGCCAGTGCCTATAGCAAAAGTCGCAGAACTCGACGAATGCTACATAATGCACTAGTAAAAAGTAAGAAAATGCGAAACGATATTATACAGGGCCGTGCGGTGCAATGATGCAAAGATGCAGCCTAATCAGGCCTCATAAAATAGGAACAGCATTTTTAGCCATCTATACATCATAATTGCTTACGGAGCTCGAAAATTACTTGGGATGCAGCTAACATCATCTTTTGTTTAAAAAAATGAATACAATTTTTAATTATCATCATTTAAGACAGTTCTTATCATGAAAAAACCTATTTATCTTCCAAACGTTTATTAAAATTGATTTAGGTTTTTATCAAAAAATAAATGATTTTTTATGAAAATCGTTTTTCAAACCAGGAATATTAACCGTACTTAAATTGCTACATTTTAAATGCACATAATATACGGTAATATAAGTCAAATAATGTGTGAATTACCGTAAAATGTAATAAAATCCGGTTAGCTACAACACTAGCCATTTCCGGTATCACTTTCCGATTAGTGACAACCCTACCATCAATTTAATATTCAAATTTAATGTTGGTATCTAAAGAACGAATAGGAAGTCAATATTATACTTATTAATGTTGTGTTAGCCAATAATATTGGAATATTATTAGATTAAGCAGATTAACATTGTAATAATATATAATTTCTTTTTTTTTAATCAAAAAGCTCAAAAAGATAAGATTTTAAAATTAACGCTGAAATAATGATAGCTGTTAAAACGAAAAGGAATTCTTATTTCGTAAAAGGTTAGTAATTGTAAAATATATAGGAATTACTTATATTATTGTTAAGAAGATAATAGAAAAACGAACAAGAATCTGTTATATCCTACAAGGGTATCCAATGCGCAGAATCCCGCCATTGCTTCATAGTGCGCATATGTTGGTAGCATTGACTGTTTCCTCCAAGCCACTCGACTAGACGCCATTACCACGCCATCGGATCGCAAATCTGTCACAGTTTAGTTTGTGTGATTCTTTGTGAATTCATCTGAACTCTTTTTAGTTGTGTCCATAGAAAACAATATTTTAATAAACCAAAAATGGCGGACGAAAAAAAGGTATTTTATATTTCGTAGTATCAATAATAATACCTATTAAAACCTTGAAATATAGATATGGCGCTTGTAGTGCAATGTGGTTATAGTGTTCACTATTCAATTTTTACATTAGTGTCTATATCTTTACTAGATCCGTATATTTAAACTTCATTTCAGGGAGAAAGCGAACACATCAACTTAAAAGTTTTAGGACAGGATAATGCTATTGTCCAGTTCAAAATAAAGAAACACACACCCCTCAGAAAATTGATGAATGCCTACTGTGATAGAGCGGTTAGTAATTTTCATATTTATAATCCGAAATATTAACTTTTATTTCGGCTTTTAATTTACGTTTCAATTGTAGAACTAAATTATTTGCAAATACATGTATAAACATGTAAAGCAAATGTCTGCTTGACGTACCGGTCTTTTGTAAGCTTCTTGCATATCGATACTATTTTACAATTTATATTTTCGATCTACATAGCAGCTGCTGTCCAACATAATCTAAATTTTAAAAATATTGATAAACAACTGCAAAACAAAGCAACTGGTAAAAATGTTTATAAAGTATTATAACTGTGATCCTAACCAACAAGACAAGGATCAGCAATAAAAAGCTTATAAAGTTAATTATTTTACAGGGTTAAGGGAAATTATGGTGCTTTTGTAATTCCTCCTTGTAGATATCAAATTATTTTCATGATTTATTTTATCAATACTAGCATTTTGGCTCTGCTCGCTTTCTAATCACTAATTATAAATAGGGATGGTAGGAAATTTAGGGTTCTATAACCCTATTTTTATTTTTGAGCCAAATCATAAAATAAAAGTTTGGTTTAAAAACACAAAATCTAGAGAAAGCCACCCTATCACTTAGGGGAACAAAAATAGCCTACCACCTATTCTCAGACCAACCAAATATACACAAAAAAAAATAAAAAAAATGGTCGAGCTGTTTTGAAGGAGTACGATAAAAAACACTGACACAAGAATTTTATTATATTAATATTTATAAATTTTAATTTATAGTACTAGCTGACCCGGCAGACTTTGTACTGCCTCAGTTGATAAATAAAAGTCTAATATTTTTTTTTTATACTTTTGCACCTTTTAAACCTTCTCTGGACTTCCCCAAATAATTCAAGACAGCAAAATTAGCCAAATTGGTCAAGCTGCTCTGGAGTTTTAGCCAGACTAACAAACAGCAATTCATTTTTATATATATAGATAGACCGAACTCTGCAGATAACTTTAATAATAATTAGTACTTATGTTAAGGATTACATTTAGGATGATTCTATAGTAATATTTCAACTTCTGATTTTATGTAACTACAGTGTAAACTCTATATAATGACACTCGGGGACCGTGCATATTTTGATGTTATATAGTTGTTGTTAAATAGAGAGAAGAAAAATCTGTATATAAATGAAAATCTAAAAAAGAAAATGCTTATTTCAGACTAGTGTTAGTAATTACATACATAAAAACAGTTCTTATTTTTTAATGAATATGGCTATTGTGTATAGTTTGTTATTTTCGTCTGACGTCTTTTGATGTATTTTTTACTTATTTTATTCATATTTTGCGATATTGAGGCATCTTGGTGATAATAAAAATACCTTGCCAATAACTTTTCTGTTCCCAGAGCTTTAATGCACGGCGGAATTTTTACTAATTTTGAAAACTTAAAAAGTACTATTTACTATTTTATGGTTGTCGTTATTGAGAGTGATTTTAATGCTTTAGGGAGTTTGTCGTTAAATCGAGTTACGTTACATGGAGTTTACACTGTATAGTAAAAAATAATAAAATTGGAAACTAAGCTTTTTGTAATTTTTACAGATATTTTAAATGTTCTATTATTGTTAAATGTTAATAATTGTATTAAAAATCAATGTTTGTAACTTCCAGGGTCTGTCAATGCAAGTTGTACGATTCAGATTTGATGGCCAACCAATCAATGAAAATGACACACCAACATCATTGGAAATGGAAGAAGGAGATACAATAGAAGTGTACCAACAGCAGACTGGGGGGTCTCTAGTGTAAATTTTGACTTAAGGAACTGTCCGGGAAACCCACTGTTTTGTGGCCCATCTCAAAAACTTTAATTAAGTTAATTTTAATACCAACATTTGTATCTGTAAGAATTTCCAAGATACAATTCCACACCCATCAGTTTGCCAAATTGCATCTTGGAAATCTCTAAAATAATTAAGAGTATAAGATAAACCAAATGTTCTAGGTGACTTCAATTATTCCATTGTGATAATTTTTTTAGTTGACAATTTTGAGACAGCCAGTATTTAAAATGCTGTAGCACATGTAACAGTTGTGTGCTTATGGAGTCAACTTTATAGTAATTTATTGGACTGATGTCCATTCACATGTCAGATTTTTAATCGCTGATGTACCTAACAGAAATAAAGTAAATGTATTCATTCTATGTGTATTTATTTTTTTATTTTCCCCTATATTTCTACTTAGTTCAATAAGAAATATTTTACTGTTTTTAAATAACTTTTTTAAATTGCCTTCCTTATTTTGCATAATAGTAGTATATCTTTTCGGAGAACAAAACCCACTATACTTTGGCCAGCATGGTGGACTACCTGATCACTTGTATTGAAGGGAGGCTTGTGCCCCACAAGCGATGACATACTGTATGAGTCATGTCTATAATTAGAGACCATAAAAGACTAAAATCATCATCATCAGCCCTTTTTGACGTCCCACTGCTGAGCACGGGCCTCCCTCGGTAGGAGGGGGATCAGGCCATAGTCCACCGCGCTGGCCTAGTGCGTGTTGGCGGACTTCACATGTCTTACGAAAACTTGCTAGGTTTTCTCAGACATGCAGGTTTCACGATGTTTTCCTTCACCGTAAGACAAGTGGTAATCAATAATCATGATAGAAATGATTCGCACATGAAAATATCAGAGGTGCTCCCCGTGAGTACTAGTGTTCTGTGTGCGAGACCCGGATTTGAACCCGCATCACTCGGTTATACAAGCGATGCGTTTGTAATCCATAGATGTTTTATATTAAGTAATGATAATAAATAAATACAATACCTATAGATTATTAAAAACTCATACTTACAATAATTAAAAACAAAAGTTAATTTGCCTAAAATTGAGTTCATTACAACTATACAGATTTTAAAAGTTAAATATTTCATAGCATTCTTTATTATTTTCAGCCAACACTGCACAATACGCTCACTATGTCTTTAACACATTAGATCAAGATCGAAGCGGATTATTAAGTTTTGAGGTATGTGTTACCTATTAAATATTTTCTATTTGCTCACTTGTTTTTTTATCCTACATTAATATTTTCACCATTCAATTCTCTTGTTAAATTAGCTTCAAAACATGCCAGTTGAGCACAGATTACTTCACTTATTAAGAGATTCATTTTAATAAGCGCAACACATCTGCCAGTGAAAGTCTCGTCAAAATCGGTCCAGCTATTTCGAGACTAGACATTACAAACAGGCCTCTAATTTGCCTGTCCGTATATACGGACAAAAATTTAAAAGATCTGTTTTTATATAATTCCATAAACATTTAGTGAAAAGCTGTTTTAAAACAACATAAGACACTCATTCTGACTAGCGACTCATCCTCGCTTTACTAAGCATCGTCCCTAGAGAAAAACAAACATTTCTAAGAAGACTAGTAACCACATGCTACTCCAATCTCTGTATCCCATCTCTAGTATGGGAAACAAATATTAAATCATAAATTTAACAAATAAAGTTTCGATAAACAAATAATTTTATCGATTGATAAACATCGATTCATTTGACGTATATTTTTTTTTATTCTTCATTTGAAAACTAAAAATACCGCTTAGAATTATTTCTGTTGTTCTTTTAGGAATTTGTAACTGGCTTGTCCATACTTTCGAGAGGAACATTAGAAGAAAAACTGCGGTGGACATTCTCTCTGTACGATATAAATGGCGATGGCTATATAACTAAAGACGAAATGACGGAAATAGTAAATGCGATATACGACTTAATGGGCAAAATAGTCGAACCCATGATAGACGAGGAAGCTGTGAGGGAAAAGGTGGAGAGGCTATTCCAGGTGAGTTTGAGTCAGAGTGAGTTCAAACATCTTACATCAGTACAAATTAACTTGAATGGTGATATGATATATGATTGCATTCACAGGCTGCAGTGCTCGAAACCGGTTTAAAAAACTGTTTATTTTGCATATTTTCCACTCGTTCTTCTATCGGTTAATAAAAACAAACGCCTTAGTAAACCGAAATAATTATTACGATTAACAGTTATTTTTAGAAAATTTTGTTCGATTTCAAATTTAATACACTTTAAGTAGGTACAGTTCGTTCTACTTTTAATCGGTTAAAAATCGTAACTGAATCCTTAAACCGAAAATCCTTGCGACTAGGGGTCAATGACCACAGCCAGTTTATTTATTTTTTTAATTTTAAATAGTTTAGATCAGATTCAATTAAGCGGGTTTCCAAATCCTGTTTAAAGCGTTATTTATTTTATTATAAAGATACTTTATAAATTATAATCAATTTGTGTTATTTGCAAATAAAAAACGGTCAAAAGTAAGGGCCTATGCACACGATGACTTTTTACGATGTGAACGTAAGCAACCTTCTTTTTTTATTTATCGACTTAAAATATGCATACCCAACCCGATGTCGACAGCAAGTATATGCGTAATTGTCGCAACGTTTAAAATTATCCCTGTTTTCCAATTAAAGAGCATAATGCGACTCAGTGCCGCACAATGCCGATTTGTGCTGATGCTAATTGGAACGTGAATATAATGATTCGATTATATATTTCTGCAAAATAAATATGCAGCTTATAGTTTTGAATTCTAAAATAAAATTGTATTCACATTATAAACGTGGAATATAAAAAAAGTCAATGTTATTACTCTTGTAACCTTCATCGATACACGGTATATTTATTTCTTTAACACAGCATCACGCAAAAGCAGTGTTCGATTGTGCGAAGCGCTGTTGTAGTTGGAACATTCAACATTGAGCATTATGCCGCATAATGCGCCTTAGTGCTGTAATTGGAAAAGGCCGACTGTATACTGTATGTTCTAAAATACTGTATGTATTTTAGTAATATCCCTAGATATTGTAAAAAAAGAATAAAATAGGCGCTACATAATGTGTAGTGCGCATAGGATCTAATCGCAATTATTTACCGAAATGAAATTTGTTTTCAGAAGATGGACCTAAATCGAGATGGTGTGTTGACAATGGACGAGTTTCTCGACTGTTGTCTTCGAGATGAGGAAATAATTCGCTCCATGGGCGTGTTTGACAGCAACTTCTGACGCCCCGCACCAGCGCGCGCTCGCCGCCGCCGTGCTGTGTAAAATTACACGAAAAAAAAGTTGATTCAAAATGGCGGTGGTTTCTTATTTATGTCTATAAATTTAATTCCCACTGCGCCTGTTGTATATTATTATGCTTCAACTATCGTTAAAGAAAATACTACGTAATAGGTTAAAATAGAAAATGTCGTCTCTTTTTCTATAACCCACTATAATCACTTCTAGGTTTCTTGACTGTGACTCAGTCAACTTTGGTACTCGAACCTAAAACAAAGCAGTCGTGAAAAAAATGTTACTATGTAATTTGATCGATATATTTTTTGGACATTTTCTGTTTTTTTACACCATCTATAATCATTATAAAATGTATCGTAGACGTAAATTGCTTGTATGTAAAACTACAAAGATATAATGAATTTCAAAGCTATTTCATATAAGTGATAGGAAATCCTTCTCTTTCTAAGTAGTGTCTGAACTAAAAGCATTCTAGCTAACTTATGTGAGTTCTGCCAGTAGATAAGGTACCACCGCCAAATTCAAACTAATCTTAATGTACATTGTACACTACATGACTTAACGAAATTTTCTCTTAATTAATTATTATTAAATAAAGACATCTTAAGAATCCTATTCTATCTATTATAATAAAATAAATATTCAAGTATTTCAAAAGTGAAAAGAAACACTTAAATCGAACAAAAACTTATTCGCGCCGTTAACAATATTTCGGGTCCCGTGAATATTGATTACAAAAAGTAGTTGTAATTATATAAAAAAATTGATAACTTTGTCTTTGGCTAGTAAAGGAATTGTAATGTCTGTCACTTGTGTCGCTCATGGGAAACAATGATCAAGTATTTTTTAAAATGAACCATATAGATTTTAAAAATTCGAGCTGACAAAGTTTATTCCTTCAAATATATTCGTAGTAACAAAAATTATTATCTTCTCCATTACATATTCCTATAAATATAACTATGTTTTTATATCAAAATATGTGTAAAAATAAAAACGTGACAACAACTAACTTAAACCGTAATTTAAAACTAAAGTCTCGTTTAACACACGGCAAAGTAATGGACAGTATCATACGTAATAATTAATTTAAATAGAAGTAAAATTAAGGTGGGCGATTACGAATTAATTGAAAATCGATATTACTAGTGTAATCAACTGTATAACCATTGGGTTCAATAAATGTATTAAAATTTATTAGTTTTCGTTAATAAATCTTAGGGGCTGTTCATAAAATACGTTCGCATACAAGGGGAGGGGTCTGGCTGAGTGTGACAAGATGTGACAAGGGGGGACGAGGGGTATACGGCAACGTGACGTTCGCCCAAGGCGGAAGACGGAAACGTTATTTAAAATACCGTTTTAAAATGCAATACCGATTGTAGATATTTCGGCCCATTTAGAAAATCCTTGGACTTCTGAATAATAGAAATATTATTTATTATTTATATGTTCGTTATGAAAGATATTTATTAATTTATTTAAATTTTATTATAATAACTAAATAAATATTTTTAATTTTCAGAATTTGTGTACTATCATTTAGAATTTATCATACTCAGCATGTCTTAGTTTTTGTGACGAAATATTTCTAGGGGGGGTCACAGAAAGTGTGACACAGCGTGACAATAGGGGGGGAGGGGGTCAAAAAAAGCTGATTTTAGTGTGACGTATTTTATGAACGGCCCCTTATAGAAAAAAAATAAGGACCATATTGAAGTCTAAAAATTTCATAATTCATGATCATCCACCTTTAAATTTAAGTGTCCATAAGTGAATGTGTAGGAATGCCATCAACCAAGTCAATGGCTGTGTAATTCGTAGATATGTACGTATTAAATTGTGTAGATAGATATTATGAAACTGAATCCTACGCTACTTTATATAAAATCTCTACTTTTCTTCTCTCTGATGATACTACTTAAGTACTAAGCCATAATTTTTCCTAAATAGAAGCTCGATCTAAACACTTGTTACCCTTCTTTTTAATTATTCCGGCCATTTTTAATAGAATATTTATATTTAGATGAAATCACCAGTTAAGATCATGATATCATTTTTTATTTTAGACCTTTTTCACTATTGGAAAATATCATACCAATTATAATAACTCAATAAGTTTTACAAAAATACTATAAAAGATATATCTATATATATTACGTATTTCATTCTATAAAACTTGCATTATTCAAAGTCTAATTCAATAAGTATGAACCTATTGAAATTAATCATTAAAAAATTAAAATAAATATCGACATAAATTATAACTAAACAACACTGCCACTACATATTTAACGTTTCCTGTGTAACTTAAAAACGAGACCCGATTTTTTTAAAGACAATAAAAGATGCTAAATAAGTACAAAAGATATAAAACTATCATAAATTCGATAAATTGATACAATAATAACTACACAATTAATTGAAATGCAAAACTTTCGATGTGGTTTCTTCTCTATTTTTGTAACTTATAAATATAGCACCAATCTCCCTTCACGGGGTTCCTTGCATTCAGAAATATACATTACGATTGTATGCATTAAAATTCCCACGTCCGCGTCGTCTTCATAACTTTTCATATTTAATAAAAATATATTTATAATGAATAATATTTTCTAATATCATCAGAGATGTAAATATATAAATGTATATAAACTAATGAATAGAATTAAATGTATATTTTCATAGTGAACGTTAAATGGAACCAATAACTAGATGGCTTAATAAATGTTCTCTAATAAATAACAAAATAATGTTATGTGTTAATTGTCATTGACATCACGAAAGTTAACAAAACAATATTTTTTAATAAATACTCTTCACTTATGTAAGGTAGGTTTCGAAAATAGTAACACGTAGACCCACTACTGCTACCTTCATTACAAGATTATTTTCTAGTTTTTTACAAATTATTGGTCGAGCTTACGTAGTTAGATATTATATTTGTCTTCCTGCAATTTTATCTAAACCTAAATTTTTATTTTACCACACAGATTATAATATATTTTATTACTACTAAAACCTTTTAAATTTTAGACCATGACACAATTATAAAATAATTAATTTCAAATTTATTGTCCAATAATAAAGCATCCTCCACCATGTCGACGACAGTTAAATGTTTTAGCAAATGACTATTTACTAATCGTATATTATTTTTTATAAATACATATTTATTTCGAATATACTTAAATGTGTGTGTGTGTTACTTAAATGTGTTTTCGCTAAAACGAAAATTCATGTTTGTCTGCAAAATACCAAAAGGCTTACCGCGTATGGCTGGCAAGTTCACCTTTATTTTCATGTTTAAATGAACTATCGTGCCAAACCTTTAAGTAATAAATGTGTTGAATGTAAAACAATGATATTTAATGTCATTTAAATAGAACCGTATAAAACGATTGTCTTTAATATTTTAATTATGACTGTACACGTATTAAGTAATAACAGTTTATTGTATTATATCCCATATATGTATTTTAAAAATACTTATTTTAAAAAACTATGTATTTAATCAGCCATAATGATTATATTAGATATGGTATACATTTTTAAATATTCTTACGTGTTCGAAAATTGTATTATTCAGAAATTACTGTGTGTAGACACGGAATAGAAAAAAGGACTGCGCCATTCAATTTGAAACTGAAGTATTTAATTATGCCCACACGTCACAGTTACGTCATAAGTTTGTGAAATGGCCATTATTGTAAAAGTATCTCTCTTTCTTTTTCTCTCCCTCTCTCTCTCTCTCATACGTGAACTGAAAAATTGTCGTGCTTCACTTGTTATTTATGTTATGCGGAGTCTCTTTTTTTCTAGTCCGTGAGTGTAGATTATGATTCTTAAAATGGCACTTAAGGCCTACTAGAACTAAATTTATGATAATAATTGATGTTATATTGACGAGTCCATGTATTTACTAGACTACACGAACAGGTACATAATTCGTACCACTAAAGATGAGACTTGACAAACCACGTGATTTGACTTGCGCAGAAGCCGATTTATAGGTATCCTTAGCGGTAGGGGTGAGAGGCGGGAAGGCCTCGTGTGATATCGGGCCTTCGGAAAGAGCGCGGGAGGCGCGGTACCGGTTCTGTCGTTCTCCTCGCCCCGTACACGCCCCGCTGGACCCCGCAGTACAGACGAGTGCAACTTTAAGTGTTTATTTTCTATTTTGTTTTTTTGTTCTTGTAGAATTATTCTACAAGAGTGTAATATTGTTAATTTTTATTATGCTTCGAGGTAATACATTATAAAGACAAATTAGGAAGATGGTTTACGACGTGAACACTTACATGTTAAAACAAGTTGTTTTAAAACACATCAGTTATTGACAGTGACTAGTGAGAGTGATTAAAATACCTAATAATATGCCATTTTTTATATTAAACTTTTTCATTTCGTAATAAATATTGTTACTTAATAATTTTCTTCCCGCTGGCTTATCGACATATTTTAATACTTAAACTTTATCATTTCGTAATAAATAATGTTAATAATTTTAATATAACATTGTTTTACAACTTATTAAAAATGTTATCGAAAAACTCCTAAATATATATTGAAATTATACATAACAATTTCTAACACAACTGTACCTGCGCAAACCCCCCACTACTGACGTTTGACAAGTCTCATCTTTCGTGGTACGGACTATACTTGGTGTTAGTTTTTTAGTAGTCGTATTATCGCTGTTACCTTTGCATGCGATATCATGTAGTTAGGCAGCCACAGAAATAGAATATGCTACATGAATTACATATCAGTAAAGTGACATTCAGTCGTTGGATAGTTTCTGTAGCTTTTTAAGAAAATAATAACTCAGTAATTATTGATGTATTTATTAAATGAACTTTCTTACTTGAATAACGAAATGCGAAACACTAACTCAAAAATAAATTACGAAAGTATTTAAAAAATACATCGACAAATATAAGGTTTTAAACTAATTTCATTATCGCTGCCAAACTTTTTTTCGCATTGTAATTCGTAATAATAACTAAGTGTCCAGAGTTAAGAGTAAAGTACTTAATATCATAATGTCAAAATGGATGATTACTGTGTTAGAAACGAAAATTATATTATGTAATTAGATATGTATTTGAATATTGAATTGTTTATTTACAAATTGTATGTGTATTTTATAAAAATAGACGGAAATTAAAAAAAATAGTTTTTTTTACCTACAGCTTACGGTGACTATAATATGTATATTTAATATATGTATTTTGTTAAAACAAAAACAGTTCCCCCATAAGACATTCACTTTTGGGGAAAGAAATACACTCAATATAGTTATTATTTCTTGATTTAGTACCTTAATAGAGTTTTACCATCAAATAAAACTTACCTATTATTTTTTCATCAATATCCGGAATCCATCTTGAGTCAAGCACCTGTCTCTTTTGCCTTTTGTCAGTGTTTTCACTTCCTCTCCGCTGCTGGCGCTCCCTATACTTGCGTATTGGCGCCAATAATCGGCAGCGCGCACCGGGTGACCATTTGATTTAATCATTATAGAACTCATGATGCACCAGGTAGAGCTTACCTGGATTCCGGATATTGATGAAAAAATAATAGGTAAGTTTTATTTGATGGTAAAACTCTCTATTATTTGTTTTGTATCAATATCCGGAATCCATCTTGAGTGATGTGTTTGTTATCACCTGGTGCGCTGAACCCCAAAGACGCTATAATGTGTATTAAAGATAATTAGGTCTGTGGTTATGGTTATCTGTTTTTGAACCAAATACCGGCCAAAGCACAATAGAGGTTCCTTCGTCAACTAAACTATTGCTATCAATTCGTAACAATGTAAGGTCGTGAACTCTGCGCCCTGATGCTATAGTAGAAGAGTAGCAACATGTCTTGATACTTGATAGATATTATTTTCATCTAAATTATAAGAGCTCATATATTGCAATAACAAGTTAGGATTCCAAATAGGTGGCTTAGCAGGTTTCTCTCGTGCTACAGAAATAGCTTTCAATATATGTTTTATAAAGAAATTCTCCGATAAGTCAATATTGGATGTCAAATGCGTGAAGGTTGATATAACAGATTTATGTACCAAAATAGTTCTGTATGCAAGACCTACATCACAGTGTAAATGTGCTAAAAACCGAGCCACATGAATAGGTGTGGGAAATTTATAATTAATTGAATGAGACTCACACCACTGTCTCCATCTGCGCCACGCTGGTCGGTATGTATTGATTGTAGAGCATCCCCAGCTTGACATGAGGAGTTTTCGTTCCTGATCCGTCCATTCCGGCAACATATCTGGCCACCCGAAATCAGCCATGCCTCTAAGTGTAGGTCTTCTACTTGTGGCGGATGCATCCCAGTTCTGGTGTCTAAAAGTACGTGGGCTAGATCTGGAATCAGATAAGGGGGATACCGAGCTCGCTGTTGTACATCTGCTTGCCAAAATACCTTGTTCCACTTCGGCGCAATCAATATATAGTGCCCGCTGGCCTGGTTCAAGTGCCTCAGGACCCTGGGTACCAGGTTCGGAGGTGGAAACAACCAAGCTAGGTCGTAGTGCCATTGATGACAAAACGCGTTGTGGTGTTTCGCTTCCTGATCGGTTACGTCCAATGAAACATACCTTGGTACTATGTGAGCTGTTTTCGATGCGAATAGGTCTATCTCTGGCGTGCCCCACATACGAAAGATTTGTTGTGTTGCCGACCTCGTGAGATGCCACTCTGGGCAAGTTTTCTGCCGAGACAGGGCGTCTACTTCGGCATTGAACCTGCCCGGGAAGTAATGAGCTGTCAACTGAATGTTCCACTTGTCTAGAATTTCCAAAAGTTGACGAGTCTGTTGAAGAAGCCTCTTGGATTTGGTGCCCCCCTCCTTGTTTATGTACGAGACTACTGTCCGATTGTCGGTTTGTAATAGTACTCGTGCATTCTGGAGTTGATGATTCTGAAGTATGGCACCGTAAACGGCGAACATTTCTTTCTTGTTGGCATGCCAGGCCCGTTGAGAATCTGTCCAGGTTCCCATAATATTTGTGTCGCCGAGTTGGGCACCCCAACCGATATCTGATGCATCTGTTGTCAGTAGGTGTGTCGGTGCACTCAAGTGTATCGGCATTGACTTTCCTATAGCTTGACACTACCACTCCATCTCTGACCGAGCAGGCTGAGGGATGGTCCTGAGCTGGTATGGGTGTTCCGCTGGCAGCTGTCGGATGTAGTATTGCAGAGTACGACAGTCTATGCGGCCTCTCGGAGTCACGAATGTCGCAAAGTTGAGTCTCCCCATTAGAGTTTGGTACTGCTTGAGGGACCACTTGCTTTTCTGAAGCTGTTGGTGAAGTGCTTTGCGTAGCGTTAAGCACTTTGGTTCCGACAAGGACTTTGCGTTGCGTTTTGTGTCCCATGTTATGCCTAGAAACTCGAGGCATTGTGTCGAAACCAGAACAGATTTTGCTAGGAGAAAATCGTCCAAGTATACTACACATCGGATTTTTCGGCTTCTCAAAAATTCCGCGACCCAATTGGTAATCGAGGCAAAAGTTCTGGGTGCCGAGACCGAATGGCAGACAAGTCATTTGAAGTAACTGATGCTGATGTGTGTCTTGATGATAATTCAGTCTCAGAAACCTGCGATGTTGGTGTGCAATCGCTACGTGGAAATAAGCTTGACTCAGATCTAGCTTGGCCATCCAATCTTGCTGTTGTAAAAACGATGGAACTCGGAAGTGACTGAACTATTCAGTTGAAATGGTTTGACTACTACAAATTGATTTAACTGTTTCAGATTGAAAATAGGTCGGAAGTTCTGATCCGATTTGACAACCCGGAAGAACGTAGAAAGGTAACTTGGTGTCCGTTCTGCAGGTTCTAGCACGCCGGACCTCAACATTTTTTGAATTTGTACGGTCATATTGGGCGAAGTCTTGGTTCTGTATAATTCCATGACTTTGGAGCTCGGAAATATTAGAGGTGGTTTTAGTATGAACGGTATTCGTGCGCCATTCAATAGGCGGCATATTTTGTCTGGCGCACCGAGATTGCTCCAAGCATTTAAAAATCGTTTCAGACAACCGCCTTGAAATATCCGATAGTCATTCGCGATGCCTATTTTTAAAAGAAGCCTGTGATTTCTTTCCTCTAGGTTTAGCCCTAGGATTGTTTGTCTTGTTTTTGTTTGGGCGTGACGCCTGAGAGGAATTCTTTTGACCTTTAGTGAAGGTATCTCGACGAAAAAATATATCATCAGCTTGCTTACTTGTAGATGGTTTCTGGTTTTGATAAAAGCTATCCTTTGTAAAAGTTTGGGGTACTACTTTTGTTAATGTAGTTAATTTATCCGGTCCCCCTATTTTTTGTAGGTATGATTGAACGGCGTCATCATTAAAAAGAGATTCTGTACTAGGTGGAATCTTATGTAATACATCACGATGAAAGCTCTCAGATATCTGCCGCAACAAGGCTTCGCGACGTATATTTATGAAATCAGCTCTTCTACCGCACACTATTTGTAATAAATCATCCGTCACTTTACTATATGAAGATTCCTTAGAAAATAATGTTTCGATCTTTGCAAATAAAGAACTAGGCGTTAAGGATTCCTTATTCTCATTTGACCAATCTACTAAACATTGTAAAGTTTTATGTAATTCATCTTTTTGACAAAGTATAGCATTTGTCAATGCCGCAAAAGATCTTTCTAATAAATATGAACGTGAATCCTCTTTAAGCATTGCTGATTCAAAACGTTTTAATTCGTCATTAACGCTTAACTCGACAAAACCGGGGGTAGCTAAATATTTCTTCTGCGTATCCGAAAAACGAACGGCATACCAATCATCACATTTAAAACGTTGTAATTCCGTTAATTTTTTAAGAAATGTGTCATTCGCCTTAGGGTACATAGGATCTTTTACCGTCATACTGATTTCTGACAAAATTTTAAGTGTACAATCCTTATTAATAATACCCTCCGGCCGTCGTAAATTTAACTCGTTTGTAGAAACGGATGTAGTATTCTTATTAATTGTATTTCCCGTATCCGTATTCTTAGCTATAAGATTAGCTAAAAAGGCTATTTGTTGCGATAAAAACTCAAAGTGTGCATAACTCACGGTTTGCGAGTTCCTTCTTGATTTACGCCTCTTAGGACTAGATACACTCGAAGAAGAATCACCATCACTGTCTTGAGCACTTGTTACTGGCGAATGTGACCGTTTACGCGATATTGGGTTATCACTATTAACACTCTCTGACTCCATATTAATATTGATATTTTCCATAATAATAACGGAGAGGAACAATATTTAAACGAAATATAATTATTATTCTTGTATAATAATATATTCTTTCGCGAAGTTTAAACAACACTAACAACTGAACGGCGCGAAAGACGACGCTATAATGATTAAATCAAATGGTCACCCGGTGCGCGCTGCCGATTATTGGCGCCAATACGCAAGTATAGGGAGCGCCAGCAGCGGAGAGGAAGTGAAAACACTGACAAAAGGCAAAAGAGACAGGTGCTTGACTCAAGATGGATTCCGGATATTGATACAAAACAAATAATAAGTATACCAAATAATATCAATACCATGGATGAATAACAAAAAAAACTAGCAACTTTCGCTCGCTCCTTTCGGGTTCGCCGTATTACGTTTAAATGGCTAGTAAAAATTTCTGAGCGATAAGATATTACCTCAATTTACGAAATAATTCAAAATGGCATCAAAGTACCTTATAAAATTTTACGCCGTATCTCAAAAGGGAAAAAAAGGGACCTTTATTGTCTTTTCCCACGAGCCGGTTGTCGGGTAGCCGGTGGTATGGTATAAGTTATGTGCCGGGCCAAATTACGCCGGCATGTGTGAAAGCTACGTACATTGCCGCACATATCGCCGCTGGATACCCGGCAACTGGCCCTTGTGAAAAGGCACTTATAAGATCACTCTCTTGTCCGTCTGTCTGTCCGTATGTCATCGCAGTAAAAATCAAGGTCCTTGATCAATACGAATTACGATAAAAAGATATGAGCATTGAATTTAATTTTTCGCGAAAACTTGTATAAGTACCAAAATTTGCCTTAATTTAAAGCATTTTTTATTTTTCGGAATTTTTCCTTTACTTGCGCTGTATGATGTACCTTGCTTTTAACCAAAATTGACAATTCTAGATCACCCAGAAGTACCCTACAGGTTTTGAGCCAAAAACCTATATGGTAGTTCCTGTTGACCTAAAATCACATAATCTGGGAAAAAGCAAGGTACTTACAGCACAGATAAAGCAAAAATTCCAAAAAATTACTAAAGTTGAAAATTGAAGCGTGTTCCCATACATACATAGTTGATGTCAATTAAGTAGTTCTCTGAGTTGTATGTGCGCTCATACAATTTATAGAACTAGCTTTATTGTTCTATATAATGGTACGGAACCCTTGTGCGCGTGCAAAAATCGACATTTATTAAACAGAAAATTAAAATCTTCAGTCATAATAATTGCTTTGTTTATTTCTTTTAATCACACACGTATTCACTTTTAAGCAGTTAAGTCTGATAATTATAAACCGATGCTAGCTAATAATCATATAGGTAGCGCTAGGTTCCTTCAATTATTTGAAAATAAAAATGACTACATAAGAATTTCGACAATCTTATATCGTCTCGAGTCTAGACCCAAAAGTCCCGGGACTGGCCAAAGTTACGAAAATTCCCGAGACTTCCCGGAACTCAAACCTTAATCTCGACATATAGTAAAATTCCAACTTAGTAGAATCTATACATTAAATCTTTTTTTGAAAATCTTATTAAAATAGCCAATATTATCGATAGAGTAAGTATTATTATTGATATAGATTATTATTATTGATATAGAGTATTATTATTGATATAGAGTATTATTATTGATAATATACAATATTATCGGCCGTATCTATAGTTTTTACAATATTTGTCTGCCTCCACTTCACGAGAAATCACTATGGATGTGATGTTTGGTATTGGTAATGGTCGCTTATGCGGGTCAGCATATAGGATAACATAGTGCGAGAAAATGACGCATATCTTTAAAATCTAAACTAACCAACAACACATACATAGGGACGAATCTGATCAGAGTCAGGACAAGTCACTAGTGAAGAAATAAAATGTATGTAAATTGTAAAGCATGAACTTAAAAAACGATATTTTTAGTTGAACTTGCTCTTTTAGCCAGTCCGCCGATCACAGATCTACACCTAACAATACTTACGAGTTGCGGCATAATTAAACTAGGCAGTAGGCAGTCTGTGAAAATATATTCTCTAGTAACAGGAAAAAACGTAAGATATGGTCAATGAACTTAAGGTCATATTTGCGCTAATTATTATTATATTTACTGTCTGTGACTTGATTATATTTAATTCATTATAGTTTGCTCTCCGCAATCGCTAATATTTTAGACCTCAAATAAAAATAAAGTAAAATATAAAGTAGGTAATTTTTTAATAAATAAAACAACCCATTTAATTGTACAAAATAATATTTTTAAACTATGTTTCGACACGTTATGTACTTATATTACGAAAATTTTATTATTGTTTTATGACACAAACATTGCGAAAGATATGTAAAAATATTGAGCTCTTTGCGCCTTACGATCTACCAAAGATACATAAAAAAATAATTTTGAGGCACGTTAATATCTCATGTTCCCTTCCCTATATTACATACTTATAATATGTATAATACTACACGCTAAATATTTTCTAATATTACATAAAACTTAATGTAATTTTTCCACAAGATTTGTGAGTTCATTTTTTATTATAATTAAGTTGAATTGCAGTAACAATCGCCTTAATTCAATAATTATTTCAATCAATTTATGATATAAATATGAAAATTTTGCATAAAAAATTCTATTTCTTAACATAAAACTTTTTTTGTAAATAGATTAAATTAAAATTAATTTATCCGGTGGTAATACTTATGGCAAGGGCACTAAGCTATTTTGATAAAAAAAAAGCAAACACTTCAAATTAATTGACAACATAAAAAGTCAATGTCAAATATTGTAAATAATATAAAAGTTATAAAATAAAATTTAATACATAGAGTATAAGATCTATTTCTCTTTTAAAACTATATATTACTAAAATAAATACTGCCCAAAAAACAAGTGCATTTGGTTCTTAGTTGTACGAAAATGGCAGTCTATAAGTTCATTAAACACCTGGTAAACAATTGTATGTATCAAAATAATTCATTGTGAAGAATGTATTAAGATCAAAAGTAGATTATCCCAATAAGTTAATTTTCAACTACTAGCACTTATAAAAAAAAGAATTGTGTTCTGACAAATATTAGTGCTAGACCTAGATTTTTTATTTAACATAAAAAGTAAGCCAGTAAAACATCAATTTGTTTACCAGGTTTGCAATGCATTCTCATCTATATGTAAAATTAAAATATTTTTGGTATGATGACAGAGGGCACTTTCTTGCAATACCTTTGCCACGCAGCTCCATAGCGTCGACGACATCTACAATGATCCCGCCATGCACGGTGTATGAGTACCAAAATTGTTAATAGAGCTGGGCTAGCTGCGACTATCTGCATCGTCATAATCCCTGGTAATGCTAGTGCAATATGAATCAATATATCCCCTGTATAATTTGGATGACGCAAAACACCCCAAAGATTGGATACAAGGAGTTTCTTTCCATGAAATGTAGGCATTGAGTCTAAGTCTGAAAAAAAAATATAAAAAATATAATTGTTTATCTAGTTTACTATAAAAGACTATCTATAAATAATTACAAATAGTCTTATAGTAAATGAGCTAAACAAATATTTCAATTAATAAATTTAAAATTTCAATCTTTTTATAATTACTTATTACGATTATTACTAAGATTTAGGATATTATTACTAACATTACTAACAGCTAACAGCTATATGATTTAACTTCTAATTACTACATAAGGAAATAATAGAGAAGCATATAATTACTTACTTGTTAGGCAAGGCTGTAGTGGATTTTTCCTGAATTCATATTTAATGTGGTTACTGATAAGCATTATTATAAAACCCAATGAGTATGTCACAGAAGCTACAATTAATACATTAGTTGATAGTTTAATACCAGCATCCATTACATATTTAGATATTGTTGTAAAATAAAAAGGGTATAAAGCACTAGAGACAATTTGTAGATACCCTAGGCCTTCCGACTGCCAATAAAATGTTGATATAATTTTTTTCTCCTTTATTATAAAATAGAGTGCATAAATTATTTGCATCATTGAGTATAACAATACAGTTGGTTTGTATTGTACTTTATTCAAAATCGCAGTTAAATTATTCCATGATATGTTCTCGATTTCCTTCTTTTCAATATATAAGCCATGTTTGAAAATTAATATTGCAAATATTAGCTGAAAGAATAAGTTAATATGAGAAAAATAAGCATTAGTAATTACTACTTAGCATAAAACACTTACACAGTTCTTGATAAAAATAGGACTATTTATATAAATTCAAAATTAAAAGAAAATGAAGATATGTTAATACTCACTGTGCTTATATTAGCCACTCTGGCTAAATATAATTTCACATTTATGTGCATGATGGATTCATGTATCTGTCGACCCATAAATAAGTCATACAATATATATCCTGAGTTTGCATAAGGATTTAAGGAATCTTTAGAAATTCTTGAGCTTTTCAGAAAAATAATAATTGTAAAAAGTACTGCAGCTATATATGATATTGTCGCCATTGGTAAATATGAAGTTAATAGTGAATCAATATTAAAAACCTTGTAGTAATCCAAAGCAAATAATAGATTTATAGTACAAAAACTTGTGAAAAAACCATTAAAGTAGTATTTCTTCCCTTCATCATCGACCTCTTTGGTTCCAAATATTGGCAGAGATAAAAATATTGCTTGTAAAACAAAGTGGCTGATAACAATGATTGATGCTGTTATAGTGAACCATTGTGATATAGATTTGTACAAAGATAGTTCTAAAAGAGACTTAAGTGAGCAAGTTTTTGCACATGCTATCAATAAAGAAAACACAGTCAAAGGAATCAAAATATATAAAATTGTCGAACCTATGTTCCCTCCAAACTCATATCTATTGCTTAAATTAGAAAGTGACAAGCTGTTTGGCAATGGAGTAGAGAGCTTTCTTGTTACAGACTGTGATTTCTCTTTTGGTATTGACACTTCAGAATTTTCTTCATCTGAATAAGTATCAATGGACTTGCTAATTGATTTACTTATGGATTTGCTCAGTGATTTGCTAAAGCTCCTTCTAATATCTGGAAAGCTATCAACAACATCTCTCAGTCTACTAGACCTTCGTAGAACACTATCTTCAATAGTTTTTCTATTCCTAAGACCATAAATATCTGAAATCGAGTGAGCAGTATCAAGCCCGTTTATTTTCTCGTCATATGATTCGGGTTTTAGTATTGCAGTGGGAAGGTCCTTCACAGAATAATCCAATCGCCGTGACCGAGTGCTACGTATAACTTCTACTTTTTTAGACACATCAATTAGTCTTATTTCGGCTTCTTTTTTAATAGCTGGTCGCTTCAAAGGTGATTTAGGCACAGAAGTTTCTATTTCCTCTTTAGGTTCTTTTACGGCTCTTGAAGGAGATTTTCGTGCCGGATATTTTGATGTAGGCTTTCGACTAGGAGATTTGCGGGAGGGAGATTTTGGTGTCAATCGTATGTTGGGTGAACTCTTTCGGTTCCTGGCTGTAGATCGGTTCGGTGATACTCCTTTACGAGTGCGTGAAGGACTCGTTTCAATTAGGCTCTGCCTTATTCGGCCGCTTCTTGTAGACATAATTTTGTAATTTATTAGAAACCCGTTAGACAAGTTTCGGTATTAATTGCTAAAATTATCACATTACCACACGCTGTGAATTTACACGCAATAATGGAACAATGTCTGTATTGTGATTTATAAGAAATATATTAAAAATGCACTTCACTCACAATAATTGTAGAAAATTAACAATATTTAAGTATTCGAATTTTAACATAAACAACTCATTTTCACAAGAGTCAACAAGCTACGCTACGCCGAGCGACAACGACGCCAGAATAGATTTAAAAAAAAGGCCTACGATTGGACGAATTCAGTTGGCGCTATTTGTAACGGACACGGATATTTGTATCGTCTGTACTCTTCATTAACTTAAGAAAAAAACAGGGTAGCAACAATTATATATGCTGGCAACTTTTAAAATTAGGCTAACTACACACAGCGCTACTAAGTCGTCTAAAGGGCTTATTACACCTTCCTAAATTCCTAGTCGTCCTAATTAGGATTTAGGAAAGGAAAGCAAATTGATATTTCTGATCACACTATCCTAAATTTAGTAACCATAGACGAATTTACAGATTAAGTATAAGTTTCTATGAGTGCAACCATAGAGTATATTACTATATTATATAACGTTTTCATTAACTATAATAATAATTTTTATCGTTTTTATTCCAAAGATATGTTTTTATCGTTTTTATTCCAAAGATATATCATATATTTATATAATTGAATAATATTAATTAGGATCTCTCTTTCCTTTCCCATTATACTCGTTGCACTTTAACAAAATAACATTTAATTTTTTAAAAATTTTAATAACATGTGCACACGCACTACGCAGTCGTCACGTTTATTATAACAATAATAAATGTACTCTCTTTGGTCAGTCCAGAACAAAAATCATAGAAATAATAAACCAAAAATACTTGCTGTCCACAGATTATTAAGGTCGACTGAACGAATTAGGCGACTAAATGTTATTACATCTTCCTAAATACTTTACTAATTAGGATTTAGTTTAGCAACCATACTTCTTCCTAATTAGGTTAGGATTCTAACTTGCTAAATGCGATTACACTTTCCTGAATTTAGTAACTAAATCATTTAGGAGACTAAATTTAGGAAGGTGTAATAAGCCCTTAATACAAAAACCATCCAAATAAAAATAGAACAATTTTCACACTTAAAAATAAAGATTTTCTTTCCTCATATTAATATAAAATGTTTGTAGTATGTTTGTCATGTATATTATGTATGGGTATATGTATGTATGTTTTTATTTAATTATTTATGTAATTAATTAATGTTTGTGTTTTGTACCTACATCGCATCTAATTAGGAATATTACTAAGTATGCAAAATCACTTGAAACTTTGTTACAGTAAAGATTTAATAAATACATATACACCAGTTTTGATTTTATTTAAAAATACCAAGTGGTTACGATTTTACATGCATTCAAAGTTCAATAAATATCAAGTCCTGCTAACAGTCATGTGACCGCGTCATGAATTGAATTAATAATGGATCAAGGATTCTAAAATGGTCAATCAGATAACCCACTATTATTTAGTTACAAATATTTTGCCGCCGAAATGGGAGGCGTAAAAATGCAACAGTAAGTTAACCTTGCAAGTAACCCGTTAGGGTAAGTTAAGGGTAAGTTGAGCTAGAAGTAGATTTCAAACCTTATTTTTGGGCTTTATAGAATACGCAAGGTATAATATACATTTTTTTAATTTTTTTCGATTAGCAAGAGGAAGCTATGGTGACGATGCCATTAATCATGTACAAGGCTTGTACATACATACATACATACATACATACTTATACTACAAGTTAAAAGAGCAGTATAGATCGCATTTTTACATCCATTGAAACGACAAAAAATAACTTTTTCGGCGCACTGGTAGTTGTGTTTGTACATTTTGTCACAAAATGTACATACACAACCACCAGTTAGTAATTGGATTGGATATTTCAAAAAATAAAACACAGAATACCTAAGAACTCAATGCAGCGGTACAGAAGAGCTGGAACGGGCTGAAATAGTGTTAAACTATGACGTCACGTGCATTGAACTCGACCAGTCGTCGCGCGCTCACTTTAAAATTCTATATCTTTTCTCTAGTTTCGTGCAATCCGTTTTCTAATTTTATATGTATATTTTTATATGGTAAGTACTAAGTAATTAAAGTTTTATTTAAATTATAAAAATTTTAAGTCGATTGTGTACATTTGATATTTTTTTGAAAAATCTCATTGATATAGTCATTATTATATTGATATCGATAGTGTTGGTCGAATACCGAAACATATTTTAAAAATTGTGATAACATCACAGGAAAACCACTGAACAGATTTTGATGAAATTTGGTGTAATGATAGCTGGTTATTCGCATCAACATATAATTGCACTCTCTCATCTTATTAGACAGATATGAATGTAATGTGTATGTCTATTTTAAATAGACATTAAAATAGACATACACATGTGTAATGTGTATGTCTCTTTTAAATAGACATACACATTACACGCTACGCTGGATTCAAACCCATAGCCACTGACGAAATTTTAATGTAGGTACCTACACTTTTGTTGTATATTCGCGCATAATGTATCAAATAACATGTATGATGTTATTTCCATGCAAAAGTTGAAGGCCGGATCGTAATGGAAAAATTCTATTTACTCCAAAAATATCAGATCGTAGTATCAGTTTCTCTTAGTTTAATTATAACATAAGCTCTATGTTGGACTAATTGGACGAAACGATTTTTAATATTACGAGGACACGCCCTCACTTCGCTGGGATTCGTCCCTAAGTACATTTTAAGTAGTTTAAAGTATGAAATATATAGACTAATATATTTGCATAGGTATGAAGAGTTGTTATGTGTTGTATTATGTTTTGTCATTGAGTTATTATTACTACGTAAGTAATAAATAATAATAACTCAATGTGTTTTGTCATGAGAATGAGATAATCTCCCGTCTGACGTCTCCCAGTAAAAAGTAGCCATGTCACTCTCCACTCTCCAGCCCTTCAATTATATCTACAAAAATTTCTTCAGTCTCACTCTCGTGAAATTGGAACCATTTGTTCTAATTTCATACAGATATGCTTTCACATATTTATTTATATTAAATATGGACTTTCTGATTAGGTTTTTAATCGACAATAAGTACACAATTGAAGATAAAGTATTTATTTTTGAAAAACATAATAATCTTAATCTACGTAATAGTGTCGTGCATATTATATAACCGATCACAACAGTAAACAAGCGTGTTATATGTTTAATTATAAGTTTCTAGAAAATGCACAACGTTTTTTTTCGAAATTTTACAGATTTTTATTCCCATATTCCTAGTGTCTTAAAATTTTGTGATTTACCAATATTTTTCAAGAGACTTAACCAAGTTCAAAGGATCTGTGTTAGGACCGTGTCTTTCGACAGGAACGCCATTTTTATCAATAATGAACTTTGTAAAATTCCATTTAATGAAGCTTCCCAGAGTTCCTCCCTGTTTGTTCTAAAAAAAAGTGTGAATTAAAAATTTTGAAGAATAATACAAACATAAAACCGAAAAATAAGGATTCATTAACTTGTCCACTACTTTTACTATGACTATTATTTTTAATGCTATTAAAAAATTGGAAAATTGGTGTTAAATAAATCAGTAAAATACTGTAATAAATTGTTAAGATATTTTATATTTCAAAAAGTTGTGGACATTTCAAGTCTATTTTTATATATAGTCCAGTATAATCAGTAAAGCCATTGCGTAGTAATAATAACTCAATGAGTAAAGCAAACATTGATGTTGATTTTGAAGTTTGACTACAATTAGACAATGCATTTTTGCTTGGTAGAACATTTATAGTTTAGTCTGGAAAATACCATAGAAAGATATAATTATACTTTTTTTTTTAATTTTATCCAATTTTTTACAATGCTACTTCAACTATTTTTTATAATTTTATAATGCCAATATAATTGACAGAAGGTTCAAGAAATGTGTCTTCATCATACATAAACTTTATCCTACATTTTGGCTTGCATACTGAACATAAAAAGGTACTAACCATTGATATACTAGGAAAAAAGGTGTAGATAAGTCATACGCGCTCAAAAAGCGGCACACCAAAACTAGGCTAATTGGCCCACCTGAACATAGTCACGCGTTGACGACGCACTGTCGTGAATTATATTTGTCTCTTTTTCACTGGCGATACTTGAATCATGCCATCCTATTTTGACAACTAATCGTAATGTAGTGTGATCAGTGTTATTGCAATATTTTTAGTTATTCATGTGTGCGTTAGTGTGCCGTTTTTGAAGGTAGAATGTCGTTTAAGTAACGTATCTGCACCTTTTTACTTGTAATATCATTGGTAACATATTACATTAAAATTGTGTAAAGCCTTTGTCAGGGTGTAATAAATAAGGATCAAATTTTATAATATATTATATAGTTTCAATTATACCTATTATTAAAACACCTACAAGGTTACAAAAATCAATAAAATGTAGGAGACAATTAATATCACATGAATATTTAATGAACAGAACAGTTGGTAGTAATAGTTGTTATAGTGACTATAAAATTTCACTTCTGTGGCATTAAGAATACTCATGTATTCTGACTCTGATATTATAATGCTCAGAAAAACATACATATAAATAAATAAACATACTTAGACATAAATTCCTTTTTTTAATGATAATAAATTAAAAAATTTAGTTGTAATAATACATTATAACTTAGACAACTACATAATATATATCTAAAGAAATCTATGCTTGTGTAACTTATATTTTATCAGATAAGACTTGTGCAATCTAATAAATAAAGATGATAATTTACCTTCAAAAATTTCCACAATGGATGTGCTGAATCTCCATTAACATCAATCTTTTCAAACATATCAAATTTTACTTTGCGTTCACCCATGAAACAGACAATATCTTCTGGATTTCCTGGTTCTTGTCCCGCAAACTGATTACAAGGGAAAGCTAGGATACGCAAACCTATAAATAATATAAAAAATCAAACAGTTCATCAATAATAATATTTATTTGCATTTTGTTATGTTATTAAATAAGACTTTTAGTCTTCAGATCACTACAAAGTTATACCTTTACTCTCAGCATATTGATCATATAGTTCATTCAGTTGCTTGTAGTTGTTTGCAGTCAGACCACACTGAGAAGCAACATTGACAATGATACACACATGACCTTTGTAAACATCAAGTTTGACTTCTTCTCCTTTTATATTTTTTACAGTAAACTCATGAATACTTGTCGCACTTTTAAAGTCTGGATTACTTTCAGCCATATTTCTGGAATGGAGTACAATATTTCTTTTACTATTAAATTCTGAGATTAAAATATGTGGCTCTTATAATTATTATAATTATAATATTGATATTTTATCATAGTGCAATCTCATTGTTTTTGTAAATTTAATGACAAACCGGCCGGCCACTTATATAATAGAAAGTATTGCAATAACAAAGTTATATAAATATTACTTACACGGTACTAAGTCGCACTCGAGCTAAACAAAATAAATTGCTAACAGCGGGCACAACAAGTCCTGAAATCGTTCTAAATCCGATTGTCATGTTATTGATTAAAATTTTAATAATTATTTATTCTGATATGCATTCACGAATCACGAGAGTTGTTATTGACAAAAATGTTGCTTAAATATTGGGCTCTATTCAAGTTATTTTAAAAATATTTCATTCTGTTAAAGATTTATAATGAACAAAATTTTTATTAAAAATATCTGTTTGTTTATTTATAACAATTGCAAGGTAAATGAAGCATTGTATGTCCAGCATTATTGCTATTTATATTTAAAGGTTGGCAGCTTGCTATGCAATAACAAAAATTATTGTGACATTTGACAGTTCGCTGTTCGTCGTTCGACTTTACTTGCTATTTGCTAAATTGTATTACGCACATAGTTTCTTTGGAATAAGTAATATCAAGCTAGCACTTGGAGTTCTCAATCGTTTTTTCACTCTTCGGAAGTATTATGGCCTATTTATTCGGCAACATATGTAAATGCCTATGCGTAAGAAATCGTGCCGGTCTCAATGTGATAAAAACTGCGTCGTACCATGCTAATGTATGTGTATTTTTACGTACAATGTCAAGGTTAATCGATTTTTTATTTGTTACATTATATTTGAATAGAAAATTTTATTCATATATGTTTGTTAATAGGTTATTGATCATTACGAAAACCCACGTAATGTTGGGTCTCTTGACAAAAAAGACAAAAACGTCGGAACTGGTTTAGTTGGTGCCCCAGCTTGCGGAGATGTGATGAAATTGCAAATCAAAGTTGACGACAATGGAAAAATTATTGATGCAAAATTTAAAACTTTTGGATGTGGATCTGCTATAGCTTCAAGCTCATTAGCTACAGAATGGGTAAAGGGCAAAACAGTTGATGAAGCTTTGAAATTAAAAAATACTGATATTGCTAAAGAACTCTCATTGCCTCCTGTAAAGCTTCATTGTTCTAGTAAGTATTTAAGTGTTTAATTCAATCTATTAGGAAATATTAAAATAATTAAATGTATAGTAAATTTATAACGGAAATGGTTACTAATAAGTAATATTTTTCAGTGCTTGCAGAAGATGCCATTAAAGCAGCATTGTCTGATTATAGAATTAAACAGCAGGAAGCTGATAAGAAATAAAAATGCTATATACGTGAAGTTTTAACATATCTGTGATTGACAAGATTTGTGGGGGTTGAAAGGAAACAAGTGTAGTAATATAGTTCACATTGTCGTAGTTTTAAATATCTAAATATGACAAAATATTAAAAAATTATAGCCTTGTAGTTTTCCTATATTCAATAGTTACTTAGAATCCCCTCACTATTAGTTATATATCCATTGTTATGTTAATTAAATAAATTATATTGATATTTTATTGGTTTTATTTCATCTGTATTTATCACCTTGTTTCATTTATTTTTAAATTTTAATATACAAATTCACTAGTTTCTTGTTTATATATTAATGATGATGGCAGTATAATGAAGCTGTAGGTTAATTTATTTTTATTATGAGAAATATGGTATAACAGGAATAAGAAGCAGTCGGTCAGGTGACAGTGACTTGTTTGCTGTCTTTGTACTTTTATTAAAAAAATGATTTTGTCACTCATGGTCTTGCACAAAAATCCACCAGCAAGATGTGGGCATCATAGTAGGGCACTATAGGGTCAGTATAGCATACTACCATAACCATGTCTAAAGTTCTGATTATTGATTATAGACAAAGGGATGTTCGAGTATTTTGGAAAGCGTCTCAAATTATGAAGTAGTATTTAATTATCCCACAGAAGCATTTTTGATAACGAATTTTTTGAAACATGTCTTTCCTATTTCTTCTAAAATAGCAATCTTAGAAGAAATAGAGAAGACATAATATGTTATGTTATGTTCTTTAATCTGTGGCTTCCAGAAGTGCCATTTGGGCACAAATTACTTCGCCAATGTCGTGTAGAATGGAGAAGACACGGTGGAGATTGAGATTTGCTTGGTGTAGAGAGAGAAATTCACACTGAGGACTGATAACTTATTTGGTAAATTAGTGAGGAATTTATCGTATAATCTGGACCTACAACAAACAAGACGTCACAATAAACTACAAGACATAAATATGTTTCAAAAAATTCGTTCGTTCGTTCAAAAAGACATGTTTCATAAAAAGGTACAATTTAAATAGGCCGCCGAAACGATTTTCCATAACATTGTATCAGTGACGTAACAGGGAAGTATATTGAGATTTGAGTCAGTATTTTTTTTTATCTAATGAAGAAAGTGTAAAAATGGTGAATGGTGATTAATGCCATAGTGCACAAGGAAGTACGAAAAACAATAATGTTGTTAATACTCATTCACTGCAGACCCAGGTAGTTTTCCAATTACAGCACTAGAGCGCATTATGCGGCATAATGCTCAACGTTGAATGTTCCAACTACAGCAACGCTTCGCCCAATCGAGCACTTTCAAAAGTACTGTTCTCAGGTGATACTCGCATCAAACTGCTAAAAAAATAAATATAAAATATAAATATGGATAAAGGTATAAATAATTACTTTTTTTAAATATGAATACAATTTTATTTTAAAATTCGGATCTGTAAACAAGTTTATTTTACAGGATTATACTTTTGTAAAGTGTAAACATTATTCACGTTCCAATTAAGCTTCAGCATAATTCGGCATAGTGCGCCACTGAGTCGCACTATGCTCTGTAATTGGAAAACTACCCCAGACTAGCACTCATACGGCCTTTTCCAATTACAGCACTAAGGCGCATTATGCGGCATAATGCTCAACGTTGAATGTTCCAACTACAACAGCGCTTCGCACAATCAAACACTGCTTTTGCGTGATGCTGTGTTAAAAAAATAAATATACCGTGTATCGATGAAGGTTGACTTTTTTTTATATTCCACGTTTATAATGTGAATACAATTTTATTTTAGAATTCAAATCTATAAACATATTTATTTTACAGAAATATATAATCGAATCATTATATTCACCAAAGAGAATGTAATCACTACGTTTTAATATTCACGTTCCAATTAGCATCAGCACAAATCGGCATTGTGCGCCACTGAGTCACAGTAAAAATATGACACAGTACGGAAACTGCATACTTAACGTTCGAAACGACACACTCACACAAATACGCGCATCAACGAGGCCTCTTAGCGGACGCTGCGGTGCTGTCAGTCGTGCGTGCCGTGTTGAGATACATATTGACAACGCTAATAATCTATAGTTCTAAAAGTTGTTGTGTGTTAATATTAAACTGTTCCGCTTTACAAACTATCATCTTTTACTGATATTAACATCATGAGATTGAATTGAGATTATATTTTATTTATAAGCTACTTACGTATTTCAACTCGATTGTTAGATCACTACAGAAAACAAAATGTTTTAATAAATACAATTTCAAAAACATTAAGTGCGACGACTCTAACACTGCAATGGAGCGTACCTACGCTCCATTGCAGTGTTAGAGTCGTCGCAGTATTTATTTTAACAACTAGGCCTAGTTTCTATACTGTCCATATTTTTACTGTGGCAAAGCTATGCAGTGCCACACCGCGCTTCGCCGAGCTTATATAAATTGCAAGATTTTAGCATCAATTTTAAAAGAAATTAAAGAAATTAACCTGTCTCCACTGCCGCGTGTCCCTGTTTTCCAAAACTTTATTTAATGAAACTTTTCATAAGAATGCGAATTTTTTACATAATAAAATTTAACAACACAGCATTTAAAACTTGTCGCAATAGACGCAAATATTTATCTGTTACCAACTTATAACATAAATATGTAAAAAATAAATACTAAATTAACATATGTTTCATTCCTAAAAAAAATTACCTGTTTTGTATGTACCAACCCTAGCGCTCCGCTCAGCTGTAGGTGTAAATTTCAAAAAGACGGCTGAGTTACGCTACTGTTCTATCTCTGTATTGTGACTGAGTCGCATTATGCACTGTAATTGGAAAACAGGGATAGCATCATTTAACAATTTTGAATTTTGAATATACTAGCCTATGGGCTATGGCCTATGACGTCAATGCACATTAGCCAATCCAAATCATATTCGGTATTCTGTAACGTAAATAAGTTAACTTTACAAAGGCTTTTGCATATTTTATAAATATTTTTTACTTTTTAGTAATTTATATATTATAGTTCTTAGTCCAAAACCGTACGGAATGCGGATGCTAATAATTAAAAAAATGTTTTTTATATTTAATTTCAATAGATGGCGTTTCATTTGTGTATCGACTTGTTATTGATGTTCATTTTAATTTGCACTATGATATTGACGAAAAAAACTAAAGTATGTTTCATTAAATTACGCAATGGGAGGTTTCAGGTCTCACGCCAAGCTCGGCTCAGATGGCGCTACCAGCGCATAACGTCACCAACGAAAACCTCAATGCCGCCTATTTTGACAGACACGTTTATAATTATAGAATAGTTTAGTTATTAAGTTTTATAAAATCAAATATAAGATGGAAAAATACGGTGTTTTAACTATTATTGAATTAAAAAATTTGACATAAAATGATTTGACAATTGACATACCTACACTCATAGATTTAAAAAAAATTTTAAATCTATGCCTACACTCGGGGGTGGAAACTTAGAACCTTTATTTTTCATCTATGCTTAGAACATCGACTACAGATTAAAAATTAACAGTGTCATCTATTATCTTACACCCTAAACATTTGCTTAAATTTATTAGAGACTATAAGTTGTAGCACGAGATGACGCTACGGTCGTATCATCAATCCTGCATTCCAGTACACGCATACCAAATAACTTTGCATGCAAAAATTACTTAATTTTAGAAAAAAAATGCTTAATGTCACATATAAATGACGCTGTTTGTTACTTAAACTAAAAATTTATATATTTGAATCGATATATATCATTATCATTTTTTACTTAAACATCACATCGAAAAAATTATAAATTTAATCAAATGCGTGAATTGGATTACTTGCAACACTGCTTTATCGACATTTGTGATTTGACATTTTAACGTTTCTATGGTTTCAATTTTATTATTGGGAATATTTTATAATATTATTTTTGGCTACCCTACCCCAGCCTGCAAATTTATGATATTTGCAATGAAAAAAATACTAATCGATAGATTTTCAATAGCTCAATTTAACTACGTAGCCCTTTCAAATTGCTCACCTTTAATTATTTAATTAAAAATCAATAAAGTCTTTGAAAAAAAATTTATTTATCTGTATATTTAAACTCCTATATCTTTTGATGTATACAATATTTCAAATTGCTCAAAGTTCTAAAACACTGCTCAAGTTGCATTTGTAATTGCTCAAGTAGAGTTTTTACCAGCTCCACTTTCGCTGATTATTAAATAATTAAAAGTATAGTTGTAACAAATGTAACGTAGGTTAAGTGAGCGTGCGCATGCGCACCGCGCATTCAATTCAATAAATTTAAAGAAATCCACCGAGAAACAGAATTAAGACGTTGAATTGGAACGATTGTCCAAGCCCGCCGAGGCCGACCGACAATGCGCGGTGCGCATGCGCACGCTCACTTAACCTTGTTACAACTATACTTTTAATTATTTAATAATCAGCGAAAGTGGAGCTGGTAAAAACTCTACTTGAGCAATTACAAATGCAACTTGAGCAGTGTTTTAGAACTTTGAGCAATTTGAAATATTGTATACATCAAAAGATATAGGAGTTTGAATATACAGATAAATTAATTTTTTTTCAAAGACTTTATTGATTTTTAATTAAATAATTAAAGGTGAGCAATTTGAAAGGGCTACGTAGTTAAATTGAGCTATTGAAAATCTATCGATTAGTATTTTTTTCATTGCAAATATCATAAATTTGCAGGCTGGGGTAGGGTAGCCATTATTTTTTGGTTTATTTTTGTGTTGTGATATTGTTGCTATTTTTAATTAGCAGTAAAAAGGACGCTTTACTTTATATTGATCTGTGCTCTATTTACATGCGAACACAACAAACACAAACAAAAGTTAAAAGATGATTTTGATGACAATTTTATAAATTTATTAATTTATAGTTGGTGTGGGATAATCAATCGAATTTTATGTGGCAAAGTTACTTATGATAGGGACGGTTTCTGCAAAATGAGCGCTCAACTGTATTACGCTAAAAATAGACACAATAAAGTAAAAAAATGATTTTCTTGTATTATTTATCACATAGTACGACGTTATCACCCCTACATGATAATTTAAGTAGATCGATTTTAAATTTGTAAGTATAGTGATGATATTTTCATGTTAATATATATAATTATCATCACTATATTTACAAATTTAGAATCGATCGACTTTAAATCTATTTTTTTGATATCAAAAGGAATAGTTAGTATAGGGTGCAAATTTCCAGATGGCGTTAATGTCGTGTTGGCAAAAAAACCGGTAGAGTGGGCTCTCTATATTAGGTATATATAACTTTTCTCTATGCCTACACTACATAGTTACATTCTTGATGTTGTTTACGTTATGCGCTTGTAGCGCCACCAACGGCTAAAACTCGCAGTGAGACCTGATCCTGAGACCTCCCATTAGACTTACCAGCCCATTCATTTTTAACCATGATATATCTTTTTAATTTCGAATCATTTGTCTTTCTTAATTTATTAGTAGTAAAAATTATCTTTTGAATTTTTACTACTAATATCGGGTTGGGTTTACAATCGTTTGGCAGGAGTTGGTGGGTGAAACTTATAAACACGGCAGAATATTATTCATTGATCATAATAATAACACTCACAACACAAGGTAATTCAGTTTTGGAGTAAATTAATAAAACTTAACGTTAGAGAGCAGGATAACAAATAGGTTTTTGTATATGTGAGACAAAGACTTAAGATCATTACATCCAGTGTGTCGAATAATTACTAAAAGTATGGAGCAAAGAGTATAGATAATATACTGGGAAGTATGGAGGGTAGAGATAAGGAGGACCAACTCGTACACGAACAAGTGGCAGTAAAAACGCGTCCAGTAAGAGTGGCGCTGCAGTAGCAGTCGATAAATTTTAAAGAAAGCGCCAAAGGTAATTAGAAAAAAATTACGCTTTCTCTCTGCAGTATTTTGTTTATATTTACTAAAACATTTTTTAGACTACGTAAATAGTCGAGGTTTTGTATACTAGCATTTTACTAACTACTTATTGTCCGGCCGCTCAGAGAATGCGTTTCTGACAGATCGTGATCGACTGGGCGATGTAACTTGGAACTGGCGTACTATTTACGGCAAATTTTTAAATATCTTTTATTTACCTTATTAACGAGTGATAAGTACTAGTACTAAGTACTTAAGTAATAATTCGAATAATTATGCCGACTTACAATAAATGTATTAATTTTGGGCTAAAATTAATACAATTACTTAATTAACAAATATAAAAATAATAGCTTTTAAAAGTCAAACCACGTCAAACGACGTTGTTTCAAGGTTATGTCAACTGTTTGTTTTTGTAGTGATGTGACAAAATAACGAGGCAATTGTATTCGAATATTTTGTAATCTTAATATAATCTGTCGGTATGATATAAATAATATAATATTTAATGTACTTAGGTACATTCCGTCTATTACAAATTCTAATGTGTCAGAGAGAGACAAAGCATTGTCGAGAAAGGATTCGAAATTACTAGAAACATTTTGAATTTTCGATACTAGAATGTTCTAATATTTACACATATAAAAAGGCCTGCAGTGTGTCGAGAGTTCAGTAGACATTCGAAGTTGAGTGAAGATAAGAAGCGATACAAAATAGTGGAAAAGTGAAGAGTTGGTTAAAGTATTAGTGAAGAAGTATTGAGAAGCGAGATACAGTGTTCAGAGACTAGTGTTGTGTACAGACTGTGCGTGTATTCATAGTGAAATAAAACATCCTTAGTGCAAGTGCAACGATTATAATCCTAACCCGTAGAACGTAACAATACATTT
Organism: Boloria euphrosyne; assembly: GCA_951802675.2. Taxonomy (NCBI): domain Eukaryota; kingdom Metazoa; phylum Arthropoda; class Insecta; order Lepidoptera; family Nymphalidae; genus Boloria; species Boloria euphrosyne. Next base: position 3,816,498 of record OX637879.1, on the reverse strand, counting down.
TCCAATAAATAAAGCATATTTATTTTTTTTCCTTCGTTACATTCAGAATTTACGATTCAATTCAAGTAATTGATTCATTAAAAATGTATTTACATTGTGAATATTTATTGAAATATAATTCTTATTAAAAATAACAACATATAAATTAAATTGAATAAATATGCATAATGAATGTAATAAATAAATTACTTACGTTACTAAATTATTGTACATCACTAGTCATGACGAATTGACAGGTGTCAGAAACGCATTCTTTGAGCGGCCGAACTGTAAGTCATTAAAATTTTTAAATATTTGAACTCAGCTAACTTCACTCCATTTATAACAGATATGTTCATATTGAAACTATTCGCACGCCAGCGCTATTGTGGTAGGTAATGAAAACTTTATTTTCAGTATACAGCTGGACACGTTTTCAACTTTCCCCCATATCAGTCGGTTCTCCTTATCTTTTTTTTTTATGGGACAAAGGGGGCAAACGGGCAAGAGGCTCATCTGATGGTAAGTGATCACTTCCGTCCATGGACATCTGCAACACCACAGGGCTTGCAGATGCGTTGCCGGCCTTTCAGGAAAGGAAGGGAGTAGGGAGAAGGACGGGAGTAGGGATGGGGAGTGGGCCTCCCGGACTCTCACTTACTTAATTTGCCCTTTCGACCTACGTTGATTATTAATGTTAATCTTAATTATTGTAATACTGCACCATGGCGTGAGGCATCGCAAAAGGCTGTCCAGTGGTTTTCTCGTGATGCGGTCACAGACAGATAAAAAATCTAAAAACTATACATTCAGCCTCTGTATCGATAATAATTACTATTCCAATAAAAATTTCTAAAAAGATATTCAATGTATAGATTCAACAAAGTTAGAATTTTGTTATAGATGTATAGATTTATATAGAGAAATAGAATGAAGCATTTTTCTTTATATTTGCAGTAAAAAAACATAATAACGGAACTAATTATTGTTTGCAGTCGCCCAGATGCCTGAGGTGGTTCTTGAACCGCCTGAAGTCGATATGTTACATCGTGTTGCACAACTATAAGCGTTATATAATAAAGTATGCCATTATTATATTCTTGGGATTTTCATGCTCTTCTACTCCTTTCCTGGATATCCCGTTAAGACTCCTTGATGCTTAAACTAATAGTATCGAGGGTGAATTAATTTAAATGAAATAAGTTTAATATTAGTGAACTTGGACTGAGAGTAATTGGCCTTATTCATGTAATAAGGAATTCTTGCTTTTTATATTTACATAAAATTGAAAAAACTATAATATGGTACTATTACGATTAATTAATCAATAATTAATCTAAACTTAAGTTAGACTAAAATAATATTGAAGTCAATAGAAATAAAACACTCATATACAAAAACAAAATTTACTGTACAAATGTAAAATATTTTTCTCATTACGTTACAATGCCCAGCTTTTGTAGGGCTAGTTGTGCAGCATCTGCCTTGGCTTGTTTTTTATTAGCACTGGCAACTGCCGGTTGGTATTCTACACCTGCTACTTTTACCTGAAAAATATCAAATTATATATAATTCTTCACTTCTGACAACCCACAAAATTAAGTGTCTAGTAAAACAGCCGGGCACGAATCAAGAAATGCATGGAAAGTGGCCCACTTCGGTGGACGGCGTGTCATGTTCATGCTCCTGGTACATCTCTGATAGCAGAGTGGACTGACTGTGAAGCAACCTCACAGCTGTGTGGTCTGCTGCTGCAGACCTGTCGATGCCATAGAAAGATAGGGGAGGTCTGTAAACCTGGTTTTTAATAGGTACTACTGGCTTCTAGTTAGTGAACCCCAAATAACTACTTGTGTGTACAGGGACGGTATATGTGAGAAAAATTCATTTTCTAACAATAAATACTGTTACGTACTACGGGTTCGGGATCGGAAATTAATAGCGTTCTTGCACTAAGGATGTTTTATTACACTATGTACACACGCACAGTTTGTAAACAACACTAGTCTCTGAACACTGTATTTCTCTTCTCAGTACTCCTTTTCAATGCTTCTTCAATAATACTTCAACCAACTCTTCACCTTTCCGCTATTTCGTTTCGCTTCTTAGTCTTCACTCAACTTCGACTCGATGTCAACTGATCTCTCGACACACTGCCGGCCTTTTTATATGCATAAATATAAGAACATTCTAGTATCGAAAATTCAAAATGTTTCTAGTAATTTCGAATCTTTTCCCGAAAGTGTTTTGTCCCTCTCTAACACATTAGAATTTGTAATAAGCTGTTCCTGTCATCTAATTGACATAAGTTAAAATTTGACATTCGCCGTTCTAAGGCATGGTACAAGCGTGCTATTATGACGAGTTCACACCATATTACGCGACACTACCCCCTCCTTAGTTATGCTCGTCTCGAGCATCGTTGTTGCCGTGGTATTTCGCCAATCGATCCACATGTACGATTTTAGCCGGGCTTCTAGATGTACGTTGGATTCGGAAAGTGACGTCGTTAATTTTCGTTACAACCTTATAAGGCCCCTCCCAACTGGGTTGTAGCTTTGGTGATTTACCCTTTCTTCTCACTGGGTTATGCAGCCATACCAAGGAGCCTTCCTCGAAGTTCGTTCCTGTCGCCTTCCGGTCGTAACGCGTTTTCATGCGTTCACTTGCTTGTAGCCCCGCATCTCGTATCTGCTCGTGAACATCACTCATTTTCGCTCTCAGATCACTGGCATATTCGGTGATACAACTGGGGGTATCTGGCGGGCAGCCACTTAACAGATCCGCTGGTAACCGTAATTCTCTTCCAAAATTGGCAAAGGCAGGTGTCATTGCAATGCTTTCATGTTGAGCGGTCCGATAAGATAGAAGAAACAGTGATAAGTATTCGTCCCAATCTTTTTGATGACTTTCTACAACCTTGGCTAGATGTCGTTCTAAAGTCTGATTAAATCTCTCCACCATTCCATCGGACTGTGGGTGACAAGGTGTAGTTCTAGTTTTATGCACTCCCATAATTTTGCACACTTCTTGAAATATCTGTGATTCGAAGTTTCTTCCCTGATCGCTGTGTATCTCTAATGGCATACCAAATCTACAAAATACATCTTTTACTAATTTATCTGCAATAGTAACTGCTTCTTGATTCGGTATGGCAAATGCTTCAGGCCATTTAGTAAAATAGTCCATCACAACTAATATGTATCGGTTCCCAGAGTTAGTAATCGGAAATGGTCCCGCCACGTCTAATGCGATTCTCTCCCAAGGTGCCCCAACGTTGTATAATTTCATTGCTCCTCTACTTCTGGTTTGCGGGCCCTTGACGGAGGAACATTGTTCGCATTTCCGACACCAGTCTTCGACATCATCTCGACAATGCAACCAGTAAAATCGCGCCTTGATCTTGGTTAACGTTCTTCTTATCCCTAAATGTCCACCAGAAGAACCATCATGGTAGGCTCGAAGTACCTCAGATACTTTTATTTTAGGTACAACTACTTGAAGATGGCTATCATTTCCACGTGTTGTTTCCCATTTGCGGCACAATACTCCATTGTGTAACAACAAACTGTTCCATTGTGCCCACAAACTTTTCGTAGCGGTACTGTATTGTGCTATATCAATCCACTTAGGTTTTGGCCTACCACTCCTTAACCATTCCATGATAGGTCGAAGGTCTCGATCTTCTTCTTGGGCTCTCTTCATGGCGTCATCACTCCAACGCTCGTCTATGGAGTCTGTTCTAATAATTTTAATTGATTCGAATTCCTTCGCCTCTTGCCGTTGACAATGCTTGCAGTCTTCTTCACATGGTCTTCTAGATAGCGCATCGGCGTTGCTGTGATTTTTACCCCCCCGATGTTCTATATCAAACTGGAATTCTTGCAGTTGCTCTATCCATCGCGCTACCTGTCCTTCGGGATCCTTGAATTCTAACAACCATTTCAGGGCAGCGTGATCGGTTCTTATCAAAAACTTGCGACCTAACAAGTATTTCTTGAAATGCTGTAAGGTTTTGACTACAGCAAGTAGCTCTCTTCGAGTTACGCAATAGTTCTTTTCCGGTTTAGATAGAGACTTACTAAAGTAAGCAATTACCACTTCCTGATCACTCTTCCGCTGGGATAATACACCTCCAATACCAATATTGCTTGCATCAGTATCCACAATAAACTCTCCCTTTGTGTCTGGATACCCAAGGATCGGTGTTTGGCAAAGATGTTTCTTTAGTTCTTGGAAGGCTGATTCGCAATTATTGTCCCATACAAAAGGTCTCTTTTCTTCAGTTAGTTTATGAAGCGGTTTGGCGATGTCAGAAAACCCTTTCACAAACCGTCGATAGTAAGAGCACAATCCTAGGAAGGCTCTCACTTGTGTCTTGTCCTTAGGGGTTGGCCAATCTTTCACAGCAGTGATTTTGTTGGGGTCCGTTTCTACTCCGTTTTCCGAAACAACGTGTCCAAGGTAATTCACTTGCTTCTTGAAAAATGAGCACTTCTTCGGACTTAACTTTAAATTAGCTTCCCTTAGTTTATCGAATACTTTTTCTAGTTTTTGAAGATGGTCTTCGAAATCACGTCCCACAATAATTATGTCGTCCAGATAAACAAGGCAGGCTTCTCCTAGTAATCCAGCAAGAACACGTTCCATCAATCTCTCGAATGTGGCTGGTGCATTGCATAACCCGAACGGCATAACCTTAAACTGCCACAACCCTTTTCCAGTTGAAAACGCAGTTTTCTCCTTATCCACGGGGTCCATATCCACTTGCCAGTAGCCACTCTTCAAATCGAGAGTCGAAAACCATTTCATACCGCTGAGAGTGTCTAGGGTGTCATCGATTCGAGGCAGGGGATAACTATCCTTTTTGGTTACATCGTTGAGCCTACGGTAATCGATGCAAAACCTTGTAGATCCATCCTTCTTCCTTACTAGTACCACTGGCGAACACCAAGGACTAGTGGAGTGTTCGATGATGTTATTCTTTCTCATGTCTTGGATCATGTCGTCAACTTCCTTTTCCTTGGCCCAAGGAATTCGTCTAGGTCGTTGTCGAATAGGCGCTACGTCCCCAGTATTAATTTTATGCTTAACTATTCCGGTTCTTCCTATATCGCCATCATGTTTGGAGAACAAATCTGAATATCGGTACAATAAATTTCCAGCTTTCGCCTTCTGTGAACTTGTGAGATCTTCCTTACAATCTTCCAAAAGTTTCATCGCTTGCTCTTTATCCTTGTTCAACACCTTTTCTTTCGGTTGACATCTGCTTAACCAGGCTATCTCTTCACAAGTCCCCACAACTTCGCCTCTTCGAATGGTTTGAGTAGAATTACTGGTATTCAGAACCGGAACCATAGATGTCGAAGCTTTACCTACAACAACTCTTGCCGGGATCCATGAGCTCTCATCTTCCATCTTCTCTATAATAGCACATGACCATGGACGGTCTGACTTGTTCTGAGGTAAAGCGACAGGTACTAGAGTCTGCGATCTTGGTGGAAGAGCGGTGTCTTTCAAGCAACAAACTTTTCCGTGAATTCCACCACTTATCGGCACTTCTCTATTTCTGCATCGTAAAACTCTATGTTTCATGTCAATCGTACACTGGTAATTTTGAAGAAAGTCCAATCCAATGATGCAATCATCAACGATATCTGCTACTATAGCGTTATGCCAATAGATGTTGTCCCCAATTTTGATAGCAATTTTTCGTTCTCCCCAAACAGGTATGCGCTGGCCGGTGGCTGTCATGAGAGTGATATGCTTTCTGTCCTGCAAATTATTGTCCGCAATGTGTTTCAGCAATCGGTTGTTAATAACGGTTCGTGATGCTCCGGTGTCCAGCGTCAGTTTACATGCTACTCCATTAATAGCGCCATGTATAACCAAAGTGTTTCCATCTACAGTCTGCTTCACTTCTATTTGTGGGGTTGTAGATCCCCCGGCCAGCGCCCACCCCGCAGCCCTGGCTGGAATTAGTTTTCCTGTGGCTGGTCGGAAGTAGTTACAGCCACATCTGTCTGTCTCCGAACGTTCATTATCTTAGGGCAGTTACTTCGAAGATGGCCCCGCTCACCACACTCGTAGCACCTTGGGTTGAAAAGACGCTTCCGGGTGGATAATCCTTCCGTAGTGACCACTTCCCTCACCCTCCAAGCTCTTGTGTCATGGCGTACAGCTTCAACCTCTAGAGCATGAGCGACAGCTTCCTTAAGACTTGTATGGTGTCTTAGGCGCACAGTGGCACGTACCTCCGGGTCGCGAATCCCATCCACGAAAGCCTGCAGAAGAATAGTTTCTACGGTGGAGGGCGAAGATTGATACGCCTTCCGCACGAGCCTCTCTATTTCCACGGACCATTGCTGCAGGGTTTCATTAGCTCGTTGAGAACGATCTTTAATTTGAGCCCTGTACACGTGCTCCAGGTGACTATCACCATACCGCGACTCTAAAGCGTTCAGTAGCTCAGTATAAGTAATCTCACTGTTGGGGTCACTAGCACAAAGAGCCTCCAAAACAGTCAAAGCCTCCTCTCGAAGTGCGACGGTAAGGGCAGATCGGGCTTCTTCATCCGTCCATCCACTCGTCTTCTTAACAGTCTCGAACTGGATCTTGAAGGCGGCCCAGGAAGACTTGCCGTCGTAGTAAGGGACCTTAAAGCTCTTTGATGATGGGCTTATGTCGACAATACGCTGTAATTTGTGAGTTTCGAAGTAATCCATCCTCTTCTCCATTTTAGAGAGTTTTGAGTCGTACTCCTCTAAAGCCTCACCGAGTGTCGTCTTTATGCCCTCAACTTCTTTCTCAACGGCTTCCACCCTTTCCACATTTTGTTGGAGAGCAGCTATGACATCCTTGTGAATGCCCTCTTGGAGTGTGCGAAGCTGCTGAGACTGTTCCTCTTTGAGTGCGTGCAGCTGTTCCTCCTGACGACGCGCGTGCTCCTCTTCGCGGCGAGCCTGTTCTTCTTGCAGTGCGCGCAATTGTTCTTCCTGGCGGCGCGTTTGTTCTTGCATCATGAACGCCATTTGTTGTAGAAGGGCGTTCATGTCTGGCGCAGTGCTTTGTTGAGCAGCGGACTCTCCACTTACAGAACTAGCACCAGAATCTTCCCTGTGTTGTTCTGCCATTGCGCGTGTAGTAACGCCTTCCTTCTCGTGCCTCGGTACTAACGGCATTTCCGATCCCACTTCTGACACCAATTGTTACGTACTACGGGTTCGGGATCGGAAATTAATAGCGTTCTTGCACTAAGGATGTTTTATTACACTATGTACACACGCACAGTTTGTAAACAACACTAGTCTCTGAACACTGTATTTCTCTTCTCAGTACTCCTTTTCAATGCTTCTTCAATAATACTTCAACCAACTCTTCACCTTTCCGCTATTTCGTTTCGCTTCTTAGTCTTCACTCAACTTCGACTCGATGTCAACTGATCTCTCGACACACTGCCGGCCTTTTTATATGCATAAATATAAGAACATTCTAGTATCGAAAATTCAAAATGTTTCTAGTAATTTCGAATCTTTTCCCGAAAGTGTTTTGTCCCTCTCTAACACATTAGAATTTGTAATAAGCTGTTCCTGTCATCTAATTGACATAAGTTAAAATTTGACATTCGCCGTTCTAAGGCATGGTACAAGCGTGCTATTATGACGAGTTCACACCATATTACGCGACAATACTTTACCAATTTCAATAAATTTATTTACGATTTTTGAAGTATTGTATAGAAAATGCCCGTTTAGTAGGTATGGTATAATACATATATATTCCTCATTTGTTGTTACCATTTTAATTAAATTGAGATAGTTTATTATAATTAATAGTTACTAAGCAAGATTACCTTGAACAGAAAATTTTTCTTGTGATCAGGCCCACATTCAAAGCAAAGATTGTATTCGGGTGGGCCTAACTTTTGTTTTGAGCAATATTCTCCCAGTAGTGACACTGGGTGCTTGCCGCCGGCGACTAGCGGCGCGGGACCTCTGCGATTTAAACGCTGAGGCTTCAACTAAAATCATACACATATTAGTATAAATACTAAAAACAAACAATATTAACCATTTGCAAGGTGATGTTTAAATAAACATGCAAAATGAAATCGTAGCTTCAATGAAGTTTTATTCTAAATACTAACTTATAAAATTTTAATGAATGCCATTGGTATTTAATAAAATTATTTTGCAGTTCTACTGTATTATTAAGATATACTATAAGACAAAAATCTACTCAATTCATGCAAATAAGTTTGTGGTTATTTACATTTTTAGCATGTCTGATAGGAGCTTCTTCTTTGGAAGTTAGACCTCTCGTGTCCAACTTGACCTCTAAGAGGAGGGGCTGTAACGTTCCCGTGCCCTCTTTACCTAAACCTTGACCCGGTGTCCACCCCATCTTCTGTAACAGTTGCATCCCCATGCCACCTTCGACAGGCGCGGCACGTACAAGTTGATCCTATATTAAAAAGTTTCAATTACAAAACGACTTTATTATCTGTTGACACACATATTATACTTCTTTACTTTTTCATCTGTACCTAAATTCCCTCCAAATTGACATTGACAGTTTTGACAGAATGAAACAGACAATTTGTATCTTCGCTTTGTTTCCATTTTTCCTTACCTTTCAACATTATTTGCACCTATGGTCGATGTTGGTGCGTCTAACGAAGTGCTCGCTCCTTAACTTTTAAAAGCTGCAACAAATATTCATGAATTCCCCATTTAAGCCTAGCTTTTCTTGAAGCGTAATTTTTGTAATATTTTAGCTGAAGAATCACTAGGCTAATGACTGACATTTATCACAAAAGTTTCATATATATTCCTAATTTTATTACTATATTATACTTTTTACAAATAGAACGTATATACTATTATCTTGACGACTAAAAAATACAGTAGGATTATCTTTAATTCATAAGGTTTTATATTTTTTTCATTTTATTCATAAGTAAGTACTTAAGTAAAAAAATGTATATAAAACTAAAAGAGGGGAATACTGAATATTTGTATGCAATAGTATGAATGATAATTACCGTGCCACAGACGTGGCATGGTAATTACCATTTGTGCAAATGCGATTTAACGGTGTAACGAGTGAACTACAAAAGTTCTCCCTTTACACGAAAATAACATGATCAAGCCGATTGCCGACGTGATGGTTAGAACAACATTTCATTCGTGATTTTGTGTTACCGTTTTTACTGTCATTTATCGTCAAGCGAAATGTTACCAGTCATTCTTTTGATAAAAAAATAGATACATATTATAATGCATTTACTATTTCTTTGAAATGGTTTATAAAAAGTTGGTTCAAAAATATGTATAATTAATTAGGAATCACATATATTTCAAAAAACTTAAACCTCTCTGTCATAAACTTTTAAAATTTCATTGGAAGTATTTAATATTTTGGCATTTTGAGTCAACGTAGAAATCATCTAAACCCATATAGAATACTAAATAGAAAATGAGAGCTATATATTAGGGGTCATCCATAAAGTACATCACACATTTAAGGGGGAGGGAGGAGGTCGATGAAGTGCGACATTGTGTGACAAGGGGTGGCAGGGGTAAGTTTTGTGATGTCACATTTCAATTGTTAAAATGCCAATTATTTAGTTGCGGAATTACTTTATGGATGACCCTTTATATTAAAGGCTGTATATTATATCCATATATAGTGATTTTAGGTAGGTACTTGAACCAAAAATCAATTGCTCTTTAGACAATAATGTATAAGTGTTTCAGCAATGTTGTCATAACCATCATAAAAATAGTAAAAAGTCAAAAAAAATAATACATTGTATTATAATTTCTGACCGAGGCCGGACCAGCGACTCGGTAACGCGACCCACCATTTGAGCTGAAAGAAAATTTATTTAAAATATCTCAGTATTAGACTGAACCAAAGCATTTCTGAATACGAAAATAAATTAAATTATATGAATTTGGTAATTAATATTATAAAAAAATCATAGAAATAATTGAAAATACGCCAAGGTTCTGTTTAACACTTGTTTTGGAAGTATGGAAATTATATTTGTTAAAGACAGCATATTACATAATAATTTTTTACAAGAAATCTACACCAACTTCAAAAGCACTAATTAATTGTTTAAAATATTCTACTTTTAGGAGAGATGTGTTTTTATGCTACATAAGAATATCTTGAGAATATCTTGCTCAAGATATTGCGTAAATTGAACAAAAACTATACTTCCGAACTGAGCTATTTTGAAGTCAGTCAGAATATGTATATTATGTATTATAATTATTATATAATAAATAATACTTTAAATACACTATAATATGAAATTAAATAAAAACATTTTTTTAAAATAAATATGGAATTCTTTAATCTTTTTCAAATATAATGGTATATATATGGTTGTATTTAATATTAATTAATTCATATTATAAAAAAGGCTATATTGAATCTCTATAAAGATGTGCAAAATTATCTTATGTGCACTGAAGTCCATTACTATCTGTGAATCATGATATTATAATGTAAATTCTAACTTAGTATGTCAACTATTGACAATAAGTTATCTGTAATTATTATAATTAATAAATGAAAAACGTTGAAAGTAATGGGACTATAAAAAAATGAATGACTTTTCGATTTTTTTTTTAAATTTTTTTAAAAAGTTTTTATAACGCAGTAATTGCTAAAAGTATCCATTACAAAAGACTTATCTTTTAAATTGATTTGTCGAGTGTACGCATAAATATAATTATTATATTAAAAAAAGTAATATGTATAAGAATTTTTGGCGTCATATTTTGATGATTTCAATACAAATATTGTTATATGAAGAGACAAGAAAGAATAAAATATGAAGTGATTTGTATATGAAGTTTTTTTGCAATTAAAAAGTTTTTTAGTTCCCTATAATAATATTACTGAGAAAAAATATATATATCTGGGCCTATAGCCAACCGGCGTTCGTTATGAAGCAATTCGATTTCTACAATCGTCATCGCTTAAACGCAGCGTATGCATCTTGAACTTTAAGTCACTAATAATTGAATTGAATGTACATTGTCTACCATCATCTATTCGCTGACAACAGATCACGTGAGATGTCTAAGTCATATGTAAAACCCATACATTTTGGACTTTTCTACTATCGCTTTCGCTAATCGATTGTTACATTGTCTAGGCCCTCTGTTATAATAAAGGCCTTATACATATACATAATACTAACAAATTTCATAAAGAATTCAATTAAAAATGGAGGTCTGCATTCCATTGTTGATTTATTACAGCAACATTATATTTATTTTTAAAAAATAAATATGTTGGGGTATTAACACACAGCACAATCTAGTTCTATGGTAAGCTTGGAGGCTTGTGTTATGGGTAGCAAATAGTCAATACACTACGTCATGTAACTTTAGAAATAAACAATAAACACCCATAATTGGAGTGCAAACAATCATGCTAATCACACAAGTGAATTTAACAGGATTCGAACCCACGGCCGCTGGCACAGCAAGGGTCACTATAAAGTATAAACTGAACCCAACGTGTTGTCTAAAACTCTAAATAATTAAGCATATTATAAGCTCTGATTTAAAATTAAAAGCATTGTTTATTAATATTTATTTTATTATATTAGTGTTTGTTGTTGTGATCAACGTAAATTTTGCATTAGAAAAAGGAAACGTTACATAAAAATGAGTTAGAGAGCGACATTCACAAGTTATCTCAACATATTAAAAAAACCCGCCATTTCTAATTAAATTCTTTATGAAAAAAAAAACCAAAAGTAAAAAAGTGATTGAAAAATTAAAGGGCATATAACAACTACGATTGTCTACAGAGAACCGCCATTTGTAATAAATTCTAAAATCAACAAAAATCCATTTATCTTAAAACCACGCAAGGTACTTTTTAAATATCGACTATAAATTTAAAATTGTATTTATTAACTTAAAATAATAATAATACCGTCACAAAACATTGCGGTTTTTAGTTAGTTATGTTACTACGTACGGGATCCCCTTTGCCTATGATTGCCGTTAGCATTAAAAACGTCGAATACCAAAAATAAAAAAAATAAAAAAAAAAAAAACTAAGAAAGAAATTAATATGTTGTTGTATTTTGTAGTAAATTATTTAATAGATTCCTATTCGACCACAGAACACTTATTGATCTGAATATTTCAACAGATCCCTATTTTGATAATAACTAAACTGATTTTTTTGTAGTTAGTACTTTAGCTCGAAAGAACAAATCACTTATAAAATTGATAATTAATATATAATATATGATTAATTAGAAATCAATTTATAGTAGTATCTACTTATATAATTTAATATACCTCGATGTTATGTAAACTTTTCACATATTTATTATTACAGCACTAAAACCAACCTTCATGTCTGACAAAGTTTCAACTATAAACTTCCATAGAACCCTTCGGGTACGAACTACAATTTGGGAACCCCTGAAGTATTTAATGTTAATAAAATAAAAAAATAAATAAAAAAAACAAATAGAATGGGTGAGGAGTACCTTCTTGGCCCACGCCTGCGTGCCGCTGGCGAGCTCGCGCGGCGTGAGGATGTGCGCGCCCGTGGAGCCCGTGAACTGCCCCGGACGTACCTCCTTCGACCAACCGAACTGAGGACATTATTACACATTATATTTAAGTACCTGGATGACCGAGCTTTGCTCGGTATTTTTAAGAGAAATATTATTATAATATAAATAAACAATATAAATAATATAAATAAACAATGACGTACTGCTGATATGATGATGCCGATATTCGAACATATATATTACAATTATCGATAAAGTTGATTATTGAAAACACGAATAAGACTACATTTTCTGAAAATGAATCCTAGCTAGATCGATTTATCGCCCCCGAAATCCTCTTTATACTAAATTTTATGAAAATCATTGGAGCCGTTTCCGAGATTCAGATTATATATATATATATATATATATATATATATATATATATATATATATATATATATATATATATATATATACACATATATATATATATACATATATATATATACAAGAATTGCTCGTTTAAAGGTATAAGATTACACACTGTAACACCGTGCATCAATGCAATCCCCGCCCGCCGGCAGGCTCATTACGTATCTAGCGATCCACCCGCGATAGCGAAAATTGTACAATAATTGCTGTCCAATCGCTAAATCGTATTAAACTTATTAAATTTTTTCGTAGTTTTTCATAAATTCATTTGTTTTTGCATTCATTGATTTGGTAATTGTTTGTATATTCTATTAATGGTTTGTTAAACATACGAAGACTAATATTTTATTAAAAATAACCCTTTTTGATTTTTAAATGAAGTGGATGCGAATAGAATGCTTAATCTAATTCTTAAATTAATAAAATGTTAGCTTTCTTATGTTAAGTCCTCGCATTCGGCAATACGGGAAGTTGACTAAAGCTCTCTAGACTCATCCCTGCAGTACATACGCCTGTGACGAATCCGGTCGGTGCCGATTTATTTTGTATCGTATTTGTATCGTTATCCTATATTGTTTAAGTTTAGTAAGTTTATAAAATAAATAAAAATAAATATGTTGGGACATTATTACAACAGCGCCATCTAGTTCCGCAGTAAGCTACGTAACATGCTTGTGTTGCGGATACCAGATAGTTGATATACTACACATATAAATTTTAAATACATATATATTATAAATATAAACACCCATAACTGGAGTACAAACATTCGTGATTAGCAAATGAATGCCCCCAGCGGGACTCGAACCCGCGACCGCTGGCGCAGAAAGTAGGGTCACTACCAACTGAGCCAAACGAGTCGTCAAATTATATAGTTATACAAATAAAAGTTGTAGTTGTCTTTCTACGAGTTTGGTTTTCTTCCCGTCTCCGAACTACATCTTGCTACAACACTATATTCAGCCCTTTTTGACGTCCCACAGCTGGGCGTGGGCCGCAGACATGCAGGTTATCTCAACATTTTTCCTTAATGATAATATATGAATACCTTATGTTCACTTACTTCACTGTGTTTGGAGAGCGAACTTTCTGGTAACCTAATTAAATTATCCTATGATATTTTTTAATATAAATCAAAATCACACTTACACCTCTTGTAGATGCTAGTTCGTTTTCCTCTTGTTCTTTACGAATTAATGACAACTTCTGCGACACAATGAGCGCCATATCCTAGAAACAAAAAAAAAACTTATATGAAAAAAAAACTTTAGATTCACTTCTTTTATATAAATGATGAAAGCTATAAACAACCTCACTTAACCTAAATTCGGAATATCTTTTATTCATTATGAATCAAACAAAAACAATACTTCTGACCTGAGCCTAAGAACTCTTGAAAAGCTTATGTGATCTTTAAATGATTAAAACAGAAGAACAAACACACAAACACACTATAATAGTAGTCCAATAGGAACTTACAGTTTTAGCAGATTCGATTCCCGGCGGGTACGCTTGAGGTCCGGGCGCCATCAATGCAGGAACGCTTGACAGTTCTGAACAAAACAATTTAAACTTAAAACATCCATCTAATTATTATAAATTGATTCCTTCACTTCATTAAGACATTTTTTTTAAATATTTATGTAAGACTGGACTTATATGGCATTGTACTGCACTTTCTTGTACTTTGTAGTACCTATGTTTGTATATAATATGATACCATTGAGCCTGCCTTTTTCATCAATCAAAATGTGTCATATAACCATCACAATATTGAATTTTTTAATTGAATACTATTAAAAGCATACTGTACATTACTGTATCAATTCCATGAGAAAGAATATTCAGGAAAATTTTAGAAATTATCAAATTTATTGTTACTTACGACTTCCAGTAGTGAAACTCTTCATGTAGGACGGTTGTGTGGACAAAGGCGCTGGCAAAGCAATGGCCTCAGAACTAAAAATATAGAAACAAATAAACTTAGGTAAGTATATTTCAGAAATAAAAAAAATGAAGAATAAATAAAATGGATACTTTCTTAGGTTTACGCGAATATTCGACATTATAAATGAAACTACCTTTTCGGATTTTGTCGCGGATTTATTTTATTTTAGTCTCGCTCGTGACCATGATTGCTGTAAAGCATTCGATTTAAAACATTTCATTGAATACATAATAAAATCAGATGTTGCTTGGTTATGAGATATGTAACATGTTTAAATGTTATGATACTGGAATGTTTCATTTTCGAAAAATTCTATTATTATTGCTATTAATTTATATTGTATACCTGTTTGTTTGTTGGGCATTTTTAATAAATATTTTTATTAAAAACAACATTGGTTTTAGAATAATAGTAAATCGTCAATTAGCTTACACTGGGGAGTCAATTTTCTTTAAAGTTTTGATCCCTCAAATATAACCTATTCCTAAAACCTAAAAACAAAATAATTGTTTTAAAAAGTCGGGCTTTAATTATTTTTTAATTTTGTAACATGTACTTGTAGTTATTTATTTCAAGTAATTTGAAACAACGTTCATATAGTACGTACTAACATTATATTATATACATTTTCAAGAATAAGATACTACTACTACAACCGGTACCCTATATAATACATATATTATACAAAATTTTACCTTATTACTTCTGGAGTAGGACTTAGTTGTGATACGGTGGGTTTTGCATTTAGTTTTGCGAGTTGCTGTAAAAAAAAAAAAAACTTTAAACAAAAATCTTTTAAAACCACAGATTAACATATTATAATACAAACATAATATTTGTGGCGGCAACTATAACCCGCCACTTTATTTCGAACGAACATTACTTATTAGACTCCCTACTAAAGACGGGGATCGTGCGCTTGATCATTGAGTATAACGTATATAATTTATTTGTTGCTAGAAGATTAATTAAATGTTACGTTTTCATTTTTCATTTTGAGTTTTAATTCGAGTCCCCACTGCGTAGTGGGCAATGATATTCTAACAAACAGATATGTTGTGAGCGCACAATCGTGAAAACTCGAAAACGTCCTAATTGGGACGTATTGCCTTTAGTCTGTGTCACGCATGGCGACGAGTGGTATGCTGCTACAAAATTTAAAAAAATGCCATCCTGTGTATTTAGGAAATGTACCAATTATGATACCAAAGTTAATAAAACACAAGGGATCTCATACCACATGTAAGAACGCAGTATACTTCGATTTATTAATATATTTCAATTATTTGCCAAATATTCTGATATGTGATCGGTCGCTAGACTAATGTTTGTTTATATTGACGCGCAATTGACAACACTAGCTGTCTCTTTTTTTCTTATTGATTTTATCGACTATCCCCTTTCTATCATTTTGACATGTACCTTGAATGAAAAGTGTGTATGTGTGCTACGCGGAACACTTTTTTCGGTTGTTTAGTGAGCGTATAACATATCTGTTTATTAGAATATCATTGGTAGTGGGCAACAGGACGGCAGAACAACACGGAGTGCTTTACTTTCTGCCGGAGCATAGCCGGTAGCGTGGGAGCATAACCCCCGCATATTTACCATGTTATCTTTTTTAGGTGAGACAGGAACCCATTCGGATGCTTTCTCCCTGTGTTGTGTGCCGGAAGATACCGGAAACTGCAATCTGAGTTCCTCCTTATTAGCTATCGGTAATATGCTGGATTTAGTTGGCAGAGGTGCTCCTCCCTAAAAATATAAGAATTCACATGTGAGAAAATAGCAAATGTAAATATTTTACCAAGTAAAGGCAGTGGTACCCAGCGGTAACATGCTCGGTTGGGCAACGGAGTGAAGCAGGTTCGAATCTGGGATAACATAGCTATAATATTTTCCTGTGCTTACTTTACCGTAAAAGAAACCAATGAGAGGAAACCTGTCTGTCTGAGTGATTTTAGCAAGTTTTACGAAAGACAGCTGTATACATACAATGCATATTAAGTAATTTCAGACTAAGAAACAATTGAATTTAGATGGGAAATAATAGAAAGCCACATATAAATCTAACAAAAACCATCCTAAAGTATGTGCATGCCTCTGACACTATTGTGGGTATATCAGGTGTGTGGTCAATGTTGTGGAAGACTCCATCTATATTATTCTTTAGTCTGTATGAGTATTAAAATTAAAAAAAAATGTTATAAATTACAATATTTTACATAGTTAATAATGTTCTTACAATTTAACATACCCGAATATTCATAACAATAGGTGCTTTCTCCTTAACAAGGAATGGATGGTGGAAGGCGATAGTATCTTCGTTCTCGCTCATATCATCGTCGTTAGATGAGACAGAAGACAGTTCGCCGAGTGCTTCTTTCTTTGACAGATGTTTGCAAAAGTCTGTGAGTTCATCTACTGATTTACCTATAAGTAAAAAAAAATATTTTCATAATTAAAATATTGGTCAAGTGTGAGTCGGCTCCTCTTACTAAAAAATGAAAATTATACTCCCTCTAGTTTTTTTCGAAAGAACTAAAATATTTTTTAAACTTGACTTGACTAGTACCTATAATGGCTTTCAGTTGTGCCAGTGAGGCACGATTGATTCCGCCAATGTCGCGTAGGGGTATTTATAATTGAAGTTGTAAATGGATGAAGGTAACATCGTATTTTCTAATTTTCGCTGTTTTATGCATAGATGTCGGTGTATTGGTGCATAAACAGTTTTATATCGTAATATAACCGTAAAACAGTCATATTATGGCTATTATAGTTCAGCTCACACCACTGCCATTTTATATATTCAGACATTGCACGAACTTTAAAGTCAATTTTCTCGTAATTAGAATTTTGAGACATATCACCTTCATCCTCCTTCAATTTATATTGTATTTTTTGATAAATTTCAATTTACCACAAAAATAATTAACTTTTTATTAATATCTTACAAAATGGTACATTTAGAATTAGCAACAAAAGTAAATTGAAGCAAAAAGTGGCTTGAGATCTTACCTCCAGACTGTATAGCGGCCATGACTTGGTTCCTAGTGTGCGGAGGCAGAACAGCTGCACCAGCTGGGACTGCACCGTTTTTGAGCATGTTTATAGCATTGCGTCTAGCCACTTCTAAAAGACGTTTCTTCTCACTATCTGCTAATTTAACACGAGTCGGAGATCTAAAATATTTCATGTTTA
The DNA here is from genome assembly GCA_951802675.2 of Boloria euphrosyne. Lineage (NCBI taxonomy): Eukaryota > Metazoa > Arthropoda > Insecta > Lepidoptera > Nymphalidae > Boloria > Boloria euphrosyne. The sequence continues at coordinate 3,798,388 of OX637879.1, read as the reverse complement.
TTGTTAGTATATGTTAGTATTAATGTTGACATGTCATTATAGACAGATAAATATTTTTTGCTGCTACTTCTTCTACCTTTATCTAATCTATACATATAATTAATATAAAAAATAAAATTGGAGTGTCTGCTTTTCACTAAATGTATACGAAAGTATATATGGTACTAATATCAAAAAATCCATTTTTAATATTTTTGTCTGTCTGTCGATCTATTTGTTCCAGATAATCTCTGAAACGGCTGGACCGATTTTGACGGGGTTTCACTCGCGAATGTTATAGGCTACTTTTATTTTAGAAAGTTTATTTAACTAGCGGAACCCGCGGCTTCGCTCGCGTTAAATTTAGGGATGAACCCGAGTGAAGCGAGGGTGAGCCGCTAGTTAATAATAATAGTGAATTTAAGACATTTTTTGTAATAATAAATAATTACCTGAATTAATTGCTGTCATTATTTTAAATAATTTTCAGCAATTACCAATAGTAGATGCATTTATTAATTTAAGAACGATTTTAGTATTAAAAATATGAACAAAAAGTAATAATTCCTTCAATTAAAGAAAAAGAACAGTATCAATATACCTAGATCTCCTTGCTCGATGTCTAGGTGAATGCCTAGACCTGTGTCTAGATTTCGAAGATGATCTATGCCTAGAACGAGATTTAGATCTTCGACGTGACCGTGAACGATGGCGAGAGCGGCTTCTGCGTTTCGACCTAGATCTTGATGTATGTCGCCTTCGAGATCTGGATCTTGAGCGTTTTGATTTGCTTGTTGATCTATCAAAATAAAAGTTTAAAAATACTAGAAACATTTTAGAACAAATATCATGAATAGAACTTAAGACAAAAAGCATCCCTGATGTCACATTATTGTATTGATAGCTTAAATAGTGAATCATATTTATTGTAGGGAGTAGAGGTCCTGGATTTGAATCTCGGGTCGAGCAAAGTTTAGCTATTGAATGTTTCTGTTTAGCAAACATCAGTGAAAGACGAGAGTTGTAAAGTTGCTGGTGTTTAACCCCTCTTCCTCAGAGAACATATAAAGCCATCTCATACATCTCTCATAACCTTCCCACTGGAGTATGAGAGTGAGAGGAATAGAATGCACTTGTGCATTGAAATATCTCTTGCATAGATAGCTAGTCCCAAGGAGATTGGGTGTCATGGCCAAATTAATCGGAAGGACATTATTATTATATTATAGGGAACATTGTGCATATCAAATTTAGAATACACACCAAAAATTTTCACCCTTATTATAAACAGTACATAGTAACTTGGACATATTTTTTTATATAATCTAATTTTTAGTATAGAAGTTACTATTTTCTTTAAAGTAGTCAGGTCACTTGTGTGAATTACCTTATTTTGGATCTACTTCTATCTCTGCGTGTAGATTTATGTGTGCTCTCCGTATGTTTATTTTTACTTGATGTCTTTTCTCCTTCAGGACTGGAATGAATAATTCACCTTTATAAGGATAATAAAATTATTTGTGACATGTTATTTAAATCTCTATATTAACAAATGTCAAAACAATGTTTGCTTTAATTGCAAAAAATACTAAACAGATAGACAGACAGAACTTATAATTTTAATATTATGTTTCTGCCAGCCAGGTGGAATGTTAGTATTGCATAATAATTTTGAACATTAAATTGCTTACACTTTAATTTCTTCAGCGGCTTGCTTTTTTAAAATACCACCCGGATCCGATGATTTAGGAAATTGTAAGTTTAATTCTTCTTCTTTTCCTGAACTGCTTGAGGAGTCTGTATATTCACCCTCTTCAACTTTTTCAGCCTTTTTTCTTGCTTCTTCCTCTGCCTTTTTTACAGTCTCTTCAAACACTGCACTAAACTTTAAATTTTTAATTTGAATTTTACCCTTACTTTTATCAGCTTCTGTTGTAGATTCAACTCTTTTATCTAGCTTAAGTTGAGGATCAATAGGTTCCACTTTAATTTCTTTTGGAGATTCTGGCATTGGAATCGTACTTGTGTCAATATTGTTAAATGAAACACTTAAGTTATTGGTATCTTCAGACTTAACACAAACTTGTCTATCAATCTCTTTTTTGACTTTAGGAACTTCATCTTTAATCTTCTTTTGACTGAGAGGTTTAGCATGTTCTGACTCGCTTTTAGCTTTTGTTTTACATGAATCTTTTTCAGATTGAATAATAAGAGGTGTTCTCGAACGACGCCGAGTGGGAGAACGATCCTCTTTACGTTTTTTTGACTTACTTTTCTTTCGTTTCTTTCGTTTATGGGAGTAGTCACTTCTGTCAGAACCACTGCTAGAACTAACACTACGACTTCGTTTCTTTTTCTCCTTTTTGTGTTTTTTCTTACTTTTTTTAGATTTTTTGTGAGAAATTTCGTCGATTTTCGGTGGGTCTGCGTTAAAGGCACTAAACAACTCGGAAAGTATTTCACTTGAAGATTTAGCGGTATCATCTTTTTTACGTTCCGGTGTGGTTTTTTCTCTTTTAATTAACATTTCTATTTTATCGATTAAAGTAGCCATTTTGTAATGATTAATTATAAAACGCTATTGTTAGTAATTTACACTCGATAATATTTTTCACCATAAAAACATTGCATCAAGCAAAACAGTTCACCATTTTGTAATTTGAGTTTGACAATTAGTATTTACTATTTAGTACAGATAAGCTTAAAAATTCAAGCTTGATGTATACAGATAAAAATATCGTGAGGAAAACATCGTGAGGACATCTACATGTCTGAGAAAACCTAGCCAGTTTTCGAAAGACATGTGAAGTCCGCCAACACGCACTAGGCCAGCGCGGTGGACAATGACCTGTTCCCCCTCGTACTAAGGGACGCCCGTGCCCAGCAGTGGGCACATAAGGGCTGAAAACAATAAAATAATTAAAAGTATGTATATATTTTTTTACTGTCCTGAAATACCTACTAATGTTGTTTTCCCTTCAACAATATAATATAAATCTCAGTAATAATGTTTTTATTAAAACATAACTTTGAATTTTTCAATGTTACTTACTTATAATACTATAATACTTACGTCTTAGGTAGGTAAATGTTAGTGGGTAGTGAATTCTATAAATAATAAATATTATGTACTAAGTACCTATATGTTAAAGAAATATTTAAACTAAGGCTTAGTACGCACTGAGATTAAACGCCTGCGTTTTACCGCAGGCCTGAAACCGCAAAAAATGTAACACATAGCTTTCTACACAAGCGCACGCATTAGCGACTTTTTTCAGTGACTGATGCTAAAAACGCAACTTGCTACGTTTTGACCACGGTTTGAAAACGTGCGATTTTTGCTGGCTAGAAATCCATGGTGAAACGGAATATAAAATTTAGCAAAACGCCAGCCGCAGTGCGTGTTGATACGCGGTTTTGCGTTTTCAGCTAATCGTAAACCGATTGCGATTAATCGTAGTGCGTGCTAAGACTAAGATCTACGTGTAAAATTATAAATCTAGTTCAACTCTCTTTTGGCCATCAACGGTTTTAGGGTTTGGTTTTTTGGTGTAAAATACAAGCAAAAGAAGTCCAGCATGTACTTAGAAACATGTGACTTTTTTACATTGTTACGAACCAGTACCCATTCTATATCTTAGTAGTAGTTAGCATGGAATTTGCATAGGTTTAAAATCGTGGGTTGATGAAATAGAACAGTCTCGACATAGCGATCGTAAGATTCGATAAAATAGTAATCGCTAACTTGTGTTGAGACTGCTGGCCTGTGGCCCAAGTAGTAAGGGCAATTCAAATAAATGTCGATAGATGACATTCTTTACTTTTCTAATTTATCGAATGTGTATATTTTACTACTTTCAGGATAAAATTTAGAACGTGGTACACATATAGACTACGACTGAAAGAAGCTCATGAGATATTGTTTGGCAACTAACAAAAACCGACCCGAGTGAAACAAGGGTAGGAAGTCTCTAGTGTCATATAAAAGAAAAAATATTACTAAGTTTAAATGCTAGCGACTCACTACGCTCAGATTCGGCTCTACGTGCGTGCATTTTAACGGTTAGTGTACATTTCTCTAACCCGCAGTAAAAAGTATCCTACATGTTGAACTGGATATCTAACTATCATACCAAATTCCATCAAAATCTGAGACGGACAAACAGACAAAAACCAAAAAACTATAGATTTAGCTTTTGTTTCAACATTTATGACTATTTCAATAAGATTTTCTGATAAATATTTAACATAATATATACATATTCGAATCAGCTAGAGCTATATCTATCTCTCTCGCTCTGCTTAGGGTCGTTAATAGAGTCGTTTTAATGATTAATATAATTACTCAATACTCAGGTATGTTATATTTCCTGTTGTTATTAGTGGTCAGATCAGGGTATAATTATATGTAACGAAAGACAAACACCTTAGCAATCTCTACAAACCGTAAATATACCCATATAATTTATTAACTACTAGCGACTCGCTTCGCTCGGGTTCGTCCATAGATTTAGCGCGAGCAAAGCCGCGGTTCTCGCTAGTTAAAATAAATAAAATTTCTAAAATAAATGTAGCCTAAGTTAGGTACTCCTTATAACATTAGCTATCTGTAAGTGAAAGTTCCGTCAAAATCGGTCCAGCCGTTTCTGAGATTGGCCGGAACAAACAGACAGACAGACAGAAATTTTAAAAATTGATTTTTTGATGTAAGTACCATGTGTATATATACGGTACTTACATCTTTCATATACCTACAAGTATTTAGTGAAAAGCTGTTAATTTGAAATTAAAAACAGATATTTTATTTATATCTATAGATTGTATAACTTGTATTTAATACGAATGTATTATAAGTATTTAAATGGGTTAGGACGAAATAAAGTAAACGCAATATAATATATAATTTTATTAATTTCTTGATACTTTTGCAAGGTAAATGTGATAAACAATACAGACCGGACACTACATTATTTGTATAGCTGCAGAAGTTATTAAATGTTTTTTTAAAATATGCTGCGATTACATTTGCGTCAACTGCAGTGTCTAGGACGGAGACGTGTCCTGTTAATCTCATTGTTTATTAGGCAAGGGAAAGTGTTCAGAAAACTGCTCTTACAATTAATAATTTCAAGAAATTTTTCGAACTACTTAATCGTATTTACCTACGGAGAGTAGGAATGTGGAAAGCTTTTAGCATGATTGCATGTTTTATGTTTATAATGGCCATTCTTTTTAAAACAAGTAGACGGTACTTTATGTGGACGTTAGATGACGATCGCATTATAGCCTATAGGTACAATATTATAAAAATTGTTTGCGTCATTTTAATTAGCATATTATGCATCGTTACAAATTGAGTGGGTTTTCATTATATGCTCGTCTACTAATTTGAAAAAGAAAGTTATTATGATTTATTTAATGCTCATAGGTAATAATTATTAAACGGTTAATTATCCTAGGATTTACATTCGTTACTTTCCTAATGAGTAAGGTAAAATTATTTTTTAGTTTTGTAAAGGTTATTTTGGCCTTTCCATTTTATTCGAAATACGCACACAATTTTCGTGAACGGTGGAAGCTCGGAAATATTGAGCAAAATTTGATATTACTGCCAATGTTTATATAAGCTATGTGCCAGTTTTAAAAAGTGCTTCTTGAATGTATCGATAGAATAAAATAATAAACTTATTACTTCATGAAACATTCATTATTACTATGAAACGGTCAGAAACTTCATAGTCGGTAGCCATCATTACACCCATGCCTTTTACAGTCTTAGGAAGACAAAGCCTTTATTATAATATAACAATAAACTAAACGTAAAAATATAAAGCTATTAAAAAAGTATATAACTAAATTTGACAAAAAAGTAAAAAAAAATAAATTTATATAATTTATAATCGCAGGTATACTTTGGATACAAACTTTAATAAACTACGCCGATATATAATTGTAAAATAGTTTCCCATATTAAAATACCTACCTATCTACTTTTCGTATCAAATTTTATTGATTTTATCGCGTTACTCGTCAATGATCTTTGTTTTATAAAAACAGAGTACTACAAAAAGTCATATTAAACGAAAACTGGTTATATAAACGCAGTTTAAGTATCTATAATAAGCGACAATTTTACTGAAATACTATGTATAAAACACGTCACATCAACTTTCAATACTTGTTCCAGCCTTTCAATATCCTTTTGTCATATCAAAAACATAGTAAAAGTATAAAATAAATAAAATATGTAATTCTTTCCCTATGTAGGTATGTCTTTATCAAAATCTATCAAAACCTACTATACTGAGACAGCGTATAACTCCACTTGATTTTAATGGCTAAATTAACCTCATCGGGTGTCGTAAAATTATAGCCCTTAAGTTTTGTAGAAACCGTATTCCTAGCGTCAGATGAACATTATGGTGCTTAAATCTTTGAATTGTGCAGCTCGAGTACTCGGTAACATTCTTTCTCACGTCCTTCTGTACTTTGCGTATGCGCAATACGTCGATGTATGTAACGTAGGAATACTTCTCATTTACTACACAGATCATAACGGGTCCCAAAATTTCATAAACCATGAGACAGAATAGTTCCGCTCGATCAACGAGTGGTATCGAAGCGTTCGCCTAAATGAGATACTTCAAAAGCTAAATTGTCAAGAAGTACGAGGTTGAAATCGATAAATTACTCTCTAAGTCCTGCCTAATAGTAAAAAATTGAGCGGTAGTGAGAGAGAAGGCAAAGCAAACGTAAATTCTATACTGTGAAAGCTTTTATACTTGATAGTGTGGTTTAACATTTCGAAATTCTTGACAAGTTAGCGTTACTGAGATTGGATACTAGGCTGGCGCTAGAACGCAGCGAACGACTACAGCTTTCGAATCTGCTATTATTTTATTATTAAGAAAATAATGTTCATCAGATTTTTTTAAAGTAACTTTTGTACTATTACATCAAACTACAAGAACTACTTACAAACATATCAAACACTTACATAATTCACAAGTCAAGATCATATCTTAATTCGCATCTATATTTAAATTACTTACTTAATTTTTTAATGAAATCAAAAAATTATATCACATGCAGACCGAAAGCACGAGCCGCTCCATCTTAGCTACTACTAAAATTTTCTAAGCGATCAAAGATCGCAAGCTAGATTGATTTTTATTTCAAAAGTCTTAAAAAAATAAAATCTGCTACTGATCAACTTTACGCTTTAGCGAGGACGCAAAACGGCGCGAACAGTTCGGAAACGTTTTTCGAAGCCGAGCTTAGAGTAGAGCGAACGGGACGCGTCGTTTTCCGGACGAATCACAACGAAGGGCTTATAGCCTCGAGCGGCGACCTCCTTGGTTAGACGTCTCGCTAAAAAGATACCGTAGCCTTTCCTACGGAACTCAGGTCGTGTTTGCATAGAAAACATGGCGCCATAGTACGACTGTACCATCCAAGCTGCTAGTTGTCCTTCTACAAAGATACCGTAGGCGGGCAGTTCGGCGACCAGCTTTTCAAACACTTCCCTACATTCGATGTCGCTGGCTGGATATAAATCGTGAACTGCCTTCATGTGTTCTGGCTGCAGACGAACTAACTCCACGTCCGGTGGAAGTCTGAAAATAATAATTTTATTTTACTTTACTATCATTAAATACAAATAGGTATGTATTTCGTATACAAATTATGAAAAACAATAACAATCGTATAACATAATTATTAAAATATCATATAATATGTAAAAATGTTTGTTCGTACTCATCAGTTGTATTTTCTTCTGGTGGTTTATCACACACGTATACATCTCCAGTAATTTTGTCGAAAGCCTCATAGCGTTTTTCAAAGCGCTGTACAATTGCTTCGTGAGTAAAGTTCAGGTACAACGGTTGAGTGAGATCAAGCAGTATGTCTTCAGAGGTCAACAAATCAACCAGCTCAGCGCGCTCGGATGGACAAAATATTGTCACGCTTTCATAAGGGTGACTGTTTGGCTGAAAATCAAAAGAGTAATATTACTAAAGAGTCTACATTACTAAACCAAAGTGTACAAACATATTATAGCTTAAGAGCTAGTAACGTTTTCAAGAGAGCATTTCATTAAGGCCAGTGTTTAGATATGCTATTTCTCACACTCTCCCGGACGTCATACGGGCTATCTGGCTGGCGCTAGTGGTTGCGTTCATCAGTGCGCATCGTACTTGGATACGTAAAATATCAATTTTTCAAAGAATTTTAACAAGGTTCCTTTTGTTTTTATTATGTTAATTGAACTTTTTGCAACATGAATCTATTATTGACAGGCAGTTTAATTGTTGTTTCAACGGTGCCAGACGCTAATTTTGAATAATTTTTGTTAAGGCTGAACTTCAAGTAGCAATATTTTGTTTAAACCAGTAATTGCTTCATTTTCCTGTTAGGCGCATTGACAAATGTATGTATAATTTAAGTTTCGTTACGTGTCGTCTTCCACTTCCAGTAAGTATACTACATTTGCCAATGTAAATTATTGTAATTCATAAAACCAAGAAACAAGCAAGAAGTCTTTAATTCGTCTCCATTGTGTCCCTAACTTCTAAGACAATTTTTATTTTTTCAAAATATTTTAGTATGGCTGAAATTTTTATATGATGTTAGTGAGTGTACTGATAGCTTGAAGTTCTGCGCAAAAGTGGACTACGACGACACGTAGTGAAACTTAAATTACACATAAATTTGTCTATGCGCCTAGTATATTAAAGTAGCAATTACTGGATTAAAACGATTGCCTTTTGAAATTAAGACTTAACAAAAAATATATTTAAAATCAGCGTCTGGCACAATTTAAACAACAATGGAACTGTGGCAATAATAGATTCATGTTGCAAAAAGTTTTTTCCAGTTAGTTAGTTGCAATTAACATAATAAAAACAAAAGGAACCTTCTTAAAGTTCTTTAAAAAATTGATATTTTACCTATCCAAGTACGATGCGCACTGATGAACGCAACCACTAGCGCAAGCCAGACAGCCCGTATTATGTCCGGGAGAGTGGGAGAGATAGCATATCTAAAAACTGGCCTTAATGAAATGCATGTTTTCCCGACGTTGCTAGCTCTCGTACGATTACGAATGTTCAATGAAGAGGTCCTGATATATTCGTTATTTAAAAAACGTTCTTTATTTGGTACAAAAAAAATCTTATAACGTATGGTATAGCTTATTCATTATGCTATGTGTATATTATAAATCATATATCAAGAAAATAGTAATGTAGAGTCACACTAATTGTAGAGCACTCGACGTGCGGCATTTCTGAGCATGCTTTACACGCCTAAAATTAAGTTTGCATAAATGAATGAAAAATCTATCAAAAGCCAAAGTTCTTAGTTTTGTTTTTTCTATTTGTCTTTTTATTTGACCTAGTTTATGTTTTATGGAATAATTTGCAAAATGGCTGTGTAAAATTTAAATTATTATCTTATGAAAAGACATCACTTATGTTGAGGCTACTTAAAGTTCTTAAGGCACTGGCGTAACAAATGTGTGCTAGAGTTAAAATTACACAAGAAATATTGAGAGTATAAAGACAAAACTCGTAGGCTTCTGTCTAAGCATTATTTTGCATTGCATTTTTAACTTAATGGGAACATTTAACAACTAGAAAAACGCGTTATAATTAAAATATAAACAAAAATTCTTACCGTACTGGTACAGCCAGGAAAATGTAGGCAAATTGGATCCTCAGGCCAATTTTTTGCTACATAAAAATGGAAGTCCCACACCTTGTTGTTAAGATATGTTTGAATCGTTTGGTGAAACTTGAAACAGAAAAATATTGATGTTAAAAGACTTACGGCCAATGCCTTATTTAATACACGTACCTAGATTTTTAAAGTCATTTTACTAATTTAATTTAATTATTTATAGACCACCAAACCTAATATAATAATGTACCTAACATTTGACATAATAATGTGAAAGACAAATAAACCGTGACCTTTATGTTTGTCTATATACTATATAAAAACTCGTCTCAGAGTTTTTGTTATCAAACTCCTCTGAAACGGCAACGAACGGCGACCGTTTTTTTTTGTCTGAGAATAGTTCGAAGGCTATTTTTTACACCCCTAGGTAGTAAGGGAGGCCCTCTCCAGATTTCTATTTTTCATTTAGTCTAAACAATCCCTATTTTAATACTGATAAGAACGCGGGCGGATCTGCGGGAATTGCTTGTATGTATATAAAAATAAATTGCTGTTCGTCAGTCTCACTAAAACTCGAAAACTGTTTAAGTACGAATCGAAAAGTTCAGAACTGTTTATTTTGTATGGGAAAGTTTGCACTACAATTCTACATCAATGCGCGAAGTTTAAGTTGGAAAAAATAATATATTTATATATATTTATTAGTTCGTCTATTTACTAATCGTTAAATCGTACATAAGAACGAACCTGAGCAAAGCGAGGGCGAGTCGCTAGTATAATATAAAAATCTTAATGTCTACGGAAATTAATGTACCGCCATAAACTACTTAATGACATCTTTCAGCTCATAAAAGGTCTAGGTATTTCTCTCTTAATACCAATCTTAGGTTGTGCGAGAAAAGGACAAATAAATACAGCTTCGTATTGGTAATATTAAAATACTCAAATAGATTTTATATTAATCCTCCACATGCGTTATTGTAAGACTTGCGAACCGTTTCCGACCAGAAAGAGGTAATTACCTTTTTTAAAGTGATTGTAAAGGGGCTGGACTGATTTACATTTTTTTTTTGTGTTCAGGGTATACCGTTCGTACAAAAAAATCGGAAAAACTCAAAAAAATAAAAATAAAATAAAAATATTTTATTATACAAAAAGTATAGGCATATAATTTAATTCTAAAAAAAGTTACTTACTTTTTATTTATTATTATATTATAGATTTATTTATATAAAAAATTAAAGGTATTAAAATATTTTTTAAAATTATTAATTAATGAAGATTATTATTAAATTAATTAATTATACATATTATAACCCGAAATGTTTTAAACATATATGTATTATAGGTTTAATTTTATTTGTCTAAGTATTACAATAACGTACCATAAGTAACCTTTGTTATTGAGTTTTAAGTGAAACATATTGTTTCTGGAATTTTAATTGGCCGGTTGCCAAAAAATGTTGGCTCTATTACCGAAATCAATAACGAGGGAAGCCATATTAATCCTTCGTTGATAGTGTTTATTTCGCTGTAGAAGTTCAATATTTTTTTAAAAGCTAAAGTATATTTTAAAGAAATGTATATTATTTATAATATATTGTTATAATAATCCCTGGTTTTAAGTTACGTCCTACGAAGCAAATATTATGTTTGTGATAGTTGTCGCTAAGCGGTTTCAGCTTAGTTGAGCCTTAAAGACGGGATGCAAAAAAATTTTTAGACGCTAAAAATTAAGAAGTGTAAAATTTTGCACAAACGTTTCTGAGGTAAATTCATCTCGTAAGAAAGTTGTTTGAAATTTTTGAATTAAGAGCTTTGTAAGCCAGACTTTAATAAGGTTCTTTTTAATAAGTTTAGTTAACTTTTTGGTATATATATATATATTTCTTAATAATAACTTGAGCCACCCTAGCTCCGCTCGGGTTCGTCACATTTTAAAGATTAGTATAAATTTCTCAGAAATATTTTTAAACAATAAACATGTATCCTATATGTTGACACGGATACCCAGCTCGGCTGTGCTACGGAAAAACAAAGCAACTAACGTATTTTTCAAAATCAGTTTTTTTACATATTTGGAACATTTTGCCTATAACGGACACTGCTACATTCACAGAATCATCAAAAATGCTTTATTTTTCGAAATAAAAGTTTGTAAAATAAAGTAACTGCAGGTACTTGTCCAACATATCTACGGTAAAACAAAGTAAACCACAATGTCTAAGCAAAAATAAAGTAATTGCGCGTCGATTACATTGTTTTTACGTTGTGAAATGATTTAGTTGGGTTTTCATTTGATATAAATTTCTTTTTAAGACCCTTCTATCATCATACCTTTCATCAAAATCTGTCCAGTGGTCAGATAAAAAGAGAGATAAAAATTTTAACAGGCCTCGGCCTCTTTATCAATAACTAGGGGCTCACCCTCGCTTCGCTCGGGTTCGTCCCTAGGTACGTGTTGTATATATTTCTTACTTTGCACCCATGGGCGTACCCAGCTTTTGGCCTAGGGGGGGGCAAATCTGAAATTTATTAAACCGGCTCCCATGGGCGTACCCAGCTTTTGGCCTGGGGGGGGGGGTGGTCAAATCTGAAATTGAACCGGCCCCCGCACTTGTTTTACTCTACATACTACATAAAAACACTACACGCAACATTAGGTATATATATTATTATTATTATGCTGGTCACTTATTCTTCTTCCGAGAAGGGCACCAACCATCCCAAGGTGGTGTTGGATTTTTAATCCATAAGTCACCCAAAAACAACGTCGTAGAGGTTGGCAGTGTGTCAGCGAGGGTAGCGTACCTTGTATTGAAAATAACCGAAAGATACTTCTTGAAGGTTGTACAAGTGTATGCTCCTGCGTCTACACATTCTGACGACGAAGTCGAAGCCATGTACGAAGACATAGCTAAGGCTATGTCTCGTACCAACACCTACTACACTGTTGTTATGGGTGACTTCAATGCCAAAGTGGGAGTACAAGAAGATGGCGAATCGAGGGTTGGATCATTTGGTTATGGACTGAGGAACCATCGAGGTCAAATGTTAGTAAACTTCCTCGAGGCCCAGGGGCTTTATCTGATGAACTCATTTTTCCAGAAAAAGCTTCAAAGTAAGTGGACCTGGCAAAGCCCCGATAATACTACAAAGAACGAGATTGACTTCATTATATCCAACAAGCGCTACATATTCAGGGATGTCTCAGTGATTAACAGGGTAAAAACTGGCAGTGATTACCGACTTGTAAGGGGAACCCTGAATATGAACATAAAAATGAACGTGCGCGGCTAATGAAGTCGACTCTTAGACCTACACCACTTTAGATGAAAGCTGGCTGCGAAAGCTTCCAGCTAGAACTACAGAACCGATTCGCCATGTTGGAAACCACTCAGGATATCGATGACACCAACAATAGTCTGATGCGTGTGATCCGTGAGGTGGGACAACAACATTTTCGACCTAAGAGAGATAGACAAAAGTCGAAACTCTCAAGCGAGACTCTGAACGAGATGGCAAAGCAACGCGAGGCTGTAAATACCACTCAGTCTAAGCGTCAGGTACTAGACAGGAATGTGAGAAACCTAATAAGGCGTGATCTAAGACGAAAGAATACCCGAAGTATTGAAGATGCTATTGCACTCAATAGGGGCTCGAAAGTCTTTGCCAACTCTCACAATTCCCGTTGTCACCTGACAAAGCTTAGAACCGCACAAGGTACAACCGTCTCCTCCAAACCAGAGATTCTCGCTGATGTCGAAAGATTCTACGGGGATCTTTACTCCTCACATACACTTCCACCTGAGTCCCACCACGTGGAGGATCCACGAGCCAGACTTGTACGCCACCAAACAGATGAGCTTCCCGACATCGACGTGGGCGAGATAAGGATAGCTCTTGGACAACTAGGAAACAACAAAGCTCCGGGTGAGGATGGAATTACCACAGAGCTCCTCAGAGCGGCAGGAACACAGGTTCTATCAGAGCTCTCAAATCTCTTTAATTCTGTCCTTCACTATGGCACTACACCGGAGGCATGGAGTAGGAGCTTAGTGGTATTGTTCTTTAAGAAGGGGGATAAAGCCCTTTTAAGGAACTACCAACCTGTGTCTCTTCCGAGTCATGTGTATAAATTGTTTTCAAGAGTTATCACGAACCGTCTCGCCCAAAAATTCGATTACTTCCAACCTGTGGGGCAAGCTGGGTTTCGAAAAGGCTTCAGTACTGTAGACCACATACACACACTAAGGCAAATTATTCAAAAGACCGAGGAATATAATCAGCCTCTATGCCTAGCGTTTGTGGACTATGAGAAAGCCTTCGACACCATCGAAACCTGGGCTGTTCTACAATCCATGCAGAGATGCCTTATTGACTATCGGTATATCCAAATACTACGGTGTTTATACCAGTCTGCAACGATGACCATCCAAGTACAAAGGCAGAGCACAAGACCAATCCGATTGCACCGCGGGGTAAGACAGGGGGATGCTATCTTCCCGAAACTGTTTACCTATGCATTGGAGGACGTCTTTAAAACGCTCGATTGGAACGGACGAGGCATCAGCATCAATGGAGAGTATATAACACACCTGCGATTTGCCGATGACATAGTTGTCATAACAGAGACTCTGATGGATTTGGAAGAAATGCTAAACAGCCTTAGTGATTCTTCAAGACGAGTTGGTCTCGGGATAAATCTCGACAAGACCAAAATCATGTCGAATTGTCATGTATCCCCGAGACCAGTGATCGTGAATGACGCTGTTCTTGAAGTTGTGAATATGTGAATATACCTTGGCCAAACTATACAACTCGGCCGGCACAACTTTGAGAAGGAGGCCAACCGAGGAATTCGCTTGGGCTGGGCTGCTTTTGGGAAGCTACGTCATATTCTACAGTCGTCGATCCCACAATCCCTTAAGACCAGGGTATTTAACCAGTGCGTCCTACCAGTAATGACATACGGAGCCGAAACGTGGACACTCACCGTAAGACTGGTCCACAAATTCAAGGACAGAATTCGAAATGAAGTTATTCGCCAGAGAACTAAAGTAACCGACATCGCGTGCAAAGTTAGCTCGCTGAAGTGGAAGTGGAAGTGGGCGTCTCCAGGCGAATTGATGGTCGATGGAGCCGAAAAGTGCTAGAGTGGAGACCGCGTTTAGGCAAGCGTAGTGTAGGACGCCCTGCAGCACGATGGACCGATGACTTAAGAAAGGTAGCGAGCAGTGGATGGATGCGGAATGCCCAAGACCGGGATGGTTGGCGCTCATTGGGGGAGGCCTTTGTTCAGCAGTGGACGATGATAGGCATCAATCAATCAAATCAATCATGATTGAATTAATCATAGAAAATACTCACAAAAAAAATTTCGTATGTCTATTTTTATTTAACGGACGCTTTTTGTTATTGTTCAACAGAATGCACCAATGATCAACCAGATTTATTAAAATAGTGTATGATATAATCGATAGATATTATGGACATTTGAATTACTCGTAATACTTTACGTCTTCTACGTTTGGCTCTTTCGAAACAATATGTCAAACAAATTACAAATGCAA
Organism: Boloria euphrosyne; assembly: GCA_951802675.2. Taxonomy (NCBI): domain Eukaryota; kingdom Metazoa; phylum Arthropoda; class Insecta; order Lepidoptera; family Nymphalidae; genus Boloria; species Boloria euphrosyne. Next base: position 3,783,155 of record OX637879.1, on the reverse strand, counting down.
AGTCGTTCGCACTCACAGCCGAGTACAAGCTCGGCCAGCTTCGATAATTAATAATTATCTTCGTACGTCGTCGGCGCGGCAGCGGGTGACTGGCGAGCGTGGCGTTTGTAAATTGTATTTGGCGTAATATTATATAATAAATAAATTAATAAAATATAATAATAAAAATATAGTATGTTATCCTTAAGAGATAGACATATGCCATCGCGAATTTTTTTATAGACCTTTTTAATATGTACAATATTGTAGTACATTATTTTGATCTATCTCGTAAGGTTCAGCCAGCGTTTGCAATGTAAGCGCAAAAAATGTGTTTATTTACGACATCACATTAGAAACCTCTAAAATTATCAGTGTTTCTCTACTATATTATGCATGTATTATACATATAAACCTTCCTCTTGAATCACTTTATTAAAAATATTTATTTTATTAACTATTAAAAAAAACCGCATCAAAATCCGTTGCGTAGTTTTAAAGATCTAAGCATATTTTATAGGCACAGACAGACAGCAGGAAGCGACTTTGTTTTATACTATGTAGTGATAGTGCATTCTCTAACGACAAATATTGTTAGAACATAAGCATTATGTCTTTTGGTATGTGATTAACATGATCTAGATGAGGTACTAAATGAATAAATAAATAAATAAAATAATAATAAAATATTTTTGTTTCGGTTCACCGGTGAATATTACACTAAATCCAGGGGGGGGCAGCTGCCCCCCCCTGCCCCTACCTGGGTACGCCCATGTTTGCACCGCCCGCTATATATTTGATTATAATATGAATTACCATTACACGCACCATGGCAACGGTCATAACTGATACGTCAAACGCCGTTAATTTTATAAAGTTTTTTTAAATTTTCTAATCTTCCGCACAACTTTCTTATTTTTTTTCTTTCATAAGAACCTTCTCCTAACAATAACAAACATAACAAAAAAAGAATTGGCCAAATTGGTCCAGGCGTTGTTGAGTTATGCGCTTACCAACACATTTTGCGATTCATTTTTATATTATAAGAGATAATAGAGATAATGATTATTTTAATAATATTTTCCAAGGCATATTCAATGTACAGATTCTACTCAGAATTTAATTACATATACATATGTATGTGTAATATGTATATATATAGATGACTTACCTTTAAAGATTCAGGCATATACTGCACTAAGTGATCGGCCACCGCTGGGAGCTCGTCTTCGGTTACCAATCGAAAGTTTTTACCCTCGGGCACGATTTCCATCTCTGAAACAAACACACATTTAAACTTTGCTCACGTACACCGGAATCGCTAAAATTTGCGAAATTAGTTTGTAGTAATAGTTGATTATTTAAATCCGTAGCTACACTATTGCAATTCTTTTAATATAATGGTTGAAAACGAAAAGGTTTTAATTAAAAAATTAACTAAAGAAAAATTGGTTTGAACTAATATTCACTAAGCTAGATTTCAAACAGGGATGAATTTGTGTATCAAACATGTATAGAGTATATATTCGCCACGGTCTAGGTTTTACAAGTACGACATGGAAAACTTAGATTTTAGTTGGAGACAACATAACATGACTTTAAACAATAAAAAGTTAAATGATAAACAATTAAAAGTTAGATGGCAATGGGTTAGGAGCATACATAGCAACCCGTTCGATGATTTCATATTATGCCTTTTTAATATACTCATCTTATTTGTATACTTAATTTCACTGAAAACATGCACATCAATTTCATATGAGTGAAAATTATTTTAATTAACTAGGTATATAATAATAAAAGCGAAGCTGTTTAGAATTTTTAATCTAATTAGTTTATGTGAAAGTACTTGTGTGATCTACTTTTATAATACTCGAATGTAGTTAACAGGAACTGCATCACAGGTCAAGGTCCTTCGCTACACGCAATCCTACGCCATATGCAGTCTGTCGATACAAGGTTAGTTAACATAATGTAATTCTAAAATAAATAAAGCTCGGAAGTAAGTAAAGAATGAAGTTGGCTTTACTGGAGTCGCATATGATGTGTTATTGAAATTAACCGGACACTTATTATCTACAGCATATCAGTAGTAATATCACATTTATTAATACGATGACGGCCAACTCTTGATAAAATCTTGTAACCCATTTCCATCCCAATATCCCGATTCATATTTGTAATACTAGCTGTGCCCGCGACTTCGTTCGCGTGGATGTCGGAACTTAACAATGTATTTTTAGTGCGAAGCGCTGTTGGAGGATACCGATACAAATCATTTTTTTTTATTTATGCTAGTGCTTCTTTATAAACAACATTGGCTGTGGAACCATCTGGAGCGTACACAAAAAGGTTATTAGGGTTGTTTACGCGGGAAAGAGCTACGTATATTTGACCATGAGAAAAGCATCCAATACTAAGGTCCACCCCCGCAACGGACAATCGAATTGCTGTTAGCCTCACTTCACGATCTTCTTCTGATTCCTGGGACCTACTTAGTCTCTTTCTTTACGATACTATCAATTTAATTCAAGACCTTTACATAGATAGACAAACCTCTTTAAAGACAGAACTTTAATGACTCCTACAAAACTCAAAGATAGCCGGCAGACATGGGCGAAGGTCATTCTTTCAAGGAAAATCTTAACACCGCATTCAGAAAATGACTTCACACGCACAACGCCATCTATCGAACAATACTGCAAGCAGTTGATCTCTAGTTCGAATACTCGTAGATTGCGCTGTTTTAATATTTTACTTCGGAAACACTATTATAATTTTATTCATTTACATTTTTTATAAGGTGTGAACTGATTACTATGAAACAAAAAACTTAATGTTACTTCAATTTATGCACATATTGTTGTGTATAAAAGTTACGTGAAGTTGTGAGACCAAATGCACATAACCCTAATTTTACTTCTGAAATTTCTCTACTTCTTCACTTTAAACTCAAATATCTTTTGATAGACTGAACCGATTGCAATGAAACAAAAACTAAATGTTACTTCAAGTTACGTTCAATCGTTGTGTATAAAAGTTATCTACATTGCTTTCGTACATTTTACGTGATGCCCGGATAAATAAACAGACAAACCGACAAACCGACAAACAGACAAACAGACAAAAATTCTAAAAATGCTGGAAATGGGTTCTATTGGTTGTCCTTTAACACCCTGGCTATTTTTTTTGTAATTTTTTTTGATGTACAAAAACGACTTTTCTACAGTTTTATTATATGTATAGATAATAAAATACGATATGGTTGGTCTAAGAATATAATATAATAAAATTTAAAATACAATGCTTTCGGTCTACGAAACAAAGCGAGTTTTCGTAGAGCAGCGCCGTGCTAAGCCGTAGCATTTGAACAAAGAGTGTCTACGAACGAATGTGGACGACGTATAGCGTAACGTTGGCGAGCGTCTATCAGTAAATCTTTCAATTACTAAAGTTCGAATAAGATTTTTACAGTTATGAAAGTGCTGTTAGGAGCTGAACATTGTACACATATTAAGTTCATGAGTTGGTTTATCAAAATGCTTTGATCATAGGTTTTATATGAGTGAAAAGAAAGATATAGGAAAAAGCTCTACAAAAGAGCCTGCTACTATTATTTTAATTTATGTATTATTTAAATATTCTAGCAGATATAGTTGGCTTTTTCTTTCAAAAACGTATTTATGCCTAATTAAATTGAAAAAAAAATATAATTTTATAAAAGCTTTAAATATTAATTTTTCAGATTAGAAATACAAATATACTATTATTTACAGGCGACAATTAAAAAGAATAAATCGCAAATATGTGTGTTATACAATTTATTTATATAAATGAGTAGGTATATTAGATATCGATTTCGAAAGTCGATTTAAAATAATATTTAATGCAGTCGATATCAAACATAGCGAAGGTATAAGAATGTTGTGAAATGCTTAAACGTATAAGGAAAACAGGCGATTAAAAATGTAAGAACACGTGTGGAGTCTCAAAGAATAATTTGCGGTAGAGTCGGTCAGGCTTGGCGCGCCCTTGATTCTGCAGAAGCACTGCAGTGGCCGACAGCTATCGATCACTTAATGCTTTTTCATCATTTTTGTAAGCGTCCTCAATCAACAAAAGTGCAATTTTAGTTTTTTGTTCTCATTATATTATGCTTTTTAAAATGGTTATGTCACTTAATCGATGCTTAGTTGTTTATTTTAAAAAATGTATATTTAATATTATGTATTCTCATTTATGTTTTATTAAATAATTGCTCTTTTTTACAAATTCAAGGACTGTGACTACTTTGTTAGTGGAATATGATTTTTAATATATTTTTATCCGGTACGTCAAATTGTTATAGTATTTATTATTTTATAATAAAATGTTTAGCTATTAGTTTTTTTTAGTTTAAATTAAAGTATAATTGTGAGTGCTTCGTTAAATAAGTAGTAAATATTTAAATACAGAAACTATAAATAGCAAGATGCAGTCGAAAAATTTTAAGCTTAAATTTTATTTTAAAGTTGTATGCAAGCCATTGTTAACCCAGCTCTGTTTCAGATGAATTCGTAACGAAGCTAGCAGTGTTTATCATTCTTTAGAAAATTTCAAAGGAGCATTTATATAAGGCATTGGGTTTGTAGGCATTCATTTTCCTCTGCCGTCGCACTGTCGAGTTTCATTGTTAAAAATTCAAAACCTAAGCTCAGGGGAGATTCTCCTTAGTTGAGACACTGTTCAAGTAACGAGCAATTAAATTATAATACAAACGGTTAATGTATCGCATGTGATTAAATAATATCTACTACTATACCTTACTATACCTTATAGTATGAAATATAATATCTACTTCATACGCCAAGGACTTATTAATAGTTAATTAAAAGAAAATGCTACTTATAAGTGCCAATGCATTTATATAATGCATTGGCACATAATATGTCTTGTCCTTCTACATATTTTTGGAGTCTAGAATATTCGTGACAGTTTTAAAAAAATTATATGCAGTAACTTATTGATAAATACTATCAGCAAAATCGCATCAATGTATTCATGAGGATACATTTGAAATATTCTGCTACTCTGTAGGTTCTCAAATCTAAATAATATTATAAAATAACAAAAGGTCAGTCACTAATCACAAAATATCGAAAACCGCTTGATGTATATAAAGGTGAAACTTGGCAGGGAGTTCATAGTTAGTAGGCATCCACACTAAGAAGAGCCAGATTAAGGAGGTCTAAGGGCTCTTGCAAGTTTCTATGAAGGTCCTTTATTTTTTGTTCTACAAACTTTTTTGGTAACATGTAGGAACTAACCCGAGCAAAGTGAGGTTGTGTCGTTAGTGTTATTTATATTAGAATTTGTAAGAATATTGACATGTTCAAAGTTAACAACGAGGAAAGGAATTATATAATAATGTTAATGAAAAAATTAATAAAATTATTATTTTACTTAGTTTTCGCGTTCCTGTTAGTTTAAATATGTATGTTCGAAAACTATAAGCTTTGAAGGTACGTATTGCATGTATTGAAATATTTTAAAATGGTTATATCATTTTATAATTTTAAAATTTAATATTTATGAATTTTCTATCATGTTTGGAGATTAAATAGAGATTATACTTAATTGTTGCGGGCACATAATATAACCATCTAACACGTAGTTACGGTCGCGTGTTGTTTCGATAGCGTGTGAACCGAAGTGAACTTTAGGTAAAACAATTCACGATTTGTTCGGCTTGCGGGGCGACAACTCCATAATTTAGTATTACCATGAATAAAATAGTCAAGATTTTAATAACTTAGACATCTAGATATGATTATTTATTGATATGATTTATATGATTTGGTAATTGGCACTTCGATTATGCTACTCGTAATATTACTGAATCTTGATAAATACGAGTACATGAGGAAAAAACTATTTTTTGTTTATACATAATATATTAATTTAGGCAATTAACTAACTTATAAATAATTTCTTACATAAAATTTTAAGTCTAAAAGCTCTGATTTTAACTTTATGTTAAAATATAAAAATTTAAAAGTATAGGAATTTTTTTTTGAGATGTAATTTAACAGAGAAACCAAAAATATTTTTATTACTATATTTCTACAAAACGCTTTTTAAGCGTAATTGAAAATAATTCTTTTGATGAATAAAAATCTACATTATTACCGACTTGGGTAACCTATTTTATACCTATAAACTCTATTCGAGTTCGAGTTATAGAAGAGAGCTAGAGTTAGATTATTAACGGAGAAGTAATTTTTTACGCTTTGGGAGTTGGCAAATCGAACAGACAATTGCTTACAGTATGATTCGTAAAATTCAGACAATTTGGCAGCATTCGTTTTGCAAGATTGTCTGAGCCATAACTTTATTTATTTTTAAGTTATTATATGTGCACCAGTGACTTTATTTTCAGATCAAATGCTTTGTATTTTTTACATTTGTATTAAAAGATAAGCTTGTTTAAGTTACCGCGCCTTTGCGGATTCCGTACGATTTATCTGCACTGCGAAAAGGTTTTCTGTGGAATCTAATTGATTACAGCACTTTAATACATTTTATTATCTGTGGATATTTCATGCAGATAAAATATATTGATGCGGCAGTTTTTGATCGTCTATTGATGCTCAAGAGGAAATTTTAGCATGTGTTAATTATTATTATACCTACTTGTATGAATAAACTTAGCTAGAATAACTTATATGCATCATATTTTTCATCTGAACGGACGCGCTGAACAGCTTGACAACTGGCTTCCCTCGAGGTGGCGGATTCTAATTATTAAGGCAGGTGGTAGCAAGCTCGCTTCGGAAACAGAGTGAAGTAAGTTCAAATCCCGGCTCTCGCATCTCTGATATGTGTATACTTATTTACGGTGAAGGAAAAAATCGTGAAAAAAACTGTATTCTACCAAACCTAACATGTTTTCGAAACATTCCGCCTCCTCAATATTGAAGGATGGGAATGGTTTTTAATTTATTTAAGATCAAATACAATATTTGTTTTTATAATTTCAGAATTTGAAGTGGTAGTGCCATGCTTGTTACCCTCGGGTAGCAGCCGAATAGGCCGGCACGCCCCGTATAGTACCACTCTCTCACAGAAGACCGGCGTGAAGTGGCAGCTATGCTGTCGCGTTTCGTCCGGTAAGTGAGAGTCCGGGAGGCCCACTCCCCATCCCTACTCCCGTCCTTCTCCCTCCTCCCTCCCTCCCTTTCCTGAAAGGCCGGCAACGCATCTGCAATCCCTGTGGTGTTGCAGATGTCCATGGGCGGAGGTGATCACTTACCATCAGGTGAGCATCCTGCCCGTTTGCCCCCTTAGTCCCATAAAAAAAAATGAGTTTTTCCAGCTTTTTAACGGAATAATCCCCGAGGGGACTATTGAAAACATAAAAACATGTACCCAACGTACCTATATAAAATAAAATGTATTAGAGTTTATTTAAAAAAAAGTACTATGCAACAAAAAGTACAATTGACCATTGTAAGAATATGAAGCCACGCTAGAGGAGTTCTTGGGCTTTCTTAATTGGGAAGTTCTTAATAAAGCCTTTGTTTGAAAAAAGAAATTAAAGCATGGTTATTTGTTTCTTTAGTGCCTGTTTTCTTGCTGGTCACGTTTGTATCGATCTATACTTTTGTTTCAATTGTCCATCTCATATATATTTGACTGGTATCAACTAAAATTGAATAGCCATTATGTTCGTATGTATCAGTCATTATAACAATATTTTTGGCATTACTGACCTAACCTACCGTGCGTGCTATAGCACTCAATTACTATTATCGCATTTTACTATATCCCAATGGCAATCATTGTCATTTATATCATGTGTAGCACATATTATACGACGATTTATAAAATTAACGAGTTAATAATGTAAAACTTAGCTTAGGGGAATCCCGTGACATACCCATAACTTTGATTTAGAATATGTTTTATAAACGAAGCTTATGTTACCACCGTTTTATATAGAATAATATTATATAAGAGATAAGCAAAAAAATTCTGTCTAAAAATCATTCCATTCGATCTCAACATTTTAACAACTTATCGTCTTATCAACGATTAACTTACATTTTTTCGATATCTCAGCTGAAGGATCTGTTATCAATGTCCTGATTATTGACGTCTGAAATCTTCCTTGTTTTAATTGATCATGTCGTAAAGTGAGTTTTAGTCGTTACCGATCGTCCTTAATCAACTTCGATGATTTAGACAAGAAAACACAACTACCCAATACAAGGATACTAAATTTAAAAAAAAAGTATTATAAAACTTACACGCATGAACAGTGAGAATTTTCATACACGTGTTTATTTTCATTGATCAGTAAGTTAGAATAGTCGTTATTTTCCCCGTTTCTATGTAGATTCAGTCCGTCCGTAGGGCCTAGACAATGTAACAATCGATTAGCGAAAGCGATAGTAGAAAAGTCCAAAATGTATGGGTTTGACATATGACTTAGATATGTCACGTGATCTGTTGTCAACGAATACATGATGGTAGACAATGTACATTCATTTCAATTATTAGTGAATTAAAGTTCAAGATGCATACGCTGCGTTTAAGCGATGACGATTGTAGAAATCGAATCGCTTCATAACGAATGCCGGTTGGCTATAGGCCCGTATCTGTATGATATATTATGCAATATGCGTCAAGGTAATAATTAATAGACAAATCAAATTTCATACAAATGGTGCATTAAAATAACGTGATGCGCATTAGGTGAGTATAATATATAGGTATCTACAATGATATTTTAACTATAGATATGTTATGAGCGCGCAATCGTGAAAGCTCGAAAACATCCTAATTAGGACGTATTGCCTTTAGTCTGTGTCACCGCATGGCGACGGGTGGTACGCTGCTACAAAATTAAAAAAATGCCATCCTGTGTATTTAGGAAATGCACCAATTATGATACCAAAGTTAATAAAACACAAGGGATCTCATACCACATGTAAGAACGCAGTATACTTCGATTTATTAATATATTTCAATTATTTGCCTAATATTCTGATATGTCATCGGTCGCTAGACTAATGTTTGTTTACATTGACGCGCAATTGACAACATTAGCTGTCTCTTTTTTTCTTATTGATTTTATCGACTATCCCCTTTCTATCATTTTGACATGTACCTTGAATGAAAAGTGTGTATGTGTGCAGCGCGGAACACTTTTTTCGGTTGTTTAGTGAGCGTATAACATATCTATAGTTAAAATATCATTGGGTATCTACGATAAATATTGAACACACTATATATTTATTTGAAGAAGCATTTGAAAAGTCTAGAAGCAAAAATCACAATAAAAAAATCTGAAAATATAGTTTTTTTAAGAAAATAATCTCTGAAAGTAACAGTTTGACTTTTTAATTATAAATTTTTTGCCTATTTTGCTGTTTATTGGTGAAATTACAAGCTTTCCTACATGAAGCTACGACCTTTATATGAAGTGCTATTAATTATGCATAAATATTCGCAGGTAAATGCTTAGGGTAAATGCTAGTATAAAATATTAACCAATTTAATTTCCTATTAATATGTCAAGCGACGCTGATAAGTTTCTCACAGTTTTCCATAAAGGTCTGAGTTCGAATATTAAAGCAGCGCTGAGATTGGATCTGGGTTGGTAAATTAATGTGTAAGTATTCCCGGTACTTGGTTGTTTCATTGGAATTGGCTTCCTTTCTTAAGAAATAGCCAAAAATCAAATTACAAGGAATAGAGGAATGAAAAGAATTGGAAAGATTAATATTATTTTTTTAAATGTAGGCTTTAGTAAATAGAAGGTATATCTAAAAGCAAAACGAAACAAAAAGTCTAATATTTAACTAACAATAAAGCTTTAAGAATATAATATAAAAATATTTCATCTCGGTTTACATCATCATCCAAAATGTACATGTTCCTGAAATTTCAAATCTAGAGGTACGACAGGTTTTAGGTTCAAATGGTTACATTCAAATTAATTACAAGTCGAGTTAAAAGTGTCTTTACACAAAATCTAAAATCAATATATTCGAACTGATGATGGCGAATATTGGAATTTACCTTTTAGGTTCAGTCTTCAGATTTAACAATATTTATCAATCTAGTAAAGAAAGTTCGGGATCAAGTTGGCTTTTAAACTCAATATAACAAGCCCCAAAAAAGGAACACCATGTCCTTTAAGTAATAGGGTTATATTAAGGGTCAAATTGATTTATATTTCATATTAGTTCTCTTAAGTTTTTGGTCGGTGTATTCTTTTGTGCGTTTCTTTATTGAAATGTTTAATTATTGCACTTTGAAATAATCGGACATTTTATTACGAAGTTGTTTTAAATACAGGCATTTTACAAATTATTCTTAAATAAAATAAAAAAGATGGGACAAGAAAGTAAAAGGGATGTGGATGAAGACATTAAAAAACCTATAATGTCAACATTTACTGACAGTGCAACTGTACTGGTTGATATCCTCTATTCTCTCTTTAACGAGAGCAGTTGAACACAAGGATAAAAAGATGAATATGTAAAGCAATTATGATATATAAGTACGTACTAAAATGTTTATATTACGAAAATGTTAAACAACAATAAAGTTTTGTTAGTTCATCCGCCAGGCGCCTACCAACACTTCGCCAGCAAGGTGGACTATCATCTGATGATCTGATCCCTCTCGTGTTGCAGATAGGTCTGTGCCCAGCAGTGGGACGTTAAACAGGGCTGAATATTATTTATAGGATTACAACTATGATTTGATCAATGTATCTCAGCTGTATGTATGTACGTTGGACAATATCTTAAAATAAGTTTGATTATTAAATAAACAATATTATTATAGGTATATTAACTTCTATTCATGAAAGTAAGTAAGTTAGTTTAAAAAGTATATCTTAATATATAAAACAAAGTCGGGTTTGTTTGAACGCTTACAACTAGAGAACGGCTGGACAGACTTTCAGTTTTTGATTCGTTATATTTGTCTCCGTCCCGAATAGGAGAGTAACTCTGTCTCCCGTGACCATGATTGAACCTAAAATCTAAATAAGTCTGCGACAAAATCCAAAAAGATAGTTTCATTTATAAGCAGAATAACTATTTAAAAATATGAAAATTTACGAAAAAATAAAAGAATAAAATGTTCATGGGTTTCGTAACTGTCCAACATTTAATGTTCATCCCGTCGATACGGTAAACTCTCCCCTCAAATTAAATAACGTATTTTTAAATAAAGGTTCGAATCGGTAAGATTTATCCACACTATTCGGATTATGGCGTATTATATATTTTAGAAATCTAGAATAATGTCAGTAACTACTTAAATATAGAAAAAAGCTTCTTAAATATATAATAAAGTATGTGTATGTATGTTCCTATAGACTCCGAAGCGGCTGGACCGATTTCGATTTTCAGGAAATTTTCAGGATATCTGCAGATTGGCCTAGCGAGTGATTGTGTGAAATTTAGTAGCGATTAAAAAAATGAACGCGGGCAAAGCCGCGGGTACTGCTAGTTATCAATTAAATTTAAATCGAAATTCCTTTTATTAATTTAAAATTATTGTTAAGTAATATATATTTTAACTCAATTTAACATTTTACATTATTTACTTCTCAGACAAAACTTGTCTTATACATACATGTACATATATAGTAAGTACATACATAATATGTATTATATATATTATATATGGAATAGTATAAGCTAATAGGTATAATACAAAGTGTGTATTCTTTAATATTTAGGTAAAACTGCATTACATTAAATCTTTACTATTGTAGACTTAAGAGTATACGTGATATAATATGCACTTTGTATCGCAATAAAAGAAGCAAAAGATTAAGCTGTGGTGGCTTTGTTTAAGTGGTTTTGAATTTGAGATCAATACGCGTCTTGAATGTATTCGATTATAATCTTTTTTTATGTTAATTGAAAATTGTTACTCTTCAAGTTTAGTTTTGTTGTGTTGCATAAAAGTTATTCAATATAAAGATCGCAATGAAAGGAACTGCAGGTACCGGTTCGATTATTTCAGGTAGTCTTGTATTTGTTTTCTTTGTTATTCTATGGTTTTTTAGTTTAATCCCAGCGAAATTACAGTTATTCATTAATTTATGCACTTTTTGTTTCATTTCCTGCATTACATACGTATTAAGTATGATTAGGAGCTATTAATTCATTAAGAAGTCAAAGGTGGAAATTAAAAGAAAAATATAAGTAGGTTATATCTCTCGTGCATGCGTACCTATATTTTTAATCCCCTAAATTTGGTACTTTAGCGCTTTATCAAGAAATCCTTTTCGTTACTGCAATATTATATATATGAATTAAAATTAAATAATAATCTTATAAACTTTGTATAGTTAATGAATATTATTAAATATTTGATTAAAAAATTAACTGTTCTAGGAAATTTGAATATGATACTATTATAAATCAAGCATTTTTAAACATTATAACTAACTCGGTACGTCATTCCGTACGTAAAGTCGTACGAATAGTTTTTAGCAAGGAAAACATCTCATTAGGGCTAATTGGAATGAATTACGCGGAGTATTGCGAGTTAATCACCAAGTTGTAGGTAAAGAAGTCTGGCTGTTAATAGAGAGATATTCCAAACAAAACAAAATGGGATCGGAAACTACGATTAGGGCAGATTAAAGGACAATATTAGCTACTTCGCATAATTTACGAACCATATGTTACTATTGATCACAAATTTGACTTTCATAGATGTACGTGCAAGCAGTATAACTGATAAGTAATAGCCCATAAAACAATGATATACGGTACATTTCATGCGACTTAATTGATCTGGGGCAGGAAAAGTCTATGTACGAACTTATAAATTAAGAGATGGATGTTTGTGAATTATTTCCACCCCGTATTGCGGCATCTCAAAACAGCAGGGGAAGTTAACAAATGTGGCATTGCAGTGTAAACGAAAGGTAGGGCGTGATATTACCTTTAGCCAGCGGAGCCCTGTGTGCGAACGCCGGCCGGTGCTCAGCCCCCGGTGGATAGGTGTGTGGGTGTGGAAGCTCCGTGCAGGGCTCCTGGCCGCGAAGGGCCGGCGTTGCTTGCGTAGCGAACTTGGCGAGCGTGTGCGTCGAGATCGGTTTGCCGGCGGAGTGGAGTGTGACAGCCGGGTGCTGCGCGCGTTGCACCACCGCGCATGCGCCCCCGACCACCTCCGTCCTAGCTACCATTGCCGCAAGCGATTAAACTAATCTACACATTATAGACACACAATGCGCTATACTTCGATTTTGAGGTGAACTAAATCCGACTATTATAGGCCGTTTCTCATACACGAAACACAATACAATACATTCCTTGGAATACGTGCCTCTACCGGCGGAAAGGTTATTACTTATTTGTCATTCGCTCTAGGTAAAGCCTTTTGTTATAATTACTTTAATAGAAGAATAAAGATTTAGGTATTTAAAATTAAATCAGATGTTAAGTTACTGTTAGGTAGTTATTGATCGACAGCACTTTCACCGTTAGTGTGAAGTGTAGTACATTCTTTGTTTTGGCGTCGGTCCAGCGATGGCGTCCGAGAAGCCTGTTACCAAGCCGTTGTAGTATCATAAGTGGGTGTAGAATACGGCCTATTAGATGTGCATACAAGTGTAGACAGGCATATAACGCTAAAATTTAGGCACCCTAGGTATATATCTGCGCCTCACAAGAACTGTTGGCTTTTGTTGACATAGATAACTTATAAAAAGATACGTAGCTCGTCTACGAAACCATTTCACGTCATAGTCTCGAGCACGAACACGAATTTCATGGATTTCTAATTATAACAATACTACAAAACCCTAATAAAGATCATAATGTTTACATTTTACTGTAAAAATATCAGTTTCTGACATAACGATTTCCTATTATCATAATTGAAGATGCCTGTTAATAGAGTGTTAAAATAAAAGCTAGTACTCAAGTCCTTCATTGAAATATTTAAGCATTAGAATTAAGTTAATTACTTATAATTGAAATTATTTTTATTGTCTTGTAGTAATGATACTTAACACTACCCTGGCTCTATGCATAATAGAGTCAACATCCCCTGTCCTTTGGATCTATTTGTAGTGACCCTACTTGCTGTTCCGGCGGTGGCGAGTTCGAGTCCTGCTGGAGGCATTCACTTTTGTGATAATTACAAGTTAATAACTCCGTCACGATTGTTTATATTTATAATACACTAGCGCCTAACCCTCGTTTCGCTCGGGTTCGTACCTAGATTTACCGCAAGCGAAGCCGCGGGTTCCGCTAGTTGAAATAAATAAAATTTCTAAAATAAAAGTAGCCTATGTTACTTCTTAATCCTTATAACATTAGCTATCTGCGAGTCGATTAGACAGTCCCGTAAAAATCGGTCCAGCAGTTTCAGAGATTTGTTGGAACAAACAAAATTTTAAAAATCGATTTTTTGATGTTAGCACCGTATGTACATTCATATGAAATTAGTGAAAAGCTGTTAATTTGAGATTAAAAACAAACACTTTAATTCTATTTAAATGTATATATTGTATCAACTATCTGATAATCATGACATAAGCCTCGTATAGGGAGAATGTTTTGAGGTAAAGAGAAAAATGCTACCTTTTTGTAATATTTTACATTTTTACATTTAAAAAAAATTCCCGTATAGGTATGTCACTATAAAAATAAAAAGATAGGTCATACTTAAGTAAGCAGTACCTACTGCAAATTGTATTCATTGCAAAGAATATATTTTGGACACCTGTTTGTCAATTTGGCAAAATGCTTGGTTTTTAATACAATACTGTAAAACAATAAAACGTCTTATTCGAATAAAGGTCTATTGAAAGCATTATTTATTTTTAATTAAGCAGAAATACGGTGAGTCGGTCAAAAGTTCGAAACCAGTTTTATATGGCTTCTATTACATCACAAGCACCCCTTAAATACTATTGTGACAAAAATATTCTATGTACGTATAACGTAGCGTACACGTACCTTCGACCCCAGCGCTACCGTCGACCATGGCTTCCTACTCTAACTTTCCAAATGATGAACGTTCATAGTGATTTCCATTCAATTTATAACCGTTATTAAGGATTTTTAAAAGGCTTTCCAGAGCTGTAAATCAAACCAACAAAAATTTTAAAATAAAAATATCAATATTTTAACAATTGATACTTTGGAAATCTATGGTAAGGGTAAAATCTCTGGTAAAAACATTAAAATTGCTGAAGCATTGCATATATTACGTCATCTACAGACACTACATTGCTTTGCCCATCTAATAGGAGGTGAGAGAATGTCAGTATGTACGTCTGTGAGGATGCTACCACCAGCTCGGAAGGCTATTCTGCTGAGTAGAGCCGGCAAGAAACTCAACAGTAGCTCTTTTTAAAATAATATTCATTATCGTCTGCCAAATATTGACTGAGAGAATATCTTAATTTACATAAGTATACATTTAAAATGTCGTGTATCACAAGGTGCTTCACTGAAGAATATCAAAATACACGGCCAATAAAGCAATTTGGCATGTTGTTAAAATACGTGATTTGTTTTTTTAATTTATATTTTCTATACATCTAATTTATGTTCTAATAAAGAATTTAACATAATCATTTTGTATTCATTTTAAAAATAATAAATCTGCTCTATCATTGACTGTTTGACGAAACAAAGTTCGGCGGGTCTGCTAGTAAATAATAAAAAAAGAACTTCTAACCTTCGGCGTAGTAGGCATGACGCTTTAACCATTATAACGCTTTTCAGACGACGCGCAGGGGTAGCGAAATTACGAACCATTTTGTGCGGGCGAATGTTTTGTGTGAAAATACGGAGAAAACGAATTTCCGCAGATATGAGATCAGCCAGAAAAATTTCCTCTTGTAAACCCCTATATGTATTACAAATTTCATTGAAATCTTTAAAGCCGTTTTTGAGAACGTGAGTACGAATATACTCGTACATACATAATATACAAATATTGGTCGTTTATAACGTTAAACTTTTCGTACTAACTACTTACTTAGGTAGCAATACTAGGTCTGGTATGGTCAATGTTTGTATAGGTTATGTACTTTGGTAGTTTGAGAAATAATTAATTCTTAAACTGCAATAATTTAAAGAATATCTAATATGAAAGAATATAAGGCCTCATTTTTCGCAAATATAAAAGAAAGTGCTTCTCTTAATATGCGCTCTATATAAAAAACTTAAAATGTTACTAAAATATCTCATTTTGAACGAACATCCTAGTATTTAACAGATTGTGAAGTAGGTATAATTTTCAGCGCATGCTTGCTTATATGGCGTGCAAGTACCATTGGGAAAGAGTATTATTAAGTACTGCTTGCGCTTTTCTGCGCCGTAATTTGGTAAGCAATTTAAGCTTATGTTTAAGCTCATGGCAAGTTACTTAGTGTAGTTATATTTATTTTTCTGCGTGTATTTGCAATCAGCCCTAAGGCTATGAGCAAATCTGTTCTGTGATGCTGTCATGCGGAGTGGCTTCCCATTGGAAGCATCTACTCATCTACAGCCTAGAGCTACTGTCGGTCTTCTAGCTCTAGGATATGATGACGCTTTAGTCGTCTCACATACTGGTCCATGAGGAGTTGGCGAGCAAGTTCATTAGGGTGATGGATTAACCAAGTGTAGTTATATAATAAAGTATAAGTAGGTACTTTTCATGGGACGCGAATGTTTGTATCGTATAATTAATGTCTACGCCTGGTACAAATCAATGCTCATGTTTCCTCACATAGAGCCTCAATAGTTAGCTTAGAACAGGTAAAAATTTATACGTAAAATTTATATTTACCTTTAATGGCAACTTTCACTTTTGCACATAGGTTAATTTCTCTATCGATTTATAATCATGCTGTTAATTTCGCGAGACAAAAGGATACGAGTAAGTTAGGATATCATATTACCAAAGTGGTAAGTTTATCTTCATATAAGAGTAGTGGAGTATGAATTTTAATGTGAATATGTTTAACGCGAAGGTATTTGTCTATCTAAGAATAAATATTATGTTGGAACATTAACATACAGCTCCATTTAGTTCCAGTGTAAGCTACGAGGCTTGTTTTATGAATACCAGATTGTCGATTCTCTATATAACTTTAAATATACACATTTTATAAGCATAATACGCGTACTAAATATATACATATAGGTACCTATAATACCTACGCTTATTACTATTTTTTGCCAGAAAGAATCTTTTATATAGGTACGAAATAAATAGAACTTCTTATAAAATTTCACGGCAATCAAGCCTCATTTTGAATGTAACTATCATTCTTTCTTAGCTGCCGACGTTTGGCCTCATTTCATTGTGAGCCTCTCCGTTGTGATACGTCATGTAATTTATGCCTTTTCAACATTTAAATTAAATAATTAATTAATGTTATTAAAAATCACCAATAAATAATTTTAACTTAATAGTGAGAAATCTTAATAACATTAGCTATCGTATGAGTGAAAGTCCCGTCAAAATCGGCCAAGCCGTTTTAGAGATAAGCCGGAACAAACAGACAGACAGACAGATTTTATTAATGTCAGTACCGTATATACTTTCATAATATTATGTATTTAGTGCAAAGCTGTTAATCTTAAATTAAAAACAGGCACTTCAAAATTATTTATATTTATATATATGTATATGTCTTAATTTTTCTAAGTAGCAATATTCTTAAAATTATTATATGGTAAAATATAACGATCAATGATGGATTTTTAAGTACCACGTCATGCGTTCATATGAATATTCTGCATCGTGCCGCATTAGGTCAAGGACAGTCTGCAACATAGAGTATATTGCTTGGTCTGCAGTCCTGCTCATCAAAATGACTTGTCCAAATCGTGTAAAATAATGATCAGACCAACAATACACAGATGCAAAAATGACCTGCGAATACTTAAATTATAGAAAAAAATAATTTTGAGTAGAGTATAAAAAGAAATCATCATGTATTAAAAGTTATGCGATAAAACAAAATATGCTACTTTAAATACATTTACATTTATATTAGATGAAGTTAAAATAAACTTCGTGAATGGGGATTGTTAGAATTTTGTAGAAATTCACCAATGTTGCCAGTAGTGTTAGTGTTATTAATCATCAATTGTTTGTAGTGTGGCCAACTTTGTTTGTCCAATCTTATGGTACGTTTCCACGCTTGGCAAGCTTCGACAAGCGCCCATAAACTCTAAGTCTTTACAAACGCTTGGTAGCCATTCATATACTTGCGAGTGTGTTATTGATCTTTTGATCTGTGTTCAAAGACCGACACCGGCCGGATCGGCGACAAGCTCTCGCAAGCACACGTAAAGCTATGCCAAACACCCGTCTACACGCTTGTGGTTTGTGAACCTTGTCGAGGCTTGCAATATATAATAAAATAAAATAAATATGAATAATAAAGTTAAGATAGTCCATTTTTTAACGTTGGGAAATGCATGCATGAATGTCAGTACTACTATAGGGTACATAACTCTTGACTCAATAAATTAAGAGACTTTACTTTTAATATATTTTTAATATTAAGGCCTTTTTAACGTGGCGGCTATCATGGCCTGACAGTCACAACACTCTCTCTACCCAAGTGCGCATCGGCGGACTTCACATTTTCGAACTTTCGAAATCATACTAGGTTCTCTCAGACATGCAGGTTTCCTCACGATGTTTTCCTTCACCGTAAGGCAAGTGGTAATCATGTTAGTCATGAGTCGCACATAAAAAAATTCTTTATATATATTTTTATGTGTATTATAGAGTTAAAATATTTTTCTACAGAATTTAAAGAGAAAATGTAAATATTTTTGAGTTAATTTATTTAAATGCTATATTCATTCCAATGTATTGATATTTTGGTTTAATTTATGGAAAGTTTATCGGCCTTTTCCAATTACAGCACTAAGGCGCATTTTGCGGCATAATGCTCAACGTTGAATGTTCCAACGACAACAGCGCTTCGCACAATCGAACACTGCTTTTGCGTGATGCTGTGTTAAAAAAATAAATATACCGTGTATCGATGAAGGTTACAAGAATAATAACATTGACTTTTTTTATATTCCACGTTTATAATGTGAATACAATTTTATTTTAGAATTCAAAACTCTAAACATATTTATTATGCAGAAATATATAATCGAATCATTATATTCACGTTCCAATTAGCATCAGCACAAATCGGCATTGTGCGTCACTGAGTCGCATTATGCTCTGTAATTGGAAAACAGGGTATAATTACTTCTAGGGAAATAAATTGAATGTTGGTAACATTAAGTGTTCATATTGACATTTGACACTTTTTCGTTTTATAAATGACAGCTGTTCAACGTTCATACTTCATGTTGAATTTTATAAACAAATCAAGCGGCATAGGTACATATTAAATGTTTTCTTATTTTGCTGAATGAAAAAATACATTTAGGCGTATAAAGAAAACAGAAACTGTTAATAAATAAAAAAATATAGATACAAGGACAGTGCAGGTAATAAATATTTGAACTTTATTGAAAACAAAACCTTTTAAATCTGCTGTAATTTTTAATAATAATTTAATTCTTTATGAATAAAGATTGGTGAATTTATTACAGATTTTATGAAAATCATGTCTTCATTTAGGTTACGTCGGAATCACGATGGTTATATGTCAGTACCGAATGATGACAGTGGATTTTCGGATGCACAATTTGAAGCACCTCCACAAAGAATACCTTGGAAAGCCTTAAGTTTAGCCGCTTTTCTATTTGTTGTCGGAACCTCCTTACTTATAGTTGGAAGCCTCATTGTGACAGGTCACATTGATACAAAATATTCTGATAGATTATGGCCTATGATTGTTCTAGGAGTTATAATGTTCTTGCCTGGAGCTTATCATATGAGGATAGCATATTATGCATATAAAGAATACCCAGGATATAGTTTTTCAGATATACCTGAATTTGAGTAATAATATTCTTAACTTATTACAAAATTAGGTAATTATGACAGAATATCCATATCTTATTAGATATTTATATTTAAGCAACCAAATAAATTATTTAAGCTTATATTTGTGATTTTATTTTTAAGTAAAACTCAGTATTTATTACGCATACTTTATTGAGTGATGATAAATTTAATAAATAGATTGATAAAGTCATTTTACACTTTGTAAGGATTTAAGTAATCATTTAGATTCTCATAGAATAATTAATACATCTCTATCTAATTCCATTGCACTGTTTACCTATTGCCTTTCTTGCCTTTCTTTTGTGTGAAGCTAGCGTGAGGAAGCGGTACGGAATGTCCTGTTTTTTTCAAGTGTTCAAACAATTTATTCTTTGAATTGAAGTCAGCTTGACAAATAACACATCTAAGATTCAGTGCACTACTAGAATCTTCAGTTTCACTCGCTTTTGTTCTAACTGGCTTCCTTTCAACTAATTTTTTTGCTTTTACATTCCTTTGAGTCTTTGGTAGAGCTGGCCTCTCTCTAGGCAGTGCAGAATCACCTAAGGCATCATCTGTAGGCGTTGTACTAGATACTTCATATAAATTTTCTGTTGAAGTCTGAGACTGCGAGCCTTTCTTGAGATTTGCTTCTTTTTTGGCTTGAATTTGACTTTTAAGCATATTGAACTTTTTAGCTTTTCTGCTTCGAGACGGACCCTCAATTTCATTGAAACTCATTTCATCATGGCTATCATTGCCCTCGCTTTCAGGCATGGATATAAATGACTTTTTCTTGTTTTTCTTTTTCTTATGACTCTTAGGTAAAGCCTGTGAATATCAATAAAACATTAAGTTCAAAGCATTAAATATTTCTTACCATAATTATATATTTATTATAAATTTTATCTATCTATACATTAATATGTGAAACAAAGTCCTCTGTCTGTCTGTTCACGACAAACTCAAAAACCACTGCACTGATTTTCATGTAGTTTTTACCAATGGATAGAATGGTTCTCCAGGAAGGTTTTAGTATATTATTTGTCAAGTTTGTACATTAGCTAAAATATAATATCTGTTGGGAGGCGTCGGGAAAAAATAAGCCTTCTGGGAACTTTCAACAAAAATGCTGCCTATACCCTATGAGATATAACAAAATGATGTATGGTGGAATTCGGTATCTTATATTATATGTCTACAGAAAAGTCCGCGATGGCATATATCGATCTCTTAAGGATAACATACTATATCCATTTTAATACTTTAAAAAATTGGCAGTTAAAAAGCGATAGTTGGAAAGCTATTTACACAAATACGGTATTAATCCTTATCATTTTAAATAAGTTAGAGGCTTTAAGCATTTCATGCACATTGTTTTACTCTCTTACACCATATAATTTAAACAAATATCTTAGGAGTAGTCGCAAAAAAACTACAGACGCGAGAATAAAATTCAAGTGCACCGTCTTGGTCAACTGTTTAGCTTAGTTTAGCTGCGAGTGAGTCAGTAGTAATTTAACAACATTTTTGAAACAAATTTTTACAGACATTGAATTTGGAATTGATAATAACACTGTTGTTTATTTAACAGATGGTAGGATTTAATGTTACTTTTGGTTATATGATATAGGAACAAAGATCTTTGCAATATTTCAATGCCTTACACTTTTACTGATTCCAGATGGGGTGCAAATTATATTATGCAAATCAAAAAAAACAACATTTTTTATTTATTAATGTTAGGAAATACGTTTACGCATACGACTGTAGGAAACAGGTGATTATGTGGGGCCTATGGGCTAGAAAAGATAGTACTACCCACTAGACCCAATAAACCTATGTCAAGTTTATGCAAAGAAGATTGAAATCTTGATGAAAAAATTGATTGTTTCTAAATATTTTTTTATATAAGACTAAGCTATTACCTGTACTTTATCAGAATCATCACTCAATGTCTCTCGAAGATCATTATCCTCAATATCAGAAGTTGAATTTCCCATGCAATCTTCTTCTTCTTCTTCTGTGAGTCCATTAACTTTTTCTTCTTTAGTTTTCTCTGGTTTTTGTCCTTCATCAGAAATGTCAATGTTATCATCTAAGGTCATATTAGCAACATTTTCCTTATGTTTCCTACTATTTTCATGATTTTCAAATGAATTAATATTTTTAAAGAGTTTACTGCACGCTGAGCAGTACAAGTTTTTGAGTGTAGATTTTTTAGCTGAAGACTTTGCAGCTCGAGATGCCTCACTGACCTGAAATGAAGCAGTGTTTTATAAAGAAATTATTACACTTTTCTCATATAATATTTCATTTTAACTGTTGTGTTGAATATTAGAAATGTCTAATTATCAAATTTTGAATAAAAAAATAATTATGAAAGTATCCATTTAAGAATATAAGGCACCTCTTCCGTCTTTGAACTTTCCTCGTTACTACTTTCCATGCCACCTTCACTTATTGTGTCATCATCAGACGAAAGACCAAACTCTTCAGCAAGTAATGATTCAATCTCACTGAGCTTCTTTTGATATTCTTCACTTTGAAGAAAGGATGACTCTCCTTCCTTTTTCTTGGCTTCCTCAATTTCTTTCTGTCTTTGAATTATTCTCTCTCGTCTAACTTGTTCTGCCTGAAGTTGAAAGGTTATAGTTGATTACTACATCATAAAAACAACAGCTTAGTAAATATAAGTAAAATTTTCATATCTTAAGTAAAATAAACATTTAAAATGAAAATTATTCTCTTTTGTGATTTAATTCTAAACAAAGCAATGGATTCTAATGCGCTATTCAATAATGGACAGAGCTATTGGAGAGGAAGGTTTATATGTACATATAATAGTAAAAAAAGCCGAGGAAATATTGGAAAAATTGTCATTAATAGGTATTATATTTTTAAGCTAATTACAAGTATTTAACAGTCATATACACATATAGCATAGATTTATGCAATATATAGTCGAAAATAAATGAAATTTACCTTCTTCTTATTTTCTTCAGCTTTTTCTTGCAATTGTTTAGTATGTTCAATAACACGCTTGTCCTTCCTACGAACAAAGCTGACTAGTCTTCTAATTTCTTCATTTCTTTCTTTGCGGGCTTTTTGCCTTATTTTATTGTTTTCTTTCTCCATTAATTTAATAACTCTACGATTATCACCTTGTGATATTTCATATTGATCTAACCACACATAACCTGTAAGTAAAAAATTTAAATCATATGTTGGAATCTTTAAATAAATATATTATATACTTAACCTCCATACTTTTTTAAATATAAATATTTTTCAAACTATGTATAAAGAAATTTACATATAAGAGTATAAAACAAACCTAGATGTCAAAGTTATTAGCAAAGATTTTTGAAAAATATTGCTAAATATTATTAAAAACATTGAATTTTATAGAAGAAAATTAGAATATGTTAAAAAAATATGTTATGCATTAATTTACTTACTTTTATTAGTGGAAAAAGACATCCAATAAGCATAAAATTCATGAACATCTTCATAAGGAGTGGATGAATTCCCAAATTTGGGGATTTTTGCAACTTCTTCTGGGTCATCAAGGAAATCTGTTTCTTCTGAAGCCAATTTGGAGAATACCTAGGAATAAATTATATTTTAAATTAAAAAATATTAGCAATCACATAAATAATTATATCATTATAAAGTTGTATTAGAAGATTAGACCAGTAATTTAAAAATATGTGAGGATTTTTTAATTCACCTCTGTGTAAACTCCATAGAAGCCTTGGGGGTCATCACCAAAACCTTTATAACAGGACGGACTAAAGTAAGGGTAAACATCAAGACTATCATCATTATAGGAACTGCCAGCACCTCGCAACAACTGCTCTCGGTGGTTGTCATACCTGAAAAAAATTATAATCATCATTCCAGATGTTAGTTGAATATTTGTATTTAAGTAGTATATTTGTAAATACTGTACCATGCTCTCTCTTGAGGATCAGAGAGTACTTCGTAAGCATTTTGCACTAACTGGAACTGTTCTTTTGCTTCTTGCAAATTATCTAAATTTTTATCTGGATGCCACTGCAGTGCCAGACGTCGGTAAGCTTTTTTTATGTCCGATGAACTAGCTTCTTTTGCTATGGACAAAACTTCATAGTGGCACTTCATTCTGTTTTCATTATAAGCCTTCTTTCACAATATAAATAACCCGTATCACGATTACAATTTCCAAAAAAAAATATTATAACCTGACAAGCGGCTTTTCTCTTATTGTAAAATAATTATTAGTACATAAGTCTTAACACAACTAACAAATAGGAACTTAACGTCGTATAATAAATACTTGGTTAATAAATTTATACTATATAAATATTATTGTGAAATTTTAATGATCGACGTCCATTTACAAGACGTCCATGCTCGTTTTTTTTTCACTCATAACATGAGTGTTGACATATTAAAAATAGTAAAGCTCCCGGATATTTACTATCGTTTTCAATAATTTGTGTCATCATAAATCAGTGCTTATAATATATCTTTAATTTTACTATTATCAATCATTTTTATTATGGGTACTAAATGCACTATTTCATTTAGTTCTATTTTAGTCCATAGGTTTATTACAGGTTTCACTATACGCAGATAGTATATTAATAAACATTTCTCCTAAGGTACACTCGTACCAGTACGCATCCAAGCATGAGGGTAATTTTCTAGCAAATCTAAATATAAATTGGGAAAAAGTATTCCTTAACTGGCAGCATTTACGAGTAAACAGATGTTCCGGTTGGCTTTATGCTTTATGGTCTGTATATTGAATTGCAAGCTTCAAAAGCTTAACGCCCGGTTTACACGTATTAAGTAGTTAACTTACTTTTAACTTAATTTTAAGTGGTTAATTGCGTGTTAACAGACAATTTAGTAGCAAGTCGCAAGTTAAAATTAAGTGAAGCTACTAAATTGTCTGTTTACACGCAATTAATCACTTAATATTAAGTTAAAAGTAAGTTAACTACTTAATACGTGTAAATCGGGCAAGACAAAGAGTTGAATTATATTATAAAAATATATAACATTTACAATTTACACGAAATTAAATTGATAGTTACCGCAGTTCATCTACCATCATAACTATCTTGAGATACGGTTAGCGTTTTGCATCAATGAAAGAACTAAGCAAATTCAAGTTATGTATCAATATGTAACTTTAAATGCCTAAGAATTTTAAAATATTTATAAAATTTCGATATTAGCTTGCATTGTTAAATCAAAGCCTTGGTTTTTGTGCTAGGCCGGGCTGGCTGAGAATTTTTTTTATAAGTTTAATAGCGACATTTATATATAAAAAATTTTAAAAAAATCTACAAAAAAAAAAGACTCGTGTGAAAACGAACGAGAAGTTACGAGGGAACATAGGATCGGACACAAAATATACAAATATGTATATACATATTTCGTATACACGTAGCAAAAACATAACTTTCCTTTGGGCTTCGCCGCAGTCAGGTAAAAAGGAAAAGCAAGCGTTACTATAAAAAAAAAAATGAAAATAAAAGGTAAGTAATTTATAAGAAATGTGTTTATTGGAATAGATTAAAAACAAATTCTGGCTCAAAATATACTTAAGAAGGATCAAATTTGACAGAACGTTGATGGTTCCATAATATACCGGAAGATCTTCTCCAGTTTCGTAAAAATACACTACTTTTGTCGTTCGTCTGCAGATGAAAAAAAAAAAGAAATAAATAAAAATAAAATTTTCAATTTTCATATGGATAGTAAAACTTATCTACCAATAAAATAATCTAAAAGATTATTTATTTTTTATTATATTATGAATAAATAAAACATATTATAACTTCTAAATTGAAACATGAAACAATCTAATGACATAAATTAGAGTAAAAGCGCAGAATATCAGATAGGATATTCTAATTAATCCCCAAGAGACTGGTCGCCATCTCCACATTTTGTTTAATTTAGCATCCTTTAATATGTAGTAGGTATAAGCTTGAAAAACAGCTTAAAACAACAGCAGTAGCCACTCTAACCAAAATTTCAAGTAATTTTACATTTTAGTGTCTTACTAAGTACTACAATTTTGTAAAAATTATTTCGTGCAAAGATCACTGCTACTCGACGAATCTGATTCCTCTTTTTGCAGGTTTTTAAATGCCACCTCCTGTGAAGATCCGCAAAGTCAATTTTTACACACACACTTACACAGGGTACCTACATTTATTATTGTTATTGGAGCTTATTAAAATTATGCCTATAATTTAAAAATAAAACATTTAAAATATTTTATGCTACCCGACTGCTAAGACCTTATATTTTGAAAGATTTTTTGGCTGTATAAATAAATTCCTATTTTCTCATTTTTAATCTTTTAAAAAGCCCTTTAAGTCCTAAATACTCACGAGGAGCTGATGAATGACCAAGGTATTATAAAGTAACCAAGTAATTATAAGTAAGGCATGACCTACTAAACCCTTTGAGAAACCCTAGTGTTTCTAGTATTTATTATTATAATCAAACATACTTACTATTTCATGATCTGGCTTATTTACGTAACATGACCCCAGTGTTTCCGTAACCTTACAAGAAGATGCGGGTACTGGGGCCTTTGGCAGTAGTTCTTGCGGTTCAACCCATTCTTCGTATAGGTCTTTTCGAGGACCAAGTGGCATATCGGGTGACGTGCGGCAATTTTCTATTATCCATTTCTGTTCGCGGACTGATGGCGATCTTTAACACAATGTATTTTAAAAGTAAATTGGTTTTAAAAAACAAAACGATAATAAATTATTTTTAACAAAAAAACAAAAACCGACTTCCAAACTTAATAAATCTAAACTAAAAAGTAGAAAATAATACTTTTAAGGACTTTGTTAATTTTGGAGTCGGTGCCAGCCAGATTATGTTTACAAATTGATAGATTAATCAAATATTTATCTATTTAGGGCTATTTTGCTTTGGCTGGCACCGACTTCAAAATTAACAAAGTCCTTAAAAGTATTATTTTCTACTTTTTAGTTTAGATTTATTAAGTTTGGAAGTCGGTTTTTGTTTTTTTGTTAAAAATAATTTATTTTTAACTTTTTTGCGGAAAGTAGATACGTATTGTGTTAATGACTATAAAAATTTACCTTCTATTATGAGGTAAACCTAATAGCCTGAAAGTATACAACTATCCGTTCATAATTGCGTATTATATTGAAAGAATTTTCTTTAAACTGCTAACCGTTGAGGAGTTGTACCTTCCATCATCAGTTACGGTACGTGACTCAAATATCCATATAGCCTATAAAAGATTCGGCCGAGCATCGTTAATTTGCTCCTAAGAATTGAAGAGTTCCGATACTTTGTCATGGATCCCATCATCAGAACCTTACCAAACTCTCATCAAACTACCCTTGAAGTATACCCTTTCCATTAAAAAAAGAATCATCGAAATCGGTTGGCGTGATATTGAGTTATCGTCCATTTGTCGCGCAAATACTTAATGCAAATTTAAGACTTTTATGGTTTTCTCATGGATGCCATTATCAGAACTGGAAAATATTAAAATGGGACCACATGGGAAGCACTACCTTTCAAATAAAAAAAGAATCATCAAAATCGGTTCACCCAGCTCAAAGTTATGAGCTAACAAACATAAAAAAAAAAACAGACGAATTGATAACCTCCTCCTTTTGGAAGTCGGTTGAAAATGAAATGGTAATTTTCTAATAAGGGATAGTTTTCATTACATACTTAAATTATATGAAATATTGATTGTTGGTAATTAATTAAATCTTAAAAGCAAATTATAAAATTATCACTTAAAATTGGAAAATGTAATCAGAAAATGCAAATGTCAAATAAACGTATATATTATTTTTCAAAAAGCTAATCCATCTCCTGACTCTACCACCAGATACACTACACACAAAGCCAATAAAACATATAGTCAACCAACGGACGTGTCTAAACAGAGCAATCGTGCGGGGTTTGCGGAGGGGGTAGCCGTACCGAGCTGCCATACATTCCTCTCGGTACGCGTTAGCTAGGGTTGACGTTTTAATTTGATTGTCCTAAGTGTTTCGTTTGAATTGTACTTATCTATAATGGTTCGTACTACATGTACTGTGGGAGACTGCATGTCATTATCTCGTTTAGATAAGAATTTAAAATTTCATCAGTTTCCACACACTGAAGATCGGTAAAAAATATTAGCCCAGCGATATTAGGCTAAATTATGCATATTATTGCTTACTAAAAAAAGCAGTGGTAGCCCAGCGGTAACGCGTCGCTGGTATAACCGAGTGATGCGGGTTCAAATCCGGGTCTCGCACCTCTGATATTTTCATGTGCGAATCAATTTCTATCCTGATTACCACTTGTCTTACGGTGGAGGAAAACATCGCGAGGAAACCTGCATGTCTGAGAAAACCTAGCAAGTTTTCGTAAGACATGTGAAGTCCACCAATACGCACTGGGCCAGCGCGATGGACTATGGCCTGATCCCCCTCGTACTGAGGGAGGCCCGTGCCCAGCAGTGGGACGTTAAAAAAAAGGGCTGATGATGATGATGATGATTGTTTACTAGATTTTTGTCTTTTCTTAGAACGGTTTTTGGGCCGATTACGAATAAGACAATATATTTCATATGCACAACCTTAAGATTGCACAAATCTCTTAAATATGACGGTCAACAACTGAGCAAAAGGCGCAAATATACTGTCGCTCCAGTTGAGATATCTAAATCAGTTTTCGCTGTGAGACAATTTCGATGTCAAGCTGCTAAACTATACAATAAATTAAATAAAATATCAAATATATACACTTTGAATACACATGAATGTAAAACGTCGCTAATTAACACCCTGAAAACATTAAAGTATGACGACACTGACCTTGTGTAGGTAGTCATACATCATAATATACTAGTAAACTCAGCCAAATCCTACAATCAGTATTGAACACTCATCCTCATAAACACACACGTGCATGCACACATACACATTACACATATACCAATATTCACGTCATTTACACCTTATATTCTCAGTAAATTGTTAAATATATAGTACTTAGATTTTTGTGAATTTTTAACTAGTACAAGCACCCATACAGTGTTATAATTATTATTAGTTAGTACACTTATGTAATGGAAGAGCGGGTTCTCCTAACACAAGTGCTTATGCGCTTAAAAGGAGGTCCCAATCACTTATCAGATATTGTAAAAATTTTTGAGATACTGAATAAAGATTTTTATTATTTTATTATTATTATTTCAAAGTTCAAGATGGCGGACGCGAATTTTTTCATAATATCAATATGGGTATTATTTCATGGTTTTTGGGGGTGCCGATTACGAGTATGACATATTACTAGATTTTTGTCTAGATTCAAGATGGCGGACGCGAATATTTTCATAAAATCAATATGGGTATCATTTCCATGGTTTTTGGGGGTGCCGATTTTGAATATGACATACTTATTACTAGATTTTGTTCGGATTCATTATGAAGGACGTGAAATTTTTTGTAAAATCGATATGATTATCGTTTCCATTTTTTTTATGTTTGGAAATGCATTGACGCATACCACGAGTGGTTATGTGGTACTCAAAAGTATGCGCCTGCTTCCCGTCTGTCTTTTTATTAAAATTGTTTCTATGTATGAGAATTTACTATATCGTCAAATTCAGTATTGTTCTTACTAGCTAATTTCATTTTTTATTTATACTAAGCTAATTTAATTTATACTAAGTATAGGAAGCATAACACCTCTGAAACAGAATCATCGATAGATTGATTCAACGCGACGAGGAAACTTTAAAAACAAAGTGATATTTTATGGGAATGGAGAAATAAAATTCTCTAAAAGCCTTTTATTTCATGAATAATGTTCCATTTGTTACTACACAAAAACGTTGGAAATAAATAACACGCTTAGAAGCTATCGTCGAATATATAATGATTTTTCTTCTTTAACTTTGAAGTTGAGAGAATTAGTGAGAAAAAACGTAATTACAGGCATTCGTTTTCATTATAACTTGCTTAGTAGCTTTAAAGTAGGTATAATGCTTCAGGGCCCAGTATTTTTTTATGTCACGGACTTGTAAACTTAACTTAAAAATAATGGTATTGATTCATTATGCACTAAAAGGAAAGTAGGGATTAGGACTATCGTTGCTTATGTTTACATAATAATCAATAATAATATATAATAATGTAATCATAAACTTAAGTGGAAACTTTACTGGCATATGTGCTGTCAACTTTGTGTAATCCTTTGAAATATTGTATTGCTGTTTGTTTCCCTAATAAAATAAGTAAATAAATTAATAAATAAATAAAGTACCTATAAAAGAAAAAATAAACGGAATAGGTGTAGTAAGTACTCTTAGGTAATAAAACTTAACTGAAACAAGCGCGAGTTTCACAAGCACACCGAAGGTTTCGAAACCCCACATTTTGTTTTACTGAAATTGTTTGAATATATAATGTGCCATTGTTGTGAAAGAAGGGCTAAAAAATCCTTTCATTTAAATTACCTAACATAGTACTTTATAGTTATTGCGCTTTTTGAAAAATGATTACGAACTTCTTTCTGATACCATTCAAAGAATATTTACACATTAAAATGAATTACCGCCAGATGTAAGTAGCGATAAGCCAAGTGAGTGTACTTTAAATACATGTTCTTTGTATAAATAGATTCGCCGATATACCCGTACATAATTAAGTACAAGATTCTTGTGGTAAATTACTGTCTAACGAAGACCGATTAGAATTAATTAGCCATTAGCCACTGGCTCCTTTACAAGGGCCAAGCACTTAATCGTGATGAAGATACTGTGGAGTATCGGGAATTATCGACTTGGAAGGGTTCCCACGCTTAGATTTTAATTTTCGGGTTTCATAGGGATATTTTTTGTGTATTTATATAGTTTTGCATCCATATAGAATAAGGCAATGTCATACCACTTATAATATTGCCTTTTTTATTTGCTGATGCAGAGAGTACTAAGATGGGCGCTATATTTTATTCTATCTATCACGACATCCGGATTTGATTTTCGCCACAAAAAACTATAAAGTTACTATGAAAAGTATTACGAAATTACTTAAATCTTTAAGATAATAATTTTTTAAACGAAAAGACAAATAATTTAATTTCAAAGCGATACTAATTTATAAAATAGACATAAATAGATGTTAAAATTTCTAAGTCATTTTTCACGATAAATAAACCTATCAATCTTATTTGATTTTATTTTACGTTTATTTCACAAAATAGTGACACTTGTATAAAAATAATAAAATAATTGAATGTTTAAACATTTTGTCTTCAATTTATCCGTTGCGACTAAAACCAGGAGGTTTACTCCTATACCGTCTATAAACCTACAGTTATGTCAGGGATATGATTTATATCAGCTTTGGGGTATTTTATTAATAATTTAGTCATAAACGAGGTCTTATTACAATTAGATAGGCTAGAGCCAATTTTATTAAAGTAAAATCTGTGATAATAATGACGAATAAAAGTTGCGGTATAATTCAATGGGCTTATTATAGATATTTTATTGCTTATTAGATATTGTTATTTTCGTTATCAATAACATTACAAAAATCGTCAATCTCTGTAAGGGCGATCGATTAGGATTAATAATGTCCGTCAGATATTTCACAAGAGACAAGCATTTATCGCGATAGAGATACGACAGGTTTCTTGGATCCATAACTGCGTTAATTAATTGTGTCGACGATAATAGCACTTTAGCCTAATAAAGTTCTGCGAAAACTTGTTATAGTAAAATAATGTATTCAATGGGAAAACTATTAATACGAGTATGTTATAATATCTGTAATTCAAACCAAATAAACCATTACCTAAACCTCTTCTATACAATATAAACTCTCTATGTCTATTCGTTTCGTTCATTTTCATTCAGTCATTTCATTAATTTCATTTGAAGATTTTAAAGGGTAAATATGTTTGCATCCAAGTTTACTAAGAGACTTGTCTCTAGAATTCTATAAAAGATAAATTTGGTAGATAAACCACTGATCCTATATCGACGAAAATCTGGTGAACTTTCCCTATAAAAAGGTTTTTTTGGAAGTTTTTTCGTTCCTAAGCCCACCTCTCACTCGAGCAAAGCAAGGGAAATTTGCTAGTTATTTATACAATGAGGTTTCGCGTAAGAGTCCTTTGTCGATTAAAATTAATTAATTTAAAAGTTCTGATTAACAGAAATTGAGGTAATCATTCAGCGAGTTAATTATTGTCAGCGATCTGAATCAAGGCGTTGATTCATTAATTAAGCTGACATACAAATGTGAACCTCGCGATCAATGATTCTGTTTTCGGTGTAAGCAGAAGCTTGTATTATATTTCATTTTGCTTTTACAGTAAATCTTAGGTACAAAATTTTCAACATGGCTGATCTTAAAAATCCTGTAACTGGATGAATCATATTTTTACTAGAGTGTACTTTCAAAAAAGTAAAATAAGGACATCCATTTTTCATGCATTATCTACATGTACATTTCTATACGGTATACATAAATAAAGTTGAAGTGTCTGGTTTTATTTTCAAATACAGCTTCTTACTAAACGCATAATATGAAAGTACGAGTATATAATACGGTATTACATCAACAAATCAATTTTTAAAAATTTTGTCTGTCTGTCTGTCTGTTTGTTCCAGCTAATTTCTGAAACGGCTGGACCGATTTTGACGATGTTATAAAGAGTAACTTAGGCTACATTTATTTTAGACATTTTTTTTAACTTGCGGAACCCGCGGCTTCGCTCGCGCTAATTCTAGGGACGAACCAGGGCGATGCATGGGTGAGTCGCTAGTAGATAAATAAAATTGAAGTGGCTGTTTTTAACATTAATATAGCAGCTTCTTTCTAAATGCATATTATGTAATTACATATATAAAATACTTATAAGAAAAACACAATTTTAACATTTTTTCTGTCATTTCTTCCGACTAATTGCAGGACCCAAAAACTGGAAAGAGCTAAACTATAAACATCTTCAATGCAAAACTTATTTGTACAAAATACATGACGCATGGGACTATTTTAAAACAATTCAACGATCAATTTAATATATTTAACTGAACTGTATTGTTTAATGTTTTATTAGGGTTTTGCATATATTAATAACTATCGGTATAAACTTAGCTCAAAGTGTTGCATAAATGAAAATAAGCCTTTTGTATGTGAAATAGCTATTTCGATATAGCATCTAATGAATTATTACGGCACGTCAAATCTTATACAACGCCAAATTCGACGTTATTATAAATTAATATACATGTACATTATTTAATAATATATAATTATAAAACATTGCTAAGAGCTTTTAATTAAGAGACAAAATTTTATGAAGGTATCAAAATTACATCAGATGTGAATTAAATTTTTGTCAAGTGATAATAAAACTTTATACCTTCAATAATAAAGTAAAATTGTCTTAAACTCTCTCTTTTTCCAACATAAAATATGTAGTGTAATTATTTTTTGTAAAAATATTTAATATTAAAAATGTAAATGTGTATGTAATTACTAATATCTTAGGATTTACCTTAAAATAGCAGTTAAATCATCGAACTTGTAGACAACTTTCGTCTGAGGGTCATAGAAGCCATCTCCGGTGTCGTAGTACCCGGTCGGTATAGTCCTCGGTGGCTGCTCTGCTGTCAGATATGACTGGCCAGCAGGTTGTAGCCCATTTTCATATTCTATTGTGAATCTATAAGAGATGTTTAGTCATTTGCAGCTCTTTGATTTGAGCATTTGAATGTACTCTTATTAAATTTTGTGCATTGAAATTATTACTTTAAACGTTTAAAGGTACGTTTTACGCTTCTCACAAAATAGAGCACAGTTCTAAATTTTTTTGAATTTTCAACTGTTTTTGGAGTTTCCTATGTTTTTTTTATATTCATTCATCCCTGATCAACTTCATAAATCAATAAAAGAATTATTCAAATCGGTACAGTTTTTTAGTTTTAGCGAGACTAATGAACGGTAATTATCTTTTATGTATATAGATAAGTGGACAAAATGAATAGTAGAAATGTTAAATTATTAATATTTAGAAGGCTGAAGTTAAAGAATTTTAAATTTAACCTAATTTAACACTAATTGGTGTGAGAAAAAATTGTTGTGTCAAAAGGATTTAACTTCTCATGTTTAGAATACTTTTTCATTCTAAATAAGATTAAAATTATTTATCTTCGTAATCGTGGAGTACGCAGATTGATAATATAATAAATAATGTTTGCTTAAAATTTATTAATATTTTTGCTGTACGATGCATCCTCGGTCGTTTTAGCTATAGATAAAAATATGTTTGAGCTAACCCAAAGTCACAACCTACCACGGTTCAGAGAGCACAACTTCTAAAATTAGCACAGGGCAGACAGGCAGAGCGATATTAATGCAGGTCAATCAAAATCAATAATAAAGCTCCAATTCATTTCTGGGATACGAAGCTTATTTTAGTTAGTTGAATTTACGAATGTTTAGGGTTTTTATTTATTTTAATTTCATATTGTTTGAGATAGTGATTCAGATACCTTCTGTCAGGAATTTTACAATACATCCAGTCTTTTTCACTGTATTCCAGTCCGTCAGCGAAAATGAGCTTTCGATTAGTAAGTTGCCCCTTCTTCCAAGTTCCGCGAAGTATTTCTCCGCTTGGGTATTTTAATTCCCCTTGGCCATGGAACATACCGTCATCGAGTCCCCCCTCGTAAACTACGTCTAAGGTAAAACATATAAATAAATGACAGTTTGGATATTACTTATATACATGTTTCTGGATATAGGCACTTTTCTAGATAAATTGCTTTGTTGTTGTGCAAATTGGTCCCCTTTTTCAATTTTTTTTTAAACTCGTAAAAGGCTAAAACAGTACTTTATGTTCTAAAAATATAGAAAAATATCTGTCAGGCCAATTTTCAATAAATAAAATTCATGTTGATAAACGTCGGTTATTAAACCGGAGCAAAAGTCAAATGAGAATTAATATACATAGTTGAAAATAATAATTACAATAAAAGTCTTATAATTTAACGTTTGCCCTAAGACATATAGGTACTAGGTATATGTCGGAAACATACCGTTTAAAGACTTACTATATTTAATTTTTAAATTTTGTTTATCAACAGTAGCAAAAGTTCATAGGAACAATAAAGTCCTCATTATTTATGTAAAATTTTTAATACTTACATCCTGAAATTATTCTTAATATCCAGTTGCAATAAGGAGGTTAATTTAACTACTAAATAGAACGTTACGTTAACAAGAACGGTCAAATATCTTCAGCTTAACAAGATACTTGATGAAATGGTTCTTGTGGTGAGCTTGACTGACATAGATGTACTTAGTTATTCCAAAGTTTATGAAACATTTAGTCGGCCAATGGACATGACAGCCCAAG
This sequence comes from Boloria euphrosyne, assembly GCA_951802675.2. Classification (NCBI taxonomy): domain Eukaryota; kingdom Metazoa; phylum Arthropoda; class Insecta; order Lepidoptera; family Nymphalidae; genus Boloria; species Boloria euphrosyne. The sequence continues at coordinate 3,747,800 of OX637879.1, read as the reverse complement.
CTGCCATACACTAATGTCCCAAGCGAGTGTATTGCAGCTTGGGCTGGCTGTCACGTCCGTTGGCTGACTATATGTTTTATAGGCTTATTCTAAGTAGACTAAGGTCCTAGCTATTTGGAAATTCTTAATATATTTAAAGAATCTAGTATCTACAATATTCTAAATATTTAAAAGCGAAAGGACATTCACTCATTTACTCACTCATCACGAAATATCGAAATCCCTTAACAGGAGGAGACAGTTTTTGGTAAGTAAGTAGACTTCTGTTAAGAAAGTATTTTCGGAACGGAAAGTCATCAGTTTGTTTGCTATATACTTTAAATTTGGCTAGTATATAATATTTAGCTAGCATATAGATCGGCTACTCTCTTGAGTGGTAGTTACCTCGACAAAAAAATATCCTGTGTAACACCTCAAGGTAAAAAATATCTCTCAATTCCATCTTTATTTAAAATACAACTCAGTACACTTTTTGAAATACTCGTACATACCATTAGGAAATTTATAAACACCATATCCACTCATTCCTAGTAAGTCCCAGGTGCCTTCATATTGGGATCGAGTGGGAAACTGCTTCACGTCTCGCTGCACTCGGGGTATGTCCATGGATACCGTTCTGAAATAATTATGAGTACTAATTTTTACCCGAGTGCACCAGAGGGGTACCTTTATAGGTATTATGTTATTTAGCTGGTACGCTGTGACTTTTGTGTCATGTTAATTTAATGAATGGTGAAATATAATTATATATACGGTTTAAATATGGAGTTTGCAAATAAAAAAGGAGAGGGAAGAAATAATTTTTGTTATCGGAACAATATGCTTGGTAATAAATTCCTATATAGATATACAATTTCTAACTTTACCACACATCTTCGTATGTGAAAGGCTTTTATAAAATGATATTTGTAAAATGGCTTTTCTCTAACACTAACCAGGATGAGCATTGACACTTTTAAAGTTGTATACTGTGTAATCACCGTACAGCTTATAATAGAACAATAGAGACAGTGTTTTATCGATTAATTTTGGCGTTGGAGTGTAAGTAAATAAAAATCGATTCTTGTTGATGTTCTAAGGTGTGTGTTATTTTCAATCGACTGAAGCACATAATTTTTACAGTATGGTCTGGTTTCGATGATTCTTTTTTTATTGGATAGGCAGTTTTTGAAGTCGTTGCCCGCCGATACAAATCAAAGGAAAGCTTACATCATTAATTATTGTTTAACATTTTAAACTACAATAATTGTGAAATATCTGATAACGTAATAGGAACAGATACTAAGTAAAAAAAAACTACCAATAAGTTTTATTTATAGCTGGCTGGGTATAACACCTCATAAAGTACACTCAACTAAAACTCAACAAACAACATTAAAATACATTATTAAAATAACAAAATGAAGTAAACGACGTTGAAACAATATTTGTTTTCAACTGCATTGTTTTAGCCTTATTTACAGTGAATTTGTTCAGACGTACTTGCATTCCTCTTTGTGAGCTTCCGAGAACTTCCTCATCAAGTCCTCCCATTGTGACACGCGCTTTGTCCCTGCTCTAAAAAGGTAGTTTTATTTAGCGACTGTCTTAAGAACATGAACTGTTATAATTTTACAGATTAATTTGATATAGTCTGAATAGATACGATAATATATAAATATTATAAACGTGACAGTAGCTCTGTTTCTCCTATAAGTGCCTATTACCTATGTTTTCACATATCGTCATTTAAAATATACAGATTTCGATAAGAAAAGGGCTAAGTTTGATAGATCCCTGAGTCGCAACGTGAGTGAAAAAGTGGGTTAATTATGATAAAAATATAATATAGTGTATTTGGCGTTAGTACTACTTACTCCGAGTTGTCTCGTGATTTAATGATAGACATACTAAAATGTTGTTGATGACTGCTATTTTACGGAATCTGCAACAAAATTGCTTAAAATTTATCCGTAAAGTTTAAATTTTGTAATTAATTGGTTTAAATACAATTACTTTTACCTATTACTTTACCTATAAATTTAGATTTATATAAATATTTACCTAGATTATTTATTAACAAACTTTTATGAGGTATTAAGTTTAATTTATTATAAAATAAATTTCGTACGCATGTCCGTCCATATCAAACGAGCTAACTAGTGAAAATCTATCGTTCAGGAGAAATGCACGCTATTGTCCTGAGACTTAGTATGCAAAGCGGCGATTCTTCGGTCATGGTCAAACACTGTATGCATTATTTATATGGAAAGAGTGAAATTTTGCTTATGAATAAGTCGTTTACTACTTTTATTTATGAACGCAATTCATTCAATTGTTGTGGGAAGAACCTTTATAGGATCCGGGGCTTTAGTGTAAAAATTCAAGTGATAAATTGTTATTGAAAAAATTGCGATTAGAATTAGGAATGCTACCCTTGATTACCCAACTACTTGTAATAATAATACACTTGCTTTTGGTGACACCACTAACACGAATATAGTAAGTGAGGTCTTGTTAGCCTTCTTGTAAGGTTTCTTTTTTTAGTACTGTATAAAATTATATATAACAAAATATGCAAGTGAATCGGTTCCTTTTGAAAGTTAATATAGAAATTAACAATTTAAGCTAGTCAAGTCTTATTCTTTTAAAATCCATTAGTATGCACATATTCTATACAATAAATACTAAATTAGATATGAAATATAACGTAGTAATACGAAACAATGCAATAAATATCGTCTTCGCTTTGGCTTGTGGTGACAGCTCCGTAATTCCCTGGCGAGAATATAAGCTTATTTCGAGCATTGGACATATAGAATACAGCTTCCCGAAAGTTTATTTCAGTAACAAAATTCACCTTTTACCTGTAACTAATGGATGTCCACTTCTAGAAATAGGTAGTACTTGCTTTAAATAAATAATAAAAATATCATTTTTACGGCTTAAAAAAATGCGTCGCGACCATAATAAAAACATGTCATCAACATCACATGTCATATGTCTTTTTTATTTCAAAATAATTTAGTTAAGAACTGGTTATTGCGTAAAAATAATGTAAACTTCTTCGTAAAAACGAGCGTAATAACGGCTATTTTTAGTCTTCTAAGTATGTAAATACCACCTTTTATATATTTTGCATGTTTGAATGCAGCACGTATGCAAGAATATTAGCTTTAATGAAATTGTGCTTTACATTTATTAAACATTTTGTATGTAAGGTGAGTATATGGATGCTAGAATAAATTAAAAATATCAATTAATTTAATACTTTCTTAGATTTACGCGAATATTCGACATTATAAATGAAACTACCTTTTCGGATTTTGTCGCGGATTTATTTTGATTTTTAGTTCCCGACGTTTCGAATGCAGACAGACAGACAGTGCCTACCCACAATTTAAAATTGTGGGTAGGCACTGTCTGTAACAAGTATATAAACCTATGAGACGTCAAATACCTTAGTCTCTCCCGTGACCATGATTGCTGTAAAGCATTCGAAACGTCGGGAACTAAAAATCAAAATAAATCCGCGACAAAATCCGAAAAGGTAGTTTCATTTATAATATCAATTAATTTGACTCGTTCCGTTTACGTTAAGTTTACGTCTCTATTTTAGTACTAAATATTTATTCAAATGTACTTTATAGCCATCGTGAGAATGCAACTTTTGACAGGAGTAGCACTACATATTTTAACATAAAAATAAAGGCAGGTTGCGACAATAACCTTAAAACGTGCTGTCCACACATAGCATTTATAATTAGTTACGTTAATTGTACATGATTCGTCCCAGAGAAAGTCCCTTTGAAATACAGGTCGACATTTACAACTTCTGTTCACACTCGAAGATATATTTAAATTTCAATTTTATAGAGCCGCGCATAATGCTACTTTATGTAAACGCATTCTATGCAAGAGTAAAGTAACGTTAGACAGGGTTTGCAAGAGGAAGAAATATTATTGTCAGAATATATTGCAACGTTTTTAACTTGATATTAGTATTCTATAACTTCAAAAAAAAAAACTTTTTAATATACATTCGTCAGTAGAGGCAGTGGTAGCCCAGCGGTAACGCGCTCGCTTGGATGTCCGAATGATGCGGGTTCAAATCCGGGTCTCGCACCTCTGATATTCTCTTGTGAGGGAAAACATCGTGAGGAAACCTGCAAGTCTGAGAAAAACATAGCAAGTTTTCGAAAGACATGTGAAGTCCGCCAACACGCACTAGGCCAGCGCGGTGGACTATGACCCGATCCCCCTTGTACTGAGAGGGGCCCGTGCCCAGCAGTGGGACGTTAAAAGGGCTGAAGATGAGATGATGATGGTACATTCTTAAAAATAAATTTTTGCTTTATACATACATGTATAAGTTATACATGCGAGAATCCAAACAACTAAAACCGAAATAACCTAGTGGGGAAAATAGCCTTATGTCGAACCCTTACAAACAATCACCGCCCGGTATATATTTGACTTGATTATATGAATTACCATTGCACACACCATGGGAACGGTCATAATATGATACGTCAAACGCCGTTAATTTTATAAAGTTTTTTTTAATTTCATAATTTTCCGCACAACTTTATGTATTTTTTTTTCCATATAAACCTTCTCCTGACAATAACAAACACAACAAAAAAAGAATTTGCGAAATCGGTCCAGCCATTCACGCGTGATGTGGTGACCAAGGAAAACAGGGATTCATTTTTATATGTATAGATTTATAGATTAGTTGCACTAACAGGATATACTAACAAACATCGCAACATCATTTTTCACATTTAGCATGTAAGTAAGGATACTACTTTGAGATAATTTAATTTTCTAAATGTACTGCAATGCTGTGGTATCTTTCGCTTCATATTCCTAATGAATACATAGGTACATTTTATAGCCCCACTAACGCCATGTACAAAGCAACGTATTTAATTGAGTCCGGAATTGCGATTTGCTTTGATATGACACTCCACTGAATAACAGAGAGCTGTTACAATTAAAACTGCATGTTCATACTATTCAAACTGTGTACAATAATAAATTACAATGTTGGAAAAGTAACTCTTTAATTCATAATAATATGCATTCCACGCTTACATTGCTGCATAGTGCGACATACCTCGTAGGTTAAACCCCAATTACCTACTATATAGAAATGCCAGTCTATAGTATTATATTGTATTTGTATGTAGTCAGCCCTTTTTTTAACGTCCCATTGCTGGGCACGGGCCTCCCTTCAATACGAGGAGATCAGGTCAGAGTCCACCACGCTGGCCAAGTGCCAAACATGCAGGTTTCCTCACGATGTTTTCCTTCACTGAAAGAGAAGATTAGCACGTGAAAATATTAGAGGTGCTAGACCCGGTTTTAAACCCGCATCACTCGGTTAAACAAGCGAGCGCGTTACCACTGGGCTTTTATCATATACACTACTACTTGCACATAGCTTGTATTAGCCAACCTCAATGAAATAAAAGATTTTTTTAGAGGTACCTAAGTTATGACTTGCATTTCCGTCAAAAGAAAGAAGGTGGAGCCGCGGGTATTGCTAGTCGCTACCAAAAATGTGCCATCATAAACGTATTTTCATAGGCGATTTCGAGAGTGTGCATCAAATCTTTACTATTTATCAAAGTTATGCGAGAGCCTTTTCAATCAAAAATATCTTTATTTAGGTACTTTTCATTGGATACAAACCCTTAGATCTTTACGTCATAGTATACAAAATATGTTAAGCCCTTACTGACGCAACTAAATTGAATCGAGAATTTGCTTTCCTTTTAAAGTATTCAAAACTAGAAAACCCGGTAACCCGCTTTGCTTTGTAAAAATAAATTAAACGGTTTTTATAATTTTCTTATAAGATAAAAGTAGCCAAAGTTACTCCTTATAGCCAGCCATTTCGCCGGAACAAACAGACAGACAGACAGACGGACTAAAAATTAAAAAATATTTTTTGATGAAAGTACCGTATATACTTTTATATGCATTTAGTGAAAAACTGTTAACTTGAAATGAGAGACAGACACTTCAATTTTATTTATATTTCCTAATAAATCTCATGTTATACTCGTAAATAATGTGTCAAATATTTAAAAATGAGAACCCTTTTGACGTCCCACATATATTTTGCACGGAATATGAAATATACGAAGAAGTTTGTCGCTTATTCAACCTGTGAGCGAACTTTCTTTATGAAAACTTTATACCACAATAGTAATTCTATGTTGGAACTTAAAACATTTTGAGTAGTACAGAAATTCTAGGAAGGAAAAAGGAAAGTTAAATAAATGTAATACAAATTAAGTTGACCTTTGATTTAATATAAATTTACCAATATCTTGGATGTATTTTCATGAACTCTTGAACTTAGGGTACAGTTACACATGCTCATAAAATGTCATGCTTTTTAGCATGCTTAAAACAAGCATGCTCTTCAAACTGACATATTATAAATGTAATTGACTGACACATTATAAATTAAAAACGCTGACGCAATAAATTGAACACACATGCTATTTAAGCACGGGCTGGTTCTTTGGTATTCGACATTCTAGCAAGTTATCTGCCAGTGTGCAGGTGAAAAAGGAAAACCAAGTGAATTTTCCAGTCGACTTTGACAGTAGCATGCCCAAAAATCGCACGACCGTCGAAATTTGAGCATGCTCGAAATAAGCATGCTCATTATTAGCAATGTTTCGACACACATGCTACTAAGTAGCAATTGCTCAATAGTGGCATGCTTTCGTGCTAGTTATGAGCATGTGTAACTGTACCCTTATGTTCATTTTTTTAACAAACTATTTCTAATATTTTCAGGACCACGCGAGGAGTGTTGGGGCAACTTAGTTACTTATAAATTTAAATATGTCGGGACGCTGTTACACACACAGCGTCGTCTAGTTTCGTGGTAAGCTTCGAAGCTTGTGTTACGTATATATTATAAATATATACACCCATAACTGGAGTACAAGCATCCGTGTTTAACAAATGAATGCCCCCAGTGGGACTCGAACCCGCGACCGCTGGCGCCGCAAGTGGGATCACTACAAACTGAGCCAAACGTGTCGTGTTATATACGAGCAGCAAAAAATAATAAGCAAACATAAAATTTAGAGCTTATTCGTTTATACTAATTTAACAGTGCATAATGTGGGAAAACATAAGGGTGTTTTATTACAATATTACATTCACGTCACTATATCAACTCGGTTGAATTAGAGGCGGACCATATGCATTTGCAATGATATGAATATCTACATATATTTACATACAATAACGAATTTGATTGGTTTTGTCTTAAGAGTTCACAATTGTTTTTTTAATTCTTAATTATAATGCCTATTGGGCTTTTTAGGAAAAAAAGAACAAGTAGTTAAATTAATTAGAAAAGATATTATTACATGAAACGATTTGTATTCAATATATGGTATGCATGTTAATTTGATAAAAAGTGGATTCTGAAGCAATGGAATGAATAAAGAACATGGAATAAGGAGTTTTTAAATATAGTTAGGTCATTAAATCAGTAGATATAATCATATATCCTAACTAAATCTTCAATAACTTAACCGAAGTGAAGTGAACTTAACGGAGACCACATATAGTAATACATAGGTACATTTTTATGTGTAAATATATAAGGATAAGCCATATTTAAGAAATAAATCGAATATGTGACACAAAACAGTAGTGCACAATAAAATAATGAAAATATTATGATTTATCATAATGTCATTTCTTGAACACTTATTGTACCCTTCTTGTATCTTCTACGGAAAGCTTTCTTGCTCTTATCTAGTTAGTGTAAGTCACGTTTACAGCTGTTAAGATCGTGTTGCACGTATCTCGTTGCGTTTGAGTTAAAGTCAGTTATTTCATTATTTTCCTTTATTTTTTCTATAAGTTTTTACCATATCTTTCGTTGCTTCACAGTTACATTAAGATAACCGTAATCTACTGTTTACGAGTTTTTGTTAGTTATTATCAACCACGATATAATTTATTTATTTCGCTTTTCTTATATTGTCCACAAAACTTATACAGTCTGATTCAATCGAAGGTCTGCTGAACGTATACCTAGTACGTCATTCGTCAATCACTGTTACAACTAGGTTATTCAGTCATACGAGCCCGTAACTTTCATTCGTACATAAAATCGTTGATCAAACCGTTTTATTGATGTGTAGTTTTTTGAAATACCAGTGAAGTAACATATTAGCATTTTGCATGTTTTTATTGGATATTATATTTGATAGATATATGTAATTTATGAGCCGGCAAATAAACGCTCTATAGTCATCCATCAAGTGAATCCCAGAGGATATTACAAAAAGTTGTTGTTCTGTCCCTGAGGCGACATGTAGAGTTCGTTAATTGATAATATTATTATGTTTAAACAGGGACTGATAATTACTATTATTTTTCATTTAATTTTCCTATACATTGCTTTTAAGTGCTTAAAAGTTAGAATTCATAAGGAGGTCATAAGGGAGATTGGTAAAATACGGTTAATAAATGTAGGTATTTGTAATTTGGTAGTAGTACTACAAAATTTGAATAAATTCTATGTTAATTTAAACCTGAAACTGACAACTATACCATAATAAATAAATAATATTGTAATGTTTTTCATTTATAATATTCTTATTATAGACGTCGTAAGATATCTGGTTATATTTATGAAGAAATAGCTAAACTAGATCTCGATATCTTATGAGACGATCAACGTGTTCGTATCTTACGTGCCTTTATGTAATCTTTTGTTAAACTGTTAAAACATGGCAATAATTCTTTTCATATCTGTACGATTTTAAGTGTAATAAAATTCATCAGTTATAATATTATATATTTGTTTTGTAAGATTTGGTCACGTTTTTGTATTTATCTATAAAAACTAGCGAATAGATTAGCAAGCTCACTAGATTTAGCGCAGCGAAGCCGCGGGTTCCGCTACTTATAAACTAAAACCTTCCTCGAGAACCACTCTACCTATTGGTGAAAACAGCATGAAAATCGGTGCAGTAGTTTTTTATCGCGAACAGACAGACAGACCGACGCGACGGAAGACTTTGTTTAATAATATGTAGTGATAGTGAAGAATTTGTTTATTTGATTGCGGTTATCTCTAGATGTACTGGTGCGATTTGAAAAATTTTTTTTATAATTCAAATCATATTTATTAGGAAAATAGGCTATGGTCACACTAAGTCTTGTGAGAGCGGACTAACTCTACAAAAACGGAAAAAGGCTACGAGAACACGCTAGTTTATATATTTAAATTCAAGCTATCCTTTGTATCTGATTAACATATTTCAAATGCAATGGGTAAATTGGGGTGGATTCTTTCAAAATACGAGTATATATTTTCATTTTTTGTGACCATAGAGGTGTTTTTGAGTGCAATATTAGTGATACCGTGATGAAATACCGTCATCTACCCCACAGTAACTGAAAACTGACTAGTTTTGTACATTTTCGTATAATATTAATACAATTCAACTAGGATATTAATATAATAGGGAATATGCATAAAATTTATTTTTGCTTCAAATATCTTTTTTTCCAATCTTTATTATCGTCACATTATGATTAAAAGGTATTTTTTTTATTTAGTTATTATTTAAACCCTTAAAATATTGTATAAAAAGTGAATATTAACGGCGGGAAATCGAAACTTCCTAAACGCGCCACCATTGGTTGAAAGCAAAATGACGTCAGTTGTCAAAACATTGGGTTTATCGGCGTCGGTATTCATACTAGACCAGGTTTAGGCAGCTTTTCTGAGAAAATTTACTATGATATGTGTATATATTTTTAAACCATCACAAAGTAGAGATTTTAACAAACAAAAAGCCCACAATTTTTTTTAAGAAAGCAAATATTTTGACGTGAGGACTTTCGATGGAAAACTAGGGTGCTTTTTCGATATTAAGTCAAAATAAGGTGAAAAAAATAAATATTTTAAATCAATAAAAATACAGTGTATTTAGAACATAAAATGGCAAGTTTTCACAAAATTTCGTGAAAAATATTTTCTTTTTGTAAAAGATAAAAATAAAAAACCAAAAACTTGTTTTTTTTTAATTTTTTACATAAATTTTGAGGTTATGTGAAAAAAGTGTGAACACAAAAGTTTTAGATCTTTTTGTAGGTAAACAACATTGCCATTTAACTTTTTTCCATAGGACTTGTAGTTTTGAAATCGAGATAAACAGTTTTTTACCCTTAAAACACCACCCCTTCCCCCTTCCCGACCTCAGATCGCCCGTAATTTATTTTTCCTTTCATTTTTATAATATTAGTGGGTTTTATTCTTTTCTAGTGGGTTTTATTCTACTATTATTTTTTTGGTTTCAAAAATTATCGACACTGGTCTATTATACTACTAAAAAGTAGTTAATGTTAGAAAAAATTTAAAACCGTGTTCCTGTGGTGTTTTCTAGTGAATCAATATTAATAGTGAATCAAGGACGGTGACTTAAACTGGTTTTATCAAAGCTTTGAACGAACGAAAACATCTTTTCATCTTTCTTTCTTTTACTTTCGCATCGCTTGGAATACGAAAAAACACTTTATCGGGTGTATTTCTAATAATGTTTTTGTACTTACAATACTTGTAAGAAGGTTTTTTAATTTCCTCGATGTTGTGTATAGCAATTAAAACGGAAGATATATAAGAAGTAACTGAAAAGCTTAAAGTAAAAAAGACATTCGTGTGACAAATGACGTCATCGACGTGGCGGCGCTACTGGTGGCGTTTGAACGGCTTAAATTTAGTCAATGTTTTAAATTTCACTTTGCATAAAAAATTATATATTTTCAAGACTATTTATATATTTTTCTACTTTATAATGATGTAAAGGATGGATTTAAGTCATAAAAAAAAATCATGCATATTCCCTATTCTTATTTTATTTCAATTAAACTTTTATATTATGATAATCTTTCGTTGTTCAATGTCCAGTGTATTTTTTTAAGTTCACGCTATATTATCTTAAGGGATAATCAGGGACGTGGGATGACTCAGCATCCTTTTTTAATTATAGTTTATTATAAGCTCAAGCATTCTTGGAGGTGGTTTCTCACACTACGTAGGTATACCTTGTTTGACTGCTTTGTTAGTTTAGTAGCTAGCTTGTACTACTGTGGATTCGAAGGATTTGGGCTTATGGTCGGGTTAAGAAGAGTTATTATAGGGCTTTTGTCACGTACTTCAGACTAGTACTCCAGAATATTATCCCTGAGATAGAAAGTTCGCGATGTTATACTCTCCAGCCTAGAAGAGCTTATTAAGTCGACGTTACAACGTCAGATCTATTATCGATAGTATCGAGATATTTACCATTGAAAGTGCATTTTTTTGTTCACTATAATATCGATTTTTTGTTTTTGTTAGTTTTTTTATAGTTTGATACTAAAATAAAATATTTATAATAATTATAAAGTGCTTACACATCTGTACATATTATAAAAAAAAGTCCTCCGCCGCGCTTGTCTGTCTGCTGTCTGTTCGCGCAAAACTCAAAAACTATTTAAATATGTAACTGATTGATTGATTGAACTGACAATGGAAAGAGTGGTTTTAGAGGAAGGTTTTAGTATATAATATGTCAAGTATTTTAAATTATTTTGTATAATATACATTGGCTAAAATATCGCAAAAAAGTACGGACGCGAGAAAAAAATGTACCGTCACCGTCTTACCTACTGTTTAGCTAATAGCTTTGATTTGGTACCATAAAATACTTTTAAATTTTCAACTTTCTACCACCAATTCCTATTTTTTAATAATGATTAGAACGCGGGCGAAACCGCGGGAATTGCTAGTTATGTATATAATCTAACGAATTAGTTTGTTTTACGTCTAACTTAAGCTCAACGGAGTGTAACTTATACACAAATTCACGTCATGTCAGTGATGTAAGTTATCCTAAGTTATTCCCAAGTTGGATTCTCCATTATATCTCTAATTTCTGTAATAAATACGAGTAATTTACTTATTTAGCTATGTGTAAGATATTTACGTATGTATAAATTCAGGTTAAGAATAATACAGACAAACTGTCATAGAATTTAATTTGAACTTATCTTTAACTTAAATTAAGTACATTTTGTACAAAATATGTCAACAAATTACATTTTTTATACTAAGTAATAATAGCAAATATAGCTCAGGGAATATAAGAAAAGCTAATATTATGCTATTACTTTTTTAAGGGGAAGAGAAGTAATATTAAAAATTATATATTATTTTTAATATTCATATTTTATTCACAATAATTTTGTACTCGTACTTATATATACGTAATATTAATTTAGCTTTTATGTATAATGTACATACATACAGAAATTCCTTTTTTTTTTCAAGAAAATTTAACGATCCGTAAGACAAAATCAGCTCTAAATTGTATAACGTCAATTCAATTAAATTATCATGTTAATGGCTTCAAAACGTGCCAGTTAAGCAAATATTACTTCGCAATGTCACGTAGAATGGAGAAGACATGAGGGATATAATATAATGTCTTTCTCAAAATTGTATTTGATAAGTCTTTATTGGCAGTTATTTCCTTTATTTTCGTCCTTTATATGAGTATGTTTTAGAAAGGCTTAAGAAAATATCGCATTATTCATTAAAATCTGTGGTCAAAATAAATAAATAAATATGTTGGGCCATTATTATACACAGCGCCATCTAGTTGCGTGGTAAGTTACGAGGCATGTGTTACGGATACCAGATCGATGATATACTGTACATATATAACTTTTAAATACATACATAATATAAATATAAGCACCCACTATTGGAGTACAACATTTGTGCTCAACAAATGAATGTCCCCAGCGGGACTCGAACCCGCGACCGCTGGCACAGATAGTAGGGTACAAACTGAGCTTAATGAGACGAAGATAGAAATTATATTTCAAAATTTATGGTGTATTGAGGCAACAAAAATGTTGTAAGAATAATTATACTTAATACTTTCGATTGCGGCAGTGATGTACTGTGAATACAATGGCATCGAAAATATGAATCGATATCGTGCTGAGATCTTTTAGTAAAGACAAAAGTTTTCATTCCTTTCCCTTGTCATGAGTAAAGTGTTGTAGTTGCACAAATCATACTTACTATATTTTGTAATACAAACCTACTTTCTATAAAATATTGTAAAATGTTCTAAAACCGTCTTGAAATTTTGAAATACCCTTATTGTTTTTCTTTTCTACCTTCTCGTATGCTTTTCATTTTTTTCTATAGTGATCAGATTTTATTACTATTTAGTAAACTTGACCAATTATTTAATTATGTAGTTTAGGTCCCATCAGCTGCATTCATATTCCAAATAACTAAAACGATACTAAAAAATAAGTACTCTGTATTTTTAAAAGTCAAAAGTCAAAGTCAATTTTTTTATTTATTTATTTATTTATAATAAGGACAACCAATGGTATACATGAAGTAATAAGTTAACAGCTTAGAACAAATAAATCCAATTACAGGTCATCACGGTTAGTTATTAGTTTAGAAAACAGAGTTTTTAAGAGCACTAACACTAGCATCAAGTACGTAATAATAATTTCTTAAGGCTTACAATACAAACAAATATAACAGATAAGCTTCACTGTACAGATTTAACCAACAAAAAAACCATCGCTCAGCTGTTTCCTGAACAACGACACGCTTACACAATATGGATCAAATGAGTACTCTTTACAAACATCATTAAAATCTCTAACTGATCGCACCATGTATGAGTTCTGTCTATAAATAGTAGATGCACTAGGAATACATAATGGGGGATTATACCTAATACTCTTCGTAGGGACATTAAATTTTAGTTTATTCAACAGATCCGAGCAATTAATTTCATTACGCAAAATCTTTATTAAAAATGTAACATCTGCAATTCTGCGGCGGTTAGCAAGTGGTAAGATATGAAGTTGTTTACACATAATATTTAGATAGTTTTCCGAGTGATAAGGTAATTTTTAACCGACTTCCAAAAAGGAGGAGGTTATATGTTCCGATGTATGTATTTTTTTTTTTTTTATGTATGTTCACCGATTTCTCCGTCAACTGTGGGCCGATTTCAGAAATTTTTCTTTTGTTCGGTAGGGTATAGTTCTGAGGGGGTCCCATTATCACAAAATCAGGATCTGATGATGGGATCTCAGGGAAATCCGGGGCAACTTTCAAAATTTATAGGCACCTATTATGTTTTTTATATATTTTCTTAAGCTGTTCAAGCATTTGCGTCTGAAAATCGTCATCTCATGTGATGAGCTGATGATGGAAGGTAGAATTCTTCAAATGTTATTTTTTATCTGTGTTCACCGATTTATGCGTCAATTGTGGGCCGATTTCAAAAATTTATTTTTTGTTTGGTAGGGTATACTTCCAAGATATTCCCATTGTCACCAAGTTAGGATCTGATAATGGGATCCTAGGGAAATCGATGGCAACTCTTAAATTTTATAGGCACTTAGTACATTTTTCATATATTTTCTAAAGTTTTTTAAGGATTTGCATTTGATAATTACCATCTTATGTGGATAAGCTGATGATGGAAGGTACAACTCCTCAACGGCTAGGAGTTGAAAGGAAATTCCTTTAAAATTATACATACATATAGATTGATAGTTGTGTTCTTCCAGGCTATTACGTTAATATGATAATAGAAGGTAAATCTCATTAACCTCTAGGAGTTAGGTGGAATAATGGACGTGGTTTATTTAAACTATTTCGTATGGGGAATGTAAACATAAAGATGAGCTCGTAGTTTAGTTACAGCTACAGTAGTCGTAGATCGAGTACTCTTTGGACACCAACAACCCCCCCCCCCCTTCGGCAGACCCGATAATTAATTACTATTTTCGTCGTTAATGGGTATGCTCGTTGTTTAATATAAAGCTTAAACAGATTTTAAATTAGTGACATATAGTAAGTCACTATCATTAAATCAGCTAAATAAAAGGCACACTAAAAATGTAAAAATAAGTTATTTTTAAAAAAAAAATTAAACCGACTTCAAAAAATATGCACTAAAAAGAGAAAAATAAAAAGTAGAAAATAATACTTTAAAGAACTATGTTAATTTTGGAGTCGGTGCCAGCCAAAGAAAAATAACCGTATATTCGATTAATCTATCAATTTGTAAACATAATCAAAATACCTGGCTGGCACCGACTCCAAAATTAACATAGTTCTTTAAAGTATTATTTTCTACTTTTTATTTTTCTCTTTTTAGTGCATATTTTTTGAAGTCGGTTTAATTTTTTTTTTAATAACTTATAACATAGGTATTTTATGATTTTTTTCTGTACATTCTCAATTCGATCAATATATTTTCCATAACAAGGATTCCAAATCTGCGAAGCATACTCGAGATGACTCCGAATAAATGTGCAGTACAGAATCTTAAGGGTTTTAGCTAGTAGCTTTTAGTCATATTTAATATTTATTTAGTCATTTTTTGACATTTTTTTTGAATTTACATACATATTACGTACCTATGTAGCGCGAAATTAAATAGACCCAATTAACCTCTCAAGATGTTTTCTTTTTTTGTTGAAAAATGGTTTATTTGCTAGAAAGATGGAAGAAAAACACAATTCCATTTTAAACAGCACATTTACTAACGAGTAGACGATGTTTTCGTTATATTTTAAGGTCGTGGGAGTGAATCTGAATTAAACTTTACATCAAGCTTTATTAAAAAAATACTTGCTTTATTGTGTCACGACAAGTAACACAGCGGGATTCAACAAGTACTCAAAACAAGAAAAAAAAACTGTAAGATGTGTTAGGGACGCACAATCGAATTCGGAGCGTGACGTTACGGTACAGAAGTGCTTACCATCTTACCGCTACTTTATGATAATAAAAATAAATGACCAATCGTAATAAACTTAGCGGTTGCCTCTCAGATCGGGCTTCAATGTTCACAATTTCAACATCTCGTTTCTTTAAATTTTTTACTTTTGCTTAAAACAACATTATTTGTAACTAAATTTTTAAATGCGAAAGGTACATCTTAGTTTGTTTTTCTTAATAAAGCGATGAAGCGAGGAATCCGCATTTTTTTTCACGATATACATATATTAATTAATAATTAGTAAACTTGTCTCCCACATTATTTATTTAACCGACACACTAGGTGAGCTTTTTTAACGCCTTTTATAAATATTAGAGTGCTTTAAAA
The DNA here is from genome assembly GCA_951802675.2 of Boloria euphrosyne. Classification (NCBI taxonomy): domain Eukaryota; kingdom Metazoa; phylum Arthropoda; class Insecta; order Lepidoptera; family Nymphalidae; genus Boloria; species Boloria euphrosyne. The sequence continues at coordinate 3,731,613 of OX637879.1, read as the reverse complement.
AGCTTTCGGATGTAAATGTTGAAATCTAAGCTTCGTGTAAGTCTTGAGAGATTGCCAAACTTGGTGTTCGCTTCAATTTTTTCTTAAAATAAGGTAAACATTTTCGAATTTTGTGCTTAAAATGTAGACAATAGAAATATTTCTTATTTTAATATTAAGAGTTTAGTTTTAGGTTATGTTCTACTACTATTATTAAATACCTATTTTGGAGTTGTAGAAAAATCTTTATCCAATCATATAACAGATTATCAATTTTTCGACACTATAGTAGACATATAATAATTTAATATGTAGTATAACTGTAACCACTGTTATATATTTGTTATAATATATACAGTAGAAATAATTTTTATTTATATACTTGCGACTCAGCCTCGCTTCGCTCGGGTTCGTACCTAGATTTAGCGCAAGCGAAGCCGCGGGTTCCGCTAGATAAAACAAATAAAATTTCTAAAATCGAAGTAGCCTATGTTGCTCCTTATAACATCAGCTATCTGCGAGTTGATTAGAAAGTCCCGTAAAAATCGGTTCAGCCATTTCAGAGATTAGCCGGAACAAACGGAAAGTTGGGTTTGTCCCTAAGTAAGTTTAAGGACTTGGTATGTACCTAATACATAATATATTTTATATGTAAACCATAACCAAAAATAATAATGGTCTATTTTGGAGTTATAGCGAAAGAAACGAACAGTAATTGATTTTTGTATACACAGATTATTATTATTTATTCTATAATATGTAAAGTGTAATGATAAAGTATAAGATTAATTAAATGCTAAATCAGGAATTAATCAGTAGATAAATACTACGAAAATATATCAATAATGTTTCTCTTATATAAAATATATTTCGAAGTTCCTTGGTACTTAGAACAAAGCTTTAAGCTAGACATTTTATTAAAATTGAAGTTAATTTACATAGTCTGTAGCAAGAATTAAAATTACAATCAGAATTTTATCGTTGCCAAGTTAAACAGGCACTTTTCAGGGAGCAATTGTGGAGTGGTGTTTCAGGTCACGCTTTATTTAAATAAGATAATAATCAATGGCAAGGAATTTTGAGTCTCTACTTAATCGAAATGTTTAATTATGAGCAATTGAATCACTCATACATACTTTACTGTAAAAAAGTCTGCTTCTAAGAACTCTGTTATTTTTGAAACCTTTGAAGAACAATGTATTTAATATTTATAAACAAAAAAAAACTCATAATTTTTTTTATAAACTTAATTTATAATATAATATATAAATATTTAATTTTATTTATATATTTAATTTTATTTATAATATAATATATAAATATTTAATATTTTTATATTTATAATATAAAAATATTTAATTTTTCTGAATGTTTTATAAAAGGATATGTTACATAATAACAATAATCCTATATGAGGATCGCCGCTTGCCTTTGCTAGTCTCGATACATCTACATCACAAAGTACTTGACTACTACAATTCTGCCTTGCACATCATATTTGAATTTAGAACGTTCCAATTGATATTCGAAGTTTGCTCTCACAAATTCGAATTCAGATTTCAATAGTAGATTCTACCACAGATTAGATGATTTTTACCTATTCCGTGGATTCTACAGTGCCTAAACATAGGCCAGGCGTAATCAGTAGAAGAAATTTACTTAATTTTAGAGCATGATATAAAAAAAAACTTTTAACTGGCTGGAGTCTGTTTTAATTATTCTATTATAGCTGTCTTGTTACGTGACTTCTATCAACGATTGCAGATAATAAGATCCTGGGTTCGAGTCTAGAACCGTGTTTCTTTATCAAGTTTTTTTTGTTAAGAAATTTACTAAAGAAGTCCGGAGTTAGTAAATTTTGCCACTTCTTGCTTTAAGAAACTTATGAAGAACTGCGTCTAATCTCTTCCTAGAACCATTTACTTTACTATAATTAGTGTAAAAAGTGTGTTTCCTCAGACGCTTGCAAATTGTAATATCTTTTGTACAAAAGATAGAAATCAAAAAGTTAATTACTATATATATGTAAAAGTATCATAAGATTAATTTTTTTTATATATCCACATACATTTATCCTATACTAGCGACTTACCCTCGCTTCACTCGGGTTCGTCCCTAAATTTAGCGCGAGCGAAGCCGCGGGCTCCGTTAGTAAATATATACAAACATTTTACAAATTATATACTACCTTCCAACCAAAGAACCACTCTATCCATGGTGAAAACATCATGAACATTGGTGTAGTAGCTTTTGAGTTTATCGCGAACAGACGGACAGACGCGGCCTAGGACTTTGTTTTATAATATGTAGTGACGTAGTGACTATTATATTGAACGAAATGAAAGAAAACTTAAAAAAAAAAATTATACCTAATTGACTGAGGCCATTGTGAACGAAATTCGACGTAGAATATTAAAAGTGGGATATTAAAAGCTATATCAATAGTTTCTAAATTTTTTTCAAACGCTTCTAACACTTGCGAGAAATATGTGTATGAATTATCTATTTATTTTAACTATCGTCTATGTGCTACCCATAACACAGGCCTAGTAGCTTTCAATGGAACTAGATGATGCTGTGTTGATGCTGCGTTGGGTCTTCATATTCATAATAATTCATAATAAAAACAGAAACACATTATCAAAAAAAAAGGAAAAAACACGATTATTTACTTTGCCTAAAAAGCTAGACACTCAACTGCCATGATCAATCACGCAAATATATTCACCATCATAAATACGAAAGTTAAACGTTTGTAAGTGTATGTTTGTGTGTTATTCTCTTAAAACAAAATTGCTGGGCGGATTTCAATTGAATTTAGCACCAATAGATTACTGTTAATATTAAAATTTGCCTAGACCTTTTGTTACATACAAAATATCTACTCTATTACAAAAGGCAACCAGAGCCGCAATCGAACGATGCAAGGGTGAATCACTAGTATTGTATAAATAATGATAAGAATGGAAATCTATACATAAAAGGTTAGGGGTGGAAAGCCTGGAGTAGCGCCATACATCCTGTTATCATTGTTTGTTCATCATACAGAGTTGGATGTAGATTTATACAAATGAATCCAGTGAGCTTATAAAATATTCAAAGCGGATCTGTAATCCATCATCGTTAATAATGTAATACTATTCCACATGGATACAGTCAGTGTCTATATCTGCAAAATTTTAATGTACATAATATATAACGTTTGGTCTCTGGCTTATTAAGGCTTGTTTCAACATTTGCATTGGTTTTAAATAATAACATTTCAAATGTACTGTTTCATGTGAAATAAACTAAGTAATTATTTGATATTGAAATTGGATTTACGAGTATATTTACTGTATTAAAATAATGTAGTAATTTGAGTTTTAAATATGTCCAGGTAAAAGATAACAGTGGAAAATGCAATGAAATATTTTTGTACAAGTTGTATTCTATTTTGATTTATTACTTTTGTTTTTTAATTTGGTTATTTGTTAAAAAAAGCTAAATTATATATCACTTGTTATTTGTTTTAGAATTTTTATCTCTTTGTTTATCTGTCTGTTTGTCACAGACCGCACCATTAGAAAACCACTAGTCAGGTTTTGATGAAATTTGTTATAATGATAGCTGATTATCGTGGCTAACCTGGTTCATATATAGGATACATTTTTCTGCTAAGAATACTGTAGTATCAAAAAGAGTCTATATGAGAGTTACTTTTGACTGCGACATGAGAGACTTGTCAATTAATTCAACTAAGGATTTTACGCCGCCACCAATCTGTTACTCACTTGTTAAATAGCAAATATATTTCACTAATAATAATTTAAATTACGATCTTTTACGTAAAGTCATGGTCAACAGTTAACTGTACATAAATATGTCTTACTAAAATTACTAAGAATAAAATTAACAATTCAATATCATTATTTAAAATAAAGAGCTATACACTTAAAATGTAATTTTAAGAGCATTACTGCAGTGACTCTCGTCAATGCTCAGTGCCTGAGAAGATCGGCCTTCCGTTATTTTTATAATTCACAAGTTAGTGGTTTATTCAGCGGTGCCTGCCTTACTTATAAATCAGAGAATTACTGAGGCTTACGGCAGATGGGCGGTGAGATCTAATTTACATATATTTTGGAACAGACGTGTCTAGAATAGGCAAACATGATTTTTTAAGGTAAGAAAATGTAATCAAGTATTTTATACACTTTTTTGTATAAGTCAGACACGAGTCTGAATTTACTCTAGTTGTATATGTACGTAAGTATTCATCCCTTTTTTTTAACGTGCTGGGCACGGTCCGACCTTTACTACAAGGAGGATTAGGCCATAGTCGACCACGCGAGCTTAGTTTGGGTTGGCGGACTTCACATGTCTTTGAAAAACTTGCTAGGTTCTCTCAGAGAGGGAACTTTCTTCACGATGTTTTCCTTCACCACGTCAGATATGTGATAATTCTGTTAGTAATGATTCGTACGTGGCAATACCATTTGTTCGAGACCCGGATTTGAACTTACTTCACTCGGTTTTCTAAGCGACCACCGCATAGTGGTATTTACTTTAATAAATTTCCCCGAAGGCTAGACTACATTTGATTTATTGGAAATGTTGATAATGTTTAATAAACTATTAATAGATTATGATAAAATTCGAAGTCTACAACCGAAAGGCAGCGATGTAAAACGATATGTTGTGTTATACAAATGTATCACTTATTTTCTAACATTTAGCATCAAACATCTAACAAAATATGGGCGTGCCCTAACTGTTTTGTTAGTTAAAACAAGCCAACACGTTATCCAAGGGGGACGGAAAACATCCCCGTGTTCGCCTACGGAGGAAGGGTAATTTCATTCGCTTGCTTCATCGTTGCTTGCGAACATTGAGGTTTCGTTTCGTATTTCCTTATTTGTCGGTTTTACTTAACTGTAGTGTATTGTTTGTAATTTAATAAGAATTGGAATAAAGACAATACGTTATTTTTCAAGATTTGGGAAGCTTCATTGTCAGATCACAAAAACAAAAATAAAAAACATAAAGCAAAAGGAGACGTTTCATTTTAGTGTTTAAAAGTTGCAGGAAACAAAAATGTTTTGCTAACATGTTAAGTTAACATGTTTTTGTCAGGTTGTTTTGTTATTTTTAAGAGCAGTGCTTTTTAAGATATTATCAAAATGATAATCACTCTACTCATATCTGTCAATAAAATATTTATAACTATTGAAACCATGCACCCCTTTTTTTAAAATCAAATAATTAATTTAAATTCATAAAAATTTATTTTCTATTTTTTAGTTTGGTTTTCTATAAAAAGCGTGTTTTTAGTTTTTTTAAACTATTATTTATTGAAATTATTTATTAAAATTGTGGGTAGGTAAAACTGTAACAAGTACCTTTGAGACATCTAAAACTTTATTCTCTCCCGTTACTATGTTTGCTCTACAACCTCAGAAACCAAAAATCGAAATAAATCCGCGACAAAATTCGAAAAGATACTTTCATTTATGGGCTTCAAATATATTAGGGATAATAGTATGTTTTTACACCACATAAACGTTAAGTAAGTGTTTCTGCTCTATAATCGTTTTACCTCTTGCTTCTATTTTTTTAAGTATTACTTATTAACTCTACCTTTCAACACAAGGAAGCCTGTAGTCTGGGTCGATAATCAAAACATCGCGGAAGATAACCGTGTAATTTTCGATTGTTACCAACAGAACTGACCCATATCGAAAGGCAAATCGCTTTACTATTACGCGTTGCTGTTGCATCTTCCAAATGAACTGGTTTTACAAAATGTACAGAGAAGAAACTGCATAGAGAGCTCTTGAGCATTCCCACTTAAATGAATTTGGACTAAGTTTACGTAAAAAACGGAACCCTTATGGATTCGTCATGTCTGTCTGTCTGTCCGTCTGTATGTCACAGTCACTTTTTTCCGAAACTATAAGAACTATACTGTTGAAACTTGGTAAGTAGATGAATTTCACATTTTTCAGATCAATTTCATTTGTATGTACTGATTGGTGTAGGATTTTATATTTGGTTTTTTTGTCGTGTTTGTGGAGTATTTATGTAAATTGAAAATATGTATCACTAACATTAATTTTTAACACCAAATAATATTTTTTAATAAATATATTTTGACCCCATACACAAACAAGTAAATTAAATTACGAAAAAATATACACTGTTCTATAATTAATTTAAAAGAAATAAAAATTATACACATATACGAGTAAGTCGTTTCACGTGTGCAATATAAACTAAAATTATACTAACTAATATTTATATAAGGTATTCATAAAAGTAAAGTGAAAAGTACTGCTAAGGTAATATTTTAAGTAATAAATCATATATTCGCATGTTAAACTAGATATATACAACTCGGTTACGTTTATGATCATCACGAAGTACATCGTAACGACTTTTATTGCAAATGCGGATGATGCCTCTAAGGAATAGAACAACAAAGTTTCATTACTGTATACGACCATCTATCTTTCTTTATGTAAAGATATTATTATTTAAAAGTGTAACGGAGTTTGTATATTCACTCAAAAATAAACAGTTTTTTTACATACATAGGTATTTATGAGCGGCTTATATTATGTTTATTCAATATTAAATTAACTTGTAAGAGGAATAAATTACTATAATTTAAGTTTTGCAAGAAAAAGTAAAAATGACTATATTTAATTTCAATTCAAATCACTTTATATAATAACATTCTAGCAATTACAGACTGACAGTAACTCATTGCTTAATCCAATGGGTCTAAGTGTATCAAAATTTCATAAGTTTCTCTGTAGGTATAACGTTAGTACAAAGATAACTACTTTAAAGGTGTGTAATCTCTTAAAAGGGTTAAATATAATGAAATGATGAAAGTTTGTGACGTAGTTCGTCATTTTAGAAGTAGATGTTCCAAAATTGGCCGTATGAAATGATATGACACGAGTCTAGACTTACCTATTTATCTAGACTTAGGATTACTCCACAAATACTTAAGATTAACATACAAAATGAAAATTTTACTCTACGATGATTATACTTTATCCTACAAAGGCAACTGTCGCTATGATGTATGAAGTCCCATTATAAATTTAGTTACGTGAATTAAGGTCTTGTCCTCTGTTATAATATTTTGGACAAAATTAGACACCATTGTCATGTTTCTGACAAGTTCATTATAATAATTTGTAATTGTTAAATTGTATTACTGGTCATATTCGTATATGTATAATGTATATATAATCATGAAAATTAGATTTCGTGCAATGTTTTTTGGATAGTTTTATTAAAAGAGTCATTTTTATCGATATTTATTTTATTTTATCGATATTCAGCTTCTGCTGAATATATATTATGTAGGTATATCACGAGAAACCCATCGGGCAGATAATCATAAATTTAATATTATTAGTGGTTATCCGGATCAACACATAGGATATTTTTTACCGAGGAATAACATCTAATCTCTATTAAAAGTAAACTAACTCTTAAAACGTACCTATGGTCGAATGCGAGTGGATCGAGGGCGAATCGCTAGATTATAAAATTGCCGATAATGATATAGTTATAGTAAGTTGTTTAATCCTCTTCGGACATATTTTAATAAGGTAAATATAAGTAATTCAGTATTCAGTACAATATACTTTGTCTTTTTTTATTTCTTTTTTTTTAAGAAGTTCACTCATAATGTACGTACGTTGATTTCTAATAAGAAAATGCAAAATAAGTATATACTCTGATAACATAAAAAGATGCATATCAAATTTTAAACTTACCTCGTTGTATCTCATACCCACTTAGTCAGAACTTAAAGCAATTTGTATAATTTTAAAATACATAAATGACTATTATTAAGTTACGCATTTCAAGAAAAAGTTGTTAAGTAAAACACAAAAATAACATAACGACCTCAAAAACTACATAACTGTTAAACTAACTCAAATATAAAATTACGAGACTTATTTGCATATCGTATACTAAACATCAATGAAAGTTCATTGATCTCGGTAAATCGCAAATTTCGTAACCGAAACTTGGACCATAATAAATACTTGTAAACGTAAAAAAATGAGGAGAATCAAGTTAAGGATGTTCCGGGATTACAAATACAGTGTGATAAATCGGTCTTGTCTCTAGAGAGGGAACGAAAGTGGAGTAATAGCCGGCGGGGCACGGCGGCCGGCACAAGCGAGCTAGTCTGTTACCGACTTTGGCCGACAAACCTCGTGTCACACGGAAAAACAATTTCGTTAAGGTTTTCGTGTATCGTGATGCTTCAAATTTAAAGATTTAAAGCGGCTTTTTTGGTAAGTAAATTATAATTGATTAATTTTTCATTTTTGATGCTAAAAATAAAGTATTTTTAATTATAGAGAAAAAACGCTTTTTTAATAACAATATGAATAATAAATAATAAAACGATAGACTCTTATCGTCTTTAACGTATTTTAACAAAAAATAAGCTTTCGAACTATGTTCCGACATTCGCAGAAACAATGCGCAGGTTATAGCAATATTAATTTCAACTGTTATAAGTATGATATTTCATATTTTTATAAAAGTTCGTCATTTAAATTTAATTCTATTTAAGGAAAATCTAAAAAAAATATACAGCTTTGAGGAGTTAAAATAAAATACTCCTTCAATTCAATTCAATTATTTCTTTTTTGAATTGAATTGAAGGAGTATTTTATTTTAACTCCTCAAAGCTGTGTATTTTTTTTTTAAATTTTCCTTAAATAGAATTAAATTTAAACTTTTATACATTTTTTGAAATGACACTATGGAATTTACTGTACATCTTAATGTACAGTAAATTCCATAAGGATTACATTAGGAAAGGATCTAAAGCTTCTGTAGATAGTATCTAGTTGAGTTCAGAGCTTATTTACTTTTCATTATTTTATTTATGTATTCGTATATACGTGTTATTTTTACTTCTTTGTATTAATTTTCTTTATATCACCCTCGCTCCGCTTGGGTTCCTCTCTAAGTACCTACATTTTAACAGTTAGTGTTTTAACATCTCTTAGAGACTATATATTTTCCCGTAGTAAAGAGTATCCTATAAGTTAACGAGGTTTGAGCAGCTATTATCATATAAAATTCATCGAAATCTGTTCAGTGGCTTTATCTTGATGCGATCACAGACAGATAGATAGGCAAAAAACATAAAAACTATGGATTCAGCATCTGCATCGACAAAATTTACTATTTCAATAAAATGAGCTTCAAAAATATTTAACGTTCAGTTTTATATGAATTTTATATATATAAATAAGGATCGGTAACAACTTACAACGCTACATTACAAATATTGTAAACATGTACAAACAAGTTTATTGACCTTACCCCAAAATATTTTTGAATATTAAAAATTCTAAATGATGATACACCTAAAAATATTTAAGCAATTACAACTAAGTGAATTACTTATTATTTAATACTATTCTTTAGCCTATAGGTACCTTTGTACCTAGTTAGATTACCTTTTGTTTGAAATTTAATTATTTTATTAATTTAATAATATGGGTCGTGGAAATAAGAGAATTATAAAGTTGTAGCTGTAATAAAGAGTATATTTATTACCTCATCCGAGTCTTTCTAGTGTCCTTAGAGAGCTTAAGCCTTCAATATCATTTCCCTTCAATGTAACTACTAGACGTGAAATAGTTCGATGCGAATAATTGCGAGAAATGTTTTTAGTACAGCATTTTAATAACAGTATGGTAATATCACATTGTATTTTCCTACTGGGAATAATATAGTATCTATAATTACTATTATTCTTATTTTATAAATGGAAATTTGGCAGAATGAATGGTTTTTACTCAATAAGGCCAGAATGGTTGAACGGGTCTGGATGAAATTAGCATAGAGGTAATCCGTAGATTACAGTCTGAAGAAAAAAATAGGTTACTTTTTATCTCAATAAAATATACGGTTCCGTGGGATAGAATTGTTTTATATTTTCGATAGGGTTGAACCAGGCGCGAAGTGGGGTTAGTCTCAGGTATTAAATAAATAATACTTTGTCCAACGTTGTCTAATGTTGCATAGACCTCCATTGATCAGTATCCGAAACTAGTATCGACCAGTATCGACGTTATTCAAATATTTCTCTCAAGATTTTTCGTTGTCATGTAAGCAAGTGATGAATGTATAAAAGATCAGATTCATCGAAGAAAATATCTTATTTACGACAGTCGTATTTAAACCTCCTGTCGAATTGGTTACTCCTTTATACCAAAATATGACATAGTACTTTATTTAATTATTTATATGTATTAATACATTTAGCCTTAGGCAAATGCTCTCAGCGGCAAATTAATGGAGGTTCCATTAATTTTATCAGGTTTTAATAAACATATTCTCTGTTTTTGGGAATCAAACTTCTATTTTACGGCGAAATAGGTCATACGTAGTACCGATGTAACATATCTGATATCACACAATACACTGTAATATGTTAGTCATCTTCTCATTACTATATATAAATACTAAAAGCCTATTTTCTAATTTCTAATTTCGATTTGGTACTTTTATAATAGGTTTTAAATAAGTAATTATATAAACTTTACAAATAAGCTACTTAGTGATTTAACTTTTATCATAGTTTTTAGGTATTTACATAATGTTATATTTTGTAAATTATGAATATTACAATTAAATGCATTTATTTATATAGGTTTAGATAAATTAATTAATCAGTATGTGAAATAAAGATTGCTCAAAACTATGAAAGATTATTAAAGAATGCTTTTCAAGCGAGACTTACTTCATTAAGCTTCATAACATCACACCAGGATTATAAGCTTTCATTCGAGCTGGATTCGTAATCTCGACCTAGTACGTGTCTCGCCACAACCCACAAGTTTTCATGTAAACCGCATTAGCTTCTTAGAGAACATTTTACTTTCTTGAATGAATATTTGGCATACTTATTATAGAAGAAATAATTTATTTGGATTTTTAATTGGCTGTATAAACATAGAGCTTTAAACAATTCGTATTTAGCGCTACGTAACAGGCGTAATAAAGTAACTTATAGAATTACACTTAATACTTTCTTAGATTTACGCGAATATTCGACATTATAAATGAAACTACCTTTTCGGATTTTGTCGCGGATTTATTTTGATTTTTAGTTCCCGACGTTTCTTAATATTAACAACAACGACGTTGATTAATAAATTTTTCATACTCCCTGATGCTACAACATTAGTTGTTTTAGACTTTAGTTGTGGTGGCCTATAGAATGAAATGATAACAAATATACACAAGCAAAAAAAAAAAAAACAACGAAAACCAAAAACCCTTAATAAGAAAATCTGTATATAAATAAAAGCAATTGGTATTTAAGGTGCTAAATTTTTGCAAAAATTTTGCAGAAGCCACCACATAAAAATATAGGCATTTTCACTTAATAAAGGTTAGGCAAATTAATAGAGCTATGATTATATAAAGCTCTTTAAAGATGGTAATTTCATATTCACAAAAGCCTGGTTTTGCGCTTAAATAATGAGATAAAACGTATTTATGGCCAAACTTTGGCATAAAATTAGCGATTGTAGTTTAGAAATTCGAAAATTGTTTAGTGTTGTGCCAACATAAATTTTTACTAATTCTACGTATTCTGATGATTTACAATGTATGTGTTCTAATGATAGAAATTTAACTGCAATTATAAAATGTATATATAAGAAGTTTCTGTTCCTATATTTATATTGATAACTCTATATCTCTTCATTAGCTATTAAGTTAAAAAATAGCAAAGTGCGTTGACAAAAAGGTTATGAAGCCTTATCAGACTTTGCCTATAGATTTCGAATATGTATACTAAAAAGGACTTATAACAAGAATATATTAAGTGAGTTTCTTGTTTTGACAACGTTAATTAAGTTTGATTTAGTCTATTGAATTAAGAATGGTTTCGATGTTTGTAACTAATTATATACTTTGCTTTAATAATACTCATTCATTAATCGATCGGGCGATTGTCTGAGAGTAATATAAATGTGATTGTATGAATTAAAACCAAGAACGCTTTCACGATTCACGAAGAAAAGGCAATAAAATGTACAAGTGGGACTTTTTTGAAACGGACAATGGCGATGATATTTATGGTTATTAAAACATTTATATTGGAATTCCACACACCTTTTCTGTGAGAGATTTTATGTAACAATATTTAAAAAACTCTTCGTAGCCATTTTGTACTATAATATTACCACCACAACTCTTTACTTCTAAAGTTAAATACACTTTATAGAAGAATTAAGTAATTTTTAACGTTTTTATGTTCAATACTTAGAGATACAGATGTATTGGAGAGAAATGCTGTAAAATTATAGAGCTATTTTTTGATAAACAAAAATGAGGCAATATTTTTCACATCCGCACATATTACTAGATTCATATATTCTATTCTAGATTGTAACCGATTTCTTTTGATTGCACAATTTTAGAACAAACAAAACTTCCTTGTAGCTTTATAGGCTAGTAGCTGCATTGCAGGTCATATAAAAATTAGGTCAGCAACGCTTTCGGAGTTGTCAAGTCTCCAATAATGTTGTAGTTTTGTTGGGACGTATTTATGATCTGATACTATTTGTATTATACTTATTTTTATGTTTTAGCTTTTACATTAAAATGTGTACCGCGATTTTACACAGTATTATCTAATATATAAAAACCTCGTGTCACAGTGTTTGTTATCAAACTCTTCTGAAACGGCTTGGCCGATGTTTATGAAATTTTTATAGTATATTTGGTAGGCTATTTTTATTTCCCTAGGTGTTAAGGGTGTCCCTCCCCAGATTTTTGATTTTTATTTTTTGAGCAAATATTTATTTCTTTATGATTTGGCATCATAAAGTACTTGTAGTAATCTTAAATTTTCAACCTTCTACCACCAACTGCTATATTTAATTAGCAATTAGAATACGGGCGAATCCACGGGAATTGTTTTAGAATAAAAATTTGATATAGGAGTTAGAGAAGTAAAAGAGGAGTGAAATAAAACTCTTAACTTTTGCATGAAAATAACCTCTGTTGAATTGCAATAATTGGATGTTATTATCGCGCTAATCTTTTCGTCTCTGAAGTACTTAAATACCTACTTTTCAGTACTTAAATACTTCAATCGTAATTACGAAACATTTCATCTCAGTTTAATTTATTAAAACGATAAATAGGGTTGATAAAATTAGCTACATTAATTTTTTATTAAATATGTACGAATTGTTTTATGTTAAGTAGTAGACTTAGGTTTAGTGATTTATATTAAAAAAATATAAATAATATTAAAGTCAAAAAGCTCTTTTGCGTAACTTTTATTATTTTCAAATAAATATTCGATATTGTAACAGGTAGAGCTTTAAACATTTTTTTCGCAAACGTTTCAAGCATTTTTGGGGTCAAACGCTTCAAATCCGTTTTATTCTGAAACTAACGTTAGAGAATCAATATTGGAACACGTATGCAATAATTAAAACAGAAGATTGATTGAGGTAGTGCCAAGGCACAGACAGTAATGGACATGTGTATACAGTACGAATGCGAATTTCGTTCTTCAGTAATGTCAATAATGTCTATTTGTATTTGAAAATCTTGACTTTGTTGTATGTTTATTGCCATTTAGAGAAATAGAAAATAAATAATAATTATGTTAGGAGATTAACCATAGCATATAGCACTATCTAGTTTTATGGTAAGCTAGAGGCTTGTGGCATCTTTAGATGCCAGATCGTTGATACACTACACAAACTAAAAAAAAATTTAAAAACATAATGTTCTCCGACCGATTCCGGCCATGGCGGTCAATTTTATTGAGACTGGCCAACTGCGCAGGAGATATTATAATGCACAAGTGTACGCGCAGTCCATTTCAGCAGAGATTCCTACCACTCTCATACTCCGGTGGGACGACTACTCGACACGACCAGTAAGAGCTAAGGCGCAGGACCGACAGCTTTACGTGCTCTACGAGGCACGGTGGTGACACACCGCTAGCTTCCCAACTCCAGGCTGTTATTGAGGCTTACTAAACAGAAATACTCAATAATTAAACTTGGCCCGACCAGGGACTTGACCCCAGGACCTCTCGATGTATGACCGTACATGTACCCATTACTGAAGTACAAACATTTGTGCTCAACAAATGATTGCCCCCAGCTGGACTAGAACCCGCAACCGCTGGCACAGCGAGAAGAGCGAGTAATGACAATCTGAGCCAACGTGTCGTTAATCATTACAATTTTATCTGTTATCTTCCAATTATTTTGTTGCTATAATTTAAATGCACTGCCAAACGTTTACGTTATGGGTGCATTTTTATACATAATTTTTTGACTTATCTATTAAATACATTAATTTCGATGATGCTTTTAAATCTTCTGTGAGTGTTAGAATGGCTATGCTAATCTTATATTATTCATCTATATTTTACGTCAAATGAAAGTAAAAAGAAACCTAAAGATTTTAATAGAAGCTCTATTAGATATTATTGTAAAACACTATACGGCGTGCACTCGTAACATTACCAGCCACTAAACTTCATAATACTCGGCAGATGTATAATATTATTTGTTCGTCTCTGGTGTAACGTTTCAAGTTAAATTGCAAACAGTAAAACTGCCATAAAGCGGTTTGTCTGGTTCCGATCTGGAAGAAGAATATGTATTTTTTATTTCTACAGGGCATAACGTGTTTACAGAGTAATTGCGGGAACTTGATATACTTATGTTTAACTATAGCTTATATTACATATTATATCATGTCCATGACAAACAATATTATAGATGAAAAATCGTAACGAAGGTGTGTTAACCACGGAATAGAAAAAACAGTAACTTCAATACTTGTACATGCTTTATTAAAATTATACTTTTGCTTAATTTATGCCAAAAAGGTATGCTAGAAGTGATTTAGAACGGTTTATTTGACAGTGTATTGTGTAAGCTTAATTCCATGTATAAAAATATACTTCCTTTGTAAAAATGATATCAACAATACAAACAAAAGTATTTGCTTGTTAATTTTAACAAAAGTTTTGGAATAGTTTGTTAATATTACAGCAACAATAAATTGCTCAAAATAAATAGGATAGTTGCAAATAAAATACCTTTGCAATATTCCAAAGCGGTGACCGTTATTGTAGCGTAATGAACATATTTATGTATCGAAATGACATTATGGGTCCAATCTATTCTTATTTGATTTTAATTTTCAATCGTACCATTTTTTATTTTTTTATAGAGTTATTTAACTTAAATACCGGTTAAGTCTTAATTATTTTAAGCCACAAAGGCTTAATAGAAGCATTATTTATGGTATTTGTACAATAATCACTACAAAAGCGAGAGTGTGAGTTTTGTGGTGGGCCCATACCGTTTTTTCTCACCTATAAATCATAGCGTATAAAAGCTATAATAGCTCAATATTCACCTCAGTAATTGTATTTCAGCAAACATATTTATATTTCCATTTTTCCTTCACCGAAAAAAAAACAATGGACTTTCGTTACGGAACCCCAAACGCAGAAAGCAATCATCAGAACAGTTCGGTTCAATAATCGCAGTAATCGAATCACGTGGGCTTTTTTAAGCTTTTTCGTCCAACTTAAATACTACGAAGAAATTCTGATTTTTTTCCGATTAAAAAAATATTTTAAGAAAAGTAACTTTTACTGATCTCCATATCTACTTTATGATACACGAACACTGACGAGTTTATTTTGGAAATTCGCGAGAAGACATTAAAATATGATTAAGGGCAAACTTTTATATCAATGAAAGCAATCTTTGTACGGGAGACAATAATGGCCTATAACAGAGACAATAACGTGGTTTGAATTTTACTCAACACGCGAAAACATAATAATTTTAAGCAACTCCCTCGTGTATTATGAACGTTATTATTAACTTCAATTTTAATGTATAATGTTCTACAAGTTAAAGTAAAATTTATATATTAGATAGTAACATTTATATAAAAAAGTATTATCAATTTCTGCGGCCCCGCCCGCGCAGGATGAAAATTTTGGGTTATAAGAAATGCCAAATTAAAAAAAAAGTGAATGATAAAAATTTGTTTTAATAATAAAAAATAATAATATTTGAAGAGTACCACCCTTACTCACTTAGGGGAATAAAAATGAGTCTATTCTCAGACCTACTAAATATACACAAAAAATATCATAAATATCGGTCAAGCCGTTTCGGAGGAGTTCGATGACAAACACTGTGACACGAGGATTTTTATATATTAGAGATAATGTTAAGAAAAGCTTAACATTTATTGAACTTGTTGCAATGTAAATTGACATAATTTTTTTCTGGGCTATAGACGTTAGTAATCATCATATTAAGTAATAATCTTCTTAATCATGATAGAAATGATTTGCACCAGAAAAAAATCACAGGATCTGCATTTGAATCCGCATCACTCGGTTAGCCAAGCGAGCGCATTACCACTGGGCTACCATTGCCTGTTACAACATACAAGTATATAATGTAATAAAGGTTAGTTTTTTTGGTTTAAATGTAATAATATTACTTTATTCGCTAAGACGTGAATAACACTCGAGCCTAACGTATCTTTAGCACTTCGAAGTTAGTATAAATGGTATAAGAACTTGTCCTACCTTATAGAGTGTATTACCTTAACTTTTCTTAAGACTTACTTAAAAAGCATCAAGTTTTGCTTTTATTTTGTTGTAAGTCGGAGTTTTTGTCTCGGTCCCGTTGACTTAACTCAGTGAAGTTTAACGATAGCTTAACTGTAATGGGACGAAATATAGGTACCCATTTAAATATTTACAAGGAAATGGTGCGGATGTTTTAGGATAAGGACAAAGATATTTAAAAAGAAATAGTTCTTTTGGTTTATTTAAACCAATTTGTGTACGTAATGTTTGTGCTCGTTTACATTATTATCATTGTAGATACGAAATTATTTAGTGACGCAGTAATTATAATGGCTATCTATATCAAGAAACGTAATATTTGTTGACTAGACGGGTATTTTTTTCTGATTTGCAAAGTGTGATACTAGAGACCTCTAATGAGCGTCGCATTGCACTCTCGCAATGTTTTCAGCATACCGTATTATATGTAGAGCGAAACTATATAATAACACAAACCTGTATATTATTTGATACTTATATAATATACATATAGAAAAATTCTAGGCCGAATCTATAGTGAATATTTCTAGGATAATCTTATTGAAGCCATTATTATCGCTAAAGAGTCAAATCCATAGTACCTATAAATTGTTTAAAGAATTTTTGTCTGTTTGTCTGGAGAGTTTTTTTATGAAATTTGGTATAATAATAGCTGGTTACCGCGTCAATATACAGGATTTTTTTAGTAATGGAAAATATTTAAACTTTGAGAATCGTTCGCTAAAACGTGCCAAGAGTTTTCGTAAATTTCTATTCTATTTATACCTACTTAGTTCACAAACACTGTCAGATTTTAAATGTTAAGATCATAATAATAACGTTAGAACTTCTCAAGCAGAACTTTTCACAGAACATTTCGAAATGACAGTTGTCATTCTCGTTAACAAATTACCCAGGAATAGACAAAGTAATTTTTACAATGCTCATCAGGTACGATGTCGGGGACGCTGTTATTCCTGTATTCAATGCACAATTTATATTAAGAATACCTATAAGTAGAATAATACTATATAATGTAACCTTTTTTACTGTTTCAATAATAATGAAAAGTATTGTTTTATAATTATAGTATTAATATTTGTACTCACGTCAATAATTAATATTCAAACATAAATCAAGGCTGTTTCGATTTAAGTTAATCTTCCCTAATTATATGATCTTTGATACTTTTTCAATTTTATTAAATTTCTCAAACTTTTTCTTAAGTAAAATATTTTATCAATAGTTATTTGTTTGGGGATTGAGATAAAAAATATTATAATTTATTATGCTAGGAACAAGCTTTAGCGTAAATATTAAGGTACTTTCTAAGTAACAAGGAAACGAAAATGGTCTAAGGCAGTTAAATTTTATACTCAGTACTAAACTTTATAATCGTAAACGAAATTTTATGATAATATTATTTCGGTAATGTTTAATATTTAGCAAAGTTTATTTCTTATTAAAAAGTACTAAAGATATTTGTTAGAAGCAGAAAAGTAAAATGTTTAATTTGTATATTGGTATAATAAACAGGTATTCATCTTGTACTACTTACCACTTTATTGCCTCGGTGGTGTAGCGGCTAGCGTGTACGGTCGTGGTCGGTCCTGGGTTTGAGTCCCGGGTCGGGCCAAGTTTAGTTATTGAGTCTTTCTGTTTCATAAGCCTCAGTAACAGCCCGGAGTTGGGAAGTCAGCGGTGTTTCACCCCCGTGCCTCGAAAAGCACGTAAAGCCATCGGTCCTGCGCCTTAACTCTCACTGGTCGTGTCGAACATTCACCGGAATATGAGAGTGATAAGGAACAGAGAGTGCACTTGTGTTTGCGCGTACACTCGTACACTATAATATCTCCCGCTTGACTAGTCTCGATGAGATTGGCCCCTGTGGCCGTAATCCGTCGGTAGGACGTTACTTACTACCAACAGAAACTTTTCGTGATCGATTTAAAAACAGTACTGGTGTTACTAACGTATAAAGTAGTTGAAACGGGTACAAAAATAAGCGTAACTTAATAGTGGGTGTTCTACCCTTATCTTTTAAAATATTTATATTTCTATAACATTTCAATAAATGTAAATCATAAAAAAATCAAGGTAAATAATTGAAGTAAGTGGTTATTATAATTGATATTATAACAAAACTCACTTTATAGGCGGCGGTAACGCGATCTTCATGGGCGAAACATTTCTGAAGGAAAGGAACCTAGCGAGATTTCAAAAGACATGCGAAGTCCGCCAACCCGCACTTGGCGTGGTGGACTATGGCTTTATCCCGTTTTTACTAAAGGGAGGCCCGTGCCCAGCAGTGGGACTTAAAAAAAGGGCTGAGCACATACATACATACATACATACATACATACATACATACATACATACATACATACATACATACATACGTACATACATACATACATACATACATACATACATACATACATACATACATACATACATACATACATACATACATACACTATAGAATACTATTTTTTTTATTTGTATGTACATTGTAGGTACATATATGACTTATAATAATATGTATTTTACTTTGTTTTGCTTAGGGTTCCCTTTATACACGCATAATTCTGTCACTTCATTAAACAAGTTATGACTGCTAAGACAAATGAGGGAACGTTTGTAACGTCTGATAAAAGCGACTTTAATGTGTACATTTACGAGTATTATGTATTTAGCCATTTGCTTGTGTTATTAGGTTTACTAATTGCGGCTGTAGATATTTTCACTAATTTTAAGTTCAAGGCATTATGGAAATTAGTTAACTTTCATTTTAATTATAATTTATACAAGTTTTTCAGATAATATTACCATAAGTGTTATTATAAGTTTTTTCAGATATATTTACTGTCTATCTACTTTTTTTTCTGTTTTCTTTACAAATACCAACATGCATTTTTTCATATTGGAAGATGGCGTACAAAACTTCATCGAAATAGTCCCAGTGGTTTTTTGTGATGCGTTTCCAGGCAGATAGATATAAATCTAAAAAATATAGGTAAGGCTTCAGTATCTATAATAAAGACAACTTTAATAAGATTTTCCAAAAACAAATTTAATTTACAGATTCGAATTACTTAAAATTTTATTATGATTACGAATTTACCCTCAGTTCACTCGGGTTTTATAATAAGCAAGGAATAAAATAATTAACGCAGTTAGATTTTTCTAATGAACGAATAATATCTTCCTAAACGATTTTCAGTCTCAATGGCTATTCTCATCCAGATTAGCCGTTACGCACATATTTATCCACTAAAATATGCGTGTGCAAACACAGCAGCATTCTTTAAACCATCTTGAACTTTCCAACTTCTAGTTGTTCAGAATTTTTTAAGAGAAGTCAATAATACTTTAATATTGTGGTTACGAGGAATCCTCGCTATAATTGTTCGTATAGTAAAAGAATGACCCTTCGAACGTACGTGACTAGAACTATTGAAACCAATTCCATTTATCAGTTTGCTTTCAAAGAGCTTTAGATTGTCTTTACTGTAATAGATTATTTGTGGCAAACTATAATGGCTTATTTGTCTAAGTATAATAGGTATCTTAAAAATATTGAAAATATGGAAATGACATACCGTATTCTACTTATCTGTAGAAATAATATATTTTTTATATTAAAACTAGCAATTCCGGCGGCTTCGCCCGAAGGATGAAAATTTAGGTTTATAAGAATTTTTGATGCCCAATCATAAAAAAGTAAAAATTAAAGATTTGGTCTAAACATAAAAAAAAAAAACAAAATATCTGGAGATTGCCACCCTTATCACCTAAATTAGTCTACGACCTATTCTCAGACCTACAAACACAGTGACACGAGATTTTTATATATTAAACATGAACAAAGTCCGTAATATAGTACAGATATATATTATCTCTATTTCAGTACTGGGTCGAGAATAATTATGTTTAATATCCTTCATAAATGCGGCTCTTGCTATTAAATGAATAGCGACCTGCATATTGTACCTCAAGGTGAAATCTTCAGTTAAAAGCTTTCACAATATTTACTTTTTTAGTTTATCTTCGTCATTAGGAATAATAACCACATTTATTTATTTAATTCCATAATGGTATGATAAATTCTTATATAATATTTTTTATTTGCTGTAATATAATAGTATTAATATACTAACTACTTAGGTGGTAAAGTGGCTAGCATGTACGACCATGCATCGAAAGGTCCTAGGTTCGAGTCTCCGGTCTCCGGACCAAGTTAGTTATTGAGTTTTCATGTTTAGTAAGCCTCAGTAAGAGTGTCCTTGTATCTGCGTGTACACTTATGCACTATAATGTCTCTGCACATTTGGCTAGTCTCAATGATATTGGCCACCATTGTCAAATCCGGTCTGAGAATATTATTATTTTTATTATCATAGCAAACACTACTGTGTATAGTGTACTTCATTATAAAAAAATAAATAAAAATATTACAATCAATGTGATATGCGTAGATTACAATAGAAAAATTGAAAACAAATGAAAATCCCATCAAGTCATAAATATAACTTACCCAAAAACCTCATTCATATTTTTCTTAGTATATATGCTGTACATAGGAATATTTGTACATATAATTTGAGTAACGGCGTCTGAAATATGAACTGAGTTTTAGGGCGTAGTGAAAAACTTAGTAGTTTACTTTAGCCATCTCGTCATATTTTATTCGTGTTTCCATGGTTAGGTATTCACAGTTTTTACAAGGAAAGTATTTTTTCCTCTTAAAATTATTCATAAGCAAAAAATTGTTTGCAAAAATTAAGTAGAGCACTTTTATAAAAGTCTGATTTCTCTGTAAATATGAGGTTTCCTCAGTAGTTAAGCAAAAGTATGAGAATTTTGTTTTATTATTCTCTCAAGGGAACACAGGATAATATTAAGGTAATGGGAGTGTTTCATTCGCTAATGCTGTGTCTTATAACTAATATTTTAGGTAGAATTCTTAAATAAGTGAATGAATGAATAGGCGAGTAATCCAGATTTCGGATTAAGTGTTTCAATGCCGTTTTGATAAGTAAGTAAGTAAATTATTTTTTGTATTCTTAAATTTTGAGTTTCTATGCCCGTAAAAGTTGGCTTTTTGTTATAGACTGACATACATACACATTATGAGTACTTATTATTCATACACTTTATTTCTCATTTATCTAGTCTGGTTATGGTTCATCACATCAACACATAAGTTATGAAAAATCTCTACTTCTGTTATTTTTGCTGAAGATACTCGAGAAATAACCATGGGCTTTATTTTTATATCATATATAGTTTTTACATATTTAATTCATATGTATGTAACAATATAACATGAATTTATGTAAAAACTTGACATTTGATATCTTGAGTTGAATACAAACAAAATTAGTTGTTCAGAATAAGTGTTAAGTTAAAGAAAGGTTAAGCCGTGAGTTGGATTCGCGTTCACGAGAGTTTCTTCATTATAAGATTGAAATGCACTCGAACAGTTTTCAGTAAATTTAAAAGTTAATAATCAGAACATTTTTGTATAACTATGTATGACTATTTACTCGTAGGTATGCCGCTACTTGTCCTCCCTCGACACTAGACCGGATATTATTGTCTTTACCCTTTCTTATGCAGAAAACTTGGTTAATTATGAAACTAGGCGGCTTGTCTATAGAACGCAAGACGGTCATTAGGACAGGCGGGATTCATTATAATACTAACGTTTTAACACTCAGAGATAGTTTAGATTGCTTCTTTTGTTTGATAACATGGTATACTTTTAAACAAAAAATTATAACAATTCTAACAATATTTTTAGTGTTCAAAATGAAATAAATGAAATGTGAATGTAATACGTATTATTAAGTTGTGTTTTTTAAAAAAAATATTACGAACTTTAATGTCTATTTACAAGTACATGTGCTGCTACTTATCATTGATTATAATCATTTTCATGTGTATATTGTATGTATTGTTATGAGTTATTTCAATAGTTTACAAAATAAATGTACATTATAAATTCGTATGTACGTAATAAATTCACGCGTACGAAACTTGGCATCCTAGCGCATACTTCATTAAAAGTTGCTTAGGTAAACCCTCTTTAACCTGTAATTCCTCTAGAACAACTTTGTTGAAGCCGGTCTTTTCGACGGCAAGAATACCGACAAACGCTCTCAGCAGTATAAAGTTATTAAGCCGACAAATTATCCTAGATGTCTGTTATACGCGCCGAATAATTTGTATCTCGTAACGCTTGATACGAGTCAAAGCTAGCAATTCTTGAAGATCAGGCCTAAGGGGAAATGTAGGATGCAATCATTCACCATTTAACTCCACAACTTACTTATTCGCTGTAGTTAAAGATGAATCGGAAGGCTAATCGACTTTAAATAATAGTGTCTTATAAATACTCTGGCAAATTTAAGTTACAATTTAAAACAAAATTTTACAGACAGATGTTTATAAAAAATATAATATTATCTCTATACTAGTTGTATAATATACGACACATTTGAATCAGTTGGTAGTGACCCTACTTTCTGCGCCAGCGGTCGCGGGTTCGAGTCCCGCTGGGGGCATTCATTTGCTGAGCACGAATGTTTGTATTCCAGTCATGGGTGTTAATATTTATAATATGTCTGTATTTAAAATTGATATGTGTAGTATATCAACTATCTGGTATCCGCAACACAAACTGATGGCGCTGTTGTAATAATGTCCCAACATATTCATTTATTTTTTTATTAATATGATATCTAATTCAGGGGGGTGTAGAAAGCTTATCATGTATAAATTAAAATAAATAATAATGCGTGTTTTATTATAATAAAAAATGTGGACATAAAAGTATTTTTTATAGTTCTTAGAGACTTCACTGGAAAAAATGAGATCCCTGTCCTATAGATAGCTCTGACATAAAAAAGTGTAAATAAACTATTATATAAATGATTTTAATTAAACAATCCTAATTTTAGTCTTGTAAGAGCTTATTTAAACAACCTTACGTTCTACGCTCCTATTATAATATCAATATGTATCTAATAATCAAATGCCTCGTTAGAAGATATTACAGTAATGTTGGACTCTTAATGGGCCAATTTATGTCCAGTACTCTTATTTCTCTGAGAAGCCTTGCTTCTAAATGAAGCCCATTTCACGGGCTTTTAGTGAGTAATATCCTTTATAAGATACGTCGACGTCTTATATAATATCCAGGGGTTAACGTCATGATAGAAGATTTTTATGACTTAGAAAGATTATTCTGATATACGTTTCATTTATATTTTGATACAGTTGTATCGAAGCGTAGCGAGTTCGCTATTCACCCTCGCTTCGGTCGGGAACGAATCCGACCGTAGGTAGGCTGTTTCATTTTTTTTGAGTGAAAGCCTAATACTTTTTCAAAAATAAAAGTAACCTTAGTTATTTATAATATCAGCTACTTGCTAGTGAAAGTCCCGACAAAGGATCTGTTCAACCGTATCAGAGATTAGCGGGAACAAACCGACAGACAGACATTGTTTTTCTACATAAATAGAAAACTAAAATAGTGTACACTTGCCTAAATTTTAAATAGGTACTATTTTTAAGTAATTTATCTTAATTAATATAATATTATTCTTTTGTACGTTTTATTTATTCTAGGTTAAATAAACGGCATATTTTTATATCGAATAATTTTAACGAAATAGTCAAAAATTAAATATTTTATTAAGACTTCAAGTTGAACATCCAGTAACAAGTGTTTCTTGGACTGAAATAACAAAGGCCGATCATGTTTAAAGGAGCAGTAAATAAATTAGTAAGATAATTACTAAATACTGGCGACTAACCCTTGCTTAACTTGGGCGCGTCGCTTGAATAAAAGGGGGGAAAATGAAAAAAATTAAAGGTTTTCTCACACTCGCCTGCTCACAATCGCATCAATAATCAATAATTTAGGAACTCTTATAGCACAATAGTACGGATAATCATTTTTTTTTGTTAAGATACATTAGTTAATAAGAAAAGAATAATATAAAAAAGACAAACTGACAGTAATGGAATCGATGTCTCATTGTATGTATATAGATTACAATGTTCATTACTACACAGTTTTGATATAACTCTGGCAGAGCACAGCATTCTCCGAGTATATTTTCCCTCTGCAAAAGCAATCGATGAGTCTCGAGTTCCGTCGCTCTAAATCGCCCGCGGCCGCAATTTGTATCCCTCCACTGCCATAACATTGAACCTAGATAACATCTAACAATACTATAACAACGACGGTAAAAGACATTGTTTTATATAATAAAAATATTGATGCTTAGTTTTATCTATAAACTGTACAATGTCAAGTACGAAATACTAAAATAACCATAAAAAAAGTGCATCAGATGTAAGACGATCGAAAAATCGGAGATATATATGGGTTACTATTAATTGCAAATGTAAGTATTTTCATTGGAATTCCGTAAGAGTCTGAAAAATTTCCGCCATGGCGGCCAATCCCATTAGAGTAGCCATTTTGCAGAAGATATTCTAGAGCATAAGTATACGCGCAGATGGCAGACAAGTGCACTTTCTATTCCTTTCATTTTCAAGGTTCGGATGATACTTGGACATGACTTCAGAAATATTAACATTATCATATCTTACTAAATATAAATAAAATATAAAGACTTTGTTTTCATTTGTAATTTAAATTGATCCTAAACGTATAAGTTATTCATTTTTGGCATTTATAAAAATAATATGTGAATTGTAGATACATACTATATTAGAATTTTTTTAATTTTGTTGAAATTAAAAAAAAAAACTATGAATCTAAACTACAAAATTAGTATATAAAACTTCAACTAAATTGCTCTACATTTGACGTACAACATATTTTTTATAAATTTTCGTTATCAATTTAAAATATTACGTTTATTAATTTAAACGTTATACGCTACAAGCTTTAAACGTTGGCTCGTATATTTAATCCTAAACCGTCCGCTTTTCCCAAAGGCAACTTTTATGTGATAAAAGAAATAAAAGGTAACTTTAAACCGAATTACGAATACAAATGCGGAGAGCCTTAAAAAGGTATATGTACGCAATATAATTTTGAATTATTAAATTATATGCCAAAAAATACTGTAAAAAATCCGGATAATTAAAGACAGGGACAGACTTACCGCTTACTATAAAATACGAAAGTTCAACAGGATATTAAGCCCTTAAGCTAATGTTTTTCGAACACAAACTCCATGCTTGTTACATAATATGATGTATTTGAGAAAACGTACTTCATAAAATTAATGAAAAGATCGTAAATTAATTTTTAATTATGTATACATTTTTGATTAATGGAAAAAAGAAAATTTAATTTAATTTACGTAGATTTCCATTGAAAATCAAATAACAGAGGTTTCCACGAAGCAATTTCCTGCGTCTGGGAAGAAGCGTCCTTACTAAATAATTTACGTTTTTAATATTATAGCAATACATATTCTTGGTATATCTATATACTATACAATAAGTAAATATGTATAATATTCAACCTCTGTGCATTATATGTTTTCAGCCCTTTTTAAACGTCCCACTGATGGGCCTACTTTCTTTTCGTTTAAAAATAAAAAAAAATCATATACTACACTAATAATACATTACATTTTTTATGTCTGGTCATGTTGATAAAGTTTACCATTTAATTACAAAAGAGAGCTCTGCTAAAATTAAAAAATAATAAATTTTGATATTGTTACCGCACTCCATTTTTGGGTACGCTATAATTAATTAATATAGATGGAATGTTAACGCGAAACAGGTAATTTTACCAACTACGAGCGAATTTTCATAAGAATATGCTTAACTATACTACTTATGCATGATGTTAGATTTCGTTTTTATTATATTTTTATTCTTTGTTTAAAATGTACGTCAGTTATCTAATTTTCCTCTACCTTCTAAGTGCCGAATTAATATGCAAATAGAATTTACAGCTATCTACCGTTAGTATGCAAAGAAATACGCTAAAAGACTTGAACTTGACAAACAGCTCTAAGCGACATTCTTATGTAATATTCTTAGTTGGTGCTAGAATCTTAAACGTTTACTTAATGGCTGAGTTCACCCGTTAGCTGACTTTACATAATTTTGTTTTAAAAAGCGTTACTATATATTCGTTTTTGTGGATGATCTTTTTCTCTTAAATCTCTAAAAAATATGTCTCTATAAAATATATATAATACAATATTTATCATGGCGTGTGTATGCATGACGAACGAATGCGAAGTGCCAAGTGTCGCAGGTCTTTTGTAATACCTGTTCACAATATTTTTGCTCTGCTAGCTAATATTTTCTGTAAACTAAGTGATTTTTCAAATTATATCTTATTTTAAAACATACCTGGAGTGGACCATTGAGTTCATTATATAATAGAAGAAGGAATAACGGATATTCCTTTTACGTACGTATATTAAGCCACATTCATTTATCAAGCCCTATTAAAATCCCAATTCTCAAATGTAATAAAAATGAAAGCAAAGTAAAATTAAAAATTAAGAAAAAAATACGTTTGCTTAAGCTGAAATTTCTTCCATAAGCAAACTTTTTAATAGCATCCCTGCAGTGATTCCTACAGGCTCTTTGATCTGTGTCCAGAGCGATATTCTGCAGCTTACAAAGTTACGTACTAACTGGGTTCAGCTTAAGTAATGGTTGTCCCATTAAAGTCATAAAATCATGTAACATTTTTATACATAGTAAAATAACGAAAACTTAACTTAAACGGAAATATATAAAATTTATTTAAATATATGTGCGTGTTTATGTTTGTCGTATTATTTAACAGAGACTAGTTACTTTTTAAGTGCCTTGATTACTTTTAAGAAAAAAAAGAAAAGTTCCAGTCCCCTTTTGACAAGTAGGAACATACAAAACGTATGTTCTAAGAGTTAGTACCTATATATTTCCCAGTGACAAAATAATATGTTCCCGCGGTAAAAAGTACCTATCGTAAATGTTTACGCGCTATTGCCCTTCAAAATATTAAACACGTACCATAACATTTTAGCCATTTTAGCAAAATCTGTCCAATTCGGTTTTTAAATCGGTTTCCTTGGAATATGTGCATAAATAGAAAGACAAAATTTCCAAGAACTACGATTTCAGTCACTGTATCAATTACTCAGATAGGATTTTATTATATGATTCTAACCACGTAATTTATCGTTTGACTGTTCCGTTTCAATATATCGATTGCTATTGTAGATCGCATAGATAAGAACAGCTTATATAATTTAAATCGGATACGGAACGGATACACTTACTGGATAAAAAGTATTTTCCGTTAGCAATACCATATTTGAATAAATGTAAGATTGTAATGTAATAATATAGTCAAGGGCCCATTTTATTTAAGTAATATTGTATTTCACGTAAAATAGTACGTACTACTAAGTAGTACGTACATATTCGGCCAATGTATCAATAATAATAATGTCCCAACCGATTACGGCCACGGCGGCCAATCTCATTGAGACTAGCCAACTTCGCGGGAGATATTATAGTGCACGAATGTACGCGCAAACACAAGTGCACTCTCTGCTCTTTATCACTCATATTCCGGTGGGACGAATGCTCGACACAACCAGTGAGAGTTAAGGACCGACGGCTTTACGTGCTCTACGAGGTACGGGGGTGAAATACCGCAAACTTCCCAACTCCAGGCTGTTACTGAGGCTTATGAAACAGAAAGAATCAATAACTAAACTTGGCCCGATCCGAGACTCGAACCCAGAACCTCTTGGTGTGCGACAGTACATGCTAGCCGCCACTACACCATCGAGGCAGTTCAAGAGTTCAATAGCGTTTTCCAAAAAAAATATTGAATGTACAGCTTAACCCAATTTGACTTTTATTAGAAATATAACGTATAGATGAAAATAAAATACCACCCAGTAAGCATATGGAACGTTACTTCATATCTGCTAATAGAAAATCAATCAAACATTCTGTTTCACTGAATAATTGTGGTCAGCCCTAGACAGAAGTTGTTTGCGGTTGCTCTTCGATATAACTGGTATATCGTTTAAAGACCTTTTCAGCGATGAACAGTCGGTATCGTGACTTAAAGCAAATTAATTGCTTCGGAAAATACGATGGATTTACCACAAGAGTGGTTGTGTAGCAATTTGTGAGGAAAAATATTTTAATATTGAATACATTTCTTTTAATATTGAATGTATATTTACAGGTTTTGTCTTTTAACTTTAAAGCAATATGTAAATATGTATATAAATATGTAATTAATCCAAAATAAAGTAAGATAAAAGATGAAGTACATTTTAAACTATAAAATGTTTATTTTAATTAATTCGTTAAAATTTAAAAAGGCATTATAATAATGAAATTCATAATATAGTCAACTAATTTATATTAGCACGTAGGTTAATTTAAAAACAACACTTCACGCGCAGTAATAATTGTCTGCGCTGAAATAAATTGGTCTCGTCAGCCACCAGCGCTCGTTGTCAGAATGTGGAACACCTTTTGAAATGTTGCATAATAGACTAGATGACATGATTTTATGTCAAAGACTAGCTTTTTGGGAGTAAAACCGTAGTCGTCATTAAAAATGATTGCATCATTAAAGAAGTGCAAAACTACTGTAGTCATGCACCATCAAAGTTATAAGTGGATGCATGAAAAATAGCTTTATCACTTTTATAGTTAAGTATTATTGATCACCATTTGTTAATATTAGCTTATTTATATTTAAATATAATTAAAAAGCAAACAATTACATCATTATTTAATGTAATTCTACATTTGGTGTAACTTTAAACTATTATTGTTGACTGATGGATCGTAGATCAAAACAGAAGCCTTATTACAGGCATGTATTTAAAATGAAAAAGTGTTTAATTTTATTTACGAAGTAATAGCCAAACAATATTAAGTATAAAAACTTAAAATCATTCACTCATATTTACAATTTCTTACATATTTACCTCAAAATTTAGGACCTGCCAATACCACCTTATGGAATTGAAGGCCCTTCTTGTCTATTGACCCGTAATAACAAGAGGTTAGCTTTGTATTGTTCTCTAAAAGTCGTATACTGACTTTAAAATAATTAGTGCGTCTCCTACACAGCCCTTAGAGCGTGTAATTAGTATGGTTGCTCCAAATAAGTTCCAGATGCTAAAGTTTTCTAGGTTCGTAACGTATGTCTTTGAATTAGGTTAATTGAAATACACTATTTTGACTCTACATTTTTCACATAACATTCCTATTAAGCTTTAAATTATATTGTCAAACAATAATTATTAAAAAATAAAATAAAAACTGTTTTCCGTAATATTAAATTAATGCAAAAAATAAAGTGAGAAATTTTAATAATATTTCTATACCTATAGGTAGTACACATCTTAAAATTAGACCGTTGATACGTTCAACGACTGATTTTAATAGTTATTTTTTTGTTCTACTGTGGGTGGTTTAAATATTAAATAAAATAGAGAAACAAAAAAAAAAATGGAAAATCAAAAAGAAAAAAAAATATAAAAACTGTTTATGTATTTGTTAATTCGTATGAAACCAGTTTGTGTCTAGGGACAAACCCTAGTTTCAGAATTAGAAACGGAACATTGTGAAGATTATGAAAAACGGTTAATCAAAATAAGTAGCCTTCTATAAATTTTATGACAGTTATGATACAACTTTTCTCTTTTACAAGAAAAGACTTTCTAGCTATTTAATGGCAATAACTTTAACCATATCGATTGAAAGTGTTTTAATGCCCATAAGTGTCTAATAAAACTCAACTATAAACGTAGATTTTGTAGGTTAATAGTATAGCAAGAAACCGTAGATTTAACATTTGTTAGACCATTATTTGATATAAAAATATTTAATAATAATTATAAATACGCATTTGGTTGTCTGTCCATTTCAATGCAGCAACGATGAAGAAATAAATCTAATCGTGTCTGTAAAGTGCCATAATTTAATTAGAATATACGAGTATCCTGATACATTCTTAAGTTTCAATATTTAGTTTATTGCTAAATATGATACAGAAAACTAGAAATTGAAAATAAAATATATAGAAATAATAATATTATTCCTTATAGTTAGTAGTTTTAAACAATTTTCTATATTATTTTTCACTTTAATTAACAGAGTAGGAGCTTATTCTTAGAGAGATCTAGGGTAAAAGGAAACGGACTCTTTAAATTATAGCGAAGGGAAGTGAAATCAGGTCGGAGGCGGCGCGGCCTACTAAGCTATCTGACAGATGAACTACTACTAGCAAGATGCTTTATGTCTATGTAAACCCTTAAGAGCCATTTTTTTCGCTTAAAAAGAGTGCGTTTTTACATTATAAAATATTTTATAAACTGACATGTTTCTGCAAGATAAACATGCGATTTTTTTAAAGTTACTGAGCTTTTAGCGGCTCAGTTTACTTTTTCTACAGTTTTATCCCGCTACGTGTTCTTTAAAATGAGTATTCAATATATCAGTGGCTATATATTTATGGCGTTCAAACGATTAACATTTCAAACGTCGCTATGTATAAAATATATTGTAAAGATAAATAATATACCTTATTAAGCATATTATGTTTGTTGGTTAGTTAAATCTATAATTTTAAGATTGAGCTCACTTTTGCTTAAGATAGCATATCGTGGTGATCATGAGTGAACAACTTCAATGTAAAGTAAAGCCGCTGTCTGAAATGCAGTGGTTTGAAACAAACTTTAGATATTTCTCTTTTCAATTTAGTTCCTCTTTACATTTTTGACTGTTTAAGTTCCGTTTCAAATGCAGGCAAAGTTTTCCAATTAAGAATTTCTGTAAGCCACTCTGGGCCTATAGCCAACCGGCATTCGTTATGAAGCGATTCGATTTCTACAATCGTCATCGCTTAAACGCAGCGTATGCATCTTGAACTTTAAATCACTAATAATTAAAATGAATGTACATTGTCTAGCATCATCTATTCGTTGACAACAGATCACGTGACATATTTAAGTCATATGTCAAACCCATACATTTTGGACTTTTCTACTATCGCTTTCGCTAATCGATTGTTACTTTGTCTAGGCCCTCAGATCTTTTACGGTGGCTAAGAAAATGCTCTAGCAACTAGCATATAAGCACTTTGGGTGTAGCGCCAACCCAATAAATGAGTTTTAAGAATATTTTAATAAATATTTTGACGTTATTATATGTTGAGTTTTGCGCTAAATTAACTGTTGTCAATATTTTTACTAATTCTATCAGGCTACAGTGTATCCTTATGTTATAAAAATAGAAGTAGTAAAGTTATAAATAAATATTATTGCCGAAAAAACTTTCATTTTCGTTCCCTTACAAGTTAATTTTAAAATATTTCAACAGGTAATTTGAATTGTGCCATTTTTATATCGTATAATAAGCGCACTGTAGTATAGTAACAAACTGAGAACAAGCTATTGTAACATACAATAGATATAATAAGCCGTTAGACAAAGTTATTCGAGTTTTTAGCATTAATGGGAAAGAATAGTGAGACATCATTTATAATAATTTCTTTTGAGGAATAATTTAAAAATATATTTTATATATTTTTTATGATATCGAAAAATATCAATTCGTACATGCGAGAGTATCACAAATCGGCAGCCGTGTAAATATAAATCAAATAGATTTAGGTATCGACGTTACATGTGAGGTAACATGGTTTCTTAATTTTCTGCTATGATTTCTACTTTAATTCAAATACAATAACACTGAGATTAAATACATTAACACTTAGATTAAATAATATAATTCAAGGATATCAAGTTTTAAATATAAAAGTTTAAAAAATGCACATTAAGAATAACACACTAGTTTAAAAGTAGCTTTTTGCAACATCAGTGTGATAGTCACGAAGCTACATTTATTTTCTAAAAGATTCTGATTTTATCTTTGATCTGCAAAAACAATGGCGATTAATGATCATTATCGATAATTCGATAAATAGAAAGTTAAATAAATTAATATAAATCTTAGCTATCTTTATAAGTGAAATTACAAAATGTAATACATTTTAGAATAATTAGGCTGAACGAAGAGAGCCCTAACACTATCCCACAACCGGTTGTTAAACAACATATTGTGGTACACTATACTGAAAAACTATCGCGCCTATAGATTTCTGCTTTATCATAGTACTCGTAATGTAACTTCATATTTTTATCTGTCAAAAAATATATAACCATTAAATAAAATGAACATTAACAATTTTGTGTTCATTGGATAGAATGTTATTGTACTACTAACGCCATCTGTTAGAAAACCAAAGAGTTAATAGCGCTGTAACATTATTACCCTTTGGAAAAACTATGCGAGCTCTCACAAAGCTCAGCTTTTTGCTAGTATAGATATGTATGCAATTAGTTCCAGAGTCCAGACCTTATCCTCTAAATTAAAATAAAAACAAGATATTGTAATATAAAATCTTGAGCAAAACATAGGCTATTGACTACTGTTAAACACTTAAGCTAAATGAGTATAAGCCGCAAGGTTTTTAATAATCCTTATCAAGAACTCTTCAAATAATTGTTTTTAGTAATTTTAAGTAGAAATATACGCGAGCGGTAACAAGCAGTAGCTAGTAGATAAATAAAAAAGACATTAACTTTATACGTACATATTTTGTAACCCTGTTATAATTTAAATAAAATAATCTTCATAATGTAAAATACATTGTAATTAGGTACATATTTATTTACTTTACCATTAGCGAAATTGAAATTTAATACGCAACTTGCACTGTAAACAATACGTTAACTGACACGTATGTTGTTTTGTTTGTTGAAGTAATTGCTTTGAAAATGGGTACGGTTTTGTAAATTATGTAGACGATTCATTAATTTTTTTCTATAACTAAGCTCATGTTATGGTGTAATCACTTTTTGTATTTACGAATATCAAACATGATCGTATAGTGGTGAAACCATAACACCATCATTTATCTTTTTTATTTTACGATGTATACTTACTTTAAAATTGTAGAGGGGTTGTGTATACATAAAATATTCTTAGAAAATTAGTTTGTACTATCCATAACACGACTTTTTTTATTAAAATAAGAATTATTATTAAAATACACTATAATAAAATGTCTGGGACAAGTCAGAGGTTTCCTATAATTTGAAATTTCTAAGTGCAAATATTTTGCACTTAGAAAACACGCAATGTACTATCTTACGAGTATATACAATATTAGAATATAACATAAATACTAACAAAAGAAAATTTGAATGTTGTTGAAACAACCATTTTTTACATAAAATAATTGGCGGACAATAGCATATTGATTTCAATCATTATTTTTGTTTGTGATACGAATCTGTAGCTTTGGGTTAAAAATGGTAGGTAAAAAAAATGTTGAAGTAAAAAAAGGTAATACTTAAATCAGTGAAATACAATTTCATATATTTCATATAAATTCATATTGTTTACGGCTATGAAAATTTCAGGCGAAACACCATTCAGTAAAAAATATTCCTCGTCAAATAGTGTATAAACTCCAACCCATAAAATATTATAGCGTCTATTTTTCCCTTACGTTTATTTTATAGGCTTTTTATTCA
This sequence comes from Boloria euphrosyne, assembly GCA_951802675.2. Taxonomy (NCBI): domain Eukaryota; kingdom Metazoa; phylum Arthropoda; class Insecta; order Lepidoptera; family Nymphalidae; genus Boloria; species Boloria euphrosyne. Next base: position 3,697,377 of record OX637879.1, on the reverse strand, counting down.
CAGACAAAATACCGGTTTCGTAGTAATTTAGAATATATAGGTACATATGCATATCCCTCCAGGAAAATATATTACATTTTGCGTAGTTTTCTTTGATTTGTTTTTTGAACTATATTTATGTATCTCTAAAATTATATTCCATTTAAGGTTCTTTTATGAAATGAATGAAAGCAAAATCAGCAATATTTATTTATGGCGTATACGTATATAAGCTACAAATTGTAAAATTGTAGCGCCTACCACTTACATTTGTTGAATAAGTAGTAAAATAAATTGGTTATACATCATTAAATTATAGCCCAAAACTAGATTCGATAACTAATTATTTTATTATTATAATCTATTACCGAATATTATGTTGTAAAACGATACATAGAAGTACCTAAGATAAAATACGTCGTTAATGGCTCTTGTACTTGTGGCTAAATGACTTTTTTGCTCCAGTGTCACATAAACGCAGAACTTTAAAAAAGCTCGTAAACCTCTCGTAGCGCCCATATTGTAACACTTTGTGTAAAAAATGTTTTTATCCTATATTTATTTGTTTTAGTTTTTGTACATAATAATTTGTAGATTTAGTAGAAAAGATTATCTTGTTGTATTTATTCGCGGATATATTTTTTCTTTCTTTAGTTTAGTGTGCAGTTTAGTTAGTTTCAATTTATTTAATTTCTAATTACGAACATTCTTAATTTATATTTTTTATCAGACTAAAGGGATCATTTCGTACGATGTATAAAAAAGCTGGTCACTCTAGGCAACAAACTTCTCTACATAAAATATGTTACTGATTTGTAGTTCTGTTAACAAACAAATAAACCAACCAATAAAAATACTATAGTATTAATATTTTAAGTAAGGATAGTATGTAAATAGTCATAAATATAAAGAGCTTTTATCGCTTTATTAACAATCTCGTGGGTGCAAAATGGTCGTAAAAACTTTAAGCAAACGTGACCTGGTGGACATATACGTTTCTGTCATAGAAGTGAAGTGAAAATTTGTGCCAGTTTTTTATTTAATACGAGGCTCGAGGTCAAAAAAAGATTTTTACTTGTCTTTAAATATTTTTTTCGAATGAATGAAAAGAATTTAAATTTATACTCTATTGATTTCTATAATCTAGTGATTTCAATATGAGAATATTGTATTGAATTCATAATTTTTCTAATTATTAGTACATTATTACACTCGTCTTATCCTTGATAAATATCTGTTAGATTTTAACAACAACTAGGCTTCGATTGGCAGATAGAGATTAAGGAGACGGTCATACATAAACAAGCGGTGATTACAGATCTTTTGTAATCGGCTTAATTGGCATGTTCGCTGTGATATCTTTTACCCGTAGCTACAGCAAAGGTCTCTCCTTCTTCAGAAGACTTCAAAGAGAATTCATATTATTTAAGCCACTTCATAACCTTTTTAAGCTACACGTCACACACAAATCAATAGTAACCTATAGAAATAAAAAAAAACTGTAATATTTATGGAGAAAGGAGGAGCAGCGTGTAATAGCTAGTCTTATATATAATATTCTACGACAGAAGTATTGTTAATGTTGCTTAAACAAACAAAGAAGTGTGGGACAGTAATATCTGTGAGATTTTGTAATGAGTTTAATTAGCATCGTGTCAGAGATTCTAAGAATCACGAACGTGGTACAATTGTCGAACAATAACTTTATGATAAGTTCAACTTTCTTTTTCTTAAATCGTATAGATGATTTGAATATGGACTCATTTCGTTTTGATTGAAAAAAAAATACAAACTAGGCCGTGGGAGCGATTGAAATAGCTTTTGATGAACCCGCAGACATAAAAGAATACTTTTTCACAATATAAAAAATGAAGCAAACCTTAGGTTTGTGGCTTAGATTGACCCTGTTGCGACCCAATGTGGCATGTATTTGACAGTTCCACATTTCCTATGTTAGAGTTGGCGTACAGATGCACAGATCATTAATTATTGAAGGTGAAATTCCGCTTTAATTTCAAACTTTAGGTATGCTTTTTAACATTTTGAATAATATCATAACTACCAGTTAAATTAAAAGCTGAAATAAAATAAAAGCTGTTCTTAGCTTTATGAAAATTTTATATGTAAAATTTATAGAACAAAAAGTACATTAAGAGTCATTACCCGTTGACTTGTTTCATTTCTGCTAGTAAAAAAAAAACAAAATATTTAAAAGTTATAAAAGGAAATATGTGTGAATAAATTACATTTATGCAGTGTGGAAATTTGAAGGCTTTTTATTTCGTAATCGTTAACAAGCGGTTCGTAATGCCCAACTAGGCATAACCTATTTAATTTTTTGATGGCCCAGTAGTGGAACACGGAATATATATATGAGTTAATTTACCTATTTATTAAAAAATATATTTAAAATTAATAAAAATGATATAATGTCATGAAAATCTAGAGACTTTTTTTACTATTTTTACTATTTTGTAATGCGTATTTTAAAGTATATAAATATAATTATTATAGTTCTAACTTAAAAATCATATAATAAATTAAAAATGATCAAAACTAGCACAAATTAAGAAATAAATCGCAAACGTCGCATTGTGAAATTCTCCAACGAAAAGATTATATTTTTCCGCAAACAATAAGAGATGGTTCATCGACCTTAGTTGTCACGAAGTTCTTTTACCGTTACCGCGTTTACTTTCGTCTTTCAGTGACTAGACCGGCAAACGGAATTTCGGAATTTTATAACCTTATAACTGGTTCTGTATCGGAAATAATGTCAAGGACTTAACGATTAGTAGCGATCAATTAATTTGTGATATCGCGATATATGCGATATGACGTGTGTTTTACGACATCATTTTATGTAGGAACGTAATTTAATATGTTATTTGCGCAGCAGGCAGAGAGAATCTCTTGCTTCAGTTGAGGTTCTTAACAATAGTAGTTAAAGTAACTTATCAGCGACTTTCACACATTTTTAAAAACCGATATACATAATAATTTAATTTAATTAAAACAAACAGTACATTTATTTAATTAGAACAATCTTTTTAACAATTTATAGCATATTTTTAAAGCAATTTCCAAAAAGATCCTAAAAATTACTAAAAACGTGTAATAAAATTATACTTCTTAATAAAAGTTATTTATGTTCTATATGAAATGAAAACAATCATTTATTCCGGACACGGAAAAGTGGAGCTTTATATTATTAAAGACAAGAACGGCCCATAAAGTTTCTAATTACTTCGAGAGTTTATATAACTTATTATACCTTTATTTTTGCACGTTCATCTTCTCTCTGCGGGATAAAATGATTAAGAAACGGCCACCACGGTTACTTACGCAAAGCTTTTAATAGTTTAAAAAGTTTAAGTGATAAATTATTACAGAGGGCTATTACTTTGCATAATGTGTTCCTAACAGTTTAACTCTATTACCTTGGTTAGTAAAATAAAACAATGTTGAAATTTAAATATTAAATTCAAAAAGAAAAAAATAGCGCCTTATATACGAGTAAAATAATATACATATTATGCTTTTGACAGAACAGGATACTCGTGGGTGGTTTTGTTTAGAGAAATGACGTTTTAGCACCGAGTACAGTATTTATGACTTTGCGTAAGTATCATAACTTAGAAAGCATTTAAAAAAATATTCGTATTAGGTAAGTTAGAACTGATGAAAGGTGATCTAGGGTTACCTTTTTGAGTAACATAATATTAGTTTTATGAAAATACAGAACCGTTTTTGTAGCTTATTCCATTCTTTTATTTATTTCTGTAGATATTTACAAAGGTTGTTCATATTATAGTGTGATCACTTATATCTGGCTTCTCATTAAATTACGAAGAATCACACGGTCCGCCTAACGGACCAGATTGCCAGCCATCAGAGCGTGGTAAATTTTCGCATGACATTTTACTTAATTTTATCTTTAATATTTCATTAAGATAGTTAAATTATTATTTTTATTGTTAATATTTATTTTTCCTTGTCTCCTTTATTTCAATAATTATATTAATGGGAAAATAATATGACATTATCTAGAAATCATCTAAAAATAGGAGGTATACGCAGGTATATATACGTAGATGTACGTAGGATATAGCATAAGTTGAGTGACCTTGTTTAAAGATGCTTACATACGATGAAGTTAATGCAAAATCTAAACTGCTAGGTAGGTTGCCACAACAGTGGCCTGCCTGATTAGGCGAGCTGTTGGGGTTCGTGGTTGACTGCATAAGCACTGAGTACACAGGTGGTTATGTGAGGCTTACCGTCTAGAAAAGCCTATCCTAAGTACTACCCTATATTCATAATTAATATGTACGCATTTAAAGTTATATATGTGTAGTGTATCAACTACCTGGTATCCATAACACAAGCCTCGTAGCTTACCACGGAAATAAATGGCACTGTGCGTAATAATGTCAAAGATAAATATTTATTTTATTTATTTACCCATTAAAACCCAACAAACCCTCCTCTATCGTCTATTATGGGATTTTCTATTAACGTTTCAGTGTTTAGTGGAGTTTAAGTTGGTAGTACTGGCTTTTCTACCTGGTGAACCCGACATGGTATGCATAAACATTTCCCAACCTTAAAAACACCTGCACAAATCTAATTAGATTCTTTATTGGTTCCAATGCGTGATAGTTAAACACAAATTATTTTGCCAATTTCAAGTTAAATAAAGGATTAAAATTCGAGATAACTTATCACGGTTTCAGCCAGTGACAAAAGTCGGTTTTTAGGCGACGAAAAATTTTATTTTTTTTATTCTAAATGGTTATTTTAAATGTTATGTATAAATATAAATATAAAGTAGCAAATAAAATAATTTACTAATAATAGTTTAATAATATAGTGTGTACACAGCCTACAACCTCAGCTGAGTGTCAAGTCACAAGTGTTCTATATCGTTTGCAAACAACTTGTCAAAACAATGTCTCACGCTCACGACGCATAGCGGGTCAAAGCTCAGTAAAAACAAACGGAACAGTGTATTCAATTGTTTGAATTAAAGCTAATTTTTGAATTACTTTTTAGCGCAAGTTTCGTATGTAAGTTGTATTTATTTTTAGACTAAGAAAAAAACTTCACTGCCTTTTTTTATCAACAAGCACTTATATGAAAGTACGAAGCAAAAAAAGTTGAATTTGTATTTATTTTTATAATTCAATAAAATTAAGCAATTATGCGCAATTAAATCAGTCTACTATCTAAAAATATATACATGTATTACAATGGAATGTAACAGATCGAATTCCTAAAAACTGTATTTTACTAGGAGATATGATTTTACTACGCTTATTATATAAATATGTATCGGATAACACAAGTTTCGAATATTTTACGCTATCTATGGTACTAATTATCTGAAACTTAAGGCTTAAATAAATTTATAGGTCGGCTGTGACTGTCAATCATTGTGGACATAACATTTCAATACATAAAATGAGTCATTTGCAACAAAGTTAGGTTAGATTAGAATGCAGTCCCATAAAAAAGAATTAAAAAAAATAAAAGTCTAAAATATTTAAATGATGTAAATTCAAACTTTCGTCCTTCAAACATTCAAACAAAGCGTCCATTCGTTTCACAGCTTAATAAGAATATGTAAGTACATAACACATTATTCTCGGGTTACTGTCATTAATTAACTTGTATTTTACTTTATTTAGTAAATTATTTTTTTTTACGTTTATTAAGAACATAAAGTTCCGATACGACACGAATTCGATATATCGTACGGTATTTCTTTTCTGCAATTTTACAGTTTCATATAAATACTGTTTTAAGAAATATGATTGTTGGAAGCATTTCAACGAGCGATTTCGCTTCTTCATGTCTATTTATAAAATTAAATGAAAAAAACCAATAGTACGCTGACTTTTCCAGTGTTACAGGTTATATTACTTATTCAAAGAAACTATAACAAGCCTAGCATAGAAGACATTTTAGTAATTTTTTGCTTTATGCCATATTTACTTGTGTGAAGTTCTATATGCTAAGTCATTGTAAGCCGTGGACTTTGGCTATAAAAGTGTCATTGAAGAATAGTCTCTAGAGCACGTTAGGCTTTACGGTCATTTGCTCACGCCGTATCTTGTAGTTCAAGTTTACGCGACAATGACCGTCGTTTTACTTGTTTAGCAGGTTTTTAACTTTACAGTTCGTTTTGGTTTATTGCAGTCTTTTATGAAGACTGTGATTACTTAACATATGTAATCAATGTTAATGTAATCCTTTTTATAAAAAAATAAATTTATAAAAATATATACTTTGTTTTGGAGTTCGTTAAATTATTTTAAAAGAACATAGATTCTACATACGTAGACTGATAATACAGAAAAATAATCCATTTACAAAATTGGAAACTGGAAAATTATAGTATATTTGGTTATTTTGATTGAGATGATTTGATGTATAAGAATGACCGCAGTCTTTTTATTTGACAGTTCTTTTTTAATAAAGCCAAGAGAGAAAATTTGTCCTAAATTAGTTAATGTGTCTAAAAATTATCGATTTCAATATTTAATATTAAAGGCGTTATTGAAACAGTTCCAGGTTCAATGGCGGGCAGGATGCGCTTTCTATGCTTGCTGATTGTAGCAGTGTTTACTCTCGTCGACACAAATCAAAACAGGTGAGAAAAGAAAAGAACAAACAAATTAAATTTACTATTCATAATATGAGTATAATTTTATAATAATAATAATATGAATAACATTTATTTCCGTTTCGCAAAATATTAAGTGTGTGTTAGACGAGTATAATGCAGTACGTTTTTTTTGTATGATAATGTCACCATATTAATAAACATACGTTTACATTTCAGACGCACAAAACTACCATACATAGCTGATGCCGTTGGTAATAGCCTACCTCCTCCATCAAGTGTACCAGCAACCGTTGGCAGTCCAGTAAACTTACTTACTCCAGACCGATATGAATTTTACACTTTCGATGAATCCGGGGAACTTGTCAAAAGGTTGATGACATTAGAAGAGATACAGGCTATAGTAGCTGCAGGTGAAGAAGAAGATGGTCTAGTCACTTTTGCAAATGATAATAAACCCACTATAGCGTTTAATTTTAGTCAACAATCTCATACAAAAGTTCATAATGTAGTTACAAACGTAAAAAATGTGTTAAAAGCTCAAATGGAAGCGCATAAAAATAAACCTATTGTGCAACCTACATTCGATACTCCTGACGTGTCTGATTCTTGGAGTTTGATATTACCATCCATATTTGGAAACACTGGGGCAGATATAGTTCCTGACAAAATCTCTGGTTCCTTTATAACTCCAGAAACTGAAACCATTGAAATAGATGATTTAAATACAGGTTTTGAAACTTCAGAAAGTAAAGAAAGTAATGAAATACCAAGTGTTTCACCAGCTGAAGTAAGTGAAAGTTTAAATAAAATTCCCGAAACTACTACATCCACGACAATTTCTCCAAGTAAAATATATACCATTTCTCCTACAACAGAGCAACTGTTAACAACTACCAAAATATTGCCAATAACAACTAAGCTTCCAACGAAAACAACAAATAAACCTAAAGCTACGTCAACCACAAGCAGGTCTCCAGTACTTTTAACAACTATACCTTCATTAATTTCTGCACTATCAGAAAAAGAACCATTAATTACTGCAAATAAAACAACAAATAATATAACTAGTCATAAACCTTCCATAAGCAATGATGATAAGCACTTAAATCGTACTGTAATTAAAACAAAGACCACACCAACTTCTACTACTACATCTAAACCTATCGAGTATGAGAAAGTTAGTACATATTCCCCTGTATCTACAGTAAATTATATAACAGAAAAAAGTAAAACAACAAATCCTGAACATGATACTGTGATAAAAAATGCACCTTTAAATGTTACCAATGCGTCATATATTACTCTGTCTAGCACAACTCCTACTTCATTAGATAAAGATTATGAAAAAATCAATTCAACTACTATTACTACTCAGTCAATTTCTCCATCTATGTCTGTAACTTCAACTGATTTAAATAAGAAAGGCGAACAAGAAAATTACCAGTCACTTGTCAATAGCTTTGAAAATAATGTAAGTGAAGCTTCGTTACCAATATTTGACGTAGCACAAAGTATAAGCCAAATAGCGTCTGACCTTGGAAGTAATTTTGCTCCTATTCCTACTTCGAATACTTTATTGGATACTACAAAAATAAGTAACATGGATATGGAAAGCAAAGAAAATATAGAAATTGAAATTCCTACTGAAGCAATCATCGAAAACAAAAATACACTTAACCAAAGCATTGATGCTGATAACTTCGTAAAAATTTCAACTTTTGATCCCCATGAAGAGATTAAAAAAAATGAATCGATTAGCAAAGAAGACAAACAGACTACAATGTCTACTATTGCTATGACTACTGTTAGTACTGAGGTTATAGACCCTATTTTAGAATCAATTGATGATTTATTGTCACAAGTTGTTCATGAAAGTCCAGATCCAACAACTATTGTATTCTCTGAAAACAATACTAAATTTGATATTATTGATGCAACTACTGAGTCAAAAATATTAATTGAAAATCTTGGTCAAGAAACAACAACTTCTAATATAAATGACACACCAACATCAGATCCCGACTTGGACAATGCAACTAATATTAGTAAAGAAAAACTCGAATCAACGAATATGACCACAGAAAATTTATCTACTAAAAGTAATACTTATATGTCAGAAACTACAATCAATAGCATAATCGATATAAGTACTACAGAATCTACTATGAATGTAAACGATCTAAAGGAATACGAAAAGTTAAATGAATCTGTAACTCCTACAATTTATGTTGATTTTCAAGAAAAGAAAAGAATCGCAGATAATAAAAATTCTTCACAAAATATTCTTATTGCAAACATATTACATGAAAATATTCCATCTGCACCTGTGAGTATAAATACATCAAGTAATAAATATACCACTTCATCAACTTTGTTAAGTCATATTAACAACCAAGGAGTTAACTCAAATAATAAAAAACATGACTTACCAAAATTTGATGAATTTAAAAAGAAAATACAAAAAGTCAACATTGACGAAAAAGAATTAGCGACAGAAAGAAATAGTTCATGGAAACTTATACCTACAGTTCCACCACCCAAAATTAATGAAGTGGTGAAAAACAAACATAAAGTGGAAGGGTTTTATATACCTGATAATAACGAAAAAGACATTATATTAGAGTTTCCTCAAGAAAACCAAGGGCTGGAAGTTACAACTAAACATTTAGGTGAAGACATTTTACAATTCACAACACTTTGTAATGAATTAGCTTTTAGGTATTGGCAGATTTTATCAGAAAACATAGACAAAAAGCGAAGTATTGTTTTTTCACCGTACTCTATAACATCTACGTTAGCAATGATGTTTATGGGTGCCAAGGGTGGGACGTCAGGAGAGATGAATGAAATTCTTAAATTAGATGATATGGTTACTTTCAATCCTCATTTCACATTGAAAAATATATCAGACTCGATAGAAACTACTTCGGAATCCGGTGTGGCCGTATCTGCATTTGTAAGGGAGCTTTTCAGTGAAAGACGTAAGGGTAAAATTTTAACATTCTACAAAGAAAGATCGCAACATTTTTATAACGGTCATGTGGAAGAAATAAATTTTGAATCAATTAGCGATATTATTAGACGGAGAACAAATTTACTTGTGAAAAGGTACACTTGGGGGAAAGTAGTGGAATATATAAAAAGTAACAGTATAACTATGAATCCTCCACTTGCATCATTTTCTGCCAATATTTTTGAAGTAAGTAAAATTATCATGTTAAAAATAATATTTTTTGTATTCAGTTCTTTTTAACGAATTAGTTATTTATTCTATTTAAATATTTTTTAAACACGCATTTATCCAACAATATAACTTACATCTACATTCTACTACCTTATTAATAACCATTTACTAATATTCTGTTTTTTTTTTCAACTTTCAGACGGATTGCACTGGTACATCGACGGATGGAAGAGATGGTGAAATTTATTTCGTTGTATCACCTAGTGTTCGACAAAGGCGTCTGGTTCCAGTTCCTGCTGTTGTATATAAAACCAACTTCCTAGCTGGCTACGATCCCAACCTAGACGCTACTGCCGCTGCTCTAGGAAATACCAATTCAATTATCAGTACACTGTTTTTAATGCCAGGCCAACAAGGAAATGTAGTCCACGCAGATGATTTGGAAAAGCTCGAAAAGCGTTTGTTGAATTCTAGCCAAAACACTCAACTATGGAATGGATTACTGAGAACACTTTTACCAAGAATAGGCTTAGAATTACAAATTCCAAGATTCTCTCATAAGTCTATTTTCAATGTTTCGTCGACGTTAAAGATTATGGGACTAAAAGAAATATTTGATGCGGATCACGCTGACTTAGGTGGACTAATTGGACCATCAAAGGATCTTTACTTATCTGATATGCTACAGATGACGACATTTGCAACTTGTGGAGAAGGAGCTATTGGTGAGCAACATCACATCGAAGAGTACCCCGATATATTAGATTTATCACAAAATCATAGAACTTCCAGGTGGCTTCATGGCTGGGATGAGCCTAGAGATTATCAACGCGCTTTTCATGATCCACATGATGTAGGTGACGCTATGCACTTGCCTTTACATCTCCGACCAAGACAAGCAAGGCTTCCCGCAAGAAACTCTCAACCAGCTCGATTAAAATTCGACAGACCATTTGTTTTCTTTGTACGACACAATCCATCAGGAATGATACTTTATGTAGGACGGTACAATCCAAGGCTTCTACCTTGAACGCTCTAGAAAAGACTGCTAGTTTAGTTTAATTTACTTTACTTCCTTAAAGGAAAGTGTTGGTATACTGGCGCGTGTGATATATGTATATGAAATTTGTCAATGAATTAGCATTTACGTGACAGTATTACTCTTTAGCTTATTGGTATGGAGGTATCACGACGCAATTATGTGACATGAATGTTTACCTCCACACTAATTCTGAATGAGATGTATGTAGTTAAAAGAAAAACATATGAAGATTTCAAGCGAAAGTTGTAGTTAATTTAGGTAACTCATTATAATAACTCATCCATTTCATTGTCATTTTCGTCCTTAGAAATATGATTTAAGATTAAATTAAAATATAAAAAAATCACATTGTTATTTTAATTTAATGGAAAAATTCTTTACACTCTTCATAAAATTCTTTCCATTCAAGACATTCTGGAGAATTTATAATTTTTGGACAGCTCTGTAAAATAATAAAATATTATATAATAAGATTAATAGTGCAAAGTGTAGAAATACTTGCATTTATGTTATATACTTGTTAAGAAATACTACCAATAAGTACACATACCACCATTATGTTGTGTCTTATACACTTTTGATACTCGAAGAAATCACAAACTTTTACGGGCATATCAGGTCGATACTCGTTCCGGCAATAGGCTTTAGCGCCAGTCATAGCATTATTAAATTCTGGATTCAGGGCCGTCCATTTATCGAGATGAGCAAAATATTTTTCATTATTCACATTCTCTTCAGAATCCAATATGGAGTATTTAGTTAACATACATCTCCAATGATCACACTGAAATGATATTATAGGAACAATTAAGGAGTAAATTCTAATTCCTATTAAAATTTTAGGTTTCCTTAATTATTGAAAATATTTAGATTGGTGATAACTATTAAGTGTATTGTTCTAGTGATTTGTCTCAGATTTAGCTAAGATTGTTAGATCTTTACTGGGATTAGTCATATTCCAATGTAAATTATATATTACATATTTATAACAGATTTTTAAAATTACAAAGATATTACAGTGTTGAAGAGGTGCCGTCTCATATTAGTCACATTGTGGTCATTATCAATGGACATCAAAGCAAAGCCGGCGCCGCACTCCCGCGCTACTGCTCGATTAAAGAAAGGTGGGAATATACAACAGCGTCTATCCTGTTATAAAATTAGCGATGTTAAATCTTAATTAAATTTACAATGAGCCAAGATTAAACTTTTTTGTGAACACTTTAATTTATAGAAGGTAATCAGAAACATTGCCGTTCTTTTGATGTACCTACTTACGAGTACTCTTAAAAAATTTTAAACTATGTAACTCACCTCTAATTCGTCAGTCCCATAACATTTTTCTGGTTTTACTTTTTGTTCTAATTGTCCAGTTACCTTATAAAATAATATAATTTATTATTATAATTACTGAGACACTCTTTAAGATAAATTACACAATAAGAATGAATAATTTAAAGTACCAACATAATATATTATAATAGTGTAGGAAAGAAGAAAATATATAATGTACGAGTACATCGCGTTAGACTATTGATTTCTCAACTGAATCAACTTGAATATGGAACTGATACGATATAATATTTGAAAACATTTATGTTTAGATGAAGAGTGAATCTGTTTTAATAATATCTACTCAATAGAATGTAGCTACGTATAGCGTATTATGTAAGATTATAATGTCTCATTAAAAAAATTGCTATTGCCATCGGTTTCGCTCGCGTGGAAGTAAATGTCATAAAATTTGCTACTTACATTTGATTAGGTTTTCATATGCAACAGTATACAAGCATCAGGGCGGATACTAGTGATACTAACTCTCGAACAAGCCACGTAGAATTGTACTTTGTTAAACGACAGTATCAAATAGGCCTTTATTATCTGACAAAAAAGCTTTGTTTTTTTTTTGCATACTATTAGGTAGTATAAAACATCTGTACATCTATGTATACATATAAATAAAATTAAAGTGTCTGTTTTTATTTCTAATAAATAGCTTTTCACTGCATTATGAAAGTAAACTAACATGAAAAAACTATTTTTTAAAATTTTTGTCTGTCTGCCTGTTTGTTCCGGCTATTCTCTGAAACGGCTGGACCGATTTGACGGGACTTTCACTCGCAAATGGCTAATGTTATAAGGAGTAACTTAGGCTAATTTTATTTTAGAAATATTATTTATTTTAACTAGCGGAACCAGCGGCTTCGCTCACGCCACATCTAGGAATGAACCAGAGCGAAGCGAGGGTGAGTCGCTAGTAATCTTACAAGTCACTATACTATTTCATCGACGTTGTTGATGCTGCATTGATATCTGTAGCTTATTGTAAAGGATGTTTGGGAGTACATTAATTTACATAGCAAGGAGTTTTTGTTATGTTAAACTTGATTGCTATGGTCAAATCAAACAAATGTCGTTCAGTGCATATATATGTACATATTGGTGTAGAATATCTTTTTATCTAGGTAATAGCATATTACTGTAGTATAGTAAATTCATTTTAATATTCTTTTTAGGATATTTTATATACATTCTAAATAAATAAATAAATAAATAGTATATTGATGAAAAAAGTATATTATGTACTAATACGTCATAAGTGTTCTGCTTTTGAAAATTTTACTCATATCGCTAACGTTCAATGAACATTAATCTATGAAATGAATTCTATAAATTTATAGTACACCATTAATTATAATATCAGGAATTTTCGTTGTATAACTAACAGTTATTAAGAAAACAAAGTATAAATCACAAATTTTCGTGCGTAGTAAAAAAAACTGATGCAACTATGGATGATATTTTTTGCACTTTTCAATAAAACTTTTCAAGTTTTCACAGTTGTCACTTTCTTTCCAACTTGGACAATTCTGAAACGTTAACTCTCCATGAATAATAATTTCTATCGTAAAGTATACGATTATATTAGGAACAACATCAAATTCTATCAGATATGTAACTTTAAAAAAAATTTTGAAGACCAAATTAACAAAAGATACAAAAAGATTATGTATGTAAAGATTTATGTAAACAAACATTAAAAAACATGAATCTATGTAAGTTAGCTATACAGTTTAGATTTTCTTATTTACTTATTATGAGCATGTAATTATATAGGTATATATATTTTTAAATGAAATTATAGCTTACTGCAAATATAGTAGAGGTGATACAGAAGACCATTTTGTTAGCCTCGCATGTTTCAGGTGGACCAGGCAGTTCTTTCTTAATGCATTTATTTTTAGCTTCGTTTACGGCATTCAAGGTAGAAGTATTATCGTGACCAAATTTTAACATATGCCTTAAAGCCCAATTGTCCATAAACACATTAAAAGCAGCTTTATCTATAGTATCGTCATCTTTCACTAGATTATTTTTTGACATAAGGCACATTTGTGATTCACACTAAAAAGAAAATAGAAATATACCTGCCTACTATCCGATGGGTGCGTAAGGCATGGTGGGGGAAACAAAAGTGATGTCAGCGCCCGCTGCGGACCAAAACAGAACTACGAGTGGCTCTTTATTATTTATGACCATAAAAATAACACGTGTGTCAGTTAAATTAAATAAATAAAATAAAATGGGTCATCAGAGTTGTTGTGTAGTCGATTGCAAAAATACTAGTAGAAATATTAATTGTAAATTTTATAAGTTTCCGGTTGCCAGACAATGTAGTGATGGTTTGCTTATTAGATATAAAATAATTAATAATTGGGAATTTAATTGTTTTTATGATCGAACAATCACCAATAGTCGTCGAACCAACGATAATTGATCAAAATTAATTAATCTGAGCGATAAAAATAAAGATATCTAGTAAAGGGGGCCAACTTAAGGGTGAACATTTGTTTAATTAATTATAAATAAATAAAAGACGTACAAACAATTTCTACATTCGAACATTAACGAACAAACGACGAACAAATAATTAAAAATAAAATAAATCCGTAAATCAAAAAAAGTTGGGCCAACCTAATTCACTTATTGAGACTGGTTTTAGTTGTTGTATTTATTTTACTTACTGTTTTCAGCTGACCCACGGAAAAAAAATTAATTTAATGTACACTCTGTGTAATATATCACATTTAACATTGAAAAAAATTTTTTTTCAACTTTATTTTATTTTTTCAATAGCTATTTGGCCATACAATACATGTATATTTTCTCAAAAGAGCCACCGTGAGTTGTATCGTTAGATGGCGCTAGAGTCACGCACCCAGCGGATAAGCACGGCTAAAATATGTCATCATAAAATGGCATAGAATTCTAAGTAATACGTACCTATCATTATCATTATCATCAGTCCTTTTTAACGTCCCACTGCTGGGCACGGGCCTCCCTCAGTAATAGGAGGATCAGGCCATAGTCCACCGCGCGGGCCTAGTGCGTGTTGGCGGACTTCACATATCTTACGAAAACTTGCTAGGTTTTCTCAGACATGTAGGTTTCCTCACGATGTTTTCCTTCACCGTAAGACAAGTGGTAATCAGGATAGAAATGATTCGCACATGAAAATATCAGAGGTGCGAGACCCGGATTTGAACCCGCATCACTCGGTTATACAAGCGACGCGTTACCGCTGGGCTACCTATAATATACATAGGTACAATACACATATATCCAAAAATTGTAGCCACATATATCATACATAATTTATATCCAAGAATTGTAGGCACAAAACTCATACTTTACACTATTTTATTTAGTAGGAAAAACATACATCAGATAGTCCATGTCTCTCTTTGTCTTCATCATCTGATTGTAGTTCTATACCACATTCCTTGAAATCCTGTTCTTTAAATAGTGGTTGAAAAATACAACATTGCAACGGGTTTTTCTAGGTAATTAAATATAAATAAAATAAATAATAATAATAATAACGACATATCTAAATAAATTATGAATATTTTTATAATGGTAATTAAGTATTATATATATGTGATAATGAATCCTACATCTTAAGGGCGTATGAATTTGGGATGAAGTTCTATGTTCTATATCATTTATTCATCTTATCTTAATGATGGGTGTGAAATAAAATTTTGGTTAAAATTATAATTAAGTTTTAGTTAAAATAAAGAAAAATATGGATATGACAAAGAACTAAAAAGTTATGTTTTCTGATGACTTGATTAAATTTTTAAAAACCCTTTTTTGTAGAATTGATATTATTGTGAACTTATAGGTAAAATTCGCCAAATTACATTTTTCACAAAATTCTAAATTTACATGCAGTATGATATTTTATGTTTAAACTATTGGTTTAACATTATATTAATAGATCAACAGTTTCATTAACTATTTACAGTAGCAGGGGGGCCTCTGCACTCTGGAGGAGGTGGCTCTATTGGTAATACCTGAAATGACGAAGTTTACCTTCGATAACACTTTTATATACTTATTATTCTTAAAAAGCGCTTAACTTCATTGCATTGTAATTAGTTGCAAATTAACATAAAAATATCCTCTATAATTGAGTTGTTATGTAATAAAATAGTACTAATATTTTGTGATACATATTTCATATTATATTTGAGAACAGTGACACTTTCCGAAAAGGTATCCTTTATACCTTGGAAGTACAGTTTAAAAATACAAGACGAAGTAATAGTAATAGTAAGTCCTAATTTTAAGTTAGTTACGAAGAATATGTAATACATGTATTATATTTTACCTCCAACGCAAACAAATATAACACGGCTATTCTAAGCATGATTGTTACAAAAACTACTGTAGCAGGGCCACGTGTGCGTTGACATGGTACATGGTATTGTAGTGCCAAACTGTTGTACACAGCAATTACGATTGGTAATTGAGCGCTACGGGAAACCATTAATGTGTCATACGCTATAAATTAAGCAATTTTTAAGCTATATCATTAAGGTAAGCTCTCAACTACATTTATCTATATCTTATACGTCTAAGCAGTATCTAAAATAATTTAAGACGTGGATATAGCGTTGAAATTAATAAACTTAACCTATGCAGTATACATGTATCTGCTATCTATGTATATAAAAAAAATCTTACTTAGTCGAATCTGTACATTAAATATTTATTGACAGCTACAACTATTTGTCTTAATAACTTTATAAATCTTTCTTGTAAAATATTTATTTAAACGCTAATGGTTAGGGTAAGTTTCAACTTTAATGTTAACTTTTTAATGAAATGTTTTTCGTGTTGCGTTGTCAGGTAAATAGATAGAGAGATCAAAATTCTAAAAACTTCGGGCTCTGTATCGATAATAGTGATTATTTCTATAAGGTTTTCAAAAAAATATGTAGTGAAAAAATATGAAACGTAATAAAAGAACATTCTAGTATTTGAACGAAATGTTTTATTTAATATAATATTTTTACTCCTTATATAACAAAATTTTGCAAAACTGGAAAATGATGGTGTTTATTTTTAATGCAGTGGTAAGCATTCATTCAGGAAATCTTTCACCTTCGCGCAGTCATCTGAATCTTCCCAATTCGGACAGTTCTGAAATTTTTATATGTAAGAATATAATCAGGATAACATCCTAGTGATTTTGGATTATAAGTTTAAATATATTGTGTAAAATATAAACAAATTGTTAAAACAAATAGAAAACAGAATTGCTTATCGATGTCTTAGTGCTTACACTTTACTGCAGGGAGATTTTTCCTCAATTTTAAAAACGAAGCCATATTTCTAATACTTATTTACATTATATATAAAATAAAATAATGTCTTTTCAGGTTCTTTAAAGTAAAATGTGTCTTTTATACGTATAGAATTGAAATTTAAAAGTCAATAATTCTCTACTGGAAAGCTATTTAGCTAAATTGGTTATTCTTAGCACTTAGACTACATCGTGGTAACGAATCTTAAACATTTAAATGTCAAGCAGTTCCATAAATATATCATGTAAAATAAAAAAGTATTTGAAGCAAAACTTACAGCAAATATATGAGAAACGACACAGAAACTCATTTTATTAGCTTCGCACATATTAGGTGGACCCCTCAGCTCGCCGTTAATGCATTTAGTTTTAACTACGTCAACGGCATCTTTAAAATCTTTATTAGTATCAGCATATTTGTCCAATAACGCAGCGATAGCATCTCTATCAACAGTAGTTTCGTCTTTCATTAGATTGTACTTTTTCAATAAACATACTTGTTTATCACACTGAAAAACAACGGCATTTAGTACATTTATTAATCGACGTACTAATTCTTGAATTATTTGAATACATTCTTGAATTATATTATATAGTTATTAAAAACAATATCCGGTCACGAAACCTACTATGACCATGATTGCTCGGGATTCAAAAATCCAAAATAAAGCGTTTCCCCGCAATTTAAATTGAGCGTCAATTTTATTTAAAATGCGTTGTTATTATTTCACCTTTTTATGTACAGCTTTTGAATCTTCAGCTGCGATTAATTTTTGTTTATAAGAAAATATAATAACAAAGCAACATGCACATATTATACTTGATGTTTGGTAGTAAAAAATGTCGATAAAAATACTTATAAAAATACATACATCAGGTGGTTTCGGTTTCCCTTCATCACTCATATCTGGTTTCTCTAAACCGCATTCCTTAAGATCCTCGTCTTTAAACATTGGTGGCATACTGCAGCATTCGAAAGGTTTTGTCTAGCATAGAAAAAAATCATTAATTTAAAAATATTGAATTATAAAAATAAATTTGCCTTTAATGTACAAGTCAATATTCATTTAATATTATGAATAATATAATTGAATTATTAAATTTATCTTTAACAAAAGCGAATACTCTCGTGCTTTACCCTATGAGTATTGAAAAATATTTGGGAAAAGTCTACTTTTCTACAAAAACAATTAAAATTATTAAATAAAACTAAAAGTCAGATCAATCTTATCAAGATAGAAGGCACTAACCATAATATTACAGATGACTGCATACAACATTAAAAACGTACACATAATTTTCATGTAAAATTAACTATATAAGTTTAAAAATTTTAAAAAGAATATTGCTTACAATCTACTTACTATTTCGTGCGATCGTTTTTTGCAATTTTCAGGTGGTCCTTGCGTTAGGACCTGAAATGAGAATATTTATTTGAAAGGGTTGGATTTTTCACTATAAAATTATTTTTGCTCTATGAATTTTTGACTATTAATATATTTTAAAAAAGAAAAATATTTTTTAAGTTGATGTTATGTTGTCGAATAATTTTCAACCTAATATGTAAAATATAATTATTTACTAGATGCTTAATAAAAATTCTGTATACGCCTTACTTGCACAAATAGCAAACAAAATACAGCTATCCGAATCATGACTACTGATGCCAACTGTGTGGTGCCAAGCAAAGTACTAGGTTTTATAGGCAGCAATTATTTCCAGCTATTGTGTGCTACGGGAAACTATCAAGGTGTCGCACGCCAAAGATTGCGGGCGGTATTCATACATGTTTAATTAACTAATTATATTTTTGTTGTGACTAGCGTTTAATCCTGGCTTTCCTTAGGTTTGTCATGTATGTTTTCGATTTTCTCGGTGAGGATCCTAGTTTTTTATTCTAAAATAAAAGTAGTCTTAGTTACTTATTATAACATCAATAAATTTTCGGAGATCAGCTGGAACTGAGTCACAGATAGTAATAAGGTAGTAATATTTATTTAATTCAAGTACACCATCAATAATTACAATTTACTAAGTTATGCAAGCAAAATACACATTTTTCGTATTTTGGTAACAGTGTAACAATTAGGTAAGCTAGACAGACCACATGCAACTTGATTACAACAGTACCTTCAAAAAATAAGTCACTAACGAGTCAGTGTATTTAAAAAACTAAAAACCCGACTGCGTTTCTATGTAATTTGGAAATGAAAAAACCCTAAAATGTGTTGTGTTCTGATTTAAAATTTATACCCGGTGTCACTTTCGCAATTAATATGAATCTAACAACACCTTTGAAGCTAAAATCCATCGAGCCGTTCAGGCTGCAGAGAGTGCCAAACATTTAATTTGGCGCCAAAAATCTGCCATTTTGTTTTTTTTTTATTTTGATATACTCAGTGTCACTCGCACTGTAAATATAAATCTAACGCCACCTCCCAAACTAAAATCCATCGAGCCGTTCAGGCCGTAGAGCGTGCCAAACAATTATACATACATACTCTTGAAAAACATAACCTTTCTTCTGGCGCAGTCGGGTTAAAAATAATGCCATTGTTTTTCCTAATTATTACTTAAATGTGTTAATCAATTTCCAATAAAAATATATTTATTTACGTAGGTCTGTACTTTTACGAAACTACTTTTTCACGGGAGTCTCTCCCGTGACCATGATTGCTGTAAAGCATTCGAAACGTCGGGAACTAAAAATCAAAATAAATCCGCGACAAAATCCGAAAAGGTAGTTTCATTTATAAGGTTTAGATATAGTAACAACTAAATCTGAATGGTTTCTAATTTTCAAATTATAATTGTTTTTATATTAAAAGTAACAGTTGCTGAGGTTCCGCCCGTGTTCTAAAAGACTTTAATATTGATTTCTCAGAAATGAGATATTTTCCCGGCAGTAAAATATATCATATATGTTGACCCGGTTAACTAGCTATCATGGTACCTAATTTCATCAAACTCCTTTCAGTGGTTTTTTCGTGATGTGGTAACAGACAGACAGATAGAAATTCTAAAAAGTTTAGGTTCCACCTCTGTATTGTTAATAATGACTATTTCAATTAAATTTTCTAAAAAATATTCAACGTACAGTCGTAAGCAATGAAATGTATACAAGTTGACAAGTTGACAAATGTTCAAATATATGTAACCATCAAACGTTGCAAAAGAAAGTATACAAGCTTTGTGTCAAAATAAAGTATCCGTTAGTTGTTTCATATTTAAGTATACATTTTTTACAATTCATTGTAAACACCATAAAGAGAATATTTGGATACTTGTTTCGCGTCATAAGTATTATTTAGCCTTTAGTGTACGAACTACGAATAAAACATAAAATAATATTTTCGTATTTAACAAAGTTTTCTAATACAAATACGGTGACTCTTCCATTAATATGTGAACGCTTTAATCTGGACGCTAGAAGTCTAATTTATTTTTGTAAGAAGAGTGGGTATTTTCGTAAGCTTCTGCATATCGTAAGCGGTAGGAATTTTACTAATTATGAACTGATTCTCCACCTTGGATTGACTTCTAGCACAGCTTTCCTACACAGCTTTTGTACAGATACAAAATTGTACTCGTATATATGAATTTTATATATAAATTCAATTATCCAAGGTCGCTGTAAAGTCTACCATAATTTTGGTGATGAGTCCATCGTTGGGTTCTAATAAAATAACTCTTCAGCAGTCAACTGCACAGACACAAAATTTTGTTTTAGTATTTAATAATCATAACCCGTTCTTAGATCTTTCATTTAAATGCTGCATTCATGATGGACTCGTAACAAAACATCTCCTCCAGAGTTCAACATCATAAGTACGATATTTATACAAATACACTATAATATAATTGTAATAGCTTGTCTGAAAGCTCACCGTAGCCTGACTGCCGCACCCAGGGTATAAGAGATCTCCTCTGCAGTCAACGGCACAGACACGATTTTAAAAAATATTGTACTGACTATACAGTGTACTGAGTACTATGCACTCATATTTTTAAACACCATGATACGCAAACTAAATAATTAGATAAATACATAACTGTAAAAATATTTTTAAAAAATATTTTTGGGTTATTGCATAGGAAAATTAAATAAAATTAAAAAGAAGGAGAACGAATAAAAGTTTGTTTTTAAAATGTATTTAACTTCAATACATAATGATACATTTTTAAACCATACAAGGGTCATAAATATTTTCGCGTAATACTCGTAGAGTGCATACTGCATACCGCCGCGCCGGCCCGCCGCCGCGCCGTAAGAGCACGTTTGTAGCACGTCACAACATTTTGACAATTACAGGACAAGATCTGTTTATTGCAAATTTTAAATGTGTAACAAAGCATTTTCAGAAAAGGATTCGAAATTACTAGAATTGCTGTCAAATCTCGAAATTTTCTTATTTATAAAAGAATTTTTTTAGTGTTCTTATAAAATATTATTTTATCGTAATGTGATTTAATAAATAATTATAATATATCAGAATACATATATAAAATTGAGGAGTCTGTATTTATTTTATAAATTAACAGCTTTTCACTAAATGCATATGAAAGAATATATACTGTACTTAAACAAACAGCAATTTTAAAAATGTTGTGTATCTGTTTGTCTGTTGGTTTCGGCTAATCCCTGCAACGACTAAAGCTGACCGATTTTGACGGGACTTTCACTCGCAGATAGCCAATGTTATAAGGAGTAACTTAGGCTACTTAAATTATAAAAACCGTTTAATTTATTTTAACCTAAACCCAGCGAAGTGCGCCGGGTTTGCTAGTGTTAATATTTATAGGTTTGTGTTCCAAATTTATTTGCGTAAAATAGACACGCAGATGAACTTTTGTTTTGTTTGCTTATTTTATGTTAATCGCGTTTTACTTAGCTTAAGAGATAGAGAAAGAGAGAGAGAGAGATTTGATATTTTAGTCTTTTCTGTCTAGGCCTTTTTAATACAAAAAAATTCTGCTCTCTTAATGTTTTCCTGTAAAAATGAAATATTTTATGCAATAAAAAATATCCATAGTCATGACCTAAGTAATGTTATCACTATCACACACAACATTTGGTTATATTTTAGTTATATAAGTCCAGTACTTTTTATGTTAAACGATGACATACAAACAGACAAACATTTAAATAAAATATTATATTGTTTTGGGGTCTATATTCAATACACAATTCGTTACAGTCACTGTTTTAAAAAAAATATTTAAAGTATAAATGTTTAAGTTACTATTTTATTATAATCTTTCTAATATATAAAAAAATCTCGTGTTTGTTATCGAACTCATCCGAAACGACTTTAGCGATTTTATGAATATTTTGTGTATATTTGGTAGGTCTGAGAAGAGATTGTATAGGCAATTTTTTACTCACGTAGTGATAGCACGTAGGTAGGGTAGCCCTCGCCAGATATTTTATTTTTTGATCAAATTTTTATTTTTCATTTTTTTCTCTCAATCGCCATTATATAATATAATGTGTAAGTTAAAAGATATCTACACGAAACTAACAAAAATGAAAAAAAAATCTATCGCGCGTGGGATTTGAACTCGCATCGCATGCTTACAATGTTTAAGCAACAGCCATACTGACTAGGCTATTACAATTTGACATTAGGAAGTGAATTTACAAAACCTTATATTTCTCATAACGAAGCAAACTAAAGAATAATTAAATATTTGACTTTTTAGATTAAGATCCCAGAGCGTTCTGACATAACTTATTTTCACATGGATGAAACCTTCACGACTTAGTAGCGTCTAGTATACTTTATAATACCTGCCTACTTGTGGAGCTTGCCCTGTGACACCTGGGCAGGTACCAGGTGAGAAAGGTAACTAAAAATATGAGTTATCTTACTTAAATTTACATGGCTGATTTTTATATATATTTTGTAGAATATTATTCTAAACTAGAATTATCAAGTGTCAGACACTTTTCATGGACCAGAGCTTTTGTCAGACGCTTTAAAGCTCGACAAAAAATTAATGAACTTTACTTATTTTTTCATGTCTGACTTTTAAATATGTTATTCAAGTAACTATTACAAAGTTATATTTCATCAGTCAGACAAATTCGAGTGACCAAACATCCCCTAAACACAAAATTATTCAGCTCGGAGTGCGAGCGCGAGAGCACTATGCGCATGGGTCTCAGAGTAAAAAATTGAAATGTATTGAAAATACTTACTAATTTCAATCCAAGATTTTTGCATCCTAATTTCAATAAGATCGCTTATTAAAAAAAAAAGATTTAAAAAGATTCAACCCATGCAAAATGTATATCTATATATTTGTCAAGTTGAATCTTTTTTTCTTTAAAAAAAATTGTCAGTTTGACTGTGACTGTTTCACAAGAAAACCAATAGACAAATTTTAATGAAATTGAGTATGGTCATAGGGGGTATCAGTACTGCAGGATTTGTTATTTTTGAGAAATCATATCAGTACTCAACAATTATTATGTAAAAAAATGTTCTAAAAACGCATTCTACAGACCGGAAACCAAATTCTTAGATTGAAATTAAATATATGACTGGATACGTTATAACTCATAGTATATATTTCTGACAACTGAGATATTTACCTGAAGTAACGAGAATCCTATATGTTGACCCGAATAACCAACTATGATTATACCAAATTTCATCATAACGTGTCCAGTGATTTTCTCGTCACAGACAGACAAACAGACAAAAATTCTAAAAACTATATATTTGGCCTCTGTATCGATAATAATGACTATTTATTTATTTATTTACTTGTTTATGTAATGGATAAAAGAATAATATAATAAGATTTTTAATTTAAATATTTAATGTACAGATTCGAATAAATTAGAATTTTATTATAATACTAGCAAATAGTCAAAATCGGTCCAGCCATTTCAGATATATATATTCTTTTGACAGATAACACATCTAGATGTGAAGTTAGATTACTATGTTAAAGCATAAATCTATAGGCGTGACTGTTTTTCAGTAAAGTGTACCACAAAACGCTCTGGTTGTGGGATAGTGTTTGGTCTCGTTCGCTCGCCCTATTAAATAAAAGATTGTATGTTTGTTCTTTATGCATTTCTTAACTATATATTCTATCTGATGAAATTTTGGTAAGGTCTTCTAAGGACGCCGGGGGTTATTGACCAAAAAAAATTAACTTTGTGTGTATCAAATAAATATAAGAATTTGCACAGGTTTTTTAATTTTTTAATTTTATTTTTAATTTACATGTAGTTATTTAATAGCATTGAGGGAATATGTTGGTAGGAATATAGTTTTATAGTAATAGTAACATAGGTGTTAATTTTAAGCTAAATCCTAACTTCCTATTCTCTAATCTACTATTGTTTCCGCTATATTTACACAATGCACATATCAGTAGGTGCTTTACTTTACGAATATATTTATTAATTTATATTCTGTAGGTACTTCAGGTGTGCATATATTTTTGTGTTTACGGGAGGTTTGGTCACTCGAATTTGTCTGACTGATGAAATATAACTTTGTAATAGTTACTTGAATAACATATTTAAAAGTCAGACATGAAAAAATAAGTAAAGTTCATTAATTTTTTGTCGAACTTTAAAGCGTCTGACAAAAGCTCTGGTCCATGAAAAGTGTCTGACACTTTATAATTCTAGTTTAGAATAATATTCTACAAAATATATATAAAAATCAGCCATGTAAATTTAAGTAAGATAACTCATATTTTTAGTTACCTTTCTCACCTGGTACCTGCCCAGGTGTCACAGGGCAAGCTCCACAAGTAGGCAGGTATTATAAAGTATACTAGACGCTACTAAGTCGTGAAAGTTTCATCCATGTGAAAATAAGTTATGTCAGAACGCTCTGGGATCTTGGGATATTTAGAAATATATTTTAAGTTGACGTCTTCGTATCGAAACGCAAAAAAGCGACGTTGCCGTTCCGTCGAATATATTTCGTATGTATATTTGACGGAACGGCAACGTTAACATATTAATTTATCTGGACAGTTGTAGCAAAGCCTATGAAACATATTCAGTCGGCCAATGGACGTGACAGCTCAATCTGCCACCATACACTAATGTCCCAAGCGAGTGTATGGCAGCTTGGGCTGGCTGCTGGCTGTCACGTCCGTTGGACGACTATATGTTTCATAGACTCTGGTACTGGTACGGCAGTAGCCCAGTGGTAACGTGCTCGATTTGAAATTATATTGATGTGGGTTCAAATCTGGTTCCGAGTTAAAAAGGGCTTAATACATATAAATTTATTTGCCAGTTAGTTTATTAGGAAGTTTTATGTTGAAACAGAAAAAATATATCAGCTATAACTATCGACGTGCGCGTTCACACAAAAAGTATTGAACCGATTTTTAACTTTGTGTAGTGATAGATTATCACCTACTATAGTGTATTTTAAGCGCAAGGGAAGCTGCGGATTCCGCTAGTATGAGATAAAAATTGAATGTTATAAAATAGTAAATAAAAAAAGTTAATTGATGATACAGTATATTATATGTATTAGAAAACTTTGTTTCAAATACAAAAACATTATTTTATGCTTTTTGAACACAAAACTGTGCACATTTTTGCGCACAGACTAATGGCTACATACTTATAACACGAATCGTGTATACAAATATTCATTTTAAGTTATTTACAATGAATTGATAAAGTTGTATACTTAAATATGAAACAACTAACGGATACTTTATTTTGTCACAAAGCTTGTATACTTTCTTTTGCAACGTTTGATGTTTACATATATTTGAAAACTTGTCAACTTGTCAACTTGTATACATTTCATTGCTTACGACTGTACAGATTCGACTAAGTTAGAATTTTATTATATTATGTATGGATAACGATTTAAATTTTTGTTATAAGCAAATTTAATCTGTTATATTCATTGTAAGCACAAAAGGCACTCGTCTTTATTAGCTATCTAAATACTTAGAGCATTCGAATATAAATAAAATGATCTATTCACGTTCGTTTAATTATATACCTACATTTTCATTTCCGATTACCTTTACATTCAGTAATGATGCAGTAAATTATATGAAATGATTATGAGTTTTAAATTGTGCGCTCTTTATTGTACAAGTGTAAATAAGTGGTGTTTACGTATGAAATGTGACAATTTTATTTATCTTGCGAGTATCCACTGTTCGTTTTTGACCTCTGAAAAATTAAATGCGTATAATATTACAAACATTTGTAATAATGTCCTGATTACGGCCACGGCGGCCAATCTCGTTGAGACTAGCCAACTGCGCAGGAGATATTATGGTATACGAGTATATGCGTAGACCCAAGTGCACTCTGTTCCTGTCACTTTCATACTCCAGTGCAACGACTACGCATCACCACCAGTGAGAGTTAAGACGCAAGAACGACGGCTTTAGTGCTCTCTGAGGCTCAGGGGTGAAACACTGGCAACTGCCCAACTTGGGCTGTTACTGAGGCTTATTAAACAGCAAGATTCAATAGCTAAATTAGGCCCAACCCAACCTGGATGTACCCGGACCGTAGACCGACTAAGTACTTAATATACTACTTGAAATGATATTTTCAAGACAACTTATACAATGTACAATTTCCTTTTTTTGTTAAGTAAATTGATTAGTAGCCAAGGTACAGAAACAAATAATAAAATGCCATTTATGCTAACCAGCAATCCAGTCATGTACCTCTGTCAGTATTTCACAGATGTTTTACTTAGAGACGAAGTTTTACGTTTCCTGACTGCAGTGAAGCCCAAAGGAGGATTATGTGTTTGACTTGTATCTATATATTATCAATGTAGAGCAGAGGATGGTAAGATAGGACTTAAGGTTTGATGATTGATAAAAGCAAATTTTGCATAAGAATCGTACGTATTTTTAAATAAAGTACTATTTAATGATTTTCAAATATTAGGTGAAATTGGGAACTATTAGTAATATATTAATCTATTCACCCCGTCTTACCGCGGTGTTGATGAGATTGGGTAATATTTAATTGTAACAAAAAAATAATAATAAGTTAGACTGGCAGAAGTTGCAAGCATCATCACTGTCGTCGTCGATTCTTGTGCAGCTTTACGAGCCTACAATTTACGTACGATATCCACGTTTCAATGGAATCTCACAGCTCATTATAAATAATACAAGGCGTATTCTCTTCTACTTCATTTCAATGTCGGATGATGAGGCCCTTGGGTTTTTGCTGTTCTTCTATTATTGATATGATATTTTATTTTTAGATTTTTTATTAGACATCTCTTCTTGACGTGGCAAAACTTAATTCTGGTTAACTAGCGTGAAGTTATTGCCATGAGTTCATCAACAACCTGATTAATCAAAGTCCTAGTATTATTAGCTAATGGGACAGCAATGAAATTTCTTTCGTCTTGAAATGCTCCTCAGTTTATGGAAGATTCAGATTGACTCAACTAGATATCTGTCGTTAAAGAGGGGACAAAACCTTTTTCGGTGGACCTATTCGGATTACATGGCAAAAGTTCACACTTACGAAATCCATTTACAGCCATATAATATATTATAGATGTTATTAAAAATCCGATGGCGGATTTCTACCCAAACATATGTCTTGTAAAATGAAAGTGATTATGATTGCATACAAAGTGAACTTTAAAAAAAGCAACAAGTTGACATACCACGGAACTAGATGGCGCTGTTGTAAGGATGTCGCAATATATTTATTTATATGTACAATATTTAAAAAGTTAGTATTAGCCTGCGGTGTTGCTCGTGCTTCAAACTTATTTTTAACCGACGTCAAGAAAGGAGGAAGAACTTATTTTTTATAACCACATCCCTGATGATAAAGAGCATGATTACCACTTATCTTACGGTAACGGAAAACGTTTTGAGGAAACCTGCATGTCTGAGAGAAATTAGCAAACGATTACATAATTGACAAATATAGTACGGTCAAAAAAGACATTATTCGAGTAATTTACAACAATTTGCGTAGAGCTAACTGCAATTTGGGCAGGTCTTATCTACACTATTACAAATAAAATATCAAGAATCCTCTATGATCCTATATCTACTAAAAATGTATTCGAAAATATAGGATTATTCCATTATTCTGGAAAACATTTTTTGTATTTTGAATATTTCGGAAACTTAAGTATATACGAGTAGTATACATGAGTTTCCTTGCTGCACATAATAATGTCCGAAAGTATGACGAAATGTTACTAAAATTAACAATTTAAATTGAATGTTAACGCGATGTAATAAGCATGTAATGACTGTCGGATGTCTTCAAGGCTTCATGCCTAGAGGTTCATGGTTATGACTACACAACAATGACTACAGTATACATGTCTATTGCTAAATATCAAAGTATATTTATAGCGAAAGATAACTCACTCACCACGAAATATCAGAAACCGTTTGATGCGTAAAGATGAAAGGCAGGGAAGTAGATTATGGTTAGTAGACGTCCACTAAGAACAGAATTTGCGACAGGGCCGGATTAAGGAGGTCTAAGAGTACTCGCTTTGTATGAAAGTTCTTCATTTTTATACTACAAACTTTAAATTTGGCAGGGAGCATCTAGGGATGAAATAGGTTCAGTACTTTTTCTGTGAATGCGCACATCGATTAGCTAAGTTACTTTTTTAATATGTATAGATAGAAACGGGTATTGCGAGCTTACCTTATGAACGAACGAACTTTTCCGTAGGCCTTGTTAAGACCTATAACTGTCTAATACATAGTTATCATGTAGCAAAAGATTCGCTAAGATACTGTTTTTCATAATGTAACTGTAAGTATTGATAAAAATTTAAAATAGGTATTGTTGTTATCATTTAGGTACTTGATATTTTTATAGACTTTTCTGTAGGCTTTTTTTAGGATCTACAATTTTCTACTACATTGCTTTGACATAACTCTTAAAATTAAGCCACCGCTAGGTTTCTAAATAACATTTCATGTACTGATTTCTTTTAAGTTACTGATTCACAATATACTAATTTTTAGTAAAATTTTTGAAAAAATCATACGTGGGCAAATGTTATCGCCTTTAATGCACACAATCTACTCATTAGAAACAGTTTAGCTTTACAAAAGGTCGCTCCACAGCAGGTGCTAGTGTTGGACTAGTTAAAAATATTTTTGAGGTATGGGAGAGGTCGCTAGGTGCTCTTAGGAAATTCTGTGATTTATCCAAGGCCTTTGATTGTATGCATCGTGTGACGTTGATCAGGACACTGCATTATTATGGAATTAGAAATAAGGCACTTAACTTCCTAAATTCCTATTAGAGAAAAGAATATAGAAGGTTGATGTAAATGATAAGAGATCTCCTGAGGCTCCGTTAGATATAGAGGTTCCACAATACTATATTCTTGACCCATTTCGCTTCCTAGATTACATAAATTATTTGCCATTTTTGTGCAGGACAAACACGAGATAGTATTGTTCGCTGATGACACTACACTTATTTTTAAGGTAAAACGTAATTTACTTATGTATGACGATGTAAACAATGCTCTCTTAAAGGTTGGTTAGTTTTAAATAACAAAAAAACAAAATTAATAAAATTCACAACACCTAATGTTAATCTTGTTGATAATGGTGTAGTATTAGGCGAGGAAATGTTAAAACTGGTAGATTCTATTAAATTCCTAGGTTCCTAATTCGAAATTGCAGTTGGATATCCACATTGAGGGGCTAGCGAATAGGCTTAGTTCTGCAGCGTTCGCGGTTAAAAAAATTAGACTTATTACTGACGTAGAT
The DNA here is from genome assembly GCA_951802675.2 of Boloria euphrosyne. NCBI lineage: Eukaryota > Metazoa > Arthropoda > Insecta > Lepidoptera > Nymphalidae > Boloria > Boloria euphrosyne. Next base: position 3,667,130 of record OX637879.1, on the reverse strand, counting down.
ACAGCTTGCGTAGTATACTTTATTTATTTAGTATACAATAATTTCATACAATTTATACACCTTGTGGGAGGCATGCCCATGCTTCTTCTTCTGATACGTGGCCGCCACTCGAGTAAACATAAACTCGTAATACCTGTGACTCGCTTACGCCGAATTAGTAATTCTTTTTATGGACAGTGCATACGCTTATACAAACAGGATCCCAGAAAACGTTCAAAAGCTTCTATTGCCAAATTAAAAAAAAAATGTGAAATAGCGTTTGTGTACTAAAGGATATTATTCGATTAACCACTTTTTAGGAGACAGTACGCCTTGGGAATGATGTAATCGCCTCCAGGCTATTTCAACCTATAGGATTATAGTTAATTTCAATTTAATTTAGAAAATAAAAATATTATTCGCGCTGAGTTCCTTTTGCCAGTTCTTCTCAGGTCAGCTGCTTCTTTTTTTCGAACTGGTAGTAGACTCATGACGTTTGGTAAAAAATTGTAACAATGTTGAATTTGAATTTGAACATGTATAGATTCTTGATAACAGACTGAACGGAATTTCTCATTCGGAGTATATTAGTGATAAATGCGAGAAATGTGTAACGTTATAAAAGCTTTATCTGATGTGTGGTGCATACTCAAAACTGCTGTATATTATATTATTTAATCATAATAATAATAAAAAAATAAAGGCAGCTTCAGAATACAAATACAAAATTTCAAGCACTTTTGCAGTAAGATTGCTTGAACCATCTCCATGTCTAATTTTCCGCTCTTCATTTTTAATTATTCTTTCATAAGAATCTTCGTCTGACAATAACAAATTAAATAAAAATGAATTAGCGAAATCGGTCAAGCCGTTTATGCGTGATTCCCTCACCAAGAAATAGGGATAATTTTTAAATTAAGCAAAATTAGGATAAAATTACAAAAATGGGTCTTTCCATGTATCTCAAACTAGAAGATTTTTTTAAATACCATACTCCAAAGAGCCTGTAACCAAACAGATGCAAGAATAAAAAAAATATATATTTAGTGCAGTCATTGAAGCATTATTGCTGCGAATTTTGTTACTGTGAACCGAATTGCATACAATTTTGGAATTAGATTCACCTTACCCTTAACTTCAAAAGTAAAAATGATTTGAACTCCGCAACCACCCTGGGGGTGGTTGCCAGCCCTTCTCGGGGGGGTGAATTTTGTTTTTTCAAAATAACCTCGGATATCGATAGAAGGCCTAATTTTAAGCAAAAAATCATCTATAAAGTTTTTCGAAAAATCCAATACTTTTCAAGTTATTGGCAATTGAAAATTCGGTTTTTTGCAAATATCTCCAAAAATATACGTTTTATCGAAAATTTTATAAAGAACAAAATTGTAGCAGGTAAAAAAATGAACAATTAGTTTTTTATTAAGTATTCTAAGTGCAATATTAAGCTAGATATTAAAGATCAAAGCCGTTTTTTATTTTGTCTGAAATTTAATCGATGTGGTCAATGCCATTTAGCGACGAGCAGATGCATTTTATGCATTCTAATAAAAAAAGGTTTTGTAGTGCTTGAAATAAGCTTTAAAATGAGCACTATTAAAAGTCTTTGGCACGTAAAATAAGTGAGCTGTATTGCAAATAAGAGGAGCATCTTAATGTTTTTTCTTTTAAATCAATGGCTTTCATAAGTGCCATTTCCACCAAAATTAAAATTAATCGTATTCCGCCTAGAATTAACTTTATTATGAAGAGTTTGATAGATTGTATCAGTTTGGCTGCTTCAGGACACATATTTTTGAAAAAAGTCACGATTAAAAAAAAAGAAACAATTTCAAATTTTTAAAACACCCACCTTTTTTTCATAATATCTCAAAAATGACGACAGATACGTAGAAAAGTGTTGGAATAAAAAATTTAGGTATTTTTCTGACAAACAATTTAGTTTTTTTGTTTTTTCTGTCAAACAAAAATTGACGGAGATATGATTGCTTAAAGAGCGCGTGGCAGCGCAATCACAGCCTCTATTAAGCCCTTTAATCCTTCACCGTTTTAGAAAAAGGTTTTTTACTATATATTGCAATGAAGGATATTGTAGCTCTCTTAATTACCTTTACAATGGTTTTTTATAAATTGTGATAGCATGAAAATTGAAGGAGTTATGGTCCAAAAACTTATCATATTTTTTTCTACTTAGTAACTGAAAATTTCGGAGTGTGAATATTTGGAGTAATGTGAAAGTACGCAGTATAATAGAGACCCAAAACTATTGTAATGTGTATATATATACATAATATGGCTCATATATTTACATACATATACATACAATTTTATATAATTTGTAAATATTTTATTCAATAAATGGCAAGTTTTTACTCTAAATTAAATTATTTTTTAATATGTCATCATATATATTTACTGTTTTAATTTAGGGGTAGTTTTAAGGGAAGAAAAGCTTAAGAATATGATAATCATTTTCGAGAGTGTGGAATAATATTTAATCCTTTTCGTTTTATGAAAAAAAAAAATTGTACAATTTTTTATCAAGGGCCAAGGGGTACTTTTCAAGGATTGAAAGGGGGTTAAAAATTTGATAATTATTATAGAGAATATAAAATATTACTTACTCTATACTCACATCTTTTTATGTCATACCAAAGTATTTTTTTGTGATTTTTTCAATTTAGGGGTTGTTTGCAAGGGTTGTAAGATTTTCAAGGGGTTGAAAATGATTTTAATATGAGGTAATTGTGTTCGAAAACACTTTACAATTTCACCACTTACTATTAGACATGTTTTCTAGCGATAAAATGGCTCAATGTCAAATTTTCCATTAAGGGGTTGTTTACACCCCTTAAAAATTATAGGCGGAGTTCAGATCATTTTCACTTTTGAAGTTAAGGGTAAGATGAGTCTAATTCCAAAATTTCATGCAAATCGGTTCACAGTAAAAAAAATCGGAGGTAAGACCGTATTTTTCGCTTTAATGACTGCACTAATTGTACAGATTATAGCACCCAACTTTTTTTCTGCGTGTATATTTGTGTGTACATCTGTATGTATTTCAAGCAAACGTTATTGAAACAATTTTAATAAATTTTATGTAGTGATAACGCCTCGCGATAATTAGGGACCTTGAACTACAGAAAAATCTTTCACAATCAAGAGAAAACAATAATTGGCTCTATCGAGTTGTTCTATAAGAAATTCATATGCTTAACGAACCCAAAACCTTCATCGAAACATTAAACAAATATTATAAACAACCTAACATGTTCTAATGTTTTGCTAAAGGTTTAAGACTCTAGGAGTCTAGAAAGCAACTGCAAGAAAGCATCCAATGTACACTGGAATTGAATAAGTTATCTACTCGTATTTGTGCGGAACGTATCCGCTTGTATAGAAATAAGTGAAATGCATAATATGTTGAAACTTAATCAATTTCTAACATACAATAAGAGTTTTATAGCATTCACTATTAAAAACCGTTAACTCGATAAACTTTATAACATTTATAATTTAATTACACTTAAAGAAAAATAAAACATTCAAGATTTTCGATAGTACATAAATTTTATTAACTTTTTTTACTTTGTTAATTAGTTGGTAGAACTACAAAGTACTAAGATGAACAGTCTTCAATATGTTCTTTTACTTTTTGGCATAAATCACTTTCTTCCCAAGTCGGGCATTTCTGGAATATAAAAATAAATATGAGTAATTAATTCATTATATATATTTTAGCGCAAGCGAATCCGTTTCGGGTTCCGCTAGTAAATGTATACAAAAACTTAAAAAATTATTTACAAAAACCTTTCTCGAGAACTACTCTATCTATTGGTGAAAACAGTATAAAAATCAATGCAGTAGGTTTTGAGTTCATTGCGAATAAACAGACAGACAGACGCGGCGAATATTTCACTATTATTGAATAATAAATAAGAAACAGGGCTATATAAATTAAATATTACTTCAAATCAAAGATCTGTACAGTTCTGAACACTGAATGTTGTTGGTTTGTAATATTAATTATTATTTATTATACTAAGTTGTTTTTTATTCAAGTTTAAAAAAAATATCAGAATTTAAAACTTACTTCAAATATAGTGGAAGCAATGCAGTAGACAAGTTTATTTGCCTCGCATAATTCAGCCGGTCCTGGCAGGATTTCCTTAACACATTTGCTCTTGGCAAATTTAATACTATTTTTTAAATCTTCGTTATCACCCGCCCATTTTTCTAAATAGGCAGTGACAGCTTCTCTATCTACAATGGTCTCATCTTTCATAAGGTTGTTCTTCTTAAGTAGACATGTTTGTTTATCGCACTATATAAAATAACGAAATAAAGATATACTTCTTGTAATTTTAATAATAAACGAAATCATTCAAAGTTTAGTTTTATTTTAACTTACATGTATATCAAATGGTCCTTGTTCTGGGATTCCTTCCGTATTTAATTTTCGTTCTATATCACAATATTTATAATCCTCGTCTTTAAACAGTGATGGAAATATGCAACAATTTATAGGATTATCCTAAAAAAATTATATTATTTACGCGTAACTAAGATTATAAAGAAAACAGCAAGAGCATCTTATTTTCAGGAACTAGTGAAATATTCTGTACCGCGCTGAAGAAAAAGCAAATTAGGTAGTGATAAGTATTCTATTGAAACATAATTAACTGTCAAATGTTTAATTTATATTTACCACTATGGAAAACGGCTCTTTGCATTTTGGAGAAAGTGATTTTTCATCACTTTTTACCTGAAATAATAGTTTTAAATAATATATAACTCATTCAGTCATGATTTAGGTAATATTGAAATTAAAAAAGTCATCTACCGATGTCGAATTTCATATTCACATACAACGCCATAAAAAGAATCGTATATAATCTTAAAAACGTATTTTTATACTGCCTAGATGGTCACGGCGGGCTTGTATGGCTGCAGATCCTAGTTTCAAGTCTCGGGACTCGAACTAAGATTATTTTTGGAGTTTCTGTTAAATTATTCTCAGCAAAACCCTGAATCAGAAAGTTGGCGATAGGAAACCGTCGTTGCACACGTCTGAACTTCACCGGTCGTTATAAAGTATCCCATCAGATTTTGAGAGGAAATAGAACAGAGAGAGAGAGAGACAGAGCTACTAATAGCTTACTTATCTACTCATCAACGTACAAAATTTTGCTATCCTGGTAAAGGGAAGCTTTAGCTTTATAAGGGAAAAAGTAATATCTAAGACATCAAAAAATGTTAAACTTAAATAAAAATCATAATATTGTAGATAATTGTCAAGAAACGTATTATACGAGTAATAATTATAGTAATAATTTATAAAATGATTTAGAATTTTTATAAGAGAATTTAAAATAAAGAATAAGATGCTCATATATATGTAACCCTTACCTGCAATACAAACAAACAAACTAAAGCGATTCGAAGCATGGTTGATCGAGAGGCCACTGTAGTAGTGCGGGGCAAAAGCTTGGTTTTATACTTAACAACTGCGACTTTTGACCGCTAAGGAAAATTATCAAGGTTTTGTGTGTCATAGACTAGGTCGGTAATAGATATTTTAATCCTAAGTTAAAAATAAGGAGTTTTTTAAATTTGATGCATCTGTTTAAATATAGTTAAATTTCCCTTGCATCATTCGGATACTTCAAAGTTTTTATATTATTAGCAAATTTTTAATAACATCAATTAAATGGAAATAATTACCTGAAGAATGAAGCCATAACCAGCATTTTATTTTTCAAAATGATGATGTTTTCTTTCAAGATCCCAAGACGGCCAGACCTTACTTATTTAGCCAGCATCAAAAATAGTATTATTTTTTCTTAATTCAGTAAAAAGCTTAAAGCAAAGGAAAATAGAATTTACTTTTCTTAAAGCTTCACTGCTGATTTTACCGTATGTTTTAGAGTATATAGTTAAAATTTAATAATCAATACTGCCAGACACATTCCATCTACGAACTTCTATCAGACGCTTTAAAGTTCCAAATAAAACTTATCTCATTCTTGATTTTTATGCAAGTTATTCATGAAAATATTTCAATGTTATAAGCAGGTACCAGACTAATCGGATGGGCCAAACACACCCCATACGAAGTGTCACTATGAGTATGAGTAGAAGAGTAATATTGGACAATACTACTTGTAATTAATTTTAGCAACATAGTATAGGCCCAAACTAGCGAACGCTTACACTCAAAATACATACTTACTTAAACTAGTCAATTCCATATATTTGACAAAAGTTTCTTTTTCTAAAAATTATAAGTAGGTACCATAAGATTTGCAAACATTTTTATTCTTTGCGAATCAATGATTTAATAATAGAGTGATGCAGCATATACTTTGGTCCTCTGAACAAAAAAAGGAGTACCTACCAACAAACGAAAATAATGAATATAGAATTATCTTTAGTTTAACTTGTATTTCTAGTAGAAAACGAATGAAGTAATTAGTACAAGTGAAAAAAGAACAGACGAATTTAGATTTCTTTTTATCACTACATATTATTATACAGCAAAACCCGCCGCCACGTCTGTCTGTCTGTTCGAGATAAACTCAAAAACTACTGCATCGATTTTCATGCTGTTTTCACCAATGGATAGAGTGGTTCTCGAGGAAGGTTTTAGTATATAATTTGTCAAATTCAACAAACACAACCATTGAAATACTTAACCTTATTAATTTTACCTAATTAACTATAAAAAATAGATCTTGTAATTTTAACACCTTTTAACATGGATTATTATCTTAATTAGAAAAAATTTCTTGATTTGGAGTTTATTTTCCTATAATAATCAAAGACGACACGTTTGGCTCAGTTTTTAGTAACCTACCCGATGCGCCAGCGATCGCGGGTTTGATTCATTTGTTGAGCACGAAAGTTTGTATTCCATTCATGGGTGTTTATGTTTATAATAGCAGTTAAAGTTATAATTGTGTAGTATATCACATATTTGGTATCCGTCACACGACCCTCGTAGCTTACTTCGGATCGAGATGAAGTTCCCAACATATTATTAATCATCATGCTATAAACTAAAAAGTAGAAAATAATACTTTTAAGAACTTCGTTAATTTTGAAGTCGGTGCCAGCCAAGACGGATAGACTTATCTTGCCTTTGCAAGGAACTTTCGAACGGTATTTTGATTATGTTTACAAATATTATAGATATAGATTAATCGAATATCTATATCTCTATCGTCTATTTAAGGTTATTTTGCTTTGGCTGGCACCGACTTCTAAATTAACGAAGTTCTTAAAAGTATTATTTTCTACTTTTTAGTTTAGATTTGTTTAGTTTTGAAGTCGGTTTTTGTTTTTTGTTAAAAATAATGTATTTTCAAATTTTTAACGGAAAGTAGATACTTATTTTGTTTATGTACAAAAAAGAATTTTCCAAATCGGTCCAGCCATCTTCGAGTAATGGGGAACATACATAAAATAAAGTCCCCAACGAATTGAGAACCTCCTCCTTTTTTTAGAGTCGGTTAATAAGAGCCTGAAAGAATTTAACTATCGGTCTATAATTACGTATAATATTGAAAGAATTTTCTTTTAACTCCTAACCGTTGAGGAGTTGTACCTTCCATCATTAGCTCAACCACAGGAGATGATGATTATCAGACGCAAATACTTGAACAGCTTTAGAAAATATATGAAAACGTTATAAGTGCCTATAAAATTTGAGAGTTGTCTTCGATTTCCCTGGGATCCCATCATCAGATCTTGACTTGGTGACTATGGGACCAACTAGAAACTATACCCTTTCAAACAAAAAAAGAATTTTCCAAATCGGTCCAACCATCGTCGAGTAATCGGGGAACATACATAGAAAAAAAAAAGTCCCCGACGAATTGAGAACCTCCTCCTTTTTTTGAAGTCGGTTAAAATGCAAGTATAAATTAGGAAACTGGACAAGCAGCCTTCTACTTTAAAGTGTGAAAAACCTGTCGTTACTCTCATCTCACTGTCAGGAAGATAATTACTACCAAAAAATAAAATCCCAAAGGATATAATCATAATTTGATTCAGTCTTTTAAACGTCATATTTTTCTTTCAATTCGTATAATAAAATAAAAATTTTAATTTTAAAAAACTAAGCAATCAAGCAATATGGAAACCTCTACTCTCTAAATGGGGAGTTGCATGATCTGTTACGCTTTCGACTACGAAGCCCCGAGCACTGGCCTATCGAGCCAAACTTCAGCCACAGATATCGACCAGAAAATGCAAGAATACATTAAGAATTAAATACATTTAATGCTATCACACTTATAAATGAAACTATCTTTTCGGATTTTATCGCGATTTTATTTAGATTTTTGGTTCCCGACGTTTCGAATGCTTTATAGCAATCATGGTAACGGGAGAGAATAAGGTATTTGACGTCTCAGAAGTTTGTATACCTGTTACAAACAGTGCCTACCAACAATTTCCAAAAAAAAAATCAAAATGGCATCAAAGTAGGTACCTTATAAAATTTTAATTTAAATGTTAAAATATAACAATATTTTATAAATATAGCAATATTATTAACTTATTATTAATTTTCACACTTTTAGAAAACGCTCTTAACATAATATACTTATCCTGCTGAAAGGTGTTTCAAGAAAGTAAATAGTTTCTCCAAACATAAACTGTTTTTAATAGAAAGCTTAAATGTTTGATGGGAGATTAACCTAAAAAAATATATATACATATAGGTTTTAATGATTGATGAAGATATTGCGTAACATATAAAAAATGGCCATCGTATCCAAAATGGAGTACCTCTGTCTTTTTGTGGACTGGCAAAAATTTTGTTACGTGAAATATAACTACGTATATTAAATGAACATAATATCGATTGAAATGCTGACGAATAATACCTATGTTTTGTTTGTTGGATGACTTAAGATCAAGATGCTTGGTCATGCTTGGTGGTTCAGGGTTATTCACGAAGGAAGTCTTGTCTAACAATAAGTACAACGAACTAAAGGCGTACAGCTTTTTTTACACGCTTATAGCTATTATTAGATACCTCTTATTTTCTTGCTTAGAAGTACTTCAAATGCCTTAGAAAAACAATATTATTGGTTGTTTGTTTCAGTCCTTATACAAGTGGTATATGTTATTAATTAGTTCCAAAAGAGTTACTTGTATAATATGTATATTTATATAAATATCAATTTTAATCTTTTTTTCTAATATATAAAAATCTCGTGTCACATTGTTTACTATCGAACTCCTCAGAAACGGCTTGACCGATTTTTATGATTTTTTGTCTATATTTGATAGGTCTGAGTAGGCTATTTATTATCCCTCGATGGCCTGGGAAGTTTGCTAGTCTAATATATTAAAAATCTTAAGTGTTCGTTATCGAACTTTTCCGAAACGGCTCGACTAATTTTTATATATATTTTTATAAATTTGGTAGGTCTGATAATAGGCTATAGACTATTTTTTGTTTCCCTAGGTGATAAGGGTACCCTCTTCAGGATTTTTTAAAACGTTTTATTTATTTTTTAAAAACGTAATAATTACTTTTTTATAATTTGGCATCAAATATACTTATAACTACCCTAACTCTAAATTTTCATCCTTCTACCACCAATCCCTTTTTTAATAGTGATAAGAACCCGGGCGGAACCACAGGAATTGCTAGTATATAAAAATAAATTGAAATTGTAAAAATTAGAGTACCTTTAAAACAAAAATATCCTCTTATTTAATAAAAGCAGTTTACTATGACTTAATCGATTGCTTTTTATAATAAACCAGGCGGTAGGTACATGTACCTACCTACTTTTGGTTGAAACAGCTCAGTAATATAACCGGGAAGCAGGACTGTTGCTTTAGTTGTTTCAATACAAAAATGTTAGATAAACTTTATATTAGCTCTAAGTTTAATAAATTTAGGTTAGGAGTACTACTTAGGATATCATAAACGTGACTTTTTCAATACTTGAGATCCACCGTATAGTACCTACATACTTAATTTAACATTAAAATATACATAAATGAACATTGAACATGTTTTAAACCTTAAATATTATTATAGCTAACAAAATAGATCATATCATCATCAGCCCTTTTTAACGTCCCACTGCTGGGCACGGGCCTCCCTCAGTACGAGGGGGATCAGGCCATAGTCCACCGCGCTGGCCTTGTGCGTGTTGGCGGACTTCACATGTCTTACGAAAACTTGCTAGGTTCTCAGACATGCAGGTTTCCTCTCGATGTTTTCCTTCTCCGTAAGACAAGTCGTAATAAGGATAGAAATGATTCGCACATGAAAATATCAGAGGTGCGAGACCCGGATTTAAACCCGCATCACTCGGTTATACAAGCGACGCGTTACCGCTGGGCTACCACTGCCCAGAAAATAGATATATGATTACTGTAATAATAACTTAGCAAAAATCACAATAAGCAAAAACCCTACTGTTTGATTTGATTTTTACTATATTTATTTTGGGATATTTATTCAGATGACGTACATAGTCTTACGGTGTACTGAGTTAAATAACACGGTCTGTTCTCCGAAATACTTGCGAAACAAGAAATAAAAATGTTTTCCTGTTAAAATGACTTTTTTCCTTAGTTACAAGATTTTAATTGTCACCAGCACATTAATTAATTCTTTCTTTGTGCTTTTTTGCAAAAAAATATAGGTACCTAATTGGTTCGTAAGAAATAAACCACTAAAGAGTAATTTAAAACTTTGTTAGACTTTTGACACTTTTCTCCTCAATGCGCCTATGCTATTAAGTTGTATAATTCATTTTTAAATTATTTCTTTAGTTAAAGTACCATCGGCACAGTTAACGTTAAAAAAAAAGATATTTCTATCTCAAAGCAATAACTTATTCTTTATAAGTAAATATTGCTTACTATAACATGTTAATAATTTTATTATGTAAGAAGAAAAAATAATAATTGAGAATTGTAAATGTCAGAGAGAAACATTAATTTTTCAGAAAATATGGATGGATGGATAAAGGAGCTACAAAACTATTCCCTAAAATTAAAATATTATCTAATATATAAAAAACTAGCTTGTACCCCCTTTAGTATAAAATTTTTACTACCTTTGAATGTCTTACTATTTAATATAATATAATCAAATGACTAAAAATAAGTTTCTAGCTTTAAAAATGACGTAACTTCCATACAAACTTTCAACCCTATTTCAACCCTTTACAGGCCTTTTTTCGCTTTAAAAGGTAAACTCAGGCTCTAAACTACATATGTACCAAATTTCATTAAAATCGGTCCAGTAGTTTTTGAGTTTATTCGTTACATACAAAACTACAAATCTTTCCTCTTTATAATATTATAAGTGTTTATAATAGTATAAGTATAGACTAAAATTAAAATATATTTATATAAAATTCTTGTTTCACAGTTTTAGTGTTTATACTCCTCCGAAACGGCTTGACCGATTTTGATGAAATTTTATATTTATATTTAGTATGTATGAGAATAGGTTCGTAACAAATTTTTACACCCCTAAGTGTTAAGGGTGGAACCACCCTAAACATTTTTTTATTTTTTGGACAAACTTTCTTTTTGTTATTTTTTTATGGTGTGGAATTAAAAATACATTTAGTCCTAAATTTTTACCCTCCTACCACCGACCCCTATGTTTTAATAGCATTTTATATTTTTTAACCACGGTTGATAGCATATCAATGGGGTAGCATTTTGCCAAACTCCTCCGCTTGGGAGCATCATAATAGCAAGTTTCGTCGAGCGCAATTTTACAAATACATCTTAAAATTAAATATTAAAAAGATATAATAAATTGGCTTAAAAGTTATTTAAGAAAAAAAAATTCAAATACTTATATAATTAATTTTTTACGTATATTATATATGTTGGATCATAACAAAGGTACAGTAATACCGTGCCTTTAATATTTATGAAAAATATAGTTTAATCAATTATATATTTCTTTTTTTTTCCAAATAACTGTTAAACAAATTTATAATGTCTTTTTAAAATAATAAAATTTAAAATAATAAAAATGATCAAAGATAAATATTAAAATCAATTAAACAGGTATTATTTTAGTAAAATATATTTTATTATTTGAGTAAAAATGTATATTTTTAATTATATTCTATGGCTAACCTATCCTGTTGTGTTCTGCGCGCGCAGCTCACAAAATTTACTCTCATCCACATGCGCCAAAAAAAGTATAAATTAAATAAAATATAAATAATTATTACACTATCACTTTTTTCATTATTACGTATTTTTATTTTATTTAACAGTGAACAATGCCAAAACGACGTAGAGGGGCTTCTTTGGGCCGTATAACACGATTCATTTTTTAAAATTGTTGGCTGTCTGTCTGTTTGTTACGGCTAATCTCTAAAACGGCAGGACTGATTTTGATGGGATTTTCAGTCGCAGATAACTAATATTATAAGGAGCAATTTAGGCAACTTTTCATTTATTAGAAAATTATAAAAACCGTTTAATTTATTTGAACTTACGCCCAGCGAAGCGGGCCGGGTTTGCTAGTAATATATAAAAATTCGTGTCACAGTGTTTGTTATCGAACTCCTTTAAAACGGCTTGACCGATTTTTATAAAATTTTTTGTGTATATTTGGTAGGTCTGAGAGTAGGTTTAATATAAAATCTTTTATTCCCCTAGGCCTAGGCGATACGGGTGACCTTGTTCAATGTGGAGATTATTTTATATTTTTAGACCAAGTTTTTGTTTTTTATTTTTTCATTTCTACAACCAATCCCTTTTTTAATAGTGATTAGAACGCAGGCGAAGCCGCGGGAATTACTACTAGTATAGATATAATATATTGTTTTTCATTAATTTTTCCGTCTAAGGAAAGTAGCAACAAGTTAAATTGTCTCTCATATCTTTAGATATGAAAGACTTAATATGAAACTTTAATTAAATAATACTAAAATAGCTAATAAAATAACACCAAGCAACATAAGTTGTGTTTGAAATAAAAATGCAAAACTAATAATTGAAGTGTATATTTCATATTAAAAACCTTTTTATTTACAAACCGATTTCAATATTTTAAAATGAAAAAATTATGGAAAGAAAGGTTTGCACTCATCAATATATTCTTTGACATCTTTGCATATTTCCATGTCTTTCCAAACTGGACAGTTCTGAAATTTTAGAAATAATAGGTACCTATATAAAATTGTATATTTGTAGCTACATCACTACAATGTCACATAGATCTTCTATTTAATTTAATATTATTTTTTTTTGGGTGACCAAAAATTTATATTTTTTTTATAAATAAATTATTTAGTCGTAAAATTATTGGGTACTGAGGAAAATAATATCTACGCAAATATATTGAATGAACTTACTGCTAGACAATATATAAATTTCTAAATAATTATAATTCTTTTGATAAACAAATTTCTAAACATACCAATTTTAATTTTAATTAAATTTTAACCGAGAATCAGACTCAATCACAGTTTAAAGCGAATCGGAACCAACTTAAAGGGTAAAGACCCCATTTTTAGGACCTTAGTTGTTTAGGACCTCACTCCCCTAGTGTCACTCCAACATTTGGGCTTAGTAATAAGCTTTCATTTGTATATCATAAGTTCAAAACTTTAAAATAATAGTCTTTATGGTCGCCAAATTTTACACTCAAGTTAAAAATTACGTGTAGTAAATATAAAAAAAGGTTACAATGCATCGAGCTCTTGGATATAGTTTTCTAACTTACCGAATATATAGTAACACTAGTGCAGTATACGAATATATTAGGCTCGCATAGTTTATAACTCTCCGGAAATATTTTTGACAGATCTTCTTTTAAACACTTGTTTTTAGCGATATCTACTGCATCCCTAAAATTTTCATTAGTATCAGCCCATTTGTCCATGAACACACCGACAGCTTCTTTATCTACACTCGTCTCATCTTTCATGAGACTGTATTTATTCAGTAGACATTTCAGTTTGCTACACTAAAAAATTAATTATTTTTAAAGAAATTATAATGCCATTTAATTAATTAGGAAATAGATTAATTATTATTGTATTGTACAATCACATACATATCCCTCAAGCGTTCCATTGTCTATTTTTTCGTTGTCTTCAAATTTAATTTTTAAGCCACATTCTTTGAAATCTTCCTCTTTAAAAACTTCTGGAAATGGGCAGCAATCTAAAGGATTTTTCTAACAAATAGAAATAAAATTATTATTATAGGATTTACAACGTTTTCAAATATTTATATATGGACAAACATGTAGGTAATGTAATTCACTATTTTGCCTTACTATAGTGTTGTTATAGTAAAGTTAAAAGGTAAATTATATACTATATATATTTAAACTTCTACTAGATTACATAATATTGACTGATATACCACTTCAGGAGCAGGTCGACATTTGGTAGGAACTGGTTCTGCCGTCACTACCTGAAATAATAAAGTTGATATAGAAGTGTACATCGTTATCCGCATAAGCGATTAAAAAAAACAGTTGAATTGAAATATTGTTTAAGAATGTTAGTATTTTAATTAATTTATTGCTTTTAATTTTTATTTATTTTAAATGTAAAGAACAAAATAAATATCATCTAAGAACGAGATTCCAGATCTAAGTTAACAAAGGGATTTTTTTACTTATAACTAAGTTTCCATGTTATATATTTTATAAATAATAAATAAATATTCAAGTTCACCAGTAACGGGAGGGAAAATTCACAAAATGCCCATCAAACGAAGAAAAACAATGATTTTTGATTTAAAATATTTTTACAAGTAAAATACCAATAGTGTATTACTACTTACCTGCAGAATAAAAAAACTAAGCACGGCGATTCGAAGCATGATCGATCGATAAGCTACTGCGGTGGAACCTGCGGAGGCCTAGGTTTTATGCTCAGCGATTATATCCGGCTATTGATATACGGGATGAGACAATGATGTCGGACGACATAGATTACAACATTAACAGATGTTTTAGTAAATAATAAAACTTATGAGCTTTTTTGGGTAGCTTTATAAATTGCAATCAAAACTTCGCTTTGTAGTTTATTGACTTTTTTCTATAGTACTTT
Organism: Boloria euphrosyne; assembly: GCA_951802675.2. NCBI lineage: Eukaryota > Metazoa > Arthropoda > Insecta > Lepidoptera > Nymphalidae > Boloria > Boloria euphrosyne. Next base: position 3,652,071 of record OX637879.1, on the reverse strand, counting down.
ATTTTTGTAACACCATTTCCAAACCGTTATTAAAGTTATTCACGCTTATGGATGAAATTATTATTTTTAAGTAAAATAAGTTTACCTTTAAGAAATGTACCTTAAAATATAAAAAAATATTAAGTTTCACATATAGATATTAAAATTATTGCTGTTCTGTGTTTGTTAAATTATGCAACATACATAATATAAACAATTATATACCCAAAAGAGGACTGGTAATTTGCATTAAATCCACCCGGGATATAAAAAAAATATTATCATGTCGGTATAGTTTATATTCTTTGGTAACAAATGTTTTAAATATATTTTGCTTTTGATCATTATTCACGTTTCTCACTAAGTTAAGCCCAATAGTCGAAGTGTTGGCCAACAAAAAATATACGCCAAGTGTTTTAAAGCTCTACAATAATTGTTCCTTCAGCAATTATTTCCTGCCTTATTTTCAACCGATTTCCAAAAAGGAGGTTCTCAATTCGTCTGTATGTTTTTTATGTTACCTCAGTTAATTTAGACTCTTAGTTAATTTTATGGGACAAAGGGGGCAAACGGGCAGGAGGCTCACCTGATGGTAAGTGATCACCTCCGCCCATGGACATCTGCAACACCACAGGGCTTGCAGATGCGTTGCCGGCCTTTTAGGAAAGGGAGGGAGGGAGGAGGGACGGGGAGTGGGCCTCCCGGACTCTCACTTACCGGACGAAACGCGACAGCATGGCTGCCACTTCACGCCGGTCTTCTGTGAGAGAGTGGTACTATACGGGGCGTGCCGGCCCATTCGGCTGCTACCCGAAGGTAACAAGCATGGCACTACCACTTGATAAATTGATTTTGAAATCGGTTTAATATTTTTTATAATTTGTACTTAGCAGGCATACGTTAAGTGTATCTAGAAAAGATGGTTAATTATACCTGCTAGGATTTCCAGAAAAAGTAGTAGAATAAAATAGCTTAGAGAATATTTGAATTTGTTAGAGATTCAAAACTCGAACCCAGTGTAAAAGTTATGTACGATTTATAACGTAAACAATAACATTTTTAAACGAAAGGTCTAAATTGTACATGTAAAATAAATGACAAAATGATTGACTCGTACTTAGTACTATTATACCTACTCGTATGTAGAAGATCTCGTTTTTATGATGTATCCATTGGTTTGATAATTATTATCTATAGATATTATCTATAGTACATTTTATAATTAGGACATATAAATAAAATTGAAGTGTCTGGTTTTAATTTTAAATTAACAGCTTTTCACTAAATGCATAATATGAAAGTATATATTGTATACTTAGCACAAAATTTTTAAAATTTTTGTCTGTCTGTCTGTTTTTTCGGCTGATCTCTGAAACGGCTGGAACAATTTTGACGGGACTTTCACTCGCAGATACCTAATGTTATAAAGAGTAACTTAGGCTGTTTTTATGTTATTAGAAAACTATAAAAACTATTAATTTATTTTTACTTATGCCGCCGGGTAAGGGGGAATAAAATAAAAAATATTTTTTTGTCTGTTTATCTGTTTGTAACACAAAGTACTGGACCGATTTTAACCAAATTTTGTGAAGTGATAACTTATTACTCGGGTCATGACTTAGTATACTTTTATTGCAAAAATATATTTTAATTTAACAGAAAAATAAAATAATTGATGTAAATCGTTATAAAGAGTCGTCCTTGCAAAGTTAGCGGTTGCTAAATCTTCGCTGATGAGATGAGATGAGATACGCGAACTTCAAGTACAGAAAAGTCTACACACACTTAATATGAAATACCTATCTCTCAAGTTACATACCTATTTTTATCAATACGTATAAAAACAGTAACTTAGCGAATCGATGTGCGAAACCAATTTGAAGGACCTAAATTTTGTGTAGTGAAACGTTATCACACAAAGCAATATTTGAATTACTTTTTTATTAAAAAAGGCTTCAAATCTATACTATTTATAAAGCTGAAGAGTTTGTTTGTTTGGTTGAATGCGCTAATCTCAGGAACTACTGGTCCAAATTGAAAAATTCTTTTTTTGTTGGATAGTCAGTTTATCGAGGAAGGCTATAGGCTATATTACATCCCGCTACGACCTATAGGAGTGAAGCAACAATAAAAATAGTTGCAAATACGGGAGAAAAATATTCCTTTTGAGAGCTTCCGTTGCGTGCGCTGCGTAAACGGTTAAAGTTATGCAAAAACCATGTATGACGGAAAAAAAGTTCTGCAATAGCATATGTCTATCTTTTAAGGTTGACTCGCTATAACCTTTTTGATAATGCCTTATTTACGAAGGTGTTTAATATACATGATATTGATCCTTATCCAAATAAATAAGTTATTCATCACAAGTATTCTTGACATCATTTGATTTTAATAAATATCTTACGAGATATCACAGTTTTAACATAACTTCGAAAGATTTCGACGAAAGAATTTGGTTTCCAGCCTTTAGAACGCGAGCGTAGCCGCGGGAAAGGCTAGTCTTACATATTTTGGAATTACCATTAAGCTCGATTTGAAATAAGGAAGTATATATAAGCTTAGCTTATTTCGGAAGTGAATTTTCGAAAAGAAGATTTTTTCTTTATATAATATGAATGAAATTAGGCAAAGCAATTTCGAATTTTGCTATGACATAAAGGAACCTCACATTTGATGCACTAAGTATGTTAGAATTTTTTGTAACCGAAAGGTTTTGGAAGTTTGTAAGTTTAAAGTTTAACCTTTGGAAGTTTACATCTATTTTTATCGCTGCACCTTTTTTCATCGTGGCCTGTACCATCAGTCCGGATGTCTTTGGCGGGACAGGCTAGCGGGACTTCAGTGTTTTTTAGCTTCGATCTACCTTACTATATTATAGCTTGCAGGTCATCCTTTTTTATTCGCATTGTACTTTTTATAGGAGCATAACGCCTCTGCGAATTCAGAGATTAATCTCCCAAAGTAAGATTTGGATTATTTTTTATACACTACACAAGAATGGAGTGGAGTGGAGAAATAAATAACTCAAATTTTATAGTTTCGAGATAATCGCGAATTAGTGATTTTTTCGGAATTTTTGACGTAGTTAAAATAGGGGAGACAATTTTACTGTAGGTAATTTTATATGCTTTAGATCTCTTTGCTTTTTATTTTATTCTATAACAAATTAAAGTCTATCCTAAAGTATAAAAAATTAAAAATAAAAAGCCATCATATCTAATTTTTTTACAACAAATTATTGCAAGTATGGTGCAAATAGCTACTTAGTTGTTTAGTTTTCCCACTAATACCCATAATTCCCACTTTTCCATTATTTCCCACATACATTAAAGAACAAGTGCACTTATTTTATTTCCGTGAACTCTATTTAGTTTATCGAATAACATTTTAAGTCGAAGGCAAATTAAACAACTTTTTTTATTTAACTTATTAAGCTCTCAACGAAACTCAGCTGATCACAAATCATAGTTTTTGTTTTTTTATTAACCTGTTTATTTTACCATTTAGAGTACACAAATGGTTATATTTCTGAAACAGGACAAGATAATAGGTTGGGGAAAAGTCTTTTCGCATTATATTATGTATGAACTTGTAATAAAATCTCTTTGGCTATACTATTTGTATCTGGCTGGTCTTGGTATCATTAAAAGTTTAAATTTTAAAGAAGATAATTCCAAATTCAAATTAGGAAAATGTGTGATTTTTATTTATTTTTCGTACTGTCAAGATGAGTGACTCTTAAGAAAAAATTCGATACATTTTAAAATTTTACTACAAAAAAGGTAAAAATGCAACGCAAGCCGCGATAAAAAATTTTGATGTTTATGAACCTAGTGCAGTGTCTGTGATAGTAGCACAAATTTGGTTTAAGCGTTTTCAATCCGGAAATTTTGATATCAAAGATGCGCCTCGCTCTGGTCGCCCTATTACGGATAAAATGGATACCATTTTTGAAAAGAAAAAAGTGGAGCAAGATCGACATATCAGTAGTTACGACGTAGCTGAAGAACTGGGAATTGACCTCAAAACAGTATTGACGCATTTGAAAAAACTGGGTTTACAAAAAAAATCGATATTTGGGTACCTCACGAGCTCACTGAAAGAAACTTAATGAACCGTGTACTCATTTGTGATTCTTTATTACGACGTAATGAAATCGAACCATTTTTGAAGAAGCTGATAGCTGGTGATGAAAAGTGGATCACGTACGACAAGAACGTGCTAAAAAGGTCGTGCTCAAAGGCCGGTCAGGCTCACAGACTGTGACGAAACCCGGGTTAACTCGCAACAAGGTGATGCTGTGTGTGTGGTGGGATTGGAAGGGCATTATTCATTATGAGCTGTTACCACCAGGCAGGACTATTGATCCTAAACTCTACGACGAACAACTGATGAGATTAAAGCAAGAAGTTGAGAGAAAGCGGCCGGAATTAATTAACAGAAGGGGTGTGGTTTTCCATCATGATAACGCTAGACACATGTTTAAAATTAAGAGAGTTTGGCTGGGAGGTGTTAATGCATCCGCCGCATAATCCTGACCTTGCACCTTCAGATTTCCACCTGTTTCAGTCTCTTCGGAATTCTTTAGGCAGTGTCAGGCTAACATCACGAGAGGACTGCCAAAACTACTTGTCGCGGTTTATGATCAGAAGCCCCAAAATTTTATGTCCCTACCAACAAAATGGCAAAAAATTATCGAACAAAATGGTACCAACATACTTTAATTAAATGTAAATAAACTATATTCAAAAATGTTTTGAATTTTTTAAAAAAATGTGAAGAAACCTTTTCCCTAACCCTATATGAACATGCTTGTTAGGCTAAAAGATGCGGATTTTTTTGTGTGTTGCGAAAATAATTAAATGTCAATTTGACCGTTCCTCGCACTATTGAATATCTGATAAAATCTTTTACAACTGGAAATTTGCGATTCTTTCCGAGGTCGTTCTTTGGATAGTAACCAATATGTATTACCCGATGAGCTTACCCAAAATGGCCAGGTGGCGCACTGAGTGCGCCGTCACATATATATTCTTTTAGCTTACAGGTAATACAGTAGAGGAACGGATATATAGAAATTGTCCAAATATAGAATACTAGCAGTACCCGCGGCTTCGCCCGCGTTAATTTTTTAAATCGCTAGTGAACTTTATTCGTACACTCGCTAGATTGATCTGTAGATTGCCTGAAAATTTCTCCAAAATTACTCCAGCTATTTCAGAACCCATATAATATGTGCAGTGTGCACGCCTCTCTCCCGTTCTTGGAACCCCCTCCCTCTTCCAATTGCCCGCTGTGCTGCGCTTTATTTTTCTATTAGTATTTTGTTTAGATTGACATTTTTATAGTCATACTATCTTTTGAATGGAGTGTCTGAATTGTATAATTCTTAAAGTTATTTCAAGTTATTTTCAGACATTCATACAAAATAATGAGAGCACTAAGGCCACCTTAATCTGGCCATGTCGAAAAACCGTTCTTAGCGGACTTCTACTAACTATTAAGTAGACTACCTCCCTGTCAATTTTCATCTTTATACTTCCAGCGGTTTCCGAGATTTCGTAATGAGTGAGTGAGTGTTTTTCGCATTTATATATAGACTATAGACAGTGGTAGCCCAACGGTAACGCATCGCTTGTATAACCGAGTGATGCGGGTTCAAATCCGGGTGTCGCACCTCTGATATTTTCATGTGCGAATCATTCCTATCATGATTACCACTTGTCTTACGGTGAAGGAAAACATCGTGAGGAAACCTGCATGTCTGAGAAAATCTAGCAAGTTTTCGTAAGACATGTGAAGTCCGCCAACACGCACTGGGCCAGCGCGGTGGACTATAGCCTGATCCCCCTCGTACTGAGGGAGGCCCGTGCCCAGCAGTGGGACGTTAAAAAGGGCTGATGATGATGATATATAGATTAACAATTACATACTATTTGATAAATGTATGAAATTTTCTGGAATGATTTAAATGGGTTGTTTAGTAGCTACCTGGCGGTTCGTTGGCGGAAGCTCGTGACTCAATTGAGTACTATAGATTTTTATGAAGTGACTTAATTAACAAAACTGAGAGCAATCACCAGCAATTTTTATGATTGCAAAATAAAGCTAAGATTAGTAGTAATAGCACTCCAAATTAATAATAAATTTTGTATGATAATATAATAAACATGACAGTTGTACTGACAAAGTAAAACGTCAATGCTACGATCGATGCACAGACAATAATAATGGACGGCAATCAATTAATTCAAAATACTAATCTTAATATTAAAAAATAGGGATTGGTGGTAGAAGCCTAATAATTTAGGGTTATATGTATTTTTTGATACTTAATCATAAGAAAATACAAAATAAAATATTGGTCTAAAAATGAAAAATAAAAAATTTGCAGAGTACCACTCTTATCACCTAGAGGATTAAAAAATAGCCTACGACCTATTCTCATACCTACCAAATATACACACAAAAATTCATAAAAATCGGTCAAGCCGTTTCGGAGGAGTTCGATAACAAACACTGTGACACGAGATTTTTATATATTAGAAAAGATGATTCATAATTAATGGAATTGGTTAGCACAATCTAATCACTGTATTACCGACCTTTTTCTTGTTTACCAGAATATATTTCTAGACTAAAAGTATATCCTGAGAGTGCACACAAAACTTGGTTTGTTGGTAAATATTGTTACATAAAATGAGCTACCTTTGTCGAACTCATTTGCTCATCTAGTCAAATCCTTTGGTTAAATGGTGACATACTAATAAAAATTTTGTTCAAGTGTTCTAGATCAGGTCTTATGTTATAAAGCCGATAATGGTTTGGGTTTCCAACCGACTTGTACTGTGCATTATCATTGAAATGATTTAGGATCTCATTTTCTCAATTTTATTTGCAATTATCATGTGTCGTAAATGATCGAGGCTATATTTACCCTGATAGGATCTAAGGTTTGAGTAATGGTATTATGATGATACCTAGAAATTGAAAAATTTCTGTAGAATTCTAGGAGGACAGTTGGCAAGATTTTTTTTGTGTGATGTATTTTGTTTGATCCACAATAACTGTATATCCTCATTTATGAGCTCGGAAAAGCTCGGGATAGTGTTTCAAACGCGACTAGTGGAGTTGTGGAGGAGTGGGTTTGAATATTTTATATTTATCCGATTACCTTATAATATGTCGGTTAACTTAATCATAATCAGGCGCATTAACGAATGTGTTCTTCGAAATTAAAATCTGAGATAAATAAAAAATGCATTAACTATACGAGTATCATATTCATCATAATTGTATGGTGGAAAATCGAGGTAAAACGAAAATCCCCATTAACTCATCTAGCTCAATTTTTTGGCCGGAAGCCGTATGATTATATACGCTTGTTTCCGCTCAATATGCGTAAAGTGTTTTAGCGAGTAATTTCATAAAGCAGTGATAATGAGGGGGCCAAGTGTGGATTTTGCTCATTGAAGCTATGCTGTTGATAAGTTCTATTGAAATGATAGTATCTACACCCACTAGCTTTAAAAGATAAACAATACTGAAAGCGATTCTTTTTGGAAAATTTGAGATCTTTAAAGTGGACAGGCGGGGCAAAGTGAATTAGTCAAAGTGGATAAAAAATCAAAATATAAGTACTATATTCAAATAGACTTTTACAAGCACTTTTGAATCGTCACTTTTACATTATTATATAGAATTTAAATACCGTATTCACTATGAGGATTGTCATTAATAATTTGGATTTAATGAATCTGCACTACATGAGAGCATACTGTATTAATATTAACGGACTTGGGTCTTGGTCGCATATGGAATGGTTATTAATTAATAATTTTTTGCGAAGTATTTTCAATTCATTCTCAAGACTGTTTGTGCGGAATGGTTTTAAAAACTCTCCCATTTAGCAATCGCCTTCCTGGTCTGACTTATCTCATAGTGCACTATACTCTGATTTTTAAATCGACGGAATTCTGACATTTCAGAAGTGTTTCCAAAATTCAAACATTATCAATAAAAACATTTCAGCAAAATAAAAAATAAACCTTTCTTTAATTTTTCAATGAGAAAAAGTAAGACTTAAAAAATTAGTAATTACTGTAAAATGGTAATTACATCTTTAAGTATCATATTACTGCAGTTACAATAAGTATTAGGGAAATTATTTTTCTATTGAATGTATCCCTATCAAATAATCCATAGGCTGCAAACATTTTTAGAAAAACCTCTTCATTTGTAAAATCTTCACTTCTTGTTAGAGCCATTATAACAAAAAAATATTTACGCCGCGTCATATTGTTTCTCGTCGTGCACTTTATTCGGCTTCTACGGACTATGTATGGTCAGTGTGCTCACGGTGTTTAGTAAGATTTATTGTTTAGTTTTAATTTGCTGTTACGCCTTAATTGGTAAGTTTATGACGTTGTTTTATTTTTAAAGTTATTAGCTATAACCATTACCAACAACCTGGCCCGTCACGGAAATCGGTTTCGTCGGATGACTTGCGACAGTCTGACTTTCTCTTTCTCAATGCTAGATAAAAGAAGACAAGATAAAAGAGAAAATAAAGATAGAAGAAGATAAAATGTATATGCCCTTCTCATGATTTGATAGTGTGTGTGATTCCTTTATCATCCTATAGTGGATGATGGTAACGATAATGATGATATAAATGATAATGATTTCAAGTGGTAGTGCTATGCTTGTTACCTCCGGGTAGCAGCCGAATGGGCCGGCACGCCCCGTATAGTACCACTCTCTCACAGAAGACCGGCGTGAAGTGGCAGCTATGCTGTCGCGTTTCGTCCGGTAAGTGAGAATCCGGGAGGCCCACTCCCTATCCCTCCTCCCGTCCTTATCCCTCCTCCCTCCCTCCCTTTCCTGAAAGGCCGGTAACGCATCTGCAAGCCCTGTGGTGTTGCAGATGTCCATGGGCGGAGATGATCACTTACAATCAGGTGAGCTTCCTGCCCGTTTGCCCCCTTAGTCCCATAAAAAAATGATTAATAAATATTTTTTATCTATTTATTCATTCAAGAAATATGTTGTTCTACTCTGATTTTTAATTTAGATAGTAAAAATTGACATTCAAGTTAGTGTGCACTGAATGCACAAAACAAAAACTATTTACAATAAATAAATATATTAAAAAAATCAAAGCAAAAAAGGTTTACGATATATGAACTGTCAAAGAATGACAGCTGTCAGAATTCCATCTAATTAAAAATCAGAATATAAATCCCATTCACTTTAAGTCATACTTAACAGCTAAAAATACCTATTTGCTAATATATTTGCATAGGCAGAAGTATATTATCGTGTACAAAAATTAATTAGCTTTAATTTAATATTATTCGTTACTTAAGATTATTCGTTATCAACGGATAAACATAAATATCAGGGGACTGAGCTTCGCTCGGTTTTTTTGGAAAAAATTACAAAAAAGAAAAAAATAATAATCGGACTGGAAACACCTGGATTCGAACCGAAGACTTCTGGTCAGAGACCGCCCGGTTTCCGCTGTCAATCAATCTGAGCTATTATAAACTTGTGAATGACAGCGAAATTTACCTTCGTTAATTTATTCCAATGGTATTGTAGCTTTTTTTTCATTGCCTGAAAATATTGATAAAAAGTTCCCTGTATACTAAAAGTGACCTGTTCATTGTTCACTCCTAGCTGGAGAGAGGTTGCGGTCAATGCACAATTGCAACCACCACTTTTCAAGTTCTCAAATGTATTTCTTTGAAATGGAGCATAGTTTATTGAAATACGTAATCAAGGATCTTTTCCTAATTAATATTATTTTAATTAAAAGTACTAGCGTCCAAATTTTAAATGGCAACCATATTCTCCTATTCTATAATAACTAGTGGTCTCCCTGTGGTCGAAATTGGATCATAATTAATCTACTCGTATATCTATACTAATATTTAAAGTTGAAGAATTTGTTTGTTTGTTAGAATGTGCTAATCTCAGAAAATACTGATCCGAATTGAAAAACTATTTTTGTGTTGGATAGTCCGTTTATGAAGGAAGGCAATAGGCTATATTACATCACGCTACGGACATTAGGACACATTAGGAGCGGAGCATCAATGAAAAATGTTGCAAAAAATGGAGAAAAATATTTTTTGAGAGCTTAAATTGCTTGCGCTACGTAAACGGTAAAGCAAAAATCATGTATGATGGAACTGTCGGAATTGTTTAAAATTTGTTACATTAAACACATTCATATTTTATGTTTTGAGGTTGGTTGTGCCCACTGTCCAGGTTCTGATATGGTGGCCATAAAATTTCCACAAAAAGCATGGTTTCTTTTCTCATGAAGGTAAGTAGTGATATTATAATTCTCAATAAGAAATAAATATTACGAACCGGATAAAAAGGTGGTCAAGCAAGAAATAACTGTTGTATTTGAGCTGATATTAGTTTTTTCTACATACTTATTTAGATGATGACGTTCATAAGCTAATGGTGTTGCTAGAAGGTGACTATAACAACTACAACCATTCACGAATTCCAAGAAGGTACGCGGAAAAACAGATATAAAAATGTTTTTACGTTAAATCACCATTTTCCTCTAAATTACAAGATGTTTAATTACAAACAGCAAATTAACTAAATCCAAATCTTTCTTGTTACTTCCTTGCCAGCTTTTTTTTCAAAATTGCCTAATTCTTTTGAATTGTATAAGTTTTTGCGCATTTGCTACCATTCATTATGACAATCTCTGTGGACTTCTAAGTGCAAAAAAAACAACACTTATATTAATTTGTTGCAGAATTAATTTAAAAATTGTTTATTATAAGGTTGATTTTTGCATTTTCCTACTACGAGTACTACCATTACTGAACATAAAAAAATCATTTTTATTTTTTCCTAAATGCTGAAATCAGTATTAAAATATTTATTGCAGATTGCAAGGTAGGGGTCTGTTATCAATTCACAATATTATATTTATATAAATTTAGCATGTAGATTGTAGAATATAATAGAAACAGAAATAGCTACAAACTAAAACTATATTTGATTTATTTGTTGAAAGACCCAAGCAAATACTTAATGTATAAGAGTAAAATTATTTTCTTCTTGTATTCAGCCCTTTTTAACGTCCCTCTGCTGGGCACGGGCCTCCCTCAGTACGAGGGGAATCAGGCCATAGTCCACCGCGCTGGCCTAGTGCGTATTGGCTTCACATGTCTCACGAAAACTTGCTAGGTTTTCTCAGACATGCAGGTTGTTAGAAAAGATTTGCACATGAAAATATCAGAGGTGCGAGACGCACTCGGTTATACAAGCGAGCGCGTTACCGCTGGGCTACCACTGCCTCGTTTTTTTCTTATTTCATAATTTTCTTCTTATTAAATTAAATAAAATTTCACATTGCACTACTGACACTACACAGTATTGTATATATGTTTAATAAATGTAATATAAATGTTTAAATATAGTTTTGTTGCTAATTCAAAATGCGTTTGTGATTTCAAAAAATATATTTAATCTCTTTTTTATTTACAATTTTTTCAATATATTGAAATGGAAATATTAAAGGACTAAAGGTCCACAATCATCAATGTATTCTTTGATTTCTTTGCATTTGTGCTGATCTTGCCATATTGGACAGTTCTGAAATTACAAACATAATATTATATTATTTTGAACTTATTTTTTTTATTCAATTTTAACTTTCAATAAAAAAATAAAAGTTAAAGGTCTGGTTCTCAGTATTTAATATATTATTTGTACGTATAAATTATTTCTGCGTAAAAGTGTGAAATCAAGAGACCTCGCAAACAGCGGACTTACGATCGGCCGAATGTTTGATTGCAGATGTAAATGTGTGGGATTAATGTCTGGTTGTGTCTCACGTAGGATAAATAGATAAATATTGTAATACAATATTATCATCAAATATTTTTTTGAAAAGAGAGTTGTGAGTTTCTCGCCGGCTCCTGTCAGCAGAACAGCCTTCCGAAACGGTGGTACCTTCCCCACAGACTAAGACTGACATTTAATTTAAAGTCTATTTAATAATGTAAGAATGACGATTCAAAAGAGCTTGTAAAAGTGTAAATGAATAAAGAATGTTTGGATTTGATTTTGAGAAAAAAATATGTATTATGTATTAGTTTCTTTATGTGTGCAATAAAATATTTAAATAAAAAAGTTAATAAATTTTAACTTACAAAAGTTTTGAAAATTCGACGTCGATTGTTTACTGTCTGTTGTGTAGTAAAACAATTTAGTAGCATTTGAGGAAATATTGATGAAATATTCATCATCTATAATAATCTCCTATTTTCTACACTTAGGTGTGTATTTTTTTTAAATAACAATGAGACCAACTTTATAATATTCTCTATCGATTAGAATAAAAAAGACAACCGGAAAAGGATTATATTATAAAAGTCATGCGTGGTAAAACATAAATAAATTAAAAATTAATCATCCTTTTAAAAACTGACCGAATTGATATTCTTCCTTTTAAAATAATTTAATTTATTTTAATTTTCGAGTTGAAACTTACCAAATATACAGTAAGACTAGTACAGTATACGAATATATTAGGCTGGCATAAATCATAAGCCTCTTCATATTTTTTTGACAGGTCTTCTCTCAAACATTTGTCTTTAGCTATTTTTACTGCTTCTCTAAAGTCTTCGTTGGTATCAGCCCATTTGTCCATGAACTCACCGACAGCTTCTTTATCTACATTAGTCTCATCTATCATGAGATCGTGTTTATTTAGTAGACACTTTAGTCTGTTACACTATAAAAATAACATTTTTAGAAGTATTTAATATTACATTATATAAAGTGTATAAATTAAATACTTAATTGTACAATACATACATAATCCTCCATTGATTCAATATCTAGTTTTTCGTCGTCATCAAAATTAAATTTTAAACGGCATTCTTTGTACTCCGCTCTCGTGAAAACTTCTGGAAGTGGGCAGCAAACTAAAGGATTAAAAGTGCGATCGATCTAAAAATAGAAATAATTGATTGTGTGTAACTAAATTAAATACACACTATTTAAATCTACCAATATTTTAAATAATTTTAAAGGTCAGTAAGAGAAAAGAGCTTTGAAAGGATCAAGTTTAAAATGGGACAAATTTAATCCAGTGCAGTAAGTTCTAAGTTGTTTTGTTTTCTACATTCACGTTATATTTACTCAGTAAGTTAGCAATGAAACTGGTGAAACCTTGTCTAACTATTTTACGAGTTAAAGTATTTTATTGGTTGCTTATGACCTTTTTTTTATATATTTTTTTAAACAAAGCTCTCATTCAGCCTTTTTTAACGTCCAGCTTCTGAGCGTGGAGTTACTTCTATATGAGGGGATCAGGTCATAGTCCACCAAACATAAAATAAATTTATAAATTTTTTTTAGATTCTCTCAGATATGCGGTTTCTTTCACGATGTTTTCCTTTAATTCAGTTAAAATTTAATGAGTTTAATATTTTTTATTTTTATATAGACTTTTTGAAATCTTAAGACATTAATCTTATAATTGTACAAAAGGGTTTTACAATACAATATTTATTGCTCTATTAATATAAGTATGTAAGTTTTTAAGGATTGTTTCAAAATATGATTAAAGTATTAAGTCTAAGCTTGAAAATGGTATTCGTATGTAAGTTTCACCTATTAGGGGAATGTGGGGTTGTGTGAGGTTGTTGTTGTGTTCAGTGAGGTTGCAAATATTGGTTACGGTAACTTCTCAGTGCGTGAGTCTTTCTACAAAAATTCAAAACAAAGGTACGTGATATAATAATAAGATTTTTTTAAGTGTTATCATTGAGTTTCGTTATGTAGTATCAATAAAATTTGTATTTAGTAAGAAGTTATAATACACATTTAACCTTTTAAAACCGTATTTGTAGTTGCTATGAGTATCAAACAACCTGACAGTAATAACAATTTTAAACATGGTACCTGTGGGGTAAAAGCGGACGGGGTGATTTAGACTATCCGGTTTCACCCCGATAGATTTTACATATAGAAAATGTAAGTGTTTGTTTTATTTCTCTTTTCAAATACTATTTTTTATTCTTACAGCCACTCGATGTTGGTTTTACGGGAAATTTGAGCACATTGTACTCCAGGAAGTTCAATTATGAATTCGTTATCCTCCAGGGCGTGTTGTTGCCCAATTTCAAATGGCGTATTTGTTTGGAACTGTTTATAATCGTATAACTACTATACTTAATACTATAAATACATTGTCTACTTTTTCCAAAACTGGAATTAGCCCTCTGAATCCCAATATTTTCACAGATATAGATTTTGCACCATCACAGACTATTGAAATATCTTTTATACCGACCACGAATGAATTTTCTAAAGATTCTGATTCACCTTATTAGTACGAAATGGCTTAAAAATTTACGTCTTTAGTAATTAAAGTAAATAAGCGGATAAAAAACTCTTGTGAGAATTCGGAGTGTTTGGTTTGTAACAAAAACTACAGTCAAACTAAGTCAAAAAATGAATGCTACCAATATTGCCTATATGGTTGTATCTGTTGTTCTGAGCAAGAATTATTATTTTTTGTACGCAAAAACTGCCATTAATTTAATTATTTAGTTTTATACTTGAATATCAAATGGTTGGACACAGGTGTGGGGTGTAATCAGATTTATAATTTTCTAATAAAATTATTCTATTTAGTACTAAATGAGATTGATCTCAAATATTTTCATGCCAAAGTTATGCCTAGAGTATATTTAAACATTTATGATATTTATTATCTCGCTAAATTACTTGTTAACTATCCGGTGTCCCCCCACCTTCCCATACTAGAATATATATTGCTTCAAATATACTCGTACCACTTCAGTTTCATTGCTATTCCAACACTTTGAAGGAAGTTCTTTTGATGTCACTACCTGAAAGAGAGAAGAGCCTGCATCATCATCTGCACTTTTTGTATTAAATTAAATAAAAAAGTTTTATTTTTTTATCTAGTACAAAATTCAAATTGTTGCCTCTTTTGGTTCTTAACTATTATTGATAGAACTTATTGCGATTATACTCTTACTACTCTTACTGTTATTTATTCGTACTATAGTTCCTTGATTTTCCTCTATCCAAATAAAATATTAAAATTATGGAGACTAAACCTTATTGGACCTGAAAATGCTGTAGTAGAATTTATATTCGTAATGAAAATATTGAAAAATTATTAATAGTTCCAGAATCTCTAGGTTTATTGAAAATATAAAAAAAATTGTAGATGTGAAAAGTGTAAAAAATTTAGGAATATTAAAACGAGCAAAGATTTTTTTTATTCTGTTCATAATGATTAATAAATTTATTTGTAAGTACTCGTAGTTGTTAACTAAGAAAAATACGAATATTAAATACAAAATTAATAAATCGTAAGTTTAAGGTATAGAAGTAGAATGTTATTATTTTTTTTTTATATTATAAGATTTATATGTGTACTTAATAAATTTTTACATTTTAATATATTAATCTAGTATATTTTACTCTTACCTGCAGGACAGAAAGACAGAGCACGGCGATTCGAAACATGATCGATCGAGAAACTACTGTGGTAGAACTATTCAGAGGCGTTTACGTTTTATGCTCAGCAATTATGCCCCGCTATTGTGTGCTACGCAAGCTATCAAAGTGACGAACGACATAGATCACAATATTTACAGAGATCTTGAATAGCTTAATAAAATATAATGATTTTTTCAATTAGCAGTGTCATGAAAAATTTATAATTTTTATTTTATTCTTAGTTTCGATAGGTTTTTTAAACCACTTCAATTAGGTATTCCATCATAATTATTGCTTTTATGTGTTTGTTACATCATATTATAACACAAACAAAAAGTATTGATAGCATTCTCTCTTTTCGTTTAAAGACGATGGAAAACGTAAATCAGGAAAAAGAACTTGCAAACAAAATTGTACCAAATCGGTATAATTTTTATTCTTTGCTAACAAATGATCTAAACTTTACGCTAAATTTGACACCACATTTTGTCAGGAAAACGTGTTCTACGTGTTAAATAAATGATGAAAAATTGAGTCATACCTGTAGTGCCTCGGGGCTCAATAAAACACACACTTTATAGCACTCAGATATATTCAGTGAAATACGTGTACACTCGTCAACGGTTCGTAAGCAACTGCCCCCCACCTATGCGCCCGGGCATACACTACATCCCTTCTTTGTTTTATAATAAATTTTTTTTATAAATATTTTTTAGAATTTAGATTGAATGACTTTAGATTGAAAGAAAAGCTACTGCACGGTTCGGAAGGCAGTTTGTGCAGAGAAGAACCGGCAAGAAACTCTACACTTGCTCCTTTTAAAATATTTTAACAATATTATAAAATTACAGTTAAACTTCCAATAAGTTTTCGTAAATCTCTGTAAGATGGTGAATAAGTTATCAAATATTTAAAATATCATTATTAGGTAAAGCGCATTTAAATAAACAGTCTTTACTTAACCTTAATTTTAAATCTGCGTATTAATCATATAAAACTCGCAAAGAATTTACTCTAGTTCACCATTTTTTGTAAATCATTATTACTACTATTCTAATTGACCACAGTCCCTGTATCATTGACTTTCTTCAAGTGGAATACATTTCTGCGGCATTTCTTCCCGGTTTTATCACTCCGAACGCTAACACCAATACCAGTCACGTCAGCTACTGTGTGCATAGTGGGCTTAAAATTAGAGCTTGTATTATCTTTGATCACAATAATACTTTTTCTCCTTTTTCTCCTTCAATAATACTTTTTCTCCTTTTCCAACTTGCATGTCCGGCTTCCCATTTGCAGTTTCCATACTCCTTCCTTTCCTTCATTCGCACACCTCTGTCTCTCACCTCTTGATTTATTGTTTTGTACTGCATGTCAGAGTAATTCCTCGGAAGATTTGCCTGGTTCAACGAAGCAGAATATCTCTATGGGAACAGAGTTGATTCTGAATGGTTATAATTTTTTTTTAACGGAATCGTTCCAGTTTTTATTAAAATCCCGCCTTTGACTTTTAAATCTTTTTTCTCATCTCCAGCAGAACATCCTTCGACTACATTCAACGAAACAGCGTCTGCTGTAACTTACGATTTGGTTAATATAATTTTTTAGTTTCGGCGAGGAAGTTATGCCAAATATGGAAATCGTGTCCTATGCGCTATATTTATTCACACTCCAATGATCCCAAATTCTTTAAGAATTGAAACCATTGGTGATAACATTGGTCCGAATCTTTCAGTTTCCTCAACTTTCAATGCACTTCGGCCTCAGTCAGTCCGCAATGTGTAGACTATGCCATAAGTCTTGTGCGGACCGCTCATGTAGCGCCGATGTGTGTAAGTATCAAAGGCAGCATAATTTTATCATGCAACCGGAAGAGATACAGGAGCTCCCCGCGCAGAAATTCTGAAAGTACCTGGAATTAACAGAACTAGGCGGAGAACAAATAATGGATCAGTAATGGTCGATTTAGCATTATGGTCGATCTCAGCACCAGACACCACACTTCAGTAATATTAATAATAATAATGATGTCTGATGTAAATACATTAGATAAAGCTTGTACTGGACGTAAGGCATGAGAAAATATCGGGCATATGATAAATAATAAAGAACTGCGTAAGTCTCTTCTGATGTAAATACATCAATGACAGTGATTAAGATTAATATTATATTTTAATAATATAGTTTATGTAATATAAAATAAATAATATCTTAATTTCACTTTAAGTATTGTGATAATGAGAAGTTTAATGTATATATGTATTTTAAATTAATTGACGTTTGTTACTCTCACAAAACTCGAGGGTGGTTGAACCGGAAGTGTTCAGTGCATCTTCCTCAGCTCATCACCTTTTGGTAGTAATTACCAGATAATAATTATTATAATGTTCTCCGATCCATTTCGGTCATGGCGGCCAATCTCAATGAGACTAGCCAACTGCGCAGGAGATATTATAGTGCATAAGTGTAGTGTACGCGCAGACACAAGTGCACTCTCTGTTCCTATCACTCATATTCCAATGGGACGACTGTTTGGCACGACCAGTGAGAGTTAAGGCGCAGGACCGACGGCTTTACGTGCACTGAGAGGCAGGGGGGGTGACACACCACCAACTTCCCAACCCTGGGCTGTTACCGAGACATACTAAACAGAAAGACTTAAAAACTAAATTTGGCCCGACCCGGGACTCGAACCCAGGACCTCTCGATGAGTGGCTGTACTTGCTAGCCACAACACCAACGAAGCAGATACATCTACTAAGAGCTACATTATATATTTTTTCTATGATTATGCCTTTACGTGAACTATAAATAAAATGATGAAATCTTATTTTTTTCCAAATAGCAAATACGATAGGAAAAGCTATAAAATATATAATGTACACTAATATTTATTCTAATGAATAGTTTTGTTTCATTAGTGTAGCTGTAATAGTTTTCAAAAATAGTTATTTTTAAACATACCCTCTCTAGCGTATATTTTCAATTATCTCCAAAACGCAGCGACATGTGAAGCTGAAATTGTGTTAATGGTAAGTTTGTACCTTGCCCATATGAAAATGTCCTTTTGGGGCCCCTGGCCCTAACCTTATCCTGCTAGACTCTTTGTCTCTTCTGTCGAGTTCTGCACTGCTCCTTTGTGTCTCCTCCTTATTGTTGAATTGACATTTTTCTTCCTGATTTCTTAAGCTTAATAAAAATCTTTCAATTTGATCTCCTGCCTCTTGTTTCATAAGTCGAAACGGGTACCTTTCATGAACAGGACTATGTTTAGGAGCAAAGTAGCAGCCGAATTTGTCTAAGGAATAGTTCATAAACATTTACACCTTCTTCATATTTAGCCTCAGCTCCAGGTAGATTATAATAATATTATAATAATTAAATAAATAAATATGTTGGCACTTGGTGCATTATTACACGCAACGCCATCTAGTTCCGTGTTAAGCTGCAAGGTTTGTGTAACGGATACCAGATAGTTGATACACTACCCATTTATAACTTTTAAATACATGTATATTATAAATATAAACACCCATGACTGGAGTACAAACATTCATGCTCATCAAATTAATGCCTCCAGCGGGACTCGAACTCTCGACCGCCCGCACAACAAGTAGGGTCACTACAAACTGAGCCGTATCGACAAGTGGGAATATTCACCATATTCTTGCGCCCTTTTCCACTTCTCCCAGCGAGTGTCAACGAATGTCGGGTCGCCTTCCCAATCAAAATGATCTAAGTTTAGGAGTGTGAATGAAGCCTTAGTCATTTCGGGTCAACCTGAAATAAAATATTAGCTTTTGTTTTTTTTTTTTGTGGCTTTTTACTGAATATCAGTAACAGTATCAAAACTGCGTAGCCCATGTTATAAGTATTCATTGCGTGGACCTAATTCGGTATATGTTTTTAAATTACGTTACTTGAACATAATATATACGGTCCATTTGAATAGATTCTTAATTCATTTGCATGGCCCTTAGTTGTTTATTCATTGCGTGGCCTTTCAGTGAATTTTTATTATAACTATGGTTATTTTAAAGTAAATTATGCAAGCATATCAACACAAATGTTAAATAAATAAATATTCAATTATTGTTAATTGCATTGAATATTAAAAGTAACTATAGACTCAATTATTGAATTTATATTTGACTGTACTTTATCTAAACCGTATTTAGTAATACACTACTTACAATAACAAAACCCAAATTTAAAATATCATTAGTATAGGTATAACATAATTTACAGATTATGATGAAGTTATATATATAGAGAAGCAATATTAATTTGCTAATAAGCAATGCCTGCCCGCTTCGCTAGGCATTGGTTTAAGAAGACTTAATTATTTGTTTGAAAACCCTTTTATTTTAAATTAATTTCAATCAATCTCCTCAATCTCCTTTGTTTTTGTTTTTTTTTTTTGGATTTTGTAGGATAATATTTTTAGATAGATATATAATTGATTCCTATAGTCATAGTTAGAGCGATGAAAACTTTTATTATACTTCATTATTCTAAAAATGACAATAATTTTATTAATGACAATAATATTTACAACAACAATATTATTTTATTAATAATCAATATGAATATATTTTTTACATGTTTTTACTAACTATTAGGAATTTTAAATAAATAATTAAGCTCGCTTGTACATTTCAATTACATTTTGAAATATATAATATGATCTTTTCGATTATGTAACCATATTCACTACTATTTCATTTAGGAACATTTACTTTGCTTACTTTATATAATTATATCACTGTGTGAATTATCAGAATCAAAAGAAAGGTTACTAATTTATAATAACCGATTAGACTTCATGTAATGTAACGAATAGTTACAATGTTCCTCAGGTGCAAATCAGTCGATATATAAGTAATAAATAAGTCGATAATAAATCAATTCCTTGTCTTTCCTTTCACTGATAGCACTTTATTTACAATTTTCAAATTTTATCGAAACAAATGACAATCTATAGTGAAAATTAATTCTTTTTCAAACCTAAAATATATGTTCTTCTTGAGTAATCAACAATATAATATTATGTACTTAAATTTTCTCCGAAACACGCTGCAACTTTGGAATAAGTTCCAAGTCTACTCATTTTGTACTTTTTTGCAGTTAGAGCGAACGAAAACGTCTCGCCATTTATTACTAATATAGAATATAGATATTCTATTGTATTTTGTTATAAAGGTACTCCTCATTACAATGATCATTAATAATTTTAACATGCTTAAATAGCATAATATTTTAACAAGCTTAGATTATATATTAGGTTTATTTCTTAACTGATTCTGGTTAGGTTCTTAAGGTTAAGTTGCATATTTGCACAATATTTTTATGAATGCAATAATATAACCATAGTCTTGCTATTACGTGGCCTTTTTTCTTTTCATCTAATACGATGCATAGCCATATTATTATGAATATTCTAATATAACCATAGTCTTAAGGTTACGTGGCCTTTTCCTTTTCATCTGATACGATGCATGGCCATATTTTTATGAGTATTCTAATATAATCATAGTTTTGAGATTATGTTAAACTAGCTTTCGTATGAACCTGAAATTCTTTGTAATAAAATAATATTCATAATAAGAAATCGTGAATTATAACAATTTAATTTAAAATTGTGTTTAAATGTGTTTCTATCTTACATGGTAAAACGAATAGTTAAGTGACGCACACAGTTATAAAATAAAGCTTAAAGCATAGTTTCTGATACTCTTAGTTTGTCTGTCTGTATAAAATTATAGGGTTACTTATGAAATTGTTTTAACAATTACGTGGCCTTTTTTCTTTTCATCTGATACGATGCATGGCCATATTTTTATGAGTATTCTAATATAACCATAGTTTTGAGATTACGTGGCCTTTTATCTTTCCATCTGATACGATGTATGGCCATATTTTTATGAGTATTCTAATATAACCATAGTTTTGAGATCACGTGGCCTTTTTCTTTTCATCTGATACGATGCATGGCCATTTGGAATAAAATCAATATCAATTGCTTACGTAATTGACTCCTTTTGGTGATCCTTTAAGTGATTTTGATTTAGGTATAACTCAATGTAAAATGAATGTTAATTATAATTATATTATTTTTTATAATATCAATCGTAACGTAATGTACATATTACAGCTGGAGTCACCTATTATTATAACTTATTCTTTGTTACCTTTTTTCCTCTTTCATTCTTGTCTTTTTTTTTTGATAACTTGTACTTCTCTCTCTTCCTTGTTTAATCCTCGTCGCCATTTGTAGTGCCTCGGGGCTCAATAAAACACACACTTTATAGCACTCAGATATATTCAGTGAAATACGTGTACACTCGTCAACGGTTCGTAAGCAACTGCCCCCCACCTATGCGCCCGGGCATACACTACAATACCTATAAGTAAAGTATTATTTACTTCTATTTTAGTAATAATTGTTTATACTTATTGTTCTTTAAATTATATTTTTAAAAGTGTAACAAATTGGATTGGAGTGATGATTTACGACATCAGTTTGTATGTTTTTGTTTCTTACGTGCCTATCTTTGGAACTACGAATTTAGTTTTTAATCAGAAAAATGATAATTGAATTTCTAATCAGACAGGCTATTTAATAGTCAATTTATAGTAATTATTAAAGTTTAATCAATTTTTCTTTTTACTTATTTAATAATTTATTTCTTATTCCACCTTTGCCTGAATACATGTAATTTGTTGCCCTGGGATTTCGCCTTAAATAATAAATAATAATGTAACAGTAGGCGTATAAATTATTGTGAAATTAAAAAAACTATAACGGAAAGTTCATATTAAGTTTATTTGGTCGGATGCCATAATATTTACAATAAAGGAAATTACAAGTAAACTTAACTATATATACAAAGCAAATGTGCACTTAATTATTACTGTACAAGTCGTGTCCGCGTGGAATAGTGGCAAGAGTGCTAGCTGCATTCCCCCTATGAATGGCAATGCCTATTCTTTGGGCGAAAAATGAGCCAGCTCTCCTGTCACCAGTGACGGCGATAAGTCGAGGTGTTATGTCTTTTAAAAGTGCTTAGCACTTTGACTCCATGGGCCAAGGGTTTCTACAGCAAAAGGAAGGGAAGGGATTTTGCTCATTGCGGGTGTTCCGTCATCGTATTCTTTTTCTTAATCAATCGTATTTTAACGTTGTAGTCGATGTTCTGCGTGAGTAGGTTTATGCAGAAACAAAACGCAGCCCTATAAAGCTGTCATGCGCTCACTGCCCGTGAGTTGACAATTTTGACGGAAGCTGGAGGGCAGTTGCAATCGAGAGTGATATTTTTGAACGCGCCGCGAACGCACGTCGTCTAACCTGACGCGACCGCCACGGCAGTTATCGAGAAATACCTATTATAGCATCTTCTCACCTCCACAACTTTGACCTGATGTGCAGAATCTAACTAGCTGGTGTGCCCAGTCGATAGTGGAAGTCATTATCGATTCTCTAAGGTACGTGAGTGCATTATATTTTGTTACTGCGTGCCTATGAACGTCCTGAACATCGAATACATCGGCAGACTATTCCTGGTCTGACCCAAATGTGGCAAGAAGCCACCTATCGTTCCGTTTTGTTGAGGTGCGTTTGCTACATTTTGATGGTGCCGAAACCCGGGATGGTTTCCACTAACCTCATGTACTGTACTGTACCGTCATACAATAGCTGTGGTATTTCTGGTTAGAATAGGTACTTTGTAAATCGTAATCATTCTATATAAATCGTTGTTGGTTGCAGAGTTATTATTTAATCAGAATCTACTAATCCAAAGAAACGTTCAGTGTCAGTACTTACGGGCTAACTAGTCAATTTATCGGGATTCATATCGTAAAATCATCGTTTTAGTTATGTCTTGAATTACTGTAAGATCAAATTAAGCAATCATCAATTTTTATCGGTGCTTAATTTACCTATCGGCTTACGTTAATTCTTTTGTAGGCATTACTAGTTCAAACTATTCATATTTGTACATCAATTCATACTTCATTAAACGTTAAATATCGTACTATATTTGCAAAACATATTGTAATATAGTTTCATAATTCACGAAATAATATTTTTATTCTTTTTTCAATATCGGGTAGTTACTTTTTTCTCACCGGTAATTCGCCAACTCATCGTACCGGTTAGGTAAAGCTACTTCTACGTTGTTTATTCAACTAAACCGTAAGGTATTAATTTACTTTTTAACAATATAATACGAAACAACATTAAACTTTTAAAGTTCAAACTACGACTAATTTGTTGTTTACTTATCATATTTAACCGTAATTATCATATTTAAACGAAATACTTTTGAAAAAGATCGTATAATTATCATCGTTTATGTTTTTATATTTTATTCAAATACTTGCTTAAAATCAAAGCGCTGCATTGATAACCGTAGGTAACTAGTGAATCGTTATCGCTGCGAGTCCCTGCATCGATCGGATGCATTGTTGATCGTACGTTTAGCAACATTTCAAGCGTTAGGGTGGTAACACACTAGGTGAATAAATACAATTTTAAATATTTTTTTTTATTTTTTTATTTTAAAGTTTTACTCAGTAACTAAATCTAACTTAAAATGTCACTTTTAAGTAAACATTCGCGAAAGTCTAGTGCTTTGAAAAGGTCTAAATCCAAATCTGAAGATTTCGAATATACTGCACAAGATTTGCCATCTTTGCGTCGAAAGCGGACAATTGCTATTAAACGTTTAAATAAAGCTTTAGAAATCGGTCAATTAGCTATGAGTGACCCCACTCAAAGCGACTTATTTTTATCTTATCATCACGACATTAAAAACATAACGGCGGCTTTTGAAGACGCACATGTCAGCATTTTGGAGATTTTAGATGATACTACTGATGCGGATGATTTACAGGAGCAATTTGATGACACATATTACAAAATCGAATCTATTTATCGTAGTTTAATTCGAACTAAAGATGCAAAACGATCGATAAGCGTTTCGTCATCGTTAAATGTTCGGTTACCTAAAATAACACTTCCTAGTTTTTCTGGTAACATCAAGCAATGGCCGGAGTATTTTGATACTTTTAACGCTTTAATTCATAATTCTTCTTCACTTACCGAAACAGAAAAGTTTCACTATTTGGTGTCTTCCCTTAGCGGCGATGCATTATCAGTAGTTAAAGCATTTCCTTTAACTCATGAACATTATACTAGTGCGTACCAAGCCTTATGCGCTCGATATAAAAACAAACGCGATCTTGCCTTTACTTGTTGGCGCGAAATCCTTAATATTGAATTTAAGTGTAAGGACGCTAAGGAATTTCGTAAGTGTCTCGACACTATTGATGAGAACTTAATAACTTGAAAACAATTAATTTACCGGTTCAAGATTGGGATTTCATCATTGTGTATCACATCTTATCAAAACTTAATACAGAAATGCGTCGTAGCTTTGAAGAAAAACATTCCGATATCGAGTTTCCGACTTATAATCAATTAAAACTATTTTTACAATCTAAGTGTGAGGCTTTGATGCGGGATACACATTTCTTGGAATTACCAAAATCAAATACTAAGCTTTTTAAAACCACAACTAAACGCCCCAATGTGTCACACGCCTTAGTGGCTGCAAAAAATGAATCGCTTACGTCTACAACTAATAACAACAAACCTTCGTCTTATACTGAAAGATGTTCGTATTGTAATCAACCGCATTCTATTTTATCGTGTTCCGAGTTTATTAAAAAATCGATAGACGAACGTATTAAAATAGCCGAAGAAAAGAAATGGTGTTATAATTGTTTAAAATCCTCTCATCAATTAAAGAATTGTAATTCTTTATTTTCGTGTCGTACATGTAAACATAAACATCACAGCCTACTCCACCGTGATCGTACCGATAAGCCGCAACAGAGTGTGAACTCAGCAGCCTTATTCTTGAGATCTCCTTCAAGGTCTACCGTGCTGCTTGCAACTGCTATCGTGCAGGTTCAAGATGCTAATGGCAACATGCAATCCTTTCGAGCGCTTTTCGATACTGGTAGCCAAAGTAACTTTATAACAGAGTCGGCAGTCAGACGTTTGCAATTAATACCTAGTCGAACTTCGGCAAGTGTTTGCGGACTCGGAGAAGCTTCTACTCCTATCTGTGGAGACATCACGTGTTGTGTAGGCACACAAAATAAAATATTTTTCAAATTAAATATGCACGTTATTCCGAAAATTTGTAGCGATCAACCAATAGCTGAACTAAAATCATCCCGATGGTCTCACATCCAATCGTTAACTTTAGCGGATCCCAGTTTCGATATTCCCGGACCGGTTGACATATTGTTAGCTGCTGATGTTTTCGCCGAGTCGCTGTTAGGTCAGCAAATCAAGGGTAGTCAAAATCAACCTACCGCTTTCAAATCGTTATTCGGTTGGCTTCTCCTTGGAAAAACATATTTAAATTCTAGTGCGGCGTTACTCGCATCTTCTTTAACGTCCAATATCGATACCGAGTTAAATTCATTAGTGCATCGATTCTGGGAATTAGACGACGTACCGAAAGTGACTTCCTTGATGCCAGAAGAACAGCTTTGTGAGCAAAAATTTGTAGCAGAGCACTATCGTGACACTTCTGGTAGATATGTTGTCAAATATCCATTCAAAGCTGATACTGAACCTATTTTTAACGGCTCTCGCGAAGTGGCACTACGACGGTTTTATGCGATTGAAAAAAGACTATCTATAGATCATGAATTATCCTCTCAATACCGCGAATTCATGGCTGACTATATCGAGTCACTTGTGCCACTCGATCAAATGGGTACAGGTAAATACTACATCCCACATCATTGTGTTTTACGTCCTGACTCGACTACGACTCGTCTTCGAGTTGTGTTTGACGCGTCTGCAAAGGATCGTAACGCTAAATCTTTCAACGATTCTCAATTAATCGGTCCGAAGTTACAACCTGACATTTTCAAAATTCTTTTACATTTTCGTGAACATCAAATCGTAATCATGGCGGATGTCCGCCAAATGTATCGGCAGATTCTGATTTCACCTGAGCACCGCGAGTATCAACGTATTCTCTGGAGACCGTCACCTCGTGATGATCTTCGAGAGTATCGTTTGAATACGGTTACTTATGGTATAGCCTCATCTCCTTATCTCGCTTGCCGTACTTTGCGACAGCTTGCTGACGATGAGGGAGATGCATTTCCACTGGCGAAACAGATCATACTCTCCGATGTGTACGTCGATGATGTTGTCTGCGGCTTTAACGATTTTAACGTTGCTCAGGAAGCTAAGACGCAACTTATCAAACTTTTTAACTTAGGACATTTTGAACTTCGTAAGTGGGTTAGTAATAATCCTAAGCTTTTGTCTGACTTACCCATTGAACATCACTTACAAGGTTCAATATCGCTTGACCACTCGGAACCCTCACCTTTAAAGGTCCTCAGATTCATTTCTTTTTTCGGTACAACCCACACATCAAACTTGTACTAAACGTTCGATTCTGAGCGAACTTGCTCGGATTTTTGATCCTTTAGGCTTTCTTTCACCAATCACAATCCAAGCTAAGTGCTTGATCCAAAAACTTTGGATTCTCGGTGTGAATTGGGATGAAACACCACCCATCGAAGTGGTCCATTCTTGGGCTTCTTATACAGATCAACTTCCTCAGCTGGCTCAACTTCGTATACCGCGCAAACTTACCTGCTCGAAGTCCACATCATATGAACTGAACGGATTTTGCGACAGCTCTGAAGTCGCGTATGGTGCTGTTATATATTTACGTGCCACAGATGAAGCTGGAAACATTCAGGTCTTCTTTGTTTGTTCCAAAGCTCGAGTCGTTCCATTGAAGCGAATTCCGTTACCGAGACTGGAGCTTTGTGCTGCAGTGCTGCTGGCTGATCTATATAAATATGTTCATGATACGTACCTTGCACACATTCCAATCGATTTTGTCTTCTTGTGGTCAGATGCTACTATCGTTTTGTCCTGGATACGCTCTCATTCCTCACGCTGGACTACTTTTGTAGCAAACCGTGTGAGTCATATCCAGGAAATCACTCCACCAGAATGCTGGCACCACGTTTCCTCCAAGGACAATCCAGCTGACATTTGCTCTCGCGGACTTTTCCCCAGTGAAATTCTAAATAATTCCTTATGGTGGGTGGGACCAGATTGGCTTTCAAAAGAAAAAGATTCATGGCCGTTGCATGTTGTAGCTGTAACTCAGGAAGAGGAAGAGATTATCCAAGCTGAGGCTCGCAAATCAATTGCATTATTGACTGGACAAGGAGCTAATAACGACAATTCTCATTTTTTAACCGCTTTGACACATCGTTTTTCATCGTTACAAAAACTTTTAAACGTTTTATCGTATGTTTATCGTTTTATCAATTTAATTCGAAAGCGCTGTAAATCAAAAGAAAATCTTTTTATAAATAACGTTGAACGTCATAACGCGTTGATGCAATTAGTAATATACACCCAAAGTCAAGAATTTTCAAATGAAATTTTAAGTTTACAAACTAAAAAACCTGTCATCAAACAGTTTCGTAAACTAAACCCATTCATCGACGATTTCGGTATCCTCAGGGTGGGCGGCAGACTTTCTCGCTCGGGGCTGGAATACGAACACAAACATCCAGCGCTCTTGCCTTCTGATCATCCGCTAACGTATTTAATTATCGATCACATACATCGTAGTTACTGCCACCTTGGTGTTAACACAACAATTTTTCTTTTATTGCGGCAGTTTTGGGTAGTATCAGCGAAACGTACGGTGCGTCGCGTTTTGTCAAAATGTATAAAGTGCTATCGACTGCACCCTCAACCGTTACAACCGTTCATGAGCGATTTGCCTGCATATCGTGTAAATCAGGTGAAGCCGTTCTCTGTTGTGGGCGTGGATTACGGCGGACCTTTTCGCATAAAACTAGGTCCACATCGTGGCGCTAAAATCGACAAGGCGTGTACCTCTGTCTGTTTGTTTGTCTCGCGACAAAGGCGGTTCATTTAGAGGTCGTTTCCACACTGTCAGCGGACGGTTTTATCGCTACTCTTCGGCGTTTTGTGGCACGCCGCGGTCGCTGCAAGACTATTCACGCGGATTGTGGTACCAATTTTGTTGGTGCCCGGAATCAACTGTCTTCCCTTATGGAAAATGCTTCACATGCGGAGCGAATTGAATTCAAATTCAATCCTCCATCGGCTCCCCACTTCGGCGGAGTGTGGGAGATTCAAATTAAAGCGGCCAAAACTCATTTATACCGGGTTGTTGGTGATCAGGTATTAACTTTTGAGGAGTTAACAACACTCTTCGCTCAAATAGAAGCTGTTTTGAATTCGAGACCGCTTTGCCCCGTAAGTGCTGACCCTAACGATTTGTCAGCACTAACTCCAGGTCACTTCCTGACCTTAGAACCGTTAACTGCAGTCCCCGATGAGGATCTATCTTCATTTAACGTTAATCGGCTTCATCGGTGGCAGCTGTTACAATCGTTTCACCAAAACTTTTGGTCCACATGGAAACACGAATATCTCAATTCTTTAACACAACGCGCCAAATGGACCAAAGATTCAAAACCTTTAGCTGTAGGATCGATGGTCATTATCAAAGATGACAACCGCGCTCCGTTACATTGGACCCTTGGTAGGGTACAACAGCTTCTTGCTGGAGCTGACGGAGTTATTCGAATTGCAATGGTTAAAACTGCAACCAATAACGTAATTCAGCGGCCTTTGGTTAAATTGTGCCCTCTGCCACTGGAGGACTAGCTTCCATTGGATCTTGTGTTCTGTAGTTTTAACTGAACTTACTTTAGCTTAGTTTACCTTTTTAACTTAGTTTTAGCTTGTAGTGTTAACTATATTGTTTCAAATTTCTTTAGCATTTATCGTTTTCTTATAACTATTAACATCGCATCGTTTATCATAGTTTTTTAGTTTTAGGAAACCAGAAAATACCATAGCTATTTTGGTGGGCGGGATGTTCCGTCATCGTATTCTTTTTCTTAATCAATCGTATTTTAACGTTGTAGTCGATGTTCTGCGTGAGTAGGTTTATGCAGAAACAAAACGCAGCCCTATAAAGCTGTCATGCGCTCACTGCCCGTGAGTTGACAATTTTGACGGAAGCTGGAGGGCAGTTGCAATCGAGAGTGATATTTTTGAACGCACCGCGAACGCACGTCGTCTAACCTGACGCGACCGCCACGGCAGTTATCGAGAAATACCTATTATAGCATCTTCTCACCTCCACAACTTTGACCTGATGTGCAGAATCTAACTAGCTGGTGTGCCCAATCGATAGTGGAAGTCATTATCGATTCTCTAAGGTACGTGAGTGCATTATATTTTGTTACTGCGTGCCTATGAACGTCCTGAACCTCGAATACATCGGCAGACTATTCCTGGTCTGACCCAAATGTGGCAAGAAGCCACCTATCGTTCCGTTTTGTTGAGGTGCGTTTGCTACAGCGGGTATTCTTTTATTGAAGAGTTCTTTGGTTTTCTAATACAGTAATGTACTCGTACTTCTATATACCTTAGGCTCTTAATAGAAACCGACATATATATAGTTAGCTACAGTTTTTGGCAGAGACCTTTGTAGTGTAATATTTGAGTTGTAAATTTAGTTGTAAATTAAAAAAAATAATTTGAAAGCATACTGTTACATAGAGGACGTAAGTGGGGCAAAATTGACTTGCATGTGATACACCCTGCATAACAACAGAGCCCCCAGTTTCCGTGCTTTTATCCCAGCAGTACACAAAAAAAAGTGGTCTGTAAATAAGGATGTTGGATTCGTGAATCGCAGATGTAGTTGAAGATTGGGGACATCGCTTCCTCTTCGTAATGATGCAGCGATCAGCTTCTCATTATTATATGGCGTAGATGAATAAATTATAGTCAGGTCACGTTAATAGGTAACATTTGACAGTTCATCAAAATTCAACAACGTAACCTTGTAACAGCGGCATAAAACAATATATTTTTTCGTTTTGTTACAACTGCACAATCACTTAACTTTTTTCAATTAGGATTATATATTTTTTATAATAATTATGGATTCGAGTAATTTTACGATTTGCTTTCACTAATAAACCATTCTAAACATAATAAACAATTTCTGATCTAAAGAATTGTACGTCGTTACAATGTTGCGTCAGTTAACCCTTTTTCTTTTTAAACACTAGGGATTTACTCTAAAAATCGAAGGTGATAAGTTGAATGGAATGCAATGATTACTTGTGAAGAAATATCACCATAAATTAATAACCACGTTGTGTTTATAATAAAACATAATTATATTATTAACTATATTAACTATAAAAATACAAAAAATAACTAAATAGAAAAATCATTGATGTAAGGTACAATTTAGGTGGCATAAAATTGTAAAATATATTCACTCATCACTGGTGGAAAAGAAAAACATTTCAGTGTAGAATCGAATTTAGAATAATTTTAAATATTAATGTAAATATTTTGTTTTAAGATTTTGTATAAGTATATAGTCATAAAATTGTAAAATAAATTCATTCCGATCCGAACGGCCAACAGTATCATTTCTCTCCAACTCCAAGAAGAAGTCTTTAAATAGTGAGCTAGGGAAGAAACCCCTACACAGTCTTACCATGTCGAAACGGGAGAGAACGCTAAACAGCCAATCTCGCGAACTAGTGGTAAAATTGTACAATTATTTTGAACGTGAATCAGTTAACGATGGGCCTCTTTTACCATTGACACAACCGAGAG
Organism: Boloria euphrosyne; assembly: GCA_951802675.2. NCBI lineage: Eukaryota > Metazoa > Arthropoda > Insecta > Lepidoptera > Nymphalidae > Boloria > Boloria euphrosyne. The sequence goes on along the minus strand of OX637879.1, from coordinate 3,620,813 downwards.
AACGCGTTGCCGAAGCATTGGGAATAGGAAAGCGGACAATAACTCAAATTCTGAATGAGAAATACGGACCATCAGGCTCAGAAGATAATACTTTACGTACACCGAAAAAAATAAAGAGGGACCAGAAAATTGTTGGCGTTGATAATTTTAATGCTGCTGCAATTCGCAACCACATTTATGGATATTACTCGAGAAAAGAATATCCTACACGGGAAAAGCTAATGAGTTCGTTAAAAGACGCAGGCTTATTTTTTGGCGGTAAATCGTCTCTATCAAAGGTTTTGAAATCGATTGGTTTTATATTTAAAATATCTGACAAGCGGAAAATCCTTCTAGAACGCTACGATATTATTTTGAAGATAGTAACATTCTTACGTCAAGTAAATAAAATTACAGATTGGGACAATGTCGTGTTTATTGACGAAACACGGTTTTGCGGACATGGACCGATGATACAACGGCCGTGGAGGCCGTCAAAAGTTCCATCGGGAAAAGGGGCCTGACTTATTATATGTCACGCGGGATCAGCTTCTCAAGGTTTTATTCCAGACTGCCTCCTCGTATTCGCCTCTAAAACTACAAGTGATTACCATGAAGAAATGAACTTGGAGGTTTTTAAAGAGTGGTTTGAGAAGCTGCTAGTCAGCTTAGAAAACCCATCGAAAATTATAATGGACAATCCACCATATCATTCGGTACAAGTTGAGAAACCACCAACTCAAGCAAGTAAAAAGCAAGAGATTGTCTCGTGGCTGGTAAGAAATGGTGTGGATGCAAGTTCAACTTTATTAAAAGTTGAGTTGTTAAAACTGGTAAAAGTAACTAAGCCGTCCGAGCTCCGCTATGTAATCGATGAACTAGCCCTAGAGCATGGACACGAAGTTATTCGATTATTTGGGCACAAATATAGGGTCATACAGCGCGGAACAATACTGAACCACCCTTCAGTACTGCTAAAATGATGCTACATACTGCGTGTGCAGAAGTCACTACAGAAGACTGGAGAAAAGTCGTAGAGAAAACAAAGAAAATAATTTTACAAGATTTTGAACGAGATGTGAGAATAGACAATATTATTGAAAATGAATTAATAATATCTCTGAGTGGTGACAGCAGTGATGAAGATGACAATATTAATAACAGTTCTGATAGTTCAAATGAATAAATGCATTTTTTTGTTAAATTATGTACTTGTCTTATTTTGCTCCTTAAAATTAAGAAAGAAAAATAATAATGGGACAGGGATTCGCCAGATGATTTTTAAAATTCACATATGTTTCAAGTCCGTATCGATTCTTTCACATTAATCGATGTTTTTAAGCAGGTCACCTCACTATGAAGATAAATCTGATAGACGTCAAATGTTACCTATTAACGTGACCTGACTATAACATAATATTATCTCGTTCTGTCATTAGCACGTGTCAACTAGTGATGAGACACATTGTAAACATAAAAATTACGTTTATCGACAATTATATATTAATATTTAATATGAAGAAGATGTGAAGTTACCATTCGCATGAATGATTTAAAAAAAAACTAAACCAAGATGCCGTCCTATGATTTTTTTTTCAAAAACATTTTTTCGAACAATTATTTTCCGACTTACTGCAGTATCAGATTGATTATGAAAACGTAAATCATTTATTTAATTTAATAAAATGCGTGATTAATAAATATATTGATATCCGATTGGCTTATTTAGCAAAAAAATCCAAATCAAAATCAATAAGAAGACTTTATACAAAATTATTACATTTAGTACCCTCCCTACATAGTCGACATTGAAGTGAAAACTTCTATAAGCAAGTTTGGATGGAGAGTAAATTCATGTAAGTCGTCATCGACATGGCCACTAACACTCAAGAGTGCCGATAGATGTCAAAACCAAGTAAATGTAAAAAGTCTTAATTTACAAATTTTAATTTAAGATATAACAATTCATGTGATTATCCAAAAATGACAACTGTTTGTGTATAGTTTTAAGTTTTCTCTTCTGTTGGCAGTCCTCATGACTGCTTTTAGTTTTTTTTTACTTTAGTGAGATGTTTACTATTCTTACTATATAGTCCAGTCATTTTAAGATTTATCTGCGGAAAAATTCCTAGTGAGCAGAATTTTTGTACACACCTTTATTACGGCGTTGTAATGAAGATGTGAAAAATCGACATTAATATCGTGCCGGCTAAAAAAGTTATCAAGGTTAAAAGGTCGCGAAAATCAGGTTTTTGCAAATATCTCGTTCTCTCTCAAATTCAATCAAATTTGTATAACAATTAACATGTCTTTTTATTATACAATAATCGATTCGACTCAGTTATCGATATCGATAAACGAGTCTCGTCCATCACTAGTGAATTGTCACTAACATTGTTAAGTTTGACATGAGTTTGAACGAACCAATGAAAAATAGACAACCTCCCCTGCACCATGCCACGTTTTGGCGATTTTGTTTTCGTACTAAAATTATTGAAAGCGGAGTCTATTAGGTTGAATTGTCTGTGATTTGAGCTTATACATTTCATTGGTTTTGACATATTTATTCAGATGATGACGTCTGTAGCCTTAATGGCTAAAAGATGACCATAATTGTACCAATCATGAATTCCAAGTAACGCGGAAAAACAGTAATAAAAATGTTTCTCTCTCTTCCTCTCAATTACAAGATAGAATAACGACCAGCAAATTAGCAAAACAAAATCATTCTTGCTCCTCCCTCGCCTACTTTTTAAAAAAAAATGCCTAATTATTGTTTTGAATTGTACAATTTTTTTGCGCATTTGCACTCATATTCATTATGGTAATCTCTGTAGATCAATTTTTGTGGTAGGGTAAAAAAATCTAAATAAAAATTCTTTAATAGTAAAATTATTCGATTCTTATTTAAATTCATTCAATTTTCATTAATACTAGTGCACTACATAGTCTGTATATAAATAAAATTGAAGTGTCTTTCTTTATTTTATAAAATGAACAGCTTTTCACTAAATACATATGAAAGTATCTACGGTACTTACAACAAAAAATCCATTTTAAAAATTTTTGTCTCTCTGTCTTTCTGTCTGTTAGTTCCAGCTGATCTCTGAAACGGCTGGACCGATTTTGACGAGACTTTCACTTGCAGATAGCAGCTAATGTTATGAGAAGTATCTTAGGCTACGCCTTAAATATTTATGAGTGCTAATTCAAAATGCGTTTGTGATTTCTCAAAAAACTATATTTATTATCATTTTTATTGACGATTTTTTATTATGTAGAAATGGAAATATTATGGGAAGAAAGGTTTGCATTCATCAATAAAATCTTTGATTTCTTCGCATATTTCCTGATCTTGCCATATTGGACAGTTCTGAAATTACAAAAATAATATATTAAATATCTATTATTATTTCTTCTTTCTTTCTTTCTTATTCAATTTAAACACTGAATAAAATATTTAAAAGGTATAGCCACATACAGTTCTTTGTAAACCTATAATATACAAGCAATTCCCGCGGCCCGCATTCCAACCACTATTAAAAAAAGGGATTGGTGGTAGATTTATAAAAATTTAGGGTTATAAATATTTTTTGATGCCAAATCATAAAAAAATACAAATTTGGTCTAATAATGAAAATAAAAAATCTTATCACCTAGGGGAATAAAAAATAGCCTACGTCTTATTCTCAGACAGACAGACAGACAGAAATTTACGCATTGAGGGAAATAAATAGACAAACACAGGTATACTAACATACTTTTATAAATGTAAATGGAATTAAAAAGACCGACTTAAACAATACCTAGCCGATACAAATGAAAAGCTAACATCTCATATATGCCAGCATATTATGATTTACTCGTATATCTATGGTATAATAAGTAATTATGGAAATTGAAAACTACCAATCAGGAAAAGAACTTACTTTTTTTAAGTTTTTAATTTTTCCTTTTTTAGTATACAATTACATACTTAGGTAAGTAACAAGTAAAATGAATCCTAGGATTCTTGAGACGCTCAAATTTACTGAGTAATTGTTGAGATAAATCTAAGTAGCAGGAGTCAGCATAGTCGAGGCTAAGGAAATTTTAGTTTCTCAAGGTGCAAGATAACAATTAATATCGATGAAAATTTTCTATAATAATCGCTTATTTTCTACGCTTCGGCGTATTTTTTTTAAATAATTGAACCAACTTTGTAGTATGCCTAATAGACTAATAGACTCTAGAGCATTTTTAAATAATTAATTTAATTACTTAGGTATTCTTCCTTTAAATATAAACGTAGAACTTACCGAATATATAGTTATGCTAGTACAGTAAACGAATATATTAGGTTGGCACAAATCAAAACCCTCTTCAAATACTTTTGACATGTCTTCTCTTAAGCATTTGTCTTTAGCTATTTTTACTGCTTCTCTAAAATCTTTGTTAGTATCAGCCCATTTGTCCATGAACTCACCTACAGCTTCTATATCTACATTGGTTTCATCTTTCATGAGACCGTTTTTATTTAGTAGACATTTTAGTCTGTCACACTATAAAGATAACATTTTTAGAAGTTAATATTACATTATGTGTATATAAAGTCTATAAACACTTAATTGTACAGTACATACATAATCCTCCATTGAATCTAATTCTAGTTCCTCGTCGTGATCAAATATATATTTTAAACCGCATTCTTTGTACTCCTCTTTCTTGAAAACTTCTGGAATTGGGCAGCAAATTAAAGGATTTTTCTAAAAAATATAAATAATTGATTATGTAATATATACCACTTTTCTATATCTTTTTGAAGATATGTAGCAGAAAAGAGCTATGTAAGAAACATGTTCAGAATGGGACAAATTAAATCTAGGGCACTATGAACAATGTTGCAAATTTTTCTTTTTTACATTCAAGTAATAAATAGGTATTAAAGTCAGTAACAAGGAAAATGGCGAAGTTTAATTAACTATTACGAGTAAAATTTTTTTATTCTTTTATTAAGTTTCTTTAACAGCTTATAAATAATATATTCAGCCTCGTTTAACGTCCCACTGCTGATCACGGGACTCTCTTCAATAGGAATGGATCACCGATCAGGCTAGTCCACCAAACGTAAAATAAATAAAAAATGTAAGGTTCTCTTACATATGCAGTTTTTTTCACGATGTGTTCCTTCAATTCAGTAAAAATTTAATTAGTTTTATATTATTTTTTGAAGCGACTTGTACATTGATTTTTAAATTTTTCGAAAATATATTGTTTTTGGTTTATATCATGAAAGATGAATAGATACAATTTTAGGTTTTACACAAAATCTTTTAACTATACATCATTTATTGCTATAAATCTTATACTCAAAACATTGGATCGTTTATGGCACATTTCCTATATACGAGTAGCTTTATTCGTAAAATCACTCGTATTTTTTATATATGCGTACAATATATAAACATAATATGTAAAAAAAATTAACTATAACAAGAATATAATATATTGTTAGATATACCAGATCAGAATCATTTTCAAATTCACAAATTGAAGAATTTTGTTGTGATGAAACTACCTGAAAGAGACAAGAGCTTCCGTTATCATCAACTTCTTTTCGAATAAAAAAAACTTTTTTTCCGTCTCTACTCCTAATATAAAATTGTTGCCTTCATCAAATGTGCTTTACGCTTCCTTGATTTTCCTTTATTGAAATGAAATAATAAAATTATGAGGACTAAGCCTTATTTGAGCGTATAATTTAGATTCTTAATAAAAATATTAAAAAACTATTAAAAGTTTCAGAATCTTTAGGTTTATTAAGAAAGTAGAAATATTTAAAAACAATCTAGATCTGAAAACTGTAAAAATTTAGGAAAGTTGATAAAGATCAAATTTTCACTCTTTGTTATGTTAAGTTCATAATGATTAATAAATTAATTTACAAGTTAACAAGTAATGGAAAATTCGACAAAATAAAGAAATCGTAAATCAAAGGTAAAAGACAATGTTATCATTAAATAATAATAATATATAAATAGTATGTTATAAGCTTACCTGCAGGACAGAAAGACAAAGCACGGCGGTTCGAAGCATGATCAATCGAGAAGCTGCTGTGGTAGCGCTCGTATGTGGAGCCTAGGTTTTATGCTCAGCAATTATGCCCGACTATTGTGTACTGCACAAACAAGCAAAATCAAATTGTCGAATGACATAGATTAAGATATTTACAGATGTTTTAAAAATAAGCTTTTTAAATAATAATTTACTTTTCAGTTGGCACTTTCATGAAACATAACTAATTTTTCAAATACTTTTTTTTATGTTTATAACGGTTTGGTGAGATAAATTAAAAAAAAATAATATTGGTTCACGTTTATTTCTTTAATGTATTTGTTACATTACATTTCATATTATTGAGCATTCTCTCTTTTTATTTAAAGATGATTGAAATCACAAATCAGCAAACGGAACTTACAGCGAACAAACAAAATTGTACCAAATCGGTATAATTTTTATTCTTTGCTAAAAATGAACTAAACTTTACGCTAAATTTGACACCAAATTTTTTTCAGGGAATCGTACAATAAACATGTTGCATAAATGATAAAAGGATTGATTTATACCTATAGGTAAAGTATTATTTTAGTAATTTTCCATAAGTAAAAAAACATAGACAGCATTGGGTGTAAAAACAATAAGAAAAGATAGAAAAAAAGTACGTACATATTAATCTCTTAAAATTTATAACAGAATAGTTCCTTATAATTTAAGGGTACAGGGGTAAAACAAGGAATGTCACATAAAATTAAAAAAATTAAAAAGTATGTGAACATTAAGATTTTGCCACGTATAATAGATTCCAATTGTGACATTTCTTGTTTTGCCCCTGTACCCTTTAATTATCTACATGGGTGAAGTGGTTATTTAACTATTATAGTCTCGACAGGACCTATATAGAAACAGATTATGTTAAGGTAAAAGGTACATGAATTGATCCCTTTTACGAGTGTGGAAGCTTGGACATCTAAATAGAATATAATATAAAAATTACCTAAAAGATATGGAGAGTTAATAAGGTTGTTTAGTAATGCAAAAAAAGAATAATTGATCTTTCATTCTGCGAAGTTTGCGAAGTCTGCGGAGATTGTTTCTGAAAGTGAAAAGTGAAAAGCTTGATAAACTTGTGCTTGATCTTATCAATTGCCTCAATACTTATATTGTGGGTTCCACCCTACTGAACCATATTCTAGTATTGAGTGCACTAAGTTATTATGCTCCGCGACAAAAGTGTAACCCACACCCATTATTTTGTAATATTCAATACACGACTATATTTATCTTAACATATTAGCAATGATATTAATTATTTGTTTGTTATACTTTATGGATATGTACTTAACTTTATTCCAAATGGTTTTCTCATGTCACAGCTATATTGTTAGTTTGATAGTGCGACAAAGTATAGCCCATAAGTCACTTTAGCTTGAGCAGCGTCATGTGTTAGACTTGTTTGTTATTTTTTATACTTGTTCTGTGTTCCTCGTTAATTATCACGTTCTAAAAATTATTTCGAATTATATTAATTTATTTATACAAGGAAATACCACGTGTGAAATTTTTAAACAAAAGTGAAATTAATTTAGTTAAGAAATTATATTCTAAATAAAAAAATTGATCTAAGGCCACAGTTGTAAAATTTATCAGTAGAACAATAACAATACCGCGTGAATGATGGTCAGTTTTAAGACCCGCATCTAATTCTGTTCTTACAGTAAAACAAGTCGCAACGAAGGCTGGTGATAGCACTAATTAAAAAACTGTTCAACATAAACCACTGTTACCAAATAAGCATAAGTTAAATAGATTTAATTTTGCAAAAGTTCATGTTCAATGGAAGAAGAATTGGAATTGGTGTGGAATTGTATACCTAGGAAACTTGGATATAAAGTTCTGTACAGGAAAAATGAATTGGAAACGATACATAGAAATAATAAAAGAACAGATCACTTCTCATGCAATATGAACTGCTGGCCCTTAGTTTGTATTTCAGCACGATTATGTCAGTTTACACCAAGCATCAATGGTTTAAAAATATTTTACCGAAAAACATATTCAAGCATTTGAATGGCTAGCTTATTCTCCTGACTTATATATCATTGAAATTATTAGGAAAGTTTATCATGAGCTGTCTGTCAAGGATCAAGACAATTTACCACACTAGAAGAGTTGAAAATGGTAATAATTGACGAATAGCAAAACATGAATCAAGACACAATCGAGTTCGGAGATCGGAGGAGACACAGTCCATTTTAGAGAGTTTTGAGTCGTACTCCTCTAAAGCCTCACCGAGTGTCGTTTTCATTCCCTCAACTTCCCTTTCAACGGCTTCCACCCTCTCCTTATTCTGTTGAAGAGCGGCTATGACATCCTTGTGAATGCCCTCTTGCAGTGTGCGCAGCTGTTCCTCCTGACGTCGTGCATGTTCTTCTTCGCGGCGAGCCTGCTCTTCTTGGAGTGCGTGCAGCTGTTCTTCCTGGCGGCGCGCATGTTCTTCTTCGCGGCGAGCCTGCTCTTCTTGGAGTGCGCGCAGCTGTTCCTCCTGGCGATGAGCTTGCTCCTCCTGGCGGCGTGTCTGCTCTTGCATCATGAACGTTATTTGTTGCAGAAGGGCGTTCATGTCTGGCATGGTGGTTTGTTGAGCAGCGGTCTCTCCACTCGAAGAACTAGGGCCAGATTCTTCCCTTTGTTGCTCCGCCATTGCGCGTGTAGTGACGCCTTCCTTCTCGTGCCTTGGTACTAACGGCATTTCCGATCCCACTTCTGACACCAATTGTTACGTACTACGGGTTCGGGATCGGAAATTATAAGCGTTCTTGCACTAAGGATGTTTTATTTCACTTTAAATACACGCACAGTCTGTACACAACACTAGTCTCTGAACACTGTATTTCTCTTCTCTATACTCCTTCTCAATACTTCTTCACTAATACTTTAACTAACTCTTCACTTTTCCACTATTTCGTATCGCTTCTTATCTTCACTCAACTTCGACTCGATGTCAACTGATCCCTCTACACGCTGCCGGCCTTTTTATATGCATAAATATTAGAACATTCTAGTATCGAAAATTCAAAATGTTTCTAGTAATTTCGAATCCTTTCCCGAAAGTGTTTTGTCTCTCTCTAACACATTAGAATTTGTAATAAACTGTTCCTGTCATCTAATTGACATAAGTTAAAAATTGACATTTGCCGTTCTTAGGCATGGTACAAGCGTGCTATTATGACGAGTTCACACTATATTACGCGACAATATGAACCACTTGAAGTGCATCTGTCAGCCAGGATAGCATATCCGAGTACAAAGATCTGCGTGATATGCTATTCCCGACCGCAAGATGTATCTTCCCTTGAATGTGTCAACCCCAATGAGAAAACACAAAATAAGCATCTTTAACATACACAATAAAAATAAAATAAAAATTTTACAGTTAACATTTCTATAAAGGCCTGGCATAAGGCACAGCACCTACTATCACACCGATCACGACTACTGCAACGCTCATGACGAGGACTATAACTACATCGGCGACTTTCATTACGATCTCGCTGGTTGTTTGACATTACAACAAAATAAAAAAAAGATCTAAAAATAACCGTTAATTCAAATAATATAATTTTCTAATTTAAGCCTGACAAGCAAAACCAAACTAACTATACACAGCGACCAAAAGACAGCACAAATCACCAAAATCAATGAAAATACACCAAATTCACGATACCCTCCGATAAAAACTTTTAAACAAAAACAACAAACAAAAACAACCAACAAATACCACACGCTAAAAAGTAGTGGGCGAAACAGGACCTATCCCACTTCTGATCTTGTGAATTTAGACCAGAAGTGAGCTTTTTGTTAAAAAACACGCTTACTAAATCGACCTTAATTTATTTTAAGTATCTGAAAACGCTAAAACACAATTAAACTAACTAAAAAGACAACTAAGCCACCAACAAAACAAAATGACATTTTAAAAAATAAACCAACAGAGTAACGACCTAACAATGCTACCACGATAAGTGTCAAGACACAACTACCCCCCAATGCTGGTTATGCATCGACTTTTATAGTTTTTTCCCCACTCCAACATCCTCTTTTCTGTTAATCTTCCACAATACATGCTCTTTCTTTACGTTTCTCTTGAGTTTCATTTATATTTCATTTACCTGGGTTATACTTTATCACTCCTCAAAACTTACCATGTTTTATCTGTATTTGGTTCATTTTTGTATTTAATAAATAAAATATTGATTTTAAAATAAACTTGCCAATACTTAATTTTATCTCTTTGTAATACTTCAAAAAACTATTATTTTAATTTAATTTTTTTTTAATAATGGGGTGGATTATACTTTAATGTCTACTAACTTTAAGTATAAAACCTAACATATTATAGGCTTTGGTAGACATCTCGTTGATGTGGGACTTAAAAGATAATTAACCGTCAAGAACGTCACCTACGGTTACCTAGGTCACACACTTCCGTAACTCTTACCAGACTAACCGCAAAGTGCATAAGAAAAAGCGGCTGTAGTCGGATTATGGCTGAACACTAACGTTAAGATGAAAATCTGTATAAGCAATACTAGCAGTACCCTCATCTTCGTTCGCGTTTATGTCATCAAAATCGTTCCAACTATTTAAAATACATTGAAAACGTACTCATAAGATGTGCGACTATTTCGTATCATGCCTCTTACCCACACTTCAGTGCCCGCTGCACTGCTTTATTGAATTCGTAATACTTTTTGAATGGAGTGTCCGATTAAAACACGTAATTCAAAAATTAATCTTAAATTTAACTTAGTTATATTTTCCGATTGTTGTTTTATAAGACATTAATAAACTTTCGTTGAACACATACGTTACGAAAGCATTTCATACTGTCGTAATATTGGTTCCTACCTGACATATCTTAACAATATTTTAACGTTCTAGCAATTTTCAGGTACAAGGGCCAAGGACTTATAATATAAACTTACGAAAGCCCTTAAATAAGGCTTGCACAACATTTTTTTCTTAGCCATTTTACTAATAATAAATTCTGGACTTAATAAAATTTCACATCAATAAATATCCAACTGTCCTACTATTTTGCTAGAGCGCTTAGTCCTCTTAAATACGGCTACTTCTAAATTTCAGGTCGATAAAAAATTTAATTTCATACACACTTGCAATAGCCTTAGACCACCTTAATACAGCCCTGTCGAAATATCCGTTCTTAGAGGACGTCTACTATTTACTACCTTCCTGCCAAATTTAAAGTTTGTAGCAAAAATAATTAATGAATTCCATACAAACTTGTGAGAGTCCCTAGACATGCTTAATCCGGCCCTGTCACAAAATCCGTTCTTAGCGGATGTCTACTAACTCTTAAAAATTTCACTTTCTTTCACTTTCATATATATAGAATACGAGTTGCACAGCACAGCCTCAAAATTTCCATCTTAAAACGTGACACAAACATCTCCGAGGCTGTGCTTTCCCAACTGCATGAGGGGACAGGGTCCTAATGTCATAGTGTGAATTTAAGACATAAACATAAATGAATACAGAATTAAGGACTAGTACGTAAGATAAAGATAAAATGTGTTATAATTAGAATAAACATAATGTTAAGTATTAAAATGTTAACATAAGTAGGTATAATTTTACAATAGGAAAATATGTACATATTTCATAAGCATGTTATAACATACTATCACATATAAAAAGAAAAAAAAAACATATTATAATAAAGTCGGTGTCGGACCACGTCCGAATAGTCTATATGTATCGCTAGCTTGTATCGCTAGTTTTAAGTATCAAAAAATTGTAAAACGCCAAACTGTTAATGAATAAAAAATAACAAAAGGCACGGGCGCTTAATGCCTGTGGAACATTTCATTAATAAAAAAAAAAAAAAAAAAAGAATACGAGTTGCAGTACCCATGGCTTAGCCCACGTTCATGTTGTTAATCGCTACTAAACTTCGCTCGATCACTCGCCGGGTAGATCATTAGATTGTCTGAAAATTTTATCAAAATCACTCCAGCAATTTCAGAACCCATCGTAAGAATATTCTTTCATAGATGTGCCCTCTCCCGCACTTGGCGTCCCCTCCCTCGCCTCCAGTATTTTACTTAGATTGACATTTTTAACCTCTTTTGAATTGGTCATCAATAAATGTTTGTTAAACAGATAGGGCTGCATAAGCAATTATACTCCATTTATAAAAATTTTAAAATATTCACCATGTGAACAAAATGACAGATTGCCTATCAATTTATACTATTTTATTATATATACTATTTGTAAAGCCGAAGAGTTCGTTTGTTTGTTTGTTTCTTTTTTGTTTGGTTGAACGCGCTAATCTCAGGAACTACTGGTCCGAATTGAAAAATTATTTTGTGTTGGAGAGTCCGTTTATTTAGAAAGGCTATAGACTATATTACATCACGCTACGCCCCTTAGGAGCGGAGCATCAATGAAAAAGGTTGCAAAAACGGGAGAAAAATATTCCTTTTGAGATCTTCAATGAGTTAAAGCTATGCAAAAATCATGTATTACGGAATTGTTTCCCTTTAAAGTTCTAAAAAAAGTCCGGGATAGCATGTCTATCTTTTAAGGTTGACTCGCTATAAGCTTTTTTATGGTAATCAATTTTGTTTTAAGGTAATGCATTATTTGTGAAGGTGTTTGATAAACATGATATTAATCCTTACCAAAATAAATAAGTTACTCATCCCAAGTATTTAATTTTGAACAAAATTGCTCTTGGAATCATTTAATTTCAATGAATCTCTTACGATATATCATTTTAACGTAACTTCGAAAAAATAATGATCACCGCGTTCAAGACGGGCGATGGCACGGGGATAGGGACGCCGGTAGCTCTGCGACTCGAAAAAAATTTAGTTTTCAGTCTCTAAAACGCGAGCAAAGCCGCAGGAAAGGCTTGTCTCTTAGATAACTCTTAAGATGTTCCCGAGAATTTTAAAAATTAGAAACTATATTATAACTATACTATTGCTATGTTCATAGCAATATAATCGATTTCAAATTGGTGGTCCAATATCCAGAACGTGCAATGATTAACTGCAGCGTTTCAACTTTCAAATTCCACTCGTTATAAGAACGAAGAGCGTCGTTACAGATGCTATTTGTGCATCAGCTCTTTAATATTGAGATTAATAGTAGCGCTCTCATTGAGTAATAAAACATAAAAGTACTGTCAGTGATACCATGATATCAAATACGATGGCTTAGCACGAAAGCTTACAAAACCAACATAGGCACGAACTCTCCAATAGAAAAATTAAATAAAATGGATATTTTTGTTATTAATTGGATTACAACTAATTTTATTTTATCAATCAATTATTATTATGTGACATTCAAAATAATTGAATATAGAGCAATCAACTTTATATTTGTTAAGGAGGTAAAGGTTTACGTAAATTTAATCATAAATTCATTTCAACTTTTCTTTTGTATTATTGTGTATGCAGTGATTGTCTGTAGTTGTAAAAACATTTAATCATTCAAACACTTATAGCATTTAGTATACTATAATGGAATGTTATAATGTATTTTCTGTTGACGATCCTAAATAAATAAATCTTTATGAGTTTAGTTTGTGACTAATACAAATAAAATATTGTATTTAATGCGTTTGTGACTTAAAAAAAAAAGAAAAATTTAAGTAATATCATTTTATTTACAATTTTTCAATATATTGAAATGGAAAAATTATGGGAAGAAAGGTTTGCACTCATCAATATAGTCTTTGACTTCTTTGCATATTTCCAGATCTTGCCATATTGGACAGTTCTGAAATTACAAAAATAATATATTAAATAAACTTATTTTCTATTCAATTTTAACTATGAATAAAATATTTAAAAGGTATAAAGTTCTTTGTATATAATATATTACTTATATAGAAATTATTGCTGTGTAAAAGTGTGTAATTTGCGCAAAAAGGAAAAAAATAGACATACGTATATATTGTACTAACATTAAATGTATATGAATGTATAAAGGCCGACTTAAATAAAACCCAGCCAATCATTTATGGTATGATCTATGGTAACGAACAACTAGAAATTATATTATTTTTTTGCTTTATACTTTTGTTTTTATTTAACTTTTTGTTTTGAGGTCACTTTTTTTAACAGTTTATTGCTCACTAAACTAAAATGAAACATCCAAAATAAGTACATTTTAAAGGTATGTGCGAAGGCGGAATTATTAATTCAAGTGATTTCTTACAGGCAACCGCTAGTGAAAGATACAATAAAAAAAAGAAAAGTGTGCCTTTTTTTAATTATAACGTGAACAACTTTCTGGACACCCTAACAATTGTAATCGTTAGGGTGTCTCGCATCTCGCAAGAAAGAATCACATTATATTATAAAATGTATGAGTAGTAAAGCATAAATATTAATTCAATGAAAAAACTATCATCCCCTACTTACGAAACTAACCGAATTGAGAACCTCCTCCTATATGTAGTAAGCTTAAAATCTGGGCTTAAATTTTGGTTCAATTATCTAGAGCAAATTTAAAACTTAAAATTATTTAATTTAATTACTTAAGTATTCTTCCTTTTAAAATAATGTCTAGTTTTCTTTATTTTGTCGAGTTAGGACTTACCGAATATATAGTAAAACTAGTACAGTAGACGAATATGTTAGGCTGGCACAATTCAAAACCCTCTTCAAATACTTTTGACATGTCTTCTCTTAAGCATTTGTCTTTAGCTATTTTTACTGCTTCTCTAAAATCTTTGTTAGTATCAGCCCATTTGTCCATGAACTCACCTACAGCTTCTATATCTACATTGGTTTCATCTTTCATGAGACCGTTTTTATTTAGTAGACATTTTAGTCTGTCACACTATAAAGATAACATTTTTTAGAAGTTAATATTACATTATATAAAGTCTATAAATTAAACACTTAATTGTACAATACATACATAATCCTCCATTGAATGTATTTCTTGTTCCTCGTGGTGATCAAATACATATTTTAAACCGCATTCTTTGAACTCCTCTTTCTTTAAAACTTCTGGAATTGGGCAGCAAATTAAAGGATTTTTCTAAAAAATATAAATAATTGATTATGTAATATATACCACTTTCCTATATATTTTTGAAGATATGTAGCAGGAAAAAGCTATGCAAGAAACATTTTCAGAATGGGACAAATTAAATCTAGGGCACTATGAACCAAGTTGCAATTTTTTCTTTTTTACATTCAAGTAATAGGTACTAATCAGTAACAAGGAAAATGGCGAAGTTTAATTAACTATAACGAGTAAAAAAATTTTATTCGTTGTTTATTAAATTTCTTTAACAGATTATAAATAATATATTCAGCCTTTTTTAACGTCCCACTGCTGATCACGACTTTTTCACGATGTGTTCCTTTAATTCAGTAAAAATTTAATTATATTATTTTTTGAAGTGACTTGTACATTGATTTTTAAATTTTTCAAAAAGATATTGTTTTAGGTTTTACACAAAATCTTTTTACTATACATCATTAATTGCTATAAATCTTATACTCAAAACATTGGATCGTTTATGGCACATTTCCTATATATTTTATATATGCGTACAATATATAAACATATTATGTTTTAACTATAACAAGAATATAATATATTGTTAGATATACCAGATCAGAATCAGTTTCAAATTCACAAATTGAAGAATTTTGTTGTGACGAAACTACCTGAAAGAGACAAGAGCTTCCATTATCATCAACTTGTTTTTGAAAAAAAAAAACTTTTTTTCTGTCCCTACTCCTAATATAAAATTGTTGCCTTCATCAAATGTACTTCACGCTTCCTTGATTTTCCTTTATTGAAATGAAATAATGAAATTATGAGGACTAAGCCTTATTTGAGCTGAGCATTTTGAGAGAGAATTGTTGTAGTAGAATTTAGATTCTTAATAAAAATATTGAAAAAGTATAAAAAGTTTCAGAATCTATAGATTTATTAAGAAAGTAAAAATATATAAATAAATCTAGATCTGAAAACTGTAAAAATTTAGGAAAGTTGATAAAGATCAAATTTTCACTCTTTGTTATGTTAGGTTCATAATGATTAATAAATTAATTTACAAGTTAACAAGTAATGGAAAATTCGACAAAATAAAGAAATCGTAAATCAAAGGTAAAAGACAATGTTATCATTAAATAATAATAATATATAAATAGTATATTATAAGCTTACCTGCAGGACAGAAAGACAAAGCACGGCGGTTCGAAGCATGATCAATCGAGAAGCTGCTGTGGTAGAGCTCGTATGTGGAGCCTAGGTTTTATGCTCAGCAATTATCCCCGACTATAATTGTGTACTGCACAAATCTATCAAAGTGTCGAATGACATTGATTACGATATTTACAGATGTTTTAAAAAATAAGCTTTTTAAATAATAATATACTTTTCATAACTAATTCTTCTAATAATTTTTTCAATGTTTATAACGGTTTCTTAAAACACTCAAATTAGTTATTCCATTTTTTTGGGTGGTGAGTTAAATGAAAAAATATAATATTGGTTCACGTTTATTTCTTTAATGTGTTTGTCACATTACATTTCATATTATTGAGCATTCTCTATTTTTATTTAAAGACGATTGAAATCGCAAATCAGCAAAAAGAACTTACAGTGAACAAACAAAATTGTACCAAATCGGTATAATTTTTATTCTTTGCTAAAAAATTAACTAAACTTTACGCTAAATTTGACACCAATTTTATTACAGGGAATCGTACGATAAACATGTTACATAAATGATAAAAGGATTGATTTATACCTAGGTATATGTAAAGTATTATTTTAGTAAGTTTCCATAAGTAAAAAAAACATAGACAGCATTAGGTATAAAAACAATAAGAAATGATAGTAAAAAAAGTACGTACATATTAATCTCTTAAAATTTATAACCGAATAGCTCCTTATAATTTAAGGGTACAGGGGTAAAACAAGGAATGCCACATAAAATTTTAAAAATTGATAAGTATGGGAACATTAACATTTTGCCACGTATAATAGATTCCAATGTTAATTTAAAAAAATTGTGACATTTCTTGTTTTGCCCCTGTACCCTTCAATTATCTACATGGGTGAAGTGGTTATTTAACTATTATAGTCTCGACAGGACCTATATAGAAACAGATTATAAGCACGTTATGTTAAGGTAAAAGGTACATGAATAGATCCCTTTTACGAGTGTGGGAGCATAGACATCTAAATAGAATCTATACATATTATAAAACAAAGTCCTCCGCCGCGTCTGTCTGTCTGTCTGTTCGCGATAAACTCAAAATCTACTGCACCGATTTTCATGCAGGTTTCACCAATGGATAGAATGGTTCTCCAGGAAGGTTTTAATATATAATTTGTCAAGGTTTTGTATACATTAGCTTAAATATAATGATATATGTTGGAGGTGTCGGAAAAAATAAGCCGTTTGGGAGCTTTCAACGAAAACGCTGCCTAAACCCTTTGAGATATAACAAAATGATGTATGGTGGAATTGTGTATCTTATATAGGTCTACAGAAAAGTCTACGATGGCATATGTCTATCTCTTAAGGATACTATAATGGCATGTTATAATGTATTTTCTGTTGATGGTCGTAAATAAATAAATCTTTATGAGTTTTGTTTGTGACTAATACAAATAAAATATTGTATTTAATGCGTTTGTGATTTCAAAAAAAAAGAAAAATTTAAGTAATATCATTTTATTTACAATTTTTCAATATATTGAAATGGAAAAACTATGGAAAGAAAGGTTTGCACTCATCAATATAGTCTTTGACTTCTTTGCATATTTCCAGATCTTGCCATATTGGACAGTTCTGAAATAAAAAAATAATATATTAAATAAACTTATTTTCTATTCAATTTTAACTTTGAATACAATATTTAAAAGGTATAAAGTTCTTTGTATATAATATATTACTTATATAGAAATTATTGCTGTTTAAAAGTGTGTAATTTGCGCAAAAAGGAAAAAAATAGACATACGTTTATTGTACTAACATTAAATGTCTATGAATGTAAAAAGGCCGACTTAAATAAAACCCAGCCAATCATTTATGGTATGATCTATGGTAATGAACAACTAGAAATTATATATATTTTTTTTTTTGCTTTTTACTTTTGTTTTTATTTAACTTTTTGTTTTGAGGTCACTTTTTTATTTTAACACTTTATTGCTCACTAAACTAAAATGAAACATCCAAAATAAGTACATTTTAAAGGTATGTGCGAAGGCGGAATTATCAATTCAAGTGATTTCTTACAGGCAACCGCTAGAGAAAGATACAATAAAAAAAAGAAAAGTGTGCCTTTTTTTAATTATAACGTGAACAATTTTCTGGACACCCTAACAATTGTAATCGTTAGGGTGTCTCGCATCTCGCAAGAAAGAATCGCATTATATTATAAAATGTATGAGTAGTAAAGCATAAATATTAATTCAATGAAAAAACTATCATCCCCTACTTACGAAACTAACCGAATTGAGAACCTCCTCCTATATGTAGTAAGCTTAAAATCTGGGCTTAAATTTTGGTTCAATTATCTAGAGCAAATTTAAAACTTAAAATTATTTAATTTAATTACTTAAGTATTCTTCCTTTTAAAATAATGTCTAGTTTTCTTTATTTTGTCGAGTTAGGACTTACCGAATATATAGTAAGACTAGTACAGTAGACGAATATGTTAGGCTGGCACAATTCAAAACCCTCTTCAAATACTTTTGACATGTCTTCTCTCAAACATTTGTTTTTAGCTATTTTAACTGCTTCTCTAAAATCTTCGTTAGTATCAGCCCATTTGTCCATGAACTCACCGACAGCTTCTTTATCTACATTGATCTCATCTTTCATGAGATCGTGTTTATTTAGTAGACACTTTAGTCTATTACACTATAAAGATAAGTTTTTTAGAAGAAGTCAATATTACATTATATAAAGTATATAAATTAAATATTTAATTGTACAATACATACATAATCGTCCATTGATTCAAGTTCTAGTTTATCGTCGTCATCAAAATTAAATTTTAAACGGCATTCTTTGTATTCCTCTTTCGTGAAAACTTCTGGAAGTGGACAGCAAACTAAAGGATTTTTCTAAAAAATAAAAGTAATTTACTATGTCATCATATTCAGCCTACTTTCGTCCACATCTAGACATATGCCTCTCCTATAGCACGCCACTGAGCTCGATCTTCAGTTCTAGAAATCCAACCCACAGCCCGCTACTTTACGTATATCGTCGCAACCTAGCTGGAAAACGTCCTACACTTAGTTCGCCGAGCCATGGTTTCTGCTCAAGAACGCTTTTACTCCCTCTGTTATCGATTTTGCGACAAATGTGACCAGCCCACTGCCACTTCGGCTTGCAATCAAGGCGTGGAACAATCAAGGCGTGATTGGTATCCACGTCTCGGCTCCACAATAAAATATTCTCTTAAGAATATTCATCAATACAGTTGTGAACAATTAGGGGGAAATAAACGTCCCCTTGTCTCATTCCCCAATGCAGGAGGATAGGCTCAGATTGCCGGTTCTGGAATCAGCTGAACGATCATTATAACGGTGATATATGTACAAACATTTCAAGGATTGGATATATCGTCAATGGACACCATTGCAAAGTGTCTAAAACAGACCAGATCACAATAGTGTCAAAGGCTTTCTCATAGTCCACAAATGGGACTAGAAATAGGAGGAAATAGCTATGAAAAGAACAGATAGCGCAGAATGGGATAAATTAAATTTAGGGACCAAGATGCAGATTTCCTTTTCTACATTCAAGTAATATTTATTCAGTAACATAGAAAATGACGAAGTGTAGTTTAACTAAATAATTATTAACTAAATAAATTTGTTGTTTATTAATTATGTTTAATAGATTATTTAAACAATTTATTAAGCCTTTTTTAACGTCCCACTGCTGAGCACGGGGCTCTCTTCAATATGAGGAGATCAGGCCATAGTCCACCAGACGTAAAATAAATACAAAAATGTTAGGTTTTCGTAGATATGCAGTTTTGTTCACGACGTGTTCCTCCAATTCAGTTAAAATTTAATAAGTTTTTTTTTGAAGCCTTCAATTCAATTCTCTTGTTAATGTCTTCAAAGAGTGCAAGTTGAGCACATACTACTTCTCCAATGCGATGTAAAGTAGAATAGAGATAATTTTAGGTTTTATACAAAATCTTTTTAGCTACTTTACAAAATTTATTGCTCTAAATATTGTACTAAAAAAATTGGCCCGTTCATGGCATCTTTAATATAAGGTTAGTCTTTACTAGTCTAGTCTGAGTTTAAAAATTGTATATCATATATGTTTTATCTACTACTAGAAAATATATTGTTTGATATACCAACCAGTCTAGTAGCATTTGGAAAATGACAATTTGGAGAAAGTGACGTCACTACCTGAAAGAGAGACGAACTTCCATTATCACCTGCACTTTTTCTTTTGAATAAAAACTTCTTTTGAAAACTTTGAACTACTTTGAACTTTGGAAATTGCTGCTTTTTTGTTTTTAACTATCATAGATAGAACTTATTGCAATTGTCTTACTACTCTTTAGGTTCTTCAAATGCAAGAATTTAGATTAGTAAAGAAAATATTGAAAGATAACTAAAAGTTCCAGGTCTATAGGATTATTGATAAAATAAAAATATATAAAAACAATAGTCTAAATCTGGAAAGCTTAAAATTTAGAAAGTTTATACTGTTTAAGTTCATAATGATTGATAAATTAATTTGCAAATCAAAAAGAGATCGTAAATCAAAGGTAAAAGACGTATAATGTTATCATTTTAACAATATGACTAAATATAATATTACATTTTAATATATTAATAGTATATT
Organism: Boloria euphrosyne; assembly: GCA_951802675.2. Lineage (NCBI taxonomy): Eukaryota > Metazoa > Arthropoda > Insecta > Lepidoptera > Nymphalidae > Boloria > Boloria euphrosyne. Next base: position 3,599,893 of record OX637879.1, on the reverse strand, counting down.
ATAAGCTTACCTGCAGGACAGAAAGACAAAGCACGGCGGTTCGAATCATGATCGATCGAGAAGCTACTGTAGTAGAACTATGTGGAGGCGTTTACGTTTTATGCTCAGCAATTATGCCCCGCTATTGTGTGCTACGCAAGCTAGGTATTAAAGTGTCTAACGACATAGATTACGGTATTTACAGATGTTTTAATAAATTTTAAGACTTAAAATGAGACATTGAAAGAAAAAAAAAGAAAGAATAAAATAGAAAGAAATATTTCTTAAAATAGAAAGTTTTTTAAAACAGTTATTAGTTATTGCATTTCCCAAAAAAAGTTATTCCATCTCTATGGGTAAAACTTTCGTGAGATTTACTAAAAAAATATTATATCCTATAACTTTTTTTTTCCTAAATTTTTTAATTGATTTTATAATTTCCTTATAATATTGCTTGCTCACATTTATGTAATATTTAAATGTGGACTCGTTTGGCTCAGTTGGTAGTGACCCTACTTTCTGCGCCAGCGGTCGCGGGTTCGAGTCCCGCTGGAGGCATTCATTTGCTAATCACGAATGTTTGTACTCCAGTCATGGGTGTTTATATTTATAATATGTATGTATTTAAAATTTATATATGTAGTATATCAACTATCTGGTATCCGCACCACAAGCACGTTACGTAGCTTACTGCGGAACTAGATGGCGCTGTTGTAATAATGTCCCAACATATTTATTATTATTATTATTAAATCTTAGTTGGTCGATGTGTTATGTTTTATACCTTGTGTTTATATGTATTATAATGTATGTTTGTTTTCCTAATAAAATTAAATAAAAAAATAAAAATAAAAATATTCGTTCACGTTCATTGCTTTTATGTCTTTGTTACATCTTGTGACATATACCATAGTATTGAGAGCATTCTCTCTCTTCATTTAAAGTCGAATGAAAACGAAAATCAGGAAAAGAAAATTGCAGTAAACGAACAAAATTTTACCAAATTGGTATAATTTTTATTCTTTGCTAACAAATGATCTAAGCATATTTACAACACATTTTTGTACTCTACATGTTAAATAAATGACAAAAGGATTGATGATGATTACCTCTAGGTAAAATATTTTTTACTTATAATTTTAGTTATAATTGTTATATACGAGTATATGTACCTTTATGGTTACATTAAGGTGTATTTAAAAGTGTCGCATATTATAAATGGCTTTTGAGTGATGATTTACGACATCAGTGTGTTTGTTTTTTGTTAATTACGTGCCATCTTTGGAACTACGACTTCAGTTTGAATAATGGGATTTGTAATCAGACAGGCAATTTAATAGTCAATTTATTGTTCTATATAACGTCTTTCTTGAATACATAAATTTCTATACTCTTTTTCTATCTCAAGATGATCTCCGTTTCCAGAATATAAATTATTGCACCACCTTTGTCTAAATACATGTATTTTATTGACACGGGATTTCGCCTAATATTTCTGTAACCATTAATCGGCGCATAAAAAATTGTTAAATTAGAAAAATGTGAAAAATAAAAAATTAAACTACCAAGTTATAACGGAAAATTCCTATTATCTCGTTTTTTCGTCGGCTGCCATATTATGACATGCGCTTGTCGCCTTTCAATACATAAGAATAAATTTTCAGCATGTATTTTTGAAGATTCATTTGACGTAGGCATTTTGCTCATTGAGGCTTTACTTTTATTGCAAAGTTATTTGCTTTTCAAGTACAGTAGTGTACCTTAGGCCTATTTTAGAGAGAGCATAAGCTACAAATGCTCTTTATAGAAACCAAAATTGGAAGTTATGATTTTTGGCAGAGACCTTTGGAATATTTTAGTAGTAAATGATAAATAAATTAATTTGAAAGCACACTGTTATATACCTACCGACGTCGGACACATTTCTTCGTAGAAAAAATACAGCAATTCTACCAAAATACTAGTACTGCCAAACTATTTAGTAGCCAAAAAATATATACTTAATTATCTAAATTAACATTATTAGTAACTATATTTTTTTATTTTTTTAAGCCTAATCGACAAGAATAGCTCAATATGCCACTTTACGCGGGATTCCCCTAAATAATTGTGTGTAATGTTCACAAAACTTTATACGATGAGTTCGCTTGTTAAATACTGAACAGTCTGAATATTATGAATAACGTCATGAAGTCATACAGCTAACCATGCATTACCATCCAAACTAAACGTGCATAATAATTTTCCGCTCAATCGATTGAAGATATCTGCTAAAAAGCCTGTAAAATATCAAATATTCGAGTAAATCTAAAAAAGTGTCATCTAAAACTGAACTAATTACGTAACTAAATCTTCGGAACTAAAGGTTATTTAAGTATATAACATTCATAGAGTCGTTTTAATAATTTTACATTTATTTTATTTAAATTGAAACGTGGCATTTGTTTCCACACTAATCAAAATGCAAACGGCGTAATAAAAACGATTTAATATGTTCAGGTGTACTGCGGATTCATACACGATAGTTAATTATACCTACTTATGCATCTATTAAATGCAGATAAAAATATCACCAACTTGCGATGATTATATTGTTTTAAGATGGCAGTGGTTCATCACTGCACTAGCGTAAAATTATTTTTAATAATAATAACTGTATATACAGGCTGCTTTAAAAATATTTTAATAATGTGTATTAACAATATGTTTAAAATGTTTTCGTTAACTTAACTGTTGAAATTTTAGGTAGATTAGTAATTAAAAGTAGGTATAACTTTAGTATTCCATACATGAATTTGATTTCTAAGACGAACCATTTTAAAGCCCCCTTTTTAGGAATTATTTTCGGTTTAAAATATACTCTTGACTTTCCAGGATTTAAAAATATTTTCATACCAAATTTCGTCTAAATCGGTTCATCAATTTTTAGTTTAACTACTGCAAAGCAAACTTACAAACATTTTTTTTTCTCCATTATAGTATATTGTAGATAAAATATGTAACAAAAATATATGGCAGTATGGTTTACTTGCGGCTTTACTCGTGTAGTAGTCAGTATAATGTAGAATTTCGCTTAAATTTTGTGAGCCTTTACAGGGTAAAGATGATAAAACACTCCTAATAATAAATTATTACAATTTTAATTTTGTTATTGTGACGGTGGGAAACCCCTGTGCACAAATTATGCTCACAATTGGCCGATTTGTACCAATTTCTTAGAAGTAGATAAGTATATGAATTAAAAAAGACGTATTTCATTATTAATGTACTGTATGTAGTACTGGTACATTGTAGGAAAACCGCTTTTGAAAATCGTAAGCAACTGAACGATAAAACGTGATAATTTTGGTTTACTATATAAACCAAAATTATAACGTATAATAAATAACCACAATAGTTACAAAAAAAAAAGGTTAAAAAAAAGGTTAAACGGAATTAGTTACTGTTAGGGATTGTTCGCTGCCTTACGCCAGCATAATCTAATATGTAAAAATCTCGTGTCACAGTGTTTGTTATCGAACTCTTTCGGAACGGCTTGACTGATTTTTATGTTTTTTTTGTGTATATTTGGTAAATCATAGAATAGGTCGAAGGCTATATTTTATTCTCCTATGTAGTACTCCTCCTAATGAGGGTAGGCCTCGCCAGATTTTTATTTTTTTTATTTTTAGACCAATTTTCATCCTTCTATCACCAATCCCTATTTCTTAGTAATGATTATAACGCGGGCGGAGCCGCGGGAGTTACTAGTATTATATAAACTTAAAACTAATAGCTATTAAAAATTTTGTCTATTTGTCGTTTATGTGTACACTTTTGGGCAGAAAGGATTTTGAGTTATGACGAGCGATAAGAAATAAATCTGTACCCTCCCATGCGTTTCATTCTAGAATATTATGTGACTAAAGCCAAACCTTAAAATATACATCAAAACAATTTAATAGCAAATTGTAGGTCCTCAAAAGGCCTACATAAAAGTCCGTTTACAGGTACTTGTATTTCTCCTCAAGTAGACTTACAAACATGACAATTCGTATTTAAAACGTAGTATAGGTAAGGAAGTGCCAGAGCGCAGTCGCGAGGGCAAGTCATACTGTAATATTGTAGGATATACTAAAATGACACCTGGATAAATGAAATGTATTGGTGGTTGGTAAAAAAACAGCAAATTGAATGTAGTATTTACAAGGTCTAGATTTAATAAATAAAAGTCATTATCTTTAAATGTACATATGTATTTATAAGGATAAATATCCCAATTTTTTTTTCATTTTTTCTTAATCAGCACTTCCATGCGTCTTTTGGGCATTTCTGAAAGAATTTTGTTTTTTTTTAATGAGGAGTTATACACACACAGTTTGTAATACTTAAGTATGTTTTTCATATTATAATTACCTATATTTTAAGTAAAACACCACTTTAACCGTTTTAACAATTACCATAAAAAGCGACTTAGTATTTTATTTAATAATCAACAACTTGTTTCGCCCAGGTTCGTTCCTAGGTACGTCTCTAACTTTTTTTGAGCAGAGCTCTTTACTTGTTTTTTTTTTTAAATAAAAGTTGGTCTAAGTTACTCCTTATAACACCAGCTGACATGAAAGTTCCATCAAAATGTCAAGCCATTTTAGGGGTTATTGGGACAAAGACACAGAAACAAACATTTAAAAAATGTGATTTACATAATTATTTACATATGCATGTAGTTAAAAATTATTATGTTGATGTTACAAACAGAAACTTCAATTGTATTTATCTTTATAGACTATTAATACTCGTACCTTTAACATAGCAATGCCAGTGCAAGTAAAAACATCGTAGGCCCTGCAAGGGTAATCTAGGTACTGCCTCAGGTCTCTGTCCACACAATCTTTGATAGCCTTCTCTACAGCGTCCTCCCATCCCTTATGTCCCTCCACCCACTGCCTTAGATGCGCTCTATACGCCTCTTTGTTAAGGGTATGTTTGTCAATGAGAAAACCAGACTTTTCAAATACGCATTGGACATCATTGCACTGAAATAAGAGAAAAACGAAAAATAACTATCTTATAAACCTTGCATTTTAGTCCTTATATTGTACAATGTACATAAATTTATTTTTAGCAGGCTTAGCCTCCATTGAAACAAAATTGTGATAAGTGTTATTACAATAATCGACCTTTAAGTTATTTTACGCTCTGGCTGTTGTGAAAATTTAACATTTGAATGTAATCATAAACAATTTTTATTCTATAGCAGATCATTTAAATTAAATAAAAACTATAAATGAAGGTAATGTTAACATAACACAAATATGCCCTAAAAATCATATTGGAGAGAGTAAAAGAGAATTTGGACATTTTTAAAATGTGTATAGGACAATAAAGAATAACTTATACGAGTATGTTCAACAATGTGTTTAGACCATTAGCGTAGTTCCGATGGTGTAACAATGCATGGGTTTGTATAAAAGGAATAAATATTGTGTGTCTAATTGATTTATAGTTAACTTTCCATAAACCATAATACGTATAATTTGTTATTCACTCACATAAAACTATTTTTTGTTAACGTTGGGAAATGCATTAACGCATACCACCAGATGGTTTTGGTTATGTCATATGTGGGACTCACCAGCTTAAAATAAACCAATACTATCCACTAAAACTCGAAATCTATCCTCCGTCTTACTGTCTGTGGGACGTCGCAGAATTGCCTAAGCGTATCAATCATGACGTCTCTACGCCCCGGCAGATCTGCCGAAGCAGACTACGAAGACAAAGTTTGCTCTACAGTCCACTCTGCTATCAGAGAAGTAGGTACCAGGAGCACATCGTGTGACATGCTGACCACCAAAGTAATTAGTTTAAGCTTTGTCATCATTGAAACATTTAGTACCTAGCTGTTTAACGTAAAATACAAAAAATAAAGGAATTTTATTCAATTCCAAAATCTTTATTACTATATAATTAGCTACGCTTTTTGTATCTGTTCAGCTAAGATTAAAAGCATTTATCTTGTCACTCATTACAAAGTCTTTTGTCATCTAATGAGAGCGCTGTCAGAATCAGTCTACCTGTTTTTAAATTAATTCTTGGTAATTGCGAGTATATAAATAACTACGCTCCCTGATTTTGCTTAAGCGTAAAGAGAAAACATATACAACGAAAATACAGCCAAGTTGTAACAATCGTTTCTTGTTGTAACAACAATTTCTTTCGCTTGGGAAATCGAAAGAAGCGGGTTCAAATCCCGGGTCTCGCTCGTCTAGTATTTTCATGTGTGAATTATTTTATACATGATTGTTACTTGCAATTCTAACGACGAGGAAAAAAATGTGACAAAACTTGCATGTCTGTCAGAACCTAGCGAGTTTTCCAAAGACATATGTAGTCCACGAACTGGCACTTATTCAGCATGGTGGACTATGACCTGATCCCCTCGTATTAAGGGAGGTATTGTCCAACAGTGAGTCCTTAAAAATAAATGAAAAAGTACAATACAAATTCACCAAAGTATCATTACAATCAGGTGAATGATTTTAGAATGCTTCGTGGCAACATAACACAAGTTTATTACATACAATCGACTCGCCCTATCTTCAACGAGGTAAATATAGAGCGATGCTATATGTATATTTTATTATCAATGTATTATGTATATAATATGACGAAATGAATTTTTGAAATTTAACTTATTGAAATTCAACCATTTAGCAATCACTAGTCTACATAAAAATAAACATTTTTACATCTGAATTACTTACAGATTACAGAGATTTGTACAATGTAAGAAACTATAAATACGAGTAAAGCATAACATGACTGACAAGCGCCATCTAGAGTACGATGACAGTACTATATCAAAAACCATCGTGTTTTACTACACAGTAACACGCCATAGTTACGTTAATACATCGCAATTATTGAATTGATTATTATCATAGACTATACAGATAATGTATAGGAAATAAATAAAAGCGTGTGTTTATAATGTCAAAGTAAAATATATTTTATTGCTAATCTCAAAAACGGCTCGACTGATTTAGACAGGACTGTCACTGGCAGATATCTGATTTTATTGTAGGAAAAAGGTTACCCTCAAAAGAAATTAAAACGTACTTAGGGACGACCCCAAGCGAAGTTAGGGCGAGTCACTAGTTTAGGAATAAGACATCCCTACCTATTCCCAATTTATAAATATAGATTTTATTGTACTGTCGTAGTTTACCTAATACTTTGAAAGTAGTTACATACTTTGCCGCAAAAGTCACTAGAAAGTGCACTCAGAGTTACTTAATGATCCATTAAGTCGTTCTTTAGTATGGACATTCTTGACTTAATGGATCATTAAGTGACTCTGAGAGTGACGTTAAAATAATTCAAATATAGATAATAGTCAATTAATTTTTGAATTACTTTCGCAGAATAATAAGTGCGATTGGTACACTTTTTGCTTATTTATGATAAATTTTTCATAACCCGTAAAATTATACTTACCGGCCCAGATTGTCTTGGATTAGAGCAATCAGACAACGGTTTAACGTCACCTAGTTCTGGAATGTCGCAGCAAGCAGAAATGGGTTTCTGTAAAGATCCATTAATATTTTTATAAATTTTAATCTATTATTTCGTCACTTCACTGATACTATCCATGTTCGCAGGAAGTATTAAACATCTAGTTCTTTCACTCTCAAACATCGGCGAGATGACAATTCCATACCCTATGAGAGTTTTTAAACCTTTTTTTATAAAGATACTAATTGTCGTCTTACGCTTGAAATGATACAATTTAATGGTAAAGAGCAATAATTAAAAAAACGAATTTATAATTATACATAATTATTATTTTATCAAGTGCAGTACGTACCAAAGTTGCTCCTCTTGATCTCAAAGACAAGAATTCATTTGCATTAACGACCTGCGAAATTATAATTTTATTAGTTTACATATACTAGATTGTAAGAAGTGATGGCAGCTAGTATACTAACAAATATCTATTGTTTAGGTAAGGTAAAACCTAAATGTATATAATACCTTTGAAAATAATACATATGTGTGAATTCTCAGTTAAGTGTTCTTCGAGAGGGATAGGCCTACACTCTGTTACACAAAATACTTTATTATATCTGTCCGTCTGTTGAACAATAAATTTTATATACATTATATATATGCATTAAGAAATTATGAAGTATCAAAGAATATTTAACACTCAATATTATTAAATAAGATAAAAGTTGTCGATCCCTTCTTCTTCTTCGTTCTCGTTAGAGCACTATTATTAGCGGTTGGACGGATTTGGATAAAGTTCACAATTATAAGTATCTGGAATAACCCATAGACTAATTACATAGGGACATGCTTAGCATGCAGGCGACTCATATGTATAATATAACGTCTCGTCGATATAAAAGCTTGGTTTTATTTTTCTTGTATTTTGTTTCATTATAATTTCCGAAAATTAAAAAGTATTAGTACGAACACAAGTCTTACTTACATTGTATATAATATTATGTATAATATTTTTTATCTTCTCATAATTAGGTACAAGTATATCGAGAATTTTTATATGCAAAGATAACATCCATATGTGATTTACTTCAATTTGTTATTATACTTGAGTAACCATTTTTTAACAAATAAAACTCAATGAAATTCATTTTTTTAAATATGCTGCATGCAAAATAAAACAGGAGATTTTAAAGTAGGTTAGAATATGCGCGGATACTCTTAAAGTGCAAAGGCACGACTATTCAACATAACGATGAAAGATCTCGCGGTAATGTAAACACGGCGGACTATGTAGGAAAGCCCTACTTTATACTTGGTCTGACCCAAGATTCAAACCCAGAATGTAAGCCACAAGCCAATTACAACTATATTATTAGGTATTGACTAAATATAAATGTTTGTTCAATAAGTAAACATTAATATTCACATGATTTTCAATGAAATATCATCTACATAATTTATTTGAGAGCCGCCTTTACAATCCAAATGTACTTACCAATACAAATAATGCGACCAATGAAAATCGAATCATTTTGCTTACTTGTCCTATTTCAACAAACTAAGGGTGTCCGACGGATGATATTTGCAAATAAACAGAAAAAATACGTCTGCACAATTATATTCATATATATTGAGATCGATTGTAAACAAGCGTATCTTCAAGTCAGAGGTCGCGTAAAAGTACACAGATTAAGAATGATAATGGAAGTAGCATGTAATAAGATAGCACAAAAAATACATTATAAGAATAATAATATTATGTTATAACTTATAAGTAGTATGTTTAATACAAACTATACTCTTTTTTAAACCAACACATTACATTTTTGAATTTATAATATCATATTTAATATTCTGATATTGTAAATGTGATAGTATGTTTATTGGTTTGTTCTACTTTCATTCTGCAACAAAATAAAGTTTCAACGCTACTTTCTTTTACCGATTTAATAGAATGACGTGAATAAATTTATTAATAGCCAGCTTAATGACCTATATTAATTAGACCTAAATTTTCCCTTGAATAATTCTCACTCATACTTATGTTGAACAGAGCTTACTTCGCATAATATGTTACAAAGAATGGAAAAGATACGATAAAATTATTTGTTAAATAAAATTGATAAACTATAATAAAATAAATAAAAACAAAAAGTGAATAAATTATTTACATACCTTTAACTTACAACAAAAAACAACTACATGGTTGTTGCCAATTAGTTATTATTGTCTCCGAAATATCAAAAGCTATAACCAAAATAATTCCGCTAACACTTAGAACATAGATTGATACATATTTTTACTCATTAAATTTAGAATGGAATATGCCATTTCTGCTTATTTCAATTTCGTATTTTCTACTCTATGTAACGAGAGACGCTATGTGACGCGAATAAACTTCATATGAAACGACTTTTATAATTAAGTCCATTAGTAATAAGTGACATATCTTTATAAATAATTGTTATTACTTCTTGGATTTTACATTGTTATAAATTGTTTTACGATTAAAAATAAACTTTGTTTTGAATCTATACATTTGCATTCACAATATGTTTTAAGAACATTACTTAATATTTAGTAGCGAATTTGTGTTTTTCATTTACCGGGATGTAATCAACTGAAAGGTCATAAACAAACATTTAAATTGAATTAGCTCCGAGTTTAGTTAACTCTATTTCACACTTTGTTGAAAATAGTAGATAGTACATGTCTTCAGCCCTTTTAAACGTCCCACTGCTGGACACGGACCTCCTTTCAATACCCCCCTAGTATTACCAGGCCATAGTCCACCGCGCTGGTCTAGTGCGGGTTGGCTGACTTCAAATGTCTTTCGAAAACTTATTAGGTTCTCTCAGACATGTAGGTTTCCTCACGATGTTTTCCTTCACCGTAAGACAAGTGGTAATCAGGATAGAAATGATTCGCACATGAAAATGTCAGAGGTGCGACACCGAATTTGAACCCGCATCACTCGGTTATACAAGCGAGCGCGTTACCACTTGTCTACTACTGCCTTTTTCGTAGACACATATGAAATCTGAAATGCTATAAGTATTTCAGAAGGTGGTGATGTAGGTTAAAATTAGATGTAGTGGCGCACATTTTTATTATTTTATACAGATTTAGAGTAGCGCCTCAAACATTATGAAAAGAAATTACGTACCTACGTATTGCATCATGCATACTTCACATTTTTTTCCAATAAAATTAGCTCCTAGAAAAAAAGACACCTAAATATTACAAATACATAATATTATGACATCTCTATGCGATCGTCACGTTTTAAGAATAGTTAAATCATTCCCATACTCCCATATTTTGTTTCCCATGCCTGTCCATATTTTATTTGTAACAATATATTGCATTTAATGTATTTTATACTAGCAAGTTATCTTGGCTTCTCTCGGGTTCGTTCTTTTGATGGTGATTCCACAAAATAAATTACTAAACTTTTCGATTTTGCACATGTTTTGGGTTTCATATCTTTTTATACCTAAACCACTCAACAAACAAATAAAGAATTATTCAAATCGGTCCAACCATTTTTGAGTTTAAGCGAAACTAACGAATAGCAATTGACTTTTATGTACATAGAAAATATAAAGCTGCCACTAAAAGTGTTATTTTATTACAATTTTCTATACTTAAAACACTCATATTATTATGTTTCGTTCATTACTAAGTAATATAGCTAGTAAACACTATAAGATGCATTAACTAGATAGAACGTTAAAAGTTCATTGATTTGTATCGGTATCAGTCTGGGCAAAAGCTATTAATGTTGATATCGCTTTTAAACATAATGTAATTTCTACGGCAAAGAATATTTGATATACTCTTTTAAAAATATTAGATTCTATTGAGTTAGGCTTCAATATACCAAATCATATTTAGTAAGTAAATAAAACGATAAGGCCTACGTAAGAATAGAAGTTATACGATAAGAGATAGTCTCAGAAAATACTACTAAAAATAAAATACATTGTTACAATTTTATTGACCGTTTTAACAAACATGTGTAAGTGGAACTCTACAACGCTAGCTGATTGCTGATGTGCTGACTTTACACGATTTTCTGAAAACTATTAAAATTATCTCAGACGTAAATGTGTTCTTTGTTGGACACTTATATGACCAAGTCAAGACCTTGTAGACACGTTTCTGCTCCACCAAGAGTAAAGCACTGCATTATTTTCAAGAAATTTGGTATGACGATAACTGGTTACCTGGGTCAAAATATAGGATACTTTTTACTACGGAAAATATTCATTTCTGAGATATCTATGCTCACCGCTAAAACGTACCTAGAGACGAACCCGAGCAAAGCAAGGGCGAGTCGCTAGTATTGCATAAAATAGGACTTTATATTAAGTAGTGGTTAACACCCCTATTACGAGTCCAACCACACTTGTATTTTTTTATTTGCATTCCTATTTATAAAATTTAACCGATTATCATATTTTGTGATTATTACAATTATTTTTCGAGGAAAAATCTTCGACGGTTAGAAAAACAAACATAATGCCGAATATTGTTAGCTTAGTAAAAGGATTTCGACTTGAACCTTTTGGGGCGAAATATAATAAAAATATTTTTATAAAAATATATGATGATGTCCGGTCGGCCATGATGCCTGTCTTTATACCTGTGATTCATACATGTAATGTTAAAGTTTTTTGACGACACGTTTGGCTCAGTTGGTAGTGACCCTACTTTCTGCGCCAGCGGTCGCGGGTTCGAGTCCCGCTGGGGACATTCATTTGTTGAGCACGAATGTTTGTACTCCAGTCATGGGTGTTTATATTTATAATATGTATGTATTTAAAATGTATATGTGTAGTATATCAACCATCTGGTATCCGTAACACAAGCCTCGTAGCTTACCACGGAACTAGATGGCGCTGTTGTAATAATGTCCCAACATATATTGTCCCAACATAAAGTTTTAACCTTTTTCTTTAGGTTTCTAATATTATTTGAGTAAACCGCTTGTAGTATAGAGCTGAGCGTATAGCGAAACGTTTATCGCCTTATCTCGAATGAAAACAAAGCATAAGTGCATCCTCCAAAGCTCTAGCGGAAGTAGCTTTTTAGAAATTTATAACATATTTTAAAGTTTCCATGAATAGTTTCGCTGTCGGAAATCTAAAATTAAAGTTATCTTAATATAAAATTATTATATTATTTTTCTTTTTTCATTTTTGTCGAAAGTTTTGTCATACTTTAATCTTCAAAATACATATTTTATTGTTTAAAAAATATGGGCACAAGTCTTCCTTTAAAACGAGGGAGCTTATACCTAATTACCTACATATTGACCTCAATAATATTTATTAGTTAGAATAGTTGTATGTTCTACTTAAACTATTAAGCTTCTCCCATATTTAAACCATAGAGTTATTCATTTTTTTTACTGATTCGTTTTAATTTATAATGTTCTTTTCCGACCGATTCCGGCCATGGCGGCCAATCTCATTGAGGCTTGCTACGCAGGAGATATTATAGTGCACGAGTGTACGCGCAGACACAAGTGCACTCTCTATTCCTATCACTCTCATACTCTGGTGGGACGACTACTTGACACGACCAGTGAAAGCTAAGGCGCAGGACCGACGGCTGTACGTGCTCTCCGAGGCTTGAGGGTGAAACACCGCTAACTTTCCAACTCCGAGCTGTCACTGAGACTTACTAAACAGAAAGAATCAATAACTAAACTTGGCCCGAGCTCAAACCAAGGATCTCTCGATGTATGGTCGTACATGCTACACCACCAAGGTTTTATATACCTATAAGCTACAACCTGCCTTTATATAATATTATATAGAAAAGATATCTGAGGATGTACCTGAGTCCTGAACGAAGCCAGGAAATGCTAGAACAAGTAACTTTAACGTAATATAAGTTTGTTAAAAATGTACGTCAGTAAACCCCTATACTTGTACTATGTAAATCTTTCAACATAACGTTCTCAATGCTCACAAAATAGTGATGCAAAAGCAGCTTACCATACACTTTTGTTAGCATTAGTCAGAAGCAGTAATATCCTTTGTTTCTTTTATCTTTCACGCAAAAAAGATTTACATACTCATAACGGGTGATTTTTTAAGCATTTGGTTTTTCATTTGGAAAAAAAATACCATAATATAGTGTTAAATATAAAATTTACATTGGGAAGTTAAAAAGCATCACTTGCCATTTATTGTTAAAAAATTATTTCATGCAAATGTTGGCCTCAACTAGGTTTTCAATGATCCATACGCAAAGTCCAATTATGAGGTACTTTTTCAAGCATATCGGCTGGCATCCGGATTCAGCTTTAATATTTTCTTATGTATGCACCCTATGAGTAGTGGGTGGTTTAATATCGAATAGTGTAAAATTGGTGCGGAATTTGGTCACAACTGCTTGGATAACTCGTTTCGAACCAGTTAGTAGGCCGCCTAGATAGTGCGACTTAACGCTCTTGGACTATTTTTTGTGGGGGTACGTAAAAACTATTTTTTATGCAGATAAACCAGCATCAATTCGAGCACTAGAAAACGAAATTAACTTGTTATCCGTGATATTCCAGCCGATATGCTTGAAAAAGTACCTCACAATTGGACTTCGCGTATGAATCATTTAAAACGTAGTGGATGCCAACATTTGCACGAAATAATTTTTAAAATATAAATGGCAATTCATGATTTTTAACTTCCCAATGTAAATATTATATTTAACACTATATTATGGTATTTTTTTTTCAAATGAAAAACCAAACGCTTAAAAAATCACCCTTTACTTACCAACAATTTAAATATGTATATACGAGTAAATACTAATAAAGCTCTTCATTGGATAAATTTAGTAATTTCTGTAAAGAGAAATTGATATTTGGTAGGCCTTTTTTTCTGATAAGTGATAAAAGTATATTTTTTCATATTTCTGGGAATACAGTGTGAATATATCAACTTCAATGGCCTCTAAGGGTTGCTCGTAGGATGTCACAGTCTTAAATTCCAGATTATGATAACCTGTAAAGTCAATATGACCAGAATATATATTGATCTATATATATTTGCAACTCCTGAAGCAGAATTGAAAAAGCATCTTTATTTTATATAATCATTCACAGCGACTCACATTCATCATCATCATCATCATCATCAGCCCTTTTTAACGTCTCACTGCTGGGCACGGGCCTCCCTCAGTACGAGGGGGATCAGGCCATAGTCCACCTCGCTGGCCCAGTGCGTGTTGGCGGACTTCACATGTCTTACGAAAACTTGCTAGGTTTTCTCAGACATGCAGGTTTCCTCACGATGTTTTCCTTCACCGTAAGACAAGTGGTAATCATGATAGAAATGATTCGCACATGAAAATATCAGAGGTGCGAGACCCGGATTTGAACCCACATCACTCGGTTATACAAGCAACGCGTTACCGCTGGTCACATTATTCGACAATAAAACATTTATAGCCTTTATTACAGAGATAATAAAGCTTTAATGTATTAGTAAAACTAAGTTGTTGGTATATTTTTTTTAAACTGGCAACATTTAAAAATAAATTCTACCTCTTTTTAGCATAAGATGAAAAGTGTTACCGATTGTTTTTAAGTATTTTCTTCTTCTTGATAAAAATCCTAGACTTGTACTCTTCCCAGTTTTTACGCCTTTAATATGTAAAGATCACTTATATTGGGACTCGGAGTTTATGCGCCGTAAAAAGAACTTACGTAGGTCAAATAGACCGACTTGTGACGCATCTCGGACAGATTACATCGTTATTGAGGTACAATAAAATATAATATTGACTATAAAAAGTGATTATATTTTTTGTGATATTACTAATCAAGTAATTATTTTTATGTTAGTTTAATAGGATATATATTTTAATATATAGATTTAGGGTAAAATGTAGTTATCAAATAAATTTAAAGGCAGTTTTAAAAATAGTGCTTGCGACAAAAACCTAAGAATATTTTTAAAATTTACTTTTGGAGTTATTATATTCATGTTATTGATAACTCATGTAAACTATATATAATATCTATATAAGAATTAACACACTAACAATATTTAAAAGTAACATGTAATGTTTTAGATTTAAGCGCGGTTTAGTCCATCTATTATTAAAAATATACAACTACATGTATTCCTCACGATCACATATCAATGTAGCTTTATGTTATTACCCCAAAACTGACGGTAATAGATTGGGATGAACAGACATATAGGAAAGTGCTCCTATTAGGCCACTCTTTTTTAACTTTTGCATAATAGTAAAATTCCTTGTGCAAGCATAATAATATTTTTAAGTGTACATCTTTACATAACTATTGTAGCTTTGGTGCGACTCAAATACAGACGAGTTTTAATTTAAATCGACAAAAGTGGATTTTTACTATACATTTTTACCCATAAAATGATGGGTAATGTATTATGTCTATTATATAATATTCTCTATAACTATTCATATATACTTCTATAGTTCTGTAAGCGAAATGGTAAAAGCAATGCTCGCTTTGCAAATATTTGCTATTTGTTCTTGAGAAAAAAAATCAATACTCGGACATTTTTTTGGACGATGAACAGCACATATGTAGGATCATATTTTATCAATTTCATATGAACAACTGAGAAACAGCCAGTTCTTATCAAAATAATTCCACAAGTAAAGGACAAGTAAAGTTGTATTGGTCCAAAAACTAATTTCGTCGTACATTCCCTAACAAATTTCGAATGCGAATCAAATAAAACGCGTAACTAAGTAGTTCACTTTATAGCCTACATTTTACTGTCTGTACATTGTGGTCCACGCAACTCCATTAAGGATTTACTGCTATTTAGACCATCAATTTAACAAATCACTTATCCGTTTTCCTATTTACATTTTCAGTAGTTAATATTCTTAAATGGATTGCTTATAAATCTAATAGGACTAAGGTCTCGCCCGTTTTTGCTTCTATTTTCTACTTAGCCAATAGATGAAAGTATATATTAAAATTGTTTTATTTTTTAGGGTTCCGTTCCTTTACCCCCACTTTTTCCGCATGTATCGTCGGTATCTGAGACACTCATAGTACTAGAAAGCTAATAATAATATAAGTTAACGTGGATATTTTGTGTTGACATAATATTAGTCACGCCGACAAAAGGAGTAAAATAAAATCTTATGAAAATGGAAAATTACACGTATGGTTATTTTCCCTTATCTACCTCATGGTGTGGGATATCGTTTAACAAAAATATTATGGACTTTTGAAATATTAAGCTTTAATTATAGATTAAAATATTAAGAAAATTTACTGCAATCTCAGAAATTAGTTGCGTTCGTTTAATACTTTAAGCATGATAAATGGTTTTCATAAATAAAAAATATAATAAAAATAAAAACATTGGTATATCGTCTTCTGTATTTAATCTATAACAAAGACTAAAATAACTCTGATTCGAAGTTCTAAGAACTTTAAAGCAAGTAAAAAGAATTTTTACAGTTCTGCAGTACCTGAAGGAAAAGTTAATACTTTTCTAGAATTGTAAGACTTTTCCGAACGGTACTACAGAGTGGCAAATTAAGACAATTTATACGTGTTATAACATAATTTAACGAAACCAATTACATAATTCTTCATTCTCTAAATTTTATGAAATGTGAATATTGATTCATAATGTTATCATTTAATACGAAAGTGAACATTTTTAAACACTTACTTTTTTCTCGTTATATTATTTTTAATTTAAGTGATTGTTTTTTATTTTACTCACCGAATTATCAAGCAAGTGAATAATTATATACGAATGTATGTGTTTCTCTAGCATAGTAAGCTTATCCTCATAAAAAAGCTTTAGATAAAAACTGAATTAATAATGTATTCAAAAAAACAAACTGTAACTTATGCAGTAAATTTATCCATGTCATATAACTTATTATTTTATATTAAACATATAATTTGATTTTTTTAAAGTTATACGAGAACTAATAAAATTTTCACTTACCTCTCATAATATATTAGCAAAGTAAATCTAGTCAACGTCCGTACCACTACTACAAAAAGCTAGATTAGCCAAAAGCCCACAAAGATATATAATCCGTATGACCTAAATCTCATACTAACACTCGATACACCATGAAACGTAGGCGCCTATCTTACCCATCGTTCCAATTATATTTTTCTTTGTTTGCTTTCTTATACGACGCTATTGTCTGCGAAAATGGACCACCATGATATTGTTTGACATCACGGTTTTATTACGCGGTAATATGTATTATCAAGTTAAAGAATAAGTGACGCTAATGCGATGAGCTCACCTTATAAATAGAATCAGATATGTAATTAATAGGTGGTACTAGAAATCTTATGTGGGCGTATTTTCTTCACTTGAAAAACATCTTGTATCATACTACAAAAGGGAAAATTCTTGTATATATAGACTGACCTCGAGTAAGACATAGGATATTGTTGGTAATAAAAATTGCAAAGGAGGCGCTACTTTATTCTATAATATTATAAACGCAAAAGTAACGATAAGTCACATCGGTGTGTCATGCGGGCTGCTCCTGGTATTTCTCTGAAAGCAGAGCAGTCTGTGGAGCAACGCCTTGGCTGTGGTTTGGGTAAATTCTGGTTTTAAGTAAATATTTGGTTATCCAAGAGAACATAATATATGTAGGATACTTTTAATGAGGGAAAATTTCTCATTTTTGAGGAATCTATACTAACCGTTAAAACCTATCTAGTAATTAACAGGACGTTAACGATTACCGTAACGATTATAGTTAACGTTCATCTAATATTATAAAATGATATCAAAATATGATTTTTAACGTAATTATAGATTTTTACAATATCATTTGGACTAAGTGATTTCATTTCATTGATTAGAACGTTAAAAGAAATAACGAGTACGTACCTATATTACTTACATTAACTACGACTGCAGTAGGCAAGAAAACTTAAAAAATCCAGGCACGCACCATCCGCTCGTTACGAAGTAATTGATTAAACATTAGTTAAGAACTTCTCTACTTTCAAGATATTACAAGGGCTCTCTCCAGTTTTTACGTTTCTATATTTTTTTCCTAAGTTTATATGTATGTTTATCTTTTCAGTATATATCTTGAAAATTTAAGCATTTATTACGATGCCATTGTACAACTACGAGAAAAATATGGTGGTTATACTTCTAATGATGGGGTACATAAAAGGATCTAAAATATATTTTAAAATTAAAAATCTATAAGTTCTGTAAATAAACAAAGCACTCAAGATGAAACTTTGTATGAAGAAAAATGTTCATAAGCCATAGCAATTGTTGGATGATATATTAAAACCTTAACATCCTAAGAGCGGTAAATTTTCGTATTAATACCGTTTAAATTGTAATATAGTCAATTCCATAGGTTTAGGACTTTTATAGCATTACTAGATTATAAGCTGTTTAAATATAAATGTATAACCTAAATTAGAAACTTTTTAATTTTTTACTTTAGTAATAACCGTAAAAGCTGTTATAAAATAACATTATTGGTTTAATGATAAGTGGTTATCGTGATAGCCTCATTTCTGAGAATAAATCGTAATTATCTACAGGAAAAACATATTATAGTACAATTGCTATGTGCATGTTAAATAAAAATCATTTTTTAAACGCATACTTTAGCCTTATATTAAGCTTTACAACATACTAAAAACCAAACCCCCGTCCTAATCGCACTCAATCACGATGTCCTGATGACTTGCCTTCCGAGGCAACGCAATCAAAAAACTCAATCAAAGTTTACAAATGAATATACATCTGGTTAAAACCGTTTTTAAAAAGTATAAAAGTAAACTGCTAGAATCCCTAAAAGAGCTACAGAAAATTGTTTAATAGATATACCTATAGGTATTAGCTTTGACACTAAAAGCATTCTATTCCGTATACATAGAAATTCGCCTCTTCTAACGAAATTTGTCCTTTAAATTTCTTGCCTCTCCTTTTGAAATAAAATCAATACAACACAATGTGCGTAAAAATCCTTTCGAGTTATATCGGGCACGATAGGCGCTATCGCTCTCAATTTTTAAGAATGGATACGATAGGTTTAAAGAATCACACTTATAATCTAACAAAAATAACTTAAACGAATTATTAAAATGCATGTGCTCAATATTTTAAAATTTAATTTTATGCGTTAATAAGTATTAGTATTCCTTCAGTATTATATGCTAAATGTAAATGTATGCATGTTTTTATGTATTTATGTATGTATATATGTATGTATTTGTGTGCGACGATTTTCATTGTGTTTACATTATTTTTTTTTTTTGATTTATATAAAAATACTCCATAAAACTTCGTATACCCCTCCCGGATATCTTTTTTACTCTTTCTCTCTACGCAAAGGTTGCCTGAAAGAGATCGCTCTCTTAGCGATAAGGCCGCCTATTGTGCTATTTCTTAAATAAATAAACATTTTATGTAAATTTGTGGTGTGCAATAAAGAATATTTGTAAATTTCTATATCAAATTACAGATTTTACAAATTTAGAAGTTCTTAAATGAAGTCACTAACAGATATTTATAAAAGTGATTATATCCGTACCCCGAGAATTAAATATGATATAAAACATTATGTTCGTAATACCAGTTAGTTACT
Source organism: Boloria euphrosyne (assembly GCA_951802675.2). NCBI lineage: Eukaryota > Metazoa > Arthropoda > Insecta > Lepidoptera > Nymphalidae > Boloria > Boloria euphrosyne. The sequence continues at coordinate 3,579,796 of OX637879.1, read as the reverse complement.
ATATACAAAAATGCTGAAAAACTTTATAAAAAGGTATTAAATTTACCTGTGTCGAGTCGAAGCAATCCCGGAACTTCCGCAGTTTAGTTATATTTCTAAAGCGAATCCGATTTTGAAACTATGTAAAATTCGTATATCGTAAAAAGTAAAAAAATAATATACTATCTTACTTCTAATACATCCAAGAATATATTGTATACAAATTTTCATGACGATCGGAAAGCGTAACAAAAAAAAATAACATTCACATTTATAATATTATATAGATGTACCTGTATATTAATATTTAGGTACATATATGTACGTACTTGTATATACCATCAAAGATACTTAAATAGAATGACTTCGGTTCAGACTAAGCCAGTGTTCAAAATAGTTAGGATTATAGCGATTACTTTGTGTTATTGTAGAGCTTATACTTCACATTATTATTCATTGTGACTTTTGGTGTCAGAGTAAATCTAAAAGGAATTAAGAAGCTTTTATTTTTCATATTGCATCCAATTAAAACTGTTTAATATGCTTTTTCAATTATTAGTCTTTTGAAATTAAGCGCTTATTTAAGCTTAGAGTAATAAGTAAATTTGCATAGATGTAAGTATAGTTTCGGATAGATTACTTCATCAGCAAACACACACGTGTTTGCTCTTAAGTAGGAGAAGTGGGTCGTTTAGAAATATTTCGTATTTCCACAGAATTTGTTACAAATTGTTTACGGCAAGTTCCTTTTGATTTGTATATCGGGCAAATAGAAGAATAATGGATTGGAATCCGACACTATCCTATTTCTCTAAATCCCTTTGTATTTTATTTAGCTTTAACAGATTTTGGTGATATGAATAAAATAGTATAGGCTTGCTGTAGTATATACACTGGTACTGCACCTTCTTAAATAATGACTACCTAGGCGATCGAGCTTTTTTAATTGAGCTTTTTCAAAAAACACCTATATATATAAAGATATATTTTATTTTTTTAATTAAATGTTCAGGAATATATTATATGAAGTCAGAAATACAGAATGATAAAGAACCTATTGTATTTATCATATAGTGTAATATTAACATATGTTTACTGTTACACTTGTCTACCTATAAGTGGGATATGTTCTAAAGATTTGTATGTTAGTCCATACCATAATTACCACGTCTATCTGTTGCGTTAAGGGCAGACGAATGTCAATAAAAAAATATACTAAAAGGCAGGCTGCCTGTATTTGTTATTATATACGATTATAATAATGTAAACCTTATTATATTTTTACTTCATTTAAACGATGTAAAACGATGTGATTTAACTTCCCGTCGTCATCTTTAGAATCGCTCATAAAAACAATTTAAGAAGTTTTAAAGACGTGTTTATAACTTTGCTGAAGTTATTGAAACTTTTTAGAATGTCTCCTTTTTTGATGTATTATTAAACTAGTAGTACCCACGGCTTCGCCTGCGTTCATGATTTCAATTACTACTAAACTTCACACGATCTCTCGCTGGGCTAATCTATAGATTGTCTGAAAATTTCATCAAAACCACTCCAGCCAGAAGTGTTTTTTTAATTAAGTCATTTGCTCATTTATCATTTGTCCTATGTAGATTGATATATATTTCCTTAGTTTACAAAAAGTAAATTTCTGAACGCAAGAATGTATATTTTACAATCAATATATATGTCAATCCTTTTTCATTTTTAAAATCTAAAATACGCCATTATCCGAATATCGTGGATATATATTGTCGATTCGAAACGTTTATTTAAATACATTTTTTAATTTGAGGGGAGAGCTTACCGTATCGACGGGATAACATTAAATGTTTGACAGTTGCGAGACCCATGAACGTTTTGTTGGGGATAATGTTTTTCCTTTTTTTTCATCGACTTTCCAATAATTTAATAGTTACTCTGCTATTTGGGACGGAGACAAATACAACAAATCAAAAACCATGAATATCGGTCCAGTCGTTTTCGAGTTATATGTGGTCGAACAAACCCGACTTTTTTTTATAGATTCAGACATGATAATAACATTTCTACACTTCACAAGAAACCCTTAAAGAAACATTTTATTATTTTTGATATATTTATATGATTTTCTTTTATATTTAACTTTACTTCAATACTTAATATTATATATACAAAAAAACCGTATCGTATATTAAAATAGATTATTAAAAAGAATGAATAATTTACTTTTATGAATAATTAAATAACGTATAAGTAGAATTCATAGGTTTTAACTGTAATCCGTGTGATGGAATGCAAACTGTGTTAGCGAGGTGGGCGGCCAGTGGTATATAAGGGTAGCGCTGGGCGGGCGGCGGCATAACACTTGTTGCGGTCTACGAGCTTGGTCGCTGAAGCCTACACTGCAAGGTTAGTCACTTAGATTTTTTTTAAGAAATCCTAACTAAAATAGATCCTGAGTGTTAAAACATGTCATTAAATTATATTTCTAAATTTCAAATTTTACTATTTATTTTAATCCCATATACGAGTACATAAAAAACTTAACGCTAATTAAAGTTCTTTGGTACATAAATTTAAAAGTGCAATAAAAGTTCAATAAAATAAAGTTCATAAGCAGTAAGGACTTTCAAAGCACTACGAGAACTACTTTAAAGTTGTGGAGCATGTTAATCGCTATAATTTGCACTTTTTCTTCTTAATGAGTACTATGGGATAGTATTAACGAAGTTAAATCTATAAACGCTGTTTAATGCTCTATTATTTTAAATGACAAGTGAGTGAGACTTGAAAATGCCAAGAGTCGGAAAAGGCAACTTACGTAAAACATTGCGAGTTTTTTAATTCTAATTAATAAATAAATACTTTTTTTATCATCTTTACTACCTCATATAATGTGATTAAATAATAATAATAATAAAAATAGTCGACATTAGATTAGATAATAGAAAATTTAGAAGACGTTTCTTTAAAATTACAAGGAATCTTCGCTAATATTTCTTTTTCAGAATAACTAATTTTATATAAATACGATTTAAACAGTATAACCTTTTATATTCAAGTAAAGTAATAAAATAAATATATAAATGCTTGCGGCAAAACGAACATTTTCATATTTATATTTAGAGCTTTTTCAAGTGAAGCTTTTATTCAATTACTTATTAATTGACTTTTACACTTATATTGTAAAATATAATCGAGAACTTGCAAATACAGGCGGTGATCTTATAATAACTTATACTAAAATATAAATTAAAATGTTCTTAAAATAAATAAATTTGATTTCCTCATAATAATTTTCTAATAGTTACAGTTAAATTAACTTTAATTTATATAATTTATTTTATTAAGCAGTGAGAAGTGGAAAAATCAAATTAATTAAAAACAATTAAAGCTAAAGTAAAAAAATCCAAGACAAAGTCGATTTGATGCGCATCTCTTGTGTATTCTAAGTAATTAAGCAATTAAGAGAGTAAAACTAAAGAAAATAAAATATATAATCAATCCTTGATAATTAATGTTCTAAGAGCAAAATTCTGGCTATAAATATAACATAATTGTCTTGATCGTGTTCTATCAATCTCTCGTTTATATTCAACTAAATCATAATTGAAGCACCAATATTTAAAAAAAAAGATTAATATCACAATACTTTAAAACAATCTAAATATGTTCTAGCAGATGCATTTTGATATTATTCTAATGAGTCAATTTGGGATTAATTTTTATATTAAGGCAGTTTTCGCCAAAACTCGCAATTCTGGGTACAATTCCGGTCTAGCTATTATCATATTACGTAGCAGCAGTAACCATAAAATTAGGACATTATAATTTGATCTTTTTGACGTTTAATCGTAGACTCTGATGTCATGTTCTTTTCTAATGCTTTTTCATATTGACAAGCTGTAGCCGTTCAAAATTTCTAGAGAACATTATATTTAAACCATTTTCTATCATTGTATTAATTATAGTAGGGTTCCGATTTTTTTTTTGCTTTATTCTGAATATCTATACTTCTATACTATACTATATACTGTGGAAGATGAACAGAAAAGAGGATGTTAGAGTGGGGAAAAAACTATAAAAGTCGATGCATAACCGGCATCGGGGGGTAGTTGTATCTTGACGCTTGTCGTGGTAGCATTGTTAGGTCGTTACTCTGTTGGTTTATTTCTTTAAAATATCATTTTTGGTAGCTTAGTTGTCTTTTTGGTTAGTTTAATTGTGTTGTAGCGTTTTCAGATACTTACAATAAATTGAGGTCGATTTAGTATGCTTGTTTTTTTTAAAAGAAGCTCACTTCTGGTCTAAATTCACAAGAATACTTTATTATACTATAATATTATAAAGAAGTAAAGTTTGTGTGTTTGTTAAATTGTAAAGGGTAATCTCGGGATCTACTGAACCGATTTTAAAAATTCTTTCACCAATAGAAAGTCACATTATTGCTGAGTGTCATAGGTTATATAAAAAACCGAAAAATAAAAAGGCTTTTACGTGGTAGTCCGTTTTGCAAAGTGAATCGGAGAAAAAACGGTCGAATGAAAGCGTTTCTTACGCGATTATATATGGAAATTACGTAATTTTTTAACTATACTAAAGAGGTTACACCGAAAGAACCCGAGCGAAGCGAGGGTGGGTCGCTAGTCTTTATTAAAATTATAAATAATGCCAGATTTTTTTATTGAATTACCTACATACTATTTTTGATAAGAATATTCGTCATGTTATAGGTATATCTTTTTTGCAAACAAATTCGAATAATTGGAACTTGATTGAAATCTAGAAAATTTGAATCGAAAGTTAAGCCAAACTTAGATTTCATTATAAGTATTGTTATTTTCATGGCTCTTTCTAAATAAACCGCCCAAATTATAATGATTACATTCAGAAATAATTATACAAAGTTCTTTAGCCTCGACCTGACACGGTTACTGATTGAGACTACGCTTCTTTCTTAGACTAACCAAAAGTCTAATCATAAGTCTTAATTAAGTACACAGTAATTAACTTCATCTTAATTATGCAATTGAGTGTACAAAATATATAGTTATTCATTCAATATAAAACGATTGTATTTCGTAGATATTTTTCTATTTCAATAATAAAATTCAAGTCTAAGTTTCAGATACGGTTGCGAATAAATTATAAAAATATTCATATCATTATGCATAAAGAAAAACAATTCAATCAGCGTTTTAATACAATAGAAAATGTTACGTATGGTATTCAAAAAGGACATAGTTTAATAGTATGTTTAATAGCAGGCTGCTCGTAATATTATCATATTCATAAGTTTTTTCTTAACTAGAGGCTCACTCTCTCTTTCTCTCTCTCTATCTCTCTCTCTTTCTGTCTCCTCTCAGGTTCATCACTAAATATTTTTTACTGTTTGTATAGATTTCTCAGAAATTAGATACTTTTTCGTAATAAAAAGTATCCTATATGTTGACCCAAATAGCAATCATCATACCAAATTTGATCGAAATCTGTCCAGTATATTTCGGGTGATGCGGTTACAGACAGACAGACAACAATTTTAAAAACTATAGATTTGACCTTTGTATTGATATTAATGAGTAATGACTATTTCTATAGCTTTGCCCAAAAAATATTTAATAAACAGATTCAAGTAAGCTAGAATTTTATTATATGTATAGAAAATAAGTGTATTTCATGCAATGGAAATCAACTGGTTGGTTTTGTAAATATGCACATAAATCAAGATTGTTTAGTTTTTATCTGTCATCTTATAAGAAACAAATTATTCTAGCAAAACATTTTCGCAATAATTTAAGTAATTTTGAAAGTAATTTGAATTTCAAAATTATTATAAAATATACATAGAATTATTGGTACAACTTTTGTAATAAAGATTGGTTTAAAGTTATTATGGCGTTAGGTAATATATTAAAATTACTCGTATGTCGAGCTCAAAGTTTCTTTTAATTTATAACTGAACTTTTTAACTAGTTACTTTGAGGAAAACATATATTTTAATGTATTGTATTTAATACATTTCTTTAAATACTTTAAATGTAATATGGGTATATTATTGATATAATTACAAATATCTATCATAAAAATACCCACTGACACAAGACGTTCTGATTAATAATGCTTCTTTACAAAATTACAATACTTAAATGATTATCTAAAATGTGTTATAATAACGTTTTATTACAAATATGCTTTAAAAACGACTTGTTTTGATTTTATTACATCGAATAAAACATTAGAAAATGTGAAAATTCCATATACATATTTTGTGATATTAATAGATAGCCCTTTCTATACTCTCCCTCGTGCCCTAGTTGAGTTTGTATTGATTGTTGTTTGATTGATTGGTTTCTTTAGTTATTGACTGTAACTTATATATTTTAGTAAATATCTTCTTACGTAACACTTAGAAGTAACGAGATTCATTTTTATGTATATACTAGTGACTAACTCTCGCTTCGCTTGGGTTCGTCCCTAGGTATACCCTTAAGCATACTATTTTTACAAACTTTGAATGTCTTACTTATTTATATCTAATCAAAAGCCTAAATAATTAGTTTCAAGCTGGAAGCTTTAAAAATGACGTAATTACCACACAAACTTTCATCCCCTATTTCAACCCCTTACAGGCTGTAAGGGATTTTCGCCCTTAAAAGTAGCCTATGTCCTTTCTTTTGTATTTTTATTTCATTAAAATCGGTTCAGTAGTTTTTGAGTTTATTCGTTACATACTAAAATACAAATCTTTCCTCTTTATAATACTAGTATAAATAAAGATAGAAATTAAATTCAATGAATAAAAGTTTCCCTGTCTGACTCATAGAGATAAAATGGTGGGTCGTAACGTGACTTGTTAAAAGAATTTTACATTAATAAGTAAGCAAGTTTAGGAAAATCCCAATCAATATACCTAGGTTTAATTCTTTAAGAAATCTATCTTTTTTTCGAAGCTGGAAATAGTGGTTTACTACATAAAAAAATGCAAAAAAACTTTTTTTTTATTTGCTTAATATTTACGTAATGTTACATTTTTAATTTTCATTTATTTCATCACTTATTTTATACTAGAGACTCACCCCCATCCGTTTAATGATTATTATATCAGTACGAGTTTTACATCCTTTACTTCAGATATGGCTAAGGGATGATTTCTGAAAAAAAATCTATCAAATATCCTTCACAAGTTCTCAAACTATTTTCATACAATATCTTACTTAATCCATCCAGTGGATTTTTAATTTATCCATAACAAACAAACAAACATCAAAATATGTTATCCGTTTTTAATATTAGTATAGATTTCCAAAATATAACATATCAACGAGTTCTTTCTGTTTAAGCAAGTTTTTTGTTTATCCACTTCTAATCATTTTGATTAGAAGTGGATAGACAAAAAACTAGACTAGTAGATTATATCGTACTGATACGATCATAAAATTTAAATAACGCTAAAACATCAACAAAATTTTATTCGTTACATCGTTATGTTGTGTTAAGAGATAATAAATTTGTGTATTTTTATGTCCTAGATGACATAAAAATACCATCGTAATCTTTGCTACTTTTTACGCGTTTGATTTGAAATCACGATATTCAGCAGGTAAGGCAATAAAAATATTCCATAGTAAACGATATGAGGAACAAAATAGGATAAAGCTAGAATGTTCTTAAGAAATGGCTAAAAATAGTTTTAAAAAAATGATATAATACCATCGAATTTTAGTAAATTATGTCGAAAACAGTTTAAATATGATTTACGATTACAATTCATTACAATTAAAAACATACAATAAACTTTATACATTTAAACTCAATTTTTGTTCGCAAAACTATATCAAGTAGAGATATTACTACTTAATCCTTATCTCACTATTTCCATTTGTGTAATATTCTAGTATAAACTACGAATAACACAAACAAAAATATTTAATTTTACTTGTGAAACTAAGCAAAGTGGGAAAAAAACAAATTTCAGAAAACATCAGCAAAGCTCTTGTTAATATGCTTCGTCATCTCGTAAGCATAAATGAGACTTTTTAGTTTAATTTGTTTACATATGCTGGGATTTAACTTTAGATATGAAATCTAATATCGTACATTTTGTTTAAATGTGTCTACTTTTATTTAAATACGAAATAACGAGGGTTTGCGTTAAAAAGGGGTTAAAATTCCTTTATTTATTGTAGAGCTGCACGTATTTTACAATAATTACTTCTTGAATGTTATTTATAAGAGATTCAAACATAATACACGAATCAAATAAAATAATGAACAATAATATTGTTGTCCTTTTTTGTATTGAACTATTTATAAATATATATATAAAAATGAATGCCAGTCTCCTCTGGTCACTCAGCTTTTTCTAATACTTTGTAGAAGGTTCTTACGGAAAGAAAAATAAGGAAATTGCGTAGATAATTGGTTATTTGCTAAAAACTACTCGGCTATTTTAAAAAATTAATTATTTTAAATATTTTATCAAAAATTTAAGGGCTATTTTTCTGAAAGGTACTAGCACCGGTTTCGTCAAGTAAAGGTGATTACAAAAAAACCTAATATTCATACATAGAATATACCTATTATGCCAATTTTGCTTCTTAACTTCCAAAGGCTAAATACTTCAGAAACTATTGTTATTTTTCAATTAATATTCTATTTCTTTTACTGACGTCTACAATTTATTTGAAAACATAAGTAAAATTTGAATACATATCTGTGATTTCTGTCGGAACTTAATGTCACTTCGATTCGAACGTTATCATAAAGGCCTTACAGACATTGACAATGTACGATCGGTTGGTGTATAAGAATGTAAAAGCTCAAACGATTCTTTTTTATTGTTTTTCATATTTCTTTTGTGAGACAAGAAATACTGTTACTTCGGAAAATGTTGGAATTATTTCTTATCCTTATGCTTAGGAGTATATTTTCTATTATTTTTATTATTTTTTGTGGGTATCTATCTAATATTTCTATACATTATTATTTTATTGCTGTATTTAAATATAAAATATTTATTTAATGCTTGAAACTTATTAAAATACACATTTACAATTCTAACTATTAAAATATTAAAATGAATACATTGTAATATGAAATGGTGAGTTGAATTATGCAAAAGGTTCGTTGATAATATTTAGAATTTTCCTAATACTCTGTATAATTGCGTATGTAAATTCTCGAGCGTTTCTTTCGGACGGTGTAATACCTTTTGAAATATTTTAAGTTTGTTATATTATTCAAGAGATCTACTAGTATTTAATTATTATACAAAAATATATTATTTCGTTATAAATTTAAGTGGTTATGGCTGGATAAAAATATCTAAGTTTGAAGAAATTGTAAAATGGAAATTAACTTATGAATTTTAACAAGAAACAAGTGAAAAAAAAATAAAGTTTCGAAACGTTTCTAACGTTTAAGTTTGTTTTAAATTCGTAAGTTCTTAAAGTACCAGTTACTGTAAAATTATTGATGTTATCTTTTTTCAAGTCTTGCTGCCAAAAATTTATTACGTAGAACATTAATATTGTAAACAGTAGTACAACTTTTAAGTGTAGATTGATTTGAATGATAGAGTATTGCTATCATATTTAATAGAAATATAGACATTTTTTCGTGAATATACATAACGTATTAACACAAATAGTACAATCTAGCGTATATTTATGTTACGTTAATAAGATATTATTTACAAATCTAGAAAGCTTTATATACTCAAAGTAAGTGAGTGTTCAGTTAATATAAATTAGAATTTATTTGTACTACAATATTAATAAAATACATATAAATTGTCCGTCGGTTGAGATAGAGATAAAACCTCAACAAAAAATAAAGTAACAATCAGTTCAGCACGGGATCTTAGACGTTGAGTAATTATTATCATTATTGGTCAAATTGGATGAAGAAATAGACCTAGTGGCTTTGGTATGCTTGTATTTGACCAAAATTTTCTATGTTTTCCTTAAGTTCAGTTAAGTTTGTACAGTTCTTGACTTGTAATAGGGAAAATGGCAAAATATCAGATATGTTTAATCTATATCTCTATATCTATATAAATAAAAACGAATGTTGCTAAACGCAAAACTGCAGAATGGCTCGACTAATTCGGCTATTTATTTTTTGTATGTTCCTTAAGATTTTAGTAAATAAATAAAAAAATCAAAGTTTTAAAAAACTTATATAAAAGGGGGTGCCTAGAGACGAACCCGAGCGAAGCGATGGTGTGTTGCAAGTAATGAATATAAATAAAATGTAGTAAGCAAGTAATTTCATAGATATTTATGTCGATATGCAATATAATCATGTTCAGCGTGAAATTGACATATGTGTCCGAAGCATATGCTTAACTGGCTGTCGAAACATTTGAGTGCATTAATTACGCACTGAGCGATCATTGGACACTAGTCACGTAAGAATTCAACCAAGTCATATATAGAACATTAGTATTGATCTAACTCCATTATAAATAATAATCGTATTCAATTTAATTAATAAACAAACGAAATTAATGAACAAATAAATGTATGAATTCTGTTTTATTTCATGATTTAGCTGTTATATTTTCTAGTGATTACACAGAATCTGAATAATGTTTAACATATTATAGGGATAATAAGATGGAAGTTTATTAATATTTCGTTTCGATTATAAACTCTTAACATGCGAGTGAAAATCATAGCGATGTGTATTTTGCGAGTATATTCAAGAAGAATAAATCAAATTTTCAATTTATCTACAATACGGACGAATTTTGTAGCCTTCCAATACCTGTCATTTATATTATAAAATTTTCACATGAACCCCTCATGGGACTGCGCTACCCTATGGTACTCTTTCGAATATACGCAAAGGACTTTATAAAATTTTATTTCTTGTACTTTATTAGAAAACTTGGCTACGAGCAGATTAAAAAAAGTTTGTATCCGACGAAAATATTATAAGTAAAAAAGAAAAAGTCCGCTATATCCATTAAAATTCGAAACGTACATACGGGAGTAAAATAAGAAACAAGGTTTTGTTGCGGTGGCGGACAATTTTCTTACATCTAGAAAGTAATTCGAAAGTAAGAAAACGAGAAACATAATTTTGGATTAGTACTGTTTATCGTTCTTAAAACCTAACATTAGATTTAGCTTGGTACTTTATTGACTTATTAAAAGTTTTTGCATTTTCGTAATAGTTACGTACACTTTACAATACAATTTACATATTCTACCGAGCTTAATCAATGGCAGGTAAACCTAAACTTAAACTTGGGGTACAATAATTTAGTATATTTTACAATCTTCTTAATCTGGAAATCGTTGTTTCGTAATATTTCACTAAGATTTGTTATATTCGGTATTTTATTTGATTAATAGTTAATCTGAACTCTGGGTAACTTCAGTCTACATAAATTAAGCTGTCTTTGTTTAGTTCAATCCAAACCGTAAATCATAAGGAATTTATTGCTATACAAGGTCTAATTATATTAAAGTAATTAATATCTAATTATATTAATTACTTTAATATAATAATTAGACATGGATACTTCGTACAAGTTAAATTAATAAAATTCATATTTTTATTAACAAAAGTGTACATAGATATTATTATTTAAAAGTCCAAAGTCTAACTCGGAAGTAATTTATTGTTACTGAGTAATTACTTTGCAGTGAAGTTCATAGAGCTTTATTTTTTCTATTGTGTAACATGTTAAGCTTTCATCTGCGCTTTGCGCTGAGGGAATTAAGTAATATTTGCTACCACTATTTTTCCTCCTACGTGAACATAACCTTATTAATTATTTTTTGAATAGATTTTTTTATAAAAAGCAGGGCATAAATGTTACTAAATTGAAAAACTACTGGATTTTAAATATTTATTTAAGCTAATGACAATATTCATTTTAAGATAACTTATAATATGTATATAATTATTATTTGCAGTATAATCTATTTTATATTAGGTGCATTATATAAGGTTATGCAAGTGCTTTGTGAATAAACGCCTCCACTTATATAGAGGTGTACCAACAAGGTATCTTAGTTATGCCTTTGAGACGTTAACAAAAGGACGTGGTATGACCTTTGGCCAAAATATACTACAAATAATAGACGATATTACTTTTATAAACACTATAGAATACACAATGAATTTTATTAATTAATTCTAATCAATACACTTTTCAACTTATACATTATTTTATGACAATAATTTATAATACATTAAGCTCTAGGTGTATTTTACACGCAAAGTGTGAACGATGTGAGAGGTTTCTGCATAATTTGGTATAATTTTGAGAACCCTTATATCTTAAAATATTAGATTAAAATTCAATATAAGTTGTATTATTTAAATGACCGAACCCTGTTTCATTTGAATATAATTCCACTTATTTACCGTCAATCGAAATGATCAAAACGTTGAAACTGCCTGAGGTGTTCTGTCATTTCACATCGGAACTCCAAGTTTTAGCGTCTAAGATTATAAGCCATTTAATTTATTTTAAATCAAATTTAGCTGGCTGATGCTTGTCGACAATTTTTACGATTCCATTTAAGAATTATATTACGAAAACCGTAAATTCTAATGATGTACTTAAAATACATATCGTGAGTAAATATAAGATATCTTGGCAAGAAAGACAGCTTTACCTAACAAGAAATGTCGAATGAAATTCAAATGGACTATTACCTATTTTAAATATAGTATGACTGGGATACTGTTACACACAGTCCCATGTAGTTCCATGGCAAGCTACGAAGCTTGTGTTACGGATACCAGATAGTTGATAAACTACAAATATACAATTTTGAATACATACATATCATAAATAAACAATAAACACCCTAAACTTGAGTACAAACATTTGTGCTCAACAAATGAATGCGGGATACAAACCCGCGACTGCTGGCACATGAAGTAGAGTCACTATAAACTAAGCCAAACGTGCCATGTTCTTTATCGTTTATTTTTTACTTTTAAATAACATGATACTTCTATCAAATTTATGAAATACATCTAAATGATTAGAAATATATCATGATCTATTAAATTGTCTTTATAACTCAACCTAAAATTTAAAACATTTTCGATTACTTACACGGTGCGTAAAGTTTAGTCAAAACGCTTTTAGCCTTATATATATTTTCTGTCCTACGTCACTTGATAAGTAGCTTTTCTTATAAAATTTTTACGTCATTTTCAACACGCGCTATGGAAGTCGAGATTCTGCTAATCTTTTTATATGAAACAATGTTACAATCACGTTTTTATCCTTTGTAATTTTTGAGAGCCCTGCTTTTTGCCTAATTTATGTTTACATTTTACGAAATACATTTTCTACTTATTGATCTTTACGCCGTCTTCTTATAAAATGACGTGTGATAGATTTTAACCCAAACAGAGAAATGAATTAGGTATAAACTACTGGTATAATTATAGTTACTGAAAAATATAGAATTAGGGTTTAAACGTAAAACATAATCCATTAGCAGTTTATCTAGGTAATTATCTTCACGCCGAGATGCTCACAGCATAAATTTAACGAGCGCTGGACTGATAAATTGAAAACGGTTAACTGTTGCTTAAAAACATAATTTTAAAAGTCAAATGAGAGAATTATTTTTGAGCATAATATTTGTACTGTTTAAAGAAAAATGTAATTATAAATATTGTGAATACAGCAACTCATTGTTCAGGTAGAAATAGGTTACGTGATAGAATAATAGACTTATTTATATTGCCAATATATAAACAAAAGCCACTCTACTTCAAACAATGTAAAAAATAATTACGATATAAAAAGTAATATTAAGGTAAGGTATAGTATGAACTAGTGACTTACACTCGTTTTGACTCGGCCGAGTCCTAAGATATAGTCATACTTATATATTTACGACACGTTTGGCTCAGATTGTAGTGATACTGCTTTCAGAGCCAGCGCGAGTTTGAGTTACGCGGGGGCATTCATTTGTTTTTAAAAGTTATATAAGTATGTGTAGTATAGTAGTATCTAGTAACCGTAACAAGAGCCTCGTGCCTTACCACAGAACTAGAGACAGAGGCGCTGTTGTAATAGTGTCTGAACAAAAAAAATACACTTTACGTTTTATACTCCTTAAGGTAACTATTTATGTAGTTAATTTTATCCAGATTATTCAAGCCATTTCACTTTCACACTTACGATAGTATTATGATAATTAGTCGTGTACAAGAAAAGCTTATTCAAAATAGAATGAAAACTTTGGCGAAGTCATCTAAATCGTTTTATTGTTTCGTACCTCAAAGTTTGCGGACTTAGGCGAAAGTTAAGAGATAATTTGAATTTATAATCACATACGCCCAAGGTATTACTTTTTTAAATACTATTTATTTACTATTATTTTCTTTGCAAATAAGCATAGATTTTGCTAACATAGAAAAAAAAACTATTTTCTTTATTACACTTTCTAAGTAAGTCATTTTCGACCGCTTTGCATTAAAAATTTATTCACTCTAAACAAATTATAGGAAGGCTATAAGCCATATTTCACATATTTTTTGCAAAAAACATAAACAGAATATTTCTGTTCATCCAATAAGTACATTTCCGATATTAATTTTTCAAGATAGCAATGCATGAGATTGACGAAACTCGTTACGATTCCATAGATCCTTTTATCCCTATTAGATAAATTTGGAGTAAATCTCTATGTTATACTATGCCGCTTATTTCCTGTCCTTCACTTGACCTTACTTAATAACTTCAAAAGGTACGCCGACTTCAAAATTAATTTAAAATAAATATTCAACTCTTAGAACTCAGTCAAATAGACGTAAAACGTTAAAGCAAGATAAGACATACACAAAATAAAAAAACATTATTGTTCATTATAGATAAGTGTTTGTACTGGCTTTGGCGAGCAATTTAAATGCGGAGAGGTTTTCTGATTTATCTCTACATTGTATGATAAATTCGAGAAAATCTCTTTGAAAGCTTGACACAGCAATATCAGCTTCCATTTCAGTATATACAGAGATCTAATTGATAAATGTGATTTATTTAGTAAAAATCTTCATTATTTTAGTGAATCCTGAATTCTATAAAAAAATAAAAAAAATATTAATAATAAATAATAAATAAATATATTGGGGCATTAACGATGTTGATCTACACATATATAACTTTAAATACTTACATATTACAAATATTAACACCCATGACTGGAGTACAAACATTCGTGCTCAACATGAATGTCCCTAACAGGACTCATACCCGCGATCCTTGGCTCAGCAATGTAGTCGAATACTATATAAACAATCATTATTATATAAATTGTATAAATTAGTCAATCGTGTTCTATTATTTTTTATTATTTATCTACACTTTACGAGTAAAGTACTTATACATACTCTTGGCAGTAGATAATATTTGCTTAATAAATGTACTGAAACTATACCGTACCTGCCATTGTTTGCTGAGCAAGCTGTTTTTCAGGCGAGTCCATTATCATAGCTAAAACAAACATTTATCGTGTATGTGGTTTTGACCGTACAAGTACATGGATTCAAAATTTGGTTATTCTCTATTTTATATTATTTTATTAAGAAAAGTAATATCTAGACTCTTTCCTTTTGAGTTTAACTAAATTCTTCTCATACATATGTTTGTATGAATATAATAAAAAATATAAATTTAATTTTGTACCCTTTATTAGATGAAGATTTTAAAGAGTAATATCCTTCTTTTATGATTTTTTATCGAACGTGATGAAACAATGCATTGTATTAAAATAAATTTTACCATTTTAAGTAAAATGAAATGTTAAAATCAAACATTTGATAAATTTTTATAATTTTTTTTAAGTTATTTGAATATATTTTTATTGTACCATCATAATATTAGTTGATGAAATATTTTGTTATCGGTATTAAGTATTAACTGTATATAATACTTTCTTAGGTTTACGCGAATATTCGACATTAAAAATGAAACTAATGTGGAGAGTCTGTCCCGTGAACATTATTTCTTTAATACAATCGAAATGTCGGGAACCAAAAATCAAAAAAAAATATGCGACAAAATCCGAAAAAAATATTTTACTGACTACATATTTCTAAATATTACACTTTTAGCACAATCAATTAAAAAAATGATAGATTTATCATTTTATAAAATGTATGGAAATGTCCTTTGATTATTTCGTAGATAACTTCATGTATTCTGCTAACGTTGATTATCATCATTGCTATAAAGGATGTGATTTATTACCTATGTGAGGTTTCCAAAAAATTCGTGCAATAACCTCCGACGTGACGTCAGCTTTATGACTACATGAGGACATGAGGCACGTTTTATTTATCTCTACGTAACAGCCGAGCAAAAATCTTTTTTGCTAGGCTAGGTTTTTATTAATCTATATTTTAACACAGTATTTGTACCTATTAAAGTGTGAAAATAACTATAAATCTAGCTAAAAAATTAAAATTTGAAATCGTGCATTTCAAAACTTTTCTGTCGTCAAATTATAACATCCTGTTTCGTTTTGTATTTATTTTACTACTACTACTAGCTTCTGTTGAGACGTATGGATAAAATTTGAATTAAATTTTACCATAAAAGTCCAGGAAAAAGCTAAAAATTGACAAATACACAGTACAACCTATATAACTTATAATATTTTTGATAATTACAAACTTTTTAAAGGCTTAGTTTACTTTAAAATATTGTATTAATCACTTATAAAGGTTAGAGCTATTTATATTTTGAACCCTTTTTTTAAAGTTAATATCCTTGAAAAATTCCAGAACATGCTATTTATTGTATAAATAACCCTTTTATGTTAGAAATAGAAAGGACAGGAGATTATAAAAATAGCCTATTCACACCGTATAAGATGAACCAAGTTCAAAGCCGCTAAACTTTACTTCACATTTCTTCGCTATAATTACAAGAAAAATAAAAGGAAAACGAACAGCAAAACTCTAATGATAAATCAAGAAAATAACGTTAGACGTAACAAAGTTTTCGTACAATAAAATTACGAGTATGGTCCAAACTAATAGGAACCTAAAATGTAGTTATTTCTGCAACAAAGACGTTCAGTTTCATATAAGTACAAAAGTTATTTAATAATAAATTTAGACGACTCGTTTGGCTCAGTTGGTAGTGACCCTACTTTCTGCGCCAGCGGTCGCGGGTTCGAGTCGCTGGGGGCATTCATTTGTTAATCACGAATATTTGTACTCCAGTCATGGGTGTTTATATTTATAATGTGTATGTATTTAAAAATTTATATATGTAGTATATCAACTATCTAGTATCCGCAACTCAAGCACGTTACGTAGCTTACTGCGGAACTAGATGGCGCTGTTGTAATAATGTCCCAACATATTTATTTATTTATATCGTATGACGTAACTTACAGATATTATAAAATTTATCATTATAATATATACACAAAATGTGTAATACTCTGCGATATGGAAATTGGATTTTTAAATAAAAAATACTTAAAATAAAAGGAGTGAAAGGAGAAGAAAAGGTTTTTTCCCAGCAATGGGCAATAATGGCTGAAAAAAATACCAAAACGTCAGTATATCATTGATTAAAAGACGTTATTTGTTATGTAGAGCTTAAATATTAAAAAAATATTGTTATAACTGTATTTTCTGTTTAAACACACTCATGAATTATCCATTTATTAAGAGAGTATAGGTACTACAACTATAAAAGAATAGGTTATGTCTAAAATGAGAACAAAACAATAAAATGGATACGCAACAATTGAAATAATCTAACCTATTATTTTTGATACTGCTATTACATTGATACTTCATTAAGGAAAATGTGGATAAAAAACTTTTTATAAACATTACAGTTGTCGATATAAAAGTTTATTTTTACCTTGTTGTTATTTTTCATTCAAATAAGCAAAATAATTTGAAGAAAATGTATTGATTAAAAGTTCCTGGTTGAGCGAACACGAAGATTGTTTCAAGTTTAATAATTAAAAATATCAAAAAGCACAAGAATTAATCGAAGTTGATTAAAAATATTCTGTCCATATCTATAGCCTCATTATTATTTTTTCTTTAATTTTTTAAACAATATTAGTTAAGGTATAATTATTATTAGTAATTTACGCTATTAATTTTATATCTATTTACCTTATTAGATTATTTGTACTCGTATATACTTATACATATATACGTTACTGGTTATATAATTCAGGTAGAAGAAAAGCGGCGTTTAAATATTAATTCAAATAAAATTTGAGCCAAGGCGTGTATCGTAAATTAAATTTTAAGCAGAATAATTCCGTAGGTTTTCGTATTAACGAATTAAAACGGAGCAAAATTTATAAGGCACATTCGGCCGAACAAATACAATTAATGGGGTTGCTTTCATAAATATGTGATATGTGAAATTGCTGCCAATAAAGACATTCTGTTTCGTATCTCTATAAAAAATATTTTTCTCAACTTTGCTTTTATAAACTAACTACATATATAGTTTGATTGGAGATAAAAAACAAATCTATATCAAAATTGATACTACAAACTTGCAGGCTTACAACTAGAACTAAGTTCTTTATTTTAGCGCTGCTCTATTGACCAACAAACAATGTGGCTGAAACGAAACAGAAAAATATTCGCAATGTGAAAATAGAACATTTTATTTTGTATTATTATTATCATGCCTACTTTTGATACCACTCTTTATAATGCCTTAAAAACGATGTAGAAAGTAATGTTTCATTATCTCAAGTACTGTTTTTCAAGTTTCGTTCGCAACATATCTGTCACGTTTTGTTATCGATCAAAACTTCGGCCGATATTTTCTTAATATGAAATATAAAAGCGTCAAATATATTAATATCTTGAGTAATAATATTCTTCTAACATAATATTAAGTTTTTCTAAATTTGGCAATTTTAAATTAACTAAGTCAAAATAAAACTTCTATTATCTAAGACATACTTTATTAAATTACCTAACCCTTTCACATTCATGAATAATAAAATAAATCTAAACAGTTCACAATCTACATTCGTAATTATTCTTCTAAAACAAAGGTAGCCTAAGCTACTTCTTAAAACATTAGCTATCTGCGAGTGAAATCCCGTCAAAAACGATCCAGCCATTTTAGAGATTAGCCAGAGCAAACAGATAGACAAACAGACAGACAGACAGATAGACAGACAAAAAATTAAAAAATTGATTTTTTGTTTAGTGAAAATGAAATGAAATTATATGTCCTGAATTATTTCTAAAACCTTGTTATTTTGATATTGCAAACAAACATTTTTTTTTCTGTGTATAGAAAAGCTGGTTTAGCCAAAGTATATAAAACGTACCTACGTTACTTTATAGTATGTTGATTCTGAATAAAAATCATTTCAATAACTTGAAATTCCATTTCTTATGAAAATAATAGCCATGTCTATTATTATATACTTTCCGATATCACGTAGAAATGCACTCTAAGAACCTTTCTTATTTTACGATCGAAATAGAAACACTAGTGACATTGTTACTTAAGCACTAGACGACTTAAAATTTTACGACAGGTGAGAATTCTTTCACTGTAAAACGGTAAAATATTATTCTAAATGAAAACTTAAGGAGTAAAATAGTTCTTTTATATAATCTTGTCTTCGGCCATTTTTAACGTCCCACTGCTGGACATGGGCCTTCCTCAGTACGAGGGGAATCAGGCCATAGTCCACCGCGATGGCCTAGTGCGTTTTAGCGGACTTCACATGTCTATCAAAAATTCGCTAGGTTTTTCTCAGACATGCAGGTTTCCTCACGATGTTTTCCTTCACCGTAAGACAAGTGGTAATCATGTTAGAAATCATTGTGCGAGATCCGATTGAACCCGCAACACTCGGTTATCCAAGCAAGCGCGTTACCGCTGGGCTACCACTGCCTTTTATGTTTAATTTTTTATCACAATATTAACATATTAATGCATTTCTTAAAAAATGTTACACTAAGTCATATTTCGATTTACCCGAAAAAGAAATGCATTTAAAAAGAAGACAACGAAGTTACATAGAATTCTTAAGAGGTCCACTCATTAACAGGCCCTTCGTCTTCACGAGAAAGTACTCAGCTTTCCGGTGCAATTAGACGTTCCATAAATAAGTTTCACAATTAATTGGATTATTCTATTAGATTAGATCTAATTTAACTAACAGAACCAATCGGCAGCGAATTAGATGCACTTAGTACTTTGCATTATCTTAAGGGTTATATTAATTAACCTACATTGAATATTCAAAAATAAATTCACTACTAACTTTTACCCGTACTTACAAGTTACCTGTCATACAATTTTCTAAAATTATTAAAATAAAAGTTAAGTTAAAATAAGTTCGTAGCATGTATCGCTAGTTTTAAGTCTTTGTAAATGTAATACGCCAAATCAAATGTAAATTTAAAAAAAAAAGGCACGGGCGCTTAACGCCTGTGGATGATTTCATTATAATAAAAAAAAATTTAAATAAAAGTATATCAAAACTTACTTAATACGGAATTATCCTCTTCAATATTAAACGTTTTCAATAATAATGTAATTTAAAGAAATGGACCTTTTACTCAATAACTATATCTCTTTTATTATAATGATTAATGTTATTACATAATATGTAGTAGGTTTTAGTAATTCGTCAATGTCGCTATATTTTAACTTTGAAGATCGAAAGTTCTTAATAAGAAAGTGACGTCATTAATTTATTAAGTTTAAAGTTCACAACTTATTTTGTTTTATCGTGCAATACCGGGTTTATATAACCTTTAACACTAGACGTAAAATAGTTATCACTGCTCCTACGCCTCATTAAAGTTTCTAAATCTCCTTTATTTTTATAGGCCTTTATAACGACATTAGTTTGAAAATGAAAATAAAATAATACGTTGTTCATAATAAATTAATTTTCTTTTTTTTAATTGATTGTTATCCCAAATCGCTCAATGAAATTAACGAAATGCACAGTGCAGCGATAAGCGACTTCACACAGATGTTACCCATATGCCGGCTTAACTTTGTAGCAGGAATTATTTGGGTACAAACTCAATTGTGTATTTGGTATATCTGTAATCTGTGTGACTACTGTTTGGTATATCTGTATACTGCCTCGATGATGTAGTAGCTAGCATGTACGGACGCAACACCAGAGGTCCTTGGTTCAAGTCCTGGGTCGGGCCAAGTTTAGTTATCGAATGCTTCTGTTTAGTAAGCCAGTCAGTAACAGACTGGAGTTGGGAAGTTGGCGGTGTTTATTAACCCTCGCTGGCCGTGACAAGTAGTCGTCCCACCGGAGTATAAGAGTGACAGGAACAGAGAGTGCACTTGTGTCGCGCGTACATTTGTACACTATAATATCTCCTGCGCAGTTGGCTAGTCTCAATGAGATTGGCCGCCGCAGCCGTAATCGGTCGGGAGGACATTATTAATCTGTGCGATAACATACTCAATAATGAGTATTTTTTTAAAAGAATATTGTGCATAAAATTATTGTTTTCTATAATCTGTACTTATTTAAGTGGTAGGATATAACAATATTTTCAGATTTTTTTCCTCCTATTTTTTACTCCTTCCTTTTATTCCTCTACGTCTCTACGAAATTTTACGAAGATAAATTTTTGAGTTAGAATCCTTGCGAAAACACATATCAGTTTTCACATGGACTTTACAAATGGTGAAAGGAAGCTTAAGCTTAGACTATGAAATATTTCATTTTCTAAGGCGCTTTGTAAAATAAAAGAAAACCGATAAGCCGTTTCCTTACAACTTTAAAGACATTCGAAAATGAGTAGTAAAAGCCAAAAAATACATAAATTTATTTCATTAAAGCGGGATTTGGTAATGAAATATTTTGAATGTATGTTGTTTGATAGTCAGTGATATAAAAGAATTCTATTAGCACATTTTAAAAATCTATAGAAAAGAGAAATAATTAAGCAAAAAACGGAAAATTATTGCTGTTCGAACTGTTGATAGGCAATTTTAACGCCATGCGGACGCAATCAACGGTAATACATTAATTATAAGCTGACATCGGATTTCGTTAATTAATATTCAATGTATTATTTTGACTATGTGTTACAACTATTTATTATATTATACAGATTACAATAGGAAATGAAGAAAACATGTTATTATTATAATCGAAAACACTAGGAGTATATAAATGCGAATGTTTATATGTGTGTATGTTTGTTATTCCTTAACGCTGGAACGACTGGGTATATTTAAATAAAATTTAGTACTCATATTGACAATACTATTGATGTACCTGAGTAAAGCGAGGGTAAGTCGCTAGAATAAATAAAATTAAAATAAATCTAAAATCTTAAATTATGAACTTCTTATAGGTTAAATTAAATGTTATAATTGCTATGAAAACCTAATTTATCTTATTTACTTAGGTTTTATTTGTAAATAACTTAGCTCTTTTTCACTTAGACATTGGCATAATGTTGTCTTTAAATTGTCCACACTTAAGAGGACCCACATGTTGACAAAAATCACTGTCAGATAAGTTATACATCCATTTAAAAAAATAATATGTACCTATTAATATATTAGGCAAATTAATATTTCTTAATATGTAGGTCACATTTACCCCATGAGTATATTCCACACAATTTTCTTCCATCCAATAATGCTGAAATAATTACTTTTAAAACTTGGCAATTTGTTTTTTGCTTAAACCTATCAATCAACTTTTTAAATCATGTGTATTATTTTGTTCAAAGTTATTTAAATGTTGCAAATATTCTTTTTCGTCCTAATAAATATCGTGAATGGCCTCTTTATTTGAACTCTTATATAATACAGACATATGTCACATTGATAACGAAGTATCATTTATTTCTTGCTTCCATATCCGGTCAACCGTTACTTGATAAATGTAGGAACCGATTCTTAACACGACTCACGAGGTGACAGTTGTGGGGACATATTGTGTTATGGCTTTTGTTTAATTAATTATTTATGAATAAAGTGTTTCTATCGTATAATCTATATTATATATAAAAATGAACCCCTATTTTCCTTGGTCACGCCATCACGCGTGAAAAGAAGGTTTATATGAAAGAAAAAATTAAGAAAGTTGTGCGGAAAATTAGGAAATTTAAAAAACCTTTATTCAATTTAATTCTCTTATTAATGGCTTCAAGCGTGCCAGTTGAGCATAGATTACTTCGCCAGTGTCACGTAGAATGGAGAAGACACAATATTAGCGGCGTCGGACGTATACTGTTATGACCGTTGCCACGGTGCGTGCAATGGTAATTAAATCAGCAAATATAAATATAATAAAAAATACCGGGCGGTGTGCAGTAAATATATACAACACGTACCTTGGGACGAACCCGAGCGAAGCGAGGGTGAGGCCCTAGTGAACACTAAATTTCCTTAATAAAATTAACAAATTTTACTTTTGATACAAAAAATAGTAAAACATAGCTTTAAGAAAATCAGTTGTGATTTCAATTAAAGTTTAGAAAAATGAAACAAAATACTCATATATTACGTACCTATATAAGCCCTCAAAATTATCTGAAAGTAAATTTATTTATAGCCTTATTTCAAATGTATATAATATATCACTATTCTCTAAATGTATAAATTTCATTAATTCAAAAAACCCAATTGTGAATCTAAACCATTGTCGAATCCACTCGAACACACACAAAACATTTTATTAAAACCGGTCCAGTCGTAGGAGGAGTTCAATTACATACACACGCACAGAAGTGCTTTATATATAAAGATATAGCAATCTATTGAAAATACTTTCCCCTACATTTCCTATCTGATTGTATTACTGAGTATTAGGTTCCCGAATTCGACGATGCCGTTGCAATTCGACGGCGGATATCAAACTGTATAAGCTTTATTCAATTTGCGGCACCAAATATCACATACAATCGAAATAAGATACCTATCAGTCAACGTCAGAAGTTCCCTCGTATTAGCACGTCAAATTGATCTTAAAGAATGATCGGCCATTTTGATAAGATCCTTAGTATGGTGTCTCTCAACAGACACCTTCCAAAGGACCGTTTCTAAAAATCTATAGCTTTGGAATTTTGTCTGTCTGTCTGTCAGTGACCGATCACAAGAAAATCACTAGACAGATTTTGATGAAATTTAGTATGATGATAGTCACCGAGGGTGATTCACTACAATATAATATAACCTTTACTTTATTTTTCATTCTTTTAATTTGAATTTGGTTTTCTGCAGCATATGACTTATAAATTAAATAAAATTGTAATAAAAAACGTTTGATTTTTTAGCAAAATAAACGTATCAAGATGTATCGTCAGGTAAATGACAGATAAAGCAATAAAAATACTTTATTGAATCTGTTACGATGTTGTGGTAATCCGCGAAACGAAATATCTTCGTAGAAAGTAAACTCGTAAATGAAATTTCAGAACAAAGTGATGTTAAGATTTTCATTTTCGTATAAACTTCATTGGACGTTAACAAGATTTTTATCGTTATAATTCTAAAACGACTTATTTGGTTCGAATTACAATTAGACATTTACTATAAAGAATATTCTGATTTAACTGAATTGTTTTAAGGATGGAGTGTCTCCATTTTCATTCATCTCTTCCTAAGAGCTAATCAAATGGTTCTTCTTGAAACTATATATTATATTTGAACCATATAAAGGGGTAACGATTCAACCTTCCTTAAGTTCAAACCTTGTACGTTTTAATAGTAAGTATGGAATAGAAAAACTTTGTGAAAACTACCTATGTACAAAATTTTATCCAGATCCGTCGAATTAAACATCGCTAACAAAATAACTAACAAGTATGTAAAGTTAAGAATATTGTTTAATTTTCCGGAAGTTCAGTTTCTATTTGAACAAACTCTTCATCCGCAAACGGTTCTTGAATATTACGAGTAACAATGGAATTTAATTTTTCAAACTTTTTCCATTTACATTGCTTATATTGTTCTTATTTTCCTATTTAGAGCAAAACTTTTTTAAGATTCAAGATAGAAACTGGTAAGCATTATAACCTATATATTAAAATTAAAAATACTAAGCAGTACATTGGAAGTCTAGTAGTAAAATAAGCTGTAAACGCAAACAACCAATTTAAAATGCATGCAATATCGCCAGACACCAACCTGGTGCAAATACACTTTACCTGTATAAATAGGAGGTTAAAAGCAATGGAAAGTACGCTACTCCTTAGTGACATCTTGCACACGACAGATATTTAATAGAACAAATACATTTTTAATGTTTATTTTATAAATATATATAAAAGACAAAGATTTATTCACACGCCACGATTACGTGGGATATTTAGTGTAATTTTAGTCCCACAGCCGATTTTCAGTGACCTCCAGTAGTGTATGACGTTGATGTCAGTATTGACCCATACAATTCAATACACACCTTAGTCTAAATAAATATGATAATTATTTTGTGCCTACATGTTAAATTAAGATTTAAGAAATTAACGTGTTTGATTATTTGACACATATATGCATAAAAAGACAATTTAATACTTAAGACGGCATTGTCTATTAAGAAAAATCAAAAAAAAACTATCAAATTTGTTTTGTAAATTTTCCTATTTTTTGTAATCACTATAACAAATCTGAGAAGGCCTAACGTAAAAACGGACAGACAAAATGGCAATTTTTATAACACTAATATAATTTATTTCTTCATATCTTCCATTGGTCTCTCAGGAATGCGGACATGAACCTCTACGATAAATGAAACATTCATTCAGCGTGAAATAAACTAGCCTTTTGTTAACGGTTCTTGACAAAACTATTCGTAGAGGTAAAAAGCATTTCACCCATTCACAAAATTTCTGATCAATTTTGTGATATCAAACAGATTTATTGGTCATAATTTAATCTTTATTTATATAATTTGTCTGTGAGTGTTTATGTGATTGAACTCCTCCTTAACGGCTGAACCGATTTCGAAGATTTTTTTTGTTTCTATTCAAATGGATTCGAGAATGGTTTAGATTTACAATTTGGTCCACTACCAAATGTTTTTTTAAATTAAATAACTTTTTTCTTTAAAAAAACATTAACACGGTCCATAATATTACAAGTTATCCAAAAAAAATTTCATTTTTCGAATTTAGGACGTGTGTACAGGACAAAGTCTGTCCGATCCGCTAGTTCGTTATGAATTTATTAAAATTTAGGAATTGTTCAGTTTTAGAATGAACGACTCAATAATTACAATTCGGGTGTTTAATTACATTGTTATTCGATTCTATTTTCTTGTTAATGGCTTCAAAGCGTGCCAGTTGATAATTAACTGTAATTTATATTTCAAAATATCTCATTTCTATGATCTACCATTGCCAATGGGGAATCCGATAGAAGCGGGGGTGAATTGGACGTTAAAAATAAGATACGAAACCTATAGTGACTTAAATATACTAAGTTAACTATAGGTATTTACTTAACAAAGATGCATATTTAACATTTTAACAAAAATATTTTTATACTTTTTTTCATCAATTGTATCATCATAAGTTTTTTAAGTAAAAATATAATTTAAATTATAATGTTTGTTATTTTAAGCAGAAACTAAAATTAAAAGTTTGAATTGTTAACTATTCGGGCTACTAGCACATGCATAAACTTGTTCTATTGGCATGTCGCCCCAAACCTAGGAAACTATGCCAAATTTTCACTTATATCATACTCTAAGTTACTTCAGCTTAACGTTCTTGCCCAAAGTTGCCATAATATAAAATATTTTTTGATTAATAATGTTAATTATCTTTTTATAAAAGATGATGAGGCTTGTACTGTAATTCATCTGTAATTCTCATGATATGTAACGCGATATTTTTGCAAATTATGAACAGATTTTCATAATAATTATTTTTTTATAATAGGTAAGGTAACCCTCAACCAAGGATGGTCGTATAAACTACAAAATAAAATTTGACTCATTTTTTAAAAACAACGGTATATATTTATAATATAATATTATGTATTGAAAATTATATATTTGTAGAGTGTAGTGTTTCATCTATCTGGTATCCAAAACACAAGCCTCGTTAATATCTTACCATGGAATTAAATGGTGCTGTGTGTTAAGGTTTTTACGTATAAGATCGGTTTTTTTTAAGGTTAGAAAGATTACAAAGATACTTACATAGGCGATATAAAACTGTTCACAGAAAAAGTTCTTATAGAAGCATGATATTATATAATTCTATAAGATGCGTCTAACTTCTTTCGAAAAGGCCTAAACAAAGTAAAGCTTAATGTACGAACAATAAGTGAGTTTACGAAGTCGAAGTTAATTTTGGACTTCAGAACATCGATACGTACGTGTAGGTCGTTGTTTACCTTTTTTCTTATGAAGAGCATCACTATTTACTTCGATACACAAGTTAAAAGTATTTTTATAATCTATACATATAATAAAATTGTAACTGAGTAGAATTACATATTTTATAAATAATGTAGAGGTACATTAAATATTTTTTGAAAAATTTCATTCAAATTAATCATTATTATCGATACCGAGCTAGAATCTATGGTTTTTTGTGTTCGTTTGTCTTCCTGTGACCGTATCACGAGACAAATTTTGATGAAAATTCTGGGCATTAAGAGAAATTCTAAAAGGGAACTATAGCTTGCACATGAAAAGGACAATATTTGATTCATGCCTATTACCATGCTTGTTGTATGGTTGCCAAACATGCACATTTACAACTAAAATAAAACAAAAATCAAATGCAGTCAAACAGCAATGAAAAGGAGCATGTTAAAAATTAGAAGAATACGCTAAAGGCTATTACAAGAAAGTACTGTCTAAGTTAAATTAAGCAATATTTTGTTTTCAATAATAGATGATAATCTTATGGAATGTATAACGATGTCTAGTAAATCATTGAAGAAAGGAATTTTCAAAACACGTTACATAAAATGTATGAATAAGTAAAATATTTATGTAAAGGCTTTTATGTTTTAAAAATAGCTCAGCAACAACCCAAATACCGAGCTCAACTAAATATGTCCAAAATATTTTCGTTCAGCCTCGTAATGAGACCGTTTTCTTAATACATTATTACATAATATGTATCTACGTGTATATTATCCTACATGTACGAGTATATCTATACTAATATTACAAAGAGGAAAGATTTGTTTTTTTGTATGTAACAAATAAACTCAAAAACTACTTGACCGATTTTAATGAAATTTGGTACATAGATAGTTTAGAGCCTTAGAAAGGACATAGGCTAGTTTCTAAGGCGAAAAAAGGGCTGTAAAGAGTTGAAATAGGGGATGAAAGTTTGTATGGAAATTACATCATTTTTAAAGCTAGAAGCTTGAAACTTAATTTTTAGGCTTTTGATTAGATTTGAATAAAAAAGAAATTTAAAGTTTGTAAAAAAATATGTTAAAGGGGGTCCCTAGGGACGAACCCGAACTAAGCGAGGGTGAGTCGCTTGTTAATTATAAAGATTGATAGAAGAAAATTATAATTATAAGATATTTACCTGAGCTGATTAAATTACAAGTGTACTTTTTACAAAAGCGATTAAAATCTATACACAGAAATTCTAACTCAGTCAAAATTGAACGTTAAATATTTTTTCTTCATTTAATTATCAACACAGAGGCCGAATCTATACTTTTTATTCGTCTGTCTGTCTGGAAACGCATCATAAAAAAACAACTTAACAAATTTTTATGAAATATGGTAAAATGATAGCGGGTTATTCGGATCGAGATATTTAGGATACTTTACTACTAACCGTTAATACGGTACTTGAAGATGAACACAAGCGGAACGAGGGCAAATCGCTAGTATAATAATTAATTTTAAATTTTAAATATGCACTCTATTTCTAAGGATGTTAATACATTTTATTTCGGTTACGTCTCGATATTCAGAAAATTGTGTATCCTATACCCTCGTTATACCCTCATTATCTTGATTTTAAAATACGTAGGTTTACAAACAAATTAAATTGTACATATTTTTGCTCCCGAAGTAGTTAATGGGTCATAATAATTAATGTACGTACAATGTACATTGTACATATATTTTACACATGAGTTTTTTTAATTAAAATTTATTAACGGTAAGTGGCTTTGGCCTAACATGTTAGCTGTTGGAGACTTAATAGCTATCTACCGAACGCTATAATTTCGAGCCTTAAATCATTTAAATCTAAATAATTTAAGTCTTCATTTGACAATGACAGGATTTTTCAATGAAAATTTTTTTACAATGTTATTTGAAACACAATATTGTTAATGTAAATAATGTCTAGTTACTGGAAAATTGAAATGTATTGATCAGTTACAAACTAGTTATAAAATATACATATAATAAATAACTTTTACAATTTCGTAGAACCTCCAAGTTAAGTTAGTTTTGTACGAACAAACTATTTTTTTTTAATATATGCGTAAGACAAAGTCGTTGCTATACTGGCACGCTTTGAAACGTTTAAGAAGAGAATTGAATCGAATATTATATAGGTACAGCGAAGAAAACGAAAAATACAATTTCTGTTTCGATATAGCGCAGAATTCTTGCCCGAAATGTACCTTTTGTTATAACAAATTAAACTTGTGAAGTACGCTTTATTCAAATGGCTCGGAACCTGCGGATCGTGTTTATGAAGCCGTATTAATCTTACATTGTCATTTAAAACTCCCACTTCTTTGTAATTTTATATTAAATTACGCTATTTAATTAATTTAACTACCTTTACATAAATTACTATGGTAATTGATCTTTCGAGAGCATAATTATAGTAGAAATTAGAGCTTAAAATCTTAATAACTTGTAGTAAATTATTATTTTGTAACCTCCCGGTACTAAAACAAGTACCAAGCTACTTTTATAGATATAAATATTTCGTGAGATTGGCGCTTTTTCAAGATATTAAGTGAGTTTGTCGCCTAAATTACAAATAGACTATTTTTTATTATTTCAAAAGTCAATCAAAAGAGCAGGACTTTGCTACAAAAATGTTTTAATATATAAATATTCTACGATTTTTAGTACTTATATGCCTATAACCGAGTTAATTACATTACCTACAAGTTAAGTGATAAATTCACTAACATTTTATTGAACTGCTGATTACTTATACCTTTTATATGAATAAAATTTAAAAATTCACACACGTGTTGCAAAAGCCTTTTATACTGTGACATGAAAATTCATTTAAATGTCAATAGGAAAGGAACTGAAAGCAACGATATGACGTAATATGAATAATAAGAATACTGCGAATAGATTAAAGATTTTACATATTAAAGTATTTATTTATTTAATGCATAATGAATATGGACTGGTATTGACTATTTTTATTCTATTATAGATTTACTTTATTGGGAGTTGTATTGACTATCTGAGGGTGCTGTAAAATGGGTGGGATAAGGTTTTATAAATTCTATTTAATCGGTGAGTGACACATTTTTATTCATTACCTGGGACAGTGTAGATATTATAATATAATTGCTGTATCAAAAGTGCTGAAAATATTGCTGGAATATTTGCTGTGAAATAATTAAAATAAGAAATAAACGAATACATATTATTTAATGAGTAATAACGTGTAATTGGAAGACCGTCCTGTCGCAGCGTTAACACCATACTTCACAATAACTGACATGTGTATTGTAAACATAATTTTAAATAAATATAAATTTAAAATATTTGTGCATATCGTGTTTTCGTGAATCTATGAATATATTATCTTTTGTCAAAGGATTCATCTCACCTGGATATTGGCTATTTCCCGTATCACCCTGTAAACGTTCGTTTTAAACTCTCGTCAAGTCGAGTATTTTTATAGTTCAAAAAAATATATAACATAAATAATTCTCAATAACTATATAATTTGTATGAATAACCTACTAAAGAATTACCTTTCACCTCAAAAGACAAATAAATCTATCTCACGGGAACCATACATTTTTTTCATAATAAAAGGTAATAGCTATTGCAGTCTATGATCTATCACTACTCCAAATCTTATCGAGATCCGTTCAACCGTTCTGCGTGAAAAAGTGACAAGCAAAGTATGGATATATGGATTGATGTATGGATATATATACATACTCACAATCAATTATAATATTAGTAGAGCATGCGAGAACATTAATGGTTATGGAAATTAATAATTTATGTTTGATGTTATTCATTTAGTTTTTAGGAAAAATTTACAATGTCAATGTTCTTTAAAAATTTTCAGTATATTGTATAGAAAGTAAACATTTTATTGCAAGAAATAAACAAAACCCACATTTTATAGCTTAACTCTTAGATGCAATAAAATTTAAGATTCCGTTTTATAGCGATTTCATGTTTGGCTAAATTTTTTGACTCTTAGTTTACGATAAGAATAAAATACAGTCAGTCCATCTGTTCACTTGTAATGTAGTTTATTCTCAACAGATGTTTCCACGCAAAATTAATTTTTGAATTATATTTTTTTTTTACTTTCACTTATAAATTATATATATGTATATAAATAATGTTCGCCGACTGATTCTTCTGATTATTCTGAATCTTAAATATATGTATTATATACTAAGTATTTTATCGCAGGTTAAATATAATTAAAAAAGAAGTTAATTTATAACGTAATTTGTAAACCTTAAAAGCTTTGTTGACACTTTCTTTAAAGTTGGCAGAAACAAGATAAATTAAATTTCGAATTATTCAAATCGTTTCAAATCCTTATGACATTCAACAATAGCACGTAATAAGATTTAATTTGTTTGAAACAAAGTTCGAATTCGTCTTATTAACGCATTTATTTAACAAATTTAAAATTACAATAAACGTTGAATTAATGAATTGTAGTGATTATTTAGATTTTTGATTGGTACATATTATGTAATATGTATAGTGTATACCCTTTCTGTCTGTTTGTTGCCTTATCAACCTTTAGCTGTGCAAATTTTAATGAAATTATTAGAGAAATCAGTAGATAAAATAATTAGAGAATATATTTTCTAGCGACTCACCCTCGCTTCGCTCGGGTTTGTCCCAAGGTGTAACCTCTTTAGTATAGTTTAAAAATGACGTAATTTCCATATATAATCGCGTAAGAAACGCTTTTATTCGACCGTTTTTTCTCCGATTCACTTTGCAAAACGGACTACCACATAAAAGCCGTTTCATTTTTCGGTTTTTTATATAACCTTTGACACTCAGCAATAATGTGGCTTTCTATTGGTGAAAGAATTTTTAAAATCGGTTCAGTAGATCCCGAGATTACCCCTTACAATTTAACAAATATACAAACACACAAACTTTACTTCTTTATAATATTATAGTATAGAAGTATAGATATCGTATTACTTTATAATATTATAGTATAGAAGTATAGATAAATACTAAATTGTGCAAGTAGAAAATTAATGAATGGTCTGCTCTTATACATATATATTATAGCGAATTAGATTTCGGAACAAGGTAAATATAGTATATCTAAAATCAGAAATTTAGATGTGTAAATGTCTATTTAACAAAACCTTTCTAGTTAATATATAATTTTTCATCAGCAGTTAATATGCATACGCATAATATAAACGTATATGTGTATAAGATGAGGCAAAATATAAATTTGTACATGTGACATGACGCCAATATTATACTATAAATAAAGGGTGGGTACGAAAAAAAAACACGCAAATTGATATAAAAGTATTTCATAAACTGCGAACAAAGCTGCGAACCCGCAAAAACATTTACATTTGTCTTCTCCATCCAATTATATGTACTGTACCTACAATCTACATATAATTTGAATTACCTCATAAATTTATTTTTGTAATGGGGAAAAAAATGGGTAAAACACATTACCGTTATTTTTCTGGGCTTTTGGTAAAATAAATATAGGGTGGAAATAAAATGCTATAATATGATACTTTTATAATAATTTTTATACAAGAATATTTGTTAAAGAACTAGTTCTCGCTCGCAGCTCCGTTCATGTGTTACGTTAATAAGGATTGATCTATAATACTTCAATATTACATTTACCTATCTACTAAATATTTAGGTCCAATAAGCACTATTACTATAAAATACAATTAGTATAAAGATGTAAATGCATATAAATTATCTTATTATATATTTCTATATATTAGTTCTTATATATTTAAATCATTGTGATTATATTATAGCACTACACAAATAAATAATTCAAATAGTGAGCAAAAATATTTTATTAGTCTTTACGTATTCTTGCTAAATTTCGTATTTCCAAGAGCGTTTTAAACATTAAAACTAAGTTTCATTACAACATTATGGGGTTGGTATACATTAAGCCCAAAATATTCCTCCCTGAATTTGACCGCAGCGAAAGCGAAATTTTAGTATTAAGCATTTTAATTTTCACGCCCTATTTAACTTTGTAAGCGAGTTTACGCGTATGATGAAAAATATGTTTAGTTAAAATCACGTTTCAATTACTGTCTCAACTGATACGATTTAAATTGTAGTTCAATTCGCGATATAAATAATAATAATAATAAAATAAAAAATAAAAAAGCCTTTTATTTCCAGTTTTACAATAAAATATAAACAAAAGAAAGATTAAAACTATTACTTAATGTTACTAATATTAATACAGCTAAATTGTTACAAAAAGAGTTTATATTAAAGTAATTGTAAATAAGTATTTAAAAGAAAATAAAACATTGTTTGAGTAAATAAGAGTTATTATTATTATTCCACTGGAACCCCTCTCAGGTGTAGGCCTCCTCCAAAGCTTTCCATTTCTCTCGATCTTTAGCTATTTTTGGCCACTGTGGGCCAGCAATTTTTTTAATATCATCTTCCCATCTGGTGAATGGTCTTCCCCTACAGCGTTTGCCCAATGGGCCTTTCCATAGCGTAACTGTTTTTGTCCATCTAAGATCTTCCAAACGAGCTATGTGACCCGCCCATTTCCACTTTAGCCTTTGACTATGGCTGCATGCATCTATTGCTTTAGTTTTAGATCTGATTTTTGTGTGTTTTATCTTCTGCATTTTCTTAATGTTTAACATGCTGCGTTCCATTCCTCGCTGGCACGTATTTATTTTATTTTTTATTTTGTTGGTGAATTTCCATGTTTGACACGCGTAAGTTAGGCAGGGAATGAGGCATGAGTCCAAGACCTTTTTCTTTAGCTTTATAGGCATGTTGCTTTTAAATATCTCTTTGTAGCTCCAATATTTATTCCATGTATGTTTGACTCTTCTCTCCA
Source organism: Boloria euphrosyne (assembly GCA_951802675.2). Lineage (NCBI taxonomy): Eukaryota > Metazoa > Arthropoda > Insecta > Lepidoptera > Nymphalidae > Boloria > Boloria euphrosyne. Next base: position 3,545,599 of record OX637879.1, on the reverse strand, counting down.
CTTCCAGGTCATTACTATCCCTGTTGAATCCAATTTGTTTTCCTAAATATACATATTGATCTACATATTCTAATCGCTCGTCTCCAATCGTTATATTTGTTTTTATAGAGTTGGTCATGATTTTGGTCTTTGTGATATTCATTTCTAATCCCACTTGATTGCTTTCCGCGTGTAACGTGTCTAACATGTATTGTATTTGCTGGCTCGATTCCGATAACAAAACCAAATCGTCGGCGAATCTTAAGTGGTTTAGGTATTTGCCTTGGATATACAAACCTTGGTTTTGCCAGTGTAATTTGCTTATAATAGATTCTAGTATCGCTATAAAAATTTTTGGGGATAAGGGGTCACCCTGTCTGACTCCTCTCTTAACTGGGAAGCTCTGACCTATAGTTTCCAGTTTGACTCTGCTTGAGCTATTTCTATATAGATGTTGAAGTATTGCTATGTACTTTTGCTGCACATTTTGAGCTTTAAGAGTAGCCCAGATACTTTGATGTGTGATGGTGTCGAATGCTTTTTGGTAATCGATGAATATTATGTAGAGTGGTCTCTGTTGTTCTTGGTATTTTTCAATTATCAGCTCTAATGTGTGGATGTGGTCTATGGTAGAGAAGTTCTTTCTAAATCCCGCTTGTTCGACAGGTTGGTTTTTTTCTAGAGTGGTACTTATTCTTTGATTTATTATTGTAGAGAAAAGCTTATATATGCTTGGCAAAAGGCTTATCGGCCGGTAGTTGCTGATTTCTTTTGGGTCTCCTTTCTTGTATAGTAAAATAATATTGGATTCAGACCATTGCGACGGTGTGATCCCGGTTTCGAGTATGAAATTAAATAAATTTGTTAGCGGAGCTGCTAGTATGTGACATGCGATTTTTATGGCGTCGTTAGTGATGTTATCTGATCCTGGACTTTTGTCTGACTTTAGTCTTTTTATTGTTTCTATAGTTTCTGTGCAATCTATGGGTTGTATGTCGGATTGCGGAGTTTCAAGTCCAATGTGTTCATATTCTGTGTGTTGAGTGTCTCTATCTAGGTCTGTCTTACTGTATAGATTTTTGTAAAAATTTGTTGCAATGTTAATAATATCTGTTCGGTTATAAGCAGTTTCTCCTAGGTTTTTCAGACCATCAATCCATGTTTTATTTGTCCGAAGTTCTTTGTATCCCTTTTTTAGACTGCCCTTTTGTTCTAGATGTTTTTGAAGTATATTGATTCTATGATTCTTATAGTCGTTTTTTATATTTTTACTTATTAGTTTGTATAGGGCTTTAAGTTCATTTTTCATTGCTCGCGTTTTATTTTTAGTTCTTTGTAGCTCTTGTCTTCTTTTTAAATGTCTGTTTGTATTTTCTGAGAGTACACTGTTAGTTTTTATTGTGTTCGTAGTTCTCGCGTTTTTTAAACTGTCGGTAATATAATGTATAATTTTATCGTGGTAATCTTGTACTGTCTCGTTTTGCTCCATGTGGAGTGATAACATGTGGGTTTTTAAGTTCTCCATATATATTTGTATTTCATCTTCGTTTTTGAGTGTACTATTTTTCTTATGTACAAACCTAGATCGTGTTAATACTGGTTTAGTAAGTGATATTTTGGCTCTGAGCGGTCTATGGTCTGATGTAAAATTAATACTTAGTGTTTCAATGTTTTGAAATAGATGAGGACAGTTGGATAGTACGAAATCTATTTCGTTTTTATATTGGCCACATGGAGACTGCCATGTCCATTTCCTTTTCTCTTTTTTCTCATAAAAGGTGTTGATGATAGCTAGCTTGTTTTCCATGGCAAAGTCAATAAGTCTTTGTCCTCGTGCATTTCTTGTTCCATATCCATACTGTTTCATTACTAGGTATTCATCCTTTTGAGGCATACCTATTTTGGCATTAAAATCACCCATTACGATATAATCTTTGTACGCTTTGTCGATTGCCTCGTAGACAGTATTATAGAACATATTTAATTCCTCTTCATCTGCTGATTCTGTAGGTGCATATACTTGTATGATGGTGATGTTTTTTCCTGGTATTTTTAGATTTAGCATAGCGACGCGCTCCGATAAGCTCTGGTAGCTTTCCACATAATGTTTCAGATATTTTCTTATTATAAAACCAACTCCATATTTGCCCTGTGTTTGTCCTGTACTGCAGAGAATGAATTCGCTGTATTCTTCTATATTATTCCCGAAGCGTCGAACTTCTGATAAGCCTATTATGTCGTATTTTATATGTGTTAATGCTTTTTCTAATTCTATTCGCGATATAGCATTCACTAATGTTTGCCTGCGGTTATGCTCGTGTATTAAACTATTACAAAGAAATCGGAATAAATAGGTTATCGAATATCCGGATTGTATTGCATAATTATATTATAGAATTAGTAATAATTAAGTAATTATTACATTCTAAAATATTGTCGATATTAGTAGGTACTAAGTAAGACAACGATTTCCCAGTGATAATCGAGTGAGAGTGATGCGCATTCAAATCCGGTCTCGCACCTACGATATTTTCATATGCGAATCATTTGTAACTTGATTTGAGAGAGAGAGAGAAAACTTCTGAAAGAATCTAGTAAGTTTTCGATTTACATGTGAAGTCCACCAACCCGCTCTTGGCCAGCGCGATGGACTATGGCCTGATCTGCTTCGTATTGAAGGATGGCCCGTGCCCAGCAGTGGGACGTTAAAAAGGGCTAAATACGAGTAGGTACTATACGCATTACCTATAAGAAAGTACTTTCACTAAAGCTTGCAGTAACATAGTTCAATTATTATATTATACGAAATATTATTGCAAGTGCTCTTGTTACTAAAATACACACAATCAATATCAGCGTAAGTTTGCTCAAACCTTATAAGCAGTAACGTGGGCTACTTACAGCACGAATGTATGTATTATATTATTTACTCGTGAGCCCTTGCGAATTCAAGCTATAGGTTCTTTATAGAATCTCAAAATATTTATTTTCATTTATAATATTGACAAGAAGTATAATATTTTTATGTGATTGTCTTTGTCATATATTATTTATTTACGATCGCCAACTTTTAGCTTCAGCATTCAATCCAATAACTGCCTAATTCCACTAAGTGTTTTGGTATTACTTAAAAACATTTGTTATAAAATAGTTCATACATTGGAATAGGATAGAGAGCTTTTCATTTAAAATATAATAATAATCAACTCATATTCGAGATTACGTACAATTTACTGCCAAGTTTAAATTTTGTTTAAAAGTCAATTAAAAACTGATGAACTTAAAGCTGTAAACGAGTTGCATTTTAATTTAAAACGACTTTTCCTTGCAAGCTGTTAAGAAAGTTTTCATTTCAAAGTACAACAATTAGTTTCTTACTTTTGTTACGTTCAAAATAAGGTATGATTTCAGAGAAATGAGGGTCTGGCACACTTTTCGGTGAAAATTTGTATTCTTTCTATTTTAAATATAAAACAAAAACAGAAATGACTGAACATGTTTTTACTGGTTTTAATAGAGCTTAGCGAGCTTTTTTCAAAGCCATTACCTTTGGCAAATGACGATAACTGGAAAAAATATTAATCAGGTTGCTTATAATTAGATAACGGCTAGCAGTTATAAAAGTGGTTAACATTTAAACGTCACTAAATGGCATCTCTTGTTCTAATTACGTTTAGACGAACTTGACATTAACTTTTCTTCGTGTTAAATCTCGCTCGAGTCTAAAGTTACTGCAATTTTAACTGTAAATGAAACTTAGAGCAAAGTGCAGTTTGTGAAACGTTACTCTAACTTTGTTGATTCTTTAACAGATCGGTAGAGTTGGATTGTTTTGAAGTTAACCTGTTACTTGTTAATTAGTTCTCTTCTTTATATACCAGTATGTACATTGAACATATTATGTTCATATAATATGTACATATGTACTAATTCTTTATATTCTATTTTATGTGCGTAAAAAGTAATACCTTATGTTTAAAAACACTGTATATTTCGTAAAATAGAGTTCTTAGTACAATTAAAATAATATTAAAACTAAATAATTAAAAAAAAAGGTGTGTGTGCGATTCACACACGATAGAAGTGAAACTTCAGTAAATCGACAAAAGAATGAGATGATTATATATAAAAAGAAATGTCAAAAAATAAACAACGGTTACCATGGCAACACGGGAATGTATTCTATCTCATTCTCTCCGACTTAATCCTATACTTTTATGTATTTCTTTCTTTATCGTGACGCATTTTCGTTTCATCGAGTTTCAAATCACAACGATTCTAAAGAAGTTTCACTTCAAAATACTTAAAAATTAAAGCATATTTTATTTAAAAATGCAACTTAAGCTTTCAATCCTATACCGTATACGCTACAATATAAAGAGTCCATGCTTAATGCAACGTACGTCGTACTTACATAATATACTATGTTAAATTTTATGAACTGTCTGTCAATTTGTTCTCTTTTCACACTTAATCTGTTGTACACATTTTAATGAAATTTCACAAGGTCGTAAATTGCATCATCGGGATAAACATTTATCCCACACATTTTGCGAGCAGAGTCGAAGGCAAAAAGTAGTTTAATACCAATAGAAATCAATCATTTCGAAACCTATATTACATTTCTAGTTATAATTGCCTTATTATAATATGTCATCAGTAAAACAATACCCTAAACCTCTGATAGCCATCCTCGTATGAAAACCACTTAAGAGCCTCTAGATGACATTACCATTACAATTCAATATTACTTCAATTATATTATGTATACAGTCATTTGATTGAATGATTATTCAATATTGGGAGTGTAGTTATCTATGTGTCTTATTAGTATTATGAACGCAAACATTATTTTTTAATCTTTTTACATATTGTTTACACATATAGGCATTTTGAGATAAAAATCGGAAAAATAGATTATTTAAAATTAGGTATATCATGGATGAAAGTGGTAGTGCCATGCTTGTTACTTTCGGGTAGCAGCCGAATGGGCCGGCACGCCCCGTATAGTACCACTCTCTCACAGGAGACCGGCGTGAAGTGGCAGCTATGCTGTCGCGTTTCGTCCGGTAAGTGAGAGTCCGGGAGGCCCACTCCCCATCCCTCCTACCTCCCCCCTCACTCCCTTCTCCCTTCCTCTCCCTCCCTCCCTTTCCTGAAAGGCCGGCAACGCATCTGCAAGCAGTTGCAGATGTCCATGGGCGGAGGTAGTCACTTTCCATCAGGTGAGCCTCTTGCCCGTTTGCCCCCTTTGTCTCATAAAAAAAATGCCTTTGTTTGAGATACATATAATGTACCTACTTTTTATACATGCTTGCCACGAGCTATAACAACAAGGTTAAATTAGTATAGCATAAGTAATTTTCATATAGACTTTAAAAAAAAGAAAATAAAATAAACGTATTCAAAATGTATTAACAAAGATTATTTTAACACACAGCATGAACTCATATATTATAAATTTTCGGATGTAAGCTTTGTTCTTTACATTATATTAAATCAAAATATCCTGCGAAAATTTAACTAGTCAAATTCTATTTGACCAATAAACAACTGAAAACAACTATGATTGTTACCGCAAAGTTGGATAACGAATGTATACGTAGTTGGGGCATGCATAATGCAGACGTCCCGTTAAACAAAGTTCTAAATAAAGGATAGATAGAGAAATTTTTACGGATGTCTTCTTATAATAAGGCAATTATAACTAGAAATGTAATATAGGTTTCGATAATCAATTTCTATTGGTATTATACTACTTTTTGCCTTCGACTCTGCTCGCAAAATGTGTGGGATAAATGTTCATCCCGATGATGCAATTAACGACCTTGTGAAATTTCATTAAAATGTGTTTTATCTCTTATGAAATATTTTAAACATCTTAAAAAGTCAACGTAAATTTATGGAAAGTTATAGTTAGTTGAAAAGTATGTATTCTAAGATAATGCAATAAAAGATTTCAAATTGCTCAGAAATCACTATCAGTGCATATAAATAAAATGAAGTGTCTGTTTTTAATTTCATTATCACTACAAAAAGTATATACTGTATTTACATTAAAAAAAAAAACAATTTTTATTTTTTTCTGTCAGTCTGTTTGTTCCGGCTAATCTCTGAAACGGCTGGACCGATTTTGACGGTATTTTCACACGCAGATAGCTAATGTTATGAGAAGTAACTTAGGCTACTTTTATTTATTAAAAAAATTATAGTTACCGTATAAATTATGCCAGCGAAGCAGGACGGGTTTGCTAGTATAAAATAAACATCTTTAGTAATTTACTTTAACAATCCGCTCGTTTTATTTGTTATCGATACATTGTTCACAATTTTATCATTCGATTAACGTAATTAGTAGACAAGCGGCGATGTTATTTCTCCGCTTGCTTATAAGCCTGATAAGGCAAAAATCAAAACCATAAATCTTGACAATCAATTTTATAGGCTTTATCGGCATATATCCTACTTGCATAAGTCCGTATTAATATTGTTATTAACGTTACTTAATCTGATGAAAATACATTAAAAAAACAAAAACATGCAACATATTCTATTTCAACATATTGAAAATTTGTAATAATTCTAAATAAACACCATCGGGCCAACAAAAGTTATAAGAACGGGTTCGATTTCAAATCAATGAATTGTTTGGTAAAATAAATTGTTGCAATTTATATCAGAGTGATAGTTAATAAGCTTTAAGTCCAGCTCGTGCAGCTTTTCACCATATTGTCGCATTTTAATCTACTCATTATGTGATACGAAAGTAATATATGCACAATTATATTATTTCATAGTTTAAGAAAACACTGTACGTTTTAACGTTGACAAAGAACTTAACATAAGGGCGATAATTTTAAAATACACAATCCTTTACTTGAATATTTTATTACAGTAAAATAATTTAATTCAACATCGTAGTTTTACATTTATTGCAACTTTTGGGCTTTCGACGTGTTTAAAATGGGCAGTCGCGAACAATTTGTTTGTAACTCCCGTGTTAAACTTTTAGAACATAAGCCGCGCGTCGGTTGTTTGTCAAGCGTGGCATTTCATAAACATTTTTTGTTACAATTATAATATTTTAATAATTAATTATTTTTTCATAAAATATTCATCTATTTTGATTATTTGAATTAATCAGTTATATACAAATATGAATTTTTAAACGGAGGGTATTTCTCTCAGCGAATTACAATTTTTACTTCCGTGTAGTGCCTGGTGTTGGATAGAATTTTCACGCGTGTGGGCTTAAGACGCTATCGGTTTGCAAAATGGTTTGACGAGCTTACATTATTACTAATCAGTTCCCATAGATTTAAACAGCTAAAGTGAACTAAAGTAAAGTGAAATAACTAAATTTTCTAAAGTGAACAAGCAATAATTAATAATAAATGTTACATTCCTAATATAATAACGAATCGACGATCGAAAACGAGAGGGATATCATTAAATTCAGCTCGTAAACGAACTCTATACAATATAAAAGTTATTCAACAAGAGAAGTTTTACAGAAGAAAACATGTTTTCGTAAGTTCATTCTTCGATGGGTACAGAGAGGTAAAAGCATCTAGTATCATTTACCATACATTTTGCTTACTATCTATCTCTATCTTTAAAATTAAAAACCCATTTTTCATAATATCTTCTATAAATTCTATAATAGTATTGTAAAATTTTCTCATAAACGTGGACTACATTCAAAGAAGCTATTTATGGTTGTAAAAGCTACCCATCCGGCTAAGCCAATTGCGTAAGTCATCGTAAGCGTAAACAATAAAAGCCTCGTTTGAAAGACCATTTTACTCTCCTCACAAATTTTACTAGCAAGCTTTCGTTTAATCATTACGGGTCTAATAAAAAAGTCACATTGATACCGGCTTAGCCATTTTCAACTTATCTTTGATTACAAAAAATAAATAAAAATATTTCATGTATGTGTAAGTCTCAACTAAAAGGCAGTTATTTAATTAAAATTTTTAGAGTTATGCCTCGTAACTTTATATTTATAATATTACTGGCAATTCCCGCGGCTTCGCCCGCGTTCTAATACTATTATAAAATAGGAATTGGTGGTAGAAGGATAAAGATTTAGGGTTATAAGTATTTTTTAATGCCAAATCACAAAAAAGTAAAAAATAAAATATCTGGAGAGAGAGCTACCCTTATCATCGAGGGGAATAAAAAATACCCTACGAACTATTCTCAGGCCTACAAATAGACACGAAAAAAAATCATAAAAATCGGTCAAGCGGTTTCGGAGGAGTTCGAGAACAAACACTGTGACACCACATTTTTATATATTTGATCTAGTTGGATGAAACAATTATACAGGTACGAAATGAAAACATAAAGATTAATTAACAATATTTAATTTCTCCCTCACTCCTGACACGCGAAAAGGCGAAATTATATTCATAAGGCTTTAAAAGCTCTCAAGCACGGTACTTTAAAACCATCACATACGGGCTTATATTCTGTAGTATATCTTTCTTATTTTTAATTTTATAATATATAAATGAAATAAATTTTATTTTTATTATTTTCTCTTTATTATAACGTTCATAATTATGTATATCCCTCATTACTTTATAAAGATTATATAAAGAATTTGGCCTGTATTTAACTTACTGAACATTCTAATACTCTCTCTTTGTTTGGGTGTGACACTGTGCTTAATAGCTAAGGAACGCATGAAATACAAAGGTCCGAAAAAATGTTGAAAATGAGGCCCGTGCCCAGCCGTGGGACGTTGAAAAGGGCTGAAGAAAAGACAATGAACATACGAAAATTATTTTTTACAGAGATAAGAAAAAAAAAGTGTTATTATTAATCTCTCATATAGTTTCGAAATTGCTATCATTATAATATTATTAAAAATATGACAATATATGATATATTATGATAGATGATATTATAGTAGTTGTTCAAACTGAACTTCACTCTAGCGTTCTTAAGTAAAACTGAAGTGATCCTGTCATGCTCACTTGCTAATTACGGAATTAACTTTAAAGTGGACTACTCTCAAAGCTCACTCGGTTCACTCACAGTATGATCAAAGCACTATCTGCATTTGATTGTTGATCTTATGCAATGCAAGTCACTTACGACTTACGAGTACGTTCCTAGTCGCATTCTGCAACTTTAAACAAAATATCGACTTTTCTTTATCAATTCATCTAATGGCAAATTTTATGTATTAATTCAGATCCATACTAATATTATAAATGAGAAAGTAACTCTGTCTTTCTGTCTGTCTGTCTGTCTGTCTGTTACCTTTTCACGCCTAAACCACCCAACCGATTTTGCTGATATTTGGTATATAGATAGTTCGCATTCATGAGAATAACATAGGCATATTATTTTTTGGAAATTCAACCCCTAAAAGAGTTAAAAGGAGTGGCAAAGTTTGTATGAGAAAAATATTTTTATTGCACACTTTTGCATGAAACTTTGAATTAATGCTATTTAGTACAAATGATGAAACACGTATTTCAGGGTTTTTCGAAATTCACCCCCATTGGGGGTTAAAGGGGGTGGCTAAGTTTGTATGGGAAATTTAATTCTATTGAAATATTTTGCGTGACACTGAAATAATGCTCAGCAATACAAATTATGAGATACATATCTAAGCGTTTTTTGAAAATCAACCCCTTTGGGGGTTAACGGGGGTGGCACAAGTAACAGTATATAAGCAAAAATGTTTATTTTATTCAGTCTTAGCGCGAGCGAAGCCGCGGGCACCGCTAGTAGTCTATAAATAGTCTCTATCTATATACTATTATAAATGTGAATGTAAGTTTGTTTGTTACGCTTTCACGCGAAAACTACTTAACCGATCATCATAAAACTTTGAACACATATTCTTGGAGGTATTATAAGTAACATAGGATACTTCTTTTTCCTTTTTTTTTAGCGGGCTCGAAACCATGAACGCGGGCGAAGCTGCGAGTACTGCTAGTAGTCTATAAATGTGCTAAATGAATTTAGTTATTTCTATATTTGTCCAGTTTCAGCTTGGTAGAGTTATATTGACTAGTTTTTGCTCACATCTCCATCCATATAAAAGATAAATTAGTCTAAACATAAGCTATGTACATCGTCAATTGTACATAATATCATTAAACATACTTAAAATAATTTAAGCGGAAATTCCATGTTACTTAAAACCACAAAACTATGAGGCAATGTATTATAAAAACTAGACTGTGCTTTGGCACACTTATAACTGAACCTATTTACAGTACTCGTGTTTTGCTAAAACCCATTAGGCACGTTTCCAAAAACAAAATACATTTTATAACGAAAGTATCTAGCGTAGAAGTAAATTTTCATATAAAAGATTCTGATTTATGATACGTATAGCGTAAGTGAAAAATATTAGCTTTTCACAAATGTAGAATTTAAATTTTTTACACGATTTATTTTTTATTTATTTAGTTTTAATTCAAAAAATATTGAATACGAAGTAATTAATAAATGAAGAAAAAAAAACAACGAAATCTAGTATAATATTATATTGGTTTAATACTTTACATGTTAAATTAATTAAAACATTCAATAAATAGTAAAAAAAATAAACTTATTTTTAAGCTTCATTTGTATACTTACGACAATACTCGACTCTGTTTGGTATGAATATGTTTTTTATTTTGTAATATGGGAAGATCATACGAGAATTGATTAACAATTCGGGATAGAATATACTTTACCCTATGAAATGCCAAAGCCACTTTTGGATATATAATATCAATTAGTAACATTTGCTACATTTGAACATGACTATTACAATATACTTGCCAGTTAGAGTTTACAACAATTAGGTTTTAGAACTAGGAAAACTTTTTATAAAGTTATCGTTTAAATAATCTGAATTATTAATACTACGAAATCTAATTTATATGATCAAATATAAAAGTTAACAGATTTCACTTCTATTTTAAATTCATGTTTTATTTTTTTTGTTTAAATTTTCTCAGAATTCATTTCTAAGCTTTATTCTTTTACAGAATGGTTCGAGTAAGCTACCTCTTGACCTGCTGCCTTCTAGGCGCGCTGATCCTTATCGTGCCGACAGCCGCCTACCCAAGGTAGTTGTAATTTATCCTTATATGTAACATTAATGTACATATAAAAAATTAAATAAATATAGAACTTTTAAACTGAGTTTGCACTATCATAAGATTTTTAAACAAATATGTAAACAATTGATTAAAAATGATAATATGTAATTATAACACAATTATATGTACAAAAATAATTATAAAATCTATTTAAATAATATTTTCCTTCTTAGTCCTCCGAAACTGTAACGTTGTTTTTTGTAAACTCAGTAACATTAAAGCGCTAATAGTTTAACCTTTAAAAATTTATTAATTTATGTTCATATAACTTCTTCAATTTCTAGTGCAAACAACTACTATCGTCCACATGGACAATATGAAAACGAAGATATCTTGGACATGATGAACCGTCTCAACAACCTCCTCGAGCTGGAACGCAGAGTTGAAACGTGAGTACAATATTTTTCAGCCCTTTTTAAAGTCCCACTGCTGGGAACGGTCTTCCCTTAAACGAAGGTGATTAGGCCATAGTCCACCACACTGGCTGGCCAAGTGCGGATTGGCGGACTTCACAAGTCCTTCGAAACATTGCTGGTTTCCTCAGACATACAGATTTCCACACGATGTTTTTGTTCACTGTAATACAAGTGGTAATCATGTTAGAAATGATTCGCACATGGAAGTGTCAGAGGAAATCTGGATTCGAACCCGCATCACTCGGTCATGATATATTGAGGCAAATATAATTAGGTATTTCTTATTAAAATAACCTTCAGTTAATGAATTTGTAGAGTCGTTAATAATTAATAACTTTTCAATTTAAAAAATTAAAAAACATAAAACTGTAAGAAATTTGCTTACCTTCTTAATTCAATTCTCTTGTTAATAGCTTTTGGGCGTACCAGAGCATAATTTGTTTCACCATAATTTTATATTATACAAAATTTTATCTCAAGATTGCTAAATAAAAAAATGTTTGTTATGTCATTGAAATATATATTGAATATTTCTAAAATACAATATTAAATCAATAATATGTTCTTTAATCAATAATACCTAGATTTGTTCTCACATTAATATGACTTTTTTCTTTACAGCTTTAAAGAGGACATTGCCAAGTATGATTTGAAATTATATCTGACATAATATTATGATACTGAATTAGTATTATGGTTTTATATATTTTGCTTTTTTTCAGTAAATGAATATTCTTATAGAGCTTATGTTTTAATATTGTATGAGTAGAAAGAACTTTATTTCCTTTTTATTTTTCTAATTTAGATTTTTATTTTTGATGTAACGAAATAAATGTGTTATAACACCTGACTCAAGCTCTCTAAGAGCTTTAAAAGTTTAATTAAACTTGCTTTTCAATGACATACTTACTACGTTATAGCTTTAAGTATGTACGTCAAGTGACTCACGAATACTACTGACTTTCCTTCACATCATATCAATGAGTATATCGTAATTGGAAATATGTAAGCCTTGTTGTGAAGCTTTTTGAGCTTTTTTAAGCTTTTTTCCGCTCAAAAATGTTAAAAAAATATTCAAAGTCTTCGTTCGAGCCCTGTGTTTTTATAATATATTTTAATAACTGAACTATTCTTTATCTCCTAATGAGACCTTTACAAGCCTTATAAATTAAATCTTTAAAAAAAATGTCTGACTTACCTCAATAAATTTCAAAATTTACAAAAAATATTGCCAAGGTTTGATATATATATAAAATAAACATGTAAAAATGTTACAACATATTTACGATAAGATAAGCTCACGACATGTTTTCCGCGCAAATCTTTCTAAAGCCGACAAAATCCTCTAAATACGTGACTAAGAATATTTTTTCCATTTTTTACTATACATTAATAATTAATAATATTAATATATAATATTAATATTTTTCTACTGCTATCTATTCGATGTGGTTAAGAACTTATTACTAACACATGATAATTTTTATGCAGCTCCAAAGAGGATATTGCTAAGTAAGTTTTAGGACTAGAATGTAGAACATATTATAACATGTTTCTATAAAATAGATATTAAGGACGTTTTGTTTTAATTTGCGTTACTGAAATCGATTTTATTGGTATCAGTACTAATGAGTTTTGATTACACTTTGAAGCACTATACTTTATAACTTAATTTTTAAATTATTTCATTCAATTTATGCGATAAAACTTATAAATATAATTGATTTTCAATAGAAAACAAATAGTGTTTGTATGCTTGATTGGTTATAACCGCAATGATCAAGGACATCATGTTTTCTAAAGTTAAATGAATTAATTATAGCATAAAAAATATTTTTATTCAATCTCAATATGCCACAATCTAAAACAGCAGTATTAATAACTTCTAATCTTTTCAAAGTTAACATATAATAAGTTTTTTCTCAATTTTGTACTCATAATATTTAAATTTACAAAATATTTTAAAATTAAAACTATAATGATATGCATTTTATTAAATGTTAATTTTAAAACTTTATTCATTCTAATTAATTACTGTTTAAATATGACTGTTTGATTTATAGTGACAAACGCGCACTCGACTTGGGTCTCAACCGTGGCTACTCCGGGGCTCTGCAGGCCAAGCATCTTATGGGACTCGCTGCCGCCAACTTCGCCGGTGGACCCGGAAGGAGGCGACGCGACACCCATTAAAATACTTAAACTAGTCTACAGATACCTTTTACTCTAAATATGCTTGTTAAAATCCGTCTTAGTCTCATCGGCCTAGACCTTAGTATTTTGCAAATCCTTTAGAATTCTAGTCATAGTTAATGAGTTGATCTCGTTTGTTATTCGCTTAATTTCAAATTCCATTCTAACAGTATTTCTCTATCAGTATTAGAACTTTCAAATTAACTTTAAATTTTTCTTAGAACTACTTAGGTCAGAATCAGATGTAGTTTAGATGACATGTTACTGTAGCGACTCTACATTTCCTAATGTGAAAATTTATTCTAGTCTTATTTAAGTACCTCCTGTCTAGATATATTGTTAATAATAAATATAATATATACATATTAAAATTTACTTTATTTGCTTTACTCTTCTTAGATTTAGAATGTCTTATAATTTAAAATAAAGTCAAAAATATCAAAGAGCAAGTACAAAAAGTATAAAGTTTTTTAATCTCCTTAACTCTACTAATTTTTATTATTACGACACATTATTTAAATAAATTATTTTTAACAAAAAAACTAAAACCGACTTCCAAACTTAATAAATCTAAACTAAAAAGTAGAAAATAATAATTTTAAGGACTTTGTTAATTTTGGAGTCGGTGCCAGCCAGGTATTTTGATTATGTTTACAAATTGATAGATTAATCAAATATGCTTTGGCTGGCACCGACTTCAAAATTAACAAAGTCCTTAAAAGTATTATTTTCTACTTTTTAGTTTAGATTTATTAAGTTTGGAAGTCGGTTTTTGTTTTTTTGTTAAAAATAATTTATTTTTAAATTTTTAGCGGAAAGTAGATATTGTATTGTGTTAATGACTATAAAAATTTACCTTCTATTATGAGGTAAACCTAATAGCCTGAAAGTATACAACAATCAGTCCATAATTGCGTATTATATTGAAAGAATTTTCTTTAAACTGATAACCGTTGAGGAGTTGTACCTTCCATCATCAGTTACGGTACGTGACTCAAATATCCATATAGCCTATAAAAGATTCGGCCGAGCATCGTTAATTTGCTCCTAAGAATTGAAGAGTTCCGATACTTTGTCATGGATCCCATCATCAGAACCTTACAAAACTCTCATCAAACTACCCTTGAAGTATATCCTTTCCATTAAAAAAAGAATCATCGAAATCGGTTGGCGTGATGTTGAGTTTTTCGTCCATTTGTCGCGCAAATACTTAATGCAAAGTTAAGACTTTTATGGTTTTCTTATGGATGCCATGGTCATAACTAGAAAATATTAAAATGGGACCACATGGGAAGCACTACCTTTCAAATAAAAAAAGAATCATCAAAATCAGTTCACCCAGTTCAAAGTTATGAGCTAACAAACATTTAAAAAAAAAAAAAAAAAAAACAGACGAATTGATAACCAAAAGAAAAGCAAAAATTAATAACATACATTTTCAAGTAAAAATATTATAAATACACCGAAAGTACGAAATATTCAGATATCAGAATTCCATTAGTTCAATTATGAATTAAATTTAATTATTTGGGTAACTCAAAATTATCTTAGTTATTATAAGGACTGAATATTTAAAAAAATCGTAACTGTTATTTGTAATATTAAATTTGCAAGGAAAAGTACCTACTTAATATATTAGAGCAATTAAAATACAATTAACGAAACATATAATATTAACATAAGTGTGATTTAGCTTTTCATACAGTCTTATTTACCAAATTTATTTTTAAGTTTAATCATCTTATTTTTATTACCTTATAAAAAAGTACGCGTACATTGACATTAAGAAGCTAAAATTGATACATAGCTATTATTAAGGCCTGATTGTATTTAAAGATACAAGGACACTCTACTTTTTATCATACAAGCCAAAGATTACAATTTAGAAGAAATAATTTCAATAATACCAATATTTTATTTTTCCATATAAAGTACTTTCCTTAAGTATTGACTTATGTTAAGTATGCGCATGTACGCATAATCTTAATTCAAACATCTCGACACGTTCTTCTGAAAGATCTAAATTGCTGATTAGACTCATAAGCTTATATATAAACATGTATATGTACATTATAGAAACTTTCACCGTTCAATAAGGCGTTATTGCTAAATACAGAAATATCAGATTTTTGTATATTTTTATGCGAAGAGAATTTGGTATGTAGGTACTAATAACTAAGTACTCAGGTTAAAATCTTTAAGGTGAAAATTATACTATCTCGCAGATTTTTGAGGTCTACTATAAGTACCTTAGAAGTAACATTTATCTAGTAGTTTTATCATGTTTATACACATTTTCAAGAGTGGAGACCACGTTTAGTCAAACATAGTGTTAAGTGTATGACGCCCTGCAGCACGATGAACAGATGACCTAAGGAAAATGGCGGGCAGCGGATGGATGCGGATTGCGGACTGCCCATATTCGGGATAGTAGGCATTCATTAGGGGAGTACTTTAGGCCATCGTTCAGCGGTGGACGGCCATAGGCTAATGATTATGATTTATGATACACATTTTACTTACATTATGTGACATCAACTCTATCCTAATACTTAATATATTAATACTGAAAAAACCATGTTCAAGAGGACTACAGTGTTTCTAGTCAATTTAGAATCATTTTAAAACGAAAAAATATAAATTAAACTAACAACTACTACTCTACTAGTCAAGCCGAAGTCGCGAGTTCTCCTAATTGTACATATAAACCTTCATTTTAAATCACTCTATCTATTAAAAAAACCGCATCAAAATCTGTTGCGTAGTTTTATAGATCTAAGTATACATAGGGAAAGAGAGACAGCGGGAAGCGATTTTGTTTTATATTTACTATGTAGTGATAAAGTATTAACGTATTACCTACCTAACATAAGCATAGTAAAATTTCGAGAGATTAAAGAGAGCAAGTAAATATAGCATACTCGTAATTAAGAATTGAGATTGTAATTCGAATTAAAGATTGAGAGCAGATATTTAATATTTATAGGCGCAAGTGATATCTTCATACGGGTCCTTTATATAGAGTTGATCTTTTTTTTCATATATTAAGTCAACTCGCAAACAAAAAAGCTTGAACTGTAACAAAAAATATAACAAGTTGTTGATACAATTTATACGCGTCATATCAAAAGTTGGTATATAATTGTCTATACGGCATTCTGAATTTCTACATTTAGCTTGAGTTAATGCCACCTATTGGACAATCGGCAAACGTGATGACAGCGCCATCTATGATAATAATTATGAACTATTTAAACAACATTTTGTTAAACAACTATGTAGCCTGATGTTAATTTAGTTTTCTCTAAGCAAACTAGATGGCACTTACAATTTTTATTGATGGCTTCTTTACATTACAATTTTATTATTATTTAAAACAGTCTTAAATTTGCTTTTTTTTTAAATATTAAATAAATAATAAATACTTTTCAGTAACTTATATCTTTAAAAAAATACTTATGCATATTATTAAATGAATAATTTATAATATATTATGTCTGACATGCTTATTGTATCACGAATATGAAGCAGATTTTTATTATTTACATGTGATAGACGAACTCTATTATGAAATCTTTTTTATTCAATGCATATATTTCTTATATAATAATCTTATTCGTTACATCTGATACCATCCCGTATGGTCTAGTGGCTAGGATACCTGGCTTTCACCCAGGAGGCTCGGGTTCGATTCCCGGTACGGGAAACCTTTTGTACAAAATTGTTTTTTATTATTATTATTTAATTCTTTAATAATTATTATATGAGTGATTATTTCGTTCTCATGAAGAGCCCAATTATTTTTATCATTTACAAAACTGTGCTACGGTCTTTCGATTCGATGCCTTTGATCTGAAAATATATATTATACTTCGTAATAAATACAATGTATAAATATAGTATATTTAACTTACCTACCGATTTAAAAAAGCAGTAGAACATTAAATTTATTATAATACTAGCGGACCCGACAGACGTTGTCCTGTCCGCATGCGCAAAACAACGTTGCCTAGCAACGACTTGTTTATAATTGGATATTTCATTTATTGTGTAAATGTATAAATAGCTAATTAATTCAAAAAATACATGTTGTAGTGGACCGAATTGTGAATCTAAACCATTCTCGAATGCACTCGAACACGCACAAACAATTTCATCAAAATCGGTCCAGTCGTTTTTTTTTTTTTTTTATGGGACAAAGGGGGCAAACGGGCAGGAGGCTCACCCGATGGAAAGTGATCACCGCCGCCCATGGACATCTGCAACACCACAGGAGGAGTTCAGTCACATACACACGCACACAAGAAATATATATATTAAGATAATGTTTATTACTTATTAATATTAATATTTATTGTTTTAACTCCTTTGTAAAATCTAAGCACGAAAGCGCTAGCTTAATAGTTAATACAAAACAAACATAGAGTCCCAACTAAATTAAAACGATATCAAAGTTGAATGAGGATCCGTAACGTTTTTAGCTGAGAATGCAGATTTATAGAACTGTGGAATCCTTAACGTACAGTGCAAAAATTTTTGTTCTACGACAAAAATTGACGAAGTTATGAGGAAATTACTAGCGAAGTTACTGCGCGACTGCCGCTGTAGCTGTGACGTCATAGTGACGGTCGCCGCTAGTTAGCCGTTGGGAACGATAAGGCGCGCAGTGTTTTAGTGACTTTGAAACTAATTAAGTGTCCGATTTGTATATAATTTAACTTTCTTAACTGTGTATAAATATTTGTCAGTACCGAAATATACAAACACTTCATTAAAAACGCTAGAAAAACTATTTTTTTTACGTACCGAAAGGCTCAAAACTTCGTAGTAAATGGTTTTCCGTTATAACGCTCCACCAGGTCAGGCTACAAGACATTGATGTGAAGATCATTTTGTTGTACTTACCTACATAACTAAACACATTAAATGATAGGTATAGTTTTGTAGGTACTTAACTCAAGTAAATAGTTGATATAAGTTGGTACCTATTATTACGTGTAGTGTAAGATGGCCCGGCAGTTCTGCCGAAGCAAACCAAGACACAACACAGTCAAGAGATTGCTATGCGCGTTTCTTCGCGTCACGCCTAGTCGGATTGCCGGACGCTACTGAGCGCACGTTTTGACCTTTTTTTGTATCGCTGAGGAAACCCTCATATGGTCCTGTCGGTTCGTCAACTTGGTTCGCCGCAGTGTCAGGATGCCATGTGCCGCCGGAGTCCCCAAAGTCTTCCTCCCATGGCCAGAGCAGAGCCTCGTCAGCGAGGCGCCTGATATGAGCGATGCCCTCCCCCACTGAACGATTCCTACGCGCACGCGCACTCGCCCGAATTTGAAAAACCTCGGCGAGCATGGAGTTTTGCACAGAACTGGGAGAAGTGGACACGGAACGTTCAGTGACGTATGAACTCAAGTCTCCACAATAATCCTTCCCTGGACGCACAGGTAGACGTTGCGGGGTGGTCCCTTGTGTGGTCCGTGGAAGAGGAGGGCCTCTGTTTTCTTCCTTTCGTTGGAAATGGAGACCCTCAGGCCCAGCATTCCGATCCGATCGACAACTTATTGGTGCCGACTGGGCCAAGCCCGGGAAGAAATAGACACCACAGGAGCCAGTCATAGCTGAGATTCCTGAGGATCGGACCTAGAATTGCTCCATGTGGAACGCCAACCACACTGTTGATCCCCTTTCACACGATCCAACACCCTAACCTGGCCTTTTTAACTG
Organism: Boloria euphrosyne; assembly: GCA_951802675.2. Lineage (NCBI taxonomy): Eukaryota > Metazoa > Arthropoda > Insecta > Lepidoptera > Nymphalidae > Boloria > Boloria euphrosyne. Next base: position 3,526,164 of record OX637879.1, on the reverse strand, counting down.
GTGGGCCCTAAATAAGCAGCTGTCACTATGTTAAATGATATGAGATATATAAGAAATGTTAAAATTTAGTCCTTCCATATTTTTTTTTATGTTTCTGTTTTTATTTTAGTCCGAATTTAAAGCATTTTAGGCACTCTTCAAGATCTTCAAAATTACTTGCCTTGATTTTAAATTTTATATCTGATGAATATAGATGTAACGCATTTTACTAAATAGTTTAAAGACAATTTTTGTGGGACATTTAATATTCTACAGGTTTTAAATCAAAGTTTTTATCGTATCTACAGTCGTTTCTTTAATAAGTAAATATGTTAATTTTTGTAAAAATCGTAAAAAAATGGTATACTAATCTATACATATTATAAAACAAAGTCCTCCACCGCGTCTGTCTGCCTATCTGTCTGTCTGTTCGCGATAAACTCAAAAACTACTGCACCGATTTTCATGCAGTTTTCATCAATGGATAGAATAACTCTCCAGGGCGGTTTTCGTATATAATTTGTCAAGTTTTTGTATACATTGACTAAAATATAATAATATCTGTTGGAGGTGTCGGAAAAAAATAAGCCGTCTGGAAGCTTTCAACGAAAACGCTGCCTAAACCCTTTGAGATATAACATAATGATGTATGGTGGAATTGTGTAACTTATATAGGTCTACAAAAAAGTCCGCGATGGCATATTTCTATCTCTTAAGGATAACATACTATATCCATTTTAATAGTAAAAAATGGGCAATTATAAAGCGGTAATTGGAAAGCTATTTACACAAATACGGTATTAATTCTTATCATTTGAAATAAGTTAGAGGCTTTAAGCATTTCATGCACATTATTTTACTCTTTCACACCATTTAATTTAAACGAATATCTTAGGAGTAATCGCAAAAAAATACAGGAGTAATCGCAAATATATACCGGCTGTGTTAGTTCCGTCATCGTGACGTCACACGACCCGCGTTGCCGGAAAAACTGCGCAATGTTTATTACTTAATATCTTCGTAAGTTATGGTCCGATTTAGATAATTCAAAAAGATATATCATTCTTATGTCAAAATAAATAACGTGCATACTAGTTCTATGTAATTTGCTATAACTGTACTGATCCTCATTGTACTCAGTCTAAAGTAGTATTATGTTATCTGTGGTCTAAAGTTTCAATTAAGACCAATTTGTGTTATCTTCGGTCTCCCAAATGTATACGTATACTGTTGGCAAATTTTTTATTGAGCTTCTAAATTAATTCTTAGCCAACCTTAAAAGAAGAAAAACACAATCGAAGGAACTTCGATTGTGTTTTTAAAGTTTGTTGCCTCAGAACTCCGTCATTTATTTATCAGTTTTAAATAATATTATTTTTTTGTTCGAAAATGTGCACTTTCAGTTTGGTATATCAATTTGAAAATAAAGTAGTTAATACGGGAGATTGATTTTTCAACTACTGAATTTTTATTTTTTACAAGGTTTGATAAAAAATATACAAGATGAAAATTGCTGCTAAGTTTCCTGTGATACAGCATGTTTTCTAATTAATTATAGTATTTGTGTTTTTAATAATTAATTGTAAAAGGGTAATTTTTAACATAACCCTGTTAAATCAAGTGGTGGCGGTTATACCAATACCACCGAAAATAGCATTCCCAAAGAGGGTTAACGTCAGGCAGGCGGCCGGTTGTAAAACTTCTTGCCAAACCAATAAAAAAAAAATGCCGACCCCACATAGCGTGGGATAAAGGCGGGAAGAAGAAGAAGAATTTTTATTTTTGCCCATGTATAAGTTCGTAAGTCATCGAAATCGGACTGCACTGTACAGCAGTCCGATATCGACGGATGTTTGTTTATTCGATACGGTATGGAGGCATACCTTGAAAATACCTGACTAAGTATCTATCGTACGAGAAAACTACTAAGCAGTTATTTTTAACTCATTTGCGTTTTTTGAAGGCTGGTATTTTTTTTATTTTTTACCGCTAAAGCTTCAGCTTCAAAGAAAGGGCACAACTGTCTATCATTATTACAACATAATTTCTTTTAAATTATCTATTTTTAGAAATGGCTTTTTGTCTAAAGGTCAAGAAAGATTATTTAAAAAAATTACACTTTGATATTAATTATTACCAACTTGATATCCATACTAATATTATAAATGCGAAAGTAACTCTGTCTTTCTGTCTGTCTGTCTGTCTGTCTGTTACCTTTTCACGCCTAAACCACCCAACCGATTTTGCTGAAATTTGGTATGTAGATAGTTTGCATTCATGAGAAGGACATAGGCATATTATTTTTTGGAAATTCATCCCCTAAAAGGGTTAAAAGGGGTGGCAAAGTTTGTATGAGAAAAATATTTTTATTGCACATTTTTGCATGAAACTTTGAATTAATGCTTTTTAGTACAAATGATGAAACACGTATTTCAGGGTTTTTCGAAATTCACCCCCATTGGGGGTTAAAGGGGGTGGCTAAGTTTGTATGGGAAATTTAATTCTATTGAAATATTTTGCGTGACACTGATTTCAGATGCTCTGCAATACAAATTATGAGATACATATCTAAGCGTTTTTTGAAAATCAACCCCTATGGGGGTTAACGGGGGTGGCACAAGTAACAGTATATAAGCAAAAATGTTTATTTTATTCACTCTTAGCGCGAGCGAAGCCGCGGGCACCGCTAGTTTTCTATATTTTAATGCATAACAGAATTACGTACAAATATACAAAACAAAAAAATAACTAGTGTGTAATTTAATTAAGGATTATCCCTGCATAGTTACAATTGAAGCACGACTACAACTTTTTTAAATAAATGATGTGAAAATTTAAATAAATGATAATGAAAAAGATAGATTATTAACATATAATAATTTGCTTCTCATAATATTCAGATTAAATTTAATCCGCCAGCTATTAAATATTAAAAGGTTTAATTTGCGCGTTACAAAATTCATTGAAAAGTTAAAATAAGTATACAGTAACGCTATTCCAAATAACCGATAAATCGGCGAACATATTTCACTTATAATTTATTCCGAAATATTGACCTAATGTTACTTAAATACAAATATGAAGCAAAAATAAACAGAATACTATGAATATGAAAATTTTAAAATTAATACACTTGATAAAACCCAACTATATAAAATTAATAACTGATAGCATTCATTTACCTACTTATTATAGATACGTAATCAAATAATTCTTACAGCTTACATAAAACACAGAAATTAGCATTCATGTAATATAAGAAACCGATCACCGAAAGTATGAGAATAGTTGAAGTATTTATCACGCACCTACCGACAGCGACTTACTAATCGACTAGTAGATTAACAGAGGCAAAACTGCGTAGGCGTCTTTCCTTACCTGTATGGGCGTGTATGTATCTTTAAAATGCTGGAAAATTGGGGTCCAGTCTTTTATTATTCATGTGGAACAAGAGCCCGCATCGTTGAAGCTTAATTGTTTAAAATTAGTATGTTAAATGGAAATATAAATAGTTACAAAGAGTTAAAGAATATTCAATGAGAATCCTTAAATTACTTATTTAAATACATATATGATGTATTTTATACATGTGAAATATAATAAATAAAGGGGGGTAGTGTTAGTCCAGTGGTAACGCGCTAGATTGTGAAGCCGATTAAAGTTATAGTAAAATCATGTGCTGTGCATGTGAAGTCCACCAACCTGCACTTGTCCAACGTGGTGGACTAAGGCTCTAAGCCCTGATCCTCCTTTTATTAAAGGGAGGACCGTGAATAGCAGTAAGACGTTAAAAAAGGCTGAATACACATCTATTACCCGCTTTTATCTATAGAAATGCACTTTCACTTTCTGTCTTGCAATGATATTCCTATATATTTCTAATATTGATAGCAACTGAACCTCGACCTCTCTTAAAAATAATGTATTTGGTAATTATAAATTAGTTCTGGGCCGCCCAAGCTTCGCTAGGCAAAAGCGTTCGTTTAGTAAGTTATCGTCCATTATGGACAATGGAAATACAACAAATTGTTTTTTTTCCTAAAACATTCATGTTTCAAAGAACTTAATAAAAAAATAATCCAATTCGTGAGAACCGTTTCCGAGATACACAAAACAAATACACTTATATCTAAGTATATCTCCTTTTTTGCAACATATTCTCCTTTTTCCCAACAGTGTAGTTTAATGCGTCTGCTACGAGAAGTGCTCACTTTTATAAATGTACGGTCTATAGTGAACTAGAGTAGTGTTCTTAAGTACCGAATGTGTTTTACGACCCCGACTTGTGCGAGCAGCTTTGCTTTTTATTAAAGTTGTTTTATATGGAATAAAATTTTGCGACTAAAATACAATAATTTGATAATGATGTAAAAAAAGTCTGTCTATATTCGGCAGACCTTAAAAATTCATTATTTTTTTCCCAGCCATATTTTCATGTATATAGTAATTGCAAATCGATTTTCATGATATTTTTATATCAAACTTACAGCTCTGTCTTCATCATATACATTTCAATAGAGCTCCAAAAAGACTAGAACTATTATTAAAGGTGACTTTAAGGTGTTAAGTCGTCTTTTTAAACTAACATGAACAATAAAAATATAAAATAAACTTAGTAATAAAGGATTGTATATCTACATATTATCATGTAACCCCATGAAATAAGAAAAATTAGTGAAACACTAAAAAACTCGTTAAACCAATACATTAATGTTGTTTAATTATAAAAGTTTATAATAAGATAGGATCTTGTATTTATAATTTGATTATTACCAATGTACGCATATAAAAGAATAATGTAATTTTTTATACTAAAATAGAAATTCAGAGAGTCCGATTTGCTAAAGTACCTAAATCCAAATAATAACACTTATATTTATTGTGAAAATGTAATCCACCAGGTGGCTGTATTATGGTTTAAAAGATTAGTAAGTATATATTATAATTATATAAGTTTACTAATCTTTTAAACCATAATACAGCTAGTTTGGCTCCGTTGGTAGTGACCCTTCTTTCTGCGCCAGCGGTCGCGGGTTCGAGTCCCGCTGGGGGCATTTATTTGCTAATCACGAATGCTTATACTCCAGTCATGGGTGTTTATATTTATAATTTGTATGTATTTAAAAATTTATATGTGTAGTATATCAACTGTCTGGTATCCGCAACACAAGCTCGTTAAGGCGCAGATAAACGACTTTTAATGATTTTATATTGAACATCACGTCTAAACTTCTAGTCTTATTTCTTTGAAAAAAATATATGTTATACTAGACAATTTTATTCATAATTTGATATGTGGAAATGTGAAATTATATTTTAATAACATAGTGTAATTAATTTGTAAAGTAATGTCTAACGCGGACAAAAAAACGACAATCACGCAAAAACTATGGGGCGTATTTACATGAAACTTTAATCATATAAAATACAATTTAATGACCCATATTTTAGTATACGGTTTTTATTTGTATTGTGTTTGATAAATCAAGGTGGGTTGTTTTTTCGAATAATCTTGGTGCGCGTTGAAGCGGGCGACGGGCGGCAATGTATGCTCAAGGGCGCGGGCAGTTAATGTCGCCTTAAGTAGCTTACTGCGGAACTAGATGGCGCTGTTGTAGTAATCATCATCTGTGAAAAGATACAGCCCTTTAAAGGTTCAGACTTAGGAACGACTCGGTAAGATTAGTAAACTGAACGTATTTGTCATTATATAAAATATGTTAATCCTAATTTAGTAATATACTAAAACTAGCGCCTCACCCACGCTTCGCTCGGGTTTGTCCCTAGGTGCTCCCTACTAAATTGAATGTTTATTGCACAAAAACTGAAGGACTTTCATACAAACATGCGAGAGTCCTTAGGTACCCTTAAACCGGCCCTGTCACAAAATCCGTTCTTAGCGGACGTCTCGTAACTACAAACTACCTCCCTGCCAAATTTCTTTCATCTTTCATACTTTTACGTCAATTGGTTTTCCATATTTCGTGATGAGTGACCTTTTGCTTTTATATATTTAGATTCATATAAAATAATATTAAAATTGAAGTTCTTCATCTGCACTTACTTATTTAGTACCAATACTGTCGTTTGTAGGTTACCATGAGTCCAAAAATTATACATTTAAAATGCCTTAAAACATAACTTTTACTTCTTATTTTTATATAAGCTTTATCCTAGTCACTTATTATTATATACTACTTGGTGAGATTTGAATACTGTAATGTTACAGCCAGTTCCTGCTTGTAGAAGCTTCCAAACAAAAAGTATTTTCGCAAGAAGAAATTATCTTCTACATTGATCTAGAGAAAAGTTCTAAATCATACTTATTTTCGAATACCTCTTACTCGCATTCGCAAATATACGTATTGACGTACTATTTTTAGACGTTAGATTAGCCGAGCTTGGTTGCATTCGATCCCAGTTTTTCATTCGGGCTCACTCATATGAAAATAATGACCTCAATTGCTTGTATTTTACATCGCGCATCTATTCAATCCTTTCATTGGATCTGTAATGGTATGGTATAATTGGTAATTCATACTTTACTAGTATTATAAACTAATGACTTACCCTCGTTTCGCTCGAGTTCGGTCCTAGATACGTAATAACAATTGGTAAAGTTTTCTTAGAGATGCGATAATTCCCTATATTAAAAAGTGTATGTGTTTCCCGAAATTATTAGCTACTAGCGACTCACCCTCGCTTCGCTCGGGTTCGTCCCCAGGTGTAACCTCTTAAGTATAGTTTAAGAGATTTTTCCCGCTTTTCTGTTGAAATTTGCTATAAACCTCACGGAGCCTGAGACCTTTCCAACGAATGCAAAACCGTGGAAATCGGTTCGTGCGTTCTGGAGTTATAGCGTCAGGAAGGAAAACCCGACTTATTTTTATATAGTAGATTATCAAAGGAAATTTCATCAAAATCTGACTAGTGTTTTTCTCTTGAGGCGGTTACAGAGAAGCAGAAAAAAAATAAAACAGATAAATTATACAAAAAAGGGGTTGGCAAATTTTACTTCCTGATCCGTCCACCCGTCTCAGCCGCGCTTATCATGAGCGTAAAGGTGCCGCGGGGGCCAAAACATGTATTAGAACATATTTATATTCACTTTTAAGTTATGAATTTAAATAAATAAAATGTTTATCAACAGAAAGCAGTGGAAGTCCAATAGTGTACTAAGAGTACGATTGGAACACAAAGTGAAGCGAGTTCAAAACCTTAACACGTCAGATATTTTATGCGAGTAATTTTTTATACCTACCTAGGGCTAATTTTTTGCAACGAAAGCCAAGGTAGGTAACTTGCCTTCCGTGGCAGTAAAATCTCTTCGTATGCTCAACGTGACAGAACCTAACAAGTAAAATGCTAAGTTACACCTTCATAATATTTTAATAAAAAACAATAAAGGATAACATCTGATCGTTTTAACGGAGTTGCCCGACAAGTAAATTGGTAATCAGTTTGGAAATCAGCTTAACGAGTATTTACTATGCATCATTATAACAAAACGGTTTCGATATTGTTTATTTTCATACATCCTATACTTAACTTTATTCAATTATTTAAAAAAGTATTCCTCATATACTCGTACAAACAAACATGAAGTGACTGTAGTGCAAAATATATTTTTTTGTATAACTTTTATAAATAATTTTAGGGATTCATGTGGATAATCTATGAAATATGTTTAATATGTAGACTGTATAAAAACTATATGTTTACAAAAATAAAGCCAGACCACCTATTAGGAGTAAAAATAAAATCTATTCATGAGTTTGCAGGCAACGTTCCAGCAGAGTGGACAGAGTGTTTCCAAAACAACGGGCATGGAACAACCCATCGTTTATAGATCGCTATTTGCATAATATGACGCCGTGCTTTAAACTACCCTTATAATGTTTTGACTCGGGTTACATTTTAAAAATCTTAGTGAATCTGCCCCTCATACATTAATATCACAAACCATTAAACATATGTATTATAGATAAAGACCTCTATTACTTATTGCCCGGATATACCCGGATAACAATGGGAATTATATGTTATATATTGAATATATAAATATTTATATTCGAAATACATAAAAAAATCCGAAGAAACTTTTTTTACAATCTTATTACTGTATATATATACTGAAATTGTATTCCGTCTTTCTAAATAAACTCAAAATTAGGTCAATCAGGAAAAGTAAGATTATGGCGTCACTACACGCGCAAGTACGGAACAACAAAGAAGGACGAGGATGAGGCTTCTGGCCCTAGTTCTTCGAGTGGGGAGTCCGAGGCATAACAGAACATGATGCCGGACAAACAAAGAGAAATATGGAAAACGTAATATTCGGATTCGGATTGCGAGAATGTTGACCATTTTGTTTATGAAGTTAAAATAAATATTTCTAACAAAACATTAAGTAATTATACAAAAATATTAATGATGAATAAAACAATCTTGCCTTAGATATTTTTTCGTGTTAAGAGTCAATGCTAAATCAATTCGACTATCCCATTACTGCGTCTCAGAAACATTCACATTTAAAACATTAGGTAGGTACTACTTAATCGTACAAATACAAAAATTGACCTAAAATTGACTTACGCCTGCACTCATAGACACTTAGTGAACCATTAAGTCGTTCTTTAGAATGGAGATTCTGGTTCATTAAGTGACTATGAGTGCGGTGGTTACACAATTATATTATGAAGGATGCATATTCTAATTAGGTACTACTCTAATAGCAATAACTAATGTTAGTACATTCTGAGAGATAGGTTTCCTGAATTATTCAGTAGAATTTAGACAGTTTCTACTATAAAAATTAAAAAAAAACAATATACTTATAACAATATCATATTTTTTCAAATCAGGCCTAAAAAAGGTCGAAAATATTACGAACTTTGATTATATATCAAAGATTACGAAGATCTTTATTACTTATTTTACTTATAAAAACTAACATAGGTACTTAAGGTCAAAAATAACAAATCCCAAGATCAGCAATATAACGCTCTGCCTACAAAACTTTCCAAGTTAAACAATTCTGTAATAAAATAAAAGGTCAACCACTTAGATAATAAATATTGTTAGTGCCTGTGACAAATCTTTATGTTCAACCAATTTAAAAAAATGAGAATGTTTAACATGGTATTTTATTTTTATTTTATTTCGGGGCACAAATTAAGAAAAGAAAAATATACATATTTACTAATTAGGTTTCCAAAATCAGGAATAACGTAGACATCAATTGGTAATAAAAACAAACAAACAAAATTAAAATAACGTATATAATATAATAATACTAGTCTTTCCCGCGTCTTGCACGCGGTGATCATAATTTTGTTCCAGAGTTATTTTAAAACTTTAATATCTCGTAAGATATTCATTAAAATCAATTGAAGAGCAATTTTGATCAAATTTAATTTGGTTATTAAACCATGAAAAAGGTTATAGCGAGTCAACCTTAAAAGATAGACATATGCTATCGCTGACTTTTTTGTAAACTTTTAAAGGGGAACAATTCCGTTATACATGATTATTGCATAACTTTAACTGTTTACGCAGCGTAAGCAAGGGAATCTCTAAAAAAGGAATATTTTTCTCCCGTTTTTGCAAAATTTTTTTATGTTTTGCTCCTATTGGTCATAGCATGATGTAAGTAATATAGCCTATAGCCTTCCTCGATGAACGGACTATCCAACACAAAAAGAATTATTCAATTCGGACAAATATTTCCTGAGATTAGCGCGTTCATCCAAACAAACAAACAAACTCTTCAGCTTTATAATATTATTATAGTATAGATAGTCTAGATTAAAGGAAGTTGAAATGAAAAAATAAGATTATTAAAATTATTATTCTTTTAATAAGCAACTCTCTTTTCCTGTGGCCTCGCGGGCGCGCATGCTACAAACATGTTTAGTAAATAAAATGCATAATATTTTTAGCCATATACATTTAAACTAATTAATCAAAATGTATGGATTAACAAAAGTAGGTACTTCATCTGTCTTGGGGTTACCTTTTCTGTATAAAATTTCTTTATGTTATAAAATTACAATGCTGTAGACATAAAAAAATTAACAATATGTATGTATAATTGTATGATTAAAATTGAATATTTTACCCAAATAAGTTTAAAAAAATATGTATCATAATATCAGACTTACCTACGATAAATACGATAATGTTCCTTTATCTTAACAGCACTATCTACGGGATTCAATCACTCGTAAGACAACCATCCAGGTGACACTAACTGCCAGTTTCAATAACTCTATCTACCGATGACTGGTAGTTACTTTCATACGATTTTGACAGGTTGTAACTTTTAATGTGTCAAACCCTCACTTCCCTACTCCGGGTTGTTACTGAGGCTTACAAAACAGAAACACTCAATAACTAAACTTGGCTCCGGGTTTGCGATCGCACATGCTAGGCAGTAGGCGAGTAGGTACAATTTATCCATCAAAATCGGCAAAGTCATTTAAGTAGAAAAAAAAAGAACAGACACACACGGCAGTTTTATTATACTCGTAAAACTAGTATACATTTTTTTTCATCATGTGAGACAAAATATTTTAAAAAATTAATCATTACCTCTTCTACAAAACGCGGTCAACGCGTACCCATTTCATAATATTATAGTAGAAATAATAATAATAATACTGAGCACTTTATTGCACACCACACAAGAAATACATAATATAAAATAAATAAATAAAATAATATAAAGAAGTGATGCACAGCAGGCGGCCTTACACAGTTAGTACACCTATCGATACATCATACACTTATACATACAATATACATACATATAAACAAATTTTTACAATTAGATTTTACTTTAAACCCAAACAAATTATTATATAAAATTATACATTTTTTATTATTATATAAACATATTATTATACAAACATTATCGTTACAAGGTTGAAGTCTTGAACGCATTTTCTAGGACTTAAGTTGACTGATATTAATAAATAAGTATAAAAATTTAAATATAGCAGAAAATATTATTGTAATAAGTAAAATTTAAATATTTACTCATAAAACAAACGATAAGCCTATTCATGATTTGCATAGGCTTTTCATCTTCATTTCCATGATTTTAAAAGAATTCCGTTGCGAAACTTAAACGCATTGAACTTTAGTAAAACTCTTATGTACTTTTTAATGCCCAACCGTCAATACTGGTGGAGGAGGCGTCTGAGGCATTTTCAAAGCGAGTTCAAGTCCTTCTGCTAATTTCTTCCCCACTATCGGATCAGATAAGGTAAACAAACGTAAAACCCTTCTACGTAACTTCGGAGAAATTGGTATTAATGAAGGTATAGTGTTATTAATAAGCCTTTGTCTTTGATCGCAATCTAGAATATGATTTAAGAAATAATTTGCAGGCTCTAAATCGACTACATTAGCTTGGAGAACTGAAAGTCTTTCCTTAGGCCGGCTTGGATCAACGTATGGCGTGGGTCCACTAAAAGAGTTTGGATAGTAGTTTGGTGCATCTTTCATATTATCTCTTACTGGAGGTACACCGTCACGATCATAAACGTTCCAATGTAATGGAACATTGACATCTTCTCTATTATGATTCACTCCTAAACGATACACTTGAGCCTCACGATACGACGACCGTCTACTTCTAAAAAGTGAATCAATAGGTCCAGGTATTCCTGGTACTAAATTATGTGGATTGAATGCGCTTAATTCTGCCACTCTAAAGAAATTATCAGGGTTTTTATCGAATATGAGGCGACCAACTTTCACCGTATGATACGTTCCTCTTTTCCAAATTCTGACAACATCAAAGGGATCATAATCAAGATGTTTTATTTCTTCAAGAGTTAGAACATCCATTTCTAATTCCCATGAAGGATAGGTTTTGTTCTCAATTGCATCGTATAGATCTCGATTGAAATAATCAGGGTCTCGTACTGAAATGTCTTGCGCTACATCGTCTGGTAGATTTTCCACACCTTGTTCTGTTCGAAAATTAAATCTTACAAAGTATCTGTCACCCTTTTTATTATTAATTTCAAATGTATGTACTGCAAATAAATCCATTTTTCTATATCCATTAGGTATACCAAAATCAGAAAATAGCCACAGAAATGTGTGAAATGTATCAACGACTCTAGTGATAAAATCCCAACGTGTAGTAAAATCAAAAAGATTGGTTTTAGGATTTTTCTTTACGGCATGACCAACATGGGGAAATACAAGTGGATCTTTATGTAAAAAGATCGGAAGATTAAGCATAAGTAAGTCGAGATTCCCTTCTTTGGTGAAAAATTTGGCAGCTAAAGCTTTTGTCTCCCTTGCGAGATCGGTGCCTCCTTTATTTTGGACAATAGTAGAAAAACGACCAACAACTGGTGTTTTCTTTCCAATGCCATTGAAAACATCCGCTTTTGTATACTTGGAAACATCATGCGTTACTATAAAATAACCTATGGCAGCAGTACCTTTAGCGTGTACTATACGTTCAGGTGTTCTTTCAGCATCGGCGTGTGTTAAAAGATCTATGTGGTAGGGGTTTGAAAATCCATCTGAATTCAATGTTATACTCTCCCGAATTTCTACTGGCCTTCCTGCACTTGTGGTTAGAACGCCAATAGGTATCTACAATATGAAATACGAAATAAATTCATGATGAAAAATATTTTTACAACTAAACTCAAACTTAAAAAATATACTATATCATGAACATGGTAAATTTATTTAAATTCGGTAAAATCGATAGCATGTCAAGTACCTACTAATAAATTACTTATATTATGGTACTGACCATTCACCCTCACTTCGCTCGGGTTCATCTCTAGGTTAAGTAGGTGGGTATGTTTTGATTTTGTTGAGCAGAATCCTAATTCTTTTTCTATATTTAAACATATTTTCAAAAATATTCTATCCAGCAATTTCGTTTACAATTCGTGTTTTAAGGTTAAGCATCGTTTATAAATACATATGTATTTAGAACAAATCTGTTATGTTAATATTACAAAGAGACACTTCTATTTTATTTATTTGTATAGTTTAATAAGTTATAACTTAGTTTTTGCTGTTAATATTCTTATGCATCTTTTAATTTAATTATTATTAAGAAGTACTTTCATCTTATGACATACCGGGTGTTCCTTTGCGAACTGGACAAGCTGTGCAGTAGCTGGTCCTGTTCTGTTTATATATTCATATAATTCGTGATCGATACACTCGATGTTTTTCACTATGAGTACAAATAAACAACACACGACGCGTATCATACTGAAAATGATTACTTACGTTCGAACTTTAAGGTTAGAACACTTTATATATACTGACGATGTTCTAAATAATATAATTGATAAAACAATTACTAGAGAAATCTACCAAGTGTTAGTGTAGTGTTAGTCGAATACGTAATATATTTAGCGTATATTTAGTGTAAATAGTATGTATATACGTTATAATCTATACATATAATAAATTTATAACTTAGCTGAATCTGTACATTTAATATTTAAATAGTTTGTTTGTTTTAATTTGACGACACGTTTGGCTCAGCTGGCGCAGAAAGTAGGGTCACTACTTTCTGCGCCAGCGGTCGCGGGTTCGAGTCCCGCTGGAGACATTCCTTTGTTGACCACGAATGTTTGTATTCCAGTCATGGGTGTTTATATTTATAATATGTATGTATTTGAAAATTTATATGTGTAGTATATCAACTATCTGGTATCCGTAACACAAGCCTCGTAGCTTACCAAGAAACTAGATGGCGCTGTTGTAATAATGTCCTGACACTTATTTATTTATTTATTTATAAATAGTCATTATTAACTATACAGAGGCCAACTCTATAGCTTTTAGGTCAATATATAGGATACTTTTTACTGCAGGAAAATATCTAATTTCTCAGAAATTTATACTTAACCCCAAAACGTACCTAGGAACGAGCCTGAGCGGAGCGTGGGCGAGTCGCTAGTCTATATATATAAAAATGAATCCCTATTTTCCTTGGTCCCGACATCACGCGTGAACGAGTGGACCGATTTCGCTCATTCTTTTTTAGTTGTGTTTGTTATTGTCAGGAGAAGGTTCTTATGAAAAAAAAAATAAGAAAGTTGTGCGGAAAATTAGAAAATTTTAAAAACTTTAAAAAATTAACGGCGTTTGACGTATCATGTTATGACCGTTACCATGGTGCGTGTACGGGTAATTCATATTATAATCAAGTCAAATATACAGCGGACGAACCCGAGCGAAGCGAGGGTGAGCCCCTAGCAGTAAATATAATAGTATGTTTAAATATACTAATTGAATATATTGAGAAGTTAAACCAGATAAACATATACTTGTGCAAAAAATGATTAAATGAAACAACACTAAAGTAATTAGTTACTCAGATCTACTATCATTCAAAGTTAAAGCTATCCTAGATATTGAAAATATTCATATGATGAGTTAATTGATTATTTTTCAAATGATTATTTTTATATCTGTTACACATAAAAAGAATTCCCCTTCATCTACCGTGTGTATTTTTATTTACGAAACTACTGAAAGTTAGATGCAGTTTTCACCGGTTAAAATTATTCTGATATATTGCCTACGCTAAATTAGGTCTTCCTTTGCTATCAAATCTTTTATTTTTACTATATTTATGTATACTAATCACAACTAAAAGTAAAATAATTATATATTCATTTTAATTCAGTAACAAGGTTTAATTTATAAGTATTTCTTCAAGATGCAGAAAATCAACTTTCCGGCCGCTGCACTGGTAAAGCGCCGACGTTTCAGACGCTCAATTTCATTCACTATGTTTAGAAAGTGTATCGAAAATATTATAGAGTGTAATTTGTAACAGTAAAACTGCTTATTCATTTGATTTCGATGAATTGAAATTTTAATCTGACAGAGGCGTTACCAATATTTATAACTAAGAAAAGTAAATGATAAAATAGTTGTAGTATAAAGCAAGCAAGGTAGATAAAAATTATAATATAAGGTATGCTTTTGTCTTAACAAACGACCGAGGCGTTGGCATTTTACCGACTATTCGTTTTAAAACATTATTTTGAAGCTTGTTCAATTTCAGAAGTAGGCCTGGGCGAAAGACGTAATGTACGTATCAAAGGACGACTAACATTGCTTATTGTATTGTTGTTGTCAGGAACTTCAATAACATGATCCAGACCAGGAAAAAAACCCACTCAAATACGATTATTATTCTTTAATAACCTTCGTAGAGCCAATATGAAAGGTAATAATAGAGGAAATTAATTGGAACATTCAAATAGTAACTAGTTACTTTGCCAAACGAACGAAACCTTGTGAAAATTAATATTTATATCCAGCTGCTACATATATACAGTACAGTATTAGAGTACAGTATTTCATGTAAAATATAGATACTTAAACAACAAATTTAATATAACAACATAAATATTATATTATGATATTAATTTAAGCTGTATAAAATACTAAATGTAAGTTTCTGACACATACAGAATGTTTTTTGCGTTCCACACGCTTCAGTCTCAGAATCTTTGTTAAGATATTTATAATAATGTCCTCCCGGCCGATTACGGCCACGGCGGCCAATCTCATTGAGACTAGCCAACGGCGCGGGACATATTATAGTGCACGAGTGTATGCGCAGACACAAGTGCACTCTCTGTTCCTTATCACTCTCATATTCCGGTGGGACGATTGCTCGACACGACCAGTGAGAGTTAAGGCGCAGGACCGACGGCTTTACGTGCTCTCCGAGGCACGGGGGTGAAACACCGCCAACTTCCCAACTCCGGGCTGTTACTGAGCCTTCGAAATAGACAGACTCAATAACTAAACTTGGCCCGACCCGGGACTCGAACCCAGGACCTCCCGGTGTGCGACCGTACATGCTAGCCACTACACCACCGAGGCAGTATAAGATATTTATATAATGTTCGTGACTCACTCTCGCTCCGCTCCAGTTCGTCCCTAAGTTGGTTTTAAAGTTATGCAAATTGAGAAATCTGCATTTCAGAGAAGAAATGAGATATTTTCCTATAAGAAAAAGTATCTTATATGTTGGATAGCCTGCTATTATTATGCCAAACATCACAACTGGTCTAATGGTTTTCTTATGATGCGATCACGGACATACAGTCAGACAGACGGACACAAATTCTAAAAACTATAGATTGGACCTCTGTATGAATAGTAATAACTTGAATAAAATATGATTTTTTATCTAAACATAGATTTTTATTATATTATGGTATCCTCTAACTTACCGGATGTTCTTTTGCAAATTCAGAAAGCTGTCTACTTGCAGAATCTGTGCCATTCATACATACATGTAAGTCATGATTACTGCAATATTATTCACTAAAATTGCAAAAAGATAATACATAATGCGCCTTCATTATAATGAAAAGGACGATTTTAATGCTTCTAACGCTTTATATAACCGACCATGTGCTATTTAATATTAATAATTAAAATAATTACAAGTGAAATCTGCTTAAAGTTGTATAAACAATAATCTTTTTTTATGATTAGGTAGAATACATTTAAAATAACATTCGTTACGCATCAGTAACGAATTTTATAGTCAACAAAAATTATAAAGTATTTAGAGCGATTTTTATTGTGATAGGTATTAATTAAATATGCGTTTATTGTCTTATTAATACTATCCATATTTGTCTTAGCAAGGTGTACTACTAATAGGATCACTTTATTGGACAATAAGTCTGTCTGTCTGACTCACTGTCAAGACCCTCTATCTCGAGAACGCGCGGAGGTATCGAGTTAAAATTAAAACCATATATTCAGGACTACAGTCCCTTGAAGCTGTGAAAAAATTAAACTTCTAAGTCAACGTAAACAAAGATACGCCCTTTATGCCACAAAAAAACCTATCTTTTGACACTCTATATAGTAGGTATCTATATAGTAGGTAGGTACTATGTAGATACTTTCCGTTGCCCTAGATTTGTATTTGGCAAGTAATAACATCTTATACAACAAAAACAAGGAAAATATGTAAAAACTACACATTTGTAATTATTTCCTCGATATTAGTATATAATCTATACTAATATCGAGGAAGGCTATATAATAACATCACGCAACGAGCAATAGGAGCGGAGTATCTTTGCAAAAAAATGAAAATATATTCCTTTTGAAAGCTATCGATGCTGTAAAAAGTTTAGCCATAACACATTCACTTATTACTAACATTATCGATTAGGTTCCCCAAACAACGGGTTAAAACTATATATGATATCAGCTGTCTTATTTTTTAGATCTAATCTGTTAAGCCATTACAGAAAAAAGAATTAGTCACGAACATACTAAGTATGCATTCACAATTCCACATAGTTAATTAACTTTAAAAATAAGTACACGGAAGGACTAAAACATAAAATAGGTTAAATTTAGTATAGTCCCTTACAATTAGGTTATGGTAATCAATATCATAGTGCCAAATAAATTTTGGATGCCGTCTAATATTACCTGTATACAAGGAGCATGAATAATTCGAAATATTAGAAAAAAATAATAAAAAAGTAAAGATTATTTTAAGAACCTTTATAAAAATTAAGGATTTGGAAAGAGATGTTTAAAATTAGCGTATCCAATGAAGTTAATCCTTAATATGTGATAATTTTAATAGAAGCTCAAAGAGTCTTAGCACTAAGATTTTGTAGTTACGCCATGGACGTCAATGAAAGAATCTTTAGAAGGCAAAAATATTTAATTTCTTACTAATTATTAAGTTATTTCAAGCCTAAGGTATTCCAACCATTAACCAAAATTATTCTGAGTTAAATACGAATAATGGAAGGTACCTGAAAATCCGTACTTTTTTGTATAATGAACGGTGTACACGTAAGTACAAAGTTAGATAATAAACATGTTCTCGTACTGAGCCCTGAGGTATACCTACATGTGTGTACGTATACGACTGATGAAACATAAAATAAACTTTTGAAGAATTAGGTATCTTTGGAAAATTTGAGCGCATAAAAATAACATTTTAAGGATATCAAATTAATATTCTTTCTGTTGCTTCTACAACGATTTCAATTTTTACTACTTTGTTTTAAATATACATTTTTTATAATGTCAATTCTAAAATAAAAATTGCGTTTAAAAATATTTTTTGTCTGTTGGATACATACATACTAAACTATTTTTAGTAAATATCTTTTTTATACTTACCGTACTTTATATGGGGGCACGGTAGTGTCCTCGCGAAGACTAGTCAAGGGTCGAAACCGCGCCCGTTTTGTTACTACAAGCCCAGACCAAATAAAAAGTTATTTGGTCTGGGACTACAAGATAGTTCTTATCGTACAATAGTTTGTATAACAGAAAGGTATTGAACAATGAATACATTTTTACCTTACGCCCATTTGAATGCACCGAAATGGCCAAGCCACATATTTTGACTAAGGTTGTAGAGTTAGAAGGTTGGCTTTACATGAGATCTGATAACTTTTTTGACAGTGCGTGCCATATATCCTTGGCAACATTTTTAATTGGCATGAAAATATTTTGGTAGAAATACAACTTACGTTTCATCTTTGAGTTACCATATTAACATAAAAAGTATTGTAATGTGCTTGTGTTGGTAAATACAAGCATCGAAAAATAATACATAATTACATACTATTTATTATTTGTCAATGCTTGTGTTATAGAAGAAATAAATAAAAAAATACTACTTCTAATCCGTATTTAATTTTCTTATAAGTAATATTCCTTCCAAACCACAAATATGACTTTTTAGCTCATTCTCTGACCTCTATCCTTTATTATTGTTAATAAATTAAAATGTTATACTTCTATACTACTTTCAATTCATTTATTTAGTATAAAAAATATTCATAATTTCCATTTCTATAAATCAGTACATCAGTAGGTACTACATCTATATACCTGAATAAGATTGAAGTGTCTGTTTTTAATTTCAAATTTGTAGCTTTTCATTAAACGTATACATGGCAAGGTACACGTATACACGGTAGTTATATAAAAAAACAATTTTTGAAATTTTTGACTGTTTGTTCCTGCTAATCTCTGAAATAGTTGTACCGATTTTGTCGGGACTTCCACGCGCAGATAGCTTATGTTATAAGGTGTAGCAGAGGCTACATTTCTTTTATTAGAAAATTATAAAACCAGTTTAATTTATTTATTTTTACTTTCGCTCAGCGTAGCGGTACGTGTTTGCTATACAATACAAACTAAGTAGTTAGTGTTACCTACTGTAGCATAACTAAAGAAGTTAAAAGAACAGGTATTTTTACATTCTTCAGAAAAAAGGCAAAATTATATATTTTTATTTTCCGACTATGGCGAACCCCAAAGGTTTATGTATGTATTTCCCATTCTACGTTCCCTCGTAATTACTAAACGTTTAACAGATTTTAGGGTTTTATATTATATTGTCATTCGAATCGAATAGATAAAACATATATCAATAAAATTCAAAGTTGCCAGGTGCCAAAATTATCTAACTAACCAATACTAAAAAGCTGTAAATAAACAATAAATAATTTAAAAGAATTTACTAAAAAGATGAACAATTTGACAAACAACATAGTATTATGCAGTCAGGTATACGTGCTTTCTAACAGCTCCGTATCATCATCTTTTTAATTAGCTTAGGCTTAGGACTTTTTTTTCTTTATCACACGTTAAAATGCATTACGTCTCTTATATTTTAGAACACGTGCCGGTTTGAGTGGAGGTATTATCACTTGAGCATGTTCGAGCCTATCAGCAACTTTCCTTCCTAATACCGGATCTGTCAAAGTCAACAGACGTATCACTCGTCTTTGTATTTCTGGAGCCACAGGCGCTAATGTAGGTAGTGTATTATTTATTAGTCTCTCTCTCTGGTCATGATTTAGATACTGGTTATAGAAATACGATGCAGGCTCTAAATCAACAGCGTTAGCTTCGTATATTATAAAGCGTTCCTTAGGTCGACTGGGATTAATAAATGGAACGGGACCATTAAAAGAATTTTGGTAATAGTTTGGTGTATCTTTCATATTGTGTTTGACTGGTGGGCGTCCATCACGATTATATACTTTCCAATATAGAGGACTGTTTACATCCATTCGATTAGCATTTATAGTCAAACGATGAACTTGAGAATTCTGATAAGATTTTCGTCTGGATCTAAAGAGTGTATCCATAGGTCCGGGAATACCAGGCACTAAGTTACCTGGATTAAAAGCACTTTGCTCACCAACTCTAAAGAAATTATCTGGAATCCTGTCTAAGACAAGACGACCTATAACTATTGTCTCATAAGTTCCTTTTTTCCATATTCTAGTGAGCTCAAAGGGATTATAATCAAGACTTTGTATGTCATTCAATGACATAACATCCATTTCTAGGTTCCATGAAGGATAGGTTTTATTTTCTATTGCGTTATATAGATCTCTGGTAAAATAACTTGGGAATCGTTTTGAAATATTTAAGGCTACCTCATCTGAAAGGTTTTCAAGACCTTGTTCGGATCTAAAGTTGAATTTAACAAAATATTTATCTCCGTTCTTATTATTGATTTCATAAGTATGAACAGCGTATCCATTCATTTTCCTCCATCCATTTGGTATACCATAATCAGAGAGTTGCCATAACATTGCATGTATAAGTTCTGGTTTCTTAGTTACAAAGTCCCAACGAGCCGTAAAATCAAATAGATTAGTTTTTGGGTTTCTCTTTAGAGCATGCATGAAATGTGGAAAATCAACAGGATCTCGATGAAAGAAGACTGGAAAATTGATGCCTACGATATCTAAATTTCCTTCTTTCGTATAAAACTTTATGGAAAATCCTTTTGCTTCTCTAGCAAGCTCATTTCCACCTAGATTTTGCGCAAACGTTGAAAATCGAACAACCACTGGCGTTTTCTTTCCAACGCCGTTAAATACATCCGCTTTTGTATACTTTGAAACATCGTTAGTTACTTCAAAATAGCCAAAGGCTGCGTAGCCTTGAGCATGTACAATTCGCTCGGGGATTCTTTCAGTTTGAACGTGAGCGAAAAGATCATTATGATATTGATTGGAAAACGCATCAGAATTTAATGCATTACTCTCGCGTATTTCGACAAATTTTCCTGCGCTTTCTGTAAGTATTCCGACCGGTTTCTGTAAAAAATAGAAAACAATAATGTAGATACTTATTATATTATAACATTATAAAATTAAAATATTAGGTAATTCTATAATCTAGAATCTAAGAAAACGTAAGTTAATCATGATTGAATGATTATTAATATTGACATTGTAAATCGTTTCCCTTTCTAGTTGATAAAAATTGAAACCAATATATATGTAAATTGAAGCAAAACTATATGTATATAGCTATAATTCTTAACGTACCGGATGCTCTTTCGCAAACTCATATATCTGTCGAGTCGCGGGATCCGTACTGTTAAAGTACTCGTATAGCTCATAGTCAATGCACACAATATTCCCTACTGCGAGCACCAGCAGATACACAACGCGTTGCATACTGAAAAGGCGTTATCTCGTGTACCATCCTTGTTATATAGCAACGTTGGCCGTGGTCTGATTAAATATAATTGAATAAATACAAGTGAAATCTGTATATACAGCCCACTAATAATTAATCTACAATATTATTAGGTATTTAGGGTTCATTGCAATTATTTTTGCCTGAATTACATTCTACTACAAGCACTCGTACATTCGGCAGAAATTAGCGGATATTGTTCTGTAGCAAAATTTACTTTTATAAAACTTTCATATGTAACATTAAAACTATATTATGTTTAATAATTTTATACTATATAAAAAATATTTGAATTACTAAAACCGGAATCAAAACTACGAATTCCGCAATTATAAGCTTTTTATTACTGACACGAACTATACGCCATTTGACGTTAAGTATTTTTACACTTTTTATAAATTATATTTATAAACTATTGACTCACATTTTGGTCTCGCTCGGGCTCGTCCCTAGATTTAGCGCGAGCAAATCAACACAGAAAGAAAACAGTCGTCAGTCGTCACCTCCATTCGCCCCTCTAAAATTATGACCAATGTTTCTCTACTACATTATGTATGTATTATTCATATAACCTTCGTCTTGAATCACTCTAACTATTTAAAAACGCATCAAAATCTGCTACGTAGTTTTAAAGATCTGAAGATGTCCTCCTGACCGATTCCGGCTACGGCGGCCAATCTCGTTGAGGCTAGCCATCTGCGCGGGACATATTATAGTGCTCGAGTGTATGCGCAAACACAAGTGCACTCTCTATTCCTTATCACTCTCATATTCCGGTGGGACGACTGCTTTACGTGCTCTCCGAGACACGGGGGTGAAACACCGCCAACTTCCCAACTCCAGACTGTTACTGAGACTTACGAAACAGAAAGACTCAATAACCAAACTTAGCCCGACCCGCGACTCGAACCCAGGACCTCGTAGTATGCGATCGTACATGCTAGCCACTACACCAACGAGGCAGTTAAAGATCTACATACATAGGAACAGACAGCGGGAAGCGACTTCGTTTTATACTGTGTATAATTACGTACAAGAAGCAGGTTCCAATCCCGGATCTGTAGGCTCTGATAACTTCATCTTCTTTTCATAATGACGACCTGTCTAATTGTAGAGGAAAACATCGTGAGGAAACCTACATAATTGAGAGAACCAAGTACATTTTTAAAACACTTGTGCGATCCGCCAGCCCGCACTTGTCCAGCATGGTATAGTGTGATATGATCCCCCTCTTACTGAAGGGAAGCCCGTGCCCAGCAGTGAAACGTTAAAAGGGCCGAACATTCTATTATTCCCATTAATATACTAGGAAAAAAGGTGTAGATAAGTCATACGCGCTCAAAAAGTGGCACACTAAAACTAGGCTATTGGCCTACCAACGCGTTGACGACGCACTGTCGAGAATTATATTTGTCTCTTTTTCACTGGCGATACTTGAATCATGCCATCCTATTTTGACGACTAATCGTAATGTAGTGTTATTGCAATATTTTTAGTTATTCTGTATTCATGTGTGCGTTAGTGTGCCGTTTTTGAAGATAGAATGTCGTTTAGGTAACGTATCTACACCTTTTTACTTATAATATCATTGATTATTCCATTGTATAATAGGTACATTATTTACATATTTCATACGCAAATATATATTCTATTCGGTAAAGAATAAAGCCAGCTAAATGTATTGGTAAAACAATAAAATTGAATGGATAGGTGACGAAAGACAATTTGCGTTTCAAATATATTGAATATTTATGTATGCAGTATTCTAATAAAATCGGTAAAGTGCTAATGAACGATTGCCGATAGCTTAGTTATTACATAGTTTCTTCACGCTTCATTTCCGACACAAATCGGGATATATAAAAAAGTAGCTTATCCGTTTTTTTTAATACTTAATATATAATTTAGAAAGTAAACAGTTGCAGTGTTTTTTTTGCGCGTACCAACTGTGGCTGATCTGTCTAGAGGTAGACGATGAAAATATAGTGTACAGATAAACAAAATTGAAGTGTCTGTTTGTAACATGATCATAACAGCTTTTTACTAAATACATTTGCTTTTTTATTATAAGCATGTATTAATTATATACGGTACTTCTAAGAATATATTATTATTAATTAATTATAAAAAATAAATAACAAAAAGAAAATAATATATAAGTAGTACCATGAATATTATTGTACTGCTTAATTACTCGTTTAACTGACTGTGATATAATACTAAAATGTATTAATTTGTAACCAAAATGTAAAATGTAAAATTGAAATTATTTACGTAGATAAGAGAAACTAGTAAGGACATTAGTATAAAAACACTTCACACTATCTTTTAATGAAGTAGGCAGTAGTAGTAAATAGCAAACAACATCAACCTTTGCAGACGCAGACCAGTCACCCAGTGCAAACAAACCATATTTCTATCACTTTGAGGTCGTCTGACCGTGATCGTGAGCTGAGAATAGCGTAAGGTCAGGTCATTACAAACACCTCACATTTAGAATCATCACGGTTGTCACTTGTAGCATCATAATTAATAGATAAATTAGTTTTAATTATTATCTATAATATATATTGTGGAAAAATAACACATACCTATAATTTCTCGCATTTCTAAAATGAAATCACTTCGATTCAAATCTGCACATGCTTTTTATACACAATCCGAGTAAAATTTTTGCCTTTGAGAAAACCACTACAGATTTTGATGAAATTTGGTATGATGAAAGCTATGAGTGTTAAAGATGTTTATCCGGATCAACATATAAGATACCTTTTACTGCGATAATTTTTTTTTATCTCTGTAAAATCTATACCTGTTAAAAAGTACTTAGGGAGAACATCGAGAGGAAGGAGAGTGAATCGCTAGTGTAAACTTGTCTACAAAATTGGGCTTATAAATTAAATTTTGTAAAAGTATTTGTAGTGAGTTAAAACGGTCATCATAGATCAAATAGGTATAATGCATCCCTTGATCTTGTTGTAGCACAATATATTTTACCTTTTGTCTAATCTTCCTGAAATGCATGGAATCAATACCTCGCATAGCTAAATGTCTCGCAAATCTATTAAAACATCATGCTGAAATGAGGAAAAATGAACTCTAAATAAACGCGAGAAGGTCCAAAATGGTTGTGTAAGGATTTTATTGACCCAGTTGACACGAGGACAGAAATAGGTCAGGTCAGTGTCTCTGAATCTTTTTAATTGGCATGAAAACAGGTGTGTATATTTAGGACCACATTAGTACGTTGTTTATAACCAGCCTTCTTAGCAAATAACGTTGCAAGTCTAAATTGAGTAGTACAATAAATACGGATAAATACGAACCAATATTGATGATTCTACGAACTTGCATTAGTTGATTTGTCTTTGCAATTGCTCTAAAAAGGTTAGATATCTTGGTGAATTATCAGAGGGCACGTTAGAGTTTGTATCGAGGGGATCATAAAAGAGGCAAGGCAGTACCATCATTTTCTCGAAGTGATTCATGGCATTTTCCACCCTCCTCTTTTTTTATCTTTGTATGCATTAATATAATTAGTACCAAAATGGCGTACCTAGTGGCTAGCAAGTACAGCTGCACATCTGTAAGTCTTGGGTACAAGTCGTTCTAGGTTTCTTTAGTTATTGCGTACCAGTACAGTCTGGAGTCGAAAAGACGACTATCTTTCACTTACGTTCCTCTCTGAAAACGTAAAACATTAATACCTTAATTAAATTAATGTTTCATAAAGATATTTCTATTACAAATAATATCATTGATAAATAATAAAAATGTATATATAAGCAACAAATCAGTACCATTTTCTCCCTTGTTTGTCAACCGATTTTTTCACATTTTATTTTTATCTCCTTAAATTCACCTAAAGCAATATAAGTTTACACCAAAAGCACTTTAGCTAAGATAAACGATCTTTACCAATTACTTAGCGGTAAGAGTGAAACTATTTATTCTGGGGTATTATAATATAACTAAGAAAAGGAATCCACTATCTAGTAAAGGATCAAAACGATTCTTACAAATGTTAATGTAAATTAGATATGTATTTAATTTTAATCTATAGACTAATAAATGGCGAGACGTTACTTTTTGTTCGCTCTAACTGCAAAACCTATAAAATGGATAGACATAGACCTTATTTCATAGGATGCAAAGTGTTTTTTTAAAGGTTTTATTATATGTAAAATATAAGAACTTAGTTTCCGGTCTTTAAAACGCGGGCGGAACGGCGCGAAATGCAAGTATATAAATATTAAACTGAAGTCTCTTTATCTAAATGTGCTAATATGTCATCTTTGGATCTACTCTTTTTCTAGTTCGATTTGGAAAATTATTTTGTTTTTTGATATATTTTGTGTTTTTAGTTATTTCTATTATGGTAAGACTTGTAGGAGCTGATCAATTCATTAGGTAGGTACCTATACAGTAACTAAATCAGCTGCGTAGACGTTGGAAATTCTAACATCATCTTCATTTTTCATATTATGTACATTGTACATTACGTCAAGAGAAAACCATTCAATACCAGTTTCTCCTTGTCAACTTTTATTCTTTCCAAATATATTTTTTTGTTAGTAAATTTTAACTGCTTCTTGTATTATCCATACTATGTATGATTATGATCGGATAATATAATTGTGGTCAAATTTCGACCGCTGTTTTAACACTAATAATTATAACTGAAATAATAATAAAACTATAATCTTTATGAAAAAACAAATACTACTGAACTGAACTTGATATGGACATTAAAAGTGAAAGATAACTCAATTTTCTCGGTCTATTATTATAGGCCCTAAGCAAATATTGTGTGACACATATTTTTCACATTTCTAATTTTAGTACGACCAATTTGTGTCATAAAAATCTTAATTGTTAAGTAAACATGGCATTTTTAATAACTCTTTTTTCATTATTAAAATACCTAAGTTTTATATACTTATGCCCATGAATTATATGAATTCAATTCAATTCAATTCTCTTGTTAATGGCTTCAAGCGTGCCAGTTGGAATTATATGGATAAAGTGAAAAACAACATGTGACAGTGAAGCTTACACGTGGATAACATATTCTATTTGAATGGCTCGAGCCTGTAGCTTCGCTGGCATGGAATTTAAACTTCTAATAGTATTTCAAAGTGAGCAGTCTGAGTGCGATCACATGAAATACTTTCATTGGTTAACATTTTCGGCATTCATATTCCATATAATATTATTTAGATTTTACATAACGTTTTAAGTTTTTATTTTTAACTAGCGACTAGCCCTCATAGAAAAAAAATATATTCTTAAATAAAAGTAGCCTAAGTTACTTTTTTTAACATAATCTATCTGCGAGGGAAAGTCCTGTCAAAAAAAATCTAAACGTTTCAGAGATTAGCCGGAATAAACAAACACAAAAATTTTAAAAAAATATTTATTTATATAAGCAACGTATATATATACTTTCCTATGCATTTAGTGAAAAGCTGTTTGTTCAGAATTAAAGATGCTTATACGTATTCATATGAAACAAGAAAACCACTACACATTTTTGTAATACATATTTTTTATTCGAGAATTACCTAAGCGCAGCTAAGACCTAAGAGAAGCCACGTGCTGCCACTAGTATATAATATCTTAACGTTAGAACTGATAATATTCATGTAGAAATTGAATTCAAGTTCTACGGAACAATGCAAGTCGAATATCTTTCCATCCCACACCCTACGATCCGCCTGACCTAGAAACTGGTTTAAGGGTAAGTAACTATTTGTGTCGCACTGCATAATAGAACATTTCTACATAATAACGACAGAGTGTTTTTCATTTGTGATAACTAGTATAAACATCTGGTTGCACGTGACATTTTTATCATTATCAATTTTCCTTTATACTCGTATTATGTGAGTGTTTCAAAGACTAAAAGGTTGATCTTGACTAAATGTATAGGTATTTACTCTGCCCATTCGTAGATACATCGATTTATCATATTTTTAAAATAATAAAAATTTTAATATTGCAATTTCATAGTATATATATACTTAAATTAAATGTTCTACAGTATAATACTTATGTTGTAGTTGAGAGTCGTCTTTTTACTTTCGCTTTAACAATAAAAAAGTTTGTAGAAAAAGGAAATTCTCCTACTATGAAAAAGGTCGTTAGAAATTTAAATTGAAGCTCCGCCCTTAAGCATTTTAATCACGTCTGGAAGAAAAGTTTGAGAGCCAGTGTCGAGTTAAAGACAAAAGTTTTAATTTAAATCGATTTTATTCAAAGTGATGAGAGCTTTTTTTAATGAAGGTCAGCCTTCCTTGTCTAAGTTATTTGAACGCTATGCGCTATAAGTATTTTGCGTCTTTATACTAAATTAGCGTTTTCTCTCGACTTTACCCGTGTCATTTAATTATATGTAAAAAGAACATTATTATTATTCAGTCATTAGTAGTATAAGGTAGCCTTAGCTTCCTTTAAAATTGGGCTGTAGGACTGAAGTAGGATTTTTGAAATAGAACCAGTAGACCCACGGATAAAGTCCTCCTCCAATGAGTCCGAATTATCCTATCTTGGGCCTTCGCATCCAACTTAGGCGAGCTATATCGATAATATCGTTCGCCTGTTTGCTGTGTGGTTTTCTTGTAGCGATTTTTACTTCGACATCTCCACTGTCTCATGGTTATGGTCCACTCCTCAATGGCTCGTTTGACAGTCTTGCCACATCTACGCCCACTTTCACATGAATTTGGGCATACTTACGGGAGGCCCACTCCCCATCCCGTCCTTCTCCCTCCTCCCTCCCTCCCTTTCCTGAAAGGCCAGCAACGCATCTGCAAGCCCTGTGGTGTTGCAGATGTCCATGGGCGGTGGTGATCACTTACCATCAGGTGAGCCTCCTGCCCGTTTTCCCCCTTTGTCCCATAAAAAAAACGTTTTTTACTTTTGTATGTCTTATTTTTTGGATTAATATTATTTTTATATTCATATTTTGGATTGATTATTTAAATATGTTTTAAATAAGATAATGAACAAAAAATAACATTATATGAGAATAGAACTTTAGTAAGGAACTTATCAGTTAAATATTTCGCTACGTCTTTATCCGAAACTATTATTATCAGTTTGTACTGATAATAATAGTTTCGGATAACATAACATAAGACCCATTAAAATCCATTAAGACCCTAAGGGTCTAGACTTAAAGCTAGACTTAGCTAACCTTTCCGATATAAATGATGCCTTTGATAGTTTGATCTGTAATTAAAGATATTTATTACTGTAAGGAATTGGACGGAACTAGTATTGCCTTTCAGTGAAAATAACGTTCAGTGTTAATGATTAAGGTTAAATTTGTAATCCTCAGGAATATAGTTCAGCTCATTAGTGAAGCGCTCGCTAGCAAAGCCAAGTAATGAGGGTTTAAGCCCGGGGACTCGACCTTTGATATTTTCATGTACGATTTATTTTAATACATCTGGTACTACTACTGTCATGAAAATCGTATATCTAAAGGAACTTGTAAACTAAACCTGGAAAAGCAAAACACGCATGGATTAGAGGGAATATTATGTAATTTTTTTTTTTTAAATTTAATTACGTTTTAACAATTACCATAAAATTCTCACAAATGAGATACGTTTCCGTAGTAAAAAGTATGTTATATATTGATCCTGATAACAGCTATCATCATACGAAACACCAAAATCTGTCAAGTGGTTATCTCGTCATACGGTTACAGACAAACAGAATTTCTAAATACTATAGAATTTGCGTTTGTATCGATAATAATGACTATATTTTAATCACGTACCTACGACGATTACTCTCGCATCATTTTAGATTTTTTCACAGATTTTTTCTAATTACCTGGGGTTGATTACCAATCGGGTTAGGTCCATCCTCACGTTACACCGTGCCACCGTGTCCCGGCCGTGCCTCGGTCGGGGCCCGGCCCGGCTCCGGCACGGTGTAACATGAATCCACCTTTATTTTTTTTAAAAGCGAAATTCGAATGTTATTACACTTTCACTTTGAAAAGGCTACACGGCCTTGGATTAATTTAGAACTAAATACACAAAAGTATCGCAAAGACTTCTTTTTATCACCTTGGATAGCAATCATATTCCAATTCCAAGCGAAATAAAGTTAGATTTTGTTCTTTAAATAATCTACACTTATATTTTAAACGGGCAGAGTCTGCTTTTTTGGTTATTTTTTTGAAAAAAAAAATCTTTTTGCTTAGAAGATTGAACATTGAAAAAGGTTGTAGGCTAAATAATATCAATATGCATAATATACCTATAGACTATGTGTTACATCTTATATTTCAAGTGTGTGAGTGTTACATCTTAACCAAAGAAGTTGGAGATGACAACTTATACTATTAAGTTCATAATTTTTCCGCATAATTACAAAATCCTTTTGTAATGTCCTCTTATTTGTCGTGATATCTGATATCAGAGTATTTTTTTTAACATGATAATGCTTTACGATCCACAATAAAATAGTTACGTTCAAAAGTATTTGCTCGTAAACTGGGCTTTCTATTACACCAAATGTTGTAAAAATATAATTTACCTAGTTTTTCAAACATTATCACTTTTTAATATACAGTCATATTTTACTAATACGCGATCTGTTGTTCCTAAACGTGAATTACAATCGTCAACTTGAAACTTGAAATATTATAAGAGGTCTTTTTTATGTTGAGTTATTAAATTACTTTGTTTTAAGCTTATTTTATTCACATTGCACTTCCAAAACGTGACAACATTTAAAACACGCCGAAAAACTTCTAAAGACCTATGTAGAACACTGAACACGTTTTGTAAACACGCCGCGCCGACGACTCGCATTTAATCAATGTCGAATGTACAATGTACATAAAAGGATGTGATAGATTTAAATAAATATTAATTAGATAGATTAGAGAGTCAACTGCGTAAATCACTACCGACTTAAATCATGATCTTTACATAGGTAAATACAAGTATCATTTAGAGATACCAATCTCGTGAATCGTTGAATAAATCAAAAACAGTTAAGAAGTTTAAAAGTTAATAGGTAACATAGTCGACATTAATACATACATACAGGTTATAATATTTTTTTTTTATGGGACAAAGGGGGCAAACGGGCAGGAGGCTCTCCTGATGGTAAGTGATCACCGCCGCCCATGGACATCTGCAACACCACAGGGCTTGCAGATGCGTTGCCGGCCTTTCAGGAAAGGGAGGGAGGGAGGAGGGAGAAGGACGGGAGGAGGGATGGGGAGTGGGCCTCCCGGACTCTCACTTACCGGACGAAACGCGAAAGCATAGCTGCCACTTCACGCCGGTCTTCTGTGAGAGTGTGGTACTATACGGGGCGTGCCGGCCCATTCGGCTGCTACCCGAAGGTAACAAGCATGGCACTATCACTGGATATAATCGTTCACTCTAAAATAGCGTTTTGATGCGTTTGAAAGAAGCTGAATGGGCGTTGGTAGCTTAAAATTCTTCGTACGGATAGTTTAAATGCAAAGCCTATATGTAAAACAGCTTAGTACCATTGTATATCTTATAATGTACCCAACTAATAATTTGTAATGGATACTGTGAACAGATTTTTATTTTCCAATTTTCCAGTTCTTCAAACACTTGTTTGTGAATGAAAAACTAAATTTATCAATAGTATTTTATTATTCGAGATTGTATTTGCATAGACTTGGCAGACCACCACTGCTTATATTTAAATAAAATCTATTAATACGTAAGAACATTAGTATGTCAGAGCTCTATGAAAATGACATTCATAATTGGTACAAAATCATATTTGAATTATTAATTATAATTATAATTGGGAGAGAGTTTAACCGTTAAATTCTAACAGCTAAATCATAACTGCCCCAGTTTGACACAAACATGCTTGAGTTTTGGCAACGTATAATATTTTATGATAGAAGTAATGAGTCTCTATAATAAACTAAGCCTTGCCAAAAGTACTGTGTTTGAAAATAGCTTTAATTTAAATGCTTGTATAGCTACAGTCAAAAATATTTATATGGCTAAGAATATAAATTAGAATAAGGAAAATCATTGCTTATTTTATTTCAAATATTTCATTTGAAGTAAACAGAAGTATTACTGTCACTTGCGTCACTCCAATTCTACCGAATGTATGTAGGTACATTTGTTTACATATCTATTTACTGTAGTGTTTCTTAATTTGTATTTCGTGTGAGAGACAAATACATATTAAAAACTATCTGAAGTGAATATACAAGGTATAAACTTATGATTGAATTATCTTGTATGTACATAATATACTCTATTCTTTTCTATTTTTATTAATCTTTGAGTATTATCACGGAATTTTTCTATTCCGTGAGTATTATCACGGAAGAGAAAAAACGGTTCCGTTAGTATGATACACTCCTCCCTTTTACAGAAAACGTTGTCTGGTCTGCCGTTTTATTTTTATTTAGTGCTTTTTTTGTTTCCGACATGAAAAACCTTAGTCTTTCCCACTGTTCATGTTGTTGTAAACCATTTTAATTTTTAAGATTTCTTAAAAATATTAAATATTCGCGTACATCGTAGTAAGTATAAGTAATTTTTAAACTTTGCCGAGAAAGTGACAGTGTGATGGTCGCCAGCAAATGTGAACTTTATGACCACAAATCGTATAGATCTTTTAACGTGCCCAAATTATACGCCATTAACTATACATTTATTTACAGCTTACGTGACGACGCCATTTATTCTATTTCGGATTTTACTCACAGGATATTTCGTATAAATTAATAGTTTGTAATATGCTGTTTATTTTTACCAAAAACTTAATTTAATTTCTTAACAGAGATTTTATTTACCTTACGATAATATTTTATTTCATATAAAATATATTATAATGTAAAATTTATTTTTAACATAGAGTACAAACTACAAAGTAATAGTATGTCTCACAATCTGTAACAAAGGGATGTCAGGTGTGATGAGGGTGGAAGGTAAGCCCTTAGGTTGAAATGATCTTTTATGATATTTATTTATTCTTTATGATACTAAAAATTCCTGCGGCTCCGCCCGCGTTCTAATCACTATTAAAAAAAGTGATTGTTAGTAGAAGGATGATAATGTATGCTTATAAGTATTTTTAATGCCAAATCATAAAAAAGTAAAAAATAAATATCTGGAGAGGGCCACCCTTATCACATAGGGGAATAAATAATTGCCTACGACAAACCTAGTAAATATACACAAAAAATGTCATACAAATCGGTTAATCTGTTTCGGAGGAGTACGATAACAAACACTGTGACACGAGATTTTATATATTAGAGAAATAACTTATATTAATATTTCAATATTTAGAAAGCTTTCAAATATATATGTAATTACAAATGCTTTAAAGAAAAACACGATTAAAAAAACTACATTTATTAAAATAAAATCCTAATGGAAAAGTCAGAATCTTGAGGGAATATGACAAATCTTGTTTGCCTTTCAGTGAATACGAAGCACGTTTCGCCGTAGTTATTTTACGATGGACATAAACCCTACTATACACTGTTGGCTATGCTGTACGATACGATACGATACTTGTGTATTTTATAAGAACATTTTTAAATCTTATGTTTTTATAGAATAATGTATGTATAATATTGTACATATACAAGTACATTATACAATATCGCGTTTTCTATCGAAACCTGATCCAATTAATATATTTAAATATTATTCTTATGTAGTATCATTACTGAAATACTATTAGTGTTAACATGCAAGGTAATGTCTGGTTTCAGCATACTTAAGAGATACATGTCTTCCGCCCTTTTTAACGTCCCACTGCTGGGCACGGGCCTCTCTCCAAATTTCAAAAAGTACGTAGGCAAAGATTTTATATTTATAGTCATTCTATTTGATATATAAGTGCTTATTTTAAACGATAATTACACTAATTCAAATAATTAATAACTTGTAAATATGAACTAGGTATATAAATTTATATTTATTAATAAGCACTATATCGCGCTATATCTTCAGTAGGTACATAATGGAGAACCAGCACAAATGTTTGACCCAAGAAACACTCAGAACAGAATGACATCATTATGATATATGACTTACCAACTGTATTTTATCCACGTTTGTAAATAGAGCTGTAAAACTAACACATTCTAAAATACATTGCTTTGATTTTTTCTATTACATCTCCTAACTCAATAGTTTGAAAAAAAAACATCGAATCCTTCTAAGTCCTCTTTAAAAATATTTTCGCTGAGTCTAGACTTCTCTTTAAATAAACTTTGAACTTTAAATAATAATTTGCAATGCAATACTAGATTAGTTTGTAACTTTTTGCACAAGCGAATATAAGAAAATTTTATGATATAGTACTCGTATGTACATATACATTATATATATTTCTGATAAATATATTATATTAATTTATTTAAAACTAGCGATTTAGTGCGAGTGAAGCTGCGGGTTTCACTAGTTATATAATAAAATCTTCCTCAAGAACTACTGTTCCATTGGTGAAAACAGCATGAAAATTGATGCAGTAGTTTTTTAGTTTATCGCGAACAGACAGACAGACAGACGCGGCGGAGGACTTTATTTTATAATGTGTAGTGACAATGAAAAATATTTACTTATTCTACGTAAACTAGACCTTATTACCACCCATTAGCAAATAAAAAGTTGTTTTTTCAGCTATAAAGAATATATTGAAAATAATTTACTAGACTACATAACATGAATGGCATTATATTACAATAACACAATGCTCGTTATTGTTCAAAGAAATAAAAGCTCTACAAATAGACACTGCGAAGTAATCAGCGTTATTTTTATGAAAGGGCTTTGCGAGAAAACAATATTTTTATAAAATTTTCAAGGTTATTAGTAAGTATATGTCTTTTACACGTTTGTTTTATAGAATCATATCTATATTCTCTTTTAAAAATTCATTAACAGTTGTTATTCTTATGTGATATTGTTGTCGGGACAAAGTAATATTATTTTTTAAATATATTATAACTTGGTATTCTTTTCAATTTAGAAAATTGTCTGGTTTATCAGCAAAATTTACAATTACACAATAAAAAGATTAAAATATAACAATAAAAATTATCATGGAAAAGAGTTTGAAAATTCAAATCCCTGAATCTGAAGAATCAATAAATATGTTGGGACATTATTACACACAGCGCCGTCTAGTTGCGTGGTAAGCTACAGGGCTTGTGTTACGGATACCAGATTGTTGATACACTACACATATGTAACATTAAATACATATCATAC
Organism: Boloria euphrosyne; assembly: GCA_951802675.2. Lineage (NCBI taxonomy): Eukaryota > Metazoa > Arthropoda > Insecta > Lepidoptera > Nymphalidae > Boloria > Boloria euphrosyne. The sequence goes on along the minus strand of OX637879.1, from coordinate 3,491,389 downwards.
GTATAAACACCCATGACTGGAGTACAAACATCCATGCTCCACAATTGAAGGCCTCCAGCGGGACTTGAACCCGCAACCGCTGACGCAGCAAGTAGTGTCACTACAAACTGCATCAAACATGTCGTCAAATTGAAAGTTCGTTTTGAATTGAACAGCCCATTTTATTGAAAAAGGTTCACAGGCACAATTCGATTAACTATTTTAATTTTAATATTATTAACTTCTTAGAAACCAAGCCATTTTAAAGTAATCAAGTTAAAATGTATAAAGTTAAAAAGTTAAGTTTATTTATCTCTATATATTTATTTTATTTTAATTGTCTACATTTATGTACAAATAGGTATTTTTGTATTATCGTTAAACATTCAACCTATTTGCGATTATTTTCTTCATTTTGGATAAAAAAGGTTTTTATTAATAACTTTTTTAAATCAAGTTAAAAATAAAAATCACAACTGCAAAAACAATATCTATTAAAATATCATTACTAATAATTCATCTTCAATACTCTTTATCTATACATATAAATAAAATTGAAGTGTCTGTTTTTAATTTCATATTAACAGCTTTTCACTTAATGCATAATATGAAAGTATATACGGTACTAGCATCAAAAAATCAATTTTTAAAATGTTTGTCTGTCTATATGTCTGTTTGTTCCGGCTTATCTCTGAAACGGCTGGATCGATTTTGACGTGACTTTCACTGGCAGATTCTTATAACATTATTATAAGGCGTGACTTAGGCTACTTTTTAACTAACTTCAAAAGAGGAGGAAGTTGTTTTGTAGAAATTTTATTTATTTTAACTAGCGGAACCCGTGGCATCGCTGAACCTAACCTAAACCTAGGGACGAACCCGAGCGAAGCGAGGTTGGGTCGCTAGTTACTAATATAATTATAATACTCTAATACTCTTTTCTTTTTTTTTATTGAATTCCTACAGTTAATAATATGTAGTGTGTTAAAAGCCATGAATAAGAAAAGTAAACTGAAATAAACATTAAGTTCTTCTAATAAGTAGGTACGAGTAGGAAAGCAGGTTATATCTTACAAAACGTTAAGGAATTCTAAGTGATTTTACCAATTTGGTGTAGTAGGTACGTGGTACGGAGGATAAGCTGTTTTTCCGAGAAATTTCTCAAGGTAAGTTTAGTCTACGACACAAATTACGACATTAACGTCTGTACTGTCTACATAAATCTACAGAAATTGTGACCACTGTATTGATCCCACGCAAAATTTTAATTTATACGTATCTTTTACTTTATTTCAATTTCAACAGACACTTCGACACTAAGAGTTCTTGCTGTAGTTAATGCGATACTAATTTTACAATTAGAAAAGGTCGCCTTTCTCACATAGTGACATAGCCCCGTTCTGCTCGAATTCTTATCCAGGGTGCGTTGATGTGGTTAGTACCTATAGATTTCTTAGAGATGAGATATGGAAAACAGTATCCCATTTGTTGACTTGACTGACAAGTTTCATCAAAATCTCTCAAAATCAAAAGCGAAATACCAAATTTTATCAAAATCTGTCCTGTTTTCTGATAATGGGGTAACAGACCAACTGACAGACAAAAACAAAATTTAAAAAAAATCAATAAGATTTGTTTAAAAACATATTTTAATTTAAAGTTTCGATTCAGAATTTTATTAGGTATAGATAATAGAATGAATTATTTTTAACAAAAAGCAAAAACCGACTTCAAAACTAAACAAATCTAAACTAAAAAGTAGAAAATAATACTTTTAAGAACTTCGTTAATTTTGAAGTCGGTGCCAGCCAAGACGGATAGACTTATCTTGCCTTTGCAAGGAACTTTCGAACGGTATTTTGATTATGTTTACAAATATTATAGATATAGATTAATCGAATATGTGTCTATTTAAGGTTATTTTGCTTTGGCTGGCACCGACTTTACACGTTCTTAAAAGTATTATTTTCTACTTTTTAGTTTAGATTTGTTAAGTTATGAAGTCGGTTTTTGTTTTTTGTTAAAAATAATTTATTTTCAAATTTTTAACGGAAAGTAGATACTTATTTTGTTTATGTACAAAAAAGAATTTTCCAAATCGGTCCAGCCATCTTCGAGTAATGGGGAACATACATAAAAAAAGTCCCCAACGAATTGAGAACCTCCTCCTTTTTTAGAGTCGGTTAATAAGAGCCTGAAAGAATTTAACTATCGGTCTATAATTACGTATAATATTGAAAGAATTTTCTTTTAACTCCTAACCGTTGAGGAGTTGTACCTTCCATCATTAGCTCAACCACAGAAGATGATGATTATCAGACGCAAATACTTGAACAGCTTTAGAAAATATATGAAAAACTTAATAAGTGCCTATAAAATTTGAGAGTTGTCTTCGATTTCCCTGGGATCCCATCATCAGATCGTGACTTGGTGACTATGGGACCAACTAGAAACTATACCCTTTCAAACAAAAAAAGAATTTTCCAAATCGGTCCAGCCATCGTCGAGTAATCGGGGAACATACATAGAAAAAAAAAAAAAAGTCCCCGACGAATTGAGAACCTCCTCCTTTTTTTGAAGTCGGTTAGTAAAAGACAATGGCTTTAAGCTTCCCAAAAATCGAATTCGTTCAATATGCAGATGTCAGTCAGTTGGACCATAAATTAACTGACTTCATTGCTAAGCGAGACTTTATGGTAAAATAGGTTCGTGATTAATTCGCATTATTCATGAATGGAAAAGTTGTTTTAAGCATTATTTTCTTTGAGGAGCGGTCAATTATTATGCTTTCTTTTTAGTATTATTATCATTTTAATAACTTTTACATAACTTTTTATCATATCTAATGTGTATCCTTCATTCATCTTAATATGTTTATATACTGATATTTCTTTAGAAAAAAATCAGTTTTTGTTCTTTAATTATGAACTTAAATTTTAAGTAACAAAATAAGAAAATCAGGATATGCTTACGAGATTTTTTCATTATGTACCCATTCATTTGTCTGTCATAAAAAAACCTGTGCAATCCTACAATGGGTAAAAGCAAAATAAATTTAAAAACCTCGCAAAAGCATTAGCACTGTATTTTATTTTAGACCCTATTATGAGTCTTCATTGAAACGACCTTCAGCTTCCAATAATATGTGTATTAAATATTTATTACATGACAATATCCTCCTCTATGACAATATCGAGCTTACATTCCTCTATAGAACTCTTACTTAAATAATTTAATAAAAGATATACTCTTCAACTACTATCAATATCCACTCATCTCAACTCCTCGCAGATCAATTTTCATTCTCCCGTCCTGTCATTCTTTTCTTTTCATTTTTAATATTCTTTATTTTTTTATAACAATTTTCATAATATTGACTGCCAGAGTTACAAAATGGCCAGTTTAACAAATTAAAAAAAATAGCGAAACCTTACACTATGAAGAGATCCTTACAGAAAACAAGAATTTCTCCGTACTCAACAACTATTAACAAGTGAGACTACGAAGAGGCAAGCTATTAGTGTCTACTTAAATAGAATTAGAATAACTTGAGTAATGCACTAACTTCCAGTGTACATTTAACGCTGAAAGTTATGAGTTCACGTATGCATTTATTCAAGAACTCCGAGATAGTGTTGTTAGTTGATCGGTAGTCTATGTAATTAAATACATAAATTCATATGTAAGTATTATAGAACTCTGTGTCGAAACCAAATTAAATATTTTTTGGAAATTCTTATTAAGATGTATTTTATCTTATTATGATTATTATCAATACGAACACGAATCCATAGTTTTTACAATATTTTTCTGTCTATCAGTTTGTCTGTGACCGCATCACGAGATTTTGGAGAGAGCATTTGGTATGATGATAGTTGATTATCCAGGCCAATGTTAATGCCATACTGCGGAAAAAAATCTTCAAATACCAATAGTTAGTATAAAATGTATGAAGTGACGAATCCAAGAGGAATACGGATGAGCCACTATTACATAGTCATTTCGTGATAAATATTCGAATTCTATGTGAACACCCTATATATTGATTGATTTGCTGGCAGCCCTCGGGGCCTTCACAGCGTGAATGCTAGTACATGTACATGTCTGCTTTAACCCCTGAGGAAAATATTAAGTACTATCAAAACATTCTCATACAAATACAAAATGAAAACATTAAATGAAATCAAATAATATTATAATAAATCACAATATAGATCTATTATGACTTGATTCAATTCGAAAATTCAGGTTTTATTATAGTAGAAGAAGATGTAATATATAAAAATCTCGTGTCACAGTGTTTGTTATCGAACTACTCCGAAACGGCTTGACCGATTTCTATAAAAAAAATTGTGTATATTTTGTAGGTCTGAGAAAGGTCTGAGAAAGGTAGGCTTTTCTTTATTCCCCTAAGTGATAACATTGGCCCTCTCCAGATTTTATTTTTAGACCAAATTTTTATAACCACAAGTTTAGTAATACTATCATATTTAAAATATTTTATTTAATACTTATATCTACTGATTATACGTATACATTATGTTGAATAACGAGAAACGAATGACATATACATAAGTATAATTGTTACTCGTATTTTTCCAAAGACTATAAAAAACACGCCATCATGTTAAATGGTTACGTGGGACGTTCATTTACTTTATGGAATTAAATGGACCTGAGTGGGTGACCTATTTATAAAGATAGCTAGAAAGAAATACATGCCTTCAATACTAAAATAATAGAATGATTCACTACAGTTTTTCCGTCTGCTTGATTTTCATAACGGCTGGTTCGATTTTCATGTAATTTAATGGGTATTAAACACATTGATTTGGCACAGATTAATTAATATAAATACTTATACCGAAATAAAACAACAGTGAACATTAGCTTGATAATATACTGTATACTGTCAAAATCGACTTGTTACTTGATAGCATGAGTGGAAAACTTGTCAGTCAATCATACTAACCAGACAGCCAAGAAATCGGTCAGTTTAATAACTTAGTGTTGTTATTTTCTTACAGAGGTTAAGTAATTATTTTGTGCTTTTAGATACCTATACTTTGCCCAGACGCTCTATAAACATAAAAGCTCACATTAATTTAAAAGTTTAACGCCCGCACCCAGAGTCACTTAATGAACCATTAAGTCGTTCTTTAGTATGGAGATTCTCAACTCAATGGTTTATTAAGTGATTATGAGTGCGGTTATAAGTCTTAAATCTTTTCTTCATCGGTATTAGAAAATTATATATAAATTACTAGCTGACCCGGCAAACGTTGTTTTGCCATATAAATAATTTTTTATTACTTAGGGGACAACCCTTATTACTTAGGGGTATGAAAAATAGATGTTGGCCGATTCTCAGACCTACTCAATATGCTCACAAAATTTCATGAGAATCGGTCAAGCCGTTTCGGAGGAGTACGGGAACGAACATTGTGACACGAGAATTTTATATATAAGATAAGATATTGCTCAGGCTCTGAGCGGACAAGGTGGACTCCAACATACCCAGCTAAAAAGACACGATAGCCCTAATCTATTCAAAAGATATTAGTTACCCATAATCAAACAAAGACAAAGAAAGAGTTTGAGGAATGTTAACTTTCCACTAGTTTATGGCTCTCGTAGATCACAATAAAAGAATAATTATACAAATAATTATCAGCCAATTTAGTGGATTATTGTTCCTAGAACAGATTGACATGAAGCAGAAACAAAAAAAATATTTTTAACAAAAAAACAAAAACCAACTTCCAAACTAAACAAATCTAAACTAAAAAGTTGAAAATAATACTTTAAAGAACTTAGTTAATTTTGGAGTCGGTGCCAGCAAGGACGGACAGATATATCTTGCCTTTCAAATGGTATTTTGATTATGTTGTACAAATTGATAGATTAATCGAATATGTATCTATTTATTTTGCTTTGGCTGGCTGGTGGTTTAAAAAAACGGTATTAGAAAAGCAAAATAACAAAGTGAACTCACCTACAACCCAGATGTGAGAAAGGTAGATTTCAATATGTTTTTCCAATACAATATGTACAGCAGGTGCAAAGCCAATTCGATAGGTACACAATATACACACTATTTTAATATAGAACCCAGTTCACAGGTAATAATTACTTATTATAATCAAGTGCAAGAATATAATTTTTATTATGTACACTTGTAATAAAATTATGATTATTATCAGAGATAAAATATTTAAAGCTTTTAATTTTTAAGCGTATTTCAAACTTTAAAGTAAGTACTTGAGGTATAATTAAAATAATAAAAACCGTTTATATAACTCTCAACACTGTTCCACGGCTGTTGTACTTCAATTTACTGAAGAACGAACAAGGTTAGTGTAATAAATACTAATGGATTAGCAACAATGTTTCAGTAAAGCTGAAGATTCACCAGACATGTAGTATTGTTATATAATATTTTATTGAATAATCAATCAATTTAAAATAAATAATATTAGAAAAAAAGCACTGCCCGCTTCGCTGGGCGTAAGTAAAATAAATTAAACGGTTTTTATAATGTTCTAATTAAAAAAGTAGCCTAAGTTACTACTTATAACATTAGTTACGAGGAGCGAAAGTCCTGCCATAATCGGTCAAGCCGTTTCAGAGTCAATATCTACAACTACAATTTACAAATGACTTGTATTATACACTCTTTTACACAATAGTTATTACAGTATAGGGTACACTGTATGTACCTACCTAATGCGAATCTTATCAACAATATAAACAAGCGTATTAAAAACGAAATTATTAGGTTGATTGTTCATTCATTAATAGCGCGAAATAGCTAATTTAAATTTAAACACCGAGTTACGAGTAACTTTAATATCCCTCTACAAAGAAAGTTAAAATTTTTAACGAAGTATATCCCGTTGTTTTGTCTGTAATATAACATAATAATAGTTAACTACTAATCAACTTACTTTTATAAATAATGACAAATATTCATTTACCGTATCTTTTTAATATTGTAACTTTAATAGAGGGCTTTTATATTTTTCGACTTATGACCGTTACACTTTGTTTGTTGCAAAATGTTAGTACATGTAAATAGAATTGAAGTGCCTGTTTTTAATTTAAAATTAACAGTTTTTTACACCAAATGCATCTTCTTCTTCTTATGGTGCCGTCTCCTTTCGAAGGTTGGCAATCATTGCGGCTGTTTGCAATTTGGACACCGCCGCACGGAAGAATGCCGGGGACTGAGGGCCGTTGTTAAATTTTGTACTGCCATAATGATTTTCCTGGGAATAAATAATGCGGTGGTTTTCCGTTGCCTTCCGCATCGCTGTTTGCTCCAGAGTCGCAATGATGACCCTAGGCCGTCGTGACCTCCGCAGCCTGCGCCCTAGAGTCTTCTGTACGCGCAGCTGCCCGCGCACAGGGGGAGTGCTTATTTACTGGCGGCACTGACTCGCCATGACACAGAGTTATCATCGGGTCTGATGTAGTATTTTATAAGCTATCCCTTCCCCAAGAGATACCCACTACACCCTCCAATCTCTGCCGCTGCTTGGTCGGGGACTGCGTACGCAGCTAGCCGTGATATCTCACAGCCGTTCCATGATCCGCCACCTATGGACCCCGGTAGTAGCCTGCAGCTAAGCCCTACCAACTGCATATGAAAGTATATATGGTACTTACATCAAAAAATCAATTTTAAATTTTTTGTCTGTCTGTCTATCTATTTGTTCCAGCCAATCTCTAAAACGGCTGGACCGATTTTGACAGGACTTTCAATCGCAGATTGCAAATGTTATAAGAAGAAACGTATACAATTATATGGTTTGCTAATATTTTATAAATGGTCGTATAGGAAAGTATAATGAAATATAAAGAACAAACTTAAGTATATTTTATTTATTCAAATAAAATATCTAGAGAGGTTTAAGATTATTATTTATTTTCTCGATAAACCCTTTAATCTGTTACCATCTGGGTTCATTTCATTGCAACTGAGCCAAGGTGATCGTTAAAATTAATGTACCGCCGCTTAGCACGAGCTGTAAAGCAACTATGAATTTTAATTAGGGTTATATTAGTTACGCTTCATTTATTAGATAACATTTATAAACAGTTTTCAATGAACATATCCATTAAAATTAGAAAATCACAGCCATAACTGGAAAATATTTATAAAATTTTAAACTAAAAAGCTAATTTAAAAAAGTTAAACGTGTAATTTGTTATATTACCCGGCTATTGGAAATTTTAAATACAATTATATTTTGGATCTAGCAATCACGGGAAAAATTAAGGTATAAGCCGCCTCAAGGGTTATTATAGGTACTTGTTATAGACCGTGCCTACCTACAATTTTAAAAAAGTCGCAAAATTCAAAAATGGTACCAAATAGGTACCTTACATTATTTGTAGAATTAATTTTAAACGTTTTTATAATATTAACAAACTCGAGTATATATCGGAATAAAGCACAATGATATTGTAGAGTGAACCGTAGGAGCTACCCCCTGCTTCATGTGGCGTACTCATCTATTGGCAAGCTGTTAGAGCATCGTGATTCGTGGTCGAGTATTTTAGTAATCTAGCGAAGCCCCAAATAAACAAGTAAGGTTTTACAATTGAAGTTGGAATTTAATATATAACTAACAACTTTTTTTCACTAAATTCATATGGTATAAGGAATTATTTTTATCTATTTCTATTTATCTGTCTGTTGTTTTGGCTAATCCTCGACAAGGCTAAACTGAATTTGAGATGACTTTTATTGGCAAATCATTAAAAAATAACGGGTAAAGAGAAACTCAGGCTACTTTTATTTAAAAAAAAGTACTAAAATTTTGCTCAAAATAATTAAAACTGATCTCTTTATTTCTCGCTCTCTCTCTTTCCCTCTCTTTTTCTCTCTCTTTCTCTCTCTCTCTCTCTCTCTTTCCCTCTCTTTCTCTCTCTCTCTCTCTTTCCCTCTCTTTTCCTATATCTCTTATTTTTAATATAAATTATTTATAAATAATTTTTAAATAAAATTTGCTTCGCACCCAGGCAAAGCTATTATAAGTCGCTAGTCTATTATAATCCAGATGAATTTGAGATATAAATAATCCTATCAAGCCTTAGAATAATTCGGATTTGGTAAATCCGATTCTTTCTGTTTTATTTATTAGCTTTTTGTAGCAAAGTTGCTCGCAATCACAGATATTGGGTTTATTGACTAAATTTATATGACGGTAATAGAACGAAGTTGAGTAGAGACACTAATCATTGTTGAAATATCTGCTAAAAAATAAAAGGAATACCTTTTTCTTGATTTGTTTCTACATTTTGTTACAAACTAGATCATTCTTCTAGAACTCATTTAAATTTAATATATAATAAATTACATATTAAACCTTAATTCTTTATTCATATGTGTCACAAAATATATATGTTTTAAAAGCTACATTATTAAGAATCCATAACTTTTTAACAAGAATCATAGGTCGAAGTTTGACCAACAAAAGTACACCAGAATTAAGTAGGTTCACCGATTTTGAAGTCGCTTTAAAAAGCATTATAATTCATATGCCTATCTCATCTCATCTCTCATTATCTCAGAATAATCTATTACGTGTAACTTACCATTGCATGCTTAAATCGAGTAAAGATTAGCATTATATTTGTTATAGGTACGATACTTAACTGAAAAAATTATTACCAAAGTAATAATTATGTTACTTCGGTTAATTAATATCATAACCAAGCTTATTTTGAAAAACTACTATAAAAATTTATGAAGATAAGCTATAAGCTTCTTAAAGCTTTAAGTTCTTCTTATAAATATGAGTACCTGGATGACCGAGCTTTGCTCGGTATTTTTAAGAGAAATGTTATTATAATATAAATAAACAATATAAATAATATAAATAAACAATATAAATAATATAAATAAACAATTGACGTACTGCTGAAGTAGCTTTAGTGTTATTGTGTCGATAAAGCAGTTAGTTACTTTATCGACACCATGGAGGTCTCTAATCTCCATGATCGACACTAACAACCAACAATAATGACATCTATAAAAATACTAATATAAAAATACCGTTCGATATTCGAACACATATTATTGAAAACACGAATAAAACTACATTTTCTGAAAATGAATCTCAGCTAGATCGATTTATCGCCCCCGAAATATCGTTGGAGCCGTTTCCGAGATTGAGATTATATATATACAAGAATTGCTCGTTTAAAGGAATAAGATTTATTATGATTTTTATCAAAGCGCTTGACACTTGTTATTGAATGACTGGACTTATAACCTCTACAGACTTCAAAGGAACAGAAATTACAGGAGAATAATATTATCTTTCATTTGCCATCAAAGTAATACCCATAAATCAAATTGTAATTTAATATCAAAAGTTTACTACGATCTTAACGTCTTCTAGACTAACTTTTGCACGTAAAACCCAACGAAACCCCCCCTAATGGGGTGTCACAGGATCGCTTACGTACTCAGCCATAACATACTGACTTCTCTGCCAAGGCAGACTGTGAGAAATACCAAAAACAACAAGTATTGTACACACTGTCTCTTAGCTCCTCACTCGGCTGTATTATGATAATGATCACCATCTCTACAACTAAAGATGAACAATGGTCAACATAAATAACGAAGATGTTTACAGAAAAATTGTACAGCTATGTTGACTAAAAGTTAAAAGTATATTTCATTTTTTTATTTTATTTTCTTCTATCCAATAAACAAATTAATAATATTGTTTTTTGTCAAACCGTCAAAACCACTTTTGCTGATACAAAATAATATTTGACTAAAATATTCTATATTCTTTGTTGAAATTGAATCACTTTTAAATTTAAAAATAATACGATATTATAAGTACTAAAATATTCAATGAGATTTTTTTTAATATAGAGCTCGTAAAAATGATTTACGTTCACTTACAATCTATTTACTTTACGTATAGTACTACCTACACCTTTACCTTAAGAAATTTTGTCTGAGAGAACTTAGTCGACCTTGAAAGGACATTCGTCCCTTGCACTAAGTTTTCTAGAAATGAAAACTAAAATTATTTTAAGTATTATGAGTTATTATATGCATAGTGATTTAAATTAATAAGTAAATTAATTTAGATCACCTATGTTTTCGTATATACATTCAAATTCGAAACTTTTTTCTTTTAGTAGTCCTATATTATATAATTTATTAAGAAACGAAAAAATAATAAACATATTAAATTCAAGTATTACACATCTATCATAATATACTCCTTACATTTAATAATAAAAATAAAATAAAAAGCTTTTTAATTCTAGCAAAAGTGACAACAAGTAGTACTTACAAGTAGTAGTAAGGAAATAAATGTTTAAATATCTATTCTTATATCTATTATTTATCTCTAATTTAATTAATGATCTGCAAGAACACTTACGCAGGTGAAGGCCTCCTCGAAAGAATACCATCTTTCTCTATCTTGGGCCGATTGCATCCAGCTTGGGCCAACTATTTTTCTAATATCGTCCGCCAATCTCATAAGCGGTTTTTCCCTATAGCGTTTCCCTCTTGGCCCTCTCCATCGTGTCACCCTTATAATCCATCGTGTGTTGACAGTCTCGCCACATTCCCTGCCGACTTCCATTTCAATTTTTGGGCATAGTTTAAAGCATCGGTAGCTTTAGATAATCTTATTTTTGAGTGTGTTATTGTTTTGGACTCTACATTTATATCTCATCTAATATGTAAAGATATTCGTCTGACGCATCCAGTACAGGAATTTAAATATCTGGGCTATGACGTAAGCGCGGCTGGGACAAGCTCGATTCTATCGCGAGGGTCTGGGTCTGATAGTATTATATATTATGTTGTAACACTAAAAAGGTTTATTCTATTTATGTTTGAAAAGAAATGCCCAATAAAATAACTTTTGTTATGCTTTTGTCAATACTCTGTAATTCCTTATTATGAAAGGAAAGTAGGCTGTCCTCATTCCTGTACTGTCTTTTACTGTCCTCCCATAAAAGAATATGAAAATATCTATTTTTAAAATATAGAAAGAATTAGCAAAAATACAATGACATTGTTTAGTGTTTCGCATTAATGATCTGTAGAAATATTTAAATTTTTAAAGATATTTGCTAGATCAAAGAGCCTGACGTTAAATATTAGCAAGCACACATATAGATATAATTTCTTATAAGCAAAAGTTTTTCAGACTTATGTAACACCAATTTTTGGTTATACCACAGTATATAAGCTACGCATCAGTTGGCACGTGAAGAAGTAATAACCACACTGCACATACTGAACTAATCATAATTAAAAGTAACAAAATATAGTAGCAGTACAAATAAAAAAAATGAAGAGTTGGTTTTTTCATTTCAAATTAACATCTTTTAAACTAAATTCATACGAAAGTATATACGGTACTTACATGAAAAAAATATTTTTTATACATTTTTGTCTTTCTGTTTGATCAGGCTAATCTCTGAAACGGCTGGACTGATTTTGACGGGACTTTCACTCGCAGATAGCTAATGTTATAAGGTATATTATTATATAACTTAGACTACTTTTATTTTTTTAGAAAATTATAAAAACCGCTCAGCGAAACATACCGGGTTTGCTAGTTGTAAATGTAGTAGGTATAGTATTGTAAGAAATCTAAATTAATGACACCAATTATATACTATTGTAATTTAATTGTAGTCGTAAAACTTTGAATGTCACGTACATTCATAGTTATAAAATTATTTAACAATTATATATTTTAAGCCTTGAATAACGATTAAAGTGCTACTATTAATTTTACAGCGTTATTACACATTATAATCTAAACTATATGACAATATTATGAAAGTGTGTGGTTGTAATTAGCTACCCCTTTTGAAATCACGTCATAATTTTTGCAATACTAAATACAGTCAGGTTAAAAGCAGAGTTTCTGATCTGACAGAAATATGGATAAAAGAAAGCTAGGCTTTTAGAAGAAATTATCACTGTCAGAAAAAAACGGTCGAAAATTACCTCGAAATAAGCTAGTTATTTATTTAATTTCTAATTTTGATGTTTATCAGAACTAAAAGGTGAAAATATATAAGAATTGTTAAAAAAATATCAAAACTATTCAGTTAATTCAGATAAAGCCAATGTAATATGTATGTGTAGGGATGTGTTACATAAACATGACGCTTTGGTAAAATATATCAAATTTTCTGAACTAGAGTCCAAAAGGAAAAATTAATAATGCAACGAAGCGTGAGTACCAAAAAGAAAGAATTATCATATAAAATTGCAATATATGTATGTTTGATGTAGAGTTTTTTACAGCGTATCACGTATCTTATTCTCTTTCAAACTACTTGATTTAACTCATACGAGTATCATATTTATAGACTGGCCTCATGTGGTTTAGAAATAATAATATTTATCATATAAATTAAAAGACTAAATTAAAATTTGAAAAATCGTATTATTAAACTGGTTTTAGAATATGTGTTGCACTAAGACGAAAATACCAAGTCAAAAATAAATAAAAATCAATACCTATATAGATGTCGTAAAATACTGACCCATCTATCTAGCTCAGGCAGTTAATCGAAGTTAATTACTTTTTATTCCGCTCCTACTAATCCAAGGCAAAGGTCTCGATCAATAATGGGGCGAATAATTCATAGTGGGCGGTTGTTTATTGTCTTCGTACACGACATGATTGGAAATGAAATATTAGTAAGATATCGATGATTTTGTATGTTTAAATATCATCATAGCACCTAGTCACGATGAGGGAACTCATAAGCGTACGACCATTTAGCCGGCCGTGAAGCCAAGATATGTTCTGGGCGAAGGCCGATCTTGGTGGACGGTGTGTCATGCGGGTTGCTCCAGGTTCTTCTGATAGCAGATTGGATTGAGGAGCATCCCCTTGGCTGCGTGGTCTGTTTCGGCAGACCTCCCGGGCCGAATGCGTAAACGATTCTGCGATGCGTAAACGTTTCGCTTAAGCGGGTAAGTCCCATATAACAACCTTTAGATGGTATGCACTGACCTCTATAATACCACTGGCTGTTGTCAACGTGGTTTTGTGGCTGCTTGATATTCGCCATTTTGGCGCTGTCGGACGTAGCGAGACGTAGCGAGAGTTTTTGGTACCAAAACTAATGATGTCAATATCAGCGAGCAAATATCGATAACTTTTAATAATAAGTTTTTACAATCAATAAAACTGTTTCAAATAAAGATTTTTATTTTTTTAATCAATAACCGTATCATCATAATTACTACTTATGTTATATTTACAACGAAAATGAAAAATTACTTTACAGTAAACAAACACTTCTCGCTGTCATTTGCAATATACGTCAAAATTAGTTCTCGAGACTCTCGCTATTGGCGCTTCAAATGGACACAAAAAAATTGCTGTCAAACGCTTGGAACAGCCTGTCCAGTGGTATTATAGAGGTCAGTGGTGGTATGGGTAAAAGCACTTCCCAACATAAAAAAAAAATCAAAGTAGGTAGGTATAAAGAAACCAAAAATGTCATAAATCGTGTTAACACTGTTTTAGTAACCACATTTTTAATATATAAAAAAGATAAATATAAATTGTAATATACGTTGAGTAACTTACAATGTAACTTCACACTTTCGCAGTTTGAGGCATTGAATATAATATTAAACACAGCTAATATTAGACTTTGTATTAAATCAATAAACCAAGTTAGTATTTAGTTACTAGTATGTTAGCAAGTCTAAGTTATCTCTATCGACGGAATATTTAAGTTTCACAAGGACTAAAACTAGAACGGCAGCTAGCCTTGATCTTCTAACGTCAGAGGGAGGCACCTCCTCCCTACACAATCGTGCCGCATACAAATGAATCGGCATTTATCAAAGTTTTAACCAAATAGGACACGTACAAGTAATGCTGAATTTGGCAAAGAATTCGAAAATGGTCAGATTATCTTTTATTTGCAATGTGCTTGTAATATACTAAACTCATTACTACTCATATTGTATATCTCTAATAGTATTTTTCGAGATCGACATCTCTGTCGATCTCGAAAAATCTAACAGGTCTATATTTACCGAAGGAAAAATAATATTATTTTTTGCATCATTTTAGCAACAATTATTTTGCCGTTAAAATTCTACCTTAAGTCTATATTTGAAATATAATCTGTACCTACATTAAATTGGAAAATCTTATCGAAATTGTAATTGTTGTCATTATTATTCACACAGAAGCGGAATCTAAAGTTTGTCTGGAAACGCATTGTGACGAAACTACTGGACCGATTTTGTTGAAATTTGGCATTATGATAGCTGGTTAGTTTCCTTAACATATAATATACATTTAACTGTGAAAAAAACACTTTTCTGTTAAATAAATTATGTAATAATGTACAACGTACCAAACGAACCCAGCAGAACTAGGGTAGTAGCTAGTATTGGTACAATATAAAATGTAAAACAACTGTCATCATTATAAGAAATGAAGATAGCCACCTGCACTCAAATAAAGAGAAAGACGTCGTCCTCCATTGGGCATGAATAAAACAAGATTCTAGATGAGATTCACTCTATTCATTTTACTTTTTATTGTCTTTTCATTTTAATCGAAATTACTTTTAAAGACACTAGCGATTTCTAGTATTTCGACGAACAATAATAGACCGCCGCGAGCTTCCTCCCTATTTCCTCTTTCATTCGTTTTTAAAAATATATGAAAGCCGTAATAAGAAACTTAATTGTGTGTCGTACAAAGTAGATGTACAATTCTAAAATAATAATTTTATTTCGAACCATTATTTGCTCGCTTATTGCTAGCACGCGAGCACACTTGCTCGCGTGCTAGAAGTAAAACAACGGTTTTATCCATTACATTCTTTTTCTGACGTTTTCTCGTGGAAAACTTTTCTGAAATAAAATCAAGGAACAAATAAATACAAGTAACTCAAATAAGGAAGGCGTTATTTCTATAAAGCAGCTCAGCTATTCTGAAGAGTAATGGTAAGAAAAACACAAACTAAATAAATTATAATGCTAAATTTGGACTTTTAATTTTGGACTTTTAATTTTGGACTTTGATATTGTTCATACATCTAAGTACAAGCTTTAATATCCATGAGGACCTGAGCCGACTATGCCAATGTTACACACCTACTCTGCCAACATCTTGTTAAGAATCAATGATGAGAATGTTGAAAAGCCCATCTAATAGCACAGTTTTAAACACATCGAAGACTTAATTCCATAGACCCTAGTTTTTCACATTTTCCGTAGTTCCCACGAATCATTCCCAGACCACCTTTGAGCAATTTGCGATGGTTACTCAGACATTCAAAAAACTAGAAACTCTTTAAAAACCCTTAAAATCCACAAATCATTATTATACAACAATAAATGTACACTGTAAAATGTACAGTGTACATACATAGTATTATATGGAAATAAATTACAATCAAACGGACCAGACACGAAAGGAAAGTAGGTACCTTAAATTTTAAAAGTATATTTAAGTACTGTATTAACAGAAATAGAACTACGAGTAAGCGTATTGATATGTCTACTCATATATTCTGCTTCATCGATTCTCTCTAGTAAAAATATTTTATGAGTCATTAGGATTTTTGTCTGGACAGTAGCAGCGATACTCCATATCGCGCGTTGTGTTATAAAAAGACCGGAAGAACGTCTGAATCGCCAGTAAAATTATCCACTTTATTTTGTGAATCCATTTACCAACCAGATTGCAGACAGTGCCAAATATATTTCGAACAACACCATAATATTAAATATCCAAAGAGTGTATTGTTTGACCTTCTTTAACACAGCATCTTCATTCCCCATCAATAACGAAAAACTACATTTTAAAGTTGGATCTGAACATTAAATAGGTATTTATCCGAAAACCTTCTTGAGATAGCAGTGAAAAGGTTAGCAGAATCAATCGAAACATACACGGTATTTTGTAGCTAAAGAGTTGCTAATTAGTTGCTAAAACCCCGATTTTGTTGCTTTTAAGCGATTTCGAAAAAAAATAGTTTACTGCTATCTTAACGTTTAGGTAGCAGTAAACTCACGAAATCGGCAAGAATTAAACCAAATTAATACATCAGAATTTGTTGCTGGAAAATAGTGTAAAAATCGCGAAGGCATGGATTTTATTGCTGATCGGAAATGACATAAGCACATCCCAGAGAGCCAGTAACAAAATAAAAACTAAAAGTCTGCTACGCCTGGAGACCTGCAGCCATGTTCATGCTACCTTAACATGCAGTTTTTTACGAAGTCTAGGAAGTATCCTATACTTTTTACGATGGAAAAATATCCCATCTCGAAAAAATCTATTTTAACCGTTAAAACCTACCTAGAGACGAAAATCTCTAGAGTAAACTAATATTTTAATAATAAGCATGTAAGTAGCTTATGCAAAATATTTATCCATAAATACTCTTATGAAATTCAAATTTCAATCAGCAACTATATTTTAACCACAGGAATAAAATGTTATTGTTTTTAAGATATAAATGTTATCTCGAAACGAAATAAAATCGGAAGCGATGTTGCCGTCAGCGTTTGAACATTTGCCAATTCAAACAAAGATTCTTTATCAGCGACTAAGGCTTTATGTGCATCGATCGCTGTAAAATGACGTCTTAAAATGATGAGTCCGTTGTACATTTGCTTGCCTTGAAGCGTTCATTACTTTCTTTAACCTATTCAGTGGCCTTAAACTTAACCTCTTAGAAATGTTATGAATCGTTAACTAATTTAATGTTGGTACTTGTTTTCACCTACGACTCTTCTCGCACGAAACTTACGTACTTTTAGACATATCTAGTAGCTTTCTAGAGAGAGAAGAGAAGTAGTGAGTTTATATACCATATATTTTATATATACCAGTTATGTTAATATTAAGTTTTTGGACGTAAAATTGAATTAAAAAAATGCTTTATTCTTTAGGATTTTTTATATTTATTAAACATTCGGGGGAAGCTTTCGTCCATCAATAAACGCCTATGGGTTGAGATGAACGGACGATATATACACATTAATTTACTTATTAAAATTTTTAAATATCACTATTTTAAAATATGGCTTGGTTTCATGTTTAGTTCTAAACACTGTCTACATTATACTATAGTCGGAGATTGATGTTTATAATAGTTTATTTCTGTATTGTACACGTGAAGCTGATAAAAGCGTGTTAGCATAAGCTGAATTTCATATTTCCGCATTTTGCCTTATCTCAGTTACGTCGCTTCACATTATGTATAGTGTATATTATCATAATATAAATATTATACATATAGGACATAGGTACTTCTTATCAAACCATTTTCGATTGTATTCCCAGCTAAAACAATATCTATTGAAGCCCAAGGACGTTATTTTAGTAAGATATAAAAACATTTTATTTTTATGTCGGATACAAGCTTTTTCAGTCAAACTTACGACTTGCAGTTCATAATCTGGTAAAGCCTTTTCTTTATATTTCAAATGTTACTAGTTTTCTACCATTTGTCTCGAAAAAAATCGCGGGTTAAAAAAATAGCATGCAAGCAAGGGCCATTTACTAAAAAAAATGTTACCAGGGCCAAAGTGTGCGTGAAAATTGACAGTAATTAGGTTTAATAGAGTTTTCTGTACAGTTCTTAGTGTTTTTTTATATCTCAAAATATATTCGAAGTACAAAATGAAGGACATACCATTCATATATAGTAAAAGAGATATTTCAAAATCTAAAACAATGCCTCAGTTAACATCAGTTTATAAAACATTTCAAGTGCCTAGTGAATTCCTTTTTATGGGGCAAAAGCGTCAACATTTTTATTTCAAATTTTTTTGAACCTCGCTTTTACTTTAACACGTGTGTATTTCATTTTCGTTAACGACCACCAAACTGACCCTTCAGATAATAAGCCTACCCTATTATTAGAATGGGATTAGAAAAGTGAAGCTTTACCGACGGATGAAACATAATCTGTTTAAAGCAGTCTCATTTTTACTGACTAGGAAATAATTTTAATATTTTTTTCCTTTGTTGTTTTTTTATGTCACACTATAATTTAAATAAAATGACTGAATTGTGACAGCATTACAACATCCTTTAAGAGTTTCCGACTCCATCAAAGCATATCTTCATTTTTGATTTACCTTCATTTTTGTAATTCAGAATAAGTAAAAATATTCGTAAACCAATATTGTTCTTTACATTACAGTAGGAATTTACCTTATACTTTATACGCGGGGAACAAACATTCTCTTAGCATTTGTTTCATAGATGGAGGAAAGGTTAAGAAAAATTTTTAACATTTCAATTTAAATCTCTTGCAGGAAACATAAAGTGCAGCTAAGGGAATTTAAAATAAGAAGGAACGAAAGGTTTCAAGACTTTTTGTGTATTATTTACAAGTACTTTCTTAAAGCTTCGCCTACATTTAAATTGTTCTAAATCTTCATTTTTTATGCAATAGTTTGAAACCGATAATATAATTAGAAAATCTAATTTTAAGTTAAAAATACTCAAATCATTTATTTTTAGTTAATAACGCTGTGTGTTATATTACATAAGTATCAGAATGTCTTCTTTTTACGGATACTACGGTACGGTACGGTACTTATTAAATAATTCTTTACCTAGAACCTTACTATTTTCTTCGGAGCTGAAACTCAAATCCAGGTCATTGTTTAAACCTGATACATTGCCACTTAAGAAAAACTAAATACTAGCAAAAAGCTGAGTTTTGTGAGGGCTCGCGTAGTTTTTCTAACGGGTAATAATGTTAAAGTGATGTTAACTCTTTGGTTTTCTAATAGATGGCGTTAGTATTACAATAACATTCTATCCAATGTAAATAATAGAATAAATAGACAAATATTGTAATGCAATAAATATTGTAATCAAATATTTTTTGAAAAGAGCAACTGTTGAGTTTCTCGCCGGCTATTCTCAGCAGAACAGCATTCCGAGTCGGTGGTAGCTTACTCCCAGACTTACAGAATCTAGTCTATTTGAATAAAGTATATTTTGATTTAGATTTTTTGATTTTGAATGAACACAAAATAGTTAATGATCATTCTTTTAATGGTTATAAAATTATATTTTTTGACAAATAACACATCTAGATATGAAGTTGAATTTACTGTGTTAAAACACAAATCAGTAGGCTTAAAAGTTTTTTAGTAAAGTGTACCACAAAATCTCGTCATGTGGGATAGTTTTAGATCTCGCTTCGCTCGTCCTAGTAATAAAAACTTAGGTTTAACTTAATAAGCTCCCTACAAATTTCAGTACTACTAATTTCCATTTTGAATGCGTTATTATGTAATATGAATAAACACTTCATCTCGTATGCAGCTTTAGCAACCGTTGTCTGAATTTTGGCGTTTCTAAATGCAAATTTATTCCTTCCTTGTGTAACGAATTGTGTAGGAGAAATAGACTATAAATATTCATTTAAATTAAGTTGTAGGATTCCTTGTTTGATATTATATGACAACGTGTTTATTAAAAAATATTGTCTGCTCTAGATTTTCTTACAAAATGATTAAAAAAACGTTATTTTTCTCCTCTACATACTACTTTTATTTTCCTAAATTTTTAACTAGCAAAGTTTAGGTGCATAATGAAATATATCTCAATTTTCCAATAGGGGAATTACTTAATATTATAAAAAAAACTGACGGTAAAATAAAAAAAAGGACACTTAAAGGAAAAAAATGTTTTCATTTACTTACTATAATAGATATAACAGAGCATATTATAATAAAATCATCAAAATCGATTCACCGAGAATAGGTTCTGAGGTAACAAGACGTTATACAAACGTCTTGTTACCTCAGAACCTATTCTCTAACCTATTATTCTATATTAGAATCATACAGATTCTATTCCCTAAATATTACTGATAAATTAAAATATTCTTATCCGAATAATACTACGAAAGTTACATTATGTTTTAATTGCGTAAAAAGAAAGAAGTTTGACTTAAAAGTATTCATTTACAGTAATTATAATTATTGTAAATGTAATTTGTTTTAGACTGTAAGTTGCAGATTGGATTTCGAAACAGATAATTTATTTCTTAGTTATGCAAGTAATTAATATGTAGAACAGTCAAGGGAAGCGGAAAAGAAACGTAAAAAATACATTGCTATAAACACTCCATCTTTTTGTGCTAGATTATACTTTATTTTAAAATGAGTTATAATTTTCATGTTGATATTTCGACTAAGTACTTCATATTTTTTTATAATATTGTTTTTTCAATTAAGGGTGCTAGGTGCAGGTAGAAAAGTAAATTGAAGGAATTAAAGTATGAATGTCCTTTAAAAAATCATCTGAAAGAAGATGGTTCGTTTCATAAGACTGGGAACGGATACCTTCCAAAACAATTGCAGCAGCATCTCTTACTTTCGGCAATCTCTCCTCATGATGATCATTTTTTTCTGAGACGATCTTTTGGAAATTGCTTTATTTATAAAACCTTTGAAACACACAGTGTTATTTTTTCCAAATTTTTATTTAGTCCAGATTCATTAAAATATTAAATATCATCTTGATACTTCGTCTTCAATCGTTCTATAATCGTACGCCACCTATTTATTTATTACTGTTTGGTATCTATCTGAAGGTGGATACCAACAATTATTCAATTCCTTCAATTTACTTTATACTAAGCAGGTATGCTTAGTATAAAGTAAATGTACACTAGAAATTATTGTAAAAACCAGTGATATTCTAAGTTTTGTGGTAGAGAAAAGGGGTAATACTTAATAAATAAAAAAAGAGGAATGTTAAGAAAATAATAAACTATATGGATAAAAAAATATATAATTAAAACTAACTAAAACTATGCCTAGTAATATTTCGTTTTTATCGTATTCTTACGAGTATTGAAGAACCCGGTCAACTTCGGAGCGCTGTAAAACCCAGATAAATTAATAAAATTAAAAAAATTATAATGGAAATTACACACTAAAAAACCTCTAGAAGATTGCTCTGATTTCATTTTATTGTAAATGACCAGAAAAAAGGTTCTAACGCCCGAAAGAAAATTTGTTCAAAAATTTTCAGCTATTTTTGCTTATAACTTTTTTATTTTCCACTTTACGATAAAAAATAATAGGATCAAAGTTGTAGACAAATTAATTTGATATAAATATTGCTCTATATTTTTTTTGTAGGGTTGCTAGTTTACGAGATATAGCCCGAAAACCCTTTACACACTTTTTTCCAAAATCGCAGCCGTAGGACAAGGGCGGCGACCCCACAAACTTGAACTTAAGCTTCTACTCATCCCCCTTACACATCAAAAAAACTGCTGCCTCTGAATAACACAACCCTAAATGTAACTTTTCATTGGACTACTACAATTGTCCCGGATTTGATAAGTTCTCGGTTGTTCTCGGTCTGGCAACCCTACGTAGAATGGAGAAGACACATTTTTTGTTTTATATCTAAATTTATAGTTTAAAATATGTCATCTTGAAAACTATAATGAGACGTTATTTGTCATTGATTTACGCAGATATAACGTTTGCTATACCTAAGTATATTAGCAACATAATAACAAACAGCTGTCGCCGTCGGTGAGCGCTGTCACTAATCACCCGCGATAATTAATTATTCTATCCCCGAAGCGGCAAATGCAATTTACTCGATTTATGTTCACTTCGAATCGTTTGATTTAGCGATACCTAATACCTAACCATGCTATAAATTATAATATGTTTTTACGTATTATTACTGGCTGGTACCGCCTTCAAAATTAACGAAGTTCTTAAAAGTATTATTTTCTACTTTTTAGTTTAGATTTGTTTAGTTTTGTAGTCGGTTTTTGTTTTTTGTTAAAAATAATTTATTTTCAAATTTTTTGCGGAAAGTAGTTACTTATTTTGTTTATATGTAAAAAAAAGAATTTTCCAAATCGGTCCAGCCATCTTCGAGTAATGGGGAACATACATAAAAAAAGTCCACTACGAATTGAGAACTTCCTCCTTTTTTGCAGTCGGTTAATAAGAGCCTGAAAGAAATAAACTATCGGTCTATAATTACGTATAATATTGAAAGAATTTTCTTTTTACTCCTAACCGTTGAAGAGTTGTACCTTCCATCATTAGCTCAACCACAGGAGATGATGAATATCAGACGCAAATACTTGAACAGCTTTAGGAAATATATAAAAAACGTAATAAGTGCCTATAAAATTTGAGAGTTGCCTTCGATTTCCCTGGGATCCCATCATCAGATCGTGACTTGGTGACTATGGGACCAACTGGAAACTATACCCTTTCAAACAAAAAAAGAATTTTCCAAATCGGTCCAGCCATCTTCGAGTAATCGGGGAACATACATATAAAAAAAAACAAAGTCCCCGACGAATTGAGAACCTCCTCCTGTTTTTGAAGTCGGTTAAAAAAAGGAAATAACTGAATTTTATCCAGTAAGTATAATTATGTTTTTACGGCTTTAGCAATGGTTTAAATTTAGCAAATAACTAATATAATCTTGAAAGGCTAGACTTCACAGTTGAATCAATATTTCCTTATATAAACATAATATAATCGATAAGATGACTTTCATATAAATTATTAAACCTTGTACAGTTAAAGTTAATCGATAGAGGGAAAACCCGCTAGAAAACTGGTGCCATCTATAATCCTATCGATTTTCTGTCCCTCTTCCTCGTTTCGTAGAATTCCATTTCGTTATTATCTTATTCATATTATAAATGTGAAATTTTTGATGTTTGAATGTTTTGTTATGTTAAAGATTAGTTATTTAGGTTGGATGTGTGTTACTTAATTTCGCTAGAACGGCTGAACAGATCTAGATGAAATTTGGCAATGAGATAGATTATGGTCTGGTTATAGCACATAGGCTACCCTTTATGCCGAAAAAATGTATAGTTAATATTAATGATAAAAAAATATATTAACTATCGGTTTTTCCGGGACCCGGATTAGTTAATTATAATGATTAAATTTGCTTTATAGACAAAATTCTAGTTTAAAAAAAAAATATACCCAAAACCGAGTGAGTGGCATACTTATACGTTTTTCGTTCCAATTTATAGAGTCGCATTAGATTCAAGATTTCAAGATTATGAAAATCTGTTAAACATAATCCAAAGATTCAATTGCCAATAAAAATACTTGAAAAACTCTATTTGAAAGTTAAAAGACTACCGTTATAGACGGACTGGCAAAATAAAATTATACTACGCCCGCTTTTATTAATTTTGCTTGGATGAGGATCCAAAAACGTGATTTTATACAGTTGTTCAAATTGTTGTACGCAAATAATAAATTTATTACTTCCTTTTTACATAAATTATGTGAAACGATTTATATCTTTCAGTCGTAAATAATAATTTTATATATTCAAAGTTTTTTTGGGAAACGAAACGTATATATTGTAACATCATTTTTAAAATAATACAAAGTTTTTCGTTTAACATAAATGGTCTCCTATTTATAAATGCTTCTTAATATTTTTGGGCTAAACACTGCACGACGATTGTCTCGTATACACATAAAATAAAATTGTAACTTAGTCAAATCTATACATTGAATATTTCTTGAAAGATCTTTAGATAAATCTTTAAAAAGATTGGAATAGTCAATATTATCGATACATACACTGAATTTTTGTCTTAAGCCTATCTGCGATTGCATCACAAGAAAAGTATTTGACAGATTTTGATGAAATTTTATATGACCATAGCTACATTTTACTGCGTGAGAGTATTTCATTTCTAAGAAATCTATACTAACAGTTAAAACATGCCTAGGGAGTAACCCGAGCGGACCAGGGTAAATCTCTAGTACTTAGTCTACTTACTAATATTTTAGTTATAAAGTAACTTGAGTAGTCGATACTATCGTCCTAACATTCCCACACAAAGACATATTTTTAATATTTTGTCTAGTTCTAAATACACGATATATCGAGTTTATATAACGAGAAAAATCTTGAAAACGTCGCAAATTACAGGGATTACTATAATTTGGGGGAACGTTTAATGTTAATGAGGCGAGAGTTCCGTTGACGGGATGAATGCATGACGTAATATTTCGCTTGGATTTTCACCTTTATAATAGAAATAGATGATGAAAAGAATAAAATGTCTTCATGCTAATTACATTTTTATAAAGTTCTTCGTAATAGGAGGTAATAATAGGTATACAAGAAAAGCAGTATTTTTTTACTTTATTCATCAATCATCAATCAATCTATGCTTATCATTATAGTAGTAGTTTCTATGTGTACTGAGTATATCACGACCAAACAAATAAATATTCTTAGATGTTCTTTTTTCGTGTGGTCGCAAAAAATGTGTAATTGTCAGACGTAAAATACCGAACTTCTTACTTCGTAAACTATGACCTAATTTTTACTTTATTTTTCAGAACCAAGTAAACTTGGTAGTGTAAGAATTGATCAGGTTATCCAAGTTGCGGCCCAAGGTCCCCAATCAGCGCGAGACGCTGAATTCAGAATCAGTGGCAAATGAAATCGCTCATCCCTTGAGGTCCGACCCTTGAAATTTGTAGGGTTACAGCTAGTATACAGTTTACATTTTACTAGGGTTACCTATACTCGATACATTATAATAATATTATAATTATGACACATAAACACATTACACATTATTGCTTGATAAAAACAAAAATTATAGTCCCGTTAGTTAAGAAAAAGTAATCAATATTTAATCTTCAGCTGAACTCATTGCATTCAATTATTGAAGGTCCATGTAATATTTGAAAATTCGATATGTAAATAGTGCTTAAATAAGACTGAATATAGACAAACATGTTTGACATTCCTTGACTTGATTGTTACTAATAAGGAGTCATTATTTTCAAGAAAAATAAACATAAATTTTAACACCCCTATATTATGAATAACGTACAGTCATAAACAATTTCTGGCTCCTAATAAATTTCCCTCATCAAAGACATTGCTGGTATCCATTAGATTTTCTCAAAGCAGTATAATTATTTCTACTAGTTTAACATATTAGCGTAATTTACAAAATGATAAAAACGTTGAATAAGTTAACTGAAACTTAAATGTCAATACAAACTTTAACTGCTTTTCCTTTTATTTATTTTTTTTTACTACAGAGCTAGACTATTTTAAAACAGCATTAATGTTACATACAGACATACATTTTCATTGTCCATTTTCTCACATACAATGTACGTATAGAAGCCATTTAGCCTGGAGACCATTAGGTTATGTTCCGTCACAAAATGCAATTACTGAAGTTCGAAAGCTACACTATGCGATAGGTACCTATATATTTACATTAGTGTATATAATATATATATATTATGTAAAGCTTTGATTGATAATAATAATGTAATATGAAATAAAATTTTTAAAGCTTGAGCCGCACTCTCTAACTTGGGGTGTATGATATATGAAAACAAACACAGGTTTGTTTGTTTTACCCATAAAATAAATAAGACTGCAATGGACAATTATCAGTACAATTAATGACACAACCCTATGTAGGACGGAGGAATTATAGGTTTAGTAGTAGAGTTCCATAGACATTTTAGGAAGAAACCTGAAGCTCACCTACTTTTAACTACTCACAAATCGTGATAGTTATTACATTTCATCAATTAATTTGGAGTAGTATTAATTGTACGTTATTAGTTAAACCACATAAAGCGACCGGACGATATTACTTTATCGCCAAATTTATTATAGTCATTAGTTTCGGGGCACACTAACAACTAACAAGACAGTTTTATAGCTCTCCGATTGGATTGATATAAAAGAACTCTATATTATGTTTTAACCATTGCACTATAAAAATGGATATATACTTATCACGGATGGAAATCACGGACAGAATAATCGATACAATCGATACTATATAATTTTAAGTAAATTTCAGTGTTTTAACATTTTAATATAAAATAAATGAAATCTATCAAATATTTAGAGACATTAAGGCGTTGATAACTTTTCTAAATTTTCAGGAGTTTCTGTCACTGTTACTTTCTGTTTTCTTACTGTGACACGAGAATAATTTGAAGAAAGAACTGAATTTAATATACTTGGCCTAGCTCCAAGCTCCTCACCTACCTACCCTATACCTACTACCTCAAGATGTGTTCTGTGCAGTCGTTTACTACCGTAACACTACCTAATACAACTAATTTATTGAATAAACACCCCAATACGTATTTAAAATTTTTGTCTGTTTGTATGTTATCGCTTAACACAAAAAATACCGGACACGGACTCATTACTATGGTACTCCTTAGTATAGAAAAAATAAAAACATTTCCACAGGAAAACAAAATAATTTAATTTATTGAGTCGTCCTTAGAAAGCTAGCTGCGGGTAAGTCTTATGAGATACATCAAAGCAATATTGTAGGTCTTAAAAATGGCTACAGAATAGTTTACAATATCAAATAAGTGTCTCCTAAGCTACACTCAAGGCAGTGGTAGCCCAGCGGCAACGCGTTGCTTGTATAACCGAGTGATGCGGGTTCAAATCCGGGTCTCGCACCTCTGATATTTTCATGTGCGAATCATTTCTATCATGATTACCCAGCAGTGGGACGTTAAAAAGGGCTGATGATGATGATAATGAAGCTACACTCGCAATACCTATTTTTATCAGAACGTAAAAAAAACAGTAACTTCGTAAATCGAAGCGTGCGTTTCACATATAAAGTACATAACTGATTTGAATTAAACTTTGTGTAGTGATACAACAAAAAAATTTAAAATACCTTTTATTAAACATTAATCGTTCATTCCTATGGGAAAACAATCACTGGTTCTATAGAGTTCTTACAAATTTATAAAGATAACTCTTGCTAAAACTTAAGAGAAACATCTCACAGGAATACAAAATATCTGGTGCTATAGATGAATGAAATAGAAAATGCTATAAAGCAATTCCCAGAAAAGAGGGGCAGAACTTTGAATGGGGAATCAGTCGTTGGTACATTATAAGTAACAGTATATAAGCAAAAATATTTATTTTATTCAATTTAAGCGCGAGCGAAGCTGCAGGCATCGCTAGTATAATTATAAAATTTTATGTCTTATACTTGTCTAATCAACGCATTCCTCATAAAATATTTTAGTATTTACTATGCTTCTAGAAACTTATATCATATGAATTTTTTATAAAGTCGTCTTTCTGAAGTGCCAATTTGTATTCAAAGACAGGCTTTTCAGCTTAAAACTAAAGGCCGCTTGCGCGGGATGAGCCGCCCACTAACTTTTCTCTAGCGTGTAAAAACAATTTCATGTTCTTATTTTTCTTTTATATTTGGCCCGCTAAATGTGGACGGAATTAATGAAAGAATTTCTAACTATGTAGGTACATAATACCAGATTAAATAAAAGGTTTTCGCATTACAATGGAAGTCTAAACCAGCTTTCTTTCCTTCAAAGTACCTTTCGGTTAATTTTTCAGTTGAACAAATAAAATTAAGAGTGAGAACTTCTTAAAAATAAATAGTATTATATAATATAAAGGGTTCCAAAAGGACAGTAGTAACGCACTTACTTTGAAAACATAGTGAAGCGGGTTCATATCCTAGCTCAGGTATCGAAGCTCTAATACTTTCATGTGCGAATAATTTCCAACATAATTACCACTTGCCTTACGGTGAAACATAATATAGTCAGGAAATCTGAGTGTACGATTTTGAGAATTAATTGAAGCCGGTTCAAATCCCGGGTTTTGCAAATGTAATATAACATGATGATGATGTGAATCATTTTTTAATATGTTTTACTGGTCTTATGGTGAAGGAAAATATCGTGAGGAAACGATTTTCAAAATGTGAAGTGAAGCCGTGCATGTGAAGTCCGCCAACTACTGGCTACACTCGTTTGTATCAAAGGGAATCCCGTAGCGTAGTACTCAGTATTCAGAATGTACTTACTAAATAAGTAATATAGAGCTTAATCTTGGGAATTGGGATAGTAAATTATTTTTACGAAATATCAAAACGATTTAAAATTATAAATACTTACAGAATTTTATGAAGACTAAAATTAACTATAATCTTATATATAAATATCTCGTCTCACGGTGTTTATTATCGAACTCCTTCGAAACCTTGACCTTTTTTGAAATAATGAGGCTTGGCCGATTTTTATGAATTTTTTTGTGTAGGTCTGAGAATAGGTCGTAAGCTATTCTTTATTTCTCTAGGTGATAAGGGTAGCGCTCTCCAGATATTTTATTTTTTTATTTTATTTATTATTTTATTTTTTATGATTTGGCATTAAAAATAATCTTGTGCCCTAAATATTCATCCTCCGGGCGCGGGCGAAGCGCGGAATTTGCTAGTAGGTAAAATATAATTATTGGCATAAACTATGTATGTAAAAACAGATATATTTATTTTATTTGATTACGTTAAATATTTTTACTGTGTGAAGAAATTCATACATTTTAAAATCAGTAATAACCTGGTACCTAATAGTAGCATTTTTACTCCAGGAATTTAGTCTATTTGCGCGCTGGATTTCAACCAATCCGTCTAGCCATTTTAGTACGGAAGAGTAAAGAGAATTTAATTGCATGCGAAAATGATTATTTTCTTCATTTCTTCTTCTTTGATCTAGAAACTGAGTACCAGATGGTCGAGATTTTCTACAAAGATATAACTTAAACGGGTTGAATAGTGACCTCTATGTATACATATGTATACAAAGGTCCTGTGGGAAATTTTGATACAAGGACGTCGATTTACTAAAGGATTTTTAAATAAAAAAATCAAAATTCTGTTTCATTACATTTGTATTATAAAACATTCCTTATACAATTATTTCAGAGGCCACAATAATTCAGTGGCTTGCATCTACAAATATGCCATACCAGCTACCATAAAGGCGCATGTCTTGACAGCTACAACTTCACAAATTACACGATCGATCGACAAAGTTAATGTGACTGTTCATTATTGTCCTATTAATTAATTTTCACCTTTATGTTAAGGCCATAAGGCACATAATATTTTTCTTTTATGGAATATTTAGCTAGCGCGAGCTCCAATTAGAGCGTCAGTACGCATAACTCACACGTGACCCGCTTTTTAAGGAAACACAAATACCAGACAATACCTTTTAAAATACGTTTTTAATAATTATTATATCGAAAATAAAGCAATTGACAGTAGCATTTTCATAGAGATTTGCAATTGTTCAACTGACTTTGGTTTCTTTTTAGTCCTAAGCATCAAGGAACTCCTGGGATTTGCGTCGTAAAAATAACCTTAGGTTCAAGTTCGTACATTATGAAGAAGGTTAATATATACAAGTAAAATTTAAGGAATAATAAGATATTCGTGAGCGTTAATAATTTAATGACTACGTATATTTTTTTAGATTTAGAGTAAGCGTATGCTTATATTTGGATATCATTTAAAGACTGCATAATATATGTTACTGTCTAGATGGTGTAGTTGACTGGCATTTACAATTGCATATCAAAAAGTACTGGTACCAGTCTCAGCTCAAGTCAATTTTATTTATTACGAGTAAGTATTTTTGTTTGAAAAATCTCAGCAACAGCCAACGGAGTTGAAAAGGTGGCGGTGATTCAACCCCTTATCTAGGAGAGCACGTAAAACCGTCGGTCACCTGCTCTTTTACGCATCGTGTCGAATTAAATTATAATCCTATCGAAATTCGTGAAAGAAATAAAGAGAGCACTAGTGTTTGCGCGTACACTTGTGATTTATAATAACTCCTGCGCATTTGACTAGTCTCCGTGAAATTGGCCGCCGTGGCCGGAATCTGATGCTTTAGGATTATTAATTGCAGCTGTGGGATTTTCTTTCTTTACTAGAAGAGAATACACTCGCAATAACAAGCCGTATGAGGACATCGACTCACTTGAGTCACTCTAAACCCATAATATAACATATAACGTCGTAAGCCACAAGTCATCAGCGCAGTTGCTTACATCAGATTTAAAAATAAACAGATCCAGTATACAATTTTATTTTCATTAAAGAAATACATACCAGTTTTTTTGAAATGTCAACCTTGATATATGCCTTACACGTCAAATACTAAAATTTATCCAAAATCGAACCCACGATCTCCTTGAATAGGCACATATAAAGGCCACGTTATACCTTACTTAAATCTAGGTGATGATACAATACAAACAAGTATTTTATCAATTTCCAAACAGTCTGACCTAATGTCTGCGCTAGTCTTGACTTAACATAGCGCCATCTTTATGAATGACGTCGAATGTAAATATCTTGTACGTTACGTCGACGATTGTAAATAGCTTGTACTTTAAACTACAATTGGTTTTTCTAAAAAGTATAGGAATTACATTTTGCGAAAATTATTCTTTCATACATTAATAAAATGCACAAACAAACAAAAGAAAAGAAAAGAAAAGAAATTCTAAGCTAAAGCGATAGTAACAATAATAATCATAACCTTTTCTCTAAACATGACATATTCATTACAATACGAGAAAAATGTGCTAATTTGGAGTGTTTTTTCCATAAATACCTATAAAGTTTGTCATATGAAACTCCTTAAATTAGCCTATAAACTGGTAATTAATGTACATTTATTTTGTTTTCAATATGGTTGTTGACCCCCATCCTAACATGACACCCATGTTAGTATGGGGGCCATAACATTAGTACAAAACGTTCAATAATCTATATACATAAAAATCAATTGCTGTTCGATAGTCTCGCTAATACCTTGAAAGTACTTTCAAACGGCTGCACCGATTCACGTAGATTTTTTTGTCGGCTATCAGGGCTGGTTTAAGTACAAAAAATGTGCAACTAAGATATGGGTATAAGGAGCGCTAAACCAAGACGTATTCTAATTTATAAAGAAGCTAGGCAGTCGCTTGCAAGACGAACCTTTGAAGAACTTTAGACTTACTTATGATAAAATAATCCCATCTAAAATCTCGGTCTCTTTTTAATAAAGCAGCAATAAAGATATTAATTTTGTTGTTGCTGATATATTAAATAATAAATTGAAATATGTACTACATAATATTAATTATCCAACCCTCTTAACGTCTTCTTGCTGGTTTAACTCTCCTTAGTGAGAAGGCTGTAAGCCTGTAAGCTACCTTACTACCTAAATACCCGTTAGTGGACTTAACTTGAAATGTCTTTCGAATTAGATATCGAGAAATTAAACTTTTACTTCGCATGATATAATATATAATATGTATTACGTAAGAAAAAATCATTTGAAATTCTTAGGGGTAAAAGGAAAGGCAAAGTTTTGTTGTTGTTGTTTGTGTGGAAATCAAACGCTCGGTTTAGAATATTATAAATAAAAATACGGAGTGATTCGTCAGTTTATCATTTTTCTACGCAGCAATGGAGCAACAACGAACGAAAACTGACGTGATATTATGAAAATTAGTAGGGAAAATTCGGGAATGCAGCTATGCGAAGCGAAGACACGATCCTTGTGTTATAACTTATAATAATTTACCTAAGTATTTTTGAAGTAAAATATTTATTATTTATTTATTTAACCTGTATTATATTATTTTAGACCTTTACTAATACTGACTGACTGACTTAACGATATTCCAAGTTAATACAGTTAAATAGCGTTGGCAGAATACTACTACAAAAACCTTATCTTTAGTAGAATAGAATTGATGACGATTTAAAACAGCAGGCATTTAAAAATACACTCATTGTTAGAATTTAATTAAAACAGAGTGAAACCCGTCCAACCGGCGGATGTGAATTGTCTAAACAGTTGTATGCATAGTTATTTCTGTTAAATAAATTTACAATGGTTACACCATTTTTTCGCGTTATATTTGTCTAAAAAACTTGAGTTTATATTAATTTGGTACCATTTGGTCTCATGGTTAATAGCCCAAATAGCATATTTAATTTTTTTTAATTTGCTTTACTCTCGAGCTAGTTATACCTAATACATTTTTACATTTACACGAATATTCGACTATAGGATTTATTCGCGGATTTATTAATATTTTTGACTTAAATTAAAATTTTGTGTATTAAATGTATTTAGTACTAATAATCATTCCTTCACGATAAACTAACCTGAACTGTGTTGAATGTATCAAATAAAAAGCAACATGTTAAAAGCTCGATATAAAACTCGTTCAAATAGAAAAGACTTAAATCATTTCATCCGAATAAAAGCTTCGAATGGTGCTCGAGTATTAATATTCAGATTGATTGCAAAAGCCGAAGATATGTGCGAATTCAACAAGTCTATCAAGAGGTAAACTTTAGGGGCCCGTTCATATTTAAAAATTAACAATTTTAAAAATAAAATTCTACATTTAGTTGAGCTTTTTTTAAACTTTAAATAATAAATTAGAAAATTGTGTCGATTATATTGTAACTATGAATAAAATATATGTTCATGTTTACTTTGAATATTAATATGTCGTGTTAATATTAATTATAATATTAATTTTCTTATCTTATTTCGTATAAATTTGACCCGTAACATGAGTGAATTCAAACACAAGAGACTACTTATACTCGTATTATGCCTTATATAAGAAAAAATACCTATGAAGATAATGGTTTTACACTCGTACTCGTACAAAAGCTTCCCCTTACACCCTCGCGTGCTACGACGATAAAATATAACCTACATCGCTCCCCTTTTTCTACCCACCTGTGAAAATCCCATAGAAATCAGTTAAGCGATTCTTTAAAACCCTATTAAAATTAACATTGTTAGTATGAAAATATGTATTGACTATAAAATTAAAACCTGTTTACAAAATAATAATACAAGGACATTTTAAAAAGTTAAAGTTTCATGAAAAGTAAACTTACTCTGGTGTAAATGGGTGAATTAATTTTGGCAGATGTATGTAAATATAGTTTGCAGTGCCTTAGCCTCTTGAGATATGAAGCTTGATCCACTATATATCACTTAAGCAATGAATACTATGTACGAGTATATATGCTAAATCTATTAAAATTAGGTCCTCAGCTTACTATACACATATTTGTACTGGTATTTCCAACATGATTGTCACTTCTAGTAAGGTCGAAAGTTTTCTAAAAATATGTGAAATAAGCCAACATGCACGGCGTGGAATTTGGCCAGATTGAGGAGACCCGCGCCTAGCAATGGGATGGTAGCAAAGGGCTGATTATTATATGATATAGTAAGCATAGTATAGCAAATAAAGATATTTTGTCTCAATCTTTCCATTCTTCTTCTTCTTAAAGTGCCATCTTCTTTCGAAGGTCGGCGATCATTAAGGCAATTTGTATGTTCGATGCCGCGGCTCTGAATAAGGAACGTGTGCATTTTGCAAACCATTGGCGTAGGTTTTTTAGCCATGATGTTCTTCTTCGACCCACTCTTCGTTTTCCTTGGATCTCTTTCCGTACATTTTTTAAATAAGTTAAACTATCTTTACTAATATTATAAATACGGAAGTAACTATGTCTGTCTGTCTGTCTGTCTGTCTGTCTTTTGGCGTGAAAGCGCGACCGCTTTAACGCCAAAACTACTGAACCAATTTAAATTAAGTTTGGTACACAGAGTCTATCTGTGAGACTCTGAGAAAGGACATAGGCTACTTTTCAAGGCAAGAAGGCCTGTAAGGGGTTGAAATTAAGGATAAAAGTTTATATGGAAATTACGTCATTTTTAAATCTAGAAGTTTGAAACTTATTTTTTAGGCTTTTGATTAGATAAATAAAAAAGACATTCAAAGTTTGTAATTTTTTTTCTTTTAGGGGACCTTACCTTACCTAGGGACGAACCCGAGCGAAGCGAGGGTGAGTCGTTTCTCGCTAGTAAAAATATATACGAACACTTAAATGTTATAATAAAAGCTTACAAAAACTAAGTGTAACATATGATATTGAATATCCTAAAGCTTTAAACCACTTAATAGATTACATTCGACGTAGCCGAAATAGCATTATTGTTGTTAAATTGTAGCAAATGGAATAAGAACAATATCTAAAATATTATACAATATGTTATATATTTTTTATGTCTGCAAAAAATAAAAATTATTATTTAATACTATATATAACTATATAATACTTATATGATTGGAAACAGCATAAATGATTGTTTTAAGAGTTATTAAAATGGTCACTTATAAAGTACAAACATATAAAAATTCTAGCATATTAAATATTTGTGGTGTAATGTTTGTATAAATACTATTAAAAATAAAGTTCCACGTTACGACTATGCTACTTTTATGGTTAATCTATACTAAGAACGGCATAGTGAACTACTAGTGATATACTTAAAAAATGTAAACTTTAGGCATTTTGGCACACATTCAAATCTTCATCAATTGTATCACAAGTTGAACGACTAAAAACTTAGAAGATCATTATTACTACATTACCATTTAAATAGCATAAAGAGCATAGTTAAATACAAATATTTGTTACGTTTCGGTGATTTTACAATAACGTGAAACAACAATTAGCTCAGGGCTATTTACTATGTACAGTAAATACGACGCAATAATACAAACGTTCCTTTGACCACTCGAGAACTGTTTGATGTACGACAGTTTGGGACTTTCATGGAACAGAATAAACTTTATGTTTATTTAATAATTAATTTTAGCGCAAGCGAAGCCACGGGTTGCGCTACTTAAAATAAATAAAATTTCTAAAAGTAGCCAAAGTTACTCCTGATAACTATTAAAAATAATTTAACTATCTGCGAGTGAAAATCCCGTAAACATCGGTAAAGCCGTTTCAGAGATTAGCTGGAACAAGCAGACAGACCGACAAAAATTTTAAAAATGAATTTTTTGATTTTTTGAGTACTGTTACATACACTTTGATATGCATCTAGTGAAAAGCTATTAATTTTTAAATTAAAAACAGATACTTCAATTATATTTCTATGTATAAGGTAGGTAAAGATGTATTTAAAATAGATAAAAATCGTTATGGTAGAGTTGAACATGCCTTAGAATATAAATATTATAAGATATTGCAGAGTTATCTGTAGGCCTTTTAGACACTATTTTTAAGCATAATCTTTTGAAATATCAGGTTTAGCCATATACACCTGTAAGTTTCTAAGTACGACTCGACAGGTACAGTTATGTGTTTTTCCCTGAGAATAAAATACTTTTCTTGAGTAAAAGGTATCGTAAATGTTGAGTCGAGTAATAAATTATAAGGTAGACATCGTGAAACGAACACAGACATACAGCGAAATAGACTTTTCTTTTAATAATTATTCTTTTGGGGTCTATATCATAATCTAATCTATATCTATATCACAATACGTAAACAGTAAAAGTCAATCTTTTTAAAATATGTATTTTATGTAGGTACAGACTTAACTCTGTTCCTATTTCATTATAAGTATATATGTGTATATATGTATGTATGTATATATATATATATATATATATATATATATATATATATATATATATATATATATATATTGCATCCAGAAAATAATGTGTATACTGTATAATAGTGTACATATATTAGCTTTCATTACCCTCACAGCGCAATTTGAATCTTATACTTCAAAGAAAAAATCTGCGAGAGAAAAACTTCATATAACAAAAAGAAAATTAAATTTCTGATATTCGTATTCGTAGACGAATGTCTTTTTATGTTATACTTTCATCAAAGCTCCATAATAAACCAGCTTTAATGACAGTTCCTTTGTTTGGTCCTCAAGCTAATATTCTAAATGTTATAAAGCATTTTCTTCCTCATCTTTTTCCTTACTTTCGCTAACTTAATTGGACGTATTAAACGGTAAAATGTTGTGTTATAAGTAAGTAGGTATATATTGATGAGTTATCGTTATCTATATTCATTTGAATGCCCTCTTCCCCAATATGCTTAGAGAATATATAGGTCTCCCAATACTTAACACAGTTTACAAACTTATTCAAATTTTTAGTATATTTTTTGTTACATATTTAATAATACTAAAATTTATTTAATTCGTTGTTTAAATTGTGGTTCAATGCTTTAAAGTTTAAAATGTAAGTAACTAATCGATTATCGCAGGATCACCATATTTATAATTTAGAATATAAAAGCTACTTTTGTGACTCATTAAATTAAAATATCGAAGTCTTGCTTTTGTACTGTAAGGTAGCATTGAATTTAAAACTCCTCGAAAAAATCTATCTAAAATCAAAAAAACTCCTAATAATTTTATATTTAAAGTTCAAAGCCAAGTCAAGGCCTTGTTACCAATTAGACTTAGGTAACCTTTCCTTCCATAATTATAACATGATTGTATTTTACTAACGAATGCACTCAAATAGGTACATTGTTGAACCCTTTTTTTAAAGTTTAATTATAACTTTGGACACGTAATTACTTGCCAGTTTAATCATTTTATATTTCATTTTCATTTAACTATAATTAATATAAATAAATTAAATAAGTAGTCAGTTGTGACATTATTACAAACAGTGCCATCTAGTTCCGTGGTAAGCTACGAGGCTTGTGTAAGGAATACTAGATAATTGATACACTACACATATAAATCTAAATACTTATATACATAATATAAAAATATAAACACCCATGACTGGAGTCATGCTCAACATTCATGCTCAACAAATGGATGCCCCCAGCGGGACTCGAACCCGCGACCGCTGGCGCAGAAAGTAGGGTCACTACAAACTGTGCCAAACGTGTAGTCAAACTATAAAATAGTCACTAAAAAAAAACAAAAAAAAAAACAAAAAAATTAATAATAAAATTAGTGAAGCCTTGAGCTGAGAAATATAATATTTTTAAGAGACATGAGATTGTAAATCGTATGCGGAAATCACAGTGGTAAAGCTACTGTTACCATAAACTATAAAGTCACATAAATATTGTATCAATAACATTGTAATACAATGAACCATTTCCTACTCAACAAAAAAGCTAAAAAATGGTATCTATTGAAAAATTTATTTCAAGTTCTAGTTCCGTGGAGAGTTAGTTGATTTAAACCTTCAACAAGTCGATAAATCCTTATACAATAAAATTAGTTTTACCTATTTTTACCTATTTGTCTTCTTTTTTCGTAGATGCACAATTAATGTAGAATTTTATCGTACTTATGATCAATAAAAATAAACAGGATAGAAATCTAAATATTCACAACCAGAAAGTCAAGTATGATACTTACTTACCTTACCTATTAAAAATTTTACCTAGCCTTGAAGCTGACATGGACCAGTACCTTATAGGCTACGAACTTACTCCGCAGGATATTGTTAATGAAGCCTCCCATTATCAATAATGACATAGTTTCCAAACTTATCTTGTCCGTTTTACCCTCACAGAATAAGCCATTTAATAAATCGTTATTATATCATATCTAGGAAGTGTTCTGTGCAATTTAAATTTAGCACTAAGGTAGTCTAGTCGGCTCCTTATTTAATGTATCTTATCAAAATAGCCGTCTTTTCTATTCAGTTAGATAGACCACCGAGTTTTTGCTCACTATTGTGTGTTTATCTACGTTCTGTTAAATATACAACAAAGTAGATTTATGCAAATAAAATACAATGGTATTGGTAATTTATGATAAGGACTAGACTTCGTCGACAGACGGACGAGCAAGAACTAAGTACGTACAGAAATCCTCTTATGAATTTAATTTTAATAAAATGTATATGTTTTTAACTTAGAAAATAATTACGTCCCATCAAAATCGGTACAGATGTTTCAGAGATTAGACGGAACAGACAGACAGACAAAATTTTTAAAAAAATCTTTTTTGACGTAAGTACCGGTATATGCTTTCATATGCAAGTATTTATTTTATTTTTCCATAGTGAAAAGCTGTTAATTTGAAATTAAGCACGGACACTTCAATTTTATTTATATGTATGTACTGATATAGATACAGGTATTGAAAAGTCAATTCAGTTTCGCTTTTATTGAACTAATCCTTTTAGGATACAATAAAACTGATTAAATATAGGTAAAGGTATAAAATACTGAAAATATGTGTTCAATATTTCTCTATCTTGCTAGATACTACTTTGTTTTTCATACAATGAATAGTTTATTATACACTAAGATATTGGATTGCAAATACTAGGTTGGAAAAAGATTTTTCTTTTCACGGTTTATTTATTTTCCGTTCCTTTCTATCGACTATATGGATCAGCAAAATTACATTTCTTCTTCCAAAGTTCCACCACACACATCTAGCGCCCGAGTTTCAATGCAATTAGAATTGTTAATTCACTCGAGGCGACGAACTGGCGTCGCATATTTCGAGATAATTATTAGGAAATACAGTCTTATTAGTGAATGGTAGTCCAATGGTAGCGCTTACTTGGATAACCGAGTGAACCGGGTTCAAATCCGGGTCTTGCACCTACGATATTTTTACGTGCGAATCATTTCTAACATGAGTACCACTTGTTTTAAGGTGAAGGAAAACATCGTGAGGAAACTTGCAGGTCTGAGAAAACCTAGCAAGTTTTTGAAAGACGTGTGAAGTCCCGCACTAGGCCAGCGCGGTCGACTATGACCTGATCCCGCTCGTATTGAAGGAAGGCCCGAGCCCATTAGTGGGACGTTAAAAATGGCTGAAATACTATCATAATACATTCAATAATACAAGCTATGTGTTTATATAGATGAACGTTGAATATAAAAAAAGTAGAAAAGAGGTCAAAGATCCTTTAGCTTAGGTAAGGTCCTCACGTTTTCCTAGGTCCCTTGGTACATTCATTTGAATAGATAAAACAAGTTATTGCGAGAATACCTTTTCATTTTATTTTTGACGTTTCTGTAGGGCTTTAAGATACACAATGTTTTAGTAAATTGTTTCAATGTATTTCTTAAGATGGTACCTAGCGTTAGGCATGAAATTTATATTATTTTTAGATTAGAAGCGAGTAAACCCGAACGCAATGACTACTTGTATCACAATATAAATAAAAAAGATAGTACTCAAATAGATAGTATATTAGTTTTATTAAATATCATATATTGTTACACTTTTACATTGTCAACAAAAAAAACTTTTGATAAATCGTAACCCACAACCAAATTCAAAATGAATTAATAAGCGAAGCTGGTTCTACCAGTAGATTTTTTTGTCTCATTAGATGTTTAAATGTAACAAATCATAGTAACAAACTTACAAAGTTATAAATCAATATGACAGTTAACTAAAAACTAAGTTAAAATCAATTTCGAAATCTAATCTTTACAAAGTTGATAGTTTTCAGACAGAAATCACTGTATTCTATATTGCCTCGAGAAATAGCATCGTATTATTCGTATACATATTTAAAATTACATATTTAAAATCTAATAAAAAAAATATACATATTTAAAATCTCAAACTCTAGAAATGTTTAATGTTGATACTGTTCAGTGTTCATAGTTCGTTAACCATAGGAACTATTCATTTGTTTATTTTTTATTTTAAATACTACTTTTACAAAATTAATAAGAAAAACTTATCAGTTATCACATTTCTTCTTTCTAAAGCAGGAAAGGCATGCGAAGAAGTGTTCGTAAATAATTACAAATTCCTAGAATTTCTCGGACATGCTCATTTTCTCCTTTAGAATTAAGCTTGACTAAGAATTCCATGGAGAGAGAATTTTCTCGTTATATTTGCTTTCGTGTTTATTTACGGCACCGCAAGTAATAAATAACGAATGAAGTACATTTTTAGTTTTATTTATTTTTTGCATTGTTACCATTTAATTAGGCAACA
Source organism: Boloria euphrosyne (assembly GCA_951802675.2). Classification (NCBI taxonomy): domain Eukaryota; kingdom Metazoa; phylum Arthropoda; class Insecta; order Lepidoptera; family Nymphalidae; genus Boloria; species Boloria euphrosyne. The sequence continues at coordinate 3,450,693 of OX637879.1, read as the reverse complement.
AAATTTTCTTACAAATTTGTACAAAGGAACCCTTCTGACCCTTACCTTAATTAGAAGCGAAAGTTTATTGGTTTCGTATAAAATGCTTTTTGTTGTAGATTTTCGAATAATTACTTTTTAAATTCTGATTCAAAGCATAAACATTTATGAGGTTATTTTAAAATACTTTAGAAATATTTCACTTTTTTATTATAAACTATTGATTATATAGGCTTCGTCCAGACGAGTGGAACGTCCATGACATAAGGATAGAGACCAGCCGTTCATCGGGTCGTCCGATGATGGAAAGGGGATGGGGGAATTAAGTCATGTAATTCCTGCGCACACTCTCCGAAATGTAACCTTAGACTACACAGAGGCTGGCAACCCTACATCGGTGATCGAGGTTTTGTAAGTTGTCTTTTACCAGCGTAGGGTCACCAATAAGCCTCTGCGCACGCCTCTCAATCGAATCCAAGGCTGACAGATTATATTTAGCAGCACCAGCCATATGTGATTACAGTATTCCACGCACAACCGGACTTGAGCTTTATATAAAACAAGAAGCTGAAATACTGTCGAATCTTTGCGAGGATGCCAACTTTCCTCGCTGCTACATTAGCCTTAAACTCGATTAACCGCCCATAGTTCATGTTGGGCTAATGTCCATCCTCAACAATATAGCTTTAAAATATAGCTTTTGTTTCAGTTGCACTCATTTCCATCTAACGTTACGATTTTATCGATACAGTTGAAAATTATCAGCATGTATTAAGGTGCCATAGGTCTAACGAAATTTACATACGAGTGAGTGAAATCTCACGCCAATTTGCAACGCTTTGCTATTAATGATTTTATACGGTTTGGGTATAGAAAATCGTCATATTTTCCGTTTTCATATTTCTATTTATTTTTAAAATAAATCTTTTATTCTAAAAATAAATAAAAAAACATATTAAAATAAAAAAATGTGAATCTTTAATTTTTTGTGTCTACCGAAGTTACTGACCTTTTAATTAATTCGTTTTATTTGCTTTTGATGATTTGAAGTCCTAGAAAACCATATTTCGAACTGATGTCGCCTTAACATTTTTCAAGATAAAATGTATATCAAATTATCTGTCAACAACCTTCCTTTTATAAGAAAATAAATTTCATAACTAGATAATATTATGATTCATAAAATCATAACTACTGTGTACTACTTACTACGATGTACGTACATATCAAATAACTTCTTTTTTTATGGCAGCGATACTTATAGAAGTATAGTAAAACGAAAAACTAACTTATCACATAACATTGAATTAGGTAAAAATAGGCCCAAATTGAGTACCTCTTTCTTTTTAAAGTCGATAAAAAATTGTTTTTTTCATATAAGTAGGTAAGCATAACAAATAGTTTGAACAGACAAACCCACTACCACATTTAATTCTTATTAGAATTATCTATATGCAGTAATGTTTTTTAGCAACACCATTATTTATTAACAACAAATAGCAAAGCAACAAATTCGCAAGAATACATTATTAATGAGGACCCTAATCGTTAGCAGCAACTGTGCTAAAATATTTAGTTTTATTAGATCTTTATCGCGATACCTTGTTAAAATATTTATTTAATTGCGGTATGTGACAAATAAGGCTATTAACTTCCATAACTAGATAAATTGTAGGTACTGTATGTGGGATAACCAATGCAATTTTTATCTACTATTGGTGCCAGATGATTTGTACATTCGGAAGATTCAGAAGCTAAATACTCTATGTATTGCATATGTTACTAGCTTTTCGCGCGGCTCCACCCGCTTTCTGAACTTTAAAAACCAAATTCTTCGATTTCCTGAGACCAGCGTACATTTAATTTGTTAATTTGTAATAACAAATATCGAGATCAGTAATTGAGATAAAAACTATTATATATTTTAAGTTATAGCTAATTACAGATAGTTACGAAATTTGATCAAAATCGGTTCAGTAGTTTTGGAGTTTATCCCAAACATACGAGTATATCGTGACACGAGATTTTTGTATACAATCTCGTAAGATATGAACATTCATCGCAATTATCATAACTCAATCTGTCTTCTGTCTAATATATAAAAATCTCGTGTCATAAGTGTTTGTTATCGAACTCCTCGAAACGGCTTGACCGATTTTTATGAATTTTTTGCTGTATATTTGGTAGGTCTGAGAATAGGTCGTAGGCTAATATTTATTCCACTAGGTGATAAGGGTGGCTCTCTCCAAATTTTTATTTTTTATTTTTAGACCAAATTTTATTTATTGTGTGTTTGTGTGGTCTGCTTCGGCAGACCTGTTGGCTGGCTGTTGGCGTCGTAGTTGAATGCGCAAACGATCCTGCGGAAGATGGGTGCTTTAGTGGGTAGTATTGGCTGGTTTCTTGCCGGTACTTTTTTCATTAACGCAGACCACCTGTAGAAAAAAAATGCATTTGCCAAGGATAAAAAACATATGGCTTAATTTAATGTTGAAACCTTCATTTCCATTCATACCTATAAATTATATGTTAATACGAAAATATACAAAATACATTACATTTATCGAAGAGTTAATAGAATAATGTGTTCAGATTATTACAACTACAAAGCCTTTCTCTTTTCAACAATTACGATTTACGGACAAAAAGTTCACAGAATTTTCTTGCGACGGGCAAGAGCCTAATTAGACAAAAAGCGCCTTTGTGACACGAGCAAGTTTTAATACGAACATGTTATGTTAATAACAGACTTGAAGACAAATATGATAAATGTAAATGTGTAAATTTTCTTTGTATTGAACATTTATTTTACAATGCATACAATCCTTAAAATATTTACAAGCTCCTGAACCCGTTTTTGCTTGAGTGGTCTGGCTTTATCTGATATTTGAGTCCAACATGCCTATTATTAATATGAAACTTAGCTATATTTTAATTCGATGTATCTATAAAATACTTTCTTAGGTTTACGCAAAAATTCGACCATATAAATAAAACTACCTTTTCAGATTTTGTTGCGGATTTATTTAGATTTTTAGTTCCCGACGTTTTCAATGCTTTACAGCAATTATGGTTTCAGTAGATATCATTTATAAAATTGATTATACATATTTTAATTTTAATATATTAGATTATTTTATATTAGATAAATATTTGTTTAGTATAGAAACAAATATAAAAACGTGAAGCTAAGGGCTCTAAACAAAAAAGTGAAGGCGTGATATGAATGAATATTTGTATAAACATAATATGTATACGATAAATATTAGTCACTGGCCATGATATTATCATCACAACAAACACTTGTTGATAGTATCACGATGCAACACTGAAAAAACTTCTCATCTTTTAACAAGAATATAAATTTTTCCATTTAATATTTTTTATTGGAGCAACCCGCCAAGTTCTACTGAAATCTAATAAGTTTTAGTTCGTAGTTCTTTGATAGATTTCTAACAGTTTATTTATAAAACAAGTTGTTTGTTTACGAAACAGATTAAATAACAACTTAATTTTTATTTATAGTACTTAAATTAAATTGTATTTAAAATTTACTAAAAAGCAACATTAGATTTTGATACTTTAAATGATGATAATAAAAAGATAGTACGTATATCAGATTGCTTGTTTGTCCTTTATTCCGACATACCCATGTATTTTAATAAATAATTTCAATTTCAATTTTCAATTCCATACTAACTGTTAAAACGTAGCTATAGGGATAAAGCCGAGCGAAGCGAGGGTGAGGCGCTAGTTAACTATAAGAAAATTCATGCCAATCTTCTATCAATGCCAATCTACATTGCTACTTAATAACGTTAAGATCCCAGCCAAAACCACATTTAAAAAAAATCTGATTGAAATACACTAAATTCATATTAATCTTGCACAAAAAATGTAAGCAAACCTAGTTAATAGAAACACATCAGTCGCCAGCGCCACCCACAAAACAGTATAGAAGCATTGAAATGCATTTCTAGTACATAGATAATGTGTTCATTGTATGGTTTGACGTCACGAGCCAAACCTTTGACACTTAACAACTGTGACTGAACAGATTACGTGACTCTATTTAATTGATTCTACTTCTCAATTAAAAGTCGCTTAATGGATTACGAAATGCTTACAACAATTCTCTTTATATTATGTAAGCATTTATATTTAAATTTAATATTATTTGTATACAAATTGCAAATTAGAGAAATTCTTAATTTGCTGTTGATTATATTAGTTTAATGCTAGCTAGCGTCTGCCCAAGAATCTTAGTAAAGAATTATATATAGACGGAGTCTGCCAAAATAATTATTGTCGAAGTTAAAAATAGTAGCGTGATTTGCTGCTTGTGCTATTATTCTATAATTTACCAAACATGTCGTACTTTCTTTACAAATTGAGGCGAAATTTTGTAAATGTCTTAGTTAAGTTAATATACAATTTTTGGAAATAAAATATGAATTATATAAGTATTACTAGGTTAGGGTTATGTATTTTAAGCATTGTTTCTTTTGAAAGTGATCACAGAATACTTATCATCATCATCATCACCATCATCATCAGCCCTTTTTAACGTCCTCCTGGGCACGGGCCTCCCTCAGTACGAGGGGGATCAGGTCCACCAGTCCACCGCGCTGGCCCAGTGCGTGTTGGCGGACTTCACATGTCTTACGAAAACTTGCTAGGTTTTCTCAGACATGCAGGTTTCCTCACGATGTTTTCCTTCACCGTAAGACAAGTGGTAATCATGATAAAATGATTCGCACATGAAAATATCAGAGGTGCGAGACCCGGATTTGAACCCGCATCACTCGATTATACAAGCAACGCGTTACCGCTGGGCTACCACTGCCTTACTTATACAAGTATACTCTTCATTAAATATTTCCTTTATCATAATATTTTTTATTAGTTACTTTATCTATTATCATTTATTTATTAGCTACTCATAATACAAATTTTCATTTGTATACTATTTCAAAACATTATTGTTTGGCTTCATGTTGAGTTCTACATAGTACTGTCTATATTATTCAAGGTTATTTTAAGGTTTATTCTGTATAAAATGTAAGAAATAAGATATCTGTTCTTATTAAATTTTTATGACAGACAAAATTACTATACAATATTAATAATTAAATAACATTCTGTACATTTTAATTATAACAGGTAATAAAAAAAAATACGAAATCATACCAATAGTATTCTCGCCGCAGCCGCAGCAATCCGGTACAGTCAAGGTTATTTATACATTTAGAACGTTACTTACTCTTCAATTAATACAACATGTGAAGTGACGAAATTGTAAAACATGCTTTAAATATTTCTTCATTGTATGACCTAGATTCTGTTCACACTATCGTTTTATGCGCTAACAGATGGTAATGAGGCGAGAGTGCAATTTTAAAAAGTTGACATTCTTTAGCTTTTTTTATTAAAAACGATGGTAGGAATACGGAATTAGTTTTAGTGAAATTTAATCTTCTACAGTAGGAATTCATACAAACAGTATAACAGATCTTATTTAACAAATACAAAGACGTAAAAATTGGTATTATAAATGATTATTGATTATTATTAGTATAGTATTCATAAAAAAAAGTATAAAATAACTTAACTTCCATTTATAGCTTTCATTGAAGTATACCTACATTTACCTCAATTTATATTATCAATATTGTAATAACAAGCGTTTGCCCGTGGCTCACCTCGCTTAGTTTATTTATGTAAAATTATTCTGCTTCTAAAGTTTACAGTTTATAATATTAGATATTCTATTGATAAACTTCTCAATAAATAGGCTGTAAATGCAAAAATAATTCCCGAATCAGACGTGTACTTCTTGTTACTTAGAGCGTTTAAACAAAAATACAAACAAAACTCATATAAAATAATTTATTTTAGTATGGATTACAAAATATTTACATACATGTGTAATAAACCTTTTTTCTAATTATATTTACCATTCGATAAAGACCTTGCTGTAGAGTATATCAATATGTTATGTAATATTCATTGGCCTTAAAAGTAAATGGCCTGTGTTCTGGCAACACTTGAAATCACGAATTATGTATATTCCATCCACGCTTTGCTCCTTTAGCCAAATATTTCGTACAGCTAACTTTAAATAGGTCGACTGTTAATATTTTATGATGTAATATAAATAAGTACGTAATAAAGTAATATTTTATGTCATTATTTATGTTCAAGTGAATGACAAACTAAATTGATGATTTGCTGATGCTTTTAAACATGTGAATGTCATGTGTAAAACAAATAATATTATTGATATTTCAATCATAAACACTAAAATAATACATAATATGAGCACAGCTTCCGCTTACAATTGGACGTATTACACAAACATGTTAGAGAGAATTGTGACCCTGACACTATAAATTAATTCACCCCACCAATTAAAATGCTACTAAGTGAGAATAAGTATAATTATTTTGGCGTCAACTTCGTTGTAAGCTTCCTACAATGCTTTTACAAACTTGCCCTTCGCAAAGTTTTATTGAACTAAGTCTAATGAATATTATAAGTTTAGATATCTCTTATAACACTTACCTCCGCACTCATAGTCACTTAATGAGTCGTTATTTAGTATGGATATTCTCGACTTAATGGTGCATTAAGTGACTATGAGTACGGAGGTTACATCCTATATACTAAACGTTATTTATATCTACAAGTTGTTATGTAATTTAAAAACTTTCCTATTAAAAATATTCCTATTGGTTATTACAACATAAAATAACAACATGTTTTTATCTAAATATTTTGCTCTACGTTCCAAGAATTTCAATTTCAACTCTATCGTCAAAAAAAACCTAATACGATACGGCTTCCTTTGAGAAATTATCTCCTTGCTGGCATTAAAAGTGTTATAAAGCACAATATGCAGTTTCTTTAATGCAGCTTTATGCGGAATAATAAAATATGGCTTAAGTGCGAAAATCTAAAAAAAAACATGTTTCGATAATTTAAATTTACTATTAAAATATAACTTGACATTAGCCATGATTATAACGCTTTAGTTGTTTACATTAAACCACGCGTATAACTCTAAAAAAATATCCTATATATGTCCTAGTACATACATGAATCAAGCTTTACGCTATTTAAGTTCGCGTGAGAGCTGCGATAACCTTCCGCTCCTATAAAATCACGAGTGGCGTGATCAACATCATATTACACTGTGCACATTTTTGTATGCTACAAAAGTAAATGCTTTAAAAAGATATGATTTTTTTATCTTTACGAGATTATTTGATCTATCGGTTTATGAACTCTGTGACGAATGATAAAATATATCTTTAAGAACTAAAACTTTACAATGAATATAACCTAAGGCAACAGCATATTTGTTCTAAAAATTTTTGCTTTTCCCATAAAATGGAACTACTTCAGGCGACTACACTAAAGTATTCGAAGTAAGATCACTAATCATGCGTCTACTTAATGATGGAAAATTACTCGTATTTAGCGTGAAAAATAATACATAAACCAAATCAGGACCTAATAACAAACACTTACTTAACTACTTGCTCCGCCACGTTGGCCAAGTGGGAGTCGTCAGAATTAGACGCAGGTCTATCTTTCAAAAGCTTGCTAAGTTCTTATCTCTAATCTCTATACTAGCAGGTATCTTCACAATGTTATCTTTGACCGCAAGTAGTAATAATGTTATGTTATATGAAAATATCAGAGGTACGAGACCTTATTGAGTTGCCGAGGACGTTACATCAGCGGTCTAGCATGTAGAGCTGCATAATGTCTAGAATTCGAGTACTGAATAGAGCCAAGTTTAGTTACTGGTTTTCTCTGTTTGAGAATCTAGAAATTGATTGACGTATTTTAACAGTGCTACAGTGAAAGGTAGAGTATATTTGAGAGTGCGTTGATTTCTATGGAATATAATATATATTTATTATCTTGGTCTATTATTATCATAAGTTCAAAATAAACAGAAGCGAAATTATTTTAATTCTTACAATTATTATAAATGCGAAAGTAACTCTGTCCGTCTGTCTGTCGCGCGTTAACGCGAAAACTACTAAACCGATTTAAATGAAATTTGGTACACATGTAGTCTAGAGCCTGAAAAAGGACATAAGCTACTTTTCAAGGCGAAAAACGGCTGTAAGGGCTTAAAATAGGGGATGAAAGTTTGTACGGGATGAAATTTTATCCTAAAGGGAGTACCTAGGGATGAAACCGAGCGAAGCGAGGCTGAGTCGCTAGTTTAATATAAGTAAATACTGCAAATAATAGGCCATCTATTTGTATGCAAAAACTATGTACTTACTGTATTTATTATTATTAACTTTGCTTCGAGATAAAGATAACGTGTCTCAAAGTCAAGGTGTTATTACGATAAAGGAAAGTTAATTATAACTTTATATTTTATTATGAATGAAGATGAACCTAAAACGAAAGTCACTAATAAGAATGTACATTAATGTTAAAAAGTATCAAGAATTGTAGCTTATTATCATAATTTAATTCAGATGTGAAACTTTTACGTCATAATATTATTGTTACGTTTAAAATGTATCCATAATTCACTTGTTAAAATATTTTGCTAAATTGCTTTTTTTTGTTACTGCTTGTATTAAAACTATGATCACTCGTAAGTAATCGAATTATTAATCGTAATTGCATTAAAAATATTAATTGGCCAAACAAAATTTCAAAAACTAAACGATATAAAAAAATATTTGACAAGATAACAAAAACGGCTGAATACATATAAAACAATACAATAAAATTCAGATCAATAACCGTAGTAATATAATGGCGGCTAATCTCACTGAGACTATGAGATATTATAATGAATAAGTAAATGCGCAATCAGCCACAAAAATAATGCGCGCGCGCAAGTGTACTTTATTCTTTTCACCCACAAAATATAGGAGATATAGAGGAGGGACAGACTCAGCTAGCACAAAACAAAGTCTACGAGGCACGGAGATGATACATCACCAATTACCCAACCCCAGACTGTCCGACTGAGATACATATTATACCTCATTTTTTAATGTATGGTTATGGTTAAAGACATATATTTCTCTCAAAGAACACACTGTTCACTTGGGTGTTCATTTTAATGTTAGGCTTGTATCCTACAATGATCATATAAAGTCAAGATGAAGTAGCTATTTAAGATTATTTTTTATTTGTAAGCTATTATAATTTTATTTGTAAGTTATTCGATTTTCATGAATACAATAAACAATTTTCATGATTCCCAAACACTCGGAAACAACGTCAGCTCGTGGAATCTTTTAATTTTTCCACAATGGCCGACCTACGCAAATGGGTGTACCATTTGCATAAACGTTCTAAGCATATTTGCATACATTTCACACAAAGCCGTCCGTGATGGGTGAAAATTCCTGTCTCGCTTGTGACGCGATTGACATAACATACTTGGCTATCTATCTATCTATAATATAAAAATGAATCGCAAAATGTGTTGGTAAGCGCATAACTCAACAACGCCTGGACCAATTTGTCCAATTCTTTCTTTGTTATGTTTGTTATTGTTAGGAGAAGGTTCTTATGAAAGAAAAAAATAAGAAAGTTGTGCGGATGATTAGAAAATTTATAATGATTAAAAACTTGATAAAATTAACGGCGTTTGACGTATCAGTTATGACCGTTGCCATGATGCGTGTAATGGTAATTCATATTATAATCAAGACAAATATATAGCGGGCGGTGCAAAGTAAAAACTATATACAACACGTACCTAGGGACGAACCCGACCAAAGCAAGGGTCAGTCCTAGTATTCTATACTTATACTTAGGTATTTTTGATTTAGTCTAAAATTTTACAACACAGATTTTAATTGACTATTATATTCGTGTAAAGCTTTAACAGTATTATTTCTATGTAATATTGAGTACACGATTTTCTATAGAATTTACACCTACATACAATATGTGACATTTAAAAAAAATTAACACAACACTTTTTTCAGATATTAATTTTTTGCTTCTGACGTTTAAATATTTTACAGAATAACACTTTCTTAGATTTACTAATTTTCTTAGATTTACAGGAAACAAGGTACCGGAAGAAAGTACGGTTTTTGATGTCTTAAAAGCTTATAAATATATTTCATGTTTATATGTACTATGAGTACCTCAATGAAATTATCTTTTATCAAAATTACTATTGCTGTGGAAAGATTTCTTTACAGAACTACAAAAGTATATTAGAAACCACTATCTATAAGTAAATTATTCTGAGAGCGTTTATCCAAAGCGAAAGTAATGAGATCATATCACATTTGATTAGGCAGAGTATTGAGCGTTCATGCCCTTTAAAGGCCGTTATACCTACACTTGGGTCGCAAATCCCCGTCACTAATTTGCGTTCCTTCTATTGCATCGAAAAGACCCCGACACCTGCACTTCAAATTCATGTAAAGGGAAATTTATACGTCCCTAGAAAAAGGTCGAGACTCGAGAGGTCAATCGATTATTACTGTATCGATTTCATATAAAATTATATCCATGTAACAATGCGTCATTAGACTTTACAACCTTCATTGTGATGGACGACTTAAAGATATTATTAAGTACATTCTCTATATTTTCATTTTACTACTCTACATATTGTATGTTAAAAAATCTTTTATTTCGTTCGTTATCTTCTTCTCCTAAAAGGTTTAACCGATTTTGATGATTTTGTTTGGCACTTAGTAGGTACTTGCATGATAAGATTTTTATTAGACCGTTCTTACCCAATACCCACAGTTTTATCCAGTAGGTGGTACATGTGACGTCACGCATTTTTTTCGTTTTAGTATATAATTTGTGAAGTTTTTGTATACATTTACTAGCGGAACCCGCGGCTTCGCTTACAGATATGACTTTAATGTTTATTGCCTATCTTATATGCGTGTGTATTTATATACCTACTTATATAATATACCCCTACTACTACTATACTCATTTAAATTTTTAATGGGTTTGGCTCAGTCGGTAGAGACCTTACTTTCTGCGCCAGCGGTCGCGGGTTCGTCCCGCTGGGGGCATTCATTTGTTGAGCAGGAATGTTTTAACTCCAGTTATGGGTGTTTATATCTATAATATGCATTTAACATTTATATAATATGTAGTATATCAACTACCTGGTATCCGTAACACAAGCTTAGCTTATCACGGAACTAGATGGCGCTATGTGTTATAATGTCCCAACATATTTAATTTGATATAAGACTATACTAATCTTTGTCCATGCAAAGAGCACAAAATGTAATTTTGGATTTACTCCAGCGATTATAATGATATTTAGATATAGGTATCTTAAACCGACGTTCTACAAAAGATACAATACAAATTACCTGTAACAAAAAATAACATAATACATTACAAAAATTAGTGGTCAATATAACGAAAATCGCCCGAATCTAAAACCTCCTCGTCTTTAGAAGTATTTTAAAAACAATAATAAGTAGTAAAATACTCCATGTTAATAAACTATTAAAATTAAATATTCAATGTAACTATGTCAAGATTTTAACAGCAATTTAAATATTGGTGACACGATAAAATTGTATATTTGTAAACAGACAGTGTTAGCTCAGTGGTAACGCGCTCGCTTGAGTAACCGAGTGGCAAGGATCAAATCCGAGTCTCGTACCTGTGATATTTTCATGTTCGAATCATTTCGAACATGATTACCACTTGTCTAACCGTGAAGAAAAACATCGTGAGCAAACCTGTAAGCCTGAGAGAAACTAGCAAGTTCTTGAAAGACTATGAAGTCCACCAACCCGCATTTAGCCAGCGTGGTGGACTATGGGCTGATTCCCCTCGTAAAAATGGCTAAATACAAACAAGTATAATTAATTATACACTTAGAACTTAGAAGCAACATTGAATATTATTATTACTTCATTCTTTAGGTACAGGTGTTTTAAGTAAATTTAGGTTTATTATTAGCAAAACAAACCATTACGTATTTAAACGTAAAACTTTTATTAATAACAAGTAAGATTAGATTATGATATACCTAAACAGGCTAATTTTGAACTAATATTATTTTGTGTGAAATTGTAACATATGAAGTTTAATGTAGTTTCATAGCCAAACAGTAGCTCCCAGCGCTGACCGCATTCTCTCCTTTAATGTCACCCGCGGGGAATGCCCGAGATTACATACTCTACTAACAACATATCGAATTAATTATAACTGGTGTTTAATTACGCTTGATTGAAATTTGAAAGTGAGTGGTATTGCGTTTTTATTAAACATATTAAATAATGTATTTGTCAGTTTTCTTAGGTTTAGATATTTTTTAAATTAATCATAAGGTTATGTAAAGAAATTCTAACTTAGTTGAATTTTAACATTAAATATAGGTATGTTCAAAAATCTTATTCAAATTGGTAATACATTATTATCGATACACAAGGCTGAATCTATAGTTTTTAAATCATTAATTTGTTTATTGATATTAATATTATTGTATATAAAATGTGTTGCTTAGCTCTAAACTCGAGAACGGATCGACCAATTTGACTTTTTTTTTATTTTCGTTAAGGCACGAGGAACGTACTTATAGAGAGAAAAAATTGACAAATTTCGAGGAAAATAGTTGAAATGATACATTCAATTCAATTCAATTCTTTAGTTTGTTGGATTCAATGCGTGCCAGTTGAGCACAAATTATTTTTTGATTTATTATGTTATGTTCTTTAATCTGTGGCTTCCAGAAGTGCCATTTGGGCACAAATTACTTCGCCAATGTCGTGTAGAATGGAGAAGACACGGTGGAGATTGAGAATTGCTTTTTGATTTATTTATCATGTAACTTTATGACGTTTGACATAACTGTCAGTCGTTTGAAAGGATTCAAGTTTGTATGAGGAATCAAATCATATTATCTCAAGTAAGAAACGTAGAATCATCATGACAATGTATGTGTAATGTACACATATATAGCTTTTTCAAACTAACAGTTACTATGCACCTAGGGACGAACCCGAGTGAAGCGAGAGCGATTCATATACTTCTTGCATATTTCTTTCATAAAAACAAACTTCTGAAGTGATTGTAAAATAATTTAAAAACTGTTTCTCAACTCTTGCAATTACAAGTTTTTTTCTCCCCTACTACTTTAAGGCTTCAAAATATCTTTAGAAATAGCCACTTATTTAAGTTTAAAATATCGTTATATACTTAAGTTATATTTTGATAAAAGACATACAGTAGGTATATTTGTGGTACTCGTCCTTTGAGATGGCGGCTCTGGCATAAAATTTTAATGAGTTATTTTATCCACAGCCTCACAAATTACTAAAGGACTCCCCACGCATAGTCCATTTTACATTCACTTTGCTGGTAAAAATAATCTTTGCTTTATTTTACATACCAAAAATAACTCATAATTTTGTGTATATCGAATTAGCTGGTTTTTTGAAGGAATTTTAAAGAAATTTGTATTTTAAAAGTAAGATTTGTGTATTTGTATTATATTCACTTCTATCGTTAAGCGCTTTTAGTACAAAATTAAATATATATGTAAGAAAGTCAGTAAGTATATACGAGTAGGTACGTTCAAAATTTTGTAATGAAAATTTAGAACACGAAATAAAATCTTGCAATAAATTTTCAACTCAATATTTTCGTTTTTCATTTTCTATGGAATTGTTTAAAAATTATAAGCTAGGATTATTTTTTTGTTTCACTTTAAACTTAAACCTAATATACTTAATATTTAAAATAAAAACCTAACATACGCTATATATTCTTGTAAAAATAGCATATTATAGTGACTGAATTATCTTTACTAGCATACTACAATAATACAATTATCGTTACCAGACTACTTACATAATAATCTAATAACTTTATGTATATAAGATAGCTGCTCCTACAATCAAAGGCTTGATTACGATTACTTATAATATTTTTCTAATGCGCGATATCTCCTCTATGTAACACCTCTATGTATCAGCTGAAGAGATAAAAAATTAAAAATATTATGAAATGAACGCACAACAACTGCTTACGACACAGTTTTACATCAATTACTCATAATTAAACTATTATTCTATGAAATAATTATATCGAAACAGTAATTTGCCACAGAAAAACTTCAAATTACTTATTTTTACTAGTGACCCTACTTTCTGCGCCAGCGGTCGCGGGTTCGAGTCCCGCTGGGGGCATTCATTTGTTGAGCACGAATGTTTGTACTCCAGTCATGGGTGTTTATATTTATAATATGTATGTATTATTATTTATATATGTAGTATATCAACTATCTGGTATCCGCAACACAAGCACGTTACGTAGCTTACTGCGGAACTAGATGGCGCTGTTGTAATATAGTCCCAACATATTTATTTATTTATTTATTTAAATAACTATATTTTGTTGGAAAATAGAAAATTCATTAATATGTATGTACCTTTCTTAAAAAGTACACTCACACATTCATGCTTATCTTAATGTAATAAATGTTTGCTTGTTGGTCTTTCTTTCACATCGAAACATTGTGAGAGTGACATTAAGGGCAACATTTTACCATAGATGTCATTCCCATAGAAAAATACGTTATATGATACAACATAACAACTCATTATACTTAAGTATTAATCAGATTGTAGGTTATTGTAATAAATAAAATAGATACACGTATCTAACGTGTTTTCTTTTTAATAACCTTAATTTTCAATTTATTCTCAAACCGTAAACCAAATGAATGTAGACAAAAAATCATCTTGAAACCAAGTCTTTCCAAGGCATGGTACCTTGAAGAACAGTTGTCATAATATCAACACGACATCCTACAATTATTTTACCTATTATGCATGTAGATGCATAATAGGTAAAATAATTGTAGAATTGAACCTACAAATGCTATTAATAGAGTGCAGAAACACGCGAGTAGTATTAATTAACACTTATAGCACACTCCTTTTCAAAAGCAGACTGCTACTACGAGTATTCTAAGTAATCGTATCCGATACCTGTATAGTGACTGATTACTGTTTTGGCTAGACCAGGACTCTGAACCTCTGAACGAAATAAAAAAATCTGTTTACTGAAACAGTACTAGAATTAGAATTTTTTGATTTTCTCAAATCGTGACATGTGTCGGCACTAGTATGAGCTATAAGCGACTGTTGCGGGTTATGCAAATTCATTCATATAAATAAGCACACATATTAAACGTGCGATGTAAGGGCTAAACAGTAAACTATAGATTAAAATATTTGAAAAACGGCGGCTAAACTTGATTTACATTGAACAAAAGAATGGAATTAATTTAAAATGTTTAAAATAAAATTTTTAAGTAAAATTTCAATTTGATATTATTATTAATACATAGCAAAAGTAATTAATCAATAAAGGAAGTATTTACATGACTTATCTACTTAACACTGTGTATTGAGATTTTTAGAGTGATTATCCGATATAAACACCGAATCAAAATAAATATATTAGGATATGATTTCATTTATTTTTCCAAACATTTTGAAATAAGCCCAGAATAATAGACTTATCTTTGAAACATGGTGTTCAAACTCGTATTTTCAGCGACCAATCTTAAAAAGACTACTTACCTAAAAAAGGTAACAAAAGAGACAAAGTAAACATACTGTAAACTGCCGTACAGCTACTAGGGAACCAGAAGGAAAAATAGGCTTACATAACAGCTAATAGTGAAAGATATTCATCATTAAAAGTCCAATAGTACGGAGGGCCAGCACAATCAAAAGGGCAAAGGTCCAACAGCTTCGTGTACTCTAAAGGACATCGTACATTTTACCAACTACTCAACCCATATTTTTAGATTTCAAACGATAATTCTAATGTATTTTATGATTTTCCGTAGATTGTTTTAGTTTTTAGTTGTCGACACTTCACATACTTTATATCACAGCATTGTCACCGAAGAAGAAACTTAGTCTCGACGCACATAAGCAATAAGCCCTTGATTTTGATTTCCACAAACGCACAAGCTACCCACTAGGGGTACACATTTAAAGCAGTTACTGCAGTGTGACCCTATTCCCTAACCTATAGCCCTAACGGCTTGGGCAAAACAAATACTTGAAACTAGCAAAAAAAATCATTATACTATAACTAGACCATTTTGATAAATAAATGCGAGATGTTTTTCAATATTCGCATATATGGACACATCTATTTTTATTCAAAACATAAAATACATATTATTCAAATCATAACAAATAAGTTTTGGTAATGTTGACTCAATTTTGCAACCCACAGAAGCCATATCTATAAAAGTATGCCGACTTTGGCTCTCATTTGAATTTCTAGCTATTTTAGGACTTTAATATAAAACAAAAGAAGATTTTTTATATTAAATTTCAAAGTTGCAAAGTTATATGAAATAAATGGTAATAGGTTTAATAAACGCAGACATCTGCGATCTGTTAGGCAAGTGACGATTTACGCAGGCCTTAAGCTGAGTACGCACTAAAGTTTGCGTAGGAAAATTGCTTACAATTCGGCTGCCCAATTTCAAAACATAGTAACTAACATTTAAATTTTTTTTTCAATTTTTCTTATTAAAAAAAAGTTTGCCCGCCAAATTGATGAAAAATTTGATTTATGAATAGAAAATACTTGAATATAAATATTTCTAGCAAAAAATACTTAAAATTAAGGTCTTAAAGTTGTAAAAAATGCAGCAATACTAGAAAAAATCAGGTATAAAAATTTTGCGGTTACTGTGTTTTAAAATTGGGCAGCCGACATTTCTGCCTCTAAAAGTTTCTAAAATATATGTAGAATTAAATGTAAGAGTTAAGAGGCAGGCTGCCTTTTTTGTAAATGACATATTGAATTATTGGTGTATGTAAATAGCTTGGTTTGTAAACGCTAATGTAATTAATGTAATTTTTAAAATGAAATACCTACGTGTTAAATATAACGTAAGATTAACTTTAGTAAATTTAATTTAATTGTTTTACATTATTTCGATATCACGATGCCTAGATAAAATAAAATCAAACATTTTTCTTTACAACCTCTTTTAACCTCCATGCAAAACGGAGTTTTACTTTAATGATCTAAATAGTATTGGTCTGATGTTGCTAAATCACCTAGAACTTACAAAATACATAACTCTTTACTAAACTACTGCAGACTGTAAAGCATTGAAATGGCCTCATAGATTAGGTTATTATTTTGAATACATTTTTTTATGTCCTGTTATTTAATTTTATTACCTTTGCCTTTTTAAAACTCTACATATAAAATCTAAGAAAAAAACAACATGTAGATGATAAATACCTTAAACTTTAAATAACGTACGCAATAATAAATACATAGAAATTTTAGTATGTACGCAGCTCAAGGAATTGAATAGCAAATTGCTATTAACATTCGATAAACGAAGTCAAGGTAAGCCATCGCGTTCTGAAGTTCTGAGTCGTATTTTTTGATGCCATTAATAAATAAAGAAAGCATATTGGTTAGCCTTTAAAAGGTTTTGTCTATTACAAATATTGGCAACATTGACGTGTAATGTCATTTTAGAAATATAGGTACTTTACCGTACATCTTATGTAATGCACAATACAGTAAATAATCCATTCAGTTGTCAAATGAAGACCTATAGGGATCTGTTAGGGTGACGCGGAATACGTGGGGCGGGACACGAATGACGTGATATCGACTGTCATATTCACTTTTAATTTAAATCAATTCTCTAGTTAATGACTTGTGTGAGTCAATTGAGAACAGATTCATACTTCGCTAATTTCATGTCGATACTCACTTTTAAATGACGGCTTTAGGGTATTTTTCCTAAAACGTAGCTTACTCGCCGACAATATTCACTGCAAATAGTATTAATAAATAAAGTAATTTTAAATTCAAAAACAGAGCAACAAAAAACAAATTACTGTTGATTGTCTTGTTAGTACGAGTTGAACGATGATTGGTTTAGGTATTTTATCATAAAGTAAGGTGTTGCTTTGGCCTTTGCGTCTATTTCAGACGATCTATAGTGCAATGTTCGAAGTACACCGCTTCTGGTGGCTGTATAAACCTATGCGAGAGCGACACGTTCTACCGCAGACCTGACAGGAGAAGTTTGCGACGGATGGTACTAAGTCGCCTTGGCGTCGTCTATGTCTCCTGTCAGCAAGTACCGCGAACCCAGTTTCATCACAGAACTTGCGACCCTTCACAACTCTATTGCGCCACTCCGTTCGATCTTCTGCGAGTCTTTCCCAGTGTCGGTGGTCAATTTTAAAGGCAGCCATGTCTCTCTTGATGCAGTCTTTAAAGCGAAGCAGTGGTCTTCCAACGCTTCTCCTTAGCGTTAGCAACCGCACCAAGAAGTACACGACGTGGTAATCGAGATGGTTCCATCCTGTGTACATGCCCAAGCCAGCGCAAACGTCTCTGTTTGAGAAGCGCGGTCAAGCTAGGCAATTGTGCAATTTCTAGAACCTTCTCGTTTGTAACCCTGTCTCGCCATGATATGCACAAGATGGTACGAAGACAACGCATGTAAAAGGAGTTAATTCGTCGTTCTACTTTCGCATAAGTTGTCCAGGTTTCAGCTCCATACAAGAGTATGCTTACAATGGAAGCTTGAAATATTAACATCTTGGTTTTGGTGGTTAAATATTTGTTTCGCCATACTCGAGTACTAAGCTTCCCGAACATGCTTGCTGCTTTACCTATGCGAATGTCAACCTCTGCATCCAGTGATAGATTGTTTGTTACGGTTGACCCTAGGTAGCAAAACTTATCAACTTAACAAAAAGTAATCAAAAACATAGCATTTTATAAGGAAAGTAGCGACTCACATTCGCACCTTTTTAGCGGTTAGTTGCTTAGAAAGGAGATATTTTCCAGCAGTAAAAAGTAGCCTATATGTTGGCCCGCGTAACCAACATACCAAATTGCATCAAAATTTGTCCTGTCTCTCTTGGTGCCGCCACAGACACACAAATTTAGAATTTGTAGATTTGGCCTCTGTATTGATAATAATTACTATTTCAATTAGATTTTTAAAAAATATTCAATGTACAAATTCGACTTAGTTAGAAATTAGAATTTTATTTAATGAATAGATACTAGATAGGTACATAGGAATTATTAAAATTGGAAAAAGTGATTTGTACCTCTCATCTGTTCTTAAAAACAATTTTTAGAAAGGGCAAATCATTTTAATTTTACTAAACACAAAGATGTCGTAGAAAGTATAAATAATATATAATCATATGGCACATTTATTCTAGCTACTTCACTATTATAATATTGCTTTACATAACAAGTGTACATTACAATTTACGCAAGTGAGATCCTAGCTTCACTGGCAACGAGATGGTAATTATGTAATCATCTATGTAATAAATGTCGTAACACTTCCACTGAACAATTCCACTGATAGTTTTTTTTACGTATGATAACGTACCTATCTGACATTAATTGAAGGTAATATATGCAAAAATTTCAAGTACTTTATCGTGCCTGGAGATGACATGGTCATATCGAATCAAGAATGTTAATAAGAGACAGGGTATTCCTAGAAGGAATATAATAGAGGTCCGTAGAAGAAAGAATAAAGAGTTAATAGTTTCCGGTTCACATCGTCGTTTTCATAAGTACATAATTACGTTTAGATCTAGCCTCTTGTTATTCATATTTAAGAGCGTCATTTACAATATTATCGACAACAACAATTGACCGTCCATACTATAAAATGTTGTATGACATCAATAAAATTTTGTTTTCTTTTTTACAATATTTCCATGACAATTACTTTAATATACTTCATTTAAATATTTTGTGCAAAAAAACTATGAAACAAAATGTACAAAATATTCGGAAATTCTAACAATCTTATGACTTTGTAACATTGAAACAAATGAAATAGTAACACCAACACTTACATTGAAATAGAAAATTACATAAACATAACGTTTTTCCACACGACATTTTATTTTAAGACGGCGGCCTATCGATCTCTCACTTCTTGTGAATACGCTAGGTTTTCACTTTAAAAATTAAATTTGAAACGCAGAAGTGTCTGTACTTTGATAGTATTTTTATGTTTTTGTAATAATAAATCTTACACAGCTTTTAAAGTTTTGTTGTGTCTTTATTTCACAGTCGATTTACTCGAAAAATATTGCTTAGTATGTCTTATGTAATCCTACAGACAATGTTGTGAACATATTAAACAATACATTTCAGGGCACATATTATATAAGTTTGTCGAGTATCTCTACAATCTACATAGTATAAAACAAAGTTGCTTCCCGCCATTTGTATCCTTAATTTTTTTTTTATTCTCATTTTGTTAGTTCTAGGTTATTAATATTTACAAAATCGCATTGCGATTACATACAATACATGCATATTATAGTAGAAAAACCCGAGAAATTATCTCATTTCTAAGAAATCTATAGTAATTGTAGTAATTGTACCAACTATCTAGTAACCGTAACACAAGCCTCATAGTTTACCGCGGAGCTAGATGGCGCTGTTGTAATAATGTCCGAACATATTTATTTATTTAGGGATGAATTCGAGCGAAGCGAGAGTAAGTCGCTAGTGCTTTAATTTTTTTTTATTATATATATATATATATATATATATATATATATATATATATATATATATATATATATATATATATATATATATATATATATATATATATATATATATGTATATATGTATATATAAAATTATAAGTATTTTAATAAGAAACCTTCTATAATCTAATGTTAGGTAAATTAATTTAATGATAAATACGATATGCCTAATTAACGACGACATGTGTAATGTCGTCATTGGAGATCAGATAGCGATATCATCTTATCATTGATATCAATCAATGATTCACAGATTGCCAGGAGGGAGATCAAATATCGATACAAAATTATAAAGCGAAAGATTGAAATATGGGCTGAGGAAGATGATGGCACTTATTATAAAACTAATGGTTTTAACCTAACGGTTTTTACTTTTTTTGCTAATATTGTCTTAGCACTTGTTGCTTGCTTAATTTATTAATTACTAGCAAATCCCGCGGCTTCGCCCGCGTTCTAATCACTATTAAAAATAAGAATTGTTGGTAGAACGTTGAAAATTCTGAAATCGCTTCTTCTAAGAGCTAAAACAGTAGGGAAGACGGTGCGGGGTAGGGTCGGCGATTGCATCAAGCGAAGTAGCGCTTGAAGCAAGCTTGCATATAAAATGCAAGCAATCTTGCGTCCGTATTTTTTGCGACATTTTAGCCAATATAAAATAAATTAAAATATGTACTAAAACCTTCCTCGAGAATCACTTTCCATTGGTGAAAACAGGGTGAAAATCGGTGCAGTAGAATTTGAGTTTTGCGCGAACACTCAGACAGACGCGGCGAAGGACTTTGTTTTATAATATGTATAGATACTGAATAAATAGCTTCGATGATAGATCTCACAGTGGGCAAAGTCTGACTATTGAATATATATTTTATGAATCCTAATTTTGGAAAAGCAAACGCGATAATAATCTAATTATATAACAATATATACATACATGTACAGTTAGTTATATCTATAAAAGCATGTCAGTCAAGATACTCGCCTTTATCCCAACGTCAGCTATCGTATATCTCGTTATCGACACAGGTAATCGTAGATTAACTCATATCAATAGATAATGTGATCAAAGCTGTATTACTATATAAGTAAAGCACTTTCGTGATCACTGCCTTTTTTAAAAATCCATGTTAATTTAAGTTATAATTAGATAGTTATAATAATTATAACTCAATATATTTTATGTGTCATGTCATAAATAATAATAATATCCTAACCAACTTAAGCCAAGGCTGCGCGCGAATACACAGTGTATGTACGCTCCATTCCTTTAATATGAAACTCCTATGGAATGATAATTAGTCACGACGGCTGACAGATGGTACCGACAGCTTTAAACACTTCGAAGCACGAGGATAACACAGCTTCGACATGTATGATGTAACCCAAAATTAAATGTTATTCTGAACTCGATCTCAGGAACAGATCTGCAGCCATACATCTTTACCACCAGTGCACAAGGCAATTAGGCTAACTAAATAATTATTATGACAACATAAAAAATAATCAATACCAACCTTTACTTTTAAATGTTAATGTAAAAAATTGTTTTAAATATTGTACAAAACAACACGAAATGTAGCCGTTAAAGCAGGTGAAATAAAAAGAACGAACCCATAACTTCCCCACAAAGTGGCAAAGAGTTAGGCGGGTGCTTCTTGTTTATTGTTTGCTTGTTAATTTGGTTAAATGTCAACAAAATTAAGCAAAATTTATAACTTATATTTATAGTAAATATTGAAATTTAAAGTACAATACAATTTTTTGTCCAAATCATTAGGGCCGTTTCCAGGTACTAATAAATAGAGCCTAATTAAAAAAATAAGAAAGAAAAGGGGCGCAGGAAAACATCGTTAGGAAATCGCATGATTTCGATGCATTTGAGCAAATTTTCGAAGATATTTAAAACTCGCCAACAAAATAAACTTGGCTAACGTGATAACTAAGGCCCTTCTTTTAAAAGGAGGCCTGTTCCCAGTTGTCTCTTTAAAAAAAATCAAGAATTTCAAATTTCGACATTCCGAATACATTCAATGTAATGCATATTTTTTTATATGAAGTATATTTTCTTTTCTTATTTAGACCACACATATAATATTAGTAAGATTGAATACAAAACCACGTACATACATATTTGAAAAATCCGAAATACCTTCTTTGACTAAGTGTTAAAGTACCACAACAATAAATATATGCGTGTGTCATCAAACCTAGCTTTATTATTACGTGGCAGGCACACATCGCGTGAGTAATAACTTACAAATGTCCTTTGCCCTCCGTTTTCCTAAATTGACATTTAGGGTGCGAATATTTTTTTCCAAATACGTACATTACACAGTTTAAATACAGACGAGATTTTGTAAAACCTAAAAAGTGTGAGTGAAGGGACGTATTTGTATAACTAAAAGCGGTCAATCTAATTATCTAGGGCCCGCTTACTTAGAATGATTGATGGGTTCGAATGAAGTGCTTATAAGGAGTTTAGGTATTTATTTTAGTGCTAGTATTTGGCATTTGCTCTACGTATGTGGCAATTAGTTCATGGTTTAGAAAATTCATGTATTTAAATGAATACGTATTTATTAATTTTACGTTTAAGTACAGTAAAAGTAAAATTAAATACACATTTATTTTTTTATATTTTCCACCCCTTGCAGAGATTTGCCCGTCGGTATGCCAAAATGACGAATATATGTCTATATTACCTACTATTATGCATGTTCATCTATTTGTATTTTGTAACATTTGCATTTCTTTAATCTTTCATCCTATTCCTAAAAAGAATGAGGTTTTCGATCATTGAATTTAGCCCTGAAATAATGTTGCATATGCGTAGAATAAATTTTTATTAACTATACTTACATTTAGTCATACTTTATAAAAAAATTCGAGTTATATTGCAATTAAAACGCCATTATAAGAATTATGGAATTTCTGAAATATATCTGACATTTACAAAGGAAAAAAAATAATGATCGTCACGCACGCTCAGTTATTTCTGCACAATTACCCTACCAAGACATACCTACCTAACGATATCTAAAACTATTTATTTACATAACTTAATTTTGTTATTTTTTTCTTGATTTCCTATGTAGAATGAGAAAATCTGCACGTCTGGGAGAACATGGAGGACCTGACTAGGTTGTAACTACAAATGGAATATGGCAACCTAGCGTCAACCATCCTGTTCGATCAAGACCCAATCCCGCGTATTACATAAATAGATGAATTATGAAAATAATATTCATCACTTAAAGATAATGTTTAGTTAAAGAAACTGATACAAGTGTGAAGTGTCTGTCATACACGTTCAAAATTGCTTTTAAAGATACGTAACCTCTTGAATACATAATGATTTTTACAGTTTATACTTCATATTACATTACAATTCACATTTTGCACGTTGCGTGCGAGTGTGATTCACTCGAGTGCGTACAGCACCCATATCTGCTATACATAGAGCTAAAAATATCTGACGTAAGTAGATCGTACATAATTATAAGCCACTAGCGAAGAGACACCCTCGCTTCACTCGGGTTATCCCTACAGATACAATGTATAAGTTAGTATAGATTTCTAAGAAATTAGATATTATCCCGCAGTAAAAAATATCCCTTACGTTGATTGTTGACCAGGTTAGCCAGTTATCATGACACTAAATTTCATCAAAATCTATCCAGTGTTTTTCTCGTGATTTTGTAACAGACAGACACACAGACAAAATTCCAAAAACTAGATTTGTACTCTGTATATTATATAAAATATCTAATATATAAAAATTTGGTAGGTCTGAGAATAGGTCGTAAGCTATTTTTTATTCCCCTAAGTGATAAGGATGGCCCTCTCCAGATTTTTATGATTTATTTTTTACGATTTGGCATCAAAAAATCCTTATAACTCTAAATTTTCATCCTTTTACCAACAATCACTATTTTTAATAGTGATTAGAACGCGGGCAGAGTCGCGGGAATTGCTAGTACTTAATAACTATTTCAACAAAATTTTCTCACGGGATCGCCTTGTAAGATGTACCTACTCGAATATCATTGCTGAAAAAAAATTCCATCACAAAATTACACTCACAAAAGGTTTTATCTCTTACTTACATAGCAACCAGAGAGAAAGAATAAATATTGTGCACAGATACAATTAGCGATCAAAACATGTCGTAGTATTTATTTAGGCAACCATTTATCAAAGACGTCGTGATTTCTATTAGCGCTCGAGACAATAAAAAAACAATACACGTCTGAGTGTTATAACATCTGATTTTTCTGGTATAGAGTAATAGATAACGTGATGCAAGATTTTTACAAAATCTTCGTTTAAACTAATTAAGATAAGAGGCAAACTATTACTTACCTATAATAACATTTTTAACATTTTTTAGTTTTAATATAAATATTATATGTATTATATTACAGAAATGGCTTTTAAGAACAGTTTCAGCAATGGCCTCAGAAGTAACAAAAACAATAAAATGTGACGGAGGAAAATCTAATTTAATATATCGATAGCTTCCTCGAATCGACAATCGATTATAAGTTGAAAACTTAAATCGGTAAACTTAAGTCGGTAAAATTAAGCCGGTACGATACAAAATATTATCAGCATCGTCAGCAAACCAGCTCTTTCAGCACATATGCATTTTTATTGTCCTACTGCTGACGGGCCTGCCTTCAATACGAGGGAGTTCCGGCCATAGTTCACCGCGCTGGCCTATTGCGGGTTGGCGAACTTTCATAATTCTCTCAGCAAATTTTCTCACAATGTTTTGTCACCGTAAAACAAGTGCTAATTATGTTACAAATAATTCGCATATATAAATATAAGAAGTACAAGGCCCGGGATTCGAACTCATTCCACTCGGTTTCCTAAGCTAGCGCACTGGTATACTGCCACCGAATACACAAATATTTCGAACAATTTTCATTATACTCAGGAGGGACATACATACACGTGCGATAGTAGTGTCTGACCTCTGCAGTCCGCTTTCGTGTGAAATTGATTGAAATAAGGAAGTCGTCTCGGCGTTAGTCCAAAGATTATGCTATTATTTACAGACACCAGCTGTTTTGCATTGCGAATGTGCGTAACATTGTTCTTAAGTAAATATATCTTAGTAAGTTTAGTCTGTGGGCCGAATTTAGAAAATTTATTATTATAAAATTAAAGTTTAAAACATGTTTACATTATGTTCGTAAATATTAAAACAATTTTATTAACATTTCTTTAGCTCTAACTAAATGAATAATTAACTAGCTAATTAAATGAATAATTAAATTATTGCTGTACAGCTTTGAAAGTCTAATATCTAAAATTAGCAAATAAGCGACTGAAATGAACCAAAAGGCTTCTTTTTTGACAAGACCTCTTTACGGTTAGTTTAAAGAAACATTATGTACATTTTTAAAAGTATTAACAATATTGTTTTAACAGGACCACAGAGATATATTATGTAGGTACATTGTTCATTATACATAATATGTACCTAGTACCTACACTCTGCATAAATACTTATGCGTAATTCGTTGCGTGATGCATAATGTAATTATAATGGATGAGTCTATAATCTTATAAATGGGAATACTGCTCACTATTGTTGACAAACAAATCGTTTTACAATTTTTTATGGATTTATATAGTTTAATTTTTAAGAAATTTTTATTGAAAAGGAACAGAGAGTGCACTATAATATCTCCCGCGCCGTTGGAAACTATAAAATAATATGAAACCAAGAATCACTGGACTTTTTACCCCTCAAAAGTTATTTTAGGTTTACCATTTAATGTGTTTATTATATTAACAAATAACTATAAATCATACATTACTTTATTTTTTTAAAATAAAGGAACCTGCCCTAATTTGTGAGAGCAAAAACAAAATATGACGTACAATAAACAGCTATCCTAAGAAAATAACGCACGTGCGTATAATTTTAACCTTTACATCACGTCACAAACTCATACACTATGTATTATCTTGTATTTGTGTGCATACATAATGTTATATTTAACGAAAACTATGACGCCAAAGAATTGTAGCCATTTTTATATTTTGCACACGTCTAAGGCGCTGAAACTCGACTAACCAACATTTTATATGATTTAGGACTAATAAAAAGAAGTACATCTCAATTTTTTTCCCTTAAGTTTCATTTGTTATGAAAATCAGGCTGTCATATCAGTTTAAAAATAAGTAAACTTATATAATAATTTTTTTTTGTTATATTTTTATTAGACTGTGTTGAAGTGAACAAATCTATAACATCATAAGTGCATGTCTAGAAAATAAAGTTTTTTCTCATAAAAAAAAATTTTTCACTATTTATTTTTTAAACTGGTAATCCTACTTATGACGACGCGTCGCGTTCGTTACATTATTATACATTACGTACATACACATACACTCACTGTATCTTATATAATCTCGGGCATCGTTCAGGAAATGTGTCTTTATTCAATTAATTAAGTATATTAGGTATATATTGCATACGTTATAACACTCACTTATAAGTAAAGTACTGTTTGTATAATACTAGTTTTAACAAGCGGTTTTGCTCTTATTAACCGACGTCAAAAAAGAAGGAGGTTATTTACATTTAAATCAAGTTATACAATTTAAGTCTAAAGCCTTAGAATAATAATACCTATTATTCTAGTTCTAAAGCAATATTTTACTTTTATCTTTAGATCATTACGTAATTTATATTAGTTATATGGGTATTCTGCAGTTGCAATATGTACCTACAATAGACAATATATGAAAATTAAAACCGGATAAAATCAGACTCTCAACAATCAATAAATTCTGTCCTCTTCTATGTGCAAAATTTGAACGATGTCTGTTTGTAACACATAAATTTAACGACGAATATGTTACTACACTAATAGCAATTCCCGCGGCTCCGCCCGCGTTGGTAGAAAGACAAAAATTAAGGGTTATAAGTATTTTTGATGCCATCATCAAAAAATCTAAAATTAAAATTTAGTCTAAAAATAAAAGAATAAACATCTAGAGAGCGCCACCCTTATCGCCTTGAGGAATAAGAAAAAGCCTACGACCTATTCTCAGACCTACCAAACATACACAAACAAAATCATAAAAGTCGTTTCGGAGAAGTTCGATAACAAACACTGTGACACGAGATTTTTATATATTAGAGATTACTACTTATGTGTATTCTCATAAGCGTAAGCAACTTATGTATACTTTCTGAGAATAAATGTCTCTTAACCTAAATTATCAATTTTTCAAGTACGATAATACTTTGGCCAGACCTTTTTGACGACTCGTTTGGCTCAGTTGGTAGTGACCTTACTTTCTGCCCCAGCGGTCGCGGGTTCGAGTCCCGCTGGGGGCATTCATTTGCTACTCACGAATGTTTGTACTCCAGTCATGGGTATTTATATTTATAATAATATGTATGTATTTAAAATTTATATATTATGTAGTATATCAACTATCTGGTATCCGCAACACAAGCACGTTACGTAGCTTACAGCGGAACTAGATGGCGCTGTTGTAATAATGTCCCAACATATTTAATTTATTTATTTAATTTAGTTATGTAACGGATTGTTCCTGACATTCCACAGTTGGATTGACGGTAGATGGCACCTAAATAAAACCTGCTGGGTAGGTATTTACTACATTAATTAATCATAAATGTGACGGTGAGTATATTAACATATGCTTCTTCATGACGTGACCATGATTGCTATAAAGCACACGAAACATCAGGAACTAAAAAACAAAATAAATCCGCGACAAAATCCGAAAATGTAGTTTCATTTATAATATGCTTCTTCATATTAAGCGAAAAAACTCATCCATTAAGTCCTACAGACTACTAATAATGTCCCCTTACTGATGTCCGTTACGGTGGCTAGCAAAGTGCGCGTGACAAATGTGAACAGCATAAGTGGGGTCTAATCCTTTAACCGTTATATCCGGTGGGACGACCACTCAACGCGACCACGACAGATAAGGCGCAGGATGGACAGTTTAACGTGCTCTCCAAGGCACAGGGGTGTATACTGTATATGTAGCCAACTAGCTTAATTAGCCATTGAAATAACTGCCTAGGCTCTTCACTTTTAACTAGCGGCCTAGATGATAATCAGCCATTTAATTAAACAGCTAGGCAAATGACTTGGATCGATGACATTTAATTACTTGCCTAGCCCGTTCATTTTTGACGTGATAACGTCTTACAAATTGGTAAACCGGGCAAAAAAGTTGCCTTCCGCGTCCCGTTCCGTAAGAGCCTGCGTGAGAGAACTTTAATTTCGATGAGATTTTAAAATAATAAATTTTCAGCTCGGTAGGTTAAGGTTTTTTATTTTTTTTTATTTTTGGCATATGTCCTGCACCTAAAAATCACTTATTTTATATCAGAAAGCAAAAAGTTTTAGATATTCGTTGAAATCGACGAATGGCCTAAGCATTAGCCAGCCAGTTTATTAAATGTTGTAATAAACACTTCGGCTGAATATCATTCAAGCCGCTAGTTGAACGGCTAAAAAGACTAGGCAGTTTATTGAACGCCTAATTAAGCTAGTCGGCGACATATACACCACCGACTTCCTAACTCAGAGCTTCTACCGATTATTTCGTGACAGAAGAACCCAGACTACTAATTCAGCACGAACCAGGACTCGATCCTAGGACCACACAATCTATAGCCGTACATGTTAGTCACTAATGAGACTTATGCGGTATGCCTGAGAGAAGTGAATTGCTAGTTTTACAACTAAACAACAAAGACTTATATAAAAGATAATAATTTAATAACTTTACATTCATGCGACATTCATTAAAGAGACATCGTTGCTATGGAAAATAGTACCAATACAAAATACTATTTACATATCGGCTATTCTTAGCATTGAGTTAAATACTTACATTCTCGTTATTTAAAATACATTGTACTTATATAATTATTGTTAACATTATAACTAAAAATGTGCACTTTAAAACTTTTTAGAGTAGTAGGTAATTATTAAAAGAAAATAGAAATGTACCTAAAATGTAATATAACACTAGTAAAAAGCTGAGCTTCATGAGGGCTCGAGTAGTTTTTCTAACGGCTAAGAATGTTATAGCGATGTTAACGCTTTGGTTTTTTAACAGATGGCGTTAGTAGTAAAATAACATTCTATCCAATGAACACAAAATTGTTAATGTTCATTTTTATAATCTTTATAGAATTATATATTTTTTTGACGGATAACACAACTAGATATGAAGTTGAATTACGATGTTAAAGCACAAATCTATAGGCATGATCGTTTTTCAGTAAAGTGTACCACAAAATGCTCAGGTTGTGGAATAATGTTAATTAATTTTGAGCCTACCCATCTGTATATCTAATGATGGCGGGTAACCTACATGTTATGTAAGATTTCAAAGGTAAAAAAGTAAAGAATGAATAATGAATGAGCGTAAATAATGCTCTTTAAATTGAGATATTATGCAACACAGCGTTTGAATGAATGATTCTTTATTTTTTACAATAGGTGTCTGGCTCGGGGAAAATGGGACGAAATTTTGAAGGTCACGTCAACACACACGCACACGCGCATACACACACACACACATTATAATTGTATTAGTTTAAAGCAGTACATTTATATCTTTTGTGTGAATATGAAATAAATAAATGGACAAAGTACTATCTGATCTATGCAAGTAGTTATGTGGTACTCAGCGACAAAGCCAGTACTGCCAACTAAAACGGAACGGACTCTTCACGCGATCTCTTACGCACTTAACCACGACTGCTGACGGTCAGTAGAAGCAGACCACAACAGTTATTGATTTTCTCCAACAGTCCACATTGCTATCAGAGAGTATCTAGAGCAACCCTCATGGTACACCGCCCACCAAAGTAGTCCACGTCCTGGTGTGTTTCTTGGCTTCGCACCCGACCCAGATACTAATGGCGATCCAGCGTGGCAATTCTCACGGCGACATGGTAAAGACACATTGAGGGAGGGAAGTTCATTGAATCTGGTTGAGGACATGGCACGATAGAATATGAAAACTAGCCACAAGCACAACATAAGCTACTATCAAATGATCAATATCGTAAGGATGTCATCCGCTTAGAATCAAATGCCCTCTGTATTGCGTTGTTTGCCAACAGTAGGTAATATAATTATCATTTCGTGTCCATCGAACTTGATTCGCTCCATACCAATTTCGTCGGAGCGGATATTCGCATTAAAACATATATAAACTGCCACTAGTCACCAAAGTATAGGTACCTTAATTTATGTGAGAAATATTCTATTGTATGAATGCAACTTGTTGTTATGACATTATCCACGAGTTATAGGATTGTGTAGTCGTAGTTGCAGTCGTGTTAGCGAGCAACGGATTTATCCTTCAAAATAAATCCGATCTTTACCAAGACCTGTCATTTGAAACGATTTACTCGGTATTCTGTTCTCTATCTGATGTTACGTGCTTTTGTAGGCACTAATGTGTAAAATTAAATAGTAAATTGTATAGGTACTTGTTGAACCACCTTTTTGAAAAATGGAATAAACCTTTTGTCCCGCTTGGTTGAACCTCACCGTCTGCCGTATAACAAATCTAATCAAACCGCCAACAATAAAAATGCTATCAAAGCATAATAGCTTTAGAAGTACAGGCTCAGGCTCAATGAGATTAAATATAAATATCCACAGTTATCTGATTGTGTGTTTATTTTTGTCTCAATGCCTTACATTATGTAAGACTAAGGAAATAATGTAATTTTCAGAATATTAAGCCGCCAGGCCCTCTCTTGCCGTGATAGATTACCCTTGGCTTCGTCAATAGCAATGTCGTACAAAAATAAGTATTTAAAAAATTAAAACCTGTTGAGTTCTTGCCAAATCTTTGTTCGAACCGGCGAAAATACGCTATATCGACGAAAAATGCTAATTTGCAAATGTATAATTCATTGATCGCATGTTGTAAACGTCTTCTTTTTACATATTGATTTATTACGATGATTACGTGAGATGTTTCTGAATGGGATTATTTACAGTTAACGGCATTTATATTCACGTAGATTATCATGTAATAGAATAAATGAAATAGGTTCAAAATAAAAACAAATAAGTAACAAATCGTTTGATAGGATGTGCCGTAAGTATGAAGTAAAGAAAGTGAAGAAGACCTTGAGGGTTATGTGAACGCTTTCAAGCTATTTTAGTACTAAATATAAAATTGTTTATAAAATATTCCTGTAAAGGATCTGGCCCTTAGCTGTGTTTTTCTCAAAGCAGTCATTTTCTTCTTGAATTTATGTGTGAACGAGTGACCCGAATCCGACAAAATTTTGGTAAGTTGTTGAGGTAGGTTGAGAAGGTATATCACATAATACATTAATGTAAAAGTACAATAACTGGCCAACGTAATTTAAGTGACGCATATACATGTTTATTCTTTAATAATGATAAATTTAGATTTGTAAGTTTTAAAAGGATACCTATAGCTTATGTGGCATTGCAACTACCGCCTACCAATTTAGCTCCAAACTTGTGGCATGATGAAATTGGTACCTGGTATAATTTATAATTTGATAGGATACTTAAACAACATAATTAGGCAAATTATGTAGCCATTATATCTATTTGTATGACTTCTCCAATTTACTATTTATAGGCTAAGTATGGATTGACATTTATGGAAACTGTTAATCTATAACGTAATTCTTGTTAAAGTTTTGATAATCGTATGAGGCAATCGTACGATAACTTACGAGGTCGCAGGTTCGATTTTACATATGGTTCTTATGTTTGTGTAATGTGTTCTTATTACATATTATATTTACCATTTATGTATATGAAATATTCTACAAAAAATTGAGCCATCCTTCCCCCAACCGCCCAGCCCACGTACCTACTTGTACAAATCAAATGCTCTACTTGCTATAGCGTTGCCCTCGTATTATTTAGCCAGCATTCAATCGCCTTTATTTGATATGACAGCGTATAGAAAAACGGTAAGCTCACCGAACTAAATAGTTCGGTGAGCTAGGCTAAATAGGCTAAATTGAAGCATTTTCATTGTTACAGATTATTTAAATAAGAACTTTGAACCCGTTAACCAAAAAACCAAGACAAAAGAACTAAGAAGCCAGTTTTTTATGATCACTTTCCCCTTTTTTTAAATTATCATACAAAATATTATTTTCATTGACATTATCGGTAGTCACGACATGGAGTAAAGTTCTTATTTGCTCTCTACATGTATGGGCTAAAAATAATTCATAAGGTTGATAACGATCTTTCAACATGCCATTACTAAACAGCATGTTTAGATCTTATCTCAGCTATGTCTTGAAATGTGCAGTAGTTATTTTTATCAAGTACCTATAGATTTATTAATATGTTTACTACCTTCTGCCTTTTACTATGCTTATATATTATTTTATTCTAAAACCAAATACGAACTCCTTTATTTGTATTCAGCCCTTTTTAACGTCTCACTGCTGGGCACGGGCCTCCCTTCAATACGAGGGGGATCAGGCCATAGTCCGCTACGCTGGCCAAGTACGAGTTGGCAGACTTCACATGTCTTTCGAAAACTTGCTAAATTCTCTCAGACATGCAGGTTTCCTCACGATGTTCTCCTTCACCATAAGACAAGTGGTAATCATGTAAGAAAGAATTTGCACATGAAAATATAAGAGGTGCGAGACCCGGATTTGAAGTAGCATCACTCGGCCTTGACTGTCCTTTATTTAGCAACAAGAAATTCAAGCAACACATCCTTAGTTTTCCCTCCATTTCATATGCATGTTAATTATGATTTATGATACATGAGACCGTATTTTAATATCCTAATCCTAATCTTTGAGATTCGACATAGAATAGATGAAAAACAAAAAAGTAAGTAATGCTTGCCGAAATAACCAAAACTTGGTATAACAGAGCAAACATCTTTATTATAGTCACCTTCATTTACACTTGAGAGCTCTGTGTGATAAATGATTCAGCTTTAAACATAACCTACTGTATCGTATTCAGTCTGTAAATCACTGCTGACTTGTCATTTTGTGTAACTCCGATTGATGTTTTCCTGTATTTTAAACGGTACGTGTAAGACATCTACTTATATTTTCGTAGTCCGGAGATAAGACGAAAACACAGCCGGCGCTTTTTGAGAGTACTTCACTCATTGTTATTTGTCTTTATGCCTAAAAAATACGTGTGAAAAATCCATTGCAAAAACGTGTTCGCCAAAACATTTGTCGAGATCAAAGGTCGCGATACTCGTTTTATTTAATACTTCATAAACTGTATTTTTTACGGCAATTTTGGTTATTATGTAGAATTTTTAGCTAATTTCGCATTAAATAGCATATTAGATTAGCAGCCGCCATTTTTAGGGGTGAAAACATGTAGGGTGGATGCCCCGAATGCCAGCCCAGCTCCTAATATCAGCCTATTGGCCTATTTCATTATATATTAAGGAACCTTCTTGTCCTCTTCGTGTTACTCGTGTCGCCGTCTAAAAAATACTAAATATTTAGTATACATTGTTTTCCAAAATTGGCGACACTAATATGAGTGTATCAGTTTTAGTCGTTGATCAAACCATGCGGTCGTGAGAATATCCGCCATTTGCAAAATTTTAACTAAGTTTTGGACCTACGAAAAAAAGTTATAATTCGAATTTATTCATCTCCATAATAATTGTGTAACGATTTTATTACTCTAGACGAACTAATGCATGGATTTTTTAATACATGTACGATGTATTTCCTTTAGATTAGTGATAATTGACGATGCTGTAATTAGATACACAAAATGTATGACGTACCGAATATCAACCGGGTAGGCTGGTATTCATTTTGAATGCTTATCAAATTACAGCCGCCTGATATAATTCAGGGGTGTCAGTGTCACAAATATATAAATGTCACAATAGGTAATATGCATAAAAATTAATTTTGTTTCAAATATCCTTTTTCCAATCTTTATTATCATCACATTATAATTAAATGGTATTTTTTTATTTCGTTATTACTTTAACCCTTCAAATATTGCATGAAAAGTGAACGTTAACAGCGGGAAATCAACACTTTCTAAACGTAAAGACGAAAGTAGGTAGTAAGTGTTGCTTTTTAATAGTCCTCCAGAAACATACGACATTCATTATTGAATATTAAATACAATAATCAGATCCTTATATACCTTAATTGTAGTTAATTTATAACTATCTATCCCTGCGGCTTCGCCCGCGTAGATGCAATTTTACGAGGTTTAATTTTTTGGGCGGAATTCTAATTCTTTTTCTAAAATAAAGGTAGCCAAAGTCACTTTTGTAACTTTATGACATTAGTTATCTTCCAGTGAAAGCCTCGTCATAATCGGTTTGGCAGTTTCTGAGATTAGATATAAAAATTTATCAACTGTTTTTTTTGTATTACTATCGTATACTTTCATGGGTATTTAGTAAAGAGCTGTTATTTTGACATTACAAACAAACACATAA
Organism: Boloria euphrosyne; assembly: GCA_951802675.2. NCBI lineage: Eukaryota > Metazoa > Arthropoda > Insecta > Lepidoptera > Nymphalidae > Boloria > Boloria euphrosyne. The sequence goes on along the minus strand of OX637879.1, from coordinate 3,415,606 downwards.
AATTCACTTAGTTCTATAGAAATAAAAATAAAATTGTAAATGTGAACGTACATGCAATGAAATATATAAAATGATAAAAATAGGATAGTATGTATACAATGTAAATGCATAAAAAACTCTGATGAGAAAACCCTAGCCTAGGATGGTATTAGATACACAAAAGGGTGGCATTAGGTACTGGGTGGCTGTAACTAGAGCCATAGGGTCACTTTCGAATTAGCGTTTAATTAATGTATGTTATTAAATTAATTAATCGAATATCTTTCTTTTATAACATTTTTTCATAAATAACGCATATATTAAAAAATAAAGGCCTACTATATCTCATACATATCAAAAGGTACGATTTTTTAAAAAGAAAAAATGTGCTAAGAGGCTGGTATTCAGGGCATCCACCCTATTTAATTATATTTTTTACTATTATTTTATTTTCATTAAAAAGGTAAAACTATCATAGCTGTATCATCAAAGTAACTGCATGTATCTATGAAAATACGAAAAAGTTGATTGAATTTTAAAGCTGCGATCGTATGGTGATTGATGTACGATAGTAATAACATTTTCTCGTTTGTCAACGCGTGTGCCTCCCGTCGACGTATTGATATGAAAATCGATGCTAATGGGATATTTTAGTCAACTCATGGTTATTTTATTCTAAGACTGACATATGGTGCGGATTTTCGTAAAAATATTTAAAAAGGACGTTTTTTTTCGTTGAACGAGATTTAATTTCAATACAGTTCATGTATTTCAATACAGTTCAGCGATGGAATTTGATAAGTTGCACATAGGCTAGGCACCTATGGATGCACGCAAAGCACGTGTTTAGACTAGCCTTCTAGAGGCATTTAAAAAATAATACAATTTTAATGTAGTACAATGTAGGCCTATATTTTCTTTGGTAAAAGTCATTGAAGGGGTAACAAATGACAATGGCAGATAGGGCAGCATTGAAATACGAGATACGATCGGACCTTAAAACAAAGATAAAGTAACTTTATGTAAAGCATTTTGACCGTTTCTATTCTGTCTTATTTCTTAATATTCTGTGTTCTATATCTGCTACAGAGAATATTATTAATTATGAGTGTTATTTAAATTAAGACGAATTAATATTTTTTTCATAATCTTTGCTAAATAAATTAATTAATAAAAATGCAGATATAGGTACGAAATTCAGAGTAGTTGAAAGGCAACGCCATTGGTCGGACCGAATACGTCAAAGTATATTATTAAAAAAACCAGTGTTGCCAATTTAGCGATATTGTAGCTAAAAACATAAGCAAAAGTTGTAATTTTTCGCTATTTTGCCGTCACGCCAAGTGCGCGGCAATGCAGGCGCCAGGCGTTTAAAGTGTCCGCTTCAGTATGATATTTAAAAAAAGTTATTTAAAAATTAGGCATATTTTAAATAGTCATTTTAGTTTTTAGGATATTTTTTAGAATTATAACAAAATCTAAACTATTGTGTAAAAATAAAAATAAAATATCATATTCCGAGATTGGAAACGTTTCAAATACGAATACGCTTAGACTAATAATACCTAGACCAATGATATTTTATCTATAGATATGTTATGAGCGCGCAATCGTGAAAACTCGAAAACATCCTAATTAGGACGTATTGCCTTTAGTCTGTGTCACCGCATGGCGACGAGTGGTACGCTGCTACAAAATTTAAAAAATGCCATCCTGTGTATTTAGGAAATGCACCAATTATGATACCAAAGTTAATAAAACACAAGGGATCTCATACCACATGTAAGAACGCAGAATACTTCGATTTATTAATATATTTCAATTATTTGCCTAATATTCTGATATGTCATCGGTCGCTAGACTAATGTTTGTTTACATTGACGCGCAATTGACAACATTAGCTGTCTCTGTTTTTCTTATTGATTTTATCGACTATCCCCTTTCTATCATTTTGACATGTACCTTGAATGAAAAGTGTGTATGTGTGCAGCGCGGAACACTTTTTTCGGTTGTTTAGTGAGCGTATAACATATCTATAGTTAAAATATCATTGACCTAGACTGATAGTTTCATACATAATTCCGCTCAATATTGAAGTAGCATTAGTATGAATGTGTGCGTAAGTGTCACAATCTAATGGCGTCTGATTTGATTTGTTTACAAATTAATTTTCTGTATAGACGAATGTTTTACTTTAAATTATAAGTTGCCAAATTGTACCTACCTGTGAAATGTGATTTTCTTTTACTTAGTATTATTATGTGACGTGTTATGACACCCTTTCAATGCACAGCAAGTCATTTTTAAATTAATAAAGCGGGAGTTGTACACCGACACAATTTTAGCACCCCATCGAAGGATTTTTGAAATCAATATGGCCTGAATCGATAGGTCTACGTTCGGTCAGGATAGGTCCACTATCATTTTTGTTAGGTCGCCTGTGATTTTTTAATAAATATTTTTTTAAATTTAACTATTATTTTAAAAAATTTTAGCACCCCATTGAAACTGAAACTGATTAATCTTTATATTTCTACATTCTTTATCGTTAGGACAGTTTTGGTCTCTATACGTTTTGCTTTTATATTATCCATTTAGTTTTTTTATTAACAATTATAAATAATTGACATTGACAATGTCATAAGTCATTTGACATCTCATTTATGTTACCTTTTGAGCATTAGCTTCTTGTATTTTGGCTATACATTTTTATGTCATATATAATATGTATTGTATAGTCTATATATTGTTATTTAATATTATTATTATTTTTGATTTGTTTTTAATTTATTGTTGTTGATTTTTGTGTTTTCTTTATTTATGTGTATCATTATTTTTTATGCCTTCATACTTTCTACTTTGTTTATATTCGTTTAACAACAATAAATTAAAAACAAATCAAAAATAATAATAATATTAAATAACTATATATAGACTATAAAATACATATTAAATATGACATAAAAATGTATAGCCAAAATACAAGAAGCTAATGCTCAAAAGGTAACATAAATGAGATGTCAAATGACTTATGACATTGTCAATGTCAATTATTTATAATTGTTAATAAAAAAACTAAATGGATAATATAAAAGCAAAACGTATAGAGACCAAAACTGTCCTAACGATAAAGAATGTAGAAATATAAAGATTAATCAGTTTCAGTTTCAATGGGGTGCTAAAATTTTTTAAAATAATAGTTAAATTTAAAAAAATATTTATTAAAAAATCACAGGCGACCTAACAAAAATGATAGTGGACCTATCCTTACCGAACGTAGACCTATCGATTCAGGCCATATTGATTTCAAAAATCCTTCGATGGGGTGCTAAAATTGTGTCGGTGAGTTGTACGTATGTAGTTGTGTAACTTGACAATTGACATTGACACGACGGGAAACGTATCTAGCCATATCTCGAAGTCTAGCCACAAAAAGTGGTTACAATTCGCTTGGACCTACACTCCATCTAGGTGTTATATATCTATGCGAATACGTTTATTTTTAATAATAACAACCAGATTCCGTCAGGCTTTATAAGGCTGTGTGCCCATTACAACATTTAGTATGCAAATAAAATTCCATGGCACCCTTTTCCGACAATCAATAATCATGTAGATAGTAAAAGGTTCTAGACATCCGTCAATGATCCAGCGAATACCTAACCGACTTTTTATATTTGATAAACATTTAATCGGTGTTTTAAGATAACGATTCGAGCACGCGTAAATGCATATCCTTATAAGAGTTTTTCGTATCTATGTCAGTTTACTTTGCAGTGTTTGAGACTATTTATGTTGGTACTAAGTTCACAAGATTCAATGCTTGATTTTTTTGATTAAGGTAAAAAAATATTTGAATGAACTATATTATCGATCGATTATTATTACTATGGAGTAATATTATACCTAATTTATAGGCATAATATTATATTATCGGTTTGAAATTAGAAATTCCTATTGGCAGTATAAAAAGAAAAGAAATTGGATTTCCACTGTTATTACGTCACAAATGGCGGAATTTGAACTATCACCTATTTAATCAATTTATAATATACATAGTTCCTTAGTATTCTCTTTCGTCATTCCGCTTAATATTTGACGCTTTATAGTTAACATACCGACATTTTTACAACACTAGTCTTTGTGATACGAAATTCATCGGAAATTCTATTCGAAATACGATTTTTATGACAATGGTCCAGGGTGTAGTATTTTTTATTAAAACAGAATATGTATGTAAATTTTCCATTGTTCGCAAACAATCTATAATGTCCATAATAATAATAACAATAAGACATAAAACTGAGATATTATTAAAACAAATATAGGAATATGACCTCGTCCGCCCTCCTAAATGAGCACTCGTTATCGTTGCGATAAGCATAGAGATATCGAGTCTTTAGACAAGACTCTGGGTGCTAAACTTCATTCGTAATAGGGTTTTCACCTTAACCTAGCTTAGGTTATAAACCGTCACTGAATTTTTTCTTTTTAATTTCATACAAATGCTTGCCCAATGCGGTGGTCGAATTCAACCATAATCATTATTTAAAATATGAGAATTTACCTATCTACATACCTTTATACAAAAATATTTCATTTGTTTTTTTGATAACACTAAAGCTCGTCAATACTAAACAAAAAACGTATTGACAAACAATTTTATCTTTTCCTGTCCATATATAAATATTGTATTGTTCGGATGTCTAATATGTAAGTGTAATAACGCATGTGTAACAGCATGTAGGCATTAGATTCCCGGGGTCGAGTATGATGTCATATCTATATACAGCAAAATATTGACCTTAGTATGAAGTCTAAAACACTGATTAAAATGGTCATTAGCGATAACAGGTGTTCGTAACGGTAGCCCTAGTTATCTCACGAATACGTACATTCAACTCGCAACATTGAAAATTTACATAGATAGTAATGGCAAGGACGGAGCCTCAAATCCATCTGCCAAAAATGATCACACAATTTTGATCTGAAACGTATTACATGAAGGACGAGATTCGTTTATCAGGTAATATACGTTTATCAGTGACAGTCTTACGATTTTATTACCAAACCAGTGTATTCAGATATTTTAAAGTCGTCGACAACACCTACGTATTTCACACTTGTGCTTGTATTTTTTAACACTTTTGCCCAAAATTATGATAGATCGTCTAGTTTTCCTTGCTAACGATAAACGAACCATATATCACTTTTTATAGCATTTTATACATTTGCTAGCAAATCCTGCGGCTCCGCCCGCGGGTTATAAGCTTTATTTCACGCCAAATCATTAAAAAAAATAATAATTTGGACTAAATATTAAAAACCTGGAGAGGGCCACTCTTATCACATAGGGGACTTAAAAATAGCTTACTACCTATTCTCAGACCTACCAACTGTACACAAAAAAACATACAAAAGCCGTTTCGGAGGAGTTCGATAACAAACACTGTGAGTTGTGACACGAGATTTTTATGTATTAACTCGAGTTCGTCTCTAGGTACGTTATAAGTATAGATTTCTTAGAGAAAATTATTTTCCCGCACTAAATAGTATCCTAAATTATTGATCCGGATAATAAGCTGTCATTATACCAAATTTCGTCAAAAAATGGTTCGTTCGTTCAATGGTTTTCTCGTGATCAATCACAGGCAGATAGACAGACAAAAATTCTAAAAACTAATTCGTTAATAATGGCTATTGCTATTTCAATAGTATTTTCCAAAATAAGTATATTTTATGTACAGATTGGATTAAGTTAGTTTTTTTATATGTATATAGATCGATTTATCCTCATTTCGCTCGGGTTTTACCCTAGACACGTATGGTACAGATAAAAATAATAATTATTGTGGGTACACCTTACGAGACACAGATGCTATCAAGGACTTTCTGTAGGCCACAATATTGTAGTACTTTGTTTTAATGTATGGTATAGTATCCTTTGATTATATACATGTATAATCAAAGGTATGGTCGATTTTATCGATAATAATAATACGAAATACGATAATATAATAAAAACAATATTATTAACAAGACATACTAGTCATGGTTCAGCGATAAAAGTAAGTATTATAAGTAGCTAACGTTCCTCGTTTATCGATCTTTCTATTTGTGAAAACCGTATCGAAATTCATTGTGTACTACTAAATAATAAAGTAAAACGTTATTACGATAAACGATATATGTGCGACTTGCACTCAAACTAAACACATTTCACTACAAAAATAAGATATTTTGCTGCACTAAATAACTAGGAACATGTAATAAATCATAAGAAAAATACAATGACCACTCGGCCGAATCACTTCTTAATTCTTATAGGTATAGGTATCGTAGAAATCACAGATTTTTCTGTAATAAGTTATCGCTAGACAAAATTTGGTTAGTTTGGTTGGTAATTAAAATCGGTTTAGTACGTTTCACGTTTGCTTAAAAAAATGGTGAGGTATCCATATTAAAAAACACGGGAGCTGTCACTATTTTTAATTTTTAAACTAATAATAAAAAAATTGCTAAAATATTAGACGATTTAACAGTGGTACTTAGAAAACCGATCGAAGCGGGTTCAAATCCAAGTCTCACACCTCTAATATTTTTATTTCAAAAATAAAGCAATGAAACGTGCATCCCCCTCGTACTGAAGTGAGGCCCGTGCCTAGCTGTGGGACCTTAAAATGGGTTGTATGCAATACTCAATGGTTTTTAAATTAAAAATAATGCCCACATCCCGTAAAATGTCTTAATACCTAGCACCTAAATATTATCTAACGCTCATATCATATTCTAATTTTTAGTGCAATCGATTATAAACAATGTAGGTAACATCCATTAAAGGAAACCCTTTAAAATTACAGGCGTATGAATGTATAATGTATGCAGAATCTTTTAGCGAGCCTGTCGGAATGTTGATAAAAGCCTTCTTGTGTTACATAACATGGAACACATTAGAGACTTCGAATATTGACATACTGAAATGGAAAATCCATTTCGCTATTTTACTATTCACGTTCAAAAACAATATTATTAACTTACAGAATATTTTATTCTTGAATATGTATAGACCTGTTTATATTTTTTTATTGTACATAGTATTGTATATTGTATTCAGCCTTATTTAACGTCCCATTGCTGGTCTCAGGCCTCCCTTTAATAAAAGGGTGACCGGCCATAGTCTACCGCCAAGTGCGGGTCGACGGACATCACAGTCTTTCGAAAACTTACTAGGTTCTTTCAGACAATATGCAGATTTCCTCATAGAATTCTGAATCGGATCTTTAAGTAATGTAAAATCTAATTGAATCATTGATTAATGAAAATGAAATTATGATATAATGTTTCGATATATATGTATCGATAGAGGCCAAATCTGTAGTTTTAAGAATTTTTACCCGTCTGTCTGGGACTCTGGACTCTGGACTCGTATCATGAGAAAACTACTTGGCAGAATTTGATGAATTTTGGTATAATGGATGGCTAGCGGCCCGGTTGAACATATAGGTTAGTTATGACTGCTGAAAAATATATCATCTAAGAGAAGTCTATAGCCTACACCAACCGTTAAAACGTGCGTAAATAAGTATATAGGTATATTAGGTATATGATAAAAATATATTTAAAAAATTAACAGTTGCATAATGAACAGAACCATATTATTTTTAAACTAATTACATAAAACCAAATGATAGCCTTTACATTTGGCATTTGAATAATCAATCTACTATTTCAAATTAGACTTTAACAGCAAACATTCAGAATAGAAATTGCATTTTGTATTTGAATAAAATATCTGTACTTCATTTACTATTTGAAATTTAACTTTTACAGCAAACATGGTCAAAGAATTGTTTTTATGAATAACATGTCTGAACTCTTTTAGATAATTAGTTTTTGAAAGTATTTTCATTTTATTCTTTTGTATTTTTGGCTTCATTAAATATTCTAGATCTTTAAGGAAGTGAAACAATAGCATCGGACGAGTTAGTGCTTTGTTTGCATAAACATTAATAATATTTTATGAACATTTCTTTTTAAGTCTTCTTTTAAGCATAGTTGCATAGTTACGTATTTTTAAATTTCGAAGCTTTCTATTGAGATCTATGACCTTTTAATAAATACTTGTCATGGGAACGCACTCGAAAACGTAAAAAAATTTGCTTATCTGTAACAATCAGTATGTGAAAATAACAATTTGAGAATATTACCTTGGGTTTTATTACCGTCCATCGTGAAAATTAGCATGTGCTTCACGATGACGGAGAATGTAGCTAAACGGAAATCTCACATCTGGCGCACACATCTGTAGTACAGAATTAATTTTCACATTTTCTTATAGTAGAACATCATAATTTAGTTGGCAAATTAGAATTTATTAACTTTAATCTATGTTTTTTTATAAAAATTTAGAGTAATATGTGATTATGTAAGCAAAGTTTTTTACATTATGATTGTGAATGTATGACACTGTTAGAAAATGACCTGAATTACGATATATGACATAATATTATGAATTTACAGTGAATACGTATAAACTAATAATTACCGGAAATTCTCAACTGTTACTACAACAATTAGATGGATTAAATAAATGAATGCTAAAATAAAAATGATAATGAAAATGAATAAAAATGCTTGAAGTACCTACAACTTACAATCTATACATATAATAAAACTGTAGAAAAGTCGTTTTTGTACATCAAAAAAAAATACAAAAAAAATAGCCAGGGTGTTAAAGGACAACCAATAGAACCCATTTCCAGCATTTTTAGAATTTTTGTCTGTTTGTCTGTTTGTCGGTTTGTCGGTTTGTCGGTTTGTCTGTTTATTTATCCGGGCATCACGTAAAATGGACGAAAGCAATGTAGATAACTTTTATACACAACGATTGAACGTAACTTTAAGTAACATTTAGTTTTTGTTTCATTGCAATCGGTTCAGTCTATCAAAAGATATTTGAGTTTAAAGTGAAGAAGTAGAGAAATTCCAGAAGTAAAATTAGGGCTATGTGCATTTGATCTCACAACTTCAAGTAACTTTTATACACAACAATATGTGCGTAAATTGAAGTAACATTAAGTTTTTTGTTTCATAGTAATCAGTTCACACCTTATAAAAAATGTAAATTAATAAAAATATAATACATAGTGTTTCCGAAGTAAAATATTAAAACAGCGCCATCTACAAGTATTCGAACTAGAGATCAACTGCGTGCAGTATTGTTCTATAGATGGCGTTGTGCGTGTGAAGTCATTTTCTGAATCGCGGTGTTAAGATTTTCCTTGAAAGAATGACCTTCGCCCATGTCTGCCGGCAATCTTTGAGTTTTCAACCGACTTCCAAAAGGAGGAGGTTATCAATTCGTCTGTATTTTTTTTATGTTTGTTAGCTCATAACTTTGAACTGGGTGAACCGATTTTGACGATTCTTTTTTTATTTGAAAGGTTTGTCCCATTTTAATATTTTGTAGTTCTGACAATGGCATCCATGAGAAAACCATAAAAGTCTCAAATTTGCATTAAGTATTTGCGCGACAAATGGACGAATAACTCAATATCACGCCAACCGATTTCGATGATTCTTTCTTTAATGGAAAGGATATACTTCAAGGGTAGTTTGATGAGAGTTTGGTAAGGTTCTGATGATGGGATCCATGACAAAGTATCGGAACTCTTCAATTCTTAGGAGCAAATTAACGATGCTCGGCCGAATCTTTTATAGGTTATATGGATATTTGAGTCACGTACCGTAACTGATGATGGAAGGTACAACTCCTCAACGGTTAGCAGTTTAAAGAATTTTTTTTCAATATAATACGCTTTGTTTTTAATATGGACCGATAGTTGTAAGAAGGTAAATTTTTATAGTCATTAACACAATACGTATCTACTTTCCGCTAAAAATTTAAAAATAAATTATTTTTAACAGAAAACAAAAACCGACTTTCAAACTAATAAATCTAAACTAAAAAGTAGAAAATAATACTTTTAAGGACTTTGTTAATTTTGAAGTCGGTGCCAGCCAAAGCAAAATAACCCTAAATAGATACATATTTGATTAATCTATCAATTTGTAAACATAATCAAAATACCTGGCTGGCACCGACTCCAAAATTAACAAAGTCCTTAAAAGTATTATTTTCTACTTTTTAGTTTAGATTTATTAAGTTTGGAAGTCGGTTTTTGTTTTGTAGGAGTCATTAAAGTTCTGTCTTTAAAGAGGTTTGTCTATGTAAAGGTCTTGAATTAAATTGATAGTATCGTAAATCGTTCGTTCGTTAATTCATTATTTCGTTTTATCTTTCAAAAAATTTTGGTTAGTTAGATTCGGTCTTAATTTCGAAGTGCGAAGTAAATAATAACTTGCAATTTGAGTCAAGTAGTTTTATTTACTTCGTAGTTTGAAATTTTATTAGTCTTCATTCTCATTTTGAAAGTTTGTGTTGTTGTAAATTGTTGATTTATTTGGTTCAATATTTTATTTGTTTGGTTCAGTTTTTATTTTGAAAATGACTTCTAGAAAAAAAAAACAAACCTTTCGCAGCGTAGCCGAGATGCGAAAAGGAAGAGACTAAGTAGGTCCCAGGAATCAGAAGAAGATCGTGAAGTGAGGCTAACAGCAATTCGATTATCCGTTGCGGGGGTGGACCTAAGTATTGGATGCTTTTCTCATGGTCAACTATACGTAGCTCTTTCCCGCGTAAACAACCCCAATAACCTTTTTGTGTACGCTCCAGATGGTTCCACAGCCAATGTTGTTTATTAAGAAGCACTAGCATAAATAAAAAAAATGATTTGTATCGGTATCCTCCAACAGCGCTTCGCACTACAAAATACATTGTTAAGTTCCGACATCCACGCGAACGAAGTCGCGGGCACAGCTAGTGATTACATAAATGGTAGGTAACATTTAAATTGTATCCTTACTCATAATTGCGTGTTCGTTGGTTTTGCAGCAACGGAAGAACGAATTGAAGTAACTGTTCATAGAACAAAGTCTCACAGGTTTATTTTACCAAATAAATGAATATGTTGGAAGATTAACAGTTTTAACTTTTAACACACTGCAAAAGGCCAAGCTGCAAGGCTTGTTTTGATACTTGGTGGCAGGTAGTTAACACATACAACATATTTATAATATGATTGAAGTACAAACATTCGTGCTCATCACAAATGAATGGCCCCACGCGGTATCCGAACCCGCGACTGTTGCCACAGTAATTATGGTCACTACAAACTGAGCTAAACATATCGTCATAATATGAAATATTTCTATATGGGCAAAGGCATACATTTAAAAAGCCATAAAGAATCATTTAAAAAAAAACAATACAACAGTTTAAAAGTGCAAAATTAATAGATAGCAATGCCCGTTACGGTATATCATTAATTATATTAGACGACTATTTTACACATTAAATATGTATTCTACATACGTAACTAACTTTCTCATAACTCAAGGTTAAGTTGCGAGAGCGGCTATCGACAACACTCGTTGGCCAAACGGTGTAACATTTTAAAATTCTTTTCACTCGACACGCCGCCATATTGTCGTATTTTTAAAGTACCAACTACAAAGGCAATTTGGAGACGTCTGCGTTCGGAAATATTAAATATTTACAGGTTTTTATTCTGGTCTTGCTAACAGCTTCTTTTATGTTTATTATAGAAACTTAAAGACGATCACGAACATAAACTAAAGATTTTTGTTGATTTTACAAAAACCACTCGACCGATTTCGATAAAATTCATATGGGACCAGACCACCTGGGAATGATCCCCTTTGAAACAAAAACAGAATTTTCTTAATTGGTTCAGGCGTCTTCGCGTAATGACGGTGAACATACATGGGTGAAATGCAAAATAGATGTACCGTAACGAAATCGTAACTAATCTGAGAATGTAACTAAACTGATAGATTGTTACGAAACTGATAATGATAGGGTGAGATTACACAAACAAAGAAATAAATAAAATATTTTTAGAAAAATTATGTTTATTATTTAAAAAGAAAAATCAACATTATTGTTGTTGGAGTTTTATATTTCTACCTAAAATATACCAGATCTTCATCGTGGTATAGAACATATTGTTCAGGTTTTTCCGATATTTGTAGTAATTTTCTGGAACTGTGTCTTTATCCTCTCGGAGCAGTTTACGAAATTTGAGTATATTCATTGAATTAACAGTTTTATAGAAAGATATGTTGTACAATTTTTCAACTTTCATAGAATCTTCATGGATATCTTCGATTGTACCTGTATAATATCTCCAAGACTTTCTCATATAATAACGTACAAGAACATTGTCTCCTTTATTATATATTTCTTGTTCGGTTTCAGTTATATCTATTTGTAAGTTCGATTCCTGCTCCTTGCAGTCACTTTCCCCATCAATCTTCCTAAATTCTTGTTCTTTTGTGTTACTTATTTCTATTTCTTGCTCTGTCATATTAACATCCATCACCACTGTTTCTTCAGCAGTATTTATATAATTATTTATTTCTGTTTCATCAATCTGTACTATTGAATTTCTCTCAACGTTGACTGCCTGCAGTAATTTTTGCCTGTATTTTTTCTGCCTCTCTGCATTTGTCATCGGTGCCATACCTGAAAAACGTTTATTCAAAAAATGTCATTTTCGACACAAGTTTTTGTCCACAATTACTGTACCGATATTCAGATTTGTTCTCTAAACATGACGGCTATATAGGAAGAACTGGATTAGTTAAGCATAAAATTAATACTGGGGACGTAGCGCCTATTCGACAACGACCTAGACGAATACCTTGGGCTAAGGAAAAGGAAGTTGACGACATGATCCAAGACATGAGAAAGAATAACATCATTGAACACTCCACTAGTCCTTGGTGTTCGCCAGTAGTACTAGTAAGGAAGAAGGATGGATCTACAAGGTTTGGCATCGATTACCGCAGGCTCAACGATGTTTCTAAAAAGGATTGTTATCCCCTGCCCCGAATCGACGACACCCTAGACACTCTCAGCGGTATGAAATGGTTTTCAACTCTCGACTTGAAGAATGGCTACTGGCAAGTGGACATGGGCCCCGTGTATAAGGAGAAAACTGCGTTTTCAACTGGAAAAGGGTTGTGGCAGTTTAAGGTTATGCCGTTCGGGTTATGCAATGCACCAGCCACATTCTTAATGTTTCGGGGGGGGTTTAAACCCCCTAAACCCTCCCCCTGGCTACGCCCATGTAATGGTAGAATATTTATTATAATTGTGCGTTACTAACCCTGAGTTACGAAATTAACAAAAATGCAGACAGATATTAAATGAGCATTATTGTTATAACCTGGATATTTTTTTGAACTACATCAAATTCTATTTTATAATTTGGATAATATAAATAGTTTTATAAACGAATAAAAGACTAAAATAAACAAAGTTTTCTTTTATTGATCAATAAAAGTGCCTAGGTAGTAAGAAGACATCTATATTTTGTATGAAAGTAAATTTGCACAAAATTTATAATAATATTTTTTAGATGTCTAAATAGCCTGCATCAAATCAATAAAAAATGTAAATTTGGAGAAATAAATACACTACTGATTAATGTAGAAATCATTTTTATAACGTAAAGATTAAAGACGATATTTTGTATAAAACTTATGGGACAATTAAAATCATGACTGTGTACACTTATTCTGCATTTCACCCACATAAAAAAAATATTCCGTCGAATTGATAACCTCCTCCTTTTTTGACGTCGGTTAAAAATATTACATAGAACAATAATAAGTACTAGAAGATGTACCGTGTACGTAATACGTACTTATATAGCATCTTAAACTTGAATGAGTCGCACATTGAAATATCTACAGCGAGAATTGATAATGACTCTGTTCAACAAGAGTACTCTGTACTCGCTTATCTCTCGTCAATCTGAATAAACAAGCTAAGGCCTGTGAGTGAATTAATTTTCAGTGCAGACAAAAAATGAAGATTACTTACACAATATTTTCTAGGTTATATTTAATAGCATTCACAATAAAAATTATAGTAGGTATTTTCTTATCGACTAAGTTTCACATTCTGCAAATTGAACGTCTGCGTCGTCGGTATTATTTGTCGATAACGATGGCTTAATCTGTAACAGCTGTTGTGGGTTCGATTCCCACATGTATTTATTAAGTTTTACATATATTCTAATATAATATGTGAATTAAAATTTCGTATCTGCATATGAAGCATAACACTATCCTCGTAGCTCACTATGGAACTAGATGACGCTGTATATTAATGTCCCAAAGTATTATTTTTTATATTGCTAAGCAAAAGTAGGCTTATGATTTTTACAGTACTTATAATGTGTATAAACGAATTTCCAGACAAACACATTAAACATTTTAAAAATAAGATTTTTTAGATTTCTAAACATTACGTTGAATGATAGCGTGGGTGAGGATAAATATGTTCATTGAGCTAAATAGAATATTTGGATTCCGACGCAATTTGGCTGCTATATAAGTTACGTAACCAAGTAATTTAGTTCCACTTCTTAAATAACATTTTAAATACTAGTAAATACATAAAAAATAGTATTCAAACATTTCAAAGAGAAGCATGATTTTAACTTCTCATCTATTAATTTTGTTAGGTGTAACATGTTTAACTGTTGTTAGAAATAGACCAAAAGCTGACGGTACCTCGCCCCCACACGCTAATGATAGCACCAGTAATACTCCAAACACGCCTAAACATAACTATGTACTTGACGTATCGAATGTTTGTTTGTATAAGGTATAAAACCCGTAATTTGACCTCTCAACCTTGAAGCGTCCCTGTTCTCGCTCGCCAAGCTAAAAATGTCGATACGTTTCACAATACACATAGTTACAAAATTAGACATCAAGATCAACAAAAATTAACACTGTATTGACCGGTTTTCTATTGCGTTCATTCTGTTTATATTGCGTTCATTCTGTTGACTTCACTATATGCTCCTGCCACCGATAACAGTATCGAGGAAAATCTTCAAAAAAGGTCTCTTAAAATCGTAAGATATAACTTAAATACTTGCTCTGCCAATCTTATCAAACTTTCCAAACCACACAATATGCATAATAAATAAGAAATTGAAACAATTCGTATTTTATCTAGCATTTGGCAGAGTTACTGGTGGAATATTCCGCTTCATGAGGAAGCCGCTCATAATCCCTAGTCGCCCCACGTGTATTAAACCGGGGCTTGCCAAATGTGTGAATCTTCATACATAGCTACAAAGTCTTTAGCTTATCGTGTAACATAAATTATTGCTTCTATAGACATAGCTCTAACGGTTACAAGTTACAACGAACCAAATATGTAGCTGGGAAAATATTTGAAAGAAAAATCTCTCGTAACCTCAATTCTATTAAGTTTTAGCTAACTGCTAAGTATATTAAATATTATATTATAGTAAAAATAAAGGTCGATAAATCTAATAGTACAATCAAACAAATGTATACTGTTACATCGATATTTTTAATTTCATCGTAATTTTATGGAAGATCAATACATGGTGACAAAAATTATTGAAATCAACTGATTTTTTACACTTGACCTTCAATGCTATAGGCACTCGATATAATAGATCTAACCATGAACATTTTAAACATTAATGATACGCACAGATATAAAAAGACTGCTCGCAAATATACATCGTCACACAAATGTTTAATATCTAAGTGGCCTTAAAATGTTCACATTAGAACGTCCGCTGAGTCGGTGGTGAGCGCGAGAAGCGTATGGAATGAAACTTTAGATTTCGAAATTGCTAAATATTTATCAGGGGCACAATCACTCTAGTTATATACAATGATAATTATGAAAAGTACACATCGTAAACTCCTTAATAATTTAAAATGCAATACGAAATGAAAATGTTGCCACCAAAAGGAGCAGTAATGCGAAAGTTAAACACGATGTTAGAAATTAAATTGAAATACCTTCACAAACAATGTCCATACTATGGTGAGCGAATGCATCGAGCTAATGGTTTCAGAGTGCGCAATGAAAAACGAAACTCGTACGAACAATGGATCGAAAGTAATCTTATAGCGTTTTCTTCTATAATATCTCAAGTGTATCGTACATTAAGTTTTCAATGGCTCCGAATCTAGGCACAATCATAATTATATATTCAAGTCGCAAATATGACACTAGAGTGAAAATTATTTCTTCTTACAACTAATTCGAGTCTAGTGCTAAGCTTAATACTGCAACAAAAACAACTTCTAACAACCACTTTTACTGTGACAAATAGGTATTTAAATAGTGAAAAATTAAAAAATAGAAATATAAATATTTACATGAGAAAGATTATAAATTTTATGGCACCAACACAACTACTCTATTATATAAGGAACCAACTGGTATTTTTTTTTGTATTTTTTCCAATTTACTTCACCAGATAAGACATTGTTTTCAATAGAAAGTTTATTTACCAAGAAAATAGATTACACAGATTAGTTTCATTACTGCATCTGATGATATTAAATTTAGTCAAAAGAAAGCATTTCTAATACTACAAGTTGACGGACAACACTATTACAATAATTTAGAATGATTATTTAATGATTACAGGTTGATATGATTTAGCATTATCCATTTAACATTACTTATTGGATCACAAATTCTAAAAAAATTTAATCAACCTAAGTGCAGCCTTGATAAGCTCATAGTTAGTGTTGCCAGGATTTATTTTTATTATTTATTTACTTTACATAAAGAATCATAAACTCTTTTATATTAAAACTCATGTTGTATATTGCTTTATTGTATCACATCATGATATCATATGAACACTTATGAATAAATTTTATATGGTATAAGTTTGTTTCTAAAATTGAAATATTTTTTATCTGCCTGGCAACATCAACTCAGTAATGAAGTATATCACACATGATGGAACAATGGCATAAATATATCGAAAATTGCAATTTATGCTAATTTATTTTACCTCCATTGCCCACGTAAGCGTGATATAAGCAAAATTGGTTAAGTAACCATCCCAGGATATTAACCTAATGACTATAACCACATATGCGCACAATGCTTTCACAATGCAAAATTCTCTACCAATAACTAAGTAGATTATTTGTACAGGCTGAATTCAAAGTCCTATGTCTAATTTCTAACAAACTATCATTAAACTGCCAGATGATCGCTATTCTCATACATCTTATTGAAAACATCAGTCTACTAAATATGATATTGTACTTAAAATTATACTTTGGATAAATTGTCTTTTCTCAAAAATAGCAGATAGTGTTCTTAAAAAAGAAATATGATCAAATAAATATATTAAATGTTGAACATTTTGCCCAACTGATGTTGCCAACAAGATTGAGATTGTACAATGTCATTATTTATCCGGCTTTCAGTGTACAGCTGATGTCACCATCTCGGTAATACATAAACCTACAAAATAAGGAACTATACAATTAAACTTTAACCCAAACAAATTCTTCCATCAGATCACAAACACAGGTTGAATTGCACAAACCAAACTACATTATAATAAATTAATCTCTTCATATTTTTATGTAGAAGTTAATTGCTTAATTAAAATATCAACTTATTCAACAATATTATATTTTAAGAATAAAACCAATAACAAAGTGTCAAAAATAAAATTTATATAACAACATAGATGTAAGTTTTAGCAAGGATATGTAAATAAATAACTTTGCACATTCTACTGTATCCTTTACTACTTATAAGAATTATCATGTGAGTGTTTCATTTATTACAAGAACAAAATCAAGAAATGTATTAATATTTAAATATAACATTTTTAATGTCAATGCATGTTTTTTATTCGGCAGAATAGAAATTTATTTTATCAACTGACTAAATTAGTGACTGGATCTATAATATGACAAAGAGATGCATTTTCTTTTATTAAAATTGAGAAGAATAAATGTGAAGACTTATAAGTCTAAATAAGCAACAAGAAAACCTGATTAATATACATTTTTTATGAGTTTCATAAAAACAATTTTAAAAGACAAAAGCTTACCACATTCCATTGCTATCAAAGGCAAACTACAAAGTACCAAAAAAACACTTAGTACTGATGACAAGTTGGCTTACACTCAGCTACACTATCAGTAGCTTTTGAAAATATCACCGTAATGGGACCTACACATCACATTTGTTTATATTTAAATTGAATGGGCACTAAGAAAACAAATGCCACAAAAATATCAGAATCAGTTCTACTATCATTTCACCTATATCCAAGTTTGATATACCGAGGGTGCTAGCTTGGGGCTCTTTAATGTCTATGTACACCCTAAGCCGCCCGCAAGAGATGCACTCATCAGCTTTCCATAACCACTTTGTCATGGAAAATTCACTAATACAAAGTTGCAGGCTCCAACAAAGTGCTCAAAACTCTGCAAACTCCTTCGCACACTTTTCCGTCGATGAGATACGCAATGCCTCCTCCTCATAATCATCAAAGTTGCTAGTATCACCTGGACCTTTGCAGCGTGGGATAAATGGTGCTTCGATCTTCTTCTGGAAAACAGCAATCCAGTCAGTGCTTGCGAACCATTTATGTCCCTTTATGTCGTTAACACCTGCTTTCAAGTTACCGTAACGCTTCGTCAAGTCAACCTGCAGGAGGTTACGCAGAAGATCTTTCAGATCGGAGCCGAAGTGCGACGGGAAGCGGACCTTACCTGATACTATTTTCTCGTAGATCTGTATAGGTTGATCAGCAAAGAAAGGCGGATATCCAGCCGCCATCTCGTAGACAAGGACGCCCAATGCCCACCAATCAACAGCCTTGTTGTATCCTTTTGAGAGGATAATTTCAGGTGCGAGGTACTCGGGAGTTCCGCAAAGCGTCCACGTACGTCCCTTGACTCGCTTCGCGAAACCAAAATCGGTAACTTTGAGGTAGCCCTGTGAGTCGATCAACAGATTTTCAGGTTTCAGGTCCCGATAAATGAGATCCAGGTAATGAAGATATTCAAATGCGAGCACTATTTGGGCCGCGTAAAATCGCGAGTGTGGCTCCGAAAATCGGCCGACTTTACGAAGGTGTGAAAACATCTCACCGCCAGGAACATATTCAAGAACCATATATAGATTAGAGTTATCCTTGAAGTGGAATTTAAGGCTGACCAAGAAAGGGAAATTTATTGCTTGTAAGATACGTTTTTCGTTTAACGTATGCTCTACTTGCTTAAGTTTTACGACTTTCTGCTTATCTAATATTTTCATAGCATAATATTCTTTTGTCGGTTTATGTTGCACTATCATAACTCGTCCAAACGAGCCCGTCCCGAGCGTTTTTATTCGTTCGAAGTCATTCAATCCGGCGGTATTAGTAGGATTCTTTTTCCATTTCTCTTCAAAATCCTCTTTTGCCTGGTCAAGGAATTCCTTGACGCTTTCGGCGGCATCAACCTTTTTGTTGGCGGTGGCAGCATTGTTGCCCATGGCTCTCACCACAAACTATTTCAATGCCTCGATTCGCCGTTATGAGGCAGCTTTCTGCACTAATCGATGCCTGCCTGTACGTCCGTGTAAGAAACGGGCAGGTCAACACAAACCGATTTGAAACACGTACATCATCAACTTTTAAGCACGAATGCACGTCACAAAAGACACTTGTTGTAGGCACACATTGACACGGTAGTTTGCATACGAGATATCTCAAAAAATATTTTGTCACATTCACAAGAATAAAATGGCTACCACAACCGTACCCAATCGACAGAGCGAGATCGAGCGAACGCGGAACGATTTGCTCACGGGTGGCGGTCGCCGGTCAATTACAAAGGTGTTACCACAACTAAAAATAAAAAACTACTATTTTTTTAAAATCTACTATTTTTCTTGCGCAATGTTACTATATTATGTATCTTAATTCATTTTATAATTTTAATTATTTTGAAAATTATTGTAATATTTTTTGTATGCTGAAAAAAATATGTATATAATCATAAATTATTATTTTGAAATAAATACATTATGTACATACATTTTCTATTTATTAAAAAAACTTTTCATTAATTTTTTCACGGTTTTATTTTTATTGACGTTTTTGATTTAAAAAAAATTCAATGCTCGTAACGTTTCATAGATAGAATCCGAAATGACATTGGTGACGTAATCTGTGCTCAACGGGCACGCTTTGAAGTCATTAAACCAGAGAATTGAATTGAAGACAGGAGGACATTCGGGAAAATTAAAGTCGTAGCATGTTAAAGTGGAAGTGGGTTATTCAGGTGGTTACATCTCTGAGCATAGAAAACGAAATGGACGTGGGATGCGCGGGAGGACTTTTTATGGGGCAGGATCTCGGGATATTAGACTTTTTATTGTCCAGGAGTAGACTGAACAAAAAAAATGTAACTTTACTTAAAACTAGCAAAAAGCTGAGCTTTGTGAGATCCGCGTAGTTTATAATAAAGTATAATAGTAATAGTAATAATATGTAATAGGGTAATAATGTAACAGCGATGTTAACTTGGATGTTGATGGATGTTTGGACTTTGATTTTGTAACAGATGGCGTTAGTAGTACAATAACATTCTATCCAATGAACACAAAATTGTTAATGTTTATTTTTTTTAATGGTTATAAAATTATAGCTTTTTTGATAGATAACACATCTAGATATGAAGTTAAATTATAGTGATAGTTTTTCAGTAAAGTGTAAACAGTTTCAGTAAAATGCTCAGGTTGTGAGATAGTGTTAGGTCCTGCTTCGCCCTAATAAGTAAAACCACTGAGAACTTCCTTAAATCACACGTAATGGACAAATTAATCGGCTGTTATCATCTTTTGCGAATACAGGATTACGCAAGAAATTTATAAATCGTACTTTTGTTACAGATGTGACGACGTTTTTTTATATACCCTTTATAGGGTTTTAATATTTCATTATACCTTTTGAATGAGTTACAGTGCTTACTTAGGTTATCCCTATAAAAAGATGTAATATCCCTTAAAAATGAATTAAAAAAATAAACTTTATTTAAGTGACTTGTTTTTTCCGTTTTTTAACAAATATAAAATGAAAATATAGGTATAAATTATATATATGAATATACATATTTGGAATAGAAGACAAATTATATTTTAGATTTGTAATTTAATGTATAAGGATATAATCATATAATTTTTAAATACAATAATTAATTTCTACCATTCCATATAAATCTACCATTTGATTGAAGTTTTTACATGATGGCAGCCCCGAAATTTGATTCACTTTGGAATAGCAGGTGGCGTTGTATGTACTATGTACTACAGTCTACAAGTAGAAGACAGAAGTGCCAACTTCCAAGTTCCAAGCCCAGTGGCTCCGGGCTCGTAAAAACCATATCTACCTATTACAAATTATTTACATACAGATGGCGCATAGACACATAATATAAAACATTAAATCTTTACTTTGTGTATAGAAATAGCAAATAATAATTTTCGCTGGGTTTAAAGTTTAAACTACCAAAAGAAAAAAGTTTATTTCCATTCTTCTGTTACATTTTAATAAGTTCTTTAATGTATTTACGTAAAAATGAATAGTAATAAAATACAAAGTAGAGCAAACAATGAGGAAAAAAACTACAGTATTTTATGAGTAAAACAAAACATTGTACTAATTCTTGAAATATTAAGAATAACAACAGTGAACAGATTACAGAAATCCCTTTTTGGGTTAAAGTAGGTATAAATCTTCGTGCAGCTAAAAATAATTGCTATTCATATAGGTGTTTCAAATTTCATTTCTTTAATAATGAAAGAGAAAAGTAACATAATAAGCAATACAAGTTACAACAGGTGTTAATTTTTAATTAATTCTGCAATTCGCATTCATACAAGATCATGTCACTTCACACGATACAGTAATTTCGGCACTGCAAATATATGCAAATAAAAACTTGAAACTACTGTTATAAGTTTGATATCTTGTTATGCAGTACGTATGATCTGTTAAGTTGCACGGAATTGTAAAAAGAATGTACCTACCTATAAATTATATATTAATTATATATTATATTATAATCAGTACGTTTACGGAATTAGATGAAGTTTACATTAGTAATAAATTTTCTAAAAAATGGCATTTATAACATTTTAAATAATTGTTTATTTCACTTCTGTAATAACTTCGGTCTGTCTTTTTGGTATAGGTATCTAATATCTACCATTTATGAACAAGAAAATAACAAAACATAATTTATGTAATTCACATTTTCGTCCACCATAATATTATGAATGAAAAATAAAATATGAGTACTCTTGATTTCATTGTGGTTAGCCGACAAACATATCTTTTCAAAACAAACTGATAAAATATTGTATGTATTAAAGTATTGTTTATAATATTAATGAACAATCCACAGACGTCGCATAAGTACCTTTAACCTTTTATAAGTTTGAACTTTGCAATAAAAAACCTAATAAACATTTACTTTCTTACTTATTTAAAGCACCTATTACTAGCGACTCGCCCTCGCTTCGCTCAGGCTCGTTCCCAGGTACTTTTTGAGTGTTATATAGATTTCTCAGAAATTAGATACTTATAGATCTTATATATTGACCCGGATAACCTATTTCAACATAATCCGTCCAGTGGTTTTCTCGTGATGCGGTCACAGACAGACATACAGACCAAAATTGTAAAAACTATAGATTCGGCCTCTGTATCGTTAATAATGACTATAATTTAAATTCGAATTTCCAAAAAATATTCAACGTACAGATTCAACTAAGTTAGAATTTTATTATACATATAGATTATCTATAATTTGAAATTCGCCAGTTAGCACTTGGCCAGTGCCATGAAATATGACGGATAAACTTTACGGCTTCGTGTTAGGAACACCTGTGGTCTGTGCTCAAGTGAACTCAATAGCCAATAGTAAAAATAATAGCCAATAGTAAAAATATAATATATTGTATTAGATAGTTATATAGGCAGAGCTCGCGTCATGTAAAAAGAACGCTGGCTGTCAAGCTGCGCACAAAAGTTTTTAATTACGAAATTATTGTAAAGAGAGGAAAATTATTTTTGACGTTTATTGTATTATAAAAAGAGTCTGATTAAAATTCACTTAACAGTAATAAAAATGTATTAAACAAATTAATTTAATTTTTTGTAAGTAGATTAAATTAAACATTCTACATTGAATCAAACATATTTTATTAATTAATAGAATAGAATTCTATTATTTTTCTTAATGATATTCTATCTAATATATTTTTAATGTACCTACCAATAATTATTATACGTCGCGAGCGAAAGGCTAGTTCAAAAATAAAAGAATAGGCCTAGTACTTTCGTGCGCCAATGTACCCATGCGCAAACACAACCCCACCACTTTTTCCAGCGTTACTTTTAGATGACGCGAATTATAGTAGGCTTAGGCTTTACAAAGCCAGGCAGGCAGGCAATATTATTAATGCGAAAGTTTGGATGTTTGTTGCTCAATCACGCTAGGGCGGCTAAACGGATCTAGATGAAAATTGGTATAGACTATAGAATATAGATATAGATTATAGTGTGGAATAGAATATCCTCGTAATTTGGGCCGAATCTATAAATATTTGGCCTAACAAAATTGTAGTGGGCCATGATAGTGGTTAGCGAACTTCAAAATTGTTTTTCAAGGAGTTAATTTAGTTCTCTCAGACATGTAGGCTTTGATATATATAATCAAAGCATGTAGGATTCCTCACGATGTTATTCTTTACCGTAAGACAAGAGATAATCATGTTTGAAAGGATTTGCATATGAAAATTGTAGAGTGCCCGAATTTCAACCCGCTTCTCTTGGTTTTCCAAGCGAGTGCGAAACCAGTTACCACTGGGCTACCACCTATTAATTCTATAAAATTCTTAGTACATAAATAGTACGATTAAAAGTTTTACTTTTAAAACGCTACAAATCAACGTTTATTGCATCAGTGTGGCGATGCTTTTAGTTAAGAAATTAAACTGTTGCTGTTTCGAAATCACATTTTTTTCCGTAAACGAAAGGTTCGTTTATCTTATAACATAATTTTATAATATACTAGCGTCTCACCATCGCTTCGCTCGGGTACGTCCCTAGATTTAGCGCGAGCGAAGTCGCGGGTTCCGCTAGTAAATGTATATAAAAACTTGACAATTTATATATTTAAACCTTCCTCGAGAACCACTCTATCCATTGGTGAAAACAGCATGAAAATCGGTGAAATATTTTAGACTTAGATTATTTTTTCTTTTATACTTTCATGTGATTTATCGATTATATGTATAAAAATTTTAAGTATTATTTTAGACATATTAATTGAAATATTATGTATTCGACAAATCAATCATCAATGATACAAAATAAAGTAAGTAAGTAGATACTTTATCATGCACGTAATAAATTATCAATGTAATCCACAAGTATTCTTTTTATGAACAAAATATAATAATTAATTAAGTATTAATTGATGGAACTTAACACGATGCCAATTATTGGCCATTTTTGCTTTCAGGTTTCATCCAAAAATGAAAAATTTCCATTAGGGTACCTATAAACTATAACTAAGGAACAAGTCCTTAGTCTCGCTAAAATCCAAAAACGACTGAACCTATTTGAATAGCCTTTTTTGATATGTTAGGGTTTTGCCAGGGCTTGTTTACGTAAGCTGGGAGAGAGACAGCTGGAAAGTCGAAAAGTTTAGAAATATTTATTTTATATGGAAATCATTAAAAAAGCAAGGTGACTCTCTAATCTACGATACACAAAAGACTTCTATGGCCTCATTTTCTGTAAAAGTTGTCATTGACTTCATTTTTAATTAAACAATAATTATAAAACTATAACTTTAACTGCTTATACATAAGCATTTATATAAAACCTTTTTACCACAATTTTTAAGAATCATAAGCATAGCGATAGAAGAGTCAGACGTATACGGTTTGAATAAGCCCATCTCTTTCTTTACGTGGAACAATGACCGCGGCTGTGTTCCGTTGTACAGGCCGACGCTATTTCTTGGATATTTTAAGGTTAAACCTTAAGAACGTAGCTTTAAAGACGATTTTATTATACCACCTTTCCTGCCTGATGCCACCTTGCCACACACTACATAGCAACATAATTAGGCAGTTCGTACAAAACGAAACAGTTGCAAGCAGTAAATAAACTGCAAAACATAATTTCATAAACATATGCTCCATAATATACAGTGAAATAAGATTGTCTTTATCAATGGTACACGGTAAAAGATAATTTTAGTCAGAGAAATATGAATTATATCACTTGGTTCTAAAGTTGAAAGTAACGTAGCAATTATTCATAGACCACCTTGTAAAAGTACCTACCTAGTAACAGGTTAATTTGGCGTGTAGCATTGAACGATGTTACGAAGGTTTAATCTACTCTATATTCGTAAGCTTAGTAATTATAATTAATTTAGAACGTAATTTGTAATTAAAACTACTTACTAAATAATAAATATTTTTCTTAATCTAGATATACTAGAAAACATATTTTTTAATTTTATTAGGTATGTTGCAACATTTGATCTACAGAGAAAATGGATTGCGAAAGCTATATTTATATCGGTATAAGAGACTCACTACAGGTGACTATATAGAACATGTCGTCTTAAAATAAATGACCTACAGAGTGATTAAAATTATACGGAGTATGGATATTCAATAATAAAAGTTCAACTAACACGTGAATCAATTATAGTCACTAATCGATATACAGTAGGTATACGTTATAATATATGTAGTAAATAACATATTAAAGCTATTTATATTATCGTTGGCGTTATCAGCTTATAAGAAGGATGTGCGAAAAATGATTTGTTTGAAAACATTTAGCTTCAAGGAAAACATCAGCTCGGTAGTCTGTAGTGACGTAGATACCTTGTTTTTAAATAATATGAAGCAGGTACCTGAAATGGGACTTAAAAAATACCAAGTGGACAAACTCCTCCATTTTAGAGTCGTTTTAAAAATAAATAGGTACATATTAGTTACTACTAAGAGCTAAGCTTAAAACCACTTAACTAGTTTTACCAGACACTTGTTTTAAATGGACCACATCGCTTTTAGCTTTTTTTAAAACGTACGTAACGGGTAACCCCACTAACACCCCAAGTGGGACACGTGACACCCCAAGTTCCGTTTTTTCAATCGTTGAATACTTTCGGGGAATATTTTTACAAATAATAAACTGATTCTAATATTAAATAATTTTAAGAAACTATTCGAATCCGTGGAAATCGAACGCGAGCCTTTGGTAGATAGTTCCACAACACGTCTCGCTAAGGTAGCCATTTAATATTTTATTTTTAAATAATATCAAACTATGCTAGATTAGTAATAAAAATAATTTTCTACATTCACTTGGATAACATTGTTAATTAACGTGTCTGGCCAATTTGATAGACGTTGTTATTTTTATAATAACGCGAGGAAATATTAAATAATAAGGAAGCAACTAACCGTTGTATCTTATTACAAAAACATAATAATGACTGCAGGGTAAATATACCTAATTAGTGTACTGGAATATATTTATTATTTGTTATTCACATATGAAAATTAGAATTTTTTAGACTTGTGTTTTTTAGACTACATAGATTTTTATTTTTTTTACGATAGACTAAAAAATTTAAATCAAAATAAAATAAATGTAAAAAAATAAATGTAAAAATAAAATAAATGTAAAAAAATAAAATAAATGTAAAGAAAATTACCTACCTATATTTTTTTACATTTATTTTATTTCGGGGGTTTTGATACAATAGTACTTTTTATTAAACACACCGATCAAATTACTTTAAAGTAAGGGTAAGTAAGATACCACTCGGGGTTATTTTTTTTTATGTTGTAATGGGATCACTTTCGAAGTATTTATTAAAAAAAGCGGCGAAGATTTCGCTTAACATACATAAAAAAATAGGTATTCATAATAATTCTGAATTCTGCAGACGACGTTTTTTTTAGAAGTCGGTTAAAAATGAACTCTCGTGAACCGCTACACTGCACTGTTAGTATAAATTGGGTTGGGCTCTTATATTATTATTTATTTTATATAAATAAAGTTTTGCGTACTAAGATGTATATATAAGCATGAGAAAATCACTCATATAATGTTAGAAAAAAAGATTAGAGTTTATCAGCTGTTTTTGTTATTCCAGTCTTCTTACATTTATTTATTTTTAAGTTTATGAATTTAATGGTAGGTACACGATATTTGTAAGTGTTAAAAGAAATTGGATTATGGCTTCTAACATTCTGTTTAAAATTTATAAAATAACAAAGCACCTACAACTATATACTTATTCCTAAGACTTATTCATATCTATACACATAGATATATAACACCTAGATGGAGTGTAGGTCCAAGCGAATTGTAACCACTTTTTTTGGCTAGACTTCGAGATATGGCTAGATACGTTTCCCGTCGTGTCAATGTCAATTGTCAAGTTACACAACTTAGGTACTTACTTAGTCTTAGCTCTCGCTTTATTTATTAGAAAATCACATTTCACAGGTAGGTACTATTTGGCAACTTATAATTTAAAGTAAAACATTCGTCTATACAGAAAATTAATTTGTAAACAAATCAAATCAGACGCCATTAGATTGTGACACTTACGCACACATTCATACTAATGCTACTTCAATATTGAGCGGAATTATGTATGAAACTATCAGTCTAGGTATTATTAGTCTAAGTCTATACATATAATAAAACTGTAGAGTCGTTTTTGTACATCAAAAAAAAATTCCAAAAAAATAGCCAGGGTGTTAAAGGACCAATAGAACCTATTTCCAGCATTTTTAGAATTTTTGTCTGTTTGTCGGTTTGTCGGTTTGTCTGTTTATTTATCCGAGCATCAATCGAACGTAACTTGAAGTAACATTTAGTTTTTGTTTCATTGCAATCGGTTCAGTCTATCAAAAGATATTTGAGTTTAAAGTGAAGAAGTAGAGAAATTCCAGAAGTAAAATTAGGGTTATGTGAATTTGGTCTCACTCATCTACACACCTGAGTGTAAATATGCGTGCACAGTTAGGAGGCTGCGAAAATGCACAGGAGTTTTCCAATTTATTGTTACAAATAGGCGATGGCACATACCCCGTACAAGAAGATGGAAAAGTTATTTTGATTGATAATGATTTGAACTGATGGTTCCACAGCTAATGTTGTTTATAAAGATGCACTAGCATAAATAAAAAAAAATGATTTGTATCGGTATCCTCCAACAGCGCTTCGCACTAAAAAATACATTGTTAAGTTCCGACATCCACGCGAACGAAGTCGCAGGCACAGCTAGTTTTAAACATAAAACTTTACGCATATACCGAATACCGGAATATACCGAAGCCGAAGCTTGTCAACAGCCCCTCTAGACAAATGGCAAACGCTCCGTACCGATTCTATTTCGATAAACGCTAACGCCTAAGGAGGACTATCTCGTGTACGAAAAAGTGTCCGTAAAAACGCGTCCAGTAAGAGTGGCGCTGCAGTAGCAGTCGATAAATTTTAAAGAAAGCGCCAAATGTAATTAGAAAAAAATTACGCTTTCTCTCTGCAGTATTTTGTTTATATTTACTAAAACATTTTTTAGACTACGTAAATAGTTGAGGTTTTGTATACTAGCATTTTACTAACTACTTGAGTTACATTAAAAAATTTAAATATTTGAACTCAGCAAACTTCACTCCATTTATAACAGCTATGTTCATATTGAAACTATTCGAACGCCAGCGCTATTCTGGTAGGTAATGAAAACTTTATTTTCAGTATACAGCTGGACACTTTTTCAAATTTCCCCCCATATGAGATGGTTCTCCTTATCTCTACCCATAGTTGAATCTAATCACTAGTCGTAAGCTTATGTCAATCCCATACATTGATTATTCTATTCTACTAGCGTTTTGCCACTTGTCTAGAGGGGCTGGCGTCACAATATCTAAAGATCTACTTATATAATCTATAGCTATATTAAACGTACAGATAGCGAAATATAATATATGCGCTTGACAGACCACAAACGAGCTAAAGACCAGAAAAAAAGCTAAATAAGTACTTTATAAATTATAAAATACCGATCAATATGTTTTAAGTAGCACAGAACCAAGCATCCACTTCCTACAACCCCATTCCCCTACCATACGGTACCCTATATCTCAGGAAACGCCCGAGCGACGCCAATGGTGTTCCAAGCAGCCATAATAGTTGTATAACATTTGTAGGCCGTTTATTAGTTATCTGGAACAATAAAGCAAATAAAAAGTAAAATACTTTGAAATGTATATCCAAATAGGTAACTATATAAAGAGTTACAACAAATGTTCACTCGTAAATCATAATGTACCAAGATGTTATATCTATCTAAGTACAAAAACATAATGTATGAATATGAAATATATTGTGTCATAATCTGTGGTATTACTGTATTACAAAGTAGTTTTACATAAAAAGCGAATGAATTAAAAAGTATTATTAGTGCAATAATTTATGCGACTGAAAAATAAAAAAAACATTTTTAACGTTTTGTTTCGACAAGTACATAAAATCTAAGCCGAGTTATAAAGTGGGCACTTACCTACGTACAACCAATGTAGGTATTAGACTAACTACCTATTGTTTTGTTAATTTTTTTTCTTAAAACTTGGTAATAAGCGCCTATTATTTTTTAAATTATGAGAAACTGAGTTTTTATATAACGAAATCAAACAATTCTGCTGAATACCGTATGAAAATCTTTTTTCTTTCACTTCAACTTACACGTAGGTATTGGTCGGGTTTTCACGATTAGCGTTATTTAATTTTACTTGGGTTATACTGGGACGTAACGATGCTTAGGTGAAAAGGTATTTTAAGTAAATTTGAACCTTATCTCTTCAATATACGGCTTAAATTAACTATTTCGTAGTTGGTACATAATTAGAATGGCAATGGCTACAATGGCAAGCGATAAGACTAGGTAACTAAGTATAATGCAAATGCTCATAAAATATAATGTGTTCATATATGATATGTATTAGTAAAAAATATTTACGTAATATATTAAAACCTACAAACATTGTTTGTTATAAATTTAAAGGGACAACATACGTTTGAAATTAATCTATTGCAAAATTACCTATATTTAAGTCTTAATAATATAATTTCCGCCTAAAATTTCTATATAATGATTCGTTTTTAACTGCCTAACGTCAACTGTACCCAGTTCTGGTTAACAAAGTCATATTCTGACGAAATCACCGACAAATGCCAAGATTTCTTTCAAAAGCCAACGACCTAAACATAACCGCGTTACATTTGCTTTTTCACCGTGACTACCGTGCATTATTACCAAGCAATAGAGTTTAATTTATATTTTAGTGTAAGTAGTAAGTCCCTTTTTAACGTAACCATATTTATTATTATATAGATCTTATGAAATGATGCTTTTCTGGCACAAAAGGTGAACCGTAATCACATTGGTGGAATTGTAAGGAATTTGAAAACTGTTTGTAAGGAATTAACTTGATCCTACTGCGCACGCTTTTGGGCCTTTTGAAATCACTGGTGCACTTTATAAAAATAGCCCAATAAATTACATGAGATTGCCAAAATATTAACACCGCATTATTTTTCCGATGACATTTGATAAGCCAATGAACTTTGGTAATACACGAATAGGTTTTTAGTTTTTATAAACAACTTCTTTCAGTTAAGGTTAAGATAATTATATTTTTCTGATAAGTAAATTAGATAATAGGTTCCTTATATCTTTGTTATAAAAATAATAAAAAAAATAACTAGGTAAATTGTCGGTTTTTTTTTTCAAAATTCACCTAATACTTAATTTAGTTTTATTTAAATAATTCACAATTATTGATTATTTAATACGTCTGTAAAACTTTAAATATTATAAATTATACAACTTATATTTCCTGCGCGGTGAAACATTTTAACGATTAATGTTTTTTCAAACAAGACAGAGTCAGCTAGATTGTTTCCCGCCTCAAGAATTCAAGGTTGTTTAAAGATGAATGTGAAAATATAGTCGTTTCACTCTTTCATTATGGTACGCTAATAATGCTATTTCAGAAGGTGAAGTTAGCGCGCTAGCGTCATGTTGAACGCGCGGCCCCGCGAAACGCTGAGCACATTTTCATCTTTCTTTCTCCTTCATTTGGTCGTCGGTGTTTGTGCAGTGAACATTGTTTTGCGTTGTGCGTAGTACGTGCCGGATATTTTTTCTGTATTTTTTAATTAAACTCAAAGTAACTTAAACAATGGCAGACGCAGCAGTCGAAAAGAAGTAAGTAAAAGTGTTTGCTTATGTCAACTACCAATTACACAAGTTGTTTTATTTTTGGCGGCTTTAAGAAACGTGATCAAAATGGCTTCCTTTATTATGTTTCATATATATTTATATACTTTTCTTAATAATATTATATTTTTTTAATTATAATATTAATTATAAAGTTATTTGACTTATCGTAAGTGTTTTAGTGGAAAATTTTGATAGTATAAAGATGCTAAGTTGTTAGACGCCGCCACGCGGGAAAACTATTTTACTTCAAACATAGTTAAATACTATTTATAAGTTAGTAAATGTGCATAGACCGATGTTATAAAAATAGTTACAGTTTATAGAATTGCTTAATTATTGAATTTAAGCAGTTCCGTGCATTAAATTAACGGGAAAATGGAAAGCACGCCGGCGGCGCGAGTTGCTTATTCAAGATGGCGCTGTGTGCGCAGCGTGCCGGCGCGGTAGCGTCATCGGCGCGCGCTTGTTTCAAATTCGCCGAGGCTTGCGAGTTTTGCAACACGACGGTTACGTTATAACTTATAGCCGGTTGAGGGCCACCGTGTTGTCATTAGCTATTTTTACCGCTTTTAGGTCCGCGTATCGACAATCTACTGGAGCGAGTAACTTATTCAATAACTACGTTTACCATTTATTTTCCAAGTGACTTTCCCACATGCAATACAGGCAGCCTTGCGCAACAATTGCCACTTGTTTTTGTTCCGGCACACTTCCCTTCTATCGCCCCACTTGATAAATAAATAAGTGCGTTTTTATAGGTTACGCACGTTTGTAGTTATTAGCTAGTAGGTACTTTGGATTACTGTACCATTAGTTGCATATCAATAGTTTTTTTTTCTTTGTTAACAGTATATTTGTATAAACATTTTTGAAGCTATTTTATGATACATTAAAAAAACATCGGGTTTAAGTGCTTGTTTCTAATAAAAATATTGAATTTTCAGAGACGCCGTAGCTGAGGAAGTTTCGTCAACTGAAGCGACAAAAGAGTCCCCAGTGAAGAAATCTCCCGCCAAAAAGGTAGCGGAGCCCGAAAGCAACGGCAAAGAGGAAAATGGTAGCGGAGACGCACCTGAGGAAACTCCCGCTGAAAACAGCGACGAAAACGGCGAGGAGAGCAACGATGCGGTGGAAAATGGAGATGCAACAGGTTTGTTAAGAAACTTAAGTTTTTGATATCATGATATTTAAGTAAATATTTATTATGTATATATTTTATTTACACTATTATTAAAACATTTTACATTGCAATTGTTTATGCAGATTCATTTAAATAAATGATTAAATTTCAATATGTAAATAATTATTGTGTTATTTAAATTAGAACGAAAGTGTAGTAAATTTATACTCTTATATATTTATTTTATTACAGAAAAGAAAGAGGCAGTCGGTGTCAAGAGGAAATCTGTAGCAACCGACAATGGTGATGCAGCAGAAAAGACCACACCTGAGAAGAAGGCGAAAGTGGCAGATGAAGCTCCACCAGCCGAAGAAGAGGCAGCTGCCTAAGCCCTTACAACCACCATGCTTGGTTTACTGCAATGCATTCACGTTCATTAGGGCTCAACTCCACCAATACATATCCTCTATACAGACGCCAAAACTATAGTTTTTATACATTGTTACGTATTTCACTTATTCCGAGTTGGGCCCTTTTGCGACCACTAATTTTAGGTTGTATGTAACTTACCCGTCTAGTACCTGTAAAGTGTAAATTATACAGACAAAATGCGTCGCAGTGAATCGATCGATTTCGGATACGTTCAAGTTAGCGTCGGTCTGTGCAGACTAATGGGTTTTTGAATTGATATAATAACATTTATTCCGCCAGTAGGTACTGCCAAAGTGATTCACGTGTGTGAAGTCAATTCACGATCCGTTCTGTGAACGATGCATTAACATCTTCCGTTACAAGGATTTAGAGAAACTTAAGGTTAATTAAAGTTTAGATAAATAATTCAGTTGTAAATTTAAGTTAGCAGTTAAATGTCGCACATTTATATTACATAGGCATTATTACTTAACATTAAACATTCCTTTGACTTGGTTTGGATGCTTTGTGGACTAGGAAGTGATCTGTGGTGTTACCTCCTGGTTTATATCGCGTCTATTATTATAAGATTTGAAAAATATAAAGTTCAAAGTTGACAAATAAGGTGATAGTTCATATTGACATATTTTCGTGTGCTATTTTTGAATTCTATGGGTCTATTTTTCTTATGTTTTTTTTTTAATTTATTCACTTCTCATTAAATGTGATAGATACAAACCTCGAATGTAAGATAAAGAAATCCTCATTTTATTCAGCAAACTTTCATGTTCCCAAGCTAAGGAATATATTATATTAAGGTTTTGACTAACTTTTTTCATATTTGATGATTAAAATTGTTCCGAATTTTTAATTCGATTTTGAAGTACATCTAGTATTTAGACGGTAGTATGTACAGTGTAACACTACTTGTTGTGAAGTCAGTGTTTGTAAAAGGTTTCTGGCAATAAAATAGTCCAATTAAAACGTCTTTCTTTTCCTTTTTACATTTAATATTATATGTAGTAATTCTATAATAAAAATAATTTCTATAGATTTTTTTTATTTTTTTTAAACAAAATTGGTGGTGAATGGTACTAACTTATGAATAAATAAGTAAAGCTCGGTACCTAGTACTTAAAAAAAAATAATATGATGGTTTTACTGTACACACGACCTGTTTGACGAGTGATCAATTATGGGTGAATCAAGGCCGGCCATCACCGTGGATACTACTTCGTACACATTTATTGTCTTTACAGAAGGCAGGTAGGGTGGACATGTCGACAAAATGATATTTTGATAAGAAAATAGAAATGAAGTCTATATTTGCGATTTGGATTATTTGTTTTATTCGTTTTGTGGTGTCGCAGACGACGCAAAATATTAATGTTTGTAAGTAAAGGCTTTGACTCTAGTACATTTGCTTTTATTAACTAAAAAATAAATAATTTGAGTTTCGAACGCGAAAAATTAAAAAAAAATAGATTGTGTAAATTATACACATTGTTACTCGCCAAGATAAAGTTTTATTATCCTGATATCTATAAAAACATTTAATAAATTTAGTCGAAATTAACAGTAAATCCGTAGTATTCTTCAAAATAAAGATAATTATTTTTTTTCTTAATTGCTAATATTTATAGTGCTAGTTAACGAAGAAAATAATGCACTGGCTGAAAAATCATTTGAAGTAGCCAAAGAGTATGTAAGGCGAAACCCTAGCTTAGGTCTAGCAGTTGACCCGGTGATTGTTGTAGGCAACCGTACGGACGCTAAAGCGTTTCTAGAAAATGGTAAGTAATTTTAATTATATAATATTATTATATATATTGAAATGTGAATATCGTCTATAAAAATAAACTAGCAAATCCGGGCGTAAGTTGTAATAAATTAAACGTTTTTTTTTTAAATAAAGTAAAAGTAGCCTCAGCTACTACATATAACATTAGCTATCTACGAGTGAAAGTCCCGTCAAAATTGATCCAGCCGTTTCAGAGATTAACCGGAACAAACAGGCAAAAATTTTATAAACTGATTTTTTTATGTAAGTACCGTATATACTTTCATATACATTGAAGTGAAAAGCTGTTAATTTGAAATAGAAACAGACACTTCAATTTTATTTATATGGATGTACTGTTTCTAAAGCATTCAGGCAGAATCCATTTTGCAAGGTCATAACATTTTGGTATTTGCGATCACCTTGACTGTCCGTATACCTAAAGAGCTAGTGAACTATTAACTATGATTTTTTGTAGTTGTAACAAAATATTACAGGTTATATGTAATTATGTGTAATTAATTAATAATTAGAACTAAAATTCAGTGTACAGATACTAAAATTTTAAGCCGGTAGCTAATTATCAATGAAATTGAACACAGCTTTAATCCTATTTAATGCAGGAAGTTTAACTTGTGATTTTTGAGCTGAATCATAATTAAATGGTAACATTTTTTCTATACTAATATGATAACGAGACAGAGTTTGTTTGTTTGTTTGAACGCTCTAATCTCGAAAACTACAAATCCGATTTGTAAAATTCGTTTTGCAGTAAATAGCCCGTTTATTAAGGAAGGCTAAACATCTACATCTAATCTATATTAACCATTAATAATATGTATACTCTGTATAAAGAAACTTGCTAATCTATGCTTTGAAGAAAAACTTATATCTACAAACTTTGCAATTTCCACTATCTTGCTAGCAGATGACAAAAATATTCTATAATCAGTTTGCAGAAAGTACAACGACATGTTATCAGCGAAGAAAACTCCACACGTTGTATTAGATTTCACGATGACAGGAGTTGGTTCGGAAACGATCAAGTCGTTTACAGCTGCTTTGGCTTTACCGACTATTTCTGGATCTTTCGGCCAAGCCGGCGACCTGCGGCAATGGCGCAGTCTGAACTCCAACCAATCAAAATACCTCCTACAAGTCATGCCACCTGCTGATATCCTCCCTGAATCCATTAGAGCAATCGTCACGAAACAGGATATAACTAATGCCGCCATTATATTCGACGAATTCTTTGGTTAGCATTATTTTAAGCTGTATACATTAACATAATATATTTATGTTTACACGCATTGTATTAAATATTTACTTTCAGTTATGGATCATAAATATAAATCGCTGCTACAAAATATTCCTACACGTCACGTCATAACTCCCGTCAAGAGTTTCAGTAAAGACGAAATAAAGACTCAATTACGAAGTTTGCGTGAACTGGATATAGTTAACTTTTTTGTCTTGGGCAGTTTGAGAACGATAAAGAATGTTCTAGATGCGGCGAATGAAAATCAATATTTCGGTAGAAAAACCGCATGGTTTGCTCTCTCCCTAGACAAAGGGGATATTAGTTGCGGATGTAAAGACGCCACTATTGTGTACATGAGGCCAACGCCAGACGCTAAAAGCCGGGATCGTTTAGGCAAAATTAAAACTACGTATAGTATGAATGGGGAGCCCGAAATCACTTCTGCGTTTTACTTCGATCTGTCCTTGCGAACATTTTTGGCTATCAAGTAATAATATTAATATCGTAGTTTCCGATTTTCCGTTCGTATTTAGATCGTCTAATTATAACCTAGAATTTTCCATGAGTTTACGTTTTGTGAATTCACAGATCACTGCTGGATTCTGGCAAGTGGCCAACCGACATGAAATATATTAATTGTGACGATTATGATGGTAATAACACTCCTAACAGGGCCTTGGACCTCAAATCTGCATTTCAAGAGGTTTCAATTGGAATACATACTTATTAACGTTTAATTTACTTCCTTTGTTTTTTTAAGCTTTCGAAATTTAACAAAATCAATTTTAGATAACTTTATTTTTTGTTTGAGATTATTTTTATCAGAATTTATATTAATTCATTCAAGGATTAAAATTTAAATTAATAATCGTTATACAGTATATTTCATAGCAGTACTTCCGTATAATATTTTTAACACAAATTACACCGTTTCACACTGAAATAAATTTTGGTTTCTAGCTCACTTTGAAATCAGTAAAAGAAAACGGAATTGAATTAAAAATTTAATCATTTCAAACGAAAATGCTTATAATTTGGCCTCAATTTTTTTTTAATTTTTTTAATCACCTGTTTTTTTATTATGTATTAAATCTTAATTGCCTCATAAACTGTCTTAAAACTGAATTATTTTCAATAGTTAATCATAAATCTAGACTAGAATTTATATTGTATTATTTCAATATTTGATTTCCTATAAGATAATTGAATCAATTAAAAAAAATATGTTTCAAACGCCCACCAGTCAATATGTTCTGAGAAATGATGATTCAATATCGCCGTAGGTAAAAGAGACGCCAGCTTACGCACCTTTTTTTATACCTGAAGATGACCCAATGAATGGGCGAAGCTATATGGAATTTAGTACAGATTTAACCGCCGTCACCATAAAAGATGGGGCATCTATTGGCAGTAAGTCCTTGGGATCTTGGAAAGCTGGTCTCTCCAACCCCCTGTTGCTAACTGATCCCGAAAACATGAGTGACTATTCGGCACAATTAGTGTATAGAATTGTCACAGTCGAGGTAAATGAACTTTTTGTTTAAATTTTTGATAAAACTCCGACGGTTTGCTTACTTACAGTTGAGTAAACATTCGCCTTATTAGCTTTTGTATTCGTTTTGTGATATCAGCCCATGTTGGTAATAAAATTGAAATGTTTTGTTATATACTTCTTGTCCATTATTTTATTACTGATTATAATGCAGAATATTAATACATCTTTAAATCATTAGGTACCTACTACCTAATACCTATGTATATGGTTACATTATTAAAGTGTGTTGTATGTATGTAATATGTATGAATAACAAATTCTCAATTGAAATTTAAAATACATTCATAGGTACGTAGGTACTATCGATAAATGATTTTTAACATTAAATTTCAAGACCAATCAATTATAAGAAAAAAAAATCTAGTTCAAATTGTAGTTTTTTATAGAATATATTGTGTTGCAGCAACAACCGTTCATAATACGCGATGACGAATCACCAAAAGGCTTTAAAGGCTACTGTATAGATCTTATAGAAGAAATCCGTCAAATTGTAAAGTTTGACTACGAAATAACGTTATCTCCAGACGGTAATTTCGGTACTATGGACGAGAACGGTAATTGGAATGGGATAATAAAGGAATTGATCGAGAAACGGGCTGATATTGGCCTAACTTCGTTATCCGTGATGGCTGAAAGGGAAAACGTAGTTGATTTCACTGTACCCTATTACGATTTAGTCGGAATAACGATACTGATGAAATTACCAAGAACCCCTACATCGTTGTTCAAATTTCTAACGGTTTTGGAGAATGATGTCTGGCTGTCGATATTGGCGGCGTATTTTTTTACGAGGTAAGTGAAATAGTTCGTAAGTAGCAAGACAATAAGTTTTTATTGACCTATATCTCCCATAACGCCGAAGAAATTAGGCATTGTTTTTTTTTAAATTTTGGATATAAATATAAAGACCGAAGCTATTCTGACATAAAAACGGTTTTATTTAAAAGAAAATAGTTTTTTAACATTTTTTACTCAGGAATTCCGATCATGTTGGAAAAATTCACAGTAGGTACTCAGCATTTTTATTGTACCACTGTCATTGCATTGTAGGCTTAATTAAAACATGCGATGTTTCATATAACAAAAATAGAAGAATATTTATTTCAAATAACGCTTAGAATATCAATTAAATACGTTTTACAAATAATTTAATATCATATATTTTCTGTATTAAAATGGTGAATTTTAAGAATTTCTTATTTTTAAGGTTCAAAATTCAAGGTCTACTTGTAAAATAACTAATAACGTAAAAAACTAAGTATAAAGAATGAAAGAAAAGTGTAGAAAGACATAATGCATTTTTTATTTAAGGCATCAAAAAAAGTAAGTTTTGATGAACTTCGCGCGCACTGGTCGCAATCGTACCTACTTATATAATACGCAAACATAATGTATATGTATGAATAGCGCTCGTAGCGTGTGCCAACTTGCGTGTTCGTATTCGCTTTCATTTATTTATTTTTATATTATTTAAAACAAATTAACTTCCTTACTTTAAATAAGTACTTTCACGACAATTATTCCCGTACTTATACTCGTAAATAAATATTGGTAATTAGCGGAAATCGAACTTGGTATCCCAATTGCATTGAAAATATTTTCAAAATTACTAAAGCTGTATTATGATCTATGATGAACTAACTAACTAACCTTCGCTTCGCTCATTTTACAAACTTTGAATGTCCTCTTCAATTATATTTAATCAAATGCCTAAAAAATAAATTTCGAGCTTCTAGCTTTAAAATGACGTAATTTTCATACAAACTTTCAACCTCTTGCAGCCCTTTTTTCGCCTTGAAAAGTAGCCTATGTCCTTTCTCAGGCTCTAGACTATCTGTGTACCAAATTTTTGTTCAATCGTTTCTGATGTTTTGGCGTGAAAGCGCGACAGACAGACAGACAGAGTTACTTTCTCATTTAGAATATTTTGTACACTGTGATATTAGTAAGGATCTAATTAGAAATGTCTTTCTTTTTAAACTTAGTTCATTTTGGCATTCGTAGTGGTATATTATTTTTAGACGATAAGATCTTTAACAACAGTATTAGAAATAAGAAATAGGAACATATGGGACGTGGAAACTAGATTATATCTAGATAGGTATCAAGTTCATTGTGGTAATAGGCCGCCAAGGCCGAAATTCGGCCAGGCGATTATACTGTTATATCGCTCTATAGTTGGATCTGTAAGTGCAGAGAGAATTACCAAAGCCTATGAAACATTTAGTCGGCCAACGGACGTGACAGCCCAAGCTGCACTATACTAATGTCCCAAGCGAGTGTATGGCAGCTTTTGCTGCCTGTCAAGTCCATTGGCCGACTATATGTTTCAAAGGCTTTCGAATTACTCTGTTGGTAGATAATAATTAAAACTGGTTTTGCCCTGAAAATGATAGCTGGTTATCTCGGCAAACATATCGAACACTTTTTATTGCGGGAAAATATTTTATCTCAGAGAAATAATACTAACATACATAAGTCTTAAATATAAACATTTTTGATTTTTCTTATTACCAACAAAAATAAAGATAAATTTTATTTAGCTCATTTTATCGTCTTAAATACAATTTACGATTCTTGCTAACTTTTAGGTAATGGAGCTATCAAATGCTTTGTATATAAAAATAGATATGTAGGTTAAACGTTATAAATCTAGTTTTAATAGTTGGTTTAGTGTTTTAGACTTGAAAAATATTCTATTTCTTCTGCATGTAAAGTAGTTTGAAGTCTTTGAACATTTAGTGAAAAGCTGCTAAAAAAAAACTTCAATTTTATTTATATCATATAAGCATAGACTATAAATGTATAGATTTATTTTCGTGTTTTGGTATATTATCTTATTGTATAAACAATATTATATGTAACTACCATAAATAGATTAACCATAAACTTGTCTTACCAATACAAGGAAAAAACCTCCACATTTCGTATGTTGTTTTGGTAAATGTTTGTATTTAATTTTGTTAACTAGTATATTTTATATTATTCGTCTTCAAAACAATTTTTTTGATGTGAACATTACATGATGTTTTTTGCTAAGTGATTTTTTAACAATAGGCTGTGCTCAAGGGTCGTTCCAACCCTAAAGCGAAATAGGGTGTATACCAACTTCAAAATAAATTACAAAATTAAAAAGCATTCTTAAATACTCATATAATTCTAAAATCATTAATATTGTTACTTGCAGTGGGGTTATTTCAAAGTTCAAACAAGCGCGGTTCGTCTATCTGTTCAATATGACACTTCTCTACCGACACTATAGTAATTGCAAAAACACTACGACATTTCATAAATCGATCGGCGCCTAGGATACATTATTTCTTATCATATTTAGGAACGAGGTCAAACAAGTAACTAATCATTGTAATGGCGTTATTTCTAATAATACATGTTACATGCCTATATAATAATATAATATAATCTATTAAAGCCTATAGGTATAGTAATAATAAAACGTGTTCTATATACACGAGTACATTAGTATCTAAAATATTCTAGTTGTAATATTATTCAAGTAGTAGTATACGGGTAGATATGTAAATTGCCAGTCCAAACACTGATCGTTTGTCAAGGGGAGTCACTATCAGGCGCTAATGAATTGCCAAGGAAACGGCGCGGCGTCGTTGAAACACCTAATGAATGTAACGTATGTTTAATTAAATTTTCTATGCTTAATTTAAATGAAGGAGGATTTTTAGTCCATTATAAGAAGATATTTTTTTGAATTGTATTCTTACTGTTACCACAGATAAAAAAAAAACTGTTACTAAGCATTTGATAGTTTCAATCTCATTAATATTGTAAATGCGAAAATTCGGATAGAGAAATGTGTGTAATTCGTGTTTGTTTGTAATTTACTCCGTGCATTTTCCGATATATTATGGACTA
The DNA here is from genome assembly GCA_951802675.2 of Boloria euphrosyne. Classification (NCBI taxonomy): domain Eukaryota; kingdom Metazoa; phylum Arthropoda; class Insecta; order Lepidoptera; family Nymphalidae; genus Boloria; species Boloria euphrosyne. Next base: position 3,374,310 of record OX637879.1, on the reverse strand, counting down.
TTGCTAGTGACGAGCATAGAGGTGCGAGAGTGACCCGATAGTTATGCCATATATTACTATGGAATACTGGGGATAGGGACGATTCCCATGGTGTAGCATTTTATTATTTCAAGGTGTTTTCTTTCAGTGATTATTTGAGTTTCTCGCGGTTTCTTCTCAGCAGAACTTCTTGCAAACCGATGATGGTTTCCTTAGGAACTTACTGACATTTAATTTAAACACAATGATATTTAATTAAAACAGTGTTTTTAGAAGTCTATATGAATAATGTGGTTAATCAAACTCTTTCACGGTAGTTGACTCTAATATAACATTTTTAGTCCAATATATACTTATAAATTGTATGTATCATGTTACTCGTATTTTATTACTAGCATTTCCCGCGGCTTCGTCCGCGTTCTGAAGACCGGAAACTAAATACTTAGTTGTTCCATGTGATTTTATAGTACAACCTCAAACCTTTGATAAAAGTGCTATCCGACACTAAAATAATTTTAGTAGGAGAATATGTAAAATGCTTAAATAATTAGATATAAAAGACAAACCTTATCTAAATACTAAAGATCGCTATCGTAAGATAAGTTTTTGGGATCGATTAAATTTTACGTATATTAACTATTATCAAGAATGGTTCGTTTAATAAGTATAATGAGATAAGATACATAAGTACCTACTATAAAATGCTAATAAATCACTGCAAAATGTCTTTATTTAAGTACTTTTTCAAACTGTAAACTGCTTTTATCTCAGACTACATTAAATAAAGGCAGACACCGCGCACCGAACAACCGAGTGAAGCCAAGTTCAGTGCTACTAAATGCATGAGTAATACGTTTCCGAGTTCAGTTTTTATTATATTATATTTACATCGTGTCATACGTCTCCGTGATAGTACTTCGCTGTGTAGATTTTGTACTCATCATGCCGTATTGTGTCTTCAAGGACTGCAAAAACAATTCTCAAAAACAAAAAAGTAATGATGGAATATCTTTTCACAGGTAAATTTTGTTATTTTCCATAATTTTTGTCGAAAACATCTTGTAATCACGACTTGGAACGCAAAACCTAAACATATTCGGTCAGTGCTGCAAGTATGCATCTAATTTTTTTCCCCAATTTTGGGGTAATTTATAATCAGTTTTTTTTTTAATATAAGATTTCATCATATTTCAAAATTAGAAACTAACGTTAGAAGTGTAAGAGTAGACGCCAAAAGACAGTATTATAAAAAATTGGTACAAAATAAAGGTGTTTAAAATATTATGATTAGTTATTATTTGGTTGAACTCGGGTTAAAAATACGAGAAATTTATTGATAGTCAGAAATTATGTATTACCTAAGTGTCGGGGTCAAGCATACCTAACTTCATCGAAACCTTTTCAGTAGGTAGTTTTGCAAAGAGGTCCGATAAGAATTTTCTTCAAGAATCACCATGCAGGTAAAAGGTATTGTTTTATGCATTAGTGCATTAAATGCATAACTATTTTATAATATATTGCAATTTTGATAGGGAGCCATAATTAAAAAAAAGTACCATAGAAAAATTAATAGTTTTTTTTATCGGTATTTCATTATCTGAAACTAGCAACATTACACGCCTACAAACAAACGTATTGCTACAGCGTAAGCAGCGCGTGGCTATGTGTGTCACGCACACATATATAACCAATCGCAGTCACTCGATTGTTTAGCGCGCTGTGTCTGCCTTTTTTAATGTAGTCTGAGGCTTTTATTTACCCAAATTATAATAAAAAATATAATTTTATTTTCTTATTAAATAAACTGAATTATAATATCAGTATATTTAATAAGAAAATATTTTTTTATCTGCTTTCGACCTTTGCTTCCATAGAAACAATGAGTGTCGTTTATTTTAGCCGTGACATAGTATTGTAGTGACGACTGATGATTAAATGCCTCAAAAGGAATTACCAGTTTACATAGAATACAAGTACAATATAATATATGTACTAAATTAATACAAAATTTTATTTAAAAATCAAAAAAGTTATTTAACGACCGTTGAAAATAAAGAATTGCTTGTTTAATTCTAAGACAAACATAATCTTGGTTATGTAAATTAAATTATTACGATGATGATTTCCTGTTGAGTTCTGACCGATTTCGACTACAGCGTTCTTCTTAATGAAACTAGCTTATACACCAAACAGAGCCGGTTTTAAGTGTTAACACTACCAGCGCACTACATAATTACATTTAAGAAATGTACAAGAAACACTAGCGGCGCCCTCCGCCCTTTCGTATCCGGCACCCTGCCCCCCCCCCCCCCCCCCTTCTAACGCCGGCCCTACACACTGGTGTACGCGGGTCGCGGAGAGACGAGAACTCTCCTCCTTTTTACAGTTAAAGCCCGATGAGAGAATAATTTGACAAGATCGGTGATAGTTAAGACGCAGGACAACGGCACGAGGGTGGCACACCCTCATCTTCCCGGGTTGCTATTGAGAATAAGTTTACAAAAAAAAACAATAACTAAACTAGGCTCGACTCAACTCGAACCGTGACCATCATTGCTGTAAAGCATTCGAAATGTCGGGAACCAAAAACCGAAATAATTCCGCGCCAAAATCCGAAAAGATTTTCATTTATAATGTCAAATATTTGCGTAAAACTAAGAAAGTATTATTATTATATCAGTCATTATTATGACCTTGCATATTAGTTTTTAATTTTGTATGAAGTTTAATAATTTATATGAATTTCAGCTTTCTCATGTGGGTGTTTGACAAATGGAGTCCATACAGCTATCAAAATAACAGAGAAAAGTATAAGGACGACGAGGAAAAACGAGAGTTTACGTTAAAGGAGTGTCTGTGGTTTTGCATGACGTCACTCACGCCGCAAGGCGGAGGAGAGGCCCCGAAAAATCTCTCTGGTCGCCTTTTAGCTGCTACTTGGTGGCTTTTTGGGTAACATACCATTTTGTTAAATTATGAGTATTTACCATCATAAGGAAAAAATATTATTTTGGGAGTTAGTACATTATTACACACAGCGCCATCTAGTTCCGTGGTAAGCTACAAGGCTTGTGTTACGGATACCAAATAGCTAATACACTACACATAATATAATACTTTAAATTGAAACATAAGTATTATAAATATAAACACCCATAGCTGGAGTACAAACATTCGTGCTCAACAAATGAATGTCCCCAGCGGGACTCGAACCCGCGACCGCTGGCACAGCTAGTAAGGCTACTACAAACCTTTCAAATTAGGAATCTTCAGGATTAATAATATAAGCTTCTTAAATATTTTAAATAACTTTAGCTTAAAAATTTAAATTTCTATAACAAATTTCTTCAGGTTTATCATAATAGCATCGTACACGGCTAACTTAGCGGCGTTTCTCACGGTGTCTCGCCTGGACACTCCCATAGAATCTTTGGACGACTTGTCGAAACAGTACAAGATACAGTACGCGCCGCTGAACGGTTCTTCCGCGATGACATACTTTGAGAGGATGGCTAACATAGAAGTTAGGTTTTACGAGTAAGTACCTTAAGTCTGTTTTTAAAAATAGTTAAGTAATAAAAAAATTATTTAGTTATGTTTAATTTTAAATTTTCGTTTATTTTTAACACTTTGTGATGACGATTTTTATTTTTTTGTACCTACGTTCTTTAATATTTGACTTTGAGTTAGAAATGACGTCACTTTCAAGGTCTTAAAATATGACGTTCTAAACAGGATAAATAATATTATATATTTGTTGCGTTTCTGTTAGAGGAGACTTTTGCATTAATATAGATACAAAAAAATCTTTAATAAGCTCAAAAGTGATAAATTGGAGAAAATCCTTAGTCGGACGTCAGCAATGACTGTTGTGATAAAGTGAATTCCGATTGAAAAAGGCAATTTTGGGTCATTTTATTTATTACAGCAAGCCGTTCAAAATAAATAAGTAAATAAAATGTGATTATTATATTGATTGTTGTAAATTATTTATGATTATTCTAAATATTGTGAAATAATTAGTTTTAAAAGTCTTCAACCGACATTTTATAATTTTTGTGTGCTATTTTTAAATCGGGTTGTGTTTATCAATGGAATTTCTTTTCTTGATATCTTGTAAGTTGTATCTCATACTACGTTATCTCTTATCGGTCAAGTAAGAATTTGTTCCGCTTCCATTAAAAATTAAAATGTATGAATATTGAATATGTTATTCTCTATGCATATATACAGTACTGTTGATATTCTTTTTATACGTAAGTATAATAAGAACTAAATTTCGTATAATCAACAAAAAAATAACTCATGCCTAATGTGTATAATCGATCTCACTAGTCACTACCATCACAGTACAAAGTGTCCTGTGATATTGCCTACTACAGTTCGAAGCTTTAAAATAAATTAATTCTATAACGGAATTAAAGACATACTGTATATTTCCACAGATTAGATAATCTTTTTTTACCTATTCCGTGTATATTTCTTATAGTTGGGAAATTTATACATAATTCGTATAATGTACTGCATTTTATAGTTTCTTTAATTATACATATTAATTACATAAACTATCCTTAAGAATATGAATTATGCAATAGCATCCATAGCGGGGAACTAACTGTGTACATGAGCTAAGTACAAATTAATCGCTTGTCAGTTGTCACCTATACATCCAGTAAATAGTATTTGCACTGGGTCTTTTTTGAAAATGTAGACTAATTTAAGCCGATCTAAGCTATGGCTATATATTAGACTGATATAATTTATGTATCTTAATATATTACTTAAGCAAATTATGGCGATAAAACAAAATACTCTTAATTTTTCGTAAAACTCACATCCGCATAATGAGAAACGATGTGTATTTGATACCTCTTGCTGTATGTTCGTTATGCCTCGATAGTTGTATCTATATAATCAATCATATTTGGGACCGAGATTGTGTGGACTAGAATATTATATGTTTTTGTTTTTCTCGACGGACAAAGTCGAGTAAAGCGACGGAACGTCGCGAGTGTGTCATAACAAATTCATATTTTAAGTATCTAATAAATTGTCTTTAGAATATGGAAGGAAATGAGTCTCAACGACAGTTTAAGCGATGTAGAACGCGCCAAACTGGCAGTTTGGGATTACCCGGTCAGTGACAAATATAGTAAAATGTGGCAAGCTATGAAGGAGGCTGGTCTTCCAAATTCCATTGAGGAGGCCTTAGAAAGGGTGAGAGCATCCAAGAGTTCCAGCGAAGGCTTTGCATGGTTGGGCGATGCAACCGATGTGAGGTACCATGTTCTTACGAGTTGCGACTTGCAGATGGTCGGCGACGAATTTTCTAGAAAGCCATACGCTATTGCAGTACAACAGGGTTCCCCGTTAAAAGATCAGTTTAATAATGCGTAAGTATTCTATAAATACAATTGAGACATTGAGATTAGATTTTTTTTAATTCTATCTGGATCTATATTATCAGATGAAAATAGGTATGGCGTGTCAGTTATGTTATCTGTGTTTTTATGTTTATTTTTAACTAAATTCGTATACCAAATATTTTTTAAATGTATCGAAAGTAAATATTTAGAATGAACTACATACATATATGGAATTTTCGCAATAAATCACCATTTAAAAATTAGATTTGCAGTGGTGAGTGCAAATCTTAATGCAGGTAATAAATGATAGTGCTTGGCTTTACAATAAATAAATGTAACTATAAACATTAATCGATAAAATTATCTTAAGGGTTTAGTCCCTTGTAATCTAGTTTGGGTTAGTGTTTGTATAACTTAGAGTACAGATAACACGATGGAAATTTTACTTTAATTCAGCTCTTATCAATGTATTATGTTATATTTAGCTTCTTATCAGTGCCTTTGACATTGACAATGACATTATTATTTTTAATTATAACCTAATATACAAACAAAAACAGTGCAAAACAAATTTCTTGTGAACATTGTACCTACGTAACTATAACTTTCACCTACCGTTCTTATAACGTTTTTTTATTTTATATTAAAATTTAAAGCATTTTAACTATTTATACGTGTAAGAACCAAATTTTATTGAATTGTAAGTGGCTCACTTGGAAAACCGAGTGTTGCGTGTCTCGCAACTCTGACGCCGCAGCCACACATTGGATTCAATGCGTCCAAGCTTGGCTCTAATTTGGAATAGCCACTATTGAACCAAACTACTGCACCACACATTGGCTTCAGATGCTAACTTTGCACCAAACAATGGAAAAGACAAGCCAATGGATATGTTCAGTTGATGCAGAGCGGACTATTGGCGACAACTTATTTGCACTAGCTGCTTACGCATATGGTTTAGGTACATATGCTTATTATTTGCATCATACAATTTTTTGTATGATGCAAATAATAAGCATATGTACCTCATGTTCATGACATGTTCATGTCGTCATTTCGAAAAGGTACGAGTACTTACACAAACAAAAAACACATACGACCAGTAGCCGCAACTCGCAACGAATGACATACAGACATACCCAATGTGTGGCGCAAGCGCGACGTTGTGTCCAAGAGTGTGCCCGCGCGCACTCCCCTTCCTTTCCCCTCGCCTTTGAACTTGTTTCAAAAACCGACTCGCTGTGCGTTGGCGTTGGACACTGGACGGTGATTGGACGCAATGTTAACATTGTGTCAAAGACTGATCTACACATTGGAGTATTGGCCGCATTATGCTACATGGATCCAATGTGTGGCTGCGGCATGAGAGCATTTTGCAAGTATTCGAAATACATGTGATGTCCGCTCGCACTTGGCCTACATTGTGCACTATCCCCCTTGTATTGAAAGGAGACCCGTGTCCAGCAGTGGGACGTAAAAAAGGACTAAATACTTATAACCTTTATCATTTGAGTAAAAAAATCGTGAATATCTACGGATATTCTGATAAAAGTTCTTTTCTATATGTAATTATTGTTTATCTTTTTTCTATCACATAGGTATCTTAGTAAGAAAACATTATCATCGATTTGATATTCATCATCTGTACATACATTTTTACATATAAGCTGGACAGGTCCTTCAATTTTGCCAAGAACATAAAAAAATAGTATAAACACCGTTAATGATAAATAGAAAGTATTCATAGAATAATCTATTTAACGAGATCCTTTGATCATAATCATATCAAATAATGTTCGTAAAACGAATAAATGCAGTAGGTCATTAGCCTTTTAACAATTCCTATGGAAGTGCCTTGATACATATTGTACATAGGTACTTTTGTAATAGCAAAAAGCACGCGATATGCATTTACAATAATAATTTTCATACATTACGTTATTTCTGACGTATTAAAGCAACTGTCGTTTAAGTATATTTGTATGTCCTTATCTTTCTTATATCTTTAAACGAGCAATTCTTGTATATAATCTGAATCTCGGAAACGGCTCCAACGATTTTCATAAAATTTAGTATACAGAGGATTTCGGGGGGCGGGGGCGATAAATCGATCTAGCTAGGATTCATTTTCAGAAAATGTTGTTTTATTCGTGTTTTCCATAATCAACTTTATCGATAATCAACTTAAACATAAACTTTTTTTTTATTGAATGAAAATAACAAAAAGGTGGCGGTTGGGTAGCCCAATATTGCCACTTAAACAGAAAAATATGACTTCCCGACATCTATTGGCGAATAATAATAACATTTTTCTTAAAAATACCGAGCCGGTCATCCAGATACTAATAATTAAACATTTAATGTAAAATTGAATGTCTTCCTAATCGACCAAGTTCCCAGCCCAGACCTTATTTATTTTCTTAATAATGGGATAGGATTAAGGTACATTTGGTAACCTACTAGCATAACATTTAGAACGTTTTAACGGCAAAATAAGAAAGAAAACAATTCTTGTATAAGGCCCTATATTTTTTATTATGATTTATTGCATTATCTGCTATAAATGTAACATTTATACTAAAAGAAAAACGAACTAAGACGTAAAAGATGCGTTAGACGAAAAAATAAAGAGCGGGCTTATTTAAAATTATATTGTCCCAAACGTAACGTTTCAATAACAATTTCTATTTTTTAGTAATGAATTCGTTAAACGATGAAGTCGGCACTATGCATAAATATTATTTAACACAGCACATAATATTGAGCCGAATCAGTTTTCTCACATCTCAAATAACCTAAAATAAACCGTGAACAAATCTTGCGTTTTAGTGGAAAATTCTACATTTTCTAGTTATCTATTTTAGTAACAATATATCATTTAAAGTTAGTGCCTTCAGAACTAGGACAATCTCATATAGAATTCATGACGATGACATGATCGCTGACGGTGAGGGTCATTACTAGGTACACCTTGCAAAAGGCACTGTGCGTCACTGATGCAATATACAAATGCTATAGGATATACAGTGGAATGTTTTACTTCAAACCACAGAATTAGATGAGTGAGCTGTTTATTTTAGGATGGGTGGAATAGTACTTGTATTAGTGCTAATACTAAATAAATACAGGCTATATTTATACGTAAAATATAGATGTTTTCGGGTCGTTTGTACGATGTATATCCTTTTTTCTTTCTGTGATTCGATACGTTGGTTTTCAAAAAAGATATATTTTTATAACGATATTGTATGCATATGTGAGGCTGCGTTGTTAAAATCCTACTGATGGGCGCAGACCTCCCTCCAATATTAGAGGATCAGGCCATAGTCCACCTCGCTAGCCAAGTGCGGGTTGGCGGACTAAACATGTCTTTCAAAAACTTGTCAAGTTGTGTCAGAGATGTAGGATAACTAGTATTCCCCAAGATGTTATTCTAAGTTATAAGTGGCAATAATAAATGATTCACACATAAAATATCAGTGTTGCGAGACCCGGATTTGAACCCGCTTCACTCGGTTACCCAAGCGAGCCTTAGGTAGCGCATATAAGTATATAATTATTAAAATTGAATTTATGATTCATGTACCAAATGTATGTTTAATATTAAAATAAGGCATAAGTCCTGAAGTGACTAAAGAAATGCGATTATTTCAGCATTCTCCAACTGCTCAATAAACGTAAACTGGAAAAGCTAAAAGAAAACTGGTGGAGTAATAATCCTAAAGCTATCAAATGTGAGAAGCAAGACGATCAATCTGATGGCATTTCCATACAGAATATAGGAGGCGTATTTATAGTCATCTTTATGGGGATTGGTCTCGCGTGTATCACTTTGGGGGTGGAGTACTGGTGGTATAAGTGGAGGAAACGGCCTACTATTGGCAATGTTACACAGGTTTGTTCTTATATATTTCTTAGTATATACGTACTACATTAGTTTTAAACAATTTAAATATAAAATTAAAATTTATGGTGTAATAGCGGAATATTTTAAAGATGCAAATGTGTGGATTTAAAGCCTGGTTGGGTCTGACGTACGATAAATAAATGATTAGTGTATTGCAATATTGTAATCCAATTTTATTTTAAAAGAGCAGCTGTTTACTCTCCGGCCATTCTCAGTTCTGTCTTCCGAGCCCGTGGTAGCTTACCCACAGACTTAGACTGCCATTTAATTTAAATTCTATATTTTCTAATGAAAAAAAGTGACAATTCAAAAGTGCTTGTAAGTCTATTTGAATAAAGTATATTTTGATTTGATTTAGTACCCTATTTTTGCCTACTTCCACTCCACCGTTTAGGGATATACTGTATTTATCAGTCAGAATTTGAGTCATCATCATCAGCCCTTTTTAACGTCCCACTGCTGGGCACGGGCCTTTCTCAGTACGAGGGGGATCAGGCCATAGCCCACCGCGCTGGCCCAGTGCGTGTTGGCGGACTTCACATGTCTTACGAAAACTTGCTAGGTTTTCTCAGACATGCAGGTTTCCTCACGATGTTTTCCTTCACCGTAAGACAAGTGGTAATCATGATAGAAATGATTCGCACATGAAAATATCAGAGGTGCGAGACTCGGATTTGAACCCGCATCACTCGGTTATACAACCGACGCGTTACCGCTGGGCTACCACTGCCTTTTAGAATTTGAGTGTTTACCATTTTTATGTTATAAAAGTATACATTTTGACGGTTAGTATAGATTTCTCAGAGATTAAATGTTTTCTTGCACTAAAATTTCATCAAAATCTATTCAGTAATTTCCTCTATAGACCGACAGACAGACAAAAAATTGACAACCTACATTCGATCTATGAATAATAATGACTATTTCAATAAGAATTTCCAAAAAATATTTATTGTAATCAAAGACAAATTCGACTCAGAAATTTATTATAATATGAATTTTATCATATATTTATTTCAGGTTGAACCAATGAAGTCAACGAGGAACAATATCGACGTTTCCAAACAAGACGGCTTTACGTTTCGCTCCAGGAATTTAGGTCCTTCGAACATAAAACCAAAATTTTAAACTAAAACTAAGTAATGTTCAAGAGGTATTTCCATGTGTTCAACTTTATTTCGTTATTTTACAGTTTGAGGACTTTTCTAAAAAGCTATTTTGCTACTACTACTTTAACGCGATTTAAGCCGCGTCTCCTGATCTCTTAGACGTCGCTCTCGTAGATCGATAAATATTAAGTACATATAAATGAACTTCAATAAATAAAGGTATTAAACGCAATTTTTTTTTTAAATAGGACAAGTACATCCGGATATTAGGGTGTTTTAACAAACAAAAAAATTCATTGACATTATTTGGAAGGTTTTTATCGAAGAGTATTAATACTTCTTACTCCGTGACTTATTATAATAATAACTAATGTATGAAATATACGACTTGTTATAGGATCAGTAACTTAAAAGTTAAATTAAAAAATCATTTTTCAGTAAAGTCCTGAAAATGTGGAAGTAATGTCATTTAAATTTGATCTCGTTTTAGTTAATAATTAATGAAAGTATCTCATTAGGTTAATTTAATCTAAGTAGTAGTTGCGTGATTAGTGTTGCACCATCTGCTCCGGTTGTTTTATAGTGAAGTGCAATGAATAAAAATATATATATATTTATTCTTTTATTTCCTTTACTTTATGAAAGTATTAATATCGAAAAGAAAACAAAGTGAGAAATGTTTACAAAAGTTATTTTCTTTTAAAAATTCACACCTTATTCAAAAAACACGTTCATAGGTCGAAAGTTTGTGCTTCAGTCATGGGTGTTTTTATTTATAATATGTATGTATTTAATATTTATATGTGAAGTATGTCAACTATCTGGTGTATCCGTAACACAAGCCTCGTAGCTCACCACGTAACTAGATGGTGCTGTGTGTGAATAAACTATTTTTGATGAAACTTCTTCGAATAAGTTAAGAACTTTCTAGTAAATGATAGAAATGAAACACAAATATATATGTAATCAAATCATTATAATTAATATCTACAGTAATTGATTAATTTTGTAAAAATATCCTTTCACGTACAAAATATTACGTATATTTATATTATGCTAGTAAATGTACAATAATTTAAACTTTTACATCATTAATAACATTGTCAGTTGAGTATTGGAACATGTTGCTATCCTTTTTTATTGCTTCGAATAAGAAAGAGATAGCGATATTCTAGAATTCAAACTTACAAAATAGATAGCTTTATGTATATTTCTGTCGCTTATCTACTGGTATAAAACGTTTAACCTCCAGCCATTTTATACAAACAAAAAAACAGACAGAATTAAAAAAATATACATTATATTATATAACAAAAAAATCTGACAATCCTCGGCAAGAACACATTATTTACACGAGCGATATAAATAAATTACTCTATTAATTTGGTATTCACAATTCTATGGTTTTTTGTTGGTTTAGATTTTTCATGTTTTTGTTACAAAGCTCCAACTCCAGCCTAAGTCCATCTATCTCCGCCTCCAAATTGCGAGACTTCTTGAACATCTGCACGTAATTCATCTGTAATTGCTTTTGATATCTCAATACTTTATCCTTTTCCTCCGACCATTTTCGTCTTTCACTATTGAATTGGGCTTCTTTGTTTTGCAAATCGGTTTTAAGCCTTTCCACCATAGCTGTTGCGTGACACATTCCTGTACAATCTGGTAATTCACCGTTCAATCTTTGAACTTCAGCATCTTCTAACGTACTGTCGTTTGAATTCCAATGATATTCATTATTCTTGCACACGTCATATATTCCTCTCATAGTTCTTCCACATTGAATGCCTTCATAACCGCTTAAAGATACATCTGAAAGTTCCTGCCTTAGTTCTTTAATTTCAGTTTTCAACTTATCGACTTCGTTTTTGTTGTTTTCTTTAGTTTTGGTCGCTTCTGTTACACTGTCTGTTAAGTCTGCGGTGAGTCTGTCTATTTCTGCCTGTAGTCTTTTCAAAGTTTTATCTTTTTCGTCAGATTCATGTCGCAATCTCATTATTTCTTTGTCCCTCTTATCGAGCGACTCCCGCATTTGGCGGCAGTCGGCCTTCAGTGTGAGGTACTCGTGGCCTTTCGCGGTCTGCTCGTTCTGGAATTTGATTAAATTAAACTTAATAATGATTTTTATTATTTCTATTAAAAGGTCGGTCGCTAGTTCATTATGCAAATGATGTTAAAATAAATGCTTCTTTTAAAGAAACGCAATTAACGTACATAAAGCAAATACACAATTTCAATATTTTATATAAATAATATTAGTAAGAAAGGTATTATTTTATAATTATTATGACGGTATGTTTTCTTTCAAATAAGTTTGTTAAACGATTATGTATTTTATTGTATGCCTTACTTATAAAAATAGCAATATTTTAAATTTTCAATTCATTGTACTTAGTGTTCCTGAATTCAGGCGCAAGAGTATTTATGGGCTAAGTCAACTTGAAATACAAGTGCTTCTTTACCGTCGGAAAATACAGATAGGACAGGTGCTTATGTAGGATTCATTTTTAAAGGCAGTGACTACATGGTAAAACCTATCAGAACCTCTCCGGTCTAGCACTAGCTCACGAATAGCAATCAGCATGCATCTATTGCCTAAGTACAGAAATCAGCCGTGCAAAGAAGAAGAAGACAAAGAAGAAGAACACGGTACGGTAAAAGCTATACCAACGTACCTGAGCGTCCTTCAGCTGCGTCTTGAGCAGCGCGATCTCTCCAGCGCGCTGGCAGAGCGCCCACTCCGTGTCCTCGAGGCGCTGGCGCAGCAGCGCGCGCTCGCGCCGCGCGCGGCCCAGCTCCGCCTCGCCCGCCGCCAGCCGCCGCGCGCGCGCGCGCTCCGGCAGGCTGCACGCAACACACATCTTACTTAGTTATCTCGGAAACAACAATAATCACTATTCAGGTCTGAGTTTGATGAGTATGAGCTATTGACGGGTTTCTGAAAGTTCGCTGTTTCCAATAGCCCAGGCAGATGGCCGTACGGCTTGACGTTACGGTGAACGAGTAAGAATGGCGATGGAATTAGTAGGGGACGCCCGAAAGTTCCAAAGTGTAAATGAGAATGAGTACTATTGTCGAAAGATGATCGGAAAATTCGAAACATTTTCCCCCCCCGATGCGTGTTCATCTTGTCGTAGTGGAGGAGCTCAGTAGCATCCAGCAAGCCGGTCGCGAAGTCAAGAAATGCACAGGGAGGGCTCACTACGGTGGGCGGTGCAGGGAGGGCCCACTTCGGTGAGCGATGTGTCATGCGGGTTGCTCTTGGTACTTCTCTGGATAGCAGAGTGGACTTTGGAGCAACCCTATTGGCTGTAATGTCTACTTAAGCAGACCTGCTGAATCGTCGGGGCGTCGTAGTAGAATGCGCAAGCGATCCTGCGACGCCCCATTAAGACGTGATGGGTGCTTAGGTTTTAGTGGGTAGTACTGACTTGCCAGTGAGTACCACATAACCACCTGTTTCCTATAGGTGGTATGCGTGAATGCATTTCCCAAGGATAAAAAAAATGTACCTACAAACCAAAAGATATTTATCGATTTTTCAAAAACAGCTCGTTTTTTATAAAATTCAAATGGGACAACCTAAGAAGTATACCCTTAGCTAGGGTAGCTTAGCTTAGTAGGTATATGTGATCTGTGTCCTTAGAAATAAAAAAAATCCAAATAGGATCAAGGGTCTTCGAAGAATCGGTAAACACATAAAAAAACCGACGAATTGAGAACCTCCTCCTTTTGTGAAGTCGGTTAAATATATACTTTTAACGGTTAAAAGAAAGTAAGACTTCACTTATTGCTATTTTAAATAACCAGCTTTGCATATGAGTTATGCCTTCCTTATTTTTTACGATACTCTACATAGATACTCGTACATATATTATATTCATATGTAAACATTCGTTTCACGGAACGATAATTAAGTAAGTCGAGACATTTATAATTTTGAGGTAAACTCTTGATGCATAATCTTATTTTTTGCTTTGAAAGTTGTTCTAGTTTTCTTTACAAAACAACGAAAGTTTAAAATAACTAGTTTGTAGCGGAAAAGTATATTAATAATTGAACTTCTATTACTTATATTGTATCTAATTTTGTTATAGGGTAAATGAGTTTTTTAGTCTGTGCAGATGTTAAATATATTTACTCAATAGGCAATTCTAGGCATCAAAACAAGTCTCGATAAGAACACGATGTACAAAATTATGGTATTCAGCCTTTTTTTTAGTTTAGTTTAACATTAGACCGCATCACAGAGTGAACTACCATTGGTAGTTAGTTGGTTAGTATAAATGTGAATAGATTGTATGAATGATTTCTTTTTATACCTGTAATCATGATGATCTCGTTCCAACTCCGCCACGCCGGAGTCCGCAGGAGAAGGCGCAGGCGCAGGCTCTTTGAACTCGGAGATCAATCCGGAGCTTGATTTTGTTCTGAAATTAATAAGTTATAGTGTTAAATTGATTTAGATTACGGCCATGGCGGTCAATCTCATTGAGACTAGCCAACTACGCAGGAGATATTATAATGCACAAGTGTACGCGCAGACACAAGTGCACTCTCTGTTCCTATCACTCTCATACTTCGGTGGGACGACTACTCGACACGACCATTGAGAGCTAAAGCGCAGGACCGACCGCTTTACGTGCTCTCTAAGGCACGTGGGTGACAAACCGATAACTTCCCAACTCCGGGCTGTTACTAAGACTTACTAAACAGAAAGACTCAATAGGTAATTAAACTTGGCCCGACCCGGGACTCGAACCCACCGAGGCAGTCAAACCAATTTTGCGTTAAACAATATATAACTTAATTTTCTAAAACCATCAAGGTATTCAAAATAATCGTTGTTATTCACACAAATGTTGTATTTGGTACGAATTTATTCATTTTGTTTTAAGCTCTATTCGATTTTATTGATACATAACAAACGCAAACAATTTTATTGAGCAAAATATTTGAGTCACTAAAATATATAAACGCAATCTTAACCCATGCCAAATGTCACCCAAAATTAAAATATAAATGAGAACAGATTTATAGTTTAAGATAAATTATAAATTAATGTTTTCGCAATGGCACCATTTAGTTAATTGAATCACTTTTACAACAAAGGCTACAGGTCCAATCCAATTTCCTTATCACAGATAGATTATCAATAAATTAATCGTAATTGATATTGCCATTCAAAAATGCATTTAATAATATAAATTTATTAAGTGTAAATGATTATGCTAATGGCCTATTATTAATAATTAAGAGAAATAAAGTTCCGTAGTTATATCACATCACATTCTATTATTAACTGTCGAATTGCTTTAAATGCGCGGGCTTTAGAGATATTGAGATCTAAACGATAGTGCTTTTTCATGAGATTCCTAAAGGCATAAATCCAATAATTTTAAGGGATAACCAAGCAATTCATTGTTTATTAACAATTAGTTTCAATATTTAAAGCATTTTATTTTTAATACTAAAAATAAACGTTGAAGACATACAGTAAATATTAATGACAGATTTATAAGGAACATAAAATATTAACAATACATTAGCTTCTAGAATGCAATAAGTATTATACAGTAAGTAAATCGAGGAAAACAGATCGAGATCCTTAATTTTGTGACAAATATTCGAAAAATCTGCTTCGTTCAAAAGAATTGCTTAAATTAAAACTCCAGTTAAATTGTTTACATTCTTTATTATGACTACATTATTTTTATCAGTGAGAAGTTTTACGCGTACGATTTTAATCGCAATGGATATTGCCTTATACGATGGAGTGTTAAATATTTTATTACATTGTTGGTTTCGGCGTTCTTTTGCATGTATATTTAAGTAAATATATCGTATAATGTCTATAAGCAGTGTGCCAAATCACCTTTTATGTGACATTTAATTCGATTCAAAATAATTATTCTCAGAAGCGCTATTTAAATACCCTTTTTGGCGATTTTCATTTAGTTTAGTTATTAATTTTAAGTTATAACTGCATGTTTATATTGAATTTGTTATTATAGAGTTTTGACTTTACATCTTAATCAAAATCTTTCTTTTTTGATTCTTAGAAAAAGATTTAAAATACTCTACAAAGAAATTGTTTACGGTTAGTTAAGTTTAACACAGTAAGTATAGAATCTTAAGTTTCTTTCCGCTTGAGCTATCTCGATAGCAAGTAGCGACTTTAAACCATCTGCATTCATCTAGCGTACGGTAAAAGTTAAACTGTCTTACGAGAAGGGTCTTTTCACGTTCAATTTATTAAGTGAATGAACAAACAAGAAACAATTTTCCTGTTATTAGTAGAAAGTTTTACAGATAAAAGACCAACATTTTGAACAATTTCAGTATATTAGACTTTAGGCTATGTCCTACGCGTATTAGTATTATACACTAGCTGCGTTTTAATTCTTTTGAGCCCAACTGTAATTTAAACTTGCGAGAGCGCTTAGACCTCCTTAATCCGGCCCCGTCGCAAAATTGCAAAAATAACGGACTGATTATAAACTACCTCCCTGCCAAATTTCATATTTATACGGCAAACTGTTTTTGATATTTCGTGATGAGTGACTTTTCGCTTTCATATATTTAGATGAATTTGGAAGAACCAATGTCTTAACTGTCCCACTTAAGCGAAGTAAGGTCAAACCGTTAGTAAATCACTTCATGCTATTCGATTTATTCATATGATTGAGAAAACTAGGATAATACTGAAATTAGATTAAGATCTGTGTAAAATATGGATGTTATTTGTCGCCTGTCTGCGGCAAATTGACAAGCAGTATATTCTATCTACTTAGTTGGTGAGTAAGTGCAAATGGGGATCGATAAGGCTATTACTGTCACAAGATTAATTTGTACGGCTTTATTAGTTATGGGCATAACTAAATCAAATCTTTAGTTAATACGAATAGTCTTTGACTCCTAAAATTAAGTTGTTTAGATTTACTATGTTTTAGATTCAATTTTATTTATAATTTTTACATGTCTACCAAGCAAGCAAGCTATAAAAACAATTTAATAGTTATACTCGTATGTATACCTAATATATTTTTTGGTCTTTTATGATATTTCATAGTCTAATTTATACTAATATTATAAAGAGGAACTCGAAGAGTTTGTTTGTTTGTCTATTGAGGAATGCTACAGGCTATATAACATCATGCTACTACCCAAAGGAGAAGTGCAGTAATCACAAATGTCAACAAACTATATAGTCTATTCTAAACTAACTGTGAAAAAACATCCAGATAAGAACCCGATCAAAGCGAGGGTAAATTGTTAGTAGAAATATAATCAAGACTCTATTGAACTTGCACTCATGATTCTAAAAGTATACATGCTAATATATTGTTTATTATTCGTACTAGGTACATAATAAGTAATCCATTGAATTAAGTCGTACTTATATTTAAGATAATAAAGTAAGTAAGATCATGTTTCTGGAAAATATGATATTTACAGTGTAAAAGATTTGAAGGCCTTATGTTAGGCTCTGGTATGTACGTAACGCTCCACAGCCTGTCTTGCTCCAGCGGCCGAGCGTGGCAAGACCCAGTTCGACCCAGTCGAAATGCCTTCTTTTGAATTTTATATAATACTTACTAGCAAAACCCGCTAGGCGTAAGTTAAGATAAATTAAACGGTTTTATAATTTTCTAATAAAATAAAAGTAGCCTAAGTTACTCCTTATTACATAAGCTATCTGCGAGTGAAAGTCCCATCAAAATCGGTCCAGCCGTTTCAGAGATTAGTCGGAATAAACAGACAGACAAATAAAAAAATTAAAAAAAATGATTTTTTGATGTAACCGTACCGTACCGTTGTACCGTATATACTTTCATATGCATTTAAGAAGCACAGACACTTCAATTTTATTTATGAGTACTAATGATATTTACTGTTATTTTTTTCACTTTACTCATATATAAGATTTTGTTTATTTATTTAACCTATACATTCAAAGCGGTATATGAATAATTCCTTAATTCTTGCCAAGAAATGGTTAAAAATTAACGTCATAACTACAATATCCTTTTTTCAAACATTATGTAGATTTAATTTTCTAAATTCATGTTTGTAATAACGTTTTACATCCGAATATACTCGTATTTACTCTCAATGAAACAGAGCGTTGCTTAAGCAATTACTTCCTTTGAAGAAAATGGTTCCGTTTGAACCTTTTTACTTACTTATAAGGCTTGAAAAAAAACTTTAAAATCGAGAACGGAAGACATTACTCAACATAGTAAAAATATCATATCTGCTATAATTATAATCATGCTTCAAAATCACATTTCAAGTCGATTTTTTATATACTTTAAGATTTCTTTTAACATACATGTATTTAATTTTAAATAAAATTTATATGTTCAATTTGGTTTGTTAAAAAAATATTTTAAATAATCTGGTACCTCCTTACAGGCAGTTCCTTCTCTGGGCAAGTCTTCCACTTTATAGTCAGACCAACAGACAATTGAAGTATTTTGTTATTCAATTTCGTGTTATTGTAGACAAGTTGCGAAAAACCTAAACAACAAGTTTAATTATCCATATATGCAAATGAAAAGCTGTCGAGCGTAGTTCCTGACGATCTAAACGTTTTTCCTTCGCAGCCTCCGGTTAAAATAGTTTTGGATTGTTTCCTCTATTATATCTATTAAAAAATTTACATAATACATATATGAATAGTAAATTATCACGAACTGCTGAGTAAATAATATTATGTTAATATTTATGAATATCTAGCCTTTACCGCGGCTTCGATCGCGTTCTAAAAGCTGGAAACCAAATTCTTCCGCCCGGCCCGTCCGCTTGTCTTGAACGCGGTGATCATTATTTTGTTGCGAAGTTATGTTAAAACTATGACATCTCGTAAGATATTCATTGAAATCAAATGATGCCAAGAACAATTTTGTTCCAAATTAAATAGGTACTTGTGATGAATAAATTATTAATTTGGATAAGGACTAATATCATGTTTACTAAACAGTAAACATCTTCGCAAATAATGCATTATCTTCAAACAAATTTGATTACAATAAAAAAGGTTATAGCGAACAATTCCGTCATAAGTACATGATTTTTGCGTAACTTTAACCTTTTACGCAGCGCATTCAACGGAAGCTCTCAAAAGGAATATTTTTCTCCCGTTTTTGTAAAATTTTTATTGATCCACTCTTATTGCTCGTAGCGGTATGTATATAGCATATAGCCTTTCTCGATGAACGAACTATCCAACAAAAAAGATTTTTTCAATTCGAACCAGTAGTTCCTGAGATTAGCACGTTCAAAATATAAACAAATAAAACAATCTCTTCAGCTTTATAATATGCGTATAGATTGAAGCCAATTGTTATAATTTGTTTTCGTACAAATACTTTCACTAATTTAGTTAAAAAGTTAATTGAAAAGAAAACATTTTATGTTATAATTACTTTAAAAAAGTTTAAATCAAAGACTTTATTGCGAACTTCACTTGGGTTAGATTTTTATAATATTTTAATCAAAACCTTTAGCCAAATCCAGCTTTACAGCGTGCAATAATACAAGTTTAGTAATTAAAAATCATTAAATGTAAATATTATACTCTTAAGTCTTAGGGATGTACCTAGTTTTATCTTTTAAAATGTAAAAAAATTACGGCTGTGGTAGTCGAGGTTTACACACATTATGAAATATATTTTGAATTGACGAAGTTACCGCAGAACATATATATAAAAATAAATTATAATAAAATACCCCTTTTTTTAAATTGATCACAAAATATATTGAAGCTTTCGCGAGTGAAAGTATTAAGTATTGTAATTTAAACTTTCAATCACATTGTGCTTTATTACCTTTTATATGACGAACATCTGTCGCTTTATTCTGAACTTAACACTCAGATCCCTTCGCATAAATTATGTACGCTACTTTTAGTTACAAAGGACACGTGAACACCACGTGTTTAAGCAACATTTGTAGTTAATTATATTCCAGTTTTATATCTTCAAAAATTTATTTTGAATAACAGAGAAGATACCCATAGTATTGTAATTAAAGATTGTTATAAGTTTCGTAAATCTTAAAAATAAGTAATTTTTTGTAGAACCTAAAAAAGTCACTTATACGGCATAAGCAAGGATTTTTTTCGAAACTTTGTAAATCGTGTACCATTTACATAAGTTTTTATTAAAAAGAAACATATAATTACAGAAATAATCAAGGCACACAATTCCTAAATACGTGACGAGACAAATTAACACCATCTTTATTTAAAGTCGGCCAAGTCAAAAACATTGTGCAAATGAACCAAAACATGACAAATGCAGAACAACCTATATCAAGTATCAGGAAACGTTGCACAACATGAAAGGAAATGTATTGTGTGCATTTGATAATGAAATCAAAGGAAATAGCCGAGTGGTGACTACGAACTTTTATTTAAATTGCTTCTTTCGTATATGTTTGTCTGCTTTTCTCTCCGAATCTACGTTTTAAATATATTTTCATTCGACTTTCAAAAAGGAGGAGGTCCTCAATTCGTCTATTTTTTTTATTTAAACTCTTCATACTAATCTTAAGGATAAATTTACTTTCTGAGATTTATTTAATTTTTTTAATAAATATTTTACTGGAATCGCGGGTCTCACCGTTCTCATTATAATCTATTTTTCGTCAAGTGTTTCTCTATCTAATTTAAAAACATTCGAAACGTAAAAAGTATGAAATAATAGGTTAATTAAAATATACTTTCAAGCTCCTCTTGATCTTTTCGGTGATTGAGCAGATTGTGAAATGTAGGCAGCTTACAATGTTTATTAATGTTCCATTTCGTTTGTTATTCAATATTTTCTACAGACCAACAGATCAGCTGTTGTTTAAAATAGAAATAAGGCAAAAACGTGATGTCTTTATAAATTTAAAAGTGAGCGCTGGTATTAAATAGGTTAAGTTATTCAGAATATTTATATAATATTTGCAGAAATTCGTAAATCTAATGTAACTTATTTTTGTAAACTACAATTATTAAAATAGACACTTAAAACTAAATCAGAAAGAAGCCTATTGATTTCTTCATATTTACACTTCCTGATATATTTTTAGGCATTTCTATAACTACGGTTTTATGGTCTGTAATCTATATTTTATATTTTGTTATAAAATATTCCACGTATTTGTTTGTTTTTTCATTATATGTACCAGTACATATATATTATATTTAACTTAAAAAGTAACAATTACTGTCGTTCTTTTAAAGTTAAACTTTATATTCCCTTTCAAAATCGGCACTTGCATAAACGAATTATAAAATCGTTAATCGTCCATTCAACAGAAGGGAAGCCTAACAATGCGTATGTAAATATTCGAGACGATGTCCGTTCGTCGCAAGACTTTAAGGTCAAAAGCTTTAAAAATAATAGCGTCGACGTTTAAGTGGATTTAAATACTGAGTGCATTTCATGAATGGTTGATATATACGTTTCATACCTACTTTGTATTTAACGTGACAATACGAAAATGTAAATAAGAAATAAATGAATATGAAAAAGCTTCTTCGGTGCACTTTTTTAGGTTGGTAAAAACCGGCTAAAAATACGAAGAAGAAGATATCATTGTCTGTCAAGGAAAAATGTCTCTCCTAGACAAGAATTTAACTTACGTTTTATACAAAACTCTATATTAAGTTTTTCTATAACTACAAACTACCATGATAGTCATGACAAGATAATTTTTGACAGAATCTCTATCCTATTTAAGTCATATGCGTGTTTAGAACTAGTTATACCTAAAGTAGTATTACAATGAAATATGTGAGCGTTACTTGACTATCATATGCTGTTAACTTTTTGTCCTCTGAATAAGCATGCAGAATGACTGACGATATTTATGAACCCTTAATAGAATAGGAGTAAAGTTGAAAATGGTTAAGTTTTTAAGTGTTCACTGTAGCATTGTCACGTGAAAGCCATTATAATTATTTTTTCGTGCCTAACGCATAGTCTCTTTACATGGACATTTTATATTAATTTATATTTGCTTGTACAGTACTAACTTATATTGCGTATAAGTCAATACAATACAGACAGTATCATTACTATAAATCAGTGTACGTAAATACAACAAAAATATATCGAGGGAGGGTCATGGTGAGTCATGCCGCCCTTACAGTCGAGATAAATTAGAATAAGGGATATCAAGTAAATTTACTTATAGCTATTTCTAGCTCTATTTTAAATATATAAAATACTTAAATATTATATACATATAATATATTATACAATAATTCTCAGTAGAAAAACAACTTACCTATACATTGTGTTATTCCTAATAAGTTGTCACATGCCACAAACACTGTTATTATTTAATACTGGCAACCATTTTAAATTGGTTTTTTTTCTAAAGCATTTCAAAATATAGTAATGAACAAACAAGCGACGTAGCCACGCAGTGCGCTATGTATGAATGCGAGCGCGTGCCGTATCGGGCCGTTAAGACTGCGTCGTGTCTATTAAAATAATTGTCGTACTTCGAATTAAATTGAAACTTATAATTGCTTAATGATATATAATTTTAAAATATTTTTCAATATAGAAATATCTTATACAGCGTTAAAAAATAAAAAAAGGAGAAAAGATGGAGAAAAGATATGTATAGTGTATATTGTGTATGCCTTGTAATTTACAAATTATTTACAAATAACTGCGTATTAGTCAGCAAGAATTTGCATTTGAATAGTATGTGTCACTAGTACTATATTATTTCCCTTTTTATATTCGAAGCATGCTTGTAAGTACTAATTGTATCATTGAGTTACAAAGATACCAGTGTGTTATCATATCAATACTAACTATGTACTACTGAATGTTTTTGTTAACCCCCGACGCAAAAGAGAGGGGTGTTATAAGTTTAACGTGACTGTATGTGTATCTGTCTGTGGCGTCGTAGCTCCGAAACGAATGAACCGATTTTCGTTTAGTTTTTTGTGTTATAGATAATTTTACTTGTAATTTTAGTTTTAATAAAGTTTCAAAGTAAACTAATAAGTGTCCCAAAAAGACTATGTAAATATTTTTTTTCGCTACAAAATCGAAACCAGGACTTGTTTGTAACAAGCTACGTTTGTATGCACGTATGTAGTTAAAAATAATTGATATCTATATATATGCACCTTATCGTAACCTTCACTGTATACAAACGTCCTTTTTTGTAAGTCTTTTTAAGTAATGAAAAAGAAAGTGACCATTAATAGCGTCATCTTAACGCTGCAGCCAGCGCCCATTCACGAACGGAGGCGGTTGCACGCGAGTACTAATAATTTTAATTATACGGCTAATGACTGTTCGAGTCATTGACACATTGGGCATTTATTTTCGTCTGCCAGCGGTCTTATTTGCAAAAGTAATACATGACAACCTTTTTATATCTTTAAAAATGTCACAAATTAATTAATTTATTAATTTATTCGTTAGACTTTAGAATTAGATCAGATAATTAATTTAACTTGTAAAAATTTATTATGTGATTTATGATTTTATAGATACGTTATAAATTATAATTTGGGTAAAGTATAGCGTAAATTGAAGAAAAAAGTAATTAACTCTGTATAATACAACTTCCAACTCTTTGCTAGTTTTTTTTATTTTATTCAGAATTAGTGCTTGACTACGCTCCACCTGATGGTATTAGTGATAACGCAGTCGTAGATAGTAAGTCGCACTAATTCAGTAGCCACCTATTCACTCTTGCCTTGTTAACAGTTATGTATAATGTAAAGAGTATATTTTTGTAACTTAATCTTTTGCTACAAATAAATTAGAAAAATAAAACCTTTAAGGCTTGAAAAGGAGGCCACACCTATTTTATGGAGGCAAAATATTTTCGGGCGTTAAATTAAAAAAAACTAAATAGTCCAAAGGGGAAACCTGTAATATGTCAATAACATATTATGATGTTTGTACAAAAGTTTTGCTGACTTATACTCGTATTTTCGTTACGTTACTAAAGTTACGTAAATCGCAAGGGAAGTAACAAAAGTGTTTCTGCCGCAAACCGCTCATTTGATGATCTTTAATGTTACATCGTACTTAATTCGTAATATTTTTTTTGCGTTACTATTTTATAAAACGATATAAAATGAATGTTATTGCACTAACAATCGCTTGGCCTTTTCGTCAATGACAATAACTCGCCCAAAAATAGAGTACGTAAATTCAAAGACAATATATGTATCACTCATTTTAATTTCTATGATTTCACTTCACATTATAAAAAACTGTACAGAATTATTATCCATATTTTGTGAAGATTCTTTTACACAACAATATTTGAAATCACAGACTGGTATTGACATTTTTATTTATACGTATTGATGAACAATAAACATATTTTATCGTTTGTTCAACCTAACTAGCATAAAGCCTTGACTGGATTGTTTTGAAGCAAGATTTTCCAAGTGCAATAAATTGTATTGCGCCTGTCACGGCGCGCTCGACATAATCGCATAATCGTTTATTTCATCTCAAAATTGGATAAGTATAAGCCGAGATTTGTAGTCGGAGACTTAGACTGAAGTACGATTAATGCGCGCTACTCTTCTACTCAATTATGGAAATTGAACGGTTAGACAGGCTATGGTTTGACTTGCTCACTTTTATGTGGGACAACGTTACTACTTTAAATGTAGTATCATAATATGCTAATATTGGTAAAAAAAAATTATTTTTAAATAAAACTTTCTTTTCGCGGATTTATTTCGATATTTATATTCTGACATTTTGCATGCTTTAGAACAGTCATGGTCACGGGAGAGATTAAGGTTTTAGTCGTCTCAAAAATAACCTTTGTACTATTGTTTATATATGTATTTGCTACGGATTACGGATAGTGACTGAAAATAGTTCGGTTTAAAATGACAAATATTATTTATCGCGTCGTTATGTATTCGCGTTTATGAAAGAAATTTTTAGTCAACAACAAAGTTATATATTTAAATAGCTTATTTCTGATAAGATTTACGGCAAATATAATTTATACTATTTAATATATTATAAGTAACAGATTTCATTATACATCATTTCCTGACATTTTTACGGCTATCTCGCAAATGATATAGTTATTATAAAAAAAAACAACTTGATCTATTAAAAGTAACTAAGCTGATCATTAAAGATAGTATAATATCAAATAAAAATAAATCAAAAAGTCAAGTCTAAAGTCAATTTAAAATAGACTATTACATACCTACTTGTGGGAATTCGGATGATGTCACCACGACCAATGAATGACAATGACATCAAATATGTAGCGGATATATAGGAGTGTTTTTCAGAAAAAATGACCCTGTGACGATCAGGAAATATAATTTTGGCATTACATTAATTTGTTTATATTTACTCTGGTATTAAAGAATAGATTATTAACTAGCTAAATATGCTATTTAAATTAAAATTAAACCATTATAATAAGAAATATTCAAGTTTTTCTGTCAGCATATGATGCAAAGTATTCCTGTAAGTCACAACATATAATCGATCAGAAATAAAACAACCAGGTATTGAAACAAAATAAACTTATATTAGCATAAAGATATACCTAAAATCTATCCAAAAATAAAAAAAAGGTAGTTTAATTCTTTCAAATTTAAAAATAATCTGCGAAATAGTTTCATGTTCGTCACTCCTCGGACACGTCGCACTTGAAAAGTTGTCATTACTAATGATACATGTTACAAATTCAAAAATCAAGCAAAGTGAAAAGTTTTTGGCAATAACAAATTACTGATAATGACAACATAAATACTATAAAACGAAAAATAAATATTTTAAAACCATTTTTGTACCATTCAGAATATGGGACAGTGACTATTACGAAAATTGCGTGACGAATAGGAATAATTTGAGCAGCGTCCACATTGCCGGTTCAAACACAATCATAAAGAAAAAAGCGTAAACTTAATATTATTAATGAGACCTTTTAGATTTATCATACCTATTTTATACATATAAGTATTAAAAAATATAAAGTTAGATCTGTAATCTTTTTTCGATTCTTTTTAAGTCTTGTCAACTGTTTTTGGAGCTAAACTTGAAATTTTTCAGGATTTTGCCTAAATTTTTCGCGATATTTCCTTGCCCTTTCTGCTGCGGTAAGCGCCATTTTCTTCTTCGACGAAACGAACGAAATAATTACTATTTCAAATAACTACTTCCTCCCACATAGATCTCACACTCATCCTGAAGAAAATGTTCGTAAATCCAATGCATGCAAAGAGAACCAAAATAAGTAGCACTGCAGTAATTTTCTGATATCGCTTTTAACATTGATTTAAATCAAAATATATTAAAATTTTGTTTTTATAATTTTATATTGTAAATTTTGACCTGGAACAAAAAAGGTATCATGGCTATATCTTATTAAATGGAAAATGGAATTTTAATATTATGCACACCACGCAGGTATTAGAAAACATGTACAATACTCTTTTTTTTAAATCAATGATGATAGTTGCGCAGATTATCTACGTACAAACAAACAATACAAATTTTACCTCTTTACAATACCAAATTATCACAATTAGCTTAACAAAATTAAAATAAAATTATTTAATTAATTAATTTAACAAAATTAAAACAAAATTAAAATATATTTCGTTATACGTTAAGCTTTACAATTCAAGTTCGTCACGATTTTGTTCCGGTAGTATGTCACATGACGCACAAGACGTGACGTTTTCATCCCAGGGAACTTTTAAAATTAAAAATAACGAATATTTAGTTAAAATACCTTGTGTTTAGCTTTACTAATCTAATATAGGTTAGTATATGTTTTAAATATAATATGATACGAAAAGACAACGAGTTTATTTACCTTTTAAATACTGTCACTATCCAGAAAACTTTTTTTGTACGCCGAAGACACCAACACTTTCGTCTCAATTATTGTCGCAATCGACGTTTAAAACAATAAAGGCGGTATCATTTAACGATGATAATGTTGTCAGGAAGGCAAAAAAAATACAAATTGTAGATTTTGTCTTCTGTAAGACATCAAATTTACCGTGACGCAACTGGATTTTCCGGTACTATGATTTTCGTAGGACAACATTAAAATAATGATATTTTTCAAAATAACTATAAATATATCACATAAAGACTGAAAAGACACTTTTAGATATACAGAGACTATGTTCAAACACTTATGCATACTCAAAGACTAATATTTATCAAATGAGATGTATTTGAAATCTCCGAGAGCACCATGGGACACACGAAATCTTCACCTCCTATTTTACTTTTATTTTAATATAAAAATAACTGTTCGCTTTTTATGGACATTTTTAATTTAATTCGATGCTAAAATATTTACCTTACTCATATAAAATTTCATTTTTCACATGTGGTATATAAAAAATATAAATAAAAATATTTGAAGTTGTGGGACAGGCCGATTTCTTTATGGTCATTTTTTGTTAGACAGTGAATTTATTATCCTTTCATCTATAGATGAAAGGATAATAAATTCACTGTCTAATCTCGACGGCGTATCAAGTTATGTATTTCTAATATATGCTTTAAAAGAAAAGTTTCAGGTACTATTGCTAGTAGATGTCATATTTGTTAATTAATAATTTTTGTTATGTTGTTATTTTAACAAAAAATAAGTATTTTAATTTTTTACTTTCGAAATGTATCAATGATCAAAGAAGTTTTGGATATCTACTTTATAAATTAACTTTATGTTTTTAATTTTTGACTCAATTTGTTTGCAGTTTGTACCATACTTGCTGCGCCAGCGCTCGCGGGTTCGAGTCCCGGTTGGCATTCATCATTGATGGATCGGCTTAACAAGCCGATTCACGATTGTGTGTACTCCGGTCACTGGTACATTTATAAAATGTATGCATTAAAGTTATGTATGTGTATCAACTATCTGGTATCCGTAACACAAGAATCGTAGCTTACCACGGACTAGATGGTGCTGTATCATGTGTGTCTCAACATATTTATTAAATCCACAGTTTAGAAGTAATAAATAAATAAATAAATAAATAAATAAATAAATAAATAAATGTTATGTAATGTAAATAAATGTTGGGACATTATTACAACAGCGCCATCTAGTTCCGTGGTGAGCTACGAGTGTTACGGATACCAGATAGTTGATATACTACATATATAAATTTTAAATACATACATATTATAAATATAAACACCCATGACTAGAGTACAAACATTCGTGCTCAACAAATGAATGCCCCCAGCGGGACTCGAACCCGCGACCGCTGGCGCAGAAAGTAGGGTCACTACCAACTGAGCCAAACGTGTTGTCATTTATTTAGAAGTAATATCAATACAGCACCAAACATACGGACGACATTCCGACACATACTAAATTCTCGGTAAGCAATATGTGCCGTGCAATCAGTGTCTGTGACGGAGTTACTCGTAACTCTATTCTTATCATTCCGCACACTTCCATTTCAATCGTGGGATTGTGGAGGTTTTGTTGAGAATAATTTTGGTATTTGAAACAAGTACAAGAATTGGCCACTACGACCTTCTTAGGATTTATAATGAACTTGACGGCTTCCTTAAATAAAATTTATTTTAAAAATATATGAATAAAAGTGATTTTAAAATCATACAATGAGGAAGCAGATTTTCATATTTTACCGTAACTATTATGTTATAAACAATTAGCGATATCCTGCTATAAATGCAAAAAAAACTTAGATCATTGGTTTCGGAACGAATTATCTTCTCTTCACGAAGAAGAATCAAAATTTTTACGCAGATATATTTATACATACAGTATAATGTATAATAATACCGATATTACTTATAGGTCGGAGGAAGTTAGCGCGTTAGCGCCATTTTAATTGACCTCAGTAGTTTAAGTGTACTGTGAGTATGATGACCAATTTATCTTGGACAAGAGTAATTAACCTCAACAGTTAGGAACACTTTTATGAGCACACTTTAGAAAGGGAACTCAATATAGGGGACTTACCGCCGTACTCAGAGTCATTTAATGAACCATTAAGTCGCAAATCTCCATACTAACGAACGACCTAATAGTTCATTAAGTGACTCTGAGTACGGCGGTTAAGAATTACTG
Organism: Boloria euphrosyne; assembly: GCA_951802675.2. NCBI lineage: Eukaryota > Metazoa > Arthropoda > Insecta > Lepidoptera > Nymphalidae > Boloria > Boloria euphrosyne. The sequence goes on along the minus strand of OX637879.1, from coordinate 3,344,854 downwards.
TTTACACTAGCGCGACAGTTAAAATAAGGCTATGTTAATTTTCGCTCTGTTGAGTATCTTTGCCATATATAATTTTAATATTTTCCTCTGCATTAGGTTGCATCTAGTGCAGAATATTTAAAAATATATTAAAAAAACATTGATTAACTTGTGTAATCCACGAAATTAGGCTCAACTACAACTAAACTAAGCCGGGAGACATAAGTACGATGAATTTTCATTTCGTCTTATAAATTGTGTAGTACCTATTACCTTAAGTACTACGAGCATTTGTATAACCTAGTGTTCAACGCTAAGACTATTCATTATATCTATGAACTAATGTATACAAGCCCTCGTTATGCGAGACGTTGATGGACCAGTAATGGCCTATTTCATAGTTAATAAGGACCGTTGTGAATATCCATTATATGCGTAACATGATGTACACTTAAGATTGCATTCTGATTAATGAATGTGCTATTTTCCACTACATTGCTATAAAACAAATTTCATAATATTATAAGATTATAATATATAAATGAAAGAAGGACCTCTATTTGTATAGCATAGAAATAACTGACCTACTTTAAGAGCTACAAAAGTTGAATTAAGCCGCTGTACGCTTTGAAATTATATAAAAGTATTCGTTAAAAATACTTTCATTCATAAACTTTTTTCGTTTTATAAGTTTTCCATAACACGCAAGGCCAAGGAAGGTTAATATTACCTACTATATAAAACTGTAAACGCCTGTAGCACGTACGTATAATATTTTTAAGCCCGTTTAGATGCCGAGAGCATTTGTTTGGCAAGTTTTACAGTGCCATAAGTTGCTAGACGTGAGAACGAAGATGTTATAATTCTTGTTGCTACCATAATTACTTCAATTCAAATTTTACCCACGACACTGATATTACAGTCGGTACTTCGATATGTGCTTTAAGTTGGACATTTATGAGCATTTTGAATAATGTTATCACCAATGATATTTTAACTATAGATATGTTATGAGCGCGCAATCGTGAAAACTCGAAAACATCCTAATTAGGACGTATTGCCTTTAGTCTGTGTCACCGCATGGCGACGAGTGGTACGCTGCTACAAAATTAAAAAAATGCCATCCTGTGTATTTAGGAAATGCACCAATTATGTACCAATTATGTACCAAAGTTAATAAAACACAAGGGATCTCATACCACATGTAAGAACGCAGTATACTTCGATTTATTAATATATTTCAATTATTTGCCTAATATTCTGATATGTCATCGGTCGCTAGACTAATGTTTGTTTACATTGACGCGCAATTGACAACATTAGCTGTCTCTTTTTTTCTTATTGATTTTATCGACTATCCCCTTTCTATCATTTTGACATGTACCTTGAATGAAAAGTGTGTATGTGTGCAGCGCGGAACACTTTTTTCGGTTGTTTAGTGAGCGTATAACATATCTATAGTTAAAATATCATTGGTTATCACTAAATGTTTCCTCTAAGAGACTTCATTGTTTTATTATATGTTAGGTGGTCTTATAACATGAATGTTATGGTTCAAATAACGGTAAAATAACATCATGTTGAATTAGTTTTGTGTATTTGATCTACAAGTAGGTTATATAAAGTTTAGATCGAACAAAAAGTAAAGGTGTAGCCAAATGCATTATCTATATATATAAAAATGAAACCCGTTTTCCGTTGTCACGACATAGCATGATCGATTTGGCTAATTTTGGTCTTGAATTATTTGTGGAAGTCCAGGGAAGGTTTTAAAGGTGAATAAATATGAAAGTTGTGCGGAAAAAAAGGAAATTAAAAAAAATCTTTATAACATTAATGGCGTTTGACGTATCATGTTATTACCGTTGCCATGGTGCGTGCAATGGTAATTAAATCAGCGAATACATACTGGGATGTGCGAAGTAAATGTTGTTTTGCGAATGCCTAATAAAACATTTCACCGGGAGGAAAAGTTTATAAAAAATTTATATGTGGACAGAACAACGTCTGTCGGGTCCTCTAGTAATTACTAAATATGTCTATTTAACATACTCGGACATACTTTCTTTGATATATATTATATTATAAACTTTACTCTCACGCGTACAAAATAAATATATAAAAGGCCAAAAATAAATATAATAAACTTAGTACTTACATACATAGAAATAAATAAACTTACTTAAACATAACATAAATAGTAAATACATAATATTGTTATGATTTTCATATATAATCACCTAATTAAGGTGAAGCATAATTATTATTTTGCAAATTTACAAATAACTTAAACAATTCTTTTGTTAAAACAGTGCCTTTGGTACAAGATCGTAACTCGGAAGTTAGCTTATCCTTCATCAATGTGTTAACCGGACGAAGAAAGAAGTTCTTGCTGTTCAAGGAGTCTTGTTAAAATTAAACATAATCGTTGTTAGTCTTTCCTAAGTCTCGTTAAAACGCAAAAATGATTTGAATTTTTTTGATATTTTTAGTATAAAAAAAGAAAAAAAAAGAAAATAAGTAAACAGTTGGAAAATCAAACGGTTTAGAACTGTTTATTTTGGGTTAGGGATGAACACGAGGAAAGAGTGGGTAAAAAGTGGGTGTATAATTTCATAAAAAAATATTACATTAAAAAAATCTAAAAAAACGAAGACTGGTATACGAGTGTCGAGTATATTAGAATTATAATGTTAATTAATTAGGATCTGAATGGGCGTTCAAATATAGGGGAGAAGTATTATTCATTTGATTGAGATGAACTATGAAAATGACTCATATCTCGTAGGCGTTTAAATTGATAGATGCGGGTAATAAAGATTACAGAATTACAATTATCTTGCAGGAAGTAGTTAATACACTAGGGGAATTGTTCTCATGCTATCAACATATTTAAATGAACTTTTAATTTTTTATTAAAATCAATATAATATGTGGGAGAATATGTACTATTTCATACACTAGTAAGTTATATTATTTTTATATGATTATTATTATTTATGAAAGTGAGTTATAAAGCATAGATAAGCTATGTTATGTATATGTACGCAACTTTTCTCCTAAATTTAACAGCTTCATCACTATTTAAAACTGGCCACATTAAAAAAATGGTTGAGGTTAAAAAAATGACAAACACGAAGAAAATCACAGACAGTAAAAGATAATATACTTACACAATAGCCGAGTGATGTCGGTGGTGTAGCGGCGCGGAGAGCGTCGCGGGCGGGAGAGCGGATAGCGACGCTGGCTGTGGGGACCCGCACCAACGTGCCTCGCGTACATCCGACGAACCTATATGGTATTGTTCTTTGAAATAATGTAAAGTAAAATTGATTTGCTATAATCGATATCAGTGATAGGAACTAAACAATCAGTGGGTATAACAGCTTATGAACACATCGCTTGAATTTGTTACTTCTATAGACTTATAGTATTTTGTGTTCTTTATATTGTATATATCAATCAATCATTATAGTTTAACATTGTTTTTGAATTAAATTAATCAGACAATCTATGCGATATATATGTATGTAAGTTTTCACAGTACAGGTTGAAGTATATATTCCATATAAATATTAAATATGCATTGAATGACACGAATTTGATAGTGAATACTTTAAGTTCAGTACACAAGTTAACAGTAGGTAATCTAACATAATGCTAGCAAAAAACATGTAATAGTAACACGTAAATACGACAAACGTTTACTGGCGTATAAACTACTTAATGATAGGCAACTAGCCAACGTAGATAAAAGGCGCATATCCTCGTCCGCATATTAGCATTTGCCAAATGACTCAATGTTTACAAAATTGATTGCTTTGCTTGCAAAAACAATGCAACTTGTTCAAAAATGTTTGTAGGATACCTTGCGACAGTGAATGATCCAATGATCCAAATATGATAAGGACAAAACATCCTACTAATATTATAAATGCGAAAGTTTGTGAGTATGGATGTTTGTTACTCTTTCACGCAAATACTACTGAACCGATTACGATGAAATTTGGTATGTAGGTAGCTGAAGACCCAGAATAACATATAGGCTACTTTTTATCCCGGAGTTCCCGCGGGATTGACTCCTAATATTTAAAAAATTAACGCGGGCGAAGCCACGGGTACTGCTAGTATTACATAAGAAGACAATATTATATTTATGTTGTTGATTTTGGTAAAAATTTGTAGTTAATTTAGGCGATTAAGTATCATTTGTTTGCATTTAAAGTGTATAAAATTAATAATTGAGTAAGTTAGTAAAATTAAATTAGTGATAAAGTACTCACTGCCATATAATGTCATAAGCGAAGGCGGTCGACTTGCAAGTACCGGTGTGGAGCCATACCGCTCTCCGCCCGCAGACAAGCGCCCGCCAAGTGGCTTGAAAGCTATCGGACGGATTACCGATTTGCCCTGTAATCAAGGTAAAAAGTATGTATTAAAATATATGTACATAAAAATAAATATTTGTTTTTATTAATATAGAATATAGCTACATAAAAGTGTAGAATTTAATTTACTTAAAAAAATTAGTAGTAATTAAATACCTATTTTTTATATGAATCAAATTGTACGAAAAATAACAATTACAATGAGCATTCTTGTTTTAAGGTCAAATTTAACAATCAGATAAATTTAAAAATAAATTAATAAAAATATTAGTTGTTTCCGCTATTTCGCGCTAAGTGACCTCTAGTTCTACGATTGTTACTTAAATCACTACACGTAACTATCGTTATCATGTGTATGTATGTTAATGCCGAACACATATAAAGCTCTACTTGCAGCTTTTAGTATTTATTGTAATTAAATCGATATTATCTATTATTATTACACCATTGATGTGACATTATTCCATATTTATTTATTACTGTGTAACATTGTCAGTCTGATTGTAACCAATTTCAAAATTGAAGTGGAGCATCTAAATTGAATAGGAATAATCCTTTTCCAGCTATTATTATGCTACGACATTTGGTAATAAATATATCATAATATTGTCACATAATTAATTTATCTTCATATATGTATTAACTTTTTGAAATTATCAACCAAAACAAAATATAACATCTATTATGTTTTTAATTCATTTAATTAAGTAAAATAATATGCTTTTTTACTTTTATTTTTTTATTTTTATTTAATATGTTTTTTCATCTTTTTAATATTCACGTGAATAGTAATAATAATTAATATCAGTGGTAAATGTCAAGATCAATTAACAAAATAAGACAACAATGCATTTTATTCTGAACATAATCAAAAATTTTGCCAAGAGGATCATGAAAAATGTCAAAAGAAGATTTACTATATATTTTAATTACTGACAAATCATCATAATATCATTTAATGTGATGACTTCTGATATATAAAAAATAAAAAATGAAATAAAATCTATTGTTAGACTTGTCATTGACCTTTTTCAAATAAATTCAATTATAATGCAGCTTATATAACGACATATTATTATCTACCGACATACAAGACGACTATTAAGATGTATTATATATATTAAATGTATTTATACAAACAACTTATTAAATATGATAAATAAATCGAGAGTATTGGACAGTAGACATTATTTTTGTCATTACATGTACCTAATGATATTCGTTACAGAAATTAAAGCTAATAGCTATCTCGCAATGATATCTACGGTGCGGCACGGATTCGGCATTTTGTACGCAACGACGCAATGAAATGTCACAACGAAAAGGTCGGATCTACAATGCGTTTAGACTAAAAAATGTACTGAAAAATTAGAAATAGTTAAAGTAAAATGTTTTCTTTCTTCTCTTGAAAAGTAATCTAGGAATAGTTTTAGATTGACATGTGAAGCCCGCAAACACGCGCGTCCGTTCGGTACTTTCTGAAGCACCTGCCTAGAATTTGTAAAGTTATAAAGGGCTAAAAGAGTTGACGACACGCTGGCTCAGTTGGTAGTGACCCTACTTTCTGCGCAAGCGGTCGCGGGTTCGAGTCCCGTTGGGGACATTAATTTGTTGAGCACGAATGTTTGTACTCCAGTCATTATTATATTTATAATATGTATGGATTTAAAATGTATGTATGTATAGTGTATCAACTATCTGGTATCCGTACCTCAAGGCTCGTAAGTCGTAGCTTTTCAAGGATCTAGATGGCGCTGTTGTAATATTGTCACAACATATTTATTTATTAAAAATTGCGTAGAAAGTTTTGTACACACTATATTGCATAGATCAGATTTGTAAGCAAGGAGAACTTATACACTTATTTCTAAAGTAATTGTAGATACATGTTTATCGATATATCCATCATTAAAATACATTATGCTGAACGAGTAGAAGTAAATGACATTCGACAATGTAACTACGAGTTAGGACAAAGCTTGACCATTTATGCGTTATGCGTTCTTATCTGTGGTAACATGCGTAACGAATATCAATATCGATTTAAGATAAGCCGTTTACAAAACAGTCAATTTATTTTAATTAATAATTAAACATAACGTAAGCTAGTGCACGTTAATTAGAACCCAAGTTATCGTAAGCCGCGAATGCGATATAATCAATACTCATATTATAAAATGTAAAGTAACTTCTAAATAAATCTGTAAGCTTTGATAAATGAAGTTCAAGCACAATGAGTAAATAGGTTGACATTTGGCATTAAGTAAGTGTAAGCTTTAACTAAGCTTTTTCTAAAAAATTTTTTTTATTTCTAAACATAAGCTTAATTAATTTAGTCATAGTAATATCTCCTTATATTTTAACACAAAATATTGACAGCATGACAATCATGATAAATGCTTTGCACTTTTAACCGTTCGTAACGTTATGCAAGCGCAGTATTTATATCATTTGGTCTCCAGTCAATCATTTTATTGCATAATTTGCGTTAGTTCCGGTGTTTAGTTCAACTGTCTCGTTTATATCGACTTGAATATTTACAAGCTCTTGATTAGAGCTTTTATTGTTATCAGTCTGCCATACTTCTATTACATAATTTTTTCTTGTAGTAGGTAGGTACTTGCTATGAAGTCACGCAGTATTTAGAAGCTAATGTCATAAAACAAAATATGTTTGTTTTTTAGTCATTTAAATTTTAAAAGCTTCGACTACATAAGTTAATACTATTAACTGTGTACTTTCAAGTGGTAGTGCCATGCTTGTTACCTTCGGGTAGCAGCCGAATGGGCCGGCACGCCCCGTATAGTACCACTCTCTCACAGAAGACCGGCGTGAAGTGGCAGCTATGCTGTCGCGTTTCGTCCGGTAAGTGAGAGTCCGGGAGGCCCATTCCCCATCCCTACTCCCGTCCTTCTCCCTCCTCCCTCCCTCCCTTTCCTGAAAGGCCGGCAACGCATCTGCAAGCCCTGTGGTGTTGCAGATGTCCATGGGCGGAGGTGATCACTTACCATCAGGTGAGCCTCCTGCCCGTTTGCCCCCTTTGTCCCATAAAAAAAAAAAAAAACTTATGTAGTCGAAGCTCCATGATGCAAAAAATTAAGCATTAACTTAATACTTAATTTTTATTAAGTTTTGTAAGTTGGTACAATAAATGACAAACCAATAGTTGTTTTTGTGGAATGAAAAACGAAATAATCTCCAAACATAGCTTGTGACAAAGCTTAAATTTATATTCCGAATGTAAAATCGAATAATACACAATGTAGTCTGAGAAACCCTTCATTTAATGCAATTTATATGGAAGTTCGATTTACATAGTTACATACAAATCCGAATGTGAATTCTTAACTAGAGCCAAGAATTGAATTGAATGTAGGTATAATACCTAATAATACTTAATAAGCGCCCAACGATCTACTTTGTTTTAAATCAAAATATAATTCATTGAAATAGACTTTTCAAGAAATTATAAACCGTCATTTATTATATTTGATTTAAGCTGATTTAATAATTTTATTTTTAATCTGAAGAGAACATCATCAGTTGCCCTTTAAGATAAAAGACAAGAAAAAAGCTGAGCTAAGCAAAATTATAGAGTGTGTATGGTAAAAATTGAAAACTGCTTATTAGTAAAGGTCACAAATATATGATGTTATTGGTAAATAACGTTAATTTCTGTTCACTACCAGCTGTTTTGTCTACAGTTGGTTTACTTTAATGCTTAAAATACGCGAATATAGTAACGCGTAAAAAACGCGTTTTCGTATGACATTTATAAACTTAATATATTGGCAAACTAAAAAGAACTTTGTTTTTCATTTTATTATATACGCAATTTCTAACCAATTTTAACTATCATTTACTCGTGTAACACGTGGATATTTAATCGTTAAACGATTTAATTGAATAATAAAAATGTTAAAGCTCGAACCGGTTAACTTTATATACAAAACAATAAAACAAACACTAACAAGTTAATTATTCGCAGTCTAATAAAATTTAACGGTTAGTCGGATTTAAACAACTTAACTGACAATTAATTACTAATTAGAGACTTATATCTCGTCCCTATTTCGTACATCGATACTTTCTAATTTGATTTTATAAATGCCTATAACTGTTTATATGATTAAATACATGGCTCGTAAAATATTCATTAATATGCCACACAGCATCCAAACAAAGCTTTATTGTAGTTTATAATTTATTAAGCAATAAAATTAATATTCATTGAGATGAAATATATATAATAAGAAAATAAGCATCTTTTGTAGCTCCTAAACTTCTTTGTATGTCATAAAAGGAGTACAAGAGGTTTCAAAGCCTCGAAAGTACTGCTGAGCTTTTGGCGTAGGTAAAAATAAAAGCTCAGTTTCAATAACTACCGAGAACTTAACTTTCGAGTGTAAAGTAATATTATATAACTACTAAGTGTACGACATATAAAAGTTTATTAGGTACATACGAGTAATCAAGAAAAGTTGTTATTTAAAAATTGTATGGTAATTATAAAAAAATAGGTCAAAATAAGATTCTATCGACTTTTTATTGTAGATATCATTTTAAATCTTAACCGAAGACATGTAAAAAACAATCTGTTTTTTTTTTGGTGTAAATAAGTTTATTGAGATTAAAACCACTTTAGGAAGAAGGTCGATTAACGGAAGATTTTTATATTATAGTTTTTTTTTTGCAAATCTTTATCAACATCAGATAACATTTACAAAAGTGTCATACTTAAAAATAACAATAAAAAGTGTTTGCTCTTAATTAGATTTTCGTTAAAATGATATTATATCTTTTTTAACACACTGTTATTTGCTTCACTTACTATGCAATAAATTCTTGGGAATGCTTTGTTCTATCTGTCGTAATGACAATATAAAGTTACGTTAATTATTAAAGTTTAAATATCATAATAGTTTGATGCGTTCAACATAATCAGTAGACTTGATGATGGAGCTACTGTTGGTAGTTCGCCAAGACCATTTAAGTTATTCAATCTTTTTCTTGTACAACTTATATTCAATGAAACTTACATAAAGTATATAAAAGCTCAGCTTCACGACTGGCAAGCTAATCAATGAAGCGGAATGACAAGATCTGTTAAAAAAGAAATATCTTGTAAGCATCGATGTTGAACAGATTGATATAGGAACGTGTAGAAAAACTAGGATTGCCCCATGTACCGTTAAAGTATCAAAGGGCTGCTAATTAGTTTCATTTAGACTATTTAGTATTTACACATGTACTCGTAAATTACGAAGTACGGGTTCGAGTCCCGCTGGGGGCAATCATTTGTTAAGCACGAATGTTTGTACTCCAGTCATGGGTGTTTATATTTATTACGAGTATATGTATGTATTTAAAATTTAGTAATGTGTAGTATATCAACTATCTGGTATCCGTAACACAAGCACGTAACGTAGCTTACCACGAAACTAGATGGCGCTTTTGTAAATAATGTCCCAACATATTTATATTAACAAAAAATATATATTTCTTTATATTATAATATATGCTGTATCTACGAAAACTAATTACACTCAAATGGTTAAAGGTTTGAAGAACCTTTTATTATTAGAGTAGAATAATTACGTATTAATGTATCAATAATGACAATACAGTAGGTATACATAGATACTGTAAATTAATTCCAAGGAAAAATAGAATTCCAAGACAACTTTTTTAAGGAAAGTATACGTGATAAAAACCGGGATGAAATTGAAAAACGTAGAACCGCTACAGAACGAGTGATGCAACACAGTTAGCGACCTTGCCGATTAACAGTTATTTAATTTTTTCCCCTGAATAGGATCAATGGGTCTATAATATATTCTACTTTTTCCTTCTCCATTACTGTCGGGACTCGTGATAGAGTGGGTGATTTCCAACCAACAGAGAAGTCTATGATAATTGATAACGTTACACAGGCGATATAAGCAAAAAAACAAGACTTGCTAGTTTCGAGGACTTTTATATAAAATGCTTTAAAAGGTACGTATCATTCTGAAAAGCTTTTTCTTACGGGTAATGTAAAGAAAACCTTACAAACTATTTTACATGTCTCTCACGTAATAATGTCAAAAAAATTAGTCTTGCCTGGTCCCATGCAGTGTAACACGTTCGCACTTATAAAATTGAAATTTTCATCGCTAAACATATATAAATCAAAAGTGTACTCTACGGCTAATAAGCGTAAATAGTGGCACTAAATAGTAAAATAACATACACTAGCAGTCGTTACCTTTCATTACTCATTACTATGGTACTTAAAATCAACAAGTTTAATGGATATTGATAAATAACTGCAAAAAGCAATTTTCTAGTCTAATAAGTAGCTAAGCTTGGATTAATGATTAAATCTGTAAACCTCTGTGTAATAATCTAACCGCAGACGTTTATATTGCATCATGATCGATCGTCTTTTAATACTTGCGTATTTTAAAAACATTATTTACATTATAAATGAAACTACCTTTTGGATTTTGTCGCGGATTTATTTTGATTTTTAGTTCCCGACGTTTCGAATGCTTTACAGCAATCATGGTCGGGAGAGACTAAGGTATTTGACGACTCAGAAGTTTATATACTTGTTACAGACATTGCTTACCCACAATTTACAAAAATTTTCTAAATGGCATCAAAGTACCTTATAAAATTTTAATTCAAAACAACAATTTTCATTTGTAATAAACAAAATAAAAAAATCGCAAAGAAATATGCATGCAAGAAACTATGTCATGTAATTCGTCATCGTCAAACCACATTTAGCCAGCATAATGGACTCCTAATAACATCTTTCACGTCAAAGAGCTGAAATAGAAGAGAGAACAACTAATAGAACTAAGGTCGGTTCGTTTTCTTTTCTTTTTCTAACAGCGTATAAGTTATAGTAAATATATTTATTAGTTATTATTGGTCAATATACGAGAGTGGCATCTATTAATAGAGCCATTAGTTTACTGCAACTGGACTGATTGAGATTAGCATTAGATTACTAGTAATTATTGGTAACAGCAATCGTAATATTTCTTTACTTAGCCTACCAGTTTGTTTACACCTACAGTTATAGTTACTTAATTATTATTATGTTTAGAATTAATATTTATGTATATATGAAGAAATTTATTAGTTAAATATTAAACATTTACGAAAATATTTATGATTTAAGAGGCGATATATAGTCTTAGTTTAAAGCTTCCCTCCTATACGATTAAATATGGATCTGCGTCTGAAGAAAAAAAAGATGCTTGATTCGTTTTTTTTACATAAGGTTAAGACCTTATCATAGATCAGGCAATATACGTTTATATAATAACTAAAGCATTTACTTTATTTGCTTCATTCAAATTCCCCGTTACAAATATAGGCTCAATTGTAATTAATATCAGAAGTTATTAAAGGAAATGAAAACGCACAAGATTTTATCGCAACACCTTTTCCAGTAGCAAATATATATCCACGTACAGTAGAACTCGCACATTAGTAGGTTATCCGTGAGAAAGCCTTGGGTTATTGCAGATCGCTATAAATCTAGATCAATTTATAGGAGAAAGCGAATTACTATAATATGTAGTAAATATGATTAGAGGTGTGAAATACAATGTAGCATATTTCATTTTCAATCTTCCTAACAGTTAGATGTACTGTAGAGACCAGAAAATAGAGTCAAATAAAAGTGCAGTAGGCGTTTTACGTATGACTTTTTTTACATATCAGAATGTAGGTTTGTCTGTCCTAATAACATTATTCCAAATATTTTTTCATAGATACTATTTAACACACTTGTGCTTGTATTTTAAAAATTCTCACTCAAAGGAAAGGCCAGTATCATCATTGATCTGAGTTTTGACGAACGAAAGTAAAAGTCTTAAGAAGTGACGAAGTGATTTTTTTACATTCAATTTTTTATATTATATTCAATATTATATTATAAAAAGGTCGATAACGAAGTGTGTATGATCAAATATGTATGTATACATTATAATGTCTTAATTAATGATTATTAATTATTAACTGTTATGCTATAATGTGGGAAAATAGTTCTATTGTGAGTGGATCTTTTCATTTATCTATGTATGAATGTATGTATGTACTGTATTCATATACTTATAAGGTTCTACAATATCAAAAATATAAAAAATAATAAGTGAAACAATTTTTTTTGTCTTCCGACGTGTGGTTTTGAATGAATTGAATGAAAATTTATAATCATATTCATTTGAGGAAGTGTCTGTTCCTATCTAATTTTAAAACATACTTCTATCACCTATTATTTTACAAAACCTATTGAAACAAGCTGGAAATATATAATCATGAAATAGTAATACAAAATATAAACATGTTTACATGGTCATTTCACATCATAACCTGACGTGGAGTATCATTGCAAATTGCAGCCTGGTTCTGCAGACACTAATGAATAGGTGAGCAATGACAGTCCTTAGGGTTGACACCTTTAAAAATATTTATTAAAAAACATTTTACCTCAAGACATATTCGTTATACTTATTTAATATTTTGAAAACGAAGTATACATCTAGTGCTCTCTAAAGATGTAGGGTTCATGCAAAAATGCATATTTTTTGAGTGGATGTATCCAAGTACCTCCAAGAGGAGGTATTTTGAGTTAAGCTATACAAAAAAAATTTTGCCTAAAAAATTTTTAAGACTAAGATTAGCTGTAAGACATCATTATAAGTAATAAGACCGACTAAATACGCATTGTTTTATTGGATTTTTGCTCTCTCAATACTTTGTATGCATTCATTTTAACAATGCCCAGGGTTCTTAACTATATGCTTTCATTAAATATAGTAATTAAGTATTATGATATACTTTGGCAGCCCTAGTACTAGCCGTAGCATTAGTCGTACGTTGAAAGTGTTGGTAGTGGGAAGTAATCATAGTCCGTGTCCTGCGGTTTATTGCGTTTAACACATATCGACAGATAAAGCTCACTAAAGCTAGTATTCAAAACAAAATGTAAAAATATATCAATTTACTGCATATTGAAAACAAGACGAAGAGCTTAAGAGAAATAAAGCTTTCGATCCATAAGGTGAAATCGATCTTTTCAACAAAAGTAAACCACTCAGACCCTTCACTCGATTTCTGAGTCGCCATCAAGAAATATAGGCGCCGCATTTGTATGTAACGATGTTAGAAGGAAACACTTGATTGTGCTATTATACTGTAACTGGAATAATGCTGAACTCTATAAATTCTGAAAGTGTCCCGAACACAAATCACCCACAAGGATGTCATTGCAACAATAAAACGACTTGGAGCATTTCGATCGTGTGGTAATGCGAAATTTTACATGTTTTGAACAAGAGAGCTTTGTAAATTACAATCCCCTATAAGGTCCGTTGCATTTTCTAGTGACACAGTTCCAACAATGTCAGCTCTTACACTGGGTTTTATTTATGTGAAGACGTGGTGAATCTCCAAACGGATCTGTGGTCGACCCACATCGGGCCGCGCTGGGTGGCTCCTGTGATTTATTACACGCTCATATGAAATCGCCGCTATTGCTATAGGAAACTATTAGCCCTACCTGTTCTTCGATACGCTTCTCCACGCAGTCAGGTCGCTCAACAATAACCAATCGACTTTGGTAGTTATAAGCTAGGACCCAGGGATCAAAACCCGGAACACAAAGTAGTAGCGTTTAGAATACTGTCGACTATAAGTGGAATATAAATGTGATACGCGTCGAGTGCTATGCATTTATTACTTTATTAGTCGCGGGATTTAGTCGCCGAGAGATTACAGTTATCGTATTTACTACATAAAGCGCTGTATTAGGCAGCAGAATATCCAGCCTGTTTCCTCCGGGCATAAGATATTTTAAATAGGTATTGAATAGCGTAAAGTGTAAGCTGAGGTATAATATGTCTTGTAATTCCATTTATAGTTTGGATTTATGGTTACAGCAAATTAGAAACATTATAATATATTTAGGAGTAAAACAAGCGGCATCAGTTACAGTTGTACTTTTAGTGTGAACCTATTCATGTAATAAAATGTTGAGTCAAATCATTTTCGGGGAAATTTTATTGAAATACTTAATATTATCAATACAGAAGCCGAATCGATAGTTTTTAGGATATTTATCAGTCTGTCTGTAATCGCATCATAAAAAACCCACTGGACAGTTTTTGACGAACAATATAAGGTATTGTTGATTGGAAAATATTACATCTCTGAAAAATTTAGGGTATCTAATCGTTAAAATGTGTGTGCGACGAACCCGAGCGGAGCGAGAGTGAGTCGCTAGTTTTATCAATATATGTATCTTTTATTTCCATATTGTTATTTGTTTATCACTACTATTGCAAACGCAATTAGGTACTAAACATTCAAAAATGATTACTATCATAAATCGTAAAATATACCTAATTCGTCTAAAAGTAGGTATATCGTTTTTAAAATCTACATAGATACAACAACTTTCCAAAAACGAATTTTGAATAGCTACACCTGTTCCTCCCACGGATGCCTATATTAAGATGGGCGAAATTCTAAACATGCATAATGAAAACCTATACACCAAATAGTTTAAATGAAATGGACCAGTTTAGCGACACCTCGGGGCTTCTCCCACGCGCGCTGCACGCAAGGACCACGTGTGTTTACCTATTAGCCAGTTTTTTAGCCAATATGCGAAATGTGTTTTGAAACAGCCCTAGGCTGTCTCCCATGCTTCGCAATTATCCAAACTAATTTGAAGGCGTGGACATCATTTTTGCATAGTCATTTGGTTGCATGCAATTTAAGAGGCAGTGATTTGTATTCAGAATATGGACGAAAGTTTTGACGTTATCACGCAACAGCATTCTACATGACTGCAATATGCGCACGACGTTTCATTATAGGAGTGGCTTGAAACATAAAAAAAATGTTAAAATTATTATTTCTTTTTACGAGTGTACTCTCCTTATCATCGCTCCTACAATCGCTAATAAATTTGTGCTAATATTAAAAAAATAATAATATAAACAAAAAATCTTATAAAAACAAATTCGTTAAGATAACAGCGAAATTTTATGTGAAATTCCACTTTAGTACATTTATTTTATCGACAAGTATATTAATTATTTTTGTAATATTGATCCATCACAATCAGTCGATATGAATCATCAAATTAAATTCTTGTAATAAATTTTATTTTAATTAAACACATGTTTGTTGAAACATAATTCTTACAAACCCAACGAAATGAAGGTTCGGTTTTAAGTACCATAGCGTCGTAAATTTAGATGATTACGATCAGAAACAAGACATTGCTAAGTAAAAGATCATGAAGGCACTTCGACAATGTACTTTCCGAAGTACAAGTAAACAAGTGTATAAATAAACATAGGCTTTATAATTTTTTTCTTTCATATATTTTCAAATCCAAGCTTCCTTTTAACTTAATAAGGGATACGGCTTAACATATAATAAATAAAATATTGAATATAATGATTAATGAAAAAGACTTTTATATTATTGATTCATTAATAAATCATTGAAAAACGAAGTTTGAATTGAAAACAGGTGATGCTGTTAGAAGCTTTATGTATTATATTGAATTACTAAGGGTCAAAACCTCGCACGTGCTCGGCAGATGCAAGGGTACCGACCCATCTGCTATGTTCACGTGCCCCGCTTTGTATCTTTTGATTTGATTTGCTTTTTAATATTATTTTCATCCGGATGATAAAATAAGTCCACAACGTTCACCATTGTGGATGCATAATTGTTTTAAAATAAATTATATATGTCACGCCTATATTAAAATTAACGTGTGTGTGTGTGACTTCCCTATTGATTCCATAATTGCTCCAAAATTTTAGTTTACCTACTAGACGAGTGATCCCATAAAGTTTGATAGCGAATAGCGATCGGAGTTTTGAAAGCGGACAAAGCCACAGGTTATGATAGATTATTATATAAACTGTAAAACATTTTCGTCAAGACATAATTTCAAAAGAATAATAAAATCAAATAACAACTTTTATTTCAACGTCTTTCGATCATCATACATTATTTTTGTTATAATAAAAACTTGAAACTAAATCTGAATTTACGAATACAAAAAAAACGATGGTTGAACTTTTTCACACTTTTAAGGACCGGCGAAAGTTCGAATGCTGATAAAAATATCGAGACAGGTATTGGGATTCTGTATAGAATGAATATAAAATCAATTCCTTTTTTACAATGTGAAAGTTTCAGCGCAAAAAATAACAATTATTAACGTAATTCATATACTCGTAGGGATTATTTTATGGAACCAAAATAAAATCGAATATCTTTTAAAAACTAGTTCGGTCACTTTCCAAACTGTAAAATTGTAGGTAACTTTATTAAAAATCTTGAAAAAAAAAAAGGTTTTGATATTGTTTTTTAGTATTAATATTAATATGTATCGGCCCTTTTTATCGTCTCACTGCTGAGCACGGCCAGGGATTCAATACGAGGGACATGAGGCATTATAGTCTTATGTTATCGAATACACATAAAAGCGAAAACAGTCTGTCTGTTACGTTTTCACGCCTTAGCATTTGCATCTGATTGCAATTGACAAACATCTTGCGATTACTATTTAAAATCAGAGTAAATCACTAGTACAATCATATTTTTAGGCATGCAAGTTTATTTCAAATCTAAAACAATAGATTGAACGTTAGCCAGTTTTCAAAGAACTTTAAGTAGTCAATAATTTCTATAAAGTATTATTTTACATTGACTTCAGTAAAATAAATACAACAAAATTAGGTTAATCTCTGTCCGCAGGCCCATGCCCAGCGATGGGACGTAAAAATGCTCGATGAGAGAGATCAGGTAAAAGAGAAATAGAACGTAAATCGCTTCAAAAATCATATTTGACGATATTGTCCAAGATCCAGACGACGTAAGCGACATATAGGACCTTGACACAAATGGCCCACTTCGTGACGAGAACAAGTAATCCGATTAAGCACTCACGATCAAGAACCTTTTGGGAATAGATTCACAAATACAATGTAATAATACAACTATTGTATACTTGACGGTATAAATAGAACTCATTTATTTCAATTGACCTATCAATCAGTATTTACGTCGTATTAATATTAGGCGCCGGTTTTATCAAATATTGAAAGTCTTGGTTACAGCTTATAAATGAAATAGGTAAGGTAATTTTGTAATAATTAAATGAACTGCTATTCATACTACCTTCTTATATTTACGTGTATTTTTAATCTATACATATAATAAAATTGTAACTTAGTCGAACCTGTACATTGAATATTTTCCGGAAATTCTAATTGAAATAATCATTATTAACAATGCCAAGGCCGATTTTTTTATAATTTTTGTCTGTCTTTCTATCTGTGACCGCATCACGACAAAACACTAGACAGATTTTGATGAACTTTGATAGCTGGTTATCCGGGTCCCATAAGATACTTGTTACTGCAGAAAAGTATCTCGTTTCTGCGATATCTATATTCTATACTAATCGGAAGAGACTGACTTTCCCGTAACCATGTTTCTTTTAATTTGCAAAGCATTCTTATTGTCTTTTAAATTAATAATTGCTATTCAGTTAAAATTTCAATTATTATTATTAAAATAAATTTCTATAAAAACACTATTACGTAAGAACAATTATGACTGATCATGGTCCAATCACAGAGTATACTTTTGCATAGTGCCTTGCAAAACGATCTGTATTGTTTAGAGCATGTGGGCGTTCCTGTTACTAGCTTGTGTTTAGTATTATGCTGGCTTGCTCTTACTATAATAAGGATTTTGGTATAAATTATAAGCTCGTGCGTTAAGCTATTGTGATAACTTCAACGCAGCTTTAAGCACGCAATGATTTCTATGAATAACTTTCAAAATGTTCTTAGAGATTTTCGTCTTTCGTCTAATTAAAGAAACATCTTCTACATGACTGCTTAGCTTAGGGGATTACGGCAATCTAAGAAGCTACGAGGCACATAAACAGTGAGAAATACTACGAATATAGTATTATATATAAAAAACAATGTTATATATACTTTCTTTTTTTATTTGTTATACGTTATACTTATTATTAATATAAATTCATTGGCATAGTTTTGCGCCTACATTGAAAATTCAAAGTTTCATCTAATCGTAGAACAATGAGCAAATAGGTGCGTTTCATTAAAATAACCTCCTTAAACAATAGACCCAGGAGAGTCATTATACGTGTTTGTTTTAAAAAACAACATCTATGAGAACAATAGGGCCTATAATCAATAGACGCATAAATAAGCTTTGAACTGAAATATACAACAAATCTTGTTTTGTTTAAAAAGAAATTAATTAAACAATACATACTTTAATAAATTATTACTTTCTTTCCACGAATAGAAATACAGGATATGAATAGATCTTCAAATGCCAATTGAATTACAAAGTTTAGTAAGTGAATTAAAATGTTCGATAGAAAGTTGGTAATAAAAATAATTCAATACTGAAGTTCGACAAAAAGGAATGTTAAGTTGAAGTATTTAAATAATTGGTATTTTATTGAATGTGAATCAAGCAGTAATCTTTAATTTTTATTTAATGAAAATTTTGTATATTTGTCTTGTATCTGTTCCTAAATCACTGATCTGATTGTGATGAAC
This sequence comes from Boloria euphrosyne, assembly GCA_951802675.2. Classification (NCBI taxonomy): domain Eukaryota; kingdom Metazoa; phylum Arthropoda; class Insecta; order Lepidoptera; family Nymphalidae; genus Boloria; species Boloria euphrosyne. The sequence goes on along the minus strand of OX637879.1, from coordinate 3,325,848 downwards.
TCCAAATGCAAATGTTTTTGAGTGCTTTTTTTTCTTTCGAAAATGGTGTTTTAATACGTTCGAGCTTAAGAACTAATACGATCCAAGCAAGGTTAAGTATCTTTCTAATCGGTATTGTAATGAAAATATATAGTAATAATAGTTTACAACATCTTTATAAAAAGTATTATAAAGGTGGCTCTAAAATTTCAACCCATTGCAAGCCGAGATGCAGTGTTCGCGAATACATCGCGGTAGTTACATTGATTATAATTGAGCAAACCTTTAGACATATTTCTAAACGGCACAATTTTAGAGAACTATACATAGAAGTACAATTTACTTACTCGAAGATCCATGGTTTCATAGTTTGAGTCGTGTAATGACCTATAGTTGTTTCTAGCATGTAAATGAGAATATACTAAAAGTCTAATAATTATACATTTTAAATGAAGTTTTCTTTGAGTAAAATAATTCAATAACGTATAATATTTATGTTTTAAGATCATTTCGTTCAATACAAGTGCAATATAAGGCGGCATACAAAGTATAAAAAATAAGACAATATTTACTTGGAAAGAAGGAGATAAAAACAAGTACCAATACATCAAAAGAGACGACACAAACGTGCGTCAAAAGAGCCGTTAAAGACTGTTGACTTAAGTTTTAAAGTGCAGTCTTAAGAAATGCTTTGATTTTATTGCTTTTTAACCATAGCGCTCCTTATTGGGTCGGATTGAATTATCAAAAGCGAGTACTTGTGAAACCAAGTGTCGCATACATTAGCCAAAAACGTCGTGAGCTCGAAGACAATATATTGATTCGTTGTAAATTTCAATAATGGATATCACGATCCGTTCTCCCACAAGAAACGTACGAACTCAATCTTTTAGTTTATAGACGCATATAAATAAGACATATTTACAAAAATATATCGATGGGGAAGCAAAACTTGACGTTTGTATACATAAACAAAATGGCAAAGTGCGAGTCGTACATGCACTAAGGGTTAAAAACAAAAATACATTTATGTATTTTTGTTTTTAATTCATTATGAATCAAAAAGTGATAAATATTGAACAGTTTCTACTTAGATTTTAATCATGTTCGAGAAAGTGAGAGTGATGAAGGAAATGTATAAAACATTTGCGATAATGAGCTTTGTTAGAATGCAAAAAGAGAATGAAACTAAATAATTATTTGCAATACAGGTCTACCGCAGCGACTTATGCGTTTTCAATTAACATTTTGAGTTCATTCAATACTTTCTACGTGTTAATAGCTTTTAAAAAAAGTATTTCAATGCCATAAATATAGACTTGCAATTTAATATTGCATTACAATACATCACAAAGTTGATTATTTTTTTAATCTAGAATCTAGATGTAACTTCAAATCGTATCACGCGCTGCATTAAACCTGGATCAAAGCTCGCGTCCATGTCACATCGAGTTGTATCATGGATGTTGATCCACTAGTCATCAACAAACATTTAAATAACTTATGTGTCAGTTAATCCCTACATATCGCCAGCATAAAATAGAATTGTCAGCACATGGTTAATCTGTAGAGCGTAGGCGATGCAATCTACAGACGTCACTAAGATAACCGACAAGCGTGAATAATCACAACCTTACACATATCAGCTATAACCAATTTTATTGCTTTATTTACTCGATCTTCATCTATACTAAAGCTTAATCTTGTTCATCGCTGGACTGTAACGTTAAGTGTTTTCAATATAATAGCACAATCGTTAGTTATTTTAATGATAAATTACCAGAACAACTAATCTACCTTCAATATAATCCTTCGCTTTGTGGCCTTTTGAGATATTTGAAGTAATTGTGAATCTCTGACTCATTACCTCAAGTTTAACCTATCGAAATATATATTAAAAATAAATAGGTTATTTACTATAACTATTACGTACCTATCATAAATTCATACAACTTTATTTTATCTTAACTACGGTTTAACTATAATAAGAAGCATGTTAAAATACAGATAATATCACTTAAGAGAAATCATTAAAAATGACAACTTTTAAATAAGTACATTGAAATTTAAAAAATCCCATTTTATATCATGAATCTTGATGAATGCATGTACATTGTACAACCCAAATTGTAAAAGCGAAAGTAGAAATGTCTACTGAATTGAGTGTCCCAAAAATTTAAAAAGTTGATGTTAAACGTATTTAAATACATATTATATGTAGGTATATCTTACGATCGACTCTCCCTCACTCCGCTCGGTACATTATCGCCCTTAGGTACATTTTAACGGTTAGATAGACAATACCGTCATACCTACCTATTTATACATATTATATGTAGTTGTAGATATAATGAGTTTTACAGTTATTTTTTATGAATTTATTATATACTAATTATTAATTTCCCTAAGAAAATATCATCCCCTTAAGGGTTAAAAGCTATCCTATGTACTTTCCAGAGTTTCAAACTGTTTTCATACTAAATATTGTCTAAAATTAAATTAACTAATTGAAATTATTTCTAGAACCAAAAAAAACCACAGCAAAAATTCTCTTAGTTATAAATTTAATTAATAGTTTACTACTTAAATCTCAATAGAGAAGACAGCACAAATAGACAGAAAAAATAGAATTCATTCGCACGTATTATAATTAATAGTAAGGATAACTAAGCAAAAAATAATTAATTAATTTAGGATGTAAGACTAAAATTTGCTGTGCGATGTATGTAAATAAACTCTGCCGGTGGTCTGATGCACTTAGATACCATAATATAATACACTTTGTCTTATTTTCAACTAGAATGTCTTTGTAGTTCGTAAAAGATAACACGTTTCTAACAAGCTTGTTCCTACAAAACTAATATATTTAAATGATTCCTTCCTGATGAAATAATAAATTGAGCATAGTCATAAAACAACATTTACATTTAGACAAAAGCAAATAAAAATATACGATGCAATAAATTACTCCGAACAATATATCGTTTGACGTTTATGTAACTAATTGCTCCAAGCAAATTTTTAAAAAAGCACCATAGGTTCCTGAATTTGTGAATTTCATGAATTTCACCGAATGTTAAGTTTATGAATGTTTTTAAATGCCATTGAACTAAGAAATTACTTATATATAATCTAACTAGCGACTTTTCTCTTTTAGCTCGGGTTTGCTCCTACATACAATTTAAGGGTAAGTATGCATTTTTTCAGTGATAAGATTATATTTTCCCACAGTAAAAGTATTCTATGTGTTACCCCGAATGGTTATTCGAAAGGTTATTTATAGCCCCGAAAGGTTAATTAACTGTTTAGCTATCATCATACTAAATGTCATTATTTTTCACTATAATTTTATATTTGTAATTGAATCTATCTGTTATGTTTGATCTCCTTTGTCTGTCCGTCTGCATATTTGAATAAGCCATTAAAGTTGAAAACTATTAAACTGCACATATTTAACTAAAAAAAACTTACGAGTATGTGTATTATTTCCTTATTCATTGAATTAATATTAGTCATTGTTTAACATAATATTAGATAAATTTTGAAGATCTTATGAAGAGATAAAATAGAATCTTATAAGGCGTTGTAAACAATGGGGTCAATTAATAGTGGCATCGTATGGAATGGCGCAGTCTGTGGGTCACGCGGTCAGTTGGTATAGAAACGTACCTCCACCTGTATCACCTCGTGTCAAGACCAATACTTGAAGCAAAACAACTTGTGTCTATTAGTACGTACATATGTGTTACAAGAATTTTGAATTTATATTAAATCGATATTCTACTTCCTATTATTATAAACTAGCAACTCGCCCTCGCTTCGCTCGCCCTAGATTTATCTTGAAAGCGCGCGTTTCGCTAGTACTAGTAAAATTTGACAAATTATATACTAAAACCTTCCTCGAGAACCACTCTTGGTGAAAACATCAAGAAAATCAATGAAGTAGTTTTTGAGTTTATCGAGAACAGACAGACAGACGCGGCGGAGGACTTTATTTTATAATATGTAGTGACGTGATGGTTTGAGAGAATGTTTAATCCTTAAATATACAAAACAGATTTTGATTCAATTTTGCGGTAATATAGCCTATAAATCAAAGTAACAAATATGTTGTTAATAATTCGTAAAAATATAAGTAGTACCTTATACAAATAATGTAATACGCAGACAGATCTTCAGAAAAACGCTAGTAGGTAGGTATAATATAAACGGTTATTTCTTGGTAATATTGTCTTATTGGAAAAGACGAAGAAATATAATATGTAATTAATTAGATCAGAGTCAATACTCTTTTCCAAGTGGTATATTGCTTATAGCGGTAATCAAACTAGTTATCTTTTGTTAAGTAAATGTGTTCGATATCTACAAATATCTTAATATAATACGGAAATAACGAGTCTTTTTCAATTACACGTCGTAGGATATAGAGTACAGCAAATTACAGCTGGTAACAATTATCGTATACAGTAAGATCAAGTCGTGACCACCGGATCTGAAATCCACCGGTGGCTGCCCTTGGACTATTTCCACACACCTTTAACCACTTCTGGCAAAGGTCAATTAGAAAGTCAATGGACAAAAGACTATATTAGCATTTGATCTTTGCATTTACTTAATGTCACTCAGTATCAATTTAATATAATTATAATGTGCCACATAATGTGTTATAATAGTTAATACCTTGAAGTTAAATTTCAAAATTACCACTCAAACTCATTCGTGTCTTCCTCACAATACGCGACACTGGCGTCTGTTAACGCAATACTAAGCTATTACAAAAAAAATCTTGAAGCAAAAAGAGTATCTTGAAAATTAGTAATTAGTCCCTTTTTTTTAATCATGTTATTTTTCTCTTTCTAGCAAAAAGTATACTTCATATCAGGCGATCAATCCTGAGCATAGCAGATGACAAAAACAGTAGGCATTATGGCCGAATTACGTTACGAAAAAGTAAAAACAGCCACTATAAAACTAAGTACTAAAAACAAAATTAGAATTTTATGTTACTCATAATTTGTCTAGCCTTTTCAATCTATACCATATTTCAATAATAAATTTTAAATTAAGTCAACACACAGAAATATTTAAAACATCTTAATCTAAAATTATAATATTATCATCGACGAAAACTGTGATTAGTGGGCGTGTTGGTCCGGAAGAGCGTCGCGTTGAGCCTAAATTAAGTCTTTCAATAAGTCGAATCGGTCAATCGATTCGATTGCCTATAAAACTTCTCGCCTATCATCTTATCTTTGCCTGTGGGCGAATTTTATTTCGATAGTCCATATTATACGTGAAATGTCATAAAAATAACTTATTTTTTATTTATTCGCTCAAATGTTTATAATTTATTGGATCGTTTAAGGCTTTTATTTATTTACATATATAATATATGTAACCACAGCATTAGGTATAGCTATAGTAATATATTATCTTGTCTGAATCTATGAATCTAAATAAATGAATATCTTGATATTAATGAAATAAAATGGTTTTATTATGAGGAATTTATAGAAAATTATGTCATCTATTATTATGTCTTCATCCTGTGAAATGGAGAATTTGAAATTCATCAAAATAACAAGCAATTGCAAAATGTAAAAAAATATTCTATAAGAAATAAAAGACTTACTTTTTTTGAGTTTCAGAATAATAAAACAAATACATACTACCTAGTACCTACATCTACTACCTACTACTATTATGATAATTTACGTCTTTCTATTTGTTACATTGTTACGCTTAAACTGCTAAACTAATTACATGCATCGGCACGTGTATAGACACAGGTCTAGACTTAGGCAAAGTTATATCTCCACATAATAAAAAAAGTCATCCTAATATTTCAAATAAACTATTCGTAACATACTATTCAAATGTATTGTACATTACATATCAAATAATTATTCATTCTTCGTTTGTGAAGGTTTTAAAACGTTGTAGGTCTATTGTTTTGGCGCAGTAATTATCGAATACACAGCGAGCAAGTCTATTGAACGACGCGCAATGCGTGTCATTGATTTGTTTCTCATTGGTAACATCAGTCAAGCGTCACGGGTAGTGACTAGTGCGCTCCCACGTCCAATGTAAATGTAGAATGCTAGAAATCGGATTTATGAGATGATCACACCAATATTATAGATGTGACAGTTTGGGTGTTTGTTTCTTCTTGTAATATTCTATGTAGATAAATGAAATAGAATTGTCTCTTTTTGTGATAAAAAATATCGTGAGAAAACCTGCATGTTTGAGAAAACCAAATAAGTTTTCGAAAGACATGTGAATTCCGCCAATTCGCCCAAGGCCAGCATGGTGGACTACGGCCTGACCCTGACCTGACCCTCGTATCGAAGCCCTATTTAACATGCCACGGTTTGGTATGGGCCTTACATACCCAACAGTGCAGTTAACATCCTTAAAATGGGCTAAATAAAATATCAAAATAAGCACCTTTTACTAAAATGTTAATTAAATTTGTCTGTCTTTTCGTGTGTTTATTCCGGCTAACCTCCGAAATGGCTGGATTTCTTTTCCCGACAGATACTTACCCTAGCAGATAGATGATGTTATATAGAGTAATGTCTTCTTTTACTTTAGAGAGAATTAACGAAGCGAAGTAACTTGAAAGAAACTATTTAGTCCAGAAAAAATATCTATGATGTAGCTCTTAATAATTTGAAACTATAAACATGTAATTAGTCTAGGTTCTACTATTAATCATGGTATAATTTGATGACCAAAATAACGAACATTAACCTCAATAGCGACGCGATTCATTGGTTGTAGATATACAAGGTCGCAGATACAATCCTCGTTTTGTTAATACATCAAATTCCATACTTCATACTTTGCTATAGTAGACTTCATAAAAACGGTGTAAGATAATTTTGCAAGACAGTAATTTAAGCATGACTTCTAAAGGCATAATGATCACCGTACAAAATTCCGACCTGCCTACTAAGGCTTCGTTGTGGGCAGTTCAAACAAAACGAAGGCTGTTTTTTGTGCGATGACTCATCAACATAAAGCGATGTGCTCTAATTGTAAGCCACTAGATCGGTTTCAAGCAAGGTTTTTACTCTTAGTGCATGTTTTTGCTGTAAAGTTTACTAATTCAATTGAAACATGAAGATCGTACTTTATTACCACCATGAAAATCTCAAGGATATTGGAATAAAATATACTTTTAAGTAAAATTAGTAGTTAGATTTAGAAGATTTATGATGATGTAATGCAAATTAAGTAGTCATATTTACGATAAACGTAAAAGAATGCAACTAAAACATAACTATTTCTTTTTATAAAACTGAAAAGCTCTATATACCTATGGAACTATTCAAAAGGAAGTAATTAAATCCCAACTCGAAATTTTTATTACATTTCATTAATAAGTTTAATTTCCAATCCCATTGACAATTAGGAAAATTATTTTATAATATTTGATTCCTTATCTATATATCTAAATACAAGTACTAAAGTTCAAATTGATTTGAATCTGTACGCTAAGTATAACATTATTTAGAAAAACTTATTGTAATAATCATTATTATCGATACAGCGGCTGAATCTTTAGTTTTGGGATCTTTGTCTATCTATCAATATGTTTCTCCGTCAGTCTGTAACCGCATCACGAGAAGACAAGTGGACAGAATTTTAATTTAATATGATAATGACGATATTTGGGTATCTAGGTCAACATGTAGTTTACGTTTTACTTCGGGAAAATATCTCATCTATGACTTAGGTTTACTAATTATTAACCGTTAAAATGTACGTAGGGACGAACCCGAGCGTAGCGAGCGTAATTCGCTCGTTTTGTTATACATTCAAACTTGCTAGTAAAGAAACATCTGGTTGCTATAATAATAACTAAAACAGTTATTACAGTACCTCAAAAAACCAAACAGAAAGACCTGTCACAATTCATCATTTCCCATCTATAAAAATCTAAAAAAAGAAAGAGTTGTTACTATAAAGTAGATAAAATGTTATTTTATCAAATCCATTAAAATAATGAATTCCAATGACCTGAAATCATAAATTCTGTAACAGACTTATAATAATAAAACCGGCTGTGAATGAAATGGAACTCTATATGAAGGTTACTGTGCTACATGTGTTAGAATTTAAACATAAATTGTGTTCATAACATATTCATAAATACCTATAAACGAGCCCGTCCCGTGTTCGTCCGAATCAAGTCTGAATAAAATTGACTACTGGACCGTGTAAAGCTTATAATTAATAGAGTTTAGTTCGAAAAGCTACTTAGTAGAAGCAGTTAAGTAGAAACTTGTACTATATACATATTTATTTATGCAAAGTTACAACAATTACCTTATTAAATAATTAGATAATCAACATCACGTCGTTGAGTTTGAGTAATAATTAAAAAGTAATAAATTAAAAAAAGTACGCCCACTTTCAAATTAGTTTAAATGTATTTATTCTATTCTTATACAGAATTTCTTTATAGCACAATGTAAACATGAGGAAATCTTAAAAAAGCATCATTAAAATCGGTACGCAGTTAACGAAGGCATCGCGTATTATACACAGAGTACACTTGAAATTTAAATCGAATACCTCTTATTTCTTAATGTTGGTGATACTGATAAAACAGTACCTAAAATAGAAAGGTTAACAATTACAACGTTTCAATATTTTTTCTAAAACATAACATTATACTGAGTGTTACTTCACCATCAGGCATCATTCAATACTACACGCAAGTTATTAAAGCATTTTGAGATATGATCACAAGTATTAAGTATCTCTCAATCGAACATCAGTAAATCATCCTGGAGCATAAATCTTATCTTTCGGGTATCAGTTAGAAAGGCTGTGAATGGGAACATCTGGCATGAGTCATGGATGGCGTCATCCCATGGAGGTTCGGTCAGACGGGTTACGATGGCGTTTCATACATTCGATATTACAAGCTTAATGTGTACCATATTTATTTTTAATTTTATTAACAAATATATTGTATATGGTTATTATAAAACTAGCGACTAACTCTCGCTCCGCTTGAGTTAGTACCTACTTATATGCGTTTTAACAGTTCGTAATTCGTATACATTTGTCAGAAATGTGATATTTTTTTGCAAATAAAAGTATTCTAGTTGTACCCAGAAAGCTAGCTATCACTATTATTTAAGATTTTATATAGTATTAATATTATTATCTTAAAACCGGAAATATAATCATCAATGTTGTGTATGCCTATAATTAATGCTTGTACTAGAACTTGTCACTAATAATTTCTGCCAATATAATTTATAATGTAGGTACATTGTATTGTTGGCATATCTTATAAATAAATAAATGCCAAATTTCATCAAAATCTGTTCAGTGTTTTTCTCGTGATGCAGTAACAGAACAAACATTCTAAAAACTATAAACTCGGCTTCTGTATTGATAATATTGACTATTTCAATAATACTTTAAAAAAACTTAAAAAGTATGTATAATAAAAAAATACGTTATATGTATCTATAAATGAATCTTAGAGCTTTTGCTCGCAAAATGAAGTCTTTAAGCTTTAAGCTTAAACAAACATTCACAAATACCTGAGTTTATTTATTTCAAACAGGCTTAAATATTTTTAAATTACTAAAAACCAGGTGCAATAGCGGTTTTATTTTTAACATTTATAACGATAAAAATGTTGTGCAATTTTTTGACTAGTATTGCCGGATGAGCGGACGTACATTTATGGGACCCATTACGGCGAATTTTATACCAATTGACAGTTATACTGGTTTATAGAAAGTGTGTAAATAACTTCTCTGAATTAATATAAGAAGTAAATCTAGAACTCATTGCGATTATTACTTAGATAATATGCCTTGGACTATTATTTACTATGTCAATGAAATATTTAACTTTTTTAAAGTTTCCTTTAGCCTAAATATCAGTATGTAGTAAGTACCCTATGAAAAGGCTGTGTAGCAATACATATATAAATATAAAATTTCTAAAACCAAAATATTTCCATGTCGAAAGAAATGTACCTACTAATATTAAGCAATTATCCACGCGATGCATACAAATAAGCTCTAAGTGGAGCTTTTATTTGATAAGATTGAGTGCAACAATCAATAATATGAAATTATAGACTCGAGAAAGCGTAAACATTACTTACATAACCACTCCATTAATGTCATAACAAAATGTTAAAATACTAATTTAGCTTACGAAATATTTAAAAGTTCTTAATGAAGATGCTTCACTCTTAAAAGGCTTTTTTTACACTTAAATTTATATCTATGTTTAGCATATTACTTCTATTTAATGAATGAGATTGTAAGTCAAAATTATAATATTTTATGTTAGCCATACACTTTTATATCTATAGTTTTTGAAATATTTTTTGCAAGTAGCAAAATTTCTGTATGCCTTAATTGCATTTTAAATAAACACTTATGCCTAACTATTTTCTCTATAATAGCACTTACTTTAATGTGGCCTATTATGTATGCCACGATAAATGAAAAAAAGATATAATATATTACTCGTATGGACGTCTATATCGCGCTGTTTCGTTTACAAAAGTTTAATATACAAATATTATAATAATAATAGATGTATAAATAGTCAATTTTTTATACAAGGTCGCAAAAGGCTTTCAGAAACACCATAACATAGCGAGGATATGTTACTTGCTTAATGATAACTGTAAAAAGTATTGTCTTGTTTTAATTACTTGTAATTGTAATCTACAGTGAAGACACTGCTATAAGCAAAGCTCTGTGATAGATGAAGGTATGTATGTATAATAATAAGAGTGAAAGTAACCGATGAACTTTTAACAAATGACAGGTATCGCACATTATCACAATCTGGTGAAAGTTGTAGAGTTGAATTTGGTTCATAATAATGACCCTATTCTTCGAAATGTTTATAGAGTGCAGTAAATAGTTTTTTTTATTATTATTACAATTTGTAAAAATATTTTAGACTTTATTTTTACTTTATTTTAATACATTATTTACTCTAGCTTATTTATTAAGCTCGCTCTACTTCCTCTTAAAGTAAACAAACTTCGAACCCACCATAAACGACGTAAACAGACTAACCAGCCAAAAAAGGTATCGTAAATCCTAATGTTGACTTACGATAAGTCCTTATCTAAGTAAATGTAGGGGAACGGTTTTTATCGATATTTTAATATAACGGTTACATATTTTAATAAAAAGTACCTGATTTTAAACATAATACTCAAAATTTTAAAATACAGTTATTTATTTAAACCAGTTAAAAAAACGGTTATGTTGGTATATTAGGTACTAATTGTATAACACTTTTTTTTGAGAACCAAAATAGGAATAAGGTCTAATCAAAACATAGGAATGAAAATATCATACGTATACTAAAAGTAAAATCAATAAGTCCTCGCACACAGGAAAGCTTAAACTATGGTCCTAAAGCTTTTGACAAAGTGTGAGCGTGTGGAGATCGAGTCTCGAGGGCCAAATTTTTTTTATTTTTACAAGCGCATTGTTATTGAATTACAATATAAAATTGTTAAATTATTTTACTTTTAAGATTGTTAGGTTTTTGTTGAACGTGCTTTTTTAATAAGTTTTTATAACAAAATATTTCTAGTTTATTTATAAATAATAAAAGAGCCACGACATTTTGTTCAACAATAGAAATTAAGTTTATTATGAGGTAAATGAGAGGTAGTGTTTTTTACATAATCAAATTAATTCAAATAAAAGTTAAATGTTTATATTTTAAAATAGACCCGACCCACGGGACAATAGCTTGGTACCACCTGGTCTAGTCGTAAATGAATTCCTCAGCGGGAACATACGTAGTCTGTAAACGAAGTCAATGTAAACAAAGTAAAGAGCTACGCTGCCATGCTTTACGTTTAGGCTAGCTGCCTCAGTATAAACAGGTGCATTGCACTCGATAATAAGATATACAAATACAAAGTACGTGTAACGTGTTTAAATGCAACCGTTTGTAGTATATTTTAATCTAGTTTTAACCAGAGGCTTTTTGTTATGGTTTTTAGTGATAAGAATAAATCCGCGAAAATATAGTTTTGTTTAAGTATACATTTTGGTATAAGAATAAGATTATTGTATACAAATACAGTAATTTTAAAGAATTACACTCAAACATAAGATAATAATAATAAATTAGTGCCATTTAATATAAATTCTGATAATAAAAAATAATTATCAATATCATGACTTTTATTAGTCTGTACCACATATTTTATCAAGTTTAAAATGTAGAGTACTCATATCCCACGTTTTTGTTATAAGACCCCCTGGAGATCGTGTCCAGTTCTAGTTGTGTTCAATAAAAAATCTCACTACTACAATAGATACTTAGCAATTTTGACATAATATGTTTGTAAGTATTTTTTAATTAAGTTTAAATTTGAAACATTATAATGAATTAATAGTTAGATATTGAAGCTTATTACTTATTAGCTTTTTGTAAATAAATCGTATTACCTGTACTTAACACCCGATAAGAGCATTTAGAGCATTGTATACTTTAAGCTGTCAAAGCCAGGAAATGGCTGCATTCATTACTTCTCATAAGGATACAGCCGTAAATAGACATGAACGCTATTGTTAATTCGTGACACCTAGATTATGTATGGACTGCAATGTTGAAACGCAATAAAGTTCATTCATTGCATTGTCGAGAGGACATTTTGAAAACGTTTTGTAATCTAACACCAATTTACAACCATTGATACCCACTATGATAATTTAGCTAGTAAAATTTGTAAACTTTATAACTCAGTAACAATTTAATTTGATGTTATACACATTCTTTAACATTTTATATTTATAATGTTGTTTTATCGTATAATCTTTTTGAGTTCTATAATAATCATTTAGTACCCTATTATAAAAGAAAACACTAAATTTTACTAAGGTCAGCTAAGAAGCTGTACTGTTATAATGAAAATTTCAAAATAATTGTCTTTATAAACAAAAGCTAATTGCTGCCTTAAAATTTACAGTATTTACAAAAACTCAAATGTCAAGTAAATGTCGAGCACTCACCTCGTAAATAGACGTCATTTTGAGTTCACAACGTGTAAACTATAGAAACAAACAAAATCAACAGCACATCACACAAAATATTTTAGCTATAAAATAAATTATAGTTTAAAATTTCAAATGTCAATGTCAACTGTCAAATTTCCCGCGCAAAAAAATATATAAGTGTAATGCTATTCTGTATTCAGCCAGCGCGTGTGACGCGTTCAATGTTTGGCCCGGACTGAGCGCGAACGGCTCAATGGGTCTCAGCTGGCGCGCTCAATGAACCATTCGAGTTCGGAGGTCACCGCTCATCCTGACCCCCGTCAATTCAAATTTCTCTACCCTATAAACCTACTACGACAAATTTATTTGTTATTTATAAGCTATTTTACTAAATGATATGTACTTATTATACGTATACAAAGGATGTATCAGCTGCAATTCTATTATTTTGATAACACCGTAGTGTTATGAAATTGATAAAGATATATTTATTAAAGATAAATAACAGAATTTTTAAATATTACATTTAATAAGAAAAATAGGTTTGTGTAATCTTAATCGCAATATACTTAATTGAAGTGTATCTACAAGTTTTTAGAATTAATAAATGGCCCATATCGTAATAAATTATAATAACAATTTCCGATATGCCTGAGAATCGCTGGAAGAATCCTGCTCTCACGGCTGCATGATTGTTGGCCTAAAGCGGTCGAAATATTTGCCCGATTGACTCACAGTTCATCGACAGTTCATTACTATTGATATTGAAATTGATAACGGAAATGCGCTTATTATCTCTGACCTTATGAAATTCGCCCAAACTACATGTTTTGGCGAATGTGTTTTAATGTATGACATTATTTTTGTCATAATCTTTATAATAAACTGAAAAAGGTTTAATAATAATTAAAATAGGAGGAAGGGATACATATCCAACGATTAAAAACTTATATATCATTAAACAATCATTAAAATAAAATTGCCAAATTTGAGATAACTTCGACGTTTTTTTAGCAAAATTAAATTACCTATAATATTTACTCTGATTTATGCAAATATTTGATATTTTAATCCCCACGAACGCACCCATTAATCTACGAAAAAAACCGACAAGATAGATTTATTTGAAAAGCTTGAAAGTCAATGGCAAAAGTAATTTATAATATTTTCAATTGTTTCATGTACTTAATATTTAAAATAATATTAGTATTGAATAATGAATACGAGAGAATTGTATGATTCATCGAATCATTGTCTATAAATCAAAAGAAACGAAAATTTTTATTAACAAAAAATATTTGAAACAAAACGTGTTCACAAAATATTGTAAGAAATATATTTTAATTAGCATCAACTTGAATATAAATTATAAATTTTTATTGCTTTTATTAAAAGGCGTGTCTATCTGTCATGTAATACTTATGTGTGAATTTTAGAACAAACAAAAAGAACACGCAAAAAAGTTTCCGATCAACAGTCGTTTTACTTTTATATTTATGATCAAATATACAAAGTAACATACCAGTTGCTATAATTGAACAACACAGTATTGCTAATCATTAGATTTCCTTAGTGGCGGTCGGAAGTAATAAAAGCAGTTTACAGTTCTACCACATTTATTAACAGACTAGCTGTGCCCGCGACTTCGTTCGCGTGGATGTCGGAACTTAACAATGTATTTTTTAGTGCGAAGCGCTGTTGGAGGATACCGATACAAATCATTTTTTTTTATTTATGCTAGTGCTTCTTTATAAACAACATTAGCTGTGGAACCATCAATTCAAATCATTATCAAAATAACTTTTCCATCTTCTTGTACGGGGTATGTGCCATCGCCTATTTGTAACAATAAATTGGAAAACTCCTGTGCATTTTCGCAGCCTCCTAACTGTGCACGCATATTTACACTCAGGTGTGTAGATGAGTGAGACCAAATTCACATAACCCTAATTTTACTTCTGGAATTTCTCTACTTCTTCACTTTAAACTCAAATATCTTTTGATAGACTGAACCGATTGCAATGAAACAAAAACTAAATGTTACTTCAAGTTACGTTCAATCGTTGTGTATAAAAGTTATCTACATTGCTTTCGTACATTTTACGTGATGCCCGGATAAATAAACAGACAAACCGACAAACCGACAAACCGACAAACAGACAAACAGACAAACAGACAAAAATTCTAAAAATGCTGGAAATGGGTTCTATTGGTTGTCCTTTAACACCCTGGCTATTTTTTTGTAATTTTTTTTTGATGTACAAAAACGACTTTTCTACAGTTTTATTATATGTATAGAATAGATTACTTAACGTAATTTTTAGTTTATTTTTTTTATCTGTATACTTTGATATTATAAACGTTTTACATAGAAGTTTTATAATATCTATAAGGGTCTTTAATAGTCACATTTAATATTGCTCTTTCTTATATGATTTGATGCCAAAAAGTAAAATGGGACCCAACATTTCTTCACATTTAACTTATAGCATAGGTTTTCAAAATTGAGATCGCTATTTCAAAACAATGTTTTCAAGTAAAAAATATACCTTGTATCTTGTAACGTCGATAATTCTGTCCTTGTGTCATTTTTTCATCTTTAAGCGAATTCAAACTTATTTTTGTTAACGATCAAATTTTATGGTTCTAAATTAATTCTTACATATTTTATAAACCTTTTGTGCCATACAAAGATGAATTATTATTTTTAACAACGGTACATAGAATCGGGATTGACAAGCTTCTAAAGGTTAAATTATTCATGCTAGTTATTAAACTTCGGGGAGGTGCTAGGGGCGTTCCGTTATTGCAACAGTACCTTTGCACACTAAGTTACGCTTACCATTGTTCTATGGAGTAAATAGAGCAAAAACCACGCAATATTTTTAGCACGCGTTGCTAAATCATCAAAATACTGGTTTTGTATTCTTTATAAAATATATTTTAATGATTTAGTATGAGCGGAACGAAGCACCGCATTTTTGCTTTAAAAGTAGTTAAAGGAATTTATTTGAAAGTAAATATGACTTATTAAAGACTTACTAAACAACTATCGAATGTTATTTTTGTTTTTATTTTTTCGTGACTTAGTTTGTTATATTCAATCGGAATTTTACATTCGAATTTTTTTATATATCCGTATTTTTTATCCATTTAGTCCCCAAGCCAGTACAATAGATATAGATGTATTATGAAGACTGCCAGTAGTACCTAAACTAAATACTAGTTCCTACTAAACAAAACTTCTCTTTGTAGGAGATACAGTAGGACGTGAATTTTAAACTCCTTGGAAGTTTGGATTAATTTACTTGCATTTTATTACATTTCGAAAACCTTTAATCATATTTTTAACGTTCAATGAACAACTTTACCCTGTCACTGGTTTATTACACTTAAATTAGTATATATTAACAATAAATTAGTGCTATTACGATGATATCAAATTACGTATTATATAGGCACGATCGCATTACTGCTGACAATTAACCGTAAAGACGGTAAATATACTTTTATTGCATTTAGGCATCTACTACCTACAAATATTTTGTTACAAAGCTTTATATCTATTAAAGCTATACATATAAAAACATTCTTTTGGAAAATCTTATCGATATAGTGATTATTATCGATAAAAAGGCCAAATCCATAGCTTTAAGAATTTTTATCCATATCTTTTTTCACGTCTTTTCCTTGATATTTAAATCTAAACAGGGATTTTAATCACATATTTTTATTTAACTTTTTCTATATATTTGTGTACATGACACGAAGGAATCGTGCAAGTAAACATCCTTGCGCCTCACTTGTCCTATAAACCTAATAACTATAGTATAGTGTATATACACATTCACTTGTTTTATACAATTCGTAATGTAATTATATCGATAAACACATGCAATTATGGTAAGACGTACTAAATAGTATCTCAAGGTCTACTGTACTGAGACAAAAACTGGCTTTTATAGTCTATAGATGCGACTCCATCCATCGTATTCCCACGACAATCGATAACTAACAGTCGTGGGAAAAAACACAAAGGCAAGCCGCTATTTATTGCCAATGTCAGTTATATAAATTCTGCGGGAAAAGCCGATCTAAACCAGTGCTGGTAGTAACTGGTAAGAATACTTTGTATTCTACTTCGAAAGAGTATTGCTATTTATTCGAATTAAGAATTTCTACTCTACCGATGGCATATACATATTTAAGAGCACAGTAAAATAAACAACAATATTTTTTGCTTCATATTTCAATATTATAAATGTTATTCAAAGTATATTCTAGCCTTAAATAGTTATTAAAATATTAAAAATAATCGAAATCGAACAAAAATTTATAAAATAAAAAGTTATAGGTACTAAACCAAATTAGACACATAATTTATCAAAATTAGGAGCAGCTGCTCTTATGCCGAAATGAATTATTAAAAAAATAAAAGTTGAACTTAAACGTCACATCACATTGCTAAAAAGAGATATGTTCACGATAAGCTTCGAATCACCTGTTGGCAATAAAATAAAAAAAATCACATTTGACAATTAAATGAAATTCATAGATTAGTAAATATGGTGGCCATAATATAAAGAGAAGTTTAATCACTAACGTTTTTAGTCAGTTTTTTTTTTATTTTTAATTTCCTTCGTTTCGAATAATTTAAGAAAGACGTTATCATATTTGCTACAATAATATATAATTTTCGTTTAAGAAAGTAATAGGTTCCAGTTCAAATATTGAGATTTTAAAACTACTAAGGTTAATAAAAGATAGGTCATTTAATTCGAATAACCATACAAATACTGAACCGTGCATAAGTATCAAGTATGAGTAAAGTCTATGCTTTCACTATAGTCTTGACAGTCTGGTCGTAGTATTAAGATTACTATACATGAATACAAAATACATCAGGCAACCCTTACAAATAAAAAATTTAGCTCTAGGACCAATGCGAATTTATATTTCTTTTACTATTGTAGAGTTTTGGTAGTTATGTCTGCCATAATAGTTAAAAAATAATCGTTTTCTAAAACATTTTTACTAATTGTATCTATTAAAAACTGAACTTACAACTAATTATTAAAAAAAATTACTTATTATAATAACTTAAACATACACCTATGTTTTTAATACTATATGAATCAGTGTAATAGGATCTACTATGGTTATAAGAAAACGAACTTGAACTTTTAAACTCTGAAACATAATACATCAACTTCTAGGTCACATTCGCTTCACTTCATTAGCAGTTTCACATTATTTAATTACTCGTATAAGCCCTCACAATGTTTTTTCATATACTGTGAAGCTCTATTTTTAATTATTTTGTATAATATCCGTAAAGATACGATAAAAATATTGGCAAACATTACTCTTCGAAAACACTCTTCTTATAACGTATGTATATTGCATATACTTACATACATATTATTATGTAGTACATACATACTTTGTAAGACGAGTAAGAGTATTAGTAATAGCATTCGAAGACGGATCTTAATTTTTCTCGCTAAACTTCTATCATTTAGGTACACTCGAGTGAATTGTCTATAGTCGAGTGTCACCATACCTTGTAACTGACGGCAGGTTACTATTATGAATAATATAATATTCCCATGTGTACGACTGATAAAATTGTAAAATGTTACGGAGTCTCTTTGAAAGTTATGGTATATAAGCATCTGTTTTTATATTTTCAATTGAAACCTAGACTTGATGATGAGACTCAAAACAAGGTACGAATAAATATGTAAAGCGGTATGACTGAATGAATGAGACTTGTAACATTCACAACAATATGATAGAATCATGCAAATTTTGATTTTTCTGTTAATAAAATGTTTAAAGAAACAAAGGTCAAACAAAATAGAAAATAATTATAAGGAAAGTGCATTTCGCCATTAAGAGCATAATCATGGCTAAAAAAGGGATAATTAAGAATTAGCTGTAACTTAATTAATTTCTCATATTATTTAAGTTTTACTTAAAAAAGAAGTATTTCTAAAAACTCCCACAGTGATTTAAGATATTGTAAGTTGCAATTTGTTACAATTTTATCTCAAAACTGAGCAAGGTTCTTAAACAATTGTACTTATACATGAAAAAATGTATTTTAAGTTAATTATAACTTGTACGCGACAACCTCAAAATTCTCACGTGTTTGAAACTGCAGGGTTTCGGCACATTTCGCTGGTAATCCGGTTTTTATGACAACTTTCTAGTGATTCCCGCTTGGATCCTTAAAAGTGCTAATGGATTTTATTATCCAACGTCTGATTTTATATATGCGATTGTAACAGGCTTTATTGTGCTTCTATAAGACATGTATAAAAATACAGCTTTTTGACGCTCTTTTTTGTTAATTATGCATGTCTCTAATAAACGTTTAATAAAATCATCATGGACTATGGTATATAATTAGATATAAAAAAGCGAATTCTTGACTGTAAAATTCCAAAATTATTATTTATTTCTTTAATTTTAATACTGAAAATAATTGCGACAAAAAGTGGTGCGAACTAATCAGCCTCAATGTCTTATTCACAGAAGCAGCCTTTTAACAAAATTCGTATAAAGTTTGTATACAATTTTATTAATTAACTTAAAAGTTATAAAGCCAATAGTTATTATTAAGAAACAATACAATATCATTTCTTCTACTTCGATCTTAAATGATTATGATTCGATTATATCGAAATCAATGATCCTGCTCGATCGTAATACTTATCGTGTCCATGCATCGATCAGTAAGCGCAACCATAACCCATTTGCATGTAAACTGTTTCTAATTAGCATTTACCACACATATTTATTGCTACGAAATCAAAGATTACGGTCTTTGTCAGATATATGGTCGTGTCGGAGTTGAGTTAATATGGAGAATATTTTCGAAATCTAACGATTTCTTAATAGAAACAAACGTTGACACATTTGTTTAATACTCGTAGTATGTTAAAGTTATACTACTCACTTTCATAGTATTTAACTAGCGACTTGCCCTCGCTTCGCTCGGATTCGTCCCTAGATTTAGCGCGAGCGAACCCGCGGGTTCCGCTAGTAAATGTATACAAAAATTTGACAAATTATATACTCAAACCTTCCTCGAGAACAACTCTATCCGTTGGTTAAAACAACATGAAAATCGATGCAGTAGTTTTTGAGTTTATCGCGAACAGACAGACAGACGCGACGGACAACCTTGTTTTATAATATTATGTAGTGATGATATTAACGACAAAGCTCGCGTGTGTATAAAAATATTCTACGACACTCAAACAATGAAGAAAAGCTTTCTTTAGGAAAAATTTTACTTGTATTATAGACGACAATGTCTATAACTATTTTCGAACAAGCAAATTGTACCAATTTGTAATAGTGTATGACGTAAAAATGAAGACAGGAGATAATTTCCAATATTTTAGTATATTAGTCATCTTATATGGAAATAAACATTTTATTTAAAAAAATATGTTAATTAGTAACATAAAAGTGCAAAATTTGAATTAAAATTATAAAAAAAACACTTCATAAGTAGCACAAGGATTAATTGCAATCATTACAAACTCAGCTATAAGTGTTTCAGATAATACTCGTAGATAATGAAGTAATTGAAATATATTTTAAAGAACTTCTTTCTAGCAGTCGACATTAATGTCCTAATTGTATACACTTATAATGGTTAATTGTTTGAATCTCGGTTAAATCTTTATAGGTACTATACCTAACTAATTATTACTTTTTATTATATTATAAATTATAATTATTTATTATCATCTATGATTTTATGATATTTTAATATCTAGATACAGCTAAATAAAATTGAAGTCTCTATTTGAAGTATGTTTTGCAAAGTGCTAAATATTGTACTAAAAACGGAAAAACACATTTTTTACAAAATTTCTCTGCCTGTCAGCTGGGCTGATTTTGACGGAACTTTAACTGGCAGAAAGCTGATTTTAATAGGGAACTACTAAGCTTCTTTTATATTAGAGACAAACCGGAACGAAGCAAGGTTGAATCGCTAGTTTCATCTAAAATCATAGATTATGAAAGTAATATTATAAACACAGCGTTATATCGACACTTAAAAATATGTACGGAGCTTAAGTCAACCGATAGATGTTAGTAGTTATTTATCTTATACCTCGCTTTAATACTAATACTAATAATGATCTTTCACAATAGTGCCAGGACACATAAAATTAAATTTTAAGTCGCGAGTGTGACACCGACGTCGATACTGTAGGACTTGTGGAAACGCTAAAAATTCGTGACTTTCGGTCACGATTAGTTAAGTAGCCAGTCCTTTGCGACAATTTCAAACAACTGCTTATTGTGTAACAGTATTATGTTGTTTTAAAAGCTAAATAAACAGAAAAGTGATATTTATTATGCGTTGCTTCAAACATTTTTATATGTAGAATTCATAAAGATAGTTCGATTAAAGTTTGAAGAGTTGTTAGCTATGAAGTAAAATAAATATAAAACGTATATACATCGAAGTGTACTGTTACAAATTGTAGCTAGATTACGTTCGCGAGCATCCATTTCTCAGATACTTCGCCCCAGACAAATGATACCAGATACCTATTTGTGGGCAACATTTTATTTCTTTATCTACCCGCAATCAAACAAATTGCCCCACTGCGTGAACCATTAATTATTTTTATCATTGCACTTAGAAATTGCATCGACTATCTTTGTCAATATGACTTTTCGTAATAACCCTGTAAGTGCAGGATATATAACGACGTCTAACCATAAGATTTATAAACGAGTTAGTAGAACTCTTGACTCCTGGCTTTGACTGTTGTTGCTTAACTTATGTTTTATTTTGAGAATCGAAGCCAGTCTTTGAAAATTGCATAGATGTCCATTTATCAGGTATAATACGGGTAAAGCCTATTGCGCAGGACGTCGCGGGAGAATTTGTTGAAACAATCTTTATTCATTAATTTATTTCTTTATAATGTAAAATTAATAACAAAAAAGGATATGTGAAATTTTTCTGCTGTAAAAAGTATCATAAGTGTTGACCAGAATAACCAACCAAATATACCATATCCAGTGATTTTCTCGTAATGCGGACACAGACAGACATACAGACAAACATTTCAAAAACTAGAGATTCGGCCTCTGTATCGATAATATTTGAATTATTTGAATAAGATTTTATATAAAACATTTAATCTACAGATTCAAATCAGAATTTTATTTTAGAGTAGATTTCATATTTATTTTTGAAATGATTATGATCAATGATTGAAATTCTCACTAGAAAGATGTTGTTATGTAAAATACAAATGCTTTCTTTATAAATAAACTTCAGTATTACTTCCGATTGTTCGTTTGAACTATTTTCATACAATTACACAAAAGGCTTGAAGTCCAGTTGATAAATGGCCTGTTCACACGAACACGTATTCAATTTTCTAGAAAGAAACAGTAGAGCTTAAGAGGTGAGTCTTAGTCCTAATGAGTAATGATCTCAAGTAAGAACAACAAGGCCAAAGAAGCTTATCAGACGAAGCACGGTTACAAGACTTGTGCTTGTTTAACATTTTTGTAGTTCATGCGCTAATGAGGCGGCGTGATTTTAGATATTTTAATGGACCAAGATGGCCAAGTTCGGAGAATAAAGACTAAATTAGCCTTTGTTTTAAATTACACAGGTTTATACATCGTGTTATTTTAGTATTTTTAAATTAATTTAAACTCAGTTTGTGAAGATAATATTATGTTTTGATAATCCATAATGGAGAATAACAATAACCATTTATTACGAAAGCTTACTTATGATTATTGACCTAATTTTAATGCAACATAAAGAAATTCAGTGATATTGGTTACTTAACATATAATTTATATATTTACATCTATACATATAATAAAACTGTAGAAAAGTCGTTTTTGTACATCAAAAAAAAAATTACAAAAAAATAGCCAGGGTGTTAAAGGACAACCAATAGAACCCATTTCCAGCATTTTTAGAATTTTTGTCTGTTTGTCTGTTTGTCGGTTTGTCGGTTTGTCTGTTTATTTATCCGGGCATCACGTAAAATGTACGAAAGCAATGTAGATAACTTTTATACACAACGATTGAACGTAACTTGAAGTAACATTTAGTTTTTGTTTCATTGCAATCGGTTCAGTCTATCAAAAGATATTTGACTTTAAAGTGAAGAAGTAGAGAAATTCCAGAAGTAAAATTAGGGTTATGTGAATTTGGTCTCACTCATCTACACACCTGAGTGTAAATATGCGTGCACAGTTAGGAGGCTGCGAAAATGCACAGGAGTTTTCCAATTTATTGTTACAAATAGGCGATGGCACATACCCCGTACAAGAAGATGGAAAAGTTATTTTGATAATGATTTGAATTGATGGTTCCACAGCTAATGTTGTTTATAAAGAAGCACTAGCATAAATAAAAAAAAATGATTTGTATCGGTATCCTCCAACAGCGCTTCGCACTAAAAAATACATTGTTAAGTTCCGACATCCACGCGAACGAAGTCGCGGGCACAGCTAGTATTTAATAATATCGATTTGTCAATGGAACATTTATAAAATATATTTGAAATATCCTTATAAAAATATTTGTTCGCCACCGCTTTGATTGATTATGCAGACGCCACATATTAATTATATTAATAACCGGACATCATTAGCAAAATCATGACTTTTTTAAATATCTTATGTGTTTAATTATAAGTCCATAAAAGGATATAACCGCAAACGTGGCCTCAATGTATCCGGCGTTGTAAATACTTAATTAGCTTAAATACTTTTTAACACTTTATAAAATGCCAATCAAAATGTGTTCGCTTTTTATTATTTTTAAGACATACTTGTCAAAGATATCAAGCGAAAAGCTTACTACCTACTACGTTCTTGAATACTAGCATTTTTTTTAGATTAGTAAAATTGTTTGAGAAAATTTATTTATTCGCTTCAAGAGAATTTGTGCGATATCCGACCGACTTCTAAATAGGAGATATTTAGTTTCCTGTGTGAATTTTCTTTTTTTTTATGCACGTCACTGATATCTCGGAAATGGCTTAACAATTTCCACAGAGTAAGGATAATAGACGTGGCCCCATTAAGTTTTTTTCGAAAATATCAAAAAAATACAATATGAAATTTTAAATTTGGTACCATCAAGCTAACCTAGAATATGCTAATGAAAATAACAGAAACGAAAACAATCTACCAACGACAGTTTTGCCTTTATTATAAAAAAAAAGATCCCGTGACCTCCGACGTAGTGTTCGATGCAAGTACGTGCGCTAAGATAGTTGTAATAAATCATTATAATAAATTCAAACTGTAATCTGCATTAACATTCATATTCACTGCGGACAAACATTATAATGCTAGGATTGTCCATAAGATATGACAAATTCACGTGAGACTTACTATGACCTCCATTCCTCTATTTTTCCTTAGGCTGAGAGTAGAAAGCGCATAAATAGTAAATGCCTCCCTAATACAGCAAGCCACTACTTCGCTTTTTATTTGTTTTTCAAGTGTTCAAATAGTCCTCAACGTCAACATTCTAAGTGGACATAAAATTCGAAAAGAAGATTTTATTTAAACCTAGCGATGGACCCTAGCTTCGATCGGTTTTTTTAATAAATCTAAAGCTAAACTAAAATATACTTCTTATGACATTAGCCATATGCCAGTGAAAGTCCGACCAGTCGTTTAGGAGATTAGCCGGAAGAAACAGACAGTAATTTTTTTTAAATTTGTGTTTTTCATATAAGTAGGTACCAAGTAAATAATTTAAAATGTATTTAGTTAAAAGCTGTTATTTCAACATTACTAACAGACCCTTCAATATTTTTTAACAGTGGTGGCCCAGTGGTAACGCGCTCGCTTGGATAACCTGATATTTTCATATGTGAATCATTTTCTAACATGATCACCACTTGTCTTACGGTTAAGGAAATCATCGTGAGGAAACCTGCATGTCTGAGAACTCCTAGAAAGTTTTCGTAAGACTTGTGAAGTCCGCCAACACGCACTGGGCCAGCGCGGTGGACTATGGCCTGATCCCCCTCGTACTGAGGGAGGCCCGTACCCAGCAGTGGGACGTTAAAAAATAAGGGCTGAAGAGATAGGTAACATTATTAAATACTTACTAATATAAATAAAAAAAAATCAAATTATATACGTTGTATACATACAATTTTAAACTCGTACATTTCCAAGGGAACTGTTGATCTCGATCATCTTATTCAATGCTTACAAATAGAAAAGTATGTCAGTACTGAGTACGACGTGATTGCTTCGGCCTTCTCACGACCCGCCTGATTAGACTGCGGTTCCTTCAGATTGATAGCAACCGAGTACATCTAATTTCTCCTAATATACAGTACCTATACATTACGCGCAACAAGCGAATTCTTCTAGTAACATAATATATTTGTCTGTCTGTTTGTTTAAGTGTATAATTTTATTTTTATATGCTCGCATTCTAAAGGCTGGAAACCAAATTCTTTTCTGCGTCCCTCCCCCTTCGCCACCGCCAGTAGTTCCCTAGGTTAGCGCGTTCAAACAAACAAACAAACAAACAAACAAACAAACAAACAAACAAACAAACAAACAAACAAACAAACAAACAAACAAACAAACAAACAAACAATATATAATATAGATTACTCCAACAGATCTATTGATTTGATGATTTTATTGTTATCTATACTTGTACCTAAGTCGAGATTGTGTCACGTCCAGTATTGTTTGGATTTCAGAATATAACGGTCCGAATGGGTCAGAACTTGCTTCGTCGCTGGTTTACACACTTATTTGAATTTATGCTTTTAAGTCAGCTTGAAAATGTTACATTTTCATTGCACTCTGACATTCTACAATTCGGTAGAGATCAAAAGGCTATGAAACCATATCTGATAGATATTATAAAATATTTATACCGGCTCACATATTTATAAATTAATTATTTAAATATATGCCATTCCATAAAAAATTAAGAGTAAATGACTATATTATGAGTAATATAGATATCAATATTATTTATGTTAAACAAATGTATTAGTTACTTATTATTCTCATATAATTTTTATTTTTATGTAATTAAACTATCCACTAATATAATAAGTTCGTCTTAATTAAAAAGTCTTAGACTTAGATGTTATTATAGGTACTTAGAAACAGTATATTTTAAAATAAAGTAAAAAATATTAAATTTAAGCATTGTAGAAGTTCATGGGGAAGCTACTGGTTTGAAAGTGCTGAAATGAGCAAGAGAGTTGCTCTTTAAAAGTCACAGTTGCTCTTTAAAAATCATTAAATAGTATTAAACAAAGTCCTCCGCCGCCTCTGTCTGTCTGTTCACAATAAACTCAAAAAATACTGCACCGATTTTCGTGCTATTTTCGCCAATGGATACAATGGTTCTTGAGGAAGGTTTTATAAATGTATAAATTTACTAGCGGAACCCGCGGCTTCGTTAGCGCTAAATCTAGGGACGAGCCCGATCGAAGCGAATGCGAATCGCTAGTAACGGATATCTTTTTAAATAATACATGCGATCTTAGATTACAAAGTTATGGTCCTGCATCACACAAAGAGAAATTGAGAAATGATATCTATAGCTTTACTTGATATTTTACCGTTACGACAATTTTCAGAACAATATTCTTGTGGTGTTCACAATTTATGTAACGCTTTGATGTCGTAGGCGTGCGTCAGACGTCTACTCCGTGCGAACAGATCGTTAACTTTTATAGCAACACATTCAGCAAATTGTTTACAATATCGACCTCGAAATTATTACGTCCATATAATATTATAAGTATTTATGGTAAAAAATATAATATAGTAAAAAATATAATAAATACTTGTTACGTAAAAGTAAATAAAAAAATTACGTAAAAGTGCCTGCAATTTTAATTCTAAACTTTTGAATATTCGTCATTTATTCATCTATACAGATAAATACAACTAAAGTGTTTGTTCGTATTATCAATATAAAAGCTTTTGACCAAAATGCATATGTAATTATCAGCTACTTATAAAAAAAAACACATTTTTTACCATTTTTGTCCGTCCGTCTGTTTGTTATCGATTTTCACTAGCAGATAGCCGATGTTATGACGACCTTAAACTACTTTTATATTAGAAAAAGTGTTAGGAAAAAAATAAAATTTACCTGGGGGTCGAATCCGATCGAAGTGCTATTCGAAGACAAATGAATAATTTGACGATGGTGTAAGCGTTCGGGGGTTCGAGTCCGATTGGGGGCATTCATTTGTTGAGCAAAAGTTTGTACTTCAGTCATGGGTGTTTATATTTATAATATGTATAATAATGTATTTTATATATTATGTATGTGTGTCAAAAATAAATCTCGTATCCGTAACACAAGCCTAGTAGCTAATCACGGAACGAGACAGTGCCGTGCGTGAATGTCCTAACATATTTATTTATTTCAAAAATAATATGTCTGAACATATTTATTACCAGGACCTTAAAAATTTATAGAGTAAGCGGCAGAGGAAATGTTTAGTCATGGCGAAACTATAGGTATCTGTGGAAATAGATCAGATAAATCAAAAAGTTCGCCTGTCTGACTGCTTTTGGCACATGTCGTGACAGTCAATCATGCACGGAAACGTTTGTATCTCAATGTTTATCATAGTCGTCATTTTTATATGAAATTCTTAAATATTTTAACATTTTTTATGCAAATAGCTGTGTTATCTTTTATGATCGTACTAAATAATATATTTTAATCGAAATTAAACAGAATTATTGATTTATAAAGTTAATAAAATGTATAAATTTGGTCTATAAAAGTTTTATTTTATAATTTCTTCTTTAAGTTTGGTTAAGTTAGCTTATGCTTAAAAATAGATTAGTGCTTCTTTTAAACTTAAATACTTATAAGAAAATTCAATGTATCTTTCATTAACCCATTTAGGGGATGAATTTTCAGTCAAATCTAAACCACTAAAGAAGTGTTGATTTTGCTTATATTTATTTTCCTTTTTTTTAAGCAGGTATGCTTCTAGAGTCTAGACCCTATAATCAGGCTATCTGCTGTCTGCTAACGATTCAGATCGATCAGTATTGTTAGGTTTATAGAACAATAATATACAATCTTTCATTGTAATTAATTCTATCAACTATACTTGTATATCATAATTTATTCACCAATAGATATTAAGTATAGTATGAAAGAAAATATTTTCCTTGAACAAAGAAACTATGGGAACGTGACCTGATACGATCGCAATTAATATTCAACAGTAAAAGCTGCGGTTTGAAATAAAAAATGCAAGTAATTTATCTTCCTGACCATTGTTCTTGAGATTGCCCGGAAGCTTAATAACAAACATTAGTTGTTGCAATGTATACACTTTGTTACTCGCTAGCCATTCATAAAACTTAACAACATAAACACGTACATAACTAAATAATAAAAGTCCACAAAAAAGCTCATTTGTAAAAGTTTCATTTACATTATAAATGAAATTTTCTCGGATTTTATCTCTCCCGGCCCCGTGACCACATTCGAAACGTCGGGAACCAAAATCTAAATTAATCCGCGACAAAATCCGAAAAGATTCATTTATAATGTCAAAAATTCGCGTAAACCTTCAAAACTATTGTAGTTTCATTTACTCAAACTCGATAACAGAGCTTTTTAATTATTATTTTTTGAAAAACTTTTCTTTCTGCTTAAACAGAGCGACAGTTTAAAATTTTCTGTGGCAAAAGCTAAAGCTACTTCCACCATGGTGTACATCCGCATTATTGCAAGACAATACTCATTGTTAAGCTTTTTACACGTGTGCTTAAGTTTGGAATGTTCGCAGTCGTAATGATTTAATACGGTAGGCATAAGCACTGCTAACAATTATATTTATTTTTAAATATTTAGGAAGTTTTGTTATTTCTGAACAAAATATTACAAAAATGTGATGAGTACATTTTAGGTAATATTATTAGATTTCCTTTCAAAGTAGCAGCACCTACTTGAATCCAGAACCCATAGGACCAGTAGGGTCCTGGATTCGAGTCATGGTAGGTGAAGTATAGTTAATGGATATTTCAAAAAAGACTTAGTAATCGTTTGAGAAAGGGAAGTTGACGGTGTTTTATAGGAATGCCTAGGATAGCGTGTCAAAACGATTCGATACGAGGCGAAAGTTCTCACCTGTTATATTATTTTATCCTCGAAACTCGAAAGGAGTGAACTTTTGTCGGCGGCGAACTTACTTCTTCATTGTGATTGTCTCAGTGATAACCGTGATCAAGAGCATCCACTTCTTTTTAATAATTTTCTATAATGATTAATACTAAACTTATTTTTATTACTATAATAACCTTAAAATGTACACTTAAAAAATAAGAAAATTATCAGTTGATATGGAGAACAAATAATCACATTAACTAATTAGGTTGTGTTAAAAGGAGAAGAAGAAGGTAAGGCCAGGTCAATGAACTACCAAACAAAGGATTAAAAGCTTGTTCAAACTGAAATTAAATATAAATTACGGCTAAATGGTAATGTATGGCTCAAGTTACTTTTATTTGTACTCTTCAGCATTATTTAAAGTGTTGACTTTTATAACGGTTGCTCATATAATGACATGAATCGTTGGCAAGATGAGAATTTAGTTAAAATTAATTAAAAAAATATTTATTAATTGGTTAATAAAAAGTTTATAGGTTATAGCATATTTATAAACCAATTAAGTGATAAAAAACAATTCATACCTACTCTGATTATAAACCAATTTCCTTTTTTTTTATTATTAGCTATTGCAAGCTTTACCTCCGCACTCAGAGTCACTTACTGAACCATTAAATCGAGAATCTCCATAGATACTAAAAACGACTTAATAGTTCATTAAGTGACTATGAGTGAGGCGGTTAGTTTTACAAGTTAAAACTCAGTAATAGGGTCCCGTTTTACACTTTGGATACGGAACCCAAAAAATGATTGTGGTCGAATTCCGACCCCCGAACTAATAACTATGTTGCATTGTCATACTAGATCAGTATACATCTAAAGTTAAATAACTATTCGAATAATACCACTTATTAGCCTCGAGGTAGAAAGTAAAAAGCATATGTACTCGTATGTATTAAAGTTAAAACAAGTATTGCGAAATGAGGTGATGTGTTTTGAACAGGATCTCTAAAACATTGTTGCAAATTTATTCTAAGTACATTATATGCTTATATGAACGCGTATTATTAGTAACTTAATTTGTTTGTACTACTCTAACTCGGTAAGCACTCAGGAGCATCAGACAAAATATGTACAAAATATACATTTTTTTCCACAGATACCCGAAATATGTAATAAATTTACAAATATTCTAATTAGAAAAATCAATCTAAAGCCTGTAAACAAGCAAATGTGCTTGCCTACGCATACCAAAGTCTCCCTAAGCTTACTTACATACGTTCTGGATTTACTATATACTTAGGTACATATATTCACTTTTACAACCATTTATAATACTACTAGCATATACACTATAAACTCCCGCGATTCTGTCCGCGTTGGTAGAAGGATGAAAATTTCGGAATATAGTTATTATTTGATGCCAAATCATAACAAAATTTAAAAAAATGGTCTAAAAATAAAAAAATAAATATGTGGATAGGGCCACTTTTATCACCTAGGTCCTAGGGGAATAAAAAAAGCCTACAACCTATTCTCAAACCTACCAAGCATACACAAAAAATTTCATGAAAATTGGTCAAGCCGTATCGGTGGAGTTAGATAACAAACACTGTGACACGAGATTTTTATATCTAAGAATAATCGTATATGCTTATTTTGTTTATAATATGTAGTTATGTGCGTTGACTGGAAGAAATCTCTTATAGGAATAACCATAAGTCCACCTTTTCCTATACATTTTAATACATAATTTCTGTGTAACATTTTATAAATGCAATAAAATATATACCATAATATTTAAAATTATCAATTGCGACATATCCATTCTACTATTGAAACAGATAATATATTACTTTCTAAAGCGCCTAGAATATAGTTTACATAGATCCTATATGTAGATATATGATCTCTTTGTGCGTTAATTGGATCATACAATGCGAGCTAATGAAGTGGACCGTCAGCGCGGACAAGTGCTTAATGAAGAACATAATAAAACGTTCCAACAGAGCCTGATGTGGAAACCAGATACTGACTATTTATTAGCGGTTAGAAGATCTAACTAAGCTTAAACATACTTTAGATAATCTCACTAATTATATAATAAATTATTCTTCACCTGTTAACTAAGCTTTTAAGCACTTTATAATTTACTTTGTATATGTACGTATATGTAATTAAGTTTCCGAATGTGCGATTGCGCTGATTTTTGTTAACTTTGGCTGTGTGTGTGTGTGTCAAGCTTATATGATGATTTTATAGTACATATATGCCTGTTAATCTACTCCTGGGCAGAAGTTTTTTAGACTCAGAAAAGGCGAAAATATTTTTACACGTTAATCCCGTAGGAAATTATTGTATGGGAATAAAAATATTTGTGTCTCTTAAATTTTATCCTGGTACATGACAAAAAGTTTTGTAGAACAAATTCTGTAATAACTACGACAATATTTGATCTCTATATATCGCGTCTCCGAACAATTTGGATATTCTCTTTTAAACTGCTAAGTTAAAATATTCTAAATATACGGAATTTCTTTTCACCTTGTGTAAAAATTCAAAACAAAAATGTCTCGATGTCAATTGACAATAATTAGGAAATATAAAAATACTCTTTTTAACTCTTGAGGAAAAAAGCCTTTTCTTATTATCATCAAATCACATTTTAAGAGCAAAAAAAAAAACATTTTCCTGGTCGCTTTTTTACACATAAGTCATTAGCGATATAGCGGTACAAATCCCCAAAAAACGCAACGAAACGATTAAAGTTATAGAAAATTACTTTTTGCCGTTATTTAATTTCGCCATTTTTAGACCTACCTATATAGATTACAAATTAAAGGCTTCGTAGAACTTTCTAGTTCATTCATCCAAATAAAATTTTAAAATATTACATAGGATGTACGTAGCTAATAGCTTTAGCTACACATCACAAATAATTCTGAAACTTAGCCGTAGTAACCGTACATATTTCTTACGGTTAACTACAAATAATTTGCAAAGGAAACTTATCGTAAGAAATGTTAATTATCAGGTTATTAGTTAATTAAAATAAAAATATATAAGAATTTATATGTAATAATTTTAAAAGAGTAAAACACGTAATGCAGGTTATCTGGTTGCACTTGACCGTCGCGTGTCGAGTGGGAGCAATTAGTGAACTTTCGCTGTGGCCTTCATAGCGCGTCCCAATACGCTACAGCCGCCGGCGCACGAGCTTTCACGCGCAAGTATTGTTCTGATATTGATTTATAGATTACGGAAAATGTATGTGTATATGTAATATGTATTAATTTCATATAAAATTGATAGAATTCAATGTTTAATTGGATGTATGTATGGCTAGTTAGAACCTGGACCTTCGCTTGTATTTACTGACCAAAACCTTTCATGAAAAACGTATAACCGGTATAATACTTTCTTAGGTTTACGCGAATATTCGACATTATAAATGAAACTACCTTTTCGGATTTTCGGAGAGTCTCTCCCGTGACAATGATTGCTGTAAAGCAATCGAAACGCCGGGAACTAAAAATCAAAATAAATCCGCGGTAAAATCCGAAAAGGTAGTTTCATTTATAATGTAAAACCGGGAGTTAAAACAGTGTCTACGTAAGTGAATAATGAAAGTCATTATACGATAACGTATTAAGTTTTTGAATTATCCAAAAAGAACAATAACAAACGACAATATTATTGGTTATTGAATGACTTTATTTATATAATTAATGTGTGTGTTGCGTCAAAACATTTGGTCAGCGAAACGAAAGTAGATCTAATTACTATATTATTTGCTTGTTCAGTTTGGTGTTATATTTATGCATATTTGACATACATATATACTTCTAAAACTAAAACTTTTTAAGAAAAATTGATAGATATTTAAAAAAAAACATTGTCGTTTTTAATATTTTTAATACTCGCTTTCCGTTATAGTGAAAATATGCAGTATCTCTTAAAATATAATATATGAATAATGACCCACGACCTCTCACAAAGTTTGATTTGTGAAACTGATCAATGGGCATGGAGTTATTGCGAAAGAAAATATTAATGTACAATAACGATGATATTTAAAGCTTTAAAAGCTTCTCCCAAACTTTCACAAGTAGGTTACATTTGCGGGTCATATCGTGATTGTTTCTTTATTGGATCTCCGTGATCTCGAAATGTATAAATCGCGAGATGTGTCAAGTTAACCACGATTACATTTCTTTTCAATTATGTAGGACTGTCAGTTTGTATGTGATAGCAGATACTCCGCATAGATTATAATATCAAATAACGAACAACAAGTACTTGTCATTTGTTAGTCATATTTAAGGCTTCACAGATTTTGATGACCTTTTTGGGTCGGTTACCTATTAGCTACAATTGAATCTGGTAGACGTCTAGTTTTAATTTTCTAACTTATAAGGCTCTGACAGGACAAAATTGACCAAATCCTCTAGCCTAAGATGCTAAACTGAACAAACGAATTATATAACAAGTATCTTAGCCATTATAATAAGACCATTATTTAAAACAAATTTGCAAATCATGATATTGATAGAAACACAAGCTTTCATTGTACAAACTACAATACGTCCATCTTATCTGTAACCCTACTTTCACTGCCACTCAAGTGATCGCTATTACAAAACACGTTTTAGCATAACAGTTTTTTTAATGGAGTTAAATATCCATTTTTCAACGGGAAAGAAAATCGAAAGTACCCAAGGTCTAAGCGAATGGCAACAGCAAAAAGTTCTTTAGAATTGTTATTGAACGTTCTCTTTGGTAAGGGAGTTGTTAGTGACACAAGAGGTAGTCGCTTCTTTTTAGAATTCCAATTTCGTTATGTTTTACTTCATCGATTTAGCTGTTTAAAGTGCTTTGATATAAATTTAGACGATAGTTATAAAAAAATAATGTATAAACTAAAACAAACTAAAAAAAACCCAAAAAATAAAAAAAAGTAACTGTACAATACTCATAGCGATGACAAACAAGAAACTTCTTCAATATGATGACAGATATCTTTCTGAAGCAACATGTAAACTAAAACTAACCCGGAAGTTTGTTTGACCTACATAGTAATGGGTTTCGAACCGACTGACAAACTAATTTTGCTCTCATATACGTGTACGTACAATGGTAGTGCCTGTCTAAGTACGATGATTAAATATTTAAGTTATCTAAGCAACTGTGTTTCTGTACCAGTTTACACTACACACTGCGGTGCTGATTGAGGATTCGTTCAAAACTTTTCTAGCAGGATAAGCGATAATATTTACAGAGTGAAATATAATAGACGATGAAGGAAAGAGAAGGTGCTAGTTTGTAAATATTATTTAAAAGTAAATTTAAATGAAACTAATCGTATCTTTTCGGATTTTGTCGCGGATTTATTTTGATTTTTGGTTCCCGACGTTTCGAATGCTTTACAGCAATCATGGTCATGAGAGAGACTAAAGTTTTTGACTTCTCAGAGGTTTATCTACTTGTTAAAGAGAGTACCTACAATTTACATAAATTTTTAAAATGGCACCAAAGGATTTTATAACTATAGACAAAATCCGAAAAGGTAGTTTATAATTTTTTTTAATTTATAATATCAAACATTCGCGTAAACCTAAGAAAGTACTAGGTAAATTTAAACTTTATAAAAGATCGTACTATAACAAAGTTGTATGATCGTAACAAAAAGCACTCACCTTGCTCTCGAAACTTCAAAATCGGAAGCGAGTCAAGTACTGACACATTGGCATACTTCGTTACACATGAACATTTTCTTGTAGCAATACACCTAAACTAATTTTAGATTGGTTCTAAATCATAAACTCGTAATAATGGGTATTCGTTTTACAACAATTCAACATGATTTAAAAGTAATTCAACATATTTATTGAGTTATAGCTTTATGGGAGATTATATATATTTACAACATTCAGTTTGAATTAATTTACAAAAAATAAATAGTATAGTATTAATGATACTAAGAATAAGTCTTCGACAGTGAAAATATTCATAGCATAACATAATATGTAAGTTTTATATATTACTCGAAATTCCCGCGGATCCGCACGCGCCTGAAGGATGAAAATTTAGAGTTATTATTTTTTTTGATGCCAAATCATTAAAAAAATAAAAATTTGGTCTAAAAAACACAATAAAAAATCTACAGAGAAAGAAAATATACTACGACCTATTCTCAAACCTACCAAATATACACAAAAAAGACATAAAAATCGGTCAAGCCGTTTCGGTCGACTTCGATAACAAAAACTGTGACACGAGATTTTGATATATTCGATAGTATATACATTTATAGCATCTTCCATAGATGAAGGTCCAAGTCTTTTATTTATGGTAGTGAAACTTAATAACATGATTATAGATTATAAATTATGTTAGATTTTATTGATTTAATTCAAGAAATTCATTTGGGCATACCATAAAGATATCCTCACTTACAAAAGGAAATGAAGTGTGTCATAGTAGGCGTTAATGGTGGTCCTAAAAATTAATATCAAAAAGACCTTTTACGAATTTGTTACATCTGCGACCTAAATTTTATATTTACGAAAAAATGTAAGTGATTTCAAAATGTCTAAAAGCATCTTACTTTTAAAAATGTGAATAAGTACTTGGCGATCTTAAATTGTACAAATATTAAATTTATTAATTCACTAGCAAACCGGCACTTCGCTGGGCGTAAGTTAAAATAAATTAAACGGTTTTTATAAATTTCTTATAAAATAAAAGTATCCCAAGTTATTCCTTATAACTTAGCCATCTGCGAGTATAAATCCCGTCAAAATCGGTCCAGCCGTTTCAGAGATTAGCCGGAACAAACAGACAGACAGACAAAAATTTTTGTTTGATGTAAGTACTGTATATACTTTTCATATGCATTTAGTGAAAAGCAGTTAATTTGAAATTAAAAACAGACACTTCAATTTGATTTATATGTAGGTATAAGGCGGAAATAAAAAAAAATAGTTACAGGTACTTCAACTCTTTCAACTGAGATTTATTGTAAAATGGCGAGTTTTTCAAAAAAAAGCAATTAAATAATAATTCTCTTCATTCTACACGATATAAGCGAAGTAGTCTGTGCTCATCTGGCTCGCCTAAAAGCTATGGTAAAAAGAATTGAGTAGAATAAATAAAATTATTATGACAATTAAATAAATATATTGTGAGTAACCAAATTCAAATCTAAAATAAATCAACAAATCTATAAAGATATAATCATGATCTATTATCAGAATCATGAACCCAGATAAAGCCTACTATATTAACTGAACTCGAAGATAATTATTTTGGATTTGACATAATAATGTCACTGGAATCGAATACTGTATAGTTTTACGTTAGTTCTTACGTCAATCAAAGAGATTGTTGCTTTGACACCCGTGACGGTGTGCCGCTGAGTGACAAAACCAATTTAGGCCGTTTACATACATAGTGTTCAGCACACTTTCTAAATATTATGTCTAACAGACTTAATAAATGTTGTCCTTACTTTTAAGAAATAAATTTGTAATCTTCAATAAATAAATCATAT
This sequence comes from Boloria euphrosyne, assembly GCA_951802675.2. Classification (NCBI taxonomy): domain Eukaryota; kingdom Metazoa; phylum Arthropoda; class Insecta; order Lepidoptera; family Nymphalidae; genus Boloria; species Boloria euphrosyne. The sequence continues at coordinate 3,289,130 of OX637879.1, read as the reverse complement.
AAAAACTTTATATAAGAAAAAACGTTTTAGTTTTTCCTCAATTTTCTAATTTTTTGTAGGTACTACTTTACTAATACAAAGCTTTTAGACTTGAAAATATAGTTAATACATAATAGAATAGTTTTATAACCCTACAATATCATCATCATCATCATCTGCCCTTTTTTAACGTCCCACTGCTGGGCACGGGCCTCCCACAGTACGATGGGGATCAGGCCATAGTCCACCGCGCAGGCCTAGTGCGTGTTGGCGGACTTCACATGTCTTTCGAAAACTTGCTAGGTTTACTCAGACATGCAGGTTTCCTCACGATGATTTCCTTCACCGTAAGACAAGTGGTAATCATGATAGAAATGATTGGCACATGAAAATATCAGAGGTGCGAGACCCGGATTTGAATCCGCATCACTCTGTTATATAAGCGAGTGCGTTACCGCTGGGCTACCACTGCCTGTGGCCCTGTGTGTAACCGAACAATATACTTATATATAAATCTAATCAGTGTTATATAAAATAAATGAATGAATGCTATATATGTAACAAGTATGAGTACAATAAAATTACGAAGCGGAACTAATTCTATCTCAACTGCAATGCCCCAAATATTTAATTTATTTTTGTAATGTTTCTTGTATGTTCTTTAATTTATTTTTCTAATATATTCTGAAAGTTACTAGCTGCAGACCTATTTTTGGCAATTTATATGAAGCTTGGTTATAAATAAGATTATTCTCCTACTTGTTCAAATCTTAAAGACACTTCAATACTACGTTTATATTTATTTTTAAGCCAAGACTCTTCATTACGTTAGTCTGAAAGTAAATGTACTTAGTTCACGGAAAGATTTGTTTTCGAAAATTTATGACATTTTCTGGTCCATATGTATGCAAAACATCACGACAATCTGTCCGTTGCTTTTGTTGCGTAAGAGAAATAAACTTAGTTGTATTCGAAAAGGTACTTATAAATATTGGTACCGATCCTCTCCTTACTTTTAAACAAATATTTTATATAACACCTAAAGCTTTTTCATTTTTTTTCGCTTTAAGTTTAGGTCCTGAAAAATACGTTTTTGGAATAAGTCGTGTATCGAACTTGAATGAATACGTACTCATACATTCATTCACGCTCTATCAGAAATAACGGTGCTACTTCGTATAGTTTTTACGCGATTTCTCATATGAAATGTGAAAGGTCCTCCTCTTACGGTTTATATTTAAATAGCTCTCTAAAGTAATCTTCATTAATTTTATTGGGCAACCGTGGAGGATACACGTTTAGTGATCGCTAAAATAATTAAATCAATTCAGATGCTGCGTGAGAACAATTTAAGCATATTTTATTTTTTTACTATAATTTTCCATATTCAACTAATCGTAGGCCAATAGGTCTTTGTTAAGTAGTGGGTTTGATATTAGTGCATTTTGTTAGATAGAATAGATACTTATGCTCAAAGAAGAGTACGTGTGAAAGTGTACTAAACTTCGTTCAGATAAGCTAAGCGTTTACACCAACACTACCACCTACGTGTCCTAACCTATATTGAAGTATGTACATCGTAGGGTGCTAAGGACCGGAACTTTTAGCACTTATTTTCTGTCTTAATTTTAACTCTTTTATAGTTTTCAGTTTTTCTCAATAGTGGCCACGTTTTAATTTGAACTATCGCGGAATCAAACAGACTACCTTCAACAATTTTATTCGGTTAAAAAACCGATATGAATCGGTTCAGTAAATTGTGTACATCGTAACTACATTTTGTGTAGTGAAACTTATTACTCGAGTTAACATTTAGGGTACCTTTTACCACAGAAAAATCTTTCATTCCCACGGGAAAACACAACAACTGGTTCTATCGAGTCGTTCTTAGAAACTTATAAGGCTAGGCTTATGAGATACATCAAAACAATTTACTAGAAAATTATAGGTATAAGATCTACAGACAAATCTGCAAGGTACCGAACGAATGAATTTAATTACGCGACTGTCTGATATAGGTATAATGTAAATACGTTGTCATAAGGTTCAATTCCTCAAATTTGTTTTACATATAACATCTTTTACGTATTTTGGATATTATGGATGAAATAAAAATATATTGATTGATAAAAAAGCACACCTTCTTATGTTTAAAAACTTAAATAAAACTCTGCTTTAAAGATCTTCACTTCAGACGAGACCTACCAGGCAGATAGATGCTAATTGTCGTCCCATCTAGTATTCAAGGTATTATCTGCGATCTATCGTCTGTACTGTTAGTTGGCGTGTGTGGTCCTACCTTTGTCTGTAATGTGCGCTATCTGAAGATAGACTTTGTTGCTGTGTTTATAAGCACATCGAATTTAATTAATGCATTTCACTATAGTATAAGGTTTCTAGGTGACTACTTTTTCATTTTATTAAAGCGTACTAGCATTATATATAATTAATATTCTTTGCAAATATTATAAGTTAAACGTTCTTAAGTTCGTCCTCACATTGAATATCTTAAAATAACACCAGATTAATAAAATTAAATATTATAAGGATAAGGAGTATTGGAACATATTTTAAAAGTAGTAGTCTATAATAAAATCAAGGGTTTCTTTAGTAAAAGGAAACAAATGGTTCAGAATTCATAACAAATGGACCATAGAAATCTTAAGATCTTCATTCTGCTAGCGACGGTCTACTTTTAAGTAGAGCGGTCCTTTGTCCGATACAATTAAATAGCGACGATCAATTGAGATTTCCACCTTAATTGCAATCACAATTAACGATTGAGTTTCCATCGTGACTGAAAACGCCTCTTGATTTCTAATGTTTATAAAATACTAACCATCGGTCGTGACTTTGTTCGTAGCCTGCTTCGAATGATAGGCTTATTATGCTTTTATTGTATTGGTTCATGAAATGAATTTATTTAATTTATTAACTATAATACAAATCTCTCTCTGTTTACCTAATAGAAATAACTATTACCTAGTAATATCTTAGATACATATAAAAAAATCTAATTTAGTCGAATCTTAACATTAAATATTTTTGAGAAAAATTTATTGAAATAGTCATTATTATCAATATAGAGGCCGAATCTATAGTTTTTAGAATTTTTGTCTGCCTGTCTGTCTGTGACCGCATCACCAGTTTAAAACATCACATCCATACTTCCATACTAATATTATAAATGCGAAAGTAACTCTGTCTGTCTGTCTGTCTGTCTGTCTGTCTGTCTGTTACCTTTTCACGCCTAAACCACCCAACCGATTTTGCTGAAATTTAGTATGTAGATAGTTTGCATTCAAGAGAAGGAAATAGGCATATTATTTTTTGGAAATTCAACCCCTAAAAGGGTTAAAAGGGGTGGCAAAGTTTGTATGAGAAAAATATTTTTATTGCACATTTTTGCATGAAACTTTGAATAAATGCTTTTTAGTACAAATGATGAAACACGTATTTCAGGGTTTTTCGAAATTCACCCCCATTGGGGGTTAAAGGGGGTGGCTAAGTTTGTATGGGAAATTTAATTCTATTGAAATATTTTGCGTGAAACTGAAATAATGCTCTGCAATACAAATTATGAGATACATATCTAAGCGTTTTTTGAAAATCAACCCCTATGGGGTTAACGGGGGTGGCACAATTTGCGTAGGAGAAATATTTAACAGTAATTTTTACCATAAGTCCATAACAATGAACCACGTACATCAGTTTATCATTAACGAAAAACACACAAAGAAATTATGATACACAAAGTAGCAAAATTGGTTAAAAATAGGAAATAAGTTTTAGAAAGCGCAGCAGTGGCGGCACGGCAGGATGCTACACAGTAGTTTTCAGAAAAGAGGGCCAGAACTTTAAATGGGGAATCAGTCCTTGGTACATTATAAGTAACCGTATATAAGCAAAAATTTTTATTTTATTCACTCTTAGCGCGAGCGAAGCCGCGGGCATCGCTAGTGGTTTATAAAATCTAAGAATTTAGTTTCTAGTCTTTAAAACGCGGGCGTAGCCAAATGTTAGTGTATATATAATATCACTTTTTTTATTTTTTTTAAATAGATATTTTTAATGCGATTAACATATCTAGAAATACAGTTCAAGCGTTAAATTTAAAAAAAAATAAATAAATCTAAAATAGAACAGAACAGTACACCTACATTTAACTCATAAAGTAAAGTTAAGCAACGATACCCGGAGCTTGCAAAAAAAGGAATTTTCTAACCGAGAGCAAGTATTATTACATCCGCAGTTTATTACACAAAAAGTTCAACAAGTACCGAGACTAGTCGTGTTGCATCCTGCCGCGGCAGAATCGATCGTTTTCTATAAAATAAAAGGTAAATAAGCATAATTTCTAGCTACAGAGGTCGCGCGTGACGTCGCCCGCATTGTCTTCGAGTGTAGACGATATAACAGCGGCGTCGTAGCACGCCCCGTCATTCTTGCCATCAACTGTCTAAAATTGGCCTTACAAGTTTCAAAAAATACAATGTTGCAAATTGTATTTTTTATTATTTCTATTCTACGAAAACATTTATGTTTCGAAGTTCCGAAGCTTCAACTTATTGTTAAATGTACCGCTTGAAAAATTACTTTTTTGTCATATATTTTATTCTCTAGATGCATATTAATTTACATCCAAACCGACCCAGCCGTTTCATCGTCAAGCCGTTACGGGCATTGTTATAATAAAATGTCGTTTGCAATAAATATTATCGTACCGTCGCGTCGCGTCGTGCTCACGATTAACTGAAGTATCACGTTGTTAAGCACTTTAAAGGGATAGTGGTATTCAATAATCATTTCGTCTTTATTAATAATAACAATTGTACGAAGTATAAACCTAATAAACTGAATCAAATTTCACTTCTGAACTAAAATAATTATACTGTAAAGTAAAGAAGTAAGATATATTACAAGGTGAGAATATATATATTAAGAATAAATAAATGATTAGAAGCAATACTTACCGCCGCACTCATAGTCACTTAATGAGTGTGGCGGCTAGTCTCTACTGTTGCCTTTTTTTTGCCAGTTAGATACACAACGTTCTTATTCGTAATTTATGTAAAAGCTTTTACGAAATAGCTTTTAATGTACAGTTTTCGCATAATATATCGCCACGAGAAATTATTCAATATTGTTTATTGACCTAATTTTGAAATAACATTGATATTTTAACTATTAGGTAAGTATAAAATAAATAAAAAAACCGCATACCACATTAGAAACGCATTAGATATGACAAAATAACGGTTACGTCTTCAATAATTTAGACCAAGACTAAGACCGACGCATTCAAAGTTCAATAAAAGCTGTAACATTCGAGCTTTAAAATTAATGACTTTAGAGAGAATAGATAAAAAGCGCTTTGTAACGTTTAAAATGACATCTTAGCGTGTCAAGCCAAAAATCACTTCTGAGAAATGGCAAAATCTATTTTGTTGAACGAATTAAACTTTAATAAAATGAGTAAATATCAAAGCTTTTATAACTTTTTAATGTAAAGTTATAATAATGCCATCTATATCTATACATATTATAAAGCAAAGTCCTCCGCCGCGTCCGTCTGTCTGTCTGTTCGCGATAAACTCAAAAACTACTGCACGGATTGTCATGCAGGTTTCACCAATGGATAGAATGGTTCTCCAGGAAGGTTTTAGTTCATAATTTGTCAAGTTTTTGTATTCATTGGCTAAAATATGATATCTATTGGAGATGTCGGAAAAAAATAAGCCGTCTGGGAGCTTCCAACAAAAACGCTGCCTAAACCCTTTGAGATATAACAAAATGATGTATGGTGGAATTGTGTATCTTATATAGGTCTACAAAAAAGTCCGCGATGGCATATTTCGATCTCTTAAGGATAACATACTATATCGAAAAAAGTTAGGAAATTAAAAAAAACCTTTATAAAATTAACGGCGTTTGACGTATCATGTTATGACCGTTGCCATGGTGCGTGCAATGGTAATTCATATAATCAAGTCAAATATATACCGGGCGGTGCGAAGTAAATATATACAACATGTACCTAGCCCGTAGTTAGATATAATATTGAATACATTGCAATCTGCTTGACATAAATTTAGGGAACGGGAAAGGAACATTTTATAATATGTATAGAACACTAGCTAGCTAATTTACCCTTGCTTTGCTTGGCTGCGCCCTTAAGGTTAAATAGTTTTAAAGCGAACAAAACTAAAACCTTTTTTTTTGGGCCACGAACTTTTGTAGGCGTATACAAAATCACCCAGCAGAGCTTCATTACAATCGGATCAATAGTTTAGGTAGGCACAGAGGACAAACCTACATTACAAACCTACTAAACATTCATTTTTTGTTTATATAGATAGACATTTTTAAAATCAATAGATCGTATTTACAAAATATAGATTATAACCATTAACCAGTGTACTTATAATATTTTCAATAGCATATCAAAGTCTAAACCTACAGCCTGAAGGGATAATTATTTTTGTAATAATACGTCTTTCATTAAAGTAATATAAAAGAAGAGTGAACACGTGTGAGGAACTCGCACTAAGCTTGGGTGGCCAGTACGGTGTGCCACATCAGGGCAAAAATGATACATAAATTATAATTTAATCCAAGACATGATGCTATTAACTATAATAGGTGTGTGTAAACGAGTACGAGTAGCTCGTGTTCAAGAAAAACTAAATATTAATAACCTTAGCTTCACTTGTAACATGTGTATCAAATGAAAGTCGAATGTAACCTACTTTTAAGTCGATCGATTTAAAACGGTGCATCGATTTAAAACTAAAAACTATATAGAATTTCAATGACAATAGAATATGTTTATACGATATAATTTTACTATGGAGTTAAACGGTGGCTATTGATACTCCGTAATGGTTAGAAGTAAACCTTCAAGTTAGGCCTCAATTGCGAAGTTTCATAAGTCTATTAGATATTTATTTTTGTTTACGTTTTAAGAACCTATTACGTTTACATTTATTCACACAACAGCCCATAATAAAGGGGTTATTGTTGCTTTCATAAGCATATGTTATTTCCTATATTTGATATTTATTCAAATAGCTGATAAGGTGTTTGTATACAAGTGTATGTACTTACATATTCAGTATATTATATAAGTATGTATATTATATAAGTATGTATATAATAATAATAATAACTAGCCAACAGCGCGGGACATATTATAGTGCACGAGTGTACGCGCAGACACAAGTGCACTCTCTATTCCTTATCAATCTCATATTCCGGTGGGACGAATGCTCGACACGGCCAGTGAGAGTTAAGGCGCAGGACCGACGGCTTTACGTGCTCTCCGAGGCACGGGGGTGAACCACCGCCAACTTCCCAACTCCGGGCTGTTACTGAGGCTTACGGAACAGAAAGACTCAATAACTAAACTTGGCCCGACCCGGGACTCGAACCCAGGACCTCCCGGTGTGCGACCGTACATGCTAGCCACTACACCAACGAGACGGTTATGTATATATAATAATATGCATAAGGCACAGTTATATTAGACAGTACTTGAGCTAGTCAGCGTAACTTTTGAATAATCACTATGAATAGAGCGTAAGTATGAAAGCTGGTAATAAGGGCAATTTATGGACGTAAGAAGATTGTGTCTTCAAGTAATCTGTGCTTTAGCCCCTGGCCTTCTTCTCAGCATAAATTGAGAGAGGTTTGAGATACCACAGCGAGCGAAACCTAACATAATCAGATTGTGCTGTACATACTCGTACTAGCAGACGGTTCTAAATTAATATTCTTAAATTGAATGAATTATTTCATGTTGTGCTGTATACTAAAAGTATTTTTTTTCCTCAAACTTACTTAGAATTTCACATTTTAGTGGATGATATTGTCTGTCTGTTATATACTGTCGTATATAAATATAAATTGTCAACATTTTCTTGAAAATTCACATTTTATATTTAAATTTCATAATGATGACATGTTTATAGCATGCCAATAATAAAATTCATTAAAATTCACGTATACATCCACAGAAAGAACAATAATTATCGAATTATAACAGTTCATATATAAATATTCATCGTGATCTATACCGTACACCGTTATTCGGATACGAAACGACAATATGTAACAGTCTCAGAGCCGTCTGGTTGCAAGCATTGAAAGCGACAAGGGACACTTTGATTTACACCTTACTTTCGTCGTAGCACCGTTAAGGCTTTTAAACTGGCTGTCGATAAGAAAGTCGGCAAAGCAAGATAGATGGTCTGTGTATTATTGGAGTTCCTTAATGGATGTTACAATGACTTACTGATATATTACATATTATACATGCTCATAACAAGTTAAATTTAAGTTTTTTTTTATAAATTGAAAATTTAATGCCCGAAATCTTATATGCTTAAAATTTAAATTTATTTTTCATTTAATCTCTTCGGTAAATTTCTTCGGTATAAAATACACGTATTATATACAAAATATAAAATTGCAATTGCTGTACGAATAAAGCGTTCGTTTAAAAGTTATCGAGGTCTTCACACTCGTAGTACGAATAGAGCCACTAGCCAACAAATATTCTTATACGTTTATTAGCTACTGAATTTCTTTTACACAACATTTTACATATATTTATATTCATATATTTATTAAATAACATTATAGATACTACTTTTATATAAAGAAAATATATAAATATATTAGGAAAGTAGAAACAGAACCCATAACTCGACATAGAATCTCGCTTGACCGAACGTTATGATAATGGTCTTAGAACCGGCGTGTGAAGTGGGACACCTCGCTATATCGGCTTGGCCCGCTTAATAGCAAATTGGGAATAATCAATGCAAATGGCGGTGATATTATATATGAAGACCATTGTTTTCAGAAACATTAGATACAATTTAAAATATTTTACATCATGATACTGTCACTTTATTCGGGAAAGTTCTAAAGTATTTATTACATTATAATCAAGGAGCAAACCCGTCAGGAAAGGCAACATCTAAGCTTAGAAAGTACTATACGAATTTTCATTTGGACATTAATCAAAATAAGTCCACTCACTAATCGGTTATAATTTATCACTATCGATAATAATTTATATACTCTACAAAAAAAATCTGCAGCTATTTATGGATTAAGTCGGAAAAACTTTCTTCTGGAAGCGCAATCAAGGGTAAGCCATGAGAAAAACAATACTCACATTGCCGAGGAAACCGCTATAGGGTTGTATGGGCGGCGGCAGCGGCGGCAACTCGGGCGACCGGCGCTGCTCTGTGTGACCCATCTCAGATATAACGCATCACTGTAAATAATACAAAGTATGTACAATACAATAATTGAATAAACGCCTTTTCTTTAAACTATGTGTATTTTTGTTTGTACTCTTTCAAAAAACTTTTTGAAAAATAGGTTTGTACTTAATACATATACTTAGCTACTTAAAATTTTATTCTATCCTTCTTAGCGATTTTAAGCACTATTTGAGTACATATTAGCACGCACTAGGCGTAAGAAATTTCTGGGTAAATCAATAAAATTGAGGTAAGTAAATTTTATAATATATAATAATACAAAATAAATTATGGTAGCTAATAGTTTAATTTATTTAGTATATAATTTTAACGTGAGATGAAATACAAACATAATTATGTGTGTCATCAGTCCTTTTTAACGTCCCACTGCTGAGCCTCCCTCAGTACGAGGGGGATCAGGCCATAGTCCACTGCGCTGGCCTAGTGCGTGTTGGCGGACTTCACATGTCTTACGAAAACTTGCTAGGTTTATTCAGACATGCAAGTTTCCTCACGATGTTTTCCTTCACCGTAAGACCAGTGGTAATCATGATAGAAATGATTTGCACATGAAAATATCAGAGGTGCGAGACCCGGATTTGAACCCGCATCACTCGGTCATACAAGCGACGCGTTACCGCTGGGCTACCACTACCTGTGACATAATTATGCCGACCATAAAATGAATATATTATTAGCGTATAATCTTTTTAAACTTTATTTTATTATTTCGGATTTCGTCGCGGATTTATTTTAATTTTTAGTTCCCGACGTTTCGAATGCTTTATTGCAATGGTGACGAAAAGGTAGTTTTATTTTAAATATCTCCAAATTATAATAGAAAAAATTGATATAATTACTACATATTACAAAAGTCCTCTGCCGCTTCTATACTATAATATAAACTCGAAACTACTGCAACGACTTTCATGCTGTAAGCTGTTTTCATCAATGCAAAGAACGGTTTTCCAGGAAGGTTTAAGTATATAATTTGTCAAGTTTTTGTATACATTGGCTAAATATAATGATATCTGTTGGAGGTGTCGGAAAAAAATAAGCCGTCTGGGAACTTTCAACGAAAACGCTGCCTAAACCCTTTGAGATGTAACAAAATGATGCATCTCGAAATTGTGTGTCTTATATATAGGTCTAAGGATAACGTACTACATGCATTTTAATACTTTAAAAAATTGCCAATTTTAAAGCGATAATTGGAAAGGTATTGGTATGCAAATACAGTATTCATCCTTATCATTTTAAGTAAGTTAGAGGCTTTAAGCATCTCATGCACATTATTTTACTCTTTTACACCATATAATTCAAACGAACATCTTAGGAGTAATAGGTAGCAAAAAAATACGGACGCGAATATAAAATTCAAGCGAACCGTCTTGCCTACTGTTTAGCTTATTCATACTAGCGAAACCCCCGGCTTCGAATTCGATCGAGCTAAATCTAGGGATGAGCCCGAGCGAAGCGAGGGCGAGTCGCTAGTCTGGAATAAAGAGTTGGACAATTAAACAGTTTAACTCTACTCGTTGTCACTATTTCATTAGCTTTGACAAGTGACATGTAAACCAATTTACAGTTAGTCACAAATGTGTCTTTTAAGGTAATTTAAACTAAATATTAAGCTAAACTGAATTTTGCCAGCAAAATTAATTTCGTATTTCGAAACATGTAATAATACATTGAACTATCGTAATAAGTAGTTTCAAATGATTGCTACTTATATTCTCAAGGATTTCAAGCAAATCCTGAACTCCTAGAAACCTGAAACCTTGTAACGGAGTATTTATTTTCTAACAGAACACCAACTTGCGAACAGGTTTACATACAAATTATGCATTAATGTGGATATTAGAATATTATAAAGATGGCTCATTCATAATCCGATGCAAAGTTTCCTATAAAGAAACAGCTTTATAAGTATTTAACAATACATGATATTTAGCATATTTGTTTATATCTTACGAAACAATGAGTAATTTGTTGTATAACTATGGACCTGGCTAAGGAAATGAAAATTTTTAGATTTCTTCCAAATTTATATTGATACTTAAACCGAAATGCTTACATTAAAATCATAATAGATCGATAAAATATAATCGATTAGTAGGCATGTAAATACTCGTAACATACTATATTCAATGTATATATTTGATATCGATATAATGTAGAAATTAATATACCTAATAGAAAATAATAATTCTAACGCACGACATGTTCGAACATATTATTTTATAGATTTTTATCAGAAACGTGTAAGTACTGAAATACCCTGTACCGTAAAAGCTTATGATCATACGCCTCAAGAACGGATGGATTTCAAAAGACATTACAAACACAAGCATCTCTATTTCAGAGAAACTTGGCGTAAAGTTACGTTAAGTCAATGTCTCTTTGAAATGCGTGGATAGTCAGATTGAAATGCGTGGATAGTCAGATTGAATTGCTTGTTTTGAATGGTGACTGCTAGAAATTCTTAATATAAATTTTAAGTTTTTAATAATTTGACTCAAAGTTATATTAGAATTACACAATGTATCATAGCAATTAGCAGGAAGGTAACCGAGCAGACGGCCTCTGAAGTCTGAAAGCAAATGATACTGCCATCCACCTTTGACAAAGGGAGAGTTAGTGTTTTTTAATTTTAACTTAAATATTCTAATACGCAAAGCTTAGAAAAAGTTCGTCTTTTTTCAAAAAAATGTTAATAAATATATTCTTTTAATCAAAAAATGTTAATTTTGCAATTTATAACAAAACTACAAACTATCTTATGGTCAACGATTAGAGACAGGAGTCCACCATGTCTTACCATTGTAACGAAAACAAGCCTAACTAGTTATGCTATTAGGCTTAGTAATTAACGTGAGATAATCATTTGCACTACTTCATTTTTTTTTTACATTTTTAAAAATGTATAAATAAACAGGTAAATGTCTCTCTGTATTCTATTTATTTATTTAAAAACACGACATAGTTATAAGAAAAATAAAACACATATTGATTTATGGCAATCGTTAGGCTGACCGTAAAAGTATTGCATAATTTGCCATTAAGTCCACACCCTTAGGTGAACAGTCGGCCTCGGACGCCAAACGACACTCGTTCGTACATCCGCAATCCGTTGACATAATCGTGTTTCATTTTTCCCAAAATAACTGTGGAAAATTAACATTGGTTCTACACGATTTCAGTTAAGCTCGATTCACGTTAACGTGGCCGTAGCATTTCGCACTGCTTACTATTGTCATTCACGTATTCGATAGGTTCCCATGTAAATGAAATGGTTATGGTTTATAAAAGCTGATCAAGTACGATTTCGAGCTTTTACCAAAGTTTTCGTAAAATATAGCTGTACAATATGTTCAATACATGAACATGTTATTTTTAATCTGTGGATAATTTTCTAATTTACTCTGTGTTCTGTACTCTCTCGATTAGTCTATATACTAAAAATGTGATTAAATTGCATTTATTGAAAATTATTAAATCTTTTAATTTTCCTGTTAACTCTATAAGTTAACAAGTGGTCCTTCGAGCCGGATTTGAACCAGCGACCTATGGATCTACAGTCCACTAGTAAGTATGTATAAGTTCTAGTAACAAAGTAAAAATGCTCGGATCCTATAATGAATAATGGCCTGGCAATTATAAGCACAATTCCGGTTTATAATGGGCTAGCTTTTATTATTTATTGTTTACTTTAGATTTTTAGAACGAGGAATAATTATTTCCCAACTTTTCAAACATAAAACTTATATTATGTATCTTAAAGTTCGATGTTCTTAACCGGTTTCTACAATATCAACTAATTTAAAATAATATGCCTAAGTAAAGATATTTCTTATTCATTTTTTGTCTTCTTTTTATCGGTGTCTCGTGTGAAAGAAACCGCTTTACCGATCTGCCGACCGGGGGGTCTATTCCGATCCCAAGACGATAACAAGTTATCTATCGCATCGCTTCGAAGTGTCACTTGTGCGGTAACATATCTACTTTATTACTAGACAACTAGCACTTGTCTATAGATCTGTCGACGAATTATATTTTATTTCTAATTCTTTACTCACTATACTCGTAGACATCGCCTCATTATTAAGAACTGCTCAAAAATACAAAATATACTTCTTAAATACTTATAAAAATCTCGTGTCACAGTGTTTGTTATCGAACTCCTTCGAAACGGCTTTTATTTTTTTTGTGTACATTTGATAGGTCTGAGAATAAGTCATAGGCTATTTTTTATTTCTCTAGGTGATGGGAGTGATTAGACCGCGAGCGAAGCCGCTGGAATTGCTAGTATACTTATAATAGCTCATCTCATTTTTGTTACGTTAATTAATTAACGCATATCATTTAATAATTAAGTACCTACATACATTTTAACTATACATTTTAGAAATTAAATATTTTCCCTCGGTAAAAGGTCAAATTTCATCAAAGTTGTTTTCTCGTGATGTGGTCAAAGAGACGCAGATAAACAAAAATTCTAAAAATTACAGATTTGGTCTCTGATAATAATGACTATTTCAACAAGATATTTTGAAAAATTAAATATGTACAGATTCGAATTTTATTTATGTATATATGAAGTATATAATAATAATGTCCTCCCGACCGATTACGGACACGGCGACCATTCATTGAGACTAGCCATCTGCGTGAAAGATATCTATATTATAATGCACAAGTGAACGCGCAGACACAAGTGCATTCTCTTTTCCTATCACTCTCATACTCCGATGGGATGACTATAACTGGAGACGACCAGTGAGAGAGCTAAGGCGCAGGACCGACGGCTTCACAAGCTCTCTGAGGCACAGGAGTGACACACCACCAACTTCCCAACTCAAGGCTGTTACTGAGGCTTACTATACAGAAAGACTCAATAACTAAACTTGGCCAACCCGGGACTCGAACCCAGGACCTCCGGATGTGCAATCGTACATGCTATCCACTACACCACCGAGGCAGCTATAGATGATGTGAACTGTAAAGGGTAATAAAGTAAAGTAAAAACGTGGTTCAATCAAACGGAAAGGGCACTGTTCCTTCATAACGGGCTATGAGAATCACCCTGTCAATTTTTCCCGTGGAAACGTACCGTTGATGCTTAGACAGGAAATCGATGCAATGCGATTGTTAGTAATTGTAGAATGTACGTTAGAGCCTTAAATAAGAAATAATAGGTGCTTCAATTGTTCGACTTATTTTTAGTCTTGCAAGTCTTATGAAAAGAAATGTTTACATGTTTAGTTATAAGTTTAACTTCTAAAACCTTAAAATGTGGTAAAATAATAATGTTAACGTATATATTTCGCTTAAGTCATTCAATTGTCGACTTAAAACTTGTTATTTAAATATTTCACGAGGTAAAACTTTACCTACTTAGTAACTCTAATGTTATTCTAAATGCCTTTCTTGATTGATGGATAAGTTTAAAATATAAACTATAGTATTTCTACTGCTATTAAAAGTATATTTTTTTTATGGGACAAAGGGGGCAAACGGGCAGGAGGCTCACCTGATGTTAAGTGATCACCTCCGCCCATGGACATCTGCAACACCACAGGGCTTGCAGATGCGTTGCCGGCCTTTCAGGAAAGGGAGGGAGGAGGAAGAAGGACGGGAGGAAGGATAGGGAGTGGGCCTCTCGGACTCTCACTTACCGGACGAAACGCGACAGCATAGCTGCCACTTCACGCCGGTCTCCTGTGAGAGAGTGGTACTATACGGGGCGTGCCGGCCCATTCGGCTGCTACCCGAAGGTAACAAGCATGGCACTACCACTTCAAAACTTAAAGTGTTAGCCTTCATAAATAATATATTTTAGAAGTCTGAGACAAATACTGCCTACAAAACTTCATAGAAATCAAATTTGCCGTTATCAAAAAACCTTTCAACAAGCATAATTCACAATGATTACGCAAGTGAGATTTAACAAGACCTCCGCCACCTACAACGTTAATTAAGAACTCCTTTGAGGATCCAGCGTCATTAAATACATTTATCTTTCAAGCAATATATTTGTAAGATTGCATGATAGTTGATAGGCGATAGAAGTAATTACATCCTGTTTTACAATACCACCGTGTTCTTGGTATACTTGTGAAATAATTTAATTGTTTACGCAATGTAATTAAGGTAATACTAATAACTGTAGCTGTATACGAGGAAATTGATAGTCTTGCACCGGAACGTATCAGTTAAGGAAAATTAAGGTTATTTTGTGATAAAACTAGGAATTACTTTGATTGTTTTATAAATATTTAAGCATAGATTATTATACATAATGCACACATTAATTAGTATTAATAACGTGACTTATTAGTAATCATATTGTGTTACCAGTTATAGGTATGTATGTATGTGTTAAGCAGAGTGATATTAACTACCTTTTTTTAACATAACAATGAACATTCTAATTCTATTACAAATCACTAAATAATGACACTTACTTGCATATTGCAATTTTTACTTTGTGTCTAAATGTACACTAAAATTTTTCAAGATATTATTTTTTTCTTAAAATTCGTATATAAATTTGCCATCAACCATAAACCATAAATTTACCGTAAACCATTTTTGCGCCGAACCACTCATTAACAAAAAAAAATGAGTCCATTTCCGAGGATATTCATAATAGATACACTCGAGAATGCCTAATCTTCTTAGGATTCAATTTGTTTTTGTAGTAACTACGAGGAGTAAGCGTAGTTAGCGATAAGTCTGGGCAAAACCGATTCACTTTAATAATAAAAATTAAAAATAGGTACTCATTATTTTTTATAAATACCGAAGTACAAAAATAAACACTATATTAGTCATATTATATAATTTTACTATACTCTATACTCTATAGTGTATATGTAATAAATATTTTCATATACATACGTTAATTGGTAGACACCATTAGGAAGTGTTGAAGAGATGTAATAAAAGCAATAAAAATATATGGACGTATCTCAACCTAATATTAATTTATGATCATTGTAGAGTTGGTAAATATGAGAAAAATCAATAAATATCCTTTATTATTAGGGTTGCCGTTTTGCAACAGAGGATGCTACTGAATAAAAAATACATTCATACTCGTATACTCGTATTTAACTTTTTTAATTTGTATTCATAATAGCATAAAAATCATATAAATGGCAACATTTTGATTATATTTTAAAAGCCATTTAAAGTATCATAAAGTTAATAATTATGCGTAAGAAAGTCGTTTGAATTTAAGATTTTATTCAACACTGATGTAGAATAACATTTCATTGTCACTGTTAAATACTCATATACACAGATAGCAGCCCTGTTTGATTGAATCTTTATCCATAGATCGACGCCCTCGCAATTACGCTGCGGCTACGGCTTTTTTATTAGAGGATTAATAATGGCTGGCTGCAGCGGAGATAAAAAAACCGCGAACAGCTTCATGACTCGTGTTTTAAGATATTACGAGTTACATATTATGTTCGAATTAGTTTTAAAATTTCTCTTGTTTATATTTAAAGGGCAGTGGTAGCCCAGCGGTAACGCGTTGCTTGTATAACCGAGTGATGCGGGTTCAAATCCGGGTCTCGCACCTCTGATATTTTCATGTGCGAATCATTTCTATCATGATTACCACTTGTCTTACGGTGAAGGAAAACATCGTGAGGAAACCTGCATGTCTGAGAAAACCTAGCAAGTTTTCGTAAGACATGTGAAGTCCGCCAACACGCACTGGGCCAGCGCGGTGGACTATGGCCTGATCCCCCTCGTACTGAGGGAGGCCCGTGCCCAGCAGTGGGACGTTAAAAAGGGCTGATGATGATGATGATGATGATATTTAAATATCATCATAAATAAAAAAAGATGTTCAAATTATTACATAATCTATATATATAATAAAATTCTGAGTCGGGTCTGTAGACCTACATTACATATTTTTGGGAAAATCTTATTGATATAATTATTATTATCAAGACAAGCCGAATCTATGGTTTTTAGAATTTGTTTGTTTGTCTGTCTGTGACGTCATCACGAGACAACCACAGGAGATATTTTGATGACGATAACTGGTTATCTAGGTAAACATATAAGATACTCTTTACCGTAAAAAATATATCATTTCTGAAAAATCTGTACTAACCGTCAAAACTTATCTAGGCCCGAGCGACCCGAGAGCAGCGAGGAAGACTCATTAATATGCTATATTATATTACGTTTGTAAGTATACACTATAATCTTTAGTTTCTTTTTTCATAAGTGAGTAAATCTTTTAATCTCAATCTAAATCATATCTTCATATCATCATAAATTTACAACGCAATACATTTTTTGTCAGTTGTTTCGAGTTTCAGTGGTGATTTTTTGTGGTAAATTATAGTGGAATTATATTGGTTTAGCTTTCCGTTTTATGCGATGTTTATGCGTCGTACCTTTAATAAAAATTAACAAACGAGCGAAGCCACAGGTAGTAGCTAGTTAATAACCTTATTTTGATAACTTGGTAAAACGTATAATTGCACATCCCACTATCACTTCCTTAAATCTCGTGAAAGTAAAAAGTAAAACTTTTAATACCTGTTTAACGCTTTACGTTTGCAACGTGCAAAATACAAGTACTTTGCTTAATGCAATTGATCTCGTCAAAATTTTATGTTAATGTTTAAATGTACCTACTACCTACATATTACAAGATATAATTTATAGAAATGCTAAGGCTGCTAACACTTTTTTAACGTTGGGAATTGCATTTAAGCATACCACCTACATACATACATACATACATACATACATACATACATACATACATACATACATACATACATACATACATACATACGTACATACATACATACATACATACATGGGTTATCGCAGCTAGCTTGCGCCAGTACTACCCACTAAAACTTAACGTAACCTCCTCTATATTAATGGGATAAGTGGACCTGGAGCAAGCCAAAACTTAAATTAAACAGCAACCATCCTAAAAAGAAGTACAAAAATATTCCATCTATACTCTAATACTACCAAATTCTAATATCTCACGAAATAAAAGCATACATGATACAATACATAAAGTTACATCACGATAGAACAAGTCATATTCAAAGCCGTTTAAGGCTTGAGTACCGTAAGCGGATTGACAAAGAGTCGAACGTCTGACCGTCGCGTCGTGACTCATCCGCCCGTACAGATTATCTAAAAGCGCTGAACTTCAAGACTTATGGTACTGGGAAAATTAAAGAAATATTTTTTTATATTTTTAATCTTTAATGAAAGATTATAAAAATGTATTTAATGATATTTCATAGCAAAGTCCCTTTACTCCTTTCTATTCGCATTACTAAATAAGCAAGTGACTTGATGACATTTTTTTGTCTATGATTATACCTAAGTAAGTTTTTATACCTAAGCAATTACGAAATAAAAACATTTAATATTCAATGATTTAAAAAAAATTAAAATCTGAAAATGTATTGGACAAATAAGTACTTATTTTTCTATTTATTGCGTAATACATATATCTATTAAAAATCTTAATGAAAACCGATAATTCTGTATGGCAAAGTGGAATGTGCTAACGTACAAAATCTAGCTATGAATATTTAGATACAATCATCATCCGATCTTATATCCGTGGCACAAACCATTCCTCTTTTATATTTCTAACAATGGTTTTTGAACTCTGCAACGAATTTAGGAATCATTATCGTTAAGCTACACTACCTTAACCAAAGCTTTTTTCAACTTACCAATAACATTTTCAAGGTTTCGAGAACTACTACCTATATACATTCTCAGGTACAATCCAAAAGCTATGGGTTATCTATTCTGAGATTATTAAGAAAGCCTTCCTGAAGCAAGTATATTACTTTTTGCGGAAAACTACTAGGGTGCTTAAATCAGGTAAGAAGATTAAATATAGTGAACCGATTATATGTCAATAGGTTCACTATTATTACTTTATTACATCTATCTAAAAATAAACCATTTTATTTTTCCTTTGTCCTCCTGATCGTAATCAACCATGGTAGCCAATTACACTAATCATAATTCATTGACATTCATTTATTCAGAACAAATATGCATGCAGACGCAAGTGCACACTCATTCCTTTATAAGCTGATAAACTTATACTAGGTCCCAAATTCAAACCCTGATGCTAGCGCATCTAGACTCAAACCATTACAAAATATTAAATACATCAAAAATATAAAATATTTTCACTTCGAATTCCCTTGTCTTTGTATTTTAAATTAAAAGATATCTAAAATAGTTATATTGGTTCGACATTTTTTGAAATTTCTGGAACAGTCCAATTTAGGAGAGGACGTGATCTATAAATATTGTACCGTTCTCAGAAACAAGCGGTCACGTTCAAAAGTCCGCTTGAATTTCTAACTCTTAGTTGTTTCGTTTGGAACCGTGACCTGTTCAAACTTGGCATTTGATATTCATGTGGTAACTCTATAGCACGAGCTAAATAAGGAAGATATTAAAAGAATACCACGAGACATATAAGGAAATAGTTTGAAAAACCGACGACCCTCTGGCGCTGTGGTACTGAGGCTGCAGTGCCAAAAAATATTATCATTGTACTAAGGTTCAACATCAAAAATCCACTTTACCTATACTTTTTGGCTTTTTTAATTATTTAATTGTATACTGTGAGAAGATTAACTTCTAAAGATGCATATAAGTTGGCCTTTAACACATTTCTGTAGTAGAGCGTAAAATACAAAAAAAATATACAAAATATGGTGTTGTTATGTCAAACATTTATTTGATTCTATTAACAAATTAATAATTTACATTTTGTTTTCGTTACTATGAAACTGTAGATCAATGATGTAACAGTTACGAATATATCTGACTAGCAAACTCAGCCCGCTTCGCTGGGCGTAAGATTAAATAAATTAAACTGTTCTTATAATGTTCTAATAAAATAAAAGTAGTCTAAGTTACTCCTTATTACATAGGTGCCTGCGAGAGAAAGTCCCGCCAAAATCGGTCCAGCCGTTTCAGAGATTATCCGGAACAGACAGACAGACAAAAATTTTAAAAATTAATTTTTGGATGTAACTACCGTATAAATATACTTTCATATGCATTTTGTGAAATGCTGTTAATATGAAATTAAAAACAGACACATCAATTGATTGAACTTGTAGAGCGATTTCACTAATTCAACCATAACTTACGTTTACGACGTTATATGAACCTAAAGTGAAAGGACGGCCTCAAAGGATTCACTAATGCCTAAAACACGAACGCTTAAGACCTTTTATGTAGAGCGGATGTTAAAATAAGTGCACAAAGACTCTATCCTCAGATATGTCGCCGGACAGCAAAATGGGCGGCCAATGGCCATTCAATGGTTTGTTTTTGTCATCATAATGACATTTAGTTTTTATCGATCTCGGATTAGGCACAAGCATTAGCGTAAAACGTCAATAAAATTAATGTGTAGCAAACGTGTTTAAAAAATATATGATCGTTTTAAACGATTAATTGATTGATTTTTAATACTTTGGATGTTCATAATTTTTTTAACTTTAATTTTATAGATTCTTATTAAGTTTTTGTAACATTTGTCAAAAACTTTATAAGTAGGACAAGAACTTAAATACAGTATTGTAACACCTACAAAAAGTGTTTTTAGTTTTTTAGGTCCAATTAATTTTACATATTGTGATTATTACAAAATAATTTAAACGGATATACTTAACTAAAACAAAGTTTCCTTAACAAATTGAAATACACGAAATACTAAAGTCGAGGTCAAGCATATAAATGTCTGAATATATTCTTTGTTAGAGTAAAAGCTAAAACATGTCGTAAACGTTGTGAAAAAACAACAATATAAATATTTTAAAACTCACATATTGTAGCACATTAACTATGTAGGTAAAAGCTTTTTAGTTGGAATTGTTCCTTAATTGTCATAGCCAAACCCTGTAGGTACCTAATGGTGACATTTCGTTTGTAAACATATTGTGGTGATGGACATTTTTATATTTATTTCATAAAAAGGAATTTTTTTGTTGGAAATCAAAGGATATATACTTACAACAAGGAATATAATATACACGTATCAATAATATATTATCCTTCATGTGATTATATATTGGGTAATACGAATAAGGCGAAATT
Source organism: Boloria euphrosyne (assembly GCA_951802675.2). Lineage (NCBI taxonomy): Eukaryota > Metazoa > Arthropoda > Insecta > Lepidoptera > Nymphalidae > Boloria > Boloria euphrosyne. Next base: position 3,267,726 of record OX637879.1, on the reverse strand, counting down.
ATGTCATATGAGTTATAAATTAAAAATAAATTAAGATTCGGAAGTCTTCAGAAAGTACTCGTAGGACATACGAAAACACCCGCGGGAGCTCTCACTTAATGAAAGTTCTATAATCTTTTACATGAAAATAGTCCGTTCAGGTCGCTCATCTTGAAGTCTATTAGAAGTTTAAGGGTAGCAAGGGACGTTCAAGAAACTTATGAATAACACTCTATTACTAGAGTGAAAATATCACTTCTAGTAAAATAAACAAATATTTTTGCTTTGGAATATATTAAATAATATACGGATACATTTTAGAATAACTTTATTTCAAGCTATCTATGCAGTGTGTGTAGTGTTTGTAATGTAGTGTGGACAATGGCGGATAATTACAAGCTCGCGCGTGGGCGACCGACTCGGACGCCAAGATATCGCAGGATCTTACCTCACTAATAAGTCATGCATTTTATATTACTTTTGTTTTTTTCTTATTTATTTTCCTAAAGTGGAATCGTAGTATGCTATAATGAAACAATGAATAAATTATCCATCATTGCTTAAGTTTTTAATGACTTTTAAAACATTAACAATATTTGCTTTCAGCATAAGAATTAAGAATATGCAGACTTCGAAATCACCATTCCCCCCTCACATTTATCGAAATTTTGATTCTAATAAAAACATATATTATGTATGTCAATGAACTTTAAAAAACTATTGAAAATACTCTGACACAAGAGTGTTTCTAATTAAGTATCATATTAAGTCTATATGAAATAAGTAATATAATAATTGTAGCTTTAATAAGCAATAACAATTACTTATATTCTTTAACAACAGTATAAATAATGTAAAATTTCTGTGATAGGTAATAAACGTGTTGTAATATGATACGTCGCATTTTGCAAGAAGCTAATGCAAAATACTTAGGTAGGTGCCTATAATAGTAAATTGATTGTTAAAAAGTAAATAAGACTATAAAAGATCTTTTATATACATAGTTTGTATTTCATTGTCTTCATTAAATAAGCTTATTTACTCCATTTAGCGTTTCAAAAGACACAAAACGATTACTAAATTAGGATTGGGAAGTCTTAAGAAAATAAATATTTAGCTTTTACTAACTCTGTTTTAATAGATATTAATGGTGTCCATCTGCTGCATTATTTGTAGACTTCACTCGAGGAAATGGACAATGCGATAGTATACCCAATTTTTTTGTTCGGAACTCAAATACATCTATGTAGATACTTGCCAACTTTAAAAGCGATGAGTCGAATGGTACAGACGTTGTTGTACTGCAATTATAGATTTCGTCTAGCGGCGAGGGGTACCGAAGTATACGCATTACGCATTTTATGCATGGGCCATAGCATCCTTCCTTACCCAAGTTAAAACACAATGTTTCAAACTAAGTTTTTGATAGATATTTTGTAAGATAGTTTTATAATTAAAATAGATAATAGTACTATAATAATTATTTAGGTTTATGACTTCACTATTTTACGTAATAAGTTTTAACAACAATAACAGTATTTACAAATATAATCCTTATTTGGAAAACTAAAGTGATATAAATATGTTGAATTATACATCGACATGCAATCCGTTAGGCAATTTAAATATACGGCGCACTACTTACATAATAGTATGCAATGGGACGATATAAATCAATAAATACACACTGATTTACATATCCTGTACTCAATTTCTTATTTTGAATGCATATTTTTTTATATTATTATGGATATAAAAGTCAAACATTTTATTTTGAGCTTCCTTATTTGGTATTTCTTATAGAAATGTCCACATTTAAATATTTATGTCTTTACACAGCAGTATATTCTAAATGTGGTTACATCAGTCAAGCAAGGATAAGCATAGGTAATATTTTGCAGTACCAAAAACTACATCATATTAACACAGATCCAAGTTTTTCAGGCAAGTTTTTCATGAAATTTCTTTATCGAGAATGCATATAACTTATAAACTGGTACTCTTTGGTCCATAATAATCTTTACGCAAGCATCACGTCGATTCGTCACTGTGGGGAAAGTAAACCTAGAAACTCATAACATATATATTTATTAAGGACTATCTGACCCAACTAACGCTGTTATGTTGCAATACAGCTGTAAAAAAGCCATTTCAGTTTTCCCGAACTTCCTTTAATCGAACTTTAGTGACAAGCCAGATTCATTCATGCGGTTACCTCAGAACATTCTTTATTAAGGTAGTTTTTTTTAATAAAATATATTTAGTGAATAGGTTAGATCATATTTCTACTCGAACTTGGCCGGTTTATTCTTTTACTTTAACTAGCCTATATGGCTAGTTTTAACTAAACATTTACCTTAAAACAAAAAATACTTCGAATATGTTAAACACAGCGGTAGATGTAACATTGTGTAAAGAAATAGTCGTTTTATTTGAACCAACATTCAACCAGTTTGTATGGACGCTCCTATCTAGGTCTGTCCTTGGACAACACGTGTGACTGCTTGACTAGCTCGCCCTTCGACTGACGTACAATGGAGAGAAAGAGGCATTCGCTTTTATTTATTAGACATAACGTTAAAAGAACTACGAGAAATTGATTTGTAGAATAAGTTTACCATAAAACTATTTGTAGGGTACCTATATATATATATATATATATATATATATATATATATATATATATATATATATATATATATATATATATGTATTTATATTACTTCAATTTTGCAACTTTTTCTTGATTTAAAAATTTGGCAGAATTTTGTGTAGTGTTGTAGTCATATACAATAATACCTACTTATGAAACGCATAGACAAACGAAAAAAACCATTAGTAATTACAAAATACAAAGATCGTTTTGATTTTAAATTAAAGAAGAATTACTATAATTTGTAGAAGAAATAGTAAAAAAAGAAATGATATCTAAAGACGATAAAAATGTTTATTATAAAGAAAGCACTTTAGCTAAACCAACCAAATTTCTTGACTTCTACTGACCTAGAAGCCAAATTACTACACATAAAATCTAATTAACTAATTATAATATTTAGGTCTAAGTCATAAAATACTCAAATCACTAATAGGCTAAAGAGAGAAGCTTTTAATCCTTTCTGAAGCAATAAATCCGTTGAACTCGAGTAAATCATCTTGTTTTATGACGACTTTTCGCTCTCAACTAAAAAAGACGAGCTTATTTCTTTAACGGTTCTTTTATAGATTTAACGCTAGTGCAAAGCTCAATTAAATCGTCAACATTTAAGCTTCGAAGTAGGTGCATCATTAGTTTTATAAATTCAATACTAACTTTTCTAGCATACAATTATATTGAATCGAGTTCATCGATTTGTTAAGGTACTTCACGTTACAGGTACTTGTTTATTTTCTCTATCAGACAGTAATGTATTACATACTTTCACACAGCTTTCGGTGTACTTCATCCGTTTAACACATGCTAGAGCTTTGAACTGCTGCATAAACTTAGATCTTATCTAAGCCGGCTGTCTGAACAAATAAATATTTATTGCTACTACTAATCGACTTGGCAAAGATATATTAAGCTAATTATTAAAATATTTTTTTCTTACATAAATATCGATTTATTTAATATCGAAAAGGTTATGTGAAAAATCTTAGTAAATATGAATTAAATACGTTACAAAATAACTTTTATTTGCAGTGTAAACAAACTTACCTTATCACAGGCGATAAAATAGATATTTTGGCTAACCGGCACCAACAGTTCCAGAACTTCACTGACAATCACAATGTATCACACATTCAGTTTAAAAGTTATTTTGACGATAAGCCGCTTATTTAGAGACAAACCGGCGTAGCTCGTTCGAGGCACCGCGTGCATTTCAATGGATGAAAGTGTAAACTTTGGTTTTTGTATAGCGCCTTCTCCTTCTTGCGCGTGCGCACGACAAGGACGCAACATCCGTCTACCATGGAGTTCCGATTTGAAGTGGCGACTTCGCCCACTATTTATTGTTATTCTATTTTATTCGTTAAATTTCGAAATCAAAAATTAATTTTAATAAAATATTCTATTAGAATTTCTCTTGTAACAATCTATAAAATAAATAATATTATAGAGAAAATACGGTAAAATAGAAATTTATATTTTATTATTCATGAAATGAATTATTTTAATTACTTTCTTTTAAGATGAATAATATAATATGAACGTGTCAGGGTATTACATAAGGAAAATAAAAAAAATAGAATTTTGGTTTGTTTAATTTTATTATCTTCCCACAGGTGGCAAGAACCAGAGTAGTGAGCACAACCTAACGTAACGAAAATGGTAACTATTTTTCAGGGATAACCACTTCTAGTTAATCGAGATAACGGTTACATCTATTAATTTCCAATTTATGTATTCAATATCTATACTAAAACTACGAATTATTTATAACGAAAACTGTGCCATTGCTTTCGGGTGATCTGATATATGCAACAGCCTATACTCTGCGATGTTTGCAATTTGGCACAAAATAATAAGAATGTGAAATCCCTTGAGTACTGCTACTACCCCGGCTTACAAGATATTTTTTCTAATTACAGATTTTCCAAAAGAAAGATACATTGATATGAACTGTAACAAATATGCACGTAACCAAGGCCACGTCGGCGATCGGTTACAAGCCGACTTGTCGCTTGAGAAGAGAGCATACATTTAAAACTTTTGAATTATCTACATGCAATATTTATATTATTATTTTTTTTTGTTATTTTTGATCATTTTAATCGTGTGCTAATTAGCGACGTGTCCGAAAATTACGAATAGAAAAATTCACTGCTCTCATCTCAATTGAATACAAAATCAATTATTCGCTGATGTGGAAATTTTACAAATCGAATTATTTATTTATATTGAAGAGAAGCTCAACCACCACTTACTGTTACATCGTGGCTTATATAAATGGGGACTTAAAATATCGCCTCCAATCGAATACATTTTTCCCATCCCTAAACAACGAATTAATAGAACTAATTTATTGAACAATCACGAACGCCCAATGTCTTTAGCGATCCGAATAGTTCATATTTTACCAAAATGGCTGCCATGATTGTGCAAATAATTAGTACTAAAAATACAAGTACACTTCATAGAAATCTAACTACAAACTTAGAGGCGATCAATATCTTTAATAAAACTTTTGTTATTTAGAGAATTTTAATTAACAATAGTTTTACTAAGGATATAATGAGAGCTTGTAAAAACCTGATTGTCTCGTCCCCTTGGGTCGTTACAAGCTCGTATGTGCGAGCAACACTAGCGTTGCCGAACATATTGTCCAGATCTCACGGACAGTACACGATCAAGTGCATAGGCACATTATATTAGATTAATATCTAATCGAACATAATATTATATGCGAACTTGACTAATTATTACAAGTTTTCTTTTTTTTTTGGATTTTCTGATTTTTCCATGTATCCTTTAGTTAATGGAATAAGTACAATACAATATGAACTATGACTGAACAGAATGAAAACTGCGATGAAATAACATAACAGAATACAAAATAATGAAATGAATTAATTACTTTGATGAGATTAAAAATACCGACCTTGCTAATAGTTCTGCTGTAGATGTACAAACAAGGTTGCCGTGCCAGAAACATAACACAATTGATGAATAAAACTATTAGTGATATCTTATTTAATGTTAACCTACATTGAAAAGATTGCAAAGAAAACTTCATATAAAGGCATAAATTTTACAATATTTTTATATAAAATCTTCTTTGCAAATCATAAAACATTATATTCCCGACACGACAAGCGAAATAAAACAATATAACAATACATTTATATTGAACTGAAAATGCTTAAAGGTTAATTTCACGATATATTAAATATATACAATAGCAATACCAATGCAAATTCTGCAATGACATTTATTTTTTTATTCTTTTTTTTTTAATTTTCAGTTATTACAAACAGAAGTAAATCACACTACAGAAATAATATGTAAATATAATATATATATAAACACGACAAAAATAGCAAAGTTTTGAAAATACATGACAATGTAACTAGGGAAGGCATAAATGAAAATAAATAAAATGATAATATAGAATTAGAATCCCATCCAAGAGAAGCAATGTTGCCTGCTCATAAAATAAAAGCGAAATATGACAACAATCTAAGCACGGTGATAATACGCTGGGATACCATTTAACAAAAAATGATTATATAAAATATAAGATACATTTCTGATGCTTTACATAAACTATATATTAACAGTTACACCTATATGAACTGTCATCATTCATATTTGGAGCTGTAAATTATATTACATTTTTGCTATACCCCCAATATTCTTTAAAATCACTTCATATATGCAAAATAAATTGAAAACCAAATACATTCTAGCATTAAATAAAATAATTTATAAGTATATTCCATGAAGTCCTTTTGCTAATAGTGAAAAAAAAAACATATTAAGCTGCATAATTCATTACAATAATAAAATTTTGCTTTAGCCACAGATAAAACATGAAAATAAAATGAATTAAAGAATACTAAGGCTATAGCTGATATAACTATCAAAGACCATACAAACCACCTGCACATAACGCACTATGGGTAATTCCCCTAAACATTGTCCAACATCATAGAAAACTTTACACTTTACTACTATAGCAGTCGAGTTTCGTACCCTCTGCCATTTAAATACGCGGCTATTCAATAAAATCGCCGCCAATAAACTTAAGACTGGACAAACCATTAAAACAAACCGTCATTAACATTCTAATAACGAATACTAATATATGTATTTAGCATCGAGATACCAATTTTCTGATAGAATCGATATCCGACATAATCGATTATCGATTCTACCGGAACCGATCAAGACCTTTTCTCCTCCCAAATCAATGCCTCCCAAAATTTTTCGTAACGGAAAACAATTTTTTTCTACCATATAACTTTTGAATGAAATTTTGATAGCCAGAATATAACGAAAAAAAATATACTAACAAAAATAAAATACTTGTTAACTAGTTTTTATCTTAACAAATCGTTTAAACAACTTGGGACGATATTATTGTAAGAATTATATTAGAATCGTCCTAAATGCTAAGTAGAATGCTGCCGCTTGATGCGTAATTATTCATGACAGATACAACTCATATACATATAAAGTGGCCTAAAAGTAGTAATATATAATATACAGTTAACAATAAATATCATTGTAAAAAAAATCGTTATATGAATTTCAATTTGAAAAAATCTCATAAGCCGCAGCACTCCACCAAACATTCCTATATCAATATAAAATCGCTAAAAAGAAAACATTGAACTAAAATTATTATCGTTTAATTATACCCCCCTCCAACTCCTACATATCGATATGTTAGCACTTATATAGCCTTTTTGTACCTCGACCATTCCATGCAGTTAAAGAGTTTTATTTAAATTATTACTACATATTGCTAGTTCAATACCCAAAGGCAAGGGTAGAATCGGTTTTTATTTGCGATTTTACATTGAGCCCGTTCTCCTGATCCAAGTCGGTTTCGATGGTAACAGAAGAACGGACATTATATTTAATAAGACAGGCCATATATAAATAGAAGAACGTGATATAATCGTCGTTCAGTCGAACAAGTAATCAATAGAGGCCACCTTGACACGATATTCACGTATTAAAATTGTGGTATCATAATTAATAGCGCATAAATCCATGTTTCCTGTACAGGTAATTGAAGTCGAATATATGCTACAATATCGGTGTGCGGTAATATCGTGCCAAAACGGCCTCTATCGATTCGCCTAACACTTACGTTTAGATTGTTTTTATTGCACCCGATGTAAAGCGAATCCGAAGCGAAACTACCATCCGCTACCGAATAATTCATGTCGGTCGTAAATACCTAGAGCATTCCCGGAGGAAAATTGTCAGCGGGGGCGAAGTTGAATCGAAACTATTAAAAACGGACAAGGCACTACAGGTACGAAATATTCGCCTAAAACATTAGACAAACGTCAATGGAGGATCAGTCAAACGTTACGCCGACGCGACGATGCTGGCGTTCGGGACAATTCCAACGGAAATCATGAAGCACAAAGGAGGCGAGACGGATACGACCGACAGAGGGCGGGCTCAGCGCGTGAGCGGGCGGTCCAGCGCCGCGCCGCAGCAGTGCAGGAAGCGCGCGTGCGGGTGCGGGCACGCGGCGGCGCAGCGCAGCGCCGCGCTGTGGCGGCGCTTGCGGTCCGCCGCGTCGCCTCCCCCCGCGCCCGCCGCGCCGCCCCCCGCGCCCGCCGCCAGGCTGATGTCGCGCAGCAGTTCGTCCCACTCGCGCGACAGCTCGTCCGCCGCCAGCGCGGTGACGGCGGGCGCGACGGGCGCGAGCGCACCGCACGAGCACGCGTGCGTCGAGCTCCAAATACTGTCTATCGCGCTAGGCCGCATCTTCTTGGCGGAGCCGCCGCACTCGTCGCACTCCCAGGCGGCGGCGGCGGGCGCGGCGGTCTGCACGGCCGCGTCGCACTGGCGCACGGGGAAGCGCAGCCGGAAGGCGGGGTCGTCGAGGTCGGGGCAGCGCTGCGCCGCCGTCAGGTTGAGGCGGTTGTAGTCGATGGTGTGCGCCTCGCGGTACTCGAGGTAGCGCTCGCGCGAGCCCTCCAGGTAGAGGCCGCCCGACTCGCTGCGGTGGAAAGGCGCGGGGTCGAGGTCGCCGCGGATGTCGAACGTGTCGCCGTCGGCGTAGCGCGGCGGCTCGGCGTCCTCGCGCCGGATGGGGCGGAAGTGCGTGCGCGCCGCCGTCAGCAGGTCCTCGCGCTCGGCCGCGGGGGGCCCGGCGGGGGGCGCGGCGAGCTGCAAGAGGGGCCCGGCGGGGGGCGCGCGGTGGCGCCGCGGCGGAACCTCCGCGAACCCGCTGGCGTCGCGGCTGTGGTTAATGGCGGTGTAGGAGCGCATCGTCTTGGCGACGCAGGAGAGCGCGTCGTACAGCTCTTCGCCCTCGTACAGCGCGAAGGACTCTATCTCACGCGGACATGGAGGATCATCGATATTGAGGGGGCGCAGTCGATCGTGGAGACCTTCCGCGATGTTGTTCGGGGACTCGGCCGCCACTTCCGGTGCCTCGGTGGCTTCAGTGGACCAGATGCTTTCGGTGAGAGAGATCATGCTGCACTTTTCGGCGGACGGATCGGCGAAAAGATGGTCCGAGGGAGACGAAAGTAAGTCTTGGAAATCGATCGGTAAATCTTGATATTCATCATCAGGAGTGTTCTGATCCTTGGACCATAGAGCCTCAATGCTCCGATCAAATTTAGCCTCGAATTTTGCATATAACTCCTCCTCCATGGGTGATCTTACTCTAGGGTTTAAATCTTCTGTAATGACCCACTCGGCTTCCAAGTCGAGGCTGTCATCCCAATTTGGCACCATATTGTCCTGCAATCTGAACCTGGCCTGCGTGATCTCTTTGATCTCGTCCGTCATAGTGTTTTCACAGGTACCATAACCCTCGTCCAATGCGATGGCTCTTATGAATTCCTTGACCGGATCCTGGGTCTCCATATCCCAAACACCCTCATGAGTCATCCACTCCGGCAAGTTTTCTTTGCACTCGAAGGACCTGCTATAACTGTTGTAGCGCTTTCTATTTTTCTTCTGCCCGTGGTATGAGCTGCGACGCTCTTTGCCTGAACAAAATTTTTTATTTTTGGAATTCCAATCTTTTGGCATTGACAGTTCACTTTGCATCTTGACCTTTGTATCTGATTTTCGACACCAGGCCGGCGGTGGCAAATAGTACTGCAATGGCGACTCCTTCCCTTTCTTTAGAGCCGGAAATGCAGCGTAATATCGTCGCACAGCCTCTGTTTGTTCAAAAGAACACGTGGGCATGCCTATTATTGACGCGCTTTCTTGATCTTTAATATCTTGAAGTCTTGTGCACAGCTGATCAACAACGTTGTCCAGATTAGACTCCTGTAAGTAAAAAAGAAAAAATGCAATAAACTTATATTTATTACGATAATTATAATCATAATGCAACATACAAACAGGTAAATATACAAAACAACATGAAAAATGAACACCAAATGGATGATCAGTCTACAGCTACATGGTTCATGACACAATTTCAATGGAAGACTATATAATGGGTACAATCAATATGCAAATAAATTATAATTATAGGCAGCAACAATTGTACAAAAAGAGGAAGTATGCAAAAGAAGGGGAATGAAAAATACTTGTGCACTTCAAAGGCAACATATTATTATGTCAGGGAAATTAAAGAAATCAAATAGAAAACAAACTCAATTATGTTACCAATGAAGTCAACTGTGCTATTTCATAATATAGAACCGACCTTTTTGCAACTCTTTAGAGTGTTATAAGTCTTCATTTTAACATTTCCACGGTAACGGTCCCTTTCCTGAACAATTGGGCACTGCATATCTTCTTCAGAGCAGACAAAATAATAAATTAGTTGTAGTTTTTATGCATTATTTGATAAATGTAATTAACAATGGTCTCTTAATGATTTTAAACTTGTCATTAGAAACTAACTAGCAGTGCCGTCTAATCATCTTTTAACTAATTACCTAATAACATAGTAATAACCTTTACTTATTATTATTATTGCTGCATCATTGCTTGGCATTTTTGACTTTTTATTCAAATTAAGGGTACCTATTGTTCATACCAACATTTATCACAATTTCTTGACTTAAATGTTTCTAACAAACAAATAAAATATTGTTTTTATGTAAAAAAACAATATATTTTTTATATTTTTATTGTATATTAAATATTGATTTAATGTTTTCAATCTCAACATTCCCATCTACACTACCAACTGCAATACTGCAAAATACAAATTTGTAAATAGCTAACTTTAATGTATTTTTTTTACCTAAACAAAGTTAAACTAAAATTATAATATAAAAGCTCCTTAGATTCACTCCTTAAGTCCTTAGAGGATATTTCAGGAGTGCACAAAGCTAGACAGTACTCCCACATTAACTCATGTTCAAATAGATTAACCTACTGTCTATAAAGGTACCTACACAACAAGAGCTACAAGCATTAATGATGTAGTAAAATTTAACATAATATACGAAATGTAAGTACATATAGCTCAGATAGTGTGGATTTGAATTGGCCAAAAATGTACAAAAGGATAGAAATTTCATAAAAATAATTAGGTATTTGTGCACATTTATCATAGAATAAAAACAATATTCATGCAAATTTCAGCCTCAGATTATGCCTGATAAACACAGATGATGACTGATGACATCTAGAATGTAAAGACAATGAATCTTACCTGTGTAGTGTGTGCAGGTATCAAAAGGAGCGCGGAATTAAATGCAGTTCTCTCGACGTGGCAGGCCAGCAGGCGAAGGCCTGGCTCCCTCTCTTGTGTTTACGCATCCTGTCCGAGATAATATCTGGCGCTATCAAACACTATCATCGTGATCAAAAATCGAGTGTCCATTTTTCATTCGCCGGGGGCCGTGTGTTAAATATCGATCCTCTGGATATCAGCGTACTAATACATCCTTAATTCTTTGGCCTATTCTTTGCTAGTGGTTTGTTTCGGTTTCGATCGGTCTTCGCGTTTAGTAAATTTTGTTCATTGTCACTAGCTGCCGACGAATGACGCACTTAGTGCAACCCCTTACTTCTGCAACACAAAACATTTATATTTAATATGATGTCACGTGTTGTTTTGTTAAAATAATCACTATGACTTGCAAGGACACAAAGAATTTCATGAAACCCATACCCGCCCCGCCGCGCTAAATGGGTCGATGGCGCCAAACAAACGTCACTCAGTCGAGGGTGAAACACACACGCCATGCTTTTCCAAACTCGCGTATCATATACTAACACGCATCAACGAAGAGATAAACGTGCAAAGTCTAAATCTGTAATTGTGTTGACACAATCCCTAAGTACTTACGAGCGAGAAACGATGCGATACAATTTCACAAGAACATGACAGTATTACATGATACATCATACACTTTCACTGAGGTTGCGCGATACACTTCCGCGTCGATCAGATAAAAACTATACTAATATTTTGAAACTTACCCTTAGTAGTTTATATGGGGAAATGAACATGATAGTTTTTACACACACACACCCCACATGAAAAAAAACATGGCAGCCGCAATGAGTGAGAGTCAAAAATCACAATTTGCGCAACGCCGTCAAAAGATCGGAATGACGTCTCTTTATTGACCAATGAAAAGGCTTCGATTTTTAAATTTATCCAACATGGCCGACTACGAACCTGTGATTTCATGAATACATGATTGCCTCTCGTGATTCGTTTAAATGTGTGTCTTGCAAGTGATTGGTGGATGTTAGAAAGCTGAGCCAATCGTATCTAATCATTATGACGTCGATAGTATTTTCGCGCCATATTCAAACCGCCAATTTTTAAATTCGAATTTTTTCCTAAGGCTTTTCGGTTTATCAAGATCGCAAGCAAAACTTGTTTTCAAAAACACACTGACGTTCCAACAACACAGCTATATAATATGAGGTATAAAATTGAATACAAATTGATACATGATCTTGGTATAAAATTATAAATTAGATTTCAATTTATTTATTAGAATATATTTAATAATATTATATACAAAAGAGGGTAAGGATATTCAGAAATAAAACAGACTAATAGTCTTAGGGTATCTGTATTCTCTTAACATTTTACAGCTTGTCAGCACATTTATCCGAACAAAATTTATATTTTACAACACTCTCCGTATAAATATGGATGAAAAACATATTTTTTTCGGGAACAGTTAGGATGTTTACAAAACAAAGTATTGCATTTAATGCAAATGTTCTAAAATCATTTAAAACCTTTCACAATTTTTTTTAATTTCCATTTTTATAGCAAAGTTCGGTAATCTTACCGAATAGACACATTTTGCACAAAGTAACAAGCATACTATGATGTAATATAGAGTACATAATGGTCTACATGGGAAATATTTATACTTATTAGTACATAATAATACTAATAAAGGCTACACTATGTGCTCTCAGACTAAGGAATAATATAGAAAGTAAGTAAATAATTAAATATGAGAATACAAATGTTAATAAAATATTCATTTGTCTGATGTGTAAATAAATGTTAAAAAATAACTGATCGATTTTATTTTATAATAAAGAAAAAAGGTAATATTATACCATCGATCTATTGAGGGAAGAAAGAAAAAACATAAATGCTTATAATATTCTTCTTAATTTACGACTAACCTAATATATAAAAATAGGTCTGAGAATAGGTCGAGATAATTTTGTCACCCTAGGACCTAGGTGATAAGGGTGGCCCGCTCCAGATATTTCATTTTTTATTTTTAGAGCAAATTTTTATTTTTCTCTTTTTTATGATTTGACAAAAACAAACTTATAACCCAAAATTTTCATCCTTCTACGTGAGCGGAGCCGCGGGTAGCTAGTACCTACATATAAATGTCTCTTATGCCTTGTATAAAGTAAATAATCTTTTTGGAACAATCGAAAATAGTACCATTAACAAAAACTACTTATCAGGATCATATAACATATTTCTGACATTGACATAATTTTTTTAAGCGGGCTCCGTCTATATAATTCTTTAGCCTGAGTACTAAAATTAAGTAGGTGTAGCCATAATAAAAAACTTTGCAACATTGAGATGAACAATAATTAATTTGTGCTAATACTTCAAACTAAATAAAAGTAACTTATCGAGCATCGATCACAGAAATGCATAAATAATAACAATAAAACTCTGAACAAACCAAATGAAAAAAAAAGAAAAAAAAACATAAATACGAAGACTAAGTTTGTATGGTGTGGAATTAAAATTTTCATTAGTCTATTTACATAATGAAGTACGAATATAATATAACATGAATTATGTTTAATACAAAAATGCATATTGTCGCAAAGGTAACGCGTTAAAGATTACTCTAATTGTAACTTTAATGCGAGCGATAAAACTTGAATAGGGTACTTGATATTACTATATATATTATTTTTATTTTGACCCCAATAAATGCGCAAACAAAAACATTTTATGTTAAAATTCCTTTTTTCAAGGTTCTAGCCTCAGAAACATCCTCTTCTTGTGTATCCAAAACATTACTATATATATTATTATTATTTTGACCCGCAACAAAAAAAAACGTTTTATGTTAAAATTCCTTTTTTCAAGGTTCTAGCCTCAGAAACATCCTCTTCTTGTGTATCCAAAACACTGAAATGTTTTTCAATATTTTATTATTTTTTTTATATTTTCATATATAATTATTACATAGAGCTAAAATTTTTTCTTTAAGTCAATATACATATATAGATAATAACGAATAATATGTAGACAAGATGTATAAACATATTATTATTACGCATTATACAAATGTTTGTCAAAATAATAAATTAAAAATTAAAAACAATACGATTAATAGCCTTAAATTCCATAGAAATAAATCGAAAGGCATAAAAGCATTTTTCCTTGATATAATGTATTATATTTTAACTGACATGGACTACTTTAGGTAATAATTTTTCAATGAAGCAAAATATAATAATACATTGTTATTATTAATTATCTTACATAAAAAATATTCCATAAATATTAATATTAAAAAAAATATAATAATAATCAAATACCCTATTCAAACACTAAGTAACTCCTTGCAAATTTGCCGTTGCAAACTGGCAGGAAAGCGAACACCTACATAAATGTCACAATGTATTTACATAATATAATTTCTAGAATCTTCATTCTTAATCTATGAGAAAAATGTAATTTCAAAACGATAATATTTGTTAATACGATTATTTCTTTAGATTTCATAAATTTAACTTTTTGTAATTGCATTTAAAATGAACATTTACAGAAATATTATTTGAAGAATTACAAAAGTGAATAATATTTTTTACTACATTCTAAATTCCTAAAGGCTTTACTTATTTATCACATTTAGTCTCAATAAACTAAAAACAAAAAAAAAATAAGTAAATATCAATATTTGACTAACAAAATTTAATTAAAAGCATTTTGTTGTTAAACCACCACCTTAATATCTATATAATATTCTCACGTCTCATTAAAAACAAACTAAGAACATTTAACCATAGATTAAGTTTGAGTTCATTCTAGAAACTTCTCAATAGTTCCTAAAATCTGCTAATTTATTTAATGGCTTTCTGGTCGTTTAGTGTTTGTGTCTTCTGGTTTAGTGATAATGTCTTCACTTTTGGGCATATTTCTTTGTTCTGCAAACTTCTCCACTGCTTTCTTCATCTCCTTAAGCTTCTGGGCTTCTCTGATGAGGTCGTATAAGCTCTGGAATGTACATATAATAAAATTGTAACATAGTCATTATAATAATTATTATTAAAAATGTGGGAGTGACGCCTCACAGTTCCTAATCTCTGTACACACGCTTGGCTCAGTTTGTAGTGGCCCTATCTGCTGCGCCAGAGGTCACGGGTTTGAGTCCCGCTGGAGGCATTCATTTGTTGAACATGGATGTTTGTACTCCAGTCATGGGTGTATAATATAATATTTATAATATGTATGTATTTAATTTGAAATGGGTAGTATAGCAACTATCTGGAACACACACACACACACACACACACACACACACACACACACACACACACACACACACACACACACACACACACACACACACACACGCACGCACGCACGCACGCACGCACGCACATAACCTTTCTGGGGAAAGCTAAAATAGTCTAATTCAGTTAGGAATGCAAGATTATGCGCACTGAACGAAAAGAGGTTCTCCTTGGTTTTTATATTCAAAAACGCAAATTTTCCTAACGATATTAGTGATTAAGAAGGAAGTCAAAATATGATATTATACAAAATAACAGATTCATCGGCGTTATGCGCTTTTAGGAATTTTATCCAGACACTCACTCATCACGAAATATCGAAATCTTCTTAGCGCATTGAGATGAAATTTGGCAGAGAGGTAGTTTATAGTTAGTAGACGCCTGCTAAGAATGGATTTTGCGACAGGGCCGGATTTGGGAGGTCTAAGGGTTCTCGCAAGTTTGTATGAAAGTTCTAAATTTTTGGTGCTGTACCATTTACGATTAAATTTAATAGCTGGTGTTAATACTTTTTACTGCTGGAAAATACCTAATTTTAGACAAATACCAACTAATCTTTATAAACCGGCTCTAAAACATCACATTGTATAATGATATGTGAAATATAAGAATTTATTTTCCGGTTTTTAGAACCCGTTCGGAACCACGGAAAATGCTAGTATGCTATGTCCAATTTGATATATTTTATAATTGAATGAGAGCCAATACCTTGCCATCATGATCACCAGGTTTATCCTGTTCCTTAGTCGCTTTGTCCAAAGCCTTCTGTATTTTGCTTTCCACTTCTAGTATTTCCTCTTTATCCAGTAGCTCGATGAGTTCTGCCACTTGCTTCTCTGAGAGGTTCACATTCTCATTGCCTACAATTTCAAGTATCTGAAATTTAACATAATGGTTTTAGAATATAATTATTTTATAACCTATAATATCTACATATACAATATGTAACATCCAATATTTTCCCATAGTTGATGGGATTATTTGAAATTCAGTCAAACTTACAAGGGTTACGAGACTTTTAAACCAAAATATTTTTTTAGGTTTTTCGTTCGAGTGATAGCTATAGTCGCAAATACGAAAGCGCAGGGAGACAATATGAATTAAAAAAAAAAACGTTATACAAAGCCATATTCAAACTATAAAATCCTATAAACATACTAAATTTCTCTGAGTCAATGATAAAATATGGACAGACAAATCATGACAAAATTATAAAGGTTCCGTAGCGAAAGGTTTAAGACGCGAAATCTTTTTGCTTTTGTTAACGGAACCCTAAAAATGAGTCCAACAAAATACATACACACCTTCAATACATCATCAACTTTCAACTGTCCGTCAAAGTCGTCATCCAGTCTGCCGAGCACATCTTGTATGAGCTTCAACTTAGCCTCATCTGGAACTTTCTGTAGACTCTTAATGGAATGCATCAGTTCATCGATTTGGATCAGTTGTTCCATAGCCTTTTGGGGTTCGGATTTAGTTTGTTCCAGAGTGTTCTTTAGAGCTTTCTCCTTATTTTCGAGTTCTATTAGAACGGAGTCGAGTTTACTTATCATGTTGTTTACTGCGCGGTATAATCTGGAGAAAAAAAAAAACAAAATTAATACCCACTACCCATTTTATTTATATAAATTCAAAATAATATTCGTATGTTTGTCTTTGACTTCCTGAACGCATTGAGCGAAGGAGGGGTAAGTTGTTAGTATATTATCAAAATCTTTATTTTATCCGTTTGTGCGTTTTAACTGTTAGTATGGAAAAGTAAATTACATACACAGTGCCATGATGATTTTATATCTCTTACTTGAGATATTGATTTGATTACTCATACAAACTTTCATCCTATCAAACGACTGACAGTTTTTTATGTCAAATACCATTAGATTACAATAAAAAAAGTTAAAAGAAAAGTGTCGTTTTTACTATTTTCATCGCAATTTTACCGGTTTTTCTCTCTATAAGCACTTTCCTCTTAACGAAAATATAAAAAAATATAGCCGAATTGATGAAGCCGTTCTCTAGTTTTGCGTTTAGCAACAGTTTTGGCGCTTCTTTTTATTAATATAGAAGATAACATAATATTATAAGCTGTGCATTTGTCACAGCTATTTAAGCAATTTGACATCACCAGCATCGTCACCATAACTTTAAAACAATTGACATGTTACACATTTAAAGTATTTGAGACATTTGGTCTAGTGCCAATATAGTGTATGTTACTTGCAAAATTACGAGTAATTATTTTCGTATATTTATCCATGTTCAATCACGTCACAAGTTATAAGTAGCAGAGTTGTGATTTTGATTTCAACCAACATAGAACTTTTTAAATATACGATTACTTACATTATTACATCCATATAATAATCCTTACTAATATTATAAAATAAAGTGAACCGATTTGAATGAAATCTAGTACACAGATAGTAGTAGAGCTTGAGAAAGGACATAGTTACTGCCCTTTTTTTGCATTGAAAAGGGAAAATAGGAGATGAAAGTTTGTATGGAAATAACGTCATTTTTAAAGCTAGAAGCTTGAAATCTATTTTTAGGCTTTTCATTACATATAAATAAGTCATTCAAAGTTTGTAAAAATATTTTACTAAAGGTACCTAGGGATGAACCCAAGCGAAGCAAGGGTGAGTCACTAGTTGATAAATAAATAAATTTAAATCTTAATTAAGATTTAGCATTTGCAAATAAACTTGTTTCTTTTACGAAGAACTGAAATAAATGTTGTGAATTTATTTAAAAAAATGCAAATCTGCCAATTGTCAATTAAATTGAATAAGACTTGTGTAATAATTTCACAGACATATAAGTTATTATATTAATAAAAAAATACTAATTCTTGTTTTACTTTAATGTTGGTAGATTAACATTGTACCAACAGTACAATTGTGTTGAGTTATTAACTGACAAAAAAAGTGCAAATAAATATAGTCCATATATTATGAATATTTCTCATCCATTGACATAGTAGCAATCGAAATACTACATACTACACTATACTCGTAAATGCAAAGCAAATCATATTCATAATATCATAAATCCGAAGGATTTCCTTATTAAAATATTATAGTGGATCTGTAATAATATAACTATATCCTTATCTATACTAATATTATAAAGAAGTAAAGTTTGTGTGTTTGTTAAATTGTAAGGGGTAATCTCGGGATCTACTGAACCGATTTTAAAAATTCTTTCACCAATAGAAAGCCACATTATTGCTGGGTGTCATAGGTTATATAAAAAACCGAAAAATAAAAAGGCTTTTACGTGGTAGTCCGTTTTGCAAAGAGAATCGGAGAAAAAACGGTCGAATGAAAGTGTTTCTTACAAACGCTGCCTTAACTATGAAAGATATATTTTTGAGTTCTAGAGAAAAGATGTGGAGCTTAAAAATGCCTACAAAAAAGTCAACGACAGCATATGTCTAACTTTTATATTTAAGTTACAAAAAGTAGTTTTTTTAATATTAGTATAGATAATTTAATTTTTAATATTAATAAAATACCTACGTATAACCCTCCTTTTGGCAGTTAGAAATTAAAACATAACACTCTGTACTAAAAAAGGATTATTAACATTATGCCCAACGAAGTGGGTACGGGTCAGCTAGTACAAAATAAATTCATAAGGCTGTGGTATTGTGCTCGCTTTAGTAACCGAGGGTAGCGGGTTTGAATTAAAATTTTTAAGTTTCGGTGGGCATTGAAGACATATTTATTAAAATAATAATGCACTATAACTTCCTTACTAAAATATTTGCAATTCTATTATTACATAGCCTATAATGATTACACTTTAAATTGCATCATCTCTAAAATAAGGGTTATCACACACCAACTCTGTTTTAGTTATTTTTAAATAATTTTTATTAGTGAAAATGAAATATTGTGTCAATATATACAAAGCTACTGAATTGTTTTAAAAATTACTCTGTAAATATTTTTCGTTCGTGTCGTGTAATACTTGTAGTATTTGTATAGTAAATATTTATGACATAGATATTTCTTTAATTATTTCTAGCAACACAC
The DNA here is from genome assembly GCA_951802675.2 of Boloria euphrosyne. Lineage (NCBI taxonomy): Eukaryota > Metazoa > Arthropoda > Insecta > Lepidoptera > Nymphalidae > Boloria > Boloria euphrosyne. Next base: position 3,248,070 of record OX637879.1, on the reverse strand, counting down.
TTACATTATTGCTGAAACTTTTGAAATATTAATCTTATCTTTATAATTTATATCCATACCATTCGAGCACGAACATTTAAAGTTACTTCGAGCCATATTATATAAAAAATTATAAAAGACATTTCGACACACTCATGAATTTGCAAAAAAACCACACGCCTTTATGTACTGTTTTAAGCATTTATAGGAATTTTTAATATAGAAGCAAGGTTAAATGTTTATTGACGTTTTAAATTAATAATATAATCTTCAATGTATAAAATAAATATTTCTATTTAAGGCAAACGACAATTGTTACTATGGAGATAATACATTATATAAGTACAAATAATGCATAAATTATTATTAGTTTGCGCTGACCCTTAGACTTATCTGCAAGGTCGCACATGCGGTGAGGACGTGCAAGGTTTACTAAACTTGTAAGTAAATTTCCGGTATGTTTTATTATTATTACTATGATTCATACGACGATAGAGATTATTATTTATTATTTTTAATCGATATAATATTATATAATTGAATGTCATTTGTGATAATGTAATAAAATTTTAGAAATCAAATGTAACCTAGGTATTAATCAATTTTTTTGATGTGAAATGCTAATAATAATACAATACAATAAATAACAATTAATATCGATATAATCTCATAAAGTCACGTGAATAGTGGAACTGTTAGACTCAGGTAAAGCGTGTACCCTTTTACGTACAGAAAACGTTACAGATAATGCTTTGTCAGAAATACGCCATACATGAAATTGACCCGAGCCGGGATATGAACCCAGGACCCTTTGAATCCACTTAACCATTGAGGCATTCAAAATAATAATATAAGTGTAACTAATATTGTAAGGATGACCTACTGACCTTAACCCATTCATTTTCATACTATATTGATACCTATTTTGGATGGTATGGAAATGTTCATTCTAATATTATTATATGTTTACCTTGACTCAGATCGCATGTATAAATAATTTTACATAATATTTAATTCCCTTTACGTGCAAAAAAAATATTTATAGATGTTTTTATACTAGGTAATTGATTTTCACTTCTAAATTAAACAATGTTAAATATATATACTTACTATACTATACTTAGTATATTGTACTTAGATATTATTATATATCAATACATAGTGTAAAGCAAAGTACGCTAATCATCGGTTTGCGTCTTCACTAATAGATAGAAAATTCAGGTTTACTTGAAATAAAATTATTTTCAATCTTTGCGGAGTTATTTTGAATTTTGGCCCCTGACGTTTAGAATATTTACAGAACTTATGTTTGCGGGAAAGAAACTTTCGCAGGACCATGATTCCGAAATAATGAAAAAATCCGAAACATCGATACACTTAGTTTTATTTTTTTTAAAGGTTTAATTTTCGTGTAAATTTAATAAGGCACAGGTCAAAGTGCGATTTGTCAATAGTCATATAAATACGATTTTAGAAAAGGCAGTGATACGTAAATAAATATACCTATATTATAGTATTAATAAAATATCCTACCTTCTGGCACCCTTAGTTAGTTTGATGTCAGCCTGTTTCGCCCTCACAATCTCATCCATCTCCTTCACATCCTCGCTATATTCTAGCAGCTCTGCTTTCAGCTCTTGAATACTTTCTTTTTCCAAGAGTAATGATTTCTTTTGCTCAGCTGTAGAATAAATAGATAAGATTTTAGTTTAATAATGGTTGTAAAATGTTAATTGCGATTTATAAATAATTTATAATAGATATTAAAGTGAGTGTATTAAAAATTATAATAATGCAGGTGTATTGATAATACGTTCATTAATTATTAAAACATTATTTCCTTTTTTCTCACTTCTTGTGAGATAAATTGTAAGTTGTTTCTTTACACTATAAAGGCTCGACAGACGTATAAATCGGAATAGCCATATCTTGGATACCTACGAGTATTTAATCTATACTATATACTATTATAAAATATGTGAATGTAAGTTTGTTTGTTATGCTTTCACGCGAAAACTACTTAAGTAACCGATCATCATGAAACTTTGTACACATATTCTTGGAGGTATTAGAAGTAACATAGGATACTTTTTTTCCTAGCGGGCTTGAAACCATGAACGCGGGCGAAGGGGTATTGCTTGCTTGTATACCTATAAACCACAACAAAAGCTGTTTTTTTATTGGAATTTATAAGATCTCTTTTTTTAAAAGTCTATGAAACCTATTTGTTATAAAAAGGAAGATCGACAATTGGCTAGGATATCGCAAAACAAAAAATTCAGTAGTATGTGAAGTAAATCTTCATCGATGATAAAGATTATCCAAGGATGTGTTTATTTGTATGTGCTACTTTGCATAGATATTCTTGCACCTTGGGAGATTGATGACACGATTAGATAATTGTTTAAAGTTACTGAAAGACGCAAGAGAATTATTGATTCTATCGTTATTTTTTTTCTATACACTTGCTTCACTTAGTACATCCTTAGCAGATGGACGTAAAAATTTATTTATTAAAAATAATTTACTCAACTGCGCGACGCCGAGGGGTAATTAAAGGTAATTAAAAAAATCGACTGCACTTTACAATAATTTTAAATACGGAATAATGGACATAGCTTATGTAATATATTATTTCTGCAATAGTATGTTAGAAAAACAAAGCAGAAAAATTATAAATAAATACGTGAAAACATTACACACAGCGCCATCTAGTTCCGTGGTAAGCTACGAGGCTTGTGTTACGGAAACCAGATAGTGTGTACTATGTACATACACTACATATATATAACTTTAAATTCATACTTATTATAATTAATATAAGTAGCAAGACCGTCAGGTCATTGACTCATAAATATTAGAAGAAAGACATCTATTTTAAGAAAGTGTGAATTTACAACAAAACAGTACCTTGAACTTGTGCAAAAAATGTAATGGCGAGATGCCATCATCACAGACACTCACACTTCCAGAATACAATTATTATTTCATCCAAATTTTGGCATAAATTATAATATTATAGTAGTAAAAATCCTCGGAAGTGATAGAGATGAAATTTGGTATGAAGAGAGTTTGTTACCCAGGGAGAGGTAAGGCAGATGCTGAACAGACAAACAAAAACTAACTCTAAAACTATAAATTTGGCCTCTGCATAATATATATTGACTATAATTACTCAAAAGATTGAACAATTAAAAAAAAAAATTTAATGTACAGATTTTACTCGGAATTTAAATATATATGTATAGGTAATAATATATATGTATTAATAATAAAGAAACTTACCTAATTTTTCTAAAGCATCCTCAATCATTTCTATATCTTTGCCTGACAGTCCTTCCTCAGTCTTTGGTTTGGGAGTATCCACTGCTAATATTGGTGCAGGGTCCACCATGACGGGAGTAGATTCTTCATCCAATATTGGTGCTTTGTCTTTCAACTCTTCCTTTTCCCTCTTTTTCGCTTCAAGCATCTGCTTCTCCATTTCTGCTTCTTGCATTTCCTTCTTCTCTTCTTTAATCCTCAATTCTTCTAATTTAATGGCTTCAGCTTTGGCCTGCAAAGGTGTTTGTTGGTGTTATGTTTATATTTATTACTATTATTTATTTGATTCTTATATAACTCACTCAAAAAAATATATATAGGTCTTATATTGACTTTCTCAATTATCTTTTTTATAAGCCTTAATATAATAATAGCCTATAAAATAGCCTAAGCTTATAATAAGCTTTTTTTAATGTTAAGAATATAGTCAATGATATTGTAGACATTGGTATAGAAAACAGCTAACCCTTTTTTTAATAGATAACATAACAATGGTTGTTTCATTGTGTAAGCGAAAATATTACATTTAGTATGGTATCAATCAGATTACTAGCTTCTGTGATCAAGTTATTCAAACAAACAAATTCTGCTTCTTTATGCATACACCAATATTCTGTTTACAATACTTTTTTTATACTTATTGGTAGTAACTAGTAGGTAAAAAGATTTCTATAGTGGTTGATTTTAAACCTGTATTTCTTTTCTTTCTTAATCTATAAACAGTGTCAAACGTCACTACACCAAAGTATTAATAAATAAATATAAATATGTTGGGACATATTTAACGTGCTTGTGTTGCGGATACCAGATAGTTGATATACTACACATATAAATTTTAAATACATACATATTATAAATATCAACACCCATGACTGTAGTACAAACATTCGTGATTAGCAAATGAATGCCCCCAGCGGGACTCGAACCCGCGACCTCTGGCGCAGAAACTAGGGTCACTACCAACTGAGCAAAACGAGTCATCAAATTTCAATCAATATTGAATTGAAAGCAAAATTATGTACTGTCTAAAGCTACATGACATAGTGCAGAATTTTTCTAAAGTTACTGTGTATTGTATAATTTTTACAATTGTTACCTTAAAATCAACTTTGCCCTCCTTCTCTCCAATGGCAGCCTTAGTCTGCGTAGCAACTTGTTCAGGTAATGCAGAAATAGTTGCCTTCAACTTGTATGTTGTAGGCACATGTTCTGGTACCATCAAAGCTCTTGACAACAGCAATAAAGACGGAGGCACCTTCTCATTTAATGACAAATCTAACCAATTCTTCAATTCCTTCCTTAATCTCTCTTCAGACACACCATATGCCCTCATACCTCTTGCACGACAAGCCTGCTGTAACTCACTGAAGTTCAAACTATCTACACCTTCCTTTGCAATCATCTTGTCATCTGCTGCTAATGATCTCAATTTCATTTTCAAATTAAACCTCAATATTGCACCAGTACCAATTGTAGACACATTCAACACTTTACACAATGCAACTAAATGAGGTCTTTGTAGAGAGTCCAATGTAATATCATCTTCGAAAAGCTTAGAGAATTTCATAATTTCTTCACTTGTTGCTACATCACCAGAAGTTCGGATTTTGCTAAAGAAACTTGAAAATTCTTTAGCAAGTTCGGAATGTCTATTACTAGCTTGTGGTGCCATTTGGTCCAAGGTTTCTTGGAAAAATTTAGCCATTTCCAATTTAACTTTTAAATGCTGTATTAACTTTGCTTCTTTCTGACTTCTGCTTTCAAAAGTGGATGGCAACATATTTGGAAACAATTTTATGAAAAGGGGTAATGCAAACTCCAAGAATGGAACAGCAATAAATACAATGAATGGTATCATCCTAAACAAATCACCAACTGTTGTGACCAATAATCTATGTTCTCTTCGAGTTAGAGACTGACCTCTTAAGATTTTAAATAATAACGAGGTTGATATTCTTACTTCTATAAAAAGTAGCCTGAAACCATGATAGTAATGTCGTAACTCATCCATAATTCTCTCCTTTATACTTTTTTTCTTCTCTTCCTTTTTTCGTAATATTTCTTTTCCTTCAATTATCTTTTTGATTGATTCTACAGTTGCCTCAACCTTAGAAGATGGCTTCAAGGGTTCTTTCTCATAGTAATACTTACTTGTTGATATTGTTCTTACATAATCAGGATAGAATACTTTCCTATTGAAAGGTTTCTGACTTATATCATGCTGCAATCCAATGGGTTGAGTTGTGTAATAGGATAATGACCTTGAAAGAGTTATATATGGAAAGTTTTGATACTTTCTGTTCTCCCATAGTAAGGCTGAAACATTTAAAATCATAAATGGGATTATCTAAAAATATGCGTGTTATATAAATTTAAAGGATGTTTATACGATTTCATCATGACATATTTTGAGAACTGAAATTAAACCTTAAAAATTAGCAAAAAATACTAGTTTATTACAGTCACGCAAATTACATTGATAAAAAATGTTAAAGTTAAAGCATAATTCAAAATTTAAGCATACATAACCATGATATTTTTCAAGAAAATAATATTACTGTCACTTATTTCGGAAAACAATAACTTAACCTATAATCAATTAAATATGTTTAACTGATACCGTTCTGGTATTTCTTTAAAATCCTAATAAGTTCCTGGATTACTTTAAAATAATAAATACATTTATGAAGTCATATTTTAAATCAATCAAGTGAAGAGTAGGTTATAATGGTATAAAATGTTTGTTTCATAAATTCATGTATCTTTTCGATACTTACTTGTGTTTTTTAAGCACCGACAACGATTCAAAACAATTCTGTTCATTTCGCCTTTTTATTTATCGTATATTTTGAAAATTACTACAATTAAAAACAAATTCAACCTTTAGGCACCATGACAATCTAGAAGAATATAAATTTTATAGATTATCTATATTTTGTTGAAAAAATTTTAGTCGATTTTGAAATACATTTCATCCTCGAGCGCTTCCAAATATTTAAGAAATGTAATAAACATCAAGTTTATTAGTAAATAATACCTATTATAAGTAAGACGATGCAAGGTAATCCTAAAAAATAAAAATCACACTGAAAAAAATACCGGTGGTATTTTGCTTATTATATTAAACCAGTTATCAGACCAAGAAAAGGGCTTTTTTTAAAGTTTTATATTTACTGAAATGATTCGATCAAATGATCGATATCGATCTCACGGATCTGTATAATGTATTCTGTGGTTTCATTTCAAGTACGGCACAGCTTAGGAGCATCCCGGGTATCAATGATATTTTAACTATAGATATGTTATGAGCGCGCAATCGTGAAAACTCGAAAACATCCTAATTAGGACGTATTGCCTTTAGTCAGTGTCACCGCATGGCGACGAGTGGTACGCTGCTACAAAATTTAAAAAAATGCCATCCTGTGTATTTAGGAAATGCACCAATTATGATACCAAAGTTAATAAAACACAAGGGATCTCATACCACATGTAAGAACGCAGAATACTTCGATTTATTAATATATTTCAATTATTTGCCTAATATTCTGATATGTCATCGGTCGCTAGACTAATGTTTGTTTACATTGACGCGCAATTGACAACATTAGCTGTCTCTTTTTTTCTTATTGATTTTATCGACTATCCCCTTTCTATCATTTTGACATGTACCTTGAATGAAAAGTGTGTATGTGTGCAGCGCGGAACACTTTTTTCGGTTGTTTAGTGAGCGTATAACATATCTATAGTTAAAATATCATTGATCCGTATTAATTATTATATAAAAAAAAACTTAAACAGTAGAAAACGTAATCTTTACAGATATTTTTATACTAGCAGAAATTAAAATACATAAAATTTGAAACTTTTCACTTGGCACATATTATAAATATATATGTACCTGAACGTATCTTTTTTGATATTTAACTATTATTATTTATTTTGTGATTCTTGAAAAGTATAAATAAAATTGTTTTTTAACCACTTGATCCCCGCCGGTACCTATGTGTACCACTTCCGGCGTTACCGTAGATCCCCGCTGGTACCTATGTGTACCACCTCGCCCTCTGCGCTTTTATCACTTATTACACAACGAAATCGCTATATTTTTTGCTAAATAAGTAATGCACGCTACCTTTAGAAATTTTAGTACATATATAATAAAATAAAATTTTAATCAGATTCCGGCAACATTATAAACAAATGCGCCAAAAGTTGTTAAAATTTAAAGCTAAGCGCGCGCGACTCGCTATTGGTTTAGTGAGATTTAAAAATTGAAAACAAGTGAATTTGTGCCTTAAACGCAGGCATATTAATTGTTAATATTCTTTGCTACTATTGATATACTAATTAATTTATATTTACGTTATAATGTTAGTTTTTTGGTTAAAGTAATTCTGATGTATTGAAATTTGTAAGTAAAGTCGCCATTATTTTCCATGAATTTGGACTATTATTCACTTATTTAGTATCTGATAAAGGTAAATTACTGTAGAAAAATAAATATAATTTCATATTTTCAGTTTTTTGTAGCACATTTCAATAGTTTTAAAATATAAAATGTGTTTATTTATAAATAATAATAATATAAGCCTATAAGCTGTCAAATGTGACATATTTGACTTTCCTTAAATTTGAGCTAGACATTGACACATGTCGATATATTATGCTATCGATGATATCGATATTTTAATATAAAAAATGTACCTATATTGAAGAAATATGTGTTAGCTCGTTCTAGAATAAAATGTTATATTCTTATGTATTTCAAATTAAATCAAGTATACATAAGAGTTTCAATACAAAGTCTAACATAATATACTATATTATTATAATAGCAATACAAAGACTTTCTAAAATAAAATATTTTTTTCTTGACGATCTCGAGTGTTTATAGTAGCTTGAAATGGGTGTACGAGTACAACACGTACTATATACCTAGATAACTTATATAAAAACTATCGTCCCCTTCGGACGATAGTGTTTGTATATACATTTTGATGATTTCCATATAAAATAATCGGTTATATACTTTTATTATTCAGATATTTTTTATAGATAAACTTATGGAGAGTTCCCAACAAAACAAAAACAAGTATTCAAAATGTTCCAAAATAGTCAATAGAACATGAATTTTTCCAAGTAATTCTAACAGAATTCGGAGCGAAGACAAATACGACAAAACAAATAAAGAAGAAAAGGATTAATGTCATGAAACCAATAAAATCACTTTTTCTGATACATATGATACATTTTTACAAAATAATTTCATCAAGACCTTCAAAATATTGTCATTTTTATAGTAAATTTATCATTTTTTTGTAAATAAAATAAAGTCTATGCTGCTCGCTGAAAATAAAGCTTTCTCTAGGTGATTTTATAAATTGGTTTTGGACTTTCGGAGCATATACGTTACAATGAAACAAGTGAAATCTTTTTTCTTTTTATAATATTAATGTATAAAAATTCCTTTTTTGTAAATTTATTGCTGCTTTGAATACTGGATAAGAAAAAGACAATCATCTCGAGTAAATTATTAGTTTGCTTTTGAATACCTAAAGGATTATCTGGATTAAAAGGTGAGATCAGAAAATTTTAGAAGTAAGGATCTTTGACGCCAATTACGCTAAACTAAATGTACGTAATGGTCTTTTTTGTTATCAATTTTAGTCATCAAAAACTATAAGAGCGATATTATTGAATTGCAAAATAAAAATTTTGTACCTTATAAGCGGAATAATTTTTATTATATTATTTAAATAGTTAAAACTTTAACTGAACTTTTTATATAAAACTTACCTCCAATATTTTAGTTTCAATGAGAATTATTACTTTAGCAAGATATGTTATTAGTTTTTGAGCGTTTGCAATTACAAATTTTAATGCAAAATTGACTTTATTTCTCATGAAAATACTATATTATGGACAATTTAAATTTTATACAACTTATGATTAGATTATTGAAGATTCGAAAATAATATAGTTTTGTCATAAAAAATTACATAATATAATAAAATACAATAATGTATTCCATAAATTATATTCATATTACGAAATACTTAACATAATAGCCAGATTTCTGACTCTTGCATTTATGAGATAATTATAATATTTTTTATTTTATATTTTATGAAAATTGGAATGCTCAATATAGTAATATTTTAAATCTCGTATATATGCATAAAAATAAAATATCTGATTTCAATTGCTGTACATAAATATAAAATTTATTATTTTGTTTATATTTGTTTCGCCGTTCACAACAATTATCGATAATTTTTGTGTTGACTGTTGAGGGGTACAGCATTACTACGCATCAAAATATTTAAAATTATTATTATCAGTACAATAATTTGGACAACTTTACATGTTTAAATATTTAGATTCTTGAATGAAAAGTATAAAGGTTTCATAATATAAGTGATATAGTTAGCTTGTATATTTAAAATTTAAGCTAAATAATAAATACAAAAATGTGAATTATATTGAAATACGAGTGTTTTTAAAAATAACCTCAATTTTTCCCTTTTATAATAAAACCAACTGAATTCTAATCACAGTGGATTGTGTTCAAGATTTATTGGTGTATGTTTTTAAAGTAAGAACTAATATGTATTTAAGTGTAACTTTTGCTAAGAATCTACTCACTATATCCTGATGATTGCTTTTAAAATTGCGCGGTAAGCTGTGTAAATACATCGAACGAGCCGCGATATTTATAAAGTTTTGAATGTGATTGTTACTTACAACTAATGAAAATAATTCAATGAATGGTCTTGTGTGACTACATATTTATTCACAAAGTAGTTTTTCAAAATTAGTGTAAATATAAACCCTGGTATTATCAGAAATCATTGTAATACAAAAAGTAGAATATTTTTAGCTAACGTTAATATTTTACAAGCTTATTTATGATTTATCAATAGTTTAAAGTACATTTTATATACTCTCATAAATGCTCAAATTATTTAAGAATCCAAAACAACTGAAACATTTAAAATCGCTGCTGTATATTTTAAATTATAAATGTTTTTTTATGTTATGGTAGAATCGGCGAAAAATGTCAAACGGGCTCGGTGATTATTCGGTGTTGCATGTCATAATGCGCGGGCGTCTAGTGGTTAAATACATGTTCACGCATGCGCAGTAGTATTTATTTGAACATATCCAAGGTGGCTGTAATGATATTAATAAAAGATTCATTATCAGCGTAAATAAGATCGAACACACATTTTTTTCGGACAAACGATAACTAGCTTAGATTGATTGAAAAAAAAGCTTAGTTACTATAATTGTCGGCGCTAGGTTCAAATTAAATTTTTGGAAATTATTTATAAAAAAACGAAGATCGAACAAACAATAAATTTGATCGGACAATCACGAACTAATGACGGACAAACGAATTAGCAAAAAAAAAATAAAAAAAAAATCATTTTCCCACGCCAACTTAAGAGAGCTCCATAATTGCCGCACCAAGTATTTTGTCTGTAGAGCTGTATGGACTATAGTCCTTTGCCTTTCCCTATTTGGGATAAATTTTAAAATCAACAATCATAGAGTATATTGCTACATGTCAACAATCGTTTGTAAATTGTAAATGGTGAATGTTTTATTATTTATTTGTGATGAATTAACACAAATGAGGATTTTTCAAAATTACGTAGTACCATACACAAGAAGTTCATTAAACATCTTGTTCAGATCAAATTGTAAGTACTTATTAAGTTTTTTTTTCGTGTTCAAATTTTTAGGTTAGATAATATTTTATGGATCAGATACATTATCAATGCATTTACAGATGTTTAGTCTAATAACTGTTTCTGTAAAACTATTTTGCCTATTTTTATTTTTTGTATTATGCCAGAAGTCGTGTTCTTCTCATGTACATACATAGTACCATTCACACATATGCTTTACAGATTGCCAAGTCGAAAGGATGAAATCTTATTCAACAGCTGCGAAGAGCGAAGCTAAAAGAATTGTATGGATGGATTTAGAAATGACAGGTTTAGATATAAATAATGATCATATCTTAGAAATAGCATGTCTAATAACTGATGCAGATCTTAATTTGATAGCTAAAGGTCCTGATTTAATAATTCACCAACCTGATGATATTCTTAATAATATGAACGAGTGGTGCATTGCTCAACATGGCGAGGTATAAAAATTATCAAATATTTTTCTAACAAGTAAAAACATTTCTTTAAGGTAAAATTAAAGTAACATTTTGTATAGGAAATCATAAATAGTATGCTCACTTTAGGGTTTTCATTTCAGAGTGGATTAACAGAAGCTAGTCGTAAATCAAACATCACAGTGGAAGAAGCTGAGAAACATATTCTGAAATTTGTTAAATATCATGTACCTGAAAAGAAATGTCCTCTTGCAGGAAACAGTGTTTATATGGATAGATTATTTTTGAGAAAATATATGCCTGCTTTAGATGGATATTTACATTACAGAATAATTGATGTAAGCACTATAAAGGAACTAGCTAAACGTTGGTATCAAAAAGAATTTTCTAAAATACCTCAAAAAATGTTTCAACATAGATGTTTAAAAGATATTGAAGAAAGTATAGAAGAATTAAAGTATTATAAAGAAAATATATTTAAGCAATGAATAGTAAAAATTATAAAGCTATCTACAGTTAAGTACCAATAACCCAAAATGTATACCTCATCCCATACCATACATCTTTTGGTACGTTTATTCTAATAATAGTTTTTATGGGTGTACCTCAGGCAATGCGCTTATGCTAATAATTGTAGACTTAATGCTTAAAATTGTAAAAATTTCCAGCTCAACACTGCCACCGAACAACTTAAGTACATCAAAGTACACACTGATCGGGTACAGTAGTGTGAATATTGTTTTTCATTGATTTTAATCTGTGATATCTTCTAAATAGAATAATGATAGTGATTTGTAAAGAGTTCATATTTTAGTAATTTATACAACATACGCAATTATGTATTAGCTGACCCATGCTATTCTTCTGCCATATGTAAGAAAAAAGAGGATTATAGAGAGAGGAGCACTAGAACAAATTTTATTACCACAAAAAGTATACAGTGAGTTGAATTGAATTCATGCTATTGAGGAATTATTTTTAGAACTTTTTAATACATGTCATATGTCATGATTGTTGCAGAATTTAACCATATATGCAGTGTTTGAAAATGAAGTGAAAACTTTTTTTGCAAAACTTTACAATGTTGTTCTGCTCCAATTGATTGAAGTGTAATATATAGCCTATAGCTTTGCTCGATTAAAATAAATATATTGGGACATTATCACACAATACCATGGCAGGCAAGCTAGTGTTATGGATACCAGATAGTTCTCACAATACATAATATATAACTTTATATTATTAACGTAAACACACATTTGTGCTCATCATACAAATTAATTTCCCCAGCGGGAATCGAACCCGCGACTGCTGGCGCAACAAGTAGGCTCACTACAAACTGAACCAAACATATCGTATCTACACTACTTTAGCAATAATATCGTTCATAACAAAAAAACAAAAACCGACTTCCAAACTTAATATATCTAAACTAAAAAGTAGAAAATAATACTTTTAAGGACTTTGTTAATTTTGGAGTCGGTGCCAGCCAGGTATTTTGATTATGTTTACAAATTGATAGATTAATCAAATATGTATCCATTTAGGGTTATTTTGCTTTGGCTGGCACCGACTTCAAAATTAACAAAGTCCTTAAAAGTATTATTTTCTACTTTTTAGTTTAGATATATTAAGTTTGGAAGTCGGTTTTTGTTTTTTTGTTAAAAATAATTTATTTTTAAATTTTTTGCGGAAAGTAGATACGTATTGTGTTAATGACTATAAAAATTTCCTTCTATTATGAGGTAAACCTAATAGCCTGAAAGTATACAACTATCGGTCCATAATTGCGTATTATATAGAAAGAATTTTCTTTAAACTGCTAACCGTTGAGGAGTTGTACCTTCCATCATCAGTTACGGTACGTGACTCAAATATCCATATAGACTATAAAAGATTCGGCCGAGCATCGTTAATTTGCTCCTAAGAATTGAAGAGTTCCGATACTTTGTCATGGATCTCATCATCAGAATCTTACCAAACTCTCATCAAACTACCCTTGAAGTATATCCTTTGCATTAAAAAAATAATCATCGAAATCGGTTCGCGTGATATTGAGTTATTCGTCCATTTGTCGCGCAAATACTTAATGCAAATTTGAGACTTTTATGGTTTTCTCATGGATGCCATTGTCAGAACTGGAAAATATTAAAATGGGACCACATGGGAAGCACTACCTTTCAAATAAAAAAAGAATCATCAAAATCTGTTCACCCAGTTCAAAGTTATGAGCTAACAAACATAAAAAAAAAAAAAAAAACAAAAAAAAAAATACAGACGAATTGATAACCTCCTCCTTTTGGAAGTCGGTTGAAAATTAAATAAGTATTTCTACTAATCACCTGATAATGACTTGCATATAAATTATTAACCAATTTGAAGAAGTAGTTGAATAATAGTAAAAATCCGTTGCTTACTTCAGATGTAAACATATATATTATATAAGGTCGGTGGAATTAAAATATTATACTTATCACAAACTAATTAAATCATTCATGCCGTAAACATAATATATCGTGTTTAATTAAAATGTTGACATTTTTATTTATATACTCAGAGGCACAATTAACCGCCCACTTACATTTTCCGATGTAACTTCAAAAATTCATTTCGGAATGAATTTTTTCTTGGCAATATTATAGATTGGATAAAATCAGATATAAAGAAATAAAAAAAAAATCGGATATTGCTTTAATTTTTTAAAAATGAAAAAAAAATCGAAATTACCGAATAATAAACAAAAATAAAGGTGATGATAAACAATCTAAAACTTTTTGTTGATATTAAAAACATAAATTTTAATAACGAGTATTGCCTCCTCTAGCTCTTATGACCTCCTCCAGTCGATTTGGAACACCATCCATTATGTCCTGAATATCTGACTGCGGTATATTCCCCCATTCTTCAACCACAGCAATCTTCAGTTCATTAATGGAGGAAGGGGCCGGAACCCGACTTCGTACCCGCCTTTTAAGATTGTCCCAAACATGTTCGATAGGGTTTAGGTCCGGGCTTCGAGCTGGCCAGGTTAGTCGTGCTATACCCACGGCATCAAGGTACTCCGTAACCACTCTAGCGACGTGCGCACGTGCGTTATCATGCATCAAAAGAAAATCTTGTCCAATAAATGGGGCAAAAGGGATGACATGAGGTTCTAAGACCTCTTCCACGTACCTCTGAGCGTTTACGCTGCCTCTTTCAAACACAACCAACTCTGTACGAGCCTCATAAGAAATACCTTCCCATACCATTACTGAGCCACCTTGATAGCCTACTGTTTCAACAACAGCACATTGTGCAAACCTCTCACCGGGGCGTCGGTACACGCGCTGACGTCCATCAGGACCTCTTAGAGCTACTCTGGACTCATCAGAGAAGAGGACGTTCTTCCATTGCTCTATGGTCCAGTTCCGGTATTGATGAGCAAATCGAAGTCTGGCTCTTCGGTGCTCTGTGGTCAACGCTGGAACTCGAGCTGGCCGGAATCCAGTCAAATTACGTTCTGAAAGCCTTCTTCTTATGGTCCGAATGCTTACGCCTACATTTCGTATTTCATATAGGCGATTACGGGCCTCGGGAGCCGTAGTGAAGCGATTTCTTAGAACGTTGGACACGATGAAACGGTCATCTCGTTCACAAGTGCACCTCCTATGACCTTGTCCTGGTCTTCTAATGTAAGATCCAGTTTCTCTGTATCGTCGGATAGCATCACGTATCGTGGTTCGAGGATATCCCAGCGTACGGCCTATATGACGCTGGCTATATCCAGCATCTGACAGCGCAGGGGCGTATTTACCCTAGGGCCAAGGGGGCCATGGCCCGGGGCGGCAGGCTCCGAGGGGCGGCAAAGCCAAAACTATTTTTTTATTTTGAATGACATTGAAACATTAAAATAAAAAAAACAAAAGCTTCAAAGCCTACAAATTGTTTACAATAGGTCAACTACCATCCATACTAACAATCATGCATCAGCCTATCGCCATTCACTGTTGAACAAAGACCTTTTTTTATTTATTTATGAGATTTTAGCATTAACGTATACACAAGTAGTTATGTGAGACTCATTAACCAGAAAAAACAGTACTACCCACTAAAGCCCAACAGACCTCAACCGTTATAATGGGGCGGCGCAGGATTGCTTGCGCATTTAACCACGACGCCCCAATGGCCCAACAGTCTGCCGAAGCAGACCACCCAGCCAAAAGTGATGCTCCACAATCTGCTCTCAGAGAAGTACCAAAGACTGCTGAACAAAGGACTCGGACCCCAATAAGCGCCAACCAGTCTTTGCAGTCTGCATCCATCCACTGCCCGCCACCTTTCTTAAGTCATCGGTCCATCGTGCTACAAGGCGTCCTACACTACGCTTACCAACACGCAGTCTTCACTCTAACATGTTTCGACTCCATCGACCATCAGTGCGCACACATGACCAGAACACTTCCACTACAGAGAGCTAATTTTGCACGCGATATCGGTTACTTTAGTTGTATAACTTAATTTCGAATGCTGTCTGCTAGAGAAACACCAAGCATTGCGCGTTCCATAGCTCGCTGAACCTTGAATTTACGTTAAGGCTCCTTATGTCATTACTGATAGCATGCACTGGTTAAATACCCTGATCTTACGGGATTGTGGGATCGATGACTCTAGAAAATGATGTAGCTTCCCAAAAGCTGCCCAACCCAAGCATATTCTTCGGGTGGTCTCTTTCTCAAAGTTATGCCGGCCGAGTTGTATAGTTTGGCCAAGTATATTTACTCCTGTACAACTTCAAGAACAGCACCATTCACGATCACTGGTCTCGGGGATACACGACCTTTCAACATGATTTTGGTCGTCCATATTCACTCGTCTTGAAGAATCACTTAGACCGTTTAGCATTTTTTTCAAATTCAGCAGAGTATCTGCCATGAATCATGATGACTATGACAATGGCAAATCGCAGGTGTGTTATATTCTCCATTAATGTTGAAGCCGCATCCGTTCTAATCGTTTTAATGACGTCCTCCAATGCACAGGTAAACAGTTTCGAGTAGATAACATCCCAATTTCTTACCCCGCGGTGTAATCGGATTGGCCTTGTGCTTTAACATTGTACTTGGATGGTCATCGTTGCAGACTGGTATTTAAAGCATCGTAGTTGGTTATATATTTCTGCATGGATTGTAGAATCTTAAGGAAAGCATTTAGTTTTACTTTTTTTTTTGTATTTATATTAGTTATCATTTAAGTGGAACGAATGTATGTAACTAACTTTGTATAATATGTACGTAGCTTAAAATAATATTTTTTTTAAAGTTTTAGTTACTATTTTGTGTGTATTTATTGTAGTTAGTAAGCCTTATTTATTAAATAAAAAATAATAATATTCCTCGTAGTCCACAAACGCTAGGCTGATAGATGCTGATTAGGAAAGTCATTGATTTTTTGGGCGAGACGATTCGTCATAACCCTTGAAATCAACTTATAAACAAGGTTCAGAAGAGTCACAGGTCAGTAGTTCTTCAATAGGGGTTTATCCCCCTTCTTTAAGAACAGTACTACACTGCCTCTACTCCGGTGTAGTGCCATTGTAAAGAACTGAATTAAAGAACTTTGAGAGCTCTGATAGAACCTTTGTTCCTGCCGCTATGAAGAATTCTGCAGTAATTCCGTCCTCACCCGGAGCTTAGTTGTTTCCTTGGTGTCCAAGTGCTAATCTCGCCTACGTCGATGTCGGGAAGCTCAACTTCGTTCACTTTTCTGTTCTTCGTTCAATGGCGTACCAGTCTGGCTCGGAGACCAGTCTGGATCCTCCACGTGGTGGGACTCAGTTGGAAATATATATAAGGAGTAAAGATTTCGAGGTGACGGTTGAACCTTGTGAGGTTCTAGGCTTTGTCAGGTGACAACGGCAGCTGTGAGAATTGGCAAAAATTTTTCGAGCCCATATTGGGTTCTATAGCATCCTCAATACTTTGGGTATTCGCTTGTCTTTGATTATTAGGTATTATTAGATTATTAGGTATATATTATTAGGTACGCCTTATTAGGTATCTCACATTCCTGTCAAGTACCTAACGCTTAGACTGTGTGGTATTTACAATCGAGCGTTTACGCGTTACATTCGCAGCCAGCTTGCTTCTACATCACTATGTTAGTCTAAGTACTCTAAGAGAAGACTTCATTAACCGCGCACGTTCAATTTTGATGCTCATATTCAAAGATCCCCTTACAAGTCGGTGATCACTGCCGATTTTAACCCTGTTAATCACTGAGACAGAATATGTGGCTATTGTTCGATATAATGTCGACTTCGTTTTTTGTAGTATTATCGGGGCGTTTATCAGGTCCTATTCATATAAGGCCTTTTCTGGAAAAAATAGTTCATCGTAAAAAGCCTAGTCTAATTCATATGAGGCTATTTCTCGAAAAATTAGTTCATCGTAAAAACCAAGGGCATTTTCCAGGTGCCTCGAGGAAGTTTACTAACATAACATCCATACTAATAATAATAATATAATGTCCTCCCGGCCGGTTACGGCCACGGCGGCCAATCTCATTGAGACTAGCCAACGGCGCGGGACATATATTATAGTGCACGAGTATGTATGCGCAGACACAAGTGCACTCTCTGTTCCTTATCACTCTCATATTCCGGTGGGACGAATAATGCTCGACACGACCAGTGAGAATTAAGGCGCAGGACCGACGGCTTTACGTGCTCTCCGAGGCACGGGGGTGAGACACCGCCAACTTCCCAACTCCGGGCTGTTACTGAGGCTTACGAAACAGAAAGACTCAAACAAAAAAACCAAACTTGCTCCAACCCGGGACTCGAACCCAGGACCACCCGGTGTGTGACCGTACATGCTAGCCACTACACCAACGAGGCAGTTTATATAACATCCATACTAACAAGTACCTAAATAACATTTGCGTTTAAACATATTTTTTTTTAAATAAGTACTTTTTCGTCACTTCATGGGGCGGCAGAGCTAATTGGCCCGGGGCGCCAAATCTGTAAATACGCCTCTGTGACAGCGCCACCGCTCTACCTGCACCGGCTGCATCCAATGGCATTTTACTGAGTAAAAATCAACTATCAAACCCTGACGCAACTTATGAACCAAGAAATGTGTCTAAAAACTTCACAGGCAATACTTTATTTACTATGAAAACAATAAGTTAGAAAGTCAATTATCGACTATACTCAGTAAAAGAGACTCTCACATGAGGGTATCTTTGAAAACGGGGCATACATTGTCTTAATTTATCATAAACTATCCACTTAACAAATGGTCATTCAACTTCATAAGCGTTTAGTTATTGTAAACAAAGTTACGTCGATTTAGCCTGGTGGGCGGTTAATTGTGCCTCTGAGTGTAAATCATTAACTTGTTTTTTTTAAAGTGACAAGCACTCGCGCGAAACCACTCTATAGTGTGTGGAGATGGAAATTTCTTTGATCCAAATTCGAAACATCTACTATATTGTACAGTTGATTGCTACTCTTGATACTTATAAAAAGTTTTAAATATTTAAAAGTACTTTTTACTTGTTCGTATATATTAATAAATATAAGAAAAAATAAAATCTTGTTTTATTTATCTAATATATAATGTATCTCGGTATTTTTTTCTCATCACATGAAATCATTCATCACATGAATTCAGTCGGTGGTGCTTTCACGCAATGTTAATGAATTAATGAAACGATTGAACTGAAATTTGGTACACAGATAGTCTAGAGCCTGAGAAATAACATAGGTTACTTTTCAAGGCGTAAAAAAGGGCTGTAAGGGGTTGAAATAGGGGATGAAAGTTTGTATGGAATTACGTTATTTTAAAGCTTGAAGCTTTTGATTATTTATAAAAATTTTATGCTTAATTGTATACTACGGACGAGCGTTAAATTATAAATATACAGTTTAAAAAAAATTATAATATTTTTTGTTCCGAACAAAATATTATGTTATTAAATTTGTTATGATTTTGGTAGCCTTGTGCATTAAGTTATATCGATATAAAAATCTATCGGTGTAATGTTAGTCTCGCTATAACTCAAAAAGGGCTGAACCGATTTGATTAATTCTTTGTATTGATAGGAGGCGTGTTAGAGGTGGTTTAAATAAAAAAAATGAACAGCCTTAAATTGAAAAGTACTGAGCTGTTTATTTTGTATGATTATAACTAACAGTTAATACTGGTAGCTCAGTGGTAACGCGCTCGCTAGGATAACCGGGTGATGCGGGTTCTCAAGTCAGCTAATCCGCTGCACTTGGTGGTGGACCATAGACCACGTGTTGAAGGGAAGCCCGTGCCCAGCATTGGGACGTTAAAAAGGGCTGAATAACTACTACTAATGGTGATGGTGTTAGTTACAATTAGGTATTACAAAAACTATAACATGTAAAAATGTAAGTTTTCTTGTTTAGAAACAATCCTTACTAAGTAATTTGAAAATTGGAACAGAACTATAATTATATATTTTTATAAATGATCAACATTTTATTTTATTACTTTAATGCTAAGATTACTAAGCTTTTATATTAACAAGCAAATGAACGATGTATGAAATCGAAGTTTGTTAACGTGCCTAAGCTGGGGACTGATTAATGGTTTTGCCGCACGATCAAAGGATTTTATTACCGGAGATCACTGAATTTTTCCTGGCCAATGAATCTACCACCGCATCACTTTCACGCAAAGAGACACGTATAAGTTTCAAAAATATAACACCTGTGATTATTACTAATTTCATATCGACACATAAAATTTAAGAATCGTAACTAAGTAAACACAATTGAAATAATATCTTTCAGATTCCGAGAAAGATTAAGCTTAAAATCTCTACGTTTAATTGCTATCTACGGTTTGATTAAAACTTAAAAGCTTCCTATCTAATTTTATTGCATTATTTTATAAGTGGAAAATGGAAATAAAGTGCCTAAATTAAAAAGGTATAAATCTTACATAATCTATCACGCTTTATGCCCGACTGCGGCAAAGCGAAAGCTCCTTTGAAGAGGGTAATGTGTTTGACCTGTGGCTGTACCTATGTCATAACAAAAAATACTTATTTTCGCTTGAGAAACCGAATGAAGCGGGTTCGAATCCCTGGTCTCGAAATTCTGATACTTTCATGAGTGAATCAACATACACTTGTCTACGATGACGGAAAACATTTGTGAGAAACCTGCAAGTCTAAGAGAACCTAACAAGTTGTCCAAAGTGAATTCGAACCCGCACTTGGGTAGCTTGGTAGAGTTCGGCTTGATCTCATTTGTTTGAGTGGCCCGTACATACATAAAAATACAGGTAGTAAAAAAATATTTTGCTAAAAAGACTTCGTACAAAACTAACTTTAAAGTTGAGTTCAAATTGACAAAGGAACAAATTACAGTATCATGTATTCAGTGGAGACACAATATTATACTTAATAATAGCTAGCCCTCATCAAATAGCTCGCATATTTTAAGGCCCTATAGCTTTTTATGTAGTCAGTGTTTATATATTTACTTTTTAATTCATTTAATTTAATAGCAAACCCAGTCCGCTTCGCTGGGCTAGTTAAAATAAATTAAATTATAAAAAAATATAATTATCTAATAAAATAAAAGTACCTAAGTTACTCCTTATAATATTAGCTACCTGCGAGTGAAAGTCCCGTCAAAATCGGTCCAGCCGTTTCAGAGATTAGCCGGAACAAACAGACCGACAAAAAATTTTAAAAATTATTATTATTTATGATGTAAGTACCGTATGGTTATGCATGCAGTGAAAAGCTGTTAATTTGAAATTAAAAACAACCACTTAAATTTTATTTATAGTAAATACGAGTACCTATATCTACTGATTTGTATTTTCAAAACAAATCTATTTGCTTTGATTTTAATTTTTCCTAGGTTACTGATTAAATCTCCTTTGCTATATTTAAGATCATTTATTTAAATCACTTAGTCATTAGTCTGGTCTGAAAAAGCTTTTGTCCTCACTGCTCGTGAACACCTCGGGATCGCGGCACTGAAACAAAAGATAGTAGGCGAAGAAATTATTCATCGCTTATTGTTCTGTGTACGGGTATAGGTGCTCGGAGTGGCTCATTAAAAACCTATACAAGAGATGATATTGCAGAATACTATGATTTTCAGTCATTTTCGTTTTGTTATGGTTTTAATGTGATGTAATAATTAAAGTCTGATTACTGTCTCTGGGAACTGCGAAGTGCGACATGCTCTGTGCCCGTCTTCTAACGAAATGACCACTATTTACCGAGTAAAAAAAAAAATAGGTAGGTACTTAAAATTAAATCAAACCTATTAATTTATTACACTAAACAATTTATTTTTTTTTATTTTTTTTTATTTCTAATTTTTTAAGAGACTTTTGTCCTTCTAGGATATGTCAGTCTCATCGTATCTTAATCTAAGTATAACATATAAAAATTATGCAAAAAGGATAGCCAATGTTCAACACACTCCGGCGGACACTCAACAATTTTACTGTATGCTTATTTTCAAAATCGTTTTTTTTTAAATTAATTACTGTACAAACGCTTTGATAACAGCGGAGTTGCTAGACCAGTACCTAGTAGCTCTTCACTTTTATTTTATCTGCACGTACGTTTTCAAAGAGGTGGGTCATGTTAACTAATACTAACGCCTATCGCTGTGCTGACTGGGTAAATAGAGAATTACCGGCGCTATATTGTGCAACTCAATTGCTCTGGGAACAAATTTTTTTATTAAGTCTTGTTTATATTATGGGTTCATCCCTAGTTCTAGCGCGAACAAAGCAGCGGGTTCCGCTATGAATGTATACAATAACTTGACAAATTATATACTAAATCCTTCCTCGAGAACCACTCTATCCATTGGTGGAAACATCATGAAAATCGGTGCAGTAAATTTTGAGTTTATCGCAAACAGACAGACAGACGCGGCGGAGGAATTTGGGTTATAATATGTAGCGATTAGTATTCACACTTGTATTACGTCTAGGCTAAACGATAATAAAAAACTTGAAGAAACCCTCACATAATTTTTCACAATATCATATTACATTTTCGACGTCTTTGGGTGCGGTCTATACATTACAATCTATCGCCATTTAATAGCTTTTAGTGGGATATCGTATGTCAGGCTTTCGTGCTGGAGGCGAAACGCGTAAAAGTCCATTTGGGACATTACTCTAGTTTCAAACATTGGAAATCTTATCAAAGATAATATAATGTTTAACAATAGCATTAATTTAAGCCAGAAAATAATTAAAAGGAGCTTTTAAGCATTTTTATATGTATAATAATGTAAGTATATGTAAGTTACCATTGTAGCTTTCTTTCAGAATTCTAGAAATTCTCTAACTCACAAATAAAGGCACTTTACAAGTGTTGTATAGTCCAGTCACCTAGGATTTAAAGGAATAGGTACCTACTTTATATGCTGGCTGGCTGGTCACGTATAAGTAATCTTGTTAACATCAGAATTTTTCTTTTCCAATATGAAACCTTGAACAAGTGTCATTACAAAAGTACCTTTCTATTGGAGAATAAGTACCTACAACTCTTTAAAATGGTCTAAAATAATAGGTAGGTACTTACTTCATGCGATCCACAGTTCTTGATATATACGAAATATTTAATCATTATTTAAGCTACTTTTAAAGTACATAGATAATTAATACATAATATGTTAATAATGTATTCCATGTAGGTAGTACTTTACTCAATGTTCGACAGTTTAAACCACCTTAGAATAAACCACGCCTAAGAGAAAACCGCAACCTTTAAACAATTAATAAGCCTATATTTATCGAGACATTACAATTTAGCTAGGTATACTATTTCTTATTACTTAGGCATTCTTATTAACTACCACCTTAAATTTTATGAACATCTATAGCCTCAAAAATAAATGGACGGCATTATTATTATATAATAGGAACCTATACTTTTTTGACTAAGTCGATTGTGTTCATTATTTCATTTTCTTAAATTGCCTTGCCAGTGAAAGTCCCTTCAAAATCGACCTCGTTTAGTAGATAAGCAGAAACAGACTGACGAACCTTAAAACCTCAATGATAACAATTATGGTTACCCCATAATTAAAATCATAATTTATTTTCACACTTTTATAAAATGTTTTCAAAGTTTTGCTTACAACCCACCGCGCACACCCAGACAGCCCCGCCCCATAACCCCTATTTAAGAACAAAGTGAAATAAAAAAATAAGAACAAAAATAATTTAAATCGAATCGAAAGAGTTAAATTTACATCCATATGTGATCACATTTTTTTATCCAGAAGGGCAAATGAAGTAGACTGTTAGACAGTTTATTTTATTAACCTGACCTAGAATTGCGGATGACTAGGTTTCACGTGTCAGCGTCGAGATGCGATCACATTTAGAAAAGATGCATTGAAAATTTTAAAACCCGGTCAAGTGTGTAGCTTTCTACCGAAACTTTCGCATGTTGCAAAGAGGAGGTTTAGTTAGGGTCTATTAAATCTACTTATATGAACTTAACCATGAAAAAACGAAATACCTATAATAATACATAGGTTTTTCAAATTTTATAACTAAAAATGTCTAAGTACCTATATTTGAATAGAAATTCAGTATTGCTTTGAAAAATCGAATGAAATAAGTTCAGGTTTCGCACTTTGGTATATTCTCATGTATGAATCCTTTTCAACATAATAACCACTTACCTTAACGTAGAGGAAGACTTTTTGAGGCAACCAGAATCTGCATATCTCGGAAATCTTAACTAGTTTTCGAAACACAAGTAAAGTTCACACAACTTCGCCAATACAGTGGCTTAATTGCCCTTGTGTTAAGAGGCCCGGACCCAGCAGTGAGACGTCAAAAAGGATAAAATTAAAATATTTAAAATAAACGAGCGAGCCATATAGAAGTTACATATGATTAACAACGTTAAAATATCATGAGCAGTGACAGAATTAACCTAAATTTGGGTATAGCACCTAGGTACTTAAGGTAATTTGCAAGAAGCTCGCAGCACTTTATATAACTAAATAAAACTAAAATATCTAAGTAGGTAACGCGTATTACTGTTTAAGTGTTGCTCTGACTAGTTTGCAAGTAATTATTATAGTACCTACTAAGCATTTCCCGCGGCTCTGCCCGCGTTATAAAGGCCGGAAACTATATTACTGGAGGAATACGTTACTTTTAATGTTATATTTTTCAGAAATTAGATATTTTCCTGCAGTAAAAAGCATCCTATAAATACACCCGGGTCCCGGACAACCAGGCTTATGCACCAGCTACCATCATACCAAATTTAATCAAAATCTGGCCACTGGTTTTCAGGTAATGCGGTGTGGCAGAGAGAAATAAATGTTAAAAACTATAGAATTGGCCTCTGTATTGTAATCAAGGACTATTTCAAATAGATTTTCCAAAAAATAGTACAGATTATTGTATTATTAAAACTGTGACCCCGTTTCTTTGTAGTTCTTAACAGAACATTTGAAGTCAGTGCAGACTGCAGTAGTAGCTTCTTTGAAGAGCACAGTCAGCTTAAGCCTTTAAAAATGTATATTTTAATATCCTATACTTATTTGTCATATTTCGTAAGAAAGAAAATAAAACAGGTACCTACTTACCGGTGGGTAGTGTTTGTCCCATATACGAGTACCTACTACTTACTGCATTTCAAAGTTATATTAACCAGCTGAAACCGCAGTTTCGCTCGTGCTAAAAGTTCACAAAAAACTTATTGGTTATGCTATTACTTATAATTATTGATTAATTCCAGTTCTCAATCCCTTCTTTCCAAAAATAACTCTATAAAAGCAGTTCTTATGTTAACCCGTGAGGAAAAAAGATTTTTCTGTAGTAAAAGGTATCCTAAAGGATGAGCCGAAAAATAAGTTGTCACTACACAAAATTTGGTTAAAATCGATCCAGTACTTTTGGTGTTTATTAATATAAAATGAAATATTTTTTGATAAAGCGACTTGTGTTTTTCATTCAATTTTTTTCACACGCCTTAATTTCTTTTGTATAGGCTAATTGCGAATAAATAGAGATGTTTAAAAAAGTATAAGGTTCTAAATACTAAGTACCTATATAGGAGAAAAATAAAACAATTACAAGTTTTATAACTAAATTTATTTCCGGAACTATCATTTTAAAATCCTACGATAGTTGTCAAGACCAGCTTAAACATTGTTCCTAAACGACAAGACTTAAAATAAAATTAACGTCAATAATAACTTTTCATACAGATCTCCACATCACATCCCAAAACATTTTTACATATATGTATTTAACAAGAAAATTAATTATTAAATATATTATAATAATAGTAAATGCCTTTTTGTTACAGTGCTTTCCTAGTTAACAATTGGCTTTCCCTCTTTGTTCTACTTTACGTAGTAGGTACGTAGCAGCTACGTACACTGTAGTCTGTAGGCTATATTATATTCCGCAAATAATCTTGTAATGTATTATGTAGGTATATTGTTTACACTTTTAGACATGGTAGATAGTAAATCTTTTAAAAGTATGCTTCCTGTGTAGTCTCTTGCATAAAAACTTATCTGATACTAGTTGTATTACAATTATTTCTCAATCTAAACGATTTGGTCAATTAATTAATCCGTTTTAATATAAATAATTTGATTATATTATATTTAGTAGAAAAATAACAAGCAATATTATTTTTATTATATCGAAAACCTAGAGCTTTAAAGGAAAGATGAGGGTTTCATCAGTAAGTATCCATAAAAACCATCTGGTTACAGTTATATTCTCATTTGTGTTTCGAATAAAAGCTACGCACATTAAGGGTTTACTTGGGTGTTCGTGTCCTCGGGACGTAAATTATAAAGTTCGTGTTCCTATGTTTTACAACATTTCGTATTTTATATTAGCTAGACGACCTAAAGCGAGCTTCAAACTTTTATTAAAGGAATTTGCGTGACATGCCCGAGGCATGTTGTTAGTTTATTATAAATGAGAAGAGTACCTAGGGAATGCCCTAATGGTATGAAGTAGATATTATCTACCGATATAGTATTTATAAGACTGTACCTAAAAGGTGACGCTTCGACGACTTTACTAATTACACGGTAGAATTATTTCGTAAAGGATGTCTCTAAAACAGATATTTTAACTGTTTTTACATTTTATTCTCTTACTAAAACTCTTAGTTAAAGCAGTGATCGCGGCCATTTAAGTCTATAAAGCTACTGTCATTTATATGTATTAATATTTTATAGTAAAACAAAGCTTATTTTGATATTACATCATCGACAGTCAAAGCTTTTATATATCAGAAAGACAACATTTATACAAGTATCGCGTTTCAATTCTCGCAAACTTTGCTTCACTACCGCGTGAGAACGTAATATGCGAAAATGGAAGCTTAACACTATTTTGTAATCTAATGATATGGCTACGATCGTAAATTCGATGTTGGCCTCACGCCTATGCAAATAATGGGTAAACTTTTCAAAGTACGGTGCGGAGTGTTATACAAATTCTTATCTATACGAAAGTTGGCGGAAAAAGCTATTTTTAACTTCTCTCGACTCATTAAACAGCTCTTATCTCTTTAGAAAACTTTTAAATTACGGTCTACGGAGCAGTATTTGCTGCATTTGACTATAAATAATTATTTAGGTACTCTGTTTTCGCGCATGTCATAAAATCCAATCAAAATTTTTTAATAAAATAAAATTTCCTTACACCTATAAAGACTTATAAACGACTACAGATTAGAAAATGGGTTGTTCACAACACATCGGTCAGTACTTAGGAAAATCGGATTGCGTTAATTGTAGGAAAGATTTATAAAACTAAGAAAAGTGAAGATAAATATCATCAAATTTATAACTTACTCAAGTTCCATAGAAATTCGACGTATTTTTTGAAAATATTTGTGATTCCAAAATACATTGTAAGGTAAAAATTATTTAAAAAATAGAGGATACATTAGAAATAGGTCTATTACAGTAGACAAGTATAGATCTAAAAGGTAACTTCTACTTTAATATTTATACATTACTCTATTACATTTAACTACTTATTAAATACATGAATACACTTAAGTTCACTTTATCTACATTTATCTATTACTATGTAAACATGTTATTATTATAGTTTTTCAATTGATACTAGGTCTGGATATTGTACTTAAGATATAATAATTGTCTGTTGACTATGAATTAATAAAACCTTTGAATTGTGAAAAGTTATGAGGAACTGTAAAAAATTATACAAGTTTATTATTTTTAAGAAGACTTAATAGTGTAGATATTAGAAGAAGTTGGAATTCCTGCATATGGTCTCTATAGTTACTTTGATCGATTTGAACCATTTCATTTGGTCTCATTAGACCGCGATACTTCAGCCCGATAAGCTAATGCTCGGAATTAGCGCGAGGAGTTTCATTATCACATTTGATAAGCTGTTATTCACGTACGAAGACAAACTCGTTGTAGTGATTCCAACGATTTTCCTCAGAATCTACTCCGGGCTTGAGTTCCGCGGCGCCGCCCGCGGTGCCGCTGCCACAGCTGGCCGTCAGCTTGAACCCTTGCTCTTGCAACATATCGAAAGCTTGCTCTATGAATGAGTGCTTTAAGAAGAATCGGGACGTGTACCTGTCTGCCAGCCCGTGGTCGGGATCTCTAGACTCGTTCAGCGTTTCTCCGAAGACATCGCGGCACAGAGTTACTTTTCCGCAAACTAGAATACGAGATAACTTGCGAAACTTCACATCGGCGAGGCCGTCACGGCCGAAAGCAAAGCTTCCGCGGTAGCCCACGGTGATACATCCGCGCTCTCGATTTGGCGGTTTCGGATCGGCGTCTCGAACGGCATTTTCTAAGCCCACTAACCTATAATGTCTGGCTTCTCGCGCCAGACGTTTATGTTCACGAAAACATTCCGGTAGTACGAGACCGCCGTCACGAAGATAATCTAGCACGTAGCGAAAGAGAACGCCGTCGCGGTCGAAGAAAATGCGGCCGCGAGCGTCGCGCGGGTGGTCGGAGTCGCGTAGAGCCGCGGCCGGCAACGAGTCCGGCTCGCGCAACAGCGTGTCGCGAGTAGTGGCGTAGTGCACGCCGCCTACGTTCAGCTCGAGGACCTCGGGCGGCGCGTCCGCCATGGCTGGAGGCTGAGGGCGCAGTGCCGCGCGACTGCGCGCCCCTTCTGACCCACTTTGCACGTCCCTCTCCCTCACCACCCGCGTCCTCTCCCATCAATAACACACGCCCGGGTTACTGACTTGGACGTAATCATTTCCTACCCCTTCGAGCCGAACTCTTCGTAAAATCCTTCAAGGTCGACGGCCATTGTCAGTTAACAGATGGTTTACCGTCGTTCAAAACTTCTCAAAGTTAGCATATCTGGTGTGAACGTAATTAAACTACCTATGTATCTACGAAAATAATGAAGTATACAGAAAGCAATAGTTTCGATAGGTGCAGATTTATTATGATTATCAATTTCTTTAGTAAATTACGTCGGTTATTGAGTAATCAGTAACATTCGTTTTATAATAATTTTACCAACGCTAACCTATTTTTCGGAAACGCTCAAAATCGGAAATTGTCAGTTAACACATGGTCGATGTTCCCCCATCCTTTGCAAAGCTAATACGGACGACACCATTATAGCGTAAGTAAATGAGGAAGTTTACGATAGATCAACAATTATGATAATAACTTTCTAAATGAAACTCTACTTAATATCACACATCTTAAGAAGCTTTCTTAAGCTTTTTAAACAAATATTCGATTTAAATAACCAAAACTTTAGAATAATTATTATTCATAATGAATTCTTCATCGTAATTTGTAAATCTTCATACGAAAGCAATAAAAAGTCGGCAGTGAAACAAACCAGATCTTCAGGGACAGTGAGTTCAAAACAAATTCACTTCTTAGAATTCTTTTTCACTTTCAAACTAAACATTATCATTTACGTAGTAAGAATTATATCACCATGATTCAATTATATTTTCCTCGAAACTGTGAGTTGATCTAATTTTGTTATAGATCCTTATTCGCGAAGAGAACTTTCTTGTTTGTTGTTGCTGTAGCCGTATAACTTAAAGGGTTTATAAAATTTCTTTTAAACTACAATCATATTTCAAATTCAGCTAATCAAATTTAACCCACACAGAGTAACTATTAAAATAGTTTAGAACTAGTTTATATTAATAGAAAATTTTCCATTAAATCCCAAAACCAAACCGAGAGTAACAAAATTATCGGAGTATCAAATCGGAAGTCGTTGTTTACACGTCCACCGTATCAGCGTTAAATACATACGAGTACTTTTTATAATTTAATAAAAAAAGACTTAAAACAAACGAAAGTAATTAAATAAATTAAATGGCCTTCCCAGCTTATTGTTAATGGAAAAAAAAAGAATTTTACTTTATATTATAAAGTTGAAAATCATGATTTAATGTTAGCTCTTACTGAAACACATTCAGTCGTATACAGAACATCAAATAGAATACTACAAGAGCCATTCGCTTACTTTTTATTGGTGCTTTGAGTTTTGCGGTCCAGAAGTATCGCTAGGGCTCCGTAATGGACTCCGGTACGTCAGAATTTTTACATGTTCATTACATACGGGACGAAGGCCTTTTATTACGGCCTTGGGAAATAAAGTTCCTTTTCAAATTTGTCTCCATAGGATAGAGTGGATAACCTTAAAAAATCCTATTTCGCGTATCAAATATGAAATAAAACAAAGTTTATATTGATATTCTATATTTAGAATACTGGGCGAGTATAACAAGTAAAAATAAATATCACATTGGGACTATTAAAGCTGTAACGTTCTATTGCTAGATCGCTAACATGGGTAATAATGCGCTTAAAATTGCAGTTATTGAGATTACTCGTCACGTCTAATATCGAATTTGTTGAAAGTGTATTCAGAGATTTCTTTGTCGTTTTTAAAATCCGCTTTTTCGATTCTGCTACTGGGACTGCCTGTATTCTTCAGCCAATGAATCCTGAAAATATTTTATTTGTAAAGACAGGGGATAGGGATAAAATATACATATTACAGATATAAATAAAAATGCAATAAAAATGCCGTGGTAACATCACTTGAGAACGACTAGACCGATTTTGCTCATACCAATTTTAAAAAAATTTCGTAACAGTGAATACTGAATTCAAAAGTTCTTAGAAGAAAAAGGATTTTCATAATATCCATAGATTTTATGTACGAGCCAAAAGGCGTCACAAAATGTCAGATATCTAGATATAGTATTAGTATAATAAAATGGCTATAAAAAACAATAAAAATCAGAAAATACCCATGAAGTGAAACGTGAATTTTACCATGCACGATAAATCAAAAACTTAATTGAAGTATGAACTATAAAAACAAGAATTTTAAACCTCGCTCAGCCGCAAGCATGACGTATTCAGACGGCCATAATTTTCAGAAATGCTCACTGTAAAAACCTTTGCTTCGTGCTCCGTTTTGATAAAAAATCGTGGCACCTTTTAAAAAGGTAAAATACTGTGTTGTTCATTTCAAATATGAGTAAAGGTAGGATTTTTTTGTATTCTTCTGTATTGTTCTTATGAAGAAAATTATTTGTCAATTTTCTTTATTTCAATGTATTAAATAGCTAGAATTTTTTTTTTCAATACCTACGAATTATCATACCCGAGCGCTAATTTTAATTTAATTTGATATATTTTTGAATTAATGTTCTCGTCAAGTGCGAGTCCGACTCGCGCACGAAGGGTTCCGTACCATTATCTATAACAATTTAGCTAGTCCTCTAAATTGAATGAGCGTACATACAACTCAGAGGATATCCTAATTGACGTCAACCATGTATGGGGACATCCTTTAATTTTCAACTTTTTTAATTTTTTGGAATTTTTCCTTTTTTTTTGCTGAGAGCTAAGACCTTACTTTTTGGCAAATTTCAAGATTCTAGGTCGAGCAAAGCGAGGGTGAGTCGCTAGTTAGAAAAAAAAAACTGATGTAAAATTTCTCAAGGAACCTTTTTAATAACATTAAACAAATTTGGACACACTTGCATTACTAAATAGCGAAATTTAAAGTAAGAATACTTTGAAAGCTCTTTTTAAACAGCCTTGAGCGTTAAGCGTAATGTCGGCTATTAAGGCGTTTTCATAATGAAAGAGGGCGGGGGTGGCGAAGGAAATTCTTTTCTATTTAATTTATGTGCAAGACCGTAGGAATTGCGTCGGTGATATAAAATTTCGGCGGACGCGTTTCTTTTTGTCAACGACAAAAAAATATTATAAATGGAAACTCAAAGAAAAATCGGAGATAAATTCAATAAACACTTCACGATTGAAAGCAATAAAACAAATATTTTAACAAGTGAAATATCCAACACCATTTGCATTTCAGTTAGAATTTTATTGGAAATAAATTCATTTGAATATAAAGTATAGCGTAGGCACGATATTAAAATAATATTTAGGTACTAAATACTGCCAGCTGCGGTTACATCGTGCTTTGTATAACTAAATTATAATTATGTTGGGAAACCGCTTTTCCAATTAATAATATGACATCTGATGTAAGGTCATTGTTTGAAAAATATTTAGTACTCACCCTCGCTTCGCTCTGGTTCGTTCTGAGATTTAGCGTGAGCGAAACCGCGGGTTCCACTAGTTAAAATATATTTTTTTTAAAAAAGTAGCCTAAATTACTCCTTATAGCATAAGCTATCTGCGAATAATAAGTCCCGTCAAAATCGGTCCAGCCGTTTCAGAGATTAGCCGGAACAAACAGACAGACAAACATTTTAAAAATTGATTTTTTGATGTTAGTACATACCGTAAATACTTTCATAGGCATTTAGTGAAAACCTGTGAATTTGAAATTAAAAACAAACACTTCAATTTTATGTATAGATAAACTTCTCTCTATGCGATAAACTTTCCTAATGATTTGATTCGCTTGTGTTCCGCTTCTCTCCGCGTAAGTGACATGACATTTGTTCTGGACAGGAAAGCAGAACTGCAGCTGTACATCTTAATTATTAAAAAGAAACATCCATACTAATATTATAAATGCGAAAGTAACTCTGTCTTTCTGTCTGTCTGTCTGTCTGTCTGTCACCTTTTCACGCCTAAACCACCCAACCGATTTTGCTGAAATTTGGTATGTAGATAGTTTGCATTCATGAGAAGGACATAGGCATATTATTTTTTGGAAATTTAACCCCTAAAAGGGTTAAAAGGGGTGGCAAAGTTTGTATGAGAAAAATATTTTTATTGCACATTTTTGCATGAAACTTTGAATTAATGCTTTTTAGTACAAATGATGAAACACGTATTTCAGGGTTTTTCGAAATTCACCCCCATTGAGGGTTAAAGGGGGTGGCTAAGTTTGTATGGGAAATTTAATTCTATTGAAATATTTTGCGTGACACTGAAATAATGCTCTGCAATACAAATTATGAGATACATATCTAAGCGTTTTTTGAAAATCAACCCCTATGGGGGTTAACGGGGGTGGCACAATTTGCGTAGGAAAAATATTTAACAGTAATTTTTACCATAAGTCCATATCAATGAACCACGTACATCAGTTTATCATTAACGAAAAACATACAAAGAAATTATGATACACATAGTAGCAAAATTGGTTAAAAATAGGAAATAAGTTTTAGAAAGCGCAGCAGTGGCGGCACGGCAGGATGCTATACAGTAGTTTTCAGAAAAGAGGGCCAGAACTTTAAGTGGGGAATCAGTCCTTGGTACATTATAAGTAACAGTATATAAGCAAAAATGTTTATTTTATTCACTCTTAGCGCGAGCGAAGCCGCGGGCACCGCTAGTTTCTGATAAAAAGTGAAGGGTTTAGGATCAAGATAGGTTCATTTATATTTAAAAACATTTTTCAAAGTAACTTCCACCAATTATTCTTGGGCATTCCGCGATTAAAAATGTTTTCCGCGAAGAAAATTCTAAATATAATTAAATTATAACAAGGTAATACTTTGCATAACTTCCGAAAAATCGAGAACGGGTATTAGAGTTATTCCCTATGGATAAGTTAAGAACGGTTAGCCGCCAGCAGTACGGATTTTATTATATCGTTATATTGCTATAAATTAAAGCTAAAACTTGAATCTCAAGATACTTTGGCGTTCATAAATTAGGACGACGCGACATTATAAATGAATGAAAATAAAATTTATACGAGTATTTTAATGCCATTTTTTGATGTTAATTGTGGGTAGGCACAGTCTGTAAGAAGTATAAGTATATACCTCTGAGACATCTCGTGACCATGATTGCTGTAAAGCCTTCGAAACGTCGGAAACCAAAAATTAAAATATATCCGCGACAAAATCGGAAAAGATAGTTTCATTTATAATTAGGACTCTAACTTTGTATAGGAGACGAAATAGACGGTATCGACAATATCAATTGTCCGACAGTATGGACATTATGTGATTGATATCATCATCATCAGCCCTTTTTAACGTCCCACTGCTAGGCACGGGCCTCCCTCAGTACGAGGGGGATCAGGCCGTAGTCCACAGCGATGGCCCCGTGCGTGTTGGCGGACTTACTCTTACGAAAACTTGCTAGGTTTTCTTAGACATGCAGGTTTCCTCACGATGTTTTCCTTCACCGTAAGACAAGTGGTAATCAGGATAGCAATGATTCGCACATGAAAATATCAGAGGTGCGAGACCCGGATTTGAACCCGCATCATTCGGTTATACAAGCGACGCGTTACCGCTATGTTTTTTTTTTTCAATTAAGTTTTAGCAACGGAATAAACTTTTTTTATAGGATAAGTATTTACTAATTGTAATTTAGGCCTTCTCTCTCGTATTTCTAAATTAAATTGTTCTTATTATTTATTCGTACCGAAATCATTCTGATATTTTCTGATCTATCTATAGCTTTTTATTATGAGATTCGATAAAAAAACCTACAAAGCTTTGCATTGGCTAAAAGCATCTTAATCGAATAAAGTAGTAAGCGGATCATCTTGGAATTCCAAATTGGCAAAGGAACGAACGACATCTTGTCACAAAGCTTTGTAAAGGCTATGTAACAAAAACATATTTTCCTGTGGATTATGGTGCCAGCAAACGATACAAATATATGGGATCTTATATAAGTTCGCACTAAATATTTGGACATGATCGGGATAGGGATATATTTACTTAGCTGACGATATACTTATACAATTTTTAAATTGAAAATCGGTGAATGCTACTCTTTTCTTACTATATTATTAATCTATACTATTATAAATGTGAATGTAAGTTCATTATCATGAAACTTTGCACACATTTTCTTGGTGGTATTCCGTATTAAAAGTAACATAGGATATATTTTTTTACTTTTTTTTCTAGCGGGCTTAAAACTATGAACGCGGGCGCAGCCGCGGTTACTGCTAGTGGATTATAAAAAGAAATCTTTTAAAAGAATGAGTTATCAACGTTTTTTACAATACTTTGTGTTATGCGTATACTTCATAATATATGGGTGAGATCTAAAGAACCTAATTAACAATTTTAAAATTCTGAAAAAAATGATACAAGGACACAATTGTACTCTTTATTCTAAGCCATGCTAGGTATATAGATATTTAAAGCAGGATTCGTTTAACATTAAGGGGCGGGTGCATATGGGGCTCAATCTTTCTATACGAGAAAGCAATGCCTGTTATAATACTTCCTTAGATTAACGCGAATAATTGACATCAGCATTTACTTATGTATAAATAAAATTAAAGTGTCTGTTTTTAATTTTAAATTAACAGCTTTTCACTTAATGCAAATGATCCTAATAATCCTATATATCGTACTTATTTCAATAATTTAAGTTTTAAAATGTTTGTCTGTCTTTTTGTTCTGGATAATCTCTGAAACGGCTGGACCGATTTTGACGGGACTTTCACTCGCAGATAGCTAATGTTATAAGGAGTAACTTAGGCGACTTTTGTTTTATTAGAACATTATAACAACAGTTTAATTTATTTTAACTTACGCCCAGAGAAGCGGGCCGGGTCTGCTAGTTTTAAATAAGACTATCTCTTCGAATTTTATCACGGATTTATTTTGATTTTTGGGTAGGTACGACGTTTCGAATGCTCTACAGCAATCATGTTCACGGGAAAGACTAAGTTGCCTTTTAGTTTTAGGACGTAGTATTAATATAACGTAAGTAGGATATGATAACTACTTTATTAAATTGCTTTAATTTTACTTTTCTTACTTATTGTAATGTCTTTTATTCTTTAATTAAATTAAGGTGTTGTGTTTAATAGCTCAGTGTAGCCTTTTTATGATGTGATTATGATTTGTGGAATTTGAAGAAAAGGTTTAATTAAGGTAAAATTAACTTAATGTACATAATGTTGGTGATCCTAAAACTAAAGCTACTTGTATACATTGAACAGTAAACTCGTAAATATGCAGACATCACTGTGCGAAACAATTACATAGTATGTAAACATTTTAAAGTAGTACAGAAAAATATATATAAGCTTTCACAGCATTTTGTTGAATTGAAAAGCCTTAAAAGTGTAGCTGAATGCTGCATTCAAACATTTAGTGATTAAAAGAGATATTTAAAAAGAGTAGGCACTAGGCCATACAATACCAGTACACCTACATTTTATTCTAAAAAATATTTTAAAAATAGAAATTGAATGGAACTTTGTAAAAAAATTGTACTAGTTAGCTTGGCAGATGTTGTTTAATATGGTCTTAGAAATATAAAAATTATAACCCCCACCCCGGCATTTGCTATTTGGTTAAAGTAAGCAATTATGGTCACAGGAGAAACTGGTGATTACTCATTACTGTAGCATTAAAAATATAGGAAAACCAAAAATCAAAATAAATCCAGAAAAGAGTGTGAAATATAGTTTTTATTTTTCTAAAATGTTATAGGTATATCTAAAAAAGTATAATCAAAAAGTATATCTAAGGAAGTTCATGGTTAAGACAATATTTTTTGTTTTAGGTAACATAGTAAAGAAGTTAAAATACAAAATATAAATACAAAAGTCATCCTGTCTGGAAAGCTGTTCAAGGTTGAACTGATTTTACTAAAATTTCATGAGATTATTTAAAAAAGTTGTTTGATAATCTCAGTGTTTCATGAAATTGTTTTTTTTTTATTCTAGATATTTGTTTCTTGCCAGCCAAAAAATCATATACAACACTCATGTTGAATATATTATAAAAATACTTACATTTCTTGCACCTTATCAGATGAACCCTGCATTTGTCCCTCTACAGTTCCCCGAGATGTATTTCTACACCAACCCTTAAGATCAAGTTTTTCTGCTTGCTGTTTAGTGTACTACAAGACATATACAACACATTTAATATGACATTGAGTTTTATTTATATAGTCAAGAACATTACATATAATTTTTTTCATTGTAATTATTATAAGGATAAAGATAAAGGATTTTAATTTTAAAATATATGATCTTTGTATAAAACAAATCTTGTTTAAAAATAATATGTATTTTAATACCTTATCTTAAAAGCTGTTGCTAGTTGTCCGCTAATCGGATAAAAAAAAATTATTTGTCTGACTATTATTGTTGATTGGTACGAATATCACATTTTTTTACTTCCAAAATCCAAATATAAAATAGCTAATAATAAGTGATTTTTAGGTGCATTTTTAGTTAGTTTTTGGCT
Source organism: Boloria euphrosyne (assembly GCA_951802675.2). Taxonomy (NCBI): domain Eukaryota; kingdom Metazoa; phylum Arthropoda; class Insecta; order Lepidoptera; family Nymphalidae; genus Boloria; species Boloria euphrosyne. The sequence continues at coordinate 3,210,959 of OX637879.1, read as the reverse complement.
AGACACTTCGAATTTTTTAAAATAACTCAGTTCCTGATGTAATTTAAATTTCAATTTTTTATTGAAATTATTTTTCATAATGAAATTATAACATTAAAATATGTATATGAAAGTTTACAGTAAATGAGTTTCTAACTACTACTAGTTGGCAGTTGCTGAACGGATTTGAATGAAACTTGGAATAGAGACGGTTAAATCTTGTATAGGCAACGTTTTTGAACAAAAAAACAAACAAAAAAATTACCTTCCTGAAGAAAACTCCTTGCACTCGACCGAATACTTCAAAATCTACGCTTCGAAGTGCCATATCTGCCGCAACTGAACAATAATTTACTTTTAATAATCCAGTTATCGTGGTTAAAAGCAACAAACGAAACATTTACTTATTTTTTAAAATCAATCAAAATAAACAATACAAATCTCGTAATAATCCACTGACATTAAAAATAAAAATTTTAGCACTCACGTGTATTTACGGCGTCAGCTATACGTATTATTTAATTTATTAATTTGGTTTTTATATGAAATCTCTTATTTTTTATTCATTTTAAATCTAAAATTTGTTATGCAATATTTTTAAATACATTTAGAGTTTTCGAACGTAAGGGTTTATAAGAAAATAAATGAAAGTTCTTGTAATGTAAGAGAAAAACTACCTCCGTAAATGCATAGTATACATATTTGACATATTCGGCAGAAGCGTTGACAGTTGACACTTGACAGTTGACAACTGCTTGACGTTGTCTCTGCTGCGTAAGGATAATATCGTGGTGTAGTGTACATTTAACAATAATAATTAATTTATTTCAATAGAATTAAGAATTCGTCTATATAAATCGTTCGAAGTTATCTAAGAGACTAAAATGGCATTATTTTGCTGTAACAGGTAAATTGTCAATGGAGTATTTTCTTATTATGTAATAAGGTTGTTGCATTTTGTAATAATCATATGATTACAGGTTAGCCAGCAAATCTATGTTAGGCAACTTGGCAAAATTTCGGACTGCTTTAAGCTCCGCAACGTATGCCCAAGCCGCATCAGTTCCAAAAGTTACATTCAAAAAGTTTGAACCGCCTGTAGAGGAACACCATGATATCAGAAATGCTAAACTGAATAGACCCTTGTCACCTCATTTAACGATCTACAAAATGCAGCTGACCAGTGTTTTATCTATTACACATAGAACTGCAGGTTTGTTATTATTTAGCGTTGTACTGTGACTTGTATAGTTTTCATCAAATATTCTTGTATTAATTTAAAATGTAGTAAATGTAATTAATAATTTAAATTGTACAATTGGCAAACATATTTAAGACATTTAAATTTTAATTCCAATCAACATTTTCATGTGCAAGCCTTTACACTAATTTATAGTTAATTGTTAATTGCATTTAGAATTATTTCATTGTAGGTGCCATTTAGTTCTAATTACTTTTATAAGCATTGCTTATCTTTCTTAGAAAAGTATAGGACTTTTCCTAAAATAAAATATTTTTTGTTTTACTTTCTTAAATTTTAAATTTTTACTGTTTCTTTGTTACAGGTATAATTCTTTCTGGTTATGCTACAGCTCTCGGGCTCGGAGCTTTAGTGCTACCGAATGATATTTCTCATTATATTACAATGATCGAAGGCTTAAATCTGTCCCCTGCAACTATATTTTTAGCTAAAGTAGCCCTAGCTTCTCCATTTGGCTACCATTTTGCTAATGGAATTAGACATTTGTACTGGGATACAGCTAAGGGGTTGACAATAAGGGAAGTATATACAACTGGATATGCAATGTTGGCAGGAACTATTGCAATCACATTACTCCTTGCGGCATTATAATTATTTATTATAAATTACAAAAAATGGTTATTATGAGTGTTTTTCTTCCCAATATTATGACTGTACTTAAATTGGCCTATCTATGAACTTTGTTTTATTCTTTGTCTGTTAACTTCTTTATAATCATTTATAATAACCATCTTTTATAATATTGTAATTGTTGATCCTGGTTTTATTTATTTGTTCTCAATAAGTGATGTAATAAATTTTAATGATTTATTTTTTAGTTTTATTTAAACATGGTTACAGTCTTAAAAATAACATTTGTACAAGAATTTTTTAAGCAACTCCGCATGTGTTGATAACATCATGAATTGTTTTGAATTTTTCAAAATCTAATTTTTCAGTAGTTGCTAATCCTGTTGCAGCATTCTGGAAAAATATATATAAAATATAGTATATATTATAAAAATTAATAATGTCTTTTAATTTTGTATAATATTCTTTGGATTCAATTTATCTATAATCTATATTCTAAAGGCATCTGTCATAGACACTAGTGTAAAGCAAAAAAAAAAATAATTAACTTAAGTATTTGACCAATGATATTTTAACTATAGATATGTTATACGCTCATTAAACAACCGAAAAAAGTGTTCCGCGCTGCACACATACACACTTTTCATTCAAGGTACATGTCAAAATGATAGAAAGGGGATAGTCGATAAAATCAATAAGAAAAAAAGAGACAGCTAATGTTGTCAATTGCGCGTCAATTTAAACAAACATTAGTCTAGCGACCGATGACATATCAGAATATTAGGCAAATAATTGAAATATATTAATAAATCGAAGTATACTGCGTTCTTACATGTGGTATGAGATCCCTTGTGTTTTATTAACTTTGGTATCATAATTGGTGCATTTCCTAAATACACAGGATGGCATTTTTTTAATTTTGTAGCAGCGTACCACTCGTCGCCATGCGGTGACACAGACTAAAGGCAATACGTCCTAATTAGGATGTTTTCGAGTTTTCACGATTGCGCGCTCATAGCATATCTATAGTTAAAATATCATTGTATTTGACCAACAAATTAAAAATTTTATAATCAACACTTATCTTTATAACTTGGCAATGCAATATAATAACTTGGCAAGTAAATAACAAAAAAAATACAACTTACATTGAAAATAACATTGTTATTTTTAAGGAATTCACCATAAATATTAAATAAGTCATTTTTATCGTCAAGTAATTGTGCCAAGCTCAATGGTGTGTGAGCTATAGAAACATCAGAAAGGAAGTCCTTGGCAGAGAGCCAAGTTCTGGACGGCGCCAAGGCGATGTTACATGAAGCGAACTTGTCCAAACTTTGCCGACCGTTTTCTTGATTCAAGCACAGTAATTCATATTTCGATGAATCAAAGTTTGCTAAATCAGCACCTATAAATACAAATATATTATTAAAACAAATTTTACAATAAAATTTCAACAACTTTTAAAAAATGTAAAGAACATAATGTTATTTATATAATTTTTTGTTTAAAACAGCATTTATTATAAGCATCCTTGCAAACTTACTCGAAACAAACGCTACATCTCCTCGATCTTCCTCTAGACATTTCCATGGAGCGTTATTTCCTGAACATTGTTTCTTTAATTTAGATACATCTAAACCTGTAAAGGTGGAAAAATTGTTAAAACACGCCGTTTTAAGTATTTTTGGCAGAATATTGAACATTAGAAAGTAGCCCAGTGTTAACGCGTTCAATTGGGAAATCGAGTGAAGCAGGTTCTCTATCAGGTGTCGTACCTCTGATATTTTCATAATGAATGAACAAAATAATTAATAATTTTTAACATGATTACCACTTGACTTACGGTAAAAAAAGCAGAGAAAACTTGGGCCCAGAGAAGTGGACTATGGGCAATTTTACCAAAATTAAAGGACTCTTTGTTCTGTCCCTTTAGTAAAGAAATATTAATATATGAAAATATTGTTATTTTATAGTGTTTATTTATAGTTATTACATTAGTTATGTTATTAATCTATACTAATATTATAAAGAAGTAAAGTTTGTGTGTTTGTTAAATTGTAAAGGGTAATCTCGGGATCTAATGAACCGATTTTAAAAAATCTTTCACCAATAGAAAGCCACATTATTGCCGAGTGTCATAGGTTATATAAAAAACCGAAAAATAAAAAGGCTTTTACGTGGTAGTCCGTTTTGCAAAGTGAATCGGAAAAAAACGGTCGAATGAAAGCGCTCCTTACGAACGCTGCCTTAACTATGAAAGATATATTTTTGAGTTCTAGAGAAAAGATGTGCTTGAAAATGCCTACAAAAAAGTCAACGACAGCATATTATGTCTAACTTTTATATTTAAGTTACAAAAAGTAGTTTTTTTAATATTAGTATAGATAATTTAATTTTTATTATTAATAAAATACCTTCGTATAACCCTCCTTTTGACAGTTAGAAATTAAAACATAATACTCTGTACTAAAAAAGGATTATTAACATTATGCCCAACGAAGTGGGCACGGGTCAGCTAGTGTTTTATATTTTTTATAAATATTCTTTTGACGTACCATTGGGATTATTCTCGGGTTTGTCGACACCTGGAATGCAAGAGCCACCGAAGAAATCGGCTAAGTTTTTGATGCATTGACCTGAACTTATTTTATTTTTGTTTATGAGGTAGTACATTGGTGCTATTAACCCGCTGTAGGTCCCAAAAGAATTATGACACGATCTAAAAAACACAACATAACCTATAATTTGTTAGAAACATAAAAACTTTAACATGGCCAAGTTAAGAAGAAACTAGCTGTTCTGTCGATGTGGTGGTTAAATATTTTAAATATGCAAGCCAAGTTTCTTATGGCTTCTTCAATTATTTTTTTGGAATGTAGTTACAACTAATATTTTACTAATATTTAATTATTTAATTAAAAATAAAAAAGTTAACGAGAGTGCTTGTCACTTAACGCCATAATAATTAGCGATGAAGTTAAGTAGAATTTAAAATTGATATTGTTTATATCAACTTCTATAGTTAGTTTATAATATTTACTATGGTTAGCAAATGCAGTTGTAGCTCAGTGGTAACTGGTAACGCACTCGCTTAGATAACCGAGTGAGCGGGTTCGAATCCCGGCCTCGAGCCTCTGATATTTCCATGTGCGAATCATTTCTAATATGATCACAACATCGTACGGAAATCTACATGTTTAAGAAAACCTAGCAAGTTTTCGTAAGACATGTGAAGTCCGCCAACACGCAATAAGCCAGCGCGGTGGACTATGGCCTGATCCCCCTCCTACTGAGGGAGGCCCACCCCCAGCAGTAGGGTGTTAAAAAGGGTTGAATACAATACTATTACAATAATACTTACAATTTGCCTCTCAAATCGTCAATATTATTATATGGCGAGTTCTTTTTGATGACAGCCACTGCGTAGTTTGGTGTTTTGTCCTTCCCATACACTTCATGGAACACTGGGTGGAGATTGTATTTCTTCGAGGCAGCCGCTACTCTCATATCGTCTACAGCTACTAAATCTGAACCGTTGTCTTGAACCTGAGTTATTTTAATTAAATTCAATATAGAGAAAGCTCGATATATTATTGGTTTATATACAGGTTGGTGGTATAATTATTTGCAAGGGGATTCACTAAAACCCAACACATATCACCCATCTTAATGGGGCGTCGCAGGATCGCTTGCGCATTCTACTACGACTTCCCGACGATCCAGCAGGTCTGCTGAAGCAGACATTACAGCCAATAGGGTTGCTCCAAAGTCCACTCTGTTATCCAGAGAAGTACCAGGAGCAACCCGCATGACACATCGCTCACCGAAGTGGGCCCTCCCTGCGCGTTTCTTGGCTATACGCCCGGCTGGGTTGCCGGACGCTACTGAGTTTTCCCACCACGACAAAGTGAACAAACGTTGGGGGAGAAAATAAAGCGCTTACGTACTAACGCTACCGCACTTTCTAGGTATAGATTTGTGTGAATGTGCTTATATTATAAATAACTATTTTATTTGCATTGGGGTATACTTAATAGGTTCATAAGATTAATTTTAAGAATCTTATTTCTAGGTTGGTTAGGTTAGGCTAGATATTATATGACCACATCGCACGAGCCGAGCGAGCGTAGCGAGCGAGAGTGGCATAGTCGAAAACTATCATAAAATAAAACACTATTCAAAACACAAACACTATTTAAAAACAAAGCTAAAAAATTGAGTCAAAAATTATTTAATTTAAAAATCGCCGCCAATCGCCATATTGATAGCTGCGGTGGCGTCAGTACGGAAGTACCGAAAATAATATGAAACTTACAATAAATAAGTACACAACTTACACTCTTGAGGCAAGCGTGTTCATCGGCCTCCTGCACGCAGTCGAGGCGCGGGCGCACGTCGCGGCTGAAGGCGAACACCGACATGGCGCGGCACTTCGCCAGCGCCACGTTGGATGTCACACACAACCTAAGTTACAATTTTTTTTATTTATTTATTTAAGGCGACATTAACTGCCCGCGACCTTGACCATACATTGCAGCCCGTCGCCCGCCTTAACGCGCACCAAGATTATTCGAAAAAAACAACCTACCTTGATTTATCAAACACAATAAAAATAAAAAACGTATACTAAAATATGGGTCATTAAATTGTCTTTTATATGATTAAAGTTTCATGTTCATACGCCCCATAGTTTTTGCGTGATTGTCGTTTTTTTGTCCGCGTTAGACATTACTTTACAAATTAATTACACTATGTTATTAAAATATAATTTCACATTTTCACATATCAAATTATGAATAAAATTGTCTAGTATAACATATATTTTTTTCAAAGAAATAAGACTAGAAGTTTAGACGTGATGTTCAATACAAAAGCATTAAAAGTCGTTTATCTGCGCCTTAAGCAAAAGATTTGTTACATAATACTCTTTGCATAACTGTTAAATGAACAAGGAAATAATATCCAAAGAGTGCTTAGGAGCTCGTACTAGGAAGTACCTGTATTACGAGCACTATAACCTTCTAGATTTACAATACTAGACCAATTATAGTTAACAGTTATATATTTAACTAGCGACTCATCCTCGCTTCGCTCGGGTTCGTCCCCAGATTTAGCGCGAACATTCATAATTACTATTTCTATAATATAATGATTTTCCCAAACATTCAATGTATAGATTAGACTAAGTTAGAATTTTATTATATGTACATATGTATAGACTACAGAAACCCTCGGTTCCTACGTACATTTTATCGGCCAGTATAGATTTCTCATAGATGACATGATTAACGGACTATCAGGAGGACGGATAATCAGCAATTATCGTATCAAATTTCATCAAAATCTGTCTAGTAATTTTCTCTTGATACGGGATTTAGTTACATAAAATGTCAAAGTAGGGAATCCCCAGAGAGGTTTCTTGTATATTTACTCAAGCGGAGCGGGAATACATATTATGGACTATTTTTGTTTCTTCCATAAAATTTATTAGACAATTTTTTATTTTTGGCTTGTAGAAATCGGTAGATAAATAACACTGTTTTCACTATGAGCCCACCACAGCTTAATGTGACTTATTTATTGAACTCAATATTATTACAATTTTACTCAACGTCATGAGTCTATATCTATATACTATCAGTTCGGAAAGGAGAAGCCTCAGACCTAAGAAGAACCAGCGAAAGAAACTCAGCGAGACTAATAGTATTAAATTTAATTAATAAATAACGTACTATAATAATAAATATAATATAAATATGTTGGGACATTATTACAACAGCGCCATCTAGTTCCGTGGTAAGCTACGAGGCTTGTGTTACAAATACCAGATAGTTGATATACTACACATATAAATTTTAAATACATACATATTATAAATATTAACTTAACCCATGACTGGAGTACAAACATTCGTGCTCAACAAATAATTGCCCCCAGCGGGACTCGAACCCGCAACCGCTGGCGCAGAAAGTAGGGTCACTACCAACTGAGCCAAACGAGCCGTCACCGTACTATCACGAACAAAATGATAATACTCGTATTATAAAAATACAAGAGAGTAGGCTAAAGAAGTGTTTAATAATAAGGTAAGGTTTACCTCACGACGGGTTCTGGAGGTCCGTGTCCTCTTTCAATAACTTCGGTATAGTTAGCTTTCTTCAGATAATCAACCGGCTTTATAGGAATGTTATCGGCCACGTGGTGTATCTCATTGGAAAGTCCTAGAACTTTCGAGAACCACTCGGGTTTTTCTTTGATACTTGCGCCTGAAAATGTTTCGAGCACGTCGGACTTCTTTATATTATATTTTTGGAATTGGATTTAATTATGAACTGAGATTATAGTATTTTATATTACTGTATTAAAATTTTAAGCTCAAATGCTATAATTATGGCAAATAATATTTTATTTATCAGTATTATTTTATTGGTTACTATCGAAAACCATAGAAACCGACTATATCTATTACTGTATAAATATTTCACGAGACAGACTATCAACTCGATTAGTTTAAAAAGTAGCTATGTTATATGTTTCGTTTAATAAAATTGAAATCAGTCTGTGATATCTAAGAAATTTGGAAAAAAATACAATGATTTTTTGAAAAGTTCCATTTTACAAAACATTTTCTAAGCTGTTTTAGTTTTATGGTAATCTTACATGCTGAGCTTTCAAAATATAGCTACATGAAGTATCTAATTCTTACAAAATAATATTATAACACTCTACCGTCCGCACTCAGAGTCACCATTAAGTCGAGAATCTCCTAAAGAACAGCTTAATGGTTAATTAAGTGACTATGAGTGCGGCGGGTAATTATTAATGTTCTTTAATATAAGTAATAATAATAAATCAAATTGGTCTCTAACAAAGAAATTACATTAGTACTTGTCTTGAAAGCTAAGCTATTAAATATCTAATTATGTATAACAATTCATAGTTCAAAACTTACCGGCATCTGCTAATTGCTTGATCTTTTCCCGTAAAGGAGACAATTTGGCCAACACATCATTATGACCAATCAAACCCTGCCAAGGCCGCGCCGCCCACGTGCACGCCTTCTCCCTCACCGGTACTTTCGACCCATCCACACATAGATATGCGAAGTCATCAGGGTTCTCCGGAGATTGGCTGGCGGGGATCGTTCCTACTGGAAGCTAAGCATGGAATGTTGTAGGGTTATCGGATTGAAGTATTAAAGGTAATCTACGAGTATATCTATATCGTAAAAGCTTCTTATTTAATGCAGTAGGTACAGTACTTCTATGAAAAATACAATTAATATATACTTTGTCTATGATCTACCTGTATATCTGTCTCTCTGCCTGTATGTCTGTCTGATCCTATGACCTAATTACTAATAAGGTTCGATCGATTTTGATGGAAATGAAAAAATATTATAGTTACACTCAAAAAAAATAAAATCTACTTAGCAACCACTAAGCGAAACAAGGGTACATCTCTAGTTTCATGATGAATTTGAATCATAAAGCTATTTAAGGAAATGAAATTGTGCTATAAAGAATATGTATTAATAATGTAAAAGTGAATAAACAAAAAATACTACATTAATTTTCGCAACACTAATGGATGAATCATGTCGTCATCGTAATAATTATAAATGTACACACCCCGAAGAATTTTCGTACGTAGATGACTTTGGTGAAGGCAACCTCCCCGCCATTATGGGCTAAGCATCTCAACGCACCCTCGTAACCACTGAAGTTATCGGGATAATCACATTTTTCAGGATGTTCGCATAAAGCGCATAATTGGCTGTACTGAGCCTCTGTAATATAGAAAGTTCGGTCAGATGGATTTATAAGTACACAAACAGAGAATACAGTTCTCGGCACGTTTGGTTTGGTAAAATATAAATAAAATAATAGACATTTGGTAGAAGAAAGTGCTCTATATTTTAATTTATAAATTGTTGTTTACCTACGAATGTATCGAACAAAACTACTAATGTTACGTTATATCCTCCAGGCTCCAGCAAACATTTGTGTTGGAAAATGGCTCCCGAGGCGACCTAAAATCTGTATCTTTGAGATGGGTCCATTTATTAAGATGAAAAATTGCTGCTGTATTTGCTCAGTAGATTTACCTTTTACCGTAAATTATGGCTGGACCAAAATAATAATTGCAAATATGAATTCTAATAACCTAGCTAGTTTCAAATAAAAAGTTGTCCACATTTTTTTCTTCTTTTAGTTTTTTTTTAAATCCTAAACGGTCAGTCGAATCGAAAAATGTTGAGAGAAATCTAAAAACGATTTTTATTCTATTCAACAATGATACCCCACTTAACATAGTTTGTTGACTTTCATTTTTTTCATTTTCACAATTTGGCGTCGAGTAGTCGCCATATTGAATTTTGACTAACGTCATGTTTTTAGTTACACTTGCCGGACTAAGAGGACTCGATTGACGTGAATCATAAAAATCGGCCCAGGCGTTCGGTCTGTATAGTGCTTCGAAGGAACATACAAACATACATAGGCTGATGAACACATTACCACTCCTTTGCGTCGCGCAGTCGGGTGATAAAATGTTGCTATATTTATTGTCTACCCTTTTAAATTAAAACCTATACATAATATAATGAAATTCTGATTGGACTACATAAATATTTTTTAGATAATCTTTTAGTTATTTTATAAATTGATACAGAGGCCGAATTTATATTTTTTTTAATTTTTAGCTATCTATCTAGCAACGCATGACGGGAAACCACTAGACGAAGAAGTACGAGAAGTACGGGTGCGTCGCTTGTAATATTAAAAGTAAAAATCATAAGTTTTTGGATACAGAGAAACTATTAATCTGAGTCTTTAAATTCTTTTGCTAATTGCAAGTTCAAATAACACTAAGTGTTTCTATTTTTACTCCAATATAAATAATTGAAATTTACTATCAGAAATAAGCAATTAATTAACTAATTGAAGTTGGGAAAAACTGGCTGTTGTTATGCTATATCGGTGTGAACAGCCTAATAGTTTTAGTAGTGAATTAAGTATAAAACAATGTAAATGTGGCAAAAATACACTATTACACTTTAATAATATTCATTTTCAAGTCACTTGCTATAATTTATTTTCGTATACTCATAGTTTTAATATCCTTTAGGTTATTCTATATTGATTTCAATTTTCAGGTATGTATGTATGCGTACAGTACCTATTACATGTATTGGGTAATATGTTACGAAATATCAATTTACCTTAAGATTTTCTTACCATACTATTATAAAGCCTATTGTTTAAAGAAACATAAAACAAGGCTTATGTGCACTAGATGTTATATTTTAGTAATATTTGTGTAAAGTTTGAGTGTTTATGATTCAATAACTGAATACTTAAAAGTCTGTTAGTCTAGGTAGGATATTACTAGCTCAGTCTCGCTTTTGGCAAAATTTACTTTTAAGAGCCTTTTAGGCGGTTTAATATCCGTCTCAAGTTCGGATATTGCTTCCAACACACAGTCCATGGCTTGTATTATAACACTGAATACCTAAATAAGTTTAGCAGGTTTTACTCGACTGCAAAGCCCAAAGGAGGGTCAGGTGTTAGACTTATATGTGTGTTTATCCGATCTTATGGTCCCTCGTCATTACTAAAAGGCTTTATCGATTTAAATCATTTTTACGTTGCTAGATTCTTAATAACGCGTGTGTTATAAGCTATATTTATTAGGCTATTTATTTTTTGACCTCTAGTAATTTAATGATAAACTAATATATAGTTAGCGTTTGCATGAATTTAAAAATGGAAATCTTCATATAGTTCGTATAAAAAGTTATATTTCCTTTATATCTTTTTATTTTCTCTTTATTGACTAAACATAATGAATGTCATTATGTTATTTAATTAATTTATAATGATTGTATATTGTATTTATAATTAATATTGGCTACAGTTAATATTTTTTGTTAAATTGATTAAACATTCCCAACAATATTCGATATTATATGACGCTGTGACATGCAGTGTGACAATGAAAAATACGAAATAAAAAAAATACATCCATATAAACCCCATTGTTTGTCATACGCTTTTGAGCATTTCCATTTAAGTGGTTAAAACGTTTTGTCTTGGGAAAACGTGTATGTACATATATTGAAGCCGTGAACATGTATTTTTGCACATCCATGGTTCCCCATCTTTTACAAAGAATATACGAGTATACGCAAAAATATTCGATAAGAGGTTTACGATACTACTGATACAAACAGTTACTAGACTTCTTTATACGTAGTTAATTTTTTTAAACACAATTAATTTATACCTACTTCTATTATAAAGAAAAATAATTGTATATTTGTTTGTAACAGATAAACTAAAAAAACGCTTAACCAATTTAGATGAAATATTATATAATAAATGAAATAAATTGCTTATCATATTACTTATTCGATCTATTACTTTTTATTACTTAGATATACTCTTTATTTATTACTCTTTATTACTTAGATATACTATACAGTAAGTTCACGAATGTTATCAAAGAAACTATTTGTCGGCAACACCTGTTGCCTTTATTACAGTTTAACGCTTTATTTGAATAAACATCTAAAGCAGTACAATAAAAGTTTGTCTGTTATATAACTTATGTAACAGTAAAGTATGAATTGTGGAGTTTTAGCGAACAAATCGCTTTTGTTCGAAATGTGTCTGGAAAATGACTTTTAATTTATTACGTTTCCCAACATTTGCCGTGATCAAGGCTTTTCATTTACATAATTGCTTGAAGTGTTATTTCTGAGAATAATAGAATTTCGCACTAAATGATATTGAATATAGTTAATAGGATTCTATTGTACATCTTTTTAATAATTTTACCTAAAACATTCTAAATCTTATATTTTTATTAATAACTTTGACATACAATTTAATATTTAAGTAAGTGTACTATAAAAATAATTGAATGAAATCTTTACGATATCAAATAATTGATTATAATCCATTAATTTGAAGCAAATTGATGTTTAAATCATAAATTATAATTATTAACTAAATATTTAAAATACAATTAATAACGTAATAATTACTTACTCCATGCAGAATTAGTTTTCGGGTCGGGTGACCATTTGCCAACGATACAGGATTTCTTAAAGAAAGTGGATAGAGCTCGGAGCTCGTTTTCTTTTGGGGAGATAGAGCGATCCGTCATTTTGGGAAACACGGAACGCTTCATCAGCATGGTTAATGGAATCTGTCAGAGAAAAAAAAATATTAACTTACTTTGAAATACATTATTTCTTTATAAAATACTTATAGTAATTCAAATAAACAAGAGAATAAGTTACATAAGGATGATAATTCAATTTATTTTTAACTAGCGACTCATCCTCGCTTCGCTTGAGTTCGTGCCCCTAACTCTTTTTCTAAAAGAAAAGTAATTTACTTCTTATAACATCAACTATCTGCTAGTGAATGTCCAGTCAAAATCTGTTCAGCCGTTTTAGTGATGAACGGGAAAAACAGACACACAAACAGACAAAAATGTACCGTATAATATAGTTACCTAATATGCATTTAGTTAAGAAACTATTATGTTGCTATTACTAACTGATATTTTATATATCCATATAGACAAATTGCTACTCAAAGTCTTTAAAAGTACCTACTTAGAAAATTCTATTTTATAATGGAGATAGGAGAGAGGGAGAATAATATGTATATGGGTCGGTATGCCTCTTGCATTTGTGGAGTTATAAACATTCGGAGCATGAGGGTGCCGGAAACGTACGCAACAAGTATACGACTTTCCTTTTCTCTGGCTTTTTATGTAGAGTTCTTTGTCGTTTTTGTATTATTATAAAATTAAATTACGTCTTAAAATATTTACATACATATTGTATACAATACATGAATATTCTATATTTTATAGGCACTAATTTTAAAATGTGAAGTGTTAATATGAAATAAGAATAACAACCTTATTGAATAAAAAAAATGCGAAACTCTACAATCTATCTGCCTGGAAAATGCTTCAAATTTAAATATTATAACTGCTTTAAACTCTATAAATTCTGTAATCGTGGCTTTTCTGTAGAACAACATCAGTGTTTTGATTAAATTAGAAGTCTCCTGTTAATTTTTTATAGCATATTTTGTACTCTACCTATTTATATGTATTTTTCACTAAATAGACTTGCTTGAAAATGCTTTAAAAACACTTATAATAGTTTTGTTTTTAGAACTTTAGTTTGAGAAATAAAAGCACGCTCGTAGATTAAAAACACGAAGCGGGGCCATACGGGTTTACAAAATTGAGTTGCATATCGTAGTTTCCATTCAATTTTAGTCATAAAATAACTGTTATATATTTTTTTTATTTAATAAGTACTTTAAAATAATGTATCAGTACATTATATATTTTATATAATAATGAAATTTAATAGTAACAAATTGAGATGTGTTATAAGTATTATAAGTTTGATGTGTATAATACTATTTTAATTACTGTTAATATAATATGTTTAGATAAATAACATTTACCGCCGCTCTCAGAGTCAGTTAATGAACCATTAAGTTAGGAATCTCCATACTAAAGAACGACTTAATGGTTCATTAAGTGACTCTGAGTACGGCAGTTATTCTTATATATTATAGCTTCTAATACATATTTGAATTAATTGCAACGTAAATATTTTATTTGGCAATATATATCCTTGTGGCGACACGATGGCGACAGCCGCGTCAGCGGAATGCGCGTGCATCCGGCGCCCGCGCAGTGGCGTCGCAATGTCTACAGCCGCGTCAGCGAAATTTATCCCCGCGACCGCCCCGCGCCCTCAGCGCAGGCGGGTTAACAATTTAGTCGTTCGATACGCGAGTGTCCCCACGGTCCCCTCCTCACAATAGTATAGACAGTATAATATAGTATATGTAACTTGTAACCTTTTATATAATATATTCAGTTTAGAAACATTTAATATTTTATTTATCTCAACACGCAGTAAAGTCACAAAATTGGTGACCCCGACGTGATCAAAAAGTAAGCGACCCGACGTGATCAAAAAGTAAGCGACGCGACGTGATTTAAAAGTAAGCGAACCGACGTGATTTAAAAGTAAGCGAACCGACGTGATCTAAATTATCGTACCGTCGTAATTAAAAATAGCGTTCGGCGACTCAGAGGGGGAATCTCGACCGTGGGAAACGCGTTATAATATAAGTTATTGTACAGACTTTACGTGTAAAAATTAAAAGACAGTAGTGCTTCATTTTTTTAAATATTCCGTGTGTAAAGTGAAATAAAAATAGTGAAAAATAATCATGAGCAACCCACCACAGTCAACACAGCCTACCGCATTCGACATGGCGTCAATTACCGTCGGCAGCAGAATAGCAGCATTCTGGCCGCAGATGCCTAAATTATGGTTTTCGCAGTTTGAGGCGATAGTGAGCCCACAGAGGATATCAGATCAGGCAAAATACGACCTAGTAATCAGTAAATTAGGAAGGGACGAGCTGGGATATATCAGCGACATCATCGGTGCTCCACCCGAGACAGGAAAGTACGAAGCAATTAAATCGCGCCTGTTGGCCGTGTTTCAAGAAAGCTCAGAACAACAGTTCAACAAATTAGTGAAGGAGATGGATCTAGGTTCACAAAAACCATCTCAACTGCTGCGAAGAATGCAGGAGCTCGCCAAGAATTCTGGAGTCACAGACGAGCCACTTAAGAACCTGTGGATGGCAAGGTTACCAGCGTCAGTTCGTGCAGTGCTTGCTGTGGCCCAGGACACAAAACTGGAAGCACTTAGTAAGATGGCCGACAAGATTGTGGAACACCTGCAAACAGGAGAAGTTGCAGCCGTCGACCAGCATACCTGTTCGCCAACGTCTAACGCAGGGAGTAGTATCGCACTGTTGACAGAAATGAAAAAAATGTCGTTAGAAATTCAACAGCTCCGTGGTGAGGTAAACGAGATAAGAGGACGCACGCGCTACCGTGGCCGAACACGCCACCGCAGCGGAAGCGTGCACAGATCCAGAACGAGGTCATCAGGAAGAAAATCTACTAGGCGTACACCGAACAGTCCGGAGTGGCTATGTTGGCCGCATTACAAGTTCGGGGAGAAAGCTCGTGGTTGCGAACCACCGTGCAACTGGAAAGGCAGTGCGGGAAACTAGGTGCAGTGCAGTTTGAGGTGGAAACCTGCACTGACCTGAGCGACAACCACCGACTCTGCATCAACGACAGTAAGAATGGACTTATTTTCCTCGTAGACACCGGTGCTAACGTTTCCGTCATACCCGTGAGTAAAGTGAGTGTAAAAGAACGTAAGCAGTGTAACTATAAACTTTTTGCAGCTAATGATACAGAAATTAGAACTTTTGGTATTAAAATGTTAGAGTTAAATTTAGGATTAAGAAGACCCTATCGTTGGTCATTTATAATTGCTGACGTTAAGCAAGCTATTTTAGGTGCAGATTTTCTTAAGTCACACAAGTTATTAGTAGATTTACATAATAAGAAATTAATAGATTCTGTAACAAACTTGTACTCTATGGGGTCCGTTGTAAATTATAATGGTATTTCGATTAACAGTATACAAAATAATAACATTTACAAAGATATTCTCGAAGAATATCCCGAAATTACTAAACCGATCTCATTTAAAGTTCCAACGAAGCACACCGTTTTTCATCATATAGAAACAGAAGGTCCACCCGTGTATACGAGAGCCAGGCAACTCCCACCGGACAGATATAAAAAGGTAAAAATTGAATTTGAATTAATGCAAGAATTAGGTATATGCAGACCGTCGAAAAGCGCTTGGGCTAGCCCACTTCACACCGTTCCGAAGAAAGATGGAGGCATTCGACCGTGCGGTGACTACCGCCTACTCAACAAAAAAACGAAACCGGATCGATACCCTGTCCCCAGGCTACAGGACTTCACATATGGATTAACAGGTAAGAACATATTTTCTAGAATCGATATTAATAGAGCGTATCATTATATTCCCGTGGCACCTGACGACATCGAAAAAACCGCTATAATTACCCCGTTTGGCCTTTTCGAATTCCCACAAATGACATTTGGTCTTAGAAATGCCGCTCAAACTTTCCAACGTTTTATGAATTCTATGTTACAAGGTTTAGAATATTTTCAAAATTCAAAGGGGGAAGAATCATTTTTATTTTGTTATATTGACGATGTCATTATAGCCTCAACCACTGAAAACGTGCACAAGACACACTTAAGGCAGTTATTTAAAAAATTCGATGAGTATGGCATAACTATTAATTTAAGTAAATCATGTTTTGGTAAACAAGAAATAGATTTTTTAGGCTATAAAGTCACACCAGCTGGTATAAGTCCACTGGAGGATAAAATAAGGGCAATCTCAGACTATCCGAAACCGAGAACCGTCGAGGAACTTCGTCGATTCCTCGGCATGTTAAATTTTTACAGGTCTCATTTAAAGAACGCAGCTCAAAATCAGGCAGAGCTAAATAAATTTTTGCATGGCGCAAAGAAAAAAGATAAAACTAAAATTAATTGGAATAGTGAAGCCGAGTTTGCCTTTGAGCAGTGTAAAATGAGCCTTAGGAATGCCACTACATTGTCGCACCCAGTAGCTGAGGTACCGTTATCTCTTATGACGGACGCGTCTAATACGTGTGTGGGCGCAGTTTTGCAACAACGTGTAGATAACGACTGGTTACCGCTTGGTTATTTTTCAAAACAACTCTCAGAGACTCAACGGAAATACAGTACTTATGATCGTGAACTTTTAGCAATTTATATGGCCATTTCTCATTTTCGTAATATGGTAGAAGGTAGAGAATTGATAGTATATACAGATCATAAGCCGTTAACATTCGCGTTAACAAAGGTAGCAAAAAACGAGAATCCAAAGAGAACCCGATACTTGATGTATATTAGCGAGTTTGTCAGCGAAATACGTCACGTTACAGGTCAACAGAACGCAGTTGCTGACGCCTTGTCCAGAGTCGAGGCGATAAGGTGTCCGACGAGCATCGACTTCGAAGAACTTGCGCAAGCGCAGAAAGGTGATACCCAGGTTACACATCTACTGGAAAACAACAATGGCAAGGTATCGTTAAAACAATTAAATATCCCAGGTACGAATAAACCGATTTATTGCGAGTTATCAACCAAGTACATAAGACCTTTTGTCCCAGAAAAATTTAGAAAATTAGTATTTGATTCCATACACAATATTAGTCACCCAGGTATTAGAGTCACTAGGAAAATGATAGCACAAAAATTTTTTTGGCCCGGAATGAATAAAGATGTTAATAATTGGGCGAAATGTTGTATACAATGTCAGAAAACAAAAGTAAATAGGCACACTGTTTCTGATTTGCAAACTTTTCCTTATAGTGGTAGATTCGAACATATACATGTCGATATAATAGGCCCGCTCCCTACGAGCGAGCAAGGGTATAGGTATTGTGTAACAATGATTGACCGGTATACGCGATGGCCGGAAGCGATACCTACAGTTGACATCACAGCAGAAACAGTCGCTAAAGCTATCTACGAAGGCTGGATTTGTCGATTTGGTTGTCCAGTGAGAATGACAACAGATCAAGGTAGGCAATTTGAAAGTGACATTTTTAACGGACTGATGAAGTTGTTAGGGGTGCAGAAAATACGCACAACCCCATACCACCCACAGAGCAATGGTAAAATTGAGAGGTGGCATCGTTCGTTAAAGGTTGCACTTACAGCCAGATTAGCAGATAACGCATCATGGCTAGACGAATTACCTACAGCCTTATATGGTTTGAGAGCAGCATGTAGAAGCGACGGAGATGTGAGCGCAGCAGAAATGGTTCTAGGGCACAATCTAAGACTGCCCGGCGATTTTTTCTCTGAGGTAAGTAAAAATTCTATGTCACCATGTACATTCGTTGACAAATTGAGATCGATACTAAGTAGTCACAAACCCAAGTCACGAGCGAATGGCGATTCTCGCAAAATTTTTGTGCACAATGATTTAAAGTCTTGTTCACACGTTTTTATTAGGAACGACTTAGTAAAAAAACCATTAACACCAAATTATAACGGCCCTTATAAAGTACTAAGTAGAAATGATAAGACATACACCGTATTACTACCGAATAGAAAAACAGAAATTTCGATAGATAGGTTAAAACCCGCTTATTTGTTAAAGAACACAGAAATCGATAATACGAGTATGTTATCAACTGAAAATAGTAATAATGTTAATGATAGTGATTTTAAATGTAAAAAAGAAAATTCAAATATCATAAAAGAATCGTTGCAACATTGTACCACACGCAGTGGCCGAGTTATTAAGCCACCAGTGCGTTTCTTAAATTGTTAATTTATTATTTGTTAGATATTTTTATTAAATGCAAAATAGCAATAGTACATAGTCCATTTTTAATTTCTGCTTAACAATCAGTTATAATGTATAATCGCATATTTAGTAAAGTATATAAGTAAATATTCCTATTGTAACGGCATCATTTTAAGAAGAAATAGTTAGAGTAAACATCCAGTTAGAAATTTATTAATAATGGGCAAGAGTTACAGCAAACAGACTGACAAAACGGAAGAGATAATAATAGCCCAAAATGGTGCAAACGACGCATCATTAAGTCAAGTTGAACAAAAGTTACAAAGATTCGGAATAGTTTCCATAATAATCATCATATTATGTATACTTATATTGGGATATTTCATCTTTAAATGTTGCCGACAGAAATCAGAGAAATGGTTAAGGAAAGAAGTGGTATCATCGATCGAGCTGGGTCTAGCCGCACAGGCAAACCAAAATCGCTCGCAAGGATACGCACAATAGACAGTGTAGTTAAAATTGAGATAGTGTTAGACATTAGTGTTAGTATAAGATATTGGTGTTAATTATAAGACTGTTATTGTGGAATGTGTTTGTTAAAAATTTTTTTGGTTATCTGTGTGATTAAATTTTTCATGTTTCATGTCAAAATTTGAAAAAGGGGGGGAGTGTTGTGGCGACACGATGGCGACAGCCGCGTCAGCGGAATGCGCGTGCATCCGGCGCCCGCGCAGTGGCGTCGCAATGTCTACAGCCGCGTCAGCGAAATTTATCCCCGCGACCGCCCCGCGCCCTCAGCGCAGGCGGGTTAACAATTTAGTCGTTCGATACGCGAGTGTCCCCACGGTCCCCTCCTCACAATAGTATAGACAGTATAATATAGTATATGTAACTTGTAACCTTTTATATAATATATTCAGTTTAGAAACATTTAATATTTTATTTATCTCAACACGCAGTAAAGTCACAAAATCCTTATCAAGTTGAAGGGCTTAAATTTGCGGCTTAAAAGTTAAATATGTCATCTATCATGTTTGGAGTTAAAACATTCGGGGTATGCGGGTTTTGTATTTGTGGACAATGTATTTGGATGTGGAATTATTCCCCGTTTTGATATTAACTTATTTCTTTGGAATAAAATTAGATTAGTTTGTAAAAGTAAACACACCTTTTTTTGTATTTTATATTGATTGTTTTAAAAGGCGTATTTACTTTTCCTAAGTTCGCTATAATATGCAAGATCTTTTAAATTAATAAATTCATTGTGTGTTTTTTTTCAGTAAAAGGCATACGTGTTGTATATTAAGTTTATACTCTATAATATATAGTTCATAAGTTCACCTCATAGGACACTAAATACCCATAAGAGTGGGAAATAAAGGAACGATATTTTGTACTGTATGCCCAATTTAAACAGTTTTAGTTTTTAAATTAGTTTTCATTACCCTATTATGAATAGTCCGCACTAGGCCAGCGCTGTGGACTATGGCCTGATCCCCTCATACTGAGGGAGGCCAGCGCCCAGCAGTGGGACGTAAAAAGGGCTGAATCACGAATGTAAAAGTGAATTTTGGTTTACTATCGATTATAAATATTTCTTTTGTTAATTACATGATAATATTTATATATATATAATACGAAATAATTATACATTATTTCTAAATAACAATTATGCTGCCTTTATTTTTTCATTTTATATTGTTTTAAAAATTTTGGTTGCGTTACTTTTTTTGTTAAAATTCTATTATTTTGTACTTTTTACGCTAGAAGTATTTCGTGTTGCTAGAGCTGTCGTGTTTTCGAGCTGACAGAAGTAGTTGAAAACATTTTCAATTTTCCGCTTGTTTTATGACCATGTTAAGAGTTGTTTCACTTGTATTTTTAAAGTAACTGACATTTATATACGATCAAAACATTATTTGTTATTACATTCGCAACCTCCAATCATATTATCGCGACGGCGCGGCTTGCGTTTGATCTATGTTTCTTATTGCCTAGAAACAGAAATATAGGTTTTTGACCTTATCATTTCCAATTTAATATTAGTTATTTTTTGTCTGTTAATTAAAATAAATCGTGTTTTTATTATATTAAAATAGTGCACGCGTATGTTAGTGCAATTTACATTTAAATTGTATCAAAAATTTATAAATTCTATCGCTCGTTCTGATATCAAAGGTTGCGCATTTATTTTCACAACATTGTATAAAACAAATCAGTCGAGTGGAAGTTTTAGAGATACTCATACGTACGTTGTTGCTTAATACCATTGTTATAAAATTCATTCCTCGCCCGAAAATCAGACAAAAGAAAATTCATTTACATCACATTCGTATCAAAATATCACTGAAAAAGATGCTATTCTTCGTATTGTCCAAATTAAATTTGTTTGTCACCGTCTCCGTGAAGTGAAAAACATTTTTATTAAATTTCTACAGCAACCAGACGTATTAGACTTGCTTCACTAAATTGAAGCTATTCTGATACATAAAAATATATTGTTCGTAGATCAACTCAACTGTATAATTGGTATGAAACAATATTAAATATTAGAATGTCAGTATAGAGCTTTACTCGATATAAAATGTAATTCGAAGCTATAGAGATAAACGTAAAAGAATTTGTTGTTTAACACAATATTTAATAAGTATTTTTCTTGAATATTTGATCACTAGGTGGCTCGTGGTCGTCGAACAGCACATTCAGAACTTTATATATCGGATGATGATCAGTGTATTTGGATTTCTTTTAGCTCCAGTTATAGGTGCTACCTTACATTTGCTATAATATGCTTAGCATTATTACTAATGATATCTACTTTATATGTATTTATAGAATTTTTAAGTTAAATGTAATCTCAAGGGTCTCTACCTTAATCTTTCAATAAAAAATCCGCTCTTAACAGTGTAATAATAACTCTTAGGTCTTACGAGTGATTTTGGAGAAACATTTTTAGGGAAAAAGGAACGTAGGTACCTATATTGTATCGAGTATGGAAAAATATAATTTCGCAAAGTATCGTAAGGGTATTATATGTTAAATTGAAATAGTTTTTCCCTTTTTTTGGGTTGCGGTGAAAGTATAATAAAACTTAATGTTACGGTTATTATAGCATAAAAAATGTAATACAAATATTTCATTGAAGTTATTCAAGTTTTGTGAAGCATGATGCGTGTAGAGCGCGTCCCGATGTTCTAGAGCTAAATGCTGATATATAAGGAAGTTTTCCTACTTTTGAATGTACATATTTTACCAAATTATTCACATCCATACTTAGACACTTTAATGTATAAGATGTACTCAATAATGTATTTAAGTTATATATATATATATATATATATATATATATATATATATATATATATATATATATATATAGGTACTTAGTTTTTTAAAATCTTCTGTGACAGTGAGCCTTTTTTTGAATGTTTATATTTATTCAATTCCTTTTTACGTACAACTGCTAGACACAGACTTCCAGAGGGATCTGACTATAGTCCACTTCGCTGTTTAGTGCGGGTTGGAAACATATCTTTCGAAAACTTGCTAAGTTCACTCAAATATACAGTTTTTTTACGATATTTTCCTTCACCGAAAAAGAAGTCGTGATCATGTTTTAAATGATTATATTATATCAGAGGTTTACGGCCTGGGATTTGAACTCGCTTTACTAAGTTTACCAAGATAATGCATTATCGCTGTTTTCACAATTACATAGGTAACTTTAGTGATCCAAGAACATTAATTTTAAAACCTGAGTACATTTATATTCTAAAACTTTATAGTAAACATATCACGCTTACAGAACGAAACTTTTAACTTTAACATCTCTGCACTTAATTACATATTCTATGGAAAACTTCTTTCGTTTTTCCAATCAATATTTTTTGTAAAACACGTACGTATGTATGTATTTAATCAACTGGACCTTACCAATGCTTAGGTAATCGAATAGACCTTCGGAATAGATTTAATTTGTACGTTATTCCGTTAAAGTAAAAAGGAATTTTGTGGAGATCCATTTAGCGACGTTGACCAAAAAGAAGAAGAAGAAGTCGAAAAATATACGCAATTAGACGCTATATAGACTGTTCACTTGTTAAATTCATAAAATGTATGAATAGTTTCTTATACCTTAAGCTCTTATATAAAATATTTTAGGTTAAATTGGAGATCCTTTTGAGCTATACATATAAACAGGTACTACTATTAGTTATGAAATTACCTAAGTTTAAATAAAAACACTACACACTTAATATAACTATCTGAGGGATTCTTCTTTGAAATTGTTTTATTTCTAATAAATACTTTTTATTTTATTCATTCCAACCATTCATTATTTATGCAAAAGTTTTTTTACCTTATATCCCACATTTCTGTTAACTCCAGTATGACAAGACTTTAAGCCTTTTAGTTGATCCAAATTGTTGATGTTTAAGTTCTTGTGAACAACAATCACGGCTTCATATCGGAATTCCGCTGAAAATGGAATAATAATTAGTAGAATATAATAGTATTGAACTATACCTACACATATAGTTAATATTTCAATATTATTATAAGAACATTCTAATATTTTTAAGTGTTAGTAGTTTAGTTTTGCATAAAAATAGTTTTAATTGGAAAGTGTTATGACACTCGATCTCATCAACAACAACTCTACGTCTTTGTAATATTAGCAAGCCGCATGAGTGTAGTAAGTAGTTTGATACTAATTGTTGTGAGTACTTTTTATAACTAAGGCCCGAGCCTAAGGGATGATAATAACTTAGGTTTATAACAATGATATTTTAACTATAGATATGTTATGAGCGCGCAATCGTGAAAACTCGAAAACGTCCTAATTAGGACGTATTGCCTGTCTGTGTCACCGCATGGCGACGAGTGGTACGCTGCTACAAAATTTAAAAAAATGCCATCCTGTGTATTTAGGAAATGCACCAATTATGATACCAAAGTTAATAAAACACAAGGGATCTCATACCACATGTAAGAACGCAGTATACTTCGATTTATTAATATATTTCAATTATTTGCCTAATATTCTGATATATCATCGGTCGCTAGATTAATGTTTGTTTACATTGACGCGCAATTGACAACACTAGCTGTCTCTTTTTTTCTTATTGATTTTATCGACTATCCCCTTTCTATCATTTTGACTTGTAGTGAAATGTACATTGAATGAAAAGTGTGTATGTGTGCTGCGCGGAACACTTTTTTCGGTTGTTTAGTGAGCCTATAACATATCTGTCTATTAAAATATCATTGGTTTATAAGAATTTTTTGATGCTATATCATAAAAAAATAAAAATTTGGTCTAAAAACAATAAAATATCTGGAGAGGGCTAACCTTATCACCTAGGCCCTAGGTAATAAGGGTAGCCTACGACATATACTCGTACCTACCAAATATAAACAAAAACAAGTGAAAATCGGTCGAGCCGTTTCGGAAGAAACACTGGTCACTGTGACACGAGATTTTATATATTAGAAGTACCAAAACGGAGAAGTGGTTTCAGTTATTTTTTTTGTGTCTATACTTGATATTTTCACCAGCAGTGAATAAATTTTCACAAGTTTTATACTAAATAATAAACAAAATATTAAAACTCTATTTTCCATTGTCCATTTTGTTTTTTGTTTGACATTTAAACTAAAAACTTCTTACTTACATTAAAGTTTGTGGTTCTAAAACTCGTACTGTCTTTGCGGACAATAATTTGTGTAAAACTACAATATTTGAAGTCATCCTCGCTGTCAACTCGTTTTATATTGACTTAAAATGCTTAAAAGCCTAGATATGTTTGTGATTACATTTTATGATTTTATGTATGTACCAGGTATCTTTTTGGTTTGAATTAAACATTTAATGTCTGTAGTGTTTAATTTAATGCTTAATTCTCATATTTAAGGCTACCAATAACATTTCTTATTGTTGTATAATAACGTACAGCTGTCGATCACTTTAATTATCAAGTGAAAAGGTAATATGAGCATGCTCATAAGTCATAACAAAAAAGTTAATAAATTTCACTCAGGTGTAGAGATACAGGAATAATTAGAAAATCAAATTTATCTAAGGGAAAGGATTCAATATTAAACAAAGCTCGAAGTAAATTTCAATTTTAACAAAGCGGTACAACTTATTATACTGTTTTGTTAGCAGGTTAAAATACGTTCAGAACAGTTCCGAAATAGAAATTAGTCCGATATAACTTTTCCAAAGCCACAATTGTCTTGCTTTTGTTAATTATCCCGACTATAAAACAATTTCATTGGGCTTTTGTCCTCAAGCGACATAATAAAAGACGGTCTCGTAATTAAGAGCCTTTTGGTGTTTATACTTTATAGAATAAATTGAAAGTGATAGTGGAATTTTTTTTAGTTCATTTTCTACTTTTTTTTTGATTAAGAATTGGTAAAATTTACAAAAGAATAGTATGAAAAACGAAAGCTTTCTTTAAATAAATGATACATTTAGTTCTATCTTTCCTTACGAATATCATTCGTTATGTTATAATCATTCGTATCATTCGTAATGTTTATTTTGTTTCGGCATAGCAACGAGCGAACTTATACATGATACAATAAATACATATGTATGTAGCATATTTTAATAAATATAAATTGCATAATTTGCATTTATGCGTTAGATTAGCTGTTTCCTCTATAACAACAAAAATAAAATTATAAAATTGCTGGTCCATAATATTTAATTTTCGCATACCAAGTGAATATTCAAGGTTAATAATATAAGGCATTAGGCACGTATCGGAATAAGATGATTTAACAAATAATATCTATGTTATGTACCAATATACAATAAAATAAAATCTGAGTCGAAAACTTAGTAATTATTGGTGATATAGAGGCCCAATCTATAGAAACATAAACATGTCTATCTTTTAACTTTATCCGTAGGAATATCATGCCTTAGGGGCTGGGCAATTCACCCTCTTATTATATAGTGCGCTAATTCTAATATCTTATATACTTAGATATTATGCTGTAACGTCTAAGTGTATATGAGAAGCGTTGGTTTAATATTCAAATATAGTAGTTTTTGAGTTAGTTAACTAAAGTTAAAATTTTTATTCGAATAAATGTATTGTTAATACTTTGAAAGTAAAACACCATAGAATGTAAGGCGCCATAGCGTGATATAAAGCACTATAGGTATACTTGTATTCAGATTTTTGGATATCTCAAAAGTAAGTGAAAAACATAGTAAATATTCCATTCCACACTATAATAATATAGTTGTAGAGAGTGTAGAGAAGTTTTCTTTTAAATAGATTAGCATTTCCTCTTTCCTATAACGTAACTTAATTGAAAATTCCGAAATGCAAATTACATCTTATGTCTTTATACAAAACACAGAGCGGTGTGCTCAGATTTGGTATGAGAGAAGTATAATGTATGCAGCAGCTGTTCATATTATACGCAATTTTACTTAGGTAAAAGAAAATAGTTTTAAATTTATTTTTGCTAAATAAAATAATATGTTTATGATGAAGAGTAATATGTGGTAAATATTAAATGAGCCATTCATTATTATAATTTATTTCATGTGGATAACTCTAAAACGGCTCTAATGATTTCGATTAAATTTTACATTTATATGAGGCTTATGTAGCAAAGTCAATTGTTTTGCTAAAATACGCAATTTTTAATAGCTTTTCCGCAAAAACACAAAAAAAACTACTAAAATATAACACTGACTAAATTACTGGCAGACTAAAACTAGGGCCTACAAATTAAATATTACAGTTGATTAAAACTATTTATAGTCAAGTACTGTTGACCTGAGTACCCGATAAAAATCCAATCAAATGATAAGAGTTAGTGCTCTATAATAAAAATACTTACTTTCACCTATTAAATAACATTCGAATGTAAACATTAAAATGTGTTACTTGTTAAACGTTAAGACTGATTGACATTAATTTGACCTTTGACAGAAATGTTTACGATAATCTGAGTATAAATAAATTATAATCATATCATAATCATCAATGGTCTTATATCACAAAACAAAGTCCCTCAACGTGTTTCTATAACAATACTCGAACGCGATAATAAACTTAATAAATAAACCAAACATTTTATACGGATTTCACCATTTAACGAAGTAATTTTTTGGGTAAATTGGCCTAACTATGTTGATGATTGATCAAATAAAAAAGATTATGCTGACAGGGAAGTATATTATTATATCAAAACAATATATTACGGAATACACTCTTAAAAAGATATATTAAAGTGTAGCAAAGCTAGGGAGGAAACCAAGCGAAGCGCCATAATCACTAGTATTATTCTAAAATATAGTCAGTATCACCTAATCTTACCATTGTTTGTCCAGTGGTTGTGAAAAAATAAAAATAAAATTGGAAGACAAACAAGACAAAAAAATAAGGCACTGTTCTGCCTTTGCTAAATAATATAAAAAAATATAAATAAGCAAAGGTAAAACAATGCGTTATATTTTTCTCAAAGATTATTTTTCATATATGCAACAAAGATGTATTTATAAAAAAAAATGTAAATCTATCCGCTTTTGGCATAGATATTTTTGTATTATTTTAAAAAAGTATCTGACGAAGTTTTTTGAAGTATTAAAATCAACATAAATCGTTACAACTAAAGTTTTTGTGAACAAAACAATAACGGTAATAAACTCTGTAGATCCTCCAATACACCTTACATATAGAGATACGCTTATTATCGCACGTCGAGCATGATACGAATAACAAGTAGGTAACAAGAGGCATTCTGTTAAATTAATTCCACTCTATTAGTCAAACAAGTTCCACCGAGTTCCTTGTCTCCCCTCATGTAATAACCATTCCTATCTCTCATTTAATATATCACTTCATACTTGTGTATGAATTCGCCTATTTAAGTCTCTTACCGTGTTTAGTTAGTTACGAAACTTCGTACGGTCAATGTACGGTTGAAATGAATTTTGTTTTTATTTGATGTGTGGGAAGTTATCAGGCTGTTTATTCTTTTAACGACAGTTTGTGTTGATAAAAAATAATGTTTTTCAAGTTTTTTTAAGGTCATAAACATTATCTTGACACCATTGAAGTTACGAAAGAGAGAAAGTTAAGTGTTGATGTAGTTACAATCAGTTACATCATTAAAAGTATTAAGACCAATCTTAAAGGCTGAATGATTTATAGGTATTATTGTTAGTTATACCAACATAAGATTCCAAATTTCCTAAATAGATTCTCTACATTAAATGATTAATACGAAACGAATATATCTTAATATATATCTCTTAAACAATAAAGTGCATACCGTCAGGTTCATCATCGGTCCTGTACTCTTGGAATACTACGAAATCCTGGTTAGTCATTTTGGAAGCTACATACATATCCTCAGGGTCGACTGGAACAAAGTCCGCCTGTCTTTGCTGTACGAATGACAGACATTCCATCCTGAAATTTAATTAAATTATAAACTTGACGTCCCTATGTTAAAATTTAGTTAAATCTACTAATTTAAACGAACGAATGTTATTATCACAGATGACATAATACTATATTAGGTATTATCAAAGTAATTTTCACAGTAGTTATTGACAATTTGTACACATTATCTTTTTACGCAAAAAAAACTTGTTTACAACATACATAATGTGCTGAATTAGTGCTTAAAAGATTATCGAAAAATCTAGAAATAAATGGTGGCGTCGAAATACTTATTAAATATTTTTGAATAAAAACTATCGGTAGGTATCTCGTCTAGTACTAAACCAAATGTGTTAAGCTTTTTATAATATCTTTGTAATTAATATACAATTTAAAAATAAGTGTATTATATTGCGAATATTTCGAAATATGAGGCATTCGAAATATGAGGCATTTGAAATAAGAAGGAAGTTATAAATTTCGCTCTCTCTCATCCAATATAGATAAATTGGGGATTGAACGTGACCAAGATCAAGTTCATTCAAGGCTTTACGAAATTGGACGAATAACTTACTCCCAAAGGATCGAACTCTGTGCATTCGCTTCGACTTATTACATAAGTCTTTAAATTTTGTGATGAAAACTATTAAAGATAAATATTTCATTAATAAAAACTAATTAATTTATATTATTTTAATATCGGTTATATAGTATTTAAAATTTTAGAATTTACATATTTATTAATATTTTTTTAGTTTCATTGTAACAATCTAAGCTTTGTATTTTAAAATTGCTTGTTTTTATATTTCAATATTCCCATACAATTGATTAGGATGTTCGGAAGCCTCCACGGACACATTGTAAGATAAAGTGAGATTTATTTCCTACCATCATTGCGGAATATGCGAATGTTTTATGTATGACATTGACTGAAAGGCATTTTGGTCCCTAATGTTCTTTATATAAAGGCTTTATTGTAATAAAGGTCTGAGCTTTACGTGCTATGTTACCACATTCGGAGCACGTAGGTTTATAGGTGGAATAAAAATGGCATACGAGTATTGGACTCGACAATGCGAATATTGTTCCTTGTTGCGGTTAAAGTTTGCCTTTTATAATAAAATATCTTATACCTAAAATATAAAGGAATTTTTGCCATTGTAATTTAATTTAAAATATATTGTATATAAAGGATTATGGATAAGCTATAGCTTAATGTTTTTTTTAGAATTCAAGTGTTTTTAACATTTTTAAAATTATAACGAATAAAAGCTTTCTTTCTTGGTCAAAATTAAGTGCGTCTTTAAACGTAGTACACAATTAGTAGGTACTGGGTCATCAATAAATGTCACAATGATAAATTGTGTTAACAGACTAACTTTGTCTTAACTTAATTATTATTTAAGTAATTGAATTTCTTAGTTTGACTTACTTTAAGATTTTTTTCGTGTGGCCATATGAAGATTATTTTGACACGATGATATTTCATAAAATTTAATATTTAACTAGAGGTTTAAAAAAGAGTATTTAGTATTTGTAATCAAACAGGTATAATGTAATGTTGTCTTACCTATCCCTCGCCGGAATACATTCCAAAACAGCCTTGCTCTTTGTAGGTATCTCAAGCATCGCCTCGCAGGCCTTTAAATATGGTGTCGGGACGCATATTTTGTCTAAAAACGTTGAATTTATAGATTATATTGCAAAGATATATTTTTTCTAGTAAAATTGTAATATCTTATAGAGTTTATGTTAAATTAACTTAATGTATTAAATTAATAACACCGCCATGTTAAATAAAAAAAATAATAAATTGACGCGCCAAAATTTCATGCATAAGTATACCAAAATACAGCCACATCAAAAGTGTTAACACAACATTAAAATAGACTTAGCATAACATACATGTAGATTTGCAAGAGACATTTACACTGATCAAAGCTATTAAAACTATTATGTATTTCAAAGTCATGGTCAGGCGGGCGACCATACGCGAATGTAAACACGACTGGACGTTGAATTCACAGCTTCTTTTATATATTCACGAACTTGTGCTATCTTATTGTAACTGTACTAAGTGTAAATATATATACATACATGGCCTATTCGACAATTTAATAACAAAATTGGTAAAGTTGTTAGTGAGTGTTAAATGTTCTGAATATTAAAGACATACCCCATGCTAAGAAGTAATAGATTTGTGTAAATCCTAAAAATAATAATTTAAATAGATAATTTAATTATTATTATTAACGTACAACTATTATTGCATGCGAAATTAAATGTATTATAAAATACCTAATAATTTTATTGATATATTAACGGTATTATAAAAAACCTAAAAATCCAAAATGGCGGACAATTGTCAAATCGTTCGTGAATTACATAAAAAATATGTTGTTTTAAAAATATTATAAATACATTACAAAACATTTTATTTTAAGAAAAATGGATTGGATTCACTGTAATAATTGTTTTATTCAATTAGAACCGGGGATAGCTCTACATTTAACATCTTGTGGACATATGTTTTGCAACAATTGTCTTAATAATGGTATGTTTAGTTACACTTAATTAATGAAAACAAGACATTTAATTATGTCAATATTATGATATCGTCAGTTTCAAGTTTCAACGTTCCATTAACTACAAATATTGTTATATATTTTTAGGTATAAAAGAAGGAACTTGCTTAGTCTGTCGGGCGCCGTGCTCCATTATGAAACTTGTTCCAGATGTAAGTTAACTATTAAAGCATCTTTTAATTAATAACGTTTAAAGTAGTATAAGTTTATTCTTTTATTTTGCAGATGAACCAAGAAGTCCAAGATTATTTTACAGATCCAGAAGAATTAATTAAAAAGAGCTGTGAAGTTTTACAGTTTCAAAAGCAGCACAGAAGGCGATTACTCTCTTACTTATTGCAGTCGGTAAAGTTATTTCGATTTCTTGTAACTTCTTGTATAATTTTAGAAATTTTTTATCATATTAGTAGTACTATACGATTCTGACTTGATAATGACTAAAATTGTGTGAATTTTTAAACAAAATGACAATGATGCCTTTAGTTATAAATATGTTTGTTTTTGGTTTTTTACAAGTATTTATGTACAAAATAACAAATTAACCTAAGACTTAATTGCGTAATAAGATAAATATACTGAGCCGTTCGCTTTGACAATTACAAAACGATACCAAGGGACTTTTACGCCCTGACTGACTCCTCTGTGACATTTAATCCGTAAATGGTAGCTTTACTAATTAACTGTATCCTCTTTAATTTAGTTGACATTGACATTCGAACAATTTAGCTATTAACTAATGTTAGGGAACAATTTGTTTAAGCGATACGAAAACCCATTGATTTTATCGATACGTACATTGTAAATGTATTTTTATAATTTTTATAATAAAATAAAAATATTATTATTACATATTTATTTTGTATATCTATTGTAAAAAAGATGTCAATACAAAACCTTAACTGATGAGAGGTAACACCGCTAACTTTCCAATACCAGGCTGTTGTGGCTTACTAAAAAGACGATACAATAACTAAACTTAGCCTTACCCAGAATTCGAACCCAGGACCAACGGATCCGCTGCCGTACACTAGCCACTACTCAGCCAAAGCAGTTGATAAATAAATATAGGGTATTTAATTATGTCAATATTATGATATCGACAGTCTCAAATTTCCATTAATACAACAGTCATAAACAGTGCAGGTGGCCTCCAAAACTTAATTAACATCAGCTTATTAACACTCTAT
The DNA here is from genome assembly GCA_951802675.2 of Boloria euphrosyne. Lineage (NCBI taxonomy): Eukaryota > Metazoa > Arthropoda > Insecta > Lepidoptera > Nymphalidae > Boloria > Boloria euphrosyne. The sequence goes on along the minus strand of OX637879.1, from coordinate 3,178,638 downwards.
CTTTAATCTTTTGGGCTTTTCAAATGTCCGACCTTATTAAATTCCTTCATGCAAAAGAAAATGTTTCTGCGCAATTTGTTTGGACTTGATAGACTGGAATTTAATTCTATGATATTATTTTACAATGTAAGGAGAGCAGCTACCTTATGTGAGTCATAAAACTTTGACAACTGCTCTAAATTATACGAATTTACGTAATTTCTACGCAACATTTGAGAAGTAACTTGTGCCTACAAGGCACTCTAGAAGCCACTAAGCGAACAAACAATCTAAGTAGATGTTCAGTGTAACTATTATTATTCACATGTAATGTAATTATAATATGGTCAACTTATATTTTAGTTTACTACAAAAGATTGTGTCTAGTGTCTGTATAGTCTTTTTTTTATTGCGGTGCGATCACAAACCGACAAGACTGTTAAACGAAAATTCTAAATACTATTTATTTGGTTTGGTTGGCTTTGTATCGCACAAATGAATGTTTAGATAAAATTCTTTAAAAAAATATTATGTTATGTACATATTCGTCTAAGTTATAATTTTATTATATTATGCAATGATATTTTTTAATATTATAATATCATGGATATTATGTACTTATAGATAATTAAATATTATACTTTTAGACGAAGAAATTTTACGCAGCTAGAAGCGAATTAAAACGGATCACTGAAATATGTCAAAAGCAACATAAACAGCTGAAGGAATATCAAAAAGTTGTTCAAAATTTAGAATCACAGATAAATGGTTCCAGTAAGTAATTTTATTACTAGAAATCAATATTAATTAATGAATATAATGGAAATAATTTATCCTTTTTTCTCTGAAAAACAGATCAGCGTACAAAATATATGTTTGTCCTAATTGGGTTTTATTAGAAAAAGTGAACACGTGTTAACGGCTTATTACAGCGTAAGCAAAATGAGATTGGATCCCGAATGATGTATGTGATCGTTATGTTTCACATCAATCATAACTCTTTATATATAAAAATCTAACTTTATATATAAAATGTGATTTATAATTTAATACAATAGAACCGAAAATCTTAGGCAGTTGATTACATTTGATGTTTGGTACAATTAACAAAATAAATACCTACAGATTCTCCAAGACACGAAACGGTATAGGCTAATAAATTATGTGAATAAATCTTTTAATTAATGTTAGATTGCTATCAGCAGTATTATCTTTTAAGAGAGAGAAAATCACAGGGTCTTTAATTATATTAAATAAAATCTTATGAAATCTATTTTTCCTTACTATGAATGTAAGGAGAGGAAATATTTGTTCAGTGTTTAGTGACCCTACTTTGTCAGAGGTCGCAGGTTCGATCTCGCTGGGTACATTTATTTGTGTCATTTGTGTGATAAATACGAATGTTTGTACAACTGTCTTGTCATGGGTACTTAACTTAAAATATGTATATTGTATATTATATGTATATGTGTAGTGTATCAACTATCTGGTAACCGTAACACAAGCTTCGTAGCTTACCCCGGAACTAGATGGTGCTTTGTTAATGTCATTGTTTCACTGGTCGTACATCTTACTTAATTAATGTTCTAGATAATCATTTTAATCCGGAAATTTTAAGACACTTAGTTTTCCTTGTCCACTTTTCGTTTCCAATTAATTTACAGCATCCGTTTCTGAATTTATAATTTATGTATACTTGTTATTTAAACTTAATTTCTTTTCCTGGGGATGGTTTTTATAGGGATTTGCTATAGTATATTCCTTGAACAATGCTCAGTGCAGTGTTGAATTAAACTCACATCGTCGTCGTTCCTCAGAGAATTGATAACGTCGTTGGTCTTCCGTCCTAATGTTTTCTCATCCACTAAGACGACTTTCTGTTAGATTATGATAGAGTACATGGCGCCTTCAGGCTTGTTCATACATTTTTATATCCCTCGACCAGATAACAAGTACAATAAGAATAATAATAATAATATGAGAGCAGAGTCTTTTATTTTAATAACTAATTAAAAACTCTATAGAGTAAATTGTACGCAAAGTTAAAACCTGATGAAATAATATTTTTTGTGAAATTCGTGAAAATATCTAAGAAAAATCTATATATATAAAAATGAAACCCGTTTTCCGTTATCACGACATAGCATGAAAACGGCTTGACCGATTTGGCTAATTTTGGTCTTGAATTATTTGTGGAAGTCCAGGGAAGGTTTTAAAGGTGAATAAATATGAAAGTTGTGCGGAAAAAAAGGAAATTAAAAAAAATCTTTATAACATTAATGGCGTTTGACGTATCATGTTATTACCGTTGCCATGGTGCGTGCAATGGTAAATAAATCAGCGAATACATACTGGGAGGTGCGAAGTAAATGTTGTTTTGCGAATGCGTAATAAAACATTTCACCGGGAGGAAAAGTTTATAAAAAATTTATATGTGGACAGAACAACGTCTGTCGGGTCCGCTAGTTGTTAATAATTTTAAACTGTGACTATAATATAACGTCAAACTAACGTTATATTCAGACATTCTTTTCCCGATGATTTATCGCACGCCCACAAGTGCCTCGTCCAAATGACTAAAGAATTTCCCTCTAAAGTACATAAAAACGGGTAATATCGCGAATATTTCTGAAAGTAACAGATTACCAACGGAGTGTCATTTTGTGTTAAGTCGTTCCGCTGTAATATTTCTTACTTTTATTTTGATGACTTAGTTTAAACGTAATTAGGGTAAACATTTTAGGATTATATCTTATGTCTATAAACTTTCGCACTTTATAATGTTTATGTCATCAAACATTAAAATTAATTAACATATTTAAGGCGTATTTACTCTAAATCTGTTACTAGAAAGCGAAATTCTCTTTAAAATCGGCTGTTCTTTCCATCTGATCTTTAACACACTACCAAGTGGAAATTGTTGGTCCCAAGCTTACAGTAGCCAATATATTATCATGCGAATCTTCTTAATCCAAAGATTGATGGGTACAAGAATTTTGGTTTTAGTAATGTGAATAATGATAAGTTTATATAATAACTAGCGACTGAACCTCGCTTCGCTTGGGTTCGTTCTCCCTGCCAAATAAGCTTGTGGCATATAAAACGAAGGACTCGTACAGACTTCCGAGAGCCCCCAGACCTTAATGCGGCCCTGTTACAAAATCCCATTTTCAATATTTCATGATGAGTGAATGAGTGACCTCTCGTTTTTAAATGTTTATTATAACGGAATTTTGAGTTCTAGAAAATCACTTTTTTATTATTAGGTTGTAAAAAGTGGCTATATTAAAAATATATTTTGTTTTTAATATTATTTAATATTTTACATTATTCCCATCCTTAAACTATGAAATATGCATTGTCCTTGATATCAATTGTTTTAATTATACAAAATGGCATCACTTTCTGAATAAACGACCTCATGGCCGACAGTAATCTGTCCCTCATCTTTATTCACGCAACGTCCATGTCACCAAAAGTGGGGTCGTCCTTTAAATATGCAACGCTATTTAATTAGGATCCCTAATAAATGGTATATTTTAACATTTTAATATGCTTAGGCCCTTTTGATAAACCTGTAAATGTATACTGAGGAATTCTTCTCTTTTGAATTTCAACTGAAAGGAATTTGATATTGTAAATTAAGAATGTTATACCTAGATCACAAATCAATTGTTTAAAAAAAACAATTTATTTAATTTATGTCAATCTCTTAATAAATTTAATTTAATGAAGAAAGTAATAATTATTTAAAGCTAACAGTAACGTAGTTTTCAAAAAAAAAAAAAAACTAAAAACATCAGATCAGCTTGATTGTACTATAGAATACATAAAAATATTGTCGTTATGATGATTAAAAGTAGAAAAATCAAATTCAATAGTAAATACTTCATAGAAATAAGAGCAAATGCAGGTGAGATTTACAAGAGATTTAAAAGAAATATGCGTACATAATAAGTTATTATAGCATTAGTTATATGCTGGTTAATATTTAGTTCTAAAGCAGCTTACATAAAGTAGTTTTGGGGAATATACGTAATCCATTATAATGGACGTTATTAAAGTTATTAAATAACATTGGTAGTTAAAGGATTTATTTAAACAAGACTAATAGTTCTCAAACATGGGTTATTAAAAGATAAGATTAAGCCAAAATAAAAGGAGAGAGATTTTTAATAGTGCCTCGAGTTATCATTAATATTGGTATAACAGAAATTAGGTAAGTTTTAATTTTGATATTAACCGCAACGTTAGAGATTCACTATAATTCAGAAGAAGGTACGAAAGTAGAGCAAGGAATAAGAATCTAACTTATATTTTTAGTTAGGTTAATTATAAACAGTTAATATATAATTTGATGATTATTAACACCGGCGTAAAAAAATATGTTTTGTCCAAATTCAACACTCCTTGTAGTCTAATCTTTGTTAATTGATGAAAAATACTTTGTAAAGAAACAGCGTGGATATTGTTTTTGTTATTTTCCTACGTTAAAATCTTTTCTGAGCTATAATAAACATTGACGTTGATTAAATTTCACTGGAGTTATTTTTGGTAACAAAATAGGTTACTAGGGGGTGTTACTAATTCTTCTCGTGTTCTTTAATTCATATTTTTTAAGCGAATCCTAATATTTTACTACTTTATTTACACTTCTCTTAAACTAAATATTTTTTCAATGGAAGTTCAAAATGTAAATTTTAAATAAGCATGTTTAAATGTAAAAACGATTTTGAAAGTTATGTAAAATAATTATTTAAGTTTTATTCTATAATTTTAATTTCGTTTCGGCGTATTTTATGTACCAATTGTACGTGTGGTACGTATACTCCGAAATATTCGAGATATTTTAGATGGATTTTTTATAGAACAAACGTCACCATTCAACGTGCCTATATCACCGGGAAGCAATTTGTCCCCGAGCTTCATTCAGACTACGCCTACGTACAAACGTCCGGCCAAAAGCACTCCATATAATGTAAGTTTTTTACATTACTTAATACTTATTATAGGCCCTATTTCTCAATCGTCAAATCTAGTATTTAATATTATATTTAAATGTTCTTAGATTTACACAAAACTACTATATTTTACTTTCTCCCAAAACTATGATTACTGTAAAGCATTTCAAACGTCGGGAAGCGAAAATCAAAATTAATGTGGGTTGTTATTGTTACATTTATGAATTACATACATATATACTGTACTACCAAAACTACGTCTATAAATAAGGAAACTTCGGTTATCTCCAATTATTTTCAAATAGATAATATTTTGTCTATCTTTGGTTATTGGTTGAGGGTATTCCCAATAATCAAACAAGTTTGATTATTATGTATTTAATATCAAGAAATATTACTTCGATATATACATATATCTTTCAGACCTTTGACACTGTAACATAAACAATTTTGAACAACGTTCGATAACACTATTTGTGCTTTAGGACCTACTGAACCTACTTGTAAATTGATGAAAGTAAAAATATTTGTACCAAACATGCAGATTATGATAGATCGTCTTAAAAATATGTACCTACTTATAATATATATGTACACGCAATATGTATAGTGTATACCTAATACCTACATTTCCATCTATACATAATATTATAAAACAAAGTCCTCTGCTGCGTCTGTCTGTCTGTTCGCTCAAAATTCCAAAACTACTACGCCGATTTTCATGCTGCTTTCACCAATGGAAAGAGTGGTTCTCGAGGAAGGTTTTAGTATATAATTTGTCAAGTTTTTTAATTTATTTTGTATACATTGGCTAAAATGTCGCAAGAATTTACGGACGCGAGAATAAAGCACCGCTTCGCTTGATGCCATCGCCGACTCTACGCGCACCCTCTTGCCTACTGTTTAGCTCTCACAAGAAGTGTAGATTTTTTTGATAATTCTGAAAAATTTTCAACGTTTTACCACCGATTCCTATTTTTTAATAGTGATTAGAACGCGGGTGAAGGGGCGGGAATTGCTAGTAGTACATACAGATTAAAAAAAGTCTGTCTGTCCGTCCGTCTATCTGTTTGTCTGTTTGTTTCGGTTGATCTCCGAAATAGCTATACCGATTTGGAGGAGGAGTAACTAGTTATAAAAAAACGTACCAAATATTTAATTATATTTATATTCCAGCCTTATTACATACCTTGATAATATTATAAAAAACAGTCAAACTAAAATGTAATGTTACCTATGTTGTATACCCGATATTTTATGTAGATAAAGTAAAATGCAACGAAGTACAAAGAATAAAAAATTATTATGAGTGAGATTAAAAATATATTGTTTGCTTAATAGCAACCGTATCAGTCGAACCTCGTGACCCCCGCGCGGATTATCAAGCACCGATCCAATCCCAACAGTCAGGTATGAATTTAATTAGTGTTATCTACATTTATATACACATATTTAACCTTGAAAAAATCGATAATAAGTAACATCAACGAAAACGAAAAGATGCTATATCTTAATACCGTTTCTGACTTTGACATTTATTTTGGCGGACTCCGTCTATATAATTTTTAGTCTGTGTAAAAACCATTGTTTGGAATAAATTAATTCAATCTATCTTAGTGATAGTAAAAACGTTTCTACAAAATAGAATGGAAATAAATAAGTAAGAACTTATTGTTTGTAGAATTGAATTTGTCTTATATACTGTCGTATAAAACTTACCTGTCTTTAGGCTTAGCATGCTCACTGCGATTAAACGCCTGCGTTTTACCGCTGACCTGAAACCGCAAAAAATTGTAACACATAGCTTTCTACACAAGCGCACGCATTAGCGACTTTTTTCAGTGACTGATTCTAAAATGCAACTTGCTACGTTTTGATCGCGGTTTGAAAACGCGTGATTTTTGCTCGCTAGAAATCCACGGTGATACTGAATATAAAATTAGGCAAAACGCCAGCCGCATTGCGTGTTGATACGCGGTTTTGCGTTTTCAGCTATTCGTAAACCGCTTGCGATTAATCACAGTGCGTGCTAACCCTTACTGAGAAAACTTTTGATATAAAAAGTTGTTCAGAAGCTTAAACTACGCTTCAATTTCTGAATAGACTACTCATAACTTTAATTTTCCTTCAGCATCGTGGCATACAAATTTTATCACGATCTTCTTTACGCCTAAGTTAACAAAACCAACTAGAAAACTTATCTCCCTTTTATAAGGAACTTTAGCAATACTTTTGCAATTTTTCTTTGTACAACACAGAACCAGTGCCGGATTAACCATATAGCAAGAGTAGCAATTGCTACGGGCCCCGCGCGAAAGGGGGCCCCGCATATTTAAACTCACTCATCTCTGCCTGAGCGTAATTTTTTGAGTAAAACTTATTAAGGTGTGGTATGTTAAATTTTTTTGATGTCACAAAAACGTGAAACGTTACAACTTTTCCTACTAAGACAATCCACGTCAGACATTTCCGTCCGCATTTTTATATAATAGTATATCATTATACCTTCTATGTAAAAAAGCATCAAAAGATGCCCAAAAGTAGAATTTTATGAAACATCCTTTACAGAAACAAGGTTTTTACTGATTTATTAAAACAAATTGAAATATTTGTTTAGAGCGCTCCCGAGATAAATAATCGAACTTTGTCGTGCATATTTTTTTTTTAATTTTGTGACCATATCTAAACCATGATCACGCATGGAGGATGGAAAAATGGTGTTAAACAGTCAAATACGAGAAAAAATGTAATAGCACCCAACTTTGAAATATGTATTGAAAAAAATAATCTATGTAGTCTCATCAGTTTTCAATTGTTAGTTTCCTACTAAAATTATTCTAAATTGCCAGGAAACCCCATCTCAGGCTTTTTGTACTTGTCAGAGCCTAACAGCGCCTATAGTAATTTACTACACTATTAATTAACCTATACATACCAAATAAACGTATTGAGTATTGAATTGTATTTTTACCACTTTATACTTAAGAACTCCTAGCAGATCAATGGCTCTTTGAAAGAATTTGCTACAGGCCCCGCGCTTGCTTAATCCGGCACTGCTGACAGAACGCCATATTGTTCTGTGGTGTAAGCTACGAGGCTTGTGTTACGGATACCATTTATACGTACTATACTATACATAATATATTACCTCAATTACAAACATATTATGAATATGAACACCCACTGGAGTACAAACATTCGCGTTCAACAAATGAATGCGGAACTCAAACCCGCGACCGCTGGCACAGCGACTAGAATCACTACAAACTGAGCCAAACAGGTCGTCTTCCAATAGTTTTCATCCTAAAAACGTAGTTTATGAACAAAAACAACTTCTCTAGGTAGTAAATAGTATGTAATTATGTATATACATTCTACATACTCGACGTAATACAAAGCGTAAAATATTAAATCTTGCTCTTCTAATGAGCCGGCTTGTTATAACCGCAATGAAACGTCAAAAGGAGGTTTCGAATTAATTAATCCAATTTATTTCTTGATTTAAACAGCTTTCTCACTAATATTACGTTATGCGTGTTAATAAAATATATGTGCCTTCATTTATTTTGTATTTAACTAGCTGTTACCCGCCCGCTTCGCTGGACGTTTTAAAATGTACGTAAAGTTAGTTTTTTATAATAATAATAATTATTATTATTATAAATAGAAGCCATACTTTTTATTTTGAATACATTTATTGATACATATATACATATAAGCAATGATATTTTAACTATATCATTGCATATAAGATAATAAAGTAATAATCAATAGTGAAAATAATAAAATTAATAACAGGAACACCAAATTAAAAAATAAATTGATTTTTTGCGACACACAATTCCCTGATTGAAATGTCAAATATTTTAATCGGATTGAGTTTTGAGACGTGTCAAAATAAAATGTCATTTAAATCAAATTCACAAAGGAGTATTAATATCAACTAATCCCCAAAATAACTTGCTACCTCTTTTTAACCCCATTAGGCTATGAGTTTCAATAAAATATTAAACACGTCTTCCAACAATTGTGTTAAAGAGTGCTTATGCAAAATTTGAAGCTGATTGGACCAAGGAATCAAATTGTCCCATACAAATTTTGCCCCCCTTTTTCACCCTCTTTGGGATGGAATTTCGTAAAATCCGTTCTTAGCTGACCTCTACTCGGCAAAAGGAATATTCCTACTAAATTTCAAGTCTCTACGGCTTATAGTTCCAGAGATATCGTGATGAGTCAATCTATCTATAGAATAGCTCCTATATCCTCCTATAAACGATTTTCATAAAATTTAGTATACAGGGAATTTCGGGGGCGATAAATCGATCTAGCTAGGATTCATTTTCAGAAAATGTTGTTTTATTCGTGTTTTTAATAATCAACTTTATCGATAATCAACTTAAACATAAGCTTATTTTTTTTATTGAAAGAAAATAACAAAAAGGTGGCGTTTGGGTAGCCCAATATTGCAACTTAAACAGAAAAATATGACTTTTCCCGATATCTATTGGCGAACAATAATAACATTTTTCTTAAAAATACCGAGCAAAGCTCGGTCATCCAGGTACTACATATTATAATATGTAATCAGCACGAAACAAACAAACAAACAAACACACACACACACACACACACGCACACAAACATAGTTATAACATTTTCAGACGAGTCGCTTGGCTCATTTTGTTGTGAACCTACTTGTTGCGCCAGCGGTTGCGGGCTCGAGTCCCGCTGGGGGCACTCATTTGTTGTGCACGAATGCTTGTACTTCAGTCATGGGTGTTAATATTTATAATATGTATGTATTTAAAATTATATATGTGTAGTATATCAACTATCTGGTATCCGTAACACAAGCCTCGTAGCTTACTTCGGAAAAAGATGGTGCTGTGTGTAATAATATATTTATTTATACACAATATTTTTATAATAAATTGTAATTTCAGAGATCGAATGCGTCAAATAGAATATCGTCGACGGTGTCCACGCCCCCCACTCCCGACTCGGCCGGGTATTCCAACTTTTTAAAGAATCTCTAAGATTTTACGGTATTCTTGACGCGTAGTGAATTTGCTTGCCTTGCTGTGCGAATTAAGATTTACTATGTTGTATTAAATGCCTATATTTATAACTGCGATGGGGTCAAAATTGTACGTAAATGTTTAAATAATAACTATGGATGAAGAGGGGAAGTAAATCTATTTGACTGTTGGTTTAACTGCATTTATCTATATAATAAAAATCGTATAAGTACCTACTGTTTGATGGTAAACTCATCACATGATATGGCTGGTATGATTTAGCTTTTGGGATTTCTTTTGGAACGGAAACTGGGAAAACGTCAAGAAAGTCATAAAAACCTGTATGAAAATAACTTTATACCTACTCACAGGCTTTTTTTGTAAAGGTGGAGAATACAAACAGTTTAACAGAATACGATCTAATACGATACGAACGAAATGTTGACTGTTGGGTCTTATAGACTAGACTAGACTGTACATAATACTTACAAAATAAAGTCACTTTTTGCGTACGTACGCTTAGATCTTTTAAACTGTGCAACGAATTTTAATGTGGTTTTCTTTAATAAATAGAGTGATTCAAGAGGAAGTTTTTCATATATAATTCATGCATATTATAGTTGAAAAAACCAATGAAATATCGCATTTCAAATCGTTAAATCGTATCTAGAACCCGAGTGAACCGAGGCTGAGTCACTAGTATTGCATAAAATTTCCATGATAAAAATTTTCATTTTAAATACATGGTAGGGGAGCCCACGATGCTAAATGGGGATTTACTCGAGCGTCGTAGAGACCTATTGGGATGCAAAGCTTAGATGATAAGAAGAAAAAAATGTTATATGATATATACCTTTACATCGGTGGGGGAAGCGGCTATAGATTTTTAAATATGTAAAAAAAAACTTTTGCATGGACATCCTCGAGCGCGTCAGATATTGATAGCATCAATGCCCTACGTATTTTTAATAATGTACGTATGTTAATCTGATCGTTTGCGTGATGCGGGTGGCTGTATTTAGGGGTTGAAAATGAAAAAAAAGAAAATTTAATCGAGCGCGTCAGATTTTCTAAGGGAGTGTTAAGTGCACCAAAAAAAAACTCTCATTCACTAATCTGACGATTTCGATGGGACGCAAACTCGTGGCCATTTTCATAATGTGCAAAAAAAAAATCGCCATTTTGAAATACTCAAGCGCGTCAGATTAAGATATATATGGTTCATCTTTATGTTCTAAACGTACTGTCTCATAATCTGACGATTATCTAGAGGGATTCGCCTAATCTGACAAAAAAAATTAAGAAAAACGGCCATCCCTGCAACTTCCCGCTAATTCCATTCCTGGGCGCTTAAAATTGTACTTCATAAGTATTTTGAGCTCAAAATATAATTTATGTCATATTTTGAGCTCGCTGAGTTCAAAGAAATAAAACTAATTTTGGAATTTTCAAACCGCAATTACTTTTGAATGGATCAAGCAATTTTCACGCGGTTAGCGGCATTCGACGCAGTTTTATCATCCTCATAAGTAATTTTGCAATTTTAATTGATCGAACCACAATCTTTCGTTCACGATATCTCTCGAACGAATCAACTGATTTTGACCAGCTTGGTGGCGATCGACGTGGTTTTTCAAGCTCAGAGGCGGACTAGTTTTTTAAGTTAATCGATAAAGCCGGTTAAAAGTTATTCCAAAAAAACCACTTTAAAAAAAATTCTTATTTTTTTTGAGATTTTTCAAAATTTCTTAAAATCTATCGGTCCGAATCGGTTCTAATTCACAGGATTGTCATGTTCCACTACACTTTGATCTTGTAAATACTGAAAGTCTCACAGTATTTTAATTGCAGTAAATAATTTATAGCACTGTGCGGTGATATAAATCATTTAATGATGATTCCATTGACAATTCGAGGTTATCATATGTTCCTCGAGACTTTCGGATAACCGGCTTGCTCCGACGATATTCCAAAATATTTACACATTTTTTTAATGTTTCTACCATAAATTTAATTGTTTTTTGTAAGGTACTTTCACAACAAAATACACATTTCAAATTAATATCACTCATATTAAATATTTATAAACTTTAATTCACACAAATAATATTAAAATAGCAAAAAAAGCCAAAATGTTGGAAACACGTTGTAAACAGTATGCCACGAACGAGTCTTTCTGATCAGCTGTGATGGCGTCATGGCAGCAGAAACCAGAGTGGGCACGGAGTGAGAGAGTAATAGATAGAGAAAGAGTGAGAGAGGAATAGAAACGCGGAGAAGGAAATGTAGGCATCACGCAGCTGCACGCATTTAACTTTATCGACGAATTTTCGTTATTTCGGCTTGCGGAAATCGTCAGATTATATATTTTTCATTATTCTTAAATTATTTCCTTCAAAATAAAAAAAAATTTAGCTACGCTCGAGAATGTCGAGATGACGTTTTTTTTTACAACTTTGTTGCCCTCCCCTTTTTTTACGTCACTCTCAAATTGTCAGATTAGTGGAATATACACTTTTTAGGATGTAATTAACTCAACCTACCTTAATCTGACGCGCTCGAGAATTTCTGATGGTCAATTTTTTTTTACTAATCTGATCCTGTATCCTTCACGGGCGGCCTTATATATGGGCCTCATGTTTTGTGGAGGTACTAAACCGGGTACAAGGTATCCCCCTGTATATTAATCTGCCGCGCTTTAGTAAATCCCGAAATCCCCGCTTGGGCTCCCCTACTAACACATTTAAAAAGGATCCTTTGTTCCGCGTTAATTTAAAAGCCGGTGTCATATTACATTGTTACGGTGTAGTAACTTTGTTCAAACGTAAGTGAATAATGCCAAGGAATTCTAAACCTTATTAGATAGTTACAAGTGTTATATTTTTAAATCTAATTGAAATTTTAAAAAAATTTAACGATATAGTCATTATTACATTGTTTACGAATCGAAAAGAAATAATAAGCGACTCACCCTCATTTCGCTTGGATTCGTCCTTGGGTACCGCCTGTAGTTAAAATTTTTATAAAGTTTGAATTTCAGTCTTACTTATCTAATATAATCAACAAAGATCTAAAAATAAGTTTTAAGCTTCTAACTTTAAAAAAGAAGTATTTTTTATACAAACTTTCATGCCCTTTTTCAACCCCTTACTGCCCTTTTTTCGCCTTGAAAAGTAGCCAAATTTTATTTAAATCGGTTCAGTAGTTTTGGCGTGAATGCGCGACAGACAGACAGACAGTAGTTACTATCGCATTAAATATATTAGTAAGGATTGGTTTTATCTATACCTATAATGAAATTCTTTTTGAGTCTAATCTTTTTATTGTAATAGATATGTAAAATCTGAATTGTTAATCATCGACAAGGAAGTCAAATCTGTAGGTTTAGAATTTTTGTCTTTTGTTTTTTTTTTATGGGACAAAGGGGGCAAACAGGCAGGAGGCTCACCTGATGGTAAGTGATCACTTCCGCCCATGGACATCTGCAACACCACAGGGCTTGCAGATGCGTTGCCGGCCTTTCAGGAAAGGGAGTGAGGGAGGAGGGAGAAGGACGGGAGTAGGGAGAAGGACGGGAGGAGGGAGAAGGACGGGAGTAGGAATGGGGAGTGGGCCTCCCGGACTCTCACTCACCGGACGAAACGCGACAGCATAACTGCCACTTCACGCCGGTCTTCTGTGAGAGAATTGTCTATCTATCTGTCTGCTTGTCTGTGAACACATCACGGAAAAACCTGGACAGATATTGATAAAATTTGGCAAGATGATAGCTGGTAATCTGGGTATGACTTACAGAATAATAACGTTTTTGAGAAATCTATAGAAATTACTATAACGGGCGAACCCCGGAGCGAGTCTTAGTCGCTAATATATTTTTTAAATTACTTCAATAAAGTAAACCATTAAGCATTGAATGGGGTTTTTAAATACTGTGCCAATATTTTTGTGAAATTCCTCTAATAAGTATATAATTAAAAGCGGCATAATTTCTGAATAGATGTTTTCCTCAATTTTACGAGTGGTAATTAAAAATGTAGATTGGAAATGGCTATGAAATATGAAAAGAAATAAAGTCATTTATAAATTACGTTTCATTTGATATTTTGAATTAAGTCCACCGTGTATTTAAAAGCGGCTCCTATAATTATTAATAATTTTTGTTTGTGTGTTATAATATATTCGAACTTTAAAACGTTTATATTAAAAATTAGCCATTTCTGACTTGGAAGTAATTTTAATAGTGAGTTATTTATGGAAAGCAAGTATATTTGTGCCAATATATTTTTACTAGCGTCTTATCTGTAGTAAAAACTATCCTATATGTTAAACAGAATAACTATCATCCAAAATATATATTATCGTTTCATCAAAAATTGTCCAGTGGCTTTCTCTTTCAGACAGACAGATGGACAAAAATTGAAAAAAACTATAGTGTAATAGTAATAATAATAGATCCTTTTTTGAAATAAGTCAAAAATGCCATGACTATTTTAGTTTATTTTGAAATATTCCAATTTTAATTTGAAAAAATGTGTTTTCTGTTTCCTTTTTACACTTAAACCTTTTAACATATTTTAATGAAATTTGACAAGGATGTATCTATGGACATTAAAGAGAAGGGATCTAGGATGCCAACAGCGAGTGAACCCACAGACAAAAACTAGTTTTTAATAGCTATTTTTATTTCAGGTCTGTGTTTAGTCAGTCCAGCATTGAATCTGGCTATTTGTCTAATAATTCTATGAAGTCACCGGCTGTTTTATATTGCAATGGATACGCTAAGAAGTGTTCTCTAAACAAACGCTACAAAATGCATTTTAGTTAAATTTTAAGTTTTGTGAATACCTTTTAATTTCTTTGCATGTAGTTAATTTGTTATGATTAAATATATTTTGAAATTGATTAGATTATTTTATTTATAATGCTATATTTATCTTTTTACATACCTATTAAATAGTAAATATGCGAGTTTGGATATTGTTTTATCTAGACTATTTTCCCGCTTTTATTTTTTATTTGTTGAAAAAAACGTTTAAAAATTTCTTAGTAGTAGAATATCGAGCCTTTGCTTTTTATTTCAAATGAAAAAAGAAAAATTCAATACATTTAAATGAATGGTCGTATCATTAAAAGTTTCCCAAACCATAAAACTTTTAGAGACAAATTTCATTCATTAAGAGTTAAGATTATGACCCAAAAAAACAAGTATAATGTTTCAATAACTTTATTTCCGTAGTAAAATACTGAGGGGTATAGGTTTTCCAAGTCTAATGTATAGGAAGTATTCCTTTATTCTGTTGGTATCCTCCACTCGCTTCCTGGTGTCCGTGTACAGCATGTGCGCCCAAATTGTTGAACTTTTCTAATAGCTCTGTGCCTTCTTGGAAACCCTTTTGCAGAAATTCTCCCTGAAATAGATTGAAATTATTAATTCGAAGACCTATTTATAACATAATAAAAGTATATTTTTATTTCCTCTCTGCAATCCCTCTTAATTGTGATTCGATTCGAAAAAATCCGGATAAGTTTCAGTGTTTATCGTGGACCAACATCGTGACACGGGATTATATACCTAGTACCTACCTACTCGTATTAACTAGCTGACCCGGCAAACATTGTTCTGCTATATAAAAGAGGGGTGGGGTAGGAGAGTGAAAAATACTTTACGAGCTATTTTCATACCTATCAAATATACAAAAAAATATATATATGAAAATCGGTCGCAAAATTAAGTGCATTCTTTATTCCTGACACCCAAACTATGGTGGGACAGCAATTGGATAAGATTCTTAAATCTTGAGTCCGGGAGGCCCTGACCTCCTGCCTCCCCCCTTTACTCCCTCCTCCCTTCCTCTCCCTCCCTTTCCTGAAAGGCCGGCAACGTATCTGCAAGCCTTGCAGTGTTGCAGATGTCCATGGTTGGAGGTCATCACTTTCCATCAGGTGATGGTTGCCCGTTTGCAATAAAAGTCGCCAATTGCCCATACAAAAAATCCGAGCTATTACCCGGCACTCGAACCCAGGACCTTGGCATCTGTAGCTGTACACGCCAGCTTCAAGATTATGTACACATAGTTCATCGATTTCCTTTGCAATACCGTTTCATTAATTTTATGTAATAGCAATTTCTTAAAAGTCAAGTGGAAGTAATTTTTAATGACAATAACTTTAAGGTGAGTTATAGAAGACATAGAGTTTGCATAATGTTTGCGTTGAAAGTACTAGAACGTACATTGACACGGATAAACATTTCATTGATCAATAAAATTAATTTAAAAATAATTAATTAATAAATTAATTAATTAATCAATTTACACTTTACTAGACACATTCGCTCCGCTCGGGTTCGTCGCTAGATACGGTTATTTACTGTTTACGTTTTAACATTCTTCAGAAATGAGATATTAATCCGGATAACTATAATATTACCAAGTTTCACCAAAGTCTATTAAGTGGTTTTCTCGTTATGCGGTCACAAACAAAAAAAAAAGAAATATTTATTGACATAATTTAGGACCTCAGGGGTTTCATTGTAATGAACTGTATTACAATGAAACCCCTGAGCTCCTGCGCTATAATAGTAAAAACTGTATTGCAGGAGTCAGTGACTTCCCCAAATAATTGATAGTATTATTATGTTTATGCCAATAGCCATAAGCAAATTACAGAAAGCTTAACAAAGGAAAAACCAAAAGGAAATCAATAGTGAAGAAATGAAAAATAACAGACAAACAGACAAATATTCACTGTATATAATTAATAATAATGACTATTTCAATAAGATTTTAGAAAAAATATTCAATACACAGATTCGATTTAGTTATGTAGATACTAGCAACTCAACCTCTCTTCGCTCGTTCGTCCCTAGGTTTAGCGTCGGGTAGCCACGGGTTCCGTTAGTTAAAATAAATAAGATTTCTAAAACATAATCTCCTCATTTTTTGAAGTCGGTTAAAAGGTAGCCTAAATTACGCCTTATAACATTAGCTATCTGCAAGTGAAAGTGCCATCAAAATCCGTCCAGCCGTTTCAGAGATTAGCCTGAACAAACAGACAGACAAAATTTTGGAAATTGATTTTTTGATGCTAGTACCATGTATACTTTCATATGCATTAAGTAAAAAGCTGTTAATTTGAGATTAAAAACAGACACTTTTATTTTATTTAAATGTATATATATCGGAGTACATTCTAAATCCATATACCTCTTGGTGTTCATTAGCAAAAATATCTTTGATATTACATATTACACATAGTTCATATTATGCTTTTACAGCTTCATGTTCAAAGGGTCACGTCGGAACTCTATATCAAAGCTCACTCGTCCAACTGTTGACCTAATTTAAAAACGCTGTATGTTTTAAAACGATATAGATAGTTGGATGAAATTTTTATATAAAATATAATATTTTTTTCGCTTGGTAAAATTTATCGTTGAAAAGGCAAAAAGTAGAAATTAAAAAAGCTTTACATATACTAGCTATTCCCGCGGTTTCGTTCGCGTTTACTTACTATTAAAAAATATTGATTGGTGGTAGAAGGATCAAAATTAAGGGTTAAAAGTATTTTTTGATGCCAAATCATAAAAAATAAAAAAGAGGAAAAAACCTCATCATCTACAGGAATAAAAAATAGCCTACGACCCATTCTCAGACCTACCAAATAGACACAAAAAAATCATAAAAATCCGTCAAGCCGTTTCGAAGGTGATCAATAACAAACACTGTGAAACGATTTTTTTATATATATAAGAAAATATCTGTAGTGTATGAAGAAAACTAGTGATCTAAGTAACTTAACTCTAATATTAGCGAGCCAATTCTTAGGCAAACAAACCACAAAATTATTCAATGTTAACTCTAAATTGTAACACGCCACTTGTTGCCTTTACTTTTTATAGAACTAGAAATTCGATTTAGGCAAAGTGAATAAAAAACTCAATCTTATTAACTAGTACCTAGTAGTATGTAAATAATAGATGTCTATTATTGCATATTTTCTCTATAATGTATGCTTTTTATTAAGCATATAGTATGTTTCATTTTTGGTTAAATTAAGACAACATATACTTATAAAACACGTGTTAAATACGAGTATATGTATTTAAAGATTGTTCTAAGATATTAATTCTATAATGACTTCATTTTAACTAAAGTAAACGAAGCCGCGTGAAACACTTTTTTCTAGTTAAATTAAAAATAACCTTAATGCATAAAAAAGCCTAGACTTACCTTATTTGCTTTGGCGTCATCAATCTTCTGCTCAGACACGTGGTGTCCTTCTTTTCCTTGAGCGTTGGCGTCAAGAATCTTCTCTTCATGAGCTCCCTTGAAACCATGTTTAGAATTTTCTCCAAATGACCCAGCGTTGTGGCCAGCAACTTTATGGTCGGCTTCGTCGTGGGCTTCATCGTAGAAGCTTTCAGACTTTTCTTCCTCATTCTTACTGCTCGAAGACTTGAATCCTTTGCTAACGTGCCCTTTTTTATGACTCTTTGCTTTCTTTAACTGTTCTTCGTTAGCACCTGTGTTCGTAAAACGGCATTAGTTGTGAAGTTGTAAAAGTGAAGCTAGTAAAAGTTTTATGTTATTTTTACTGGAGTTAACGTAAGTAACGTTACGTTACAAAATAAATAGAAAAATGAATATTTGATAACTACGTTAAAGATTATGTAGTTTTAAATCTAAACTATAGGAATCAACCTAGCTCCGCTCGGGTTTGTCTCTTGGTACACTTTGACAATTAGTATGGAATTCTCAAAAAATTAATAATAAGTATTCTATATCATCGTTGTAAAAAGTATCCTATATGTCAACCCAGATAACCTGTTATCATCATACTAAATTTCCTTAAAATATGTTCAGATGTTTTCGCGTATTGTGGACACAGATAGACAGACAAAAATTATAAAAACTATAGATTTGGCTTCTGTATGGCTTGTTCATGAAGGTTTCCCAAAAAATGTTTAATGTTCAGATACGACTAAGTTTGAATATTATTATAATTTATAGACATTATATTATCATTCGAAAATATTATATGAATCATTTAATAAAATAATACCTTGCTTATCAACTTTCTGGCCGCCTTCGTAGAACTTTTCATCACCAGCGGCTTTCTTCTTTGCTTCTTCATCTTTATAGAAGCTCGAATCTCCCTTTTCAGTCTTAGCAGCAGCTGCAGCATGTTGAAATCCTTCTTGGCCATGCTTCGCTTCTTCTGCAGCCTTCTTTTCTATTTTCTCTATATTTTCATCAGCTCCTTCCTTTTGCGCGGCATCATAAGCTTTCTTATCTACGTAGCCTCCTCCCACTTGGGCACCCAATAATGGATGATACAAAAGGCCGTTGCCCAGACCGATACCACCGACTCCTACTCCTCCAACGCCTAGACCTCCTAAGCCAGGGTTTATGAGCCCCACACCATTGCCTAACCCAATACCATTAGCGAGTCCAACCCCACCCCCAGCTCCTCCAATTCCAGCTCCTCCAATACCAGAACCTATTCCACCAAGACCTCCCCCATTAACTAAGCCACCATATCCCAGACCAAGACCTTGTCCAATTCCGATTCCTCCAAACCCGTTAATTCCCCCCAAACCTTGTCCCAATCCAATACCTTGCCCCAACCCAATTCCACCGACACCAGTCACAGTATTCAAAACATTAGAAGCTTCTCCCTTGATTTCCTCTGGATAATCTTCACTTTCTTCTACTTCATATGAACTTGACAATGGTATCCCAGACTTGGGATCAATTCCGATCGCATCTAAGCGTTCCTTTACATAATCATAAGGGGTCTTCTCATCAGATAATTCGATTTTAATTGATTGCGTTTGTGTAAACGCAAGTATGAGTACAATAAAAACTGATGTCAACATCTTATTGATGTAATTGTCACCGACAGCGTTCGACTAATGTTATTTTGCGGTTGCAACGTTCATTTATAGTCATGATAAATTCAGTGGAACGAAGTGGTTTCTTTGTACTGTGATAGTTTTCACGCGGCATGAGAGCTCATGCCCGCTCGTTTCCTTCCTGTGTTATTGTTTTACTGGTGCTAATGAGAACAGTGCCAAATACAATAAGTTTGCTGGAGACCTTGCTTTCCACTTCACTAGAGATGGCAGTGGGGCGATAGTTTACGCAACCCGTTATGGGTCATTAGTTTTCTCAAAGATTTTTAGTACTACCGATATTAGGTAACGCGAATTATTTTAATTATTGAAGAAAATTTTCCATAACACAAGAATTTTACATAATATTTTAATTGTTTTAAGTTTTATTTTAAGTTTCTAAATTTAGAATTTCGTAAAAAATTGTTTAAAGTAAATATTTATAAATAAAACAACGCGTAAAACCTTAAATTGAGGCTTGTCATCTTAAATCTATATTATAATAAATTAGTTAAGTTGGTAATTAATTAATAATTTGACTGGCTCAAATTTCTCTATATTGTGACCTTGTAGGTAAAAACGTAGCGATTTCACGTCATTGTTTTCTTACGCTTAAAATATATGTCGAGGGCTTTTACAAAAGGTTATCGTCCAAAATTGTTTCACCTAAATTCAATCTTTGTAACAGACAAGTAACTCGTGAAGAAGCTTTGAGAGGCATCTAATTGAAGTCCCTACTTCAGCGCAGATTAAAAACATTTAAAAGCTATTGTAATACTTAATATTAAATGAACAAATTGGAGAAATTAATATGAATTGGGGATTGATCAAGCGTCTTTTAATTACTAAGGTCTACAGAAAATTTATCATCATTAAAGAGTGTTCGTTAAAGAACTTCTCAAATTATATTTTCCACTTATATGCCAGAATGAGACTAACATCATAATCAAGATTTATAATATGTTAGAACTAGCAATTCACCCTGGTTCCGCTCGGGTACATACCTATGTAAGTATATTTTAACGGTTGATATACATTTCTCAAAGATGAGATATTTTTCCACAGCAAATACTATTCCTATTTGTTACCTTGGATGCTTATCCGTTATCATCAAAAAATTTCATCATTTTTCGTGATTTGGTCACAGACAGAAATACAGAAAAATGGACAAAAATTATAAAAACTGTAGATTTGGCCTCTGTATCGATAAAAATGACTTTTTTTTTTCAAAATTCAAAATATTTTATTCAGCATGAAATTATTACAATTTTTTACTGAACGTCATGAGTCTACTACCAGTTCGGAAGGAAGAAACCACTGACCTGAGAAGAACTGGCGAAAGAAACTCAGAAACTATTTCAATATTTTTTTCCAAAAACTTATTTGACGTACAGATTCGACTAAGAATAATGATATTAGATTAATATTAAATATTAAATATTAAATATTAAATGACATTGTGTGGTAATAGTGTTGTCCCGAAACGATTTTACCATTATTATGAATTTAAGTTATTTTTTAAGTTTAGTCTGAATAATGCTAAGATAGAATGAAAACATTCAGCTATTCTTTTGGGGTTCCGTACCTCAAAATGAAAAAACGGAACCCTTATTGGATCACTTTGTTGTCCATCTGTCTGTCTGTCAAGACTTTTATTTCGGGAATATACACAGTCCCTTTAAGCTGTGAAAAAATCAAACTTCGATTCGGCCGTTTACCAAGTACAGGGAAAAATCTGAAAACTATACATTTGTAGATAAATCATGAAAAATATAGTCTTTTAAAGTACGTAATCAATCAATGAGGTTAAGCATCGGTATGCGCAGTCATAATTGGATGGTTAACCAAATATTTTTGTAGATCTTTTGAAATTTTTTTCTAAACTGTACAGAAGAGAAAAATCTAATAGCTGTATATTCTTAAATTTGTACGGAACTCTCGGTAGGCGAGTCCGACTCGCAATTCCAAACGTAGATTTACCAATAGCCTTTAAATATTTTCAATATTCACTTCTTAGCATTATTAATATAAGTTGAGCTCCATAGCATTCAATTTTTGTATTGCCATCCATCCGGATTGCACATTAAAGTTTCATATTATAGCAACTATATACTTAATATTTTAAGGAAAAAAAAATCCTTAAAGAGATCGAATTCCCAACCTCCGACACAGTAATCAGTGATTTTGTTTTCCTATTGATTTTGTAATAATATCTATACTAACATAGATAGTATAGTATTCTGGGAATAATACTACATTAGACAAGTCAGGTTATTAAGAGTAATACTCAAGAAAATTTAATTAAATCGTATCGTGTAATATGTCGGCATAAAATAAAGCAATCTATGTAATCATTACATAAATATTCTAATGTAGGCCGGACTTAGCAATTATTGAAATAGCTTTCAGTAAGCGGACATATTCATTCGTTAAAGCTAACTTACTTTTACTATTTGCTTGGTAGCTAATTCTAAGTATGTACGAGTATATAATAGTTATAAGTTACAGAGGCGCGAAGTAATATTTGTCTGGTAATGGTTGATAAAAACTGCAAAGTTCGTGTTAGAGTTTTGAACAGCTTCTATAAATACTCGTATGATAATAATTTGTTCTAGTACTATGAATTAATATTTAATAATTAGTTTAAGCTAATAATACTTTCTTAGATTTACGCGAATATTCGACATTATAATGAAACTACCTTTTCGGATTTTGTCGCGGATTTATTTTGATTTTTAGTTCCCGACGTTTCGAATGCCTCTCCCGTGACCATGATTGCTGTAAAGCATTCGAAACGTCGGGAACTAAAAATCAAAATAAATCCGCGACGAAATCCGAAAAGGTACTTTCATTATAGTTTAAGCTAATCTAAGCTAGCAATTCGCTCAAAAATGAAGTGACTCCTATAAATCTATAAATATACACTATTATATCTTTCATGCTCATTATATACATTGTACATAGGTATGTAGGTAGGTACGTACATATTTCTCAACGAATTTACTCTTTTTTTCAATGTTAGGAAATAAGGGAGAGATACGATTGTCTCGCATTTTTACCATACTATTGTCATAACATTCAAATAAAAATACAATAATATATTATATGAACCCGTAACCATTGCCTAGTATATACTTTTATTATCTGTGTCTTTCCTATATTGAAGGCCAACCATCTTACTAATAGCTTGGTATAGAATGAACGTGATATAAAATATCTAAATTTGCTAGAAAGTAGAAACACTTTTACTAACAAGATATATAAAATATCAGTTTTTGCTTATGAGATTTCATTTATTCACTTACAATAATGAAAGCGAGGCGTTCGTGAATACTTTACAAGCTGGCGCCTGCTTGAACTTGTTGGCAACAAATTTCCTCCAATAATAACTAATTTATTCAAACAGGCGAAGGTGCTATTATTAGGCAATTAGTTAACTTAAGCATTTTAGCATAGTAAGCAACATTTTAAAATATTTTTTATAGCTAAGTCAAACTAGTTCAATTTAGTGAATCATATTTTTACGTCATTAAATTATGTTTTACATTTTGACATAGTATTATATATTTAGGTATTTATATAAACTTTCCTTTAATTTACATATTTGAATGTTAAGGGTTCGTTAAAATAAAACCAGTAATTAAACAGTGCATGCTTTTAATTAAAATATAACTAGGTATTCATGGTTTTCATACGATGATTGGGGTGACAATTAATGTAAATGTGGAATTGTCGATCTTCAATACTCATCCATCGTGGAAAAATATAACATCATTTTCCAATCAATCCAAGAGCCACACGTACTGGTCATTACAGAAATGGTATTCTCTCAAATAATCAATTCTCCGATCTCCTTTTTTAAGTGAGTAGCGGTAAGAACATCCGGGTAAAAATTCAATCGATTTTTTAAATTCTGCAGCAGTAATTTCTCTGATTTCACTTCTAGCAGGATCACTTCCATTCATTAGCAGTTTCTATAGGCGTTGATTCATCGTCAATGATAAACGAGCTAATAGTATTCTCTAGTCCTTCTTCGAGCCGGATTAATGCAAGCTGAATGAGGGTGAACACAAGCCCTCTTGTTGTTGGGTGTTGAAAAAGTTACTTACGGATATGTTCTTTACGAACGAGTACGTATCATCAGATTCAACGGAGTCAGGGGACTGTTGAAATGTAAAGCTTCTCATTGAGATTGCCTTTATGTATATTCCCTCCCTCCTTTGGACTAAACAAGAAATCATGGAGTCTATAGACTTGAGCTTGACGGAGATGTATGGAAGTGCGCAATTTAGAACGATTTGGTATGGCCGATAAAAAAGTTTGATGTACTATACGATTGCCTGCAAACTAAACAGTCGGCCAACTACCGGCCGACTGCTTAATCAGTATGGCAGGCTTCCACGCGCACACACTTCGTGCTGTTCAGGCGGTCTGACTTTCAGTTTTTTTCGAGTTTTGATACCGGAATGTCATGTTTATAGTCCGGGAGGTAGATTCACCTACAAAAGAAGTCCGGTATTATCTGGGCCTTTTCAAAAATTATATTGTATTTCTATTTAAAATTTAAATAAATGATTGCATTGGATACTTTTAAGCTAGGCTCTAGCGACCATTCGTACCTAATTTCCTTAAATTAACGTCAACCAGTTTTGCATGCATGCATTATGAAAAAAATTGTTACGTTATCAAATTTCCAAGTTCGAGTCAATATGGCGGCCTTCCTTACACGTATTTGAAAAAAATCTCGCAATATCTACGTCTGCCTGACGTCTAACTTAAAAAATTCATTCCATTTCTACGAGCCGGCTTCATTATTCTAATAAATATATGCATAAGATAACTTGTTTACTTTCTTTATTTCTAGTTATAATCGCAATTGAACTGGATATTCAGAACCTTTATTAATGTGCGGGGCGTTAAACTCTACTGATATTAATAATATTTAATTAATACGTTTTATATTTGTAAGATTGGAAATTTTATAAAACGTATCTTACATTTTTTATTGTTTACGTATTATTCGATATAGCTCATAACTTTAATATTTTGAGGTTATTTCGTATTTGTTATATAATATTTAATTTTGTTTCATTAAACTTTTATTCAAAGTACATTATATATTTACATTTTTATAATCCTTATTAGTCCTTATTTCCTTACTAATATTATAAATGTGAAATTACCTCTGTCTGTCTGTCCGTCGCTTTCACGCCGTTTTCAAAATCAGAAAATTTCAGATCCGATTTAAATGAAATTTGGTACACAGATAGTCTAGAGCCTGTGAGCTTATGAGCCAGTGAGTCCCACATAACCACCTATTTTGTACGTTTTGTATACGTTAGTGTTTTTCCCAAATATAAAAAAAGGTTGAAAGTTTGTATGGAAATTACGTCATTTTTAAAGTTAGAAGATTGAAACTTATTTTTAGGCTTTTGTTTATTATCTCTAAACAAAACAAAAAAATTAAAAATAATCTAAACAAAATAAAAAAAAGAAAAAGATATAAAAAAAGACATTCATTGTTAAAAAAATATCTTCAAAGGGGTACCTAGGGACGAACCCCAGCGAATCACAAGTCATCATTATCAATTATCAATATACTAAAAGTAACATGATAATTTTTTGTACTTTCTAGAGAAAGTACCTACAAGGAATCGGACAAGTACACGAATAACTCGCACGCCGAGGATTCTGTAACAAATATTTACTTCATATTATGTTTTAATTCATCTTTCTTCTTATTATTAAAGTAAAACTTAAACTTCCTTAAACTTAGTATTTCAGTTAACCTGATCTAAGATCTAAAAACTGTCTGTTATATATTATACATACACTTTATTATAATAATACGTGAATTACTTATTTCACATTTGTTATTATTAGTCGCTAAGTAGACAAGTCTGATTCATGTTGACCAATTCAATAAAAACCCAGTTGATCAAAATATAGAAAGTCGTTTCTAAAGAAATAGATAAGATACTTTCCCTTCACGTACTTGTATATTAAACAAATAATATTTCATTTAAATCGCGTTTTTTAAGACTTCCACCCACTTTCGTGATTAACTGTCTCTTATTACAGATACTCGTATAACAAAAAACTTCGTATTGTTTAACATCTCGGGTTGTCACTTCCAAGAGAAAGCTGTCGATCGATCATAATATTATATTTTGGTAACGCTCACTGCGACTCATAGAAAGTGCAATATTTTTTTCTTGGAATTAACTTTCAATTGAACTTGTGCTTAGAAACAATTATACTTTTAAAAACTTAATGAAAAATGAACTTAGACTTTAGACAGTCTATAGTGTTTGGTAGTCGACTAACAAATTGCATAGGTAAGCCAAAATTCGAAGGTATATATCAGAAGGCATTAGAGAGTATCGTGTTTCATTACCAGATGAACTCGATCATTATTTAATCATCTATGTTTATATTCTATATCCATATTCATGTATATTTAATATTTATACAACTAACTCACTTCGTCCCCACGTACGTTGTATGTAATGTATACTACATTTCTCAGAGAAGAGATACTTAAGGGTAAGGGAGATTTTTCAAAGGTATATTTAGAATTTTCGAGAAGAAAATATTATTAAAATAAACTTTTGAGGCAGTGGTAGCATAATAGTAACGCGCTTAGGAAACTGAGCGATTGGGTTCAAATCCGGAATTCGCACCTCTGATATTTTTATGTGCCAATTATTTCTAACATAATAACATTGTCTTATTGAATTGGTACCCCTCCTATTGAAACTAGGCCCTTGCCCAGCAGTCAGACGTTCAAAAGGGCTGAATATATACGCAATACATGTAATATATTATTTAAAACATTCGCTTGGCTTTACGTTTAGTTCTATGAAACTCATTCATTCCATCCATTCCATTTTCAACCCATCATTCATATTACCTCTAAATCCAAATCTAATAAAAGAATGGGGCTTTAAGAAATACGACTTCACTTAAACAAATGACAAGTTCAAGCCAAATATGATATAATTCATTACCGCTGAAAGCTCTGTTGTAATGTAATTCCACTGTGTACACATCTGTGTTTTTCTTTCCATTAATTTGGAAGCGATGAGTTCGCATTAGATTTCCACAGGGACACTATGAGGCCACGCCTTGTTTACTCTGCAGGTACAACGAAATGAAAAATGCTTTTAAAATTCAACACTTGGGGTTACTTTAGCTTTATTTTTAATAGGTTAGAGATTAGAGAAATAGATATGTAAATGGTTTCACGTATTATGTTCAAATCAGGCAGAGATGTTGCTATTCTGTACAAAATGTACTTGATGAAGTATAAAAATAAAAAATAACACTTTTTGATCTATGACTTCAAAGATTACATCAATTCATTTTAGCTTGTACTATTTCTTCTTCGTTCTACTAGTAGTACTTAGTATAGGTATATATTTTTTCACAACCAAAAGTTTACAAGGAAAATTCTATCACACCTTAATACAAAAATGAATTATTATCAACATAATTAATTTTCCTAAAAGACCTAAAAGCATTGCAAAACCTGAATTTGTTCAAAGTTCCATCCTTATAACAACAATTGGAAACAACTCGTGTCGGTCATCCGGCTTAGCGCTGAATGAAAATGAAACCGTATTTTTTCATGTTTCAACAATAACTCGTTGTGCATTCGGAAAATAAAAGTTTTTACGTAAATAGAAACTTTACATTTCAATTGTTCACTGTTGGTTGAGCGTACACAAATATTTCGGGATTTTATATTTTTTGCTTTTTGTCATACTTTCAATGGATTCACTCTCAATACATTAGGAAGCTGTAACATTTTTACGGTCGTAAAAGTAAATAAATTGTATGCGAAAATAAGTATTATTGTCCAAAAATTTAAAGTTTAAAGGTTATAAAATTATGACCGATCGTACAATTTCTTTAAAGGGTGAGAGTTTATAAGAATATTATACTTTAGTTAGGAATCTATTATCGTAACTTACCTTGATATATTAGGTATATTATAGTTATTTTATATTTATAACTCATCCAATACCTAGAGATTTCCATTTTCGAAAGCGAGTGTCGAACACTCCGGTTTCTAAGTGGACAAACAGACTGACATTTATAAATATAGATTAGAGAAAATTGAATGTGCTTTGTAAGGTGCATAACCTACGAGATCTTGGCATTTGTGTTACACCAAGTAGCCAGCATGTACTGGTGCTGATCATGAGGTCCTAGGTTCGAGACACGTCGGCTTGATTAAAAAAAATTAATTTGGAGTTTTTGTCAGTAATAATTTCTGTATGTTTTCTGTAGCAGGTTGGACTTTTAATAACGCTGTTCTTATACCCTTATCTTAGAAAGTCAACGGCTATACTTGATTACTTTACTAACTCCCTGCGAAAAAAGAATACACTAAAAGGGATTGACAATTTGCTTGCATATTTTAATATTTTTCGTTTTAAATTGTTAGCTTTAATGAAATTCACTTCTGTGTTGGTAAATAATGTAGATGATGTCTTCTGGAGGAACAGGAGAAAATAATATCAAATCATATATGGGTCAGGCCGTAGTTTTTGCCACATTTTGTATA
This sequence comes from Boloria euphrosyne, assembly GCA_951802675.2. NCBI lineage: Eukaryota > Metazoa > Arthropoda > Insecta > Lepidoptera > Nymphalidae > Boloria > Boloria euphrosyne. The sequence continues at coordinate 3,150,213 of OX637879.1, read as the reverse complement.
CCATAACTCTCCGCTACTTTTTTTTAAAACTAATATACTAATTATTCATTTCTCTATCATGGCATTGTATTTCATAAGGAGTAATGATCCACGGCCACTAAAGATATTTGAATAAGCTTATAAACTTGAAAAGTTACACGATATTTTTCTACAAAAAATGACGTTTTTTTTGTAAAAAACGCGAATCCGCTTCGGGACGATGTACTTTGCGCATCGGTAAAATTAAAAAAAAAACATTCTTTTTGATAATTTGCTTGATTTAATGTTATGAAATAATAGTTAGCTTGCCATCTTTTTAATATCGTTACGTGTTTCCTTAGAAAATACATTAAATTTCATACATTTTCAAAAAAACTACACAAATACATTTTTTGCCCTATTATTTTTGCGCAACCTATCTATCTGCCCATTTTGCGGTTAAAACATTACCAAGATCTGTATCTGAGTAGTGATTGTACCAAAGTAACTATCTCTATGGTCAATATAAGGTTAGCAGCCATATTTCTGCTGTTGGATGTCAACTTTCGTTTCAGAGTGGAAGGTGTCACGTTTCTCGCGGAGTGTATTTTTTGTGATTTCTAGCTAAGTTTTCAATTAATACCTGTTATTGTTATTGTGCACCATAAAGCAAGCTGTGCGTTATATTTCAAGCCTAAATTAACCTGAAAAAAGATCTTATTTATCGAGTTATTATCAATTTTATTTGACATTATGCCACTTTGCGATACTAGTGGCGTAAAATTTGCGCCACATTTTTTTGCGCTATGGTATAAAGGTACATACACGTGGTTTGCAAAGCACTATCTATGCTGTGATTGATTAAAAATTGCAAGACTTACAAATCGTGTTTTTATTTGTACCTACCTACCTGACTATAACAAAAAATCTTAGGTGGAACAGAACTGTCCTACACTTCATAAAATGCTCGAAAATAATATTTATGTACTCAGTCAAAATAAAAACATCATTTAGGCACAACTTTACTATTTTGTGTTACCATTTGCGTCACTCTACGCCACTGACTTTCGAAAAATTGTGCGTCACCTTTGCGCTATTTGTGGCAAAATCTACGGCCTGACCCATATAATAATATACAATAGTAAATGTAAGAGTTTACAGTTTATACAATCGTCTTGATTAAGTGTGGTAATATTAAAATGGGAGTAAAAACCAAGCGATATATTTTGTAAGTTAAAAACTTCATACAATTTTACTTAAATCTATATAACATGTAATTGGTTTTCATACCTTGAAGAACTAAAATTACTACACTCCGTTTTCGTTAAATATTTGGTTTTTTCATTTTCTGCGTATGTATGCTTTTTTTGGTTTTTGTTATTTTTACTTTTGTATCCAGTATTAATTGTATTTAAACGACCGCTGACACTCAAAAAACAAAAAAAATAATAAAATCCAGCTATTTTTTTTTAAACGAACATACATAATTGATATTTATATAGATAGAATCTATTTACACAATTCAATTAGCTCGCAAAGTGGTATTGGAAATCAAGTAATAGACTTAATTATAATTCAATCTGTCAACGCGTTGATTGACGGTTACACGCTACGACTTGCGTAAGTGATATGTTTCTACTCTTAACTATTCACTAAGTAATTGATCAAATTTTGCTATTATATTGAGTAACTTTATAAAAAACGGTGTTAGGGTGCTAATGTATGAAAAAAATAATAAAATTAGCAAAGTTATAAAAAAAATAATAATTAAAACCAATTTTTCGACCCTAACGTAGAAAATGTATTATGATAAAACAAGTATAGATATAAAAATATTTTTAAATGGCTACTTGGGCTTTCTTATTCAAATCACTATACCGCGTAGTATAGTAACAGAAGTCAGAACCTTATTTCCACTTATTCCACGATGCAAATGATAAAAGATAAAAAAAGATAATTTATCCTTAACCATGTAGTTCACTGTAGCATGAAATAGCACGAACGTAGTTCATTTCTGAAATCACTCAGTCAGCAGCAATTTCAGTTAACGCTTAGCCAGGAACGATTAAGTCAGCACTTTTATTTCCCTTTAAGGTTCTTCGTTCGCTACAGCTTTTATTGTAGCGTTTAAAATGTGTTTATTTTTAAATTGTAAACACAATTTATATTTTACTGTTTAGCTATTCTAGTAGTAGTTATATTTTTTTAGTTAAGTTATATATGCATATAATAAGAAGTTAACAAGACGATGTCTCAATCAAATTATTGTTGGTATATTTCATAATCCCATCCAATTAATTACCATTTTAATTTCTAATGCTTGGACAGATGAATGTTTGTTTGTTTGTTTGTTTGTTTGTTTGTTTGTTTGTTTGTTTGTTTGTTTGTTTGTTTGTTTGTTTGTTTGTTTGTTTGTTTGTTTGTTACGTTAGAACGGCTTAATATAATTGATTGAACTTTGACCTATAGACCATATCCTAGAATAACTTTTTGTCCTAGAAATATGCATGGTTACCGTAGGATAGATTTATTTTTCACATTTGTATGGAATAGATATTCGACACTAATGGTTAAGACGTACTAAACGAAAATTAAATATATAGAACACCCAATTTAGCGCACCATCAGTAGTAAATAGCAATTCGTTATTTGCGCATCAAACAAATGAATGGGTAAGGCCAGCTCTGTTATGGTAGTCTCTTTTCGTGTGTAATTAAATGTCAGAGCTGTTCGTTCAGATGTCAATATGCCAGCCACAGCGATCGTGTAAAGCGGAAGCACAGTGTATCAGTGTACAGAGAAATATTAATCAAAAATAATTATAATTTTAAGCTTAAAACTTCAAAGATTGTCCTAATTTTACCATGAAACAATATTTGTCAATTAAATAAAATGAAGTATCTGTTTTTAATTTCAAATTAATAGCTTTTCACTAAATGGTCTGTTCTGACTAATCTCTGGAACGGCTGAACTGATTTTGACAGGATTTTTACTCGCAGATAGTTAATTATATAAGGAGTAACTTAGTGTACTTTTATTTTAGTAGAAAATTATATGAAATCGTTTAGTGTATTTTAACTTACGCTCAGCGAAGCGGGCATGGTTTGCTAGTCATCAATTAAAATAAAATTATTTTTTTAAAAAGATTTTTACGGATTTCTTTGTGTTCCGATATTTCGAATGCTTAAGCATGCATTCTATTCCTTCCATTAGATCTATCTCTTGACCATTAATAATGAAACTAACTGAGGCTTAGTAAACCTAAGGTCTATTAATTTTTAAAAGCTTCATTATCTACTTCACTCATCATTATATCATGAGATTTATTATAGACTAGCGGTGCCCGCGGCTTCGCTCGCGCTAAGAGTGAATAAAATAAACATTTTTGCTTATATACTGTTACTTATAATGTACCAAGGACTGATTCCCCAATCAAAGTTCTGGCCCTCTTTTCTGAAAACTACTGTGTAGCATCCTGCCGTGCCGCCACTGCTGCGCTTTCTAAAACTTATTTCCTATTTTTAACCAATTTTGCTACTATGTGTATCATAATTTCTTTGTGTGTTTTTCGTTAATGATAAACTGATGTACGTGGTTCATTGTTATGGACTTATGGTAAAAATTACTGTTAAATATTTTTCCTACGCAAATTGTGCCACCCCCGTTAACCCCCATAGGGGTTGATTTTCAAAAAACGCTTAGATATGTACCTCATAATTTGTATTGCAGAGCATTATTTCAGTGTCACGCAAAATATTTCAATAGAATTAAATTTCCCATACAAACTTAGCCACCCCCTTTAACCCCCAATGGGGGTGAATTTCGATAAACCCTGAAATACGTGTTTCATCATTTGTACAAAAAAGCATTAATTCAAAGTTTCATGCAAAAATGTGCAATAAAAATATTTTTCTCATACAAACTTTGCCACCCCTTTTAACCCTTTTAGGGGTTGAATTTCCGAAAAATAATATGCCTATTTCCTTCTCATGAATGCAAACTATCTACATACCAAATTTCAGCAAAATCGGTTGGGTGGTTTAGGCGTGAAAAGGTAACAGACAGACAGACAGACAGAGTTACTTTCGCATTTATAATATTAGTATGGATTATACCAAGTTATTGAAATATTTTCCTAACCAATATTTGCCTGAGAATCGATTAATAATAACAAGTAAGTTGAATTCGTCATCGGAGTTTATGCCTACAGTTACTTTTTACTTACAAACAAATGACAAGATAATAAAATTTTTATGTTTAAACAGTATTTGACGACCTTACTTTAAATAGGTACTAAAATAATAAGAAGTTAATATTTATATGACCTCGTTGTCATTTAAGTTAAAATAATCTAATTATATATGTATTTGAAAAGTGGGTACAAAAACCAAGTTACAGATGACATTTTTGTAGAGCATTTATGCATTTTTTCAGTGTTTTGTTTTACTTATAGCTGCTTTCATTTTTTTTGTATTTTACATATTTATGACAGTACAACAAGAAAAAGTATCTAGTTCTTAAGGTATATCAATACACATTGCTTTTCGCTAGTATTAGAATAATAGTACGCGTACTCACATAATATAAAAAATATTAGTCTTTCAATATAAACCTTTATAGGCATGATAAGTTAAAAATTTAGACTTATTAGGTCATATCACTAGATATACACGTGTATTACATATAATACACGTGTCAATCAATCGAAGAAATCTGTGAAAGTAAATATTTTTTTATATTTAACCAACTCTAGTTATGAAGAACTTGTGATAAGTTTTATTTTTCTTGCCAAACAAATTAAAATGACGAAAAAAATGAGAGATGATGACCGATTTATAATTTGCTGCGGATCTCGCAGTTTTATGATCCAAATTTACGACAGTTGTGAGCTAAAACTTTTGTACATAATCTTTTAATGTGCCATTAAAGTTTTATTGTTTTAAAACTTATATTTTTCGCAAACGTTCTGTCGTTACTAGTAGATTAGTTTCCGTATTGAGGTCAAGTTAATGACTTGAAAAATTACTTCGAATAAAATCAAATACATACATAAGGTATACATACTTGACGACACGTTTGGCTCAGTTGGTAGTGACCCTACTTTCTGCGCCAGCGGTCGCGGGTTCGAGTCCCGCTGGGGGCATTCATTTGCTAATCACGAATGTTTGTACTCCAGTCATGGGTGTTTATATTTATAATATGTATGTATTTAAAATATATATGTGTAGTATATCAACTATCTGGTATCCGCAACACAAGCACGTTACGTAGCTTACTGCGGAACTAGATGGCGCTGTTGTAATAATGTCCCAACATATTTATTTATTTATTTATACTTGCGGCTTACTCTTGCTTCACTCGGGTTCATCCCTAAAGAAAAACCAAAAGCAAATCCATTCTACAGGAATCATCCATGTTTTCGGGGTAAAGCCAATATGCTATTTTTGACTACAATCTATCTCTAAGCCAAATTTAATCCAGATCCGTTCAACCGATCTGGCCCGTGATTAAGTAACGAACATCCATCCATGACACTTTTCAAATACACACATAATTACAATATTCTTTAGGGATATATTACATGATATAGACGTAATTCTTGTTTCTGCCGAAAAATTAAGAAATAGAACTTAAATATATGACGAACTATAGATCCTAATAATTAGGTACTTAGAAACGTCTGCAGCTACATTACTCTATGTACAGTGTACTTAATCCTACTGTTTATAATATATTTGACCTGTAATGTACGGATATATAAATCATTTCCGCTTTAGTGATGGTACTGAATTTAGGGTTGAAAGCAGCTAAAGAAAAAATACATGAAACACGTTAAATATTGTAATAAAACTTAAGATACTGTAATAGCGACACGCACTTGCTTTGCTTTGGTTCGTTCCTAGGTAAGTTTAAACGGTTACTTTAGAATTTTTAGGGATAAGAAAACATTTTCTACAGTAAAATGTATTATAATATATTGTCTCGGGTAATCTGCTATCGTTATACCAAGTTTAATCTAGATCTGTTTAGTAATTTTCTCGTAATGTCGTCATAAAAAGTTAGACAGAAAGGCAAAAATTCTAAAATCCTCTGTGTCGATAATATTTACTATTTCAATTAGTTATTTCATAAAATATTTAATGAACAGTTTTAACTCAATTAGAGTTTAATTATATGTATTGTAGATATAGTGATCATGCGAGGGGACCGCGGGCAAGTATAAGTTGCTTCGTATTATACATTACTTATTATACTTTATGTTGCTACTAACACTTACTTACTTTGACGACTTGTTTGGCTCAGTTGGTAGTGACCCTACTTTCTGCGCCAGCGGTCGCGGGACGAGTCCCGCTGGGGGCATTCATTTGCTAATCACGAATGTTTGTACTCCAGTCATGAGTGCTTATATTTATAATATGTATGTATTTAAAATTTATATGTGTAGTATATCAACTAGCTGGTATCCGTAACACAAGCACGTAACGTAGCTTACCACGGAACTAGATGGCGCTGTTGTAATAATATCCTAACATATTTATTTATTTTATATTTAGCAACAGTAACATATATACCTACATATATAAAAATAAAGACATATACATTTTTTTAAAATGTTTTGTTTCACGAAAGTACCTATAAGGTGAAAGCTATAAAAATTAACTCTAATACTTATAGTAAAATTTTACAAGAGCCTGTACTAATAAAATATTAAAAGGATTTTTAATTCAATAGCTAAATGAACTAGCGATATGCGAATAGTGCTCGAAACCAATAATACGATTTCATAGTGAATAATTTCACTTCAATTTGAATCTGCTAATTTCCACGCATCAGAGAGTTTAATTAATTCATTGTCACTATAATGCGGTGTGATGTTTCTGATAATTTTTTATTAAAAGCTCAATTATTATACATTACTAGCGACTCACCCTCGCTTCGCACGGGTTCGTCCCTAGGTACGTGTTGTATATATTTACTTCGCACCGCCCGCTATATTTTTGACTTGATTATAATATGAATTACCATTACACGCACCATGGCAACGGTCATAACTGATACGTCAAACGCCGTTAATTTTATAAAGTTTTTTTAAATTCTCTAATCTTCCGCACAACTTTCTTATTTTTTTCATTCATAAGATCCTTCTCCTAACAATAACAAACATAACAAAAAAAGAATTGGCCAAATTGGTCCAGGCGTTGTTGAGTTATGCGCTTACCAACACATTTTGCGATTCATTTTTATATATATATATATATAAGATATGGGTGCCTGTGTCAAGAGTGAGTGAAGATGGCTACTAAATTAGTGTGACTTATCATCTTTGACTGCGTTACCACTTGCCATCAGATGGAACGTAGTAAAGCACTAATTCAGAATAGTATAAAAAGAAAAAAAAAATCAATGTACGAGTATATAATTTTTTTTATCGATAATATCAGAAAGCTCAATTTTTAATTAAGCTAAATTAATGTTTGTTTGTACATGCTTAGATAAGTTATACATATACATATAAGCTATGAAAGCAGCACCGCAGGAAAATGTTAGTAGTTGGAAACATAGTAACCTCCATGGTTTTTGCTAAATGCATCGGGATAAAAAAATCAGCTACACTCCGGATTATACACTACTCTATGAAAAAAAAACATGAAACTGTTTCTTTGATGCGAAATGAAAATGACAAAGAAGATACCAACAAAATTTTTGGCTTATAAAACGTCATGGATGAAAACACTCGTCTTCTAAATTGATTATTATCTGCATATATTATTACTTACCCAAGAACGATATATTTTTTATTACAGTTGTTTTAAATATTTGTTTTCTCTTGCATAGTTAAATATAACTTATGCAAGAAATATAAACAATTTATGTTAATTTAAATTTACTACTCTTCCTTTCCCGAGGTTTCGAATCGTGGTCACGGGACTGACAGAGATTTCAGACGATTCAGGGCAATATATAGTTGTTACCGACGATTCTTTTTGCAAAATTAACAAAATAAACTCAAGTTACTCAAGTTCGAATTAATAATCTTCAAATTACTCAGCCATGACGGCTTATTTCTCATTAATAAGTATTTAATCTAACTGTCATCACATGCTCGGTCAGAGAAAGTGGTGGTATAAAAAGCATAGGCTTAATTAGAGGCGCTGGCACGCTCCGATTACCGCACGTTTGCAAATAACGTTAAGTTACATGATACCTATTATTATTTAAATAAATACTTTTTTTTGTTAAACGTATTCTTCTTACATTGAATATGAATTGTTTATATAGTAAGGTATTACCTCCTGAAACACAGGTTTCTAGTTCAGGATTTACGGCTGTATGTAATTGTACCAATGTATTTTGTTTTCAATAAAGTAATAAAAAGGACTTTATTACCATGGCATGTAAAATACCGTTTCTTCGCGTAACTTTGAAATATTTTTGCTCAGTTTTTGTAAATCTTATTTTATTTTATAATACAAAGTACAATGAAGACACAAAGTACATTGTGATATAGTTTTATAATGTAGTAAAGTGCTAATACTTATAACTTATCTATATATTAATGTTCGACGATTTAAAGAAAAAGTCTCCATTTCTATATAAAAATAATGAAGTACAAAAAAACTTGGGAGGGCAATTCTAAATATTAAACTTATTTCTATAATCTACACAAAGAATAGTGGCAAATTTAAAGATTCAATTACAACATTAAAAGCTACTAAGCTTACAAGCAAAGGATGTTATTCCTTAGGAAGTATCTTGTGTAATAAATTCCAGACGGCTGGATAAGGACAAAAAATATTTTCTAAATAGGGAATCGTATAGATATGCGTAGTCGCAGGTGCATGTTGGACGTGGATGTAAGACTATTGCGATTGTTCTAGAAGTGTTTGAACCATATGATTTAAAATTTTTATGTCTTTGGCAAACATTTGTTAAGATTAACCCACTTCTTCATAAAACTGAGGTATTTAGATTTTTTTTTTTTTTTTTATTTTTTTATGGGACAAAGGGGGCAAACGGGCAGGAGGCTCACCTGATGGTAAGTGATCACCTCCGCCCATGGACATCTGCAACACCACAGGGCTTGCAGATGCGTTGCCGGCCTTTCAGGAATGGGAGGGAGGGAGGAGGGAGAAGGACGGGAGGGGGGCTGGGGAGTGGGCCTCCCGGACTCTCACTTACCGGACGAAACGCGACAGCATAGCTGCCACTTCACGCCGGTCTCCTGTGAGAGAGTGGTACTATACGGAGCGTGCCGGCCCATTCGGCTGTTACCCGAAGGCAACAAGCATGGCACTACCACTTTAAAAAATTATTAGTTAGATTAGTAAGATTTCCTAAACTAGTGGTATAATTTTTTAAAAGTGCTGAATAAGCTTGGATGTGGGCTGCATTTCATTTCAATTTAATTCAATTCATTATTTGTATAAAGCTAGTACAGATTACTACCCGTACTGGCTTTATACAGGCGGTAAAATCGATCAGAACCTCCCCTGGCATTATGGGGCGTAGTAGGATCGCTTACGCAGTCATCTTTAGCACCCCGACGGCAAGTCTGCTGATGCAGACTAATAGCAATACGGTTGCTGACCGCTTAATCTACTGTCAGAGTACCAGAAGTTGGCTTCCCGTCTGGCTGGGATGCCGGACTAATGAGCCCCCTTACTAGAACAAAGTGAACAGACATGGGGGAAATATGAAGGTTTGCGTTATCTGTTACCTGAGCATATGTCAACCTGTATGCTGCAATCTCGTAGTTAGGTCGACTTTTCTTCATTTAATACGGCGTAAGGTTTAAGAAAATTAAAGAGCTTTTTTGTAAACATATGCTTTGCATACATTTAAACTTTTCTTATTTTAATGAATAATGTAAAGCTTTGGTCAATGAATGCTTATCAACTCAAAGCAGAAGCGCTAGAAGGATTAACTAAATTTTACCCGTATATATTCTTGAATTCTGATAGTTTGGCACAATTCGAAGTACATTTAAGCTTCTCCACAATGTGGTTGCATATGTACATACCTACATACAGATGTATGTAGATAAGTCCGTAGCTTGCACTCGTAGAGCTAGCATTAGTCAAATGATCTTGTAATGTATGCGAACCAGGAATTACGATTCTCCACCGAATATATTATGTTGGAACGTACCTACATGTGCATTTGGTTAGGTGATACACGAATTACTCAAGTGATATTGTAGAATTAGTATAAGTTATATATTATATATTGTATATGTATTCAGAAACACAAGAATAATAGGTAAAATTTCCAGAAATTCTGAAAATACATAGGCATAGACGCGATTGGGCAGAGGTAAGTCACTAGTAAATACGTACTTAATAAATGATTGCGAAAGTAACTTTGTCTGTCTGTTGCACTTCCCTCACGCTAAATAACTGAACAGTTTTTAATAAAACTTGGTGTACAGATAGACTAGATTTTGAACAGGAAACATACATGAAACATTTTACTAGTGGTAGTGCCATGCTTGTTACTTTCTGGTAGCAGCCGAATGGGCCGGCACGCCCCGTATAGTACCACTCTCTCACAGGAAACCGGTGTGAAGTGGCAGCTATGCTGTCGCGTTTCGTCCGGTAAGCGAGAGTCCGGGAGGCCCACTCCCCATCCCTCCTACCTTCCCCCCTCACTCCCTCCTCCCTTCCTCTCTCTCCCTCCCTTTCCTGAAAGGCCGGCAACGCATCTGCAAGCAGTTGTAGATGTCCATGGGGGGAGGTAATCACTTTCCATCAGGTGAGCCTCTTGCCCGTTTGCCCTCTTAGTCCCATAAAAAAAAGGATAAGCTAACATTTATTGTAAAAAAAGGGCAATAAGGGACTGAAACCTACTTCGAGACGTATCCGAGCGAAGCGAATGTAAGTCGCTAGTATATGAAATAATGTTACGCAACTTTATTTAGGGACAAAGAAATTTCACAATAGCTTTTCCACTCATTTTATAACTTTGAATGCAATCACGGCCAATTAGCCATTCGAAACTTGAACTTTCATTGTTTCTCAAAGATTTTAGATAAGTGCTGCCCACTTATCTAATATATGAGTCGTAATCTCGCATCTCTATGTGTTTCTTTAGAGGCGGTTAGCGGTGCGTTTAATACGTTAAGTTTATTTAATTTTTAAACCGCCAAGAAAATTGTAGTAGATACTATTTTTAACATTTTTTTTGTATCTAACATGATGTCAGGCCTACTTTATATAGTATGTTTCATTTGTACACGGATATTAATTTTATAATTTTATTTAAAAACAAATTTAATTTCAATTAAAGTAATATTTTCCTCACGATGTTATCCTTCACCGTAAGACAAGTTATCAGGATAGAAATGATTCGCACATGAAAATATCAGAGGTGCGAGACCCTGATTTGAACCCGCATCACTCGGTTACGCGACGCGTTACCGCTGGGCTACCACTGACATTACATACATACATTTGTCTTACGGCGAAGAAAAATATCGTGATGAACTATGTATATCTGATAGTACCTAGTACGTTTTCGAAAGCCTTGTGAAGCCCGCCAATCAGCACTTGGCCAGTGTCGCGGACTGTAGCCTGAACTTTCTCATTAAAGTGCGACCTGAGCCCAGCAGTGGGACGTTACATAAAAAAGGGCTTAATACAATATAACTGAGGGATAAAGAAACTATATCTGTTAAGTAAAGTTAATAGTTTCAACGTACAACTCCAGAAATTCAATTGTCCCTTTCGAGACTTCCTCTTTTATATGTAAAGCTTGTTACTAACTCTATATGTAGAACTAAATTTACAATCATTCAATAAAAGTTATTTACAAAATAAAATAAAACAGAAACAAATTACAAAGTAATAAGTAGATAATATGTAATAGCGGATCTGGCCACTGGAGTCCTTTGTAGGCTGTTATCCGGAGCTGTACTGGATAATATGTGGCGAAACATAAAAGCAGTTTGCATGTTGTGATGTATGCTTCATCCATTTTCAAAAAGGGAAGAAAAGTTAATTGAGATGTTTTTAAAATGTCATATGTATTTTTGTAATGTTTGATATTATATTGTACTCCATCTTCATTCAATAATAATTCATTGTATATAAAAATTTAAGTGATTTTTTGTATTTCTCCAAAACTCCAAAAATATCTATACATATAATAAAACTGTAGAAAAGTCGTTTTTGTACATCAAAAAAAATTACAAAAAAAATAGCCAGGGTGTTAAAGGACAACCAATAGAACCCATTTCCAGCATTTTTAGAATTTTTGTCTGTTTGTCTGTTTGTCAGTTTGTCTGTTTATTTATCCGGGCATCACGTAAAATGTACAAAAGCAATGTAGATAACTTTTATACACAACGATTGAACGTAACTTGAATTAACATTTAGTTTTAGTTTCATTGCAATCGGTTCAGTCTGTCAAAAGATATTTGAGTTTAAAGTGAAGAAGTAGAGAAATTCCAGAAGTAAAATTAGGGTTATGTGCATTTGGTCTCACAACTTCACGTAACTTTTATACACAACAATACGTGCGTAAATTGAAGTAACATTAAGTTTTTAGTGCACAGTTAGGAGGCTGCGAAAATGCACAGGAGTTTTCCAATTTATTGTTACAAATAGGCGATGGCACATACCTCGTACAAGAAGATGGAAAAGTTATTTTGTTTGATAATCTCTGTTCTTGCGTTACATCTCAACAGGACCTAATTTCTTCTGTGTACGGAGATTCCACAAACATGGGAAATCAAGCCGGTTCTTGGCTATGTCAGCGAGCTATTTTGACTCCTCGCAATGACCAAGCAGAGGCAATTAATTTAAAAATATTGAGTCATGTGTCCGGGAATAGTAGAGAATACACCTCTATGAATACAGTTATGGAAGAAGATGACGCCACGCACTACCCGGTAGAATTTTTGGATTCCCTCAACACACCCGGACTTCGAGCCCACAAAATAGTTTTAAAAATCGGTGTACCAATAATTCTCCTCAGAAATTTATGTCCTCCCAAACTTTGTAACGGCACTCGGCTCAAAGACACAAATCTGCAGCAAAACATAATCTAAGCTGAAATATTAACCGGTTGCAGCGCCGGTGATATTGTTTTTATTCCAAGAATACCTATAATTCCCAACAACTTTCCTTTCTCTTTTAAACGAGTGCAATTCCCAGTCAGTCTCTGTTATGCCCTGACGATTAATAAAGGTCAGGGCCAGACATTATCCGTTGCGGGGGTGGACCTAATTATTCGTTGCTTTTCTTATGGTCAACTATACGTAGCTCTTTCCCGCGTAAACAACCCCAATAACCTTTTTGTGTACGCTCCAGATGGTTCCACAGCTAATGTAGTTTATAAAGAAGTACTAGCATAAATAAAAAAAAATGATTTTTATCGGTATCCTCCAACAGCGCTTCGTACTAAAAAATACATTGTTAAGTTCCGACATCCACGCGAACGAAGTCGCGGGCACAGCTAGTTATGAATATAAAAAAATATCCTAATAAAATAACGTTATAAATGACTGACCTAACCCTGAAATCCAATAAGAGTCAAATATTAGCGATATTATCTTAATTTCGTCCAGTATGATTCATCATTTTATGTTTTGTTCTTTATTCTGTGGCTTCATTTAGGCACAAATTACTTCCCCAATGTCGTGTAGAATGGAGAAGACACGGTGAAGATTGAGGATTGCTCAGTTAGGAAGAGATGAATAATTGATCATTATACATTTTTTTAATCAAAATGACAGTAAATGTAGTAAGAATAAGGTCAAAAAATCAGCACTTTATTAGTATTCTTACAAGTATTTGCCTTAAGTGCATAAGCTACCGACTTTCATCTCATATACGAATAAGAAGCTTGGGGACAGACGGCACACAGATAAGTCGTCTCAATATAATAGTCGTTTATATATTTTGTCATTCAAAGATTAATATTAAATAACTTTGCTTAGCTTTCTAGATGCAATCTGTAAAACATTTTTCTAAGAACTTTCTTGTCTCACATTTTTAGTAAATTTACTAATTAGCGCCTTGGGCTCAGACATGAATATATACAAAACTGATATTATCTTTTAATATCTCTTACTGAGACTATGTTATAGGTTTTATATTGAAGTATTTAGTTTTAAAAATAATAACACTATACTGCAGTATATCATATATATTTATTAAAACAATAAGTTACGGAAACATCTAAAACAATACAATATTTTATGAGTTATTTAATCCATTTTTATTTCTTGTCTGTCTGTTTGTTCTGCCTTATACCGAAACGTCTGGCCACTTTTGACGAAACTTACCAGCTGATAAGAAGTAATTTAGGCCAATTTTCAGTATAAAACATAGGGCTCCCAAGGAGGCGTCCGAGAGAAGTGTGGGTAACTCGCTAGTATTGTGTAAATACAATTACAATGATTTGGTGTGTGTTTTCGTTAAATGTAGACAATTTAATAATTAATTTACAACTACGAGGTATATTTTTGTTCTTAAGAATGTTATCTTGATCAATCGTTATACTATAAATTATAAAGATTTACATTTAAGATTATTTACATACATATGCATTATGTATATATTTGTATGTATGTATGAGTATTGCGTATATAATAGCATATTATACAAATACATAGTCAATCTTAAACTTAATTATTGATTTATTTTATTTACTTTCTAGAGGCATAAGAAAAGACATCCAACTGATTTAAATTCTTATCTCACTCAAGTATGGAGCTTTTGCAATCGAAAATATAAAAGGTACGTATTATAAATTTTATTTACTTTAACGTGTCATGTCAAGATAGCTATTGAATTTTGTTTGACGTAATCTATCGAGCTTTTGATAAGATTTTTATATCAACTTACATGTAACTCAAAACATTATAACTGAGTAGTTTTATTTAAATAAAATAGAATGTATTTTTTGAATATTTTGTTTAATGTTCATTTCGATGTCAAAATATTGCTCACTAGATATTACGTTTTATTAGAATGTAATATATTATTTTCCTAATTATGCAACATTTTACATCTTAAAAACCTTATACAAATAGTTCAAGGTTATTAATGGCTCAAGCTATACAGAAAAAAATACATTCGTATTTAATTTATTATTATTAATACAGCTTTAATCCAGATGCTTTATCAAAATTAAAAAAAAATACAAAATAAATTAGTAGTGGTCGTTTGAGTTATTCTTTTAAAGGCACTCCAATTATACGCACTATTACAGATTTAATTCGTACTTTCAAGTCGTATAATACTTATTAATAGCAAACATCATTAATGTATTATACAGTTTATACTATATTGTTTTTAAATTTTTATACAACATAATATTATAGTGGCAAGCTGAAAAGGCAGTGGGCCACCACTGTACCAGTGGTAACTCGTTCGCTTGGATAGCCGAGTGATGCGGGTTCAAATCCGTGTCTTGCACCTCTGATATTTTCATGTGCGAATCATTTTCTAACATGGTCCACTTGTCTTACGGTGAAGGAAAACATCGTGAAGAAACCTGCAAGTCTGAAAGAACTTCGCAAGTTTTCAAAAATATATGTGAAGTCCGCCAACACGCACTAGGCCAGCGTCCCCCTCGTACTGAGGGAGACCCGTGCCCAGCAGTGGGACGTTAAAAAGGGCTGATTACAAGTTTATATTATGTTTTAAAATATTTATATACTTTATATTGTATTTATTTATATTTAAATGCAAACAATCAAATTAATAAATAAAATGAATGAATATTACATGTATATTCTTATATATAATATATATTTATTAAAAAATAAAGCAAGTACAGGAAGAGCATGAAGAAAGTACATGGGTATTTGAAAGAAATCGACATTTTAACTACTTTCTAGTTATTGTTACTTTACATCCTCTTTATACAGTCATATATTTACTTATATCAGGAAATGTTGACATTTTTATGTCTTATTTAAGTCTTACAATGCTTTCTCTCTAATGACTTATGTAATAAGTATTACAGAAACTATAAACAAATAGCCAACAATAAAAAGGCTTAAAAATTTATAACGTACTTTCACCTCAAAACAGATGAAAGTGTAATTCTAAATTAACAATCTGTAACAATATAATAGATTAAGTACCTACATTGTTTTCTCTCATACGTTTACTAAGAAAAAGAAACGTATGCCTTTGAGGATAAAGAGTTTTTTACTTTGCACATCAGTAATTAGAAATATATGATTTTTAATGTTTATAATTATTTTCTACAATTATATAGTTAAGGAATCTTCTTGTTCATCTTCATGCAATTTCCCTTGTAAAATATCAAACAGTAACTACAGTACATAGGTACAAGTACACATTATGTAGTGATGTCTCAATATGTTTTAATGTTCTAGCAGTATGAGAGTATGTTATGGTATTTAATTCTAAAGAGTATTCTCGGAGTGCTCGAAATTCCACATAATTGAAAATTTGATGAAAACTTATATGATAGACCGATTTATATTAGAAAAAAGTCGTCCAAAACTTTGTATTGATAAAACTGAAGCTCATTGATAGCTTCGAAACAAAAAACAAGGGAGATACTAAGCTGATTGGTCTTTGCCTGTTTACGTTTGTATGTATTCAATTTACTTTAAAAAGGTCTCTATTTAGGCTTATGTAGGTATATGCATATATTTTGTTTTTACTCTACGCAGTACTTTGCCAGTTGTGAGATTTATAAAGTATACAAAATTGCATACTTAAGGGCCCAATAAAAAATCTAGTATAATCTATATACAAAGAAATATGTAATATTAAAATTAAAGTTAATTTTTTGTTTACCAGAACGAATTTCACTGATTTTGATTTTATTGATTTTATTGATTTTATTGATTTTACATACGTTCATGGTTTTTTCTGAAATACTTATATCTTAGATTTTTATTTCAGGTTTCTACGGAATCATGTCATTTTTCAGAAGACTATTAAAATTGTCATATCTGTGTTGTCACTAAGAAGCCTACTTTAACAAGCCGGTTAAAGATTAGCGTGAGAATTTTAATGAATCTGTCGTTACGATTTCAATCAAACACCGACTTATAAATATTAAAGCCCCATTAGTTCAGCCATATCGACTATCTAATATCTGAGCATACACGCAATTCAACATGTAATTAGCTAAATTACGAGTATTTCATTTTAAATGATTCTTTGAAACATGGCTATAAAAGCAATAGTTTGTGAATATGTTGGGTTTGTTTTTGCATATGGAATTTTAATTAATATTTTATTTAAATATGATAAAAAGTGGAATGTAGTAAAACTTACTATACTAGTACAGATCCCAATTTCACGTGAAGAAATTAGATAACATTTATTTGGTTTATTTATTAACTCAATTAGTTATATTATAAAGACAACTAGCGAATCAACCTCGCTTCGATCGTTTGTCTCTATGTACATTTGGACGGTTAACGTTTAACATTTCTCAGAGATGAAGTATTTTATCGTAGTGAAAACTATCCTATAAATTGACATAGATATCCACTTATTATTACCAAAATTTAATCAAAAGCTCTAGTGGTGTGCGCGCACAGACAGACAGAGAGACAAAAATTAAAAAAAATTACAGAGTCGGGCTCTGCATCTGTAATAATGACTGTTACAAAATGTACAAATTCGACTCTGTTCGCAATTTTATTATATGTATATATACTTATTAACTTTGTTATATGTGACACTGTTAAATCGAAAACATTCAAACTGTTTTTCTAAAATATTTGTACTAAAATATGCAAAACAGCTTAATTGAATAATTAAAATATGGCAATTTTACAACTTTTTAAATTAACTTCAGCGACTTTAACCGTTTTAACCGTGTTAAACACATTTAATTAGATAAACAGGTTGATCTATAAAGTGAACAAATTCATTGCCTAAGAGTGACTTTACTAAAGTCAGCGTTATAAAAAAATACGAGTTTATATCTTTACATTACTTAGAATATTTTCAAATACATGTTTAAAGTTCATTTTTATTATTACTGATGAAATCTCTTCATAAATTTATATACTTTTTATAAAATTTGCTCTATTGGCGAATATATCTCGTAACATAACAAATAAAACAAACCAAACACACACAATACACCTTTCCGACGTCGGTCAAAAACAGTTCTTGAACTTGGTTAGATGGACAGACAATATAAGTTACTTTTGTACGATTAACTTTAAGAAATTAGCAAGTATCCACGAGCAAGTTATTAAATAAGTCTCGATGGTATCTCCGTCCTAACGTTAACGAGCAGAGAGGAATCTAGATAGTGCTAGATTGGAGCAATTAAAGCATCGGCGCGCTTTGACCGCGTGACGGTCTCGAAAACGCATCGCGTGTGGTTACTTTTGTTTCTAGCAATAGAAGTTACGAGTAACAATACAGGAAATATTTTTTTTTACTTGGGAGCGTTCTTAGGCTATATTTTTTAAGCTGAATTCTATACTTTTACTACGGTAAAGGAGCCTAAGTTAGTTCCTTATTATTGCTATAAAAGTGTTGCTAAATAAGTCATGCCGTTTTGGAGATTAGCAAGAATATATGGAGAGGCCAGACAGACAGGTACATTTTTTTTTGTTCACATGAAGGAAAACAATGTGAGGAAACCTGAGACTTGTGTTTGAGAGAACCTAGCAAGTTTTACAAAGACATGTCAAGTCCGCCAATCCGCACTTTGCTAGCGTGGTGGACAATGGTCTGATCCCTCTCGAATTGAAGGGAGGCAGTAAGAGTTAAAAAGGGCTGAATACAATAGAATAGTAAAAAGACGTTTTTTAGCAATTACAAATAGACACTTCAATTAAATGTGTATAATTTGCTCGAATTGTGCATGTAGACGACGATGTTATAATTTTTTTATAGAAAAAATATATTTTTTAAGGCCACTAAAATTTTTAAGTTTTAGTTTTTTAATAAAAGTTGATGTTACATGTTTCTTGCTAATAAATTCAAATAATATATAAGATTTCTTATCATACTGCCTATAATATTATGTAGTTGAGTGTTCAGTTCATAGTTTTTGTGGCTGAATATTTCATCATGAATTCAATTTTATCAAAGCCACAATGAGATTGGCCGCTTTTACTGAAAATACAAAGACCGTACGTTTGGAACGTAAAATCTTATTATATTACTTTTCTCCTACTATTGCTCTTACTCTAAAAACTAATACAAATTAGACCTAGAGTATTAAAGATGGTAATATTAGACGTTTATTATTTCGAAAATCTTATTATTATTAAACAAAAAGTGTAAATTGGCTGAACCGATTTGAATTTTTTTTTCTTTTGGTTTGCTTTTTTTGTTTGGGGGTGGTTAAGAGTTGTTAAAGTATAAATAATAATTAAAAAAAAGAGATCAAAAAATTATGAGTTGTTCATTTTCTTAAGAATCACTAACCGTAAAACGTACCCAAGGACGAAATCAAACGAAGTCGCTAGTAAACTATAAAAATATTAGTAATATTTTTAGAACCGCCCGCAGTCACTTAATGAACCATTAAGTCGTTCTTTAGTATGGAGATTCTCGAGCTAATGGATAATTATTTTTTATTATTTTATTTATTAATTATTATAATTTCTATCCACGACCACTTTTTTTGTCAATACGTCTTCATATGTCATTTGGCATTTTTTTTATTTCCAGCAATTTTCTTTTAATAATTCTAAACTTATTAGTTTTCCTTAATAAGAGAGCATTTCGTTTTTTTTATTTGAAGAAGAGATTAGGCTATAATTAGCTAGCGACTTTCCGTCGCTTCGCTCGGGTGCGTCTCTTGTGCTTTTATTTTTATAATACATATTATATACAGGTAGCGTTATCTCTTGGCAAATTTTCTAACCGTTATCTATGTGTTACTTCAGGTCATAGTTTAGTCAGCGTGAAGGAGCAATAAACACGCAACACACACTCATTTATGTATAATATTATTGTGCATAGTACATACATAGCGTGATAATATTATTTCTTAACGACACGTTTGGTTATGTTTATAGCGTTAGTTGCTGTGACAGCGGTCGCGGGTTCGAGTCCCGCTGGGACATTCATTTTTGTGATAAGCACGAATGTTTGTAATCTGCCAATCCGCACTTTGCCAGCGCTGTGGACAATGGCCTGTTCCCCCTAGAATTGAGTAGGAAGTTAAAAAGAGCTGAATACAAAAGAATAGTACAAACAGACACTTGAATTAAATTTGTATAATATACTCGACTCGCACATGTACATAATTTTTTTAATAGAAAAAATATTTTTTAAGACCAGTAAAATTCTATTTAGAAATATAATTTTTAATGGTTTTTAGTTTTAGTTTTTTAATAAAAGTTTTTGTTACATGTTTCTTGCTTTGGGCATTCAGTTTTGTGATAAGCACGCATTCGTACTTGTACTTCAGTCATGGATTCATATTTAGAATACGCATTTAAAGTTATATATTTTTAGTATATCAAATATTTGATATCCACAGACCATAACTCAATTCTCGTAGCTTATCAAGGAGCTAGATGGCATTGTGTTAATGTCCCAACATATTTATAATGAATATATTATAATTTTTAACAATAAAATACTCAGATATTATATGCATACCCGATGTTTAGTCATTTAACTATCATAATATAATTAACTATTCGTTATACCGAACAAAATTTGATAGATATCTACAAAATTTATTAAACCGTTCGAAAATTCTATTGTCTGAAGATAAAATAGCTGGATAGCCTCGGGCTAGTCTTAGACAAATGATGGCAACGCGTAGCGACCTAGATGACTTCCATTCCGGGAACACTGTGGTTTACGGCTTGAAAACAAGGATTTAGGTCAATATAAAAAATTAATGATGTGCTTTAAAGCTCTGGCTATTTTTAATTAATATTTTCTTTATTTTTAAATACAATTCTGAGTAAAAGGTTTGTTTTATAATAGTTTATAGTATTTTTATTATTTACATTATTTTTCTAAAGTATGTCTATCAAACTTAGCCAAGTATGTAATATAATGTGAGGACATGATTCAGAATATTTTGTTGTACGCCAATTCAACCTGGCCAAGATGGAGAGATTTGATAGAATTCAAGTTTATAACTTCGTTTTCATCGTTGATGCATCGAGAAATATATTTATTATGTATAGATTTATAGATTATGTATTATTTTAGTCACATGGGATCTATTATAAATGTAACATGTAATGTAATATGACATGCGTAAATTCGTCACGCGCCAGAGGAAGAGTACAAAAAAATTGGAGCAGAAAATGCAAATGTCGCGCGACGGGATGAAAACCACAGGGAAATACTCGGCTGCAATAAATATGCGAGAAAAATGTGTTCATTTTTTAAATGAACATGTATATAAAGTGAAAAAAGATGTATATGGTGTTTGTATGTGAAAAGTTTTGTTACGTTTTTGTATGTTTAAAAGTATTTTGTTGTGTAACATTTATCATATCACTTTCCTGCAATCGGATTATTGCGTAAAAAGGGACGGAAGTGTGTTACAGATAGTATTATGGGATAGGTGGTTACAGTAAGCCGGATAAACGCGCGCTCTTTGAGTTAACCAAGCTCGCGTGGTGATAAGTTGGCCGTCAGATGGTATCGATTTATTTTTTGTGTGGCTGGTGCTGTCCGAAAGGTGTGATTTTGTGTGAAGACATAAAAAAGGGAAATAAAGAAGGAGAATGCACCAGATGTGCGCTTAAGATAAAAAGAGGTTCTTTTGGAGTTAAGTGATTAATATTGTATATATTAGCAATGAGTCTCTTAAAACACTTGTATGTATGTAGGGGGTATTTTAGGAAATGCATATACGCATTTGTCATCTTAAAAAAAGGTCCTAGGCACAAATTGGCTATTTATTCATACGGTACTCCACTAGGACGTTCATTTTTATAACTACATAATATTACGTTATTTAAACCAAATGAGGCCTAGTTAGTCTTGAACTAGAAAACCGCACGCAGTAAGGGCGGGTAGGCATTAATTAAACCACGAGATAATTAGGTCACGTAATATGACATTCGAAATAATACATAGCATCATGTAATCTAGTTACACGACCTCATGTCTCCTTAGTAGTAAGCCTCAGTAAAATTTTGCTACTTGGGTTACCAGTTCGATTTCTGGTTTGAAATTTAGTTCGATCATAAACAATTTGACAGTATTTGATTGAACGGGGGAACGTATAATGGTGTCTCTTCAACACAAAATATATTTTTTTTCGTATAAAAAGTCACAGAAGAGTGTGAAAGATAATAAGTACATCTTTTGATATAGTGCAAGAAATTGTGGGCAGCCATAATAATAAGATACGTGACAGGTTTAACTGTCACTAACCCTACAGTCGTTTGAGGCGAAGATAACGTGGTCACGTAGTCGTATCGCGCCATATGTAAGTACATATTGTGAAAACCGAACAATTTAGATTTATTTGTTATTTTTTTTATAAACAATTTTAGAACAGATTATATATTTTCAACCGATTTCCAAAAAAGTGGAGGTTCTCAATTCGTCTGTATGTTTTTTTTTTAAATAATATGCTTTTTTTCATATTCTCTATCACCACAGTGGCTTGTTGTGATATTATTGAAGTACCTAGGTAACCAAGCTTTGAATTTTTTAAAGTTTGAAGTTAAACTTGGGGCTTTTTAAATTTTATATATATATTGACGTCATAATATGAATGAAGAACCATATAAGTTATTTATTTTTTATTTTTTTCATATAAGATATATTTTTTTTATTTTTTATCATCGTGTCATATTTCATATTATTATGCAACAGAGGGATTACAAGCCTTGATATACGAAACTGTTGACCAACTGAAGGCTTAGTTAATTAGAGTAGAAGTTAATAAGGTCAGACATCCGCTGTCACATCGTGTCACAGACAATTATGGAGACATGAGAATAGTTGAACTACCTACACTAGAATTATACATTTACTAGCGGAACCCGCGGCTTCGCTCGTGTTAAATCTAGGGATGAGCTTGAGCGGAGCGAGGGTGAGTCACTAGTACTATATACTATATCTAACTTGATATAGTTTGCCTGCTTTCATCCATCAGCGATGCATTACCCAAAGTGTATGCTAAATAATTAATTATTATGTATAGTACGCAACGAAAACACTGTGAGCTTTTAATACTTTCCCAACCGATTTCAGCCACAACAGCCAAATTCCCTGTGAAAAGCCAATTTCACTGGAGATATTTAACGTCTCATTGTATGTGCGTAAATATAAGTGCATGGGGGTGTCTAGCCGCCAACCTCTTAACTATGCTTTTAAAAAAGTGTAAAAAAATAACTTTGACTGACGTCATTCGAAGCAAAAATTCAGAACTTGTTTCGTATCTCTAAAAAGGAGGTCGAACTAATAAAGTTTACACATTAACGATAATTTAAACGATTAAATTTTATATCTTTAAGTAAGTATACATAATTATGTTATTTTATTTAAATAAGAGCTGAATCTTTTAACAGTGTAATTAAAATAATTTATAACGTAACGTGCTTTGGAACCTGTCACCCACCTCTGATATTTTCATGTGCAAATAATTTCCAATACTTTATTAGCAAGTTTTCAAAAGATATGTAAAGTCCGTTAACCCGTAATAGGCTTGCGTGGTGGACTATGGCCAGATAAACCTAGTCTGTGAACGACGGGTATTTTGAAGAGAGACCCGTGCCCAGTTACAAATTGCTAATACAGTTGTACGAATAAAATATTTTGTTTCACATCAATTCAAAACTCAAATGTCTCATATTTATTTTCTTTATACAAGTCCAGTTACTTCTATGAAAGATCGTAGATTATTAAAATTGAGGTAGAATTACGTCGGCGATCATTAAGTTGCTAAATAATTATGTCACGCATGTTTGATCTCTAGCGTGTAGAGAAGTTGCAAGTGGCTGGGGAAAAGCCAAATAACATAACTGTGATTGCTAAGTTTGTGTTAAGTTTAAATATATACCTATACTAGCAGGTGTAGCGTACTTATATTTTTTTAGATTGATGGTAGTTGTAACCGTTACTCAGATTTTCTATCCGGAAATTCTCTCAAGATGTGAAAATCGTTAATTTTTCCATAACAGTAACTATAAGAAATAGGGTAAAAATTACTACATCTTTTAAGTTGGGACAAATCACACATTAAAAAACGTTAAGTTCGGATACGCAGTTTCGAAGTTTATTGTGGACAAATATCGTGACACGGTTATTTTATATATTAAAATGTACTTGCCAAATCCATGTAGAGACAAGCTTTCAAAATATTTACACTATCTTTGAAAATGTTTGAAGTTTTATACAAGACAATTCATTACCGTTTTTATTTGCAGCGTTTTTATTTATGAATATAACGAATGACAGATGTAGATAGGTTTTCTTTATGATTAACATATAAAATGTGATTTTTTAAAAGAGATTTTAATCCTCACTAATGTTATAAATAAATACTCGTATCTAATGTTTTGTAAGTATGATTGTAGCAGGTATGCTTCATATGAGATAGAGATTGATTACACATAATTGAGTAGTATAAGCTCCTGAATAGTATTGCATACTAATATTTTATTTATTCGTGACAGACATTATAACATCACATATCTAAAGAAAAATTGAAAGCTCTAGACCCCGTGTCGCGAATACCGTAGGGTAGTCGCGAAATAAGTGTTTAAATATTTAAATATTATTTGTCATAAACGTGAGGGTAGAACGATGACAGCTAAATAGAATAGATTGAGATTTGAAACAGACGTGTTCGAAACGCGGTCGTGTACGGGACGCTGACCTGATGAGGTGCGAGCTCCCAAGTGAAAGTATTCTGTGGGTGCGAGGTAGATCAGGCACAACACCGTGTTTGCTAAGTAAGTGAATTTATTTTACCAGCGTGTGATAATGCAGTGGTGTTGCGTGGGAGCCGTGGTTGCTCATAAATTATATTTAGAGTTTCAGTGCAACTAGTGGAGTTGCGTGGGAGCCGTTGCTCATAAATTATCAGCAGTGCAACTAGTGGAGTTGCGTGGGAGCCGTTGCTCATAAATTATCAGCAGTGCAACTAGTGGAGTTGCGTGGGAGCCGTTGCTCATAAATTATCAGCAGTACAACTCGGTGGAGTTGCGTGGGAGCCGTGGTTGCTCATAAATTATATTTAGAGATTCAGTGCAACTAGTGGAGTTGCGTGGGAGCCGTTGTTGCTCATAAATTATCAGCAGCAACTCAGTGGAGTTGCGTGGGAGCCGTTGTTGCTCATAAATTAGATCCTAGAGTGTTGAATTCAGTATCGTGAGTTCAGTCGCTCGTAAATCAGTTTAGCGAGGCTCGGGGTGGCTATAGGGGAGGTTGGAGGCCACTAGGGAAGGGTACCAGACCCTCATAAATCAGTTTTTTTTATTACCAGCAAATCATGTGTACTTACGTCCATCAGTTACATTATAATTGCGATACGTCGTTATTTTCGAGATATTCGTCTAATACCAACGAACTGGGTACCCGGCGCCCAGGGTATTTGGCGACATGGTGGAGGTGCTGGGATATTTGCATTTAGTTTTATTTAAAACTATGCACTGAAATTTTAAAAGGAAATCGGTAAAATGTTATATTCTAATTTTTATTATTAAAAACCAGATATATCGGTTTAAAATTACACAAAGCGTGAGGCTTATAGGTAAATCAGTACACCCGTATTATATCGAATGAATAGATTTTTTATTAGGTTACCATTGTGTTGTATTACCTAATAAAATGTTAATATATTGTTGCTGACTTTAGAGATTATTATTGAATTATTATTATTATTATTTAATGAAGCGAAAACGTGCAATATTTTAGTAATACATAAAAGTGTGTCCTATAAATAATGTAGTATGTCAATTAAATGAAATTTAATTATTTCCTTTAAAGAATATAGACATGTTTTGACTTCAAAAGGATATATTTAAATTATAATGGTTCATGAGTTAGATATTAGCAAGGAAAGTGTCTAAAACGTTAAGGAAGTAAAGTGAAGTGCTAGAAAAGTCGTTGGATAATTCGTGATTTAAATTGAACAGAGAAGTTACAGTTTAGTTTTGCGTGGCGTTAACAATATCTAATTTGTATTGGAATAATGAATTGAGAATAAGGTATATTTTATACTTACTAGGCAATTAGTAATCGTTAGTTGAAGTTTTAAATCTTAAAATTATGAAACATTAAATAAGTAATTTCAAAAGCATCTATGATTCAAAAGAAATACTTATAGTTTTTAGTAATATTATATCATCTCGTCTTTACGTTAAGAAGGTGATCAGTATAAGAAAAAATATTTAGTTCATATTATGTATTATGATTGATAGCAGTGGGTACCTATTTGACTAACATTTTTATTTCATATTTTAATATTCATGAATTTTACATATGGATATAAATTAAATTAAACAGTGCTTGCAGTAAATGAAGGATCAGTATTTCTCAGAGCTTGCAACTGTAGTAATTTAAAGAAGTAATTTAAAAAAAATAAATGTAAATGTACTAAAGTTATATTATGAAATATAAGAATTATTTTTATAATTCTTGGATTTAGTGAACAAAGTAAATTAAAGTTTTAAAAAATATATATATATATTTAGTGTTGTTTGGTATTATAGTACAGTTTGAATATAGAATTACAATTAATTATTGCTACAGAGTATGATACAGTACATTCTTACAGTATATGGTTATTGCAGTTCTAATGTAGTATACTGAATTTAAAATTTGAAGTACTGTATAGTGGAAAGGTGTCATCATAACCCGACTTGAACTTATTTATAAATTTTTTTCTTACATATATATGAATTCAGCTCAGTTTGCGTATGCAAGAGGAATGGACTGTCATTTTAATTTTAATGAATAAAAGTTTATTGAATCTAAATTAATTTTAGATTTTTATAGATATTCATAATTATTATAAATCAGTTATTAAACGCAACTCGGAAGAGATTAGTGAATAGACATTATACAGAGACACAAATTCAGGCTCAAGTTTTGATAGCAGAAATGAATGTTTGTTTAAACAATAAGTAAAGAACCAGTGTCCTGCAGTCTTGTCGCAGTTGATAATCGAAATATAGTATGTTACCACGAATGAAACTAGAGAAATTCGATAGTAATTTTAAGTACATTGTGTACAGTAGTATAAATTTTCGAATCAATTTTTATGTAACGGTGATACTAGGAATATTAGTGATGTTGATAAGTTAATATTTACAATCGCCTCTAGAAGGTTACGCTAATTTACGAAACGAAACGCAGGCAATTTAAGGATTAGATGCAATTAATAAATACTATTAGATAGCCTGTCTTAACCAGATATTTTATGAACGCTGTAGAAAACCAAGCGTTTTTATTGAATGTCATTATGTTGCACCATATTATGTGGTATTAAATAATCGAGTAAAGCAGTTAAAGCGTGTAGTCAAGTATTAAATCAAATTATTACACCATGACAAATATTCCTTGAGCGAAGATATTAATCATATTAACCACCTACGAGTAATGGTTATAGTTTAAATAAAACTTTTATTTGAGTTACGATTAAAATGACTTATGAAAATGAATCTGTTGATAACATAAGAAAGTAATTTAGTGTATATTATAATATTTACAAATATTATGAGAGAAGCTTCTTATATATAGAAGGTAGTAACAATAAAAATAAAGTTTAAATGCAGAACAATTTACATTCGGTTCATTACATCGGTTTTGACTATGAATACAGAAAGAACCAAAGTAGAACATGGACTTTAACATGAATTTAAATCATTCACATGAACCGTGATTTAGTAAATCAAACCGATGAGCCACCTAAAAGGAAGTTCATTAAGAGATGTGTAAGAGTGTGTATTATGTAATCGAAATAAGGTGTACCACCACCATTAAGGTGTACTAATTTTAAAACTGTGCAGAATAGAAATCACATTTAGGTAACCGTTGTTGTTACAATTGCTTTGGTGGTTACAAGTCTGAAGGACATAAATCTAAGCTGTTTTTCGAATCGAAAATGTAGGCATTGCAATGAAGTCGGTTTGACTAATCGTGTTTTATACCCCAGTAGACCAGCCCCTCTAATGAAATCAATACATACTGATACTTCAGACTTGTTAAAATAAGAGGTTTGTGTGACCAGGCTAAAGAGAAACGTTGTAGATCATTACTTGACTCTGGTAGTCAACGTTCGTTTGTAAAGTTATTAAATTCAACTTACTTAAACCTGCTAGTAGTCAGAAGAAAGGTAAATTTGTTTATTTTTAGGTACATGCGGTACAAAATCTCCATATATACCTATAATAGGTCGTGTTGATAATTTTGATTACGCGATAGACGCGAACCAATAGTGTTGAGCGATCTACGAGTATACACGCGAATCAAATTAAATCAAAGTATATACTTTATTCGAATGGACTTTTATAAGCACTTTTGAATCGTCACTTTGTATATTATGAAAATATAGAATTTAAATTAAATGTCAGTATGTAAGACTGTAACAGCATACTATGAATTACATACAATCACGAGTAAGTGTTAAATAGTTTAGCGAAAATATTACAGTATAGGTAGAAGTAGAAACTTATTTTAGCAGATGACTGTTCTTGTAAGGAAAAGGGCAATGATTATTATTATACATTTTATATCAAATATAAAGTTATGTTTCTCTGGTAATCTTTTTAGTCAATTCAGATTTCAGTTGAATATGGTCACGTATAGTAAATGAAATATATTTAGTTGATCCACTATCAGTTTTATCCTATTTCCAATAAGAAGGATGTTGTGATGGTAAATAATACATGAACTAGACTTTATACATGAACCAGATCTTTCATTCAAGAACAGGTGAAGTGATAAGGTTATTTTTGTGATTCTCCAAACTATCCTCGTGATGAGTAACGGATTGAACAGTTTAATAATACTAATTAGTACAAAGGTAAATTAGTCTGGTTGGTCTAAGTAATTTAGTAAAACTTTTGGATAATTTACTATTAGATCATGTCATAGTGATCAAAGAACAGTTACAGAATGGTGTGATAGCCAAAACGGTTTCTATTTACTAAGTCAAACTTTTCGCTATTAACCACATCAAGTTATTTTTTAATAGAGACAAGTTTAGTCTGGTATATAATGTAGCCAGTATTACAATTGGAAATAACAGTTTAAACAAATATTTGTATAAAAGTCCTTAATGTGATAAAATCTTAAGGCATTATTGATGAAATTTATGAAACATGCGGTTGGCCTTATAGCATTCGTTGAAAAGGTATTTTTACAGTTAGGCCTTTAATGAAACAGATAGGCCTTAAAGGAAAGCGCGATACATCGCTTTTTTGGCAAAAAATTTAATGAATCAAGTTGATAAAGAAAATATAATCTAAGATCCAGTCGAGTACCTTTTGCCGTTATATCTAGTTTTCATTTTCCTTCAATGCTACTATAAAATGAAATGTAATAGTTAAATCAGATAGTTGATGATACTTTTGTAGAAATATATTACTGGTGCTACAACAGTTTTAGAGCCAAAATACTTATACAACAATTCAAAATTAGCTTTTAACGATTTGTCTATGAATTCGAGCAAGTGTATTTCCAATTCAAAGAGATTTCTTTGATGATTACTTGATAAATTTTGAACAGATAATGAGATAGTTAGTTTTATGTTTTACATAAAATACGTGACATTATAAATGATATTTAAATATGATATTGGTCAAACAGATTTAAATTCAATTTGTATAAAACGTGGCCTGGTATCATAAAAGTAATAGTTTCAGTTTATGAACTTTGCGGTTGTACTATTCCCATATTGTTTCGAATAAAAGAAGGTTCTTTTTCCAGAAGTTACTGAAGCAAAAATTTTGAAGGAATACTTAAATTAATATTGATTTACTCAGTAAAGTGAGACAAATAATAGCAAAGTTTGGCTATCTTAAGAATATTAGAATTGACAAATTACTTTAAAAATATACGTGATAAGAAAGGAAGTGAACAAATGAGACATGAATTACATTGCTTTACTAGTGCTTCTATGGAAGCATACGCTGCCTGGATATATTTACATAGTTGTTAGATTACTAGTAATATTCTTATTGATTGAATTATAGTCACTTTTATTATTGACAGGTCTAGATTAGTGTCTTTTAAAGAGCAAGTTAACTATTAACAGAAAATATATGCTATTAAAGTTCGTAAATAAATATTTAAGGCAAAGTATTAACGATCAGGTTTTGTGGACTGATAGTCAGGTAATATTTGTTTGGTATCATTCAAGTAGGCTCCTGCTGCCTTAAGCAAATCTTTAATGAAATTAAGCAAAGTGAAATTTGGTACAAGATATGACCGATAAACATTATGAAGCTCAAAGATTCTGACTTTTAATTTAATAATTATTCTAATAATTGGTTTTCTATGCCTGATACTTGTGCATATCAAGTTGAGACACTCGCTTCTATTGGGGAGGGTCTCACGAATGAGAATATTATTAATAAACACAATCCTGTTAGCAAAGAAATTAACATAAATAATGATGTAGAAATAATTTTGGAAATAGAAGCTACATATTTTCCTATAGAGGTTTGACTTCTTACTTTGGTATTATAACGGATTTAAGATCACTTGGCCTATATAAGAATGTTAATAGGATATTGAGATTTAAATTTAATCATACTGGTGTGGCATTTACTGGAATGAATTATTTTAGGCGCTTTATGTAATTAAAGAGAGTAAGGAAAATTGAAATGGATTGTTTATTTAATATAAATTTGTTTTGAAGTTTTTATTATAAGAAAAGTGTCTGTTAGGAAATCGGAAGATTTGTTGCAATCTGAACCTTACCCAAACTTATTATTTTCGATAGCGCCACACATTTAAACTTACCTTGGAAGTATTATTGTAAATTAAATAGAATAGAGTTAGCTCCATGGTTTGGAGGCTTTTATGAACACTTAATAGTTTTGGTAAAGCATTGACTTAAAAGAACGATGGATCAGCATTTGCTTAACTATAATCAGTTAAGTACAGTTAGTTATGAAAGAGATTGAAGCGATTATTAATACAAGACTCTTATACATTAGTAGGAGCAGAGCTAGAGTTAGAGCTATGTTTTAAGGCCATCAGATTACTTACGAATAGTCGTAAAAACTACGACCGAGATATCGGATCGTTTCTAGAGTCAGCTTAAAATATTAAATATAACATAATTGATAGTGAAAAACTTGGCCAGATTCAGAATTCAGCAGCTTGTGTAAATATATGGCAATCAGTATCAGTGTTAAAATGTGATAGTATACCGCGGACCGATGAAATAGGTCAGATTCAAAGCGTTCTAAGCAGTAGACTGAGTGATATGACTGAGTGTTCAGATGAATATATCAAAGTTACATAATAAGTGCGTTGAGAGTAAAGTGAATATTTAATGTAGTATCGGTCCCTGAATAGAAAATCGGAAATAAGTAAAATAGTAACCAGTGAAATAAAGATTCAGCGACTATTAATTCCAAACGACCTAGCAGAGTGTCAGCTACAAAGGTTAGGGATAGAGTTACTAATTCTCAACTAATCAAATGTTGTTTAATAGATTATAACTTGTTGTTTTAAATCAGATGGTTGTTCTAACGGATTGCGATCTATAATCAGTGTAATATGAAAGTCTTATAGAAATCTGTTAAATCAGAGGGCCTAGACAAAGTAACAATCGATTAGCGAAAGCGATAGTAGAAAAGTCCAAAATGTATGGGTTTGACATATGACTTAGATATGTCACGTGATCTGTTGTTAACGAATAGATGATGCTAGACAATGTACATTCATTTCAATTATTAGTGATTTAAAGTTCAAGATACATACGCTGCGTTTAAGCGATGACGATTGTAGAATTCGAATCGCTTCATAACGAATGCCGGTTGGCTATAGGCAAGAACTGTTTTCGGCGGGGAGTGTCGCGAATACCGTAGGGTAGTCGCGAAATAAGTGTTTAAATATTTAAATATTATTTGTCATAAACGTGAGGGTAGAACGATGACAGCTAAATAGAATAGATTGAGATTTGAAACAGACGTGTTCGAAACGCGGTCGTGTACGGGACGCTGACCTGATGAGGTGCGAGCTCCCAAGTGAAAGTATTCTGTGGGTGCGAGGTAGATCAGGCACAACACCGTGTTTGCTAAGTAAGTGAATTTATTTTACCAGCGTGTGATAATGCAGTGGTGTTGCGTGGGAGCCGTGGTTGCTCATAAATTATATTTAGAGTTTCAGTGCAACTAGTGGAGTTGCGTGGGAGCCGTTGCTCATAAATTATCAGCAGTGCAACTAGTGGAGTTGCGTGGGAGCCGTTGCTCATAAATTATCAGCAGTGCAACTAGTGGAGTTGCGTGGGAGCCGTTGCTCATAAATTATCAGCAGTACAACTCGGTGGAGTTGCGTGGGAGCCGTGGTTGCTCATAAATTATATTTAGAGATTCAGTGCAACTAGTGGAGTTGCGTGGGAGCCGTTGTTGCTCATAAATTATCAGCAGCAACTCAGTGGAGTTGCGTGGGAGCCGTTGTTGCTCATAAATTAGATCCTAGAGTGTTGAATTCAGTATCGTGAGTTCAGTCGCTCGTAAATCAGTTTAGCGAGGCTCGGGGTGGCTATAGGGGAGGTTGGAGGCCACTAGGGAAGGGTACCAGACCCTCATAAATCAGTTTTTTTTATTACCAGCAAATCATGTGTACTTACGTCCATCAGTTACATTATAATTGCGATACGTCGTTATTTTCGAGATATTCGTCTAATACCAACGAACTGGGTACCCGGCGCCCAGGGTATTTGGCGACACCCCGTAAAGAGAAAAGAGTAAAGAGCAAAAAATATGAGTACATGGGTGGGAGATTCTTTCTTATATTAAATTAACTCATTAAAAACAAATCTACAAAGCATTAAAGACAATTTAATTGAATCTGTTTGTTTGAAAGACGAGTAGAGAAAGAGAACACATAATATTATTTTATTAACAAATCGTAAAAAAGCACTGTGAAAAGCTCATTTTTAAAGTGACTTGGACTTTTATTTATGACATCAAATCGAATTAATTATTCAAATAGACTTCTGTGAGCTTTTCAATCGTCAAATTGACACTCGCTAAGTAGAGTTAACGGTGAGGAAGCCGACGCCGGTTCGGAAGAAAATTAATTTCTTTTGAGGTGAGCCAGCAAGAAATTCAACAGTTGCTTTTTTAAAAAATATTTTTATGAATTCAATATTAGAATACACAGAGTATAAAAGCATTGTTAGAGGAGCCATAAAAATTAAAGTCATATTAATATTGTACAATGTGTATCGCAATAAATAAAAATGTTGAGACAAATATAATAAAATATACTAACACCATCTAGTTCCATGGTTAGCTACGAGGCTTGTGTTATGGATATCACATAGTTGATATACTATACATATAACTAATTACCTTAAATACTTACATATTGCAAAAATAAATATCCCTGACTGGAGTACAGATAATCATGATCTCACAAATGAGTTCCCCCAGCGGGACTCGAACCCACGATCGACAATGGCTGGCAAAAATGAATTAACAATGGTGATATCTAAAATACAATACCAGCTAGGCTTACTTTTTACTACTATTTATTTGCGTATGATTTTAATACAAGCTTTCATTTCCTTTTAACCTCTACCCATTTTTTTTTATCTTATAGTAGCTACTTCTCTGTGTTGACTATCAGTATGGGTAAGTGAGTAAGTAGAGATGAATTAAAAAAATCTTAAGACGAATAAAATAAATGTTTTAATAACAAAGAAAATACTTTTTAAAGTATAGAATAGAATAAAATATATTACTTTGACAAAGAAAAAGAATATTATGAAGAATAATGTTCCTATCGTGCTCTATTTAAGGGTCCAAATATTTGTTTATTCTCCTAAGTATTTGTCTTCTAAGTGGGGTTGGTACTTAACGGACTGTTGATATTCAAGTTGAGGAAACTTTGAAGCTCATATACTGTAGTTGTTAATTATATATGTACTTATATGTATTTTAGATTTGCCTAAGAAAAGGAAGGAATGAAAACTTTTGATTTAGTATTTTATATGTGGTTTAAAAGTGTGATTGATATCACCGTTATAATATATTGAAAGCTAACACTTTATTCTCGCTTCGCTCGTGTCTCTACGTGCATTTTAAATATACAAATATCAATAATTAAAAAAATAATTATTGTCAGTTTACCTTAAAAATCTTAAGGCTTATGCCATTGCAGATTTCTCTACTGGCCTTATTGAGACTTACAATAATTATTATTATACCTCTAAAGGTTTAGTCAGCGTTACACATGTAAACTAAAGATGATTTGATAGAAGCTGCTTTATTTAATCCCGTGGGAATAAAAGATTTTCTTGTAGTAAAATGTTGTTGACCCGAATAAGTTATTACTACACAAAATTTTGTTTCAATCAGTTCAGTGTAAATTGCCTCGCAAGCACATCAATTTTCCTAAGTTATTGTATAAATATACTGATGTATAAATGTCGATTAAAGCTGTTATAATAAAATCTGCCATTTCTTTTTCGTTTTACTTAGAGCGAGAGGGGTAGGTACTATTCTTGGTGGATAGATTATCATTTTAACTTAATTTTAAGTTATATAGGTATTTGATTATTCTATAGATATCACTGTAGCCGTAATGTAATAGACGATCATCTTGACTTAAGCATATTAATGTTAATATTAAATAGGGATATTATTATCCATTAAGGTTCCCTCAGGATACTATAATTCAATGATATTCGCTTCGCTGAAGCAATAGATTCAACAGTATTAACTTACGTCAGAAATTGATTTTGTAGTTCACTTATAGTTAAGTGCTGTACTAATAATATTACAGTTTTATTGGAAAAAAAGTGTTATCCTTTATAAACCTTATCTCGTATGTCTTGTATTATAGTGAAGGAAAACACTGTGAGGAAATCTGCCTATCTAAGAGAACCTAGCAAGTCGAGAGTCAAGATATGGCCTGATCCCCCTCGTAGAGATGGAGGGGCTCCTACCTAACAGTGGAACTGTAGAAGTGCTAAAAAGAATATTTTGTACTTTTTTGCCAACTGACAATAACCGAGAAAATTATTAAGATCTGAATTTACATTTTTTTCATAAGAATTACTTTCTTTAATATTTTGTCACTGTCCCAGCGAGCTCATTGCTTGGGGGCGAGAAATTCCGCTCAAGAAAAAATGAATAGGTTTTCTAGTTATGCGCGCTTAAAATGCCAGAGGCAAAGCGCAATTGCCATACACCAAGTAGAAAAAATCAATTCACACTTAGTCTATATTACTTCTTAAGGCGGTATTCACACTTTATTACTATTGTTATTTTTTTTTTGTTTTTGTGTTGGTATACTTTTGATATTAAAAGAAAGTTTGCAATGATATTTTAGATCAAAAATAAATAGATTTTTATAGTTAATGTATTGTAATGTACAATTTATTTCATTTATTATAGAGAACTTCTTTGTTTTTTTAAAAAAAAATGCTTATACTCGTAGTTAATTAATACCTTAATGTTAAACAGTACTGTCGCGAATACCGTAGGGTAGTCGCGAAATAAGTGCTTAAATATTTAAATATTATTTGTCATAAACGTGAGGGTAGAACGATGACAGCTAAATAGAATAGATTGAGATTTGAAACAGACGTGTTCGAAACGCGGTCGTGTACGGTACGCTGACCAGATCAGGTGCGAGCTCCCAAGTGAAAGTATTCTGTGGGTGCGAGGCAGATCAGGCGCAACACCGTGTTTGCCAAGTAAGTGAATTTATTTTACCAGCGTGTGATAATGCAGTGGTGTTGCTTAGGAGCCGTGGTTGCTCATAAATTATATTTAGAGTTTCAGTGCAACTAGTGGAGTTGCGTGAGAGCCGTTGTTGCTCATAAATTATCAGCAGTGCAACTAGTGGAGTTGCGTGGGAGCCGTTGCTCATAAATTATCAGCAGTGCAACTAGTGGAGTTGCGTGGGAGCCGTTGCTCATAAATTATCAGCAGTGCAACTAGTGGAGTTGCGTGGGAGCCGTTGCTCATAAATTATCAGCAGTGCAACTAGTGGAGTTGCGTGGGAGCCGTTGCTCATAAATTATCAGCAGTGCAACTAGTGGAGTTGCGTGGGAGCCGTTGCTCATAAATTATCAGCAGTGCAACTAGTGGAGTTGCGTGGGAGCCGTTGCTCATAAATTATCAGCAGTGCAACTAGTGGAGTTGCGTGGGAGCCGTTGCTCATAAATTATCAGCAGTGCAACTAGTGGAGTTGCGTGGGAGCCGTTGCTCATAAATTATCAGCAGTGCAACTAGTGGAGTTGCGTGGGAGCCGTTGCTCATAAATTATCAGCAGTGCAACTAGTGGAGTTGCGTGGGAGCCGTTGCTCATAAATTATCAGCAGTGCAACTAGTGGAGTTGCGTGGGAGCCGTTGCTCATAAATTATCAGCAGTGCAACTAGTGGAGTTGCGTGGGAGCCGTTGCTCATAAATTATCAGCAGTGCAACTAGTGGAGTTGCGTGGGAGCCGTTGCTCATAAATTATCATCAGCAACTCAGTGGAGTTGCGTGGGAGCCGTTGCTCATAAATTATCATCAGCAACTCAGTGGAGTTGCGTGGGAGCCGTTGTTGCTCATAAATTAGATCCTAGAGTGTTGAATTCAGTATCGTGAGTTCAGTCGCTCGTAAATCAGTTTAGCGAGGCTCGGGGTGGCTATAGGGGAGGTTGGAGGCCACTAGCGAGGGTACCAGACCCTCATAAATTAAGTTTCTTTTTTATTACCAGCAAATCATGTGTACATACGTCCATCAGTTACGTTATAGTTGCGATACGTCGTTATTTTCGAGATATTCGTCTAATACCAACGAACTGGGTACCCGGCGCCCAGGGTATTTGGCGACATGGTGGAGGTGCTGGGATATTTACATTTAGTTTTATTTAAAACTATGCACTGAAATTTTAAAAGTAAGTCGGTAAAATGTTATATTCTAATTTTTATTGTTAAAAACTTGATATATCGGTTTATAATTATATAAAGCGTGAGGCTTATAGGTAAATCAGTACACCCGTATCATATCGAATGAATAGATTTTTTATTAGGTTACCATTGTTTTGTACTACCTAATAAAATGTTAATATATTGTTGCCGACTAGATATTATTATTATTATTATTTAATGAAGCGAAAACGTGCAATATTTTAGTAATACATGAAAGTGTGTCCTATAAATAATTTAGT
Source organism: Boloria euphrosyne (assembly GCA_951802675.2). Classification (NCBI taxonomy): domain Eukaryota; kingdom Metazoa; phylum Arthropoda; class Insecta; order Lepidoptera; family Nymphalidae; genus Boloria; species Boloria euphrosyne. The sequence continues at coordinate 3,112,997 of OX637879.1, read as the reverse complement.
ATGTCAATTAAATGAAATTTAATTATTTTCTTTAAAGAATATAGACATATTTTGACTCCAAAAGGATATAAAATAATAATGGTTCGTGAGTTAGATATTAGCAAGGAAAGTGTCTGAGACGTTAAGGAAGTAAAGTGAAGTGCTAAAAAAGACGTTGGATAGTTAGTGATTTAAATTGAACAGAGAAGTTACAGTTTAGTTTTGCGTGGCGTTAATAATATCTAATTTGTATTGGAATAAGGAAGTGAGAATAAGGTATATTTTATACTTACAAGACAATTAGTAATCGTTGTTGAAGTTTGAAATCTAAAAATTATATAATAAGTAATTTCAAAGGCATCTATGATTCAAAAGAAATATAATTTTTAGTAATATTATATCATCTTGTCATTATGTTAGGAAAGTGATCAGTATATGAAAAAATATTTAGTTCATATTATGTATCATGATTAATAGCAGTGGGTACTTATTTGACTAACATTTTTATTTCATATTTTAATATTCATGAATTTTACATATGGATACAAATTAAATTAAACCGTGCTTGCTGTAAATGAAGGATCAGTATTTCTCAGAGTTTGCAACCGTAGTAATTTAAAGAAGTAATTTAAAAAAAAAATGCAAATGTACAAAAGTTATATTATGAAATATAATAATTATTTTTATAATTCTTGGATTTAGTGAACAAAGTAAATTAAAGTTTTTAAAAAAATATATATATTTAGTGTTGTTTGGTATTTATAATACAGTTTGAAAATAGAATTACAATTAATTATTGTTACAGAGTACAGTATGATACAGTACATTGTTACAGTATATGGTTATTGCAGTTCTAATGTAGTATACTGAATTTAAAATTTGAAGTACTGTATAGTGGAAAGGTGTCACCATAACCCGACTTGAACTTATTTATAATTTTTTTTTTCTTACATATATATGAATTCCGCTCAGTTTGCGTGTAGGTGTACAAGAGGAATGGATTGTCATTTTAATTTTAATGAATAAAAGTTTATTGAATCTAAATTAAAGGAATCAGTTGATAGATTTTTATAGAAATTCATAATTATTATAATTCAGTTATTAAACGCATCTCGGAAGAGATTAGTGAATCGACATTATACAGAGACACAAATTCAGATTCAAGTTTTTTATAGCAGAAATGAATGTTTGTTTAAACAATAAGTAAAGAACCAGTGTCCCGCAGTCTTGTCGCAGTTGATAATCGAAATATATTATGTTACCACAAATGAAACTAGCGAAATTCGATGGTAATTTTAAGTACATTGTGTACAGTAGTATAAATTTTTGAATCAATTTTTATCTAACGGTGATACTAGGAATATTAGTGATGTTGATAAGTTATTATTTACAATCGCCTCTGCGTAGCGTACGCAGGCAATTTAAGGATTAAATGCAATTAATAAATACTATTAGATAGTCTGTCTTAACCAGATATTTTATGAACGCTGTAGAAAACAAAGCGTTTTTATTGAATGTCATTATGTTGCATAATGTTATATGGAATTAAATAATCGAGTAAAGCAGTTAAAGCGTGTAGTCGAGAATTAAATCAAAGGCATCTGAGAAATATCAGTTCCTTGAGCGAAGATATTAATCATATTAACCACCTATGATGGTTATAGTTTAAATAAAACTTTTATTTGAGTTACGTTTAAAATGATTTATGAAAATGAATCTGTTGATAACATTAGAAAGTCATTTTGTGTATATTATAATATTTACAAATATTATGAGAGAAGCTTCTTACATAGAAGGTAGTAACAATAAAAATAAAGTTTAAATGCAGACCGATTTATATTCGGTTCATTACATCGGTTTTGGCTATGAATACAGAGAGAACCAAAGTAGAACATAAAACATGAATTCAAATCATTCACATGAACCGTGATTCAGTAAATCAAACCGATGAGCCACCTAAAAGGAAGTTCATTAAAAGATGTGTAAGAGTGTGTATTATGTAATCGAAATAATGTTAATGGTGTACTAATTTTAAAACTATGCAGAATAATCATATTTAGGTAACTGTTGTTACAATTGCTTGGTGAAGCCTGATGGACATAAATCTAAGCTGTTTTTCTAATCGAAAATGCAGGCATTGCAATGAAGTCGGTCTGACTAATCGTGTTTTATATCGCAGTAGATCAGCCCCTCTAATGAAATCGACGCATACTGATACTTCAGACTTGTTAAATAAGAGGTTTGTGTGACCAGGCTAAAGAGAAACGTGGTAGATCATTACTTGACTCTGGTAGTCAACGTTCGTATGTAAAGTTATTAAATTCAACTTATTTAAACCTGCTAGTAGGCAGTAGAAAAGTAAATTATTATTTTTACATGCGGTAAAAAATCTCCATATATATACCTATAAAAGGTCGTGTTGTTAATTTTGATTACGCGATAGACGCGAACTAATAGTGTTAAGCGATCTACGAGTATATATGCGAATCGAATTAAATCAAAATGTAATATATACTTTATTCGAATGGACTTTTACAAGCACTTTTGAATCGTCACTTTGTATATTATGAAAATATAGAATTAAATTAAATGTCAGTATGTAAGTCTGTAACCGCATATTATGAATTGCGCACAAGCACGAGTAAGTATTAAATAATTCAGCGAAAATATTACAGTATAGTAGAAGTAGAAACTTATTTTAGCAGATGACTATTCTTGTATGGAAAAGGGCAATAATTATTATCATACATTTTGTATCGAATATAAAACTTCATGTTTCTCTGGTAATAATTTTTAGCCAATTCAGATTTTAGTTGAATATGGTCACGTATAGTAAATGAAATATATTCAGTTGATCCACTATCAGTATTATCCTATTTCCAATAAGAAGGATGTTGTGATGGTAAATAATACATGAACTAGATTTTATACATGAACCAGATCTTTAATTCAAGAACAGGTGAAGTGATTAGGTTATTTTTGTGATTCTCCAAACTATCCTCGTGATGAGTAACGGATTGAACAGTTTAATAATACTAATTAGTACAAAGGTAATTGGTTGTCCAAGTAATTTAGTAAAACTTTTGGATAATTTACTATTAAATCATATTATAGTGATTAAAGAACAGTTACAGAATATTGTGATAGCCAAAACGGTTTCTATTCACTAAGTCGAACTTTTCGCTATTAACCACATCACGTTGTTTTTAATAGAGACAAGTTTAGTCTGGTATATAATGTATCCAGTATTACAATTGGAAATAACAGTTTAAACAAATATTTGAATAAAAGTCCTTAATGTGATAAAATCTTAAGGCATTATTGATGAAATTTATGAAACATGCGGTTGGCCTTATAACGTTCGTTGGGAAAGTATTTTTATAGTTAGGCCATTAATGAAATATATAGGCCTTAAAGGAAAGCGCGGTATATCGCCTTTTTTTTGGCTAAAATTTTAATGGTTCAGTTGATAAAGAAAATATAATCTAAGATCCAGTCGAGTATCTTTTGCCGTTATATCTAGTTCATTTTCCCTCCATGCTACTATAAAATGAAATGTAATATGTATATCCCTAATGAAATGTTATAGTTAAATCAGATAGTTGATGATACTTATGTAGAAATATATTACTGGTGCTACAACAGTTTTAGAGCCAAAACACTTATACAACAATTCAAAATTAGCTTTTAACGAATTCGAGCGAGTGTATTTCCAATTGAAAGAAATTTCTTTCATGATTACTTGATAAATTTTGAACAGATAATGAGATGGTTAGTTTTATGTTTTACATGAAATACGTGACATTATAAATGGTATTTTAATATGATATTGGTCAAACAGATTTAGATTCAATTCGTATAAAACGTGGCCTGGTATGATAAAAGTAATAGTTTTAGTTTATGATCTATGCGTTTATACTATTCCCATATTGTTTCGAATAAAAGAAGGTTCTTTTTCCAGAAGTTACTGACGCAAAAATTTTGAAGGAATACTTAAATTAATATTGATTTACTCAGTAAAGTGAGACAAATAATAGCAAAGTTTGGTTATTTTATAAATATTAGCATTGACAGATTACTTAAAAAGTATACGAGATAAGAAAGGAAGTGAACAAATGAGACATGAATTACATTGCTTTACTAGTGCTTCTATGGAAGCATACGCTGCCTGGATATATTAACATAGTTGTTAGATTACTAGAATTATTATTATTATTGATTGAATTATAGTAACTTTTATTATTAACAGGTCTAGATTAGTGTCTTTTAAAGAGCAAGTTAACAATTAACAGAAAATATATGCTATTAAAGTTTGTAAATAAATATTTAAGGCAAAGTGTTAACGATCAGGTTTTGTGGACTGATAGTCAGGTAATTTTTGTTTGGTATCATTCAAGTAGGCTCCTGCTGCCTTTTGCGAATCTTTAATGAAATTAAGCAAAGTGAAATTTGGTACAAGATATGACCGAATAGATCATTATGAAGCTCAAAGATTCTGACTTTTTATTTAATAATTATTCTAATAATTAGTTTTTTATGCCTGATAATTGTGCATATCAAGTTGAGACACTCGCTTCTTTTGGGGAGGGTCTCACGAATGAGAATATTATTAATAAACACAATCCTGTTAGCAATGAAATTAACATAAATAATTATGATGTGTCAAGTACAACAGAAACAGATAAAGACGTAATTAATAATGGTGACATGGATTTAGAAATAATTTTGGAAATAGAAGCTACATATTTTCCTATAGAAGTTTGACTTCTTGCTTTGTTATTATAACTGACTTTTAAGATCACTTGGCCTATCTAAGAATGTTAATAAGATATTGATATTTAAATTTAATCATACTGATGTGGCATTTACCGGAATGAATTATTTTAGCCGCTTTATGTACTTAAGAAGAGTAAGGAAAATTGAAATGGATTGTTTCTTTAATATAAATACTTGTTCGAATATCAAAGCAATACCATGTTTTGAAGTTTTTATTAAAAGAAAAGTGTCTGTTAGTAAATTGGAAGATTTGTTGCAATCTGAACCTTACCTTACGCGCCTTAGCGTAACACATTTCAAACTTACGTTAGAAGTATTATTGTAAATTAAATAGAATACGTATGAAATACATACGTTTATACCTGAATTAGCTCCATGGTTTGGAGGCTTTTATAAACGCTTAATAGTTTTAGTAAAGAATTGTTTTAAAAGACATTGCGTAAGCATTTGCTTAACTATAATCAGTTAAGTACAGTTAGTTATAAAAGAGATTGAAGCGATTATTAATACAAGACTTTTATACATTAGTAGAAGCAGAGCTAGAATTAGAGCTATGGTTTAAGGCCATCAAATTACTTACGAATCGTGAAAACTACGACCGAGATATCAGATTATGAGCTTCTAGAGCCAGCTTAAAATACTAAATATAATTGATAGTGAGGAACTTCGCCAGATTCAGAATTCAGCAGTTTGTTTAAATATATGGCAATCAGTATCAGTGTTTAAATGTAACAGTATACCGCGGACCGATGAAATAGGTCAGATTCAAAGCGTTTTATGCAGTAGACCAAAGGGGGCAAGATTAATGAACTGACTGAGTGTTCAGATGGATATATCAAAGTTACATAATTAGTGCGTTGAGAGTAAAGTGAATATTTAATGTAGTATCGGTCCCTGAATAGAAAATCGAAAATAATTAAAATAGTAACCAGTGAAATAAAGATTCAGCGACTATTAATTCCAAACGACCTAGCAGAGTGTCAGCTCCAAAGGTTAAGGATAGAGTTACTAATTCTCAACTAATCAAATGTTGTTTGATAGATTATAACTTGTTGTTTTAAATCAGATGGTTGTTCTAACGGATTGCGATCTATAATCAGTGGCACATGAAAGTCTTATAGAAATCAGTTAAATTGTTTTCGGCGGGGAGTGTCGCGAATACCGTAGGGTAGTCGCGAAATAAGTGCTTAAATATTTAAATATTATTTGTCATAAACGTGAGGGTAGAACGATGACAGCTAAATAGAATAGATTGAGATTTGAAACAGACGTGTTCGAAACGCGGTCGTGTACGGTACGCTGACCAGATCAGGTGCGAGCTCCCAAGTGAAAGTATTCTGTGGGTGCGAGGCAGATCAGGCGCAACACCGTGTTTGCCAAGTAAGTGAATTTATTTTACCAGCGTGTGATAATGCAGTGGTGTTGCTTAGGAGCCGTGGTTGCTCATAAATTATATTTAGAGTTTCAGTGCAACTAGTGGAGTTGCGTGAGAGCCGTTGTTGCTCATAAATTATCAGCAGTGCAACTAGTGGAGTTGCGTGGGAGCCGTTGCTCATAAATTATCAGCAGTGCAACTAGTGGAGTTGCGTGGGAGCCGTTGCTCATAAATTATCAGCAGTGCAACTAGTGGAGTTGCGTGGGAGCCGTTGCTCATAAATTATCAGCAGTGCAACTAGTGGAGTTGCGTGGGAGCCGTTGCTCATAAATTATCAGCAGTGCAACTAGTGGAGTTGCGTGGGAGCCGTTGCTCATAAATTATCAGCAGTGCAACTAGTGGAGTTGCGTGGGAGCCGTTGCTCATAAATTATCAGCAGTGCAACTAGTGGAGTTGCGTGGGAGCCTTTGCTCATAAATTATCAGCAGTGCAACTAGTGGAGTTGCGTGGGAGCCGTTGCTCATAAATTATCAGCAGTGCAACTAGTGGAGTTGCGTGGGAGCCGTTGCTCATAAATTATCAGCAGTGCAACTAGTGGAGTTGCGTGGGAGCCGTTGCTCATAAATTATCAGCAGTGCAACTAGTGGAGTTGCGTGGGAGCCGTTGCTCATAAATTATCAGCAGTGCAACTAGTGGAGTTGCGTGGGAGCCGTTGCTCATAAATTATCAGCAGTGCAACTAGTGGAGTTGCGTGGGAGCCGTTGCTCATAAATTATCATCAGCAACTCAGTGGAGTTGCGTGGGAGCCGTTGCTCATAAATTATCATCAGCAACTCAGTGGAGTTGCGTGGGAGCCGTTGTTGCTCATAAATTAGATCCTAGAGTGTTGAATTCAGTATCGTGAGTTCAGTCGCTCGTAAATCAGTTTAGCGAGGCTCGGGGTGGCTATAGGGGAGGTTGGAGGCCACTAGCGAGGGTACCAGACCCTCATAAATTAAGTTTCTTTTTTATTACCAGCAAATCATGTGTACATACGTCCATCAGTTACGTTATAGTTGCGATACGTCGTTATTTTCGAGATATTCGTCTAATACCAACGAACTGGGTACCCGGCGCCCAGGGTATTTGGCGACAAGTACTTCTATCTTATAAAGCACTATATAAAAACGAAACCACGTTCAGTTCATAGAAGTAGGCATCCCTGTGTGTAGTGAGACCCATGCCTAGCAGTAAGACTAAGAAAAGGGGCTGAATACAAACATGATTCTTGTAAAGCATTCGAAACGTTGGGAACCAAATATCAAAATAAATGAAGAAAAATATTTTAACGCTAATACTCAATAGAATTGACATTGCAGGATCGCTTAGGAACTTATAATGACAAACCGAGGGCTGACCCCAGGTAGACCACAAGAACCATGGATTTCCCTGGTGATTGACCACAATCTACCTGCTATCAGAGAAGTACCAGGAGCAATCCGCATGTTACAGCATGTTTCTCAGCTTCACGCATGGTTGGATTGCCGGATTCTAATAAGACTGTTCTTCCACCACGATAACGTAAGTAATTCATCATCATAATAAAGCATTAGACGATAATCAAGTTTCAGTGGATGTCCAGAATTGTAATGTGGAAGGAACCTAACATAGAACTTACTGTCGTGTATAGGAGAGTGATATCGCGTGTGATAAATAGTACTAGGTTAATTAAGGCGTAACAGAATCGAGTCAAAAGGATCTGACAGGAAAAGATAGGGCAAAATTAAAATATTATATCCATAAAAGCTTGTTAATTTATTCATTTTATGCACTAGTCCTGCTTCTTTTAACTAACTAACTTTTTACACAACTGTATTAATTGTAAAAACACTACCATAAATTGTGCAGACCTAAAAACTGTTTTAGTACCGTGTCTGGTTATCACGAAACCCCTAAGCCGATTTTGATGCTCATTTTGAAATTTTCTATACTAACTGTTAAAACATTTCTAGGTTAAAACCCGAGCAGAACGGGGATAAATCGCTAGTTTAAGTTTCAAACTTTAGTGTAAAATTCAAGTTCCACTGAAACCGAGTGTCTTTTATTGTCAGTAAATAAAAAAAAACAACTTATTTAATAACATCATTCACTGATTGACACTGTCGAGAGACCTCGTTCATTTTATTTTATTTCCATCTGTCACCAAGTAGCGTTTATTTACACAAGGCATATATAAAAGCCGTCTATCACATAAGTACCTATAAAATAAGGGAATAGTGAAAATATCGATAAACTCAGCAGATTTATAGCGCCGCACAACGCTTACCAATTATCTTTTTTTATAGTACAATGCAATAAAATGTGACTGCGTATTACACCGACGTACATCTGTAATGAAAAATATTTAAAGTTTATAAAAATATACTATGCTACGCTAAAAGATATGTCTACGTGCCTAATCACCACACTCAGAGTCACTTAATGAACCATTAAGTCGTTATTTAGTATGGAGATTCTCGACTTAATGGTTCATTAAGTGACTCTGAGTGCGGCGGTAATTGTTTAGAACAACCTGTGGTATTCCAGGTCTTTGCTTACGTGTGTATTCAATAGTAATGAAAACTTCAATTATGAAGGTTTTATTGATACGCCTGTGACAAACTGCATATTAATAAGTCGATTTATCTTGGTAGATTTTTGTCGCGGTGTTGTTGCTATGTACAGTATCTGAAATAATTCTGGACAAAGAGAAGCTTTAAACAGAAGCTCATAAAGTTAAGTTTATTTTATATATAGCTTTTTATAGTGTTTTTAACAATTTTCAATAATTAAGTAGCAATAAAGTAAAATGAAGTGCACTTTTTAACTTTTTCATCGTATTTAGTTAATGCAAAAGGTCACGGTTAGATAATAATATAAATAAAACTAGAGACTCCACTTGTGTTCGTGTTAGCTATTTTATCGCAGCAAAAAATATCTTATATGATGATATCAATTTTATCAAAATCTGTCCAGTAGTTTACTTGTGATGCGGTCACAGGCAGACAGACTGACGGACAAAAAATTTAAAAATTTAGATTAGGCTTTTGTATCGATAATAATCAGAATTTGGTATTTAATGTACTAATTCAACTCGAAAATTTATTATTTGAATGACTTATTTATTTAATTTTTTTTCTTTTAGTAACAAAAATAAATTATTCGAATTGGTCCAGCCATTATTGTGTTATGCTATTACCAACATTCATTTTTATTTATATACAAGATAGATATGTATAGATAATAATTTGATATTCTCGTCATTACCATAAAGCGTGCTGAACGAAACTATATCTCTCTAGACGAATACTTCGACCGGCACAAGTGAACCATAGTCTACACGCGACCCTCTTTGCATGATCATAAAACAGAAATAATAAATAGTAGTTTTAATTTACATATATTCATTAGTGTAATAGAGATTACAATTAAGAATATGAATTTTCTCACAACTTTGTCTGCATTTTTGAATAATTTAAATAGTTAAATTTAATTGCATAATGGGGAAACTAAATTGATAAGATTCAATTACATTGTTGAAGGCAGTGGTAGGACAGTGTAACGCGCTCTCTTGGAAAATCAAATTAATTTTAAACCTTGGGTCTTGAACTGCTGATAATAATCGTACAAAGGCGTTACCTGCATATATAAGAGAACCAAATTTCGAAAGATATATGCAGTCTGCTAATCTTCTTTGTTCAGGTACGATATAAATGGCTGAATTATATTAATATTCATGTCTTTGAAATTGTGAAAAACAAAAATTATACGTAAATTAGTTTCAAGACATGCACTATGCTGTGTAACTAACAAATGAACATTCTCTTAGTTAATAAAGTGTCATAAATATCTATACAAAAGAAAACCAATTATAAAAATAAATATTGCTACAATATTGTAAATAATATAAGTATAAATAAGCCGTTGAGAAACTTTCATAGTTTAAGCAAGGCATGTATCCGACATGAAGTAAACGACACGTTTCCTGCGCGGAGATGCATCGGCTAATCGTTTTGATCACTTTCACCTGCTCTGCACGCACAAATGACGGTGATTTATGAAGAAGCCTCGTGTTAAGAAAAGCTTAATGGCCTATCGGTTTCATTATGGAATGGATTGACTTTAGTTAATAAGCTGTATATTCAAAACCATAGTTTTTAGGAAGAGTGTTGTAAAATAAGCTTGTTGTTACTTATGGCATATAAATAATTTGTTTAGTTCAATTAAGATTAAGCCCAGTGGTAACGCGCTAGCTATGGGAACCGATTGAAGCGAATTCATATCCCGGCTTTCGCACGTCTGATGATATCATGTGCGATTCATTTCAAAAATAAATTAATATGTTAGGATATTACTACACACAGTGCCATCTTGTTCCGTGTTAAGCTACCAGGTTTGTGTTACGAATACCAGATAGTTGATATACTACACATATATATTTTTAATTATATATTATAAAAATGAACACCAATGACTGGAATACAAACTTTCGTCCTCAACAAATGAATGCCCCCAGCGGGACTCGAACCCGCGACCGCTGGCGCAGAAAGTAGAGTCACTACAAACTGAGTTAAGCGTGTCGTCAAACACTTTTAGTATTAAAAAAATAAACACTTTGGATAACCAATTAACCATTCATGTATTAAGCAATAAGTTTTTTTAAGACATGTGGTTTCCGTCAATGACCACATGGCCAGCGTGATGGATTATGACGTAATCCCCAAGTGTTGAAGGGATGCCAGCTGGAAGCTCGTCCAGCAGTGGGACGTTAAATTTATATTGTAGTTATTATTTATTTATTTATTACTTACATAGTATATAGACTTTAACTATATAGTAATAATAATGACCTTCTGACCGACTTCGATACAACCGGTGAGATATTGCGTGAGGACCGACTGCTTTATGTGCTCTTCAAGACACGCGGATGTAACTTTCCAACACCGGGTTGCTTCTGCTAATTCTTTAAAAGCTGCAAGAAAAACGTGTACTTGCACTTAATTTATAACGCTCGGAATTCAAATCCAGGACTTCCAGATCTACGACCGTACATACTTTCTGCTAGACCAAAGAGTCATTGAATAATATTAACCCATCAACGGGCGCGGGGACAATATAGATTTATAACAATTGAAAATCTATTGTGTCTCGTATGTTCGCCGTTGACGGGTTAATACTTAGAAAATATAACTTCAAACATCTACCCACAATCTAAACTTTAAGCATTTGTTACATCTAGTTCACTAAATCCTTGGCACGCAACATTGTAATGAGTGAAGTTTACATGACAAGTAGAAGTGACAGTGACTGGCTGATATAACAATTCACTATGATAACTTAAGCCTTTATTAAAATAGACGTAGATAATTGAGTCATTACATTGTTTCTATTAATTCTTTAGAACAGTGATCTAGATTATTAATATTTTATGTGCAATATTAACTGACTTAATTAAGCAAAATTTGATATTTGGTAGTGTTATTTAGTATATAGTTTTGGAGCAGTTAAAGACCTATGAGTATTCGAAACTAAATTTCATCTATCGGAAATCTATCTTTGAGTAGCTTAAAAGGGAGCGATTGTATCCAGAAAGAGAAAAGAAAGTAATTTCATATTATAGGGTGGTTTGAAAGAAAAGCATATCTTGTTTTACAGTCTCAAATTGAAAATGGCGGACAGACCCTTCCTTATTTGATGAGTCCTCTTAAGTTGGTGTTTTGGGTCGGGCGTCACATCTTTGTAATCGGTGTAAGAAGTATCGAGAGATTTTCAGTTTCACCTTTACGATAAAGCTCGTGAGTGGTTTTCCCTGTTATTACGTAAATTGAGCCATTGAGAGATGAATATTCTTTTCATATTTCAGGAATCAGGAATATAAAAATAAAGTTCAGTGACTTAGATCTAAAAATTTAGGACCTTGTTTAGCGTTAATCTCCATCCTATATTATGTGTAAAGCTATTCGTGGAAAGTAAAGGGCTCGATTGTTCGACCCAGGATCTATTACGTATTTAATAGACAATAGTTAGTAGATATATATACCATGAGAGTATAAATCATAAGAGTATACATAATTATGAATAAGCTTGCGATCGTCAAACTAATATGCTGAATATATTTGTATGATCGCAACAAAATTATTTTACATCATCTTACATTTATTATACCAGATTTGATAAAGTTGGTAAAGAATTATATTTTTTATAAAAATAACTAATATTTAATAGCTTACTATATCTATTTAGACCATGTAGTCTAAGAGTGTTATATGCGTAAGTATGTCTGTCTGTTATGTTTTCACGACTTAACCACTGAACCTGATATTGGAAGAGGAAAAATATACTTTTTGTTGCAAAAATGAATGTTTGTATTAGGAACAAATCATTTTCCTAGTTAAGGACAAACAATTTAATATTATATCTATATATTAGGTATGGTAAGAAATAAAAGAATATTTCAGCCTTAAGGATCAGTGAGTGATTTCAAGTTTATTTAATTGCATTTATCTATTTTTTCCATACAATAGTATATATAAAATAATTCTATTAAATACTAATCTTTAAAACGTATTTAGGGACAAACCCGAGCGAAGCGAGGTTGAGTTGCTAGTATAAATCTTTCATAGCAACTACGAGTATTAATACTTAATTATTGTAGATAGCCTCTGGTACTATAAGAGCCCAGTAGCTGATTAAATTAAGGTACACGTACGTCGTACATACATGCCAATGCATGATTTCCATAAAATAAATTTAAATATCTTCCTAATAAGCGACCACATTACAGATCGGTGTGATTACGTCGCTTCAAACGGGTTGACAAGTGATTTAAACAGCATGTTTCCTGCTTGAGAGGCACAGGATAATTACTATCATCACTTTTACTCATTTGCGTTCACTAAAGATAAAATTTTATGTTATTTTTCCCTATTAATATATAAAAGTTAATTATATTAATGATATATTATTTCGGCCATTTTAATTTGTATCTGACTATAATGAGGAATTTAAATTGTTATTATCTTTACAATAATAAATTTACTATAGATTTCAGTTTGGCTACACTCTTCCCGAGGCAGTGGTAGTCCAGAGGTAACGTGCTCGCATAGGAAACTGAATAAAGCGGGTTCGAATCCAGAGTATTGCACCTGCCAATCAAAAAATATTTTCACGTGCCAACCCTTTTCAATTTTTGAAAGGTATGTGCAATGCCAACGCGCATTTTGCCTGATTAGTGGGCTATATCTTGATTTATATTGAATGGAGAACTGTGCCCAGAAGTGGGACGGAAAATGGCTAAATACATAAAAAACGGAAGGTTATCGCTCCTATAACTATTCTCTATTTAAATTGACTTGTAAAGCGAGCTTATGTATTCTAATAAATTTTATTTTTAGCTATAGATATACTTAAATTGAATTTTCCTACTCATTGATATTTTGTGACCACTTTCACTCGCTAACGCTATAAACGGTATTGACGTTCAGTCATTTATTTCGAAAGTGACGTGTGACTTGATCGCTTTGATTATGGCCTTTTTATTAGTTATATCCAAATCAAAATGATGTATTGAGTGTTTTATATCATATGAATAGTATAATTTGTATGTGTGATTTATTAGAACAACCGATTCAATAGTGACCCGTAATCATTTATGAATTAGCTTTTGTAAGTATTTTTTAACTGGCTGATTTTGTTACATAATATATGTACCTAAGTACTGAGATAAGAAAACATCTTTAACTAGAAAAAAAGTAAATCTTTGTCTCTATAGACAATGTGTCGCCTCAGAATTTGCACAAATTACCTGAACATACCCTATTTGCAGTGACAGCAATCTCGGCTTCGAGTCCCGCTGAAAGCATTCAATTGTTGAACACATATGTTTGTATTCGTTTGTATATGTACATTTGTATTTAAAATGATTTTCGTGAAACTACATGGTGCTTTTGGAATATCCCAAAATTATTTATCTTTTTAAAACAATACATTATAGAAAAAAAGTGGAAATGACATGCTTCGTAACTCATTTAGTCATGTAAATGTACAAAATAATTTTAATTTCCTTTCAAATCATGACATTTTCTCAACTAAGACATTAAAACTATAAAACAAAAGAACTATTAATCGTAGAACATTTTTTAAGTGGAACATCTTGTTTCGTATAAACTGTCGCTTTGTAAATCAAAGTCAGGCCTGTCATGTAAACCAAAACATATTGTTATAATTGTCTGTCAGTAACGGTTTTCACGCGATGATATCAAGCGCTCTAGAATCTAGTGCTAAGGCGACGTCCTGCGTGAGCGATCTAGACGCGAACGCGAAGCGGCGCGGCACGACGCGAAAACAACAAACATTCGAAACCTATTGAAGTGGCCTATGTGACCAAACGCATGTGGGGTGCGGTGCGAAGCGGCGCGAATTGACGCGAACGCGATCAGTTGGCTTGATATTTTCGCGCGAAGTGGACGCGTCGGCCATATTTTTTTCAAGCAAAAATTGTTGTTGAATTAATGTCGGAAGTAGAACTTCTTATTAATGCTATCCAAGAACGTCCTACATTCTGGGACAAAAGGAATAAAAGTTATACACTTCTTCAATATCTCATATTTAAGACTAGCTGTGCCCGCGACTTCGATTGCGTGGACTACAGGATAAAATCAAACTATGATAAAAAATAAGATTTGTTTTTTTCTACGTATTTTTCCAGGATAAAAAGTATCCCATTTTATGCCCAGGATAATAAAGTATAATTATACCAAGTTTCATCGAAATCGAACCGTTAGTTTTCACGTGATGCCTGAACATACAGACATACAGACAGACAAAAATTTTTTTAATCGCATATTTGGGTTTGGTATCCAGTATCCAGTAACACCCCCTGCTATTTATTTTTTCAATATTTTCAATGTACAGAATTGACCCTTCTACAGATTTATTATATGTATAGATATGAATTTTCCAACAACATTAGCTTCCGTCCGTCCATGACAAATGTTTAATGTTAACTGTACTGAACGGCGGCGGAGGGGACGGTTCGCGCGCACGTAGGACAGAGTAGCCGCATCGCTCCGCACCACATTAAATTCGCATCGGATCGTTTCGCAATCGCGTTCGCGTTGAGTCGTCCACGTAGGACACTGTGTAACAGTATCTCGAGGTTTTGTACACTTCTGATTTCTTATATTACACTCTTATGTACACATGTTTTAATTGTATCCAAATATAAAAAATGATATATAATTATATAATTTGTAAGTACCAGAATGTATAAACAAACATTATTATAATAAAATTTATTATTTTAAAAGGCAGTGGTACTCTAGTTGTCATTGTGTCGCTTGGAAAACCGAGGGAAGTAGGATCGAATCCATGGTCTTGGATCTCAGATGTTTATATGCGCGAAACATTTTCAACATGATTTACGTACGATTACGTACCTCTTGCCTGACGATGGAGGAAAACATTGTGAGGAAATCTGTATGTCTAGAGAACTTAGCAAGTTTTCGGAAGACATGTGCAATACTTTGCCAGCGTGGTGGACTATGGCTTCAAATTATAATACAACATATAACTACAATAAAAGTTATTTATTTTTATTTTTTACAAATAAAAACTAAGGTGCGCACGCGCACGCGTTGATGTCTTTTTTACCATCGATTTCGTAGATAATAATAGCACGTTCTCTGATCAAATTGTAAACATATTTATATATTTGCAACACTATAGTAAAGCTGATAAAGCAATTATCATAAATTAGCTTTTTCATAATAAACTTGAAAAACAGCTTCGTTAGCTTCTCCATTGGTTATAATCTATAGTATCGTCGGATATCATATAATTGAAGCGAATGCAGCTTTGTGTTGGTAAAAGTAAAAATGATTGGAGTTAGTTTCAGACTTAGAAATCACCGGAAAGAAAATAATTGCCTTTAAAAAGAAGTAAGTAGGTCGATATAAATCAATTTTATACACATATACTAACATAATAAATGTATCTCTGTAAAAATTTTGTGAATAAAACCTTAAAAGAAATATGTACCGATTTAATATATTATAATTAAAATCAATGAAAAATCAATAGTAATAGAACAAATTATAAGTTAAACTTAACTGTTTAAAGAAGTTGAATAATTAGAATAAACTTAAAGTAACACTCAAAAGGTTAAAAAGTTGAATTAATCGATTTACACGTAAAACTAAAAAAATGTAATATGTTGAGTGAACCAAATATATAAACTATAGCATTTTTAAAGCATTTTTAACAATTTCCTAGTAAGAAAGAAAAATCGCAATCACTTCTCCCGATGATTTCAGCTCAGTTGCGCCCGCGCATCGGCCCGACACGCACGCGTGTGACCAGTGACAGTGACATGGTTTTGTGTTGATTGGATTCCGTTATCGTGCCATTGAAATCGTAAGTGACGTGAATTTTGTTAGACAACTTTCTTTAAAGCCGGTAATTTAATATTTTTTATACCTTTATTGCTTTGAATATTGTAATAAACAGTGCATTTGGGTTGCAAAAATAAAAGTGGTATTTAAGTTTTAGTGTCGAAGGATATATAATAAAAAAATGAAGGAGAAAATATTTGAAAATGATAAACAGAAAAAATTTCAGTTATATCATTATACCGTGCGCTTATTAGGTCAGTCGTACACAAAATTAAAAATAAAATTGTCATGAGACTGAAAAGCAAGACAAATCGTCACGCGATCCAAACCCAATTCCGAATGGCTTTAATTAGAGATATCGTGCACGTATTTAAATTATTTAGAAATCAGTCTCGTCTTGTGAAAAAGTGCACGAAACCGCCCAAGCGGGGCGATGCAGCTGCCAGCCAACAATGTTATCTTTATTTTGACAGTTTTATACATTGTAAACTTTCGCGGTAATATACGAGTATCTACGTACATTCTCTTACGAATAATATCTCCACATTAGTTTTCGATGCTAGTCTATTAGATGCCTCATTATATTAGATATTTAAGAAATCAAGATCTTCTTTGTAAAGATTTAAATATAGTTTAATATATTAGATATAGCGTCAATCGATAAAATAAATGTGAAAATTAGATATTGGAAATACATAAATGCACCGAAAAAATCGAGAAACACAAAAAAGTCTAAATTTTGAAATTTATTAAATGTTTGTGTGTTATTTTCGCTTCATTCAAGGTTGTTTGTTTATAATTACTAAGATTAAAATATAACTAGGGTTAAATTTAACTGAATTATTTTGATAAACAACGAAAAAGTCTTAATTGGTTGAATGTGATGAGACATAAAAATTATGAAAAATTAAGAAAATAATATAATAAGCACGAGTTCGTGTAAGGGCTTGAATGCGCCTGCATTTTTGACACGGGGGATGTGTCATGATTACATTATTTACATCGTACACATCGTTTACATTATTTTAAAAATAAGAAATGATTGCAAATTACCATAAACTGTAAAATTACAATATCTTTAGGAATTTTCGTTGAATAATAATTACACTAAAATAAGTTAAGTTAAAAAAGTTAATTTTTCTGAATTAAAAAAAATTGTGAATTTTGTATTAAAAACAAAAAAATCTTACTTTATTTTTTCAACAAAATACTGGAGAGATTTGTACAAAAAAAAACTATATAATATTTAATAAATAATAGAAATATAACGATATTTTAAATAGAGCCTGTACATGAAATATTCAGATGTGACCCGCATCGACCTAAATAACTATCGTTTAAAGTTATTGCTTAATGAAGTACATAACACATATTATGCTTTGATATTCCATGTAAATACGTTTAGGTATATCTCTGTACTTTGCTTTTCAAATTAACAAAAGACTGTATGCAAAATTAAAAAATTAAAATAATGTGGGTCATATGTTAAGCACATAATTAAAAAAAACAAGTGATGTGTTTTTTGTTAATTATAAAAAAATATAATATTTTTTTCTGAATCATTGCCTAACGGTAAAGGATAATGACTCATTTAAGAACAAGTGTGCCTTATAATGGAGTGAGAATATAAATGCAAGTGCTTATTTCTCATTCTTATGGGCTAATGTAAATTTATTATAAACACACATCGCTATATAATTTTTTGTACAATAGGAAAAAAAATACGAGGAAAACAAATAGCCGAAACATTATTCTATTATAGACGATTTGTTACTATAATTGCAAAAAAGGCTATTTTTTACTGAATTAATACTATTGATACAGTAAATAAACGTTTATTATCCATGTATACAAATGCAATTTCCTCTAAACCTATCAAAAAGAGATAAATTCAGTAAATTATAAGTTACAAGTAATATCATAAAATGTGAAGCATGATCAATTCATATAAAACGAATAACATTATCATAAGAAACGATTGAGTGCAGAATCTAGAATAATAGAACAGATATCTAATACTCATGCAAAATGCAACGACTCAAAAGGCAAAACGAAGATTGCTTCCTACGAGTGGTGTTACCATCATTTCTAATAAAATATTATTACAATCACATTCCCTATATAAATTTTTTTAGAATTATAATGTAATACTAGCAACACAGCCTTGCTTGACTCTGATTTGTCCTGTAAATACGTTTAAAATTACTCAGATTTCTCAAAGATGTGCTATTTTCCTGCAGTAAAAAGAATTTTGTATACTGACCTGGATAACTATACCAAGCTATCATTATACCAAACTTCATCAAAATCAGCCCAGCATTTTTCTAATGTGATCCCAGACAGACAGACAGACAGACAAAAATTCTAAAATAATAATTACTATTACAATAAGGTTTTCCCAAAAAATATTTATATATTCGACTGAATTAGAATTTTTTTTTATATCTATATAGATAGAAAAAAATGTATGTCAATAGCCTTCCTAATCTTTTACAAGAAATAACGCTGTAGTCTTAAGACAAGGCAATTGCTTCTTACATTGATACGAATGCATGGAAACCTTACATCGTAGTGTGTTAGTAGCATAGTGAGAGTTAGAAGTGTACCGACCCGGTACGGAGGCTCGAATTAGTGCGCATAAAGTTGATTAATAACAATTAAATAAACGTGTGTCGCTAAAATGAGCATACAGTGTGTACTGACTTAGTTATGTTTTGTAAGTCATGTAGGTTTATATACTTTAGTTAATATATGTTACGGTTAAAGTTATAAATAATGTCAGTGCTAGGAATTACTGAAAATATTTGATAATATTGAAATATTTGTAAATCACATAAAAAATAAGAAAAAAATTTATTGACTTAATGATTAATATAATCCATAAACGACGCGAATTACCTAAAAGTGATGATATTTGAACATATATGTATGAATGCAATTAAACACTTATTTCGAAGTTCTATTGGAGGCAGTCATTTGTGCGATGAGTACGGACGTTGTACTCCAGTCATTGGGTGTTTATATTATTTATTATAAAAAAATAAATAAATAGATATGTTGGGATATTATTACAACAGCGCCATCTAGTTCCGTGGTAAGCTACGAGGCTTGTGTTACGGATACCAGATAGTTGATATACTACACATTCATATAATTTTACTACGGGTAAAGTTAAATAATAAACTAATAATTTATTTATTTATTATATTATGAACAACATCAAAATATACATTATCAAGAACACAGAAGTAAATCATGTCTACAATTAATGGCCTAAATGTTATCTTAATTACAGGTGTTTCACACATGGCATAGATTACCACATATAATACATACTAATAACAGAAAAACGAAAGGTAGAAAATTATCTTTAAAATAAAAATTGACAATTAATGATTATAAAGTATGGTCTCTCCCGCGACCATGATTGCTGTAAAGAAATAAAAAATCAAAATAAATCCGCGACAAAATCCGAAAAGGTAGTTGCATTTATAATGTCGAATATTCACGTAAATCTAAGAAAGTATTATGACAATTAATCAATTAAACAAAATCAAAGTAATTAATACAAATTACAATTATTTTAATATACAATTACTTATAATAAAGAAAATGATACACGAAGGAGAATGTATGATCTTACTGGCATAAACAAAAATTAATATTAAAGTTCGCACGACCTCTGCCTCCAGAAGTAATATAGCTTGAGACCTTTTGATCGTGAAACACTAATTCTCATCAAGTTTGTAGTAAAATGGAAACCTGGGAACCCCACAGGGCCTGGCACACTCATTATGTGCAATTATTACGTTCTTAATCAATTTGTTCTAGTTAATCTATTATAATTCAAAATTATGTAATTATGTATATTACAAATGGGAAAGTATGTTTGTTGGCTTTCTTTTCACGCTTTCATAGTAACGGTTTGGTGTATTTTTTGTAACAGACTGCTGTAAAACCTAAAGGAGGGTTATGAGTGTGAGCTTATTTTATACCTGCTGCGTGTCTTGCTTCATTATTTTATCTATCTATACATATTATAAAATGAATTCCTTAGCCGCATCTGTCTGTCTGCCTCTTCGCGCAAAACTCAAAATCAACTGCACCGATTTATATGCTGTTTTCACCAATGGAAAGAGTGGTTCTCGAGGAAGGTTTTAGTATATAATTTGTCAAGTATTTTAATTTACTTTGCCGAATATCTTAGGCGTAATCGCAAAAAATTATGGACACGAGAATAAAATGCAAGCGCTGCTTCATTCGCCGCTTGGCTTGATGCAATCGCTGACGCTACCCCGCACCGTCTTGCCTGCTGTTTAGCCAATCTTTGATTTGGCATCATAAAATAGGTACTTATTTAATTTTCAACGTTCTACCACCAATTCCTATTTTTTAGATAGTGATTAGAACGCGGGCGAAACCCCGGGAATTGTTAGTGTCTAATTGTCAATCCTTACGTATACTTTTTATTATTAAATTACTATAAGTACGTACCGTACGTATAGGTATAGTTAGATCTAAATAAAACGAGGACGATATTTATTGTTCCGAATCATAATAAATACTGGATTACTTTGAACAATTTATAGATACGAAGTTCTATTATATATATAGTATATCGATGTGTTATTGAAAGTGTCGTATTTTATTGTCACATTGGCCATTTCTTTCTGCTAAAGTCCTTAAATTTAATATAGGCGGCAGATAAATTGTGTAATACTTTTCCTTTAAAAGTAAAAATTAAGCTTATCGGATATGTGACATAATTTCAATATTAAATTGCATTGAATATTAAACATTTCATTTAAATCATGAATGCAAATTGTACGAGCCTTAATAATTTAACATATAACGACAAAGCAATGTAAATAGTTGCCAATTACTATGGAAATGAGGTTTCAAATACATGTTCTAATTAACAAAATATGTCGTTGCAGTATATTCATATCGTTTAACATACTGGCAGTGATTCGAAAGTGAACTAGCAACTTTGCTTCAAATGCTCTTTTTGAAATCCTTATTTTCGGATAAGTCAGCCTTTATGACAAACCGTATCTTTAAGCCCTGAGTCACGATGCAGGTCTGTGATGAACTTCAAAACTATTTATCCGATATATAAACAATGTTTTTTTTATTTTATAAGGCGCAAATCCGACCCCACATGGAATACTGTTCTCATCTCTGGGCGGGAGCTCCCCAGTACCAGCTACTTCCATTTGACCGCATTCAACATAGGGCGGTTCGAATTATCAACGATCAAGCTCTTTCCGATCGGCTTGATCCTTTAGCTTTGCGTAGAGATGTTGGATCACTCTGCATCTTCTACCGCATTTATCACGGGGAGTGTTCTGAGGAATTGTTCGGACTGATCCCGGCCGCAGAATTTCATCATCGGACATCGCGCCAAAACCGAAAATTCCATCCTCACCACCTCGATGTCCAGCGTTCCACAACAGTGCGATTTCTAAGACATTTTTTGCCCCGCACAACCACTCTGTGGAACCAGCTGTCGCCTGCGGTCTTTCCGAACCGTTACGACCTGGCAACCTTTAAGAAGAGAGCGTATTCTTTCTTGAAAGGCCGGCAACGCAACTGCAAGCCCTGTGGTGTTGCAGTTGTCCATGGGCGGCGGTGATCACTTACCATCAGGTGAGCCTCCTGCCCGTTTGCCCCCTTTGTCCCATAAAAAAAAAAATGAGTCATTCGCCCTGATTTAAACAATACGATAGCTTTTACACTGGTTTATTTCTTTTTTAATGTAAAATGTACGAGTTTCACATTTTGAGAGAGATTCCGGGATAAGATGAGAGAGAAGAAAAGAAAAATTGCCACAGCAACAAGTATTCAGGTCTTCTAGTAATATATATTTCATACGCTTTGTTCAAATAATAACTTGAAAAGATCTTTCAATACAAATTGATTTTAACTGGTAAAAGTAGATGTCAGTAATCTTTTCATACTGGCTTAACTGTAAGGATGATGTAAGTTCTATTTGAATAGAATGAGTGACTTGCGAAAATACTAGATTGTATTGTTGGGTCATTATTTTCTTTATAATAGGTTTTTATGTATATTTAACTATGTAAAATTGAAACTAACAAATAATTTTATTCATACATACAAAATAATAATAAATTAAATTGCAAGGTCTCCCTCCATTAACTTTTGTGCATCTAGAAAAAGCAGCTATTCTTAATATATGTCGTTTAGATTTTTATATAATAATTCGTAGTATATCGGCAATCAATTCCAATACCAAGACTAGTGAGGTTTAAAGAATATAAAAGAAATGTATTGGGACAAAATGAATTAATGAATTTAATCTACAACTCACTATATTTAAAAGCTAATGAACTAAACCACGTATGAATATATTATTTTTTGCTAAATAGTCGTCTATAATGTAATTCTACATTACATCATCTCCTTTAGCATGTGAATGTACACCATATGTATTACGTGTACAAAAAGCCTGTAGTTAATATAAAACTGATTACTTTATCTGGACTTGAACCCGCACTACCGGTTTCCTGGCGTTGGTCGTAATCATTGCCTATAGATTTTATAGATTGATGATACCCGTGTAATATAATCAGTGGTACGCCTAATAAAGATAGTAAGGACATATGCGCACTGGTTACAGTATGAAAACTGGCTCTTTGGTTATTGCCTTGTACTTAGGACTAGCTAATGTAATTATTCTAAGATAACTTTTACATTACTTTACTTGTTTTATTGTATATTTATTAATTTTGATCGCGTCTTAAGAAAACGAAAATATTCTCTGTCCCATTAATTAGCAAACATGTAGACAAGTGAAAGTATTTTCAAAATCGGTTAAGCCATTTTTATTGTATCGTATAATTCGTGTATGTGCATTTTTTTTCTTTTTAGGGATTAAAAGTAAACCTTGTACCGTATATCGAATATAACTGGTTGGGTTTTAATTCAAAGAGAGTATGTCGAGATAAAAATTCGTCGAGCCTTTGGAAACGACAGCAGACAAAACAGTAGCTACTGCGTACAATACCTACATAACATAGGTAATTAAAGAAAAGTAAAAATTTATTATATTAGTAAAAATTTATTACTAAACTTTTGGGGGAGGTCTACGTCCAGCAGTGGACGTGTTGTAGCTGATATCATGATGATTATGGTGATGATGTAAGGTTTTGTGAATATCATGCGTTCTATTATTCACCTAATATTATGTATCAAGACTTAGAAAGAAAGAAAGAACATATTATTATAAATTATTAATAAACAATTTAAATTATTATAAAAAAAAAAACTAGTTTCGCTCGCGTTATAAGCCTCAAAAGCTTACAGACAGTTTTATTGACATTTATAATATTGACATAGACTTCCCCATACATTAGTACTTTGCATCTTGCGACCGTATAACGTAACGCATTGTCTTAAACTTAGTGAGGATACAAATCTGCAAGTAGAAGATAAATGGCTTGATACATTAAAAATGAAAGCATTTTTTTAGTTCGATTCAAAATAAACGTAAGTGCTAGTGCGACTGATTGAACAAACTGGTAGTGCGAGATTTAAGACTAAAGATTGACTTAAAATATTCCTTGTTTAATTTGAATTTGCTGAATTATTCATAAAATATGATAAGATCAGTGGAAAACTAGCATATTGCGTAAAAAAACTATAACGAATATTCAAAACTACTCTTCAAGTTGTGTAATAATCGAACCCACGATCTCTGATAAAGTCATATTAAAGGCCTTACAATATGATAGGAGAAAGTGAGGCGGTACTTCCGTTCTTCACTTTCCTTCGTAGATTAGCTCAGTTTTTAACACGTCTTTACTTATCTTAGCAAAACAAAGTCAATATAATTTATGTTATTGGACTACTTTTATGTATACGAAAGTTTGTGGGTGTGTACGTTTGTAACACCTATACAATGAAACGGCTGAGCATATTCACTGAAAGACAGACAGAAAAAAATCTAAAAACTATAGATTTTGCCTCTGTATCGATAATAATGGCAATTTCAATAGGATTTTCCAAGAAGATATTAAATATGATTGAGATTCGACTACGTATAAAAAAAATGTTTTTTTACCAATAGAATAGAATAATTTAAGGCAATAATTCCGTATTAAAAACTAGTTCAGTAAAAAAGACAACGAGTTGATATATAAAACCTATAAGCATTTTGTAATGCTAAAAGAAGGTTATATCGCAGTAAATGATATTTAAAGTACTGATGCGCAAATTACGCGTCTGCAACAAATGTTGCCGACCAAAGCATTCCTACATAACTATTTTACAAAACTACCTTACGATCATAACTAAAATTAAGTTATACAGTTTAGTTCCCAGTTTTACTGTAGTTTAACCGCAGATAGAAAATCAGTTTTTAATATAATAAGTGCTTCCTAATATTCCTTACAAGTAGACTTTTTAAGGTATTCTTGATTTTAATGTTTCTATTTAAGTTGCGTTAACTGAGTGTCTAAACTTAAGCTTCACCTAAGATCAACTTTAAATTGCCTAAACCTTTAAATTGTTATACGTAAAGACGTTACTATTCTTAGGACATATATGCCTTAAATTGTTATTTAAAGGAAATAAAAGTATTTTTTTTTAGATTTTTGAACTGAAACTTCTTTAGAATCGTTGTGATTTCAAACTCGATGAAACGAAAAACGAGTCCATAAAGACACAAACACGCAAATGTATAGGATTAAGCCGGCGAGAGAATGAGATAGAATTCATTCCTATGTTGCTACCATGGGGTAACCCTTGTTATTGACTGACAAGTATATAGTACTCGGAACAATGGAGATATAATATTATATTCTTTATTCTTTAAACATGTGATTGTAATATGCCTAATATGCCGTATTTAATTATTGATTTGTTTTAATTTAATTGCGATATTTGCCAAAGAAGTTTTACTTCAACCGCGCGTAAAGGTTACACGCACCCATTTTTTTGCAGTTTAATTTACAGCAGCATAGAAAAATATCGAAATAATATAGAATTTACCGAAAAACATAGTGTAATCAAAACTCTGAAATAACCTTACATACTGTTAATGACTTAAGTCATACTTAAGATTAAGCAGTTACTTTATCAAATAGAGTGACAAGGTAGATAACAAGATAAGGTCATCAATTTTATGGCGCCGTTAAAATATTTATTGATTACTTTGTAAATGTAGGAAATAAGATGGTACTCGGCTTGTAATATAATGCTTTCGATTAAGTTTAATGAGTGATAGACAATCTTTAGGACTAGACTGAAACGTTTAGGGCTTACTTAATATGTAGGAAAAGTATGAATATATTATCTAAAGCCTGTTCATATACTGTCATATTATTTAAATTAAAAAGCATTTGTAACTTTAGAATTATAAGTTTACGATTATATTTTTCATTATTGTTATAATACTCGAGTAGGTAATTATAACATTATTATGTGAAAGAGAAAATTTTCACAAAATTAAGGCTACGTTGAGGTATTTTACGATACATCGTATCAGATCAGAATTGAGTGTAAAAATTTTTGAAATCGGTTAATTAAAATATTTTTTGGCGGGACGTTTGGTATTAAACATCCAGCCAGATTTTCATTCACTTAAATATAAATTAAAGAACATATATGGTTAAGTTTCTGTACGAGTCACGAATTGACCAACTTCACTAAAACATTCGCATCGTGTGCAATAAAATCGCAATTACGATACTCTTCGTGTCAATGATTTGGCATTCAAGAGTTAAAAAAGGATAATGATTAAGAAAAAGTGATTTACGTGTTATCAAATTAGTATTTACTCGTCCTGCAGTTTTACTCATTTTTTTAAATATTTTTCACAAATTTATTGTTTTTTTAACTAGTAGTTTATTGGTTGGGACAGGGAAATATTCCCATACCTTTTTCTGAGATAAGGTTAAGCTGTGCCTCATTTGGCTTACTTACTTTCACGAATATTTAAAGAAATGATTGAAAATATTTATATACTTACTTTGTTATATGTCAAACAAAGTTTTTCTGTTACGATACTTAATTTTAAAGTTGCGAGAGCCAACATTTTTATATTAATCAGACTTAAATTTTCTTTGCGTGTTTAACTTTATTACATATTCAGCCCTTTTTTAACGTCCCACGGGTCTCCTAACAAAGGATTTATTATAAATAATTAAAAAAAGCCTTTGTTTTCAGTTCTTAGTTTTATTAAAAGTGGATTGACCTCACAGCTGTTCGGTCAACGACCTGAGTAATTAAAATACAATAAAACCTTTTTCACTGTTAAATCCAGTTATAAGATTTGTCAAAATCACACATGCGTTGCGCAAAGTGAAGTCGGGATTAGAATCATTGTACGAACCCAACGAAGCGTCGATAACATATTCCTTTTAATAGAAAAATATTTAAAGGCTGCCTAGTGTCTACCGAAACATTGTCTTTGTTTCTTAAATTTACTTTTTCACAAATATTGATAATAATTGTTCATGATTTTCAAAGTTCTTTCAAATTTTTCAGTCTTGTGAAAATCTTTTGCACTATAGACGAATATGTAAATATATCACGTGCAAATGGTTGTATGTCTCTTACATTTAAGGAAAAGAATCACAGCAACCTTTTTGGACGTCCCACTGGGCTCGGATCTCCCGTCAATAGTAGGGTCAGACCGTTCACAACGCTGGCCAAGATTTTCAAGGGAGTGCTTTACCTCAGGGCTACCACTACCCTTCGCACGAATATATAAGCACAATATGTAGTTATCGTTCATTTGAAGGGTAACGGCCTGTCCGCACTGCGAAATTTCACCGCGCGAATTTTATTCTCGCGATTTATTTTCCGCGATCACCTGCATCGAACTGAGAGAAATCGCGCAAAATTTTATTCTCAGTGCGGATACTTCTATAAGATTCCATGTGTTACAGAATTGCGGAAAATAAACCGCGCGGTGAAATTTCGCAGTGCGGACAGGCCGTTAATGTTCCCATACTTTTTAAGTATTTGAAATTTTTATGACATTCCTTATAAACTTATTCTGATCGCGGCAAATGAATCGCGAGAGTAAAATTCGCGCGGCGAAATTTCGCAGTGCGGACAGGCCGTAAGATTTTGCCCCGTGTTATAGAATGCAATATTATATATTTTTTTTGATTTTGTACATTCCTTGTTTTGCCCCTGTACCCTTCATTTTAGGACAAGGTTTAAGCACATAGTGAACCATATTTCATAGTTCATCAATCTACATGCCAAATTGTCGACACTAGTTAATTTCACAGAACGTCCGAGTGCAGTCTTGCATATAATATTGATGTTCATGTTAACACATTTACCCATGATTAAATATCCCGTTACAGTATTTAAGTTAAACAAGATTAATATTAATTATTATTACTATCACGAAATAAAGTTTAAAAGTAGAGTTTATTTAAAGGTATAAATTAGATATTATTATTCTTTTTTAACCCCCGACGCAAAAATGACGGGGTGTTATAAGTTTGGAGCGTCCGTGTGTATGTCTGTGGCATCGTAGCGTCCGAACGGATGAACCGATTTAGATTTTTGTTTTTTTTTTGTTTGTAAGATGATGAAGTCGAGAGTGTTAAATTTTCAATTTTGATTTACAGACATTTCATTCATTTCGAATGCGTCTTGAGCTACGTTTTAAATAGATTTAAATAGTTAACGTTTACTACGTAAATTACTTTTTTGTATTTTTTTTGATGTTTAAATTAATGAATGAATTTATATCCCACAAACCAAAGATCACATAAATTGGTCCAGCCAGTCTATATATTTAGTAGTTCAATAGAGGCTATTGAAATAATCTTTAGTTTTTATTTGTCACAGAATTTGACGAGACTTTCACTGGCAATAGAATCCGGGATGACTCAAAAAATTAAAAAGTACCGAGAAAGCATATAAGTACATACTATTTTATTATAAATAAATAAATATGAATCAATTGGAGAACTAAGATAACCATTTATTCAAGCCACCGTTACGCGAAAATAAGAGTAATTTGCACACCGCAAATCGGCCTTATTATGTTAAAGTACCACGTATTGTCTCGAGGAAGTGGTCGTCTTTCACTTTTTTGTTGCAGTCACTATCATCTGGTGCAGTGATTACTATTTATCCGTCTACTAAAATAGATGTACTCTGAAATTTCCACAAGATAATATTTACTATGATAAAGTGACAGTTATTTTACTCTTATTATTATTTTACTAGAGACTCACCCTCGCTTCGCTCGGGTTCGCCCCGTACGTGTAGGTACGTGTTGTATATATTTACTTCGCACGTTTGAATTGCACGCACCATGGCAACGGTCATAACATGATACGTCAAACGCCGTTAATTGTATAATGTTGTTTTAAATTTCCTAACCTTTTTCGATATAGTATGTTATCCTTAGGAGATAGACATATGCCATCGCGGACTTTTTTGTAGACCTATATAAGATACACAATTCCACCATACATCATTTAGTTATAATATCTCAAAAGGTTTAGTCGGCGTTTTCGTTGAAAGCTCCCAGACGGCTTATATTTTTCCGACACCTCCAACAGATATCATTATATTTTAACCAATTTATACAAAAACTTGACAAATTATATATTAAAGCTTTCCTGGAGAACCATCCTATCCATTAGTCAAAACTGCATGAAAGTCGGTGCAGTAGATTTTGAGTTTATCGCGAACAGACATAAAGACAGACAGGCAGACGCGGCGGAGGACTTTGTTTTATAATATGTATCTTAATATTATTTTTGAAAAAAAAAAACATATGGGATTTAGTTTGTTTATATTTAAAGTATAATCTATTCATTATGATATATACCCACAGACATACATTTTGCATGGTCAGTTAAGCTTTAACAAATACATGATTTTGACCAAGTTTATGGGAGTCCTTAACATATTTAATAATCTCAAATTTGATAGTGAAAGTACTTGTACTTGTAAAAGAATTTCATTACCGATATAATAGTTTTATCATTAAGTAGTAATAAATATAAATCGATAACGTCTGCTGCAGACAGCAGACTGCTGCAGACTACACATTTCTTTCGAAACATTGACATATTTTCTAAAATTCTCCTCCACTGTAAGACAAGTGGTAATCATGTTGGAAATCGATTCCCAGTTAAAAGTAGGTATTTTTTTTATGGGACAAGGGGGGCAAACGGGCAGGAGGCTCACCTGATGGTTAGTGATCACCTCCGCCCATGGACATCTGCAACACCACAGGGCTTGCAGATGCGTTGCCGGCCTTTCAGGAAAGGGAGGGAGGGAGGAGGGAGAAGGACGGGAGTAGGGATGGGGAGTGGGCCTCCCGGATTCTCACTTACCGGACGAAACGCGATAGCATAGCTGCCACTTCACGCCGGTCTTCTGTGAGAGAGTGGTACTATACGGGGCGTGCCGGCCCATTCGGCTGCTACCCGAAGGTAACAAGCATGGCACTACCACTTGAAAATAGTAGTAGTAGGTAGTAAAGTTCCATTAAAATCGATTCAGAAGTTTCAGGGAAAAGCTCGTGCACAGATAGAT
This sequence comes from Boloria euphrosyne, assembly GCA_951802675.2. Classification (NCBI taxonomy): domain Eukaryota; kingdom Metazoa; phylum Arthropoda; class Insecta; order Lepidoptera; family Nymphalidae; genus Boloria; species Boloria euphrosyne. The sequence continues at coordinate 3,082,913 of OX637879.1, read as the reverse complement.
AGCTTATTTTAATTAGTATCTAGATTATAATATAAATCATTAAGACAAGACTTCAAAACGATGTCTAAAGCCAAAGAACAATTACGTCATTCTTTTTCGTACAAAGTTAAATTCGATTCCGAGACACTAAAGCTGTATATTCTAGTATGACTAGACTTTTTAATTTCTCTTATTGGTAATCTAGAAATTTTAATAGCATTAGTAAAATTTATTGATCCCATTTGCGAGTTTATGTACTGGATAGGTAATATATATTTTTTATCTTTATGTCTGGCGGTTTAATGATAAACATTAAGTGGAGTGATTTTAAGAGACTTTTTAAATACGTATAATAGTATGTACTTTAAAAGGCGTACATAAAAATGAATATTATACCAAGAAAAATGTTTTTTTTTTATAAATGCGGATAAAGAAATATAATGCGTTGCTGATATGAAATCGAACTGTCTGTCGGTTTGGTCAGGCTAATTCGATTCGGCTGTACCAATTTTGAATAGGCTTTTATTGGCAGATAGTTTTAAAAACCTATGAAATTGTTTAAAAATCCGCTCACTTGGACGGATCAGGGATGCAGTCAATAAAGTGAATCCGATTCCCTAGTGTTACGTACAACTAAAATAGAGAAACAATAATAATATAATAAACAATTCATGCTCTTCATGTGCATTCTAGAATTGAAAATATAAACATATGCATGTAAAAAATTGTTCAACTGGTTTGTTTTCGTGCTAAATTTAAATTTACAGATTGAGTTATATTAAAAAAAACGCTCTAAAAACTAGTCCGGATCACATAAATCATACAAAATAATTAAATTACCCTGCGGCCAAAGTCGGAGTCTGTGACTAGTTTTCAACATAAATTCTAACCTACATAAGCTAAGTATATCCACTCTCTCCTTTTAATTTATACGATAATATAGTGTTCTCGCTAATTAGGAAGAAAATATTTAAATCAGAGCGTGAAAGAGAATTTAATCTTATTTCACTAATTATATCAATTTACAATAATTTTTGCAATACCTTTAAAAATAAGAATATTTATATTTCGATATCACAGTATTTATAATCTTTAAAATAATCTTTGAGCAGTATATTGATTGTACTTACTTCTATAGCATCTGCTGTGATAAAAATGAAAGCTAGAATGAACTTTATTACAAAAAAAAATGTACATACAGACGAATATAAAACCTACTCTTTTTAAAATCGGTTAAATATACCTACAATGCTCTAGATTAGACAGCTCTAGAACTAATGAACGATTGTACGATCATAAATTTTAAGTATGCGATGTTTTATGACATGAAATTAATATTTACCATCTGTCTATGAATAACAATTCGTTCTTTTAAGTTCAAATGTTTTTGAATTTGCTAAACAGTAGTTACTATTGAATTAAATTATATCACTAACTAACAACTTACCCTCGTTTCGTTCGGGTTCGTCCCTAGGTTTAGCGTCAGCGAAGCCACGGGTTGGGCTAATTAAAATTTTCAAAATATTACCTTCTCCTTTCTTGAAGTCAGTTAAAAAGTAGCCTAAGTTACCCACTATAATATTAGCTATCTGCGAGTAAAAGTCCCGTCAAAATTGGTCCAGCCGTTTCAGAGATTAACCGGAACAAACAGACAGACAGACAAAAATTTTAAAAATTGTTTTTTCTTTGTTGTTAATATCGTATATACACTCATATGCATTTAGTAAAAATCTGTTAATTTGAAATTGTGAATATGCTTATATTTGTGCGTGAATGACTAAGTATATACTCGTTAGTTCTTCATTTCGGATAGTAATTAAATTACAATAAGTAATGAAAAGTATAAGTATCTGGGTTCTATTCTAGACCACGGCTGGTGCAACCCAGTCGAAACCACGGGAGTAAATTATTTATTTATACCATTAAAAAACGCGTTAAGTCCTGTTGTACGTTATACATAGATAGTTTTGAAACGCGAAAGCTTAAAAAGTTATATTATTTTTGTTTGTTTCACAGGGCGCGTTGCAGACAGTACAAGAGCGGTGATGCGCCGCGAGCGCGCGCGTTCGACACATGCATGCCGCCCGCGCACCCGGTGAGTGATCCATACCTTTTAGAGCAAGAGCCCAAGACGGCCAGACCTTCGTTATTTTATAAAAGCTGAAAGTCTCTCTGTATATGTCCCCTACATAGGTAAGAACGACCAGCGACTATAGAGTTTGGGTTGTGGTTACTTGGGCAGGTAACAGGTAGTAAAGGTGTATAAAATAATACCTAAAATTTGTTAAAGTATAAAGCTCAATTTTTATATTTTACCTTTAGAAATCTCGTCTTCTATTGCCGGACACATATGATAGTTGCTACCCCCTGCCAGACACCCCTCAACTTTAATAAATTATATGTAATTATACTTTCGTAATAGTATAATGGCTCAATTTTATATGTTACTTGGGGACCCTTATAAAGATGTTACCTCAATAGACGGACAGTTTTAATAGTTTTTCCATCTTGCCAGACACATTGAAAGTCTAGCACGGGGGTGATACACCGCCCACTTCCCAACTCCGGGCTGTAAGTGTAACTGAGGCTTACTAAACAGAAATATTCAATAACTAAACTAAGACCGACCCGGGACTCGAACCCAGGACCTCTTGATGTAGGACTGTACATGTTAGCCACTACACCACCTATTTATGAAAACAATCTGTACATAAGGTGATTATGGAGTGGCTAAAAAGAGCTATAATATCTACAAAAACCCACAGAAACTCGTCCTCGTTCCTCGTAGGATCATTTAATAAATTACGAAGACCAAGAGATTGATCTCATGATCTACGGGGAATTTTGTCATACCTACTAACTACATTAATATACATGTGAGGTTAAACCTGTTAGGTAAAACAAACAGTTAATTCCCAATAACTTATATCGTTAGAAATCATATTAGCATTAATTATGATATGTTATTAAAATTAATGAATAAAAAATGTAAATATTTTTATAATATTAAGAATAAAAAATTACTACTATTACAGTAGTCGTTTTTCTTCACTATAAAGTAGTGTCGCAAATGGTTGAGTTGTATATTTCTGAGACAAAAGTTTCAAGTTTGATTCCTTGCTCGGGTTTTTATTTAGTTATCCAATCCTCTGAACCAATGCAAGAGAAACTGGTTAAGAGACAATCGAAGAAGCCAAATATAAATAAATCAATGGTAAAAAGGCTAAAATGAAACACACTTTCACTAACTAAATGTTAAAATGAATATGCAAATGCTTGCAATCTCTGACCTGGAAGCCCAACAGCAGTGTTTAATCGCTACAAATGATAAATTGTATTTGTTCTTCTCTTAACTTCGGATTTTTCATCACAATAACTCAGTTTTACGCGTTGATTGTTTTTTATTTTATAAGAGGCATTGAAGATTCCGGATGAAAGCGGATCTTGTTATATAAGTAAATCGAGGGGATATTGAGCCAAGTATCATCGTTTTATCATTTTAAAGTATAAAATAATAGAGTGTGTATAAAAAAATAATAATACATTTTCTGATTTAACATTACTTTAGTAGATTTTTTTTATAGCTGACTAGCATTTCCTGCGGCTCCGCCCGCGTTTTAAAGATCGGAAACTAAATTCTTAGATTTCACATACCGTGTGATGTTTTCCAGCCGGTTTCCAACGGTCACTTGAGATTTCTCAGAAATTAGATATATTCCAGCAGTAAAAACTATTTTATATTCTGAATAATGAGCTATCATCATACCAAATCTCATCAAAACTGTCCAGTGGTTTTCTTGTAATGCGGTCACATACAGACAAAAATTCTAAAAGCTATAGATTCGGCCTCTGTATCGATAATAATGTCTATTTCAATACGAATTTCTAAAAATTATTCAATGTATAGATTTGTCAAAGTTAGAATTTTATTATATGTAGAGATTGCTACGCTCGGGTTCATCTCTACATAACTTAGTGTACATTTCTCAGAGATGAGTTATTTTTCGCAGTAAAATGTATTCTTTTTGTGGACCCAGGTATTATTATACCAAATTTCATCAAAATGTGTACAGTTTTTTGTAGTGATGTCATCACAGACAGGCAGGCAGAATGGCAGACAAAAATTCTAAAATCTATAGATTCGGGCTTAGTTATTAACTACATTTTCAATATCTAAAAGAATAAATATTTGATGTACAAATTCGGCTCAGTTAGTTTCTCAATTATTATATTATGTGTTACTAAAGCTATTCGTGTCACAGTGTTTGTTATCCAACTCCTCCGAAACGGGTTGACCGTTTTTTATGAATTTTTTTGTGTACTTATTTGGTAGGTCTGAGAATAGGTCGTAGGCTATTTTTTATTCTTCTAGGTGATAAGGGTGGCCCTCTCCAGATAATTTATTTTTTATTTTTAGATCAGATTTTTATTTTTCACTTTTTTATGATATTGCAACAAAAATGTTTATAATCCTAAATTTTCATCCCTTGGGCGCGGGCAGAGCCGCTGAAATTGCCAGTTATTATATATTATTAGTAGTGTATATTGACTTTGTGGCTGAAAAAACGTGAACAAAGGGTAGATTTTGTAATTTCCTTACGGTTTATTTATAAATCACCGCTAGCTCAGCTAAGAATTTGAGCTAAATTCTTTACGTGGCTGCTTGTGGATTAGCACGTGTAAATTCCTTGGAGTATTCTCCTCGGTAAGATTACGTTAAGATGATTACTTACATGGTTTACGTATTTTAGTAAGAAAATGTATAATTCAAAGATGTAGGGAATATTTGGCTAAATTCATTAATAAACTATTAAGGCCAAGTAGAACTTATATATTTAGTACAATTTCGTATAACAAGACCGCCTTTCTTAGACGAAATAATATAATATTTATTAATTTATACTAATATCCACACACAAATTGATTATAATTTCTAAAAAAAGGCTGTATAAATCACATTAGCATATAAAGGTGTCAAAATTATATGGACAAAGTTTATCCTTTCGGTTTTTGATGCCTTTAAAGAACTCTTGCGTAACATATAGATTGAGAGGAGCTATGCCTATTCTTTTATGTACATTAGAGAATAACTCCCTTAGTAAAGGTCTGTGCAATTCATACATTATATATCAATACTGACTGACTGACTGACTAATTTGGTTGTTCGAACGTTCTAATCGAACCTTGAATCCAACTTTGATATATAATATATACTTTGTCAAATTAAGTTTAATTTCTTAAAGACCTCCCGTCTCATTTAAAGTAGTCTTGTATTATGAAGCCAGCAATATACAAGCACCTAATTATCGTGAGCGTTTAAATTATAAAATCGTTTATGTCCATTAGAGAATAACTCCTATAATAACGGTCTGTGCGATTTATAGCGTTCTTCTAATTATTAAGCTGGTTATTACTGCCGGTAGTCGGTGGCACATGATCTTTGAAATAACATGCTTGCCTCACTGTTGTTTATGAAGGAAAGTAATATTTGTGCATTTGCTATGGGCGCCAGCCTTATTTTTTTACATTTACAATATAAATACCATTTTGTATTGATTTAATCCGTCTCGAGTTTTTAGTTGTATAGCATACTAGCGATTCACTCTCGCTTCGCTTGGGTTCGTCCCTAGTTTTAGCGTGAGCGAAGCCGCGGGTTCCGCTAGTTAAAATAAAATCTAAAATAAAAGTAGCCTAAGTTACTCCTTATAACATTAGCTATCTGCGTGTGAAATTCCTGTCAGAATCGATCGCGCCCTTTTAGAGATTAGCTGAAACAAACAGACAGACAGACAAACATTTTAAAAATTGATTTTTTGATGTTAGTACAGTGTAAATAAATAGGTTGTAATTAAAATATTAATTTATTATCTAGTTTTATACAGACTGTATTTATAACGTTAATTATAAATGAGGTAGTTGCATCGAATTCATTAATTTTAAATATGACTCTCAGCGGAAATGTTTCATACGTTTAAGACTGCTTTTAATAAAAATGAATATTTATGTACACTGATATTGTAATTAATACGATGCTAATGAGTTTGTATTTACGTATGTTAATATGGTAGGAATTACTTCTTTAACTAGAAAAAATCTCATTATAATAATCTTCTTAATTTTTCTTAATTCTTCTTCTAATCTTCTTAATTCTTCTATTCTTAACAGTCTTGACATATTATTTTGATATTTTATTTTGTTATCAGGTCATTTACTGTTTTGCTAAGAGAAAGTGATATATAGGTATTAGTTAAACTACTCTTCCCCTTCAATATTGTTTGCTTTTATTACAAGAAAATACAGCTTTTATATATTAAAATTAATAAATTATTTATATTCTGTGTTAAAATGTAATATATTATTTTAAAACATTGCTTCATATTTAGTTTTATTACACTCTGTATCTGTATATTCTAGTATATATCCATCAGTTTGCGCTATATGTATATAAATAATAAATACAAATTAATTATTGTTTGGGAGATCTTATTGAAATATCGACAAACGCCGAATTTATAGTTATTAGAATTTTTATCTGTCTGTCTGATCGCATCATAAAAAAAAAAACTTGACAGATTTTGGTGAATTTTGGTTTAATGATCGCTGGTTGTTCGGGTCAACATACCTTTAGAATACTTTTACTGCAGGAAAATATCTCATTATACGTGCGAAAAAACCCGAGCAAAGAAAGGGAGAGTCGTTAGTATATAAATACATTGTATGTAGCTAAAAATAGTAATAGTATATTAATGTGTTCACGCACTTTGCGTACCTCCAGGATACAAGGCGATCCGAGCCATTGAATTTGCGATGGGTCATTGAGTGTATCCATTTTTAATATGCTAAGGCTTCGTTCTAACTTCACGGTAGAATAGCTTTGATGTTGTTGATGTAAAATGACCCTTATTTTCATAAAATTAGAGTACGTAAATATCCCATACTGTTTTCTATGCAAGGATCAAAATTACGATATGCAGCTATGCACTTATTGTGAAGTAAATGGATTTTTTGCAATTTGCTACAATATTATATTGCAGAGTTCATTTAGAAATTACTTTGTATAATTTTTTAAAATATTAAGGCTTGTAAACATAACATGTGTTTTTTAATTGATTTTGTACTATATTTTATTCTGAGACTGAAGTTAGTCAATCTGCTGTTCAAACAATAAATAATTTCGTTGAAAAACGTGCAAACCAAACTGTAATGTACTGGAATTATTAAAATTAATAAAATGAAACCAATATTGATAATACTACTAATCGCCCGAGATCCCAGACCCGCCAGACTTTTCATTTTTTCTCATTAGCAAAATGTATGGCATTAAGTAGTATGTATATGTATGGTCTTTGACTATGTGCCTACCCGCTAGTTTCAGCCGACGACGCGACGGCCAATTAAGAGGTACCCGGTGCTAAAGCTTCAGTGCTGATTTTTTCGTATGCTTTAGAGAACATTGTTAAAATATTATAATTAATACGACAAACTTACGATAATATTCATTGAGGATTTCTACTATCTGTCACATACAACCATCCTCCTCCATTAGATCATTTCGACAATATTAAAGTAGGTACATTGAAATTTTCAAATGAATTCGTCATTTAAATTAAAAGTAGATTGAAATCGACTACAACGATTTAATAATTTAGTTTTGTAACAATGCCATTTAAATTATAATATACAAAATCGTATTAATAGTAAAACGAGAGATTTCTTTCTGCGTTCGTCCAAGTCGTTTTACATGAATACGATATGATATATGACCATCGACCATGCTTGACCGAGATTGGCTCGGCATTTTTCGGATATAAAAATAAAAGGTATAACAATTGTGGCCAATGGACGAGAACTAGAAAAATCTAACCTTAAATATCTAGTACGTATTACTTATCTCTTAGTGATAGAAAAAGGGATTCTGCCTGCAGATTATTTATAGGTTAAACACATAAAAAAATGTAAGTGAGCGGAATCAGTATATTAAAAATTTTTTGGTTAAATCTTATTGGAATAGTCGTCATTATCTAAACAGAGGTCGAATCTATAGTTTTTAGAATTTTCATCTATCTGTGACCGCACCAACCAAGATAACCTTGTGATGCGGATTGGACAGATTTCGACGAAATTTGTTATTTATCATTTCTGACAAATTTCAACTAACCGTAAAAAGTTATCGAGGGACAAATCCGAGCGGAACGAGGTTGAGTTCTAAAGGGTTACAAAGGTTCTAAAGTATTATATATATTGATTACGAAGTCAGTCTCATTCTAGGTTATAAGTGGAAAATAAAATTTGTGAATTTTTAACGAACACACTTTAGTGGTAATAAATTTTGTTGCTATAGACCTTATTGTGAAATGATGGTTAGTTAAGTGCAATGGTCGCTTCACGGTTTATTTAAAGTAAATTTTACCACAATGGCGATATTAATGACATCTACTTAAAGCTTGTTATGAAAATATCGTGTTTAAATTTAATGTTGTGTTAGATTTTAATATAAATAACCAAACATTTATTTATATATGTTTAAATGAATGTCTGTATGTGTGAGAGAGAGAGAGAGGGAGGGAGAGAGAGAGAGGGAGAGAGCGAGATGTTAAAATTAAAAAAAAAAATGGTTGCCTGTAAAGTCGGTTTTACGGGCGAAGATTTTACGTGACAACGTCTTTTTCTCGGTAGAATATTTATTGATATGAATATAATTAAATTGCACAATAGGATATAATTATATAATAATTCTCTAGTGCTGCGCGCGGGGCAGACCGATCATAGTTGAGTGGGAGAGAGACGCAAGGCATTCGGCGGGCCTCTCTCTCGTTCGGTGACTCATCGTAACGTTACCGAGCGTTACACTTTTTCATAAGTGACTCCCAGCCGCAACCTAATTTAAGACGTTGTCACGTCAAAAACATACATACACTCTCTCACATAAAAGCCCATGCTTAATAATACCTATCTACGAAACATCGTAGGTACACTTTATGTTTTAGATACAATGTTAAAGATGGATTGTCATATAAAATTTTCTATTTTAGATCATAGGTTGAGCTGGTACTGAGGTTTTAGGTTTCAATATACGATGAGATAGATAAAATCTTTTATAATACAACTAGCGCTTCACCGACACTCTCGCGTACAGTTTCATTATGTATCACAAAATCCTTTATAGAATAGGATATATAATACACATCGCATATATGAGAGATATTTTTCTGCACTTAAAAGTATCCTACATGTTGCTATCATCATATCAAATTTCATCAAAATCTGTGCAAAGGTTTTCTTACATGCAGACAGACAAACCAAAATTATAAGACAATAGATCATGATCCATAGTAATGACTATTTCAATAAGATTTTATTATTTATTATCATTATCAATACATATTATAAAAACCCACGACGGTTAAAAAGTTATTGTAAAAGGATAAAATAATAAAAAAACCCCGGCTTAAAAATAAATGTAATGCGAGATAATAAACGAAAAAAGATTTAATAAGTAGAGGTGATCTCTCGCGGAGTCGGTCATATAATATGTAAACAATAAAGTATCAGTTTTCATAGCATTTCCCTACGTACCTACCTATTTAATTCTCGATTGTAGATGTGGCAATAACATAATATTCAACTACCTATAAACTTAATAAAAAAAAACCAAGAATATCCGTCGGGGGCTTAGTTTTGGAGAAAAGTGGCAACATTGATTTGCACAAATAATGTTTGCTGCAGCGCCCCCTGGTGAGTGATCACCGTAATACCTATCTAAGAACATGCAGCAATCTAACCCGAACCCATAACTGAAAACTGCATCAAAATCGGACTAGTAGTTTTGGAGAAAAATGGCAACATGTATTTGCACACACAAACATCCTCTCACCCCAAACGCATATACCGTCTCCGTTTCGTCGTGGGTAAAAACTAAGTCCTTCGGCGCGTCTGTCTGTCTGCTCGCGATAAACTCAAAAACTACTGCACCGATTTTCAAGTTAAACAGCTTGAAATGGTGAAAACTCACCAATTGATATAATCGTTTGAGAGGAAGGTTTAAGTATATAATTTGTTAAGTTTTGGTATACATTTACTAGCGTAACCCACGGCTTCGCTCATGCTTTCTAGAGACTAGGAAGACGTCAGAACGAAGCAAGGGCGGGTCGCTAGTACAGTAAAATATAATATCTTTCTACCAACATAGTATAATCGAACAAACTGTAAAAAATTTCAACCGTTTCTAGTTATTTTTATAATAACAATAATTTACAGTTTACTTAACTTATATAGCATAGAAAATCGATATTATAAATAACCAGGCCCTCAAAATAGGACGATTTGTGTTTTTATTTTAGTCACTTTTCTGAAATTCTATCGCAATAAATTGAAATCGATTTGTAATGCTACAAGTTTATTTCATGGGGATCAAGTAGATACAACCAGTTGTTAAATTGAACAAATAATGTCTCGGTTAAATAAAACAAAATACGCAATTATCTACAGTATTTAAGTTAAAACGATCTATTTTACTTAAATTTAATTATTTTATTCATTTGATCCATAGTAAATCAAAGCAATTTCTTCTATTTAAAAATGATTTTGTGACGTTATTCTTCACATTAAGGTAGCGTAATATGCATTGATTATATTATGGTTTAAACCTTCTTTAATAAATCGGACTACTACAAGCATTTTATCATCAAATAACAAAAATAGAAAAATGAGAAAAAAATATCTATAAAATTAATCTATTCAAAAAATAAGTTATAAGAGCACAGTTATACGATTTTTTACCAAAGGATGTAGAATACGCATTTATTATGGAAATATATAAGAAAAGATTAATGTACCGCATATATTATATCATAGTTTAAAGTGAAGAAACAGAACAGCACATCACATAACACTTAAACATACATAATTATAAATAATAAAAACAAAAACTGAATTGAAAGAAGAGGGGTCTCTTCTTGTATGAAGTCGGTTAAAAATCCATATATAATTAAAGAAAAGTAATATAATTGAATTTGAATTTGAATTTGAATAAAAATTGTGTAAATCATTCACGTAAATGTACGTATACAGTGTATACTGTTCCTTAATATTCCAATTGATATCAACTCTTAATTTCACCATTGGCTGGTCACGTATTATTATTATAAGTAGTTAAATAGTCTACGAGTCACGATCGCAAACTGTTCTACAGAATTAATTATCTCATTGATTATTCGTAAGAGAACGTTACATAAAGAAATTATAGTAAAAGTGAATTTGGGGAAAACACTTCACTTTTCACTTTCACTTCGCTTGATTAACGCTAATTAGTTGTAGATGAGTCGAAGTGAATGGCTCAGAAAAATATGAACGAATATATTTTTTTCGTTCTTTTGTTAAAATCTGTTTTTTGTGGTCTTGTAAAAAGACTTTGTGAATAATGTAATTACTTTTTGGCAGTTATAATTGACACATCATCTTAAAAAGTTTTTCTTTTCTTTTTCTACCAAATTCCCGAAATAATTATTGTAAAATACTGTGACTGTCAGCCTTATTTGAACATTTTTTTATTGTATTTTATTAAATAATTTTATCCATATCTATACTTAATATAAAATAAAGAGGAAATTTTTTTATTTTTGTATACAGTAACGAATAAACTCAAAAACTACTGCACCGATATTAATGAAATTTGGTACACAGATAGTCTAGAGCTTGAGAAAGGACATAGGCTACTTTTCAAGGCGTAAAAAAGGGTTGAAAAAGAGATGAAAGTTTGTATGGAAATCACGTCATTTTTAAAGCTAGAATCTTGAAACTAATTATTTAGGCTTTTGATTAGATATAAATAAGTAAGACATTCAAAGTTTGTAAAAATTGTATGCTAAAGAGGGTACCTAGGGACGAACGCGAGCGAAGCGAGGATGAGTCGCTAGTATTTAATAAAGTATAATGTATATGTAATACTTTAAATAGTATGTAAGACTGCGTGTGAACGTGTTTTATGAAGGTTATGGGCTATCTCACATCGCACTACCAGTTAGAATCCTAAGGATTAGAACTACCTATGTATGTACCTACCTATAAGTGTATGTATACACAATACTATGCAAGCTAAAACTAGCATAGTATATAATATTAATAAGATTTTTACTTTTTTCTAATAAAAAGTGATATTTAGATCTAAAACATTTGTATTCTCATACGATAAATATGTACATTGTTGATATTCTATTGTAATTGAAATGTTTGTTTTTCTAAAACGTCCGAGTTAAAATCTTCGAGGAGGAAAGTGGAAATCAGATAGTTATAGTAAAGTATGAATCGCAAATCAACAATTGCATATATATTTCTATGCCGCTTATGAGATTCTTGGAAAGCAAATAGGGTCTTTAAGTTTAATGAGCTGTAAAGTAGTCGACCGGAACTAGGTAGAAGACAGAATGTATCTATTAACTTACATAAAGTGAATTGCCATATAATTAATATTGCCATATATTATGTATTTGAAAATGTACATAATTTTTTTTTATTTATTACTATGTTTTAGACCAAATTCTAAAGAAATATCTAAAATCAAAGAATAACAATGCTTACTATCTATATTTAAGAACTTTTAATACTTAGTAGAATATTATAAATAGTACGTACAGCAGTAACGGTTTGTGTTACTAGATTAAAACCAATTAATCTATCGATTAAAAATCTTATTACAAATTGCAATAATCGATATTTGATTTCAATATTAGATAGTAACTGTTTGGTTCCGGGTACTATTGGTTCAAGTGGCAAAGTGTATAAGAATGAAAATCTGTACATTAAATCATTTTAGAAATGTCGTATTAAAGTTATATTTTTTCGTTATAGAGGTTGAAGTTAAACCCATAGATATTACAATTTTGTCTGTCTGTTGCATCAACTGGGTCCGGTCCTACTAACCGGTAAAACGTATCTAGGGGTGAACTCAAGCGAAGCGAGGGTGAGTTGTAGTGGCTAATAAAAGTTATTACAGTCATGTTTGTGATTAGACTCATACATGTATATTTTTTCTCAAATAATGTCTTATATGTATAGATAATATGATTTATACGTAAAGTTTGTAGTGTCCTTTTGTCATTCAAAAACAAAATAACTATTCGTAGGTAGTCCATGACGGGACCTATGACTTAGAATCTACCACCGTATAGGATGTGCATAGAAAAATGTGATAGTACATTTTGTGCTCAAATTTAAAGCTCTTTTTTAAAAGCTTGTGGAATGTTCGAGAAATTTGCAATAAACGCGAAAAGGTTTTCAATAAGAAGAGGAATTCCAATCGATCCATGACCCTGCCAAGGACTTGTATAGCATGGTTGGTATTTTATGTATGAGATAAAAATAAAAATGAATATAAAATAAAAGGTAACTAGTGTAGTTTTTTTAGTGTAGATTTGAAAGGTAGTGCTTCCCATGTGGTCCCATTTTAATATTTTCCAGTTCTGATAATGGCATCCATGAGAAAACCATAAAAGTGTTAAATTTGCATTAAGTATTTGCGCGACAAATGGACGAATAACTCAATATCACGCCAACCGATTTCGATGATTCTTATTTTAATAGAAAGAGTATACTTCAAGGGTAGTTTCATGAGAGTTTGTTAAGGTTCTGATGATGGGATCCATGACAAAGTATCGGAACTCTTCAATTCTTAGGAGAAAATTAACGATGCTCGGCCGAATCTTTTATAGGCTATATGGATATTTGAGTCACGTACCGTAACTGATGATGTAAGGTACAACTCCTCAACGGTTAGCGGTTTAAAGAAATTTTTTTCAATATAATACGGATAGTTGTATACTTTCAGGTTATAAGGTTTACCTCATAATAGAAGGTAAATTTTTATAGTCATTAACACAATACGTATCTACTTTCCGCTAAAAATTTAAAAATAAATTATTTTTAACAAAAAAACAAAAACCGACTTCCAAACTTAATAAATCTAAACTAAAAAGTAGAAAATAATACTTTTAAGGACTTTGTTAATTTTGAAGTCGGTGCCAGTCAAAGCAAAATAACCCTAAATTGATATATATTTGATTAATCTATCAATTTGTAAGCATAATCTGGCTGGCACCGACTCCAAAATTAACAAAGTCCTTAAAAGTATTATTTTCTACTTTTTAGTTTAGATTTATTAAGTTTGGAAGTCGGTTTTTGTTTTTTTGTTAAAAATAATTTATTTTGTAAAATCTTATTGATATAGTCATTATATATTATTGCCTATCCGTGACCGCATCACGAGAAAACGAAAACGAGGGGTCATAAATGGGATTTTTTTACTGCGTAAAATATTACATCTCTGAGAAATCTATACGACATACGTAAGGTACGTAGTAAGCGGAGCGAGGGTGAATCACTAGTTTGCCATAATATTCTAGTGGTAAGATATTCCATTTTCTTAAGTAACTTAAGTTTTTGAATACAAAAGAAACTATGAAAATATTTTTAAATGTGAACACTAAAATTTCGGAAAAAATCCATTAGTTACAACAATCAATAACGGAGTACAGTTACACAATGCGCAGCGAGTTCGCATACAATAAGGTAGATAAGCGAACAAAAATATGCTTTCTACCTCGTTAGTACATCAATTGGGACTTTCATATCATTAATTTTCATTATTTTATTTAAATGCCAAAAGGTTTATTGAATTTGTGATGAATTTTTGTAATAATTTATCTCAGTAATGATCACGTCCAATTAATTCATTTAATGATATAATTAACATGATTAATAGCGTTAAAAGCCTGTATGTAAATTTCGACATTAGCAATAATTTGAAATGATAAAGCCTTCTGTTTTCGGTTGTCTATACTCGTAAATCATAGGTTTATAGGTTCATTTACATGCTCTGCAGCCATAAATAGCTTGTTTTCAACCCTTTTAGCGTCCCTCTGCTGTGCACTGGCCTCCCTCAGTACGAGGGGGACCAGGACATAGTCCACCGCGCTGGCCTAGTGCGTGCTAGCGGACTTCCCATGCCTTTCCAAAACTTGCTAGGTTCTCTCAGACATGCAGGTTTCCTCACGATATTTTCCTTCACCGTAAGACAAGTGGTAATTATGGCAGAAATGGTTCGCACATGGAAATATCAGAGGTGCGAGACCCGGATTTGAACCCGCATCACTCGGTTTATTTTTTTCTAATTGGTTTAATTTTTACCATGGAAAAGTTGTTCTTCAATAACCCTTCTTCACGCATATCTGTCTCGCACATTAATTTTATAATATGAGCCACTTTTTTACTCTTAAATAGACCCTTTTTACTATATTACCATATATCATAAATATCATAAATAGTATGTATGAATAATAAAAAAGTACAATAATTTAAAAAAAGTCTAAGCAGTAAATAACTACACAAGTATTAATTAATAACAAATTATTGTTTTATATTTAAACCGGAACACCTTTTGTGTGCGACTGCCTCTGTCTAAGGCACGAACGAAAGTGAAAACGGCCTTAAAACATATATAAACAGACGTCTGCGGTGTTACAGAACATGAAATGATAAAAATGGTAGTGCCTTAAAGTTTGAAAAACGCGCTTTTAGTTCGACTTAAAGTAGAAAATAAATTGTATTATTATTGTACTTATATAAATACTGTATTCTTATTTATTTTCTTATAGTATTATAGTAGATTTTTGAATTAAATAATTGTTTATACAACGAATAATTTCAATAACTCGGTACTATTTATATTTTAAATACACTATTTTCTGTATTCTAAGGTACTTACTATTTTATCATTTCTTAAAAGAGTGTTATGAACTTGTATATCATTTCTAAGTCTTTTCTGTTCTAAGGTAAAAAAGACGTCTGGTATAGTTGACAAAAACAAATATTGGAAAAATAAAACAAGTGGCATAGAAAGTTGAACGATTCGCTTTTATTTCTTTTAGTTGGTTGGAAAAATTGAATGATAATGACTGCTTGATGAGATAGATTGAGGTCAGTAGACTGTGTGGATATCCCTACTTTGCACTCACTTTGGTTCACTAGACATCGACCCGGACTTTGCTTGTTGTATAGAATGAAGTTTAAGTAAAAAACCTAAAAATATTTATATTTAGTTAACTTAGTAGTAAAGAAATTTTAATCAATAAGTTAAAATAGATGATTCATTTTTTATTACCTATTTTTCAAGTCAGCTTCTATGAAATGTCATCAAGCAAGGTTCTATTACATGAGTCTAGTGTTATCGGCATGACCTATAAAAGTAAGATATGAACTGGTGCTAAGCCCATAGAAGCACGTAAAATAGTTTTACATTTTCAATTTCATTATTTTTTACTTTTGGAATTAAAAGTAAAGTTCCTTTTAATATTACAATAATTTAGACAGTAGGCACGCCTGTAATACAGGTTACTATGAATAACGCTCATCTGATCTAGTTTCGACAACCGATCTTACTGTAAATAGCCTTTTACTTATAATTTTTATACTTGAATTATTTTCATCTTTAAAAACCTTTATAGTGTATCGTGTTTTGGAGCTTTTCTAAGAAAAGTCTATGTAATAAACTTTAGAGGCATGTGCAAAATAATCCCTATAAGGCCTTTCAAATTTTGAATAAAATCATAATTTTCTCTTTTATTGTTCATTATGTCATATTGTTATGGACATCGTAACTTACGACACTTACCGAAAATATACGTCACATGAATTTCAATGAGCCCATTAACGCTGTTACCATTCAAACAAATACTAAATGTTACGAAGTATTTTATGTTATGAATTTTTATGTGGGAAAAAATTTATTTTCATAGCACGGTTGCATTAGTGGATTAATTATTTTCTATTAAACACTGGCTATCGTAATAGGCTTTGCTTACTAATTAGATCAAAAAATACCTTATATCAGTTGATTTAAATAAAATTTAAGTGTCTGCTTTTAGTTTCAAACAGCTTTTCACACAAAAATCAATTTTTAAATTTTTTGTCTGTGTGTCTGTCTATCTGTCTACTTGTTCCGGCTAATATCTGAAACGGCTGGACCAATTTTGACTCGCAGAGTTATTTTATAAGGAGTAACTTAGGCTACTTTTATTTTATTATAATATTATAAAAATATTAATTTATTTTAACTTACGCCTGCGAAGCGGACCGGGTGTGCTAGTTTAACTTAAATTCAGAACGTGCTGTCTAGTGAATTTAAAAAAATATTGCTTAAATCAGCTTAACCTCTTCGAAAATTAGTGAGTACAAATCTAGGTAATTAAAACAAGGTATCTATTATCAAATGCTTGGTTTGCTTAGTAATATAGGTAGTTAGTTAGTTAGTTAGTAATATAGTTAGTAATATAGGTAATTTTGTGAGTTAAAACTGCAAGTGTACTTCATAAAGTAATAATTATATAACCGATATTATATCAAGAGAAAGAACGTAACCTATATATAACCAGTCAGTTTCAGAGGAGAAATTTAAAAATAAAATTTTATGAACTGATAAAGGTGAGAGCGAGCCGCTTGTTAAAAGAAATTATCTACATTAAAATCTATTACTCGTAATTTTAATGATTTATTTATACAAAATATACGTTTTGTTTTTATTTAGCCCCGCGGTAACGCGCTCGCTTGGATAACCGAGTGATGCGGGTTCAAATCCGGGTCTCGCACCTCTGATATTTTCATGTGCGAATCATTTCTAACATGATTACCACTTGCCTTACGGTGATGGAAAACATCGTGAGGAAACATGCATGTCTGAGAAAACCTAGCAAGTTTTCGAAAGACATGTGAAGTCCGCCAACCCGCACTAGGGGGTGAACTATGGCCTGACATTAAAGTGGGACATCAAAAAGGGCTGATACGAATATATATACATACATACTTTTTGTTTATTTATATATAAAAAACTCCCAATAAGTAGTGGCAGTCTATAAGAAACTGCGTTTATGATGGTGACTACTTGCTAAAATGGTAAAAGAAAACTTGCGTTGTGAAGGAACCTAACTAGTTTGTGCGAAAGATGTGTGAAGTACGTTTATCCGCATTTGCCTATCACGGTGTTATCTTCGCACGAGCCTCTCGATACCCAGCAGTAGAACCTTAAAACATTATTATGTATTGTAAAAAATATTATGTGTAATTATAATGTAATTATTATATACTATTAGTACTATTGGCGTACCCTCGTTTAGCTTACTTAGTAACTCCAGATAGTAATCTATCTATGAAATAAATTTCACCCAAACCAGTCAATCCATTTTAACACGAAAAATTAACTAGACATAAACAATGTTTTGCATTAATAATAGTAATTTGCATCCAATACACATAACATAGAAGCAAATCGAAAGTAATTAAAAGTATAGGCGTGCTTCATTAAATTGTAAAGCTTGTGCCTCATTAGTCTTGCAAGCGGTATCGATAGAATTTTAATAAACCACAGTTCTGGTTATGATGGAATATTATCGGGTCCATCTAGATGATATCGGGTGGGAGAACCGGCAACAATGTGACTAGGTACTACTTGTTACTTAAAATCAACTTTCATATAATTTATGGTCCAAAAGAGGTATTGAATTTTACAATATTTTGATAGCGCCCAGCTGTTTATAATTGAAGAAAGTTTCGTTATAAATGAGTAAGTATTATTCATATACAAAATATATATTGTCATCATGTCATATCATCAGCCCTTTTTAACATCCCACTGCTGGGCACGGGCCTCCCTCAGTACGAGGGGGATCAGGCCATAGTCCACCGCGCTGGCCTAGTGCATGTTGGCGGACTTCACATGTCTTACGAAAACTTGCTAGGTTTTCTTAGACATGCAGGTTTCCTCACGATGTTTTCCTTCACCGTAAGACAAGTGGCAATCATGATAGAAATGATTCGCACATGAAAATATCAGAGGTGCGAGACCAGATTTGAACCCGCATCACTCGGTTATAAGAGCAACGCGTTACCGCTGGGCTACCACTGCCTACCAAAATATATATTAAATATATTCAATAAAATGAAGTTGTCTTGCTGGTCTTGTGGCGAGTATATATGAGTTATTTGTAGGTCTTAGGTTCGAGTCCCCGAACGGGCTATATATTGCTTTACTGGTTTTTTCTTCTACATAAATCTAGTATAATGTACATTCGCCTAGGTGTGTTACCCTTTACATATAGACGCCATCTATATCTAAGGAACCCCGTATAACTAATACACAATATGTGCCAGAGAATAGCAATCGAAATAAATATGAAGGTAATTTAAGAAAATGTCAAAATTATTGATAAAATTTTACCTATTTAATATAACAATTTCATATTGCATTTTAAGTTCCATTTGTATTTTTCCGTAAATTTTATAATTACATACATATATGTATATTAATATTCGATAGCATACCAAATTTGGCAGATAGCATGGATTTGTGCTAATCATTTAATTTTTGATTCCGTTAAAATGTACCGTAAGATTTTTACATCCTTAAGTAGAACACGCGGGCAAATTCACACACATTTTAAAGTTTTATTATCGGTTATATGACAAAAAATAAATTTACTTGCATGAAACTCATTTAATTTTTTACAATAATATTTCAAAGATCATGTTTTTGTTCCAATTCCACATAAGAAAACGACGTACTTTTTATATTATTCTATTTTTTTCGTATTGTACAAATTATAGTTTTGTTCTCTATCTATTCAATGCTTGAAAGTCGCCTTTATTATAGATTGAGCAGATTACAATTATTTCAAAGATCAGTTTATTTAAAATTAATTGAATTTAAAGCTTTTAGTAACAAAATAAATAAAGTTTTAGTTTTTGAACCGAGAACTTAAACTCAAAACTTAAGTTAAAAAGTATTTTATTTAAAAGAAAAGCTCTTTGTTCTTTAATAACTAAAGTAAGAGAATAGAATATTATATCTAGGTTATAATGGTAATAATCTAGTTTCATTGTCTGAGAGAATATCGTAGTCGCTCAATTCATTGAATACGAAATATTTGATGGAAACGGAAATATAATTTGAGCTTTGATTTTGGTAGTAATTTGCCTCTCGAATTTATTTATTGAATCATTCAAATGCTATTCGAAATAACAAAATATTGTTCGAATATTTTAATTACTGTCATTTAAATCTATTAATTGACGTCAACAAAGAAAACTAATGTAACCAGGATCTAAACTCACTTTATTCCCTGCCAAATTTATAGTTTATAGCGCAAAAAAGGACTTTTATAAAAAATTGCGAAAGACGTTAAGACCTCCTTAATGCGGCCCTGTTGCAAAATCCATCCTTAGCGGATGTCTACTAACTACAACCTCCCTGCCAAATGTTATCTTTATACGTCAAACAGTTTTTGATGTTTCATTATGAGTGACCTTTTGTATTTATACATTCGTATTATTTATACGTATATACGTATATATTCGTATGATACTAACAATTGCCGCACCGCTCCGCCCGCGTTCTAATCACTATTAAAAATTGCAATTGAAGGGTTATAAGTATTTTTGATGCCAAATCATATAAAAATAAATATTTGGTCTAAAAATAAAAAATAAAAGTCGTGAGAGGACCACCTAGAGGAATAAAAATAGCCTACGACCTATTCTCAGACCTACCAAATATACACAAAAAAAATCATAAAAATCGGTCAATTACTGTCACACGACATTTTTATATATTAGATTTAGATAAATGTACGCAGAATTATGTACATTCCTTAAACGAAACTGTATAATTTAATTACGGTAAATAATTATTTATGTTATTATAGACAGTAGATTTAATTTTTAGCTTTATTGCGCTTAATTCCTGAGAACTGTTTTTCACTTATTTATTAGCAATAATTATTCACTATCATTAACAGTTATGGACTTAGATAACACCTGATAATTGTATGTTTCCTTTAAAATATATTTAACTATATGTATGTGTTTTCTCGCGGCTCCATGTCTTGTAATTTTGTAGAATTATTCCACTATCAGCTCAGTGGTGGTGAAGCTGGTTCGATTCCCGGGTCTTCCACCTCTTATAGATGTACGAATCATTTTCCTACATTATTTCCGTTCGTCTTAAAGTGAAGGATATCGTGAAGAAGATAAGTAGGAGGTATCTTTTTAATATAATGGGATACATTAAAATTTTTCCAGTGGTTGATATTCAATCGTTAATCGTTATACTCGTAATTATTCAAAATTTGAGGAACATGAAAAAAAAATTAATAACACTAAAGCTTGTCAATAGCTTCTAAACATTAACAAATGGAGCAAAAGACTCTGAGTTCGTCTCAATTCATTGCCTACATACATATAGATTATAGAGTTTAATAGCGCATAAAATTATGTAAATACAAGTAATTTAAATATAATATTAAAATGATTTGTCAAACCCTTCATATGAAATAACAGACTAAGTACATATTATTAAATAGATAAATTGCTCTCCCTTTTCAGGGTGCGGATGTAAGGTACGAGTACAATAGGTAAATTTTGGGTTAAATTTTGGTCTGATTGAATTTGGGTCAGCGCATATGTTCACTTACGTATATACAAAGTGGATGTATTGTGTAGCTTATGATATATATTAGGGTGTTTCAAGTTTAAGTGTAAATTAGGGTCGATCCACACTATACTGCCATCAAAGTCCGTTCTCGGTCCGATATCGGTGTGGTAAAGTAATTTTATACAATAACGTTGTGATTTAACTGAAACGTGACTTTAGCTGATTGTGTTAATTTCATTTGCTAAATGAAATTTTGTGTGGATTAGGCCTTATGTAAATATCCTTTCTGCTTTCGTACAATTTTTTCTACCATCGCTTTAATCTAAAACACTGATATTTGAAGAAGTCACTCGAACTATTTAAAAACTGTTTACTTTCCAACTAAAAAGTAACATTGACATTAAAATTTCTTTCCAATTATTCATTCCGCCATCATAGATCGAATGTTAAAATAACAGCTGATATTCAGCAGTAAAAATCAATGCACAATTTGTAAATATATGCTATATATACCGTCAATAGACAAAAAAATATACATATTAATTAATTATTATTGAATCGTTTGAAGTTGATTAAAAGATTGCCTAATTGTATGCAATTAAGCAGGCTTTGAACTATCATAAATGAAATATGTCTGAGATTAGATTAGATTTTATATTTTATATATGGATGACCCAACATGAATGTATAGCAAAAACTTAATTCTAAACGAAAAAAAAACTTTAAACCTAGTTTGCCATACATTTAAAAATAGATATAATATAAATTGCAATCCCTTAAATAATAATTAAAATTGTCAACATAACTCAAATGTGCTTTTCGTGATATTTTTCGTATAAAACATAACCGTATTAGTATTCAAAATCGTGTTCCAGAGATATTTATTGACCAAAGTGCACTAAATCAGAATGTTCCGCAAATATGATATTAATATATGCATTGCTGAAGAATATATAGATACATTTTGAACCGTGTTTATTTAAAGAATACCTAATTCTGCTATCTAAATAACTAAGCTTAGTAAAGTATAAGTAAGTATAGTGAACATTCTACAAATAGGTACCTCTAATGGATACTAAACGGAATATATGAGATTATAATACAAACATGAAACTTAGATTTTTTTATATATTTCATTTATTTTTGTATATATGACTGGTGGTCATGCACATATCATTGCTATAGCTTAATATAAAGATCTATTTAAGTTGAATAGTTCTGAAATAAACCATTTTCATGTAACTTTAAAGTTTACGTGGCGCACGCCAATATTGATGCGATCACACATTTTTTTTCTCTTCAACAATTATCTTCAAAATTCAGTGAATTAAAACAAAACCTTGATGAACTGTATACTTAATCCTTTCTCATTAATCACTACATTTCTAAAACCGTATGAATATCCGTTTAGTAGTTTTTGTGCTTATCGCGAACAGACAGACGCGGCGTGGGACTTCGTTTTATAACACGTTGTGATACGTAAGGAATATATGTATTTTTTTATTTATAATCTAGTAAGAAACCAGAGAGTAGTACATCCGTTAATTGATAAGTTATGTTTCTTGAATTAAAATGTATGGTTTTCCTTGTTTACGAAATTGTGGTTTTTTACTTCTTTGAAAAGGTGACACATGCCATATACATATTAGGTTAAAATAAATGTATCAACTTATTAATGATTTAACTGACTCCGAAGAAAAAAGAAATTCTCATTACGAAATATCATTGTCTGTTGTAACCTGATACTAATATTACTTAATGACTAGTAAAAAATAAGTTCATTAAAAATATTTAAAAACCCGACTTCGTTAGAAATGAATTAAAAAGATGAGATCAAGTTGAGAGGCTTATACAGAACAATATGTTGGCTCAGCTTGCTGTGCCAATGGTCACTGGTTTGAGTCTCGCTGGGGGCATACGTAATGAAAATTCAAAATAGATTTACTAGTAGACAGCATAGCATACAATTATGAATATGTAAAGTCGGTCAAAAATACATCCTACTGAGTCTTAACCAAAAAATTGCTTAATAATATCGTACAGTAATCTTAAGCAAATATATAAAAAGTAAGCTCCACCTTAAGTAGTGTTAGTCAACACATGCTATTAGTCATTACGTTGTTGACCGAATTCTAAAAAGAGATATCTATTTCAATGTGTGTTTGTATCAATGTTTCGCTATATCTCCCAATTGTACTCAATTAACTCTAATTATAAACGGAATTTTTTGCCTATTTTATAATAAATAGTTTATATACTCAGGATGGTATATAAATTTTAAGCCATAATAAAATTCCAAGTGATTTTAAAACTGAAATACGTAACTTATTATTAAAAGATATTACTATGTATCGACTCATTTAAGGACGACTATACGAATTCAATGAGACTTATTATATACTTATATGTAAGTATATATATTTTTATTTATAATATGTTTGGAAGAGCCAACCGCTGTTCTTTGCACTTCACACTTGTCACCTAAAGACAAATGCATGCAAAGCCGCAGTCGCTCGCTAGTCTTATATTTTACCACCCTGATGTAAATTATATTTTTGGCGCAGTTAGTAGTGACTCTATTTTCTGCGCCAGTGGTCGCGCGTTCAAGTCCCGCTGGGGCATTAATTAGTTGAGCATGAATGTTTGTACTCCAGTCATGGGTGTTTATATTTATAATATATATGTATTTAAAATTTATATGTGTAGTATATTAAGTATCTGATATCCGTAACATAAGCCTCGAAGCTTGCCATGGAACTAGATGGCAGTGTTGTTAAAATGTCCTAACATATATATTGACTTATATAATATCTGTCTGAGTATGTTTCGGAATTTCGGAATATTAACATAATATTGTTACTGTCACAGGTTGGTTTCGTAATAATGCAAACGACGCGACGTTACCATTGCATTATGCATTCACGTGAATCACGACTGATTCAATACAAAGTGGGTCAAAGATTAGAAGCTTGCGAGACTTATTTAAATTTTGTAAATTATACGATTTTTTATCAACATCCTAATACAAGAATTTGTTTTATTTAAAATGATAACAGCAATTATAATAAAATTTAATCTACAAAGGTTGAGAACTTATCTCGAAACAAGGTATCTTCCAGTCAACTTATGGCAGTGATTAATCTTCTGTAATAAAAAAGATTTTTCTTATGTTTGTCTTTCAATAAACAATTGATCCGATGTTGATGAAACTCTGGTGGGTTATTTTTATGTCTTGTAAAGGTTTTTAGCGCAAAAAATATTTTTCTTTAGACTTTTGTCTTTTCTTCGTTTTTGAACCACAGGCCAGGTGCGCTCTAGAACGATGCGAAAGTAAGTCGCTTAGTAATGTCAACAGTAAAAAAATACTCACATATAAATACTTAAAGAAATACTTAATACACATAATGTATTATTATAATCTTTAATATATAAAAAGCTTGTGTCACAGTGTTTGTTATCGAACTCCTCCAAAACGGAAGGAGACTAAACTAAGAATAGGTCGTCGGCTATTTTTATTCCTCTCGATGATAAGGGTGGCCCGCTCCAGATATATATTTTTATTTTTGTACCAAATTTTTATTTTTTTATGATATAGCGTCAAAAATTACTTATAACACTAAATTTTCAATTTTTAATAGTAATTAGGGAATAACTAGTTATAAATTATAATAAAATTATTGTGGATAAGCTTGTGTGAGAAAGAACTGAAGTGCAACTTTTTATAGGATAATAAGACGAATACTAGTTACGACTACTTCCTATAATATATTCCTTTATAGAGTCGCATCATAAAAGTGATGGCAGAGTGGAGATGGCTCAATGCAATATCCTGGTTATCATATATTTTGCATTAACTTTCATCTTGTGACGTAAAAAGTAATAAAAACTTTTTAATAAAATTTATCCAATACTGGCATACAGTATTCGATCAAGCCACTATTTCATCATATCGTGCTGCCTTTATGAAAATCTTTGCCCCATTTTACCCATAGAAAGAATCTTCTAACAAAAGAGTGTGCTCATAATACAATTCAATAACATTAAGCGACGCTTTTACTATGTAATGTTACTATACTACAGTCGCTATCGTTAAAATTATAATTATAGTAGTTAAGTGTTTATTGTATAACTACTCTTTTGGGCTTCTAATATAGAATTGTTTTAATATAGAATTGTCTAATATAGAAGAAATGATTCGCATTTTTAATAGATAAATATATTATGTTTTATTATTGTGTTGTAAAATATTTTCGCCAATTTTATACTCAGTTTTATGACTTTTTTGGTTGTGTTTGAACTGTATATATCTATATCTGATTCGTCTAAACTAAAAATGTCTAAATAACAAACTGAAATGCTTAAAATAAATTAAAAAAAATAAAACTCACGTTAAAAGCAAACTAAAAAGATGAGAACAAGTGAAAAACCAGTATAGTGCCCTGCAGTTGGCGACGTACTAGATACATATTTTCTAATATCTACGGTTTTTTACACAAACATATCGTGTAATTTTGAACTCAATACATTGTTATTTGTTACGCAACGCGCTTGCTTGGATAACCCAGTGATGCGAGTTGAAATCCGATCTCGCACCTCTGATATATATTTTCATGTGCGAATCTTTTATATCATGAAAATTTCACTTATATTTCGGTGAAGGAAAACATCGTGAGGTATCCTCCGTGTCTGAGAAAACCTAGCAAGTTTTCGAAAGACATGTGAAGTCCACCAACACGCTCTAGGTTAACATGGCGGACTATGATATTATCCCCCTCGTACTGAGGGTGACCCGTGCCCAGCATTGGGACGTTAAAAAGGGCTGAAGAAGAAGACAATGTTAGCATATCATGTATAGAAAGTAACGATAACGAGGATCGAATTAAGTATTAATGTAGTAAGGAAAAGGTCAAAACTTTAAAGCTTGTTCAAATGTGTGTGGCTCCAAGTGGAACGCTCCCGTAATTGAAATTGGAACAACAATGCGTGTAATCTTACACAAACCCGCTTGTAAAGATTAACCTTTACTATCTCAGACAAATAGTAACGGCAAAGTTTATTTAAATAATTGGTTAAATTTAACTGAACCGTTTGGTATCGTAAATAATGTATTGTTTTCGGTTTTAATTAAAACGTGATTATGCTGTATATATGTGTAATTCAGTATATGTAATGCGTATAGTATATAATAATTTTATGTGTATATTTTCAACATAGCTAGATAGTGTTAGTAGATAGTGAGAATGACCTAAATAAAACGATATACATACACGTAGCCTTATATCTATTTTTTTAATCTTTTATATATGTATATATAATTACCAGATAAACTTCGTAATGCAAAAAATCCAGTTGAGTTCATATAAAATTTTTCCGAATTACTCAATTTCTATGCAAATTTGCCAAATTTTTCTTCTTAAAGTCTTCATTAATTGTATCTAAATCGGTCTAGCCTTTTAAATAGCAAACATTCGTTTTTAAATAGATTATTATATAAGTATTTATGCCATAGATAAAAAAGACTATTGTTGGAATAAAGCAAACTATTCTTTATATAATATGAAAATTAATGAACCATTCAAACCACTTTCTCACTAACTGGAGCTAATCCGTATAGATTATATCTGATAACTTAATAAGGCAAGCCGGTTACTAGCACAATGGACGGACGTTAAATGTGAGAGATTATATATAGCGACACTTTCCTATTTCACACTTAATCCTAATTGATTCTATTGAAATTGGATCGTAATTTTCCCGATCTTATTATAACTGCCATAAAGTACTACTGTGAATTTAGCGTATTTGCAATTATAATGAGATCTCTAGTTAGAAGCTTTTAAAAGTTTTGAAGTGTCTGTCACTTCTAAAGTTTTTAAATATTAAGAAAGTATAGTGAAGCTAGATGAGAGGTTTTACGTCTTTATTTAATATATTTAAGTACCAACCATAACAAATTTTATTATTTTGCTCTTAGATTTGAACCTGCTCCGCTCGGTTCCCAAGCGATCGTTTTAGCACTGGGCTACCACTGAGTGTAAAGGGTTCTAGTCCCGGGTCTTGTACCTTTCATATTTTCATGTACGAATAATTATGAATACGAAATCGTGCATCGTAAAGAAACATGTAAGACTGAGAAAACCTAATACGTTTTAGAAAAACATGTGAAGTGCGCCAACTCGCAAGCGTGGAGTATGACCTGATCGCCCTTGCATTAAAGGAAGAGCCGTCTCTAGCAGTCATTAGATAGCAAAAGCTCAGAAGATTCTTATAACATTATAACAATAACATTTACAAAAATGAAATGGCAACAATTTATGCATACCTTCAAAAATTACATCAATATTTTGTCACATAAATTAATCTTATATCACATTAATATTATAATTATTATATAAAGCTCTTAAAAATTAATGGAAGTTTGACAGCTGATATCTTTATTATAAATAGAGGCCTCGATGGCAAGTTATTACATACTTTGTTGTACAAAATAATCTAATCTAGTCTCAAATGATTAATTCATACGTGGGTTTTTAGCTTTATACGCTTTTAAGGCCGATGTGATGAATATGTAAATATTTAATGACATCTAACCCGTAAAGAGGCTAATCAGTCTCGCTGAGGCTCCGCAGACATTATGGGCTAATGGCGTCGTCAATTATTTATATATGTTTAAGTAATTAAAGTATTTCTTGTTAAGTCGGAATACTGAACTTTGCGTCGCTCGGGCTCGTTGTATCTTGGTACATTTTTTTAAAACGGAAGGTTATCTATTTTCTAAAGTAAAACTTACCTGAGTTACTCCTTATAATATCAGCTATATACCAGCGAAATTCCCATCTGAATCTGTACAGCCGCTTTAGAGATTAGCTGGAACAAACTGACAGACAAACACAGAAATAGACAAAATGATATACTTATTTATATTATTTATTTATGACAGATACACAGACAAAACTTTCTAAAATTGATATCTTGATCTGAATGCTATATATACTTTCATATGCATTCAGTTAAAAACTGTTAATTTGAAATTAAAAACAGATAATTCAATTTTAATTATGTACAGATATATAATATTAAATTATAAATTCAGTCTAATTACACCAAATACGAGTAGGCACGGTGTTCTTCTATTCATTAAAAAAAAAATCATTTTAAAAATCGTAAATCTTTTTTAATTGCATGTAATTGATTCATAAATTTAACTAATTCATTTCTACGGGGAGTCAGTGACAAAGTAAATACTGTATAGTAACAGATTGGCAGCTCGACACGCCGAGCGAAACGCATACATAAATATTTAATACCAGTACTCAGGAAACTGTGCTAAGTAAGATTTACCTACCTGACAAGTGTAGAGTGATTGCATTCAATTAAATTAAGTAGATCACATATATCCATAATTAGCTTTTACCTTAGAGCTTTGTATGCATTACTAAGGTAGGTTACTGACAATTTATATACATACGTACATATTATATTTAAAAGTGAAATATATATTTTTTATTATTTTGATTTATCATAATTCTTACATTTAGGTTTAGAAATGCCAGATAGTATTAGTACGATACCTAAAGGGTTATAAAATTGGTTGGGAGTTTATGTCAAACTCTATTCCAATTAAGCAAGCAAAGTCGCAGGAGAACGTTAGTTGTGTATATTAATATCATATTGTCTATATAATAGAGCGATGTAAATATATCTATGTATAAATTAATCTAAGTCTAAACATCTTCGACCTCTGTCGACCTCTTCTGCTTATTTAATAAATACATGTTGGGACACCATTACAACAGCGCCATCTAGTTCCGCAGTAAGCTACTTAACGTGCTTGTGTTACGGATACCAGACAGTTGATATACTACACATATAAATTTTAAATACATACATATTATAAATATAAACACCTATGACTGGAGTACAAAAATTCGTGATTAGCAAATGAATGCCCCCAGCGGGACTCGAACCCGCGACCGCTGGCGCAGAAAGTAGGGTCACTACCAACTGAGCCAAACCAGTCGTCAATAATATTAATAAAAAGTTTTGAAATATGACATTATAAAAGTTTTTATTTTTATTATAATTTTATTTAGCTGCAATAATATAATATTATATAATGTACTGAAACACCTTCAAGTGTAATACTAGAGATATAATGTCTAAGCATATAAAGAAAGTTCTTTGTCTGGCAGAGTATTATGCTGTCGATCTTCTTCTTACCTGCACGTCGATTTTGTTAGACACTTGTCGGTAGAACTATTTGTGAGTTGTCAGTTATTTATTTACCTCTCGAGATACCGTGTATTGAACTTAAAGTGCTCTTCGGCTGAGGTGTAATATTGTATTTTGTTCTATTATATAACACTATATTGTGTCATTTATTCGTAATTTTTAAAGAAATATTTTTACAAAATATAAAATATTTTTGTTTTTTGCATTTTTGCATAGACTATAATATACATATCTATTTTTACTGAACGTTGAAACGTACCAACAGACAAATCCGAGCGAAGCGAAGGTCGCTAATTATGTTTTATTTTTAGTCTATGAGAACCTAAATGCCTATAATTTTTTGTTGTCTTCGTACGCTAATATTTAGTTACTATGAGTAAAAACGTAACTATTTTAATATTTATGTGAATAAAACAAGTAAAAATATCTACTCTATATTTTACAACTGATATTTTTTTGATAGTTCATTTTAATAATGATTATATTTGAATTTCTGTACATATTGAATTTCACAAAGGTATGTAAATTGTTCTCGCGAATCTAAGAGATGCTGTTGCAAATTCTAAACATGTGTAAATTTTAGAAATTTCGTCGGAATTCTGTATTCAAAGCTGTAACAAAGCGATGTTCTTAGAGTTTCTTGACTTCACTGACTTAATGCGAGATAGTAGCAGTCTGATATTTTTAAGTGAAAATTTCAGTACTTTTCTTGAAATGCAAATGTAAGCTCTTCGTTTGTTGTGCTATGAGCTCTTTATCTTATTATTTTAATGTACATGCCTCATATTTATATATTCTATGATAAAAAGAAGACATTGATAGTCCAGTGGTAACGCGCTCGCTTTGATAACTGAGTGATGCGGATTCAAATCCGAGTCTAACACCTCTTACATTTGTATTTGCGAATCAATTTTAACATGGTTACAAAGGTATTTGCAAGGAAAATATTGCGAGGAAACCTGCATGTCTGAGAGAACCTAGCAAGTTTTCGAAAAACATGTGAAGTCCGCCAACACGCATTTGGCCAGCGCGGTGGACTATGGCCGGACCCCCCTCGTATTTAAGAGTGGCCCGCGCCCAGCAGTGGGACGTTAAGAAGGGCTGAATGATAAATACATATAAAATTTAATCTTTCTACACATCATTTTCTTATCAAATTAACAAACAATGGATTACATAAGATAAACTGTATTAAATAACGTTTACATACAATCAAGCATACTCTGTTTTATCTCGTGCAAAGCCAGTATAACACCTAGATATCGAAGACAAAGCTGTCAGTAGGCGACAGGGGAAGTAAGCAAATGTGCCGTGCGGCCGCCACTGAGATAGTGGTGGGATACATACGGCTCACAGGGAACAGTGAAGTACTTAAAATAATCTATATATTTGGTATTTTCGCGGAATTATTTTGATTTTTTGTTTTCAACTACGATGCTTTACAGTATAAACAATTATGGTCTTGGAAGGAAGTACAATCAAAATGACATAACGATTTCAAAAAGTATAAAAAAATGGTACCAAAAGTTTAAATAAATTTGTGAAAAGATTTTTATAGAAAGAGCTTTTAGAAAATATAATATATTCCCTTGAACTTCAGAATTTGATTAACTTTGTAAACAGACAGTGTTTTTTTTATTTCATTTTCTAAGTTAGAATTAATACAATAATTCGAAACGATCAGTGAGAGATCAAGTGCGAGATCGAACTTAAATTATTATTAAAAATGCGAGAATGTGGCAACGTTAACTTCTCACATCCAAGTACTTACTGAAATTATTTCGACAGAAAGATATAATAAAAATGGATTGACCTAGGATTTAAACTAAGGACCTCCGAGTTGTACATTTAGACCAATAATCCCTATACACTCGTAAGTAAACACTAAATATCCTTTAAGTGAGTATTAATAATATAATTTCGTACTACAGTGTGTCATAAGCGTCGGCGTCATCTGACGAGTAGAGTATCTGATAAGGTACGCTGCGAGGTTAGTGTGCTTGGTGGCCGATGAATATCTCTGTTTCATGGTTTAAGTGCCAAATGACTTGTTTTATTTGCCAACTTGCGGCGTTTATAACATCCGTTTGGTTGAAATGGCCTGTGAATTTGTTTGAAATTTGCAAGCTTATTCTGTGTGGTTTAATATTGCTAGTAGCCATATATGCCAAATAAGTACTTATAAAATATTATTTATCTTTTGAACAAAGTTACGATTAGCTGACTTCATAGCTTAGATTGTTAAAATATATTAAATGATGACACGTTTGGCTTAGTGACCCTATATTCTGCGCCAGCGGTCGCGGTTTCGGTCCGGCTGGGGGCATTCATTTGTTGAGCACGAATGTTTGTATGAATTTAAAAAGTTATGTGTAGTATATTAACTATCTGGTATCCGTAACAAGCACATAACGTAGCATAACACGGAGCTACATGGCGCTTTTGTAATAATGTCCCAACATATTAAACTAGACACTTATTTCATACTCAATGGATGAACATTACAAACGACCACTAGACTGTAATAATTCATTATCTTTTAAACTAATGTAGAATATTTTTGAATCTCCGATATATCCTATTGGATCTCTTTATTTCAGTACATTCAAAATTGAAGAAGCAAATAAACACTCTAGTACTCTACCAGCATAAAAGGCTATATTCACTTATTATAGCTGCAATATTAATAAAAAATTAACGGTACAAGTTATACAACTCACATAAACTTAAAAAAATTAAAACTTAAACTTTACTTTCGTCTTTAACGATGAAATATTTTAAGAGTTTTCAAAAACCCGGTCACAGAATGCCGCAAATACTCCGCTAGTAAAGCACTGTGCCGCCAATTTTCAAGTATGTACAAATAAAATAACGTTTTACGACTACTATAATGGATACGAGACTTGTACCGAAGCGGGCGAGTACAGCATTCAATAAGCGAAGCATAATCTATTTTATGTTTACTGCTTACCTTTTATTTACGACCTAAATGTATTTTATCATTAGGTGAATTTTAATTGAAGTGTAGAAATGGCATAATCGTAATGCTACTAACTTATTTATAAACTAGCATTTCCCGCAGCTTCGTCCGCGTCTAAAGACCGGAAGCTAAATTCTTAGATTTCATATACCGTGTGATGTTTTACAGGCGGTTTTTAACAGTTACTTGAGATCTCCTAGAAATGAGATATTTTCCAGCAGTAAAAAGTATTCTATATCCTGACCCGGATTACCAGCTATTATCATACCAAATTTCTTCAAAATTTGTCCAGCGGTTTTCTCGTGATGCGGTGACAGACAGACAGACAGGCAACAATTCTAAAAACTATAGATTTGGCCTCTTGTTCGATAATAATGACTATTTCAATAAGATTTTCCAAAAAAATATTTATTGTACAGATTCCACTTAGAATTTTAATTTACATTTAATAATTATGTATACATATAGATTAGCAAAGACAGTTCTGGACCTGTTTTCCGTTATTTGCCAACCGATTATCCTTTATATTTTGTTATATCAAAAGTCAAAAGTCCTCCAGTGTCCAAATATTTTTTTAAAAACACAAGTATAAAATTATCTTTTAAAATTATATCTTATAAAAATATTATATCTTATAAAATTCCCGCAGCTCCATCCGCATTCTAATCGCTATTAAAAAATAGGGATTGATGGTAGACGGATGAAAATTTTTGCTTATATGCATTTTTGAAGCCATATCATAAAAAAAATATATATATATTTTTTTAGGCTAAAAATAAAAAAAATCTAGAGAGGGCCACCTTTAAGACCTAGGGGAATAAAAAAATCCCTACGACCTATTCTCAGATCTACCAAATATCCACAAAAAATTTCATTTTCATGGGTCAAGCCGTTCCGGAGGAATTCGGTAACTAACACTGTGATACGAGATTTTTATATATAAGATTAAAATTGAACAGTGAGCATAGAACGTTCTAAAACAGCATTATTACATAGGTATACAATATACATAATTTAGTTTACTTTACATCATAAAGCTTATATTATAAAGTAAACGAAATTTTTCTCTAACCATAATCTAAAACACTTTTACTCTTAATGTATACGACTTGATGCAATTTTTACTGCCATTTACTGTTCTTAGTTTAAAAACTGGCTATCTTGACATACAGCACCATATTTTCTTGGGTTGAATGGTTTCTACGAAGGCGTGGGTTCTTTTCAGTTATCTGCGCTTCTATTTCTTCTCGATATTCTCGTATGACGTCTAAATAGATACGGTTTCAAATGGAAAATGGACAAAGGAAAATTTATATACACTATTATAAGAATGTGTCTGTACATACTGAGTAAAAAGTATTTTTTATATTTTTTATAATAACACTAGAGCTCTTAAATATTAATAATAATAAACAAAAAAAAAATCGTTAGACTAACGTTTATACATCTTAGAATATACATTTTTTATAAATTTGAGATTTCTAGAGTGGTAGTGCCATGCTTGTTACCTTCGGGTAGCAGCCGAATGGGCCGGCACGCCCCGAATAGTACCACTCTCTCACAGAAGACCGGCGTGAAGTGGCAGCTATGCTGTCGCGTTTCGTCCGATAAGTGAGAGACCGGGAGGCCCACTCCCCCTCCCTCCTCCCGTCCTTCTCCCTCCTCCCTTCCTCCCTTTCCTGAAAGGCCGGCAACGCATCTGCTAGCCCTGTGGTGTTGCAGATGTCCATGGGCGGCGGTGATCACTTACCATCAGGTGAGCCTCCTGCCCGTTTGCCCCCTTTGTCCCATAAAAAAAACCCTTCTTAGTTTAATTAATTATTTGAGCATAATTTTCTTTGCTGTAATTACTTGTATGTTCTATGACAACTATGTAAATTCTATAGTACTCGTATAAAGGTGGCAAGAATGACTTGATTAGCAGTAAATGTACTTTTGTGCATTGTCTATAAAAATAGTTATTAAAACCGATAAAACATGAATTTTTCATATTCAGATAAGGAGAATATTTTTTTTTAAGGTTAACTTAAATAAACCTTAAAGTTTCATATCAATTTAGAAAAAATCTCAATTAATGGAAATAAAAATAAAAAACTTAAAAAGAAATGAAACCGAAGTTAAGATTTTTAAATCGGAACTTAAACTGGTTTCCAAAACTCAAAGGCAATCAAGCATCGGCTTATCTAATGGGAAGCAGAACCGTAGCTTATATGCACTTCAAATGCCGGAGTATCACTCGCGCGTTGCCACCTGAGATGAAAGGAAGGAGGGGACTAAAGTCAAGGAGCTCTGGTACTTTACATTGATAATGTGAGTATGTACTTAGCTGACCCATATACTAGTAGATGATATAAACATTCTTTACCATATATTCAATGACCTAAGACCTTATAGTACAAAATAATTAGTTAGCATCTGACCGGCATTATGTTTGCCGTTAAACTATCGAAATGATGTATTAATGGATTTAAATATAAAAAAAATAGAGAAGAACCGAAAAAGAGTCGAAAGTTCACAACTGTTTTGAATAGATATTACTAACTCTATATTTTCTTAATATAAGGAAAACTAAATGAAGTACTATAAAATACAACTTCTAATAATCGATTTAGCCTTACTTTTCATGCATTTATTTCGCACCCAATGATATTTGGCAAATGAAACCTTTGAATCTAGAGCGTCCAAATCTGTTTACCGTAGATTTTTTTCCACTCAAGAGCTTAAAGACGACGCTCCTACGAAAATCATATTTTTCTCAATTTTGATACACAACTTTATGACTCTTATTATATACGTTACAAATGCTAATTTGGCTTAAATGAATATTATTTTGGGCGTAGTGTTTCTCGTTATGTGCGATTAATTCATTGAAAATCGATTTGCTATTGGGCGTAATAGAATATCGTTAATTCTTTCTTACTTATACCGTCTTTTGAATAAATCTTCTTTTAAAAGCAATCGATTTTTGCTGAGCTTTTTTATTATTTTTCTTGGAATTGTTATATTTCAAGATAAAGTTAAGTATATAATACGAGCTTGGCCTTAACGAATAACGAATACACATGTATAGTCATATGTTTTGATTGATTACAAACTCGGTAGACCACTTATATCAGAGAGTACAGTAGATCAATTTGCTTGGTTTGTTCTAGCAGTCAAATAACGTTGTATAATGTTATTGACATTGACATCGTAGGCATACCGTTTCGTCAATATTAATAGAAAAACCATGCTGTTTCCGTCTGTTCACAAATACTTGCCATTGTGAAAAATAACTAAGAGAATTTTAAAGTATTAGTTGGAAAATTAAGCCAATGACTTTTTAAATGGCTGATTTAATATTTTTACGAAGTTTTATAAATGTATATATATTCTATTGTCTGCGAAGGAATACGTAACAATAGTGGAAAATATTTTTTTTTTGTATTTAAACCATTTTAGATGAACTACAAATGCGTACGCATATTGCGTATTAATATTACTTAATATTTCAATTG
This sequence comes from Boloria euphrosyne, assembly GCA_951802675.2. Classification (NCBI taxonomy): domain Eukaryota; kingdom Metazoa; phylum Arthropoda; class Insecta; order Lepidoptera; family Nymphalidae; genus Boloria; species Boloria euphrosyne. Next base: position 3,046,753 of record OX637879.1, on the reverse strand, counting down.
CCATTATCCAAAGTACTCAATTAAAAAGAGCACATTGCTTGAGTTTAGTAAAAATAATTTCTGTCACAAATATCAAATAGAGACGGTGTGTTACTCATATCTATTTGGAGTAAGTAATAGTGAAATAAATATATTTATTTTTAACACTACAGCTGAGAAAGTGTAATGGATGATTTATCTCCACACATAAGAGCAGCCGCAGGCGTTAACTAGTGGACAGGTATGAGTTTAAATAGTGAATAGGAGTGAAAGTGACTTATTAAACGGTCTACGTTTCATAGATTTAAATAAGACATTCGTTATATCTGATTAAATCACAATGGACCTACGTGTGTAAAGCTACAGCCGCTACCTAGATTCTATTTTAGCGTGGCCTGTCTGAACATTGTAAGCAAGCTATTTCCATTAAATTAACTCATAAACAGTTATTGTTCTTTAAAATTTTCATAGTTATAATTAAAAAATATACATACAGTTTACCTTAAAATGTATGAGTTATTTTTAAGCCGATAATATACAAACATTACTGCTCGTATAATTGTGACCTATAAATGACGCATATTATATAACTTAATTTGTACTGTGTTGTAAAATGATTATCCGCATAGAAAAATATATAAAATATACTAGCGACTAACCCTCGCTTCGCTCGGGTTCGTCCGTAGGTACCCCCTTTTGTACAAATTTTTACAAACTTTTATTCCCTATTATAACCCTTAACAGCCATTCTTTGGCCTTGAAAAGAAGCCTTTGTCCTGCCTCAGGCTGTAGACTATCTGTGTACCAAATTTCATTTAAATCAGTTCAGTAGTTTTGGCGTGAAAGCACGACATACAGACTGACAGAGTTACATTTGCATTTATAATATTATTAAGGAGTAAGGGTTTTAAAGTTTTTAAGTTCATATGCAATAATGTATATAAATATAACATTTGATTTCATACGAAACTTACGTATTATAACTTCATTTTAAAATACGAAAGAAATAAGGACAAGATACTTTAAATAAATTTAAATTTCGCAATCACAAGTTTATTCAACTGAAAATAGCTATCCATTATTTTATGATTGAACATTTCAAAACTTCGAACGATGTCGTTTCCTTTGACTAAAGTTCTATATCCAAATGGATATTCAGACCAACTTTGATGTAGAATTTCTTAAAGAGTATAATACATTCTGTGATTATAGTAGATATGTGAAGAATATATTAAGATATGTTCCTAAATCAAAAACTTGAAGGAAATAACTTTTAAGAGTGTATTTTTTTTTAATTAGCGCGAGCGAAGCCACGGGTTTCGAAGTTAAAATAAATAAAATTTCTAAAACAAAAATAATCTAAGTTACTCCTTAAACTATTAGCCATCTGCGAGTGAAAGTCCTGTCAAAATCGGCCCAGTTATTTCAGAGATTAGACGGATAAAACAGACAGACACACAAAAATTTTAAAAATTGATTTTTTGATGTTAATTTAAAATTAAAAACTATGAAACGAAGTGACCAGATTTGAAAGAAAAGCAAAATACAATAATTAGCATACTTAATATGCATTGACGCTAAAAAAAGTTACTTCATAGTATACGATTTGAGAAATTGTTAGACGTTTTTTTAAATGTAACTATCTTTTTGTGTTTTTCTTATCTTTTGGTTTTTGACGTTTCAAAAGCTTTAATTGCCAAACAAAAAGAATATAGGTTTATTCAAAGACTTTACTAGTAAATTTAGGTTAAAACTAAATTAGTTTACCATTTTAATATCGAAACACCACATTCTTCAAACTGTTTGCTTAACAAACATCATTAATCACTAAAAAACATGACGATGACGTGACTAACCCACTATTTAAAAGCATGCAATTTAAGTATCGTAGGTACGAGACGTGTGCCAGTTTATAGCTTCCCCGGCGCGAAAACGGTCGGGGTCGCATTTTTATGGATCGTCAGGGCGTACACTTGGATTTCGAGAACGATTTTACGATTTCGACGAAATTTTTGCAAGCCGCAACTTTCTATATAAATAAAATTAAAGTGTCTGTTTTTAATTTCAAATTAACATCTTTTTACTAAATGTATATATACGGTACTTACATCAAAAAGTTAATTTTTAAACTTTTGTCTGTCTATCTAGTTCGGCTAATCTCTAAAACGGCTGGACTGCTTTTGACGGAATTTTCACTTGCGGATAGCTAATGTTATAAGGAATAACTGAGGCTTCTTCTATTTTATTTAAAAAAATATATAAAAACCGTTGAATTTATTTTAACTTTTAAGTGAAGCGGGCCGATTTTGATCGTAAATATGAATCTTTGATAACCATTACTATTTAACTATAAGGCAATATTCATTGTAACAGCGTTTCTAAATTTCACTCGACGATTGATTAATCATTTGTTTAATATTTATCGCCAAGTTCATAACCGTTCAATACTTCGACTTAAATCTATAGCACTTTGTTATTCCACTACATAGGTAGTTGAATAAAATACTTGGTTCTATTGTTTCTTATTTATTAATAAATATAAAATAACAATCTAGCAAGTACATCACTAAAAACATTACTTTTAGAAAAAAATGTGATTGTTTGTAAGAAAATTGAAAAAAAAAGTTGCATTTTTCTACCACTACGTGTAAATTATACAAGAAGCAAGTCTAAGCCGATACGGGTACTACAGATTATATTATTTTCAGTTAAATTGTATTTCTTGCAAAATAGAATACTTTTACTATAGTATTTCATGTGAAAATCGTAGTAGTGTACGAACACAGTATTACCTAAATGATAAATACGACTATTCTTCACATATTTTGTCATACTTTTTGTAATCTCGGGATTCACTATATTTAGGATTAAAGCTTCATTAAAAAGCTCAATAATAAGAAAAAAAACATAGTATGTAAAATAAAAGCATAGCTATTAGCTAGACTGTTGATAAATAGTACCTACTTATGAGGTCGCTGAAGATCTAGTTGTCTTTCATGTTGTCATCCTCTCTATTCATCTTCTATCGTAACGCACAAGGCCCCTCCTTGTAAGCAAATTGTATCGTGTGATTATAATACTTTCTTAGATTTACGCGAATATTCGACATTATAAATGAAACTACCTTTTCGGATTTTGTCGCGGATTTATTTTGATTTTTAGTTCCCGACGTTTCGAATGCTTTACAGCAATCATGGTCACGGGAGAGACTAAGGTATTTGACGTCTCATAGGTTTATATACTTGTTACAGACAGTGCCCACCCACAATTTACAAAAATTTTGAAAATGGCATCAGAGTACCTTATAAAATTTTAATTCTAAACATTTATATTTAAATTTAAATAATTTAAAAATAATTTATAATTATGGCAATATTATTAACTTATTTTTAGCTAGTATTATTATAATTATTATAATTTTTATTTTAATATTAGTTATTCAAAAGTATTATGTAGTGTTGCTATTCTAATAATATGTATATTTTCTTACCTATAAATTGTTTATGCTAAGTTGCATTTTATTATTTAAATTAAGTATTAATTTGATATAAGAAAATTAAGTTAAAATATAAATTGAATTTTGATCATTTTAAAGTATTAAGCAACACTACTGCAAATTAAAAATAATTAAATCAAATCAAATTATGCTTAGATTTGACAGATTCTTTTGAATTATAATTTTTAAAAAAATTGTTTGAATTTAGATTGAAAGAAAGCTACTGCACGGTTCGGAAGGCTGTTTGTGCAGAGAAGAACCGGCAAGAAACTCTACACTTGCTCTTTTTAAAAATATTTTAACAATATTGCAATACATACAATAATTATATATAATATTAAATTTGAGTACTTGTATCAAGATCTACACAGTATGAGCTAACTACATCCGACTGTCTATTATGATTACTTTTATTAATATTAGATTTTATTATATTAATTACAGGATCCCAAGAAGGTGGTAATACCCAGCCGTCCTCTCTATTAAAGTTAGGATGTTTTTTAATTTCAATTGCCTCGCGAATCATTCTAGGTCGATAACGAGTCTCTTTCGCGAGTATTTGAGGGTTATCAAAGCGAATATAGTGGCTGGGGCGATCCAGACAATGTTTACAGACAGCGGATGTAGTATTGCGACGGTGCTTCACATCAGCTATGTGTTCTTTGATCCTAGTTCTAATAGATCTCTTTGTTTGTCCGATATAAGAGAGCCCACAGTCACAATCAAGTTTGTATACTCCTGCATCTTGGAGAGGGATATGGCACTTGACTGATGGTAGAAACTGACTGATTTTCTTAGGCGGCTTGAAATATGTTTTGATAGAAGCACGCTTTAGGATGTAGCCAATCTTGTCAGTGACTCCTCTCACATAGGGCAGAATTGCAGGTACGCGCTCGACTGTGGCTGGTTTCACTCGTTCACTGTGACGAGGGCGCGGCACTTGTAGCTTGTTGTCTTGCAGAACCTGCTTGACATGTTGCAGCTCTCCCGCCAGGTGTTGCTCGTCACAGATCCCGCGAGCTCTCTGAAACAAAGATTTTCCCACGGTAGTTAACTGTGAAGGGTGGTGGTGAGATTCACCATTCAGGTACCTATCAGTATGGGTCTTCTTTCTATACACAGTATGACTCAAGGTGTTATCTGGATTGCGTTTAATTAATACATCTAAGAAAGCTAATGTATTGTCCGATTCTAATTCCATTGTGAATTGTATTTTAGGATTTATGGAATTAAGATGTTCTAGGAATACAGTTATTTTGTCAGTTGGTAATATTGTGAAAGTGTCATCTACGTACCGCTTGTAGAACCGAGGGGTCACAGGTGATGTGTTTAGGGCAGTCTCCTCGAAGTCCTCCATGAAGATGTCGGCGACAACAGGGGAGACTGGCGAACCCATGGCCACTCCATCCACTTGCTTGTAGAATTCATCATTCCACAGTAGATAACCAGATGTTAGGCAGTGTTTTAAAAGTTCTGTGTATTCAATCGGCATGTTGCAAGCCATAAGTTTCTTAGATATTATTTCAATACAGTCTTCTACTGGTAGGCTGGTAAACAAAGACTGTACATCAAAACTAACCATTGTTTCATTGTCCATGAGTTTTAGATGTTTAACTTCATTGACAAACTGGTAAGAGTCTCTTGTGAACGCACTTGTTTGACCTCTGAGTGGTGAGAGTACTTTTCCTACTAGTTTGGCCAATTTGTAAGTCGGCGAGTCGATTTGGCTCACAATTGGACGTAGGGGGGCGTTCGCCTTATGTATTTTCGGAAGACCATATAGTTTAGGTGGTTTTGCACATGATGGAATAAGGTCTTTGACATCTAGATTTAACTTGTCGGAGTATTTCTTAATCAACTTCTTAGTATCATTTAAAACGGTGGTTGTTGGGTCCGTTTTAACCTTTTTGTAAGTACTTTCATCCGACAACAGTTGTTTAATTTTATCATTATAATCTGATGTATCCATCACTACGGTTGCATTTCCTTTGTCTGCGCGAAGTACAGAGATATCTGACCTGTTGCGTAAGTTCTTCAACGCTAAATACTCCTGTTTATTGAGATTAGGTTTGGGCCTTGTACTACGACGTAACAAAGATGAAACATCTTGACGTATGGCCTCCATATCCTCAGTTTTCATAGTATTTTTGGCCAAGACATCTTCAACAGCGCAAATGATGTTCTCATAAGGGATGCGCGCCGGTGTAACAGCAAAATTTAAACCTTTGTTTAGTACCCGAATAGTAGAATCGTCCAGCGGTTGTTTTGACAGATTGACAACTGCGTGAAGTCCGCACGAGTGTGAGTCTGTGGTAGACGGGCGGACCGTTATAATCTTTGAATTTCTTTGTCTGTTTGATGTTTAATTTTTCAACGAGTTTTTTATATTTTGAAATATGCTTAATTTTGCATTGATTATATTTAGATGTTTCGCGCTTATTTAAAGTGTCAATGCATTCGTTGAAATCATATGGTGTCAACACTGTCTTAACATCGTCGGACGTTTGTTCGATGTCCCGGTCGTTACTGCGTAGCTAAGTATTATGTGAACCAGTACGGACTGGAAATCGCAAACAAGATTCGCCGGTTAGAAGATCTAAAGACAAAGCGTGCAAGATTATTAACATCCCTAACATTCTTGAAGAGATGTCGTGATCATCGTCTCATTCCTACGTGTGTTAAAATATCTACTAAAAAGAACATTCGAGGAAGCGCTAAGATCATAAACCAGGCAAGTTTTAAGTTGTTACGGACAGTGATTCGTCAAAACCGCCGCGATCTACGTCACTATCTATACTATACTATACTATCACTTTAAATAAGCGCGAAACATCTAAATATAATCAATGCAAAATTAAGCATATTTCAAAATATAAAAAACTCGTTGAAAAATTAAACATCAAACAGACAAAGAAATTCAAAGATTATAACGGAACGCGCCCGTCTACCACAGACTCACACTCGTGCGGACTTCACGCAGTTGTCAATCTGTCAAAACAACCGCTGGACGATTCTACTATTCGGGTACTAAACAAAGGTTTAAATTTTGCTGTTACACCGGCGCGCATCCCTTATGAGAACATCATTTGCGCTGTTGAAGATGTCTTGGCCAAAAATACTATGAAAACTGAGGATATGGAGGCCATACGTCAAGATGTTTCATCTTTGTTACGTCGTAGTACAAGGCCCAAACCTAATCTCAATAAACAGGAGTATTTAGCGTTGAAGAACTTACGCAACAGGTCAGATATCTCTGTACTTCGCGCAGACAAAGGAAATGCAACCGTAGTGATGGATACATCAGATTATAATGATAAAATTAAACAACTGTTGTCGGATGAAAGTACTTACAAAAAGGTTAAAACGGACCCAACAACCACCGTTTTAAATGATACTAAGAAGTTGATTAAGAAATACTCCGACAAGTTAAATCTAGATGTCAAAGACCTTATTCCATCATGTGCAAAACCACCTAAACTATATGGTCTTCCGAAAATACATAAGGCGAACGCCCCCCTACGTCCGATTGTGAGCCAAATCGACTCGCCGACTTACAAATTGGCCAAACTAGTAGGAAAAGTACTCTCACCACTCAGAGGTCAAACAAGTGCGTTCACAAGAGACTCTTACCAGTTTGTCAATGAAGTTAAACATCTAAAACTCATGGACAATGAAACAATGGTTAGTTTTGATGTACAGTCTTTGTTTACCAGCCTACCAGTAGAAGACTGTATTGAAATAATATCTAAGAAACTTATGGCTTGCAACATGCCGATTGAATACACAGAACTTTTAAAACACTGCCTAACATCTGGTTATCTACTGTGGAATGATGAATTCTACAAGCAAGTGGATGGAGTGGCCATGGGTTCGCCAGTCTCCCCTGTTGTCGCCGACATCTTCATGGAGGACTTCGAGGAGACTGCCCTAAACACATCACCTGTGACCCCTCGGTTCTACAAGCGGTACGTAGATGACACTTTCACAATATTACCAACTGACAAAATAACTGTATTCCTAGAACATCTTAATTCCATAAATCCTAAAATACAATTCACAATGGAATTAGAATCGGACAATACATTAGCTTTCTTAGATGTATTAATTAAACGCAATCCAGATAACACCTTGAGTCATACTGTGTATAGAAAGAAGACCCATACTGATAGGTACCTGAATGGTGAATCTCACCACCACCCTTCACAGTTAACTACCGTGGGAAAATCTTTGTTTCAGAGAGCTCGCGGGATCTGTGACGAGCAACACCTGGCGGGAGAGCTGCAACATGTCAAGCAGGTTCTGCAAGACAACAAGCTACAAGTGCCGCGCCCTCGTCACAGTGAACGAGTGAAACCAGCCACAGTCGAGCGCGTACCTGCAATTCTGCCCTATGTGAGAGGAGTCACTGACAAGATTGGCTACATCCTAAAGCGTGCTTCTATCAAAACATATTTCAAGCCGCCTAAGAAAATCAGTCAGTTTCTACCATCAGTCAAGTGCCATATCCCTCTCCAAGATGCAGGAGTATACAAACTTGATTGTGACTGTGGGCTCTCTTATATCGGACAAACAAAGAGATCTATTAGAACTAGGATCAAAGAACACATAGCTGATGTGAAGCACCGTCGCAATACTACATCCGCTGTCTGTAAACATTGTCTGGATCGCCCCAGCCACTATATTCGCTTTGATAACCCTCAAATACTCGCGAAAGAGACTCGTTATCGACCTAGAATGATTCGCGAGGCAATTGAAATTAAAAAACATCCTAACTTTAATAGAGAGGACGGCTGGGTATTACCACCTTCTTGGGATCCTGTAATTAATATAATAAAATCTAATATTAATAAAAGTAATCATAATAGACAGTCGGATGTAGTTAGCTCATACTGTGTAGATCTTGATACAAGTACTCAAATTTAATATTATATATAATTATTGTATGTATTGCAATATTGTTAAAATATTTTTAAAAAGAGCAAGTGTAGAGTTTCTTGCCGGTTCTTCTCTGCACAAACAGCCTTCCGAACCGTGCAGTAGCTTTCTTTCAATCTAAATTCAAACAATTTTTTAAAAATTATAATTCAAAAGAATCTGTCAAATCTAAGCATAATTTGATTTGATTTAATTATTTTTAATTTGCAGTAGTGTTGCTTAATACTTTAAAATAATCAAAATTCAATTTATATTTTAACTTAATTTTCTTATATCAAATTAATACTTAATTTAAATAATAAAATGCAACTTAGCATAAACAATTTATAGGTAAAAAAATATACATATTATTAGAATAGCAACACTACATAATACTTTTGAATAACTAATATTAAAATAAAAATTATAATAATTATAATAATACTAGCTAAAAATAAGTTAATAATATTGCCATAATTATAAATTATTTTTAAATTATTTAAATTTAAATATAAATGTTTAGAATTAAAATTTTATAAGGTACTCTGATGCCATTTTCAAAATTTTTGTAAATTGTGGGTGGGCACTGTCTGTAACAAGTATATAAACCTATGAGACGTCAAATACCTTAGTCTCTCCCGTGACCATGATTGCTGTAAAGCATTCGAAACGTCGGGAACTAAAAATCAAAATAAATCCGCGACAAAATCCGAAAAGGTAGTTTCATTTATAACGTGTGATTATATTTTATCATCAGACAGACCTACTGATATCAATTTTACAAAAAAAAAGTATTAGTAAATTCTACGTAACCTCGCCTAATGAAAAGGCTTTAAAATATGTTTTTTTAAATCTCACAGTGCCAGAGATTGATGTATTCTTACAAATAAAAATCATTCTATTTAGCTTCTTATATCAAATAAGATTAGAAACCCTTACTTAATGTTCAGTAAAAATATTAAAGTTTTTACATAATTTTTCGATTTCATTTCATCAGCTAACCATTTTGAAAGCAATAAAAAGTTGATGTTAAATAATGTTTTATGAACCACTTGGATTATATAATTAATTATTAGCTAGAATACATAACTTGCCTGACATGTACATTTCGAGATACGTGTGTCTATATAAAAAAAAATTATTAGTTTTATATATTATTTTAAACTGAGTCTATAATGAACAGTAAATTATTATTGAATTGTGAGGATTTTTATTAAATTTGATATTTCTCGAAGTAACGTAAGAAGATTACACGTAAATAGTACACAGAATTTCTATCTTTACGTCTTGAATGCAGCGAAAGCTTTAGTAGAAGCTTTTAAAGAGCTTATTCCGATAAAACGTAGGATATTTATGTATATTTCTATTTTAATTGAAATAAAAATGAAAATTTAAGCTTTTTACTGACGAGAAATTGACATAATTATTATAGAACTATCGAATTTGTGCCTTGTGAAGTACAATTATTGAGTTTTGGATAAAAAATATTTGCTTTTAAAATCGAACCTGCCTCTGACATAAACGGTTCTTTTAACCAACAAGCAATAGGCGACGCCCTAGATATTGTATAGGACCATTCAAATCTTGACAGGTTTTTATCTGATGGCACAATAAGTTGCATAGGTTAAAATTTTCAATACGCCAGTCACAATGCACCATTTATAACTGGATAACTACTTGAATTCAAAGGATAGAACTTTGAAGTATTAGATCCATATCTACACTTTCCCTATTTGTTGAATGTCTTTATACTTATATATTTACAATTTAGTTTTGATATCGATAAATTATACTATTTTTATATTATTTTGAAGCAGCGACTCACGCTTCGCTCGGGTTAGTATATATGTTTTTTTTTCCTTTATTAAAGTAAAATTCCATTATTTTATATTAAAAAACATGGTCAGTAAATTGTACGTTAGGACAATTGAGTATTTGACAAAATACTGTTACAAATGAGGCTTAGGTTTTTTCATGAATGCTTGGGATCAGAGAAAAATTTTAAAATAGTGTTTTTCTTATGTACAGAATATAATTTTATACGCATTTAGTAAAAGCAGTTATTATGACATTACAAACAGTCAATTCATTTTTTGTCTATATAGATATAGATTAAACTAACGAGAATGTAAGGAAAGCTTGATTTTCTAATGAAATGAATTAGAGCGTAAGAACGCACAAGCGATACGACTGTACGCGCACTTGTGTCATTGTCCATAATTTACACTCATCCATCAATCATATTACATTTATATTTGTTAGTTTGATGTATTTGGAGATTACGGTAAATAATAATAATTATGCCATAATAGTAATTACGTTGAATTCGTCGACATCAACGAAGGAATAATAAAAAAAATATAAAATGAAAAAGAACTGGTTAAACTAAAAAGATTAAAGCAAATGGACAAAGAAACTTAATTTTATGCAGATATTAATATACATCGCGCAGTATGGTTGACCCATTAGTCGTATTTTTAAATTCTTAGAAACATAATCTTTCTTTAAATCATTTTCAAAGCTATTCTACATAAAAATAAAAATTAAACTTATACTAAGTAAATAAGGAAGACTAAAATAACAAAAAGCTCAGTATAAGCTCCAACAATTAAAAGGAAGTAATTTATCAAAATACAACGGTAGCGAAAAATAAGCAAGTACTTGAATGCGGCGGAGTATTACATGAAAAAGTTGCAATGAAAATTCAGTATAAAATACCTCTCGACTCGGTTTTAGTTTAAAACTACCACTTTGTAATGTCGGTGAACTTTTCTCGTTTAGAAATTCTATAGAAACGATTTACGATTTGAGGTTTAAGAAGTTTAAGTACTCATTTTTACAGCCAAGAATATTTGCTTTTGAAACTCCTTTCAATCTTTCTTATTTAGCTAGTTTTTCGCCTTAGCTAGATATTTCACAAAATTAGCAAGAGATTACACACCGCCATTTTCCCTACTCTCTTGATGTTACTAAGAATTTATTGACCGAATTACTCAATAACTGAACTTGGCCCGACTCGGGACTCGAACACAGGACGTCCAGATCTGCTGCCGTATTAGCTAGCTGTTAGACCACTAAAGCTTTTATTTACTATCAAAATCGTTTCACCCAAAACGATAATCAGTATATACTACAAAAGAAACTCTAAATTATCAACATTATCTTATCCCTTAGTTCGTACCTCATAAATCCGCTTTATAGCTTTCTGATGGACTTTTAATTAATTTGCCGCGACAACTTTCTACCACTCGTAATTGGTGCCTTGTTAGCAGTTACATGGACCATATTTTACTGTTAATTACATCTATTTTTTACTTTCACTACGCATATGATATATGAGACAGAAATAGTGTGGATGTTATAGTTCGTATAACTTAGTTGTAGTGACTTGGACTATAAATTTTGTTTCAAATTAACTAGTAATAATAATGGCCCTAGCGCCAGTTACTTTCGAATGGAAATAGTAATGTTATGTAACTTATTTGATGCGTTTACTTTCTTATATGTTGTGAGTTTTAACTGAATCTGTAAAACTATAATTATAAAGTAAATAGATGTGTGCTATGTCTGATTTCTTTGTTCAATTCTTCTAAACCACTTACCGGACTTTGATACAGTTTTTACTAATACGAATTACAGTATATGGAAAGATTTGAGTTTACAAATTGTAAATATTTTGTATAAAATGTCTGACATGTGGAATCTGTGCTTTCTAAAAACTTCTTTTGTACTTTAACTTAACTTTAAAAGATATATATCAAAATAATTTGATGCAATTTTTAGTCCTAAAAAGTCTTTAAGATTAGAGAGATTAACAGTAACTATTTTTATTCACTTAAAACGTAAAGCGCGACTAAGCGGAACGACGGTAAGTTACTACTTATAATTGCTATATCACTAACGCAGAACATCTACGAGTAACAACGGGTGGTCTTATTAAATCTTCTGCTAGTAAAGAAAATTCATAACATTTAATATTCAAATGGTAGCGAGAATTTGCGTGAAACTGATAAAAGTTATGTTCTGACCGATTTCGGTTACGGCGGACAATCACGTTGAGACTAGCCCTATGCGCAAGAGATTATAGTGTACAATTAGTATATAGTAGATTTATAAAATCACACTCAATAAGTAAACTTGGCACAACCCGGGACTTGAACCGAGAACCTCCTGATGTGCAGCCGGATATGCTAAACTCTACGCCATCATACGCAGTGTAAACTGATACTGTACTACAATTAACTCATTTCGCTTTCTAGAGATAAAAATCGCATAAACTGTTCACTGCTTTCAAGTTTTAAGATAAAAGTTCTAAGCACGTGTGGTGTAAGAAGAGACGTTTCGTTAACTGATTTTAAAGTATAAATATATACTTAGGTAGCATTATCATTTAAAATAATTCTCAGTAAAGTAATGTAAAAATATTTATTAATTCAAACTTTTGTTGTAATTGTAAAATAATTATAAGCTTAGTTATTGAAAGCTCGCCGTTCGTTTTCGTCTTGAAAAGTACTCCATAGATTCCTTTGAAATCGTTTATATTTTAAATAATATAAAATTCATGTTAGGAGTTTTATTAACACTATTTTAAGTTTATATAATATGTACAAAACATAAAAAAGAAATACTCTTTTATATCATAATATCATAGCTACTTTGACACAGTTTAAAGCTTCGTAAAAGCTTCTTTCAAAGATAGAAAATGTCATATGAAAAAGTTCGTTCCACTTTGGCTTCCATTGCCATACATAGAAAGCTAACTTTGTAATCTACTCGTACTTATGTAAGTTTCAAAGTATTTGTCAAGTCTGAGTAGGTAGCTGAATTTCGACTTTTGTTTCTTGTAAGAAAACTTTGATGCGACTTCTCTACGCTATAATATTGTTTGGTCTTCTGAAGCAAGATGATTCTAAAATTAATGCATAAATATCGCTTTACTTGAGTTAAAAGAGTGTCAGTTGAGTTCAATATTTACTTAAATTGTTTTTAAAAAAATGACGCTGTATAAGTGTGTATTTTAAGGATAACTTTAGCAGTTATGTTGAACGATACCTAAAAAAAGCAATCGTTATTATAGTAATTAGATAAAATTTTAACTGAATAATCGATGCTTCATTACGATAATTATTTCTATGTTTATAAAGTCTGTTAAAATTATTTGTAACAACATTCATATTTTTGTTAGAGTCGCTGGTACTGCATTACGTTTAAAGCATTTAACTTAACATGATTGGTGAAGCTATTCCTATACATAGATTGGGCGTGCCCGATACTCGATGCTCGAGACTGTTGCACGTAATTTACTACTCACCTATTATTTTATATTTAAATGTCTAAAGAGAGCAATGTAGTTTTTAGGAATTATCGATATTACAATCGCTACTACCTTCGTGTACGATAACTGGGTATGTTTATTAACTTTTATATGTATATTTAAGCTACGAAAATGAATAGAAATCTTAATTTTTTTTAACATTATCTTAAAAATTGCGAAAAAACACAATAATTATAATCACAAAGTATTAGCTTTTTTTTTAATAAACAAAACTCTACACAAGACAATCTTACACATTCTAATCAAACTACCAATTGTGCGCGTAAATACAAGTATTATCTATTCCGGTCACACTCAAACTTCAGGAGAATGATAATTTGACACTACTGCTAAAAGGTCAGATGCAAAAGTGACAGCTTTACGTGCTTTCAAAAGCATAGGGAAGAAACTTTCGTAATTTCATATTTTACCTACATTATGTATATTATTGATTGCTAGACATCTAGTTGCGTTAATTTTAACACCTATCACTTTGTGTGAGTATCAGCCAAAATCATTTATCATTTTCAAATATAAATGTTAAAACTATCTATAGTACTGTCTAGTGACTTGCTTGTACGGCCGCAGATCCACGGTCCTGGGTTTGATTGCTGGGTCGAGCAAGCTTTAGTTAAGTCTTTTTATTGGTAAGTCTACGGTAATTTAACCCCGTACCGCGGAGAACATTTAAAACTGTCGATTCGTCTGATCGATGTGAAATATAAATATAACAATACATTCAATCATGTATTTACAAATTCATGCAGAGTATATTTGTCTAAGTCAAGTCTTACCTACATTTGAATATGTCATAGAAATGGAGATATTTCATTACAAAGCAGTTTTGTGAGAACTTACTACGAGTTATTAAGGACAGTGCCTACGCGTCCATAAGTTCATACAGACGTGTATACTACGCTTATTTATTTCAGCTTCTGAATTAAATATAATCGCAGTCTCATTAAGTAGAGACAGTTTAAGTTTTGTTATAGAGAGTATATAACTTTAAGCATATTTAAACAAACTAAAAACGAATTATTATTAACGATATATATTATCTTTAATTTATAACAAACTAAAAACGAATTATTATTAACGATATATATTAACGATATATATTATCTTTCAGGCTGTATACTACTGACCCCTTAGCATCCCTAGATTCTAGTTTTATATAGAATGTACTATTACATTCTATATAAAACTACGTACAGACGTTAGTTATGCGGAGAGAAACTTGTATCTTACAAAATTATTTTACACTAGCAATTCCCGTGGCTTCGCCCGCGTTCTAATTACTATTAAAAAATAGGAATTTTCTTCGCTTCTTATAAGAGCTATTAGCTATACAGTAGGCAATACGATTGCACCAAGCGAAGCGGCGCTGGAAGCAGCGCTTGAATTTTACTCTCACGTTCGTATTTTTTTGACATTTTAGCCAATATATACAAAATAAATTAAAATACTTGAGAAAATATATATTAAAACCTTCCTCGAAACTCTTTCCATTGGCGAAAACAGCATGAAAATTGGTGCAGTTGTTTTTGAGTTTTGCGCGAACAGACAGACAGACTGACGCGACGGAGGACCTTTTTTTATAATATCTATACATATTACATTTAACATGTCTGAGAATCGAAGGGGTTACCTTCACAAAGTGAGCTACACTAATGCAATAAGATATTACATATAAGGACAGACTGAGGTTTTCACTTATACGGCATCTTGTTTTATAGAGCTTATATGACGTGTATTAAAACATTAGAAACGGAGGCAGGTTTCAAACCCATTTTTGCCGTTCCAGTTTTTCAACTTCAATTACTATTCACTTTTCGGATCTCGTATATGAAATTTCTCTATGAGGCAAAATTACAGCTGTTAATTGTATGATATTTGCGACTGCATTTTTACCACTTCATTTTATTGAGGCGAATGCTAACTTTCTAGATAATCTAATGTAATTACTTTTAAGTATTATATTATAGAAGTAAATTCACGTCACTTTTAGTTATTTAAATTTAACTACTTTTGTAGAATAATATGTATATATATTAAAATTTTAATAAAGCTTCATGTTGTAGCTTTAGGTATGCTGGTTGTTTTAGTGCAGAAAATAATTTTCATTATATTTACATAACTTATAAAGATCATAGCATCTTAATTATTCTTAATAGTCTGTCTTTTTAATTTGGGTAAATGAATATTTTTATTTTATGAAATATATGTGATTTATTATACCTTAAAGTCTAAGGAATATTAAAGAATAATGTCAGAACAAAGTTAAAAGAGCACCTTTTAAGAATCTATAAATAGATACTTTATACAAACACAACACTACTATTCTTTTAAAGTAGGTTAATCATTTGACTCGTATAAAATAATACACATTCTCGTAACGAATAGGTGCTACTTGTAGGGCGAGTTTATCACGCACTTGTGTCCACATGAAAGTAACGATCGCTCCGTCAATCATACGAGAAAGCGAGACCACAAATTTTCTTGTCAAAACATTGTGACGAATTGAAAGAAAGTCAAACTATATATATATCATATAGGCTATACTCGTATGCCTAGAACTAGAACTAATCTTCGCTCCGCTTTGGTCCTTTCCATAGGTAGTTTTTACAGTTAGTTTTTTTAATTTTTCAGTAATGTGACATTTCACCGCAGAAAAAAGTATCCTTTCTATTTACCCAAATGACCAACTATTATCATTACCAAATTTAATCAAAATCTGTCTAGTGGTTATAAGATATGATATAAAGTACCAATGAAAATGGTGTACAGTTTCAGTTCTACATGATAAAAATATGTATTTCATATAAATAAAAGTTATCTTAATTGATTTTTTAAGTATAAATTAGCTAGTAAGTTATCAAGATTGCTTTAACTAATGGAACAAGAAGATAAAGTACTGGTTACAGTACCTCACATTGACAGCGGACATGCAGTGTTTTGTTATGCATATTTAAATTATGCAAAACAAGCTTGTGTGGAGCTATAAATAGATATCCATTTATTAAAAATATATTTTATTGCTTCGTTTTTGCTGTTTTCATAGTTTAAACTAGCATTTTCCGCGACTCCGCTCTCTTTCTAAAGTCCGGAAACTAAATTCTTAATTATTTTTCTTAGGTATCGTGTGATTTTTAACCGGTTTGTAACGATTACTTGAGATTTCTAATAAATTTGATATTTTCCAGAAGTAAAAAGTAACCTATATCTTGAAACGGTTAGCCAGCTATCATTACCAAACCTTATCAAAATCTATACAGTGTTTTTTCCCGAGCGGTTACAGACAGACAATTTGTTTGGTTCTCCCAAATATGTAGGCTTACTAACAATGTTTACTTATCAACTTCTTCTTCTCCTGCCTGGCATTAGTTTGTTCTATTTTATTAAAACACTACGAATGGGTGAGGTTTTTTGTAATTATACGTTGTTTAAATTTAATACTTTTTTTGTCATCATCATCATCAGCCCTTTTTAACGTCCCACTGCTGGACACGGGCCTCCCTCGGTAAGAGGGGGATCAGGCCATAGTCCACCGCGCTGGCCCAGTGCGTGTTGGCGGACTTCACATGTCTTACGAAAACATGCTAGGTTTTCTCAAACATGCAGGTTTCCTCACGATGTTTTCCTTCACCGTAAGACAAGTGGTAATCATGATAGAAATGATTCGCACATGAAAATATCAGAGGTGCGAGACCCGGATTTGAACCCGCATCACTCAGTTATACAAGCAACGCGTTACCGCTGGGCTACCACTGCCTTTTTTTTAAATGAGTTAAGAGTTTATTGAGAAAGAAATAAGCGATAGGCCTCTATTCTTATCGTCACGAGTTCACGCATGTTTGCATATACCTACTGTAATTATTATGTACAATGTACATTTATGTTAAATTGCAGCTTAATATTTTAGGGCCATGTGTACTATAATTTACTTTCGAGTGAAACGACTGATAACTGTTTCTGAACACAAATGAAAATAGTCGACTTTCGCTTCAACTGTTAGCTCTTTGGGGCCTAAAAATACGCTTGGATCTAGTAGATGAGATGAAAGACAACGGAAATTTTAATAATAACAATACTCTATTAGTTTATATGAAGGGTACAGGGACAGAACAAGGAATGTCACAAAATTATTTGTTTTTTAATTAACATTGCAATTTATAGTACGTGGCAAAATCTTCATGTTCCCATATTTTTAAATTTTTTTGATTTTATGTCACATTCTTTGTTTGACCCCTGTACCCTTCTTTATCGATATATTATCTAACGCTCAAGTTCCTAGCTAGGTTTTAATTTATTTAGGCAAAACTTTGGTTATTTTTAATAAATAATAGTAGCCTATGACACTCCTAATAATATTAGTTATGTGTCAGTAAGGGTCAAGTCAAAGTAGATTCAGTCGTTTCAAGATTAGTTGGAACAAACTGAAGAACAAACATTATAAATATTGTGTTTTTCTTATAAGTAGGTACCTTATATTATATCATATGAATTTAGTAAAAAGCTTCTAAGAAAGTTAATATTAAATATTTTTCATTTAGCACTGGACTTGTGCCACGTCCATGTATTTTCATAATAGTCGAAATAATTTATGGCATATTATTAAAAATTACACTTTACGATATTTACGCGTGTGTTACATATATAGGCGTGTTAGTAAATAGGCGAGGCTCAAAGCAAGTTATTATTATCAAAGGATACAACTTATGTCCTGACCAAATTTTATCGAAATCTGTTATGCTTAAATTAATTAAAAATAATTTGATCTTTAAGCGTAAAAAGTGACGTGACTTTCACTTTTTTAATATTAGCATAGATGTGTACACGGTCTTATACCGACAGCTATGTAATGAGCGGAACAAATAATATTGAGGACAATGACGGCTAATAAGACCTATAAGTAATGATTCCTGATTCCTGCAGTAAGCAAATACGGTATGTGGTAATAAAGACGTGTATGCCTTCAATTTCTTAAATTACTAGGTACTTGTTAATAAACTGAACTCACAATTAAGTTTATAAGATATTATCTATTATAATTATTTCGTGTATATAACGTAAATAAATCAAAACTGTAATCAAATATTTTTTAGAAAATCTTATCTCTATCTATAGTTTTTTCAATTTTTAGTCTGTCTGTCGCGTCACGAAGAAACCACAGAACATATTTTGATGAAATTTGGTATGATGATAGAGGTTATCCAGGTCAAGAAATAGGATACTTTTTTGTTCTTCGCGCGGAAAAAACCCTATTTTCAGGGAAATCTATATTACCAGTTAAAACATATTTAGGTAAAAACCCGAGCAGAGCAACGGTGAGCCCCTAGTACCTACTGTATAAATTACAACTTATTTGACTATATCAGCATAAAATTAACTTACTTCGTTAATAAACCTTTATTTTAATGAAAATGTGAAAAACGCTGATCGCTTTAGCATTTATTCACGTATCACTGTGATAATTAAATAATGCTAAATAAGTATTCTATAAATATTTGTAAACTATTTTAAAACAATATAATTTGGCTTTGTTTAATTTTATGATACGGTCTATTATTTCTGTTTAAGGTTAGAACAATGCAATTTTAATAGAAAAGCGCATCATTAACTCGTAACTCAACGTATTTTACTTAGGAGGAAGACAAAGTATTAAATTACTATTACATAAGTATACTCTAACATTTCTCGGAAATTATATCGTTAAGTGGTATGCGGTTCATATTACTTGGATGTACTCGAGGGAAACGGGTTTTCATCTACAAAAAGCAAAATGAACGGATTTGATGTCTTTGATATTTGAGAAGTAGTCAATAGGTCGGGCATGATTGATTGATTTCTCAGACTTATAAGAAAAGGTTATCACAGCGTAAACATTTTTTTTATTTATTGTATAGTAGTGATTTAGCGCGAGTGACCCCACGGGTTCCGCTGGGTAAAATAAATGAAATTCCTTAAATAAAAGTAGCTGTAATTACTCCTTATAATATTATCTATCTGCGAATGAAAGTCTCGTCAAAATCGCTTTAGCCTTTTCTCAGATAAGCCGGAACAAACAGACAGGCAGACAAAAATTTTAAAAATTGATTTTTGGATGCTAGTGCCGTATATACTTTCATATGCATTTAGTGAGAAGCAGTTAATTTGAAATTAAAAAAAAGACACTTCAATTTATAGTATTTTGATAGTATCAAATCTTGTAACAAAAGAATCAAGCCTTGTTAAGGAAGTAGCTTTAACTAATGTTTTGTAGGCTAAAAATTTTAGTATTTTTCTTCATATATGCACATAATATTCTTTTCTCAAATCAAAAATATGGTCTATTTTCGACACTTTGGCGAATATTACATTCATTAATTATAGCACAAGTTTAGTAGAAATTTTATAGTTGAAGTCCTTGAAAACTGAAGTGCAAAAGTTACGAGGACTGAAAACAAACTGAACTGAAATTGGTGACTATTGTACGTCGAAGTTCGCTTCAGTAAAGTTTGGCTCGTGCCGTTTATAGTAGGTACCTGTGAGTAATAAGAAGCGCGTTGACCTTTCGGTAGCTTCAGCTTTGAAGCTTTATTACTATCTGAAGTAAATAAAAATATCGGAAACAGCTATAATATTTAAATTACAGTAAATCTACTAACATTGATATTTGTTTTTCTTATAGACAAACAGTCAAATTCTCTCAATTTATAAAATTCAAAAAATTTCTGAAAACGTAAGCAAGACTAATTTAATTAAAGTTTGGGATTTGACGTTTTGAATGCTCTACAACAAATAAGCTTTTAGAAGAGACTATGTTTTTTTGGGAGCTAAACCATAAAAACAATAAAAGTATATGATATATGTAGTCTTATTTATAAATCAAATAATAAAATCTAAAGAAGTATTAGTACACCTAAACTGAAAACTACTGTCAAAACCCATAATCACGAAAGGTAATTTTTAGAAACAAAACAATTTCCTAGGGTTTTGCAGAAATGTCGTTCCCAATCACAGCGGTGAGAAAATAGAGTTTGAAAACTTTTACACAAAGGAAAACGCCATCTTATTTCTGCTAGCAATTGAAAATTTCCTCAGCGGATATTGTGGATAATATTATTTTTCTTAAAATTTCGGTGTCAAAAATAACTACGTAACTTTGTGTTCGCCTTAAACTTAAAATTAGTTTCCGTCAAAGTATATTGTACCTGTCAGGAAAATCTTAATTGCTTCCTACAATTTTGAACCGACTTCAAAATGGGAAGAGGTTCTCAATTCGGTTGTATGGTTTCACTTCAAAATGCCGTTATTTGTGAACCGATTTGGATTATTCTTTTTTGTTTTAATCGCATACTTCTAGACCAATTTAAATTGTAGGTATAAGTGTAGAAAAATAGGCATTATTGAATTTTTACCAAATGATTATTTAAAATACAAAAAGTATTTAACTCACTTTGCGATAGTAGCATTAAAATGTAAAAATAAAAAAAATAAACTTTTTTTTTCGAGTTTCTATTTGTGCTCGAAAATACAAAACGCTAAGAATATGCTTATTAACTTTTTGTTTGTAAATTATTTTTTTCCCTAAAATTAGTAACCTTTACCAATTTCAAATCTGTGCAAATTACGGAAATATGTACCAGCAAAATAGACTTAGATTTACATTACAAAAAACGGAATGAAGATTTATTTTTTCCTAAGAAAAACATTATTTAGATCTAAGCAATTTTCTTGTAGAACCTTAATACCTATGAAAATATTCCACGCAAAAGTATGATAATGTGTAAAAAAACAGTCATAAATATTACAATCAGTAGTATTTTCACCCAGTTTTCGCGTTCCACTTGCGCATAATAAATCCCTTATCAACTACGCGAGTCCGACGTAAACAAGTGCTTTCTAGTTGGTCTTATCGAACTAATAGCCTTAGAACTGGGACAACAAATCTTAACACTTGAATAAGGAATAAATCTCGGATTCGATTGGTTTGCAAAATAAATTTTAGACAAGACAGGCGTGGTTCAGATGGAAGATATATAAATAACTGTAGACCCTTATAACTCAGACGGATTTAGGGCTGTTGGTGACTTTGAAGTCATAAGTTTTACAAAACAACTTTACCGCTCTTAATTTTAAATAACTTTTAAAAAGCTTCATAAGCTTTGGTATCAGAGCCTTATTGAGCTTTTTTATATCTTAGAATAATGACTCTAATATAATTAATTTAACTACAGAATGATCTTTCATTACTTCAGTTCGTAAAACACATACGAAGCAAATTTCAGCTTTATAACTTATAACTAAAAAAGATTCTTTGTTAAATGACTCTGTGATATTAATTGACGTAACGGCAGACAGATGGACGTAATGAAATTATGCGAGTTCCATTTTGAATTTAGGATAATGAACTCAAAATATACTGATGTAGGTAATACTTTATTAAAAAAAATATTATTGTTTTTGTTTCGTGTCATAATAAAGCTATGTTTTTTTACAGTCGCTTATAACTCAACTTAAGAAATATTAATTTCTTAGTGATAAAGAAATGAAAAACTAACTAGAATAATTTAATATTAATATTATGTTTAACTTGATAGTTAATTACGTGTATAAATTATGTACCATACAGAATTAAAATAACAGATACATATGTTTTAGACGAAGTCCTAACTACTACGATTTAGTGCCCTAAAGTACTTTAACATTAAGCTTTATCTCTATTGAAATAAATTAGTTCTGATTCGTAACATTTTGTAATAACTCAGATAACTTATCATGTAAGTAATTTGCGTTGGCTACTGTATAACTTGTTACTTGTTCTACACGACGGGAACTTAAGAAAATGCACACGATTGAAAGTGAATAGCTAAAATATTAAGAAGCTTTTACATATAGACCAGCCGCTAGGCCTGATCTCCCTCATATTGAAGGGAAGCGCGTGCCCAGCTGTAGGATGTTAAAAAGTGAAAAAAAAAAGTAAAAAGGATCTTGTTTATTACAAATAATGTCCTAAAATTTTAGTTTTATTTCAGTAATTAATTCGGTAGTAATGGCGCTCTCTATTAGTGAAAGAATTTTCTTAACCTAACGAGTAGTTTCAGAGATCGATTCCTACTTACAAACTGTCAAATTTTACCTCTTTATAATATTAGTGAAGATAATATAACATTGAATTGATACTTTCTTTTGTATCCTATAAAATATTTTATATTTTATAGGAACGAAGTTAAGTCTGTGACTTTCCTTGGACTGACTTTGTTTCGAAAAATAGAATTTTTCTCACGAGAAATGCTGGTTTAATCTGAATATCAAGTAGCGTTTCTTCAGGGCACTAACTACGTGTATATGCGCTAAACACTTCTGTCTAATAGATATCGATCGATCGATCGATTGAATGCGTTCACTATATTAATTATGTGCCTATTTTTGATAACAATATTACTCAATGTTTAGAATACGAGTGTAATACTCGTATGGAAATATAATGAATGTAAAAGAACGCACAAATGCATTGTTTTGATAATATATTCTTTTATCTAGTCTACCCCGAGACCAAAATAAGTTGCAAAGTATCCAAAACGTCAGAAACCAAAAATCTATCAATCCGCGAAAAATACGAAAAGATGATTTCAAAGTAATTTTTAATGTTTATCAAGATCGACACAAAATTTTAAAAAATAAGGAAAACGAAAAATATAGCAAATTGTAATCATGTTACGAGTAAATTCTATAAAAATGTACACAATAAACTTATTATATTTAATTAAATGTATTAAAACGACTTTCAAAATATGACTGGCTTATTTTATAATCTTACGCAGTTTCTCGTTTTAATTAGAAGTTGAAAGTAAAAATCTTTTTCTTATAAATAATAGGAGAAAGTGTTATATCATAGCAATTACGATTAAATATAAAAAGTATATTAATACTTGCATTTTACGAAAATTAGCATTGACTTTGAAAGTAGGGTATTTGTAAACCGTATTTTAGTACCTAGGGACTTACCATCACTTTTTTGTTTCATTTCTCTTCGCTTAGACTTATAAAAAATCGTACTAGTAAGTGCGAGTTCCATACCGTGAAACATTAAGAGTAAGCTTATAGTCGCGCTTTTTTTACTACAAAACAGTTTTTGTTATTTCAATTTGATATCTCTTCGCGTTTCTGAAGAAAAAGGGCGTTGACCGACAGAGAGAACTTCCCTTTTCACTATTGAGATACGGGATCCTAAAAAGCTAGCTTTAACTTTATCCTAGATCATACACGGACAGACACAAACTTTTTATTTGTAATATTAGCTAGAGTTCATTCCTAAGGCGCGAGCAAAGCCGCGGGTTCTGTTAGTTATATACTAAAAACATCTCTCGAGAATTCACTCTATCCATGAAACAGCATGAACAGCATGAAAACCGGTGCAGTAGTTTTTGAGTTTATCGCGAACAGACAGACAGGCGCGGCGGATGACTTTGTTTTATAATATGTAGTGATTTAACCATTTGCTTTGTTTTCAGGTGTGGTTGTGATGTCATGGTGGTGGGCAGTCGCGTTGCTCGCGCTTCAAGCGCCCGCTCGCGCCTTGCCCCGGGCAGGCTCCGGTGAGATATTTTACAGTAAGCATTCTCGCACTTTCAATTTCTTTTTCGTGCACAACGCACTGTCTTCATATCTCTATTGGGACTATGAAGGAATACTTGTTATTGATAAGGTAGATCTAGTTTGTTATATTTAGCTTTGAAATTCTTAATTACAATTTCTTATGAGCATTAATTTTTACTCAGACCACAAACTATGAAAATGAAGTTCGTCAAAAATGCTATAGTTAAAAATAGTGGTGTTATTTTGTCTTTCATTCGAAAATTCTCCATTTTCCTATTCTCCCATTCCTATACGCAAGGTGTACTTACTCTAAAGAAGAAATGACATTTTATATAGGCATTTTATATAGACATGTTACTTTAAATTTACAATTTTTGGGAACAAAATACGAATTATAAATACATTTATACCTATTACTATAATAAGTATCTTTTTGTATTATCTAAGCATCAATCACTTCCATTAAAACAAAATCATAATAATTAATAACGTATAAGCTAAATTAGCATTTATATTATTTTTTACAATAATATTTTTATATATTTGTTAAAATATAAATATTTATTTATATTTGTATTCTGTTAAAATGTTAGAAAACATTATCAAATGGTCTTCACGTTTAGTTCTATAACACTTTTTAAATATTATATCTTTGTTCGATGTGTTTCATGTATATAATTTTGATTGAACATAATATGAATATTTAGAGTCTCTACTAAAGTTTGTTAGTTAGTTGTTTTACGAAAAAGTTACATAAAATAAAAATTGATGATTAAAAAATAATAAGGTTCGATAATAATAACGTGTTTTCCTGATATGTTCATAGTAACCTCTTTTTATCTGACGTCTCGACATGCGGAGATGTGAGCGAAAGTGTAAATATGACCCCATGGTCGGTTGTACGACGAAAGATCGACGAAATTATTCAAAACGAAAGTGAAGTAAGATTTGTCTGTCGTGGGCATGTGATCCATACATAACTTCTTGTTCTGCTTGCACATTTTGAATTTTTATACTTTTTTGGGAAGGTTTTTTATTTATTTTTTAGTTCTTATAAAATGTTTTTCCCTAATATAAATGCATACCCACGTATTTTATTTCTTTATTACATAGGTCGCTAACATACCATATATTCTTACAATAGTACAATCTAGAAAGACTAAAAAGAGAGGGGATAGAGTAAATGATAACAACACTGCATTAAAAAAACTTTTTAAGAGTTTTTGATTTGAAAATATATCAGAGGCGTAATTGAACTGGGATTCGAACCCACTTCACTCGGCTTGCCGAGTGAGCCCATTAATATTTTGTCTTAAACTAAGAGTACATTACTATGGAAAAGCCAAAAATACTAGTTGATTCGTCAATACAATTCCATTTAAAGCAAGTTCATGTTATTTAGTATTAAAGAAAACACTTTAATAAAGTAGTTTTACCGCATATAAAAGGTAGCAATAGCATTAAAATATAACAATAGTAAACAGTACTTTGTGTTAACTAAAACGTTCAAATTAACTAAACTAAACCCAACATTGTTATATATCAGTGCTTATCTCCGACCATTTACAGCTTTAGTTTTCTTATCACGTTCTATCGATTACACTTAACCAGGTTTATATAAATGTAGGTACTTTTAAGTTATTCAAAAGATCCCGCGTTGCAACATTGCAAAGATGCACTTTCTTTTATTTTACATCCGATCAGTTTTCAACTTTGCATAATGGCAATTTTATTTGCAATCGTCGCGATCTTAAATTTTATTCTTTTTTATAACAGGCTTATTATATATCAGTTATAGTAAGTAGTATTGAAAAAATTATACTGTAAGGTATTTCTGTTATTTTAAATAAGCGTTATATCTTTTCTTATAATATTAAATGAGCAATACTTGTATATATGAATAAATTTTATGTATCTCGAACGGCTCTAACGATTTGGATCAAACTTTCACGATCAAAAATCAACTAAATTAGTTGATTTTTGCTTTTTTAGTAAAAAAAAACATTCTATATAAATATTAATTTTTAATATATTCTCATACACAGCATTTTGCAGGATTCCTTTGCTTAAGAAGTTACAAATCTACCCTCAATTTTTATATACGTCGATGCCCTTGACCCATTCATTATATAAATAATGAGAAAAAGGTTTCAATAGGGTATCGAGATTAACATTCTCAATAGAGATTTACTCTTTTGTGAAATTTATACAAAGCCACGACGAATACGGAGTAATTTCAAATAACAAATATTTCCAATTATAGATTAAACAATAAAGCTCAGTCACTAATAAAATAAGCTTATTTTATAGTACAAAAAAGCTGTCATAAATGCTATAGACCTTTTAACAGCCTCCATGAAATATATGTCACCGGTACAGGATGAATACATGCTAATTTTATTATATTCCATCGTAAACCTGAATTCGCTTTGTTTACGTTTTGCAAAGCATTAGAAAGCGTTAAAGAATTTTACAGCATAATATTAACTTACAATTATTAACAGTTTAGTCAAGCTTAAGATCCTAATATTAGTACGATACTTTTATTTTGTCTATGGTGTTACATTGTATTTTTTTTTATTTTAATATTATTGACTGATTACTTTAACCTTAATTTTAACGAGCAATTTTCTAAAAATATTGTAGGGTTTTTATAATAATAATAAAAAGTTAGTCCTTTTTAGTCGTCTCACTGGGTGAAGGCTTTCCTTCATTCGAGGGGGAACAGGCGGTAGTCCCCCATGACTGCCAAGTAAGTGTCTTTCAATACAAACGTCTCAGAGATACAGTCATGTTTTCTAACGTTGTTTTCTTTTACCACAAGAAATAAGCATTAATATTGAAAATTGAATATTTGCGTCTGATAATATTAGAAGTGAGATCCATATTTGTATTCTCGGCACTTGATTTTCTAAGTAAACTAAATTTTTTCTTCCAAAACACTCAGCGCTTATATCCAAAATTATTTTTTTAACGATATTTATTTTTTTAGTTACATACAATGAATGTTTAGCAAGCTACAGTTAAAAGTTCAATAACAATATGCATTAGTACGATACTTTTATGTCAATAAAATTTATTTTTACATAGTTTGGCTATGTTTTTTAATTTAATATTCTTAATTATGTATTACAATACATATTTACATTTTTTTCCAAAACAAGTATAATTTCTACTAGTCGTTAGTAAATATTATTTCTTTAATTTAAAGCATTGTGTATCAAATACGCCGTGTTGTTATATATTGAAAGCGTGCAGAGTACGAAATGAAATAAAAATATTTTTACTGTCCTTCGTTATTCCCGCAGGGGTATAAGAGCCTGTCAAAACCTTACAGTATAATTTAATAGCAATCTACTATGTTATTTATTCAGAGCATATTTTTTTATTGCATTTATATGTTTATGTTAATTTGAGTGATATCGCAATTTAAAGAAAATTCTACCCAATATTCCTTTCAGTCTTAGACATTATAACATGATTAAAAATTTTAAAGTATTAGTTCAATTTTGAATTATTAAGTTTGTTGTTCATTTTTGAAATGGATATTAGGTGTGGTATAGTTTTAAATATATATTTCATTTTGATTTACGCAAGGAACAATGTTATAACTCGATTATGAGATAATTAAAAAAAAGAAAGCATTTTCTTCAGAAATTTAAAATCACAATTGCTTTGTTACTAAGTTACAACGTAATTCATTATATTTTATACATCATTAAGCTAACTTAAATTCAATTTCATATGAAATGTTCACAAGTACTTTCTCTTAACAACCATCGTCATTATATACTTCACTGTCTGCTCTATAAAAGGGCAATTATGCTTTTACTTTTTAAAATATACACGACCAAGGTCATAAACCCTTTATTAACAGATTAAATCGATTTCACTTTATGTGTTAAAGAATATAATGTTAAGAAAAGTTTATTAGAGTTAATTAATTTTGTAAATTTTGTGGATAAGACTGTCTGTAACAAATATATAAGGCTTTTGAGACCAAAAGCTTAGACTCTCTAATGACTGATATGATAAAAATAAATTTATTTAAAATGTTCATAAAAAACGTTATTTTAATCATTTATTATAAAACTTCTAAATATGGAGAGTACAATAGTAAAATTAACTTGTTTTGCAGTTTATTTATTTAAAGTTGTATAATTTTATAGGTAAATACAATCTGTTATAACATATAATGGATTAAGTTACGTCTAAAACCTTAGTCTTCTCGCAATGTGTGTGGAGCATTTGAAACGATATAGTATTAGAGCATTCGAAATAAATCCGCGACATAATCCGAAAAGATTATACAAAACGTCAAATATCCGTGTTAACCTAAGAAATAAATATAAAAATAAATCGCGCTACGGTCGAAGTTTCATCTTAATCGGTTAAGTGGTTTATACACGTATAGATGACAAACATACGATTACTTTTAAATATTATATACTAGCGACTCACCCTCGCTTCGCTCAGGTTCGTCCCTAGATTTAGCGCGAGCGAAGCGGGTTTCGCTAGTTATACATGTAAACCTTCCTCTTGAATCACTCTATCTATTAAAATAAACCGCATCAAAATCCGTTGCGTAGTTTTAAAGATCTAAGCATACATAGGAACAGACAGACAGCGAGAAATGACTTCGTTTTATACTATGTAGTGATTTTTACAGAAATATACATAAATATATAATTTAAAAGTATCCTAGACTCGCAAAATACTCTTACATTACTAGGTTGTTACATTTATAAAATATATATAAAATCTGAAAACTTCTTGCAAATTTATGAAATTTTACGACTCTATTTTTTATACACAGCACACTCAATCGACGCTCGTATAAAATCTAAGCAAATATAAAAAAAAAATTAATGACAAATAAAAATGGATTGTTACTTTAGTGCTTATAAAACTCCTTTTCTCAACTCCTTTAAGTGAATTGTTACTTTAGTGCTTATAAAACTCCTTTTCTCAACTCCTTATGTAAGGTTTATTGTGCTTTAATTGTATTCTTCTTCAAGTAGGGTTTAACGTATTTGAAATACTTAGTTATTAAATATATATAAATACACTTGAAGTACTGTTTTTAATTTCAATTAACGACTTTTCATTAAATGCAAGTGAAAGTATATACGGTAGGTTACATGTCTGTTTAACTGTCTCTTGGGTTAATCTCTGAAATGGCTGGATCGATTTTGATGGGACTTTCACTCGCGGATAGCTTATATTAGGAGTAACTTGTCTACTTGTATTTTATAGATAATTATAAAAAAGTGTAATTTATTTTAATTACGCCCAACAAAGCAGGCCGGGTTTGCTAATCATATATATAATTTAAATAATATTTTCGGCGAAAGCTGCTCAGTTTTCTCCAGACAAAAAGTCAAAAATTAGTAAAAACTATAATATTATATCAGAATAACCCCCCACAGCTGTGATTGGGTTGTATCGTATATCATTCAAATATTACAATGAACATGGAATAATATTCCCGATATGATAAAAATTTAAAACAGTGCGAGCCATTTGACGAATAATTTTCTAATTATTAGTGTGTAGGAAATATTAAAATGTTGCTTATACTACCAGTTTAGTAGCAAAACAAAAATCGGAATAGTATTTATTACCTTCTCAAGCAAATGCCATGATAACATCAGGTTAACTAAGTTTTGTACTATACGACACGTTTGGTTCAGTTTGTTCTGTGTCAGCGGTCGCGGGTTCGATTCCCGCTAGGAGCATTCATTTGTTGAGCACGAATGTTTGTACTCGAGTCATGGGTTTATATTTATAATATGTATGTATTTAAAGTTATATATGTGTTGTGTGTCAACTATCTGGTATCCGTTACACAAGCCTCATAGATTACCGCGGAACTAGATGGCACAGTGTGTAATAATGGCCCAACATATTTATTTATTTATTACCTTTTAACGGAACGTAATGATAACATCAGGTGTTAACAGTTACTGAGCTTTGAACTATTTTGTACCTAGGCGAGATTTCCTGTACATTGCAATTGGCAGTGTACTGAGGTCAAACGATAACGTTTATAAAGATTGCTCTAGATCGTGGGTGAAACCTTAAACCATCCTAAGGGTAATCGGAATATAGAAGTGGCTGACAGCGATGAGAACTGGGTCACGAGTTGGGCTGTTTGTTGGAGAACTGTCAAAAACGTGCAGTTGACAGATTTCGTGGTTAAGGCGTGTTGTTCGTTTGTTCTGACTTGGGTGAAATATATGAGAAGAAAATATGATTACACAAATTACTTACGAGTAAGCAATATTATGTTAATATACAAATTCTCATGAAAATTACTATTTTCCTTACACAAAAACAATATATATTACAAAAATGTTTTCAATAATTAGTATTTTCTAATAAAAAAATCTCGTTTCACAGTGTTTGTTATCAAACTCCTCCGAAACGGTTTGACCGATTTTATGATTTTTTTTGTGTATATTTGTTAGGTATGAGAATAGGTAGGCTTTTTATTTACCAAGGTGATAAGGGTAGCCCTCTCCAGATTTTTTGTTTTATTATTTTTTGGACCAGATTTGTATTTTTATATTTTTTATGTTTTGGCAAAATTTTCTAATCTAAATTTTCAACCTTCTACCACCAATTACTATTATTTATTTAAGAAGTATAAATAATATAAATACCTAATAGCTGATCTATTAGGTCTACTTGATCTGCTCGCAACCGTAGAGATTTATTATATACTAGTGACTTCCCTCCACTCTTATACTAAAAAGTATCCTATATATTGACCCGGATAATGAGTTACCATCATACCTCATGAAGATCTGTGCATTTCTCGTGACACGTTCTCAAAAAAATAAATATAAGCGAAAAATTCTAAAAACTGTAGCCTTTGTATCGATAAAAATGTCTATGTCAATAAGGTTTTATTATATGTACATATAGATTTTATATAATAAATAGGCAAATGTAAATAAATAACCAAAAATGATATATTATAATATTGCCATTTCTAGTTTTAGAAATATCTACAATGGTCAATTCTAGGGCATAGTCTTAGGGCTCCCGTGCAAATAGTTTCACCGACACGAAAGTTGACGATTGAGAACAAATGGCTTGTCGTGACTGAGATGAGTTTGCTTTACGTTTACAGAAAACGAGTTTATATGTGAAAATGACATCTGCTTTGCTATTGAATCGGGGAAATAGGTCTTAAGATTATATTAATGTATGTATATATGTATGTATGTATGTATGTATGTATGTATGTATGTATGTATGTATGTATGTATGTAACAATTAAAAACTATTATTTAGATGACAATAACTATTATTAAATATTTATAACAATAAAAAGTATCCTATATGTTTGACCCATCATCATACCAAATTTCATCAAAATTTTACCAGTTGTTTTATCATAATGTCGGCACTGACAGACAGACAAAATTAAAAATCTATGATATAGATTCAGCCACTGCATCGACTATAATGGTTCAAATAGCCATTAGTATTAAAAATGTACAGATTTGATTCACTTATAATTTTGTTATATTACTAAAAAACAAATGTAACTACACTTTATTATTACTGTACGTGAACAAGTCATTTCATATAATATGTTCAACCATTCAAGTCTAATACGGAAAGCGTGTCAAAAATCACTTTCATTGGGCGGCTCTAAGTGCAAAGCCCACACCATTGTGTTTACGTACTTCTATTAGACACTTTCACTGATTAAATATTGTAAAGGGACTTCACACAATTACTGATATGGGTTGACTTGTAAGTGGTTTTCGTAATCGATAAGATACACCTATAGGGTTTTATGTAATTGAAATGTTAGGCTTCGATTTTGAAATATATATAGAGCTTTTATTTTAGTAGTAGTGACTCACCCTCGCTTCGCTTGAGTTAAAGGTGCGTTTTAACAGTCAGTATGGCAGTGGTAGCCCAGCGATAACGCGCTCGCTTGTATAACCGAGTGGTGCGGGTTCAAATCCGGGTCTCACACATCTGATATTTTCATGTGCGAATCGTTTCTATCCTGATCGCATGTCTGAGAAAACCTAGCAAGTTTTCATAAGATACGTGAAGACCGCCAACAAGCACTAGGCCAGCGCGGTGGACTATGGCCTGATCTCCCTTGCACTGAGGGAGGCCCGTGACCAGCAGTGGGACGTTAAAAAGGGCTGAAGACTTACGCCTGCACTCATAGTCACTTAATGAGCCATTAAGCCGTTCTTTAGTGTTGTGATTCTCGACTTAATGGTTCATTAAGTGACTATAAGTGCGGCGGATAGTCAGTATAGAATAGATACATTATGTTAAAGTGTATATATTATTGGTATAGTGGTAATGATTAGTAGTTCCTCAGCGTGTAGTATTGTGTATTAGTGGAAAACAGTCTTACGTGGGCTTTAACTGACAAGTTGAAAATTAAATTTAAATAAAATTAACGTATTGCAAATTCCCAGGTTCCCTAAACATATTCTATTACATACACTATACAGCACTCATTTTGATTGCAATATTAGTTTACTTTGTGAAGGCTTAAACAAGAGTAGTATTAAATGCTAAAAATGTATGTAAACAAAAGTGTTTGAAGCAAAAAAAAAAATTATTAACATGTAGCATCAGTAATGTTTGAACTTGAGAATAAGCTCGTAAAAATATTAAGACAAAGAAAAGAATATTCAAGTCGTAATCATAAAAGTTTATATACCTAATTCTAAGGTATTATCTAATAAAGTAGGACGAGAAAGTTTTTCCATTATGAAATTTAATTAAAAATTAATCTTTAGATGAACGTGGACAGACTTTTTGATATAATTTTGTGTCACGTAAAAAAGAAGCATAAAATTGGATTCAAAACGTAATTTTGAAAGTTTTAATTTCCTGAAGAAATGAGATATATATCATAATGATAACGAAATTTTTTTTAGTGTACCTGGGGAATCCTGTCATTTGATTGCCGTCAACAGGCAGGGGACCGTGACTCTTCTTCTTACTAAAACCTACAGCGAAACCTATCACATTTTCTTTGAGTCTCATTTTTCCAAAAAAAGTTAGCATATAATATCTTTCTCCAAGGTTCCATCACTCTCCAAAATTAATCAAAATTGATTTAACTTGTTTTTTATTATTTTCCAAGTCAAGGAACTTGAAGAATTAAAAAAA
The DNA here is from genome assembly GCA_951802675.2 of Boloria euphrosyne. Classification (NCBI taxonomy): domain Eukaryota; kingdom Metazoa; phylum Arthropoda; class Insecta; order Lepidoptera; family Nymphalidae; genus Boloria; species Boloria euphrosyne. Next base: position 3,013,304 of record OX637879.1, on the reverse strand, counting down.
AATTGTTTTGTAAGTAAGAAGCAACAGAATGTTCTAAGTAGCTTTCATATTGTATAAATTATTTTATAATATTTATATAAGGTAAATATGAGAAACATCTATGTACATTACTTGTATTAAAATTTTGTGTTGAATCCGTACATAACATGTTTTTTGGAAAATCTTATTGAATGAATGAATATTCATTATTATCGATATAGAGTAATAACAACTAAACAGATTCTGATGAAATTTGGCATTTTACTGCGGAAAAATATATTAATATAATAAATAATAAATATGTTGAGACATTATTACAACAGCGCCATCTAGTTCCGCAGTAAGCTACTTAACGTGCTTGTGTTACGAATACCAGATAGTTGATATACTACACATATACATTTTAAATACATACATATTATAAATATAAACACCCATGACTGGAGTACAAACATTCGTGATTAGCAAATGAATGCCCCCAGCGGGACTCAAACCCGCGACCGCTGGCGCAGAAAGTAGGGTCACTACCAACTGAGCCAAACGAGTCGTCAAAAAAGCTAAAGATTATAGATAAGCTTAAAGATATTACATCTGAAAAGCCTATACCAAATGTTAAAACAAACCTAGGGAGTAGCGGCGAACCTAAACGAACGAGGGTGAGTCTCTAATTACCAATAAATATCAAGTTAACCTACATAACTTCAAGCATTGACCTAAATTTTCGCTACAGCTATGAAAACTATGGGTTCTAAAATTAGTGCTAATGTCTAAAAATGCCTAGATTTTAGCGTTATCTCGGTTTTCCTTATTTAATTATCTATCTCGTTAGGCCTTACTCGTTCAATTGTTTTGTTCATTAAGGTGAAACGTAGAAAATGGTCGAAGGAGTGGTCACGGTTAATAACAGTACACACGGACGTTATGTTAGGTGAGCGTAACGATGTCAGCGAATATCTTGATTACATGATTATGACTAATAATCTTCGCGGCGAGATGTATAACACATTACTTCACTTTACGTATATAGGTAGGTGTATGTCCAAGCTTTTTTTGAGATTTTATCTTAGTTAGGTCTAGATATTGTGGTAGATATTACAATTTTTCCCAGTTATTAATCACAATATGCAATGTAAATTTCTATCTACCTATTTAAAAGTCTAGATGTGAAAATAGTAACCCCGAGTCCGTCTGAAACTCTTCTCTTTATTTTGCTACTCAAAAAATATTTTTTTAGGCAATTTTAAAAGTTTGTTTTACAATACTTATAAAATATGGAAAATTATCTATAAAAATGTCCCTGTATAGACTTCCAAATTTCTTAGCTCAAAGTTTGTCTGGAAAAAGTGTTTAATGACTTTCTTTATACTTTTTATCTTTATGTAATATGTACGTTATTATTTTGATACACAATAATATGTTATTATCTAAATATTATAAGTAGTAATCATTATTTTTAATTCCTATCTATAACAATATCAAAATCTAAAGAGTTTGTTTGGTTGAACGCGCTAATCTCAGGAACTACTAGTTCGAATTTAAAAATTATTTTAGTGTTTGAAAGCCATAGGCCACATTTATCAAGGTTATAGGTTATATAATATCACGTAGTATAATTATATGTAAAATGTAACAATTTAGTATCCAGTCATTAGAACGCAAGCGAAGCTACGGGAAATGCTAGTCAACCATAAAAGTAGGAGCAAAACAGTACATTTTGTGAAGTAACAAAATATTTGTATTCTGTATGTCCATTTATTTACGGAGGCGCAAATGAAATCAGCTTTTGCGCCAAATAAGATTAGATAAAGCGGGCGCTGCTTTCGACAGTTCGGTCGTGGATATATACTACCGATAAAATCTGAGGAAACGTGAACTAAACAACAGTATTAAATAATTGCTCGGTTTATTTATATAAAGAAACTCTGATTCCTTTTCTAAAATAAAAGTAGTCCTAATTATTACTCTTTATAATATCAGGTATTTGGCGGTGGAAGTTTTGTCAAAATTTGTCTATTTGTTTTGGAGATAAGCCGAAACAAACATACAGACAAACTACAATTTTTTTTCATTATTACACTAAATATTAATGAATAGCGTGAACATGCTCTTTGTTCTCAAATAGCCATTTATGAATATCAATATTCGTAGCCGGTAAACTATAGACTCACCTCGCTCTGTTTGAGCCCTGAGTACATTTTAACGTTTAGTGTAGATTTCTCTGACATGAGATATTTTCCCGTAGGAAAAACTATACAATATGTAGAACCGGATGAGGTTACAAACAAACAGATAGACAGACAGTCAAACATTCTAAAAACTATAATTATTCGATATAATTGATTTTATTAATCAATTTAATTGTTTATTTAATAACTTCAGATATACTTGTACTTGTACTTGTATGTGTATATTGCTCATTAATACATTTTTAATAGGGCTTAATGAAAGTTGAAAATTACTAAATAATTAAAAATTAAAATGTCATGTTTACATTAGGTTAAATGATTTAAGGGAAATAAATTTTAATCGCCAAATAGTAATCTTTCCGCAGATATCACGTGCCAAAACGCAAAGTTACTGCTATGAATAAAACGATACTATCTCAGTTTATGGACCGTTTCACTTTCATTTCGCCCGATGGACATCGTTTTAATCATAGAAGAAAATGGAAGTGGTATGCGTTTTAATTATAATATTGTTGTAGAACTTCGTTTCACACAATAAGTGATGTAGTAGGGACCATAATAATATAACATGATATTTAAAAATCGTAGAAAAATGAATATGAAAGGTTATTTAGAAGCTTTCTACCGAAAAAATGTTGTATTAATTTTTATGAAACTTAAGAAGGACCTGATCGAAGCCAGAGTGGATACACTATGCATCGTAAATTTAAGATTAATTCTACCATTTAAGATTGATTCTAACTTACGATTGTGATAAAACTTTGGTAAGTAACAGTGTGCAACTTTATCAAAACGTAGAACCCGTGAAAACTTGTCTTACTTTTATAAACATACGCACCAGAGATTAAGGCTATTGTATACGATATTACAAGAACGTATAAATTGTGTGACATATAATGTGTCTAAAGTAGAGAGTACCTAGTAAGATTACATAATACATATGTATATTTTTTTGCTAAAAAATTAGAGAATAAGCCTCTATAGTGCAAAAAACCTGATGCCATTTCTAAAATATAAGTAGGTCGTTAGAATCCATAATCTTTTTTTATTATTCAGAATCAATAATTACTTAAGAACAAATGGCGAATATGCTACGATTATAAAAAGTAAATCTATGCGTACAAATAAATAAACTTATAATTGTCGGTTTGTAATGTAAATGAGAGTTTTTTCTAGTAAAGACATATGAAATTATTTTTAAAACTTATAAGAAAAACTCATTTTTTAAGTTTGTCCGTTTATCTATCTGTTTATTACGGATAATTTCCGAAACGACTGGACTGATTTTGACTGCATTTTTACTGTCCGACAGCCGACTTTAAAAATAGGGTTCCATTGCCTAGGTTATTCACAGTATGCCTGCCTGCTATAAATCGCTAGTTTGGCTATAATAATCATTTGTGGCAATTAATATAGTTAAAAGCTATGTACCGTAAAATTATTTTTCTTTTAGATGGTAAAAAAGGAGTCGGTGAACGTTCATTAAAGTAAGATCGAAAGTTTTGTCATTTTTTATAGTTAGTATCGTTCATTGAAACTTTTACAAATTAGATTTCTTCAGATAACAGCTGCGACGCAAAAACCTTTTAATGTAAACACAAACATTTGACGACGCGTTTGGCTCAATTGGTAGTGACCCTACTTTCTGCGCCAGCGGTCGCGGGTTCGAGTCCCGCTGGGGGCATTTATTTGTTGAGCACGAATGTCTGTACTCCATTCATGGGTGTTAATATTTAGATTATGTATATATTTAAAAATTTATATGTGTAGTATATCAACTATCTGAAATCTTAAAATCAAAATCTTAAAAAACCTTTAACAAACATATACTGTAGGCTAACTCTTTGTAAGACTTATAAAGAAAAGTATTTTATGAACATTTCCACTATCAGATTTGAAACGTTGCGTGCGCTCTAAGTCGTCATAAATCATCTCGAGAAAGCACGAAGATGGATAGATATTATACTTTAACAACAATTTTCACAAAAAATAATATAACTTTAATTACTTGTATCATCTATATAGGAAAATTCATTTCCTTTTTACTGTTTTTTGCTTTTTTTTCTTTAGAAGCTTTTCACGCCCTTCTGTAATATCATTAAAAAATTCAATAATAATTGTGGTTGAATTTTCACTATCGAGAGAACTTGAGTATTTTTATTTATTATTAGATCAGTAGGTACTTATTGTATATTACAGTAGATTATATTTTTTTCTTCTATTTTAAAATAATTTATTTGTAAGATATATTATTATATTAGCACTTCCGTGACGTATAATGAAATTCTAACTTAATTGAATCTGTACATTAAAATAGACTCTTAATCGACTAATCAACTAAAATAAATACTATTATTGACACCATAACGAAGCGAGACTACGCTATAATATGGAATGTTAAAATAACAACTCTTACTGAATGCATAAGATTTGCGCTGAATGTTATTACTGTGGTAATAATATGGAAAACGTAGTAATAATATGGAATGATGTATAAAAATTTTGTCTATCCGTCCGTCTGTCCGTCTGTTTGTTTGTTCCGACTAATCTCCGAAATGGTTAAAGCGATTTTGGCGGGATTTTTACTTCTATTTGATATCTAATTTTATAAAGAGTAATTTAGGTTATTTTTAAATAAATAATATAATACTCATAGTAAATGTAGGGATAAAATCAAGCGAAGCTCTAGTTGTACCTATTTTTTCGAACTTTCAAATCGTTACCTATGACCATAATTGCAGTAAATAGAATAAACAATAAAAAAAAAGGTTTGTATGCGATTCACACACGATAGAAGTGAAACTTCAGTAAATCGACAAAAGAATGAGATGAATATATATAAAAAAAGAAATGTCAAAAAATAAACAACGGTTACCATGGCAACATGGGAATGTTTCTTTCTTTATCGTGACGCATTTTCGTTTCATCGAGTTTCAAATCACAACGATTCTAAAGAAGTTTCACTTCAAAAAAAATAGTAGTATTTAAAAAGACAAATATTCGCGTAAATCTAGGAAGTAGAATATTTCAACTCTATAAATAAATCAAATTACTTTGAACATAATATTTAGTGTTGTTTAAAGAGTATCTTCGTGTATACAGGGAAAGCCGCGGGCAGGACGGGGCTTAGTGACGTAATTTACAACTGAGTCCGTTGTCAAGCTCCTTTATACGGATAAATAATTCCAACGATTAGCATTGCTGATAGTACTCCGGATGGGCCACTATTTATTATGATCTCCTTACTTGAGTTATTGTAGTTCGCGCCTAGCTTTATTACTATGTACTTGGCTATTGATTGCCAATTATACTATGCACAGTGTCTTTTACGAGATACTTCATCTATAAAGATAAATAAAATGGAAGTCTGTTTGTAATATTGTCATAAAAGCTTTTTACTAAATACGTTTGAAATTTTATACAGTACTTAAAAGAAAACCACATTTCCTTAATTTTTGTGTGCTTGCTACTGTCTGTTTGTCTGTCCGTCTATCTGATTATGACAGACAGAAAGACAAAAAATCTAAAATTATAAATTTGGCCTCTATATCAGTAAATGACTAATTAGTAATATTTAATGTACGGATTCGTTTTTAATGTTACAGTTAATATTAAATTATTTGTTATAAGAATGTAATGTAAATTGAATAAAAATGAATTTATATGTTAAGTGGTATCTTAATATCCAATGGTAAGCTAAATTTTTTTTAAATCAGAGGTGGTCATCAAAATTATTTATGTTAAATGTATCATCAGGTGGCATGATATTATGTATACGTTATCTTTTTGGCTTTATATTATTTCAGACTAATAAGCTGTTGTCAGATTATACGTTACTTAGAACATAAGTAGGTAACCCAATAAAAAAATATACAATCTAAAACCCGCTGCATAATTTATGCATATAATATTATAAGCTTAATAAGGAGCTTACTAAGAAAACTAATATAGATTATGAACTTTTATATTGATTAATTATCGAAGCTAAACTTAAAAGCTCAACGTCTCAAAGCATAATCTACTAAACGTAATTCATATTGCTAATATATCTCTTTAAGCGGGCTTTATTTGCAATTTATTTCTCGACAGCTGGTATCAAGGTGTTCCTTACTTAGAATTAAGCCTTGTATTTGTTACTAAATCTATGTTTTCTCATATAAAATACACCCATTAATGTAGGGGTAGTCTAGATCTAATAATAGAGAAATAATGAAAGTTCAGCATCTGTTCATCTTGTGCTTTTCTGCAATATATACTTATTTTGTATGAAGCTTTTATTAAGTTATTACAACAATTTTGTTTTGATTTTGTTCTATATGGCATGATAAGACACAGCTTTCTGAGCGAGAAGTTCCCTTTTGGATCCCCAGATGTTTTTTCAACTATGTATGTATTGAACATATTTGCATCTGCATATATAGCAATTATGGTTGTAGGGATATTATATTAGTTTTTCACGTAAACTTTTATAATGAAAACAAAACTTTACATATAATATAATATAAAAGATAATCTATACTAATATTATAAAGAAGTAAAGTTTGTGTGTTTGTATATTTGTTAAATTATAAGGGGTAATCTCGGGATCTACTGAACCGATTTTAAAAATTCTTTCACCAATAGAAAGCCACATTATTGCTGAGTGTCATCTATACTAATATTATAAAGAAGTAAAGTTTGTGTGTTTGTATATTTGTTAAATTGTAAGGGGTAATCTCGGGATCTACTGAACCGATTTTAAAAATTTTTTCACCAATTGAAAGCCACATTATTGCTGAGTGTCATAGGTTATATAAAAAACCGAAAAATAAAAAGGCTTTTACGTGGTTACGTGGCAAAGTGAATCGGAGAAAAAACGGTCGAATGAATTCTTCTATTAAAATAAATTCTTACGCGATTATATATGGAAATTACGTTACGAAATACTAAAGAGGTTACACCTGGGGATGAACCCGAGCGAAGCGAGAGTGAGTCGCTATATTTTATAAAGGTATATAATACAGTTAAAAAGACTGGTAAAAAGTTATGACTATAACATATACCTAACGTAAATACTCGTATATCTAAGATGAAATAAAATAAAATAAATGAATATTTATCTAAAACTCTTTTTGTTGATTCTATCTAATCCATTAACTCTTAAGTGAATAGAAATTCACTCGTTAATTTCTTATACCTTAAATTGCCTTTTCCTTTATTGGCTAAAACACATTTTGCTAGCTTATTGTGTGGTCTATGATTGTGGGAATGGATAAATTAGAAACAGTATGAAATCAGCTGTATTATTCTACTTTGCTAATAATAGTTCATGTTTAATGTTGATTCATCAATTTCGTAAATTGAAATATTGCAAATTGATAGCCTCGTGGCCTCCCCTCGCTTGGAAAAGCGAGTGTAGCTTGTTAAAATCAATCACGGTAGCTAAGTACGAAATTGGCCAGCATGGTGAACTATGAGTGATCTCTCTCGTATTGACGGCTGACCCTACTATAGCGTATCAAGAATTGAAATCTTAAAAATGACTTTATACAGACGTACATAAATATAAAAAAGTGTAGGTAAATTAGCTGACTCCGTTAATGTACTTTATATAGTGGTATCAAGTAATCTCATAATTGTATTCAACTGTCGTGTCACATTTAACTACATGGACATAAGTACATGTTCAGCCCTTTTTAACGTCCCACTGCTGGGTACAGACCTTTCTTCCATACGAGAGGAATTGGTCATAGTCCACCAGCCAAGTACGGGCTTAGCGTCCGGTTTACCTACATGTAGAATACCAATAAAATTCTGGTAGAGAGACGCAGCGTGTAGAACAATAAAACTATCGATTAATCTACTTGACTGACTAAAATAATGATTCGCTTTTAATTTAATCCGGTCTGATGGTCAATATTGCCAATACTGTATCTGACTGGATATAAATAGTATAGAGGTAGATGTAAGAAATATATCATGCCAAGCAAAGTCTCCGTTTGAAGTCAGTTAAAATGTGCAATTTGTATTCAGCCCTTTTTAACGTCCCACTGCTGGGCACGGGCGTCGCTCAATACTAGAGGGATCAGGCCATAGTCCAACGCGCTGGCCTAGTGCGTGTTGGAGGACTTCACAAGTCTTTCGAAAACTTTCGAAATTCCCTCAGACATGCAGGTTTCCTCACGATGTTTTCCTTCACCGAAAGACAAGTGGTGATCATGTTAGAAAATGATTCGCACATGAAAATATCAGGTGCGAGACAGTACGGATTTGAACCCGCATCACTCAGTTATCTAAGCGAGCGCGTCACTGACCCTGACAATTTGACCCACTTTAACTTAGTTATAACTAAATTTTAATTTTAACTATGGTTTAAAATGAAGTTCCTTTCTAACAACAGTTCATTATTCAAGATTCTCCACAGTATACTTTCTTAGATTTACGCGAATATTCGACATTATAAATGAAACTACCTTTTCGGATTTTGTCGCGGATTTATTTTGATTTTTAGTTCCCGACGTTTCGAATGCTTTACAGCAATCATGGTCACGGGAGAGACTAAGGTATTTGACGTCTCATAGGTTTATATACTTGTTACAGACAGTGCCTACCCACAATTTACAAAAATTTTTTGAAAATGGCATCAGAGTACCTTATAAAATTTTAATTCTAAACATTTATATTTAAATTTAAATAATTTTAAAAATAATTTATAATTATGGCAATATTATTAACTTATTTTTAGCTAGTATTGTTATAATTATTATAATTTTTATTTTTAATATTAGTTATTCAAAAGTATTATGTAGTGTTGCTATTATAATAATACATATGTATATTTTATTACCTATAAATTGTTTATGCTAAGTTGCATTTTATTATTTAAATTAATTTGATATAAGAAAATTAAGTTAAAATTGCTAAAAATATAAATTGAATTTTGATTATTTTAAAGTATTAAGCAACACTACTGCAAATTAAAAATAATGTAATCAAATCAAAATATGCTTAGATTTGACAGATTCTTTTGAATTATAATTTTTTAAATTTTTTAGAATTTAGATTGAAAGAAAGCTACTGCACGGTTCGGAAGGCAGTTTGTGCAGAGAAGAACCGGCAAGAAACTCTACACTTGCTCTTTTTTAAAAATATTTTAACAATATTGCAATACATACAATAATTATTATATATTAAATTTGACTACTTGTATCAAGATCTACACAGTATGAGCTAACTACATCCGACTGTCTATTATGATTACTTTTATTATTATTAGATTTTATTATATTGATTACATCAAATACCTTAGTCTCTCCCGTGACCATGATTGCTGTAAAGCATTCGAAACGTCGGGAACTAAAAATCAAAATAAATCCGCGACAAAATCCGAAAAGGTAGTTTCATTCTCCACAGTAGTTTGTTTGTCGCCAGCCGCCTAACTGTTCTGTAAGCGAAAGTGATCACGCCCATTCATACAACTCACGTCTTAACGACAAATGACGCTAATAGTACAATATAAAGTAGGCATCTTCAAGATTTTTGAAGTGAATATATAAAATTAAAATGCATGGTTGTTATGAGAAAATAACAGTTTTTACTGAATGTATATGAAAGTATATACGGATGGTATTTTTTAAATTTTTTTTAAATTTTGTTTATTACATTGTAAATAATAGCGTATCCAGAGAAGCACCCGAGTAAATACAGGGTAAGTCGCTAGTATATAATATTACAGAATCGCAAAAAAGACAGTATTACTCGACATTTGTTTAAATATCATAAATATGGTATTTTTTGTAATATATTGATAATGATAATAAAACAGTATTAAAAAGATGTAAAACTTTGATTATAGACATAAAATTAAAATTCTTATTTAAAAGTAACTTTGAGATCACGCAAAAATTAAGTTATTTTCATTTGGGGACTATTAGGAGAACTTTTTAAACAGTCGCTTTAATTATATTAATAAAAGTGTGCTGTTCCCAACGACACTAAAACGTTTTGCAAAATCAGCTACATGAATGAAATCAACAAAATTACAATGTATAAGTGGGTTAATTAGCTAAAATATACAATCAAAGCTCATATTTCAGACTTAACCGTGATCTTAATTAAAAAATCTGTACCGTAAAAGATACTATATCCAAATATATAATTTTAGTAAAATTGTTTAGCTACATATTCTGCTATATAAAAATAAGTCGGGTTTTCCTTCCTGACGCTATAACTCCAGAACGCACGAACCGATTTCCACGATTTTGCATTCGTTGGAAAGGTCTCGGACTCCGTGAGGTTTATAGCAAAGAAAGTTCAGGAAAAATTTCAACAGAAAAGCGGGAAAATCTTTTAAACTATACTAAAGAGGTTACACCTGGGGACGAACCCGAGCGAAGCGAGGGTGAGTCGCTAATAATTATATATGAATATCTTAGGAAATAACACAGCACCATTTAGTTCCATGGTAAGATATAACCTTGTGTCATAGATGCCAGATAGTTGACACACTCAAGATATAACATTATGTGAAAATTCATATGACGTGAAATAATGTTAAACTTAAATCTTGAATCTTATAATATTTTAATATTGCCTTACCCCCAATGTTAAAAATACTAAAATGTACGGTGTACCCATATATTATTTAAAATTGTCGCTTATACGATCACTCACGTGTCAATCTACGTGTCACAGCTTGATGCTGGCGTTCTAAATTGACATACATTATTAACATTTTGCCCACACTACAGGAATACAGTTTGGGTTCTTTTTACTCAGAAAATAGATATTTAAAATCATTGTCGAAGGAATGTTGACATATAAATCCAAAAAAAGCACGAGAAATATTAACTTTATTTATCAAATACCAAAAAAGACGCCTACATAAATACAAAATTTGATTTAAATCGTTAGATTCGTTTCCGAGATACACGAAGTATTTACTTCGCTTAGTATTCCTGTTGTTTAGAGCAAGGTTGTACTAGAGTTCCAAAATTTATGAAAATGATTAATAATTACCATTTTGTAAAAATCATTGTGCATGTGATAATAGCTTAGATGATAAAAAGCAACATATAATATATAAAGCTCACAGCGACTCACCCTTGCTTTACTTGCTTGTCGGTAGGTTTCTAGATATAACGCGAGCGAAGCCGCGGGTTCCTCTAGTAAATGTACCTATACAAAAACTTGACAAACTATATATTAAATCCTTCCTCGAGAATATCTCTCTCTCTATCCCTTGATGGAAGCAGAATGAAAATTGGTGCTGTAGTTTTGAGTTTATCGCGAACAGACAGACAGACACGGCGGAGGACTTTGTTTTATAATACGCGATAAACGACATATACGTATCGGAAAATCGAGAATAGCAGCATAAACAGATAATAATCACGCTCCTACTTTTGAAAGATTATGTTTGGCGGGTTCCATCACTATAATTCTTTCGACTGTTACCGTAAGTGATACAACGTGAAGACGTCATCGCATAAGCAGGAAATATATCAAGTTACAAGCAAATTAAACTATATTATTAGTGCAAATACATTTTACACTACAAATGGCTGAGTAGCGTGAAATTAAATTGCTATTCCCGAGTTAACTGGTCTGGATTTAATCTGCGTTTAAACGGTCGGCGCACACGCATTTATGTAGATGGGATATTCGGATAGAAATATGAATCAGTGATGAGAACCGGTAATGTTTTGAGCGAAAAAATTATATTCGAGGTTATTACAACGGTAACTAAGCGTAGTTATTAAAATTTATAAGAGTTAGTATTGTTTAAATGTTAAAAATAACATTCTGAATAACATATAATGTTTGAAAAATGTTATAATTTTAAACTTTAGGCTATGGTATAATATAAACGAGTGTCATTGAACTAAACATGAAGCCGAGCATTAACACTAATTACTGTCATAAGTAAATAAATTTAAATAAATAAAAGGAATTTATGATAATAAAAAAGCTACTGTTATGCTATTTCTTTTTATACTACATATTTTTTGAAATACTCCGTCTACATAGTTAAATATTCATTTGTATTCTGCTTTTTTAAAAGTCCCACTGCTGGGCACGGGCCTCTCGTAAATACAAGTTAGATCAGGCCATAGTCCAAAATTTTCAAGTGTTAGCGGATTTCACATGACTTTCGAAAACTTGGATTCTCTTAGATAAGCAGTTTTGCTCTCGATGTTTTCCTTCACTGTAATGCAAGTAGTAATAACATTAGAAATAATGTCCTCTAGGCCGATTACGGCCACGGCGGCCAATCTCATTAAGACTAGCCAACGGCACGGGACATATTATAGTGCATGAGCGTATGCGCAAACACAAGTGCATTCTCTGTTCCTTATCATTCTCATATTCCGGTTGGACGAATGCTTGACACGACCAGTGAGAGTTAAGGCGCAGGACCGACGGCTTTACGTGCTTTTCGAGGCACGAGGGTGGAACACCGCCAACTTCCTAACTCCGAGCTGTTACTAAAGCTTATGAAACAGAAAGACTCAATAACTAAACTTGGCCCAACCCGGGACTCGAACCCAGGATCTTCCTGTGTGCGACCGTACACGCTAGCCACTACACCACCGAGGCAGGCAGGACATTAGAAATAATTAGCGCCTAAAAAATACCTGAGGTGAGAGAGGCGGATTTAGACCCACTACACTCGATTTTTCAAGAGAGCGTGCTTCCACTGGGCCAACACTGACAAAAACAAAAAATAAATTATTTGGTTAAAACTTCATAGAAAAATTTTTATTCGTAAACCGTTACTCAACGTAAGTCATTTATAATTTATTCAACATATAATAATTTTAATTACCACTATTACTTGAGATGTGATGCGACCTAATTTCTTGGGGCCATATAAAGTGTAAACATCGACTCGAGAGGTAATTAATTATACCATATTTGTTACGAAACATTAAATAAGATTACCGAAGTTTATAGTGTAAATATTCGCGTTTATCATAGATTGACCCCACGGTCAAGTAGTTAAATATAATTTTGTAATATGAGTGTTAGATGTAAGTCCAGGGGTCGATTTTCAGTCGTAAGCTTTTTTGTAGTAGGTATACATATTTCGAATATTGATTTTTTGTATACGTTTTTCTTAAAAAAATATCATTCAGTTGTAAATGTTCGATCAAAGAGATTTAACATTAAATAGTTTTAGAGAGTTCTTAGAAATTTCTTAAAAATATCAGCTGACCATGTTATTCATTACATTCGAATTTTTTAATCACTTCTTATCACAAATTTATTTTTTAATAGTTACGTACTCCGATAATATATCAATCAAGTGTTACTAAAAGTGTACATACATTTTGTTTCAATATAACTTTAATAGATAATTTAAAAAAAAAAACTTACCCTTTTCTTTATAGAAAGTAAAGAAGAGCTTTGTGTGAGTGTATTATATACGGAGTATACTATAGATTTGTTGAACTTGTCTCTTACAATGATTAATGAAATATTGCTTCTGACAGATATCGTTAAATATAGAGTACTTCGTTCAGTTCTCGTTTTCTTCTCCACAAAATCCTCGTCCTTGAATTTAATTTCCGCCAGTTTGCAAGTACTTGTTTAATTAGTTTAGTTCTTGTTGAATTTAGGACTTTGGCATGTCCAGTGGAGCTTTCACGAAATGAACTTTGTAAAGTTTCAACAAAAAGTACCGGCTAAAGCTTTAAATAGAATGAAGTTAGCATTTATTTATTGATTCCTTTTTTAATACTTAGTGTATTTTATTTGTATAGCGATTTATTTATTAAATTGTGATGAAGAGATAGATAATTTAGCTAAAATGATGCAAAAATATTTTTACTACTCGTAATATCCTATTTTCGTATGGTAATATACCTATATATTATATACATATTTTACGAAGTAATGGCCTGAATTTCGACTAGTACGCAGTGAAAAGTCATGTTAAATCATGGGAATGTAATAAATATTTGTTAGTTTATACATGTTGAATGTAATGTACTCCATACACGCAAATACAATAATTTAGTAACTTCATTACACATTGTGTCGTATTATGTCGTAGGTCAAGAGCTAAGGTCATTTCGTGACCCTTCGTGTTTAAAATACCAATTAAAAATAAGTTTGATTTATAATTTGTATTATATTTTTAGTTGGAACTAGCTGTGCCCGCGACTTCGATCGCGTGGACTACAGGTGTGTTCGCGGTTCTACAGAAAAACGTCTATGGATAAAACTGAAAAATTAAGATATTTTTTTTCTACGTATTTTTCCAGGATAAAAAGTATCCCATTTTATGCCCAGGATAATAAGGTATAATTATACCAAGTTTCGTCGAAATCGAACCGTTAGTTTTCACGTGATGCCTGAACATACAGACAGACAGACAGACAGACAAAAATTTTTTTAATCGCATATTTGGGTTTGGTATCGATCCAGTAACACCCACTGCTATTTATTTTTTCAATATTTTCAATGTACAGAATTGACCCTTCTATAGATTTATTATATGTACCTATAGATAAGAACATAATTTTCCTGTACCTACTATTATATAAAATAACTACCTGTTTTAAGTAACAATTGAACTTAATATGCAAATTATAACCAGTTGTTAAAAAGTAAGAAATTATAAAGGGTATTTGTAAAAATTGTTTCATAAAAATATCGTATATTTTCATTTTATTAATCCACAGTGTGTATCAAAACAATAGGGATTACTTATTATTTTTTAACTATAAACTTATCTTAAACTTAACTTAAACTTAGCTTCGATGAAATGCTAATTTTGTAAAAATATTAGGCTGTCTTCTTCAGCGGGACTCGAACCAGCGACATCATTTCACCACATTCTAATTTTGTAAATTTCACATGTGAAACGTAAAATAAATCATTAGGATTAATTCCTAATGATTTATTTTACTATTCACATGTCTAGGCTCAGTTAATTTTGCTACTTCATAAACATACTCATATTAGTATAATAAGTAGGAGATAAATTAAACCTATTATGACATAACCTGCTCTTTTATGTGACATCAACGTATTTTCTTACCCGTAGGTTAAGTAAATCGTAAATTGTATTTTATTTAGCAATTTTCAACAAATGGCTGCTGGTTTATTATTACTACGGTAATATCAAAGCCTATGAAAGATATCGTCGGCCAACGGACGTGACAGCCCAAGCTGCCATACACTAATGTCCCAAGCGATTGTAAGGCAGCTTGGGCTGGCTGTCACGTCCGTTGGTCGACTATATGTTTCATAGGCTTTGGTAATATTATATATTATAGTCCAATTTTATAAGCTTCTGTACGTGTAGATTGTACAGTATGCAGGGAATTTGTCATAAATTACTTCATATCCTATTACAAACCATTAGTTAGACTCTTCCTAGGTAGAATAAAAGGGTTCTGTGACCTTGCATTTTCATCTCTTCCGTAAGACTACTTGACTTGATTATGCACATTAAATATATATTGTCTGAAACTGGCATATTTTCTGATCGACTAGTATTATCACCATTTATATTTACTACCATATAATGTTCTTTTATGATATACTAGCGAATCACCCTCGCTTCGCTCGGGTTCGTCCCTAGGTTTAGCGTCAGCGAAGCCACAGGATTCGATAGTTAAAATAAATAACATTTCTAAAATATAACCTCCTACTTTTTTGAATTCGGTTTAAAAGTAGCCTAAGTTAATCCTTATAATATAAGCTATCTGCTAGTGAAAGTACCGTCAAAATAGGTCCGACCGTTTCAGAGATTAGCCGGAACAAACAGACAGACAGACAAAAATAAAAAAAAATATTATTTGATGTAAGTACCGTATAATATACTTTCATATGCATTTAATGAAAAGCTGTTAATTTTGAAATTAAAAATATACACTTCATTTTATTGATATTGTCGCGTAATATAGTGTGAACTCGTCATAATAGCACGCTTGTACCATGCCTTAGAACGGCGAATGTCAAATTTTAACTTATGTCAATTAGATGACAGGGACAGCTTATTACAAATTCTAATGTGTTGGAGAGGGACAAAACACTTTCAGGAAAGGATTCGAAATTACTAGAAACATTTTGAATTTTAGATACTAGAATGTTCTAATATTTATGCATATAAAAAGGCCGGCAGTGTGTAGAGAGATCAGTTGACATCGAGTCGAAGTAGAGTGAAGATAAGAAGCGATACAAAATAGTGGAAAAGTGAAGAGTTAGTTAAAGTATTAGTGAAGAAGTATTGAGAAGGAGTATTGAGAAGAGAAATACAGTGTTCAGAGACTAGTGTTGTGTACAGACTGTGCGTGTATTCAAAGTGAAATATAAAAATCCTTAGTGCAAGAACGCTTATAATTTCCGATCCCGAACCCGTAGTACGTAACAATTGGTGTCAGAAGTGGGATCGGAAATGCCGTTAGTACCGAGGCACGAGAAGGAAGGAGTCACTACACGCGCAATGGCAGAACAGCAAAGGGAGGATTCTGGCCCTAGTACATCGACTGGGGAGTCGGCTGCTCAACCAAGCACCACGCCAGACATGAACGCCCTTCTGCAACAAATGGCGTTCATGATGCAAGAGCAAGCCCGCCGTCAAGAAGAACAGATGCGCGCACTCCAAGAAGAGCAAGCTCGCCGCCAAGAAGAACAGCTGCGCGCACTCCAAGAAGAGCAAGCTCGCCGCCAAGAAGAACAGCTGCGCGCACTCCAAGAAGAGCAAGCCCGCCGCCAAGAAGAACAACTGCGCGCACTCCAAGAGGGTATTCACAAGGATGTCATAGCTGCTCTCCAACAAAATGTGAAAGTGTGGAAGCCGTTGAGAAGGAAGTTGAGGGCATAAAGACGACACTCGGTGAGGCCTTAGAGGACTATGACTCAAAGCTTTCTAAAATAGAGAAGAGGGTCGACTACTTGGAAACTCACAAATTACCGCGTAGTGTCGACATTAGCTCACCACCAGCAAAGAGCTTCAAAGTCCCTTACTTCGACGGCAAATCTTCTTGGGCCGCATTCAAGATCCAGTTTGAGACAATCAAGGAGACAAGCGGATGGACGGATGACGAGGCCCGATCTGCCCTGTTTTGGAGGCTCTTTGTGCTAGCAACCCTGGCAGGAGGATCACATATAACGAGCTACTTAGCTCTTTAGAGTCGCGGTATGGTGATAGTCATCTGGAACACGTGTACAGGGCTCAAATTAAAGACCGTACACAACGAGCCAATAAAACCCTGCAGCAGTGGTCCATGAAGATTGAGAGGCTCGTACGGAAGGCATATCAATCCTCGCCATCCACCATAGAAGCTATTCTTCTACAGTCATTTGTGGACGGGATTCGCGACCCGGAGGTACGTGCCACTGTACGTTTAAGACACCATACCAGTCTCAAGGAAGCTGTCGCTCATGCTTTGGAGGTTGAAGCTGTGCGCCATGACACAAGAGCTTGGAAGGTGAGGGAAGTGGTCACTACGGAGGGGTTATCCACCCGGAGACGTTTTTTTAACCCAAGATGCTACGAGTGCGGCGAGCGGGGCCATCTTCGAAGTAACTGCCCTAAGATAATGAACGTTCGGAGACAGACAGATGTGGCTGTAGGAAAACTAATTCCAGCCAGGGCTGCGGGATGGGCGCTGGCCGGGGGATCTATAACCCCACAAATAGAAGTGAATCAGACTGTAGATGGAAACACTTTGGTTATACATGGCGCTATTAATGGAGTAGCATGTAAACTGACGCTGGACACCGGAGCATCACGAACCGTTATTATTAACCGTATTAACAACCGATTGCTGAAACACATTGCGAACAATAATTTGCAGGACAGAAAGCATATCACTCTCATGACAGCCACCGGCCAGCGCATACCTGTTTGGGGAGAACGAAAAATTGCTATCAAAATTGGGGACAACATCTATTGGCATAACGCTATAGTAGCAGATATCGTTGATGATTGCATCATTGGATTGGACTTTCTTCAAAATTACCAGTGTACGATTGACATGAAACATGGAGTTTTACGATGCAGAAATAGAGAAGTGCCGATAAGTGGTGGAATTCACGGAAAAGTTTGTTGCTTGAAAGACACCGCTCTTCCACCAAGATCGCAGACTCTAGTACCTGTCGCTTTACCTCAGAACAAGTCAGACCGTCCATGGTCATGTGCTAATATAGAGAAGATGGAAGATGAGAGCTCATGGATCCCGGCAAGAGTTGTTGTAGGTAAAGCTTCGACATCTATGGTGCCGGTTCTGAATACCAGTAATTCTACTCAAACCATTCGAAGAGGCGAAGTTGTGGGGACTTGTGAAGAGATAGCCTGGTTAAGCAGATGTCAACCGAAAGAAGAGGTGTTGAACAAGGATAAAGAGCAAGCGATGAAACTTTTGGAAGATTGTAAGGAAGATCTCACAAGTTCACAGAAGGCGAAAGCTGGAAATTTATTGTACCGATATTCAGATTTGTTCTCCAAACATGATGGCGATATAGGAAGAACCGGAATAGTTAAGCATAAAATTAATACTGGGGACGTAGCGCCTATTCGACAACGACCTAGACGAATTCCTTGGGCTAAGGAAAAGGAAGTTGACGACATGATCCAAGACATGAGAAAGAATAACATCATCGAACACTCCACTAGTCCTTGGTGTTCGCCAGTGGTACTAGTAAGGAAGAAGGATGGATCTACAAGGTTTTGCATCGATTACCGTAGGCTCAACGATATAACCAAAAAGGATAGTTATCCTCTGCCTCGAATCGATGACACCCTAGACACTCTCAGCGGTATGAAATGGTTTTCGACTCTCGATTTGAAGAGTGGCTACTGGCAAGTGGATATGGACCCCGTGGATAAGGAGAAAACTGCGTTTTCAACTGGAAAAGGGTTGTGGCAGTTTAAGGTTATGCCGTTCGGGTTATGCAATGCACCAGCCACATTCGAGAGATTGATGGAACGTGTTCTTGCTGGATTACTAGGAGAAGCCTGCCTTGTTTATCTGGACGACATAATTATTGTGGGACGTGATTTCGAAGACCATCTTCAGAAACTAGAAAAAGTATTCGATAAACTAAGGGAAGCTAATTTAAAGTTAAGTCCGAAGAAGTGCTCATTTTTCAAGAAGCAAGTGAATTACCTTGGACACGTTGTTTCGGAAAACGGAGTAGAAACGGACCCCAACAAAATCACTGCTGTGAAAGATTGGCCAACCCCTAAGGACAAGACACAAGTGAGAGCCTTCCTAGGATTGTGCTCTTACACGTTCGCTCTCGTAGTACGTAACAATATATAATTATTAATTATTAAAATATTATTAACACCGGTGAGAATAGTACAGTACAGTACTTTGGACGAAATTTACTCTCATCTCCGATACAGACAATTTTTTAGGAAGACCGCAATGATGTGGGGTCTTTTTTTTTTAAATAGTCTTTTGACTCCACGGGTGAAGGTTATCGTATAATACTGATATAAATAAATATATTCGACTATATACGTACAGAAATAACTGGTATACTGGTAACTGTCTCCAAGATAATAATTGAAATATCAAGTTTCAACATAATGCTTGAAACTGGCGAAGTTTCTTGGTACCTAGTAGATCCTTGGAACGACTTTGATATAACCGAAATTATGATCATTGTTCTTGGTTTGCTAGTAGAGTAGTATTTAGATTTACACTTCTAGGGAATAGAATTCTCTACAGGAATATAATTGTACTAGTACATGGCTTCTTCGCATCTTCGACGACACGTTTGGCTTAGTAGGTAGTGACCCTAATTTCTGCACCAGCGGTTTCGGGTTTGAGTCCCGCTGGGGGCATTCATTTGTTGAGCACGTATGTTTGCACTTAAGTCATGGTGTTTATTATATGTAGGTATAATAAGTATCAACTATCTGGTATCCGTAACACAAGCCGTAGCTTACCACGGAACTAGATGGCGCTGTTGTATTAATATCCCAAGATATTTATTATTATTATTTTATTATTATATCTTAATATGCCTATAGTGTACTTGAAGTTAAGTCGTATCACCTTTAGATCTTCTAATCAATTATTTATTATTTTTATTAGAAACATCTTTTCTAACTTTTGGACTTCTTGTAAGTTTTTAAGTGCTGGCTACACTTCTTTCGCGTCTTTCCTGTGGGAACGACTTGTTGTACTGCAATAAAGTTATATATAACCGACTTCTTAAAAGAAGGAGGTTCTATATTCGTTTATATTTATATTTTTCATTTATTTAATATCTTTCTCGTTTATTAATTCACAATTATTTTTATCCAATTTCAAAGGGATAAAAACTGAATAATATATCAATTTTTGGTATGAAATAGGTAATTATAAATCAAGAAATACATTTATTTATTTTTGATATTCGCTAGGCCACACCATAAACCTTTTACAAGATACAAGTGTTGAATTATTTTTGCTTACTTTATTAACTTAACATGTATTTTTAACCTATGTGTTTTTAAGCTCAAAATCTAAAAAAAAACATTGATATTTTATTCATTAACATTTAGGCTACGTGTTTTCGTAAAATTCTCTTCACTTATTTCTAAAATACGCTCAAAGGAATTCTTAAAATATTCAAATCAAATTTTATGTCCGCTGCATTGGCACTTACAAAGGTAAAAAAGAAATGGAAATTTTTCTTTCGGTAATTCTTGTGACAACTTACATTATACGAATATATTCAGGATTCTGTTACGGACCGAAGGACAAGTTATTACTTATTTACATTATAGTAGAAATAAATTTTACAATGGACTATAAATATTTGAATAATCTGAAACACATTTCTTTCTATTCGTGAGCAATCATAAATTTTAGTATCATGGCAGAAGGATAATTTTATTCCATCTGAATGTGATTTTTGTACGGTATCATCGGATAATAAAAGAAAAATGAATGTTTTCATATAAAAATATTAAACTTGCGTATGTTTGTTCGTTTGTACATATTTTGAGCAGCAATAATTTAGATTTCATTTAAACATAGGAACATATAGGCAGTGGTAGCCGGTAGCCCAGCGGTAACGCGCTCGCTTGGATATCCGAGTGATGCGGGTTCAAATCCGGGTCTCGGGCCTCTGATGTTTTCATGTGCCAATCATTTCTATCATGATTACCACTTGTCTTACGGTGCAGGAAAACATCGTGAGGAAACCTGCACGTCTGAGATAAACCTAGCAAGTTTTCGAAAGACATGTGAAGTCTGCCAACACGCAGTAGGTCAGCGCGGTGGACTACGGCCTGATCCCCCTCGTACTGAGGGGGGCCCATGCCCAACAGTGGGAGAGTTAAAAAGAGCTGAAGATGAATGATGATGATGAAGGTACTTATTATAAAGAAATATACAAGTAGACGATATAATCACAACTAATATGACATCGACTTAAACTTGACTATTTACTGTTATAATAATATTTGCTAAAAGATGTCGCTTATCATAAGCGAAAAAAATATATGTAAATACATATTATGTAATCCTACTCATTTTATAAATGTTAAGTTTTCTCTGGATATAAAGATGATTAATGCAGTGGTTTATGCGAGAAAAAGTATCATTACTACATTATCATTCACTATCACTGAATGGTTTTATAAATGAAACTACCTTTTCGGATTTTGTCGCGGATTTATTTTGATTTTTAGTTCCCGACGTTTCGAATGCTTTACAGCAAACATGGTCACGGGAGAGACTAAGGTATTTGACGTCTCATAGGTTTATATACTTGTTACAGACAGTGCCTACTTACAATTTACAAAAATTTTGAAAATATGGCAATACTGCCATATTTATAAATTATTTAAATTTAAATATAAATGTTTAGAATTAAATTTTTATAAGGTACTCTGATGCCATTTTCAGTGCCGTGACCATGATTGCTGTAAAGCATTCGAAGCGTCGGGAGCTAAAAATCTAAATAAATCCGCGACAAAATCCGAAAAGGTAGTTTCATTTATAATGTCGCATATTTGCATAAATCTAAGAAAGTATTAACTGAATGGTTTTATTGAAACTTTTTCAATAATATAGCTCGTAGATCAGAATGACACATACTAGACTAGTAAAGATATTGTTTTTATGAACCTAAAGAAAAGCGAGGATGAAACGCTAGAATATATTATAAATGTTAAATATAGCTAAATATCAACGTTTTGTATCCAGTCGCAAAAAATACCTTGGACACTTATAAAAAAAATAATAAAAGTACTAACAAGGCAAAATGATGGATATAAAATTATCACAAGAAAATACTTGTTTTTTATACACGAATTGCTCAAATTATATCAATAACAGTTTACATTGAAGCTGTTGACCTACGAGAGGTCAAATTATCTGACAAAAACGCCTGATGTCAACAGCCACCGATTATTTGAAGATAGTTATGCTAACGGTTCATTTTCTAAGAGGCTTAACACATATGAGTACATTTTTTGCTGTTATTGCAATTTTTTCATATACTGACTTTAGATTTAATTATTTCTTTGTTCCTTAGAAATAATATTTTTTATACATATAACAAAAGAGCAAATATCAGCAAGAAAAATCGATAGCAGAAAGCTTCATTTCAATAGAAAATATTATAATTATAGTTTAAAAACGGTTTTATTATAAAGTACCAAGATTGTAATAATTAACACAAGATGTAAAGGTTGTATTGCGTATTTTTAGTAATATTCTTTTTCTTTATTTTTCAGTATACCCTCAAATGAAGGGTACAGGGGCAAAACAAGGACTGTCACATAAAATTAAAAAATTGAAAAGTATTGGAACATTGAGATTTTGCCACGTATTATAGATTGCAATGTTAATTAAAAAAAAAAACATTTTTGTGACATTCCTTGTCTTGCCCCTGTACCCTTCAAATATATTAACATTTTGCTGTAGTATTATATTAAGACGAATATATTACAATAAATATAAATAAATAAAATACCAGCTTTTAATAAATGTTGCTGTTGTGGTATTCTTATTTAAAACACAATGTTGCGCTACTGATAAAAATAAAAACTTTATATTTTAAAACCTTTTTTACAAATCGATTTTTCGATTTTTTTTAAACACTCCATTCAATTAGTAATGTTAATGTTTAAACTTCATGTAATGAAGTTCATTGTAGTAGCTGGCTGTACTACTTTGCGGTAGGTAAAGGTCTACAGTGAAGAAATTTTTTGTGAGAAAACCTGCATATTTTTGAAAAAATCGCACTAGTTTTCCCACACTTGCACAGCATCGTGGACTATGCCCTTTTCGCTCTGAGAGCCTTTTGCCCAGCAGTGGAATGTAAAATGGTTAAACTATATATCTAGCCTTCATTAGATATCCAACATATGTGAAACCTTCCTCCAATAACAATCAAATAAACTCAAGTAAAATACGTCACATATGTCATTGTACTATTCACGAAGAGTGCTCATTTTCTGTTTTTCCGCGTACGCGTTCGCAAGTCATCACTTCTAATTTAAAAGAAACCCTATGATGTAATTCTAATAAAAATATACCTTGTGCATATCAACTTAAAGCATAAAATCCCACAATAATACTTTATTATACTTTTTATTAGACCAATGTTGTCTGTACCCGAAATCTGCAAAAAAAGGTACAAAAAATTTTGTTAAGTCGTAATCAATTGCGCGGGTGCCGTTAATCTCGTAACAAAATGTATTATCGATTTTATCGGTAGTTTTGGCATTGATTAAAAATAAATGAGTTTAGATTTCAATAGAATATAATGATGTTATAATGGCATTCATAGACTATTTGTCTGACTTCAAAGCCGGAGTTCAGGAGTTTGATTCTTCGTTGTGTTTATTCATTGTACCTATAAGATTAAAAAATAAGCAGATATACGTACATTATTTACACAATATTGTAAAGACATCCTGTGTAATCTGTATGAGGCTATCTTCAAATAAACTCGATGGTAATGGTAGGTATATGTTTAAAATTGTATTGCATTAATTATAGATTATAATATATAAAAATCTCGTGTCACAATGTTTATTATCGAACTTCATCGAAACGGCTTGATCAATTGCTATGAAATTTTTTGTGTATAATTGGTAGGTCTGAGAATAGGTCGTAGGCTAGATTTATTCGCCTAGGTGATATGGAAGGTGTGGTGTTCACCTCACAACACTAACGGTATATGTATATTACACTATAAATCACTGTATAAGGATAATGAAATAAAACTCAGTACTCTCAGCTTCACAATGTCGCACACGTCCGCTCTCTGCGGTGGTTGAAGCCTAAGTGTCAATGCTGACACTTTTCCCCACCACCTAAGGTCGGTGTGTGCAACTACCTTTATTATCAAATATAAATCATCACATCTCTCCCTTTATTTATATTTGTTTTAATTTTAGTATTTTCATTGTTATTATAACTGCACAAACAACTCACACAATTAAATTTGTAAAAGTATTATCATTTTATTTCTACTGGTATTATTTATATTCTTCTTCCCTTCATTTCCATTTACTTATTGCCAAATCTTTGATAATTCATCATTATCACTAAGTCTCCACTGGCATTTTTCCTTTATGAATTTCTTTGAAACTCTTGTCCAGTCTCATATATTTTTAACATACCCTTGTCCTCAGATTCCTTTCCTATATTACATAGTATTACGTTCCTTTCTCTATTTTCACAGTCTTTTCCCTTTTCCTTCATTATTTTATCATTATCTCTTAAGTATTTTTCCATCAGTGTCCTTGTGTTCTCTTGCCACCATATTAACATAATTAAGTCGGCAATCGCTTCTGCATTGCCATCATGCCTTTAGTGCGCGAACTCAAGTAATCGTTTGCGTAATTTAAGGGATGTAAAAATTTTATTCCCTTTTAACATGGGTGTTAACATTACATACCCAAAGCTCCGTCGTGTTTCATGGTGTGATTAAACGTCTTCAATAATTTCAGTGTTTACTGCCTTAAGTATGTAATCTAGAAAAAGAATCTGCAATGTTTGCTTACAAGGTTAATACACAACTTTTTGATATAAACTTGTAATCGAACGACGCATTCAATCCTGGCACAAGGTTTCAGACCAAATACTCCTAATGACGTGTGACGCCAATGTCTCTTTTTCTCTTCGACAATGCTGTTTGCCACCCGTGTGAAACTCTTTATTTCAGTGAGCTATAAGCCGTGAGCAATATTAATCGTCAGATCGTTTTATTATTGGATCATAATATTGTAAGGTCTTAATTTCGTATACAATTTTATTTATATTTATACTTTAAGAACCGACTCCGCTTGTTCATATGTACTTCATTTACTTTTGCATTTTTACTGTCTTTAACAAAACGATAAAAAATTCCTAATCGGTTCCGATTTACAGACTAGTTATGCACTTTTTACACAAATGAGTAAATACATAGTTGATTATTCTGGTTCAGTAACCTTTGACTACTTTAATATATTTATCTAAATGCTTTTCTCTTTTACAGGAAAGCTTGTGATCTAAGAAATAGTTGTTACATTATATTCAATGCATTTTTCTAAATCTTTATAATCAAAATCATCAACTTCCAAAAGTTTAAAATGTCACCAATATTTTTACTCGTAAGAATAGAACAATTTAATTTTCTCAGAGATTAATATTTATTAAAACTTAACTTCAAACTACTTCTTTTGAGTAAGTACATCGCAAGTTTACAGGCAAGACAAGTAACACGTAGAGGGTGTGTGTGTGTGTAATCCTGGCCGATTTCGACCACAGCGACTATTGGTACTGGATTTTTTCTTTTTAATACGACTAAGGGTTACGTCGTTCTAACCTTTGGTGCGCTCTTAGATGACTCGCATAACCGACTTTATTCACGAACGTACGTGCGCATTGCGGACACTCCAATGCACCGCCGACATAATTATAGGTGATGGCCACTGGTGGTCGTGCCTTAAGCTCATCTCTTTTCTTGTCGAGCTCGTTGCGTCGCTCTATTTCAAATGTATTTACCTGGTTATATATGAGCTGGCGCCACTCAGGCCGCTGTGCTGCCTTTGCTTCCCACTGAGAGGGCTCTATTTTGCACCGTTTCATATGTCTTTTCAGAACATCTTTATATCTTAGGTACTGGCCACTACTTTTACGCTTACCGTACTGGAGTTCTGAAAAGAAGATGCGCTTTGCCAGCCTGTCACTCGACATACGAGACACGTGCCCACACCATCGAAGCTGTCGCCTCATTAGATAACCTTCAATACCTCCAACCTTTGCGCGTCTCAGAACATTTGTATTTCTGATTTGGTCTGACCATCGGATGTTCATGATGTCTCGGAGACATTTGAGGTGAAATCTGTCGAGTATACGTATATGCTTACGGTATAAGGTCCATGCCTCAGATGAGTACCAAAGGCTTGGCAGTACTATACTCATATAACGTTTATTTTCGTGGAGAGCCTGAGATCATGCGAGTGAAATACTTTGGCTCGTAGTTTACCATAAGCCGCAGCAGCAGCATTTAATCTGTTGTTTATCTCAGAATCTAGGTCATATTTTGAAGTTATTGTGCTACCAAGATACCTAAACTTCTCCACGTGTTTCAATGTTTTAATGGTTTACAGAATAACGACATCTTTACACGGGATTAAATATGCTTAATTTTACGAAATATTATTAATAATATATATTTTATATTTCACTATTTACTTATTTTAGATAACTTTTGTTTTATTTATTTTTTATTATATTTATATATTTATGTAATATGTAGTAAAACCTTAACAATTTAAGATAATTAATTTTGTTTTATACAACTTATAAAAGTATTATTCTGAATAATTTCTTCAAATATTACCATTGCTCCTTCATAATATTTAAAATATTTTATTCAACATTAAATTATTACACGATTATAATTTTTACTGAACGTTATGAGTCTACTACCAGTTCGGAAAGAAGGAGCCGCAGACCTGAGAAGAACTGGCGAAAGAAACTCAGCGGGACTAATATTATTATGTTGTCTTAATCTGTGATTTTTTCCAAGTTAAATTAAATTTTGCAATAATTGCTACCAGTATCTTCATTAAGGTCCAATCATTCCAACTATCAACCTCCAATTACACATTCCAATGTTGTGTTATCATCCATGTATATTGTATATATTATATGTATCATCGACATCGGTTCATTTGCTGGTTTAATCACCTTTTCGTTGATCTTCTTATCTTCCGCTTCTAAATATTAATTTTGCATAGTGGCCCACATTGGCCTATATAACCCATATAAATAAACCCTAACATGTATCACTGTCACTTATTACTTCCACATCGTCAATACTGCTTACTACTAAAGCATTAGTTTCTGCAATGATTTGATCACAAAATATTAAAATTCCAATTATTAGTATTTTTCCCTTAAATCATTTGTTTTACTCCGTTTCTCAACAATTAATAAATTATTTCTCTTCTTTTCTGTCTTTCTCCATTCCTCCCACTCTCATGTTCTGGTGGGACGAGATTAAACACGAACAGTGAAAGTTGATTCAAAATTTTATTAATTTATCGGAATCAACCGTGTACTCTGAGGCACGGGGTGAATATTTCCAACTCGGGGATATTCCCGAAGATCCTCCGGGTAGCTACTACTATAGTAACTACACCAATTTCAAATAAAATATAATTGTTTGTATTCAAGACATTATCACCATCAAACAGATTTTCATTCTCTCATTCATTTTCTGTCTCATTTGATTTTCCATATAATATCATGATTTCGTATTAAAACCATTTTTTCCTTTATCAACCAAGTATCTCAGTTTACCAATCGACTTATCAGACGATCTACTAATATTGTAGCATCAATCGACCTTTCAGACGATTTACTAATATTGTAGTTTTCGAGTTTTCACACGATCTACTAATTAAATATCATAGTACCAATCGACCTTTCAGACGATTTACTAATATCGTAGTACCGATCGACCTTTCGGACGATCTACTAATATTGTAGTACCGATCGAGTTTTCACACGATCTACTAATTAAATATCATAGTACAATCGACTTTTCAGACGATTTACTAATATCGTAGTACCGATCGACCTTTCGGACGATCTACTAATATTGTAGTACCGATCGAGTTTTCACACGATCTACTAATTAGATATCATAGTACAATCGACTTTTCAGACGATTTACTAATATTGTAGCACCGATCGACCTTTCGGACGATCTGCTAATATTGTAGTACCGATCGAGTTTTCACACGATCTACTAATTAAATATCATAGTACAATCGACTTTTCAGACGATTTACTAATCTTGTAGCACCGATCGACCTTTCGGACGATCTGCTAATATTGTAGTACCGATCGAGTTTTCACCCGATCTACTAATTAAATATCATAGTACAATCGACTTTTCAGACGATTTACTAATCTTGTAGCACCGATCGACCTTTCGGACGATCTGCTAATATTGTAGTACCGATCGAGTTTTCACACGATCTACTAATTAAATATCATAGTACAATCGACTTTTCAGACGATTTACTAATCTTGTAGCACCGATCGACCTTTCGGACGATCTGCTAATATTGTAGTACCGATCGAGTTTTCACACGATCTACTAATTAAATATCATAGTACAATCGACTTTTCAGACGATTTACTAATCTTGTAGCACCGATCGACCTTTCGGACGATCTGCTAATATTGTAGTACCGATCGAGTTTTCACACGATCTACTAATTAAATATCATAGTACAATCGACTTTTCAGACGATTTACTAATCTTGTAGCACCGATCGACCTTTCGGACGATCTGCTAATATTGTAGTACCGATCGAGTTTTCACACGATCTACTAATTAAATATCATAGTACAATCGACTTTTCAGACGATTTACTAATCTTGTAGCACCGATCGACCTTTCGGACGATCTGCTAATATTGTAGTACCGATCGAGTTTTCACACGATCTACTAATTAAATATCATAGTACAATCGACTTTTCAGACGATATACTAATATTGTAGTACCAATCGACTCTTCAGACGATTTACTAATTGAATTTTGTAATACCAATCGACTCTTCAGACGATATACTAATTGAATTTTGTAGTACCAATCGACTCTTCAGACGATTTACTAATTGAACTTTGTAGTACCAATCGACTCTTCAGACGATTTACTAATTGAATTTTGTAGTACCAATCGACTCTTCAGACGATTTACTAATTGAATTTTGTAGTACCAATCGACTCTTCAGACGATTTACTAATTGAATTTTGTAGTACCAATCGACTATTCAGACGATTTACTAATTGAATTTTGTAGTACCAATCGACTCTTCAGACGATTTACTAATTGAATTTTGTAGTACCAATCGACTCTTCAGACGATTTACTAATTGAATTTTGTAGTACCAATCGATTATTAGAAACAATGCATTTTAGATTTATATTATAACAGCTGATCACGTGCCTTTTTTTAAAAATTAACATGTAAGATAGAAACACATTTAAACATAATTTTAACGATCACTGTTATGTTATAAACCATTTCCAAATAACTATAAACGAATAAAAGGAAATAATGTATTAAGCATTATTTTATCATCTTTTTTAATATATTAATTATATAATAACATTTCACTTTCCATATTTTTATATATATTATATGGAAACCACACAACTTAGCACGATTTTAACGATCACTTTATCAGTGCTTCTATTTAATATTATTTAATTTATTACAATTTTCTTTAACTTCACTATTTCACTACTAAAATTAACATGTAAGATAGAAACACATTTAAACATAATTTTAACGATCACTGTTATGTTATAAACCATTTCCAAATAACTATAAACGAATAAAAGGAAATAATGTATTAAGCATTATTTTATCATCTTTTTTAATATATTAATTATATAATAACATTTCACTTTCCATATTTTTATATATATTATATGGAAACCACACAACTTAGCACGATTTTAACGATCACTTTATCAGTGCTTCTATTTAATATTATTTAATTTATTACAATTTTCTTTAACTTCACTATAAAGCACTGTATCTATTTAACTTTTCTCTTTATAATTGAGGGTACCAGCAAATAAAATAATGTTTTACGCATTACAAAAGCTAAGTTGCCCTCTTTAACGGTTACCATTAGCTTTTATATCGATTAACCGAAAGTTAAATCTTAATTGTTTTTTTTTTTTTTATAAAACGTCTAAGGGATCAAATACAGTATTTTAATTTCAAGTTATTCAGTTTAATTTCTAACTCACTACAATAATTTCTAACTCACTACAATAAATAATATTTTGGAATTATTGATCTAGTAATAAGCTTTAAAACTGTACTATTCTTATAAATTTATAAAATAATATTTCTAAACTATTATTCAGTAATAAGTAATAACTGCAAAATTGTTCCATTCATATACAATCATTATTTTCTAATGCAAGTAGAAAAATCCATAGACACTCAGTATTCATTAATTTGAAGTAATCAAATTACTTCCTATTATTTATCTTATAATATTGTTATATTTCTATGTATGGATATTATTTTATTACATGCAATTTTAAGACTATACGAAAGCTAGTTTAATGCTCAGTAATTAAAATACTCTTCTACATTAAAATGATTGTATTGAATAAAACGTCTGTAAAAAGTATTTTAAAAGCATTATGCTTTAAAATTATTATACGAATTTTTTATTTTACATATTTTTTATTTTATAATAAATCGTTATTATTTCTATTTATGTATATTATTTTATTACATACAATAATCCAAACCATACGGAAGCTAATTTAACACTCGGTAATTAAAATACACTTCTAGGTAAAATTGATTGTATTGAATAAACATCATCAATTACAATACGAATTAATTTGCATTTCATTACTTTAATATAACCAACAACAATTACAGCTAAAGAAATTATAATATTACATTATAGAAACCCTTTGTCGTATAAATGATATAATTTAAGCCATAGATCACTGGTATATTGTCCGTTTGTTTATTAGAACAAAAATTGAATAATTACTGTTATATTAACTTTGAATAATATTGTCATGAAAAAATACGTTAGACGAGATATTTGAAATCTAAAAGGCACTTTATATTACTGTGTATTTCATCGTTTATAGATTTATCTTATTACTTTTTCCTTTTTCAATAATATAAGTATGATTTCACTCACCTTAATCCTCGTCGCCATTTGTGGTGTTCACCTCACAACACTAACGGTATATGTATATTACACTATAAATCACTGTATAAGGATAATGAAATAAAACTCAGTACTCTCAGCTTCACAATGTCGCACACGTCCGCTCTCTGCGGTGGTTGAAGCCTAAGTGTCAATGCTGACACTTTTCCCCACCACCTAAGGTCGGTGTGTGCAACTACCTTTATTATCAAACATAAATCATCACAGAAGGCATTGCAGTTTAGGTACTACCATTTTTTTCAATATTGCAGTGAGCAATATTGCAGTAATTAAGTTGCCGTTTTCAGTTCCTTAGAACGCGAGCGGAGCTGCGAGATCTGCTAGTAGACTATATAATTAATGTTAATCAAAGTTTCAAATCAGTACTAAAGTTAAAAGCTACAACTGACTTAAGTTGTAAACGTACGTAGTTAATGCTATAATATAAGGTAATAAGAATATCAATAAGATATGTTATACATTTATGTTTATCGTCATATTTGTTGAAGTCTCGAGCTTTATACTGAGTATTTACGTACATATTCTTAATATTTTCGACGTCCTAGGCAGAGGTAGCCCAGCGGTATCGCGCTTGTGTGGAAAGGCAAGTTTCATTTTCGGATCTTGAAACTCTGATTATCTTGTAATTTTAGGATTAATTTATTTATAGGGTACGGTCTCACATAGCGTTAAGGACTCCACCAACTTGCATTTGGTTAGCAATCTTTATATTGATCGAAGCCCCGAAGAAACGAGACCTTAAAAAAGGCTAAATAAATATTTTTATTCATGCATATCTTCTACGTTCTGGTTAAGCATGGCTTATAACATAACCTCTAATTTGCTCTTTTGGTAAAAAATACAGTATGAGTAGAAAAACTCTTTTTCCATCTTCTTAATCTCTTTCTCTCTCTCTTTCTCACACTCTAGTATTTACGTAGAATGCTCAGACAACATTCGCCTTAACTAAATCATTAAGTAATGATGGATATTTTAAATGTTTCTAGCTTTTATGTCGCAGTTAAAGTTATTTGTTAAGTCCTCCATAATTAAGTATAACGCCAGTATAATGTATAAGCAGGGTTGGAAGGTCGCCTACATAGCGGCTTTCGCCACGCTCATTACTTTGTTCATAACTGTTTGACGTCGGGCCGCTTAGTGTGGAAACAGCTTTTATAAATCTTTAAGTATTTATTTAAAACCTATTTCTTATCTAGTTTTTAATATTAATATTATATATTTAGTTTAGTTATGTTAAAGTGTTGTATGTTGCTAAAGTATTTTTTATATACAGGCATACCAAAGTATACTGCTATGAGTATAAAATAAGTTATTTTCAAAACTTACACTTTTTAAGGCCACTAAATCCCCAATCACATTTTCTGGATAAAGAAATAAATGCAATTGAAATAGATTTAAGCTTACATTAATACAACGGTAAATAAAAAAAAATAATGAACTTTTACAAATAGGAGAGAGGAGGCAGACTAATTAGATATCCTTTATAATAAGTATAATTTTTAAGATATTAAACACTTTTGCCTTTATTGTGATCATTTTGCTGATAAGTATTCGAAAACACTGAAAAAAAAACAAACAAAAATAGCAAAAAAAAAAATATTTATCATGAAATTCCAGTATTCTCGTGATCCAAACAAGTATTAACGAAATTAATTAGATTTGTAGTTAAGTCCATCTCCACATTAACAGAGCAGTTATCACAATAGTAGTAGATAGGAACATTAAATAAATTCAGTGACATGGTTACGGTTACGGTTACGGTTGCATTTGCGGTGGTTACGTTGATGATGTCATTTCCTTTTCTATTCAATTTTTTTGTTACAAAAGATGTTATAATATATATTACTGCAAACTTACATTATAATAATATTATAAAATAAATATGTATATAAATTTATTAATAATATGATTATAAATGAATCGACTCTGTACATTGGCTATTGGAAAATCTTTATTGAAATATTAATTATTTATTTTATTATAGCTGTTGGTGTTTTTGTCTGTCTTTCTATGACCGCGTCACGGGAAAATCACTGCACAGATTGTAATGAAATTTGGTACGATGATAGCTTTTTTTTCACATCTGAGTAATGAATACTAATAATGATTAGGCTATTTAAACGTATCTGGGGTTGAACACGAGTGGAACGAGGATGAGTCGATAGTATAAAAATACCTATCACTAATATTGTGTGCTTATATAAAAGATGAAAGGAAGTAGCTTATTCCTTGAAGTGGAAAAAGAAACCCTTATAGAAGCAGATAAATGTGAATGTAAAGCTGAAATTAATATCAAGTGTTTAAGTTTCCGGTACATTGTAACTGTAAAAATGGAGCTTCTTAGTCATCGTAATAATAAATACGTACATATTTTATGCTTTACATATATTTTGCAAATTGAATTAAATAAAATTCTATCAAAATGCGGATACCTGGCCACTTGTCGGTACGCTTTTTATGATAATATAACTTGAAATAGAGGTTGAAACTTAAAATAGGACTTGTATTAGGGTTCATACTACCTTATGTCTAACAATTTAAAACATGCCATGAATCTATACAGGTATATTTGTACAATAAATGTTTTGCGAAAAACAGTCTATAATACTTTTTAAAATTTTTGTCTGTTTGTCTGTAACTGCATCGCGAAAATACAACTGGATAGATTTTGACGAAGTTGAAGATGAAGTTGTCCTAAATGATACTTCTTACAATAAAACTTACAATGCGGGAAAAATCTCTTATTCCTGAAAAAAGTGAACTATTCGTTAAAGTGTATCTTTGGCCGAAAGTGTAAAGTGTAATAGTGTTCATTTGGTTAAATATAGTCATTAATTGATTTCAACAGGAGAGCGGTTTAAAATGCAGTTAATTATGTATGTTAAACACACAAGGGATTGCTTCAAAAACATCAGTAATTCACAAATTAATTGGCGATTCCGAGTATCGCAATTAACACGCCAACCAACAAATTGTGCTATTCAGAGAAAATAACGTTACAGTCAGTATAAATGAATTTATTCTCTCTCTCGTCGGCGTGTCGTCCAGAAAAAGTGGTTTTATTGTTATTATTATAGTTTTATAATATCTTAAGAATGTTATCGTTATTCAATATAATAAAAATATATAATTTTATGTTATTATTTACCATTTATTTTTTCGTTATCATTTACAATCAAAAATTGGAAAATACGTGAAACAAAAGTAAAAAGTATTTTAATACACATGTTTAGACCATAACATAAAAAAAAAATAAGTGCAAGTCAGATTTTTAGGAAGTTAGCTCCAACCATTATTAGAATATAAAAGAATTCGTAAGCTTAGCTTTCTTAACAATAAATCACCCTTCAGACAACCTGTGGAATAAAAAAAACAAATATGATTCACAATAGATCATAAACATGGACCAAAATTAGTAGTATTTTCTTTGAAGTCAGTCAAAAAGTTACAAACAAACAAACTGACAAGCACATTATCGTATTTATATTTTGAACTTATACACTATAATTTACATGTTTACACTATTTTAATCGTAATTAGTTTATAGCTTTGTATCGCAAATCAATTAGTAGAGTGTATACCTTCTTACAGACGTGCATTCATCCTTCATTGTTTCGTGTCCCACTGAGATATGTGTGATTTATTTGGTATTAATATGACGTACACGTATGATATTGGAATGTAGGTCACGTTAACATGATATATTTTTGTAAATGTATTAATCTTATCTTAATTGGCCCTTCTTTCTTTTGCTGACCATATTTTCATACAAGAATCCGAAACGCCGAGAATAAAACCGCGACAAAAGCTTATTTATTCCCTCAATCATATCAGAAGGGCTGGACTATTCTGGATGTTTGGCACAAAAATAAATTATAGTCTAGAATAGCACATAGGTTAAGCATTACTATTATCCCGGAAAAAGGTATGCTTCCCGTGGGATATATTTATTTTTGTTTCTCGAAGTGAAGATAAGTTGCTAGGTATATTTGAACTAACTTCAAAAAAGGAGGTTCTGTTTTCAACCCATAAGCACTAGTACAGGTAAATATTTAAAATGACTTTTGCCTCTCATACAATATTGAAAAGATATATCGTTTTTTAATGAATTGTTTTATTTTCTGTAATAATTTAATATATAGGTACTGTGTTGTAGGGCGATGACGACACGTTTGGCTCAATTGGTAGTGACACTACTTCCTGCGCCAGCGGTCGCGGGTTCGAGCCCCGCTGGAGCAATCATTTGTTGAGCACGAATGTTTGTACTCCAGTCATGGGTGATAATATTTTTAATATGTATGTATTTATTTATATGTGTAGTATATCAACTATCTAGTGTCTGTAACACAAGCCTCGTAGCTTACCAGGGAACTAGATAGCGCTGTTGTAATAATGTCCCTACATATTATAAATGTATTTGTCCCTAACTAGAAAGTCTGGAAGCTGTAACTAGTGGATAGCAAGTATCAATTTTGTTCTAATGTGCATATATTTTATACTATTGAGCATAAACTTGGCTTATTAGATAAACGTGGTCACTAATACGTTACATATTTATTATGCATAGAAATAATGACGCGAGGCTACTTTAATTACAACAGCAGAGAGTTATGTTTACTACAAACGTTACATTCTGTGGCTGCTTGCGGTTTAGATTCCTTGCAGTTGCATTACTAAGAGCTTGTGTTTGAGGCTTTACCAACGATGGTAAAAGGAGGGTTCTCATTTAACTTCTATATTTCCTTAACTTTTTACTTATGGAAATAATTATTCTAATAATCCTACTAATATTATAGATGTAAAAGTTTGTGAGTATGGATGTCTGTTTGTTACGGTTTTAGGTCAGAACGGCTGAACGGATCTAGATGAAATTTTTCACAGATTTAGATTATTATTTATTATAGATAGGAATAGTATATAGGTAAATTTTTTATACCTGAAAAAATACGGTTTCCGTGGGATAATTTGGTTTACTTTTCACTAGGAATGAAGCAGAAGCGAAGCTAGGGTGAGTTGCTAGTCTTATGATAGTTAAAGAAATGAATGTAATAGTGAATATAAGTTTGTAAACGCATAAAAGACGAAGAAAATTATTTTAGATTATGTTTGAATGAAACACAATTTACATTTTATCTTTTGACGGTTCATTTGGTCGCTATACTTTTATTTTAAATAAATATTTGGGGTATCATCACACACAGCGCCACCTACCCGTGGTAAGTTGCGAGGCTTGTGAGGCAATTGCTTGCGCTTAACAAATGGATGCCCCCAGCGGGACTCGAACCCGCGACCGCTGGCGCAGAAATTGAGCCAAATGTGTCGTCAAATTTAAATATCCTTGTCGTTTCTATTATTTTAAGCATGTGAAATATTTAGTAAATAAAAGAAATTGTATTATGTAATTTAAGGAGTTCGGTAGATATCTTAACTCTTCATTTAAATTACCGGTTATTTATAATCACATACGGCCCTCTTAAAATATTATGTCGCTTACTGGTGAGTCAACCCTCTTTAGAAGCTTAATGTTTTCCAAATTAGGCAAGTTACCAAATTGTATCATTTAGCCTGTCATTATAACGTAATGGCATATCATTTAACAACTGTAATTAAAATTTACATTATACATTATTATGATTATAAATTTTTGCTCGAAAGCAGTAGTAGACTCGTGGGTAAAAACATGCGTGAAACATTTCCAACGTATAACTTCTTTCTATTACGGTGAAGGAAAAAATGTTATAATAACTTGTCTAAGAGAACTATTGTCTAAGAGAACTATTGTCAGAGGACTATTGCCTGATCCCCCTTGTATTGACGAGAGGCAAGACCGGCATGGAAGTATTTAAAAGGGCTGAATATATTCATCCTTTTACGCGGAAGCGAGTCGAATCCACAACCTACGACGACGAAAATAAGAAACCCCTTTTAGTTTAATGCCTGTGTAATCAATATCGCATTGTATTCTGTTCATTGGTTTAATAACTTCTGTAATACCTATAACCTAAAATGTAAGCAGTATTCAGAAATACAATATAATCGTATAAGCATTATGACTTAAAACTTATTCGTCTAATACTGTTTCGAGATGATTTACAACTGAGAATATCTAGTAACAAGTCCTAGGCCGTCCTTGGTATTTAACGGTATCCCGGATCTTAATAGCTACTGGTTTTGACGCATCGAATTATTACCGCATTGCAAGAAATCGTTGGAGATTACCAGTTGGGACGAGTTAATGTTTTGTATAATATTTCCTGGAAAGTTTTAGCAATTTAGCGTACTTTAGACATTTTTATATATAATTTTTTTTCCATATTATGTTAGTTAAATTCATGACTAAAATAATATGGAAAAAATGAGACGACAGACGTTATGCCAGTGGTTAAATTCTTATAATCTTTATCTCCACTCCATGTCTAATAATAAATCTATGTTCGATCCGAGGCGGATTAGGCCTAAGTCCACCAAGTGCCATGCGGATTGCACATGCCTTTCAAAAAACATTCTAGTAACACACATGTCCCATGTTGCGTCCTCTAAAAAATGTAAAGTAAAGCTCATGTAACATTTCAATGGACGGTTCTCTCAAATATGGTGATTTTCTTCTCCGTAAGACATGTGGTAATCATTCTAAAAATGATTCGTACATGAAAATATCAGAAGTGCGAGACCCGGATTTCTAATTGTTTCACTCGGTTCCAAAGCGAGCCTGTTATCATTCACTTTAATTATTTCTTAGTTATAACTTAATTTTTTTGAACTAAACTGGTGTGGTCTTAGTGGTTAAAATCACCCACAATCACTTTTGAAATTTTGAGCAAAACCCATATATAATTACTTATCTCATCATCATCATCTAGTGCGTGTTGGCGGACTTCACATGTCTTTCGAAAACTTGCTAGGTTTTCTCAGACATGCAGGTTTCCTCACGATGTTTTCCTTCACCGTAAGACAAGTGGTAATCAGGATAGACATGATTCGCACATGAAAATATCAGAGGTGCGAGACCCAGATTTGAACCCGCATCACTCGGTTATACAAGCGATGCGTTACCGCTGGGATACCACTGCCTTATCTAAATAAAAAAATAATTGTTAGCAAAAAAAAAAGATAACAGTAAAGCTCGTCAATAGCAACTTTACTTAAACAACGGTCGATAAACAATTGAGAAACTTTTTCACTCCATTTCTTTATATATATATATATATATATATATATATATATATATATATATATATATATATATATATATATATATAATCAAAAGGGATTTATATATATATATATATATATATATATATATATATATATATATATATATATATATATATATATATATATATATATATATATATATATATATATATATATATATATATATATATATATATATATATAAATCCCTAGAATAAAATTTGCACAAACATTGGTATTAAACGTTAATAAGCCGTATCTACACGATAACAACTTTTCATACAAACCCAGATAATAACTATAAAGGATAAGCAAGTAACGTTTAACGTTACGTAGTACGGAAATAATATTATATAATGTAACATAATGTAGCTTATTGTTACGAAGAATGGTTATTTCCTTTAGACAATAGGGGGAAGTTTCAT
This sequence comes from Boloria euphrosyne, assembly GCA_951802675.2. Taxonomy (NCBI): domain Eukaryota; kingdom Metazoa; phylum Arthropoda; class Insecta; order Lepidoptera; family Nymphalidae; genus Boloria; species Boloria euphrosyne. The sequence continues at coordinate 2,974,337 of OX637879.1, read as the reverse complement.
GGCTTGCGTTTTGATAGCATATACGGATATAACAATTTAGTGATATACTTTGCTGTATCGTTTACACGAACTGCTTGAGAATAAAATTTAACTTGATAGACTTTATGTTGGATAATGTACTGATTTTTTATATATAGGTACATAATTTTATGCTGGTCTCATAAATTTTAAAAACTAGCTTCAATCCATAATAGGCGGCTCTAAAATTAGACAGTAGAATGGCAATATTATATAAGAAACGATGGATTTATCAAGTAAAAACTTAATATATTAGAAAACTAGAGACTCACCTTCGCTTCGCTCGGGTTCGTCTCTAGTACATCTTTTAGCACAACATTTTTACAAACTTCGAATTTCTTACTAATTTATATATAATCAAAAGCCTAAAAATAAGTTTCAAGCTTCTAGCTTTAAAGAAAACGTAATTTCCATACAAACTTTTATCCCCTATTTCAATCCCTTACAGCCCTTTTTTCATCTTGAAAAGTAGCCTATGTCCTTTCTCAGTCTCTAGACTACATGTGTGTCAAATTTCATTAAAATCGGTTCAGTAGTTTTTAAATTTATTCGTTACATACAAAAATACAAACCTTTCCTCTTTACAATATTATATATTAGTATAGATAAGCTATATAAACCTATTTATGACATTGTATTTCATACATAACACATCATTTGCTACTATTTCTGAAGCATTTCTATTTTAACGTCAATAATTTTAAAATATTCAATCTAAAACTATTTTACTCTATAATGATTACTGTAGAGAATGAAAATGTTGGACAGTTTATAGCGCAGCTTTCCGGAAGCTTTAATGTCGTAAGCTTATATTTTCCTCCATTTTCTCGTTCAATTTGACACTCATTTTATTTCAGCAAGGTTTTTTTAAAGCTTCTTCCTTTTGTTATTCCCGAGCAAAATTGTTTGTATAGTTAATGGCAAAGTAAGAGTAATATTATATAGAGATAATATTATTGAATGTTAGAATTATATTAATTTTATTTATTTACTAGCATCTCGCCCTTACACCGCTCAGGTTTGTCTTAGAAATGTTTTACGTGTAATGGTTAATATATATTTTTCAGAAAATATGACATAATTTCTTAACACTTTCTTAGATTTACGCGAATATTCGACATTATAAATGAAACTACCTTTTCGGATTTTGTCGCGGATTTATTTTTATTTTTAGTTCCCGACGTTTCGAATGCTTTACAGCAATCATGGTCACGGGAGAGAAAAGGTAGTTTCATTTATAACATAATTTCTTATCAGTAAAGTAAAATTATCCTATAACTACATCCTAAGTCCTAATAGCGTATAGTTGGTAATCCGAGGCAACAACTCGGAGTACCAGCTATTATTATACAAAATTTTGTCAAAATCTGTTCAGTGGTTTTCTCGTGACGCGGTCACATACACTTAGATAGTAATAAGAACTGTTAATTCGGCATCTGTATCGATAATACTGAAAATTTCTAATATTTTTTTTAAATATAATATACAAATTGTAATTACGATTTTATTATATGTATAGATATAGATTTAGCTTATTCCCAACTAAGTCAAAGGATTTTTGTTCGATAGGTAGGCCCACTCCCCATCCCTACTCCCGTCCTGCTACCTCCTCCCTCCCTCCCTTTCCTGAAAGGCCGGCAACGCATCTGCAAGCCCTGTGGTGTTGCAGATGTCCATGGGCAGAGGTGATCACTTACCATCAGGTGAGCCTCCTGCCCGTTTGCCCCTTTTGTCCCATAATAAAAAAAAAGGTACCAATAATTCAAAACTCATTTAACATCTTTGTAAGCTAAGCTTTTTTGGTCTTATGTCGTAATTCGTGAAAATTTTCAACACCGCATACATCAATTTGCACTATAATTTTCAAAAGATTCATATCACAATAACGTTTTTGGGGCATGACTTAACAATGAGTTTTCATATCTTTTGTTGGTCAACATGATTGAGGATCGTAATTTTTGGCGGTTATTTACTTATGGTATGTAGTAACAATGGGATCGTTTGTTAACATTTCTTTGTTTGGATATGTTACGTGTTTAAGAAAATTGGTATTCTTTCCTCATTCTCTCGCTGAGGTACTTCGAATTTATTTGAAGCGAAGCGTTAATTTTTGAAGAATCTTGCAATTGTTAGGATGTTTATGTTGGCGTAATACTTTGGTCATACTTATAACATATAAATTAATATGATAAAGTAAAATTCATCATCCATTTGTTATTTTTTTTATTTACATTGGAACTGTTACACTCAAATATTTTATTAAAACACTAGCGACTTACCGTCGTTCCGCTAGTGTTTGTCCCTGTGCACTGTGCACGGTTTCTTCTTCTTCTTCTTCTTCGGTCTTGGCACGTTGACGATTAGCACAGATTTCTCATAGGTGAGATATTTTTCACAGTAACAAGTGTACTTTACGTTGACCCATTTATCCAGCTGCCATTATCAAATCAAATAAAAATATTTGATTCCACACTGAATGTTATTATATATAAAGATCAAAAAGTGCGATAACAAAACTATATCGTTTTTCTATAGCGACGATATAATAAATAGAAAAGATGTTCATGACAAACCGATATTATTCGACTGGAAAATATTATCGGGCGAATAATTTATCTTTATTCATACGATTCAGGGGAAAATAGACACTTTTTACGTTTAATCCACTGAACACATCAGCAAACACATAGATGGCATACTGGGGAAGGACATAGGCTATATATTTTATCACGAGCGAAACTGTGTGCAAAAATAGTATTCATATATTTTGGACGTCTAAAGATTAAATTGTACTTAAATTGTCAGTACTTAAATGTACTTAAAATTTTAACAATAGTACGACGACAGTAAAAAAGTTCGCGTTAATATTTTCTTGGCATACAAAACAATACAAAGTGCCAAGTCCCAATTAAAACGAACGTGACTTTGTTTCAAATAAAACATTTTTTTGTCTACAATTATGACTAAAGTAAATAGCAAAGTAATTTTGGTAAGTTTTAAATAACTATATTATTTAGATAGGTACAGTTTAAACGGTATTTAATTGCAATATACTGATGAGTTTTTTAAATTTTACTATTTATTTTATGAAGTTGTTTTTTTTTTAATTTTATATTTCAGATATAAATGCAGTAACTAAGTGTTTTTTGGAAAACAAAGTGATACCAAGCCTCGGGTTTTACCTCTTGATATTTTCATGTACTTAAACATTTTAAACATGACCGCTTTACAGTGATGATGAGAAAATTAACATAGCTGAGCGAATCTAACTACTATTAGTAAGAAGTGTGTAGACCATGGGGGCCATGACATGATTTCCAAATTTTTTAGGAAGGCCCTTGCCTAAATGGGACGTTTAAAAATTGATATATAATCATTATATAAACATATTTTATATTGTACCTATAAAAATTTCTACAGTTTTCCCCAAAATAAAATGAACATACATGTACAATGAAGATACATAAATAGCTTAGGGAATAAGATGGTCTCGAGACCTGTACGCGTTGGTAAATTTAAGTGAGAACTAAGCTCATTACTCTACTCTTATACGCAGAGTGTAATCTCTTTTAAATATAGAATTGCGTTTTATATACCTCCGTGTAAATGTTCACATATTATAAATTACTTGCAATTCCCGTGGCTCCGAAAAAATAGGGATTGGTGGTAGAAATAAAATTAACTAATTTAAACTGGAATTTTTGTACTTTAACGACTTAATTATAAGGGAATACTTAATAATATATGTCGGAATATAAGAAGTAAGAAAGTTTGTACTCTGGAAATCAACGATTCTTAATGAAATGGATTATAACGTCTACCTATTACATACTAACAATTACATATATAGATACAATATACTTATTTTAAATGATACCTAGATTTAAAATTCCACTCTAAAATTCAATATAGGTACAATTAATATATTTAAAGCAACTTATGTACAATTTTTTTTATTGGTAAACAAATAAAGTAAAAAAAACGTACCTATTTATTTTGGTACATAGATACTTTGTGTATTCTATTATCAAGTGAAGGATGAGTTCATTTCGTACAGTTCCGAAAGCGGATGTTCATTCGCTTGAACATCTATGAGACGGATATTACCATTGGTATTGCCATCACATTTTATGTTTCATGTTTATTTTTCCTTATTATATTATTTTTAGGTTTTAATGTAGTTTAAGCCTTTATCATCCCTTTGCTTGGCATGGGTCTTCCCTTTATGTGAGCGAGATATCAGATAAGCCCTTTACGGATCTTAATGATAACTCTAATCATGTTCGACTAACACTACTAAGGATTACAATCTATATATATAAAAATAAATTGCTGTTCGTTAGTCTCGCTAAAATTCGAGAACGGCTGGACCGATTTGGCTAATTTTGGTCTTGAATTATTTGTGGAAGTCCAGAGAAGGTTTAAAAGGTGATTAAATATGAAAAAAAAAGCTTATCGATTGAGGCAGTACGAAGTCTGCCGGGTCAGCTAGTAAAATATAAAATTTTGTAAGTATCTTCTAATATATAAAAATCTCTTGTCACAGTGCTTGATATCGAAATCCTCCAAAATTAAAAAAAATACTTATATATGTACAAGCCTAATTTTCATTTTTCACCACCAATCCCGATTTTTAAATAATGATTAGAACGCGGGCGGAGCCGCGAGTATTGCTAGTATTAAATAAAAATACTTGCCATTCTCATAATACTGATTTTAATTTTAAAATCTTAAATCTTTTCTGATGCTCCAAAACAGGTAAGGCTTCCTGTGACTGTCATTTAATGGTTTTTGGAATAACGGCTAGAGGTCTGTTCGATCTCCATATAAAGCAAAATTCGTATTCAATTTTAAATATATTCTGCCATGCATCTAGTTTTTAATAGATTATTCCATGTAATCTCTCTTTGCCATCACTAATACGTTATCCCAGTAGTGGCTCCCGACGGAAATCCTTTATTACTGAAACCCATTCTTATCTATTTGAATCAGCCTTTGACATTCTATAAGAAGATCGATATAGCTCGTATTTAAAAGAATCTTAAGACATCTGCTACAAAGTTATTAATGTTTTTTTTTTGACGTTAATTTCCTTTGACTGATCATATTATGTTTTATACCACGTTTGGCTCAGTTTGTAGTGACATGCTGTGCCAGCGGTCGTGGATTCGAATCATGCTGGGAGCATTTATTTTTGTCATTAGCGCGAATATTTGTACATAAGTCATCGGTGTGTATATTATTTATATTATGTATGTACTATTTAAAGCTATATTACACAAATATATCAACTCTATATCTCTATTCATAACATAAAGTTCGTAGGTTACCATGAAACTAGACGGTGCAGTGCTGAGTGTTAAGGTCCTAACATATTTATTTATACATATCTTAGTAATTACCTCGGTGGTGTAGTGGCTAGCATGTACGGTCGCACACCGGGAGGTCCTGGGTTTGAGTCCCGGGTCGGGACAACTTTCTTTTTCATAAGTAACAGCCTAAAGTTGGAAAGTTGGCGGGGGTGACCGTGACTCGGAGAGCACGTAAAGCCGTCGGTCCTGCGCCTTAACTGGTCACTCACTAGTCGTATCGAGCAGTCGTGCCACTGGAGTATGAGAGTGATAAGGAACAGAGAGTGCACTTGTGCTTGCGCGTACAATCGTGCACTGTAATAACTCCCGTGCCGTTTGCTAGTCTCAATGAGATTGGCCGCCGTGGCCATAATCGGCCGGGAGGACATTAATGGTTGATGACTGTCTATTCAACTTGGAATCGTCTTCGTTTAGCGTTACTATCGACATGTGACGTCATAATTTCAATTTCGCATGATTTTCAATTACAAATAAAAAAAAAGAATCAAGATCTACGTGCGCATAAATTTTTAAAAGAAAAATAATTTAGTAAATATTCCTTGTTATATTAAAACTACACTACTACTTTTAGAATAAAAATATCTATTTGTTATTTTTAATCATAGATTTTTATCTAGTTTTCGGTATTTTTCTCACAATTTATATCTTTTCCGTCTTCGATACAATATCCTGGAATATCTTGTATGTTATTTCCTTTACAGCGTCCCGTTATAAGGAAGTTCATATTGCAAAAGTACTGCTATCGGGCGAAATTGTTTACTCATATATATATATATATATATATATATATATATATATATATATATATATATATATATATATATATATATATATATATATATATATATATATATATATATATATATATATGCTAGCTGTAATGAAAATGTAAACGTAATGTTTTCTATCTCAATATTTCTGTTATAGTAAGTAACTATTTAAACATTAGCATTATATTACATTTTGTTGAAAAGAGAATAATTTATACTTACGTAAGGTATAAATTAATATTTTACTGCCTCTTCGGTTTAGTTGCTAGCATGTATGAGTGTAGCTTCGAATTCCTGATCATGTCATAATACCAGTAATAGCCCGGAATTTGTGAAAAGTGGTGAAAGCCCCCGACTTTCAGAGTTTCTTTTTTAAAATATTACTATAGAATATGTTATTTTTTTCGTATTTTTACTTAGAGACTCACACACTCAGAGAGCACAGTACCTAGCCAGAACCTAAATAAGCAATAACAAAAAATATATCAGGACATATCAAAATATCAGCCTTTTAGTAAATACTTATGGTAATTCCATGGTATAATATGTTATTTAATTATTTTTTTATATTTTGCCTGTCTGCTTTTTGTCTATATCGAAAATAATGATTGTTCAATAAGATTTTCCAATACACAAAATTCGACTCGAATTTTATTATAATATGTAAAGAATGTATTTCATTTTCATTTACAAAATATAAGCAAAAAAACAATTTTAATATAAAATTTTAAAACGATTAAGTTATCCAAACTTGATTAACTGATAACTCACTTTTGGAATAATATATCATTGTTGGTAGTCAAAATACGCAAAGTAGTTTGTTAAAACATAGAACGAAATCATTAATCAAAATAACAATTTCAAGTTCTACTAAGTGGTCAGAGACTTTATATTTGAAAGCTCTAAGTGTCGCAGAAGTAAAAACATTTTTCATCCAGTCTTATATATTTCGAAAATACTATAATTTTCTTAAATTGAATTTTCAATTTTATTTACACGTCATAAGGTTTAAATTAAATTGAAGACTTACCAAAGTGATTAGCCTGAAAAACCCCAAATACCTACTTAATATTATTTTTACTGCTTATGTCATCTGGCATAAGGTTCAGATTGGTTTGAGTGGACAATAAGTATGGCTAGATTTTGTTATTTTCAACTTTGAACCATAAATGTGGGCTATTTAAGATTAATTTGATAAGAAAATGACTTATGACCTTTCGCTTTGAAAAGATGGGAATTTACTACGATGAGTTACTGTACTTAAATATTTTACTATAATCGATATCGTATTGACGCGGAAAATTGACAAGTAATTAAGTACCCTAATTATTGGTTGTAAATATCATACTTAAATACTATAGTAAATGAAGAATATCACGAAAATGTTTTCGTGATATTCTAATGAATGCTCTAAATATTAGAATTTTCGTATTCGACACACGATAGCGACTATCGAGTATAAAATTCGTGACAGAAATGATGCATTGAATCAGAATTTATTCTCGCACCCAACGTTGGGCGCTAATGGAAAACGTGATGGACATCGAATTGAAATGCTGATCGAAATTTTGCAAACCGTGGAATATATGTGGATTTGAAATTTGATTTCTCGTATAATCATCACATAACAGAATATCCAGAAGGTCATTTTATTATAATACTGAGATTATAGTAGGTAATTGTCTATAGCCTAGCTTTAGCTCATTGGTAATGCGGTTGTTTGGGAACTGAATGAAGCGGGTTCGAATCCGGGGCTGGGCACGAGCCTCCCTTAGTACGAGGAGGGTCAGGCCATAGTCCACCGCGCTGACCTAGTGCGTGTTGGCGGACTTCACATGACCTACAAAAACTTGCTAGGTTTTTTCAGACATGCAGGTTTCCTCACGATGTTTTCCTTTACTGTAAGACAAGTGGTAATCAGGATAGAAATGATTCGCACATGAAAATATCAGAGGTGCGAGATCCGGATTTGAACCCGCCTCACTCGGTCATACAAGTGAACGCGTTACCGCTGGGCTACCACTGCCTTTTTTTTTAAGCTTAGATATAACTTAAAGCCTACCTTATATAGCTGTGTGAAAATATTGACCAGACTGTTGGAATAAGTGAAGTGAATACATACTTACAATAATAAGCATAATTAATTGCCCGATTTGACGTTACAATTTGTCTGCCTTAAAATATTCCGGTGTTAAAGTTGCTAATGTAATTATTATTTATATTATTTTTTAATATATGAACTCTAACGTCATCTGTTGAATAATTTTAAATACTTTCCTACTTACGTACCGAACGTAAGCTACAGAGAACAACGTCAAAAGCCGACATAGTAGGTACTTAATTCTAGTCGAAGGTAATAGTTGGCGCTGCCACATAAATAAAAAATGAAAATATATGTGAAAAATAACTGGCTTTATTATAATAATATATTAAAAGTATTGATAGTGAGTTCATTTTCCCTTATGACTTATGTCTAGAACTTCTATAATTTCACTTAGAAAAATACATTTTTTTACGAAATCATCTTCAATCTTATTTTTAAGTTAAACTTCGAAAATCTCTATCGCTAATATTCTTCAATTCATTGAAATTTAAGGAATTGATAAATCAAATGTAATATTACCTTTAATAGAAGTAGTTTAAGTAAAACGTATTGAACTCACTAGTCTTGTTATAGAAGTAATTTGAGATAAAATCTTTTTTTCCAGGTTATCAAATGTCACGGAAGTCGTGTTCTGTGGGGGGGTCGAGAGGGGCGTGTATGTGGGTCCAAGAGTGCAACCGAGTGGGAGGGATACATGCGGGTGTATGCGTCGATGGGTTCATGTTTGGGTCGTGCTGCAGGTTGCCAGACAAACCTATAGTGGCAGGTGGGTATCAATCATAATATTATGATAAACCTTAAGTTTAGTAAACTGTTGAAGAAACATAGGTATCTATCTATACCTTATTTAGTTCCTTTCGTTATTCATTATTTATAAAAAAGGATTACATGAACAAAAAAAATCTAATAATAATTATTTGACTTCATTGTTTCTACATTTTTTTCTTTCCTGTAACCATGTTTGTTATAGTTATAGCGTTCAAAATTATCGGAAAAAAAATTAAACCGTGATAATAACTGAACAAAAAATAGTTTCATAAAAAATATTCACGTAACATCGAATATATTAGCATGTAGATTGAGGACACTTAAATATTTCAATGAATTTATTTTCGTTATTCATGAAATACAATGGTAACACAACCAACATCTTATATTTTCAGAAACCTCAAGCCCAGTAACAGTAACGGAACGACCGTACTCAGCGCCACCCAGCGTTACTCCGAGCACATCGACCACCACAGAAGCCTCTACACAAACCTCTCGGCCAAACACTCAAACTGTTCGGCCGTCGTTCATGACCAAACCTATAGATGGCGCGCCTACCCTTTATAGTTATCGCCCGCCAGACGTTAATCTACCTTCAGTAGACAATTTAGCCGCACATAGTGAAAATAGTGATATAGTTAATAAAATAACGTATAACAGTGTAAATAAGTACCAAAATGTACATAGGCCGAGCGAAGAAACTAGTCCCCATAATAAAATTTCGTCTAGTCTTAGCATATTGTCCGGGGCGCGACCTATGGTCGTGTCGGAGCAGCACGCAGATACGCAGAACAGTATTTCACAAGGTATTTTGTTTTAGTTCATTTAAAGCTTACTAGATGGCGTAGTACCTTAAAATGATTTCTATAAATATATTTTCAGAAATTAATTAAAAGAAAGAAAATATTACTGATATTATTACAGTAACTGACTAAAAATTAAAATTATATCGAAGCTAAATAAATTTTACCAGTGTAACTATCAAATTACAGCCCATATGATGTCTCGACCCAGCAATTTGAACACAATCCACTGGCAAGCGACAACCGAACCTTCTTTCATAACAAAACCGAGACCAAACTGGGAGAAACCGTCAGGAAAAAAGAAATTCACAACCACAACCAGCAAACCACATAAAAATTACATGAAACCTAAAGACCCAATACTGAATATGATTAACAAGACTGATGATGCACCGCTTCATACTACTGCTGCAACGAATAGTGTTGGTACGTTGGTTTGATACTTAACTTACCACTATCTCTAACATAAAATAAATATCGTCATCTAATGAGTATTCTTAAAAAAAACATATTTGATTTTGAATATTGATTTATGATTGAAATATAAGAAAAATCTAGTTAAATATTATTACGTACATTTACAAAAATATATATATTTAGGTTAAAGAAGTGAACAAATAGACAAATTTAGTATACGTAATATTTTAATTTTATTTTAATTCATTTAGTTTACATCTAAAGGATTTCATTTTTTTTTATTTACTACATCTACAATTATAAAATTGATAAATTTACAAATAAGTTGATTGATTACTAATATTACTTTATAAGGCAGTGTAAAGAGTTGAAACTATAGCATATTTCATCTTTCTAATTTATAAAAATCTCGTGTCACAGTGTTTTAAGGGCTCATTTTCATTAGTCGTTAACTCAGTCGTTACACCGCAAGCGGGGAATCCCCGAATACGGGCTGTCGACTAATGAAAATAGGCTATCTATATCTCGGTCGTTATACGGCATGCGCATATTCCCCGTACGTGGCCTAACAACCAATGAAATTCGTCGGTTGGTTTAAAGCATGCGTGGTGCGCCGTGCGGGGACTCAGTTTACGAATGTAATTGTCTAACTTCAGTGAAGTTAATAATTTCTTCTTCAGTAAATCACAAACAGATAACATTGCTCCACACAACAATAATTGTTGATCCATAGCAGGTAACTACGTCTATTCAGTCCCACTCTTTCAAAATAAATGTGCAATGAAGAATATCAAACAATCCGCAAGCGGGCCCTAACGACTAATGAAAACGGTTATCGCATGCTGGCTCTATCGCATGCTTAACTAGAAATCTCCCGTACCTCGTATGCGAGCCCTATCGACTAATGAAAACGATTACAGCATGCGGTCCCTATGGCATGCGTGAACAGTAATCTCCCGCACCCCGAATGCGTGCTCTAACGACTAATGAAAATGAGCCCTTATTTAACTCCTCCGAAACGGCTTGACCGATTTTTATGATTTTTTTTGAGTATATTTGGTAGGTCTGAGAATAGGTCATAGTCTTATTTTTATTCCCGTAGATAATAAGGGTGACCCTCACCAGTTTTTTTTTATGATTTGGCATCAAAAAATCTTTTAACCCTACGAACGAAAATCGTTCCCCGAGCCGTTTCAATACAAATTGTAATCATCTTTAACAATGATAATAATTAATTAACACAAAAGCCGCATGTATTAAATAATAAAATGTCAACATTAAATTTCAGAATGTGGTCTAACAACAATGTGGCCTCGTCCAGAGACCCGCATAATGGGGGGTCAAGATTCATCATTTGGACGTTGGCCGTGGCAGGTGTCAGTCAGAAGGAATTCCTTCTTCGGCTTCTCTTCCACGCATAGATGTGGTGGGGCCATCATCAACGAGGGTTGGATAGCGACAGCCGGACACTGTGTCGATGAGTAAGATTGAATGGAACTGTCTGAAGAAGATATTCTTCTACAGGCAGTTCCAAGATATAGAGAAATTTGTTCTCTTATTACAGCTAATAATAGAAAATGGATACTTAATTCAAGATATCTACTGTCGAATATGCTTAAGCGTTTAACTCAATGATATTTTAACTACAGATATGTTATACGCTCACTAAACAACCGAAAAAAGTGTTCCGCGCTGCACACATACACACTTTTCATTCAAGGTACATGTCAAAATGATAGAAAGGGGATAGTCGATAAAATCAATAAGAAAAAAAGAGACAGCTAGTGTTGTCAATTGCGTGTCAATGTAAACAAACATTAGTCTAGCGACCGATGACATATCAGAATATTAGGCAAATAATTGAAATATATTAATAAATCGAAGTATACTGCGTTCTTACATGTGGTATGAGATCCCTTGTGTTTTATTAACTTTGGTATCATAATTGGTGCATTTCCTAAATACACAGGATGGCATTTTTTTTAATTTTGTAGCAGCGTACCACTCGTCGCCATGCGGTGTCACAGACTAAAGGCAATACGTCCTAATTAGGACGTTTTCGAGTTTTCACGATTGCGCGCTCATAACATATCTATAGTTAAAATATCATTGATTTAACTACATTACTTTCAAAACGTTAGTCAAAATCAAACTGAAATGAACTGAAATATTATAAACTACTTAAATATTCCAAGGGAAGATTAAATAGATTAAATCTAGTTTTAATTTTATTTAATTAATTGGAATGCTGAAGATTGGAATATGGGGCATTCCACGTAAAGCGGACAGGTAAAAATTGTCGATGTTTCCGATTTTAGTTATATTCGATTCAGTTATACCTACATACGTCCTCGACTCAGAGATGAAATATTTTTGCGGTACGATGTAAAGTTAACGAGTTATAGGGCATTGAAATTCTGACTAACTTACAAGTATGCTCTGCTTTAGACCCAAGTACCAAGTGTTATCAAGTTATAATTAAATAAACAAACTAGTGGAATGTATACTTGACTTAATAAGCTTCCTAACTGTATTTTTGGAAGTTAAAAAAATATTGTTTTTCTTTATGAATTTCGCTATTTTACTTTTTAAACTTGATTTTTTCAAAGTTCGACGGCTTTAATTTTTTTCATTTTTTTTCTCAAAATAGGTATTAGTGTACAGATAATCCTTGCTAAGTTTCATAATGGGCCTAAAAGTCGTTTGGGAGCTAGACCATCCAAAAATACAGTTAGGAAGCTTATTAAGTCAAGTATACATTCCATTAGTTCGTATCGTACCGCAAAAATATTTTATCTCTGAGTCGAGGACGTATGTAGGTATAACTGAATCGAATATAACTGAAATCGGAAACATCGACATTTTTTACCTGTCCGCTTCACGTGGAACGCCCCATATATTAAAAATATCGAACTACGAGAATTTTTGTTTTTAACGTCATAACAAGTTATAATTTTGACGATTATTATATATTGACAGTTTGTACTGTCGTGCACAGAGGTCATGGGTTCGAGTCCCGCTGGGGGAATTAATTTGTGTGTTGAGCACGAAGCATAATTTTTATTTATTAAACGCTCCTCTTGGCGTTTTTAATACCTGAGAATTAAATCTAACCAATTTTTTTCCACAGTCTCCTAACATCGCAAATAAGGATTCGAGTGGGAGAATACGACTTCTCATCTGTATCAGAGCAATATCCATACGCAGAGCGCGGGGTCGCAAGAAAAGCAGTTCATCCGAAATATAATTTCTATACATACGAATATGATTTAGCTTTAGTTAAACTCGATTCGCCGGTGCAATTTGCACCGCATATAGCGCCAATATGCCTGCCCGCAACAGATGATCTTTTAGTGGGAGAAAACGCTACAGTCACTGGATGGGGAAGGTTATCTGAAGGAGGAGTCTTGCCATCGGTGTTACAAGAGGTATGTTATAAGGGACCATTAAAAATATAAGATATGCACAATTGATCTTTAAGTACTGTCTTAAGTTAAGCCTTAATTTTGAATTGGACTGAAATTCAAAGTGAAACATAAAATATTTAATATTCCAGTTATCGAATAAATTATAATAATTTTATTTAAATAAAACGCTATAATTGGGCTTATGTGGGTGTATGTACTTATATTGATATTTGTAAATATATTTTAAAAACATTATTAATTAAATAATAATAATAATAAATATTAATAAATCAAATAACTTACAGGTACAAGTACCAATAGTATCCAACGAGCGATGTAAATCAATGTTCCTGCGCGCGGGCAGGCACGAGTTCATTCCCGACATCTTCCTGTGCGCTGGACACGAGAGCGGGGGCCACGACTCCTGCCAGGGAGACTCGGGAGGACCTTTGCAGGTTGGTATCAAATTAACCTCTAATGACTAGATAAAATAATATTTTTTCGCACCAGGACGTTCAAGACGAATAGAAAGTTCCACCAGAATTCTATCACAATTGGTTTAGGAACGCATAGAAAACCAACATACAAACATTCATTTTTACATATATGTACTTACTCGTAACTCCAACACGTTTCATATTTTAAAACTTTAAAATATAACCTGGAAACACATTGCCCGAGTCGTGTAAAACTCATCTGACTATGATGAAAGTGGAATGTACGAAACACTGAAAAAGCAAGCACGAGGATAAGTTTAATGGGTGAGACAGTAACCGCATTTAAAGTTAGATGTAGTCTCACTTTGCAGATCTTAATAAGTCTCTGAAGACAGCTTCTGCATTACAATGTCAAGTGATGCAATTTTCGAGTGGCAATTTATACTAATGTTTTAAATTTTTTAAGTATAAACCATTTTTATTTAGCTTAATTAATTGATTAATTAACCAATAATTTTTGTTCTATGTAAAATTTGTATGCCTGATTAACGACTACGTATCGACTTGATTCGGTGCGTTCCTAGGTGTCTCATAGTACCGTATGTTTTAGTCGTATAAAATCAACAATAAACATCAAATCACACTCCAATTTTAACTTTGTCATTTACTCTGATGGACTCCTACTATACAATTCTTTAGTATTAGTTTTAACTAAAATTTAGAACATAGATACACTACGGTCATATAAGCTAGTTAGTAATCAAATCAGCTAAATGTAGCGCTCTTTGTATACAATATTACTTATAAGTATCTACAGACGCACTTGAGTGAGCCGAGTGTAGATTAAATAAATACATATAAACATTAACGTTATCAAATTTATGATATTATGGTAATTTATTTTCAAAACGTACAGTTTCAAATATTACAGAAGTTTTTCCTGATTTTCAGGTCAAAGGAAAGGATCAAAGATATTTCTTAGCCGGTATTATAAGTTGGGGGATCGGATGTGGCGAAGCAAACTTACCAGGGGTTTGTACGAGAATATCTAAGTTCGTCCCCTGGATTTTACAGACTGTAAATTCTTAAACCCACATCGTGGTATATAAAGATAGTGACAGTGAATATGCCGGATTATAAAGTGATTTAAAATGCATAAGATTGTTCAAAATAACCAGACAGTGAATATATATTTCATAGACCAAACGCGTCTGTCGATTTACGAACCGACCTACCGATTTCAACAAGTTACCTTCAAAAATGTTGATTAATTTCAACGTTTTCTGAGGCGTTTTATTATTGGATAGTCCACCGGAGGCTGAACAGATCTTGCCATGCGAGATTCTGTATCATTTTTGCTTTTAAAAGGTGAATATTGTAATATTATGGCAGGTTATTACTTATATAAGGAAAATATGTACCTATTAAAGGAAAAATATGAATACATTTTTTTCTTCATACATAGCTGTATTTTAGCGTATCTTAGCAAAGTAATAAAAAGGCTTACAGTGTCGCATTTCTGTGCTTATTAAATACTATAATAAATATAATTTCAAATGAAATGAACAATTTGTTTATGTAAATAGATTAAGTAATAACCTGCAATAATCACTCAGGCTTGGACTTTAATAAACGCCCTTACAAACACCGCTTGTTTCCGAACCAATATAATTTCGTACACTGATGCAGCAACAGAGCTTATTGTAAATACAATTACATATCGAATAATTTAACATATCATGAAAACTGTACTCTACTTTATACTTTGTGTAACTAATTAACGAAAAACGTAATTTATTTGTTATATAGATACCTATAAATATATAGGTAGGATCGTATTTTCTATTCTTTTTATATAGACCAAGGTATCGTATAGTAAATCATCACTCATCTTCATAGAGATGCTATTCACTCTTCTCTACATTGGTATATAAAAATTTGGTTTTATACTTGTACTTATGTAATAAGTACTTTTATCTTAAGGACATATTTTGTATCAATAAAAGTTATTTAGCCAGAAATCGAACCTACTGCCTTCTCTGTCCACTTGATATCCTTCTAAATTCACTGTCAATCACTATTAATTTTAAACTACAGTATCAGACAGTTTTACCTCTTTAGCAAAATTATAATTAATGTAAATACTTCTTGCCTTAGTTGCTTAACGTGTTATATACAGTATTATTTATATCTGAATTGTTTTGTAAATAGCATCAATTGTTAGTTTCTTCTAACAATATTATTAATTAGTATTAAGAATTTCCATTATAATGTAAACATGTAGAATCAAAAATATACTTAGATTAAGGCACTTTTGTATAGTATAGTTTTGTATAATATAGTATGAATATCTTAACAAAAATGTGAGCATTACCAAATCACACTTTGTTATAATATAATTACCCCGTATATTACGAGAGACAGTCGACAAATAGGTAACAAATCTATTCTGAATAGAAAATAAAGTTAGGTAATTGATTGAAACCTAAACACTTATTGCCTAAAAATGTAGGTAAAATTAATACCTACTGAATTTGGCGATCGTCTCCCGGAGTATTAGCAAGTACTTCAGTGATGTTAATAACGTATATTCCATTTTAAATTTTGTTTGAATGAATAGTTTATATTGTGTTGAAGTATTGTTCGTTTGCACAGTAATTTTGTTAATGATTAAATATTGACTTAAAATTATTGTAAATCATTTATTTACCTATAATATGTTCCTATAATACTATAATGTTTTTAACTTTTTACTCCTCCATGCGGAAATGGCTGAACGAATTTTCATGAAGCTTGGACTATAGATAAAACATATTTATTAATTAATGTCAAAAAATGAACATAAACAGATTTAAAAAAAATTAAGTATTACGTATTACTTTCATAAATTATTGATAAAAACAAACATAACTCTTAGATGTCACATGAAATATTACAGCTGGTACAAAGCTAACGAGGCCTTGTTAGCCAAAATCCAATGAGTTTCATTACAGATCCATAACATGCAAATACGCTAATTGTTGATTATTAATTTCAAGCATAGCTGTGGTCAATAAATTAGATTCTGCATCGAATTCCAAAGTGGAACATTCCAATTCGGTCATTAGAAATGAAACCCGTTTACACTATGTCGTATGATAAAATTATTATTAGAATATGCATAGATAATACATGTTAATAAGAAATGTGAGTAAATATGTTTTATACCTACTTGTTTATGGTGCTATGGCTTAACGACTTGACTGAAATGATACCAAGAATTAAAATATAATGCAATAAATAATATAAACTATAATGGTATGGTTGTTTTGATGAAATTAATATCTATAACCAAATAAATTTATTCAAAGTACTAGCGACTCACCCTCGCTTCGCTCGGGTTCGTCCCTAGGTACGTGTTGTATATATATATATTTACTTCGCACCGCCCGCTATATATTTGACTTGATTATAATATGAATTAACATTACACGCACCATGGCAACGGTCATAACTGATACGTCAAACGCCGTTAATTTTATAAAGTTTTTTTAATTTTCTAATCTTCCGAACAACTTTCTTATTTTTTTCTTTCATAAGAACCTTCTCCTAGCAATAACAAACATAACAAAAAAAGAATTGGCCAAATTGGTCCAGGCGTTGTTGAGTTATGCGCTTACCAACACATTTTGCGATTCATTTTTATATTATAGATAGTTCACAAATCAGCTACATGTAACCACTCTTACTCCGTAGATCTAATTGCATGCAAAATTTTAACAACACTAAAAGTACAACAACACTGAAGTAAAATAATAAAACAGATTTTTTTATTTCAAATCATGAATAAGCGCAATGAAATGTTCTAAACGGTAGTTTTTAAAAGAAAATGAAAGAAAATTCTAAATCGAATTATTATCAATGAACATTTTCATTTCAAACATAATTAAGTACGTAATACTTCATGGGTAATTATAATAAAAAGAAGAAGCCCAATTTACAGCCTAACACATGTACGTAATTATAAAAAATCGTAAGTATACCTATTTGTCTTTCGTCAATCTTTTGTGGTATATTTCGTCAAACGAATTTAGAAAAAAATATGTTCTTAACTTTTTAAATATTTGCAATATTTTGTACTTCAAATATTTTTAAAAATACTTATCGTTAAACTTAATTATCGATACAGTGTTTAGAATATTTGTCGGACTGTCTGTGACCGTAATTCAATTCAATTCAATTCTTTGGTTTGTTGGCTTCAATGCGTGCCAGTTGAGCACAAATTATTTCGCCAATGTCACGTTGAATGGAGGAGTCACGTTCGAGATTGGCCAGTGAAATTAAGATATTCCACAAAAAGACTGGATTCACAGTATTAAAAAGTAGCCGTATCAGAAGAAAACTCACTAGACAGATTTTTGATGAAATTTAGCATGACGATAGCTAGTTATTACGGGTCAACATATAGAATACTTTTTACTGCTTAAAATATCTCATTTCTGACAAATCTATACTAAGCGTATCTAGTAAAGAACCTGAGTGTAGCGAAGGTGAGTCTACTTAATAAAATAAACATTAAATGAAACACAAAATTATATTGCATTTAAAATTTAATAAAAATATTATAAGCATAAGTAAAAAAATGTACAGTTATATTTACAAATGCGTAATTATATAATTGTTAACATGCTTCATGCTACGGCCAACACATTCCAAATATTTGCATCGGTATCAGTAGCCACGACTGAAAGTTCTCTACTGATTTATCATAATTCAAAAAAATATAGCCTCTGTACCATGTTGATACAACGCAGTCGTAATAAAAAAGTATTACCTTTTTAAAATCACCGCTGCACTTTTCGAAGCCAGGGTGTATGGCGGTGGGAGTATTTTTACAGTGGATACTATTAAACTTAACATCGTACACAGCTATAGATCGAGTGACAGGCACTCTGGGCACACCAAATTCTACATCCAAAATC
This sequence comes from Boloria euphrosyne, assembly GCA_951802675.2. Lineage (NCBI taxonomy): Eukaryota > Metazoa > Arthropoda > Insecta > Lepidoptera > Nymphalidae > Boloria > Boloria euphrosyne. The sequence continues at coordinate 2,955,280 of OX637879.1, read as the reverse complement.
CAGGAAACGTTTTCATTTATATTTGCAATTTTACAAAATTCGTCTATTATTGGATTTGGATCGATCGTCAGCATTTTTGCTGATGGAAACAGTTCTTTTGGTAGTGTCAAGTAAAGCTCAACTGGATCTTTCTCAGTTTCATCAATGACTGAGTTCGCCATTTCTTCAGGTAAAGCAGCCTCCTCTAAATAGGCTTCAGTATCATTTACTTCATGTGTATAAGCTATAGGTTTATATGTATTATATAAATTGCTATAGATATCTGAAGTAGCGTCTAAAGCAGTGTTAATTAGAGAATCCGGAACCATGGCAGCGTAGGGACACATTGGTGTAATTATTTGTGGTGACACAAGTGCTACCGGCACCTGTGGTACAGACGCAGGATAAGGGCTTGTAACTTGCACTGCACTTACTAAAGGGTTCCATTCGTTAACTATTACAGGTATGCTGTATGCTTGAGGAATTTGATGTTGAGTGTAATACGTTGCCATGTTGAAAGAAATCGTGCTTTTATTTACAAGAAATTAATATTGACTTGTGAATTGTTTGTTTTCATATTTCCATTTTCTTCAGCGTTTTGCTATATTTTCTCCTGATTTTTTTCATTTAGGACTTGAAAATCACAGTGGATCATGTCTGAAAAAATGTATTTACATTTTTATACATCATTTTAAAGTATTTTATTAAATTGTACGTTAAAAATTTTAAATAAATACTTACTTTGAACACATTTTGCATCATTTATTTTGTACTAATTAACTCAAGTAATATTACTGTCGTCTAAAATTTTAATTTTCAATATTTTTCTATTCCTGTATTATGTTTAAAGCGTTTTAAGTACTAATTTAATGATATCAGCTTCGCCAAAATTGCGATAAATTAATTTTAAATAAATAAATCAAATATAACTTTACATTTGATACGATCGGTGTGGGTACTTTTTAAAAACAGATGACAATTTCTAATGTAATAAAGTGTTGCCAATTACTATTTTGTCTGACGATTTATTTTTCCTTTTTTATGATTTTATCTTATATAGCTATTATACATTAATGAGTTATATTCTATCGACATACATATAGTAAATTAAAAAAATATATAATTAAAAAGACATTTCAAGTAACGATATTTACAATATATGTATTTTCTTGTAAATAAAAAGTAAATCATATAAACTATTAAAAATTTTGGTTCAAATATTATTATTTTACAAAATTAAATTTATTATTAATTAATGTAATCTGAAACTGATAGTTAAGTTACTCATAATAATATGTATCAAAAATTGCAATTACATTTTCACTTCACAACGAGATATGAAATAACAATATGACATATTAAATGATAAATATTTACTATGTAACACAATAGAACTCATTATTCGAAACAAGTGCAATTGTCTATATCGAACTTCCCTGCATGTACAACCGGCCGTTAGTTTGAATTGGCAAAAATGTCCAATCTATTTACATTCTTAGTGCACTGTGATAAGGGTGGTTTTTGTGTTTAAGTTTTACTATGTAATCGATTGTGGTGGTCTTTATTCTTTAAAAGAATTTCCTCTGCTGCAAATTGCTTCCCGACGACTGCTCGTAACGACTTCATTGTGCACGTTTCATTCAATGTGTGGATGAAACCTAACTAGACCAGCTTTCCAAAGGTAATAAGCAATTACTTATTGATATATTATATTACATTAAGGTCTGTGCGACTTCTTTGTTTCATTTCACGCAAATATTCTATACGAACAGAAAAAAATGTAATAGAATATAAGTTATATAAAATGATTTTTTCTTAGTAACAAGTAATAGAATATTTTGTCTACAAATGTTCCTAGAAATAAATTTGCTTAAGCTTTATTGGGTATATTGAGTTTTAATATTTTAAAAAAAATATATTTTAATTTCATTTTACGACCAATTTCAGGGTTTCTTACTCTGATCAAAAGCACCAGTTATAAAATGATTGTAAGTGTAAAGCGGTTAAAACGTCACTTCATAATGAAAAATTAAAAGTAACCCCTAAAAATACTGTTATTTAAATTTAATATTAAATATAAATATTTATTTATGGACAGGATTTTCGGGCTTCAGAATAATAAAAGTTGTATCACAATCGGATAAATGGTTTAGGAACATAGAATACAAACATACAAGAAAACATTATTTTTTTTCCAAATATCCGCATAAATCAAAGCAAAGATTACATTATAATAGTGCAATAAACAGCGTTTACCAGTGTTTGTGAGTAAAAGCAAGTGTCTTTGACAGTGACATTTATTGTGATACGACAATCAGTGTCGTATCCACAAACGAGCATGTTGTACGGTATGAATCAAAGTGTCAACTGTACAGACATTAATGCTGGACATTTGTGTCACAATTTCAGGCTCAGTATAAATTAAACTTAAGGACTAAATGTTCTGAAAAAAGTTCTGAAACTAAGTAACGTAAATTTTAACATTAATTAAACAGAAAAAAACTAAGTGCTGCTCGTGACATCCACATGACACTTGCGTAATTTTACATTTACATCTTATATATAAAATTCTCGTGTCACAATGTTCGTTCCCGTAATCCTCCGAAACGGCTTGACCGATTCTCATGAAATTTTGTGAGCATATTGAGTAGGTCTGAGAATCGGCCAACATCTATTTTTCATACCCCTAAGTAATAAGGGTTGTCCCCTAAGTAATAAAAAAATATTTATATGGCAAAACAACGTTTGCCGGGTCAGCTAGTGTAATTACAATATTAATTAGGTACTATTAAGAAAAACACTTTGTACGTCTGTCTGCTTATTACGGGTAATCTCTTAAACGGCTGGACAGATTTTAACAGAACTTACACTCGCACGTAGCTGATGTTGTAAGTAGTAACTTAGACTACTCTGTGTTAGAAAATGAATAAGTATTCCGCGCAAAAAAATTAAAACGTGCCGTATTGACAACTAGCTGATAAATTCTAAAAATAACAGAAATAAACTTCTCTCATATGGGAAATCTGGAAAATAAATAAAAAATCAAAGTAGTAACTGGGGTTCGTCTCTTGAGGTTGTCATTTGCAGGAAGGTATTCAAACTTTTCCTTTTACATTGACCCAAAGTAGATATTCAATTTAAATTTATTGGGAAATGATATAATTTTGTAACTACATATTTATAACTTTTCCAGACTATTACTTTCAGGTTATCATTTTGAACATTTTGTTTATGTTAGCTTTAAATTTTAAATATACATTTCAAATTTATATTATTTGTTATTTGTTATTAGCTAGTAGTCGTAGTAGTAAGTCGCTGGACTTACCTTCGCTTTGCTCGAGTCTGTCAGGTGCCTAGGTAACCTAATGATACCTTAAGTATTCTCCGGCTATACAGTACTTACATATGAAACTTATGTTTTTAATTGTTCAATCAGCCTTTTTAATGTCCTACTTTTGGACATAGGGCTCCTTCATTACGAGAAAATTAGGTCATAGGACAATTATTGCGGGATGGCGGAATTCATACATCTTTTGAAAACTAGCTAGATTCTCTCAGTTCTCTCTTATTATGCCTGTCAGTTTGTCAAGAACACTTAAAAACTTGGCAGCTATTATATTTCTTCGCATAATACGAGAGCCACATTTTTAATAACAGAATCAACAAAAATTCTAAAACAAAAGCCTGTATTTATTGGTAGTTTGGCTTTACAATAATATACAAAAGAACGGTTGGCTTCAAGTATAATTTACATTTTAAATATAAAATTTCGTATTTGAAAGTGAGAATAATCCTTATTTCGTAGAAAAATATCTGTAGCACTCATATTAAACTCTCCTTTGACTGTTCGGAGCGTGCGAGACCGCTAGCCGCGGTTTGAACGCTCGATGACTTAAGACACAAGAAAAAGCGTTTACATCGGTTAAAATTTTTTACTTGGGTCTAGTTGCTAAGTAACTAATAATATACATTTTGATAAAGAATTTGTGAGAGATATAAATCTAAGTTTTTTACTTTTTTCATAACTGCCTTGGTGTTGCCTTAACTTTATAGTTGCGAGCATTTAAGGCATGTACATCCGAAGGTCCTGGTTTGAATCTTCGTTTGCGCTGACTTGAAGTTCGATTAATAAAAGAAATAGGGTTTCTTTTTTCAATAGATTAAAAGGAGAAAAAAAGAATTTCAAAGGGTAGTACTGTAATAAAAGCTAAAACATTAGATTTTGTTAGGTACGTATTTTATTGTGCACTGTATATTCACTAAAGTCATACATACATTGAACATTTTTTAGTATTAACTATCAGCTCACCCTTGCTTTGCTCGGGTTCGTCCCTTGGTTTCCGTACAGAGTAAATACTTCAGAGCTTTTTGATTTTCAGCTGTTTTTTTGTGTTTTCTCATTTTTATACTTGGGAAACTCATAACACAGCCCCAAAAATACAATTTTTTATATATACTCGTATATTGACGTATCTATTGTCATTTTCTTCGTACTCGCTTTATTGATTTGATATTGGTATGAGCCAGAATTACTTTTGAAAGAAATAGTCCGGGGAATAAAGACAAAAAAAAAGACCGAACTTCGGAAAAATAGGGGAGGCTGGATTTTTGAATGAACCTTCCTTTTTTGGTTCTGAACGAAATCCCAAAAGTTCCCATCGAACAATGTGCCGCTTAAAAAGTTATTATAATATTATTAACGGTCATAGTTATGAAAAAAATTGTAGTTATCAAAGTAGCTGTCATAATTGCCAAGAAAAAAGATAATATACCATTTTTTCGAAAATCTAACAGTTTTCCAGAAAATTTGATTTCAAACATACATCTTTACTAATTCTAGGGTAGAAGGTATTTTATAGTTGGGCTGGACAAAGAAGGATATACAGACAAACTTTCTCGTTTGTCATACGACTTTGATGAACATACAACATACCTTTCTTTTATTAGAGTAGAAATGTGCTTTTTTTAAAGCAAAAAAGCCTAAAACACTTTCGAATGATGAGAATTTAATTTTAATGTACATAATAGAATATCAAGATCAAAGAGAAGACTAATATAAAAAGCAAATTTTATTTTTCTTAGAACTAAATTTAATTTGTTTTAAAAATATATCTAGCAGCTTTTGTCTGCTTAATTTTCTTACAAAGTAATATTCATTACACTTATATTTTAAATCTAGTAAAAATCTTATTTTAGGCACAGAATAATCTCTTTTACCCAACCACTGCAGAAGGAGGGTTACGTTTTTCGAGTGTATGTATTGTTATATTACATAGATATTTAATATACACAATCAATATTACATCATTTATATTTATAAAATAATATATATATAAGAAATGATTTAAAGTAAAAATATCTTATATATTAAGCCAAGCCGTTGCGACTCCAATTGTTCGTACGTTCTTTGTCCCTCGCGTTAGTTTGCTGGCTAAAAACAAAGAGTTTCGGCCATCTTTAAACTTGCGAAATACTAGGTTAGAGTATTTCGCTTTTTTGGCCCAACAAATAAAATGTCTGTACGAAATAATAGATTAAAATACGAGGGTAGTTTTAGAAATAGTAATCCATATTATTAACATTAATATTTAAGTAAGTAAGGCAGCTCTGTTTGTCTGTTTGTTACTTTTTTACTCTCAAACCCCCGAACAGGTTTCTATCAAAGCAAGAATATATTGCAACAAATAATTAACAAGTACTACTTTTTATCCCGTCCGGGCTACCACGTATGGAGGAACGGAAAACCAGTAGTATTACATATTATGGTCATATAATTAAATATGAATCCTTATGTGTATACCAATATATTTACTTTTATAGTCAACCTACTGAAGTGATGTAGATAAAATGCATAATATTATTTAAAAACTACCCACTCACCCTCGCTTCGCTCAGGTTCGTCCCTAGATTTAACATCAGCGAAGCCACGGGTTCCGATAGATAAAATAAATAGAATTTCTAAAATATAACCTCCTCCTTTTTCAAGTCGGTTAAAAAGTAACCTAAGTTATTTCTTGCATCATTAGCTATCTGCCAGTGGAAGTTCTGTCAAAATCCGTTCAGTCGTTTCTGAGATTACCTGGTACAAATTGACAAAAATTTTAAAAATTGGTTTTTTGCTGTTTTTGCTAGTATCATAAGTATATACTTTCATATGCATTAAGTGAAAAGCTGTTAATTTGAAATTAAAAACAAACACTTCAGTTTTATTTATATGTAAAAATGAAATCGTGAGCAAAAGCTAAGCACTTCGCTCGGGTTCGTCCCTAAGTACGTTTTTGGGTTATATAAATTTCTCAGAAATTAGATATTTTACTGCAGTAAAAACTATCCTATATAACCAGATTACGAGCTATCAACACAATCAAAATCCATCAAATTTCATCAAAATCCGTCAAAATCAGACAGACAGACAGACAAAAATTGTACAAACTATAGATTCGGCCTCTGTATCGTTAATAATGACTATTTAAATTAGAATTTCCAAAAAATATTTAATGTACAGATTGAAGTAAGTTACAATTTTATTATATGTACTACAGAGTTACCCTCGCTTCGCTTGGGTTCGCTTGGGTTCGGTATATATTTACTTCGCACCACCCGGTATATATTTAAGTTGATTATATGAATTGCACGCACCATGGCAACGGTCATAACATGATACGTCAAACGCCGTTAATTGTAGTATATTTTGACTTTGACTTTGACTATCCTTAAGAGATAGACATATGCCATCCCGGACTTTTTCGTAGACCTATATAAGATACACAATTCCACCATACATCATTTAGTTATATCTCAAAAGGTTTAGTCAGCGTTTTCGTTGAAAGCTCCCAGACGGCTTAAATTTTTCCGACACCTCCAACAGATATCATTATATTTTAGCCAATTTATACAAAATTGACAAATTATATACTAAAACCTTCCTGGAGAACCATTACATCCATTGGTGAAAACTACATGAAAATTGGTGCAGTAGATTTTGAGTTTATCGCGAACAGATAGACAGAAAGACAGACGCGGCGGAGCACTTTGTTTTATAATATGTATAGATGAATATAGGATAGATATGTGGACCAAACCCACAGTAATACAGACAAAAATAAAGTCACGATATAGGTAATATAAATAAAGTAACATTCAAACATGTTATCATTTTACATTGTAAAAATATATTTCCTTCCATTAGCCAAGAAGAAGCCAGAAACAATGACTTTCCACAACTATGCTTAATAAATACTGGCAGTGTTTATTACAACTTTGATTTCCTTGATATTTATAAAACTTCGTCTAAACTCGATATTAATGGGTAAATTAATCAACTGTATAAAACTTAAGTGAGTAAATAGAACTGATAACTGTTGCGTATAATATAAGTATACAGTACTATAATTACTATTTCCTTAACTTAATTATATTCGTAAAATATATGTGTTTGGCATTTTTTAACTCTCACTTGCGTGGTGAACCATGGTGGTGGTGATGGTGTGGTGGCTAGCATGGTGAAACATGGCCTAACCTCCTCGTATTGAAGGGAGGCCCGTGTCCAGCTGTGGGACAAACGTCCCACAGCTGGGCACGGGCTGAGGCTGAATACAATACATGTTTGAGAAAAAGGCTTCTAAATCTTTCATAGGAATGTACTAAATATTTACTACATTTTTTTTATTATCTTTTAACTTCTTTATCATTCTATTCTTAAGCTTGACGAATTGGAGTCATTTTAAATATATGTTTGTTAATAAGTGAACAATTTTATAAGGGATCATACTACTTAATATAATATTTTCTTGTACAATCCTTTAAAGAATAGTAATAATCATTTGTAAGTACAAAATATATAAGCTATTGTTTTTAATACGTTCCTTTAAAATATAATGTGTTAATGTAAATCAAAATAAATTATATATTTTACGCAAAAAGAACCTTTAAATTGAAAAGAAATAAGTTTATACCAAGTTAGCTGTACTATCTTTCTATTCACGGTCTACTTAAAAAAGTTCAAAGCTTGCGAGGAGATCTCATCTAACCACAGCACGTGAGCTTAAAAGCTCGGTCAGTCTGTAAGTATAGCTTGAAGCACTCGATGTAGAGGGCTTGAGTTGAGTGGCCTATTCTATTTTACGAACTTTGTCTATTTTTGTAGAAAGGAATGTACATTGTTTCTTTTAACATAGCTAGTTTATCCATTAGATATTATCCTGAGCATGCTATTATTATATCATCATTATATAATTTTGAATTTTGACGACGCTGGAGGCATTCATTTGTTGAGCGTGAATGATTGTACTCCTGCAGTCATGGATGTTTATATGTATAATATGTATGTATTTAAAATTTATACTCGTATGTGCAGTATATCAAACATGTGGCATCCGTAACACAAGCCTCGTAGCTTACCACGGAACAAGATGGTGCTGTTGTAACAAAACCCCAATATATTTAAAAAAAACCACTTGTATTCAGCCCTTTTTTAAGATAAGAGAAAGATATAAATATCATATCTTTTTTTGTCACTTCTTTTTTGAAGGCTCGCTAAATTTTTTTCTAAAAAAGTACATTATTTTTTTAATGTTTACAATGATATCTTTGGTAAATCAACAAAGTTGATTTTCACATATATTTTTTTAAAATTCTTTCAATTTTTCAGTTTGTATAGCAAATTAAGCCCCCACGCAAAAGCCGTGCATATAATTAATAGTTCCTTTGTTAGTATGTTTTGAATATTATGTATCAAAACTGTTGCACGTGTCAATTGTTAGTATTGCTTGTTTGGATAGTGTACTATAATATTATTATTTCTATCTATTCTTCTTTGATTATGAACGTGATAAAGTTAGAATAACTTATAATAAATATTGCGAATAACTTATATTTTAGTTGGGAAATGGCTACTAATTTCATTCGATCTGCTTGGTTTCTTTCTTTTACAAAGTTCTTTTGAGAACCTCCAAGTCAATTGATGTACAAAAACTGAATTATAGTCAATATTATGCTATTCACTACGTTGCAAGTGTAGCGGCTAGCATTTAAGGCTGCACACATAGGGTCCTGGGTTCGAGTCCCACCCCTGGCCAAGAAGGGATGTCGCAGTGTTCCACTCCTGTGCCTCAGAGAGCACGTAAAGTGCACTGATGTCCGCCCTAACACTAGTTCACTATAACACTTTTCATATATCATTGGGTTGTTGTGGCCTAAAGCAGTTGAGAGGATATTTCATATTATCATAGTTACGTATTTGCTTTCACAGTAATAATTATAAAATTATATTTAATTATTTTTTCATTATTTGATATAAAGTCAAGAAATGCAATTCAATATTATAAAAAAATAAGTATAACATGCACCCAAGATTGTATAAAACTAAAGCATAAATGCATTGCAAATTGTAAAAAGAATATTTTAACTTGTATAAGTTTAATTCCGTAACTCCTTATTATGAACAAATTGAAGAACAAATTGATAATTCATGTCCTCCCGACCGATTACGGCCACGACGGCCAATCTCATTAAGCCTACCCATCTGCGCGGGACATATTATAGTGCACAACTGTATGCGCAGACACAAGTTCACTCTCTATTCCTATCACTCTCATACTCCGGTGGGACGTCTACTCGACACGACCAGTGAGAGTTAAGGCGCAGGATCGACGGCTTTACGTGCTTTCCGAGGCACGGGGGTGAAACACCGCTAACTTCCCAACTCCGGGCTGTTACTGAGGCGCACTAAACAGCAAGACTCAGTAACTTAACTTGGCCCGACCCGGGACTCGAACCCAGGACCTCTCGATGAGTGGCCGTACTTGCTAGCCACTATACCAACGAGGCAGTAGCTTTAGTGGGTAGTACTCGTTAATGCATTTCATTTCCCAACTATAAAGAAAAATGGTGAAACGCTCGCTTGGAAAACGGAGTGAAGCGGGTTCAAATCCAAAGTCTCGCACTTTTGACATTTTCACGTGCAAATCTTACAAAGTGAGAAAAAAACTCAAACAAAGCGTATTTTATATACAACGGACATTACAATGACATAAAATGAGTATTGCAGAGGCTAAAAAAATTAGTAGAACTGAGGGCCTAGACAATGTAACAATCGATTAGCGAAAGCGCTAGTAGAAAAGTCCAAAATGTATGGGTTTGACATATGACTTAGATATGTCACGTGATCTGTTGTCAACGAATAGATGATGGTAGACAATGTAAAATCATTTCAATTATTAGTGATTTAAAGTTCAAAATGCATACGCTGCGTTTAAGCGATGACGATAATAGAAATCGAATCGCTTCATAACGAATGCCGGTTGGCTATAGGCCCTGGTTTTAATCTACACTTTCAAAACAAAGCACTGTAGAACCATTAGTCATTTTGCAATTAATACTTATAACATAAAAACCCAGCGACATTACCATTGTTGAAATTTTTCCACTCTCAAAGAAATAAATACAAAGAGGGCTTCATAAATCATGCCTTGCAAATGTTTTTAGATTTTTCAATAGAGTTCTTATTTCAATATGAAATAAAATTTCCCCGCTGCGATAATAAAAGCTTACAAATAAATTGATCTTGTCTACTGATACAACGTTTAGAATTTGCTTGCAAAGAAACTAGGTTATAAATAGTCTAAAAGTGGTCTCCTTAATTCCATATATTGTGCATCTTTGCACGGAATAATAAAATTACGTATAAGAAATCAAAACTTATTGAATAAGGATCGAAAATCTTGAAATTAAAAAAAATTGGTCTACATTAAAAATAAAAATATTTAAAAATATTGAAACTCGAGTATTAAAATACACAAAAAACCATATACGAACTTAGTATCTTTAGTGAAAGTGTAAAAATATAACACTTCATTGTATCGCCTTCGTTGGCGTTAGAACTCGCTCTTTATACGCTAAAATAATAAGCATTGCAGAGAAACGTAGCTAATGTCCATGCGAATTGTTATCGTGTACGTTAAATGTTACAAAAAAGGTAATCAAATGTAAATTTCTTGTCTGTTTTAACTAGAAAATAAGTTTGTTTAAATTTTTTTACATTTGAAAAACTAGAATATATGTATAATATAATATTTTTTACATTAAGTATAATTGAATAAGACCAACCAAAAATATTGATTGATTCTTATTTTCAGATTTATATGAAATAGTGATGTCTTGTTAGTATTATTTCTAATGATATAATAGAAAAATTAATAATAAAGTTGGATTTTTTGTATAAATAGAAACGTTCATGACGTTTAAGTTTTTGAACGTGCTTTGAATCAGGTAGTACCTAACTTCTAAATGAAGCGAGTATTTATATAAAACTTTTATTGTTAGAGCGTTTGTGCGGTGCTTAGTATAAGCTTTTCTGCTACAAATATATATTTTTATTTTATATTCGCTATATTATATATGTAAGTTAATTAATATTTAACTAAGTTCTCTCTGTAAATATGTTGGGACATGTTGGAACATTATTACACACAGCGCCATCTAGTTCCGTGGTAAGCTAAGCTTGTGTTACAGATACCAGATAGTTGATATACTACACATGTAAATTTTAAATACATACATATTATAAATATAAGCATCCATGACTGGAGTACAAACATTTGTTCTCAACAAATAAAGCATACCCAGCGGGACTCGAACCCACAACCGCTGGCGCAGAAAGTAGGGTTTCTACCGACTGAGCTAAACGTGTCGTCAATCAAATATGCAAGTTTTCCTTTAATTTATAATTTTTTAAGTGTAGTAAGTAGAAAGAAAATTAGAAAGGACAAGACGGTACTTAAAATAACTGAATATGAATGTTTAGACTTGGTAAGATAAAGAGAAAATCTTTGACTCTCACAATTCTTATAACACAGTGATTATTACATATTCTTATATCTTGTTCAGGCATCACGTGAAAACTAACGGTTCGATTTCGATGAAACTTGGTATAATTATACTTTATTATCCTGGGCATAAAATGGGATACTTTTTATCCTGGAAAAATACGTAGAAAAAAACAAATCTTAATTTTTATCATAGTTTGATTTTATCCTGTAGTCCACGCGATCGAAGTCGCGGGCACAGCTAGTCTTAAATATGAGATATTGAAGAAGTGTATAACTTTTATTCCTTTTGTCCCAGAATGTAGGACGTTCTTGGATAGCATTAATAAGAAGTTCTACTTCCGACATTAATTCAACAACAATTTTTGCTTGAAAAAAATATGGACGACGCGTCCACTTCGCGCGAAAATATCAAGCCAACTGATCGCGTTCGCGTCAATTCGCGCCGCTCCGCACCGCACCCCACGTACGTTTGGTCACATAGGCCACTTCAATAGGTTTCGAATGTTTGTTGTTTTCGCGCCGTGCCGCGCCGCTTCGCGTTCGCGTCTAGATCGCTCACGCAGGACGTCGCCTAAAAGAATAAATTATGAATGTCGTCAAAAAACGTACCGACCAATCTCCTTCGTGTCCTTCTCCTCTCCTTCTCCATTCTACATGACTTTGGGGAAGTAATCTGTGCTCAACTGGCACGCTGTGAAACAATTAACAAGATAATTGAATTAAATAAAATATTTGACTATTAGCATGATAAAGATAAGAGATTCAATAATAATTAAAATCAAAGTTAGTAAATGACCTATGTTTTCAGATATTTATTTCGTTTTTCGAGAACTTGCTTCAGATATGCAAGTTTCCTCAAGATGATTATATTCACCGACATATGTGATAATAATCTTAAAATTAATTGCAAATGAAAATATCAGAGGTGCGAGGCACGGGAGTTGAACCTGCTTCACTCAGTTTCCAAGCATGTATGTATAATGAATGTATGTTACATGTACTGTAAACTTAACGTAAGAACCATTAATTTATTAGAGAAATCTTTTAGCTAGTTAAATAATACAAATTTTACTGTTTATCAATAACAAATCAACAGTTCTAGGTTTTTAAGATAAAGTACACGTATGGCAGTCAAGTGGACGCTTGTCAAAGTAAGTTTATTTTATACTGAACACCATTTGAGTACGACACATTATTTTTCTGAAACACAATCAAGCTAAAACAGCTTTTAAACACACACCCTTACATGTTAAATTCGTATGGACTTTATAAATTTTATATAGTAAAGTTGTGGCAATTGAAAAGTTTTGGTAGAGTTCATAAATTCGGTAGTCTGCATTTTTCGGAACATTGGACGCAGGATGTGTGAAGGAAATGAGCTTCTTTTAGATACAAGTGTCGAAATAGTTTGCTCTTTGTCACGCTTCATAAAACCAAGTTGGCAGATGTGCTTTTAGTACTGTAAAAATCTTTGGAGAAAAATATCTTTGTTGTTTTAGTCAAAAATAAAGTTTTATTTTGTTTGACGACGCTTTGTGCATAGAATGTGTGAAAGATATATTATGCATATATATTCTTTCAATAGTGGTATTATGAATATTTTTCATTTCGAATATTTAATTCTTATCTATATGAAACATTCGAAAATGGACCACGATATGAAGGTAGAAGATCTGTTCAGGCTAGCCCTGAAGAAAGAATAATTTAGGATAATTAAGTTAAAATTAAAAATTCTTTAACAAATGAATGAATAATCGTTTGCAGAACTTGAAATATAACGCAAGTTCTCCGCTACTCTAACGGGATAGCTCTGGGAAAGGAATGTGGGGAGCAACCGCATTTTTATAGACTTGCTATTTACTTTACTACTCATACAAGTCTTGAAATTTCATACAAGATTAACCAGCAGTTATAAGTTATATTAATTGTTTTTAAAATTATATAATAAGATAAATAATGTAATCAAATATTTTTTGAAACGAGCACTGTCGAGTTTCTCGCCGGTTTTTCTCAGCAGAACAGGCTTTCCGAGCCGGTGGTAGCATCCTCAAGACGGACATTTAATTTAAAATTTATATTTTACTAATGTAAAAATGACGATTCAAAAGAGCTTGTAAAGCCTATTTAAATAAAGAAAATTTTGATTTGATAATAATTATCGAAGAGTTACGTGTTTGTCACAATATTACTTTTTGAATTTTGCTTCTTTTAGCGCGTTAGGGAAAATTTATCAGATTGAATCTTTACGATGCTCGAGCACATCTTTTTTCACACAAATTCGACACCCTGAAGTTAGTTAGTCAACTTATAAGTTCCCAACTAATCTACTGTGTGTTGGGTGAGAACTGATAACTATATTCAAGATATCAATTCAAGTCGTGACTGATTCAATGTCATTGGGTTCTTTTTTCGGTGGTTAGCGATATTTATCAATATTTTATTGATATTTAAATAGTTATAAGCTACTTTGGCCTAGATCCTATACTATCCGAGACACGGTTCTTTGATATAATGGTATAATATCTACACATATAATGATATGATCTCTACACAGATGGCGCTGATCGTTTCTAAATCGCGCTATGAACTGGTTCTATTGCCAGGTATATTAGCCCTAAGAGCGTAGAGTTAGAATTGTATACATTTTATTCTTTATATTTTTAACATGCTCTATGTTCATTTATTTGAAATGTAGTATTATAATAAATTAAGTTAGAGTGATGGAGTCGCCTTGTTGTAAATTTGTAAAAGTATTATTCTATATAATATTTAGTATCTGTGATGAATGTTGGGTTCGCGTTATCTATTAGTTTTTAATCCCTTACAAAAAAGCTGTAAGCTGTAAGTGCAGTTATGTGATTTGTTAAACCAATAGAAGATATTATTAGGGAAATCTTAGATATATAATTAAGCATATATTTATAAATAGTCAAATAGTAGTCGCCCTGTAGTCAAAAAACAAATTAATCATCTTTTTTGGAATCCGTCAAGAACTTAACTAAAATTAAATTTTCGTTATGTTTCATGATTAATTCGATTCATCATTATCGATATACTAACATAACTGAATAACACATCACTTGATTACTTGAGTACCTGTAACGCTCTTGTGCCCCAAAAAGTTCTTAGCAACAGCTGTACAGTCCTGTGCAAACTTGCTAATTGAATCACCAACTCAGAACGTGTGTTTCCTTAAGCTGTCTACTGTTCTGGGTAATTGGATAAATTAATGCCAAAATATACTTTCGAGTATATTCCAATCATGCTAAGAATATCAATTAATTTTTAAATACAAAATATTTTATTTTAGTGTTTTAACTTTTAACTTTTGCTGAGTTTCTTTCGCCAGTTCTTCTCAGGTCAGTGGTTTCTTCCTTCCGAACTGGTAGTAGACTCATGACGTTCAGTAAAAAATTGTAATAATTTCATGCTGAATAAAATATTTTGAATTTGAATTTGAACGACTTTTCGCAGTATTTACTAGTATCTATATACAAACAACACATTTTGCTTCATTTTATTTCAGAACTTCGCTTATCTCCCATCCTTAGTGTGGTGGAAAGACCTCACAATTCAGCAATCCAGCCGGGGCTGAAGCCAAGAAATGCATTTGGGGTGTGGATGTTCTTCTTTTGCCTGGCATTAATGGGAGGTCTCACTGCGAGTTTTAGCCATTGGTGGCGCTACAAGCGCATAACGTAAACAATATATTATGTAGTGTATGTCAAATTATTTTCTGTCAAATTTTTTAATTCAACAATAGTTAAAACACCGTATTTTTCCATCTTATATTTGATTTTACAAAACTAAACTAAACTATTCTATAATAATAAACGCGTCTGTCAAAATAGGCGGCATTTCGGCAGGTTTTTGTTGGTCGTCACCAACGAAAACCTCTATGCCGCATAACGTCTTATGCGCTGGTAGCACCATCTGAGCCGAGCTTGGCGTGAAACCTCCCATTCCGGCTATTATTGCCAGGGTATGCCATCCGACTAAGCCTATTCTACTTGGCGCGATCTTTAGTATCATTCAGGATAAGTCTATTGGCTCTCATGTCCTGCTTCATGACATTGAGCCATCGATGATCGATTTTTGGTTGTCCAGGAGGTATTTTAGGTTGATCCTGGCACTTTTCTGATTATAAAGAGGACCGACCAAACAATTCTTCGGTTGTGGCTACTGGTAATAATCTTTTATAAACACCATGTAAGTTATATATTATGTTTAAATGTACCCCACGTTAAAAAATAATTTATCTGTGTCTATTTTGTCTAAATATGTTTTTAACTAAATTTATATTCAGAAAGTATATACGGTACTTATAAGATATAAAAAAAACACAATTTATAATTTTTTTGGTTTGTTAGTTGGTTTGTTGCGGCTAATCTTCAATTTTTGATGGGAGTTTCACTGTCAGTTATAAGCATTATAAGCATATAAATTAGGAGAATTTTTTGAAGAAAAAGAATTAGAGTACCACGTAATTGCGCGGTACTAAAAAACCCAAACCTATAATATTGTAAGTAAAAATTTGTTCTCCTATTTATCGAGTATGTGACATGATTTCGCAGAACTAGTCACATAATAAAGCACACTCTAATATGGTACTGAGATTTTAGAAACAAAGAATCAGTATAAAAATAAGCCGATTTTGGTCGTAGAAACTATTCTATATTGCCTCTTTGTATATTGCGTAAAAGAGGAAAACCTCTACAAAAACTTTTGCATTTCTTTAGTAAATAATAATATGAAAAGTATGTTTTATGTAATTTATAAAGTTTTTAGTTAATTTATGTCTGCATAAACTTACGCTATTCGACGAAATTCATGATGAACTATAAATTAGATTGTAACATTATGAGGAAATTAACTCACATCGTCTATCATGCTGTATAACAACTATTCATTTGAGTGTAAGCAAGCGAGGTGATTACTTATTATATCATATAGGGTTTCGATGTTACAAAATAGTCCCCTCAACAATAATTCACTTTCTAACACAAACTTATGGTTTGATAGATCGATTCATAATAATCAGTAATAAAACTATTCATATTTAATTATATAAGTAATTAACGGTTAAACTACATACCAAAATTAATAATTCCTTAATACGCGTATAACAATAGGACTTTGAACACTATAAATTGTATGAAACTCATATCCAATGGTATCTCTCGTATGGAAAGCTTCAGTTAGATAGGTTATTAGGAACTACCGTTAGCCAGAATAATAGTATGGTTAAACCGTTTAACTTTCTTCGTCTGATATCGTATATAACATACGTATGCATATTATGAATTATCGACTTAACACCTTAATAATACAAAAGTACCTCTTAGAGATACTTAAAGCCAATATAGGTAAATATTATATAAAAAAAAAATACTTTTAAAGCTCTTATAAAATTCATTCTATATTGAAGCAAACAAAAAGTAAGACTATTCCAAACAGACTCGATAATTCATCCCTAGAGAAGTCAGCATAATCATAAAACTTTTTATTTTGTCATATCAAAAAGGCCTTTTATGACTCCTTAGTGTAAGGATACTTTCACGTTCAATCGTATTCAAAAGGTATCTGAAATCCACAAGAGAGATCGTGGAAATAAGATATTTAGTTTATTAAGTATAACCATTTGATTTTGTGAGAAAAATCTGTTGTATAATTCAGTACATAATATATTTATTTAGATTTAAATAAGATTATATACACTTATATGCATTATATTATGTATAAAATATAGTTACTGATTTTCTCTAGCTTTAACCTATTTGTGTTAAATTAATTATGGAAATCAAATTATGGGCAAAAAATTATTTTTTCAGATTTCTTTACAGTCAACAGTATTTAGAATTTTGAAGAAAACATTAGTATCTTTTCTAAAAAAATGAGTTCTTTTTGGGTGTTGAGTAAATTTGGGAAGTGGTATATTGCATAATCTTTATTTGAAGTTAGTGAGTTTTATAAAATGAATGAACTAAAAAAGACAGTTAGATGAAATATGTACATACATAAAAGTTTATAAGTAAGGGAAAGAAAACAAAAAGTTCGTTACATGATTTAATTCAATTCAATTGAATTTATAACAAATAAATATCAGTGCGTTTTAATTTTGTTTCTAGTCTAAAATGCTTACTTTATAATGTTCTAGCATTTTCGATTTTGTCCTACTTATTTTCTTATACTTAGGATTCGCTTTAACAGATCTTCGGATGCTGCTTCTGGTCATGACTCTATCGAAGATTTCTTCACTGGTATCTTCACTTCCATCATCAGAGAAATGATTATTCATACTGTCGTTCATTTTTTTTGACTGCAGTATGACTGGTTCAATTGTTTCGTCAGAAAATAACATATCCTTAGAGAGGCCGTCTTCATCACTTGTAGTTTTCTCAAGATGATGTTGAACCCAATCATCTTGATCATTGGGGCGATTTCGAACCCATTCGTCTAGGACATTGGATTTGACAGCCTCTGCATTTTTCTTCTTTTCTTCCTTCTTTTTAGCACCTTCCCTATTACTAGGCTTATATTTCATAGGAGAAAAGTCTACCCTACGTAGAAAGCTAATGGGGTCTGCAAATCTTCTACTATATTTTCTATTTGTCTTTGTTTCAGTCTTTTGTTCAGGTTTATGTGAAGTATGGAGTTCCTCGTTTTCCATAGCAACACCGGAGTCAGAATTCGACTCGACTTGTATTGAGATTTCAGGCCCTACATAATTTTCTTTAACTTTTAGTTTTTCAGTGAGTTCAGAAATTATTTCTTCTTGCTTTTGAATAATATCATCTTTTTGTGATAATTGTTTCTTTACCGCCTCTGTTCTAAGAGCAAGACTTAATTCATATTTATGTAATTCATTGGATAAATATTCGAGCTCTTTCTTTCGATTTTGTTCCAATTTTTTTATTATTTCAGCTTGTTTTAAGGATGTTTCTTTTATTTTTGCAATTTCTTGCTTATGTGAAAGTTTTAGGAAATTTATCATGTTTAAAGCTTCTTGTAACGTGGTGGGTGGGAGTTGATCTTCCTTACTACTGCTTGACATTTTCTTTCTGAGATCTGTAATAGAAAAATATGAAGTTAATATTATTCAATCAATATTATTAGCAATAAAACAAACAACCTGTTTGACAAGAGTTTTAAAATATTAAGTACATAATTTGAATTTGATGACTTTTAAATAATGCAACATAATCCTTAATAGGTTTTTAAAAGGTGCGGAGTCTTTAGAAAGAATAATTAACAAATTGTAAAAAATATTAGATTGTTGCCTAATGTCATCAATATAATATTGTCTACAATTGGCAAAATATAAAAACAATTTAACTACAAAACGAGGCAAAAATAATGTACCTAATTTTAAAATTATTTTGTTATAAGATGATGGGAGTTTTTTTGATGAAACTAGACTTACTGGACAACATAGTGTAAAAAGGTTTATTTTGCTTAATATAATTAGTTAATAACTAAAGTGTAAAGTTTTAAGCATAAATAACTTTTTAAGGAAGTATTTTGTCACATACGTTACAAGTAAAGCTAAAATTCACAGTAAAAATAAATAAGAACCTGCAAAATAATAATTGCATCACGACAGCGTTGTAATGCTTTACCATTTGATTGCATAAATCCAATTAAAATGGCAACGACCGCTTTTGATGAATCTAGATGTTTTTACTTTAAATTTAGTACTCAATTCATATAAAAATATGATATGAACTTGTGACATTTCAAAATTCAAAATGTAATTTCGATTTTGATACAAATAAAAATATTAAAATATACATGAGTAGGTACCATGCATAATGAAGAACGAGTAGTTAGGGATGTCTGTAATACGTATAGAATGGATGGATATAAATACAAGTAATACGAGTATAAGCCTCCGTAAATTATTAAGGCTAGCATTTGGATTCTCGTTCCTTTGTTGCTTTAAACTAGACAACGGTTCTGTTGAAGAGCTTTTTCTATAAAAACTTAGACTTAGAAAATTTCAATCACATTTTTTTACATTCCTACTGACCTTTTGTCAGAGGTATCCATCTTGAAGGATGCCAAACAAAAGAACAAAACAAATACGTATATAATCTAATTTCTGAAATACTCAATCAGCAAAGCACTCATTCTAAACATGACATTCAAAATATAGAAGCGTCACATAACCTTGTAAATACAATGGTGAAGATATGGAACAAAAATATCAGCTGTTCAAAAGGCCAGAGAACAATGCCCTATTATTATATCGTTGAATGGTGATATATAATATTCAAAGTATTCATGGAATCCAGTTTATAAAAACACGTACAGGAATTGAACAGAATTTTTTCAAAGGTGGATGCTCCAGCCATAGATACAAAGTTCTTTTTTTATGTATTGGTTAACTATTAATCACCTAACCTAAACATTAAGTATTTATGCGAATCAAACATTATAAGTTTGTCTGTTTGTAACATCGTAGCTTTATAACGATTTTGATTTAGATTGATTGAAACTTGATTTTAGTGATTTTCATGCTCAATAAAGTTATTTTTAGTTTTATTGAAATCCTAAATGTAAATGTTATAAAGTTGAAGTATAATAATAATTATATCTATATTTACTTAAACATTTTTAACAAAGTGTCGTATATATTTGGAAATTATTTACAACAGAATTTACAAAAAAACATTAGTCTATCTATATAAGTATTCCATCTATAGTTTAATACTTAAATATTTTAGATTTTGGATACATACTTCCAAAAAATTTTATGTTTATTTACGTTTTAAGTATGTGATAATTATAAAAAAAGCATATTATGTAAAATTATTAAAAGTCGGTACTATTTATAAATTTATTCGAATAAATTTAAATTAAATATAACAATTTCTTAATAATTTATTCACTCACTAAATCCACAAGTTAACAATTTACGACGTTGAAATTCAATAATACACATAGAGTTCATCAAATATTATTTTATATTTTTAGCCTTCTTAACAAAATAGAGAGCTTTTTCCGTTATAGACTCAATTGGAAACCGAGCACAAAAGCTAACATTGTAAATATTTAAGTTCTAAAGGCTTAAGCTCTTACTATAATGAAAATGAAATAATAAAATAAGATACATTACCTTTTTTCAATGACCTTTTACACAACACAAAACACTACACCACTTAACTCGCCAAAGTTCGAACACTGACTGAATGACAACAATAAATGAGAAGAAAACTAATTGATTCCCTTGCACTAAACCAACCTTACCACTACCTGTTAATTTAGTGCTACAACAATATGTTCTTTAAATCTATGTACATAAGGTCGTAAATATCCCTAAAGGTACCCTCTTTTGAATGAGTCAGGGCCGGCTACCTGCCTTCTTAAGCCTACCAAAGTTGCTGGACCAGTCTATAAATAGATGGGAGAGTGGGATCGTTGCATCTAATGCCAAATACGTAACAAAATATTTAGGATATTTTAAATGAAACACTTCAATTTTTTTATAAATACGTATAGAATATTCTGTAATATGCACATATTATATTATAAAAATATTATATACACACACAATATAGATACATCTTACATTTTTATTTACAAAGATAATAAGTCGGTCAAAAAGAAAAGATCCAAAGAATATTTTTTTCAGAATTTTTTGTAGTTGCATGTATTCTTTTTTGTGTTTATTTTAATAAGACAGCGTGCATAGTATTTGGAAATTTCATTATAATAGAGCATCTGCTTGCTTTGTGTATTTAAACATGTGGTTATTTAATATTACAATAGCTTTATCCTCTGTGCTAGTACCTGGCTCTCAGAAGTAAAATACATATCTTGTAATTTTAAGCTACATTTAATATGATTTGTCTATATTTCGATATTTTACAGTATTAATAATTTTATAATTTAAGCAGTATTGATTTATGTATACGTAGATAATGATATTACCTATTAAAAATATACGAGTATAAAGTATACTACATATATATTATTAATTATTAGCAAGAAGCTGAGCTTTGTGGGGCTCGCTTAGTTTTTCTAACGGGTAATAATGTTACAATAATTTTAACTCTTTGGTTTTCTAACAAATGACGTTAGTAGTATAATAACATTCTATCCAATGAACATAAAATTGTTAATGTTCATTTTTTAATAGTTATAAGATTATATTTTTTGGCAGATAACACATTTAGATATGAGGTTAAATTACTACGTTAAAGCACAAATCTATAGGCATGATAGTTTTTCAGTAATGTGTACCACAAAATGTTCAGATTGTGGGATAGTGTTAGGGTTCCCTTTGCTCACTCTAATTACATAATTGTTACTAATAGTGTATCTATGGCCGAACCTTTACATTGATTTAGCCGTTTTTGCATGAATGAGAAACGAATTTATAAGCACTTTGTACGTAATTATATAATCACAAATTCTTATAGCATTACAATGAGTAATAATTTTATAACACTTTACAAAAAAATGTTTACCCAACACTTTTAAAATACTTTGTGTTTTAAAGCGCTACGATTTCATTAAAAAAATTCTTCAAGTTTAAAGCTTTGAAGCTAAGCACTTTCCAGAAGAAATGGTTTTATTAATATATAATGTTGTATAATTACCTTAATGCTAGAGCTGCTAATGTGATATTAATTGCGGAACGCTTTTATACTCCAAAGAGGTGTTAATGCGGAAATAATTACCCGTCAAAATTGTAGAATAGATTAAAATGTTACACAATAATCTGGGAAATGTAGCTAATTTAAGAGATTTCAGGATTACCGGCATAGTTACAATAATACGAATGGTATGTATATAAATTGAAGTGTCTACATAAATAAGTTGAAGTGTCTGTTTGTAATATGAACTTAAAAGATATTTACTAAATGTTTATATACTTTTTTTGGCCTGACCCGTGAATCAAATCTGATATCTTTAGATCTATAGCCATACATAATATAAGCTACTGGACAACAGGCCGCTATATAGTTATATAAAATAAGTTTCATCACTATAAAGTATTTTCTACGGAAAAACCATAAGTCGCGCTTTCTATTACACTTTCTGAGAATATACGTAAGAAATTAGTTTTCGCGGAATATCATTTTTATTTCTCAGCTATTCTTATAAACAATTGTTTGAAACAATAGGATACTCCCTCTACCTGTAGCGTAAGTCGCAACTATAAGGCAAATATTGCAAGAGACCTAGAGTCTTTTGTTTTTTTGTCTTTTGTTTGTTAATGAGATTATAAATGTCTTTAAGTTATAGAAATTATCAATACTTAGAAAAATATAAAACTCTACCAATATTCTTTACCGTTTTCAGTATAGACAGTACAGACAATAAGATGTTACTATTATTATTAGATATTATAGAGTCATTTTTCTCCGTATTCGAATTTAATCGCCTATCTCATAAATATATAGGACAATAAGCATGATAATTATAAGTGGCTTTTAAATTGACGACTCGTTTGGCTCAGTGGGTAGTGACCCTACTTTCTGCGCCAGCGGTCGCGGGTTCGAGTCCCGCTGGGGGCATTCATTGCTAATCACGAATGTTTGTACTCCAGTCATGGGTGTTTATACTTATAATATGTATGTATTTAAAATTTATATATGTAGTATATCAACTATCTGGTATCCGCAACACAAGCACGTTACGTAGCTTACTGCGGAACTAGATGGCGCTGTTGTAATAATGTCCCAACATATTTAAAATTTGTAAGTATGTATGTCACAGGATAAAATTTTTAATGATATCCAGTAAATCCAGAGTATATTCTAATTTTAGATCAGTATTAAATAAGTAAATAGTAATATTATAATGAACTCTTGATAACGCCCCAATAAAGGGTAAAAAATAAATGATTTCAAAGAGAGCGCTAAAATGAAAAAAAACGACATAAGCATTGTTAATAAAGCAGAGGTTTGATGAAGGAACAGATTAATCAGTCAGTCGGGAATTTTATAAGAAAGGCATTTAGTTCCGGTGACAAGTCTATTATATCTCTGAAAGTGATAATCACTGTCAGATAATAACAAAGCTCGTTAACTTATTTTTCTTATTGGGTTTTAATTAATGATCATACAAAATTATACAATTAGAATATTATATTTATTAACAAAATAATATATTTATTGTTAAACTAGTTGACACGACTGAGTGACGTGAATATATTATATACTCCAGTCATGGATGTTTATACTTATAATATGTATGTATTTAAAATGTATATATGTGTAGTATAGCAACTATCTGGTAACCGTAACACAAGCCTCGTAGCTTACCACGGAATTAAATGATACTGCTATAATAATGTCTCAAAATATTTATATATTACTAGAAATTCTTACGGCTCCGCCCGCGCCCGAGGGATAAAAATTTAGGGTTATAGGTATTTTTAATGCCAAATCATAGAAGAATAAAACATAAAATTTGATTTAAAATAAACAATAAAATATCTGGAGAGGGCCATCCTTGTCACCTAGGAAAATAAAAAAGCCTACGACCTATTCTCAGACCTACCAAATATACACAAAAAAATCATAAAAATCGGTCAAGCCTTTTGGAGGATTTCGATAATAAACACTGTGACACGAGATTTTTGTATGTTTCACTTATAAATTGGACTTCGAAAATATTTGACTGACATTGCTCCCATGTTCACTACGGAGTAAAAGTACCAGTTTTTATGACACGAAATAAAATTAGCATTTAATTAAGGAGACATATTTTACTTTAAACTTATTTCGGCAAAGGAAAGTTATGGAAAGTTATAATTGGTAAACTTCTATGAGGCTCGCTTGTTGAATGATTAATCTATGTTTTCGCTGAAGTATGACATGTGTTTTGTCAGATGTAAGCTTTGATATTACTTTTCAAAGAGTTAGTAGAGGATAAGTAATCGTAGGTTTGATTTCTGTGCAGAGTAATTATATTAATATGTATACCTATGTACTGGTTTATAGTTCATGCAGTATACAGATTATATGTAGAGTAATCTATCCACTATCATAGAATAATTTTTTTAATTATAGGAATTGAGGATTATAAGAGAGAGAGAGAGAGAGAGAGAGAGCGAGAGAAAGAGAGAAAGAGAGACTTAGTAATATTAATACTTGGAAGTTTAAGATGACTAATTTAAACATTCCAAATTCGTATACATTTGAATTATTTAAATTAACTCAGTTACAAGCTAGGTCCTTTTTTGGATTCTAAGAAAAATCAATAAAGCCTCATAAATATGGCCGTAAACCATTTGAGATCTTAATAAAAAGTAAGACGCAGACAAAGACGCCGGCAGCAGTAGATGTAGAACAAATATTAAAGGCAATATGAGAAAACTATTCATATTTGTCATGTCTACTCTCTACCGGTCTCAGCTTAGGAGTTACACTTTCGGACTAATGCATACAAATTATGCACTTCGAATTTTCGTTTTATATGCAATGGATATATTTTTTTTATTTTTTACATGTAACAATCAAGATTCCTTTCTTTATAATAATATAATTAGCATAAAAAGTACTTGTCATTTACTGCCTCCGTGACTAGCTTATATGGCTATCAAATTAAAAGGTTCTGGTTTCAGTACTTGGGTCTTGCCAAAAACTTTTGTCTTGGGAAACTGGTATTTTCAACTGACTTCTTAAATTTTTTATATCTCGGAGATGACTCAAAAAAGATAATTTAGTTGTGTTAGATTGCTATCCTATCTAAATGAGAAAAGATATCAAATGAGTGTGTTTATTGATTTTCACTAATCCTTCCTTGCGGGCAATTATTTGTTGAGCAACGAATGTTTGTACTCCAGTCATGGGTGTTTATATTTATAATATGTATGTATCTATTTTTAAGTTATATATGTGTAGTGTAAACTATTTGATATCCGTAACATAAGCCTCGTAGCTTACCATGGAACTAGGTGGCACTGTGTGTAATATTGTCCCAACATATTTATCAATTTTATCCTTTTACTCGTAGATTATTATAATAATATTAAATGTAAACTTCAAGCCAACTACATTCGTTAACGAAACTTTTTCCCAGTTAATCTCATTACAGTATAGTTCGTTGCGGCAGCAATTTAAATTTAATTTAAAAAAGCTAGTTAAGCATATTTTGTTACCACAGCAATCCACGTACTTCCACACTGCCATTAGGCTGATATTGCGTACGTTGCTATAAAACCTAAATACAAAACTAATTAATTTCATACTTAATTCCAACGCTGAATTAAATTACATCCATGAAATATAATGGCTTAATTAAATTAATTTGAAACAATAAATTTTAAATGATAAAAGAGCGAACTAATATGTGTGGTGGTAACTGGCTCGTTAAAAACAATGACTTATGATCTTATGAGAATTTACTGTCGTTCAATCCGTGAGTCAGAATTTAAAAATAAATATATACTGCCAAATAAATATACTGTAAATGTAAATATGAAACAGCACCATCTAGCTCCATGATATGCTACGAGCTGTCATTATGGATACTAGATGGTACACTACACATAAATAACCTTAAATACATACATATTAACATGAACCCCACCTAAAAATGGAGTACAAACATCCGTGCTCATCACACAAATTAATGCCCCCAGTGGCACTCGAACCCGCGACCAAGCAAGTATTATAAGGGCTATTACCAACTGAGACAAACTTGTCGTCAGAAAAGGCCAGAGCCAAAGCCTCATTATTTCTAGTTTCTCTATCATTAGCCGACTTCAAAAAAGGAGGAGGTTATATGTTCCACTGTATGTATTTTTTTTAATGTATGTTCACCGATTTCTCCGCCAACTGTGGGCCGATTTCAAAAAATTTTCTTTTGTTCGATAGGGTATAGTTCTGAGAGGGTCCCATTATCACAAAATCAGGATCTGATGATGGGATCCCAGGGAAATCCAGGGCAACTTTCAAAATTTATAGGCACCTATTATTTTATGAACACAGATCTTTCTTCTTTGTAGTCATGTTATGATAAAATTAAAGAAAGGAAAGTAATAGAAAACAAAATAAATACAAAATATTATGTTTAGAAAATGTAAACCATTATTTCATCAAGTTGTAATTATATCGTTTCAAATCAAAGAAATTCGTAGTACAAATAAAATGAAAATTTAGTTTAATGAAAGCAACCGCAGAGCTTTAATTACATTTCATTTTATTCAGAAATAAGTAAATATAATATTTAATATTCATCATTTCTGTGATGTTTCTGGAGCAGTTATATTACTACACTATATAAGAACACCGTTGAAAGGCAACATGGGATTCTTAGTATTCTACATTTTTTTTTTGATGAAGCAGGGAAAACCCATGGTGTCCTGACGGTTTGTCAACCAGCAGGGACTGTGAGACCCCTACTAAAACCCACAGCGAAACTCTTCGCCGCAGTGCAATGCGTTGTGGGATCACTTGCGGACACAGCAAAGCTACTGAGGTAGGTTGCCGTCATTCCTGTTTTGTTATCCTTGTAGTTGCCATATAAAAGTTAAAATTTTTATTTTTGTATTAGAATTACATGATAACCGATTATTTACGGTAAGGAAAACATTGTTAAGAAACCTCCATGTTTGAGAGAACTTAGTAAGTATTTGAATGGCTTGTGACGTCCAAACGCACTGCCATCGTGGTGGGCTATTGCCTGAATCCCCTCGTATTGAAGAGAGGCCAGTGTCCAGCAATGGTACCTTAAAAAGACATATATACAAAAGGCAATCCATAATGTAAATTTTAGTATAATTTGTAAAAATCTCTATCTAAAAATCTAATTGCTATTCAGTAATAAGGAAAAAAAATTGTAGATAAGAATGATTACATAATTAGTGAAATAAAAATACTTTTTTAAAACAGTAATTAATAAAATCAAGACAGTAATAGAAATGCGGTAATTGAAGGAACTCAGTAAATATATAAAGAAATGTAATACCAAAAATAAAATCTTAAGTGGATAAATATAATTACGTTTCTTTGAAACCTTCACACTTGAACTGATCGAGCCTTGGATTTGTCTTGAGTGCTGTATAAAAAGAAGGAAGTACAAAAAAAATAGCTTTTTCAGATAATTAGTTATACGCTTCGCAAAAATTAAGACGGTCTTTTATAGTTTAGGTAAATTAATAAGTTCGCAGATGGAAATTCTTTTTTATCAAAGATAAAACCATTAATTTTAACTTTATTATAGTTAGTTAGCAAGCAATGCCCGCGGCTTCGCCCGCGCCCGATCGATGTAAATTTAGGGCTATAAGATTTTTTTGATGCCAAATCATAAAAAAGTGAAAAAATGAAAATTTGGTCTAAAAAATAAAATATCTGGAGACGATCACCCTTATCACCTACTTAGGGAAAAAATTAACCTACGACCTATTCTCAGACCTACCAAATATACGCAAAACTTTATAAAAATCGGTCAAGCCGTGTCGGCGGAGTTCCATAACAAACACTGTGACACGAGATTTTTATATACTTATTAGATTATTTTATTTAATATTTTTTTGAAATTATTATTAATGTTCGTTTACAGATCTCTTCTAGATTATCTTTTTAGGTAGTAAATTTTCGATTTATTCTTATTTGAACTGAACTAGTACTTACTTTTTGGTTGTTTCGTTGCTCTGGAACCAAACAAATGGGACCAGTAAATTGTATTTTTTTTGTTAAGAGCCTATTTATTAAAAAGATTGTATAAAATAGAGTTAAACCCACAAGAGTACATTTATTTCCTATCAGTACATATAAATAAAATTGAAGAGTCTGTTTTTAATTTCAAATTGACAGCTTTTCGCTAAATGCGTATGAAAGTATATACGATAATTACATTAAAAAAAACAATTTTTGTCTATCTTTTTGTTCCGGCTAATCTCTTAAACGCCTTGACCGATTTTGACGGGACTTTCACTAGCAGATAGCTAATGTTATAAGGAGTAACTTGTACATGTAAATAAATAAACTACGCAAACTGAGGCCTGAAGATTGTGATTAATATAATATTCATATAGAAATAAAACAGATCTATATAAAAATGCAAATATATGGTAATTTAAATTTAAACTTAAGTAGGTCGCATCACATTATGTATAAAGTTTTTTAAACCAACCCTGCCAGTGCGAAGTTTTAGCAGCCTTGGAACGATTCGTTGATTTTACAGTTAGTATTAATCAGTTTCCTTAAATTAGAAAGTGAAGGTTCATTTTAATTTATATCTACGTAAATTCTTTATGAAATACGACTTTGATGAAATAATATTTAATTCAAAACTTGGAATGATCGTTTTAGCTTACGCTGAAGGACTGTTTCAAAATGGCAAATTTTGATTCTAAAATTTTCTGTTTGTCTTATAATCAATTAATTTAACTTCAGCGAAGTTTCAACGGAAATTAATTTAGTTCGTAACTAACATCAAATTATTCTTCCTTTTGGTATACATTAGATTTAGGTATATGATAGAAATCAACTTTAAGGTACTTACTTAACAAACTTATTAGTGTAATACTAGCAACTTAACCGTCTTGGATTCGTCATCGCTAGGTATGTTATAAGGATTAGTATCTAAATCTCTCATCATCAGCCCTTTTAACGTCCCACAGCTGGGCCTCCCTCAGTACGACGGGGATGAGGCCATAGTCTTCACATGTCTTTCGAAAACTTGCTAGGTTTTTCTCAGACATGCAGGTTTCCTCACGATGTTTGCCTTCACCGTATGGCAAGTGGTAATCATGATAGAAAATGATTCGCACATGAAAATATCAGAGGTGTGAGACCCAGATTTGAACCCGCATCACTCGGATATCGAAGCGAGAGTGTTACCGCTGATCTACCTCACATCTGGACCTCTCACAAATGAGATATTTTACGCAGTAAAAAGTGTCATACACATACTAGTAATATCTGGACATGGAAAACTAGCTATTAAATATTCTTGTGAATTTAGACCAGAAGTGAGCTTTCTTTAAAAAAAACAAGCTTACTAAATCGACCTCAATTTATTGTAAGTATCTGAAAACGCTAAAACACAATTAAACTAACCAAAAAGACCACTAAGCTACCAACAATGATATTTTAAAGAAATAAACCAACAGAGTAACGACCTAACAATGCTACCGCGACAAGTGTCAAAACACAACTACCCCCCGATACCGGTTATACATCGACTTTTATAGATTTCTCCCCACTCTAACATCCTCTTTCCTATTCATCTTCCACACGGCCTTTCCTGACAGAAGACCGTCCTCGGGCTTCTTCACCTTCTAACCTTAGAGTTCAGTTAGAACCTCGACACCGAAAAGCAGAATGACGCCAGGAGCTATAGACATCACACTCTCATCATCAGCTGCCGTATAAACAATGAAATCACCAGATAAAAAAAAACACAAAGTGCATTACTAAAACTTGCGTGTCCATATAAAGGCTTCAATTTGATTCATTCGGGGGCTAAGCTTACCTAGCATAACCTAAGCACAATGGATATGAAACAAACAGATATCTGTACCAATTACCCGGGGCAGGACCCGTCGGGGGAGTGCACCCTCACGACTCGCCAGAGAACCATGTCATAGCTTTGCGTGTGTAAATCAGTACCTATAAAAGCATGTTTCAACCCAACCTAACCACAAATATACGTTACCTAGCATAACCTAAGCACAGTGGATGTAAAACAAACAGATATCTGTACCAATTACCCGGGGCAGGACCCGTCGGGGGAGTGCACCCTCACGACTCGCCAGAGAACCATGTCATAGCTTTGCGTGTGTAAATCGGTACCTATAAAAGCGTGCTTCAATCCAACCTACCCCCAAATATACGTTTAATGTTTTGCTACACAAACATATGCAACGGTCAACTCATAGTATGATCACTGCTCCAGGACGACATGTCTGAGTAACCTCCAAGACACTGTCCGAGCTCACACACATTAATCTTAAGCTACACAAGGTATGTTCCATATACTAGGATCGCATGTCCGAGCGCACTCCAAGACAGCATCCAATAATATGAAACCGTACCCCACTTGAAGTGCACCTGTCGGCCAGGACAGCATATCCGAGTACAAAGACCTGCGAGACATGCTATCCCCAACCGCAAGATACATCTTCCCTTGAATGTGTCAACCCCAATACGAAAACACAAAATAAGCATCTTTTACATAAACAGTAAAAAAAAAAAAATTTACAGTTAACATTTCTATAAAGGCCTGGCATAAAACACAGCACCTACTATAACACAGATCGCGACTACCGCCACGCTCATGCCGAGGACTACAATCTACATCGGCGACTTTCACTGCGATCTCGCTGGTTGTCTGATATTACAACAAAATAAAAAAAAAAGATCTAAAAATAACCGTTAATTCAAATCATTTAATTTTCTAATTAAAGCCTGACAAGCAAAACCAAACTAAACTATACACAGCGACCAACACAAAGCACAAATTATCAAAATCAATGAAAATACACCAAAATCGCGATACCCTCCGATAAAAACTTTTAAACAAAAACAACCAACAAATACCACACGCTATCAAAAGTAGTGGGCGAAACAGGACCTATCCCACTTCTGATCTTGTGAATTTAGACCAGAAGTGAGCTTTCTTTAAAAAAAACAAGCTTACTAAATCGACCTCAATTTATTGTAAGTATCTGAAAACGCTAAAACACAATTAAACTAACCAAAAAGACCACTAAGCTACCAACAATGATATTTTAAAGAAATAAACCAACAGAGTAACGACCTAACAATGCTACCGCGACAAGTGTCAAAACACAACTACCCCCCGATACCGGTTATACATCGACTTTTATAGATTTCTCCCCACTCTAACATCCTCTTTCCTATTCATCTTCCAATATATTTACATCTCTCATGTTCGGTAAGTAGATTCTTATTACCTCCAAATGGGGCTTGTGAGGTGACAAATTAGCGCTCTAGGGTAATAATGTAGCTAGAAAAGCCCTAGGGCGGTAAGTAATTGAAAAAAAAACACTTCTTTCTTTCAAAAAGTTCGCGTACATCTAACCATCATATTGGCAATAGACATCATGCATTCAGCCCAATGACCAAAGAGGTCGCTTTGCTATTCAGCCTTGTCTTCGTGTGAGTATAATAGTCATCAATTTTAAATATCGAACGGCGAAGCTCAATTTCGGTCTTGAAAAAAAAAAGTGCGTGTGTACAAAGTACACATGTCAGAAGTGAAACTTCTTTATTTATAAATTTAACTCACTGTATACATACTAATGTGGTGGCGCTAACTCTTCCCCGTCTCTGAGCGCCTGGTACTTGATTTATGTGTTTGTGTTTCTATGGACTTTTTCGTTTCATCGAGTTTGAAGTCGCAACGATTTTAAAGAAGTTTCACTTCAAAAATTTTATTCTTGTAATGCCGGTTTTTTTCTACTTACCTCACAATCGAGATGTAAAGCAGATTAGTTAGCTCGGGTGTAAGCATCAATTGCACCCTCGAACTATATAAATATCTCGGGCTGCAATTGATGCCTTACAGCCCTTGGCTACTAATCTACTATTAATAGACAAAAATTCTAAAAACAGTACATATTTTGGTTTCCGTATCGATAGTAATGACTTTTAATAAGATTTTTCAGACTTTTTATTGAATTTATTTATATTAATGTATAAAAATATCGTATATTATTTGTTATAGAACAACTGAAAACTATGTATGCGAGCTTTACAAAACAGCTCGTAAATCAATATTTAACTTTATGTAAGCAATATGTTAATGAGTACGTTGCTTTTAAATTAATTCAGGAGCTAATTTTATATTATTATATTTGAATCTATTTTAATGAAGCCTTACAGCTGTTGAACCTCAACAACCTTATAATATGTTTTTTTATCAATCAGTGTAACAGTTTCATTATTTGAAAACGTGTCGATTTTTTTTATTAATGAAATGTTCCACAGGCATTAAGCGCCCGTGCCTTTTGTTATTTTTTAATTATTAACGATTTGGCGTTTTACAATTTTTTGATACTTAAAACTAGCGCTACAAGCTAGCAATACATACAACGACTTACGACGTGACACGAAAATGTGGGACGTTTTAATCCAAGAAGAGGAAGAGAGCGAATAAGACCGATTGAGAGAGAGAGTGAGAAAGGGCATTTGTATAAATTTTCGACACTTTAATAATTTTAATTACTTAATAGTTAATTATACTTGTAATGAACTTATTATTTACGAAAGAAAAATCACTCAACAAAAAATCCACGTACAGACTGACGAAAATATGACAAATTCTAATCAGACGAAGCAAATCAAAAGCATAGTGTTAAGTATACAATATACATTTTGTATGCTCTTTGTATGGAAAAGTTAGGTCATCGAGTTTTGCATACCGACCATGTAACGTTTATTTTACATAAAACCACCGGTAGTGGAAGAAAACTAGTTATATTACACGATAGGAACTTGAAGGAATTATTTTCCGATACGTTCAAAGTTGGTAGAGATTCAAAAGTTTGATTGTGCCCCTGAGACTTAACTTTAGATAGGTGGGTCACAAGTTCTGTAGTAGGGCGGAATAATTGATGTCCTCAGAAAGTTGAAAGCACAATAATTATAATATAAATCAATATTGTATTTAAGTCATAATTTTGTTTTTCAAATGAGAATGAAATTCATTGAATTTGTATAAAATTCTATATTAATTTCCTCAAGATATTAATAGCGATTATGTAAAAGGTAATATTTATATTGGTTTGTATTTTCCTCTAAAATGGCTGTACTGATTTTGATGAAACTAACACACAATTACAAAGCAGACTTGACGATGAACATAAAGCCTATAAATAACAATAAGTTAGTGTTAAAATTGGCCGTCTGTATATAATGATAATATTTTAAATGCAAAAGGCAACGAACGTGTGAGCTCACACGTAGCGTTAACCTATTTATTATAACCTAGTTATTGTTTACTACCAAGTACACAACAAGTTAAATATGTTTCTTTTTATAGAAAAAAAATCAAAATGACAGTTTATTTAAACATTATATGGGAATAAAGTAGGAAACGCATGGTGTGAAGTACTTTGAAGGTACCACTCTATTCCGTAGAACTACGAGGAGTTAAGGAAAAATATATGCAAATGTAACATTTCAATATACGAAGTTGTGTAGATCGTAAGTAAAATAATAAAAGCCCTGTGCACTCGCCATCGCTGATGAAATACTACTGGGAATGGAATATTATATTCCCTTCAGTGACGTTGTTGGCGGTGGTAGAGCTCGTCCTTGGTTCAACCGCGAATGCACCGATGCCGTTGAAAAGAAACAATCGGCTTATCGTGCTTGGACTAGGGCCCGCTCCTTTCGTGATTCAAATGTCGATTCTCTCAAAACTGCCTATAATGCGGCCACAAAAGCTTGCAAGAGGGCTTACATTAGAGCAGATACTCAGCGCGTGGCACGATTTGGTCAAGAACTTCTTTCGCACCCTACGGGAAGCCGTAGCTACTGGCTACTGACCAAAGCCGTGCAACGTAACTTCTGCCAGCCTTCGCTGCCACCGCTACGATATCCTGATGGATCTCTGGCACATAGCGCACAACAGAAAGCTAATCTATTGGCTTCTGTTTTTGCAGCCAATTCCCATCTCGACGACTGTGGAGCCCAACCTCCGACTATACCCTATTGTGGCGCAACAATGCCTGATATTCAGATCAGGCAGTGTGATGTACGGTCAATTCTACAGTCGATCGACACCCGGAAAGCTAGTGGTCCTGATGGTATTCCAGCGATTGTACTCAAACATTGTGCAGCAGAGTTGGCTCCAGCACTAACGCGCCTGTACCGATCCTCCTATTCCTCGGGAATTGTGCCGAAGGCTTGGAAGGTTGCCAACGTTCAACCAATCCCCAAAAAAGGTGACCGTTCTGACCCTGCCAACTATCGACCCATAGCTGTCACCTCGATACTCTGTAAGGTGTTCGAGCGGATCATAAACTCCCAACTCATCCGCTACCTAGAAGATCACTCTCTTATCAACGATCGTCAATACGGCTTTCGACCAAAACGTTCGACGGGTGATCTTCTAGCTTATATGACGCATCTATGGGGTGAGGCTATGGACAAACATGGCGAATCGATTGCTGTTAGCCTTGATATTTCGAAAGCGTTCGATAGGGTTTGGCACCGTTCTCTTCTTTCCAAGCTTCCGGCTTATGGTCTATCTCCTCGTTTGTGCAACTGGGTGGCCGACTTCCTGCATGAGCGCAGTATCCGCGTTCTCTGTGATGGACAAGCTTCTAGCTTCCTACAGGTGAATGCCGGAGTGCCTCAGGGGTCCGTTCTATCGCCAACACTCTTTCTTCTGCATATTAATGATATGCTATCCCTGGGTAGCATTCATTGCTATGCAGACGATAGTACTGTCCACGGTCGATACTTTGGCCATGCAACCGCAAATCGAGTTGAGATAGATCAAAGGAGAACAGAACTTGTCCGTGAGCTCGACGATGTCTTGTACCGCGTTTCAGAATGGGGTTCAAAGAACTTGGTCGAGTTTAATGCCAAGAAGACGCAGGTGTGCGCGTTCTCGGCAAAAAAATCTCCATTCCTTTGTCTTCCCTCTCTTCAGAACACTCGCCTTACTATGCAGGATGGCATCAACATCCTCGGAGTAAATATCCGCAGCGATCTTAACCAAAAAACCCATATCGAGAGTATCATTTCGTTAGCTTCTCGTAAACTCGGGGTCCTGAACAGGGTGAAGCGGTTCTTCTCGCCTGAGCAGCTATGTCTTCTATACAAGACTCAAGTGCGCTCATGCGTTGAGTACTGCTCCCACCTCTGGGATGGCTCTGCTAAGTACCTATTAGACGCTCTGGATAAATTGCAACGCCGCGCCATCCGCATAATTAATAAAGCTGAGGCTACTGAAAACCTCGAATCTCTGCAATTGCGTAGAGATGTTGCTTCCCTAGCCACTTTCTACCGCCTTTATTACGGCGAGTGTTCTGAAGAGCTCTTCCAACTTATACCCTCCTCTCCTTTCCTCTCCAAAACCACACGTGCTGGTCGGAAATTCCATCCTCACACGGTACTACCCATACACTCTCGTACCAAAAGGTTTGGCAGCTCCTACCTGTGCCGCACTATTAGGAAATGGAATTCACTACCTATTCACGTGTTTCCCTCTTCTTATAATCCGGGGTCTTTTAAACGGAGCATAAAAAAGCACATGAGCAGGCCGACGAGGTAAGGTCGATCGGTATCGAGATCATGTCCCGGCACCGATGGATCTCACTCCTGGACTCCACTGTCGCTTAACATCAGGCGGCATGAAGTCATCTTGTCGAGCGTCAATAAAAAAAAAAAAAAAAAAAAAATTTATATTTACGAGGGCGCTTAACCCTAATAGAAAGGGAGGGTAAAAAATGCAAAGTGCGGCATTGTCGTTGAAACAATATAAATATTTGGAAGCACCGGGGACGGGCATAAAAATGACGTATCGCACCCAATGTTACAGTTTGGCCAAAATTGACCAATTTTTCAGGATATAATACCTCTAACATGTTGTTATTTTTTTATTGGTACGAGTTATTGCATAATAATTACGCTGGCTGGTATTTAACTAACGTTACTATGGCATCGTAGTTTATCATTCGTTATCTATACATATAGAAAAATGTTTACTTAGTCGAATCTGTACATTGAATATTTTTTGTAAAATCTTATTGAAATAGACATTATTATCGACACAGAGGCCTAATCTATAGTTGTTAGAATTATTGTCGGTCTGTCTGTGACAGCATCACGTAAAAACCACTGAACAGATTTTATAGAATACTTAGATATAGAATATAGATATAGAATACTTTCTACTGCAGGAAAATATCTAATTTCAGAGTAATCTTAACTAACCGTTACAAACCGGCTATGGAACATAACACGGTATGTGAACTGAAATCTAAGAATTTGGTTTCCAGCCTTTGAACGCGGGCGGAGCCGGGAAGCCGGGAAATGATAGTAAGCTATAAAAAGCTCTAAGGATATTGCATTGAAAATTAAAAAAATCGTGCTAGAAATACACATTAAAAATAATTTTATAATACAGTTTATTTTAATCTATTTTGAATCTTACTTCTATAACAGATTTCAAAAGTTATTGCCAATTATAATTTTGTAATGTCTTATTGTTATCCTAAATAATAATAATATTTATTTAATGCAAATTCCAAGAGCCTTAAAATAATTTTGTAAGATGATATAATAAAATTATTTATAGATAAACTATTTTTATTAGCTGTTATTAATAATATATTCTTGTGAATTTAGACCAGAAGTGAGCTTTCTTTTAAAAAAACAAGCTTACTAAATCGACCTCAATTTATTTTAAGAACTGAAAAGGCTAAAACACAATTTAACTAACTGAAAAGACAACTAATCTACCAACAATGATATTTTTAGAAACAAACCGGCAGAGTAACAACCTAATAATGCTACCACGACAAGCGTCAAGATACAACTACCCCCCGATGCCGGTTATGCATCGACTTTTATAGATTTCTCCCCACCCTCTAACATTCATCTTCCACACGGCCTTTCCTGACAGGAGACCGTCCTCGGGCTCCTTTATCTTCTAACCTTGGGGTTCAGAACCTCGACATCGAAAACCTGAGTAACGCCAGGAGCTATAGACATTACACTCTCATCATCTGCTGCCGTATAAACAATTAAAATCATCAGACAAAAAAAAAACATAAAGTGCATTTCCAAAACTTGCGTGTCTATATAAAGGTTTCAATTTGATTCATTCGTGGGCTAAGCTCACCTAGCATAACCTAAGCACGATGGATGTGAAACAAACAGATATCTGTACCAATTACCCGGGGCAGGACCCGTCGGGGGAGTGCGCCCTCACGACTCGCCAGAGAACCATGTCATAGCTTTGCGTGTGTAAATCAGTACCTATAAAAGCATGTTTCAATCCAGCCTACCCCCAAATATACGTTTAATGTTTGCTGCACCAACATATGCAACGGTCAACGACCAACTCATAGTATGATCACAGCTCCAGGACGACATGTCTGAGTAACCTCCAAGACACTGTCCGAGCTCACACACATTAATTTTAAGCTACACAAGATATGTTCCATATACTAGGATCGCATGTCTGAGCGCACTCCAAGACAGCATCCAATAATATGAAACCGTACCCCACTTGAAGTGCATCTGTCGGCCAGGACAGCATATCCGAGTACAAAGACCTGCGAGACATGCCATCCCCGACCGCAAGATACAACTTCCCTTGAATGTGTCAACCCCAATAAGAAAACACAAAATAAGCATCTTTTACGTACACAGTAAAAAATAAAATAAAAATTTAACAGTTAACATTTCTACAAAGGCCTGGCATAAAGCACAGCACCTACTATAACACAGATCACGACTACCGCCACGCTCATGACGAGGACTATAACTACACCGGCGACTTTCACTACGATCTCGCTGGTTGTCTGACATAGCAACTAAATTTTCTAATTTAAGCCTGACAAGCAAAACAAAACTATACTAAACACAGCGACCAACAAAAAACACGAATCACCAAAATCAATGAAAATACACCAAAATCACTGCACCCTCTGAAAAAACTTTTAAACATACAACCAACAAATACATACTACACGCTAACAAAAGTTGTGGGCGAAACAGGACCTATCCCACTTCTGATCTTGTGAATTTAGACCAGAAGTGAGCTTTCTTTTAAAAAAACAAGCTTACTAAATCGACCTCAATTTATTTTAAGAACTGAAAAGGCTAAAATACAATTTAACTAACTGAAAAGACAACTAATCTACCAACAATGATATTTTTAGAAACAAACCGGCAGAGTAACAACCTAATAATGCTACCACGACAAGCGTCAAGATACAACTACCCCCCCGATGCCGGTTATGCATCGACTTTTATAGATTTCTCCCCACCCTCTAACATTCATCTTCCACAATATGTTAAAAAACGACGTTTCAAACTAAATATGTATAACCCTTTTTATTGTTCTTGTTGGGAACTAGCCTCCTTGGACGTTCACGCATGCCAAATCGAGTTAGAAGATTTCAGATGTTTATTGAGACTTGCTAGGTTAATTTTCTTCGCCGAAAGCAAGAAGTGAAATATCACAGTGGCGAGACCCGAGATTTGAACCTACTTCATATGATTTACCAAGCCAGCACGTTACTATTTACTATTGGGTTACCATTGCCCTTTTAAAAATTAAAAAAGTTATTTTCGTATTATAATAATTTTCAATTTATTTTGTGACAAAATAAAAAACAAAAGTAGAGTGTCTATGAGCAATTTTAAGTGCAATTTTATGAGACACTTAGTCGTGCAGTTACTCGTAAACCATATTGCTTTAGAAAATGATAGCTTAGAATACATTCAAAGCTATTATTATATACTTCTAGTGGCATAAAAGGGAGTCATTATAGATTGAAATGATTTTACAGAGGCTACTGGTGGTATATTTCTAATATATTAGTGTAAATTAATAAGTCTGAAAACATAGTACTATATATAAGCATGAAAATAATGTACAGTTGAAACTATAACTTAACACAAGCTTATTGAACTGTGCCTTTAATCTTTGCTCTGAAAGGATAAGTCGTGGATTTAAATATATAATATTATTTAATGAAACTTTATTACCTTGGTAATGAAATTACTCATAGAATTATGATTTTAATATTAAAAGGCTATCGGTATTACATTCAGAGTTCACGTTTTCGTGAACTATCCCTATAATTATGAATAATATTTTCAAAATTTAAAAATGTTAAAATGAATTAAAAAAAAAGGTTTTATCAAATACACGAAAAAGGATT
Organism: Boloria euphrosyne; assembly: GCA_951802675.2. Classification (NCBI taxonomy): domain Eukaryota; kingdom Metazoa; phylum Arthropoda; class Insecta; order Lepidoptera; family Nymphalidae; genus Boloria; species Boloria euphrosyne. The sequence continues at coordinate 2,915,632 of OX637879.1, read as the reverse complement.
AAGTTACTAGTTATTTATTAAAACTAAACTATTATGTCTAACACCCAATAACTGTAAAGAGTGCTGAACACTAAACTCGTAAAACTGATTCAATTTTCCTCAATTAACACAAGATTGATACGTTTTCGACACAATTTTCCCCTTACTAAACCATGTTGCCTAAATTTATTAGTGTTCAAACGGCCTTTTTTCAGTCCAAAAATTACTTAACCTTTATTGAAATATGAAGGTAATGTATTTTTATAATACTGATATATCAGCCCTTTTTAACGACCCACTGCTGGGCACGGGCCTCCTCAATACGAGGGGGATCAGGCCATAGTCCACCGCGCTGGCCTTGTGCGTGTTGGCGGACTTCACATGTCTTTCGAAAACTTGCTAGGTTTTCTCAAACATGCAGGTTTTCTCACGATGTTTTACTTCACCGTAAGACAAGTGGTAATCATGATAGAAATGATTCGCACATGAAAATATCAGAGTTGCGAGACCCGTATTGGAACCCGCATCACTCGGTTATACAAGCGAGCGCGTTACCGCTGGGCTACCACTGCCTTATATGGTACATAATATGATAAAATTCTAACTCAGTCGAATCAATACATGATAAATTTTATGGAAAATCTTTAAATTAAAATCATTATTATCGATACACATAGCGAATTTTTATAGTTTTTAGAATTTTTGTCTGTCTAGGAAGGTATCGCTAGAAAACCACTGGGCCGTGTATCATGACAGTTAAATATGCATGTAGAAGGAAAACCGAGCAGAGGAGGACCGAAAAAGAGATGGATAGATTGTGTAAAAGAGAAAGGGGTGGATGTTACGTTGACGAATGACAGAGGAGAGTGGAAGAAGTGGAGCGTGGTATAAGGACAGGAAGAAGAAGGAGTGTATGATGACAGTTGGTTATCCGTGTTGACATATAATATGATATATTTTCCTGTGGAAAAATATCTGATCTATGAGAAATCTATAATGTGAAAATTTGTCTCCGCAGACTTAATTACAATTTATTTTCTAAAATTTTTGGCTTGTTGCATCCATTTCATAAGTTGCCGTATTAATAATTTTTTCATTATTTTATTACTTCCAATATGTGTAGGCATTAAAACCTTTTTGATTTCTTAGAATGTAACTTTGAACATACAATGTTATTTACGTGAGAAGGAATTTCTATCGTCAAGATCGTAACACGTTTGTGCAATGGTTCGTGAAATTTCCAAAAGAAACTTTTATTGGGAATCCGTTAAACCGAGCGAAACCGAACATTCGTACTCATAGCTTGAGGGTACCAAAAATCTATAAATCCAATGCCCACAAACAAGTTGGATGTTTTTAACCGACTTCAAAATGGAGGTTTTCAATTCATTTGTATTTTTTGTGTGTAAATTATGAGACATGGAGATTTGGCATATCATTTTTCGTTTCGTAATACCTAATGTCTAATAAAATTTATAGAGGCAAAGACAGAACAATTAAGCACAATTTTCAATGTATAAAAAAATAATAGAAATATAAATGTATTTAACCCTTTTTAACGTCCCACTGCTAGACACGTGCTTTAATACGATAGGGATTACTTCACGGGAGCACGTCATATTTGACTTTTGATATTAAATTTTTTTTAATTTTTTAATAATGTCGAATTTTAAACACTCGGCGAACCATACCTTTAAAGTTCCATACGTTATCTCACCGCAACAATTAAATAAAGCGTAACGTATATACCACATAAATGGCAATTTGTTTAGAAGCATCTAATCTACTAGTTCACAGGTCATTAGTTCAGGAAATGCAGCGCTGCATCTATTTAGCCGTTGGCGTGAACACTTTATATACCGTAATATATCAATGGAGAATTAGGAAATGTTGAGTGGAGGGAAGTCTTACTTGTATGTTATTGACTGGATTCAATTTTGGTTTACAATTACGGTACATAATTACATACATTACCTACAATTGAAACCTATGCTACATATTGGGCTTCACTTAATTAAGGGTTCTGGCCATAGCATACTATGTCGTGAGTGGGGTTGACATCATACTTAGCTCGCAAACTTATTAGGCTATATTAGACATGCAGGTTTCCTAATCGTCATTTTTTATTATAGTACCTGGATGACCGAGCTTTGCTCGGTATTTTTAAGAAAAATGTTATTATAATATAAATACAAAACAATATAAAATATAATTTAAATAAACAATGACGTACTGCTGAAGTAGCTTTAGTGTTAATGTGTCGATAAAGCAGTTGAGTTGATTTATCGACACAATGACATCTATCAAAATACTAACATAAAAATACTGTTCGATATTCGAACACATATATTACAATTATCGATAAAGCTGATTATTGAAAACACGAATAAAACTACATTTTCTGAAAATGAATCCTAGCTAGATCGATTTATCGCCCCTGAAATCCCCTGTATACTAAATTTTATGAAAATCGTTGGAGCCGTTTCCGAGATTCATATTATATATATACAAGAATTGCTCGAATATATAAGATTAGTGTTTACTATGTAGTTGGGACTTAAGTAAACGAAATACTTATCATCACACCATTACTACTTATCAATACGTATATACAAGTACATATTATGTATATACATAATATATTTGCTTAAATACTCGTTACTAGAAAACTATTTCAATCTCCCATTAGAGTTGAAGTTGGAGGGCTTCAATAATAAATTAGAATAAGTTACAATTGGTAATTTTATCACAATGTAAATTATAATATTTGTATAAATAATAAAAATATTACTTTTTATTATATTATAAATAATAAAGCAGACTTGTATTATTTTATTATTTTTTTACGTCTTGATCGTAAACTTTATTATGATTACGTTGAGTAATCTAAGACTTACAAAAATGTCGTTGTCATCAAAGTACTGTAGTTGCTTTGTTTACAATGTAATCTTCTTGTATAAAAATCTCGTGTCATTGTCGTGTGTTTGTTATCAAACTCTTCGAAACAGCTAACGATTTTTTATGAAATTTTGTGTGCATATTTGGTTCTAATTACTATTAAAAATAGGGATTGCTGACATTTTTGAGACATTTTTGATAGCAAATCAATAAAAAAATTTCATCTAAAATCAATGAATAAAAAATCTGTAGAGGGACACCTTTATCACCTAGGGAAATAAAAATAGCCTACGACCTATTCTCAGACCTACCAAATATGCACACAAAATTTCATAAAAATAAGTCAAGCCGTTTCGGAGGAGTTCGATAACAAACACTGTGACACGAGATTTTTATATATTAGATAGATTTACAAATTAAATTACAATAAACAGCGGTAAGCTTCATTTTGAACTTACTATTTTCTATGAAATATGGTAAAAATTTTTAGACACATTCACCATACCGCTATACACACACATACACATACATTTTGTACACAAGTCGAAAGAATGTTTAGCGGACATTGTAACTATCCTAGTAAACTATTTGGGCTTGCCTAAATATTTGTTGAAGGAACTAGGAGGTTTTAGTTTAAGCACTACCACAGCTTATATTATTAACTGAAACTAAATTTAAACATTCAGCTATAGTGATTTCATTATGTACCATGGTGTAACACGGTGCACTTGTCAGTACCACATGAAGTGACAATTTAACCACCTCCATTTGATGTAAAATATCGAAACTATTTTGTATTGAAAAATGCATGATGGCATGATTTTTGAGAAATAAAAAAAACCGTTTATCAATAAGAATTTTTTTTTCCTGAGGTTATTTGACAAAAAAGGGCTGATAAACAAGTAGACGGCTCCGAAGAATGTTAAACCGTTATTTATTTAGTTATTTTTTTCAAAAAAATTAATTATAACTTTAACTTTAATTTAAAAAAACAAGTATATTTTGCTTGTTTTTTTGAAACATAAAAAATATGTCCATTTCATTAATATTTACCATCCATCGTTACAATAATATCCCATCTCTACGTACATGCATAAGGAGTTACATAAGGTTTTTTTTTATTTAATAAACTTCTTTTAGGAACTTGGATTGGCCGACTAGGCCGTAATCCGCCGGTTGGAAAACATTATGTATAACCTGGAATTGAATGGACATTCATTTTTTTCCTATCGTATGATTGGACATAGTAAAATATTTACTGTTAAGTTTTTTAATACAATCTGATTAATATATGCATTTAATTACAATCAGTTAGTCGTTTGAACGTTATAATTAGTAAATTACATACTTATTTTTACCGTTTCTTCGACAATTATAGATATAAATATCAGTTCTTTAGTAATATTATGACCCTATAATGAATGAGATAACCTAAATAATATAATTTTTCTCTTCAATTTGTCAACATTTTTTTTCTTTATTTATTAGCTATTTAACGTTATCAATAACAAACAATTATATTTTTATGATAAAGGCTTAAAAGGGGAAAATAACATCTAGATACGGATAAATATTTGTGTCTGTTTGAAACAACTTAACAGCTTGTTACTAAGTATATATGTACGGTACTTATAAGAAAAACACAATTTGTAATGTTTTTGTCTTTCTGTCTGTATATTTGTTTAAGCTAATCTCTGAAACAGCTGGACAGATTTCGACGGAAATTTCACTGGTAGATAGCTAATATTATAAGGAAAGACTGAGGTGACTTTTAAAAAACCTATGGACGAATCCGAGCGAAGCGAGAGTTATTCACTGGTTAAAATTATTCTTTTTTCAAGTAAAGTTAAACTTTTAGTTATTTTAAACAAATCTAAGTTAAGTTATTTAATTATTTATCATAATATAATGAGTTGAAAGCTTGATCCGTATCAATGTCTATAAATTGGTTTGACCTACTAGGGTTTTATTAATTTGTTGCGGTATCGTACATCGTCGAACTGCGGTTTAATCTTATTGGAGGTTGCCACACAATTTGTGAGGTAGTCGGTAAATCGATAGTAACAAATTATCCCACATACCTTGTTTGTCGATATTCCTAAAGGTTCTTCCCCGTATTTTGTACAACCGATATCTCTTTAAGTCTTTGTTTTTAGAGACATTGCATACATCTTTCTTTCTTAGGTTTCTCAGTAAATATTGATTGTTTAACGTTTTATTTAAGTTCCGGACATTTTGAATACTTTACAAGAAACAGTAACAGATTTGGTCTTCGTCTTTTGAGGTCTCAATAAACTTTTAACTTAATTATAAAGTATTTAAATGCAAGCGTTGCTTTATATAACAAAAAATATATTACCAATGAACTTTCATAAATTTCATATAGCTACATTATTATAATATATAATGAGTAATGCCCCAAGAATAAAAAAAAAAAAAATGAAAAAAAAAAGTAGTAGCTCATCACACAAATTAATGCTGCCAACGAGATTCGAACTCGGGACCGCAGGCTCAGCAAGAAAAGAGCCAAACGTGTTGTCCAAAACTATGTTTTTGAATGTGTTAATGATTTATAGATACTGGTGTAAATTCAATTGTAATTGACAGACGATTTCTCTTTCACAAGACTTAAAATACTAGGCACTACATCGATTAATTGCTTCAATTGGATTGCACTTCAGCAAGCCCTAATTTAAAGTGCTCTCAAAATTGTCCACTTCTTAATGCAAATACGACTTTATTATTAAAGTGTAAGGTGCAAATTTTAAACGTTTATAGCAACGGTACGTAGGTTCAAATATATGCGGGTAACACCTGGCACTACGCGCTAATTCTGTTAACCATTCCACAGTGACCGAAAATCGACGCGAATTGCGAAGGCTGTAGCCCAATTTGTAAGTGAATTCAAAAAAGAGTTAGCAAGTACCACGTAATTTAAGAACATTGGTTTTAGATAAATAGGAATATGTCAATTGTAATAATAATTATAATTTTTTTATATTTTTAATCATTTTCATTGCTTTTACTCGTATATAAGATGAGCAGAATTCGATAAAAATATTATATCCTTTATTGCACTTAAAGAAAAAATATATGCAGATTACAAATTTAGTTTGCTTTTATGGTGCAACGAAAGCTAATTCCACACAACCAGTAAGAGGTTCGATGCAAGACCGATGACTTTACGTGCTCTTCGAAACGCGGGTGTATTAAACAACAAATTCCCAACTCCGGGGTGTTACTGAGAATTTCTTAAAAACTAAACAATACTTTTTGCGCAACCCGGAATTCGAACCGAGAACTGCGTCTGCATCTGCGTTAGTTTGGCATTAAATTTAGTATTCAGATAGACTAAGTCTTAGAGTGTGTTATAACGTAGATTTATATTATGTTTGAGCTTTAAGCTATGTTCAATATTTAATCGATCATAATTCATGCAAAGCACCCACTGCAAGATATTGTGAATATAATTTAATATTGTGCTGCAATGGTGCAGTAGTAGTAGTTCAAATCCGGGTCTCACACCTCTGATATTTTCATTAGAAATGAAAAAAACCTGGAGAAGGCCAGCGCGGTGGACTATGGCCTGATCCCCCTCATACTGAGAGAGGCCCGTGCCCAGCAGTGGTATGTTAAAAAGGGCTGAAGAAGAAAAAAGTGCTACAAATATTTATTATGTAGAGTATAGCGGTTTCCATAGTAACTGTAGTATTAGGTATATAAGTTAGCTGCTAGTGCAATGGCTGATCGGATTAAATGAATCGAATAATTTATACGTGGTTAAAGAATAAGAATAAATATATTAGTTTTGTATATAAATGTAAAAAGACACCTTAATTATTATTTTTTATGCGACAAAGGGGGCAAACGGGCAGGAGGCTCACCTGATGGGAAGTGATCACCTCCGCCCATGCACATAGATGCGTGCAGTCTTGCAGATGCGTTGCCGGCCTTTTGGGAAAGGGAAGGAGAGAGGAGGGAAAAGGACGGGAGGAGAGAGAAGGACGGGAAGAGGGATGGGGAGTGGGCCTTCCGGACTCTCACTTACCGGACGAAACGCGACAGCATAGCTGCCACTTCACGCCGGTCTTCTGTGAGAGAGTGGTACTATACGGGGCGTGCCGGCCCATTCGGCTGCTACCCGAAGGTAACAAGCATGGTACTACCACTTGAGAAAATCGTCATTTTACTTATATTTTAAAAATAACTTAGTTGACTTGTAAACATTTTCAATTTGATTTAATTCAATTTTAGTGGCTTCTGCGAGGGCAGTGTAGGCATCATTAATTTCGCCAATGTCATGCAGAATAACTTTTATTATAAACACGTACCAGTTAAGAAAATTACTTCGCTAATGTAACATAATACTCGTAAAATGACTAAAACATGAAAGAAAAGTCAAATTAAATTTCTAAACGATAAGGGTTATATAATATAAGTTTTCGTATTTTTTTTAATTTAACAAAAATGTTAAAAAATACAATACCATAATATTAACCTTGCTACTTGTACATAATCTTTATGAATCCAGCGACTAATATAAGCTATTACTGCATAGCTTAGATATCCTGAATGAATGGCTCTATAGACTTACCTAATTAAGTGATTATGGGGGATTATATTACAACGTGTAAGCAAGTACCAACATAAAAATTAATAATAGGATAAAAAGCATTTGAGAAATGAATATATTTTGTAGTTTATCAATATCTATACTAATATTATAAAGAGGAAAGATTTGTATTTTTGTGTGTAATAAACTCAAACATTACTGCACCGATTTTAATGAAATTTGGTACACAGATAGTCTAGAGCCTGAGAAAGGACATAGCTGTAAGGGGTTGAAATAGGGGATGAAAGTTTGTATGGAAATTACGACATTTTTAAAGCTAGAAGCTTGAAACTTATTATTTAGGCTTTTGATTAGATATAAATAAATAAGACATTCAAAGTTTGTAAAAATTGGACGCTAAAGGGGGTACGAGCTAGGGACGAACCCGAGCGAAGCGAGGGTGAGTCGCTAGTTAATACTATTTTACGTATAGAAAAATAAAACAACAAGTTCTTAATTTCCTTTTTTTAATATTTTACTTTTAGTTTATTTTAACTTTAGTGTTCAGCCCTTTTTAACGTCCCACTGCTGGGCACGGTTCCCTTGGTACGAGTCCATCATGACATAGTTCACCGCGCTACAATGAGTAGTAAAATATCGTTATTTAGCGTTATTTATAGATGGTGCTTTCGCGAATTTGAGTGCCTTATGCTGATTTTAATATGGATATTTGATATTTTGTTTAAATAAGTGAATATTAATTTTTAGGATAAAATTTTAAAATTAAATATGATACAAAAATTTATATGAATTGCATGAAAAATACAGTTCAATTTCATAGAAAAAAAACTAATCAACTCAAATACCTTTCTTTAAGTTTAGTTTCATAAAACAGTTATTTGGACTAAAATTTCAAAGCGTATCAACGAGCCTTTTACAAAGTCTAGCACGTCTATCCGACTGTCCGCCTGTCCATCATTTACGAGGTTTGCAAAGCAATAAAAAAAACTAACTTTTTAGAAGTTGTGGATTTTTTAGAGAAATTTCTGGAAAATAAATTATTTTGACGTTTTATTTATTGAAATCTTTTTACAAAGGTGCTCTTAAAATGTATCTTTATCTATAAAAATTTAAAATTTCCAGACTGCTTTCAAACAAAAAATAGTAGCTTATACCTACTACTACTAATTTCCATAGAATTGCTGAAATAGCCCCTAAGGTAAGTTTTATTAATATCTCATTTTATATTACAAAGATATTAAAAGTATGTTACGTGTAGGCGCACATTTTTTTTTCTTTCTTTCTTTTGTTCATCTGCAATCAGTCCTTGGACTATAGATCTGTGGTCCTTCTGCACTTTCTTATGGGTGTAGGCTTACACGATGGGTAGGTTCTCCTAAATATATTTTTCGAATTCTGTCTCGAGATGGTTGTACGAGTATATTCTTATACTGGGGATTAAAATTGACCGCCTACAGACTATGCAATGCGATTAGAGACTATTGGACTTTTAAGGGCTTGTTATCCCAGATTTAGGTCAATAGACTTAGGTTTATTTTTACTAGTAACTGTAAGAAAGCTTTTAAATCTATCTACAAGTATACTAACTTAAATGGAACGAATCGCTCTCTGTAATCATAAAATGGTTTAGATTTACAAAAAATACTTTTTCTATCAAATATTATTTCAGGACACCTATAAACGACACGATTCTATATAATGAATTACATGAATTTTCAATAACTCAAAAATTATTATATGATTAAGCTTTCAACAATAAATTTTCAATTTTTTCTTTTTCCGTAATATGTACCAAAAATGCTTGCTTTTAAAATTTATTTAGTAGTTATTTCTTATTTTTCTTAACGATTTTTTTGCAGTTATTTAATGTACATATTAGACTTAATCTATTTTAGTTTTTATGTATTTATTTTAAAGAGTATGTATTTTAAAGAAATTAACATTTTGTACATAAAAATAAACATTAATATTTTAAGATTTTTTTAAACAACTTTCTAAAAAAATAAAATTCTTGCAGTCTTCAAAATACAATGCAACGCTCCCTATATTTTTTCAATACGGAAAATATTGAAAAATATTTGCTTTGCGAATCCATGAATGTTTCAATTCGCTCGATTTAACGAAGTCCTATAAAACAAGTAACATGTAAAAAAATATTCTTTTCTCACTATAAAATAATCTGGATGTGCTTGCTTGATAAATAAAAATATTTTTTTTAAATGTTAATTTCTGATTAATGTTGATGATGATGATTAAGTAAGCAAATGATAAACGATGATAAACTTAGCTCCGTTTGTTACCCATTCTCATTGCACTAGCAGTCGCGGGTTCAAGTCCTGCTGTAGGTATTTGTGATGAGTAGGAATGTATCTACTCCAATCATTCGATCCAAACAACGCTATTCCATAACCTGAGCATTTTGTGGTACACTTTACTGAAAAACTATCACGCCTATAGATTTGTGCTTTAACATAGTAATTTAACTCCATATCAAGGTGTGCTACCTGTAAAAAAATATAATTTTATAACCATAAAAAAATTTAACATAAACAATATTGTGTTCATTAGATAGTATGTACTACTAACACCATCTGTTAGAAAACCAAAGAGTTAACATCGCTGTAACATTATTACCCGTTAGAAAAACGACGCGAGCCCTCACAAAGCTTAGCCTTTTGCTAGTGTATAATATAAATGTATTTAAAGTTATATAAAAATATATGTAAATTATCAAATATCTCGTATCCAAGACAAAAGCCTCAGCTTACCATCAAAATTGATGTTGCAGTGTTGGGAGCATATAAATCGGTAGAGCAAATACTTTCTTGGGTTTACGCGAATATTTGAAGTAATAATTGAAACTATCTTTTCGGATTTTGTCGCGGAAATTGAGAAAAGTAGTATAAATATTAACACACGTTACTACGAGTGTTTCTGAATTCCGATCTTCGTTATATTTTCCTTTGTTTGTTGTTTGTTCTTCCTGTTAAAAATAAAGTTTATTTTTCACCATTTTTATATAAGTTAAGAAAAACTGTATAGCTTATAAATTATTCATTTCATATCTACACATAACCGTAAAGACCGAAAGAAAGTAAGTACTAGGTATTATGAGTCTCTTAGTCAGGTAGAAGAAAATTGCCACTTCATGTCGTTTAAACTCAATATTCAATGCTGCTGCATAGCGCATAGTGCTTTAGCAAGATACTTTAACGTGAACTTTTTACATTATTAGTATACTAGCTTTTGTTCCCGATGTTCCTTGATATAAGACTTGAAATAACAGAAAGAATGTATTAATAACTGGCGAACCCGGCCCGCTTCGCTCGGCGTAAGTTAAAATAACTATATAATTTTTATAAAGCCTATAAAGTATATTTTTATAAATTTTTATAAATTCTATAACGTAGGCTAAGTTCTCTGCTATTTATCTGCAAGTGAAAATCCCGTCAAAATCGGTCCAGCCGTTTTAGAGATTAGCCGAAACAAACAGAGACAGACTGACAGATAATAAATAAATAAATAAATAAATAATAAAGAATAGTTGTACAAATTGCATTAAATTGAGAAAAACTAATCGATATCATGATAAATCTCATTAAATTCTCTTGTTATCGAATACGAGGGGCATTCAACCATAGCTATATATAGTGACTGCGCCGGCCAAGTACGGGTTGGTGAACCGCATATGTCATTAGAAAACTTGCTAGGTTCTTTTACACAATATGCCGATTCCCTCATGATGTTTCTCTTCACCATTAGCGCAGTAGATTACTTTTCGTCCAGAAAAAAATATTGGTTCCCGTGAAGTAGATTAGTTTTTGATTTTTACCTAGTTGTATCGTATTTTAACAATTTTTAATAATTGTAAACTATTGTAGAAGAATATTATATGCAGTACTAATCAATCTTTAAATAAACAAGATAATTTTGACAAATTTCATCTAGGTGCAGTAAACGCGTTAAACTGACTCAGCGTATGCAAATGAAAACTAGAAATGCCACAAATAAAACTCGACTGCTAACGCTTTTCAGTGACAGACAAATAAAATAGAACCTAGTGAATTTTTCACTTTTTCCTAACCAATACGCAGTTGGAATAGGCGACAGATGAAATAGAACGTAACGTAGCACAGAAAATATTTTACTTCGTGTTTAGGACTGACTATTCGCCTTTTTAATATACACATTTTTATTTTAACTCAAATGGAAATCGAACCCTAACCCTAAGGCACAGTATTGATCGTACTTCTCTCTCTCTCTCTACACTGTCTCTCTCGGCATATAACAAAAAGTTTAAAAATTTTACTTATTAGGTAAAAACATTATCAAATTTATTTGTTTGCATGTTATTATACTATTTATTGCATCATCAAATGCAATTTTATATCCATTATTAGGGTTTCATAGAAGGGTCAAAAGGTAATTTAACCCAACGTTATCTATACTTCCTTCCTGTTACCTCCAAGGGTTATTTCGAGGTAGCTGGTTATTTAATTATATGTAGTTAATACATTTATAACAAAACTTTAACTAGCTGTAAAGTTGATGTAAATACAATTTTAAATTAGATTAAAAACGACGAAGTTTTTAATCTAATTTAAAATTGTTTTATTTTGAAAATATTATATAAATGACCCTTTGAAGTACAGCAATATGTACGTATGTAATATGTATATAAATGCCTGCTTTCAATCTCTTAATTTACATTTACATTTATAAGCCTACAATGTTTAAAGGGCGACCATATTGTTAGATGAAGCATTTTCCTTAATTAGTTTTAAATAGCTTGTTAAAATCTACATATAAAAAGTATTTTTCAAATTTTACAATTCTATCTATACTTTGCGAGGTTTCACAAATGTGGTGACTTTTCAAGAAGAATAAAAAATATAAATCTAAAAAATCGTCACTGGAACACTGTCGACCGATTCTGAAGATCGAGAAGAAGAGAGAAGAAGATCGAAGGGTTTTTCGTGTGTGTCAGCCAAAAATTAAAATAAAAATAGATAATTTTGTTCTTACCAATATTAGTTTTTACTGAAAGCAGCGTCCCTACTTAATATTTCATCCGAGATCAGGTGGGGCAAACAAAATTGTGACGTAGATTTATTAGGGACGGCAAAATTGCGAAAATTGGGTTACATTTTATCGGATCAGCGAAGGTACGTGTAGCTCGTGAAAGGTTGAGGTGAGTTCTTGTTACGCTTTACATATTTCGTGCTGGATGATGGATTTCGTACTGCAGGAAAGAGCCTACATGGGTAAGATATTGGAAAATAATCGATACATTATACTGAAGTGACAGTTTACATTATGCCTAAGCACTGCGCATGATTAATTACGTGATACTTAGTTTAAACATCTTGTTTTTTTTTAAGACGAGAGACCCAAGACCGCGCGCATCTAAGAAATCGTTTTGAATATCGGGTTAAAAGTTTACGTTGTCATCACAACTATTTATCAGCTATGTTTAATTAATTATCCTCTTTAAATCGATTTAGTCGTTATGGAACATGGTCGGTGGACAATCTCCTATTGATGTATTCAACCCTTTTTAACTTCCCACTGCTGGGCACGGGCCTCCCTCCAATTTAAGGGGGAAGGTTGGCGAAAAAAATCATAAAATTAATAATAACATTTTTATTAATTAATAGTTATGTTCTAGTTAACTGCTTTTAGTTATTCACTGATAGGAGTGGAACGTAGGTTCAAACTTGCAGTCCGCAACAATCCCATGGTTTTTGTGGTTTGCGAAAGGAACGTAGGTATGCTATTTAGAAATCACAGTGTAACTTTTTAATTTTTAACTGATTCCAAAAAAAATTTAATCAAGAGTGTAAGCTGTTAGGACATGAGTTGGGAATTATCTTTGCCAAGGGATTTTGATTGCCATTGTTTAGTAATTCAAGTTTGCCGCATATAAAACAATTAATATTTATGTAACGTAAAGCAAGATTATATGAGTAGTTAAAATGGAAGACGGGGTATTTACTGTGTTTTGAGATAATTATGTTTATAAGACTATAAAATATAAAGGTTATATACAATATAATATAAATGCAGACAATATTATATGTAGATAAAATTTAGCATACTTGTCACAAAAACCACTAAAGCAAAATTACTCAGGTGTTCGTACAAAGTACAATAGCAGTGATGTCAAGTTAGCAGGTTGCACTTATTCTTTACTACACTTTGCATAGAGTTTATGTGCGATACTTACTATCGTATACTACACGTATATAAAAATCAAAACATGGACTCTACTATTAAACATTGTGAAAGTTAATGTATTAATGAATATGGGTAACTTTTAATATAAAGCAGGACTTTTATGTTTTTATACCATTTTCTGTAGAAAGCTTTGACCCAAAGTGTTAATGTTATTAGCACTTTAAAAAATACAAATACACTTTTGAACACGCCTTCACTGATAAAAGGAGAGCTGGCTCGGTTTTTGCCCATAGAATCGTCATTGCACGTCAGCGGGGAAATGGGGTAAGCATTCTTGACACAATCCCACAACGCCACGACGTGTACAGAAGTAATTAAGTGTACCTACATTAGTTTTGTATAATATATAATTATGTTCTTTTGTAATTTAGGTGATAGATTATGACTAGGAATACCATATGCTACTGTTAGGTGCATAAGGGTCTAACCCCATGCATCAATGGGAAGTTTACTGCTCTTCAAAGTTGAGAAATATTAACCAAAATAATCAGAAAAAGTAAAATACATACAGAAACGTGTATTGAGCGTGTAGTATTCAATATAGCGTTCAAACGACAGTTTTACGAAACGTAAAGGAAAACTTAAGAGTGGCAATTTTCTACGACCTGACTAAGCACGACTTTTGGTATTTGGTGCTGAAACTAATCAACCGTTCTACGGTACATTTTTGTTGGAGTGTTAACATGACATTTTGCGAGTAAAAAACTTCGTGTAACTCATACAAATAGAGTGTAAGGGTTTATTATTGTGGTTGATTATTAAACCTGTATACTGCTACATTTGCTATGGTTTTTGTAATCAGATATATGTTCTCATAATATTATAACGTTTATTACAAGTTATTTTTAACATTTTATAACAAAACTTTAAAGAAAAGAAACAAATGTTAAAAGATGAACCCTTAGAACCCTCGCCAGTAAATAATAAAAATAAATAGGAGTTTTAATATGTTAACATCTTACTATGATCATTAAATTTTGTTGATTATAATATCATATATCCAAAAACAGGAATATTCTATTAAAATATGGAATTTAGAAAGATATGATTGTAGTACGAACTAAAATAGAATTGAATAATAAATAAACGTGAACACGAACTAGGTGCCGGATGTCAGTGAAATTTGAGCGAAGGGAGGCTTATAATATGATATCGTCCATAATCATTTAATAAGAACATAGTAAGACTTTTTTCCCAGTAATACTAAATCAATTTTAAAAGTTCCTATACTTAAGATACATTTGCTAACACTTTTCAAAGCAAATGATCAGGTAAAGGATAGTTACAATAAAAAAAAATTGCATTATTCCCAAAATCAAATTCTATAAATCTACGTTTGTATAAAAAAAGGACAAAATTAAAAGTTTTCTTGCAATGAAAAAAATTTTTGTACTAAATTATATATCAACTCATGAGTATGTGTTAAAAACTTTTTTAATTAATTACTTAAACGTTTGGTTAACAATTACACTTTATCAAGAGCCTGTAACAAACGACAAAAGCTGTATGAATTAATACTTGGTTCTGGTGTGAAAATTAAAAAACTTTATAATTAATGGCAAAAGCCAGCGCATAACAGTAGTTTCAATGAAAAAACTAAGTGTTTTATTAAAAAAAACCAGCGAGCTATTCGCGTGGAAATGTTTTAAAGTACCCTTTTTATCGTAACTATTCAGTATCGACAAGTGCATGTAAAATCCATGTACATTGTATTGCATTTTTACGCGGCGAGAGAACAGTTCGTATAAAACAGATTTATCACTGCAAATCCGGAAAAAATGAACAAAGAGAAATGAAGAGAAATGATATTTATTATAATTACTCTACATTCTTTATTTATCTCGTTTTGTATTAAAACTATTCCTACAATGAAACAACATTGAAGGGTTTCTTTGATTTCATTATTTCCATAATATATAGCAGATAGCTATAAATAGTTACTTAAGATATGATTCTAAACGTCTTGTTGTAACGTATTCAGGTTCCCTTCAATACAATTTAGGACGTTGTACACGTACGGGTACACGTTGGACAAATGCGGGTTGGCAGACTCACATGAGGTGATAAAATTTGTTAGGTTCTCTCATGCATGCAGGTTTCCTCACGATATCTTCCTTCGCCGTAAAACAAGTGGTAATCATGTTAGAAATGATTAATACATGTAAATATCAGGCTTGCGAGGCCCGGATTTGAACCCGTAGA
This sequence comes from Boloria euphrosyne, assembly GCA_951802675.2. Classification (NCBI taxonomy): domain Eukaryota; kingdom Metazoa; phylum Arthropoda; class Insecta; order Lepidoptera; family Nymphalidae; genus Boloria; species Boloria euphrosyne. The sequence continues at coordinate 2,899,743 of OX637879.1, read as the reverse complement.
CGACCAGGAAACGCGTTACCACTCGACTACCACTGTCATTCTAACGTTCTCGTATAAGCAAATATATTTATTATGTAAAAAAATGCATAATCTTCCAAAATTAAACTTAATTAAGCAAATACACCCTTAAAAATATATAAAGATTATCAAGCTACTTAACAGGGCGTTCCATATGAAACATGTAATTTAACTATTAAGATTTTAAAGCACCCTTAATTACGGAGGCTGTAAAGTAATTATCTCAACCTCCGGTTAACCAAGGGCCAGTCCTAATCTGAATATAATTAGACGGTCATCCGCTTACCCGTATAACTCACATTAAATGTATATTTACAGAAACTTCACTCGTGGCTTAAGTTAACTTGATCCTTTGAAAGTTTTTGAAAGGCAGAATGATCAAAAAGGATGTAGTGAGACGAAATCGTCTTAGGCATACTTTGGTTTGGTCCAAAGCTAATATGTATGAAAACTTGCTAATAAGCCTCAAAATTAGTGTTGCATAGGTCTTTTTCAATCCATGTACATTTACTTTGAAAAGTTTCATCGCTATTGGTTTACCAATATACAACGTATAACTAACGGACTGGACACATTAAATTAATATATCCTTTATTGCACATTAAAACAGATACAGAAAAAAATATAAACAATAAACTTAGTTGGCAAGGGTGGACTTATCCCTGAAAGAGATCTCTTCCAGTCAACCCGTGGATGTGGAAGAAGATGTCAGCGGGCGATATTGTGCAAAGAATAAATAATTGTATATACAATAAAAATAATAAATAAACATACATACATGCAAATATTGTATAAAAATAAATATATAAATATACATACATACTAGCTGACCCGGCAAACGTTGTTTTGCCATATAAATATTTTTTTATTACTTAGGGGACAACCCTTATTACTTAGGGGTATGAAAAATAGATGTTGGCCGATTCTCAGACCTACTCAATATGCTCACAAAATTTCATGAGAATCGGTCAAGCCGTTTCGGAGGAGTACGGGAACGAACATTGTGACATGAGAATTGTATATATAAGAAGATATAATACTATACATATTATATTATACTTAAAATAAGAACTATACTTATATATAATGGATACATACATATTAACATATTATATAATATAATACTTATACATGTGAATGCAGAAAGAGGTTAGATATAGAAGAGAGAAAATTATTGGATTTTCTGAATTCTAGGAAGCTTTTATCTCAATTATATTATTCAAGAAGCTCATATAAACAAGGTTTTCGTGTAATTAATTCATTTATTTAACCCGACAGTGATCTCATATTGTTGCAAACTCAAGAAACAATTTATGCTAATTTATTATGCATACGAGAACTGTTGTAACTTTCGTGCTATCAACAACAATCTTACGAAGAAATATTTAAATTTAAAGCTAAATGCGACAGTTTAGTTTGTGTGAAAAAGATTTGTGTTGGGATTCTTTTTGACAAAGTTAGTTTTCGTGTATAATTTTTCAAGATTGAAACTTTAATATTTAATTAACTCAATTATTGTGTTTTGTGATACCATTATAGCATTTTAAGAATATAATGACACTTTTTTAGGCTTCGCAAATATGTGACGACTTGCATCTTGCTTCGCAATAACTCGAAAACGGTAAAAATTGGACAAAAAGTTTTGATAAAAATGTGTAAAACTTAAAATTTCACATGAAAAAGCTTACATGACTTTTATTCCTCCGGTCCAAAATAACTGACTTAGGGAGGTTGTTAGTTTAAGGGATGAAAGTTAATTAAAAAATCGTAGATCTTATTTTATTTATTTATTTGTATTAGAAAGACCGACTCATCGACTCATAACAATTACACTATAATTAATGCTACAATATACAGTTCGGTATGAGCATTTACTTAAATTAAAAGTAGTATACAAAAAAAATGTAATCTTTAATTTTAGAGATACATATACGTTTTGACGACACGCTTGGCTCAGTTTGTTAATAGTGGCCCTACTTTCTACGCCAACGGTCGCGAGTTCGAGTCCCGCTGGGAGCATTCATTTGTTGAGCGCGAACGTTTGTACTCCAGTCATGGGTGCCTATATTTATAATATGTATGTATTTAAAAAGTTATCAACTGTCTGATATTCGTGACACAAGCCTACTACTCTTACTGGAACTGGATGGCGCTGTTGTAAAAAGTCCCAACATATTTATTTATTTATTATTTATTATATTTATTTTATTGTTAAAAAATCTGGACTGAAATTTATTGCAGATACTAATAAATTATTATATATATATACTTCTCAAATTTTTGAATTCAGCAGATTCGATATTTCCCTTGAAATATTTCAATTTGTTCAATTATGTTAACAAGCATGAAAATCGGTAGATTTATTAAATTCGACGTACGATTCCTCACTCGAGGCATGTTGAAACAATTGCAGCAAAAATACTTGTATAATTTTTCATAAAGGATTTTAATTAATTCTCCGTAACTAAAAATACGTAGTTATTTGTTTTATATATTTTGTATGTATTCATTTATCACTAGTTTAGTAATAATAATGTTCTCCGACCGATTGCGGCCATGGCGGCCTATCTCATTGAGACTAGCCAAACACTCAGGAGATATTATAGTGCACAAGTGTACGCGCAGACATAAGCGCACTCTCTGTTCCTATCACTCTCATACTCCGGTGAGACGACTACTCGACACGAACAGTGAGAGCTAAGGCGCAGGGCCGACGGCTTTACGTGCTTCCGAGGCACGGGGGTGACACAACACCAACTTCGCAACTCCAGGCTGTTACTGTGACTTACTGAACAGAAAGACTCAATAATTAAACTAGGCCCGACCCGGGACTCGAACTCAGGACCTCTCGATATATGACCGTACACGCTAGCCACTACACCATCGAGGAGTTTAGTACTATATTATAATTTTATATCTTTGTAAGGAAACTTGAAAACAAATGACTTGGCTTAAAAACTTCATGAAAAAGCTTAACTATGTTATTAATAGTTTTTTTTTATTCTTGCATTTTAATTTAACGAACAATGTTGAGGGTGAAAATATTTCTTTCTCTTAAACACCTAAAATAAATACAAGTTAAATTTTATGTTTCATGTTAATTGAATGTACTCGTACGTTACACTTACGTTAAATGTAAGCTAAGATCTGATATAGCACTATGGAGCTGGCGGATTGCCATCTAAAGCAAAAGCAATCATTTTTCCAAGAAATTCGAAGGTTTTAACAGAAATATAAGAATACTGATTTACCAGTTTTGTTTGAAATTGTTCCTTTTTCTTAATAGAATTTTCTACTTAGTATATTGTTTCCAAAGTTAGCCTATGTTCGATCCTAGAACCCAATCAAAGTCTTTCCACATTTAATCGAATTCTGATTAGAAGTTTATGCTTTAAAAAAAACAGACAGTGGTGCATCCATATTTATAATATTAACTGGCGACGCACCCTCGCTTCGCTCGGGTTCGTCCCTAGGTACTTCACCTTTTAAAGCTTCTCTGAACCAAAATTAGCCAAATCGGTCCAGCGGTTCTCGACTTTTAGCGAGACTAACGAACAGCAATACATATATATATATATATATATATATATATATATATATATATATATATATATATATATATATATATATATATATATATATATATATATATATATATATATATATATATATAAATGTATTGCTGTTATATATATATATATATATATATATATATATATATATATATATATATATATATATATATATATATCAAGACGTGTCATACCCTCACTTTGCTCGAGTTGGTCTCTAGGTAACCAGAAGCTTCATATAAATAACCATATCAATCGAATATCATATACATGGAAATTAGATTATAACGTGCCCTCACAGAGGTCTTTTCGGCTGAAAAAGTAACTTATGTCATCACATAAATCCATCACTCCATGTCAGCGTAAGTGGAAGAGTAACAAATACATTTCTTTTGCATTACTAGTATGGTTTCCCTGTAAGAATGTTGAATCTACTACTTATATTAACGCACTAGCAAACCGGCCCAATTCGCTGGGCGTAAATTAAAATAAATGAAACGGTTTTTATAATTTTCTAATAAAATAAAAGTAGCCCAATTTACGCCTTATAATATAAGCTATCTGCGAGTGAAAGCCCCATCAAAATCGGTGCAGCCGTTTTAGAGATTAGCCGGAATAAACAGACACACAAAATTTTAAAAAATGATTTCTTAGTGTAAGTACCGTATTTACTTTTATATACATTTAGTGAAAAGCTGTTAATTTGAAATTAAAAACGGACTCCTCAATTTTATTTATATGTACTAATATTTTGTTGATCACTATATATCGAAAAAGAGGGAGAAAGCTTATAAAATGTACAGAGCTTTTAGTTTTTTGCGAGTCAACCACCTGCCATGCCGCTTCATATTAGAGCATCGTAAAATAAAGTAACACGTTCTTGTGTTATGATCAATAAACTATATCTAACCCATCCATTTAAAGCTCATAAACTTAAGTCTAGCGAAAGCTTGGTAAAGAAAAAGCTATTGCAAATTTAGTTCTCATAAAAAGGCAAGAGATGCACATTTCCAATACATTTTATAAATTTACCTTTTAGGTTATAAGCTTATTTTCGAAGCTTAATATAAATATTATAATTGAATTTTGAATTTTTAATGCAGCTTTTGTTATTTGGAATAAAAAATATTTTACTATTGAATGACGTGAGTTTAAATAAAAGAAAAAATAATAATAAGCCAAATAAAATTCTATTTTGTCATATTATATATATTTTGTCATATTTTAAGGCATAGTAGCCCAGCGGTAACGCACTCGCTTGGACCGAGTGATGCGGGTTCAAATCCGGGTCTCGCACCTCTGATATTTTCATGTGCGAATCATTTTTATCCTGATTACCACTTGTCTTACGGTGAAGGAAAACATCGTGAGGAAACCTGCATGTCTGAGGAAACTTAGCAAGTTTTCAAAAGAAATATAAAGTCCGCCAACACGCACTAGGCCAGCGCGGTGAACTATGGCGTGATCCCCCTCGTACGGAGAGAAGTCCGTGCCCAGCAGTGGGACGTGACAGAGAGACAGACGTGTAATAAAAAACCCTTTTAAGCAATAAAATATTATTTTTAAATACTACTTTATTTACTAGTAGATTTACCCTTTCACATTACGGCCTTGTTTTTATGTTTTTTAATTTTAAGTACGTTAGGTCCTATATAAATATATATTATATGGTATATTTAATAAAATATATAATATAGTGGCGAATTTTTTTGTAGGCATTTTTTCAGACGTACAATAATTATCTAGATTTTAGTATATTGTTTTGATGTGTCTGTTAAGATTATACTCTGTAACAATGACTGGATAAAATCATTTAGGTCTAGTGTTTTAAGAATTGTACACATGACAGGTGGTTAGTTGGTTAGTTGGATGTCTGGTGAAAGAATGAAAGAAGAAATGAAAGAAGGTGTGGATTCACTTACGAGTATGTTTGTCCGTCTGTGTGTTCAATTCAAATTCAAATTCAAAATATTTTATTTAGCATGAAATTATTACAATTTTTTACTGAACGTCATGAATCTACTACCAGTTCGGAAAGAAGAAGCCGCTGACCCGAGAAGAACTGGCTAAAGTAACTCAGAAAGCTTGTGTAAGTGTAGCTTTTAAATCATTGTATACGTTTCAATTTTCTTGTCTTCAATCTATGTCATGTTTTAATACATTAGTACCTGGATGACCGAGCTTTGCTCGGTATTTTTAAGAGAAATGTTATTATTATTCGCCAATAGATGTCGGGAAGAGTCAAATTGGGCCACCGTTTTGTTATTTTCTTTCAATAAAAAAAATAAGTTTATGTTTAAGTTGAATCCTAGCTAGATCGATTTATCGCCCCCCAAAACCCCCTGCATGCTAAATTTTAATGAAAATTGTTGGAGCCGTTTCCGAGATTCCGATTATATAGGTATATACAAGAATTGCTCGTTTAAAGGTATTATTAGATATTTAATATATGCATTATTTACACACATATTATATAAAAATGCCTTAACAAAAATCAAAATACATTTCCTTACAACGACAATTCGTCAAGGTTTTTCCTTATTAATATATTGCTGCTTGCGGATATTAGTTACACGAAATCAATTTAACATTGTAATAACTTCTCTACCTACTACATCTACTTTGAATTTGGTGTTATATTGGTAAAGTAACTCGTGTTTCCCAAGATACACTAGCACAGTTAACTTGTATCACAATACACAAGTATATTCAGAGTGGCGAGTTGGGTGGTCGTTAGACGGTAGAAACTAACTGAAGGAGTACACAATAACTTGCTTACATTACAAGCATTGATTGCTGCACTATTTTGATGCAAACATCTTAATAAATATAATTTATTGGTACATTATTACACAAGATGCCATCTAGCTTGGTGATACATTAAATACATACGTTTTACAAATATAAACACTCATGACTGGAGTACAAATATTCATGCTCAATAAATAAATAACCCCAACGGGACTCGAACCCCCGGATGTTATAGGCGATATATACGCGAAAGTTTGTATGTATGTGTTTGTTAGGCATTCAAGTTAAAACAGCTGGACCGGTTTGGATGTACTATAGTACAAAGGTAAGCTATTCACCTGGAGTAGTATATAGCTTTAAGCTATTAATCACCCAGGGTCGCATTCTAGTAAAGCGAAAATAAGTCCCTAGTATTTTTACTGTTAGTTTAATAAATTTAATGATATTTCTTTCGCTGTTCACTATAGATTTGACGTAGATACAGTATTGTGGATTGAATAAGAAATATCACACTGTAATAAGTATTTATAAAAGATTGTGAGTGTGACTGTTACTTAACGACGATGTTACTGCTTAACAGATTATAATGCAATTTATTTATAATCTTTTGCCAGCCCTAGATTTGTTTAATATTGTACTCATACCTATTGTGTACGCGGAGCTGTGGATAAAAATATTAACAATATATTAATAATAAAATATTAATAATAAAAATATTAATAATAATAAGTATTTTTTATTGAGGGATGCACTATTATACAATCAAATATTAAGGTTCAGGATGCGTGTTGAAATTACTAATCTTCGTTAACAAGTTTAAAAGGAAAATTGAAACAAAATAAAAAAACGAAATAACATTAAAAGCATTATCTTTTATTGAGGTATCTTAATAATTATTACATAAAGATAAAATGGAATTGTAGTAGAAACAATTTTCATTACAAAGGAATAAAAACGGTTATAAACGTTTCATTTAAATAACGTTCCCTATATAACTCGAAGTCTATGCCGAAGCTTTCTCTATTTGCTAAGCTTTTGTTCGTTATTGCCATTGATTTATGCCATTTTCATAAAAGCACGTGTTATAAATATTCAATATCTGGTACTAAAATGATCGAAATACTTTATTAAACTAATTTTGGTACTTAATATAAAATATTTACCCTGAAGGCATGTGATTAGTCATACTAATATATGTAATACTAGCAAGTCCCGCGGCTTCGCCCGCGTTCTAATCACTATTAAAAATAGGAATTGGTGGTGGAATTGCGAAAATTCTTCGGAATTTTCAAAAAATTCTTCACTTCTCGTAAGAGCTATTAGCTAAACAGTCGGCAAGACGGTGCGCGTAGGGTCGGCAATTGCATCATACTTTTAAAACAACTACTTAAATTCTGGACTCTTTCTAAGATATCCAAATTTGGCCCAACAAAGGACTCAAACCTAGGACTTCCGGATATACAGTCACTAACAGACAATAACCACACACCTATAAATACGTGATTCACACACCTAGTAAATATGTTGCGACATTAACACACATCACAATCTAGTTCCGTGGTAAGCTACGAGGCTTATGTTACGGATACCAGATAGTCGATACACATATTATATAACTTTAAATACATACATATATACTAAATAAACAACTTATTGTTTGGAAAAGTATAAAAGTAAAATTTTTCACCATTCTGTGTTGTTCTAAATTTTATTTATCAGTACAGCATGCACTGTAAATTAAGTTAATTAAAATTGTTCAACTTTAGTGAATGTTAATTTGTTATAGTTACATTCAGCATAAAATAATACAAACAGCGCATGTAACATATTACTTTTTAATTACATATTTTGCCAGTATTTTTCGTAGAGAAAAAATATTTGAAATGGGTTTTATTACATTTTATGTTAAAATTCTAAAAAATATTTCGGATGTTCACTTATTTCATTTCGTTATAGCACAAAATAAAATAAAAGATATAAGTATATATTATTCATATTACTTACTACATTCTACTAGGTTTTAACCCATTAGGTAATAATAATAAATAAAAAAATATGTTGGGACATTATTACACACAGCGCTATCTAGTTCCGTGGTAAGCTAAGCTTGTGTTACGGATACCAGGTAGTTGATATACTATACATATACATTTTAAATATATACATATTATTATAAATATAAACACCCATGACTGGAGTACAAACATTCGTACTCAACAAATGAATGCCCCCAGCGAGACTCGAACCCGCGACCGCTGGTGCAGAAAGTAGGGTCACTATCAACTGAGCCAAACGGGTCGATATATTAGGTACTTTACGTCTGTACATTCACTAAAGGAACTTTTATAGTCAAGTAAGAATTTTAACTCGACTGAATAGTTAAACTGTATATATTATCTTAATTTTATATAGATTTATATTATGTAATTATAAAATTCATATTACCCAATTTAGATATAAATTTCTATTCACGGACAATAAAAATATTACCATATATAGGGATGAATTTGGGTACCCCTTTTAGGATAAAATTTTTACAAACTTTGAATGTGTTTTTTATTTATATCTAATCAAAAGCTTAAAAAAATAAATTTCAAGCTTCTAGCTTTAAAAATGACGTAATATCCATACAAACTTTCATCTCCTTTTTTTAGCCTAGTACTTTAAATATAATTTTAATTAAGTCATTTCTACAGCAATTTTACAAATTTATCTAAACATTAATAATAATTAACACTTACTAAAGAAAATAACGTTATATGAACAAAATTTCCAATTTTACTAAAAAAAATTAAGCACTGGATAAAATACAAATATAAAATTAACTTGCTTTTTTAGTTATTAATTATAAGAGTGAAATCTTCAGAAATATAGTTATTCAAAAATTAGTAAACCATTTTGTTTAGGTTAACTGAATTTATACTTGATCCATAATAATTTAACTAATTTTTTTGTTCCAAAAAAATAATATAAATATGAAAATAGATCAGGTATTAAAAAGGAACCTATAAAACCTGAAAATAACACCTATGAAATAAAATAACTTAAAAAATTTTCATATTCAATTGAAATTTACTAAAATTACTGTTCTGGGAAAACTTTAAGTAAAATTGGAACTAAGGCACCTAGTGAATCAACGTACACGTCTGGTTTTAGGTCGTGATTCAACATTTCCTCCTTTGTTTTGTTGGTTAAAACTAGAAGCGTTTTGAAACCCATCGCTTTACCTAAACCGATGTCTTGATCTAACCTGTAAAAAATAACAAATGTAACATATTTCCTGTAAAATTTAAAATCGAAATAATTAAAAAAAACCGAGTTCTCGACATTAAAAAAAAAACATATTTAGAGACGAATATAGAACCTCCTTTAAGTTGGTAAAAATATTTTTTTTTCTATATTGTCGGTGCTATTTTTCTTAATATTAAAGGGTATTCTTAATATTAAATTAAAATATTAATGCCTTTATTTTTTATAATAATCATTGAAATTGGTTAAATAGTAGCTTAGCAAATGAATTTAATATATTTCAAAGCTTTAGTGTATTTATTCATATATTTATTAATACATAGTATTGTCTGTAGTCTACTTAGACCACAAGTGTATGACCAATAAAGCCCTAACTACTAACCAAAATGCTTATAATGATTGATATTATTTTGTATCGATATATAAAATGCCATCAATGTATTTCAAATGATAAGGATTCATTGATCCAAAACCAAAATGTATAAAAATATTTGGTCATAATCTATATTGATAAATAAAATTAATGTCTGTTTGTAATTTCAAATTAAAAGCTTCTTACTAAATGCATATAAAATTATATATAGTACGAAAAACACATTTTTTTTTATTTTTGTCCGTCTGTCTAATTATTTGGCTATTCAAAACGGCTCGACAAAAAAAAAGTATTCAGCCGTATTACTTGAAAATCAATATTAATAAAAAATGCGATTATAATAAACATTTTTACGCTTATATTTTTATAGATATATTAAAAAGAGACTTCACAAAATACATTATATAGGCACAAATATATTTGTATTACGATATATTATACTCACATATCACCGATAAATAACACTCGGCTGGCATCTGTAACACCCGCTCGTTTCATAGCGAATTCACCGAACGATCTCCCCGGCTTTCCCAATAACGTTGACTTTCTTTTGGCTTCTTCACTAACTATGTCACTGAATATACCAGTTCCTGTTAAATTCACAATATTATTTGCTAAATCATTATTCTACGTCTTCGGTTGTATAAAACAAATTTTAGTTTAACAAATTTAATTATATAGATAAATAACTTGTTGCCAAGTGCAACATTTGAGAACCGATTTAAATACTTTCTTCTTAATTTTCAAAGTAGTTTGTACAAGAGCAAGAAGAGCTGAAACAAATGTCTTTCAGTAACTTGCTAGGTCCTCTCAGACATGCAGGTTTCTTCACGATGTTTTCCTTTACCGTAAGACAAGTGGTAATCATGTAAATGATTCGCACATAAAAATATCAGAGGTGAGGGACCCGGATTTGAACCCGCTTCACTCGGTTACACAAGCGACTGCGTTACCGCTGGGCTTGCACTGGTTAAATATGGTTACAACCTATTAATATTCAAAATGGTCTTACCTAGAGCTAAGGATCCTGGTTTCAATGGTACGTATCTGTCAGTGGCACCAGTAATGAAGAGTACTTCCGGACGCTTCAAATAAGTGAGTGCTTTGTACAACTTAGGCAAGTTCACTTTAAAGTCGCTATCGAATATAACTGCACCTATCTCTTCATTGTCGGTTGAATATTCATGATAATTTCCTTGGTCATAAGTGTAAACGTCTGGCTGAAAATAATAATTATTTTTAAACTAATATATTAATCTAAAATTATTAAAAAGAGTTTCTCCGCTAGTATAGAAATTAATAACTATTCAATAAAAAAGGATCTAGACAGATAGACAGATAGAAGTGATAAGGGTTCCGTTTTTTCCTTTTGAGGTACGGAACCCTAAAAAGAATCATGAGAATCTGCTATGAATATCTTTATATTACAAATCAATATCGGATTATAACCGTGGCCCTTATCATGTGTGTACAATGTACATATTATGTTACACACTGTATACAAAGAAAATATTCGAAAGGTGTAATTTCAAATTAAAAAAAATAGATCTTAAAATTTATATTTATTAATATAACTCGTTAGTTGATTAATAACCTAGCGTCTGGATGAAGTCAGTCATTCTAGCATCTACTTTAATTAATCAAAGTAGAGAAGTAAGTTGATACTATCGCAGGACTGAGCAATAAATCACACTTATATATGAATTAATAAGTGAATGTGTATTTTTTTACAATAAAAGTATATAGTAGTGTTATTGGGATTTGAGCCAACTTCACTCGATTTCACAAGCGATTGCAATAAACTCGGCATTACTACTAAGCTGCCAATGCCTTACATATTATATATTAGCTTGTAATTATATGTGGTAAGAGGAAATTGGACTCGAGTCGTCCATCGTCTACCATTTTTTTAATGTCACAAGACATGTTTTCCTTTAAAATCCTGAAATTTCCATTAAAAATCCTGAAGTTCATACATAACAATGAAATTTTCATTATACGGTCCATAATATGAACTTCTAATTAAAAGTATGGAAAACAACCCTTTTATCTGGTGATGTTTGTAAACACGTATAAAACTCGTATGAATGCTATCGGAAATCGATGATGTTTCAAGTGGATATGCTATGTATTAATGTGATCGCATACAGGCTTTTTAATTTTGTTATTACAACATTCAAGCTCATTTGTACTGACGTGCTTGTTATTGTAATTTATAATTTTATTTACGAAAAAAAGTCAAAAGATATTGTTAGCCAAGGTTTTTATAAGTTCTTCATAGGGTTGAGGGTTTTTTGAACTGGTTAAAGCATTGCATAGCTTTTATCGCGGGCCTTGAGCGTGGAGACCGAATCAAGAAATTCCGTAACGAAAATAACCTAACACCTGTCATGCGCGACGAGTAGCGCGACATCTATGGTTTATCTTTTAGTTTACTTGCTTACCCATAATTAATATAGATGGCGCTGTAGATTAATAAATCGATTTTAGATCGATAGTTTTTAATAAACAATAGCTTAAAAATGTATCGTCTATGTACAACAATGAATATCTGTACTCGTATAATTTGTGTACAAAGTGTTTTAAATATGAATAAACAAAGTGCATTTATTAATGAAGAAAGTCACGAAAAAATAGTCAAAGAAAATGAGTGAGTACTCTATATACATACATTTTATTATTATTATCACAAATGCAGTATTATTTTTTGTTTTGTTAATTTATATATAATACTGCTATAAAGATAATCAAAATTTTTGATATTAAAATGACCGATATTGAAAGTAGCCCTTTTTATATATATTTACACACACACACACACACACACACACACACACACACACACACACACACACACACACACACACACACACACACACACACACACACACACACACACACACACACACGTATAGTCTAAATTCTCAACTCAAAAAGTGTAACTTGAATTAATATCAAAGAAAAAAACTGCATAAATAAAATAAATAAATAAATAATTATAATTGCATAAGTTGATAAAACAGCTATGCAATATCTTTACCGCGGCAGTCTCCGAGTGCCACACGTCTTTTTTTAATTAGAGTTTTATTTTTACCGCAGCAATCTATGTATAATACACGACTTCATAGTGTTTCTTAAATTACGTGTAAGTGTTAGTACAAGTCAGCAAGAAAGATGCTACTCATTAATACTTAATATAAATACAGATACATAAAAAGTTACACATTTATTATTTGTTTGTTTGTTTGTATTATTGTATTTATACACATAAACAATATAAAGAAATATCTTTGGAAATAATGTAATAATGTCATTTATAATGTTATAATTAAAAAATTAAATAATAAGGTGCATTTGAACCCTTGACCTTTATATATGCGGCCAGTTATGTAATGTACAGAAAAACAAAATTAATTTTATATACATATATCTTACCCCGTATAGGCATTTAATGCCGTTTGACTTCAAAACAGAAATAGTTTCAGGACAAGTTACACAGTATGCAGTTTTGTCGAAATTTAACGATTTTAAGTAAGAGGCTATTGCAGTTGAAGGTATTGTGAGGTTTTCCTGTGGACAAAAATTAAAATCGTTAATTCATAATATTAACAAGTCATTTTATTCACTATTTGTTGTGGCTTCACAATAAAAAATTGAATATACGAAGAAGAATATAGAAAATACGATACGTCTTCCACGTCCACGATACGTATGCTTGGTTGGTTTTTTATCTTGTACGGAATCTGGAGGTTCTGGGTTCGAGTCTCGGGTCAAGTCAAGTATTATTAATGAGTTTTGCTGAATAAATTGTCCGTAGTAGCCTGGAGTGGCATTGTTGATGGTTTTAGCCTCTCTCTCACACCATTTAGTCTCACTATAAGGGAACCCTTGACCTAAATTGGTCAGTATAATATTAGATTCCACTAATTTAAATTGCATCTAAACACTTTCAATCGTAATTTTCTATTTCAAATTTAAAGTAAAAAGTAATTCACATAGGTGTTGTCTCTAGCACTGGACTATGTAAATGTTGAAGTTACATTTACGGTAAATGGTCACATTAAAGTCTAGTCTAGTCTTCGAGGAGATTGTAGACAATAGAAATTATATCCTACATAAACAGGCAACTTAACTAACTAAATGACTAGGCATTTTCAATACGTAGTAAACGACATAATTCTGTGCTCAACTGGCACGCTTGAAGCAATCAGGAGGACCATCGCCCTAGAATGTAGTGTCTCAGAAATATTCTCAAACTAAGGAGGCGCTGCGATCGCTATGTTGTCTCAATGCCTAACTTCACGTTGTCACAATAGTGACAATACTCATAAACAGCTAACTTCACAAATACTACTTACCGACGACAGCGCGTTATAAATGCTACAAATTTTCAGGGACAGGCGGGTTCTCCTGGTCTCTAACCTCCATGCTTGAAGCCATTAAGAATTGAATTGAATTGAATGGAATTGAATGGAATTGACTGGAATTGAATTAAATTGAACTGAATTGAACTGAATTGAATTGAATTGAACTGATTTGAATTGAATTGAATTGAATTGAATTGAATTGAATTGAATTGAATTGAATTGAATTGAATTGAATTGAATTGAATTGAGTTGAGTTGAGTTGAGTTGAGTTGAGTTGAGTTGAGTTGAGTTGAGTTGAGTTGAGTTGAGTTGAGTTGAATTGAATTGAATTGAATTGAATTGAATTGAATTGAATTGAATTGAATTGAATTGAATTGAATTGAATTGAATTGAATTGAATTGAATTGAATTGAATTGAATCGAATCGAATCGAATCGAATCGAATCGAATCGAATTGAATTGAATTGACAGACTATACTAGTTTCACATAGAGCAAGGAGTGGGAAAATAGTTTACGTACATTTATGTACACACATTTCTCAGACACAACAATTTTGTAAAAGTGTGAACAGCCCAGATGTCTGACATTTATGTCGTACTTAGTGGCAGTAGTTCTGCAGTCTGAGCGTAGCTAAGTGTGGATTTCCACTACATCTACACTATAATTTAATATATTTTTTGCACAATCAAATGTTTACTTTGGAAAAGTTCTAGGTCTAAAATTAATAGGTCTTCATAAAAAATATTTTCGTATTTTTACATTATTTATTAATTAAGAAAGGTTATAGGCTCTCACAGTTCATTCTGTGTCCTATAAATAAGAGCGGATTAATTCTTCAAAAATAAAAACGTGGGTCGTGACACACTAGTATACACGTACGAGCATTTATAAATATGTATACACATACGAAGTTGTGAGTAAAACTTAGTCAGTACTTGTAAATAAAATTGAAGTGTCTGTTTTTAATTTCAAATTAATAGCTTTTCACTAAACGTATCTGCATATGAAAGTGTATACGGTACGTACTTAAAAACAATTTTTTTTGTGTCTGTCAGTCTGTTTGTTCTGGCTAATCTCTGAACTGGCTGGACCGATTTTAACAGGACTGTTACTCGTTGTTAGCTAATGTTATAAGGATTAACTAATACTTTTATTTTATTAGTCAGTCAGTCAGTCAGTCAGTTCAGCCTATTGCAGTCCACTGCTGGACATAAGCCTCCCCAAGTTCGCGCCAGACATCTCGGTTTTCCGCAATCCTCATCCAGCCTACACCAGCAATTTTACGCAGATCGTCGGTCCAGCGGGTCGGAGGACGTCCTACACTGCGTTTGCCAAGACGCGGTCTCCACTCCAGGACACGTCTGCTCCAACGGCCATCGGTCCTGCGACTCAGATGACCAGCCCACTGCCACTTCAACTTGCTAATTCTGTGGGCTATGTCGGTTACTTTTGTTCTCTCGCGAATAGTCTCATTTCTAATTCTATCTTTTAGAGAAGCCCCAAGCATAGCCCGTTCCATTGCACGTTGAGCGACTTTAAACTTGTGGACCAGTCCCTTCATCAGTGTCCACGTTTCGGCTCCGTATGTTAACACAGGCAGGACGCATTGTTCGAAGACTTTTGTCTTCAAGCACTGCGGAATCTTCGAAGTGAAGACTCGACGAAGCCTGCCAAACGCCGCCCAGCCCAACCGAATCCTCCTATCGGCCTCCTTTTCGAAGTTGTTGCGGCCTAGTTGGATGGTATGGCCTAGGTAAATATAATCCTGAAGAACTTCGAGAAGGGTACCACCCACCGATACCGATCTCGGTATGACTTGGTTGTTAAACATAACTTTCGTTTTGTCCAAGTTCATACCGAGACCGACTCGTCGGGAGGACTCATTTAGGCCGGTCAGCATTTGGCCTAGCTCATCCAACGTCTCCGCAAAGATGACGATATCATCGGCAAAACGAAGGTGAGAGATGTATTCGCCGTTGACGTTGATACCTCGTTCCCCCCAATCCAAGGTCTTAAAGACATCCTCCAGCGCAGTGGTAAACAGTTTCGGTGATATTACATCTCCCTGTCTTACCCCGCGCCGGAGGCAAATGGGTCTTGTTCTCTGGTCTTGGATGTGAACGGTCATCGTCGCCGCGTCGTACATACATCTCAGTACCTCGATATATCGCCAGTCGATATGACATATCTGCAGAGAATCCAGAACAGCCCAAGTCTCGATAGAGTCGAAGGCTTTCTCGTAGTCCACAAATGCCATACACAGCGGCGGATTATATTCTTCTGTTTTTTGAATAATCTGCCGAACAGTATGGATGTGGTCCACGGTGCTGTAGCCATTTCGAAACCCAGCCTGCTCCGGTGGTTAGAATTCGTCGAGTCTTCTGGTGAGACGATTCGTAACAACCCTCGAAAACAGCTTATAGACGTGGCTCAGAAGTGAGATGGGTCTGTAATTATATCGCCTCTCTTAAAGAACAGCACCACCACACTCCTGGACCACGCCTCCGGTGTGGTACCTCGGTGGATGACGGCGTTAAAGAGTCTCGCCAAGGCTTTTAGGGCAGGTCGCCCTGCGGCTTTATTAGAAAATTATAAAAACCGTTTAATTTATTTTAACTTACGCCTGGCGAAGCGAATATATAGAAGATAATAACTACTTGGGCTTATAATACAATAATCATGGTAATTAAGCACGCCTAGCTTATAGTAGAATGAACTAAGTGGGAGCTTAATGACTTCCTTGTTTAAATTACTTAGATAATTACCTTAAAGTTCGAGATTTTCAGTGTTTCTTGTATTGTGTGAGTTGCATTTGTTACTTGAGTCAATTATTTATGATGTATATTAGGTTATACATTGAAGTATTTATGTAAGTAAAGTGTTGTTCTCACAAATGCTGACTGCATAATCGATAATCGATAAAATTGCTTTTAAACTAAGGTAATAATTTTAAAATACTATTCAAATTACCTGTTTCATAACTAATGGTAATTTTTTTGCTTTGAATTTCATTGAGACTTTCTAAAAATTTTCTGTTAGCTGTGTCTTCCTTATCCATTAGCCCTTTAATTAATAATTTTAAAGTAGTACAGTAGGTAGTAGCAGGAGCAAATCAATATTTTTTTCGAAACCCATAATATGTGAGAAAAATCTTTTAATTTCAATCAATACCATAAACATTTACGAGTATAATATATTTGTATGAGTTGTATTTGAGTTTAGATGTAGAGTATAAAATAATAATATTATTAGTAACTAAAAATTAAAATCTCTCGTTTACTTGATAGTTATCCTAAAAACAACAAACAGTAGCCATATAATTAGGAAACCCTTATATTTTCAATTTATATTAAACCGAAACGTTAAATATATAAACAAGTAAGAAATATTTTAGGTAAAATATTTTTCGTTTATCGCATTTAACTCAAATTTAAATTTGTTTTTTTTATGGAAGTTTTTTTTTATAGATCTAGAGATTTAGCGCGAGCGAAGCCGCGGTTTCTACTAGTGAATGTCCACAAAAACTTGACAAATTATAAACTAAAACCTTCCTCGAGAACCACATTATCCATTAGTTAAAAGAGCATGAAAGTCGACGTACTAGTTTTTGAGTTTTTCGCGAACAGACAGACAGACAGTCGCGATGAAGGATTTTGTTACATAATATGTACCTAGTGACTATAAAATAAAAACGTATTTATGTCGATAAAAAAGAAATATGTAGATAATAATAGATCTTTGTAGTTTTATGTGCAACGTTACGTAATTATTCATTTAACAAATACCTATGTATAAAAAAATATTCATGTTTTTCTATATGAATGCGGATATCAGATAATTTATTGTTTCGAATACAATAGAGACAATATACACTTAGGTGCAAAACTGTCCCAACCATACATGAAAATCATATTTTTCGTAAAAAAAAGAAGTGAAATAATTATTCAAAACTTTAACTATATTTTTACAATAGCAGACATGACACAAAGTAAGAAAATGAAAAAATAAATTGTTACATCTCTATTATGTATTCATAAACACAAAATAATATTGGGACACTTTTGCACCGCTTTGGAAAAAATATAAATTCGAAGCTGTAATGTTTAGTTCGAAGACCTTTTGCTCTCATCACTTCTGCCAATCTCTTCGGCATACTTCTAACAAGTTTTAAGCAATAGTCAAGAGAAATTTTATATTGTTCTCGAATTCGTTTCCATAAAATATTGACATCAGTCAACCATCATCAGATGGTGGTGAGTCATAATCCCTTAGTAAAGTCCTATTCAAGTCTATCATTAAATTTTTTATGGCTTTAAGCTCTGTGCTCAGTGCAGGCTACTGTAGCACTTCAAATTTTGGCTTATTCAACCAATTCAAACCAATTTTTTCGCGAGTACTTGAGGTCTTTATCATATACTCGACCAATACTCAACGAGTGATGAGACACCTGACTGCGGGAGAAGCAAAATCGGCCTTAAATGCATCAGTACTAGTTCGCAGAGATACGAGTAAAATAGTAAGTAAGTGAATAGAGCAATGGGCTTTATATTCGGCTGGCTTTAGAGCCGTATAGTGAAAAAGAAGAAGCTTTTACTGTCGAAAAAAAACTAAAAGCTCGTCTTAAGTTTGTGAAGAAGTATTAGTCGTGGACAGCCGGTGATTGGAGTCGTGTAAAACAAAGATTAACAGATACTCTACAGACGGAAGGCAATGGAATTGGTAGAGAGACGAAGAGAAGAAGAATGTAAAAGATTTCATACAAACAGTGAACCATGGAGGTGAAAATGTCAAAATTTTGAGCTGCGTGGCTGACAGAACTAGATCTGTTAGAAGATTTAACGACATAATGAAAAAAGAATTGTATCGCAATATTAAAGATACAAATTTGACAGAAACTATCGAAAATATGCCGCTAACTGAAAAAAGTACTTTTTCAACACAATAAAGACTTCAAGCACTCTCGAAAAAATTAGTTCGAATTGGTTGAATAAGCCAAAATTTGAAGTGCTACAGTAGCCTGCACTGAGCACAGACCTTAAAGCCATAAAAAATTTAAGGATAGACTTGAATAGGACTTTACTAAGGGATTATGACTCACCACCATCTGATGCTGGTTGACTGATGTCAATATTTTATGGAAACGAGCACGAGAACAATATAAAATTTCTCTTGACTATAACTTAAAACTTGTTAGAAGTATGCCGAAGAGATTGGCAGAAGTGATGAGAGCAAAAGGTCTTCGGACTAAACATTACAGCTTTGAATTTTTATTTTTTCCAAAGCGGTGCAAAAGTGTCCCAATATTATTTTGTGTTTATGAATACATAATAGAGATGTAACAATTTATTTTTTCATTTTCTTACTTTGTGTCATGTCTGCTATTGTAAAAATATAGTTAAAGTTTTGAATAATTATTTCACTTCTTTTTTTTACGAAAAATATGATTTTTATGTATGGTTGGGACAGTTTTGCACCTAAGTATATATATACTTTATAAGTAAGTAGATATGTATGTGTATTTATAGACGTATATATAATATGTATTTAACTAAGCCATTTTCTATCTTCGAAGCTGGAGCAGAAAGACTTACCTCTCTTCAATCCATACTAAATTAATGAAACCGTAGTTTGTTAGATTGCTAAAACACGTTCATAAGCTCGTATGACTTATTAAAGGGGATAACGTTCCTATTAACGACTCTTTCACGTAAACTACTGAGTAGACTTTGATGAAACTTTACAGTAATATAGTAAAAAATATATGAAAATTAAACTTTACACTAACATTATTTTGTAAGGATACAGTAGTTTTTCATACATCGATCCGCTGGAAACCGCTACTACCCCAATAAACCCGAAACAGTCACGAGCAAACGCTAGTACAAAATATAATCTAAAAGTTCTTTCATAATATCATCAATATTGGATATTTGGAGTCCTATAACATATGATTATACATATTTACTCTAACAAAGGATTCATATGGAATTGGCAATCAGCAATCGTAAAGGCTACAAATAATACTTCTCGTACGATAATGTACTTTCTTTGATACAAAGGCTTCTAGATTTGACTGATCAATCAAAGCTCTGAGCCTTGTTCGGGATTCCATTATGTATTGGACATTATTGGAAATATTGTATAATATGTTTACTTCGTAGAAAGCAATATTACGTTTTATTATAATAATAATAAAACATATTGTAATATAGTCCTTTGAAGATAGGCCGGGGTAGCCCAGTGGTAACGCGTTCGCTTAGATATCCGAATGCTGCGGGTTCGAATACTGGTCTCGCACTTCTGATATTTTTGCAAGTGCAAATCTTTACTAGCATGATTACCACTTGTCTTTCGGTGAAGGAAAACATTGTGAGGAAACCTACATGTCTGAGAGAACTTAGCAAGTTTTCGTAAATTATGTGTTTGTAAGGTCCGCCAACCCGCACTGAAACAGCGTGGCAGACTATGGCCTGATCCTTCTCGCATTGAAGGGAGGCTCGTGCCCAGCAGTGGGATGTTAAAAAGGGCTGATTACTGATTGAGCTAGGATTATCAAAGTTACACCCCCCCCCCCCCCCCCAACGTGCGTTCACCTTGTCACGGTAAGGAGACTCAGTAGCGTTCGGCATTCCGGCCGGCGCGAAGCCAAGAAACGCACAGGGAGGGCCCACTTCGGTGGGCGGTGCAAGGAAGGCCCACTTCGGTGGGCGATGTGTCAGGCTCCTGGTACTTCTCTGGATAGCAGATTGGACTGTGAAGCAACCCTATTGGCTGTATTGTCTGCTTCGGCAGACCTGCTGGATCGTCGGGGCGTCGTAGTAGAATGCGCGAGCGATCCTGCGAAGCCTCATTAAGACGTGATGGGTGCTTGGGTTTTAGTGGGTAGTACTGGCTTGCCAGTGAGTCCCACATAACCACCTACTACAGGTGGTATGCGTCAATGCATTTCCCAAGGATAAAAAAAAGTAAGGATTATTAAAGTTCACCATGCTGGTCAAGTGTAGGTTGGTGATATGCAGGTTTTAGGTTTTCCTGTTCCACCGTAAGTGGTAAACATGATAAATCGAATACTTATATTATAAACCTATTAAAAACTAGGCTCCGGATTTGAACCTGGTTCAATTGATTTCCCTAGCAACCGCGTTACCACTCATTTGTTATTGTAATTATTTGTAATTAATTAATTAAATATTTTAGACGAGATTTAAAATAATTTTTTTTCCATATAATTTGAACTTTCTAATGAAAAGTACTTTATACTTCTATTAATGTAATTTAAAACTTATATAATTCATATACATAATTAAAAAAATATATAACAAATAAAAAATACTTACATAACCATTGCTTATGCCAGCAGCTTTAAATAACATTTCATAATTTTCTCTTGATCGTAAACTGTTGTTTGACACGAAGTGGACAGTTTTTCCAAGGCGTTTCATGGTTTCAAAAAACTTTCCTACACCCGGTAATGGTTCTTTATTCCATATCACTCCTAGAACAAAAACGATAAAATATTATTAATTACTATCAATTCCCGCGGCTTCGCCCGCGTTCTAATTACTATTAAGAAATAGAAATTCGTGGTAGAAGGTTATAAATTTAGGGTTATAAGATGCCAAATCATTAAATATAATAAATTAAAATTTGGTCTGAAAATAAAAAATAAAAATCTGGAGAAGATTATCCTTATCACCTAGGGGAATAAAAAATAGCCTACAATCTATTCTCAGGCCTACCAAATGTACACGAAAAATTTCATAAAAATCGGTCAAGTCGTTTCGGAGGAGTTCGATAACAAACATTGTGACATTTTTCACTGTGACAACTTTTAATATAAGAAGAATAATTCAAGCGAAAAATATTTAATAATATATAAAATTTTATTTTTTTACAAATTATCAATAGATATTAGAAAAATATATAATAAAAAAGAACATTTAGTACATAATAATAATCTTTAAACTGATCTCAAGGGTTTTTTCTCGTCTATGTAAATGGAAATTCCGAAATTAGTTGAGTCTTGTTTCCTCATAAGACCTCTGGTGCAACGAGGCAGTTATGTTTTTATCGATGTAGGAAGTCAAGAAATTTAAGCTACAAGATATTCTTATCTCTTTTAGAAAACTACACTTAGGTCCAATTTGGTATACTATATTACTACTATAATCTATTGTTTTTTCGTTATTCATTTGTAAGCTCCTTAGCTCGTATGGCTGTATAAAAATCCCATAAGCCAATTTTTTTTGCTGCCCACATTAATCTATCATATACATAATTAATATGTTATAAAGAATAAATTGATTAATTTGGCACGACAGTGCATTAATATTTAGATCATTTTCAACCGTCTGCTTATGAGTGATATATAAGCATTTAACCGTATTAATTAAAATTTACAAAGAGGCAGTGGTAGCCCAGTGGTAACGCGCTCGCTTGGATCGAATAACCGAGTGATGCGGTTTCAAATCCGTATCTCGCACCTCTGATATTTTCATGCGCGAATCATTTTCTAACACGATCACCTTACGAGTTACGGCGAAGGAAAACATCGTGAGGAAACGTGCATGTCTGAAAGAACTTTGCAAGTTTTCAAAACACATGTAAAGTCCGCCAACATGCAATAGGCCAGCGCGGTGGACTATTGCCTGATTCCCCTCGTATTGAAGGGAGGCCCGTGACCAGCAGTAGGACGTTAAAAAGGACTGATTACAAGTTTTATTTCTAAGTAAGATAACGTGTACTATAATTGATACTGTTTTAGTTTTTCGGATGAAAAAATACAAAAAATCAATTAAAACAAATGTCGTAGAGAGTATGTTAGATTTATTTGACCTTTATTTGACCTACATTCTGGCATTAAAATCCATGAAGTGTTGGTAACTTCTAAATAGAAGTAATAGCTGTTTTTTTTTTGTTTGGTATTCATTATCTTTGGTATTATGAACAAATTGACATTATTCTTTATGAACGAATAGATGATTTTAGTTTAATATCTTAAATCTTTCAAACGGACACTTTTTACTTATTTAATTGTATATGTTTCCGCCGCTATGCCCGCGCTCAAATTTCCGATCACTACAAAACTTCACAAGAGATTTCCTGAAATTTTTCCTGATAATACACATCGCCTTTTATCTACACTAATATTATAAAGAGGAAAGATTTGTATTTTTGTATGTAACGAATAGACTCAAAAACTACTGGACTGATTTCAAAAATTCTTTTGCCATTATAAACCATTATCACTGAGTAACATAGGCTATATTTATTACTGATCCGCGGAACCCGCGGCTTCGCTCGCGCTAGACCTCGGGACGAACCCGAGCGAAGCGAGAGTGAGTCACTAGTATTCTTATATTATATAGAGAGGATATATCTACAAAAATTATTTGTAAATTTATCTATGATAACTGTTTAAGAATGATTAAGCAGTTTCATAATTGTATGTTAGTAGGAAATATAATCGAAAATACCACATTTGGTCTTAGTCACGATGGGATGACATCGCGCTTGTACGAGTACTAGTTTTCCTTAAATAGTTATTGTACTTTTATCTTGTTTTATGAAACTTTTATTTCTCGTAATACTTAGAAAAAGCAAATTTAATAATTCGTCCCTGAAATCAGAATTAGGGTACCGCTCATAAAAAAAGAAATTATTATTTTTCCTTAGCAGAATACCATTCGTTTTCTAAAATAACTGTTAACTAAATTACTTCATATAATATCAGTTATCTGTTAGTCAAAGTGCTATCAAAATCTGTGTAGCTGTTTTAGTGGTTAGCGGGAATAAACAGATAGACAAAAACTTTGAAACTTATGTTTTTCGTATAAGTACCTACCGTATATAATTAATCATTATTATTATATATACAATATTCGTGTTACAAATAATACAAATACTAGATGTAATGTTAGTTTTACAAAAATAACTATAATTATTACTATTTTATTATCCATATTCCCAATAAACTAAAGTAAGACAGTGAATATTA
Source organism: Boloria euphrosyne (assembly GCA_951802675.2). Taxonomy (NCBI): domain Eukaryota; kingdom Metazoa; phylum Arthropoda; class Insecta; order Lepidoptera; family Nymphalidae; genus Boloria; species Boloria euphrosyne. Next base: position 2,875,415 of record OX637879.1, on the reverse strand, counting down.
TGTATTAATTAAAAAAATATAGCAATTAACAAGTTAGTAGTATATGCTATGAATTATTACGAAGTGAATTCTAAATTAATCATTTTTTATTCAATTAGCACTCTGCAGTCTTCAAAAAGTCGTCAGTATTAAAGTTTTAATAAAATGTAAATAATAATAGGTATCACAGAGGGACAAGACATAGCCCACCACACCGGCTAAATGTGGGTTGTTGGATTTTGACAAACAGTTTTCGAATACGCTGTTTTCCGCCAGTGGTAGGCACTAGACAATCTTGATAAAATGGCTACCCCATAAGAATGCAAGATGTGCACAACCCAAGATTTGAAGCCGCTTCTCTAGGTTTCTCAAGCGAACGTGTTACCATTGAACTAGCTGCCTCTAATCGTTTTTTTGTTTCTATTGTTTCATTAACAACATTTCAGTTTCTGGTTACTTGGCTATAAACTCCTTAACGGTTAATTTAAGGAAATAATAATTGAATGTCTCAGTTAGGATTTATTACATAAAAATAATATAAGATAAAAAAAATATTTCTACTACGTCAAGAGAAATAAAAGGTGAAACAAATTGAGTAAGGATCACAGTATTTATTAGAGTCAATGACTGATAAACATCATGCTCAAATATCTTTATATCATTTTCCTTATTTAATTCTCCATTAAAACATAAACGACTTGTTACTGTTTTATCTAAAGGTTAAATCACGATAATCCATCATTATCTGTAGAAAATCTTTATATAATAATAAGAAGCACTCTTGTCACACAAACCTCACTAATATAAAATAGAAACCTTTGACTGAGTGAAAACGATGAAAGATTTCATTCAAAAACCCAAAAAGCAAATGGATTTTTTCGAATTTTGCCTCGATTTTATTTCAAATTTACGTTCCTGATAGTTCCAATAATCGGAAAACATAGTTTCATTTAATAAAGTTCTTTAAGGTCTATTATTCACATAACATAACATACTCGTAGGTTATGTTACCGCAACTTGTATTTTTGACATACTGGTAACTTACCGTCGCAGTCTGAGAACACATGATCGAAAGAATCCACAAATTCCTTCAAGTTAAAGCTAGTTTCCAATAGATTCACTGGCTCCATTTTAATTTAATATATTTTTAACACTTATTAAATAAAAATACACGTGCGTTCATTAACTAGCTTGTGTGAATACTGCGCTCGAGTCGCGATCGTAAACGCGGGCAAGGTTGCCCTCGTTTGCGTGACCGTATGACGCAATTTGATAGTACTGTGTGGAGTGTGTAGATTTTTTCATATTATATATGTGTTGACGGTTCATGGAAATTGCTATGAATATGCTATTGCTATTTTATCAATAGCCATGGTGTGAATGGTATTGCGTTGTTTCAGGAAATTCATTAAAATATTTTTTTTTATTTAGAATATAATCATATTTTTTACGCAAATTTCAGTTTAAACCTTTAAAGCCGGGTCCCACGGCCCGTTTTCTCACAGATCAGACCGCGCCGGGCCGGACCGACGGGCCGTAGGAACCGATGCATCCGATGAAGCCTGTGGTGGCCTCTTGTCGTTCGTCCGATCCATCGGGAGTCGGTAAGTTCAAAGTTGCGGCGCGGCGCGGCGCGTCGGCGCCCGTCGCGGCCTGTACGGGCGCGTCTGCGTTGCTTGTTAATCGTTTATTTCGCCTGCGGCGGCGCAAGCGCGTACGCGCACATGATGGAGTGGAGAATGTCAGACAACAGACCGCACCAGGCGGGCACGGGCCGTGGGAATGCTCAAAACGTGCCGCGACGTGCCTACACGGGCGGAGCAACGCCTGGCGCGGCCCGTCGCCCGGCGCACCGTGGGACCCCACCGTAACGCGTCGCCTGTATAACCAAGTGATGCGAGTTCAAATCCGGGACTCGCACCTCTGATATTTTCATGTGCGATTCATTTCTATCATGATTACCACTTGTCTTACGGTGAAGGAAAACATCGTGAGGAAACCTGCATGTCTGAGAAAAACTTAGCAAGTATTCGTAAGACATGTGAAGTCCGCCAACACGCACTAGGCCAGCACGGTGGACTATCCCCTCGTACTGAGGAAGGCCTGTGCCCAGCAGTGGGACGTTAAAAAGGGCTGATGACAAATATACTAAAGTGAAAGCACACCGTAAAAAAAATAGTTTCAATGAACTATGTACATACTCGTATATAAAGTAAAAATTTTATACACATAAATATACTGTAACAGTAAAATTCATAATAAGTCTACAAAAATAAGATATTTTCTGACCTCTAATCATTTTTTGCACCTAACCCGCATATCTATCATCGTCGCGAGCCGTGACACGTGAGTGAAAAAATGTGGTTTAGGAGCTTTTACCTTGTGTATTTTACTTCTAATGTGGGTTCAACTTACTTTCTGTTGTTAAAAATGAGTGGTTTCAAATTTACTCGTACGAATTTATTACTGAGCTTACAATTTAAAAAATAAACTCTTTTGCAAAAAAAAAACGGACACTTAAGCAAAGAACTAGTTAATATTAGTTTGTTTGACAATTTTAGGTATTGTTATCCTCAGAATTTTATAAATTAATTAGGAAGGAATAGTTTTTGTGATGATTTATATTTGATAATAAAGGTAGTTGCACACACCGACCTTAGGTGGTGGGGAAAAGTGTCAGCATTGACACTCGGACTCCAACCACCGCAGAGAGCGGACGTGTGTGTGACATTGTGAAGTAGTACTGTTTCATTTCATAACCTATATACAGTGGTCTATAGTATATACATATACATATCTTATACAGTTATTAGTGTTGTGATAAACAAGTGACGGAAACGCCACAGTTTTCATCAGTTTTATCATAACATTTTGATTATATTATTGAGAAATAATGTTTAAGCTCAAAACACTATTATTGTACCTGCTCGCTAAATAAAAATGAAACGCGTTTTTGTTTTTCTTGAATACATTAAAAGCAGATAAAAGTTAAGTATTGAGTGTGACCCCCTCTTGATGAAATCACAGCTTGCATTCGTCTGGGCATGCTAGCGAGTATATCTTTTATGGTTTCTTGGGAAATACGTTCCCACTCCGCGGTAATCACATTCTTTAGCTCTCCGATGGGGGCACGGGTCTCCCTCAGTACGAGGGGGATCAGGCCTTGGTCCACCGCGCTGGCCTAGTGCGTGTTGGCGGACTTCACATGTCCTACGAAAACTTGCTAGGTTTTCTCAGACATGCAGGTTTCCTCACGATGTTTTCCTTCACCGTAAGACAAGTGGCAATCAAGATAGAAATGATTCGCACATGAAAATATCAGAGGTACTAGACCCGAATTTGAACCCGCATCACTCGGTTATACAAGCGAGTGCGTTACTGTTGGGCTAACACTGCCAACTTTTCTCACCCAAAACAATATAAACAAAAATTTTTTGCTAACCGTAATTCAGTAAGCAGCAATTAGAATGAAATTTTTTAATATAAAAATTAACAACTCTAGTACCTACCAGCAGCTTTTTAAGTGTATTGTGGTACCGTAGCGTTAAGTGTCATTTAAGACTATGCTAGTTTTGCAAACATAAAAAGTATAGTGCCAAGAGCTTTCAAAACAAGTAACCAGTTGGCAAAAGACTAGCTGTTAACATTCTGTTACATGAATGTAGCTTTTTTGAAAGGAACTGGAAAACAACTTTGTATGTACAGTAATATAGAGTACTTTAAAAGTAGAAATATATCTTTGTAAATCGTTGTAAAAATATATTTTATTTCCTAAAATGTTACTTATTTATGAAAAGTTTTCAAATTTTAGTCACTTTTTTTAAAAATTTGTATGAGTAATATGAGAATCATTCAATAAATATAAATAATCCACTTAATTTACTGAGTTAAAAAGGCAGTGGTATCCCACTAAGGTAACGTGCTCGCTTGAATAACCGAGTAATGCGAGTTCAAATCCGGGTACGAATCATTTATAACCTGATTACGACTTATCTTACGATGAAGGAAAAACGTCGTGAGAAATCCTGCATGTATGACAGAACCTAGCAAGTTTTCGAAAGACTTGACACGAAGTCCTGATGCTAAAAGCTAAAAAGACTGAACACATAATATTATATGCCATTTACTGAGACAATAATACTCAACATTAATCTTAAAGAAAAACACTCCATTACTGTGTAAATGAAGAAATAAAGAAAAAAAACTGCATTTTTAATACAACAGCTATAAATCTATAGCATGGAACTACACGCTTTATCGATTTACCCCGACGATGGATGTCATGGCGGCGGCCTTGGTACATTTTCTGATTAATTCAACATAGAAGTATCTATGTATAAAGCACGCCCTATACATCGGCATCACAATGTCAACAATTTAAATGAATTGACTTACACGTTATTTTGTACAGTGTCGCTTGTTTTACGAATCGTGTGAGTGTATGTGTTTTAATACTATTTAAGGTTGAAAGGATTACAATGATAGCGGTGTTTAGTACATTATGTACATAGATAGACCAAAGCCTATGAAACATATAGTCGGCCAACGGACGTGACGGCCCAAGCTACGGCACTAATGTCCCAAGCGAGTGTAAGGCAGCTCCGGCTGGCTGTCACGTCTGTTGGCCGACTATTATGTTTCATATGCTTTGGATAGACTGTAACTTGGAGTACACTATGACCTAGACTAGGGACGCGCCCGAGCGTAATCAAAATAATTCCCTAATATATAAATAATGTAATTTTATTATACCAAAGTATATTTATTATTTCACTGTTAGTTTCAAAACTCAAACTAATGATACATTTGCTTTGCAAGATATAGAAATAAAAAAGATTCTGAATATGGCTGTAATATATTTAACTTCTTATACTAATATCTTCTTAAAGTAAGATCTTAAAGTAATATTTAATAATAACTATTTTTATCTTAGTGATGGTGGTTTAAAATAAAATAAAAATGTAACCATAATTAAAAAATTTAGACTCGAAAAACCCGACTGCAAAAGAAAACAAAATTATAAAGCAATGCACTCATTTTGAAAACTTTTGATTAAATATTCCATTCAATTGAATTAAAAATACTCCATTCGATAGAATTAAAAAATATTTTAAAAATAATAATTAATATTTTTTAATATTAGTATTCTCAGTGTCATTCACACAACTAAGAGGAAATTAAAGACATTTCTCAGGCTCAAATACATCGAGCCGATGGCTCGATGGATATTAGGCTATAGAGCATGCCAAAGAAATATACATACATACATGTACATACCCATATGTATGTACATACACTCGAAAAACATTACCCTCCTTCTGGCGCAGACGAGTAAAATTACATCTGAACTTTTACCTCATTTTTTTACATTTCAATCGATCGAAACAATTAGTCTAAGACACAAAAGGTCAGCCAGTGATTGTCTTTGAAAGGGTTTAGTTTTTGTTGCCAGTAAAAAACTTTAATCAATTTTATTCGTTAATTCAAGTTCATTTAAAATGTTCCAATGGCATTGATTGTTTTATTAAGAGTTTCCTTGTTCTGGTTGTAATTAGTTATACAGTCATAAAAAAAAAAACATTTTAAATTATCATAATATTAACTAGCCAACACGCACTGGGCCAGCGCGGTGGATCCTGATCCCCCTAGTACTGAGGGAGGCCCGTGCCCAGCAGTGAGACGTTAAAAAGGGTTGAATACAATACATATTGTTAACTTAAATTTAACTTGAATAAGGACTGGTATTGACTATTTTTATTCTATTATTGATTTACTTTATTGGGAGTTGTATTGACTATCTGAGGGTGCTGTAAAATGGGTGGGATAAGGTTTTATAAGTACTATTAATTAATCGGTGAGTGACACATTTCGATTTATTACCTCGGACAGTGCATATATTATAATATAATAATTGCTGTATCAAAAGTGCTTTAAGTAGTAAGTTTGACGACTCGTTTGGCTCAGTTGGTAGTGACCCTACTTTCTGCGACAGCGGTCGCGGGTTCGAGTCCCGCTGGGGGCATTCATTTGCTAATCATGAATGTTTGTACTCCAGTCATGGGTGTTTATATTTATATATTGTATGTATTAAAAATTTATATGTGTAGTATATCAACTATCTGGTATCCGCAACACAAGCACGTTACGTAGCTTACTGCGGAACTAAATGGCGCTGTTGTAATAATATCTCAACATATTTATATTTATTTATTGCTGGAATATTTGCTGTGAAATAATTATCATAAGAATAAACGCATGCATATTATTATTTAAAGAGTAAAAACGTGTAATTGGAAGACCATCCTGTCGCATCGTTTACAATATTAACTAGCGAGTCTGGTTCGTCCATAGATACGTTTCAATGGTTAGAATAGATTTTTCTTTCCCACAGTAAAAAATTTCTTATATTAATAAGTAAGTATCTTATATTATAATCTGTACAGTAGTTTTTCCGTGACGCGTTACGAGATAGAATAAAAAAAATATATTATATTTATGCCCTTCGTCTTTATTTATTAAAAAATACCTTCTCGCTTTACTTATATATTAATATTTAAATATTTCATTTAGTATTATATAATACAAATTGTAAAAGGCATATTCGGACTCTAACAACATTGTAGCTGATTATTATTAATGCAGAAAATTCAGTGTTCTTTTGAAGATAGCAAGTTGCGAGAGTGAACTTTCGCAATTAAGTAGACGACGACGGAGACAAATTTTACTTTTCGCGATAATATTAAAGTTAAAAGACCTGGACAAGTTAAGGACTGAAGCATAAAGGTCTAGTTCAAAGTACACAGTTAAACAGAAGTTGTTAAATAAACTAAGTTTTTAAAGCATATGTTGGGTTTTATATTATAATAAGTTTAATATTTACGAAATATTTACACTTATACTATATTTTGGTAGTTTGGATTTTTCATTTATTTGGTTGATTGATCCGAATATGGGTATCTTTCACTAGTTCTTCTAAGGCCTGAAGTCTTGTTCTTTCCAAACTGGTAGTAGACAGTTAAAAATTCAATGTCATAATTTAATGCTGTATAAAATATTTTCAATTTGAATTCAATTTGGATTGGATTCCGAGTTTAAGTTTCAGGTTTGTCAATTGCCTATAGTCAATATAAAAATAAATTTGAATGCTATTAGTTATTTATGCCTTACGCAAGCGTGAGTGAATCCTTATATTTTAGAAAATTCCTAGCCTAATTATTTTGTCTAACAAAACAGCAAAAATAAATGTGTTAAATAGTATGTCCTTTTAAAACTGGTATTACCATGGCTTATAACTTATAAAATCGTAATACGTAATAACCTGTAAACCATACCTAATAATATATAACGTTAATTTATATTAATGCATATAAATAAGGTCCCAACACAAGATCATTTCAGTTTCACGTGTAAAATTTCTGTTGAAAATTCTGAATTTTCTTCAAAAATGTAAAGAAAATCTCACAAGCAAGTTAGATCTATAAAACGACGCTTTTGGTAACGTAAGTTTGTCCAAAAATAAATTAGATAAATATAAAAAAAAAACTATAATTTATAAAAGATGTATAAAGTAAAACGAATTAATATTAAAAGAGAAAAAATAGACACAAAGATATCTGTGAGATTTTATACAATTTATAAGTGTAAAGCAAATTATACATTAAATATTAACTTTAATAATATTATAGCTATCTAGAAGGTCCCGAAAGCTGAATAAATCATTATTGTAATACTCGGGTATTCATGACTTAAATGTATTTCAGTTCTTGTGTAAATGAAATTAGAGTTTAAAATAGAACTGATGATTTACTATATACTGAAATATCAAGAAAAACCACAGTACCTGTACTTGAATAAAACGTTATAATTTATTATATTATTACGGCACAGTCTAAATGGACTTTTTACTTTCGAAGATTTTAGTTTTAAGAAATAATTTACGAATTGTAAATGAAACATAAATGTTCTTCGAGGGTCACATGTTCTATTCCCGTTTTGTGTATCTTTTCTTTTTTCAACGCGGACGTTGTGATCATAAACTTACTCGTACGTACGTAACGTACTTTCCCGTCATTTGGGTTATTAATCACAATTTTTAATCTAGCAATATGTACTCTACAAGGCAAATAACAAAGAAAAACATACTTCATGAAATATTTACGGTGTTAAAAATTAAAAGCTATGCTTACTCGATTTATTTTTCAGACAGCAGCTGCCAAAAGAAAAAGTATGATGTGGCTTAAATTTTTATAAGTTCTAGTTTCGCGATTCTTCGCAAAAGTTCATCCTTTATTCACCGCAAGCTTGAATCTTGAGAAGAAATAAAATAACCACATCGAGGTACAAGTGAGATCAATTGGCTTATTAGCATAATGTAACTTTCTTACACTTTATTTGAATAAAACACAGAAATAATTTCGTTGCGATTGAAAAGCTTTTCATTGGAAAAAAATATCAAAACAAATTTGAAAAATATATTAATTTTCTTCATGAAATAACGTTTATTCTTACGAAAGGTTCAGTTAAATTTTACAAAACGCTACAGTAATATATTCACTTTCATTTTTATAAATTACAATTCTTTTACAGTTACTATTTTTAAATTTTTCAGGACGAAGGGGAGCAGATGTTCTAATAAATCGATGATCCTACGATGATAGGTTTTTGACACGCTTTAGAAGTATTTCAATCAAATAAAAAGTTTTAGTAATTCACAATTACAGACATCGGACTAGAAAATTGAAGCTCTCCAAAGGACACTTCCTTTTCCGCCTCTACCGAAAAATCCATGGTAGCATGACTAGATCTCCTAAGATACATTCAAAATTCTTTAAATAAGCATTTTATCTATTTAAAGTATCTATATAAAAGGTACCAAATTATATACCAAATTTTTATATTTAGTTTTTATAAATTACCGGACAATATAAACCCTTTTGCAAAAAAAACGGGCACTTAAGCAAAGAACTATTTTATAGTGACTATTAGTTTGTTTGACAATTTTAGGTATTGTTATCCTCAGAATTTTATAAATTAATTAGGAAGGAATAGTTTTCATCAGTTTTATCATAACATTTTGATTAAATTATTGAGAAATAATGCTTAAGCTCAAAACACTATTATTGTACCTGCTCGCCAAATAAAAATGAAATGCGTTAATTTCTTTGTTTTCCTTGAATACATTAAAATCAGATAAAAGTTTAGTATTGAGCGTGACCCCCTCTTCCTGAAATCACAGCTTGCATTCGTCTGGGCATGCTAGCGAGTATATCTTTTATGGTTTCTTTGGGAATACATTCCCAATCCGCGGTAATCACATTCTTTAGCTCTCTGATGGTCTGCGGAGCCGGCTGCACTGATCTCACTCGTCGCTTCAGAACGTCCCAACATGCTCTATGGGATTGAGGTCCGGACTTCTAGCTGGCCAGTCCAAACGACGAATTCCGACTTCTAGCATATACGCTTCCACATCGCCAGACCGGTGGGCGCGAGCGTTGTCGTCCATAAAAATGAGTTTTCGCCAAGAGCGGTTAAAGCAGGTTGTGCATAAGGAATAAGAACTTCCGCTATGTATCGGTGTCCAGTCAGTGTACCGTTTTCGATGAAGACTAACTCCGTACGATCCATAGAATTTATTCCTGCCCAAAACATAACAGAGCCCCCTCCATAAGGTGTGATTTCTTCAAAACATGCTTCTGCAAAGCGTTCTCCTCGTCTACGTAGCACTCGCCGACGTCGGTCTTCACCATGCAGAGATATCCTGGCTTCATCGGAGAACAATACCTTATCCCAGTCTTCATGAGTCTATGACACACAATTTCGAGCGAAGCTAAGCCTGGCAACTCGATGTCCACGGAGTAATTTAGGGCCGCGTGCCGGGCGATGACTGTGTATATTAACAGCGAGAAGCCTCCTTCTGACCATCCATAGACTAATTTGCACATTTCTTACTTCTTCGAGGCTGTTCTTGAGGTCCACATAAGAAGATTTGCGATTTCTCAACGCTTGACTGACTAGAAAATGATCATCTCGTGGTTCGGTACATGTCTTTCTGCCAGAACCAGGCCTTCTCTTGACGGAACCGGTCTCGTGATAGCGCTGCCAGGTCCTTTGAACTGTCGACCGACTCAAATTTAGCCTTTGAGCCACGAAGCATTGACTGCAACCTTCTTCAAGCAGCGCAATAATTTTGCTCGCTTTTATCACTTTATCTACAATTTTCGAGATTGCTAAACAGCAATAACAATACTTATAAATGTCAAGGACATCTGATAATTTAATAAAAATTGACAAAAAGTTAATTAGAGTCGATATTAACTATAGGGAATTCGCGCCACAAAATGTAGTTAAAAGTTGTTTTCTTTGAAAACCAGGCTCAGTCAAAAATTTGAATTTGGAATGTTCTTTTATAAACATTATGGCACTTTTATAACTGGCCAGTAACTTGTTAAAATGATTAAAACCTTTTTGGTTTTTATTTTTTTCAGCCAGGACGAAAATCGATACGGCCCGTTTTTTTTGCAAATGAGTTTATTTTAACTGTTATATTATATTACTCAGAAATAAGATATTTTCTAAATTTTCAAAAAACTATTCAATGAACAGATTCGACTAATTTAGAATGTTACTATAAATATTCAATAATTTTCGACTAATTTACAATTTTACTATATATAAATAGATCGGTTACCAGTACAACTTTAAGCTATCGTTTCTTATCTTCTCCAGTTCATGTCTATTTCGTCAAACCCAAACCTTTTTGCCATGAATTTTAATGTCATTAACGTAGATTAGGTAACAAAAGGCCTGAGATAAATACATCTATCGTAACAGAAATGCGTAGTTTGCTAAAACGTGATCTAATTACTAAGTTGGCAACGTGAGCCATCAAACTTGTGGTGGAAATTGGCTCGTGCCTCGTGTTACTATGCGTAATTATTATCATGTTTTTTATAATCATAAATAAAATTGAAGTGTCTGTTTTTAATTTAAATTAATAGCTTTTCACTAAATGCATATGAAAGTATTTACAGTACTTACATCAAGAAATCAATTGTTAAATTTTTTGTCTGTTTGTCTGTCTATTTGTTCCGGCTTATCTCTGAAACGGCTGGACTGATTTTGACGGGACTTTTACTAACGGATAGCTAATATTATTAGGTGTAACTTAGGCTACTTTTATGTTATATTGGAAAAATTATAAAAATAGTTTAATTTACTTTAACTTAAGCCCAGCGAAGCGGGCCGCGTTTGCAACATAGGATAGCTTAAAATGTTCCAGTAACAGAAAGAAACTACTTTCAAATTTCATGTTTATTCGCTACGTATTACTTGCGAGTTTATTTGCTTATTTATTATTTCTATTTAATAATAATAATGTCCTCCCAACCTAGTTTGGCTAGAGACTAGTGCAAAAGTGTACGAGAAGATACAAGTGCACTCTCACTGACAGGAATGTCACTCTAATATTCCGGTAGGAAGTATACTCGACCCGTGAGAGTTAAGGCGTAGGACCGTTGGCTTAACGTGTATTATGTTATGAGGCAGAGGAAGAAACAATGCTAACTTCTTAACTGAAGCTTTTAAACAGAAAGACTCAATATCTAAATTTGGCCTGATTCGAGACTCGAACCCAGGGTCTCCGGATATGTAGCCATACATAGTAGCCATTACACCACCGAAGTAAGTAGTATTTCTATTTATTAGTGTGTATTATACACGAGTCTCGCTTTTGTTTGTAGATCATGAAACTTGAGCTGTATCTTGGATCTATCTAATCAATCAAAGTACTGTTATTAATGCCATATGCTGTACATTGTAGGTACTTGTATATAAAATAATTTATTAAATTGAGTAAGAATTCAAAATCTCAATTTACAGTATTGTTTATATATAACTACGACACACACTTTGACCTCCTTAATCCGGGCCTGTCGCAAAATCCGTTCTTATTAGACGTACTATAAACTAACACCCCGTCAAATTTCATCTTTAAACGTCAAGCGGTTTTCGATATGATATGATAAGTGAATGACTTTTCATTGTCATAAACGAGTATTAAGACTAGCTGTATCATTAATCTCTAGTAAATAACGGTACTTACAATATAGATTTTTATTTATAAATAGTTAATTAAATTTAATGGATAGAATATTATCGTAAAAGCATTGGCTCTGAAGTAAATATAATTACTTAATAAAAGAAATATTCTCTCTATCAACTCCGCAAAGACGGAATGAAAAACATCAAGATGAAAAGAAAATACATTACCGTTTCTATACCTTATTATTAAAACTATTATATTTCAATAGAAAACTACTGTAGTGAAGTCAGTACAAGATATGCTTAGTTGCCGAAAGTCATGTGTTTGATTTCCGTTTGAAGTATTTTTTTTTGTAAAACTCCCTTTATTCATGATAACATGTAACGTATATTATTTCTTATCAAACAAAATGCCTCCGAGCAATTTAAAGGGTGAAATACATTATCAGGTAAAGTTGTTTTCAAATTAATTACCCTTGTATTTACACAATAACCCTTTGTTATGGTTTATGCTATCCATTGTCAGCGTATCGATTACATGCTAATGGATGAAACATAATCGATCACTTGAGGCACTCGAGCTGCGTATAATAATACAAGCGGTAGGTTTTAAGGAAGCTCTTATATTACTTAATTTTTTAATGTACATGCACTTTCATTCGACTTTTTTGGGAACCAGAAATTTGGTACACATGAAGGCTATTTCCTAGCACCTTAGAACATAACCGAGCGAAGGAAAGTTACACAATATATTATAATATATACATACTAACAATCTTTGCGGCTTCGCCCGCGCCTGAGGGTTTAAAATTTAGGGTTTCAAGAATTTTTGATGCCAAATCATAAAAAAGTAAAAATTAATATATTATAAAATTAAAATAAAAATTAGTATAAAAATAAAAAAATAAAAACTGTAGAGACCCTTATCACAGGGGCGACCTATTCTCAGATATAGCAAATATACACAAAAAAATCCATGAAAATCGGGCAAGCCGTTTCGGAGGGGTTCGAAAACAAACACTGTGACATGAGATTTTTATATATTAGATTAACCAGTATGACTACTTATGTCTGCGTAAAGGACCATGTAAAACTGTTTCTGGGTTTGATTTGCTAATAATGTACTATAATACTTGTAATTGCGTCTATGATATAACAATAGGTATCATAAAAATGTAATTGAATAGAAAAAACGGAAATATAAAATTATATCGTGCCATCAAGCTCTTTTGACTAGGTTATCAAATTGTTTTTCATAAAAAGAAGTTTATTCATTTGTAAAAGGAGACGTTGGGGCTTTTATAAAAACTAATAATTTGTCTTTTACAAAGTTGACCTTTTATGCCATTACGTTCTGTTGAAAATAAATAAAATTAAAGTCTGGTACTATGTGGATTTTTAATTTATTTCACATTCCTTGTAGTTCATAATAATTCCTTTTGAACTATCATCGGAAATACAGAATAATGCAAAGTTTAAGTCTATATAACCTATTAGATAAGCAAAGTAAAAGCTAATCAGAGCTTTTTTCGAATTTTAAGTTTTCCAAATTTTCTCGAAAAAGGTGTACCTATGTCTCTATGGAGACAAACACCGTTATATAAGTTACGTTATATTATGTGTATATATAAGGGTGTCATTTCATTACATCCGTTTTCCCTCAACCCTTCCTACCCCCTCGATATATATCTTATACTCTACTTTTGGACTACGTTTAAAATAGCAAACTCGATCAAGTTCACTGCCTCTACTTAACCTATCTATACTAATGTATTATAAATGTGGTTGTAAATTATCTGTCTCTTAGTTTTCACGTTTGAATCACTGATTAGATAACTGGACAAGGATAGAAATATCATGATGAAGGCAGACATAGGCTACCTTTCATCCTTGTCTATCTCGTTATGCCAGAAAGCAAGGGCAAACTTTATACATAATAAAATTCTAACTGAATGGAATTTGTATGATATTTGTTGGACATTCCTACTGAAATAAATAAATAAATATGTTGGGACATTATTACAACAGCACCATCTAGTTCCGTGTTAAGCTACGGCTTGTGTTAGTAGTTGATACACTACACATATAAATTTTAAATACATACATATTATAAATATAAACACCCATGACTGAAGTACAACCATTCGTGCTCAACAAATGACTCCCAGCGGGACTCGAACCCGCGACCGCTGGCGCAGAAAGTAGGGTCACTACCAACTGAGCCAAACGAGTCGTCCGAAATGGTGATTATTATCATTACAGAGACCAGATCTATAGTCTGTCTGTGACTCCATCACGAGAAAACCACTGAACCGATTTTGATGAACTTTGGTTTAATGATAGATGATTTTCCGGATTAAAATATAAGATAATTTTTGCAACTGGAAAATAGAAATCTTATTTCTGAGAAATCTATACAAAACATATTTAAATAAAAATAATCGAGCTTAAATTAATGGTGACCGTAAAAACTTCGTTAATTTACTTCAAATGAATATTTACACAAAATAGGGTTTCAATCAATTCGCCCCTTACAAAGTAAATATTTACACTAATCAATGACAAAAAGTTACTTGTACGTGTTTCAAATAAACCACAACAGTTAAATTCAGTAACTTTAAACCCAATCTGTTTATTTATGTACACTGTACAGCTTTTTATAAATGGGGTAGAATTAAAAATTAAATTAAAAAGTTAAAATGCCTTCGACATACAAAATTATCTCGTAAAAAGTAAAAATGTAATACAGAATTACAAAATTGTTGACTCTTAATTATTGTGTCGTGGCCTCATTTTAAGCTGCCTATTTCATTAAATTCGTGGCACAATCTGTATTGTTAATTTTTACTGCCTCGGTGGTTTAGTGGCTATGAGTCCGGAGTTCGAAACCCTGTCGGGCCAAGTTTGCTTATTATTTGTCTTTCTATATATATTTTTTTAAGTAAAAGACGTAAACATATGTCAGCGCAGTATATTTTTAGAAGGATGATCGTAGCTTCTTCTTTACCGTTTGAATGCTTACATATTATTATTTTTTACATACTATTAATATTAATTTGTGTGATTTACAATATAATGGGTATAATGTTGATAACAAACATCTCGAGGATATTTTCATATCTAAGAAAATCAGTTTTTAAATAAAAGAAAGTGAGTTTTTAAATAACGTTTAAAAAGCGCCAGCGCCTTGTACTGACTGATCCTCATACTGTAGGAAGGCAGCGTCCCAGCAATTAGACATACCTACTACATACAATTTTACGAATACATACATACATAAATACAATTTTATTTTTAATTAAATAATATTAAATTAAATAATTAATAAAAAAAATAAACTGTGTCATTTAGTACTTACTCAACGTACAGTGCCTGAACAATAATAGAAATTACAGAACAAAGGGAGAAGGCGCAATTGAATTAACTCATTCAACAGTCTTCAAGCGGTTAGACTGTGTTGGGGTTTCGTGAAATATTAAATAGAAAACATAGAAAGTCTTTTGCAAAAGTACATAAAATAAACGACGATACCTTTAGCTCAGTTTGTAATGACCCTAATTGCAGTGCCAGAGATCCCGGGTTCGAGCCCTGCTGGGGATTAGATATTTGTGACTAGCGCGAATATATTTTGTACTACAGTCATTGGTGTTTATGTTTATAATATGTATGCATTTAAAGTTAGCTGCCTCGGTAGTATAGTGGCTAGCATGTACGGTCATACATCGAGAGTTTAGTCCTAGGTTCAAGTCCCGGGTCGGGCCAAGCTTAATTATTGAGTCTTTCTGTTCAGTAAGTCTCAGTAATTGCCCGGAGTTGGGATGTTGGCGGTGTGTCACCCCCGTGCCTAGGAGAGCACGTAAAGCCGTCGGTCTGCGCCTTAGCTCTGACTGGTCGTGTCGAGCAGTCGTCCCACCGGTGTATGAGAGTGATAGGAACAGAGAGTGCACTTGTGTCTGCGCGTACACTTCGCAATCGGTCGTAGAAAATTATTATTTAAAGTTATATATTATGTGGAGTGTATCAAATATATAGTATCCATAACACAGACCTGCTTACAATGGAACTAGTATAAATGGCGGCAGCGCTGTGTATAAATGTCCCAGCGTATTTAATTTACCATTATTTAATTATATTATGGTTTAAGTAAGTTAATACGGTTTCGTAATAATGTCAAAGAGACATTGCACGGTCGCGAAATCGTTTACAAGCTGTTTATATGAGAAAAGCACGTTATACGATAAATTTTCTATAATAGATAAGTAACTCAAAATTATGAAACACAGCTCTGAGATAATATTTATTTAATAGCAAAAGAAAATATTTTATTAAACCGCGTTTAAAACTAGCGTCTTAAGATCAGCATCTAGCTTCTGTAGCAAAGAGTCTGTTGGCACATATTCTTAATGGCCATTATTACGTCATAAATATAATAACGTATTACTTTAACCCGCAGCAGTTACAAAAAAGAAACTGATTTTTACATATCTTCATCATTCCACTCCTAGGCAAAGGCCACTTCTATATATTAATGTAAAAAAAAACCTTAAAATTAACCAATTATTGCAAGCTTTTTATGCCTATTTAGCCCTTACTCGCTTATTAAAAATCAACTTCGTTAATCAGAATTTCCGAAAACGTCACGACCTAAATTAACATTGGGGAAAGTCGTCAATGCGAAAATTGTTTTCGCATCACACACACGCACATAGGTTTGAATTAAGGTAAGCTCTCCACTAGCATATAGCTCTTACTATATTGCGTCGCATAAATTTTAACTTTCTGAGTTTAAGAAAGTTAGTTTAAATTAGCAAAATAATCTTAAATAGATACCTATTTGATTAATTAAAATATAAAATAATTGTATTTTGTATTTTTAGTTTAGGTTTTAGTTTTGTATAGTTTTGAAATCGGTTTTTGTTTTTTGTTTGTTAAAAATCCATACTAATATTATAAATCCATACTTAATATTATAAATGCGAAAGTAACTCTGTCTGTCTGTCTGTCTGTCTGTCTGTCTGTCTGTCTGTTACCTTTTCACGCCTAAACCACCCAACCGATTTTGCTGAAATTTGGTATGTAGATAGTTTGCATTCATGAGAAGGAAATAGGCATATTATTTTTTGGAAATTCAACCCCTAAAAAGGTTAAAAGGGGTGGCAAAGTTTGTATGAGAAAAATATTTTTATTGCACATTTTTGCATGAAACTTTGAATTAATGCTTTTTAGTACAAATGATGAAACACGTATTTCAGGGTTTTTCGAAATTCAACCCCATTGGGGGTTAAAGGGGGTGGCTAAGTTTGTATGGGAAATTTAATTCTATTGAAATATTTTGCGTGAAACTGAAATAATGCTCTGCAATACAAATTATGAGATACATATCTAAGCGTTTTTTGAAAATCAACCCCTATGGGGGTTAACGGGGGTGGCACAATTTGCGTAGGAGAAATATTTAACAGTAATTTTTACCATAAGTCCATAACAATGAACCACGTACATCAGTTTATCATTAACGAAAAACACACAAAGAAATTATGATACACATAGTAGCAAAATTGGTTAAAAATAGGAAATAAGTTTTAGAAAGCGCAGCAGTGGCGGCACGGCAGGATGCTACACAGTATTTTCAGAAAAGAGGGCCAGAACTTGGAATCAGTCCTTGGTACATTATAAGTAACAGTATATAAGCAAAAATGTTTATTTTATTCACTCTTAGCGCGAGCGAAGCCGCGGGCACCGCTAGTCATTTATATATCTATAAAATTAGTATTGTTACTTTGAAAAAAAATCATTAATTACACAATATATTAAAAATACTGTACCTCTTTATTTATGGGTTTAACATATTGCTTTAAATGGTCCAAAGTTCGTATAAGCTGTTCAACTTTAGAATATATTGTGTTTGAAATGAATTAGCAGGTAAAAGTTCAACATCTAGAGTTCACATTTTATACACCAATTATATATAACAAGACTTTTTTTACGCTCTAACTGCAAAAACTACTTAACGGATAGATATGGAACTTATTTCATGTGATTCGGTCTTTAGGACGCGAGCGGAGCCATGTGAATTGCTAGTATTCTCTATATCGATTCAGTTACGTAGTGTATCTCTGAAATCTTTGTTTCTTTTATGGCAGTTGAAGCATTTTATATTATAGAAGGTGGTAGGGTGTAAAATAAAAATAAAAACATTTTTAAAACAATACTGTATAATGTATATTACTGTTCTCACATACATTTAGTAAAGTCGTCCTCATACCAGTATAAGGCACAATCTTGAGAAAGGTCGTAAAAATGTTATTCCTTCATGAAGTGGTGTCTACCTGAACCTTTTTACGATAATGGAAATTACCGCCACATATTCTGAGGAAATTTTGGAATGTTTGCGATGAAAATACGTAATCGGCTTAATTGGAGCAAACATTGTAATTTTAAGGGAGGCAATTAATTTACTTTTTAACTTAGGCTATTTGCGCTTAATTTTAGCTGAACCCTACTTATACGTGGTTATTGTTTTTAACTGTTTTCTTTTTTGGTATATAGGTTTTTGTTCGGTAGGATCTAAAAGCTCGTTCTTGAAGCTTAAAGCTGTGCTTATTACAAATTTTGGATAAGGTAGTTATACACTTTTTTTAGAGTATTTCATCAATAAATGACACTATATAATTATTACATGTAATTAATCTGTACTTAGATTTTTTAGAAAATTTCATTGAAATAGTCGTTATATTTCAATACAAAAGCTGAATCTAACAGTCAAAACTAATAAAAAATTAATATTAAATAAGATAAAAGTAGTACTTTATAAGATTTTTTGTCTGAAGACTAGCGACATGTTCACTATATAGATTTTGATGAAGTTTGGTATGGTGATAGATGATTATGCGGATCTTATAATTCTAATTATATAGAATAATTTTCACTTCGAAAAAATATCTCATTTCTGAAAAATCTGTACTATTTGCTTAAACGCTATCGCTAGTGACACTATAAAATATAAAGTAGTTGATAACATTTTTGTATTAAACATTATTAATTAAAATATAGTTGATAACATTTTGTTGTCAGATCGTTACAATTTTCAATGAACATGAGTAAAGCGTTAAGTTAAAACATTTTCTTAATGTTGTAATATCACACGGTGGTGCGTGCGCTAATGAATTCCAGTAGCTTTCTACCAATCAAACTTTTCTCATTTACCGTGACGTATTTCATCATGCCAAGTTTTGTTGACGGGTCGCAGGTTTCTCTTATATATAAGATTGATTAGCAAAATGTTGGTTAATGTGCTTAATAAATAGGATGAATATATTTTTTGGCAATAGGATTTTTGGTATTTTTTGGATTAGGTATGGGGTTAATTACGTATCTATCACACGCAAATCCATACTAATATTATAAATGCGAAAGTAACTCTGTCTTTCTGTCAGTCTGTCTGTCTGTCTGTTACCTTTTCACGCCTAAACCACCCAACTGTGGTTTTGCTTTTGAGATTTTGCTGAAATTTGGTATGTAGATAGTTTGCATTCATGAGAAGAACATAGGCATATTATTTTTTGGAAATTCAACCCCTAAAAGGGTTAAATGGGGTGGCAAAGTTTGTATGAGAAAAATATTTTTATTGCACATTTTTGCATGAAACTTTGAATTAATGCTTTTTAGTACAAATGATGAAACACGTATTTCAGGGTTTTTCGAAATTCACCCCCATTGGAGGTTAAAGGGGGTGGCTAAGTTTGTATGGGAAATTTAATTCTATTGAAATATTTTGCGTGACACTGGAATAATGCTCTGCAATACAAATTATGAGATACATATCTAAGCGTTTTTTGAAAATCAACCCCTATTAGGGTTAACGGGGGTGGCACAATTTGCGTAGGAAAAATATTTAACAGTAATTTTTACCATAAGTCCATAACAATGAACCACGTACATCAGTTAGTCAGAAAAACACACAAAGAAATTATGATACACATAGTAGCAAAATTGGTTAAAAATAGGAAATAAGTTTTAGAAAGCGCAGCAGTGGCGGCACGGCAGGATGCTACACAGTAGTTTTCAGAAAAGAGGGCCAAAACTTTAAATGGGGAATCAGTCCTTAGTACATTATAAGTAACAGTATATAAGCAAAAATGTTTATTTTATTCACTCTTAGCGCGAGCGAAGCCGCGGGCACCGCTAGTATTGAAATATACGCGTCTTGTGTCGTAATATATAGCTTAAGAGCTAGCAACGTTTTCGAGAGAGCATTTCAGTAAGGACAGTGTTTGCGCAGACCTTCAAGCGATCATTAAACGCACTAACATCATATAAATATTCAGCCATACTAAAATATTTTGGAAAAAAAATTGCCTTAGAAGTTAGGGATACAATGGAGACGAATTAAAGACTCCTTGCTTGTTTCTTGGTTTTATAAATTACAATAATTTAGCGAAACTTAAATTACACATACATTTCTATGCGCCTAACATATTAAGAGTAGCAATTACTGGATTAAAATGATTGCCTTTTGAAATTGAGCCTTAACAAAAAATATACTTAAAATAAGCGTCTGGCACAATTTAAACAACAATGGAACTGTCTGGCAACAATAGATTCATGTTGCAAAAAGTTCAATTAACATAATAGAAACAAACGGAACCTTCTTAAAATTCTTTGAAAAATTGATATTTTACCTATCCAAATAAGATGCACACTAATGAACGCAACCATTACCGCCAGCCAGACAGTCCGTATTATATCCGAGAGAGTGGGAGAGATAGCATATCTTAAAATTGGCCTTACTGAAATGCTTGTTTTCCCGACGTTGCTGGCTCTCGTACGAATATGTAAAGTAGACATTTTTAGTACCTGTTGATATTTGATGCTTGATTTGTAAATTACATGTTTAAAAAGAGCAACTGTTGAGTTTCTCGTCGGCTATTCAGAACAGCTGTTTTTAGAGACGGTGGTAGCTTCCTCACAGACTTACGTACTGTTATTAAATTAAAATTTAATATTTTAATGATGATAAAACTGACTATTCAATAGCATAGCTGTATAAAACTATTTAAATAAAGTATATTTCTTTTTGATTGTTAAGTAATATTTGATAAAATTCATGTACACAAAAATCTAGGTACATGAAAAGTTACTTAACGTTTCTAAAATATAAGGAAAACGTTTACATTTTATACACTTCAAATATAATACGTAAAATTACCTTCATGTGAAGTGCCTTTCGCTAAGAATTGGGTCCAGTATTTATTCCCTTCGATGACAAGTGCGAACGTAAAAGCCAACCCTTTCTGTCACAAAAAAGGCAAAGGATCGTATATAAAGGAAATTATATTGAATTTGTACGCCTACTTTTATGATTGACAAATGTTATAATACAGCGATAAAACGTTTTCTCGTGCCACTCACATTATATGTGCTTTCGATAAAATTTAAGGATTCAGAAAGGTTATAGCTTCGAATTATTTATTTCTAGTTATATACTAGCTTTTGTCAGCGGTTTTTAGCGCAAACCATATCTTTTCAGTAATCTTAGGAACTTGTTGCAATAAAGTAATATTAATAAAGCCTTTATCATAATACTTTGTTAGATTTACGCAGATATTTCAAATCGATATAAACGTATAAATAAAATTAGTGTCTTTTTTTAATTTCAAATTAACAGCTTTTCACTAAATGCATATCAACGGTACTTACATCAAAAAATCATTTTGTAATTTTTTTTGTCTGTCTGTCGGTTTGTTCCGGCTAATCTCTGAAACGGCTTGACCGATTCTGACGGGACTTTCACTCCCAGATAGCTTATGTTTTAAGGACTTAGACTACTTCTAACTTATTACATAATTATAAAACCCGTTTAATTTATTTTAACTTACGCGAGCGAAGCGGGGCTTGCTAATTTTAAAATAAAAAATGCTATCATAGTCACTATTGTATGAAGCATTCGAAGTATCTGGAACAAACCTTTATGTATAAGGAACTAGCAATTCCCGCGACTCTGCCCGCGTTCTTATCACTATTATAACAGGGATTGTAGAAGGATGAAAATTTGGGTTATAAGTGTTTTTGATGCAAAATCATAAAAAGTAAAAAATAAAAATTTTGTCTGAATAAAAAATATCTGGAAAGAGCCACCCTTATCACTTAGGGGAATAAAAAATAGCCTGCGACCTTTTAAAACATCATATAGCCTATGTTACTCAGTAAAGATGTAGTTTTCTAATGGTAAAATAATTTTTAAAATCGGTCCAGTAGTTTTTGAGTTTATTCGTTACATACAAAAATACAAATCTTTCCTCTTTCTAATATTAGTATAGATGTATAACACGGGTTTGGTCCTTATTACTACGTCAAATAATTCTTTGTAAATTTAAGCTTCTTCAGCCTGAATAACTTAATAATTTAAAATAAATACAGTCTGAATTTTAATAAGATTATTTATCAATACGCTTACATTTGTAATAAGCTTATTGGACCTGGAGTCGAACGAATGCAAAGGATTTAACCGAATATTTGATTCAACTGTATATTTGTTTGAATGAAAAATGATTGTAAACCTATTTTGCAGATTCAGATGATTTTTTCGAAATGTTTTGTAAGTTATATAACCGAAGATTTTATAATTCCATTTTATTGAATTTGTTTCATTAAAAATTCATGAAAATATGTATTTGAACTAGTTTTCTATCTACTCGTAAGTATATAATCGTCTACTCGTAAATATATAATATTGAAAATTGTACGTAACTTTTTATTGTTGACGACTCGCGGTCGCGGGTTCGAGTTTAGCTGGAGGCATTCAATTGTATGATTAGTACTTCATTTATGGTTTATATTTATAATATTAACATTATAAATAATATGTACATTAAAAGTTTACTTGTGTAGTGTATCAACTATCTGGTATCCTTAACAAAAGACTGGCTAACTTAAGCTTACAATGAAACTATGTAGTGCTGTGTGTCCAAACGTATTTTTTTATTACTTGTGTCAACCTGCTGTTCCATTTCAGTCTGCAGCTTCAATAGCATTTTGCTGCAGTATTAAGAATTTATCACTTCACTGATTTCGTCTCGTACTTTGGTAAGTAAGTAAAATTATTTAGAAGACTTGAACAAGAATAAATACAGTATAGTATACTGTCCACATCTATACTCGCCATTTTTATTAATTTAGCGAGTACAAAACATATTTAAAACAAAAGGTGATAGATATTTATATAAAATATGAAGATTATTTATACACAATTACGCCATATTTGTCTATATCCAATAGATTTCAACTATTTCTATAAGCTTTTATCGCAATCGCTTTTGTTTTAGTTATACCTATTAAGTATCAGCATATCTCACTTACGGCCCCTTCAAATAACATTATTTTATAGATAAACATACGTGGTTAGAGATAGTTCTGAGTTTGTTCAGATCCAAGTGAACTTACAAGGACCCTTAACCACGATGTAAATATGAAATTCACCTTTAATTACTCAAGTAATACTTGGTAGGTTACATCACTATTATAAATGCAAAATTTTGTTTGATAGTATGTTTATATGTACATATCTATATCTATTCTTGTCACTTCTTCGCATTAAACGGCTGGCCGGATATGGATGTAATTGAGTGAACAGATAGCTGAAAAATTGGACAAAAGTTGTATTATAAAAGGCGCAAAAGAGCCGTAAATCGACGCAAAGGTACGTACTCGTATAATTTCTTCCTGCATTTTAACTTAGTTTTCTCCCACTGTGAGCACTTTGAACTCAATAATTTAAATTAAATTAATCCATAGTCAGGTACATATAATAAAAATTTAACCGATTCAAATATGTATATATATATATATAATGTTTTTTTTTTGAAAATTCAATTGAAATAGCCAATATTATCGATACATAAGCCGAATCCATAGTTTTAAGAATAACGTCCGTTTGTCTGTGAAGGCATCACGAGAAAACCACTACACAGATTGTGATGAGACTTGGTGGGATCATCATACAGCTGATCTGCTGGTTGTCCGCGGCAACATAATATGGAATACTTTTTACGACGAGAAAAAGTCTCATCTCTGACAAATCTATACTAACTATTAAAACGTATCTAGGATAGAACCCAACTCGAGCAAGGGTGAGTCGCTACTATAAAATTAAATATACCAATTAATATCACTACATATTATATAACAAAGTCCTTCGTCGCGTCTGTCTGTTTGTCTGTCTGTTCGCAATAAACTAAAAACTACTGCACCGATTTTCATGCGGTTTTCACCAATGTATAGAGTGGTTCTCGAGAAAGGTTTCATTAATAATATGTTTCGTTTTTGTAAACATTTACTAGCGGAACCCGCGGCTGCGCTCGCGTTAAATCGCTTGTATTATTATAAAACAGCCACCACCAATTTAACGGCACTAAATCCAGATTTTCTTTCTTTAATTATTTCGGGTGCCAGAACTCAGTGGAGTTAATAGCACTATTTATCCCGTCTTCGTAGTAGTAAAGTAGCTTTTGCTTACCGCAGAGTCAATTAGCTAGATTTAGTACTTGCTTATAGAGCTTCCTAATGTCTGAACCTAATTTCGAGCTGTGATCGAGGAGTAATCAACATTGTGATGAGATTTATCAGGTAATATAGGTACCATAGACAACGATTATTGATAGATTTAATGAATAAAGAAAAAATAATATTATATCCGAAGTTTTCAGTTTTTTAACAGTTTTACGTTTTTTAATTACGAGAGCTATTGTATAATATTAAAAGTGTTAGTATATTTATATCTTACACACGCTCTATAGCCTAGACTTGAGAGGTCTCGTTAAATATGCCTTAAGTATATCAGAATTAAAAAAAAAGATAATTTAATGCCTTTATAATATTATCTCTTCAATTATTGTTTTATTAAAATACGAATACCAAATCGATATTAACGAAAAACGAAACAAAGGCATATAAAAAACTTATATTTACTTAACTTATATACTTATATTCACGTTAATTGCAATGAAAAATGCTAAAAACATCGAATAATAAAATAAATTACAAAAATAAAATAAAACCGACTGTGTCAAAAAAATTATATTTGATAAATAAGATGAAAACGACTTAAACGAACACTGTTTAATGCAGTCCGAGACATACTGCCTATGCATATACAAAACATGTGGATGTATAATGTTGTGCAATGTGCATGCATCCAACTGAAAAATCTATACATAGATAATATAATATAATTCTAAATGAGTCAAATCTGTACGTTAAATATTTGTTCGAATTCTTATTGAAATGGCTATTAGTGGCGATGATTATTTCAATTTCAATAAGAATTTGGCGCGAGCGAAGTTACGGGTTCCGCTTCTAAATGTAAACAAAAACTTGACAAATTATAAACTAAAACCTTCCTCGAGAACCACTCTATCCATTGGTGAAATAGCATAAAAATCGGTTTAGTAGTTTTTGAGTTTATCGCGAAAAGACAGACAGACAAACAGACTTTGTTTTATAATATGTAGTAATTATCTATCGATATTTGATCTAATGTCCGAATTTATATTAGAACTTTTGTATGTCGGTGACCGCACCACAAAAAAGTACTGGACATTCTGGATTTTCATGAAAATGTATGAACCATGGAGATTAGAAACCAGGAGAACCAAGGCCCTACAATGTAGTGTCTCAGAAATATTGTCAAACCAAGGAGGCGCTGCGATCGCTATGTTGTCTCAATGCCTAACTTCACGTTGTCACAACAGTGACAGTACTCATAAATAGCTAACTTCACAGATACTACTTACCGCCGGCAGCGCGTTGTAAATTCTACACATTTTCAGAGAGAGGCGGGTAATGCTTTAGTATGAAGCGATGGTCCTCCTGGTTTCTAATCTCCATGGTATGAACAGTGGGTAATTTGAAACACAGAATTGTCGAGCTTTTATCTATAGTTATTCTTATTGATTTTTCCAACACTAGAAAGTTTTTGTTAAAGGGTTTCCAAAATATACGGCCAAATATACGTTAAATTTCTTAAGAGACGTCGTGTTGATTTACGCCTAAGAAAATAACGGAGTGAACGGAGTACTGACTTACAAGACTCCCCTTGTTTATACTTTGAGGAATAATTTAACTTATATTTACTTTAAATATGGAATTATTAATGACTACAAAATCTAAACCGTGCATATCTATACATCTATATAAAAAAAATATAATAAAAGTCTAACTTAGTCGAATCCGTATATTGAATATTTTTTCGGAAAATCTTATTGAAATTGTCATTATTATCGACTAGAGGATCTCGCGGCTTCGCTCGCGCTAAATCTAGGAATGAACCCGAGCGAAGCGAGGGTCAGTCGCTAGTACAAAATATTTAATAGTGGCTGCAGTTTATAATAAAACACATTTTATTTATTTAAAATTTACATCTTATAATATATGCCTCAGATTGTATTCATAATAATAAGATAACAAAACTTGGTTATACTTTAACTCTTCTTTATCCACCAAAAATATTAAATAAATATTCAAATAATAATAAGTATTGTGTATCAGTGGCGAAGAGTGAAATTTTAGCAGAGGCAAGCCTCCTTTCAAAAAAACACAAAAATATACATACCTACCTACTTACCTACAGTTTTTATAAAGCAATTCACAAAAATAAAGAACGTAATCGTGACAATTTTTCCTTTTCATGTTAAGGCTATTATCGTTATTTTTTTAAATATATAAATATATAAAATATTATAGCAAAATACAATTAACACTTACTAAAATTGAATAATAAAAATATTATTTTTAACAGTTTATTTTACAAACGAAATACAATACGTTTTAAGGAATTAAATATTCTTTTATTTTATTTTATATGAATATTAAATACACTATAAACAGTATGTTTAAATCAGAGACATGTCTCTGGTTTAAATATAAAATACCGCCATCTGTTAACATCTGTTTGAACAACTTCATATAACTGCAGAGATTGATTTATTATTTATTTATCAAGTAAACTGTTAAATTAAACAGAAATTATTGTAAAATATGTATTAAATATTGCAAATGTTTGTTCGTTTTTTATTTTTTTATATTTACCTATTATGTGATTATTGAAGAGTTACATAAATATGACTAAAAATTGTTTTTGTGTACAGGCGTTATCCGATGTCAGTGACGTTTCGCTTGAGTGGCCAATATGGCGACTGCGATTTGTCTGTTATCACCATTAGAATTAAACGAAATACTCGACAATCCGAATTTTGCGGATATATGTTGTCGACTCGAAATCTTTATTTTTTCATGTTTTATTATTCAGCTAAGGTTTCGATCGAGTCTACCGTACCCCTTCACGGAATTATTAATATAGATAACTAGCGACTCACCCTCGCTTTGGTCGGGTTCGCCCCTAGGTACGTGTTGTATATATTTACTTCGCACCGCCCGGCATATATTTGACTTGATTATATGAATTACCATTGCACGCACCATGGCAACGATCATAACATGATATTATGTCAAACGCCGTTAATTTTATAGTTTTTTTTAAATTTCCTAACTTTTTTCGATATAGTATGTTATCCTTAAGAGATTGACATATGCTAGCGCAGGCTTTTTTGTAGACCTATATAAGATACACAATTCCACCATACCATTCTATCTCAAAAGGTTTAGGTAGCGTTTTCGTTAAAAGCTCCTAGATGGCTTCTTTTTTTCCGACACCTCCAACAGATATCATTATATTTTAGCCAATTTATACAAAAACTTGACAAATTATATATTAAAACCTATATCCATTGGTGAAAACTGCATGAAAATTGGTGCAGTAGATTTTGAGTTTATCGCGAACAGACAGACAGTCAGACAGACGCGGCGGAGGACTTCGTTTTATAATATGTAGAGATATAGAAGAGGCTGAATCTATAGTTTTTAGAATTTTTGTCTGTCTGTCCACCACTGCACAGATTTTGATTAAATTTGTTAGGATGATAGCTGGTTATCCGGGTTAGGATATAGG
Source organism: Boloria euphrosyne (assembly GCA_951802675.2). Lineage (NCBI taxonomy): Eukaryota > Metazoa > Arthropoda > Insecta > Lepidoptera > Nymphalidae > Boloria > Boloria euphrosyne. The sequence goes on along the minus strand of OX637879.1, from coordinate 2,847,397 downwards.
ATACTTTTTACTACTGGAAAATATCTAATTTCTGAGAAATCTCAACTAACCGTTTTCGGTTTCAGTCTTTTAAACGCGAGCGGAGCCGCAGGTAATGCTAGTATTAGATAAAAAACAAGTAGAGCCAGCAAGCAAGTATCAACTGTACGTTTTTTGTTGTTACCAGTATAATAATAAAAAAATGTTACCAGTGATAAATATCACAATAACTTTATTTAAATACTGACTTGGGTAAAAGTCTAAGTCAAAATTATATTAATGATTTGTTCGTAATGTATCATTTCAATCTCACTTCTAGAAAATTTAGCGTATATAATATATAAAACTAAATCAGAAAGTAGTAGGAAGAATGCTGCAATGGGATAAGCGTGAGAAAAAAATACAAGCCTATGTTTAACATTTCGTCTATATATGTGGATTTTTGATGACACGTATGGGTCAGTATCGTAATGCCCTACATGCTGTGCTAGCGGCCGCGGGTTCGAGTCCCGCTGTGGGTCTTCGTATGGGTGATGAATATAAGAATTCTAGTCATGGGTGTTAAATAAGTTTATATTTTATATTATGAATGTTTTAAATTTATATGTGTATTATAGTATTTGTCAGGTAATATGTAATTATGTACGAGTATATCGACGATGAAGCGACAAGAACTCCTTACTGACATTTTGGTGATTTTAATGTTTTTACGTTCATAGATAGACTTTAAAAATTTTATTTTTTATTTTTTAACAAGTTATTAATAACTGACAATAAATATTAAGCAACTGTGCGTCAAATTTGCTGGCAATATCACCTAATAAATTATTAGGTGATATTGCCTAATAAATTATTAGGTGATATTGATATAATTCTACAATGACAACTAAACAACGTTAGAGTAAAATTATGTTTTGGTTGATAAAGGTTGTCACTTCATTGTAGATGTGATAAACCGAAGTAACTTTCAAATCACGAAAATCGCTCGCACCTGATGAAATCCTTGACCCTGCTAGCTTTGATCCGTCAATCATTTTACAAACTATATAACATTAAAAACCGTAGATATATTTTGTTTATTTTGAATATCCCCAAAATTGTACCATTTTCCAGCCGGCGCCATATTCCAGTGACTGAATTTAAAGAGGGTGTAAAATGAAATACTGAATGTTTTACGCCTGAATGTTGATTCATCGTATATTTGAACACGTCATGGGTACCGCAGTTTCCGGTTAAATAAACTGGATGCACATATGGTTTTGCTGTAAGTAATGTCCTTGCTATAAAATATTAATACATAAAGAATATTCAGCTTTTATATGATTCATTTAATTTTTCTGTTTGTCGCACAGTAATAAAAAAAAAATGTTTTGATATTAAGATTTTTTTTTAAAAGGCTTCATAGGCCGAAAAGCTAAACAAGTGGGGTTCGACGGACTTGGCAAGTTTTTGTAAACTTGCTAAGTTCTCTCAGGCATGCAGGCTTACTCAGGTTTTTCTTCACTATACGACAAGTGGTTATAATGTTAGAAAGGATTCGTACATAAAAATATCAAGGGTGCGAAACCCGAGGAACCCGCTTTACTATGTTCCCCAATCGAGCGCGTTACCTCTGTGCTACCACTGCCTTAAAGGCTATGATATAAAATTAATTATTTTACAATAGAATTATCCCATTACACTAAATTTTTAATCTGTTTTCTAATTTAGTGACGACAAATGTTTTTACTTCCTTAGCCGTTTTTTTTCTTCGGGATTAAATTTAAGAAAAAAATATAATGGTCATGTTATAATAGTAATAATATTTCCTTTAGTGGAACTTGTCCATTGTAATTTAGATAAAACTTAGTTCATAATATATCAAGAAATGGCAAAAAAATACATCATTGAAACTTCAAATAAGGCCCTAATTATATTACCATGTATAATATAGGTACTAAATAAATATAACATAATTTTCTTTATTGCACTTAAGTAAAATACTGTAAATAAATACAATAATATTAGTTGAAGTTGGAATTATTTCTACACGAAATCTCTTCCAGTCATCCTTCTACAAAATACGTAATGATGATAATAAAAAAGGTTCAATTTCATAGAATATTCGAAGGAAGCTGTGGGCAAGCTGGTGTATAATAAAACAACTTAACAAGATATACTAACCGTTTTCTAACTCATTACTTGTCCAGAGTTAGTTTGTCCTACTTTACCGTCTGCTTCGAACTTACCAGTTGTATAGCGATATACATTTATAATTGTGGTTATAATCGATACCAGCATTACACAAGCCTTCTTGGTGTTGATTTGCGTGGGTTTGACTTCTGAGTAGTGTAAAATTATATAATATGATATCTAAATTAGATTTAAAATTATGATATTTTTGTAGTGTCGTCTGTTGAAAACTATAGAACTAATTTTATACTTATACTAGCCAGTCGAATTAGTATACAAAATTGCTATTGCTGATAGAAAGTTGAAAATTTAGGGTCATCAGTATTTTTTGATGCCAAATCATAAAAAAAAATTTGGTCTAAAAATAAATTAAAAATTCATAGAGGGGACACCCTTATCATCTAGGAGAATAGAAAATAGCTTACGACCTATACTCAGACCTGCCAAATAAACACAAAAAAAAAACATAAAAATCGGTCAAACCGTTTCGGAAGAGTTCGATAACAAACACTGTGAGATGAGATTATTATACGAGTATATTAGAGATTCTTAGTATATGATCGAAAATAATTATTTTCAATATCAACAGTGTACGGTAAGATAAAGTTTCTAATCAATTTATATATCAGAATTGGAAGGTAAATTGATCAAATATATTTTTTTATTGGCAGCTTGGTGGACTATTGTCCCTCGTACTAAAGGGAGGCCCGTGCCCAGTAGTGTGACGTTAAAAAAGGGCTAAATATAATATTATTTTTTATCTGTCCTAAATATAAATGTAAGTATTTAAAAAACCTTATAAGTGTAAAATTAATTAGCTATTACATACTGATTAAAAAAAATATATCATACAGTACGAGTGTAGTATACATAATATTTAAAATTAACATACGTATTTTCACGTTTTACGTTTCTTCTTATCCGATTTAACGAGATTTACACATAGATGTGCATGTTCACAAAATGTGTAAACGGGATTTTAGATTTTATTTCCATATGCTTAAGAACGAAATAAAAAATACCTAAACAACTCATACTGTGAAATATTTCCCCTTACGTTCGAGCATGGCGGTAATTTTCAAATTGTAACAAATTTCTCTAACTTATGCCTTCTTATTTTCCTTTGCTTTTCTTATTTTTCATAAAACTTTGCTCCGAGGCGTTGTTTAATGTGATTCTAAAACATACCTTATAAAGTCTAACAGAATCTTTTTAACTAAAAAAGGCCTTATATAAAAACAAGATTTAAGGCAAGAATATATTTGAATAAAATTTCAAAGCCCATGAGGTCATGAGATCACATTTTATGAGACAAGGGCGTAAAAATAAACAAACAAACTAAATCTTCAGCTTTAAATTTTTATGAGCAAAGACGTATACGTATTTACAAGATATTGCTTTCACTTGCTAAACGTATATGGAACCAATATTTTCAGTGTATAACTTTTACAATGTAACATGACAAGTTTGATAGCAGGACTTCTAGGTACTTAAAAATGTAAATGTAGTTTTTTGTTCTTGTTAACCATGGACTTAATGACTTAAATTAAATTAAGCTAGCTTATGACTTTTTATTAAAAAATGAAGATTTTTTTTCTTCTAAAATACTCTTTAGAAGGGATCTATTAGACTACATCAAATAAAAAAACAATCTATTGTTGATTTTTTAGCTATGGTTACGATGTTTAGTCTAAAAGCTGGTTTCATTATTTGTTGTTATTATTACTAAAACGCATAAAATAATAATATATGGGGGTTAAATTGATAGGTCATCCCGAGACCCGAATATTATTTGAAAAAATATTTTGAAAATTTCTTAAATAATTATAACATTGCCAATTATATGAGTTTAGAACCAGGGATAAGATATGCAAAAATTTTCTTCTTTTCGAGACTCGAAGAAATAGGGGTATGAGAAACGGCAAAAGGATCTGCTTTCCTTGACGAGTAGGTACTCCACTTAAAGGTGTTTCGTTTAAGGTAACCTCTCTCAGCAAAATTAAATTCTTTTTATATTTGCTTCCGTTCAATTTAATATTGTGCATTCCTTCGAAAAGCTCTTGAGAATGTTGAAATACTTTCGCGAAGCTACCATTTTATTTTATTACTCATATACAATTTGAATTCTTAGAAATAACATTTTTTGCTATCAAAACGAGCTGTTGATCCTAACTTTGCTCGGGTTAGTCCCTAAGTTTTAACTTTTATAACGGAATCCCAAATCATTTTAGTAATAAAAGTAGCCTTAGTTGCTCCTTAAGGCATCAGCTTTTTCCAGTAAATGTCCCAACAAAATCGATGCAGCCGTTTCGGAGATTAGCCGCAATAAATATAGACTGACGAACAGAAATTAAAAATTGTACTTTTTTTATATGTACAGCATATACTTTCATGTATATAAAGTAAAAGTTGTTTTTTTTGACGTTACAAACGGACACTTGAATTTTATTTATCTGTATAGACTTGATTGATCTTTGAAGTACGTAATTGTAGGCTCAAATTACAACTCTGGATCTGAATCGGCTATAATGATATAATACTTTAAAAAAATCATTATAGCTTATTTTTTTATATTGTTTCGATTTAATATATAATCTTTAATTAAAAAAAATTAATAATGTTCTCCCACCGACTTTGGCCATGGCGGCCAATCTCAATGAGACTAGCAAACTGCGCAGGAGATATTATAGCGAGGCATGGGGATGATACACCGTCATCCCATTTCCCAACTCCGGGCTGCTACTGAGGCTTACAATACAGAAAAACTCAATAACCAAATTTGGCCCGACCCGGGACTCGAACCCAGGACCTCTTGATGAGTGGCCATATTTGCTAGCCACTACACCAACGATATATCAAATAATACATATAAATACGGTATGTTTAAAGACGAAAATATAATAATATGGACATAAAGTATGGAATTATTGACTAAAATATTAATATTGATGTTTTACTTAAAATAACATTCCAAAAGCCACATAAAAATAGACACGTTCCGAACTTCCCCCCGGTGACTCGATGAATAAAATTTGAATCTGTATTGCATTTCAGAATCTCATCTTATTTTCAGTGGATCCTAAACTAACATGAAACATTTTTACGTAGCCGTATATAAAAATATTTTACAACAATGTATTCCATATTTTACGAATTATTTATTTTTGTTACTGTGAAATGAATCTAATAAAATTTACTTTACGATTAAAACTAGAGGTTTGACCTTGCTCTGCTCGCATTCGGTCTATAAAGGCTAACGGTAGCATATTTATATCGCTCGAGCGTTTAGAGATATTTAAAACATAATATAATGTATGTAAAATCTTGCGATTTTAAAATAGTATAATATAGTAAGAATAATAATAGTAAGAATATTTTTAAGCCTCGATAAAGAAAGTTTAGCCAAAACCTTGTAAGTATCTTTCCTATTTGCAAGTATCGTGTTTTCAATTCATTACCGTTTCGTTAGAGTGTTACAGTATCGTCGTCATTATTAATTTTATCTTAAACAATATTATATACGACCGCTTTTAATAGCAGAGCTTACAAATAATAATATTTCGGTTTAGTACTATACTACGTTATTATACTCTTGAAAGTGCGCTATATTAAAATATTTCGCTGATAAATCTTTGAACCATGATATATTTTTACTGTAATACAACCGCAATAAATTTTCAATTGAAACAAGTATAATACTTATAAAATATATCTCGTTTTAAAGATTATACTAGAATACAGATATGCAGTCTGAATTATCATACCATGAAATAAGTACATCTCACTAATTTTAAATCATATAATATTGATTTAAGGAAATTCATCGGTTCAACCATATTTGCATAAGATTAAAACGTACGTACATATATCTTAAATAAAATTTGAGACAATAACGAAAGAGAAGAATATTTTCACCTGGATAACCAACCAGCTAGCTATATTGCGACCCAGTATTTTCGATAGGCTTGTAGGCTTGTAGTCTCTCCCGTGACCATGATTGCTGTAAAGCATTCGAAACGTCGGGAACTAAAAATCAAAATAAATCCGCGACAAAATCCGAAAAGGTAGTTTCATTTATAAGGCTTGTAGCCTATTCACTTTTCAGCTGTCCAACTCCTCTATTCTCCTCTATAATTATATAATCCTCTACTATCTCTTTCTCTCCTCGTTTAAATCTCCAAAATACGATCTCCTTTACCACATAAGAATGCGTGCCATCCCATCATTCTGTTTCGATGTGAAAGAAAAACAAACAAACATTCTTTCACGTTTATTATAATAAGATTCACAAGCAAAGTCAAAGGCAGTGCCATGTTAACGCAAATTAATTCATTTAACCCTCCATTAACGAGAACATCCATTTAGACATCTTGCTGTTTCTAAAGTATGCAAAAACAGTACTTTAGTTGATTAGTATCATCCGATCGGTCGCAATCTATCAAGTTGTCAAGTTAGCCGCCGCACACTGTCGTGCGCTAACTTGTGGGATTTCAGTCACGCTCCTGATATATAGTTCATTTGTGAAATATACGAAAATGTAAAAGGTGAGGAAGTGATAATTAGTAGATTTTTAACTGTTTATATGGAAATTGTTTATATAAAAATGGTTTATTTATTACGCCTAATATTTTCGAATTAATATAATATTCGATCATTAGATCATTCATTTTGAATGAAATAAATCCAAGGAGACATCGACGGGAGTTTTACTATAAAATTTGTTGCTCTCTTCTTCTTCTTCATTCACGAACTACAAATTATTATGATAATCTGTCCATCTGAAAGCAGCCTAACTTATTTCGCCATCTTCGTCCATCAAATATTATATATTAATTACGAATAAATATGATAAATGAAGATTTATTTTCAAAATGTGATATATAAGCTGTGATATAAGTAAAATATAAGCACGTATATTCCAAAGTTCAATGTTTGAAGTTATGTGCTTAGAGCTTTGTTGTTTTGATGCTTACGGACTAAACCTCGTTAATCTTCATGAGATAAATTAGAATGTATACGGGTTCTCCTAATTGTTGCTTTAGCTATGAATTTGTATAGGACATGGGTGACGACGTTTGATCTTTGACACGGTTTCATCTACTTTAATCTCTACAGTATGATAGCTAGCAGCCTCATCTCGTGCTTTAATAAAAGCTTAATGGCCTTACCTACATATTACATACTATCAAACCTGGCCCGCTTCGCTGAGTGTAAATTAAAGTAAATTTAACGATTTTAATAGTTTTGTAATAAATTCAAAATAGCCTATGTTACTCCTTATAACATTAGCTATCTGCGAGTGAAAGTCCCGTCAAAATCGGTCCAACCGTTCCAAGATTAGCTGGAACAAACAGACAGATGAACATTCTAAGCATTGATTTTTGATGTAGGTACCGTATATACTTTCCTATGCATTTAGTAAAAAGCTATTAATTTGAATTTAAAAACAGACACTTCAATTTTATTTATATGTATTCATTTGTTGACAGGTAGAGAGTTCGTATCTGTTTAATTTAACTACAAAACAATATTTTTTGTTATACAATATTGTATTGTAGTATAAGTTGAAGTAAAAGTTTTATTAGTTCAGTAGTAATTTTAAAGGGAGAGTACGGCCTGAAAATTGTCTTGATTACTTTTTACACCAATACCACAGAATATAATATATTTATTAATATTGGAGTACATAAATAGTACATAATTAGAGGTTTAAACATTAAATTTCTTATTTCTAAAGTGAATAATCACCATTGATCATTTTTTACCCCTAGTTTTATACTGGGGCAGAAGACAGAAGTGATGAATTTTCAAAAATTGTTACTTTAGAAAAAAATAGGCTACTCTTCGAGGCAAAAAACGACTATAAAAGGTTGAAATAGGGGATGAAAGTTTCTATGGAAATTACGTCGATTTTAAAGCTAGAAGCTTAAAACTTATCTTTTAGCCTTTTGATTAGATATTAATAAGGAAGACATTCACAGTTTGTAAAAATTTTATTCTAAAGGGGGTAACTAGGGACGAACCCCAGCGAAATGAGGGTGAGTCGCTAGTATGACATGTGGTAGGGCATTTTTAGAGTTAATTTATTAAAAATTCAACGTCGAATGCAAAAAACGTCCCTTTATTATAAAATCGTTTATAAGAAGCCTAGCATATCAGAGCTTTACATTTTAATTAAACCCTCGCACAGACCTATTTATAATATTTTTTCAAATTTTTTCTGCTATTCTAGAAGTTTTTATTACGAGTATAAATCACTTTACGTACTAGAACTCGGCACTGGAAGCCGATTTGTCCAATTAATGCTTATTTATACTTTATTACAGTACAAACTCGATATGCTGAAATTGTTTCGCATTTTTTCAACAAACTGCCTAACTTTAAGCTATTAACTACAAGCTGTCGTGTATTTACGACTTTTGTTAACGTTTTTTTTGCTACTTCCTCTCGATAAAATACGATTGTCGTGCTCGTAGAGATTTAAATGTGTTCATCTACACTTGTATCGCATTATGTAATGAAGCAATGAACTGGGATGAATTTTTAAGGCGATATCTTCTAAATATTTTGTTTAAATCTATAAATAATAATTTTGATCACGATTAGAAGTTAGAATTCTTACCTGTCTGTCTGTTACTGGCCGTATCGCGAGAAAACCGGTGGACAGAATTTGATTTGATGAAATTGGTATGATAAAGCTGGTTTTATATATCGATACTTTTCATTGAAGAAAATTATCACGTCTCTAAGAAATTTATAGTACTAGTTAAAACGCATCTAGGCACAAACGCGAGTGGAGCGAGGTGAGTCTTTAGTTGCACTACATTACTGTAATTAGTACCCATTTAGACATTTGTATATGATAGAAAAATAAAATAATTACTTATGTAATACCAGTGATGTGCTTTTCAGTTTATATTTTCTCGTAAAAATTTACCTATAATGATTTAAATTCTAAAAAATAGTAATTTTCATATAAACTCAATATATATAATAATTTAAATATTCATCTACACATATATTTGGAGTCTCAAGTCTTGGACTTTTAATAGCATACAGATGCTGTTATAGGCTTCTTTTATTTTGCAAAAGAAGTAGGGCTCTGCTCAAAAACATAAAATGTACCTAGAGACGAACCTGATAGAAGCGGGTGTGATTCAAAATATTTGTTTTAATTTTTTTTGTTGATAAAAATATATTATTATGCAAAATCTCCATTTCTATTTTTTTATTCTAAAGGTTAGATGATATTCGTTCTTTACTTTTCATTCAGTAGCGGAGTCAATGAAAGAGCCTCAACTTACATCTTTGTACAGAGTACTTACAATATATTATTATCGGATGATATTATGAATAGAATAAAAATAACAAACTATATACAATTTTTTATGTTATTTAAAAAAATGTTGTTGTGTGTTTTCATTTTAAGCTAGCGACTAACCCCATTTTCTCTCCGATTCTCCCTAGTAGGTTCTCTTCTATACATTACCTACATTTTAAAGGTAAGGAATTCCCATACAAAATAAACAGTTTTGAACTTTCCGTTTTCCCTGCTGTCTTTCTTTAGTTAGTCCACACTTTCAACGAAACAAAAAAAAAGAGTTATTCAAATCGATTTAGCGGTTTTTGAGTTTTAGCGAGACAAAAGAACAGCAATTGAATGACAGATGTTTTTTTTTATTATTTACCTGTATCTTTTTTTTTTTATTAACCAGTCTATTTTTATTGGTCACGCTTAAGATTTTATTTAGTAGTTTTCCGTTCCTTTTATATTAGTAATTTAAAATTACTTCAAAAAGTTGTCCGTAATTAAATAATTGATTAAACTATTTTATTATGAGAAATATTATAATATTGTAACAATTAGTCTCACTGGTACAGTGATAACAAAAGTGTGGTATTAAATATTTAACTTAAATAAATTTCAACAAATTTCATATTATTTAGTTAGGCAGTGGTAGCCCAGCGGTAACGCGTTCGCTTGTATAACCGAGTGATGCGGGTTCAAATCCGTGTCTTGTCTTACGGTGAAGGAAAACATTGTGAGGAAACCTGCATATTTGAGAAAACCTAGCAAGTTTTCGAAAGACATGTGAAGTCTGCTAACACGCACTAGGCCAGCGCGGTGGACTATGGACTGATCCCCCTCGTACTGAGGGAGGCCCGTACCCAGCAGTGGGACGTTAAAAGTGTCGAAGATGAATGATAAGGTATGTACATATTATATAATATGATTACACTACTACTACTGTATGTTTTAAGGAGTTCTTCGGCTTTGTTGTCATAATATACATATTATGTGTATTGTTTATAGAAAGAAAATTTCAATTCAATAGAGTCAATGCTATTATTTAATAAGACATATGATTGAATATTAATAGTTTTAATTCTATTATAATTGATCCCACCAAAAAAATTTTCATGTAAAATGTTGCCAAGACGAGCCCATATGACTCGCACTGTCAAAAAGTTATCAGATCTCATGTAGAGCCAAGCTTCTAACACTACACGCCCTAACTCTACAAGGCTTAACTTCACAAACTCTACACCTTAGTCAAAATATGTGGCTTGGCCATTTCGCTAAATTCACATAGGCGTAAGGTGAAAAATTAATTCACTGTTCATTACTTTTCTGTTATACAATAGTTCTTGTAGTATCTAGTAGATCTGATTAGACCTCTAGCGTCAAAATTGAAAATTACAGGTCTCATACATACTCCCATAGTTTAAGGGGTTGGGGGATGAAAGTTACAAGTTTTATATGTTTTTGTTGTTTGTGTGCTAATACTAGCTCACATACAAAATTTCAGCTTTCTAGGACATTAGGAAATACCCTAAGAATTTTGATGATTCATCAGTGAGTCAGTGACGAAATCAGCGTTTTTTAGATATCAATAAAATCTAAAGTATAGAAGCTATGTAATTAAAGCTTTATATGTTTAATAAGTCCACTATTGACAATATATCCCGAAAATTTTGTTGATCTAGCATAATCCAAACCCAAGTTATGAGGGTTCAAAAAAACGACGAAGCGCTTCGAGAAAAGGTAGGTAGTGCCCGTGCACTTCGCTTGGCTCGTCTTGGCGGGGGCACTGCCATGCCCCCAAATTAATTAAAAAAAGTATTAATTTAAACGCAATTTTTAATGTCATCTAAAATTCTCTGTCCTAAATGATCTGCGCACTGTAGGGTGTGTTATTGTATTCTAGAGGCAAGTTCGGATAAGGGGCTTGGAAATTGTTTTACGTGACGCGTTATAACGAACGGAGAGTGTATACGCGCTTTGAATGACTAAGATTTCAGTTTTGAAAGCTTCGTTTAATGTAATATGTCGAAACAAGACATGATGTTAGAAATAAACAATTGTATGTGCTGCGCATACTAAAGACGTTTCTATGGAGAAGTTGACATTTTTTGACAATCGTCGTAAAATATAGAATTTGACACTTTACGGGTTTTCTATGGGACGTATAGTTGGTTTAACTTTACCTTTGTAATGGTTCGACCCGCAGCTTAGTGCTATCGAAGACACAATGTTTATTTTATGTCGACCGTTTGGCTCAGTTCAGTGGACATACTTGCTGTGCCAGCAGTCGCGGGTTCGAGTTCCGCTGGGGGTATTTACGTGATAAGCACAGAATTAATGTGTGTAATCCAGTCATTTATAATGTGTTTTTTTTAAATACATAATAATATATATGTAATGTGGCAACTATCTGGTTTCCACGACACAAATCCCTTAGCTTACCATGATACTAGATGGTGATGTGATAACGTCCCAACATATTTATTATAATGAATAATAAAAAATCTAGAGTAATGTGAAAAGTTTCTATTCTCTATATATCTATATTTTATAAAGGAAGCATTGGAAATAAAAAAAAACATAATTAGCTTTAAAATCCATTTACACAAAATCATTTTAAATTTATAAAATATTTTATTTTACACAGATTTTCAACACAATGAAATATCATACGCTAATTGTTGATACATTTAATTCGATTACAATACTTTGTGGTAGAGCTTTCCGGATTCACGCAACAGACCGTGACGTCACGGCCCATGCTCTGTCGAATCGTTTATGACATTATACCCAAATAAATACAAGTAAAAGGTACTAGTGGCTCAGTGGTAGCGCACTTGCTTGTGAACTACGTGTAGCGGGTTCAAATACTAGGTGTAGCGCCTCTTATGCTTTCATGTGCAAATCATTTTGAACATGTTTATCGCAGTCAAAGACAACATCGTAAGAAAATCAGCATGTTTAAGAGATGCTAACTAATATCACTACCTTTATGGCGTCTCACATTGTAGGGAGGCCTGTGTCTAAGAGTGCGTTTAGAAAGCTGAATTATAAATAAATATAATATTCATACCAAACTGCAAACTTGTACTTTGATTAGGGATCAGTAAAACATGTAAAACAAGTATTAACTTACGTTACATTTTCATTATAGCTTTCCAGCATTAGCTGGATCGTGCTTTTTGATTTTCATTTTGTTATACTATTGTTATTAAATCACTATTTTTCGGTGTCAGTACTTTAATGTATTTTCTGTACACTATCCAGTGTTTCTCAAACTTTAAATTTGCTTAGGAGAAGATGTGACGACTTTCTTAGTAGTCTAGTTGTCAAAACGGAACGTTCTTAAGATTGTTGACCATAAAAAATTATCAGTAGAAGCCAAGAATTGAGATGTTGCGAGTACTTCCCCATAAAATTTACCTTGGAGAGCATGTAAAGCGCTGCACGTGACTTTAAGAGTGAAATAAAAAAAATTAACATACACTTGTGCACAATAATTTCACTTGTACATTGTTGAAATTACTTTGGCAGATATGAGACATCAATTACTTCATAAATTAACCTCATTTTTCTTAGTCAAATCCGATTTTACTCTTTTATTTTTAAAACATACGAGAAAAGGCTTTCTCCCTTTAATTTCATATAAAGCTCCTCGTTTGGCAAACGAAATAAAATAATGTTTATTTAATTTGCAACCTGAAGCAACTGTCCGTATAGGCTTTTAATTTGATTATTACCGGAGTTAACGCGGTCGAACGGTTGGAAATTACGCGGTCAGTGGGCCGATACACCCCGTCTAGTTATTGGATAAACTCTTAAAAATTATTGGACGAAAACATTCGAAATCACATGAAGGTAATCTCCGATACTGGATGTGAAGATAATTTGTATGTAAAGTACAATTGCATGCAAAATTGTGAGTGACTTTGCAAGAATAGAGTTTCAAGTTATTATAATTATGGTGTTTTGTTGATATTATTATTGTTTTATATTAATTTTGTGTTGTTATAAACAGAAGATACATACATGTATAGAGAAATTTAATGGAAAACATATATTTATAATTCGGTTAATGGAATTGCAATTTTGGTTTTGTTATTTAAATTTTCAATATCTTATACAATAAAGGAATTAATGTTATTGAGTAGGCTTTGAAATGCTTACATTTGCCAAGATAACTTTGATTTTTAACTATTTCGAATTTCGATTAAGGTTAATCCTTAATCGAATTCAAATGCAAACAAATTTTTAATCATTCGATTACCTCAAGTAATAATTTAGCTTATTTAAGTACTTCAGTGCGGTTAGCGCTAAAATAAAATTTTTATCATTATTTTACTTTTTATAATTTATTTTTACTTCTTCTTGATGCGATCCTCAAATACCAAGTCCAAATACATCAAAGGCTTTCCAGTTTCTCTTTAGAATAGTTTGTTTAGTTCCTTTACCGTTTTACATAGTTGGCAGCAGGTATTCGTACATACTTGTCGTGAACTTGCCAAAACACTAGAAACATTCTATTCACCTGTTTACTTACTTATATTTTAGAGCAGATTTGTTAGTTTGAGTTTTATTTATCCTATTTTTATTATTAGCCCCCGACGCAAAAACGACATAGACAAAAACACGTGTGTGTATGTATGTCTGTTTCATCGTAGCTCCCGAACGAATGAACCTATTTTGTTTTTTTTTTGTTTGAAAGGTGAATTAGTCGGTAGTGTTTTTAGCTATGTTTGATGAAATGATGAAAATGGGTCCAAGATGGCCGCCGCCACAAAATGGCGAATTACATATTTTTTTTCACAACTCCCTCAATATGGGTAACAAATAAAAGAGTTGACTAGTAAAATACTATTTGTATTATTATACGTTGGGGATTTTTTAAATTTTGAATTTAATAGCAACAAGTAGAACGATAAATTCAAGATGCGATAAGACTAATTGCAGTGAAGCCCACTCTCTCAAACAAATTGACTTTTTACAATCGATGCTTTATTAGATTTTTTATTTTTTTATTTTTAAAATAATAGTTATTGCCGGTGGGCCTTCTCGCATCCACTTTCCTTTTTAGGGTTCCGTAAAAGCAAAAAGAAACACCTAATATTACTTCCGTCTGTTTGTCTGTCAAAGCCCTTTAAATTAAATTTAATTTAAAGTTTAAATGTATATCAAATGGGTAACTTCTGAGGTCTAAAATAAATAAATAAGTAGATACCTGTAATAAAACGTACTAGTGGTCGCCCTGTGGTCGAAATTCGACCATAATAAATAACTAATATAATATATTGTAATAAATGAATTTATTATGGTCATGATTGACATTCAATATGTCAAATACATGGCGGTGTGTGTAATATTTTAATAAAAAAATAGCATTCTGCACTCCTTCTCTATATAAGTGTGCGCAATTTCATACTTTTCCATCCGCGCAATTTTCATAAAAAGGAGTACAAAGTTATTGCTTCACGTATTAATATATATTAATTGGATAATGACATACTAATAATCACCACAAGATCTCTTAGATAGTCACTATCAATAGATGTGATCTTAGTCACGTCCCCGCATTTTCTTGAATAATCTTTAATTAATGGCAGTTGTATCTATCAGTATCAAATTTTCATAGAAAGAAAGAGTTGAGTGTTCTGTCAAAACAAAGAATGAAAAATCTTTTTATTAATCATTAAATTCCCGTTGGGGCTGTATTATTCTATTACGTATATGTCTGGTAAATTTTTCGACTTAAGGGGTTTATCCAGAGATACCCCCGATATATAGAGATGCCCATACAATAGGTATCTCTATATACCATAGGTATATAGCGGGGGTAAGGTATATAGGTAATGTAACTATTATATTATGAAATATAACATGTAGGCGTAAGCGTATCCACTTTAATTACTATTAAGTACTGATACAAAAAATATATTTTGATCTCAGTTCTGATTAGCACTATCTAGTGTAGAAAATCGTATATATAAGTGTGTCTTTAGATAAACGTCATTTTAATTAATCTTTTTTTGCTTATGAGTGATTTTTACATTTAGCCGAAATGATTGGGAAGATATCGGTCGTTCTGCTAGCTTTCTTGGCTTGTCAAGGTTAGTTCAGTGAAATTAGTTTAATACTTTAACATAACCCAGTGTGTTTACAGAAGAAAGAAAGTGTTTGTTACACAATATGTTACGCGAAAAAGTGCAATACATAACAATGTATAGTAGTGATATATTAGCCAAGTTACATTCAGTCGGGCAGTGCTTAGTATTGTCACGCAGCAACGAATTTAGGTGTTACGAATAACTTACCCTCGGTCCACTCGGGTTTGTACTAGGTTTGTTTTAACGGTTTGTGTAGATTTCTCAGAGATGAGATATTTGCCGCAGTAAAATATCCTATATAATATTAAAGGGGATAACTAGTTATTATTGTACTAATTTCATCAAAATTTGTCCAGTGGATTTCTCGCGTTGCTTTTCCAGACTGAAATTCTCAAATCGGTAAATTCGGCCTCTGTAACTGTATGTACAGATTTGAAAAAAAAAACCAAAATTATAAAAATAATATTGTGGTAGCGGTAAATAATAAAATAATATTTCTCTTTTTCAGGCAATTGCTTGACAGAAATACGGTTAGCAGATCGCCACGTGACGTACATAACTCATACTCATTTTTCAACAGCTATCTCTATTCCAAAGAATTTTTGGGACACCCTAAGATCATGTCATGTGATTTTTCCTAATGGAGTGACGTATGAAGCATTCCCAAATTATCACATTCCACATCAAAATGTATTCTTCCTTCAAGCAGTTCAGCCTTTCACTAGCTGTGGCATTGGCTTTAGAAACGTTGGCGTATCTTTCAGTGGAACATATGAATTATTGTCAAATGTAGTACACTCTGAAAACAATGCTGTATCTTTAACCAGGCAGAGATTCCACTTAACTGTGAGAGAATCAGATTTTACTATGAATGAAGAAAAACCGTGATCAGTTTTTTAGTTATGACGAAATATGTTACGAAATGTGAATTATTACTGAAATATGTATATATAATTATTTGAAGATGATTAGAAGACATATTATTTTACAACATGTGTATTTAAAAAAAATCAGTCTATGAAATAATTAATAAAAATAAAAAATATATATTATTATGGCATTAAAATAATATAATTACTTTGTTTTTGTTATTAATTTTAACCTTTACTTATCTAAGTGTTATTTTATCAAATATTTACTAGAATTTTGAAAGATATTGAAGAAAGCTATTGGAAAATCCCAATTTTCATTAATTTTTATACGATAGTATAAAGAAATAACTTGAAAGATCTATTAATTAACAGCAATTTCCTAATGAAATTAATAATAGTTCCGTTATGAAGCTTCTCATAGAGTTCCAAAGTGGCAGGCTCTGAGAGCACTTAACTATGTTTAATAGAGTTTACCAACTCCCCCCGGACTTAGTACCGACTGACATTGGGGCTCATTGATATGCACCTTTGAGAATTTCTCCGTGATTAGTTCCTGTGAAGCCAATCATTGGTATACAGGACGCAATCCATACATCGTAGTTTACAAAGGCGTGAAATATTCATGATATATGCATTAACTAGCTTATTATCCTTGCTTCGCTCGAATGCGTCCATAGTTACCTAAAAGTTATAATAAGATAAATAAATGTATCTTACTTTAGGTCTATGTGCGTACTAAATTTCATCTATATTTGTTTAGCCATTTAAGCGAAAAGGACTAATTAACATACACTCAAAAACTTTAACATATGTTGTATGTTGGGACATTATTACACACAGTGCCATCTAGTTCCCTGGTAAGCTAAGCTTGTGTTACGGATACCAGATAGTTGATATACTACACATAATTCAAATTTTAAATACCTACATATTACAAATATAAACAAACGTGACTGGAGTACAAACATTCGTGCTCGACAAATGAATGTCCCCAACGGGACTAGAATTCGCGACCGTTGGCGCAGAAAGTAGGATCACTACAGACTGAGCTAAACGTATCGTCAAACTAATAAATATTATACATATGTATTCTCATTATAATACTATCGTGCGATGATTTTTAGTTTTCCAAATATGATTTATATGTCATATGTCAAAAACATTATCGCTTTTCTTTTAAAAAAGATTATCTGTCTTTGATTAGAACTCACCATAGTTCCGCGTATACTGAAACGTGTTTAATATGTGTAATTACTAATTACATTGAAAAAAATATATAATATTGTAAGTATTTTTGATGTAAGCAATCAAAAATGGTTTTCACAGCCAATTTTTTTTTGTAAAAACTACACATTTAACTTCCACTGTGCTTTAGAAAAGTGTCAGATATATTTATTATAAAATGAATTCATATGCGAAAATCCACAATTGATATGAAAGAGTATTATAAAAATAGAACGCAGGGTTTTCTTTAAGAACTTTGTATTTTGACATGTGGCTGTTTCACACTTTTGTTTTCATATTGAAATGTCAAAATATACGAGTATGATAATATTTGTACAAGAATTGTGATTACGTTTGGAACAAACGTACAGGAAGGAATTATTTCTGTCAGACTCAGGAAATGCAAAACTGCTTTGATTTATTTTGTTTCAGTATAGTTATTTATTATACAGTACATTTATTCTAAATAAATATAAAAGGGTCTTGAAATGTATTATCTACATAATATTTTAGTCTTACAAAAGATTGAGAACAGTACTAGAGCTTGGACTATTGGAGTAACCCCTTGGCTGTGAGGTTTGCTTCGGCAGACCAGCCGGTCCTTCGTTCTTCGTGGTTAAATGCGCAAGCGATCCTGCGGGCTGAAACGCCCTTTTAAGACGGAAGATGGGTGCTTGAGTTTTAGTAGGTAGTACTGGCCGGTGAGATGGTATGCATTAATGCATTTACCAAAGAAAAAAAAAGATAGTATAAAAAAAACATATTTCCTATAATTTTTTATTTGGCTGTAACCCCTTCATTTTAATAAAAAGACATCTATTTTTGATTTTTACAATAGCTTAGCGACATCAATACCTTTTATCGTTTGCTATTTTTCCAGTAAATAAAAAAAAAACACGAAAATTTAACCTGTCAATAGTTCATAAACTTCACTCACTGCCACTTTAACTACGCTATCGTTCAATACATGAGATATACACAGTACGCAATTTCACAAATTCACAATGAATAATTACTAGAAATGTCAAGGTTCAGCGTAAAACTTGAAATGGCAGTTAGAAAGCTTCTGTGAAATTAAATTTTAAATGCAACGACTTCAATAGAAGTGACGTGGAAAATTCGAAGCAATTTTGCTTTAATTCCCGCGTTTTTATAAAGCTATTATTAATAGAGAAAACGGCGTAGAAGCAACTTAATGAACTATTCAGGCCGTTGGTAATTTTTACGTTCTTTTAAAGGCGACTAAAAACGAGCCCGGGAGTACAATAGAGGCTGACGAGCGCGATTATCATATCAGTAGTTTCGTTATAGTCCCAGCGAAACCACGACGAAATTTGCGTTTTAAGTTGGAAATTATTGCACAGGTTATTTAGCCCTATTTCGAGTATAAAAGATATAAATTATGAGCTAAGTGTAGTCTATCTGCTACTTAAGGTGACAGTCTGTGTATATTATACTAGATTCGACTAGATGTTACAGAAATACAGACACACGCAAGCACACATGCACACACACACACACACACACACACACACACACACACACACACACACACACGCACACGCACGCACGCACGCACGCATACACGCACGCACGCTCGCACGCAGATACACGCACATGTATAAGCG
Organism: Boloria euphrosyne; assembly: GCA_951802675.2. NCBI lineage: Eukaryota > Metazoa > Arthropoda > Insecta > Lepidoptera > Nymphalidae > Boloria > Boloria euphrosyne. The sequence continues at coordinate 2,828,115 of OX637879.1, read as the reverse complement.
CGCGCGCGCTAACACATGTGTACAAACACACAAAAGCTAGCATGGGTTATAAAGATAATTCCAATGTACACATATTTGTTTACATTAATATATTTAAAATTGTATTAAAGTATTTAATATAATAAAAATAAAATATTATTAAATTTAAAATATTTTTCGTATCTCACGTACCTGGCTTTCATTTTATAAATCTCTATAGAACGTAGGTGCGGTGCGCCTGAAAAATATTATACTGCTATTAAATTAATGTTGAATTTTCAACTTTGAAACTCGGTCAGAAAAGACACGTAGTGTACAAAATTAAATATAAAAGGGTGACGCTGTTTTTCGGTGAAATTTTTTTGTATAAATCTGACAGAATGTTTAGTAATTTACATATTTTGATACTGAAGTATTATTACATCTTTCGTATTTTAAGGCAAAATAGATACCAGTTCATTAAAATATCTTAAACAATTTACAATTCAAGTGTCATTTCGAAATATTAGATCAGGTAAAACTTCCAGATGATTAATGTACTCTACATTTGGAATGATAATAAGGATTTCGATTTCAGTATGATCCTTCTTAAGACCCTACTGTTGCCCACTAATATTGCAGGGGGATCAGAGCAAAATCCACCACTCTCGCTTAGTACGGGTTGGAATACTTCACGTGTCTGTGGAACATAACATGCTCTCAGATTTGCAAGTTTCCGAAGTTCATGATGTTTTCCTTCATAGGAAAACTTATGATTTTTAAATAATATCAGCGATGCACATGGGATTTAAGCCTTTCTAATTTACTTGATTTCTTCTAATACTTCAATTCAATTCAATTATTTCCTTTAATGGCTTCCAGGGATGCCAATTGGGCACAGTTGACTTCGCCAATGTCGCGTAGAATGGAGAATACCTTCTAATACTTTCTTAGGTTTACGCGAATGTTTGGATTTATTTTGATTTTTATTCCCGACGTTTCGAATGCTTTACATCAATCATGGTCATGGGAGAGAATAAGGTTTTTGATGACTCAGAAGCTTATATACTTGTCACAGACAGTGCCTACCCACAATTTTCAAAAAAAAAGAAAGAAATGGCACCATAGTACCAATAAAGATATTAATTTTAACCAATTCTTCTACTTCCAAGAGAGTGCTTTATCACTAGGCTACTAGACTACAACCAATATGATTTTAGTATAAAATCAGAAAAAAAATATCATACAATTTAAATTTTAGTTACATTATAATATGATTACATTATCTAATCGCTATCTTAATAATAATATGCATATAGATTTTAATAAAGTTAATAATAGTGTGGTATAGATTATATTTTGATTAAAGCAATTAATCGTACTTAGTACTCGTAACTGTCCTCTGTTTTTTCCGCAAAGTGTTTTTCTAGAAAAATAGTTTTTAACTGGCAACAATGTTTACATACATCACTTACTGACTGTTATAAATAATATGTGGTTTATCTGAATCCGTATAACGAATTTTAAGGTTTATAAAGCCTTTCAGGTTTCTTATTCATGACAAAAGAGAAAAATTGGTATAATTTCCAAGATAACGTAAATACTAGATTTTTAGAAAACCTATTTATATAATTTCTTTCAAAAAATGACCGTAGATATTCATAGATTCCTTAGCCGAGACGTTGTGTTTTAATATATACATAATATTATGCTTACATACTTTATGCTGGGGCTATACTACATTCTTATATATTACAGCTTATTCGAAACATTTTTTTTATTTAAAGAAAAAATATTAATAACAAGTATATAATTATTTTATTAGAAAACAAAAAGTAAATAAATATTTATTTATTTACTTATTTTATTTCTAACATATTTATGTTGGGACATTATTACACGCAGCGCCATCTAGTTCGTGGTAAGCTTCGAGTCTTGTGTTGCGGATACCAGATAGCTACACATTATATAACTTTTAATACATATTATAAACATAAGCACATGACTGGAGTTCAAACACTCGTTCTCAACAAATGCATGCCCCCAGCGGGAATCGAACCCAAGACCGCTTGCACAACAAGTAGGGTGAACAAACTAAAGCAAACGTGCCGTCGAATGTACTATATCGTAAATTCATGTCTTTCCAATCAAAACAATAAAAAATCGGTAATCGTAAAATCTAAAATACAAAGTAAAGATATTATGGTGATCTGATATTCAACAATTTTAAATGTCTCTAGGGATTAGCTGATCCGAAACCAATACGGCTTTACGACGAGCCGTTTTATCGGACACAATGTAAACGACCGTTTCTATAATAAAATCAACAATAAACATGGAATAACAACCTACAAATTATGACAATTGGAATGATTATGACGACGTCCAATTATAAGGGGGAACTTTATGTAGAGCATTCGTTTCTCATGGTTAGGATGGCTTATATGCATTTGATTTTTGACTATAATTGATGCATTGTTTTATGTATTGCTATTGTTTCTTGTCACTAATATCATTATTACTATAAATTTATAGTGTGACACGACCAGTGATTTAAGGCGCAGGATTTACGTGTTCTCCGAAGTACGGGGGTGAAATGCCGCTAACTTCCCAACTCCGAGCTGTAAATGAGGCTTATTAAACAAAAAAACTCAGTTACTAAACTTAGCCTTAACGGAACTCGAACTCAGGTACTCCGAATGTGAAGACGTACATGCTAGCCACTACACCACCGAGGCAGTTATATGACGAACACTACATACACGTACATATGCACGCATGTACACTTGCCTTTAAGATTACATGCGCGTGCCCACACACAAACAAACAAATTAAGGAGATAATTCTTGTATCTTTCTTACCTACTTACAGAATCTTTCTAACTGCCAATCCTAATCTACAAATTAGCAAACTTCACTTAATGACGCCCTTAGATTTATCCTTCATCTTCCCTTTGTTCTGTCGAGTGTGTGATAAATTGTTAACAAGTTACTTAAGGCTAAGAATGTGGTCGTTCTAAGTATTTCGCTTTGAGATACATTATTTAGAAATTCGCGTATTTTACATTTAAAATGTAATACCGAAATAACGTTTCATTAATTATAATTTGATGAAATATGTTTTTAAATTTTATTCGAGAATTTTAATAACACGAGCGCATAAATGAAAGTGTTTGAAGCGTCATGTTTAAGAGCTTTATATTTCGAAATTTGTGCGAATTTAATATGACGGTATCGCAGACGTTATTATGATTATAAAATTGACTATACTTTGATTGTGACTTACGTTTATTTTGTTGTAGTAACGTAATAAATTGTAGAGAAAATGAAAAAAAAAACCTTACATAAATTGAATTTTGTAAGTTAGTTCATTACAGTGGTAGATCTGAAACGTGCTTTATTACTACATAGGATAATAAAAGTCGCTTCCCGCTGTCTGTCTGTCCCTATGTATGCTTAGATATTTAAAACTACGCAACGGATTTTGATGCTTTTTTAAGTACATAAAGTGATTCAAAAGGAAGGTTGTGTAATACATAGTAGAGAAACACTGATAATTTCAGAGGTTTCTAATGTGATGTCGTAAATAAACACATTTATTGCGCTTACATTGCAAACGCTTTGGTTGAACCCTACTACAGTATTGTACACCTTAAAAAGGTCTACAAAAATTCCGATGGTATATGTCTTAGAGATAACCCACAATAACCATTTTTTATCCTTTATATTTTACGAGAAGTAATGACTTACTAGCAGAACCCGCGGCTTCGCTCGCGCTAAATCTAGTAAGATTATATTTGATTGCTATACAAAGATTGTAATCTTGCCAAGATTACAATCTTGGATATCTATCCACACAAAGTAGATTTAAAGGAAAGTTCCATGAGCGAAAATTAATAATTTTCTGTATAATTCAATTGATATTACTGTTTACTCTATTACTAATTTTATATGTATATAATATAGTGAGTTTTGAGTCAAATAAACATATTATAACAAAAAATGGAACTAATAGCAAGTGACACTAATACTTTAAAGTAATAAAACATACAGTAAGTGATCAGCTTTAATTTTCGATCCCAAAACCTTAGATAAATAAAAATAAGGATAAGTAGTATTACGATTAAGTTGTCTCACAAAATGGAAAATAATTTGGTTTGTTATTCAGAACACGACGGCGTAGATTCGGACGCAATTTCCTTTTTGATCTCTGCAGTGACAACAAAACTCTGTCACGGCAGACGCTCTCTCTTTGCATAAAATATTAAGAACCTGAACGCGACTGGAACAAGATAATACAAATGCGTTTTCGTACAGATACAGCTGCCCAGATATGGTGGAAAGTATAAGTAGTAGGCGAATAAGAAATAAATCTTCAAGTCTGAAAACATATTCGGACCAAATAAAATAACCTAATTTGTTACAGAAGCTAAATATTATTAAGGAAAAGTAAATAAGTAACTGTGAAACATGGAACTGGATACTTATATTAAGGTGGCTTTTGTAAAATATTGTAAACATGCAGATTGCATGTTACTCGAGGCCATGTATTCAGACATTTTTAACGTCCCACTGCTGGGAACTTCGATTGGTCAAATGCGGCTTGACTTCAAACACTTGCTCGGTGTTCTAGGATATGCAGGTTTTTTCATGATAAATTCCTTCACTCTAACACAAAACTTGATCATGTTGGAAATGACTTGATTCGCCTTACTTACTTTTTTATGCGAGTGCGTTACTATTGGGCTACCTCTTTATGCGTGCTAAATTTTAACCAAATCTATCCCAAATATATTCTGTGTGAATTCATAACAAACAAACGCACAAACAAACTTTCACATATAATATATTAGTAGTATCATAATTCTCAAATATATAAGTAAAATAAATAAAATGTCATTTCTATTATATTTGAGTATGTCACGTAAACACGTATGACGTATATCATAATTTCAACCCGTGTGTTTTCAAAAGCTAAAATCGACTATTCATCCAAGGCCTACCTCGCCTTTAATACCTTTAGTAGAATCGCAGTTCTGAAAACCGTCAAAGGTCAAGAGTATTTGGTAAGCAAGTGAGCGTTAAAATTAAATGATATCGCAAATTTGAAAGGAAAGTAATTTTCGCGAAATCTTTTCATGAAATCCATGAGTCGTAAAAATGCGTCTTTCTATTATATGAGAAAAAGAAAAGATGGCGACTTCTATAGATTAAACTTGATATTAAATTACTTTGTACTTTAATTTCGATAAATAAATTGAAAAATAAGCAAATGGCAACTTATAAAATACCTATACTAAAATATAACTACGATAAATGCGAATATTATTGTATCACATAATAGGTGATTCTCCAAGTCGAAAAAATCTATTTAAATATTAAATGCATACAACTCTAACTCCTAAACTAGAACTCTTGTTTTAGAAACTAGTCTTCTCATATCGAGCGGTTGGCGATCTAAGGGGAAGGCTTTTGTCCAGTGGTGGACGGCGTCAAACTGAAAAGCTAATGTAAGCAAAATAAATAATAAACTGCATTACATCAATAGATAAGTACATATAAACAAAATTGAAGTGTATGTTTTTAATTTCAAATGCATATGAAAGTATATTATACGGTACTTACATTAAATAATCAATTTTTAAAAATTTTGTCTGTATGTCTGTTTGTTCCGGCTCATCTTTAAAACGGCTGGACCTATTTTGACGGTACTTTCACTCGCAGATAGCTTATATTATAAAGAGTTACTTAAGCTACTTATTATGAGAAAATTAGAAAAACAGTTTAATTTATTTCAACTTACGCTCAGCGAAGCGGGCCGGGTTTTGCTAATCAAGACATAAAATATGAGACTGTCAAAATTTAATTAAAATAATTTAAAAATGCTGAATGCACATAGTTGCACATATTATATTACATCCATTTAACAACAGAGAAAGGAAGGGACTTATAAAATTAACTGCTATTTTACTGTGTCTGTCTGTGAAATCGTAGACTTTCAGCAAATAGACTGATTTTATTACGGTTTTATTACATTTTTAGTTTTTAGTACTGTCGTTCTTAGCTAATTATAAGTTTCAAAACAGTTTGAGGCATGCAATATTCAATTAAAATTTAATATAAGCGAAAGAAAAATTATGCCATTTTGAGATGAAAGAATACTTTAATTTCAATGGAAACAATATTTCTAACTTTTTATGGCGTTTTAACAATTTTTTGTTCTTTATAAGATTTACTGTTCAATTTCTCTCCAATGAATAATCGTTTGCCAGTCATTTTTTAAATATGACAAAAACCCGTGTCCGAGTCAACAATACGAGCTAAAGCTTTAATCAGCTTAGACGTGGAATGATTTTGAAAGAATCTAATGAAAAGCTCCAACCAAACTAGTAAGTCCATAATCTGTTTTACATATCATTTTATTAGTTGTTAGACACTATCAGAACGCCTCTGACCCAATACTCAGTTTCCATCTAATTTATTCTTGAGATACCCAGCATTTAACGCCCTATAAATTTATCGACGTCAAATAAAGGCGATTCACTAAGATTTATTGCGACCAATATACTCTGTTTACTGATACGATATATTACTGCTCAATTGCTTTTTGATCAATAATTTTATTTGGCTAAATACGTCAATAAATGTATTGTGACTTTAAGTAAACAAATAGAAAAGCTTCTATAAAAGCTCAAACGGATTAAATATTAGTTATTTTAGTTCACATTATTTATATCATTTCAATGGCTTTGTGTCAAGTTAAATGTCAATTATTGATTCATATATTTTTTTATTTTGTTAGATGACTCGATAGCTGGCTTGCATAGGTTATGTTATTTCTTTCTTATTCTTACTTATATTATAAATGCGAAAGTAACTTTGTCTGTGTGTTACTCAATCACACCTAAACTACTGATCTGATTTAAATAAAATTTGGTACAGAGATAGTCTAGAGTCTGTAAAAGGTCATAGGCTACTTTTCAAGGCGAAAAAAGGGCTGGAAATAAGGTATAAAAGTTTGTATAGAAATTACTTTATTTTTAAAGCTAGAAGCTTAAAGATTTGACGAAACGTAGAAAGACGTATTTTTTAGGCTTTTGATTAGATACAAAAATAAAACATTCAGTGTTTGTAAGAATTTTACTCTAAAGTACCTAGATACGAACCCGAGCGAAGAGAGGGTGAGTAGCCAGTATGTATAATATTTTTAAAAGAAAAACAAAATAATATTTTCTTTCGAGTCAACGAATGAAATACCAAGATAAAGCAAGTATATGGTATATCATAAGAAAACCACTCCAAAGACTCAAGTTTAATCTTTATGAACATGTATCGTATAAGCTTCACTGCGAAGGATTACTGGCTGCAGAGATCAAGTTTACTTTGCTTCAGACTTTGTGCACATATTAAAGAGCTGGTGCCAAGCGATAATTATTATAATACATTGTGCATATATACATATTTGATTGAGTTTGAATATTATAAAACTTTGGTAATATTAGGTACCTATTGACAAATAAATAAATATATTTATTTAATATTGAATATATGTTCGGACATTATTACAACAGTGCCATCTAGTTCCGTGGTAAGCTAGGAGGCTTGTGTTACGGATACCAGAAAGTTCATATACATAGATGATACACACATATATAAATTTTAAATACATAAAAATTATAAATATAAAACATCCATAACTGGAGTACAACCATTCATGCTCAACATACGAATGCCCCCAACGGGACGCGAACCCGCGACCGCCGGCGCCGAAAGTAGGGTCACTACAAACTGAGCGAAACGTGTCGTCAACTAAGAGTATTAAATAAACAAATAATGCAGTAGAAATCTTTTTTTACTTAAATAGACCTTTTAAACAGGCCCATTATAAAACTGGGACATTTCTGGGAATACTTGGTCTAAATCCAATTTAATTATGCAGATCGGTACGTGACAGTCTACGTCAATATAATATGCTCTCAGAATGGAAGTTACGGGAAATAAGCTACGTTGAAAACCTTATTACGAACTAATATTTGCCTTTGAATCCGCTCGTGTAGTTGTTAGTAAATATAAAAAACTCTTATTTTATAGGTATATTCAAAAATATAGACTATATAAATAATGAATTTCACTCAAATCGGTTGAGTCAAACGATAACTCACTGACTTATTCATTCTTTCACTCACTTACTCACTCAATCATTCACTAACTAATCTTTTTAAACGAAACAGAAACTAGTTAAATCACTCTACTATTACAATTGAGTATGCATGAGTATTGAACAGTATGCAAATATAAAATTATACAAAAGGCTTAGAAAAGAATTAGACAAATTAGAATAGGATTTAGTCGAGAAAACGAACGAGAACGTAATAAAATAAATAAAAACCATAATTCATTTTACACAATTTACAGTGCGAAACTAGATAGAGATACTCTATTCTATTATTATTTTTCCAAAAATGAAACATATTCCAGGTGCAAAAAAATACCAGCATTATACCAAATTTCATTAAAATTTGTCCAGTCTTTCTTGTGATGCCGTCACAGGCAGAGAGACAGACAAAAATCTAAAAGCTGTAGATTCGGCCTAAGGCAGTGGTAGCCCAGCGGTAACGCGCTACCTTGTATAACCGAGTGATGCGGATTCAAATCCGGGTCTCGCACCTCTGATATTTTCATGTGCGAATCATTTCTATCATGATTACCACTTGTCTTACGGTGAAGGAAAACATCGTGAAGAAACTTGCATATCTGAGAAAACCTAGCAAGTTTTCGTAAGACATGTGAAGTTCGCCAGCACGCACTAGGCCAGCGCGGTGGGCTATGGCCTGATCCCCCTCTCATTGAAGGGAGGCCCGTGCCCAGAAGTGCAAAGAAATGACAGATTCGGTCTCTGAATTGATAAAAATGACACTTAATAAATAAAATAAACAAATATTTACTATACATATTCAACTTAGAATTTCAATATATGTATATAGAAATATTGGGGATAAAAGATAAATGTCTAAATAAAAACACGCCCAACAATAATACTCGACCCTCAAACTGTCGGAATGTCTTTATTGCCTTGAGGAATTTCCCACAGAATTCAATAAAACATTGACTTTAAGTACAGTTTCGGTAATCATATTATATAAATAACGTATTTACAAAATAAACTATATCGGGATCGAGATTGAAGTTTGCATATTATTAGATTTTATCAGAATATTTGAAATTTTTAGCCAGTTTCAGTTTATACTATGAATATTTGTATAATACAGATACCATTTTATTATTTTATTAATATCACACTACTATTAGATATAGCGGTAAAGGCATCATGAATGTCTGAGAAAATTTAACAAGTTTTCGATGATCCTGATCCCCTCGTATTTAAGGTTATGCCCTGCAGTTAGATTTTTAAAAGGATTGATTTTATTCATACATAATATTGAATTTTATCGTGATCAGCAAAGTTATCAGCAGATCTGTAACGCCCGCACTGTTAGTCACTTAATGAATCATTAAGTCTTTCTTTAGTATGTAGATTCTCAACTTAATGGTTCATTAAGTGACTATGAGTGCGGCGGATAGTGCCTAAGTATATAATATTATGTAGTATGTACCTACGGAGTCAAAGTGAACTCACTTGCATGCACATGCACTCTTAAAGTCCGGTGGGACGATAAATCGACATGACTGGTAAGAGATCAAGCGCAGGGCTGAGATCACGGAAGTGTAACTTTGTCAACTTCAGGCGATACTGAGAATTTTTAAATAATCTAATTAATAAAATCTATATTTTGCCCAAAATTTTTTTCAATAATGTCGACGAGCGTTTTTTAAATTAATTCGTATAAAAACGTAGGCAGAACTTGTATTTTAAGCGAATGTCCTTCGCATTTAGAGTTTACACAAAACACCTAATGACTTTAAACAGTAAAGAAATTTAAAAGTGAACTAAATAAAATAGTTTTAATTGAATTTGGCTTTGTCCGTGAAACTAAAACACGTTTCGAAATAGTTAAAAAGTTAGGCTATTCCTCTTTGTTTTATTGGCACTTTGCAATGTTAAAATTTAAAGTTTCTTTACAGCACTCTTATGTAGAATACAATATATGTTATCTATACAGTAGATTATAAAATTTTAACTTAGACGTGTACATTGAATATTTTTTGAAAAATCATTTTGAATGAAATAGTCCTTACTTCCGATTCAGAGGCTGAATCTATAGATTTTAGAATTTTGGCCTGTCTGTCTGCCTGCCTGTTACCGCTTCACAAAAAAAACCATTGAGCAGATTTAAATGATATTTGTTATAATGATAGCTGTTAATATATGATAGTTTTTACGGAAGTATGTTTGTGAATAAAGTATGTTTATGTATCTCCTTAAAAGTGTACATTTTAAAATATATTATATGTATAATGTAGTAATTGGCACTCCGAACGAAGCTATGCTTTACTTCTTTTAGTGACAATATAACGTAAATAACTTTTTTCTCAAACGAATTTATATAAGCAATTTTAATAGTCAAATTAGCTATTTCGGATAGGTATTCTCGCTCACGCTCGGCCTTTTTGCCTTATCCTAACATTCTATTTAATATTTTTGTGGATGAAAATATAGTACCTAGTACTTCTCGTTAACTGTAGCTATGTCTGTATTTTCAATTGTTGTAAATAATATCGGCGATATATAAACTACTATTAATAAGTATGGATGATAAAAATTATATGTAATATGTCATCAAAATCACATATTGTTTGACTTTTTTTAAATTATTTTATCAAACTTTCGTATCAAAAACGAATTAAACGTGTTATAATAGTATAAAATGTACTCACGATATAACGATCAATTCTTTCATCTCGCTTCTCCATCACGTATTAGCGCTCTTTTACTTGATCCTTGTAATCTAGAGCTTTCACTCGGATATTCGCTAAGTCTTTAAAAGGCACCTGTTTAAACCGTGTCGCTTAGAAAAGTGTCAGGCGTTATGTGTTTAGGACATTACGGAAATAGTAGCAGATATTTTTAAAGTAAACTTGCAAATCAATACAGAAGCCTAGCTGGCTGTTGTCAATTTTTGCGAATATGTAGTAAAAAGCTATGAGAGCAAATGTTTAATTGAAATTACTGTCTTTAGTAATAAATACTTATCTTATATATTTTAGTCGATCATATGAAAAAAATCGAAGTCTGAAGTTAGCTTAACTAATGCACAGTATTCGTTTTCGAGATTACAAAATTAACATAATATTAGTAATTGAACTTTTAAAAGTTACTTCCATACCAATTGGTTGTTCACGGTGATTTTTTTTCGTTTTTATTTCCTTTTTATGTTTCAGAAGTAAGAGTTTTTACAGACAGTGTCTAGGCCCGCAAAAATCCAAAAATAATTTGTATTTGTCACCATTTGTTTTTACTTACAATATTAAGTGTCTTTGCATTTATCAAAGTGCTTTATTGAAAATCCATAAACCTTGCTATAGAATAATGCCATTAAATGCGCGAATAGCAATGAATTGAACTTCTCAGAGGGAAAACAATAGGCTAAAGGTAATCGATAAAGTAACTGCTAGTTAATTATGTTTGTATTGAACAATTTCAGTCACGACGATCAATCTCACTAAAACCAGCAATCTGTGCAGGAGATATTACACATACTGGTGCTATTTCCAATCAATGTGACTGCACTCTGTATTACATTAATTCTCAAGCGACAGGATGACAATATTCCACAATTGTTGTAAAATCGAGGTATGCGCTTTTCCAAAAATGTGAACCACTGCCAACTTTCCAACACCAGACTGTTACTAAGAGTTTCCAGAAAGAAAACCCAAAAGCCCCAAAAATTCTGGTTTCGAACCCTGGAAAATTCAACATTCTAGCTACTATACCAACGATGATATTATTGTTCATCAGGTAGTGACTTAACTTGATTACAACCAACCACATTTTGATGTGAGAAATGCATGTAATTTTGCATGCATCACACTCTAGATAGACTATCAACAGCTTTGGCACAGACCCCACCCAAAATACGATCCAATTACACACGATAATGCAATGTATATAGTGAATATCATTTGGTTATATTATGTACTTGTTAAACTTTGTACATGTTGGCAGTAACTTTGTTTATGTTAAATTTACGTTTTTTTTTTACAGAAGCTAGTATTAATGAACGTTGGATGTCATGTTCATCGTGAGGTCGATGACCGCCAGGGAAGCGTCTAGCATAGCTCTTTTTCCTTTTTAATTTTTTTTTCTTTTAATATCTGGATAAGTTTTATTTTTAAAAATTAAATCATTTAAATCCTTCAGTCGTTTTCCCATGCTGGCATTTTATATAAACTCCCGGATTCAATTTCATTGTATCACCTTATACATTTTGTCTGGAAGCATATCGTGCTCTACGAAAAATAATGCAAAATTATTTCAAGTAACGATATTAGAAATCAATCTTCTTTAACTTGATTGAAATTTGTCCTCATAAAGATACATTCGTCGCATTTGGAAATCGAATCGGTAATCTTTAGCATATAGAGTAAAATTGTATTATAGTATGTAGAGTAACAGGAGCATAGTTGATGAACACGACGTTAGCGTTAACCAATGAACGAATTAACAATTCCTAATGACTAATTGACTGGTGTTAAATGCCTAATTAGGTTGGTGGTCTGTGAAACTCGGGATGTAGAGAAATATGGCTGTATTTAGGATAAATACTTGTTGCTATACGAGTTATATATTTACTATCAACGAACAAAGATATTATAACATTCGACATAATTATAAATGCACTCCTCATATCCCATTTAAAAAAAATATTAAAAAATATAAGTAAAAACAATCAACATTTTGAGCATATTACATTTTGTAGAAACTTATATAAACAGTTTTGAATATTTTTTTACCAATTTATTCACTTGCAAATGGCTAAACGGATTTCGATTGAACTGATTTTACTATGAAAAGATTGCACTAAAATACATGACGTGACTCCTCTTTTAAACAGATTATAACTTAAGTATTAACGATTATAAAAATATTTATAAGTACATAAGTTATTTTTTCATATTTAACTTCACGACTCCAGCAAAATCAAATCGAAAATACTTACCACCGCACTCATATTCACTTAATTAAGCATTAAATCGAGAATCACTACTAAAGAACGACTTAATGGTTCATTAAGTGACTATGAGTGCAGGCGTTAGTCTCTTTATAGCAATACATTGTAAAAAATAATTATTCTAAAATTATTTAAAACACACACTACTACATCTCATCTGATTTCGAATTTCGTACTATCTATTTTGAAGGTAAAGCACAGCTTCTTTAGCATATCTTCTCAAACTTGGAAACGCAAATTTGTCAAGTCCGATATTGTATTGTATTTTATCTCGGGCCACGAAATTTTAATATTTGTCTCTCCCAAACACAATATGAAACCGAAATATGTATTTAAATGCAAATGCGTATTATCCGAATTGTGTATAGCACAATTTTAAGAATACAATCTCAAGTACTGACCCACTTGAGATGAAATTATTTTGCTAGATCTATACTCTTATTTTTAACGACTCGTTTCGCTATGTTTGTAGTGACCCTAATTTATGCGCCAGCGGCGGTCGCGTGTTCGAGTCCCGCTGGGAGCATTCATTTGTTAAACACGGATGTACTCCTATGACTGCATGGGCTTTTATATTTATAATATGTATGTAGATATTTACTATCTGGTATTCGTAACATAAGCTTAGTAGCTCTTACCGTGGAACTAAATGGCGCTATGGGTAATAATGTCCCAACATAAGAATTTATTTTAAAAGTAACACAAAAAGTAACGTTAAAAAAAATTGGTACATAATATTTTGTTGACAAGACATTTAAATATTGTTTCTCTATCTTTCTTTATTGCAAAATCATTTATAGTTTTTAATTGAAATTTATTAGCTTTACTTGCAATATAATATAATCTTAACATTCTTGTAACTTACCTTGATGAATTCTTGAAGTGCATAGTTACATTCTCCAATGGTTTCTAGTAAAATTTAATGTGTATGTAATAAATGATAATATCTTCCTGACCGATCTCGGTCATGTTGGCCAATCTCACCGAAACCAGCCAGATGCATGGATATAAGTGTACTTTATTCATTTTACTCCTAAAGATTAATGGTACGACACTTGTACTACCATGAGTAATTTGCAAGGCACGGGGGTGAAACATCGCCATCTCCAGGTTGTTACTAAGAATACCTTTATATTCACATTGCACGAATGCTTGTACTCCAGTCATGGGTGTTAATATTAATAATTTGTATGTATTTAAAATGTACATATATGAAGTATATAAACTATCTGGTATCCGTAACACAAGCCTCGTAGCTTACCACGGACCTAGATGGTGCTGTTGTAATAATGTCCCAACATATTATATAATATTATACATAATATTATTATATATATAATATTATACAATTTATACCTACTTAGTCTCGAAAAACTCAGTAATTAAACTTGTCCTAACTCGGGTCTCAAACTTAGGACGTTCGGATTGCAGTCGTACATGCTAGACCACAGAGGCAGTATATTTATATAAAGTTACGAAATAAAGTCGCCATGCTATAAATTGTTATTTTGACACATACACCAAATGTCGCTACAATCCTTTTGTAGGAACACCGAGAATACAAGAAAATTGAATTAATATAAGCGTTGTAGCTTCCATTTTTATTTACATTTGCGCTCTTTTCTACTCCATTGCTTAACATTTGTTTGTTGTTTATTTAAAACTTAAAATGGTCAAATTTCAAATTTAGGAAAATTTTCAAAATTGCAATGATCTTCATTTAACCTAATAAAAAGGCGAAATATTTTTGTAATAAGAATGTAATAAGATCTTTTATTACTCAAAATAAATATTTTTGAAATATATAAGTTAATATTTGTATATTATATATAGTTATATGTAGTAAGGATTTTTTGCAAATAACTGATTTACACTTGCATGTATCTATCAGACAAATTTCTATCCAACTCTGATAAAAATTACGATAAAATATAGCATTAATAAAGAAGTTTTAGGTAACACTTTTTTTCAACAATTTCAATTATTTATTCAAATTATATTTAAATAAATCTTATATGTTAGTCAATGTTTTAGTAATCGAACAAATAACTTTTTTACAATCTACGTGACACTGGCGAAGTAATCTGTGCTCAACTTACACGCTTTGAAGCCATTAACAAAAGAATTGAATTGAATTGAACTGACAAAATCGGTCAAATTTGTCTAACGTATATTTACTAAATTACAGTCATTAATGAAAAACCTTGTTTATGATCACTAAAACTATCTATCAATTTTAGTTATGTATAAAAC
Organism: Boloria euphrosyne; assembly: GCA_951802675.2. Lineage (NCBI taxonomy): Eukaryota > Metazoa > Arthropoda > Insecta > Lepidoptera > Nymphalidae > Boloria > Boloria euphrosyne. Next base: position 2,812,775 of record OX637879.1, on the reverse strand, counting down.
TTCTGACAAATAAGAAAAAAAATATAAAAAAATAATATAAGTATTTTACACAAAATAACAAGAGAAATTAATAAAATAAAAATATTTTCTATTCTTTATTTTAAACGATCTTACTAGGAATTTAATTTTAAGACTGCGAAGCTTCAACTACGCAAACGATTAAAAAGGCAAGGCTTTGTTTTGAACTGAGATGTGGCTTTAATCCGAGACCAGTATCAAGAATGCCTGTGAAGAGAATAAAGAACGTAAGTCTAGCTGGCGGTTTGAATAATACAGTGAATAAAATGAATATTCATTCTTGTAAAATGTGTTGATCTAACTATAATTTTGCATTTGTAGGTTAAAAAACGTGATTACCATTTCTGTTTTATGAATAATGTGTGAGATTTTATATCAAGATCAGTAATTTCATATAAAACTAGCAATTGCCGCGGCTTCGCCCGCATTTTTATCACTTTTAAATATAAAATATATAATACATATATCACTTTTAAATATAAATTTTAAATATAAATATATAAAATAGGGATTGGTGGTAGAAATGAAAATTTAGCGTTATAAGTATTTTTTGACGCAAAATCATAATTTTCTCGCCTAAAGAATCGGCATTGCCATTCAACGGGGGAATGCAGATAGCATTCTTGCCACTATTTTTATTATAGGGCTTGCAAATGCGTTGCCGGCCACTATTAGGCCGGCAACGCATTTGCAAGCCCTATGGTGTTGCAGATGTCCATGGGCGGCGGTAATCACTTACCATCAGGCGAGCCTCCTGCCCGTTCGCCCCCTTTGTCCCATAAAAAAAAAAAAAAACTATTCCACGCGGACACGACTTGTACAGTAATAATTAAAGTAAGTAAAATTAAGTGTACATTTCTTTGTATATATATAATAAGGTTTACTTGTAATTTCCTTTATAATAAAAAAATTATAAATCATAAAAAAAATAGAATTTTGTTCACCCTTATCCTCTAGAAGAATAAAAAATAGCCTACGATCTATTCTCAGACCTACCAAATATACACAAAAAAAAACATAACAATCAATCAAGCCATTTCGTAAGAGTCCAATAACAAACACTGTGACACGAGATTTTTATATATAGAATACTAAATCAAAAAGTGTTAAAACCATATACAGTTATAAATTTATTTCAAAAGTGTAAAATATAACAGTTGTTGATCATAACTTGGTAAGAAAGTAGATAATTACATTTTATTGTTGCATGATTACATAATAAAATAATATTAAAACGAATTTACGGTGTCCATTTCCTTCACTGTATCGATCCTTATGTGCATAGAAGAATTTTGGTCGCGACCTTATCGGAGGCAAAAGTGTACTATGCCAAATCCTCTAAAGTTATTCAAATGAAGCAAGCCTCAGTGTTCCGAATAAATGCATATTGAATTTGTTTACGTTTGCAAAAGCCGGAAGGGAGACAGGCCATACTTCTATTTAAATTTGAACCTACGATCTCCATATTATTGCCCCTTATGCATTAAATAAACTTCTTTATTCTCGAAGTAAGGCTTAGAATTTTAATGCATGAAAGTGAAAATATTATTTATAAAATGTGCAAAGTGATTTTTTTATGAAGAAGCTTTATAAATAGCTTTAGCTAGAAGGCACGGCACGTTTATTAAATAACAAGATCTTATTTACATATTAAAGAATGTTTTAAGTACGTTAAAGTCTTCTCTAAGCGTGGTCATGTACCCGATCTTTTTAAAAAAAATACTTATACATAATATAGTTCAATTGTAAGCTAACAAGGATTAGGTATAGATCCCTAAGCTAGCTAATTTTAGAAAGAAATGCTTTACAAATTTTCTACGAAAATTATATTTTTGATTGAAAAAAAAACTTTTCAAAAATCTATCTATCATAATTATAATAGGAATTAATATCAAGTATCAGCTGATAATATATTTGATTTTATAATATTGGAAGTGATAATATTAATTGAGCAGTTTCTTTTACTATGGGAAAATTGGTGCATATTATTTTTTGTATTTATGTCACTTTTTTTTTATTTCATTAGTAGATGGGGTAGGTACTGGTTTCTACAATACAGTGACAGGAAGAGAGGTATTTATTATCAACTAGAATTCCCGCGGCTTCGCCCCCTTTCTAATTACTATTAAAGTATTTTATGATGCCAAATCGGCGGGTGCGGGGTAGGGTCGGTGATTCTATAAAAAATAAATGTTTGTATTATCATTGCCCTAAATCGCTTTTACCTATGTCTTAGGATATTTGTCTTCAATGTGTTCCAAAGCTAATAAATTTTAGGAACGCAACCAAATAAAGCAAGAATAAGCTAGTATAAAACTATACAAACGAGAGCTGACAAGTTATAAAAAGTAATATTTTCGTTGATTCATGAAATGAGAGTCCGTTCTATAATCCGAGCAGAATTCTGCAGCCCATTTTCTATGTAAATCTGATCTATCTCTTGGTGTTTGTGTTCTGTGTGCAATCAACTGCAAAGTTGGGATTTATAGTTTTCCAATCTGACCTAGAATGGTGAAGTTAAATTTATTTAAGTTCATGCTTCTGGTTTGGACGGAAACTATATACTGTAAAATTTTTGCATATTTCATTCTTTTTAAAGTAGGTAAATATTTGCAGTCTAAGTCAATTGTGTTAATTTCTTTTAGATTTTTCTTAAATAGTAATTTATCTATATAAATGAATCTATAGGTTTTAGAATGTTTGTCTGTCTTTCTGCGTATCTCAAAAAATTCACTAAATGTGTCACAAGAAAACCACTGGACACATTCTCATGAAATTTGGGCAAACATTTCATATCTAAGCAAGTATACGCTGAGTTTCTTTCGCCAGTTCTTCTCAGGTCAGCGGCTTCTTTCCGAAATGTTAGTAGATTCTGGACGTTTACAAAAATATTAAAAATTGTAATATTTTTAAATTTGAATAAAATATTTTGAATTTGAATATACAAACCATTAAAATGTATGCTGGGACTATGGACGAACTCGAGCGAAGCGAAAGTGAGTTTCTAGTAATAAAGTACCTAAAATTATGAAATTATGTACAATGTACGTTTCTAAAGTTATAGATATATTTTGAATGTGTTATATTTGTCATAGAATAATAGAATAGACCGATGAACTAACAAAATAATATTAATAAAGATAAAATTCTTTAAAATAGGTTTAAGGATTATGATTACAAATAATGTAATAAACACCTATTAGACTATATTTATTCCCCTAGGTGACCTAGGTGACCCTTATAGGTAGCCCTCTCCAAATAATTTATTTTTTATTATTAGAACAAATTTTATTTTTTACTTATTTATGATTTGGCATTAAAAAAATACTAATAAGCTATATAACTTATAACCTTAAATTTTCATGCTTCTACCACCAATCCCTATTTTTTACACCATCACGGAATACTTAGAAGATGTAAATGTGTGGGATTAATGTCTTGTTGTGTCTCACGTAGGATAAATAGATAAGTAAATATTGTAATCAAATATTTTTTTGAAAAGAACAACTGCTGAGTTTCTCGCCGGCTATTCTCGGCAGAACAGCATTCCGAGTCGGTGGTAGTTTACTCCCAAGTCCCAGACTTACAGACTGACATTTGATTTAAATTCTTATAATATTTTTTTATATGTATATTTTTTTATAGTAATGTAAAAGAGACGATTCAAAAGTGCTTGTAAAAGTCTATTTGAATAAAGTATATTTTGACTTTGACTTTGACTTTAATCGTGATTAGAACGCGGACGAAACCGCGGGAATCGCTAGTTTACTATGTAAGCTTTTTTTTGAAAATAATTATAACTTATATCAATAACGTTATCGTACATCAAATCAATCAATTTATGCAAACTACTCTAACATCAAGTTCACAAATTACTTAACTTAGATAACCAAGTTTGAGTACAAATAGAAGGGTTTGATACAGTAAACTTATATCAAAGGATTTATGTTTTTGAAGGTACGTACTGTTATGTAGCCCATATTCTGCAGAGTATGTTAATCAGTACAATATATAAATAAATAAATAAATATGTTGGGACATTATTACAACAGCGCCATCTAGTTCCGCAGTAAGCTACGTAACGTGCTTGTGTTACGGATACCAGATAGTTGATATACTACATATATAAATTTTTAAATACATACATATTATAAATATAAACACCCATGACTGGAGTACAAACATTCATGATTAGCAAATGAATGCCCCCAGCGGGACTCGAACCCGCGACCGCTGGCGCAGAAAGTAGGGTCACTACCAACTGAGCCAAACGAGTCGTCAAATAAATAAAGTCATAAAAATAAAATTGAAATGTCTGTTTTTAATTTCAAATTACAAGCTTTTCACTTAATGCATATGAAAGTATATACGGTACTTACATGAAAAAATATCAATTTTTAAAATTTTTGTCTGTTTGTTTGTTCTGGCTAATCTCTGAAACGGCTGGACCTATTTTGACGGGACTTTCATTCGCATAAAGCTAATGTTTTAAGGAGTAACTTAAGTTACTTTTATTTTATTTTAAAATTATAAAAAACCGATTTATTTATTTTCGCTAATGGGACCGGGTTTGCTAGTCTATACCATAGAGTATAGACTAATGCTTAGCGAAGCTGCTGACTAAGCCCCCTTAAGATTTAATATTATATATCTGTGTTACATGAGGGCAGTTCCATTTCAACTATCGTCTAAATCACTCCTACTAAATCTTATTTTGTAAATTCTAGTTCATAAATATAATTCTATTTCCTAATTGCTTAAATTAACATTTCTTAATTGTTTAAAATAACATTAATAAACGATTTAGTGAGTAGAAGTTTTTTGGAACGAAGTTCCTTATGGGACGATGCGGAGGGGTTTTTCATCAATAAAAAAATCATAATAAAAATGTATACCCGAATAATTATTTTCTTTATACCTCGAATAGAACTTAAAATTTATATTTTTATAATAAGGAACTTCGTTCCTATCCGGTGTCCCACGACACCACACGTTATCTTTTTTTTTTAAAGTGATGCTCTTGAAAAGAGCTCCCGTATAACAGTACGTTAGCTTCCTCACAACCCTTAACACCGTTTCATTTCATCCCTTTTTAATCTGCAACACTTTTAGGTACAACATTACAGTAACCAATTAGTGGCGCGCAGTTAGCGAGTAATTCACTGCCACTATCAGACTAAGGAAGACACTGCTGGTGATGGCACAATTACGTATTGTTACAGGTTTGTTGTTTTATTTTTTTATTTAATATAAATTAATGGTAATTTAATTTATATCTATTTTACTAATACTGTATAGTTATTTTGTGCTTACGAATGTCGTAAGCTAGTTTTTGTGCATGGTTTTTACTCCACTGCACGAATTAATCTATTTTATTTAAAATATAAGCTATGTTAAGTTTTTTTTTTTATATTTAAATACGAAAAGGTTATCAACTGGAGATGCTAAAAAATAATACGATTTGTCAATAATTAATGATATTTTAGTCTCTACTTTTTATAAAGATATATATTTTAACTTATAAAATGATTTGAAAACAATAATAGTATTCTTTGAATAAAAATTACTTAACCTAAGTTAGCTAAGCTATATTTCTAAAATTTTTAAAATAGATACGATAGTAACCAGTTGATATCACACGTAATAAGTACAAAAGCAAGACTTGAACTTCTGATTAAGGACAGTGCAATTATTTCTAGTTTTGCTCTAAGCCACTATATTGTTTCCTGTTTCTTATGTTCCCAATTACATACTGCAATCTGCAAGTATATTCGTAATACCAGATGGCGATACTAAGATGACATTCTATAATTAGTAATTTTCTGGGGTTCCCTGTCGGTAAAGAACAATCTGACAAACTATCGTATTTATGATGAAGTGCAAGGGTTGACTACTTTCTTTAACATACTCTTGCAAAAAAATAGGTAGTAGATACGTTTATTCTGTGCCCTTATTTTTCTCGCATACAATTCTATTTTGCTGCGTTACTAATTAAAAGCTGCAGCATGCTTTTAGGTTTTATCAATTTAATATTAATACTTTATTATTATATTTATTTAATATTAATATATTAAGATATAGGAAGAGGTAGATTGTTTAATGTTTATTAAACACACTAATAATCTAGAACTAATCGAATTTCTCAATCTATTTTTTTTAATCTTAGATTTTTTTATTCAGGAGTTCTAGGTAATTTAATTAAAGAACCAATTAATAATGTTAAAACTTTTATTAATGAATTATGGTTGATTTTCTACCACTGTAATTTGCTTACGTCGAAAATTTCCAATAGTACTTACATACGGTATTAAATTCCTTCACGACGACTAGACACAACCTGTGGCTGTATCGTACCTCATTCTATTCGGTACTACGACTCATGCCACTGCACTCGCATGAATAATTTTAACAAAAGCACGAATTATGGTAATTTCTAAAATAGGTGTCTTAGATACGAGAAATATCATATTATGCAAGTTACAATGTTATTACTTAGTCGTGAGTATTTTACTATATACCTGTAAATTATATAACGTAAAGAAATTTGTAATTTTGTTTTGCTTTATTATAGACATTTCTGTTATTAAATACTTAGCACTTTCGGATTATATCAAAAATAGGGGCGGATCTACATATTATAGGATTTTTGAGCTGTTCCCTAACATATAACGGACCCCTATTGAAATCAATGAATAATAGGTACCGTGATAAAAAATAGGTAAAAAATGACTATAAAAGAGTGTTATATCACAGTAAGAGAATCCCGTGACCATGATTGTAAAATCACGAAAAAATCTGAAATTTTGATTTCTAGAGGAATTATTAACGAAAGCATTGAGTCAAAAATAAAAATAATAATATTAAAAAATAATGTTAAAATATAAATAAATAAATAAAAATGTTGAGACATTATTACAACAGCGCCATCTAGTTCCGCAGTAAGCTACGTAACGTGCTTGTGTTGCGGATACCAGACAGTTGATATACTACACATATACATTTTAAATACATACATATTATAAATATAAACACCCATGACTGGAGTACAAACATTCGTGATTAGCAAATGCCCCCAGCGGGACTCGAACCCGCGACCGTTGGCGCATAAAGTAGGGTCACTACCAACTGAGCCAAACGAGAGCAAATAATAATACAATTATGTTTAAAGCTCCAAGTGAAAGGCTATCTACCATTTATGCTTTTATAAAATAACCGTTTCATCATAACGGTGAAACAAACATACATACAAAATTATGTATTTATAATATAACATGGAATTATATAGAGTTAAAAAATAATTTAAAATTTAAGCATACAGGTTTTCTCTGTAAATCTACGGATTACTTGTGGCTAAGCCAAACGAATTTCTTTCTTAAATCCGCTCAATGTTTTGTTAGATATAGTGCACTAATTAGTTGTATGCCATTAGAGATTAACTTGTTATCTTTGGTTTTATGTGCAAGTGAAGATTGGTTGCTAAGAAATAAAACTTAAAGTAGGTTAATGATAAGATTTTTTAATAGAGTAGAGTGACTCATTCGTAAACAATAAATCCATACGTACGTTCAGCATAATTTTCTTGGAAATGATGGTATTTACCCCTAGAATAAATTATTTTAAATATATTCACGCGGACACCCAGCTTTTGCTGTATCAAATTTCATAAAATTCTATCTAGTGGTTTTTTTATAATGCTAGTTAAAATTAATTACTAAAGTAGGTAATTCAGCCACTGTATCAATATCTAATAATGACTTATTCAATAAGATTTTCTTAAAGAGTATTTAATATACAGATTACTGTATATGTTATTACATATCAAATAAAAAATTAATGCCTGTAGCTTTTGATGTTTTACTTTTGACTTCGCGGTTGAAGTTAATATAATATATTTAATATTTTCAGTCTGTGCCATTTTTAAAATTATCTATTGTAATAAAAAAGCTTTTCAAAATCAGTCAAATTCATTCATCAGTACATTCTAATTTTTGATTACCACAGATGTGACATGTTTAAAAAATGCAAAAGTTACTTCATAGAATTCAGTTGATGTCATACCTGTGGCTCTGTTGTTGTACCTAATTTGGAGTCCAACATACATGTTATTCAACAACTGTTCACTCATAAAGTTGAATTTTCACTGCACAAACTGCTTTATAATGCTATAAATTAACCTATAAGAAAAGTAACTTGCTACGAAGGTTTTATTTTTCATTAAATTTAATTCTGCAGCGGTTTAAACTTAAATTTATTATATTCTTTATTGCACATTAGATGATGTTACATAAATAATATAGAGTTCAATATGAGCAAAGGTGGAATGGATGGAAAAAAAATAAATATTTAGATAATATTTATGATGCATCTAAATTACATTAAATATTAAAAAAAGTACATTGTCATCTCAGTGCTTGTTATTCCATACATCATATTGTGTTTTATCTATAAATTTACAAAATCTAAGATATAAGCTTTCTTTTTATAATGAAAAAATCTAATGTTAAGTACAAATATTGATCGTTTCTATAAATACTAAGGTATACGACTAAGGTAACATACAGGCATATTTATTTATCGCACTGCCAGTTAACAGGATAGTTACCCTAATTTTAACAAAAGTCAGGGTTATGGTAATATCGAGAATCAGCCTGAAGAGTTCTCAGCGCAATTTACAATACAAAACATTGTTAGGGAATTTCAGCTTTTGTATATATGAGTAATATCGTGATACGAAGTTAGAAAGTTTTGTATTATAATGTACAACAATAGCACACTTGAATTTATATTTATTTGTTCGAGTCAAATATTTATTGTTACGTATCTTTTTACTTGTAAAAGGGGTAGAAGTTCGTAAGTTAGTAGAAGGTTGAAAATTAGGTAGCTAATGAAGGAATTGTTACGGATTCTGAGGATGGGTTGCTGAAATACGATTTTAATTTGTTTTAAGGCTATATCTTATTACTTAATTATTAAGATTCCAAATAATGTTATATTTAAATACAAAATTATTTTCTTTTAAAAATAAACAGCACTACGTTTTCTTAAATCGTGAGTAACTGTAACTTTTAAGTTAAATTATATTAAATATCTTATTTTCTTAATTTCTAAATTCTCTATCTATCTAATCTAAATCTAATTTTCTAAATTTACATTTTTCAGTGTAAGCTAAAGGCAGTGGTCGTCCAGTTGTAACACTTGTTTGAAATACCAAGTGAAGCGGATCAACCCACGAGTCTTGTATCTTTAAATAAATTTGGCTCGATCAATATCGAACCCAAGATAGATCAGACAGTTAAATATCTTACATACGCCCGATTCTATAGATAGTGCACAAAATTATTCGATTCAACGGCCAAATTGCATATTATTTACTAGAACCCAAGCTAAGTTAGTGCAAGTGTTAGTTCAAAGCAAACACAATTCAATGTGACAAGATGCAATAACTTCAACAAACCACACGCCATTCCGCAAATGGTACGCACCTAAATTGAGTAGAAATACTATTATATATCTAAACGTTCTTAGCTTTGTCTTGATATATTCTATTTTATTCTATTTTAATTCTATTCCTAGATTATTTTACTAATAATTGTATTCAGCCCTTTTTTAACGTTCCACTGCTGGGCACAGGCCTCCCTTCAATACGAGGGGGATCAGGCCATAGTCCACCGCGCTGGCCTAGTGCGAGTTGTCGGATTTCATATGCCTTTCGAAAATTTGCGAAGTTCTCTCAGATAGCAGCTTTCTTTACGATGTTTTCTTTTATTGTATGACGAGTGATAATAATGTTAGAAATTATTCGTACATGAAAATACCATAGGTACGAGACCCGGATTTGAACCCACTTCACTCGAACGTACGCGTCACCACTGTCTCAATAGGTATTAAGTATTAAACAAACTAAAAACTGGTTACTACGATCAACATCGAATATAGAAAGCCATTTTTCTAGCCTAAGTAAAAATAATATAAGGTGAAGCTAAAAATTCACTCATTATTCATTATTTATTTAGTTTCAATTAAGTCGGAATTAATGAGACAAAGTGACTTAGAGCTATTGTAGTCCAGTAAAAATAGTGCATAAGTTTAAATGAACTTGTAACACTATTTATTTTAGACAGCGTTGATAGAACTTTTTCTATTTCAAGAAAGTTAACTAAATAATTTTATCTATACATATTAATAAGCTTAAAATTGAAATGTCAGTTTTTATTTTCAAATTAACAGCTTTTCACGAAATGCATATGAAAGTATATATACGGCACTAACATCAAAAAATCAATTTTTAAAATTTTTGCCTGCCTGTTGGTCTGTTTGTCTGTTTGTTCCGGCTAATCTCTAATACGGCTGGACCGATTTTGACGGGACTTTCACTCGCAGATAGCTAATGTTATATGGAGTAACTTAGGCTACTTCTATTTTAGAAAGTTTAACTTATTAATCAAAATAAATCTAGTGACGAGCGAAGCGATGTGAATCGCTAGTAAATAAATATTTTTAAACATTTTTACACACAGCGCCATCTAGTTCCGTGGTAACGTACAGGCTTATGTTACCGATACCAGATAGTTGATAGACCACATAGAACACATAATATAACTTTTTAATTACATCCATATTTTTAAAATATAAACACCCATGACTGGATTACAAACATTGGTGCTCAACAAATCAATGTCCTGAGCGGAACTCGAACCCGCGACCTCGCTGGCACAGCAAGTACGGTCACTATCAACTGAGTCAAACGTGTCGTCACAGTTAAGATAAAAACAATCGCGAGTTATTTATAAAGGTTATTTTCAGAGCAACGGTGCTTTCAGTTTAGTTATAGCTAAGACTGGCCATCTATTGTACGTGATTAGGGAAGTAAATGTTAGCACAATTAGGCACGTTAAGGAATTTGTCTTGGACATACTCGTACAAATATGCGGTGGTGCGAGTTGAAGCTTTTCTATAAAAGCTCGAGATCAGATCTATATCTGATCTGAGAATTTGTATATAAACTTGCCTTTTTACTCTTATACTTTACCAAAATATATTAAACAGTCAAGTTTGTTTTCATCGACTTAAAATCCTGAATAATATTGTTAACTTTTTCTAATTTTTATTTAAGTGTATGTATATCATTTATAACCTAACTCTGTAACATTTTCACTTATTTGGCTCGCTTTTAAACACTATATTTCACTTCCATAGGTTGACTGGAAGAGATCTCTTTTAGAGAAAACGTTGGCCCACATTGGTCTTTGTTTTGGCTGTATCTTTTTAATAACGCAAAATATGGTGGCATAGAAAATTTAATAATATATAAACGAAATTGTAAAAGAAATATTATGGTTGGTATTACATATCAAATTTTAAAATCGATATAGTCTTATTTCAAGTACCAGTTACGAGTAGAATAAAACTCAAAGCTTTTTATTGTATAAAATAAAATCGCCAGCACTTAAAGCGCACCCTTGTAAGCTCCTTAATGGATGTTTACACAGCACGAGAACATTCGATAAAATGTATAAATTTTCTTCAGATCTCTCGCGCCATTGATACTCTTTTGAAATTTGTTAATTAAAATATTTTTATTTTAATACCTTCAAGTTTAATTAAAAAAAAGCGAGGTATAAAGAAATAACAAGATGAGAGTAGTTGTAAGAATTGATATTCTAGAAATTGTACAATCGACTTCAAGTGAATGTAGCTTTTGATCTTTTAGTTTTCAAAGATGAATTAATAAGATATACGTTTTTATTAATTAATTAAAATATTACGTATAATATAAAAAAATGTAAAACTTCTTTGGCAAATATCGCAATTATATAAAAAAACAATAAATAAATACGGCATATTGGGCATATTACAATCACATATTTAAAGTATACAGAATATAATATTATATCTCTACTGTCCCGAGTATTATATACTTGTCAGACTACAACTGTCAAGTGTTACATGGCAACATAGGAATGAATTCTATCTCATTCTTTGCCGGCTTCATCCTACACATTTTTGTAGTTCTGTTTCTTACCTGTCGTTTTTTCCGTTACATGCGGTTTGAAATCACAACGATTCTAAAGAATTTTGGCTTCAAAAATATATGACTTTTACCAAATAAATAAACGGATCTATCTCATGTAGGCTTGGGTGGTAACGTATTGTACCTTGTGTTAATGAAATGTCCATGCCCAGCACTGGGACGTCAAAAAGGACTAATACATACAAACTTTCGCATAAATTATAACGTTAATTAAGCCAGACTAAAACTAATATTCTACTGGCTTTAACACTAATTTTGTAGCTGACAGACAGTTCATAATTACTTAATGTACTTGTTTCTTGATATTTCATATTTCTATTATGAATACTTGTTCGCCTCATTAGGACGAATTGCAATTTGATTTAAAGAAAATAAATAAAAATCAAACTGATACAAATCTTATATTGTTACAGAATAATTACAATAGGTTATAGCTTATAGGTTGTCTAATAGATGGATTGACGCTACGAAAATGGGAGAAAGAGGATGTCACATTGCAAATGTCTGCTTTATATAGAACGTTCTGTCACTCACTTCACTGTCCATAGATACACAATAATTTATATAGGAAACTTCACACCGAAGCCGACGAATTAGGCGCGGTTCGCACGATGTAGGCGCGTTTCACACGCGCAAGCCTTTGTAGTGTTACTATGTCGAATAAATGAGAGACGCTTATTAACAATACTGATATTGTTTATTTCAATATACTTATGTACGAGTAATATAACGAAAATTGAGGTGTTTGTCTGTAATGTCAAAATATCAGCTTTTTATTAAATGCCTATGAATATTACAAGATTTAAAAGTTTTGCCTATTTGTTTGTTCAGACTTATCTTCGAAACGGCTAGACAGACTTATGACGGGCTTTTCTCTGACAGATAGTCAGCTATCTTTACAATAGCAACTTGGACTACTTTTATTTTTGAAAAACATAGTAGGATTCTGCTCAAAAAAGTGAAACGTAGTCGCCAGTTAATTAATTATGTAATATTTTGCTGCATTTGCGGCTTATTTCAGAGGCTTCTAACTGCATTATACTAAAAGGCACCGAATAAGTTTAGATTGACACGATGAGTTCTAATTTGGTAGATTATATACAAATTAACAACCCATACTTTCCATACGCGACCGCCGTTAATAAACGATATTAAAAAAAATGTCACTTAAATTTACTTGAAAATTTTCTTTCTAGCGCCAATGACATTAAAAATAACTATAGTTTAAAGCAGTACATTTTCATTATAGTAATCTAGGCTGCTGCCGAGTGTTTTATACCTGAAAACTATGCTATCAATTTCAACTACTAGACACTACATTGATAAAAAATATTTTATAATGTTTATATTTTAAGTAGCTTCACTCTCTCTATCCCTTTGATTCACTCGCTTAATTACTTTGAAAATTTTATCAGTTCGTTAAACGTTACAGTAAGAAAATTAACCCTGACATTGACACCTATTTATATATTATCAATTATTACCAATTCAAATGAAAGCACTAATTTTTGCAAGCATACAATATTAGTGCATTCAACGAAGTTGAGTGGAATTTGAATTGGTGATAGCCTTTGCCCTTCTTTTAACGTTGGGAACTACATTTCCGACATTTACTGATCCTTTTCCGATACATCCGACTAACCAACTAAATAAGATAGTAGTTCTGGCTAAACCGAATGACCGGTGAAAACCATTCGGAACCGATCCAAATTGGGCGCCGCAGGGTCACTTTCGTATTCAACCACGACGCCTCGGCTGGCCTACTGAAGCCTCCCTTAGAGCCTTAAGTACATTATGTACTAACACATTGGCTGTTTTTGTAGAGTAAAAGCTAAGGGTGAATGTATTTTTTATCATATGTTTTAATAATCAAAACTATAGTGGCTAGAGTGGAGTATTAGTTGAAAAAAACTAAAAAGTATATCCTGTGTCTCTACCTACCAATGTTTTATAATATATATTTGTATATTTATAAACCTGTATTTTCTATGTTAAGTCAGTAAAAATAGTGTTGAAAGTAAAATTTATTTTTTATGTATCTACATGGTAATGATAATATTATATACGCTATTAAATGCTCCCTTGGGTGTAATACTACGAGTACTAGGTACAAAAAAAAACAGAATTAAATGAATAATAAAGTTGTTTTAGGCTTATATTTAGAATTCATCGAACTGTTATTTCTTGGCTATCAAAATTCTGCGACTTTCAACGCCTTCATAGTGCCTATGATAGAAGTGAAAACTCATGCTTTTATAATCAAGGGATTTTTATATTTACATGCAGGAATTTTAACTAATTCAGATTTTTTACAAAAATAATAACCATAATAAGCATTTTATTTATTAAAAACATAAATTAAAACGATACAAGTACGCATAACAGCCAAATACCGTGTAAGCTCCAATCTGACAAGAGTCCCTAGAAGTTACGACACTATAAAGGCTCAACTCTATTCATTTTACGATACGAATTTCATCATCGTTGCCATGAAATTGAGTTGTACTTATCTTTATTTTTGTTTTACGACACCTGCAGATGAGATGGTCGTAAAGAAAACGAGACATCTATTATGATGACTTGATTTAATAGATTATTAATATTCTTTAGCTTAATTATAAATTTGTTGGGACGTTAACACAGCACTATCTAGCTCCATGGCAAGCCTCGTGGCTTGTGTTATGGATACTAGATAGTAGATACACTACACATGTAACTTTAAACACATACATATTATAATTAATATAAACACCCATGACTGGAGTATAAATATTGATGCTTATTATTAACATTTTCCTTCTTTTCATACAGCAATTAAAACTTAGCAAGCTAAGTCTGACTTACACGAAAAAAAATATGCTCCTTCTAGGGTGCTTGAAATAACGCACTCGGTAAATATTACTTTCAACAGACTTAGAAAAAGGAGGAGGTTCTCAATTCATCTGTATTTTTTTTTGTTATTTTCTTAATATTTATAAAATATCTTCAAAACAAATACTTCTAAATTTAACCTTGATTTATAATTATTCTAATAAAATGATCACTTCTCTTTAAGTTATTTTTCGGCTTGACTTCAATAATAAAAACATAATGTTGATATAAACTTGTCGTCACTAAAATCAAAAGTATTTTTATACAAGACCTAGAAAGTATTTCTAAAATGACCTTGTCTAATTATACCTTTAACTCTGATGAGCATAGCATTAACTTTCGTCTGTTAAACCTTTGTACAATAAAATATCAAATACATTTACCTAACGTTACGTGGCTCGTTTGTTATCATTTGTGATTTTTATCTTTAATGTTACATCAATTTTATTAATGTAATTTTTAATTTTTTAGTTTTACTAGCAATTCCCGCGGCTTCGCCCGCGTTCTAATCACTATTAAAAAATAGGAATTGGTGGTAGAAGGGTGAAAATTTAGGGATATAAGTATTTTTGATGCCAAATCATAAAATAATAAAAATCTATTTTTAGTCTAAAATATAAAATCGAAAATATAGAGAGGACCACCCTTATCATCTAGAGAAATAAAAAATAGCCTACGGCCTATTCTCAGACCTACCTAATATACAGAACATAATTTCATAAAAATCGGCTAAACCGTTGTGAAGGAGTTCTATAACAAACACTGTGACACGAGATTTTTGTATAGGGTAAAGATGCCTAATATGAGATACCATTTATATTTTTCTCCATAAAACATATATTATCGTACTAATTACTACGAAAATTGCAATATTCGATAGGGAATTTAATGAAGTTCATTTTTGAGAGACCTCGCCTCGCCTCGGACTGGGAAGCACTAACATACGTTTCGATCTTTTTCCACGTGGCTTTTAGGGACAGTAGCGCCAAATAGCAGCGGTGATTAGTTTCGCCAAAACCTAACTATCTCATATTAGGCAACTATCTCATATATGGCATCCTTACCCTATTAGATAAAAATTGTGGTGCATTTCCGTAAGAAAAGTTCTAAATTACATATTTTTAAATCATGGGTACACTTCTTTATACAATATTTGATAAGTATTGTAAAAAATTATACACATTTATTTCAAAGGTTTCAAAGCTGACCTTTTCAGTGATAAATGTGGCTATCAATTCACCCAATACTAGTAGACTTACAAGAGTGTACCTCACATGATAGCCTCAAAGAAAATTGATGAATCTCACATCTAATTCCAGCCAATTGCTTTGACAGAAAAAGTCCGAAAGCTTATAAATAAGTACTGTGATTTTTTTTATATTATAAAGCTTTTATGTACTTGAAGTTAACAATATGTTTTGACATTATTACAACAGCGCCGTCTAGTTCCATGGTAAGCTACGTAACGTGCTTGTGTTACGGATACCAGATAGTTGATATACTACACATATAAATTTTAAATAGAAACATATTATAATTATTAACACCCATGACTGGAGTACAAACAGCGAGACTCGAACCCGCGACCACTGGCCCAGAAAGTAGGGTCACTACCAACTAAGCCAAACGTATCGTGACTATATTATATAGACACTATTTATGCTGTAAACTAGTGCAAAAGCCTTTCACTTAATAATTTTTATCATTTACTTACCCCGGAGTAATAAAAAAGTATACTCGTACGTTTAATTAAAGTCATTTTGGACAAATCATTTGATTATTACAGGTATTAAACAGCCAAATAAGCCCAATTTGAAGCTAAGATATACAATTTAATTTATCAGCATGTATGACTTAATGCTGATATCTATTTACCAAATACTTTGCTTTATGTGGTTATCTAGGTATTTAACCTGGATATTTATTTATCTTATATAGAAATACCGTAAACACTGTAATAAATTAACACAACACTTTAAAATATAAAATAAAGAATAAATAAATAAAATAATAATAAATAAATAAAATCTACTATATAAAAATAAGTCGGGTTTTCCTTCCTGACGCTATAACTCCAGAACACACGAACCGATTTCCACGGTTTTGCTCCGTGAGGTTTATAGCAAAGAAAATTCAAATTTCAACAGAAAAGCGGGAAAATCTTTTAAACTATACTAAAGAGGTTACACATGGGGACGAACCCGAGCGAAGCGAGGGTGAGTCGCTAGTAATAAATAAATAACATTTTTTTATTTTATTTTTATTTAAATTGGTAGGGTACTATTAAAAATAGGCATTGGTAGAAGGATAAAAATGTAGGGTTATTAGTATTTTTTGATGATAAATCATACAAAAATTTAAATTTGGACTTAATATAATAATAAAAAGGCAGTGGTAGCCCAGCGGTAACGCGTCGCTTGTATAACCGAGTGATGTGGGTTCAAATCCGGGTCTCGCACCTCTGATATTTTCATGTGCGAATCATTTCTATCCTGATTACCACTTGTCTTACGGTGAAGGAAAACATCGTGAGGAAACCTGCATGTCTGAGAAAACCTAGCAAGTTTTCGTAAGACGTGTGAAGTCTGCCAACACGCACTGGGCCAGCGCGGTGGACTATGGCCTGATTCCCCTCGTACTGAGGGAGGCCCGTGCCCAGCAGTGGGACGTTAAAAAAAGGGCTGATGATGATGATGATGATAATAATAAAAAAATAAAAAATCTCGAGAGGGCCACCCTTGTCACCTCAGACTTACCAAATTCACACAAAATTTCATAAAAATCGATCAAGCCGTTTCCGACGAGTTCGATAACAAACACTGTGACACGAGATTTTTATATATTAAATTGATATAAATATTTAAAAAATAAGCAAGAAAGTCGTCCACCGTAATATTTATAAGATTTTTTAAGTGTCTCATGACCTCAAGAGATTGTTAAGTTCGTGTTTTATCTATGTCATAAAAAGAAATGTTTCGGAGATAGAAGGGAGCTTTGTGTCAACGTACGAAGGACCGGAGATAAGAAGCACAATCCATATTTTACTAGCTTTTTGGAAATTTTGTTTACGTTGTCCGAAAAATTATCGTTCATCCATTCAATAAACTAATAGTAAATGTATTGGAACCTTATATTGAATACTGAGAATTTATTGACGTATTTTTCGAACCCAACTATTAGTTTGAGAAATAAGTGAAAAAATATTTTGTAAGCTTTGAAAGGATTTTTTGTATAAAAGAAGGCACTTAATATTTACATCTAGTTAAAGAAGATTCAATTTTAAAAGCTTGTCTTGAAAATATATCCTTTAAAGTAAAGTGTACTAACTTAATAGTGTAATGAACTTTTGTTTGTCGTAATGTTTTTGTTTTAGAAATTATTGCCCAGTGGTAACGCGCTCGCTTGGATAACCAAGTGATACGGGTTAAAATACGGGTCTCGCACCTCTGATATTTTCATGTGCGAATCATTTCTACACCACTAATATATTTAACTATATAATTACCACTTGTCTTACGGTAAAGGTAAGCATCGTGAGGAAACCTGCATGTCTTTGAAAAACCTAGCATGTTTTCGAAAGACATGTGAAGTCCGCCAACACGAACTAGGCCAGCGCGGTGGAATACGGCCTTACCCCCCTCGTACTGAGGGAGGCCCCCTCGTGCCCAGCAGTGGAAAGTTAAAAAGGGCTGAAGAAGAAGAAGAAGATAACTTACTTGTCTAACAATATGTGTAAAAAATCACCATCTTTAGAGAGCAGATTGAGCATATCGCAAGTATTACGTAATCAAGTTAAAATATGAAACTACTACAAAGCTTAGGTTATAGTTCAGTGATTGTTGTTCTAAACGACACGGCTACAGACTGAATCTCAGATCGAAAGCCGTTTAACATTTTACGATCTAGACCGTTTGAACAGTCATAGCCTTATACGCTTATCTTGTCATATGAACTCCGAGTAACTTTCAAAATATGTACATGTAGCACTAATTATTGTTTTATTTATCATACTTTTACTGCTGCTTTGTTTTTAATTTTAGTATTTAAATGATAAGCTATTGAATATAATATATTGTTTGATTTTATTATTTAGCTATTTTTAATATCCCACAGTTGGGATTCGTATTGCGAATTATGAAAGTTTCAATAGGGAATATGCATGATTTTTTTTTATGACTTAAATCCATCCTTTACATCATTATAAAGTAGAAAAATATATAAATAGTCTTGAAAATATATAATTTTTTTATGCAAAGTGAAATTTAAAACATTGACTAAATTTAAGCCGTTCAAACGCCACCAGTAGCGCCGCCACGTCGATGACGTCATTTGTCACACGAATGTCTTTTTTACTTTAAGCTTTTCAGTTACTTCTTATATATCTTCCGTTTTAATTGCTATACACAACATTGAGGAAATTAAAAAAACCTTCTTACAAGTATTGTAAGTACAAAAACATTAATAGAAATACACCCGATAAAGTGTTTTTTCGTATTCCAAGCGATGCGAAAGTAAAAGAAAGAAAGATGAAAAGATGTTTTTCGTTCGTTCAAAGCTTTGATAAAACCAGTTTAAGTCACCGTCCTTGATTCACTATTAATATTGATTCACTAGAAAACACCACACGAACACAGTTTTAAAATTTTTTAACATATAGGTACTACTTTTTAGTAGTATAGACCAGTGTAGATAATTTTTGAAACCAAAAAAATAATAGTAGAATAAAACCTACTAGAAAAGAATAAAACCCACTAATATTATAAAAATGAAAGGAAAAATAAATTACGGGCGATCTGAGGTCGGGAAGGGGGAAGGTGGGTGTTTTAAGGGTAAAAAACTGTTTATCTCGATTTCCGGCAAAACTACAAGTCCTATCGAAAAAAGTTAAATGGCAATGTTGTAGGTAATAAAAAGATCTAAAACTTTTGAATTTACACTTTTTTCACATAACCTCAAAATTTATGTAAAAAATTAAAAAAAAAACAAGTTTTTGGTTTTTCATTTTTATCTTTTACAAAAAGAAAATATTTTTCACGAAATTTTGTGAAAACTTACCTTTTTATGTTCTTAATACACTGTATTTTTATTGATTTAAAATATTTATTTTTTTCACCTTATTTTGACTTAATATCGAAAAAGCACCCTAGTTTTCTATCGAAAGTTTTCACGTCAAAATATTTGCTTTCTTAAAAAAATTAGTGGGCTTTTTGTTTGTTAAAATCTCTTCTTTGTGATGGTGTAAAAATATATATACATTATCATAGTAAATTTTCTCAGAAAAGCTGCCTAAACCTGGTCTAGTATGAATATCGACGCCGATAAACCCAATGTTTTGACAACTGACGTCATTTTGCTTTCAACCAATGGTGGCGCGTTTAGGAAGTTTCGATTTCCCGCCGTTAATATTCACTTTTTATACAATATTTTAAGGGTTTAAATAATAACTAAATAAAAAAAATACCTTTTAATCATAATGTGACGATAATAAAGATTGGAAAAAAAGATATTTGAAGCAAAATTAAATTTTATGCATATTCCCTATTGTTAATAGAAAAAAACATTATCATAAAAAATATAGGTTAAAATTTTTATTTTATCTATAAGTGAAAGAGATCCTAGTTTTAGATTCTGGCTTCTAGAATCTTAAGAATACTCAATATCACCCGCGATAACATTTGCTTTACTTTTGGTTTTGAAGACATCAGTAGAAAAGTAAGTTACAATTTTATAAGAAACATGTATAAATATAAAAATCTTTGACGGCAAGACTTTGAGTGGAAATTCGCAAGTTCGATGTCGCTTTAAATTTTAAAAGTTATATATAATCGTAGCAATAATTTTTAAAGTTAAAAGTTTGTTTGCTTGTTTTTTGAACAAGCTTATTTCTAGAAACATAAATCCTTTGTGTGGGGCACATGGTAATTGCTACACATTCCTTGAACAAAGTCGTATATTTATTCATATTTTATAAAAGTACGAGTAATACCAGTTGCTGGCGTATTTCGTTCATTTTTTTCACAATTCTGCGAAAGTCATTCGATACTCCATTTTAGATGTTTTAATAAATATAACTTGCTATGAATTCAGTTTTATTTAATACACAAGCCTCAACTCATTCTTAATGATGAAAAGTAAAGCGAATGAGATCATGGGTAAAAAAGCACATGGGTCAAAGGGACACTTACTTAATAATTTAAAGTAATTATTACTTAAGAATTTCGACAGTGAAGTTCAGTAAGCCTTTTGTCAAATCGGACCAATAAAATACATTTATTAATATTGTATATCCATAAAGGAAGTGTTAGCGCTAACATCGCTTTAGAAACCGAACTAAGCGGGCTTAAAGTCCCGGTTTTCGCACTTCTAATATATTTATGTGGGATTCATTTTCAACATGAACCTAACTTTAAAGAGACATCGTGAGAAACCTACATGTCTCAGATAAATCTTACAAGTTTTCAAAAGATATGTGCAGTCTACCAACCCGCACTTGGCCAGCAAGGTGGACTATGACCTGATCCCCCTCGTATTGAAGAGGGGCCCTTGCCCAGCAGTGGGACGTTAAAAAAAAGCTGCAAACGCTAAGGCATTACATAATAATGCCTCCAAAAAATAAAATGACTATATTGTTAAGTACTGTACAGAACTGAAGGTGTCAAAAACTAAAATTTATAGCGACGAGGGCGTGTTAAAAGCCTGCCTATTTTCTATGCATTGTGTCGCAACCGGATAACATATTGTCGCTGGAGGATAGCCGAGGTGTTATTTTACGTTAATGGGATTCTCTTTGACACAAATAGGTAGAGTGAAGGTGGAAAATGTTTTTGAGGTAGAGAAATTTTATATAATTTCGTTAAAAACGTAAAAAAAGGATTTTTAAGGGTTATTTCACGAATAAATTATTAAATGAAATAAAAAAAACAATAACACAATTATTAATGGCAGTTGGCTGATGCTGCTAAGAGTAAAGTTTTGAAATATCTTCAGTAACACATAACTAACAAGGATGTTAAACAATACAAAAGGTCCATCCTGCCAGTAAACCTGTTAGTCTTAAAAATAAGGTAATTTTATTAAAATTACCATGTTCTTTTATTTACTTTAGATTTTTAAGGCTCGGTTCTATAAGCTAACATAACATGCCTATCGGTTTTTTTGTTATTTTAAACGTTTGCAAGTCTAAGGATTTCGGCTTTAAATTTAGAGTTAGACTAAATAAGTTATTGTGATTTTCGAATTAAAAGTCGATAGTAGCATCCTGGACATCTATCTGTAAGAGCCCTAGAGCGATCCCGCCTCGACTCGAGATTCTTACAAACGTTTTGGATTGTGATGACAATGTTTGTAAGATGTAACCAGCAGTTAAATAAAGTACAGTACTCTATTTTTGGCAAAAACATAAGTATTTATTATTGTTCCTCGCGTTAGTCCCAGTGAGATATTGACTTTATACACTACTACACTCTGCATACTAACTCGTACATACTTTATTCATTAAATAAAACATTACAAGTACTAAGCCTATGTGTATCACTTGGCTTATTTCTTATTCTATATTTTATTGCTTTTTCTGTTTTCTTGGCTAATGAGGTCGTGAATCGAGGGGTCTAAATTTAAATATGTCCATTTGTAGCTTTACCAAAGAAAGCATTTTCAATATGCATTTATTCTGAACACTGGAGTTTGTTTTATTTGAATAACTTTGCAACATGCTTCCACATTTACTTAAGCTGGGAATAAAATAGTAAATATATAATATCTCCTTGAAATAAGATAAATACGTTTCACTTTTCATCGTAATATTCCAAACATTTTTAAACAATACAATACATAATAAGTATTTTCTACATACCGATTACTTATACTTGTAAATATAATTTAAAACATTCTTTCCAATAAAATATTATTACGCGACATGGTAACTAAAATAAGTAATAGTTTAACTTTATAATCTTGTTTTGCACTTTACAATTTTAATTTGTGTCTTTATATGAATAGGCCACCCTCCTAGATGCAACTACGAATACTACACTACGAGTACTACACTAGTAAAACAATGGCCAGCACTTTACATCTACTTTATATATCTTCTATAACACTTTAGATTCCTCTGATTCAGGAAACCCTAAATAAAGTACATCAAAATAATTTAAATAAAATTCTAATAATTAACTCAACTCATGCGTATTTAATATAGACATATTGATATTCATAATAAAAGTTACACTCTCACGCACATCTTTATGTGGAATGGAAATAAAATACTGATAAAAAAAAACTTTTTTAATTAATTCTACTAGCAGCATACCTTACACCTTTCGCACGTATATCCGCCATAATGCCTTTCATACCTCACCAATCAAAAAACAACCAATCACCATAATTTAATTCCTACACTTATATAATAGGGGTTTAGAAGGAAAATTCTTCAGCTTACTATTTAAACATTTTCAAGATGCCTCGTACTCTGTTAAAGAATAACCTTTTTTCTATAGTTATTTATTTATAGTAAGGATTGCAAAAGCTTCTGATATATCGAGGGTGGGATGACAGCTTCCGACTTAGGTACTGTCATCTCTAACATGGGGTTATAATGACAATACAGATACAAACCAAGTCTTATTTTGTGCAATATATACATGTATGTGATTCAGATAGGGGGCGATCAGGCCATAGTCTACCACGCTGGTCAAGTGCGGGTTAGCGGACTTCACATGTCTTTCGAAAATTTGCTAGGTTCTCTCAGAGAGACAGGTTTCCTTACGCTGTTTTTCTTCAATTTACTACAAATAGATAACAGTTATGCCCTTTATTAATGTACAGATGTTTCAACCTATAGAATTATTGTTAATTTCAATTTAATTAAAAAAAGAAAAAAACACTAAGACAAAAAACAAAATAATATATATATTAGTCAAGCTGAGATTCTTTCGCCAGTTCTTCTTAAGTCAGTGGTTTCTTCCTTCCGAACTGGTAGTAGACTCATGACGTTCAGTAAAAAATTGTAATAATTTCATGCTGAATAAAATATTTTGAATTTGAATTTGACAGATTAGACAACGGCAAGACAGTATCTTTGAAACAAATGTTCAGTAAATGCAAGAAAGTAATATAGGAGAACGTTTAAAAATGTACTTTGGAGTAATGCTATATTTTAGCGCTCAAGTAAAACATTACAGCATAAGTGGCAGAAATATGTTGGCGATACCAAAACATACTGTTCATTAATACTTCTTAATTTTTATTTGCATTTTAACAAGTCTTTTTTGGAAAGAGGAAATAACACACTTTTATACCAAATTTAATAATTTAATTTCGTTTTTTTTAATATAAAAAATGATTTATAGGTCGAGGAAAATGAATGGAGAATATTGAAAATGATGTTGCATCTCTTGAGACATTCTAAGATACTAAAGTATAAAGTTGAGAAAAAATAAATAATTAAATATATTAAATTATGCGATCAACTCAAAAAAATTAAGAATACTTTTTAAAAATAATATGATGTAAAAGGTGTTTTATTTTTCTTATTAAATAATGAGCAGTGACATTTTCATTGAATATTTCATAGGACCAATGAGATTAATTAACTAATTAAAGCTAGCTGTATTGCTAACTGCTGTTAACTATACTAAACATATTGAAGAGTGTCTGAATTTCTTACTCTTGTTTGTGTATACACATTTTACTTCTCGTAATTTAAGAATTTAATCTGAATTATAATAATTTATTAACTTAACAAGCAAGTTTTTGTAAGACATGTGAAGTCCGCCAACACGCACTAGGCCAGCGCGGTGGACTATGGCCTGATCCCCTTCCTACTGAGGGAGGCCCGTGCCCAGCAGTGGGACGTTAAAAAGGGCTGATGATGATGATGATGATGATGATGATTAACCTAACATACCAAAAAAGTCTGTATTATCGTAAT
This sequence comes from Boloria euphrosyne, assembly GCA_951802675.2. NCBI lineage: Eukaryota > Metazoa > Arthropoda > Insecta > Lepidoptera > Nymphalidae > Boloria > Boloria euphrosyne. Next base: position 2,787,927 of record OX637879.1, on the reverse strand, counting down.
TTACGATATACATATGTTATACTATACTCACGCTCCGCTCAGGTTCTTCCATATGTAGGTTTTACATTCTCAGACATGAGATATTTCCCATAGAAAAGTACTCTGAACACACACAATTTGATAGACAAAAATTCTAAAAACTACAGATTCGGCCTCTGTGCGTCAAAAATACTTATTCAAAGTACAGATTCAACTAAGTTAAAGTTTCATTATGCGTATAGATAAACTTTCCTAATAGCTGAAAGTGACGTGAGAGCACGACACGTTTGGCCCAGTCGGTAGAGACCCTACTTTCTGCTCCAGCGGTCGCGGGTTCGAGTCCCGCTGGGGGCATTCATGTGTTGAGCACTAATGTTTGTACTCCAGTCATAGGTATTTATATTTATAATATGTATGTATTTTAAATTTATATGTGTAGTACATCAACTATCTGGTATCCGTAACACAAGCTTAGCTTACCATGGAACTAGATGGCGCTGTGTTATAATGTCCCACCATATAAAAAAAAATCGAGAATGGTTAAATAGAGTCTGCAAATCAAAAAGAGTCCTCCTTTTGAAACAATGCTATTTTAGCTGCCTACTTTGCGTAGTACACGAGTGTCTATGTGAATTTACCACACGTTTCTATTATCTCTACATAGTATCATTCAAAATATTCGGCTTGTCCGTAGCTCATGGTGTATTCACTGATTGAGTGACTCCTGTTTTGTTGTATTCAACCCTGAACTATGTTGACGGCGCTGAACTTACATTTCGGGATATATTAATTAATGTTATAGAAAATTTTGTATTTTAACTAGCTTTGCTACCATTGTATTAATTTTCAAAGTGGTGGGTAATTATATCAACGTATTAGGTTTAGTACTACTATTATTGTAAATTTAAAAGTAACTCTGTCAGCTTTTGCGATTAAGCCGCTGAATCCATTTTGATTATTGGGCGAGGATATCCCAAGAAGGTAAGCGAAGCTACAGGCAACCCAATAATACATAGGATGTAAATAAACCATCATGTAATTAATATTATTAAAAATATGAACTCAAAAAACTCGCATTGATAAAGTATAAAAAAAGAATGAAAAAAAAGAATGAAATATCTACAAAAGAACCAAATCAAAAAATTTAATAGGTATACCTAATATCTGTTTTTTTTTCTTACTACCCTTTTTTTGTATTATTATTTTGTTTATTATATTTTAAATATGTCTGTTAAAATGACTTATTTAAAATATAATATGACAGCGTGGGCCTGGTGTAAATAGTTCGTCCTCACGAGGGAAATCTCGTCCACATCAACAGATTGTAGTACTTCTGATTTCCCGGGCGTGGTGAAATTAAATCGAATTTTTAAATATTTTTCAAACTACACCAATATATTTATAAACATTATAGTTTATAAAGGTTTTCATGTAAATGGTTTATTTTATAGCCATTTTGATGATTTGTATACGAGTATTGTATAATATATTACTCAATAAAAATTGCGTACAAGATATTATATTATAACAGTAACATCTTGAGTCTATTATATTATATTCACAGATTGTTAACGTTATAATTTAGCACTTAATGGCTGTTTAACTTGCCTGTAAGGCAGTTGCAGGTTAAGAGAAGACCAGCTTTGACCATTTTGATGAAACGCTAGCAAAGTATATAGTACTAGTGGATAGATAATCGGTTAAGAGGTAATCGGAGTAAGGTATCGGATATATTACAATAACTAGAAAATATTAATTAAAAAATATTATTATAGTAAATGTAGTATCAATTATATTAAAAACAACAATGTAGCGTAATCCATACACGAATATATATTTGATTAATGCTTTACTACGAGTATGTTCTTTCAGGTCATATGAGAAATATTACATCTAGAAAAATATGATAAGAAATTATTTTTTTCGTGTAAAAATCCAAAGCATCATTTCATTTTTTTTTGTTATATAGATATGTACTCCATTAATTCTCTCGTACTACTCCATTAATTCAAATACCCACTCTGCGTTTGTACTCATAGGCGGCTTGCGATAATGCATAGGAAATAGGCTTTTAAAGTAGCCTTATAGCAGTAAATTCTAATTTATTATAACATAAGTTATGAGCTTTATAATGGAATTATATATGTAGTGCTAGAATTCATTGTAACATTTTTGTAATCTTCAGCTGTAAATCGGCTTTGGTGCTTCTTAAATGTCTAAAAAAACTAATTATGTCAGAAAAAACTACAATAATTTAATTTTTTTCATAAAAATATTATTTTCTTTCATATTTCCTATCATTTTTTAAAGAAAATCTACACAGTCCGAATAAAAAGATAGCTGCATCAGAAATCAACGCTTGTTGCTGCGGTTTTAAAAATTCCACCTAACATTTGTTTCGACCCAGCTCTTCCGGAATGCCAAATCTGAATTTATAACTGCGGCACACTGACCACTTGTTGGTTGTAGCAATTTTATAATCGTAATATTTTACGTGAATCATAACATATGAGTAATGAAAGTTATGCAGTACATTACAAACTGATGGGTATCTGTTATTTAAAGTATTTCTATAGTAGTAATTTAATTCGTTTTCAGCTCTTTATTTATCGTTCCACTGGAATCCCAATGGCGCGGACCACCCTTCAATACGAGGGAGATCACTCTCAATGCTTCATACGTCTTTCAAACACCTGCTAAGTACTCTCCGACATGAAGGATTCTTTAAGTCGGAGAGTACTTAAATTTTTATTTTCATTTATAATAGTTATATCGAATGGTTAATGGTAGTTAATATCGAATAACACCTTGTCTATTGTAGCAGAGGGTATCAAGTCATAAAAACCAGCGATTGGGTACAAGCATTTTCGTAGCACGGCGCACGCACAACTAATTACGATGGTTAAAAATGACCACATGAACGACATAGGATTTTTGTGTTAAACTTGAAAATTCTGACAGATGAATACAAGAGCCAATCATTGCCACGCCAAATCCAAAACTCCGAGATCTTTCAGATGGTATGTTTAAATAGTTTGATAGCGTAGACGTAGACGAATGACTGTTTCGTGTAACCCCCGCTACACACGTAACGATATATCGTAGCGATTTCAAACTGTGCAGATAAATCGAACGTTCATAGTGTCTCCACACGCCTCCGATATCGACGTCGATCGTCAGTTCTCCGTAGAAGCTCACGCAAGAAACATGTCGTCCACGATGGAAGATGATGACGTACTTGCAATATTAGGCCTCGTTATGTGTTTAAAGAAAAAAAAGCGCGGAGTGTTTATAAAATTAATTTAATAAAATAAAATATAATATTTTTAGAGCGTCATAGTCGTATATTTAACGTCTAAGCTCTTTAAACGGAGATTTAAAAAAATACTATTATAGCTGGAAACTTTTTTATTGTAATGGCGTCTGATTTGATTACAAATTAATTTTCTGTATAGAATGTTTTACTTAAAATTATGAGTATAACTTGTGAAATATGATTTTCTTTTTCTTATTTTTCTTTATGGGACGTGTTGTGACACCCTTTCCTGCACAGCAAGTCATATATACTATTTATAAAGCTGAAGAGTTTGTTTGTTTGTTTGTTTGTTTGGTTGAACGCGCTAATCTCTAACTACTGGTCCGAATTAAAAATTCTTATTGTGTTGGATAGTCCATTTATTGAGGAAGGCTATACGCTATATTACATCCCGCTATGATCAATAGGAGCGGAGCACCAATGAAAAATGTTGCCAAAACGGGAGAAAAATATTCCTTTTGAGAGCTTCCGTTGCGTGCGCTGCGTAAACGGTTATAGTTATGCACAAATTATGTATAATGGAATTGTTCCTCTTTAAAAGTTCTAAAAAAAAGTCCGCAATAGCATTTGTCTATCTTTTAAGCTTGACTCGCTATAACATTTTTTATTGTTATAAAATTTGTTTTAAGATAATGCATTATTTGCGATGGTGTTTAATAAACATGATATTAATCCTTATCCAAATAAATAAGATATTCATCACAAGTATTTAATTTTGAATAAAATTGCTCTTGGAATCATTTGATTTCAATGAATATCTTATGAGATATCATAGTTTTAAAATAACTCCGCAACAAAATAATTATCATCGCGTTGAATATGGGCGGACGGGCGAAAGAATTTGATTTCCAGACTTTAGAACGCAAGCGAAGCCGCAGGAAAGGCTAGTTTTTATATAAAGCGAGAGTAGAAACTTTTTAATTGACGCGGCGGGAAAGTATATAGCAACAAGCGAGCACCTTGAATACTGGCGCGAACTGAGCGATCTCCATCCACACGTGACGATAAAACTGTGCAAACGCAATCGACAACGATTTATTGGATAGAAATTGCAACTGCCACCGATGAACGATAAACTGCAACGATTTACCATACACACGATCGATAAATCGACGCAAACCAGTTTGCGCAGTTTTACCGCTACGATATATCGTAACGTGTGTAGCAGGGGTAAGCTGTCAAAGCAGTTGAATCGCTTTAAAAATAAACCTAATAAAATTTTCTTTTTCTATTTTTTTTTCTATTTTGACTCATGTCAAAAAGGATGGAAGTGATCTTACAGCTTTGACGTCCCTGAGATGCGACTTCCGTAACCATAGTGCCTACTGTGCGTAGTGTAGATGCAATAGAAAGTTGAATTATAAATCCTAGCCACTAGACTTATATAGCCGTATAAGCAGTGTGAACCATAAAGGCATTAGCGTATAGTCGTTAGAGTTTATAAAAGAAATAGAGACAATATTTTATCTATTGACACCTGTTCGACAAAAAATCTAGCCATTATTTCAGGTTTAGTTTAGATAAAAAGCGCATTTATAACCGCGATAGTCCTGCCATTTATCTACCTCGTACTAGGTGAATGTTTTTATTCATATCGATAATACAGATATTTGTATTTGTCGTGCTGGGGTTGATTCTACAATCAACCAAAGAGGTTCTTACTTAATCATATTTAAAAATATTGACATGTATAGTAACTATATTTTTTTATAAGTGTGCAATTGAATTTTCATGGGCATATCGTTTACAATAGGATTACCATTTGTCTTACGGTGAAGGAAACCTGCATGTCTAAGAGAACTTAACAAGTTCTTGAAAGACATGTGAAGCCAACGCGCACTAGGCCAACGCGGTGAACAGGACAAAGGCCTGTGTCCAGCAGTGGGATGTTTAAAAAGGATTTGACGATACGTTTGGCTCAGTTGGTAGTGGCCCCACTTTCTGCGCCAGCGGTCACGGGTTCGAGTCACGCTGGGGACATTTGAGCACGAATGTTTGTACTCCAGTCATGGGTGTTTATATTTATAAAATGTATATATTTAAAATTTATATGTGTAGTATATCAACTATCTGGTATCCGTAACACTAGCCGCGTAGCTTACCACGGAACTAGATGGCGCTGTTGTAAGAATGCCAAAACATATTTATTTATCTATTTATTCAATTAAAATACATTTTATTTTTGTTTATATGCCTTAAAAGGTTTCGTTTTATAAAGCTAATAAGTGATTTTAATATAAGCATTACTGGAAGTATATGGTTTTCATAGAGAATTTGATTAGTCGAGATTTTTTTAAACTAAGTACCGGTAATTCCTAGTTCATTGTATTTAAGGCTCCTCTGAGGCTAGGTCAAAGGGAAGCCAAGGAACATTCTTGTGGCATACCTTCTCTAACTATGGCTATATTATGTTTTACCGAAAATAGTTTAAATGACAACATTACTTGGAATATTATTTGATTTCGGGGTAGGATTTTATAGATTTCTATCTAATAAAAGGACAAATTTAACTAATTTGTAATGGAAAAGTATGCGTTATAGTTGTATGTAACCTAAAATATAATAGTCCAGCTATAGTCTATATTTCGTGTCACCAGTACAAATTGCTTCTCATTTATTAAGCGGACCCTAGACGCATTTTGGTATTAAAAATTCAAGCGTTGATTGAAGAAACGTAATTTATTTTGGACTTTTAAATGGGAAGTCTTAAATTTACTGTCGGGTGTTCTATTGTCGATGAGTTTCTTTCGACAGTTCTCACGAATTAATGATTTCTTACACACTTTCTTTCCAAACTAACGGTGCTATACTAATGATGTTAAAAAAATGAAATATTGTAATAGTATTTCCAATTTTTTTTTATTAATTATCAATTTTTCTTTATATTGTCTAATTTTTTTGGATTTTTTCCCATTAGGCGATGAAAAAATGTATCCCCTGAAGTATCATTCGTCTATTATGGCATATTTTCTACCAAATTACAAAAGTGACAACTCAGTGGAAGTGCTTCTATGTAGAAAGTGACAGAATGGTATGTGATAAATAAATACATGAATAACGATATTATATTATATATAACAGTTTTTGAGGAGAAAGCAAGAAAATTGAAAAAGTTTCGTAATTTGCGTCACGTGACATTTAATAAAAGGGCTCGTTATGAAAGATAATAAATATTATAAACTGTACTCATTTCAGAAATACTAGAATTAAGAAGATTTGAAAATTGAATTTTACTCCTATTTTACGTCTGAGCCTAAGCTCGGACTAAGCTAAAAATTGTAAGAAGTACAGAGACAAGTAAAGTTTACAATATGTCAATTATTGTTAGTACTAGCAGCGCACCCTTACTCCGCACGCCTTAGTCTCTAGGTATAGATTCTCAGAGATTAAATTTTGTCCCACAGTTAAACTTTCCTATATGCTTACGTATGTTGAGATAACCAGATAATAAGCTCTCATACCTAATTTTATCAAAGTCTATCCACTGGTTTCTGCGGTCACAGACAATGTACTGTATCGATATTATTGACATCGATAAGATTTTCACAAAAAAACTGCAATGTATAGATTTGACTAAGTAAAAGTTTTTGTTATGATATTATATATTTCTTATATTTTATTAATGATATTTGCAAAAACTTATAAAAATGTCTCGTTGAATAAAGTTAATTTTGATCTCAATAGTCATGTTTAGAACTTGAAGGACGAGGCAGAGAAATTCATCAGCATGTATAATAATATGATTAATAATCATAATAATACTTTGTGTAGTTTGTATGCTGTTGATGTTAAACATTAATATTCCAAAAGATCGCTTAATCAAATAATAGTTCACCTAAAATATTAACGCTTCATATTAGCAATAATAATTTTATAATATATCAAATTTTGTATAGAAAATGAATTCATAATAGCCGATATTATTTTACACTGATATAATTATATTTTCATAAAACTAATCTATTGAGCCGTTATTAAATATTTATATTACGAGTACAGTGCACCTCAGGCAAGATGAATTATTAATTTAAGAAAATTGAAAATGGTAGCATAATTAGTTATAAATTCATCCAGAACGAATGATATTATTATACGTTACAAATAACGTTATGATGAAGTTTTATAAGTAAATTCTATAGTTATCTTTAACTTTATGTTTTGTAAAATATGGCTTAAAGCACTTCTTGTCCCTCCAATATGCGTTTACCTTGTCGCGTTCATTACCGTCCGGCAATCCGGCCGGGCGCGAAGCCAAGAAACGCGTAGGGAGGGCCAACTTCGGTGGGTGGTGTGTCATGCGGGTTGCTCTAGGTATTTCTCTAATTGCAGAGTGGACTGTGGAGCAATCCCGCGGCTGTGGTTGAATGGGTAAGCGATTCTGCGACTCCTCATTGAGACCAAATAAAAAAGCACTTCATGTAATTGTTTATTCACTGTTTTTTCTACATTTACAATGCATACGAAAAAAATGTGCCTCAAAATAGGTGCACTCAATATACTATATAATAGACTAAATCTACGATATGAGAATTGATATACCTGTCTTCTATCAAACGAAACGTGATATTTCTGATCAACATAAAAAAACCTACTACAAAAAACCCACGTCTGTTTTTATGTGATTGATTGTCCTTTCTCCAAAATTAAGATGGCCTTAGAATTAGGTGTCGTTTCAAGCTTTTAGTGGCAACGATAAAATTGATTAGATCGTGTACTTTCAACAAGTATTAAGTAGATTTAAATTTCTTTCGTGTATAAGTTAATACACACTAATACGAAATTCGTACCTACTATTTGATATCGTCTTTTGTTGTACCATATATTACAAAATTAAACACCCTAAATTAAATATTTATCGAAATTTTATTTTTGAGTTCATTTGGTGTCTGCAAAGGTTACTCAACTCACCTTATATCTATGAACACCTGTATAATTAACCAAAACTTAATCAAATAGGCTATTGAAGCAATTATTGCAACTACAACTACTTGCTTCGAACCCCATAGCCGCCTAAAAATATTTCTTGCCCTTGCACTTTTTTAAAAAGTGTATTGCCAGATATAACGAAGTCCACATAACAAGGTAAACATGCATAATATTTAAAAATGTGACTAATCTAAAAAGAATTTATGTATACCGTAATTCGGTAACAAAGAAATCGAACATTATTCAACTTCTTTGCTTTTCCTTTTACGTTTGATTCTATACAGTGGTCAGGGAGAAAGCCTTTGCCTTGCGTTTTTGGAAAATTGATTGCTTTCTTTGATGTAAAATCAGTATAACGAAACAGAGTTAAGATGTATCTATAACTCAGCCACGTTGACAGTATAAATAGAATACTCAGGTGTATCTGTTATGTATCCATTTAGACCAAAGTTATAGAGAGAAATTTAATATTGAACTAATATAATATAATTATATAATTAATATATTATAGACTATTTTTTGATGCCAGATTATAAAAAGTGAAAAATAAAAATTTGGTCTAAAATAAATAATTAAATATCTGGAGAGGTCCCTTATCACGTAAGGGAATAGAAGATAGCCTACCACCTATCCTCAGACCTACCAAATATACACAAAAAATTTCATGAAAATCGAGTTCGATAACAAACACTGTGACACGAGATTTTATATATTAGACTAGCGATTCCCGCGGCTCCGCTGCGCCCCAAACATGATAATTTAGGATTATAATATTAAAATACGATGATATTGGTTCATCACCGTTGTCCTAATCATACACACTGGTACTGATAGGATTTCTGGTGCTAATTGAATGTTTCAATGGCAAGAAAATGGCGGAAAATTATAACGAAACCTAAAATAGGCACCAATTTTATTATTTATTTATTTATTTAAAGGTGATCTCGCTGACACCTTTCAGCATGGAAATTTCACATTAAATTTTTCGAAGCTGTTATAATTTTAGTAAAATAAATGTTACTCGCAATTTTTATATTTAACAAATGTTATTATTATAGAAACGTTTCTAAAAATATGGTTGTTATATTTTTGTTTTACGCCTGCAAAGTATTTTTTTTTTCGCAAGTATATTTTGATTTTTGGTTCCCGTTTCGAAAACTTTACAGCAATCACGGTAACGGAGGTCAGTCTCCGAAAAGATAGTTTCATTTAATATGTCGAATATTCGCGTAAACCTAAGCAAGTAAATTATTAATTCTTAGTTTTTAGCTTGAAATAACATCGAATATACATATATAAGAATAGAAATCAGCCGTTACCGAAAATATTTATAAAGCCTTTTCACAAATATCAAGACAAGATTGAAAAGATATAATATTATTGAACTCAATCGTAGCATCATCATCGTCTTATAAGTCCCTTTGTGATATAGATATTATTATGATAATGGCTCTTGTTGGGTTTACTCTACATACTCATGTGGTTGGATTAATTTGTAACAGTATAATTGAATTGGTTTTAAGATTTTATTTTTGTTTGTTTTCTTTCTTTTCTTGAGCTAAGAAATAGGAATATGTTTTTGAGCATGTATTTCAAACGAATAATTACAAATGGGAGTTTTTGCGACTCTACATTTATGTGTGTGATTGTGTAGGTTCATGTATTAATAATTCTATTAATAATTTTATTAATAATATTAAACAATTTGAATGTGTTCTCTCTATAATACACAGTATGTAGGTCATAGGTTATTCGTTTAATTAATGTTTTTCTTAAAGAGTGTCTAATCATCTATTTGAAGCAAATAAATCGGAAACTAATATAAAATATAAAGGAAAATGAACAGAAAAATGTCAAAAGGTCCTAGAGCAAGTTGTTTGAAAATTCCATCAGCACTGAATCGCTTGGATAAGCTTTTTTAATTATTACTCGTGGAAAAACGAGCTGTAATAGCAGTATGTGAAAACAAAATTACAAAATACGTAAATTGCAAAAAAAAGATGACAGCGTTTTGGACGAGTTTGCTATTTTAAAATATTTTGGGTTAAAGCAAAAAATATATTACGTTTTAAGACTTAATTGACGCCCATTGTGAAAATGTTATGTTTGCTTATAGCAGATTTGATAATCGTCCAGGAAAAAAATAAATGATGTAATACTATTATAAAGAGTATAATTCACTGAACCGATGTAGATGAAGTTTAGTACGAAATCGTTAGCTACGTAGTGTCCGGCAAGCCAGCTGGGCGCGAAGCTAAGAAATGCACATGGAGATGACCCACGTCGGTGGACGATGTGCCAAGCGGGTTTCTTCAAGTACTTCTGTGATAGCTGAGTGGACTGTGGAACAACCTTTTGGCTGTGTGGTCTGCTTCGGTAGATTCCACTGGGGCATTTTTGTTGAATGCGTAAGCAATCTTGTGATGCCTTTTTAAGACGGAGGGAGGTTTTGTAGGGTTTTAGTGGGTAGTACTGGCTTCTTTTATGCCGATGAATCCCATAACCACCTGATGGTATGAGTAAATGCATTTTTCAATATAAAAAAAAGGACGGCGTCTACCTAATCAGAAAGTATTGCCTTATATAGGCATCATCCTTTTATATAACATAACAAGTTAATTTAATTTAAACTTACCTTATATAATCTGCAAGTATTGCCTACATAATCATCCTTTTATATAAGATAAGAAGTTAAATTATACTTATCTTATAAGACTTTGAACCAACGGATGTAACAAACGTAACTCCATATATACAAATATTACGTCAAAAGGCGAAGTCTATTCAAGTTGACAGTACCAATGCACTAAACCTTTTGAGATGCAAATCCCTATGTTGATAGTCAAAATAAACCAGGTGTTAGTTGTGCATTTGCATATACTGTGTAGAAACTTCCAGTTAAATGTAGGATTCTATGAAGCGAATATGTTTTTACGTAATACGGAGATGACTATGTCTTTTTTTAGAAAAACATAGTTTTTTTTGATTATTCATGAAATTACATTTTATTATGTAACCTTGCTTTTAAGGTCTATTCGATCTTGAAAATAATTATATAGAGGATCTCAGTTGCCTTCTCATTTTGCTAAAACCTACAACCATATTATTATATACGTATTTGTATAAAATTTCTTTAATACGAGTGTAATAGATTAGCCAACGTCGTAAATGAACTGTTAGGATTATTTTTTTTTTCAAAGGTATTTAAAAATTTGATGGAATTTTAATGAAATACGTAATATTTTAATGTTTTCCAAATTTAGCTCATAAATAACTTAACTGTTTTAAAAAATAAATTATTTTCTCTTTGTATGGAAATTGATTGTATTAGTATTCAAATTTTAATATGAAAATACTATCCAATAGAGTAACATGAATAAGTTTGAAATTGATTGCCTAATACCAGACCTCCCACTCGCCTATACCTTCCGTAATAAGTTTCTACATCACCCGACAACTCGGAGTTGCTAATCTGTCGGGCCTGTCACACGTGTACGTATACGACGGTCAGTCGATCATCGATGCAACGCAAGGTTTATTACTCCCACAGCACTGTCACTATTATTAAAGTGAGCGAAGCGAGCCCTAACACTATCCCACAATCTGAGCATTTTGTGGTACACTTTACTAAAAAACTATCATGCCTATAGATTTGTGCTTTAAAATAGTAATTTAACTTCATATTTAGATGTGTTATCTGTCAAAGAAAAACATAATTTTATAATAATTACAAAAAAATAAACGTTAACAATGTTGTGTTCATTGGATAGAATGTTATTGTCCTACTAACGCCATCTGTTAGAAAATCAAAGAGTTAACATCGCTGTAACATTATTATCCGTTAGAAAAACTTCGTGAGCCCTCATAAAGCTCAGATATTTGCTAGTAATATTTTGTGTACTATTAATAATAATATTTATTTCAAGCTAATAATAAATTATTTGTTGGATTTTGAATTTTCGCAACACTGAGGTTTAATAATAGGTACTTTAGAGACGGTAAGAAATACATACAATACTACATTAGAGTTAAACAGTTGTAAATACAATAAATGCTTCTTAAAATCAAGTATGTTGTTATTTATTTTACTTTCGTACAACCCTGACGCTTGAGCAGTCGTGTAGGAAAATTCTGAACACAAAGGAATTGCGCTCTTGTGAGCGTAGTAGTAAGGTGTGATTTCGAATGCATCAGGTGGGTTAGTAATGTAGGTTATTAAATCGAGATCAAAGGAGTGCAACTTCTGTTATATTATATATTCTGTGACTACAGACCAATCGTATAACAAATTAATGATCAGCGTCTATCATTTTCATCTCAATCAAGTTACATGTGATTTTATTTCTTGCGGGAATATGAATGTTTATTTATACAATAATAAGATAAATAAGATATTAATTTCCTTAGAATTATACTTTATAGAATAAAATAACTACAGTTTTTATAAATATTTTTTATTTATTAAATAAAAATAATATTTTAAGTTAAATTGCTGACAGCAAGTAAGTTATAATTGTCTATAATAATATAAATTTATTACTTATCTCATCTTTTAATAATTAATAAATAAGTATTTTCTTTATTAAATCTAGTTTGTGTATCTAGGATTCAGGTTGGACCATTCAAATGAAATTTTACATTTAGAATAAAAAGATTCTAAATTTGATATATATCTAGATGGATGTCTTTCATAAAAAAAACGCAAATGTTTACAAAACAAAAAAAAAACATTTTAAACTTTGTAGTACTTGTATTGTCGCCAATTGATGATAATACACAACATGAGGATACGCCGAACAATTCTTGGTTCCGTAGATGCCTATTACAAATACTAAAAACACCTGCAGTTTATTCATTAAACTGATACCACCTAAATTCTTGTGTCAAACTCTCCTACAAGAAAAAAAATTGGTTGTCTGTAAAGTCACATCATAATCATTACTTTATGTAAAGATAACATCATAATCATTACTTTATGTAATACAAAAAAGGAGTTAAAAGGCTCAGGCGGAACGTTACTATTTCATGCGAGAAGACGCTTATATTAGGCCTCTCTATAGTTTGTTTATTGTTTTATCGTGCCTCTCTATCGCTTGTTGCGCGCTCTCGCTTGCACGCACAGGCTCAGGTGGAACGTTACGCGGAACGTTACTATTTTTCATGTGTGTTGCTGGTGTTCATCAATTTATAAGACGTTATCACGTCAAAAAGTAAAGTCAGCTCCATCCTTTGATGGGATGATAATCGATATTATATAAAAAAAATAAAAAAAATGTTTTTATATACATTAACACACATCACCATCCAGTACCATGTACCATACCATGGTAAGTTACCAGGCTTGTGTTATGGATACCAGATAATTGATTATTTATCAATTACATACTACATAATATAACTTTAAATACATATATTATATATATTATATGCCGACACAGCAAGTAGAATCCTGAAACCAAACTGAGTGAAACGTGTCGTCGAATAATAATTATAACAAATCATTAAAAAAAGTATAATTTTTATGTATCAAATCCGCCCTCGCAAAACCCTCTTAGTACAAGTACACAATATTAAAGTATTTAACTTTAATCAATAAATAAGCAGATTAATTAAAATTTGTGTACAAAATCTTGTATTTTCCTTGTTTATTATATTTTATTGAAGACTAAACTTAATTAATTTAATAAAACCTATTTGTTTTCTGGGATATTGTTTAAGTTAATTTATATTTATTATGTATTCAGCCCTTTTTTTATTGTCCCACTACTGGGCATGGGCCTCTCTTCAATACTATGGGGACATTGTTCAATTTATATATATGGCTGTAATATAATTCAAACATTTATCGGATTTTCTTGAATACTCTTGAAGTTAACTTATATACGTGGCTTTACAAAAATTCAATACACAAAGGACTGAGAAGTAAAAACAGTCTTATGATACACATTAAATTTCAAAACCTTAGTCTCTCCCGTGACCATGATTGCTGTTAAGCATTCGAAACGTCGGGAACTAAAAATCAAAATAAATCCGCGACAAAATCCGAAAAGGTAATTTCATTATAATGTCGAATATTCGCGTAAACCTAAGAAAGTATTATGTTACTAACTAGTATGGAAGATGGATGTACACTCAAAAAAGGCCCTTTATGTACCACTTCGTAATCGGTAATGCCTATAATCTAAGGGTTGATATCACGCTGTACCTCAGTCCTCCCACGACCGCCGTGAAGAGTGGACGTGACGCTCTCTCGCGAAATACTTACACATTTGCCTAAAAGAAAACTTGAATCGGCTAGAACGTGCTGTGTTAGTGCGATTTTGTGAAATTATCAAACACTCAGTTTTATTATTTCATTGGTTTTACGGAGAAATGCTTTTAGTTATATTGGGTAAGCCTTTTTTATATTATTATTTGGACCAATACCCTGAAAATATTGAAAATTTGTTTTAATATAATCATTTTCAATAAGTATTTACATATTATATATAATATTATGTAATTTTTACATTTTAATTAATAAAATATATGTTATATGTAATAATTTATATTAATACTGTCTTTATAATACTGTCTTTTCTTAGAGTATTACTAAGCAACATTAAAAAGCTAAATAACACTACAAATTTCCTTAAAGTAATTGAGGAAAAATAAGTAAGTAAATGTTCACATTTGCTTTACTTTATAAAAACAAATTATATTTTTTCTTATTAAATTAAAAAGATTTTCATCATCTTGCTGCCATTCTCGAGGGACTGAGATTGTTAGGCTTCGGGTCTATCATTATTCAGTTTAATTATTTTCCTGAAATATTAATATCTTCTAACTTTCGCCCTCCATGAATCAAGGTATTATATCATTAAGGATGCTGCGGTCTACCTGATAATAAATTGTGGACTTAGATTGCAATATTAAAGTGATATTTGCGTAAGATAACTTGTGATCTTTCTCTTAATTTTTGAGGAACATTATTTTTGTTTAACGAAAAACAGATGTATTGTTTTAATTTTTAGTTTAATATAAAATAACCATGATGAAATTTATTTATGTTTTTATTGATAAAAAAATTGTAACTTAATAAACTTTCGACTTAGAAAAAAATAACCATAGGTGGCCATTAAATAAGTTATTTTTAAGTTATAATTAATGAGTTAATGCATATTGAAGAATATACCAAATACTAGCGACTCACCCTCGCTTTGCTCGGGTTCGTCCAGTTGCTCCCTACCAGATTCAAAGTTAATAGCACAAAAATTAAAGGACTTTCATACAAACTTGCGCTTTGACCTCCTTAACTCGGCCCTTTTCCAAAATCCGTTCTTAGCGGACGTCTACTAATTGTAAACTACCTCCCTGCCAAATTTCATTTTAAACGTCAAGCGGTTTGCGATATTTCGTAATGAGTGAGTGAGTCAGTGACCTTTCGCTTGTATATATTTAGATTAATTTGTGACGATATTCCACCATTATATATATAAAAATGAATTTCTGTTCGTTAGTCTCGTTAAACTCGAGAACGGCTGGACCGATTTGACTAATTTTGGTCTTGAATTATTTGTGGAAGTCCAGAGAAGGTTTAAAAGGTGAATAAATATGAAAATAAAGTTTAGGTCTTTTATTTATCGATTGGGGCAGTACAAAGTCTGCCGGGTCAGCAAGTATATAATATAAATTTAACTTTTAAAGGCAAAAATACGAATTACTATTATCAAATCCTTAGAAGTAGAAGTTATTTTCACAAAAATGTACTCAGCCACTAAAAATACGGTCCTCTAGTATCATCAATACACATTTAACTTAACAGGGTTTATGCTGTCCACCACAAATTGAACATAAGCTAGTACAGTCCCAATGGATTCCACAGCTAACTTTCAGTCCGCTTCGAACTTAATCTTCAGAAAAATAGGGGAAATCTATTACCTTTTCCCTGAAGCTAGGATATTCATACTGCTCTTTGCTATCTTTTGAATGTGGACGATCTTAATACGGCTATAGATATTCTATCTTTTATTAGTAGCAGCAGCAGTTTTGTTAATTAATTAAATAAATAAATTATATGGTATCAAGGAAATATACAAGGAAATACCACGGCTCCGCCCGCGTTCTAATCACTATAGAAAAATAGATATTGGTGGTAGAAATCATAAAAAAAACTTGGTCTAAAAATAAAAATCTGGAGAGAGCCACCCGTATCACGTAGGGGAATACAAAATAGTCTACGACCTATTCTCAGACCTACCAAATATACACAAAAAAATTCATAAAAATCGGTCAAGCCGTTTCGGAGGAGTTCGATAACAAACACTGTGACACGAGATTTTTATATATTAAAAAGAATATTTAGTCGTAAGTAACTACCGTCACACTCTTATTTTGCTTGATTTAGAGCGACCTCTTAGTGCGATTTATCGGTTTGTAAACTGTATGTTTACATTTTTTGGCATTTATGATGACTCTTCCGCTCCCTTAGGAAGTAGCATGATGATAATATATAGCCTTCCTCAAAATACAGGCTGTGTAATGCTAAAATATTTTGGAAGGCTTGTTCCTGAGATCAACGCTTACGAACAAACAAACAAACTTTGCTTCTTTATAATATTTGTTACATAAGAAAGAAGAACATTACAAAAACAATTGTAAAAATAAGCTCTGTTTTTAAATGTACCTACTTTCCAACAGTACAAAATATAAAGACAATGTTTGTTGGATAAAATTAAGTAGAGTTTGCCTTTTTAATTAGAGACTGACTCACGTCTCCCATTATGTAGATAATATTAAAATTGGTTTTATTATAATAGAATTAACGATTAACCCGGATCTGAAGTCTCGGCTATCCACGTTCAGTTATTATCGAATGAAATAAACTTTATTCAATAAGACTCATTACAAACCCATTTTATTTTATTTCTTTAATATGTTGGGATATAACACAAAGTACTCTGGTTAGGCTTGTGTTATGGATACTAGGTAGTTGATACACTTTCCCCACCTTGTCGCGACCAAGGGGTCTCAATAGCATTAGTAATCATGCTGGGCTCGAAGCTAAGAAGCGCACAGAAAGGTGGCCCACTTCGGTGTGTGACGTGCCACGCGTGTTTCTCCAGGTAATTCCTTGATACTATAGTGGAATTTTAAAGTAATCGCGTGGCTATGTAGTGTGCTTTGGCAGGGCTGTCGTCGGAGCTTCGTTGTTAAATGCGTAAGCGACCTGCAAAGTCCCATTATGGCTGAGGAAATTTTGTTGGTTTTTAATGGATGGTACCCACAGAACCACCTGTATTTTTAAATATAGTACACATATTTAACTTTAAATACATAGGGACATATTGATTGCATTTAAAATTAAAATAAATACGCAAAAAAATCCGAAAATTATAATATAAATAAATAACAAATAATATATATAAATATTAATATATATAAATTATTAATAAAGTCAAATATTCGCGTAATTCTAAGAAATTATTATATTAATAAGCACGTTACGATAGTTAATTCAGATACGACCTACGAACATTCGACATTCAGAAATTACGAAACTCCAATATAATTGTATAGAGGTCATAATTACAAATATACGAGTAAGTCGTATATACGACTTACGAGTATATTCTACAGAATGTATAGTAATAAGTATTCCTGAATGATGAGTAAATGTATTTTTACATTACTGCCCAAAAAAGGAGTGTCATTTTCATGAATGTATGTATGTATGTCCGTTGGTTTCTTTATTCCCTCATAACTTCTAAACGCCTAATTCGATTTTGATGTAGGTAGGGGAGCGGGGGGCAGGTTGTTACAATTTTTAGATAAATGTCAATATAACAAAAGCTATCAAATAATTTATACATTTTATTGCTTTTATCGTTAGTATGTCTATTCAGCTATTAAAATATGATTGAAAAGTTATTAAAATTTATGTAATTTTTTCACGACGGACCATTTAATCAAAAAAGTCGATTGTAACTACTTACCCCCGAGTCGGGGCTAGTTGTTACGTCTTCGGGGCAAGATGTTACGGTAGATAAATTAACAAAATCATCTATGATAAATCATTTTTTTTATTATTTCAAATCGTTATAAACAAAAGAGATCACTTTAAACATTCTTCTAAATTTTTTCTGAGTAATTGTAATATCTATATCGTAATTTTTTAACTTTTTTTTTTGTAGATAACTTATATTTTATAACTTTGGCAAGAACTTTTTTAAATCTTATATAAAAACACAGAAACTTCGTCTGCAAATAACAACTTGTAGTAAATTATTTATACTTATTATTTATTTTATTAAACTTTTATCAAACTAAAATACTTTGAATTGTAATATTTTTAAGACTCTTATATTATAGAAAAAACATATAGCAATTTATATAGAGGTAGGTAACAATATCTCGTGCTAATATTAAATTAGTCTTCATCAGAATTGCATGAAGGTGAAAAATCTTCAAATTTACTTTGTATGCCAGATGGACCTGGTATCGATAATTTTATTTCATTATCTTTTTGAAAACTTGGCGAATCTGGAGTCGGTAATGTAGTTAAACATTCTATATCTTGCGAATAAATGGAATTTGGGGAAGGTGAAACAGTAATATTTTTAGTTATGTATTGGATTGTTACATGTAACAACTTACCCCAAAAAATTGTAACTACCTGCCCCATGGCACGTTTTTTAATATAAATTGAAGTCACCATTAATGGATATCGATAGTATAAAAAAACAATATTGCAAATTAAAGGTAGATATATTATGAACGTTCAAGGTTAAAAATTTTAAGAAAATTAAAAATATACACATCAGAAATCAAAAATTTCGTAAAGGATTTTTTTACTTACTTGGTTGAAATCGAGACACATGCACACAACCTAGCAATTCGGCGCTTGGCGGGTCACTGATTGTTTTTATGTAATGCACGATATTGTAAGAAAACAAATGAGTCCAATTATGTCCACCAAAGAGTTTAAAATCCCGGTAATAAAGCCGTGTAACTTCTTACCTCTGTAACATCTAGCCCCCCGCTCCCCTACGTGCTATCATTAGAATCTTTGTGTTATCACGGGTAACATAAGCTAGTGAAAAATTAAAAAAATAAAATAGGGTAACTATGATTCATAAAGAAACACAAACTAACCTTTTAACAAAATTATTTTTTGACATAATTATTAATTATTATATATAAACTTTTTTCTGTAGAATTGTAATTCATTTGGATTTTCCACATACGAGCAAGTATCTATAAATATATCCTTTGAACTTATCCCGCCCACCACAAATTGAACTTAAGCTTAAAGTATCCCGGGGGTTTTAACTGTGACTTCTGTGAAAAGTCGAGTTTAATCGGAAGAAAAATAGGTTTATAATATCGATTTACTTTAACTCGAGCCTGAACTTTGCTGATGTATACTTAATTTATCAACATCTTTCTTCAATAGAAACTGCTTTTATTTCAATTTACAAAATTGGTATATAATATTTGTTTTTATTATATAATAATAATATGTACAATATAAAAAAGATATTTTAATTATATAAACTACTATACTTTCATGTTTTGTTAGTTATAATTGTAACTTATATTTTCGTATCAAACCATCTACAGATTATTATTATTGTTTATTTTGATCTAACTCTCTTGTCAAATTGAAACGTAGTAAATATTAAGTTTAGTTGAAGTTTTCAAAAAACAATAAGTGAAGTCCACCAACCCTCACTTGTCCAGCATGATTGGCTATGGCCTGATCCCCCTTGTATTGGAAGGGAGGCCCGTGCTCAGTTACGTTAAAAAGGGCTGAATACAAATATATTAAATCTGGATAATATATCATCCAGTCACTAGCTGACTTAATTATTGATAGTGAGGTTGTGGTAGAAGTGGATATCTTTAATGGCTTATAAAAAATCATCATGTTTATGCTCACATTTTGTTCCTTATTGAAGTTCTTTTGCTACAGTACTCAAAGTTTACTAAATTTGTAAATGATAATTAGGTACTAGCGACTCGCACTTGCTCCGCTCTGGCTCGTCCCTAGATTTAGCGCGAGCGAAGCCGCGGGTTCCACTAGTAAATGTAAAAACTTGACAACTTATAAACTATAAAACCTTTCTTAAGAACCACTTTATCCAGTAGTGAAAACAGCAGTAGTGAAAATTGGTTTAGTAGGTTTTGAGTTTATCGCTATTCGCGTACAGACAGACAGACGCGGCGGAGGACTTTGTTATATAATATGTAGTGATAGTGATTATAGTAAGTAGGTATTTTGAAAGATGAAGAACGACGTCTGCTCAAATAATTATATTTTTTACCACAATTTATAGGTATTTCAAAGTGACTATAATAATATAGCTTTAGATGACTTTATATCTTCTTCTTCTCAGTCGTTACACTCTTGACAGAGTGGTCGTGGTCGTCACTTGAGTGCTGTGGCACGCTGTACTAGTACTCGCCACTCCTCCCTAACAGCTGCTTTCTTTATGCACTCGTATAAGGGGGCATTCACCGCAGCCCTCACTTGGACTGTCCACCTCATGGCTGATCTACCACGTGCTCTAGTGCCCTCTACTCTTCCTTGAACCACTAACCGTTCAATTGAGACATCATCTCGCCTTGCTATGTGACCAAAGAAAGTAAGAGTACGTGCCTGTACGATGGAAGAAAGACGTTGCTTGATGCGGAGTTCTTGGAGGATGGACTTATTAGTCCGGAATTCGTTCCAGGACACTCCTAACATTCTTCTCCAGCACCACATCTCAAGAGCATCTATTCTCTTCTTCTCACTCTCTCGCAGGGTCCACGTCTCCGAAGCGTAGAGGAATATGGAGAACACAAGCGCATTAACTAGCCGGGTCTTAGTGGTCTTAGTTACGTTACGATTCTTCCATATTTTCTGCAACTTATCCATGGCTGATCGAGATATGGCCATACGCCTCTTAATTTCGTCTATGCAGCCCCCATTGTTCGAGATCAGCGCTCCTAAATAGATAAATGATTGGACGACTTGACAGTTTGCAATTTGAGTTACTTCTGGCGAGTTGTTGTTGATGCGGTCGACAATCATAACTTTAGTCTTACTGCGATTGATCTTAAGACCAAATTCAAGGCTGACGTTTTCCATTCTTTGTAGTAGTTCTTCCATATGGCCTATACTGGTTGCGAATAAGGTGGTATCATCCGCGTATCGTAAGTTCGAGATTTTCAGACCTCCAAACGCGATTCCATCTGTCCAGTTCTCAAGTGTGCGTCTCATTATTTCCTCTGTGTAGATGTTAAATAGAAGTGGGGAGATAATACATCCTTGACGAACGCCAGCACTAGGATGGAAGGGTTTCGATAACTTGTCATCCGTTCTTACGGATGCAGTACCACCTTCATACAGACGCCTGAGCAAATTTACCAGATGTTTTGGTGTTCCCATCTTCAACAGAGTATCCCAGAGTTGAGGCCATTTGACGGAATCAAACGCCTTTGAAAAATCCACAAAGCATATGTAAGTGGCCTTGTTGTATTCACGGGATTTTTCAATAATTTGACGCACAATAAATATTTGCTCCCTGGTCCCCTTGCCTTTGACAAAACCAGCCTGTTCGGGGGCAATCTCCTTAGACAGGAATGACTTAAGGCGCTCGTTTATTATATGTAGTAAAATTTTACTTGCATGTGGTATTAAAGCAATAAGGCGATAGTTGCTGCACACTTTCGTAGAACCCTTCTTGTGATGTGGAATAAAGATACTATGAACCCATTCCTGCGGCCATGCACCTGTTTGCCACACCTTGTTACATAGTGCATGAAAGATCTGAACGCCATATTCTCCCGATGCTTTGATTGTTTCAATAGGAATTGAGTCTTTACCTGTGGCTTTTCCAGACTTCAGATGTTTTATGGCGGCTCTGATTTCGTCTTTCAGGATGTTCGGTTCTTTTTCTTCGTCCATGGGTTCTGTTGAGGCAAAGCACTGCGATTGTGGGTCCTCGAATAGTGACTGACAGTATTCTCTCCATGTTTCTGATATTCCTTCTATCTCAGTCACAATTTGACCATGAGAGTTCTCTATAGCCCATGTTTTGGTAGAGAGAGATCTGGTGATTGACCGAATCTTTCGGTGAAGGTCTTTCGCTTCATGCTGATTTGCATAAATTTCCAATTCTGCACATATATTCTGAAGTTTGGTGTTAAGGTCTCGCCTACATGCTGTCTGTATTTGTGCTGTCTTCTTGTTAATTATTCTTATATCTGTACCTTTAGCCTTCATCTCTCGTCTTTCCTCTACAAGTGCCAAAGTGCTGTCACTCATCCAGTGCTGCCTTTTACGAGTGCCTAAGGGTGGGGTTGCATATTTAACAGCGTAACTTATAAGGTTCCTTGCGCGGTCCCACATTTTATCCGGACACTCGGTATCGGTATTAATGGTCACCCACTTATTCCAGTTCGCCTCTAATGCAGCTATAAACTTAGTCTTATCCTTAACTTCGAGCCTTTGTTGTTGGTCGAGTTTTCGTGCTACCCTTAGTTTAAGCTGACATTTCGCTATCAGTAGTTGGTGATCTGAAGTTGGTGAAGAAGAGATTAACACCTTCTACTCAAATGTCAATAAAGCCCTAGACCAAGCTTACAAAAACTATATAATAATGGGTGATTTTAACGCAAAAATAGGTCAACCAAGAAAAGATGAACATCTAATAATGAAACCAAATGGGTATGGTGTAAGAAACGAGAGGGGTCAGAGGCTAATCGATTTCGCCCTCGAACACAAACTTGCCATCCTAAATACTTTCTTTCATAAAAAACCAAACCAAAGATGGACCTGGCGATCACCGGGCGACAAATACAAAAATGAAATAGATTATGTACTCTCAAATCAACCAAACACCATCCAAAACATAGAAGTTTTAAATCTGAACTACCCGTCAGACCACAGAGCAGTCAGAGCAACAATGTCTATCGCAAAACAAAAGAAAAAACGCATAGCGTATAAAAGCAATCGATATTCATCACTGAAAACTGAACATGAAATATTATCTTATAAACAAAACATCTCATTCAAATTACAAGATTTACAAAAATGCCAAGAAGAAACGCAAGTACAGGCTTTCTATAACACATTAACCAAGACCATAACCCAGAGCTTACAGGACGCTCGAACTCCCAACGAAATATCAAAAGGAAACCATAAAGTTCTTAAAGAGCGTACACTGGAACTTATCAAGAGAAGACAAGAGTTACAACATGCTAAGAAAAAAACTCGAGCCACTAAAAATGAACTATCAGCTCTATACAAATTAATAAGTAAATACATTAAACATGACTACAAAAGCTACAGATCGAAGACTATCGAAAAACATCTAGAAAAAGCAGGAAGCTCCAAAAAAGCCCTTAAAGAACTAAGAACAAATAAATATTGGATAGATAGCTTAAACTGTAAGGACAAAACTGTAAATAACCGAAAAGAAATCATATATGTAGCAACCCATTTCTTTAAAACACTATATAAAGCACAAGGGAACGAATGTACCAGCCATAACAACTCAAATGATACTAACTCTACAAACAAAAGCGGAAACATTACACCAATAACTGAAGAAGAAGTCACACAAGAAATAAAAAGGCTAAAGCTAGATAAGATCCCAGGACCAGACGGCATTACAAATGAAGCTATAAAGGCTGCTTGGCCGCTACTGACTCTCCCATTAACACACTTATTTAACCTTATATTAAAAACTGCTGAAATACCAACGCAGTGGGTAGAGTCGGAAATAATTTTAATTTATAAAAAAGGTGACCCAAATGATATCACAAACTACAGGCCTATAAGCTTACTCTCATGCATCTACAAATTGTTTTCCTCCATAATTAACAGAAGAATAAGTGTCACAATAGAAGCAAACCAATCAATTGAACAAGCGGGCTTTCGCAAGAGCTTTTCAACAATAGATCATATACATACTCTAGAACAAATAATGGAAAAATACCAAGAGAAGCAAAGAACACTCTACATTGCATATATTGACTATAAAAAAGCTTTTGATACCGTGTCACATTCAAGTATATGGTCTGCCCTGCAAGATCAAAAAGTTGAACAAGAGTATATAGATATAATCAGAAATATTTACAAAGGTAGTACAGCAAAAATAAAATTAGAATCAACTGGTCCTAAGTTCTCGATCGAAAGAGGCGTGAAACAAGGCGACCCACTGTCTCCAAAATTATTTATATCTATCCTAGAGTCAATAATAAATGGACTCAAATGGAACAGGACAGGTTTAAACATCAATGGCAAGTATTTATCCCACCTACGCTTCGCAGATGACTTAGTTCTACTTTCAGAATCTAGCATACAATTACAAAACATGATCGATTCTCTAAACACAGTTAGTAAGCAAGTAGGACTAGAAATGAATCTTTCGAAAACAATGGTCATGACAAATAGTATACAGAGAAGAATATCAGTGGAAAATGAAATTCTGAAATATACAGAGAAATACATATACCTTGGAAAACAAATTGGCTTCAACAGAAAACAAAACGAACTTGAAGTAGAACGAAGAGTACAAAATACTTGGAACAAGTACTGGTCCTTAAAAGAGATATTCAAAAGTAACATGCCAACAAATATCAAAACAAAAGTCATGATGTCCTGCCTCCTACCCTGTCTAACATACGCATGTCAAACTTGGAAATTTACATCCAAATTAAAAAGCAAAATTACTACCTGCCAACGTGGAATAGAACGAAGTATGCTCAACATCAAAAAGATGCAAAAAATTCGCCACACAAAAATTAGAGAAACCACCAAAGTGACAGATGCTGTAACCTACGCTAAAAAACTAAAATGGAAGTGGGCTGGACACGTAGCGAGGCTAAAGGACGAGAGATGGACCAACAGGGTAACAACGTGGAAGGGTCCGATCGGTAAGCGCCTCATAGGCAGACCCCACACGAGATGGGAAGATGAGTTAATAAAAATAGCTGGTACCCGCTGGTCGCAAATAGCTCAAGACAGAGACACATGGTATTCTTTAGAGGAGGCCTTCACCTTCACTTGAGGAGGGGTTCATGCAAACAAACTTATATATTATTATCAAGACTTAAACTTTTTTTAAAAAAAATAACTTAAAAAAAAAAACAAGAAAAAAAAAACTTTTTGAAAAAAATAAGTGAAAAAAAAAAAAAAGAAAAAAAAAATAAAAAAATAAAATAAATAGTAAAAAAAAAAAAAAAAATAGTGAAAAAAATTTTTTTTGGGAAATAAGTGTAAATTACATAACTTTTTGTCTTTTCTCTTTTTCTTTTTACTTTTCAAACTTTGTATGTATCTTACTTTACTTTGCATGAAATAAAAGGCTTATTATTATTATTATTATTATTATAGTTGGTGATCTGATCCACAGTCGGCTCCTGGTAAAGTATGAGTGTTTCTGATCCATGTCTTCCACCGTGACTTAACCAAAATGTAGTCTATTTGGTTGCGGTAATTTCCATCAGGTGATATCCAGGTATAAAGTCTCCGAGGGTGGTGTTGGAAAAAAGTATTAGATATCACCAGATTGTTATCTGCCGCAAATTGTATTAGGCGTTCTCCTTTTTCGTTACGCTGCCCCAGACCATATTTTCCTACACAAGAACTTAGTAGGTGGGAATCGGAGCCTATCTTTGAATTGAAATCTCCCATAATAAGGAGTAGTTCTCTTTGTGGAATCTTTGAGATCGCAGTTTCTAGGGCTAGGTAGAATGATTCAATGTCCTCATTACACGCAGTGCTGGTTGGCGCATAAACCTGTATTATGTTAAAATTTGCTGGCGATGCCTTTAGTTTGATGCTTATCAATCTATCACTTACAGGTTCATAACCCAACACACAGTTCCTTGAAGTTTTTGGAATAACGAAAGCAACACCGTTTCTACTGCTGTCATCATTGCCGGAGAAGTAAACAGCGTTAGTATCTGTGAGAAAGTGACCATTCCCCTTCCAATGTGTTTCACTTATACCACATATATCTATATTGCGTCGATAGAGCTCATCTTCTAGAATTTTGAGCTTTCCTGGCTGAAGTAGGCCGCGCACATTCCAAGTCCCTATCTTTTGGGTCTGTCGCATTTTGACGAATCTTCCAGTAGTATAATTTCCGTGAGGTGCCTGGTTTCCCACACCAACATGGCCGGTAGCCAATTTCTCACCATCTGTCCCGGACACAGAATGGCGCCGGTTGCTAAGCGGATCGCATGGCCACTTCGTTATAATATTATTGCTACCTTTCATGACGACTTTCTTGGGAAAAATAGTGCAGTGGTTTCCCCTTGCCTTCTGCACCAGACATTTTAGAAGTTACTTGAAACTCCAAGGCCACTGTCACCTCTTCTATCCGGATTGTTCGGATAGGTGTGTGATGGATATACCGCCATTGATCGGTCGTCAGAGCCTCGTCCGTTGTCTAGCAGGGGGCACCACGAGCAGGTGAGGTTGACAGTTGGGGCCGATTAGATGTTATTGTCGTTCTCCCCCTTACCCCCCCTTTATATAACGCTTTCTAATTGAAAAAGTATGTTAAATTAAAGTAGTTGATAAGTTTTAATGGGTTATCAACAAACAAATATTTCTCTACTAAAGTTATATAAGTTATAATAAGTATAATTTGGTCTAGATTGGTACAATTCATAACATTACGAGTAAATTCAAACTTAAATATAAGAATACATTTAGAAGTGGATGAATGCCAATTTTAGATATAAATTTCAGTTTCTATTAATATTAACACGGTACGAAGCTAACTTCAGAACTAATATAAAAGGTAAAATTAAATGTTAAACGTTTAATGAAAAAAGTTACTAGTACATATTAATATTAATAGAACAGTTATGAACTATTGAATATCTAAATACACATTGGTCAAGCTGTTTCGGAGGAGTTCGATGACAGACACTGTGACACGATATTTTTATATTATATTAGATAAAATTATAGTAATAAAAAAATAATAATAATAAATATGATCGGACATTATTACCGTTAAAAACATTGATTAACATCATCTAACATTATTAAAAGTTAGAATTTAATTTATATATATAGAGGTTTTAGGTACTTTTATTTTTTTGGTAATTATATCATGTATGTAAAGCTCTCAGTTTTGATATTTTTTTTTGTTTTTTTTATTACATTTCAATGTACCTACACATCAACGATTATTGTCTATTGAATTTTTTGGCCTTGGATGGATTCTCAATAAAAGGGTTGCTTTTGCATACAGTTACATAAATTGTTACTAACACATTGTTCTGCGGCTGGAATAATATAAGTTTTACATCAATACATTTCATATAGTTACTATTGTTTGAGGCACAATTAATATTTTTAACTGATTGTGACGTAGCCCAAAGAAAGGTGATGTGTTTGACATGTATGTTTATATTGAATAATATGTTCCGACGTCATTACTAAACGGTTTAAACAGTTTTTACCCGACTGAGCCAGAAGGTTAAGGTTATGTTTTTCGAGTGTATGTTTGTATGTATGTATATTTTTTCTCATGCTGTGTAGTCTAAACACAGAGTGAGAGTGACACTGGGTATAGCAAAATAATTAAAATTAAAATGGACGTTATTTTAAAACAATTACAAGCCTATCCTAAAAATAAGTTTACAACTTTTCGATTAACGCAGTCAGGTTTTTAGTTTTTTTTTCAATAATAATAAACTTTTTGGAATAAGATTATAAAAACAAATTATAAATAACTAATCCTAGCTGAATAAAACTAAAAAGTAAGTAAGTGTAGTTAAAACAATTATAAAATAAAAATCCGTAAGTAAAAACTAAACTAAAAAGATAAAAACTCGCTGCAAGTGACGACGACATATTACGTTCTTATGTTGCGGACTGCATACTACTTTAACTAAAACTTGTTTTTATCTTTTTAGCTAATTTTGTATGCAGACGTTTTTTTGTTATGTCCATTACTTTTCCATTTTTTCTTGAATATATAATTTTTAGTGTACGCCAGGGCTCGGATACCGGTATATTTTTCGAAACGTTTTCGACTTAAAAACCTAAGAACGAATTAGTAATGGCTCGGCTATCTGCCATTGAAAGTCCCTTCAAAATAGGTCCAGCTATTGTGAAGAATATCCGAAGCAAATAGACAGACAGAAAAAAAATAAAAATTGTATTTTTCTTGTATATACCAAACATACTTTCACATTATGTATTTCTAATCTGTATAATGTTCTCAGACCGACTTCGGCCGTGGCGGCCAATCTCCCTGAGACTGACCAACCGCGCAGGAGATATTATAATGCAGAAGTGTACGCGCAATCACAAGTGCACTCTCTATTCCTATCACTCTCATACTCTGGTGGGACGACTACTTGTCACGACCAGTAAGAGTTAAGGCGCAGGACCGACGGCTTCACGTGCTCTCCGAAACACGGGAGTGACACATCGCTAACTTCCCAACTCCGGCTTGTTATTGAGCCTTACTAATCAGAAAGACCCGATGAATAAACTTGGCCCGACCCAGGACTCGAACTCAGGACCTCTCGATGTGTGGCCATAAATGCTAGCCACTACATCACCGAGGCAGTCTGTACCTGTATATAGACTAAACAGGCTGGTACAAATGCAATGTAACGCACATAATAAAATGAAAATTTTTATTAAATACTTTATTACATTTACACTAACACATTGTTCTGCGGCTGGAATAATATAAGTTTTACATCAATACATTTCATATAGTTACTATTGTTTGAGGCACAATTAATATTTTTAACTGATTGTGACGTAGCCCAAAGAAAGGTGATGTGTTTGACATGTATGTTTATATTGAATAATATGTTCCGACGTCATTACTAAACGGTTTAAACAGTTTTTACCCGACTGAGCCAGAAGGTTAAGGTTATGTTTTTCGAGTGTATGTTTGTATGTATGTATATTTTTTCTCATGCTGTGTAGTCTAAACACAGAGTGAGAGTGACACTGGGTATAGCAAAATAATTAAAATTAAAATGGACGTTATTTTAAAACAATTACAAGCCTATCCTAAAAATAAGTTTACAACTTTTCGATTAACGCAGTCAGGTTTTTAGTTTTTTTTTCAATAATAATAAACTTTTTGGAATAAGATTATAAAAACAAATTATAAATAACTAATCCTAGCTGAATAAAACTAAAAAGTAAGTAAGTGTAGTTAAAACAATTATAAAATAAAAATCCGTAAGTAAAAACTAAACTAAAAAGATAAAAACTCGCTGCAAGTGACGACGACATATTACGTTCTTATGTTGCGGACTGCATACTACTTTAACTAAAACTTGTTTTTATCTTTTTAGCTAATTTTGTATGCAGACGTTTTTTTGTTATGTCCATTACTTTTCCATTTTTTCTTGAATATATAATTTTTAGTGTACGCCAGGGCTCGGATACCGGTATATTTTTCGAAACGTTTTCGACTTAAAAACCTAAGAACGAATTAGTAATGGCTCGGCTATCTGCCATTGAAAGTCCCTTCAAAATAGGTCCAGCTATTGTGAAGAATATCCGAAGCAAATAGACAGACAGAAAAAAAATAAAAATTGTATTTTTCTTGTATATACCAAACATACTTTCACATTATGTATTTCTAATCTGTATAATGTTCTCAGACCGACTTCGGCCGTGGCGGCCAATCTCCCTGAGACTGACCAACCGCGCAGGAGATATTATAATGCAGAAGTGTACGCGCAATCACAAGTGCACTCTCTATTCCTATCACTCTCATACTCTGGTGGGACGACTACTTGTCACGACCAGTAAGAGTTAAGGCGCAGGACCGACGGCTTCACGTGCTCTCCGAAACACGGGAGTGACACATCGCTAACTTCCCAACTCCGGCTTGTTATTGAGCCTTACTAATCAGAAAGACCCGATGAATAAACTTGGCCCGACCCAGGACTCGAACTCAGGACCTCTCGATGTGTGGCCATAAATGCTAGCCACTACATCACCGAGGCAGTCTGTACCTGTATATAGACTAAACAGGCTGGTACAAATGCAATGTAACGCACATAATAAAATGAAAATTTTTATTAAATACTTTATTACATTTACACTAATATTTAACATATTTTTTGTCTTATATTTTTAATAATTCATCATTTATTTAAACCTAACATCGTCAGTCAAGTACTTAACCTAATGTTTCGTCCACATTTGAATAAGTAATGATTTATTATATTTTGCTTTCCAACTAATCTATTACTATACATATGTATATTTAATATAATTAGTGAAATTAATCTGTACATATGTTGATTAGTTTAATATTTAATGCTATATTGGCGTCCTGCTATAGTTTGAAATAGCAATGCGGTTAGCTTCAATTATAACCATTACCTCTGAGGTTTGCATGTATTAACAACGCATGTGATATCTTCCTTCTATCTGTCATATCCTCTTCCGTACAAAATTAATAAACGTAATCTAAGAAATTATAATCATCAGGAGATCATTGTTACCAAAAAATGAAGTGTTTTCCTTAAAAATTATAATTATGTTATTTTCAAAACTTTTCATTCACTCTTGGCTTTATCAATTTCGCCTAAATTTGCTTTAAATGACATTGGTACGGAAAGGATATTTAAATCCGTACAGCTATTAATGAGTAACGACTATACACTTATGTAAAAACTCTCGCATTTTTCTCGCTCGGAACGGGCAGGAGGCTCACCTGATGGTAAGTGATCGCCTCCGCCCATGGACATCTGCAACACCACAGGGCTTGCAGATGCGTTGCCGGCCTTTCAGGAAAGGGAGGGAGGGAAGAGGGAGAAGGACGGGAGTAGGGATGGGGAGTGGGCCTCCCGGACTCTCACTTACCGAACGAAACGCGACAGCATACAGCTGCCACTTCACGCCGGTCTTCTGTGAGAGAGTGGTACTATACGGGGCGTGCCGGCCCATTCGGCTGCTACCCGAAAGTAACAAGCATGGCACTACCACAGCATTCGACCATTACCGGTGATCATTCGGCAAATGATAGCAAAGTTCTTAGCAAAGTATAAAAAAATAAATTTTGAAGTCTGTGCTTAGAAACTGAAAGTCAAATTTAATATATTTATGTTGTATGTATGTATATGTGCTTTTTTACGTCACACTGCTCTACAGGCATTCTTTTACTACAATAGTGTCCCTAGTCCGCTGCACAGTAGTACTGCCTACCTGACCAAATTCGTTGGCGGTATTCACATGTTTTTCGAAAACTCAACTAGCTAGGTTCTCTCAGAGAGATCATTTTTCATGATATTTTCCTTCAAGTTAAGCACAGACGGTAAAATTTTATTATATAAATGAATAAATAAATAAACTTAAACAGTAGTATCAAAAAATCATATATTATTCATCGCATATTATAAACTACTGTTCAACGATTTTATAATAACACCTTGTCTAGTCCCCCGGGTCATTAGTTAGTTCAAAATATAAGTATCAACTTGACTTTAAATTCAAGGTTACACTTTAAAACTTAATAAGAATAAAAATTCATTTCATATATTTATCTGGATTTTAAATCTTTTTAGTCATATATCATTCATATATTTAAAGTATAAAGCCGCATAAAGTTGGGTTTCCGTTGAAAAGTTTAGCCTCATATAAAACCTGGAACTTTCTAATATATGACTGTAAAACTGTTACAAGTTTTATTTAAATTATGATAATAGGGAATAATTATGGAAAAATATGTATAAAAAATATTTTTATATGTATTAAAGACTAAAAAATATTTATTTTTTTCACAAAAAGTAAAGCCAATTAATGAGCTAACATTTTACTGAACGTATTGGACTTTCCCCTTTCACCTGGCTCAATTACTCGTACTGGCTCTATTATCAACTCGATGGTGTCAAAGACGGTCTCAGTGTGTATTTTGTAGCTGTACCAGCGGTTGCGGGCTTCCGTTCCGCTGGGCGGTGATCTCGAATGTTTGTAGTCCATTCATGGGTATTTATATTATTAATGTATGTATTTAAAATTAAAGTTATAAACGGTAATGTGTAGTGTATCTACTATCAGGTATGACCACAAGATTGGCTTAGTAGTTTAGTTTACACGTTTCGCTCAGTTGGTAGTAACCCTACTTACTACGCCAGCGGTTGCGGGTTCGAGTCCCGCTGGGGTCATTCATTTGTTGAGCACGAATGTTTGTACTCCAGTCATGGGTGTTAATATTTATAATATGTATGTATTTAAAATGTATACGTGTAGTATATCAACTATCTGGTATCCGTAATTCAAGCCTCGTAGTTTACCACGGAACTAGATGGCGCTGTTGTAAAAATATCCCAACATATTTATTTATCACTCAAGCCTCGTAGCTTACCATGGAACTAGATAGTGCTGTGTTAATGTCCCAACATATTCATTAATATATATTTATTTGATTATATTACATAGTATAATGTATTTTGTATACGTAGTTTCAATTTGAGGATGACTTATACGTTGGACAGATATGAATAATAAGTAACGGGTGATTTTTTAAGCGTTTGGTTTTTCATTTGAAAAAAAAATACCATAATATAGTGTTAAATATAAAATTAACATTGGGAAGTTAAAAAGCATCACTTGCCATTTATTGTTTAAAAATTATTACATAGCGTGTATGTATTTCATATGTGTTTAGTATATGTGTATAGGTAGGAGTTGCATTAAATATATAAGCAATACTAAGCATACTACTCCATATATTGATTCTTTCATCCTTTGCCTAAATATAAACGGTTTTGCCTAAATATAAACTAAATATAAACTTTGCCTAATTTACTTTGAGATTAAGCGATAGAATTAGATTATATTCTCTGAAAAACGCATTATATTTAGTTTGTATGACTGTATACAATAATTTATAATACAGTATATAACATTTTAACTTAAAACCCCATAATTTAAGGAATTATAATATCATTGAAGGTATTTTTGATCAAATTATTTCCCAAGTTACTTTATTGTTAATTTTTGCAATTCTTAGAAATTGTTCTTCTCTGCCTCAATCACCGTTTAGATGTTAATATCAACTAATTCGAAGAATTAATAGTAAATTCTGTAACAGACCTTTGTTATTATGACAATGAAACGGTATTTCATTCCTACGAATTAATATTGCTATGTTTTCAAATAACTCGATTATAATGTAAATGTATTAAACATTGTTTGTTTTATAATAGAGGTGGGTTTTGAATTGCTAGCACCTTTGTTGATGTTTCCTTTGTTTGAAAAGCTGAATAGTAAAATGATTCTTGACTCGGTTTTTTTGTATTCTAAGACATTTAGACAGTGAATGCTATAGATAAATAACTAAAGTAATTTCATGTGCGAATCATTTTTAACATGGATTACTGCTTGTCTTACGGTGAAGGAAAATAACGCGAGGAAACGTGTATATGTAAGAGAACTTACCATGTTTTCAAGATATAGTCCACCAATCCGAAGTTGGCCAGCTTTGCGGAGTACGGCCTAATTCCACTCGTACTGGAGGGAGGCCCATGACCAGCAGTGGAAGGTTAAAAAAAGAAGGGCGGATTACATTCTCATAAATTTTATAGTGCCCCTTTCCGT
This sequence comes from Boloria euphrosyne, assembly GCA_951802675.2. Classification (NCBI taxonomy): domain Eukaryota; kingdom Metazoa; phylum Arthropoda; class Insecta; order Lepidoptera; family Nymphalidae; genus Boloria; species Boloria euphrosyne. The sequence goes on along the minus strand of OX637879.1, from coordinate 2,754,124 downwards.
TATCAATAAAAAAAAACAATTAGTTTACTCATTTTACATTTTGTACAGGATGATGTAACTCCACCCCAACGTGCGTTTACCGCGGAGGGGCTAAGTAGCCGGGCGCGAAGCCAAGAAACGCGCAGGGAGGGCCCACTCTACAGTGGACTGTGGAGGAACCGTCGTAGTTGAATGTTTAGGCAGCCCTGCGACGCCCTATTAGGACGTAGGAAGGTTTTTTTGGGTTTAAGTGGTAGTACTGGCTTATTTTAAGCCTGTAAATCTCATATAACCACCTGGTGGTATGCATATTAATGTATTTCCCATCGTTACAAAAACAGGATGATGTAATTCTGCAAACTTTAAAATCAACGTTTTAGTCATCAGTTCATACTAGCAGTTTTAGATTAAAAACTGTAAAGAAAATTCTATCGAAATACGACAGTCATTTACACATGATGCTAACGGAAATAAATCAAAAACTATTGTTATAGCTTCCATTTCAATTTTCCATTCAAGCATTTTTAACTAGATTTTTTGCTTCACAAAATTAATTCTGCTACCTTCATACTATTTTTATCATTCATTAAACAGTTTGTGAAATCGATACTTCTAATAAATAGTGCTGGTTAAATAAAAAATCAACTATAAAATTTTTTTGAGAAATACGTACTTATAAACTTTAAATATTGTGAGCTAACGTTTTATGTCCTTTGATCTCGAATATATATAATGTTCAATCGTTTTAATGTCGCACTGGCCACGCCCTTTATTATAAACTAACAATACCCGCTGCTCCGCCTGCGTTCTAAAGACGTAAATGCAAGCGTGGTTTTATTTATAACCTTCTTTTTGTATTTTTCTCAGAGATGAGTTATTTTCCCGCAGTAAAACCTATCCTATATATTGACTGGAATAACCAGACAACATCATTCCAAATTTCATCCAAATCCGTGCAGTGGTTTTCTCATAATGCGGTCACAGACAGACTAACAGTCAGACAAAAATTCTAAAAATAATAGATTTGGCCTCTATATTGATAATAATGTTGGTAATGTATACATATTCGACACAGTTAGAATTGTTTTATATATAGAAGACGGACTTCGTATATTTTTTGAAACTAAAGTCCTAATAATAATATTACGCTACGCTACTTGAGCCCGGCATTCATTTATTATCGAGGTATTGCCTAGTTATGACTGAAAATTAATAAAGACAGGCAGTCTAACTCTAATTATGATACTGGAAAAAACCGTATAAAAGAGGGAGTTTTAATTTTATTTTTCCTAGAATAGGCCTATCTTCTCTTCTTTTCTGTCGATGACCTTCAGTCAGTTCAGTGTTTTGAAATGTAATGGAAAAAATATTAACATACGAGTATATCAAGTATCATACACGGATGCTTCCCGTGTCATATAGTTTACATCGAATCCGTTATCGACCTTTTAATTACTACTAAAAATAACCTTGAAATTTAAGCTCTTTCCACTGTGTTACAATACCTACTAATAAAGTAATCAATTGAACGGGTTTGATTACCTAACCGGTGAACTATCTAATAGAACTGCTGTAAATAGGTCACAATTAATTATGCAAAAGTCAAATTAAATACGTGACTCATAAACACACACCAATTGTACATATTCAACTCTCAACCGCAAATGATATTACCTTGAATTAATTTACGTATAACTCAGATATGCCCCTAGACCCTCCTCAACATGCGTTCACGTTGTCGTGGGGGGCTTATTAACATTTGGTAATCCAGCCAGGTGCGAAGTCAAGAAACGCGCAAGGACATGGCCCACTTCGGCAGGTGGTGTACCATGCGGGTTTCTACAGGTACTTCTTTGATAGCAGAGTGGACTGTGAAGCAACTCCTTTGCTGTTGGGTCTGCTTCAGTGGACCTGTCGTGATAGTTGAATGCATAAGCGATCCTACGATACGAAGACGGGGAAGGATCTGTTGGGTTTTGCCATAACTATTGTGAAAATTTATAACTATTGTCCCTAAATACCTTACAGAAGCTAATTTTATGCTTGCTCTTCTTCTTTTCTTCTTCTTTTCTACCTGTAGGTATAAAAAGTTTTGTTTTAGTTTATTACATGTTGCAACGTGAAGAAGTGACAAATGTACATGCTGTATAATTCTAGTACAAACTACGTAAGTGATCTTTCATTCATTTCTACATACTTTGTGTAGTCTAATTAAAAAAAAAATGTGTAAACACGGCGATAGTTTGTATGTATACCCAAATCAAACTAGATAAAAGCAATTGTTAACGCTAATCCAATTTATTATTTATTTATTTATTATTTATTTAATATTTATTTATTTATTTATTTATTTATTTAAACTAGGTAGCAGATTTAAATACTGTTCGTAACAATCGACAAATTGCAATCTCATTTTAATCGTTAAAAAAATATCAACGTACGAATAGTATGTGTACGCTCATACACATTTGTAAGTACACACACAATAACAAAATCATATGTTTATGTTTTTCGCGAATTTAATTTGTTTTTTGAAGTTTTCAATACAAATATAAATTAATCAATCAATAAAAGCAATTGCTAGCACTAGGCTAATCTAATTTATTATGTACGAGTATGAAGCACTAACTGCTTTTATTTTGGTTTTTAAAATCATTTCAGTAATATACTAATATTCCTATGTTATGTATAACTATAAAATCTTTATATGAACACCTCCAGAAAGAATAACATTCATGATTTGTAATTTTTTTGACGCATGTATTAATTAGCCCTAGTTAAAGTCCCACTACTGGGCGCATGCTTTCCTCCAATACGAATGGGATCAGCTCATAAATTACCACGCTAGTCAAGTGTAGGTTGGCAGACTTCACTTGTCTTTCGAAAATTTGCTAGATTTTCTCAGATATGCAGGTTTTCTCACGATGCTTTCCTTCACCGTAAGACAAGTGGTAATCATGATAGAAATGATTCGCAAATGAAAACATCAGAGGTGCGAGACCCGCATTTGTACCCGCATCTTTTTTAATTTATGGGATTTTTTGCTCTGATTTTTAATTTATGGGAGAGTCTTGTTCCTTCCCCTTCTCATGAACATGGTTGTTGTAAAGCATTAAAACATCTTCAAATGTCAAATGTATGTCAAATTTTCGCGTAGTAAGAACTCAAAATTTTCGCCAATTACTATTATTATGCCCACGAGTTTTTAAACGTCACATATAAATCAAAAATAATTATCATTTTTCACAGTCAATTACTTATCCTGTTACTTCGTATGTTTATTTTTTTTAATAATTATAATTCTAAATACAATTAAAAGGTCACAATTCAATTCAATTCGGCTCCTGCATAAATTATATTTCAATAAGATTTTCTAAAATAACATACCAATCGATCTTTTACGGAATCGATTCGGTTAGATATTATGTATTGATATACTTATTAATATAAATGTAACTAGTAAATTAAATTAAATGTCGGTCTATCGCTGTATTTTTTCAAAATAAAACACGAAACAGATATCTTATTTAATTTATATTTTTCTTCATGAACATTTCGTTTTACTTAGCCAAATTGCACAGTACAATAGGAAGTTAACACAGCTGACATCTTTTGATGTTGTTAGTAGTTGTCGCCTGGAGATATTGTCAAATGCAGAAGCAACATCTGTTCTCCCTCATTCACTAATGGCGCTTTGCCATTGGTTAAACTTACCAGCTTACTCTCAAAACTATATGCAGCATGTAATATTGCTAATCTTATTAATAAATAAATAGATTGGGACATTATTAAACACAGCACCATCTAGCTCCGTGGTAAGCTATGAAGCTTGTGTTACGGATAACTGATAGTTAATACACTTCACATATATTTTTAAATACATAAATATTATAGTACAAACATTTGTACTCAAAAATGAGTGGGACTCAACGCCAGAACTCGAACCCGCGACCGATGACACATCAAGTAGAGTCACAGCGAACAGCCAAACGTATCATCAAAATACTAAAATTATGCATGTGAAAGTTTAGATATTTTGATATAATACTATGTTTGTCACGCAATAACGCCAGAACCGCCTATTTTCCCCTCCGAATAATCTGTACATAAAATTAGTCTTTAATTAAGTCAAATATGTTCATCGAATAGTGAAAATCTTAATGAAAGTGTCGTCATATCGATATACAAGCCAATTACATATTATTTAGAATTTTTGTCTGTTTATCTATTACGAAGAAACCACTGAAGAGATATTGATGAAAAATTTGGATAGTGATAGCTGGTTGTTTATCCGAGTTAACATGTAGGAAACTTTTTACTGCGGGATTCATCTTATATGTGAGAATTCTATATTAAGTATTATAACGTAGCTAGGAATGAACGCGAGAGAAGCTAGGTTGTGACGTTAGTTCAAGTCTTGGAAACAAAGAAATTTATATTATTTTTTATATGACTTTCATTCAAACAGAATAATAAATAAGCTTTCGTTCAGTAATTTAGAATTTGAAAATAGAATTTTACCGTGAACTATATTATGGTGTTTCATTTTTTTTTAATTTCCCTAAAAATGGTGAAAAGAATTTCTTTTCACGTGACGCCACGTTTTACATATGATGATGAAATATCGTACTTAATATAAAATAAATACGTAAAATATAATTTCATTTAAAATAATGTCGGGACCAAACTCAGTTTTATAAAGCTCTCGTGTCGTAAAAGCCATCTTTTCCAAAGCTATCTCAATGTGCCAGTTCATTTCGGCCTCAAGATACTGTCAAATGCAGCAATTCCGTTTTCCTTCATTTACTGCAGACACATCTAGGCGATTGATTGCATTGTGATAGTGGTTTAGTGGTTTCTGTTTCAAGAAAATGTCAAAAGGCAATTTTAAACATTGTTTATTAATTAGTTGTTGTTCGAAATGAAAGTAACCTTTGATTTATCATAAGTATATTTTTAAATTAATTATTATAACTTTTTGTATTATATACCACTGCATATTGATGGACTCTAACATCGCTTCATGAAATGATAAGATAGAATACGTACGAAATATATACAAAATAACACCAATATGCGCAGTAGTTTAGATCTTTTCTTAGAAAATCAAACCTTGAACCTAGGTCATTACATGCAAAGCAAGTAAATGTACACTAGAAATACTAACTATCGTAATTTAAGCCCAGAGAACATTTATGCAAAAGCAACTGCAAGGAAAATCATTTGACACATTTGCACTGTTAGTTTATAGGTCGCCTCATACTTGAGGCAGAAATAGTAAACGTACATTGCTTGCTCATTTACTTCGGATGTCAATACTTACCATTTGAAAATTAATGTAGCATTTATATGGCATTTCAATATCTATTTATTATTTTATATGGAATATCGGACTAAACGAGTTGCCTTTAATACAATATGTTTTTAGATTATATAGTGTTTTTTGTTTTTCATACAGGTAATCTATAAATCTTATTACAAATTAGTTACAACAAATATTTTTTTTAATCTTCTATTGAAATAGTCATTATTAATGATACAGAACCGAATCTATAGTTTTTAGAATTTTTGTCTGTCTGTGTCCATAATCCATATCACGATAATGCCACATGAACAAATATTGAAAAATGATATGATAGATCTCAACTTTGAGAAAAATAAATAAACTAATTCTAAAAATATACGTAGAAGAACGAAGGTGAGTTTCTAGTTCTATATATAACGTGTCTTCTCCATTAAACGCGACAGTGACGAAGCAGCCACTGAACCAACGTCGAATTTGTATTATAGAAATAATGTGTATACGGCAAAATTTTGGATGGAATTTAGTAGACCGATAGACCTGGAAGAACATAGTGAGGGTAGTTGCAATATTATAATATACGTAGTAATGAAGATTTTAACGCCTTCCAAATACATTCATATAAAAAATTAATTCAACTATGAAGTGAAAGAAGGACAAACAAAGATACAAACACATTATCACATTTAAAACTTCATTTTCTTGAAATGTCTGCTGTGATGGAATTTTCATTATCCTTACATTTACAAATACTAGAGTAAAACTGTCGCCAAGCCTCATCTCTAATGCATCAAAATCTCATTTTCATTTGCTAATGGTGGTGAATCGATAAAAGTTGATTAAACCCACACCATTAGTGTGAATATGCTTTGCTCGAATGTATTTTGCTATTTGAATATTGCGAAACTTTTATTATAGAGAGACAACAAATAATCACAACGAAAACAATGTTGTACCTTTAGAGTAAAATAACTGGCATGTGAAAGTTAAGATGACTTCATTTAGACAATCGTATGGTTTAGTAAATCACATGAATATATACGTATTTTGTATTTACTGACTTATAAACCGATTTTCTTATTTATTAAAAATTTTGTAAAAACATAGCCCCATACAAATTTAAAGTAAAATATCTACTTGTAAGGGTAGGAAACTTACTTTTAAAGTGATTTCGAAATCTAGTATATTTTGTAATAATGATTTATCAATATTACAATGAAACGTTATTAAATTTTTTGCAATGGCTGTTATTAAATTAAGAGTGTTAAATAGAATTAAGTTTAGAATTTTAACTTTTATTTTCGGTAATTATTAGGATTCGAACGAGACAGTGGGTAGTAGTTTCACCAGTATTACGACTGATATTCAAAATTATAGCTTGTTACAAAAATGTTTGCTTAAATTATTGTAAGTTAAAAGCTCCTCGGAGGCCACAAGTTTTCGACCTATATATTTACATAAAAGAATTCGGATGTATTCTTTACTTCTACAACCTCAAATATTCAGGTCACGTATTGTTTAGCGTATCACAGGGTGCATTTTTGGGACCATTGTTTTTAAACATAGTTTTCATGAATATGCAAAGCTTATCAACTAACTTCATTCTTACATTAATATTTGTAAAAAATATTTTTTTAGGATCTTCTCGCAAGAGCTTTTTACTCAAAGATGTATTTAAAATTATTCTTTGATTCTTTCAATGATAAAAAAAATACTCTCAAATTATAACAGTAACACCGCTTTAATTTGAAGTCACTCAAAACCTGGTTGAAAAAAAAGTCACCAACCAGATAAGTTTCAGACGAACATTATTGCGATATTATTGCGGTACTTGTATTTGATTACGTAAGTCAAAAACTGTAACGAGTACATAGACTTGTTACATAAGAAGAGCTTATGTATCTCTCGAGCAAATTGAAACGAAGCTAAGAATCAACCAATGAAATAATTAATTAATTCGTTCATATCTGATACCACAATACATGTGCAAATTAACCGGTATGAAGCGCAATCACAAACCGCACAGACCGCAAACACAGCGAGTAATCACGATAAGATTGTACTAATCTCGTGTATTTCTAGGGAACAGTTGGTATTTTTCAATTTGATGTACATCCTCTTATGTATCGACCTATATATTCCTTTTTCTTAGAAAAAAGGTCGTTACATCATACATGTTAAATGTACTCGCTGTACTCAATTCGTGATCATGTCAAAAGATTTTTGAGCTTCTATGTAAAGCCCCGATTCTTAGTACTACTTACTCCTTACCTTAAAGGTCCTTAAACTAGCTTCTATGATTGCAATCGAAGTAAGACATTATGTGACCGTTATTAAATCCCGCGAGCGGTTTCCTAAAATCTATATAACTATCGTATGACCAAAATAATCACAGAGGGAATCGAATTCCGTACCGTTAGAGTATTTGGTTTTATGTAAGAATGTTTATTTTCTGTCTCATTAACATTGTCAAGTTTCATTTCACTCGGTTAGGTACACAAAAGTTACCTTAAGCTCTCGTATTGTGTGATTCCATATAAAGTGAGGTTTACGATTGTCTTGTGGCTACCGTCTAAATGAAAATACATATGGTGCAAGGACGAAAGCTGGTTCTCCGACAAATATATAGCTCTGTAATTATACACCTTTTGAGGCCATTATTCTGCTATTTTATTGTTAGTGGCAACAATGTTGGTTAGGTTGGGAGATCTTTAGGGTCGGGACTCGAGTCTCAGGTCAGGCAAAACATAATTACTGAGCTTTCCCTGGTGAGGAGAACTGTATTGCCATTTTTTTTTCTCCAGACATTGTTGCAGCCCAATGTTGGGAAGTTGGTGATGTCACTACGTTGAACCTCGAAGCTCTCGATTTTGTGGACAACTTTGCTTCATTCTACTCTATTTTGAGCACGAAATAATTCATACAACAGAAATAAGCTACTGCGACATTTTTAAGAATTTCATTCTTGTATGTTATGAAAATCTTTTCTAGTTTGATTTAAAGTTTAATTTACGCAAACGTCTTATAGAGGTTCTAATCTTTTGACAAAATAAAAATTATATTAACATAACATAAACAATATATTAACGTAACATTTAAAATTGCATAAAAAATTATTTTAATTACTTAATAAATTTTTTAAATTTAAATTTTAATTCTTATTGAAGAAAAAACCACACAAGTACTGTGTAAAATTTTAAGAGATTGCTATATCAATTTGTTGCACATTTTATGATAAGTGCTTGTAGCAGATGATTATATAAGGCTTTGAAACTTAAAAAGAAACTTTGTCTTAAAACTTACTAAATATGAACAAAAAGCACTAAAGTTTCAACTAAGCTCTTCTTAACGTGCTTATTTATTCAGATATTTTAAACAACAATGTTGTATGAGAAAAGTCGTAGGTATAGTTTAAATAATTAAGCAAAAACACTGTGGAATGTATTTAGATGGCTTTTTTTACTTTTCTAGGAAGCGTCCTCGTTTGTAAGTATATAATATCCGAATGGTCAGACTATTGGTGGAGATTGGAGACGGATAATAGATGTTACTAAACGGAATATTTTCAGTTCACGCATTTGCCCGCAAAAAACCAAACTAAAATAATTAAAACATTTCCAAAGTATCAATAATATCACATAAAATATATATTTTTTCCTACGATCCAATTATGTATAAGCGGGAGCTAAGTCGGCCTCAATTAAATTAAAATTAGACATGCAAAGTTGAAGGCACGACTTAGTGAATGTAGCATGATAATTATTTATTCATCGTGCCGTAAGCGAAACCCATCGACGCAACGTGCTACGCTATAACCGAAGTAATCTGTGCTGTTAGAAACACTTCGTTATTTGAAACAGCGTCGGTGAAATGGACATTATGTTGATATCTTAAACGTTAATTAGATAATATCTTAATTACTAAGTATATTTTAAATGCCTTTCAGTTCATGACCGTTAAAGCTTATGGTTATTATTTCAAATTTGAAAGTAACTCTGTTATCTTTTTACGTTACCTTATTTTACGTTATGTCACCTTTTTTAAGCTGCCGTCTGCTGAACAGGTTTCGAAAAAAATTGCAAGTATGTAAATTGTATATTGCATTCTTGGAGCAGCTACCTTTGATATTTGCTCCATTTATCACTCAAGCTAACCCGCAGGCAAAAAGTGTTAGGTTATAATAATATTTTCCAACGAAATGGCTCTGACTATTATTCTTTTACTTATATTTAGAATGGCAATCAAATGCCATCAAATTTAAGAACAGAATGGGCTATTCAGTATTATACTCGTAGATAGTATCAAAACGCTTCTTATACAAAAGATACACAAAAACCTTATAATACTTATTAATAATAAAATATCTCGCAGTACATTCTGAAATTTATAATTCAATATTCGATTCAACTTTCACAATTTCCTGAACTAACATAATATTTCTCAGAGAACACAACTTTAATTGGTCGTAACATTGTAAACTCAGATAGCGATACAGCACTTGCTCCGAACAATATAAAGGAAATAAACAGAAATTATCGAAATGCATATTGTTTCGATAACCAATTATGTTTTTATTGTTGCAGGTATAAAATGAATAAAAAACGTCAAAAGAAGAAGCGAACAAAGCGAAGTGAAGTGAAATGAAGGAAGGAAAATATGTGACTGTATTATATTAACTATGAATATGGCATCTCGATTGTGGCCTGCGGTCAGTCCGAGTAGGGATTTGTTTGTGGTGGTTTTGTTCTTGTGCCAAACAATAGTTTGTGATGGACAGTGTCCAAAGTTTGCGGAAAGGCCGTTAGAGACGAGAGTTCAAGATGCTTCCATAGTTTTTAGAGCAGTGGTTGTACAGACGCACTATCAGGTTAGTATTATATTATATTATGTATATATTAACTGTTGATGTAATAATAAAATTATTCTTACATTAAAATATACTTTTAAGAAAAACTTATTGAAATATTTAATATTATTATCGACACAGAGGCCAAATGATTTTTTTTTATCTATTTGTCTATCTGTGACCGCATCACGATAAATTCACTGATTTTGATGATTATAACTCATTATTCTGGTACTGCAGTATACTTTTTATTGCATATAAATATATTATATTTATATACTAACCGTTAAAATTTAGGGACGGACCCGAGACCGAGTGTGAATCGTTTATTATTAAACAAAATTTATACTAATGTTTCGCACAATATCTAAATGTACATTAACTCAACATCATGTCAAACATCTCTCAAATGATTAACTTGTCACCTATTAACTACTATTCAACTGATTATTTAATACCCGATACTATTTTAACATTATGAAAATGAAAACAGAGTTTATTGGTGATGAATAAATGCAAATGTAATCAGCGCCGTTAAATTCCGCATAAAATTATTTTGAACGGCGCTTAACAAGATGGTTATCCAACCATGTGATAGATAGTAGCAGTGTTTATGTAATACTAGTGACTTGCCCTCGCTTCGCCTGTTCGCATCAGGTGCATTCATCATCGTTTATGAAAAGATTTATGTGTACGAATTGTTTCTTCGAAATGGCTTGGCATCATCCCTAGATAGGTTTTAATAGTTAGTGTAGACTTCTTAGAGGTTTCACATTTTTCTGCTGTAAAAATCCACGAATCCCGAATACCGAACGCTTCCATCATAAAAAATTTAATCAAAAAAGAGCCCGAAGCTACCATCATACCAAATTTCATAAAAATTATGCAGCGATGCGGTCGCAGACAGGCAAAAAGACAGACTAATAATGAATATAATAAAAAAATCGTGAATAATCAATAAGTTTTTCAAAACAAAAAATATTGTACAAATTTTACTACATTTTTTGATTGATATTACTGAAGTAAAACAAAACTATGCTAGTATTAACACTTGCAAAGTAATGGCGCTGTTTGTTAGACAAAAAAAAACGTTCTATGAAGTTTAGTAGTGATCGGTAGTTGAAATCAAAACCGCAGTAGTAATTTATAAGTAAATAATAATCTCTATCTTTATACGGAATAAATGCTATAGACTACATAATATAAAGCTTTAGATATTTATGTATGTATATGCAAGCACTGAGTCGGAAGCAATTTCCCATCGGCAATGTAAACAGAAGTTTAAACAACAATTCACACTTTTCTTACTTCAAAAATAATGAACTTCGAAACAAAACATCCCCTAATCAACCCATTTAGGGATGAATTTTCAAAAAAACTACCTTTGGGTTCACTTATCTTTTATTGGAATCTGTGCTAAAACAAGCATTTTAGCTGTTGCGTTGACTACCGTCAGTCGGTATTAAAACTGAATAATGCTTTACTGCGTTGGTATTGATTTCTTTCTGAGACTTTTCAAGCTATTCAATATAGCTTCAGAACATTTTAAACATTGAGATAATTTATGAGTCTGGTCGGAGTCGGATGAGGTATAGGTACCTACGTATTCTGATATGCTAAATACTTACCAGGAATACACCTTACGTTATTTTCAAGTTCATAATTTTACTTTAAATTTTAAGTTGCACTGTTTGCGTAGTTTTGACAGTTTTATATCTACAAGCGGTCGCCCTGTGGTCGAAATTAGATCATAATTAATAACTAATATAATATATTATATTGTAATACATGAATTCATTATGGTCAAATATATGGTCAAATATATGGTAGTGTGTGTAATATTCTTTTATTGATTTAATGTATATCTATGCATAATTAAAAAAATATTAGAATTCTGCACTCCTTCTATTTAAGTGTGAAAAATTTCATACTTCCCCGTCCACGCAATTTTCATAAAAATGGGGTACAAAGTTTTTGCTTTACGTATTAATGATATAGATACTCATTTCCGGACGTTTTAAATGCTTAACAATGATCATGGGAGAGAAAATATAAAAGTTGTTTTATTCAAATTATTTGAAATTTTCCACGATACGTTAAAAAGAGAACTTTAATTTTAAAAAAGGTACTTGCATACCCTCACAGGTTGTTGAACTGAATAAACTAAATAAAGCTTTATTTAATTTATTATGATTATAAATTATACCAGCGATAAACTTGAAATAAAGCTATGATTTTGGAGTTTTATGACCCTTAAGTCTAATGTTTTTATGAAAAAGATAATTGTAGACATAAAAAGTATGAGTTCAGTAATATTTGCGATGTCTCGTGCCTTATATGAGAGGTCAATGTTTCATAGAACAGGAGAGAGAGAGATTAGAAGTAGCATACCGTGTATTTTTTTTTATTATATTTTAGCTGTGTTTCATTAAAAATTAAATTATTAATTTAATTTATCACCATCTATGCATTTACGAATACGGTACGGTTACGGTTACTCAATCTCACATCGCTGTTGAATTCTATACAGTATTTTTCATTCCGATAAAATTGTAATCATTGTCAGAAATTGTGATAACCGAGTCGAAAAAAATAGTCCTTGAGTTGCTTAAGTTAAATAAGTGGTTTCAAATAAAGCTTTAGAAGCTATGGCTAAAACGCTTCAAGTTGCTAGGATTATATCACTTATTTAACTGCGTTGGTGTAGTAGTTTACATGTTCTAAATAGACATAAGTTCGAATCTTGGGTCAAGCTTGGTTCGCGGTTATACTTTCGTGTGTCGAAGAGCACTAAGAGTTTGACTTAATTCACACCATGTGAATTTGAGAATAAATGAAAAAATGCGTGTACTGGGGTCTATGCGTAACCTCGTGCACTATAGTGTATACTGTATAGTGTAGCCGTACATGCCAGCCACTACACCACTTAGACAGTGAATGTATACTAAAAAATATATTGTACCATGCTTAACTTCACATTAAATAAACGTACTTAGACTTAACCGAAGTTTTCGGAAAGTACGAGTAAATTGAAATATTATATCATAGTGTGGTTGTCATATCAAAGTAAAAGGAAATGTCATATAATACGATTGTGGTTATTGTCACTGCACTATTGAGATAACGCATTATCTTAATATGCACGTAAGTAATTGATATTATAATGTATTAATCTAACTAACAGGCGCTGTTTCCTCTAATTATGTTATGCGAGTCATCTTACAACTATATAATATACTAATGTATGCTATAATATGGTAATTTGTCAATTGACATTAATATAATATAACAGGTAATATAAGTGATTGGTCAATCTTAATGTAATATATAAAAATCTCGCGGCACAGTGTTTGTTATCGAAATCCTCCGAAACGACTGAACTGATTTTTATTTTCTGAGAATAGGTCGTAGGCTATTTTTTCGCTAGGTGATAAGGGTGGCCCTCTCCAGATATTTGACTTTTTATTTTTAGACCAAATTTTTATTTAATTTTTTATAAGTTGGCATAAAAAATATATATGACCGTAAATTATTTAAGCCGCGGGAATAGATAGTATATGTATATAATTCACATATCACGATGTTGATCCGCGATGAACTCTGAAATTATATTTTTTTTCTAAACGTTTGTTTTTTTTATTTTTTCTAGTTTGAAAGATAGGATGGTGTGTGTCCTATTTATTTCTTTATTTGATAGACAAAATTATATTTTTTCCATTCCGGAAACTCCAGGGATACCGAAGAGAGAACCTGCAAAATGCCTATTCTAATCTGAAAATTCTACCCCCAAGCTAAAGAAAATACGTATCCTAAATGTTGACCCGATACTTACATATTTAATTTAAATTTTATTATATTTAGTACAGTTTTATAAATAAAATATATCTATGAGTTACTGCTTGTGGACTCAGCTATTTTGAACTAAGCTGCAAATTAATGACATAAAGGTTATAAAAAAAGTACATTCTATTAAAAAAGGTTATTGTGTAAGACTTGGCAGAAAGGTATATAATGAAGAAAAATATTTGATGTTATTGTGCTATAATATATATGCGAAAAATATCATGTTACTGTGTGTTTGTTACTGCGTCGGACTAAAACGGCTCGACGTATTTGGATGAAATTTAGTACATAAATACATCATTTTTTTTTATGGGACAAAGGGGTAAACGGGCAGGAGGCTCACCTGATGGTAAGTGATCACCGCCGCCATGGACATCTGCCACACCACAGGGCTTGCAAATGCGTTGCCGGCCTTAAATCATGCATGAACTAGAACAATACATAGATTATAGTAAGGCACCCAGGACACATCCGAGCGGAGCGACAGAGTCTAATAACCGATAAGCGTACCTTTAATAGTTCTTCTATAAGCTGCTAGCTAGCTTAAGCTAGAAAGATCTGTGTCGATTTTGGACAGTCCATAGAAAAATAATCTATGGTTAGTTAACTTTATGTAGGTTGTAATATACGAGTAAAATATTATGATGTATTAATTTTTTTAATGAAAATACACAATCTTTTAGAACACCATACTTCTTATTTATTTCTACTTAAGCAGAACGACGGGAGAAATTTAGTTTAAAAATAATCGCGAGACAAAACACGATGTATTTTCTATTTAAATATTTCTCCGTGTATTTGCATCCTTAAGGGCTGGGGAATATTTATTTTCACACAGTATTTGTTTTGGGTTTTGTTTGAACTATCGTGTCAATATAGGGAACGAGCTTTAATTTTTATATTATATTATATAAAAAATTGTGCATATTTTATTATTAGATTTATACCTACAAATCTATTAAATTAATGTTAAAAACATGTCTTTATATCAGATAGTGTAGTTTGATTTAATTTAAAATTAACTGTTTAATTTTAGCTATTTACTCGTATTCTTGTCAGATAACTTATTAATTTGATATCTATGTCATGGGAATACACAAACCAAAAAAATTTTCACCATGTTTAGTTTGCCATATTAGATTTAGAATGACGACACTTCCCGAATCATTCTTGTCTTCTAAACTAAACATTTACGCAAAATTTCAGCTCAATCGGTTAAGGATACTTGCTTTTAAAGCATTCAGTCAATATGCGAGATTTAACCCGAACAAACATACTGTATACAAATATTGCCAGTT
Organism: Boloria euphrosyne; assembly: GCA_951802675.2. NCBI lineage: Eukaryota > Metazoa > Arthropoda > Insecta > Lepidoptera > Nymphalidae > Boloria > Boloria euphrosyne. The sequence goes on along the minus strand of OX637879.1, from coordinate 2,738,856 downwards.
CAATAAGTAGCTTGTAAAAAATACATAATAATATTGTCAAAATTATTCAAAAATCACGATAGATCCAAATTTTTATTAAAAATTTAGACGAACATTTTAAAATTTGTCAATTGTACATAATATTATATTGATTTCTGTAAAGCTAGAGAAAAAGAGGTACTTTTATTGTGAAATTAAAACTTTGAATTAAGCTTTAAATAAACTTAAATACTGAAGCTCGGTGTTACGACGAGATAATTTAGATTTATATACAAGTCGAAGTAATTCTAAAAGGAAAATACTATTTCACTTCTAACTTTCTCACTGTCTTCTACTTCGTTTAAGGAAATTCGTAGCCCTTAACTTAGATATGCCATAAAAAAGGTTTGGACGATTAAGGCGAGATTGTGCTACTAATTCAACAGTTTTCTTCGTATTTTTTTGGTTACATTCATATCTGATGAAGCAACGCAGTATTTATTATATTTTTATGTTTAAATGTTACTAAACTATAATAATCATAAAATATAAAATTTATATATATATATATATATATATATATATATATATATATCAAGTAAATGTTTGAATATCCATACGAAAACAATTTTTAATTAAAATACTAGAGATATATTTATTTAATAACATATATTACTATCCATTATAAGTCCACGAAGAACTAACATTTTCTTTATAATTTCACATCTGAATTAATAAAATATTAAATAAAGATTGAATCGGTACAAAAATAACTGAGTGAATGAAGCAACAATATTAGTGCTAATATTTGCAAGGAAAACTTAATAACATCTGCCTTTACAATTATTTATTCCCAGAACACCCGAGGCAATATGAGTATCTTACGAGTACGTCTTGTAATAAAATCTTATATTTTTAGACAAATAAAGCTGAGGCTGTGACACTCTGTGTACATACTGTACTAATAAAATGTTGTCAGTTTTGTCATACATGTAAAATAAACGCTAGAAAGGCCCCGGGAAATAAAGCACAATCATCCTTACAATTTACATGACAAATCATCTCTATCTCAATGGGCCAAGCTCTGCTAGCAATCTTCGTACTCTTTTACTTAGATACTACATGATACTACGGTACGCCAGACAAATTGCCTCATTATTGTTTTTCATTTACGCGAGATCCGCTCTCGCAAAGTTTATGGCAACTACTCTACATAAAGCTGCTCAGCTACTGGATATATAGCGATATAAGAGAAAAAAATATTAAATGAATCTTTTATCGTGAAATTGAATGAATGAGTGAACGAATGACTAAAATTAATTATTATTCAGTTAGTATAGTGAAGGACAAATTAAACATTATTCAATACCTAATAATTGCAATACAAAAGTAAGCGCCAGTACTGAGAATGCAAATCGATGATTGGTTGTTGCGATTAAAGTATTTTTAAATAAATCAATAGATTTCTCTCATGGTATAAGTTATACCATTGTCAGGATATCAAAATAATAACTGTAAAAATCCGTTTATTTTAAAGAAGTCTATACATCTATAAGTACATTACATTACACAATACACATATAAATAAAATTAAAATGTCTGTTTTTAATTTCAAATTAACAGCTTTCCTCTAAATGCATATGAAACTATATACGATACTAACAACAAAAAACCAGTTTTTAAAATTTTTGTTTGCCTGTCTGTTTGTTCTGGGTAATCTCTGAAACGGCTGGACCGATTTTGACGGGACTTTCACTGGCAGATAGTTAATGATGCAAGAAGTAACTTAGGCTTCTTTTTAACCGACTTAAAAAGGAGGAGGTTATATTTTAGAAATTTTAATGATTTTAACTAGCGGAACCCGTGGCATCGCTGACGTTAAACCTAGGGACGAACCCGAGCGAAGCGAGGGTGAATCGCTAGTACACAGTATGTAATATATTTTAAAGTTTGCATTACCACTGGAAAGGAAAGCTAACAACTAGTCCTTGCCAAAGTAATGTTGTTCCTAATTTGTGGGATTGACCGAATTGATAGTTCAGGATAAGGGTTAATTGTGTAAAGCTTTAAATAACCCAAGGCGAGACTAAATGGTTTCCGGCGCCATCAATGCTCTGTTGTAATGTAATGAAAACCGTATGTTATTTTAGAGTTGAATTTGAAATGAAGTTGCCAGTTATATTGAGATGCTAGACGGATAATTACTTGGTTAATTTTAGGTTTAAAGATATGAAGGGAAGTGTCATTTTATGACTCAACTAGCAACGTAGCCTCACTCTGCTCGGTTTCGTCCTTAATACGTTATAAGTGTTAGTTAAAATTTCTCGGAAATGACATATTTTCTCGAAGAAAAATATATTCTATTTCGACAAAAATTCTGAAAACTATAGTTTTGGCATCTGTATCGGTAATAACGAATATTAAGTAAGATTTTTTTTAAATATTGAATGTACAGATTTGCAATTTTATGAGACAAACTGCAATTGATCTGCTTTTCATCGTGCATGTTTTCATGACAGATTAATACGTTGTCTTCTAATAAATAAAAATCTCGTATATTTTTTATTCCCTTGGGTGATAGGGGTGGGCCCTCTCTAGATATATTTTTTTTTATTTTTAGAGCAAATTTTTATTTTTTACTCTTTTATGATTTGGCATTCAAAAATACTTATAATCCCAAATTTACCTACTTCTAACAGCAATCCCTTTTTTTTAATAGCGATGCGAACGCAGGCGAAGTCGCGGGAATCGCTAATAATAAAAATACCTAAAATGCATAAATAAAATACTTTTTGGGCTTCGTATGAAGTAAAAATAAATTGTTTATATAATCTGTTTTTAGTTCATGTCAAATATCCGGCGGAAGCACGTATATATATTATGTTAAAATATGATTTCAATATTATTTTCAAATACTTTTCCTACATCATTCTTACATTAATTTGAGCTTTCAATTGAAGAAAGATTTTTTGTTATTAGTGCGTTAATTTTAGAATACCTAGAATAGTATTAAAATAACAAAAATGTTATATTGGAAATTGTTGTACAGCAAAATGAAACTCTTTAATAACTTCTAAATCTGATGTATAAATATCATCAATTTCAATATACCTCAAAAACCACTATTACCAACCCCCATTATTTTACTTAATGCGATATCTAATGAAATAAATAGAATCGTGACAGTATATTTTAACTATTTAGTTATAATAACATAATTTTTTTATATAATATTTTTTTTAATTATGCACACGTCAGTAAAAAATACATTACACTCCATAGTAAATCCATTTATTACAAAATATTATACGGTCGAAATTCGACGACAGAGCGACCACTGATATAAATGTATCTAGGGACCTTCTGGACCAAAACGAGAGTACGTCACTAGTCTACCATATAATAAGAAACAAAATAAGTGGCGAAAATGACAAAATATATTAGACATTTTAGGCAGTAAGAACTTTGTCACTCATACGGTCTACATAGAGTGTTATAAACGCCTTCAATCGTCTGATCTAATTTGGACCATAGGTAAAAGGTGTAAGGTTCATTCTAATGAATCAATATAGCATGTAATCGGTATACTTTGAAAAGCGTTAATATTTTTTCCGCGTCTGTCCATTATAGGGACACGGCTGTGGAAAACTATTTTTCGTTTGTTACAATAAAAAAGTTGTAGCCGTAATATACTGTGGCTCGACGTGACTTGAGATTATATATGTCGTGGCTCAAGTTGGAATGCTTACTTATAATAAATATATAATATAATATATGAAGCTCAGAAAACTTGCGAATGTAGAACAGTAGTTTCGAGAACAAAACTTACTTCATTTATATTTAATAAAGACTTTGGTACGAGTATAAGAAGAAAATATTTTATTTTATAAGAATACTAGCTGACCCGGCAGACTTCGTACTGCCTCAATCGATAAATAAAAGACCTAAACTTTTTTTCATATTTAATCACCTTTTAAACCTTGTCTGGACTTCCACAAATAATTCAAGACCAAAATTAGCCAAATCGGCCCAGCCGTTCTCGACTTTTAGCGAGACTAACGAACAGCAATTCATTTTTATATATATATAGATAAAGTATTTTATAATTCAATACAAGTACCCAACTAAGTAACTTCTTGAAAATAAATAAAATGGCTCTATACATGCAGTTCTATTTACATACGTTCAGATTAATAAAATTGATGTGTCTGTTTGTGATATGAAGAAAAAGCTTTTCAATGAGTGAATATAAAATTATATAGTTACTCTACCTATATGAAAAATACATTTTTCTTCTGTCTGTTGATCCCATATAATATCCGAAACGGTTGGACTGATTTTGACCCGACTTTCACTGGTAAATGTCTGTAGTTATTCTAGTAAAAGCTAAAAACCGTTCCTAGTAATTTGAGGATCAACTGGTATTTTCACACAATGTGTATTTCGTATTACGCAGTTATCTAACCAGCAATTTGTGTAAATCAAATCGGGTCAATTATCTGTGCGGCGATTAAACCCATCTGCCTTCGCAAGGACGAAATCGTATAGAAATGGCGCTACTGTGCTTTCTAATATATATTTTTAATTATATAATTACTGTTATTGCTGACAGATTAATTCTAAATTAACGCTACATAATTAATATAATTAAAATGATAAATTTTGATACATCATATTAAAAGTTTACATATTATATTATATGTAAGTATATGCATGCAGGTTGACAGAATTCCTTAGTTTTTCGAAATTATTTAATATACAATCGAGCCTTAGGTACCTATAAATAGCTTGGAGCATATTTAATATATGAACATTTCATACAAATCCCTTCAAGCGATTCACTTCATGGAGTGATAAATAAATACAAATTTTTGAATAAACTTTTCACGCTCTAGCCGCTGAACGGATTTCAGTGAATTTGGAAACGGAGATAGAATATTTGCAATAATAATCGATAACAGATTTTGTAAAGACGTAACCCCAGTACATAAGCTAATATAACCCGCGTTCTTATCACTATTAAACAATAGGGTTTGGTAGTAGAAGGATGAAAATTAAGGGTTATAAGTACTTTTTGATGTCAAGTCACAAAGAAATAAAAAAAATTTGTTTAAAAATAAAAAATCTGGAAAGGGCCACCCTTATCACCTAGGGGAATCATAAATAGCCTATAACCTATTCTCAGACCTAACAAAACACAAAAAAAACCCTAAAAGTGGTCCAGACTTTTCGGAGGAATACGATAACAAACACTGTGACACGAGATTTTTATATATTAGATATATTTTTTGTTTCAGATTAATACGCTAGATTTGGCATTAGTGTCAATATACAGAGGAGGCGTCGAACTGGCTTCCATTAGCCAATATTCCGGGTCACCTTACAATACAACTGACAGGTATTTATTATTAATTGTATTTATTAGTGAATAAATTTTAGTTTAAGTGAATAATCATGTTTAGATTAAATTGTAAATTAAATATCATATTGAATTTAGACGTAGTTTGATAATAATAAAAATAAAGTTACTAATAATATAATGATAAATAGGTGAAATAGAAATAGGCAAAGACAGTTCAGTACCTTTACCAGAGTATTCTGATTATATTATATTCTTTGACGACACGTTTAGCTTAGTTTCTGTCTGGTTTGAGTCCCGCTGAGGGCATTCCTTTGTATGATAAGCTTTAATGTTTGTGGTGTAAGCATGGTTGTTTATATTTATAAAATATAGGTATATATAATTATATTTATAAGTAGTCAGTGTATCAATTATTTGACACAATCCATCCATCCATATATCAATGACACAATATTCGTAGTTCCCCTACATATTAAGGGAAAACATTTTTGTTTTTGATTAGAAGCTATTGACGAGTCTTATTGGTAGGTGGTATTAAAAATTGGAAATAGATAAAGTTCTTTACTTTTTTTTCTAAAGTTGCTATAAACGATTTTAGTGTTATCAATGAAATAAAAATTACCTATGGTCGAACATTGAAAGTTTCAAAATCACACAAACGTTATGAATACCTTTAAACGAAACGCAAAATATAATTTAATCAATTAGATTTTTAAAAGCTCGTTTGAGTAATCGTTATTTACATCCTAAATATCTCTTTAGGTAATTAAGTTAAGTGAGTGAAGATATTTGAGACAGCGGAAAACGCAAAAAAATACATTCAAGAAGATGGATCCGAGTAGTTTGCTTGGAATAGTGATACATAAATTTACTAGTGAAGTGCCTCAAGCAATGTCGCGGAAAACAGATTAAATAGATAATGCGCTATACGGTTTCCTCAGGGCTTATGCAAGATCTTTTCTACAATAGCTATAAATAAAAAAAGGGCGAACTCACGAAAAACATTTTCATGTAAAATATTGCTGACTCGAGACCATAATATGACTCGAACTTTCAAAAAGTTATCAGATCTAGTTGAGAGCCAAGCTTCTAACTCTACACACCCTTACTGTACAAGAACTGACTTCACAAACCCTACACATTGGTCAAAATATGTGGGTATATACTCGCAAATACAAGCATTCTGACGTAATAATGGTATCATTACTGATATCCGTCACAGCGACTAATATCACTGAGACTAGCCATTTGCCCAGTACCTCTCATACTCAGGTCGAACGACACTATAAGAGACACTAAATATATATTAATCACATAGTTTTATGTAAATTCTTTATTTTTTTCTATAGGAAAAGATACAAATATCTTTGAGGAACAAAGTTACACATTTTTTCTTATCTTAAAACATTCTGATTACTTTATCGCAACAAAAGAATCTTACAAATATTTCTAGACAGAGTTTTTTCACTAGAAATTCTTGTATACATTTACTAGCGCAACCCGCGGCTTCGCTAAATCTAGAGTCGCTAGTATCTATACAAAGTCCCCCGCGGCGTCTGTCTGTCTGTTCGCGCAAAACTCAAAAACTGTACTGATTTTCATGCTGTTTTCACCAATGGAAAGAATGGTTCTCGAGGAAGGTTTATAGTTTATAGTAATTTGTCAAGTACTAAATAGTTTATTGACAGATGCGAAATAAAATGCAAGCGCTGCTTCAATCGCCGCTTGGCTGCTTCAAGCCCGCACCATCTTGCCTACTGTTTAGCTAATAGCTCTTACAAGAAGCGAAGATTTTTTTTTGAAATCTGAAGATTTTTCAAAGTTCTACTATCATATCCTATTTTAATAGTGATTAGAACGCGGGTGAAGCCGCGGGTATTGCTAGTTATATATAAACAAAATTGAGAATAGCATAAACAAGCATAAACGTATTTTTGACATTTATCTAAAAGTATATCATAGTACTTACATATTTAATCTTTTTGCCCAAACTTTAAGGGACACTATTTGGAAATAACAAAGGCAATAACTGCTTCAGTGGTGGCTAAAAGTACCGAAGTTCTTAAAGAAGAGTGTTAGGATCACGCGTAAGTTTTTGTTTGTGGAACAAGTTATATGCGACAGCTTATATTACTTGTTTAAAATCGCTAATATATATTTTTACTAAACAGTTAAAAACACACTAGTTCGGTAAAATGATTATATCGTGGGTTCAAATCGTGATTCTGATATTTTTATATGCGAATTATTTCAAACATGTTCACCGCTTGTCTGATGGTTAAAAAAATATGAGGAAAACCTGCACTTCTAATAAAACTTAACAAATTTTAGAAAGTCCTGTGAGGTTCGCGCACTTGGTCAGCTTGCACTTGGTGACGCTAGAAAGGGCTGAGTGCAATATTGGAAAAATGCCCTATCTTGAAATTATTAGCTTTTGACTATATAGCTAACCTGAGGGCCTAGACAATGTAACAATCGATTAGCGAAAGCGCTAGTAGAAAAGTCCAAAATGTATGGGTTTGACATATGCCTTAGATATGTCACGTGATCTGTTGTCAACGAATAGATGATGGTAGACAATGTAAATTCATTTCAATTATTAGTGATTTAAAGTTCAAAATGCATACGCTGCGTTTAAGCGATGACGATTGTAGAAATCGAATCGCTTCATAACGAATGCCGGTTGGCTATAGGCCCTGACATTAAAACATTATTGTTAAATTATTTAAAGCTAAGCAAAGCTCTAAAATATCAAAGAAGATAAAAATAATCATAAAAATGTTCTCCGACCGATTCGGACATGGCGGCCAAATTTCATTGAGACTATACAACTGCGCATGAGATATTATAGTGCACAACGTGTACGCACAAACACAAGTGCACCCCCTATTCCTATCACGCTCATACTCCAGTGGGACGACTACTTGACACGACCAGTGAAAGCTAAGGCGCAGGCGCAACTCCGGGCTGTTACTGAGTCTTACTGTTCAGTAAAACAGTAAGACTCAAAAACTAAATTTGGCCTGACCTGGGACTCGAACCCAGGACCTCTCTATGTGTGTCCATACATGCTAGCCACTACACCACCGAGGCAGTAACAAAGATGTCTAAAATGTATATTCTTAGTGAAAAATTCATACGCCACACTTAGACCAGACCTAACAAACTTCGTAGAGCAAGATAAAGATTAGTGTGAAACTCAATTTAGCGAACTAAGTTCGGAGATCGCGATCCGTATAATTAAATTCTCTCTGCAAAAGTGTTGCGTGATTGGAATAGCACGCACGGGCACGGCGTGAATCCTACTTTTATTTGTGCAGATTGAATTTGTTGCCTTGCTCTAATGTGAAAGCCTCATTAGTGAAAAAAGATTTAATAAGCAAAGTTTAACTTAGTTTGGTACATTCTAGTGCCAAGTTACATCAGATTAATTAAATTTTCTAAGTATTTGATTAGGTTTAGATTGTTCTAGCCGTGGTTTTGTCTGCTCTTTTCTTGTTAGTGAATAGAGAATGATTGTTATATTGAAATAAGTATCTGTGGTCTATATAAAAAAATATGTTTGTCCTCTATGCGTTCCTAAACCATTAATTCAATTGTAATGAAACTCTATTTGGTTGTTTTGTATACACTTGCAAAGGTTTCTGACGTTAATTTTTTTTTGTTTTGGATTCTTGTCTTTTATTAGTCCAACAACAGGTAACCGAGCGAAGCGCGGAAATCACTAGTTATTATAGCCATGGGCTCTTCCATACAGCGTTCGTATCCTTAAAAATATCCCAAAGACAGTTACTCAATTAATATTCTAATAACACAAAAAATCTAAGAACTTATTAATTCAAATGATCATAACAGTAGGTACTTTCTTGACTTATTATTTATTTACATAAATTTTTACGATTAAGTAGATGGGTTTAGATAAACTGAAGCACACCTATGTCTCTCTCAAAGCTCCCATCTCCATACGGAAAACAATATCGAAATTCACCGTATAAAAGTTTTATGATAACGTACTTTCCCATGGGAATGAAATATATTTCTGCAGTAAAATGTAGCTTATATCACATCAATCTGTTGTTCCAATGTGGTATGAAAGAAGGGCGAAAAAACGTTCTTATACATTCCCGCGGCTCCACCCACTTTCTAATCACTATTAAAAATAGGGATTGGTGGTAGAAGGATGGAAAATTATGGGTTATAAGTATTTTTAATGGCAAATCTCCAATCAATCAAAAAATAAAAAACAAAAATTTGGTCTAAAAATGAAAAATCTGGAGAGGGCCACCCTTATCACTTAGGGGAATAAAAAATAGCCTACGACCTATTCTCAGACCTACCAAATATACACAAAAATCATAAAATCGGTCAAGCCGTTTCGGAGGAGTTCGAAAACAAACACTGTGACACGAGAGTTTTATACATATACTAGCGACTCACCCTCGCTTCGCTCGGGTTCGTCCCTAGATGCTTCACCTTTTAAACCTTTTCTGGACTTCCACAAATAATTCAAGACCAAAATTAGCCTAATCAGTCCAGCCGTTCTCGAGTTTTAGCGAGACTAACGAACAGCAATTTATTTTTGTAATTATGTAGATTAGAGATAATATTATTATATACTCGTAGTTAGAACTTCTTCCAATTTAAGTCCAGCGATTTTCGAGTGATAAAGTGTTCTCATTTTTAATGCCTGACGTAAAAAAAGTTAGAAGTTTAACGGTACCTTTATTATTTGCATGTCTGTTTGTGGCATCATAATGCCGAAACAGTGAACCGACTTTGATTTCGTCTTTAATTGTCTGACTTGACTTTATGAGTGATCTAATTTAATAAACAAAATCACCTCATCAAGATGGTAAAAGAATACGAGCTTGAACAAATCTTGTCGATTACAAATTTACTGGTAACCTAGGCATGATGCTGCACCTTGAATCAATTATTTCTATTTTTTTAATTTAGGGCATTAACATACAGTAGTCCATGGTAATTATAAAAATAAACACTTATAACTGAAGTATAAACATTCGTTTCACACAAAATAATGCCCGCAGCGGGACTCAAACCTGCGACCAGACACACAGTAAGTAGGATCACTACAAACTAAGCCAAGCGTGTTATCGAATTATATAGAGATAAAACATTAATTTCCTATAACAATTCATATTAAATGTTATTAGTACTTTCTATATAAAACTTAGCAGTCGTAAGTTTTCTAAATCATTTCCTACAAATAATAGCAAAAAATATATAACATATTTCTAAGAAAATGAAGTCCGATGTTGCAAGTATAATATTTGAAAAATCATACATGACAGGACGTGGTCCATGAGTCCATGAATACCTATTATTCACTCCGTTTCCATGCGCACTGAGATAAATAGAGTCATATTGGAGCCGCTGTGTACCAATTTCGTATTCCAAAAGCTACATCGAGTACATTATTTTGTTTCAAGTAGGTACTTTTGAACGAATGTACGAAACGTTTGATCTATAAAATATCTTTACATCGTTACAGCTATAAGTAATATTCAAAATTCTTGTATTGTGTATATTCTAAATTATTTTTAATAGTTATACCATCATTTAATTTATATGAAAAATTGCTTATAACCTCCATAAGTAATCTTTCTGTTTATTAATGAATACAGTTAATGAATGAAATGAAAAATGAAAACCGTATGTAAAATTCATATATTAATTTCTAAAATTAGCTTTAATAATAACATATTAAGTGTGGTGTAGACTAATTTATCTATATATATACAAATAATAAAATTCTAACTTAGTCGAATCTGTACATTGAATATTTTTCGGAAATTCTTATTGAAATAGTTATTAATATCGATACGGATACCGAATCTATAGTTTTTAGAATTTTTGTCTGCTTGTCTGTTTGTGACCGCATTACGAGAAACCCGCTGAATGGATGTTGATGAAATTTGGTGTGGTGATAGCTGGTTAGCCGGACCAATATATAGGATATTTTTTGCTGCGGGAAAATAACTAATTTTTGAGAAATCGATGTAACCCTCATATTGATCTATTAATAAATTGACTACAATAATATTAATAAATGTCAGTAACTTTTTTCCTACCAATGTAATAACTATACATTTTTGTCCTTTAGACAGGTGAACTTGAAAGTCAGTTCACAGCTCAAAGAGTGCTTTAATTGGAGTATGGTTCCACAAAACGAGCTGGTGGTCTTCGCAAGAGTCAGTGACCCGGCTGTTGACTTAGAAACTACTCCTCCTGACGGACCCTGGTTAGAAGCCACTGCAGCGGCCATACCTTGGAGCTTAGGAGTGGATATAGCTATATGGAATGCTGTCGGTATGTACATAAATATATATTACTTTTATATTTAGTTTCATGCATTTTGTGGCCTGCAATTGAGTTAAAGTATAATTAATTTACCTGTATATTAAAATACTATAATAAGAACCGGTTACGGGACAAAAGGACTAAAATTAAATCATATTTTTTTAGAGAATTCAATTTTTATTGATACTTATATGAGTCTACGTTTAACTTATTTTTTGAAAATTCTCATAGTTTTATAAAAGCTACTTAATACTAATTAAGCAAGTATTTCTTTTAAATTTGTCAAATATAAACAATAAAGCAAAAAGCTTCCACGAACTTTAAACTAAGCTGTAATACAAAAGAATTTATTGTGTAATAAACACGTTATTTTTATATCAACAAAACTTTTAAAGTGCAAAACTATCGCAATATCCCAAAGCGAGCTCATCTATCAATATCTGAACTATTAACCGCTGAAAACTGTGTAGAAGTTGGAAACCCGACGGTCTTGTTACGAGGGAGAGAAAAACTACGATACTTGTTTAAAAGTAATTAGCATATCATTTTATATAATTGAATTTTTTTTTATTATATGGTTATTTCTGGATTTTTTTGTCTTAAACCATAATTATTTATAGTTAATACCATAATATATAGCATAAGTACCAACCTAAAAAATCCTAAAAGCTGATTTATATTCATATCCTATTAATTATTATTAAATATTATTATTAGAATTAAATTAATTATTAATTTATTAATAAAAAAAAATATACTTATCTATAATATTTTCGCAGGCTGGGCCGGGTGGGGAGAGTGGGGGGTGTGCAGTAAAACCTGTGGGGGTGGAAGGCAGACTCGAAAGAGGTACTGCTCTAGAGCAATCTGTGAAGGATATGGAGAACAAGCGCGAGCGTGTAACACCTTCGACTGTGAAGGTGAGTTATATTTAAGACAGTTATATTAAATACAGTTTTATTAAAGATAATGTAAATATAATGAAATGCTCAAACTGCAGTCAATAATGTTTTTCAAGGATTTTTTTACTAGTCTTTAGAACTAAGGTATTGAATTATTAACTAGCGAACATATTCGCGCTTCGGTCGGTTAACACGCAGCTAAGCACAGATTTTTTTGTAACACTAACATGACACTGGTTTTATCAATACTTATCTATATAATCTCTACATAATATAATAAAATTCTAACTTAGTCAAATCTGAACATGAATATTTTTCGGAAATTCTTATTGGAATAGTAATTATTATCGATACAGAGGCCGAATCAATAGGTTTTAGATTTTTTCTGTCTTTCTGTCTGTCTGTGACCGCTTCACGAGAAAACCACTGGATAGATTTTGATCAAGATAAAGGATACTTTTTACTGCTGGAAAATATCTCATTTCTGAGAAATCTCAATTAACTGTTCAAAACATCACACGGTATGTGAAATCTAAGAATTTAGTTTCTTTAAAACGCGAGCAGAGCCGCGAGAAATGCTAGTCATTTACACTATTCAAATCGTAACATTGGATACAGAACATAGGGTATTGAATATAGGTAAAAAATATATAGAATAATAAACATGCAATTGTGTTGTTGCATATTTTTCATTACAATATGGGCGTCTTCAAGGCAAGAGTGAATAGGTGGCTACTGAATTAGTGCGACTTACCATCTACGACTACGTCACCACTTACCATCAGGTGGAACGTAGTCAAGCACTAATTCAGAATGAAATAAAAAAAAATTCCAAGCAAAATTTCAAAATCAAAGAAAGCAATAAAAGCTTATACTATAATAAGAAACGAATCGAAATTTATTAACCCTCTAAATCCCACGTTGGGTCTAAAATTGGCAAGTCGATATTATTTCCAATGTACACAAACTATAAATCCGCTTGCAGCGCGTAAATGTTTCGATTGAAACTTGCTTTACTTTTCTTTAGATATAAATGTTCTTTAACAAAATTCTATGTTGTATGTGTCCAATAAATATTTTTTGAAAAATCTGACTGAATTTTTTTTTATATTAGTTTAGTTTAATTATTATCTCAACAGAGGTCAGGCTGTCTGTCTGTCACGGCATGAGAAAACTACTGGACAGCTTTTGATGAAATTTGTTACAATTAAAGCTGGTTATCAGAGTCAATATATAGAAAAGTTTTTACTGCGTGAAGTTATCTTATTTTTTCTTCTAAGAAATCTAAACTATCCATTAATATTTACATAGGAACCGAACAAAGCGAGGATGAGTCGTTAGAAATATCGCTATAATACAACAGTAACTTAGCAAAATCGATCTTAACCAAATTTTGTGTAGTGATTACTTATTATTCCGGTCAACATTTACCTTTTACTGCAGGAAAATCTTTTATTCTTACGGGAAAACTCAATAATTGGTCCTATCCAGTCGTCCTTAGAAGAGAGGGGTGGAATTTTAAATTGGGAATCAATGATTTCTCAATTCAGGGTATATTTTTATTTTTTGAATACTTACTTATTTTCTATGGCTGTGTATATATGTATACTTTGAACATAATATACACAGTGTATATTCTATACTTATTTACTAGGTAAGTACCTAAGCACAAACTCGAGCGAAGCGAGGGTAGGTCGATAGTTTATAATGAAATAAAATGTAAATTAATAAACGACAATGGTAGCCCAGTGGCAACGCGCTCGCTTGGATAACCAAATAATGCGGGTTCAAATCCGGTTCTCGCACCTCTGACATTTTCATGAAACTTTTCTATCATGATTACCACTTGTCTTGAGGTGAAAGAAAACATCGTGAGGAAACCTACATGTCTGAGAGAACCTAGCAAGTTTTCGAAAGACATGTGAAGTTCGCCAACGGTGGACTATGGCCTGATCCCCCTCGTATTGAAGGACGGCTCGTGCCCAGCAGTGGGACGTTAAAAAGGGCTGAATTACTAAATTATCTTCTAGGCTAGTCTTGAAGAAATATTCTTCAACTCCCCAAAAATAAACGTTGAATCTTTTAACTTTTAGCTTCAGTAAACTGAGTTGATAGCCCTCAACTAGGCTAGAAACTTTTACGATCCTAACGATGATATTCGCATCGCAGACCGCTGTTTGGTCTCAATATTACCACTGCATAGCTATTTGCAGCGTTCTTCAGAGCGGCTAAATTGAAAATCAAGTGCAAGTGTACGTCTCATATGTACATGTAATATTTTAGTATAAATTACATTAACTTGTGGTTTTTTCCTTAAACAGTTGTAATTTGCTACAATTTTATTACTGTGATGTAAACATTTGTCTTGATATAATATATAACACATTACATAATAAAATTCTAACTCAGTCGAATCTTTACATCAAATATTTTGGAAAATTTTATACAGAGGCCGAGTTTTTAGATTTTTGGTCGGTCTATCTATCACCAGAAAATCACTGTATAAATTTTAAGGAAATTTGATATGATGATAGCTGGTTACCCGGGTTAACATATAGGATACTTTAACTTTTTCCGCGTTAACCGTTAAACCGTACCTACCTACCTACCTACCTACCTTACCTACCTACCTACCTACCTACCTACCTACCTACCTACCTACCTACCTACCTACCTACCTACCTACCTACCTACCTACCGTAATAAAATTCTATTTTAATTGAATATTTTTTTTGGAAATTCTAATTGAAATAGTCACTATTAACGATACCAGTTGGTCATACGGAGGTAGCTGGTTTTTCGGGTCAATATATGGGATACTTTTTACTGCAAGAAAATATCTCATTTCTAAGAAATCTATACTAACCTTTAAAACATATCTCAAATAATTAATAATTAATTATCTACGAGTATATATACGAGTAAAAATTTAACGCTGTATTTTTTTTGCGCAGGTGCAATAAACCCTCTAGCTCCGGGTGCAAGGCGTAATTTTCATCCAGCTCAAGCTCGATGGGGTCCTGTGGCTGATAGGCCCCATGCCTTCAGCTTGAAGCCAAACTCATATATTTGGATCGCATCTTCAGAACTCTTCGCGTCAGGGAAGACGTTTCCAAGAGAGTTCACACTGTTCATCTCACTAAGGTTACGGCCTGAGGTAAGTTGTAACCGCATATATGTACCTATATATTATATAGGTATTTGTTTTTATAAATACATAGAAATCGTCCAGTCTCCACTTAGTTTGGATGTATCTCTAGGAGCTTTACAATATATATTAGCCCAGGTCTTAACCTATCTATAGTAAAAATTCATCTAAATCTGTCTAGCCGTTACAGCGTAAAGCAGTAACAAACGTATACTCAAGCTAACTAAACATTTATAGGAGTACTTGAATAGTATATCTGATATACGATTCTATTGTTCAATTGATATAAGTTCAATGACATGCTGTAAATATTATTGTTGGTATGAGTTATAAAGTTAAGCTATATCTTAGTTTATGGACAACAATCAAGCTAAATAAAAGAATTCGGTATATGATAAACATTTCTGTATATGACATATATGTCTATAAATAATTACATATAATGTTTAGCTGAAACTGCTAAAACTTAAGACATAGCTGTTAATTAACCTAACGACAAATTTCATTACATAGAGCAAACAAAATATAGGTTTACTGTTAGTAGGTATAGACCGGTCTAGATAAAGCACGTAGACCTTAATATATTACTTTAGTTTAGTAAAGGATACTCGCATATTATACCTCTAGGAAAAAACTAATATTACTAATATTAAAAACGCGAAAGTTGTATTTATGCTTGTATATTTTCTACTCTTTCATACAAATACAGGTAGTATTTAAGGGATTTTTATGAAATTTTATAGTAATAAAATTGATGTGATTGATTAATAAAATTGACCACTTTCTGTCAAGGCGGCCAAACGGTTATGTCTATTAAGGCGCAGGTCTACGCAGGAGATGCTATAAAGCACAAAATGTACGCGTAGACTATTCACTCCTAAACTCCAGTTAGATGACAATTCGACACGGTTATGAAGCACTACCAAATTCTCTTGGCTAACTAAGACTTTCTTAAGAAAAAGCCTCAATAACTAACCTTAACTCGACCTAACCTCAAACCTCGGTACCTGTAGCATGCCTGCCACTAGCCACAACCACGATGGTTAGCATCTGATTTACACATAGGCTATAATTAAAAAAAAAAGCAAAGCACTTTCTTAGGTTTACGCGAATATTAGACATTATAAATGAAACTAACTATCTTTTCGGATTTTGTATTGTTATTTTGATTTTTATTACCTGACGTTTCGAATGCTTTACAGCAATCATGGTCACGGGCGAGACAGTCTCGAATTCGAAAAGGTAGTTTCATTTATAAAGTAAAAATATAGTAATACATGAATAAGCTACGCGAGCAAAATTTGTATAGATTTTGATATATATACTTTTTTATGTTATTATAGTAAGAGCTTTCTTTTTATGGGATTTCTGCACGAATCTCATTTTAACTATTGATGTTACCTCGCATCAGTATTACCATTACTATATTAGCGATGAAAACGTTAAGGTCTAATAAATGGTTCTTTACATACTTAGTTTTAGAAAGAAATTATGCTTTGTAAGGAAAGGCAATATTGATTGATCATTTCTAGATTTATTGGCACTTACTGGGGTAACCATTTTGGAAATTACTAAACATTAAATTTATAGGTATAATATAATATACATATTCACTAATGCCTTAAGGTCTATATAATACAACTACTCGTAGTTGTAGAAGCCAAAAGCGAAGTGCTAAACTGATAAAGCATATAATTTATAATTAATTAGTAGGTACATATAAATAAAAGTGTCTGTTTAATTTCAAATTAACAGCTTTTCACTAAATGCATATGAAAGTATATATACGTACGGTAATAGCATCAAGAAACAATTTTTAAATGTTTGTCTGTCACTTTGTTCCAGTTAATCTCTGAAACAGCTGAACCGATTATGACTGGACTTTTACTCGAAGACAGCTAATGTTATAAGGAGTAACTTAAGCTACTTTTATTTTATTAGAAAATAATAAAAACCGTTTAATTTATTTTAACTTACGTCCAGCGAAGCGGACTAGTATACACAATATAAAGTACGAGCATGTGTGTAGCTGAGGCATACGAGTACTTATAAAATATATTTGTTTTGGCTTGGGGTTAGAATTTGTAGCTAAGAGTAGCCGTTTCTCTGCTTTTCTCTCTGAAAACGCTTTCATGGTATGAAAATCGTTAGTTTTTCTATTAAAAAGAAAAAATACTAGGATCTTCCCACGTTGGCACAAATCACACATTAAAAACACATTATGCTTGGATAAGTAGTTTCAGAGGTCATCTCGGACTAACATCGTGACAGAGAATTTTTATATATATAGAAGATGCCTCTTAAAAGTTTTATATCTTAAGTTGTAAAACAAGTGTGTCGCAAAAGCACATGATGCGTTTCAACATAAATGCACTCTCAAGCAAATGACAGTACGGAACGACTTCCTTTATTCACACGGTATATACTGCGAGTGCCAAATACATTTACTCTATGACAAAATTGCATTACTTTTGCAAGCGCTAGCGGCAAACATTATCGATTAATCAAGAAAAGAAGAAATATTGATTAAATTTTCTTTTTCTTTCTTTTTTTCGATTTATAAACAAATAAAATTAGACACTCCTTGCTGTATTTGAAAGTATAACAAGCTTTTTACAATATACTTAAATTTTATAGACGAGGACTAAAACTTAAAATGGTATTGTAATTTAGATTTTGAATTATACCTCAATGTTCATGCAGTGTTCATGGGTTAAAACCGAAATCTTGCAATAAGAATAAAAGTATACAGTAATATTGCCTTAAAAAAAGCAACTATAAAAACCATTATTTTGTCAGTCTGTTGCGTTATTACTTCGACAAACAACACACGTTTCAAATTATAATATTACTAAGGATTTATTTAACTTATTTCACTAGCTCTTTGTCGTTCTAATAAAAAGTAGTTTAAAGTAGGTATGAAAAGCTGAGTGCCGAGCATTATGTTACATGCATAGCCGCTTACAGTCATTATTTTCCACATCCGTCGAGGGATCCCTAAAGTTTTGATGTTAAATTTAACCGTATGGCTGCCGTTATATAATACTTTAAGTAGTAACTGTTGTAAGGAAAATTGGAACTTTTTTATTTAGAACACTCCATTGGGATCATATTGATCCTAATTTCTTTCTTTGTTCTTAGGAATTGATAACTTAGCTTAATTTTGTTTTTATCTCAGAAATGTATATAATATCAAGGAATTTTACTTAGACAGTAATCGACCGTTTGGAATAAAAGGGTTCCATCCAACATTTTTCTATATTTTGATTTTTTAACTTAAAAATGTTTCATGTGACCATAACTTTATTCTCTAAACCTTTGAACGTCATCTATTGACCCTTAATGAATTAGCTGCATAAAAAAGTTCTATTTGTGAAATTAATGATACTATATTATTATACTATAATTATTATAATTTAATTTATTTTGTTTTTGTATTTAAGTATTTTTTTTTGCAGTCGTACTATATTATTCTTAATTTTGTTTTTCTTCTTCTTTTCATACTTTCAATTTTTGGATTTCTTTTGTGCAATATTGAACATTTATAATTTTGGTGTATATTAAGGTTCTTTCCTCGTAACTGGCAGGTGTTTAGGTATTGTTATTATTATTTAACGAAAAATTTAGTATATTTTAATATTCTATTTATTTTTATAATATAGTTTATTTGATTTGTTATAAATGGCAAGTAACAGTAGTGACTACAATGACTCCTTTCTGTCCTTTTCATCCTCATCCTTTGGATCGAGCAGTAACGACAGCTTTTCCAGTATTCCTTCATTGGGTGATACTTTAAATTCTACCTTCTTAGATGTTCTAAAAAATTTCAACGTTGTCCATATAAATGCACAGAGTATTCCTGCACATTATCCTGATTTTTAGCTTCTTTTGATATTAAAAATATTCATGCGGTATTAATATCGGAGTCGTGGTTAAAGCCCTGCTTACCTTCGACTTCCTACTCTCTCCCAGGGTTTCATTTGATACGTAATGATCGTATTGGTCGTGCAGGAGGTGGGGTTGCTATCTACCTGCGCTCCCATATTCCGTTCTCCATTGTTGATATCTCACAACACCAGTCAAATGTTGGACCAGAGCACCTGTTTCTTGTGGTAGTCTTTGGGCACACTAAGGTCCTGCTGGGAGTATACTATAATCCATGCCTTACGATCGATTACTTTTCGTCATTTGAAACCCTGTTAGAGCGTTTTAAACCACTTTACAGCCATACCATAATTATGGGTGACTTTAATACCTGCTTGCTCAAGGACGACCATCGCTCTTGTCGCTTGAAGTCTGTAGTTAGCGGTGTAAACTTAAATATCCTCCCCCTTTCGGCAACCCATAATTTTCCAAATTGCTTACCATCCCTACTCGATTTAATATTTGTTTCTTCTGTTGACCATGTTGAAAAACATGGCCAATATCCTGCTTCGGCGTTTTCCTATCATGACCTCGTTTACTTGTCTTATAAAATTAAGCCCCCTAAATCTAAATCAAGAATTCTTCTGCTACGAAATTTTGGTGGGATAGACGTTGAGCGTCTTCATGAAGACGCAGCTCAGATTGATTGGCTTGGAGCAATGAATGGCCTAACAATTGACGAACAAGTGATGGTTTTTAATTCCCTTCTTACTCAGCTGTATGACCGTCACGCCCCTATGCGTCCGGTTCGGATGAAGCATCTTCCTGCTCCCTGGTTAACCGATGAAATCAGAAGTCTACAGCACAAGAAGAATCTGGCTAAGATGAAATTCAGTGCGAACCCTAACGATAAAAACCGTCACAAGTACAAAAAAGCTCGCAATCTATGCAATAGGGTGTGTAGAGATAATCAACGACGCCATATCCATAATTCCGTGGTTGAGGAGAATGACTCATCCAAAGTTTGGAATTTTCTTAAGTCCATAGGAGTAGGAAAAGCTCTCAGCATCGTAAATCCTCTAAATACTAATTTAAACGAGCTTAATAAGCAATTCTCCTCTTCTAGTGCCATTGATGAGGCTACTAAGTTAACAACTATTAGTCAACTTTCAGCTACATCCTCTCCTAATAATAGTCAGCGATTTTTCTTTAGTCAATTTACAGATAGTGATGTTAAGAAGAATATTCTCGCCATCAAGTCTGATGCAGTCGGTGCTGACTGTATTAGTCGTAAAATGATTATTCCAATCCTTGATATCCTAGCTCCCGTCATAACTCACATCCTCAATTACTCCATTGATGCTAATGAATTTCCCTCTGCGTGGAAAGACGCTCAAATCATACCGCTGCCTAAAAAGTCCAATCCTGCTGCTTATAGTGATTATCGTCCTATCTCAATCCTTCCTTTCTTATCCAAAGTCCTTGAGCGTCTTGTGAAGAGCCAACTAACCCAATTCCTTTGTATTCAAAATCTTCACAATCCTCTGCAATCTGGCTTCCGTCCTGGTCATAGTACGACTACTGCATTAGCTAAGATTACTGAAGATATCCGCGAGGGTATGGATGCGCAGAAAGTTACCATATTAGCATTGTTAGACTTTAGCAATGCGTTTGGCACGGTAGATTTCGATATTCTGCTTGCTTCCTTAGGTTCTCTTAACATATCTCCTGATGTAATTGACTGGTTTCGTAGTTACCTGTGTGAACGCCGTCAGCGTATACGTGTCCAAGATGCGTATTCGGACTGGCTAACAGTCAAGACTGGTGTTCCGCAGGGTGGCGTGTTGTCTCCTCTTTTATTTTCAATCTTTATTAGCAATATCTGTCAACATATCTCTTCTCTCTACCACCTCTATGCAGATGATCTGCAAATTTATCGTCAGTCCAAAATTACTGAATTACCCACAGCTATAGATGACATCAATGAAAACCTGTCTAAAATTACAAATTGGAGCGACTCGTTTGGACTGAAATTAAACCCATCTAAAACCCAAGTAATAATTATCGGCAGTTCTAAACTCATTTCTAATATTAACTATATTACTCTGCCTCCTATAGTTTTGAACGGCGTGATTATACCATTCAGCAAAACAGTTAAAAATTTAGGCATTCTTATGGACCAAAATATGTCATGGGTTCCGCAGGTGAGTGAGGTGAGTAGGAAGATGTTTTCATCGGTTGCATCCCTTCGGCGTTTGCGTAACTTTTTACCTATTTCCACCAAAGTTTTGCTAGCACAATCATTCCTGTTACCAATTCTTGACTATGCTGATATTTGTTACCTTGATATTACTGAGGAGCAATTAAATAAACTTGAGCGGCTTCAAAACCTTTGTATTCGGTTTATATTCGGGTTACGCAAATATGACCATGTTTCTGATTTTCGTAAAAAGCTCAAGTGGCTCCCTGTCCGCCTTCGCAGAAATACTCATATTCTTCACCTTCTTTACTGTGTTCTGTTCGATCCATGTATCCCACCTTACCTCAAAGAGCGCTTTTCATTCCTCGGCCACTCACATTCTCGCTTACTTCGCTCCAATCAAAACTTAATTCTAAAAATTCCTTCTCACTCTTCTTCCTTCTATAGTAACTCCTTTTCTGTCACTGCTCCTCGTCTTTGGAACTCCCTTCCCCAAAATATCCGGAATGCAAAATCGCTATTTGTTTTTAAAAAACTTTTAAAGGACTACTTTTTTACGCTATAACTATTCCCTGGTATATCATTTTACTTTTATGCTTCTTATATCTTAATCTTTTTAATTATAATAAGTATTTGTAAGACTTGCCTTTTATATTGCCATACATATTACATAGTTATATTTAATTGTTTTAGTTTAAAACCTTATCATAATTTATACAGCTATTTTGTACACTTTAATTAGGTAAATATATATTATATGTATTAATGTATTATTTATTAGTTTATAAGTATACGTATATTGATTTATTTATTATTATTATTTTTATATTATATTTAATATTAAATGTATATTTATATAATATTAGTATATATTAATATACTCTTTTTTTATCTCCCATTTAAATTGCGCCCCTTCTATCTCAGTACTATTTCCTACACCTTAAGGTTGCCTGGAAGAGATCGCTCTTTTAGCGATAAGGCCGCCTCTTGTGCATTCCAATATGTTTTGTATTATGTATCTCTTCCTTACTGGGTGTACAATAAAGAATATTATTATTATTATTATTATAACCATCTTATTCCAAACGGTCGAGTTTACTATTTGTAGGAGTTTGAATTTGATTTTTTGTGAACGAAATCCAAATTAAAATGACATAACATTATCTGCCAGTGAAAGTCCTGACAAAATCAGTGCAGCTGTTCGGAGATGTGCTGGAACAAATTTACGAACAGACAGACTGATATAAGTTTATAAATTGTGTTATAAGTAAAACACATACTTATGTATTAAAATCAGACGCTTCAATTTTATTTTTTGTCCACCTAATGAAAAAAAGCCACATGTACGTCAAATAACGCCTGCCGTAATGTTAAAATTCTACCAACTTACACAGCTTTAATTAAAATAAATGAGAAACAAATTATGAAATAGAATTTTTTGTGGGTGAAAAAATTTCCAGAGCGTAACGTTATTTACGACCGCAGCATTTATTACGTGGCGAAAATAGGTTTTTGCTAAAGAATTAAAAAGTTAAATTTGTCTTTACACACTTTTCTTCTGGTTTTGCACTTCATTCCTAACTTTTTTACCTTATCCTTAAGTTTTGTATTAATCAAAACGGTAAAAGCATTTGTGAACACTGAACTCATAAATAAAATTATAGTAACTAGCGAGTCTTCCTCGCTCGGCTTTATCCCTGGATGCTCTATAGCAGTGTTTCCCATTTGCCTCGTCGCGGCCCGCTACCGGGCCATCAAAATAAAATAACGGGTCGCAAAGATCCTGCCTTATTTTAAAAAATAATACCTACTATCGATCGACGCATCGCAGTATGTATTTTAATGAACCATTTTTAGTACATATTAATGTGTATTATTTTACCTAAGTTTGGGTTTAAAATTATTAAGTGGATTACGAAGGGGCAGTGTAAAAATTACCGAGCCATGGCAGACCAATGTCTAGGAAACACTGCTCTATACGGTTATTATTTATTTATTAGAAAATTTACCCCAGTATAAAGTATTTTTTGAAGTATATATTGACGCGAATAACCAGCTATCACAATAATAAATTTTATCAAAATATGTCCAGTTATTTCTCGTAATGCCTTTAGATCGTAATGCCAGCTCCCGTACGGATCATAATAACCACTTTAATAAGATTTTTTTTGTTTTTTCCAAAGAATATATAATATGTAATTTACAGACTTGGTGAGAATTTTATTAAATATATATTAGAGTTTAAAAGTAAAAGCAAAATAAATTATAGACAAAGAACGTTTGAAGCCCTTTTAATAGCACCTAGAGTTTATTGAGTTCTTGACACAGGTGTAGTGAAGTACGAAGAGAGGGGGAGGGACTTTACCGATCAACACAAATGATATTTATAGCTTTGAACCTGTAACTATCGAAATAATAACGCTACCCTATTAAGGCCGCTAATATTTTATATATGAAACTAGCATTTTCCGCGGCTCCGCCTGCGTTTTAAGGACCAGAAACTAAATTCCTAAATTTTACATGCCGTGTGATGTTTTACAACCGGTTTTTAGCGGATATTTGAGATTTCTCAGAAATAAGATATTTTTTAGCAGTAAGAAGTATCCTATATCGTGACACGGATAACCAGCTATCGTCATACAAAAATTCATCAAAATCCATTCAGTGGTTTTCTTGTGGTGTGGCCGTAGACAAACAGACAGACAAAACTTCTAAAAACTATAGATTCAGCCTCTGTACCGATAATAATAACTATTTCAATAAGAATTACCAAAAAATATTCAATGTACAGAATTGAATAAGTTAGAATTTTATTATAATACTAGCGGACCCGACAGACGTTGTCCTGTCCGCATGCGCAAAACAACGTTGCCTAGCAACGACTTGTTTATAATTGGATATTTCATTTATTGTGTAAATGTATAAATAGCTAATTGATTCAAAAAATACATGTTGTAGTGGACCGAATTGTGAATCTAAACCATTCTCGAATGCACTCGAACGCACAAAACATTTCATCAAAATCGGTCCAGTCGTTTAGGAGGAGTTCAGTCACATACACACGCACACAAGAAATATATATATTAAGATGTATAGATTAAATATTTTTTTTAATTTATGCATTATACCTTTATTTGTCAATCGCTTTTAAGATTCATATTGAAAAGCTAGTACCAATGAAATGAATTAGAAAAAATATTTTTATATAAGACTAGCAATACCCGCGGCTTTGCCCGCGTTTTAAAGACGTACATGCGAGCGTGGTTTTATTTCTAACCTTCTTTTTGTATTTTTTCTCAGAGATTAGTTATTTTCCCGCAATAAAAAGTATCCTATATTATGCCAAATTACATCCAAATCCGTCCGGTGGTTTTCATGTGATGCGGTTACATACAGACAGACAGACAAAAATTTCAAAAATGGTAAAGCTGATGTCAGAGATTCATGAAACGAATACTTATGACGAAACTCAACAAAAAAAATTGAGTGTACAGACAGACTCTACAGATTTATATAGTAGTATAGTGTAGTATAGATATAGATAAGTAAATAAATTATAAGTTTTCCTCAAATTTTTAATAACGATTATGGTGGATTTTCGAGTACTTCACGAATGCTAATTATAATAAATTGATGAGATTTTTCAGATAAAAATCGTTACACATTAAATATACTGAAAATGGTTGAAGTGTTGAGTTTTAGTAAATTCCATATCTTGAAAAAAAAACGGAAATACACTAGAATAGTTATAAAATCTAAATAATAATAGGTTATTTTCGTATACATTTTTTTTAATTGATTATTTAAAGTTATATTAGTGCTTTAAGGAATGCATTTTTAAAGAAATTTTGTTTCAGAGTGGCGGCTATGGGCAGGGAACCCTATTTTCTCTGCGATCAAGACGTAGAACGGGTTCGTTTCTATCACTCGAACTCGCTGGCAGAGGAGCCGCGCGTTTAGTTCACGCTGGAGGTGGATCTTCGAGATCTATATACTTAGCCGTACCTTTGTACGATTTTAGGTGGCATCATATTGCTATAAGGTAAATCTTAATTTTTTATCAACTTTTTTCCTCACTACACTCGCCTAGAGCGGATTGACAGACTGCACATGTCTTTCGAAAACTTGCTAGGTTCTCTCAGACATGCAGGTTTCCTCACGATGTTTTGCTTCATCGAAAGACAATTGGTAATCTTGTTAGAAATGATTGACACTTGAGAACAACAGAGGTGAGAGACCCGGATTCGAACCCGCGCCACTCGGTTATCCAAGCGAGCGCGTTATCACTGGACTACCACTGTCTAAATCTTAATTACAATATTATAATTATGTCCTCTTAATCTATTACACACTTAGCCAATTCCACTGTTCCACTATTTACAAAGGAAGTGATATCATAGTAACAAAATTCTAGCGTATTATATTCACTCTCAAACTCCGGTAGACGTCAATACGACCGGACCGGCGAGATATCCGGCGAGCTTCCTGTTCGCACGGGAATGTGGCACCACTAACACATTCTGGACTCGTATTGGGAATTTCATGATATAATAATGATGAAAATACTTGACCCGGCACTTAAACCCTGGACTGCAGATGCATTCGTATAATATGCTATCAACTACACTACACCGTCATGTCCTCACATGTCATTACATTCCATTTCAACAATCATCACGTTAACATTACTTGTATGATTTACGAGTGGATGTTCTCAAATAACTTGTTGTTCTTTATCTATCATAGATTTAATAAAAAAAAACTTTTTCATATTATAGAATACGTATGAATAAAACAGTAGGTATATCCATTTTATGAGATCGATTATTTGAAACATCAATTGGAAGGTCCTTCTAAGGGTATTCTAAGGGTAAGCTTTACAAGTTACAAGGGCTAATAAAAATGCTAAAGCCGCCTTATTAAGAATATCGATACTTGAAACAAAGTGAAGATCTTAAAACAAAGTAAAACGTTTTATTCTCTTTAGAAAAATGTTTCTAGGGGTCACGTTTGAATTTACTCCTTAGTTATAGAATATACATTTATAAAGGACCTTGCACCACTTATTTAAGGCTTTATTAAAGTTCATTTAGTAAAAATATTACTTTTGACCACACCTTCTACCAGTCAAATAAATAAAAAAAATTACTACTAATTCTTCTCAGAGCTTCTTTCGGGGAAAGTGAAAGCTCTCTCACCGGCTGACTATATTGGTTTTTTTTTTTAAATTATATTGGCAAAAGTGTTTCTATTAGTCTAATTAAATAAAGTTAGTTTGAATTCATTAAGATATTCCCTCATACGTTTTTGATTTATTTTTATTACAAATTCCTATTGTCATTTATTGCCATATTAATTTGAACTAAATTTAAGACAAATATTCTCTACTAAGGTAGATTTTAAGCCTACGAAACCATTAACTTTAATTGTGTATAATATCGTCTATAACTAATATTATCTAAAATGTTTTCCAATATTAAACTTACATCAAAACACAAGTTCAATGCTTTGTAAACAGTTTAATTACATATCAATAGCACAGATATTTAAGATGTCAAGTTCAATCCTAAACTTGGTACGTATATTTTAATATTATATGTAATAGTTCCTATGCTTGGCGTTCGGTAAATAAATAAGTTGAAACATTAACGCGACGCCATCTAGTTCCATGGTTAGCTACGAGGCAACCCTCGTGTTACGGATACCAGATAGTTGATACACTACACATACATAACTTTAAATACATACATATTATAAATATAAACACCTATGACTGAAGTACAAACATTCGTGAATAACAAATGTATTTAACAGAAGAAATAAAAAGCGGGACTTGAAACCGCGACCTCTTGTACAGCAATACTAGCACTACAAGCTGAGCCAAACGTTCCATTAAAAGTTATCATTGGTGGAAATGCAAGGACCATAAAACGAGATGGCCGCTTCGGGTATATGGCATAGAGATGGAGAGTGGATAGAAAACGCTCTGCTATAATTACTTATAAAAAATTCATTAAAAAAAATGTAATACAATATGTAAAAATACTTTTTCTAATTAAAAAATGCGTTTTTTTTCTGGTAAAAAAGCTATATAAATAAACCTAAAAGAAATACTTTATCTAAATGCAAAATTTGATTCACATATTACAGTCATTTCCGAAATACACGAAGAAATTATATACATACAAACAAGAATGGCTCCCTTGATATTATACATTGTTTTACTTTAATATATTCTTGGTATTCTCCCTTGGATCTTTGTATATTCTGGCATACTGGCGGATAAATAAAATAACATGTACTTTTAATATTGTCTAACCTTTGCAAATTTTCATTTCGTTTCAGCCACTTTTTCTTATTTACTTTACCCACATTTATCGACTACAGCTGTCTACGTGTTTTGTTCAAAGTAAACATATGAATAAAACCTCAATTTTAACAAATAGCTGTGGGAATATTTTATGGCAAACACTGAGTAAAAAATTTACATATTAAAATTATTACCATAGTCGGTAATTTTTAACTATACCGATAATAGAAAAACTAAATTTAATCTAATATATAAAAATCTCGTGTCACAGTGTTTGTTACTCGAACGAACTCTTCCGAAAAGGCTTGGCCAATTTTTATGATTTTTTTTAGTATTTTTGGTATGTCTGAGAATAGGTCGTAGGCAATTTTTTATTCCTCTAGATGATAAGTATGGCCCTCTCCAGATTTATATATTTTTTTAGACCAAATTTTATTATTTTATGATTTGGCATCAAAAATACTTATAACCCAAAATTTTCATCCTTTTACTAACGCGAGTGGAGCAACGGGAATTTGCTAGTATTATATAATGGAAATAGCGCGTTATGACCTATACATAACATATGCGTACTACCTTAATATTATGTTTATAGAAGTATATCCGTAGTAGGATCGTCCTTTACCCCATACATTACACATAAATATCCGAAGAATGGCTTGTATTACCCATGAATATGCAAGACAAATTAAAAGTATTAAAATTCCCGATAAAGTATTGCGTAATATAATATGCCTGTACATAAAAAAGAACAAACATTTCATTAAGTTAAAAAATACGCTTATATTTAAACATTACCCTATTCTAGATGTTAGCCTGTTAAATGTCCGACGAATTTAATTTTCAATTTTACATTTTATTCTACTGTGAAAATAATTCACCAATCTTATAAGTTTTATTTCAATCGGAGTATTCGATCCACTTGAGCTAGATCTAAATTTCTTATGGAGATTTAAATTAAGTTTACAGAAGAAATTTCAGTTTAAATAAATAATCAAACGTTACAAAGCAAAATCAACACCAAAACAAAAGAGCTACCAATATTTATAGTTTATCCAACTAATTTGATTTTCTCCACAGCGTTCACGACGATAACACAGTGAGGGTTTTCGTCGACTGCCGCTGGCTTCGAACTGACGTCCTAGAAAAGGACGCGTTAGACACTCCGAGGGACGCAGATCTCATTATAGGCTATCTTTTCTCAGTGAGTAGAAAATTTATTAAATTGAAACGTAAGCGAACCATAAAAAGGGACGCAGCAAATATTTACACAAGCTTCGTAAATTTTGATAATGTACCGTGTGCTGTATTTGTTTAGGTATTTTTCTAAGCAGCGTTGTATTTTTAGGTCATTTTCTAAATGATGAAGTTGATTTTCCGATAAATCTCTAGAATATTTGACGTTTCTCAACATATAAATATATAAGCGCAGGACGGCTAATATCAGAAGTAGGTCGTAGATGTGGGCGTGATCGTTAGTGTCTTTTGGGAAACACAGTGCATAAATTACTAAATTTAACTTAACACACTCATAACTAAGTACAACTTAAACACATTAAAACATTATATTATCAATAATAGTTCCATTATTCGGATATAAGTAATTCGTCGATGATACGTGGTGCATCGGCGGTCCAAATCTGACATTCCCCTTTTTTTCTTTCAAATAGTTCTCTAATTTAATTTCTTTTTAAAACATGCCAGTTTGTATCACCTTGCTACCATCGCTTCGACGCTTTACAAGAGTGCGCTGTCAAAGCTTGATTTCACACTTATCCGATAAGCTTACCCAACATCTCCAGATGGCGCACTGAGTGCGCCGTCACGGCCGGACTGACATTCGACCGTCCTCGGGCGATCATTTATTGAAGCCATTGCAAAAGCAGGAACGACGCTCGCCCATCCTGTCACTCAGGAACAATCTAACTCTCCGTTATATTCGTACCGTACGTAAATACAAATTTATTATGAAAGCATGTATCCTTTCGACCATCTCAACTTATGGACCGGATGACATCTTTCCAAACCGTGAGCGTGGACCGGACGAGTGTGTCCCTTCGACTATCCCAAAACATGGGCATAGACCGGACGACACTGTCCCTTCGACCAGCTCCACCACTAAAACACAAATCGGGCAGATGTGTCCCTTCGACCAGCCTCGTACAAAGGCGTGGACCGGACGACACCGACCTCTAAATTCAAATTCAAATTTAAAATATTTTATTCAGCATGAAACCATTACAATTTTTCACTGAACGTCATGAGTATACTACCAATCATTTTGTAACCACGAAATTATCACGAACAATTTCAATTCTCAGTGTTGATTTCAATCTCGTAGTGTATACTTGTATGTAAAGTTTGCACTCTTCGACCACAATTCTTCATAATCTTTAGTCGCCGTCACGGTTTCCTTATCATTGTTGGTAGTAGCTTGTAAGCAAATCATCGTTTCTCTGCGGTACTTACGGTTCATTCTACCTCATTCCCGACTTTACTTGCGGTCGGGCCTTCTTGTGCATCTACACTATCATGCCACGAGGCTGTTAGTCTGCCTCTACCTCTTTTCTGGTACCAATTTTTAGCACTTTTTTTTACAGAGCAGTTCCGCCTCATCACATGGTCGTACCACCTGGGCTTGCCCTCTCTGAGTTCCTCTGTTACCGGGGACACGTTGAAGGATCCCTTCACATATTCGTTTTGTACTCTATCTAGAGGCGTCACGACGCTTGCCCAGCGGAGCATCTTCATCTTCACTGTATGCAGTTGTAGTTCATACTTTTCCAAAGTTGCCCAGTTCCAGTTCAGAACCATACAACATGGTAGGTCTCACAACTGTCTTGTATCACTTGCTTTTGGTTTTGGTAGGCATTTTAGGGTCACACAGGGTACAGAATACCAGACAGAGATCTCCACTTCAATCACCTCTGACTAACTCTGTGATTCACTTCATCATCAATGCGAGAGTCAACATTTAGTATTGATCCAAGGTATCGGAAACCGGACACCTTTGGTGTAACAGTGCCGTTGATATTGATGTCACAGCCTACCTCCGCAGATCCTACCAAGTCGCACTCCATGTATTGTTTTCGTGTGACTGATATGTAAACCGTATCTTTCAATCTCCGCCATCCACACTGAAAGCTTTGCTGGAGTTCTGAATTACTTTGCTCTATCAATACAATGTCTTATGCATATAGAATATTCCATGGTATATCCTTGTGGAATCTTCAGGTTATATGGTAGTCCATTATTAAATTCGGGCTCAAACGGATGTCTGATGCACTTAAAACCACTCACTAGAAACGGTTCACTCACACCTGCAGGGCTACAAAATTGTGTGCTAATGTCGTTATAAATTTCTTCTATCAGAGAGATATAGGCTCAAACATATAACTAACACTTTTAAATAGAGAAGAAATAACAGTTTGATTCCACTCGCTATTTGTAATATAATAAAAAAAAGGCATAAAGTCCTTTGGAAAATTACTAAACCGTATTGCATATTACTGATATCAAAAAAACGTTATATTTTATTAAATCCTTAAAAATTCCCGAGTAATGCGCTCGAGTAGCAATTATTCCGCGCGTAATTAATAACAGCCGATTTTTTATTGTAAAGTGCTAACTAAATATTATTCAGTTCGTTCCATATTTATTATTATTAACAAATTAATGATTTACCAAATTATTATTATCTAACTTGTCTATAATAACCTTTCTACTAGGTATTCCGTAATTTTAATATTTACTTAGTAAGTTAGAAGAATTGATTTATCCTCTTTATTTAACTCTATATCATTCGAGGACATGTTGTTTTTTTTAAGCTTCGCAAAAGTTAGTCGTTATTCTAATATCAAATATAAGATTATCGAAGCCTGACCCGGGACTCGAACCCAGGACTTCCCGATATACAATCGTAATAGGCTAGCTGCAACACCGCCCGCCGAAGCAAATAAGTAGCCGTATAATATTGCCACTTGCTTTTTTTTTACTTGGTTAGAAAATACATTATCAGACATGCAAGCAAGCTTTTCACAGTATTTGTAATTTTAATTGTATTTAGAATCTCAGTAGTGCTTTTAACTTTATTACTTCCAACACCAGTGAGATATTAAATTAAACATTTACACGCAAATCTCTTTTAAAAGGGAATAGACAGATTTACTATAAAATAGACAAAGAATTTGCTCACCGAATGATATTTCTAAAGTAACTCTCCACGTTCACCACTCACACCTATTGATCTCCTACCTCGCAGCACCAGCATCTATTCTCTTGGCCGTTTGTCACATGTAAGACACATAACATTTGTTATCATACCTTGATTACGAATTAAACTACTCGGCCGTATTATTTCTTAACGCCTTTTTTTACAACCAATCTATTTTGACCAGTGGTTTCTGTTCATGCCACACCAATGAAATGTTCCAGCAAATCTCATCTCATACCTTGTCCGAGGCTTCTTACAATAAGAATGTTGATATCGAACTTTGTAGCGATAAGATTTCGTAACATTAGTACTCTAGTAATAACGTCATAATATGTGGTTAGTTCTCATCGTGCTACCTTTATAACATAGTACTAAACTAATTCAGTTATCACTTCTTCAGGTAACTCAGACTTAGTTATTCTTCTAATCAAATTCTATAATCGAACCACGACCTTAGCCGCAGATTTTCTTCTAGCTCTAACTTAAAATTGTAGTGCTTTTAGCTCTCTGCCCGTGACATCCTAAATCCTCTCACTAAAGCCTTCATATCATTTAAAACCTTCGTCTGAACATCAACCGGTTTCATTGTTACGTAGTAAGGTTCTTCCATATCTATACTCTTTGGGTTCTTCTATCCCACTTCTGATATAAGCGCAGGACGGCTAATATCAGAAGTAGGTCGTAGATGTGGGCGTGATCGTTAGTGTCTTTTGGGAAACACAGTGCATAAATAACTAAATTTAACTTAACACACTCATAACTAAGTACAACTTAAACACATTAAAACATATATTATCAATAATAGTTCCATTATTCGGATATAAGTAATTCGTCGATGATACGTGGTGCATCGGCGGTCCAAATCTGACATTCCCCTTTTTTTCTTTCAAATAGTTCTCTAATTTAATTTCTTTTTAAAACATGCCAGTTTGTATCACCTTGCTACCATCGCTTCGACGCTTTACAAGAGTGCACTGTCAAAGCTTGATTTCACACTCTTATCCGATAAGCTTACCCAACATCTCCAGATGGCGCACTGAGTGCGCCGTCAAATATATAAAAGCGAAGTGTCACTCATCATGGCAGTGTTTATCGAAAACCGATTGACGTACAAAGATGAAATTTGGCAGGGAAGTAGTTTATAGTTAGCAGAAGTCCGCTAAAATGGATTTTGCGACAGGGTCGGTTCAAGAAGGTCCACCGACTCTCGCAAGTTCTATGAAGTCCTTAATTTAATTAAAAATACTAAATTGAAAGAAAATTATCGTTCGACTTACATTTTTTACCTTCATCTCATCAATCATTCGTTATTATTTTACTATAATATTATTATGTAAAACTTTCTTGTGATACTAAAACAATCCATAATAGATTACCTAATAACCCTTCAAATTCAAAACAACAATGTGATAACATAAACATTAATATAACCTTCACTGTATATAATATTATTCATTATATCAAGATCTACGGCATAAGTTTTAATGATACGCTTTTACTTTGTTTCATATTTGTTTCTTTTAATGAAATTATCTATACAAAAACCTTGATATTGATAATGATTATTTTTATTGAAATAAATGAATCTCGAGTTTTATCGTTTTGAATTTTGTGTCAATAGACTTTATAAATACTGTTTCCCCAAAAAATCAAGTCAGAAATTTGACTAGATAAAGTTATTAAATTTTAAAAACATTAACGTTGGTCACAACGATCAATTCTTAACAGAAAAGCCTGGTGACTGTTTTTACTTCAATTGAAACTCGAATCTAAGACCTCACGATAAAGCTAACCACTAAACCACATCGAAGTCATGGTATTTAAACTATTAATAATAATGGAACTTTATAAAATTATTTAAAGAAACAGCATTAATAATCATATTTTCAAGGTAAATTACACAATTTTTATTTATTTCCTATTTCTTACAAAAATTTAATATGAAATATCTTGTTATAACGTGAAAATTGCCGTGAGAAAATATTCACTACGTTAGAATAAATTTCTGTAATAAAACGAAAGTGTACATGGTATAACGACTCGCAATGAAAAGAGCAATAAAGTTTGAAAATTCCACCGAACTAAAAATACTTTTAATAAAATATAACCTTTGTGATTGTATTTGACTCCTTAATCCTTATCGATTTTTATATGGTATTTACTTAATTTAGTTATTAGAGTTAGAGTTATTAACAAATGACAAATTTGACAAGTTTTTGTACATATATATACTTCAAACAAGCAATACCCGCTGTTCCACCCGCTTTCTAAAGACGTAAATGCAAGCGTGGTTTTATTTCTAACCGTCTTTTTGTATTTTTCTCATAAATTAGTTATTTTCTCGCAGTAAAAACTATCCTATATATTGACCCGGCTAACCAGGTAACATCATAACAAATTTCATCCAAAACCGTTCAGCGGTTTTCTCGTGATGCGGTAACAAACAGACATACAGACAAAAATTCTAAAAATAATAGATTTGGCCTCTATATCGATAATAATGTCTATTTCAATTAGATTTTTTAAAAAATATTCAATATACAGATTCAACTCAGTTAGAATTTTATCATATGTATAGATTAATAGTGATGCATGGTGCTATACTAGCGATATACCATCCATTTACTCAGATGCGTCCTACAAACATACATAAAGGCACATAAAAGATTTCTCGTGTCAATTTCTTTTCATTTTCTTATCAACAAATTTTTAATATCAACACTACTTTAATTTATGTAATAATGTCCTCCCGGTCGATTACGGCCACGGCGGCCAATCTCATTAAGACTAGCCAACGACGCGGGACATATTATAGTGCACGAGTGTATGCGCAGACACAAGTGCACTCTCTGTTCCTTATCACTCTCATATTCCGGTGGGACGAATGCTCGACACGACCAGTGAGAGTTAAGGCGCAGGACCGACGGCTTTACGTGCTCTCCGAGGCACGGGGGTGAAACACCGCCAACTTCCTAACTCCGGACGGTTACTGAGGCTTACGAAACAGAAAGACTCAATAACCAAACTTGGCCCGACCCGGGACTTGAACCTAGGACCTCCCGGTGCGCGACCGTACATGCTAGCCACTACACCAACGAGGCACTTAATTTATGTAATAAGTAAGATAATAACTACTTTTTGATTGTAGCTTTCATAGTACATGTCCTGTCTCCAGGATGCAAAATCTCTTTGACAAATTTTATCAAAATCTGTAGTGGTAGTATAAGCATGATTAAGATAATTCGGATGTTAAAAATTATATATATTTACTTTATAATTAGACCAGTAAGTCTCATATTATATAGAAGGTTAAAGATATGGTAAAAACCACTTACAGTAAAACAGTTTGCTTAACAAACATTGTCTATGATATTAAATTTTAGTAATTATTATTAGTATTATTAGTATTTAATATTATAAGTAAGAATACTTTATGGTATATAATATTCTGTCCAATGAGATCCTATTGTCTAACTCATACTTTAATTAAAACGCATTTACTTATTTAAGCGCTTAATAGATATTTTTTGCCAAATATATCGAGATTCACATCGTTTTGGTTAAATTAAATTCTATACGCACGTACAAGCTGTTAAACTAGATTACTCTTGAACTCTGTCACAATTCTGTGTTATGTCTGCAAAATTTTATTCTTAATTAAATAAAGTAAAGGTATCCATTTTCTTTAGAGGCAATTACCTTTTTTTTAACCACGAAATTTACTTTCTATAACACTTGAAACTTTATTTTCTATAACATATCTCGCTACAACGCTATTTTTTTCCTAGGAGAAAAAAATTGCAACAATCTGTAAAAGTTTCAATCAATGTTCAGTTTAGCAATAAGAGGGTTCAAATTTATAGATATTTTACTTTATGTAAGTGATTTTGTATAGTCTTGTGTAATGTCTACGATATATGGAAACAATATTCGGGAAATGACCTAAGAATTTATTACACTCTCAGACCATTTTATTACACATTCAATTAACGTCCAGTACTAAAACTCAGTAATTACTTCGCATCTGCCATCAAGCTCTTCATAAAGGCTATCGAACTAAATATTAAAACGGACAATTCATATAAGTAAAATATACGTTCAATAATGAAGTGACCCAGGAAACTTTCTATATAAATCACGCCATTTCTCATAAAGATTTTCTTCCAACAGGGCGACTTAGAACAAATGGTGCTAGTTCCGAAAGCCGGCCAAGCTCACAAGCAATGTTCAAGTCAGACGTCAGGCGTCGTACCTTTCACAACACTTCTGGATACATAATTAAACAATATGGTAATACGTGTATTATATTATATGGAATTATGTATAAGAATTATATTTGTGAAAACAATTTACTGTAACAAATGATGTTAAGAAGGCTTTCCTTTGTGGTTAACACTTGTCATCGTTAAATTAATGTTTTTGATTAACTTAGCTCAGTTCTGTGAATAAACTCGTATTATAATGATTGTAAATTATACCTATATAATTGTAATTGATTTGGGATTCATTATAATATTAGATTAATGATAAATTCTTCCTATCATTCATCTAACATTTTGTATTCATTTTATCCATCGTGTTAGAAAAATGATTTTGCTCATAATTTAACGTTCAATTTCCTTTTTATTTTGTCTTAATGATAATAAGCTTTGATTTTGTAAATAGTATGCTTAAAATGATTGATAATATTTAGAGTGATGATATTTAGTTATGAAATGGATTGATAGAATTAAAAAAATGATTAAATTTGATTTTGTTATCTGAAAATATATACTCGTACCTACTTACAGAATAAACATCATAAAAAAATTCGTATATACTTTTAGTATACCTTAATTACACAAAACACGTCTAAAATAAAAATACTGGTCGATATTTTTGTAGGTCTTAATATTATATTTAATTTTAGTTCAAAACATTATTTATTTTAGACTAGTAATTCCATAGTTCAAGTTATTAAGCTTAGTCAGTAAAAGTTAAGTAATGTTCTATTTGTTTATTAGTACCATAGTTTTCTAGAACCGTTGTATATACGCTTATAAAATAGAGTAAAATAAATGTTATAATTTTTAGATTTTTTTGACTGTTTACTTTGATATCGGAATAATAGTGCAATTTGCAAAAGTGAATTCATACTTACGAATACAAATCTTGTAAGATGATCGTTAAATCGTTGTTATTTTTTTCTTGTCATATAATAAAAATATTTTATTTATTTATTTATTTTACTTTTATATATAAAATAAATAAATAGAACAGAATAATAAAAACTATATAAATATCTACTTAGTCATAAATAATATGTTTACCTGATTTATGTTCATCTGTTTTGCTGTATGTATTTTATTGAACACTAGCGACTAACCCTCGCTTCGCTCTGGGTCGTTCCTGGATTTAGCGCAAGCAAAGCAGCCAGTTCCGCTGGGTTATATATTAAAATCTTCCTCGAGAACCATTCTATAGGTAAGTGAAAACAGCATGAAAATCGGTGCAGTAATTTTTGAGTTTATTGCGAACAGACAGACGCGGCGGAGGACTTTGTTTTATATTATAATATTATGTAGTGATTGACTTAGCCTTTTCTCAGAGCTTTATTATCTTAGCCTTTTCTTTCTACGTACTAGAGGTGATAAATTTTTAGATATTAATTCATGTAATTTTTTCAAATAGATTGGTCTAATTTTACCAAACAATTTTATTTATTCCTTGCCAATAAATGCGTGTAACTGTACCTAATGTAACGTAGTATAAGTAGATCAATAAAAGTCTTAAGGTTTTGTATGATATGATGCCTCGTCGATTATTTCATTTCCAAAATTGGCCTAAATGTAAATAAATTACTACTAAAACTGCTTTGTTTTCAATTATTTTAATATGCTGTCATTTTCATATGAAATAGTAATGACGTGTTTCAAATTACCTCGACTTCTACCAATGTCACCTGTAGCGATTGTAAACTCAAAGGATGCATGAACAGTGTTTATATTTCCTTGAATAAATGAATAAAGAGAATTATGCTATATTTTCTTCTTTTATTTATAGATGTTCCAAACCTTTGCCTTCGCTTCGAATGCGTCCTCATCTTTCAATCGTCTTTTCGATGTCAATTTTTTTTGAAAATTTTTATTTATGAAAGTGTGGCGTCTATATCATCAGCCCTACTAAATATCCCACTGCTGGGCACGAGCCTCCCTCAGTATGAAGGGAATCGGGGAAAGGGAAAGGGGTCATAGTCCACCGTGTTGGCGGACTTCACATGTCTTACGAAAACTTGCTAGGTTTTCTTAGATATGCAGGTTTGTCTCACGATAATTTCCTTCACCGTAAGACAAGTGGTAATCATGATAGAAATGATTTGTACATGAAAAATCAGAGGTGCGAGACCCGGATTTGAACCCGCATCACTCGGTTATACAAGCGAGCGCGTTAGCGCTGCGCTACCACTGCTTGTGGCGCGGTGGCGCCTGGTGATACGCTTTGTCATAAAATTAATTAATGTACTAAAATTCATCTAAATCAGTCCAGCTATTTTAACATAAAGAAGTAACAAAAATACGTGACAAACAGAAATAAACTTAAACATGACGTGTAGTGTACAGCTTTCTATCAACATTTCTTCGTTCGCTGTCGCATTTAATTCCTTAAAAGCTAGGGTTCATAAGAATTGGCTTTTAAAGCTAGGGAAGTACTAAGCTTTCAGAATATCGATGTAAAGTACATGTATGGCGTGTAAGCACCGGGGAGACCCTCGTCACCTGAGATGGTGACGTACTTGTATACTATGTACGTGAGTGGCTTACTTAGAGGTAAGTACATCCGTGGTATATATCGACTCCAGTTGAACTTTAGATGAACTTTAACGCCTTAAAATGACATTTTTTTATGTTAATATACGTATAATAAAATTCAAACAAAGTCAAATCTGTACATTGATTGTTTTTTGGAAAATCTAATTGAAATATACATTATTATCGATATAGAGGCAAAATCTATTATCTTTAGAATTTTTGTATGTCTGTCTGTCATGACCATGACTCTTATCAAAGCATTTTTACATCTATACTATTCTTGTGAATTTAGACCAGAAGAGAGCTTTCTTTTAAAAAAAGCAAGCATACTAAATGGACCTCAATTAATTGTAAGTATCGAAAATCGCTAAAACACAATTAAACTAACCAAAAAGACCACTAAGCTACCAACAATGATATTTTAAAGAAATAAACCAACAGAGGAACGAACTAACAATGCTACCACGACAAGCGTCAAGATACAACTACCCCCCGATGCCGGTTATGCATCGACTTTTATAGTTTTCTCCCCACTCTAACATCCTCTTTCCTATTCATTTTCCACACTATATTATTATCTTAATTTTTTTAATAATAAATTATTATTTGAAATGAAATTGTAATAAAAGTATTATTACGCCTAAATATTAAAGTTCTAGGTAGTATTTTATATAATATTATTGTTACGTACTACGGGTTCGGGATCGGAAATTATAAGCGTTCTTGCACTAAGGATGTTTTATTTCACTTTGAATACACGCACAGTTTGTACACAACACTAGTCTCTGAACACTGTATTTCTCTTCTCAATACTCCTTCTCAATACTTCTTCACTAGTACTTTAACTAACTCTTAACTTTTCCACTATTTCGTATTTCTAGTCTTCACTCAACTTCGTCTCGATGTCAACTGATCTCTCGACACACTGCCGGCCTTTTTATATGCATAAATATTAGAACATTCTAGTATCGAAAATTCAAAATGTTTCTAGTAATTTCGAATCCTTTCCCGAAAGTGTTTTGTCTCTCTCTAACACATTAGAATTTGTAATAAACTGTTCCTGTCATGTAATTGACATAAGCTAAAAATTGACAGTTGCCGTTCTTAGGCATAGTACAGGCGTGCTATTATGACGAGTTCACACTATATTACGCGACACTACCCCCTCCTTAGTTATGCTCGTCTCGAGCATCGTTGTTGCCATGGTACTTAGCCAACCGGTCCACATGTACGATCTTAGCTGGACTTCTAGATGTTCGTTGAATTCGGAAAGTGACGTCGTTAATTTTCGTTACAACCTTATAAGGCCCCTCCCAACTGGGTTGTAGCTTTGGTGATTTACCCTTTCTTCTCACTGGGTTATGCAGCCATACCAAAGAGCCTTCCTCGAATTTCGTTCCTGTCGCCTTCCGGTCGTAACGCGTTTTCATGCGTTCACTTGCTTGTAGCCCTGCATCTCGTATCTGCTCGTGAACATCAATCATCTTCGCTCTTAGGTCACTGGCATATTCAGTGATACAACTGGGGGTATCTGGTGGGCAACCACTTAACAAATCCGCTGGTAACCGTAGTTCTCTTCCGAAATTGGCAAAGGCAGGTGTCATTGCAATGCTTTCGTGTAGGGCGGTCCGATAAGATAGAAGAAACAGTGATAAATACTCGTCCCAATCTTTTTGATGACTATCTACAACCTTGGCTAGATGTCGTTCTAAAGTCTGATTGAATCTCTCTACCATTCCATCGGACTGTGGATGACAAGGCGTAGTTCTAGTTTTATGCACCCCCATGATTTTACACACTTCTTGAAACACCTGTGATTCGAAGTTTCTTCCTTGATCACTGTGCATTTCTAATGGAATACCAAATCTGCAAAATACATCTTTTACCAATTTGTTAGCAACAGTTACTGCTTCTTGATTTGGTATGGCGAATGCTTCGGGCCATTTTGTAAAATAGTCCATTACTACTAAAATGTATCGGTTCCCAGAGTCAGTAATCGGAAATGGTCCTGCTACGTCTAATGCGATTCTCTCCCAAGGTGCCCCAACGTTGTATAATTTCATTGCACCTCGGCTTCTGGTTTGCGGGCCCTTGACGGAAGCACATTGTTCGCATTTCCGACACCAGTCCTCGACATCCTCTCGACAATGCAACCAGTAAAATCGCGCCTTGATCTTGATCAGCGTTCTTCTTACCCCTAAATGTCCACCAGAAGAACCATCATGATAAGCTCGAAGTACCTCGGATACTTTTATTTTAGGTACAACTAATTGAAGATGGCTATCATTTCCTCTTGTCGTTTCCCATTTGCGGCACAACACTCCATTGTGTAACAGCAAACTCTTCCATTGAGCCCACAAACTCTTTGTAGCGGTACTGTATTGAGCAATATCAGACCACTTAGGTTTTGGTCTATCACTCCTTAACCATTCCAGAATGGGTCGTATGTCTCGATCTTCTTCTTGTGCTTTCTTCATGGCATCATCGCTCCAACGTTCATCTACCGAATCTGTCCTAATAATTTTAATTGACTCTAATTCCTTCGCCTCTTGTCTTTGACAATGCTTGCAGTCTTCTTCACATGGTCTTCTAGATAGTGCATCGGCGTTGTTGTGATTTTTACCCCCACGATGTTCTATTTCAAACTGAAA
Source organism: Boloria euphrosyne (assembly GCA_951802675.2). Classification (NCBI taxonomy): domain Eukaryota; kingdom Metazoa; phylum Arthropoda; class Insecta; order Lepidoptera; family Nymphalidae; genus Boloria; species Boloria euphrosyne. The sequence continues at coordinate 2,697,139 of OX637879.1, read as the reverse complement.
TTCTTGCAGTTGTTCAATCCATCGCGCCACTTGTCCTTCAGGATCCTTGAACTCCAATAACCATTTCAAGGCAGCGTGATCGGTTCTTATCAAAAACTTACGACCTAACAAGTACTTCTTGAAGTGCTGTAAGGTTTTGACTACAGCAAGTAGCTCTCTTCGAGTTACACAATAGTTCTTCTCCGGTTTAGATAGGGATTTACTAAAATATGCGATAACCACTTCTTCATCACCCTTCCGCTGGGACAATACACCTCCAATACCGATATTGCTGGCGTCAGTGTCGACAATAAAGTGTCCCTTTACGTCAGGATACCCAAGGATCGGTGTTTGGCAGAGATGTTTCTTTAGTTCTTGGAAGGCCGATTCGCAATTATTATCCCATACAAAAGGTCTCTTTTCCTCGGTTAGCTTATGAAGCGGTTTCGCGATGTCAGAAAAGCCTTTCACAAACCGTCGATAGTAAGAGCACAATCCTAGAAATGCTCTCACTTGAGTCTTGTCCTTAGGGGTCGGCCAATCTTTCACAGCGGTGATTTTTCCCGGGTCCGTTTCTACTCCGTTTTCCGAAACTACGTGTCCAAGGTAATTCACTTGTTTCCTGAAGAATGAGCACTTCTTCGGACTTAACCTTAAATTAGCTTCTCTTAGTTTATCGAATACTGCTTGGAGTTTCTTCAGATGGTCTTCAAAATCTCGTCCCACAATAATTATGTCATCCAGATAAACAAGGCAGGCTTCTCCTAGTAATCCAGCGAGTACACGTTCCATCAATCTCTCGAATGTGGCTGGTGCATTGCATAACCCGAACGGCATAACCTTAAACTGCCACAACCCTTTTCCAGTTGAAAACGCAGTTTTCTCCTTATCCACAGGGTCCATGTCCACTTGCCAGTAGCCACTCTTCAAGTCGAGAGTTGAAAACCATTTCATACCGCTGAGAGTGTCTAGGGTATCGTCGATTCGGGGCAGGGGATAACAATCCTTTTTGGTTACATCGTTGAGCCTACGGTAATCGATGCAAAACCTTGTAGATCCATCCTTCTTCCTTACTAGTACCACTGGCGAACACCAAGGACTAGTGGAGTGTTCGATGATGTTATTCTTTCTCATGTCTTGGATCATGTCGTCAACTTCCTTTTCCTTAGCCCATGGAATTCGTCTAGGTCGTTGTCGAATAGGCGCTACGTCCCCAGTATTGATTTTATGCTTTACTAATCCGGTTCTTCCAATGTCACCGTCATGTTTGGAGAATAAATCCGAATATTGGTACAGTAAATTTTCAGCTTTGGCCTTTTGTGAACTTGTGAGATCTTCCTTACAATCTTCCAAAAGTTTCATCGCTTGCTCTTTATCCTTGTTCAACACCTTCTCTTTCGGTTGACATCTGCTTAACCAGGCTATCTCTTCGCAAGTCCCCAGAACTTCGCCTCTTCGAATGGTTTGAGTAGAATTACTGGTATTCAGAACCGGAACCATAGATGTCGAGGCTTTACCTACAACAACTCTTGCCGGGATCCATGAGCTCTCATCTTCCAACTTCTCTATAATAGCACATGACCATGGACGGCCTGACTTGTTCTGAGGTAAAGCGACAGGTACCAAAGTCTGCGATCTTGGTGGAAGAGCGGTGTCTTTCAAGCAACAAACTTTTCCGTGAATTCCACCACTTATCGGCACTTCTCTATTTCTGCATCGTAAAACTCCATGTTTCATGTCAATCGTACACTGGTAGTTTTGAAGAAAGTCCAATCCAATGATGCAATCATCTACGATATCTGCTACTACTGCGTTATGCCAATAGATGTTGTCCCCAATTTTGATAGCAATTTTCCTTTCCCCCCAAACAGGTATGCGCTGGCCGGTGGCTGTCATGAGAGTGATGTGCCTTCGATCATGTAAATTATTGTCCGCAATGTGTTTCAGCTTTTGGTTATTAATGACGGTTCGAGATGCTCCGGTATCCAGCGTCAGTTTACATGTTACTCCATTAATTGCGCCATGTATTACTAAGGTGTTTCCATCTACTGTCTGCTTCACTTCTATTTGTGGGGTTGTAGATCCCCCGGCCAGCGCCCACCCCGCAGTCCTGGCTGGAATTAGTTTCCCTTGTGGCTGGTCGGAAGTAGATACAGCCACATCTGACTGCCTCCGAACGTTCGTTATTTTAGGGCAGTTACTTCTGAGATGGCCCCGCTCACCGCACTCGTAGCATTTTGGGTTAAAAAAACGTCTCCGGGTGGATAATCCCTCCGTAGTGACCATTTCCCTCACCTTCCAAACTCTTGTGTCATGGCGCACAGCTTCAACCTCCAAAGCATGAGCGACAGCTTCCTTGAGACTGGTATGGTGTCTTAAACGTACAGCGGCACGTACCTCCGGGTCGCGAATCCCGTCCACAAATGCCTGCAGAAGAATAGCTTCTATGGTGGATGGCGAGGATTGATAAGCCTTCCGTACGAGCCTCTCAATCTCCATGGACCACTGCTGCAGGGTTTCATTGGCTCGTTGTGTACGGTCTTTAATTTGAGCCCTGTACACGTGTTCCAGATGACTATCACCATACCGCGACTCTAAAGAGCTAAGTAGCTCACTGTATGTGATCTTCCTGCTAAGGTCGCTAGCACAAAGAGCCTCCAATACATTCAGAGCCTCCTCTCTAAGTGCAACAGTAAGGGCGGATCGGGCCTCGTCATCCGTCCATCCGCTCGTCTCCTTGATTGTCTCAAACTGGATCTTGAATGCAGCCCAAGAAGACTTACCGTCAAAGTAAGGGACTTTAAAGATCTTTGTTGTTGATATACTGGTGTCGACACTACGCGGTGTTGCGTGTTTTTCCAAGTTATCGACTCTTTTCAAGGCCTCACTTAGTGTCGTCTTAATTGCCTCAACATCCTTCTCGACGGCTTCCACCCTTTCCGTATTTTGTTGGAGAGCGGCAATGACATCTTTGTGGATGCCTTCCTGAAGTGTGCGCATCTGTTCCTCCTGGCGGCGGGCTTGCTCTTCTTGGAGTGTGCGCAGCTGCTCCTCCTGGCGGCGCGCATGTTCTTCCTCGCGGCGAGCCTGTTCATCTTGAAGTGCGCGCAGTTGTTCCTCTTGGCGGCGGGCGTATTCCTCTTCTCGACGAGCCTGCTCCTCTTGGAGTGCGCGCAGTTGTTCTTCTTGGCGGCGGGCGTGTTCCTCTTCGCGACGAGCCTGCTCCTCTTGGAGTGCGCGCATCTGTTCTTCTTGACGACGGGCTTGCTCTTCTTGGAGTGCACGCAGCTGTTCTTCTTGACGGCGGGCTTGCTCTTCTTGGAGTGCACGCAGCTGTTCTTCTTGACGGCGGGCTTGCTCCTCCTGGCGGCGCGACTGTTCTTGCATCATGAACGCCATTTGTTGCAGAAGGGCGTTCATGTCTGGCGTGGTGCTTGGTTGAGCAGCGGACTCCCCAGTCGATGTACCAGGGCCAGAATCCTCCCTTTGCTGTTCTGCCATTGCGCGTGTAGTGACTCCTTCCTTCTCGTGCCTCGGTACTAACGGCATTTCCGATCCCACTTCTGACACCAATTGTTACGTACTACGGGTTCGGGATCGGAAATTATAAGCGTTCTTGCACTAAGGATGTTTTATTTCACTTTGAATACACGCACAGTTTGTACACAACACTAGTCTCTGAACACTGTATTTCTCTTCTCAATACTCCTTCTCAATACTTCTTCACTAGTACTTTAACTAACTCTTCACTTTTCCACTATTTCGTATTTCTAGTCTTCACTCAACTTCGTCTCGATGTCAACTGATCTCTCGACACACTGCCGGCCTTTTTATATGCATAAATATTAGAACATTCTAGTATCGAAAATTCAAAATGTTTCTAGTAATTTCGAATCCTTTCCCGAAAGTGTTTTGTCTCTCTCTAACACATTAGAATTTGTAATAAACTGTTCCTGTCATGTAATTGACATAAGCTAAAAATTGACAGTTGCCGTTCTTAGGCATAGTACAGGCGTGCTATTATGACGAGTTCACACTATATTACGCGACATTATATTTATTAATGTAAAAAAAAACAATAGCGTCCTTAAGTTTTACACAATAAAGTATCCGCATACTAAATTTAAGAAGTAACAAACAAACAAACACACACGTAATAATACTTAAAATCTTGCCTCTATATTAATTATATCATATAGGTACCTTTAATATGATAGATTTAGTACTTAGTTAATATTAGAGCAAAATAACTAATGTCACCGTAAATTACTTGCAAGATGTGGTTGCAACGCAATCGTTATTCAGAGTAAAACATGACTGGCAAGCTGCCAGCCAGTAATACAACCTCAAAGCGACTGTGTGGAACGATAACGGAAAGTGCGCATTAAAAATATTTTTACCAATAATATTTTGTAATGTACATTTTTTTACCATTTAAGTTATTTTCAATCAATTCTAATTCTATACATATATAAAAATCAATTGCTGTTCGTTGCCATTGCTAAAAAAAATTGGAAACTTGGCAATTGAGAAAAAAGCGCAAAAAATACGACTTGACAATCAAAAGCTTAAAACCAATGATATTTAATAGACAGATATGTTATACGCCCACTAAACCATGGAGATTAGAAACCAGGAGGACCAACGCTTCATACTAAAGCATTACCCGCCTGTCTCTGAAAATGTGTAGAATTTACAACGCGCTGCCGGCGGTAAGTAGTATCTGTGAAGTTAGCTATTTATGAGTACTGTCACTGTTGTGACAACGTGAAGTTAGGCATTGAGACAACATAGCGATCGCAGCGCCTCCTTGGTTTAACAATATTTCTGAGACACTACATTCTAGGGCCTTGGTTCTCCTGGTTTCTAATCTCCATGCACTAAACAACCGAAAAAAGTATTCCGCGCAGCACACATACACACTTTTCATTCAAGGTACATGTCAAAATGACAGAAAGGGGATAGTCGATAAAATCAATAAGAAAAAAAGAGACAGCTAGTGTTGTCAATTGCGCGTCAATGTAAACAAACATTAGTCTAGCGACCGATGACATATCAGAATATTAGGCAAATAATTGAAATATATTAATAAATCGAAGTATACTGCGTTCTTACATGTCGTATGAGATCCCTTGTGTTTTATTAACTTTGGTATCATAATTGGTGCATTTCCTAAATACACAGGATGGCATTTATTTTAATTTTGTAGCAGCGTACCACTCGTCGCCATGCGGTGACACAGACTAAAGGCAATACGTCCTAATTAGGATGTTTTCGAGTTTTCACGATTGCGCGCTCATAACATATCTATAGTTAAAATATCATTGCTTAAAACAGTTTATTTTGATATTGAGTACCAGCTAAACACAGCTTTAATGAAACAAACGCATTAAATAGTTTTTATGATGATATTATTCGTTGATTAATGTATAATATATTAAATAAAGTAAATATTGTAAGGTACTTTGGTACCATTTTAGTATTTTTAATCATGGGACTGTTTTTTTGAAAAAATAAAAATATCGCACTAAATTCCAAGGTCTACGAAAAATATGCCAGACCCATCAACCCGATACCGACCGCTTCTACTCAGTCATTCCTGGAGTATCTTTCAACTTACATTAGTTAATGTCATGTTCCCGTAAATTTATTTCAATTTAATATGGACGTATCTAAATAAATATAAAAGCGAAAGGTCACTCACTCACTCATTCGTCACGATATATCGAAAACCGCTAGACATACATCCGCTAAGAACGGATTTTTTGACAGAGCTGGATTAAGGAAGTCTAAGGGCTCTCACAAATTTGTATGAAAGTATGATAATTCAAATAAATTTAAAATGGTAAAGTAAAGCACAGAAAGAACGTGAAATCTAGTTTCAAGAGAATAGATAATTTATATACAACACGTTCATTGAAATTTGTAATAAATAATAAGTGTTAGCAAGAAAATTGATAATTTTGATACAATACACTAAAAATAAATTTGTCGAAACTGAAATACGTAAGATGTGATACGTGAGAGTCTTATATCATAATATTCTATTTTAAGCAGAGATTGTTTGGATTACGTTCTTCATAGCGATACAAAATTATATAATTATCTGAAATGTGATGTATACTGAAAATTAATTTAAAGAGAAGTAAAATTGAAATAAAAGTGTTCTTGTGATCACAACATGTTTATTTTATACTAGCGACTCACCCTCGCTTTGCTCGGGTTTGTCAGTATGTACATTTTTACGGTTAGACTACATTTTTCAGAGACATTTAGGTATTTTTATACCAGTCCAAGTTAAGTTTTAATATTACTTATTATAAAACTCTTTGTGTCACATACAATAGAAGACAAAAATAGACGAATTTAAACAGAGTTAGTAATAAAATTATATAAATACGACGACTTTTTTTAACGATTTGACTCACTTTGTAGTTACCCTACTTGCTGTGCCAGCGGTCGCGGGTTCGAGTTCCGCTCGGGGCATTCATTGAGCACGAATGTTTGTACTACAGTATTCGGTGTTTTATATTTATAATGTGTATGTATTTAAACTTAAATATGGGTAATGTATCAACTATCTGGCATCCGTAACACAAGTCTCGTAGCTTACCACGGAACTAGATGGCGCTATGTAATAATGTCCCAACATATTTATTATTATTATTATTATACGTATGACGATAAATTCAAAATAATAGTTTTATTTAAAATATAAATCAATTTATAATTAAATAAAAAACATTTCATTATAAATGAAGTCGATTAAAATTGAAAAAAAATTGAAAAAGCAGGAGGAAAAGGAAGGGTTAACAAAGAAAAACAGTATTATGCAGTCGGAGACATTGCGAATCTAACTAGATGCATGTAATTAGTATGAGAATAAAGAATTTAATTCAAATTCAAATTTAAAATTTGTATTTGAGTTGAAATAAACTTATTTAAATTCCAAATTTCTCGAACCCATTTATTTGAACCCTTCAATTTGGCCTTGGTGGTGCACATCTCTTTTGAAAATAGGCAAAGTTATGATATTCTTTTACTTTTTTTGATATTGAAAATTGATCGTTTTGATATTGAAATGTGGTAAGCTCAAGAATTGTGTTCTTCTAACTACAAGAAATGAAAGAAGAAAATTAATTATCGGTATTTTTTACTTGTAGTGTGTGTAAGTGTATGCTCATTTTAAGACTATCATTAAAATGTAATCATTATTATCAAATGTTTTTTTTAAATAGATTATTTCCATTTTATCCGATTGTATTACCTAGGTAATTAAATAATTTTTCAGATAAGCCATATCACCTACATTTCAGTACTTTAGTAGATGTCTGGAATACTGGCTACCTTCCAAGCTACGCCGTTTCATTTCTGAATTGGCAAGAGCTTATTGAGAACATAGTTCACTTTGTTCGTACGATTGCTAATTTAAGGCTTTCTCCAACAGTAATAGAAAATGTCAGTTTTAGAAAGTTTTAAATTAATTTAGTTTCACGCCAAGAAAAAATTTAAGTCCTAAATTGCAACGAAAATTCAATTTTGGTACGTAATTTGGGTAAAACTCTTATACCATTTCAGAAAGAAAAAATATCAATATGCTAAGAACATATTTATGTAATGTTCTTTCAAAAGCTTTGAACTATGATTGTTTTGTTAAAATGTTTGAATTCGCCAAACTTAATGAAATCAAACGGGTGACCTTTCTCACATCACAAAATGTTAACAAATAGAAGCTAATAGGACTACTTAATAGCTGTAGATCATTTTTTGCAATCGCGATTCGCTTTAGCACTATAAATGAAAATATATGAATAAAAAAAGGAAAACTCTATACATACTAGCACCTCCCGCGGCTCCATCCATGTTCTAACCACCATTAAAAATAGAGATTGGCGGTAGAATTATAAGTATTTCATGATAAAATAAAAAATTGGTCTAAATATAAAAGAACAAAACACCTGAAGACCCTTATCACCTAGGGGAATAAAAATAGCCTACAATTTATTCTCAGACCTACCAAATATACACAAAAAAATCAGTCAAGCCGTTTCGGAGGAGTTCGATAACGATATATTAAACAATAAATTTTCAATTATGGCTATGATCTAATTTCGACGAACCTAAATAATATTTTCCATAAGTTTTATTTAAACAAAATATTATATTAAATTATACGATCTCATAAAAATTTGAACACTTAAGAAAATCACATATTGCCAAGTTGTGAGCATGAACGCACAATAAATAATGAGTAAGATCTGAAGACGTTCTTGAATATAGAATGCAATAATAAATTTTGTAGGAGAATAGAAAATGTTCACGGTTTCTTAGGGTTATTACACTGACTAAAATATTCTACGTTAGGATGGGATATAAGATAGGAGATTTTATTAAAATTTAGGTAAAAAAATTTAAGTACGTGTTGTATATATTTACTTCACAACGCCCGGTATATATTTGACTTGATTATAATATGAATTACCATTACACGCACCATGGCAACGGTCATAACTGATACGTCAAACGCCGTTAATTTTATAAAGTTTTTTTAAATTTTCTAATCATCCGCACAACTTTCTTATTTTTTTCTTTCATAAGAACCTTCTCCTAACAATAACAAACATAACAAGAAAATAATTGGCCAAATTGGTCCAGGCGTTGTTGAGTTATGCGCTTACCAACACATTTTGCGATTCATTTTTATATTATAGATAGTAAAGGCAGTGGTACCAAAAACCTCTAATACTTTCATGTACGAATCATTTTGAACATGATTACTACTTGTCTCACGGTGACGGAAAACATCGTGAGGAAACCTGCATGTCTAACAGAACCTATCCTAGTTGACTATGGCCTCCTTCCTCTCGTATTGAAGGGAGGCCGATGCCCAGCAGCTTACTTCTACCTAATAACCTTAGAAGGAACTATACTCTGATTTATAATTCGACGGAATTCTGACGGCTGTCATTCTTTGACAATTCATATACCATAAACCTTTTTTGCTTTGATTTTTTTTATATATATATTTTATTTATTGTAAATAGTTTTTGTTTTGTGCATTCAATGCACAGCAACTAGAATGTCAATTTTTATTACCTAAATTAAAAAGCATATTAGACCAACATATTTCTTGAATGAATAAATAAACAAATAAAAATATTTATTAATCATTATCATTTCTATCATAATTGTCGTCATCATCCACAAATGCCATGCTTGTTACCTTCGGGTAGCAGTCGAATGGGCCGGCACGCCCCTTATAGTACCACTCTCTCACAGAAGACCGGCGTGAAGTGGCAGCTATGCTGTCGCGTTTCGTTCGGTAAGTGAGAGTCTGGGAGGCCCACTCCCCATCCCTCCTCCCCCCCTCCCTCCCTTTCCTAAAAGGCCGGCAACGCATGTGCAAAACTGCAAGACCTGCAGTCTTGCAGATGTCCATGGGCGAAAGTGATCACTTCCCATCAGGTGAGCCTCCTGCCCGTTTGCCCCCTTCGTCACACAAAAAAAAATCCTGCGACGCCTTATTAAGACGGGTAAGGTAAGTTGAGTTTTAGTGGGTAGTACTGGCTTTAGGCCAGTGAGTCCAACATAACCACCTGTTTTCTACAGGTGGTATGCGTTCCCTGTAGTGCGCATTTCTCAAAAAAAACGATGCTAATTTAGTTTCGATATCCTCTTCAAAATCGGACTACTCATTAAGCAATAAACTAAAATGCTAGAGAGTATAAGCGTCGACCTCAACTTTTTACGATGGTTAAAAAGGGCACGTATACCCTACAAAAGCAAGAAGTTTATGGAATATTCTCCCCATTTTTTAGATCTTTTTACGAGGTTTCAGATTAATTTTCTAACAATACAGCTCTTGAAGAACCTTTCTTAAATTATCCTCAAAGGCTTAAAATTATTGCGGAAGACCTTCATAATCGCGATTGAGTTGAAAATGTAGGCGTGATTTATACATATAAATAAAATTGAAGTGTCTGTTTTTAATTATAAATTAAGAGCTTTTCACAAAATGCGTATGAAAGTATATACAATACTAATATCAAAAAATATTTTTTTTGAAATTTTTGTCGGTATGTTTGTTTCAGCTAATATCTAAAACGGCTAAACCGATTTTGACGGGACTTTCACTGGCAGATAGCTAATGTTATAAGGTGTAACTAATGTTAATTTTATTTTTAAATATTTATTTTAACCAGCGAAACCCAAGCCTTCAATGGCGCGAAATCGCTATAGCTAGTATAATATTAAGTAATATATTTATAAAAAAACATCTTATGGTCACCACTATTATGCCACCACCATATAAGCCACTTTATACCGTATTCTTACTAGATACTGAACACTACGCAGTGGTTCGAAGTTAGTTTCAGCCCCTGGGAAAGATATAGCATAGTTTTTATTCCGGAAATTATCACATAAGGTGGATGAAAAACTGTATGGAGAATCGATCTCATGTAAGGGTAAAATCAAATGTATTCGTATATACATATAGTGATCTATAGTTACTATTTCATACTAACCATTAAATGTACCAATGGTCAGAGCCGAGCGAAGCGAGACTAGTCCTTAGTTATCAATATACGGATCTATCCGCGGGTAATGCCACTTGCAAATCCTAGTAGGTATTATGTACTAATATAAAACGTAGCCTTTATCTATCTATATATTTATCTATCTATATATCTATCTATCTATATAAATAAAAATGAATATTGGGTAAGCGCATAACTCAAGAATGGCTGACCAATTCGACAAATATATTTTTTGTATGTCCCTTAAGGTCCACGGAAGGTTTTTATACTAAAAAAAAAATAAAGTTGGTAAAAAAACTTATACTAAAGGTACCTACCTAGGGACGACCCGAGTGCAGCGAAGGTGAGTCGTTAGTTACTATATAGTTTTTAACTCTATAGTGTACTATATAGATTTACTATATAGTTACTATATAGAAAGAAACAATCATTGATTAATATAACTATTAATTATTAATATATTCGACGTACATACATATATACAAGGAATTCATACATAGCTGAGCCAATCTGTATTTAGTTGATGAACGTTATTCCCATCACGCACGCGTCTTAATTGGAATTCTCAAAGAGATTTAGGCGTTGTAAAGGCAGATTGACGTCAAATAAATCATGTAAATCTTGAATGTACATATATTTCGTATATATTATACGTAGGAATGGTATAATTTGTTGTAAAAACATTAACTACAAAATATTTTAATGTTAGCACTTACACATGTGGTTAACACAGTATTGTCATTTTACAGCTAAACAGTGTTTTTTGAAATGCATGAAAAATAACTTTTTAATTCATCTAAACTGTACTTGGTACTTGTAAGACCAATAGGTCTGCATAATAATGCAAGTTCTATATAAACAATGAATTACCTAAGTTTCTTTAAAACTGGAAACTTTGTGAAGGTGTTTCCTAATGGTAAGTTGAAATTTTGACGTGATTATTCGAAATAAAGCTACATCTCATAGTGCTTTTTTTAGCTTAGATAGGTAAATATTATTACATTTCTCTTAATATTACGAGCAGGAAAATTTTTGTTCGTGTATATTTGGTAGGTCTGAATAGGTCGTAGGCTATTCTTTATTTCGATAGGTGATAAGGGTGGCCCTCTCCAGATCTGTTATTTTTAGGCAAAACTTATATTTCTTACTTTTTTATGATTTGGCATCATAAAATTCTTATATACTTAATTTTTGTATAGTGATTAGAACGCGAGCGAAGCCGCGGGAATTGCTATAGTAATATATAAAATGTGCCTCGAATACTACGTTAATATTCTTGAAGCTTAGTGGCATACCGTTATTTCTAAGAAATCCACAAGTCTTAAGTGATCTTAAGTCCAGAGGGGAGCAATATCTAGTTTCAAACACCTTGTCTATAAAAGGACATTAATTATTCATAATTAAATGAGTGATACTGTTTACTTAAATATTTACCGATAAAGTGATTAAAAGCACTAAGATGAAATTTATTTTAATTAACATCGAATATCTAAATTATTTAGTAACCACCTTAAGCTACAACGATAGGTAAAAAAATGAAGAATAGTAAAAAAAATGAGAATGAAAAAGGGTACCTACCTTTTTATTTGAATTTCTTTCAGAATACTAATTCTTTTGAAAGCGGTATTACGCTATGACAGGAAAATGACGGGAAAATGTTTTCCAAAACAAATTATCAAACACCACTTATACAAGGTATTTTTAACATTGTATGAATAATTTGATATCTATTTAATATTTATATTAACGTCGAATATCTAAATTATTTAGTAAACACCTTAAGCTACAACGATAGGTAGCGCTCTCTAATAACTTCACGTACGTATTACTGGTTGACAAAACCACTATTTTCAATCCTAATCTGATGACGAGATTAGTATTTGCTAGCTTGGACTGTTGACAATCACCAGCCATCATACCAAATAAAGGACACACTGTCGTTTTATATATTGGTGTTCTCGGTGTTGTAAATACCTTTTCTTTGGAAGGACTCTTGTAGCAAAGTTTATGAAACATATAGTCGGCCAACGGACGTGAAACCCCAAGCTGCCATACACTAATGTCCCAAGCGAGTGTATGGCAGCTTGGGCTGGCTGTCACGTCCGTTCGTCGACTATATGTTTCATAGACTTTGCTTGTAGTAAATAGCCCGAAAAGATAAAGTAAGAATTATAGTAAGAGAACAGATCAAAAAAAACCTACATTAAAAACGTTAGCAAAATTTTCAAGCACGAGAAAGTACTACAAATGCTTTGAAATTCATTTAAGTAATGTATAACTTTTAATGAAGATTTAAATTTGAAACCAGGAAAGACATTATAATTTTAATTTTAAGTAATTTACTTGCTTATTAGGTACTTAAGCACGCCACAAACTCCTTTCGTCTAGAACCGTGAGAGTTCATAGAAGCCACGCAGAACTAGCTTTCCGTGAAAAAGGGTACCTTTTTATTTGAATTTGTTTCAGAATATTAATTCTTTTGAAAGCGGTATTATGCTATGACAGGAAATTGACGGGAAAATGTTTACCAAAACAAATATCAAACACTAATTATACAAAATGTAGTAGCAAGGTAGGTGTTTTTAACCCTGTATAAATAAATTGATATCTATATTTAATATAAAAATGCAGAGTTTAATACTTTCTTAGATTTACGCGAATATTCGACATTATAAATGAAACTACCTTTTGCGGATTTTGTCGCGGATTTATTTTGATTTTTAGTTCCCGACGTTTCGAATGCTTTACGGCAATCATGGTCACGGGAGAGACTAAGGTATTTGACGTTTCATAGGTTTATATACTTGTTACAGACAGTGCCTACCCACAATTTACAAAAAAAAATTGTAAATGGCATCTTTACAATTTAATTAAAATTTATTTTTAAACTAATATTAAAAATTATAATAATTATAGTAATACTAGCTAAAAATTATTTTTAACAAAAAAACAAAAACCGACTTCCAAACTTAATAAATTAAACTAAAAAGTAGAAAATAATACTTTTAAGGACTTTGTTAATTTTGGAGTCGGTGCCAGCCAGGTATTTTGATTATGTTTACAAATTGATAGATTAATCGAATATGTATCTATTTAGGGCTATTTTGCTTTGGCTGGCACCGACTTCAAAATTAACAAAGTCCTTAAAAGTATTATTTTCTACTTTTTAGTTTAATTTATTAAGTTTGGAAGTCGGTTTTTGTTTTTTTGTTAAAAATAATTTATTTTTAAATTTTTAGCGGAAAGTAGATACGTATTGTGTTAATGACTATAAAAATTTACCTTCTATTATGAGGTAAACCTAATAGCCTGAAAGTATACAACTATCGGTCCATAATTGCGTATCATATTGAAAGAATTTTCTTTAAACTGCTAACCGTTGAGGAGTTGTACCTTCCATCATCAGTTACGGTACGTGACTCAAATATCCATATAGCCTATAAAAGATTCGGCCGAGCATCGTTAATTTGCTCCTAAAAATTGAAGAGTTCCGATACTTTGTCATGGATCCCATCATCAGAACCTTACTAAACTCTCATCAAACTACCCTTGAAGTATATCCTTTCCATTAAAAAAAGAATCATCGAAATCGGTTGGCGTGATATTGAGTTATTCGTCCATTTGTCGCGCAAATACTTAATGCTAATTTAAGACTTTTATGGTTTTCTCATGGATGCCATTGTCAGAACTGGAAAATATTAAAATGGGACCACATGGGAAGCACTACCTTTCAAATAAAAAAAGAATCATCAAAATCGGTTCACCCAGTTCAAAGTTATGAGCTAACAAACATAAAAAAAAAAAAAAAAAAAAAATACAGACGAATTGATAACCTCCTCCTTTTGGAAGTCGGTTGATAAGTTAATAATATTGCCATATTTATAAATTATTTAAATATAAATATAAATGTTTAGAATTAAAATTTTATAAGGTACTCTGATGCATAAGGTACATTTAATCATACAGAGTTTAAGCGTTTTTTTAAATTTATATTCCGTTATCTACACATTTATATAGTTTTTTTTTATTTATTATATTGTAGGCAAATGACAATTCCTAAAACGACCATAAAAAGTTAAATATACGCATATAATATACCAGACAAGGAAATCATATTAAGTTACAATCGATGTGATTAAAATATATACATATAATAAAATCACAATCATTCCTTTTCATTTATCAGTAGTACAGTTTCCTAGATACAGTTTGATTTTACTGAAATATGTAAATACGTATACGTATATTTGTAACATGTAGGTTATTAATCTGCGCAGAATTTGCCAAGTCTCGGATGACAAGTTGCAGTCGATCGAAACACCTGGTACACTGCCACTGCATTGGAATTAGAATATTACATTATATGAACTGTTTGTGGCAAGAATTTATGTTTATAGTGACCTTTCTAACTAATATTTATTATTTTAAATCAAAGGGTTGTACATAGGCCATTAAAAATAACCCTACACATTTAAAAACTAGTGACTCATCCTTTCTCCGCAGAATTTTTTTTGTTATTTATTCGACGACACGTTTAGCTCAGTTGGCAGTTGCCCTACTTGCTACATCTGCGGTCGCGAGTTCGAGTCCCTCTGGAGGCATTCATTTGTTGAGCACGAATGTTTGTACTCCAGTCATGGGGTTAATATTTATAATATGTATGTATTTAAAAAAAATATATGTGTACCAACTATCAGGTATCCGTAACAGAAGCTACGTGCTTCTTCGTAGCTTACCACGGATATAGATGGCGCTGTTGTAATAATGTCCCAACATATTTATTTATTTATAAGTATGTTAGTATATATTCTCAGAAATAAGAAATTTTCCCATAGTAAAAAGTATCCTATATATTAATCCAGATAACCAGCTAAGTATATCAAATTTCATCAGTCTTTCTAATGGTTCCCTCGTGATGATGTCGCAGACAGATTGAAAAATAATACTTTTAAAAATTATACCTTCGGCCTCTGTAAGATGTTCCAACAAGTATTTAATATACAGATTTAACGTACTCCGTTAGAATTTTTATAATATGTAGATAAAAATATATTTTTCTTCGTTTTACCCAAATAATGAGACGAAACTATTTGTTTGTTTTTGTCTATTATAACTGCGATCTATTGTGAATTATCTAATATGTAAAAATCTCGTGTCACAGTGTTTGTTATCGAACTCCTCCGAAACGGCTTGACTGATTTTTATGACTTTTTGTGTATATTTGGTAGGTCTGAGAATAAGTCGTAGGCTAATTTTCAGATATTTATTTATTTTTTTCATTTTTAGGCCAAATATTTATTTTTCACTTTTTTATAATTTGGCTTCAAAAAATTATTATGACCCTATATTTTCATACTTCGTGCGCGGACGGAGCCGCGGGAATTGCTAGTATATAATATTATCATATACTTTAGCTAATAACAGCTTGTATTGACCATACAATATTACCGTAGTAATATAATTACTAAAAATACTCTAATAATATGAAAATCCATGAACTCGAATCATATTTAATCTTAATTTTAACAAAGATATTTAACAAAAGTATATTATTACTGATATTAATCATTTGATATAATACGAAAAAGTTTCATGTTAAGTGAAATAATTTTACTCTTATTACATAAGCGAAACGAACCAGACTAATGGTATCTAAAGGCGTATTAAGAAGATTTACGAACGATGTTGTTTACAGCATCCTAAGAAATACGTTCTATAATAAATAAAATAAGCTTTTAGGAAGTTTTTCACATAAACTGTAATTAAAGATGATAATAAAATTATAGTAAACATCAAATATTTGTAAAGAATATTAATTTTCTTAATAGATAATGATTAAACTCGAGAATAATTGTTTTTAGTTAGTTTTATATATAGCTATAAGACCACTGTTCCTTTTTGGATACTATTAGCATTATTAGCTTATTCTGTAAACTTCCGAAATTATATATTCCCTTTATTACCCTTCCTAGATGACCCTTATTATTGTTGAAAAGTGTTTGAATCTGTAAAAATCTGTAAAATCTGTAGAATAATTTCTGTGATTTGGTCGAACAAACATACATATTACATATACATATAAGTGGCTGGTGGACTTTAATTTTAATTATGCATAGTTTTTATTTAAAGCATACCTTACAAACAGTTATCCATACTAAAAATCTTTTATAAGCCCTTTTTATAAAGTGACTGCAAGCTGAATGAAAAGCGTGTTACATGTAGTCCCGGAGCTGAAAGCAAAAGATATTGAATATTATATAGCATATCCTTTTAATTTTTAAGCAGAACATAGTCATGACGTTAAGGTTACTCCTCTACTATAAATACTATAAAACTATAATAATAATGTATTCATATTCAATCCTTTTAACATCCCACTGTTGTTTACGTTTAGCGAGATATACATGGGAGGTCAATAAATGGGTTGGATGACCTCATTTCTAACCTTTCGACGCCTAGTTAGGTTTCCTTTTACTTGCAGGTACGTATATTGGTTATTTAATGATGTTTTTCTTCATCATATAGTAAGTGGCGGTAAAGATGACTCGAACGTGAGAATATCAGAGGTGTGAAACCCGGTACATAATATACTGAATCCTTCTAAAATAATTCAAAATCCATAAAATTGTATATGGTTTAAAATAGGGCGAATAAAGCTTGTTACAGTCAATATATCGTCACTTTACAAAAGGCGCGTCTCTTATTAATTAATATAATATATGTATATAAATAGAAATGATGGAATGTAATATAACGCGTATTTTGATTTCGTATGGGAATTATAATATAACCTGCCGAGGTAAGTACTTCTTACCTCGGTTATGCTACTCTACTGTACTGTACTTGATACGGACATCCAAAGAGAAGTTCGTATCAAGTACAATATAGTTAGAGTAGAGATACGATACGATAGATGAAACTCATCAGCTCTACTACCGTAATATCTCGATTAAAACAGCCTATTTACTTAGGATAACATTTTGTTACAAAATTTTAATCTACAGTAACCTTGAAACTCTAAATATATATTATAAAAAGCTTGAAAAACTTTATTACAACAAGATGTTTTTTTTTCGGATACATATTAAAATTCTTGCAAACTGTTTTTCTGTATAAAAGTTGAGAAAGTAAACAAATAAGCCTTGCTCTTAACTTTCTTTGAGATGTTTCTCTCTTAATGATGAAATCTAACATTTTTTCTTCTGGAGTACTCTAAGTTATTTTTACCCCTCGAATATTATATGTCCTTGACATAATTGTATGAAATACTTATTTCATTACATTGTTGTGATCAATTTTTTACTTTTATCGTAAAAATATTAATTTAATATGAAAAATTGACTTTACAATAATAGTAATATTATAGGCAGCAGATAGTAGATATAATATGTATATATTTAAAGTTATATATTATGTGTAGTGTATCAACTAACTGGTATTCGTAACACAAGCCTCGTAGCTTACAACGGAACTAGATGATACTTTAATAATCCAACATATTCATATTTTATAGCTCAATTTTAAGGTCGCTTGGGAAATAGAATGAATCTGGTTCAATTCTCGCCTGTTATAATTATGTGCGAATGATTTTTAATACTACGAATATGTAATTAAGTTTAGATCTAAAACTCGTAGAGTAATAAAACATCGTAAGGTAACCTGCATGTCTAAGAGAACTTAGTAAGTTGTCGAATGACATGTGATGTCCGCTAAACCAGACAAGGCCAGCGCGGTGGACAATGGCCTGATCCTCCTCGTATTGAGGGAGGCCCGTGTCCAGCAATGGGACGTTAAAAACGGCTGCATGCATTTTTACAAGAGTTGTAATATACTGTTTCTATTTAATATTAAAAGAAAAAATTTCTAGCACAGCCAATAGTACTCGTAATAACAATAATTCACATTAACGCGTCATCCCGCGAACGGTGAAGGTATCTCGTGATTTATTACCAGTTGGGATTGTATGAAGACACTGATAATATTTTTATGGAATCATATAATTTCAAAGTCAATTTCTGTTCAAGAAAAGATTGTGGGGCAGTTACTTTGTTACATTTTCGTAAATATGTAATGATGATAGTGAAGTAAACGTACCTAAACGTACATAATATATAAAAATCTCGTGTCACAGTGTTTGTTATCAAACTCCTCTGAAACGGCTTGACCGACTTTTATGAAATTTTCTATGTATATTTAGTAGGTCTGAGAAAAGGTCGTTGGCTATTTTTTATTCACCTGGGTGATAAGGATGACCCTCTAGAGATTTTTTATTTTTAGACCAAATTTTTGTTTTTAATTTTTAATTGATATGAATTGCTAGTGTCTTTATAAAATATTTTTTGGAAAACTTTATATGAAATAATCATGACTGATACAGTGGCCGAAACTACAGTTTTTTTAGAATTTTTGTCTATCTGTCTGTCAATCTGTCTATCTATGACGGCATCATAAGAAAACCGCTGGTTATATAAAACTCAAGTCTATAAGGTATATAAGACTGTAAAATAAGAGCATTCAACCTTCAATATACAAATAGGTCAAAAAAGGTACTATTTGCACATTTAATATGTTTAACATTCATAAAGGGTTCTATTTACTCTAAAGCGGATCAAAAATCGTTACAAATAACCTCATTTCCTCAAACATTTCCCTGTAAAATTCTATTAAACATATAAAATAATGATTTAAAAATGAGACAGAAATATAATTTATAACGGAATAGTATTTTTTTTTTATCATTGGGTGATTAAGATTGTACATTTATTAAGCCTTACATCATATTTCACAGGATTTAAACAAAAACCTGTAAAATAGGTTATTTCTAAGAACTACAAAAAAGATATACGAAGTAGCTTTTATTTCTGAGTCTTTGGCCGTGGCAATAACTCACATTAACGCATCATGTCGAGATGGCCACGAAGGTAAGTCCCGGCTTTCGATTATTTATTGCTAACTGGGATTTCGGCAATAAGTAAGACAGTACAGATTCAACATTCGGAATGTACTATTTTTAGAGCCACTGTCAAAAAAAGAAGAGATAGAGGATAATTATGTAATATAGGGGTTCCTAGATTATCTAAATTACTCAATTCCTGCGGCTCCGCTCGTTCTTCTTGTACTTATTATTAAAATATTAAAAATAGTAATAACGCACCCTTAGTATTTTTATGCCTCAGTGGTGTGGTGGCTAGAGTCCCGGGTCGGGCCAAGTTTAGTCATTGAGTCTTTCTGTTTCATAAGCCTCAGTAACAGCCCGGAGTTGGGAAGTTGGCGGTGTGTAACCCCGTGCCTCGGAGAGCACGTAAAGCGGTCGGTCCTAAGCCTTAACTCTCACTGGTCGTGTCGAGTAGTCGTCCCACCGGAATATGAGAGTGATAGGAATAGAGAGTGCACTTATGTCTGCGCGTACACTTGTGCACTATAATATCTCCCGCACCGTTGGTTAGTCTCAATGAGATTGGCCGTGGCCGTAATCGGCTGAGAGAACATCATCATTTTTATGTGTGTTTGTAACATGATTACCACTTATGTATGGTGAAGACTTATGGATAACATAGCAGATTTTGAAAAACATGTAAAATCCGCCAAAACGCACTAGGTCAGAGTGGGCTCTGGACCTATTCTTTTTGTATGGAAGGATATTCTATGCCCAGTAGCGTAAAAAAGCCTGAATACTAGCTACCAACATTATCATTTCTCAAGTACATGTAATGTAGACTTATAGGCAGTAGGCAATGTACATGTTATACTCGTATTATTAACCTTCTTAATATTTGGCATTGATAATAAATATTTATGAATTTGATTAGACAAACCAAGTTAAAGGCGTTTTCATACACAAAATTTTAAAAAATTGCAGATATAGTCAATTGCCTCACACAAAAGCCTTTATATGCCTATCAGTAGAAGCCAGTCGCTCCTATAGGTACAATAACAATTAATACTTCCATTATGCAGAAAACAATAATGGATAATATTGAAAACAGTCATACCTTTTTTATGTAAAAACCGAGATACACGAAATAAATTTAGATAACCATTTTAATAGAATTTCATAAAAATCTGTTTAGTGGCGTTCGTGATGCGTTTACAGACTAACAAATAGACAAAAATTCTAAAAACTATTGTATTGATAGAACCGACTATTAATAATAATGACTATTTTAATAATAATTTTCAAAAATATTAAGTTTAAAGATTCAACTAAGTTAGAATATTATTTTTACTACAAGTTAAAGTGTTTATAAACTACTTGTAACACAAAAACTAAGTTGTAATATAACTACAGTAAAAAGGTTATTTCTGCTACTTTACAAAAACTCGTCGCTGAAAATAAAATCGTTTACACAACCGTTTTCTTATTTAACTTTATTCATCTTGTACGGAAAGTCTTAACTCAATTTTAAGTCTACGGTACCATTAGAAGTTGGCAATCTTTAGGTGTCTAATAATATCAAGACAGCTCCTGTCGTGTTTCGGGCCTAGCAAAGCTTTTTACTAATGTTATTGTACGCTTAAATCACAAAATACTCCAGTGCCTTTGAGATTAGATTCAATTTTCTTTATTTTTTTATATTTTGAAACTTTATAAATAGATTTATTTGAAATCTATTTAAAAGTTAATATTTTTAGTTAAAGTTGATATTTTTACAAAATATGCTATTATATATAAGGGTAAATAAATATGTTGAGACATTATTATAAGAGCGCCATCTAATTCCGTGCTAAGCTAAGCTTGTGTTACAGATACCAGATAGTTGATATACTACACATATAAATAAATACATACATATCATAAATATAAACACCCATAACTGAAGTACAAACATTCGTGCTTAACAAATGAATGGCCCAAGCAGGACTCGAACCCGCGACCGCTGGCGCAGAAAGTTGGGTATCTACCGACTGAGCCAAACGTGTCTATAAACAAAGTAAGGTATTAACTATCGGTAACTTTAACTGTGTGGCAATGCATTTAGGCATGCAGTTACTATGCCTAAATGCATTACCTACCGCTAAAAAAGGTGGCCTATACAATAGTTGGCAGTTAAATAAAATCGCTGGTGGATTTGTAGGTTCAAGACTAACTTACTGAAATCGGATTTTGCTCTTTATTATATTTATTAAGCTATCAGCCCCAGTATGGAGAGGTTGAATAAATAAATAATTCATTTTTCTGAAAACCTAAATATTGATATTCTGATTTTGGGGAATATGGAATATAAACTGATTTTCGTCTATTTACATATTCAATGAAAAGTCTTTCTTTAGGACAATTTTTTTTTATTTCATTTGTACTAAGCGTCGAGTTTAGTCATGGCTAACAGATTATATGTGTTTGGTTGGACCTATCGTAAGTTTCTATTGCACTACGCTGAAAGGTTCCACTGGTGGTTTTAGAGTGTTAGAATCTCACAGTTCCTGCTGGTTGACTGACCTCATGTAGAGTTTCCACCAGCGTTAGCAAAAATAATCTCATATGTTGTGACATCACTTCGGAGTACAGGTTAGGTAACAATACATACGAGTATATACCGTATACGTGGGTCGTATAGAATTATCATACCACTGGACTGACTGAGTGAAAGTAACAAATAATGCCCTTATAGATGCTCTATAATTATACCTAATGTTAGTGAGATTGTTTCCCGTCACTGATATGGACCTGGTAAATTATTATACCTACAAAAATATTCTATAAAATTATTGTCAATGTTAAACAAATCCAAAAACACAATTCATACTTCCTACGTTAGTTGAATGAAAATAAAATACAAACGCAAAGTCTTAAACTAAAACTAATAAATAGTAAGCCTTATTCTTTATCTAGAAAAATATTTCAAAGCCAATTGTTATTTATCTCGCAATAAATTGTTCTGAATCTACGCGAAGGTGCAATAAAACTGGAAAAGAACGACAATTTCTAATCCGATTTCTTATAAATGCTCAAATGATTTCAACGACGATAAAATTCTATGGATATTGTAAAAATAAAAATATAGCATAAATAAAATGTCATAGAATATGACGTGTATTAAAGAAGTGTTCTTTAGACCTTTTAAGGTCCTGCTGATCTTCTGACGGGCCTCCCTCCAATACGAGGGGGATCAGGCCATAATCCACCACGCTGGCCTAGTATGGGTTAGGACTTCACATGTTTTTCAAGAACTTGTTAATTTTTCTTAGACAACCTGTAGGTTTCCCTCACGACGTTTCCGTTCGCCGTATGACCGAATGTAATAAAAATATTAGAGGTGTAAAACCCGGGATTTGAACTCTAGCTTTACTCGGTCAGCCAAGCGAGCGCGCTACCACTGCATATCTCAGAACATACGAGTACATACAAGTCAATATATACTGTTGGGAAAATATTTACAATATAGTTAAAAATAGAAATATTAACAAATTATTTAAACTAAGTAAAAGTAATAAAGTAAGTATTGAATCGATGGATGTTAGAAATCTTTTCAGGCAAGCATTGGTTTATCTATTGAGCCCTTCTTAACGTGCCCCACATCTGGGCACGAGCCTCCCTTCAATACTAGTGGTTCGGGTTATAATCCGGTTCGCTGGCAAAGTGCGAGTTGGCATTGGTGTACTATAATTATAATTTTCATTTATACTGACTAGCGTTAGCTTCGTTGCAAAAAACTTAAAGGTAGAATACTACGAAAAAGAGGTAGGTACGTCTCTTACATTTGTCTAACACTAATGTCCCAAGCGAGAGTATGGCAGCTTGGGCTGGCTGTCGCGTCCGTTGATCGACTATATGTTTCATAGGCTTTGATGTAACTGAAAATTATAAAATTAGTCAGGTTAAAAAAGATAGTTGCTTAATTCATATATTTATAAAATAGTGACGCCATTTCTTTATCAATTATTGTATACCGTTTGTTTTCACAAGTATATAATCGGATTAAAATAAGGCGCTCAGACGTAAGAGCAATTAAATATTTTATATTCGTTAATTGGCTTTTATCTCAACAAAAGATACAAAACAAAACCAATTAGATAAGCAAATAAAAATTTTTACAATGTTTTCATAATTTTTATGTGTTTTAATCATTCTACTTTACACTTCTAATTTGTGTTTATATTAGCCATTTTTAAAGTGATTTTTTACAAATAATAAATCTCGATAAATAATATATCTCGATGACCCTGCTACTTGCTGCGCCAGTGGATGCGTGTTCGAGTTCTAGAAAGTGAGCCAAACGTGTCGTCAACTTATGTTATATTATATAGATATATACATATAATAAAATTCTAACTTAGTCGAATCTGTACATCGAATATTATTCGGAAATTCTTATTGAAATAGTCATTATTATCGATACAGAGGCCGAATCTATAATATTTAGAATTTTTGTCTGTCTGTCTGTCTGTGACCGTATCACGAGAAAACCGCTGGGCAGATTTTGATGAATTTTGGTATGATGATAGCTGGCTATCCTGATCAGGATATAGGATACTTTTTACTGCTGGAAAATATCTTATTTTCGAGAAATCTCATATAATCGTTAAACACCGAATGGAAAACATAACATGGTATGTGAAATTTGAGAATTTCGTTTAGGGTGAACGCGGGCGGAGCCGCGGGAAATGCTAGTGTTACATAAAACATTAAAACGACTGAATTTTAAAAGCGCTTCGTTATTATTTTAATGTATTTCAATTTCCTCTGATAAGTCGTATAAACAAAAATTTTGAAGATAGGAATGAAAATTTGGTAATCTTGAAAATAAGATACTATATTTATAACTAACTGCATACATTTTGTTTTTTGAACGAAGCTGTCATTCAAACTTGCAAGAGTTCCTCCTTACTCTGGCCCTATCATAATATCCATTCTTAGCGGTTGTCGGCTAACTATATATTACCTCCCTGCTAAATTTCATCTCTATAAGTCAAGCGGTATCCGAGATTTCGTGATAAGTGAGTGAGTGACCTTTCACTTTTTAATATTTAGATAAATATTTCTTTTAAATAATTAATAAAATAATAATTGATATCGATACAGGGGCAAGCTCTATAGTATTTAGAATTTTTGCCTGTCTCTTTGTCTGTTACCATATCGTTTTTGAGTTTTAGCGAGACTAGCGAGCATTAATTGATTTTTTATATACATCCTAGTATATAGATTCTTTAACCGACTTCAAAAAAAGGAGGAGGTGCTCAATTCGTCGGGGACTTTTTTTTTTTCTATGTATGTTCCCCGATTACTCGACGATGGCTGGACTGATTTGGAAAATTCTTTTTTTGTTTGAAAGGGTATAGTTTCTAGTTGGTCCCATAGTCACCAAGTCACGATCTGATGATGGGATCCCAGGGAAATCGAAGACAACTCTCAAATTTTATAGGCACTTATTACGTTTTTCATATATTTTCTAAAGCTGTTCAAGTATTTGCGTCTGATAATCATCATCTCCTGTGGTTGAGCTAATGATGGAAGGTACAACTCCTCAACGGTTAGGAGTTAAAAGAAAATTCTTTCAAAATTATACGTAATTATAGACCGATAGGTAAATTCTTTCAGACTCTTATTAACCGACTTCAAAAAAGGAGGAGGTTCTCAATTCGTTGGGGACTTTTTTTATGTATGTTCCCCATTACTCGAAGATGGCTGGACTGATTTGGAAAATTCTTTTTTTTACATAAACAAAATAAGTATCTACGTTCCGCTAAAAATTTGAAAATAAATTATTTTTAACAAAAAACAAAAACCGACTTCAAAACTAAACAAATCTAAACTAAAAAGTGGAAAATAATACTTTTAAGAACTTCGTTAATTCTGAAGTCGGTGCCAGCCAAAGCAAAATAACCTTAAATAGACACGCATTCGATTAATCTATAAATTTGTAAACATAATCAAAATACCGTTCGAAAGTCCATTGCAAAGGCAAGATAAATCTATCCGTCCTGGCTGGCACCGACTTTAGAATTAACGAAGTTCTGAAAAGTATTATTTTCCACTTTTTAGTTTAGATTTGTTTAGTTTTTTATATAACATACTATTTCTCATTATGTAGCAAGACATTTTGTCGTAGATATATATAGGTACCTAGTATAAAATTCAATTTGTCATATTTGCTAAATATTAGACTGAAATATCGTATAGGTCGTATCAACTACGAAGATAGTTCACGACCTGATTTAAAGTCTCGTAAAACGTGACCTTTCGACACTTGTTGTAGAGCAACTTTATAGAAAACGCTTTTTCATATATTGCTTTGACCGCTATTTATTTGCTTTGAAGTT
Organism: Boloria euphrosyne; assembly: GCA_951802675.2. Lineage (NCBI taxonomy): Eukaryota > Metazoa > Arthropoda > Insecta > Lepidoptera > Nymphalidae > Boloria > Boloria euphrosyne. The sequence continues at coordinate 2,671,364 of OX637879.1, read as the reverse complement.
ATGTACGTATTATTATCCCATCTATTTTGATGAGAATTACGCTAAATATAGATGCGAAGTATAAGATTACAGATTTGTCCATACTATCATTTCAGTAAAGTGGTAGTTTAATGTAAATGCTTGTTTTACCGTGAAGGAAAATATCGTGAAAAATACCTGCAAGTCTGAGAGAATCTAGTAAGTTTTCGAAAGACACGTGAAGTAGTGCCAAGTATTAGGCCAGCGTGGTAGACTATGACCTGAACCCATTCATACTCATTACTCCCATTCGTACTTAAAAAGGGCTGAATACATTTAGTAAAGTCAATATATTATATTATGTATAAAGGTTATTATATTATAAATTATTATTTTAGAATTCATTCAATTAACCTCAATTTCATTTCCAATGTAATAATTTTTATAAAAACGCCCAAAGAGTAAAAAATATAACGGATTTTTTTAAACAAGACAAGATTTTTCGCAACCACAATCCGAGGCAAAATTAAACCGTTGATTTTATTTAATCAGTTGAATCGAGTTATAATTTTATTACGACAGCAAAATAATATTAATATTCAATCACACTTAATTCGCCTTGCCGCAGTAAAGGAATTATTGGGGTTACTCCACACTAATTACAAGGCAAAATAAAGGCCGCACTGACTTATATAAGTTGTACTGCATAATTCATTTTCTTTGTTAGGTAGGTGTTGTATTTTACTAATTACATTTAATACTATCGAGATTTAGTATTTACTTACTATTATCTCGCTGTTTTTATTTCTTCTTTAACGTATATTTGTATATTTATATTTATATTAAGTTAATTGAAATCAAAAACCATAGAAAAAATATTTTTTTCGTATTTTGTTTTCATTGGAAATAAATTACTTAGGTACTGAAAAATAAAAAAACGGTGAAAACTAATCGTTGGTTTAGCGACGATTGGTAAAAGTTGGCCCGACGCAGGACTCGAACCTAGGTTTTCTGGGTCTACGACGTGCATGTTAGCAACTAGACCAGCACGCCACTTGTCTGTTAATACACTAATTCTAAGAACAAGTATTTTCGTATTTCATAAGTAGAATTATACACAATAAAATAAATCACAAATAAATCTTATTTAATTGGATTTTATATCTGTTATGTTCTTAAGAAAATTTAATTTCTAAACCATTTCGTATCGTTTTTAAAAGAAATATTGTCTCAAAGCTGAATCAGGCGAAAATAATCTACAAATTTCGTGGAAAGCCCAATTATGTTGAGTTGGCTTTTTCTAACGAGACAAAATACAAGTAACGAGCAGCAAAATGGATGAGAATCTGCTTCGCTGAGACTTTCTGGCGAGCTACGAAAGAATGTTTCAAGAAAAACGTAAAGCGAACTGCAAAAAAAAATACATTGTGTTTATTTATCATTTAAATATTAAGGCGTAAATTAAGTTGTCTTTATAGATTTTGAACCCAATTTAACTCGTGGAATATACCTACCTAATATAATATTATATAAATACTAGCAATACCCGCGGCTTCACCCGCGTTCTAAAGACGTAAATGCAAGTGTGGTTTTATTTCTAACCTTCTTTCGTATTTTTCTCACAGATGAGTTATTTTCCCGCAGTAAAAAGTATCCTATATATTGACCCGAGTAACCAGCTAACATCACCTTTCATGCAAATCGGTCCAGTAGTTTTCTCGTGATGCGGTCACAGACAGACAGACAAAATTCTAAAAATAATAGATTAGGCCTCTCTATCGATAATAATGTCTATTTCAATTAGATTTTCCAAATATATTCAATGTACAGATTCGACTACGTTAGAATTTTATTATATGTATAGATATAAGAAAAGTAGTATTCAATATAGTATGTAGTAAAGATATATTATATTAGATTCGCAAGTAACTTAACTTGTATAATTAATTAAATTAGAATTATATATATATATATATATATATATATATATATATATATATATATATATATATATATATATATATATATATATATATATATATATATATATATATATATATATATAATTCTAATTTAATTAATTATACAAATTATTCTAATTATTTTGTTTATCATCAAATCAATTGAGCATTTTTTTTATTATTGTTTGTAATGATAAACTAAAGATTCGCAGACCCGAATTAGACGACATTTTACGTTTAACACTCGAGTAAGAACATAGAATGATTTTAAGTCCCGGTTATTATCGATTTTTTGGTAAAAAGAGGGATGAATGTTTGTTTTTTTTAAGAAATCAGTATTGATTTTAAGGGATACTAACATGAAGCTTTTAGCCTGTAGTTTCGACAAGGGATGTTTAAGCGAGGGTGAATTGGTAGTTCTATTCATATAATGTTTTCTTAATTTTTTTAATAATTATTATTTTAGAATTAAGACCAATCGCCATACACTTTAAATAAAACGGATTTGTTCGCTTTTTATTATTAATAATACGTATAGTAACAACATTTTTTTTCGTTTCGTAGCAGTAATAGTAACTTTTAGTAACTTTAGTTTTGACTGTGGGATAAAATATTAACTCCAAAAAAGGTTCCTATAAAGACGGAATATAAAAAGGAATAAAATATGAGAACTAAGCTTTTTTGTTTTATACATTATCCCTAAAGCCCACTTTGGTCGTGTTAAATATAAATCTTACCACTATTATATACACTAAAGTTTACGAGAATGTGTTGAAGTACGAGTATGTTTCTCTATCACGCAAAAACTACTGAATTGATATTCCAAATTTATTTAATATACTGATTCGAATTAGACTCAGATTTCTTTAATATACCTACAGATATATAGACATATTATACATACTCGTATATGTATAAAATCTGATATATACTATAAAAATCTCGTGTCACAGTGTTTGTTATTGAACTCCTCCGAAACGGTTTGACCGATTTTTATGAAATTATTGTGTATATTTGGTAAGTCTGAGAATAGGTCGTAGACTATTTTTTATCCCCCTAGGTGATAAGAGTAGCCCTCTCCAGATATTTTTATTTTTTTATTTTTAGACCAAATTTTTTTTTTACTTTTTTAGGATTTAGCATCAAAAAATACTCATAGTGATTAAAAGGCGAGTGGAACCGCGGGAATTGCTATAAAATATATAGTTTAAGGTACCGTAGTTTACATTCTAAATATTACACTAGTCTAACATTTACCTCCTCTTATCTCTCAGTAAATCCCGTCCATCAACCCTGCCCTGTAAGCTCGTTGCGCTCTGACATCGTCACTCTATATATAATCCACGGTAATGCCTTTAACGTCTTGAGTGTTCTCTAAGATAATATTTGGCCTATCTTAGCTGACGTTTATTTTTTACATGAGTTAGTTTTAGCTTTGATTCATAGTTATAGTTTTTTTTTTATTTATTTATATTAATATATAAAATATTTTATCTATCGGGCCGCTCGTTTCTTTATTTGAATTGCATCGAAATTGGTCTAGCCGTTTAGTGAAACGGCTAGACAAATTTCGATATAATTCTGTTTTACACGGTTTATACGGAATAGATAGACTAAAATTTATTATTACCTTGAGAAATTATTCTCTTTAAAAAAGTTCTTCCCCCAACCTTAAAGGACGATTTTAGATAAAAAAATTCTACTATGCTCTTAGCAGCATCTTAAAATATCATCATGCCAAATTTTATCTAAATCGGATTTTATATATATACATGTATACATAATTTTTAGTTTATCTGTTAGAAAAATATAAAAACACATTTTCTTATCTTTAAAGTAGTTCGTTATTTAAATTAGTCTTAAAAGATATATTTCATTTTCATTAAAATCAGCAAGGTACGTATAATTTCAATTATTAAATTATAACAAATCTAGAAGACTTTTGTAATAATATTAGTATTTGATAATAGAATTGGCATTACATTTTGTAGACTGTTTTAAGAGTTTTCGACCAAGTAGAGTTAGTATAGCCAATTATTTCTCACTAATTGGCTTCAGTTCGAAATGAAACGTCGAAATAAGGAGAAAATAACATTATTAGTGTCTGAAAATATAAATAAATTACACAATTTGTGGTGAATTTTAGATACGAATTTCGTTTGATACGCTTATAATTATTATTTTTGTTAATTAAGTGGATTGCTTTATTAATTGCGTCCGTATTAGTTTTTTGATTGTGCTGCATTCATTTAACTACGTTTTTATAAATATATTTTGGCGGTTTGTTTCGACAAGTTCTTTAACCATTCATTTGATTGCGTATAGCTTTGGTGAGTTGTGCCCCTTAAGTGTTCTAAAGTTTCCAAGCTTTTCGAACGAAAGCTCATTTCGAACAACTTTGCTATGATTAATTCAGCGCGTGATATTTTTGACAGTGTTTAAAACAGTAAGTAATATGAGTTAACATACTTAAAAAGTGTAATTATTATATGCTTTCAGTTACTTTTTAATGACTCATTGCTGGGCATAGACCTTCCTCCAGCACGAAGTTCACCAAACTGTTTAAACAATGTGTTCTAAAACTTACAAGTTTCTCTCAAGGTTAGAAATGATCCGGATTTGAACCCGCATACAAGCGCGCAAGTTACCGCTGGGCTACCACTGCCTATACAGGGTTCCCAACTATTCAGTGATTTCTTTCAGGTGCGGTCACAGACGGTTAAACTGAAAAAATACATTAGCCAGCTTTATTAGCAAGCAACTAGGAAGAGGTTCGTGCGTACAACTTTTCACCCTGTAGATAAATAAGTGAAGAAAAAAATACCCTTCGTATCTTGGACTATTATAAAAGGTCACGTCAAAAAATAAACGTGAATGTCAACGCAGATAAGGAAGGTATTATCTTGAGAAAACTGAAGGCGTTGGAGCATTAACATGGATTATGCGTGGAGCAATGTCAGAATCAGACCGCTGGACTTAAATCGACAAGATTTACTAAAAGATTGTAACTTAAGTACTGGTAAATTATTGTTATAAATAAAATATTAAATATATACATGTATATAAAAAGCATTTTTGCGGTTTTACTCTGATTTTTGGTTACATATTTGTGGGTAGAATTTGTCTGAAAGATCTTTGACTTAGGTAGACGTCAAAAACTTTATTTTCTCCCATAACTAGGAATTTACCCTGTATTACGCCATGTACCTACAGCTCCTTGCTCTCTACCTCTAAAAGGCTAAATCATATAAAAAAACTATATATTTTCATTTAACGCATAGAGATGGAGATTTTTTATAAAAAACAAACTAATTTTTGTTACCTTTGACCATTAATAATCTCAAATGACTGCACGAGATAATACGATACTCTTGACACATCATATTATAGAAGGCCCAGACAACATTTTACAGAATACAATTTTTCACCTCCCATTTCGAGTTGAAACCTCTTACGTGATAGGACTATAAAGTGGCAGAGTATCCAAGTGTTCGCTATTTTAATAAACAGTAAAAAAAATTGAAAAAAAATACAAAGTTTAATCCTTTAAAAACATTCAAAATCCTATTAATATTAGTAAAGCTAAAAATAATATCGCTAATTAAAAAGGGTATTTGTAAGCCACTTCAATCTTTTTGTTAAATTCCTAAATTCCTTACTTATATTTCAGGTCCATGCCGCAATCTTTTGTAATTCTACCAAAGCTCTTCAAATCTAAGTTGTATTCGTTTATTACTTGTATTTGTCTCTGGAACAGCCAACTTCATATAATTGGGCTTTCCAGAGAGGATTATTTTGCTTGTGTCAGCGATGAGATTTAATATAACAGAAATAGAATTGTGTACACAAATGTTGTTGGTATTTTATACAATATTATTATATATTGTAATATAGCAGGTTCTAATCCCGGGTTTGGTACCTTCAATAGAAGTATATGTGATTAATTAATAATAGGATTACCACTTGTCTTACGGTGAAGGAAAAGATCTTGAGTAAATCTGCATGCGGAGCACAATCTAGTATGTTTTGGAAGATACGTGAAGTACTTACCTTACCATAGAAATGAATATCTTAAAAATAATTACTAGTTTATTTCATTGAAAAGTTAAACTTATATTGTAAGTTTAAGCATGCAGTGATATTGACATTAAGGAATAACTCCTATAAGACTTTATTCTCTGTGGCAACCTATTATTATACTATGTTCTTTTAAACTTATATAAATTTTGAATCGAGTAGACGGATTTATACTCGTTAAATTATAAATATTTATATAAACAGCTTATATTTCCGTTAAAATCATTTCAATACGAAAATACAATAATTTTTCACTGCAATGAAATTATACCACGAATCTGATATAATAAAATAATATTGGTCTGCATTTGCTCCGCTGAGTTGCGATTCAGAAACCTCTTAATTGAAAAAGCCCTTTGTGTGTTTTTATACTTCGGCTATTTTTATGAAAATTAATAGAAACCCAATTAAAACAGACGGTATTTTTTGATTTGTTTTTTTTTGCATTTCATAGAATATATTCAAAATACAGTATTTCGACTATAATAGTAGAATTTTATCTAGAATTTAAAAAGCTTATTTCACAGAATATCATCATTTAAAATTTTCAGTATTCAAATAATTTGAATACTTTTCGAAACAAGAGCTTTTCGAAAAAAGGCTGTTGCTGCGCTACCAATTTGCACAAATTAGTTTAAATATTGAGTAGGTACAAGAATCGAACCTTTAGTCTCCGGCTAACAGCTAGTAGTAAGATGCTACTTTGTCAAATTTATAATAAAAGTCTGTCGGTCTGAACGTAATAAACCATATAAAAATGACATTATGAATTTTCATACGGCGATGGAGTGTTTCACGAAAGAAAGGCTTAGAATTAAAATTATTTAAAGTCTAAATTGGCTGAAATATGACGGTGGCGATTTCATATTAAAATATAGCAACGCTATATACGCCTGCTGATGGACGCTACCAAGCGAATCGAGTTTAAGTAACCAGTTAAATTAAAAATAAATAAATAAATATGTTGGGACATTATTACAACAGCGCAATCTAGTTCCGTGGTAAGCTACGTTACGTGCTTGTGCTACGGATACCAGATAGTTGATAATATACTACACATGTAAGTTATAATTCATACATATTATAAATATTAGCACCCATGTCTTGAGTACAAACATTCGTGCTCAACATATGAATGCCCCCAGCGGGACTCGAACCCGCGACCGCTAGCGCAAAAATAGGGTCACTACCAACTGAGCCAAACGTGTCGTCAAAAATTAAAAAGGCTGTATTTTCATACTTAACGTAAAAATTAAGCAGCTTACAAACGTCTCTCTAATTAAAAATTACATTATAATTCATATGGAGGCCGCGTTTAAATTATATAAAATATAAAGTTAACCTATGACCCATATTTTTACCCTTTTTATAATTTCTACTTTTGCGAACATATTATGCTTAAAACGGAAAGTATTCATTATATTTCCCTCATTCATACATAATACTAGCTACCAACTATGTTACGTGTAAAATGTAAACATACAAACATACCTTTATTTATATTACACACATTATTCACTGACAAATATTATGAACAAAAATTAAATTCAATATAAACAGTGCATATCATCGAGCTAGAAATGACATTAAATATGTACAGCTTGATTTAAGATTTTTTGAGAATATCGAAATACACATAGTTGGGATAGTTTTGTGCGAACCACAAAATAAAAGTGTTAATGTAAAATAAAATAGTTTTTAATTTGTTAAGCTCGCCATTTTGTAAATCTGTCAGTCAAAATTATAAAAATTGTTATAAAAATAAAGAATATTTAAATTAATATAAAAAATAATGATAGGACAAAGGGTGGGGATTGATCTGCGAGGAATTGAGATGCGTTGAAAAGATAATATAACAAATTGTTTAAATAAGAGTTTCATGGACGAATTGTAACATATTCTAGTTAATATTATGTGTGTTATTGAAAGGAGTTTCATGGACGAAGTATAACCTAATATAATGTTACTGAAAGCTAAAGCTGGTTTTACTGAGGTCTCCTACAATATGAAATTTCATCCACATCCGTCCAGCCGTTCGAGGTTTAAGAGTTAACAAACATACACACATATAAACTTTCTCATTTATAAAATTAGTTATGTCAAAGATATACATTGTAATAACTTGAAGGAATCCCTGATATAAATATTTCATTTTATTTCCTTTTCCACTAAAACGCATTCTTCTCATTATTTCTTTTTTTCTTTCATATTTTCTTCTGTAACATTTTAACACTTTCCAAAATTCAAAATATTTTATTCACCATGAAATTATTTAAATTTTTTACTGAACGTCACTAGTTTACTACCAGTTCGGAAGGAAGAAACCGCTGACCTGAGAAGAACTGGCGAAAGAAGTTGGCAAAGTCTAACTTTTCATAGTATTGGCAGTTTTATTGTACTTACGTCAATAGAGTAGGTATTTTAACTTTGTACATAAGGTATGGGATTAATGTTCTTTGGATAGACAAAAACTAAGATTAATCCAACATATTTTAACTAGTGAACAGCGTGCATTAACTATTGTCGATAATATAAAACTCACACAAAACCGTGAAGAAAATCTAGTATAAAATAAAACTAATGCAATTTGGAAAACTCCTTTAAACTTCAAGGTAATAAATGAAAATGGGACTTTATCCAACTTATGTAAGGTGAAATTAAAAAGAGTTGGATCCGTCACATCGTAAAGGGTCTAATCGTCAAAGTTCCGAAGTACCGATTTCTGCGAGTCACTCCTAAAATGGATAACTTAAGATACGCTCATTTACACGTTTCGATTATTTGGTTATAATATAAAATCGGAGGGCAAATATTTATATATCCTGCTATTAAAATACATATATAATTGATAATATGTATAGATTATTATCTAACATAACGTTGCAAGACGTAGTAATTGACAAATAAATAAAATTGAACACCATAAATATCTTATATCATCAGCCCTTTTTTAACGTCCCATTGCTGGGCACGGGTCTCCCTCAGTACGAGCGGGATCAGACCATAGTCCACCGCGCTGGTCTAGTACGTGTTGGCGGACTTCACATATCTTTCGAAAACTTGCTAGATTTTCTCAGACATGCAGGTTTCCTCACGATGTTTTCCTTCACCGTAAGACAAGTGGTACCTAATCATGATAGAAATTATTCGCACATGTAAATTTCAGAGGTGCGAGATTTGAACCGGACCGAATTTGAACCCGCATCACTCGGTTATCCAAGCGAGCGCGTTACCACTGGGCTGGCACATGAAATAACGAGATAAAAAGCATAAGCTTATATTGCACTATCGCTGTTCGGCCAATGTACAATACATAATATATCAATTTGTACTAGACATTTTCTGTTGATTTTTTCTAATAATTTTGTAAAAAACAAACCAACAAATCTTATATTACTTGTAAACTACATGCAATTAATCGCAAGAAATTACAAACTACAGTACATTTTAGAACTAAATCAGTCACCAAAAACTTAAAAGGCAGTGCCAACACCTACCAACCGTTCTGATAAATTCCAAATAAATAATGTTAGGCGCTCAAATATCCCTAGATGAGTAAATATTAGTTTAGGATTTTTATATAAACTTTCCTTTGGTTTGTTTTGCTATATGAATTATTTATTTGCCTCAAATATTCTTGACCTTATAGAGGACGAATTTTGAAAACTATTACTACTAACTACTGTTACTAACTATTATTAAATAACGAGCTAAGCTTAGTGATTTTTACTGATAATCAATATCGTGAGATCTTAATATATCTACGTTGAAGAATTTTGTTACTAACGAGCGATTTCGCTAAAAATAAATAAATTTTCTAAAATAAAAGTAGCCTAAGTTATTTCTTTTAACATGAGCTATCTGCGAGTGAAAGTCTCGTCAAAATCGGTTCAGCCGTTTCAGAGATTAGCCGTAACAAACAGACAGACCGACATACAGACAAAAATTTTGAAAATTATTTTTTTGATGTTAGTAACGTTTATACTTTCATATGCATTTAGTGAAAAGAGATTATCACTTGCTTAAACTCATCTAGACAACTCATGGTTCAGCTACTGGAATTCATCAAAATCTTTTAAGGGAAAGCATTATGCTTCTCTCCAGGCGGAGATTCCTAAGCGTCCTTGGTTTTTTCATCAGAAACATACTGAACGGTGGGTTATTACTTCTATTAGTCGCCTTCGCTTTGGACACGCAAGTACTCCTGTTCATCTGGCTAAGATCAGGGTAAGGGACCACTCATTATGCGAGTGTGGTCTGGATGAAGGCTCAGCTTCCCACATCCTCTTCAATTGCCCCAAACTCCTTCGTCCCCTTTATGATGCTCTTCCTTTCAAGGTCCCCCGTCCCCTTAATGTTCAATGTTTGTTGATGTTTGTGTTTAGTCCCCTTTGTACATTTTTATGTAAATATGTTAAATATAATAAAATTAAGCTTTGATAGTAGTAAGTAGTGAAGTAGTTGTAGTAGTTCTCTAACATGTTTGTGTTTTTTTTTTTTGTATAAATTAATTAACCCTTGTGCCGTTTATATGTTTTTAGGTGGAGGTAATATTGTAAAAATAAAATCCTACTTTTTAATACTGTGAATCTAGTCTTTTTGTGGAATATCTTAAAATTTCACTGGCCAATCTCGAACGTGACTCCTCCATTCAACGTGACATTGGCGAAATAATTTGTGCTCAACTGGCACGCATTGAAGCCAACAAACCAAAGAATCGAATTAGTGAAAAGAGACACTTTAAAGTTATTTATATGTATAGTATATTGTATAATATGTATTGTAAGTATTAATTATTATTGGCACACATAGCATTGTTTACATTTCTTTCTCATTTCTTTAAATAATTATAAAAGATGAAATCCGATGAATAATCTTCCTACTAACACTTGTTGAAAACTTATAACAAAACAAAATTAAATTAATTAATAACAGTATTATTAACTAATAACCTAATTACTGTCTGAAGACAGTCGCATTATATTGTGAGTTGTGTAAATTCCTTGTAAATAGTTATATACATGTATTAGTGTCATACGTAAATCCAATCAAATGAAATCAAAATATTCTTTATTATAATAAACTTTTACAAGTTCTTTTGAATCTTACAATCTTTGAATCTTAAATGTCAGTCTGTAAGTCGGCGAGTAAACTACCAATGACTCGGAATGCTGATCTGCTGAGAAGGCCAGCGAGAAACTCGAAAATTGCTTTTTTCAAAAAATATTTGATAACAATATTCATTGCATGACAAAATTTATTTATTTATTCTACTTGAGACACAAAAAGGCATTAATCTTACACATTTACATCTTCTAAGTATTCCTGATGGTGAAATAAGCCTTATTCATAAAGTATTTTTAATTGTAGACTTCATAGAATGAATACTTGTAATATACAGTAGTATTGTATTTAAGATACCGTACAGTACAGGTACGGTAAATATCTAAGGATTTAAAATAGAATAAAAAGTAGAAAAAAGGTTTCAAAAACAGAAAATAGCAATCATAATTACACAAGTATATAATATTATAATCACAAAATCGTTATCGTATCGTCGCGTCGAAAGCTAAATGGCCTTAGCTTTTATAAAGCAACAATAAGCCAGAGCTGGATTAGGTCGTATTGTACTGCAACACTTAATACTCGCTTAGGATCTCCCTAATGGTACCGGCGTGATTTTACAAAAACGGCTGTCAACCTTCAATGCGGAATATTAATGACACCTTACTTAATAGGTTTTAAAGCTGAAAAATTATCTGACTGATAGAATAGAAGACATTTTTCTCAAGAATAAAATTATCTATTATAATATACTAGCGATTTAACTTGACTTCACGCGGGAACATACCTGAGTGAAGTCAGGCCTTAGATGGCAAATAGTAGCCTATGTTTTACTCTAGCCTCGAAGGCGGAGTTTATTTCTGTGCTGAATTTCATCCAAATTCGTCCATGTGTTTCGGGGAGCAAGACTAACATAATAAACGTGTAGAAGACAATTTTCTTGTCTTATAAAATTCTAAATAAGTCGAATGTGTACATTGATTTTTGGAAATTCTTATTGAAATTGCCATTTTTATCGATACAGATGCTGAATCCATAGATCATAATACTTGTATCATAATACTTGTACGCAATATGATGTAAGAAAAGTTATTCTTTTAAATAAGTAAAATGTAATCGAGAATAATCCGTAAAAAGCTCAAATTTTGTCTGAAAATATTGCATAAAAGTTTTATAATACTCTAGAGCTTTTCACTTGCTAATAAAACTACACAACAATTCTCAGTATTACAATATGAGACAAAATGTACCAACATTATTATTTTAGTGTCAGCAAATATAAGCTTGAAAAGTAAATTATTTGCATTTGAAACAGCGAGTATAAAACCGAGGCATTTAGGTTTATTACAAGAATACCACATGGTCCCGTTTTCACATGAATGCTTAAAGCTACTTCCATTTTGATTTAATTTAGTAATGTTGTTTTATCTGACTCGTGTATTATTGGAGAAAGCTGGTTTTGTTATATATATATATATATATATATATATATATATATATATATATATATATATATATATATATATAGCCCAATATATATATATATATATATATATATATTGGGCTATACATATAGTAAAATCATGAGTAGAATTTGTACATTAAATATTTTTGGCATTTTTATGCCATTATATTTTGTATTACGAGAAAACCAATGCACATAGGATAATCGATACTGCAGGTGATACTTTATTACAACCCTTAGAAATCAATACGAAGCGTTAAAACGTACGAGTAATAATGAAAATAAATCCATTGTCACTTTTTGTCATTTCATAATATGCATTCTCTAATTGGATTAAGTCAACCAGCTCAGCTTTTCTAACTGTCATGGGAGATTAATGCAAAGAGATGAGTTTTAGAAATGACGGCTTAATATGCTGTTTGAGGCACATGGGATGCAACACTTTCAACTTCCTTACACCGGAATGTTAGTGAGAATATTTAAACTTTAACCAACGAGGTATTAAAATATACAAATTATTATATTTGTATACTAAAAGTATGTAAAAAGATGGTTCTAGTTTTGGTGTACGGTGAGAGAATATTACTTCGATCTGTGAATAATTGAAGCTTAATCAGTGGACGGTCTAACTAGTTAAGGTGTTAGTATAAGTTTATAATAATAAAAATTGCCTCAGGACTGAAATCTAGGACTTCACGACAACCCACCTATTACTTTATTACAATTTTACCTTCTACATTGAAAATTAGTATTAAATTTAGTAATAATAATGTTCTCCGACCGATATCGGCCATGACGGCCAATATCATTAAGACTAGCCAACTATATTGAGATAGGATGATATATATATATGATATTATAGTGCACGAGTGTATGCACAGACACAAGTGCACTCTCTGTTCCTCAGATCAGAGTAATCTCTGATACTCCGGTGGGGCGACTGCTCGACACGACCAGTGAGAGCTAAGGCGCAGGACCGACGGCTTTACCTGCACTCCGATGCACGGGGGAGACACGGCGCCAACTTCCCAACTCCAGGCTGTTATTGAGGCTTGCTAAACAGAAATACCCAATAACCAAACTTGGCCCGAACCGGGACTCGAACCCAGGACCTCTTGATTGATGGCTGTACATGCTAGCCACTACACAACTGGACATTTAGTATTGGTAATATAAAAGTATAACAAAATTATAAGTTACCTAACTAAACTACACTCAGAGGCACAATTAACCGCCCACCAGGCTAAATCGACGTAACTTTGTTTACAATAACTAAACGCTTATGAAGTTGAATTACCATTTGTTAAGTGGGAAGCTTATGATAAATTAAGACAATGTATGCCCTTATATATTTGATACCGCATCATGCTGTTTGTAGATGTGGTCTGTATAATGTACGTATGCGACTGTTATTTCATCTCACTAATAATGTACCTAATATTCATTAGGTTGGCTTTCACTAAATTCAAAGCTAATAAGATCAATTGTATCTGAATAGTTAGTGAGTAATCGCACTACTAATACGTGTATGTTTATGTAATGTGAATATTTATTTGTGTACATTTATGAATCCTTCTCGCTAAAACAGTTGGACTGATTTTGATAAACTTTTCTATACATTTAAGAAATAGATAAACCATTATCAAATGAAGGTCAAATAATGTAATATATTCATTATAATTTAAATTTGAATGAAACGACGACAGGATGTTTGCATTAATAAAATATTAACTAAGCAGAAAATATTCCTCGGTACAAAGAGACAAGATTTGTTCTAAGCACGTACACTTTAAGCAATGGTTGGTTCACCAAAAGAAAAGTCCTTATATCTCGGTGAACCCATAAAAAAATGGGTTGTAACCTTTATGCGCGGTTGAAGTAAAACTTCTTTGTCAAATATCGCTATTAAATTAAAACAAATCAATAATGAAATACAGCATATTAGGAATATTACAATCACATATTTAAAGAATAAAGAATATAATATTATAACTCCATTGTTCCGAGTATTATATACTTGTCAGACAATAACAAGGGTTACCCCATGGTAGCAACGTAGGAATGAATTCTATCTCATTCTCTCGCCGGCTGAATCCTATACATTTACGTGTTTGCGTCTCTATGGACTCGCTTTTTCGTTTCATCGAATTTGAAATCACAACGATTCTAAAGAAGTTTCACTTCAAAAAATGCAAATGCAAAAAATATCACATACTTATATTACAAACAAAATTACACAACTTTGCTTGATAATTGTTGTTTTAGAACACTGTTGCAACGGATCATACTAATAACGATTACGGTTTTGAGATATACATTAAACAAGTCATTTTTTATCTTTATAATATATAATAGTAGTTGAAATATTAGGATACGGCAAACATTCCAGCTCAGACTAAATGCTATAGAGCTTTTTTAGAACATAAAACGAGAGCTATTCAATCCATTTTCATACACTAACTATGAACACCACACTAACAAGATAGCTAAAGCATATAAATAATTAGATTTTCAATTATCTACAATCATACAGATATGTCAAATTCTGTGATCCTAAGCAAACAATTTAGTAGATTCGAGAGTGCTTACTGAGTTGGCTGAGCGCGTATAACGAATGAACCCCTAAATGCGGGGCGATCGGACCGCCGTAATGGGTAAACGCATTAGGGTTCAAATGTTTCCATTGTAATTGAAGCTTATTCGAAAATGAACTGAAATTACATAGATTATATCTAGACAGTTATATATGAGCGGTTAAATAGAGATAGGAAGTGTGGAGTGGTTTAGAATCCGGTAAGTAAAAAAATGCAAGTCCCCAGGTTCGATACACATAATAAAATATATATGAAGAAAATATCAGCTTTATGTATTCTTTTATTATGTACAAGATTTAAAATCTTTCACATTTCGATAGTTACATACTAAATCCAAAAATCAGCTTTACGTCCGGCTGAATTGCTGGACGAAAAATATCTACCCCACCATGTCAAGTTGAATATAAATGAGGGAAGGTGTACTGAGTACTAGTGACACCACAATATCAAACTAGAAAAGTACCGGGAAGGGGTTTTCTTCAAAATACTTTAAGTCTTAAAAATTAAGGACAAAATTATTGTAAATAACATAATTCAGTGATGCAATTTCGTCGGACGGGCGTCTTTATAATGAAACAATCTTAAAATTTCACAAGTTACCAAGTAATATATCTTAGCTCAGTCACCGTCAGCACGGCATGTCTTGGCACGTTGCTGTGAAGTCAAATCTTGCCGTTGTATGCAGAAGTTCTTGACATATGCTTTAACTTCCTACTATTATTACATGAATTATAAAAATAAGGATTTTTCTTGTAATGCAAATAATTTTTAATCTAATAGATAATAATTAATAAGTGCATCGGGAGGTATATATAAATAAAATTGAAAAAATAAACAGCTATTCACTAAATGCATATTATGAAAGATAGAAAAATAAAAAACGGTTTATATACTGTACTTACATCAAAATTCAATTTTAAAATTGTCTGTCTGTTTGTTTGTTCTGGCTAATCTCAGAAACAGCTGGACCGATTTTGACTAGACTATCACTCGCAGATAGCTAATGTTATAAAAAGTAACTAAGCTACTTTTATTTATAAAAACCGTTTATTTTTTTTTTAATTACGTTTGCTAGTGAATAATAAATATTGTGTGAAATCAAATCACTTTTTTTAAATACACAATGAAGGTAAAATTTACAATAAGTATTTTTGGGTGGTGTATAAATTTATTGTTTCAAATTAGTTAAATTACAAAAATAAATGTGTTTTAAATTAAACAGTTCCCAAGGGCTATAATAATAACGGTTATGTTTAAAAGGTAGTATACCTCTATTCTCCAATATACAAATTACTGTAACAATCAATGAACGCTACATCATATTCATAAAACATCGGAAATAACCAAGTATTTATATTTGCATATGTATAAAAACTTGTACGTAAAGTTAAAAGTATGATATGGTAATAACGCTCTCTGAGCTTTCGTTTCAAACTATAGTTTCAGTTTCAATGACTGTTAAATATTTAAAATTTCAAAGCTTTGTGAGAAGTATTTTTGAAATACTCCAAAACGTTAAATACTGATATAATAATTTATTGTTTTGTTTAACTTATTTTCTATTAAATTGTATAAAAGCTTTTTCAGTATGATTTTCCTGAAATTGTAAATAAATAAGTTCCTAACCCAGATTCGTTTGGGGAAGCCATTTGAAATGTCTCATTTCCGCTTTGAAATTAGATTTACTTTTCCGACAAATAAAACGTTAATATTCGTTAAGCACCTTAATGAGTTTTAATCATTTTGTTTGAAATACATTTTCGAAAATTTATTTATATTTATAGTAATTAACAATTTTTAAATATAGTTTTTAAATAATAATAAAACTAAATATACTTTAAATCCGTATATATAATATTTGTCTATAAATCAGTACAAATAAATCATATTGAAGTGTCCGTCCATCATAATAAGTGTTTTACTAAATACATATGGGATTATATACGAGTATTATGGCACTTGTAAAAAAAAAACCATTTTTTAATTTTTGACGGTTTGTTGCAATGAATCTCCTAAATCACTAGTGTTAGAGTAACTTAGACAACTATTATTTAAAACTAACAAAGGGTCCAATAAATTAAAATGTACCTAGAGGCACACCCGAGCAAAACGAGTAAGTCGTTCGAGTACGAGTAATTTCTACACAAATAGTAAGCTCTAATACTCATTAGATATCTTTACTAAATAGATATAATTTAGGTACTGATTCATGAAACTAAATCAGAGTTATGGTCACTGGTCAGGCCTAGAGAATTAGTGAGAAATGTCACAATATTCTGACAGGAAATTGGGAAGTTGATAGTGTTATACCTCAGAGAGCATTTGTCTTGTTTTGTCGAAGTCATGAACATTGTATATTATGTTAGTGTTTTCACATTACTGATATTATAAGTGTGCTATATTTTAATAATTAATTTTAATTTTGCCACTTGCTGTTACGTATGAGTAATGCTTGTCATAAAATTTATTATATCTCGAAAATGGTTGTAACTATTTGGGTTAAATTTTATATCATATAATATTTGCTCACATTTTTAATAATTATAATTAGTTGTATAAAAAAATACATAAATAATTCAAAATTATTATTTTGAATTATATTATAGCATTTTTTCTGTTTGCTCTCATACTAATAAGGACACAGCGCCAACATGTTTTTGTGGTACTTGAACTGTCTGTAACTTCGTTACCATCCACGGAAGGAAGCGTGTAGACAATATGTTCGTTTTCATAACTTTTTATCACGAAACAAACTGAAACAGAAGCATATTATTATCGATGATAAAAGGTACTATACTTTTTTGGGTAAGAATTTCAATATTATCTCATTTTGAACACATAACTTTGAAATCATTTTAATATAGAGACTTCTCACGCAATTTCTCACTCGAATAATATAATTTATTTTCAGACAAATTTTTGGAAGCAGCGAATAAAAGATAGCAAAAGAAAACTGACTCGGCAAGTAAGCTTTTAACTTCAAGATTCCGTGATGAGGTGCCAAGAAATAGACATCCTGAGCTGACCAAATGATTTTTCTTAAAATAATAGGTGTATATTTTATTCAATACAGAAATAAAAAGGTTTAAAATTACATGCTCTTATAAAATAAGATGAATGTTCTAAAATTATTTGTTCTTTATGGTTACAATATATTCATCTCACGTTCTTTTTTTCGTAGTCCAGGTAAACGAAAAAAGGTAGGCTGACAGGAATGAAGAGAGTCAATGCCGGTAGTTAATATTATAAATCTTATGAGATTTTGTTATTTTATTTCGTTGATTACGCTAATCTTTAAGATAAGTATTTCTTAATTGTTAAACACGCAGCACCATCTAGTTCAGTTCAGTATAAGTGACTATCTAGATATCAGACACACTCGACCCTTGATACAGCAAGAAGAATCACTATAAAGTAAGTCAAACGTGTGCCTCATGTAAAAAAAGTCGCAGAAGAAATTCGTGTAACTTACAAATGTACTTTTTAGTGAATACCTACTTGCATGATTGTTGTTGAAAACTTGTTATCGACACATCCTTAATTAACTAATTAAATTACATTAAAATGTAAATATTCTTACATAAATTTAATTTTCAATACAATGTACCACTCAAGCAAAACTACTTTTAACGAACATCGAACCCACTTCAAACAAAATTGGCAGTATCTACAGAATTTACTACAGAACTTAACAATTTAAGGGTGAATCAATTGAAGGAGAGTAACGATGCGCAAAAAAAATTGATTCATATTGCTGTGTTCTTTGAAAATATGTTTCCAGGTGGGTTGACGTTCGCAATTCCATAAAAGTTAGAGGAAAGAACATTTCATAACACAACAGCAGCACACCTTAGCAAAAATAAATTCAAATCTCGCATACGTCATTTGGCATGTTTTATTTCCGCTTTGACATTAGATTCACTTTGATTCGCAAGAATAAATCGTCCTTAATATTTTGATCTGTCTGATGCTGAATATTTGCAGTATGATTTAGTCGCGTGTTTGATTTTCGTTTGGGTAAATATTTGTATTTGCTATACTGAAGGTACCACTTTGGTGAAAATCAATGGTTACTACATTTCTCATAAATTAGGACGTTTTCGAATCTTCACGATTGCGCGCTCACAACATATCTGTTTGTTAGAATATCATTGTTGTATATAGAATTATTAAACCTCATTTTTTGTCGTCATTTAGATACGGAAAATATTCAAAAATGATAAAAATGATCTAAGCCTACTAATTCGGTTCCGGTATAGATGGTTGCATATTTTTCGTATTTATTGCTTGACATGGAAAAAATATAATCAAATCAAATCAAAATATTGTATATTGTAATTGTAATTTTAAATTAAATGTCAGTCTGTAAGTCTAGGAGTAAGCTACCACCGATTCGAAATGCTGTTCTGTTGAGAAGAGCCGGCGAGAAACTCAGCAGTTGCTTTTTTCAAAAAAATATTTGGTTACAATATTGCATTACAATATTTATCTATTTATCCTACTTGAGACGCAACAAGACATTAATCCCACTTATTTACACCTTCTAAGTATTCCGCGATAGTATAATAAGCCGTATTCAATAATGTATAAGCGAAAAACATATTAATATACATTGATTGAAGCAGTCGCTTTGATTTTGGTATAAGGTAAATATTTGTATAAAACAAACCGTCAAAAGTAAATAAATGTAAAGTTAAGTATACAAAAATTTAACAGATAATTGGTTTTTATCACTTTAGGTAAAATATATAAAGATAATTCAAAAAATATTTAAAAAACCTGTTCATTTTTAGTGTCTTTTATAATCTTATTTCACGGCCAAAACCTTGCACAGCATCTGATCATTGCCATTACTGATCCTCTCCCTTTTCTGGTTGAAAATACAAAGGCGTGAGGTAACGTTTTGATTTATTCGCCGGAGTTGATATACTACAAGTGAAGGCTGTCAAGAAAATTTTATAAGAAACCCTCGTCGAATAATACGAACAAAACCAAGTTAGAAATCGAGATCGCTTATGATATTCTGAAAAGAGAGAGGTGCAATTTGCTTTATTATAATTGTAAGCTTTGGCTGTAAGCTTTCTTCGAAGTTCACATTGAACGTTTCTTGCCAAAAAATACGATTTTTTATATTGCTTAACAAATTTATGGAACATTGTATGACGTACTCTTGTTACATTTTATGTACCACTGTCGTTAACAATGTACATGCTGTAACTTTATATTATACGATTTTGAGTGATTTTTCAATTTTGATATCTTCAATTAACAGATAAACTACTTGTAGCATAAACAGCCGTGAGACAATCCTAGTTAATATGTTGAGATATGTTGGGACGTTATTACAACAGCGCCATCTAGTTTCGTGGTAAGCTACGTTACGTGCTTGTGTTACGGATACCACATAGTTGATATACTACACGTCATACAAATTTTAAATAAAATATACATATTACAAATATTAACACTCATGACTGGAGTATAAACTTTCGTGCTCAACAAATGAATGCCCCCAGCGAGACTCGAACCCGCGACCGCTGGCGCAGAAAGTAGGGTCACTACCAACTGAGCCAAACGAGTTGTCAAAGTGAATATGCAAAAAGAAGACTTAAAACTATTCAATTCTCTTGTTTAATGGTTTCAAAGCGTGCCAGTTGAGCACAGATTACTTCGCCAATGTGACGTAGAATGGAGAAGACACGAAGGAGATTGGTCGGAAACATAAGCGTCAATAAGTTTATAATAAGGGAAGTAAATCCTTACTAAACCTAGACTTAAGACTATTATTTTACAATTATCATTTGCCAAAAATACTGTACACACTTTATTTAACAAATTTCTTAAACAAAACCAACATTATGGAAACGGTGTAACTACACGGCAATTACTTTTTATGACCTGGCACATGGCACATCGGGATGCATAGACGTTAACATTTGCTTGAAATTGAGTTTGAACTTTGCATGGTCAAAAATTAAAACTTAATAGAATACTGCATGTTGAAAACCAGCCAAGATCATTTTGTAGATTTTCGTCTAGCATTGTTACTGTTATTAAATATTTTGGTTATTTGGTTGGTGTTTTATTATATATAATATGTATTATTAGTAAGCCTAACTGTAGGAAAGAATAATTTTTCTTATTAAATAAGATTAATGATTCTAACACTTTTACAAAATTATTTATCGGACTATATAGGTAATAATAATCTATGATGTCACAGTATACGTGTAAATATATCAATTTTGTATATGATCTATTTACTTTCTTCTTTCTAGGTCCAATTATAATAGAAAAGAAATAAGCTGAATGATGAGAAATCAAAGTGCAAAACCGACTTCGAACCCACTATTCTTTTAGCAACTTCTTCGAGAATTAAACAAAAAGAGTCGAAAAAACTCAAACCCAGAACACGGTATGATACCAGCAATATTAACCACTAAACCGACCAGCTTAACAAAATAGCTTAAGCTCATAATAAATTCTTCAAACAAAACAATTCGTACCATTGCGTAATTGAATTCAATACAAAGTTCAACTTTTTCGTAGCTGTTAACTGATACAAAATCCATTCCGTACCATAAAAGCTTTGTTTATTCCAATATAATCAGATTCATGAATAATTTATCCAGCTCGCCTCGCCATCTGTTATATCTTATTTTGAAAGTTTATTACATATTGATTGCAATACTGAATTTTATGTTTGAATTTCATTATTACCGATGAATTGGACTCGTAGAGTATGAATGGTATTTAAAATGCTAATATCATTTCGATTATAGCATTGTATTATATTACATTGTTGTTTTTAATCATAATACAATTCACACTTAAGGGGCTTAGCTCGTTTGGGAAACCAATTGAAGACGTTAGAAATTACCGGTTCTCGCACTTCTGATATTTTTTATTGAATTTTCGTTATAAATGTATGAATGAATTTACATGATTAATAAAATATATCACTTAACATAAAGTGATTAAGAAAAGAATCGCGAAAACAGCTTGCCTCAATGAAACTAGCAGGTTTCTGAAGAACATCTGGCTGGAACTTGGTTAGCTTGCTGAACTGTAAAAGGAAAAAGGTTGAATACATACCGACACTTAGATTCGTTTTTTAATTTCGAAGAGAAAGATTTTGACTTTATTATTCATACTATGTGAGATATTTAAGAGGGTGTTAAGTACACGTTTATGTCCCTTTTATAAATCTATAGGTTTTTATTCTGTTATTGTGAGTTCGATATCTAATCACAGTGAAAAATGCCTTTCACTCATTTTTTAGGCCTAAGCGTTCGTTTTTCAGAGAACCCTGAAAAACGCAACCCTAAATGTAACTTTTCAATGGACTACTTAAGTAGGGATGGTAGGATTATTTTTACTATTAAACAAAAGCATCCCCGCTGTCCCACGTCAAACATCAATATGAGGAGATAGTCAACCGAAAGTAATAGGGTTCACGGTTAGGTAAGAGGTCTAAAACAATGCATGAGTTAGGTACTGTTATTGACAGTCGTGTAACGCGGGTCCATTGGTACTGACATTTTGATATATGACTTGGTTAAACAAAAGAGTATTTTTGCGGTCCTCTTTCAGTACGTTGGTAGAAATGCGTGATATGATAATTCAGGTTTCATTATTTTATTCCATAATATTTAATATTTGTAAAAATTGATATTTTTTACTGCGTACTTATGAAGCGGGTTCACATCCCGGGTCTCGCACTTCTGATATTTTCATGTGTGAATAAGCGAGAAAGTGAAAGACAAATTTAGAACATATAATTTCATATATTGTATTATAATGTAATACTGGTCTGGTATATTGTACAATGTGCATACCTACCTATCTACAAAATTTTATAATATGACGATTTTATAATATTTTAATTTTTAATGTTACCTATGGACTAAGAAACCGTGGATAAAATTTTCAATCAATTTACAAATTAGCTTGCTAGGCTGATCTGCTAGTGATCCTGTAAAATTTAGATGCGATTGAATGTTTCAACATGGGCAAAGCCCTTTTCTTTTTTTACTAGCTGTGGCATATTAATCATATTATTATACTTTAGCAGGTACATCCACTATAAATAAGCTTAATTAAAGCACAGTAGTATTAAAATAGATGATGCCAGTCACAGGTGCACTTATTTAGACCCTACTTTAATCGCAATGAACGTTCAATTCCAAATTTAATTCGCATGAACGGATCGAATTGGAGCTGAATGGTTATTATGTTCGCGATTTGTGTGAAATCTAAGCGAAATTGGTTCACCGAAACACCTATTGCTAGGGTAATGCGGTTATCTATGCATTACATATGCTGTAAATGGTATTTTGAATATTAGTTATATAGGTACTATCGGATATATTAGATATTTATAGATCTTCCGCATAAATTTCTGAGCCTGAATAGTGAATAGGCGTTAATCTACATTATAATTTGGGATTGCATCCAATTTTATTATCAAGCTTAATCGAGTAACTTATAGATTTAAACGTTCGCCAAATGAGTAGATAGTGTTGATTTACAAGCGCGTTAAATTGATTCTTAACTGGGTTTATTTTAGTCGACATATAATCCTAATTTTAGTTGAACTATTTATTATTTAATAAAATTTCCTAGAGATACCAAAGTACATACTACTTTGCATTGCCAAAATTTAATAACCATTATCAAATACAAGGGAAGAAAGAGAGAAGAAGGAAGATGGGTTGTTAATATATATTTTTGTATATCTGTCCGTTGGTTTCAACAGGAATTTCACTGACAGACAGCTAATTTTATAACGAGTAACTAACCTACTTTTATTTTAAAAGAACATCTAAGGACTCCCTTAAAAAAATTAAACGTGCCCAGGGACGAACCGTAGCGAAGGGTTAATCCCTAGTCCATAATAAAGATAGTTGTTTTGATCTCATTTTCAAGCAAAAACTTAAAAGAAAATAATATGTTTTGTTTAATTAATAAAAACTTAATGAAAAAATTAAAAATATATTATAGAGCTACGAAAAATTTTCTAATATAACATTTTCATGTTTACCTTATTTAATATATATGAATAACCCTGTCAATGAGAAGATATCTCCTTAGACGTCCTTCTAAGAACTAAATGAATGGTTGTTATTGAAACGACATTGTACTTAAATTAACTATTGAAATAAGCTATTTATTTATTATCTCTAATAATAATTTCTTTGGACACTACGGTCATATAACATACCACTACAGTGATATAATATAACTTGAGATAATCCTTACTTATAATATTATAAATGCGAAAGTAACTCTACTCTAAGTCTGTCTGTCTGTCACGCTTTCACGTCAAAACTACTGAACTGATTTAAATGAAATTTGGTACACAAATACTTTCGAGCCTGAGAAAGAACATATGCTACTTTTCAAGGCGAAAAAATGGCTGTAAAAGGGGCTAAAATAAGGGATGAAAGTTTGTACGGAAATAACGTCATTTTTAAAGCTAAAAGCTTCAAACTTATTTTTTAGGCTTTTTTATGATTATTATAAATAAGTAAGACATTCAAAATTTGTAAAAATTTTATAGTATAGGGGGTACCTAGAGACGAACTGAGGAGCTAGCTTAAAATAATTCCTTAGTTTCAGAACAACCTATACTAAAGCCATTTAAAAAATATATATGTTTGCAGTATTTTAGTTAAGTTTAGTTTAGTTTAGTTATTTCAGTATGTTATTAGTAGTAGTTGAGTATGTTGCAGATTCAAGGTGATTCTGTGGAATCAAAAATTAAATTAAAATCGGTTTATTCGTTGCCATATTGGAAAATATTTTTTATTAGTTTGAACCTTGTCTAATAAAGACATATGTATGTAATAAATGGTAACTATTTGGTAGTTCCTTCTCATAAAAGTCCTTTAGACTAAATAGTCATCAATAGCACTGAGATAGTCCATTTTTCAGTATATAAAATAAAAGTTCTACACAAAAACAAGTGGGTTGTACTTTTTTCTCTTCTCACGAAAGGCAGACCAGAACCAATTAACGATGTTGTTATTTACATAAAAACACTAATTACTTTTAAGGGCTGATCAAACTTAGGAACTTAGAACCTGCAAGCCCAAACAATAGCGGCAAAGCTTACGAGGTTGTTTACGTTGCTTCTACTTACTTGACAGAAATGAAATAAATTTAGTAATAACATAAAAATAATGAATTACAAACGGTATCTAGGCCATCTTCTCTTCGTGTCATTTTCCATAAGCCTTCCTTTTAGCTTTTTTACAGCTTTGCTTTCATATTTCACTGTAACAAACTCGATATTTTCGTTTCAAAATCTGGTATTAATATGATTACGTACATCCATTACTGGATTCGTTCGGTAAAAATTTTACCTGACGGTATGATCAAATTTGCACTAGCACTATTTTGACGAAATAATAATTGATCCAGCCATTTTAAACGTTCCCAGTAGTGGAACGGCACGGGCTTCATACGAGGAGGATTAGTGCGTTTTGGCGAACTTCATATTTATGTCTTTGGAAAATTTGCTAGGTTTTCTCAGACATGCAGATTTCCTCACGATTTTTTCCTTTACCGTAAAACAAGTGTTAATCATATTATTAGAAATTATTCGCACATGAAAGAATCATTGGAGTTCGAACCAGATTCACTCGGTTAAACAAGTAAGCGCGTTACCATTGGGCTACCACTGTCTGTTATAATCGAAGTCTCATAATCATTACACTTAAATAAACAAAAAGCTTTCGTTAAATATTTATAATGTAATATAGACATACATTCATCAAATATAAAGTATTTTGAAAAACATTGGTATTTAAAATTCTAAAACTCGAACCCGCGACTACTGGCACATATACTATACGCTGAACGTGTCGTTATTTTTTTACGCTCAGTCAAAAACTTATCTACCTTTATAAATCGAATATATTAAAAATTTACTATCGTAAATATCTACCTTGACATAAACTGACAACCGACAAAGCTTCTATTGTTACCAAATAAGTTTTAGTATGACATCGATCGTTCTTTTGTGAAGTGACCTGAATAACGGCAGTGCTTTTTTTTCCTTTCAGGTACAGGCTATTGACTAAAATTTTAGTTTTATTTAATACTTGATTGGTATGTCACTAGTAAATACTTCCGATATGTTTGATATTCGACTATCATTTAAATATTGCAATTCGTATTCAATCGTTTTTAAAAATGATTTTCAAATAACATGATTTAGTGATACGTGTAAAATGATACGTGTAATATGATATTGTGTTATACTCTTTAATGTTTTGATATGTATGGAAGAAATTTTAAATATTGTAGGTCTAAATATTGAAATATCTACGTGACAATAGCGTTAAACGTTCTGGCACTTTTAATGTAAATACATAGTACCATAGGATAGTGGAGTTATTTTATATTATGTCTAGAGACTACCATCATCCCGCCCGGATTCGTCCCTAGGTACACTTAAAAATTAGAATTATGCAACGGAAGAATATACAAATTCTGAGTACTATACTCACTACTCAGAATTTGTATATTTTTCCGTAGTAAAAAGTATCCTATAGCTTCACTCTGATTAGATGACCGGCTATAATAGTACCAAAATTCATGAAATTCTATCGCGTGCTTTTCTCGTTATGCATTTACAAACAGAGAGATTAAATTCTAAAAACTATATATTTGGCCTCTGTATCGATAATATTGACTATTTTAATACGTTTTTTTTTATATTTTATCTCTCTCTCTCTCTCTCTCTCTCTCTACCCTTCTCTCTCTCTCTTTATTCAAGTGCATTTCATTACTGACATTTAATACTTATAGGTTCTTAATTATTTGTCTTAATACCTTTAAACGTTATACCTTTTTTAAGACATAATAAGCTATCTTTCTTCATCATATTATATCATTCCGATTTTTACTAATACTACTTGTTATATTCGATTATATAAATTTTATTTAATGTATTAAGAAGAAAAAACTCAGTTAAAATTTTCACTTGCAGCCCCATTTCACAATTTCCAGACCGCATTGAAAAGTTGAATGTAATTGAAAAGGAAATTGCATACGTGTTTCGGTTCACAAGTACAGATATGAAAAATTAACTGAATCCCTCTGGATATGGCTCATCTTACGAATGATAGCGGAAGCTTCTCTAAGGCGGAGAAATAGTTGTACTTTCTGATATTTTTTATATAATACTCGAGCTCCTTTTGCAGCTTTAACTTTATTTCATATGAAGCTTACCTATTTACGGAAGCTTTTTTAAAAATGTCATAATTTAATACATGTACTCTAGCTTATTTGTACTTTTATTATCTTGTAAGTAACATCTATAAAGTAATGTTTTTCATAAAAGTAGTAAATGTTATATATAAAATTATATAACGCGCTAAGCGTAGAAATAATAATTAACTAACTAATTAGCTAACTAATCTTATTTGATAAATTCTTTTTGCATTATGGTGGGTTCCCACTATACAGAGAGTCACTTACTCCGTACAATAACTCTACAGACTACGAAGTCTGAGTAAAAAAAATGAACACAACCATGTCAATAAAATGTTTGCGCATTATTTTCATTAGATCAGTCTCCACTTTATCGTCATTATTCCAAATATTGTACGGACATAAATACATTTCTTCTACTTCCATGCAGACATTCAACTTTCCTTGTACTCCGACTTTTTGTCTGTACTGCTAAATTGTATAGATTAAAAACTATAAAAACCTCCGGTATCGTGTGAACCCACCATTAGATAGCCTGTATATTAAGGAAGGATATAGGCTTATCATAAATGTCAACAAATCGTACATCCTACATTACTGTAAAATTTCAACTGGCACGCTTTGAAGCCATTAGAGAATTGAATCGAATTATCGTAAAATAATATTTGTGTTCCACAAGTGACCCAAGCAAAGTGAGGGTTAATTTCTAGTTGCTATTCGTTTTAAGTGATACATGTTGTTTACCGATAAGTGGCTTTGTATTTTAGAGTTGTATTATGTAATGGTAAGTCTTGTGAATTATTGATTTTTTTTAGTTTGTGAATCTAATAAAGAGAAAAAATTGCAGAATTACTTCTAAAATTAACGATTAAAATTGAATTAAAATAGATCCGCATTTAGCTATTGTATTGTGTGCTATGACCTGACCCTCGCAGTGACTGAATGTGAGATACTCTCACATTTATGGGAGGCTCGTATTAAAAGACTTGAGTTATTTCATTATTACATGTTTTTTACATTATTAATTACGAACATTTTCCGTGGCTTCACCCGCGTTCTAAAGAACGGAAACCAAATTCTTAGGTTTTACTTATTATAGTACCATATGATGTTATATAGCATATAGCCTTCCTGGATAAAGTATTTTTTAAAATTTGAACAAATAATTTTTCAGATTAGTCCGTTCAACCAAACCTCTTTAGCATTATAACAATTAAATAATACATATACTCGTATGTAGACACATTTTACACAACGCCTACCAGTTGATAAGCTACGAGGCTTGTGTTACGGATACTAAGTACTTGATACACATATATAACTTTAAATACATACATATTATAATATAACCACCCATAACATTTTTTTACATTTATAATACTAGTGGACCCAGCCACGCGTTGCTGTGGCTCAGTAATTATAATAGATTGAATAATTTTTTTAATAATTCTTCTGATACAACCAAATTACTATTCTCTTAAGAAATTAAAAAAATAGATTCATTCATATGGGATTGAAAATAAAACGAAATGTAGAAATTAAGCACAAACCAACATGTACTTTTTGAATTTACATTTTATTCATCTTATCTTAAGTTTGTTGAAATTAAAAAAAATTAAGAATTTATCATTTATATAAATAAATTGGATCAAAATTTACGACAATAAATTAACAACTATCAAATTATAAAATCAAAATAAAAAAAAATAAAAGGCAATCTAGAAATACAATTACATGTTTTCGAGCTGGTGATATGAAAATTGATAGACAAAAACAGTAATCAATAAAATTTTATGTTATTATTTATAATTCTAAAAAATATTCAAACTGAACACTGCACAATAATAACACAATACAATTATAAAAATCCTTCACGAAAAATTGTAATAGTATGGTTATTATATTGACATTATCCCGCTCAATTGTTGTTTTTAAAATTTATCCCCAATAGGGAAAGGCAAAGGACTATAGTCCATACAGCCTAGTCTGTATTTGTTATCCCGCTCAATATTTGAATGAGAGTGTTCTTAACACTGACCTCTATAATACCACTGGACTGGCTGTTGTCAACGTGCTTTTGTGGCTGCTTGATATTCGCCATTTTGGTGCTGTCGGACGTAGCGAGACGTAGCGAGAGTTTGTGGTACTAAAACTGATGATGTCGATTTAAAGATTTTTATTTTTTTATTTTTATTAATCAATAACCGTATCATCATAATTACTACTTATGTTATATTAACAACGAAAATGCAAAATTACTTCACAGTTAACAAACACTTCTCGCTGTCATTTGCAATATATGTCAAAATTAGTTCTCGGGACTCTCGCTAGTGGCGCTTCAAATGGACACAAAAAAATTGCTGTCAAACGCTGGGAACAGCCATTCCAGTGGTATTATAGAGGTCAGTGGGTGGTGGCGCTAACTCTTCCCCGTCCCTGAGGGCCTGGTACTTGGTTTAACGCAACCTTGTTGGAAGTGATGAAGCATGAGAAGTTTCACTTCAATAAAAATAAAAAAGTAACAAAAGTGTATATAAATTTAAATATATATTACGATAAAGTAAAATATTTTATTATTATTTACTATTTTATTTCTAAATTCTATATTCAAACGCGCCATCTATAATCTGTGCAACTTAGATGCCAAGCCGCCATCTATAAATACACACTAAAGTCGTATAATAAATATTTAATTTGTAATAACTAATATTGAGATCAATAATTGAGATAAAAACTACCCTATCTCGTAAGTTTGACCAAATTACATATGCTTACAAAATTTGATGAAAATTGGTTCAGCAGTTTAGGAGTCCATTGAGGACAAATATTGTGACACGAGATTTATATATATTAAGATTAGCACTGCCAATGAAATTGAGAATATTTGAAGTCAGTTAGTAAATAAATTTTATTTACTTAAAACAAAAGTTTTTAAGTATCCTTTCCAGAATAAAGTAATATCGTCTCAATATGCAACGTCACAGTAGTATCGGGGCTCGGAGATACTAAGACAACAGTAAAGAACAATAAGATTAAGAGCTTGCTTCCAGATTTCGTTTCTTTGCATTTTACCTACGAGTATTTGCGTTTTACACTGAAATGTAACATTTTAATAAAACTTTAAAATAAACGTACATACATACTATAAATTTAATAAAATTATAAGTCAAATCTGTACATTAAATATTTTTGGAAATTTATATTGTCAGTGAACGCATCACGAGAAAAGTTATATCTTTGCCTATTTGTATACAGATTTAATTTAAACATCACAGAAATTATGAAGACCTTGACTATAAACTGACCTGTAACATGTATGCACACGTGTTAGCCCACACTAACTTCGCTTTCCTTCTTCATTTTTTCTTCTTCTTCTTCTTCAGTCTTTATACGATACGGATAGCTTTCGGTAACTTTAAGGTTCAAACTTTGATGTAGGATAAATAACTTAAAAATAACCAACGATAATATTATAATGTACACATTATTAACTGTAATAATAGTAAATTCCTATAACACAATTATAGCCAATAGTAACATTTAGTATTACATAAAATAATCTTAAACCAGATTCCAGAGTACAGTATTTTGATAATATTAATTAATTACTATTAAATTGATAGGTTATTTAAATGGAATACCAAATAACTATGAAGTCAGTGAATAAAATTAGAGTCATAATTTACATGCTAATGTTAACCATTCAAATTATTCAATATCATAGCGGTTTTATAGCTGTCAAATACTAACATATCGACAAATTCAATTAATTTATAACTTAATTATATATCACTAGGATGTATCCGCGGCTTTGCCCGACCATTTATTTTAATTAAATACTCGTGACTTACCCTCGGCCTAGTTCGGCTAGTTCGGCCCTGGGTACGTATTAACAGTTAACCGTAACCGGCTATCTGTTTCTAATAATATGGTAAGGTCTTTAGTAACGGATGTCCAAAAACTTAGCTATAGAATGTAAAAATAGTATTTCACAGTCAGTTATCGAGCAAAAGTATTAGTAAGTATTCCAAAAAGTTACCTATAGAAAACCTCCAAAAGGAAACCTTTTTCCTCCTTCCTTCCTTTTTTACTTTAAAATTTGGTCCAGAATTATGGTCAGAGCCATTTCTGAGACACACAAAAAAATTAAATTGATATTTTAAAAAAATGGCTCATTTAATATTTATATTGAACGCTGAAGAGTTTGTTTGTTTGGTTAAACGCGCTAATCTCAGGAACTATTGGAAAATTCTTTTAGTGTTAATCAGTGCATTCAAATATAGCCAAGGATAGCCCATTTATCGAGGATGGCTATGGGCTATATAACATCACGTGATACTCGAATAACAATATGTACCTAAAGTCTAAGAATTTGGTTTCCGGTCCTTAGAAAATGGGCGTAGCCACAGTATATAAGATAAGATGTAAACGCCATTGCGAATCTTATAAAACTATTACAAAACGGTGTGACAGCGCCCCCTAAATGCAACGGACAAAGTTGAAAATCCATTTTAAAGTTAGTTCGGGTGAAGCTTTTAGCGCAATAAATGCCTTCCTTCTTACTTTCTTAAAAGTTTCCTTTGAAACAAAAAGATTTGTTTCTTATCCTAGAACAAACGACCATCTCGTGTCGCTGGACGAACTTTGATATTAAATCAGTCATGAACTACTTTAAAATTACATTTGTTTGTAAGTTTTATTGCGATGTATAAATATTTCTATAAATATTCTAACTTCACAGCTTTAAATTATTAAGAGGTAAGAGATACCTCTACTTTCTATAATTCAACTAAATTATTTTAAGTATACGCGTACAGTGTATCTCAATCTTACAGTACCATTTTTTAGTGATTAACCAAAATATATTATTACTAGTAATTCCCGTGGATGAATGAAAATTTACGGTTATAACCCTAAATTTTCATCCTTGTTTTCTTTCAATTTCTTGGTGCCAATCATAAAAAACTATCTATACATATAATAAAAATGTAACGGGTCGCTGTCTGTACATGAAAGATACATAAGAAAAAATATTATAGGTACCTTTATTAACGCAAATAGAACCCAAAACAATGATTGTTAGAATTTTTGTCTGTTTGTCTGTTTGTCTGTTTGTCTGTGCGTTTGTGCACGCTAATCTCTGAAACGGCTTATTTGATCGAGATGTGGTTTTCACATATATATTGTGGTAAGCTTCACTTAACATTTAGCTTTTGTTTCATGTCAATCGGTTCATAAATTAAAAAGTTATGGTAATTTAAAGAATATCGTCGAATATTTGTTAAACTACTTACAACTTCTATTCTTTCTCTGTTCAGAGCATTGACTAAAACTTTACTAAGCTCGATAATAATAATGATCTATATAAAATTATGATATATTCATACATATTTATTTATATGAAACATATGAAATAAATACAATATAATATTAAAAAAAAACCGTAGCTTAAAAAATCTGTACATTAAATATTTTCAATAACCATGACTGTAACGTATTTTGTATTGAATAGAGAGTAAAGACCCCAAAACAATAGTTATAATTTTTTTTGGCTGTTTGTCTGTATGGCCATTAATCTGCTTGTATGTTATCGTGTAACTCAAAAAGTACTGCACAAATTTTAACCAAATTTTGTTTAGTGATAACTTATTACTTAGGTCGTGACTTAGGATATTTTTATTGCAGTATATTACATAATATGGTAACAACGTAACCGTTCGCTGTCTGTAAATGAAAGATATATGAGAAAATTTTTGCATTGGGGCCTTTATCAATGCACATATCACCCAAAACAACGATCTTTATTTTTAGATATTTTGCCAGAAACGGCTTATGTATGTATGTATGTATGTATGTATGTATGTGTGTATGTATGTATGTATGTATGTATGTATGTATGTATGTATGTATGTATATATGTATGTATGTATGTATGTATGTATGTATGTATGTATGTATGTATTTATGTATGTATATAATGCTCACAAAAAGTCCACTATGGTATGTGCCTATTATAATTCAGCCAAAATAACATTTTTTGTTTAGCTTCAGTTCTAATACGGTTCAAATACTTATCGAATAGAGGTGATATTAGTATTAAGCTTGATTTTGTACGTGTAACTCCACTTTAAATTCGGTATATATATATATATATATATACCGAATTTAAAGTGGAGTTGAACTGAACCGTCATAATTACTAAACGAAAAGTTTGATCTATATATAAACCGATGAGGTATATATATATATATATATATATATATATATATATATATATATATATATATATATATATATATATATATATATATATATATACCTCATCGGTTTATATATAGATCAAACTTTTCGTTTAGTAATTATGACGGTTCAGATTCTATAACTAAGAAAAATGTCGCAGCTTGGACAAACTGTACTGTGTTTAGAATAAACTCAAAAAGTACTGTTAGATCATTTAAAAAAAACTAATGAAAAGCTACATTATCAGCCAATAACATAACCTATATTATTTATTCCGGTATTCTCACGGGACCTTGAACAACGCGGGTGAAACCGCGGAGCGATGATACGTATTCAACATACAGTAACAGAGCAAAGTCACATTTGTTTGAAATATTTTTTTAAAACATAGGCTGTGACGTATATTTTATTAAATATAGACCTCAAAATAATTTAAAGTTAATTTAAAGTTGTTAAAATTTTTGTACGTTTGTCTGTTTGTCTACTAAATTTTGTGTAGTGATAATTTATTACTCGGGTCAAAATTTAGGATACTTTTTATTGAAGAAAACTAAATAATTGGTTTTATTGAGTTGGCCTAAGAAAGCTACCAGTGGCAAAATCTTAAGAGATACGTCAAAATAATGTAGTAGGAAATTCTAGGTCTAAAAAAAGCCTACTGAAAAGTCTACAATACGGAAATATATGTAAGTTACACTCGCAATACCTATTTTTATTATTAGTATCTATATGTATACATATATATGTATAAATTATAAATATAAATATAAAGCAGAAACTTATAAAAAGTCTGTACATGAAATATTTTTTTAAAAACAATAACTGTAATGAAATATGTGTTGAATAAACACCACAACACGTTTTTAAAATTTTTGTCTATTTGTATGTTATCGCTTAACACAAAAAAGTACCGGACCTATTTAAATAAAACTGTGTAATGATTACTTATTACTCGGGTCATTACTGTGGTACTCTTTATTGTACAAAAAACATTTCCACAGGAAAACAAAACAGTTTATTTCATTGAGTTGTCCTTAGAAACCTAGCTGCGGGTAAGTCTTGAGAGATACATCAAAACAATATTGCAGGTCCTAAAAAGGGCTACAGAATAGTTTACAATATCAAATATCTGTCCCCTAAGCTACACTCGCAATACCTATTTTTATCAGTACGTAAAAAACAGTAACTTCGTAAATCGAAGCGTGAGTTTCACACAAAAACTACATAAATGATTTGAATTAAGTTTTGTATAGTGAGTTTTGATACGTTATTATACGAGAAAACATTTAAAATACCTTTTATTGAACATTAATCTTTCATTCCCAAGTGAAAACACAATTACTGGTTCTATAGACTTTATATAAATTTATATAGATAACTCTTGCTAAAACTTAGAGAAACATCTCACAGGATTACAAAATAACTGGTGCTGTAGATGAAATAGAAAATGCTATAGAGTAGTTCCCAGAAAAAAGGGCCAGAACTTTAAATGGGCAATCAGTCGTTGGTACATTATAAGTGACAATATATAAGCAAAAATGTTTATTTTATTCACTCTTAGCGCGAGCGAAGCCGCGGGCACCGCTAGTAATATATAAATTTGGTCTAAAATATAAAATAAAATATCTGAAGAGAACAACCTTTATCACCTAGCGAAAAAAATACACAAAAAATCATAGAAATCGGTCAAGCTGCTTTTAGAGGAGTTCGATAACAAACACTGTGACACGAGATTAATTTTGTATATTAGATTAACTGTTTTAATAATCCTGGGTCCAGTTCTGATTCTGAGAACAGAATAACAAAAGTAATAGAGATTGCACTTGTGTCTGTGTGTGTGCACTTATGCGCTATAATATTTCCTGCACGGATGGTTAGACTCATTGAGATTTGAGAATGTCCGAAATCGGTCAGGAAATGGAAAATAATTATAATGATATTTTGGGGACAATTATCTTAATTATCCGAATCCAAAGTACAAAATCCGAAAGTACAAAAAATAAGTTTACTTTTAAAATCACTTTTTTATTATGAATCTAATATCAAATGTAACATAAATTAATAAAATAAAAACTGCATGAACTTTCAGACTTTCTAAAGTTAAAAATAATCCATCTCGAAGTAATTACTGATAGATATCGCCGATATTGAATTAATGGTAGGAACGTTCACTCGATTAATCTTGAGATAAAGTTAACGAAATATCAGTGAAATGGATTAGAGTGGCAGTGAAGAGGTGATTATACATTTTGTGAGAAATTTTAGACTTTTCCATAAAATTTTGATTCAAATTGCATGCAATTTACAAATTAACAAATTTATTATTATTATTATATCAAATTTTATCAAAATCTAGTGGTTTCTCGTGATGCGGTAACAGACCGGCAGACAAATAAACCTCCTAAAATAGAAAATTGAATTATTATATATAACATCTTATATTATATAGACAAAAATTGTTCAGAATTTATTAATTTCCACATTAACAGAAAAATAAATAAAATTACACACTAAAAATCCGTATTTAACGTTTCCTATGAAACTTAACATCGACTTCCAGAGCTTTCTACGACCTGTAACATTAATCGGTTTTTTAATCAAACGTAGTCATAAAAACGCTTAATTAAAATTTAATTAAGATGGTTTAAGACGTTCCGATATCGTAATTAAGCTGAAACTGTAACTCGTTACGCCTATGAAGCTTTGCAAATTGGACGTTATAAAGACAAAGATAATTAAAATTTTAATCCATGTTAAATTTCCATTTGAAAGGATACGAATCTTTCGTATCGTAAAATTTGAGTTCGTAAAATGATTTAGTTTTTGAAAAAGATTTCTGGTTTCTTAAAATTAAATGAAATTGAAGTGTCTGTTTGTAATGTCAAAAATAACAGGTTTTTACAACATGCATGTGGAATTATATGAAGTATATATAATTTGTCTGTCTGCATGTTCCGACTTATATCCGAAATGGCTAGCCTGAATTTTGTGAGGCCACCGGCAGATAGGTGATGTTATAAAATGTAATCTAGACAACTATTATTTAAAAAAAAACAAATAATAAAAATTGGGATAATAAATACCAAATGAGGGATTGCTATTAAGAAAAAAAATTCAACTATATTCTTTATCGTCCAACGGAAAAATAATGTAAATTAACGACATAATTAAAATCACCCATTATTCTTTAAACAAAGTAAACCGGTATGGAAAAATCTAGAGTAGCATACTTAAATAACTAATCACGCTACTTATTTTTGACTCGGACATTTTTGGGTGGTCTATATTTTTTTTAGTCCGAGATAAAGTCGTCTAGTAGCCTACATTACATATAATAAGAGGACCATTACAAGCATTAAAATATCATGCAATGGGCAGATGATATAAATTGTCAAATGTTACGGTCAATTTGGGCGCTTTTTCCGCATTATGACTTTTATGAGGAGCTTATTTATAAGCTCGTTTCGCAAACATCGTAAAATGAACTTAAGTGTATCTAGTTATTCTTTCTCCTAAGTCACACTAGTTGATTTTATGTTTTGAGGGAAACAAAATGAGCAACTACTTTTACGTTTGAAAGCTAAATCGATCTATGTAAAGCCAATGAAGTATTATAAAACTGATATGTTTGTTTGAATGCATTGATTAATGAATTAATTAGATTCAAACAAAAACTTATCATTTTAAGTCACTGTTCCGCTCCTATAGTAAGAGTAGAAGAGTATATAAATATATATGTAATATGCCCGATGAAGCAATTTAAGTTCATCTTGCTTTGTAAAAGTAGTAATACTTAATTTTCAAACAAAAATAGTAATACTTAATTTTGTATTTATTTTTATGTATTAAGCAAACAACACAAAAGGGTATCATCTCTTATCGATCCCTCTATCCTTTGAAATGCATATAAACGCATACTAGCTGTAGAAAACAGGTGCTTATGCGGGGCTCACCGGCTGGAAATCTGCAAAAATAGCATACTCGTATATACCCTACTTGTTTTTTGGCGTCACGCCCGGCTGGATTGCTGGACGCTGACCACCCTGTAAATATCCTTCGTATTAATTAAAAACGTTTTTAAATTTCTTTAAATTGTAAAATGAATATTTTAAAAAGTTTCACTAACCGATTACAAAGTATCGAATCGTTTTCGTAAAAATATGGCGAGCTTATACAAGGAAAGCTCGAATTGAATAAGGAAATACTAAAATTGATTGAGGGATTACATAGAGGAGATTTTGATCACTCGATCTGATTGCATTTTAAATAGATATTGGGAAATCAGTACAACAATTGTTTTTCTTTGCGAAAATACGAAATAATATAACGTTGCCATTGTTTTTCATCCTATACTATCAATTCCCGTGGCTCATATTCACTATTAAAAAATAGGAATTGGTGGTAGAAGGTTGAATATTTAAGTTTATAAGTATTTTTGATGTCAAATCATAAAAAAAATAAAAATAAACATTTGGTCTAAAATTGACAAATAGAAAAAAGGCCATTCTTATCACCTGGGGATATAAAAAAATAGCTTATACCTATTCTCAGACCTATCAAATATACACAAAAAGTTTTATAAAAATCGGTCAAGCCGTTTCGGAGGAGATTGATAACAAACACTATGACACGAGACTTTTATATATTAGATTTATTAATTTAAAGTATGATTATTGGAAATACGGAAATAGTAGCCCAGTTCGCCTTCGTTTGAGTAACAAAGTGAAGCGAGAAAGTCTCGCACCTATAATGGTTTCATGTGTGATATATATTATTACTACTTGTCTTACTGTGAAGGAAAAACATGGTGACGAAACCTGCGTCTCAGTAAATCTAGTAAGATTTCGAACATATGCAGTCCGGATAGAAATTCTACCCACTTAAACCCTTAATATTCTCACATAATGTAATTATTTTGATAAATCCTTCTAATTCATTTAGAAAACAAGCAATTTTAATCTAATTTTTACTAAATTTCTAATAAAAATTTTAGCTTTATTAATTAGGACTATCCCGTTTTATCATCAAAAGCATAATTACACTGTCATCGTAATATCCAGTTTGGAATATGTACGTCAATGTTTGACCAACGTTCAATCAAATATGTAAATATCTTGAGCCAACACTACACTTTGTTGACCGGTCAAGAGACTATAGTAAATATTTAACATAATTAAGCTTATTACTGCCAATTATTTCTTTTGCTTTTAAATTGTATTTTTAAGGAAAGTAACACTGTAAAAGAAATTTTGGAACTTAGTCTTTAAAAATATTTTTTTAATAACGACGAGTAGTAGGGTTTTGACTTATAGATGTCTATAATATTTGTTGTTAAGTAGGAACTTTATTTGTATTTTCTAACAAATGTTATCGATTTAATATCATCAAAGAATCAAAATTACACTTTTAGTAAAATACTAGCACTTCCCATGGCTCCAACCTGGTTTTAAGGACTGGAAACTAAATTCTTAGATTTCATATACCATGTGATGTTTTACAGCCAACGGTTACGTGAGGTTCCTCAAAAATGAGATATTTTCCAGCAGTAAAAATTATCTTATATCCTGACCTTATAACCAGCTATCATCATACCAAATTTCATCAAAATCTGTCCAGTGCAGTGGTTTTCTCGTGATGCGGTCACAGACAGACAGACAGACAAAAAATCTAAAAACTATAGATTTGGCCTCTATATCGATAATAATGTATATTTTCGACTAAGTTAGAATTCTATTATATTATGTAGGTATTGATACCTTTTTTATAAATCATTTGAATCAATTACAGTCAAGCTGTAATTTTTAACCTGCAACATGAAAAAAATTAAGCTCACATTCATAACATTTATTAGGAAACATCAAAGTTATTCACAAGGCTTATCCTGTTTAAACTTATCCAGCTATAGCCAATAAAATAAGGTAAGGTCTAATAAAACGTTACAGTCACATATCATGGGCGGGTCTAATTCCTTTTGAAAGTAAGCTCAAATTGTAATTGCGATACAATGCCGTCTTTGATAGTAATCCCAATCACTACCTTCCGTCCTCTGTGATCCCAAAAGCAAAAGGTTTACTGCCCATTTCAAATTTATTACTCAGATGAAACTAAATCTATGGTTTCTGACTGTTATACATTACTGAGAAAGTTTGTTTATGTAATATTTACATAAATAAATATAAATATGTTGGGACATTATTACAACAGCGCCATCTAGTTCCATGGTAAGCTACGTTACGTGCTTGTGTTACGGATACCAGATAGTTGATATACTACACATATACATTTTAAGTACATACATATTACAAATATTAACACCCATGACTGGAGTATAAACTTTCGTGCTCAACAAATGAATGCCCCCAGCGGGACTCGAACCCGCGACCGCTGGCGAAGAAAGTAGGGTCACTACCAACTGAATCAAATCAAAATATACTTTATTCAAATAGACTTTTACAAGGACTTTTGAATCGTCATTTTTACATGATTAAAATATATAATTTATGATTAAATGTCAGTATGTAAGTCTGTCAGGAAGCTACCACCGGCTCGGAAGGCTGGAACGCAATGACTAATACATTGACTCTATATATTATTATAATAAACCAACACGTAGACTACTAGGGATGAACCCGACTATTTCTCCTTCTATTAAACACGCGAGCGGAGTAAGGTTGAGTCGGTAGGATATATATATAAAAAAATACACTCTGTATTCTGTACTCTAAGGACATCGCCATCTAAATCTTACTTTCTCTTTTTTACTTACTTTTTACATATTCTTGTAATTTTGCACTACTCAAAATACATTATTAAGCCAAACTCCTAAAAGTATTTATAATTTTCTATTTTTTTTTGGATTTTTTATAATGGAATTGAGCTATCCCAATTTTACATACAGTTCATATTTTTAGTAGATACACAATGACGGTTCGTTTATATTATTATATCTGAAGTCACATGATGTCGTATAAAAATATTGCATTCACCTCTATCTTTGAAATGCAAATAATGTATGAAATAATGTCACTTTTGTTGGTTCTTATTAAATAAATAATAATTATTCAAAATCATACGTTTCTTAAGTAAATTTACTAAATGTGTCTTGCTAATTACCAGTTAATAGATATCAAATTACGCAAACAATGAATGCTTCATCCTAATATCATGAATATACAAAATCACTATTACTGGTTTAAAGTAAATAATCTTATTGATGATTCGAAAGTGCTTGTGTTTGGATAAAGTTAATTTTGATTTCCCTTGACTAAGTAGATTTAAATAATAATGTTAACGTTTCTACCCACTATCACTCTCAACGATATTCGCAGAAGATATTGTAATATACTATAAATGAAACTATATTTTCAGTTTTGTTTTTATTTTTGTAATGTGGGTCACGGGAGTCTATGGTTTTGTATGTCTTAGAGGTCATTATATATTTGTTATAGACAAGGCCTACACACAATTTTCAAAAATTCAAAAAAGGCACTCAAAACCGCGACTAAAATCCAAAAAGAGTGTTGCATTTATAATGTCAAATATTCGTAAATCTAAGAACGTACATACACGACTTGCACTCTGAGAAATGAGATTCAGGACCCGACGGCTTTATGTACTCTCCGAGACATGGAGTGTGACACTGCAAATGTAAACGTTCCAATTATGAGCTGCTACGAAGAATTTCAAAGCCGAAAACTCAAAATTTGCCCAACCTAGACTTAAGTCTCGAACCCACGACCCAGATTTGCAGGCGTGCATGCTAGCCACAAAACCAATAATTTGATTAATTACGAATGACTTGAAATGAAATAATGATGTATATAATATTGACTTTAAATTCAGATTAAATATATCTTCTCTGAAAGACGTCCATTCCATTCGGTTCGGAGTCGCCGAACGTATTTGCATAGAACACATAGTACAGAGAGCTCAAGTCGTAACTTTAAATGTAAAGCCAGAATCTTTGGTGAAACTGAATAAGAAGAATAATCCTTTGAATGGAAATAAGCTATTTTGGTCGCGAATCTAGTTATGTAAAATAAGATTTTGTTAAAATGGTTATTGTTTTATTTCGTCGAAACATTTTTTATCGATAGGTATCGTAAATGCTTAAAAATACACTGTATTTTATTCGATACATTTTGAATAGAATCGATAAAATTATAAATATTTACCTATGGTTAAAGCCGATTTATAAAGAATTTGGTGCCAAACCTTTTTAATTTAAAAAATATTATGTAATATGTAAATAATACAAATATCAAAAAACCAATTCAAGATTTTTTTTAAATCTTTAGCCGTGACTAATAAGTTGTAATTACATTGGAAAGTTAGTTAGATAGTTTGTTATGAACAATTAAAAAAATATTATTAATAATTTTATAATAATTATTAATAGTTATAAAAACGCAAAGATTTGTTGCAAAAATTATAAAAAGTATATTAATATTTTGATATGTTTTAATTTAATTGACGTAAGTACAACAACAGCGAAGCTTTACTTGAGCCGCGAGTAAAAGTTACATGCAATATTTTTTTTGTAGACCAACATGTTATATGCTTTTTCTCCCATTAAACTATACCATAGTTTAAACTACTACTACTTACTAAACTCAGTCTCGCCTTACTGTATAAATTACTCAATAAACCTGTCAATTAAATTAACTATTAAATTTTAACTGTAAAAATAATTCGAAATTGTAACCATTATTCTAAGCCGACGACGACATTCATTTAGCATTGCTCGTTCAGTATTCATGGCATAACATTTAAATGCACGCATCGCATAGACGTGAGTAACGCGATGTGACTCTCGATGCCGTATTACAATATTACAGTGAAAATGAATCACAAAGCTGGTCTGTAGTGATTGTGATGATTATGAAATGTCACAATGATTGATTGCCTTCAAATATTTTGAAAACTTACAATGCAAATAAAATTATTGTTATCCTTACTAGATTATACGTATTCAGCCTTTCAAAACGAGGGATCAGGTCATAGTCCACCACGCAGGCTAAGTGTAGGTTGGCGGACTGTTCATGTCTTTCGAAAACTTGCTAGGTTCTCTCAGATATGCAGGTTCCCTTCGTACATGAAAAAATCAGAAAGTGCGAGACCCGGATTTGAACGCGTTTCACTCAGTTTCCAAAGCGAGTACAGTATCACTAAGCTGCCTAGATAATATATTATGTAATAATATATTTATAACTATTTTAAATGCAAAATGATTTGTATGTAAAATTATCTTAAATAAAGATCAATAGCTATTAAAAAAGAAAAAAATTATGTTCTACAAACAGAGGAGAAAAGTGTATTCCTTTATATATGTACATATATGTATATTTGCACATAGTTTATTGTTTTAGCATTTTGTAAATAGTTCGAATTTAACGATATAAATTTTTGACATTATGTTTTATGGTAACATTTACTGCTTAAGAACAACACAATCGATATCTAAATAGAAATAGAGTTAGTTTTATTTTTCCAAACGTCCGGGTTCGAGTTTTTTTTTTAAATATTTGAATGCAGTTTTTCTTGTTTGTCTTATAGTTTCAGACTTTTCCATACTAACTGATTTAAATGTTACATTCAGTATAGTGTACTGTCATATAACTACGAGTAAATATTTAAAAATAAGCAATGTAAGGTTCGTTCGAAACCTTTGTTAGTTAATTACAAAAGTTTTTGACATTAGTATTAACCGCGCGAGGTAGCGTTTAACCGTTTGCTTCCAAAACGTTTAAATAGGCTAAAACTCTCATTTAACATCCTCCGTTCGTGTC
The DNA here is from genome assembly GCA_951802675.2 of Boloria euphrosyne. Taxonomy (NCBI): domain Eukaryota; kingdom Metazoa; phylum Arthropoda; class Insecta; order Lepidoptera; family Nymphalidae; genus Boloria; species Boloria euphrosyne. The sequence continues at coordinate 2,627,995 of OX637879.1, read as the reverse complement.
TAAATGAAAAAGTTTACATATTGTTGCTGGTGTATGCAATATGTAGTTAGATAAAATACACTGGATTTCAGCCTAATTTTGCTATAATTTAGGTCAAACGCGTATAATTATTTCAAAAATAGACGTTACCGTGAATTCATTACAAAGGAAAAAATTTTGAAGATCAAAATTATTCAATCAAGCAATTAATTGATATTAGAATTTTTATATTCTAGGTAATAATTATAATTTTCTTAAAATTCTTTATTAAATTTATTAAGTACTTTAACTTATATTAATTTATTAAGTTAATAAAAAATCTTAAAGTATTTTTACTATACTACTAAGTAGATACTAGCGTAATGTTCATGCGATAACTTCCAACCTTATCCATTCATGTATGGTTGCAGATCTGGAGGTCCTAGATTCGAATACCGGGTCAGAGTAAATTTATTAAGTACATTAACTTATACCTTATTCATTTAATTTACTAACTAACACCGAAGCCTATGAAACATATAGTCGGCCAACGGACGTGACAGCCAGCCCAAGCTGCCATACACTCGCTTGGGACATTAGTTTATGGCAGCTTGGGCTGTCACATCTGTTAGCCGACTATACGTTTCACAGGGTATGCTAATACCTTACTCATATAATATTAATTTACTCAATTCGGGAATTATTACGTTAATAAAAATTCGTAAAGTATTTTTACTATACTACTAAGTAGATACTAGCGTAATGTTCATGCGATAACCTCCAACCTTATCCATTCATGTATGGTTGCAGATCTGGAGGTCCTAGATTCGAATCCCGGGTCAGACCAAAACAAACTACTGAGTTTTTTGTTACGATATGCTTTCTAGTGGTAGTGCCATGCTTGTTACTTTCGGGTAGCAGCCGAATGGGCCGGCACGCCCCGTATAGTACCACTCTCTCACAGATGACCGGCGTGAAGTGGCAGCTATGCTGTCGCGTTTCGTCCGATAAGTGAGAGTCCGGGAGGCCCACTCCCCATCCCTCCTACCTTCCCCCCTCCTACCTTCCCCCTCACTCCCTCCTCCCTTTCTCTCCCTCCCTCCCTTTCCTGAAAGGCCGGCAACGCATCTGCAAGCAGTTGCAGATGTCCATGGGCGGAGGTAACTTTCCATCAGGTGAGCCTCTTGTCCGTTTGCCCCCTTAGTCCCATAAAAAAAAGTAGTAGCTTGGAGATGGAAAGTTGGCAGTATTTTACACCCGTAAAGCCGACGGTACCATCGGACGTTAAGTGTTATAGGAATAATAAAATAAATAAAATAAAAATAAAAATAAAAATAAAAATAAAAAAGCCTTTATTTGATCTTGCTACATTTCTCCTTAATTTAGGTACAATCTATAACAATTAGTTTGAATTATTAGCAAGGTCCCCAGGTTGGGTGAAGGGCTCCTCCAACGATGCCCACTTCTCTCTATCCTGAGCTGTTTGCCACCATTTTGGACCAGCGACTTTTTTTATTTCATCCTCCCAGCGTGATGAGGGCCTTCCTCTCTTTCTTTTTCCTTGCGGTCCTCTCCATATGGTGGTGCTATAGGTCCATCTTTTGTCTTCCAGCCTCGCTATGTGGCCGGCCCATTTCCACTTTAACTTTTGTGCGTAGCTTAAGGCATTAGTGGCTTTCGTTATTTCTCTTATCTTTACATGTCTGATCTTGTCTAATTTTTTTATTTTTAACATGCTTCTCTCAATTCCGCGCTGACAGGATGTAATTTTTTGTTTAGCTTTTGACGTAAATTTTCATGTTTGACATCCATATGTCAAGCATGGTAAGAGGTTAGAGTTCCATGTCTTAGTTTTTAGTTTTATCGGCATGTCGCTTTTGAAAATTCCTTTCAGACTCCAGAATTTATTCCATGTTCGCTGTACTCTTCTCTCAATCTCTACTTCGTTGTTTTTATTTTCGAAATTGATTGTTTTTCCTAGGTAATTATAATTGTCTGTATACTCTAGTGGATATTCATTGACTTTTATCTGTTTTTTGAGGCTATTAGTCATTATCATGGTCTTAGTGAGATTTATTTCGAGTCCTACTTCTGCGCTAGCTGATTGTAAGTCATTGATCATGAGCTATAGTTCTGAGAAAGTCTCGGATAATATGACTATATCATCGGCGAAACGCAAATGACTCAGAAAGGTTCTTTGTATGTAAATACCTCGTTTGCTCCAGTTCAGTTTGTTGATGATGCTTTCCAGTATAGCTATAAATATTTTGCCCTACCTTACCCTGCCTTACACCTCTCTTTATTTCAAACCTCGGGCCCAGTATGTCTAGCTTTATTCTGCCCATGTTGTTATTATATATATTCTGGATAACTTTTATATACACTTCACTTACTTTCTGCTCTTTCAAGCTTTGCCAAATGTTATCGTGAGCAACCGTGTCAAATGCCTTTTGGTAGTCAATAAATCCGAGATAGAGTGGTCTCTGTTGTTCCCGATATTTCTCTATAACTAACTCTATGGTATGTATATGATCTATCGTAGAGAAACCTTTTCGGAAACCGGCCTGCTCTACAGGCTGTCTTGCTTCGATTACGGGGCTGATTCTCGAGCTTATAATCGCCGAGAAAAGCTTGTACAGAGTTGGTAGTAGGCTTATCGGTCTATAGTTGCCTATATCTTTTGGGTCCCCCTTCTTATATATTAAAATAATGTTGGATTCGGACCATTGTGCAGGCGTTTCAGAGCTTTGTAATATCAGGTTGAATAGTTCAGCGAGCGGTGTTACCAGTAAATGATAAGCTGTTTTTAAAGCTTCGTTTGTTATGTTGTCTGATCCAGGGGATTTTTCCAGTTTGAGCCTTTTTATTGCATCTATGATTTCAATTTCGTTAATTGTTTTTATGTGATCGTCGTTAACTTGTTCAATGTGGTTGTCTTTCATGTTTATAGTTTTTATAGTGTTTTTATTTTTTAATGTAGTTAGTTGATTTTTATTGCTATATAGTTTTTTGTAAAAATTAGTTGCTGTGTTAATGATGTCTTTTCGATTGTTTAGGTCTTTGCCAAACTCTTTTAGACCTTCTATCCAGGTTTTGCTTGTTTTGAGTTCTTTGTAGGCCTTTTTTGTGCTGCCTGTGAAGTTTAGATGCCTTTCTATTGTATTTTGTTTATATGTTGAATAGTCCTTTCTTATATATTTATTGACTAGCTTGTAGAGTGTAGAGAGTTCATTTTTCATAGTTCTCGATTTGTTTTTAGTTTTTTGAAGTTCCTTCCTTCTCTGTAAAAGAGATGAAGTGCGTTCCGATAGTATCTGGTGTCGTCTTTGTTCCTTTCTCATTACTTGGGCTGATTTTAAACTCGTAGTGATTGCATTTATGATGTTATCGTAATGGGTTTGTACTGAGGTGTTTCTGTGGTCATTACATTGTCTGGATAGCATTCGTGATAGGAATATAGAGTAGAAATTAGAGTACTACAGAATATATTCGTAATATCCTGAGCATCGGCTAGTCTCAGTGAGATTGACTGTCATGTCCGAAATCGGTTACGTTAGGTTAGACATTAACATTATGTAAAGTTTGTACGTATGTTTGCTTTAAATTGTAATGGCTGAATGTTATGGTTATGAATAGAATACATCATAGATAGATAGCAATAAAATCCAAAAGTTCACTCCGCTATAAACAAATCTACCAAAGCTAAGCCGCCAGTACATAATAAGAAAAGCTCAGAAAGCTCAAAAAAGTCTACCAAAGCTAAGTCATAAGCCAGTACTTAATAAGAAAAGCTCAAAAAAGCTCATACAGGTAAAGAGTAAAGACCCACATACGTTAGTGGTTAACAATGAATATTTTCAAATATAATGAAAATTTAGTTAAAAACTGAAACCAGCTGGTACACAAAACAAACAACACTCATTCACAGCCTTTTCGTGGTTTTATGTTACAATGGCGTCATAATAAAGGGGTTGAATAAATTATAATGATAATGAAAGCAGTCCTTAGAGGTAGCGCAAATAATTTGCTAAGTCATAATTCTGCGTAAGGGTGTGTTCATACTAGCTACAAAAACTAAGTGGTTACAAAAGGAGCTTGTTTAAACTTATTTCAAAAATAAGGACATAGTGTTTTGTATGTTAACTGTTAAGTGACATTGTTTTCTATTGTCAGTTGATTTTGACATTTATGTAATGTAATGTAATGTAATGGGTGTAGACCTTTATATTATTATATTTCAAGAAAAAAACTATGGACGAGTGCGGGACGAGACTAAAGGTGATTTCGAAGTAATTAAACCTTTACGGTTTAAGATCTAAACGTATAAGGGTGCTATAGTATGTGTGTTTAATGCTGAAACGCTTCATTTAATAGGATATAATTTCGCTGTGAGTTGAATCTCTTAGTCTCCTTTCCATTGACGACAATCCCAATTAAATTAAATTCAATAATGAATTGTGAAATATACTCCGTTTTAGAAATTTAATTAGGTTTTAGTATTTTAAAACAGAAAATTCAACAGATAGTAATATATTTCTGCCACAACATTGTGAGTTTACTGATGTGGGTTAAATATCTGCAAGACGAATGAGTCATGCGAGGGTTGAATTGACTTAAAACCCTGTACTTAGATAGATAGATAGATAAATACTTTATTGCACACACAGAAGAAGAATACAGAAAATGAAGAGAGTAATACAAAAAGGCATGCAAAGGCGGTCTTATTGCTATAAGCAATCTCTTACAGACAACCTTTGGAGAAAGGATTAGTGGAAACGTACACGGGACGGTACAATTAAATAGTTCAAGCGATTATGCATAGGCGAAGAATATATATACTTATATAATATATATGTATACATATACATAGATACATACATACGCATAGATACATAAATAAACTTAAAAACTTTACATACAATATAAATATATATACTATATATAACAAAGACTAAATAGAGAGATAGTAATTAGTTAGACGACGTTTGAAAATGCCTAGTGATTCTGAATGGCGAATATCACGGGGGAGCATGTTCCATAGTTTTGCAGCTTTTACAGTAAAAGAGTTACCATAGTGATTTGTTGTGCTAGTTGGAAGTTTTAATCTGTTGTCGCTCTGAGACCTAAGTTGTAAGTCAGATACGTCCGAACCAAGAAACATAAAGCGTTCCTTTAAGTAAGAAGGAGTGGTTGGGTTATAGAGGATGGAGAAAAGGAGGGAAAGAATGTGCAAATTGCGCCTATATCTAATTGGAAGCCACTTTAATTTTGTACGGTACTCGGAGATGTGGTCGAATTTACGTAAGCCGAATATAAATCTAATGCACAAATTTTGTAAACGTTCAAGCTTGTTAAGCTGTTCCTCTGAAATGTCAGGGTAGCAGCAATCAGCATAATCTAAAATTGGTAGCAGTAGTGAGTGAGCTAGTGCAGTTTTAGTTTTAATGGGCAACAGGTTTTTCCATCGTCTCAAGGAACTTATAGCGGCGAACATCTTTCTACTTACCACTGCAATTTGCCCAGTCCAGGAGAAGGAGTTGTCGAGATATAGTCCAAGATTTCTTACCGCGTTACTATATACTAGGTCGGAATTGCCAAATCTAACAGGGGACAGGGTATTAAAGTTGATTTTGTTGATCATTTTTTGGCTACCAATAATAACGACTTGTGACTTAATAGGATTAACACGAAGCCCATACGTCGTACTCCAGGAATAAATTTTGTCAAGATCACTGTTTAGCCGTTCAATAGTATTATTGAGTTCACTGGAGGGACCCGCAGCATATACCTGTAAGTCGTCGGCATAAAGGTGATAAGGACATGAAAGAAGTGTGGATATTGTATTAATAAATATAGAGAACAGAAGAGGTGACAGGACACCACCTTGTGGGACCCCAGCTAAAAGGGGATAGTAGGAGGAGGATTTATTATCGACATGGACACACTGCCGACGACCATACAGATAACTGCTAAACCAACTAATGGCGGGGCTTGAGACATTAATAGATTCAAGAACAGCTAACAGGAGTTTAAAGTCAACTGTGTTGAAAGCGTTACTGAAGTCTAGCAGGGCTACAATGCTTATTAATTTCTCATTCATATTAAACCGAATATCATCTGTAACTTTGAGTAAGGCTGTCACCGTGCTATGACCTTTTCGGAAACCAGATTGGTATGGAGAGAGTATATTATGCTGGTCTAAAAATCGACTGAGTTGATCAAACACAATTCTTTCTAACACTTTTGACAAAAATGGGAGAATGGAAATAGGACGGTAGTGGGAGAAGCAAGAAGGATTTTTGGTCTTAGGAATAGGAATAATACGAGCAGTTTGCCAGGTAGAGGGGAATTCATTGGAGGAAAGAGAGTAGTTAAAAATATGGGAAAGTACAGGAGTAATGGTATCAAGAAGTAAGAGGATCATTTTGCGGTTTATACCATCACTTCCAGTAGCATCAGATTTAATTGCTAGGATGTGTTTCTTAACATCGGGAGTGCTAACGGGGGTAAAATTAAACATGGGATGATTAGGAGGTGGAGTTGAATGGAGTTGGCTCAGTGTGCGAAGTCTTACGTTATTATCCATAGGTGTGACAGAGGCAAAAAATCTGTTCAGAGCATCGAGGTCAAGTCTATTGAAGGAGACGTTACTGGATCTGCGACCAATTCCAAGAGATTCTAAGAGCTTCCAGGTTTTGGCGGGATTACCATTGTCTATTGCAGTATGGATGTAATTTCGTTGAGCGTCTCTACAAACTTTATTGCATTGGTTGCGGAGTCGTTTATATTTCAGCAGATTCTCCTCTGTAGGTTTAAGTTTATATTTGGATTTAGCTGCATTACGTTTAGCCATTAAGATTTTAATGTCTTGTGTAAGCCAAGGTGCAGGAAGGTGTTTTAATTTAATAGGGCGGAAAGGAGCATGTTTGTCAAAAAGGTTAGTCAAGATTGAGTTAAAAATTTCTAGTTTGTTATTAATGTTTTCAGCATCAAAAATCGATTGCCAATCAATATCGTTCAGATCGCTTAGAAAACTGTTGTTGTTAAAGTTTTTAAAGCTACGCCGCATCACGACCGTAGGTTTAATTTTAGGTGGACGAATTTTATAGGATAAGTAGATAAGGTCATGATATGAGAAGGAGTCAGCAGGGAATTGTCCATGGGATACAACAAGATCAGAAGAAGAGACGAGCATGAGATCCAAAAGGGACGGGGTACAATTAGGAAAAAAATGAGTAGGATTGGTGTTCAATAACTGAAGGTTGGCACCGTTGACAATGTTTAAAAGACGTTTAGCTCTAGAATCGTTTTTGATAATACAAGTATTAAAATCACCCATAATTATGGAGTGGTTAACAGAAGGTACAAATTGCTCTAAAAGATTTTCAAAGGTTGCAAAGTAATCGATCGATAAAGATGGGCTGTAAAAAACTCCTAATAACAATTTCACAGAACCAAATAACACCTCAATTAAAATATGCTCAGAAGTTTCAGAGTATTGAGAATCAGACTTATGAACAATAGTAAAAGGTATATGGTTCCGAATGTAAATAGCTACTCCCCCACCACCCTTACCAGTGCGATCATTGCGAACTAGGTGGAAGTCAGGTAAGGAAAAGGAGACTGATGGTAAACACGGTTTGAGAAAAGTTTCAGATACAAGGATAGCGTGAATATTTTGATTAGTGAAGGAGGCTAAGAGGTCAGGATAATGTGAGGGAATGCTTTGAGCATTAATATGCACAACATTAAAGGACTTAGGAAGAGGAGAAAAGGTCGAATCAAGAAGAGAAGAGAGTGGAATAGTGGCACTATGGAAACTATCATTTGATGATGATGCCGAGTGGAAACTAGTCTCATCGTCTGAACTATAATTTATATCCATTTAAATAAATAATAAGTATATAAAAAATAATAATAAAATATAAAAATATAAATAAATATTGATAATAAAAATATAAGAAGTATTAATTATTAATAATAATATTATATAATATGTGTATAGCCCATAATCCTTTCACCCACCAGCATGAGTAAGAAATTGTCACAAAGAAAGTAAAAAACAAATTAAAAAAAATAATAATAAAAAGAATGAACACTTAATACAGTAAAAGGAAAACAATAAATATGAATAAATATCTAAACAAACTTCAATAATGACACACAGATAAAAAATTAATAAATAGAACAACTGCATGAAATTAGTTATTAAACGTTGGCGGATGACATTTGACAAGTGACAATTGACAGTAAGAATAATTTATACAAAACACGAAACAATAAGTGAAAGTAAACTACCGACTACTATAAAAACGTATTAAAAATTAAAATATCTTGTAACTACTTAAATAAGATTAAAAAGAAAAGGATAAAATGTTAATATCATAATCATGTAGTTAAACAAACAAAAAAGAAATATTATAATTTGAAACGGTGTTACTTTTTAATAACTCGCTTTGCCCTGATGTTGGAAACTTTGCTTATATTGCTGGGACCAGAGGTAGCTGGAGGAGCACTTGATGTCAATATCGGCGCGTCGTCGGGTACGGGGGCAATGGCGTTAAGCTCAGCCATCGTAAGAATGCGGCTTTATATACTTAGTGGAGGACAAGGCTATTTTTATATACTATTTGAGTATAAAAGAGCTTTTACTTTAGTTTGAGTGCCTATCTATAGCACTTGTACTTTTTATTAGGATTCCGTATTTAATGGGTTAAAATCTATTATCACAGTCGATGTATTGTATAAGTAAATATAAAATATTTTGATTTATATTTACTTATACAATATATTATATCATGACACAGAACCCCCGGTGAGTGAATCAGAATCGCACTTGTCTAATTTTGCTTCAAAAACATACATTTTTAGAAGTAAAAACATGAAATACGGGGCTTATCCTAATAAAATGGTGTTATTTTACCAACCTCTGACATTTTGAAATACTTTTTTACTGCTGACGCAGCGCTGAACTAGTTACAGGTAATTATAACTTTTATAGCAAATTTTATAACAGAATTTTGTATGCGGAATAATTCCAGTATTCTGCATCCGAGTTATGTATTAAAATAAAGTAATAACTGTAAATAACTATCAATGCGTATTAATTTGAAAGTATTTACCCTACTTTCAGTGCTAGTGGTCGTGGGATCGAGTCCTGCTGGAGGCATTCATTTGTGTGACAAGCACGAATGTTTGTGATCCAGTCATGGGTGTTTATATTCAGAATAATATATGAATTTAAAGTTATATATGACGTGTTGCTCAACAACTATCCGAATCCATAACAGCTTCGTAACTTATCAGGGAACAGATGGTGTTTCTTAAGTCTCAAGGTATTTTCACTAAATACATATGAAAGTATATACGGTACTGACATTAAAATTCATTTTTTTTAATTTTGTCTGTCGGTCTGTTTGTTCCAGCTAATCTTAGAAACGGCTGGACTGATTTTGACGGGACTTCAACTCTCAGATAGCTAGTATTATAAGGAGTAACTTAGTCTACTTTTATTCTAGAAATTTTATTTATTTTAACTTGCCGTACCCGCGGCTTTTGCTCGCGCTATATAGAATAAAAATTGTATACATAATTCTGCCTATGTATAACATCAAGTCTCCTCAATGAGGCTAAAGCAAACAATATATTATACACTTGCATTCCAAGTATTCGCTTTATACAAAATATCTACCTATGTTTTATAAAGCTAAAATGATTATAGCAATATGATTCTTATCGAGTTTGTTATAGCGTTTATTTTGCCCTGAATTGATTCTCTTCAAGAAATATTAACGATGGAAACCTTTGTGGAGAAGCGCTATCCTTTGAGCTTTGACTTTTGAGTCACAAATATCTTTAGCAAATTGACATAAAAGTTGTAGGCTATCTGGTATTACTATAAATATAATTTTAAAATTAGTACTAGGTATCTATACGCACTAGGCCAGCGCGGTGGACCATGGCCTGACCCGCTCGTACTGAGGGAGGCCCGTGCCCAGCAGTAGGACGTTAAAAAGGGCTTAAGACATGATATGACATGACTAGGTATATGTTTTAATTACATTAATATACATGTATAACATACAATATATATAGTTATAGTTATATATGCGGTGTTTCACCCCCGGACCTCGGATAGCATGTAAAGCCGTCGCGTCGTCGCTTTAACTCTGGCTGGTTGTGTCGAGTATTCATCTCACCGGAGTGTGAGAGTGACAGGAATAGAGAGTGCATTTGTGTCTGCGAGCTAATTATAATAACTCCTGCGCAAGTGTCAAGCCTAAATAAAATCGGCCACCGTACCTGAAATCGAAGAGATGACATTATACATAGGTATTTAAAAATCTGTCGGTTTGTAAGTTACATCGTGAAAGCATCATGAGGAAACCCGCAATTTTAAGAGAATCTAGTAAGTCCTCCAAAGTGTACTTGGCAAGCTGTTTCCTGATTCCTCTCGTATTGAAAGGATGCCCGTGCCCAGCAGTGGGTCATAAGAAAAGGTTGAATACATACGTACAGTCCTAAAAATAAGATGTCCACGAAAGACAAAATTTTACGCTAGCGATTTAAAAGATTTATTCTTAATCTAAACTAAATATATAAAAGCAAAAGATCACTTACTCATCACGAAACATCCACCACTTGACGTACAAGTATAAAGATGGAATTTAGCAGGGAGGTAGTTTATAGTAAGTACATGTCTGTTAAGAAAAGGGCCGGATTAAGGAGGTCTAAGGGCTCTCGTAAGTTGTATAAAAGTCCTTCATTTTTTGTGCTACGAACTTTAAATTTAGCAGAGAGCACTTTAAATTTAGCATTTAGCAACTTTAAATTTAGTAATCGTAGTAGACGTCGTATTCATATTCTATCGTATTCACATAAAATTTTCATTACATTGCCAAGTGAATTGTATAACTTATACCTACATATTACGTTAAAAAGTTATGTATCATCGTTTTAACATCCATTCTAGGATATAAAGAGATGACAAATAATAAATGTCGGCAAAACAAAGGAGCAGTCCAATGAACGAGCATTCGTTGGTGGGTGATTTGTCTTGTGAAAATGTAACGCAATTTCTGTCCGCGACTGCTTGTCATACTTTCTTTATGTTATGATTATGGTGATCTTTGACATTATAATTATCTCAATTGGCACGAGTATATGTGTAAAATATTGTATATACGAGAGATAGATAGTATGATATTTTAAGTTTAACGAATGAATGACTGAGATAAAAAATGAAAAAAAAAATATTTTATTCAATTAGGTACAAAATCTTTCAAAATGATAAATAAACAGTCCATTTATAAACCAGCTTAAAGTATTTAATACAACATTTATAGGTACTTCACAAAAAAGTTATTGCTAGAGAAATGCATACATCAGAACGTATCCATTTTTCTAATAATAAGTGTGAAAATTGTACAAATAATATGTTATTCGATTATAACAATACTAATGGTATAACAGTTGAAACCTAAGACTTGTCTGCATAATATTCTAATATATTTGACTAGCGAAATACTCTCGCTCCGCTCGGGCTCAGTCAGCCTTTTCATTTCTCATAGATAAAATATTTTCCCGCAGTAAAAATTATATTGATACAATTAATATATCATACGTTTCATTAACATCTGTTCAGTAGTTTTCTAGTCATACGATCCTAGACAGACAAAATTTTAACAAGCTTATTATATCTTTAATATATATAATCAAAATATGATGTAAATTGTAACTGTCTCTAATATTTTTTTTATACTTTGTTAGTACTCTAGAAAATTCCACTTTGTGTATGACACTTTACCACTTTAAACATACATTATAATGAAATTCTAAATAAGTTGAATCTGTACAATGAACAATATTTGGAAAATCTTATTGAAATAATCATTTCTATACAGTTGCCCAATCTATAGTTTTTAGAATTTTTGTCTGTCTGTCTGAATGTGACCGACACGAGAAAACTACACGATATATTTTGATGAAGTTTGGTATGATGATATCTGGTTATCAGGGTTAATATATAGGTTACTTTTTACTGAGGTAAAATATCTATCTAATTTAATTCAATTTAATTCTCTTGTTTATTGGCTTTAAAGCGTGCCAATTGAGAGATTACTTCGCCAATGTCACGTAGAATAGAGAAGACACGAAGGAGATTGCTCTGTAACATTATCTAATTTATGAATTCTCTAATCTAAATATAATATATGCCTTAACACTGTACCGATTGTAGGGACGAATTTGAGCAAGGCGTGGGTGACACTCTAGTCGTATATAAGACTTAAACATACTTATAAATTTAATACAATATTGAAATTATAATTGTTATAATAATAATAAGTGATGAAAGAAGATCAGACCAGTATTCTAAATTTTCGAGATGAAATGCTAAAGAAGTTTTTATAGAAATTTTTCTATGTCAATGTAATTTGATGAGAAATTCTATGAAAAAACTGAGAGACGTTTTCATGCCTGTTTATTGTTCCTTTGTCCATTTTACTGAAGGTAAGGTAAGGCTTATAAAAATAAACTACGGTAATTCATTCTATGCATTAATATGTGTTGATTATTTTTAGATTTAACAATATAACTGATACAGACTGAAAATGGTACAAAAAATGTTTTTTTTTAATATACATTATACATAATATGTCATACAATAATATTTTCGTGAAATGTTAATTATTTTAACATTTAATGGAACTAACAGCAATAACTCATATTTAAAATCCCTCAGACAGAGTGTAAAAAATCCTCTTTTTAGAGGCAGTCGAGAACAAAATTTTATGAATGCCAAAATTAAAATTTAATCTTACGGCTTGATAAAGAACTTTCATATTAGATCCATGATACGAAATTCTAAAAACTGTGTTCCACGCATTTAAAAAATTAATATAAACGTATACCTGATGTCCTTTTTCGTAGTAAACGTTTATTAAAGTATTACTATTTTATTGCTGATCTGATTTTATATTAATACTATCAGTACCCGCGGCTTTGCCCGCGTTCCTGATTTCAATCGCTACTAAACTTCATACAATCACTCGCTGGACTAATCTATAGATTTAAAGGCTAATAGGCTAATCTATAGAAAAAACCATGAAATATATTATAAGTACGGCTAATGATTGGAACAACATGCCTGCGTCAGTGTTCTCGTCCGACTACAATATGGGTGTCTTCAAGGCAAGAGTGAATAGGTGAAGGTGAATAGGTACGACTACGTTACCACTTACCATCAGGTGGAACGTAGTCAAGCACTAATTCAGAATAAAATAATAAAAAACAAATGTTCAGCCATTCTCGAGTTATAAGTGTTCGAACAAACCCGACTTTGTTTTATATACTAGATGTTGCTGACGAATTTCAATAAAAGTCCTTAAATTTATTAATATAATAGTGCTTGAAATAACTGTTATATGTATACTGGAAATATGTAAATTTGTCCGTTTTATATGTACCTTGTTTAAAGTGTTTATTTCAATCTGTAATATACTCAAGATATAGCCAACTACGCAGGTGATATCATACACAAGTAGACTTTCTTATCCTGTCAACTTTATACCCCGGTGGGACGACTACTCGACGTGATTGATAAGAGCAAAGGACCGATGGCTTTACATGTTTTCCGAAGCACGGGGTCGAAACACTGTCAACTTCCCAACTTCAGGTTGAGGTTGTTACTGAGGCTTACTAAAGAGAAAGACTCAATAACTAAATTTGGCCCGACCCGGAACTCAAACCCGGGATCCGGGATACTATAGTAAATAGATGTAATACATGTACTATAGTAAAAAATGTCAGTCATAGGAACAGTCAGATGATTTGTCATATTAATTTAGGGTATAATAATTATCGAGTGAAACAAAAGAGGGGATCTGATGAACGGGCACTCGTTGGAAGGCAATTTGTCTTCTGGAAATGTAACGCAATTCCGCCACGCCATGTCTGCGGCTGCTTTGTCATGGTTTCTATTATAATTATAGCAATTTTTAACCCCTTCTCCCAATGACCGTTAATATAAACCTGTTTATATTTCAATTTGTTTTTGTTCTTTAATTACATATCATAATATATGTTTTTGTTTATTTTGACAGTGTCTGCTTTATTTTTTTGTAAATTATAAGTTAAGTTACAATTATATACTAATACGTCTTAAATTCTATTAATTTCAAAATTTGTAGAATAAGTTGTAACAAACTGGATAGTTTTGATTATTTAAAAAAATATATATATTAATATATATTTTGACATTTATTGTCTAAATATATAAATACCTAATTATAAAAAAAGAACCATCTTATAGTGTCCCGAATTGTGAATCTAATAAACAATTCTCAAATCCACTTGAACACACACAAAAAATTCATCAAATTTAGTCCAGCCGCTTAGAAAGTGTTAAGTAATATACACACCCACAGACCAATAATATATATAGAGATAACAATAAATATACAACATAAAGTGATAGAATTAATGCCGGATGGTAGTATCAGTCTACTTTTCGAGTAAATCCAGAAACTAAAGTTTGTTCATACTTGCTTTCCAACATAATAGCTTTTTAATCCTGCTACAAGTCACTGGGGTAGCTGTAATGAGAGGTTTTAACGTAACTCGCCCCTTAGTGCGTGTTAAGGGATGCATATTTCATGCTTCAGCTAGAGTCGCTATGATTATCTTTTACTACTTGAAATTATGGAGTAGTGGAGATAAGAAATAGTTTAAGTTAAATATTAAACTCTTTAGAAACTTAGACTATTTGGGAAACTAAAAAATGTAAAAAAAATATTTCATAAAAGTATCATTATAAGAAGATGTAATAGAGAAAATTATGATTTAGAACAAATATATTTGAAGAAACAAATGTTACACAAAATACAAGCGACTCACCCTCGCTTCGCTCGAATTCTTCCCTAGATACGTTTTTTTGTATATAAGATTATATACCATAATATATTTAAACCTACTTACAATTCAACATTCCTATAGTACATGTAGCAAAAGCAAGAAGCTCGAACAAAACATTCATATTAAGATACGAGAATGAAGAATAATGTTCCGAATGTGACAAAATATAGGTCGTTTTCGGTTTCCCATGTATTGCTTCCATAGATCAACTTGATGTGCGAGATATCAATTCGATACGAAAAGTGGCATCTTGACATAACAATAGCGTTAGTTTGTACCCTTTTGAGAAATAAGCCTACTGACTTGATATGCCAATATTTATGTAAAAGTTTTCCACATTTAAGGGAAATTAAAAATATAAATAAATATGTTGGAACATTGAATTATAACACCATCTAGTTACGTGGTAAGCTACGAGAATTGTGATAGCTTACACGCATTATATATGAATCCATTTAACACACGTATTACTTTAAATACAAACATATTAAAACGAAAAGCGAAGGGTTTCAGCTGGTTAACATAAATAAAATTTCTAAAATATAACCTCCTCATTTTTCGAAGTCGGTTAAAAAACCTAGCCTAAGTTACTCCTTACATCATAAGCTATCTGTCAGTGAAAGTCCCGTCACAATCAGTTCAGCCGTTTCAGAGATTACCCGGAATAAACAGACAGACAGACTGACAATAATTTTAAAATTGTTTTTAGTTGTTTTAGATATTAAAAACAGACAATTGTATAATGTTTGATTTGAAAACATCAATGTCTAGTTCACGAGAGTTGTATCTAATCGAACTTCAGCATTATATCTATTTATCGAATTTCATTTGTGCTTTGACGAAATTATAACAATATTCGCAATAGCAATATTCGCGTTCATGGCTTCAAGCCCGTTAGAAAAAAGTAGAAAAGAAAAAAAGAATCCTATGTTACTTCCAATACTTCGAAGAATATGTGTACAAAGTAGTTTTCGCGTGAAAACGTAACAAACAAACTTACATTCACATATAATATTAGTATAGATAGTTTTTTCCTTTAGACTACCGAATCCATATAACAATAAACAAAATAATAATCAGTTTTGAATGTGTTTACTTCGTATATAAATTTTAATTCTATGAAAAATATAAAAAATGAAGACAGACAGACTTCAGAATAACAACATTTTACTAACAAGTCGCTTCATGTACTATTAAAATGAATATGTGGTAGTTTAAAACCGTTTCAATGAAACTGCATACTTAGAACCCTGTGCATGAATATTTCAACTCTATTGAAAGTTGAAGAAAGAAATGCAGGTTTTGCTGGAATTTACCGCAGGGAAATACGTATCTGGTTTGTAAGGAGTTTCTATATTAATGTAATGTTTATGTACGATTTTTAAATTTAAAATTACATTTTTCCTTAATTTACGTGTAAAATTACATTGCTACTATGGTTTGATAGTCAACAACTTTCCTGAATAAGCTGATTGACCTTTTCTGGTTTTATCATTAACATTACAGCTTTTAACTATATTCATATGTTTTTATATACGGTAACTTATAAAAGTATGATCTGTATGTCTGTTTGTAATCACTAAACGGCTGAATAGATTTTGATGGGACTTTTACTGGCAGATAGCTTAGGAGTAACTTAGGCCTCTTTTATTTAAGAAATAAAATTAACAAAAAATATCAAAATCGATCAATTAAATATCCAAATCTCAGAAATAATAAATAAATATGTTGGGGCATTATTACAACAACGGCGTCTAGGCTAGGCTTGTGTTACGGATACCAGATAGTTGATATACTACACATATATTTTTTAAATACATACATATTATAAATATAAACACCCATGACTGAAGTACAAATATTCGTACTCAACAAATGACGCAGCTAGGCTCGAACCCGCGACCGCAGGCGCAGAAAGTAGGGTTACTACTGTGCCAAACGTGACGTTATAATATAATAACTGATAGAAAATATATTTGCTTGGTGTTTTATGCTACAAGTATTTCAGAAATTTGAATTGCAGCAGTCAAACGAATCTCGATTTCAGCAGATTTCATTTCCCTTCTACTACACAATCTGCGTCCTTGACCGAAAACTATTTCACAGGGATAAATGCAAAATTCAGAAAGCGGCGTAGGTCAAAATCTCCATAGGTAAAGGTAAGTAAGCGTTTTTTAATATGTTCCTAAGCGAACGTGGTATTTTAGTGCTGAAATGCTTAGGATTGATACATATTTGATTTGGTTTGACGGCAGATTTGTTTGTAGTGACTTTATTTGCTGTGCCAGAGGTAGCAAGTTTGAGTCTCGCTGGGTGCATTCATCTGTGTAATGAGGACGAGTGTTTGTACTCAATTCATGGGTATATACTATGTTTCATCAGGTACCTTTCATCATTCATGTAACATCTGATACTCCTCTCTGCCTCTGTCAGACAATAAAAATTTTTTAAAAATGTTTTCCTTATAAGTATTGTGTGTTGTTATTTTTACATATTTAATTTTAAAATCTCTAAATAAAACTTCATTATTAAAACAAAAGACATAAATCTCAAACGGTTTTAATTTTATCCGCAGATACCGGAGCTTAGTGTTCACTCGATTATTTTTACGCCCTTCAAACTCTATATAACAGGACGTTTATAAATTGCACAGAATATGTTTGTGACACACACGCCATTTGTGAAGGATGGAAACTCGTACGTTTTATAAAGTCGTAAATTTTCATTTTAAATATATTCTCTTTATTAATTTGTTTACTGAATCTAAAAAATTTAATTTTTTTTGTTATTGAAATTTAATATAAAACTAAGGCAGATTTTCAGTCATTTTTAACGTCCCACAGCACGGCTCTCCCTACGATATGAGGGAGATCATGCCATAGTCTACCACGCTGGTGAAATGCGGGTTGGCGGACATCACATGTCTTTCGAAAGCTTTCTAGGTTTTCTCTGAGATGCGATGTTTTCCTTCACCGTAAGGCAAGTGGTAATCATGTTGTAAATGATTCGCACAAGAAAATATCAGTGGTGCGAGACCCGGATTCGATCCTTTTACCCACCACTCAGTTATTCAGGCTACCACTGCCTTATATTTTAGCGTACCCCGTTACGTTAAAAAAAACGTAACGTAACTGCCTCGTAGCTGTAGTGGCTAGCATGTACGGTCGCATACTGCGAGGTCCTGGGTTCGAGTCCCGGAAAGGGCCAAGTTTAGTTATTGAGTCTTTCTGTTTCGTAAGCCTCAATAACAGCCCGGAGTTGGGAAGCTAGCGGTGTTTTACCCCCGTGCCTCGGAGAGCACGTAAAACCGTCGGTCCTGCGCCTTAACTCTCACTGGCCGTGTCAAGCAGTCGTTCCACCGGAATATGAGAGTGATAAGGAATAGAGAGTGCACTTGTGTTGGCAGATGGCTAGTCTCATCGAGATTGGCCGCCGTGGCCGGATTCGGTCAGGAGGACATCATCATCATCATATTTTAACGTATTATAAAAATGTTAGTTTTTAGTGTTGACCTAAGAGTCGTTTAAAAATAACTAAGCTAACGACATCTATTTATCTGAGTCTGTCGTATAAAATTTTGAATTGTAGCATTTTCCAGTTTGCATTTTTATATAATAATAGCGACTTACCTTCGCTTCACTCGGGAGCCTTTTGTATTTTTATTAATATTGCTATGCTCAGGTTCGTTTTAAGTGTATAAAAAATAACTATCGTGACTATAGTTTCGCTAGTTAATTTCCCACTGGTTTCCTAGTAATTAATGCAAACTTTTAACCTATTTTACTCCCTTAAAGTTATATTTTCATTACCAAAAGCAAACTGTCCTATTGTAAAGTCTAATCTTTTCTATACTTAAATTATTATCAAAATTGGTGCAGCGGTTGTGTCGCAAAAAACGTTATAGATAGAGAGAAAATCAACAAAAAAATCCTAGAAAAATCGAAATATCTATAATATATAATCTATAATCTTAATAAAGGGTATTTAACAAAAGAAAAAGATTTTTTCCATTCACACGGCGAAGTGATAATCATTCAGATTTGAATTTAAAACATTCGAATAAAATCTGCGCCCATTTGCCTTGACTCCATCTTGCGCAGAATGTATTACCATTTTTATGAGAACCTGACGATCTCCGAGAGTTGTTTATTCTTTCTATTTATTTTACAGCTTAACTGTAATATACACTTAATGCAGCCATCTGAGAGAAGAATTGAATAATTGAATTAAATTACTGCGGATACGTTTAAAAATAAATGTTTCTAGATTTTCCGTTAGATTTAATGATATTCGCTTATTCTGGTATAATGTTGGGATAATTTTATCAGTATATGCTAATAGTGCTATTTATATGACCAATTCCATTACCTATAACTAAGGAACGGAAAAACAACAACACTGCTTTCAACAGATATCGAACTATTGACTAATCGATTGATTAAGTGAGGAATTTAATAAAATATAATTTTCTTATTAGTACAAAGAAAAAAATGGTATACAAAAATAGAAATACTTTCAGACTATTAAGGATTTATTTGAGATTTTAATATGGACAAAAGCCAATTAGGTCAGTTTTCACAATACTTTGACTCACTATGAATCCTTCAAAGAATGAATCTCAACAGAATATACGGGTTCTTTTAATGTACTCGTACCATTTTAGCTATGATTGGTATAAAAATAAACACAATGGTTGGTCTAAAAATAATCATAAGATATGATTTCTTGAGACAGTATTGGCGCAGTGGTAACGCCTTCGCTTGGATAACCGAGTGATGCGGGTTCAAATCCGCGTCTCGCACCTCTGATATTATCATGTGCGAATCATTTCTAACATGATCACCACTTGTCTTACGGTGAAGTAAAACATCGTGAGGAAACCTGCATGTCTGTGAGAATCTAGCAAGTTTTCGAAAGAAATATGAAGTCCGCCAACCCGCACTAGGCCATCGTGGTGGACTACAGCCTGGTTACCATCATAGAGAAGGGAGCTCTTGCCCAGCAGTGGGACGTTAAAAAAAGGCTGAATACAATACAATGTATTTCTTTTCTCCGCTAATACATTTAAAACTTGTAGACTATATTTAAAACTTATCAGCATAGAATAGGTTAAATGATTTAGATGATGATTTAAATGACTTCAAATTAAAAAAAAAACAGTAAAAAGTTTTTTTTAAAGCATAATCGAAATCGGATTATACCTACTCTTTAACAGTAGTCATGCGTGGTCGAATTAAAAAAATATATTTTATACACTTAATGGATTCGGGTTTTTATTCAAATTTAAACAGGAGCAAATTAGAAGTACGTGTATACACATATCAAGCAAAAAATCTCGGTTCATATCTGACAGATTTCTAAGGTAGTAGCACCAAATTGAGAACCTCCTTTTTTGAAGTCCGTTCAAAAATCATATAAACGTAATGTAATATTATTTCAGTGGCAAATGCTCATACCTGAAGCAAAAAGAATTTTCACAAAAAATTACTTAACCTTAAACATTTCTATTCATATAAGTTCTATTAAAACTGTTACTTGAGGACATTCAATTAAGTATCGCTTAATAGTTATTATTTACTGCCTCGGTGGTGTAGTTGCTAGCATGTACGGTCATACATCGAGAGGTCCTGAGTTCGAGTCCCGGGTCGGGTCAAGTTTAATTATTGAGTCTTTCTGTTTAGTAAGCCTCAGTAATAGCCCGGAGTTGGGAAGTTGGCGGTGTGACACCCCCGTGCCTCGGAGAGCACGTAAAGCCATCGGTCCTGTACTCGTCCCACTGGAGTATGAGAGTGATAGAAACAGAGAGTGCACTTGTGTCTGCGCGTACACTTGTGCACTATAATATCTCCTGCGTAGTTGGCTAGTCTCAATGAGATTAGCCGCCATGGCCGTAATCGGTCGGAGAACATTAATAGTTATTAAGTTTATTTATTCTTAAATTGTGAAGTAAAACGATACGTCAAGGTGAACGTAAAAATATAATATGGTAGACGTTTTATAAAACAAAATATGCATATAAATGTGTGAATGGTTATTGGTTAGTTATAAGAATAAAACTACCATATCGTATTACGATAATTCTGCATAATAAAAAAGAAATGCTTTATAAATCATACAAATTAACTATTTTTTAGTTTTTACTCAATTGCTTATTATTTATATATGTATTTTTATTGTTAAAAAGCTTGGGTGTGATAGTCGTAACTTTAATTCAAAGTATTCTTTGCATAGTGAACTTTACATTCCAAAGTTTACGTTAACTTTAATTTCTCAGTTGGATAAATAGTAGACATTTTCATAATAAGGGCAAGCGAAGCTAGAGCTAACACTATTCCACAACCTAAGCATTTCGTGGTTTTCTAAAGCGAAGCGATTGATTAGACTATGAAATGTTTCCTTAGCTATATGTTGCGTTAAAATATAAGTATAAATCACTTAAAAGTGAAGGAAGCATTCTACAGCCACTGAAAAGTAGAAATAATATGAATTATTGTAGTAATAATATTATGTAGTATTGAAAAAAAAATATCGTTGAAGTATATGTCACAGAACCATATTCATTCGTTCATACAATTCAATCCCAATTCGTTAAGGATCACGGAAATACTATTTACTTAATTCCTTCTTACTTTATTTCGCCATCATATAAATACTTCTGTTCTTTAGGTATCCCGAAAGGTAAAACTTAGAAAAATTCAAATAACTAAGATTTTGGATACATCTAAAATAATGTAAAATTTTCGATATTACTACAATGTATATTTAGATATTTCAGCGTCAAGCTACGAGTAGAAAATATTGTTTGAATAACAGCTTCATACAAACATAACTGCAGTAAAAAATTCAAATCTACAAAGCCAATCTGAAACAA
The DNA here is from genome assembly GCA_951802675.2 of Boloria euphrosyne. Classification (NCBI taxonomy): domain Eukaryota; kingdom Metazoa; phylum Arthropoda; class Insecta; order Lepidoptera; family Nymphalidae; genus Boloria; species Boloria euphrosyne. The sequence continues at coordinate 2,606,253 of OX637879.1, read as the reverse complement.
AGTGGCACGCCGTATAACGACCTTCCACACACTGTAAAATATTTACTTGATATTATTAGATTATCAATATTTCGCCAGCGGAAAATTCACATGAAAATTCGATAAAAGTTATAAAAATAGCTTTAGTTTCTCATTCTGTTTTTTGTTTGGGTGAAAATATTGTTACACTTATTTCTATTCTAAAATTGCTTTAAGCAATAGTTTTTCGGAATTTATAACAACAATATAAGCACGACTGTTGCTTATACATATTTTTCTTATTTTACGGTTACACTCATAGTAAATTAAAGCAAAATAGAACATGTTTTCCTTGTTCTTGTTTTTATGTCTCTTATAAATATTTCAGCTTACTCCAGAAAAAGTATTAAGTAATAACTTACATGAAAATGCAGACAAATTACTCGTAGAACGAAAACTGTGGAACGAAAAGACTAATGACTGCTCAGTTTATCATCATCACACTCTACTTTTATTTCCATTGCTACGGCGCGCCGTGGCCGTAATCATTGAGACTAGCCTACGGCGCGGGACACATTATAGTGCACAAATGTACGCGCAAACACAAGTGCACTCTCTGTTCCTTATCACTCTCATGTTCCGATGGGACGACTACTCGAGACGACCAGTAAGAGCCAAGGCTCAGGACCGACGGCTTTACGTGTTCTCCGAGGCTCGGGGGTGACACACCGCCAACTTCACAACTCCGGGCTGTTACTGAGGCTTATGAAACAGAAAGACTCAATAACTAAACTTGGCCCGACCCGGGACTTGAACCCAGGACCTCTCGGTGTGCGACCGTACATGCTAGCCACTTCACCACCGAGGCAGTTACGTACTAGTACTAACAAGAGATTAACATTTTCACTTAAAGTAATATATTTCTTTATAAGCGGTTTCTAACTAGTTAATAAATAATAGTTTCAATTATTACTATACAGTATACTTGTATAATAAAATCAGTCTGCGTCAAAGAAAACTATTACGTTGAAAGAGTAGAATAAAAAAATATTACATTTAAAGTTTTTTTTTAGGAACTTTTAGTTTTTGTGTATATATTTTTTTAGTGTCATGTTTGCTACAGTGTTAGACTTAGCTTGTCTTTTTGTCAAAGTGGATTCATTGACGCCTCGACCTCCTTCTCCCTCATGCCAGACAAAAGAATTAATGGTATTTTTTGTCTCAATTTCCGTAATAGTAAAATTTACACTATCTGAATCTGACTCAGCTGGAAACTTAATATGGAAGTCAGGATCTTTTACCGCCTGATGAAAAAACATCTTCTGTACTATCAGCATCACTATTAGAACTAGAGCTGGAGTCATCATCATCATCATCATCTCTCTTCAACGATTTTGTTTAGTTTTTAGAATACTTCAAGGCTTTTTCATTTGTTTCATCAAATGAGATTATTAAAGCATTAAAGCTTATCTGACCATCTGGTTTCAGTGTCAATTGAATCATCGTGTAAGTCAGTAATGGATGGATGAATTTTCGCTTTCCTTAGGTATAGATAAATCTCTTGTATTAGTGGTTAAACGGAATTGTTGGTTTCAGGTAGAACCGTGTTTAAAATTTTATGTGATTACTCATTCTGCAAATGAAAATAAATACATTAGGGAAAATAAATACAAGACAAGACTAGGGTCGGCAAAGTCATCACAAATCTCGTTCATTTGATTATTAATAGTAATATAATATTATTAATCTTCTTCTTCTTATTCTTTTCTTCTTAGTTGTAAAGAGTATCTTAGACACAAGTAAATGTAATAAATTATTCTATTACACGACATAAAATATGAATTAATAAATTAGCAAACTATTCCTATACCTACTGCTGTTTAAGCAATCCCATAATCTTTTCAAAGCCTTTTGTCTTAAAAGAAAGCATTGCAAGCACAGTACTGTTATGAGCAAAACAGACGTTTCACATTAATAACTCTTAAGATTATAACAATTATAACATTTGGGTATTTTTTTATTGCTAAGCGGACACATTCAAAAACGTGGCACCTTTATCTTAAAAATAATTGTGTACTTACATGTTTTTTCATTCCAAACGGACACATTTCAAAACATGGCTCCTTCGTCTTAAAAATAATTGTTTACTTACTTGTTTTTTTTTAAGCGAAACAGACGCTTTCCAAAACGTGGCACTGTTGCTTATAAAATTTACTCACAATACAGGCCACTTTTCGCGATGTGTCCCTTTAACTCATAACTGAAGTGCGTTCGCGCCGACTTTCGGGTCGCAACTAAAAACATGGCTGCTTTGCTCTGAACTTGGCCATAAATGTATAAGAATGCCAAAAGGGCGCATGCATAAATTTGTAATTAAGAGGCCGATTTTGACGGGTGTCTTTGTGAAACTATAAAACTACCGGCATTTTGGTCACATTTTTAAATTAAAAGTGATTTTGCACAATTTTGATCTGTGGCCCTTTCGTTTATAAGCAGCGATTTAATATAAGTACATATAAATAAAATTGAAATGTCTGTTTTTTTTTAATAGCAAATTAACAGCTTTTCACAAAATGCATATGAAAATATTTAAGATACTTACTAATATTTTTTTTTCAGTCTGCCTATTTGTTTGTTCCGGCTAATGTCTGAAACGGATAGACCTATTTTGACGAGACATTAACTCGCAGATAGCTAATGTTATAAGGAGTAACTAAGGTTACTTTTATTTTATTATAAAATTATGAAAACCTTTCATTTACTTTAACTAACGCACAGCGAAGCGGACCGGGTTTACTAGTAGTTAATACGAGTATAAGAACAAAGAGACATTCCTATATGTAAAACATCTTGTTGATATCAAATGTACATGCAAAATTTGATACTGTCCTGGAAAATCGATCTGAACTTTTCGCTTACACATACACTGTTTACATATTCATACTATATTGCGGAATGACGCAGCGTATATGGTTTTGGTAGAGCTTACACATGAAACAGAATGACATATTTATCAATTCCTTATATTGTATAGAATAAATAATGTTAATTATAAATCCTTTTATTATAAGGATATTCGGTATTCCCATAGCATTAATATTAAACGGTAATAGTATGAGAATGCTGTAAAGTGAGTATAACGCCATATTCCACCCGGCAAAATGCTGATTAGACCTAAAATCATCGGTTTTCGAAATCAAATGTAGACAAATATATCCCTATACTAATTACTGGTTTCGAAAAAATTTTGACTTATAAAGTTTAAATACTCAGGACTTACATAGAAATATTTGTTATATTTTGATCTAAGGTAACAATTATTGTTATTATTAGGATAGTTGATACACTGCATGTTTAAAATTAAATATAGACATATATAAATATTTAAAACAGTCATGACTGGAGTACAAACATTACGGCTCAACAAATGAATGACCATACCGGGACTCAAACCCGCAACCGCTGCCACAGCAAGTAAGGTCACTACTAACTGAGTCAAACATGCATCAATTAGTAGAACCATTAATGATTTAAAAGAACAAAAAGCTCGTGAGCTTTTATTGTCTACGATTAACTTAATTATATACCAAATATATCGAAAAGACATTCGATAATGATGTAAATATAAACTTCAGCCATTAATAGAAACGATGCGACAAAGGCAGAAGTTTTAAGGGTATACTCTTAAACATCTTGTTACTAGTTAGGAATCAACAGTTTCCGATATTTTAATGGGGAACGTTTAAATATATTTCAATATTTTCATACTCATTATCTGTAAAATACTAGTATTTGAGTCTGTCTCCGGTCACTTATATGTGTTTACCTTCTTTTTCTTTAAGCTATTGCATAGCTTCTATCGCGGGCCTTGAGCGTGGAGACCGAATCCAGAAATTCCGTAACGAAAATAACCTAACACATTTTGTGCTGATTGCGAAAATGAGGTCCATTTTCAAATCCAAGATGGCGGACATCCGGTTTTTTTCAATAATGACTTGAGTGTCATTTTTGAGGTTTCTCGGCGTGCTGATTGCGAAAATGAGGTCCATTTTCAAATCCAAGATGGCGGATATCCGGTTTTTTTTCAATAATGACATGGGTGTCATTTTCGAGGTTTCTCGGGGTGCTGATTGCGAAAATGAGGTCCATTTTCAAATCCAAGATGGCGGATATCCGGTTTTTTTTTCAATAATGACATGGGTGTCATTTTCGAGGTTTCTCGGGGTGCTGATTGCGAAAATGAGGTCCATTTTCAAATCCAAGATTTTGAGCAATATTAACTTCTCATTTATTTAATAAAATAAAAAAAAACAAAGGAAAAAATACTGCATAACTAAAATAAATAATTATAATTGCATAAGTATCAACTTAAACACAGCTATACAATAGCTTTACCGCGGCAGTCTCCGAGTGCCACACGTCTTTTTTTTTCAATGTTATATGATAACGCCATCTATTGAAGAGTTTGGAACAAAAAAAGTAAACTAAGTAGTATTAGTATTCTGTGGGAAAATGTTATACATGTTTATCCATAATTAAGTCACATACTATCATATTAGTGGTGTATGTACAATGTACATATATAATATGCAAGTTTGTCCCGTCCAAATTGGGCCATCCGTTTCGTAGATTAGCAGGAAGAAACAAAAAAAAATGTAGTACATAAAATATTATTTTACTTTAAAACATAATATTATGTAAATATTTATAAAGAATTTGAGAAATAAGAGAAAATTATATTATAATAGACAATGTTAATAAAATGATGGCGTCATTCCTCTCTAGTGGACCATTACTTTTCTAAAATAGTTCTTTTAGTGGAATAGATTCTCAAGAGTTACTTGAAAGGAGATTTAAGACAATATAACTCAAGGATGGCGCTTCACAAGGTTTTTTTACAATTTATTACTACTAAGAAAATTCTTAGGTGCATTAAACATTTGTTAAAGGTAGTTTCAATATAGTATACAGAGTACATTTGTTCGTCTGTTGATGTTTACTGCTTTATTCTGTTTTTTCATATCGTCGGCCCCGGGCAATAAAGCGGTTATATCAAAAAACAAATTTTACAGGAGAAACAATTAAAGCTAATTTATTTATATTTTAGTGTACAGTCATTTGAAATAGGCGTTTAATATCTCAATAGAAAGGTTTTTTTTTCCTATTAATCCCTTTAAAAAAATATATATATTACATAAATAATTGAAGAGATAATGATAAAAATGTATAATACAAATTATTTACGTTGCAGTCATTGATATACTAGGAAAAAAGGTGTAGATAAGTCATACGCGCTCAAAAAGCGGCACACCAAAACTAGGCTAATTGGCCCACCTGAACATAGTCACGCATTGACGACGCACTGTCGCGAATTATATTTGTCTCTTTTTCACTGGCGATACTTGAATCATGCCATCCTATTTTGACAACTAATCGTAATGTAGTGTGTTCAGTGTTTATGCGTAGGAGTGAAAGAGATGGTGTTCAGCGTAACATGGCTTACGTCGTCGCTACTAGTAGTTTTCAAGTGGTAGTGCCATGCTTGTTACCTTCGGGTAGCAGCCGAATGGGCCGGCACGCCCCGTATAGTACCACTCTCTCACAGAAGACCGGCGTGAAGTGGCAACTATGCTGTCGCGTTTCGTCCGGTGAGTGAGAGTCCGGGAGGCCCACTCCCCATCCCTACTCCCGTCCTTCTCCCTCCTCCCTCCCTCCCTTTCCTGAAAGGCCGGCAACGCATCTGCAAGCCCTGTGGTGTTGCCGATGTCCATGGGCGGAGGTGATCACTTACCATCAGGTGAGCCTCCTGCCCGTTTGCCCCCTTTGTCCCATAAAAAAAAAAATACTAGTAGCTACAACAAATTTACGAGAAAAAAGGCGTAATAGATTTTTACAAAATAAATGATTGAATGATTACTTCGTATTAAGTATTTACATATCCATGTTTATAAATTTTATTTCGGGAAAAGCGGTTAACGGTTTTATTGTTAAATTTTTTAAAGAAAAATAGAGTAAAGATGTTTGCCGATTTTTTATTTTATGTTTCATGAAGTAAGACCATATCACATAACTTAATCTTTTAGTAATTAACCGTACAATAAAGCTGTTAATGTCGTTAAATATATTTAAATGATGACAAACAAATCTGAAAAAAATTAGAGGTATAGATTGAAGAACAGAGAAGCCAAAAATCTAATAAAATTAAAAAGGGCGTAACCGCCGATTACCGCTTTATTGCTCGGGGCCGACGATATTTAACCTAGCAATTACCGCGGCACCGCCTGTCCCCGAGGGATTAAAATTTAGGGTTACAAGTATTTTTTGATGCCAAATAATAAAAAAATAAAAAAATTGAAATTTAGCCTAAAAATAAACTATAAAAAATCTGGAGGAGCCACCCTTACCACCTAGGGGAAAAAAATAGCCTACGACCTATTCTCAGACCTATCAAAATATATACCCAAAAGAATTCATAACAATCGGTCAAGCCGTTTCGGAGGAGTTAGATAACAAACGCTGTGACACGAGATTTTTATATATTAGAGAATATAAATTTAATAGTTATATGACCTGAAGAGAGTATCTTAGGTATATATTGATGTAGATCTCGTACATTACGTGCATTGTAATCTTATGCTAGACCTTTGTTAAAAGCATGCTAAAGGCGCACGTGAAAATAAAGAAAACAGCACACAGGCAAAATAAATTATTAATTAGATGTAACCTTAAAGTACCTACAGGTATACATACTTATTAAAATTAATTCACCTTTGTGAGTAACGTTAAAAATGGAAGTGTCCCGCCATATTATTGTACTGAGTACGTACGCCTCTATTCGTACTAGACTCACTCTTGATACACTCTAGGTAGGTAGGTAGGTAGTCTTTTATTTTTTAATTAGGAATTTATTTTTTCTAAAATAAATTTTATCTTAGTTAATATCTGTTGACTATCAGGGAAAGTCCCGCCAAAAACTTCAACTGTTTCAGAGATTAGCGGAAATAATTAAACTGACGGACAGATAGACAAAAATGTAATGTAAATGTATACTATAGTGTTGTTGATGTCACAAACCGACAAATAAATAATAAATAAATAAATATGTTGCGACATTATTACAACAGCGCCATCTAGTTCCGTGGTAAGCTTACGAGGCTTGTGCTACGGATACCAGATAGTTGACACATATAAATTTTAAATACATACATATTATAAATGTATCAATTTTATCTACCTGTAAATACTTTTTAGCCAAATAATTCCAAAAATAAAAATGTAACTTATTTAAAGAAAAGGGAAACGCAATCAGAATGATCTTAAGGTAAATGAATCGAAGGCAACGCCCGAACTAAGTACATTATGCAAATTAACACCGTCTAGCCAGGTGCTCTGTGACGTCTTTTTCTAAAATCTTTATCTCATTTATTAAAACATTTTTCTAAGTTAGTATATATTCTTTCTCAAATTTCAAACACTTTATTAATCTGGCTCCTATTATACAAGCCGAATTAAAGCCAAGGTAAGAACCTGTAAAATTTCGTTCGTTTTTTCACTCCCAAACTTTATTTTCTATTATAAAATAATTAGAGTTCCACTAAAAACATACGTACCGAGAAAAATCCAAGAAAAGCATGGAGGAGTCGTTAGTATTTAATAAGACTATATTTCAAACACCGTCTATTACCAATATATCATGGCATACAAAAAATATATTTTTTTTAAACACTCAAAATAAAGTCCAATTATGTTTTATTCGAATATTGCTATTCTATCGTATTATCTGTGATATATCATCGATTTGCACCCACGCACATATGAAATTTCTCTTTTCTGATTGATGGCTGTTCTCAATCTCATTGGATCTTTTCATCTAGTTATTTTTCTTGACGACACTTTTGTTGTGACTACTTACTCTGCCAGCGGTTGCGGGTTCGAGTCCCATTGGGCACTCATTTGTTGAGCACGAATGTTTGTACTTCAGTGATGGGTATTCGAACCATAATGCTTTTTCTTAAGTAAAAGTAGCCTGAGTTACTTCTTATAACATTAGCTATCTGCTTCGAGAACTCCTTTAAAATCAGTTCATCCGTGTTCGCACGAACAGACAGACAAACAAAAATGGTAACATGACGTTTTTTCTTACATGTATTTACACTTCTGATGCATTTAGTAAATATCTGTTATTTTTACATATGTATCGTTTACATATTATTTAAGTTTCTTCATAACATAAATATCACAGGAAACACTTGATCGGTTATAACAAATTTTCGTCAACCAAATTCAAACTTCTAAATCTTTATATGAAAGTTTCTATTTTAACTATTGAAGAATAATTTCACTAATAAAAACAAAGAAAAAACTTTTTCATCAATATTACAGGAACTAAACTATTTTCAGAGTACAAGAAAGGAAATAGCACAAAATGACATACATTTTAGTGGTTTTTTGTCGACCCTCTTACGACTTTGAAAGGGCGCTAACTTCTTTCCAAGTTCGTGACTAGGCTTTGCTTTTCCTAAAACTCCCTTTGTTTACAAGTAAACTTGGCGTTTCTCAATTGGATACAGAATACTACTAAGTTTTTGAACTTACTTAGTAAAGGCTTTTAGTTTTAAGATCAATATTAAGGATTAGAAGGGTTGTGTGGTTACTTCTTCGCGCTTAAACGCGTCTACGAATTCGAGTTAAAATTCAAATGTATGCTTTAAATCTTAAATATAAAAATCTCTTGTCTCTATGTTTGTTATCGAACTCCTCCGAAACGGCTTGACCGATTCTTATGATGCTTTTTGTGTACACTTGGTAGGTTTGAGAAAAAGTCGTAGGCTATTTTTATTCCGCTAGATGAGAAGGGTGGCCCTGTACAGATTTTTTATTTTTAGACCAAATTTTTAATTTTTATATTTTTATGATTTGGCGTCAAAAATGCTTATAGCCCTAAATTTTCGACGTTCTACCACCGATCCCTATTTTTTAATAATGTGAATGGATCGCGGGCGAAGCTGCGGGAATTGCTAGTATAAGTATAGAACGTAAACTATTGATGCATTTATCACGTAAGCGGAGCAAAGGAGAAGAACTAGTTTTATTAATGAACTTTAAAAATGGAAAATATTATAATACTTTCTTGATACTTTCACTTTCAGAGACGTCAAATACCCTTAGTCTCTCCCGTGATGATGATTGCTGTAAAGCATTCGAAAAGTCGAACCAAAAATCATAATTAATCCGCGACAAAAGCCGAAAAGATAGTTTCATTTATAACTTAAAAGATTATTTAGATTGTCGATACATTATATTTAATCTTAAACATTTAAACTTTTTCTCTTTCTTTGAATGCTACTTTAAATTTCTAAAAATTTAGAAATTATATTTTGTTGTCAATAATACAAAATACTATCGATTCGATCGAAATGAAAAATAGTACCTACAACTTTTATATTTAAAAATAAATCTCTATATAAGTACAACAAAAACTTTGAAATCGGCTTTAAATTTAGAAATTGAAATATAACAAAAGTCGACTCATGACCTTTGTTACAACCAATATTCTATTAAAAGACATCATTTACTCTCTGACACGAGGTTAAAATTTTTAAAGGCCTACGGACTTGTACGGTTGACTTAGCATTTCAAAGGCTTGAGAACAAATCTTTTAAATTTCATTTCGATAACCTAAAAAGCCTTTAATGGAGCAATGGAATCATTTATCCCTATCAACTTCATCGAAGCGTGCAATCAAATCAGATCAAAGTGGTTCAAAGCAGTCCAAATTGGTCCAAAACGTTTCAAAGGACGTTTTCCCCTTTTGTGTGCTTTTTTGTTTAGTTCTTTAGTGGCTCCATCGAGTTAATCATAAATTCTATACTTGAAGGAATTAATTTAATAAAGGTAGGATAATTTAAAAATACTGTACATAAATATATTTTTCTTAGAATGGCACAAGTTAAACTATCTGACGAAATGCGGACCTGTTCGATGTGCCATAGGCGTTAAAAAATTATAATATATATTGATTTCCATTCGAACAATGTTACTGAGAAAGAAGTGCACTTACTATTTTAATCACTCTCATATTCCGGTGTAAAGACAATTCGCTACAACCAGTGAGAGATTAGTTGTAAAGGACTTTCTGTACATATACCAGGCTTTTTCTGAGACTTTCTACAACAGCGCCATCTAGTTCCGTGGTAAACTACGAGGCTTGTATTACGGATACCAGATAGTTGATACACTACACATATAAGTTTTAAATACATACATACTATAAATATAAGCACCCGTGGCTGAAGTACAAACATTTGTGCTCAACAAATGAATGCCACGGAACTCGAACCCGTGACCGCTGGCGCAGAAAGTAGAGTCACTACCAACTAAGCCAAACCTGTCATCAAATTCTCACCTATAAGTTATTAAACAATGTTTGTTTTTGTTATCAATGATTTAATAACTATTTTAAATATTTTGCGTTTTCACAATTTTCTACACAAACAAAACGCGAGTATATTACTAGTATTTTTTGGAAACAGATGATACATTTTCAATTCAATTCAATTCTCTTGTTAACAGCTTCAAAGCGTGCCAGATCAATCATACATTTTAATAGTAATTGTATCAGATATCTATACATATAATAAAAATGTAACGGATCGCTGTCTGTACATGAAAGATATATAAGAAAAAATACTATAGGGACCTTTATTAACGCAAATAGAACCCAAAACAATGATTGTTAGAATTTTTGTCTGTTTGTCTGTTTGTCTGTTTGTCTGTTTGTCTGTGCGTTTGTGCACGCTAATCTCTGAAACGGCTTATTTGATCGAGATTTGGTTTTCACATATATATTGTGGTAAGCTTCACTTAACATTTAGCGTTTGTTTCATGTCAATCGGTTCATAAATAAAAAAGTTATGGTAATTTAAAGAATAACGTCGAATATTTGTTAAACTACTTACAATTTCTATTCTTTCTCTGTTCAGTAGCATTGACTAAAACTTTACTAAGCTCGATAATAATCATTATCTATATAAAATTATGATTATATTCATACATATTTATTTATATGAAACATATGAAATAAAAACAATATAAAAAAAACCGTAGCTTAAAAAATCTGTACATTAAATATTTTCAAAAACCATGACTGTAACGTATTTTGTATTGAATATAGAGTATAGACCCGAAAACAATAGTTATAATTTTTTTTGGATATTTGTCTGTATGTCCATTTGTCTGTTTGTATGTTATCGTGTAACTCAAAAAGTACTGCACAAATTTTAACCAAATTTTGTTTAGTGATACCTTATTACTCAGGTCGTGACTTAGGATATTTTTATTGCAGTATATTACATAATATGGTAACAACGTAACCGTTCGCTGTCTGTAAATTAAATATATATGAGAAAAATTTTGTATTGGGGCCTTTATCAACGCACATAGCACCCAAAACAATGATCTTTAATTTTTAGATATTTTGCCAGAAACGGCTTATGTACGTATGTATGTATGTATGTATGTATGTATGTATGTATGTATGTATGTATGTATGTATGTATGTATGTATGTATGTATGTATGTATGTATGTATGTATGTATGTATGTATGTATGTATGTATGTATGTATGTATGTATGTACGTATGTATGTATGTATGTATGTACGTATGTATGTATGTATGTATGTATGTGCGTATATGCGTATGTATGTATGTATGTAAGTATGTATGTCTGTATGTGTGTATGTATGTATGTATATATGTATGTACGTATGTATGTATGTATGTATGTGCGTATGTGCGTATGTATGTATGTATATAAGTATGTATGTCTGTATGTGTGTATGTATGTATGTATATGTGTATGTATGTATATATATATATATATGTATTTATCTAATATATAAAAATCTCGTGTCACAGTGTTTGTTATCGAACTCCTCCGAAACGGCTTGACCGATTTTTATGATTTTTTTTGTGTATATTTGGTAGGTATGAGAATAGGTCGTAGGCTATTTTTTATTCCCCTAGGTGATAAGAGTGGCACTCTGCAGATTTTTTATTTTTCATTTTTAGACCAATATTTTATTTTGTATTTTTTTATGATTTAGTATCAAAAAATACATCTAACCCTAAATTATTGGGCTTCTACCACCAATCCCTGTTTTTTAATATTAAGATTAGTATTTTGAATTAATTGAGTGCCGTCCATTATTATTCTCTGTGCATCAATCGTAGCATTGACGTTTTACTTTGTCAGTACAACTGTCATGCTTATTATATTATCATACAAAATTTATTATTAATTTGGAATGCTATTACTACTAATCTTTATTTTTTTTGCAATTAATAATTGCTGGGGATAGTTCTCAGTTTCAGTTAATTAAGGATCTCATAGAAATCAATAGAATAAATTGTGTCACGAGCTCCCGCCAACGAAAAATCTGGTAGTAAACAACCCGTTTAAATCATTGCAAAAATTTTTCATACACTATCAATTAGTATGTAATTATTAATACTATTATACTTAGTGCGTGCAATATGTTTGAGAACCATGTTAAATTATAAGTAATAAATACGTGTTTTATGATTGTGATAGGTCAGTTAAATAATAAAAGACCAAATACATTATCAGTATACTGTTTTTCATCATAAAATACTTCAATTTGATCTATTTGTAGGTGTGATATACATTATACAGTGAACAATGCCACCAAGACGCCAAGGGATCAATTTGGGCCGTCGAACGAATGCAGCTACAAACAAGATGATGCAAATGTGCAGCATGATGCAATTGTGTGAATCACAACCACAAGAGACACGAGCTGAACAAAACCAATAATGACAATTATGGAACAAAGACAAGCGCGCGGGTTCGTAGTAGACACACGCAGAGCAAATGGCCGAGAACGCCAATATGTACACCGGGTATTTACTTCCGATTCCTTCCTTCGTCTAGCATTCGAGTATGAGCCAGATATTGTATATTACACTCATTCCAAAGTGAAAATTGGTGTTATGGGTAAGGAATGTCAATATCGTCATGTGCTTAAATTCAAAAATGAGCCAGCTGGCATGTGTGGCGCATCTGAAAAAGTGCAACTACCAGTAATTGAAACACCACCTGAGCCATTGAACGGCTTACTTATCGGTACGGATCCAGATTCAAACCTGTTCCTAAAGTCCATTCGCACATTCAATTCATGCTTCAAAATGACATCGTTTGGAGCAACAGAAATCGTAAATAATACGGCAAATGGTCAACATTACAATTCAACTTTCAAAATCAAAGGCCAAGTGTATCACAAAGTGGGCTCATTGCTGCCAATGCCCAACGAACCTCATACATTTTTACAAATCTACTTCTTGGGGAGTGAGGACTCCGAACGCGCACTCGCCAATCGCGTCTATGCACGTTGCAGCTATAATAACCCTTGATTCACCTCATGCCAAGCGTAACGTTGGCGAGCTGGACGCCCTATTGAATGAGTACAATGAATTAATGAAATTCTTCAAATCACACATGCACACACATAGCAGCAATCACGTTATTGTCATCAATCCTGATAAAAAACCAGCTGGAGAGCACATTCATAGATTCAATGCGCCTGTTGTTGACGACGTTGCTGGAATCATAATTGGAGACCGTACAGTTACGCGAGAAATAGTAGTTCGAAGAAGAAATCATAATCTTGAGTTCATTGCTAATACACACCGTTCATACGACGCTCTCCAATATTCGCTAATTTTCTGGAAGGGCCAAGACGGATATTGCATAAACATTGAAAAACGCGATCCCGTCATTATTCAATTTTATTAATATTTGTTGCCTTTTGATTATTAAAACGTATTGTACTACGTACTTTTAGAGCTCAAGAGGTTGAAATTTTTGTCCGCGATATGACTGCACTAGCAGAAACAAACAACTTAATTCATTTTAAACATCATTATTTAATTTGAATCAATATTTATGAATATATTATTACAGGAGCCGAAACAAACAAGAAAATTAGCTTGATGGATTTTTATGCGTACTATATGATGATTCGACGCGGTTAGGACAAGGGCAAACCCTCCAGGACGGACTGACAAAAAACATTGTACCCTCCTGTTCTTCGAGATTGACATTTTTTTTAATTATCATAATTTAAGATATAAAATATGTATCGCTTTTATTAATTACTTTAAACTTTTAAGAGATCAAGCTTTAAATATTATGCCGATTAAGTTAATGAATTACATTAAATTAAGAAAATGAATCGTTGGTGTTTTGTTATTTTAATAAGTTGTAATCGTCCACAGCGTCATAGACACCATCCTCACAAACTTACCATAAGTTAATTATTTTTATTTAATTACCAAAATATTCACTAGAAATATTGTTTAAGTATGGCAAAACAGCGTTTGCCGGGTCAGCTAGTGTATGTATATAATGCTCACAAAAAGTCCGCTATGGTATGTGCCTATTACAATTCAGCCAAAAGAACATTTTTTGTTTAACTTCAGTTCAAATATGGGAGGAATCGAATAGAGGTGATATTGGTATTAAGCTTGATTTTGTACGTGTTACTCCACTTTAAATTCGATAATATATCAGTTCGGTATATATATAGATCAAACTTTTCGTTTAGTAATTATGACGGTTCAGATTCTATAACTAAGAAAAATGTCGCAGCTTGGACAAACTGTACTGTGTTTATAATAAACTCAAAAAGTACTGTTAGATCATTTAAAAAAAAAACTAATGAAAAGCTACATTATCAACCAATAACAGACCCTATATTATTTATTCCGGTATTCTCACGGGACCTTGAACAACGCGGGTGAAACCGCGGGACGATGATACCTATTCAACATACAGTAACAGAGCAAAGTCACATTTATTTGAAATATTTTTTTAAAACAAAGGCTGTGACGTATATTTTATTAAATATAGACCTCAAAATAATAGTTGTTAAAATTTTTGAGCGTTTGTCTGTTTGTCTACTAAATTTTGTGTAGTGATAATTTATTACTCGGGTCAACATTTAGGATACTTTTTATTGAAGAATTTTTTTTTTCACTGAATCAGGAAGACAAAATAATTGGTTTTATTGAGTTGGCTTAAGAAAGCTTCCAGTGGCGAAATCTTAAGAGATACGTCAAAATAATGTAGTAGGAAATTCTAGGTCTAAAAAAAGCCTACTGAAAAGTCTACAATACCAAAATATATGTAAGTTACACTCGCAATACCTATTTTTATTATTAGTATCTATATGTATACATATATATTATGTATAAATCCAATAATGCAGAAACTTATAAAAAGTCTGTACATGTAATATTTTTTTAAAAACAATGACTGTAATGAAATATGTATTGAATAAACACCCCAATACGTTTTTAAACATTTTGTCTATTTGTATGTTATCGTTTAACATAAAAAGTACCGGACCAATTTGAAAAAAAAATGTGAAATGATTACTCGGGTCATTACTATGGTACTCTTTATTATAGAAAAAAATATTGCCACAGGAAAACAAAATAATTTATTTCATTGAGTCGTCCTTAGAAACCTAGCTGCGGGTAAGTCTTGAGAAATACATCAAAACAATATTGTAGGTCTTAAAAAAGGCTACAGAATAGTTTACAATATCAAATATCTGTCTCCTAAGCTACACTCGCAATACCTATTTTTATCAGTACGTAAAAAACAGTCACTTCGTAAATCGAAGTGTGCGTTTCACACAAAAAGTACATAACTGATTTGAATTAAGTTTTGTATAGTGATACGTTATTATACGAGAAAACATTTAAAATACCTTTTATTGAACATTAATCTTTCATTCCTAAGTGAAAAGACAATTACTGGTTCTATAGAGTTCTTACAAATTTATATAGATAACTCTTACTAAAACTTAAGAGAAACATCTCACAGGATTACAAAATAACTGGTGCTGTAGATGAAATAGAAAATGCTATAGAGTAGTTCCCAGAAAAGAATCAGTCCTTGGTACATTATAAGTAACAGTATATAAGCAAAAATGTTTATTTTATTCACTCTTAGCGCGAGCGAAGCCGCGGGCACCGCTAGTACTACTTATAAAGCTAACTTTTAATTTCTAAGAGTCCATTTCCATCTAGAGTTGTAGTCGTAATTAGGTCAAAACAAAAATGTATTACAAATACAACACTTTACTTTTATCGATAACTACTAATAGGCATTTCAATATACAAAAGCAGATTTATCTCAATTTTATATTTACAGTGTAGAACATGCGTTACCCGTCATATGCGAAATCTGCAAATACAATTTCCCTTCCGAAAGCGTTTTAAGGAGATCCAGCGTTTAGATATAATGCTAATTTATTCATTGGCAAGAAAGAACGTCGCGAGCCTACTGGAGATTGAATTTAATCTTCAATTCGTAATTTACTTTTGATGTTGAATTAAAGGCCTATCCTTGCCTCTTGTGTACGATTTCGTCAAGCTCCTGATTCATTTTATATTATTTTACAAAACACGGTATATTTTATTAAATTGATTTATCATTTTGTGTCATCTCATTACTATACAATGACTGAATCGTTTAAACCAAAGTAAAAGATTTGATCTCTTTAGTTAATGCAAATAGAAAATTTAAAGTAGAAATAGACTTATTAATATTATAGAAATAGCTATTATTAAAAAAAGCGCTTGTTCGGGCCAAAGGTTGTTACCGAACACCTAAGCAATAATGCTTAGTAGGTGTGTTATAAATACATCGAAACGCACCTAGAACGGCAGTGCACGTTCGGACAGCAATCAAACCGGCTGCATTCATTATCATTAATCAGCATCAATTATCATTATAGCATATAATTAAATCAATAAACTTTTACAACGATCTTTGACTATATTTAATTTATCAAGCATTAGTAGTAGGTCGCGTCCCCTACATTTTTTGGTCCTTCGAGCTTTTGGACCTCGCGCTTCGCGTTTAAAGCAATTCGCGTGTGTGAGGAGACATTTTTTATTTTATCAGTGACATTAATCAATCAGTGACATTATTTTATAAGTTAAATTAGTTATAATCAATCAGTGACATTATTTTATAAGTTAAATTAGTTATAAGTGAATCTGTGTGGTGAAAGTTTATCATAGCATTAAATTCGGGAGGTAAATCAGCCTCCGGGATAAGCATCAGCAGAGAAAGCTTGACCTCTTAGTCGAGTTTTCTGGCATTAGCAGCAGCAAAAGATAGTCTTGACTGTTGAGTCGGGCTATCGAACCAGACGAGCAGGTAGCAGCAGAGGACGCAGCTTAGCAGCAGATCCAGCACCAAGTAAGATCTTTCCATTTTATCAATTGACTATTTTGTTTAGCTATCATAATGGAAGACTTATATTCTAATCAGTTAGAGATCGTTGAGTCGATGGAAAAACTTCTAATTAATTTTAAAAAAGACGGTCAAGAGCGGAAAACAGAATATCTTATCAAAAAACGGCTCCAAACCTTAGAACTATACTGGTCTGAGTATCAAGAAAATCATAAGCGCTTACGAGAGTGTAAAGATTCGAGTCATCCGTACTTTGCAAACTCACATTTTGAAAACACAAAGAAAAAATATGAAAATATCAAATTGTATATTAATGAGATATATAGTGAGGTTATTCAAAAGATCCCGGAAACTTCTTATTCTCAAATAAAAGAGCCGTCAGCATCAACTTCATCTACAGCAAAACACAAAGAAGAAAATACATCAGTTAGGTTTCAAGAAAGTCGAGGTTTATATAGCAAACTAGATGAAATGCTGCGTAAACAATTTATTAATTTTAAGGCTTTTTCGCGGACTGTAAGCATCATAGACATTAATTCTATATCAGAAAAATGGGAATTTGAGGATTCTTTGAAACAGTTACAGCAAAGGTGGGCCGCAATAGACTCACTCCATTGGGAAATAGATTCCGAGCTAAACGGACAAGACGTAGAGTACAACCTTGTTTTCAATAAACATGAAAAAACATACAATGAGATAAAGAAATCATTAAATAGTAAAATGTGGTCGGTATCACACAGGGAGAAATACACACCTCAAATGGATGTCCCAACATTTAATGGAAATTATCAGCAATGGGTAGCATTTAAAAATCTATTTACTGAAACCATCCACAACAATCCATGCTTATCAAATTCACAGAAAATGCAATTTTTAAAGGGTAAAGTACAAGGTGAGCCCGATAGACTTATACAGCATCTGTGTATTAGCAGTGAAAATTACATAACGTGTTGGGAGATACTGAACAATCGTTACGATCACAAGAAACGCATCTTCACATCCCACATGAACTCCCTCCTTGGTATACCTGTTATGCAACAGCAATCCCTAGCAAACATAAAACGATTGCATGATTCTACATTAGAGTGTATGCACGCTATTAAAAACCTAGGAGTCGACATCAGCACATGGGACCCTATTCTGGTTCATATATTATCACAAAAGCTGGATGCGGACACACATTCAGGATACATAGAGTCATTAAAAAATCCGCGAGAGCTGCCTTGTTTAAAAGAATTCTTACAATACTTAGAAGGAAAATTTACATCATTAGAATCGTCTAGAAGAAAGCAGGAACCATCAAACAATAATCAACCTAATAACATATCATTAAATCATAGAATTCATCAACATAAAAATTATACATTTAATAATAATCAACAAGTATCAAAGCCTTTTAAATCTTTTCATATATCGAATATTAAATGTCCTGTATGTGCAGAAAATCATGGTATATTTAATTGCAAGAAATTTTTAAGCATGCCGGTTCATATTAAACAAAAAACAATTGCGCAATTGCGATTGTGTAAAAATTGTTTATACAATCACAAAGGAAATAGCTGCTTTTCGGTAAAAAGGTGTCGAATTTGCAACGGAAATCATAACACATTGCTTCACAACAGCGAAATTCATTCGAATCCTAAAAAACAAAGTCCGGTTGTGCAATCCACAGAACAAAGGGAAAGCACTGTCAGCACTCTACACGTGGCGGGTGATCGACCGAAGGAAATTTTATTATCAACAGCAAAAATACATGTTACGGCAAATGATGGCTCTACTCACATAATGAGAGCACTTATAGATCAGGGGTCTCAAATATCATTAATAACCGAAAATGCAGCACAGAGGTTAGGGCTCAAAAGATCACAATGTAAGGGTGTCATTTTTGGCGTAGGAGAAAAGGGAAGCAATTGCAAGGGCATGGCAAATATAGTATTTTCATCTATTTATAACGATTCTTCTTTTAGATCTGATGTATACATAATGCCAAACTTAATTAAGAACTTGCCTAACAAAACATTCGCGAAACCATCATGGCTACATCTTAACAACATAAATTTAGCAGACCCAGATTTTTATATCAGTAAACCTGTTGACATCTTATTAGGCGCTGATATTTATTCATCGATTTTATTAGGAGGTATTATTAGAGGAGAAGGAGAAAATCAACCCATAGCCCAGCAAACCCATTTAGGTTGGATATTAAGTGGTAACGCACAAACATATCATTGCAATGTCGTATTAAATAATTTAGAAAATATTCAGCAGTTTTGGGAAATTGAAGATTTAACGGAGCCCTCAAATATGACATCTGAAGATTTACAATGTATTAATTTTTTTAAAGCAACAACAAAACGACATGAAAACGGAAAATATGAAGTACGATTACCTTTGAAACAAAATATTGAGGAACAATTAGGTTTTTCAAAACAAGTAGCTATTGCTCAATTTAAAAATTTAGAACGTAAATTCAGTAGAAATAAAATATTTGCAACCGAGTATAAAAAATTTATGAATGAATATATCAATTTGAATCATATGCAATTGTGTAACAATAACAGCAATACGACACTGGAATGTTATTTACCACATCATGGTATAGAGCGCATTGACTCTATAACGACTAAACTTAGAGTCGTTTTTAATGCATCAGCGAAAACATCGAATGGCACAAGTTTAAATGATTTAATGTATCGGGGCCCAAATTTACAGCAAGATCTGCAGTCACTCATATTGAAATGGAGAAAATTTGAATTCGTATTTACTGCCGATATTGAAAAAATGTATCGAAATATATTAGTAAGCAAAGAAGATCAAAAATATCAAAAAATATTATGGCGAGAGGAACTTAATAGTAGCTTACAAACTTATCAACTTTTAACCGTTACATACGGCACCAAAGCAGCACCTTTTTTAGCAATGATGACTTTAAAGCAATTAGCAGCAGATGAGCAGAACAGATTTCCAGAAGCAGCTAGAATCTTAGAAGAAGATTTCTATGTCGATGATTTAATAAGCGGAGCATATTCTATCGAGCATGGCAAGCAATTAGTAGGATCTTTAAATCATTTATTAGCATCAGGGGGGTTTTTGTTACGAAAATGGTCTTCTAATAAATCAGCATTATTAGAAAATATCAACGAAAATCATAAATTAAAGTCTGATAATAATACATTTAATTTCAAAAAGGAATACGTAAAAACTTTGGGGTTACATTGGAATTCCTTAAATGACACATTTTCTTTTAATTGCAATGTAGGGCAAAGCTTATTATCAAAACCTACTAAACGAATTTTACTGTCAGAAATATCAAAAATTTTTGATCCCTTAGGGTGGCTAGCGCCCGTAGTAACTAAATTAAAATTATTATTTCAAAAACTTTGGGAGTCTCATCTCAAATGGGATGATATTATTCCTAATAACATTTACACTGAATGGATTTTAATCAGTTCGGATTTAAGTAACATCAATAAAATCACATTACCAAGGTGGTTAAACAGTAAGCAAGATGATATCATAGAGTTACATGGGTTCTGTGATTCATCTCAAAAAGCATACGCCTGCGTAGTTTATGCTAGAATTGTACATAAAGAAAAATGCTCGGTAGTAATGGTCGCCGCTAAGACGAAATTAGTACCTAGTAAAAAGCATATAACACTACCAAAGCTAGAACTCAGTGGAGCCTTTCTACTAGCAAAACTAATGGAAAAAATCAAAATATGCTTAAGCAATCACACTCTTAAAGTATACGGATGGTGTGATTCCATGGTCGTTTTGGGATGGCTGCAAGGCGACCCCGGTCGTTGGAAAACATTCGTTGCTAATAGAGTCAAGGCAATTACAAGTATTATTCCTCAAGACCGTTGGAGATATGTTAAATCATGTGAAAATCCTGCGGATTCAGCAAGCAGAGGGTTAACAGCTACAGAATTATTAAAAAATACTTTGTGGTGGCAAGGACCACCCTGGCTATCAACAATGAATATCAAAGAAAACTCTATTCAAAAGTTTAATACGGATCATGAATTAAAAATTAAGCAAACTTGCATTATTCAAAACAACAGTAATGAAAACATTATTTATAATTTATTGAAAAGATACAGTTCATATACTACTGTAATAAGAATATTATCATGGGTCTTGCGTTTTATTAAAGGAAAACATAAACAATCGAATGACTATCTCACGTTACCGGAGTTGCGACATGCAAGTAATTTAATTATTAAATACGTTCAATGCACTGAATTTGCACCGGATATTGAATACTTAAAGAAACATAACACAGTTCATATGAAAAGTAAACTTTTAAACTTAAATCCATTTTTAGATAATTTTGGTATATTACGCGTTGGGGGAAGACTGCGTCACGCAAACATCCATCATAATATGAAGCATCCCATTTTAATTCCACATGATAGTCACTTAACAAATTTATTGATAAATCAAGCACACTTACTTACCTTTCACGGGGGACCCCGCTTAACATTATCAATTTTAAGACAAAAATACTGGATCATTGGAGGGAATCGTTCAACAAAAAAGTTCATTCGCAATTGTGTTATATGCCGAAAACACAATACTAAGACAAATTATCAGTTAATGGGAGATTTACCTTCAGTGAGAGTAAATTCTGCTCTCCCATTTTATCACACTGGCGTAGATTTTACTGGTTACGTAGAGGTTAAGGCAAACAAAGGAAGAGGAATAAAAACGTGTAAAGGCTATATAGCAATATTTATTTGTATGGTGACTAAGGCTGTACACTTAGAACTTGTGTCAGATCTGAGCACTGCAGCATTTTTATCAGCTCTCCGTCGTATGGCAGCAAGGAAAGGAACTCCAAAGCATATTTATAGTGACAACGGAACCAATTTTGTTGGAGCCAGCAGAGCGTTACAGAAAGAATATTTCGATTTAAAGCAATCTTTAGGGGAAGAGTTTTATAGAGAAATCACAGATATGGATATTCAATGGCACTTTAACGCTCCAGCTTGGCCAAGTGCTGGGGGTCTATGGGAGAGAGCAGTCAGAAGTTTAAAATTCCATCTTAAAAGAGTTTTAGGGGAACAAAAGCTAACATTTGAAGAGTTTTCTACGCTATTGGCTCGCCTTGAAGCATGCTTAAATTCGAGACCACTATGTGCTCTTTCAGAAAATATCGATGACTTAGACGTTTTGACACCCGCCCATTTTCTAACTGGCAGAGCAGGTTCATCCGTAATTGATACAGTTGAAGAAGCGCGATCACGGTGGCAATTAACAACAAAATTGTTTCAAGACATTTGGAAAAAATGGAAGACTGAGTATTTATCACAGTTATCAGCTAGAAGCAAATGGCTTAAGCCCCAGCAAAATATCAAAGTAGGAGATATTGTCATCATTCGAGAAAATAATCTTCCTCCAGCAAAATGGTATATGGGAAAAGTATCAGAGCTTCATCCAGGAAACGATGGTCATGTTCGGGTTGTAACTTTAAAAACAGCCAATGGATTTATTAAACGTCCCATAATTAAATTATCTACATTGCCGTTATCTGAATCCGACACAGATAATAAGCCCACAGAGAGTTCAAATACTCCTGTTGTTAATAACAAACATACGGAAAAATCCAAAATGAGTTTCTTTACGTTTGTTACCATGTTTATATCTTTTATGAGTTTATAAAATAGTATAATATCACAACACTTCGAAATGATCAATTTTTATATTTAAATTCAGTAGCAAATTTAAAATTAATACAAGATGAGTGGAAATTAGTAGTGTTCTACAAAATGAATCCGTATTGGCAAGGTATAAAGGTATATAATCAATCAACTAATCATTTGAAAAAAACATGTGCTAGTATATCAGACAATACGCACTGCGACATTACTCTATTACAATTACGTCAGGAATACACTGAACTGGAGTACTATAACCAGCTGCTTCTTACTCAGCATTTCAGAGAGCGCACGCGACGGCGGCGCTGGCTTATCAATGGAGTGGGTTATATTGCAAAACAGTCTGTTCGGAGTATTGGATGAGCGATTCGCAGAAAAATATGAGCAGGACATCGAACTCATAAGAAACAATAATAAATAATTTTTAAATTTAATGAAAAATCAAACGTCGCTAGTAGAAGCAGAATATAATCTAGAAAAACAGCATAAATACATAAACAAACATTTAATGATCTCAGCTTGCAAATAAAGTCAATTCAGCAAAATAGTCAATTGATCGATCTTGGTGTATCCCATCACGACCTCCACCAGTACATAGTGTGCTACGTGTTGGTGGCGGCGGCAGGAATCGCTGCAGTGGTCCTAGCGTGGCGTCGTTGCAAGAGGCGGCAAAGCGCGCCTATCATTACATTCGATACAGAAACAACAGTGTGAGTAGTGTAAGTGGTAGTGTAAGTGCCAGTGAAGTGTGTGTGTCGCGAAAGCAGAGCAAGGCTGACCGTCAGCCCAGTGTTAGTGTTAATGTGGAGCTTAAAAATCAAGCGACCTCTCCTATTTTTAAAAGACCTTTTGTAGCTTAACAAAAATAAGTTAGAAATTGTAAATCATTTAGTTTAAGTTTTTTTATTGTTAATTTAAGCAAAGATTGTCTTCACCTTGTAGCATCAATTCATCTCATAATCATTGTTTGTATCACTATCATTTCTTGCCTCCCCTGGGAGCATGTTCGGGCCAAAGGTTGTTACCGAACACCTAAGCAATAATGCTTAGTAGGTGTGTTATAAATACATCGAAACGCACCTAGAACGGCAGTGCACGTTCGGACAGCAATCAAACCGGCTGCATTCATTATCATTAATCAGCATCAATTATCATTATAGCATATAATTAAATCAATAAACTTTTACAACGATCTTTGACTATACTTAATTTATCAAGCATTAGTAGTAGGTCGCGTCCCCTACAGCGCTAGACTGTTATCGTTTGATAACTGAAAACTGTAAAAATGTATTGTAGGTACTTACTTTTACTGATAGGGTTTTTTTTTTAATTTTATTTTTTCATGTATTGCGATGATTTTTAGATGTCATAATTCTATATAAGTATATTATAAAACACTAAAAGCTGGACCGACTTTACTAATCTTTAATTTTGAATTTGTCTTTTCGCCGAATAACAGAATATTTATTGAAACATTTTAACACAAGCAAAAATTTGCTTAAAAGGGGATCCCAACCACAATCTTTGTTACTGTAAACTTTCCTTATGCAAATAAATTATTATTATTAAAAAAAAAAAAAAATAAACATATGTACGTATATGTACTACAATAATTTGCATGTAATTTCTATAGCACTTACCTTAAGAAATCTAAGCAATTTATAAACGACGACTGAATCAAGTATGAAATAAAGACAATCCACCTCGTGCTATGTGTGGATAAAATTAAAAAGAACGAAGACGTTTTTCAATTTCGAGTGCACATATCTTGTCTTTCCACTGAATATATAGCACTGTGTAGTTGAAATTACAGTGAAAAATCTACTTAAGCTTATACTTTTAAATGTTTGATAATAACGAAAATATAATGAACATGATATTAAAAATGTTATTGAGATATTCTATACATAATTATATTTAAACTCCGACTCGAATCTTTATATTCATTTTTTTTAAATCATTTTAGTTTTTTCAGATTTTAGTTTTTTCCAGTCTGTCTTTCTGTTATGGGAACGCGTCACGAGAAAACAACTTTATAGATATTGATGAAGTTTTGTATTATAATAGCTGGTTATTTAGGAATTTTTAGGTTAAGTATAGGATACTTTTCACTGCAAAAAATTTGCATTTCTGAGAAATATTTGCTAACCAATAAAATGTATCTTGAGACGAAACCGAGTGGAGTCAGAATGACATATTTTTTTTTACTAAAAAGTTATATTGAGTTCAAAATGACTTTAAGTAAATATTGAAATAACAATGTAGCGGTCCATTTTTCAAAATATGGCAACGCCAAGTGGTCGAAATTTGAATTTCGCTGACGAACAGAAGAGAAAGCACTGATCTGTTTGTCATTCAAAAAATGTAAAATCGGTTCACAGTTAACGAAGATAATATTTATTAATATTTTTACATAACATTTTGTTATAATATAACGTATTTTATATAGCTTTAGTTTTATTAAGTTCTTTTGTGCTGTAATGAATTTGTGTATTTACTATAAGTTTTTATCAGCGGCTATATAAACATAAATAAATACTGCTTTAAAAGAGAGCATTTTTACTGTTTATCCGATACATAAGTAAAATCACTTCATATTATAAAACAAAGTCCTCCGCCGCGACTGTCTGTCTGTTCGCGATAAACACAAAAGCTACTGCACCGATTTTCATGCTGTTTTCGCCAATGGATAGAGTGGTCTCGAGGAAGGTTTTAGTGTATAACTGGTGTATAAGTGGAGCCCGCGACTTTGCTGGCGCTAAATCTAGGGACGAACGCGAGCGAAGCAAGAGTAAGTCGCTAGTAGTTGTAATAATATGTAATAACATATCACTAAGCTTAGTAATGTATATATAAAGAGATATTTATTCAATAGATATGCCTTAGAGAGTCGATCAGTCACGAAAATGTCGATTGAATGATCGCCTTCTTAACACATCCTTGACGCCACCAGCAGATTGCGGCTTCTAACGTAATGTGGCTGTGAGTTAAATGACACACAGTTATCTTGAATGTAGAGCAAGTAAAGAAGTATTTGTGTTTATATTTTATACCTACAGTAGCAAAGGCGCTAGTTAAAATAAATTAAACGGTTTTCATCATAAAATAAAAGTAGCCTAAGTTACTCCTTATAACGTTGGCTATCTGCGAGTGAAAGTCCCGTCAAAATCGGTCCAGCCGTTTCTAAGATTAGCCGGAATAAACAGACAGGCAGACAAAAAGTTTAAAAATTGTTTTTTTTTATGTGAGTTCCGTAAATTTGCGATTCGAAATTTAATTATATGCATATACAGATAGTACATTACATTATGTATTAAGTTGTAACTATTAATTATCTAATATAAATGTTATATCTATCAATATTAATTAGTCAAAGGTAGGTAGTAGTAATATATAATTATAAATAGGCAAAGAAAAAACAGTTGCGTATATTTTTATCCAATCCATATAATTTCTTATTCCATAAACATTGCCGAGCTTTATTTATTCATTTATACATTATATCGTATACTACAGTAATGAAATAAAGACAGTAAATAAAATATCTAGAAACAAAAGTGTGCACAAAAAGGAGTCTTATCGCTAATTAGCGTACTTCCAGACAACTTTTCCTTTAGGAAATATGGAAGACAGAATTGTGTAAATAAAAAAAAGAACCTTATTTTTATATAATTTTTATTACTTATATAAATTTATATATTATATTTATATAAATTATAATCAATATAGATATTACACATTATGGATTTCTCATTTAGAACAAATAACAAAAACCAGATTGTTAACATTTTTTCTTACATTTTTAATGATTCGGAATGATTTAATACGCAGTAGCATACTATTTCAAAGTTTGGATACTTTTACAGAATAAGAATGGTAAAAAATACTTAAATGTACAGCATTTTATATTCTAAACCTTAATGATCTTAATCTATTTATATGAGTTCCTAGATATTTAAACATCTCCTTTGAATACGACCGATAAGTTGATTAAACAATACACAATATAAAAGAGAGAGAGGTTTATTTGATTCCGGCGACAACAGATCCACTTGTGTTTCGTTTGAAATTCTGAAATGTGTTTGAAATTTACGAGAGTAAATATAATTCAAATCCCAGATTTTGAAGAAGCTCAAGATTATTAAGATAGTCTACGTCTATAATCAGAATCGGAAGAAGATAATTAGATACCATCATTTAGGTACGAATGGGAAGTATATAAAGTTTGGTCTAAGTAAACATCTTTGATCTTTAGCCTTCTATATCAGCTTTAGTGTTGTCAATACAAAAAATTACAAGCAGTTTATTGCATATATAATAATACATATGTAAATTCTATTCATAAATGTTTTTCTCTAATTTTCAGTAATATTTATAGTCCAATTTCGAGCACTAAGTAGACAAACTTATGTGGTATAATTAGTACGAGAAATTCTGTTTTACACAGCAGTTTGCCAGTTTATTCGTCTTTGAAGCACTGTCTAAATCTTTGCTTCAGATGTACGTAAATATTTGTATTCTCCATAACGCGAGTCTCGGAAGCGCAGAGACACTTTATACATTTATAAAAGGAAATTTTTAAGAAGTTCTCAGTTCAATATTTTAGTGCAACGTCACATGCATTACTAAAGCTTTTGCTATTATGATTCTTAATGTTAGTTATTTTCATGGAACTTAAAAGATTTGCTGATTGTTAAAGGCATGTTGGCGTGGACATTGGACGTAAACCTTAAAGCCGTAATAATTGTGAATTCGCTTCTTGTATATGGCATTATTTGCAAGTAATTCTGTCTTTTTAACGCCCAACCGCTGGACACGGGCCTCCCTTCAATACGATGGGACCATAGTCCGCCGCGCTGGCCTAGTGCAGGTTAGCGGACTTTACATGTCTTTCGAAAACTTGCTAGGTTCTCTCAGACATGCAGATTTCTTCACGATGTATTCCTTCACTGTAATACAAGAAAATATCAGATGTGCAAGACCCGGATTCGAACCCGCATCACTTACCCAAGCGAGCGCGTTACTACTGCGCTACCACTGTCTTAGTTATTCTTATATACAAAATATATTTTATTTTATAACAATACAAGTCAAGCAACAGAAGAAACTAAGAGTGTTATGTACTTGTTGCTCTAAAAACGATTATATGGGTATGGGGTATGGGTACGGTATGGGGATACATCAAATATGAAAATACATATATTGAAGATTGATTTGGTTGATTACAGTGTGGCATTTATTATTATGCCTCTGAGATACCGTATTACACCGGATATTACAGCATCGATCTCTGCGTAACACGAATGCTAATAACATAAATAAAACAACGAATGCTTTGCATGTACCGTAGTGTCAAATGTAGTGAAAATGGAAAATTGATTAAGTGCTCAAAGGGCCTGCTTCGTCTAGTATGTACCTAGCATGGTTACTAAGTACCAGTACCCTTGGATTAGGCCAATATTTTTAAGAAATTCTCCTTAATAATCCAAGTTAGATTATGTATTTAAACATTGTACGGCGGATACAAAGGAAAGTCGTCGGTTCTGCTTGGTCTTGTCTATCATATTCAGTTGGGATTAAACTTGAATTATCAAACTTTGAAAGGAGAGAAGCAAAGAATTAATAGAGCACTAAAGGATCGAGAGCGCCCTTGTGCTTCCATCGTACTTATAAAGTATAATACGTATGTAACAGCTGACTACAAAAGCAAAAATGAGTTTATTTAAAATATAACGAATTATATATATGGGAACGACTTACGAAATATTTTATCTTATCCTTACATTATTTATCGACAATCGAAATTAATACAAGGAATACCAAAAATCATAACCCTTGAAGGTTAAATGACCCGAAATTCAATAACACCGCGATCAGTCAAGTTGATAAATTGAAATTTATTATTGTTTTATCAAGACTCATTAAAGGCCGCAATTTCTTCCCCGAATACAAATTTAAACTTTTTGACAGTTATTCACAACTTTACCGGAGATTTACAGTTTCTTAACGCAAATAAAAAGTTTGAAAAATTTTGGGACTGCGACAAATTTTGATTGCTAATAAGATAACTTCAGTAATTATGACGTTTTACGAATGAGGTATAAAAGTTTGTCTTTCAGAGAAAATATTCTAAAATTGTATATAAAGTGCAAAACACTTAACGCAACGTAAGTACTCTATATAAATACTAGCAATTCCCGCGGCTTCGGCCTTGTTCTCATCACTATTAAAAATATGGGTTTGTGGTAGAAGGATGAAAGTTTAGTGTTATAAGTATTTCTTGATTCTAAATAAAAAAAGGTCTAAGAGAGGGCCACCCTTATCATCTAGGGGAATAAAAAATAGCCTACGATCTATTCTCAGACCTACCAAATATACACAAAAAATCATGAAAATCGGTCAAGCCGTTTCGGAGAAGTTCGACAACAAACACTGTGGCACGAGATTTTTATATATTAGCAAAGATTTATTATAAAATCATAGCACGTATGTTAGATGATACAAATATAAGTTTAAAGTTTGAATGCTGATATAATATTAATAATAAACGTCAATATTAATACTTTTAATGTTAACGTTTGCAGTCTTTTAACAAACGAGCTTCTCTATTTGCAGACTAGTTGAGTAGTTCTAAGAACTTTCCAGTTTCAGGTCAGCGTTGTAGTACGGAATAAGTATAATAAAATAGAAGTTTTAGATAGAAATAAAGCTGTAGCATGGTAAGAAAGAGATGAATGAAAAGCAGTCTATGTTTATCCCCAAGATGCCACCTATGCCCTTGTCGAATTTCATCGAAATCTATACAGCGGTTAAGAGATGTAAAGTAATATACACAAATACAACATAATTTTACATTGACGACTCAGTGGCCCGTCACTGATTCGTTCCTACGTACCTGTTAAAGGCTAGCATAGATGATATATCATAATATGTTTTGACCCAAATAATAATGTCCTCCCGGCCGATTACGGCCACGGCAATCTCATTGAGACTAGCCAACGGCGCGGGACATATTATAGTGCACGAGCGTATGCGCAGACACAGGTGCACTCTCTGTTCCTTATCACTCTCATATTCCGGTGAGACGAATGCTTGACACGACCAGTGAGAGTTAAGGCGCAGGACCGACGGCTTTACGTGCTCTCCGAGGCACGGGCGTGAAACACCGCCAACTTCCCAACTCCGGGCTATTACTGAGGCTTACTAAACCGAAAGACTCAATAACTAACCTTGGCCCGACCCGGGACTCGAACCCAGGACCTCCCGGTGTGCGACCGTACATGCTAGCCACTACACCAACGAGGCAGTCAAAGTTTGTAGGTTTTAGGTTTTTTCGTCATACGTTACCAGAAAGACAATAACTCTAAAAACTATAAAATTAACCTCCGCATCAATAAAAACAAAACTAAAATATTAATCCACGTTTTCGACTTAATTAGAATTTTATTATAATATTATGTACAGATTTATAATATTAGCATCGATATAAATACGAAGCTTCCAAGAGCCGTAAGCTTAAGTTATGAAAGTGGAGGAAATAAAAGTTTAGAGCTTAATTGCCAGTTAAAAGGACGGTAAATCGATAATAATATAAATATAAAGTTCTTAAGTGAATGCCATTGTTACGAACGACAAAGGAATAAGTCAGTCAGTAAACTCCTAAAACCTTTTGTTAACTGTTGGGAGCGTTAACAATATTATCTTATTTAACAATTACAAATTAGGAATTTGAACTGCTTTTTTACAAGCCTTTGTTTAACTTGTTTTGTTCGTATGTCTGTATGACTGCCTCGTTGGTGTTAGCGGCTAGCATGTACGGTCGCACACCGGGAGGTCCTGGGTTCGAGTCCCCGGTCGGGCCAAGTTTAGTTATTGAGTCTTTCTGTTTCGTAAGCGTTAGTAACAGCCCGGAGTTGGGAAGTTGGCGGTGTTTCACCTCCGTGCCTCGGAGAGCACGTAAAGCCGTCGGTCCTGCGCGTTAACTCTCACTGGTCGTGTCGAGCAGTCGTCCCACCGAAATATGAGAGTGATAAGGAACAGAGAATGCACTCGTGTCTGCGCATACACACATGCACTATAATATCTCCCGCGCCGTTGGCTAGTCTCAATGAGATTGGCCGCCGTGGCCGTAATCGGCCGGGAAGACATTATTATTATTATTTCCAGGTCTAACTTTGTTAAACAATCTCGTGCGTGCGGTTAGGAATGAACTTCGTGCGGTATTTAATAATAATTATGGGACAATGACTTTGTTATTTTACAACTTACAACTACAGATTAGGAGATTTTGGGTTTGAGTCTCGACGAAATTTTAAAAATTCTATGTTGTTGATTCATATTTACGATCTTACACAAAATCTGCAGTATTTCAGAACCAAACCATTTTTTAATAAATAAGTTCTATTACTAGTCATCTATTATAATAATATATAATTTATAATTATAAGAATTATAATGATTTTGAAGTTATATAAATTTAGCTCTTCTTTACTTTTATATTCAATACTTTATTTTTATATTTAATATGCCCGTACCTCTAACCTGTCATCAATGGACTCATTTTATAACTTTAAAATAGTTTATCTTATTTATCTAATATCATATCGCGCCCGAGCGGGGTTCTAAAGACCAAAAACCAAGTTCTTATACTTTTCACTTACTTACCTTCACCGAAACCCGCTACATCATATTATTATGAAACAAGTTCCACGTTTATTCAATCAGTATTTTTTGCAGTTAGAGATGCCAAAAAAACGTTTTGACATTTATTAGTATAGACTGGCGACTCAACCTCGCTTCGCTTGGGTTCGTCCCTAGATTTAGCGCGAGCGGAGCCACAGGTTTCACTAGTTAAAATATTATTTATTTCTAAAATAAAAGTAGTCTAAGTTTCTTCTTTTAACATTATCTACGAGTATTTGATCCTAGTACCGTATTTACTTACATATGCATTTAGTGAACAGCTGATAATTTGAAATTAAAAACGAACACTTCAATTTTTTTTAAATGTAGAGATTAAATTGTTTTTAAGTGTAGTAAAATAGACAAGAGATTATTTTATTGCTAACACTTCAATACAAAGCTATTATACATATCAAATGGTTCATATCGATCATATTAAACCAGTTAACAGCGTAAACTCCAGTGCCTCTCCAGGTTCAAACTTGAACGTAGATTAATTCCGTTCGATTTGTAGACTATGCAAATGACTGAAAGCTAGAAGATATTGCTTTAGATGGACGTGATCTATATGATTATATTTAAAATGATATTAAATTATAATTTAACAGCTAAAATTACACTTTATAAAACTTTTTGTTTCTTATAAACTTCATAGATAAAAATATAACTGTTTATCCGCTATTTACGAGATAGTTAAATTACATAGCTTCTACGTTAAACAATGTTTAGAAAATCGTTATAATTCATTATACCTTGGAATTGTTATCGCCATCCTACACTTCTTGTGATTAACGCAAAGCCAAAACTTTTTGTTTGTCATCTAATATTTAAAATAACCTAAAAATAGCTAATAAAATAGTAGCAAAATTCACAAAAATCAATTCTTAGGTTAAACTAGGTTTTTTAAAAACCATTGTTTACATATATTTATTTTTATATCAAAATATATGAAAAGTGTATATAAAAAGATTAATTACATCAGTTAATCTGATAATAGATTACTTTATGTTTTCACCAGTACTGTTACAGTAAAATTTGGCGTGCAATTTGCATTCACGTCGCGACGAACTCGACGCGTCAATGATTCATTGGGGGCTATAGGCTTAATTGTATGCAGAGCGATCATCACGTTTCCTTTGTAATGGGTGCACTTTGTTTGATCGTTACGATTTTTAATTAAAACGTTATGGTCTTACTGTAGGGAGAAATTCGCTTTTACTTTGCACTGATTGTTGTCGTTTGCATAATGCAACTGTATTACACTTGATTTTTCTGTCTTTACAAGCTGTTGCTTTGACTTTGCCCATATATTCTTATTTACTACAGTCATGGGTGTTTATATTTATAATATGTATGTATTTAATAAGTTATATGTGTTATCAATTATCTGGTAGTCGTAACACAAGCCTCGTAGCTTATCACGGAACTAGATGGTACTGTGTGTAATGTACTGTG
Organism: Boloria euphrosyne; assembly: GCA_951802675.2. Taxonomy (NCBI): domain Eukaryota; kingdom Metazoa; phylum Arthropoda; class Insecta; order Lepidoptera; family Nymphalidae; genus Boloria; species Boloria euphrosyne. Next base: position 2,573,205 of record OX637879.1, on the reverse strand, counting down.
TCGCAGCATATTTATTTATTTAAAAAAAGCATTTAAAGAAGGGCTTTAAATTTCAGTCTTTACTTTTTTTAATAATACATGTTATACTCGCCAGTCCAGTATCTAATATAAATAAATTAAACTATGTCTACTGTACTGATACAACACATTAATAGTTACTTTTATTATATTCTATTACATTACATTAAATAATAACGTATTGTTACTGTTACGTTTTATAAGTCCAACTAGCGATTCCCGCGGCTTCGCCCGCGTTCTAATTACTATTAAAAATAGGAATTGGTGGTGAAACGTTGAAATTCTTCAGATTTTTTTTCTGAACGTTCAAAAAACCTTCGCTTCTTGTAAGAGCTATTAGTTAAACAATAGGCAAGACGGTGCGGGACAGGGTCGGCGATTGCATCAAGCGAAGCGGCGACTGAAGCAGCGCTTGCATTTTATTCTCGCGTCCGTATTTTTTTGCGATATTTTAGCCAATGTATACAAAATAAATTAATATACTTGACAAATTTTATACTTAAACCTTTGTCGAGAACAACTCTTTTCATTGGTGAAAACAGCATGAAAATCGGTGCAGTAGTTTTTGAGTTTTGCACGAAAAGACAGACAAAACGCGGCGGAGGACTTTGTTTTATAATATTAATAGATTTTCCAGATACATTCTAATACACTCCAAATAGAATTTAAGCTTAAGTATATTCCGTCAGTTTTTTTTAAATAACATAACAATTTGGAATACAGAAAATTTACCCGAAAATCTTAAATAATAATTGTTTCTAGAGTTAAAACTAAAAATATGATATTATAAATATGATACTAACAGAATATTTAAAAATGTTGTAAAATATAACTAAAAAAATTACAAACACATTTTATAAAGTATATATAATATATTAAATACATAGATTTTCATAAACTGACACAGAAAATGACGCAGCCACCATGAAAAGAGCTGATGAGTGATCTCGATCAATTCACTCGTAAATGTAAACGAGCGATGTGGCGTGAGTAGAATCTGTATGCTACGAATTATTCAGCCTATTACTAATCGCCTTTGATTGTTCACGTTCAAATTAAAATGCTAACTAAATTAATGTCTGGTACTACGAAATGAACGAAATCGAGAGAATGAAGTATTAATCTTTTTCTTGGCATCGCTTCAGTTTCTTTACGATTTGCGTTTTTTTTAATTGTTAGGGTACTAAAAACTTATCCACTTTGCTTTGCGTTCCAATATGGCTTACTATAGTACACAGGCACACACATGTACTGGCATACATACATAGAGACAAATAAATATAAATAAATATGTTGGGACATTATTATACACAACGCCATCTAGTTTTGAGGTAGCTACAAGGCTTGTGTTACGGAAACCATATTATCTTTGATATATTATTAGACTTATATAACTTAAAATATATACTTATTATAAAATGTGTAAACACCCATGATTGGAGTACAAGTATTCATGCTCAACAAATGAATGTCCCCAGCGGTACTTGAACCCCCGACCTTCACAGCAAGTACAAAAAGCATTGCCAAATGAAGGACAAGATAACACTATATTAAAGGTACCGAAATAAAAAACGGACATGTTATGATTCTTTGACAACGATTGAGTAAGTCATTTCGATAAAATTTTGATTTTAATGCGATTATAGTGTCATTGTTTAAACCACATGTAATCTGTGTTGACAATGGAACTATTTGACCCTAACGGCGCTTGCACCTCAAACAATTACCTTCAGTTGAGTAGGCACTATTACGCTTATACATGGCCCGATTCTCAAGACACTGATGATATTAAATAAAATAACACAACTTAAACCTTTATTACAAAACAATTTCAGTGCCCAAATTTTTTATATGTTAGGACATTATTACATACATCACCATCTTGTTACGTAGCTTACTACGAGGCTTGTGTTACGGATACGAGATAGTTGATACACTACAAATATATAACTCTTAAATACATAAGTACATGTTATAAATATAAACACCCATGACTGGAGTACAAATATTCGATCTCAACAAATGAATGCCCTCAGCGGGACTCAAACCTCGTAACGTATCGTCATCTTGTGGTACATTATATTCATAAGTATTTTCTTAGAACAATTATATTATACGTAGGTACTCGTATATACTAATTGTAAGTACCTAGTCTTATGTGAAAAGGATTTTTTATAATGTAAAAAAGTTAGTACTGTTTATCATATTTAAAATTATGTTTGTGCAAATAGGATACTGTGCTTAAAAACTTTGAATTGGATTGGTTGTCGATTTTCGTTGGAAAGATTATGTCACATTTTGGTCATTGTTACATAAATTATGTAAATAAGCGCTTGGTTTGATAGGCATTTTATATTTATTTTTGCAATGACATCATCAAAGCTTTTATTTTCTTAAATGAAAATATGTTAGTGTTAAGCTCCTTATCTAGAGCTTAATAGTTAGATTGATATTTATATATCAAAGTTTCTGTGTTTGTATGTTTCTTACACTTTTGTGATAAAATTACTGAGCAGATTTGGATGAAATTCATTTGGTTGTTATAGATGCTTTGAAGCCATTAACAAGAAATTTTCATTGAATAGGTTATAGATCGATAGTGATAAGGCCGCTTCATATTTTTGTTTATTATTTCCATTCTGTTTATTTCTTGATGTAAAATAAATTGCATCTAATTATCAAATTTATATATTATTCACCAAACAGCAGAAAGCGACTCAAAATGACCTTACAGTGACGTATTAAACATAATATATATAAACGGCAGATTTGCAAATTAATTATGTAGGCTAACAAAGGCGTTTATTACGTTTCACGCGATCAACATTTAGTAATAATCTACAGTAAACGGGTATTATACAAAGTATAGAATTTAATAGAAAATGAACTTATTATTATAAATTAGCGATGCCAATTACAAGTAGAACTTGGCTTAAAAAATTTCGAGCTTTTAATGCTTATTTTGATGAAGAATTTGAAAAAATCCCTTATCTCCATCAATTCTGAGAAAAAAATTAAAGTTTAAAACCGTTTAAAAAAATATCTGTTACATACAGTTTAAACTGAGAGTAATTTATAATATGCTCTATTGTCTATAATGACATTTGCCACAGAAGCAATTATATAAACCGCATTGTTTACAAAATACTACCGATACTAATTAATTAATAAAAAATAAGCGTCAGTTACTGCATGTTTAAATTAATATATAGCAAGAAATACATTTACATACGTAGTTTTCGCTTTATTTGCGGTCGGAAATTCGATGTTCTCAAAGTAAGTACTTTATCGAAGTGTTGGATATATGTTTTCTACCGTCTGTACATTGAGAAGTGTTCTAAGGAACTTTTCGATCTGAGGCTACTGTCGCTTTCTAGTACCGCTCATTGCAGTTTCGTGGTACTTATTGATTCGTATAGGTTTCTCAGAAATTAGACACTAGTGGTTTTCAGTGGTTCCTCGTGATGTGGTCAAAGACAGACAGACAGATACTATAGTTGCGGCCACTGCCTCAATAACAATGATTATTTTAACAAGATTTTCGAGAAGAAAAGAAAGAAGAAAAAAAATGTACAGATTAGACTTAGTTTGAATTTTAGTATGTACAAGTATGTATAGAAGATTATACATATTACATCACATAACATTCTTGGAAGAAAGCTAAAGTAAAGAAAGTGCCAATTTTTGCAATCTTACACAATTCTTTCGTTTCTTCAATTACCGTCAGCGGAATTAATCGAAAAATACGTTGAGTTTTGAACTAAATAGTTATTAATAATTAGACGCTAAATATTAATTTTGTTGCTCAATTGTGTTCCACCAAAGGAGATTTCGGTACTGTTATCTTAACGATGAGTTAGCAGTAAAATGAGGGAATCGGCAAGAATTAAGGCAAATTATAGGACAGAATTTGTTGCTGAAAAAACAGTGTAAGAAAAATTAAGAAAATAAAATTTGTTCCTGAAAAACTGTGTAAGGAAAATTGACAGCTCATTTTGTGCCAGCCAGACTTCTTCTTCGCGGGTTCGAGTCCCGCTGGAGGCATTATTGCGTGTGAAGAGCACGAATATTTGTACTTCAATCATGGGTCCTCATCCCGGTCAACTTATACGAAAATTTTTAGTGTGCAAACTAATCTCACTTCTCAGAATTTTTCACTAATCGTTAAAACTCATCAAGGGACCCGGCCGAAGCGAGGGTGATTTGCTAGTATATTAATAATTTGTATTAACAACATAATATTATTTATAACATACGCTCTTAAGAAAGATAAACTAACTTTTAGTGCTTAACAAAATTCGTTTACCGCTGTAAAGGCATTAATCAACTCATTAGCCAAGTTTCAACGCTCAGTATGACGTAGCATTGATCCGATAAACTTGAACGTGTACTAGAAGCCGAACAAACTTTAAGTACGTTGAAAATGAAGTATTGGTTTGCATATATTTTCCTGTTCCATTTCGTTTATTTTAGTGATTGTAAAGCTTTTCCTTATTATTTTTGAGGCTTTAGTTAAAATATAAAGGTAAAAGACACATTTTTTTAACATGATTTTCTTTTATATATAAAAATCTCGTGTCACAGTGTTTGTTATCGATACCGATTTTTATAATTTTTTTATGTTTATTGGTAGGTTTGATAATAGGTCGTAGGATTGTTTTTATTCCCCTAGGTGATAAAGATGAACCTCTCTAGATATTTTATTTATTGACCAAATTTGTATTTTTCACTATCTAATTTGGCATCGGCAAAAATTTTTATAACCCTAAATATTCATCCCTCGGGCACGGGCGGAGCCGCCGAATTTCTAGTAGGTAATATGAATATTTGAAATAATCAGACTATTATTATTTATGCGACATAACAGATTTGAATGCAATTTAGTACTTAGACATAAGTAACAATTGGAGTAGTGAATAAGCTATTGTAGATTGTTGTATTTAGCTTTTTTAACATGCCACTGCTAGGCACAGGCCTTCCTTGAATGTAGGGGGAATCAGGCTATATCTAGTCCATTACGCTGTTGGTTTGGCGGAATTCACATATTATACTTCTAAAACTGGTTGGGTTCTCTCAATCTCACCATATTTTCTTCTTTTTACCTCACTGTGAGACAAGTGGTAATCATTTTAAATGAAACTATCTTTTTGAATTTTGTCGCGGATTTATATTGATTTTTGGTTCCTGACGCTTCGAATGCTTAACAGCAATCATGGTCACGGGAGATACTAAAGTATTTATTTACCTGTAATCATGTAGAAAGGGATTCGTACATGAAAATTTCGAGACCCAGGATTTAAACTGGGTTCCCCAAGATTTTTGAAAAGGTATTATGTATGTTTAAAGTAAAAAGCGTCGACCAAGGTTAATTCACTAGTTTAAGAGTAAATTAAGTTATTAGAGAATTAAAAATATACAAGTACGAATAAATGAATAAGATAATATCTGCAAAATAATGTACAGTGACAAAAAAGGACCTCCGTTCCAGCCAGCGTTTGAAGCTCTGGGGACGCATAAAACGACCTTCAAAGTTTGAGAAAACAACAGATTCTAAACAAAAGTTTAAGTATAGTATGTAAAGAAAAATAAATAATATATATTATGACAAATTTGTCACTAAATTATATAAACATACGAAAACAGCTATACAACTTGTTGACGATGACGATAACCATTGTCGATACGAGTTTTAATGGTTAGTGAAAAATTCTGAAAGGTGAGATTAGTTTGCACACTAAAAATTTTTCATATGAGTTGACCGGGATAAGTACCCATGACTGGAGTACAAATATTCGTGCTCATCACACGAATTAACGCCTCCAACAGGACTCGAACCCGCGACCGCTGGCACAGAAGTCACTACAAACTGAGCTGTCAATTTTTCTTACTCATTTTTCAGGAACAAGGTAGTCCCTGCCAAATTTAAAGCTTGTAGCATAAAAATTAAAGAACTTTCATACAAAGCGGATGCTCTTAGATCTCCTTAATCCGGCCCTGTGACAGGATCCGTTCTTAGTGGACGTCATAGATAGTAATCTATAAATTACCTCCCTGCCAAAATTCATCTTTATACGTCAATGATTTTCGATGTATCGTGATAAACATTTCGTTTTTATATATTTCTTTGTAAACACAAAACCGATTATAATAAATAAGCTTCTATGAAATATAAATATTAACTTATTAAATAGGCCACATTTTATTTAGGTAATAAGATATTTTAGACTCTGGAATCTGAAACAAGTGACGCCGTTGATTATAAGTATGTAATAAAATTGAATTAGAATAATTTAGAATGCTATTTTTCTTGTTGAAAAATAAATCCTTAAGAAAAACCCTTAAATATAATTTGACAGAAGCTGTAAATATTTCTTCTACGAAGTAAACCTAATCTTTCTTATGCATTTTGCTATGAATTGTTTTAGATTAATTATTATGCTATTGGTCTTTGGCTTTAATGAAAACTTCAAGATATCATTATTTACGAAATAGCCCTTAAAAATTTTAGTTATTAAATATAGTAATTTTAAGGAAAACCGTAGAACACATTTCAATTCTGCTGATTTTGTGCGCTTGTGTGTCTGTAGGTTCTTTGTAATTTCTCAATAATTACGTATGTAAATAATAGAATCAATGGTGAACACTTCTGTCATACAATTTTATTACTTTCAGGTACCTAAACGAAGCCGCGAGTACAAACCAGTCCATAGTAAACCATATAAAATGAGGTCGTGGGAACTTATAACAGACGAAATTCAGCAACAATTTCATTAGCAAGGCCTTGACAAATATAATTCATGTTACTTATTTAAGCTCGAACTAAATAAAGGACGTCGTTCCCAAAAATGTAGAGCGAAATTAAATTTCCCTTTTGTTTTTGTATTCAAGGTAAGCATCTTGCATTCAGAGAAAAGCGTTTATCAGATTCATTTGTAAAAAAGCTGAATAAATTTGTGTTATTCGAATGTTTCAGTGCGCTCCTTTTTCATTTAAAATGAATTATCGCGAGATGAAGCAAGAATAGAGTCACTTAGCTAACTGAGAATCTCTGACTTCGCGACTTTGCTATGATATACGATCAACCAAAACATCGATCACAGTGACTTTCAAAAGTAGGAGGTGAAAGTACGAAATTACATATAGCAGGATTTTTTGTTGAATATTTACACAGAATTGGTTTAGTGGTCAAAATTCGACCATATTTATTACTGTAAATTTGAGGAAAACATAGAATTTACGATAAAATAAACTACTTAAAATTATTATTTTTTTATTGATAGAAGTAAGCTGCTATACTAACGGTCACGGGTTCGAGTCGCGTTAGGGTGCATTCATTTGTGTCATAAGCACGAATGTTTGTACTCTAGTAATCCATAACACAAGCCTCGTAAAATAAAACTAGACATTACATGTTTATTCATTGGTGGTGATTATTACTTTGAAGAAAAGGTTAAGGAATTTTTACTTTAAAATATTAATTTTTAAAATTACGTATTGCGATATATTTCGCTATTAGTATATTAATTTTTTGGTTTGGAAGCTTATTAATCCGTATGTTTTCACAACTTCTTTCTTAACGCCTACACCATGAGTCAGCAGTTAATAGGTCGATGTCACGTTACCTTTCATTGGAAGGACTTTATAGAACTGACGATCTTAAAGTTCGTTTTTCATTTGCACCTGTTAGTCCAAAGTTTTTTTTGTTTAATTTTCGATATACCCTAAAACGATAAGCATTAAGAAAATAAATTAAAATAATTTAAAAGATATGATTAGTATTTATTTATTAGACTTGCGACTTAGCTCCGCTCGTGTTCGTCTCTATGTACATTAGGATACATATCTCGGAGTTGAGGTATTTTTCCTAGGTAAAAAGTACTATTTGTCTAGTAGTTTTCTCATGATGCAGACAGACAAAATTTTAAAAACTAGAAGAGATTCGGCCTCGGTATTGATAATATCAATATTATTACTATTTCAATAAAAAATATATTTAAAAATAATATATTTATAATATAATAGATAGATTAATACTTTATTACACAAGCAGATATGAGGATGCAAAAGATAAATCACAAGAAAAAGAAGGCTTGCAAAGGCGGTCTTAGTGAATATATGACAATATCTGGCAACCATTGATGGAAGGATTCGTAGAACTGAACTGGACTGAACTCTTTATTCAGTCTGTTATATATATTTAACTGATTTTTTATATAATACACGTAAATAAGTGTTTCATGGGTATGCGAATTTACTATTGTTGAATATATATTGTATAGCTTAATTGAACGTCCAAATCCTTACACGATATATATAATACTTTTGTAATATTATATTATTAGAGAAACAAACCGATAGTTTACGGGACACCTAAGGTTCGTGGTTCAATGCAATTGTTATGTGACTTAAATGTCAGCCCTACAAGAGTATTATATCGATGCTTGGATGTAGATTGCTATTCTCGATTGTGTATTATTTTTGATATAATAGTAAGAAGGCCATTAGAAACAGACAAAGATTTTGTTTTTTATATAGATAATTAAAATGTTGTTTTACTATAATTACTTGTATAAATTATAATCCACTGTTTTTTTTATTTCACAATTGTCATCCACATTCACCCAATTGTCTAGTGTACGAATGCAGACTGAAAAAGTTTAAGGTAAAGAAACCAAATGGAGAGACTCACTGTGTACAAGACGTGAGTTAAAAAAACTTAAACGGGTTAATTAATTTGTAAATACGAAAATATCTTCCAATAAGCTCCTTTTACATTTTTCATACAAACTTTTTTTATTTTATATGAAAACAATTTAAATAACACATACTTAGTAACCCTACAAAGCTTTGTTTCGAAAGTGCCCTATATTTCAAAAAAGGTGTAATGATACTTTTATATCTAATTTTTCATTTATGTAGGTCATATATTTAATGTTTGATGTATTATTTTACTTTAAATCACAGTAAAGCAGAATACAATTTTTTTTTTCAATAAAATTTATTTGCTTCTGCTTTACCGTGATATATTTTCAGTTTCTCGCCAATTATAACAAAATCGACGAATATTTTATACAAAAATGTCTAGACGTGTCTCATTATTTCGAAAAATGTAGATAAAATCGCAATACAATTCTTAGTCAGTATGTGACTAAATTCACCACTAGCTATGTCAGAAGTCACCAGTTCAAGTTACGTTTGGGGAAAACATTTATATAGTTCACATTTACTTATACTTTATTTTTTACTTGATTTTCAATTGTTTGAACCTGCAAAAGTATCACACACAGCACTATCTCGTTCCATGATGAGCTCTCTCAAGCCTCAATAAATATTCGTGCTCATCACACAAACGAATTCCTAGCGGGACTCGAATCCCTGACCGCTGGCACAACAAATAGAACTGAGAAATTCATCAAAGTACAAATTACCAGTCTGATTTCAAATTTTTTTATACAAAGTCTACAATGAAAATTTAGAATAACGAGCAAAACCGCAGGCAAGAGCAACTATTATAAGGCACACAGGAATAATAGTACATTAATAATGTCTAAAACACATCCATTTCGTTAAAACATACCCTTTCCAATTTCATTAAAGTAACGTATACGGGTAAAGTAGATACCAAAAATGTAATTTTAAACAAAGTAAATTGCGCATCAAAAATTCCAAAGCAGGCTTTGATCCCTCCGTAGATATCACATTCAGGGCGCTCTACCAATTAAGCTATGGATTCTATGTTACATAGTCTATACTCTATGCTAATAGAAATTAGAATGCTTGGATAGTAAGTTTTATATTCTATTTTAGAAGCTAATGTATTTTAAATAAGTACCTTATTATATACAGTATTTGCTGTATTACACTTTATTATTTGTATTCGTATTAAATAATAAAATAAATAAATATTTTGGGACAAACAACGAATTCAGATCAGCCGTTCCGGCGTGTTTGAACGAAAATTGAAGGAGTGACTATCGCTCACAAATTTGTAAATTCTTAATAGTGGTCCGTTATTCTTTCTTTTCTCATAAGGTAAATATGAGTATTTTGTCATTTTAAATAAAAATATCTTGTCGGATTTTATTGCGGATTTATTTTGATTTAACGTTCATTTTTGCAAATTTTGCGGGTAGACCGTCTGTAATTACTTTGTAATGACATCAGGACCTCTAAAATCTTAGTTTCTCCGGTGACCATAATTGCTGTAAAGCATTCGAAACGTCGGGAACCTAAAATCTAAATAAATCCGCGACTAAATCCGAAAAGATTTCTTCTTTAGTACTATTTAAAATGTCAAATATTCGCGTAAAAAGGAAGTATCACTTTAAAATAGATCTTCTAAGGGTTGATATAAATAATAACGTCACGTCGTCATAATATAACCGTACCTACAAAGTGAAGGACAGAATTTATTTCCATATGCACTCACCGAAAACCCACTTCAATTTTCGAGTGAATGTGTCGATTTCAATTTCGTTCTCCACGCGAGTTGGGTATTTCTTATTGAAAATGATGAGTGCATATGTCTGTTTTCTAAACATTTGATTCTACAAAAGTATAGCTAGGTATATGATTTTTAATTATTATGAATACACTCCTACACTTTTCAAGAATGTCACTTACGCCCGCACTCAGAGTCACTTAATGAACCATTAAGTCGTTATTTATTACGGAGATTCTCGACTTAATGGTTCATTAAGTGATTATGGGTGCGGTAGTTAATGCCATTAAAATTGTATTGAAATGACAAACTAATTCTTTATGAAAAGGAATCATATTTATAGTATATTTGTTATTATAAAGTTCAGTATTAAATTAAAGATTTTAGGAAAATCTTTTTGATCTGAACAGACAGAATGTATAGATTTTTTATCTCTTTATCAATCTGTGACCGCATCACGAAAAAAGCACTAGAGAGATTTTGATAAAATTTTAAATGACGGGTCAACACCTCATTTATGGAAAATCTACAGTAACCGTCAAAATGTACTTATCTATCTCTAAAACTGTATAATTTCCATACATTTTATAGTTTTCTATTCTTTAATTTATTTTCACTATCTCTAATCCATTCCGCCCATATCGAGAGTCTGCATGATTAGTTCTGCTGATTATTCAAGTCATAACAAACTCTTAAATAAAGTTAATATAAATCAATTTTAATGTTGTTTACTTTAACCTTTTTATCTTTTCCAATTTTTAAGCAATTCTAAGTATTTTGAGTAGCTGAAATTTCTTATAAGGTGAATTTGAACTCAAATATTTTTTTAAGTACAAAACTTAAAAATACTTTTCATCGCATAGTGCTACTCATAATATAACCCTGTTATATTGACATATATAATTTTGGATGGATGTTTTTATTCAAAAACACCAGAATTGCTAAACGGACCTAGATTAAATTCGGCACAGAGATTATAGTGGTCGTGAGGCAGTGGTAGCGGTAAAGCGCTCGCTTGAATAACCGAGTGATGCGGGTTCAAATCCGGGTCTCGCACCTCTGATATTTCCATTGCGAATCATTTCTAACATGATTACCACTTGCCTTACGGTGAAGGATAACATTGAGAGGAAACCCGCATGTCTGAGAAAACCTAGTGAGTTTTCGAAAGATATGTGAAGTCCGCCAACACGCACTAGGCCAGCGTTGGACTATGGCCTAATCCCCCTCGTACAGAGAGTGGCCCGTGCCCAGCAGTGAGACGTTAAAAAGGGCTGAAGACTAATAGATTAGTCTTGCACAGCACATAGGCTACTTTTTATCCTAAAAAATGTTCAATTCCCGTGGGACAGATTTGTTTTTATCCTCACTAGAGGTGAACAGAGCGAAGCGAGTGAGCTGCTAGCACGAACAAAATATACTAGTTAGAAAATTAATGCATAGCTAAAGCAAACTTCGTCTTCCGTAGCTCGAAGAAAAATAGACGGTCGCCTGCACCGTGTGTAAAGGGAATTAATATAAATTGACACAACACGTCCATGAGAGCTTGACAAGCTTTCAACTTAGCCTCCTGTGTGGAGAGTAAACAATCTCTACATATTATAATAAAATTCTAACTTAGTGAAATTTGAATATTTTTTGGAAATTCTTATTGAAATAATAATTATTATCGTTACAGAGGCCGAATATATAGGTTTTAAAATTGTTGTCTGTCTGTCTGTCTGTGACCGCATCACGAGAAAACTAGGTACTGGACAGATTTTGATGAAATTTTACTTACTTTAAAGGATACTTTTTACTGCTGGAAAATATCTAATTTCTGAGAAATCTGAATTAACCGTTAAAAACTGGCTGTAAAACATCACATGGTATGTGAAATCTAAGAATTAAATGTCTTTAAAAAACGAGCGGAGCCGCGGGAAATGCTAACTATTAAATAAAAAACAAAGGCAAAGTTGTTTATATACCTAATGTAACTAAATATAATATAAACAAAGTCCTTGTGAAAAATCTAGAACGAGTTTGTAAGTCATGCTAAAATGACTATAAGGATTTTGATTAGACTTAGCACATGTAATAATCTGGAGCAGCGAATTAATTATATATTAGTAACAAAATATATATATGACGATATGTTTGACTCAATTTGTAGTGACTCTTGCTATGCTAGTGGCCGTGGGTTCGAGTCCCGCTGGGGGTATTCATTTATTGAACACGAATGCTTAACCCTGCAAAATAAAAAAACAAACAAACAGATATAGCCCACTTTATATTATAATATAGATATTGATTTGAATATTATATTAAGCTTTTAACGTAACTTCGACGTTATACTAAAAGAATCGTCGAGTCAAATGTCTGGCGTGTCAGCAAAGTAAATTCGAAATCGGCATCTCCGACTTTTCAAATTTACATTTCTATGTCCGTGTCATTCTGAAAAGACTGAAGATCTGGAAAACGGTACATTTATTTTTGTTACGTCGTCTTTCAGATTTGCTACGTGAGTAAATAAAATTTATTTCTGAGACTGTCATGAAACGCGATATCGAACAATTGATTATATTACTTTGAGTAATAAAATTAGATTATTTAAACCGTCCGTTCTATGTGGAAGTAGAAACTAGAGTTTTATGGTTTTTTTTTAAAATATCAAGTAAATTGTTTTTGCCCGCGACTTCGCTTGGTAAGCGGGATTTGTATGACTTGTCGTTCGAAAATACACTATTGCCAAATTTGGTCAATATTATTCTGTGATAATAACGATTTATATTTCTAGAAAACCAATCTAGTATTATACCTGTACCTAGTAGAATTTTAATTAATTTAATTTCAAGTTCCTTAAAAAATTTTAACATAATTACTTTCTAGGCAGGCAGATGTCACACATGATAGATAACCTAACATGATCTCAGAGACAGATAGATGAACACTCCGCAGTAACAGATTTGGCCTGACCCGAGACTCGAATACAGGTCCACGACCTGTAACGTTCTAATCCATCAATGCTGACACTTTGTACATGTAACATTTTTGATAAAAATGACGTGTATTATTATAATAGCAAATTCGTTTTCTTGAAAGGTGAACACAATACACCTCTCATACTATTCCTTTCGTAAATAAATTAGCGTTTGCCCGCAACGATCGGATATTCATTATTTATCCGTTAGGTACCGCAGCCTCCACTAAGGTTGCCAGTTTTTCGGAGACTATGGTAGCGTATTATAATAAAATAAACTTCTTCATCTTAAAATATTAAAGTAGCAAACTAGAACACCGAGATTCAATCGGCGTTTTTATCGTTTTTCACAAAAGATAGAAGATTGCACTTTTTTAGAGAAAAAAGGTCTACTTTTATTTATAAAATTTAAACCAAATCGTTAGAGCTGTTTCCGTGACACACGAAATAAAACAGGTATGTATATAAATAATATATCTGAAAGTAGGGTAATTGGGAACAAAAATTAAATTAATTAAATTGTTAATCTAATATGATAAGAATTAAAACGATTTTTTCAAGATATGAGAGCAAGTTAGACCGATTTTTCGACCCCATAAATTCCTACATTGAAATTCCATTAATATCGTTACAGCTGTTTTCGTGAACTAGAAAAATTTTTTGGAAACTATTTCATATCGTTTTTCAATACTATGGTTGAAATGCGACCACTAAAACCACTATTTTACATAACGTCTAACATTTTATATTGAAAAGTAAAGCAGTTCTTAGCATAACGAATGAAGTGTTGAAAACGTATATCACGTAAGCAGGTAGATGTGTCAACCCTATATCAGAGTTGCTCGTTATAAATAGTTTAGGAGATAATACCACGTCGTGGACAAAGGTTGATTAATGGCCTCTACGGTGAGATGTGAATTTTATTACAGCAGCCCTTTCTAGACTTATTTATGTTAGCAATAACCAAATACTGTTTCTTTATTTTCATTAAGAGTATTACATTTCATTCATTATAATTTTTATTAAATTACATTTAAATTGTACGTTATATCGTCGTTGGGCTTTTAAGAACTTAAATTAGTAGAAGGCAATACGAGTGACATAATATTTTGTACCTATAAAAGAAAACCCTAACTGACTGACTGACTAATCTTTCAAGTTAATAATAGAAATAAATAAAACTCATAGCTCAATTTGCAAATCGTTGAAAGGATAAAAGGTAAAAAATAAAAGGGTTTAAAATTGCTCTTTACACGCTTTTTTTATTGATGTTATCAATTTTATTACTTTTTTATTAATTGGCAAAGAAAATACAAATGCAAACAAAAAGCTTAAACTGAAACCTTAAACCTTAATAAAGCTAGTTAAGTATGAGGCATTTAAAATATAAAAATCAAAAAGTAACTCTATAATCTAGAGTAAAATAATAAATTAAATTATAAACAAGACAAGTTAAGTCAAGGTAATGTTGATTATACCAATAATGTTGATTATTTTTCCATTTTTATGGAAAAATACGAATATTTTAATATTTAAAAATTTAAACACACAGACAGAAAATAAACACATTTTTACATTATATATTAATTTAAAAGAAATACAAGCAGCCCTTCTGTAGAAACATTTCTAACTAATATTGTTTTGGTACATGATAAAAGTTTTACCACATCATGTTAACTTCGTTTAAACATGAACACAACATGTTTAGCATTCACATTTACGGACGCCGCTCATGAGTTGAGTTAAGCATTCAATAAAGACGTAACGTAATTTACGAAAATAACGTGGACATTTCTAAGCAATTGTTATAGAATACTTAAATAATAGAGTTTTAATAAATGAATAAAAATAATTATGATAAAGATTTTATGTGATTATGATAGGATTAAATCTAATTAAAAAAAACTACTTCAATGCTTAGTATAGAAATTCGGTTGAATTGGGACTGAACTAACTTTTGCTGAACTTTTATCTATTTAGATATAATTGATGAAAAGTTTGTAGTGTTACTTGCTATACCAGGATAATGAGGAACCCACGATGGGTTTTAGTTTCTATAGGGCTATTCATTTGTGTGATGAATGCCTCCACCTCCCTTTACTTGTCCAGCAATCCTGCTGGGTGCATATCAAATCCACTCGGTAGCTCGGTGAGCAGTGTGCCATGCAGCATGGCAGCGCACACATAAGCTTAAGCGTATTCAACTACGAAGTCGCGACGGCAGGTCTGCCAAAGCAGACCACAACAGCGATGGGGCTGTTCTAACGAACCACTCTGCCGTCAGAGAAATACCAGGAGCAATCCATCGGCAAGTTCATTTCTCAGTTTTACCCCTGGCTGGACTGCAGGATGCTAATGATACATACTAACCTACATATCCGTTAAGTTGTCCCCGCAATTTTCTCATTTCTAAGAAATTGAAACTGTGAAAAAAAAACAAAAAATATAATTTTTATGAAGGTCCTTTTTTTCAAGTCCGCTTCACAACGTAACTGTACTGAAACCTACATAACAGCTTATGATCGATATTGGTAAAGAAATAGATAAGACTAGAAAACATTTTTACGATAAAAATTAATTCAGATGCTCTAATCCAACCTAAGTAGGTTAAACCAGCATCTGTGTTATTATTGATACGAATCATTCATTTTTCATCGGATGAACGTATGAAAAATTAGATCGATCCTCAGTCATAGCAGACCAACCAAAATTTTAACATTTATAGTAGCATTTACTATAGAAATTTCAAAAATACATTTGTATAACTTTAAACGTTAAAGTTAACGTCAATTCTAATATAAACTCAGAATAGCTGAAAACTTGGTTAATTCGCTTTAGAGTGATTAAACTTGACAAACGATTGGACTGTGGTGTGAATATAAATGCTTATATTTAGACAGATCTAAGGACCTCTCTCTCTAACTATAGTCACTATCGTTACATTACTTGAATTGCTATCGTATTATCGTAGAGTTAATTGTAAAATAAAGATAAAACACATAATTTAAGTGTTCGTTAAACGAGAAATGAATACATTGAGGATTACAATTTTTTTTACGAAGATTATAATTTAGCACTTGTTTTATTAAAGATTTTTAAAGATGAATTCGTTGCATTTTTTATTGTTTACACAAATTCTTTGTAATTGATAATTGAAAGCTTATTTTAAATGTAAACGACCTTCTCTTAGTGGAATAAAAGTCTGAAGTTTTCTATTATATTTTGTTTCAAACTCAATTATTAAATATAAAATTATTCTTAGATCCTATAATTCTAAAATATTATTTTTTCATTTTTAACTTTTAAGTGCTTTGCTTTAGTTTCATTTTAATTTCAATATAAAAGTTTTCAAACACTTGTTTGAGAAATTTTAGTTTATAAGATTTTTTTGCATTTGTACTGTTTATATTTTGTTTTATAATAATCACTAACGGTTTGCCCTCGCTTCATCCGGGCTCGTCCCTAGATTGAGTGCGAGCGAAGTCATGTGTTCCGCTAGTTAATTGATTCAAAAACTTGACAAATATACTAAAACCTTCCTCGAAAACTACTCTATCTATTGGTGAAAATAGCATGAAAATCGTTGCAGTAGTTTTTGAGTTTACCGCGAACAGATAGACAGACGGACGCGGCGGAGGACTTTGTTTTATAGTATTATGTAGTGGTGACTATATTAGGAAGTACTACAATAATAAATTATAATTTGCACCTTGGTTTTTCGTTTTTGGTGTACCATATGCGTTCAAGAAAATTTAAATACATCTTACGTATCTAGTACCTATCTAATTCATTACACTTTAGCAATATAATGTATGAAGAGAAGCTCATTACGGAAAATATAATTGAAATATACATGTATGTGTACCTTTAAAGGTTAAATAGATTTAATTACAAAACATGAACACGTAAATATATGAAAAATCCTTTACCTTGTTAATTTACTTGAATTTATTTTGTAAAATAATAGAAAGGTATACAGCATTTTGCCTGAAGCGTTTAATACAATACCGCGGGTCTTGAGGGTCTTCTTAAAGTTCGTAAAACAATTATATTGAATTTCAATAACAAAACAAACAGGAGTATTCATTTTCAAAAGTATTAATGATGATTGTGAACAAGTTTGTCGTGAATCTACTTGGCGTGCGAGTGGTCGCGAGTTCGAGTCCCGCTGAGAGTATTAATTTGTGTGATGACCACGAATGTTTGTACTTCAGATATTGTTTTTATTTAAAATATGTATGTTATTAAAATTATATAATATAACAAGTCATGTATCAACTATCTGATACCCGTAACAAAAGGCTCGTGCCTTACCATGGAACTTGATGGTTCCGTGTTTTAATGTCCCAATGTTTTTTTTATTACATTTGTATCGTTTGCTGTACTGTGAAGCATGTAAAAATAAAATATAAATGTATTTTTTCCCAGATTTTAATTAGTTAATTTTTATTGTATTTTAAACAAAAGTACTTATCTTATTAAGGATATTTCGCGGTATTGTTTAGCTTAAAACCTCAGTCAATTACGTTATTTCAGGTGGAAATTGTAATATTGTTTCGTGTGTATTATAACAGTAACACTGGAAAGATAAAATTTGACAAAGTCGTAGATTGCATCTAGGGATGGAATGTGTACATTATCTTGGATCCTCGACGCAATTATAAACTACGTAAGAGAAGTATCGGGTCATAGCTAGTTTAAAATAATTCAAATATTCTATTTATGTAAGGAAAGAAAAGGCAAAAGATACAATATTTCATTAAATAATTTATTGCTTTGTAAGAAAACCTTCAGGTTAGAAGCGGGCGCTATTTAATTACACTCCGCGTTAAACGAACCGTTGGTGGAAAGAAAAGTTTTTTCTGAGTCGACTTGCGCAATTAATGTTCAAATCCTTGTATTCCTTACTCTACTTTTCAGTACGCGTGTTAAAATTTGCCTTTTTGGTATAGTTCTTTTTTATATTTTTAAAAAGCTTAAGCGAAATTAATATATTAATATCAGTTTTTGTATCCTTGGGAAATGCATTTACGCATAGCTAGCATGTACGGTTACACACTGGGAGGTCCTGGGTTCAGCCGTCGGTCCTGCGCCTTAGCTCTCACTGGTCGTGTCGAGCAGTCGTTCCACCGGAGTATGAGAGTGATAGGAATAGAGAGTGCACTTGTGTCTGCGCGTACACTTGTGTACTATAATATCTCCTGCGTAGTTGGCCAGTCTCAATGAGATTGGCTGCCATGGCCGGAATCGGTCGGAGAACATTATTATAGACATATGTGAGCCTCACGGGCCAGTAACCAGTCAAAACTACCCACTAAAACGCAAGTTTACTGTCTTAATGGAGCGTCGGAGGATCGCTTGTACATTCAAATACAACGCCCCGACGGCCCAGCAGGTCTGCCGGAGCAGACCACACAGCCAAGGGGTCGCTTCATAGTCCACTCTGCTCTCAGAGAAGTACCAGGAACAACCCGCATGACACACCGCCAACTGCTCCCTCCTTGTACGTTTCTTAGCTTTTTTATATATTTAATGATTTTGGCTTGGCTCCCATACATATTGCCAGACTGAGGCTAATTTTCAGTTTAATATATTTATTTATATAAAATAATTTTTGCCTTGTACGCATTCCTATGCGTTCTAAAATATTCATTCGATTGTAATGAAACTTTGGTAAATTTTTCGGATTCTTGACACAAAATTTAAATACACAAAAAATACATATGTACAATGTTAAAACAAATATACATTTATTTTCTATGTATTGGAAATGGCTGTAGCGATTTGGAAAAAAAATTTGTATTTAAATAGGTTTTACGCAATAGTATTTTAATTATTATCGTAACATTTGTAACTTTGCGGAAAAAACCAAGCTAAGATCAGTGTCCCCGGTACTAATAACTCCACAGCACACGCTAGACTTGTCAAAAGTAATTTATTCAAAGGTATTACGGTACGCTCTATATATTATATCTATGCTTATAATATTAGGGTACAGTTACACATGCTCATAACTAGCACGAAAGCATGCCACTGTTGAGCAATTGCTCCTTAGTAGCATGTGTGTCGAAACATTGCTAATAATGAGCATGCTTATTTCGAGCATGCTCAAATTTCGACGGTCGTGCGATTTTTGGGCATGCTACTGGAAAATTCACTTGGTTTTCCATTTTTCACTTGCACACTGGCAGAGAACTTCTAATGTGTCTAACTTAAAATGTCGAATACCAAAGAACCAGCCCGTGCTTAAATAGCATGTGTGTTCAATTTATTGCGTCAGCGTTTTTAATTTATAATGTGTCAGTCAATTACATTTATAATATGTCAGTTTGAAGAGCATGCTTGTTTTAAGCATGCTAATAAGCATGAAATTTTATGAGCATGTGTAACTGTACCCTTATAAAGCCAAAGAGTTAGTTTGGTTGAACGCGCTTACCTCAAGAACTTCTGGTTTGAATGAAACAATTATTTAAATATTCGATTACCCATTTATTAATAAAGGCTATAGACTATTATAGTACACATAATATAAAAAAAATCTAACTTAGTCGAATCTGTACATTGAATATTTTTTTGGAAATTCTTATTGAAATAGTCATTATTATCGATACAGAGGCCAAATCTATAGTTTTTAGAATTTTTGTCTATCTGTCTGTCTGTGACCGCATCACGAGAAAACCACTGCACTGGACAGATTTTGATGAAATTTGGTATCATGATAGCTGGTTATCCGGGTCAGAATAGGTATAGAATACTTTTTACTGCTGGAAAATATCTTATTTCTGAAAAATCTCAAGTAACCGTTAAAAACCAACTGTAAAACATCACACGGTATGTAAAATCTAAGAATTTAGTTTCCGATCTTAAACGCGGACGGAGTCGTGGAAAATGCTAGTGATAAGATTAAACAACTAGCAACTATCTAGCCTTTTTTCGCGGCTTCCCTTATTTAACCTGTTTATTTATAACTGTTTTGATATTAAGTGTTAAAACTTATGTGAATTTCCATAATAATAAGATAACAATATAAATGCAAAAGCCTGAATGGATGGATTTTTGTAACTCAATCATACCAAAATAGATCTGGATATATCTAGAATACCGAAAAATTGTGCGGTTCAATTGAGATTTAATTAATTTATTTATTTTTACCGCTTTGAAACAAAAAATCAAACGAATTATTCAGCTTTAAAATACGTTAAATACAGATATTGTTTACATACGAGTATAATATTTTATGATATTATACTTACATAGCAGTGGTAGCCCAGCGGTAACGCGTCGCTTGTATAACCTAGTGATGCGGGTTCAAATCCGGGTCTCGCACCTCTGATATTTTCATGTACGAATCATTTCTATCCTGACAACCACTTATCTTACGGTGAAGGAAAACATCGTGAGGAAACCTGCATGTCTGAGAAAACCTAGCAAGTTTTCGTAAGACATGTGAAGTCCGTCAACACGCACTAGGCCAGCGCGGTGGACTATGGCCTGATCCCCCTCGTACTGAGGGAGGCCCGTGCCCAGCAGTGGGACGTTAAAAAAGGGCTGATGATAATTATACTTACATACGTCTATATTTTACTTACATAGGTACGTCAAATTAAGATTGGCTATAGATTCTATTATTTGGAAGTGATTCGTAACTTATAAACAAATTAAATGGCATCCCGATCCCAAAACATCACTTTAATTCAATTTCATTCGTAGCACAAGCGACCTCTTAATAGATGTGAAGGTACACTTAATCGTCTTCCGATTTCTAGTTATTTCTTTATCAATAGTCGAAAACATATATATAAACACCTTTATTCTATGGATTTTTTTTAAAAAAGATAAAAAACAGCTTATAAATATATTCTAAGCTAGTGACTCACCCACGCTTCGCTCGGATAGCGCAAGTAAAACCGCGGCTTCCGCTAGTTCAAAATAAATAAAATATCTAAAATAAAGTTACTTATTATAGCATTAGCTAACTGCGAGTGAATGTCTCGTCAAAATCGGTCAGTCCGCAGTTTCAGAGATTATCCGGAACAAACAGACAGACAGACAGACAAAAATAAAAAAAAAAATGATTTTTTGATGTTAGTATCGTATATACTTTCATATGCATTTAGTGATAAGTTGTTAATTTGAAATTAAAAACAGACACTTTAATTTTATTTATATGTATGTATATATGTATGTATGATATGTTATTTGTACTACAACAACAAATCTTTCTTTCTAAGTTGATAATTAAAAGTTATTATAATGTTGTGCAGAAATTGTAAAGAAAGACAAGCTTTTTAATCGAGACGCGGACAGAATCTGTTGTAATATAGGTAATTGTTCTCGTTGTAGCCTCGTTGTACGTTTGCCTAATGCGTTTTGCTGAAAAATCAGAGGTGCTCATTTATTATTTATTATTATAGGTGTTAGGTTTGGTACCAAGGTCGGCCCTATGCTTCGTCGACCTGTACTAATCCATTGCAGGTGGTCATACGAGTCTATTCTAATAATGTTTTTGCCAAAAATGCATGCTTCGAAGACTAGGAACGTAAAAAAATTAAGCTGTCCTTTAGGTTCTGTCTCAAACATCCATCCAGGGGCATTCATCTTAGTACTTATAATTTGGAAACTCAAATATTAAAGTTTTCGACCTTACTATGTAGATGGCAGGGTAAACTACAATTGAACGAACTAGATGTCACTACTGAGACCAGATGAGATGAGTTTATATTTTATAATTTTAATTTTTAAAATGTCCGCCGTTGATGTGTCGTGTGTGATAGGTACTTTAAAAATTTATAATTTTCCCCAAAGTAAGTGCCAATTATTGTGTTTTATCGTTAGGATGAGCTTATGTTCCGCCGATAAATTCATATCTGTGATCTCAATATATCGCAATTTCGTAGTTAGTAGAACTGAGTTCGGACACGTTTCTGCCGTTTTGATCTTTTTATGCAAGATTTTTCTTTATTTTTGGTGTGCTCATCAAGAAGTTCAAGCCCCAATTATGCCATCAGACAAGCAATGCTGCGTTCCTGGATGTAAGGAGACTGAAGGTACCTATGTCAGATATATGAACTACTTTTTTTACTCCATATAAATATAACCCGAAGTTTAGAACTTCATAAAAGTAATTGCCTTAAATAGTAATAGCTGCCAACTTACTGCACCTACAGCTTATTTTAAATTAATTTTAACAAACACATAAATTATTGAATATAACTGTTTCCTTATTCTTGTATTATTAGGTACAAGTCATGATTATGATTGTTATGGTACGTATTCTATTTTTGTCTTATTTAGTTTATTCCTATGCAAATTTTCATAATCCAGTCCATAATAATTGTATATTAAGATATTAAAATCAATTAAAAACACCAAACTTAACTTGATTGCTGTATAGCATTCGAAACGTCAGGAACCAAAAATCAAGATAAATCAGCAACAGAATATTATAGTCTTAATTCAATACTTTTCATGTTCAATACGTTTCTGCTCAAATATATTTAATATTAAGTTAGAAAAATAGTAGTAAAGAGTTCCAAATTTTAAGCATTTCAACTTTTAGGTGTTCATCAAGTGCTTCATTCATACTTCTTTACTAATATTATTAACAGATTTTGGTACTTACGTACTAATGATGACACACTTTTATTTTTTCTATAGATTTGTGTGAATGTGCTTATATCGTAAAATCTTAAATCGAAAATTAATAATAGGTTCATAAAGTTAATTTTAAGAATGTTTCTTTCTAGGTTGGTTAGGTTAGGCTAGATATATGACCACA
Organism: Boloria euphrosyne; assembly: GCA_951802675.2. Classification (NCBI taxonomy): domain Eukaryota; kingdom Metazoa; phylum Arthropoda; class Insecta; order Lepidoptera; family Nymphalidae; genus Boloria; species Boloria euphrosyne. Next base: position 2,550,009 of record OX637879.1, on the reverse strand, counting down.
ATATCGCACGAGCCGAGCGAGCGCAGCGAGCGTGCCGCGGCAGCGGCCGGCGAGTGCCATAGTCAAAAATTAATAATAGGTTCATAAGGTTAATTTTAAGAATCTTTCTTTCTAGGTTGGTTAGGTTAGGAATGTAGATGCAAATTGGCGGCATTTAGAAATTGCCGCCATATTTATGACATGTCTATGGCACTCGCCGACCGCTGCCGCGGCACGCTCGCTGCGCTCGCTCGGCTCGTGCGATATTGTGGTCATATATCTAACCTAACCTAACCAACCTAGAAAGAAAGAGTCATAAAATTAACCTTATGAACCTATTATATGAAAACCCAAAGAAAATAGTTTTTTACGATATAAGCACATTAAAAATAAAAGCAAAATAAAAGTGTGTCATCATTAGTACGTAAGTACCCAGATTTTTTTTAGTATATCATGTAAATGCTACTCTAAAAATTTAGATCAGGACTCTGGAAAGGTTATAAAATATTTTTTTGTGAGAAAAATCTGAAACTACTGTTGTCACATATTTATACTTTTAACCTTAGAATAATAACACTTAACTAACCATAGTTTAGAAAGTAACTAGTTGAAACCTTTTCATTGTAGAATATATTAAATTATTGTTTCATAATATTATTAGTATTATTATATTATTTATAATAATTTGTTCCTCACATTGTGCTGTTTCTACTAATGTTCTAATAAGTTTTTCTTTTTAGATCCCAACTATCTAACCAATTATTTGCCACATGCATCTATTGCCAAACAAAAAGAAAGTATTGTTAAATATAATATTATACTTAATTATAAAAATAATCCACTAAAAAAAATGTGAAGCAGTTTGGAGTTTTGCAGTCAGATTTCAGATTTTCATAATAATATGTTAAAGTAAAAATTATTGTAAATGACATAACTATATATTATTATTTGCAGACCATGGGGCTTCTTCATCATCATACAAGCCCCAAAGTAATACTAATAGGAACCAGCAAAATCTTGGTAAGCAAGTAAATATTTTTTTATTTTGAGGACAAGTGTTTATGAATGTAGAAACTTGGGTATGGTGCCCAAAAAAGGACTATAAGATTTAATAAATAGTTCAATTTTTCAAGATGTCTTGTTTTTATTTCTATAGAAAAACGGAAGACAGCAAGAAAAATTACGTCGTCGAGGAGATCTATGGGGAGGCCTATGTGTAGCAGTGGACGTGTTGTTGGTGAGATGATGATGATGAAGATCATGATGATGAAGATCATGGTAAGCAAGCAATTAATATTTTCATCCATGTAGAAACATAGTTGGGGTTAATACTTACTGTGATAAATTTTTACAGGAGAGCAGAGAGCAGCCGGGACATCGACGCAGAGCAGAGAGCATCCGGCGGGACAACGACGCAGAGCAGAGAGCAGCCGGGACATCGACGCAGAGCAGAGAGCAGCCGGGACATTGACGCAGAGCAGAGAGCAGCCGGGACATCGACGTAAGAATCTTCACTCAAGAACCAAAGGAATAGTAAATATATATGAACCAGCAACAACATCATGGTAAGTAAGCAAATAGGTGTTTATCCATGTACAAACATAGTTGGGGTTAATTACTGTGATAAGTACCTGCATTAAACTAAGTCTTATTTTCACAGGGGAGCACAGACAGCCAGTGTATCAACACAAGAATCTTTATTCTAAAGAACCAGAGGAATAGTCAATGTACCAATAATCAGCAAAATCATGGTAAGCTAATAATATTTTTAATTCCTGTTCATCCATTTAGAAATATAGTCGGGGTAGAAATACACCACCACCGCCACCGTGTTAAGTAGCATAAAAACTACATTTAGATCTAGTGACAAATGTGCTTATAAAAGACAAAGACAACAGCTGCTATATAAAAAGTTTGATTTGGGCACCTATGACCTACATACTATAAGAAGTAGCAGATGGTTTATTTACTAAGTCTTATTTTTATTTTTACAGGAGAGCTGAGAGCAGTGGGGAAAACTATAATGAAGACCCTGGCAACCGGGGCAATAGATTAATCCCTAAAGTGTTCATTTAAGGATTAATCTGATGCCCCTGTAACCAACATCAACAAACCACATCAATTCAAAGAAAAGCAAATGTAATAAAAGTAAAATTAATGTCTTTAATATTAAGCCATACTAACATATTATGTTGTGCTCATGAATGAATTCCCTCAGCAGAACTCGAACCCGCGACCGCTGGTATAGTCAGTAGAGTCACTACAAACTCAGTCGAACTTATCATTATGCAAATGAAAGTTAAATATTTATTTTATGTCCTTTATGTTATTAATATACTAATGACTCGACCTCGCTTCGCTCAGGTCATTATATCGTTTATATGTTAATTTATATGTTTACCTTGTTAACCAACTGTCATTATCCCAAAATTTCAGTGGTTTTAGAGTGATTTGGTCACAGACAGACAGGCAAATTGTAAAAAATTCGACCTCTGTATTGTTAAATTGATTTATAAACAAAATATTTAATTTATAGATTCAAATAAGTTTATCTTATTTTTTAATTAGATGTATAAATATTATCTTTGTTTTAGTTGTTTAATTCTCTTTTTCTTTCTTCTGTTATTTGTTTTTGTTATATGTGAAAACTTGATTGGTTTAATATGTCATTGGTTTATGTAATGTCTTCTTATTATTTATTTAATATTGTGCTATTTGTGGCATATGCCATAAATAAAAAGGAGAACTGTTATCCTCGTACGACAAAAGAGACTACCAGACCTTCTATGTTGACAAAAATATAAAATAAGTAATGTATATACATAATATGTTTGTTTCTGTATTTAATATTGTTTACTGTAAATGTTTTTTGATCATAAAATATTATAATTACCATTATTAGCATGTGTAAAACTAGTGAAACGATTGTAAAGAATTTCCAACTTTGTAAAGTCTACTACTAAGTATATATTTGAATTTTATTGTTATAAGAATTATTAATGTTCAAATAAATTATAATACATCATATATTTTTTTTTATTTTTACCCTTTGTGCCTAAGGTAAAATATTAATGAACAATAATATAAATATATAGGTATATATAGCTACGTATATTCTACCCCCCTGCCCCTAGAAGTTTTCGAACTTACTAAATAGATGGCGCTTTTTAAGCATTTCCAGTTTCGACGGCGAAGTTGTACCTCTATTTATATATGTAGCAATATACTCTATGCATCCATCCATTCTGATACCATTCATATAGAATTATCGATCGACTCGTATTCAGAGGAAGAAATAGAGAGCATGCTGCTACAATATCTCTTGCACAAATGACCTGCTGTCGCTTTAATTGGTATAAGAAATATTTTTTATTATTGTCATTTATCTTAATGATATCAGAAAATGTTTTTAACGATTTTAAAGTCATAAGTTTTGAAATAAACTCTCCCTAGTCTCTTTTTTATGTCCTGAGTTTCTAAGACTGGGGAGGGTATCTTAGACTTCCACTAATTCAAAACCCTTTAAAATACCATAATATTATAATATTATTATACCATGAAACCCCATAACTACATAGAATAAGCTTGCGCATATTAATAACACATACCAGTACTAACGACAGTTCAACGAACTAAATCTGAAAGCAATAAAATCAAAAATCTATCATTCGAGTGAACGAAAAATATCCACCATCTTGTTCCATATTTCGCGTAGATCAATCAACGTCGCGTTGTTTAATGAAAAAGGAAAGGCGCAAAAGGAATAAAAAAGGTTAGCTAACATTTTTTGGCAAATTCAACGTTCAACTGTCAAACAATAGTTTCGAAATCGGTACTTAATATTTTACATTTCGGAATATGGATTTTAATCATTGATATACTAGGAAAAAAGGTGTAGATAAGTCATAAGCGCTCTAAAAGTGGCACACTAAAACTAGGCTATTGGCCTACCAACGCGTTGACGACGCACTGTCGAGAATTATATTTGTCTCTTTTTCACTGGCGATACTTGAAGCATGCCATCCTATTTTGACAACTAATCGTAATGTAGTGTGTTCAGTGTTATTGCAATATTTTTAGTTATTCATGTGTGCGTTAGTGTGCCGTTTTTGAAGATAGAATGTCGTTTAGGTAACGTATCTACACCTTTTTACTTATCATATCATTGATTTTAATAAAGGAATTTCATGTGCAACATAATTTTTGAAAGTTTTTCTATGAAGTGTAATAATTTCTATGAAGTAATATAGTTTAGATATTAAGAGGTTTGAAGAGAAAATTATTTTTAAAATGATATTCGTATGATGATTTCTAGGATAATGTAGTTCAATTTTAAACATTTTTGAAAAAAAAACGTATTGAGTCTTATAAAACTATCCATAGTTATCATGAAATTTTGGGGTATAGTTATTAACATAAATGATTAAAATCCTCATTAGCCTAATATTACATTGCCATATTGAATATAGTTGTAAGATGTATATATACGAGTAAGTCTTAATAAGATACTGCTGTTAGTACAATATTAAATTGTAAAAACATTAAGATTTACTATCACTCATTATTTTACGAAATAAAAAAAATGAATTTTAGTACTCGAAAATAAGAACTTTTGAAAGATCAACGAATAAAAAAACTCGTGTAATATCCGTACTGAAGTTACTTGCGAACTCGGTCAATACAATTCCGCTAACAAGACTTAGAGAAACTCAACAGTTGCTCTTTTAAACGTACACGAACAATATTTTTATACAACAATAACATACTGTACGTTAAAAAAAATGAATTAATCGATTATTATAGATCACTCTTTCATGTAACATTGTAAAAAAAATTTTTTTTTGCACTTTAATGGGTTTTTTGCACATTGCAATGATACAAATGTATAAATACTTTTTTTTTTTTTTTTTTTTTTAATATTTCTCAAAAGAATTACATTCACTTCATGAGAAACTTTACAAATAGGTAGTTAAATACTTACATCGTGATTTCTAAGTTATAACTAATACAAAACTTTATACAAAACTTGAGACAAATATAGTATGCTACACAAACACCTAATATGAACTACTTATTATAATATCATTTTATAAATTATTGCGGGTAGGACGGTATTTCAACGAGAAATGTTTAACAACTTAGTAAATACAAAGATATAAAGAGCTCGTTACTAGAAGAGGCACGAATAGAATTATGTGATGACTATGTGTTATATGTAATAAATCCATCATATCATATTATACATATTCAGTTTATATTATATGTATATAAAAATGAAAACGTAAATATATTTTACATTATACATACCTAAATATTTTTTTTTTGTAAACCTTGTATTAGTATATTATTTAATTATTTATTTACTTATTATTCTGTTGTTGTTTTTTGTTTTATTACATATATTATATATATATATTTTTTTATATATACTCGTACTTTATTATTTGTTAAATTATAGGTATATTGTTCAACACATGATTTTTTAGGAGTTTTTTGAATTTACAAAAGGGTTTAATTTCGATTAAATTTGATGGTAATTTATTAAATATTTGAACGCCTTCATACATTATATTAAGTCTGCCGTAGTTAGTCCTTGGTTTAATAAGACTTATTTGATTTGAATTTCTTAGTGAATATTTTATTGTGTGTGATTTCTTTGTGAAAGATATATTTGTATGTGTTAATTGGTTTATGATTTTATATATTAAAATTGAAATATTATACACATATGTTTGTTGTATGCTCATAAATTTAGTTTCTTTGTATAGTTTTTCAGTAGGAGTCAAATAATTGTAATGAAAAAGCACTTTTATTAATTTATTTTGCATTCTTTGTATTTTGCAGCGATTAGTTGGTGCGGCAGTGCCCCAGAGTTCAATAAGGTAGTCTATATGGGGCTTTACCATGGTATTATAAATAATTAACCGAACTGGTTTGGGAAAACAACGAACATTACCGCGTAGTACTCCAACCAATGACGATAATTTAGATTTAATTTTGTCTAAATGAGGCCTCCATGTCAAACCGCTATCTATCGTAATACCAAGATATTTTTCACTTTTTGTCCTTTTAATGACCGTGCCATTTATATTTAAAGAATCAAAACTACCTATTTTCTTATTTTTAGCTGCAAAGATTATATAATTTGTTTTTTCAGTATTAATGGTAAGTAAATTGCTCTGTAGCCAATCGTTTAAACGGTTCAGATCATTTTGTGCATCTTTTATGATCGAATTCATTGATTCACCATAGTAAAACATACTTGTATCGTCAGCATATAGTGTCAAGTCTCCGTTTAAGCCTATATTGCTTATGTCATTTATGTAAATTAGAAATAAAAGTGGACCTAATATAGAGCCTTGTGGTATTCCACATGTAATCGAAGCAGTATCGCTAGCGTATTCTCCTATTTTGACTACTTGTTGCCGGTTTTCAAGATAAGATTTAAAGATTTTTAATGCTGTACCTCTAACACCGATATCGTTAAGTTTTTTTATAAGAAGTGAAATACTTACGGTATCAAAAGCTTTTTTTAAATCAACAAAAATGCCCAGAGCTATTTGTTTTTGGTCTATTTTTAGTTTAATTTTAGTTATAAGATCCATTGTGGCTGATAATGTGTTGGATTTGGGCCTAAAACCATATTGTTTACTGTAAATAAAGTTGATTGAAGTTAAAAAATTGTTAAGACGAGTGTGTAATATTTTTTCAAAGATTTTGGACAACACTGGTAGTACTGATATCGGCCGGTAGTTTCCAGGATCAGTGCGTTTTCCTGATTTATAAATCGGACTAACTTTGGCTATTTTAAGACTGTCTGGAAAGACACCATCACATAGACAGCGATTTATGCAATTAGTGAGGTCATCGACAATCAAGTTTTTGAGACATTTTATAGCTTTCGTGCTAACACCATCAATACCTACGGAGGTGTTGCTATTAAGATTATCAATTATTTTGAGGATTTCATCCGTAGTAGTAGGCGTTATTTCGGTTAATAATATCTGTGAGTTGGAAGTATTAGAAACAGGTGTTACAGTGGTTAAGAGTGTACATGTATTAAGTGTTTTGGAAATTTTTGATGCTAACGTTATGCCTATAGTGGAAAAATATGAGTTAAAACATTTACAAATTTTCGCCGGATCTGTTATTATGTCTAGGCCAATCTCTAATTTTGTGGGAATACTACTATGTTTAATTTTGTTATTCGATATACTGTTTAGCAAATTAAACATTTTAGACGGTTTTGTAATGCAATTTTGAAATGCCTTTTGATAGTACTTACTTTTGGTCAATTGTATGTCTCGAGCTACTTGGTCCCTTTTATTTACAAACTTTTGTTTGATATCTATATTTTTTGGATGCATTTTATATTGCTGCCATAAGCTGTTTCTCTCATTGAGGGCTTTAATTATATTTTTATTTATCCAATCGGTTTTAGGAGGATTAAGAATTTTTATTTTTGAAAATTTACTGTCATTAATGTTTTTTATAATATTTTTTTCAAGATCACTGTATTCTAGTATCGTACCTCTAATAGCATTCTGTTCAAATTTTTCATAAAGAATTTCATAATTAATTGCTTCGTAGTGAATCCTCTTCTTTATTTCTGGACAATATTGTTGTAGCTCCATGTACATCTGCTTATGATCTGACAGCGCTGACTCTATGATAGCTAGGTTAAACTTATGTTCTTTTAAATTAGTTGATACGTGGTCTATTATAGTTTTTGTTGATGAAGTTTCGCGGGTGCAATAAGAAGGCTCCACACAGTTAAGAATTGCGTATCCATTTTCATCTATCATCTCCGTGTTGTTTAAATAGTTCTAATTTTCAAACATGTTTAAAGCTACTTCTAAGAACAGACGGTCGACGGACGGTCAACGGTCGACGAAAATTTCTATGTCTAGCAGTGGACGTATTTAGGCTGAAGCGAAGATGACTATTTACAATTTAGCAAGTAGAGTTACTGAAGTAGACTAAGGCAGTGGTAGCCAAGCGGTAACGCGTCGCTTGTATAACCGAGTGATGCGGGTTCAAATCCGGGTCTCGCACCTTTGATATTTTCATGTGCGAATCATTTCTATCTTGATTACCACTTGTCTTACGGTGAAGGAAAACATCGTGAGGAAACCTGCATGTCTGAGAAAACCTAGCAAGTTTTCTTAAGACATGTGAAGTCCGCCAACTGGCCAGCGCGGTGGACTATGGCCGGATCCCCCTCGTACTGAGGGAGGCCCTTGCCCAGCAGCGGGACGTTAAAAAAGGGCTGATGACAAGTAGAGTTACTACAAATTGCGCCAAACGTATCGTCAGTATGTCGTTAAATGTTATTCAGTATTTAGTAGTGACGTGTACGCAAGCAGAATTGAAGGCAAAAGCTAGCACTCAATGAAACATCTGTTAGGTATATATTTATTTAAGAAATATAGTTTAAGATAATAACGTACTTCTATTCTGACTTGACGCAAGGAAATCAAAATATTAATGGAAATGACTAAGGAAATTGTTTTTTCGCTCCGATGGCCATTTTAATTAAGTACTCTCCCAAACAGCTTCGTGCAACAGATATTGAAACCGTTATGTTCCTGTAAATAAAAGGGTAAATAACGAGTTTTGATGTACATTTCTAGAAACTTTCAGATTTTTTAATGATAAATTAGAATCAGGATACACAAGGTACATTTTTTTAATCTTATTTACATTCCAAAATTATTTAATGTAGAGACTATACTTAGTTAAAGTTTTGTCATAATTCAATTATAATTGAATTTACATATTAATAACTAAACATTATTCCACGTCGACGAACGCATTTTCAAAACTATGTAAAAAAATATATTTTTACTTGAAAAAGCATGATTTTAATAAAATTGTCTTCAGCTTTATACTTATTCAGACAGATGCACGTTTTAAATTTTATTTTTATAATATCTACTATAGCTAAAGTAATATAACTTAATTTCTACAATTTTAACCCATAATTTTGCTTTTATATTTTATAAACGTATATTATAAGACTTCTTTGCTACATTTTATTTTATTTTATTATACACGTACTCGTATTAAGTTCACTGGGTTTAACGATATTTTAAAGAATAATTTAACATACGTAAGTTGTATTGTGTACAAAGATATGCTGTGGTTTATTTTAAGTTATAGCTCTCTATGAGATATTCTTCTCTTTGACTGCTAAATGTACAAAAGCTCTTTTATTATTTTTAAAATAAACTCGCTTTTGTTTGTTACTCGCACTTGTTTGTTTAGTCGCATATTTTATACATTTTTTTTAGTTGTTATACTTATTTCTAACACAGCACGATCTAGTTCCATGGTAAGTTATACAATGATGTTTGATAGTTGATACATTACACATACTCGTACAAAATAAAAGTGTGCAGTGAGTGCAGAGCTCTACAATATCTTCCACGCAGCTGCCTTGTGTCAGTGGTCTCAGTGAGATAGATTGTTGATTTAAATCATGATAACATTATTTTGATTGCCATGATTCTTTTTAACAAATTCAAAATGATTATTACTAAGTATATTTACTATTAAACTTCATCATTCTTTATATTTATAATTAAATTTTCTATATTATTCACCCGATGTCCTTCCGGCCGGTTTCGGCCACGGCGGTCTATCTCATTGAGACTAGCCATCTGCGCGGGACATATTATAGTACACGAGTGTATGAGCAGACACAAGTGCTCTCCGAGGCACGGGGGTGACACACCGCTAACTTCCCAACTCCGAGCTGTTACTGTGGTTTACGAAACAGAAAAACTGAACACTTGGCCCGACCCGGGACTCGAACCCAGGACCTCCCGGTGTGCGAGCTTACATGCTAGCCACTACACCAACGAGGCAGTTAGTTATTCACCTAGTTCACTGCACAACACTATAAGTCACTAAATACTTAAGCTTACATTTACAATCCAAAAAACAAAATCTGTCAAATAAACGTATTTTTGTGTACCATCAGTGTGCCGATGTCAATCGATGCGTTCCGAAATAACTTCAAAATGCTCCTTAAAAAGTATTCTTATGTATAGAATAAGACAATCAGAGAAAACAAATTAAGGATTTAATACATTGGGCGTGACTAAAAAAGAAATAAGAGGGATGGATGAAACGTATGATGTGCGTCAATTTTGTACTAGAAATGCTTTGGAGGAAATTATATTTAGAAGAATTTTTATTTTGTATTTTTCTGTATTTTTATCACATGTAAAATTTCATTTGTAAGCTCCCGTTCAGTTAATTCTTACTTTAAAGTATCTGAAAGGCTTAAATAATAAAATAAGTTAGTACTAAAGTTAGTATCAAGTTTTTTTTAATAGTTATTATCGATGTCATATGCTGACATTTTATCTCGATTCATTTCAGTTCAATTTTCTTAAAGGATTCAAAGCGTGCCAGGTGAGTATCAATTACTTCGCCAAAGTTATGAAGAATGGAGAATATACGAATGCAATACAAAAATAATTAACGTGAAAATTTTACTCATTACATTGCTAACTAAAATTATATGAAACTTTTACAAAAAGTATACTGTGTAGTATATTATTATTTTTATTAATATTATAAATGCGAAAGTAACTCCGTCTGTCTGTCTACTAAACTACTGAACCGATATTTTGGTACACAAATCGTCTAGAGCCTGAGAAAGGATATAGGCTACTTTCAAGGCTAAAAAGGTAAGGGGTAAGGGGTTGAAATAGGGGATGAAACTTTGTATGGAAATTACGTCATTTTTAAAGCTAGACGCTTGAAAATATTTTTTACGGTTTTGATTAGATATAAATAAGTAAAACATTCAAAGTTTGTAAAAAAATTATATATTACATTATTTTCTATTTTTCTTGTCAAGACTTGTTTTTAATCAGTCTCTTCTACAAAATCTTATTCTACAATGCTTGTTGCTACCCCTAAGATATCTGTAAAAAAGTGTCAGTTCTCATATATCCGGAATCGCTACTTGTAGCACAACTGCGTCTCTACGACGCCTGCCTCTGCGATACTTCTCTCCCATTTACATTTATTTAGTGAAAAAGTACCCTATAACCATTATTTACGTTTTGTTGTATTCGTTTTACCTAATTACTGTTTTAAAACTGATATAAATTTAAGAACAATGCAAAAAAAATATTATGGGATATTAACGCCATCTAGTTCCATGGTAAGCTGCTGTGAGGCTTTTGTTAAGAACAGTTAATTACTACACATATACATTTTTAAATACTTATATTTTATACATATAATGTATCAAGACTACAGTAAAACATTCGTGCTCAACACAGAAATATATGCACTCAGTGGGACTCGAACCCGCTACCACCTGGTAGAGCAAGTGAGGTCACGACAAATTGAACCAATCGTTTCGTCGTTAAACAAAAACCCAATAGCCATTCATAATGTGCTATTACATTAGTTTTAATTAATTATAATTCATGTTAGCCTAGTGAGAGCTTGATCTTTTGAAACGTTAATGAAAATTTCGACAAACTGATTTTCTCGCAATATTTTCCTGATCTGTAAAGCAAGTGGTATCCATGTTAAAAATATAAGGTGCGAGATGCAGTGTTCTAATTCGATTCACCTAGTTTTACAAACGAATGAGTAACCACTAGAGTCAAAACGCTATTATTAAACATTTACATATTTCTATCAAACCACTAACTGATAAACATGAGATTTGTAAATGCTATTTAAAAATAAAGTTCTTTTTATGAATTATTTATGGTATAAAATTATGCTAGTACCTATATGTATATATGTATCTCTGTTGTATTTGACGGTTTTGACGATTCGTTTGACTCAGTTTGTAGTGACGGGTTCGACTCCCGCTTGGAGCACTCTTTTGTTGAACGTTTGTACTCTAGTCATGGGTGTTCACGTTTATAATATGTATCTGTAGTGTGTCAAGTATCAACAGCTATCTGTTATCCGTAACACAAGCCTCGTAGCTTACCACGGATGTAGATTGCGCTGTGTGTAGTAGTAGTAGTATCCCAACATTTATTTATTTATTTATTTATTTATTTATCTTCGGGAAACATATAGCGTTATTTTAGTAAACATAAATTAACACTTATAACATAACATATTTATAATTATTTATTTATTTAAATAGTAAGGCAGTTGGTCACGATACCTGAATTTTGGTATCTAAATGAAAATGTGCCGAATATTAAAATGAGTTTAGAGTCTGTTCGAATCAGATATGCAGCTGTTGACTCATGTCTGTTAGAGCTACATAGTATTTACGCAAGTCGCAAATCAATTTTCGATAAATCTTATTATTTTTGTATGATCTTCTTGAATTTCGGTTTTTTTAATAAGCTTTTAAATTAGTATATCAATGTTCTTAATACGAGAAACACAAAATTTTATCTTGATTAGGTAATTTCGGAGAAAAAGCTGAGCAGATATTGATAATTTTTAAAAATTTAAAATTATTCTATCATATTTAATAAAAATGTGTTTTAAAAATATTTTTCATATTAATTACATTTTGCTACAACGACCATAGCGATAATTATAACAAAGTCGGGCAAGTACAAGTATCACTCGTAAACTGAGGGTTCCTTAATTACACATTAATGTTGTTAAAAGGTGATTCATTATTTTAAAAGCAAAATATAATATTTACCCATCTACAATATTAAATTGATTAACTGCTTAAGTTTGTATTTCTTAAACTTTCTACGCAATCCTAAAAAACTTTCTTCAAACTTAAGTCTAATTTAGTTTTACGCCTAAGTGTTTATAGCATTTAAGGTACAAAAAATATATTAAGGTATTTTTTTAATCATCTTTGTCAATGTACTTGAGACGAAAATTTCACGTAAAAATTTTACGACATCCGCACCGACTTTTACGGTGCCATTTTAAAAACCACGTCACGGAGCAAATGAGAACAACTTAATATAAAACGTCTGAAGTTATTCAATTTTAAACTCTATTTTGATAGCGATAAAAATGAAATTTATATGCTAAAAATCCAGCAAAATTCATTTAAGACCATCTTCCTCTAATGAGTTTACGCTAAAAAGAGACGAAAACTGAAATTATCAAAGCAAGATGATTCTAATTTTCAGTGCTTTTAAAGTATTTTATCCTTTTTATTATTTGACTTATAATTTAATTTCATATATTAATTAAAATTTCGACATTTAGCAAACTTTTATCTCGTTTTATCTTTTACTAGCGTCTTTTCCTCGCTTCGCTCGGGTTTGTCCGCAGATTTAAAAGCTGCGGGTTCCGCTAGTTATATGCTGAAACCTTCCTCGAGAACCACTCTATCCAATGGTGAAAACAGCATGAAGATAGTGCACCTATCTTAGTATTTCTTGAGTTTATCGCGAACGGACAGACAGACGCGGAGGAGGACTTTGTTTTATATAAAATATCTAGTGTCTAGTAACTTGCCCTAACTCGGCTTGCATGTCACAATATTTATGCAATACTTAATAAAAAAAATTAGGTAATTACCTACTTTTTAAATTCAAAATAACACGTTTCACAATGGTAAACAATAGTTTACTTTCCTTTTTGACATTTTAGATAAAACAAAATGAGAGGTCGCCTTAAAATAGAATGTGTTATATTTTCATATTTTAGTACGTAACACACATAGTATCAGCTTAATGCATATTTTGGATTTGACAGTATGCCAACTCGGCGTAAAGTTAACAAAATAAACATATTTTTTCTTTATAAGACTATACAGTTCTTATATTTACTTAACACGAAGGTATAAATGTATCGAATATTAAAAAAAATATATATAATAATAAACTATTTCTCCTATCTATCACACAACAATCGTATAAAACAACTAAGTGACATAAAAAAATCACAAGACCGCCGTCAAAAAGCCAACAATTACCGCTCCGATAAAAAACCTGAAAATTTATTGACAGAAACTTCCATCCGAATAATAGAAGTAGGAAACGCTTCAATGGTTAATGAGTATAGGAACTAGCGTGGATTCGGGACTATTAAACTGAGGGCCGGACGTTTATTTTTGGATTATTATCTTTACTAGTAACGGGGAAATAAATGGAATTTCAGCGTCTTACACTTTCCTGAGTGAACGAACGACGGTATGATCTATTTATATATAGCGACGAGGGCGCGAGACTTCCCCTCCTTTTGTTCCTATTTAGTTGAAAAATAGAATTGATCTTTGAAGGGATGCGTGAGTCAGTGACGGTTAGCGCGCCGGCGCGTGCGCATACACGCGCTAATCGGTTCAAACATTCATGTGGTGTAGTGATCCATTGTGTTAGTGATTTGTGATACTCCGGTTTTGATACTACTTTTTGAATGGTAAGATAGATTTAAGGGAAATTGTTACATTGTAATTGTATAAAGTTTGACCACGTGCTTCTATTTGCATTTATATTTAGGTTCTGCAGACAGTTAAATGTATTTATTTTTAACTTTGGTATTCATTATGGACTGGTGTTGGATGTCCAACAAGAGTTCCTGAAAGTTCATAACTATTAATTAATCGATTTTTTCGATTATTTACTGAAACTTAATAAGAAATTTATAAAGGTACCTATTTGAGTTACACAAGGATTTTTATTTACAAATTAGCAATATGATAATAGTATAAATAATAAAAGCGGTTAGTCTATAATTTTTTTATGACTAAATATAGTACCATATTGTAACACTGAAAATTATAGATATACTTTTTACGAAACAAATACAAAAAATTTAAAGTATATAGATCCTGGTACTACAAAGTAACACCTAAAACCCCAATTAAAAATTACATTACCTATGAATTTCATAAAGAGGTCATGGGGTCAGTGATCGTACTAATATTTCCCGGCCGTCTGCCAGTTGATTTTCACAGCCGCTATTACAAGTGATAACGGCTCTAAGCGAAGATAAGTGAAGAGCTTTCTTCGCCTACTTTTAGAAAGTTTACAGAACTTACTGTTTCTCAGCTTCGCGATCATTTTCAAATCATCGGATAACAACTATGTTTTATTATGTCCATATACATGTTAAACTGTTAAAAAAATAACCCTTAAATAAAAGTTCACATAATATTACCTATTTTAAAATATTAATTTTATTTTTAGTAGTTCTGTTTGTCTGTCTGTTACTTATAGCTTCGATCGAGTGGCTTTTGTGTTTTAATATCACATACATATAGTGTAATATTTGCGCAAAAGTTCCTAGCGCGCACACACACATATACTCATACTCGTAAATAAAAAAAAACGCATTAATAATAGCAGTGTATATGGTAACTGAAAATAATATTCGCACATGAAAATGTAAGATGTGAGAAAGTCCGCTCATATTTTGAAGTCACTTCACTTGGGTTTTGAATGTGGTGAACTAGTGGGCTATAATATTGAAATTGGCTTAATCTCATGGATAAGAGGATCTAAAATAGCAAAATACACGGTGTTTGTTTGGTTTGTTTGATATGAGATTCTATTTACTTCTGTTATAAACGCCAGGCCCACTCACCAGTCTAAATATGGATTGGATACAATGTTTATTTAAGTATTAAAATATTTTATGTATGAAATGTAGATTTTACATCTTTTTATGTTAAATAAATAACAAGTATAAAGTGAAATACTTTCACTGTGTCTGCTCTCTCTTTTTCCCTTAATTTGAATTTACTGCTAAAGTGGTTGAATCTGCTAACAATAGAAGGGGATCCCGATCTATGTGGTTGACCTCTAGTGTTTTTCCAGGCAAAATATATATTATTTTTAATATGTAATTAAAATATTTAGATTATTTGGCCAAATATTTGTTCCAGACTACTTTTAAAAAAAAACTATACTCGGGAATGTTTTTATACAAAAACCTTATTTAACTAATAATAAGTAATTATTATAAGTTTTCATTACTATAATCAGCGGTATAAATGTATTAAGGAAATGATTAGATTAGCATTTACGTCTTTTGCTAAGAACTCCTTAAATAAAAAAAAATTGAAAAAAAGGCCACGTAGCTTTTATCGCGACACTCGTAGCAAAAACAACCTCGTAGCACTGAGGTATAATCAAGAGGTCGAAGGGTCCGGAAATTCATCAACGGTATATTGTGTTGAAGGATTTTGTTATCTATACAAACATAATAGAGACTAAACTAGCCTGATAACGTTAGTAATAAGAGCACCTTTATACTTACGATGACAGGTTGGTAGACTTTGAATAGGTTATCAGTTGGTCTTTGATATGCCTTTGTGATGCGATGGGCAGTTTATATGTCATGTTTCGAGCTTTGAGCTTTTCCTTATTTTTGAGCATTTTTAGTGTACATAAATTATGTATATGTATACTTATACGTTTATTATTAAGTATATTAAAAAATTAACACCTATTGCCTATTGTTATTAATATTCATGCTATATTATATAAAGTTTTATCAAAATACGTTCAGTAGGTTTTTGTGTGCAAAAATAATTGAGACTGATATCAATTTTCACAAATTACCGCGTTTAAAATATTAACAAAGCCTATGAAACATATAGTCAGCCAACGGACGTGACAGCAAGCCCAAGCTGTCATACACTCGCTTGGGACAATGGTGTATGGCAGCTTGGACTGCCACGTCCGTTCGCCGACTATAATATTATGTTTCATAGGCTTTGATATTAGTAAGATGGATATATTTTCATTAACCAGTGAAGATGTACAAGGAAGAGAAATTAATATAGTGTCATTTTAATTTCTTGTAGTAATAATTTTGGTCGTAATGTAACTCTATATAAATTATTCGATTAGGAGTAATGTAAATTAATAATATATAGAATAATTACAGACAGACTGACAATTCTAAAAACTAAAGATTTGGCCTCTTAGCGAAAAAATGGCCACTTCAATAACATTTTTCAACAAATATTTAATGTAGACGTTTAATTATTCGACTCGATTTTAATTATATTATGTGCATAGATGTATATAATAGATATATATTAATGTACATTCCTACTATATGCACTATATTACTGGTTATGCAACAAACCGTTAGTGTTATGTTTTATTTATGCGTTCAGAAGTATAGGAAAAGTAACAAGTATTCGATTGCATCGCGCGTCACAGCAAGGCTTTAGGAAATCCAGACGAAATTGCATTGAAGTTACAAATCCCTGCACTACGTTTACGAAACAAACGCTCAATATTACGCTTTTGTAGATTGGTGTGTTGAGGTTTAGAAATCAAAAAATACGAGCATATACCTATGCTAATGAGTAGAAAATGTAATAAATTACTATGCTTTATTTGTATGCAGCCTTTTTCTAAGTCCCAGTTGTGGGCATGGGCCTGCCTTTAAAATCAGTCATCATCTTCAAATGTACCAAGACCATATTCGAACCCGCTGGCCAAATTCGATTTCGGTAGTCTTTCGAAATATTACATATGCATTTCATGCGAAATAAAAGTAGTTATTTCATATAACATCATCATCATTTTGTTAAATACTCGTCGTCGTTAACTTAGCCATTTCGAAGATTGGCTGGAAAGTCAGACAGGCAAAAAACTAAAAATAATGTTAAGTACAGTTTATAATTTAGTAAAAAGAAATGACATTTAAACATTAATACTTAAAATTCATTAATTTCTATAGATTTTAATAAATTAATTTATTTAAAACAACCAAGTCCATTAATCCAGTTTGTTTGGACCGCATACATCAAACGCTTGGCAGGCTAAGCAACACGGCAGACGCAATAGATCGGCGACATTTTGCGGCATCCGATATTGATGGCACACGTTATAGCGTGCCTGTATGCGCAAAACTAGCTAAATTTGAAACATGATAGTTTAAAATTTGGTATATAAGTTTAATTTTATTATAAAATGCTGAACGTGGTTAACGTACGGTATTAGATAAAGCAGAAAGGTAAAAAAGTAAAAGTGACAAATACCTACTCATTTTCTCGTCTAAATATATATATATATATATATATATATATATATATATATATATATATATATATATATATATATATATATATATATTATTTTATTTTATTAATATTTTAATAGTTATTATGCTAATCTAGGCGGGGACTAATCAACAATCCAAAAATCAAAAAAATCAGTCGTTCTGAAGTGAAAGTTACGTTAGTAACTTTGCAATTTTGTACTATATTCGTATAAAGATATTTAAACGGTACCGTGATAGTACCTAATTTACCTGTTATATATTACCCCGGACCTTACACACAGAGTAGTCTAGTGCTGTACGGGTAGTAATTTTATCAACAAATATGCGTCAATGCGTCACTTACAGCATTACTAAGTCATTGCACTGCATCAGTAACAAAATTCACTCTTCCGTTCAAATTTATTTCGCCGACACTAATTGGTGGGACGGATAAATTATGGTTTAAATTGTTTATACAAAGTTGACCGTGGATGAAGTTTGCAACTTTGTCCATTTATCTATCTCTTGATTTACGATACTTTTTTCTTATAATTTAAGGATTTGTTATCAATTTAAATGAAATATTACTTGAACGGGCATTACGATCTTAGAAATTTTATATAATAAAAAATTGTTTAGTACTATGTTTGTGCTTATTTACTACGTATAATGTCGCTTTGCCCTGACGCGTCCTTTTTGTATAGCTGTAATATTTTTATCTTGTATTTACCTGTTGTATCTTTTGCAAAATTTTTGTGTTAACAGTAGCCTATATATTTCTCTAGGTCATTTTTCTACTAAATTCAACCCAAAACTGTTTAGTAGTTTGGTTTGAAAAAGTAAGAAAAATAGTGGTAGAACGGGTGAAGGGTTATGGATATTTGGCGAACATATAGAATGAAATGGCATAGGTTATTTTTTACCCCGAAGAAATTCCATGGCATCCCATGTTGGATGGATTTGTTCTTGTTTCAAACTAGGGTGAACCCGAAGCAAAACGAGGGTGAGTCGCTAGTATTATATATAATCTTAACCAATTCGAGATAAATATCTCCAGGTATATCCTATATCACCAATGTAAACATTGTACAGAGATAGAATATTTTATATTCTCTACATTGTATTGCAATACATATTCAAACGCTCCATAATAATATACATACTTGCAGTATTAATTAAATAATTTTAAATTGCTAATTTATTAGACGATTGTAGAAATCGAATCGCTTCATAACGAATGCGGGTTGTCTATAGGCCCAGACCTAGAGCAGAAGAATGACAGTACAATCAAAAATGACTTTGACTATTTAAAAATGAACATCAACAATTTTGTGGTCATTTAATAGAATGTTATTGTACTACTAATACCATCTGTTAGAAAACCAAATAATTAACAGCGCTGTTTCGTTGAAAAAATATAGGCAAATGGTGTAATAAATAAAAGTACGTACTGGTATTCATAAAACGGTAACATGAACTCTTACATATATTCTACATCAAGCAACACAAAACTTGACACGCGTCCCTTTAATTATTATTATAGCACGTTCAAGAGAAATTAGAATATTAAGTGGCATCAAGTATTCTTTACGCGTGTTTCCTTTGAAGATGGGTGATAAAACAACCTGTATACAATATACAAAAATAATTATAACATAATTATTATGAAGGTTGATGTGAACATGAAAAGCTTCTATGTACGTAACTCTATCCACATTACAAAGTATACTGTTTGGAGCGCTACAACGTTACGGTCGCAATACGGGTGGTATATAAAATGTTTCGTTAGATTTAATTTTTTCTAAATTTTAATTAATATATCTAAAACTTTATAACGATTACTTTTAATATAATTTAACAAGTATAAAAGTTCGTTTTGGGTATTTTAAAAAAAATATATCAAGTGAAGTTGAACGTGTATCAAATGAAGTTAAAAAATTATGTATTCTAATATGTTGTATTGATTAAACTAAAGCTCATCAATTCTAAGCAAAAAAGAAGATTAGATTAATGAGAAAGAGATGTAGAAGTGTTTCCCGGAAGGAAGTTTTTATACGAAATTGCTCACTAACAGCCGATGTAAAGCGAATGCTGTTTGCTAGTCTCATTGAAAGCAACTGCAGTGTCAAATTCTGTTAGAAGGACAATTAGATCATTGGTTTTATTTAAAGGGGTCTCAATACTTGTTTATTAAAGAGTAGACATTTTATATTTCCATTTTTGTTTATATTCGTTATATACATAGTTATTTTGAAATGGTTTTTAACATAACAGTTACATAATCGTTAAAATTGTGTGTCGTTAAAAACACTAAGGGTACAGTTACACATGCTCATAAAATGTCATGCTTATTAGCATGCTTAAAACAAGCATGCTCTTCAAACTGACATATTATAAATGTAATTGACTGACACATTATAAATTAAAAACGCTGACGCAATAAATTGAACACACATGCTATTTAAGCACGGGCTGGTTCTTTGGTATTCGACATTCTAGCAAGTTCTCTGCCAGTGTGCAAGTGAAAAATGGAAAACCAAGTGAATTTTCCAGTAAACTTTGACAGTAGCATGCCCAAAAATCGCACGACTGTCGAAATTTGAGCATGCTCGAAATAAGCATGCTCATTATTAGCAATGTTTCGACACACATGCTACTAAGTAGCAATTGCTCAATAGTGGCATGCTTTCGTGCTAGTTATGAGCATGTGTAACTGTACCCTAACTGTGTTTCTATTTTACAAGGAAATACGAAAAGTGAAGTGACGTAAACAGTTATAATATAAAGCTTAATGCATAGTTTCTGATACTCTTAATTGTCTGTCCGTGTAACAATTTCATAAAATTGTTTTAACATTAAAAAAGAACAGTAACAAACTCGTATTAAAAATATTAAAGAGATAAATAATATGAAAGGTATGTAGCGTTATTTTGTATGCCAGCAACACTCGACCCAATTCGCCTTTTCGCTTTTATCACCAGGTAATAAAATCTAACAAAGTCATTGTAAATTTGGAAAGAAATTTTTCTCGGGAGAAACCGCTGAAGACAATCCGAAAGGCAAATTTCATTTTCATTCCGGTGTGCGTGCTCAATGTCTTGCCGGTTCATTCTACCATTTTCAAGGGACGCATAAGGTTTAATAGTATGGAAATGAGAGACTCGGTGGCCTTTCGGGAGCGTCTTTTGTTCTAATCGAGTCGAAAACGTGATAAGAAAATTCTTGAATCATATATGGCAATTATTTTTTGCATAACTTCTGCGTTTATATATTGCTAGGCGACATTTTCTATTTTAACTTTTCTTCTATTTTATCTTTTCTTTCTTTTGTGTTTGTTATCGAATTTCTCCGAAACGGCTTAACCGATTTTCATAAAAAGAAGTGTGTATTTGGTGGGTATGAGAATAGGTTGTTGGCTATTTTTTATTGGTGGTAAGGTGTAAATTATTATAGGTGGTAAGGGTGGCCCTCTCCAGATTGTTTTCAGTTTTTATGATCTGTCATCAATAAATACTTATAACCCTGGATTTTCATCTTTCTACCAACGCGGGTGGAGCCGCGGGAATTGCTAGTAATATTATATTAATATTATCAATTAATATTTTTAATTTTAATAATAACATCGTTTAATATCGTTAATCGTTGCTATCGACTACTTGTCACAGTGGTGGTTGACAAATGAAATTTCACAACGAATTGACAGCTGGCGATACGGCGAAATGACATTGTGCAGTTCAACTGGAGTTCAATTTTCAATATTACTGTTTAACGGGACATTATTAACAGTGAACAAGTTTTATTCCAAAAAAAATAATACAGAACTTTATAGGGGTAAAAACTTTGTTTTTATAATATGTTCTCACATTACTCCGAATTTAATCTTCGTAAGGATTTCATCAAAAGCAGCTCAGTAGTTCTGACTACATCGATTAAAACGAGAAATTAAAGTGAAATATTTACTTAAATCGTAATAAAAATGAGTCCTTATATGATACCTGTTCAATATAAAAATTTGTACAATGCATATTAGAGCAGCCCATTATAGGCAGCCCAGCGGTAACGCGCTCGCTTGGATAATAGAGTGATGCGGATTCAAATCCGGGTCTCGCACCTCTGATATTTTCATGTGTGAATCATTTCTATCATGATTATCACTTGTCTAAAGATGAAGGAAAACATCATGTAATTTTAATGATTTTTGATTTCGTAGAAATTTTATTTTGTAATCTTTTCGCTTGGATTCTTTCAAAGGTACGGTTGATTTCTTTTTTTAAATTTAGTAGTCTAAATTGCTAGATATAACACAAACTATCTGCTGGTGAACGTCTCGTTAAAATTAGCTTGGGCAGATCTAACAGACAGACAAAAAGTTGGAAATTATTTTTTTTTCTTATAAGAATCTTATTAAACCATTTTTTAGTAGAAGCTTTTATGTTGGTATTACACAGACCTTACAATTTTAATTATCTGTATAAATTAATTAATAAAAGTAATTTGAATTATAAACCAAATAAAATTATTTCAACAAATAACAAAACTATAGCTATAAAGACAACTCGAGAGATTAAATTGGAGTCTACTGTGTCGTAAAGCCTTCAAAACGCTTTTCCGCCCCGATCTAACCCATAATGTCCTCAACAAAACACATAGTCCATTGTTTCTGTTCCATAAACCACTTATTTAACTAAAAACCCTCCAGACAATTGAAATAGCCCCAGAGTATAAACAAAGAACTTTAATCCGCACTAAATGCGTCTCTTGCGTCGAGTTTTCTTAAGCGAACTGATAACAGTGTTACACCAACGCGATGATATATGCATATTCAAATTTTGTGGTACATTTTTAGTACAGCTTATTTTTTATATTAAAATTTTGTATGTAGATAGGTATGTAAGTTTCAGGATGTTTGCCGATGTCACCTTTGTCGTGAGACAAGTAGTCATGTTAGAAATGATTCGCCCATGAAAATATTTCGAACATCCATAGGCGAGTGTAAACCTAATTATTGGCGTGGCGATACAGGCCGTGGCGACGCGTCGCCACGCTATATGATGGAATATGTGTACTATACGTAGAGACGCTGGAGTAGCCATTTATAAAAAATCTATTTTTAATTTTTGATATTTTTTATTTTTAATTTAATAAAAATTAATATATGTTTAAGTAATTAATTGTCATTATTTAATGGAAAAAAATTGTAATGCTTTATCTTTTCGTTATGCCAAATCTGATTTCTGTCGTAATCTTCGTAAGTCGTTCTTTTATGCATATAACGTGTACAGAACAATTTCGATGTTTCACATCTGCCAGGCATCCTGTGACGGCCCTCATATTTTTTTTTATTTTTTAAGATTTAAGGTCTTTAATCTCTTAAGATTATGCCAGACCTATTATATCACAAAAATATATATTCATTTCCATAGCTGTTGCTTTATTTTAATATTTTTAAATTATATTATTCAAAGATATTTTAGCACCTGTATGTAGTTTGAAGCGCGAGTCCCGGGGCTTGAACCCGCTTCACTCGGTTATTAAAGCGAGCGCGTAACCACCGGACTACTATTGTAATAAACTTAAAATTGACTAATAGACAAATGTCGATAATTTTTGAAACCAAAAAAAATAATAGTAGGATGAAATAATATAAGGTGAAAAAATAATAATTTAAATCAAAAAAATTACAGTGTATTTAGGACATAAAAAGGTGTTTTCACCAAATTTCGTGAAAAATATTTTCTTTTTGTAAAATCAAAAATTAAAAAACCAAAAACTTGGTTTTTTGAATCTTTCACATAAATTTTGAGGTTATGTGAAAAAAGTGTAAATACAAAAGTTTTAGATCTTTTTATTACCGGTACTTGTAGTTTTACCGGAAATCGAGATAAACAGTTTAGTTTACCCTTAAAACACCCCCCTTCCCCCTTCCCGACCTCAGATCGCTCGTAATTTATTTTTCCTTTCATTTTTATAACATTATCCTCCTTTTCTAATAGGTTTCATCCTACTATTATTTTTTTTCACATTTTATTATTTTTAAAGGTATAGAAGTCTATAAGTTTTATACTAATGTATAAAACTAACTAACTATTATACTAGTGTACAAAACTAAGTCAAGTAATTTATGAAGTCATGCAAACATAAAGTAATGACCAGTTAGAACCTTAGTAACCATTTAGGTAATGGATGTTTACTTACAAACTTAGTTGTCAAGTTTACTTTATTAATTGCACGTTTCTAACTATCACTAATTACGTTTCGACCTTTACTTATTATGTATATGTATGCGTTGTTCTGCCATATTTGGATATCGTTCATAAAAAATACTAAAAAGGCGATATAAAAATGGGGGTTGAAAAAGGGTGAAAAATACTTTACAGCGTATTCTCAAACCTACGATTTCATGAAAAATGTAATAAAATCGGGCCAGCCGTTTTGGAGAAGTACATTTAAATATTAGAAAATTGTAATTGCCTCATTCTCATCTCGTAACCTTTTTTGGCAAAACGGCCAGAAAATGTTTTAATAATTATCTACAAATATATTTTAAGCTCTACTTTCTTTGCATAGACAAAAGCTTATTTAAAAAAATTATATAATAACTCACCGAATGTGCTTTCGTTCGAACCATAAATCTTGTCCCTGTAACAAAAAATATTTCTTAATTAACGGCCGGCTTTTGTTCTCAGCGAGTCTAGATACACAAAATTCATTGTAACACTGTATCCAATTACCCTTAAAACGGGGACATTTATAAATTATTCTTCAGATTAAACAGTATAATGAGATTTCATAAAAAAAAACAATATTTGCAAAATGAAATCTGAACGTGAGAAATGATAATATAGGGACTACTTGGTATATTTTACAAGAAAATAGTAATAATGTTCTCCGACCGACTTCGGCCATGGCGGCCAATCTCAATGAGACTAGCCAACTGCGCAGGAGATATTATAGTGCAGCGCGTGTACTCTCTATTCCTATCACTTTCATATTCCGGTGGGACAACTGCTCGACAGGACCAATGAGAGCGCAGGACCGACGGCTTTACGTGCTCTCCGAGGCACGGGGGTGACACACCATCAACTTCCCAACTCCAGGCTGTTACTGAGGCTTACTATACAGAACGATTCAATTACTAAATTTGCGCGACCCGGGACTCAAACCCAGGACCTCTCGATGAGTGGCCGTACTTGCTTGCCACTACACCAACGAGGCATAAGAAAATAACCCTTTAACGAATCTGCATATATTTATTTTGTGTTGTATGGTACTTAATAACTAACTAGTGAAGGAAAAATGATTTTTCAATGAACTCATGATCTATGCAAACTACATTCAAATGTTTTTAGATAAATATAATTTTTTTTTATTATCACAGTTCCTTAGAATGCCTCGTTATAAATATTAATCTATATCTATACTATACTATCTATATCTATAGTATAGAATAATGGATTTCTATACTTAATTTTATAAAGAGGAAAGATTTGTATTTTTGTATGTAACGAATAACCTCAAAAACTACTGGACCGATTTTAATTGAATTTGGTACACAAATAGTCTAAAGCCTGAGAAAGGACATAGGTTACTTTTCAAGGCGAAAAAAGGCTGTAAGGGATTGAAATAGGGGATGAAAGTTTGTATGGAAATTACGTCATTTTTAAAGCTAGAAGCTTGAAACTTATTTTTTAGGCTTTTGATTAGATATAAATAAGTAATACATTCAAAGTTTGTAAAAATTGTATGCTAAAGGTAGCTAGGGACGAACCCGAGCGAAGCCAGGGGGAGTCGCTAGTATGCATATATTAATATGAATTCAGTAAGTGATAAATATTATCTACAAGGATATATATGTCAATAAATATTTTGAATTTGAATTTGAATTTGAATTTTGATACCAGATAGTTGCTACATTTACAATTCATAGAAATGCAAACACCAACGTCAACAACGAACCACAAAAAATGTGTTATCAAGTAGGGTTAATGCAAACTGAGGTGAACATGTTATCAAACTTGATAGCTCGGGTTTTCTAGATTTATCACAACAAATGGCCTTCGTTTTATTTAATATAATCATAATTAAAAACAGTGAATAAAATAAATATTTTTAAAAACATTGTTATCTCTATACATATAACAAAATTCTAAACGAGTCTAATTAAATTATATATTTACATTAAATATTTAAAAAAAAAAATATGTTGGGACATTATTACAACAGCGCCATCTATATTATAAATATTAACACCCATGACTGGAGTACAAACATTCGTGCTCAACAAATGAATGCCCCCAGCGGGACTCGAACCCGCGACCGCTGGCGCAGAAAGTAGAGTCACTACCTACTGAGCCAAACGTGTCGTCATAAAAATAAACATTGAAATATTCATCATTGTCAATACATGCCTGTAGTCCAATTTTATTGTTTTTAGATTTTTGTCCGTCTGTCTCTCTATGACCACACTGCGAGAAAATACTAAATAGATTTTGATGTGTATAATGACAGCTAATTATCGCGGTAACATGTAAGGTCGTCAAAAAATGTACATAACGAACTGGAATATATAACACACGATAACACATTAACACACTGGAATAATGTAAAGGTCAATATTCACTTGGAAATAGGTGAAGTAAATTCCATTTTAAATTATAAATTATTTATTTTCATGAATTAAAAATTTATTAATCAAAAACGAATCTTAGACTATGTATTGACTACAGCTTGTAGCTTTCATGTTTGCGAAACTAAACACCAAAACAACACAATAAAATTTAAAGCCTTTAACAAAATAGACACAACAAAAAGAGTACTGTACTAATTAAAGTACTCTTCATAAAAAAAAGACAACAAAAATAATTATAATTATGTGTTTATAAATCAACAATTGCCAGTACAAGCATGTACTGTAATTATTACCCCGTGTCACGATGTCACGGAGTTTTGTTTTATTATTTTAACCAAAACTAACAATCAAAAATATCTACTAATACTTTGAAATTTTAAATAATCACAACAAACTTTTTCTATCACTTGTAAAATTATTCATATATTATTCAAATAAGAGGTTTAAAAATCAGCATCTTTTCATAACGTAATATCTATTCAAATATCGAAAAAAACATAATTTTCATCGCTAATTAAATATTCCTTGGGTTTTTCAATATTTTGTGTCAATACGATTTTTTTAACTATTGATTCTGCCGTGACGATGTCTCGATCTAATTTTTTTGTAACAATGAAATGGAGTCCTGGCTTCCTCTGTGTTTTTAAATATAATACTGTGAAGTAAGTTTCCTGATCTGTAATATGAATGTTTTCGACGAAACCAATATAATATTTCCAGGAGTTCCTTTGGAAGTACCTTACTAGCACACTGTCATTTGTTTGTAATTCCATAGTATTATTATAATCATCATAAATCATATCCTTAACATTATTATCATTTTCATTTTTTCTTTTGTCATGCTCTATGTTTAAATCATTATCTTTACTAATATTAGATATTTTGTTAATATTTTCTTGTTTTTGAGTCATCCTTATATCATCATCGAAACCAATATTTTTTAACTCCATGCCATTGTCTTCATCAGTCTGTTCTTTTTCTGTATCAGAAATAAAATACTCGTCTTCTGAAGAATTATGCAGGGAATATTGTTCATCAAAATCTGTATCTGTGCTACTATCATAATATTTTTTTGATTTTTTGGGCTTACGTGCAACTGATCCAATAGAAAATTTCTTTTTCGGCGTATTGTACTTTTTTTTCTTACTACACGTTCTGGAACACGATGCGATGGGGTTTGTGTATATATCTTCACATGCAACAGTATTAGCCTGAGCTTGGTTTGCTTTACATAGCTTAGTGTCTGGTTTAACAGTTGTAAGTGAAAATGGGCCAAATTTATGTAAATCAAAGAATGCTTTGTTTTCCAACGTGTTTTTTATATCAGCCAGAATTGTTATAGTTGGTTTTTTAGATTTTCTAATTACACGTTTTGTATCTGTCTCTTGTTTTGTCAATGTGGCTAGTTGCAAATCTAAGCAGTCACAAAAACCTGGTTTAGTTCCCGTTTGTGAACAAAAACAGCTTAAGCTGCGATATAATATTGTATTTTCTGAATTCATGTTAATTAGTTGATGTAATGTCATAGTCCCTGGTACCGGTATTAAGTCCATTTTTTGTATTTGAATGGTATCCTCAGGAATGTAGAATAGTTTTATGTGAATCCCAGATTTATTCAACAGCTCAAATGCTGATTCAGCGTTCGTAATATCTGATCCGTAAGCTACTAAGGAATCCATTTTTCTTTTGATGGTACCGCCTATGCCGTCGGCAGCACCCTTACCGTGGTAGGCTTCAAAAAAGTTCCATGTAGCTCTGAAGCCATACATTGTAGTATATTTAGCAAATAAATAAAAATTCTTTTTTTGCCTATACTGGCTTGTTGGGCCGTCGGAAAAAAAATGGACTGTATCAACAGTGGAATACTGATCTCTAATATAATTCAAAACCGGTTTTAAGTGTTCCCAAATAGCTTCTGGACCATGATAATTGTTTGCAGAGATAGAACAGAACGGAAGGGGATCACGATTACTATAGATTAAACCAGTATGGAGGGTAATCTGATTTCGAGATGCACCAAAATGCATTGCTTGAATTTCTGTGCTTAGTTTGGTGGCATAATTTTCCGAGAAATCAATGTGTATTGATACTGTGTTAGTATCTAAATTTTTAATACACCGCTGATGTTCGATATACTGGTGATGAATGTTGTAGGCGTGTATTTTAAACTTAGACAATTCTTGGGTAAAAGCTTCAATCAAATCTTTCAATAGTCCAGTTTTTTCAGTTTTCATAATTTTTTTCGTAGTTTTTCTTTCATTCCTATTTTCTTTATCTGAATATTCATGTGTTTGCATTGACCATTCTTTCCATTTTACAGTGTCTTCTACATCTAAGTTGAATTCTAAGGACTTTTTTTCGCAGGTAGAACATTCTCCATAGGAGCATTCTTTTGATTTTCGATTACATAAAATTAAGGAAAGTATTTCATCAAGAGACTGAGTTTTGATCAAACCCAGGGATTTCAAAACTTTTACTTTCATAAGTATATTTTCATGCTTTATGCAAGCGCATGTTTTTCGCCTTTCAACTTTAGGTGGCAAAATGTAGAATGGTCTGTATTTTTTAAACGTAGTCAATTTGCCTTTCCCTCCTTCAGATTTATATTTCTTAAAAAGATTTTCCAAAGTGTCTAATAAATACCTTCTCTGTCTTTTGTCTTTATGTAACGTTTTAAATTCTTTCTTGCCCGCCGTGGCCCGACTTACATCATCCCTTTCGAAAAATTCTTTAAGTTGATTTAGTAGAGCATAATTTTTTTTCTTCACTTGTATGTAACGTATTTTGCCTTTCAATCCTAAATAACTTGATATTTTACTCTTCATTTTGTACTTTTCAACGATAGAACCATTAACTACACTCTTAATAACGCGTTTAGAATAGTTATTTTGTGTGGTTTTGTAACACTGTTTTAAAGAATCTACTAAAACATTATACTCCAGAAGTTGTTTTTTAACTTTTTCTTTTTCTTCTCTAGAAATGTTTGGTAAGTTTTGGTTAATGAAACTATCTGCTTTTTTACAAGGAGTCATTTCGACATTTTCTTGAGAAACTGTATCGTCTGTATGTTGTGTTACATTATTTTCGTTTCTTAATTGTTCAATATATTTGAGCAATTCTTGGTTTTTGCACTGCATTCTGTAGTTTTTTTTTCTATATTTTTTCATTTCCTTAGTTATTGAAAGTAATTTAGCTTTTAATTCCACATTTTCCTTTTTTAATCTGTAATTGACTCTATTAATCCTTTTTTGGGCCATTTTATTTTCACCTTCAAGATTATTAGATTTCTTGTTTTTTTCCTTCATTTTTTCCTCTCTCCATTTTTTTCGCATTTCTTGTTGTTCTTTCTCAGATTGACAATCACTGATCCTTTTTCTATTTCTGTTCGTCCTTTCTGCATTTTTCTTTTTAATCGCTTCATATTTTTCAGGGTTGTCTCGTTTCAAACGCTCTCTATATTGTTTTTGTCTTTCCGCTTGAGTAGGCATCTGTAATAAATAAAAATAATAAAGAACTTACCTAAACAAATACACACTACCTATCTCAAAAAAATATGTATTCAAGTTGTAAATATCATTTGTTATAAAGATATACATATAAAAATAATATACAGAGAAAATTACATTATAAGTTTATTAAGTTATGTGAACAGTCTCCTTTATAACATTCCAGTGTGTAACATAACAAACACCATAACACATATAACGAACTGGAACAAACACACTCGAAAATTCAAACCTCAACAATGAATAACGGTCACTAATCATGCGCGATTTCTTTAATAAAACTTGACGTACTCTGGACATTGACTATAAATTTCAAATCAGGAATCTAGTAAACGATATCTTTGTACTTACCAAGTAAAATTCACAGATACACTGCCCGAAATTTGTGCACTAAATTATGGAACTTACAATTGTTGTCGGTCGGGACCACAAATGGAAAAAATATATCAAAACTGACATTTGACAGTAAGACAACGGTGTTGCCACATCAAAATTAGCTACATAATGTTGTCTACTGCTGAAAACAAAAAACCTACCCCATGTTGAATCGGAATAACACACTGGATAACTTTTGGAGACACAAATTAGAATAGGTTTTTATTTTCAATAGCATTTTATAACTGCAATAACTTATAGATTATCATACGGCATTTTTATTGCTCTAAAAGTAAACTGCAAATTTAAAACCATAATGCTATATTATTATTTTTTATGAATTTTTTTCGTCGTCTGGGTTGGCGGAGACAAATAAATTTTTGTATGCAGTTTTATTTTGTTGATTAAAAAATATTTTTTATTTTTTATTTTTAAGCCTTTAGAATATTCTGGTCATTTCTACATGAATAAATATGATTTCTAAATAATTAATCAATCTTAACAATTTTAAAGTTTAATTAGGGACATTTGACGAATCGTCGAATCGAAAGTCGTAGTGTCCTACACTATTTAAACTAGGTAACAATTATCATTCACAACGTTATTATATATTTTTCATTGAATCAATATGTAGGTAATGTAGAGAGGACAAAAAGAAGTTAGTGTTATTTTGATTACATGATTTGAACTATATAAACAAATCAATCGGCTATCACCCAAAGCCAAATAGAAGCTTAAAAAAACAACAAACTAAAGAAATATTTAAAAAGGTACGATAAAAAGTTTTTTGTTTCTATTGCTACTAAATCTTAATGCGAGAGAAGTCAATAATAAAATTCTATCGCCCGTAGCATTGCTCTTATACGAGTATATAGACAATTGAATTCAGCAATATTTCGAGAAGTTTAAAGCTCAACACGTACAGTGTCTGTGAGCTTTCTTTACTTGTTATTGTGAGATAGTATCTCGTTTAAATTATTTATATGTAATATTTTAAAAAATTAATTTCAACTTCCAAAAATATACCCATAAAAAAAGAAATGTCTGTTTGTAATGTCAAAATAAAAACTTCTCACTAAATACATATAAAAGTATATACGGTACTTATAAGAAATAAACAATGTTTTTTTTTATAACTGCCCGTTCGCTCTAACTAATCTCTAAATGGCTGGATCGATTTCGATGGGACTTTCACTAGCAGATAGCTGATATTATAAGGAGTAACTTAGGCTGCGTTTATCTGAAACAAGAATTAAGATTTCGCACAAACAAAATAAAACGTATAAAGTTATGAACAATAATCGCAAAAATTATGAAAAATAATACAGCCAAAAAAATGTAATAATCTTATTGAAAATGATTTGCACATAAGAATATTAAAGGTACGTGACCCAAGATTTGAAGTCACTACACTCAGATTCAAGCGAAAACATCAACACTAGGCAACTTTTGCCTTCACTTACTTTCCTTACCTTGTTGAAAAAACATACTCAATGCTTCAAATGAACGCTATTAGGTTCCACTATTTAATAAAACTCACTTAAATTATCCGAATAAACGCGAACGATTACACGTCTCGATCGGATTGATTAATTTAAAAGCTCGTATTTTAACTGATGAAAGTGATAAGCTTCACATGTAGTTGAAGAGGATAAATGTTTACATTCACACGATATCAAGGCCTGCATTAAATAAAGCATTCATTTTGAAAAATCTGTGATTATACTACTTTATAAAACACGATCGTTCTATAATACCTAGTATGTTAGAATAAACACGTAGACGGACAGATAAACATGACAACAGAAGATCGTTAATTAAACATTTAGTTATTGCAAAGTACTAGAGTGTATAGATATGAAACGATGCAGTCGCTTCGCTGGGCGTAAGTTAAAATTAATTACGCGTTTTTACAGTTTTCTAATAAAATAAGCTATCTGCTAGCGAATGTCCCGTTAAAATCGGTCCAGCCGTTCCAGAGATTAGTCAGAACAAACAGAAAGGCAGACGGACAAAAATTTAAAAAAATAGATTTTTAGCAGTAGCGTATATATACTCGTACTTATATACTCGTACATTTAACGTACTTTCGTGTATATAGTTAAAAATTGCTGTTAATTTGAAATTAAAAACAGACACTACAATTTTATTTCAATATGTACCTACTGATATTATCGTTTTTGTCTAAAGATATACTCGTAGGTATGAAAATAAATTGTTTAAATAAATAATGTTTGTTAACACTACTTGGATTTTACAAATCAAAATATTCGATTAGGGTTGAAATATTTAATATAATGCCCTCTTAAAACATAATCCATATAAAAGTCATACGTCGTACTCGGTTTGAAACATTGTGAGATACTAAGCTTTTAGATATTATCTTTG
Source organism: Boloria euphrosyne (assembly GCA_951802675.2). Lineage (NCBI taxonomy): Eukaryota > Metazoa > Arthropoda > Insecta > Lepidoptera > Nymphalidae > Boloria > Boloria euphrosyne. The sequence continues at coordinate 2,517,210 of OX637879.1, read as the reverse complement.
AGGTTGTAATAATGTTCTCCGACCGATCCCGGCCATGGCGGCCAATCTCATTGAGACTGGCCAAGTACGCAGGAGATTTTATAGTGCACAAGTGTACGCGCAGACACAAGTGCACTCTCTATTCCTGTCACTGTCATACTCCGGTGGGACGACTACTCGACACGACCAGTGAGAGATAAGGCGCAGGACCGACGGCTTTACGTGCTCTCCGAGGCACGGGGGTGAACCACCACCAACTTCCCAACTCTGGGCTGTTACTGAGGCTAACGAAACAGAAAGATTCAACAACTAAACTTGGCCCGACCCGGGACTCGAACCCAGGACCTCTCGGTATGTGACCGTACATGCTAGCCACTACACCACCGAGGCAGGTGAGGTTGTATATACATACTTGATACAAAGCCTATGTACAATTTAAAGAAAATAAAAAAAAATAAAGAAAACTGTTTACAATAAAAATTCATAAAATCTATATAACGTTTAAGTGAAGCGAGGATAAATCGATAGATATGAATACGATAAGAGTTAACGAATACGACATCAACGCTCGATAGAAAAAATCGACTTATATATTATGTTGATCTTGGAAAGCTATTTCTCATGTATGTATTTTCAAATTGGGTTTCACTCAAGGATTAAATTAAGTACGAAAATTTCATAAAAACGTCTGCAAGAAAAACTTTAGCGAAACAACGATACGATAATTTCCTTTTGCGATCGTGTTTTATGAGTTGGCAAAGTTTTTGTAATTCGAATATTGTAGGAACATTTGGGGCGATGTAATTTTCCATAGATGTTAGATATTATAGAAATCCCGAAGAAGAAGCGAGGTGTTTGTCTGTTTGTCCTTCTTTCAGGCTGAAACTGTTTTTTTCTTAATTTTTTTATATGAAAATGGTTAAGGACTGAGAACTATTATAATTATTTATGTCACAAGCAATCAAAACAATTTATTTTACTTTAACAAAAAATCAAGTATAGAATGATTCTCACTCTAATGTGGCACTGTTAATAATGTCCCGTTAAACAGTAATATTAAAAATTATTTTTAACAAAATAACAAAAACCGACTTCCAAACTTAATAAATCTAAACTAAAAAGTAGAAAATAATACTTTTAGGGATTTTGTTAATTTTGGAGTCGGTGCCAGCCAGGTATTTTGATTATGTTTACAAATTGATAGATTAATCGAATATGTATCTATTTAGGGTTATTTTGCTTTGGCTGGCACCGACTTCAAAATTAACAAAGTCCTTAAAAGTATTATTTTCTACTTTTTAGTTTAGATTTATTAAGTTTGGAAGTCGGATTTTGTTTTTTTGTTAAAAATAATTTATTTTTAAATTTTTAGCGGAAAGTAGATACGTACCTATTGTGTTAATGACTATAAAATTTACCTTCTATTATGAGGTAAACCTAATAGCCTGAAAGTATACAACTATCGGTCCATAATTGCGTATTATATTGAAAGAATTTTCTTTAAACTGCTAACCGTTGAGGAGTTGTACCTTCCATCATCAGTTACGGTACGTGACTCAAATATCCATATAGCCTATAAAAGATTCTGCCGAGCATCGTTAATTTGCTCCTAAGAATTGAAGACTTCCGATACTTTGTCATGGATCCCATCATTAGAACGTTACCAAACTCTATCAAACTACCCTTGAAGTATATCCTTTCCATTAAAACAAGAATCATCGAAATCGGTTGGCGTGATATTGAGTTATTCGTCCATTTGTCGCGCAAATACTAAATGTTTGCATTTATAAAAAAAAATAGACGAATTGATAACCTCCTCCTTTTGGAAGTCGGTTGAAAATTGAAATCCAGTTGAACTGCACAATGTCATTTCGCCGTATCGCCCGCCGTCAGTTCGTTGTGAACTTTCAACTACCACTGTGACAAGTAGTCAATAGCAACGATTAACGATATTAAACGATATATTATTAAATATTAAAAATATTAATTGATAATATTAATATAATATTACTAGCAATTCCCGCGGCTCCACCCGCGTTGGTAAAATAATTGGCCTTCGAAGGATGATGGTCCATGGTCCATCCACCTTATTTTATTTAGACTATTTTAGATTAGAGTTAGCGCGAGCGGTGCCGCGTGTTCCGTTAGAATTAGCTAAACAGTAGACAATACGGTTCGCTTGAATTTTATTCTCGCTTCCGTATTTTTTTTGCGAAAATTCCTAAGATATTCGTTTAAATTATAAGGTTTAAAACAGTAAAATAATGTGCATGAAATGCTTAATCCGTCTAGTTTATTTTAAATGATAAGGATTAATACCATATCTTTGTTAATAGCTTTCCAATTATCGCTTTATAATTGTCAATTCTTTAAAGTATTAAAATGTATATAGTATGTTATCCATAAGATACAGACATAATATGCCATCGCGGACTTTTTTGTAGACCTTTATAAGATTCACAATTCTACCATACATCATTTTGTTATATCTCAAAGGGTTTAGGCAGCGTTTTCGTTGAAAGCTCCTAGACGGCTTAATATTTTTCCGACACCTCCCACAAATATCAGTATATTTTAGTCAATATGTATACATTGTCATATTATATACTTTAACCTTCCTGGAAAACCATTCTATCCATTGGTGTAGTCGTTTTGAGTTTATCGTGAACTGACAGACAGCCGCGGCGGAGGACTTTGTTCAATATATTATTATGACATAAAAGTGCAAAATGATCACGGTACGAATTGAATGGACGATATTAATATTTTCTAAGCTATTTTAGGGTCGTGACGCACAACTGATAAAATAGGAAGAATATTTTACAAAATTAGTGCGTAAAATCAAAGTATGATAATAGTATTCACTATTCATGATGTAAGAGTTCAAGTTAGGTCCACGGTTGTACGTTACATGACCTGACGCCTCGATTTTTTAGGTGTTATCAACAATAGCAGTATTTGGAATATCCAATTTGCAAAAGCTTATCTTGTTATTGTCTGTTAGGTCATACCTACTTGATAAACTGAATAAAAGCCAGCTCCAAACTACCTTGAAGCACAGTTGGCTTCGGAAGCTACAACAATCATGTTCCTGAGCAAATTATTCCTTGTGGCCGTCGCCATCTTAGGAATATCGTGTAAGTAATAATTTAATTAATAAATATTTTCCTTTTAAATAGAGTTGATAATAATATAATTATAAACCTACTTGCTGTGCCAACGGTCGCTGGTTCGAGTTCCACTGGGGGAATTCATATTTTCGAATATTTGTAGTCCAGTTCAGTCATGGATCTTTAAATTTATAATATGTATGTATTTAAAGTTGTATATAATGTGAAGTGTATAAACTATCTGGTATACGTTATTACGGAACTAAATGGCATTATGTGTGGTAATGTCCAAAATTTTTTAATATTATTGAATTGAAAATTGAATAATATTTATTTATTTAAACTTGAGCTCGTCTTTGATAAAAAAAAAATAGTGCTCCTTTAATTCTCTTACTTTCGAATGCAATTATTTCTCATAGTTCATTAACCATTATGTAAGATAATTTTATGACATAACATTACTTCGTGATTTTGACAGTAGATTTTTTTAACAGTTTTCTCGGATGGTGGATTCACCGCTGTTGAAGCAGCCCCTTATTATAATCAAGGACAAGGTGTAATTCCCGGGACGCAATCTATTAATCAGAACGTGAACATCATGCATGAGATCCCGCAACAAATACCTGTAATAGTCTATCCAGCCTATATTAACCCTTACGAAGGTCGACCTTTCTTACAGTTTCTTAACAAACTGCATGAATGGAAAATGCGTATTTTACGTGGACCTTTTTAGTATACTTATATGTAGGTATCTACTCGTATAAATTATCGGTACCCAAAGTTTCAAAATAATAAATGTAAATAACATTATACCTATTATGTCTTTTTATTTTTTATTAAAGTATCTAGTAAGTATCCCAACGACATAATGCACAATACACTTTAAAATGCATGCTTAATAATTATAATTTCCATGAAGTACGTATATTTTAGTTATACTCTAGTGTTCTTAGCACGGACTAACAATTGACATAAGTGATAAACTTATATATACATTCAGAAATAATATTGACTAAGTAAAAAAACTAATTTTAAAAAGTTATAAATTAAACAAATACAGATTGATATGTATAACAGTTCATTACGTTTATATAATATTAAAGAAAAGAATAGATATGAAAATATTTTAATATTGTGTTTAAACAGTTCTTACATTATTTAAGCTAACCTTTACGTATAAAAAGCTTTAAAAGATATAAATACTACTTCTAAGTATGTACATTATACATACGTACAAAAAATATTTTTGTATGTATGTACAATGTACATACATACAATTTTTTTTGTATATATAATAATATTATATACTTTTTTTTATATATATATATATATATATATATATATATATATATATATATATATATATATATATATATATATATATATATATATATATATATATATATATATATATATATATATATATATATATATAATATTATATACTTTTATTTTTTGTATATATAATATTATATACTTACTAGTGATTCCCGCGGCTCCGCCCGCGTTCCAATTACTATTAAGAAACAGGTATTGGTGAAAGAAGGATGAAAATTTAGGGTTATTATTTAGGGTATTTTTGATGGCAAATCAATAAAAATGAAAAATAAAAATTTGGTTTAAAAATAAAAAATAAATAATCTGGAGAGGGCCACCCTTATAGCGTAGGAATATAAAAAATAGCCTACGACCTATTCTCAGACTTAGCAAATATACGCAAAAATGTCATAAAAATCGGCGAAGCCGTTTCGGGGGAGATTTTGGTAATAATCATTGACACGATATTTTTCTATAATAGATATATAGGCTAACTAGTACTTATCCCGAGCGAAGCGAAGAATTGTATTAAATATAATACAATTTTAACTAAGCTAAGTCAAATTTTTATTGAAATAGTGATTATTACTTACAGATTTATTTATTTAGTCGACAACTTTTGATAACGTGTTCAGTCTTTGAAAATGTGATAGATATTATATTTAAAAACAACAGCCATAACACAGCTAAAAGTTACTGACTTAAGAAATATTTCAAGATCGAAAGTATTCGAAATCCACTTCGCATCGGCTTTCGCTACGAAAGCCAATTATAATGCAAAACAATATTTACATCTCTTTAAAATTCCTAGGAATACCTAAACAATAATAATTAATTTGAAAATGTTCATACAACCATGCTTCGAATTTGAACTGATTTCTCAGTTCTAATTGAGGTTTAATCGTACTATTTGCCGTGAAAGATTAATAGTTTATTTATTATTATTAATAAATCGAGACTATGTTAGTAAATGACTGTGCTTTAGGTATTCCATATTACTTCAATTAAATCAAAATACGGTTAAAAAATGGCAATATCATATTTAAATACTATTTTTCACCTTCGAGTATACCTAGAGGAACAACGTGTTGGTTTCTACCGCCTTTGATTTCTAACGTCTGGACCGATTTTGATGAAATTTAGTAGAGCGATAAAATAGTACTTGTTCTATAGATTCCTACTATTATTCCTATCATTTTTATCCTATAAAATAAAATATAATAAATTTACTACGTTACGTTCATGATACAATTATTGTTAAGTCAATAATTAATAATCGTGCAAACTTCTTATTACTTTTAAACGATACCCTTGATCCTTCGTTTAGAATTCGTGTATGAAATGAATTATACACTTCATATCTAAATATAAAAATATATGAGTAAATAATACTGGTTCTGAAAAAACATCTATATTTACTAATATTATTAAGAGACAGGGTTTGTTCGTTAGAACGCGCTTATAGCAGGGTATCGTAGACAAAAATAAAAAAAAATCCCTCTTGGTTCTTTCAATTTATTCAATAATTATATTCATTCGTCTTATGTCGCTATTAATATTAATAATGTTGTAAATCGTAAATATCGTGTTTTATAAAGTTTTTGCATCACATTGCTTATTTAATGAATAAAGCTATACGTTATATATCATCTATTACGCAAGAAATGCACTAATTATAAGTTTCAATAAAAAAAGTAGTTGAAACGTTCACTCGTTTTCAATATAGGCAGGACTCACTGCTTTTCACTATAGGCACCCATTTTAACACTGGTAAGAAATTGGCACAGTATTGAAACACAAAGAAACTAACAAATAGCGCACTACTGTAATAAGTTCCGAATTTCATATCGCTGGCTTTCATATAGGCTGGATCGATTTGAATAAAATTTACTTTACATAGGATAAACTATGACCTGTAATTTAGGTCAATTGTAATATATAAGTAGATATGCATATTAATAACAAAATTCTATTCGTTACTCAATCGTAACAACGACTGAACGGATCTTGATGTAATTTGGATAGATTACAGTCTGGAATAGAATATAGGATACTTTTCATCCCCGAAAAAAGTATCGTTTTTTGGCAAAGATTTGTCGCTTAATTGGAGCGAAGCGAGAGTCAGTTGCTTTTATATTATAAATATTTATAATATTTATGTATTTAAAGTTATATATACGTAGTAAATCAACTATCTGGTATCCGTAACACAAGGCTCGTAACTTACCATAGAACTAGATGGTGCTGTGTATAATAATGATGTACCAACATATTTATAAAGAATATTTTACCACATCCAACACTACACTACACATAAGCATTATTAGTAAAGGTATGGTATTAATTATTTCATACAGAGCTCATCTCCTGACACTCCCCTTGACATGTCTTAAGTTTGATCTTTGATATTATAATCTGAATTAAGCACAAGAAATTTATATAAGGCAGAATACCTACTATAATATTCACTTCTTTTGGCAGACTTAGAGGATGTTATCCATTACACACAATTTATATGTATGCTTCTTAGTAAATTCCGTCTATTCTTAAATGACCGATATTCGTAACAGGTTCAATGTTTTCAAAGTCACTTACAAAAAAAAAATTTTTAATATTTTTTTAATTAAAAAAAAACGCCTATAAGTAAATTGAATTACTCCATTTTATGTAGTCGGTTAACTAGAAAAGATAACCAATTTGGAGAATTTCCTGATCTCTGACCAAATTTAATTGGGTTTTCTAAAGTACATTTATGTAAATGCGTAATTTCTTATTTGCAGAATTTTTACGCTTCATATATTTAGGGTCGGACCCGTCCACTTGACTGTATAATATTGCTAGGGTCAATATTATATCACAGAAACTGATGTCTTCATTATTATAACTATAATAAATTCAATTGTGCGAGCACAATAACAAAATTTGATAATATCCTTTGAAAATGTGCTATGAAATGTTGTAGTTTTGTGAGAGAGTACCTAAAGGGTACAATTCGCGTTATTTCGTTTCAAAAAAAGCATTCACTTAGACTTACTATTAGGTACATAATATTTTGAAATGATTAGTACATGGAACATTATAATATATTCTGTGATTGTACTAGTACTATGTCTTCACGTTGTGTTTTTACATAATGTAGGCTAAAACTTAAAATAAAGACTTAAATAATTAATCTATGACTAAAAAATCCAAATTAGTCAAAGCCGTACAAAAATCTGTTTTGTAGTTTTCGAGCTTATCGCTTTTATACCGATAGACGCGGAGGGGAATGTGTTTTATAATATACTATAATAGCAGTACCCGCGGCTTCGCCTGCGTTCATATTTTCGATCGCTACTAAACTTCACACAATCACTCACTTTGTCAATCTATAGACTGTCTGAAAATTTAATCATAATCGCTCGAGCCGGCCTAGAACCCATCGGAAATGTACTCGCGCGGCTTATTCTTACTTATTTCATGGGTGTGCTTGTCAACTTATTATATTATATTCTTTATTGAAAAAAAATTTTATTAAGAAAAAAAATTCCATAGAAAGTTACGTGGACAAGGGTGGACTTATCTCTATTATCTTATAAGAGATCTCTTCCAGTCAACCCATGTGCGTGGGAGATAGTTGCATAGTGGGACGGAAAGAGAAAGTGCAGAGACAAATTAAAAAGTAAATAATTCGTTTAACGTTAAAAAAATTAAATGTATACTTAGATATTCAAAAATATACAATACATATACCTACATAATACATACACATTTTGACCTAGAAAATAATGCGTGTTATGATAACAATAGCAGCACTATCATTGATGCAAAAGAAAAGTTCTGTTGATCCAATCGCTACCAAACTTCACCGAATCACCCGCTAAGTCGGTCTGAAAATTTCCTGGAAATTTCATCGAAATCGGTCCAGCCATTTCAAAGTCTATAGGACATACATACACACATCGCCTTTTATATATATGGATACCTATAGATGTATATTATATACAAATAATTTAGTATTTCATATTATTTATAATAAAGATAAGAAATTATCGTTGGGAAATACCTTACGTTGATAGTACTTTTATTTAAATATTTTATGTTATTTGTGACTAATGTTAAGGTTAAAGTTGAGTTAGAATCATCAGTAAAGTTTGAGTAAATAAAAGATGAATTTATGTCATCCATCTGATTAGTGAAACCCACGCAAATATCATTTAAATTATATATTATAAATATAATCACCCATTACTGGAGTACACACATCGCGATCAACAAAGGAATGCCCCCAGCGAGACTCGAACCCGCTACCACTGGCGCAGCAAGTAGAGTAATTGCAAACTGAAGTCACCTAGGGAGTACCACATTAGTTTTATTAAATTACTAGCGGTGCCCGCGGCTTCGCTCGCGCTAAGAGTGAATAAAATAAACATTTTTGCTTATATACTTTTACTTATACTGTACCAAGGACTGATTCCCCATTTAAAGTTCTGGCCTTTTTATGGGAACTACTCTATAGCATTTTCTATTTCATCTACAGCACCAGTTATTTTGTAATCCTGTGAGATGTTTCTCTTAAGTTTTAGCAAGAGTTATCTATATAAATTTGTAAGAACTATATAGAACCAGTTATTGTGTTTTAACTTAGGAATGAAAGATTAATGTTCAATAAAAGGTATTTTAAATGTTTTCTCGTATAATAACGTATCACTATACAAAACTTAATTCAAATCAGTTACGTACTTTTTGTGTGAAACGCACGCTTCGATTTACGAAGTTACTGTTTTTTACGTACTGATAAAAATAGGTATTGCGAGTGTAGCTTAGGAGACAGATATTTGATATTGTAAACTATTCTGTAGCCCTTTTTAAGACCTACAATATTGTTTTGATGTATCTCTCAAGACTTACCCGCAGCTAGGTTTCTAAGGACGACTCAATGAAATAAAATATTTTGTTTTCCTGTGGAAATGTTTTTTTCTACAATAAAGAGTACCACAGTAATGACCCGATTAATAAGTAATCATTACACATTTTTTTTAAATCGGTCCGGTACTTTTTGTGTTAAGCGATAACATACAAATAGACAAAAATTTTAAAAACGTATTGGGGTGTTTATTCAATACATATTTCATTACAGTCATTGTTTTTAAAAAAATATTTCATGTACAGACTTTTTATAAGTTTCTGCTTTATTATATTTATACATATATATGTATACATATAGATACTAATAATAAAAATAGGTATTGGGAGTGTAACTTACGTATATTTTGGTATTGTAGACTTTTCAGTAGGCTTTTTTTAGACCTAGAATTTCCTACTACATTATTTTGACGTATCTCTTAAGATTTCGCCACCGGTAGCTTTCTTAGGCCAACTCAATAAAACCAATTATTTTGTTTTCCTGTTTCAGTGAAAAAAAATTCTTGAATAAAAAGTATCCTAAATGTAGACCCGAGTAATAAATTATCACTACACAAAATTTAGTAGATAGACATTCAAACGCTCAAAAATTTTAACAACTTATTTAATAAAATATACGTCACAGCCTTTGTTTAAAAAAAATCTGATACTGTATGTTGAATAGGTATCATCGCCCCGCGGTTTCACCCGCGTTGTTCAAGGTCCCGTGAGAATACCGGAATAAATAATATAGGTTATGTTATTGGCTGATACTGTAGCTCTTCATTAGTTATAATTTTTTTAAATGATCTAACAGTACTTTTTGAGTTTATTCTAAACACAGCACAGTTTGTCCAAGCTGCGAAATTTTTCTTAGTTATAGAATCTGAACCGTCATAATGATTAAACGAAAAGTCTGATCTATATATGTATGTATGTATGTATGTATATATGTATTTATTTATGTATGTATATAATGCTCACAAAAAGTCCGCTATGGTATGTGCCTATTACAATTCAGCCAAAATATATACATACATACATACATACATACATACATACATACATACATACATACATACATACATACATACATACATACATACATACATACATACATACATACATACATACATACATACATACATACATACATACATACATACATACATACATACATACATACATACATACATACATACATACATACATACATACATACATACATACATACATACATATATACATACATACATACATACATACATACATGCATACATACATATATACATACATACATACATACATACATCCTGCAATAAAAATATCCTAAGTCACGACCTGAGTAATAACTTATCACCAAACAAAATTTGATTAAAATTTGTGCAGTACAACATACATAGATACAAACATACAAACAGACAAATGGACATACAAACAGCCAAAAAAAATTATAACTATTGTTTTGGGGTCTATACTCTATATTCAATACAAAATAGGTTACAGTCATGGTTTTTGAAAATATTTAATGTACAGATTTTTTAAGCTGCGGTTTTTTTTATTTTATATTGTATTTTTATTTCATATGTTTCATATGAATATAATCATAATTTTATATAGATCATTATTATTATCGAGCTTAATAAAGTTTTAGTCAATGCTACTGAACAGAGAAAGAATAGAAGTTGTAAGTAGTTTAACAAATATTCGACGTTATTCTTTAAATTACCATAACTTTTTTATTTCTGAACCGATTGACATGAAACAAACGCTAAATGTTAAGTGAAGCTTACCACAATATATATGTGAAAACCACATCTCGATCAAATAAGCCGTTTCAGAAATTAGCGTGCACAAACGCACAGACAAACAGACAAACAGACAAACAGACAAAAATTCTAACAATCATTGTTTTGGGTTCTATTTGCGTTAATAAAGGTCCCTATAATATTTTTTCTTATATATCTTTCATGTACAGACAGCGATCCGTTACATTTTTATTATATGTATAGATAATAAATTATACAAATATTATCATGTATATTGTTTGTTTGGACTAATGGAGTAGGGCTGTCACAATATATTTTCTGAGTCGCGTGCTATATGGCTATTTCATCTACGGAATAAGGAAGACGCTAACTAATGAAGACAAAAACGGTAATCAAGGATGATATTCGTATCCATATATTACCGTTACATATTATATTACCTTATTACGATTATAGCCGTAATATATTTAAATTTATTACCTGACACGATAGCTGTCGTAACGCAGAAAAGTATGGAGTGGGATATTATTTTATACATAATATAATTGTTTTGTTGACTCTACAAATTTTCCTCCTTATCCATTAGCATTTTTATGATAAAAATAAACAATTAAAATGTACATATTATATAAAGTTTTGAAAATTCTTTAGGATTTTTCACATGGTGTTTCTATTAAGGTTGTTTAAAAGGAGATATGTTAGAAATTTTTGATACATACAATAATTAGTAAATTCACTTATGCCATAATTTTTCAATGGTTCTTTTATAATATAAATTATGTTATAGATTGTATACGAGTATATATCGTATTTTAGTTTTAATTTATTAATAACATTTGATGTTACAGAACCCTCGCACCTTAGTTTGAGACTCACGCTTGACCGATTTTTATGTTTACTTTAGCGAAATATAGATATATTTAAACAATTAGGTATTAAAATATACAATTTAATAAATCTGGGTGAATAAGTATTATAAATGTATAAAACCGATGAATATTCTCGTAAAAATATAAAATCGACCGTAAAACATGGCCGTATCTCGTTTACGGCGGCTTTATAACATCACGTAGAGCTGTAAGGCATCAGCATAAAAGTAGATTAATATCATAATTAAATAATACACATCTAAGGACTGTTATAAAAGCAAAAAATGTACATGTCTTTGTGTATGTTTGTTTGTTACTTCCTCACTCTGAAACGGCTGGACTGATTTGGATTAAATTTATTACACTGTATATCTATCAGATTATATATTGTACTAATGACTCACCCTGGCTTCACTCGTGATAGTTACTACATATGTACTTTCACGGTTAGTATATATTTTTTTTATAAATTAGATATTTTCTTGCTTTAAAAAGTACTTACTCATCCTTTATGTTGACCTAGACAACGAACTATTATACAAAATTACATTTCTATCCAGATGTGTTCTCGTATTTCGATAGACAGACAATAAATTAAAACTATATGTAACGGCTAATTCAATAATATTTTCGAAAAAAACGTTTTAATGCACAGATTCGACTTAATTAGAATGTCTTTACATCTATAGATATATTAAGTAACATAAGCTACAGAAATTTTGCGAAAAAATGGTACTGTTTGCTTTATAAGAACTTTAACCCTATCAAAATAATATTAAAACACTTGTTTATAATTAAATTAAAAAATAATTAAAATAATATTGAAACATTAAATAATTATAATAAGAATACAAATTGAAATCATATAAAATTTAGTCACATCCAATCGTTCTATTAATGGTTAAAAACTGTAAAAGCTCACCAACAAGTTCTAGCTATCAAGATTGTTTTAAACTTTACTGAAGAACTTGATACGAACCTTACATACTAATTAACGTAACTTGCTAAGTTAATTGCCAACTTTATATTTGATTTTTGAAATTACGTTGGGTTCGAATAGCAGCAGTATCTATGTATTAAAAAAAGTAAATACACAATACTTCTAGTGTTCGCCAGTGCCATTCAAATTTTGACTCACCTTATCTTATAAATAGTATACCCCCTTTTATAACGTTGGGAAACGCATAGCATTAGGTGGTAAGTCATAATGGGGCGTCGCAGGATCGATCACGCATTCAACCACGATGCCCCGACGGCAGATCTGGCAAATCAGACGACTCTGCCAAGGGGTTGTTCCACTCTCCACTCTGCTATTATAAAAAGTTCCTGGAATAACCCGCATGGCACACGGCCCATGATGATCAATGGCAATGATCCACCTCCATGTGCATGTCTTTGCTTCGCGCCTGGCTGCCTTGCCGGACGCTACTGATATTTTTTGCAGATTGTTTTTTTTTGGCTTCCGTTGTTTTGAATATATTACAGATATGATGGTCACGGGAGAGATAGTTTTTTCTCAAAGATTAGTTTTGTCTCAAAGATCATTTACTTATTACAAATAGTTGTATTTATTACAAACAAAATTTGGAAAACATGGCAAGTATTTATTAATAAAATACTCCGATTCAAAGCTACAGGACTTTCTGACTTGTATGAGAACAAACTTGCTTTTTTCAAAATGAAGACATTATGTAAGCGTAGATCTCTCATCTTTAAAAGTAAAATTGATAATGAAAAGCTGTTAGAGAGGCTCAACATTAATGTTCCTTGAATACCACCTCGCTACCATGTCCATTATTTACAACTCATAGATTCCGTACGAAGTTGGGCAGTAATGCTCCGTTATCGCGTATTACACGTTCATATAATAACTGCGTAAAGCGCATGGCATCTTTAGACATTGGTTGTGACGGGCTCTTGCAATTCAGGAAAAATGCGATAAGTGTTTAATATAAATTGTACCTACAGTATTTTTAGTCATTAATTAATTAACGTGTGTAATTGTTATGTTTAATTTAATCGTTGTTAAGGTTATTAGTCTTGTTATTTTTAATTGTAATCCTTTCTAAATAGTAATATATTTTTAGTATTTATTGAGTAGTGGGAAGCATTTTAAAACATTGTTTTTTTTTTAATTATTTAGCGAATGATGTGTTCTCCTGTAATTGGTTATACATGTTTATAAAAATTGTTAGATTTGAGAAAATTGTTAATGTAAAATATGTATACTGTTGGAGATCCGTATAAATAAATAAATAAAATACTAGTAACTCACCCTCGCTTTGCTCGGGTTCGTACCTAGGTACCCCCTTATTATAAAGTTTTTAAAAATTTTGAATGTCTTACCTATTTATATCTAGTCAAAAGTCTAAAAAATAAGTTCAAGCTTCTAGCTTTAAGAATGACGTAATTTCCATACAAACTTTCATTCCCTATTTCAACCCCTTACAGCCTCTTTTCGCCTTGAAAAGTAGCCTATGTGTTTTCTCAAACTCTACACTATCTGTGTACCAAATTTCATTTAAATCGGTTTAGTAGTTTTGACGTGAAAGTGCGACAGACGGACAGACAGAGTTACTTTCGTATTTTTATATAAGAGGGTTAAGAACAGTTTTGAATTCTCAAAATTCCGTAATCAAGGTCAAAAAAGGTAAAAGGTTCACATAGAAAAAGTTCTTACATATATTTATTTTAAAAACTTGATATCAAAGGATATACGGTATTTGTAAAACACTAATGACGCCCTTAAAAGGTTTCATGGCGTAATAACTCAAAAACGTACTTTACCAAAAGCTCTTAATATTTCGTGTATAATTTGAATGTCGTGAATTTCCTCTAAAAAGGCATATTTTGCTCAAATTACAATGAACTTATCTTACAGGGTAAGTATTTTTTTAGTCAAAAGTGCATCCTGACTTCGATATATAAACAGAATTTAAAAAAATATTTACTTCTCTTATTATCGTAGAGTAGACTTATCGTAGTTTAAAATCAATACATCAATACAGTGATAGTCCAGCGGTAACGCGCTCGCTTGAATATCCCGAGTGATGCGGGTTCAAATCCGGGTCACCTCTGATATTTTGGTGTGAATCATTTTCTATCATGATTACCACTTGTCTTACGATGAAGGAAAAAATCGTGAGGAAACCTGCCTGTCTGAGAAAAACCTAGCAAGTTTTCGAAAGACATGTGAAGTCCGCCGACACGCACTAGGCCAGCGCGGTGGACTATGGCCTAATCCACCTCGTACTGAGGGAGGCCCGTGCCCAGCAGTGGGACGTTAAAAAGGGCTGAAGATGAAGAAGATGACATCAATATATTATTATATAAATAAAATTAAAGTGTCTGTTTCAAATTAACAGCTTTTCACTAAATACATGTAAAAATACCTATATACGGTACTTACATCAAAAAATCATTTTTTTAAATGTTTGTCTGTCTGTCTGTTTGTTTGTGGCTGATCTCTGAAATAGCTGGACCGATTTTGACGCGACTTTCACTAGCAGATAGCTAATGTTATGACGAGTAACTTAGGCTACGTTTAGTTTATTAGAAATTTTAAAAACCTTTCAATTTAGTTTAATTTGTAACTTATACCCAGCGAACCCGTCCCGGGTTTGCTAGTTTTAAATAAGATAATTCAATATTTAATTTCTCTCTATAACTTTGGCCTAAATGGATACATATAAATTTTTAATATAATCTCCATACTGTTTAATAAAAGCTTAGCCTTGAAACCAATACTGTTTCGTGCTAAATCGTATTATAGGCCGGTCTGGAATAGGGTTGACACAAAATAAAATGCTTCTGAAAATTTAATTAATTTTATAAAAATTTTCCAAACTTCTTAAACAAGTCTTCACTAAAGAATTCTTTTTCACTTCTATGCTTTTACGTTACTTTTAATTTTTTTTCTTTATCAAAGAGAAATAAATATTAGATTTTGTATCTTTGTTTTATCAATTAAAAATAAATAAAAGTTTTCTTTAATTATATTATGTACAATCTATTTATTTACGATATTTATTATTCTCAACCTCAAACTTTGGATAAGAGTTGTAAAATTTTTATTTACTTAGCACAAGTAGAAATAATCATTTATTTTTGAATATTTTAATGTAAATTTTGTTTTTTTTAAGAACATAATATTAATATTCTATATTTTTAACAGTACTGTGCCCTTAATTTTTAAAAATTATCTGCAAACTAGCTCGTATGAATTGCAATATACTATTGCTCTGATAGGACACGTCCTTCCAG
Source organism: Boloria euphrosyne (assembly GCA_951802675.2). Taxonomy (NCBI): domain Eukaryota; kingdom Metazoa; phylum Arthropoda; class Insecta; order Lepidoptera; family Nymphalidae; genus Boloria; species Boloria euphrosyne. Next base: position 2,501,019 of record OX637879.1, on the reverse strand, counting down.
TTAGTGTCTATACTTTAGTAACAACTTTGTTAATTAAGTTCACGTATAACATGTCAAAAGCTACATCAATATTGTGTATTTTTTTTACTTGGCATTCAAAATTTATTTCTATTATATATTATAGAATTAAATGGTAATTAACAACGCTTTTAGGCTTCTTAAAATATAAAATAATTTATATCTTTGTGATAGGGTTTGATATATCAAAGCGTCATTAATATTATAACTATTAAATATTAGCAACGATATTTTGTTGGTCCAACGCGGTTATCTTGATTATAAGAGAAGTAAATTTGAATTGTACCTACATTCATTTTTCTTATGCTTGGTTCGGCTCGTTCCTAAGTACCTATGTCTTAACGTTCGGTGTGGAATAAATATAGTGGCTATAGTGATATAAAGCCTATACGGGGTATTAAATGCAAAATAACTATTTCCATCTAATTAGTCGTTCCTGAGATTAGCGCGTTCAAACTAACAAACTACTAAATTTTCTTTAGATTCGTTTATACCGGCGGCGGATATATGCGCGCCTTCTCTTTTCGTACGAGAGCTAGCAACGTCGGGAAAACATGCATTTCAATAAGGCCAGTTTTTAGATATGCTATCTCTCCCACTCTCCCGGACATAATACGGGCTGTCTGGCTGGCGCTAGTGGTTGCGTTCATCAGTGCGCATCGTACTTGGATCGGTAAAATATCAATTTTTCAAAGAACTTTAAGAAGGTTCCTTTTGTTTTTATTATGTTAATTGCATCTACCTAACTGGAACAAACTTTTTGCAACATGAATCTATTATTGCCACAGTTCCATTGTTGTTTAAATTGTGCCAGACGCTGATTTTAAATATAATTTTTGTTAAGGCTGAACTTCAAGTAGCAATAAGTATTTTGTTTAAACCAGTAATTGCTTCATTTTCCTGTTAGGCGCATTGACAAATGTATGTAATTATCGTAGTAAATTGATATTTTACGTATCCAAGTACGATGCGCACTGATGAACGCAACCACTACTGCCAGCCAGATAGCCCGTATGATGTCCGGGAGAGTGTGAGAAATAGCATATCTAAACACTGGCCTTAATGAAATGCTTTCTCGAAAACGTTACTAGCTCTTAAGCTATTTTTAGATATAGGTAATAGTTGTCACTTTTCGCTTAACTCAAAAAGAGTTAATCAAACCAGACTACACTTAATTTCAACTACGAGCTTTCTCAAACAATCAAAAGCATAATATATTTAGCTTTATAACATAAGAGTATAGAACGTTATCTAATTTATACTTTATTGGTGTAAATAAATTTTTATGATCTTTATCAGCCCTAAATTGTAGAGGGGAAAAAATTGCAGACTTGGCAACCATTTCGGTTTTTTTCGCTAGCCAATTGACACAGATCGGAAGTAGAGTACTCGGCCGGGCGTGGGCGGGCCACAACAATCTGTTCTGAAATAAAACTAATTTACTTCGAAACACGTAATTTCTGACCGGATTTTAGTTAAATTTTTATTAATCTTAACATATTTATCTTAACATATTTATCTTAACATATGCTTGAGTAATTTTTCTGCCTTTAATTTTAATGATGTATAACGACATTTGAGTAAATTAAAAGTATCCGTTCCGCTAGTTATGTACTTAAACATTCCTCAAGAACTACTCTATCCATTGGTGAAAACAACATGAAAATCGGTGCATTAGTTTTTGAGTTAATCGCGAACAGACTAATGATGTTTAACGACATTTGAGTAAATTAAAAGTAAAATTATGTTTTTGGATACACGATGATTTTTATATCACCCTCACTCTCGTTTCGCTCTGATTTGTCCCTAAGTACGAATTAAAACGAACGAATTTAATTTTTTGCTAACGTTTTCTAAAATAATAATATATATATATATATATATAACATCAGATACCTGCCAGTGAAGCTCCGCTTAAAATCGGTTTACAGACAGACGTTTAGTTCAATTACATACATGCCCAGAAGTGCTTTATATATAAAGGTAAAAGGCAAAAATACATATAAACAAAGACTTTTTTCTTTTATAAATATGAAATGAATAAATTATTTTGGGGTGTGTGTTAATACACATATCACCATCTAGTTCCGTAATAAGCTACAAGACGTGTGCTACGGATACCAGATAGTCGATACACTACACATAATATATTATGTGGAATCGCAAAAATAGTTTGCAGGCTCAATTATGCATTTTCGGGATTAATTAATAAAAAAAATTAGTGTACTTTATTCATTACAAGCAGTGCCCGCGGCTTCGCCCGCGTTCATGGTTTCAAACCTGCTAGAAAAGTAGTAAAAACAAGTATCCTATGTTACTTCTAATACATCCTAGAATATGTGTACAAAGTTTCATGATGATCTGTTAAGTAGTTTTCGCGTGAAAGCGTAACAAACAAACTTACGTTCATATTTATAATAGTATATAGAATATTATTATTATCACTTATATTAATTCCTTGCTCTGTGATATCATTTTCTGTATCATAACATCCACGATACTACATATATAACTTAATGTACGCGCGTGTTATAAATATAGAAATTTATTTTTTATACATATATTTTGATCAACATTCATCTTTTTATATTACTTTAAACAAGAATCGAATCTGCGTTTACCACTGCATTAATAAGAACAAGAACGCGATACCCTATATGTATACATACATAGTATAATGCGTTATTTTAATATAAGATTGAACGTAATGACTTTGCAATTTCCGTTAAAAATATCATACGTATTAGTTGTCAATGCTTTTTTAACTTAGCTGACATCTGGATTTTGTATTTTGCGTGACACATTGTTATCTTTAAAAATTCATCCTAAGTAGGTATTCAAGTGGTGACTAATCTTATAAGCTAAAAATTAAACCAAACTAAATACTTTTAAATTCGTTCGTTTTGATACTATGATACATTTACATAAGTAGAGTGAGAGAAAGTTTTCTTTATTTAAAAAGCGCGAGTGGAGCCGCGGGTTCCGCTAGTTATATACTAAAACCTTCCTCAAGAACCACTCTATCTATTGGTGAAAACAGCATAAAAGTCACTGCATTATTTTTTTTAGTTTATCGCAAACAGACAGACATACAGGCAGACGCGGAGGAGGACTTTGTTTTATAATAATATGTAGTGATATGAAAATATCCGTTAAAGCTCTTACAAAAATAGAGAGATTAAAGAGAAATGACGTAAGTCCCTCCTTTCGTTAATTTCTGTCAGATATTTGTGTGCGCCTTCAAATCTGCTCAGCGGCAGAAATACGTTAAAATGGACTTTTACTAGAGCGAATATAGTGAGATTAACATAAGCCTGATCAATATTTCCTATCATCGTAATGCACTAGTAAAGTTATGTATCAAACTATGTGGAAACAGTTTTTTTACTTAAAATATTATGTTGGGACACTAACACATGGTAAGCTACGAAGCTTGTGTTATGGATACCAAATATTTTTTACACTACACATAACTACATATAACTTTAAATACACACGTATTATAAATATAAACACCCATGACTGGCGTACAAACATTCGTGTTCGCATAAATGATTGCCCCCACCGAGACTTGAACCCGCGACCGCTGGCGAACTAAGCGTGTCGACAAACACTATACAGAATTTCTAGGTAAAATAAAAAGCAAACAGTAAGATTTGACATTCCACACAAGAAACCGGAAGATCAGATAAAAGTCCCACATTTAAGTACAGATGGAGTCCCACAAACCCGAATACAAAGTACGGTATTACCCAACATGGGTAATGGCTTGTGAATCTACGCAAACCTTTCTTTGAATTATCCCTTTCACTATTATGAAAGTAAAATACCTTAGTTTTGTATACATAAACAGAATTTATAATTAGTCATTATGTGTAACGTGTTATACTATCAATCTTTCAAGCTTATAATACGTGTAGTTGAGGTCCGTAAGTATATTATATTAATTAAAATCTATATAAATAATAATATTCTAACGTAGTCGAATCTGTACATTGAATATTTTGGAAAATCTAATTGAAATAGACATTATTATCGATGTAGAGGCCAAACTAATATTTTAGTAATAAGTAAGTAAATTAATATTTTAATTATTATTAATTACTATCAATTAATAAATAGTTCATGTTATCAGGTTTTCCAACAAAAATAATATGGTCAATTTTTTTCTTACTTTATTCTAGAAAGCTGTCCAAAGCAGTTAGACATGGGTATCTGGAAGTATAACAAATACTGTATTTTAATGAAACTTTCTAAATCCTTCCTAAATCGCAATTTATATTAAAAAAATTGTTTTGTATTTTATATAATTATTTATACTATTCATCATCATCAGCCATTTAAAACGTCCCACTGCTGTACACGCGCCTCCCTCAGTACGAAGGGAGATCAGGCCATAGTCCACCACGCTGGCCTAGTGCGTGTTGGCGGACTTCACACGTCTTACGAAAACTTGCTAGGTTCTCTCAGACATACAGGTTTCCTTCACCGTAAGACAAGTGGTAATCAGGATAGAAATGATTCGCACATGAAAATATCAGAGGTGCGAGACCCGGATTTGAACCCATGTCACTCGGTTATACAAGTGAGCGCGTTACCGCTGGGGTACCACTGTTTATTTTGCCTCATGGAGGAATTGAATTTGCGACCTCAGTCATATCAAAAAAACTACGTGCTCTACTTTGTTTTAACGTCATTATAAAGGATTAAGCTCTATACAAAAGCTGCTTAAAAGATTTACATGATAATATTATAATGAAATTACATACGCGTATATTTTAATGAGTTATTGTTAGGTACACGAGTTTGTTTGTTCATTTTAACAAGAAAGTAATTGTTATATTAAATAATATTTAATTACTATCAATTAATAAGAACCCTACAGTACAGACTACTACAGTACAGACTAATAACAACCCTGACTTTGCTCACGTAACGAAACAACTTATTTTAATAAATATTACCCATTAGTAACACACTTGACTGGGGAACGGAGTGAACCGGGTTCAACTCCGGTTCTTGCGCCTCTGATATTTTCATGTGAGAATCATTTCTAACATGATTACCACTTGTCTTACGGTGAAGGAAAACATCGTGACTATAACTGTATGTCTAAATGAACCTAGCAAGTTCTTGAAAGATATGAAATTTGCTATCTCGCACTTGGCCAGCGTGGTGGACTATGACCTGATCACACTCGCATTGAAGGTTCTCTCAGACATACAGGTTTCCTTCACCGTAAGACAAGTGGTAATCAGGATAGAAATGATTCGCACATGAAAATATCAGAGGTGCGAGACCCGGATTTGAACCCATGTCACTCGGTTATACAAGTGAGCGCGTTACCGCTGGGGTACCACTGTTTATTTTGCCTCATGGAGGAATTGAATTTGCGACCTCAGTCATATCAAAAAAACTACGTGCTCTACTTTGTTTTAACGTCATTATAAAGGATTAAGCTCTATACAAAAGCTGCTTAAGAGATTTACATGATAATATTATAATGAAATTACATACGCGTATATTTTAATGAGTTATTGTTAGGTACACGAGTTTGTTTGTTCATTTTAACAAGAAAGTAATTGTTATATTAAATAATATTTAATTACTATCAATTAATAAGAACCCTACAGTACAGACTACTACAGTACAGACTAATAACAACCCTGACTTTGCTCACGTAACGAAACAACTTATTTTAATAAATATTACCCATTAGTAACACACTTGACTGGGGAACGGAGTGAACCGGGTTCAACTCCGGTTCTTGCGCCTCTGATATTTTCATGTGAGAATCATTTCTAACATGATTACCACTTGTCTTACGGTGAAGGAAAACATCGTGACTATAACTGTATGTCTAAATGAACCTAGCAAGTTCTTGAAAGATATGAAATTTGCTATCTCGCACTTGGCCAGCGTGGTGGACTATGACCTGATCACACTCGCATTGAAGGGCGGCCTATGCTTAGGAGTGTTAAAAAAGAACTGATTACAATATATAAATCTAAATGTTCGGATTTTTGACGATTATTTAGATTTTTGGTTTTCGAAAATTTTTCAACAACCATAGGCACTCGAGATCCATGCTTATAATTGCTGTAACTAAGAAAGTCAGGTATCACATAATGAACAAAACATTCAAAATGTCTAATCTCACATCTTCACATACTCGTAAATGCTAGAAAGCCTTGTGCCTATTTCCCGTGTTTGTTATATAAAGTATAATTAAGTTAGGTAACGTAATAACTATAATTATTTTCCGCAAATTTTTAATATAGAATACTACACTACACAAACAGAAGTTATTCAGCCTCATTTTCAATACATCAAACGAATACGTGCATTAAAATTTCAGAGCTATTAATGCGGCACTACACTACACTGGTTATGTCATACTTCACCCGATTTCCCTACAGCGGTATTTGCCAACGAATGTACCGAAACACAATAGGCCAGTACACATAAATCATGCTGTTTATCCTCTAGTACATCACACGCGTTAACATTTTAGCAGACATCCCTCAGAGGGAACGTTTCATACTTATCTTTGTTAGAATTAGGTACTATTTGGCTTTATTTGGCAGTGTGAGTACGATACGTGCATGTAACAAAATTATAACTATGTATTATAAATCTGACTACTATAGTAAATGTGTGTGTATGTTTTTTACTTCGTTACGTCAAAAAGGCTGGCTTTATAACGATGGAAAGCATGGGTGGGTCACCTTGTAATGAATAGAATAAATCCACCCTCTTAACAACCTCTGTTGGACTTTTCCCTTCTCTTCTAGTTATCCAAAAAGAAATTCCCTTGTCTTCTTCAAAAAGAGTAAAGTAAATTTGAAATGAGCTTTATATACGATATGTACATAATATAATCTGATGTATGAGACCTGGGTCTGAATATGGTTATTTTAATTCAATTATATATTTTATGAAGTAAATCTTATTAAATTATAGTTAATTTGAATATAAAATTCCAAAGTACTTGAGCATAAGAGGCGTAACTTCCTTTTCACAGCATGCGTATTTGAAAGGGCACTAATGAACAGACTATGGATGTAGTTCAGTTCGTTACACACTTCACAAAGCAAAAGTACAGATAGCAAAAAAGAAATCATATCAAAATATAATATTAATTATCGAATTAAATATATTCAAAGCTTATACCACAAGCAAATTCATTTCATACTATGTACTAGATTCAAGGTTGCCATAACGCTTAATAGTGATCGTGTATATTTCATTTAATTATAAATATTAATAAACATATTTAAATGAAGTATTGCAGATATTCTGTAGCAAAAATCTTCACGTAACATAATATATTTGTTAGGTTTGCACATTATTGTTGATTTTACTTCATCATTTTCTCATAATATGATAAATGTGATATTTTTTTAAGAAATACATGTAGACGGTACATATTGTACTCTAAATGAATTTTTAATAGAAAAAATACCCTTTACGCAACATGATACGTTAGTGATACACTAACGTTGCATGCGTTAATTAAATATTTTTCTTTAGACACGCTCCATATTAAAAAATCTAATGAGTTTGTAGAGTTTTTATACTAAAATGAGATTCATTTTAATTAATATCACTAAAGAATCTTTGAAATAACTTTTCGTTCAATCACACATCATCTAACCATCATCATCACAATCTTTTTATTAACCAACTTTGTTTTTGACATATTGACATTAAACTTTGTATAGCATTTTGTTGCTAATTGAAAAAATAAAAAAAATCTTCATAAATGTAGCCTGTATCTAAAAACTAGCGTAGAATAGTATAAAATTATCATTTTTGCCACCATTTTTTTTAATACTGTACACTTTTACCTTAAAACAAGCTTAAACCAACCAAGCAAATTTATTCTATACAAGGATAAACTTTAAATGTACATATTCTATGTATGTCTTAATATCCTTCAAAGGTAACGTAACCTTCCATCCTAAACAATGCGGAAACATTCATTTTGAGACTACAAAATAAACAAAGCCACAGGTGCGGAGGTAGCAAATTAAATACCAGCAGTAAGAGAAGTGCCCACATAAATAATTCGGCTTTTAATAAGAGAGAGTATACTCGGGGATATTTTTGTATGAAATCTAGTATTTTTATTTAACCCTTAATTGTAACGCATGCAGATAATGTCAAAATAGTTAATTTGGGGGGTATAGTGGCAAAAAGTCGCTATCAAGAATGCGGATGCTTTGTGTCGAGTACGATTTTTTGAGACAAAAGTGCCATGCGCTCATTTAAGGGTTAAGTGTCATTTGATAACCTAATGCTCACACTTTCCCTTGATGTACTTATTACTCCTCTAACTTTTTAATACTGTCACTGTCACAAAAGCCTAAAAAATAAGTTTCAAGCTTCTAGCTTTAAAAATGACGTAATTTCTATACAAACTTTCATCCCCTATTTCAGCCCTTTACAGCCCTTTTTCGCCTTAAAAAGCCTATGTCCGTCTCCTGGCTCTAAGCTACCTCCCCACCAATTTTCAGCTAAATCGGTACAGTCGTTGTTGAGTTATAGATAGTGTAACTAACACGACTTTCTTTTATATATATAGAAGATTAGCAGTGCCCGCGGCTTCGCCCACGTTCATGGTTTCAAACCTGCTAGAAAAATAGTAAAAACAAGTATCCTATGTTACTTCTAATACATCCTAGAATATGTGTACAAAGTTTCATGATGATCTGTTAAGTAGTTTTCGCGTGAAAGCGTAACAAATAAACTTACATACACATTTATAATAGTATATAGAATATTATTATTGTCACTTATATTAATTCCTTGCTCTGTGATATCATTTTCTGTATCATAATATCCACGATACTACATAATATATAACTTTACGGACGCGCGTATTATAAATATTGAAATTTACGGTTTTTATACATATATTTTGATCAATATTCATATTTTTATATTACTTTAAACGAGAATCGAATCTGCATTTACCACTGCATTATTATTACTGTATTATAAGAGCAAGATTAACGATAACACGAAACCCTATAGGTATACATACATAGTATAATGCGTTATTTTAATATAAGATTGAACGTAATAACTTTGCAATTTCCGTTAAAAATATCATTCGTATTAGTTGTCAATGCTTTTTTAACTTAGCTGACATCTGGATTTTGTATTTTGCGTGACACATTTTTATCTTTAAAAATTCATCCTAAGTAGGTATTCAAGTTGTGACTAATCTTAAAAGCTAAAAATTAAACAAAACTAAATACTTTTAAATTCGTTCGTTTTGATACTTTGATACATTTATATAAGTAGAGTAAGAGAGGAAGTTTTCCTTACATAAAAACTAGTGACTCACCCTCGCTTCGCTCTGGTTCATCCCTAGATTTAGCGCGAGCGAAGCCGTGGGTTCCACAAGTTATATACTAAAACCTTCCTCGAGAACCACTCTATCTATTGGTGAAAACACCATAAAAATCGGTACATTATTTTTTGAGTTTATCGCGAACAGACAGACACACGTGGCGGAGGACTTTGTTTTATAATATGTAGTGATATGAAAACATCCGCAAAGCTCTTACCAATATAGAGGGATTAAAGAGAAATGACGTAAGTCCCTCCTTTCGTTAATTTCTGTCGGATATTTGTGTGTGCCTTCGAATCTGCTCAGCGGCAGAAATACGTTAAAATGGACTTTTACTAGAGCGAATATAGTGAGATTAAAGTAAGCCTGATCAATATTTCCTATCACCGTAATGCATGAGTAAAATTATGTATGAAAATATGTGCAAACAGTTATTGCTACAATATACAAAGTGACTTTCTTTTACATAAAATATTATGTTGGGACGCTAATACATGGTAAGCTACGCAGCTTGTGTTATGGATACCAAATATTTTGTATACTACACATAACTACATATAACTTTAAATACACACGTATTATAAATATAAACACCTGACTGGCGTACAAACATTCGTGTTCACATAAATTATTGCCCCCAGCGAGACTTGAACCCGCGACCGCTGGCGAAGTAAGCGTGTCGACAAACACTATACAGGTTTTCTAGGTAAAATAAAAAGCAAACAGTAAGATTTGACATTCTACACAAGAAACCGGAAGATCAGATAAAAGTCCCACATTTAAGTACAGATGGAGTCCCACAAACCCGAATACAAAGTACGGTATTACCCAACATGGGTAATGGCTTGTGAATCTACGCAAACCTTTCTTTGAATTATCCCTTTCACTATTATGAAAGTAAATACCTTAGTTTTGTACATAAACAGAATTTATAATTAGTAATTATGTGTAACGTGTTATACTATCAATCTTTCAAGCGTATAATACGTGTAGTTGAGATCCCTATACCTATACTATCGTAATTAAAATCTATCTTTATATATATAATTCTTCTGTGAGTGTGTATGTAATTGAACTCCTCCTAAACGACTGGACCGATTTTGATGAAATGTTTTGTGCGTGTTCGAGTGCATTCGAGAATGGTTTAGATTCACAATTCGGTCCACTACAACATGTATTTTTTGAATTAATTAGCTATTTATACATTTACACAATAAATGAAATATCCAATTATAAACAAGTCGCTAGGCAACGTTGTTTTGCGCATGCGCACAGGACAACGTCTGTCGGGTCCGCTAGTATATACATATAAGAAAATTCTAACGTAGTCGAATCTGTACATTGAATATTTTTTGGAGAATCTAATTGAAATAGACTTTATTATCAATATAGAGACCAAACCTATTATTTTTAGAATTTTTGTCTGTCTGTCTGTCTGTAACCGTATCACTAGGAAACCACTGGACGGATTTGGATGAAATTTGGTATGATGTTAGTTGGTTACCCGGGTCAATATATATATAATACTTTTACTGCGGGAAAATAACTCGTCACTGAGAAAAATATAAAAAGAAGGTTAGAAATAAAACGTGCACTCACCATGGCAACAGTCATAACATGATACGCCGTTAATTTTATAAAGTTTATTTAAATTTCCTAACTTTTTTCGATATAGTATGTTATCCTTAAGAGATAGACATATGCCATCGCAGACTTTTTTGTAGACCTATATAAGATACACAATTCCATCATACATCATTTTGTTATATCTCAAAGGGTTTAGGCAGCGTTTTCGTTGAAAGCTCCCACAGGGCTTATTTTTTCCAACACCTCAACATATATCATTATATTTTAGCCAATGTATACAAAACCTTGACAAATTATATACTAAAACCTTCCTGGAGAACCATTCTATCCATTGGTAAAACCTGCATGAAAATCGGTGCAGTAGATTTTGAGTTTATCGCGAACAGACAGACAGACAGACAGACGCGGCGGAGGACTTTGTTTTATAATATGTATAGATATAGATATGTTATAAAACTTGTAACTCACAGTCGCATTGCTCAAGTTTATCAGTACTTATCATCGTAGGCAGAAAATAACATATTTTTTTGAGCCTTTAAATATATTTTGAGTAACTTTTATTCAAACACTTCTTGATTTTCCTGAAATATTAGAATTTTACAATAATTTTGCGCTAAAGTACTTAAATTAATATTTGAATTATTATTAATTGCTATCAATTAATAGTTTTCATGTTTTCACCTAAATAGGTTTTCTAACGAAAATAATGTGGTCCATTTTTTTCTTACTTTATTATAGAAAGCTGTCCAAAACAGTTAGACATGGGTATCTGGAAGTATAACAAATACAGTATTTTAATGAAACTTTGTGCGACTTACATTAAACAAAATTGTTTTGCGTTTTATATAATTATTTATACTATTATGAAAATTTATTTATTTTGCCTCATGGAGTAATTGAATTCGCGACCTCAGTCATATCAAAAAAACTACGTGCTCTACATTGTTTTAACGTCATTATAAAGTATTAAACTCCATACAAAAGCTGCTTAAGAGATTTACATGATAATATTATAATGTATTAATGAAATTACATACGCGTATATTTTAATGAGTTATCGTTAGGTATACGAGTTTGTTTGTTGATTTTAATAAGAAAGCAAACTGTTATATTAAATATTAGTAACGACTATTAAGAACCCTGACTTTGCTTACATGATATTAAAAAATTATATACCTTCATGTCAAATATCATAAAAATTGGTCAAAGCATTAAAATGCCGAGAGGTAACGAAACAACTTATTTTATGTCTACATACATAAGTATTACCCATTAATAAAGCACTTGACTGAAGAGCCAAGTGATGCGGGTTCAAATCCGGTTCTTGCACCTCTGATATTATCATGTGCGAATCATTTCTAACATGATTACCACTTGTCTTACGGTGAAGGAAAACATCGTGACTATAACTGTATGTCTAAGTGAACCTAGCAAGTTCTTGAAAGACATGAAATTTGCTATCTCGCACTTGGCGAGCGTAGTGGACTATGACCTGATCACACTCGCATTGAAGGGCGGCCTATGCTTAGGAGTGTTAAAAAAGGACTGATTACAATATATAAATCTAAATGTTCGGATTTTTGACGATTATTTTGATTTTTGGTTTCTATAGTTTCAAAAAATTTTCAGCAATCATAGTCACAGGAGATCCATGCTTATAATTGCTGTAACTAAGAAAGTCAGGTATCAAATAATAAAAAAAACCTTCAAAATGTCTAATTTTCACATACTCGTTTATGCTAGAAAGCCTTGTACCTATTTCCCGTGTTTGTTATATAAAGTATAATTTAGTTAGGTAACGTAATAACTATAATTATTTTGCGCAAATTTTTAATATAGAATACTACACTACACAAACAGAAGTTATTCAGCCTCATTTTCAATACATCAAACGAATACGTGCATTAAAATTTCAGAGCTATTAATGCGGCACTACACTACACTGGTTATGTCATACTTCACCCGATTTCCCTACAGCGGTATTTGCCAACGAATGTACCGAAACACAATAGGCCAGTACACATAAATCATGCTGTTTATCCTCTAGTACATCACACGCGTTAACATTTTAGCAGACATCCCTCAGAGGGAACGTTTCATACTTATCTTTGTTAGATTAGGTATTATTTGGCTTTATTTGGCAGTGTGAGTACGATACGTGCATGTAACAAAATTATAACTATGTATTATAAATCTGACTACTATAGTAAATGTGTGTGTATGTTTTTACTTCGTTACGTCAAAAAGGCTGGCTTTATAACGATGGAAAGCATGGGTGGGTCACCCTGTAATGAATAGAATAATTCCACCCCCTTAACAACCTCTGTTGGACTTTACCCTTCTCTTCTAGTTATCCAAAAAGAAAATCTCTTGTCTTCTTCAAAAAGAGTAAAGTAAATTTAAAATAAGCTTTATATACGATATGTACATAATATAACGTCTGATGTATGAGACCCGGGCCTGAATATGGTTACTTTTAATTCAATTATGTATTTTTCTGAAATAAATCTTATAAAATTATAGTTAATTTGAATATAAAATTCCAAAGTACTAGAGCATAAGAGGCGTCACTTCCTTTTCACAGCATGCGTATTTGAAAGGGCACTAATGAACAGACTATGGATGTAGTTGAGTTCGTTACACACTTCACAAAGCAAAAGTACAGATAGCAAAAAAGAAATCATATCAAAATATAATATTAATTATCGAATTAAATATATTCAAAGCTTATACCACAAGCAAATTCATTTCATACTATGTACTAGATTCAAGGTTGCCATAACGCTTAATAGTGATCGTTTCTACATGTGTATATTTCATTTAATTATAAATATTAATAAACAGATTTAAATGAAGTATTGCAGATACTCTGTAGCAAAAATCTTCACGTAACATAATATATTTGTTAGGTTTGCACATTATTTTATTGATATTATTTCGTCATTTTCTCATAATATAATAAATCTAATATTTTTTAAGACATACATGTAGACGGTACATATTGTACTCTAAATGAATTTTTAATAGAAAAAATACCCTTTACGCAACATGATACGTTAGTGATACACTAACGTTGCATGCGTTAATTAAATATTTTTCTTTAGACACACTCTATATTAAAAAATCTAATGAGTTTGTTGAGTTTTTATATAAAAATGAGATTCATTTTAATTAATATCACTAAAGAATCTTTGAAATAACTTTTCGTTCAATCACACATCATCTAACCATCATCATCACAATCTTTTTATTAACCAACTTTGTTTTTGACATATTGACATTAAACTTTGTATAGCATTTTGTTGCTAATTGAAAAAATAAAAAAAATCTTCATAAATGTAGCCTGTATCTAAAAACTAGCGTAGAATAGTATAAAATTATCATTTTTGCCACCATATTTTTTAATACTGTACACTTTTACCTTAAAACAAGCTTAAACCAACCAAGCAAATTTATTCTATACAAGGATAAACTTTAAATGTACATATTCTATGTATGTCTTAATATCCTTCAAAGGTAACGTAACCTTCCATCCTAAACAATGCGGAAACATTCATTTTGAGACTACAAAATAAACAAAGCCACAGGTGCGGAGGTAGCAAATTAAATACCAGCAGTAAGAGAAGTGCCCACATAAATAATTCGGCTTTTAATAAGAGAGAGTATACTCGGGGATATTTTTATATGAAATCTTGTATTTTAACCCTTAATTGTGACGCATGGAGATAATGTCAAAATAGTTAATTTGGGGGGTATAGGGGCAAAAAGTCGCTATCAAGAATGCGGATGCTTTGTGTCGAGTACGATTTTTTGCGACAAAAGTGTCATGCGCTCATTTAAGGGTTAAGTGTCATTTGATAAACTAATGCTCACACTTTCCCTTGATGTACTTATTACTCCTCTAACTTTTTAATACTGTCCTTTCATTATTCTATCAATTTAAAAAGCCAAAAAACTATAATATAAAGAATCAAAATATCAATCTTAAAGCTTAAGATTTTTCCTTTTTAAATATTATTATTTTATGCTTGCTATCTTCTTTTTCTCGCTTTTCCTCTCAATTTATCTCACTTTATATTTTAAAATAATTAATTTTAAACACTATAATAATAAACAAGGCCGCATTAAGTTAATAAATTGCTTTGCATTTTATAAAACACTCAGAAATATCGAAGCAATTCTGAATGCAACTACCCGTAAAAATATAAGCGCTCTCAATCTCAACGTGCATATTGAAAAATATAATGTCGAGTGTTATGCTCAATCGACTCTAAATCGGGCATGAGCATTTGTCCCGTAGTAAAATTCAATGAAACAGAAACAGTGATAACAGAATTTCCTGAAAATATACACAAATATATCAAAAATATGTATATCTTGTACTTAAATTTAATATGAAGTCTCGCTAGTTTAGTGCCTAGCATGTACGGTTGTCGATCTAGAGATCTAAGGTTCGAGTCTCAGGCTGGGACTTACCTACAGTTGTTGGATTTTTTGTCAAGAAGTTCTTGGTAACAGCCGGAAGTCAGGAAGTTGATTACTTTTCTCCACATGTCTCAGAGACCAAGTAAAGCCGTCGGTCTTGCTCCTAATCCCTCACCGGTCGTGTAGATATGTCGTCCCACCGTAGAATAAAGAATGCACATACATAATATGTTCCACGTACACTTGTGCAGTTGGCTTATTATAGTGAGATAGGCTCTGTGATAGATATCAGTCAATCAATATGAAGTTCAACACAAAATCTTTTTAGATACGCTAGGTTTTGTTTCATCACTTAGATTTTTAACTTAATAATTGAAATTAAAAATTTCGCTCGTTTTGCTTGGGTGTGTTCCTTATTTAGAATTTATTTAGCGCCATTTAAATACATATAGTCAGCGCTACCTTTTGGAAAATTTTATTAGTAACCTATATTAACTACAAACCAGAGTTAAAAGAGTAATCAGTTTAAAGGAGTAACAATCCTTCCAAATTTTCGCATTTACTTATATAATAGTAGTGATAATATCTTATCACAAATAAATCTATTAGCGAGGAAGGTTGAAGGAAACATATAGTGTATTAATAAACTCATCTGTAATGCTTCGTTTGAACTTAACTGGATCCGCAGTTTAGAAGATCTGTTTATTCTTCTGTGAAATTAACATCTTGGTTAACGACACTCGACTACAATTCCTTTTTGTAATAAAAATTATATTAAAACGTGTACTGCTATACTTAATTAAGAACTGATTTCTTAATTACTTCCACATTAAAGTTAATTATAAGATATATATTATTAAATAATCTAATTAAAAATAGGTTTTATTTATTCTACTTTTATTTTCAGATAGTTTCTATATTACACTCGTAGGTACTTATGTATGTTTGTATTTAATAGTATTTTTTTCGGTAATCAATTACAATAATTTAACTTTAACAGTTACTTACATTACATTTTCTATGCATGAAAATGAAATAAATATTCCGTTTAACGTAGAAAAGTAATCTTTTCGGATTTTTTATTGAATTTAATTTGATTTTTGATTCCCGACGTTTCTGATGCTTTACGGCAATCATGATTGAGAAAAAGATTACCTGTAAAAATCCTAGATAATATTATATTGTATAAAGCAAGGAAGTTTAAAAAATATTTTTTGATTTCTTATAACGTTCATTTTTGTTGTTTAGTGTTTTAGTCTTAATTACTACATTGTTTATTACAATTACTACTTATGACTTTATTATTTATTACAATTACAATACAATTACTATATTATTACTTACTATATAATTAAACAAAAATATGAATCAATTAATTCTATATTAATTGGTTCATATTTTTTTATTCACATAATACTTGTTTGATATAACTTGGAGGAGACTTGAACAATGAACTTGTTTTGTTCTACCGCTCTAGAAAAGCGGAAGGAAGTGTCTGCAAATAATACGTACGAAATAAATTGTAAAAAGTAATTTAAGATGTCATTTAATATAAAGTTATTAGATATATAATATTTTTTTATTGTTTTTTTTTTTTTAAATTCGAATTTGTTTGAAACACTAATAACTCGCCATTGCATCGCAGGTTCTTCCCTAGATACGTTTTGACACTTAGTAATTAATTCAAAAAGATTTCTCAGATCAAATTAATAGCTCCTGGGGTTACAGCGTTTTAACAAACAAACAAACAAACAAACAAACAAACAAACAAAATCTGTCTCTTTATAATATTCTATTAAAACTTATAGCTATATTTTTTGTTAAACTTGTACTTATGAAAATACTTAAATATTTAGACAAAAATATTTAGTCTTTTGTCATTTTTAACTTTTAATGACGTTAAGACGATCCTTATTATTAAATTACTACATACTATATCTTCATATAATTTCTGTTACTTTTTCTTCTGTTTGTCAAGCAATTTTGTTTACAATTTATTTAAGTTACCTATAAATACTTTTATATTATGGTCGACCATTGGGCAAAATCTGTCCGAGAAACGTTTTAAGTTTAAATATTAATGTATAAATAAGTTCTACCCTATACGGCGCAAACTTTTGACAATTTTGATAGAAGTTACGTGACGAAGCCAGAAACTGTCGCCTATACATCATATCTGTATTATAATTAATGGCACCTGCAACTAATTGGACAGTTGTGACGTCGACTGAGAGTAATTAATAGCTATATGCTATGAATATTACGTGTTACATACAATTAAGTTACAAGAGGCTCAACCTCACTCAACTTGGGTATGAATCTGGGTTCAATCTAACGGTTACTATGTTGATTAGAATATCCAGTTATTATAATACCAAATTTCATGAAAATCTACTCAATGGTTTTCTTGTAATGTGTTCCCAGACAAAGATCTCTCGACACAACATGTCTTTTTCTTCCACTCTCCTCTGTCATTCGTCAACGTAAAATCCACCTCTTTTACACGTACATCCTCTTTTACACAATCCATTCATTTTTTTCGGTCTTCCTCTAATCCTCTCTTTTTGAAGTGAAACTTCTTTAGAATCGTTGTGATTTGAAACTCGATGAAACGAAAATGCGTCACGATAAAGAAACAAATACATAAAAGTATAGGATTAAGTCGGAGAGAATGAGATAGAATACATTCCCATGTTGCCATGGTAACCGTTGATTATTTTTTGACATTTCTTCTTTTATATATATTCATCTCATTCTTTTGTCGATTTACTGAAGTTTCACTTCTATCGTGTGTGAATCGTACACACACCTTTTTTTCCTTCTACATGCATATTTAACATTCTCCTCGTAATATGACTCTTCATAGGCAAAGATCCTAAAACTATAGATTCGGCTTATATTTCGATTATAATTATTACAATAAGATTTTCCAGAAAATATTTAACGTACAGATTCAGTTGTATATTTTACTAGGTATATTTATAGATTTTTGTAATTTTAGTATTAGCAAGAAAAGTACAGCCTTAATTGCATACTGTATTTGAAATAGTTTTTAGATATAGGTTGCACAGCTTTTTTTCAGCTAATTTCAGCCACATTAAACGAATATTTTCAAAATTTCGAAAACTTATTTACTCATTAGTTATTAATGAGTATAAAATTTGTATATTGTTAGTAAATTTAAAAATTTTACCTAAGTTTAATTCACGAATGATGTAACTAAAAAGAAAGATTAACATTAATATAGTTTTCGTTGGAAAAAAAGCGCAATTCAGAAAATAAGAAAATGCTTCATCTATTTGTTTCATTAAGAATAATATTATATCATTTTTTTATTGTCTTATTTCGTTATAGCAAAAATATGATCATATAAATAACTTCAAGACATGCCTTTCTTATTTTTAAAGCTCACCTCATATTATTGTATTAAGAACGTATTTTATTAAATCATTATTAGATTTTCTTTTCATCGTTTACTTATCAGAGATGTAGCGAATAAGTAAACAAATAAGCTCTAGATATAAAATAAAGTACCCTTTAGGGGGCTCTAACTGTATAATCGAGAGGCGGTCTCGAGAGGCATTGGATGGATTTTATTTTGGGAATAGCAAGTGCCGACACTTTTAATTTACGATGTTGAACATCTTTCGTTACGTTTTTTACTCCTAGATTTTAGATCAAATGGCTTAAATTCTTTATTTTTTATTACTATTGTAAGGTTTCGCTACTTTTTAATTTGTTAAACTGGCCATTTTGTAACTCTGGCAGTCAATATTATGAAAATTGTTATAAAAAAATAAAGAATATTCGAATGAAAAGAAAAGAATGACAGGACGAGAGGATGGGAATTGATCTGCGAGGAGTTGAGATGGGTAGATATTGATAGTAGTTAAAAAGTATATCTTTTATTAAATTATTTAAGTAAGAGTTCTATATTATAAATGAAACTACCTTTTCGGATTTTGTCGCGGATTTATTTTGATTTTTAGTTCCCGACGTTTCGAATGCTTTACAGCAATCATGGTCACGGGATAGTCTCTGCCGTGACCATGATTGCTGTAAAGCATTCGAAACGTCGGGAACTAAAAATCAAAATAAATCCGCGACAAAATCCGAAAAGGTAGTTTCATTTATAATGTCGAATATTCGCGTAAATCTAAGAAAGTATTAAGAGTTTTATAGAGGAATGTAAGCTCGATATTGTTATAGAGGAGGATATGTTTATAATGGTAATAATTATTTAATACACATATTATTGGAAGCTGAAGGTTCTTTCAATAAAGACTCCCACACTAGGTATTTGTCATTTTAGTAAACAATGATTGAGGGATTTTCATTTAGGTTATAATTATTATTTTCATAGTTATAAAATTGTGTGTTCATTCATGGAATCACTTTGATGTAAAAGAATGGTATAACGGCATCGTACGATATACGATATGCATATGATTTTCGATACAAAATCAAATAATTGTAATTTTATCAGTACTTTAGTAGGCAATATTGAAAAAATATATACATATATGTTTTTTTTTGATGCACTCTAGATATTCTGAATATTAATATTCTATACTACACTTTATGCAAAACCCAAACTACAATGACTATAAATATTTGCCTCAAGTAGGATTACAACTCACGAATTCGGACGTAGACGCCTTAACTACGTCTGGCACTCATCAAATAATAAATAATGATATTTGTAATACAAAAATCTATTTTTAACTACCTTCCGTCAACACCCTTATACGATAACTGAGATTTGAAGGGAACTATTTTTAGTTTCCTGAAACACCTGGGTTCAATATTCAATCATCATTAATCGTCGTTCAACCCTAACTTTTGGTTCTAAGGTTAACGACTTGCCTCATGTGTCAAAACAATATGGGAGGGTCTGAGCACAATTAGCGACAGATTTCATATAGTATACTCCCAACTACACTTATAAGAAGGTTACAGAAATATTTTTATAAATTATTTATTTCCATACATAATATAATAAAATTCTTAACTTTGTAGAATCTGTACGGTGGATATTTCTAAATAAATCTTATTGAAATACTCGTAGTCATGACTATAGATACAGAGGCCGAATCTATCTATCTCTTTATATATATAATTCTTCTGTGAGTGTGTATGTCACTGAACTTCTCTCAAACGACTGGACTGATTTTGATGAAATTTTTTGTGTGTGTTCAAGGGGATCTGGGAATGGTTTAGATTCACAATTTTGTCCGCTGGACAATGTTTTTTTAATTGCTGTTCGTTAGTCTCGCTAAAACTCGAGAACGGCTGGACCGATTTGGCTAATTTTGGTCTTGAATTATTTGTGGAAGCCCAGAGAAGGTTTAAAAGGTGAATAAATATGAAAAAAAAGTTTAGGTCTTTTATTTTATCGATTGAGGAAGTACGAAGTCTGCCGGGTCAGCTAGTAGCTTATATAACTTATGTAAATACATTATATTGGTTTGATAGTTCATTATCCGGATCCGCATTTATACGATAATTTTTACTGCAGGAAAATATATTTTAGAAACCAGTAATAAAAGTTAGAACGTACCAAATTATACAATTTGTACTAAGACCTACACAAACATAAAACAAAATAACGAAAATCGTAAATTTAAAACAATTCAATAGCTTTTAAATAAAATGATCCGTTAAAATCTTCTCGCCCATTTCCACGTATAAAATATTCATAACTGTTATATTGAAGTGAATGTTAGCATAATGTAATATTTATGTCTAAGATTATTAAAAATTACTTTACAAATAATTTTGTAAAAGATAATTTCATAATAATGTGATCGCCTCTAGGCTGTTCCGATGTTAGAGAAATATTATAATTTGTCTTTTTATTAAAACAAACGCTATTGTTATGACAATAGGGCTGATTTTTTATCTTGAGTTCGATCCAGAATCATAAGAACATTAGGCATTTTCGAACTGGAATACTTGTGTTCAAGAAAAATTACAGTAATTTTTGAAATTAAATAAATTTGCTTTAGCTTGAGATGATTTGATGATTTTGTTTCACGATATTACTTAAGTACCTTACTGCAGACTCAAGGGTTAATGACATGAATGTACGGATGAGATCGGGTAAACATAGGGTGGGATGGATAAACGAGTATAAAATTAGTCATTATAAACGGATATGACTGTTTTATAAGTTGCAAATATAATGCTGCTTTAATGGTATTAAAAATAATTATTTGTTCAGTTCATTGATGGATCGAAATTAGTTCAAAATAATAATTGTATTGAAAATTTAAGGAAATCATAATAATATGAATATAGCAAATGAAAATATAAAAATGGATGTGCTCAGAATTGTATGTTATAACAAACAACCAATATTTCTTCACTTAAAGGCAGTTGTGGTCCAGTGAAGCGGTTTCAAAACCTGGGTCTCGCACCTCTGATATTTTCATTTGCTTTACGTGATTACCACTTGTCTTACGGTGAAGAAAACATTGTAAGGAAACCTGCGAGTCTGAAAGAGGTAATCTCGAGCAAGTTTTCGAAAAATATATGAAGTCCGCCAACCCGCACTAGGCGAGTGGTGGGCTATGGTCTGATCCCCCTCGTATTGAAGGGAGGCTCGAGTCCGGCAGGGGGAGGTTAAAAAGTGCTTAATACAATTATTTAATGTTTATCGCTGAACCATTATAGTGTAGATAATACTTTCCTTGTATATCAATACAGTTGAGAATTATGAAAAAATATTTAACACATTCAATATATTAAATTTCAATGACTTTTCCACATTTTTCGTTTACAAAAATATTTTTTTCATATAAAACACTAGGCTTATCTCTTACGATGTATAAACAAACATAAAGTCGCATTTAAGATTACCAACAAAGGGCTTATCAGTGCAAAATACGGTTGTCACGTGCCCCTATGCTCAGTGATTGGATAGCAGGCCGGGTATCAGGTTTGAGATCAAGTGAAAGCGTAAATTTGGTACGTGCCCCGAAATGCCACACGGTTTATTTTTTCTTCATCTTGGGTTCCTTATGGTTTAGATATTTATAAGTTTCGAATACTGCTTGTTTTTCTAAATTATTACTTGTATAATATTTTCAATATCAGGCGACCGAGCTTCGCTCGGTTTTTTTTGGAAAAAATTTAAAAAAATAAAAATAATCGGACTGGTAACACCTGGATTCGAACCGAGGACTTCTGGTTAGAGACCACCCGGTTTCCGCTATCAATCAATCTCAGCTATTATAATCTTGTGGATGACAGCGAAATTTACCTTCGTATTCTAATGGTATTGTAGCTTTTTTTAATTGCCTGAAAATATTGATAAAATAACGTTTTCTAGAAATAAAATCTAGCTAGATCGATCGCCCCCGAAACCCCCTGCATGCTAAATTTCATGAAAATCGTTGGAGCCGTTTCCGAGATTCCGATTATATATTTGCTCGTTTAAAGGTATTAGATATTTATAGAGATGAACGTCTTATCACATACTCCTCATAGTTTTTCAGCGTAGACATAAGATGACCAGTATCACTACATAATATGAAACAAAGTGCCACTCCGTGTTTGTTTGTCTGTTGGCGATAAAATCAAAATCTACGGAACGGATTTTCATGAAGGTTTAAGTGTATAATACATAAAAGATTTATATTTACTCGCTGAAGTCTGAATATCATTGTTGATGAAATTTTATGCACGTACCTAATTAGGTACGTCTCTAATTAGAGATCTCACGTTACCACGAGATCGACTGAATTTAAGTAAAACCTTTTAATTTTAAATCTAAAGATGAGATTGGTACCTATCTAATAAATTTAAAACATTATTAACGTAATATGAAATCTAATAGTTAAATACTTGTTCAGCCGAATTAGTAATGGAATCAAGTGGATATTGAAAGGTGAATATCTAATAAAGCTCTGAATTTTGGACCTATTTGATTAACTTTCTTCTCCTCCCTTTACTTTATAATATATAATTTTAATTAAAGCAAAATATTTTTTAATCCCCGTTTTAAGAGCTTACTCGCTAAATATACGACTGTGACGCTCTGTTACATTCACAATGATATGTTATTTGCATTTTATAAACATTTATAAATTTTATGTGTATAAAATTTATATTTGGAGTATGTCGACTGTCTGGTATCCGTAACACAAGCCTCGTAGCTCACCATGGAACTAGATGGCGCTCATGTATTATAAATATGTCCCACACTTAGCTATCGTGGTTGACTATGGTATATGATTCTTATTGAGAGGCTGGTTCCTAGGGCTTACTCGTAGATATATTTTTTAATATAAGGATAGCTTTAAAAACCCAAACCATATTTTTGCCATTTCTTTTTTACTTGTAAAATAAAATTTAAACTGTACCAACTCGCATTCATACGGAACCTGTCGCTAGAAATTATACCGCCCTTTTCTGGTTTTGTTTAAAAATACACTTTGCTTGTTTTGAATTGAATACAGCATCTGAATATTAAAGAGCCTGAAGAGAACGAAGGGAGGTTTTTCATTAAAAATAGTTGAGTGATTCTGTTACTGTTAAGATATTTAGTATTCCGAGTTCTGAAAAACATATTGGAAATGTTTGAAGTGCTGTAAATTCAATATAATGTTATTCGTATGACAGTTTACTTTTACTTGTGTACTTGGTGAATAAATTACGTTGGGATTTTGAATTTTGATATCATATGGGGTAAAAATATAGCCTATTTGAGTATTATAGAAAACAAGTTTAAATTTAATATACAATAGACATAAATACTTTAAGAGTAGTTATCACTACACATAATAAAACAGAGTCCTCCGCCGCGTCTGTCTGTCTGTTTACAATATACTTAAAAACTACTGCGCCGATTTTTATAGTATTTTCACCAATGGATAGAATTATTCTCGCGGAAGGTTTTAGTATATAATTTGTCAAGCTTTTGTATTCATTAACTAGTGAAACCCGCGGCGTCGCTTGCGCATGCGGGGGCCGGGACGAACCCGAGCGAAACGGGGTATGTCGCAAATATATTTTATTAGGCAAATATTGTTAAGGGTATAAGATATGTGTAATTACTATTACTTTTAATTTAAACGATTAAGAATAATGTCACTGTACCTCTTTAGTAGATAGTTAATTATTTGGTACAGTTGATATGAAATATTGGATATTAATATCCATATCTCTGTCTGAGTATACTCATACATAAAAAAATGTGTGTTCCTTGCTTATTAATAAATTTTTATTAGCATAACGTCGCAAAGCTTATTACTTCAAACTCACAGTAAGATAATTCCAAAGCTAAGCTTTATTTCGAAGTTTTATATGTATATAAAAAAATAATTTTGCTTGTTTTTAGCAAAATCCGTATTTTATCCTACCTTAAGACTTAACACTGAAAAATCATTTTTTTCGAAAAAACTCTCAATATTGAAGTATTCTATATAAATAAAGTTCACTTTCGACGACACGTTTGGCTCAGTTTGTAGGGAACGTACCTGCTGCACCAGCGGTCGCGGGTTTTAGTCACGCTGAGGGCATTCATTTGTTAAACACGGATGTTTGTACTCCAGTCATGGGTGCTTATATTTATAATATGTATGTATATAAAGTTTTATATATGTAGTATATCAACTATCTGGTATCCGTAACACAAGCTGCGTAGCTTACCACGGAACTAGATGGCGCTATGTGTAATAATCAACATGTTTATTTATTATTATTTACTTTGTATATGTTACAGTTAAACTTAAAACCCATTCTCAGTTAGTTTTTACTAAGGCATTTCGTCTAAACTAGTTTTGACTAGTTAAAACGCATTGTAACTGAAAACGGGTTTTAACTGTAACATAATATATAGTGGTTTATATACCACGCAAGCCGTATGCAAGCCTTGTTAAATTTACCTATACATATGTATTTACTGTACATTCAACAGTAGTAACATAACTTTGAGCAGTAAATAACTTTATGTACGCAAGTCATAACCGAGGTATTGAGATATCGAGGTGCAAACTGCTATCGTAAAAGTTTGTAACAAACTTCGACATTGTTTGAGTAATTTACAGGTTAAAATTTACTTAAAGATTTTTGTGTAATAATCTAAATCTAATCTAAAACAGTATTATCATTTTAAATATATATATTTTGACATACGAACATACATAAAAATACAGTATTACTATAATTTTGTTTATGAGGCAATCTACCTTGCTCGAAGCATTTATATATAAAAAAGATGTTCTATAATAGAAAAAATAATGTAGGGGATAATTTCTGAAAATTCGTTACTAACACCGAAAATTATTTTGCTAATAAAAAGTTCTTCATCAGGTATCTTCTTCAGGTATAGACAATCTCTGATATATCAAATAAGCAGAGTTGAAGACAAAAACTAGTTTACTTTCTAAAAACTTTTCTTTAACAATATCATTAATTTATTATTATGATACGTTTATTTCTATAAGCATTAACATTTTTTATGTTGGTTAAACCACATTAACTTTTACTTTTACAACCGAAAATTCAACACTATAAGTACCCATAATGTTACAAGAACAAAGTACTCTTGCGGCGCTGAAGGAGTATTACGTGCGCTCCGATTTCTACACCAAGAGGCTTTCCGCTTTAAGGGCTTTAGGAAATTGCAAATATAATATTAGATAAGTAATTTTGCTAAATAGAAATTTTCCTTTTACATTTTATTTATACCGTAACTCGTAGTTTACGTTGAAGATAAGCTTTTTTGTATTAAGTATATGTGCAGAGTTAAAATTAATTGAGGTTGTGAGTTCGATTCTCGTATGGGTATATTATATTTGTATGTCATCAGCCCTTTTTAATGTCCCGCTGCTGGGCACGGGCCTCCCTCAGTACGAGGAGGATCAGGCCATAGTCCACCGCACTGGCCTAGTGCATGTTGGCGGACTTCACATATCTTACGAAAACTTGCTAGGTTCTCTCAGACATGCAGGTTTCCTCACGATGTTTTCCTTCACCGTAAGGCAAGTGGTAATCATGATAGAAATGATTCGCACATTAAAATATCAGAGGTGCGAGACCCGGGTTTGAACCCGCATCACTCGGTTGTACGAGCGAGCGCGTTACCGCTTGGCTACCATATTTGTATGTATTATTGTTTTATTAGTATATATTATGTACATTACAGTAATTATATTACTACAATATTATAAAGAGGCAGAGTTTGTTTGTTTGAAGGTGTTTATCGCAGGAGCTGCTAATCTGATTTGAATAATTATTTTTAAATATTTATCATTAGATGGCTCTTTCATTATATATTGAGAGTCAAAACATCCTTAGTAATGTACCTAGTAAAAAAAAATGTACAATATAAAATGTGCACAATATAAATAATCAGCGCTTATATAAAACTTATAAAAATACATGAACTTATACGAAATATATTCAAATGATCAATGGCGGATATCAAACCCGCTACCTGCGAAATAAATACACACGATTGGGCCCGTTTCATTAAGAAAAACTCTGCTTTCAATATCTTCAATATTTAAAAATTCAAGACACTACATACAGTCAGACACTACACCAGCTTTTTTTAGCAACGTTTCCTTCCGTATAATAAAATCTTACTTTTTATCAACAACAAAATAATACGAATAAATTATAATATAAGTGGTTGCTAGAGCCAAAAAGAACTACAAAAAAGCTACCAAGCATCACTTCTTCCAGGGGCAAATTGCGTTTTAATATACTATAAAAAACCATGCAACAGAAAATTTTTTTTCACAATGTCAATTTGTTGCAAACGCTACAAAAAAGACCCAAATGCAGTGTACAGATGTTGCCGCTCCTCATATTTTTGTCATCACTGAGTTCATATATATTCTCAGGCTCACTCTTTAGGCTAATAGCCTTGGACCTAGGTCTTACACACATCTGTTCCTAACTACAACTAGAAGATGTTCGAACTTTGAAACATTAGGGGTTTGATGTCGGTCCCATATAAATCATGAAATTTTGTTGAAATTGGCTAAACTAACACGTTACATGCCACGTGCGTTTATAATATGTATATAAATTTACCTCTATTTTAAATATTTGTGAGAAATACACGTACCTACTTTGCCCTCTCTGTATTTCGTAAAGATGAAATTATAAAACAAAATCATATCGAATTAAATTGATTTTTTTTATGTTTCAGATTTTGGATGTCCGATTCACTATAAAGGTATGTCTACACTATGTCTATATTTAAAAAAATAAAATGACAACCTTGCCACCAATCCTCTCTGCCATCGGATAACAACCAGGAGCAACCCGTTTGGTGCACCTACACAGAGTATGATATACCACCTACACAGAGTATGATATCTCTTGGCTTCCGGTCCACTTAGATTTCCGGATTGCAAAAAACTATCCCACTAAAATTGTGATTGTGATTTTCAAGTGGTAGTGCCATGCTTGTTACCTTCGGGTAGCAGCCGAATGGGCCGGCACGCCCCGTATAGTACCACTCTCTCACAGAAGACCGGCGTGAAGTGGCAGCTATGCTTTCGCGTTTCGTCCGGTAAGTGAGAGTCCGGGAGGCCCACTCTCCATCCCTCCTCCCTCCTCCCTCCCTCCCTTTCCTGAAAGGCCGGCAACGCATCTGCAAGCCCTGTGGTGTTGCAGATGTCCATGGGCGGAGGTGATCACTTATCATCAGGTGAGCCTCCTGCCCGTTTGCTCCCTTTGTCCCATAAAAAAAAAAACTAAGACTAACACATTTAGGACGAAAATATACAAAAACACCTGTAAACGAACATTAATTATACTTAAAAAATACATATAAGTTTAGTTCACTATTGAATTCTTCTGTATTTTTAATTTATTTATTAAATGAAAATCATCAATTAAAATAATTCAATGTAAAAAACAAAATTGTAAGTAATAACTAAGTCACAAAAACATATTTCTAGCTACTTACAACAGTAAATCCAATTGTTAATCATCAAACGCAAAGAAAAATCCTTCATTACACCGCACTGAGTCAACTTTCTATATCTTTTTCCTTAAAAAATTGTTTTAATCGCTTATCTTGGAGGATTTCAGCTTCAATAAATCGGATATAATTGGGGCTGTTTATCAATGGTTCTTCACATCAATTACACATCAATGGTTTCTAAAATTACTTTCTTCTCTTCATCTAAAAGATGGATCTAAATAAGCTGACGTAACCTAGACAAATTACGTTTGTAGTACTCTTGTCTTGATGGCTTGAGGCGTTTACAATTCTTATTATTAATAATAAGAATTGTAAACGCCTTCCACAAATACACAAAATTAATAAAAGGCATGGACGCTTAACTCCTGTGGATGAGCTCATAAAAAAAGGCAAATTACGTATACTAAATATAAGTGGTGTATTATTAACATACTCGTGTAATAAAATTGTAACTGATTTGAATCTTTATTAATTAATTATAAATTCTTTTTACATTTTTTATTGAAATAGACATTATTATCGATACAGACAGACAGCTCAACATCACATAACAACATAAGATATTTTTTACTGCGGGAATGCGTGCGCGCTTGCGCACGCGCATGTGTATGTGCGTACGTGTGAGTGTGGTATGTATTTGAGTGTTAATCTTTAAAATTCGAAGAAAAAAGCTTCATGATATGACCTAGAGTAACATGAAACTTTTTTCATGCCCTACTGTTAAACACCTAGGGACGCACCGAAGCTTCAGTATCTTAAAAAATCTTTAAATTTGGTTTTATAAGTATAAAGCTGACAAACAGACGTATGAACTTCCTTCCTTCGTAGTATATAAATATATCACAGAGTAATGAGACGTGTAGACTACACTAACTTCCGACGTGACATCAGCGTCCGGTAGAGGAAGGACGTTAATACAAATACTTGCTCTGAAAATGTTAACGTAACTTAAAAAAGTGATGTTTAAAATTAACTTTATGAATTGTATAATAATTTCTCATAAATTAAACAATATTTGTATTTCATTATATTTTTATAAAATTTTTTAATGCATTTACCTATTGATAAGTTTTTAATTCATATTTTATAATTTAATTCAATTATGTATAATATATATGATTATGTTTAAAATGTAAAATTTATTTATTTATATTATTTATTTAAATTAAAACCCCTTTGTAGGGTAAAGACCTTGTCAATTTTGCACCATTAGCTTTGTTATATACAATAAAAATTTCACGCTGCTACAGCCGGTTCCTGATGCTATGTGTGCTGAGTGTTCCTCAATCTCATGTTAAGAGTTCTTATAATAATAGATATGAAGATTTTCCCCAGTAAATTGTCACGGTGTCATAAATAAAGCGTAGTCAAGATGCCGGCGGAAGCAGTACCGCCATGCTTCCTTTCGATTACCACCGCGCAAATTTGATCAGTATTTCAAATTGGAATCGAATTGAATACCCGCTAACTGATTGCTTGAATGCTTTGATGCTGGATGCTGCTAATTACATTTTACTCTTATCCCTTTAAGTTATTTTTTAATGCTTTAAAAAAAACTAAATCAATCTAGGAACAATTATATAGCATGTCTATAGAATATAGAAGGTATATCTTATAACTTCTTCAGATATTGAAGAAATACCAATAATAATAATCAGTGTGAATACACACGCATGTGTTGTGACAGTTAACAAGTAAAAGTCAACAGCTTAAGAGCTAGTAACGTTTTCGAGAAAGCATTTCATTAAGGCCAGTGTTTAGATATGCTATTTCTCACACTCTCCCGGACATCATACGGGCTATCTGGCTGGCGGTAGTGGTTGCGTTCATCAGTGCGCACCGTACTTGGATACGTAAAATATCAATTTACTACGATAATTACATACATTTGTCAATGCGCCTAACAGGAAAATGAAGCAATTACTGGTTTAAACAATATAAAATATTGCTACTTGAAGTTCAGCCTTAACAAAAATTATATTTAAAATCAGCGTCTGGCACAATTTAAACAACAATGGAACTGTGGCAATAATAGATTCAAGTTGCAAAAAGTTTGTTCCAGTTAGTTAGTTGCAATTAACATAATAAAAACAAAAGGAACCTTCTTAAAGTTCTTTGAAAAATTGATATTTTACCTATCCAAGTACGATGCGCACTGATGAACGCAACCACTACCGCTAGCCAGACAGCCCGTATTATGTCCGGGAGAGTGGGAGAGATAGCATATCTAAAAACTGGCCTTACTGAAATGCATGTTTTCCCGACGTTGCTAGCTCTCGTACGACAACCTCTTTCTTACGTAGGGACTTATCTTGTTACTTAAATATTTGGATCTTACTTACTTTTTTAGAAAGAAATAACTATATATTCCGTTATCATTTACAGTCACAAGTCTAAAATATATAACAGTGCATCAAAGTACCTTATTTGGTTACAAATTCACACAATTTGAGTTGGAAAATAAGAAATGTGACAGATATTCAGTTAAAACCACATCGTAACATTAGTGCAACGCCCTCGGACCCCCAGCAAATGGATGGACCGTTTCCGTTCCAAAAATACGCCGACGCAAATAGCCGTACGAAGAGCGTTAGATAACTATGATTCATTGCGTCTCGTATTCGAATTTGGTACTTTTTGTAGATTGTAGAAAATTGTAAAATATTAATAGGGTTGAGTCGTATTTATTGCATTACATATTTCTTGTAAAATGTTATTGAAATACACTATTTTCGATACATATACCATTTCTATAGTTTTTAGATTTTTTGTGTGTTTAACTGAAAACGTAGTATGAGACAGATTTTGATGACATTTGTGGTAGTTATATATAATACATAGGTAGTTATTTAGGGCAAAATTTAGGACTTTTAAATGCCGGTTAATATCTTATCTCTGGGAAACGTATCATACTGACCGTCAAAAAGTACCCGAGTGGAGCGAGGAAGTCTCTAGTATTAATATTTTATAAGAGAAAGTGATATACAGTGGTAGGCCAGTGGGAACGTGCTCGCTTGGATAACCGGGTGATGCGGGTTCAAATCCGGATCTCGCACCTCTGATATTTTCATGTGCGAATCATTTCTACATGATAACCACTTGTCTTACGGTGAAGGAAAACATCGTAAGGAAACCTGCATGTCTGAAAGAACCTAGCGAGTTTTGGAAAGACATGTGAAGTCCGTCAACCCGCACTAGGCCAGCGGGGTGGACTAAGGCCTGATACGAGGGGGATATTGAAGGGAGGCCCGTGCCCAGCTGTGGGACGTCAAAAAAAGGGCTGAAAACAAGAGAAAGTAACTTTACACTTTACACTTTGAGAAATTTAGCAATTTTAAGTCTAATCTGAATAAGCATGTTCTTTCTGATGTATCTCTATTATAGATCAACTAGACTGTATTGATAACTTTAAAGATTTTTCTGTATATTTATATTTCTTTTTTTTTTTGCTGTTCAACTGTATAACGTAAGCATAGCAACCTAAGTTCTCATGTAAATGACTTTGTTGAAATGAGAATAAAGTTCTTTTACCGAAAAATAAGCAAGGATATAAATTGGATTCTGGAGACATTAATAGGCTACCTTTCTTTAACCTTACCATTTATCACGTGATTAAAACACAGACATCAACTACTTACAATATGAAACATTTCTTTCAGCATTTTAAAAAAATATCTATAAAATACTCCACATGAGAGTTGAACCCCGGGGAAAGTAAGCGAGGCTAAAAAATAATTTGATATAAATTGATGAAAAGATTTACAAGTGGTAGTGCCATGCTTGTTACCTTCGGGTAGCAGCCGAATGGGCCGGCACGCCCCGTATAGTACCACTCTCTCACAGGAGACCGTCGTGAAGTGGCAGCTATGCTGTCGCGTTTCGTCCGGTAAGTGAGAGTCCGGGAGGCCCACTCCCCATCCCTCTTCCCGTCCTTCTCACTCCTCCTTCCCTCCCTCCCTTTCCTGAAAGGCCGACAACGCATCTGCAAGCCCTGTGGTGTTGCAGATGTCCATGGGCGGAGGTGATCACTTACCATCAGGTGAGCCTCCTGCCCGTTTGCCCCCTTTGTCCCAAAAAAAAAAAAAAAAAATAAATTCTAAAGCTGAAAATAATACACAGTAATGAAATTATTATATTTCCTCCATTTGCGTTTGACATTGATTGACAGTGAACCCAATATCCTTAAATCATTAGACTCATTTATTGAAAAATCAGTCAATGTCACTTAGATTTCCTTTTTGCCTTTTTTTTTATTGCAAGACTTATGTTATATTTTATTATAAATTACAAGCTACTTACCTTCGCATCTCTCGCGATGGTCCCAAAAATATATAATACAGTAAATTTATACCAAAGCTTGACAAATTATAAACCAAAACCTTCCTCGAGAACCATTCCATCCATTGGTGAAAACAGCATGTAAATCGTTTAAGTAGTTTTTGAGTTTATCGCGAACAGACAGACAAACACGTCGGAGGACTTTGATATGTAATGGTGATAATTATAAAATAAGGTTTAAGAGATGATAATAAATAAGATATCAAAATTAATACTCAACAGCACGTGACATACACGTGGCACTTTTTATCTCCATCTTAAACAGATACATTCTTCCGTCTTCGATCTATTTATATAAACATCTATTTATATTAGTTTAATTTTAGATATCAACGATTTAAATCTTGGTTTTATTATTCAAACTCTGAAAGTAATTTCCTTTTCCATTTCCTTAGTCTTCGTAGAACTTTTAAGTTCTAAGATAAGTGAAATCGGTGAGTGAAAAATGAATTAAATTATAGAAATGATAATACCTATATTCCATTAATAATATTTTATCGTTAAATGAATCGTAAATTTGACACAGTGTTCGTTATCGAACTCCTCCGAGACGGCTTGAATGATTTTCATTATTTTTTTATATATTTATGTTTTTTTTTATTCCACTAGGTTATAAGGGTGGACCTCTCCAGATTTTTATTTTTTTTTATTTTTAGAAGTTTATATCTTTAATTTCTTGATTTGGCATCAAAAAATAACTTGTAACCCAAAATTTTCATTTTTTTACCACTGATTGTTATTTTTTAATATGGATTAGAACGCAGGCAGAGCCGCGGGAATTGCTAGTATACTTATAAAATTGTAACGGAGTAAAATCTGTACATTTAAATATTTTTGAAACTTTTTATTTAAATAGACATTATTATCGATACTGAGCCTAAATCTATAGTTTTAAGGTTTTTGTCTGTCTATATATATCTATGACCGCATTTTGACATCTTGACAATACCGCTGGATACATTTTGATGAAATTTGCTATGGTGATAAGTAGTTATCTCCGGGTCAACATAAAGGATACTTTTTATTGCGAGAAAGTAACTAATTTCTCAGAAATCTATACTAACCGTTGAAACGTAGGGTCGATCCTAATCGGAGCGGTGAGTCGCTATTAATTTTAATTTATATGGTTTAGCCATGTTATTCGCAAAATATATTACCCTTGATTTAGTGGGATGCTTTCCTTGCTATTGAGCGCGAAGCCAAGAAACTTACTATAAGATGTCTTCAGGTACTTCTCAAAGAATAGAGAAGAATGTAGACGGAACTCATTGGTTGAGTGGATTACGTTGGCAGGCCTGCTGTCAAGGCGTCGTGGTTGCGTAAGCAAAAGTAACGTAACGTAAAATGGGGAGGTTCTGATGGGTTTAAGTGGGTAGTAGTGGGTTCTCTAGCAGACAAGTCCCACATGACCACATGTATGTAGATATTTTTTTTCAGCCATTATTGACCCACTGCTGGGCAAAGGCCTCTCTCTTCTCCCTCCACTCTGTCCTACTTTTTGCGATTTGTTGTTGTTTTTGTTGATGTATGTAGATAATACATTTTCAAAATAAAAAAGGTCATGTATATACTAAATTTTATCCAAATTCGTCGAGCTAAGCGTGATATAGCAGCTGGATTTCAAAACA
The DNA here is from genome assembly GCA_951802675.2 of Boloria euphrosyne. NCBI lineage: Eukaryota > Metazoa > Arthropoda > Insecta > Lepidoptera > Nymphalidae > Boloria > Boloria euphrosyne. The sequence continues at coordinate 2,466,713 of OX637879.1, read as the reverse complement.
ATAAAATGTTCATACCTAATTAAAGTAAACATCGTTTAACGATCTCTTGAAAAGCATAGCGTTCCATGCAAATTGTTATTTTTTTCCTTCAACTTTTCACGTACAGGAAGCATTGTAGCGAAACTTCTCTGCAAGGATTTGAAGTTGTTGACAAGCGACGGTTCTGTTTTAAGCCGCGTAGCGATGGAAATCGCTACGTATCGATATGAAAAACATTTTTTAGTATATATTAGGTTTACAAAAAGCAATAATTCTTTATTTGTGATTGATTTCAGGCTAAGTAGCTATGCTTAATTCAACATTGTAGCTTTTATAAATTAATTTTCAGATATATTTTTTAAAAGAAGAAGAATCTAGGGCTGTCCCAAATACTGTCAAAAAATTTTTTTAATTGATTGTTTTTTTTAATTTGTGTTAATATTTAAAAAATAGTGAATTTACAAATATAAAAGGTGAAAAATGAAATTTCATAATATTAAATATAGCCAAGATGAAATACGTTTATACTATAAAATAACAATGCCGATTGCTATACGTAATTCATCCATAATCTTCCTTTCAATAATCCCTTTGTAACAAAGCAGTCGGACAGATGTGGATTGTTTCGTGTCGTTTATTTTTTTCTATCATTGCAGATTTTAGATTCCTTTACATAAGCCCAATTGAACATTATACCAATTTTCTCGCGTAAAAGTTGCCTAGGGGTAAGGGATTTTTTATTTAATTAGTTATAATTAAAGGACACAAAATATCTAATTTCTGACTAAACTTCGTTAAAATGTGCCTAGGTAACAAAGCCAAGCGGAGCAAGGTTGAGTCTAGTATTACTCATAAATCTATCTAACAAAACCTCCTTCTCTAAATTCGGTTAACGTAAAACAAAAGAAACTACTTAAACTATCCACCAAGTTCAGAAATACAAAATATGAAACACAAAAGGCAAAATATCTCGATCCCTTCAAGAATATTTCGAAGGCTTTGAATGAAAGAATTTTAATATTATATATCGCAGCGTCAAGTATAATTTCTTTGAATGTCGACCAACAATTTGTTGCGTAGCTCCTTTTTTAATATCATCCATTTTGTATATTTCTTTCGCAACGTTGTACGGAATATTAAATATTCTTAGGCCATTTTGTGATTTATTACAGTTTGGTTAATAGTTTTTTATATATTTTCTATTTAAATCTTACATACGCATATTTCTTGTAGATAAAGATAGCATAATGTATATTCTTTAGGATCTTCTTTTATGGTATGACGTATTTAAAAAATCAGTTACAAAGTGAAGGTGTCGCATAATAAACAAAATTCTAAAAAAGTCATAGTTTTAGTCTTTTTTTTAATTCTTATTAAAATGTTAATTATTGTCGTGTTAACTTCTACTGAATGCATAATGAATAGGATAGTGACCATTTATATTCTATTATTGATTAACTTTATTGGGAGTTTTATTGACTATCTAATGGCAGCACTGGAAACTTTTAAAGTGTGATAGATAATTTATGAGGGCGCTGTAAAATGGGTCGAATAAAGTTTTTATAAGTTCTGTTTAATCGTTGAGTGAAACATTCATTACCATGGACAGTGTAGATATTATAATATAATTGCTGTAACATAACTGCTGAAAGTATTGCTAAAAATATTTGCTGTGGAAATAATTAAAATAAGAATGAACGAATACGTAATATTATAATCTAACGTGTAATTGTAAGACCATCCTGTCGCAGCGTTAACAATCGAAACATAGTCTGAATCTATTGTTTTTAATTTTGTCTGTCTGTATAAGTCTGTAACCGCTTCACGAAAAACCATTAGACAAATTTTGATGAAATTTCTATCTGGACATATAGATATAATAGTTTTAATACTGGAAAATATCTAATTTCTGAGAAATTTAAACGACAAAATACGAATTTAAATATAAATTTCAACAATCTGGTATTTGCAATTGAGTACAGTGATTTTTCCACTCGAATGAAAGTTGATTTTTAATGTTATTTGTTCAAGAGAATTATGCGAAGGAAGCATCGGGCGTGATGGAAAGACTGTCAGCGGCATTACCGAACCGAATCAATTTCAACGCCCCTACCATGTTTAAGTATAGAATGAAATAAATCGCTTGAAATTGTCGAATTTTTCTCACACCTTCTTCAGATAAGCGCAATTTATCTGAGGTTTTTTCCCGATTTTAAGAAGGAGGTACGAAATTCGTGTGTATTTTTGTTTTTCAATTACTCGATACCTACGCTAACTGTATGTTGTATAATAATTTGTGTAAATAGACGACAGACTAGTATCAATCGACCCAGTAGTCAAAATTTTTTTGTTATAATACTTTCTCATATTTACGTGAATATTTGACATTTTTAATGAATCTTTTCGGACTTTTTTGCAGATTTATTTTGATTTTTGGTTTCCGACGTTTAGAATGCTTTAAAATAACAATTGATATGCTAAGCTTTTAGAGGTCTCAAAGATCTTAGTTATCAGCCTTATAGACAGCCTTCCTACTCTATCTTAGATTTTAAAACACATTTTTTTGTTGCCTTGAGATATTTAAATGGGTAGACAAACTAAGACGAAATTCATTGACTTTCTCTTTTTATATTGAGATAGCCATAAAAGTCCAGCAGTAACAAATCCGGGTCTGCCTCGTCTGATATTTTCATGTGCGAATCATTTCTATTACGATTACCACTTGTCTTACGGTGAAGGAAAACATCGTGAGGAAACCTGCATATCTGAGAAAACCTAGCAAGTTTTCGTAAGACATGTGAATTCCGCCAACACGCACTAAGCCAGCGCGGTGGACTATGGCCTGATCCCCCTCGTACTGAGGGAGGCCTATGCCCAGCAGTGGGACGTTAAAAGGGCTGAGGAGGAAGCCCATAAAAAATTTATGTACTAAGGATAAAGTAATCAATTTAGATGCCGATCCTAAGAATAATATGTAATTAGTTATATGTTAGTATATCGAGAAAATATGGTAAGGTGCTGTCGGAAGATGGGTATTATCGGCAAATAATTTCCTATTACGAGCACAGACTAAGCCGTCGCTTCAATTTTACAAAACAAACACATCATATTGTAACTTCAAGCGCATCCTCAGATGCAAGATATTGTGTAACAATCTGAAATAGTATGAAAAGAAAAAATAAAATGATAAATAAAAAAAATATAAAAATAAAAAATGATTTTAGCCAAGGGATGTTAAAACTACCATCATGATAACAATTATAAAAAATCTATTCTTTGAACATTAATCATTTTGTCTTCATTATTATCCTCGCCTTAACATTTTTTTCTAACCCAATATTTTACAGCACGACGGAAAGACGATCCTGTCTAGAAATTTTAGCATAATCATCTGACGAAATAGTTCCGTAAGAGGAAATTTAAGATTTATAACTATAGTGGTATGGGAAAGCAACATGCAAAGCTAATAAATGATGATAATTTTAAAATGTTTCTTAACTCACACCCTGTTTATTTCTTCTACATATTATATAATACGTCTCTCACTAATGTAATTTAAGCATTTACCATGCAACAGGGGGACGGAATCACTTATATTTTTTAAAATTTAGAACAGCATATGTTACTTACATTTTTTACTATATTCTACAAGACCAATAGACCAGAATGTAAAACAAAAACAACATACTGCAAAAAAAAGAAAATCATATAAAAACCAAAACTAAATACAATAATAAAATACAGACAAATTAACGAGTTAGTTGTATCAAATAGGTGAAAAATATAAAAAATAAATAAATTGACAGTAACGTTACGTTCTAAATACATTTATGACCTACATACGCTCGAGGCAAATTTATTTTTCGCGTATACCAATTTACTCCCATTAAGAGCAAATTAGGTGTCTTCCAATTTATAAAACGTAATTAACCTTTTGACGTCTGTCTTTTATATTTGTTTCATTAAAACGGTAGAATTCAATTTAAACAACAATTATAATGTACTTTTCTTCTGCTATAAATGAGAAAGCTTAGATGTTTGAATGGATCTTTATTACTTCATCACTCCAAAAGGGCCAAACGGATGTGAGTGAAATTCGGCATAGCGCTAGATATAGTCTAGAATAGCAATTTTAGTATTTTTATCTCTTATCTTTATCTATAAGTATAATTAAAGAAACAGTATTTGTCATTATTTTAACTAATTAGACTGAAAAATAAAGAAGTACGAATAAAGGAACCGTTAACGTAATATTTTTAACGCTAATTATTAGATAAAAGGGACTAACTGCATTTTTTTTACTATAAAGGTAATTTGGTATTAAAATCACTTCAATCACTTAATGTAATTATTAAAATTTCAAATTCTCTAGGATAATCAAAATCGATTCTCTACCAAAAAGTTGCGTAAGCTTTAAACAATTTTGTATTTAGTATTATAAATTCGCTAAAAAATTAATAAAATTTATAGTAGAGCTAATTCATTTCCTGCTTCATCACGGGCTGCAATGCATTCTTGCCACCATTCCGTACGGTCCTGACTCATTTATTAAAATTCCTCCGACACTTATTTTTCCACATAAAATTCTCTTTTTTTCAATTTAAATGTATTCGCAGACATTTTGTAAATTATTTATTAAAACTCTTTTAAACAGAACAAATAATTAATTAAGAAAAAATCATTCTTCATCGCTTTAAAATAATATAACTATGTAAAATTATTAAAAAACTGGTATTTATACGCAGAGAGTACCTAAAAGTAGAATATTTGTTTTAAATAAAATCATCTCTTAGGATTCTTTACGGTTTTATTTTGTGAAGAAATCCGCGAAGAAATATTCTGAAAATATCGATGACATTTGAAAGGTCAAATATTCGTGTAAATCTAAGTAAATTATTGGCGTATTTGTATTAATTCAGGTCATAGTCTAACAAATTTCTTTCTAATTTATTGAACCATTAGCGATTCGCCCTCACTCCGCTCAGGCTCGTCTCTAGATTTGGCGCAAGCGAAGCTACGGGTTCCGCTAGTAAATTAATACTAAAACTAGGCAAATTATATACTAAAACCTTTCCCGAGAATCACTCTAACCATTGGTGAAAACAGCGTGGAAATCGGTGCAGCGGTTTTTAGCTTATCGCGAACAGACAGACAGACAGACGCAGCGGAGGACTTTGTTTTATAATATTATGTAGTGATTCTGGTAAGAAGTAATAGCAATCATACAGACTTTTAAAATTATTGTTGAATAGCAGTCTGACTATATAATCATCGACTATTATTATAATTGTGAAATTTCATACTTTGGGCAATTCTTTTTTTAATTATTAACAAAATTCACCTTTTCTGTAAAGGGAATATAAATTATTTTTAACAAAAAAACAAAAACCGACTTCCAAACTTAATAAATCTAAACTAAAAAGTAGAAAATAATACTTTTAAGGACTTTGTTAATTTTGGAGTCGGTGCCAGCCAGATTATGTTTACAAATTGAAAGATTAATCAAATATGTATCTATTTAGGGTTATTTTGCTTTGGCTGGCACCGACTTCAAAATTAACAAAGTCCTTAAAAGTATTATTTTCTACTTTTTAGTTTAGATTTATTAAGTTTGGAAGTCGGTTTTTGTTTTTTTGTTAAAAATAATTTATTTTTAAATTTTTTGCGGAAAGTAGATACGTATTGTGTTAATGACTATAAAAATTTATCTTCTATTATGAGGTAAACCTAATAGCCTGAAAGTATACAACTATCCGTTCATAATTGCGTATTATATTGAAAGAATTTTCTTTAAACTGCTAACCGTTGAGGAGTTGTACCTTCCATCATCAGTTACGGTACGTAACTTATATATCCATATAGCCTATAAAAGATTCGGCCGAGCATCGTTAATTTGCTCCTAAGAATTGAAGAGTTCCGATACTTTGTCATAGATCCCATCATCAGAACCTTACCAAACTCTCATCAAACTACCCTTGAAGTATACCCTTTCCATTAAAAAAAGAATCATCGAAATCGGTTGGCGTGATATTGAGTTATTCATCCATTTGTCGCGCAAATACCTAATGCAAATTTAAGACTTTTATGGTTTTCTCATGGATGCCATTATCAGAACTGGAAAATATTAAAATGGGACCACATGGGAAGCACTACCTTTCAAATAAAAAAAAAATCATCAAAATCGGTTCACCCAGCTCAAAGTTATGAGCTAACAAACATAAAAAAAAAAAAAAAAAAAAAAAAAAAAAAAAAAATACAGACGAATTGATAACCTCCTCCTTTTGGAAGTCGGTTGAAAATGTAAACTTATACAAAATTTTGACGAAAATCGCTTAAAAGTACGGACAAAATTGATTTATAAGATCATTACCCGCTTCGAAGCGCGGTGAGCCAATTCTATTAAAGCTCGATATTTAACTGCAGATATTCCCTTTAACTTTTTTTTCTATTTAACTTTTTTTATACTTTTTAAAAGAGTGCAGTACAGTCGACTGTTACAAACCATGTCGTTATTCACATTACTATGCAAATTGAGACTTAAAATTACTTCATAACAATCTTCGATTGGAAGTTGATAAGCAGGGGTATGCGAATATGGTTCGAATCGAATCGAATATTAATATTCGATTCGGAACGAATAATTCGTAAGTTTGAATTATTCGCACACCCCTATTAATAAGATAAAACGCGAGGGAAAGTCGCTTTGAGAAGATAAAAATTGTGCAGTCAATTATGGTGTATTTAAAAGTAAAAAATCTAGTATATAAAGTAGGTAATATAACATTTTGTATTTTCATTTTCTACTTAAGATCTAATTAAAGCTGTAAGTTCAAGTTATTATTTAAAACAAAATATAATGTGTTTAAGCAGTTTTGCTTCATTAAAGCATATTTGGAATTTTCATCATTAGAGCTAAATTTCTAAGCCATCACTGTGTAAACTTCAAACATTCTTTGAGGACAAACTGTTAAGTGTGACAGAGTGCCGAAATCTTTCGCAAAATCCTATAGTTGTGAGAACCGAAGCATCCCGAGTATTTGCATACCGATGCGAAATTTAAAGCAATAAACGCCCAAGCTCGGGTTAAATGTAGGGTCTTGATGTAAGGGCGCAAAATTCTGACAGAAATTATGCCGAAATAATAGTATGAGCTTACATTATTTTATTTAACGAATAATTAATTTCACGACACGTTTGGCTCAGTTGGTAGTGACTCTACTTTCTTCGCCAGCGGTCGCGGGTTCGAGTCCCGCTGGGGGCATTCATTTGTTGAGCACGAATGTTTGTACTCCAGTCATGGGTGTTCATATTTATAATATGTATATTGTATGTATTTAAAATTTATATGTGTAGTATGTCAACTAACTGGTATCCGTAACACAAGCAAGCTTAAAAAAAACGTAACTTTAACGTAGCTTACCTCGGAACTGGATGGCGCTGTTGCAATGATGTCCCAACATATTTATTTATTAATTAATTACTGTGCTTGATATAACGAATTTACACTAATATTGTTCATACGAATGTACTGATTAATGACATATGGAGCCTTTTTTTCTATAGTTTAAGATTGGTCGGTTATTACTTTGATAGAACATACAGGCGAATCGTTTTAATTTAACTATACATTTCACAGTATAACTCTAATAGATATTCCTATAATATCAAAATACTTTTAAACCTTAATACGGTTAATTTATTAAATATAAATCCAAATTGCAAGTTAAGAAATTTATAGCATCCTTCAGCACGAAAACATTTTAAAAATCTTGATTTATCCCGCACCGCTAAAAGCTCGAGAATGAAGCGAAAAAGATGGAGATAGACTGAGCTTTTAAGATTAACTACTAGAGCAAAGTAAGACTTAAATTTTTTCGCTTCCCTCACGATTTACAACCGGCATGTTTAAAAATATGCTCATTTAAATAGAGATTATGTGGCGGGAGATATAAACGCTAGTGAAATTATTCCTACGTAAATAAGCTTTTCCGTTATAGTGCTTTCAAAGAATTCACTTACCGTAAGTTTTATAGAAACTCTAACAATTCCTAAGCTAAAGCATTTGCGATTTAATTTATTGTACACTATGTTTTAACGTCGGATATGATTGAAAAATATATTAAGAATGGTACTCCACTACTATAAAGGTAAATAATATATCGGTTTTCGATTGCCAAAAAATGTCATCTAGTGAAACACGAAATAACAACTGAATTGAGTTCAAATTCAAATTCAAATTCAAGTAAATCCTAATGTTATAGTTTGAACAAAAAGTAATATTAAATTAGCTTCAAAGTTACACTTTAGCATGTATTCTTAATAATCGATCTAAAAGCAACTAAATCGGCATTCAAAGTAAGTACACAGAATCTTCTAACACATAAACACAAAGGTAAAAGCCCCGATGAATAATACAGAAGCACTTAACACCTTCGAGAAAACGTGTCGCGAAAATTTTAATGAAATGCCAGTTTCTTGAGATCTGAATAAATTTATAAGAATAAGGTTCGGTAATATCGTAGAGTACCTTATTTTTCAAATAGAATTTTTTCAGATTTTTAAGTAAGATGGTAGGGTTTTAGCCTTTTAGTGATAGAAATTTTAAAAATATTTAACTATTTCCAGTTTTTCTTTTCTTAAATTATACAATAAAAACATTTATGAAAAAAAATATAACAGCCTAAGATCTATAGATCTTTTAGCAGAGGCTTTTTGACTTTTGGTTTCTTTAAGTTCGACTTTCGCTCATGACAGTTTGATTAAAAGAAAACTATTATGAACATTGGTATACTATGAATGTTTGTATTATTCAAGTTAGAATAAAACTACAGCAATATCATTTATATATCAGAAAGCACCGCCTAAGCTTTATATTTTCATACAAGTTATTGTAATACATATTTATTATGAGAATTATACTGAAAAATATGGTGTCGTCGTAAACATTATTATATTACTAGCGATTACCGCGGCTCCGTCCGCGTTTTAATCACTTTTAAAAAATAGGGATTGGTGGTAGAAAGATGAAAATGTATAGTTATAAAAATTTAATCTAAAAGTAAAAATAAAATATTTGCAGAGGGCCGCCTTTATTACCTAAGGGAATAAAAATAGCCTACGATCTATTCTCAGACCTACTAAATACACTAAAAATTCCATACAAATCATATAAAATTATTAAATTCATATGAGTCGATCAAACCGTTTCGGAGGACTTCAATAACAAGCACTGTGACCTGAGATTTTTATATATTAGAGAAGATTAATCCCTACTTACACTAAAAATAGATGGATTGAAGAGCCTCAGTACAAATGATAATAGGTTTATTGAGAATCTGAATAAATCCCGCTTTACGTTCAACCTATTTTTTATAATAAGCATTTTATAGATTTTTAATTTAGAATTTCTATTAGATTTTAATTACCTTAATCCTAGATCTATAAGAAAGAAATAGTTTGACTGATAGATCTAGGCTTAGTATGATTTAAGCTTTAATTATTTTCGTATCATAAATTAACATGAATCAGACGTACCGACTGAACCAAACTAGCGAGAACTTATAAAAAACAATTATTAGAGGTTTCTGTTCGTAATCATGTATACGACGAAGATGAGGCTTTCAAATCTTTTTGAAATTATTTGAGTTCTCTCAGACACGCAGGTTTCCTCATGACATTTTTATTCACCTGATGTAAGTAAGAATGATAAAGAAAAAAACTGCCACAATCCTATGCTACTTATAAATAAAATAGAACCTGTAGGAGTTGAAGAACCTGCTGACCTTATCTATTTGAGTCATGCTAATATTAAAGAACAGTTTAAAAAATATATATTTTTTTTGTTTCACAGGGTAATTTTTAGAATAAGTATAAATATTTTAATGTAAATTTCAATAATTAATAGAAAATTTGAAAAGAACATATCTGTTGCGTAATTAAGTAAAAAATACATACCTATCTAAACGAAATTTTACTAGGTGTTTCGTAATTAATTTTTTTTCATGATATACCAAAATGAGTGAGACCTAAACAGTTAGCATTTAAAAGTACTTTCAAAAATAATTTTCTCGAAATAGTAAATTATAATTTCTATGTTAAAACTTTCTAATCCTTGTACTTATTTTATAATCCATTGAAAACTTTAACTCATACTTCCAAGTTCACACTTCGGCTTTGTAGGGTGTTTGCTGTACACAAAAATACAAAGAACAAATAACTCTAGAAGTTACACTTTAAAGTAATAAGTCCCCCTAAATATCAAGAATCGCTAATTAATGTTAATTACTCTTTTTATATCTCAAGGTTTCTTCATTTCAGAAAAAAAGCTGTTTCTTAAGACGATTTAAAATTTATAACTTTTATCTTATTACTATTTTGCTTTTACAAAATCAAACCCGCATTTTACCTTTTATAAAGTTTAAAAAACTCCTATATGTCAGAAATTATTACAAGAAATTAGTATTTTGATTACGTTGAATAACTCTTATTAAGACTTTGCTATCTCTCTCTCTTTATCTTACCTCCCCCCCCTCCCCCTTTCTCTCTCTCACCCACGAATAGATTATTTTCAAATTCTTCATGCATATAGAATAATTGTAAGTCGTAGGAAATTAGTCACTTCTAAATAATTTAGATCTACAGATTAACGCAGTAAAATTTATCGTCAAAACTTGGTGTTATTTATGTTCGACAATAAGTCAGGGCGTTGCCCCAAAAGTTTTCGAAGCGTACTTCATTATTTGGTTTGCTTGTATTTAATTTATTAGGAATTTTGAACTCAATTAATACCTGAAAGGCTTATTTTTATTCCTGGTCCATGGTAAATACATACTTAGCTTAATATAATAATGAGTGTATAAGAGAAATATTATGGACCTACTAGTAGATATTGACGTATAATTTAATTCATTCAATTACTAGAAAACATAGTGCTTTAACCACTACTAGAAGGGATTTCGATTTCACAAACATTTTTTTTAGGTTTTTATACATGTAAATAGTCTTTAATAATTAGTCTAGATTAGATTCATAACTTTCCATCCTCACCTTTTTAACTCCGACACAAAAAAGCAGAGTTATTTTAACCGTGTACTTTATTATATGCATCGGTCTTTAATTAACCTATCTTCAATATTATATTATTTCATTAAATGAATTTCATTAAATGAATCAAGAAATATCTATGTATGCAGCTTGTTATATTCTGTCTAATATTCTCAAAATGACAAGCTCGAGGCCATGGGCGTAATTACTGTCCGGACGCTTTGTCGTTGCCCGCGTCCGTACGCCATTCTCACTTTGATCATTGCAGCGGGAAACAATCAGACCTATACAAATTATTGAATTTCCATAAAAAAATAGCGCAAAGGTGTATAAATTGATGGGATTTGTGATATTTTTGTATATATGTGACAAAAACTTATTTGAAGCTTCGGTTATACCTACATAAGTAAATGTAAGGTTTTTTTACAAAGTAGAAGGTAGTTCTTGCTTTTGGCATCTGTTTTATTAAAGCATATTTTGGAGTTTTGCCGTTAAATATTGGAACATATAACATCACATAAGATTTTCACTGGATATTCTTAACATAATGAGTAACATACATGTCTATCGGACTTATTCGTATATATTATAATCCTAATGCTACATAATATACTGTATTAAAATGACTACTGTACATAAATTTTTAATTAACTTTAAATTCTTGTACTCAATCCGCCTTTAAACTGAGAGCGATGATGGTACGCGTCCTTTGTATTCTCTCTTACCCGCACATTCCAATCGCTTTGTCCAGGCACATCAAACAACATTTCCCGCTATCTATCTATATAAAAATGAGTTGCTGTTCGTTAGTCTCGCTAAAACTCGAGAACGGCTGGACCGATTTGGCTAATTTTGGTCTTGAATTATTTGTGGAAGTCCAGAGAAGGTTTAAAAGGTGAATGAATATGAAAAAAAAAATTAGCTATTTTATTTATCGATTGAGGCAGTACGAAGTCTGCCGGGTCAGCTAGTCTATAAAGTATAATTTAAGGTCTTTGTCCATATAAAGATATAAAAGCGAAATGTCCCTCATCCACTCATGACGAAATATTGAAAACCGCTTGACTTATTAAGATGAAATTTGGCAGGTAGGTAGTTTATAGTTAGTAGAAATCCGCTAGGAACGGATTTTACGACAGGGTCGGATTAATGGTGTGTGTGGTGTTAAACAGGTGTTATATGTAAGTTTTTTTTAAATCCTTCATTTTTTGTGCTATAAATTTAAATTTGGCATCTGGGGACGAATCTGAGCTAAGCCAGGATGAGTCGCTAGTTAATTATTTTAATAGTACTTAAAAACTAATTACAATTTACAATGCCACTACTGCACCTTTGACAATACTTTCATGGATATAATGTACGTGAGAAGTTTTTTAATCTTCGTCTCTCTAGATATCGCTTATGTTAATATTCTTTAAAATATCCAGTTCAAAATTTTCAAGTTAGAATTTTATACAGTTAGTCTACTTCTTATACAGAATTAAATTTTACTAAGATAGTTTTCTTGGTTATCAACAGATATTGCATCTTGCCCGTTCAAATAATCCATTGTGATGGTCGCTGTTGAACAAAGATGCCAACTTTATTGGCTAAGTGCTACTTGTACAATAAAAGCTTTTCAGATTATAAACTATTTTTTGCATGCGATTATGTTCTTGTTGATTTCTAAACATGAGGAGAAAAAAAATGTAGATATACTCATACTTTTAACTGCGTACGATGTCGTTCTTAATTTTGAATTGATTATCGTAATGTTTTCTAAATACTTACTCATGGGTGGTTTCTAGTCCTTTGTCAAGGTGCAAAATTAAGGCATCATGCTTTGAATTTATTAAAAACGTTAAAAACTCTCGTAAATATATGTATGTATTATATCAGGCATTGCTACTAAACAATATATAAGACATACATACATATATACATAGGTACATACATACATACTCGTACATACATTAAAACTATATTTTTTTCCATTTTCTAACCTTTTCTATAGTGTAAGCTTTAATTGTCTGTAACTAAAGCCAATTTTCATTTCAAAAATATTTTCTCTTCAAAATATACATACAATATACAAAAACTCTCATTCATTGTTAATAGTTGATTCAGTAGGGATACTATTTCAAAAGTTTTATAAAATGTACAAACAAAACAACGGCATAATACAAAAAAACATTAACAATTAAATACAATATTTCAAAACCTAGAAATTCAATTTAAAGATCCAATTTTATAGAAATCTAAATTTAATACATATTTACAATACGATGTATAAAATAACTGAAAATGTAAATTAAATAACAGAAAATGTATAAAATATGTACATAATATAGGAATATCAATGTCACAACTGCCAGTGCCATACAAAATGTCGAAGTGAATAAATCCGTAGCACGGAGTTTGGGAACTAATACCGACCACAATTTAAACTGCAACTCTCAACGAATACCCCTGGTAATTGTCGCTTGCATACGCTCTAAATTTTTTATATTTTGACTACACTTTGAACAGTGGATTGACTGTCGAAAATATATAAATATTTAGGCTTATAAAAGATTTTATTGGAGGAATTTTTGAATAATAGTGCGTAATTGACATATGACTTGTTTTTCCATCGGTCAAGTGTTTTGAGCCCTAGGTTCATAGATATGCATGATGGACGCACTAGATAGATTTTAATGAAATTTAATAATAATAATGTCCTCCCGACCGACTACTACCACGCCGGCCAATCTGATTGAGACTAGCCAAGGGCGCGGGAGATGTTATAGTGCACAAATGTACGCGCAGACACAAGTGCACTCTCTGTTCCTAATCACTCTCATGTTCCAGTGGGACGACTGCTCGACACGACCAGTGAGAGCTAAGGCGCAGGAACGACGGTTTTACGTATTCTCCGAGGCACGGGGGTGATACACTGCCAACTTCCCAACCCCGAGCTGTTACTGAGGCTTATGAAACAGAATTACTAAATAATGAAACTTAGCCCGACCCCGGACTTGAACCTAGGGCCTCCTGGTGTGCGACATGCTAGCCACTAGACAACCGAGGCAGTGAATGTTAATATGATGCTGATTATTCGGGTTATGAGCTATCCGGGTTAAAAATGGGATACTTTTTATTACGAATAAATGTTTCATTTTAGAGACGAACTCAACCGGAATGGGGGTGAGTCGCTAGTTATAAATGAAATTGATAAGTAGTGAGAGAGTTTGTACATTCATCGGTCAAGTGCTACGCGCATTTGACTTCATAGTTCACTCTTTACAAAGTATGCTTCTTATTTTCATAATTAACACGTATGCAAATACGAAATTAATTTCAACATTTTCAGTATTCGTCGTAATTCGAGGATTACTGCTAAAATAATAACCGCGTATTTTATTTATAATTACGCAGATCCCTTGTTTAAAATAGTTTAAATAAAAGCATACCTCATTAATATTACTTTGCTAATTATTATAATTGTTATTGAGCCGAGAGAAATTGAAACACAATATTAAATTGTCGATTCAATTCTGTAAGGTCTACTCAATTTTTTAAGAAAATTTGTATTGGTTACTCATTTTATTAAGTAATGAAAACTAGGATGGGGTTCAAGGATAGCTTATATCCTATCCCAGGATCGATATCATTGGCAAATTTTATCAAAATCTGTTCAGTGTCTTAAATGTGAAAAAGTTTCAGACAGAGTTACTTTTCCCTTTTTAATATTTGTATGAATATATATTACAATCCAGTTTTTAAACTAGGCTTAAATAACAACTCTCATAAGCGATACAAAACAGAACTATTCAGAAAGTTGTATACATTGTTTAATCTCACAATCGCGGTAATTAGCCAACTTAGTAATTACTGCAGCTCAAATAGCGGTCAGTTACAGTTGAGATGGCTTTTATAAGTTTTGTTGTTGTTATAATCTGTTAGTAAAGTTAATGTAGGGGAATTACCTATAATATTTTGTGCATTTTTGCTCTATCTTATATACATACTATCTCTCTCTTAGTCTTCAGCCCTTTTATCGTCCCACTGCTGGGCACGGGCCTCCCTCAGTACGAGGGGGACCAGGCCATAGTCCACCGCGCTGGCCTAGTGCGTTTTGGCGGACTTCACATATCTTCCGAAAACTTGCTAAGTTTTCTCAGACATAAAGGTTTCCTCACGATGTTTTCCTTCACCGTAAGACAAGTGGTAGTCATGATAGAAATGATTCGCACATGAAAATATCAGAGACGCGAGACCCGGATGTGAACCCGCATCACTCGGTTATCCAAGCGAGCGCGTTACCGCTGGGCTACCTCTGCCTATACATAATATGATGATATTATATTAACACTGGTCTGTCTGGTGGTCAATCTCACTGAGACAAGCCAGATGTAGATGATATTAATAAGCACAAATGTACATAAGTGCGATTTCTAACCCTGTTCGTTCTATTCTATACAAAGTCGTCGGGCAAACTAATTGCTCTACGAGACAATGGGTAAAACACATCCAACTTTCCTACTCCGGGAATTACTTAATATAAAAAATGTGTGCGTGTACTAGTGTACACATGTAAGAAGTGAAACTTCTTTATAACCTTATTTTTCGAAAAATGATCTTTTTGTAAATGCCTGAAATAAAAGTATTTATTTTATTTATTTTTAATTTTATTTATTTTTTATTTTATTTATTTGCACTAATACATTTCGAGGTAATATATTTGGCTGTATGGGTGCGTACCTTCGGCTGAAAGATGGCGCGTACGGAAAAATGTGACGCGTAACCGAAAAATGTGACCGTAAATTTTTTTCCAACGCCGATAAAGAAGTTTCACTTCAAAAACTAAATACGCATTAATTGAACTGACTCAGGACTCGAACTCCGATCCTTACTTATCCAGTCAGTTGTGCTCTAGGGTATAGTCATCATCTTATCTTTACCTGTAAAGGACGGAACAGTTTGTACATTTCCCCATTCGTATCTATCATTCGTGTATTATGACACCTTTGAGTACGTTTAGTAGTTTCCGCTTCCGCTCCCAGCATCTGTCCAGTGAAACGTCAGTGTGAAGTAACAAACATGCGCGAACAATATTACGTACGATTGTGTATTCAGTGTTAAATATTGTATTATATTTATATCGAGTGACTTACCCTTGCTCCTCTCGGGTTTCCCTAACCTAAGATAGTATACATTTTTGAAAAATGAGTAATCTCTCACTATAAAAAGTTTTCGAAATGTTGACCCGGGTTACCAGCTATCATCATTAGAATAAATGTTGGGCCATCATTACAACAGCGCCATCTAGTTTCGCAGTAAGCTACGTAACGTGCTTGTGTTGCGGATACCAGATAGTTGATATACTACACATATAAATTTTAAATACATACATATTATAAATATAAACACCCATGACTGGAGTACAAACATTCGTGATAAGCAAATGAATGCCCCCAGCGGGACTCGAACCCGCGACCGCTGGCGCAGAAAGTAGGGTCACTACCAACTGAGCCAAACGAGTCGTCAAACATAACGTTAAGTATTAAAATGCTAATATAAGTAGGTATAATTTTACAATAGAATAATATGTACATATTTCATAAGCATGTTAAGTTATCATACATAAAAAGAAAAAAAAACGTATTATAATAAAGTATAAGTATATATTGCTAGATTGTATCGCTAGTTTTAAGTATCAAAAAATTGTAAAACGCCAAACCGTTAATAATAAAAAAAATAAAAAAAAGGCTCGGGCGCTTAATGCCTGTGGAATATTACATTTAATAAAAAAAAAGTTATCATCATACCGAATTTCATCAAAATCTGTCTCTGATGCGATCACAGGAAAACGGACAAACATTCTGATAATTATAAATTCGGCCTCGGTATCCATAATCACGGTTATTTCAATCAGATTTTCCAAAAAATAATTAATGTACAGATTCAACTGAGAATTTTATTTAGACTACTTTTCGGACTTCATTCATTCTGAATCCGCAGACTTCCGACTCTTTTACCGTACAATCGGGGTAATTATGCAACTTTGTGAATTAACTGGAAGCAATTTAAACAGCGGTCACTAGCAGAATTGTTAGAGTTTAAAATGTCATAGCTATGACTTATACGAGTTGTAGTATTCCGTGAGGCGAACTGTTGTTTTAACACTTTGTATTCTGCCAATTTACGCTTTCATTACTATGTTGGTGTACGGTCATGATAAGATGCTTTATCTGGAAAAGTGATAAAACTGGCCAAAAGTCAAACTATGAACATCACTTTTACTTACTCTGCCAGCGGTCGAGAGTTCGAGTCCCGATTGGGGCATTCATTTGTGTGATGAGCATGTTTTTATTTCAGTCGCGGGTGTTTTTTTTTTATAAAGGGACATTATTACAACAGCGCCATCTAGTTCCGTGATAAGCTACGTTACGTGCTTGTGTTACGGATACCAGATAGTTGATATACTACACATATACATTTTAAATACATACATATTATAAATATTGACACCCATGACTGGAGTACAAACATTCGTGCTCAACAAATGAATGCCCCCAGCGGGACTCGAACCCGCGACCGCTGGCGCAGAAAGTAGGGTCACTACCAACTGAGCCAAACGTGTCGTCAATGGGTGTTTATATTTATACTACAACTTTTGTAGGAACTCATAAAAATTATTAGCAGACTAACTGTTTTTAAATGGAATTTAATACATTTTTCCTCGATTTTTCAATGAACTGACAACTTTATATAAAATTTACACAAAGATAGTATTTCAAATTTATTAAATATCAATTATCCTCTTTGTTCCATTGAGTTATATGCTTTGTTCGGTCAACAACAATGTTGTTGTCATAACATGATACGCCAAACGCCCTTAATTTTATAAAGCTTTTTTAAATTTCCTAACTTTTTTCGATATAGTATGTTATCTTTAAGAGATAGACATATGCCATCGCGGACTTTTCTGTAGGCCTATATAAGATACATAATTCCACCATACATCATGTTGTTCTATCCAAAAGGGTTTAGGTAGCGTTTTCGTTGAAAGCTCCTAGACGGCTTCTTTTTTTCCGACACCTCCAACAGATATCATTATATTTTAGCCAATGTATATAAAAACTTGACAAATTATATACTGAGCCCTTCCTGGAAAACCATTCTATTCATTGGTGAAAACTGCATGAAAATCGGTGCAGTAGTTTTTGAGTTTATCGCGAACAGACTGACAGACGCGGCGGAGGAGTTTGTTTTATAATATGTACTTACATAGATTATGATTTTTGACAGTTCATCATTGACTTTTCGGAATGAAAAATACCCTATAACACTCGGCGGTAAATGTCTATATAACATGAAAGAATTTTAAATATTAAATACCTACTACAAAATTAACCTCTTTATAATATTAGTGTAATAAACTGGAAGATCTAACAAATCTAATTGCTAAGCTTCATTAAATCGATTGTTTTAATATCGTTAGTTCGTGTAATATTTTTAAGCATGATTAATAAAATATTATAAATTGCTGAAGTTAATTTTGATACCTCTTTTTCTCTATTTTGAACCACTCTGGATATTGATTCATTAAACGAGGTCAGTTGGATTACTCATAATCTTATATTATTAATGTTTTAAAGTAGGTATATGTCACCTAGTTAAATCAGGCTTACCAAAGCTAGCCAAATAATATTTAAAAAATATATATAATTCGCAGGACAACTTCTCGGATTCGTAGTTAATCTATTATCCGGTCCAACTTTGATATACGTTATCTGTTTACCTAAATCGACTAAGTACTCGTATCTCACTTTGTAAGTATCAACGTAACCATACAGGTGCAAAGGTTATTCCACTTCAGCCTTTCCTTTGAATTACAAAGTTTCGAATATATTTTGAAGTTATAGCGAATTAAATTCAACTTGATCTAATACAAGAGGTTACTTACGTTAAGTGTCTTTTTAAGTTGTACCAATTTGACTCGTTAACTGTTCTGTCAACTTCTACTTAAAAAATTATCTGAGTATATAAGAGATAACCCTACCTTATCACATAAAGCACGGCTTAATCAAAGTTAAGATTTTTTTTAATAAATAAATAAATGTGACATTATTACAAACAGTGCCATCTAGTTCCGTGGTAAGCTACGAATATATAAGAACATAATAATATATTAGTTTAAATACATAAATACTATAAATATAAACATTCGTGCTCAACAAATGAATGCCCCCAGCGGGACTCGAACTCGCGACTGCTGTCGTAGAAAGTAGGATCACTACAAACTAAGCCAAACGTGTCGTCAATGTTCCATCAAAATCAAAAATTGTAAATACAATTTAAAAGAATAAATAGCATAAAAATATTATCATTGCTATATGGTATAGTCTTACATCTTCTCACTAATATTATCTCGCTGGTCGTTAAGGCTCAACTTATTAAGCGTTTATTGTATTTCTCAAATTACCGCTGCTCCTACAAATTAGTTTAGTATCTCTTAACACATTCCTACAAACATTTCGTCTCTTATACCTTAGACGAGATTTTTGAGAAGCTATAAAACTGAAGACCTACCTATTATTTAAATAAAATTGAAGTGCCTGTTTTATTTCAAATTAAAAGCTATACCTAAATGCACATGAAAGTATATACGGTACTTATATAAAAAAATCATTTTTTTAACTTCTACCTTGACGACTCGTTTGGCTCAGTTGGCCAGTGGCAGTTCAGGTGACCCTACTTTCTGCGCCAGCGGTCGCGGGTTCGAGTCCCGCTGGGGGCATTCATTTGCTAATCACGAATGTTTGTACTCCAGTCATGGGTGTTTATATTTATAATATGTTTGTATTTAAAATTTATATGTGTAGTATATCAACTATCTGGTATCCGTAACACAAGCACGTTACGTAGCTTATTGCGAAACTAGATCTATTTATTTATTTATTTACCTGTCTTTCTGTCTGTCCGTTCGTCCGTCCGTTGGTCCGTCTGTCTGTATGTTTGTTCCGACTAATCTCAGAAACGGCTGCACCGATTTTGACGGTACTTTCACTTGCACTACACTTAGGCTACTTTTATTTTATTAGAAAATTACTATAACACATAAGAACCGTTTAATTTATTTTAACTTACGCCCAGCGAAGTGAACCGGGTTTGATAATTATCAATTGAATAAAATCGGCTAAACAATGAGCTAATTATTAACTTTATAATATACGACTCAGTTAATTAAAACTCATTTTACTCGTATTTTAAAAGTTTTTCATCCACAAAGCATTTCCAGAACAAAACATAAAACAAAATTAATTGCCCATAGCTATTTCATATCCTGCCCGAAGATCCTAACCTAATATTACCATGTACAAAAGGATAAAGACATACTCATTTCCTTTTTAATTTCCTTTCGCTAGACCATTATATATAGGTAAGTATTATATACTTATGTTTATCTTTTCAGCGTATCGAAAATAAATCATTCAGGAAGGTATGGAACTTAAAATGAATTATAATTATTTTTTTTTCGATTTTGCTTTAGTTTTAAAAACAACCAAATTATTATATAACATTGAATTTTGGCTTCTTGTATATTTTTTGAGTATTAGACACTGTCTTTTTAACTATACATTTAGAAAAATTACAAACTTCAGGCTCTACCGTAATATGTTTACTGTAAAAACGTTGGTAACAAAATAAAACGTGAAAATCTAAAGTTATGTTAAAATATGAAATACATAGATCGAGAACAAAATATAAGTCAGAGCCGCTCTATAAGCTGCTTTTGTTACATTAAGAGACTATTATTTAAAACAAGTCAGTGTAATTAAAAAACTAAAAAAGCCGACTGAGTTTCTGTGTAATTTGGAAATCAAAAAACCCTAAAATACGAGTATGTTATGTTCTAATTCAAAATTTATACCCGGTGTCACTTCTACAAATCTAACTACACCTTTGAAGCAAAAATTCATCGAGCCATTCAGGCAGCAGAGCGTGCCAAACTTTTGAATTTGGCGCCAAAATCCGCCATTTTTTATATTGATATACCTAATGTCACTCTCACAGTAAATACGAATCTAACGACATCTCTCAAGCTAAAATCTATCGAGCCGTTTAGGCCGCAGAGGGTGCCAAACAATTATACATATGCTCACGAAAAACATAACCCTAAGCACAGTTGGGTAAAAAACCTTACTTGACTAAGTGTTATGTGGCAATTGTCAAGTATTATTTGATTCTGATGGAAATATTTGTCCAATGAAATTTCTCAGTAAAATCGAGTTTGCTCAGAATTCAGCCACCTGTGTTGAGTTCGGCAGCATCCATAATCTCTTACATGGTGTAAGTAACATGACTGGTTTATAGCATATATCTATAGTATAACTATAGTTATTAAATCTAGGACTTTATAAAAAAAGAAATTCTAAATTTATTTTTATTTATATAGTACTACACGATATTAATTTATTCTTATATACCTAGCGATTCCTAAGTATAATATATTATAATTTTTAGCCCTCCTCCAACCTCCATGGCCGTCTTGTCCTTTTTGTAAGAGCGTGTATGACTAGAATCGTAATAAAACAAAATTACTTTTATATACATACATACATATGTATGTATGTTAAAAACATGTAACAATTGGTCATCTTTCAAGGAGTCTTCTTATGTCATTCCATGTACTTCATCCATTCATAAAAGTAGAATATTGACCTATTATTTAGACTTCAAAATCGGTCAATTTCTTTGTTAAAAAGTACTTATTTATTACTACTGTTCTAGTGATCAAAATTTCGCATAGACCTACAGAAAACATAATATATACGTATAAATATAATAATTTATCTGTCTACATTATATACAAAACTAACTGTTTTCTAGTTTTTTTTCGATAACCCCAAAGCTCATCACTAGGTAATAAAAAAAAATAGAAAATCGATTAACAAACTGTAGAGAAAGAGGTACTGCACTTTTTTGTGTTTCTCTATTGATATACCAAAATAAGCGTACAATAACAATGACCAATTAAGTTACATTCATGCTGGTTAGTTACAATTAATCAAAGTTCGACCACAAACAATGCTAGTTTAAATTAAATTTCAGCAGATCAAAGTGAATATTTAATTTATTATTTTAAATACTCTAAATGTTTATTCCAATTAAATTCTACTGTTAACCAACGATTTAAATCCATAGATTATCCCTTATAATACTCGAAATTGAAAAAGAGTTCGTATTGAGACAATGCTGCTTTACTTATCCCTGAGAGGAAGAGCATCGATCGCTCTGTCTAATAAACTGAGTGACATATCGTCGCTTTAGTGCTTATTTGCCGAAACAGCCAATACTTTTCCTCTTTTTTCATTTCTTGAGTTTTATTTTTAAGATACCTATATAAATTTAATAGATACATCACTACATATTGTTAAACAAAGTCCTGCCGCGTCTGTATGTCCGCGATAAATTCAAAAACTTCTAAACGTATTTCCATACGAATTATATTAATAAATTAGGTAATTCATGAGAAAAGTTTAAGTCAATAATGCAACAAGCTTTTGTCTTCATTCGCTGAAATATGATTGTTAAGGAATAAATAAATATCAAACCGACATGGAACTTTTTAAATTGTAATAATGTCATATGACAATGTATTACAGAATTATATCTCTTAAACAGATCTTTTTAAACTGTAGTTTAACGCTGTGTTTTTTTTCTCTTTCGTGTGCATGTAACTAGGGACGGGACCGAACGAAGCGACGAAGCGATTAGTAACTAAATATTTTTTTTTGGCTTTATTAAAGTAAAATGAGTATATACAAACCAATAGAATTTATAAATCAATTCTGTGTTAAGAATTCCTTAAAGTGGATATTGCGACAAATAAGCACTAAAAAGATAATCTGTCTCTCAAAAATTGACATATTTCGCAATTCACTAAACCATTCCGTCGTCTCGAAGGCTCCTGACAGCAAGTGCCATACTTACTCTTTTACGAAAGTCGGGAAATTGAATTTTATTAAAGATTAACCTCGAAACCGTCTTCCATTGATATGTTTGACAACCAGATTTTTTTACCTATATTTTAAAGCATATCAATTAGTCATTGGGTGATTGTTTATATACGGCGATATATGTACTAGTGGCGAAGGGTCCATACAAGACGATTCCCACCGTCTTACCTTTTAAAAATCCAATAAAGTTTTAATTATTCTACATAATATTTATTTTTTAAATTTACATGATCACTAATTAAAATAATAATTTATAGTAATAATCCTTTTTTAAAAATAACATAACGCCTACAATAAGTCAAAATCAACAAAAATGTATACTTTGCTAAAATGCGCCTTCATAGAAATGCCGCGGTAAGACGTAGTAATTCGGCTTACCTTTTCCATACGAATCGTGTTTCATTCATACTTTTGTATTGGAACATTTTCAAGTGATTTCATTCATAATTACTCAGATTTTTTGGTCGCGGTTAAGACGCTCCCGAGCAGCTTATTTTGCATGTGATTGGTGGAAAGTACAAAACGTCACTATGATTGACCAATGACAAGCGACAAGTATCTAAACAAATTAATATGGCCGATGGCGATTCTGTTTACAAGTGCTTGGTGCATTATTTGTGTTTTTCTTTCGTTTTATTGAGTTTTTACTCGATTTTAGCGTAATAACTAATATTGATATTTTGTGTTGAGTCTGTATAGTGTATGGTTCATATATGTTTTAATTACGGTGAGTTCTATAAGCCATTATTAAATTTGCGTATTTTATTGAAGTTGGATTGTATGCAACTTTGTTTTCGAAACTTGCATAAGTCAAGTAATTTGTAATAAAACTTTCTATTGAAATTATGTGTAAGTGCTAAATTAGAAAAATATTGTATTTGTTTTCATTTATGTTGCAGTGAAAATGTTTTTATGTTATTTTATATGCGTTTCCTTGACAAAATTATTTTACGCGTATTAGCTTAAACAGTTTATTCGGACTGGAAGGAAATATCAAGTAATGCTGTAGGATATTGTAATTAAATTTTAAAACCAGTAAAATCATCTTCATATTTCAAAATTTTAATTTAACTTTGATAAATAAAAAATAAATCAATCTCTTCAATAAGATAGCAAACGAACTACGAAGTTTTTCAAACACTTGTCACTAGATGGCATTGAGTTTACGTAGTAATAATAACTCAATGCTAGATGGCGATATTTATTAAAATAATGATTTAATATATTAATGTAAAATTAACAGAAGGGAAAAACGAATATTTAAATCTCACTAAATTATGTTTAGGTTGAAATTAATTATATTTATAATGAATACAAAATAAAATAATGCGGCCTTAAATCAAATCGCCGTACTTTCACTTTTTAAATGATGCGTAATGATTTCTCATAGATGGCGTCCGCGTCATTAATATTTTTATATTATTTTAGTAAATATTAAATATATTGACTATTTTGCTATAACTTTACATAAATTAAAAAAATAAACAATGACATAAGACTTTATGAACACTTTTTTACTTTTTAATTATTACGAAAAAAAATCTTCACTACAACATAACGGATACTTACGAGGTACTAGTACCTGTACTAGGTACTTTTGCATCGCATTTACTTATTTAGTTTTTGTCATTTTTTTGGACAGCTTACCTCTGCTAAAATTTCACCCTTCGCCACTGATATGTACTTAAATATTTTTTATTAATGAAAATGGCGGTTTTATTAAAAGAAAAGCTTTCTATCTAATATATATATATATATATATATATATATATATATATATATATATATATATATATATATATATATATATATATATATATATATATATATATATATATATATATTTTTAATATCAACACAGAATATAAGCAAGTTAGACGCACTATGTAGTTCTATATTTGGTATTTACTACGAGTATTTACATAATGAGTTACCAATTACATTTTATTGAATTATAACTATAATCATAATTAATTTATAGATACGACTGGGCTCATAATATTATATAAATCTTGTTGTAAACATAATTTAACGGTGATAAAATTGATATTAATTTTCTATTTCTACAATTAATTATTATTATTCATTATCACCTTTTAAAACCGTTCTTCACCTTCGTTCACCTTCTTCATGTTCTTCACACATTTAGATACCTTTGTACTGTATGAAAGAATATAATAGACTTCTTTCACACAGTTAATTTAGAATTAGAAATAATAAAAAAACTTTCAATTTTAATACTGTAATAATATAACGGACCAAATTATTATGTTTTTACACATACCATAAGTACATTCAATATATAACTACAGAAGGTATAAAAGATGAGAAAGATGAGAGAAAATTTGAACATTACTTTTTAAATGATCTTTAAAGTTTAAATATTTATTTCTGGCGTTTATTTGTAATAATATATTCTGCTGGTAGCCATTAAAGGAAATAATTGAATTGAAGTGAATTACGATTTAACGCCATCTATGACATTTTTACGTAACTGTGAGTGCTTACAAAGCTTTTAAGGAATGGTCGGTTCAGTAAATCTGTTTGACGTAATTCTTCACAATATGAATACTAGATGGCGTAACACGATAACATTTTTATTAAATTATTTTTGGTTTATATATCATTTAAACGTATATTATGTATTTAGTGATTAGTTTTAAAAATAATAATGTTTAAAAAATGTAACACAATGTAATTCATAGATTAATAATTTATTAAGAGGTTAATATCGCATTTTTATCACAAAAAATTTAATGTACATTGTACATAGATTAAAAATGCATTCTTTTAACACTTATGTTTTAACCACAGATATAATAATGGTTTTAACAAACTTTTTTTTTCTATTGTTTCAGATAACGAACGAACGAATAATTCCAAATGTAGTCAATCCAAGTTCCTATAGCGTAAGTTAGCAAAAATGTACAATTCCAATGAGTTCCTGCATAGTGCCGGCGTGAGCCGCCACATGCAGGCGACTGGAGAAACTCCTCAAAAAACTAGTATGAAAAGACGTTCGTGTGAAGTGCCTTTAGGAGATATATCGTCTAACAACTTCAAAGTATCACTAGGCGATATAACAAATGACAGCTTTAATTACGACTGTCGATCTCTTAGATCAATCAAATCTGAAGATTCTAGATCACTTCGATACTACAGGCCGATAGATAGCAGAAGCGTTAAAAACTTTAGATCTTCTTTGGCTGATGTTTCAGCATATTCTTTATCAAGGCCTCCTAGTTATGATCAGCTTTCGCGAAGATCGATAGTCGATGGACCAGAAGGGAGTGGGATTACATCAAGTATAGAAGGCGTGCTGTGGTCAGATGAAGAGGAGAACGAGTATTTTTATCATGAGAATGTAACATCTGCTTGGAATCAAGGTCAGTTTAATTCACCCTGACTTCACCTAGATAAATAAATAATATACACTTAAGCGCTAAATCTAGATAGCTTTTAAACAAAGCTTTATCAAAATCGGTCGAATTTTTATTTGTTTGTGGTTTACTTTGTTGTATTGCTTACTTATTAGGGTTCCGTACAAACGTTGTAAAAGCAGATTCCATATGGTTAGCTTGGCTCATTTGTCTATCTTGTTCATTTTTTTAGCAAGAAATAAAGTTTTTTTTTATTTATAAATAATATAAATATAAAACTTAATATAAATGAAGTTCATAAGCTGTTATTAAATTAATATTTATATCGTTATTTAATTCTAAACATATCTATAGGCCATTGACCTAAAACATCAAAAATGACCACAAATCATCATCAATAGCGGATTTATCTGATTTACATAATGAGCATCCCACGTCAAAACTACGAATTAGCTGTGACGTGTTCATTGATTTACAACAAGATTCTTTATAGATAAAATATGCCGAATTTCTGTAAACTATATAGAATTTATAAATTTTGGCTACAAAAATAGAGTATTGACGTCATTTTTTTTATCATTTCTAAGATTCAATGCAAATCTCAGAAGTATCGTGATAAAAACGATTTTAATATAGTAGATTTGTAATATTTATAAAAATTTAAACCGGTTATTAAATAATTTAAAAAATATAAGAAAACCTACAGAAAAAGTAATGTATCGTAATGTGTTAACTTATTAGTCACGTTATTTATAGATTCGGACAAAAAACATCATTTATCGATTAAGTAAATTTATTCGGTAGCTCTCTTATCGGCTATTTCTTATAAATTACTAACATTACAAGTTAACCATCGCCGTGCTAACGTCATTAAATGAATTAATGGTTTTGATTTGCATTGATCGTGCCACTTTCTATTTTTAACATAATCTGTTTAAAATTATAGAAAATATATCATTAAACTTTTCTTAACGTGTTTGATTTATTTGGTTTTCCGTATTTCAAAAGGAAAAACTGAACTTTTATAGGATCACTTCGTTATCCGTCCGCCTGTTGGTCTGTCTTTGTGTCAAGACTTATCTCGCGAAAACGTGGAGGTATCGAGTTGAAATTAAAATCACATACCCAGGTCTACAGTTGAAGCTGTTGCAAAACCATTCTTCTAAGTTAACGTATAATACGGCTGTTTATGCCGCAAAGAAACTTATATTTCGACTCTCTTAAAGGAATCAAAATTTATAGGGTACTTTCTTATGCTATAAAATAGGGACAAGTCTGAAAACTGTACATTTGTAATTAAATCATAAAAAATAGTCTTTACTTAAAGTACGTAATCAATCGTCGAAGTTAAGCAACGGTATGCGCAATCATAATTATATAGGCGACCAAATCCTTTTGTAGATTTTTTGAACTTTTACTAATTTGTACAAGAGAGAAAAACTAAAAGCCAAATATTTCTAAATATGTACGGAACCCTCGGTGGGCGAATTTGACTCGCACTTGACCGATTTTTAAAATTTACCGCGAATTAGAGCTTTTCACGTAGTTCTTAACTTTAGATTTAATGTCAAAACTTCACTTCGCAAAAAATCATGATTGCTTCATTGCTCTGTGATAGAAGGATAAACATAAAACCTATAAACATATAAACTTTCACAATTTTAATATTAAAAAATGTATTAAGTATTGATGACTACAACATTATGATGATTACTACAAATAATTTTCATCTTAAGCTAATATCAAAGCCTATGAAACATATAGTCGGCCAACGAACGTGACAGCCAGCCCAAGCTGCCACACTCTCGCTCGGGGCATTAAGTGTATAGCAGCTTGGGCTGTCACATCCGTTGGCCGACTATATGTTTAATAGGCTTTGCTAATATTATCATCACCTTTTTATATCTACATTATCTTTTTTATATACTTGCGTATAGAAATAACGATATTGACTCAAGATGGAAAGAACTTTCTTTTTTTATTAGAACAAATACCATACTTTTACGCTATACCTCTTGCAGGATAGACAAAAGTAATGGGGTTTTAGTGGAATGATTTAAATCAACCATATATAATATAATATAATATAAATATTTCTATTTTCATCCCTAGAATTGAAATAATTTCAAGTGATTTTAAGACCTAATTTTAGGGTTCCGTACCTCAAAAGGAAGAAAGAAATGCTTATAGTATCACTTCGTTGTCAGTTTGTCTTACGTTAAGTCTATGTAAATTAATATACTATATCTCTTTAAAATACACGTCTGTATTGTCTTAGGACTGTAAAAAATCGAATATAATTGGAGTCAGTGCATTCAAAAGATAAGGCTGTTTGTCGTATACTTTGAAACTCACAAGGGTTATTGAGCACACGTATATCATAACCATATTACGAAATTTGGCAAAAAAAGGTATATTAAGGTGTTAATATGCACTGTCAATTTCTATGATAAACTACGAGGCTTGTGTTACGGATACCAGATACTTTACTACACATCAAGTGGTAGTGCCATGCTTGTTTGCTTCGGGTATAGCAGCCGAATGGGCCGGCACGCCCCGTATAGTACCACTCTCTCACAGAAGACCGGCGTGAAGTGGCAGCTATGCTGTCGCGTTTCGTCCGGTAAGTGAGAGTCCGGGAGGCCCACTCCCCATACCTCCTCAGGTCCTTCTCCCTCCTCCCTTCCTCCCTTTCCTGAAAGGCCAGCAACGCATCTGCAAGCCCTGTGGTGTTGCAGATGTCCATGGGCGGAGGTGATCACTTACGATCAGGTGAGCCTCCTGCCCGTTTGCGCCCTTTGTCCCATAAAAAAAAACATATATACATACATATTATAAATATTATCTTATAGCACAAGTAAAGAGAAAATTCCGAAATTTGGCGTGCGTGTCACTTGGCCG
Source organism: Boloria euphrosyne (assembly GCA_951802675.2). NCBI lineage: Eukaryota > Metazoa > Arthropoda > Insecta > Lepidoptera > Nymphalidae > Boloria > Boloria euphrosyne. The sequence goes on along the minus strand of OX637879.1, from coordinate 2,437,423 downwards.
GTTTTTTTGATTATTAATTAGGTGATTAATTTACATCAGATTTCAGATTATATTTGACTAATGCAAATGTATTGGAAAAGCTCGGAAGCTCTCACATTCTTTACATGAAACATCCGTTAAAATGCATCATGACATTATTCATTCTTGAAATATTTTATCAATTTCCGAATGCAATTACCTACTTGGACTTTAACCCTAATTTTTATTATATTAGGTTTGCATTCTTTTGTAGATCACCCATGAGACCGCATATGTTTATATCCTAAAAAAACTTATACGTAAATAAAGGTTTTTTGATTATATAACATATTTAAAATTTAACTAGCAATTTACTTTCTTGTCGAGTTCTTCTCTAGGTAAATTACGTACGTATATTTTTTTCTAAAAATTGAATAAGTTACTCCTTATAACATCTGCTATCTGCCAGTAAAACTCCCATCAATATCAATCCAGCCGTTTCGGAAATAATCCGAAACAAACAGATATACAAATATTTAAAATTGTGTTTTTCTAAAAAGTATCGTAACAAATTCACTTCCGATGCATCTGATATCGATGGGCTTCCGACTTAAAAAAGTCTATTATGGATACTTCTATCATAGATTTTTTTGACTTTTAATATCTTAAAAAACAAATTTAACGTCAAGACTTTCTATACAGAAGATTTTTAACTCTCAGATGTGATCACACAGGATGCAAATAATCTCAATATTTCATATTGATTCGAATATTGACGCAATTATAATTACTGAAGGCAACATTATGTCCCAACATTTGCATTTGCTTTTTTGTTCCATTTTTATTTAAGAGTAAATCGAAATTAATATGCAATTTACTCTAATTAAGGCCTTAAGTACCTACTAAGTTACAAAATGTATATAAGCTCCAAAAAATATGAATTGAAAGCTGTTATTTCTACGTTGCTTAATTAGTAGATTGAATTTCAGATTTATAAATACTAGTTCTTGCCTGTGACTTCATATTTTTCATTAAGTTCTTTTTAATGTTAAGAAATTAATTTATGCAAACCATATACACATAAACCATAGGTAAGTGCACACATATTACACACACATCCAATGTACAATTCACCGGCTAGAAAGACAGTACCTACTACTACCAATTGAAACCTAGTCGCAAAATTGCACTGAACCACGATGCCAACGGGGCTGCTACAACAGTCCACTCTGCTATCACAGAAGTACCAGGAGTATGGTACATCCATAAGGATTGCCGCACACCGAAGTAAGCCTAAAGATACTTCCCAGTGCGATTATAGCTTCGCGTCCGCTGAATTGCCGCGCGCTAAAGAGCCTATCCACGACAAGAAGTACGCACATTAGGAGAGATACTATGTAAAGTACCTTAATGTTTATTTTGTAAATTAAAAAAGTGAAAAACGTCAAATAATTTTCACATTTATAAATGTACTTAATTGTTTGTATTAACTACATTTAGATAAATATGAATTTAAAAGAAGAATTTTTTCATTTCAAATGAACTTTTGCTAGAGATAACTATCTGTACACTTAATTAGTTAACATTTCTTAATTCCCATATACGAGTAATACAAAATTGTTGCAGAAAGACGAGAGAAGATGCTAAATAAAGCATGTCAAAAGATTTAATTATTTTAATCGTGTAGCATTTTTTTTTCTTAAGTCTTCTGGTCATAATTTTGACTTTTTACATGAAACGAAAGTTAATATTGACCATGTTATGTTTGTCCCAGTTTGATTAAGATGTTGAAGAAAGTAGGCGATGGTAGCCGACGGCTTTAGCGTTTCACATAACAGCATGTGTTTACAAAATGATGGAGCTGTTATTTGCTATATAATTATACAGTTTTACTAAATTCTTTATAGAGAAGTGGTAGCCCAGCGGTAACCCGCTCGCTTGTATAACCGAGTGATGCGGGTTCAAATCCGGGTCTCGCACCTCTGATATTTTCATGTGCGAATCATTATATCATGTTTACCACTTGTCTTACGGTGAAGGAAAACGTTGTGGGCAATGGCCTGATACCCCTCGTATTGAAGAACTTTTCCGCTGTGCAGAGTTTTCGTTATCGATTTAAGCTTAGTTTATTCAACGGTTTTTATACGATTTTTACCAATAGAAAGGAAGATCTTTGGATCAAATTATGCTTGTGGTGAGTTGTGACGTTTGTAAAATAAGTAAAAAAAGGTTACTGAACGCTTCTTATAATGTAAATCAGATCTCTCTCAATCCAAGCCCTAACTAATTTACAATACTGACTCTAGACTCTAGCGGAGATAATATTACACACAAACATACATACAGATAAAAAATTAAAAGTGCATAAGCTGCCTTACATTTATATGTTATGTACATAAAGGTATTATATACATTTATTATATGCTAGGTTCATATTAAAACCATTATTAGTATCAGTGTTAACTATTGGATAAGCGTCCTCCTTTTCCTTCCATTTGCATATAGATTTCTATACTAGTATAGTATAATAATTTTACTGTCTCAAGTTAAAGAAGAGTATTGTATTTTACTTTTTTAATTAATTATTATTCAATTAATTAGCGCGAGCGCAGCCGCGGGTTCTTCTATTTAAAATAAATAAAAATTGTTAAAATAAAAGAAGCATAAGTTACTCCTTCTAGCTGGAAAAAATAGACAGACAGACGAAAATAGAAAATGTTGACTTTTTAATGTAAGTACAGTATATACATTTAGTGAAAAGCAGACACTTCAATTTTATCAACCGACTACCAAAAAGAAGGAGGTTCTCAATTCGTCTGTATTTTTTTACATGTACTGATATATTTTCAGCGGAATTAAACATCTGTTCGTTCATAACTTGACACAGTAATAAGTCAATAGCCTACAGTCTAGACGGTAATGACGTCAACCCACTTGTAGGATGGCAGTGCTGACCTAATTCGATCACTATCACTAGGTAACGCGTTAAATGGAAGCCTTTGCTTATAAATCGTTAGCAGTTTAATTAAAACCTCGATTATGTAATGAATGTACGAGTTTCTGCCCATAATTATTTAGACATGTAGCAAGAACCTAGTAAGTGTACATATTTACTTAGGTTTAAAAACTTTTTACTGTAACTTAAAAAAAAACACGATTTTTATAACTACTAATTATGATATTTTAAAAATATCGAGTAAAAAATAATACAAAAATACTAGCTACCCACCTCCCTTTGCTCGCGTTCGTCCTCAGTGAGTCGCTGTATTTGTAAAAGTAATGTATACCACGGGGATCGTATCATACTTTTTTCGGGAAGATCTAGACTATTCTAGATTATAAGTAGAAGAAATATAATCAGCCGTTCTGTTGGTACAGTAAGTACTGTAAAAAACATTCGTCAATCCAAACTTTCGCACTTATATATTAGTAAGGTAAGATATATATCGACTAATAAAATTAATTTCTATTAATTTTGCCCAGTTCCTAAATTCAGTTAAATCTTTTTGCTTTTCTTTATCAATATAGCTGAACAAAGATTCAAAGAGTTGAAAAAAAAATGTGGATTATTGTATCCTAATAATATTTTGAGGTTGAATATTTGCTACTCTGATTTTGATGAAACTTCATCAATGTAACAAACAGGATACAATTGTAAAGGTATCGTCCATCAATGAAGTATTGTAGATCATTGATCTAATAATAATCATGCATTGCCTTATTTAGCCTCGAGGCTAGAAATCACAATTATTTAAGAAAAGTCCAACAAAACTTATGGTCAGAAACACTTTGTGTAAAATGTATGTTATGTACCAATGTTGAATACACAAATACGTTATTAATAACAGAGTATTATTTTAAAATAATTTAAGAGAGATTTTATAAATTATACAGCTTGTATCTTTTAATCTTTTATTGCAGCTTCAATATAAAGGCAAAAGCAATTCAACTTAAACGGTGTTTAAACATGACTTAATTGAATGTTTCAGTGCAAATATGTAATCTTCTTTATAGTGAAATCGTCGTAAGTTTACTTATGATATTTCATATGCTCAGATATTATGAAATATACTCGCTTCACGTATATATACTCGTACTTCGAAGTGACTTCGAAAAGGTACAGTTTCTTTTAATTAATGATTTCTCTTTAAGAAGTAGATAAGGTATAGACTAGTTTATATAAGGTCGTGGTAAAATAAGGAGTGTAAGTGTAAGGAGAATGTTAAATATAAATGTGGAAGGAAAAAATAATAGAGAAAGACCGAAAAAGAGATGGATAGATTGTGTAAAAGAGGATATGCCTGTAAAAGGAGAGGATGTTACGTTGACGAATGACAGAGGAGAGTGGAAGAAGACATGGTGTGCCGACCACATAGCATGAGCTAAGGTCACGAAGAAGATTGCTCGTGGTAAAATTAGTAAAATAAGTACCTTATATAGGTAATATTATTATCATTTGTTTTAATCCTTAGTGATATTGTATTTTTTTTTACTTCTATCTAATTCCTCATGGTCTTTTTATCAATGAACTGATAGTAATAAAAATATAGATACGTAAAAATTTCATTTTCGTTTCATTTGGTTTTCCCAAGATAGGCTATACTCCTTACAATTCGATATTTTTCTGAGAAAATGTATAAGAAAAAAATAAGTCTATAGTTTTTGTCATATCGTCAAACATAATATTTTTATACTTGTACGCCTTCATCCGATACTCATACATTCTATCTTCAGATTTGTAAATTTTAAACGAATAGATCCATTACTAACGTACATATTTTAATTTCAACACAAAGTGTCGTAGTTTTTGTTGGTTTCCTTTCTTAAATAAATCTACCCCACACAAACTTCACGTATATTAGAAACAACTAAGGCCGGAAGTGCAGAAACCATTTGTACTTCGCTCAACAATTCTCAATAAACTCTGCAGAACCATTGTGTGGTCGTTTGAGAAATTACTATTTAAATTTTCACTTTATTAAACAGTTATGTTCTTATATGAATAAGAATGTAACGAATTTTGATGATCTGGCGAAGTTCCCAAATTACGTTCTATGACGACGGTCATGAATTCGTATCCCGCTTGGGATAATTTTTTACTATTTATATAAGTTTTAAGTGCAAAATTATACAATTAAAGAAGAATTTAACTAAGCTATTAGTTTTTGTCAAACCTTTCGTAAATTTCTAGGAGGTCGAAAAGGCTTAAAGAGAATTGATCATAACTTTGATTAATACAGATTTAAATACGGAAATACGGAATATTATATATATTTTGATGAGAAGAGAGAAGAAGATAAAAAGGCGCCACTGTATCTATTTAGGGAAAAATCCATCGCTATTTAAAGTTGTAAGTTTTGTCGTTTTAAATAAAAGTAAATGAAAGTCAAACAATGTATTAAAGTATTAGTTAAATGTACCAATATTAGTAGAGGAAACCTTGAGACTATTTATCATAAGTACGAAAATTTCGATGTGTGTGTATATTTTTTACTTATCACTAAAACGGCTGTACAGATTTTGATGATATTCAGAACATAAATAGACTATTACTTGGAGTATCTATCTCTATATATATATATATATATATATATATATATATATATATATATATATATATATATATATATATATATATATATATATATATATATATTTATATATATATATATATATATATATAAAAATGAATCCCTTTTTTCCTTGGTCACGACATCACGCGTGAACGGCTAGACCGATTTCACTTATTCTTTTTTTGTTGTGTTTGTTATTGACTGGAGAAAGTTTATATGAAATAAAATTAAGAAAGTTGTGCGGAAAATTATGAAATTAAAAAAAAAACTTTATAAAATTAACGGCATTACATATCATGTTATGACCGTTGCCTTGGTGCGTGCAATGGTAATTCATATAATCAAGTCAAATATATCTTCTTAGATAAGTTAAGATGCAAGTTTATATATAAAAAGGAAAATAACGATTTCCTTTTATTTATATAGAGACAATGATAAAAATGTTCAGCATCGTCTAACTCGTTATAGCGACTGTACTAACAAGCGTATTTATCTGCCAGGTGGGAAAGGACGCGCCAATCACCTTGCCAATTAGATTTCTATGTCTAATGATTACTATCGGTCTGGATATCGAAGGATTTACGACTTGAATGAAATCTTGATCAGGAAGACGCTTTCGAAGTGCTCTAATGTACACGTGGATCTGTTTTTTGTTAAATATTAGTTGTTTTTGCGAGTTTGGTAAAAGCGTTTTTGATATAAAGTAGCATTCACGATAACGTAGGATATAAGATATCCTCTTGCTTGCTCAAAACCGTCAAGTAGTTAGCATGTAAATAAATAAATAGGTTGGGATATTATTACAACGGCGCCATCTAGTTCCATAGTAAGCTACGTTACGTGCTTGTGTTACGGATACCAGATAGTTGATATACTACACATATACATTTTAAATACATACATATGCATGTAGAAGTTATAAGCAACGTTATTAGGGATTTTCTACCAAAAAATGCTCAGTAACAATACCGATTTTAAAAGGTTGATATTATAACCCCTTGTAATTTTTATCTTTTATTACAAACGAAAAAAACAATTTTATTTTTGGCTGCCTCATCTACAACGCTTGAATCAGACTCTCACTTGCCTAATTTTATATAGACTATGAAATAAGTAAAAACTTATTCATTCTATTAATATTTAAGATGGTTCATTCATATGTTTTGATGTAACAATTCAAGTTTTAAGCGTACCATTGATTTATTTTATCAATATCGACTTAGTCTCACTATGTTCTAGTATTTTGCTTACAGCTTACAGTCATAGTCTGTGAGTATTGTACTGCAGTTCTTTTCAACGATACGTTGCTAGGCATAAGCTTTCTCTCAATGCGAGAAACATCAAGCCATCATTCTGGCCAAGCGCGGGTAGGCTGATTTTATATATCTTTCGAAATGCTAGGTCCTCTCAGACATGCAAGTTTCCTCACAATGTTTTCCTTTACTGTAAGTACTACTGTACTGTGACAAGTGAAAATTGTTTTGGAGAATTTTCGCAAATGATAATATTATCAGACGTGGGGGACTCGGGATTTGAACCACTTCCCAGCAAGCTTGTCGCCACTGCTACCATACCAATAGGTCTGTTTATATACTAGTGTAAAGGTAAGAAACCTAAAGTCGACCTACAACCAAAGTCTATTCGAACAACGAACATGACAACCAGCCCAAGTTACTATACACTCGTTTGGGACATTGGTGTATGGCTACTTGGGTTTTACTACAAATACAATCATACAGTACTTATGTGTATACATATATAAATATATTATGTATAATTTACATAGGTACTTTTATGATATTTTTATTATTCTAGATATTATTATACTTAATAAAGCCATGAAGTAGTTAAATAAATCCTTCGCAGTAGTACTTTTATTACTGCATTTCGAGATTTAATGGAGCAATCAACAATGCAATGCACAGGATGATTTCAAAATTCAATAAGACAGACAAGATTCATAAATTGTGTGCAATACCATACTTAACAGTGCCAATTAGTAGAGTCTGTTACTAACAATGTTGAAATTGTAGTATTAAGGCTATTTTTTGTATCGTGGTTGCGTATAAGGATTGTGTCGTAAAAAACTTATTTATCTTCGTAACTAAAGTAGGATGTCTTTAAAGTTTTTTATTTATTTATTTATTTATTTAATTCATTTACATAATAGAATACAAACATACTCCTTAAATTAATACAATTATTATGTAACTAAATATAGGCAAATGGAGTGCTGAGACGCACGCACTAGGATACCCTGTGTCGCGTACGTCTAACCTTCCACGGACCCTCTTATCTAATTTAAGACTAAGCAACAGACAAGACAACAATTACAATGTAAATATAAATAATAATTAACATTTATATAATTAAATTCTTCTATTATTATTTTTATTTTTATTAAGGGACTATCTAATAATATGGTAAAGATTAAGTGTGCGTGTGCGTGCGTGCGTGTGTGTGTGTGTGTGTGTGTGTGTGTGTGTGTGTGTGTGTGTGTGTGTGGTGTGTGGTGTGTGATGACTTTGTTTCCGTATTTCAAGTAATATTAAAGATATTTTTTTTATCCTTTGGAAATGCATTAACGCATATCACCTGTAGAAAACAGGTGGCTATGTCGGACGACACGTTTGGCTCAGTTGGTAGTGACCCTACTTTCTGCGCCAGCGGTCGCGAATTCGGGTGCATTCATTTGTTGAGCACGAATATTTGTACTCCAGTCATGGGCGTTTATATTTATAATATGTATGTATTTAAGAATTATATATGTGTAGTACGAGTATATCAACTATCTGGTATCCGTAACACAAGCCTCGTAGCTTACCACGGAACTAGATGGTACTGTTATAATAATGTCCAGCATATTTATTATCTAACATGTCGAACTGCACGTTTCTTGGCTTCACGCCCGGCCGGATTGCCGGATGCTACTAAGCAACAATTAAACGATTTTCGAGAGGAGGAACGAGGACGTCCTTGGTACTGGTAGAAGGATCCGTTCTAGAAGGTTGCTGGATCTAATTTTGGAATTAGTTAATTTATGCAAAAAACACAGATCAAGTATCTCCTAATTCGAAGAGTAGGTACTTCTGAAAATTAAAATTATAATACTAATTAATAAATCTGAACGCAAAGAAAAGTTTATGTTTTCTAAGATACTATTATAATACCTTTACTGGAACTGATGTACGAGTAGAGTCCGCTCCACATACTTTTTTCTTTGCAATTAAGCACGTAACGGCCAGTTTATACACGTTCGATTTCTCCGATGATAATATATTATTACAGTTTAAAAAATATATTTTAAAATATAAATCGTGTAAAAGGGTCTCTAGTAATATTTTAATAGTAACAAGTCTATGTTCCGTATGCAATTTAATCTGTGACATCAATTGGATGTAAAATACTTTTATAATTTATTCACCATATACCTATAAAATTAGTGATATTGAATATTTAATTAAGTTAGTTAATAATCCTTCTTTAAATGTGGACATTAAAATTTAAAGTTATATGGATAAAACCTTTCTTAGGTTTACGCGAATATTTGGCATTATAAATCCGATGTTTCGAATGCTTTGCAACAGTCATGGTCACGGGAGAGACTAAGGTATTTGACGTCTCAGAGGTTTATATACTTGCTACAGACAGTGCCTACCTACATTTTACAAAAATTTTGAAAATGGCATCAGAGTACCTTATAATGTTATATATTTTAATTCTAAGTGTTACAATTTATAAAATTAATAAAAACGTCGGGTACCAAAAATCAAAATAAATCCGCGACAAAATCCGAAAAGATAGTTTCTTTAAATCATACTTAATGAAAAGAAATATGAACATGTTGCTAACATCGTCTATCCGACGTGACACATAAATTGCAAACAATTTCTTTAGCTATAAGTTATAGAGCGGGCTTTTTATTGTAAAACGAGACCACCTTACGGAGAGATTTATCGATTCCTTCAGTAGTTAATTGTTTCGACTTTATTGGGGTAATTGTGATCAATTAGAGATTTTACGTTGATACGTTGTTTGAAATATTTGTAGTGCTTAGAGTAAAATGTGCTTAATATAGTATGTTATAATATTATATTTGGTATATTGTATAAGTTTTATTGCCTGGTCTTTATACATTTTTTGAAAATTAATGAAATTTTCTGAAACTTTTCAATAGTCTTAAAATTTTCCAGCAGTTTCTATTGTCCTCAGTATTTAATAATATATATATTATATTATATGTAAGATTCTACAAAAACTTACTCTAAGCTTTCATTCCCTTATATTGTTAATGCATAGTATATTTAAAACGACTTGAAGACTATTTCCGTTCTAGATAGGTATTACTTTAAATGAATACGAGTACCTCTACTACAGTTAACAACGAAAGTGGTAGTAGTAACTAACGCATTTGCTATAGTTTAAGCCCCTAAATGTTAAATATTTTTAGTACATAATGATATTACGATAACAGTTAAAGTAACGAAAAACCTAGCCTGTAGTAGAATTATACTTTCATTTTATTTGTAGAACAGAAAGCATGGAGGCTATTTACATCAGTGTCGTTAGGATATTCAATTAGCTGTAACTCATATTCATCTATCATCTTAGGAGAGCTATCGTTAAAGCTATATTAAATACCGTTTTAAGGCTTTTTAAAGTTGTACTATTTAAATAAGTTCATTATCAAATGGCATCGCCATTTTATATCATTATTAGATATTAGATTCATATTTTATATATTGATTTCATAGCCAAAAAAAATAAGCAATATTATTCATATAGTTCCAAATTAACTTCACTTTCCATAATTTCCACGTAAAATATTATTTTACTACATTATATAATCTATCTATATCTAATAAGTAAAAATCAATTGTTGTTTGTTAGTTTTTTTATCGATTTCAATTTAGACCGATTTCAATAACTCTTTTTTTGTTTTATCGAGTGTGTGTCAGGGTTGATTAAAGTATAAAAAAGGAACAATCCCAAAAAAATTGCTGTAAAATCTATATATTTTTATAGAATTTCTATGGGAATTTAATCGTTAAAACTTACCTATAGACCCAATCGAAACGAGAATGAGTCGCTAGTTATAATAAAGTAATAAAAAATTGGAAGATAGTTATTGACTGTGGCCCCAAACGTAGTAGATACTTTAAGAAAACGACTATGTTTTATTGCAGAACTTAAACTACTACCTAATTCAATATAATCAGTAAAACTAGGTGGTAAAATTGTATGAATAAAATTATTTATTTATAAATTTATTTATTGGATTAACCAAAGCATTTAATTTTTATTTATACTTCAAAACTCCTTTTTTAAGAGAGTTTGTTTTAAAAAGCGTAGGTTTTAAGAAGGAGGTCGAAGCAATTTACTGCTTATATATAATACGTTTCAGGTCAAGATCTTGACAGCAATCTAGTAAAGTATTTAAACTAGGTTCATGTAGTATTAGATGTGATTATCCGACAAGTAGCCACTTTCAAAGACTTTCCACACATCCACTATAAATAATATCGTTCACACAGTAAAAATGTTTCAACTTTCTATATAGGCATCTTAGGGTCCGAATAGGCACTAGAATCTAGTAATTGTAAACGTTATTTGAAATAAATATAAGCAAAAGTGTTTTTGAACATTCTTCAATATAAATTGGACTTCAATCAGCCAGTTTAATAGTTAAAATATAAATGTATATAAAATAAAATTCTAACAGAGTCGAATTTGAGTAGAAACTGAACAAAAATTTTTGGGAACAAGGTTTTCCTGATAAAGATTAATAATATAATTATAATTTAAAAAATATAATGATAATTTTTGTCTTTCTAACTCAGAGAGACTATCTGTCTGGTGACATGTCACAAGAAAAACACTGTAGAGATTTTGAAGAAATTCGAAATTATAATAGCTGGTTGCCATCGGAATTATACTAACTGGTTCGTGCGGAAAAATATTTCATCTCTAAGAAATGTGTAATAACCGTAAGAACGTATCTAGGGACGAACCTGAGCGGTAGAAAAATCGCAAGTAAGTAATATAAACTTTGAAATGTTTTTTATTCAACTAACATATAATTAACTCGTTTGGCTCAGTTGGTACTGACCCTACTTTCTGCGCCAGCGGTGGCGGGTTCGAGTCCCGCTGGAGGCATTCATTTGCTAATCACGAATGTTTGTAATCCAGTCATGGGTGTTTATATTTATAATATGTATGTATTTAAAATTTATATGTGTAGTATATCAACTATCTGGTATCCGCAAAACAAGCACGTTACGTAGCTTACTTCGGAACTAGATGGCGCTGTTGTATTATTTGTAATAATGTCCCAACATATTTACTTATTTATTTATTTTAATTAAATAAATTGAATATAGATTACATAATTATAATATACTATATATTTACACTTACAGTGTATGTTTGCCTTAACCGTAATTACATAAGAATGCCCTATCTACTTTCACAGCAATTAAAGCGTTTATGGAAATAACAGAAGGTGTTGGTATTTTACTGCTTCTAACAATATGCCAATGGGCTTAGTGGTAACGCTTATCTTTACAGTTTACTACACAAGAGGTTGCAGAATTGATTCTTACGTGAAGTAATAAATGTATTATTCTAAAAACATCTAGTTAAGACTTGTTTAATAACAAAGAAAAGCGAAACGACAAGTTTAAATTAGATAATTATTTTCGCATTTATTTTTAATAGATGTTCTAATAAATTTATGTTTTGTTTGCATAGTTGTTAAAATTCGATCAAAAGATGGCCAATAGCTAAAGAAAAAAAAATGGAAAATCAGTAGAGTTGACAAAAAAGATATCGAATAGTTTCATACTTGTCTATTTATATATAGATCAATAAAGTATGTATAGTGTTAATTGTTGTCTAGCAATTGTTAAAAATATTCTAAAATTTGGCAGCGTGTAAGTTTTGTGAGAATTTAATTAAAAATATCCAACAGTACAATGGCTTTGTTAAAAAAACTTTTTATTTTAAACATATACATTTTAGAAAGTTATTAATATAATATTGCCATTATTAAATAATAATAATATTGAAAAATATGATTTTTAGACCTTAGAATTTCATAAAAAAATGTGCAATGGTTTTCTCGTGGTTCGTCCTAAATAGACAAGACAGATAAAAAATAAATTCTAAAGATTTGGTCTACGTATCGATAATAAAGGACTTCGTAAAAAAATTACTAATTAAATAGATCATAGACATACATTACATATTAGGATGTTTATTGAAAAATTGATGTTTCTGCGCATTTAGCTTGTATTTAGAACAAGAAATCAGAATTGTACTAAGCGGAAGATTCTAGTAAGCATTCTTGCCACTATTTAACGCATATAAAGTTTTACAGTAACCGACCAGTGTCGTATTTTGCATAAAACAGCAATAAAAGTATCCTTGAGACAGTTCTTACGAATGTAGAACTTTAAAAATGTATACTTTTATAATGTAATGTAAGAAGTTATTACTTTCTTAGGTTTACGCGAATATTCGACATTATAAATGAAACTACCTTTTGGATTTTGTCGCGGATTTATCTTGATTTTTAGTTCCCGACATTTCGAATGCTTTACAGCAATCATGGTCACGGGAGAGACTAAGTTATGTGACGTCTCAGAGGTTTATATACTTGTTACATATAGTGCCTACCCACAATTTACAAAAGTTTTTTTAAAATGGCATCAAAGTACCTTAGAAAATTTTAATTCTAAGCATTTTATTTTAAATATAAAAATTTTAAAAATATTTTATAAATATGGTAATATTAATAACTTATTTTTTAAAACTATTATTATAATTATTATAATATTTGTTATTCAAAGTAAATTAATTCAAAGAAAGAGTAAAAAATCTAAGAAAAGGAATCATTTATAAAAATACAATTTTTAAGTAAAACTGCAACTTAAAGTTTTTGGTGCTCAAGGTGTCTACATTATTTTCTCATTAAGTACTTATAAATAATATTGTGTAATTTTGATTACATTTAAATTATCTTGTCAATCGTTGCTTCATACTGAATAATCAATGGGCAAATCAATTGAGAGAGTTCAATGGAGCGCAATGATGCTCATATGGTTCAACTCGCAACGACTCATTAGGCACTGACGTCGATAGATATATAAGTAGGCATATTATGTATTTATATATTACATAACATACTAGATCAGTGGTAGCGCACTCGCTTTGATAACCGAGTGATGCGGGTTCGAATCTGGTTTCACTTCTGATATTTTCATGCGCTAATCATTTCTAACATGATTACTTTTCTTACGGTGAAGGAAAACATCGTGGAGAAACCTGCGTGTCTGAGAGAAGCAAGTCTTCGAAAGACATGTGAAGTCCGCCTACCCTCCTCCACTAGGCCAGCGTAGTGGACTTTAACGTTTATGTCTTCGTAATGAAGAGAGGCCCATGCCCAGCAGTGGGACGCAAAAAATGGCTGAATTCATCAACATACTAGCAAGTTATCCTGCCTTTGCTCGGGTTAGGCCCTAGCTATACTCGTAGATAGCTCAATATAGCCTATATTATGCCCAGGTTAGACTAGACTTTATCCCTGTATAATACTTTCTAAAATATACGTTAATATTTGACATTTTAATTAAAACTACTTTTTGATAAATTTATACTCTTTATTTGAAGTACCAAGTGAGGTGAGAATTAGTTTGATTTAGGAAAACGCCATATTATTCTTTTACATAAGAAGATAAGACAGAGTAGTTTTATGCCACAGATACAATAGTAAACTTAATATTTAACACTTTTAAGGATTTGTTTATCATTCCATTCGACGACACGTTTGGCTCAGTTTGTAGTCACCCTACTTGCTGCGTCAATGGTCGCGGGTTTGAGTCCCGCTGGAGGCATTCATTTGTTGAGCACGAATGTTTGTACTCCAGTCATGAGTGTTTATGTGTATAATATGTATGTATTTAATAATTTATATGTGTAGTTTATCAACTATTTGGTATCCGTAACACAAGCCTCGTGGCTTACTACGGAACTAGATGGCGCTATGTGTAATAATGTCCCAACATATTTGTATAATAAAATCTTGGATAGGAGCTAGATCAAACTAGGTCAGCTCTGTAATACGATTGTCCTGGCTCCTCCTCGCAAAGATCATATAATCAGTAAAATAGTAGGTACATAAAGTAAAATAAATTGTATATGAATGTATATATGTTTGATTGTGAGTGAGTATTTAATTATTAGAATTATACGTTATCATTTAATACAAGGGTATATGTATTCCTACATTAAAGATGCCTTTACTTCATATTATGATACTACGAACATTTATAAGGCCACCACTGATATATGCTTCAGCCGGGAATAAACCTAGTAATCTCAAGTAAAATTGTTAATTTATTAGAAGTATTATGTAAGCTTAAAAAAATGTATAGTGTAAAAAATAATATATTGTAATCAATCTTGAAAAAAATTGAAGCATAATAACTTCGTATAAAAATATTAAGGATTACAAAAATCAAAGTCATTACCATTTAGAAATGATCCCAAACAAAATGAGCCATCCATCAAACTTCACCGAAACAAAAACGTTTGTAGGTAATTATTCAAACCGTCTAAATTCGATTATAGGAACAATTGAAGTAATATTTATACGATAATGTTGTTATGAAATTGGGACGTAAATGCCATATTTGATAAATTATGGAGTACAATTATTTGATATTAGGCGTCGGAAGAAGTTCTAAATCCTACTATCAAAGAATATATTACCTACTAGATTTTTATAATTATATGAAATATGCTTAATCATAACAGTAAATAAAATTTAAGATAGGCAGATAAATAACAGTTTCTACCAAATATCTAATACCTTTAAACGAGCAATTCTTGTGTATATAAATATATATATATATATATATATAATCTGAAGATTGATTGACAGCGGAAACAGGGCGGTCTCTAACCAGAAGTCCTCGGTTCGAATCCAGGTGTTTCCAGTCCGATTATTATTTTTTTCTTTTTTTAATTTTTTCCAAAAAAAACCGAGCGAAGCTCGGTCGCCTGATATTATGAATTATATACGCCTCTTATAACAAAAAGTTATTTTTTTTTTAAATCTTTGTCTCTCTGTCTGTTTGTTCCGACTAATCTCGGAAACAGCTGGACCAATTTTGATGGACTTTCTTTTTAAACACTTTTAGAGATATTATAATATTTTTTATGTGACGTACCTACTTAATTAAAAATTAATTTAAAAAAATAATATAAATAATGTGGTTTAAGTCGTACCTATATGCAGGAACTACAATTGAATAAGCCAAAGGAAAGTGAAATCGATTGACATATATTTAACGGGGCTGTTATTTTTCACAAATTCAAAATTTTAAGCATATATTAGTCTTCGCTAGCTTTTCACCTTTTTATATATACTTACAACCTAGTAATTTTTCCCACTAGTTTGTTCTGTGTCTATTTGAGGTAGGTAATCTCTATAACAACTGCAAAGATTTTTTTGATCATTTTCATATTACGGCTTTCACTATTTTTACAGAAATTCTCAACAGGTTATAATTTTTAAGCACATTATATATTTTTAATAACTTGAGAAAAGTCGTCCTTTCTCATAACTTCCGTATATATAAATCGGAACGTCCATTTATTAAGGCCTAATTATAAGTAAATAAAAAAATAATGATTTGGCATAAAAAATACCTATAACCCTAAATTTTCATCCTTATATCACAAATCCCTATTTTTTTATGATTGTTAGAACGCGGGTGACGCCGCGGGAATCGCTAGTTACATATACTTAAGTACAGGCTTTTTATTAACCCTAGTACACGATGTTTTCTTTTGTCATAAGACAAATGGTACATACATATATACATACTCGTATATCTATACTAATATTATAAAGAAGTAAAGTTTGTGTTTGTATATTTGTTAAATTGTAAGGGGTAATCTCGGGATCTACTGAACCGATTTTAAAAATTCTTTCACCAATAGAAAGCCACATTATTGCTGAGTGTCATAGGTTATATAAAAAACCGAAAAATAAAAAGGCTTTTACGTGGTAGTCCGTTTTGCGAAGTGAATCGGAGAAAAAACGGTCGAATGAAAGCGTTTCTTACGCGATTATATATGGAAATTACGTCATTTTTAAACTATACTAAAGAGGTTACACCTGGGGACGAACCCGAGCGAAGGGTGGGCGAGGGTGAGTCGCTAGTTTATAATAAAAATATAATATATCAGATTCCCTAAATTAATTCAGCTCCTACAAAGAGAAAGCTTAACTAAAAATTTACATTAGAAATACTAAAAATAATTAAAAACTAACTACATAATTTCAATTCTGGGAGAACATTAAAACTGGGGCTATATCTCAACGATAACAATCAGTGAGGCAGATTAAAGTGAACGCCGCCACGGGAAGTAACTAGGTTCGTGTTTTAAAGCCAGATGCTCTGATGCAACGTTATAATAAATATTTATCATTTTTACTGCGCTTCCTTAATCTATGAATAGAAATAGAAAGGTTTAAAATCATTGAAAGATAATTTCGAAGGTGTTTAGTGAGTGACTTTCTAGTACTGCGGAGGTTATAGGTTCGATGTCTTAAATATGAACTATATAATGTAATAAATATACGAATATATTACATTAAAAGACATGATAAACTGATAGAAAAACAAAATAGGATGTAGCGTCTGTAACTTTAAGATCATGAGTAAAGAGTACAATTTCACAAAAATAAAAAGTAATAATTAAAAATCAAAATAAATCCGCGACAAAATCCGAAAAGGTAGTTTCATTTATAAAAACTAATAACTTAAAGCACTATGCAATAGTATTAATTGTACCAATATTATATTATACAATCGAATATATTTCTTAATATTATTATATATTAATATATCATCTATATAATCAAATTAAATCAAAATATACTTTATTCAAATAGACTTTTACAGGAACTTTTGAATCGTCTTTTTTTACATTAGGAAAATATAGAAATTGAATTAAATGTCAGTATGTAACTCTGTGAGGAAGCTCCGACCCGAAAGACATGCTGAGAAGAACCCAGAAATGTATAATTTAAGGGTAAATTCAGGCATCCATTCAAAATAAGTCATAAAATCGAATGAAATGGCGAAGATATCCAGAAAAAAGCACATACACGAATTTATAGCCTATCTTTTCAAAGTTAGTAAAAAAATAATATCATATAATAATAATCGGCAAGCATCAAAAATATTTTTCAAGGAACGTCTCCATTCACACAAATCAAGTCGTCTGAACCAGACCGACGCGTAATCTTCCTGAGAATAACAATGAAAACAGGTTGCACCGCCGTTTATAGCAAACAATTTACTTATTAGAAACTGAGAAAAATGTGGTGTCTAAAACTACGCTCTTATATGCAGTGGAAATACAACTTAAATTATTATGCTGTCACTCATAATAAGTAGAGTGGTATATAATAGTGATACATATTATATCCAGCCACAAACATGTAAATGAAATATAAGTAATTCTAAAAAGAAACTAACTACGAAAACGATAACTATCATAAGAAAATGTACTTTATTTTTAAATAATGTTTTTAGATGAACAAGTAGGAAACCTGTATGTAAAGCAATCGTATTTAAAAGTGAAACAGAAAAAAAGCGTCATTTTAAGCACTTTCGACAGCTTTTGCGTGACTCACAGAGTCAACGTTCGCGACTCAAACGCATAGTGATGGCTTTTTTTCAAAATCCAAGCCTTATACCGTTTTGTTGCAGGTATAAGCTGTAATATTATGTTAAGCACAAACAATAAAAATATTTGTTTTTATAATATAACAACATAATTATTTTTCAACCGACTTCCAAAAGGAGGAGGTTATCAATTCGTCTGTATTTTTTTTTTTTTTTTTTTTTTTTTTTATGTTTGTTAGCTCATAACTTTGAGCTGGGTGAACCGATTTTGATAATTCTTTTTTTATTTGAAAGGTAGTGCTTCCCATGTGGTCCCATTTTAATATTTTCCAGTTCTGATAATGGCATCCATGAGAAAACCATAAAAGTCTTAAATTTGCATTAGGTATTTGCGCGACAAATGGACGAGTAACTCAATATCACGCCAACCGATTTCGATAATTCTTTTTGTAATGGAAAGGGTATACTTCAAGGGTAGTTTGATGAGAGTTTGGTAAGGTTCTGATGATGGGATCCATGACAAAGTATCGAAACTCTTCAATTCTTAGGAGCAAATTAACGATGCTCGGCCGAATCTTTTATAGGCTATATGGATATTTGAGTCACGTACCGTAACTGATGATGGAAGGTACAACTCCTCAACGGTTAGCAGTTTAAAGAAAATTCTTTCAATATAATACGCAATTATGAACGGATAGTTGTATACTTTCAGGCTATTAGGTTTACCTCATAATAGAAGGTAATCTTTTATAGTCATTAACACAATACGTATCTACTTTCCGCAAAAAATTTAAAAATAAATTATTTTTAACAAAAAACAAAAACCGACTTCCAAACTTAATAAATCTAAACTAAAAAGTAGAAAATAATACTTTTAAGGACTTTGTTAATTTTGAAGTCGGTGCCAGCCAAAGCAAAATAACCCTAAATAGATACATATTTGATTAATCTATCAATTTGTAAACATAATCTGGCTGGCACCGACTCCAAAATTAACAAAGTCCTTAAAAGTATTATTTTCTACTTTTTAGTTTAGATTTATTAAGTTTGGAAGTCGGTTTTTGTTTTTTGTTAAAAATAATTTATTATATTATAAAAGAGTTATTAATTGTAAAGTTGTCAATTATATATAGCAAATTTATTTATTTAGGGTTATCGAAATCAATATTTTCTTAAATCCTTTTTGAATTGTTCAGTTCATTTTTTTTTTCATTTTTTTATAATATGACAAGCTTTGCTCAGGTGCGACGCTCAGCTTTAATGATACACATTCAGTATATGAATTGCTACTTTATAACAAACAAACAACAAATACTCATAGATATTTAATATTGAGAAAGCTAGAAGTATTCGTAAATGTCAGTTGTAAAATTATTTATATTATGGTTTTACAAAACAATATTATTCGTCGTTATTTATAATTTTTGAACTTATACATATATATTCTGTGTTTATACTCAATACATAACAATTTTTTTTAATGTAAAGATTTCTATTAATTACTACTTCTTTAGGGATATATTTTGTTTAAGCTCATAATAATTTATTTAAAATATTTTTTTCAATTCACAGGTAAGAGAAAGTGAATCCACTTGTAAGTAGTGCCTTTACTTTTACTTTAATGTTTCAAAAAAAAATATTGATTCTGCACAAAGTGGAATCAAAAAGTTTAATACAAGAAGTATATATGTATATATATAAGTTATTGATTTAAAAGGATAATATATAAGTTACGATTTCTAAAGGTTTTAAAGAGGTTAAAATGAACGAAATTCAGGTCTTCTCAAAAATAATATATAGAAAGCGTGCTTATACACACGTATATAAGATAAATTATTTTTTTCTTTTCATAATAACCTCGATAATAATTATACAGGTATATTTACAATATACAAATATGTATCTTCTTTATAAGCTCCTAACTACATTAAATAAATCTAAAAGATTATAACTTCAAAACAAAAAGGTCAATAGGAATATGTAAATCAACTTTATAAATGCAGTTCACGATCAACCCTATTTAATGTTTTATAAACAAAAATGTCTTTACACCAACGCCTGTTTTACTAAATTATATATTCATATCACATAACCGTAGTGTCACAATCACACCAATTAATCTGAGGTGACCGAACACCACGAGGTAAAGAATGGTATCGTAAAATTAAGAGATTTGGATCGAGATTTTCAGAATTTATAAAATGGTTTAAAGTATTATATTTGTTACGAACTAGGTACCGTCTGCAGCATTTCGTGTATTTTAAAAAAAATCTTAAAGTGAACATTTTTTTTGAGGTCTTCGAAAAACTTTATATATTAATATAAAATATTTGTCATAAAGTTAAAGCTATATTCAGTATAAAATAAAAGAATAATTAAAACAAATAAGAATTAAAATGAAGGCAGTTATACTTTTTTAGGTTTACGCAATATTCGACATTATACCAATCCATTCTACAATCTCTCCCGTGACTACGATTGCTGTAAAGTATTCGAAACGTCGTGAACCAAAAATCAAAATAAATCCGCGACAAAATCTGAAAAGATAGTTTCATTTACAATGAAGGTAGTAGAAAATTTATCCTAAATAGAAATCAAATGTCTAACATAAAATTGATAATCTAGTCAGCAAGTTTTTTAAAAAACTTTGTAATTGCCCGCAAATTTAATATTAATTGTTTATTCAGTAACATGATTAAATATTTTAAACCCACCAATTTCACGAATATATAAAAAAACCTATCTCTTTAGTAGAAGCAGGTACCGGTAACCATGATCGTTAAATACATCGTATATAAAGTAACCGATAATTATAGACGCAACTAAGTCTACCTTGATCTCCCAAACTAAATAACATCACAAATCGTATAAATCTAACCAAACTCTACCAAAAAACATCTATGGGAAAGGGCCAAAAACACAGACGCCTAAAAATGTTCGGAGCGCTCATTCTGAACGGGATGAGAATTTTAAAAAGATGCCTTTATAAGGAGTGGACCAGATGCTTTGGGTGGAAGAAATTTTGTGCAGCGTTACTTCAAATAACGCCTGGTATCGGAATGTCTAGTAAAATAATTCAACCTTCACGCTTTTTAGCAATCGAATATTATTATTTTTTTCATAGCGTGTACATAAAGAAACAAATTCTATAAATTAGTTCTTAGTTGAAACGGTTTAGCAATTTCAAAATTACTTTAATATTAGTTTACATAGGATGATGCTATATAGGGTGTCCTGAAAAAACTAGGCTATCAGTAAAGATATTATTTTGCAGTGCCGTAGCTGTACATTGTTTATATTGTGTTTCTACTAGACTCTATATACTATTTGACTCTACAAGTAAAATGTCATAAGTTAGATTCGCGAAATACCTCGTTCTTATTGATAAGAGACTCTCTTATTCACAATATAAAACCTCATCTTGTGTTTAAGAGAGTTCCTAATAACAATGATGAATCGTATTTTACAGCATAATTCCCTAAAAAGGACACTGCGTCTAACTATGAATGTTATTACCAAACTATCGGAACTAGTCAATAAAGTAGGTTAATTTGGCCCTTTCCTTTATATTGGAAATCGAGAAAATATGAAGCCTCATAAACGTGTAAAAGCCTGTCATTACATCGAATCAAAGCTTCTACGAACCGAGATTCAATAATAGCTTTTAAGTTATCGTTAACTCGCTAACGCCGAGACTTTGAGACACTAATAAGGTACTAAGTACGAGGTGTACTTAGGCATAAGATATTCTACTGCACTTTGAATTTTAACTATTGATAATGTATGCGTTAACATTTAATAATAATAATTTTATAGAAAAATACGTAGTAAATCATTACAAAAAAAATATTTCACAGTTATCGCATTCAGTTTATTTAATTTTGTTAAGAAATAAAAATGTAATGTAAGAAAAAAATATAAATGTAGGGTCTTAATAATCTATAACCAAGATATGAATTATTAATTAATTTTATGCTTTTTAAAAAGCAAAAAAATTAGGAAGCGTTAATTCGCCTGTTTCATATATTATTTATCTGTTTCTATAAAAACTACCATAATATTAGGTAAGCCTCAATGAGTCCATACCAATGTATACTAATAGAATAATTGTGTATTTAACAGATTTCGAGATAATTTGGCAAGGACATAGATATTAGAGGTTGAAACTTGAATCAAAGCTCACTAGTAAAATATAAAGAGTGAAATAGATTATTCAAACTTGAGTTTATACATAAGCTTTTAAACATTTATCAGTTAAATTGTTTTACATTAAGTATATAATTTGTTTAATTTTTGAACAAAGTGTTAATAATAAATTAAGAGATCGTGAAAGTCAGCTTATACTGTCGTATTCACGGTAAGACAATATCTGATCGGGTGCGCCGTACTTTGTTAAATAGCGACCTACCACGAATTTGATTGTGTAGTTTTCGGAAATAATTTATTTTGTTATCAATCCTGAGCCTTTATTTATGTCTAACAAACATGCGATAGATAATATAGTACTAAGATATATTCTACATAACTTTGGAATTCATTCGTCGTCAAGATGAAATGACTTTTATGTTTCAGTTATATTTGTTGTTGCAAGCTATAAATTAAATATGATTTGGAACACCTCTAATCACCTCAATCAGGCGAGAGTTCTCGAAACACCCTTTGTAAGTCCCTCAAATAAACAAAATATTTTGAAAAATGTTAAACATTAATTAAATTAAATAAATAATAATATACGTAAAATTTAAAATATTACATTATATAACATAATTTTAATAAAAATAAAATATTTGTACAACACACTTTAAGTGACAATTTTTGTAGAGCTTTCTAAGCTATATAAGATATTTTATAAATCGTATACATGTGTATATCATTTATACATCTATTACATAGAAATTTATTTATTGAAATTTGATTAGAAATATGTACCTGCCTATATAAATTATAAGATTTTAAAATAAAAAATTAAAATCAAGTACATATATTATAAAACAGTTATTTTATTACGATAACAAAACTTTAACTAATATCTATATTTGTGTTAAGCTTTGTCATTGACGAATCAGAGATGATTGATGCTGCACCAAATTATATGGTGGTTCCGTCGACAAAATTGGTTTGAGATACATTGGGTCGTTTCGGAGAGCATAAAAAGAGAGCCGTGTGGGAACAAGCCGACTTTTATTTTCTATTCTTTTATTTTTGACCTCAAATAACGCGGTGAAGAGTTTTTTCAACCGATCAAATTTTTATGGCAGACCTTAATGTATTTACGACGTGATTGAATATCACGTTACGTTATCAATTATACTCTCTTAGTGACAAGGACCTCGGTTTTAATTAACAAATGATTATTATGTGTAGAAATGAATTAAAATAATACATTCGTATCGGCTCTTGCTTAATTTAAATATTTTATCGTTCGTTTTATGTCTTTTGGCTTTCATCTTATAGATAAGTGGGAATATAAAAGGAGTTTGGTAATTATATTTGTACCTTATACATATGGAATGAGGTATTGATTAAAAGTATTGGTATATTAATTATATATAAAGCATATTTTTAGTATAAAAATTATTTCATTAAAACTTATTTTATATGCTGCTATGTATGTTTTAATAAAGGAAATTCCTTTAATTAGGTTTTTGTAAGATAAATTAATAGTCTTGTGATAGGTATGATTTTAAAAAAATATAATTTTAAATCTACATATTTATTAAAATTGACAGTTGAATCCGTATGACACATATTTCACAGAGGCCGAACTAATAGCTAAAAGGTAAGTGACACGAGCGGAGTCAGGGTTAGGTTAGGTTAGGTGATATTTTTGTATTGTCTTAATTTGGTTTTCATTTATTCTAAATTAATAATGAAAATAAACAAATCGATTTATCTCCCAACTCTAGCACGACTGCTCTACATAATTTACATTTTTAAATTACTTCCATAGGCAAGATATTAGAGTAATCATTTTAATTTGTGCAAATGTGAAACACAAATTATTACTTGCGAAAGGGCCCGACCCCTATCAATGGCTCAATATTTTAAAAACCAGCTCTATCCACATAGAGTTAGGAGCTGTGTTAACTTATTCACACCTAGTCATGATCCATAGTACTTCATTGTTCTCAGAACGTGGCAGATCAATTCAAAATACCATCCCTCACGTACACAATGTAAAGCATTAGTCTTTATCTTCATATGAATAAGGGTCTTTATATATTTGTTAAGTTGGCTCATGGCTACTATTTATAGAACCAACAATACCGGTTAATTTTGTTTTAAACGTCGAACACTTTCACACGTTCTGACACATGGATTGGATGAGATTTTAATGCTTTTTCTATTTAATTTGCAATATGCATAACTTTTTCCTTTGACTATGCTCAGTCAATCTTGACTTAAAAATATAATTTTCATTCCTAAATAACGCAGACATACTCTAAAATATAAATAAAAGTGATTTTTGCGCTACGAGTGAAAGATAGATATGCTAGTGATGGCTTATTGTGTGATTTATTGAAATTTTAAAACATTTCCTAACTAGTTACAACATACTATCAGATATAGCTTCATTCAGAACCGAACAAGGAATTAAGATATAATTATGTAGAGCAAAACATCTTCGCATTACGACTTATTGATAAGATAAGTAAATTTTAAATATATTATACTCTAATATATACTTGGCTGAACTTCGTTTAATTAATTAACGAATTTTTATTATAGTTTTTAACGTGCATTCTTTCGCTTGTCAACTTCCCTAATTTTAATATTCATCCACAAACAATGCGAATAGCGGTTTAGTACAAAATATAATAAAACAATGAACTGACTCTACGCCGGGTAACAATAATTTCATTCACAGTGGTATATAGGAAGTAGAACAATAATCGCATTATATAGCCTATAACTTTGTCAATATAAAAAAAAGGTAGGTCTGTTCATTATTAAATTAATTTTAATAGTAATAAAAGAATAACGCATCTATTTTTTATTAAATGCTAATATATATTATGTATTTTAAATATATTGTTAGAGTATATTATGTCTGTACATGTATAACATTATGTAGAGTCGTATTTCTTCCTTAATTTTATCACTGCATATAATTAATTCACTTTTCCATATATTTTTATTGCAATATATTTATTAAAAGCTATACATATTACAAGTAAAGCCGGGTAATAGTAAAAGTAGAATAGAACAATAATCGCAAAGGGCACTCTAATCAGATTAGGCGTGCATGTAGCGTCATACGTCACTCATTGAGTTCTCGCATTCGCGTCGGCGACTTCAAGCGCAACGGTCGTGCGCTGTAACGGATAAAATTTAAACTAAAACCGTTGTTACTTAGTAGTATAGAGACTTAAAAGTTAAAACTTATGTGCTGTGTAGTGTGACAAGTGTGACGTTATAGTGTAAGTGAATATTCAACATGAATTCGAAAAAGCTGGAATATTTTAATGATAATGACTCTGTGGATGAGAAAATTAATCTCAGTTGTCTAGGTGAGTTTTTGTTTCACTTTTATTGTGTTTATAAGGTATGGTAATTGAGTTTGAGGCGCATGCGCATATTTTTATCAAGGAAGCGACGTGCTTTTTATGATAAACAGTCTAGGTGACGAAAAGTTCATGTGTATAGAACTTCATGATAAAATTATTGATAAATCTTCAATTTATTAATAATTATTAATAATATTGATAAGAAATAGATCGAATAAAGCAAGTGTGTTTATCTTATTTCTATTAATAAAGAACATTACAAAGGATATTTATTAACATTATATGTAGAGTTACAGGAATTATTGTAATTTTAGCGTTTTTTCGATAAAGAAATCTTGATCATCATAATTTTTAAGATGCTGTAATTCATTGAGAAATGATGTGTAATAAAGTAACTTTTATGTTCTGAGTCACAATTACTTCAACGCCCATGCATAATAATTAAAGAAAACGCCTAAAATTTCTGATGAATCACAATAACCTAAGTTTAGGTAAGGGATGGAATAATCTATAAAAACTAAAACTAACAACCTTCCCGTGTTGGCCGCAGGCTGCGATGGACCAGTACTTTTATCCCTATCTAAATTGAAGGAATAGAAAAGGTGCGCTAGAGTCATTATAGTGTGAGTTCGTCTGCCTTTGCACTATTCAATGTTATTTCAAAAATATAATCTGAAGATTAAAAACCAAACGGCTTTAGTATTATTCTAATATTATAGTAATAAATATTTACAATAATAATATTTTATTTAAGCACACAAAACGTGTTCGCCATTGACCTTAATTGCCTCAATAAGACTCGTTCCTATGATTGTCTTAATTCAGGACTATACATTTATGCTCATTGCTCTATTTCTCAAAGAATTTTTACAATCGTGAAATATTTAATAAAACCCAACTTCCATGCCTTAAAGGTGACCCAAATTAAACTACAAAATATCTTGTGAGAGCAATCGTTAATGACCAACTTCATAATTGGTGTAGACATGTTCGAACAAGTTGCTGTTAAACCATCTAATTTTACTTCTAAAGTAGATAAGCTAAGTAAAGTTTGACACTTTTGGCTGTTTTTTTAACTTAAATTGTCTTTGTTTATTGTTATTTCATCTGTTTCAAGAAAAAGACAAAAAACAAATTAAGAAATATAGGAATCTCAAACTTTTTTTTTACTTTTTTTATTACTAAAGTAATAAAAAGAAAGTAACTGAAGTAAAAAGTGTAATAGAAAACAACAATAACATTTTAACTTCACGATTATGTGAATTGTTAGCATATTCGTTAATGAACCCTGTTTAATAACAGATGTTTAAATTATGTATGATTAAAGTGATCTCTTCCTCAATATCAAATCGCAAATAGAATTATATGCAATTTTAAACTCAAATTGGTATTATTACTTGAGTCTAGTTCATGTAAAGTTAACTAAGTTATTTTTATAATGACCGTTGATTCAGTTATAAAACCGTGAGATTGTCGTTACAATATAATCATGGTATAGTAAAAAATATATATTTATTATGTTTATATTTCACTATAAAATATAAGAGGTACTGTAGGTTTATAGGTTTTACAATGCTATGACTCTACATCTAGCTCATTGCTCGTGGTAATGAATTGTATTAGTCATACAAGTTTTTAAATGTATTTTTGTCTTACATTATTTAAATTTTAAATGTTAAATCAATTTCTGTACGTTAATCTCGCTAGAACTCAAAAACTAGCTACATTAAATATATTTTTTTATTGGAAGTGTGATAGAGGTGGTATATAATCGAATAGTTTATAACCGTTTATTTCGTATCAGAATCACTGACAGTTAACTCGTATAACGTACTATACGAGTAGTATAGAATAAATTAGATAAAATAAGTGCTTCCAGAGCATCAAGAATGCTAAATATAGATCCTTTTATTTCCTTATTACTAACTGAAAGAAACAAGTCTTAAACCGGTTTTGTATCCAGGAAGCCACTGTTATTCGTCTATTTAATGATTTTTGCATTTTAATTTATAAGTAGGAGTTTTTGTTTACGTTTTGTCATATAAAAACAGATTTCACACGTTTTAACGGTTCCTCGCCTTTTACAGAGGTATCTCAAGGTTGAACCAGTAGTTACCAATTATATTACATTAATTCAAAGCAACAAGTTTTAACTCTACTTTGCATTACGTGTGGATGAGAGCATTCATGTTTTGCTATTTATTTCAACAGCTTGATTAACTGTCTAGATATGAAAATAGTTTTTTATAGTATATGTATATTACATAAATATACGAATATATAAATTAGTATAAAAAGCTCATAAATGTATCTTGACTTAGAGCGAATGTTTATATAAAAAATAAAAATGTTGAAACACTTTATGGAGGCTTTATATTGCATTTTTTAAGTAAGTTTAATTACTAGTATAGTTATTTATAGTGTAGAGCAAAACCACTACATGATAGAGTCAAATAAATTACCAATAATGTTTGATACGGTGGTCTCTATATAAATCATTAATATTTATTATAATGATACTTGCGTATGATATATATTAATCATTTGCATGTACGTGTTTAATTGGAAAGTGCGAAAATTGGAAAGTACTAAGTCTAAGGTTATAAGGTCTTATGACTCCTGTTGTATCTGGCCCTCAAGCCGATAATAAACTTTTGTAAAAGTTGGTTTTTGGCACTTTGGAATAGATCTAAAGATATTTCAGCCGACATTTTTGTAAAAAGCTAATAATATCGCCAAAATTCAGTTATATTATAGGTACTTAATTAGTAAATATTTTGTTAATTCATATGAATCTAATGACGCTTACCATTCTCTAATTTTCAGAATTTTTAAGTGTTAAGTATATAAATGCATATTTTAGTACATAAAAGTATTGTTTAATTTGATTACCTTTAATATATTTCTTTAGTGACCAATATTTAACAGTTAAAAGTTTCGCAACGCGTGGGTGTTATTACGTTAATTTAAATTTCGAACGCACCTGACCTTTTTGTGAGCTTTCCAAATGCCGGTATTAAATACCTATAAAAATAAAAATCTACTTGATCAAATACACTCAGATAAGCGGTCAAATTACCCGACTTAAAGGCGTAATCCCGAAGCGTTTCTCCTGTGCTTTCACCGTTCAACAGATAGTAGTACAAAATATTCTGATAAGTTTAATGCTGTAGCTACTTGTCATAAAATATGTACAAGTAGAAACTTAGATGTCGGTCTGTTTAAATTATCTAAGGCAGTCTATTTACACGTTTTTTGTTAGGCCTTCATGACTGCACGATCGGGTCTCGAAGTATGTCAATATTACAATACCTTTACGTATCACATAACAGATTCAGTTTTTTAGGTTAGCGTTCTAAAATAATACTTGAGTTTTTAGTTTAACTTTTCTATGGAATTTTGTATTTCATACATTATAGGTCATTACGTTCATTAAGTTTTAGGGTGCATTTTGAACCCTTCTTTAAATATTTGAAGGATTTTTCATAATAAATATAAATTACTTTCACAATATACTAATAAAATTATTATTTTTAACATTAACAGTTATTATACCTACTACATTGTAAAAATATATTTTTTTCTATTGACATTTTTATCGGTGCAAAGCAAAATATCTGTTGTGAAAACATTTGACATTGAATTTATGTATTTTTAGACAGGCGTAAGATGATGGACCTTGATAAATGTATTATTTGTTTTTAAACCAGTTCATATACGAGTATTGCAAGTGATAAGAAATGTTCTGGATGCTTTGTAATTTTAAGAAAATGATAACGTTATATATTTTTGGCTAACATTTTCACATATTTCCACCCAACTAGTACAATAATGTATAAACATAATTATATTTTAGTTTACATATACTATACTACTGAAAAGTTTCGTCAAAATGTGATCAATAGTTTTGGAGCAAAAGAGTGACAGATATAAGTATTAATAAGATCTCGCAGCGGTAGTTTTAGTATAGACTTTCACATATTATTTTATGTTATAGTTAATTATGTATTAAATAAACAGCTATTTCCTCTAAACTGAGTACTTCTGCCCTACATAAGGATATGAGGATGTTATGTTTTTAAAGAAACCTCAAAATAGCTCATATGTGGCGTATGCTCGAATATTGTGTGTGGTCAGCCTTACTTGAAAGTATTCGAAGCATATTTGGTACCCTTTGGTGAAGGTGTAATGAAGTGAAACGGGGGTTATAGATGAACAGTTTAAAGGGCTTTCTAAAGATTTTTTATAATATTTTTAGTAAATTACTTAAAATAGAAGTTTTTATTTTAGATAAGACTTTTATTGATAGTAGTTTTAATATTAAGATATCCAATACAATAGTTACATGCATCAAAAGTTAAACTAAATAACTAAATTTCAACAGCTTATGTACTTTCAATATATATTTTAAGAAAAACGCTTAATATTTTTTAAGGTTTAAGTTAACGATATCATAGTTAAAATCTGTTATGCTAATTAACAGCTTCTTTAGTGTAAAATGTTAATATTATATAAACAATTTAACAAAAATAATGTTGCTAATATGCATATTAATACAACAAAGGTCATTAACTGATGAGTAGAACATTAACCCCATAGCAGAATGCGGGCAGTGCATATTTTGCGACGCCTCATACATTTCTTACAATATATTTTACGATATTGGATAAGCCTATATTGTATTGCTGATAATATATTTAAAATTGATCTATAAATGAAGATAAATCATTAATTGTATAATTTAAACGAAAGTTTGGATGGACGTTTGGTACTCAAACACTCCACAATGGCAGAACGGATCTAAGTGAAATTTTAATATATAATCTATGTAACATTATACTCTTTAACAGTACATACCTAACCTATGTATTTTTACTAGTGGAAAAATGATTCTCGTGGGATAGATTGTTTTTCACTAACAAGCCGAGCTAAGCGTACGAAGAGTCTTGTATATTATATAGGAATTCACGTAATTTGAATTAAACCTATAACTGCTAAAAAATATCCGTCCGTTGTCTTCATATAAAATTATTGGCAATTACAAAATAGTTCAGTATCGTTTCCTCCTTAATCATTAATTTTTTTTTATTTGGTACAATGTTTAAATAACTCGTTTAAGGAGTATCCATATAAGTACTTGTATGGATTTGAGGTGAAAGAGTTAAATGAGAGATAAACAACAGTAGTATAAGTATATAACAGTAACAGTACACTGTAAACAGCTAAAATAGCGTTGCATGGAAAACTTTACTTACTCTATCTATACTTAATACTTAATAATAATATTATAAAGAGGAAATATTTGTTTTTTTGTATGTTACGAATAAACTCAAAAACTACTGGACCGATTTTAATGAAATTTGGTACGCAGATAGTATAAAGCCTGAGAAAGGAAATAGGCTACTTTTAAAGGCGAAATAAGGTCTGTAAAAGGTTGAAATAGGGGATGAAAGTTTGTATGGAAATTACGTCATTTTTAAAGTTACAAGCTTGAAACTTATTATTCAGTAATAAGTAAGACATTCAAAAGAAGCGAGGTTGAGTCGCTAGTTCAAAATACTTTTCTTTTAATAGTACGCGAATATATGAAATACTCTAAATAATCACAGCGGCTACATCAAAGGTAACCTCAATCAAACTCGGATTCGATAAAACCAATCATAGATAAACCTAATCTATTATCTTGATAGAGATAAGATGTCGCATTCAATAAAAAGGTTAACTGAAATGAATATGTTGCTACTAAAATACTTGGTGCTTCAATGTAGCTTTATTTAAATCCAAAGTCATTAACTTTTAATTTATTTTTGATTTTTATGAACGATCATTTTATTTTGATTTTATAGGACATAGAAGTTTAGAAATAAAGACAAATAAGTATTGATAAATGACATATTTATAATACATACTCTTATATACTATACGACTAAATATGCAATGTTGTATGTTTGTAAAAATATAGTAACCACTTATCTGCATTTTGGAAACAGCGTTTTGACAACTTACTTTGGTGTATCAATATTATATGTGTATTATTGGCGAGAATCAAACCAGCGACCTTTTGCTTCTAGTAAAGCACTGCTGGATACATCGGTCAAGTAATATAACATAGTTTTATCACTTTTATAGGTAAATGAAGGCTATTATACTAAAAACACAAGAGTCCATTACAATATTTAAATTTAATAGGCGCTTCAAGGTTTTATTTCTCAATGCAATTTAAATTGATTCGTAAATAGGTGAGATATTAAAAAGAATCGTATAAATGAATTATGAAAATCACAAACTTAAAATTATGCTATTAAATTATTGTATTGCAATATAGTAATCATATGACGACGTTGGCTCAGTTTGTAGTGACCCTACTTGCTGTGCCGGTGGTCGCGGGTTTGAGTCCCGCTGGGGACATTTATTTGTTGAGCACGGATGTTTGTACTCCAGTCATGGGTGTTTATATTTATAACATGTATATATTTAAAGCTATATATGTATAGTATATCAACTATCTGGTATCCGTAACACAAACCTCGTAGCTTACGACGGAACTACATGGCGCTGTTAATAATAGTGTCCCAACATATTTATTTATAATATTTTAAAAAGAGTAACTGTTGAGTTCTCGCCGGCTTTTCTCAGCAGAATTGTCTTCCGAGCCGGTGGTACATTCCACATAGACTTATGCATACATTAATTTAAATTCTACATATTCAAGAAGTGTTAGAAGTGACGATTCAAAAGCGTTTGTAAAAGTCTATTTCAATAGGAAACCATCATATTATATTATATAGTGTATTTTTTTAACTTACGAGTTGGTCCATATAAAGTATTAGCTGCACTAATAAAGAAGTCAACGTTTCTAAAACAACGCACTCAGTTGTACCTAAGCAAATATACACATAAATCCTCCTTTAAAGTGGTCAAGTTCACCAATTTGTTATGTTGACTAAGCTTTTTGGTAGTTAGTGACAGGAAATGTATGAAAATGTTTAGTTAAAAGCAAAAAAACATACGTAGGTATACCATGACATGAGGTTTAAAAATGTAGTCCTTAAAATTTTTACTTATTTTTGTAGGTAATATATTTAATTTATTTTCGTGGCTAGCGTGTACGAATGCAAATCTGCTAGTTTCGAGGTTCGAATCTCGGGTCAGGCCAAGTTTGATTGTATTAATTATTTCTGTTATTAAGTAAGCCCCAGTAACATTTTGTTAGCCCGAAATTGGGAAAACAGCTGTGTGCGATTAATTAACTCTTACTGGTCATGTCGTATGGCAGATAAAAATATCAAAGGTGCAAGACTCGGAATGCGAACCCGCTACATTCCGGTACCCACGAAAGCGCTACTACCGACTACTACTGCCTAGGACCTCAGTAAACACTTTAATTTCATCATTCGAGTTCTCTTAAATAATCCTTTAGATTAGACCTAGTTGGTCTATCTTTTGTATGGGAGATGAGAGACAAGAAACCGGTATACTACAATTAACACTAGAAACTATAAACGGTGTAATTACACACCTGAGCTTAGTTTGTTCGCTAAATTAACGGAGTTCAACGACCTATACTGGGTTCAATTTTAACTTTTATGTCATTGACTTAACATTGTAAAGTGTTAATTAATTAATATCTATATTTACATATAGTTAAAATTTAACATGTTTGCTTATAATAGTCAAAAGATCAAGAAAATTTATATTTATACTTGTGCAAAAGGTACCTAATATCGATTTCAACGGGTTTTTACTGTAGCCTTGGAAGTTTTATACTCTTCTACCAATATTTTTTGTTCAAACTCACCCCATATTTAAAGGGTCAAAACGGAGGGTCAGTTAAGACAGGTGTTTGCGTTTATTTTTTGTCGCTTTATCGATCGTGAATATTCAATCGTTTAAGTCTTCTATATTTATAATTTTAAAGACTTATATATTAATATTATAGTATTAGGCCAGTATTGTAATTTCAATATTGTTTAAAAATTAGTTTAAATAGAAAATTTTAGATTTTACAACCTTCTAAAGATTTTAAAGATAATATTACATAGATATTAAAAAAACCTCGTGAGAATCAAACCCACACTCAATGATAACAATATCCATGACCCATTATGTAGGTTATACTTTATATTTTAAATGTTCAGCTCACAGCTGTGCAATGTCTTTTATTGCATTTCAATTATAAAGATTTTTTTTTTATTAAATACTTAAATACGTCTAAGAAATAAACAAGTTTTTCAGAATAATCCCTTTTTAAGTACATTTCTAAATAACAGCGGTACGTATTTATAAATAGCAGGTACAACAGGTGAATCCAATTGAAGGATAATTGTACCTATACCTCTAGTAAAAATAACTCGCATATCTTTGTAGTCACTTTATTGTATATAGCCGCAACATACAATATAAGCCGATATCTTAAGAAGCCTTACAAATCTGCTTCATAACTTAGAAATTAGAATATTAAACGTACTGTAGAGGTTCAAAAATAAATTACATGATAAATAAAATTATCTTTTCGGATTTTTTACGCAGATTTATTTTGATTTTTGGTTCCCAACATTTCGAGTTTCAAGATTTTAGAGGTCTCAAAGAAATTATATAGCTGTTACAGACAGACGAACAAAAAATATTATAACACACAAAAAATAATCATCTCTTCTCTATTAAATCTCTATCGACCCGCTTAACTCATTCCCTAAATACGTTCCCGAGTGCTTCATCTTTGCAATTGCCACTAGAACCACTTCACATACATCAAAAGATAAAAATTAGTATATCATTCGCGGCCTATAATCTATTTAAATACAAATATTTTCATCGATACTAGGCTAAGATTTGCGCGTTCAAACAAAGAAATAAATTATTGATCTTTCGTCTAGAATCTTGATATTAAATGTACCTATTACTAAGACATCATAATTTTACTTTAGTGTATAAAATAACAGGCAGTGGTAGCCCAGCGGTAACGCGTCGCTTGTATAACCGAGTGATGCGGGTTCAAATCCGGGTCTTGCACCTCTGATATTTTCATGTGCGAATCATTTCTATCATGATTACCACTTGTCTTACAGTGAAGGAAAACGTCGTGAGGAAACCTGCATGTCTGAGAAAACCTAGCAAGTTTTCGTAAGACATGTGAAGTCCGCTAACACGCACTGGGCCAGCGCGGTGGACTATGGCCTGATCCCCCTCGTACTGAGGGAGGCCCGTACCCAGCAGTGGGACGTTAAAAAGGGCTGATGGTGTATAAAATAACCTAAAAACAACACGAAATGTTATTAATAGTTTAAATTATAAAATTGTAACATGTTGGAGTACAAAATACAAGCACTTCGAAACGGTTAATTAATTTAATTCCAATCGTAATACGACAGATATGAATAGCGTCAGTGATACCTGAGTTTCTTCCAATATTATTATTAGTTACGTTTTTTGTTTGAGACGAAGTCGTTGATTAAAACACAATCATTTGGAAACAGCAGGTATCAAACTATCCAACGTGATTGTCGAATACTTTTAAACTTATTTAAATATTACTTACGTGAATTTACACTGATTACAGACTTAGAGTTGCTTCTCTGAGTTAAAAATGTATATGTATTACATAAGTTACTATTGTGTTATTATTATATACTACTCTCTTTTCTTTTTCTCCCTCTTTATATCTTTTTCTTCGTCATTCTCTCTTTGTCTCTCCCTCTCAAAAGCCAATTGCTTTTACACTTTTAGAAATGAATTTAACGAAACGTATTTTATAGAAGGTATTGTATTTGTAGTAAAATCTCTCAAAGACTGGTTCGAAAATACTAAAATATTAATAAAAACCAATAGAAAGCTATATTTATTAAACTTTCAACAAAGTTTGTAGGTTCTATATTAATAATAACTTTCCTGTCCTTCCGTCCGTCCTGTCCTAACGTTCCTTCCTAGTACAGTCATAGCTTTTATATTAACACTTGCAGGCAAATAGATTTCAATGCCTTACGAATATAGCATACAAATGAACCATAACTTTGAATTTTAAACATTCATAAATCATAACTGTCGAATTATAGTACATAATATAGACAGAACTAATAAAATAAAATTTAGAACCGAACAGACGAGACGGAGCAAAACAATAAGTTCCCATATACTGGTTACGTCACTCGAATTACTACCTGTTAATGCCATAAAAAAGGACACCATAAAAAGACTAACCGTTTGGACTCTCAGTTTAAAGGATTTGATGTCTTATTTCAAAGGAAATATGTATTAAAATCGCTCCGTTTATCTTTTCAGCCATCTGTCGCCATACAAAATTAAATAGCTCGGTGATAGCACTTGGATCCCACGCTAATTGAAATTGTTTTCGGTTGTGATTACATCTGGAACTGGACAATTATTTAAAGTAATATTTAATATTTTAAAACCTACAGTTATTATTACATATTCTTCGTTTCGATATTTTTGTTTAATTGCGAAAATTATATTCAATAGAAAGATGTAAAGGAAATCTATTAATGTGAAGGTAGAGAAACTATTTCCGTCGTATTTTTAAAATACGTTTTAAATGCCATAAAACGTCCTTATCATATAAATCTACTTGCTAACAGACTTATACGTCTATAGATTTGGATGTCTTAAGTTCGAGACCCAGCTCAAGTCAAGTCTAGTCATTGGTTTTGATCAAGAAATTTGGCGTTACAGTCCAATGGCTCAGAGGGTACGTAAAGTCGTCAATCCTGATATCTCAACGGTGGTATCAAATTATCGTCCTACCAAACTTTAAGAGTGAAAGCAACAGCCTATATTTATGTCTGCACACACACTTACGTCCTGTAATATTATCTCCCGAGCAGTCTCAGAGGGATTGGTCGCCGTGGTCGAAATAGGTCAAAAAATATTTACTACCGTAACTCGAGTTCAACTTATAACTTATAGCATCAGCTGCCAGTGGAAGTCTCATCAAGACCTGTCCAGCCGTATCAGAGATTAACTAGAACAAAGAGACAGACAAAATTGTAAAAAAAAAGTAAGTTAGTATAAGTAACGTATTTAATTAGATATGAATAGGAAAAAGCTGTTATATTGTTGTTATAAACAGACACTTCAATGTGGAGAATAATTAATGTGTATAAACAGGCTTAGGTTTAATTCAGAATAAGCTCACAAAAAGTATTAAGATCATTTTTTGTGTAATCCATCGCAAAAACCTTTATGCAAATTGATCAGTTTTTGTGAAACACATGAATCGAAATTATTATAATATATTTAAAGTAAAATACCTTACAAAACTTGCCATTAAAAAGAGTACAAAAAGTAAAAGATAGAGCGGACCATTAATCCTTGACTAAGGCGCGTGTAATTTAAGCACTAATTACGATTATTCTCCAAGTAAAGTTTGAGAAGCATTCAAACTTTAGTAGTCTGGATATTGTGGGGAGCTTTCTTAAAACGAAATAGATCTTTTTGCCTTATATTAGGGTTCCTTATCCTATAACATTTAAAAAGATTGGTTTTCTATATTAAAGATTTATGTAGAAGACAATTAACTATTGATTGCCTATCGAAGGGTTCGCGTTTAGTGAGGATTAATGAAAGTTAATTTTGTTCTGATGTCTATATTAATATATTTATCTGCACATAATAATTGTATGTGGAATAAAAAATTTTTTACGAGTTCTCGCAAGAAACCATTAGAGGGACTCTCCCTCTAATTGTTTCTATAATAATAAATATTTTTCTATAAAGCTATTCCAGATTCAGAATCTTAGAAGGTTTTACTATATCTGAGGTTTAATTTACACGTTAAAAATAATTTAAATAAAACTTTAATTAATTAATTTATCCAAAAATCATGTACAAATTAAATTAATTCTATTTGTATTTTACTCTTTCTGATGTCCCACTGCTGGGCATTAGGATCTCTTAAATACGAGGGGGATTTGGCCAAAGTCCACCGCACTGGCCCAGTGCAGGTTGGCGCACTACATATTATGTCTTTTGAAAACTTGCTAGGTTTCCTCACGACATTTTTCTTCACCGTAAGACTATCGGTAATGATGTTAGAAATAAACAGATGTGCGAAAACTGAAATTTTGAATCGCTTTACTCAGAATCTCAGAGCGCTACCACATATATTTTTCAATTAATTATTCCTCTAGAAAAAGTTATTAAAATCATCATATTATAATAGTTGTACTACTTGTTATTATAACGACAGCCAAAAATCTGTATTTAAATATATGCTTATGTATTTTTTACAAAGTATGAATCATTACCATATAAATATGGTAATTGGATCAAAATGAACGAAGGAAAAATAATTAACCGAAACAAATTGATAAATTTCAGTGAAAATCGAAAGTACGCGATATAATCGAACAGGTATCTCGAGGTGATGAAAGTATATCAGATTTTATCGTATGAGACCATATTGTCTTATGTAATAATGTAAAGGTCACCGATTTTTTGGTATTAAAAATTATTGAAAATCGTACGTTATATAATTCACCTTTGACATTTTAATGTACTATATTATATACAGGATTTTATTACTTTCAAATATTTTTAATGTGTTAATTTACTATATGTATACAACATATTATTATGTTTAAGTTGTCTTACCAAAGTTCTGCGGTTAAAGTTAAAATAGTTACAATAATAAAAAAATGGACCATAAGTCTTTAACTATCATGGTTACTGACGATATTATTGCGATGTAAAAGAGGATATTTAAGTAGGTACTAAGTTTATCACTTGTTTTTAACTTTTAAGAATTTCCCGATATTTCAGGAAAATGCAATATCATAGCGCTAAATTATTATCAAAATATGTGATTTCAATGTAGCTTTTGTTTTCTACATGATTGAGAATACTCACTTTTATAAAAGACAAACGATACAATGTAAATTTATTAATATTATAAATGAAAAAACTATGTTTTCGAATTTTGTCGCGGATTTATTTTGATTTTTGGTTCCTGACCTTTCGAATGCTTTACAGCAATCATGGTCACGGTAGAGACTAAGGTATTTGACGTCTCAGAGGTTTATATACTTGTTACAGATAGTGCCTACTCACAATTTATAAAAAAAATCAAAATGGTATCAAAATCCGAAAAGATATAATAAAACAAAATAATCTTACAAACTTTTGCACTTCCAAATGTAGTGTTAGAGTAATCAGATGGTATAATTTCTTTTAGATCACGTTTGAGGTCAAATCGTGAATGACACCGCGTGTAATCTATGAAGAGATTGTTCAAAACAAATTTATTAATAGTGTTACCTATTAACTACCACATACTAAGGGAAGATGTATTGAATTTCAAAGTTTTCTTCATATACTAGTGAATTGTTGAATTTATTTACATCGGAATTATAGTATAATGTGAAAGTTTACATGTTTGTTTGTCAATCCTTCACGTTTAAACGGCTGGGCTGGTTTGGACACGGTACACTTGCAAACCTATACAAAATATACTTAATATTTACTTATGTATCTCAAATATGGCTCTAAAGATTTTGATACAGTTTTGTTCCAAGAAAAGTTTTGCCTTTAAAATTGATCTTAGATATAGAATTTTCTGAATAAATGATATTTTATGTCCTTTTCGAAAAAACGACAAGTAAAGTTTTTTATGATATCTCGAACGAAAACTATTACACAATTTCCATCTGCCAGATGCAGTTTTAAAATACGGTATCATCAAAGCAGCCTTTTGTATTGAAACTTGTACCACAATAGATCTCAAGCCCATTTGTACTACCAATAGCAATACTAGATGGACCCGCGATACCTTTGCGTAATAAATTGACTGCCGACATTGCATCGAATGTATGAACCGTTAACGAATAAAGCTCTTTCACACAGCTGAATATTAAGCTTTTCGTTGTATAATTATTAAACTAAAAATTAGTTATTACCCACATAAAATAACACTAAAATAAGTTTCTAGTATAAAAATATTATATTACAATATATTTATAGTATAACTGGCCTGATTGATTGTTTTATTCATTCATTCACTGATATAAAAGCTTATTTATATGAAATTCTGCCAAAATTATAAAAATGTCGTAATAATAACTTTCGCCGTAACTAAATAAACAAGTGTTTATATATGTCTTCAGCCTTTTTTAACGTCCCACTGCTGGGCACGGGCCTCCCTCAGTACGAGGGGGATTAGGCCATAGTCCACCGCGCTGGCTAGGTTCTTCTCATACATGCAGGTTTTCCTTCACCGTAAGACAAGTGGTGATCATGATAGAAATGATTCGCACATGAAATATCAGAGGTGCGAGACCCGGATTTGAACCCGCATCACTCGGTGGTAACGCGCTCGCTTGAATAACAAGTGAGCGCGTTACCACTGGGCTACCACTGCCTTTTATATATATTTATTATTAATACAAAATTTTCCTTATTTTTACACAAAGTCGAAGCTGTTCGCTAGTTCAGTATAAGATTGTATTAAATGTAGTGAAATCAGTATGAATAATATCATTTCTATAACTATGATATATGCTTCGTTCCAAGTGCGAAGTGTCTTCATTATTCCTAACAAGCATGATATCTAGTTTCATAGCCTCCACGAGCGCTCGTGTGAAAGGACTTTATCGTTATTCAAAATAAATTATTTTCCCAGACCTTTAGTGGAGAAATTTAGTAATAAGTATAAAGTAAGCATCTCGAACCCTTCATTTTGCTTTCACCGACTTAATGTGGAATCTAAATAGGAATCTTTTACTTTGAAACAGCTTGGGGGCATGCTAATCATATCAATATTTCTTATGGTTAGCATTGTTTAAAAGTGAAGCATGAATTCTGTGTTAGACAGAAAGAAGGTCGTTTTGCTCTAAGCTTGACTTACAAGACAGATATTACGAGTTTGAATCCCACTTATAGCAAAAAATTAATTGGTCATGTTATAAATTTGTCTGTGTACGTTGCTGTATAAATGTAATAGTTATAGAGCAAACTTTTCTACATTTAGGTATATTTTATTCGATTCTTTGTGATAAGAATATGGGTTATTTGAAAATATTCTATTTCGAATATGTAGTTAAAAGTCATCGAGTAAAAAAACATAAACATTTTTGTGAGTACACGTGTATTATGTCTATTGAACACTTTTACGTAAGAGAAACTTGGCATGTATTTTGATCAAATATACTTTATTAAAAATTATTATTATTGAATATTTTGTTTATAATTTTTTTCGTTTGCAATATTTATATTAAACAAGTATACGAAGTTAAACTTATGCAATCACTTTTTGCTTTTTCTGTATCTCAAAGACAGGCTTCACATCGAATGATTTTGCCCTTTTAATATTTTAAGAAGATCTATGAACTTCTCAACATTAGCGCCACGTATTCTGTGTAGGTTATTTCTTTATATTCCTCAAGCCTTAATTTTCTTTAACTTTGATACCATTTTTGAATTTTTTGAGATCATTTTTAATACCGTGAATTGGTGTTGTAAAGCATTTGAAACGTCAGGAGTCAGAAATGTATATAAGTAAATCCGTTAAAAAATCCGAAATGATAGTTTAATTTATAGTGCATCTACTTATTCTTATAAGTAATTTCAGAGATTTTTCAAAATGTATATGTAGCTGTAATTCAATATTATATAATATGTATATATAGTATATAAATTTAGCTGTGTACATACATATACATACAAGCAGCATTTTACTAATACAGTTGTTACAAGCAAGAAAAACAGATGGAGTGTAAAAGTGATCTTAACACACTTCTACGAGTATGTTTATTCGTTTATTTAGAGCTGTACTTGGATAAGCATTTACGTTTAGACGAAAATTGTTAAACTAATACAAAATTTCTATCATCACATACATATATATGAGAAAGTAAAAAAGTAAAAGCGTTACTAACTTACACTTGATTCTGAGTTCAGATACGTATTATGTACAGTGTATTTTTAACGTCCCACTGCTGGGCACGAGTCTACCTTCAATACGAGTGGGCTCAGACCATAGTCCACCAACCTGGCCCAGTGCTGGTTAGCCAAATTTATTTCTCTCAGACATATAAGTTTTCTCACGTTTTTCTTCACCGTAAGAAAAGTGATAATCTAATATATAAAAATCTCGTGTCACAGTATTTGTTATCGAACTCCTCCGAAACGACTTGACCGATTTTTATGTTTTTTTGTGTATATTTACTAGGTCTGAGAATAGGTATCAGGCTATTTTTCATTCTCCTAGGTGATAAGGGTGGCTCTCTCCAGACTTTTTATTTTTTTTATTTTTGGACCTAATTTTATTTTTTTTTATTTTTTTACATATTATTATAATCCTAAGTTTTCATTCTTCTACCACCGCTCCCTATTTTCAATAGTGATTAAAACGCGGGCGGAGCCGCGGAAATTGCTAGTCATGTTATAAGTTATTGATACATTTAGGACGTGGGTATGTTAGATGTGCTAGACCCGTACACCGCTTTGAACACGTATCCCTCGATTTCCCAAGCGAGCACGTTGTTTTCACTACATAACAGTAATCTATATGTTTCTCTATATATATTAACTAAGTTCAAATCTAAGTGTTTCTATTTTTCTGTCTTTAGAAAATATCGTGTATTACTAACAGTTGCCAATGCGTTACTTTATATCAGCTAAGTAAAGCTTATAAGTTCACTTGCTTTTGCTTTTTATATATTATAAAAAAAGTGTTAAACCAAATTTAAGATTAATTAGCTATAATAGAGCTTGTAAAAATCAATCAATCATTCAAAGGGTTATCAAAATTTCCTCATACTCACGTTTATATGGATTGGGTGTGTGCTATAAAAGGTACTTGGGTTTATTGAATATAAATAGGCTTTTTATTGCTAGTAATAACTTCAAGTGTACTATAAATACAATATTACTATTCTTGTGCTATTGATGAATTGTTTGATGTTATAGAAATCAAACATCGAAACAAAACCACTTCTAGTTACCAATTATTCTTTTTTGTATTGCCAATGATCATTTTCATGATCTTATCCATACAATAATTAAGAAAATCTAGTGTTAGACGTTAAACAATCAGTTTTTATACTTGAGAGGTATAAAATAAGAAGTATAAAAGAATTCAACATATTTTTGTACATAGCTAATGTACGTACTAAAAGCTTACGAGTATTTTATATGGTTTAAATAACAAAGTTTCGGGGTTCTTTAACTGTTACCATTATTATTATTATTCAAAAAATAAACTCCAACTAAAACTCTTTTCCAATTTTTTTTATTGGTAACACCAAAGCTCGTCAAAAGCTATTAAACAAGAAACAAATGTCCTATTGATTTTAATGTGACAGTTCCATTAAAATTGGTTCTTCAATTTCAAAATCAGTTCTGTTTGACAGATATTAAATAACAACAATAACTTTTTATGTTCTGGCCTCGAAAGTCGAAACTCATTCACTTCTTACTTACTTAGAATAAAACTGTAAGCCAAAACTGTACATTAAGTATTTTATGATAATCTTATTGAAAGTCATTATAATTGACACAAAGGCCGAATCTATAGTTTTTGAAATGTATGTCTGTCTGTCTGTGACCGCAATACGAGAAAATCACTGAACAGATTTTGATGACCCTTGGTATGGTGATAGCTGGTTATCCGGGTATAATAAATAAATAAATAAATATGTTGGGTCATTATTACAACAGCGCCATCTAGTTCCGCATTTAGCTACGCGGCTTGTAGTTGATATACACATATAAATTTTAAATACATACATATTATAAATATAAACACCCATGACTGGAGTACAAACATGAGATTAGCAAATGAATGCCCCCAGCGGGACTCGAACCCGCAACCGCTGGTGCAGAAAGTAGGGTCACTACCAACTATATATTATAATATAGGATATTTTTTACTACAGGAAAATATCACTTCCTTAATAAATCTTTACTAACCATTAAAAAGTTCCTAGGGAACGAATCTAAGCGAAGCGAGGGCGAATTACGAGTTATAATATAAGTAAAGTACAGTAGTGTACATAATATATTTAATAGATTTCTGTTACTTTGGAGACTCCGAAACCATAAACCTTATGGTTTTATATT
Organism: Boloria euphrosyne; assembly: GCA_951802675.2. Lineage (NCBI taxonomy): Eukaryota > Metazoa > Arthropoda > Insecta > Lepidoptera > Nymphalidae > Boloria > Boloria euphrosyne. Next base: position 2,393,611 of record OX637879.1, on the reverse strand, counting down.
AAACTACAAATTAATTAATTAGCTCCCATACTTTCTAAATTCCACCATCAGTTATTATTATAGGTTATCGGAATCTGGTCAAAATATTAATCAGCTTGCTTATATTCATTATGTAGCTTTATAAAATCATTATAATTTGTTTGCATTCAAAGTTACACTTTTCTTATTAAAATATCTTATCTCTTACAGATATCTAGATTTCGTGATCGATCTTTTAAATAATTTAGTTTAGTTTCTAGTTTTTGGCTTCCTGACTTTTCTATATAATAATGATATATCGTTACTTTGCTGATGAATTTAAAAATTACGTTCATTTATTTCGTTGTACATGGATGAAATAATAAAATTATATTGCATTTATATTGATAGTTATAGTACCTACATAAAGAATAGTTTTTCTTTTAAAATGAATACATAGCAGAATATAATATTCTTTAAAAAGGTCTTGGCGTCTTATTATATCTAATCCATTTACTCAGGTGCCTCTATAGATGTCTAACAGCCTTTTGATCTGCGCTAACAGTTATAGTATAATGTGATATAAGCTAACAGTAACCAATGTTACTCGAGGCACGGGGGTGACACGCCGCCAACTTCCCAACTCCAGGCTGTTACCGAGGCTTAACAAACAGAAAGACTCAATAACGAAACATGGCCTAACCCGGAACTTGAACTCAGAACCTCCGGATGTGCGACCACATATACTAGCCACTACACCACCGAGGCTTTTTAACATATGCTCATACATACAAGCCTTCTCATACGTAATACTATTTCGATAGCCTTCGAGAAAACATCCATCCATGTCTTACCTGCTTATAATATATACATGATTATTTATTCTGTTGCTAAACAAACCGCGATTCAAACGTCAAACTGATCCTGTAACTACAATCGTGTAAATTGATTACTGACTACCCGTAAAGTAAAAGCAACATGGTTTAATTGAAAGCAAGTTAATTAGATGGGTATTCAATGGTAAGATAGACCGTGGGAATATCTTGTTGCTAATCGATGGGTAATTTATATGCGATAGTATGGGATGACGATGTTATTTATAAGACCAAAATTTTTTTTAATGTAAAAATTACTATAATTGATAATGTTTAAAATTTGTATATGAGACAATATTAAACTTTATAATAGAGCAATTATTAGCTATTATTGTATTGATTGATGCATAAAAGAGCCCAAAAAAGGCAGTGGTAGCGTGTTTCTTGGAAATCGAATGTAGCGGGTTCAAATCTAGGGTCTCTTCTCTAATATTTTCATATGCGAATTATTTCTAGCTCGATTACCACTGATCTTACGGTGAAGTAAAACATCGCGAGGAAACCTGTATATCTGAATGAACCTAGCAAGTTTTCGAAAGACATGTGGTTTGGGCCTGATCCCCCTCGTATTGCAGGAAGGCCCGAGCCCAGTAGTGGGACGTTAGAAAGGGCTAAATATATTACGCATATCAGATTTTTGCTGGATATCATCAATATTATTTTTTCCAGTGTCCAAGATAGATAATTATTAGATATCTATGAAATAAACCTATTAAAAGGAAACGAAAATCGAATTTAGTTATACCTAGTTTAATGTGAATTTAAACCATTTTAATATATTACTTTTACATGACGGTTCAATTGAAATTGATACTTTATATTAAATAAATTCAGACAGACATACTATTTTATTGTATCAAGTAAGTTATTAGATATATAAGGTGCTATTTGACTCATTGATGATTTATACTTGGTCATACAATCTCATAAGTTGTAAACTTGGCATTTCGGAAGTTCACGATCTTGATCTAAATTCAAGTCGCGAACATATTTATAAGTTTCACTTAACAAGGATCTTCTTTGGTTGCTTCGATGACTCATTTGTATTAAATGTAGTATTTATAAAGGAAGATTACAAGAAGTAACTTTGTTTTTTTTTACATTTTCGTTTTTGAGGGTTAATTAAGATTCTACAATCACTCAGCTATAAAATTTTAGAAAATGGTATTTTAATGATTTTAATAGTCACGTAAAAAATACGTTTTCGTATAATATTATGTCATAACTTTTGTTTTTAATTTGTAGTCTTCAATGATTGTAAAAGGACGGCTTGGAGCTTAAAAGTCTGTCTGAAATATTATTTCTTAATATTTTAAAATCCATACAGATAACTAATATGAAAGTGTTTGTAATGTAGAATGTACGAGTAGTCATATACGGTACTTATGAAAAAGATCATGAAAAATTGTTTGTCTTTTTGTTCTGGTAAATATCCAACACGGATGGACTAGTTTTAACGAGGCTTTCACATGCAGAAGCTGATGTTTTAAGTAACTTAGGCTATTAATATTTTAAAAAAGTTAGGGTTCAACTCAAAAAAACTAAAATGTGAGTTACGTTTTGGCTTTAGTTTTATTTTTGCTTAATTTATAGTTTGAATCATACTCCATACCTATTAGTATTTTTAATAGCTGTAGTAGTTTCAAAGATTATTTGCAATAAACATAGTAAGTTAGCCTTTACATAAAAGCGTAATATATTCAAATCAAGCTGTGTGAATTCAATCACTAACCTTGCAAAATAAATACATGTACATATATCTTGTTTTACTGCAAAATCATTTTATTTAGGAGAATTTCATCATAATGATTTATTACAATTCACATATTTAAATATTTTAAAGAAAATATATTTGGACATTACTACACTCAGCGCCATCTAGTTCCGTGGTAATCTACGAGGCTTGTGTTACGGATACCAGATAGTTGATAGACGACACATAGTATATAACTTTAAATACATACATATTATATATAGTCATCCATGACTGGATTACAAACATTCGTACTCAACAAATGAATACCTCCAACGGGATTCAAACCCGCAACTGCTATCACAGCAAGTACAAACTAATCAATCAAATTTAACATCAAGTTAAGTTTATAAATATATAGAAAGCTACAAGAAGCTTAATTACAACACAATTTTTCTACAGAATCATGTTTTCACTTGGTTCCGTACTAAAACAGTATTTTACGTCATATAATCGATATATCATTATAATTTTACACTGCCTTTACTAAATTTACAAAACTGACAAACGAATGTTAAATTATGGGGCGGATAATTCATGAGGCATTCAATCCCCAATATGGTTATCAGAAAGTGATTTCGAAATGGACCGCATAATCCATGGCCAAAAAAGTAAACAAAGCTCGTCGATACGCATTGAGAAAAAATATGTTATTTAAGGTTTCAAAACATGTTTTTGAGATTAATATTTAATATAATATATATATTAAAAAATATGTGTCTGTGACTCTTTAAAAATCGTTGATATCACAGGATTATCTAATTTAAATAAGCGAATAAGCGTTAAAATGTTATTAGATCTAAGTGGATTTTGATTTGGAAAAAATGGCTTACACAGTATACACTGTAAGAAAACACGGCATTTGATTTTAATTCGAGACTTGCAGTGTAAAGGATCTGAATAAATTAGGCTATTGTAGGAATAAGATGTACCTAAGATAAATTTATTTTACTCTAAGGAAATATAAAAATCATTAATTTTGTGTAAAATACTACTACAAAATCAAAATAAATAAAATATTTTAAATAAATCCTCATATACGAGACTATAAATAAATACGCGGCTTCTACATAATATTACACAATAACAATACCAATTAGATTTTTTTCGTGTATATTTCAAAAGTGAACAAAAAATGTACATAACAAGTGTAATTAATTTAATGTAGAGCAAAAAAGTATGATATCATACATTAATTACAGTGTGAATTAATACGTCGTAATTGCGATTGCGATTCTCAGAATATTTTAAAGCCAATCAATAGCTTAGTAGCATTTATGTTACAAAATAAACTCTACATTTTAAAAGTAACTACGCAATTTTAGAGTGACCTTGTAAGTTGTACCTCAAACGAAGAAATAATATAGACAGAGTGTGTACGACTAAATATGAAGCTGAACCATAATTTTTCAAAGTAGTATACAATACTGATTGGGGTGGTAAATAAATGTTAGTAAATTAAAAAGGCCAAGTAATTTTAGTATTAAAGAAAAATTAAACATTATGTATTATTATTATAGCTATTATTGTGTATTTTTAAGGAGGGATAGATCTAATGCTTGAAAGTACCTACATAATAATTTAGTATAATTGATTATTTATATTTTTTTCTTTTACATTTAAGCTATTTCTATGTCCCACAGCTGGGCACGGGCTTCCCTGAAGGGAGGGGACCATACGAGGGGACTTTGCATGTCTTTTAACGTTATAGGTACTTTCAGACATGCAGATTTCCTCACGATGTTTTTCTTCACCATATCACAAGTAGTAATTATGTTAGAAATGATTAGCACATGACAATATCAGAGTTGCAAGACCCGGACTTGAACACGCATCACTCGGTTATCCAAGCGAGCGTGTTACCACTGGGCTACTGTCGTTTCATCATGCCATATCGTGTCATATATACTTAATGTCGTTTAATTATATGGAATTTTCATTTTCTTAAAAGGAAGTAAACAATCTGTTTAAAAACATAAATAACAGTAGCATGAACACCAAGTCATTATACGCTTTTCGACTTTCGATTGTTTTGATGGGCGCCGTCTATGTAAGTCTTTAGAAGTTTAGTACAAATTGATTACTTATCTTCCAAATGAAAACTGCTATGTGATCTTTTCTATTAGTTTTCGCTTACGGCTTTCTATTTTATGTTATGCATAAACTTTTATTTAAAGAAAGTGCAGTTTTTCATGAAAGTTAGGGATTGTACAAATCGGCGTAGTTTTATTGATTAACCTTTATATACAAACAAATTATCGATTGAAATATCATTTCATTTCAAGTTTTTGAGTGTCTAAAAGGTACTCTTAAGTCGCTTTGTAATTTGTATGTTAAAAGTAAGTTAATTCTATGATATATAATTATATAGCAGTAATATTACATAGCAGTGAGAGTAACTGTCTATATAATTAACTAATACATATACTGACCTTAATAAAGCTATATGAATTAGTTTAAAAATAGTTTCATTTGTAGACTAGCCATTGTAAACGAAGCCATGCTGGTAGCTTATTAATATTAATGATAACAATTGAAATTACGAAATACCTGCTTGCTGATGTAATTACTTGATTGATACGACTCGAGTAGTTTAATAACTCGGTGTTCTGTATTAAGTTCGTTCCCTGTTCACTCACATTTTATTAAATTTCTTGAAGATATTAAATAAATTAATCCTATTTACTAGCAAACAACACACAGCCTTGACAGTTGGGTCTAAAAGTTATAAAAAAAGCGGAAATGTCATCTCTTTCATAATTAAATGTTAATTACTAAAAAAATCCTCTTTTAAATATTTTTTTAGAGAAAAACCTTAAAACACAATATTACTAAAAGATTTTTCTTTTTCCGTAACAAAAAGTTTTATCTGAGTACGGAACAGCCCTCATCGTGTATCTAGATTGTATTCCTGGCTCTAATAGTTCCACAGTGTTGTCGGAAGTAATTATAAGGACAGTGTATCTTACATCGACACGAACGCTATTTCGGAACTGACAGTTCTAAATGACGATGTACCTAAATTATTAGAAAGGCATCTATTACGAATAGATACAAGTATTAAAAGGAAAAGTGGATTATTGTCTTTTTCTATGTTTTACGTGTTTTTCTTTATTTTAGTCATTTTATTTAATTGCCGTTACTTGAAATTTGTAATTTTACTTGCTTCAAAAGCGCATAATATCCATACTTTTTTTAGTTTTTTATTTAATTATGAGAAATGTATGTTTATCCAAAATTTTACACTGCTTATTACTGTTGCTATAAAGTAGAACGGACAAAGCCAGCACTACGTCTAACTCGTCCCTTATCTTTTTGAACTAATATACTCGTATATAGTCTGTAGTAAAATTATGACAATTGCGACAGTAAACTAACGTAATTGCTTTAATTAATCAACCATTTTTATCGGCAATATACGTATATGTATGTCCTTATGTATATTTGTGTGATTTTTACTGTGCTTCGAATGATATAAGTAATAAAATCTCAAAAGTTGATTGTAACTTAGTTAAAATCATCGCATCCATTTGAAATTTTAGGCAGGTACATAAATAAGACATGGAAATGAGTCGATATAACCAAGTGGAGTAAATAATTTCATTATAATATATTTATAATATAGTTTGTGTGGATGGATTTTTGTAATTTAATCACACCGAAACGGCTGAACGGATCTACTTAGATAAAATTCGGCACATAGATAGATTTTTTGATTTATTGAGTTGCTAGTTAATAATATTTGGTATAACTTATAAGCACTATGAAAACTGGCTTAGTTTCAATATTATTCTATGAATGAAATTATCTATTAAAGTGCAGGTCACTGACGAATAAGATTTACGACCAACAGTTTGTTCTTTGACTTTTCGTGTTTTGATATTAAACTCGGGGTAATAACAATTAATAATGATTATTTAACTGTAGCTTACTACTTTTACTTCAATTAACCCAGTTCTGTCCGACTTAATTTTACAAATTAATATTACGGATATGATTGATTGATTTTCCCGAAAAATATCATTTTTAATAAAATAAATAAATATGTTGAGACATTAACAGCGCCATCTCGTTCAATGGTCAGCTATGAGAAATATGATATGGACACCATAGTTGATACACTTCCCATACTGTATATTATAATTTTAAATACATACTCGAACATAATATAAATAAACACATTGCTGGGTTACAAGCATTCGTGCTTATCACACAACTGTATGCCTCTCGCGGTACTCAAACCCGCGACCGCTTGGCACAGCAAGTAGGATAACAAACTGAGCCTAACCTGTCGTCAAATTGTCGTTAATAGTTCTCACTATTTTAAAGATTTACTATTTTTTGTTATCAAAAATCGGAAACCTTGGATAAAGAAATACAAGTTTTGCCACTTCGATTTATCACTAATCGAGAATCATAATTGATGTAAATTTTTATATTCAAGATATGCTATCGAGAAAAACATCTAACTATAGAATAGTGTTTACTTAATATATATTATATATGTAAACTAACCTATTTAGACTTTGGAATAATCTACCTATTAGTGAAAAAAATATTAAAATCAGTTCATTCATTTCAGAGTTCTAATACCTCGAAGTTTCAAAGTCGAAAAAGTTCGAAGTCAAATTTAAAGGTTCTCAAAGGTCATAAGGTCTCAAATTCTCAAAGGTTCCACTAGCGACTTACTTTTACTTTGCTCAGGTTCATTTTAATTTTTTTTTGAACTAAATTTTCAACTATGGTACATCAAAATAAATACAAATATTAGAGTTACTCCTCATAAAGTCCCGTCAAAACCTGTTCAGCCGTTTCAGACATTAACGAAAACAAACAGAAAGACATAGATACAAAAACTTAAAAATGTGTTTTTCATATAAGTTTCACTTATAATAATATGTAATTCACATTTAAAATTGCACTTAAACGCTTAATATACGATATACGTGTGTAGTTTGTACTAAGTAAACGCTTAATTTTATTTATCTTATGTATTGAAAAGTAATAATTTCTCTAAGTCAATACAGTAAATTATAAACTTGAACAGCGTTAAGGCGTTACATTTGAAATAGATATATCGATAACGAGAGTCAGATACATCGTTTTTTTGCATCGTGATCTATAAATCGATATTCCAAACTTAACAATAGTATATCGTATAATCGGTAACAGTTAACTTGACGGCCTCTACCAATATACTTATTTACTTGTTCGTCTTTCAATTACTTATTTATATACTTAATTGGGGATAATGGGGATATACGGGGTTATCTATTTTTTTAAAATGTTCAAAACCAAAAAATCATCATTCTATTTTAAAAAAAAATGAATAAATTAAGAAAAAATACAACAACTTTAGTTATATTTGACCGACTTCATATAAAAAAGGTACTTGTCAGCCATTTTTTTGTATGTACTTATAAATAATAAAATTACCGAAAAAAATATCTCTTAGCTCTCTTACTACGTACAAATTATTTCGTGACTAAACGTTACTAGTTTTAGTTTTTAAGGTTTCGTAATGTGAGTGATATCTCACTTTTATAAATAGGATTAGATACAATATTAAACGCAGTAATGGAGGGTCGGTATCTTTACATCTGTAAGGTCTAAAGTACAGTTAGCTGTTATAAAATGATTAACACTTTGGTCCGTTTGATCGACACTGTGATTGGAGCTTTTGTGAAAGTTAAGAGCTTAAAAGTGGCCAACGTGTCTTGTTTGTATTAAAATAAAAATTTGTGTTAGATACCCATATATACTTTCTGTAGGATTGAATATGACTATACTTAATTTAAGATATAGGGTAGATAATATTATATTAAATTAGTTATCTTAAGTTGAGTATTGTTTAAATTAATTGAAATATAATAATTTTGTTTATATACCATACTATTGAATCAAAATCGTTTTGCTCGCTCTAAGATGGTAAAATAGAACAAATTATATTCTAGGTCATAGTCTACGTGTACTCTAGTGTAAGTAATCCCTCATTTTAATTGTGAAGAGGTAAGAACCATTCGGATTTATGCAACACATGCAAACTTTCGGCTCTTTTACATGACTGCCCAAAAAAGGAGTGTTATTTTTTCAGCGTTCATGTATGTATGTTTGTAAGTTTCTTTATTCCACAATAACTTCTAAACGCCTAAACCAATTTCGATGTACGTGGTATCGTAAGAATCCTTGTCAATATGATTGATAAGATTTAGTATTAAATGTACTTTTAAATCTATATTTAATTTAATTTTATTATTTTTGTTACAGGTAAGCGACAAAGAAAATTATTTATACATTGCGAACAAGTTCTGGTCAACTCTCAGATTAAGTATAACCCTTTCAATATATTATATTATATTTTGTAAAAAAATATATAAAAACAATTAGCCTTTGGCTACAAAACTCTAATATCTAACATTCTACACTATAATATACATACAGTACATATATTAGCAAATACAATACTATCAATAAAATATATAGCCATAGCCAGTTTCTTGAAAATAAGCAGAAACCTTAAACCATTCGATTTCTTGTACGGACACGTCCTAGTTTTAAAATGGTTTATCATAAGGGTTGCACTTTTAAAAAATAATTAATATAAGCAACCTCTTATAGGCCTTATACTAGACAAAGGTCAATGCCTTAAAAGTTTAATGATATCACGAAAAAATCTATCAAGAACATCAATAAATTATCAACTTATAAAATTACGCCCACAAGAAAATTGGTGAGCAAAAAATTTCTTACTTTTGACCAAGTAGAGCAAACCAACACAGTACAAACGTTTTGTAACCATATTTGCAGACAGACCGACGTAACACGAGTTTCATTGATATAAAGTGTAGGCGGACCGCATTGACTGCTTCATTCATGAGTTGGGAAACTTGCCCACGCGCCTAACGGTGTAGCTTTTAGATTCTAGTAATACCAAGTTAATTAATAAAGCTGTTTTGTGCTTAATTTCGCGGAAGTGGTAATTTAATTACAATGGATATGTTGGAATTTTAATAAAAATTGTACGGCTATTTTTGATGTCGGCTTTCAGCAGCTTTAACAGTACTTACCTGCATAATTTCTAATACGTACTAAACTAATATAGTTCGTTCTAAATTATATGATCTAAATAAAAGATTAGCTTTCAATAGAATTTTTCTTATTTTTAGCGTATTTACATAAGCACTTAAAAAATACTGGTAAAATCAGTTTTCTATATAACAATAAAAAAATTAAGAAAATTCCAATTTCCTAAGCCTTGTGATTTGATCTGAGATGAATCAGTTATGACGCAGCTTCACATATTTAGGAGATCAAACTTTATTGCTATCTCGTACACATATTAAGAACCAAGTTTATTGTTATCCCTTGCAAGTATTAAGAAACAGTCAAGTAGTTCGATCATCGATAAAATTTAATGCTAATATAAAGTCAATACCTTTTAGTATTAAACACTTGCCAAACGGAGCTCGATAAGATACACCTACAGACATACATAAAAGTGACAAGTGACACTGTTGTTGTCGTTGAATCGTTTGAATCACACGCTTTAAAATATTTTATTGATCTTTAATATGATTCGGACTTTGATGATGATTTAGATTTTTTATTAGCAATTTATTTGCTTCCTTTTTACGGTAATCGAAAAGTCAAAACGAGTATTATGGATATTGTAATGTGCCTATAGAGCTTTATATTAGTGTATATTATATTAGTGTATATTTTAAAGGAATTCTCACTATAATTGTAATTTATAACAACCCAAAAATTACGTAATGCGCTTGTTTTGCGATTTTCTCTTAAGTAAACAAAAGCGTGACAAAAAGTAAGAGTTCAGTTCAAGTTTTTTCACTACCGAACCCTGAAACCAAAAATACAGTACCTATTTTTTTTGAAATCAGTCAAAAATACACCTGTCTCCATCCATCTATGACACTATGCTTTTGCGCTATACTATTTCGTACTTTCAATCGCTTAAGCATAAGCATGGAGCCGAACGTTTCTATTAGTGATGACCGGTACCCATTGTCTGAGATAGTACAGCACTGGCAAATGGCCTATTGTTTGCTGATATCCGATATCTATATCCGACTTTATGATATCGACTAAGTAATATTTTGGCCTGACTTTAACTTAGAATATATTTATTTATATACATATGTAACAAAGCTTTCTATAATTTTTTTACTTTCATTATTTTTATCTTTGTACTGACATCAGATTTTACTATGAAGAAGTAGGTTCGATTACCGCTTGATGTACCTATATAAGTTGTTACTGAAATAACTTTTTTATAAGAAACTTTAACTTATAAGTTTTGCATTGTTATAACAATATTTTATATTAAAGGGAAGGGCGTAAGTAATAAATACACATTAATTATACATAATGGGGCTACTGAGTAAAATAAACGTTCTCTTTCGACCACCCAGTTACAGTTAAACCACCGACAATTCTATCATAATTTAGAACATGACAGTACTTTCTATAGATAATATCAATATTTTAGAACATAAATTTTAAAATTAAGTATAAATTATAAAATATATGAATATCTCAAATATATTATGTTTTTTTCTAGTAATATAAAAATATAAATATGCTTTCTTCCGGGACTCAAACCCACGCTTATCTACTTAGTTTAGATTAGTAGTCAAGCAGCTCATTTCGACACTAGTAGGTCGATTACAGCAATCATTTTTCATTTTTGGGTGATTTATTACTGCATTTTCTAGATATTGGGTACTTAAAATACTTAAAAATAAACTGCTCAAGCAACGCTTTCCCTTTTAATTTGCAATGATTTTTTACATTTGACATTTAAAATGGTGACACATAATCCATTTATATTGAAAACGTGTAATTAGCGATCAGATTGACATTTAAATGAAGTGTTTCGCAAATCCAGCTTAATTGTATCAAGATTGCGTAATTAGGTATTTTAGGGCGAGTATTTATTTCAGGCGGAAAAGATAGTTACTTTATTAACCCGTAGTATTGATAAATAATCATATGTATTTAGTATTTACATTTGAAAATGTAGAATTACGAAGAATAGAGAAGACGCGAAGGAGATTGGTCGGTAAAGCGTAATCGAAAACCGCTTGACTTATAAAGATTAAATTTGGCAGGGAGGTAGAACAGTGTCGGATTAAGGAGGTCTAAAAGCTCTCGCAAGTTTATATGAAAGTCTTTCATATTTTGTGCTGCATATTTTAAATTTGGCAGAAACCTAGGGACATACCAGCGAGGGTGTGTTTTTTAAACCATTTATCACCAAGCTAAGCTGTTAGCCTGTAATTGTTATTTACTTATGACTCTATTATAAACAAAATATTATTTAGTATATATATGTAATTATAAATAAATAAATATATATAAAATAAATAATGTAAATAAAATGACTAAAATTAGATGGAAGATATTTTCTTGAATAATAGTTTTCGACATGCAAATTGCAATTAAGAATTTCTTGCTAAAACGGAAAACGTACTTATAACTATTTTTTTAAATATTAAAGCTGGTTAAGCTACTTACTAACTAACTAAAATTAATATTGATTTTCCTATATTTCCATACATTTATGTGTAAAGTCACTTACATGAAACGTTTTCATTACGCAAGAGTCATGCCACACGATGGCAGAAGAGAGCTTGTTCTTGCAAAAAACACATAGATCGTGCGTCGTTTGACTGAATCGTGAGGGCAATTAGCGTAAAAGATACTGTTTAGATCAGAGTTAGGTCCTTTCTTTGGTTAGGCAGCTATCAAATTAAGTACTAAATTACGGTTAAATTTAACTATTACAAACCATAAGAATTATTCCTCGTCTTATTTGTTAATTATTTAAACGACCAATTTACCGAAGAAGCTTATAATATCAAATTATTGACTTTTATAGTGTATAAAATATTTATTTTATTATAAAATACGGAAATTATGTTTATTATTTGCATGTATGTAAATCTTTAAAATTAATCTTTTTTTTTTTAATACAATAAATCAAACTCTCTATATTTTTTGCAGTTGCAAAAAATATTGAGTAGTTGCATAATTTTGAGGCGTCCGAAAATAAAATGGTGGGAACTCCTAAATAACGGAACTCAGTCAAAGTAATATCTAATTTAATTCTCTAACTGTAGTAACATATAAGGCCATGCCAATTTTAAAAATATGGTTGTAATTCTGTGCAGTTAACTTTCACGCTTAAACCAATGAATAGATTTTGATAAAATTTAGCAAGGAATATATACTTAATACTTACTTAATAGAATACGATTGTATCCTGGGATCAGCTGACAGTCTATTTTTAAACAAGCGAAGCCGTGGACAAAAACTATTATTAAATAATATGAAGAAACTTTTATCCCACGATATTTGTGAAGACATTCAGCAATAGACCAGAATGTAACCATTTACTTGACATTAAGCCTACTAGAATAAACTAAATACCTCCCATCAAGGCAGTCAATCAGCGACAAAATAGACCTTTGAAATACTTCAATTACCGGACCTTTATCAAACTAGCTTTTGTTCCTGGCTATATATAAAGAAAAAGTAAAATAAAATAAAACAATTTTTAATATTTGAAACCATTACTATTACTATAAGATGCTTCCATATTATAATCACACGAGTTCTTAGAAATAAAGACTATAAAACAAAGTAGCAAAAAATGGCATATTTCACAGTTATTTTAGTACTTTTCAAGTAATACTTTACTCGAGTAAAATCACGGATACAAATTTTAAAACGATAATTAATTCATTCATTTCTCCTGCGAGATTCATCTAGAGTAGCAACTCCTAACTAGGGGACTTTTATTTATATAAAATTTAAATAAATAAAAAAATCGTTCAAATTAAAAAATAAAGGGGATATGAAAATATTTTTTTATACAAGGAGACTCAACAGCAAAAGTTTGGGAACCCCTGATCTAGAGTAACGTTGCAATACCAAAAATTTTATAGTCCCATATTTCTTGAGAAACAGTTGAAAAACAATTACACTGACATTCATGAATGAAGTGGCCGTTTCTGAACCACTTAAGTCAACCCAAAGTGATATACAGACGCAATACCTTTTATACATTTTTAAGTACTTGAGTACAAACATTTTAAATTTACAGTTAACGTTTTTAATAAAATTTATTTAGATTTTTTGAATCCTGGTTTCTTCACGAATGCTTTTAAATAGCTAATATTAATAATCACTGATGAGGAACACGTGCGTCAAATATTCGAGCTTTTCGAGCGTTTTCACATTATTTTGTTTAAAATTTATTTATTAACTATAAATATTATATAAAGTTAAGCCCATAGGCTCTATATATTCAATTCAATTCTCTTGTTTAATGGCTTAAAAGCGTGCCAGTTGAGCACAGGTCTCTATATATTTATAATATTATTAATTATATACAGACGTACTGTCACATTTTGGCTTTTATTACTGACAGTACTTATGTGTTACTTATTATTAGTAGTGGTGTAATAATTTTAATAAATGATTATAATTTTATTTTCATTCAGAATATATTAATACAAAAAACAACTGTTGCTATGATATGATTAATTGTAATTAATGTTATTTTTTACAAATCTTCTAACGTTTAACAAATTACTTATTCTAAGAGCTAGTTAGGTACTGGAGTGCTTTTTACATTTCTAAGAACTACTTTATTTCAATGGTAGTTCATAAAATTAAGGCAGCGTAATTTTTATTTCAATGTTTTAGTGCAAAAAATCGTTTTAATGTATTATAGTGTGTAGGTTTTTGTTATCTAATAAAGTCCATACTAAAATCTCTACAGAACATGTTATTTTAACTCTTCAATGTACCAATCTCGATATTCGAACCTGGTACCTCGGACCTGTTAAGCAAAACCAAACACATATCCCACTTTAATACAACGGTTATAGAAATATACAAAAACACAAAACAAAGTTAAATTTCACTTCTCTCCATACAAACGTTAATAACCTGTCGTAAAACAAATATTTTAAATACGAGCGTATGTAAAAGGCCCAGTTTGTACAAAAATGGCAACTTAGAAAAACTATACATCTGTGCAAACAGTCAACGGTTACCATGTCAGGCATGGTCTGTACCGGCCGTTGAACTCTACACAATAGCTATATTTAAGACATGTGGCTTCAACTGCTGGTTGGGATGGACAGATATCTAAATAACTTTTAATTGAATTGAAATGCTTTTAAATGTTATTTTTCGCATGTATGTATGTATGTATGTATGTATGTATGTATGTATGTATGTATGTATGTATGTATGTATGTATATATGTATGTATGTATGTATGTATGTATGTATGTATGTATGTATATATGCATAACATGTATAACTCCGCAATTTAACGACGTCATATTTAATTGCTCAACATAAAAAGTCAATAAATCTTTAAAAAATACAGGTATATCTTAACTTTAAGATAAATCGAACAGTAAAAAAGAATATTTATATAGAATAACTATTTTTGAAGTTCATCCCAGACCGTTATTGTCACATTTTATATAATGAAATATTTATGTAAAATGTATATAATATACGCATTTACTAGAAATACTATGATTTCAATGATAGTAATAATGGTTTTCGTATGAAAGACCGTTAAATTTTTTAATGAACTTCGTTTGAAGTGCCACTTGTGAACATATGTTTAGTACCGCAGGAAGGAAGCTAACTATTAAGTTTCTTAAGCGGAAATTAACGTTTGATAATTTTTTATATACTTTTATATCCTTCAAAATGGACTGTTACTAGTATAATTGTATGAAGTTAAAACGTGCCTTCAGATTTTTGGTCTGTGATTTTAACGCTGACCACTTGCTATTATTATGGTGCTTTTGTCTTTTCTAACTAATAATATTACTTCTATGTAAAATAAAAATAAACAGTCGCAGGTTTGAGTCTCGCTGAGGACATTCATCTGTGTGATAAGCACAAATGTTTGTAGTTGTACTGTTTATGTTTATAATACTTATGTATGCATTCGAAGTTAAATAATATATGTAGCGTATCAATTATCTAGTATCCATAACACAAGCCTCGTAACTTTCAAGGTATAATACATGGTATTGTCTTCAGTTAATGTCTTAAAATATTTATTTATACATACATACAGACGAACATAGAACCTTCTGCCTTTGTGAGTCGGTTAACAAGTATTATAATATATACTATTTATTTTGTTTATTAGTATATTTAACCTCAAAGGTGTCAGTAAATACGCATATAAATCTAAATGCCGTCCATTCCTAGCACTGAATGCAGAACAAAGGCACAGGTTGCATTGTTAGTCGTAACTCGTTAGCTGGAATTTCTATGCATTTTAGAAACTGTTTAATAAGAAAGTGTTCCAATGGTGGATTCACACCGGTATTGTAAATAAAGGTACACACACACGATACTGTATAGTTTTACTTATGTCTTTACACCGAGCTAGAAGACTGTAGATAGCCTTAGTGTGAATGGCTCTCAATTAATATTATATTATTGAAAAGTGTTTCTTTAAACGTTAAAGGTAATGACTTCGAATTACGTTTAAAACAAATAATCGTATTGAAAGTACCAATGACGCAGTACTCACGTCTATAGGCTTATGTACTTAGATTATGCAAATGTAAAGTCAAATACTGTTTCTTTTTCTATATGAATGTTACCTGAAAATGTGAATCATATAAACGTAATTTCTTTTTAAATCTTATTGATTGCATAGTAGGATTGGGATATTTTATCAATACATATTATAAAAACAAAGTCCTCCAACGCGTCTGTCTGTCTGTTCGCGATTATCACAAAAATTACTGCACCGAATTTCATGCTGTTTGCACCAATGGATAAAGCGGTTTTCGAGGAAGGTTTTAGCTTATAAAGCAGCGGAACTCGTGGCTTCGTTCGCGCTAAATCTAGGGACGTGAGTCGCTAGCAAAACAATAAACACAAACAAATATATGTATAACTTATTCTAGGCTGCTGTCAATTAAATACTTTCGGGAGATCGATGCCTTCATGTATTACGTATTATTTGAAATAAATATTTCAAAGCTGTAATAAAAGATTGTAATTGAAATAAACGTAAAAAAATATACTTTCGAAACAATTTGCAGCAGAATTACACAATTGACTGATTTATATCTTATCTTTTTTAGATATTGTTCCTTTAAAGGCTAATGAGGAAGCGAGAACTTTAAGGGTGCTCAAAATTGAATGCAGATACACCAAAAAAGCAATGACAATATGGAGCTTACACATGCTTATTTTTTTTTTAAATTACATCAACTTACTTAATTTGTTTCTTTATCACATTAAATATTGCTAAGTAAATTAGTTACATAACATATAAGTGCTTGTTTTATTAATAACAATGAATAATAATTTTAATGAAAAATTCTTAGAATGTAATCGATGTGGGCGTTTCACGCATAAACTACTGAACAGATTTTAACAGATTTTTATGTTGTAATAGCTTATGACTCGAATTAACATTTAGGATTGTTTTTGAAATGAAATACAATTGGTTCTATAGAGTCGTCCTTGGAAATTTACATTAGTAACGCTGACTAAATTTTAAGAGATTTATCGAAACAATGTGCCTACTAATGTAACTATAAAAATTGTAGCCTAAGGCCTACAGGAAATTATTGTTTATTTATTTCATATCTATTCAAAAAGTCCTTAAGGACACATACAAGCAAAGCGAATGTAACTCGCTAGTGTAAAAATTTGTATTGCCTTCTTTTGCATTTGACAGCATTTTTGTTTAAATCTCGGGTGTCGCTTACTACTCGAAGTAATATAAGTAAATAAATAAATAAAAATAAATATGTTAGGACATTATTACAACAACGCCATCTAGTTCCGTGGTAAGCTACGAGGCTTGTGTTACGGATACCAGATAGTTGATAAACTACACATATAACTTTTTAAATACATACATATTATAAATATAAACACCCATGACTAGAGTTCAAACATTCGTGCTCAACAAATGAATGCCCCCAGCGGGACTCTAACCAGCGACCGTTGACGCAGCAAGTAGGGTCACTACAAACTGAGCCAAACGTGGCGTCTAAATATGAACTAATATGAACTTTACTGAACTAAGCCTTTATTAAAGTTAAAAGTTAACTTACTCACTCAAATTCACTGTTATATACAAATTTTTTCGCAAACTCATTAACCTTGGCCCATGCAGGATGTACAGCACAGTACACCATGTCGGATGACGGCGGTCAGTCATTTTGCAATTGTTTCGATGAAATTATCTCATTTACCTTTTGTATTTTAGCAAACGCATAAACTGAGTGACTAAAGCGATTATTATCAAAATTGCAATAGGACGTCTTTTGTACTTGCTCTACCCTACCGGAACAATGGAAACCGGAAACAGTGATATATGGTAGGGTTCAAATCTTTAAGTATCTAATCGATATGTATAGATTTTATTCCTTTGCCGCGTTCTGTAACGTCTATACATATTATAAAAAAAAAAGTCCACCGCCGCGTCTGTCTGTTTGCGCAAAACTCAAAAACTAATGCACTGATTTTCATGCTGTTGAACCAATGGAAAATATTTTTTTATTATACTTTGGCTAAAATAACGCAAAAAATACGGACTCGACATAAAAATGTAAGCGCTGCTTCGCTTGATGCAATCGCCGACCCTACGCACACCGTCTTTTGTTCTGTTTAGCTAATAGCTCTTGCAAGAAGCGAAGAATTTTCTACCACCAATTCCTATTTTTTTAATAGTGCTTAGAACTTACTTTTTTTCCTAGCGGAGCCCGCGGCTTCCCTCGCGCGGACAACATGAACGCGGGTGAAGCCGCGGGTACTGCTAGTATTACAAAAAATAAAACTAACATTAACTTTAATATGATTTTGAAGCCTGTTTCATCTATTTTATTATCATCTAAGAATACACATCTATATTACGACTCTACTTTTGTTTAATACTTATTATGATAAGAATCAATGTCAACATTCTTATCTAAAAGAACGAAAGTATGAACCAAGTTACATATTTCTAGGAATTTTTATTTCATTTCACGATGCCAACTGTGATAAAAGGCCATAAGAATATACGATTACACAACTTATATACTGTATACATTGTTTCAACGTTAGATTTAAAATTGGACAAGTGCGAGTCTGGCTTGCACAAGGACGGTTCTGTAGAATAAAATATTAGAATAACTCTTAAATCGCAATTTTTTAGTTTTCGGACTATTCCCTTTAGTTATGTATATTAAATTGCTTCTTGTCAGATTTCTTGCTATTAAATTTGTTTTACCAACAAAAAGGGTAAAAAGAGATTGGATTTGGGATTGGTAAATTCGTATATATATTTTTTGCATATATGTATCTTAAAATTCTAAGTTAATAAATAAACTATTAATCAATTTTATGATGTACCAAAGTCGGAAATTAAAACAACCTCTATACTTTAAGTAATAAAGAAAATATATATTTACTGAGCAATTACAACCAGCATGTACTGTATTCTAAAGAATAATTGTTGTAATAAAACTAAAATTATAGGCATATGGAATAATTACAACAATTATTTAAATAAGGTTTCTCGGAAAATTGTACCATATATGCATTTACTGGTTTATTTAAAATAGACAAGACGGTATAAACGAAATCGTTAATAGAAAATTGCATAGGTTCAAAGTTTAAAAAGTATAAAAGTCAGAAAATGATTGATATAGACCTAAATGTAATGATTTTGCATGTAGCTTTTAAATAAAGAGTCTGTCTAGCTCACCCTTTTATTGGGTCAGTTGATTGATAGTTAATTGTATTTGATTTTCCATATTAATTTTATAGGATAAATACTCGTAAAACTAGGAAAAAATGATAAATAAAATTACCTTTTCGGATTATCGCGGATTTATTTTGATTTTTAGTTCCTGACGTTTCGAATGCTTTACAACAATCATGGTCAGTGTCGCCCGCCGATTTATTTTTCTGATAAACACTAAAGTTTGTACTTCAGTAATGTGTTTATATATTTTATAAGATGCACATTTTATTTTGATTTGTCTAACGGTTGCTACTTATAATTTTTTTTAAAGTGTTTAGCAATTGCCTACTTAGAAATGCTTGAAACAAAAGCAGTAGTTAAACGTTATCACGAGAATCTGACTGCTGTCGGCGTTTCTAGATCAACTGTGATATCGCACTCTACACGCAATAACCATTTTTGAATCTCTCGCGCCGTAATAATTGTGCAACTTACGCATCCACGTAAACTAGTTTTTTATGATGATGCTTTAACTGACTGTTAACTACCATTAAACTAAAAAGGTACACTTTTGTATGATCTCTTTGAAAATATAACTACCCGCATTTAATGATGAAATTTCTGTGTTATAAATTATTTACGAAAGTATATTTATTAGAAGGAGATTATAACAACGAAACCAAATTCAATACCTTTTCACTTAATTTGACTTAGAATATTTTAATGAAATTTATTATCTAGATAGATCTGGAGTAAAAGAATATTGTTAGACAGCTAGGGAAATAATCCTTAGAAGCAAGTATATACATATTACTAGTAATTAATAACGACGGCAGTGGTAGTCTAGTGGTAACTCGCTGGCTTGGATATCCAAGTGATACAGGTTCAAATCTGGGTCTCGCACCTCTAATATTTAAGGAATAGGGAAAACATCGTGAGGAAACCTGCATGTCTGAGAGAACGTAGCAAGTTTTCCAAAGACTTGTGAAGTCCGCCAACATGCACTAGGCCAGCATGGTGGACTATGGCCTGATCTCCTCGTCATGATGAGGCCCGTGCCCAGCAGTGGGACGTTAAATAGGGCTGATAACATATAAAATGGTCATATCACTTGCAATAATTGCCAAATAACTAAATTATGTCGTCAACAGAGTTTTTATCACAAGTAACATAAATTAGGTGTCTTATCGTAATAATGTACGTGATTTTAATAGTGCATAGCATCTGAGATAGAACAGATGTGAGATAGCTCGAGCCAAAACAAAACGCTGGAGGCAAAGTGGATTCATTTTCAACGTAAACGAATATTGCACAATAGATTCGATATGCAATAATAGTACTTTCTCGAACGATCTGGAAAGCCGTGATGTTTCCCTCAGGCGAAGCAAATTATCTTGGAAATGATCGAATGTCTAACTAAATGATCGTTTAAGATAATGTTGGGTACATCATAATTGTATTTTTATAAAAAATTTAGCTTTCGTACTATTCATAAACTTTTTTTTATTGGTATTTTTTTCTTTACATATGATAATAAAAGCAGTTGAAAGTGAAAGGACATTAAATATTTTTCGGTAAAATTCCATTAAAATAGTCAGTTTTATCGATGCAGAGCTGAATCCATAGTTTTTTATATGTATTTAATATTTATATATCAATGTCATTTTTTGTCTGTCTGTATATGACTGCATCACGAGAAAACCACGAAATAGATTTTAATGAAAGGTATGATACTATCTGGTTGTCCGGGATGCTTTTTACTGCGGAAAATAATTTCATCTCCGAGAAATCTATAGTACAACTGTTAATACGTAAAGGAAACAAACTCTAACTAAATTATTAATTAAACCATTTTAAGTATAAGGTCTCGCGAAACTTTAAAATTATACATTACTTTTATCGCAGTGATAACGAAATACCTAAGTGTACTAATTTTTAATGTCAGTTAATAATAAGAAACTTTAAGTTTAACTTTAAGTTTTAACTTTAATTTTATCTCAGGTTAAGAGTTGCTAAGCTTAAAAGCTATATTACTAAACACTGAAAACACACGTCTTCAAACTTGTAAATACTTGTACTTAAGCGGTAATTACATTTTGTTACTTACATATATCTTCGACGGCGTTTTGTATTACACTGATTCATTAAATGATAACTAACAGAGCATTATTTACAATTCTTTCAAAAGTTTCGCATTTTTAATTATTGTTAGTTATTTATGTTTAAAATATATCGTAACATACGTTTTTAAAATAAAAATAATGGCGTCTTTTCGATACAGATGTATTATATATTTTTATTTATTTATTTTCTAAATTTTTATTAGGGACTTTTAGTTCCAAAACTAAATGCCAGTCCCATAGTTCCATAAGTACTAATTAATTATATTCGAAGTCGAATCTTTACATTACAAATTGTTAGGAAAATGTTATTGAGATAGTTATTAAGTTTTTGTCTGTCTGTCTGTCTGTGACCACATCACGAGAAAACCACTAGATAGATTTTCATGAAATTTAGCAAGTTGATACCTCGTTATTCGGTTAATATATAGGATACTGCTGCTGAAAATACCTTATTTTTACCAAATAGTATTGATATATTCGATTAAAAAAAACCCACGTACAAAGTCAAACGGAAAACCTACATACAATAGGTCATGTAAATGATAAATATATGCAATTTCACTATATTTCGGCATGACAGCGAATAATTGTGTGTTAAATTACTTAATCAATTAACTGATTAATTAATCTGTTCATTGTAAAGTGAAACTTGAATTTTGCATTTACATTTAAAAAGATGAAATGTCCTGATAATACGTGAAAAATTAAAAGCAATTATGAAAGACATGAGGCAGTGGGCCACGTATCTGACTGTCATAATCGGTTATACGACAGGTCTAAGATTCGATTCCGGTGCAATACAAACTAAAATTATTAATTAATCTGCCTAAGACAAACTATCATAAATATATTTTTATAAATTAAAATAAATGTTCAGGTTTGTCCTCTATGTGTTATTTACCATCGATCGATTGTGATTAAACTCTAGTTAGTGACAGTAGGTTCTTCTAGCGTATAAAAATCATTTTTCTTGT
The DNA here is from genome assembly GCA_951802675.2 of Boloria euphrosyne. Lineage (NCBI taxonomy): Eukaryota > Metazoa > Arthropoda > Insecta > Lepidoptera > Nymphalidae > Boloria > Boloria euphrosyne. The sequence goes on along the minus strand of OX637879.1, from coordinate 2,371,166 downwards.
GACGATTGCGTTTTATGCGTTCCGAAACCATTTGAACATAGTTGTAGTTTAATAACTATACAACATTCTACTACGAAAACAATTTGGTACAACTATTATTGTAGCCCAAAAATTCCTCATATTAAACGGTTACTCGTCTCGTTAAAAATACAAATGAATGGTGCATGTTCAAATAAATTGAAGATAAATGATATGTGTTTTACAGAGTAATTGATTAGGCAGAGCTTTCTGTAGCTTAGTGGTGTATTAATTTAAATCTGGTCAGTGTCGATACCGCTTAAGACGTGACTTTGATGATGTTAATACAATCCAATATAATGGACACTCTTCAAGTGGTAGTGCCATGCTTGTTACCTTCGGGTAGCAGCCGAATGGGCCGGCACGCCCCGTATAGTACCACTCTCTCACAGGAGACCGGCGTGAAGTGGCAGCTACGCTGTCGCGTTTCGTCCGGTAAGTGAGAGTCCGGGAGGCCCACTACCCATCCCTACTCCCGTCCTTCTCCCTCCTCCCTCCCTACCTTTCCTGAATGGCCGGCAACGCATCTGCAAGCCCTGTGGTGTTGCAGATGTCCATGGGCGGAGGTGATCACTTACCATCAGGTGAGCCTCCTGCCCGTTTGCCCCCTTTGTCCCATAAAAAAAAAAAAAATGTGAGATAAATAATTGTTTGTAATTTTAAAACAACTTTCTTTATAAGATTTTTTTTATTAGTTATTAGTACGTTTTGAGAGAATAACTGTGTATTGGTCATGAACCAAAACGTAATAGTTTACTTTCTGAAGAAATCACTGATTTAGAACGAAAATATGCAAATATAATATACATACGAATAGATATTCTATAGTTTTAGAGACAATTTAAAGAAAATTATCGTTAAAAAAAATAACCGCGCTTAAGGCTAATCCACACAAAAATCTAATACCTACTTCACACATAATGTGAAGTAGGTATTAGATTTTTAGATCATCTCGATTGTTTGCGACCCTTTGGTGAAAAAATTGTAAAATTCGAATAATAATTTACATGTTATAATACTTATTTATTTATTTTTTATTTAATTTGGCTATATTTACTTTAATCTGCCATTTTGTCTTACAATTTCATTAAATCGCGATATCTTTTTGACGGACTTCAAAAAAGCGAGGTCATATAACAAATAGCTTTATGCATAATCTTAAAAAATAATCTATTATTGTTAATACCCAGACCAAAAGACGGCACTTATCTTCTGATATAAAAAAAAATAAACCAACATCAAGTAAATATAGCCGCGTATTGGCAACACTTTGAAATCGATTACATACAAAATGAGTACGCAACACACAAAAGCTATTCAAATACGATAGGAAACATCCAAAACATGAGCAAAACGGGAAAATTATGAAATACTTAGAACTTTGTTGATATTGATAACGTATCTATTGAGGCCATAAGTATCTGTCGTATTATCTAGGTCTTATCAGCTGACACTAAAAATTAACGGATTGTACTACAAAATATACCTGTTATTATTATAACACCTTTTAATTCAAGGAATTCTCCGAAAATGGATATTCTAATGTTAGATTAGAGATTTAAATGTAATTTTATCATGATTAATGCAAAGTATTATACGAATTTAATAACATTTTAGTTTTATAGATATAACATATACGTATAAACGATTGATATATAAAAAAACTCTTTTCTCGATTGGCTTGGTTGTTCTAAACCAAAATTTGTAATACCAAAGCGTATTTGAAAGAATAAATACTAATTGAAATTAAATCGAAACGTCGGGAACCAAAATGAAAATAATTCCGCGACGAAATCCGAAAAGATAGTTTCATTTATAATGTCGAATATTCGCGTAAACCTAAGAAAGTACTATAAAAAAGATATATTTTAAAATAATATAGTGTATTTCAACTAAACTTGCACATGGATGTGGCAACCTCTCACTAATACAGTCTAGGCTCAGTGTCAACAAGTGCTTAATACAATTTTCATACATTAAGTAGATAAAAGCAGATCATAAAAGCAAAAATAGTATCCAAATTCATTCAGTAGTTTTCGAGATTTCATGCGTACATACTGACAGACGATCGACCGAACCTGCCTTTTAGGAATGTAATCTTATAGTTACAGCAGTGGAAAATGACTTAAGAGGCAACTTAAGTAGCGGGATCAAATCATACGCATAATAAAAAAAACATATTTTCAATTATTTAATTAAACCTTCGTTTCGTAAATTTACATAAATTTAATATAAAAAGATACAAAATACCTTAATAGATATCTGTCTTATAAAATAGCCTATAACATTTTAAAGTGTAATAAAATATTAATAACGCAATATACACCGGAGTTTATACCTCATGTTATTATTGGTAATGATAACTCTTATCGGTTTTTTATCGTTATCAATTGGCGGTCAAACGTCTGGGTGGCGCCAATGGGATACGGATCAACTATACATATACTTAAATGCATGGTGCTATAAAGAAAATGACGAAATATAAATCATATGTTTATACATAATTATGAATTATATTAAACTGTTTGGCCTATTGGCTACCATTTGAAAATCCAGAGAATCTAGGTTTGAATATCAGATCTAGACAAGCACTTTAGGTTCTACCTTTAGAGAGTTTCTATGGAGAAGTTTTCGGTAACAACCACTTTTAGTTGGGAAGCTAACGGTGTTTCACTCTGCATCGGAGAACTTGTCTGATCTCTCACCGATCGTGTCGAAACGTTTGAGAAAGGAATATACAAAGAAAAAACCACGTTTTAACTTAGCATTAAATTATAACAATTTTTCCTTAACATCATGAGTCTACTCCCAGTTGGGTAAGAAGAAGCTTCAGACCTGAAAAAAACTGGCGAAAGAATTAATAGCATTTTAAAACAGTCAATAGTGATACTCACTATTTAGACCCAGCTTGGTTTACTTTATAATGTCTTATTTTTAAAAGTAAAACATTGAAGATTTAATGTATAATAAATTAAAACATTAATAATCCTTTTAATAGCTAATTTATCTTTTAGATTACGAGATACATTTATCTTTCTTTTTATTAAAAACATTTGACGTTAGTCTGGCAAAGTGGTCAATGACCTGTCTTAAAGTACGTTATTTTAAACTAGTTACCAGTTCTTACTTCTTTTTTTACTGTATTGAGCCTTTTTCAACGTCCCACTGCTGGGCACTGGTTATTTTTGTGGTCTGATCCCCCTCATATTCAGGCCACGTACTTGTTGGCGGACTTCGCATGTCTTTCGACAACTTGCTAGGTTCTCTCAGATATGCAAGTTTCCTCATGATGTATTCCTTCACCGTAAGACAAGTGGGACGACTCGTTTGTGTCAGTGGGTAGTGACCCTACTTTCTGCGCCAGCGGTCGCGGGTTCGAGTCCCGCTGGGGGCATGCATTTGCTAATCACGAATTTTTGTACTCCAGTCATGGGTGTTTATATTTATAATATGTATGTATTTAATATGTATATGTGTAGTATATCAACTATCTGGTATCCGCAACACAAGCACGTTACGTAGCTTACTGCGGAACTAGATGGCGCTGTTGTAAGAATGTACCAACATATTTATTTATTTATAAATTATGTTACAAATAATTCGCACGTAAAAATATCAGAGGCGCGAGACCCGGATTCGAACCCGCATCACTTGGTTATCCAAGCGAGCGCGTTACCACTTTTTTCTTCTCACTCCTTTACTTGTACCATGAAAAATCAAAACAATCTACTAAGTATCATATCGATTTGTATCTTTTTAATAATATACGTTATGCGGGTGACAGTACAGTTTGTTCAACTTGATCTAGTGATACGGCAAAGAGATTGACGGCGAAAGCTTTAAATGACTACTAGTTAAGCCTTCATACTCGGGAACAGATTTTTCTGATGAATCATAGAAAGTGCTATATGTATGTAAAAGGTACAAAGCACACGTCATTCTACTTCATTTTAAAGGAATGATAACAATATATCTTCAAATTTAAGTTATGATAATTATTAGTAATAGTAACAAGTGTTTTAAAGGTCCTAATCCTAATGGAACTCAATAATATGCGCTGGCTTAAAACCCACGACCTCCAGAAAAAAAGCCAATGCAAATCATTATCTATAACATTTTTGTAACGTAAGCAAACATACCTTACCTACTTTTATTTAATACCAATATTAACTGACTTTCTATTAAATCTTTTACAAGGTAATACAATACAAAATCGTAATCGCGTATCGCTTAGAAAATGCATATTTCCGAGTGTTTTGAAGAAATCATTTCGCATTTGTAACTAAATTTATATTCTAATACTCGAAAAATAAAGTTTTGATGGTGTTTTCTTAACACATTCCTTACCATAAATAGTGTTGTATACTTATAGTATCGGACGCTAGTGCTTGCATAATGAAACATTTACCTATCCCGTCACTAGCCTTCCACGACGATCAAGACCATGACTGTCACCACAGTCTTGAATGACCACCACCATCATCTAGTTCCATAGTAACGAGGCTTGTGTTACCAGAAAGTTGATGCAAATATATAACTTTAATTACTATAAATATAAACACATACAACTAGGTTATAAACGTTCGTGCTCATCACACAAATTAATGTCCACAGCGGGACTCGAACCCGCGACCGCTGACGCAGCAAGTAGGATCTCTACAAACTGAGCCAAACGTGTCGATTGCGACTGTTTGTCACATATAACTTATCTTTCTTTCTTATCTTTCTTCATACTTCCTTTATCTTTCTTTCAACTCATGCGGAAATTGTTTGAAAAATTTTCAATAGCAAAACAAAATGCTTCATGTATTCTGTAACAAAAAATATCTATTTTTTTTTAATACATCACTATTTTTATCGTAGATGGTAAAATTATTACAAACATAGCTTTTAAGCAACGTATAAAATGTGTAAATTTCCATGGTATGTAATCCTATGGTTATGTAGCGGTAAGTGTTGAACTCCGTTATCGTTGCATGAGTTGCCACGCTAATGTTCTTGCGATAAGTCGCGTCTCAGCTATTACTCAGATACACGCAGTGGTCAACACTTGTTTACATTAAAATTAGCCATTAAGATAAATAAAACACAGCATACTATATAAAGAGCATATATATACGTACCTCGTATCTTGATTATTCTAAATGCCACATTTATCAGGAAAATGAAGGGAAATATATGATTTTTTTTCATATTTTTTTTTTATTTACGGGAATATTTGACATTTAAAATATTTAAAATAAAATTTTTTTTGCTTGCTCGAATGCTCTAAATCAACCATGGCCACGGGAGCCACTGAGTCTTTGAGATGATTGCTGTAAAATATTCAAACAAAAAACATCTTTTTATTACGACGGATTTTACTCTTTTCATCCTATATATGAATGGATTTTTTCTTTTTTAGTGGCTTTAATATTATCTATAATTAAAAAAATATATAATCAGTTGACAAACAAACAAGACAATAATGTGACCTTTGCCTATTTATATATACATAGATAGAAAGTAAACAAAAAACAACTGCTTCATAAAAATATTACTACATCGTTAACTTTTAATAAAAATACACTGAATATGAATAACAAGTTTACAACCTTTTAAGTGAAAGGTTGATAAGCAAAGATAAAAAGTAGTTTTTCTCGTGACATTTACGTTAATGTTAATACTTTCTTTTTGCACTCATTTAGTATTGATGCGAATTATATTTAATCATCTGGGAACTGAAAAATTCACTTTGCCCCAGCATATAAATTATGTAATGTCTGGAAAAACAATGGTGGTACAAAAAGCTATCCTTAGCTAAAGTACGTACTAATATAGGAAAATGAAACAAAATTTAAATTGAACACTAAGGTATTTTTTATAATATTTAATATTATATTACATTATATTTTAATCTTAGAATAAATGAAAGAATACTTAGAATAAAACAAGTATTTAAATTTTATTTTTGACCAAATTCAAAAAAGATGTATTCAATAATATATTTTGTAGTAATGTTTGTCTTATAAATTGATTTTAAATTTCAAAAGAGTCTTTTACCAGACGTTTGTAAACTTGAAAACTTAGTAGTATTTTTAAAAATTTTACATCTGACCATAGAGTATAGTAACCGTGAACGTTAACGATTAGACATTCAGTTTTATTAGACACTTTAAATTTCTAAAACCACTCAAAGTTTATATGTGAAAACAGAATTGGTATATAATTTTTACCTATTTATACTATTAAAAGTTATGCATAGAATTATTTTTTGGAAAATAATACTAAAACAAAAAAAACTGGTATTAAAAATTAAAGAAACTTTATTCATACAACAAATAGAAAAAAAAGAAAATCAGAAAAAGCCGAAAAAAAGCCGAAAGGTCTTTTTCTATTTTTAAAAATAAAGCACCATCTAGTTCCATTGGAAGCTTAGATATAATAAGAGGCTTGTGTTATGCATATCAGATAGTTGATACACTACACATATAAATCTTAAAATACATATTATAAATGAAGGGTATAGGGGCAAAACAAGGAATGTTACAAAATAAATTATTTTTTAACTAATATTGCAATCTATAATACGTGGCAAAAACATTAATGTTCCCATACTTTTTAATTTATTGAATTTTATGTGACATTCCTTGTTTTACCCCTGTACCCTTCAAATATAAACACCCAAGACCGGAATAAAAACCTTCTTGCGTTTCACAAAATTGACTGTCCAGCGGGACTTAAGCTCAGTATAGTGATTCTACTTGGCACAGCAAGTAGAATCACTATACTGAGCGAAACGTTAAAAAATGATAACAATTGAATGAAAACCTATTAAAAAATTAATTGAATACTAACAAAGCACTATCACCTATCCTAGAATACTTTTCGAGTGGTGGATGGAGTGAGTCCATGGTACATCTAAGCGCATATCTACACCTATTCTACTCAAAGTCTGTGACTAATTTTTATTTTTATTGTTTACAGGTAAGACTCACCTTCCAATTTGTTTCATCGTTCTTATGTAAGTAGAAGATATTTAAGAGTAAAACTTCAAATAAGAGTAGTACACATTTTAAGACGTTGGTCTCTTTATTTTTACCCGACTGTGACGAATTTCAAAGAATAGTTATGTATTACAAACACGTAGGAAAAATCGCAAAAAGTATACCTATATGTGCTGATTGCATTATTGGTAATATATTTTTTAAATCTTTAGATAACTTATTTCCATGTTTTTTGTTTGTTTTTACGCGGTCGGCTTTTTTTTTATATAATTTTTGTTAAGTATAAATATAAGTTATATTTATTTAAACACTTTAACTCACGTGTTCCGCAAAGTGTTTACCGCGGCACACTGGTGTACCGTAGTTATTAATTGGTGTGCCTCGGAAAAATAAGGTTATCTTATAAACTTATTTCTAGTAAGTAAGGGTAAAAAATATTACACATACTAATATGTAAATCAATCAATAATACTTTTATGTAAATCAAGGGACCTCACGAGCGAAGCGTTTTGTTTCGTTCATCTAATTGTGTGGTTTCGTTTGGCGCGGGCCAATATTCGTTTGGATTTATAATAAATGTTGATTAATATTACTTAAAAACTAATTTTTAATTTGTCGTGTACCTCCAAAAATTTTCGTTTTCCTAGATGTACCTTAAACACAAAAAGTTTGCGGAACACTAGTTTAATGCACACAAAAATACAAGGATACATACAAGAAAAGACAATATTTATGGAAATGTGCAAAGGCGGCCTAACACTAAAAGTGATATCTTACAGGCAACTGCTACAAGGATTATGTTTATTGTTACAAAACATTTCACTAAAAATAAAAGTGTCATGCATATAGCTTCACAAAACCGATGTAACAAAGCATCACAATCTCAAAAAGTAAGATGTAAAGGATTTTGTCTTATTTGTGGACGTTTTAAGAGTATTTACTGTTGATAACTCAGTTAAGTTTGTTCTAAGCCTTTGTTAACTAAACACCTTTTACAGTAGGTTCAAGGTAGATTAGAAGTACACGTGTAGTTTTTTCTTTGGAACCATTTTAACTGTTTTAACCAACTTTAATAACGATTCAGCTTGAACATCGTTAATAATAAGTATAATATGTAATTATCGAAATAGAAGATTTTATAATGCCTATATTTTTTTTACATAAAATGTTTCATTTTATATCAAAAACTAGTATATTTAGCATTTATGTAAATATAATTACTATGTAGATTATATCAAATATCTAAAAATTTGCAGTCACGATCATCTAGACTTAGACTTAGATTTTGATTCAGCTAACCTTTTCATATACATTATGACAAATGCTATACAAACCGCTGTAGTTTTAACAGGACGTGACTGTAATGACGTCGTGCCGAGAGTAATTTATTATACTATAATTACTATATAATTCCACACGCTTCTTCGGCTAAAATACATCAATCATCGTCATTTAGAGCCTTGACCTTCCATTTTGTTTCTCACATTCGGTTCCGTATGTCAGTGAAATTTGGTCTTGATTTTTATTACGCTTTTATTAGTTTCATTTGTTACTTACTAGATAGCTCTAACTATGAATGTAATCAAGTCTTGGACGATTATAAAATACTAGCGATTCGCCCTCGCTTCGCTCGGGTTCGTCCCTGGATTTAGCGCGAGCGAAGCCGCGGTTTCCGATACTTGTAAATAATTATGTGTTATGCAAAGTACATTAGTAGTACATTATTTTATTTTATCAAAAATTTCGCAGCCCACGCGATATTAAGAATATTTTTAGAGTTAGATTATTGAAGTTTAATAAGGATCCCTATTATTAAAAAAAATACAATGTAGCATATTATGTCACTCGGGGATAGTGTAGCTTCCCAACAGGAACGAATTTTTCATATCGGATCACTAGTTTCGGAGCCTATTCAATACAAATAAACAAATAAACAAACAATTAAATCTTTCCCTTTTATAATACGAGTATATTGCCGAGTCTGTATATAATTGCCGAGATAAATCAAAATCTATAGGTTTAATATATTGTATGTCTAAAATTCAAATGAAAAATGCTAACTTTTTTGAAACATAAATTAATTTATTATAAGAAATATGAATATTTTATTTCTATACAAATATCGTAAAATTCTTTTATAGCCTTATAAGGTCACAATATTTTCAACATTGAGTATAACTTATACAGCAATCGAAGGTGAAAAAATTGACTCGTTATCCATCGGCAATTTGCAAACGAAAATTGAAATCTGTAATCAATTTATATACAAAAATATATGAATTAAATAACAGTGTAACACTAAAGTAGAATTAACAGTCATTCGATTCTGTTAGGAGCGGTTATAAAACGCTGGTTTCGTATAGAAAGTTTAGCGAAACTCTCCATTTTACTTAAAGCTATATAAAGCTATATCAAAATACAAAAGCTATGATATTTCCCATTATATATTAAAAATAAGTTTATATCGTGGTGGTAACCCAATAGTAAAGCATTTGCTTAAGAATCCAAGTGGAGCAGGTTCAAATCCCGGGTATAGCACTTTTGATATTATGTGCGAATAATTTTTGACGCTACAATGACTCGATGGTGGTCTATAGCTTGATCCCCCTCATACTGAAGGGAACTCTTTGCACAGCAATGAGACTCTAAAAAGACTGGGTACAATACATTTAAATAAGCAATTTACAAGATGGCTTCTATATACTTCTATTACACTTTATATACACTTAAAGCATGTAAGTAAATATTATTGATACTATATAATACAAGTGCAAAGTATAATTATTCTAATTTGTCAATATTAAGTCTAATTCATAAAATATTATCTAGTTTTTTGCACTCAGTTCTATCAAAGTGAACGTCAATCATGTACATATGTAATAAATCTCAGGACCGTACAGATCGATCGCTTTCTTTCTGTCGACACGTCCAATCTCGCCATTAATCAATTAAAGAAATCGAAAGCGACTTGACATGCTCTTACACTACGGTATGAGTATGTGCGAAGACTGCGATAACGTATGAAACGGCTATTATTGAATATTGTAATTACTTGTCATTGATTAGATAAGGTTATTGAAACTTTATATATAGGCGTTTGCTGTGGCTTTGTTCGCTTTGATATACGATTATGTCTTCTAAGTATATAAATAAAAATGAATGTTGGTAAGCGCATAACTCAAGAATGGCTAGACCAATTCGGCTAATTTTTTTTTTGTATGTTCCTTAAGGTCCATGGAAGGTTTTAATACTAAAACAAAAGAAAAAAATATTAATGTTTGTAAGAGCATCACTCGGTAATGGCTCGACCAATTCGGCTAATTTTTATTTTGTACCTTCTATAAGTAAGTTCAGTTTGTAAAAATCTTATACTAAAGAGGGTAGCCTAGTTAAAAATAAAGGACTTCTACTTCTCACTCTCTCTCAGCTTGGTTTCGTCCCTAGGCACGTTTTAACAGATTTCAGAGTGATATTTTTCCACAGTAAAACATATTCTATAATATGTTTTGACCCAGATTTAACTGCCTCGTTGGTGTAGTGGCTAGCATGTACGGTCGCACACCGGGAGGTCCTGGGTTCGAGTCCCGGGTCGGGCCAAGTTTCAGCCTCAGTAACAGCCAGGAGTTAAAAAGTTGGCGGTGTTTCACCCCGTGCCTCGGAGAGCACGTAAAGCCGTCGGTCCTGCGCCTTAACTCTTACTGGTCGCGTCGAGCATTCGTCCCACCGGAATATGAGAGTGATAAGGAACAGAGAGTGCACTTGTGTCTGCGCATACACTCGTGCACTATAATATGTCCCGCGCCGTTGGCTAGTCTCAAAGAGATTGGCCACTGTGGCCGGAATCGGCCGGGAGGACATTATTATTATTAGACCCAGATATCCAGCTATCATCACACTAAACTTTATCAAAATCAGTCCAGCAGTTTTCTCGTGACGCGGTCACAGACAGACGGTAATTCTAAAAACTATAGATTCAGCTTCTGTATCGATAATAATGACTTATTGAAATAATAACATTTTCCAAAGAATATTTAATATACAGATACTACTCAATTAATATTTTATTATATGTAAAGTTAAGTATTGTATTTTGATTATATCTTCGCTTACATGAAAAACTAAGAAAAAAAAATAAAGTGTTATAAAAAAACCAAACCTTTAAATTACTTAAAATGCAAAAGTTATAACTAAACCAACAAGTTTTTAGTACAATTTGCCATATTATATTTGGGCGGCGAGATCATTATTCCGTCGATGAAGAAACTCATTAGTGCAATGTTAAAAAAGTGCGGTAATTTAAAGCTCAATGCACTAACATCGTTAATAATAACTTTCTAGACTACTTTTTATGAAATTGTATGTAACTACTATAATTTACATATGTAAGAGCTTTTATTAGATTTCATTTGTGTCTACTTCCGTTTCCGTTTTCAAGTTAATTTATTAAATTGCATTTCTTATAATATATATTGTTGACAATAATATATAACCCACTGGAAGGTAACCTTAGCAATCATAATTTTAGAAATATTGCAAACTAAAAAAACTACTTAAAAATACTAAGAAGTTTAACTTTTTAATAAAACGTAAAGCATTTTAAACGTTGGGAACTAAAAATCTAAATAAATGCGCGACAAAATCCGAAAAGATCGTTTCATTTATAATGTCGTATTATATTCACGTAAAAATAAAGTATTATAAAAAATAACTTATTAGTTTTCATTAACTACATGATCAAGTATAGAATCAGATATTTTAACGCGACGTCCTGCGTGAGCGATCTAGACACGAACGCGAAGCGGCGCGGCACGGCGCGAAAACAACAAACATTCGAAACCTATTGAAGTGGCCTATGTGACCAAACGCACGTGGGGTGCGGTGCGGAGCGGCGCGAAATGACGCGAACGCGATCAGTTGGCTTGATATTTTCGCGCGAAGTGATATGATATTTTCGGACGGTTCGCGCGCACGTAGGACAGAGTAGCCGCATCGCTCCGCACCACATTAAATTCGCATCGGATCGTTTCGCAATCGCGTTCGCGTTGAGTCGTCCACGTAGGACACTGTGTAAGAACCGATGCCAGTCGACAATTATTATTATAGTTTAAAATGTTATACATCCATTTGAGTTGTAAGCTTTGCTTTGATTCGCATCAACGTCAAACATACAACGGAGTTGAGCACCTTCTCCTAAGTCCTATTTAAAGTTGGTTAAAACTATAATACAAACTTATTTTAACAAACCTTTTAGCTTAATATTTTCAATTCTAAGCCACAAACGACTATATAGGTACTCGTAGAGTGAGATAAACTAGTCCTTCTCGCTACTAGTCACTACTCCCCATAATATTCTAGTTTTAGATGAGTCTGATGACATTTCTCATAGCTATTTTGTCAGTTATCTGATGCTCGTTGCATTTAAATGGCCAATATATGCGCACTGATCTCGTTAGAAAGTATGTCGAAACACTTAGTATATTTTATAGCTTTATTATAGTATTATAGTACATTCATTATTCATACATGAAGTAATTATAATTCATGTTAACAAAGCTCTCTATTAGTTATTAAAGACAAATTCCATATATCCATATCCAAATTCAAACATATATCCAAAATAGATTTTTTTCTTTACAAATTAAAGGTATATAGATTATATTATTGTATTTTTATTGCATCGATATTTTTCAAATAACGCCAGTACTTAATTAAAAAAAAAATGTAAAACATAACTGTTAATCAATATGGTTATGTTTAAGTTTCAATTGGTCTACGATTGTCAAATAGGCAAGCAAAAACGTGTTTAAACCTTGCATGCATGCCTTCGATAATACGTACATTACTTTAACAATTGCAATCTAGACGTATGATAATGACCTAGGTACTAGCCTTGAATACCGGTTCGTCACATCTCACCGACAAGCCATGGCTTAAAGCCAGATTTTATCATTTGCATTTACACTGTGTTATACGATAAATAGATAAAAGGTACAAAAAGCTTCAATAATAGTATAACTTTAACCGCCACACTCAGAGTCGCTTAATGAACAATTAAGTCGTTCTTTAGTATGGAGATTCTCGACTTAAAGATTCCATTAAGTGACTCTAGGTGCGGCGGTAAGTCATGCATGTTTCGTACATGAATGGTGGTGAATATTTTTGTTATTACAAGATTATTGTTATAGAGTTTTAAATAAAGTGGTTTAGAATTTGAAAACTTAAAATATAAAAGAGTTTGTACTCCAGTCATGAGTGTTAATATTTATAATATATATCTATTTCAAATGTATATATTGTGTAGTATATCAACTATCTGGTATCCGTAACACAAGCCTCGTAGCTTACCACGGAACTAGATGGCGTTGATGTAATAATGTCCCAACATATTTATTTATTAATTTAACTTACTTAAAAATACAAAGCTTATGCCATATGTTCAAGGCTTAGTAGAAACGTAGTTGTAACGCGTAGTTAGTCGACTTGCAAGCAATCTCACGATCGCACTTGACTACCGAGATCAGAATCTATGAAACACAAAGCACTTTATTATTGTTGAATATGTTACTATGTTACTAAATTGGAGAAGCAATTTACCTACATTGAAAGTTAGAAATTTCTACAATAGTACCTACCTATATTTCGCAAAGCATATGGACGGACGAAATATCAAAGTCCAAGATCCAAGATCTTATATTCTATAATCAAACAAACATTTAAGCTATTTTTTTATGTATATAGTTTAGTGCAGTCGAAACCCCCTGTACAATAATATGAGGTTTGAGTTTAATTGATCGACTTCGTGGGATGAACTTAATGAGGATCCGTAACGTTTTTAGCTGAGAATGCAGATTTATAGAGCTATGAAATCCTTAACGTACAGTGCAAAAATTTTTGTTCTACGACAAAAATTGACGAAGTTATGAGGAAATAACTAGCGAAGTTACTGCGCGACTGCCGCTGTAGCTGTGACGTCATAGTGACTGTCGCCGCTAGTTAGCCGTTGGAAACGATAAGGCGCGCAGTGTTTTAGTGACTTTGAAACTAATTAAGTGTCCGATTTGTGTATAATTTAACTTTCTTAACTGTGTATAAATATTTGACAGTACCGAAATATACAAACACTTCATTAAAAACGCCAGAAAAACTATTTTTTTAGGCTCAAAACTTCGTAGTAAATGGTTTTCTGTTATAAAAAGAGATGATTAAACTAAACCAGGTCAGGCTACAACACATTGATGTGATGATCATTTTGTTGTACTTACCTACATAACTAAACACATTAAATAATAGGTATAGTTTTATATTTATGTTGTATGTTTGGTACTTAACTCAAGTAAATAGTTGATATAAGTTGGTACCTATTATTACGTGTAGTGTAAGTGAACCTATGTATTCTCTTATTTTAAGGCAACTGTATTGATTATATATTTATGTATTTACCTACTTTTAATTTTTTAATTAGTTTTGTGGATAAACCTACATACCTACACAGTGGCGGATACAAGATTAATTATTTTTTGGAAGGGGCTTGACCTAACCTAGACTGGTTTTTTTATCGTTGGAAATGCATTAACGCATACCATCAAGTGGTTATGTGGGACTCACCAGCTTAAAAGAATCCAGTACTACCCAATAATCCTCAAGTCTCCACAATAATCCTTCCCTGGACGCACAGGTAGACGTTGCGGGGTGGTCCCTTGTGTGGTCCGTGGAAGAGGAGGGTCTCCGTTTTCTTCCTTTCGTTGAAAACCCTCAGGCCCAGCATTCCGATCCGATCGACAACTTATTGATGCCGACTGGGCCCGGGAAGAAATAGACACCACAGGAGCCAGTCATAGCCAAGATTCCTCAGGATCGGACCTAGAATTGCTCCATGTGGAACGCCGCAGTAGCCGCGTCGTCCACCAACCACACTGTTGATCCCCTTTCACACGATCAGCCTGTCGCGGAGGAACGCGTCCAACACCCGCCTAAGATAGAGAGGCACCTCATGATAATAAAATAGCTCTCGTAACGTCTCGAAGGCAGGGTGTTGAAAAATGCGACAGTTAAAAGCACGCTTCCCTCCTCCACTGCTGCCAAGGACCCAACCTTCAGAGCGTTCAAGGCGTTCAACGGTCGACCGACCTGCCATTAACCCAAACTGAGCTCTGAAAGGGCCGGCCCCAAGAATGCGCTAAAAGAGCTTGCCCATCTTACTCAGCATCACGATTGGCATATAAGAAAAAGGAGAGAACAGAGGACGACCCTCCTGGAGCAACATACACAATTTCCCTTTCTTTTAAATCTTCAGGAACTACCCAGCACGAAGACATGCGTTGAACAGGTATTTCAGGGTGATGCCCAGAACTCACCCTGGAATACCATTCAGTCTCAGAGCCCAGAGTCCTGGTCTGGATATCGAGAGAATATCCTGCATTACCTCAGCGGAAGTTGGAGAAGCTATCTGCACGGGGGGGGACGTGTTCAGATGACTCCGGAAACGGTCCGACCTAACATAACCTGGCCTTTTTAACTGGTGGGCCCTACATAACCAGCTGTCACTTACAGGCGGTATGCGTTTTCCAACATAAAAAAAAGTCAAAACGGCCCCTAAACAATTTCGTTGCACTATGTTAAATGATAAGAACGAACGATAAGAAATGTTAAAATTCAGTCCTTCCATATTATTATTTTTTTTATGTTTTTGTTTTCATTTTAGTCCGAAATTATAGTATTTTAGGCACTCTTCAAGATCTTCAAAATTACTTGCCTTGATTTTAAATTTTATATCTGATGAATATAGATGTAACCATTTTACTAAGTAGTTAAAAGACAATTTTTGTGGGACATTTAATATTCTACAGGTTTTAAATTAAAGTTTTTATCGTGTCTACAGTCGTTTCTTTTATAAGTAAATATGTTAATTTTTGTAAAAATCGTAAAAAAAATGTTTACTAAAATAAAAATATTATAAAACAAAAGTCCTCCACCGCGGCTGTCTGCCTGTCTGTCTGTCTGTCTGTTCGCGATAAACTCAAAACTACTACTTACTACTCCACCGATTTTCATGCAGTTTTCACCAATGGATAGAATAACTCTCCAGGACGGTTTTCGTATATCATTTGTCAAGTTTTTGTATACATTGGCTAAAATATAATAAAATCTGTTGGAGGTGTCGGAAAAAAATAAGCCGTCTGGAAGCTTTCAACGAAAACGCTGCCTAAACCCTTTGACATATAACAAAATGACGTACGGTGGAATTGTGTAACTTATATAGGTCTATAAAAAAGTCCGCGATGGCATATGTCTATCTCTTAAGGATAACGTACTATATCCATTTTAATAGTAAAAAATGGGCAATTATAAAGCGGTAATTGGAAAGCTATTTACACAAATACGGTATTAATTCTTATCATTTGAAATAAGTTAGAGGCTTTAAGCATTTTATGCACATTATTTTACTCTTTTACACCATTTAATTTAAACGAATATCTTAGGAGTAATCGCAAAAAAATACAGGAGTAATCGCAAATAAATACCGGCTGTGTTCGTTCCATCATAGTGACGTCACACGACCCGCGTTGCCGGAAAAACTGCGCAATGTTTATTACTTAATATCTTCGTAAGTTATGGTCCGATTTGGATAATTCAAAAAGATATATCATTCTTATGTCAAAATAAATAACGTGCATACTAGTTCTATGTAATTTGCTATAACTGTACTGATCCTCATTGGCTGTATTTTTTGTGTTAATAAAAAGCTTAAAACTTTTCGTCTAAAAAAAAAGTCCAAACACTGACTTACG
Organism: Boloria euphrosyne; assembly: GCA_951802675.2. Lineage (NCBI taxonomy): Eukaryota > Metazoa > Arthropoda > Insecta > Lepidoptera > Nymphalidae > Boloria > Boloria euphrosyne. The sequence goes on along the minus strand of OX637879.1, from coordinate 2,354,374 downwards.
AGAAATAAACTAGTAGTATTTATCTAATTATTACTTACCTACTTTTAATATACGAAGAAAAATCATTATTTAAAATCTTTTTAATATTTATTAAGTGCAAATAAGTACTGCATATAAACATTTGCCTCATCATCTAACTAAATGTAAGCTGTAAATAGAAATTTAGCTCTAGAACATACGAGTAGGTTACTTAGTTTTAAATCCGCCAACCCCGTTCTAAGATCCACGACCAGTTACTCTCGGCGTCTATAAATGCAAGTAATAAGGTCGCTTACATGGAACGGTTTAGACGCCATCCAACTTAAGACGACAGATGAACAGGATTGTTTTCCTAAGCTGTTAAGAGAGAAATATATTAAATTATAATTAAAGTATTGTTTACTATAAATTAAACCCTAAATTCTGTTGAAAAAACGTCGACTAATGATTATTACGATGATATTAGTGGATAGAACACTAATATTGACGTAAGTTTTATTTAATAAGGTTTAACGTTGACAGACATAGATATAATAGAAACTTGTATTTATGAATGTTTTTCAATGTATGGATTCACCTCCACGAGCACTGAACGATTATTATCTATCTAAAAAAAGTGTTAAAAACACCTAATTGCTAACATTAGATGCACTAAGAAGTAAGCAACAATTATGTATTATTAAGATTAATCTAAATATAGTAAAATTGGCGAAAATAAATAAAAAATTAATGTAAAAATCCATTCAAATAAAGCTTAAGTTACGTAAGCTCTTAATGCACGTTTCCATTACTTATGAGCGGCTACCTGTTTTAAGATTTCAATTTTAAAAGCGCATCTCGTACGGTCACGAAGGAGAAACTGTGCAATATTTATAACATATTAATATTGCACAATTACCTACTCTGTGTAGCTTCTTATTAAAATGTAAGGTTGACTTTTTAGGGCTTTTGCTGTTATTCATTTATTTTTAAAGTTGGAGGAATAATTACTGGTTATTTCAATTAATTTTTTTACATAAATTTTGCTCTTATTTCCAAATCAGATACATTTTATTCTATTTAATGGAATTGCTTCAAGAAAACTTAAAAAACTTTGTTTAACAGTGTCAATATGGCGACAAAATCAATCTCTCGATAGAAGATTACTTATATATATTTAATTCTCAACGGCCATTCATTTAAAACTACCAAAATGAGTACATAAAATTGAAAAGTAACTACAAAGTTGATTCAAATATGAATAATTCAAGCAGGTTATAGGAGTACTGCTCGCTATTAATTAGGACTAACCGTTGCCCACCGATAAGGAAATGCGCAGGCGCCGATACACCTGTATACACGACGGATCTGGTTAAAATTGATTAGTTAAGAAGAACTACATAGTCTAGTTACCGTAATTGATTAAAAACAGCTATAAAGGGTAATGTATTTAAATTAGCCCAGCTTTATTACTGGAGGAAATGCTTTTTATTGTGTAAACAGTTTTTATAAGTTGCTCGTGTGTCTGTTTATGTAAAGTTTTAAAACAAAGATTTTAGGAGTCGTAATAGAATTGTTAGATACAATCACCTTAGCGTTTATTAGCTTACTGCTACCAATACTTTTTGTACTTTATAGCAGAGAGGTTTTTTTTATTATAAAACTGAACTTAATTGCAAATTTACATATAAACATATTTTTTTTTCAACTTTGTTAATGTGAAATGAGTATTAAATATCAAAAAGATAAAATATATAGTTATATATACAATATTATTAGGATATAATGTAGTATACACTATACAGGATAAGGAATAGTAACTGACTGACAGATGACTTAACCAGATATTAATCGAATATCTAAAATTAAGTTTAAAGAAATACAAGTTTATAAAAAATAAGTACTTTTATAGTATATTATGAAGCAGTCCATATTTTCATATCTCACTCCAAAGTTCTGTAAGAAAAGTATAAACTTAAAAAAGCTTAGGTGGCGATCGATTTCCGCTCATAAAAAAATATTTGTAAGCTTAATCATCATTCCGAGTATAGCAATAAATATAAACTACACCAGCTAAAACATCTAAAATAAGAAGTAAAATACAAAGAAACTGAAATACCTTGCAGGAGAATGTTTACACTGGGTGCGCCTGCGCATGATTGTTTAGAGTCCCTTACTCGCTAATGTTAAAACTTGTTTTTGTAATGCATAGCACCTATAAATACTACTTTTTCTTTGAAAGACGGTGTGGCAAAATAATTTATAAACATCATTATTTTTTATTAATTAATACCAAATATACTTTGTGACAGTGGTATCCCAGTAATAATGCCATCAAACCAAGGCCTCGTACCTCTAATATTTTTATATGCTTATCATTTGCAACATGATTACCTTTCGTCTTACGGTAAAGGAAAACATCGTGAGAAAACCTGGATATCTAATAGAACATAGTAAGTTTTTGACAGATATTTGTAGTCCGCCACTCGCACTAAGGCCTCATCCCACTCGTGGGAAACCCGTGTCCAGCAGCGGGACATTAATAAAATGTACAGAACCATTGTCTTTGTACAATACTCAATCTTAACAGTTTTTTGCAGCCTTCAAACGAACTGAGAAATGCCATTTTGTATAAATTACTGTTATCGCTTCAAACAGATATAAGTGCATTATAAATTGAAATTATAAGATAAAATACAGATTATTCTCAAAGTTGTCTCGCTGATGTCAACTATTGAGCCGCAGCTGTAATTTCTGTTTATATAATTAGGACTTTATTTCTTGTAGATGTCTACTGATAAGATTGATGTAGACTTGGTGGGTATCTGTGAACTTAATCGTCAATACTATTTCGCTAGGGATCTAATATTTGTAATTAAAGGTAGTCGATTGTAATACCAATGTTTTGTAGTTTACACATAATATGATACACTCATATTTATGAGTTAAATCAGTCATTAAGAACTTTGAACTTAAACTCTTCCCACTAAATACTCATTAATTTACTACATTTCTTTCAACAAAATGTCACCGCTCTATATGTGTCATGTGCCCACTGCATTGGGCTAACTCCATCTCAGTTAACTTTTTAAAGGCCACCACAACCATAAATACTAGGTAGGTAGGCAAATATAATTTCCACACTAGGTACCTATTGTTGGAAAAAAAACATGTTTTCGAAAATTGAAATATTATTAGTAATATAGACGTTTTAATTTCTCCACGAAAGCTCGTCAATAGCTATTTAACAAAAAAAAAGTACGTGTAGTATTTACCTTTCTATAAATAGTTAAAACGAAGAACATTCTAGTAGTAGAAACTTTGAAAACATTCTAATATATGTAAAATTACGACACTTATATATTAACCGTCCTTAGCATGTTTCTGACTTATTATATTGCCTATTATTCTTAAACATGATTCGAGTGCTATTTTGATGTAAAGTCGTCATATACATGTTACTCTGGAACAATAGCTTTAAAAGCTTTATGCTTAAATACAATTTATTCTATGCCATATTTCGATACTTCGTATTAGAACGATATACGATTCATTAAGTTTTATATGAAACCAGGTGTTAATGCAAAAAAACTTAATAAGTTTGACATAATGAGACCAATATTTATTTATATTGACATTTAAGACCTTGTCTTTCTCGAGACCGCGAGTTTTTATCGATAAACGATTGAAAGTAAAATTGCAAATATTTGTACGTGTGTTTATGTTTACTACTCCAGAGTCCAGTCTACATTTAGTACTCATAGACTATAACCTGGACTAACACACAAGCTATTCGTAAAATACACTTTAATGTAAAATAACTGAAAAAAAGAATTTTATGAATACATATCTCTGAATTCTAAAATAATGCTTTGTTTGATTTTGATGAATGAAATGATGAATTTGAATTAGAATTTGTTTTCACAATAGAGAAAATACGTCTGTAGTACACTGTAAACTACGACAAGTGTTGCTCGTTCAAACAAATAGGCACCAAGCAGACTTAATATTAGACACCTAAGCAAATTGCTAGTTTACAAAGTAACTGAGGTTAAGCCATATATTATGTAATATCATAAAGTATTAAACTTTGCTAAAAACTATTTTGCTTTTACGTTTGAAATATATTTAAGTTACCTAGTTCTGATCTCAGGAAATACAAATCCGATTTCAACAATACTTTTTGCATTAGGAAGATTGTTTACTAAGTGAGGCTCTAGATTATCAATCATTATCTCTAATATTATATAATAATCTCGTGTCACAGTGTTTGTTATCGAACTCCTCTGATCTATCATTTTTTATGATTTTTTTATGAATATTTAGTAGGTCTGAGAATAGGTCGTAGCCTACGACTTTACTACACCTTTTTATTTATAGACTAAGTTTTTGTTTTTTTATTTTTTTTATGATTTGGCATCAAAAATTACTTATAAACATAAAATTCCTATTTTTTAATAGTGATTAGAACGCGGGTGGAGTGGAATTGCTGGAAAATATAGTAATTGCATACTGACAGTTAATAAAGCCGAGCAAAGCGAGAGCAAGTCCCTTGTATTGTAGCTATGATACCCTGATTCTATACTAGAAACTATTACAGTAAACTTTTACCATATGCACAAGTATATCATTGGGCCCAGCTTTCTCTTGATAAAGACGGAGACGATAAGTTGGAGATTTATGATCCCTCTTATCTTATGTAAGTATCGTCATGCGTAAGTACTTGTACCGCTTCAAGTATAGAAGCTAAAAGCTAGTAATGAAAGTACTTTCGCAGCTTTTAAGTTCAAATATTTATAAAGTTTCCAAGAAAATAACATGAATATAAAATAGATGTTCTGACATAAAATCTAAATTCATATAAAAAATACTTTTTTGTATAGCTCAGACATAGAAAATGCCGTTATATTAGAACTTGTTTTTCATAATAATAATATGTAATTTACATTGTAAGTAGATTCTGCCAAAATGACTGGCATGTGACACTTGAATAACGTACGTATAAGGGACTTGATAGCGATCAAAACTTTCTCTGATAGTACAATTTACTAAACATATATCAAGGTGACTATTTACAAAGTATACTTAATACTGGTTATTAGATGCCCTATTAGGTTTTGCATATTAGAGCTAGAAATATCTACAAAATTTAGATATACATTTTTTTTATAAGGACATTAAATATTTCTTGTCACATCACTTAAAAACAGAAAAAAAAGAAGTTTTAGGCGGAGTATAAAGCTCTCGTGTACTTAAAAATCGTAATACTTAATCGTTTTAATAGTCACGGGTTCGAGCCTCGCTCGAGTCATATATCTATACATAAAAATGTCGCATTTTAAGTACGTCCAACGTGTTTTTCAACTAAAATACTAAGAATGTAGATTACAGATTCGCTTCCACCTACAAAACTATTAATTATCTTTCATAACGCCGCAAACGAATTCAATATTAATCTCAGATATCGACCGATTCCAATATCCTGTGCGTATAATGGAAATCCATTATTTATGTAATTTATGATGTATGGCATTTTCAACTTCATTACCATATTTATTGGGTATATTTTTCCTTGTTTTAGTACAGTTGAAAGATATGAGGCGATACTAAACTATCAAACAAATCGACTGAGTTTAAACAAACAGTGTTACGTGTAAATTATATGGTTTTATGTCACTACTAATAATTGTTGGGTTTTGAATTTGTTATTAAGTTACATTGTTAGTTATTTTGTTAGCAATACCAGTAGACCCCATAGCTTTAGTGACGCGTACGAATGCTAAAGGTCCTGGATTCGAGTTTCGGGTTAGGCCAAGTATAGTAATTGGATTTTTCTGTCGCGTAATTCATAACAACCACCAGTTGGTGGTATTCACAGTCCCGTATCTTAAAGAGCACACATAGTCATCTCAAATTTTCTTTTAAATATTTTTTTTAATAATAAGCTATACACTCGTGTCACTTGGGTGATTCGATTACGTCTTAATTTTTTTTGATTAAACCCTAATACTTTTAAAAATGTATACAATAAAAGAAGCTCCTTAAAACATCAGTCAACTGCCAGAAAATCAAGTCAAAATGAGTCCATTTATTTTTTGACGTTATAAACAGACAATTTTATTTTATTTTTCTGTATATATAAATGCAATACGTAATATTTCCCACTAAAATAAAATTTTCAACCTAACACACCTTCCAAATTCACTAAAGAGTTTCGGAAGTTCATAATCTCGTCCAATAAAACATTCGGACCGGATACAATTTACTGTGCCGCTACTTTTGATAGAGCGTTCAAACATGGTGCAGTACTGACGAATTATATCCTTATCAGCGCTTATCATATTTTAAATATAATTTGATAGTTCCGACGGGGTTGACTGATCACCTTTCTAAATTTCACCGACAGGCGACACTATATATGTCTAGCTTGGACAAAATACGAAAAAATACGATTAAACTATTAAATTAGAACTTTATTTAAAGTTAAACTTTGACATTTGACGTTTGGAGAGAAAAATCATTACATAAAATTGTATATGATGTAATACCCTTAAAATCACATAGAATAAAATTAATTTTATTCAGTCAATCGATAAAAAGATAGAATTTGTCAAAATGTTTCAACTATAGTGTAGTATATTTTGAACTAAAACGATGCACACAAGTAGGACGTTAAAGAACTCAGCAATACCAGAAGTCATCTCAAAAACGTATACAAATAAAATAACGAGTTAAATCAAGCGATTTATGAGCAAAAAGTCGCCTAAACAAAGGAAAACCCATAAAAAGGATTATCTTCCATCACTATTCATAAGTTAAAGGCAATTTTTATTGATGTCATGACCCTTCGATTTTATGTCATTTTAGTAACCTACATGATGGATAAACGATTAAGGCTTATTTCACATAATTCGTGACTAATTTCTGAATTAATAAATCATATTACATCAGTTATATTCACGTAAATAGTTACATTTAAAAACGTAAAGAATACTCTGAAACTCATCTCGACGTATAAACAAGTTAGTACTAGTACAGTTATTCTTTAACTAAAACTACAAACTAGAATCTAGATTTTCCTTAATCACAAAAAAACAGTATTAACTTTAAATACAATCGTCACTTTTCATCAATAGAGTTACAATGAACCGAAATCAAATGCTTGCTTTGAATGGTGCCTAATAAGTTATTTTATAAAATTCATCGCACAATGATTTATGATCTCTCAACATAATAGTTACTTCTAAGTGTAATATTTTTAGACAGTGTCAGATTTATTGTAACTAATAAAGCTATTACACTGATGTATGCGTGTGGATTGCTATAATATATTCATATGAAAATCTTTAAACTTTAAGGTCAAACGAGTTACTATGCATTTAGGAGTTGCCACGATAGTGAGATTGGTGTTTGATACCCACTTAATCACGTATTGAAAGTTTAAAAAGATTCAGTAGATTGACGTGTTTATTAAACGTCAAAATGGGTACATTACGTAAGGTTAAAATACCAGAGGGCGTGAGGTTTCGGTAATAACAATTACAATTTTGTTGCAATAAACCTTTTCCTGAAGAGAATTCATGATAATATAACATTTAAAGGGCACCGGAGGCTGTTTTTGTTCATGCATTGCACGTCTTCTGAAGTAAATAGAAGATTGGAGAAACAAAGATTTTTTGAGGCAAAAAAATAATATCATCATTTGCCGATTTATAAAGAAAAAATACCATTTCACTGAAAACAATTTATATATTTTATATTATTTATCATTTTTCGTCATAAATCAGTAATACTTACGGTAAATGGTATACTCGATGGTATCAAAGTTCGCACGTATCCGGTGTACGTAATGAGATGCGCGCATCACTCACTATGAATGATAGAGCTTCATTACCAGTTAATCACTGCATGAAATAAACTGCAAAAATATTCATTTATTTTAATGTACTATGTGTGTACTTTATGTTATAAGTGTTGATTAGAATTATGATTATTCTAGTGGTTGTATATGGATGTAAGAAAGGAAGTACTCGTATATTCCAGGTTTAAACCACTACCTATGGTTTTCACCATTAAAAATGACATTAAACTGACAAATCATATAATGACAAAGTTTAATATGAATATGTATGTATTTCCTTCAACGAGATGGACAGATTTCAATGAAATTCAGACAGACATTACTTTGTATACTATATAGGTTACTTGTAGTAATAATATTCACCGCACCATAGACTAACTAACTAAAAAACATTCTTATTTAATAAGGCACGCGAGGGCAAATACTTTATTATGAATTAACTGTAGATTGTGTTTGTCCCAAATATTTTTGTTATCAAATAAAACGTATTAACTCTGATTGATATTTTAAAGCAATAAGTCCTCTAAGAATCTTAAAGGTCATTTTACTATATGCAATTTGAATCTGCGAATGAGAAATATTAAGGAGCGTCCTATAAATCAATTTGTTTGACGTTTGTTTCATAGTCCATTGTAGTTCTAAACTATAGCACACTTTTCATTACAATTATATTAGAACATAAATTATTTTTAACAAAAAAACAAAAACCGACTTCCAAACTTAATAAATCTAAACTAAAAAGTAGAAAATAATACTTTTAAGGACTTTGTTAATTTTGGAGTCGGTGCCTATATTTTCTCGATGCGACGTAAAGCAGGAGCTTTCGTGATACATCATTAATTATGTAGGTATTTATTAGGTTAAGTTTAAAATTTAAGTAATTATTTGCAGCCAAAGCCGTTAAAAGCGTTCATATTACACGGAGTCATTACTAAGTCTATTTGAATATTTAGCTCCAAAAACACTATTTATAAATTTTTTAGATGTTCTATCTCTACATAAAATATTATGTAGAGATAGAACATCTAAAAAATTTATACATTAAATATTATGTAGAGATAGAACATCTAAAAAATTTATACATAATGTTTTTGGAGCTAAATATTCAAATAGACTTAGTAATGACTCCGTGCAAAAACGACGAAACTAGCGTGATGACTTTTTCTGGTACTAAAGTACACTACTTTTTTCATAGTTCATTGTAGTTCTAAACTATAGCACACTTTTCATTACAATTATATTAGAACATAATGTCTGTAAATGTTATACATTTATACGTATAAAATATTTTTTTATTGTATATTTTCTCGATGCGACGTAAAGCAGGAGCTTTCGTGATACATCATTAATTATGTAGGTATTTATTAGGTTAAGTTTAAAATTGAAGTAATTATAATAAAACAACGTGCTTGCTTAATTGACTTGGAACGAACTGATTTATTTATTGAAATGAAATATGAATAGACAATAAGTAACTATTACTATGTGACTTACATACTCAATACTAGGTGGCGCTAGGTGTACTACTGTCTTATTATTTTTATATAAACTAACACCCCCACTATATAAAAATAACACCAAATCAAAAATAATAACATAATACTATACTAGTACAATAACTTATTTTTCAACTAAGCCAATAGCATTAACAAAAGCTTTATGCTTAATTGAACTTAAACTTTTTGTAAGCAAATCAGCTGGCATATCAGCTGTACACAGGTACTGAACATTTACCAAATTTTGAGCAATAACCTCTTTACAAAAATGAAATCTTATATCTATATGCTTTGATTTATTATGAAAAACAGGATTCAATAACAGTTTTTGTGCACTTTGGTTGTCATTGTAAAGAATTATAGTATATGAACTGTCAGTAATTTCACATTGCAAGTTTTGTAAATAAATAGCTTCTTTACAACATTCTGAGATTCCTATGTACTCTGCCTCTGTACTAGAAAGTGCAACAACTTTTTGTTTTCTGCTTTCCCAAGATATTGCAGCACCTGATAATTTAAACACATAACCTGTATATGACCTCCTACTAATCACATCACTGCCCCAATCGGCATCAACATAACCTACTATTTCAGAATTAAGTTTTAAGTCATATTTTAAAGCATAATGTTTTGTCTTCTTTAAATATCTTAAAATTCTTTTTGCATGTTGCCAATGTTCTTTAGTAAAACAATTATTAAATTGGCTCATGTAACTAACTGAATATGAAATATCAGGGCGAGTTAAAACGGACAAATACATCAAACTACCTATCAGGCATTGATATGGTATGCTAATATCACATTTGTTATCTATACTGAGATTTAGTTTACATTCCATTGGTGTATTAGATGTGTGACAATCCAACATATTAAATTTACCTAACAACTGGTCTATATAACCTTCTTGGTCTAATGTTACAGAATTTTTATTACACACAACTTGCATACCCAAGCACTGTCTTATAGTACCTAAGTCTTTAATCTTAAAATTACTTCCTAAACACTTTTTCAAGTTTTTTACTTCATTATAATCATTAGAAAATATAAAGAAATCATCAACATATAAAGCAATTACAGTTACATACTTCTTGTTTCTCTTAATAAACAAACAGGGTTCATATTTAGATTTTACATAACCATTGCTACACAAACAGTCATCAACCTTTTTATACCACATTCTTGAAGATTGTTTTAATCCATAAATGGCCTTTTTTAATTTTAAGACTTTACCATCATTTAAATCACCAAAACAATCTGGTTTTTGCATAAAAATATCTTCTTCAAGATGTCCATTTAAAAAAGCTGTTTTTACATCTAAATGTGTAGTTTTAAAATCTAACTTTACAGTCAAGGCAAACAACAATCTTAAGGTAGAATACCTTACCACTGGAGAGAATGTTTCATTGTAGTCCACACCATGTTTTTGAGTGAAACCTTTTGCAACTAAACGTGCACGATATAAAACTTTACCATCCACATCACACTTTTTCTTTAAAACCCATTTACACTGAACTACACAACCACTATTTGGAGCATCAACCAACTCCCAAGCTTCATTCTCTTCAAAACATTGAAGTTCTTGTTTCAATGCTTTTTGCCAATACTCCTTTTCATGTCCAGTCAATGCCTCCTGCAATGTTAAATCTCCAGCTTCTTGAGGACAGACTTTTTGTTGGCTACTGAAACCATATCTATCAGGTTGTCTTCTGTTTCTTACTTCTCTTGTAGTTGTCACAGTTTCCTGTAAACTTTCTTCTCCGTCTTCATACTCACTGGGTGCATACTCAGAATCGGAGTCATTTGTAGATTTTTCATGGGATGTAAGAGTATCAGACAGTTTTTCTTCCATATCCCCCACTGAAGATGGCTGGTCCATATCTTTAATTTTTTCTTTTACATTTTCCTTTTCTATTACTGCTATGGTAGTGTTTTCTTTCTCGACAACTATCACATCTCGACTAGTTGTTATCACATTCTTAACTGGATCATACACCCTATAGCCTTTGCTTCCATCAGCATAACCCACTAAAATACCTTTTTGGGCTTTTTTATCCCACTTACGTCTCTTCTCTTTAGCTATGTGTACCATTACCGTACTGCCAAAAACTCTCAGATGACTTATATCTGGTTTGACACTATGCCACAGTTCAAAAGGTGTTTTTCCTTGCAATACAGACAAGCCTGTGCGATTGTGCAAATATACTGCTGTGTTTGTTGCTTCAGCCCAGAACATCTTGCTTAACTGTGCATCAAAAAGCATGCACCTAGCTTTCTCGACTAAGGTTCTATTCATACGCTCACATAACCCATTTTGTTCGGGTGTGTATGGACATGATGTTTGATGAACTATTCCCATTCTTTTTAAGTATTCATTAAACTCAGCATTGCAGAATTCTCTTCCATTGTCACTTCTAATAACTCTTATCTTTTTATTTGTCTGATTTTCAACTAACACTTTGTATTCTTTGAAGCTTTTCAAGGCATCACTCTTGTCTTTAAGAAAATAAATAACTGTCATTCTGCTAAAATCATCAACAAATAAAATGAAGTATTTAGATCCTCCAATAGAAACACACTCCATAGGACCACAGATGTCTGTGTGTACAATATTCAACACCTCTGTACTTCTTTTACCAATATGTGTAAAAGGCAATCTGGCTTGTTTACCCTCACAGCATACGGTACAGGTAGACTTTGTAATCTCAACTTTCTCTTTCAAGGTTAATCCATCAACTGCATTCTGCATTTTATTAAGACATTCACTGTTTATATGTCCCAGTCTGCGATGCCAGAGCTCACCAGATATGATCGCTGCTGCAGACATGTTTTCTTGAAGTTGTAGCTTGTAAACTCCATTCTTTAATAATGCGTAAGCAACCAGTGTACCTTTCTGGTTATATATTTCACAAGCATTTGTGGTAAATACAACATTATTCCCTTTGTGAATTAATTGGCTAACTGATAGTAAGTTAGTTGTCAATTCCGGTACACAAAACACATCTTTTATGTCCACATCAAAACTGCAATCATTAACTATGGTACAAATCTTTATATCGCCGGAACACGCAATCGGCACTTTTGTTTTATCGGCTACTATAATAGTCTGACCTTCTTTTTCATAGGAAATATTCGTGAGCCATTGTTTATTTGGCGTCAAATGCACGCTGGCTCCAGAATCGACATACCAATCTTGGTTGTTAAAGTTTCCGCTTAGAAAGACCGCACTGAACGCATTTGTTTGTTTACGTTCATTTCTTTTGTTATTCGACACTTCAGCCGTACATTGTGACTTATAATGACCTATTTGTTTACATCGATAACATTTAATTTCTTTCTTCACTTTTGTTGACAATGTCGTTCCATGTTGGCCGCCATGATTGTTAGTTTTGCTAACCATAGACTTCCTGGCTGCCGATGACTGTTGCCAACCTTTAAAACCACTGGCCAAAGCGCCATTCGATTCATCGTTCATTCCGTTCGTTCCGTTTCCGGATTCCATGTCAAGTAGTTTACTTTTAATGGCGTCTGTCGTTATCTGAATACCCGAATGTTCGATGGCCATTATCATGGGGGCATATTTTTCAGATAGCCCTGCCAGCAATAATGAACCAATCCACTCGTCGCTTAACATAAATCCTGTATTACACAACTTTTGCCCTGTTTCTATAATTTGTGTCACATATGCAATCATTGAACCACAATTTTCGAGTCTTATAGAAATTAAATTTCGTAGTAAGCTTATTCTTCTTGTGAATCCGGAATCGTCAAATAAGGCCCTCAGCTTCTCCCATAATTCCTTAGTAGTAGAAACATTTCTAATGTGCACATACAATGAAGAGTCAATCGTGAGAATCAGCTTCGCTTTTGTTTTTGCATCATCCTCGGCAAAAAATCTCACATCTTCCTCTGGTTTGACGCATTTCATCATCCCTTCTAGGATTAAGAAGTTTTCCGCTGCAAATACCCATTCGCTGTAATTTTCTCTGCCTCTTAACTTCGGCACATTGACGATGTAATTGGCCGCCATTGCTTTGTTGCATGCAAGCCAAAAAAAACGCCTAAGCTAGCTAATCTAATTATCCTACTGCGATTTATTATTATATGAATAACTTGAAAAAATGTATCAACTTTTAAACTTTCGCGATAATTAGCTAAATAACTTAAAAGCCATAAGACTGGGCCCATAACCTAATAAAACAACGTGCTTGCTTAATTGACTTGGAACGAACTGATTTATTTATTGAAATGAAATATGAATAGACAATAAGTAACTATTACTATGTGACTTACATACTCAATACTAGGTGGCGCTAGGTGTACTACTGTCTTATTATTTTTATATAAACTAACAAATTATTTGCAGCCAAAGCTGTTAAAAACGTTCATATTATATTTTATGTAGAGATAGAACATCTAAAAAATTTATACATAATGTTTTTGGAGCTAAATATTCAAATAGACTTAGTAATGACTCCGTTCAAAAACGACGAAACTAGCGTGATGACTTTTTCTGGTACTAAAGGACGCTACTTTTTTCAAAAAATCTATTTATTATAAATAATCTTTATATTATTTCTACTATCATCTGTTATATATTTATATACTGTATTTTATATTCTGTGTACGTGCGCCAGTAATTGGTATAAAGTGATCGCACTTGAGTCGATCGTTGCATCTAATTGATTCTATTGGAATCGGAACATGGCTTGGACATTGGAATGCTTATAAATTGTTCTAGAGGCTAGTTTCTTTGAATTTAAAGTGATAATAAGTATTTATTACATGTTATTGACTTAATAATGTTCTGATGTCTGTGCCTATTTTACTTTTTTAATGTAAGTTGTACATTTTAAAATATATTTCTATATAAGTACTGTACTAGAGATCTCTCCAAATCGAAAATCATTAATTTATCCATTTATCAAAGAAATAACTAGGATGAAAAATTGCCTATCTTTTAATTATTAAAATTAGAGCTCGTTTTAGTCGTTTTTAGTTTCTAAAGGCAAATATACATTATGAATTGCTAAGACCAGATAAATGGTTTCGGAGATCATTCCAGACCAACATCGAGACAGGCGAATTTTGTGTTTATTATACCATATACAGTACGTTTATACCCTTTTTTAAAACACTATTTATAAACCCGCCATATTGGACTTCTGAATACCTGAATCTCATACACCTTTCAAACTACTTTTCTAAATAAACATCGAATATAAAAGATCTCATCACTGGGTAGAGCTATGATAAATACGAGTACACAAGTCTAGCGACTCGTCGTCGCTTCGCTCGTTTTTGTCCCTAAGTTTTAACGGTTAGTTATTCTCATGCAAATTAAAGCTAGATAGTTTATTTTCGGGAGGTATTCCCAATTTATTTTTATACTTAAACCACCCCTGATACATCTTAAAGGAAGGAAAAAAATATTCGACTTTAAGCGAGGCTAACGAACTGCAATTGATTTTCAAATAGGTAGATGTAATATTATATACATACATATTAAAAAGTTTACGCTACTTACAATATTGAATATAAAATATTGAAATGAATCTGATTAAATAGTAACGACAAGTGTTTTAATTAGTTAATAATATTTCTTTGTTTTTACAACGATCGAACAAATGAGTTACATGGAGAATGAAAGAAAGAAAAATATATACCTATGTAGAATACTATCCAAAACGTAATTATCTTTTATATTATATGTAATGCAAGAAAAAACAGATTTTCAATGAATGTAGTATATTGAGTGTATACGAGTTTATTATAATATAATACTAGGTTTTATTGCATGTAGTTTCTGATATTTTCCTACTCTACATTTTTAAAAGACTATTGGCTCTAACTTCAGTACCAGATGTCAAACATTAATCTCGCACAACGAACGAATATATGAGTAACGTAGAGACATTTGAAATTGATTAATCTCAGTTGTTTCTAAAATACTTTT
The DNA here is from genome assembly GCA_951802675.2 of Boloria euphrosyne. Classification (NCBI taxonomy): domain Eukaryota; kingdom Metazoa; phylum Arthropoda; class Insecta; order Lepidoptera; family Nymphalidae; genus Boloria; species Boloria euphrosyne. The sequence goes on along the minus strand of OX637879.1, from coordinate 2,339,106 downwards.
AGATAAAATTTACTGTTTTGCCTGAAAATTTTGTTTTAGAAAGTAGTGAAAATCCGGACGATAAGGAAATTCATCAATTACTACTATGTTCAAATAGTAGTTCAATAATAAATAGATATATGTTGGAGCACTAACACAGTAGAACACCATCATTCCATGGGAAGCGACGACGCTTGTGTTATGAATACCAGATACTTAATACACTACACATATAAAACTATAAATACAGATATGCTAATATATAAACTTAAGCACCCATGACTGAAGTACAAATATTCGTGCTCATCATACAAAGGAATGACCCCAGCTGGACACGAACTCGCGACCGATGGCACGTAAATACGTAAACGTTATTACACCATAGACCCAAAACAAAATATAATCACCATGGTTGAATCTATGGTTCTTCCATAGATTCAAGTCCATAAAGAACCTTACAATCCTTCCTTCTAAAATTAATTTCTAAAACATTTATTGAAAACCCATTAACGATATTGTTTTCAATTAATCTAAAATATTATAATTTTATAAATATAATGTATCGGGTATTAACAACTCTATGGTTAACAAAATAAAGGTTAAAATTGTTTATTATGATAAGATCTACCGTGTTTGATTTCATCGCTTACCTTGTTATTGCAGCCCGGGGTTAGAGGTTTGCCCTTTTCTAACATGTAGAATATAATGTGAGGACTTTCAACTAACATTATGGCGTTCATTAAACGAATTCTATTATATTTATATTCTTTTACAACAATGAAATTAAGTTGAAGCTATGGCGTCGTAACTAAGCGTCTGTTTGTATTATTTCCATGTTCTTTTTATATATGTACTAGTAATTCCCGCGGCTCCGCCCGCGCCCGAGGGATGAAAATTTAGAGTTATAAGTATTTTATGATGCTAAATCATAAAAAAATATAAATCTGGAGAGGGCCACCCTTGTCACTGAGAGGAATAAAAAATAGCCTACGACCTATTCTCAAACCTATCAAATATAAACAAAATTTTCATAAAATTCGGTCAAGGCGTTTCGGTGGAGTTCGATAACAAACACTGTGGTCTGTGACACGAGATTTTAATTCAATTCAAATCTCTTATTAATGGCTTCAAGCGTGCCAGTTGAGCACAGATTACTTCGCCAGTGTCACGTAGAATAGAGAAGACACGAAAGAGATTGGACGAGATTTTTATATATTAGATTTTAAAAAACTAAATATGCGTTATACTGATCTAACTATTTGTAAATTGTGATGGATTCATTAATGTATGTAAAATTTTTATTATTTTTTCTTTCAAATAAATAAATAAGTAAATGTTTATGTTGGGTTGAGGGCAATAAAGACTTTACCGTCTAACAAAGGTTTGCCTTATGCTTGAATAAGCCCTTATTAAATTAAATAGAAATTACTATCTCATTATAAAATATAATTGACGATGTCCCATAGGCCATAACGAATCATGCCATAGTCCAAGTGCGGGTTAAGAAACCTTGCTAGGTTCTTTTAGACAGGATTCCTAACGCCGTTTTTACTCACCGTAAGATAATCAAGTTTTTACGACAATTTATGATTTGAACCCGCTTCACTCGATTTCCAAAGCCACCGGGTTACCACCAGGCTGCCTTTGATACATTATCAATTTAAATTCAAATAGTTTTTGCTGTAGAGCTACTGACATTTACTTATTTGTTTTACAACATACTTGATCAATGTTGCACACAAAAACTACTCAATTTTAGTAATCATGTAGTGTAAAATTGTCAAGATGTTAGATAGTCAGAATTCCTGTACAGCCATACCAAGTTGATGTTCAACGTGCAAAGTTCATACTAATATTTTTTTTTTATTGTTATTACTATGATTACATGAACATACCTAGTTATTTTAATGTCAATATAAAAGTGGCTTCTTAGGTTCACTTTGACAGAATAAATAGTTTTTTGAAACACATTTTTAGCATATAATAAAATACTTTATTAAAAAAATTTTTGTTAATAATTCACATTACATATTCAATGATACCTTCGGCTCAGTTTGTAGGGACGCTACTTGTTGTGCAAGCGGTCGCGGCTTCAAGTCCCGCATGGAAGCATATGTGTGATGAGCACGAATGTTAGTACTCCAGTCATGGGTGTTAAAAATTATAATATGTATGTATTTAAGGTTATATAAGTGTAGTGTATCAACTATCTGGTATCCAAAACACAAGCCTCGTAACGTACCATGGAACTAGATTGTCTTAACAAAAACATATTTATTTATATATAGTTGTTATCAGATAAGTAATGACTAGGCAAAAAGCTAACTTCAGATATTCTAACACATATCGATTACAAGATATATTTGCGTGGGCACAAATAATTTGGTTTTAACCATTCTACAAACAAAATTGCACAACTCCCTATAAAAGTCTTATAAGGCAAATACTTGTTCAGTTATTATCGAACGGATTTTCATTAAAATTCACAAAATTAATGCATATCTGATGTAATATTTCCTACGTGCATTTAATATAAATGTTTATATATATATATATATATATATATATATATATATATATATATATATATATATATATATATATATATATATATATATATATATATATATATATATATATATATATATATATATATGAGTATATGCCATCTATTTGAAATTTTATTACAGTAATAACAAAGTTTTTTTTAGGGTTATATATATTATTTGATATTCGTTTTCCCCTCGATAACTGTGATTAAGGTCAAATTTCAGCGAGAATTTGTAATAATTCTTAAGTACAGATTGACGGAAGTTTTGCGAAAACTTGCTAGGTTCTCTCAAACATGAAGTTTGTTACTCACGTTTTCTTTCACCGTAAGATAATTAATCATTTTGGATGTGATTAGCACAAGAAAATATTAGAGGTGCGAGACCCAGATTCGAACCCGCTTAACAAAGCGCGCATTACCATTGAGCTAATTAAAAGTTCCTTACTTTAGAAAAAAAATTCGGATACTTCTTTTATTTTAAGGTTTTTACTAAAATATTATGCAACTTGTTAAGAAAATTAAACAAAATACAAGCAAAAATCATATGAAAACGTCACATTATTGTCGGTAATGCTATCTGTTTCGAACGCAGTACTCAGAAGTGTGACAAAGGATGCATTACTCACCTTGAATAAAACATCGTTGAATACCTAAGTTTTAAGATATAGAAATTGTTCAACGAGTTTATTTTTGTACTTATTAAAATTTAAATTATACAAGCTTCCAGAGACTTTTTTAAACGCTCAATCTTTAAAGATACCTTATAATTAAAAAAAGGAAGCAAATTACTAGTAAATATCTAGATCTTGAATTCGTAAGGGCTATTTTGAATAACTGATTTTACTGACGTATAATTATAAGCCGGATTGGAATTGGTCTATCGGCTATACGTTTGAGAACTACCTCCTTTCATATAGATAAATAATCTATACATATAATAAAATTCTAACTTAGTTGAATCGGTACATTGAATTTTTTGGAAATTCTAATTGAAATAATCATTATTAACGATACAGGGGCCGAATCTATCGTTTTTAGTATTTTTGTCTGTCTGTCTGTGACCGCATAACGAGAAAACCACTGCACGGATTTTAATAAAATTTGGAGTGGTGGTAACTGGTTCTTCGGATCAAAATATAGGATGCTTTTTACTTGCAAAAAATCTCATTTCTAAGAAATATACTAACCTTTTAAAACGTATCGTTCCGTAGAAATCCGTTAAAAGTCTAACATCCCTCATATTCATAGGTTAATAACAAAATATTTAAAGCTTGTAAGAAATAACCAGTACCAGTAAACAACAATTTGCGGTCCCATCACGATCATAGGCAGTAAAACGTTTTATCTCAACAAATCTGATACCGAGTGAATGCACAATACGAAGAAGTGTGACAATGGCCATATTAGTCTTACACAAGAAGCAAATAATGAGCCCACACGTACAGACTCTATATTATATGTAAATAAGAGCTTAATATTGTTTATTGTTAAGAATTTAGATATATTAACTGGAATTTTAAAATTATATAAAACTAAAAATACACTTTTACTTAAATTATTTTAATGACCCATACATTTGTTTATATGGCCCATACATTTACGACAGATGGCTTAGAAAGTACTAGGGATTTTCTGTATAAGCGATCGTGGGTTCGAGTTCCACTGGAGACATTCATTTGTGTGACAAATGATGTGTAGTGTATTAAATATCTGGTATCCGTAACAAAAGCCTTGTAGCTTACCATGGAACTTGGATTTTGATTAACTCTAGCACTTTCCTCGCCGCACCTAATCGAATTAAATCGATAGTATCTAATTGTCGTAATGTCATTCAGATTTAACTCACAAATTCTTCAATAGATTTCGACAGACGACAGTTAGAAGATTAAAATCTACTTTCATTTGATTAAAACGATAAAAGTAAGTTAATATAACCGTGTTAATATAAATAGATTGCAAAAAAAGTTGTTTTAAATATAATTAAAATATGATTCCACTTAACTGCTTCAGACCTAAATATATTTTTTGCTGCTGTAATTATGACTCTCTCTGACATTTATTATTTATTCGTTTCGTGAATTTTTTAGTATAATACTAAGTAAAGAACAAATCCGTTACCAAATTCGCGTTCATCGAATAATTATTCTCGAAATTAGTTCGTATACCTTTTTTAGAAAGGCACTAAAATTAAATTTTGATGTTCTATTGACATTAAGTCTATGAAGTTAAAACTAAGCTTAAGATAGCTCAATATGCTTGTATGTATGTCAGTCAGATAATAGAAAAGTAATGTATGTATGTATGTATGTATGTATGTATGCTTATGATAGTTTTGTAGCTAGTTCGACTTCCGCTTGAAACAAGTTACTAGATATTTTTTTTATTATTAAGGAAAATATGACCAAATGTATCAGTGCATTGTCTCTGCTTCATTTTTAAGGGTGAATAAATATATTTAAATGCAGTGCCCAGCCCAGTGGAAGCGTGCTCACTTGGGAAACCGAATGAAGCGCGTTCAAATCCCGGGCCTGACACTTCTCTTATTTTTATGTGTTTAATGTGAAGAAAAACATCTTGAGGAAACACCCATGTCTGAAAGAGCCTAGCAAGTTTTCGAAAGACATGTATAGTTAATGACCACTACTTTGGCTATAGACTATGATGTGATTTGAAGGTTGAATTGAAGGGCTTTTGCCCAGCAGTGGGACGTTAAAAAGCACTGAATAAGAAATTAAGAGTAAAGCCGCGTCAAAAGTTAATACATAACATAAGATAAATTGATTGGTGAAAGTAACATAATGCGAAGTAAATGAAATAGCTATTAAAAATCAAATCTGGCGCGTTCAAGCGTGACTCGATAGATTTGCTTTGTTAATTGTAAAATAATTTTATTGCAAATGTTCTTGTGAAGTTTTGTTATTTGCTATGTGCTTGATAAAAAGTAACGGAAATTAACTTTTTAAAGCTTCTAGTTTCTTGTGACTTTGTGTCGAGAATTTTAATATTAAAATCAAAAGTTTTTCAACTGTTTAATAAAAATGGGTATTAAAATATATACGTATTGTTAAACTATTAATAAAGCTTAATATATTGTTATGTATGAATATTAAAAAGTGTTTGTTTATTATAGATTCGGTTTCGAAACACTTTTTTAGCTTATTTAGGCTATCACCGACAGTAAATAATAAATAAATAAATATGTTGGGACATTATTACAAACAGCGCTATCTAATTCCGTGGTAAGCTAAGCTTGTGTTACGGATACCAGATAGTTGATACACTACACATATAATTTTTAAATACATACATATTATAAATATAAACACCCATGAATAGAGTACAAACATTCGTGCTCAACAAATAAACATCAGCGGGACTCGCACCCTCGACCGCTCGCGCAGAAAGTAGGGTCGCTACCAACTGAGCCAAACGTGTCGTCAACAACGTCGTAGTACAAAGGCAAGCTTTAAAGCTCTCGTCAAAAGCTTAGTACAAAATAAAAACGCAGATGCACCACTCTTTTACATAAAGCTTCCTTTTCAATATCTAAAACGATCAACACATTCGTTTATTTCACATAGTAGAGCCACTATTAATATAAAATGTAAAAAAATAAGCCTAAGGCCTTCTCATAGGAGGTCTAAATAAAGAAGAAATTCACATAACTGTAATTATATATAATTGTATTAATAAAAGTAGCCTACATTCATCTTATCGTGACAATTGATTGTGATTAAAGAAACACGCTCTCGTTTATTTTCCCGCACATACAGGCTTTCTACTATGGATTCGCTTAGGCGTTAAATAATGTCAAATTAATAATAAAGTAAAGTAAATGTACATTGACAACTTAATTAATGTTTTTACTCACTGACTCGTTCACTGCATAAAAATATTCAGTTATTACATTAGAGCCTACGTAATTCTTTTTAATATCAGCTACCTGTCAGTGTAAGCCACCTTAAAATCTATTCAACTGTTTTAGAGATTAGCTGGAACGGACAGACAGTCAAACAGGATATTGTGTTTTCAAACAAGTACGGTATATGCTATATAATTACATATAAATTTATTAAAAAGCTGTTTTACTAATGTTATAAACAAAACATTTTTGTTTTTTTTTTTAATTTTACAAAAAATTGCTTCATACAAAAGCCTTAAAGGGTGTAAAGATAGCGATATATCAATATGCATACATGCGTATACAGTTCTGGGAAAACCATGCTATTTTCACGCAGATCTCATAGATATTGCGTGTTATGATTATGTACAAGCGTTTTCTCATACAAAAATTCATGGGTAATGTATACCATATAGGTTAATTACATGACATAGCTGATAGCATATTCTACCATATCTTTGTAATATGGTACGTATTATAAATGAAAACTATTACTTACCTTACCTTTTCGGATTTACGCGAGACTCGCCCGTGACCATGATTGCTGTAAAGCATTCGAAACCTACCCGACTAAAAAATAAATAAATCCGCGACAAAATTTGAAAAACTAGTTTCATTTAAAGTTTCGAATATTCACGTAAACCTTAGAACGCACTATGGTACGTATTATTTAAATAAATAAATATGTTGGGACATTGTTACACACAACGCCATCTAGTACCTTGATAACTGGTAAGCCTCACACGTCTCATCCGTAACACCAGCCTCAAGCTTGTGTTACACATTTAACAGATAGCTGAAATAAATACATACATATTATAAATCAGCTCAACAAATGAATGCCCCAGAGGGACTCGAACACGCTACCGCTAGCACAACAAGTATTATCACTACAAACTGAGCTAATGTGTTGTCAAAACACGTACATTAATTACTAGTATACACCATATTCAATAGAGAGAGAAAGCCGCATTCTCAATGAAACAATCGCTATTTGTTTCGATCGCATTCCGGCAGTTAAATGAAAGTCTGTTACATATAAGCCAATAACAGTTACCGACTATTGAAATATTCTTTGAATTCTCTACATTATTCAATTTTCTATATTTAGTTCTTTATGTAGAGTTGTATCACATTCAATATTAATTCTATGTTGTAGTTATTTTTATAGTAATGTAGAATCAATGTTTGTTTCGTGTTAGTTCACAGGGAGATTAAATTACAAAACCAAAAATAATGTATGGAGTCAACATATTTGAACTCAAATTTAGCGATTAGCGACATCGATAAAGATATTAAATGTTTATGTGGCAGATTAAAATTTTCACAATTTTCAGTTTTTTTTTTTGTATTAAATTCATTCACCCAATTAAGGACCATGAGGTAAATTTGTTTTACTCCTTTGACGTAAAGAAATTTGAAACTGTTGCCTTGAAACCAACAGCTCAAATAGATCCCATGTACCAAGGAGTAAAAAAGAAAGAAAAAGGCGAAAAAAAAAGTATAAACTATTTAGGTTGATAATCACTTGATGGTAATTATAAAAGCTTTCATGATTTTTACATAGTACGAAGATAGACTGAACTAAAAATCTGAAGTGGTATATTTGGGATTAACGTAAGTAGGTAGTTGTAAATGTACAAGCAGGTACAATTAATTAATTAATATGTTAGGACCTCTAGCTAGTACCTGTAATTCCATGGTAAGCTACAAGGCTTGTGTTACACATACCAGATATATATATATATATATATATATATATATATATATATATATATATATATATATATATATATATATATATATATATATATATATATATATATATATATATTCGTGCTCATCGCACAAATGAATGCTCTCAGCGGGACTCGAAAACCGCAATCGATGTCGCAGCAAGTAGGCTCACTACAGACTGAGCCAAAAGTGTCTTCAAATTCTATAAGCAATAAAAGGCAGATTATTTATCAAGGCATATTTAAAAAATCGTCTTACTTATAAATATCAACTTAAATTACGATATAATTTAAATCCATTAAGCAAACCGGTATTTCACGACTCCCATAAATTTCGAATAGAGCCATCCATCTTATATTATCCCGACATATTTATATATAGGCTATTAAATATAAATTATTTTTATCTCAATCTTAACGAAGGCTCTACTATTGGTTTTCTAAAGTCATTAAGTATTGATTTATTGCTTGTTTCTTAAATTTGTACGCAGGATTCAAAACCGTAAATTAATTCAAAAGATAAGTCAAAACACTCATTTCCTGCGTCTGCTTATAAATTTAACTGTTGATACAAAGTGACATCTTTAAGGAGGCTTTACATTAAAAAAAGGCTTTAAGCATTGAACGAGTATAATATATACGTCATGTGAAATATGCATTATGTACCTATATATAATAGAAACTTACTTTATTTACACTACATACTATATAAGTAAGCTGTACACTATATTTTATATAGAGTGGAATATAAAACCTTCTCGCCTCGCCGCGTTATTCATACTTAATTGCGTTCTTCATTTATGTACAATTAATTAATTAAATACATTAACTATACAAATGTAAACTGTTAATGTGGCTTGCTTTTAAATTGATGTGTTTCATTAAACTGCTATTTATTTATTTTTTTAACGTGTTTAATATAACTGTTTAAAAAAAACGTTTTGTTTGAAAGCATAGAACCGGCCTAACTATAGATTATTAAATAAGCGTATTCAATCAAACAAACCATTCAATTATTATATTAGTTAAAACGATATTTATATTGAAATAAATCAACTTTTCACATTGGTGGTGAGGTGTCCCAAACACATTAAAACCTCGTTTAAATTTCATCTGAACGACGTTCTTGTAACCCATAAGTTCCTATATTCCAAAAAAGTCAGTATAAATAAAGATACATAATTATACGACACCAAATACATGCCTTGAATATTTACACCTTGAGCAATTAAGCTGAATATACAATTGCAAGCTTACCTTTATGCACAGTAAGAGTCATTGGTTGTATTACATACTATGTTGTAGGCAGAGGAGTGATTGTGAAAAGGACCACTTCATTTGTATTCAATTTACTTTATAGAAAACATGAAGTATAGTCATATTATATTTATTTGGCCTTTTGGTTAGTGGATAATGTATTTTTTTTTTAATGGAATACTATTACAAAAAGTAAGTTTATATGTCTGTCTGTTCTTTACACTGCAACGGTTGGACAGATTAGGGCTTAAATTTATGACAGAAACATTATTATTATTGGCGTTTTGTAACTAAAAATTAATAATTAATAATTTTCTTAATAGTAAAACATTTTTAAATTCGTCCCTTAAACTATGTGACCATATGTAAAGGAATTGTAACTGGTACACTGGCGTCTCCGCCGGCGCCATCGTGAATCATCGTTTCAATGCCGATTCAGGTGACACTGTACAATTTTCATTGTTATGTATTTCGAGTAAGTTTTTTGCAAATAAAAACAAAATATGGCATACGTATATTATGAAAACATTCTTTTGAAATTTAAATTATTTTACTAACAACACATGTACGTGTATTTAATGTTATAATGTAACAGAAGGTGATTTTAATTTTTTTTAACACAAAAATAAAAATACAAATCACTTCATGTTTTATATTATAAAAAGTAGAATTTAAGCAAGCAAGAACACTAAAAAGATATTGAAAAATTGTTCCGCTTATATTATGACTCTCTGTGCCCAATTATTGAACCCACGACCTCCAACGCAGTAAGCAATTTTAGAAATCTCGAACGTACGAACCTCAGATGGAAAATGCGATAAAAATGATAAGTCGAGATACATTATTCTGTAAATTAGTTAATATATTCGAAACAAGTATGTATTTTGTTGCATTTTGGGTGATGTCATGATCATTGCAGAAAGTGCATTATATTGGTATAAAGGTATAAAGGTATTCGACATTTTTGCAATGATATGTCTCTCTTTAAAACTATAAAGATATAAGATAAAAGGCACTTTAAATGTTATTGTGAATCAAAAATACGTACTATTTTATCCGTTGATTGCCAAGGGACTTGCTCAGTAGATTTTGTGTTATCTACATAATTTTAACAGATAGATAAATTTTATTAAACAAAATGTTAAGGTTTCCTCCATTTAAAAAAACTTTTATACCACTAGGCGAGCAGTAGTCAAAATAATTGCGCGAAAAAAAAAATGTCAACTATTCGCGTAAATACAAAAAGCATTATCATTATCATAGCATTATCTCAAATGTCAAATTACATTTTTAGACCGACTTCAAAAATAAACAATAGACATATTACATATATAATATTCTGCTCTGTTTCATTTTACGATAAGCGCTATAAATTAAATACATTAAAAAAAACCCTACGGATGGAAGGTAATTTATAAAATAAATATGTAGACGGTAGGTAAATTGAAATAGTCTATTTTTAGAATTTTGCTTATACATTTGTATAATGAAGTTTCTCGATGACTGTGCAAAGTGATGTTAGCGATAAAGTTAGCGTAATGGATGTAACGGGAATGTATACTGTAGGATATGACTCGATAACATAATAATATGATATTAGGAGATAGCACATCTTGAAAATTATGTGATCGCCCTCAGGCTAGTTCAACGTTAAATAAAAAAATAAGCTAATTTAAAAATCAATATTTTGCTGTTTCGGTTTGTATTCTGTTTGCTTGTTCTACTTCTTCTTTGATAATATGTATTTTCAATCTGATAGAAAAATGTATTATTTAATACTTTTTTTTATTGTCTGCCAAGTCGCACTTGGTCAGCGTAGCGGACTATAGCCTGGTCCCCCTCGTATTGAAGGGAGGCCCGTGCCGAGACGTTAAAAAGGGTTGAATACAATACAATACTTTTTATCATACTGCTACTGTAAATAAGAAAGATAATATGAACTGGATGGGTTTAGATGATATCTATACACAGATACATTATGACCTAAGCTACATACGGGCTACTTTTAGGTACACAGGGACGCACTCGATTGAAGATCGCTATTGATAAATAAAAACCTTTATCTGGCCTTAAGATAATAATAGATTAGTGAAGCTGTAACCCTAATAGAATTATATATAAACAGTTTGACATTACATGACCTCATTTCACTAAGGTACTGTCACTTTTGATTGCGTCTACAAATCGGATTTCTACATTGTTTCATTGGCTTCATCCGTTTAAACCAAGAAAAATTCTCTTAGCTCATCTTGTAATCTCATTACAAATTATGTTTTAACTTTTAACCCCTTTTTTACACTGGATTTTGTCTCTACTGTATTAGTTCCATCCACTTTAACTTTTTCAATATATACATACATATCGAACATATATATTTATGCACGGACTAACGACTTACCCTCGCTTCGCTCGTCTGTGTCTTACTTATTAATATCTAATCAAAAGCCTAAAAAATAAGTTTCAAGCTTCTAGCTTTCAAAATGACGTAATTTCCATACAAACTTTCATCCCATTTTAACCCCTTACATCCCTTTTTCGCCTTAAAAAGTAGCCTATGTCCTTTCTCAGGCTCTAGACTACATCTGTACTTACCAAACATTAAAATCGGTCCAGTAGTTTTTGAGTTTATTAATTACATACAAAGATACAAATCTTTCCTCTTTATAATATTAAGACGTATAGATACAGATATAAGTATGGGTTAGTAGTTGATTTATTGATATAAAATATTTATTACTTCTATAAAACAAATCCAAAATAATATTTTTTGTAACTAGAATGAAGTAGAAAAGAACGTATTATTTTTCTCTACACAACGCTTCATTTTTGTTATTTCTTAAAGTTGCACACTATAGAGTTTTTCACACATAATTTAGTCTAGAGTCTACAAAATCTTAACGGTTCTGAACATCGCTTAGGATCTTAGCTATCCTAAATAGATACTTCAATCGTAAATAAAATAATTACGTGCATTACCTGCATTCACAATTTATAACAGGTAATCATATAATTAAAGCGTAAAATTAATACACAAATTTATTACGGATAGAAAATGCTAAATACTGTTAGTAAGTGCTAGAAACCATAAAGTGAATGGGTTTATTATAGGGGTTTGAAGTAACACGGACTATGGATGTAAAATTTGAACATTGTATATTATCATAGTTAGTAAAATTGTTAAGATAATAAGGTAGGTACTTCAAATTTACTTTTAACCTAATAATTTCATACTTTCAGTCTCTTTCTCTTTTTTGATATTTTTAGCGGTAAATCTCTAATGTCAACTTTCTTCTACCGTCTACGCATATAATATATTATAATGTGATAAACACGAACATATATAACGACAGACATACATTTGGAAAAGTTGCTACATTTGATATATATATATTCTTTGTTGCACATGTAATAAAGAAAAAAATTTCACGTCGGTATTCGCATATGAAAATATCAGTGATGCAAGATCCAAGATTTGAACCGGCTTCATTCGGTTTCCCAAGTAAGCGCTTTACTAGGCTACACTGCCTTATTGTTCTAGTCGTGAAAGGATTGAAATAATTAAATAAATATGTTAGTACATTATTACAACAGCGCCATCTAGTACCGTAGTAAGCTATGTTACGTGCTTGTGTTACGGATACCAGATAGTTGATATACTACAAATGTAAATATTAATTACATGATACATATTATAAATATTAACACCCATGACTGAAGAACAAACATTCATGCTTAGCAAATGAATGCCCCTAGCGGGACTCGAACCCGGCACCGCTGGCGCAGTAAGTAGGGTCACTACCAACTGAGCCAAACGTGTCGTCAAATAATAATGTTTAAATTTAAGAACAACTTTTCAAAATAATAATTCATATTCTTTAGTTAGTTTAGTTTAGTTTTAGTCTAATATCTAATGAAATAAGGTACCTCAGGCAACGCCAGGGTAAGTTACTAGCTGCCAATTTCTATTAGTGATGACGTCAACTAAACGTCGCCTTATAGACCACCCGCACCTACAAATAATGGTTCTGTTGCGTGACTACGGAATTGTAATCTTCAAAATTTCGTTTAATATATTCACTTAATATATGTACAATATAAGTATAACCACTTTTATAATTAAAGCTTAAATTTATAATGCTTGTTCTATACTAAAATGACTTAGTTGAATAATTTAAATATTACTAGCAATTCGATGAAGAAGAAGGATAAAAATTTAAAATCATTATAAGAATTTTTTGATGCCAAATCATAAAAAAAGTGAAAAATAAACACTGTGACACGAGATTTTTATATATTAGATTATGATTAAATTATGATAAGTCTTACGTAAAAGAGCTTAAATAGCTCCACCAGTTCATATACCAAGAAAATGAAATCTTTGACAGCCTATACTTTTTACCCGACTAAGTCGAAGGTCAAAAGAGGGTTATGCATTTAAGTATGTATTTTTTCCCAAAATTTTCAATTTCAATTTATATTTGATTTATATTCATAATGTGTATATAGAAACCTGTTTACAATATTTATAATATATAGTACATTCATTTTAGTATTTATTTATTAATCTAACCTCTAAGCATATACTCGTATTTCAATATTGTCACTTGTAGCCCACATGATGTAAAACAGGCCAGCCTTGTGCCCACACTGAGCAAGAAAGGAAATGTTAATTTTTGTGTGACGCTTACACTTGATTAGCTAATGTCATCGTGTTGTACTAAAAGAGGATGTTACCAAAATGTATGATGACAAAGTATGGTGGATAACAAAGTATGTACCTATTTTATAAAGTTAGAATTTTTGAAGTCCTAGATTCCATTCTGGCTTAGAAATATATTTATATATTTTTTAGTATTATGTTGCTTAAACATTTTAAAACCTTTTTGATTTTCCATATCTTGAACCTTAAAAAAGTTCAAATGATTTTCGCCCTTAAAAATCCATAATGATTAATTATTTTTTATATTTATATTTATTTTTATGACTGTTACTATTATAATATATTCCACCTTATTACTCTAATTTATTCCTCCGCAGTCCATTTTAAATGTATGAATGGGCAGACATTGTGGGCGCAGACCAAATAAGTCCGCGACACTTTTGCTTTCATTCAACGTATTCTATTTAGAGTTTATCACTTGTAGACTTGACGCGATCTGCCTGAAGAAACTTTAAAACTGTTAGAATCTTATAAATTATTTGCATCTTTCATATAAGGTCAACCTATAAATTCTTTCATAATGTAAATAATCTGTATTATATTATATGTTATATATATGAATAGGTAGTAGGTTACTTACGAACAAAAATGATTATGATAGTATATTTACCCCCCACACAACTCCCCCTTTTACCACCCTCTTCCTCCCTTTCTTGCTGAGTGCTGAATTATGGTGATAATACTGTACTATGGAATAAAACTAGCAATCTCTGTACTTTGTACTACATTTATCTATTACCAGACGTAATTTTCTATAATTCATTATTTTCAAATTAACGATAAAAGTTACCCTTATTATAATTTACTCATTTGTAATACGTTTTAAGGTGCCTATCACACACTGTATAATGTATATCCGTATTCTAAATCCAGATTTTTGCAACCGATTTAGCGTCAAAGTTACAGTGTAAAAGATTAAGAATATATACACTCATACAATTTTTTACAATTATAATTATTATAATCCAATTATAATTATTATAAATAGTAGTCCGTTAAATTTAATCTTAAAATCAAAGTTATAATATATACGTACATAATTCGATCATACCGTACTTTTCAATAGATCAATACATCTCACTTACGGTTATTAAAAAATGTAGGCCAGCAAAAATAACATACTGTTGGGTGGTCCGCCCCGGGTCATACACTAGATTGATAGGTTATTACGAGTCTCGCAAATAGTACCCTCTATCTAGAGCAAACAAAGAAAATTGTAGTGAAGACGACATTCTTAGAAGGAATGGCAACTATAAATATCTGAGGCCAAAAGAATGGTTAAACTGAGAGATGGACCGTACAAAATATAGCAATTGAAGCCTGCAACGGTATTATAATTAGTTATTTTAAAATACCGGTCCAGCCTTCGCCGCAAAATATGCAAAAGCAAAATAAACAATGTAATGCTGACTTGCGTTGTTAAAGAAATTAAGATGTTAGTAGAATAATTTCAGCTCAATTTTCTTGACAACAAAGTTTACTAAAAATATATCAAAACAGTCTTAGTTGAATTTAATGAAAATAATTTTGCAATACAATCGCCTTACCTTCGCTTCGCTTCGCTCGGGTCATATAGGTACCTTACAAAAGCCGAAGCTGCTCCAGATCTATCTTGTCATATATTACTCAATTCCGTCAAAGTAAACACAAACATACACACATACAAACTTTTACATTTTATATTTTTTTTAATTTTATATATACGCAACTAAACTACAAAAAACTTAAACTACAAAGTCAGTTCATAAATGCAATTTATTCAATAGTTACTGTAGCTTTATCAGAAATTAATTTAAACAAGCAATCGTCTGTAACACTATCCGTACTTTAACAGTATGTTAATCGACGACATTTGATACTAATTAATATATAAGAGAAACTAAGTGAAATGTTGCTTGAAATTGCGATACAATTACAACTTATTTTTGAATACCTTTAATATTTTTATCTGTAAGATATTTTAATGAATTCGATTCAAAAATTTTTGTTCATTTGGTTTACTTTTGATACTTGTATTCATTTTTAACGTCCCACTGCTGGGCTCGGGCCTTCAATACTAGGGGGATCAGGCCATAGTCCACTTCGCTTGTGCGGGTGGGCGGACTTTACATTTTATGAAAACTGGCATAAACGTGTATTATAGAGAATTACACTAACTATACCGATAACGTAAATTGAAGCTGTTATCACACTTAATATGATAAAACACACTTTTTAACATTTTGTCTGTCTGTCGTTTGTTCCCGCTAATCTCTGAAATAACTAAACTGATTTTGACGGGACTTTCACTAACTAATGTTATAAGGAATAACTAAGACTTGTATTAAAAAGAAATAGATTTCCGCTCAATAACGAGACAAAACTAAGCCAAACGAGGGTAAGTCGCTAGTCTATTTAAATGTTGCAAAAAGCTTTAGTTAAAATTATTTTCATATTTCTTAAAAGCCGGATTTTAAACCAGCCTTCAAATAAATCAATAACTCACAACTTTCGTGTTACATAAGGGTAGGCGTAGTTAATAAAATCTTGACACATAAAAGTGAGTGTGAAATTATGCACTTGCTTGATGGAAGAGATCCGATGATAATCGAATGTTGCAGTAACGCCAATATCATTAACGAAAACCATCAAGTTACTAAATTTGTTTAACGATACGAAATCTCGTTAACTTTAATAGCTTAAGTATTTACATAGTAATGATGGGCTTTAAACTCAGTTTTCAATCGTAAAATATTACTGGTTCAAGTAAGATTGAAGAAAATTTCTTTATACCTGCTTGTATAGTTTTATAGAAAATATCTTAATTATATTGTAATAATTTTCTTAATAGAAAACAGAAATTTTTATTGACCCTGTAAAATATAGAAACCAGAGATAAACGGTCAGATGCACTGGAAACATGTAGTTCGATTTATCAAAAAGTAAACATTTGCACGCGACATCGCTTACTTAATATACTAATTATGCTATCATTAAGCTTGAAAATTGGACAATTTTTTGCACATTAATAAAACTTTGATTTTTCAACTTTATAATGAAATTAAAAACGTTAAAACACTGCGAAATTTAAAGTTTTTGGCGTAAAAAATGAAGGGCTTTCATACAAACTTGCGAAGTCCCTTACACCTTAATTTTTCCATGTCGCGAATACGGTTATTAGTGGACGCCTACTAACTATAAACCCTGTCAAACATTTTTATACGTCAAGCGGTTTTCGATATCTCGTGATGAGTGAATGTATGAGTGACCTAATAACATAAATAATATCTGTTGTAAAATAATGGAAAGTATGTGAAACCTTTAAAATAGTCGTTCTAAAGATAGCATGACCCAACTTGAAACGACGAGGCCATATTTGCCTAACAAAAATACTGTTTCTGTGCTTTGTCTTCCCTGTTCCTATTTACGCAGGTGAACAGTACGTTATCTAAATGATTTTACACGAATACACTCCTTATTTTACAAGTTATTATGGGATATTTTCGCATGAATAGATTTTATGTTTAGCTCAATACGCTTGTCGTATATTTGGTTACTGATATATTTGGACAGGTCTAACGGGAGACGAGACGTGGTTATCTTATTTGTTCAACGATCCAAAGGTATTCGATTTGTATGATTTGTTTTCATTTACTTACATGACTGTTTAGAAAATATTGACTGTTTAGGGAGATGTAATTGAAAAATGACTGTTAAATGAACGAATGTTATTTATGCAATAAAATTCTAATTGAGTGGAATCGGTATATTAAATATTTTTGGAGAATCTTATTGATATAATTATTATGTCAACGGAGGTGAATCTACATACTTTCCCAAGTGGTAGTGCCATGCTGTTACCTTCGGGTAGCAGCCGAATGGGCCGGCACGCCCCGTATAGTACCACTCTCTCACAGAAGACCGGCGTGAAGTGGCAGCTATGCTGTCGCGTTTCGTCCGGTAAGTGAGAGTCCGGGAGGCCCATTCCCCATCCCTACTCCCGTCCTTCTCCCTCCTCCATCCCTCCCTTTCCTGAAAGGCCGGCAACGCATCTGCAAGCCCTGTGGTGTTGCAGATGTCCATGGGCGGAGGTGATCACTAACCATCAGGTGAGCCTCCTGCCCGTTTGCCCCCTGTGTTCCATAAAAAAAAAATACGATTTTTTTAAATTTTTTGTCTATTAAAATTTTGACTTTTTGTGCGTCTGTCACCATCATGAGAAAACTACTGTACAGATTAGTAGTGATGGTATAGACTATAGATGAATACGTAATATACTGTTTTTTAGTATACCAGATGGGTATAATAAGAAACAGTATATTACATATTATAGTAGTAGCTTTTGACGAGCTTTACAGTTATTTAAAACTGTTTTATAATTCACCTCTCTTAGCCCTGAAGACAAAATCATAGATCCTGAAGGACTAAAAGGTTATAAAAGTTAAATTCAACCCCTATTAGAAAAATAAGGGTGGAATATTTTACCACATAATATTTTTCTGTTAATTTTTTTATGTAAAGTGAAGACTTAGTATTACATTACAAGCCATTTCAGAATTGAAGCAAAATCTCTCAGTTGAAACCAGTGTATATCACTAATGTATATATACATTGCAACTATGTTAGTAATAGCAATAAAATGAGAGCAAACTTAAATAAATCCAAAAGAAACTTAATTATTACTCCATATGATTGCGTCTCAGGTGTTAATTTAAAAACGTTGTTAATTGACTGAAGTAAACGTCAAAGTACTTGTTTATTCGAGCCATGACCTAAAAAGTTTCATATCTTTATTTGATAATAACTCATAACTCAAGTCAATTTTTTAAACGTGGTTTTAATTCAAACTTTTTCAAGAGCTTCAACCCTGTAAGGGTTTAAGTTCTTTCTACATAATATTGACTTTGTCAGTTATATAATAAGGCGATAGTGTTTATTTTATATGTTTATTTTTCGTTTGTGGCTTAAAAAGCAAAGGAGATGTTCTATTGGGATATAAATTTTATATTATAATGTTCTCTCCGACCGACTTCGGTCATGGCGGTCAATCTCAATGAGACTAACCAACTGCGTAGGAAATACTATAGTGTACGCGCAGACTCACTGCACTCTCTGTTCCTATCACTCTCATACTCTAGTGGGTCGACTACTCGACATGACCAGTGGAGTTAAGGCGCAGGACCGACGGCTTTACGTGCTCTCCGAGGCACGGGGGTGACACACCGCCAACTTCCCAACTTCGCGCTGAAACTGAGGCTTACTAACTAGCAAGACTCAATAACTAAACTTGACCCGACCCTGGACTCGAACCCAGGACCTCTCGATGAGTGGCCGTGCTAGCCACTAGACCAGCAAGGCATATTTTATAAATAATTAAAGTGGCTATCCGGGTCTCCGAGAAATCTTATACTTATATTTACAACCTGTCTAGGAATAAACTCGAGAGGAGCGAGGATACTTAATTGTTTAAGATTTGCATAATTCTACATATACCTCCAAATATAACACGATATAGTTGTCTAAACGCTCATCACAGTTCTTACAGAGTCTTATGTACGATTAAAAAGAATAATCTAACAAATAAAACAATAACTTTTAAAGCGACTTTGAAACAAATGTGCTTTTTGATTGAAAATTCATTATTAACAGGAAATTGTAACTCAAGCTTGATACAGTTTTTATACTTTACGCATCTCTGGACGCCCGAAATTTTAAAGAATCGAACGTCGAATAACAGCCACTTACCTTTTACGGCTTAAATTTCGGAGATTAAAACGACATCTGCAACATATTACCTAAATTTAGGTCACTTTGAAGTTCTTATACTTTCGTCATACAAATGACCTGTAATTATTTATCAATTAAATCAATTTCCAGAAATCTGACAACAGAAAGTCTTGTGAAAGCTTGTATGTAGGAATGCTTGTTTCTTCTTTGCTTGATAGATTTGAATAACATAAATAAATAAATAAAAAAACATTTTGTTAGAGTTCCGTAGTCTGAAGTTAGATCTGAACCTACT
The DNA here is from genome assembly GCA_951802675.2 of Boloria euphrosyne. Lineage (NCBI taxonomy): Eukaryota > Metazoa > Arthropoda > Insecta > Lepidoptera > Nymphalidae > Boloria > Boloria euphrosyne. The sequence goes on along the minus strand of OX637879.1, from coordinate 2,318,961 downwards.
GAACCCGGAATTCCAACAGCGATTAGTAATTTTAAGTTATTTTTTACATATATTTAAAGTAAATATACAATTAACAATTTACTTTATAAAGAAGAGTATTTCATAATATTTAATAATATTTAAGTACAGAAAAACCATAGCACGTGTGAAAAGGGATGTGACTTTGAAGTCGTACCCATAAATAGCTTCAAAGAAAACATATATGCGTTAATTCTTATGATTAACGACTGGTCATAAAGCAGGTAGACCGGCGATAATTCACTACATCATTAGCTTTGATAAAATGATCCTGGATTCAAAATTACTGGCCTTTGTTAGAATATTTGGTTTGTAAATATACTAATAGAAAAACTTGGTATGTTCACTTAATTTCAGCTGAGAAATAATCTAACAACTATTTTGAGACTAGTCATTCGTCCTAATTTCGCCTGTTTTGGCACCTCTTATTAATTTATTGTTTGCCACTGATATGATTTCCCTACAAAATCTATAACGCTTCAACGATAGTAGGTAACATTAGTCTCATGCAGGCATCAAACTCATGACACTTTAACTGTCGCATACAAATTATATTATTACCTAAACTAACACTAACGCGTGTTAAAAGAGTAATTAAGATAAAAAGGTAATATACTTGCAATTAAAATTGTAAATATTCTGGTTTAACGTCGATATTTTTTATTTTTGCCTTAAAATAAAATTTATATGACCCATGAATAAGGTTAGTTTATGATTATAATTTACAAAGGCCAAAGCTGTTGAGTTATGAATGTCATCTAAACATTCTAAACTGCCCATATTCGTAACGATAATATACTGCAAAAAACGTTTTTACATTCACATCTGTCCTTAGGATTTTTATTGGGAAATAAAAAATATTGAATAGCATAAATTTGAAATTTTAAATAAGCTTTTTTAGTTTTACAACACATAAATTTATATTTATAAATGATTTATTTTTGTTTCAGGTATGGATAAAGTTGCTATTCAGTCGTTCTACATATTATAAATGTAAAGTACATTACAGGTAATAACTAAAATATGTTGAAGAAATAACAAACAAAACAAACTAAAAGACTAAAAAGAGCTCTTAAACAATTTGACTACAAGCAAATCTGTTTATCAGAATTTTTTTGAAATTATTTCTCAAATTTGTGGGTAAAAGGCCTAACCTACCTTAGATACATCTACAACTTTAGCCTCTCCCGTGACCGTCATTGATGTAAATCTAAGGCATTCCAAACGTCTGGAACTAAAAATCAAAATAAGTCCGAAAAATTAGTTTTATTTATAATGTCAAATATTCGCGTAAATCTAAAAAAATACTAGCAACAAGTCTTGTTTCTACTCCTGAAACTCTTACAAAGGTAGGTATATAACCAAACATACTATATTTCTTAAGAGATGAAGCTTAAAGAAAAGCTTATAAGCTGAGTAAATAAGCTCGGCCTACATTCAGTGAAAGCTACAGAAGCTGACTTCAGTGAATGCGTCCTAAAGTATAGGATTTATTGAGTATACACTTGCTATACCTGCGACTTGGTATCGCTTGGACAATAATTTTAAAAAATAATTGAATTTTATTTGTTCGTACTTTGCACAGCTGTTTGCAAGTTTTTTTTAGAAATGTAGGATACCAATGAACAATTCACTAGTGAAAAAGATTCATAATTGAGTTTTATTTTCTACATTAGATTCCTTTTTTTACGTAGAGGACTAGTTTTTACCCTTAGCTTTGCAAGTGGGATAATAGGGGCGCGATTCAAGGCTATGAATTATGATAGAACTCAAAATGTGATCGATGTTCTTACCAAAAATATATTCTCACATTAATAGAAACTATGGAAACGATCAGATTTTTACGAACTTCAACAGTATATTGCTAATTATTATCTACTAATGAGTTGATATATACATGTGTATATATTTTATATGCCTTATTAATTTTATAATAGTTTACTTACTTTAACTAGTTGTTATCTTTTTGATAAATGTATACAAATAAATCTTTGCTTAAATTCACACTTTATTGCTTTATGGATCGCAATAAATTTATTCACAACATTAAACATATTAACGTATTCAAGGTTTTTATACCTTTTTAATTAAAATGTGTTCTGTAATTAACTTATTAAGCAGTAAATTACTTAATTTCATGTAATTAAGATGACAATATCCTTTTTAATAAAAAGTACAATTTACAAAGGCCGTTGAATACTGACACTTGTTACATAACACTTCGTACATTAATGTTCGAAAAGTGCCACTATTGCAGAGAAATATGAATAAATCTATTAAAAACGTTATTTTTATCTTTTTAAAGCAGTTTTCTATTAGAATTATTGTAAGATTATGTCTAATTGACTAATAACTTTAACTTTAAATTTTAGAGCAAGGTTTATGACATATAATGATTATGATATCAGTGATTATGTCCATATATGACTGAAACGAGTTAATTTAACACAATATATAAATTGGCAAAGACATACTCGTAAGATTGTAGTACTTTTTTCTTGTATGTGTGTATAGATCAATAATTTTCTTCGTTTTCTTTGTTGACGAACTCTGTTATTATTAACTAACAGGATGGTTATGGGTGAATATTGATTTCCCGTGAACACGAGTTAAATAAAACATGTTTGTTAGTTTAGTTAAATTTTTCATTTAGCTATAACGAGACAGCTATAACTATCAAAAGGGGCTGGACAAAATAGACTCTTAGCTAACCACATGGAGAATAAAGGCGAGTGCTACCAAGTCAGTGCATGTTACTTTCACACACAGAAAAGGTAACTGTCCACCAGTTCACTTGGGCCAGAACCCACTACCATACAGTGAAAATGTTAAATATCTCGACATAGATAGACGCCTAACTTGGAAGAACTATGTGAAGACAACAAGAGAAGAACTCAAAATTATGTTCAAATCAATGTTTTGGCTACTGGGCCGTAATAGCAAACTGAAGATGGACAATAAGCTCCTGATCTACAAAATAATACTCAAACCTATCTGGATGTACGGCACACAGTTGTGGGGAAGCGCCAGTGACTCCAATATAAGTGTAATCCAAAGGATGCAGAACATGATCCTATGCACTATAACTGATGTGCCTTGGTTTATAACTAACAAATAAATACATAGTAATCTACACTTGAACACTGTGAAGGAAGAAATAAGATCCCTTTCCATACGCTATCAACAAAGACTGGCCGAACATCCAAATGAATTGGCGGTCCATCTCCAGGCGGAAAATTATCCGAACCGCCTAAAACGTCATGATATACTGACACTACCGCAGAGTATGTACTTGTATATCAGAATAATATGAGCAGTGCTCTTAATGGACAGAACTCATCCGCTTAAAGTTGTTGTCTGATTGTGGATTAAAAATAAGAACAAAAAAAAAATTTACTATAACATAAAGAAATGTCACCTTTAAGAGATTCTAAAAGCAAGCGGTAGGTCTGTGCTTTTTGAGTGTTTATGTCTATAGATATTGAAGTGAAGGAACATTTTAGTAAGAATATTTTATTTCCCATTTTTCCCTATGACTTATTTTTTTTGTACTTTATTTTTTTTATAGATAATTAATTTAGTTAACAATTATGTCTCCTACCGAAAATCGAACTGGCTTCTCTCAAATTAATAATTGCCACTGTGCAGTAAATATATACTTGAACAAATTGGGCAATATCGTACTTTGTATTTTTACTGCGGCGTTTATTGTTTTACTGTATCGAAATGTATATTATTTTAGTGTACATCTTAAAATAAATTTCAATGGTTTCCTTATACGATAGCATTTCGTTTAAAATATTATCACCAATTTGCAGTTTAAAAACCTTTTTATTGCTACCGATTGCATTCTGATATGGGAAAGTATTTAATTTAAACATGGCGGTTTATATTAACTAACAACTAACATTTTTACTGAAGCTTTCTTGCGAGCGCCAGTTTACAGATTGTATAGAAGTGGATGAACAATATGTTAAAAAGAGTATACGATTTTATGATATTAGAATAATACTGTAACTGCATCATTTCTTTTTGTTAAAGTTGTCCCTCGATAGTACTATAGTCCCCTTTACCTCTTCACTTGTGTAGCTAGCATGTACGGTTATACATTGAAAGGTCCTGGTTTAGAGTCCCGGGTCGGGCCAAGTTAATTATTGAGTCTTTCTGTTTAGTAAGCCTTAGTAACAGCCTGGAGTCTCGGAGAGCACGTAAAGCCGTTAGGTCCTGCGCCTTAGCTCTCACTGGTCATGTCGAGTAGTCGTCCCACCAGAGTATGAGAGTGATAGGAACAGAGAGTGTACTTATGTCTGCACGTACACTTGTACACTATAATATTATCTCCTGCATAGTCGGCTAGTCTCACCATGGCTGGAAGAGGACATATGAGTTCGATAGCACCAAACTATTACATTTATAATCGAATGCCATATACAATTTCAAATTTATATGGACGATGTCAAATATTTTGTCGAATAGTGAAGCCAACAAAAGAATGCTGGTAAATTAAAAACATTGTTCAGGTGCAAAAAACTAAATCTTTATAACATGTAAAGTAGTGTAATTATCGTCAAAATATGCTAAGTGTAGTCTAAATGCATTACGAGATTTCAAAGCTTGAAATTTGCGCAATAGTCGGCTTACTGCGATATCAAGATAAGTAGCCACTCCATTTTGCACATTTAATCGCGCAATTAAATTATTTTGTAAATATTAATATGAATACTATTGAAATACCTCAGACGCGTTTCTGTAGGTGAATCGTGTAGAAAAATACAAATTCGATTTTGTTAAAAACTACGTTCAACAAACTCCATACTTCAATAATGTTTATGTGCATAAACAAAAATCCTATAGAAAAAACATTGTTTTTTCCCGAATTTTTTCTAATTTAAATGATTTAATTCCAATTTTATTGCCTTAGAAACTTTACCCAATTGTTTTCCTTCTAAAAATTACCAGTGATGCAGTGATTAACGGACAACATTTTACTTTAAATTATATATATAGAGGAATAAATTTCTCAAACCTCTAAATCATTTTAAAAGTGTGACTCAGGCTATTTTTGCTTCGACAACCCATGATTACGTCTTTCATTACGCCTATTATTTCAAAATTATTGACACACTGGTATATTTATTGCTATTAAACAAATATCACAAATTAGTACTAATATTCTCATTCATTTAATCTAAGTCAGTGCTTTTTAGAAATTCTAGATTCTAGTATGGAAATGAGCGTATCTAGTGCAAAAGATTTGAATATACAAATTAACTACTGCCCATGATTATTTAGGTCGGTGAAATATCCTTACTAATTAATGCTTAACTTGTTTATGGTGGTTTTAACGTAATTAAGAATATTTGAAACTAATATTAAAAATATTTTTTTCTATGAATTGTACAGTCGCAAGTGAACAAATCATTGTGACAAAAAGTGAAGGCTATATGTATTTTGTGTCATTTTACCGTGACTATGATATTACTGTAAAATGTTTGAAATATCGGGAAACAAAAATTAAAATAAATACGCAAAACCGTAACAATAGTTTTATATAAAATGTCAAATGTTTACTTAAATGTAACAAAGTTTTATTCCACTTTATGACCATATTACAAAATAAAAATATCATGAAGTACAATACAAAATGTATTTATTTATCAATAAATGAATACTTATTCAATAAACTAATTTTAGGGATGCCAGTTGTGAAAAACTTACTCCATGAAGTATTAACACTAGACCATTTTTCTTTGATAGATACATCTTTTCAAAAGTATCTTGAATTTATTTATTTACTGTCTGGAATATTTCTAAGAATATAACGTATAAACAAAAACTGTTAAACTGCTGAAGCCTAAAGTTATGAAACGAGAAATTAAGAAATCGGGCGTTTTTAAAACAACAACCTATCATTTTCTTTCATTGCATTTATTACGAATTATAACTACAGTTGTAAAATTATGTAAAAACGTTTAATTTTAAATAATTAAGTAGTATTAAATTAAATAATTATATAGATTATTTTTTATAATTGTGGGAGAAGTTTTAGTAGTTTTTACAGTATTTCATATACATACTCGTATAATATGTGATATTAACTGCCTTGGTAGTGCAGTGGTCAGCATGTACTGTACATCTGGAGGTCCAGGGTTTGAATCCCAGGTCAGACCAAGTTTAGTTATTGTGGCAAGTATCAATAGTAGCCTGGAGTTGAGAAGTTAGCGGTGTTTCACCCTCGTGCCTCACCTAAAGCCTTCTGTACTGGGCTGTAGCCTCTCACCGTTCGTGTCGAGTAGTCGTCCCATCAGAGTTTCATAGGAATAAACAGTGCATTTGTGTCTGCGCGTACACTTGTGCACTACAATATCTCCTGCGCAGTAGGCTAGTCTCAATAAGATTTTTTATATTTTATTAAAGGTCTCCAAACAAATATTACTTATAGCTTAAACTAGTATATCAAAGAGTCAATACGTAAAATAAACTTAGTTATTGAGAATAGATTTTCATAAAATGTTTTTAGAAATATAAGTATTAATATTAAAAATAAGCCTCTTCAACCAAGAAATATAAATACGTTTCACATGTCTAGTTCACGTCATTTGTAAATCATCGTTGAAATGTCAACACAATTTAACATGCCACCACAATATAAATGAAAATACACGTAATTCGTAACCGGAATGTCAATTAAAATAATTATATGACACATGTTTTACTTCACTCCTTTTGACACCTGAGAATTTTTGGTCTTCATTAAAAGCGAGTTCAGTTTTAAAATTTCCAAATCAAGTTGACATTCAAAATCATGATCAGTCAAAGCAAGTGATCGACAAGAATAGATCAAAAATCAAAATTGAGTAACTTTGGCAAATGCATTATAATATTTGGTTTAAAGATACTGATATAATGTATGTGAAAGCACGTAAAAGTTAAAAAACCAACTCTATCTTTCTTTTTCCAATATCATATAATTTTGATCATATCTATCTTATGACGTCATAATATCTTAGATGACACGTTTGGCTCACTTTGTAGTGGTCTACTTGCTGTTCAAGTGGTCGCGGGTTCGAGTCCCGCTGGGACATGTATGTATTTAAAATGATATATGTGCAGTATGTCAACTATATGGTATCCGCAACAAAACTCTCGTATCTTATGTAAATAGATGGTAATGCCTGTAATGATGTCCCAACATATTTATTTATAGAGCTTAGGCAATTAGTTCTTACATCAAATAATAAATAAATTAGATAAATCCCGATTACACTCATAATAAAAATAATGTAATCGAAACCAATAAACCGTGTTTTAAATGGAATCTATAGGAAATTTGTAAACTATTCATTAATTACATACCTTTCTACACCTACGCATTTTGTTTCATTAAAATTAGATAAGCCGACGAAAATTTATATTAATGATCGAGAAGTTAATTGAAATTCTTTGCTTTCCTACCGATGCTATTTGTTTGTTTTGTCTCGAAACTGGTTAATTTGTACTAATATTACGTCGGCGTCAATTAAAATTGGTTAACAAATTAATATTTTTATTAAAATTCATGTCACATTAACTCTTACGCTTAGCAGTAGCATAGCATATATTAATGTCAAGTTTATAGTTTAAAAGCTGAAGCATAGATTTTCTTATATTTTATTCAATTCAACATTATTATTTTTATTTGGGGAACCCAGGGACAAACCCAAGCGAAGCGAGGGTGAGTTGCTCGTATTCTATAATATAAGTTTTTTTACAAACTTTTTTTTTTTATTATTACGAAAAAAATTGCCGCATTGGTCGAGTCATTCTCGAGTTTTGCACATTCAGCAACATTCATTTTTATTTATATAGAAGATATAGAAAAAATAATGTACAATTTCAATAATTTATAAATTGTATTAATTACCATCATGTAATTAATATATACCTATAATATGTAGTATATAGAGAAAAGCTTATTTAAGAAAACGAGAGATTTTCCGTTTCCGTTGAAACTGCTGGAAATATTTCCTTTTTTATTCACAAGCTGTCAACTTGTATTAATGTAGTGTTACGGTCTATTAACTAAATGAATATAATTGCATCGTAATGAATGATTCGTGACTCGAATCTCAAAATACACGAATCAAGTTTTTGTTTATTCGAATATGTTATATTACAGCTCAACTTATACCAGCTATAGCTTTAGTTTTAACCTTAATAGGTAAATAAAACCTATTATTATTTATTATATAAAATCTATTTATTTTTTAAGCTTCTTTGGTGGTCTAGTAGTTAACGTACAGCATCGGAGGTCCTAGGTTCGAGTTCTGAGATTGGCCTTGTCAGTTATTGAGTAGTTCTGTCAAGAAATTCTAAGTAACAATTTGGAGTTGGAAAGTTGGTGGTGTTTCATCCTAGTGTTGGAGATCACGCCGGTCCTGAGCCTAGTCGTGCGAAGTACTTGTCCCACAGGAGTATAGAAGAGAGATGAGAGGAAGGTGTGTGCACAATTGTGCATTGTAATATCACCTACAAGTATTAATGAAAAGGAGTGACCACGTAGATGAAATCAGTCGGGAAGAAAATAATTATTATTAAATTTTAATTTTGTGAAAATTAACGAAATATTGGAGAAACAAAATCATGTTATTGTTTATCTTAGCCATAATAACCGATAAACCGTTTTATTTAAATTAATTTTCTAACGGCTTGCTCTGACTCAGCTCAGATACTAAGTACGTACTTATTTTAATTTTTGATTCCTAACGTTTCATAACACGTTTCAAAATCAAAAATCTGAAATAAATTTGACAAAAATAAAATAAAAAAATAATTAAATGTTCAAATAATTCTAAGAAACTATAACTTGTACTGTAATAATACCATATTTATATTTAAAATAATATTTTTGCGTAATTATAATACCTAGTCTAAAGAATGTCAATTAAAACATTGAAATTATACTGTTAAAATACCTTCTTACTTTAGCAGATAATTTAGCGAGCTGCAAAACCCACATACATAAATCTTAAAATGCCAGCCTCATTCCGCTGTAATAATTTTATTTTAAATTTGTTTCTACATATTCGAGGACATCTCCATAATGTGAATTTATGAAGAACAACTGTTATGAAGAATACAGGGTTGCCAACTAAAAAAAATTAAATAGAAAGTAAAAAAACAGGTAATTCAAATGAAGTAAATATAATATGCTGTGTTTTCTCAATTTTTTATATTCGTTTTTCATGATAGATAGACTGCTGTGAAATATGTATAGAAAAGTAATTTATTAGGAAATTATTTATATATCCATTGAAAAAAAAACAAAAAAAATACTTTTTCCGGTAAAAGATCTCCCATTTTTCAACTATATTTTTTTCAACTATTAACATTAATGTCATAAGAACTATTAAAAATTGCGTGATATATTACATATCTAATAGGAACCATTGATTACCTTAAAAAAAATATTTCAATCAATTTCAAAGCAGCTAACCCTATAAATACATGTAACAGGAAACATGGATTTACGGGACCATACGTTTTTTGTTCGAAAGAGATCAAGTGCTTTCATGAATCCATCGTAATACAATACGGAAAAAACTGAGTTTAACTACTTTACGAACTGTTTTTCTTTGCAATACACGGTATGCTCTATAAAGCGTATACTTTATTTACAATGATTGCGCGTTTTGTTTTGCGATACAGAATGTCCCATTGATTTTATTTTTTGTATCTACACAGTAGTTACTGCAAGTGTTCCAATAAATAATATTTATATTATATATTATTGTCTTGGTATAGTATCCGCGTGTTGAGTGAGAAATAACGTTACTCTGAAATTTAAATGTTTAGACATTGTAATTTATTAAATTGAAGATATTTTAAAATACAATTATCTGTTGGTAACTTTCACGGATTGATTTGAATTTTTGGTTTACCGGCGTTTCTATATAAATGCTTTATAGCAATTATGGTATCGACAGAGATATTGTTAACAGAGTATGTATTGTATTGTAGAATAAGATTTGTATTGTCTTTTGACATTTCAGTCTGTTTCCTGGAAAATGTATAAGGTTAGGTTAGGTTACATTACTCGACGATGGAGTGGATAAGAGTATCTTCTTAAAATCAAGGGTTTAAAGTAGCAGTAATATGCTACTTTAACGTGTTACGTGACTGACTAAATAAGTAAAAATAGGACCCTCTGTGTACGTAATACATACTTATTTAGGTATAATATTGCATATTTAATAATACCAAATTCCCGTATCCCATACATTTTAGATCACTTTTTACCCCTACCCTACATAGATTTAATTGTAATATAATAAAAATACTTAAAATATTTTTATAATTTTGATTTGATTTATGTTGTTTTAAACAGCATCTACACTTTGAGTACATTTTATCCAAGTGAATGATAATAGTGTCATATGTGATGCTCGGGAGGAATGTAGGTAAGTTGAGACCCTAACGATGTGTTTTTGTTTATTTTCTTACAACAGTTTATAGCGGTCTAGTGGTTGTATGAGGTGATTCATAGAATATGAAATGTTATACTGTACATTATACAATGTACTACTTTGAGCACTAGTTTCACTTTAAATAACGTAATAAAAATTCAAATGAATAAGGAAAAAGTAAATTAATCGTATATACTTAGAAGTAATTTTAGACGAAGTTAAGATTAATTTTGGTTGTAAAAATAAGTAATATCTCGTTACATCTAACATCCCACTTTCCCATACAGCATCCACCATAAAATCATTTAATACCAGTCTAATCTACAAAAAGATAAAAAAAATAGTTAAGAGGATGTAATTGAAATCGGTAAATCAATTTCCTGTCTATATAAATAGAAAATTGAGATTATACAAACTAATTTAACGATAATTTTAATTTATTTGATCGACCTACAATCATTAGATCTAGCATCTAGATTATATAGGCTTCTAAAGCCTATCTTTAAGAAACTAATTCCAATTATTTAATTATTCAGTCAGAAATAATGTATATTCCCAACACTACACAAAGAAGCCGACGGTAATCAGGTGCACATCACTAATTGGCTTTATAAATGCAAACACATATAAAATCGTTTAAGCAGATGTCATATAAATTAATTAACTGTGGCATGGCGGTTACTTTCGTTTGTTTTGTGTCGGTTTTTATTGCCAACCGAACTACTTGTTTAATGAGCTTTGCTTTACTTTAAATTTAAACATATAATATTATGTCGATCAACTATCAATGTTTAAAATATAATTTAAATTATTTATTTAACTTATTTTTTGTTTCATTTAAGTTTAAGTATTATTATTATTAACTTCATTCTACAATTTTTTTCATATGTGGTTAAGATTGTCAATTAAAGAAATTCTAAAAAATACTGTGTGTATAGAGAGAGTGAAGTGATAGCGAAGCTAAGCGAATATCTTTTACATTAACAGTCTATCAGTGTTGTCTAGTTTCTGTAATTTTTTATATAGGTACTATTTCATATTGCATGACTGTACTTAACTAGATAAGCGAGAAGGGTAGGACAATAACACGTATTTATAACACGATTGACACACTACTACGGCCGATGAAAATAGATTAATCCCATCACGCACTAAGCGCGACCACAGTTACAAAAAATATGTAAACAATTGGTTGCCGCGACCATTGCCTTAATCGTGATCACTCAGTGCTCGTAAGCTCTAAGTAACTACTTAATGTAGTATATTACACTTCTTTTGAAGTTATTTTTATAAAAACTTAAATATTCTCTGAAAATACCTGACTTTAAATGCACGATGGTCGTGGTAGAATCGAGAGCAGGAAGACCTAATAATACCTGTCTGGCGACTAGTGATGTGTAAAACCTATCGACAGAACAAAAAATATCAACGAACATAAATGTCAATTTTGACGTTAATATGATGTCACTGTCATAATTGTAAAAAATCTAGCGTATCTGTTAATTATATCTAGACGTATAGGGAAGTGCCTAATGATTGTTTTTTTAAGCATAATTATTAGTGACAGATTGTTGGAGTGGTTTTACTAGGTCTTTTTTAACATTTATGATCTTATCTATATATAAAAATGTATCTATAGATGTCAATTTTTCTACAGGTTTGGTCTAAGGTTTTACCACACTGCCTTGGCTAAAAATAAGTATATTTAATAAAAAAAATATTTAGCTGACAGAAATATTTGTTTTTCTAACATTTTTTATCAACTTCCATCTAAAAATTAACGAAGTCATATTACCACAGATTAACAAAAATTTTACTTTAGACTTAGACATACACAAAACTATATTTTTATATATGTTTGTATATAACAAGTTATATTTTATACAAACCAAACCCATATATCAATGGTGTAGAAATGAAGACTGATAGCTGAACAAAACTATAGATATTCACGTCCCTAAAGGCCAGCGGTGTATAGTTACGTACGGTTGAATCAGTGCCTTGTAAAGGCTTCGCTATATGGGACAACTGTGCTCGAACGCAAATCTCACTTATCTTCGTAATCTAGTATCAGGTTTATTCATATATTTTTCAAGATGCGCATGATATGGTGTCGAGGATAGTGGAAAGGGTGAAGAGTTATAAGCTATTGTGTATGGATTTGCAAGTTTTAATAGCAATATATAAGTTTGCTATAGCTTTTTACTGTAGATCTGCTTTCATATAGATGTAATTGTATGTATGAATTTACTGAGAGGTTGAAGCGTGAAATAGTTAGAAACACGTACAGAAAAATGAAAAAGTAAAATTTATTTCTTTTTTTGATTTTTACTAACCGATAGTTATACATATAAAGCTTCCTCTTGAATCACTCTATCTATTAAAAAAAAACGCATCAAAATCCGTCGCATAGTTTTAAGCGAGGATAGTTGCGAAGCGACTTTGTTTTATACTATGTAGTGATTGTCATCTAGTCACTTAATATAACTTTACTCAAGAAAAGAGAATGAAGCTCAAGCGGTATCTTTCATACGAATATTTTAAGAATAATGAGTTTTTTATTATTGTGTGATTTTAAGTAAAAGAAAGGTTTAGAATAATGGCAATGATTACAATACTTTTTTATTAAATGAATGTGTGTATATCCCATACAGATAGACCCACATAGTCACACGCCTCCACACACTTGACTAGATGAAATATTTGCTACATTTATCTACTGTTTCACAGAAGCCATAAATCCTAAGATAACATCTGCTCCAAATTTTTATGTAATTTTTCCCGTGACTTGACTTTCACTTGCCCACAATAACCAGCAACATATTATAATAGATGGAAATCTTAAGTATAGGAACTGGAAAGAAATTTATTTTACTCACATAATGCAATAGCACTTTAATATTTTACCGATTTCAAGGAGGATGTACTCATTTTTAGAGTAGGTATGTTTCTGTAAATAATAGGTACATTTGATAATTTTATGATACGTGTAAATGATACGTACTTACATACGTATGATGTGTGTGATTAGTACCTGATATAGGCCTTTTTATCCTCTTGCTTGTCAGCCCATTTTCTTTTTTTTATATATATTTATATGAAAATTTGTTTAAGTAAAAACAAAACAATTCAATAATATTATTTATAATTTATGTTCAATAATGAATAATTCAAAATTTTACCGATTATTTAATTCCGAATTGAAATTTATGAAAAAATATATTAATTATTATTGTTATAATATCATTTCCTTAATATGAAGACTCAAATTCAATATGCATATCGTTTTTACATATTATAACGCAAAAGAAACTCTCTCAAGCCCACAAACATACATACAAATGCATTAAATTAGTAACAACATGACAGTGCTAATAGCTAAACTTGTTAATATCCATTTTAACGTACGGTTATAATTAACTGTAAAAAAATATTCGTTTAAGATAATTTTAAGAGAAATCTTGATCGGCGGTGACTTATTAGTGCAACGTTAATGAAACTTAAAGAGTTTCAAGAATTTTAATGAAATTTTACGCACGTTTTCAAGTTTCCAAATTGTTAGTTAGTAACTTTATTTTATTTAAATTAATTAATTAACTATAATTCCTTATATATTCACATTGATTGTTTCCGTTCTACTTAACACTGGCTAGTGTTTTCGATGACTTGTAAAAGCTTGTTTGTTTTTAATTAAATGGAATGCCCTATACGATACTGGACTGGAAATCATAAATCTTATGTAGAAAAGAAGTAGACGAGACACTTGATTAGCAAAATCTATACTCAGGTAATTGCTACACATTTTTTCCAAAGTAAAAAAAACTCGATATTTCGTACTGGATATTTATAGAAATATATGGAAACCTATAGCTTATAGCTGCTCACATTCGCTTTACTCGGATTCGTCCTTAGGTACCCCCTTAGATTAATTGTTTCACAAACTTTGAATGTCTTATTTATTTACATCTAATTAAAAGCGTAAAAAATAAGTTTCAAGCTCCTAGCTTTAAAAATGACGTATTTGCCATACAATTTTCTATCCCCTATTTCAACCCCTTACACCCCTTTTCTCATCTTGAAAAGTAGCCTATATTCTATCTCAGCCTATATTATATCTCAGGCTCTATACTATCTCTGTACAACATTTTATTTAAATCGGTTCATTAGTTTAGGCGTGATCGAGTAACACAATGACAGACAAAGTTACTTTCGAATTTTTAATATTAGTAAAGATTACTTATGGTTATTTATTTTGATTGCATTGCTGATTACTATGGAACCGACCAAAGATAGGTGTCATTCGGGAATGGGAAAGAAGTATGGCTTAACCGATATTAGTTAAACTTTCACTGTGTTATTTTAATTGTAACACACGACCGAAGCCACAGGCGGAGCTAGTCAAAAATATTTTATATAATAAATACATAAGATAACATCATCTTTCATCATAAATATTAAGCTCAACGATAAACATCTAAAAACTGCATATCATTTCGTATCTTGATGTTTTAATTTAAGCGAATCGGTGTTCAGATAATACAATGTTTCTTATGACAAGTTACTTACGCTTCAGATCTTAATGTGAGCAAGAAATTAAAAGCACAGAATTGAATTAAAAGATTTTAAAGGTATGTGTCTACTTTAATATGCTTCTAACTTTCTACATTGCATGAAAAGAAAGCTTAAAGCTTAAACAAACAGTAATAGTGAATGTAGTAGAACTAAACTAGGGACTAACCCTCGCTTCGCTCGGGTTCGTCTTTAGTTTTAGCGCGAGCGAAGCGAAGAAGTGGGTTCCGTTAGTATATCTTTATAAAATATAGCCTATGTAATATTCTGATGTGTAATTTATATTATTGTAAAGCTTCATCAAAATCAATTCAGTAGTTTTTGCGTAAAAGAGTATCAAACATACATCCATACATTCATACAAATTTCGCGTATATATTATTAAGTAGGATTGTAACAATATTTTATACATGTAAGAATTAGTTCTTATAGTCCAAGCTCTAACACTCAATTACTTAACAAATCTTGTATGGACTCAAGAAAACCGTCTATAGAAAAAATTAAAATACCAATAACTTATTTGCGAACTCCAATAATAATCTGCAATGTCCCACAAAACATTCCATTTCCAAATCAAGCACAGTCAAATACCGACCTTGCCAAACAAAGGTCCCACATACTAAAGCTAATGACAATAGATAAAACTCATATGACCAGTGTATTTTGTGCGCACGCGCACTTCAAATTCTCATTCCAATCATACCAAAGAGCAAAACAAAGAATCCCTTTTTAATTGAAACAATTATTTAACGATTGGATTCCTGTACTTGTTTAAAGGTCGTGAAAGATATGTTGTATTTTATTAGGCAGAGTACCTGCAAGTCGAAAAAATCAAACACTGTTTATAATTGTGATTTGAGATTCTTTTAAAAACATGACGACGCAAATATAAATGACACATAAATTGCATTCATTAATACATTTTTAAGTATTTCTTTGTATTCTTCTCAGTTTTCGGGTGGCATATACAAAAACATAGTCCACCATTTTTGATAGTCCGTCATATTGGATTTAGAATGACGTAACGTAGCTAAGCATGCTATCAAGAGTAAAGGGTATGCAGAACTTTAACTTAATCGGTAGACGATAAATGTTTTAAATTAAAATTCAGTTGCAAATTAATAAAATAAATTAATGTAGATTAAAGAAAAATAGATTCACCGGTTGTATCTTATAATTTTCAATGGTGTCCGAAGACTTCTTCGCAGGCCCTTTATTTTTAATAAAATAATTTTCCATCAAAATCTTCATCTTTGGCAGTACTTTAAAGCGGAAACTTCAAATATTAAGTAAGTACTAGTAATTTACGTAAACCTATACTTAATAACTTGTAGTCGTTAAATACTTATATTCTAGGTTAACAAGCAATCAACTACAAGCAGACAGAAAGGCAAGGTTAATAAAGGTATAAACTGGATAGGGCTATGAAAGCGCAAGATAAATTGTGCCTCACTAATTATAAGAATTTACTCTGTCAACTACTATTTAGAGTTTCAGAACTGCACGATAGAGCAGACAATTAATATTTTTAAGCATATATTTTTAAACTAGCGACTTCCCCTCGCTCCGCTCGGGCTCGTCCCTATCAATATCTCGGAAATGAGATAACTTCTGCAGTGAAAAGTATCCTATATATGGACCCGGAGAACCAACTATCATCACACTAAATTTCATCAAAATTCGTTCAGTAGTTTTCTCGTGATGCGGTCACAGACAGACAGAAAAAGATTCTAATAATGATGATTCGGCCTCTGTATCGTTAATTATATCTATTTCAATTAGAATTTCAAAAAAATTATCAATGTACAGATTTCACTAAGTTAGAATTTTTATTATATGTATAGATAAGGCAGTGGTAGCCCAGTGGTAACGTGGTGCTTTTAAAACCTATCATAGTGGGTTCGAATCCCGGGTCTCGTACTTCTGTTATTTTATTATGCGAAACATTTCCAACGTGAATGTAACTTGTGTTACAGAGAAGCAAACATCATAAGGAAAGCTACATGTCTGAGAAATCTAGCAAGTTTTTAAAGACATTTGGCCTGTATTTAGAATAAACTAATTTATTTTATTTAATTTTATATGTTTTAGTCAAAAAGATTCAAAATAAATTAATAGCTCCATCCTCTTAGTTGACTGATTATTTCATTTTATACAACAAAACATACATACATATAAGCACGTAAATAGCCTTAAAAGTTTCTAATTAATTAAATAAATATAGCCCATTATTATGGATAGTTAAATTATAAATGTAATGAATTAAAAATTCATACACTCCCATATAAAGTCATACAGGTATGTTAATAATAATGTATAAGGCTAGTAAAGTGTTGAAACGTTTTTTTTCCATAACCTCTTATAGTCCATAATTATAAACTCATAATTGTCAACTTGACGCGGTCTTAGCTCTAATATATGTAGTTATCGCGTATGTTCAGGGTTTCCTGTTTACTTAAAGCATTATTTAAATTAAAGAAAGATAAATAAGTAAAAAAGTTGTACGTATTCATACTGAAAATTCTTATCAAACCGTCGATAGGTCTAAGGCCTAGATACAACTAGATATTTCAAGTGGTAGTGCCATGCTTGTTACCTTCGGGTAGCAGTCGAATGGGCCGGCACGCCCCGTATAGTACCACTCTCTCACAGAAGACCGGCGTGAAGTGGCGGCTATGCTGTCGCGTTTCGTCCGGTAAGTGAGAGTCCGGGAGGCCCACTCCCCATCCCTACTCCCGTCCTTCTCCCTCCTCCCTCCCTCCCTTTCCTGAAAGACCGGCAACGCATCTGCAAGCCCTGTGGTGTTGCAGATGTCCATGGGCGGAGGTGATCACTTACCATCAGGTGAGCCTCCTGCCCGTTTGCCCTCTTTGTCCCATAAAAAAAAAAAAAAAAAAAAATAGTCTAGGTTTTGGTTTTGGTTATGGCAAAAAAGTCTACAATTGTCTTCTATATGTATAATATAATAAATTTTTTAACTAAGTCGAATATGTTTATTAATTATTAATATTTTTTGGGAAATCTTATTAAAATTATCAATAGCGAAAATAACAAAGGCCAAATTTATAATTTTTAGAATTTTCGTTGATTATAGATGGTTCTCCAGGTCCACATATAGTTTTACTGCGGGAAAATTAACATCTGATAAAAACCAACTAAATGCAGGGACGAACTTAAACGAAGACAGGGTGATTCGTTAGTTGTATAATCACTACATACGAGTATTATAAAACAAAGTCGTCCGCCGCGTCGGTTTGTCTGTTCGCGATAAACTCAAAAACTACTGCAGCTATTTTCATGCTGTTTTCACCAATGGATAGAATGGTTCTCGAAGAAGGTTTTTTGTATATATTTTGTCAAGATTTTGTATACATTTACAAGCGGAACCCGCGGCTTCGTTCGTGCTAAATCTAGTGTGGCTTAAACTGCATGTGATGTAACTACAAGTTTAAGGAAACCAAGGAGAGATCCAGTGTTGATAATTATAAGAACGTGTATACTTACGGCTTCGGTTATACCATAGTTGACGGGGTCATTACTATAATGACGGATGTCACGAAATTCACGAAATAAACACATCTTAACTCACGAACCACCGTAACTAGTTCGAAAGCTCCTACATTACTGTGCAAGAAAAAACAACGTATATAATAATGTGGAATAGAATATTTTTATACTTTTATTTCAGTACGTTTTGAAATTATGGTCTCATTTCCGTCGTATGTCTTGATCATCTTATTTCTAACGTCGACAGTTGTATATACATGCTATTAACTTTTCACAGTCGGACAAGGGCTTTGCTTCAATATCAAGGGATCAGGCCAGAGCCCAGTATACTGGACAATTGCGGTTTCGCGAACTTTTCTTTCTGTTGTCTGGAAATGTCACTAAGTTGTCTTAGATGTGCAGGTTTCCTCACGTTGCTTTCCTTCACCGTAAGACAAGTCGTAATCATATCCAAAAATATTTTGTACGCGAGAATATCAGACGTTTGAACCCGAGATTAGATACCAATTCAAGCAAGCGCGGCACCATTGATCTACTACTGACTTAGAACATATATCAAGATATTATTAAACCATTTATATCAAGATATTTAATAGATAAGGTTTCGTGATTTAAAGAATCTCTAGGGACATGAAAATTGATCGACATTGGCAAATACAATTTAGCATACCACCCACACAAAATACATAATGCGAATTAACTCACTCGATCACAACATGACATTTACGTATTGTTAACTTTATATTAGCGATATCGATTGTAGAAAGTTATTTTAGCGTAGGTGATTATATTAATAGTATTTATTGCTTGATATAATCAAACTTTACTACTGTATCATAAGAAATGAAAATATATTCTATCGTAAAGTAAGTGGGTTATCTATTCGATTCGTAATAAAATAATATACTTAATTAATTTTCCTTATAGAGTATAGAGGGTATTGTTACTCTTTATTTTAATAGCTAGCTGTCACCTAGCTATTTCATTAAAGGTCCGTGAGAAAACCTGCATACCTAAGACAACCTAAGTAGTTTTCAATTGAAAGGTAGAGGGGCAAAACAAGGAATGTCACAAAATCATTTTTTTTAAATTAACATTGCTTTTTATAATACGTGGCAAAACCTAACCTATAATCCCATACTTTTCAACTAGGTATTTGATTTTTTTGAGTCATTCCTTGTTTTACTCCTGTACACTTCAATTTAAGTAGTTCGCAAACGTAGTGAACCACATATAACCTATGGCATATTTCCTAGCATAGAAGTCAAGCCCGTGATCAGTTATGGGATATTAAAGAAGGCTAAATTATTTTAAGTTTAATTGAAAATTAACCTCAAAGTTGTTTTGTTTTGTCGTAGTTGACAAAAATCGGAAAAAGGTATATGACATGGTTAAAAAATTGATTTACAGCCAGCCGCTATATAAAAATGTCTAAGTTTCAAAGTAAACTCAAGTATGTTCTAAGTTTCATCAATATCTGTCCAGCAATTTCAACGTAAAGGGAAACAACATTACCGACACATACTCGTAGAATAAAAATTCGCGTTATTTCGTATGAATTTTATTTGGCAACTATATTCAAATTATATTAATAGCCTATTAATGCTATTCATGTTAGATTCCAACAAAAATTTATGATGATTACTGTTAAAATATGAATTATGATTATATGAAAAATATTCAAAGGTTCGTTGTTTTCTGCTATATTATTACCATTAACATGACAGCTAATAGAAATAAAGCATGTTATTTTATGATATATCGATCAATTGAAAATTAATTCAAACATTTTTAGTGTGTGGTCTTCATTATGGTGTTCATTAAAATGTATTTTTATAATTATATATTATGAATTTAAAATTAGATTTAACTTTTCGCTAGTCAGCGTCAAAAAACCCATTTAATCTATGGCTGTCAGACTAATAATATTCTACTGTTGCTGACGTTGATAGTCTATGATCCACGCGATTTATTGATAAGTACATTTGCAGCAGTTTTAATTGGCGGATTTTCTTATCTTTTTTTCGGTGCATATTTTGTGTTCAACTCATTTTTTACGACCGAACGCTTGGCACGGATCTCCCTTTAATACGAGGGGGATAAGGCCATAGTCCACCATGCTGGCGAAGTGCGAGTTAGCGGACAAATGTCATTTGAAAACTTGCTAGGTTTTTAAAGACATGCAGAAAACGAAAATTAGCTACTACTGCCTTGTATCAGTTTTTTATTTTATCATCGTAGTACGCGAGCGAATCCGCAAGCTTAAGCTAGTTAAAGGATCCAACATTTGATTCAGCTTACTGTATCGAAAATAGAGAGCTTTAAATCAAAGTGAAACGGTATCAAAGGCCGTTTACTTTAATGGTCGTTTGGATGTTTTAACAACGCAATAATATCGTGACTGGCGAAACGTATTATTAACTTATTATCAACTAGCGGTTCATTTGAAGTTTTTTTTTACTTTCGTACAAAGAATCAAAATGTTTTGGAAAAAAGTTTCTAAAGGAAAGGAAGACTTTCCTATCTTCTTTATGAAAAATGTTCCTATATTACTATCAAAATCGATACAGCCAATAACCAATATACTTGAACTTCAAGGAAAAAATACCTAACTTATTATTTTTATTCGTAGACAACTGTTTTAATGATAAATAAAAAAAATGTATTCTTGCTTCCCTTCTCAAACAGGAATATTTCAATACACAAATACATCTCTATAAACGTGATGCGACTGACAATCGCAGGATAAGAGATGAAAAATGGTCCAGATGCTGGCACGTGACAATTGACTTAATTTTAAATACCCTATTAATAAAAATAGAGCCCCTTATACATTCCTAAAAGTAATCAATTAGACGAGTGGTAGTTTATTAGTCAATATCCTCTTTCGGAGTTTCCTCTTTCGGATGTAACAAGTTCGATAATGTTGTTTTATGTATAATATGTATGTATTTACAATTTATATGTGTAGTATATTAACTATCTGGTATCCGTAACACAAGCTTACCACGGAACTAGATGACGCTGTTATAAAAATGTCGATACAATAAAAAATATATACGTGTGTATTAGTTACACCTATTGTAACTAATTACACACTTTTGTGTTCATCCTGCTTAAGCAGATACCACGAAAATTGGTGAAGGCACTGAGAGACTAGTTGTCAAGGTGTTTAGCTTATGAGATATCTAAGTGCAACTTAAAAATCATCTACAGAAATAAATAAAATTGAACTGTCCTATTTGTGATGTCGAAATAATAGAATAACATTATTTAAGGTACCTACTTTTAAGAAAAACACTTTTTTGTCTCTGATTTCTCTAACAGATTTTATCATTGCTGATGTTACAGGAGTAACTTAAGACTTATAAATTTTTTTAAAGTATTAGGAAATTGTTTAAAAATTAAACGCAGTTATGGAAGCCCCCTCGCGTAATCATGGTGAGTCGTTAGTTAAAAAAACACTTTTACTGCTTGAATTTATTTGTGGTTTAAAAGAAACCTTGCTTAAAGTATAAACTAATCAGTTAAATTAACGTTACTATTATGAAAGATATCGCGTTTTATACATTGAAAATTATAGAATATAATATATTTTATTATATAAGTAAATCTTCGGTTATTAAGTTTATTAAAAACTTCATTAGAGGCTTAGAAACACTTTTTTAACAAGGATGTAACACATATGTAAATACTTTACTAATAAACATTTATAAACATGTAACATTTTGCTTTAATTACAAAATTTTGCCATATCCATTTATTTCTTTTAATTCAATGTTTTGAGCGAATAATTTCGATATATCTTAATTTTTAATAATTATTCGACTACTTAACGATAATTGCGTTTGATGCAAAAGTGGACCGACGATTTTTATTTAAAAATCGTTACATTTCCGAATAATCTACGTAAGAGATAAGCTCTACCGCGACCAATTTCGTTAATTCAATTTCGCTGGATCAGATTTGAACTAATTGCGACCGTAAGTAATTCAATTATAATTATTGAGTTGGCTTCTTCGAATCGCACGACCCATATTTATAATATTTCAAATTCATCCTAAAATATTAAAAAATACCGTTATCGTTACACTTTATATCTGAGTATCAAAGTTTTACTTGAACGTTGCATAATTAACATTGAATTACATAAAAATAATAAAATATTCAAAAAAAAAGAAGCCAGCTGTAAATTTTCTTTCACTTTAACTAAAATCACTTCACACCTCTCTTCCGTTGTTACATTACAATTTTGACAATTTCTTCTGAAACTTCTTCCACTTCTATACAAGATGTTGTTCCTAAATCGTCAAGCAGAGTACACCTATCAATATTCAACACTTGAAAAAATTGTAGATATTTAAAAAAAAATGTATATATGATCCTTAAATTAAAGTCCATTTATATTAATTATATCTTAGTAAATTATAACAAAATTTTACAATGAAAATTTGCATAAGTGTCTTCTTATCAATATAGAATTTATCCTTATTAGGAATATAATAGAGTATGTACGCAGTCGTCAAGATGACGCTAATATACTTCAGTCCCTTGTCGAATGTCACGCGACTTAAATTACTACCCTACCTGTCCACTAACGTGGGAGTCGATCTTAGTCTATTGGCTAAACTCACCGATACAGGATGAATTTCAATGTTAAAAAAGTGTATTTTAATTAATAAAATTCACTTTTTTCTTGCAAATTTTCTTTCTTTTAATTTATGCTATTTTTATGTGGTCATTGTACTATGTTTTAAAAAATTAAATAAAAAAAATAAACATTTATTACGTATGTTTTATACATCAATACTTTATAATTCATGATTATGTTGTATGCATTAAATTAAAAAAAAATTCATATAATAATAAAATTAGTTTTATAGACGTACGTATATCTCTACAATTTATCTAGTTTAACACCTAATATTTACCGCAATAACAGCAACACTAACAATACCCGTCATTACATTCAGATAATCTATTACCATATAAACTTGATTTCAAAGAACATTCGCAACACATGACAATGATTTAGCGTACACAAGAAATTTTAATAAATCACGCGTTGTAATCAAAATATCGCGTCGAGAACCGGCCGGTAACGAAGGCAGGGCAACAACCCATGTGGGATCACTTCTTCTTTTTTGAGCGACATTTAAAAACGCGTCAAAACAGCTGTTATAAGATTTTTATGTATATTTTGTTTTTAATTTTATATATTAAACGAAGGATCGATATTAGTTTTAATATACCTAATAACAAACATGGTCGTGAGAGATTAAGATCTTTGCCATTTATTATTGTAGACCAAAATCATCAACAATTTGATGGAAAATCTTTCCTTCTAAATCATTGCATAAATCATTCAAAACTTTAAAAGCAAAATCATAGGAAAAAACCGTGATAGAAAAGCAGTCTTACTAAAAATGTGAAATACATAATTTCCTAAATATAAAAATATATAGACGAGCGACTCACTCTCGCTTCGCTCGGGTTCGTCCCTAGGTACTTCACCTTTTAAACCTTCTCTGGACTTACACAAATAATTCAAGACTAAAATTAGCCAAATCGGTGCAGCCGAGGTTCCCGAGTTTTAGCGAGACTAACGAACAGCAATTCATTATTATATATAATATAGATTACTTTTAGTAGTATTCAATTTTATTCTATTTTTGTTTTTGCTGATTGTAGTTTAAATGTCATGATCCTTATTTAAATAAATATATTAAAATTTATCTCATATAAATTCTACCACCAATCAACTTTTAGCTGTACTTTAGGTTAATTAGGTACATTGTTCATACTCCCTGCAATTTACAAAATGCTAGACAAGTAAAAACTAATAAGCTTTTCTAAAAATAGTAAGTTTCATATATAAAGTGTTTAAACGCTTGCAAAATTACCACACTTTAACTCAACATCAGAATATATCGGACTTCAAAGTAACAATGTGCTAACAGTAGAAACCACGAAATTGGTATTAACCGTGATTCACGACCCATAACAATAAATACGCGTGTTACGAAAAAGATTATTCGCGCTCCTTTTCTGTACTAGAAATATAAGGTAAATTGCATACTATAATATTATTATGGAATAATAATATTTTTAAGGACTACAGAGAAAATGTTGTCTAACTCTAAATATTGAGAGTCGCGTTTTAAAAATTTTATAAGACAAATGATTTTTTTACATCGTGCTTGTCTCGTTAAGAAATGTTTGAAGCAGTTTAAGGAGACTTTTTTATGCTTTTTTGAAAGCATGTTAACAAAGTGAGTAGTTTTATAAATTATAATCTGTTCTATTCTTTGCCTATTTCATGTTTATTAGGTGTTTCTCGTCTGTTCTTGTAGGTGTTTTTTTTCTATCCAACTATTGTTGTCTCAATACGTTAAAAAAATTAATTTAACCGTGGCTACGCCCGCGATCTAAAGATCGGAAACCAAATTCTTAGATTCTGTAAATTACTGCAGAAACGTTTTAATTTTTAGTATCTACGAGTATGTCAGAAATGAGATATTTTTCTGCAATATACTTTATATTATATATGTTGATCTGGATAACCAGCTATCATTATACAAAATTCTATTCAGTGGTTTTCTTGTAATACGGTCACCGACAGACGGACTGACAAAAATTGGAAAAACAGTAGATTCTGCCACTGTCACCTTAATAATGATTATGTCAATTAGATTTTGTAAAAAATTTTCATTGTACAGATTTCACTTTCAGATTTCAGATTTATATATTTATATGTTTAGATTTAAGGAAATTGGCTTCAAATTTGTCTTTACTTTGAATCAAATAGATAACATACTGCCACATAAATTACTTAACCCAAGCTTCAGTTAGCGAGAACACTAAATTGTAATACTAAATCTTGATTTAGGTCTCGCGTTTAATAGTTAACTGCTTTTTCTTATATAATTGCCTTTATTATAGTGTCGGTACTAACCCATTCAGTCTATTTTGTACCTAAGTTTGCGTAAGATCATGCAACCTAACCATAAAGGGACTGTCAGTTTAGTTTAAGATGTTGACATTTTAATTCAAAATGCCTTCGATTTTAGCAGCATAAATTTTACGTTTCGCTACAAAGATAACGTTATGTGACATCACAATATAGAAATGGTGTTGTATTTTGTGAACGCAATGTAAGAGTATGAGTGGTAAAATCAATGATTACTTTATAATGGTAGATACATTCTACACATCTTAACGAAAAATCACATTAAATAACATCAACTGCCTATAAAATATATGTAGATTAACAGAAATATCAGATATTTTAAAAGAGCTTGTCGAATAATTTCGAGAAAATGTTTTTGGATCTTAGGTGAATTTGTTTTATTTTTTCTATCCAAGGTTTGCTGCGAATGCTATAGAGCAATCCAGCTTATAAAATTGACTATATTTTTAGCAAAAAGGCTTCGCTGGGTGCGAAGTACTAGGTGGGGATACTATAATCTATAACAGCGCTCATAGTGGCCAAAAGTAGAAGTAATGTAGGCTCTGTCATATTCTGTCATATGCATTTAATGTCAATGCAATCTGTTTACACCCAATTTTAATAAGCACATTATTCCATAAAAAAATGGGACACAGCAGTTGTTGCGTTGTAAACTGCAAGAATACTGGCAGAAATAGTAAATGCCAGTTTTACCGATTCCCAAGAGCTATTAGAAACGTTTTGTAAGGTGTCAAAGAAATAGATGTTTGTCTTATGATGCGAGCTTGAATTATTGAACTCTGTGCTTGTTTTGTTCTTAATTCCTCTACATCCCGGACATGTCCAGCAGATACCAACAATTTTCCTTTAGAGACGGTTTGTGGTTGAAATTTTATATTGTGAGTGATGCTCACAAACCCGGTCTTCAGAATAAGACTCATTTCGATCTGATAACAATATTTAAACTATTACTAGCGATACAGAAACAATTAATATACGTTTAGTAATATTAAATAAAACCAAAAGTAGCTTTATTTTCTTATTTTACAGTAAAACTACAACTAAAAATAAAGTAAACAAACCATGGCATAACCTAAGAAAAACGCACCTTATGAATAAATTTTACTTACCTCCTTTAATTTGAATTACCAAACATGATATCACAACCCTTTGTCCACCCAAATCACGGCATCACAGTAATTTTGTAATATAAATTAATAGATAACTTTTGATTTTAATATTTTGTCACAATATCGCGTTTAAATATCAAACGCGTCAGAGCCAACAAAGTTGCGGACGCTAGGTGGCGCTGAAGTCGTGCCCAGAGCCAATAACATCATCATCTAGCATGACTACCTACATGACCTAAAACGACCATTTTGTTAAGAAAAATTTAATAAAAAAAATATTATAAAAAATATAATAATTTATTAGATGTGTATAGCTAAACTCAATAATTTCTTAACTTTCCTAAGTAATTTGAACATATGATACGAGTAAAGTGAAGTCAAATAGCTTTATAAGGAGCTACATAGTACATAGTAGGTTTGCATGTTCATACTTTACATCCATCGTGGGCGAGAAAGTCGTATTTACCTTTCGATTTATTTCTCATCTATTCTAAATGTCTGCAAAGCAACAAACATAAATAATATCCGTCCCACTTTCTATATTAAATACGTTAACCACTGAAGCCGTCAATACTCACTACTCAAGTCTTGACTTTTAGCAAATTTTACTGCGATATGACTATGTGCACTAAGATGTGACAAGTCTTCATTTTGTACATACAGGCAAATTTGTCTTTATATATTATGTATATATTCGTATATAAATATAAGGCTCGAAATATCACAAAACATTACAAAAAACATTACAAAATATCGAACACCACTTGACGTATAAAGATGAAACTTGGCAGGAAGGTAGTTTATAATTAGTATACGACCGCTTTCGTCCGCAAATATTGTGACAGGGTCGGATTAAGGAGGGCTTTTTCAAGTTTGTATGAAAGTTCTTCATTTTTTGTGTTACAAACTTTAAATTAGGAAGTGACCATCTAGGTATATGTAGGTATATGTACTATCATAGCTTATTATCAACTATTAGTTAATTTAAAATTACGATAAAAAACACATTATCGCAGTTATATTTCAATAGAGTTAAATAATAATTCTTGATATTTTTAACGTTTATTAAACACCCGAGTATACAATACAATAGCTTGACATAAGGGAGAGAATACAGGTTATTTGTTACAGCGCCGCGCACGGCCGGAAATCAAATCAATCTGTTTACGAAGACTTAGTAATTAGTTTACACACCTTAAATTTACTTATTTTATAGTTTTCCCATATAAGTAGCTAAAGCATTCAAAATCTCGTTTCACAAAAACTTTAAGCCTAACAAATTTATAAACTTAAAACACTAAAATTTCATTATTTTTCTAGTTATAATCAAGATCAATTGATCTATAGATCTTTGCCAATATTGCATAAAATGGTTAATTCTAATAAATCATCAGCTTTCACGAAGTGGGTAAATAATGTTCTCGATGATATATGTAAAGCAATTGAGAGCACAATTGCTTGTAATCGGCTCCTGTATGATAACAGATACACATCACGATACTACACTTTCAATACATTCTATTGAAAATACAATACGATATCAATGTTAGGCATTTTACAACTTAAACAACAGTTTCTAGCCTTCTGTTAATTATTATTAATACTTTCTTAGGTTTACGCGAATATTTGACATTATAAATGATTTTTAGTTCCCGACGTTTCGAATGCTTTACGGCTAAATCAAATTACAGTCAAATCAGCGACAAAATCCGTAAAGGTATTTTCATTTATAATTATTATTAACTTTATGTATATGTTATTGTTAGTTTTAATTTCTTTTAGTGTTGAGGAAATATGTTGTTGGGACATTAACATACAGCGCCGTCTAATTTCGTGGTAAGCACTAAGCTACGAAGCTTGTGTTACGGATACCAGATAGTTGATATACTACTTAAATATAACTTTAAATACATACATGTCATAAAATATATAAACACCATATACTGGAGTACAAACACCCATATTTAACAAATGAATGCCCTCAGCGGGCCTCGAACCCGCGACCGTTGTCGCAGTAAGTAAGGTAACTACGAACTGAGCCAAACGTGTCGTCGTTGGAAATAAAATATAAATTAAAAATTATTCTTTATTGCACAAACTTATATTAGTATTAAACAAAATTATAATAGTATTAAAATGAAGAGAAATTAAATTTTGGATTTTTCGGCGACACATTAGGCAGTTATGATCTTCGATTTAATTACTACTCATTTTACGAAGTTACATCGTAATGAAACCTGAATAATTGAGAAAACCTAGCAGGTTTTCGGTCTTATGATATTTTGATTTTGGATTTTGATTTCAAAATCGTTTTAAAGTAATGATTTAACTAATACAAGTAGCGGTTGCTATTTTATACATTTAATTGAAACCGTCCTCGGGAAGGGCTGAAAAAAATTGGAAAAATCGATAATTCGAAATGAATACTCGAAATAATATAATGGATATAAATATCTAGTAACAAAAAAAATATTATTAGTATACCTCTTTTTTCAAGTTGATCAATAAAAAGCAAAACCCATAAAGTACTTTAATAATAATAGACTTAAAATTGATTTGAATTATATTAATCACTCTTAAACATAGGTTGTTGTTTATAATATTTGGTTTTCTTATATGATTTAAGCCTCGACGTCTAAACTTCGATCTCTCATAAATCTTATATTTATTCATGCTGATAATTAAAATAATTTGTTTCTTCATCTAAATTATAATTTAGGCTACTGAATAATTTTATAATATTTATAATAAAAAATTAACATGTGTTCTTCAAAATATCTCCACGAAGTTACTCGTATTTTGTTTTTGGTATATTATTATATTTCGTTAATATTCAATAAGTCTTACGACTACGAACGATAAGTCGTTTCTTAATAATACTTTAATAATAGTGTTTTATAACAAACTAGTAATTCACCCTTGCTCCATTCGGTTTCGGCCCTAGTTTTAAGAGTTAATATAGATCATACCAAATTTCATCAAAATTTGTCTAGTGGTTTTCTCACTATGCCGTTACAGACAAAAGATAAAAATTCTAAATACTGTAAATTTGTCCTCTAATAATGCTTGTTTCAATAAGAATTTCTGCGCCTGGCCTAAAACTAACCATCGAAAGCTAACTTATCTAAAGGCATTAAATACCCTATTGTATTTCAGTAATCATACGTTTTCAGTTGAAAATAATACAACCTAGAAACGCTATTATCACACGATGTAACGAAGGCAAATGATTCATCTTGTTTATAAACCATGTGTTTTAATTATTTTCATCTTAATATGTTAATTAAAAATTAATTGATTGGTTTGGAAATGATCAATAAAATTAATCATATCATGAATATATTCTAAAAATTATAGCACAATGATATGTATTGGTTTAATGAGCTAAGATAGGACAATTTTCTTCGATTATATCATAATATGCAAAAATAATGTTTAAATTGAGTCTCTTAAAAAATCTATAAGTAAGGGTATAATTAAAAACAAATATCTACCATCGGAATCGCACATTTTCTGGGATTTATTCATTTTGCATTTCATTCAGATCGGTTCAAGCATTCCGACTTAATTGTGTAACAAACATCCATCCAAACTTTCGCCTTTATACAGTACCAATATAAGTTTTGTATATGATTACATTTAGGTTTACCTAATTAAAGTTCCCACATTAAATTGCATTACTAAATTTGCTTTTTATTTGTCCACAGGTAAAAATCTACATTATACATCGAAGTATATGAACCGAAGAAACAAGTTACTTCCGTTGTGGTAGAATTATATAAATTTTAATTAGTAACTAACGATGACATAAAATTTAATTAGCAGTTTTATATTAAAACGAAAGCAAAATGAACTGCGTGTGGTTTAAGGTTCAGTAGCAAAAGTTTCTAGATATCAAAAAATACTAATATTTAAAGAAATACTATACATATATTTATGTAATAAAATATAAAAGAAAAGATTGTCTTGTGTCCTGACTTTATATCTTTCCACTCCTCTGACTATTTTTATGAAAAAAAGGTTTCATAAATCACGTGAAGGAGGGACTACATTAGGATAAAAATCAACAAGTAACTTGCTATTAAGAAATTGTGCTTGAGATACTGCTTCCTGGACAATTTCGGCTATGGCTAATCTAACTTACTGCTGCACTCAGAGTCAACTTAATGAACTATTAAGTCGTTCTTTAGTATTGCGATTTTCGACTTAATGGTTCATTAAGTTACTTTGAGTGCAGCGGTTAGACTCTAGTCAATGCTGTAAGAGATATTATAGTGCACATGTATGTAAGCTGTAATTGAAGGTACCCTGTATTATTTTTACTATAAAAGCTTTGATAATGTTAAAAAAGGAGAATCAAGAAAAATATGCAGCTGATCAACCGAAGCAATATCAATTTCTTTCTTCCTCCGGGTTGTTACTAATATCTTGACAGGCAATCCCAATAACTATACTTGAACCGACCCAGCACTAACCTAGGACATTCCGATCTGATCCCTTACTTATAATTCACTAGACGAGGCAGTAAAAATATCCAGTAAAGAAATTATAGCCAAAGCGATCCGATGATTACTAGTTCGGAATTAACAGATAATATTATACTGTCATTCACAAGCTATAAAGTAATTGTATTAAAAAAATAAGGTTTTTCATACACTTTACAGTAAAAACATGACAATTTAACAAGAAGCACAGTGGTTTGTATCTATTACTTTCTTGTTTATCCTTCACGTATAAGGCAACACGTCATTCTAGCTTTGTATAGACTTCCGCTAGAAAACACTGGCTTAATGAGACCGAGATAAAACACTTAACACTGCACAGATGATGTATTACACTCCGGCTATTTCTTACTTTCGCAATTATAAGTCAGTTGTCACAATTATTTCTTAAGTAAATATCAAATGTAGTTATATAATAAATAAATAAATAAATTAGTGTCAAAAACGTGATTTAGTTTAGTTAGAGGTTACTTAAAACGTACATCGGTAAAAAATGCAGAATATAATATATTAATCCAAATATAAGATACCACGATGTTGAATTTTATATATTTATTTAGCCATTCTCTTCGCTTTACTCGGGTAAGTCTTAATTACCCCTATTTTTATCAAATTACGGAGATTAGACAGGCAAACAGACGGACAAAAAATTTAAAATTATGTTTTCTATATATTGTATATAATTTTATTTGCATTTAGCTAAAATGCTTTTATTTTAAAATTAGAAAAATACACTTTTTTATTATTTATCTTTAAAGATGACGAATTTTACAACATGCCAGCAACATCAATACATAAAAAAACTGGAAAGAGCAAAAATTCTGAATTGACACGTGCCAAAGTTCAACAGTCACGTGACTTCCCGCTTTATCCATAATTCCTGTTTTTTAAAGCGAACTTCCTGTAACACCAAATGTAATCTAATCGTTGATAATTAACTTGTTATGTTAAAGGCTTATTCAAATTGCTTATTTCATTGTATATGTGGGTTTCTGTAAATGGTTATTTGCAATCATAATACTGTCTTTTAATTTCCAATTAAATCTATTATGGACGTAAAGAATGTGTAAGGAAAATCGATTAAGACGAGTTAGGATTGCGAATTTGATTAGAAATATTATGTACTAATCGTTAATTATAAGGTACGTTTGAGATAAACCCGACCGAGGCAAGGATGAGTAACTAGTTTAAAATATACGTAAACGTGTACAAATTATGAAGGTAACTGCTAAGAAAGGATTTATGAAAATTTAAACCTATAAGAGTAAAAAATGAAGCAATGTATACACCTTCTTAAACAATATTTTCGGGTATCAAATTAAAGAAAGAAGATCAGTAAAGTAACGGTCTTATTATTATAATGACAAAACCCTGAATCAGGGCATAATTCGTTTAATATTATCAAAACATTCATGGCAACATACGCTTAAGCGCCTGACATCTATACAAAGTAACGGTTCAATTCAAGGTACATTGTCAACTAACGCGTTACAAGTGAAGTTCTCGGTCTGATTGCTCCAATTATCGTAAATTATGACAGCTCTACGCATCGTACATCGCTGATGATAAAGGTTTATAAGAAATTATATTTTGAAGCCAATTTAGTAAGAAAATTGAATTGAATTGAAGAAATTATTATTATTAAACTAGTTTCACTCACAAGCAAGCTTTTTTGCTTGAATTGGACATCGAAAAAAGCTGTGTAAGATGTAAGATTAGAAACAGTGTAGCTTTCTGTTAGTAAATGAAATTCAAAACTCAATTAAGAAGGCTCGGAGGTTCGGTCCAAATTCAAAATACCTACCTACCAAAATAAATAAATAGGTTAGGTTTAACTAATAAAGCTTATTAAAACTTGAAATAGGTTAATCTTCTTTTCTCAAAGTAGGCTAAAAATCGATTAAGGAAATCTCGCCTCACATTCGATTAAAGATATCGTTCATTCGTAGAGATTATCGCCCACTGGTTCATTTTATAACATCGTGCTTGTTGTGACAGCTCGACGCACGTCAACCTGACTGATGACGTGTTGACAAGACGCCAATAATTTAACGACTTGAAGTTGGAATAAAGGTGGAGTGGGCACTAAAGAAAGGATATATTTCTGCTTGAAATATTCTTTTTTAAGTGGAACTTGCATATTGTAAGGTTTTATTAATTGATTTATTTTTTTTCTTTAAAAATAAACAAGATACTTACCTACATAATAATTATTTTTTTTTACTGAGGGATCTCTTATCTTCTGTTCATATGGAATCCAAGTTACAATATTGGCGTTCTAATAAGATCAAATTAAATATAAAGTATCTATAAATATATTATAGTATAAGCACAGAATAAAATTATTTCTCATAACGTTGTCATTTTTCGACACTTTAAGTATAGTGACCATTCCATCTTTATTTTATAATGATTACCAAAGTTTTATAATATTATGTAGAATATTGCTTTCTAGTTTTGTATTATTTACACCAAACAGGATCACAGGAGAGATCGAATCTAAAAAATGAAAAATAGTTTCATTTAAAATGTCTAGGACTCTCGTAAACTCATACGTATTGCTATAAAAAGAAGCATAATATATAAATCTCAAAACTCTACAAAAATATATAATACACATTGACATTAACAGTAAGGATAAGAGTAATTCTCATGGACCCAAAGTAACCAGAAACAAGTAGGAAGATAAAGAAAGTCGAGCGCGTGCGACACCATAGATTGTATCACTCCATGTCTCATCACGAATATTTCGTAACAATTCGTGCGAATGTTCGTATTGTCGTCACGATCGCGTCGCTGATACCATCTTAGAATACGACTTAACGGAGCAAAACTATTGTTCGAATGCGATAGTAACACTGAAAAGGAACGAAGACGTTAGACGCTAGCGATCGCGTATTTACAAAATATCAACACTTGACTTAGATGTTTATATTAGATAGTCTCGTCTGCGGTTCAACTCCAAAAAATGCCTATATGTTAATCGAGAACTTAAGATGTTTCTATTACTGTTACTTCTCATTAAATTGACTAATTACAAGATGATGAAGTAAGAAGTCCAATCATTTTCTTAAAAACTCGTACTAACATTAATGTATTAGTGGGACGTTAAAAGGGCGAAATCCATCGATCCAGAACTTTGACTAGCGGCTTCGAAATCGGTTAAGATTAAGATTTAAAAAAAACAATCTTCTTCTTCTTCCTGTCCTTATCCCACGCTATGTGGGGTCGGCACAACATGTCTTCCACTCTCCTCTGTCATTCTTTGACACTCTTATACATGTTATAATTGGTTTGGTAAAAAATTTACAACCGGCCGCCTGCCTGACGTTAACCCTCTTTGGGAATGCTATTTTAGGTGGAATTATTATATATCAGCCACCAAAAAAAAACAATAAATATATAACATTTTATTATTTTTATTTATATATAAGCCACTTTAATAAAGGGTCTAGCCGGATAAGCACAACGAATCTGCCCCCAAATGGGAACCTTTATCGAACCTTATGTTTTAATATCTACTTGATTTATAAATACGATTGATGTACATATCGCGACCAGATTCCGTTTTGAACCTGGAATATGGGAAAAAATAACCTTTCGCATGACTATTTTTCAAAGTAATATATCTCAAAAACTGATTACGTTAGAGAAGTGAGACTAATGCGAGGCTTTAGGTTACATTGCATACTATATCATATATTTTTTATGAATTTTTAGAACCATTTTTTTCTAAAAAAAAATGAAAAAATAAACAAAAAATATTTTTTATTTTTGTGTTTTCTGAGACTTACAATCACAGAAATAATATATGTTGTGCTCCTTTATGTGCACTATTACTCATAAAAATTACGTACGAAAAAATTTGGTGTAACACTTCGAAAAAAAATTAAATGTGATGTGCCCTATACTACACCGTTGTAGTATAAGGCCCACAACAATGCACAAGGCACCAACTTATTTTAGAACATAGGTAATCATTTTTGAAAGATAGAATAATTGTTCAGAAAGAGAAGAAAAGACAACCAGTATACATTTTTAGTATTAACACCACTTTTATTCCTTTACGTGTATAATCAAAACATAAGAAACAAAAAATATAAACAATCGTCATTGGTGTAATTAATTTCAACTCGAACACTTTTAGTAGCAAATAATTTGGGTAAACCTCACCAGAACGCACAATTTAGGACAAAGTTCGTCCTTATGACAAATAATAAATAATAATAGCTGCTGTATGATAACAGCGTCCTACTAAGCTGTTGTCGTTGGGGCAATAACAGCAATAACGGAGAATATTGTTGTAATCACATCCCTTGATTTTACTTAACATTGAAATGGAATTTCAATATAATCACCATTCATATGTACTCGTAAAATCACTATCACTAAGTACAACTATGCAAAGTCTATCGTATTTACATTCACTATATCTCCGATAGTAATAATTACAACAATATTATCTGTTATTGCTGTTATTGCCCCAATGACAACTGCTGCTGTTCTCATATAGCAGCTATTATTATTTATTACTAGCAATTCCCGCGGCTCCACCCGCGTTCTAATAATTATTAAACTTGGTCTTAAAATTAAGAAGGGTTCCGTTTTTTTCCTTTTTAGGTACAGAACCCTAAAAACTAAAAAGATATGGAGAAGGCCACCATTATCACCTAGGGGATTAAAAAATAGTCTAAGACTTATCCTGAGACCTACCAAATATACACAGACAATTTCATTAAAATCGTCCAAGCTGTTTAGGAGGAGTTCGATAACAAACACTGTGACACTATAAGATATTTATATATTAGAAGAAGATTTGTCATAAGGACGAACTTTGTCCTAAATTGTGCGTTCTGGTGAGGTTTACCCAAATTATTTGCAACTAAAAGTGTTCGAGTTGAAATTAATTACACCAATGACGATTGTTTATATTTTTTGTTTCTTATATTTTGATTATACACGTAAAGGAATAAAAGTGGTGTTAATACTAAAAATGTATACTGGTTGTCTTTTCTTCTCTTTCTGAACAATTATTCTATCTTTTAAAAATGATTACCTATGTTCTAAAATAAGTTGGTGCCTTGTGCATTGTTGTGGGCCTTATACTACAACGGTGTAGTATAGGGCGTACATCACATTTAATTTTTTTTCGAAGTGTTACACCAAATTTTTTCGTACGTAATTTTTATGAGTAATAGTGCACATAAAGGAGCACAACATATATTATTTCTGTGATTGTAAGTCTCAGAAAACACAAAAATAAAAAATATTTTTTGTTTATTTTTTCATTTTTTTTAGAAAAAAATGGTTCTAAAAATTCATAAAAAATATATGATATAGTATGCAATGTAACCTAAAGCCTCGCATTAGTCTCACTTCTCTAACGTAATCTGTTTTTGAGATATATTACTTTGAAAAATAGTCATGCGAAAGGTTATTTTTTCCCATATCTCAGGTTCAAAAAGGGAATCTGGTCGCGATATGTACATCAATCGTATTTATAAATCAAGTAGATATTAAAACATAAGGTTTGATAAAGGTTCCCATTTGGGGGCAGATTCGTTATGCTTATCCGGCTAGACCCTTTATAAATAGATTACCTTACATTTATTATGGCACCGCATTTAATTATATTACAGTACTCTACACGGAAGCACTAGCTCAGTAAAAGCTAAGCTTTGCAAGATTAAGTAGCACCCACCTACATTTCTGCATTAGTAAATACGCACACATTTACAAAGTGATATTATATCATATTTAGCCCTTTTCTAACCGGCTGCTGCTCTGCTGGGCTTCACTAAAAGGGCTTTCAAAAAATTTTCATTCCCTTGTTCAAGATCAGTTTGTCAAAAATGTTTATTTTCGTTTAAAATACATTAAAATATTTCAAATACGCATCAAAAATCGATCAGTGAGGTTTTTTTATAAGATATCCATGAATTCATCGGAAAATTTATCAAAAGATTCCCTTAGAAAATCAGGTTCAATCTATAGTAGGTAAAATCATATTACAAGTAACGTTATTTGAAGCAATCTTCGTGCGCTCTTATTGCACTTCAATTGCGTGTCAGAGTGTGCGACTATTCACATCCCTATTTATTATCTAGATACGGACATGCTTTATACTTTAGCCCTAGGCTTATTTGGATGTAAGCGCAGATTGTATGAATCAAGATCGTAGTAAAGGTGTGGAATATAGAAGCCGATACCCTAGTATTAAGTATGAAACAAAAGGCGTATAAAACTTTATTAGCAATTAGTTTTGCTGATGGTAAATCAATGGGAAGTTTATAAAAAACTTATTTTATAGTAAATTTTATGGATTTTTTTTTAAAAATGATGGGAGTTATTTTGATTAAGTTTGCCCTGGAGTGCTCTTAGTTATTTATGTTATTTACTTTTACCTATGTAAAATATTTCATTTGTAAAAGACTATTAACTTTTGCCTATTTACCTCTTATATTATTGAGGCTTAAGCTATATCAATTCTACGATTTTTAATGAACAGAAAACGACATATTAAGATTCTACGACATAATGATTTTTTTAATGCTTCTCTCTAAAATAAGTTCGTCTTTACGTTAACAAACATAGTATACGAAACTTTCTACAGTAAATATTTAGGATTTATAAGCAATTTAAGGGTATTTTCACACGCATTTTCTGTTTATTCCATCGCCAGATGTGCTATAAAACGTGGTCACGATCACCACGATTGCTCTACAAGCTGAATTACGATAAATGCGTCAAGTGTGAAATACACTGATGTAGGGTTGCCATGTACTTCCATTGTAATTTGTCTGCTTGAAAATAATTGTAAACAAAATCTTTCATTATACGCCTTTTTTTACACACCTTTCGTTTCTACTCTCTTCTCCGTAAGATTGGCGAAGTATACTGTGCTCTATTCTTTCTTCATTGTCTTTAATTCTTTCTTTATTCTCATAGGGCCGAAAAAGTACATCTAAGTCGTAGATTTGTTGAATCTCTTTGTAAAGTTTAGGCGTAGCATTGTTAGTACACCACACTAATTAAATTATTTATAACACCTCATATAATATTGTAGTCATAATAAAAAACAATTACATTCATTATTAAAAACTATTGTTACTAACTTCACATTATGTAACTTATTTGTTTATAAAAATACTGTATGTTTATCTCGTTTTAACGTTTAATACATTCTTAACCATTCAACCAAATTAATACGATGAAAGTAATTTTTAAGTATTTATAATATGAATTTTTGAGATAGTACCCTCGATTTACGATTAAATGTCTCTTGAATTATACGAATAATCTTGTGTGGGATACTTTGTGTCACCTTATACTCGGTCGAAGTCAAGACAGTTCATAAGTTTTTTTTTATAAATTTGAAGGTCGGTCCTCATTAATTTCCTTAAAAACCTGTCAACTTGTTTTGCAAGAATCCAGAGCAATTCACTTTAAATAAAATGAAATATAGCACGAGCTTTAACATAAAATGTTCAAATAAAATTCGCCTAAAAGGGCATTTTTTTATATATTTTGTACATTACGTACAGTACTTATAACTATAAACACCCATGACTAGAGAACAAACATTCCATATACGAGTATCACCAGTCCATCACACAAATGTATACCCCCAGCAGGACTCGAACCCACGACCGACCGCTGGCACAAAAAGTAACACTACGAACTAAGCCAAACGTGTCGTCAAAAGAGAATATTTTCTTAGATTTTTGCAATAATACCAGCCCTATTATACTCGTAGTAACCAGTATTCACCCATATTTATGTTGTATTCTGCTCATAAACTGCTTGCATCTGATTGGAAAGGATAATTGGTAGTGGAATTACAGGTGTGTATAATATACAAGCTCTGTCCTCAGCCCGCACACGATTTTGTCATCTTTACTATTTAAAGTATGATAATTACCTATTTATCTATTAAAAAATATATATTAATTAAGGTAATAATTATTATTATAAGCAAAAACATAGTTAATTTTTTTTTATGGGACAAAGGGGGCAAACGGGCAGGAGGCTCACCTGATGGTAAGTGATCACCTCCGCCCATGGACATCTGCAACACCACAGGGCTTGCAGATGCGTTGCCGGCCTTTCAGGAAAGGGAGGGAGGGAGGAGGGAGAAGGACGGGAGTAGTGATGGGAAGTGGGCCTCCCGGACTCTCACTCACCGGACGAAACGCGACAGCATAGCTGCCACTTCACGCCGGTCTTCTGTGAGAGACTGGTACTATACGGTGCGTGCCGGCCCATTCGGCTGCTACCCGAAGGTAACAAGCATGGCACTACCACTAATAATTTTAGAAGTATGCACTGTTATGAATTTTAACTAAGAATTGACGCATCCGTGTAAATAAATTCAAAAGACACTTTAAGACGCACTCGAGTTAAGCAACGATTTTTGAAAATGAAATTTAATCTCAAAAGATAAGTGCAAATTTAATTGACATGCAGATAAAACCACGCGATAAGACTAGTTTCATACATATGACCATATTTGTATATATAAAATAATACACGACTTTCCCCAAGAACAAGTAAATTGATAACATTAAAATTGTTCACCGTTACGCGATATGGCTGATGTCACTTCTTACCTTGTGCTATATTTCAGAACGTTATCACAACTTGTCGTATCAAACTCTGTGACTGTTAAAGCGGCTTAAGCATCGACACTCGACAGTAGCCAAAAATTTTATCGCACGCATTTGTTTTTAAGATTAAATTGACTTATTATATTATGTAATATACTACGTCATGAAAGTTAGTGTAGTTGCAAGTATTAAATTTTCTTTTATGTCATTCCGGATGGTCAGCTATCATTATGCTAAATTTAATCAATATCTGTTCTGTCATTTTCTCGTGATTAGTTCCCAAACAGATAATTGTAAGCAAATTTAAAAATCTATAGATTCAGCCTTTGTAATAATGATTATTTCAATAATATTTAAAAAATAACATTAACTTAATGTACAGATTCAACTCTGTTACAATTTCTTATAACAGATTTTTTTTGGGTTTTCATTAAAAGTTATTGTAGGTAGAACGACTTCATAAAGGAGAAGTATAATAATTTGTACATATACATATGTATGTTTGTGATGTACTTGATAAGATATCGTCACTTGTGAAAAGTTTCTTGTAATTCTTATATACATATATGTATTCTTCAAGAATAAATCCATGAATTTAAATAATTAGACGACACGCTTGGCCCAGTTGGTAGTAACCCAACTTTCTGCGCCAGCGGTCGCGGGTTCGAGTCCCAGGGGTGAACTGGGGGCATACATTTGTTGAGCACGAACGTTTGTACTCCAGTCATAGGTGTTTATATTTTTGGTATGTATTTAAAAAAATATATATGTGTAGTATATCAACTATCTGGTATCTGTAATACAAGCTTCGTAGCTTACCACGGAACTGAATGGCGCTGTTGTAATAACGTCCCAACGTATTATTTATTTATATTTAATTGTAAAATTTACCTTTAAGGGTGAAATAATATATTTGAAGTGTTCTTAAAATTTAGACAGTCTATAAAACACACCGTAAATAAATAAATTTTAATCAATTTCTATGTAAATCCCAAAATGCCGCTACCAGTCATTCTCATGAAAAGGCAAGCCCAAGGAATATTAGTCACCGGATATCAAAGATCTATCAAAAACAAAAGATCAAACACGGTTTACGGCGTTTAGTATTTCTACAAATACCAGGTAATGTTAAAGGTCATTTAGCGCAATTGACATTGACTGTATGACCCAGATACGTGTCGAGTTATAAGAGTTATGATTAAAAGATAACGACTATAACATTACAGTAGCGTTATAAATGTTTTTTTTTCTGTGTGAAGTAAATATTATTTTAAAGTAAATATTATATTTTTTTATAATTTAGACACTAAAATTATTTATACTTATATAGAGAAGAGACATGTGCAATCCTGTGACATGACGTGAAAGACGTGTGAAACGACATTCCTCCAGCGCACAAGACTATAACCGGA
This sequence comes from Boloria euphrosyne, assembly GCA_951802675.2. NCBI lineage: Eukaryota > Metazoa > Arthropoda > Insecta > Lepidoptera > Nymphalidae > Boloria > Boloria euphrosyne. The sequence goes on along the minus strand of OX637879.1, from coordinate 2,277,823 downwards.
TATCCGATCAATTTTGAAATATTACATTAAAGAAAGTCCCACGCCCAGCCGTGGGACATTAAAATGGCTGCCTATTAATAATAGAAAATAATGTTTAAAGAAATATCAAGATCAACCGTTCTGATATTTTTCTTTTGCCCTAGGTACCGGATAGGCGAAACGTCGTATTGTGAGTCTATTATCCGTCATAACTAATAAACTCTAACTAGATGGGTGTGTGGGTGCCTATATAAAAAGGCTCAACCTAACTTAATGACTGCTATAACAGCTGTAATTAATATTGCATACCATAGCTTTTTAAATATAGGTACCATTTTTAGTTAGCTTTCGTCTTGTCGTTCCTCATTAATAATGTAAATCTATTATTGAAATATCTTTTGAATCATACAATTTAATAATTATTAATAAAAACACATAAAAACATCGATAAAAAGAATAGCGCTATAAAAGTTTTTTTTATTGCTTAATTTCCATCGAATCGAATATTATAATATAAAGGATTTTGCAGTCATTTTTAGAATGATGTGATCGCCTCCAGGCTATTTCGATTTTAGTTATTGTAATTTCGAACTTTACTCGCTGAGTGACTTTTGCAAGTCCTTATCATGGCTAAAGTAAAGCACTTCTATATTCAGTAAAAAAATGTAGATTGAATTTCTTAAACTGTAAAGAACACAAATTTTGTTTCTTTATACTACTATTAGATTTGCAGAAGAAAGAGCAACTTAATTACCTATATATGAATATTTTTTATGAAAATCGTTTATGATATCAGACATTGCCAAATAACGCATTGTATGTCCATACAATAAAAATTACACCTAAGAATAAATTTTCAATTGAAACTATGTATCAATAAAATCTATATAAGATTTGATTCATAAATTTTTTAGAACATTACATAAATTTTATTGAATAATTAATTTAATAAAAATCAAGTAATAATCAATTATTTTCATTAAATTTAAACTACCCACTACTAATAGGATAACTAAGAAAAGCTCAGAAACTGTTTAAGCTCTTACTATAAGTAATATTAGGTACAGCGTCAGTAACAAAACAAACCTAAATTAAACCTGAAGCAACAACACAAAATGACAGGAGTTAAAAAATATTCGTGTAGGAAGTGACTAACAGGCAACACTATTACGAAGTTTAATTACTGCTGTTAATTTAAGCAAATATTAATTAATGAATGAGTCAATACGCGCTATGAGATCCTAAATTACAGTTGACTGGGTAGAATGATATAACTTTTCATTTATTATACTATAAAATATCCTATTCCAGCAAACGCCCACGTTTCGCTTGGGTGCTAACTACACTGAACGTGTGCGGACTTTTAACTAAACACTGATTTTATTTAATTCATCTCGTATCGAGATCGAGATGAAAATATTTCTATGGCACTCTTTCACCCACTGTATACATGTATTCTGATCTATTCAAAGTCCCACTGCTGGGCACAGGCCTCCCTTCTACACGAGGCGGATCAGGCCATAGTCCACCGCGCTGGCCTATTCCAGGTTGGTGGACTACACAATACATGTCTAGAGAACTTGCTAGGTTCTCTTTGACATGCATACACGTAATAAAATTCTAACTTAAACGAAAACCTTATTATTATGTATACAGAGACCAAATCTATAGTTTTTAGATTTTTGTCTGTCTGTCTGTGACCGCATTACGAGAAAACCACTGGTCTGATTTTAATGAAATTTTGTATAGTGATAACTAATTATTTGGGTCAACAAAGGTTACTTTTTACTGTGAGAAAATACCAAATATAGAAATCTATACTGATTTTTAAAGTGTACCTGGTTTTTTATATATTTAGTCAGAACAAAACGTTAGCGAAAACTGGTTCATACGTGCGACACCTCTTCGATAATAAACACATTACCCTCCCTTGAAGCGCACAGTCGGGTAAAAACAGACAGTGGAATGAAAAAAGTCGATGTCAATAAATAACTTAAATAATTTAAAACATATAATTTTTAAGTTATATTTTTAATAAATTTAATTATATTCAATGATCAATTCGCATTTTATGGAGCATTTAATTGCTATGTTTATTTCATCAAGACTTGATTTATTATACACTAAGTTCACATCAACTGTACGTTGGAACTTGGAAGTTGATAAATGAAGCCACTTGTACATAATCATAAATTCCCAATGTTTTACGCGTCGTTATAGATTATATAATAAATATAAGCCTTGGGTTAAATTGTTGGGATTGAATTTAATGACATATTGTACTTGCCTACTAAATTGAAGGTCGGTCTGATCCTCTAGATGTATTGAATTGCTTCAAATTTTTCATAGTTTCGTATTGCCCAAACAAAAACTATATCATTAACAAATTGTAATTAGCCCTTTTTAATGTCCCACTGCTGAGCACGGGCCTCAATGCAATAGGAGGGAAGAGGGATCAGGTCATAGTTCCCGCTGGTCAAGTACGGGTTAGCGGACTTCACATGTCTTTAGAAAACTTGCTAGGTTCTCTCAAACATGCAGGTTTCCTTCACCGTAAGTCAAATCGAAATCGTGTTAGAAATAATTCGCACATAAAAACATCAGAGATGATTTGAACCCGCATCACTCGGTTATCCAAGCGAGTGCGTCGCCACTGGGCTACCACTGTCTTATTAATGAATTATTACGTTATATTTACGTTATAGTTACGTTTATTCTGTAAATTAAAATAAATTTATTTTACTTTAAGCTTTATATTCTCCTGCTCACATAACGATAAAAACCATGTGTATGCAAAATAATGACAAAATACGAAAACAATGAATCAATCGGCACATCAAAGTTGCACTTCACTGATCTTATTACCTTGAATTTCGTGTGAGTCAGCGTCTACAAACCCAGACAGATGTATTTACGTGCTATTTAATTCCTGTGGGCTATATTTTTGCTCTCTTTCTAATGTGTGATAGAAGAAAAAGACGGATAGTCTTCCTGACTAGACGTGCTTAGAATGCTAGACTAGACGTGCTTAGAATGCTTGCGGGATATTTTTGTACATTATAACAATGTATGTTTTTGTATTATAATTTAACAGGGTTAAGCGAATATAATTTTATAAACAAAAACGGTACCTACTTGTATTTATTATGTAACTAGCGGCGGTACTTCAAATCACTTTTTTCGTCTTATTGAAAAAAAATAATATTTTTTAGCTAATTTTTAACATGCTATTCAAGACTATAATTGACCTCGGTGCCAATTTTTATCCAGATCCTTTCAGCCATTCTGGCGAAATTGAGAAACAAACATTCAAGTTTCGCATTTATGAAGTAGTACGATAGTTAGGTAGAATAAAAGAAACATTTAAAGGAATTTGACTTTTTATAATAATATTTAAAAAAATACAAACATTTTTGGGATCATATTCAATGGGAATAAAATAACATTTTTTTTGTATGAAAATCCGTAAATAAAAAATAGGTGTTAATTAAACTTTTTGGTACTGATTATAGTGGCATTATTATTTGATGGCCTCTTAAATTTCTTAAATTAAAAAAAATCTTCCATCATTATGTACTGTTACTAGTTAGTACTAATAGAAGCGGTAACTCGGTCGATTGAAGCTCAATTTGAACCATCAGAAAAGGCTATTACATTAATACGCAATAACAAAAAATGGAACCTACTTTTACAATACTCTGAGAAACTTTTCGATTTTAATGAAAGTTAATAATAGTAAAAAAGTACTTAATTTAAAACAGGAAATTATTAATTTTTAGTAACTTCTGCGAATATTTGACATATACTCGTACATCACTACATATTATAAAACAAAGTCCTCCGCCGCGTCTGTCTGTCTGTTCGCGATAAACTCAAAAACTACTGCACCGATTTTTATGCTGTTTTCACCAATGGATAAAGTGTTTCTTGGGGAAGGTTTTAGTGTATAACTAGCGGAACCAGCGGCTTCACTCGTGCAAAATCTAGGGACGAACCTAAGCAAAGCGAGGGTAAGCCGCGAGTTATTTATAAAGAAAATTATCTTTTAGAACTTCTTAAACTACTACTGCGACTACTATAGTTATTTTACTACTACTAGTCACAGTGGCCAATATTCAACAGTGGTCTGAAAAAGGCTGTTGATGATCCTGATAACTACTTAACATATTCATAATATCCCTATATTGTAAAACGACTGTATTTTTATGTAACAAAATCGCCATAATCACATATAAAGGCGAAATAAGATTTAGTGTTTCGTGGTTTTAAAGAAATATTTGTAATCCTATAATATTTTTATAAGATGTTTAAAATAAAGTCATTGCCTGATTCGTAACATTTATGAAACAAAACCAGATCTTTTACAAAACAATTATTACAGTTATTTAAGTTTGAAAGTATAAAAATTAACATAATTATTTTATAATAAAATACGTAGAGTCATATAAAATGTAATAAGCAATAATTACAAAATACAAGTATTAAGCTTTTGTATTTATTGAAGAAAATTAATTTTTAATTGTTCATCGCAATTTATTGAGAAAGGCATATTAAAAGTTTTTACAGTTATTATATAATTATTTTTCTCATACAATAATAACGTACTTTAGTACACACAATAAATGATTTGCTTAGAAATTTTGTGTGGTGTTAGTATTATGATTAGCTTAGTTTGTGTGTTAACTACTTGCCGTGACAGCAGTCGCGGGTTCGAGTTCCCGGAGGACATTCATTTGTGTGATAATATGCATTAGTTTAAAGCTATAGGTGTAGCTTATCAACTAGTATCCATTACACAGAACTCGTACCTAACTTGGTGCATCTTCTTCGGTTTACTTAGCGTTATCCATATGAATTTCTAAGAACCACCAGCTGACAAAACCAGTTATTTTTTCTCAATAAAAAAGGACTTTCCCGGAGTAAAACGTAGGATACGTAAAAGTTAACTCGAATAATATCTATTAAAACCTTTAGTTCAAATCGGTTACGATAACGCTAAGTTACTGTTTTATTATACTATGTACTATCTAAGTAATTATTATTTTTATATAATTCAACGATTTATTATATCAGATTGAAAAATTCGTTTAATAATATCAACAGAAAGGTCAGAAAAGGAAAGCGAGCCGCGGGCGTTTAAACAAAAACGCAATGCAAAATTTTGTTTACAAGGAATCAGTTACTTAAGAGAATGATAAATCAAACCGACCCCTATTAAACTTTGGACCCAGTAATTGGGGCTATAAAAACTTATTTCGCTTAAGTGGTATTGATTGGAACGCTAATGTTTAAAAAACGATTAACGACATATAAACAGCATGAAGATCGGCGCATGCGCATTCAATCTTCCTTCAGTCATTTGTCTCTAGTTAAATCTGTTGTACAGTTGCAACGAGAAATCTTGGAATACCATTTTTTATTCCAGTTTAATTACTACGTGCGAAGATGTATGAGTAACTGATCGTTTAATTTTATTTATCAAGCCCAGTATATTGCTGGTCTCTCAGACCGATAAATCAGATTTAATTAAATTCATCTTACAGCACGCAGATTCTAGAAATAAATTACAAATGTTTTTAGTTATAATTAACTTGCCCAACCTCAACTCACCTACATTTAATTCAACGTGTTCATTTGTACGTAATTCCTTGTACTACATTCTCAGTTTAAATGAATTGTGTAATTATACGCAAGGCAATGACAAGGATAATAGTTTAAATATATTTCTTTATAAATACAACTAATTTTTTGTATACCACAAAACAATGATCGCAATTCTAATAACTGTCATTTTGGTTTCAGATTTAGCGGCGCTACGGCAGCTTTTAGAGAACGAGACGGGTGGAACGAATTGTCCAAGTTGTAACATGCCCTTTGATAAAGGCAAAAAGAGAAAGTTAATAGACACATGCGGACATGAACGGTGCTACTCTTGCATGTTTAGGAACGAAGCGTGCCCTATCTGTGCCAGAAAAAGCCAAGGACGACGACAAGTCATGGAACGGTATACACCATCTCCTCAACGTCAAGACCAGGAGTGGCAGTCACCATCACGGCTACCCAAACCCCCAAAGCAGACCAGCCTCGCTCAAAGCTGTCCAACGCCCCCTCATACCAGAAGAAGATTCTTCCTAAGTCCCAAATCTCTAAGGAGTCCTTTTGGGCACCGCAGTCGTCATTCACATGAAAATCACGTACCCTTGTCTGGTAAGTGTTATCACACGCCATCTTTTCATTTGCATAGCAGTGGGACCGCGGCCTCCGGTTCATTGCGTAACCCGTAATACTTCAATTTTCATTCACCACTCACTCTCCAGACTTGGAGGATAGTTATAGTGACAACGATGCCCACGCGTCTCCGCCGGATGTACGTAGGTACAAAGGACCGGTTGTGGAACGCATTTATTAGGCCGTAGACTTTTGCAATGCTGCCCTCGCAGACAGCGGGCCGCGTGCGTTATCTATATATCAGTATATTCGATTTCCATTAATTACATCACTCCTGTCCCTTCGAAATATAAAGCAGTTATCACAGCTGCATTACCTAATAAATTATGGTTGCACTGCAACACTTGATAGCTACTGGTTAATGTATCTATTTGGGAATAACATCGTTCTTTACGATTTGACAGTCGATTTCCATCATTGTCATTGATATAAATAGTCTTGGAACGATAAATTCGATAGATTTGTAGATTTAGGCGTTATTTTGATATATTTTAACAGGATTGCCGGAGGAGGGTCCCAGGACTGCGGCGTGGCCAAGTGTCGTGTTCAATAAAATAAGATCGCTGTGGTCCGCTCATTCCTCCGTACCACACGGACTCAACTTAGCAGGCACGGCATATCATGATCCTTGAAGGAATGTTGGTCGAAAACTTCTTGATTTATTGAACCAACAACAATAAGGCTAATAAATTATTTTGCATAAACAAACGTAGATAAATAGTCGAATGAAAAAAATAATATTATAACAAAGATATTGTATTCAAAGATTGATAACTTAGACATCTATATTACATTGAATAAGATATACAATAAAGTCAGACGTTTCAAGGTTCTAAATCTGGTCTAAGCAAATACCTCAGTCGGTATTCGATCCACATTCCTCCGAGCCCGATCGGGCACGGTCGCTCGATTTTTGCACATCTTTTTGCCTGTTTGCATTGCGTCGGTTATTTGATGCACAGCTTTTTTATCCAAACCAGTTTTATTTGGTTTACTTATATGTTTAATTTGAGTGGTTTTTGTGCTTTGTAATCTTTATATCATCGAATGCTAATTTTCATCGTAACGGTTAATCCATATAATTGCTTATCAATGGTTGTGTTAAATGAATAGGCAATTTTAACATTTGCCTGTCAAGTCGGCTGAGCCTTTGGTTACACCATGATTGGAGGTTTCATAATTGAACTTGAGATGTAGACATGGCAAATAATAGAGATAAACTGTCGACGACAAAAATAAGATATCCCATGCTTATGGTATGATCAGATAACATGCGTGTATAATTGATTAAAAGAAATTTTAAGTTACTAACAATACTTTGGAATCGGGTGTCATATGATGTTTTCTGCTACGGCTATAGGTACTGATTATAGTTTTAATTATAAAAAAGTTGATCTTTTTCATCAAGGACTAATATTATCGAAATACTCTGAATTCAGTTTATTTATTATTAAAAAAAGCATTTTGTAAAGTACATTATTTGTATACAACATTATTCTGAATGTCAAAACTACTTATTAATACAAATAAAACTACAAGTCTTGACTATAAGACTAGACTAAAGACCAGACCAGAGCTTTAACAGCATATACAAAAAAAAAACATTTATTTTAAGACGTTTTTTTTTAAATTTCATCTTTTTTAGAGTCTTAAAGTTATGGCAATGTACAATAAGACCCTTCCAGGTAAAAAATTCTAACATTCACTCTGAAACACCAAAATTAAGAGATATAGGCAACCCAGGTAGAATAAGTTAGGTAGATACAGTATAAATATTATATTATAGTAATGTCCTCCTGCACAAATGTACGCGCAAACATAAGTGCACTTTTTGTTCCTTATCACTCTCATATTCCGGTGGGACGAATGCTCGACACGACGTGAGAGTTATGGCGTAGGACCGACGGCTTTACGTGCTTTCCGAAGCACGGGGGTGACACACCGCCAACTTCCCAACTCCGGGCCGTTACTGAGGCTTACGAAACAGAAAGACTCGATAACTAAATTTGGCCCGACCCGGGACTCGAACCCAGGACCTTTCGGTGTGCGACCGTACATGCTAGCCACTACAACACCAAAACAGTTAAACAATATTAGTAATATTATATTAGTACCTATGCTTGCTTGCAATTTGATGGCGAAACTTGATTGTAAAATTCCCATGACAATTTTGAATAATGCGTGCATTACCGGCAGCCTTTACGTTACGTTTACAAGTTTATCGCTTATGTACATCGTTCCATTCGAGGGTATTACACTTAGTGCTAGTTTCCTTTCTAAATCCTTTTACAACCTGGTCTTAGCATACAATGTTTGTTTATACTATACAAGGCTTCATCTGGATGTTTTGAATGCTCTATTTAAAAACTAATTATGTAAATCTACGTTAGGGCTTTCTGTTTTATGATCTGTTCATAAAGGAGGAGATAGCTAAGGTAGAATAGATTGGCGTATTATTTTATCTATCTATACTTAAAGATAAATTGAAAGTGTATGTTTGTAACATCAACATAAAGCTTTTTACTAAATGCACATAATCTCTAAAACGGCTCGACAGATTTTGGCGGAACTTTAACTAGGCAGATATTATGAGGAGTAACTTAGGCTAGGCTAGACTTTTAAAAAATAATTATTGTTCCTTTCAAAATTATGAAAAACGTACCTAGAGCCAAACCCAAGCGAGGCCAGGGTAAATCGGTAGTATTTCAATATATCGTTACTTTAGGACAGTATTTTCAAGAATATAAATTAAATACTCAGTTTTAAAGTAATACTTAGGAAAATGAGGCAAATGCCGGCTAATTAATATGTAATAATAAAATTAATTAATTTATTCGACGTCCAATATCTATTCATTACTTATAATAAAATATATAACTTATAATTACGTTAAATGAAACGGTAATAGCAATGAATGTTGTATCTAATAAAGCCTTCTGTACAAGTAAACAATTCGCGTATTTAATCGTTCAATCAGTCTCGGTATTTAATCCGACGTGGACTGACAAATTGTCGGTCAATAGCGCAGTGGGCGAAGGTGTGGGTTTTGTTATATCAAGGTGAAAGACGCCTTCAATCCGATATTGTCAAGTGACGAAATTAAAGTTAATCATATCCTTGTATGCATTTGTCGCATGAGATAATGCGATGAGTAATAATGTAAAATTTCTTTTTTCGGATGATTACTGTAGGTGGTTACATATAAAGTGATAAATTTGAATAATTTTCAATAAATATTGTTCAGGAGTATCCAAAATGCCAAACAAAAAGTTAGTAATAACTAAAATTAGTTACTGTTATTTTACTTAAGTTTTTTTTTCTATTATAAGCTTTACAACACTTTTCATATCTTATTTAATTACACACTTCTACGAAAACACTTTCAAGTAATAACTTGGTAAATGTAAACTATAAAATTATAACTTCTAATATCCATAAAGAGTTAAGTAACGTAATAATTTTCGATATCTCAAGTGTTAATACGTACGTCAATAGAAACGGGATAGAGTCAATGGGAAAAGTCATGGGGTCAGAGAATAATATCGGATATACGTGTGTAAGAAGATGCCATGTAAAATATAAAAGCGGGCGGAAATGCTATTGACTTCTACTGTGTATATCTAGAGGCTATTCTTCTATTCATATATCTAGAGTTATATTAAATTTTTTTTGGGAATGGTTTTGAAGGGTTTGAATATAAGGCAATGTTTAATTTGTATTTAAGTACTTTTAAATTAATGTTATTATTAAATTATATGAAACTAGTCACTCCGCTCAGGTCCGTTCCCTTGGTATGGTTAGTATTGATTACTCGGAGATTTTATATTTATCTACAGTAAAAAGTATTCTATATTTTAAATCGGATCACCAGTTATCATAAAACCAAATTTCATCCAAATCTGTCTAGTAATTTTCTCGTGATGCGGTAACAAACAGACAGGCAGACAAAATTCAAAAAATTCTAGATTCGGCCTCTGTATCGACAATAATGACTAATTCAATAAGATTTTGAAACAAAATTTAATATACAGATTTGTCTTAGTTACAATTGTATTATATGTAAATGTATAGACTACCAACTGACCTTCATTTTGCTCTAATGTGTCCCTAAACGATTACTAAATATGCACGCAAAAATCATTTGTAACGGTGAAGGAAAACATCGTGAGACAACCTGCATGTCTGAGAAAACCTAGCAAGTTTTCGAAAGACATGTAAAGTCCGCCAACACGCACTAGGCCATCGCGGTGGACTATGGCCTGATTCCCCTCGTACTGAGGAAATTCCGTGCCCACCACTGGGACGTTAAAAAGGGCTGAATCTTCGTACTAAGTTTCATCTAAATTTGTCCAGGCACTTCCGCGATACTAATGACACAATATTCTTTCATACATTTTTAAATTCTCGCTTTTGCTTGTAACATAATCTCATCCTTATCTCTCGACGATCATTATGAAACGTTTCTTTTAGCCACAAGTGTCACGTCAGCTTACAGACGTGACGGGACCTCGTAACCCGTGAAATTTAAGTGGTCAGATATCGTACGAACCCTGATGATATCGTACGAACCCTCAGATATCGTACGAACCTTGATGCATGAAACTGATATTAACGAAAATTGAGTTTATTAAAGTTATTTATTTATTCACTTTGCTGGACATGAGGTTTAATGCTAATTATATAGCCTTGTCTTCCAGAATTAAACAGCGATAATATATAATAAGCGATAACATATTTTTTGGTATATAACCACGCTACTTAGGATTGAACTAATTGATAAGCAAACGAACAGACAAATTGACGTAGCAGTTACGTATTCGCCTGTGATTTTTGGATAGTAAAAACTAAATTTTTTTTTTACTTGGAAAATGTAAGTGGTCAAGGACTCTTCTTTTAAATATATGTATTTTTATTTTAACTTCTTATAGTAACGAAAAGACATGTTTTTAAAGCTCTACCTTAAAATATTACCATAAATTACATTATTTACAAGCACAAAGAATGTAAACGACTTTCAGAATAACAAATCTGCCCTATTTAAATGACAGTTGCATATACCATGCAGTACTTTCTATGACCTTTGAAAACAATGGGCCTCGTCAAGCGTATCGAAGAGAACCTTGACAGTGCCCGTCCATCCACAACTCTGTGTAATTGGTAAAACGACGCCTCAGTACTAAACCAACCAAGGATAATAAGCTAGTAATACTGCACTTATTTTTAAATTTAACTAACTCTAAAATATTATCATATCTAATAAAATTTTAACTGTCTTAGTTTAAAACTAATAACTACAAGTCATCTTTAACTGTGGTTCTAAGTAGCGTGATAAGCTTCCTTCTCTGACACTTTGCAATATCAAACTGCTATTTTAAATACTAAAGATTACATGTGTGTTTGTTTGTTGCTCCTTCAATCATAAAGTTACAGACCGATTTTAATGAAATTTAGCATACGTGATACACTCTAGTTTCTGCAGGTATCTAATAATGATTGATACATTAATATATTATAATACATAAAATTATGTAAAACTTAACTTAAAACGACACCCTTAGATACCCCTCAGTATATCAAGAGCAAGTCGCCATCAAAAGGAAATTAAGTACTGGAACAAAAATAACCCTTAGTCATTCTCTGGTCAGATAACTGTATCGAAGTAAAAATCATCGTTATTCGATGCGTTATTCTGTTTAAAAGAAACACACGTCACAAATAAATACTCGGTCCACGTTCACAATCTTAATAAGTATGAAATGCACAGTATTTCATTTCTGACTAATAATAATTAACTCGAAATATCACAATAAAGTTGTATTCAGCCCTTTAAGGTCCCACTGCTGGGCATAGGCCCTTCGATACGGAAGGTCCATAGTCCATAACGTTGGGCAAATGCGGGATGTTTTCCTTTACCGTAAAATAAATCGTAATCATGCTGAAAATTATTCACACCTGAAAGTTCTTTCAGATGTGTGAAACCCGTATTTGAATTCACTTCACTTGGTTTCTCAAGCGACCGTGTTACCACTGACATTTCATAATAAGCCTATATTTAGTTAAATAAATTACTACTATAAGTTATATTTAGGTACTCAAACAGCATATCATAATTGAAACGTGTAAAATTATGTAATATTATAGCATTCACTCAGTACTTAGCCACTGTAACGATAGAAGTTACGCTGTGGAACAGTGAAGTTTGTGAACCATGATACTTGGGAAAAGTACTGTTTTGGATGAGTGTAACCAACTATGGTGTCCAGGCATATTTTACAATTAGATTTGATTAGGTATGAACTCCTGTTTTAATAATATTAAAAAAAAACGACGACACGTTTGGCTCAATTGGTAGTGGCCCTATTTTCTGCATCAGCGGTCACGGGTTCGAGTCCCGCTGGGGGCATTCATTTGTTAAGCACGAATGCTTGTACTCCAGTCATGGGTTTTAAAATGTATAATATGTATGTATTTAAAATTTATATTTGTAGTATATCAACTATCTAGTATCCATAACACAAGCACGTAACGTAGCTTACCACGGAACTAGATGGCGCTGCTGTAATAATGTTCCAACATATTTATTTATTTATTTATAATAATATTTTTGACGACACGTTTGGCTCAGTTTGTAGTGACCCTACTATCTACGTCAGCGGTCGAGAGTTCAAGTCCCGCTGGGGACATTCATTTGTTTACCACGAATATTTATACTTCTGTCACTCCATTTTAAAAAAAAATCCGTAGTAAATCTATCTAAAATACTAAATACGTAACTGAATCTCCATGCAAAATTTAACTCAATAACTTAAGAGGAAATAAAAGCAGTAATTTTCTTATGAACATTTGAATAATGTTAGAAAATTTAACCAAAAATATAATACGTGTATTTTACTTTAATTAACACTAAACAGTACTAAGTACAGTTACCAGGTAATAAAAACGAGGATGGAAGCTTCAATGTTAACGTGGGAATAGTCGTTGCGTCTAGCCACATCCTTAGTACAAAATTAAAGGTTTCCTTTAAGACGCCGTAAAACTTAACGTTGTTTATACTAAACATATCTATTTATACAATGTTTTTAAAAACAATAATAAATATGATAATAATCTTATACTTTTGTAGATTGATGTCAATAATAATTGATATTTATTAAAATTTCTATTACTTATTTGGATCTTAACGCGGTTTTATTTTGATTTTTGGTCCAAATTCGAATGGGCCTTTTTGCTTCATTGGCACCTCTTTTAGTAAAATTTCATTATGTACAGTAGTTTTTGTCCTGTCTAAGTGCTAAATTTCATCAAAATAAGTCCAGCCATTTTGGACATAAGTGTTACAAACATACACACAAATATACAAACAATACAAACTTACACATTTCTAATAGCAGTGTGATAAAGCTAACCACATCACGTCAACAATAAAAAAAAAAAAACAATGTATTAAGAAATCGCTTTTAAGAACCCTTCTTTGTTGCCGTACACTTTGTAGATAACACCTGCTCTGTTCCACCGGTCACGAAGCATGACCTATATAGAAAAGCTATTGGTATAAATAATATTAATGCAAATCGTTGTAACAGTTTGTCAAAGGATTAGCTACGTTACGTGAGGTTAATAATAAAATTTATGTACCTATATGTTATATTTAATATATGTATCCTTATTATATATTTTCATGCAAGGCATCGAAACTTAATTTGATTTAGCTTTTCTAAATCTTAGTACATAATATGTTATAATAATACATTATTTTATTACCACTTGTCTTACGGTGAAGGAAAACATCGTGAGGAAACCTGCATGTCTGAGAAAACCTAGCAAGTTTTCGTAAGACATGTGAAGTCCGCCAACACGCACTAGGCCAGCGCGGTGGATTATGGCCTGATCCCCCTCGTACTGAGGGAGGCCCGTGCCCAGCAGTGGGACGTTAAAAAGGGCTGATGATGATATAAATATTATGAAGAAAGGATCTAGTTAGTTGAAATATGTATATGTATAAAAAGAGTTATTACGACATATAAATTTTATTAATCTATATAAAATGTGCTAAATAATGATTTGTAATAAAATATCAAAGGTTAATGACCGGCCATAAAATGACCGCTATTTTATTTTGTTATGCCAAAGCTCAGTAATCTAACAAATAGCTTAATACTATTAAAGTGTGAACTAACAAAGCTTGGTAGAGCTTTTAAAACATCGTATCTAATAATGCTACAAGCGATCGAGCTGACTTCACTCGGCCTTTATCTTTATATTAACATTTGTTCGTTAATGATGGATTAAATTAATAAAGTAATTAATGCCTTTGGTAAGGATTCAAGGTACCAAGGTTTAAATGTAGAGGTTTTAGCGACAGTCCAACATAGTATTTTATCTTCATCGCATATATTGTATCCACTTACAACTCGTACATACAGTGTACGTAATTGCGAAAACTAAGATACTGTAGAATTTCTAATAAAGTATAATGAACTATTACACTTATAAAGTGTAATTTAATAGGTGTTCTCTGGCAACATAATATGTACATATATAAAATAAATGTGGAAATGTCTGCAATATAACTTGTCTTAAAATTATTAAGACCTCAATTTGTTTCTTAAACAGTATTCAAACAGTATTTCAAAACTGGAAACATAAAATTAAAAAGATTTGCAAAATTTCACACATATTAATATATTTGAAGCCGTTAAGTTAACAAATATTTAATCTAACTTTGAAATTAACTAATGACAAACAACTCTAACAAATGGACGTCCTCGAACACTGTCTCTATGCAATTATATTTTAATTACGTATTTAATTTAAATCATGACTATAGAATGTTTCATGGATTCACGAAAACCATAAATTGGGCGAGCCATTTCTCAAATGTCACGACCAAGCTCTCTCTCTTTGTATATAATGTAAATAGCGCTTCATCGGAGCTTTATTAAGCACTAGTAATATAGCGTATATTTGGTAATTAAAATTACTGAGAGCTTTACAGGGTTTATGCTTTTGTATGAAATTGTAATGATGATTAATTCTTGGGTCTCTAGGATTTCTTAAGTTATATTATATGAACCATAAAACCTATTTTGAGGTCATATAAAAATTATATTGGGACATTATTACAACAGCGCCATCTAGCTCCGTAGTAAGCTACGTTACGTGCTTATGTTACGGATACCAGATAGTTGATATACTACGCATATAAATTTTAAATACATACATATTATAAATATTAACAACCATGACTAGAGTACAAACATTCGAGCGCAACAAATGCCCCCAGCAGGACTCGAACCCGCGACCGCTGGCGCAGAAAGTAGGGTCACAACCAACTGAGCCAAACGTGTCGTCGAATTAATATAAATCAAGATAATAAATCGTCAAAATCTTTTCAAAATTGATTAAGTTATACATTAAATATACACAAGAAGTGTACCAATTTTTTTGAAGTCGTCCAATTTACTAAATAGGTCAACAACTTTCCCATACAATCTCCTGGTTCAAGGAAATCGTAACAATGGTTGTATTCTCTGATTCTTACAATGAAGCCACGAAACTCGATAATTTAAACAAAAGCTTTACTTACTCGTAACTGCTATTAAGTAATTCGTACTAAACAAGATAACAGATGTAGGACGCAAAATAGATAAAATAGATTATATATTCGAATTATATAAGATTAAAATTATTTAAAATTAATTTTTGAGATCTAATCTGTCATTTCTCTGTGAATTTCAACTACTTTTATGATTCATTTAAGAATTATTGTCCAGAATAAAAAATAAAACTTTTAGTTTAAAATTTTTATTATAATTTGTGGCTATTGAAATATAAAATACGGTCTTACAAAGAAATATATTCCCTCAAACAAAATCGTCCTTTTCACTGCTGTAGAGATATCGTATTGAAATTGCGGAACCATTGAGTTCCCACGAACAGGTGCAAGTCTCGTCTTACACCGCAGACTAACTACATCACGTTGAAAATGTATTCCCTTCACATCCGTTTATTTATTTATTCCCTAAAATTTTGGATTGGCATTAAAATTTATATTTTTTGAACATAATGGTAAATGTTGATTTTTTTTCTTACATTAATCATTAAAATTACGTCGTTATAATACCATTGCTCTATTTAAGAAGGACTTGCTAACAATCAAACAAACACGAAAATATAGTTCGATCTAAATATTATAGTATCGAAAATAAAGTTGCTTCCCTCCGTTTGTACGTTTAAATATTTTAAACTAAGCAACGGATTTTAATGCGATTTTCAGCAATAGATAGAGTAATTCAAGAGGAAGGTATATATGTTTAAAACATGCATATTATAGCAGAAAAGAGCGCAGAAATCACCCACGGAAATCTCCTTTTTTAAAAATCTATACTCCATAAAATTTATCTAGGGACGAACAATATTTCAGAGAGTATTCGCACTTGAAATTTAATTCGCTATATCTTAGAAGAATATTGTAATAATATACTATACCAATCAACCGTATCTGTCAAGTTTAACACTGTGATCCCACGATATAATTAAGTATTTGAATATAATTCAGCCATGACATAAGACTAATAAAATAATCGATTGCGTAGGATTATGAGAAGCGCTTAAACCTTTTATAACTTATTTCCTGTAAAAATAATTTTCCAACAAACCTCATACATATTGATCAGAAAGCTAATTATTTTGATGTGAAAAGCTATGTTTTATCACATAATCTATGGGAAACTTTAAAGCTTTAGTTAATGTAAGAAGAACTAAGAACTTCAACCACTTTTAATGAGTCGACGAAAATAAATGTTTATAATGAAAATGTATGTTATATTTATTATTATTATTACTTAATAAATTATATTATATATTATAACCTAGAATAAGAATCTAAATATTATCTAAGATATAAAAATCTCGTCTCACAGTGTTTATTTAACTCTTGCGAAAGGGCTTGGCTGATTTTTATGATTTTTTTCTGTATATTTGGTAGGTCTAAGAATAGGTTGTAGACTATTTTTTATTTCTCCAGATGGATAAGGATGGCCCTCTCTAGATTTTTATTTTTTTATAATTTGGCATCAAAAAATAAATGTAACCCTTAATTTTCATCCTTCTACCATCAATCCCTATTTTTAATAGAAATATTTGTATTTTTACTTAATGGATGGCTTATTATATTATCATAGTAATTTTATTACCGTAAGTTAATTACTTTTTATTTAACTACCAAAATATTCACTAGAATATTCAATATGTAGATAATTTCAATATATAGATAAATAAAATCAAAATAGCTGTTTCTGATGTCGTGTAATAAAAATCGTTATAAAATAGAGCTGTTTACTAAATGCGTATAAGTTATACGAGTATACAGTACTTAAAAAAATATATTTTCTATAAAATTAATATATAAAATTATGGTCTGTCTATATGTCTGCCTGTTTGTTTACGACTGGATGGGATTTTCACTAGCAGATACTTGTATCTATTAATGTTATATAAAGTAACAATAAATAAAAAAAAATAAAATATCAAGTAAAAAGCGCCCGAATTAAGAAAGTAAATCGTTAGTTCTTCATACAATTGTAAAAAAAGTATTTATGTAGTTTACCTGTATCTAAAATCTAAATATTTTATTTTGTGTTGATTTTTCTGCCAGATGCATGGATTTCAAAGTTCAATGTAGTGGGTTTTTTTTTTTTGTTTAGTTTTTAAGCATGTGTTTGATGATAATGCGAGGCCTTTTTTTACTATATTAATGCACCGAAAATTATAGTTTTGGTGTTACATTAGAATTTTTAAGCTCAAGGGATAGAAACTATACTTTTGAATAATATATCAAATAAAAAAATATTGTAGAAATAATTTGTATATTCATCGTGTCTCATATAAATTCTTACGAGATATCTGCACTTATATATGCATAGACAAAGGCCAATATATGTATGTATAATAAGACAACTAATAGCAAATTCATCTTTTATTCAAAGAAATACATCAATATATAATGTCACTTGTATTTTAATTATTTATGTTGTTATTCACTATAATCACTATAAATACAGCACAAGCATGGTATGTGTGTGTTGCATGTCTGTTGTCAGATATATCAAAAATTAAAAAAAAACATATTTCCAGATGACGAAGGCGGTCATATCAAACAAGGTTACGAATCAAGACGACAAAATGACCTCTACATGCGTTTGGGGTTACTTTTAGGGGAACGACGTGGATCCCGAAAATCCCGGGATAGCTGTACATCATTAGCGTCTTTGGACGCGCATACGCTAGCTTCGCACAACACTAGTCCAGTAAGTTCTAATTATTTTTTAATTACATTGCAACGTTATTCAAGCCCAACATAATTGGTTTCATACACAATAATATAAATTAAACATTTTATATATGTACGTTATATAATATCTGTTGCTGCGAAATCTTAACGAAAAATACTTATAAAAAGATTTGTTCCTAGTAACTTTAGTACAATAGAAAACGGTGTATTTAACATTAATAATATTTTATATAAAATGTATATTTGTTTATTTCACTTAACCACGTACACGAGATGAATTTTAAAGCCTGACAATAGGGAAAAACAAGATGGCCTGGCTGAACGCCAGGTGTGTCGAGCATATTGCATTCTTAAAATTATTAGGTATCTGATAAAATATGAATTTAAATAAGCATTCTAAGCAATTGTGAAATCTTACTGCACTCAGGTCTTAAATGTACAAGTTTGAAATAGCCGACTACATTTCCACATATGTATTACTTAGGTGGAAACGTAAAAGTAATATTTTTGCAAGAAAAAATTTTTTGTAAACATAGTCACGAAGACATTCAAAGTTATGACCAGTATTGTACTGGTTCTATTAATGCTGTGACAAACAAACAGACAAAAATTGCTTAAGATTAGGCTGTATCGATAATAATGACCATTCCTATAAGAGATTTCAATAAATATTTTATGTTTATATATAAACATTCGAGTTACATAGAATTTTATTGCATGTAATATTTTTGTATTCCAGATCACATTTTACCTTTGACCTACTATATTTAATTCCAATCCGTTCAGATGTTTTAATGAGAAAGAGAAACGAACATACACATAAATCATAGTTTTTACGTATAATAATGTTATTATCTTCTTTCAGGTATCAACACTAACAGGTTCATCAGAGGTGGACGCAGCTACGCCTTTGGGACGAGATTCACTCGGATCTTTGGCATCTATGTCCTTATCTGCAGCTAGTAACTGCTCTTCTTCAAGTCCTGGCAGCAGACGTCATTCAGTCACTGGTAATGAGAATTCTAATGTTTTTTGTTTTACTTGCAAGATTCTTCACATTTTAAGGAATAGATTGTAAAGTAGAAACTTAGGTAAAGTAAAATCAAGGGTACATACAGTCAATTATCAATATAAAAATACTTTCGTATTTTCGAAAATATATATTTTACGTTATTAAATGCAAGAAATACCAAGGTTTGTTAATAATGTTTGTACTCATTTTTTCAATTTTTAGCTTTACAATCTGGGCGAGAGGAGCTTACACGTATGTCGAGTGGTTTCTTCAAGAACCGGAAAACAGCGGCGAGACGTTCAGCTCGCGCTAGTAGCAAGCAATCTACAACATCATCAGAACTTAAGAAAGGTATCAAAATATGCGAGTAGTATTACTATTGGATATTTATCATTAAATTTGATACAATTACATTTATAATTACCTTACGCAATCAAATTTCTGTTCCAAATTTCGTTAAAGTTCTCTAGATGAAAGCTTTCAAATTTGCCGACATTTTTAATGACAAATGTTTCACATTCTTTTTTATTTGTAATTTATAATTTATGATTAAGCTTGATTATTTTCTTATTCCAGTTCATCCAGCACCACAACTAAACTTGCGACCATTGTTCTTCGAAGTTCCTACAGGTGAAAGTGAAAATGTGTTTTCTGGACGACAGTGGTTAATGCGGGACATGGAGAAAGCTTTAGACTCTACTGCCTCTGGTAAGATTTGCAAATATAAGCTAAGTATGACAGATTGTAAATATTTTCATTGGCTGCAAATTTTTTAGTCTTGTACTTACTAAATTCCTCTTTAGATATTATATTCCACTATCTATTTTTTTGTTTAGTTTCATTTTAACATGATAAAAAATAAAATATTTGTAATTCAATGCAACATGTTGACAACAAAAGTACGCGCATTCTTATATATCGTTTAAATTTCAGGTATATTAATCTCAGGATGTCCAGGAACGGGAAAAACAGCGTTAATATTACAATTAGTAGACTATTCATGTTTCGGTCGCAAAAGAAATTTCGAATATGAAGAGCTAAGAGAACAATCCGATATAAGAGAGGTTTTACCCGAAGAGATATCAGCAGAAATTGTTACAAATCTTGCATCACAAGTAGTTGCTTATCATTTCTGCCAAGTGAGTAATATATGTTTCGGTTTTTTATCAAAAAAAATGCTTTATCGTACTAGTTAGTTTGCGTGTACTTCTAATCTACATTACTGTCTAAAATTTACCTTCTTCTAAATAGTGCAGTTTGTATAATATCGTAGAAAACTGAAATTATTGTACTATTTTATAAAATTATTATTTTCTTTCAGGCTGATAACAACAGCACTTGTTTGGTAGGAGAATTCGTCCATTCATTGGCCGCTCAACTTTGTCAAGCTCCAAGACTTCAAGCTTACAGAGAATATTTATTAAGCGAATCACATCTTTTAGCCTGTCTTTCTTTGAAAGAATGTATCGCAGACCCAGACTTAGCTTTTATTAGAGGAATCATTGAACCTTTAATTATTTTGAGGAAAAATGGAAGCATAGATTCGACTAATAGTATTATTCTTGTCGATGGGCTGTGTGAAGCTGAATATCATAGACCTGATCATGGTTACACTATCGCATCTTTTTTAATAAGGCACGTTCCAGAAATGCCGACGTGGCTTAAAGTTATAGCCACAATTAGAACACAATTCTTGGAATTAACAAAACAATTACCATACACAAGACTAAGCTTAAATGAGTCAGATAATGTAAACAAAGATCTACTAGAATACTTCAATGCGAGGGTTCAAGCTGCACCAATAATAGAAACTAATATAAAAAGTTCGACTGGTAAAACAGAAGGTGTACATAATTCGGTCCTAAAATTCGCACAATATGTACTTCACCTGAGCCAAGGATCGTTTTTGTTCCTAAAACTAATACTCGATCTCCTAGAAAGAAGTCATATTGTTGTAAAATCAACAAATTACAAAGTCGTGCCGATATCTTTAGCACAAATATTTTTACTACAATTCAATTTAAGATTCCCCACAGTACAGTCATTTGAAAAAGTCACACATATCTTAAGTGTATGCTTAGCTGCGTTATACCCGTTGACTTTAGTGGAAATCTATTATTCAGTTAACGCTTTGCTTGTAGACACATTTTTACCTTGGGAGGAATTTTGCCACAGATTCGAAAGCCTAACTGATTTTCTGGTCAAACGAATTGATAATACGTACATGTTCTTCCACCCGTCATTCAGGGAATGGTTAATACGAAGAGACGATAATGAAAGTTCTAAGTTTTTGTGTGATTTGAGAGCAGGGCATTGTGGTATAGCATTCAGACTATCTCGAGTACAGTCGCCCCTAGATCCTGAAAAATCAATGGAATTGGGGCACCATATTTTGAAAGCACATATGTACAGAAACATGGGACCAGCTCAGTTAGGATTGTGTCCTCGAGACTTACAAGCGATGATGGTCGCAACCAGCTCCGGCAATGTTGGTGAAGCTATTGCCAACTTAAGAAATATTTACACTCCAAATGTCAAAGTTTCGCGTCTAATGCTATTAGCCGGAGGTTCACCAAATCAAGTTACTGAATGCTTAGGCAACGCTCCCTTATTATGTATGTATGCATATCAAGGTATTATATCGATGGTAGGCTTGTTAATTGAATTCGGTGCTGATTTGGAAATGACTAATTCTCAAGGATGTTCAGCGTTGTCTTTGGCGTGCCAAAGAGGACATACTGATGTTGCTAGAATGTTAATAGCATCAGGTAAATACACATTTATTTTTATTTATTCTTACACACTAATATTTGTTACTAATACTATTTATTTAAAAACACCTTAATATATTTTATTAAAATATGAATAGAAAAGAATTTTATTGAAACTAATCACCATCATTTATTATTATAGGTGCTTCACTAAGTCACACAGATACAGCGGAACAAACACCATTGGTCCACGCCGCCAAAAATGGTCACCGAGATACTATAATATATTTATTAGGTTGTCAAACTGGAAAAGAAGACAGAAACTCTTTAGATATAGATGAAGGAAATATTGAACAACTGGTACCAGGATCAAGACATGCATTGATAGCGGCTGCTCAGAATGGACATTTAGATATTGTCGAATATCTTTTAGATACAGCAGAGCTAATCGTAAGTTAAAATTTTTACGCCAAGATTTTTACCATTTAAAATAAAACTATTATGAATACTAATATTCTAATTATTTCTTTCTTACAGCCTGATGGTATATGTCCAGTAACAGGCGAAACCGCACTCACAGCCGCTTGCTCTACGGGCAACGCTGCTATAGCTGACGCTCTATTAATTCGTGGTGCAACTCCATATTCCTTAAATGCTAGACAAATGTCTCCACTAGCGTTGGCTTCTAAAAATGGAAGAACAGCTTTAGTCTTGAGGCTCTTGGACTCAGGAGCAGATGTGATGGGATCGGGAGGCAAGAACCCCTTGATATTAGCGGCAGCAGAAGGTCATTCGGATGTTGTTGAAATGCTTTTGGCTCATGGTAAGTAGTTAAGACAATATTCAAACTAACTAAGTAAATAAGAATTTATTACATGTCGCTTACGTGAAATTTGTATGTCTCTTATTGGGTGTACATCTAGATATCACATAGCTGAAATACACTTGTTTAGTCTTTTTTAAATTGTCCTTCTCCAGTGTATAATTGCACGAGTTATTTATTTTAGGTGCCGATCCAGATGCTGTTGACGGAGATGGTATCTCACCGTTAGGCTGGGCAAGTTTACGTTCAAGAATACCAACCATCCAAGTGTTGTTAGACAAAGGGGCTACTATAGGTTAGCTTATTTATTTTACTTAAACGTAGATGGGATATTTAAAAACTAAAGTTGTATACGTTTCATCTTTGCTATATAATAATTGCTTCGATTTTGAAATGCATTATCTAAATAGAATTGTATTATTTCAGATCTTCCAGATGGTAGTGGCAGGACAGCTCTCGGTCTCGCATGTGGCGGTCCATCAGAATTAGTGGAGTTGTTGTTAGAGCGAGGTGCGTCATTAGAAAAAGTGGATCACAGCGGCTTGAGGCCTTTAGATAGAGCTATCGGTCAGCGGAATATTCCTGTAAGTTTCACATTACCTTTAAAAGTATACTTCAAGATAATAAGACCAGGTGATAAGTTATAAGTAAAGAGTAAGAGTAGAGGTAATAAGAGTAATAAGAGTAGGGTATGGGTAGGGTATATTTTTAATAAAATAGATACCAAGTTAAGTATTTTGTTAATTTTTATATAGTTAATAAATATAATTTTAAATAAACACTTTTATCTTATTTTGTCACAATATTTATTTTCGTTGCAGGTAGTGAATTGCTTTTTGAGAAAAGGAGCTAAGCTCGGCCCCACCACGTGGGTAATGGCATCAGGCAAACCAGAATTTATGTAAGTACCTATTACTTTGTCGTGTACATCAAAAGTCCCCATTAAAGCGATTTTGATATTAACGGTATACAAAATATTAAAAAAATACCTATCATTCAAGAGAAACCTTTGTTTAATTTGTCAATTTTTAAATTTAAATATACACATTACTTTTTCAGGCTAATACTCCTTAACAAGTTGTTGGAAGACGGGAATATGTTATACCGCAAGAACCGTCCCTCCGAGGCGGCCCACCGCTATCACTACGCGCTCAAGAAGGTCAACCCTCTTATCAGCGACGAGGGTCTCACCACACCCTCCACGCAACCCCTCCCACATGAACATGTGTCAGCTTTTGTGCAGTTGAAGACTAACTTACTGTTGAATCTGTCCAGATGCAAGCGGAAGCTCAATGTAAGCTACTATTTTATTAAAATAGGATTAGATTGAAATATAAAATATGCATAAGGATAGACGAATTAAAGCTATTGTTTAAGCTTATTATAACAAAGGCCTACTTTGACTAATATGTAATGATCTAGATAAACATCTGTTGTTAATTTTATATATTTCATCTTTTTCTTTCTCAGGAACCATCTGAAGCACTAGACTTAGCTGCTCGCGCGTCCGTATTGCGTCCCAACGCATTTGAATGCGCATACTCAATGGCTAGGGCTATATTAGCCCTAAATAAGCCCTCAGACGCTTTGCCCCATGCACGAAGGGCTTTACTCCTCGCACCTTCCACTGATCTTTCTGCGATGAGGACTTTAAAGGCTCTACAACAAGAAATACTAACTCGAATCAATACTGGTACTCATAGTGACACGCGGTCTATGAGAAATTATGACAGTATAAGTCTAAATATGCCCTAATTTTTCTAGTACCAAGTTTTAGGACAAAATTTTAAATTTTTTTTGTCTCTTAAAATCTTTTTCATGAAATTAACTACATATATGTCGTGCATTGGCTTTAAAGTTGCATAAACGTAATTTTATATAATTTAAATTGTATTTATTATTGTGAAATTTGGTAATATAACATAAAAAATCTACTTTACATTTTCTTATATACATTTCACATCAAAAGTTTATGGTAAAATTGAAATATTAATATTATATTGTGTTATAGAAAAGACCGTCATTTATGTAATTTTGTGATGATTTTTATTTAATAATAAAGTTTGTTCCTTCAAAATGGCGTCAGAATTATAACATTTAGTAAATTGTGATTGTTGCATTTGGGTTTTTTAGAGTTTTCGATAAAATGAGAAAATTATCAATAAATTAATTTCTAAATATTGTATTTATTTATATGTTAAGTATCGAAAATATATCGATGCATATAACCTTTTTCTTGAAAATACATGAACACTATAATAAAAAAAGATGCTATATATATGGTATCTCTAATTATTTTTATCTGTGAAACTTGAAGTATACAGATTCGATTCCACCTATGATATTACAAGATATAGATTTAATTTTTCTTTACTTTTTAACTCTACTTAATTTTGTTTATGTTTGTTTGTATGTATGTATGGTCTAATATTAGTGCTGGCACATTCATACTATTTAAGTGCATTAAAAAGGTTGTTTTAATTTTTTTATATCAAATAATTAAGCTTGTCAATTTTTAGATTTAACGTTAACAGATTCCTTGTGATGAAATTTTCTGTAAATAAGTTATTTCATACAACTGTAAAGAGTTATTAAGGCATTTAGTTATATAGTCTTAATACGCCGTCTCTCTGTACATTGCAGATTTGTCACAACGCTTTTATCGACAAAAAATCATAAGTAATATAATTATTTAATTACATAATAAAAAATATAAGGAAAATGAAATTTACAATGTAATATGGTCTCTACATTTTGGCTTGCCATAGTTCATTTTTGTTGCTTTAATTATTGAATTGTGTATAAAAATTGTAATACTAAAAGATCAAACTATTATTGAAAATATTAATTATATGGAAGATAAGCACGATTTAATGAAGTTAATTCATTGTTAAATATGCTAATAATATGTAAACAGAAATGCACATAGCTTAATTTGAAAGCCGATTAACGATTTAAGTGCATTTCCTAGGGGGAAAATATTTTTAGATTACTTAAAAATATAATATTATTGTATCGTATATATACTATTGAATTATTATCTCATAATTTTGGTAGCCTTTGAAAAATGTACTAATAATAATAATAATAGTAACGGAGTTAACCGACTTGCAAATTAAGGTATCGATATTATAATCGAAATATATAAGAAGTAACTTAATACTTTCATTGTTATTGTTAAATATATTTTTGAGTTAAACTCGCGTGCCCATTGTCTTGCTTTATTTTAATTTATTAAATTTTAGGTTTAAAATACGCGTAAATATGGCGTTTACAAATGATTAGGATCAAAATTATTTAGTGTGGGTTTTAATATAACTATTAATTATATAAAGTGTGTTTGAAATATTCATTTTAATTGATACACAGCAAAGTCGATCGATTTTGATGATAATTAGTGAATTTCCGATATATAATGTCCGCATCTATTGGAAGACTGAAAATTTCTATACACAACTGAAACAGATTTTTGTATAGCGATAAGTATTATTAAGTACAATAGTTTCTGTGACAGTATATAGTGATTATAAATACATATATTGCTTCGATGCTTTGTTTTATATTTTCTCCTTTCCTTTCCCTCTTATTGAAAATAATTTGATAGAAAGTGTAAATATTATGAAGGTTAAAATTAACTTAGTTTGTTTGTTTTTGATATCTTAACTTATTTTAAATCATTTCTCTTTGTTGATTTCTTTCATTATCGATATTTATAGTTTATTTACAAAATGTTAAGAAATTTAAATATATTTTTTATTTGAAGTGAAAAAACTTAAGTTACTCATAAATAAAATCAATTCATACTTTTCTTATTTTATGTAATTCCTTATTTTATTTCTACTTATTTTTATGGATTATTTCGCGGATTCATTTTGTATGTTGCATGGATTAAATTCAAGCAATATGTAAAATCATTTTTTAAAATTGTCACTTTGTCAAGTAAAAATCGAAACAAATTTGCGAAAAAATCCGAAAAGATTGATTTTAAAATATGCATTTTACTTTTCCTTAAACTTGATTACCTAATGTTAAGTGAATTGTTACCTAAATTAATAATCTTCAATAGACAACGGTTGCATTTTCTCTTAAGATTTAATCAAATTTGTTTTTTTTTTGTAATGTACATGCAGACTTCTTCATTCTAACTTTCTCGCCCCCCATTTTAACTATAGAGCCGTAGGCAAAAACTACAAATTTACAATGAAACAAAAATATTTTTTAAATAACACTTTATTAATACCTAAATAGCATTTAGAGATTTTTTATATCGTTCATACACTGGCAGTAGTACTAACGTCTTCTCCGTCTTTAAGTCAATTATTTCCACAGAAGGCACGTCATTTTTACCTAATATACCAAAATTATATAACGGATTGCTCTTATATTCTGAAATATAAGGCCTATTTTGATGTTTTTGCAAAGGTTTTGCAGAGTCTCTTACAGAGGTTCTAGGTTCATATAAAGGTGTACGTAAAACCATATTTGGATTAATTTGTAGGTGACTGCTTATTTCTGGAACTGCCATTTTATTAAGTAATCGTTGACATTTTTCATTGCTGTTTTGTCGTGATGGAGTACACGTCTGTAATAAATAATTAATGATGATCAGATTTTGATACATCTATCTCCATCCACATACAACTATTATTTATAATAAGTAGTTTAAAAAACTGAAGCTAAACTTCAATAATGAACAATTAAAAGATAAAATTTAGTATAAGAATAAAGTGATTGTTCACTGGGTGGATGGATATATGGATGGATGGATGGTCAGACGGACAGACGGACAGACGGACGGACGGACGGACGGACGGACGGACGGATGGTTGGATGGATGGATGGATGGATGGATGGATATATAGATACAGAGTAATTATTTAAAGTAAAATAAAAATTTGCTATTTAAGAATAGTTACCATTATCATAGTGTCGATGACGCTAAGTAGTTTCTTAGAGGAACTACAGTGATGCGGATACAGTAAATCGGAATTTAAAGCATTTTTGTACAGTGTCTGCAAATTTGTGGGATAATTTTCGGCATATGATCCGATTCGGTCATACATTTTGAAATGATCGACGAATCCATATTTGTTTAAAACATTCATTTGACGAAACAGACATGTTGTTTGCTCTGTTAGATCTTTACACTGAAAAAATATAATAGATAGGTATATTATACTAAACCATTACATTATCTTTTATCAACGAATCGAGTTAAACCGTATGCAGTAACTAGTAACTTGCGAAGAATAAAAGTAACACACAGAGGGTATCTTACAAGTTACTCAATATATAAACATACATTTGTTACTGGAGTCCATTTGCTCGATTTAACCTTCGGAACGGTCACGTATACCAATTTGTAAATCAAATTTACTCCACATTCTGAACAAACCTCTTTATTTATTAAGTCGGGTAAACTACAAAATTGACGTCGATGCCTCTGAAAAGACGAATTTATTTTTAAACTTCCAACAAATCATGTTACCGCTAAAATTGTAAAAGTTTTATACAATATTTACTAACATAGAAAAACGCGGAAAATGCAGCCAATGGCGCTTCGAGTATTTTACACAAACTGCAACATGGTAAATAGTTGAAAATAAATCAAAATGAAAAAATGGCTACTTTAGAAAAAACAGAAAAAACAACTTTTATATCAAATAGAAAGTAACTACTAATAATATATAATCTTCAATATTAAATTATAAATATAAAAAAATATAATTATTGCAATCACTTACAGGTCTGTACATAGATGAACTTATTTGGCAAATTAAACCTTCTGCTACTGAAGTAGAATGTCTAGAATAAATATTCAAATATTAAACAAAGAAAAAAAAACAAATATTAGTAATAATAATTATTAAAACTGTTAACTTACTTGCAGGGGTCATTATCGTTAGTGTCAGGACAGTTCTGAAACCATAGATATAAAAAAATCAAATTCGTGGATATGTAATGCTTAGAAGGTACCTACCTACAATACTATTTCGTAAGTTTAAATATTAACCCTGAACTCAAGAAGATTACAAGTAGGGTTACCATTTTTTTAACATGATTTCCATAAATATTATTTACCATTATACAAAACATATTACATTTCGATTATTATATATTCTTTATTGCACATGAAAAAACACAAGCATAATTATTAGAAAAAAGGTGGACCTATTGGAATTTCTACCTATGGGGTCAGAAGTTTGTCACTTAGACCAAAAAAGTGCAAGATCATAAAAAATAGTGTACATAACATACAAAAACTACAAACAATCATATAAAATACATAGTTGTTTATATCAAATATTTATTTATTTATAATTCGATTGATCAAGTCAAGTTAATTAAATACAAATTATTTAAAAACCCTGTACCTCAGTAAGAATATCGAATGTACACGCCAATATCTTATTTATTTCACATTCTTCTTCATATCCTATGACAGCTTTATTCAAGCACTGTGTCACCACTTTCGCTTTAGCCCTCTCCCATTGTGTATGTTTTTTCGTCATATTATCCAAAAGTCTAATAAATGCGACTTTATCAACTCTTCCATCAGATACAATATTCAATTTAGTGAATATACAATTTTGTTGTTCACACTGTAAGAAAGTTTTATTATTTTTACTTTAAAATTTAATGCATTATTGTTTGGATTTAAAAAGACTTTAAAATTAATATATTAAATTGTAATAAAATAATAAAAGGCAAAGATGTAAGTCCTCTGCTAGCGACCAACCAACTGGAATTGGCTGGGTGGCTTGAGTCTGATAGTTTCATAAAAAGGAGCCTATATTGTGTTTGTGAATATTGAATAAAGTATACTAGTAATATTTTATTTATAGAAATGGTATATTTAATAAATAAAATAAATAAAAATGTGTTGCTTTAAATACTAGCTTACGATGTAGAGTCATAAGCCAGCGCCTTT
The DNA here is from genome assembly GCA_951802675.2 of Boloria euphrosyne. Lineage (NCBI taxonomy): Eukaryota > Metazoa > Arthropoda > Insecta > Lepidoptera > Nymphalidae > Boloria > Boloria euphrosyne. The sequence continues at coordinate 2,247,847 of OX637879.1, read as the reverse complement.
TGATAAATAGCAAGCAATGCTTAAAAGAACCAAATGACGTAAAGACGACGCGAAAAACAGAAAAATCAAGCAAAATTAATTTTAATGATTTTATCTGTTATTCCATTCGTCTACTCGAAAGCTTTCTATATATTATATACTACTATATATATACGAATTCATACTTAACACTATTTGACCACTCTTTGAAGTGTAAACAAAATGTAGAGCTTTTAGCTAGCGCCTTTTAAAAATTATGAGCAACGTTTCAAAAAAACAAATTCGCTTAAAGACGGAGTACCAAGTAAGAACAATAAAATGCATTTTATGCGGAAGAAAACAAGTTTTTTTACCTTATTTTGTGTATATTATTTTTAAATGTATAATATAGCTTACAATATATCATACTATTTCGACTCTACAGTCAACTCCCGTATGGTCTAGTGGCTAGGATACCTGGCTTTCACCCAGGAGGCTCGGGTTCGATTCCCGGTACGGGAATATTTTTTTTATTTTTTTATATTATTTATAAAAGTTTTTGATCATGACGGAATATAGTTATAAAAAATTAATACTTCTAAGAGTAAAACTGGGTTCAATTTTTTTTAACATAGCTAATAATGTATTGACGTGAAAAATATTTTTGAGGAGAGTATACCAAATGTTGTTTTATTCCAATATAATAAGTATATTAATTTATTATGAAACTTAAACCTTACCGCAATAGGTACGATTTTCACATCCTTGTTCCTGAGCGAAGGCGCCATAGTGGTCGTAGTAGTGACGGGTTCACTCTCATTCACTATACTTAGTCTATTTCTGTTATCCCATTTCAATTTAAAGTCGCATTCCGATCGCCATGTCGGTTGAATGAACTCGTCTAGGTTACAACATTCTAATGGATCTATATCCTAAATAATATAAAAATATATAAATTTTTGGCTATAATAATTTGTAAAAATTCAAAAAATATATTTATGAGCTGTTTTTTTTGGGTTGGAAGCCGCCTAAGAACTACCGTACACTTCAAAAATTTTATTGATCGATTGCTCGTTTTCGCGTTCGCAATCAGACTGCGATATCATCCTTTTATTTGGGAATCAGGAGATCATAAAATATTTTAACTAATTTATTTTATACTGTCGCAAGTATACGATAGCAAAGACAATATAGAGACGAAATGTGAAAAAGGTAAAAAAAGTAAAACTTTAGTATGGCATCAAACCTAAGACAATTTACATAATAATTGTTAGAGCCCACAATTTACAATTTAATTTGCTAAATATTCACCAGAAGGCAGAAATTCAATTAAAAAATAATAAAAAATAACGTAACGTACAGAATAAGCAAACGATATTACGAACCGACTTAAAATTTACAATATTTGTAGAGATGATTATAAAGATTATAATGGACTTACCGATCACATCTTCATTTATATCGTATTTCTTTAGCATTATCACATATCTCAAAGAATAGCCTTTATCAAGAAAACTTCCTAAGGATCATGCTCAGGTAGCTTTCATCTTATTGCAGTTGAGATAGAGATACATTGTTAACTGACTCTGACCAATATTTGCCTGTCCCTATGAAATTTCATTAGTCATTTAAAAAAAATATTATAACAAAAAATACTTACATCTTCACCATAATCGATCCCTTCACCCTCTACATTTTGGTGGTCATCAGGGTCTTTCGTAGGGGTTTTCTGTTATAGAAAAGAAATTATTTTATTTACTTCGAGCTTACATAATAGCATAACTTTGTATGTTTTTTATTTTGGCTAAGTTGAGCTTTTTCAAAAACATAAAAATTACTTTTTTCAGAAAATATTATAGATAAACTTAACAAAACCCTAAGTACGAAATTTGATCGAAATTGTTAAGAGTCACTTTCGATTTACTTAAACTTTTAGTACCTAACTTCGCACCTAATTTAAGTAAAAATAAGAATAGCATATCCTTATATCGTGTTGTATTACCTGTGTTGTAGTTTCAATAGTGTAAGGAACTAGAGGTTCTAAAACTACCAATGTATAGTCCATCATCCCTTCAAATCCACATTCACTTAGCAAAGTGTTGTTGAATATCTGTGGTAGTTCACAGCATCTTTTTAAAGATGTTATCTAAAATATAGAAGGAAGGTATAAATTATATCGCGCAAAATATGAAGCATTATAATAATTGATGTTATGTTTCAATAAATTATCAAAAATAAAACGAATAATAAATTATTATTTAAACAAAGTTTTTTATAACCAAGTTTTTTATCATAATAATGTGAACTAAAAATTAAACACATACTGGCCCTCATCCGACTGCTCTACCAGATTGTACAAAGCAGCTGCAATCCGTACTCAAGATCTTTTATAAGCTCGATGCTTAAGATATCATGAATTGAAAAACGGTTTACAAAGTGTGAAACGACCAAATCACATACGACAAAAAACTTGTTATAATTGATTAAACTTTAATATAAACTTAATTTATGTTAAGAATAAATGAATTTACTCACTTTTGGGCGATGTCCTTTTTTCATATTTTCATTACCAAATCGACTGAAACATAAGGTAGAAAATATAAATAAATATAAACAAAGTTTAAATAAATATGTATATATCTACTTAATATAATATACGTATGTATATCTGTGTGTCGCTATTTTTTCAGTTTTTATTTTTTGTAGAATCATGCAGTGTTTAGTATGTATTAAATGATTATATATATAAATGTATTTTGTATCCGTAAATATTGTGTAAACGTATGTTTTTGTGTTGTGTTTTTAAGATTAAACTGCTACACAGATTTCGATGTTTTTTTTCGTACAAATAGTTTACGTGAATAAAGGCTGTTTACCACCGAAAAATATAGAGTAAGAAAACACATGCATATTAATAGTATGATTGTCTTATTTTAATAATAATATTTACATTTCTTTAAACATGAACGTTGAATTCGCTGACTTAGGTGTACTGGGCCCGTGCGATCTACACAAGATGTCATCCCTCAGATGTTCTACTGGACAGTTCTGTAGAAAGTAATATAAAATTAATATTTACATATTGTCAATAAGCTACGTCCTATATTAAGATAAAAAAGTATTTTGTATTCTTGCTTGTTTATTGGAATGTAATATGTCTGTATTAGTCATATTAATGAAATCTTTTGCATTTTATATTTTGTAATTTTAAATAATTTTGTGCACATATACAATTGTACAATTGAGATTGACACCGATTTCCGAACTCCTCCGAAACGGAGGAACAATTTTTATGATTTTTTTTGTGTAAATTTTGGTAGGCCTGAGAATAAGTCGTAGGCTATTTTTTATTCCCTAGGTGATAAGGATGGCCCTCTCTAGATTATATTTTTTTATTTTTAGACCAAATGATTATATCATATTTTTTATGATTTGGGATCAAAAAAATTACCTATAACACTAAATTTTCCTCCATCTACCACCAATTACTATTTTTATAGTAATAAGAACGTGGGCGGAGCCACGAGAATTGCTAGTAGGTATAAGTATAATAAAGACAAACATACAAATTACAAAATTTTAAAAAAATAAGACTGCGCGATACATAAGTATTTACTATTTAATAATTCCACTATTTAACAATTCTTCACTTACCTTATTTAGTTGTGACACAAAGCAATGCATAAAGCCTCTTCCAGGACAAGTATCTATGAAGTCTTTAGGAACGACATAGCATTGTATGACTGCTGAAGTAACAAGCGATTTCCAGTCATCGGGTAGAAGACTTTGCAATTTATTGGTTAATTCGTTAATAGGTAATGTGTTTATTTTCAGTTTTCTGCTTAAACAACTCCATTTTTGGCACTGTTGATAATAATTATGATAAAATATATAATACTGTCTAAATATATAATCTAATATAAAAGTAATATGTTATACTGGTGGATGTATATTTAGTATTTGGTCAATTGCTATATATGCATAGTGCATACTTATATAATTGGCATGGGTATAATTGCTGCATATGCATGTAATACGCACGCACGCACGCATGTACCCCATACACACGCAAACTATCGTATTTAGTAATTAATAGAAATCCGACAGAATATTATCTTCCATTTAAATATTAAACACTGCATAATGTATATGACAGTCGCTAATAAACATTACCGAACATCACGTTTTATATTTTTATAGATCAAACATTTATTAATGTTCATGTAAATTGTAATATAAGGAAAATAAATGACAAAGTTTGTTAATAAAAATAATAATAAAAAAATATAAAATACTTACTTGTTGAGCTTCACCTAAGTTCGAATTTCCAAAAGCCACTTGAGCTACCACCTGGAAATTAAATAATATATACAGGTTAAAATAAGAACCTCCTTTTTTAAGTCGGTTATAAATAACATAAAAAAATAATATTATGTCTAGTTGTTATTACAATAAAAATAGAACATTACGTAATATCCTCATTATTTTCCTAACAAATTATTTTCCTAACAAATCATTTGTTAACAATCAATAGCCGTAATTAGGTTTAGCATTACTCATTGACATATTAATTTTGTTTGCTGTCTCCTTTAGGGAAAGAGGTCAATTACAGAACAATAAGGTATAATATATCAATCGATTCTCCAATTTTTTTAATAAGTATCCCCATAAGGCACTTCTTCTACTTTTTTTTCTTTTCGCTTATAAATAATACGGTAAATATAATGCTAAACTTATATAGGCACATCTTATATAATAATGCACATCTATGTATAATAATCTCGTGTCACACTGTTTGTTATCGAACTCCTCTGAAACGGCTTGACCGATTTTATGATTTTTTGTGTATATTTGGTAGGTCTGAGAATAGGTTGTAGGCTATTTTTTATTTCCCTAAGTCTTAAGCCACTCTAGGTTTTTTATTTTTTTAAATAATATTATAATAGAAATATATTCTCAGCTTAATGTAAAAATGACAAAATATTTAATTTTAAATAAATAAAACAATTTTTTCAGATTTTGTTGCGGAATTATTTTGATTTTTGGTTACCGACATTTCGAATACTTTACAGCAATCATGGTCACGGGATAGAATCACCATTTTCTAAAGGATTCAAAACGTTGGGAACCAAAATTAAAAATAAATCCGCGACAAAATCCGAAAAGATAGTTTCATTTATAATATCGAAAATTCGCGTAGGTAAAATCTAAGAAAGTATTATGTCAAAATATTTTTTACTAAATGTATTTAGTCCCTCTAGGTAGGTACTAACCATCAAACGAAATCAACCTTTATATTAATAGATTTATTTTGTCATAAAATTTGTTTACTACACATAGTGAGTCACCTAAAAAACAACTTTTATACTACACTATTTTCCCTCGGGTTCGTAGAGATCATTCAGATCAGATATCATATTTCTCCGCAGTAAAAAGTATTTTTTATTATTAACTCGAATAGCTAGCTATTATCACACAAAATTACATCAAAACCGTTCCAGTAGTTTTTCAGGCGGCAAACAGACAGACACGAAAATTCTAAAAACTATAAATTCCGCTTTTGTATCGATAATAATGACTATTTCAATAATATATCCCAAAAAAAGTATTTAATGTACATATTTCACTCAGAATTTTAAGGTTTCGCTAGTTAAATTAAAGGAAATTTCTAAAATAAAACGCCTCCTTTTTTCAAGTCGGTTAAGAAGTAGCCTGAGTTACTCCTTACAACATTAGCTATCTGCTAGTGAAAGTCCCGTCAAAATCGGTCCAGCCGTTTCAGAGATTACCCGGAACAAACGGACAGACAGACAAAAACTTTAACAAATTGTTTTTTGTTGGTAGTATGAAGTATCATATTATATACTAAGATATGCATTTTGTGAAAAGCTGTTAATTTGAAAGTAGAAACAGACACTTCAATTTTATTTATATGTATAGATAAAACATAGTAAGTCATCTTGAAGCCACTAAGAACTAAGAAGTCATTATTTTTGTTATTACATGTGACCCTTATTATCAAGTACAAGTACAGTAAAACAGCGAAACTATTGATAATACAGAGACTAACAAAATAAATATTCAATTATTATTAACTCAATTGTTTTCAAAGGTTTTCAATAAAGAATTAACATTAATATAATAATTTTATATGAATTCGTATCCGAAACCGGAAATATTAAACTGATTTTGATAGAACTTCATTGAATTTAAAGAGCTACTATACGCATGGTAAAAATATACTAAAAATACTTAAAATTAAATTATGAGACATTAATATAAGTATAAAATAATTATTAAAAGTAAGCTTTTATATCAAACCAAACAAACCAGTGGTAAAACAAAAAAGTAACACAATAACCGCATACTCGCTATCACTGTACAACAACGACTGGTGATAATAAACAAGATTTGTACAAACATGACTGACATAGGTCAGCTGATAGCAAACGATTATAGTACAGGATCCGAAGTAAGATTGACCTTCACTCATCTGCTTATAAAAGTATTTTGCATTCTACATACTATTCATAGAGAACACTGTTAAGCGATAAAGTTGGTAAAAATCATTAATTAAGTTAGTTTTACATTTAATTACCGACTGACGATCAGCTGCTATGTTAACAATGATACTGATTTTTAAAAATTAGATTAATATTTTTGTTTCCTATTATAAATTTATTGAACACTTAACCTACTATGATGAAGTGCTACGTAGGTATGCGTATCAGTGCTAAAATTTGCTTGTACATCGTATTAATGTCGTGATATCATATCTTTTAATGAGAAAACACCGTTTTAATAAGTATTTCATTTTGTAAAAATATTTAAAAATCGTAATCGGGTAATAATCGGGTTTTACGCAGTCTGTTGACGAACAGAAATCGACTTTAAATCATCATCATCGGATGATGATGAGTAATAAATGGTTTATAAAACCAACCTACAACTGGATCTGGATCAGCCCTCCCTACCCACCATCATGGAAAATGAGGAAACTTGAACACCTTTCCTCGCATTCGCAAGAAAAGCCGTCCAAGTAGCAACTAAAAGAAACGGTTCAACCGCCATACCATCTGCAACAACAACAAACACAACATTGCAACATTACACACTCCATACACCACAAACAAAACACACACAACACACTCAACACATACAACGCCAACACCAACTCCAAACCCGTCTGCAACATCGTCACAACCCACTCTGAGGCTGTGAGTCCGCGCAATTCCAAACACGCTGAGGAGTCTGTTCACGAGGAGACTCACACCAATTACACCTCCACCCACCACCATCCCCAAACCCCTCTCCGAGCTCATACTCAAAAGAGCAGGAACAGGAGAACGGGGCCTAAGGGTAAAAGGTGTGGCATTCTTCATGAGCTGCGAACAAGAGAAAGTGGGAATCAGCTTCTGTCGTCCAGAGAGTTCGGACAGACCAACCGTACCCGCTGGTGTAGTTACAATATAAAGTAATCGTACTATTCGATTGGGGAAGGGAATCCGCCTTTTCACAAGCATGCTCAACGCTCTCAAGAATCAGTGGGGAGGGTGACGGCGCGCCGCCACATAAGCTTAGAGTGGACGCCATGAGGGTGGGTTCTGTAAGAGGCGACGTAGCGGGTCGTTACGAATGCGTACTGGCCTCATCACACCATGAGGTCATCGTCTATGAAGACAGAGGTGAAGACCTCAACTTCCTAAAAGGAGAGATCAAGCAACACCCCTCCTCTACAGAACCTCCATGCATGGGGCCCCCGCTCAGCGAGTCAGACTGGCTTCAAAGGCGAATAGAGGCTGAACGAGCAGTCACACCCGTCAGCAGAAGTCGTGCCGCCAAGCGCCCACCAACAGCGTGTTCCGGGATGTAGGAATGGGTCTGAATAGTTGTGCTGCACAGTAGCCGTGCTGGTGGTGGATCGTTGTTTGTTGTGTCGAGAGCTTAGTCGCGGAGGTTAGCGGGATCCGAAGCATGGCATACCGCTGGCCGACCGCAGACAGTTGGGGGCCCAATTAGTGGGCTAGCCACCCATGAAAGGCTGCCCCGCCATCTGTGAAAAATCCCAGGGTGGCTCCATTGTGCTGGTTGGCGTCCAGGGGAGGGGGCCCGATGGCGGTCCTTGGGGGGTTTGGGCGTCCCCGCAGTTTCCAGACTAAGCTCTCAAGGACATGATAGCAACAATATCACCGCCAGGCTCGTGCAGCACCTCGTTCAACTGCCATTCTCCATCCTATTCACTCTTCCTTTATAAATTTAATGAAAAGACTTCCACCACGAGACAGCGCAGCCCCACATGCTATTTTTGACGGAGACGCAGATTCAATGTCCATTGAACGCTGCGTACCTAGACTATCCTGGCTACACGTTGGAGCACAATTTCAGCTCACGGACCAGAGTCTGTTTGTACGTGCGAAATGTTCTCTGTTTCCAGCGTCTCCGCCACCTTGAAGACCCCACATCTCTACGATCTGGGTAATCGTAGATACAGGAATCGAAAAGATCATGTATTCCTGTGTCTACCGCACACAGGTGACCAGAAGACAACTCGATTGTTTGAACATCTCAGTGAGGCCGCTGATGTGGCTATGCAACGGTATCCCACCGCGCAGCTTGTCTTTCTGGGGGACTTTAACGCCCACCATGAAGATTGGCTGTTCCCATACCAGAAGACGGACCATGCTGGGAGAGAAGCGTGGAAGTTTGCGGTGTCACTTGAACTCTCCCAGTTGGTTGATCAAGCGACGAGGGTACCCGATGTAGACGGCCACACAGCTAATTGTCTGGACCTTCTGCTGACAACTGATCCAGACAGATATAACATCCAGGTTTCATCCCCATTGGGTAGCTCTGACCACTGTCTGGTGAAAACTGTGTCATCTTATTCTCCACCAGATAACAACTCCATTGGTGTTAGACGAGTATGGCGATACAAGTCAGCAGATTGGGATGAAATGCGACACTTTTTTGCATCCTTTCCTTGGCGGCAGGTTTGCTTCTCCTCTTCCAACCCGTCGAGCTGTGCGGATGCTATAACCGATGTGGTGCATCAAGCGATGGAATATTTTATCCCATTCTCTGATGTACCCGTTGATGGCAAAGCTCGCCCACGGTTTAATGCTGAATGTACCTCTGCTGAAAAGCGTAAACATTCGGCTTACCTTGCCTGGGTTGATGCTCGAGACCGCAAAGCTCCGGATGTAAGATCTAAGAAGAGAGCCTTCAACTTAGCCGCCAAGTCCTACAAAAAGACATTAAAAAAGCCTCGTGTTGACCGGATTACACATTTTGGCGCAAAGCTCTCTGCTCAACCATCTGGCAGCAAAACTTTTTGGTCCCTTGCCAAAACGGTCGAGATGAACTTCTGTAGGCCCTCACTGCCGCCGCTAGATAAACCTGACGGATCCCTGGCTCATATGGCAATGGAGAAGGCGACTTTGTTTGCCTCTCTTTTTGCCCAAAATTCATGTCTAGACTCTGGCAATGCTACTCCGCCACACCTACCTCACTGCGGCGTCTCAATGCCTGAAATTACCATTACTAATAAAGAGGTAAAGAGAGTATTGTGTCGTCTAGATGTGAATAAAGCCAGTGGTCCTGATGGTGCGCCAGCGATAGTTCTTAAAACATGTGCTCCCGAGTTGTCTCCGATACTGACACGTCTGTACCACCTTTCTCTTAGGACTGGAAGAGGCGATTGCTGTTTCTCTCGATGTCTCAAAGCTAGATTAAAGACTTTCGGAGCGACCGATCACTCAGAGTTGTGGTTGAGGGCTGTTCATCGCAACCCTGAAAGACCAACTCAGGAGTTCCTCAGGGGTCTGTTCTCTCTGCAACCTTGTTCCTGCTGCATATTAATGATTCGCTTATACCCGGTATCTATGGATACGCAGACGACAGCACTGTTGTAGAGAGATACCTGCCGAATCCTCGGGCCAGTTGAGATCAAATTCAGTCCGAAAGAGAGGCCATAGTAGAGCGGTTGAATCTCACAATCAGGTCAGTCTCCACTTGGGGCGATGCCGATCTTGTGAGTTTCAACGCCACCAAAACACAGGCGTGCCTGTTCACCACAAAACGGAGTCCTTTCACCTTGACTCCTACTTTCCGAAATGCCTCTTGAATACGCAGACCGTCTGCAGTTACTGGGGATGGACATTACACCAACATGAACTACGGGCGGTTCATCTAGTCTAATGCTAATGTAGCAGCGAGGAAAGTCAGCATCCTCGCAAAGGTCCGACAGTGTTTCACGCCGGGACAGCTTCTTGTTCTATATAAAGCTCAAGTCAGATCGTGCGTGGAAAACTGTAGTCACATATGGGCTGGTGCTGCGAAATGCCATCTGTCAGCCTTGGATTCGAGGCGTGCCCAGAGACTTATAGGTTTCCCTACGCTGGTAAAAGCCAACCTACACAGCCTCGATCACCGACGTAGGGTTGCCAGCCTCTGTGTATTCTATAGGTTACATTTCGGAGAGTGTGCGCAGGAATTAGACGATTGAATTCCCCCATCCCCTTTCCATTATCGGACGCCCGACGAACGGCTGGTCTCCATCTTTACATCGTGGACATTCCACCCGTCCGGACGAAGTGTTTCGCTTCGTCATTTATTTTACGTGCATCAAAGGATTGGAACAATCTGCCTGCGTCAGTGTTTCCGTCCGGTTACAATATGGGTGTCATGTGGCTTCAAGGCAAGAGTGAACATGTGGCTACTGAATTAGTGCGACTCACCAAAAGCAGTAGATGATGCCATCCACAAACTGGTGTCTCCAAAAGGGCAAACACACAAGGACAGGCAGGCTGGGGCGATAAGGGAATTCTTCAGAGTCAAGAGCTCGAAGGAACCCGAGTCGTCACACGCCAGCCACACTCGAGCCGATATAGGTCAAGTAACACCACCAAAGCTAAAACCAGCAACAATCCCACAAGACCACGCCATAAATGCATTTATCAAGTTCCTGGCAGTAACTAAAGAAACCAGAGAGGTAAACCTTGCCACCTGCCAAAAAATCATGCAGACCTACCAGCGAGGAAGGGAGAAGATGCTGGAGGTGGAACTTGACAAAGCTGAGGCAGTCATATACGACAACGCGACTTCCCAGGTAATACAAGGGGAAATGTGGGGATCGTATATGGCCGCTTACAACACCACAAAAGGCTTCGTGGGACTGGTCGAGGGGGGGGGGGGATCTGTCGATGTGAAAACACACTGTTAAAATTTGAAACACCCCCGGGAGACATAATAGTTGCAGTAGCCTAGTGCACGAGGATAATGCTGGACGACAGGATACTCAGAATGGCAAAAACCATTTCGGGAGAAGTTGAAACCAGTGCTGTCCTCGTGGACTGGAAACTACCGAAAATAACGTGGACAAATGGGGTACCCGGGTGCGGTAAGACAACTCACATCATCAGGCACTTCGATGAGGAAAACGAAGTAGTAGCCACAACCACAGTCGAAGGGGCCAGAGATCTCAAAGAGAAGCTCGTGGAACGCTTTGGCGACAAAGCCAAATCTAAAGTGCGTACCATGGCTTCCATACTGGTCAATGGTTTCAAAGAAGGCACCAGGTGCAGCCGCTTAACGGTTGACGAAGCCCTTATGAACCAATTCGGAGCCATCATCATGGCCTCCCAAATGTCAGGTGCAGAGGAAGTAACACTCATCGGGGACATAAACCAGCTTCCTTATATCGACAGAGAAAATTTGTTCGAGCTAATGTACTGCTGGCCAACCCTGGTGACCAACATCACGTGTGAGTTGTCTTGAACGCACAGAAACCCCAAGAACGTCGCGTATGCCATCAGCGACGTCTATGGTAACATCTACTATCTAATGGACTTGAGGAGTACCTCAAGTCCATTTATCCACTCCCTGCGCATGGAAAGGTACACAGACGCGCAAATACCATCCAGCCGAAAAATAACCCTATACTTGGTCCACACTCAGGAGTAAAAGAAACTCCTGATGGACCAAGGATACGGATCGGGTGAAGGATCACGCGTCATGACGAAGCGCAGAGACAAACATACAGAGAGGTCGTCATCGTCCGGACGAAGAACAAGAGGCTCCGCATACACGACTGCGTTTCACATGTTGTTGTAGCGGTGACTAGACACACCAACCCCTGTGTCTACTATTCCGACGACGGTGACGACGCGATCGGTAGATTCATCCGCAGAGCGCAGGAAGCCTCAGCGAAGATCATCCTAAAGCACAACCTCAAAATATCCATCTTAAAACACGACACAAAGATCGCGGAGGTTGTGCTCGCCCAATTGCAGGATGGGGCAGGGCCCAAAACTTAGCGGGTTTGCGGGTTAGACAAATTAGTCAAAGTAACAAAAAAAACACAAAAAAAATATAAGAAAAAAGAAAAAAACAGTGTCGGGCCACGCCCTCTGTGGTTTTTGATAAGTAGTTTGTAGTACTTTTGTCTTGAGTTATTAATAATAAAAATTATAAACGCCTTAAAATAACAAAAGGCACGGGCGCTTAACGCCTGTGGATGAACTTATCCAAAAAAACCTACGAAGGCGAAATTAGCCGACGGTTTCTTTCCAAAGGTCGATGTGCAATATTTATTGCGTCGTCTTCATTTGGAGAACGTTCCGTCAAGTACGGGAACGTTTCCGAAATGACCGTTCCTGAAATGACTTTTTCAAATAAACTCGCTTTTTTTAGACGGCAGCCATCTTTGAACTCATATTTGGCTTGGTTAATGTAAAATACTTGAGATTATTGTTCGTTATAAGCACTATAAAACGTATTTTTTCAATATTCCGAATTAATAAACGCATTCCCGGTATGATGACCTATTGATGTACGCTCTGTTAATAATAAATAGAAAAGTACTTACCACTTATTTTTAATTATTTTAGCGAGAAAATTTCTTGACAGCCGCATTGTTTACATCTTTATCTGTTCTGTACTAGAGACATCTACAGGCCACGTACAAAAACACAATTTTTTCAGGCAATCAAAACTGCGTTCACTCAACTGACGCTCACATTGTCGGACATAACATTTGGACTTGATTTTCTTTAGTTTTATTTTGTTTTATAATAATGCATATAATTATGTGATATTAGATAATATTGAAGGCCAATAAGTGAGAAGAACCGTTAAATTAACTTTATTTTATGTATGTTTCCGGTGTTAGTTTCTAAAGATTGTTACTTAGGACGCGTTCTCTAAATGATTTTTTGTAGTTATTTCTCCAAATAATTATGAATCTGTTTTACTTTTGAAGTATAATATATTAAGTATAGTCAATATGAACCCTGTTAAGTATTTACATATGATAATTTATTAAAAAAAAACTAAACTTAGGCATTTATTTGCTAGTAAAGCTGATTTTCCACCTTGGTGATTTTGACCTAGTTATGAACAAAGAGTTTATTAAAATTAAATTTTGAATGAACTGAATGCAAGTTTGACGTTAGAAAGAAGAAATACTCTTGTACCTATAGTTAAAGTAACATACCGTTACCATAACATGTCGCATCACATTGCAACAGTAGCTAGCGACATTACTGCGTTAATTGTGTTTTTCTGTTTATATCAATTTATAAATAATATTATGTTCCCCAAATATTAGCACAATCTAAACATGATTCAGTACCGCCTGGATACAAAAATATGTTTAATTAAACATTATAGCCGGCTACTTGGGAAAATCCATTGGCTTGCGCCATATTATTAAATGAAGAGAAAAATCAAAAATTACGTCACCTTGTTTAAATTATATATAAATTCGGTCGCATTCGATCATTCAGATTACAGTATGTAGGGTGTATATATACAGTACACACTACACTGTACGCCGGTTTCCTGCTCCCAGTCAATGCTAAATAATTAGTCTTTAAAAGTGACAAAATTGTTGTTTCGCTATAAATGTATTAATTTGAAAAGGTAAGTTTTAATTTAAACTTTTTTTTGTTTAATATAATATAAAATAAGCAAGCCATATTAAATCGCGCCACTTACAGTAGAAAACGAGGATTCGAGTCTTGTTTGAGTAATGGATGTTTGAAGGAATATTTTAATATATTTTTATATAATAAATATTGTTGTAAGCTAAAGAACTAAAGTTATAAATAAAAACGTGTATGTGATTTTAAGATTAAACAATTTTTTTTTCACAAATTTTCTGTTTGTTAAGTGTAAAAATTCGTACCTAAGTATATTTAAAAAAATCAAATAAAAAAAAATATATATAATAGTTTTAATCTTATAAAATAAATAATATAATATAATCAAATTAGACGAAGCTGTCAGAAGGTTGAACATTGTAGGATTCACTTTTTAAGTATGATTGTTTTTGTTTTTGACTAAATTAAAATCTGTGCAGTTGTTGTACAAATTATTTTTCATAATCTTTATCTACGAGTATATTTATACTATAAAGAGGAAAATAGGGAGGGATAAACTTAAAAACTACTGGACCGATTTTAATAAAATTCGGTGCACATGTAGTCTAAGGTCTGATAAAGGACATAAGCTACTTGTTAAGGCAAAAAAAGGCTGAAAGGCTTGAAATAGGGGATAAAAGTTTGGATGGAAATTAAGTCATTTTAAAGGCCAGCTTGAAACTTTTATGCTAAAGAGGGTACCTAGAGACGAACCCGAGCGAAGCGAGGGTGAGTCGCTAGTTAATAATATGTTTATCTAAATTCCAACCTGGGTAGACTTCTCCAATGGATAGTCTATCTATAACATTTTCATAATGACATTCAGATCTTTAAAACTTAGGTAAATATGTCTCTCCCGTGACCATGATTGCTGACAAAACATCAGGAACCAAAAATCAAAATAAAACCGCGATGAAATCCAAAAATTTTCTTTAAAGGTTCGTAAATCTAAGAAACGGAAAGCTGTGCAAAGTGAAGATACAAAGATACCTAATTAAAAGCACAGTTTTTACGATTAACTCATAGTTTCGCAAAAGCTTCTCTTTATCAGGATGAAAAAGATTCCCATTTGATACTTCCAAACTTTTTTAACTTTTTAACTGGAATATAATATTTTTTATCTTGTTGCAGGAACCACCTTCCGGTGTAGGCGTCTGTCTATCACCTCTAGCAATAGGTCAACGGTAAAAATAAGCTGAAATGACACATTTTTATTAAGAACACGAAATAGGTGTACCATCAAACCAAAGACTCCAATCTTGCGTGTCGTCGCTTAACTTTGAGGCTAAAATGACCAATTACTTCATTTATGCTAAAGAGTTTTCGGCTTCAACTAAAGGCATTCCATATTACCACAGCAATGGCTTGCAAACCCTAATACGTTTCAAAAAAGATGTAGAAAAAATAGAAACAAAAATGTTCATAGCCGGACTTCCAAGAAAATCGAAAATAATTTACTTGCATTGGGCAAAATATTGTGACGAAGTCGACGAAATTATAATTAGAAAATCGTACAAACAACTGCAAGGTAATCAATATGATAAAGATCCGAGGTCAATTATCAGATGGATACAAAAACATGACATTTGCGGGAAAAAAAACAAAATCAAATTGCTATACATAATAACTGATGGTTTAATTGATTCTAGTTGTGCAAATGACTGTTTCAAGCTCAACGAAGGCAAGAATTACGAAATAGTTGTCTTCCACGCATTAAACCAAAATTTAAATGAAATCGACCTTTCTGTGGCAGCATCTTTTTTCAAGAACCGTGGCATGATTTATAGAAATAACGAACTATTTGAAAGCATCGATATTCCCAACGAGTTTAACTACGATAAGATCAACGTTGACAACTTTAAAGTCGAAAGGGATCATTTGAAGTCTTATATCAGATTAAAGTTCATCAATAAAACGAATTGGGATGCTTATGCTTTGAGGGAAGTTGATAAATTAAAATATCTACGAAATCGACTATTCGACGAATTATCGCTAAAATCGCAAAAGAGCATACTGGATACTGATGTCTTTATAAAAAAGGTTGATATTGAGAAGTGTATTTCAACTCTGATCAATTACATCGTCAGCGAAAAAAAATCCTACTCGTTCGATGCATTGAAGTTTGATTCTTGATGTCAACTTTCCAGCTGAACGAGAAATCCAATTCCCTGATATCTTTTTGGATGATGAGAAAGGAATCCCTGTAGTTATTTTAACGGAGTTTAATTTGCTGGACTCCATTATTTTCCATAGAAGTTTTAGCGAATTCAAATCAGCGATGGATTGCCCATTGTTTTTGGTAAACTGTAGAGGGATCAGCAATTCAATTGGTTACTTTACACTTTGAATGCTTACAAACAGATGTTGGCTCAGAATACAAAAACTGAGCCACGAACACGAAGACCTTGTACTGACAGACACAGATCAAAGTTAAATACAATATTGGGTTGTTCTATTTCGTGCTGTGGAAAAATTGTGAGAATTAAGAATGGATGGATAAGAACGTTATTAAACAGTTCAAGAAATATACGATGCGACGTATCAGAACGAAAATGTGAAAAATTGGTCTGTCGACTTTATCACTAGATCCTGACAAATAACGCTTCGTTGCTAACTGTGTTGTGGTATTACATTGAATTGTCTTCAAGCATTTTCAAAAGTTATTTTAATAATTTAATTCACGAACGCCTGAGAATGTATTACAGCGTAGCGTATTTTATGATCGAAATCTTGAAGTGGATTAATTATGATCTAGATTTAGAGTCTATTAAAAAACGTAGGAATCTAATTAGCTATGTGATGATTTTAAAGAAAATTCCAAGCCGTAGAAAGAGGCTTTATTATTTATTAGAAAGAATTTTTAAGACTATCAACGGTTTTCTTGTGAGTGAAATAGAAAGTCTCAACATATTTATTTTGTTGATTACGATTTACTAATGTCTTTTTATGCAATGTTTAGATGTAATGACAATAAGAATAAAAGACTTGTAAAATTTTCAATACTTTCTGCAATAAAGATTGTAAAAACATGATGTATGTTTTGTATATTTTTATTTTTATTTTATTTTTATATGTTATATTTTTTATATTTTATTTTATTATTAAAAAATGTACACATTTACCAATTAAGTTTCCACAGTTAGAAAATATAATATAGACATCATTGGTAATAAAAACAAAATAATTTTTGATTAAATAATAAACAACAAAAATAAAAGAACTTATGTAGGTATATTACAATAATGAAAGGAAGTTGAAAAAAAGGTGGACTATGCTGTTAATTAAGTTGTTAAAGTTTAAAACAGAACTCTTCATTGTATCTACATGGTTAAAATAACTATTATAGTCACGACAGGACCTGTGTAGAAACTATAAGCCGCGCAGATAGAGAAATGGCGTTGGGTACTTATGGTACGGTTGGAAAACCAGTTCTCAATTATATGTTATGAATTATTGAAATAAATTATACTTTTTGATATTATTAAATAATAATAGTAAAAATAATGTCAAAAAATATTAATAATAATAATAATAATAATAATAATAATTTTTAATTCAGAACAATGTTCCATAATGTTTTGTGTTGAATAAAATTAGACAGTTAAATTAAAACTAAAAACTTAATAAAATTAATATACTAAATTATAATAAGATAAATAAGGAGCAAGGGTACACATAACACTGGATTTTAAAATTTGTCTTTATTAATTGTGACATATTAGAATCAGATTAAAAAAATACGATATCGATCCTAATGAAACAGTATCTAATTACATGCATTGGCCAAATCATTTTCAACTTTTTTAATAATAATAGTGTGACAAAGACTCTAAATAATTTGAAACCTGGTAAACACTTTCATCTTCGCTGTTCGTGTGAGTATAGACATGATAGAAAGTGAGCGAGAACGCATGCGAGCGGACGCCATTTTTAAATATATTATCTATCTGCGCGGGTTCTAGTTTTATCTTGGAAAAAGTTACATAAAATATTAAGAATGTGGGAGCTTGGACATCTAAAATGAATACTCAAAATATATGGAAAGTAATAAGGTTGTTAAGCAACTTAAACTAGAATAATTGATTTTTTATTCTGCGGTGTTTCAATTGTATAATAGGAAATATTTGCTGAAGAGAATTATTGTTTTTGAAAGTCTAATGCTTAATGATTATGCTGGACTATATCTATTACCTCAATACTGCAATCATATTGTGGGTTCCACACTACTGAACCATACTCTAGTATAAATAGAATAGTCTGTCTGTCTGTGTGTTCGCGATAATCTCAAAAACGAATGCGATTTTCATGCTATTTTGACCAATGGATAATGGTTCTCGAGAAAAGTTTTAATAAATAACTAGCGACACCCGCGGCTTCACTCGCGCTAAATCTGGGGTCTAAGTCTCTGGGGAGTAAGTCGCAAGTATTATAATATAAAATCGAAAGGTCACTCATTCATTCACTCATCACAAAACAACAAAAACCGCTTGACGTATACAGATTAATTTGGCGGGGAGGTAGTTTATAATCAATAGACGTCCATTAAGAACGGATTTTGCGACAGGTCCGGATAAAGGTGGTCTAAAGGTATGGTCTCAAGGCTATCGCAATTTTGTAAGAAAGTCCTTAATTTTTTGTGCTACAAACTTTAAACTTGGCAGGGAGATAGTTGATTGTCAGTAAACTTTTCCTAAAAAGAAATTTTGCGACTAGAGGTTTCCGCAATTACACGAAATTAGGAGAGTTAAAGACCAATTTTACAGCTTCGTCGATATGCAGATGAATCTGGGGTATCGACTGTTACCAAACTATCAAAATAGATGCAGCTACAGGAATGCAAAGTGTTCGTTCAGTAATATCTGATGAACGTGGAACTAATAACCCTCTTAGGAGGAGAAGTAGAATTTTATTGTTTTTAAAAAAATTTTTTTATTATTATTATTTCATAAAGCCTTTTTAAAAATGAATTTAAATACTGGACCTTTTAGCCCCTTGGTCGTACCCCATGGTATGGGTAAAAAGGGACA
The DNA here is from genome assembly GCA_951802675.2 of Boloria euphrosyne. Taxonomy (NCBI): domain Eukaryota; kingdom Metazoa; phylum Arthropoda; class Insecta; order Lepidoptera; family Nymphalidae; genus Boloria; species Boloria euphrosyne. Next base: position 2,228,943 of record OX637879.1, on the reverse strand, counting down.
TACGACAAGGTGTAGAAAAATTGAAAAAATACATAATATTTCTATAACGATAATTTAATCAATATTTTGGTCAAAGATGATAAGATAAGTTAGTTTGATTACCGTTGTATATTTTGATTTTGTAGATTCCGTTTTTATGATATAATCCTTAAAGGTGAAATTGGACCTTTAAGCCCCGCCCAACCCTACTGTATACCTATACTAATATTATAACGAAGTAAAGTTTGTGTGTTTGTATATTTGTTAAATTGTAAGGGGTAATCTCAGGATCTACTGAACCGATTTTAAAAATTCTTTCACCAATAGAAAGCCACATTATTGCTGAGTGTCATAGGTTATAAAAAAAACCGAAAAATAGTAAGGCTTTTACGTGGTAGTCCGTTTTGCAAAGTGAATCGGAGAAAAAACGGTCGAATGAAAGCGTTTCTTACGCGGTTATATATGGAAATTACGTCATTTTAAAACTATACTAAAGAGGTTACACCTGGGGACGAACCCGAGCGAAGCGAGGGTAAGTCGCTAGTAAGTAAATAAAATTGAAGTGTTTGTTTTTAATTTCAAATTAACAGCATTTTACTAAATGTATATGAAACTATATACGGCACTTAAATCAAAAAATCAATTTTATAAAATGTTTGTCTATATCTTGGTTCCGACTAACATCTGAAACGGCTGGCCCGCTTTTATTAAAGGACTACAAAAACCGTTTAACTTATTTTAAGTTACGCCCAGCGAAGCGGGTCAGGTTTACTAGTAAATAAAAAAAAAATATGTAGCATATATTAATATTATGGAATGACAAATATTTTAATAAAAAAATGTAATAATTATAATAATATTAGCCAAAAATAAGTAAAAATTATTGCCATATTTATAATATATTTTTAAATTTAAATGTGTAGAATTACTATTTTATAAGGTACTTTGTTGTAAATTGTGGGTAGACACTGCACGGCTTGATTTTTTTTACAATTAATTTATATAAAAAGAAATTAAAGTGGAATATCTGTTTCTAATAATTACAGGTAGCAGCAAAATAACAATTTTTGTACTAAGTAAAAATAAATATTGAATTGAAGTTTGTATTTCACTATTTTTACATGCCTGCCCAAAAAAAAGGAGTGTTATGTTTTCAGGGTTCATGTATGTATGTACGTGTTGTGTGTTTCTTTATTCCACCAAACTTTTAAACGCCTAAACCGATTTCGATGTACATGATATCGTAAGAATCCTTGCGTAACCCATAACATAAGCTAGTGAAAAATTAAAAAATAAAATAGGGTAGCTATGATTCATAAAGAAATACCAACTTACGCTGCGTGTACACGCTAAGAGAAGTCGCCGTGCCTACATGTGAAGAATTCGTGTGTGTACATAGCTCTGGCGATAAGCAAGAAAAATCTTGTTATATGAACGTGGGAGTTAGCTCCCCCACGAATGTTATTGTGTGGCTAGAAATAGCGAGTGGGGTTAAGGGTTAACTCGATTGTTTCTAAACGATATTAATAAAGATAGGTATAACATTAATATAATAATTGTATATGAATTTGTATCCGAAACCGGAAATATTAAACTGATTTTGACAGTGGACCCTTCCCTGAATTTAAGGAGCTACTATACGCATGCTAAAAACATACTTATGTATAGACACTAAAAATTTGTCATCAGCCCTTTTTAACGTCCCACTGCTGGGCACGGGCCTCCCTCAGTACGAGGGGGATCACGCCATAGTCCACCGCGCTAGCCTAGTGCGAGTTGGCGGACTTCACATGTCTTACGAAAACTTGCTAGGTTTTCTCAGACATGCAGGTTTCCTCACGATGTTTCCTTCACCGTAAGACAAGTGGTGATCATGATAGAAATGATTCGCACATGAAAATAGCAGAGGTGCGAGACCCGGATATGAACCCGCATCACTAGGTTATACAAGCGAGCGCGTTACCGCTGGGCTACCACTGCTAAATAAAAATACTTCGAATTAAATTATGAGAAATTTAAAGTAAGTATAAAATAATTATAAAAATAAGCTTTTAGTGGTGGTATAACAAAAAAACAAAAACCGACCTCTAAACTAAATAAATCCAAACTAAAAAGTAGAAAATAATACTTGTCAGAACTTTGTAGTCCGTGCCAGCCAGGTATTTTGATTATGTTTACAAATTGATAGATTAATCGAACATGTATCTATTTAGGGTTATTTTGCTTAGGCTGGCACCGACTTCAAAATTAACAAAGTTCTTACAAGTATTATTTTCTACTTTTTAGTTTAGATTTATTTAGTTTGGAAGTCGGTTTTTGTTTCCTTGTTAAAAATAATTTATTTTTAAATTTTTAGCGGAAAGCAGATACGTATTGTATTATTTAATGATTATAAACATTTATTTTCTCATGGATATCATTGTCAGAACTGGAAAATATATAATATATATAACCTTTCAAATAAAAAAAGATCATCAAAATCGGTTCACCCAGTTCAAAGTTCTGAGTTCAAACATAAAAAAATTAAAAAAAACATACAGACGAATTGATAGCCTCCTCCTTTTGGAAGTCGGTTGAAAACAAAAAAGTAACACAATAACCTCATAGTCTATATCACTGTACAACAACGACTGGTAATAATAAACAAGATTTGAAGACGAATAAAGTTAGTAAAAATAATTAATTAAATTGGTTTTACGTTTAATTACCTACTGACGATTAGCTGTTATGTTAATAATGATTCCGATTTTTAAAAATTAGTTTAATATTTTTGGTTCCATATATATTTATTCAACACTAACCTCGTTTGGGACTTAACCTTGCTTCTCTACTATGATGTATTGATACGTAGATATGCGTATTAGTGCTAAAATTTTATATCACGACATTAAAACATTTTTTAATGTATGATTTAAATTAAATGATTTAAATAAAATACTTTCTTAGATTTACGCGAATATTCGACATTATAAATGAAACTACCTTTTCGGATTTTGTCGCGGATTTATTTTGATTTTTAGTTCCCGACGTTTCGAATGCTTTACAGCAATCATGGTCACGGGAGAGACTAAGGTATTTGACGTCTCATAGGTTTATATACTTGTTACAGACAGTGCCTACCCACAATTTACAAAAATTTTGAAAATGGCATCAGAGTACCTTATAAAATTTTAATTCTAAACATTTATATTTAAATTTAAATAATTTAAAAATAATTTATAATTATGGCAATATTATTAACTTATTTTTAGCTAGTATTATTATAATTATTATAATTTTTATTTTAATATTAGTTATTCAAAAGTATTATGTAGTGTTGCTATTCTAATAATTATGTATATTTTCTTACCTATAAATTGTTTATGCTAAGTTGCATTTTATTATTTAAATTAAGTATTAATTTGATATAAGAAAATTAAGTTAAAATATAAATTGAATTTTGATTATTTTAAAGTATTAAGCAACACTACTGCAAATTAAAAATAATTTAATCAAATCAAAATATGCTTAGATTTGACAGATTCTTTTGAATTATAATTTTTTAAAATTTTTTTGAATTTAGATTGAAAGAAAGCTACTGCACGGTTCGGAAGGCAGTTTGTGCAGAGAAGAACCGGCAAGAAACTCTACACTTGCTCTTTTTAAAAAATATTTTAACAATATTGCAATACATACAATAATTATATATTATAATATTAAATTTGACTACTTGTATCAAGATCTACACAGTATGAGCTAACTACATCCGACTGTCTGTTATGATTACTTTTATTATTATTTGATTTTATTATATTAATTACAGGATCCCAAGAAGGTGGTAATACCCAGCCGTCCTCTCTATTAAAGTTAGGATGTTTTTTAATTAATACTTAATTTAAATAATAAAATGCAATTTAGCATAAACAATTTATAGGTAAGAAAATATACATAATTATTAGAATAGCAACACTACATAATACTTTTGAATAACTAATATTAAAATAAAAATTATAATAATACTAGCTAAAAATAAGTTAATAATATTGCCATAATTATAAATTATTTTTAAATTATTTAAATTTAAATATAAATGTTTAGAATTAAAATTTTATAAGGTACTCTGATGCCATTTTCAAAATTTTTGTAAATTGTGGGTAGGCACCAAAGAGTATAGATAATATACTGGGAAGGCACTGTCTGTAACAAGTATATAAACCTATGAGACGTCAAATACCTTAGTCTCTCCCGTGACCATGATTGCTGTAAAGCATTCGAAACGTCGGGAACTAAAAATCAAAATAAATCCGCGACAAAATCCGAAAAGGTAGTTTCATTTATAATGATTTAAATAAAATTATAAAAACCTTACTGTATCAAATTGTCGCACTGTAACGTTGAATATAGTTTATGTGCACAAATGACTAACTTTTTTATTTTACCGAATGAATCAGAGATTATCCTGGAGTAAAAAGTATTATTAATGTTCACGCGATTAATAAGTACCCTAAATATATTATATAATATTAAAGTTGAAATCGATTTTGTATTTTTTTTTTGCATGAAAAGCGCACATAACATATTATATAATATGTTATAGTCAAATACACAAAAATGTAAAACATTATCTAAAACTTTTTCATTTAAAATTTACAAATTTTTAAGACTACTATTTAAAGATAATTATAAAGTGAAAAAATTATAAATACAGTTATATTTTTTTTAAAATTTATTGCAGAAAATGTTGAAAAAAATCTACGATTATTTTTTCAGTAACAGCGGCAGACATATCGCCAACATTTCAATTCCGGGCTGTTACTAAAGCTTATTTAACAGAAAGGCCCAATAACTTGGCTTGAGCCGGGACTCGATCACAACACCTCCGGATGTGCAACTGTTCATGCTAGCCACTACACGTAGGCAAGTAATAATGAGTAAAATATAACTAATTATACCGAAGGAGATAACCGACCGCGCTTTATCACTCATATTTGGTATGGTAAAGTCAAAGGGCAGTTATGTACATATAAACGTTTCATGAACGAAAACTATTATCCATTATTAGAACATATCATAACTCATTCACTCATTCTTGACCATATAAAATGTAGTTTTGATCCAATTTGCAATATTTGAAATTTCCTTTTAACAATACTTAGGTCCTTTCTCCCGGATTTTTTTAAACGAACTTTCGCTTCCTCGCTAGAAATAAATTCGTTAATTTCATTGTCATTACTGAACTTGGCTACTTCTTCGGCCTTAATCCTTTCATTTCGACTAACATATGATTTCGACACTTTAATAAATTCATTAACATCAACATTGTTTAGCACTTTCTGATAACGTGCGTATACTTCTAAAGCGGCAAAATATACATTGGACGGGAAAATCGTCACCAAATCACCGTGAAATTTCTTTTTCTTGAGAATATAGTCAATGTATTCAGGCATGGTAGGATATTTCTCAGAATCTTTCACGCAATTAATAAAAAGATTGTAGAGGGATAAAATTCTGTCAAACTCAAGCGAATTGATATCATTGTACGTCACTTTAATACTATCTTTGTCGTCATCATTGTTAATAATAACTTTCTTCGTAACCTTTACTAATTCAGTGTAAAATGACTTATTTTGATCGACAACAAAGAATGGACGGAATGTTTTTTCACAAATTTCAAACATGTCTTTGTCAGCTTTAAATTTGCTTAAATCTCCTACAAAATGCATCAAATGTATGTAATCATTCAAATTAACCTTTTCCACAATCACATCATCATGCAACATACGTTTGTGATTCAATCTGATAAAATTGAGTATGAACAGGTTTTGCGGCTTTTCTATTTCACTCACAAGAAAACCGTCGACAGTCTTAAAAATTCTTTCCAACAAGTAATATAGTTTCTCTGTTCGGGATGGAAATTTCTTCAAAATCATCACGTAGCTAATAAGATTCCTACGTTTTTCAATGGACTCCAAATCTAAATCATAATTAAACCACTTTAAGATTTCGATCATATAATGCGCTACACCGTAGTGCATTCTCAAGCGTTCGTGCATGTAATTATTAAAATCCTTTTTGAAAATGATTGAAGACAATTCAACGCAGTACCACAACGCAGTTAGCAACGAAGTGTTTTCGTTAGGGTCTAGTGGTAAAGACGATAGCCCAATTTTGCACACTGTCGTACTGATACGTCGCATCGTATATTTCTTGAACTGCTCAACAACGTTCTTATCCATCCATTCTTTATTTTCACAATTTTTCCACAAAATGAAATAAAACAACCCAATATTGTATTTAACCTTTTTGAAATCAAAATACGTCGCCGACAAAATGTAATCGTTGTAATTATCAAAGTGGTCTGTGTCTGTTAGGACAAGGCCGCCATGAAAGGGTCTTCTTGTTCGTGGCTCAGTTTTTGTATTGTGAGCTAACATCAGTTTGTAAGCATTTAAAGTATAAAAGTAACCAATCGACTCGCTAATCCCTCGAACGTTCACCAAAAACAATGGACACTCCATCGCTGATTTGAATTTGCTAAAACTAGCAGGTGATACACCAGTTGTTGAGACATCAGATGATGTTGTTCTATGGAAAATAATGGAGTCCAGCAAATTAAACTCCGTTAGAATAATAACAGGAATTCCTTTCTCATCATCCAAAATGATATCAGGGAATTGGATTTCTTGTTCGGTTGGAAAGTTGACATCAACGATCGGCTGCTCTTCTATGGGATTTACAAACTTTGTATCAAACTTCAATGCATCGAACGAGTAGGATTTTCTTTCGCTGACGATGTAATTGATCAGAATCGAAATACACTTCTCAATGTCAACCTTTTCGATAAAGACATCAGTAGTAAGGCTTTTATACCAGTTCGTGCGAGAAAATTCAAGCAGGAATATTTTTCGTTCTTTTGTATCCAGACCACGCTTTTGTGATTTTAGCGACAACTCGTCGAACAGTCGATTTCGTAAATTCTTTAATTTATCGATTTCTCGCAAGGCATGAGCATCGTTATTAATTTTATTGATAAACTTCAATCTGATGTAAGACTTCAAATGATATTTTTCGGTTTGAAAGTTTTCAACGTTGACTTTATCATAGTCAAACTCGTCAGAAATATCAATATTATCAAAGAGCTTGTAATTTCTATAAATTACGCTACGGCTCTTGAAAAAAGATGCAACTACAGAAAGGTCGATTAGTTCCACATCTTTATTGAATGCGTGGAATACAACTATTTCATAATGCTTATCCTCGTTCAGTTTAACACATTCATATGCACAATGATAATTAATAAAACCATCTGTAATTATGTACAACAACTTGATTTTGTTATTTTTGCCGCATATGTCATAATTTTCTTGTATCCATTTGACAATCGACCTTGGATCGGTTGCACTTTCATCACCTTGCAGTTGCTTGTATGTTTTTCTAGTTATATTGTCGCTGACTTCGTAACAGGATCTTCCCCAGTGCAAGTAAATAATTTTTGATTCTATTGGAGGTTTTTCTTTTATTTCTATTTTGATTTTTTCTACATCCTGTTTGAATTGTTCCAAGGTTCGCAAACCATTGCTGTGATAATGTTGGTTGTTGCGCGTTGAGCCGGAAAAATCTTTTGCGTATATGAAATAATTAGTCATTTCTGTGTTAAAAAACGTTTAAATCTCAAAGTCTAGCGAGACGCGAGACGTTGCACAAAACTGATGTTCACTTATTTCACGTTATTGATAACAATACCGTGTACCACTAATTTCTATCAATGATTAGTTGCCAGCAGGGATAGACAGACTTCGACGCCGAAGAGGGGTCCCTAGAACAGAAAATGGGGTATTACATCAATTTTTGAAAAGTGTCTCAATTACATTCTGTAGTGATAATACACCACTAAAAAACACCAAATTTTTATTCAATTGATAAGTGTTATAAAAATGCATTTTAATTCTAACGTTTTCAAATTTTGCGTCTTATTGGTCTAAAACACTGAACGTAGTGGACGCCGTTAGTACTGTGTGTGTCAGTACGATAATGGGTTTTGTAAGCAAATGCGCTGATGATTTGTATAAAATTGATAATTTTTTATAGTTTAAAAATCAGTTACTATTCTACTTATTGTTGGTGTGCTGTTCCTGAATGCAAGATTACTAATGTAAAAACACCGTACAAATTATTTATTTTTGTGTACACGGCGGTATGACGTAATAAAGTGGCGTCTACAATTTGTGGTGTTTAAAACAGATTATAAAAACTGAAAACTTTGAATTTAATTTTAAAATTTATCTTGTTATTTTATGAACTAAAACCAACATTTTCCAAATGTGTTTTGCCTGAGCTATCTTAATAATATATTTTTAGATTGGTTTTCATATGGAGTAAAATACCCAATTGTTTAAATATTTTTGCACAGTTTTTGCAGAAATGATTTTGAGAATGGCAATTAAATGTAGAAGGGGTTTTCAAAGTGTTTAATTAAATTATTAAACATAAGCTTTGCACTTATAATTTAATTATTAATTACGCTTAATATGAATATCTATGTGTATTGTGTAATCAGGTAACTTCAGAAAAGAATATGCACTTTTAACTACTAACTGTCTTCCTAAGTGCCTACCAACAAAGAATCCTTAACTGTTACATTAGTATGCATAATAATATAACAGAATGTATATTTTTGTAAATAGATGTCAATAAAATATCTTGGCCAGTTACAATCACCTCTATATTAGTGAAATTATTTCTTTCAAAACTTTACCTAACACTATGCATTATCATGTTGAATTCAGCCGGGGCAAGCGAGAGCAGAGTATTATCGTTATAAGTACCTATAACATGCAAAATATTTATATTTCTAAAGCAGCCCCGAGACGATAAATCGCAAGTGTCATTGATCGTTTTTCGTTTCAATTCGTCATCAAGTACAATCGAAGCGATTGTCAATCGCAGTTACGTGATTGAACGTAATTGATGGATATTTTGATTGATGCTCATTGACAGGGGTCATTGAAGTTACCAATTAATCGTTTACTGAGTCATTGACAATCGTTTCTGTTCTGTTTTCGAATTTGTGCCTGTGCGAACACTTACTGTCAAGTGTCAATGTCAAAAAGCAACTTAGCGCCCATGGAGATTAGAAACCAGGAGGACCATCGCTTCATACTAAAGCATTACCCGCCTGTCTCTGAAAATGTGTAGAATTTACAACGCGCTGCCGGCGGTAAGTAGTATCTGTGAAGTTAGCTATTTATGAGTACTGTCACTGTTGTGACAACGTGAAGTTAGGCATTGAGACAACATAGCGATCGCAGCGCCTCCTTGGTTTGACAATATTTCTGAGACACTACATTGTAGGGCCTTGGCTCTCCTGGTTTCTAATCTCCATGTTAGCGCCAGTAAATTAAGTCCATTGAAATGTCACATTTTTAGGCCTTAGCGTGCGTTTTTCAGAGGCAGCAATTTTATTTTTTTTAATTTGTAGGGGGGATCAGTATAACATAAGCGTAAGTTCAAGTTTGTGGGGTCGCCGCCCTTGTCCCACGGCTGCCATTTTGGAAAAACAAGTGCAAAAGGTTTTTGCGCTATATCTCGTAAACTAGCAACCATACAAAAAAAATATAGAGCAATATTCGTATCAATTTAATTTGTCTACAACTTTGATCCTATTACTTTTTATCGTAAAATGTACTCGTAAAATAAAAATATAAATAAAAAAGACATCAGAACAATCTTAAAGAGGGCTTTTTAACAAATAATTTCCAGTATATTTTATTAATTTCATTCATTTATCTGGGTTTTACAGCGCTCCGAAGTTGACCGGGTTCTTCAATACTCGTATTATTATTATTATTATTGTGGTTGTTGGGTGTGGTGCCGAGGACGGCCCTAGCTACGTCGACCAGTGTGATCCATTGTAGCTCCCTTCATAAAGTATATTTAGAGTTCTCCGCTTAGTCCTGTTGATTCCAGGAACTTCCAGATTTTCTGAGCGGAGAGCTTCTGTATCTCTTCTGGTTGCATGATATGCTGCCCTAGATAGATACTTCTGCGGTGCATGAGTGGTCCGCACGAGCAGAGGATGTGCATAGCAGATTCCTCTGACTCATGGCACAGTCTGCACATTGCGGACTGACTTAGGCCGAGGGTAAACATATTATGTTTATTGAGTTTGCAATGGCCGGTTAGTATTCTGGTTACTGCACTGGTTTTATACTTTTTGAGTTGAAGCAGCTATTTTGTAAAGGTTTGGCAATACCACAAAATGGCTCGGGACCACACTGTGGGGTTTCAGCACCCATCCTAGCCAATGCAACTGCCTTTTCATTCCCATCTATACCAGAGTGACCCGGGACCCATCTGAGGGTCTCTGTTGGATGTGCCCAGGACATTCAGATTATCCATGCAGTTCCTAACCAACTTAGAGTTGGTTTTAAGATAATCTATAGCCAATAGTGCTGCTTGGCTATCTGAGTTCATGTAGATATTTTGGTTTCTAAGTTTTCTCTCCAGGATGACTTCAGCACATTTGTTGATGGCGAAGACTTCAGCCTGAAAGATAGTGGCCTCCTTACCTAGATTGACACTCATGTCAAACCTAGCCTTAAGGCCATAGATTCCGCCCCCACATCAGACCCTTTCTTGGATCCGTCCGTAAACCATACATGACTTTCCTTCTTGTGAGACTCTTGGCCGTTTAGCCACATGCTCCGGTTGGGAAGATCTATTTTGTATTGTTTTGTAAAGTTAAACTCTGTGTTCATGCCATCTGCTGGCATCCTTAGAGTATTGTGTTCGAATGTCAGTTCTTTAAGTTTGTTCATATGTTGCGACTGCAACTTTACATTCGATTGTGTACAGAGCCTATAGAGGCAAGATTTCGCTTCTTTTTGCACATGGAGATATAGCGGAGCTATGTCCAACAGTGCATTTAGAGCGTTGCCTGGTGCCGAATGGAAGGCTCCCGTGATGATTAGACATGCCATCCGTTGAACACTGTCTAGTTTACTAATTCTTGTATTTTGTTTGGTTTTGTTGCACCACACGACTGAGGCGTATGTTATAATCGGCCTTACTACAGCGGTGTACATCCAAAGAGCCATTTTGGGTTTGAGGCCCCATTTGGCTCCAGCCATTCGACAACATATCCAGAGGGCCATTTTGGCTTTTTGCATAATATTGTTGAGGTGAGAGTTCTTTCAAGCTTCCTTTTCCTAGTGAAAGGTACAATAACTGTTTTATCAGCATTAATTGATAATTCGTTTTCTCTGCACCACCTTGCGATGGTGTTGAGAGCTCCTTGTAACCTGGTGGAAATTGTGTGCAGGCAGGGACCTCTTACTATTACAACAAGGTCATCCGCATAGCCCTGTGTGTCGTAGTCGAGATCCGCCATGATTACAAGCAGTAGGTCTACAGCTAGTGTCCATAACAGGGGTGAAAATATTCCTCCTTGCGGACAGCCTCTGGTAGTGTAGAAGTTGTGCGAGTGTTCGCTTAGCGTAACATTTGCACGTCGGTTGGAGAGCATATATTCCACCCATCTGGTGGTTGTGACATCAACATCTTTTGCATTCAGCCCTTTAAGAATTGTTGCTGTAGGTGTGTTGTCAAAAGCCACCTCAATGTCTAAAAATGCACATAGAGCAGCCTGCTTATCCTCTAGGGACTTTTCTGCCTTGTCGATCAGAGCTACTAAGGCAGATTCTGTGGATTTACCCTTTTGGTAAGCATGTTGGTTGGAGGAGAGTGGTCTAGCCACAAGGTATCTTGTTGCTGATGTGCTGATCGATTACTTTTTCCATTGTTTTTAGTAGGAAAGAGGTAAGTACTAATGGGTCTAAAGGATTTGGGCTAAGAATAGTCACTTTTACCAATCTTCGGTATAAAGGTAACCTTGACCTTAGTCCATTGTTCTGGTATAATGCCCCAAGCAAAGCTTGCTCTAAAGAGTTTTACCAGATGCGGAATGAGGAGTTCCATGCCTTGTTGTAGAAGGGCTGGAAAAATGCCGTCCTCACCTGCTGATTTAAATGGTTTGAATTTATTTAAAGCCCATTTAATCTGGTTTGGCCTAAAAATAGTCTTGGCCATATACCAGTCGTTACTGTTGGCCCTGTGGAAACTATATTCCTCTGGGTTCAATTCATTCACTGTCGGAGACAGGGTACGATCCTGGGAAATGGGTTGTCCTTAAAAGTTCCAGCGTTTCCACCTCTGTGGTCGTAAAAGAGTTGTCTGGCTTTTTTAAAAAGCCAAGAAAGATATTTGGTGTCTTGGCAAGGATTTTGTGGATACTCGCATCTTTATGTGTTTGGGCGATATTCTCACAGAAGCGTTTCCAAGATGCCCTTTTAGCTTTTCTGATCAGTTTATGGTATTTAGTCAGAGCTTACCTATACCGTTTCCACCCATTCGGCGTAGTAGCCCGATTAAATAAGCGAAGTGTGGAGACTCTAAGTCGTTCTAGCTTTTTGTTCCACCACGGGGTATTGTTGTCAACCTTAAATTCCCTATTTTTTTTCCCCTATTAAGAATAGGGAACTATTCAATACTCGTAAGAGTACGACAGAAACGAACCTTTATTAGGCTTATTTTTTTTTTATTATATATTTTTTTATCCATATAGTTTATCATTTTCTTAACATTCCTCTATTATTATTTATTAATTATTGACCCTTTTCTCTAATAAAAATGTACATTGACGAGAATCCTAAGCAGGTAGAAAAGTAAATTGAAGGAATTATGTATGGTATGAACGTTCTTTAAAAAATCATCTAAAGGAAGATGGTTCGTTTCATAACGCTGTAAACGGATACCTTCCAAAATAATAGCAGCTGCATCTCTTACTTTCGGCAATCTCTCCTCATGATAATCATTTTTTCTGATCTAATCTTTTGGAAATTGCTTTATTTATAAAAACATACAGTGCTATTTTGTACAGATTCATTAAAATATAAAATATCATCTTGATACTTCGTCTTCAATCGTTCTATAATCGTACGCCACCTATTTATTTATTACTGGTTGGTATCTATCTGAAGGTATATTATATTATTCAATTCCTTCAATTTACTTTCTACTAAGCAGGTATGCTTAGGATTCTCGTAAACGTATACTCTGATTAAAAATTATTGTAAAAACCAGTGGTACTCTACTTTTTATGGTAGAGAAAAGGGTCAAAACTTAATAAAAGAAGAAATGTTAAGAAAATTATACTAGCTATACTACTACTAGCCTTTCCCGCGTTCTAAAGGCTGTAAGCCAAATTCTTTCGCCCGTCTTGCACGCGGTGATCAATATTTTGTTGCGGAGTTATGTTAAAACTATGATATCTCGTAAGATATTTATTGAGATCACATGATGCCAAGAGCAATTTTGTTAAAATTAAATACTTGTGATGAATAACTACATATTTAAGTTACAATTAATATCTTGTTTATAAAAATACCTCCGCAAATAATGCATTTTCTTAAAACAAATTTGATTACCATAAAAAAGGTTACAGCGAGTCGACCTTAAAAGACAAACATATGCCATCCCGGACTTTTTTTTAGAACTTTTAAAGAAAAGCAATTCCGTCATACATGATTTTTGCATAACTTTAACCGCTTACGCAGCACACGCAACGGAAGCTCTCGAAAGGAATATTTTTCTCCCGTTTTTTGCAACATTTTTCATTGGTGCTCAGCTCCTATTGATCGTAGCGGAATGTAATAAATGCGAAACTGAATGGTATTTTCAATATTTGGATTTACGAGTTTTCAGATTGCGATTGTTGAATTTGACGATATAGTAAAATTCTTCTACGTAGAAACAATTTTAATAAAAAGACAGACGGGAAGCAGGCGTATAGTTTTGAATCCCACATAACCACTTCTGGTATGCGTCAATGCATTTCCAAACATTAAAAAAATGGAAACTATAACCATATCGATTTTACAAAAAAATTCACGTCCGTCATATTGAATCTGTACAAAAATCTGCACCCCCAAAAACGATGAAAACGATACCCATATTGATAATGATTTTATGAAAAAATTCGCGTCCGCCATCTTGAACTTTGAAATATTTATCATATTCGTAATCGGCCCGAAAACGGTTCTAAGAAAAAACAAATATATAAAGCATAATTTAGCCTAATATCGCTGGGCTAAGATTTTTTACCTTTCTTCAGTGTGTGAAAACGGATGAAATTTTAAATTCTTATCTAAACGAAATAATGACATGCAGTCTCCCACAGTACATGTAGTACGAACCATTAAAGGTAAGTACAAGTCAAACGAAACACAAATTAAAGTTTCAACCCTAGCTAAAGCGTACCGAGCGGAATGTATGACAGATCGGTACGGCTACCGCTCCTCTCTCACCGCGCAAACACCGCACGATTGCTTTGACACGTCCGTTGGCTGACTATATGTTTTATTGACTTTGCTCGTATTATGTAAATTTCGAAAAACAAAAGTTTAATTTAAAACTCACCTATTCAAATTATTACATTTGCAGCGAAAGAACAACTTTATCACTTTCTAAAGTTATTAAAATTAACTTGAAGCTTTTGCTCCGCCAGCGAGTTACTTGTTGTTTAAATACACATTATACACTGAATGAATCGAATACGCTGTCCGACATTATATTATATGATTCAAAAAAAGGTGACGCAATTGTTGTCTTAACTTTTCTCTTATTTAATAATATGGTGCAAGCGGATGGTGTCGCAAGCGGCTTAAATTATCAATGGATTTTCCCAATATAGGTATAGCTATCTGTTATCTATACCTATACTACTATTTATAAAGCTGAAGAGTTACAAGCAAACTTGTTTGAACGCGCTAATCTCAGGAAACTACAGGTTTGATTTAAAAAATTCTTTTTGTGTTGGATAGTCCGTTTTTTGAGGAAGGCTATAGGCTATATAACATCCCGTTACGACCTATAGGAGAGGAGCATCAATGAAAAATGTTGCAAAAACGAGAGAAAAAAATCTCTTTTGAGAGCTTTCGTTGCGTGCGCTGCGTAAACGGTTAAAGTTATACAAAAATCATGTATGACGGAATTGTTGCCCTTTAAAAGTTCTAAAAAAAAGTCCGCTATAGCATATGTCTATTTTTTAAGGTTGACTCGCTATAACCTTTTTTATGGTAATGAAATTTGTTTTAAGATAATGCATTATTTGTGAAGGTGTTTAATAAATATGATATTAATCTTTATCCAAATAAATAAGTTATTCATCACAAGTATTTAATTATGAACAAAATTGCTTTTGACATCATTTGAATTCAATGAATATCTTACAAGATATCATAGTTTTAACATTACATCGCAACAAAATAATGATCACCGCGTGCAAGACGGGCGGAAGGGTGTAAGGATTTGGTTTCCAGCCTTTAGAATGCGAGCGAAGCCGCGGGAAAGGCTAGTAACTTATATTTAAACATATTCTTGCAACCAGGCTTTACACAGTGCTAATTAGGGTACGTATTAATTGTTGAAATAAACAGAAAAACACCATTTATACAGCAACTAGCGACTCACCCTCGCTTCGCTCGGGTTCGTCCCCAGGTGTAACCTCTTTAGTATAGTTTAAAAATGGCGTAATTTCCATCGATAATTGCGTAAGAAACGCTTTCATTCGACCGTTTTTTCTCCGATTCACTTTGCAAAACGGACTACCACGTAAAAGCCTTTTTATTTTTCGGTTTTTTATATAACCTATGACACTCAGCAATAATGTGGCTTTCTATTGATGAAAGAATTTTTAAAATCGGTTCAGTAGATCTCGAGATTACCCCTTACAATTTAACAAATATACAAACACACAAACTTTACTTCTTTATAATATTACTATAGATAGAAGTATAGATGTCAATAAAGTATGGAAGAGATAGAACATGGGTTTTTTAATTTGTTTGTTGTTTTGTGTAGTAAGTTTTCTGTGGGATTGATAATAACCGTCCGGCACTACAAATATCTGCACAAAAAATCATCAAGTCAAACTGTAGAAAAGGAAAATGCCAAATCTACAATAGCATTAAAGTATTTCACATTATTTTTTTATCTATATATAAGAAACTTCCTCGGACTTGAATTTACTTGAATGGATTATAAAAAAGAATACCCGAATGATGTCAGATGTTGTTTTTTTTATTTATTAATATAATGGTATGCCTATGCCAATATTTTAATGTTTTATTAATTTTGTTCGGAACGCATTGTTAGTGATTTTTAAGTAACCCTGAAAGTGTTTTTTTACCTGAATTTTTAATAATCTGTAAATATAACTAACTGGAGCATTCATATTTAGTGTTAAAGTAGTGATCAGGAGATCATAAATAAACAATAATCCTTCCCTGTAATATATTATTATAATATAAACTTTACCACTCCAATTTCTGCCATATACAATGAATTCCTTTTTTTCTTGGTTGGCATCATGGGGGTGAGTAGATGTTTGTTTGTTTGTGCAAATCTATGTTGCAATTTTTCTCTAAGACTACTTTTTCGATTTTGATGAAGTTTTCAGTGATGGGTTTAAGTTTAATTGGTGCACCGTTCTTAGATAGGTGTTACGGTGACAAATCATACATACTACTGTAGCAGAGGTTCCATGAAGGCATTCGAGTAAACGCCTGGGGCAACGTTTTATGTACATAATATCTATGCTCTCTCAGTAGTTTAAAGTAAAAAGCAAAATTAAAATTTTTGAAAAAACCCACAACAGTTAAAATGTTTTACATAATTTTAAAAGGGAACAAGTTATTTTGTTTTCCTTGGCAATATAAGATTTAAATAATGTTGTGCAATTTTTATGATTTAAAAAAAATCGTCATATAGGTAGCTAACATAAAAACACAATTTTTTACACTTTTTAAAAATACATAAGTAAGTTTTAATTATTTTTTAAGTAAAATTAACCACCTACCAGCTTTAGTGTCCTAAAAATCTAAAACTTGAATAACCAGTGAACAAAATAACAGTAGGTAAGCATCTTATTTTAACTGCCTTGCTAGCAAAAAGATCACTAGTGGCTAGCATGAATGGCCGCAGATCCAAAAATTCTGGATTCAAGTTTGGGCTTAGGTCAAGTTCTAAGTATTATTGAGTTATTCTGTTTTGACTCTAGTAATGAAGAAATGGGTTTCACTGTATGCAGCTTATGTCCAAAAAGCCACGTGTAAACTAGACAAATAATTAAATAAACAATAGCAATAGGTAGTTATGGTTACACCCCTATTCCATCCCCTTTAGATTAGGTTACATAGAATAAGAGAGGCACAAACTCAGCGTCTGGCCGGCCCACCCGGCATCCGCCGGCTGAGAATGTACTTCAGACATTAAAGGAGCCTCAAATCGGCTACATGTGTCTCATTTTGTTTTATTTTTTTAAATTTAGTTTTAATTAAAATTAAGTTTTAAATTACAAATACAAGTAGTTTTGAAAATGCTCAATCGAAATCGAAAGTGGCGCAGCCGGTAGTATCTCTTATAGACTCCGTAGTTTACGTATTTTTCCGACGTAATTCTACGAGAGCAGAGATCTGTCGAACCAAATAAATTTCTTTTGTGTCACGAGAAGACATCTGGTGAGTCAAACTTTTCACCAATCCTTATTCCACTAATCCTCCCGTATTTTTCATTTTAATTATAAGTACCTACGTAATTGTCATTTTTGAGATCAAACCTTGCTCATTATAACTTGCTGATATCACCGAATAAAATTCTTCTTCGGTCTTATCTTTATTCTTAGAAATGGAACATAGAGTAGTTATGAACAAAGAGTTTATTAAAATTACATTTTGAATGAATTGAATGCAAGTTTGACGTTATACTACGGGAGGCATTGCAAATTTTTTTAGGAATTTTATACCGAATGAATTTTACTTCAAACATGTTCTTTAATGTTCGGAAATCAGTAGAGTGAGCGTCAGTTGTCGCACTAGTGGTGGAGCTAAAGAAGACAGCATGACAAAGTCATTGGAAAAAAATCTGCTTCGATGAATTTTATACCAAGCGAAACTGTATTAAATCATTGTTTTAATCATATTTTTAAAAATTATCTGTATTAACAAGGGGGGGTTCAAAGTCAGTCACGTGCATAAACCTCATTTAAAATTTGACAAATAAATTTATTTTATACCTTATGAAATTTATATATCTCAATTTTTATACTTTTAAAGTAATAAAGAAAATTGTCAGCTGCACTTTGGACGGGGGAAACACCGTCAGTCAGCGTGATAAACATATCGCGCGCTCAACGCATTCGAGCGTTGCATAGGATCTTTGGAACATAAACTGACGATCTTTACACCCACAAACAATCAGCTGACGACGATTTTTTGTTTCTTTAACATTTAAATTATCTTATACTTAAAATTCAATAAGTATAACATCAATTTCATATAAATCACACCACAGTATATTTATTTATTCCGTGTAGGCTCCAATTTATATTAATATGTACTCTAACATCAAGGAATTTCAAGTTGTAAAAGTCTCTCTACTTCAACGTACCTTTCCTAAAAAATATTATTCTGGTCTCCAGGTAGAATATACCTGGTAGCTTAGAATAATAACACCTAGAATCATAGTTTCATACATTCATTTCATTCATAATTATTAACTATTAGAAAGAAGAAATACTCTTGAACCTATAGTTAAAGTCACATACCATAACATATCGCATCACATTGCAACAGTAGCTAGCGACATTACTGCGTTAATAGTGTTTTTCTGTTTATATCAATTTATAAATAATATGTTCCCCAAATATTAGCACAATCTAAACATGATTCAGTACCACCTGGATACAAAAATAATATGTTTAATTGAACATTATAGCCGGCTACTTGGGAAAATCCATCGGCTTGCACCATATTATTAAATGAAGAGAAAAATCAAAAATTACGTCACCTTGTTTAAATTATATTAATTATTTATAACTACTTAGTAGGATAGAAAGAAACAGAGTTTTGGAGGAATGTAGCGGATAGTGATTCAGATTGGATGTGTAATGGCCGCCTACGGGTTAGCAACCCTGAAATCCCGGTATGCATTTCTACCAAACAGAACGGGGATTCCGCGTCGGTTTTTAACGGATAACAGTACATTTACTTAAATTTCTAGAGTTGTTTATAACTGCTTAAAAAAATTGCACGTAACGAGTTAATATTTTAATAACGATTTTGCTCACATATTTAATATGAGCCTCTTGAGTCTCTTTTGAATTTTCCCAATTTAAATTAAAATACGTGATTAACGTTAACACTTAAGACATTACTAAATACCATGTGACAAATGATAAGACACTATCTGCATCACGATCTTCGAGATTTTATGTATATCAGCATCAAACATGCCGCGAGGCATTTTACAATACTCTACAAACACTTGTAAATAATAATAGCAAACGAGCATAGCTGGGCACTAACTTGTTAATTTAAGTTAACTTAAAAAATATTAACGGGCTTGTTAACTTCCGTTACATTTCCTTTAGCTCGTTAATCGTTAATCCAGTTCTATTACCCGCGGCCGTGAAAAACACGTTCTGACAAGTAACTTCGGTCCGGTCGACAAGTGCCGCGAGTGAAACGAAACTAGGTACCTATCAGTAGCGAAGGGTGAAATTTTAACCAAAAAAACAGACAAAAATATAAAATTGTACATACTGCCGTCCGCTTACTTAAAGGCCGTTAAATGAATAAACCTGATTTTGAGCTATGGTCAAAAAGGTGGGAAATAATGTCCCTAGAAATTGTTTAAACATACAACTGTGTTTAATAGACTAAAATACTTGATAGCTGTTAAGCTTTCTTTCTATTGGTTTTATGGATTGCTAAGTGAAATAATATTGTTTTAAATTATGGTTTTGTGTTTTTGTCATGTTTATCTATTCCACTAAGGGACCTCTTACAATCCTAAAAAACGGCTGGCTGACATGCAGCCGGGTTATAGAGTTGTAACAGAATTGTAACTGCTATAGATTTACTTAAGAGTCACAGTTTAATGCAATTTCAAAGCTAAATAACAGTTAAATCACTAAACCTTCTTTTTGCATTGTAAATTAATTGAAACTTAATGAACTGAACTTGTGAAAAAGCCTTATAAGACTTTAACTGTCTATTTTATTGTTAAGAGATACTGATATTATACAGATTTATGATCTAAAACACAGTTTCTGTAGAATCTGTGCCCAATAACTGTCTTTTAGTTTAGAAATTACTGGCTAAACCATATTGCTCTAAAGTCAAATGGACAACTATGTGTTAGATTTTAGGTTAGCTTTATGTGCTTTTAAATGTGTGCTGCGTGTTAAGTGTGACAGTTAGGTAATTAAAATAAAACATAGTTTTTTCGTTTAAGTTAAAATAATTATTAAATTAAAAAAGTGCTCACAAAACTTTGTGGTAGGTATATAAAAACAGAAATCAACTCTAAATCAATAACTAATATGAAAATTATAAATATCATTAAACAGTATTTATCATTATATATTATTACAATAGATACTTTTGTAAGCTGTCACAAGCACCGTTATACAGAGCCGCTAGTCTTGCAAACCAATTAAAATGTATTAAAAAAACGTTCGGTAAGTAAACTATTTTTGTACTTATGTATACTATATTTTTGTTAGAATTGGATTTACTTATTCCGTAATGAGATCAATAATTACTTAATATTGTTGTGTTTACCTGCTTGTAAACCATGTACCTAAATATTATTTATTAAGCTACTTAGGAACCCAATCAGCATTGTAAATATCCTTGCACTATAAATCAAATAAATAATAATCAATATAAAAAAGGGTGCAACATTAAAAAACTAACTTTCTTCAAGATCCAATATTACATATTAGATCTGTTTCCTTTAGCCGTGCTCACGCGTTCCTCACATTGAGGCATATCGTACCAGAATTGCATTTTGTGCAGTACGCTAATATCTTTTAACGCGTTGATAACTGCGTCTTTTCTTGCCTTGTCGATACCTTTTGGTCCACTTTTAAACTCTGGTTTTAAAACATCCGTGTGTTTTAAATATCTATCGGTCATAAATCGTAAAACTTTATAATCAGGATCATCTACTTCTGTCTTATATAAGATGTCGTAATTTTTTCGTTTGAAACACACTTCTATTAAATCTTTTAGGTATACTCTCGGTGATGATGTTTGAATACGTCTATCAGAAACATAGTTTTGGAAATTAAAAAAATCTTTAGGCTCCATAGTTTTAACGTCCACTCTGGCTAAATTAGCTGAAGCAACGCACTCTGTAAAATCCTGAAAATCATATAGTTTTCCTTTCTTTTTCATGGAGAGCTCGACTTGGTGATGAAATTGATCACAGCTCATAAATGTGTGACCAGGCTCAAAGTATTGAAAGGTTACTGTTTCAGTGGCTATCAAGTCGCTGTTAATTAAGTATATAAAAAGAGAAAATAATAACCAGTTCTTATTTTGGGCACTGCAGTTATCCATCCAAAGGGTGATATGTTTTACGTCACGGTGTTGCAAAATAAAATAATAATAACAGCTCATAATATCTTCTTGTTTGCGACCAGAGATGCCATCATGCCAAATACATGCAAGTGGCTTATGTTGACTTGTAATTTTACCTACAGGTGCGAATGTGAGGTTAAACGTTGTTAATCTAGGACAAAATATAATACTTTTGAAACTATCTAGCCTTGGTAACATTATTACTTTTTGTAAATCAACACTGTAATATATATTTTCACAATTTTGTCCATTTTTTTATGAGAGTCATACAAATTGCGGGCTTTATTATATTTCTGTTTATGACATATATATAAATTGCAAGCCTCACAGTTATCCGGAACTATATTTTTTGCATCATGACCTGTATCTTTGGCATGTAATTCATACGCTTCACAAACTTCGCACTCCTCATTACCAAGTTTAGCAAAAGATATATTCATGCTCTTTACATGCTTCCTGTAAAATTCATACGACACCTTCTGCGATGGATATTTCTCACAAAAGTCTTTGTGCATCATAGTGACCGATACGTCGCATGATATATATCGCCTAAGTGGAGCATGTTCACGGCGATAGTGGGGCTCTAGAGGGTGGAATGATTCCACGTGCTCTGTAAGTAGCCTGCGATCCTTAGGAGCTGTCTTAATGTGCAATCCCCTCCTGTCAACTGGAGCTTTTTTCAGAGAATTGTACAATACGGTGTCGTTATTTTTGTGAAAACCTAATGTTGTTAAAAAAATACTTTGCAGACTTCATCGCTTGTTCCATTTAAATGTTTTAATGTAAATGTACTTCTTGGAGCTCTTTTGGGTTCGGATGTAATTTTTCGTTTTGGTATTGTTACGGAAGTGCTTTGTTGTATAAATATTCTCCTTTCTTTCCAAGATAAATTCCAATATTTTTTGTTTATAGATTCTCGTGTAGCCATAGTAAACTTAGTTGAACATTTTTTGGAACATTTTTCATCACAACCAATCTTCACATTAAAACTTAGTATTTTTTCTTGCGTTTTCTTTATTTGTTTTTCCTTCACAGTCATCGTAATACGGTTTTCATTCATAGCTTCATTTACTGCAGTGACAGTACCAGACGAAGAACCAGTTTCCGGGTGCATAGAATTCTTTTCAGGAAGAGGCTCCGAATTTACATCAATAGTAGTAGTACGTATTGGTTTTTGATGGAATCTCTGATGGGGCTTTGACTGTCCGTTGTCATGGTCGTCATCGTCATCTGATGAAGTTTCATTACATGGGCAATAATCCTTATCTTTAACTGAATCATCAGAAGAAAAATCTCCTGTTGGTGAGTCGTTTGACACTGTTGGCGACAATATTTCGGTACGGTTATCATTTATGTAAGAGGAATCACACAAAACTGAAGAAATACGTGAAGGCAACGGTGACAACGACATAGGTGGCATAATTTCTTTACAAGTGAAAGATATTTCTAAGTTAAAGTTAGCATCTGCACTAAGAGTAGAAGCAAGCTCGGAGAAATCTAGACCCAAATCGAGAGAAGTTTTCGTTTCATTAAATTTTTGAAAAATACTTGACGTCATTGAATATTCAGCTGCATATAATGTGTTTGAGACTAGAGAGAGATTGAGAGTAGTTTTCTTGCATAGCTCGGTGGAAGATTGTTGATGACGCGGTGGCTGGTTTTCTTTATTTTTAACCATGTTTGGTTGGCATCTATCATTGCATATCTCTAACATCGCTTTGACTCTTGAGTTCTTAAATCTAGAAATAAAATCGTAACAAGAATAAGTCAAAAATGTTAGTTTTAAGCAAAAATGTATTTTGCAATTAAATTGCGTGAATTTATTATTTTTAGTAATCAAATGACCTACACCTGGCCAAAAAAATATAGGTAGGTAAGCATTATTGAGTACCTACATACCTATAGCAAGGTTAGTTTTTTAGGAATCTTTATGGCAGCTATTACTATATACCTGTTATATATTACTATGATGACCGTTATAAATATGAAGAATCTAATTTGTACTAACTAACTAACGAAAATCATACTTAATTTTTATAACGAACAAAAAGTTATATAGACACGTTTTCTCAGATTTCGGAACAAAAAAACAACATAAAAAAATCCTTAAATGTAGTTTTATTGCGTTTCAGAAACTCGAGATTTAATTTGAAGAACAATTTTATTCTTCTTTCTCGAACGATTAGCATAGCTGCCGTAAAGATCAAGATGCAAAGACAGCCAGACAAGCAAAATGCAAAAAAACAGAAATCAGTAGGTACTAGGTTGCCGAATTTATTGTTTCATTCAATACACCGTATAGGTACACGTTACTGTGATATACGTGAATAAATGACATAGCAATTAATTAATCTTAAAAATAATGTAACAGAATCCTTACCTCCCGTTCGTGGCCATTTTTGGCGGGAAAACACACAATCGCTCACAGGCACGTCTTAATTCTTCGCAGCGTTGCGTACAATTACTGGAGTCATGGAGTGTGCGAGGTGCGGGGGCATACCGGGAAGGTAGGAACATAGACGTCTTTTAGCGTAGGAATGTCACTTAACCGTTTTTTGTATTGTATTCGCTTACATTTTATTTGAAATAATCACAACAATATAACGGTCACTGTCTTTTAGATTTGTATATGTTCCAAAATCACGCTGGCTTACCAACGAATAGCCAACTAAGTGTGAATAACGGTTTTGTAGAGTGGTAATTGAAGAAAACTGTCTTTTAGATGTCGTTAATGCCAATGCGCCTTGTATTACCATAAATCATTAAAACGCGTATAAAGTGATGTAACGGTTTAAAACTGTTGTAGTTTCATGTAACCGTTTTCTAAGATTGCATAGTGGATTAAAATAAATTTTAAACAGACGGCTACAAGCGTGTAGCCGTATTATAGTGTTATAAAGTGACATAACCGTATTTAAGTGTTGAACGATCTCAAAAATGATGTAGTTAGCCGTGCGTGTAGCCTCCAGATCTTTAGCGTAAATGAAGATAGATAAATAAGACCCAGACTGATTGATAGAGAAAAAGTTTCTCTTTTACGTAGTATATATAACTCAAATTTGCCAAGATGTCACTTAACGGCCTTTTAGTAAACGGACGGCAGCATAGGTAACCTACAATTTTTAAAAAGCAATGCACAAAAATAAGAAATGGAATTAAGGCTTAATATGATAAATTTTGCCTGCTTTTATTTTTGTATAAGTATTTTGTTTAAAATGGAGTGACCGATTTGAATTGATTGATTATGTTTGTTGTATTGTAAAAGTAATCAATATTTTTTTATTAAGTTCATGGGGTTTTGCGATAGCAATTATACCGCTTGAACCACCCCTGTCGGAAAATCTGTTCCTACCTACTATTAACTAAGTCGCTGGCAAATTTAAAATTGTTGCACAAAAAATGAATGATTTAATACGAACTTGCGAGAGCCAGGGCCATAGCTAGGGGAGGGGGCATTGTAGGGCAATGCCCTACCTTGAAATCACAATGCCCTACCTTACAAATACCAAAAACTAGCATAAATTATTATAATTAAATTATTTGTTCATAATTGGAGATAAAAAAATTTTGCGATAGGTATCTAAACTTTTCCGAACATACCACAGCTTGTGACATTCATATTCATTCATATTATAATACTTAATTATCATTATCATAATCGCCATTAACATGAAGTGATGGATCTATTTATAATATCTGTGATGCAGAGAGGATTCCCCGTACCATAGATTGATTAATAAATTATTTTTAACCAAAAAAACAAAAACAGACTTCAAAACTAAACAAGTCCTAACTAAAAATGCGTGCGTGTACTAGTGTAAGAAGTGAAACTTCTTTATGAATTTATTTTTCGAAAAATGATCACGTGATGTTTTTTTTGGCATTTTTAACCCCCCCTCCCCCTTGGTGATACATGGTGAGGTTAAGACTAGAAACCCCCCCCCCCCTCTCCCCCTATATCACGTGTATTTTTTATTTTTAGTACCTACAAAGAATCTTAATTTTATAAAATACTATAAGCAGTTCCCGACGCTCCGCCCGCGTTCTTATCACTATTAAAACAAGGATTTGTGGTAGAACGATGAAAATTTTGGATTATACATATAAGTATGCTATGATGCCAAATCATAAAAAGTAAAAAATAAAAATTTGGTTTAAAAATAAAAAAATAAATATTTGGATACGCAGAGGGCCACCCATATCACTTTCGGGAATAAATTATTTTTAACAGAAAAAAACAAAAACCGACTTCCAAACTAAACAAATCTAAACTAAAAAGTAGAAAATAATACTTTTAAGAAATTAGTAATTTTGAAGTCGGTGCCAGTCAGGACGAGCAGATTTATCTTGCGTTTGCAATGGGCTTTCCAACGGTATTTTGATATGTTTACAAATTGATAGATTAATCGAATATGTATCTATTTAGGGTTATTTTGCTTTGGCTGGCACCAACTTCAAAATTAACAAAGTTGTTGTTATTGTTGTTTTTTTGTTCAACATAATTTATTTTTAAATTTTTAGCGGGAAGTAGATACTTATTTTGTTTATTTGAGTAAACGTTATTAGACAAACGAGATTTATTCACGTCCATTTTTCCACCGAACTCCCAGACGTTAATAATTATAAAAAATTACTTTCTACTATCAGGTAAACCTAATAGCCTGAAAGTATACAAATATCGGTCCATAAATGCGTATTATATTGAAAGAATTTTCTACCGTTGAGGAGTTGTACCTTCCATCATCATTTACGGTACGTGAGTCAAATATCGGGATAGCCTTTAAAAGATTCGGCCGAGTATCGTTAATTTGCTCCTAAGAGTTGAAGAGTTCCGTTACTTTGTCATGGATGCCGTCAACTACCTTTGAAGTACCCTACATCCTTTCCAATAAAAAAAGAATCATCGAAATCGATTGGCGTGAAATTGAGTTATTCTTCCATTTGTCGCGCACATAATTAATGCAAATTTAAGACTTTTATGGATTTCTCATGGATGCCATTGTCAGAACTGAACTAAATTAAAATGGGACTACACGGGAAGCACCAGCTTTCAGATAAAAAAAACCACATACAGACGAATTGAGAACCTCCTCTTTTTGGAAGACGGTTGAAAATAGCCTACGACCTATTCTCAGACGTACCAAACACGCACAAAAAATTTCATAAAATCGGTCAAGCCCTTTTGGACGAACTCGATAACAAAAACAGTGATTTTTATTTATTAGAGATAATAATGTTTTAACTTAGTTCAATCTGTACTTTATGACCTGATTTTGTTTGACATTTTTATCAACTTTTAAAATGTAAGAAAGTAGTTATAGTAACACAACTACAATGGTTGAGCATATTATGGTCTTGCAAAGTTGATTGATATGTTCTATATTTCGTATCATGTAAATGTAATTTTGCTAATTTACTGTAGCAACGCACCGCAGTTTCACCCGCGTAGTTCAAGTTCCCAGGAGAACACGAGGATAAAATATAGGTTTAACGTTATTCGTTTTAACATCGGTCCAGTAGTTTTTGAGTTCATTCGTTACATACAAAAATAAAAAATCTTTCCTCTTTATAATATTAGTTTAGAAGTATAGTATCATAAAATACATGTACAAGTATCATCTAATTTTATTATAGAAAAATACAAGTGATATATTCCTACACCCCCCCTCCCCCCTTGTGATATTTCGTGATTTTTTATGGACCCCTCCCCCCCCTTTCGAGCCTCACGTGATTAATGGACAGCCCCTGTACAGAAATTGAAATTGTTTAAATAAAGTTAAATTAGATAAAGTTTATCATAGACATGAATACAAATAATACAATTATTTTATTTTACCTTATTACTACTAAGATTATTACAGCATTTCATTAATTGTAATAGAATTATTACTATCATTGTTATCGTTATTATATATTTTTGTTATTAATGGCTTATGGTAACTGAAATATGTATATTATAGTCAAATGCACAAAATTGTAGAGCTAAAACTTTTTCATTTAAAATTTTTTTAAATTTTAAGATTACTACTTAAAGATAATAATTAGTTTGATTAAGATAAAGTGAAAAAAATATAAATACAGTAATATTTTTTTAAAACTTTATTGCAGAATGTTGAAAAATTCTACGATTATTTTACTTTTATAATTTATACATTACAGTCATACTGTATATATTGCCAACATTTCAACTCCGGGCTGTTACTAAAGCTTGTTTAACAGAAAGACCTAATAACTTTGCTTGAGCCTTAAACATTTCATGAACAAAAACTTTTTTTCATTATTAGAACATATCTAAAGGTTTTCGTTCAGGTAAAGTAACTCATTCACTCATTCTTGACCACATTAAACGATTTCTTCCAAATGTAGTTTATACCTTAATTTTGATCCAATTTGATCACAGCAGGTCCTTTTCACAATAGATCCTTTTTCCCGGATCTTTTTAAATGAACTTTTGATTCCTCGTTAGAAATAAATTCGTTAATTTCACTGTCATTACTGAACATGCCTACTTCTTCGGCTTTAATCCTTTCACTTCGACTAACATATGATTTGGACACTTTAATAAATTCATTAACATCAACATTGTTTAGCACTTTCTGATAACGTGCGTATACTTCTGAAGCAGCAAAATAAACATTGGACGGGAAAATCGTCACCAAATCACCGTGAAATTTCTTTTTCTTGAGAATATAGTCAATGTATTCAGGCATGGTAGGATATTTCTCAGAATCTTTCACGCAATTAATAAAAAGATTGTAGAGGGATAAAATTCTATCAAACTCAAGCGAATCGATAGCATTGTACGTCAATTTAATACTATCTTTGTTGTCATCATTGTTAATAATAACTTTCTTCGTAACCTTTACTAATTCAGTATAAAATGACTTGTTTTGATCGACAACAAAGAATGGACGGAATGTTTTTTCACAAATTTCAAACGTGTCTTCGTCAGCTTTAAATTTGCTTAAATCTCCAACAAAATGCATCAAATGTATGTAATCATTCAAATTAACCTTTTCCTGAATCACATCATCGTGCAACATACGCCTATGATCCAATTTAATAAAATTGAGTATGAAAAGATTTTGCGGCCTTTCTATTTCACACACAAGAAAACCGTTGACAGTTTTAAAAATTCTTTCTAACAAATAATATAGTTTCTCCGTTCGGCTTGGAATTTTCTTCAAAATCATCACATAGCTAATAAGATTCCTACGTTTTTCAATTGACTCCAAATCTAGATCATAATTAAACCAATGCAAGATTTCGATCATAAAATGCGCTACGCCGTAGTACATTCTCAAGCGTTCGTGCATATAATTATTACAATCATTTTTGAAAATGCTTGAAGACAATTCAACGCAGTACCACAACGCAGTTAGCAACGAAGTGCTTTCGTTAGGGTCTAGTGGTAAAGACGATAGCCCAATTTTGCACACTGTCGTACTGATACGTCGCATCGTATATTTCTTGAACTGTTCAACAACGTTCTTATCCATCCATTCTTTATTCTCACAATTTTTCCACAGAATGAAATAAAACAACCCTATATTGTATTTAACCTTTTTGAAATCAAAATACGTCGCCGACAAAATGTAATCGTTGTAATTATCAAAGTGGTCTGTGTCTGTTAGGACAAGGCCGCCATGAAAGGGTCTTCTTGTTCTTGGCTCAGTTTTTGTATTGTGAGCCAACATCTGTTTATAAGCATTAAAAGTATAAAAGTAACCAATCGACTCGCTAATCCCTCGAACGTTCACCAAAAACAATGGACACTCCATCGCTGATTTGAATTTGCTAAAACTAGCCGGTGCTACATCAGTTGTTGAGGCATCAGATGATGTTGTTCTATGGAAAATAATGGAGTCCAGCAAATTAAACTCCGTTAGAATAATAACAGGAATTCCTTTCTCATCATCCAAAATGATATCAGGGAATTGGATTTCTTGTTCGGTTGGAAAGTTGACATCAACGATCGGCTGCTCTTCTATGGGGTTTTCAAATTTTGTATCAAACTTCAATGCATCGAACGAGTAGGATTTTTTTTCGCTGACGATATAATTGATCAGAGTCGAAATACACTTCTCAATGTCAACCTTTTCGTTATAGACGTCAGTAGTGAGGCTTTTATACCAGTTCGTGCGAGAAAATTCAAGCAGGAATATTTTTCTGTCCTTTGTATCCAGGTCGCACTTTTGTGATTTTAGCGACAACTCGTCGAACAGTCGATTTCGTAAATTCTTTAATTTATCGATTTCTCGCAATGCATGAGCATCGTGATTAATTTTATTGATAAACTTCAATCTGATGTAAGACTTCAAATGATCTTTTTCGGTTTGAAAGTTGTCGACGTTGACTTTATCATAGTCAAACTCGTCAGAAATATCAATACTATCAAATAGCTCGTAATTTCTATAAATTATGCTACGGCTTTTGAAAAAAGATGCAGCTACAGAAAGGTCGATTTGATTCAAATTTTTATTGAATGCGTGGAATACAACCATTTCATAATACTTATCCTCGTTCAGCTTAAAACATTCATCTGCACAATAATAATCAATTAAACCATCTGTAATTATGTACAACAACTTGATTTTGTTATTTTTGCCGCAAATGTCATAATTTTCTTGTATCCATTTGACAATCGATCTTGGATCTGTTGCACTTTCATCGCCTTGCAGTTGCTTGTATGTTTTTCTACTTATATTTTCATCGACTTCGTAACAGGATCTTCCCCAGTGCAAGTAAATAATTTTTGATTCTATTGGAGATTCTTCTTCTATTTCTATTTTGATTTTTTCTACATCCTGTTTGAATTGTTCCAAAGTTCGCAAACCATTGCTGTGGTAATGTTGGTTGTTGCGCGTTGAGCCGGAAAAATCTTTTGCGTATATGAAATAATTAGTCATTTCTGTGTATAAAACTTTTAACTCTCAAAGTCCAGCGAGACGCGAGACGTTGCGCAAGGCTGATGTTCACTTATTCCACGTTATTGATAACAGTGTGTGTACCGCAAATTTTTATCAATGATTAGTTGCCAGCAGGGATAGACAGACTCCGACGTCGAAAAGGGGTTCCTAGAACAGAAAATTGTATTAAATATTTTTGAAAAGTCGAAGAAGAATCGAGAGAAAATTTTAAGTCCTAGTGATGCACAGCTTTTGCAGAACAATGATTTTAAAGGTGGCTATTAAATGTAGAAGGTGTTTTCGAAGTGTTTAATTAAATTATAAAAATAAACCAGTTACAATCACTTCTATAGGTATTAGTGAAATTATTTCTTTCAAAACTTTGTCTACACTACGCATTATCATGTTGTATTCAGTCGGGGCAAGTGAGAACAGAAATAATTACCTATAACGTGCAAAATATTTATATTTCTAAAGCGGTCCCGAGACGATCAATCGCAAGTGTCTTTACGTTATTGTCAATTGCCATTGGTCGTTTACAAGTACAATCGAAGCGATTGTCAATTGCAGTTACGTGATTGAACGTAATTGATTGATATTTTGATTAATGCTCATTGACAGGGATCATAGAAGTTGTCAATTGATCGTTTACTACATGGAGATTAGAAACCAGGAGAACCAAGGCCCTAGAATGTAGTGTCTCAGAAATATTGTCAAACCAAGGAGGCGCTGCGATCGCTATGTTGTCTCAATGCCTAACTTCACGTTGTCACAATAGTGACAGTACTCATAAATAGCTAACTTCACAGATACTAATAATTGACGGCAGCGCGCTATAAACTCTACAAATTTTCAGAGACAGGCGGGTAATGCTTTAGTATGAAGCGTTGGTTCTCCTGTATCTAACCTCCATGGTTTACTAAGTCATTGACAATCGTTAGTGACGTTTAGTGAACATCAAGTTTCCAGTACTCCTACACCACTACCATATCGTATTTAAACATTTCCTATTGTATTTTTATCTTCCTAACCTAATGATTGTAAGTAAGCATACATTTTTTTTAAATTAATATGTAAATTATTAAAATAATAAAACACACTCTAGTGAAAATAGAACTAAAATAAAATTAAAAACCGACTTTAAAATAAAATTACTAAAATTATCAATACCTTATAATAAATTTATTTATACCTTATTATATATCCATCTACAGTTATTATCTATATATACTAATATTATAAAGACGAAAGATTTGATTGTTTGTTTACATTGTGTGCATTGAATAGGCTCCGAAACTAGTGAACCGATTTGAAAATTAACAAAGTCCTAAAAAGTATTATTTTCTACTTTTTAGTTTAGATTTATTAAGTTTGGAAGTCGGTTTTTGTTTTTTTGTTAAAAATAATTTATTTCTAAATTTTTAGCGGAAAGTAGATACGTATTGTGTTAATGACTATAAAAATTTACCTTCTATTATGAGGTAAACCTAATAGCCTGAAAGTGTACAACTATCGGTCCATAATTGCGTATTATATTGAAATATTTTTTTTTAAACTGCTAACCGTTGAGGAGTTGTACCTTCCATCATCAGTTACGGTACGTGACTCAAATATCCATATAGCCTATAAAAGATTCGGCCGAGCATCGTTAATGTGCTCCTAAGAATGGAAGAGTTCCGATACTTTGTCATGGATCCCATCATCAGAACCTTACCAAACTCTCATCAAACTACCCTTGAAGTATATCCTTTCCATTAAAAAAAGAATCATCGAAATCGGTTGGCGTGATATTGAGTTATTCGTCCATTTGTCGCGCAAATACTTAATGCAAATTTAAGACTTTTATGGTTTTCTCATGGATACCATTGTCAGAACTGGAAAATATTAAAATGGGACCACATGGGAAGCACTACCTTTCAAATAAAAAAAGAATTTTCAAAATCGGTTCACCCAGTTCAAAGTTATGAGCTAACAAACATAAAAAAAAAAAAAAAAAAAAAAAAAAAAAAAAAAAAAAAAAAAAAATACAGACGAATTGATAACCACCTCCTTTTGGAAGTCGGTTGAAAAGAACAAATCAGTCACTGTTTACTTCTCTGTTTTTTTCTTTGAATTTGGTACATTTATTTTCAACCGACTTCCAAAAGGAGGAGGTTATCAATTCGTCTGTATTTTTTTTTTTTTTTTTTTTTTTTTTTTATGTTTGTTAGCTCATAACTTTGAGCTGGGTGAACCGATTTTGATGATTCTTTTTTTATTTGAAAGGTAGTGCTTCCCATGTGGTCCCATTTTAATATTTTCCAGTTCTGATAATGGCATCCATGAGAAAACCATAAAAGTCTTAAATTTGCATTAGGTATTTGCGCGACAAATGGACGAATAACTCAATATCACGCCAACCGATTTCGATGATTCTTTTTTTAATGGAAAGGGTATACTTCAAGGGTAGTTTGATGAGAGTTTGGTAAGGTTCTGATGATGGGATCCATGACAAAGTATCGGAACTCTTCAATTCTTAGGAGCAAATTAACGATGCTCGGCCGAATCTTTTATAGGCTATATGGATATATTAGTCACGTACCGTAACTGATGATGGAAGGTACAACTCCTCAACGGTTAGCAGTTTAAAGAAAATTCTTTCAATATAATACGCAATTATGGACCGATAGTTGTATGCTTTCAGGCTATTAGGTTTACCTCATAATAGAAGGTAAATTTTTATAGTCATTAACTCAATACGTATCTACTTTCCGCTAAAAATTTAAAAATAAATTATTTTTAACAAAAAAACAAAAACCGACTTCCAAACTTAATAAATCTAAACTAAAAAGTAGAAAATAATACTTTTAAGGACTTTGTTAATTTTGAAGTCGGTGCCAGCCAAAGAAAAATAACCCTAAATAGATACATATTTGATTAATCTATCAATTTGTAAACATAATCAAAATACCTGGCTGGCACCGACTCCAAAATTAACAAAGTCCTTAAAAGTATTATTTTCTACTTTTTAGTTTAGATTTATTAAGTTTGGAAGTCGGTTTTTGTTTTTTTGTTAAAAATAATTTATGTAGTTTTATTTTTTACATAGTAGTAGCAAAGAAAAAGTATTCAAAAATCTAGATTATCTTTGAGGTATACCCTATACCCTATCCAATGAAAACAGAATCATCGAAATCATACAATTCTGTAAGTTATACGTGATCAAAATAAAAATTCAGCAGGTCAAAAATCAATTATCCGTATCCCTTTTTTGTGATAACAAACTTACATAATGAAAACCGAAATATTATAAATGTTCAATTCATCGGGTGTTCAATAAGTATTATGGCTTTTTTATTATTTTAACATGCCGAAGAATTTACAAACTATCTACTTATGTGTAGCTTTCTACATTTAAAGCAATTCACAATCATGACTCAAAGATTTTTAATAATTTTAATCACAATATTTTTTTCTAATTTTATTTATCATTAGCAAACCCAGTCCGCTTCGCTGGACGTAAGATAATTTTGTAATAAAATCAAAGTAACTCCTTATAATATTAAAGCTATCTGCGAGTGAAAATCCCGTCCAGCCGTTTCAGAAATTAGCCGAAACAAACAGACAAATAAAAATTTTGGACTAATTTTACCTTTGATAGAATCAAAGAATTTTACATTCCTATATACATAACATAACATTGTTTCTTTATTTAACAACAATATTAACCCTTTTTTCGACGGAGAAGTTGGTAGTTAAATATTGTAAATTTTATTGAATTACCTTATTTTCATGATCTTTCAGAGGCCCTAAAAAATAAAAATAAAATTCTACCACCCACCGTTTTTAAAAAAATCGGTGTCCGCCACTCCGGACACTGCCGAATTTATGGTAATAAAGTATCAAAATGACTTGTCCACCCTAGCGGACTCCAGCCAATAAGTAGTAGAAGCAGTATAATATAAAAATTTATGTAAATAGTATAAAAAGCTATTTATTTGTATTAAAGAAAAAACAAAAACAAAAATATGGTAGGTACATGCAGGTATTTCTCATGCATTGGAATTTGGAACATGCTCGAAACTGATTTTTTGAGTTATAATGCAATATTATTTAACACGGAAACCACGGAAAACACGGAAACGGAAAAACTGTTTGCTGTATCTTAACATAGACGAGTGTCGCATTTCAGGCAATACACAACAGTTTTTTTATTACAGTTCATGCACGGATCTTAATCTTTTACAGAAGGATATCCTTTACTTTATCATGCCCAAGGTTCCAGCTCGAACATATATTTTAAAACCCTATTTCATTGGCTTGTCTTTCATGAATTGACGCTTTTTGACTGCTTTACGTCCTTCATAAGAATTCATCATTTCATCTATGCTGAAAATACGTTTGCCTACTAAGATTTCCTGAGCCAAACAGTTTTTTCTTATATCTTCAAGTAATGGGCGTGCTTTGTAATACCGGTCGAAGTTCTCAAAGTTATTGCCCGCAAAATGTAAGGTTTTCCGGATTCTTTCGTATCTTTTTAGAGGAACAATACTTGCAATTTTACAGTACCTAAATTTAATACTCCAGTAATGCAAATATGACGGTAATGATATTACACCCATCAGAATATGTACTGCAAGGAAGTCGCGGAACTCGTCTTGAGTCAAATTTATGGAGCGGCCAGTTTTTTGCACAGAATGTGCATTTGTTTCGTGAAAAATATTCGTCATAATATTTTCGGTGCAAACATTGAAAAATATTGTGAAGGCAAACGGGCTTCAGGAAGATTTTCAGCTGCTACGGTATCTTGTATTTAAGCTCTATACAAAAAGACACTCCGTTAGCATTTGTATGTTAGCAAAGGAAGAAGCAAAAGAAAAGAAAATCTTAGCATAGGGTAAGGGTAAGCACATAGCTACTTGTACGTACAGGTAAGGAGTTTTAATCCGTGATACAGTTTAACATTTTCGAGTCTTATAGTTAACATTGTAAGTTTAAGATCTAGTAGTGATTTTACGTAGTTATTTTAGGTATTTAGGGTAGTTTAAGATAGTAGGTAATAGGTCGTTACATGCAAGTATGATAGTACGTAAAATCTAAATAGATGTAGGTAAGATTACTTTTCAGACACCATGTAAAAGTCAAAATTAGTTCTAGTACCTATTCGACAAAGTCCGCTGTGACGGACAAGGTGAATAATACATTAATTATAGGTGTATCGACAAGGTCCGGTGTGGAGGACAAGTAAACAAACCGTTATTTATATACAATGAAAAGGGAAAAATGAATAAGGTTAGCGTTATTAGAACGTTAAAAAGTTAATCTATATGAAACATACAGGAAAACTACGCATCATAAACAAAAATAATATTTTTTAAGTAAAATAACTGGAAAGTTATCGTAGAGCGCGGTTTTCCCGATATTTTCTTGACAACTGTCTAATATAGCATAGCCACACACAAATTTTACTTTTATACTATAGCGTGGTAAACCTACCAACAGTTTGGTAGAAATTTAGCGTTGAAAATAAAAACAGAAAAGACAGTAGATTTTTTTTAAGTACTTGTCCGTCAGGACGTACAAATTCGAAAAAAGGGTTAATAATTAGCTTCACATTCACAAGGATTCGGATTCGCGTTTTCTACTATTATGCAGTGTGCGATTTCATACACTTTACCTACCTTGATTGTATTACGTAAATTTCGAAAAACATAAGTATAATTTAAAACTTACCTATTTAAATTATTACATTTACAGTATCACTTTTAAAACTGGGAGCAAAAAACCAGCGTGTTACTTGCTGTTTAAATACACACTGAATAAACCGAATGCGCTGTCCGACATTATTTATCATTCAAAAAGGTGACGCAATTGTTATGTATGTTACTTTTTCTCTAATTTAATAATATGGTGCAAGCGGATGGTATCGCCGCCGGCTTAAATTATCAATGGCTTTTCCCAAATTTTAGCTATCTGTTACAATTTATAATTAAACATATTCTTGCACCAGGCTTTAGACAGTACTAATTAGGGTGCACGTTTTATTGAAATAAACAGAAAAACACCATTTATACTAAGTATGGAAGAGATTTGTTTGTTGTTTTGTTTAGCAAGAGTTTTCTGTGGGATTGCTTTATGATGCTCTACCTTTCAAGGTCCCCCGTCCCCTTAATGTTCAATGTTTGTTGATGTTTGTGTTTAGTCCCCTTTGTACATTTTTATGTAAATATGTTAATAAAATTGTAGTAGTTCTCTAACATGTTTGTGTTTTTTTTTGTATAAATTAATTAACCCTTGTGCCGTTTATATGTTTTTAGGTGGAGGTAATATTGTAAAAATAAAATCCTACTTTTTAATACTGTGAATCCAGTCTTTTTGTGGAATAACTTAAAATTTCACTGGCCAATCTCGAACGTGACTCCTCCATTCAACGTGACATTGGCGAAATAATTTGTGCTCAACTGGCACGCATTGAAGCCAACAAACCAAAGAATTGAATTGAATTGAATTTCTGTGGGATTGATAATAACCGTCCGGCACTACAAATATCTGCACAAAAAATCATCAAGTCAAGCTGTAGAAACAGAAAATGTCAAATCTACAATAGCATTAAAGTATTTTACATTATTTTTTTATCTATTCATAAGAAATTTCCTCAGACTTGAATTGACTTGAATGAATTATCAAAAAAAAGAAGAATGGTTCCAGATACTGTTTTTTATTTACCATTTAATTTTTTATTTATACAATGGTATGCCTATACCAATGTTTTAATGTTTGAGCTTATGTCCAAAAAGCCATGTGTAAAGTAGAAAAATAATTAAATAAACAATAAATAAATACAAATATTGTTTGGACATTATTACACATAGCGCCATCTAGTTCCGTGATAAGCTACGAGGCTTGTACACAGGTTGTTACACATATATGACCTAAAATACATACATTATATAAATACAGACACCCATGACTGGAGTACAAGCATTCGTGCTCAACAAATGAATTCCCCCAGCGGGACTCGAACCCGCGACCACTGGCGCAGAAATTAGGGTCTCTACCAACTGAGCCAAACGCGTCGTCAATACAAACAATAGCAATAGGTATCTAATAATGCATAATAATATAAATAAATTAATGACATTAAAGTTAAACTTTATAAAATATAGCAACATTTAGAAATTAGAATACATTTATCTTATTCTCATGGGTGAAAACTGAGAGAACCATAAGCAGAGGCAAAAATAAAACCTCTCATTTCATGACAAAATATAAAATTTGGTTGAGCACCATTCGCTCATCTGTCTTAACTCATCTCTGACAAATCTATATAAAACCATTAAAATGTAGGGGCGATCCCGGGCGGAGTGTGTCGTATCTGTTTCTACGCTTACATTTAGCTACGCAACTAATCTTGACTTGAATTACGAGCTTTATGTATCTTCAACTTAGAAACAATTATAGTCAATATAAGTAATTTTATTTATTTATTTACTTTAAAAGTAGCCTACTCCTTATAACATTAGCTATCTGCGAGTGAAAGTCCCATAAAAATCAGGCCAGCTGTTTCAGAGATTAGTCGGAACAAACAGACAGACAGACAAAACTTTAAAATGGATTTTTTATGTAAGTACTGTATACACTTTCATATGCATATAGTGAAAAGCTGTTAATTTGAAATTAAAAACAAACACTTCAAGTTTATTTATATGTATTTTTTTATGTGTACTGATAAAATAAAATATTTTGATGGACACTAATGATTTATACCATAGATACTTAAAAATTAAAATGAAGAGACATCGCGGGACGCCATAACGGAGACTCTTCCATTACAACAAGTTGCACACACTTTAAAGGTTTGTAAGTATAATTCGTACCACGAAAGATGAGACTTCACAAACCACGTGATTTGACTTGCGCAGAAGCCGATTTATAGGTATGCTTAGCGGTAGGGGTGAGAGGCGGGAAGGCCTCGTGTGTCATCGGGCCTTCGAAAAGAGTGCGGGAGGCGCGGTACCGGTTGCCTGTCGTTCTCCTCGCCCCGTGCACGCCCCGCTGGACCCCGCAGTACAGACGAGTGCAACTTTAAGTGTTTATTTTCTATTTTGTTTTTTTGTTCTTGTAGATTTATTCTACAAGAGTGTAATATTGTTAATTTTTATTATGCTTCGAGGTAATACATTAAAAAGAA
Organism: Boloria euphrosyne; assembly: GCA_951802675.2. Taxonomy (NCBI): domain Eukaryota; kingdom Metazoa; phylum Arthropoda; class Insecta; order Lepidoptera; family Nymphalidae; genus Boloria; species Boloria euphrosyne. The sequence continues at coordinate 2,190,421 of OX637879.1, read as the reverse complement.
AAATTAGGAAGATGGTTTACGACGTGAACACTTACATGTTAAAACAAGTTGTTTTAAAACACATGAGTTATTGACAGTGACTAGTGAGAGTGATTAAAATAATAATATGCCATTTTTTATATTAAACTTTTTCATTTCGTAATAAATATTGTTAATAATTTTCTTCCCGCTGGCTTATCGACATATTTTAATACTTAAACTTTATCATTTCGTAATAAATAATGTTAATAATTTTAATATAACATTGTTTTACACCTTATTAAAAATGTTATCGAAATACTCCTAAATAGATATTGCAATTATACATAACAATTTCTAACACGACTGTACCTGCGCAGACCCCCCCACTACTGATGTTTGACAAGTCTCATCTTTCGTGGTACGGACTATACTAAACTTGCATTCTGAATCTACAAGTTTGACGTTAGAAATAAGAAACACCCTAGTACATACCTGTAGTAAAAGTTTTGACTACATACATGTCGTGGTCACATACCGTTACCATAACATATTACATCACATTGCAACACAGTAGCTAGCGTCTAGCGACATTACTGTGTTGATAGTGTTTTTCTGTTTATATCAATTTATAAATAACATGTTCCCCAATTAGCACTATCTAAAGATGATTCAGTACCGCTTGGATGCAAAAATATGTAATTAAACATTATAGCCGGCTACTTGGTAAAATCCATTGATAATTTAAGACGCTTGCAATAATGTTGTCTTGCACAATATTATTAAATTAAGAGAAAAATAAAAAATTACGTCACCTTGTTTAAATTATATATAAATTCGGTCTCATTCGATCATTCAGATTACAATATGTAGGGTGTATAATATATACAGTACACACTACACTGTACGCCGCGCCGGTTTCCTGCTCCCAGCCAATATTAAATAATTAGTCTTTAAAAGTGACAAAATTATTCTTTCGCTATAAATGTATTAATTTGAACAGGTAAGTTGTAATTTAAACTTTTATTTAATTTAAACGTTTTTTTGTTTAATACATTAGCAAGCCATATTAAATCGCGCAATTTACAGTAGAAATCAAGGATTCGAGTCTTGTTCGAAGGAATATTTTATTTTTATATAATAAATATTGTTGTAAGCTAAAGAACTAAAGTTTAAAATAAAAACGTGTATGTGATTTTAAAATTAAAAAAGCATTCTTTCAAACATTTTCTGTTTGTTAAGTGTAAAAATTCGTACCTAAGTATATTTAAAAAACATCAAATTAAAAAAATATATAAAATAGTTTTAATCTTATAAAATAAATAATATAATATACTAGCGGTGCCCGCGGCTTCGCTCGCGCTAAGAGTGAATAAAATAAACATTTTTGCTTATATACTGTTACTTATAATGTACCAAGGACTGATTCCCCATTTAAAGTTCTGGCCCTCTTTTCTGAAAACTACTGTGTAGCATCCTGCCGTGCCGCCACTGCTGCGCTTTCTAAAACTTATTTCCTATTTTTAACCAATTTTGCTACTATGTGTATCATAATTTCTTTGTGTGTTTTTCGTTAATGATAAACTGATGTACGTGGTTCATTGTTATGGACTTATGGTAAAAATTACTGTTAAATATTTTTCCTACGCAAATTGTGCCACCCCCGTTAACCCCAATAGGGGTTGATTTTCAAAAAACGCTTAGATATGTATCTCATAATTTGTATTGCAGAGCATTATTTCAGTGTCACGCAAAATATTTCAATAGAATTAAAATTCCCATACAAACTTAGCCACTGCCTTTAACCCCCAATGGGGGTGAATTTCGAAAAACCCTGAAATACGTGTTTCATCATTTGTACTAAAAAGCATTAATTCAAAGTTTCATGCAAAAATGTGCAATAAAAATATTTTTCTCATACAAACTTTGCCATCCCTTTTAACCCTTTTAGGGTGAATTTCCAAAAAATAATATGCCTATGTTCTTCTCATGAATGCAAACTATCTACATATCAAATTTCAGCAAAATTAGTTGGGTGGTTTAGGCGTGAAAAGGTAACAGACAGACAGACAGACAGAGTTACTTTCGCATTTATAATTTTTAGTATGGATAATATAATCAAAATTAGACGAAGCTGTCAGAAGGTTGAACATTGTAGGATTTACTTTTTAAGTATGATTGTTATTGTCTTTGACTAAATTAAAATGTGTGCAGTTGTGTTGTACAAATTATTTTTAACCGACTTCAAAAAAAGGAGGAGGTTCTCAATTCGTCGGGGACTTTTTTTTTAATATGTATGTTCCCCGATTACTCGACGATGGCTAGACCGATTTGGAAAATTCTTTTTTTGTTTGAAAGGGTATAGTTTCCAGTTGGTCCCATAATCACTAAGTCACGATCTGATGATAGGATCCCAGGGAAATCGAAGGCAACTCTCAAATTTTATAGGCACTTATCACGTTTTTCATATATTTCCTAAAGCTGTTTAAGTATTTGCGTCTGATTATCATCATCTCCTGTGGTAGATGGAAGGTACAACTCCTCAACGGTTAGGAGTTAAAAGAATATTCTTTCAATATTATACGTAATTATAGACCGATAGTTAAATTCTTTCAGGCTCTTATTAACCGACTTTAAAAAAAGGAGGAGGTTCTCAATTCGTTGGGGACTTTTTTTATGTATGTTCCCCATTACTCGAAGATGGCTGGACCGATTTGGAAAACTCTTTTTTGTACATAAACAAAATAAGTATCTACTTACTTTCCGCTAAAAATTTGAAAATAAATTATTTTTATCGGTCTATAATTACGTATAATTTTGAAAGAATTTTCTTTTAACTCCTAACCGTTGAGGAGTTGTACCTTCCATCATTAGCTCAACCACAGGAGATGATGATTATCAGACGCAAATACTTGAACACTTGAACAATAAAGTTTGAGAGTTGTCTTCGATTTCCCTGGGATCCCATCATCAGATCGTGACTTGGTGACTATGGGACCAACTAGAAACTATACCCTTTCAAACAAAAAAAGAATTTTCCAAATCGGTCCAGCCATCGTCGAGTAATCGGGGAACATACATAGAAAAAAAAAAAAAAGTCCCCGATGAATTGATAACCTCCTCCTTTTTTTGAAGTCGGTTAAAAAACAAAAACCGACTTCAAAACTAAACAAATCTAAACTAAAAAGTAGAAAATAATACTTTTAAGAACTTCGTTAATTTAGAAGTCGGTGCCAGCCAAAGCAAAATAACCTTAAATAGACACATATTCGATTAATCTATATATATATTTGTAAACATAATCAAAATACCGTTCGAAAGTCCATTGCAAAGGCAAGATAAATCTATCCGTCTTGGCTGGCACCGACTTCAAAATTAACGAAGTTCTTAAAAGTATTATTTTCTACTTTTTAGTTTAGATTTGTTTAGTTTTGAAGTCAGTTTTTGTTTTTTGTTAAAAATAATTTTTCATAATCTTTATCTACTAGTATACTAATACTATAAAGAGGAATGATTTGTATTTTTGTATGTAACGAATAAACTTAAAAACTACTGGACCGATTTTAATGAAATTTGATACATATGTAGTCTAAAGCCTGATAAAGGACATAGGCTACTTTTTAAGGCAAAAAAGGGCTGAAAAGGGTTGAAATAGGGGATGAAAGTTTGTATGGAAATTACGTCATTTTTAAAGCTAGAAGCATAAAGTTTATTTTTTTTATAACTTATTGATTATATATAAATAAGTAAGACATTCGAAGTTTGTAAAAATTTTATGCTAAAGAGGGTACCGTCGCAAGTTAATAATATTATGTTTATCTAAATTCCAACCTAGAGACTAGTAGAATTCTCCAATGGATAGTCTGTCTGTAACATCTTCATAATGACTTTCAGATCTCTAAACCTTTGATAAATAGGTCTCTCCCTTGACCATCATTGCTAACAAAACATCGGGAACCAAAAATCAAAATTAAACCGCGATGAAATCCAAAAATTTTCTTTAAAGGTTCGTAAATCTAAGAAACGGCAAGCTGTACAAAGTGAAGATACTTGATACAAAGATACCTACTTAAAAGCGCAGTTTTTACACTTAACTCTTTAACAGGATGAAGAAGATTCCCATTCGATACTTCCTAACTTTTTAACTTTTTAACTGGAATATAATGTTTTTTATCTTGTTGCAGGAACCACCTTCCGGCGTAGGCGTCTGTCTATCACCTCTAGCAATAGGTTAACGACAAAAAGAAGCTGAAATGGCTTATTTTTATTAAGGACACGAAATAGGTGTACCACGAAACCAAAGACTCCAATTTTGCGTGTTTTCGCTTAATTTTGAGCCTAAAAAGTGGTACATCACAAAAATGACTAATTACTTTATTTATGCAAAAGATTTTTCGGGTTCAACTCAAGACATGCCATATTACCACAACAATGGCTTGCAAACCTTAATACAATTCAAAAAAGATGTAGAAAAAATAAAAACAAAAATGTTCATAGCCGGACTTCCAAGAAAATCGAAAATAATTTACTTGCATTGGGCAAAATATTGTTACGAAGTCGACGAAAACATAATTAGAAAATCGTACAAACAACTGCAAGGTAATCAATGCGAAACAGATCCGAGATCGATTATCAGATGGATACAAAAACATTATGACATTTGCGAAAAAAAAAACAAAATCAAATTGCTATACATCATAACTGATGGTTTAATTGATTCTAGTCGTGCAAATGACTGTTTCAAGCTCAACGAAGGCAAGAATTACGAAATGGTTGTCTTCCACGCATTAAACCAAAATTTAAATGAAATCGACCTTTCTGTGGCAGCATCTTTTTTCAAGAACCGTGGCATGATTTATAGAAATAACGAACTATTTGAAAGCATCGATATTTCCAACGAGTTTAACTACGATAAGATCAATGTTGACAACTTTAAAGTCGAAAGGGATCATTTAAAGTCTTATATCAGATTAAAGTTCATCAATAAAACGAATTGGGATGTTCTTGCTTTGAAGGAAATCGATAAATTAAAATATCTACGAAATCGACTCTTCGACGAATTATCGCTGAAATCGCACAAAAACATCCTGGATACAAAGGACCGAAATGTATTCCTGCTTACATTTTTTCGTACGGACTGGTACAAAAGCCTCACTACTGATGTCTTTATCGAAAAGGTTGATATTGAGAAGTGTATTTCAACTCTGATCAATTATATAATCAGCGAAAAAAAAACCTACTCGTTCGATGCATTAAAGTTTGATACAAAATTTCACAATCCCATAGAAGAGCAGCCGATCGTTGATGTCAACTTTCCAGCTGAACAAGAAATCCAATTCCCTGATATAATTTTGGATGATGAGAAAGGAATCCCTGTAGTTATTTTAACGCAGTTTAATTTGCTGGACTCCATTATTTTCCATAGAACAAGAACATCTGATGTCTCAACAACCGATGTATCACCTGCTAGTTTTAGCAAATTCAAATCAGCGATGGAGTGTCCATTGTTTTTGGTGAACGTTCGAGGGATTAGCGAGTCGATTGGTTACTTTTATACTTTAAATGCTTATAAACAGATGTTGGCTCATAATACAAAAACTGAGCCACGAACAAGAAGACCCTTTCATGGCGGCCTTGTACTGACAAACACAGATCACTTTGATAATTACAACGATTACATTTTGTCGGCGACGTATTTTGATTTCAAAAAAGTTAAATACAATATTGGGTTGTTCTATTTCGTGCTGTGGAAAAATTGTGAGAATAAAGAATGGATGGATAAGAACGTTATTGAACAGTTCAAGAAGTATACGATGCGACGTATCAGAACGACAATGTGCAAAATTGGTCTGTCGACTTTACCACTAGATCCCGATATAAACGCTTCGTTGCTAACTTTTTTATGGTATTGCGTTGAATTGTCTTCAAGCATTTTCAAAAGTGATTTTAATAATTTTATGCACGAACGCTTGAGAATGTACTACGGCGTAGCGCATTATATGATCGAAATCTTGAAGTGGTTTAATTATGATCTAGATTTGGAGTCTATTGAAAAACGCAGGAATTTAATTAGTTATGTGATGATTTTAAAGAAAATTCCAAGCCGTAGAAAGAGGCTTTATTATTTGTTAGAAAGAATTTTTAAGACTGTCAACGGTTTTCTTGTGAGTGAAATAGAAAGGCCGCAAAATCTGTTCATACTCAATTTTATTAAATTGAATCACAAGCATATTTTGAATGAAGACGTGATTAAAGAAAAGGTTAATTTGAATGATTACATACATTTGATGCATTTTGTAGGAGATGTAAGCAAATTCAAAGCTGACAAGGATACGTCTGAAATATGTGAAAAAACATTCCGCCCATTCTTTGTTGTTGAAAAAAACAAGTCATTTTACACTGAATTAGTAAAGGTTACTAAAAAAGTTGTTATCAACTACGATGATAATGGTAAAATTGAAGTGACGTACAATGCTATCGATTCGCTTCAATTCGATAGAATTTTGTCCCTATATAATCTTTTTATTAATTGCGTAAAGAATTCTGAGAAATATCCTACCATGGCTGAATACATTGATTATATTCTTAAGAAAAAGAAATTTCGCGGTGATTTAGTGACAATTTTCCCGTCCAATGTATATTTTGCCGTTTCAGAGGTATATGCACGTTATCAGAAAGTGCTTCACAAGGTTGATGTAAATGAATTTTTGAAGGTGTCGGAAACATATGTAAGTCGAAGTAAAAGGATTAAAGCCGAAGAAGTAGCCAAGTTCAGTAATGATAATAAAATAAAAGAATTTATTTATAGCGAGGAATTGAAAGTTCACTTAAAAAGGAAGCCGTGTAAAAGGAAGCTCCTGTGATCAAATTGAATCAACTTTTAGGTTTGAACTAGATTTGGATAAATCTCATTTGATATGATGAAATCCAAACAGGAATAAAATGAATGAGATTAGAATATTCAACCTCGCCCGATACGGTTAGATCTTCGTATCATAGAGGAAAATAATTTTCGATTTGAAGATCATGAAACGTTTATGAAACGTGGGTGACTTTTAAGTTCATCATTCCAAATATGTATATATTTGGAATGAGTGACGACGCGCGTTCAAGATTTCCTTCGATATAATAATATGTAATTAGTAATTACTTATACTTTACTCTTGATACGCGAGTTAATGGGTTTTATTAACGTAGTGCGCGTTGGTCCTTAGGTGACAATAATGATTATTTTAGGAAGACGACACGTGTGGCTTAGTTTGAAGTGACCCAATTTGCTGCGCCAGCAGTCGCGGGTTCGAGTCCCGCTGGGGGTTTTTATTTGTTGAGCACCAATGTTTTTACTCCAGTCATGGATGTTAATATTTATTGTATGTATTCTAAATTATATATGTGAAGTATGTCAACCCTCTGGTATCCATAACACAAGGCTCGTACCTTACCATGGAACTAGATAGTGCTGTGTAAATGTCCCACCATATTTATTTTATTTATTAATTTATTTTATTCTTGATTGATTAGGATTAACTACTGTGTTTTTATATGCATCTATACATTTTAGATGTAATGACATAAGAATAAAGGACTTGTATACAGAATTTTCAATATTTCTGCAATAAAGCTTGTTAAAAACATGACGCGTGTTTTCTTTTTTATTTTTATTTTATTTTTATATGTTATATAATATTATTTTTTTATATTAGGAAAATGTACAAACAAACTAAATTTTGATTAAATAATAAACAAAAAATAATAATAAATGAACGTATGTAGGTATATAATAAAATGAAAGCAAGTTGAAAAAAAGTTTGACTATGCTGTTAATTAAATGTAAGTTAAAGTTTAAAACAGGACATTGTATCTACATGAAGTAACTATTATAGTCACGACAGGACCTACATAATATGTACAGTGCTACAAGGATCTTTTGGCGCGTGGCCGAAATCAGAACTAGCACCGCCATCTTTCACTATTGACAGACAGCTGGAGTGTTGACGTTGTTGTGAATATTTTGTGCTTTTATTTAATTAAAAATATCTCAAAATATGCCGAAAGTAACAAGAAGTGGTGATAGAGAGGTGGTGCTACAAGTAAAGGATTATTTTATGAAAGAAAAGCAATCTAGCGCTCACTTGAAAGAGTTAAATATATATAAAACTAGCTGACCCGGCAAACGTTGTTTTGTCATATAAATAATTTTTTATTACTTAGGGGACAACCCTTATTACTTAGGGGTATGGAAAATAGATGTTGGCCGATTCTCAGACCTACTCAATATGCTCACAAAATTTCATGAGAATCGGTCAAGCCGTTTCGGAGGAGTACGGGAACGAACATTGTGACACGAAAATTTTATATATTATAAGATTTAATGTTTTATTTATTTATATTAAATAATTTATATATTAAATAATAAAATTTCATTTATTTTTAATTTTTTTTTTTCATTGCCTAAGTTTGAATTCAATTACGGATTATAAGAGATAGATTTTTAAAAACAATTCCCTGAAAGTAAGTAGATGTTGTTAGCTTGTAACCCTAATTTCACACCAACGCCCTCATGTCAATATCATATAAGTGCCAAAAGATCCTTGTAGCTTATAGAAACGTGTATTATAATTTTGACTTTATACAAAATTAACCACTTGATCCCCGCCGGTACCTATGTATACCACTTCCGGCGTTACCGTAGATCCCCGCTGGTACCTATGTGTACCACCTCGCCCTCTGCGCTTTTATCACTTATTACACAACGAAATCGCTATATTTTTTGCTAAATAAGTAATGCACGCTACCTTTAGAAATTTTATTACATATATAATGAAATATTATTTTAATCAGATTCCGGCAACATTAAAAACAAATGCGCCAAAAGTTGTTAAAATTTAAAGTAAAGCGCGCGCGACTCCCTATTGGTTTAGTGAGATTTAAAAATTGAAAACAAGTGAATTTGTGCCTTAAACGCAGGCATATTAATTGTTAATATTCTTTGCTACTATTGATATACTAATTAATTTATATTTACGTTATAATGTTAGTTTTTTGGTTAAAGTAATTCTGATGTATTGAAATTTGTAAATAAAGTCGCCATTATTTTACATGAATTTGGACTATTACTCACTTATTTAGTATCTGATAAAGGTAAATTACTGTAGAAAAATAAATATAATTTCATATTTTCAGTTTTTTGTAGCATATTTCAATAGTTTTATAATATAAAATGTGTTTATTTATAAATAATAATTCAATTCAATTCTCTTGTTTAATGGCTTAAAAGCGTGCCAGTTGAGCACAGATTATTTCGCCAATGTCACGTAGAATGGAGAAGACACGAAGGAGATTGGTCGGTAATATAGAGTCAATAAGTTTATAGTATTTAAGTTTTATTGAATAGGGGGAGTAAATCCTTACTAAGCCTACAACAAAAGACAGCACAGTTAGTATTTACACATAAACCTTAAATAGAAAAAAGATGGTTAGAAAATGTTAGTTATATTATACAAAATGTTAGTCTTATAATTTAATTTTATTATTCTTAATATATTTACATAAAAATTTACACAAAGGACTGAACACAAACATCAACAAACAGTTAACATTAATGGGACGGGGAACCTTTAAAGGAAGGACATCATACAGAGGATGGAGGAGTCTAGGACAGTTAAAAAGAATATGAGAGGGAGTACCTTCGTCAAGGCCACATTCACACAGTGAATGGTCCCTGACCCTGATCTTAGCTAGGTGAGCAGGTGTAGATGCATGCCCAAGGCGCAGGCGACAAATTGTAGTGATTACCCACCGTTCAGCTAGTTTAAGGCGATGAAACCAAGGGCGCCTTGGGATCTCAGCTTGAAGAGCTGCATAATGCTTACCTTTAAAAGATTTTGACAGATTCCAGTGATTATTCCAAGCTTTCTCAAGATGTTTTTTAGCAAGGGGCAACAGATCATGGGATAAGTTACGAAAGTGTTCCAGGGTCCCACAGTGAATAGCAGATTTAGCGCAGGAATCTGCAGTTTCGTTACCCGCAATACCCGAATGACCTGGGATCCAAACCAAAGAGACTGACAAGCTCTTTTGATGGCATGTGTACAGAGCTTCACGAATCCTTAAAATAATAGAAGATCTTAATTTGCTACGTAACGGATTCTCCTTTATTGCCATTAGACAACTGAGAGAGTCTGTCAGTATAACTGTCTGTTTGAAGTTGTGGGAGAGGGTGAACAGGATTGCTTCCAGCAAAGCAACAGCCTCGCCTGTAAACACCGATGTTTCTGGAGGACACTTAAACTGTAAAGCAATTTTGAATTTAGGGACCCAACACGCTGCACCTACACAGCCATCAGGAGACAGCTTAGATGCATCAGTAAAGATGAGGAGGTGTTCCGACCAATTTTGATGAATTAAGGATTGAAATTTTGTGTTGGTGTCAGGAGCTTCCCTGGCCAGACCAAGATTCGTAATAATGATGGGCGAAAAAGTCAACGCATTATAAGGAGAGCAAAACAGAGGGTTAGAGGGAAATCGAGATAAGGGATGAGGCAGTCTAGTAAACTTAAGGAAACTTTCTAAAAGATAGGATATAGGTTTTTGAGGAGAATTAAAATCAGCTAGTCTACTCAGCCTGGGCCATAAAGGATGGGATGAAAGCTGCAACGCCTTACCAACAAACCGATCACATAGGTATTGGCGTCGTAAAGGAAACGGAGGGTCAACACATTCAACTTGAAGGGCGTTGGTAGGTGTAGACCTCATTGCACCTAGAACTATTCTTAGGCATTTATGTTGTATTCTGTTTAATTTCTCAGTGGGAACTTTATTAAAGGGGTCTAGAACAAACGTACCATAGTCAATATGACTACGTACAAGCGAATTGTACAGTAATTTTTGAGTATATGGGTGTGCACCCCACCACACACCGGACACCGCACGCAAAGCGTTGATGCCCTTTTCACATCTATTAATAACAAATTCAGTATGCGCAATTCCGTTCAGTCTTTTATCGAGTATGACACCTAAAAATTTTGATTTTTCTACTATATTGATGGATTGGCCCTCATAACAAAATTGAAAATTTGGGACTGACCTTTTCCTAGTGAACACAACTGCCTGACATTTAGGCACTGATAATGACAGACCATTATCAGAAAGCCATTGACCTAGATAGTGCAAAGCAGCATTTATACGGTAATTGATGTCCACTACAGATTTTGAGCTGTAATATAGGACGATGTCGTCAGCATACTGAAGGACTTTACAGAAACTATTTACAGACGATTCGAGGTCGTGGGTATATATATTATACAAAAGAGGGCTGAGGACCGAGCCTTGGGGGAGACCTTTCCAGACGAGTCTGGGTGGTACAGTAAGTAATTGATGTTTAACAGATATGGCTCTACCGGTCAGCAGATGACTTATGAAATGTGTCAACCTCGGTGGAATGTTCAGATGATGCATTTTTTGCCTGAGCATCGGAAGAAGAACATTATCATAAGCAGAAGCTATATCTAGAAAAACACCAACCAAATACTCTCCTTGAGCGAAGGCTAGTCGAATGTCTGTAGTAAAAATGCTAAGACTATCTATTGTACTCAGACCCTTTCTAAAGCCAAACTGAGAGGGTGCTAAGATATTCCTGCTTTCCACTATCCATTCAAGACGATTTTTTAAAATTCGTTCGGTAATTTTCGCTAACGTAGATGCTAGAGCAATGGGTCTAAAAGAATTAGGATCAGAAGGACATTTTCCAGGTTTGAGAACAGGAATTACGATTTGTGATTTCCATGAGTCTGGAACAATACCCGACTCAAACATAACATTTATTAAACTCAAGAAATATTGTTTGGGTCTATTGTTAAGCTTTTTAATAAAAGAGTAAGGAATGCCATCCTCACCAGGGCTAGTATCCCTTAAATCCGTTAAGGAGCTCTCAAGTTCGTCAAGTGTGAAAGGGCTGTCCATTTCATGGGCCGCTGAAGGCAGCAAAGAATTTGGATAGGAGTCATGAGGAGGGACAAATGGAGGAGCTAGTTTGTCAGCAAAGTCGTTTAGCCAATCGGAGGGGTTGTTAGAATTAGGGCTGGGGTCAGCGTTAAGAGATCTGCGAAATCTCTTAACATTTCTCCAGACTAAAGAAGAGGGTGACCGAGGATCAAGGGATTCACAAAAGCTAATCCAACTAAGTTTTTTCTTTTTACGAGCCAATCTCCTAAACTTTGCATCATTACGCTGATAATTATAAAAATTCTCCACTGTCATAGAGGCTGCGTATGACGTCTCGGCGAGTTTACGCCGATTAACAAAATCAGTGCATTCCTGATCCCACCAGGGATTGGAAGGCAAGTGATTCTGTGCGGAGATCTTCTTTGGAATATGGAGATCTGCAGATGAGATAATAGCCTGGATAAACCGATCATAGCAAAAAATGACATTCTCACTATCAATAGATTCAGGAAGAGAGTCCATCATGTAATCAGTAGAACAAGCATAGTCATGCCAGTTGGCTTTCTTAACATTATATCTAAGTAGAGAGTTGGAGTTACAAGAAGGAATATGTCTATTTATATGGCAGAGGAGAATAGGAAAGTGATCACTACCATAGGTAGAGGGAAGGACATTCCATGATAATTGGGAAGCAAGTGAAGGAGAAGAAAGAGACAGGTCTACTGCTGAGCTGGGATTTTGATTGGGATAGACCCTTCTAGTAGGTGAGCCATCATTGAGGATACAAAGATTAGTATCATCAATCATGTCTACTAACTGAGGAGAGAATCTATCACAAAAATAGCACCCCCACAATGTGTGATGGGTGTTAAAATCTCCCATGATCAAGACTGGACCCGGAAGCGAAGAGATGATAGAAAGAAGCTCAGAAAAAACTGAGGAAGAAGGATGAGGAATATAGATAGATAGAAATGAGATATTAAAGGCCCTCACAGCTACAGCATTAATCTGATGACTGTGAGATGGGATTGGGATGAGGGAATAGGGAGTGGAGTGCCGGATAAGGATGGCACAACCAGCATACCCATCATTTCTGTCCTCCCTTAAACAGGAAAAGCCTGGCACCCGAAAACGGGAGCCAGGGATTAGCCATGTCTCCGAGAGGGCAATAATGACAGGGTTGTATGAGGAAATAAGATGAATTAATTCATGTTTCTTAGAATGAATACTTTTACAATTCCACTGAAGGAAGTTCAGTGGGGCCATTTTTAACAATGGAGAAAATTTGCATTAATTTTTGGGCAACGTTGGACGGTAAGGGGACATCATCACAGGAGGATATAAGAGAAATGAGGGTTTCAATTAAAGCTAATAGGAGATCTTTTTTAGGACTGGGAAGGGGGTCAGCATTATTGAGAGCACAACCATTAGGCAAAGAGGAAGAGCAATTACCAACAATTGCTTGATGGGCTTGTCTGTCATATCCCTTCGCTAGAGGAGCTTGGGGACGTGGAGAACGGAGAACTGTTTGGCGATAGGATCTCGTGGGTGAAGCTGGAGAGCGGGTGGGGCTAGTGGGAATGTTGGTATAGGCAGGGATAGAAAACAACTCTTTAGCGACATCAGCATAAGACCGCTGTACAGGAGGAAAACGTGTTGATGCTTCCATGTAAGAAACATTTTCTTGCGACATAACCATTTTAATAGACTGTTGTCTTACAAATTCTGGGCATTCCTTATCTGTAGCAAAATGCTTACTTGTACAATAAAGACAAGATGAGTTTTCCCTGGTAACTTCACATGCATCCCCAGTATGTGATTGGGAACACCTGAAACACCTAGGCTTAGACCTGCACTGCGATTTAATATGGCCAAAACGACAGCAATTGAGGCACTGAATTGTGGGTAATTTATAGGTTTCAACGGGGAGGGAAGTGTGGTAAGAATACACTTTCTCAGGCAGCATTTGTCCTCTGAATGTTATTACAACTGACTGCGTTGGCACCCAGGTAATAACACCCTCACTCACATTCTTTCGATTTAGACGTCTCGCTTTCATAACTTTACCACAACCAGGAGGAAGTTCCAATGACTCGACAAATTCATCCATTGCCCAGTCAACTGGAACCCCTTTAACTAAGCCCATTCTCGTAATATTAAAAGTGGGGATAGACGCAACATACTTGCACATACTTAAAACTGGGTTTTTTAAGAAAGTATTAGCAGCATCAGCAGAAGAGAATTGGACAGCAATTTTATTGCGTCCAACATTTTTCACACCATCATTAACAATATTAGGTATTTTATTGTTATGCAAGAATTGACCAAACTTAATGGCTCTTAAAGTGGTTCCAGCTGCTGGGTCGGGAGTCTCTCTAGAAACATATACAATAAAGGGACCTTTGTCGTTGTCATTGTAGGAAGAGGGACCATCAGAAAGGGAGGGGTGGGTATATATATTTTGGATAGATGGGGTCGCAGTATCGGGATTATATATGGTTTTTTTAACAATATTTGCCGTATTAGGGTCAGATGATAAATTATCACTTTGGCGTTTACGAGAGCCACCTAAATTATTTACCACCACCAGCCCTCCGGGATCCGGCGGCTCAGGAGGTGGATCACCATCCATACTTAAAATAACCTACCTTACCTAAGGACACACACAAATATGTAGATATATTAACCAATCACCACAACAAAACACAATTACAAGGATTACAACTATTACGACAAGTGAAATATACAGAAAATATAAATAATAACTAAATAGGAACACCGATCTCACTAACACGTGTGTTAACCAAAACAAACGTCGAGAGCGAATCAACTTCATAAATAATAATAATATAAGCCTATAAGCTGTCAAATGTGACATATTTGACTTTCCTCAAATTTGAGCTAGACATTGACACATGTCGATATATTATGCTTTCGATGATATCGATATTTTAATATAAAAAATGTATAGTGAAGAAATATGTGTTAGCTCGTTCTAGAATAAAATATTATATAAAATTTAAATTCTTTTTATAATATTAATGTATAAAAATTCCTTTTTTGTAAATTTATTGCTGCTTTGAATACTGGATAAGAAAAAGACAATCATCTAGAGTAAATTATTAGTTTGCTTTTGAATACCTAAAGGATTATCTGGATTAAAAGGTGAGATCAGAAAATTTTAGAAGTAAGGATTTTGAGGCCAATTACGTTAAACTAAATACTGTACGTAATGGTCTTTTTTGTTATCAATTTTAGTCATCAAAAACTATAAGAGCGATATTATTGAATTGCAATATAAAAATTTTGTACCATATAAGCGGAATAATTTTTATTATATTATTTAAATAATTAAAACTTTAACTGAACTTTTTATATAAAACTTGCCTCCAATATTTTAGTTTCAATGAGAATTATTACTTTAGCAAGATATGTTATTAGTTTTTGAGCGTTTGCAATTACAAATTTTAATGCAAAATTGACTTTATTTCTCATGAAAATACTATATTATGGACAATTTAAATTATACAACTTATGATTAGATTATTGAAGATTCGAAAATAATATAGTTTTGTCAAAAAAAATTACATAATATAATAAAATACAATAATGTATTCCATAAATAATATTCATATTACGAAATACTTAACATGATAGCCAGATTTCTGACTCTTGCATTTATGAGATAATTATAATATTTTTTATTTTATATTTTATGAAAATTTGAATGCTCAATATAGTAATATTTTAAATCTCGTATATATAATATGCATAAAAATAAAATATCTGATTTCAATTGCTGTACATAAATATAAAATTTATTATTTTGTTTATATTTGTTTCGCCGTTCACAACAATTATCGATAATTTTTGTGTTGACTGTTGAGGGGTACAGCCAAAGAGTATAGATAATATACTGGGTACAGCCAAAGAGTATAGATAATATTCTGGGTACAGCATTACTACGCATCAAAATATTTAAAATTATTATTATCAGTACAATAATTTGGACAACTTTACATGTTTAAATATTTAGATTCTTGAATGAAAAGTATAAAGGTTTCATAATATAAGTGATATAGTTAGCTTGTATATTTAAAATTTAAGCTAAATAATAAATACAAAAATGTGAATTATATTGAAATACGAGTGTTTTTAAAAATAACCTCAATTTTTCCCTTTTATAATACAACCAACTGAATTCTAATCACAGTGGATTGTGTTCAAGATTTATTGGTGTATGTTTTTAAAGTAAGAACTAATATGTATTTAAGTGTAACTTTTGCTAAGAATCTACTCACTATATCCTGATGATTGCTTTTAAAATTGCGCGGTAAGCTGTGTAAATACATCGAACGAGCCGCGATATTTATAAAGTTTTGAATGTGATTGTTACTTACAACTAATGAAAATAATTCAATGAATGGTTTTGTGTGACTACATGTTTATTCACAAAGTAGTTTTTCAAAATTAGTGTAAATATAAACCCTGGTATTATCAGAAATCATTGTAATACAAAAAGTAGATTATTTTTAGCCAACGTTAATATATTACAAGCTTATTTATGATTTATCAATAGTTTAAAGTACATTTTATATACTCTCATAAATGCTCAAATTATTTAAGAATCCAAAACAACTGAAACATTTAAAATCGCTGCTGTATATTTTAAATTGTAAATGTTTTTTTATGTTATGGTAGAATCGGCGAAAAATGTCAAACGGGCTCGGTGATTATTCGGTGTTGCATGTCATAATGCGCGGGCGTCAGTGGGCAGTGGCTAAAGCGTATCCTCAGTAAAGCGTCGTCTTTAAGTTGAATTGTCTGTCTTGGACAAAGTCTAAGGGTTTTGCAAAAATTATATGAAAGACATTCATTTTTTTTATTACAAACTTTAAACTTGGCAGGGAGATAGTCGATTGTCAGTAAACTTTTGCTAAAAAGAAGTTTTGCGACTAGACCGGATTAAGGAGGTCTAAGGGTTTCCACAAGTTTGCATGAAACTTTTTCATTAATTGCGATACAAATTTTAAATTTGGCAGGGAGGTAGTTAATAGTTAACATATGTCCGCTGAGACACATTTTTGTGACAGGGCCGAATTAGGGAGGTCTAATGGTTCTCACAAGTTTTATTAAAAGTTTTTATAAACCTAAAGGAATTAGATAATAATTAGAAGACGTTAGCTTATAACAGGGCACGCTACGACAGTAGCGTAGTTCAAAGGAATGTAATTGCTTTTGCAACCGTATGTATGTGTTGTAAAATGAAAAAGCCTAACAACCTACTTTTCACAAAGTTGGTTAATAAATAAAACACCCAATACATTCCTAGCATAATTTATTGAAAAACCATAAATTAAACTGTTTACATAGAGCTAAGCATGACAGTGCTCAAGCATTAACTAAACTCAAGCAAACCTATTGGAAATGGGTTCGGACATCACAGATGTGTACTTCATTGAATAGCCGAGATAATCCTTCAGTGTTATGTGATACATTTGAACCTGAAATAAAATGTAAAAGCTGTATTAAAATACATTTTTTTACAATTAATTTATATCTAATATATAAAAATCTCCTGTCACAGTGTTTGTTATCAAACTCCTCCGAAACGGCTTGACGGATTTTGATGATTTTTTGTGTATACTTGGTAGGTCTGAGAATAGATCGTAGGCATTTTTTTATTCTCCGAGGTGATAAGGGTGGCTCTCTCCAGATCTTTTACTTTGTTAATTTTGGTAGCATTATATATAAATAAATAAAACTGGAATATCCGTTTGTAATTACAGCAGTAAAATCACAATTTTATACTAAAAATAAATATTGAAAAGTACTTTATATTTAACTATTTTTACATGACTGCTCAAAAAAAGGAGTGTTGTTTTTAAGGTTCATGTATGTATGTATGTTTGTGAGTTTCTTTATTCCACCAAACTTCTAAACGCCTAAACCGATTTCGATGTACATGGTGTCGTAAGAATCCTTGTGTAATCCTGGTAACATAAGCTAGTGAAAAATTAAAAAAATAAAATAGTTACCCCAACTATGATTCATAAATAAATACCAATTTGTTATTGATGTATTTAACAGTCTTTACCGACTTTACCGACTTATGTATAAACTAAACATTTATTTTCAATTTCAGCAAATTAAGTTAACAATGTTATTCCCCTCGTACTGAGGGAGGCCCGTGCCCAGCAGTGGGACGTTAAAAAGGGCTGATGATGATGATGATGATGAAGTTAACAATGTGGATATATCATGAAATTTAATAGAACAGAACAAAACATGAACTGTTTATTTTAATCGAAAATCATAGTTTAATTATTTATATTTTAATAAATTAACAAGACCTATAACAATATGACTTGTGCAGAGATGCAAAGAAAAAGTGTGATTAATTTTTTTCAAAGTTCTTAATACAATCTCAGAGTGGTAAAATGTTATAAAGTAAGAAATATATTGTGTGCATTCATTCAATCATTAATAAGTTATGTTCCATTCCTATCCAGTCATGATCAATCTCGAATAATCAATTGATATTTTAACAGACTAAGTTTGGACCGAGAACAAAGTGTGAACCGCATTACAGTGAGGATAGGACGTCAAACATATTTAAAAGAGTTAGACTTACCTAATTCATAAGCAAGACCATATTCACAGGAAAGCACCAAAGCCAAATGCACGCTTGATGCTATCAAAATAGTACCGTTTCCAATTTTCACGGGTTTGATCTACTTCATTTGCTGGGACCAAATCTTGTTTAAGTGTTACTAGAGTGTGGTCGTCCTGAAATTATATAAGTACAAATTATAAAGAGTACATCAACTTTTAAATTATAAAAACTTAACATGTTTGACTCAGTTTATTGATACACTTGCTATGACAGTAGTTGCAGATTTGAATCCATCTGGAGAGACATTTATGTGATAAGAATGAATGTTTAAACTCTAGAAATGGGTGTTCATATTTATAAGGTTAATGTGTTAATATGTATGTGATAACTATACATCTATACTTAATATTATAAAGAAGTAAAGTTTGTGTGTTTGTTAAATTGTAAGGGGTAATCTCGGGATCCACTGAACCGATTTTAAAAATTCTTTCACCAATAGAAAGCCACATTATTGCTGAGTGTTATAGGTTATATAAAAAACCGAAAAATAAAAAGGCTTTAACGTGGTAGTCCGTGTTGCAAAGAGAATCGGAGAAAAAACGGTCGAATGAAAGCGTTTCTTACAAACGCTGCCTTAACTATGAAAGATATATTTTTGAGTTCTAGAGAAAAGATGTGGAGCTTGAAAATGCCTACAAAAAAGTCAACGACAGCATATGTCTAACTTTTATATTTAAGTTACAAAAAGTAGTTTTTTTAATATTAGTATAGATAATTTATTTATAACCCTCCTTTTGGCAGTTAGAAATTAAAACAACACTCTGTACTAAAAAAGGATTATTAACATTATGCCCAACGAAGTGGGCACGGGTCAGCTAGTATATTATACATACTTCAAATATGAATGTATTCAAAGTATAATACATGTATAGTTTATCAATTTTCTGGTGTCTCATAACTATCTTAATAGTGTTGTGTGATGTCCCAATTTATTTATTTTACTCTCATTATACGAGAATGTTACAAAGAGTAGAATATAATATATATACTTTAAAAGAATTCTGTAAAATGAAAAAGTCAAAAATAAAATACATAGTTTCTCCACATATGTTCATGCTAGAACTGAAATGTGTTTTAATGACTTGATTCTTGAAATTATATATTTTAATCAAAACAATTTATTTTATGACATTCATTTTAAGAATTTTTATCATTTTCTGTAAACCACATCCTTGATGTAACGGATAGCAAGAAAATATGTTAGGATTATTTACATTATTACACACAGCGCCATCTAGTTCTGTGGTAAGCTAAGAGACTTCTGTTATGGCTACCAGATTGTTAATGCACTACAAATAAAAGAAATATATAAATAAATAAAAATACACTACAAATATTTATCTTTTAAATACATATATTTTATATATATAAACACCCATAAATGGAGTGCAAACATTTGTGCTCAATAAATGAATGACCAGGGGGACTCAAAACCCACAACTACTGGCACAGAGTGTACTACAAACTGAGCATAACATATGGTCAAATTTAAAAATATTATCATTGCGGTAACCATAGACAATACAAGTTTTATAATCACAACAATTTTAGCCAAAAACATGGCAAAAAGTATTCCAATAAGAATTTTCATTATAATCTTTTTGCAGCTAAAGTTGACTTTGACTATAAACTAAAATGAAGAAAACTAAATTGAGAGAGTGATACATACCCTTTCCTCAATATTAAAGGTGACTTCAGAAAAGTGTTGGTCGGGCCACTGTTTGTATCTCCAATATTGAACTATCTTTTTCCCAGGTACTAATTCTCTAAATTCCCCACTCACATTTCCACCAAACAAGGAGAATTTACCACCTTTCTCTGCTTCCATTTTAACATGTCCTTGAGTGAAGGCTGTAACCATCTCTATTCTCGTCATAGCATCATAAAATTCATGAGCTCTACATTGAAAACTTTCAGATATTTCAATTGTTTTTGTATCTAATTTACATCCAATTTGCTTATTTTGTGTGGAGATTACAGGTTCCATATTAATTTTCTTGTTAAAACCACTTGTGATAGTTGAGACATTGTCTGGTTTCACAGGAGCCTCGCCCTTCTTGGGTAATATCAGGCCTTTTGAGAATTCTTCCTTTAAACTTCTGATGTATTCATTTAGTTGTTTCCTGATTTCATCTTTGCCCACATTGTGCATGAAGGCCTTAACTCTCTGGGCTTCATCTCCAGTGCCCTTAATGGTAACAGTCATCTGAAAATTGTTTACAAATTGTGTCACATTTATTTTAACTTATACATTAGAGATCCACAAAAATATATAGTCATTATATATAAATTTTTAACAGAATATATTTTGAATCGGCAATTAGAGCTGTAATATTGAGCTGTGATATTTGGATAGTCAATGTTCAGATAATCGGAGTTCTACTGATATATTAGCAAAAAATATCCATTATTTTCCTAGCTGCTTCGTTTGATGTGTTAGTTGCATTGTTTTGAAAATTAGAATTTGTTACTTAATTTTATTAGAAGATTAAGATTGAATTCATACTCTTTCTTAAGGTCTTCTTGCAGGAAGATCATAAGGAATTAGAAATTATTGTAAAATATCTAACAGTAAAAAGCAAAGACATAGAGCTAGAAATTAACACAAACAAAACAAAATTGATGACTAACACTTTAGAGGTAGATGTTTGAATTTAATAATTTAAAACAACTTGTAGAAAGACACAGCAAAACTTGGTCTATAACTAAAAATCTTAGAATAAATAACAAATATAAAGTGCAATGGAAAGGAGTATTCAAACTTAAGTACAAAAAATAATGCATGCGGATATAAGAACTAAAGTTAATGATATACTGGCTCATATAGACCATTCGAAATGGGGCAGGACAAAAGCTAAGATGTAAAAGTAAAAAATGGAGTAAACAAGAGACTAGAAGAAAATGGCATCCAAAACATCATGGGTAGATGCTTTCCCGTAGTGCCATACTGGGCCAGAAACACAGAAGATTTAGCACAAAGAAGAAAGAGATGGTAGAAGTCTAAGCCTCATGCCAAACTGCTTATATGCTTATATAAAGATTTCAACTGAATGTATCTTTGTGTAATATAAAAACAAATATATTAAACTAGTTCCTACTTACATCTACCTCACTGACATCATTTTCCTCAGAGAGATTAGGGATATGTATTTCTCCCTTAACCTTGTCTGAACCGCCAGCCAATAACCCCTCCCACTTCAATTTAATGTCCCATTCATAGAAAAATATTAATTTCCCTTTCCTATTATTGGCAGTGGCTTCACCGTCTATTTTTTCCACTTCTGTAATCTTACAATCTATTCCATTTTGGGCTATTTTTAAATTATTCAATAATTCCTTCAAGCGATCCTTTGACCATGGTCCGGCATTTTTCTCAGTCCAATGCCAATTATTAACATTTGTTGCATCAGGACGTTCCTCGACGATCCATCGAGGGTCTCCTTCTCCCCATTTGGCCATTTTTACCACAAAACTCTAACACGAGGTTTGCAATAATCCGCGTTTATGAAATGTAATACTCGAGGTGCAAAATTTAAGTCACAAATATTTCTGTTATCCACTCACACAAAGCACATTTATCAAATCAATCAGTTCAACACGTCTATATTTAATATTTTAAATTAAATGTTTTCACAGAAGTCTTCCTTTTCGTCCGTCACCGTTTTATAATACTGCACAGTGCACTATTCGAGAAACGTCGTGAATTCTAGCCAATGGCCATTGGCCAATGCCAGTTTGAATGACATTAGTAATGTTGCTATAATAAAGCCCCAAATTAGCACTTACCTTTTCTATCAAGGTAAATTAGGCACGAAAAATAAAATGAAAACTATCAAATAACATTTAGTAGTTCGTTAGTATTCCATCTTCAGTCCAAGTATGCCAGTGACTAGTGTAAATTTATTATGTTTTTCAAATATTCAAAAAAAATGTAGCTGATGGATGGTAAAAAACATTTAAGTTTAATCAACATGAAATAAAGTAGTGTCCGACCGAACATTCGGTTTCGGTTTCGGTTTCGGTCGAGTTTCGGCAAAAAAACGGGTTTCGGTTTAGTTTCGGTTTCGGCGGCAAACCTGCCGAAACTACGACCGAAACCGAAACTGCATTCGGGAGTTTTCGCGTTGTGATCGGTCATGTTCGGCGAGTTGAATTCCATCCAAGTGACCAATCATGTCGTAACTAGCTTGTGTTTGTAGTTCGTTTTGTATGTTGTGAGTTTTTGTTTGATTTATATTCTGTAAGTTTTATCACGACGTGATACAGCATAAGAGTAGTTAACAAAAAATAAATCAATATAACAAACTAATACATAGATTATTATAGTAGAATCAAGATTAACCTAGTCTTCAGCCCTTTTTAGCGTCCCACAGGGGCACGGGCCTCCCTCAGTACGAGGGGAATCAGGCCATAGTCCACTGCGCTGGCCTAGTGCGTGTTGGCGGACTTCACATATCTTTCGAAGACTCGCTAGATTTTCTCAGATATGCAGGTTTCCTCATGATGTTTTCCTTCACCGTAAGACAAGTGGTAATCATGATAGAAATAATTCGTACATGAAAATATCAAGAAGTGCCAGACCCGGATTTAAACCCGCATCACTCGGTTATCCAAGCGAGCGCGTTACCGCTGGGCTACCACTGTCTGGGATTAACCTAACTATCTATATATTTTTTGGTTAATTTAACTCTCTCGCTAATACTATACCTAAATATATATATAAAAAAAATAGTGTACTTGGTACTTACTATAGTGCACTAGTGGTGATAATATTGTGAATTCAGAGTTTCAAAGTTCCCTGTCAATACACAAGATTCCCATATAGGAACCGTCATGTAGCCAACAGAAATAAAACGAACGCGAGGTGCAGCCCACTATGAAAGCGGTCCGCGTTCTACTTTAAACGTTTTTTTCACTAGTATAGAGTACATTTGCTTGGACAACTTTGTTCATTATCTTGAATATAAAATTTTACAAGCGACAACAATACATCGACGCGAAAAAAGATGTGGCGCTTTCAAAAGCATAATAACGTTTTCTTTATTTTTCTCTCAAAACATGATCCTGGTAAGGAAGTTTCGGTTTCGGTTTCGGTTTCGGCCGAAACTGAGAGCGTTGCCGAAATTCGGTTTCGGTTTCGGTTTCGGTCGTAAAAACCAGTTTCGGTCGGACACTAAAATAAAGATTCAATTTTTATAATAACGCTATTTTATATATTGATAGAAACGGTCTTTATAAATTCCCATATAAGGGAAGAATTATGAATATGGCAACATCTTTATATTTTCTGTATGTTTCTAGAACTTACATACCAACATAACGCGACATATCCGGATGTCATGATCACGTTTCGTTTTGCGTATTAAGGAATCAAAATTAGAGTTTGGCAAACATTTATTATTCCAGTTGACTTAAAATTTTTACATTTTAATTTTTTATTTATAAATTAGTAATCAAAGTAACAGTAATTAATGAAATAAGTATTAAGTATATCTAAATAAATTCATCAATATATTTATTAAATTTTTATGTCATAAATCTTGGAAGCATGAGCAAATTGCAAAATTAGTTTAAGTAAACGCCACTAGATAGCGATGTGTATCATTTTTGCTTTTAAGTTTTACCCCTAAAAATTAAAATTTTGGATATTATTGAAATGGGTATTTTTAGAATTCATCATTATCAAAACCTACAGACCGAATCTAGAGTATTGTAAAGTAATATAAAAATATTATTAACATTCAACAATGTTTAAGTCTCACGGTTGGGCACACGCGAGACGGTTCAAGCCATAGTCCACTTTCCAAATTTCAAGAAGGAGGAGTTTACATATTTGTTTGTATGTTTGTTATTATATCTTTTTTATGTACATATTATTTTCAGCCACAGAAAACTCTGTGTTAAGTGAATCTGTCAATTTTACTTAACACAGAGTTTTCCGTTTTCTTAGTGTAAGTACTTAAATAATAAAAGTGTAAAAACGTTGGCTTGAAACTTTGCAAGTAATTTAATATCTTCGAGCTGATCTGATTGTGGCCAGTAGGTATTTATGTCAATAACTGTTTCTGTCCCTTTTACCTCAAGGTCTAAAAATCGCCACCCGGAACTTTAAATAAAATTATGATTAGATGCGATTTTGTTTTAAATAATTCTGTGAAACCATGAACAATGAAAATATAAATATAAAATACACGTTTTCCTTGCATTATCATCAATGTGATGTTTAATATACCTCACCGAACTAAAACGTTTTAGTTAGGTGTAAGTATATACCTACTTATAATAAGTAAATATATAAGCAGGGTTTTTTGTGGGAGCACGCTAGGGCACGCAGTGCCCTCAAAGGCAATATCGAAAATATCAAAAAGTACCTATTAAAACTGAAAAATTAAAAGAATTTAAAAAAAATAGGAAAACTTAAAACACAGTGGCAAGGGGTAAGAAAGGGTGTACAAAGATTATAATGGACTTACTATTTTGGAGAATTAGCGTGCCCCCAAAAAAGTTACAAAAAAAAAGCCTGGGTAAAAGATAAGTATATGCGTATAAGTTGAAATGTACATTGCAATTGATATTTTCAAGTTAAAGAAGTTTATTTACGTGAAGGCTCTTAACTCTGGAACAACAAGACAAAACTAAAATTATTTTTATATTTTACTACGTAATTATTGAGAATTAGTTTTTTTTGTTATATTATTATTAGAATATTGACTATGCAGGAATGTAGCAAATTATTATTAGCAATTCCAGCGGCCGCCTGCGTTCTAATCACTATTAAAAATAAGGTTTTTTGGTAGAAGGATGAAAGTTGAGGGTTATATGTATTTTTTGATGCTAAATCATAAAAAAATAAAAAATAAAAAACAAAAATTTGGTCTATAAATAAATAAAAATTCCCTTGTCTCCTAGGGCAATAAAAAATAGCCTACGACCAATTCTCAGATACCTCTCGAATACCGAATATACAAAAAAAAATCATAAAGATCGGTCAAGCGGAGGAGTTCGATAACAAACACTGTGACACGAGATTTTTATATATTAGGGAGAAGATAATACATTAAAAACTGCTTGGATTGCAAGCAACACCTGCAGATTCGAACCCGGAGGTCTTAGCTTCGAGTCCCGGGTCGGTGGGTCAGATCTATTTTTCTATCTAGAAATTGTTAGTCATATTAGGAGCTGGTAATTTTTCTTCCCCATTCCTCGGAGAGCGAAATAAAGCCATCGATTGTTCATGTTGTCCCACAGAGGGTACACTTAAGTTGCGTCCACATACTTGTTCCAATACAATAATGTACATAGTATAGTGTAGGTAAAATACTTATTACATCCACAAAAGGTTATATTTTCTCTTGTGTAATAATAGCCTCTACGAATATTACTCATCTCAATTCTCTATTGGTAATAGTTAAATCAAATTCAAAAGAACTTCAAATTATTATGAAAATATATCAGAACAGCATTCCGAGTCGGTGGTAGCTTACTCACAGACTTACAGACTGACATTTAATTAAAATTCTATATTATAATGTAAAAGTGACGATTCAAAAGTGCTTGCAAAAGTCTATTTAAATAAAGAATATTTAGATTTCATTTGATTTGATATTTGCTAATTGCTTTAATAAAGCTATTCTAGACTATAATGTAGCTAATAGTTGTATTACATTTATATCTACTTATACTATATTAAAAACATCGACGACTTCAATACTTTACAACTTGCTATTTTAACACTACATATTTAGAAATATGTCTTAAAAACCAACAATAAAATAAAATAATAAATTTAGGTTATAATGCACGTAATTACAATTTAGTACATTAGTGAATTTAAACACGTTATCTGCGAGTGAGATAAATAAAGGCAGACCAGCAAGAAATACTAACTCAACCAGTTTGTATTTCGCTTCGGCCCGTGCTTGTAGTACGTACGTTGGCAGAAAATAAAAAAATGTATCCTTTGCGTCGCGTTGGCTGTAAGGTGTGTAGTCTGGTGATAAAATTAAAAAATAAAAATAATTCGCGCTATTTTAAGTGTCAGTAAATAAAGAATTTGGGACATCCGTGTTACAGATTATAGAACAATGGCGTGCACCAATTGCAGCAGTTTCGAAGGCGAAAAATTACAGCTCAGAGGCACCTCGACCATTATCAGTATTGACAGAGGATGAATTGACTATGAAGGACACAAGTAAATTAATTTTATCAATTTGTAATACTTTATCTCCATGACCGATTGTTATTGATGTAATTTGCATGCCGGTCATTATTTTCCTTTTCAAACTAATGGCACAGAATACGTAAGCGAATAGGTAGTGGCTATAGCGATTTCAAGCTATGTAAAACCGTATGGATTTAATTTTATATTATTTCGTTTAGTATATAAAACTTTTAAGTTATTTAATCATTCTTAGTTATAAAATTTAGAAAGAGAAAACAGTTTGTACAGATGTTAAAACTCACTTAGCAACAGCCATTATTGTAACAGAAACGAGTTCTTAGGGCCTGTTTATTTATGGATTAGGTATCTAATTTATATTTATCTAATATTGTAAACTAGCAAACCCCACCCGCTTCGCTGGGCATAAGTTTACCCCTTATTGCATGAATTATGAAGGAGATAATGAAAAAAAATTATTTTACTGAAAACATATTTTATTTTTAATACATCTTTTTTTTGTACTTATTTTAGAATATATTACACGAAGCCATATATGGTATCGTATGCATTCTAGTGGAACTGTAAAGATCCATATTTGGCTTTGTATACATTAATGAAAAAATGAACGTAAGTTTTATGAAAATCTTTGAAACAACTTTTTTTATCATTATAACATAAATTGACTTTACATTTCCCACATTTGGTAAACGAACAGTACTTCGAACAGTTCTGACAAAGTCCACTTGATTTCGTCCACTCGGGGAAACGGTCCACGTTATCTGAACGTACAGAATGTTTTTCCAAATAACTCTATCTTTCTCTATGTTTTTTTTTTGTTCTTTTTGTATTTGGTTTAAATGTCGATTGAGCCAGTAAGATTTGTGAGCTAATATCATCATTATCAGAGCAATCCGATTCGGATTCAGCTATAACAATATTCTTTCTTCAAAGAGCACGGAGTGAGTGTGGTTCATAGCCAGGCTTAGAGTCAGAAACCAGATCGTCGTCACTCAAGAAACGATCGCCCGGAATATGTTTTACATGCTTGGAAGTATAATAGAAGCGAGAAGGGTTCATTGCTAAGGAAGGAAGGAAAAGAAAGCTAGGCAAGAAAAAGCATCTGAATGCATGCGAAGCCATATATCATATATGACCAATAATGTTTTAACAAAAATTCATACGAAGCCAAATATCGCAATATCAAAAAAATGCTCAAAAAGAAACAAAAAACACAAAAAATACTGAAACGAGAACTATTTCTTGTTATACTCTTTAACATTGTATTTTGAAATTCTCAGGATTTTTACTTACCGTTTTATTGCTATTTTCCTATTTATAAAATTAATAACTCTAATTAATTGCACTCTAACGGTCAGACACGCTGCAAATAATCGTGACGCATTTTCGTTTCATCGAGTTTCAAATCACAACGATTCTAAAGAAGTTTCACTTCAAAAATATTTAAAATTTAAATCCATATATGGCATTTTATGCGGTAAGGCGTTAAAATAAATTAAACTATTTTTATAAATTTCCAATAAATAAAAACAGACAAAAACTTTAAAATTGATTTTTTATGTAAGTACCTATATAAATAATATTAATAATATAAAATAATGTGTGGCCAAATACGAAGCATCCTTTTTGTATTTAAGTAAAAAAAAATTAAAAGCTTGGTCGGCTATTTTTATTATCGAGCACTTTAATTTTTATTATTTGTACAGTATTCAAGTGTACACTTCTTAATCTATACATATAATAAAACTGTAGAAAAGTCGTTCTTGTACATCAAAAAAAATTACAAAATAAAAATAGCCAGGGTGTTAAAGGACAACCAAGAGAACCTATTTCCAGCATTTTTAGAATTTTTGTCTCTTTGTCTGTTTGTCTATTTGTCTGTTTGTCGGTTTGTCTGTTTATTTATCCGGGCATCACGTAAAATGTACGAAAGCAATGTAGATAACTTTTATACACAACGATTGAACGTAACTTGAAGTAACATTTAGTTTTTTTTTTCATTGCAATCGGTTCAGTCTATCAAAAGATATTTGAGTTTAAAATGAAGAAGTAGAGAAATTCCAAAAGTAAAATTAGGGTTATGTGCATTTGGTCTCACAACTTCACGTAACTTTTATACACAACAATATGTGCGTAAATTGAAGTAACATTAAGTTTTTAGTTTAGTTTTAGTAACATTAATTATCCGTTGCGGGGGTGGACCTATGTATTGGATGCTTTACTTATGGTCAACTATACGTAGCTCTTTCCCGCGTAAACAACCTCAATAACCCTTTTGCATACGCTCCAGATGGTTCCACAGCTAATGTTGTTTATAAAGACGCACTAGCATAAATAAAAAAAAAAGATTTGTATCGGTATCCTCCAACAGCGCTTCGCACAAAAAAATACATTTTTAAGTTCCGACATCCACGCGAACGAAGCTAGTTCTTATAATATGTCAGTCGATGTCCTTGACCTATGTTTCGGATTCCTATATAGCTAGCAAATTTATTCATAGTTACTTATAGCTTGTTTCATCATATTAAGTATCTAGTTACATCTGACGTCAAAAATAGAAAAGCTACTGGTATATGCTTTTTTTGAGTTATTATTTAACTTAATTCATTTTAAATGGATTTCAAAATACTTTAGTACTTTTGGAAATAAGTAAAAACATAAGTTTGCCAAAACAAGGAATAATTTTAATTACGTATTATAAATAATAGTATGAATTTATATACTTTTTGATCGAAATCTTATTTCGAATTGCTTTTTAGGGTTCCGTACCTCAAAAGGAAAAACGGAACCCTTATAGAATCACTTTGTTGTTCGTCTGTATGTCTGTCAAGGCCCTTTTTCTCAGGAACGGGTGGACCTAGCATGTTTGAATTTATACCAGGTACTGAGGTCTATAGTCCCTAATAGGTGTAAAAAAGTCAAGATCCTGAATCAACAGGATAAAAAGATATGGGCAAATTTAGATTTTCGCGAAAACTAGTAAGTACTTATCAACATTAGTTTTCAATTTTTTTACTTTTTAGAATTTTCCCTTTACTTGTGCTGTAAGAAGCCTTGCTTTTAACCTAAATTGACAATTCTAGGTAAATCGGAAGTACCCTATAGGTTTTGGGTCGAAAACCTATATGGTAGCTCCCGTTGACCTAGAATCACGAAGTTTGGCAAAAAAATTGGCAACTGTAGAAATAAAAGAAAATCTTCAAAAAGTAAAAAAAGTTGAAAATTAAAGTGTCCCCATACAAACGTAGTTGAATGAGTTGTATTAGCGCTCATACAATTTAGACGACTATAATATTAGGTATATATATAACTTATTGTTATAGATAAAGGTACGGAACCCTTCGTACGCCAATCGGAATCGCACTTGGCCGATGTTTTTCGTAATTTTACATTTACAGAATTTATTATAGTTTTAAATGCGAAAAAAATGTATCAAAAGTGTAATAGCAACTATAAAGTGACGTCGATACCAACCAATTAAGTATTATTTAATATCAATAAATAATGATTTAGATTTTAGAACATTAACGACCCAGCAGCATATTTTTTTTTTTTTTTTTTTTATGGGACAAAGGGGGCAAACGGGCAGGAGGCTCACCTGATGGTAAGTGATCACCTCCGCCCATGGACATCTGCAACACCACAGGGCTTGCAGATGCGTTGCCGGCCTTTCAGGAAAGGGAGGGAGGGAGGAGGGAGAAGGACGGGAGTAGGGATGGGGAGTGGGCCTCCCGGACTCTCACTTACCGGACGAAACGCGACAGCATAGCTGCCACTTCACGCCGGTCTTCTGTGAGAGAGTGGTACTATACGGGGCGTGCCGGCCCATTCGGCTGCTACCCGAAGGTAACAAGCATGGCACTACCACTTGAAAATATTTCTTGATATGATAGCGAATAGATTTGACTGTTTGTACATGAACCACTGTGACGCTATCTCACACGGGATGCCTCCGGTGATTCATGTGCATAGTCAAATAAATAAATATAAATCATAGTTATTATTATATAATTTTACTAACATTAAAATAAGCATTTTCCTATGTATTACTAAAAAAAATGAGTCAATTGTTACTTGAAATAAATGAATTTATTATTATTATTATTATTATACATTAGATACACTCATAGCCTTAACAGTCCGTTAAAATACTTTCACTAATCTAACAGGGTATGATGAAATCAGTTAAGTAATTCAATAATAGGTACTCTTAACTGCTGCAGTTCTATATAATATTGTTTGCAAACTTTCGCTAAAAAACTTAAAAAAAATGTTCTGCATAGTTTAAACGAAATTCATTTAGCATATTGCTAGTATAAAGCAAATATAAAGTTTGATTCAGTTTAAAAAAGTATTTAATAATAAATGTCGCTACTGAAGAAAATAAAGCATCGATATAGACGACACGTTTGGTTCAGTTGGTAGTGACTCTAGTTTCTGCGGCAGCGGTCGCGGGTTCGAGTTCCGCTGGGGGCATTCATTTGTTAATCACGAATGTTTGTACTCCAGTCATGGGTGTTAATATTTATAATATGTATGTATTTAAAATTTTTATGTGTAGTCAACTATCTGGTATCCGTAACACAAGCACGTAATGTAGCTTACCACGGAACTAGATGGCGCTGTTGTAATAATGTCCCTACATATTTATTTATTTATATAGGTATCTAAATATGTTTCATAGATTTTCCATCTACCTATAGAAAAAACCCTTTCATTTAAAATATCATTCAAAATAGTCCACGAATTTGTTTTGTTTAAATGCTTATCTTATTTTCAGACTTATCTATTTTGTACAAATAATAACTCAGTTACGTACGTCAGTACGTAAACGGCATGTAACTCGTTATCAATGTATTACTTATTATTTATTACACAAACGAAGGCTCGTCGTAATAAAAAAAAACTCCTATCTTTTGTCAAATTACTTTGTTCATACGACTTACAAACTTTACCTCTATATAATGGACTAAAGTGAAAATGCGGATTAACATTTATGTTATATGTTGGTTTACTTTAAGATTTATAATATTTTCTATAAGGTAATTAAAAATACGTAGAATTTAATATTTTACTCGTTCTTAGGATACTATACACTCTTTTAAATACTTATTACAATCAGACCATAGCAACAATAGCCGGGATTAATGCCAGGCAGAAGAATAATCATAACTACTCATGTACTCTACTACATCATATTAATCTCTAAGTATTTAGGTATTAGGGAAAAAGCCGCCTTGAAATTTTCTGAATAGGCATACAATATACATGATAAATAGAGTTAAACAAACAAAAGTACTTGATAAATTCTTATCTCTATCTAAATTGAAAATATTACGTGTATATTTTAAATGAAAGTGTATTACTTTATCTGAGGTCAAAGTTTATTTTGAATGTTGCCAAGCAAAAATATTGACTAGCTTCTACCCGAGGTGTCGTTTATGTAATTAATTAATTCACCTACATACAAGTATGCTCTATTTCTAAAGCTCGTAGATGATGTTAGAAAGCCTTTCTCAATAAAAAGACATCAACGCAACAATTTTTTCGAAAATTCCGGATATTATTATGTTTAATGAATCAATATAAAAACAAATTCTCAACATGCCTATGAATCTTTTATTTTCAAGTGAGGAAACAAATCATGACTTTTGAATGTAATCAGAGAAAAAAAATTCCTATACCAACATAACAAACAAATAAGATGATTTTAAAATTAAAGTATATCTAATATATTTGTACAATTTTTCTTTTACAGTTAGAAAACTAGCAAACGAACAAATAGCGCCTCTTGTAAAGAAAATGGATGAAGAACACAAAATCGATGAAGGCATCCGACAAATGTTATTCGACAACGGCGTAAGTTTTTCGGGTTAATTATTAATATTTATTATTTTGCACATACTGTTATTGGTATAACAGTTTTTACGAATAGTATCTGAATATATTACACTTAATAAAATATACATATATTTTTATTAATTTATCACAAATGGAGCAAAAATATGATAAGAAATCAACTGCGTAAGTTTTACACTTTATTAGTGCCTAGTATAAGCAATAATTACCTTGCACCTTAGATCAGGGCATCTCACTCATAGACATCCGTAACTTGTTATGTTATTTCATTTTTTTCTAGTAATAAATTAGCACATAATGAAAAATATATACCAAAAATAACCAGTAATTATTAATAATAACCGACAAATTCTTATAACAGTTAGTAAGTGACACATTACATTAACTTTAGAAATAAGCTAGTGCTAAATGGTCGATGTAAATAATTCTTCAACAGTTAATGGGTATAGAAACGCCCACGGAATACAGTGGGTCGGGGTGCGGATTCCTCACGATGATGCTAGTTGTTGAAGAGCTCTCGCGGGTAGACCCGGCTGTAGCTGCATATGTAGACATTCATAATACCTTAGTGAATTCGTTATTCATGAAAGTAGGTACTGAAGAGCAAAAGAAGAAGTACTTGACCAAATTATGTACGGAATATGTAAGTATTGACACAGTTTTTTTGTTTTTTGTTGTATCGTATACTCAATACTGCATAGTAAAAACACTTGTTTTTTATATTGAATATTGTAAAATACATTTTAAAGTTTCATTGTCTTAAGTCTTAATGCATAATAGCGTTAATTAGTTATATGTTAAATATATTTTTATCAATTCAATACAGAATCATACAATACACATTCGAACAAACATAAACGACAAAAACATTTCATTAACGATAGTACCGCCTTTCAGCTTTATTGTATTTCCATCCAAATACAATGTCTCGTGTAAAGGATGACACAAACACAATGTAAAATGACAAACATATACACAGTACATGTACACATTTGCATAATATATAATAATAGTGATACTTTTGTAGGCCGGTAGCTTCTGTCTGACAGAACCAACATCAGGTTCAGACGCATTTGCTCTTAAAACTGTAGCAAAGAAGGATGGAAAGGACTATGTCATAAATGGTTCTAAAATGTGGATCTCTAATTCTGATGTCGCCGGAGTCTTCCTTGTAATGGCCAATGCTGATCCTTCGAAGGTGAGTATATCTACTGTTTTTGTATTCTTTCTATTCATCTTCTATTATAACTCTCAAGACTCACTCTCGCTCTGTTTATGTTCGTCCCTATAAAAATCAGCTGTTTTGGTTTGTTTACAAACATTATTTCTCTAAAGTGGCTTGAGTATAGATAGGTACATATTGTTTTGACTGTTAGTAAAGATTTCTCAGAAATTAGACATTTTTCTGCAATAAAAAGTATACTATATGCTGAACCGAATTATTACTATTATCATACTATATATATATATATATATATATATATATATATATATATATATATATATATATATATATATATATATATATATATATATATATATTTCATCAAAATCAGTCCAGTGGTTTTCTCGCGATGTGATATCAAACAGACAGTCAAACATTTAAGTAGGTAATTAATAATTTAATATTTTCAAAAAAAAAAATTATGTACAGATTCGACTAACGTAGAATTTTATTATATCGAGTAATTTTAACATGTTGAATGTTGTAGATATTATTATTCAGATATAGCTATCAATATAAGATGTTTACGTTATTTCTAAAAGCACTCTGACGTACTTGTAAATGATAAAGATATTGACAAACTTAATTTCAAATGTGTTTGTTTTAATACATTGCAGAGCAAACATTAATTAATATTAATATTGTATTTTTATATAGGTAGGTACCTATTGTCTATACATTATATATTGTCAATATCAAGAGGTATGAAACCCAACTTGGAAAAGTTCGTGTCAGATCTAAAAAAAACATTGTTAAGACTAACTATAAATGGCTATTTGTATATGATCTGTATAATAACAGATTGTTCTTGAAGGCTAATCAAAAATTATTCAGCTTATCGCCTTACTGACCCAAACATTTTAAACATGATAACGCTCTGGTGCAATAATTAAATAGCTTATCAAACCAGGGGCGGACCGCGTATTTTGGGGGCCTTGGGCTAACATTTCTTGATTAAGATAACCTATTGTTCCAGGGTCATTACCATGCAACCTTTTATGGCCTTGATTTTATTAATTTTTAATTTTGTAAACCTATAATATGATGAATTTCAACAGGGCCCTTTGTAACTCGGGTGCCCTGGGTTTAAAAAACCTTTTTTTAGATTAAATCTGACCCTGTATCGAACGGTTAAACTGATTCAATTTTAATAGCGTTTTGCCTAGGATTTCGTTCTGCAATAAACTGTAATCTAGTAATATTGCATTCGGTAGGTACATATTCGATTGCAACGTGAACGATACCTACGTGGTTTCACATTTATGATACGGTAGATAATAATCGATAGTAAACATTTATGTTTATTGTGTTATAATTTAATGTAAACAATTCAACATGAAAGGTGATTCTACAAAGTCAAATTTTATAAAAGTATGTTATAGACTATAGTCTCAGACTACATTAAATAATGTAGTCTGAGACTATAGTGTCTTATCCGCGCTCCTCTTGGTGTCGTCCTTTTTACTGCGGGAAAATATATATACTAACAATTATTTTATGCTGTATAAATGTATGCATCTAACGAACAAACCCGAGCAGAGTCAACAATTAATAACATTGGAATTACTTTGAAATTAGTTGCCATTTCATAAAATTTTCCAACGCTCGTAAAAAGTCTTTTTCATCAGTGGGCATAAAAATGGCTAAATTAGTATATTAAAAGTTAAATACTAATTTTCGTCATACCTTTTAAAAAAATAAACGTTTATCCCATAGGGCTACAAAGGTATAACGTGTTTCATAGTGGAGCGGGACACCCCCGGCCTCAGTGTTGCCAAGCCTGAAAACAAACTAGGTATCCGCGCGTCCGGCACCTGCATGGTGCACTTCGACAACGTGAGAGTGCCTGAGGAGAATATATTGGGGGAGTATGGGAAAGGGTAAGTGATATAGGGTTTATTAAAATGACTTTATTTACAGCGAAAGAGGAAAATACGATACGATTCACGTTTTTGTCGCCCTCGCTTTCGGCTCGAAAGACATTATTAGAACTTATGTAACTTTCGCTCCCTTTCTGATAAAAAATGTATACTAACCGCGCGAGAACTAGTCAACTCACGTTTAGCGCGTTCGTAGTCACGTTCACGTTTGTTGTTTAGTCAACAAACAACAAACACGAATCGGAAAGCAATACGTTTTAATGTTTAATGGTGAATAATATACTATTGCGGGGACCCTACCACCAGGTGGTTATGTGGGAGTCACCGGCTTATAAGAAGCCAGTACTACTCACTAAAACCCAGGTTTTGTTGGGTTTCCTAATCTAATCTAACCAACCACCATGACAAGTTTGATCACCTGACGCTAATAACGTTGAGGGAATCTAATTTTTACCTTAAGTTTATTCGACATAATTTTAATACATCAACACTACATCTATAGATACAATTTGACGACACGTTTGGCTCAGTTGGTAGTGACTCTACTTTCTGCGCCAGCGGTCGCGGGTTCGAGTCCCGCTGGGGGCATTCATTTGTTGAGCACGAATGTTTGTACTCCAGTCATGGGTGTTAATATTTATAATATGTACATATGTATTTAAAATTTATATTTGTAGTATATCAACTATCTGGTATCCATAATACAAGCCTCGTTCCTTACCACGGAACTAGATGGCGCTGTTGTAATAATGTCCCAACATATAAAAAATTTATTGGTATAGATCATAATGACGTGTCTCTACAGGTACAAATATGCAGCGGGTTTCCTGAACGAAGGTCGTATTGGTATCGCGGCGCAGATGGTTGGGCTTTGCCAGGGCTGCATGGACGCCACCGTGCCATACACGCTGGAGAGGAAACAGTTCGGCAACAAGATATATGCTTACCAGGTATGACTTGCTGTGTTGGTGGTTGTGGGTTTGAGTCTCGTTTGAGGGAATTTGTGTGATGAGCGCGAACGTTTGTATTCTAGTCATGGGTGTTTATATATACCTACAGATTTAGTATTAGATAAATCATAGTTATAATCTTATGCGTAATTTGGCAACCATATGGTAATAATAACACAAGCTTACTATGGAACTGGATGGTGCTGTGTGTTAAAGTTCAAGTCGAGTAAGGGATTTAAAACTCTTCACACTTACATGTTAATTATTATGTATATATATATATAACACTAATAATTAATATATAGTCTAGATTAGTAAGTATACCTATAGATATGTGTATTCGACACTTCTATAACATGATTACCACCGTAAGGTTAGTAGTAATCATGTTACAAATGATTCGCACATGGTTATATCAGAAATGCGAGACCCGAGATATGAACCCGCAATACTCGGTTTCCCAACCAGAGGGTTACCACTTCGCTACCACTACCTTTTGTCAGTACGTCCTACATATTCCATTATAACTGTCAAAACGCTAAGTGGTAGCGACGAACCCGAGCAAAGCCAAAGCAAGTAGCTAGTATAATCAAAATTCTATAACTTATAATACCAATTCCAGGGTATAAGCTACCAAATAGCACACCTACAGACGCAGTTGGAAGCCGCACGACTCCTCACGTACAACGCGGCGCGGCTCAAGGAGAATGGCCTAGAGTTTGTTAAAGAGGCTGCTATGGCTAAATACTTTGCTTCAGGTGAATATTTTTTATTTTTTTATTTGTCGCTTTAATGTTGGTATTATATTATATATTATGACAGTTTTCGTGTATTTTTGTACATGTACTTTTTTTACCACTATTGTAGGGAACGGATGAAGTTCAATACATAATTAAAAATTCAAAGGATCATAAAATTTCTAATTGTTCAAACTTCTACTTCGAAGTAAAATTATATATGGTACCTACTTGCAAGAAAAACACAATATTTTTGTCTGTTTGTCTATATCGTCTAATCTCTGAAGCGGATGGATAGATTTTTGCGGCACTTTTACAGGCTGTATAGCTGAATTTTTAAGAACTAAAGCTATTTTTTAGAAAGAATTAAATTGAGTTAAAAAGTATTCAAATGTTTAATTTTCCTATTACAGAAATAGCCCAAACTCTGACATCAAAATGTATAGACTTCATGGGTGGTGTTGGTTTCACAAGAGATTTCCCGCAAGAAAAGTTCTTCAGAGACGCTAAAATCGGTACTATTTATGAAGGAACCAGTAATATGCAGTTACAAACAATTGCAAAACTCATTGAAAAAGAATACTCTCAATAAATATTTTAATGGCAACATTTAATGCATTTAATACAGATTAAAAATATTTACACAATTTATATAAAATATATTTCTAAAGTATTTTTATACCTAATTACTTCTTTTCAACTACTTTCCTTTTGCTTAATTTCAAAAATCTTTAATTTTTACTACATTTATAAAGCACTGTAAATATTGGATACATTTCTTTGTGTTAATTTTATTTTACTTGTTGAAAGATAAAAATAAATGTCTATCAATTTTATATATTAAACTTATAAAACAAGACTAGTTTTATTTCAAGCTACCATCCATTTATTTTGTATGACTTTTATTATTTTTTATTTCCCATCTAATGAGGTTCGACATAATAATACATATTTAACAAAAAATAATTAAGAACTTTCTCCTGAACTTCCATTCTCTTTCTAGGTGTACAATAAGAGGTTATTGTGAAAAAAATAAAATATGATAAAATGAAAATAATCTTATTTTGAATATTGCTTTATTATCTACAATTTTCTAATGGACTAAAACTCATACAAGCTGAATAAATTGTAAATTGGTTTATCATCTACATATAAAGTTTTTAAACTAAATTGTACATAATTTATTAAATAAAATGGTAAAAATTTAGTTTTATTTTGGGTCATGTGGTAACTTAAATCCAACCATTCTTGCAGTTTCCTCTGTAGTCCTTTCACCCTTCCCTTTAAATTCAGTGTTAATTTCCTTGTATTTCCTTGAAAAGTGAAGATAATCAGCATATGTTTTAGCTCTAAGGTGCATTTCATCTGCAGCTTTACACAGTTGTTGATCCGTTGATTGGTATTTTCTGTACTGACTCAGAACATATCTCGCCATTTGGTTTTCTGTTAACTTAGTAGTAGAACTTTGCTTTCGTAACTCCGAAAGCACTTGCCTTAAAGTCACAAGAGCTGGGTTTGAAGTTATCGAAGCCATATTGATACCTTCAAAGAAATTTATTTAGTTTACAAACTTGTATTATTTAGAGTCAAATAATCAATTTTTCTATCATTAATGATGTTATAAATTCTTCACTATTTTCATATTCTGGTTTACTTTCTTTCAACCAAAAATCTGATGGTACTGTTTCAAGTTTTTCATTTGAAAAGTAATGTAGTGATGTATCATTAAAAATATCTTTGAATATGAAGTTATTTTCTAATTTAACTTCAGTGATATATGGATAAATTCTATATACATAGGGAACTGTGTTTTTTAGTATTCTACTAGGATGATTTTCTATCAGAGAAGTAAAACTGTTACACAATAAAATACAATTTTGTAAATTTAAGCTCCAGTTACTCCAAAGAAAATTGTTAGTAAGTTGTTTTGGACAATGAGGTAAATAAACCAAAGTAGTGTCTTGATTAGATATTATATAATTGCCTTCAGTATTCTGTTCAAGAATATCACAATCAAAGTGTTTAAGGATTTTACATTCGTCCGCATAAAACACAGGGTCGTGTACTAAAACCTTATTAGGTCTAAATTGATCTTTTAAACATAATAATAATGCGAGCTGATATTTCGATATCTGACACTCTCCTACATGACCAAGTCCAAAGCAAACTACTTCTGCGATTTTTTTGTTTTTCAACTGATTACTCACAGCTTTTATAACGTCTTTTAAATACTCCGAAGTCTTTAGGTCTTCTTTGGCAGATAGTATGCGTCTAAAAATAAATAGGCAGGTTAGAAACATAACATTTTTTAACATAACCTTAAAATTTACCATTCAAATTTTATCTCACTTGCACGATTTTACAATGTCTATTTTTAATTCTTGTTTTTCAAAATTTGCTTCCCTTCGAGGCACTGAAGTTGATTTCTTTTTTGTGGACTTTTTTAATGGTACTATTTGAAAACCATCACTGTCAAACTGTGGTTTTGACATTTTTAATTTTGATTATTGATAAATTGGTTGCCAGTTCAAATCTTGTTTATAATATAGAATATTAAGTACTTTTAAAAATAATATCACGTCATATTTAAAAACAATATTCTTTTTGTAAAATATACTTTTGATTATTAGGGGCAAATCAATGATATTTTAACTATAGATATGTTATGAGCGCGCAATCGTGAAAACTCGAAAACATCCTAATTAGGACGTATTGCCTTTAGTCTGTGTCACCGCATGGCGACGAGTGGTACGCTGCTACAAAATTTAAAAAAATGCCATCCTGTGTATTTAGGAAATGCACCAATTATGATACCAAAGTTAATAAAACACAAGGGATCTCATACCACATGTAAGAACGCAGAATACTTCGATTTATTAATATATTTCAATTATTTGCCTAATATTCTGATATGTCATCGGTCGCTAGACTAATGTTTGTTTACATTGACGCGCAATTGACAACATTAGCTGTCTCTTTTTTTCTTATTGATTTTATCGACTATCCCCTTTCTATCATTTTGACATGTACCTTGAATGAAAAGTGTGTATGTGTGCAGCGCGGAACACTTTTTTCGGTTGTTTAGTGAGCGTATAACATATCTATAGTTAAAATATCATTGGGGCAAATCTAGTAAAAGTTATGTAATATGCTTAGACGAATAAGCCATTTGTTTAAGGTAATATGTAATCAGCCTTTTTTAACGTCCCACTGCTGGGCACGGGCCTCACTCCAATACAAGGGGGCCACAGTCCACTGTGCTGGCCTAGTGCGTGTTGGCGGACTTCACATGTCTTTCGAAGACTTGCAAAGTTTTCTCAGACATGCTGGATTCTTCACGATGTTTTCCTTCGCCGTAAGACAAGTGGTGCGAGACATGGATTTGAACCCACATCACTCGGTTATCCAAGCAAGCGCGTTACCACTGGACCGCCACTGCCTTAGTAGTAGTAGCCTCAGTAAAAGGTATTTGATCAAATTTCAAAATTCACAACTTCTTGCCGGTTCCCGACTGAACTTTAAAGCACGGTTTCGTTGTTTTGTCCAATATTGTGTAAAAATTACAATATTCTCTCGCACTTATCAGTAGAATCGCAAAGAAAAAGTAAGATCTTTGGATATATTTGTCTGAAATAAAATTTAATTATATGTTTTACTTACTACTGTAAGAATATTATAAAATAATAAAAAAAAGACGTGTGGCACTCGGAGACTGCCGCGGTACAGCTATTGCATAGCTGTTTTTATCAACTTATGCAATTATAATTATTTATTTATTTTATTTATGCAGTATTTTTTTTCTTTAATATTAATTCAAGTTACACTTTTTGAGCATGGTGACCGATACGAAAACAATTTTGTTTTCTTTTATTAAATAAATGAGAAGTTATTATTGTTCAAAATATTTTATTATCTATTGAAAAAAACCCGGATCTTAGATTTTAAAATGGACCTCATTTTCGTAATCAGCACCCCGAGAAACCTCGAAAATGACACCCATGTCATTATTGAAAAAAAACGGATGTCCGCCATCTTGGATTTGAAAATGGACCTCATTTTCGCAATCAGCACAAAATGTGCTAGGTTATTTTCGTTACGGAATTTCTGGATTCGGTCTCCACGCTCAAAGCCCGCGATAGAAGCTATGCAATAGCTTAATAACAAAAGTTCTTTTACATCTCTCATGTTCGGTAAGTAGATTCTTATTACCTCCAAATGGGGCTTGTAGGTGACTAATTAGCGCTCTAGGGTAATAATGTAGCTAGAAAAGCCCTAGGGCGGTAAGTAATTAAAAAAAAAGGTACTTACGTACTAACGATGACGCACTTTTATTTTTTTTATAAATTTGTGTGAATGTGCTTATATCGCAAAATCTTAAATCAAAAATTAATAATAGGTTCATAAAGGTAATTTTAAGAATGTTTCTTTCTAGGTTGGTTAGGT
This sequence comes from Boloria euphrosyne, assembly GCA_951802675.2. Classification (NCBI taxonomy): domain Eukaryota; kingdom Metazoa; phylum Arthropoda; class Insecta; order Lepidoptera; family Nymphalidae; genus Boloria; species Boloria euphrosyne. Next base: position 2,148,571 of record OX637879.1, on the reverse strand, counting down.
TAGGTTAGATATATGACCACAATATACCTTATGAACCTATTATATGAAAACCCAAAGAAAATAGTTTTTTACGATATAAGCACATTCACACAAATCTATAGAAAAAATAAAAGTGCGTCGTCGTTAGTACGTAAGTACCAAAAAAAAACACTTCTTTCTTTCAAAAAGTTTGCGTACATCTAACCGTCATACTGGCAATAGACATTATGCATTCAGCCCAATGACCAAAGAGGTCGCTTAACGCTTTGCTATTCAGCCTTAACTTCGTGTGAGTATAATAGTCATCAATTTTAAATATCGAACGGCGAAGCTCAATTTCGATCTTGAAAAAAAAATATTCTTGTAATGCCGGTTTTTTTTCTACTTACCTCACAATCGAGATGTAAAGCAGAATAGTTAGCTCGGGCGTAAGCATCTATTGCACCCTCGAACTATAGGCGCACGAGCGCAGCGAGGGCAGAGGGAAATATCTCGGGCTGCAATTGATGCCTTACAGCCCTTGGCTACTAATCTACTATAATTAACCTTGACCCTTTTTTACTCATATTTTACTAGTTTTTATGCGCTAGTTATCGTCCGGCAACAAAAGGTGGCTTATATGGAATTAATAATAATAAATTATTTGTATGTCTTACCTAATTTTTATTCAAATCAATCAAGTTACATTTTTTTATTATTAGGACCTTAGAAATTATTAGATTAGCACAGATATTCTTGTAAATTGTAATATCTATAATATAATATATAAAAATCAATGATATTATAAGTAAAAAGGTGTAGATACGTTACCTAAACGACATTCTACCTTCAAAAACGGCACACTAACGCACACATGAATAACTAAAAATATTGCAATAACACACTACATTACGATTAGTCGTCAAAATAGGATGGCATGATTCAAGTATCGCCAGTGAAAAAGAGACAAATATAATTCTCGACAGTGCGTCGTCAAGTGTACTAGAAGAAAAGAAATTGTTGTTGCACTCTTTCTTTTCTGATGCCATATTTTAGAAACGTTATGTTTGTTTTGTGAAAATATTAAGATAAATAGTATACTTACGAATGATATGTGATTCCTTGACTTTTAAAAGTTTTGCTTGTATAATTTGTACAATATCTCATGACACACGACGGCATTTTTGAAGGATTCTACTTAAAACAGACACGTGCGAACACTTCAGGTGGGCCAATTAGCCTAGTTTTGATGTGCCGCTTTTTGAGCGCGTATGACTTATCTACACCTTTTTTCCTAGTATATCAATGATAAAAATGAATCCCTATATCCCACCCCTTGGTCACGATATCACGCGTGAACGGCTGGACCGATTTCGCTCATTCTTTTTTTGTTGTGTTTGTTATTGTCAGGAGAAGGTTTATATGAAACAAAAAATTAGAAAGTTGTGCGGAAAATTAGGAAAGTTAAAAATCTTTATAAAATTAACGGCGGTTGACGTATCATGTTATACCCGTTGCCATGGTGCGTGCAATTCATATAATCAACTCAAATATATACCGGGTGGTGCGAAGTAAACATATACAACACGTACCTAGGGACGAACCCGAGCGAAGCGAAGGTGAGCGCCTAGTCATAATATGTATTTAAATAGTTGATTTAAAAGGTTTTTCTTAATATATTACTTTCGAATTTGAATATTAGTTCTTTTACTTTAGGGTTCGAAGCTAAATGGCTCAACCGGGAAAAAATCCAACTTGTTCATTTTCACCTGTTCCTATTTCACAGCAATATTACTCGAATACGTTGTTGAAAGGTGTCGAATGTAAATAGGTAGAAAATTCTAGTAGCTAAATTAAAAAAAATATATATAGGTGAGGTTTATGTAGGTAACAAGTTTTTTTTAATATGTTACATATTGCTTGCCGCCATGAAATGGGGTAAATATTTAATACACTTTGAAAGTACCATAACGTACCTTAAAATAAATTATTTTTATGTTTCATGCTACGGAACACTGAGAAGGTCAGAGTTGAACTTGCCTGATTTTAAGATTTAAAGTTCAATCTATTTTAATATTTAAGGGTTGTATAATCTTCTAATTATATTAAATTGCTATTAAGTAATAGATTCGATAATATTATGTAATAGTCAATATGTATTTATGCATTATTAAAATCAAGCGATTTCCTTAATGAACCATCTACAAGCCTTAACGAGTTGTTAATAATTAATCTTCGTATCACGTAACGGTTGAACGAGTAGACATGTTATATTTGTTTGAGTGGAGGTGATAAAAATTTGAAATAAATTATGTTATTATTCATCTTCGATAAAAAGCAGGTTAATATGAAAACGGCTGCTGTTTTTATACACTAATGTTATGTTGATCTTATGACGAAGCCTTTGAAAAGGAATGATTGTAGCTTTATAACAAAGTTCTATCAAAAGCTCAAAGACCATTAACTCATATAATACTGATTCCCGCACTCATAGTCACTTAATGAACCATTAAGTCGTTCTTTAGTATAGAGATTCTCGAATTAATTGTTCATTAAGTGACTCTGAGTACGGCGGTTAGTTAGATACTCGCAAACAATGATGCACACAAAACTTAGTTTCAATACATAATATAACATATTCGAAAAATTGTAAAAGTTTGCCTTTACCTGTGTATATATCACGTTTTAAAGTCTCGCTAAATCAATTTAATTTAGACTAAACTTCCTTGTAATATATACCTACTTACGTATCATTAATTTATCTAAGCGTTAATAAAAAAGTGAAAAAAAAGTTCGCCCGTCACTCGGCACTCTACGGTACTAAATATTTGGGCTAATCAAAGCTGACTAGAGAAAACAGACAAACAGGTTTCACTTAAAAATATTCACACTCTATATTTTCTACACCATAGTGATTTTATGGTGATCATGATTTTTTTGGCATATAGCTTATTAAATTTTTCAAAGATAAACCTATCAAGACTACGACTCAGCAAGTATAAACTTAAACAAGAATACAAATCTATATATAATAACATATTATAAAACAAAGTCCTCCGCCGCGTCTGTCTGTCTGTCTGTCTGTTCGCGATAAACTGAAAATCTACTGCACTGATTTCATGCAGGTTTCACCAATGGATAGAATGGTTCTCCGGGAAGGTTTTTGTATATAATTTGTCAAGGTTTTGTATACATTGGCTAAAATATAATGATATATGTTGGAGGTGTCGGAAAAAAATAAGCCGTCTGGGAGCTTTGAACGAAAACGCTGCCTAATCCCTTAAATCCCTTTGAGATATAACAAAATGATGTATGGTGGAATTGTGTATCTTATATAGGTCTACAAAAAAGTCCGCGATGGCATATGTCTATCTCTTAAGGATAACATACTTTATTAAAATAAGATAGGAAATTAAAAAAACTTTATAAAATTAACGGCGTTTGACGTAGGTATCATGCTATGACCGTGTTGCCATGGTGCGTGCAATGGTAATTCATATAATCAAGTCAAATACGAGTATATACCGGGCGGTGCGAAGTAAATATATACAACACGTACCTAGGGACGAACCCGAGCGAAGCGAGGGTGAGCACCTAGTATGTAATAAAATTCTAACTTATTCGAATCTGTACATTGAATATTGTTTGGAAAATCTTTTTGAAATAGTCATTATTATCGGTACATGACGTGGCAATCGAAATTGTTCCTAATAACTTACCTGTCTCTACGTACCTACTCGTAGTTACTGTATGTACTATGTGACTCGAACCCGCGACCGCTGGCGGTAAGTAGGGTCACTACCAACTGAGCCAAACGTGTCGTCACGTTGTTATAGCATTACTATTATAATATGTATATATTATGAATGTTTGTACGTATACCTATTTGTTTGTCATTGTTGTTGTTTGTCAAGAAACCTGGAGGAACAAACCTACCTATACCTGGAGGTATAAAATATAATAGCAGTTAACAAGGTAGGGATAGATGCTAAATTCGGCTTCATTCTCAATTAATATGCGTATTACGCGATGTCTTAGCAAATTGTGAGAAAAGAATAATTGAAATCACATAATTAGTCTTTGTTTATGAAACAACTCAATATAAATTTCCAGTGGAATATTTCGATTAGTGATGTTGGTTTATTTCTTCGTACAAAATACAATTATTTCATGCTGCAAAAAACACTTGAAAAAAGGTAATAGACGACATAACATGTTTTATACAATAGTTTTTTATACTAAGTGCCCCTTACAACTACGTATATACCTACATACGTACTCGCAACGTATTTTGTATTCGGTAAATTCATTAACAAAAAATCTGGAAGACATAGTTAAAATTTTTATAAGAACTTCTATACAATCTCTTACGAGATATAGATCTCTTAGATATATAGACTCATAAAATTCTAACCGATTCAAATCCTTACAATAAATATTTTCTTAGAAAATCTTGTCGAAATAAGCCATTATTATCGGTACATACTCAAAATCTATATTGATAAGAATTTGTCTGTCTGTCTGTCTATCTATCTAAGACCGCATTACGATTGAACTAGACAGATCTTGATGAAATTTGGTATAATGATAACTGATTATCCGGGGATATATATAGGATACTTTTTACCGCAGGAAAATATCTCATTTCTGAGGAATCTATATTAACTCTCAAAACATTTATTGAAAAAAGTGAGTCTCTAGGATTATATAAATAATAAATTTCCAACAAACTTCCCATGGGCGTACCCAGCTTTTGGCCTAGGGGGGGGCAAATCTGAAATTTATTAAACCGGCCCCCGCACTTGTTTTACTCTACATACTACACAAAAACACTACACGCAACATTAGGTATATATATTATTATTATTATGCTGGTCACTTATTCTTCTTCCGAGAAGGGCATCAACCATCCCAAGGTGGATTTTTTGGTGTTGGATTTTTAATCCATAAGTCACTCAAAAACAACGTCGTAGAGGTTGGCAGTGTGTCAGCGAGGGTCGCGTACCTTGTATTAAAAATAACCGAAAGATACTTCTTGAAGGTTATTCAAGTGTATGCTCCTACTTCTACACATTCGGACGACGAAGTCGAAGCCATGTACGAAGACATTGCTAAGGCTATGTCTCGTACCAACACCTACTACACTGTTGTTATGGGTGACTTCAATGCCAAAGTGGGAGTACAAGAAGATGGCGAATCGAGGGTTGGATTTGGACATTTGGTTATGGACTGAGGAACCATCTCTCTCAAAGGTTGTCTATTGGTTTGATTCGAATAATTTATTATTAAATAACAAAAAAACAAAATTAATAAAATTCACAACACCTAATGTTAAACTTGTTGATAATGGTGTAGTATTAGGCGGGGAAATATTAAAACCGGTACAGTCTACCAAATTCCTAGGTATTATTATAGATTCGAAATTGCGGTGGGATCTCCATATTGAGGAGCTAGCGAATAGGCTTAGCTCTGCAGCGTTCGCGGTTAAAAAAATTAGACTTCTTACTGACGTAGATACAGCTCGCATAGTATACTTTAGTTATTTTCATAGTATTATGATTTATGTCATATGGAATCTTATTATGGGGAAATGCAGCTACCGTTAATACAATTTTTGTCCTGCAGAAAAGAGCTATTCGTGCAATTTATAGTTTAGGTCCTAGAATATCATTAAGAGATAAGTTTAAAGAAATAAAAATATTGACTGTTGCTTCTCAATACGTGTACGAAAATGTTATGTATGTTCATAAAAATATACACGAATTTCCCAGGAATTGCGACATGCATGCCATTAATACTAGGAGTAAACATAAACTTGTAATGCCTGTGACTCGTTTACGCCGAGTCAGTAATTCTTTTTATGGACAATGTATACGATTATACAACAGGATCCCAGAAAACGTTCAAAACGCTCCTATTGCCAAATTTAAAAAAATTGTGAAAGAACGTTTGTGTAGTAAAGGATATTATTCGATTAACGATTTTTTAGAAGACAGTACGCCTTGGGAATGATGTGATCGCCTCCAGGCAGGCAAAACAGACAAAAAAAAAATAGTCCCGCTGAGTTTCTTTCGCCAGTTCTTCTCAGGTCAGTGGCTTCTTCTTTCCGAACTGGTAGTAGACTCATGACGTTCAGTAAAAAATTGTAATAATTTTATGCTGAATAAAATATTTTGAATTTGAATTTGAATCTAAATCGAGGGCAAATGTTAGTAAACTTCCTCGAGGCCCAGGGGCTTTTTCTGATGAACTCATTTTTTCAGAAAAAGCCACAAAGGAAGTGGACCTGGCAAAGCCCCGATAATACTACAAAGAACGAGATCGACTTCATTATATGCAACAAGCGCTACATTTTCAGGGATGTCTCAGTGATTAACAGGGTTAAAACCGGCAGTGATCACTGACTTGTAAGGGGAACCCTGAATATGAACATCAAAATTGAACGTGCGCGGCTAATGAAGTCGACTCTTAGACCTACACCACTCCAGATGAAAGCTGGCTGCGAAAGCATCCAGCTAGAACTACAGAACCGATTCGCCATGTTGGAAACCACTCAGGATATCGATAACACCACCAATAGTCCGATGCGTGTGATCCGTGAAGTGGGACAAAACCATTTTCGACCTAAGAGCAAAAGTCGATACTCTCAAGCGAGACTCTAAACGAGATGGCGAAGCAACGCAAGGCTGTCAATACCATTCAGTCTAAGCGTCAGGTACTAGACAGGAATGTGAGAAACCTAATAAGGCGTGATCTAAGACGAGCGAATACCCGAAGTGTTGAAGATGCTATTGCACTCAATAGGGGCTCGAAAGTCTTTGCCAACTCTCACAACTCCCGTTGTCACCTGACAAAGCTTAGAACCTGCGATTTGCCGATGACATAGTCGTCATAGCAGAGACTCTGATGGATTTGGAAAAAATGCTTTAGTGATTCTTCAAGACGAGTGGGTCTCGGGATAAATCTCGACAAGACCAAAATCATGTCAAATTGTCACGTATCCCCGAGACCAGTGATCGTGAATGACGCTGTTCTTGAAGTTGTGCAGGAATATGTATACCTTGGCCAAACTATACAACTCGGCCGGCACAACTTTAAGAAGGAGGCCAACCGAAGAATTCGCTTGGGCTGGGCTGCTTTTGGGAAGCTACGTCATATTCTACAGTCGTCGATCCCACAATCCCTTAAGACCAGGGTATTTAACCAGTGCGTCCTACCAGTAATGACATACGGAGCCGAAACGTGGACACTCACCGTAAGACTGGTCCACAAATTCAAGGACAGTATTCGAAATGAAGTTATTCGCCAGAGAACTAAAGTAACCGACATCGCGTTCAAAGTTAGCTCGCTGAAGTGGAAGTGGGCCAGTCATGTCTCCAGGCGAACTGATGGTCGATGTAGCCAAAAAATGCTAGAGTGGAGACCGCGTTTAGGCAAGCGTAGTGTTGAACGCCCAGCAGTACGATGGACCGATGACTTAAGAAAGGTAGTGGGTAGTGGATGGATGCGGACTGCCCAAGACCGGGATGGTTGGCGCTCATTGGGGGAGGCCTTTGTTCTGGACGATGATAGGCTAATTGATTGATTAATCGTAGAAAATACTCACAAAAAAAATTTCGTATGTCCAGTTTTATTTAACGGACGCTTTTTGTTATTGTTCAACAGAATGCACCAATGATCAACCAGATTTTTTAAAAATAGTGTATGATATAATTGATAGATATTATGGACATTGAATTACTTGTAATACTTTACATCTTCTACGTTTGGCTCTTTCGAAACAATAACAATATGTCAAACAAATTACAAATGCAAAGTCGTTCGCACTCATAGCCGATTACAAGCTCCGAAGCTCGGTCAGCTTCGATAATTAATAATTATCTTCGTACGTCGTCGGCGCGGCAGCGGGTGACTGGCGAGCGTGGCGTTTGTAAATTGTATTTGGCGTAATATTATATAATAAATAAATTAAATATTACACATACACAATAAATAATATATAAAATAAATAAATTATTTATAACAAAAAACAAAAACCGACTTCAAAACTAAACAAATCTAAACTAAAAGGTAGAAAATAATACTTTTAAGAACTTCGTTAATTTAGAAGTCGGTGCCAGCCAGGACGGATAGACTTATCTTGCCTTTGCAAGGAACTTTCGAACGGTATTTTGATTATGTTTACAAATATTATAGATATTCTTGTGAACTTAGACCAGAAGTGAGCTTTTTTTAAAAATAACAAGCATACTAAATCGACCTCAATTTATTGTAAGTATCTGAAAACGCTAAAACACAATTTAACTAACTGAAAAGACAACTAATCTACCAACAATGATATTTTTAGAAACAAACCGGCAGAGTAACAACCTAATAATGCTACCACGATAAGTGTCAAGATACAACTACCCCCCGATGCCGGTTATGCATCGACTTTTATAGATTTCTCCCCACCCTCTAACATCCTCTTTCCTATTCATCTTCCACACGGCCTTTCCTGACAGGAGACCGTCCTCGGGCTCCTTCATCTTCTAACTTGGGGTTCAGAACCTCGACATCGAAAACCTGAGTGAGGCCAGGAGCTATAGACATTACACTCATTATCTGCTGCCGTATAAACAATTAAAATCATCAGACAAAAAAAAACACAAAGTTTATTTCTAAAACTTGCGTGTCTATATAAAGGTATCAATTTGATTCATTCGTGGGCTAAGCTCACCTAGCATAACCTAAGCACAATGGATGTGAAACAAACTGATATCTGTACCAATTACCCGGGGCAGGACCCGTCGGGGGAGTGCGCCCTCACGACTCGCCAGAGAACCATGTCATAGCTTTGCGTGTGTAAATCAGTACCTATAAAAGCATGATTCAACCCAACCTAACCACAAATATACGTTACCTAGCATAACCTAAGCACAGTGGATGTAAAACAAACAGATATCTGTACCAATTACCTGGGGCAGGACCCGTCGGGGGAGTGCACCCTCACGACTCGCCAGAGAACCATGTCATAGCTTTGCGTGTGTAAATCAGTACCTATAAAAGCGTGTTTCAATCCAACCTACCCCCAAATAAACGTTTAATTTTTGCTACACAAACATAATATGCAACGGTCAACGACCAACTCATAGTATGATCACAGCTCCAGGACGACATGTCTGAGTAACCTCCAAGACACTATCCGAGCTCACACACATTAATCTTAAGCTACACAAGGTATGTCCCATATACTAGGATCGCATGTCTGAGCGCACTCCAAGACAGCATCCAATAATATGAAACCGTACCCCACTTGAAGTGCATCTCTCGACCAGGACAGCATATCCGAGTACAGAGACCTGCGAGACATGCTAACCCCGACTGCAAGATGCATCTTCCCTTGAATGTGTCAACCCCAATGAGAAAACACAAAATAAGCGTCTTTTACATACACCGTAAAAAATAAAATAAAAATTTTACAGTTAACATTTCTATACAGACCCGGAAAAAGGCGCGGCACCTACTTCTCACTACGATCTCGCTTGTTGTCTGACAAAATAAAAAATACGATCTAAAAACAACCGTAAAAGTAATTTCATTTTCTAATTTAAGCCTGACGAGTAAAACCAAACTAAACTATACACAACGACCAACACAAAACACGAATCACTAAAATCAATGAAAATACACCAAAATCACGGTACCCTCCGATAAAACTTTTAAACAAAAACAACCAACAAATACATACTAAAAAAAAGTAGTGGGCGAAACAGGACCTATCCCACTTCTGATCTTGTGAACTTAGACCAGAAGTGAGCTTTTTTAAAAATAACAAGCATACTAAATCGACCTCAATTTATTGTAAGTATCTGAAAACGCTAAAACACAATTTAACTAACTGAAAAGACAACTAATCTACCAACAATGATATTTTTAGAAACAAACCGGCAGAGTAACAACCTAATAATGCTACCACGATAAGTGTCAAGATACAACTACCCCCCGATGCCGGTTATGCATCGACTTTTATAGATTTCTCCCCACCCTCTAACATCCTCTTTCCTATTCATCTTCCACAATATAGATTAACCGAATACTTATGTGTCTATTTAAGGTTATTTTGCTTTGGCTGGCACCGACTTCTAAATTAACGAAGTTCTTAAAAGTATTATTTTCTACTTTTTAGTTTAGATTTGTTTAGTTTTGAAGTCGGTTTTTGTTTTTTGTTAAAAATAATTTATTTTCAAATTTTTAGCGGAAAGTAGATACTTATTTTGTTTATGTACAAAAAAGAATTTTCCAAATCGGTCCAGCCATCTTCGAGTAATGGGGAACATACTTATATTGAGAACCTCCTCCTTTTTTTAGAGTCGGTTAATAAGAGCCTGAAAGAATTTAACTATCGGTCTATAATTACGTATAATTTTGAAAGAATTTTCTTTTAACTCCTAACCGTTGAGGAGTTGTACCTTCCATCATTAGCTCAACCACAGGAGATGATGATTATCAGACGCAAATACTTGAACAGCTTTAGAAAATATATGAAAAACGTAATAAGTGCCTATAAAATTTGAGAGTTGTCTTCGATTTCCCTGGGATCCCATCATCAGATCGTGACTTGGTGACTATGGGACCAACTAGAAACTATACCCTTTCAAACAAAAAAAGAATTTTCCAAATCGGTCCAGCCATCGTCGAGTAATCGGGGAACATACATAGAAAAAAAAAAAAAGTCCCCGACGAATTGATAACCTCCTCCTTTTTTTGAAGTCGGTTAAAAAATATATTATATAATAGGTATTATACATATAAACCTTCCTCTTGAATCACTCTATCTATTAAAAAAACCGCATCAAAATCCGTTGCGTAGTTTTAAAGATAAGAAAGCATATATAGGGACAGACAGACAGCGGGAAGCGACTTTGTTTTATACTATGTAGTGATTGTGCATTCTCTAACGACAAATATTGTTAGAACATAAACATTATGTCTTTTGGTACGTGATTAACATGATCTAGATAAGGTACTAAATAAATAAATAAATAAATAAAATAATAATAAAATATTTTTGTTTCGGTTCACCTAAATCCAGGGGGGGGGGCAGCTGCCCCCCCCTGCCCCTACCTGGGTACGCCCATGAAACTTCCTATACGTAATAATATAAAGGGTCAACGTATATTTGCATAACATTATTGTGTTGAAGACTCAGCCTAAGGTCGGATGAAAGGTCACAGCGCCATTCAAAGAACTCTATCATTGACCAACAAAGACGTAATTCATACAAAATATTACCTACCTACATCTACAAGCAAAAGTAAATAAAGTATCGTCGTAACAAGAATATTAAATTATCTTCATCTTAAGCCTTACAAGAACCTATTTGAAAATCTAATTCTAAATTAAAACAGTCATAAATGAAGTTAAGTCAATTTTTGAAGTCTCAAATAAGATTTAAACATTTTTTAAAAATAAGTGCGTATAGATAGATAGATATATTAGATAACCTAAATAAGCAAAATATGTTGCATCAATTTGGTACCCTAAAGTGTCTAGTCGCCGAGATAATTTTGAAGTAAAGGTAGCTCTTTTTACTTAGGAACCATAATTTGCATAAATGTATGACTGTTTGATTTTTAATTATTTTTAATACCTACGTCGACCTTCTTTTATTATGTCCGCAACATTAGGTCATTATGTAATAAGTATTTTGTAAGTAAGCCCATTTTCATTTGTTTAAGGGTATTTAATAATATATCATGTAAGTACATTACATAGTAGACTAATGAACGGTAGTGTGTTAGTTTATAATGTCACAAAATTCTTTCCTCCTTTCTTTGCATATGCACATACTCGTTATCGTATATCAAATTCAACACTAATATAATATAACAAGTCATACTTTCTAAACAACATAATATTATGAATTCTAAGAAGTCAATCAACAAACAAACTACTTTTTAATTTCTAAACATGAAAGCCCTTTTTAGGCCATCCATTTTGGTTCGTGGAACTCAATGGCTCGACATCTATTTCCCACACAAAATACGTCCTTGATCAAGAATTTAGGTTAGAAAAATTACCTACTTGTATGGAGGACATCGATGCGACGCATATCGAGTGTCTATTGTCCCATACGTATATGGAGCGACAATCAAAAACATCATTCAGAGCACGTTTGTATTCATTCCAACATACCGTAAACCGACAAAGTCACACGAATTATTGTTTGCGCACCTCTTGGCACAGGACGACGCCTCCAGGGAGTTGACAACGCGCGAATTTCATATCTGGAACGTTTTTACCATAGACTAGTTATACTTTCTAAATAAATCTGGCTATAAACATAAAACATTCGTCGTAAATTAGAGTAAATTATTCAGAGAAGTAATTAATGCTTGCCGAGTTTTTATATAACATTATTTCTAACGCTGATGATTTGTTTTTCTGAATGCATTTAGTTTTGGCGCGTTTGTAGGCCGAGCCTCTCGTATTTGAAGTGTAGTGGCCAGTGTGGACATTGGACATGGAACGTTTTGTAGTGAACCGGCATTCTAAGCGCCGGAAGAGCAATGATGGACTTTTAGCGAGATGGCGACGAAAATACGTTAACAACATCTTAAATACACACTCATGGATCAGGAGTGGATATGATTTGAACGTAAGTATCTATAATATTATATACTTAATATAATATAAAATTTAGAGTAAAGCAGGTTTAATCTCTTAACGAACTAGTTTTTTTTAATTAGTGGTTATGTATTATTAATTGTATTAGCATAAAACTTTTTTTATCCTACATGATGAGAAACAGCTTGTATTCTTTCCTATTGTAATACAATGCTTTAATTATTACTTTGTTTCGTAATTCGTACAACATAGGTATTTGCCATTAGAGCCAATATGCCTATTGAGCAAAGTATCATGATTCGGTGTTTTGGAATATAAAACTATAACGATTATAGATTAACAAAAAAATTTTGAAAATCTTGAAAATTTGAAATTTTGAAAATAAAAAAAAATGATTAAAAAAAAAAGCCAGGTATTTAGATTATGTTTACAAATTGATAGATTAATCAAATATGTATCTATTTAGGGTTATTTTGCTTTGGCTGGCACCAACTTCAAAATTAACAAAGTCCTTAAAAGTATTATTTTCTACTTTTTAGTTTAGATTTATTAAGTTTGGAAGTCGGTTTTTGTTTTTTTGTTAAAAATAATTTATTTTAAAATTTTTAGCGGAAAGTAGATACGTATTGTGTTAATGACTATATAAATTTACCTTCTATTATGAGGTAAACCTAATAGCCTGAAAGTATACAACCATCGGTCCATAATTGCGTATTATATTGAAAAAATTTTCTTTAAAGTGCTAACCGTTGAGGAGTTGTACCTTCCATCATCAGTTACAGTACGTGACTCCAATATCCATATAGCCTATAAAAGATTCGGCCGAGCATCGTTAATTTGCTCCTAAGAATTGAAGAGTTCCGATACTTTGTCATGGATCCCATCATCAGAACCTTACCAAACTCTCATCAAACTACCCTTGAAGTATATTCTTTCCATTAAAAAAAGAATCATCGAAATCAGTTGGCGTGATATTGAGTTATTCGTCCATTTGTCGCGCAAATACTTAATGCAAATTTAAGACTTTTATGGTTTTCTCATGGATGTCATTGTCAGAACTGGAAAATATTAAAATGGGACCACATGGGAAGCACTACCTTTCAAATAAAAAAAGAATCATCAAAATCGGTTGACCCAGTTTAAAGTTATGAGCTAACAAACATAAAAAAAAAAAAAAAAAATACAGTCGAATTGATAACCTCCTCCTTTTGGAAGTCGGTTGAAAAATTGCTTAATAAGCATGCAATCAGTAGTAATAACTAATAAGTAAGAGGAAGCTCTAACTTGAACTTTGTCCAAATCAGCCCTTGCAGTTATACCTGCTATATAGTAATATCATCGATTCCCCAAAAACCCTGGTCAACAAATACTGGTTCAAATATTGGCCAAAAGTCTAATTTGTACCTACGTGGTACAAATTAGACTTTTGGCCAATTTGGTACTATGGGTACTATGAGGGTACTCATATTGATTTCCCTCATCACCGCGCTATTTTATCGCTATATGTTATCTTCCATACACTCAGTGATGCATCATCATTCGAATACCGAATACGTATTGCCAATCTTTGTCTAATAAAATAATATATTGGTTTATTGCATGTATTTGGCACTTTTATGCGTCTCACTTCTGGGCATGAATCTACAACACGAGCAAAATGAAGCATGAGGACATAGTCCACTACGCTGGTCAAGTGCGGGTTAACGGACTTCACATGTCTTTCGAAAACTTAGTAGGTTCTCTCAGACGTACATGTGCCTTACGATGTTTTAACCGTAGGACTATTAGTCAAAAATGTATAGAAAATGTGGCTTGCCCTCGATACACTGGGATGCGCACCTTGACGACTTGATAGACGAGTTACACTTTAATATATTTCAAAAATGTTTCTAAGTATTTCCCCTTTCCTGTTAGTGGAAACTAAATATAAATTTACAGTAGTTTCGGAGATCAGCTCGAAAGAATACAAAACCAACTTTAAATAACATGTAGGTATATTCTTTTTATGAATAGTCAAATAACAATTTTGATACAACACCTACCTAATATTTATGTTTTTAAAAAGCGTGACATAACCGTTTTTACGAATGTTATACTTAACTATATTTGCATCAATTTTCAACTCTAATATCCAGTATCAATTATATTATTGTTTACAGAAAGAAATCATTTTTACGAATTTTATATTTACTTCAGTACCTACTCACCCTCGGGCCTCGCTTCGCTCGAGATTTTTAGAGATGTGATATTTTCCTGCAGTAAAAAATATGATTATAAGTTGTTACCCGGATAATTAGCTATTATTATAGCAAATTTCATAAAAATCTATCCAATGGTTTTCTATACCATTTTCGAAAAAATATTGAACGCATTGCATTGCCCACTCCTAGAGAGCAGTGGATTTCATTGTAACCGTCTAGAATACATAGCAAATATTCATTTCACACTATCCACTATTAAAAAACCCGTATTCATCTATTTGTGTATTAGCATTATATAATCTAGCACGAAGTTAGGAGACTTGGGAGTCCTGGCCTGATTTTTTTCTGCAGATTACGTACGTCATTTTTCAATGTTATATCGTTGAAGTATATGACCATACATTATACATATATAATACGTAACCAAACCATATTATATATTAAATAAATTAACATAAATAGCGCTTTATGTACTTAAACCTAGATAAAATAATTTTGAATTCTAAACAAGACGTCACTTTCACCTACAACTAATGTACTCCGAATTCGGAATCGCGAACGTATAGAAGCGTGACAAAACGCTTCCTTATTTAGCGCATTTGCATACTTACGCGTTACAACTTATGTTTTATGAGAAACACCTTTCAATAACATTCTTGTGTTTGTATTATTTTGATTGCTCTCTAGTCGTGTCGGATTGCTATTGATTCAATCTCTCTTCGAGCATGAGACAATGAACTGGGTATGAAGAATTAGCGTAAGAACGCGTAGTTCAATAATGTATTACTTTAACTACATCTATATAAATTACATTGAAGTGTCTGTTTATAACATCATAATTTATGGTTTGGCATTTTAACGAATTTCATTATGGTTACCGGATGGTATTTAGGAAAATAACAATTTTTAAAATTTTTGTCCGTCTGTCTGTTAGTTTGTCTGTTTGTTCCCGCTAACTTCTAAACCGACTGGACAGATTTTGACGGAATTTTCACTGGTAGGTAGCTAATGTTATAAGAAGTAAGTTAGGCTTTAGACTTTAATTAAAAAAAAAAACCTAAATCTTGCTAGTTTTTATATAATCTAATGACTCCTAGTGTGCAGTGGGCATTTCATTGTAAACGTCTAGAATACATGGCAAATATTCATTTCATACTATCCACTATTAAAAAATAATTAATTATAAAAAAAATTATCTATCTCTGTATTAGCGTTCCATAATCCAACACTAAGTTAGGAGGCTTGGAAGTCATAGGCTTACTCCTGATTTTTTCTGATAGTAGAGTAGAGTAGAGTAGACCGTTAGAGTAATATCCTGAGTGAAGTGGCATCCTCAGTACTATATAAACGTCAAATCGTCAGGGTAGACAAGTTATTCTGCGAACCTCCTTTACAACGAAAAAATTCTGTGGGATTTTAGACGTTAATACTGGCTCTCACTACCCAATGAGTGGCATCATACTCACGTACACCTACTACATGTTGTACAAGTGGTGTACGTAAATTCAATTTACAACAGCTGTAAGAAAGTTAAAATAAGAAAAGAAATTAAACACATACTCGTAAATATGTGTATATACAATTTTTTTACGTTAGGCGCTGGCGGCTAAGACCGTAGTAGCGGTAGAGGTAAGCCGTATCAAATCTAGATAATTCATTCAGTTAGCTAATCTAGTAAAACAACTTTCATTCAATTTCAAGACCCAAGTCAATTTGAATGCTAAATTTTACGATATTGAATGTTTAATAAATCATGAAAATATTCGATATGCATACCCTTTCACTGAGTGAGTCCCTGTTTAATAACGGAGACTTTTTAATCGTTTTTATCGATATCTTTAAACATGACTGTATATGTGATGTTGTTACGAATCTTACCTATTTATTATATTGTATGAAAAACCTAGTTTTGAATAGTGGGACTTTCTAGGCATATTTTAGAAAATATTTTGTACTCAAAACGTTTTATTCGCTTCAGCATAGTATTTTAGTAGCAATACCAGTTACAGTTATATGTGATACATGTAGTATCCTCAAACTCAATTGTAAACCTTGTAGCATAAGTTATATCGGTGTTTTTGTTGAATCAGGTTGCGTAGTGAAGATGTAATCGTGACATACTAAATTTACATTTGCTGTAAATTGTACGTAAACACTCTACATGAATTTGATTAAAAGCCTAAATAATCGATTTAGTTACGTTCGAAATAAAGTACCTATTTACAACAGCTGTAAGAAAGTTAAAATAAGAAAAGAAATTAAACACATACTCGTAAATATGTGTATATACAATTTTTTTACGTTAGGCGCTGGCGGCTAAGACCGTAGTAGCGGTAGAGGTAAGCCGTATCAAATCTAGATAATTCATTCAGTTAGCTAATCTAGTAAAACAACTTTCATTCAATTTCAAGACCCAAGTCAATTTGAATGCTAAATTTTACGATATTGAATGTTTAATAAATCATGAAAATATTCGATATGCATACCCTTTCACTGAGTGAGTCCCTGTTTAATAACGGAGACTTTTTAATCGTTTTTATCGATATCTTTAAACATGACTGTATATGTGATGTTGTTACGAATCTTACCTATTTATTATATTGTATGAAAAACCTAGTTTTGAATAGTGGGACTTTCTAGGCATATTTTAGAAAATATTTTGTACTCAAAACGTTTTATTCGCTTCAGCATAGTATTTTAGTAGCAATACCAGTTACAGTTATATGTGATACATGTAGTATCCTCAAACTCAATTGTAAACCTTGTAGCATAAGTTATATCGGTGTTTTTGTTGAATCAGGTTGCGTAGTGAAGATGTAATCGTGACATACTAAATTTACATTTGCTGTAAATTGTACGTAAACACTCTACATGAATTTGATTAAAAGCCTAAATAATCGATTTAGTTACGTTCGAAATAAAGTACCTATTTACTACTACTACTTTTTGGTCCAGATTTCTTACTGTCTCAAGCTTTTTTCGTTCTGAATTCGCATTTACAATATTTATGTAATATGCTTTACTTTAATGATAAGTAATCAGTGATTTATCTTCTTCTTCTTCTTCTTCCTGCCTTTATCCCACGCTATGTGGGGTCGGCACAACATGTCTTCTTCTTCCACTCTCCTCTGTCATTCGTCAACATAGCATCCACCCCTTTTACACGCATATCCTCTTTTACACAATCCATCCATCTCTTTTTCGGTCTTCCTCTACTCTTTTTTCCTTCTACTTAACATTTTCCTCGTAATATGATTTTCTACCCTCCGCATCACATGTCCATACCATGCCAGCCTATTACCCCTCATCTTTTCTATAACTGGCGCTACTTTCAAACATCCCCTTATATACTCATTTTTTATCTTATCTCTTCTAGTCACACCACACATCCATCTCAACATTCGCATTTCAGTCGCATGCACTTTTCTTTCGTCCATCCCTTTCACCGCCCAACATTCTGAACCATACAATGCAACAGGTCTAACGACTGTTTTATAGATTTTCCCCTTAAGTTTAAGGGGCACTCGTGGGTCGCATATAACGCATGAGACCTGTCGCCATTTCATCCATCCCGCATTCATTCTATTATTCACGTCTCGGTCAATATTGCCGTCGTTTTGAACGATTGAACCAAGGTACCGGAAATTGGAGCAGACTGGTAGGGGTACACCATCTAAGGCAATACTAGAGAAACATGTAGGGCCACCAAAGTTACAGAACAAATGTTCTGTTTTGGTTCGGCTGATCTTCAGTCCAACATTTTCCAATTTCTCTTGCCATTTTTCCAGTCTGCTCTGGACTTCGGACGAATCTTCACCGACAAGTACAATGTCATCAGCGAACATCATGCACCAGGGTGCCTGCCCTTGTATGTCTGATGTTAGAGCATCCATTACCAGGACAAACAGGTATGGGTTTAAAGCCGATCCCTGGTGCAAGCCCACTTCACCATTGAACTTGTCTGTTACGCCAGCTTCTGACCGAACTCTTGTATTCGCCTCTGCGTACATCGCTTTCACAAGTCTCACATACTTCTCAGGTACTCTCTTCACTCTTATAAATCAGTGATTTATGTAATTTAAAAAATCTCTAAGTGCTTGACCTATGCCGTTTGTCCCGTGTATTAACACAATGCTTTATGATCATGTGTGTACAGTTAAAAATAGCCAAAGATGAGACAACTTTATATATTTGTCAATGTCATATTTAGGTTTAATTATCTGTATCGTATTATATTATATTTGTTCTCAAGTTTTTCGTACTATAGATATTACATCTTTCTATTCAACTTGTCAGTTAGAGCTAAATTTTTTACTACTCTATGTAGGTATATCATATAAGTATGTGAGGTTACGAGCAAGAACTAGTCTTAAAATACATCGGTGAGTCTTTAATAAACAAAAGACAATCGCATGCTATTTATATGGCATTCGAGACCGCAAAGCATTCCAGTCCTATAAATGGTAGTCTGAAATAAGCTTAATTTGCTTAAGCTTAAAAGCTCAGCGAGAAAGAGATTCTCCGAATATGTTTTTCGTTGATTTTTAGGCAACTTTTGACCATTATTTAAATTTTATTTCTAGTTATCATAAATTTATTATCTTTTATCCAAATGCTTGCTCATTTAAGGTATTAAATAATAAATTATGTATATAATTATTAATCAGTTACCTAACACGGGGAAGAACTTATTATGAAAAATATAGTTACATACAGGAAAATAATGCATTCGTGATATAAAGCAAATTAATCAAGATTGAATCTCGTATAGTTTAGGTGTAATGCACTGTACGTAGACCAAAAGTAATCAATGTATAATATTTTCTATTGGCTATACGATTTTAAGCTCTATTACTTTGATAGAGAGCTCGTAGAAACAGTCAGTATTCGCATATTGCAACAGCCAGTTCTCCAGCTAGTCAATGTTTCATACTTATAAACATTATACTTGTTTGGTGGCTTAGTTGACTACACAGTGTTAGAAGGCAAAGTTCTGTTAAATAAAGTTATCCGCGTCAATACTGATTGCTCTATCTGTAAATAAAAAAATATTTATTATCTGTGAAACCTGCAAATAATTATCAGCACAGCGGATGTAATTTCGCGCCAAAAAAACTGTCATAAAAAGTTTGTGACCGTGACATTGAAAATAAATTGCCTAAAAAATGTGATTTAATAAAAAATATTGTGATTCAGATATTGCGTGTCGGATTTTAATATTGAATTTACAAAGTGAGGTCGAAGGTGACATTATGCCCCAGATTTTCTTCAAAAAGGTAATGGTGGTGCGGGATCGTGGCGATTTCGAGGTAAGTTACTTTCACTTTTCGCGGCTTCAGTGAACAAATTAAACAAACAGCGTGTTTTATCTATAATCAACCAATACGGTTACGTAAATTATGCATAAAATTTAATGTTTATAGTTTGGAATTGTATATAAAGGCCCTGGATTCTTTCTCTAAAAATATCAACGTGAAATTACAGAGAATTAACCTTCTGTTCGTCTTACAGAGAATTAACCTTCTGTTTTGACTTGTAACGTCTTAAGATATTATGTTACTTTTGAAGATCATACATAGTTTACACCTGTTTTCAAGATGATAGGGCCTAACCTAGACACATATTTAAGTGTAATATCAGTTTCACAAACAATTTAAAATTAATTACTGACCAATTTCTCTCTTTTCTTCTCCATTTTATACGTGACATTGGCGTGACAAGTCATCTAGTAAGATTGGAAGCTACTTATTACCAAAAAATTAGATTTCCTTTCTTAAAATGTAGACATACATATTATGTATGTATTTTAGGGATAACTTTTGTTGTCTAAATATATGTGTATATATATATATATATATATATATATATATATATATATATATATATATATATAGACAAAAAATATGTCTATATACTACTATTTAGGGTTACTTTGCTTAGAAGCCGCCCGCCGAGCGAAGCGAGGGTAGGTAGCTATTCTTGAAATAAATACACCAATATAAAATTTTACGTACTAATCATATTCATACGCGTAGTATTACTAATCAAGCTCACTTGCACTGCGCTAATGAGTTGTCTTTATGCATGTTATAAAATTATTGCAGTTTTCGCTAGCATTTAAATACATTTCGTAAAGTAATTTTGTTAAAATATCCTGTATTGCATTTACGTTTTCTGTGTCACCAATTATGTACATAACTTCATGTTGTAATTACTTATACCTAACCTATTAGGAATAAATAATTTATCGTAAGCTTTTCACTTTTAATAAGGACAACTTTGTAGCAAAATCGTCTTATAATTTTATTAGGAAATACAACTTTTCTGCGCAGCTAACTCTAAATATACCTACCTACTTTGTTAAAAAATATAAAATTATTTTAGGAAGTGTTAAATCAAGAGAGTTTATCTATTAAAATTATACTTTCGGGTTTTATTTCATAGTATAGTTTTGTAGAGTTCCGTAGCCAAATAACTGAAGTTATATTTTTTACATGTCCATCTGTCCTTGATACTTTAAAAGGCTCTATCATTTTAACCGTAATAGGTGATCGTTGACACTTTCCCAGAATATGTGAACATACCGAAACATAACTTGATATAATTATACCATACACCACAAAGTATAGCAAGATATAGGCAGTAAAACTGGGTAAGTTTAAGTAATTAGAATTACGCTAGAGGTTATATACGCAATTCGACTCGCACTTAACCGTTTTTTATTATTTTAAATTCCAAAAACTTTAGGATCGGCCTCTGTATGTAAAAAATATTTAATCTACAGATTTGAAGCAGTTTGAATTTTATTCGAAATTTATTTATTTAATATATTTAGAAAAAAAATCACATCAAATCAACCGTAAAATACTATATTTCTTAATAATAAATCTTTATATTGTCAACGCTACTTAGACTCAGGTGCAATACCTATATAATTTATAATAGTAAATGCGTGAGAAGTATATTGCCTCACGGCGACCTCGTAATGCCGATCATGGGCTATGTTATAGTTTCTTTATTCCTATCACGTATTTCAATGACTAAATTGTTTTAACGAACCATTCAATCAAAATACTATTCATTCAAAGGAAAATTTGTATGTCATTGTTTGATAGTATCTGTCACAGATTAAGGTACCATTTTGGTGATCGTAGATTCGATTTCGTAAAAGGTTAAAGTTTATATTAACCGAACATACTTATACATAATACCAACAACTTATAGAGAATTGAAGGACAATCTTGTAACTCAGTTCTAATAAATAAATTGATACTTTAATATAGATTTTCAACCGACTTCCAAAAGGAGGAGATTATCATTTATTGTACCTACCGATAATATTATATCTTAAATAAAAATAATAATATATTATTATACAATCGAATCCCAGTTATTTTTTTTGTTATTTATAGATAAATATTAATTGTTACGTCATTATGAAACGTAACGCGTATGTACTATGTATGTATGTATAATGTATATGTACGTAACCGTAATACATGCCTATTTAGTTTTCAAATCTAATCAAAATATACTTTATTCAAGTTTATATGAACATTATTCTTATGGTAATTATTATCCAGCAAACGATTTGAGGAGAAACCTCTGCCCAGCAGTGGGACATTAGAGAGTGATGCGGGTTTAAATTTCGAGCCTTACAATAGATATTTTCATGTGCGAATTATTTCCAACATAATAAGGTACCCCTTGCTTTACGGTGAAGAAAGACTTCGTAAGAAAACTTGCATGTTTGAAAGAATCTGGAGAACCTGTATTTGAGCGACTCCCCTGATCGCACTAAAAAGGACTGGGAGGCTGTATCCATATGTATAGATAGAACAAAGTGCTTTAAACTCTGTTCTGTGACTAAAGTCTTTCACAAACAGACAGTTTAAACAATGTAAGTGTTCAACGCAAACTTTCAAACCAAAAACTTAATTATCAGAATTTTATGACAATAAAAACAAGAATGCTTGTCTGTCTTTACCCAGGAATCGAACCAAGGATCTCATAATTCACAGCCATATTATAAGCTATCTATTACACCGACGATGCAGTTACATGTAGTTTTTTCTATGTAATAAACTAGTAAGCGTTTAATGAAATGGATTTATGTAGAGCTGTTCTCAATCAAAGGTTGTTCACAGAGAAACAGAGCGGAACAACCCCGTTGCGTAACTGCATCCACCGTTGTGACATATGATTATATAAGGAAAATGTTTTTATAACCCTTTACGGTGTACTTGGAACTTTGAATAATTAGACCTTAACATATTAGGTGACATAACGTGTTTCATTAAAGTTTTAGTTATTTAATAATTTTATAACGATATCGAAGGATATAATATAATAATACTTATTATATTACAAGCGACTTACGGTTTCGTATCGAGTGCGTTTCTAGAGACGTTAAAAATAAATTTAAAAGTGGACCTTATTTTAGAAAATAGAATATAATATGTTATCACAGACTTTTCTGTAAGCCTTTTAAAGGCCTACACGTTTCTAGTAAATTATTTTGATATATCTCTAGCCAGTATTCTGTATTAGACAACTCGACAGAATCAATAAATATATTGAATAAGAGCTTTTCTTGCGGTAAAAAGTTACATAAAGGTGACCCAAGTAATAAATTATCACAACAAAACAAGTTTAGTTAAAATGCATTCAGTACTTTTTCGTGAAAATTATATTTACTATATTATAAAATAACACACTCAAAAAGATAATTGACTAAAAGATCAAGAACTGTTATTTTCTGGTACACGATCCTAAAAGTCATTTTATTTATTTTTTTCATTCATAATGTACATATTTAGCTAAAACAGATTCTATTTTATTATATTTACGAATACAAAAGCGATTAAAATTCTTTTTGGAGTGTACCTTTGGCATCGAATTGTGATAAATAAGTAGAGATTTGGTACCCAATTAGTTGTTGTCAAATTTTTACTCTAATTAAAATTGTTACTCGATATAAACAAAATATCAAGTGCATCTACTAAAATACATTCTGTACGTACGAAGATTCAGTCCAGAAATATTCAATGAGACATACTGAATCTGTTATTTCTGTAATCATTCAAGTTGCGAGACGTTAAAAAGTGCAAAAGTAAAATTTATACTCTTTGTCTTACATACGAATTTCTATAAAAAAGCGAGTGATGTGCGTCTGTCTGTTTTCCTTAATTTTTGTTTTAACAAGATTTTTAAGCTATTACAAGTTGTTCGATTCGGATACTCGTTAAATAAACTTTATTTTTTCAATATCCGTAAATAATATTGTAATATTTACATGTAACCGATCGCAGCAATTATTTTTGTTCAAGTGTAGTGTACACTTCCCATACGACCAACAATTCGAAAGTTTTCTAAATAAACACACAAAAGATATTTAGAAATTACATAACTATCTTAGCTAATAGCTTGTCAATACTAAGGACAAGAAAGTTGTATATAAGTCGTGATACTTTTCAAAATACACATACTCATAATATGTATACATATAAATCTTTTTGTATTTTTGTTCATTTTAGGTAATAAGTTTCTCAGATTTGACATATTTTCCTGGAGTAAAACTATGATTATACCAAATTTCATAAAAGTCTGTTCAGTGGTATTTTCGTAATGCGGTCACACAAAGATTGACTGGCAAAAATTCTAAAAATTAAATATTTGTATTGAAAATATTAAAGATTTTCAAAAAATATTTAATGCATGGTTTTAACTCAGAATATTTTTATTATGTTATGTATCAGTATAAATTCAATTCATACAATTTCACCATTCGAATCCAAACTCATTACTATAAAAAAAATAGTACATATACAATAGCGAACAACATAGTACGACGTTGCTATAACAGATGGCGCTATGCGTCATCATGATAAAGTGCTTTAGATCGTCATTCTACTGACCTTTTTCTAAATGTGCATTTCTGCTTTGGTCATTTTAAAAGCCATTTTATTAAAGTGAGCATACAAAAGTACATTTTAAAATTAAGGTCACATTATACAACTTTAGGCTGCCGAAAGGTTTATGATTAAACTTAGAAAAATTGTATGGATCTATGCAAATGTATTTAAATTTTAAAGCTCTATTTTCTCTAAATCTTTCTCTTGCATCCTAAACCTATTATATACAATCTCTGCACTTTATAAATAGGTTGTATGATAGCACTTTATACTGTTTTTTTTCTTCTTCTTTGTTTATTATAAAATCAGAAAAAAATATTAAAACGTACCTACGTTTTCATTTTTTCAACGGAATCCTAACACTTTTCCAAAATAATAGTAGCCGTAGTAACTCCTTATGACATCAGCTATCTGATAATGTAAATCCTATCAAATACTGTGCAGCCATTTTAGAGATTAACGGACAAACAGACAGATGCATAGTATATTAAATATTATGTTTTTTTTATAAGTAATCTATATAATTACATATATTATGCATTTTATTTATCTGTTTAGAATTAAAACCTCCTTTTTTGACGTCAAGTTAAAAAGCATAGGTTACACTGTTTATATTAGTGACATAAACAGATAATAGGAATAATAAAGAGGCCAAATATACTTTCGCCATTAACAAAATTCAACTTTCATTTTTTTGTTAATGCAAAAATTGACTTGTAAGATAAGAAATTACACGTATAATTGACTACTTAGTTCAAAGGTTGAGAGGTTGGTTATTGAATAAATTTAAATGTTGGTACGAGTGTGAAATATTAGCGATTGTTTTTCATCACATTAATAATACAAAAGCGTTATTTTTTAGGTACTTACTCAGAACAAACATGTTAGTAGTTTTTTTATTTACAATAATTTTGTGCCCCAAAGAATTTGAAGGAAATTATTTCCCGCTGCTCTTCTCTTATTCAATAGACTGGAAACCAAATTCTTAAGCAAATTATTATACCATGCGATATTATGTAGTCTATAGCCTTTCACGATAATGCGCCATCCAACACTAAAATATTTTTTCAATTCGAACCCGTAGTTCATGAGATTAGCGCGTTCAGCCAAACAAACAAATCCTTCAGCTTTATAATATTAGCATAAATTATTATTATTAATACTTACTTTGATCATTAACAACAAAATAAGACATACTCGTACGTATTATTTATCAAGTCATTGTAATTTTTGTACGGCGTGGGAATCGAACCAAGGACTCAAAAGTATAGAGCTGGATGAAATATTAAAAATATAATATATTTTTTACATTTTGTTTCCGCTTCAGTGTGTATCTTATAGTCAAGTTGTATTATCGAATAATATCACGTTTAGTTATGTCAAAGTTATTTAATAAGATTTCTCCGACAGGTGACTCAACAGTTACGGGTTTGTTTCTTTGATAATAAGCTCAAATAACTTTCTATATACCATACCCATCATTTTACGAATCTTCTGAAGTCTAAACATTATGATGTTTTGAAATTGGAAGGTAGGTACTTGTCATGTAATGTATATATTTGCCCACGACGTGTACACTGTACATTTCTATTATGATAAAGTAACTGGACTTATTTATTTTGTGGTTATATACGTTTGTATATTGTACGTACAACGGGAAGTCACTCGCCTTATAGCTAAGTCACTTAGCTAGTTGAATTGGATTATTTCTTAACAGATATATAACAGCCGCTTTAAGTAGTTAGTCTGCCTTGGAGACCACATGGCGTTGTTGGTAGGCTGGTCATCGAACTATGAAAGGAAGGAGCTTAATTTTTTTTATGAACTCACTGTATAGCTTTTTGTCTTTGTCCTAGCCCATAGCGACTTATTGGCATGGACATTACCGGAAAGGAATCAAAAAGGCACTTCCTGTTAAGTTATATAACTATGTAAATTCCTGTATAGCTTTTACTATCATAAGAAGGTAAAAAATGCAAGTAGGCACCAACATTCTATGGCAGGGCATTAGGAACTTGCCTTCGCTGGTTACATAGTGACGCATCCTACTACATACTTTTTCATAAATTCTGATGAATATAGATGGCAGATCTTAATATGATTAGCCGAATTGTGTGAATGAACTCAAATATACTTTAATTAAATTTATTTATATTGACATACCATTTGTAACACTTTTGCTATAACTAAATAAGTATACGTGTAACCTTATGACCATAAACTTTTACTTTATTTTTACACCAAAATGAAATTACGCAAGATTACACGAAATCATAAACAAACAAGAGCCAACGATGTCATGACTTAAGATTATATTTTATTTGCGTATATAATTTAAAATATGGTACCGTTCGCTAATAAAAAGAAAACCACTTTCACTCATTGTTCAAGCGAACGATCCGTTCTGTTTGGTACTGACGAAAATATTTGAAAATTAGCTCGACTGCATATTAACCAAGAACGTAGATGCATACTAAGTTTAAAACAAGGCATCATTCATGCATTAAAAATAATAGTTATAATAAGTTCACAAGTAGTGAAGGTTTCGCGTAAAATACACAAAAACACTTGAATAACTCCTCTTTTTTGATGTCGATCATAAAGTTCCTTATAATTAAAAAAAAAACATTTAAGCATGTACATGCTTACATTTATTACTCTTCTTAGTTCTTAATAATTATAAATAAAAAAATATATAATATGTACATATATATATTACCAAATATAAAATAAACAACATAAACAAGGAACTACTGCTTCTAATGTTAGAGCAAATCTACTCAATAAGTACTTTACTCCTTACGAGTAAATTAAAAAAAGCCACATTTACTTTGAAAAAATATGTATTTAAAATAATGTATATAAAATGATTTTAAATGACTAAAAATGCTCTTTTACTTACAAAAAATAAAACAACTCACTTAATTAAAAGATACATAATGATTTATTCAGTTAATAACTCCATATAAGACGAAAGTAAAGAAGCATGAAATGATGATAGCGAAATCGAGCTCATCTTTTTATTCATTATTATTCATAGTTTGTTTTAATACATGGTTTTGATTAGTATTATTTTTTAAGCTTTTGATGCTTTTTGCACATAATTTTTTTTACTCTACATTCACATTAGATCTTCTATTATACATACTTAATAAAAATAATTATATTTATTTGGCTTAATATTCACATGACACGTGCTACAGCCTATAGATTTGATTTGTTTTCTTTATTCATTATGCTAAGTCTTAGTCTCTACATAAAGGGTCTAGCCGGATAAGCATAACGAATCTGCCCCCAAATGGGAACCTTTATCGAACCTTATGTTTTAATATCTACTTGATTTATAAATACGATTGATGTACATATCGCGACCAGATTCCGTTTTGAACCTGAGATATGGGAAAAAATAACCTTTCGCATGACTATTTTTCAAAGTAATATATCTCAAAAACTGATTACGTTAGAGAAGTGAGACTAATGCGAGGCTTTAGGTTACATTGCATACTATATTATATATTTTTTATAAATTTTTAGAACCATTTTTTTCTAAAAAAAATGAAAAAATAAACAAAAAATATTTTTTATTTTTGTGTTTTCTGAGACTTACAATCACAGAAATAATATATGTTGTGCTTCTTTATGTGCACTATTATTCATAAAAATTACGTACGAAAAAAGTTGGTGTAACACTTTGAAAAAAAATTAAATGTGATGTACGCCTTATAGTACACCGTTGTAGTATAAGGCCCACAACAATGCACAAGGCACCAACTTATTTTAGAACATAAGTAATCATTTTTAAAAAATAGAATAATTGTTCAAAAGAGAAGAAAAGACAACCAGTATACATTTTTAGTATTAACACCACTTTTATTCCTTTTCGTGTATAATCAAAATATAAGAAACAAAAAATATAAACAATCGTCATTGTTGTAATTAATTTCAACTCGAATACTTTTAGTTGCGAATAATTTGGGTAGACCTCACCAGAACGCACAATTTAGGACAAAGTTCGTCCTTATGACAAATAATAAATAATAATAGCTGCTGTATGAGTACAGCGTCCTACTAAGCTGTTGTCATTGGGGAAATAACAGCAATAACGGAGAATATTGATGTAATCACATCCCTTGATTTTACTTCACATTGAAATGGAATTTCAATATAATCACCATTCATATGTACTCGTAAATCACTATCAGTAAGTACAACTATGCAAAGTCTATCGTATTTACATTCACTATATCTCCGATGGTAATAATTACAACAATATTATCTGTTATTGCTGTTATTGCCCCAATGACAACTGCTGCTGTTCTCATATAGCAGCTATTATTATTTATTTATTTATAATTATTAAACTTGGTCTAAAAATTAAGAAGGGTTCCGTTTTTTTCCTTTTTAGGTACAGAACCCTAAAAACCAAAAAGATATGGAGAAGGCCACCCATATCACCTAGGGGATTAAAAAATAGTCTAAACCTTATCCTGAGACCTACCAAATATACACAGACAACTTCATTAAAATCGTCCAAACTGTTTAGGAGGAGTTCGATAACAAACACTGTGACAATATAAGATAATTATCTATAAGATATTTATATATCAGAAGAAGATTTGTCATAAGGACGAACTTTATCCAAAATTGTGCGTTCTGGTAAGGTCTACCTAAATTATTTGTTTTTAAAAGTATTCGGGTTGAAATTAATTACAACAATGACGATTGTTTATATTTTTTGTTTCTTATATTTTGATTATACACGTAAAGAAATAAAAGTGGTTTTAATAATAAAAAATGAATACTTGTTGTCTTTTCTTCCCTTTATCAACAATTATTCCATCTTTTAAAAATTACTAAATTTAAAATTACCTATGTTCTTAAATAAGTTGGTGACTTGTGCGTTGTTGTGGGCCGTATGCTATAAGGCGTAAATCTCATTTAATTTTTTTTTCGAAGTGTTACACCAACTTTTTACGCACGTGATTTTTATGAGTAATAGTGCACATAAAGGAGCACAACATATATTATTTCTGTGATTGTAAGTCTCAGAAAACATAAAAATAAAAAATATTTTTTGTTTATTTTTTCATTTTTTTTAGAAAAAAATGGTTCTAAAAATTTATAAAAAATATATGATATAGTATGCAATGTAACCTAAAGCCTCGCATTAGTCTCACTTCTCTAACGTAATCAGTTTTTGAGATATATTACTTTGAAAAATAGTCATGCGAAAGGTTATTTTTTCCCATATCTCAGGTTCAAAACGGAATCTGGTCGCGATATGTACATCAATCGTATTTATAAATCAAGTAGATATTAAAACATAAGGTTCGATAAAGGTTCCCAATTGGGGGCAGATTCGTTATGCTTATCCGGCTAGACCCTTTAAATACTTTAGGTAAACTTCTTTTCCAATTTTTAATTGATTTGTCTGTCTGTTTATTCTGATAACATCTGAAACGGCTGGACAGATTTTGACAGAACTTTCATTGAATATTTATATTTTATATATTTATTTGTGATATTATAAGGAGTGTCTTGACTACTTTTATTTTACAATAAGATTAAGGGTTGGCTCCAAAAAGTTAAAACGTGCCGTAACGTAAGTTTCTAATAAAGTAATAGACGGCTATACTATTTAAATTAAACTTAATAATATTTGAACTCCTAAATAAAATTATATTTGCACGATATTTTACTTTTGTATGAAGAATGAAGAAGGCCATTCAGGCCAGAAAGATAACATCGCATACATACATATGTTTTTACAGTATAAGTTGACTAGTCTAAGGAACTTTCTCCTTAAACATTTATTAATCGCTACCAAGTAATAGTCGTTTTGAAATATTATTTGCAATAATTATAGGGTATTTAAGTATGGCAGCATCATTGCCGTGAGAAAGTGTCAAAATTCATTATCGTCATTCGCCTTATAAATTTTACTTTCTTCTGAAGTGGTAGGTACAGTTAAAAATGAATGAAAGGCTTGGCGTGTTCAAAATGAATCATGTTTAAAATATTCGTAATTACCGAAAGATTCTTAAGCATGGGCTAATTTTGGCTCATATATCAGTAACCTTTTCTTGTATTAAAAATTGATTAAAAAAAAAGGTTACTGATATATACGTACTTTTTTGTTATCTATTTGATAAAAACCATCACAATATGGAACTAGAAAAATGGACAAGTTTTTACACTGGTTTGTATGCTTTACGAATTTGCGTGTCACTGCTAGTTAGGGGCCGTGATTTCCGTATCTCACTTCAAGTCTTGTATAGGTCATGTCATAAATGTATGATCATAAATCAAACTAAAAAAAACATATTAATATTAAAAATGCCAAAGTTAGAATGTATGTGTTACCTTTACGATGGATGGCTCGACTGATTTTGATAGTAGATAGATTAGATAGTAGATACACAGCTAGACTTTAGTCTAGAGTAAGTCTTAGTAGTAAATCACCCAGAGACGCTCAGAGCAAAGCGAGTTAAGTCGATACTTACATAATAACTAATAATAACCAATTTTGTTGGAAAACGTTCTAATAAGCTTTTAATCGTAATAATGCCTTAATAGTTAAAATAATTTTAAAGATAATTTACTAATACTTTAATTTTTATTTTTTGGAATTTATTACAACAACGCCATCTAGTTCCTTTGTACGCGGACGAAGCTTGTGTTACGGATACCAGATAGTTAATATAATACACATATAAATTTTAAATACATACATATTATAAATATAAACACCTGGAGTACAAACATTCGTGCTCAACAAATGATTGCCCCCAGCGGGACTCGAACCCGCGACCGCTGGCGCAGAAAGTAGGGTCACTACCAACTGAGCCAAACGTGTCGTCGAAAACGCAGGAATTTACTTAGTAAAGTAAATTTCTGCGTATAACATAGTCGAAGAACCATTCGTGCTTGGCCGCCCTATTAAAAAGCGAATGCCTTACAACCTCCAACGCCAAGGGCGAACCATAATACAAATATTTAATTGATCTTTACAGGCCCAGTTATTATAGGCTATAAGATATTTTGCTGCGTTTTATAGAGACTGCTACTACTGTTCATTGCTCTTACTTCTAATGTAATGATTTCATATATTTCATTTATAAGTATGTTTTTTATTTATGTAGTTTTAATTTTTTCTTGCAATCTTATTCAATGTAGTTTGTTTTATTCTACTGTATATTTTAACACTATTAATATTAATCTAGAGCACACGCTTGACACTATGAAGCAAGTTTTGTAATGCCTGTAATTTATAAGATTTGACATAATAATTGGATGTATTAAAAATATAATTCATTGGATGAAATTAATTTCTTACAAGTGACTTCCAGTGATTGTGTAAAGAAAGTGTAGGGATTCATGATAGTTATACACTTCTTGAACATTATTCTTGTCAACTACGACGAAAAAAAAACTTTCTAAATCTAAATATATTCGTCCATCGTTACTACTGTACATATTTATATATTAGCAAGGATTTTTCAATCATAACTTGTCACTTGATACGCCTTATATTGATTTTTCTTAAGCTTCAAACTCCCGAGTACTGCAACAAGGGAATTAGGTTAAAACCTCCGTAAACCAACGTTTGCATCGTCAGGTTCTCCTAATTATATAATTGCTTCCAACAACTACGTAAACAAAATACTATTTGATGTTAGAGTAATGGAAACCCGACATAGTCACATCGCCTAAAAGGATAGAAATGAGTTTTTTTTAATAAAAAAAACATATACATTATACAAAAAAATTACAAATTATAGACTAAAACCTTCCTCGAGAACCACTTCATTGTTTGGTGAAAACAGCATGGAAGTCGGTGCAGTAGTCTTTGAGTTTATCGCGAACAGACAGACAGACAGACGTGGTGGAGGACTTTGTTTTTTAATTTTTATAATATGTATTCTCAAGTTATTAATACAAACTTCCTTCACCTTTTCTCACTACATTCATCGAGTTAGCCGAGCGGATACATTTTAGACAATTATTTTTTTTACTTCTCTTTTATATATGTAATTATTTGTTTATAGAAAGCTTCTAAAAACAAATCATGAATTTATTCAAACTAATTCAAAGCTAATTGGATGAATTATTACCAGTCCAACTTAATAGCAGCTACGTCGACTCAATTACAGATTATAGAGAGGTTTATACCTGGATATTGACACCAGTGTACTGGGTCATATTACATTAAGTATTAACCAAAAATCAACTATAATAGTTACCTTATACTTTCTATCTGTATAGAAACCGTGTTTTTAAGACTCTGATTTGAACACTTATAAAAAATATCATGAGGCTTCCTATATATTCTATACATACATACTTATAATAAAATTCTAAGTAAAGTAAAATAAAAAATACGAAAAACCTTATACTCATATAGAAGCTGAAACTATAGTTTTTAGAATTTTTGTCCGTCTGTGATCGTATCACAAAAACGACTTGACAGATTTTAATGATATTTGGTATAATGATACCTAATTCTTTAAACTCGGGTTAACGATAATTATGACAATAGCTTTGGTTACGATTTCTATAGATAAATAACAGTTAAGTTTGAGCACCACTGACGTCAATTGAAAACAAGTTCTACAGTGTAATATTTCACAATCGATGTAAACTTAACAGTAAGGCGGACTTTATCTTAATATTTGAACAAGAATCTGTTATACGTGCAAAAATGGGGTCATACGCGCATCCGTTATCGTTGTGATGCAATGTATTGAAACTTGGAGAACACTAAATTCCTAACTGTTCCTTACGCACCTCTAACAGCTAGTTTATTTATAAGATAAACAAATATCGAACTTTGTTTAACTTATTTAATCTTCAATGAAACATGCTCATGTAATTTAAATGTAAAAACTACAATAACCATTATACTATAAAAGCCCTTTGAAGACCTTAAAATTTGCTACACCTATGTAAATAGTTAAGTTTTATTATAACGATTTTATTTAAGTTATAATTTAATAGTAAGACTTCGTTAGTTATTAAATCCAGCAATAAATTGCATAAAACATTAAAAAGTTATGAGAATACTACAATTTTTATACAGTACGACATATCGTGTCCTTGTCGTTGTTGTATAATGTAAAAGCATTTTGTCACAGGTCACATCACTGCACTTGCAGACCTTGGCTTATTTCCTATTCAACTTCTTGTTATTCACACTATCTGTTGACTGACTTTGTTCAGTATTTGTTAATATTTGGACTGTAAACTACATACTTACTTATTACTATCTACTTTGGTTAAAACCCGTATTTATTATTTTCTAAGTAGGTAATCCTTGCGACTTTCAACCAAAACCTCTATATGATATTTCAACCTAAAAAATACGTTGAAATCGGCAAGACATTACCTATGGAATACAAATACAACGGCAGTATCAAATAAAATCTCGGTACAGCTTTAATTTCATACTAGTGAATCCTATACATAGAAACAGTTCCAAACTTTTCCATTTTCAGCTGTTTCTTCATTGAGTGTTTCCTATTACTTAAACAATCTAAGTGAATAAAAGAAGTATCTTTCAAAACGGTTGAGCCGTTTTTGAGCTTAAGCGAAATTAAACAGCAATTTATATATTGCGATAAAGTTTCAGAAAAAATACCTAATACAAAATCTAAAGAAAATGTAAGAAGGTAAAATTGAGTTTATTGAAGCATTATAACAATTTAAAATTCAACATAATAAGTAAAAAGTCAAGGTCAACAACTATTTCTATTAGGTTTAGAATTAATATTAATTAAACACAATACGTGTGGAAAAACGAAAGGAATGCTTTATGTTTCTGTCAATGCGATCAAGTTATTAAATGTGGCCTAGAATGTTTATATCAGTCTAAGAACTCCAATAACGAGAACCGGATCTTTTTCCATTGCATTAGGCATGAAGAGAACAGGTCCCTTTAGGAAGTTACATTAGAAAGTGATCTGGCACCAACTGCTAATTTGCTGTCTTGTGAAACTTTGTTTTCCTAGGAACTAGCGTAAGTCTAGTCTAGACCGATTTGGGTATTTTAAGTAATCGATCTCCGAATTAGTACATTTTCGCTTTTTCTTCTTTTTATAAATGTTTTGAATGGATTCAAGTATTCTTAAAAACTCCAAATAAGTACGTTGATTTTTATTCTACATCATGGCTTGCTAATTCATACTTATCAATATTGAACTTTATTTTATCAAGGCCGGGTTAAGCATCGATTGGTGCCAATCTTCGGTTTCTCCTAAATGTTACATCGTTTGTCCTTAATGCCTTTAAATGTGATAATACTTTATGCAAAGATTGCACTCATGACCTCAGTCCATGAAGATCTTAATTGGCAAAGTGAACTAAATGCTGCTATTGCTTATTTTAGATAATGTTGTAAAGAGGTAGAGTTTGTTTGTTTGAATGCGCAGATCTTAGTTACTAGTAATCGGATTTGAATAATTCTTTTATAGGCAATATATTATCATGTTACTACCCAAGGCGGTGGAGCAGCAGTCATAAATGTCTGGAAATAGTCTATTCCGTACCAGTAAAACGCACCTAGAGACGACACAGGTGCTTTAATTAAAGATATATTAAAATGCTAATTTGTAGCAAAGCTTTTAGAATTCGTTTAAGTTCTTTTCAAAAACCAGATTGAAATCTTTCTAAGTAAACTAAGTAAAACATAGAGTTACCATCAAAATTAAAACAAAAAATCATAACTGAAGGGACAAATTGCAAAACGCATCTCAGGTTACCGACCCGAGCCTGTAAAATAATGACAGTGTTGCATTTCCTTAAGGCTATAATCTCAACTACCTTGTATGTATGTATACTTTAGTATTTCTGCGCGCGCCACCGATGCGCGACGTTTGTTCCACGATCATATGTTAAAAACTAAAACTTTATATACGCTCTACATGTTGTGTTAATTTGATCTCATTTCGTGACAATTTGTATTGTTTTTAGTGTAAAGTTAGTGTATATCATGTGATTAAGGATTCCAAAAAATATATAATTAACAAACGAACATTTAACACATAAGGTAAGCTTTAACTTAACTTTATTGTTTTAATTGTTCTGTTACATTAAATTCATAACCTTAATTTATATATAGATACAATAAACAAAAATAGATAATATAACATTCAATTGGAATTAACTTCAAATACCATTATAAGTATATTGAGATATCCCCAAAAATATATCTATAAGTAATATTTATTTAAAAACCAACAGCTTAAAACTACTAATGATTTTAGCCTAGCATTTTGAAGGCTGTGAGTTCGATTCTCCCCAAGGACAACATATGTGATCATAAAAAGACAAATTTAAGTTATAATGTTAGTATATGTGTTCATTTATGCCACTCCTCTCCTTGTAATAGACAGAAAGTCAAATACTAATGTAAAATATAATTGTTTTTTTTTTTAAGTATGTTAAAGTTATTATTGATGTAAAGCTTAAATATATATTTTAAAAACAGACGGACAACAAAGTTATCCTTTAAGGGTTATGTTGTGGTGTATTTTTCTTTTCAGTTACGGAACCCTAAAAATAACATAAAACTAAATATATTATACTATAGTTAGTGTTAATTTTACTGTTTTCCCTAAAAGTCACGTCAAGTAACGAGGATATATTGTATCTATATAAATAGCATAAACAATATTTTGCTAAAACTACGCATTTATTATGTACATACTACATAGATTCTCTATCATTTGGAAAATTACAAGATATATGTATGTATATGTATGACTAATAAAACTTCATTGAAAGCTGATAGTGTAGATATCATTATTGTTGATATAAAGATACTGAATGAACTGCGAGATACAGTTAAAGCGTGAGAAAAGCAAGGTCGATTCGTTAGCAGCTATGTAGCAAAAGAGGAACGTTCTAAATTACTTAATTATACTCTATTCTCGCTTATTTCGCCGAATCTTATAAATAAAAAGCGGCTAATAGATGCAAAAGTCCTCTAATATGTTAAGGTAAAGTGATACACAAGAACTTCACTACACACACAATCATGTGGACTGTAACAAATCCAATTAAAACCTATTTGCTTGAAACTTTATAAGTACAAAAAGAAAGCTTAAAGTACTCTCTTACTGTCTTCTTGA
Organism: Boloria euphrosyne; assembly: GCA_951802675.2. Classification (NCBI taxonomy): domain Eukaryota; kingdom Metazoa; phylum Arthropoda; class Insecta; order Lepidoptera; family Nymphalidae; genus Boloria; species Boloria euphrosyne. Next base: position 2,111,761 of record OX637879.1, on the reverse strand, counting down.
AATTTAATAATTTCTTTCACTTACAATAATAATTTTACTGTTTGAACAATGTACGAATAGAAATATTGTTAAGACTTAAGATTATCATCTTCTAATCAAACAAATTATTACTTAAATAACTGATTTGAGTATTTATTATTGAGCTTAAACATTATCATTTAAATCTAATAGAGATTTCTTAAGTGAATATCTACGAATATCTCACGAACATATGATTTTATAATGTATATTACTAACAAAAAATACGCCTAGGTACAGGTTATCCTTGAATCTGAGTTAGGTGTTCGTTTGGTAGGTAATTTCTTAAAATAGAACTCTACCATTATAATATCGGTGCAATAATTTGCTTATTTAATATAAAATTTGTTTAAATATAAAATAAAATTGATAAAAAGTTGCAACAAATCGTACTTTTAAGTACGGTATTTTCAGTAAAAAAATATTTTTTGAAATCTAAGTATACAAGGCCAAATAAAGGTATAGAATGCTAGGAAATTATCTTTCTTTGGAAAAATTATAGTTGAAATACTGTGAAATATTAACAAGATATCAAGTAGACCCGTTTTAATCTTGACATCATAACTGCAATACGGAAACCAAGACAATGCATAACTGACTACTTAACGAATATTTCTCAGAAGAAAAGACTTAAACGTAAGCGCTCATTGTGAATCGTAATAGATGGATTCAAATGAGAATAATTATAATTGAATTAACATTATTAATAAATTTATTTGAAATATGCAATTCATGATTTTTTATGGAAAAACTTGTAGTAGCATCTAAAAAGTCTAGGTCGGGAGTTAAGGAACAGATTAAATGTGTTTTATGTATCGTGGGTAAAATTAAATGACTTCTTGAAATAAAGGTAACCAAGATATGATCTGCATGAGTAGTTCTTAGAATGTCATTTTTGTATTCAACCTACACCATAAAATAAAAATAAATAAATACTATAAGAATTTTATAACTTTTCTCATAATATGTATGTAGATTGCATGAAAATGTGTTTCAGAAAATAATGGTCGAATCGAAATTGACCATAACTGTTGGGAAACATATATAATTTACCTATCTATTTATTAAATAACTACTTTAAAAAAATATCTTCACTAAAGCAACAAGTATACAAGATACAAGCGCATACAAGACACACAAAATGTAAATATTAATTTCACTAATTTAGAGATAACGTGTTCAAGAATCACTAAACACTTCTAGTTATAATTATTGTTCAGGTATTTCAGGAAGCATTGAAAAGTGATTGGAAAGTACAGCGTGATGTAATTTTGAGATATTCATCATTTCAAATTAATGGGGTGCAACACACCCGGTTAGATATATCGAGATTTATAACTGCTTATTAATTTGCCATTTATATAATCATTCCGTTTTATATAATCTTAATAAATTAAAATAGAATTAGCATCTTCACATAAATATTTGATTGGGTAAAGAAGTCAATCAAAAGAACAAAATCGCTGCTGTGACCCAAGGTTATACATACGATATGTACATCCTACTCACCCAGTTGTTACCAGTGACTAATTATATAAATAATTAATAAATATTATTAAATACTTCTTAAACTATTTGATATATATGTACCATTCGCGATGAAACTTTTGTAAGTGTATACCAACGTACATATATGTATTATTTTGTGTTCTTATTTAAAACACAAATGCAAAATATTGTATGTACAAATGTATTTTTAAATTATAGCGACATTCTTTTTCAACTTTTCTTAAAAGTTCGCATGATATAATAAATAATGTAATTTCAATATTAAAAACAACACAAAATCTACGAACTGCAAACTTCATTCATAAAAGCTAATTTTTGAAAGTTGCCAAACATCCGTGCATAATTATATGTAAGTAAACATATCCAGTCCACGGTCAAATTACAACATGCACCTAGTGAATGAGCTGTCTTTACGTACCTATTTTATTTAATTAACTTCAAGTAGTTACGTAGTGAATATTAAGTAGGTTCGTGACATTTACCAGTATCTGTTAAAGTTCGTAGTATCCTTCTTTTTAACGAGTAATTTAAAAACAAACAAGGCTTAGGATATATTTATAATTTAAATGACAGAGATTAGTAAAAATATTTGAAGCCTATTAAATATAGGATCTACTAAAATGGTAACCCAATACTTAATTTCTTCAACATTTTACGCAAAGTAAAGTTTTAGACACTACGGCGGTTTTGGACGTTGATATTATGAAAATTTTAAGTAACTTTGCCCAAATTCCTTTACACAGCAGTTTATTCTCTACGTTTTGATTTCCCTTTTAACTAATCAAACTTTGCCACTACGCTAGAATAAAAAAATACATTTTTAAATGATTTCTATCATAAATTAATACTTAAAAATCATAATAATACCTACTGGAGTATTTATTCAGTAATTAGACCCACTAACTTACAAAACACGCATATATCACCTGTTTCCTCATTGACGCCCTTATTATAGCTAATTGATGGCATCAAACAATGGCAAAACGTTCCGTACACTGCTTGTAATACAATGTTTTCATCATACAAGCGTATATTTGTACAGGGTTTCGTCATTGATATGCATAATGAACAAAATTCACACTAGTAAAAAAGTAATTCCTTCGTCTATCAACCTGCAAAAACTTGGAGACCCATTCGAATAATACTTTCTCTAATAGATAGAGGATTAGGAAGATTAGGTTTTTATACTAGAAAATTACTAAGAAATAAAAAAGAACCTCAAAATAATATCAGGTAATCCCAATGGACGGGGTGTTTATATTTATAATATGGATATTGTATACGTATGTGTTTTAAGCTATATACGTAATGTGTACTACACATATATATAATACCTGGTATCTACAAGACTAGCCTTACCAGAGAACTCGATGGTTTCGTGTTAATTACCTAGTATATTTATAGTGATTAGTAAAGAAATGAACTAACTTCATTCAAAACTGCAAAAACACTTGCATAAAACACGTCGAGCTGTAAATCAAACCGCAAGATCGTACGCAATGTTTACATTGCAACATATAATATTTATATATTCAATATTGACCGTTATTTATTTTACTAATAAAGAAGCGGTTGGTTTGAAAATATTAATTCAGTTAAATTATTTCGATATACGTATAGTCATTGTTAAATGCAGTAAGTACATGATTTTGTAGGTCTTACTGTTAAAATAATAAAAAAAGCAATGTATACATAATAAATTATTACAATCAAAAGTAAAACTGCTTATCTTTTGCAAGAAAATAGAGTACTACTTTATATCTTCTTGGTATATTTTATTCAAATAATATTGTCAATCAGACAATTTGAATATAACAAAGCACACAATATAAATGGACAGCACCAATTTAAAAACATCTCGAGAGGACATTGAACCTGTTATCTCCAGCATAAAGTCTGATATTAGGATTATTATACCAGATGGCCGGACGGTTTCAATGTCAATTATCATATTATGAACACCGTTGCGCAGTGGGTACGGTTAAGTTTATGCCATTACATTGGAGTTTCAAGATCGATTTCCATATATTAATTACTAGATTAGATTTTCGTGCTAGGACATCTGTGAATTCGTATTTTTAATTAGTAAACGTTTAATAATTTAAGGTGACCCCAAACTTCTGTACGTTTTTTTCTATTATGGAGATACAAAAATTATGAGTATTTCGCTCTATGATAAAGTTAGAATTTCTCTCTCTATCTTGTAAGTAATGTTGGTCTAATTATATAGAAAATTATGAAATTGGTGATAAAAAAGGAAAAAAATAATAAAGCTGAAAGGAATTTTGTTGAACGCACTAATCTCAGGAACTACTGGTTCGAATTGAAAACATATTTATAAACGAAATATAACATCTCAGAGTGTAATAGGGTACTATGTTGAATTTAAAAATTTGGTTTCCGGTCTTTAATATGCAGGCAAAGCCGTGGAAAATACTATCTTGGATACAAGCAAAAAAAATGAAAAAGTCAGCGTTAATTTTTTTTGTTAATCAAAATAGGTCATAAAATGATAATATTTGATACATTGTTGACGCGATCGATTGATCATTCGCGATAAATATAACCCGTATTCTTTTATGTTAAAAGTAGATATTAGATAAATAGGTTACTTACATTACGCAAACGATAAGTATGAGTAAAAGCATTGCATTAAGCATGTTGGTGAATCATGCGGTTGCGCATCAAATTATCATTATTGATGCAACTTTAGTTCAACGAGAGAAAAATAAAAAAATCGGATCTAAATACACCTAATAAGACGTCGTTACCCATATAAGACAATTCTCTATATTGATCTAAAAGATTTAAATGTTAACATTGTTAAAGCTTTCGAAATACTTTAATCAGATGTTGTAAAATCAATTAAATAAACGTTGATGTGTAAGCAACGCCGGCGGAGTATTATACAAAATATTTATAAATTTATAAATAGGTAACGCCAACTATTCGAAGAAAATAATGATAACAGTAGCCTTTGTCTTTTTCTAGGTCATAATTTGTGCAGTTGTCCAAATCCGTCCCACGTTTTACGCTAAGTAATAACAAACATAACTATTACATTTACTACAGTGCGATGAGCATTATACACAAATAAATAATATTTTTCTGTGAGACGGCACTCTAATCTAATCGGCAAACACTTCAAATAACTATTGCAGATATTCTATATTGAATAGATTTTTAGATAGCGTTTTCTCTTTTTTTCCTATAAAACTCTACAATTTACAGCTAAACTAATTTTTTTGTTGGTATCAGGTTGTTGCAATTAAATATTTTTAACAATAATTTATATTAATTATTATACTTTTATTTTGACTTACTTAACTTGGATGTGATGAATGATGGGTGGAGTATTGGAAATGTCTGAATTGAACGTGCTCTACGTAGGCAGAATAGCGGGATAGCTCTTGTTACAATTGCTAGATACAAATAATAACACTTAAGATGGTACTGTAGATTGTGTATCTTGGGAACCTGTATATCTGATTGTTATCATAAACCATGGAAGATATGTATACGTACTAAGTAGTTATTTAGGTTGTGGAAGATATTTTTTTAACACTACATTTTTTACAATTGTGCAAGGAATAATATTTTTCCTATATTATTCCTTGCACAATTCCCTGAAGTTTTAGATACTTTTACTCCATAAAACTGTAAAAAGTACAAAAAAAATAGCTCATCAATTAAGTCAATGCCCTGAAAACAGTGATGTTAGAACGAATCAATTTGTTTTTGCTTTGTCTAATATTATCTTTTTACATAAAATAAAATGTTAACTCTTATGTATTTTCAATATTTTTTGAAACATCCTAATGAATATTCATTAATATCAATATAACCATTTCAATAAGCTTAATCTATTAAAATTTTTGTTTGTTTGTCTGTCTGACAGATTTTAATGAGTGTAATGAAAGCCGATTATTCGGGTACATACTTGTACTTACTATATTTTTACTGCGGCAAAATAAAACCGCTTTGAGAATTCTATAATAACCCTTTACACGTACTAAGATAACAAACCCGAGAGAAACTGTTATTGTTAATCTTCTATAATAATTACTAGGTATTAAATTGCTGTATAAGTAGGAAATACCATTTCATCACTCACAAAGGATGACGAACGTCATAACATTACGAGATGGACATATCCAATTTCTCAATCTTATCTGTATTTGAAACCTTATCAGATGTCATCTAGACCGTGAGAAATGACTGCAGTATTTTCTTAACAGTTGTGGCAATTTGCAGTACAATATCGTTTATCGCACGTAGATATATTAAATGGTAGACGGCTATCTGTCTGTATCGTTGAGACTCGTTCGTATAATTTTTTTTTTACAGAACAATCTGGCAAGAGGAAAAGTAGATTTGTTTTCTCCTTGGAGCTTAAAAACAAAGAAGTCTAATATTTTATTAAAATTATTTGATCGAGCAGTTATGCAAATCAATAATTTAGTAAATTAATTGTACTTGTTACAAGCCCGAAAAATAAAAATATAAAATTACAATCGAAGTGGGCATAATCACATAGGTATGCCGTAGTATGTTGTGATTAACCTTATGACCTTGGAAGCCATACATCCCGTTAGATTATTATGATATGTTGTTAGGACGTTAACGCACAGCGCCGTCTAGTTCCATGATAAGCTACGAGGCATGTAATATGGAAATCAGATAGTTGAGACATTAAAAATATATACTTTAAAATTAAGTATAAATATAAACACACAAGCCTGGGGTACTAACTACTAAAATGCTTGCTCATCACACAAATTAATTTCCCTACGGGACTCGAACCCGCTAAATGAAATAGATGTGTCGTCAAGTAACTTTTAATATTTATTATTTTCCTATGGAAAAATTTAAATACCAAAAAGGAAATGAAAATTCCTTCTTTTAATTATTTTCAATCAAAGAGTTATGGACATTAAAATCGCCTTCAAATTAAGTAAATATTCATATAAAATATATAACTTCCTGACCCACCTACATATAACATTATAGTTAAATTAATACCGTGGCCTTAAAAATCTTCAATGTAATACTTAACAATAGCAATCGATTACTTTAAGTTTTAGACAAATGGATTAATTTGCACCGCCCAAACTAGCATTTCGCTGATGTCTTAAAACTCTTTTATATATTACTGACCCCAAGTATATTTGTGTATGGGTTTTATGATTTATCATTAATGAATCTCGTATAAATAAATTAATAAATTAAAATTTTAAATTAAAATATCTTCATCTTTATACATAATATTACAAAGATTCTTCTTATATCACCTAGGTAAATGCTTACGAGAAAAAAACTGTAAATTAAATATTTTAATATATTATTTCTTAAGTTGAAAGTTTCGAAACATAATCATCTTCATACATTAACTACACCGGCATTATTATTCATCTTATTCGTACCGCCCACAATCGCTTCAAAACTCGTCAGTTCATTCTAATAGATGTGGCGCCATCGATTAGTACTACCTACTTTGTAAAATTCAAATGTGACAAGGACGAACTTTAACGATTCTAGTGATTTCTAATTTACTAGTTAAACTTTAGTAAGTACTTATTAAGTTTTTCCAACATCAATATAACTTAATAACTTTAAAACTTGTATTATTTGCCAAAACGTATTTGTACGTGCGTGCATATGAGGCCACTCTTAAGATAAAATAGTGTTATTATAATGTGAATCATGAAAAGTTCTTAATTGGGGAAGAGGGCATCGTACATATGACATAAAAAACCAAAGAAACCAAACAGAAAGTAACTGTCTTTTTATGCTAAAGACGGTGACAATTTTGATAAAATTTGACTAGCACTGTAGTATGTATTGCGTGATTATTGGGAATAGGCTACCTTGATACCACACTAGTTACCGACCAGCTAAGGCTCAAAAGTAATTGAATATCGTGCTCTTTACAGTTGGACAAAAAAAGAAATTGTATTAGTCTGACAATAACTACATGCTAAGGAATTTTTATCGACGAACCTTCCACGCGAGAGACATCGCGAGAAAATTCAAGTTTGCTTACAAAGGTGAAAATAAATTATTATTAAACCTGTAATAATTTACCGTAAAAGATAATGTGACACAGAAATACAAAGTATTCGTATTTACTCGTATGTAGTTTTCAACTCTCATTAACGTCTCACTCCGGTTCTAGGATTCCAATACGACTCCCTCGTATTGGAATTAAAAAAGGCCATAATTGCTGCGAAAGTCCCATAATCAAGAAGACAAATTTAAACATGTACAAATAAATTTTAATTATAGTAATATATAAACTTTCGTTAAAGCATTTATTGTTCAGTGAAAATGCGTAAATGTTTATCTTTAAATTAACCAAACTCCATTGCTTTCCTATTTTAGGCTAGTTGCTACCAATTAGGGAGATACGAACATCCACATTCAAGATCAATGGTGTAGATAACAGTTTTATAATCAGAAATACAGTTAAAGTACTTTCGACCACAAAATGATGGAAATAAAAATGAAATTCCCGTGTACAAATAATACTTTGATGAATACTCGTTAGTTAAAAGCTATCGTGTGATGGATGTTTAGGAACGGTCATAAATTAATTTTAACTTTAGTATGACTGACGTTCCCTCTACCGCATATGGAGTTGCATTATATCTACATGTATGTAGTTAGTTAATATTGTGCAATGTGCATGTTGGAGACGTTTAAGAGAGATTATTCTAAGGGAGTTTATAATTTTTTATACCCTTTAAAGTAAAAGCTCCTATACCATAGAGTCGTAATTAATATAAATACTTATTAAAAAACATAACATACACGTCTTACGGTGAAAAAGTATGTATGCTAACAAATATTTATCTGATTTTCATACACATTAAGACTCAATCAAGTGTTGACTTAAAACATACTTAAATTATCTGAACGCAATATTGCTATTAATATCTTTGAAGATTATATTAATTGTATATGAAATATTATTAAATATAGTGTTAATATATTAAATATAGTAATATATTCAATATAGTGTACCTATACTCGTAAGTGATGATTTAACTAAGATTCCTCACGCCGCAGGACATTTTATAACGCTACATAATGTAAGACTATACCGGGTCCTTCCAACTTCTAATTTTAGAAGTACTGAAAAGTTATCTCCACGCTTACCACTTAAAGCACATAATATTTTAAGCTTAATAATAAGCTTTCTAAGAAAAGAATGTAGAGATTTACTACCAAAGCTCTTAGAAACACAATCTAATTATACGTTAGCTTCTGTTATTGGAAGAAAAGGAAGATCCAATTTGAGTGTTTTTATAAATAAGTCTAACTCGCGGCCGTGAATGATTTGAAACATAACAGGTAACAAAGGGAAGTTACTAATTAACTCTTATGGTATATCAATGACGCCGACATCAGAATGCTAGATATAAGCTCAAAGTCAAGTTTATATTTGTATAATAACTTTCTATTAAAGTTTTCACAATCAATGAGTGTATTTTTAAAATTATGTCGACTTTAAAATTTGTAACTCAACTGGAACTAAAATTTAAAAAAACACGTATTTCTGAAATATAAGTTCTATAACATTTGCCTAAAAGTTCATTTTCATGCAGTGGAGAGTGACTTGTATTGCCATTTACGTAGTTTCACATAGAATGTATCATATCAGTTTGCAAAAAAGATAGATAGTCAAACATAAAACATGTAGCCTTATTCAGTCTTAATAAGGTTTATGTCTGTAACATAAAACTGAAGGTTGTAAAATTCTTTGAAAACAATTTTCTTAGACTCTGGAATCGTTTTAGCTTTAAACCAAACCATACTATGACTAGGTATACCTATCAGATTTCCTTCATATACAAAGTACCTTATAACGTAAGTTAAATTAAGTAAGTATTTGTTGGGACTATAATATGATGGAACATTTTTACAACTAGCGTCATCTAGTTCCGTGATAAGGTACGAGGCTTGTGCTACTGATACTAGATAGTTGATATACTACACATATAAATTTTAAATACATACATATTATAAATATTAACACCCATGACGAGAGTTCAAACATTCGTGCTCAACAAATGAATGCCCCCAGCGGGACTCGAACTCGCGACCGCTGGCGCAGAAAGTAGGGTCACTACCAACTGAACCAAACGTGTCGTCAAGTTAAATTAAGTAGTTTATAGTATAGATTTAAAATATCTCAAGGCTTCTATAAGATACTTATATACTAAGCTTTTTATAAGTTTTTTGCCCCGCTACCGGATACACTTCATTAGTTCGCGTTCGACAGCTTTGACACGTTACTGGTGGAATGCTCATAAAAACTATACCCGTTCCTTTTAAAATGCTGGCGTGACTTAATCTTTTTAAACGATTACAACGAACGAAAACATTATTTTCCATTGATTATTGTTATCGACGTTAGCTAAAACTTCTCATGCAATCAACCAAAGCAATCTTAAAGTCTTAGATATCTTAATCGCATATTTTATCTTTGATTCAATTATTAACAAGCATCTAATTCGTAAATCTCGTATTTATGGAAAACTGTTACCACCTAATTTTCGGGTAGAATTTCTAGACTTCAAATATCTCTGTGATTTACACACATGAATTATTATATGTCTAAACTTTACAACCTAATCTAAATATTGTTAATTTACGGTTCGAATGTTCTAAAACTTTCTTTTTTATTTTCAATATTATGACATTCTCATAATATTTTCAAAACTTACCATAAAACACTTTTTAAACTCTCACCCAGTACCACGTTTAATCGACGGTGCGTGACGCAAGAATCCTTAGACAAATTTAGCGTAATTCCGTATAAAAACAAGGAGCGGGACCATCTAGCGTGACTTCCACGTGAGCTCCCACGCCCACGGCATCCGTTTTGATTCTTGTTATATACGCATTCTTTTAAGACTGATAAGTTGCATTTTGTTATGTTAACTCAATAATCTAAACACATAATTAAGTAAGTAAGTATTGTACTTTCTTTACTGTATATAAATATAATAATATTCTGAATCGAATATGTACATTAAATATTTATTGAATTATCTCATTTTAATTGTCATTATTATCGATACAAAAGGCAGTGTTAGCCCAGCGGTAGCGCGCACGCTTGGATAAACGAGTGATGCGGGTTCAAATTCGGGTTTTACACCTGTGATATTTTTATGTGCGAATCATTTCCAACATGATCACTTGTTTTACGGTGAAGGAAAACATCGTGAGGAAGCCTGCATGTCTGAGAGAACCTAGCAAGGCTAGCTTTTAGAAAGACCGGTGAAGTCGGCCAACACGCACTAGGCCAGCGCGGAGGACTATGGCCTGATCCCCCTCGTACTGAGGGAGGCACGTGCCCAGCAGTAGGACGTTAAAAGGGCTAAAGACATTATCGATACAGAGGTCGAATTTATAGTTTTTAGAATTATTTTCTATGTTTGTGACAAGTCTGTGATATTATGCGAAAACCACTGTACAGATTTTGATAAAATATTATATGATTTTAACTTGTTTGATGATTTGGTATATTGATACTTATTCGGGGAAATATCACATCTTTCAGAAATCTATACGAACCATTAAAATATAGAGAACGAACTCTATCTCGGCAAGGTATTAGGTACATTAAAGCTAAAGCTTATAAATTAATAGCTAAGCCAAAACTACAAAACTAAAAAACTATGTCATTTTCAAATTAATCTTGTCCAGAAATAAAATAACCTAACAGTGGTTATTTATTAATTTCGTCTATGGATTTTAAAGAGAAACACACAATGAGTAGTATCAAACGAGATAGAGTCGGTCGAGGGTTCAATGAACTTACCTGTCAAACAGGCAGTGATCTTGCATCAATAGACCGTAAAATATAAGAGAGTATTCGTAATATCTAATGTTTATTAAATTATTTTGAGTTTAAATGGAAGGGAATAGCGGAGAGCGTTTATTTGTTGTTATTTTTAAAATGTTTTCTTAGTATATAATATTTTCATTTTCCACATAAAAAATGTACTCATTAACGTGTCAGAGTTCATTTTCCTTTTCGGACGATATCCAAAACTTTCTTCTGTGTTCTGTTCACAAATCAATACAATTTTTTTGAATTTTTCGTTTAAGTGTTTATAATTATTATTATTAGTGTTTATATTATGTGTATGATTAGAAGCTCCATACAAGAAAATTTATCCCTAACAATGGAGTTAACATTTTAAAATGATTTTGATTTCAACGTATGCCTTTTGTTACAAAAACCTAAGATAAATGGATTTACCATCTGTATGTGTCAGTAATGTAATGCGATAATTAATATGACATTGAAATAAAAAAATATGTTTAAAGAAATTCTTCAACTAATAACTTAGATCAAGAAGGGTGCGTTCTCAAAGAAACCATGAACGATTATTATTATTCGTCAGTCGTCGAGTTCCGGGTGCCTTGTATAATATAGTTTAACATTAACTACCTTCATCTATTTTCTGAAGTAAGCCGTGCTTAGTTGAACTGCTTTAAAATGTTACTGTTTTCACTTTCCCTTTCGATCCTGTTCCAAATGGAATCATATTATATGTACATATATTTATGTAGTAAAAATAATTGTTATTGTGAAATTTTGATTTTGTAAAAAATTGTTCAAATCTTTTAATTTTGAGTCTGTTAAGACTGAATTTACTGAGAAGAAACAAATTTTATTTTAAGTATCTTTCTAATCCATCAACGTTAAACAATAGATGCACTACCTCAGGCCACATAATACTAGGTATACTAGACATTACTATTCTGGACGATCTAAGGCATTAATCATACGTACCTGAGGATAATACACAGTATAATGTATGTTTCCATCGTCTTTGAGTAAATTTATTGTTAAATAATATTGATTATTTTAAAATATTTAAACTTATTTTTCAAATCTGAAACTCTTACTATAATCATGTCGAAAATAACATTTGTCAATGGTAACTAAAGATCATAAAGGAGTCGATAGCTTCGTTTTGGACACAGTTTCAATCGAACTTCTAAAGTTAGCAAGCGGTGGCGAAACTATGGGCTACAAATATAGTTTTTCATTAAATTGTAATCATAAACCTGTTCTTATTTTGTTGCACTAACCATTACCTATCAACTTTACGAGTTTCTAATATAGTTTGCCTGAATGAGATAAATGTTAGTGACAAGTCCGCCTTTAACTAAAATTGAGCATTGTGTAATAAATGTTTTTTTTGTTATAGGTAAGAAAACCCTTCAATTCAATGGCTGTATACAGACTTGAGACGTTTTTCAATCAATATTAATAATATCGTAAGGAAATTAACTATGAGACCATAAATTCAGCTTTCTAGCAACAGGGTCGCATTCACATTCTGCTTAGTATTCGGTTGACTGAACTCGCGAAGATCGATATTAGCAAGTGTAATTTATTTACGCAAGAAAAAAAGTTTACACAATCTCTTTACGTAATGGCAATTAAAATGCCCATCCATTGATCAAAATTGGAGAGCTAGACAGGTTTTGATGTGACTTTTATTATTATATAAATCGCATGTTTCGTTTCTTTATTAGATCGTTGTGTTGTATAGTTATGTAATAAGTTTGATGTAACCCATTGGTCGCGAATATTGACTACTGCGATTATTTTGTAGGTAAATGTGTGTATTTTAACACGCTCTTGATTGTGTCACGTGAAAAGAGTTTTTAAATAATGAACACAAATTGCACACTAACAAAAATATATAGTCATTTTTAAGTCAAAATATCAAAAACTACATACATATTTTATATTACATGTGTATTTAAAGAAGGATTTAAGAATTTATGAACCGTGCAACACTACACGTATGTCCTTATCCACTCTTTCTAAAAGTTAAATCATTCTTCTTCTTAGTCGTTCGCTCTTGACAGAGTGGTCGTGGTTGACAACGATGCATTTTCTCTGGCTAATGTAGCCCCTGCGATGTGTCTCGGGAGCACTGTTAAAACTTACATGAGCAAAATTTGTAGTTATTTATACAACACTAGGCCTAGCCGTACAGAATAAAACCTTTTAAAATATAATATTTACCTACATAAAAAAATATTACCTACTTTTATATTAAAATCTCGTGTCACAGTGTTTGTTATCAAACTCCTCCAAAACGCTCGCCTAAACGCCTCCTCCAATTTCTATGATTTTTTTGTGTATATTTTGTAGGTCTGAGAATAGGTCGTAGGCTATTTTTTATTCCCCTGGGTGATAAGGGTGGCCCTCTCCAGATATTTTATTTTTTATTTTTAGACCAAATTGTTATTTTTTACTTTTTTATGATTTGCCATTAAAAATGCTTATTAGACCCTAAATTTTCATACTTCTACCAGCAATCATTATTTTTAATAGCGATGCGAACGCGGGCGGAGCCGCGGGAATAGCTAATGTTACTTTAAAAATTTAATAAATGATATTTATATCATTCGATCTCTATGACCCTAGCGTTACTTGCATTTTAATAACTAATTATAAACGCGATTTACATATATTATAATTATACTCTAGTTCTACTATCAGATTAATTGTTCATTTTGGATAAAATAATAATATTTATATTTAATTTTGAAATTTAGATGATATCAAAGAAATTATTTCGAAAAAATAAAGTATCATAAAATATTTAAACATAGTTACATGTACATATAGTTTGACAATAAACTAAAATCTATTAAGTATTGTGTTTGTTGATTTCGTTCAACTCGTAAGATATAAGTAAATAAATAATGTTGTTTTATGAAATCTGAATCATATGTTAAAGTAAACTAATTCTACAACTGTTTACAATTTACATCATTTTAAACCGTTAATTATCTTTAAAATCTTTTCTCTTATGTACGGTTAGGGTTACATAGTTTTTTATTTTTTTTTTTGTCATGTCGGTACATAAATATTTTTTGTATTTTTTTGTAACTTGCGTCAAGAAATCTAAATCGAAAAAAATAAATATTGGCAGTTCCTTTTCCATCCTTTGCTTACAATTAAAAAAAAACTTATAATGGGTAGGTACTCATATATGGTATAATACACATATTTATATAGTACTGTTTTTGTATATAGATATTTTATTGAATTCGCTGTTTGAAAGTAGAGCTTATTACAATTGCGTAATTCATAAGAAACTAATTAACATTCAGAATCGCAGCTTGTTGAAACATATGAATATTTAAAGTTTCAGAGAAAGTTTGATGTTTATTCAATGGTTCATTTTAAAAGGAACAATTCGTAACGTTTTGATCGCTCTTTAACACTTCAAAGGCAAGTTTCGTTTGATGTTCAATGTAGGTGATAAGATATTTTCCGCTTCTATTTGAATAGAGGCATCTGACCGTTATAGGTTCTCTTCTTGATTAATTAAATTATTGTCATAATGATAATATTCAATGTACCTATCTTTATATATATAATTCTTCTGTGAGTGTGTATGTAATTGAACTCCTACTAAACGGCTGGACCGATTTTGATGAAATGTTTTGTGCGTGTTCGAGTGGATTCGAGAATGGTTTAGATTCACAATTTGGTCCACTACAAAATGAATATTTTGAATTAATTAGTTATTTATACATTTAGGAAATAAATGACATACTAAATTATAAATAAGTCGTTGCTAGGCAACGTTGTTTTGCGCATGCGTACAAGACAACGTCTGTCGGGTCCGCTAGTAGTATATTATATGTTTGTTTGTAACTGAATAAACTGAAGTGCCTATTATAGAGAGTGAAGCGAGTGTAAGTCGCTAGTATAACGTTACATGTAATTGCTGCCATTTATTACCAGTGATCCCACATTCGGTTAATCCAAGTTTTTCTCCTATTTTAAAAAATTCAATTCTCTTAGCGTTCCAGTTGAGCACAGATTACTTCGCTTAAGATTAGCGAGAACTTATTTGTAAAAAAATAATAAAAATGACATAATCCATACTAATATTATAAATGCGAAAGTAACTCTGTCTGTCTGTCTGTCTGTCTGTTACCTTTTCACGCCTAAACCACCCAACCGATTTTGCTGAAATTTGATATGTAGATAGTTTCCATTCATGAGAAGGAAATAGGCATATTATTTTTTGGAAATTCAACCCCTAAAAGGGTTAAAAGGGGTGGCAAAGTTTGTATGAGAAAAATATTTTTATTGCACATTTTTGCATGAAACTTTGAATTAATGCTTTTTAGTACAAATGATGAAACACGTATTTCAGGGTTTTTCGAAATTCACCCCCATTGGGGGTTAAAGGGGGTGGCTAAGTTTGTATGGGAAATTTAATTCTATTGAAATATTTTGCGTGAAACTGAAATAATGCTCTGCAATACAAATTATGAGATACATATCTAAGCGTTTTTTGAAAATCAACCCCTATGGGGGTTAACGGGGGTGGCACAATTTGCGTAGGACAAATATTTAACAGTAATTTTTACCATAAGTCCATAACAATGAACCACGTACATCAGTTTATCATTAACGAAAAACACACAAAGAAATTATGATACACATAGTAGCAAAATTGGTTAAATATAGGAAATAAGTTTTAGAAAGCGCAGCAGTGGCGGCACGGCAGGATGCTACACAGTAGTTTTCAGAAAAGAGGGCCAGAACTTTAAATGGGGAATCAGTCCTTGGTACATTATAAGTAACAGTATATAAGCAAAAATTTTTATTTTATTCACTCTTAGCGCGAGCGAAGCCGCGGGCACCGCTAGTAGACTATAGTTTTTCTTATATGTATCGCATATACTTTCGTATCCATCTAGTAAAAAAGTTGTAATTTTGGCATTACAAACAAAAACTTGAATATTATCTATGTACAAAAGATATATCAAAAGAGCAAGTAGCGAGACCTTTAGCATCATTAAAGAGACATAAGCATAACTAGGTTATAGCGTAAAGTGGATCGTCATTATGGGTTGATGTAAGGCGTTTTTGTCGCTTTCTCCAGCCGCATTGTTTAATGATCCTCCATAATGTGCTAAAAACTGTGAGATTATTAAAAGTTACGTGTAGTATTGATGCATTGTCAATCTATACCTTAGATGGCTTGAACTTTAATTAATGAGCTTTTTTATCAAAAAATTGACAAAGTACGATCTGCACTAGTGCGTCATGGGTTCCGTCAATCCAATATTTAAAAGTAATAAGTATTTTTTATATTTACTAAAAAAGGGGTTCATTGAAATAAAATTGGTGTCCATAATGATGACATGTAGCAAATATTCGTATTCTTAGATTTTAAACTAAAGCTATCAATAGGTGTATGAACTTTAGAGCTTGTACCTACCTACTATTCATAATAAGCAGTAAGCACCCTAAGAAAATATCTCCGTGGCTCTTGATGTTGACCCTCAAAGATTTTTTTTAAATTATCTACTTTGATTTGAATTTTACATTCTGCATAGTTCACAAACTTTTCCTGTTATTTCTATGTCATTCAGTGATTCAATTTGAAACAGTGCCAAGTAGTATACGGACTTACTCATTCACTTTAGAGAGCCCATTGCTGACAATAGCATTCCACTGGACAAAAGGTTAATTTAAATATAATTAGTGCATGGAATAATGAATTGCTCCCAACGGAAGGCGGTGTCCACTGTGTCGAATGTAAAATGTATTATACTTTTAATATTAATAATGTTGATATTACATAGGTATAAAAAAGATTCAATTCTCAATGATGCTTTTTTACGGCCTTCTAGAAATTTTATCTCTTAAATATTAATCATTTAAGTTACTAAAAATTAGCTATTATAATATGACGTCATAAAACCACTTTTGTAATTTATCTAGTAGCAAATCACCAATATTACTTAAGGTTAATAACAGCAAAATTTTAAAAATCAATATAGCTAGTAAAACTCACAAACGAAAACTTGTATGCAAATTTTATTGCTTCTTGATAATCTTTGCGTTCTTACCATTAACCTGTCTAGTTTAAAACCTAGTATCTCCATATAAAGCTCTTGCTAGTAAGTAGATAGATAACGAACTTATTGAATGTGAGTAGGAAATGTAAATGGAAATAGCTACGATTTTGTCTTATTAAATATTATGAACGAAAGCTTCTAGTAGTTGTAAGATTATTTTTCTTACTTAAATTAAAATCAGAACTGGGTCATTGTGTATTTAGAATGCAACTATAGTTAACAGAATGTTAAACAATTCAAAGACAAAACTTAATGATCAAGATTAAATAAAACCTATATGTAGTACTTTCTTCGATTTAAATCAACGTTTGAATTATAATAAAACATAAAATCTAGGCAAAACCCAAAACGATCGATGTATAAAAAAAATAGAAACCCATAGTTTAGTGGATATTTCGTCTATCAATTTTGGCCAAATATTGGCATGCGGCCACTCTGTGTTATAGTGTTCGTGTTTCCCGTTACTCATATTCGAGTGCTAAATACTAAATATATCGCCCGGTTCTTGAACTCACGGCTGATTTTGCTATTATTAAAAGTAGAATTTATCGATTGTCGAAATTGCCTTAATAATACCTTATACCTAGTTAATTGTGTCGACCAGCAACTGATCAATCTTTCCACGACTTTCACATAGAAAATTAATATAGAGTTCATTGAATCAAACGATCCGATCTCGTTTTGTTAATATTCTAGCTTCGTCATTTTAGGTTCTTCAAAATATTGAGCTATATTTGGTATTGTACATTTCTAGAGCGGAAGGAAGGAAGCGAGAAATCGTAGCAATATTTATAGATTTTGATACAAAATTCGCACTATATAGCGGTTGAGTCAAAAGCATTCATATTTAAAAATAAACAGATTGCAAATGACTAGCGTAATTTTGAATGACTAATAAATTTTCGAATCTGGGTTTGTGTTGTGGTGAAAAATACGTTTTAACCACAAGTAAAAATCAAACTAGAAACCTCGATAATCAATTCAAAAGCTACTACTTCAACCATTAAGTCAATTATCAGGCCTATAATTTAAATATGATTTGACATATTTCAAGCACTTACAAGTATTGTCTTTAAGAATATTCTAAAATAGTTTTTTATTATTAGAAAAGATTGATTCTTCTAACTTTAAACTTAATAAAAATTTTCATTGTCTTGTTATAATAATTCAAGCATAATAACAGCAACAGTTTGTCAACTTTTTAGATAAAATTAATTTATTGAAACGTTTTTTTTAAAACTAATCATATCCGTATTATGTATAGGTTACCAAGAAACTAATACATTTTGAAATATCCCTATTATAATGACCACATACAATATCGATGTTAGGAAATCGTAATTTCCTTCCTTGATTTATTTTACCGCTTGTTCTATCCGAGATAATTTATTAGTATTAGTTTGTCTATATCCGACATTATCCCTATGCATAAAGTGAAGTCGACACGATGATCTTTTACGGCGTGAAGGATTAACAATGAAACAAATAATCTAGCACACTTTCTCATTCTTACTATTTGAGTTCACGTTGCTACCCAAGAAGCGTTATCATGATTGAAAAGTGGAAAGCGAAGAGAGGAAGGTATCATATAGAGAAGTCCTTCTGTCCACATTTTTCTTTCAATCTCCCAAGAAAACCTTGGAGGAATGCGTTTAAGAAATAAGTATATTAAACATTACATTTATGTATTTATATTTAGATGCAATCTGCTATATTTTGCACATTTTTAATCGAGACTTGTTGGTTATGTAAGTTGATATCGATTCAATTATCATGTATATAAGTAAAAATGTAAACGTATTCTTGTGCGAAATTGCAAATCACGAATCACGAATCTTCACAATTATTTACCAAATTAAATTTGAACTCATACTTAAGTGATTTTGTATGATTTTTGTGCTGCAATACATAAACATATACAACTTTAAATCGATCGCTATTAAAGCTAGGTAGTAAGTAAGTATACGAGTGTTTGGAGATATGAAAATTGTGGCATTACCCTTTATGCTGTAATACGGACTAAAAACTAATTATTAACAATACTTTTATTTTTCTTTCCAACGTTAGGAAATTAATTTAGGCGAACCACCTGGTTAACCATACAAGTGATTATGTGGGACTCACCTGCAAAACCAGTACTACCCCCTAATACCCAACCGAACCGATCGCAAGATAGTTTACGTACTAAGCTACAACGACTAGACGACAGGTCTGCCGAAGAAGACCACAACAGCCATAGAGTTGCTTCAACAGTCTAGACTGCTTTTAGAGAAGTACCAGGAGCAACCCGGATGGTACAAGTAACAAACGAGGTGGGCTGCCTTTCACCTCCGCCTCAGACGTCTAATCCTTAGTCTCTTTGGTGACCATGATAACTGAAAAATAGAGAAACAAAAATCAGAAGAAATTTGCCTAAAAAGATAGTTTTATTTATAATACTTTCTTAGATTTACGCGAATATTCGACATTATAAATGAAACTATCTTTCGGATTTTGTCGCGGTATATGTATATATGTATATAAACCTATGAGACGTCAAATACCTTAGTCTCTCCCGTGACCATGATTGCTGTAAAGCATTCGAAACGTCGGGAACTAAAAATCAAAATAAATCCGCGACAAAAGCCGAAAAGGTAGTTTTATTTATATTGTGCCGTCTAATTTACAGTGCGGTTATGACAAAACACACACGATTTGCGGCTTAACGGTTGCATCTAACATGACCCACATGGAAAAACGCTTCGTGCGCGAAAGGAGTTAATAGCTAGCTAGTAATTTTTGTGATTTATGGTACGAGTTTATACGTGACATAGAAAATGTTTATTACTTTGTTTATTGATATACAATTTTGCCATTCTCAGTAAAATTAATTAGGTAAACTCACAACCTAAGTTATTAAAACGATTGAAACGAGCTATGAGATGACTAAGTCATGTTAATTGCCAAAGAGCTGGAATTGCTTTTATAAAAATAACTTAGAAAAAAGCTGACTATAAGAATAAGCAAATAACGGCATTTCTAAAAACTTAAAACGGAAAAATTAATCCGTGAGTGTGCGTTGATAGTTTAAAAAAAATTATAATAAAAGTAAAATATATTATAAATATTTCGAAATCTTAATATTATATAAATGTTATATAATATGATAATTAGTAATGTAAAAGAAAAGCAATGTTTTAATATATTGTATATTAAGTGTTACTTGTAATTATGCTTTCATCTGCAAGAATCGCGTGAAGAGTATCGAGGCTATTTCCTTTTGATATGTGTGTACCCAATTAGCCTTAATTACCTGTAATGTTCAGAGGTAAAAACTTTGTAAGAAGACATTCATTTTTTTGAATTGAAGCTTTCAAAAAATTAATACATATTTAGTCATTTTGTAAGGTGTTATAAGTTGTTAAATAAAAATCTTACGTAATTTAACGTTTTGGACAATCACGTTGTTAACTTTCGGGATAACGGCGGAGACCATATTTATTATATTTGTATAGGTATATATTAAAAAAATAAATAAATAATATAAATTATATAAATCTCTTTGCCATATATTATAATAAATTATTTTTATTGTAGATAGTAATAAAAAAAGTAACTATGGAACAAAGAAAGAATCGTACGGACTGTAAAGTATGTAGAGACATTAAACATATGTATTCTGTACTACAACGATATCAAGTTAAAACTTTCAAGAATCCACTACCATTATGTAGAGACGCTTAAGCAAATGTCAGGAGCTTTTAATAACTGTAGAGTTCCAGACGAACTTCTCAGAACATAGCTATGTAAAGGTCATTCACGTCAGTCAATTGTCTAATTTGTGGAGCGAAGAGACCCGCAGAGACAAATTGCTTTTAACCCAGCCTCTTAATAAATGAAGTTTTACTACAAGTGGTCAGTTATGTGTGTCACAGATGGTAACAGAAAGAAAAGAATGTTAAACATTAAACAGTTATATTATATGCCACTATTGTTTATTTTCCGCCACTTGATTCGTTTGGTCCATAAAATATAACCCATATATTATTCTTATCTCTAAGGTATAAGCTATTCCTCTTGTTACTTTCTAATTCTTCTTTCACTTCTACTTATTAATCTATTTGACGACACGTTTGGCTCAGTCTGTAGTAGTAGTAGTAGTGTTACTTGCCATGCCAGCACAGCGGTCGCGGTTTCGAGACCCGCTGGGGCGCATTCCTTTGTGTGCTACTGAAGAATAACCTTCTTCGCATTGTCATTTGTAACTCGACGTGTATCTAGAAATTGCATTTCATAAGAAAAGTTTATTATTTGCAAGTTATATATATTTTAGGGACGGTGAAGGAAAACATCATAAGAAAATCTGCATGTCTGAGAAAACCTAACAAGTTTTCATAAGACATGTGAAGTCCGCCAACACGCACTGGGCCAGCGCGGTGGACTATGGCCTGATCCCCTCGTACTGTCGTGTTAAAAAGGGCTGATGATGATGATATAATATATTAGGCCCTTGAAAGTATGAAAGCGTCAATTACACGGTTCTTGCGAATTGAGTAAGAATTTCTCGAAAAAGAAAAATCTTAATCATATTTATACGAATTCGATATCTCTATATTACTCAGCTGGGATTTTCAACTACTATACAGAATACTATTATGAAATATCCTTTGACAAAACCTTCTCGTTCATCAAAACAAATCGGTTATGGTATCGACATCCGGCCACTTGGTGTCAGATTTTAAATTCATTCGTCGAAAGCTGTACAAATATTCGTCGAAATCTGATACGTACTTAAAAGAAAAAGCGTGTGCCAGAAGTGATCCATTATAATATATTTCTCACTTTAAAAGGACTAATATTTAATTTCAAAAACTTGCAAGTTACTTATGAATTAAAAGTAATGATTTGCGAAACACAATGCTGTAAATGTGCACAAAAAATCAAATGTAGCAAAGAAAACCGTAAGTGACCCCAACTTCACGAGAAAATGGACATTATTTTTGAATAATTAAGTAGGTTATCATATTTTGTGAATCATACGAACTTGCGCAACAAAAACTAAGAAAGTTAAAAAAATATTTCGTACTGCATCACATCCTCGCTTCGCTCGGGTTCCTCCCTGCCCTGGCTACACAGATTAGATGAAGAGAATAGATTGGCCCACACGGGTAATTTGTATGGGAACCACTGTCGTCACTTTTCAAATAAATACACATACGCAGCTTCTAACGCAGCCCTCTGATTGGTCAACACACACATAAGCAACAAACGTTAGTGGTTGACAAATGAAGAAATATTATATTATCGTTATTTTTGTCGATAATTTATTTAAAATATTTATATAATATTTGTTTTTTTTTAATTTATATTATAAATGAATTAGATTAGTTCAATTATAAATAAAATAAAACAACGTTTAACTTCTATTAATATAATAATAAATATTTTTTAATGTTACATAATATGTGGTAGGTGAATTCTTAATTACGTTTTATAAAAAAAATGAAATATGCAATCGCCCACCAATTTATTATTTTAGCAATACGTTTTCTTTTAAGAAAACAACTTTTAGCTTAGCTTTTTGGGAACCTAAAAGTGACTTTTTATATTACCAAATCTTCAGGAGATATTTTTAGGTAATAGGCATATATAAGTTTATCTATTTTTATTTCTAAATTACCCTGTATATTATTTTATATTGGTCATAGAAAGCGGTCAATTACATTATTAATCAATTACATACAAAAAAAACCATTTTCTTATCGATTATTTTGTCTTACAACAAAAGTACAACACTAATTATAATAGGCAAATGCGAATGAAGGTGAAGCTGTGTGGGTTTCGTAAAGGACGCTATTCATTGCGGACAACGATCGCGCGTTGCTTTGAATATGCGCATGCAAAGCAAGCAATGTATATTGTTTGTTTTAGCTTATTGTAATAATATCGTTTGTAATGAATTTGGTAGTCGTTGTGATATTTTTGTAACTAAAGGTATATTATTGATATTTTTGACTTATCGATGAAAGGATTATGTACTCCTTGGTCGATACTCGAAGTCTGACTTTTATCTTTCAAGTAATAATAGCACAACACGGCATTATAACACTATTTATCGGAGCTCCGTTCTCGACGCACTCTAAGCGCGGACTACAAGCGGTGATCGCATGAATCGGTTGAAGTATGATTGTTTAATCATACTTGCGGCGCGGCCGTTACGCTTACATTACCGTTCCATCTTTTTTTACCTATTCCGTGCCTGGCTACGTATTAATTTTTTTGAGCAGAAATCTAAAAATAAAAATAGCTTAACTCCTTATAACATCAATTATCTGCTAATGAAAGTCCCGTCAATATCAAACCAGCTGTTTCAGAAATTAACAGGAACAAACAGTCAGATGGACAAAAATCTTAAAAATTGTGTTTTTTTAATATATAGGTATATGCATCGAGTGAAAGCTGCATTTAGTAAAACGTTGATGTTACAAACAAACACTTATATTTTTAACCGACTTCAAAAAAAGGAGGAGGTTCTCAATTCGTCGGGGACTTTTTTTTTTCTATGTATGTTCCCCGATTACTCGACGATGGCTGGACCGATTTGGAAAATTCTTTTTTTGTTTGAAAGGGTATAGTTTCTAGTTGGTCCCATAGTCACCAAGTCACGATCTGATGATGGGATCCCAGGGAAATCGAAGACAACTCTCAAATTTTATAGGCACTTATTCCTTTTTTCATATATTTTCTAAAGCTGTTCAAGTATTTGCGTCTGATAATCATCATCTCCTGTGGTTGAGCTAATGATGGAAGGTACAACTCCTCAACGGTTAGGAGTTAAAAGAAAATTCTTTCAATATTATACGTAATTATAGACCGATAGTTAAATTCTTTCAGGCTCTTATTAACCGACTCTAAAAAAAGGAGGAGGTTCTCAATTCGTTGGGGACTTTTTTATGTATGTTCCCCATTACTCGAAGATGGCTGGACCGATTTGGAAAATTCTTTTTTGTACATAAACAAAATAAGTATCTACTTTCCGTTAAAAATTTGAAAATAAATTATTTTTAACAAGAAACAAAAACCGACTTCAAAACTAAACAAATCTAAACTAAAAAGTAGAAAATAATACTTTTAAGAACTTCGTTAATTTAGAAGTCGTTGCCAGCCAAAGCAAAATAACCTTAAATAGACACATATTCGATTAATCTATATAATATCTATAATATTTGTAAACATAATCAAAATACCGTTCGAAAGTTCCTTGCAAAGGCAAGATAAGTCTATCCGTCTTGGCTGGCACCGACTTCAAAATTAACAAAGTTCTTAAAAGTATTATTTTCTACTTTTTAGTTTAGATTTGTTTAGTTTTGAAGTCGGTTTTTGTTTTTTGTTAAAAATAATGTCTATATCATAATTATGAAAGACTCCTCTTGATATTAAACAAAAAAAAGATCTATACTAAATATTAACATAACTATTAATATTCTAATGTACAAGAATAAAAAGACAAATATTTATAATGACGTTAAAAGCAAAATCAAACAATAAGTCATATTTTGATGGTTCAAAGACGTCAAAGATGGTGATCACATGGTGCAGTGAAGGAAGTTGCTTCACAGATGTGAATGGACAATGCTTTGGCGGCTTAGGAGCAATCGGGCCTTTTGCAACTGGCTTGTTACTCGTAGTTTAAAAACAATTAATGCTAATTAGATACCATTTTAATTACTGGTATTCAGAAATAGAAAAAATCATATTTAAAATATAAATTTGTATTTACATATTTTATGACATTAATATTCATAATACAATAATTTAAGATTTCGTTAGTCATATAAAAGTCTATATACCATTTGCTGACATATTGTCTTAATGTATGATGTATGACAATTACACTAAAGCTATGAAACTTAACCGTGGACGTTTCATATATCCCTATAATGTTGAATAGATACAAATGTAGCTACGTACATATTTTATCGTACTTATTACATTTATTTATTTTTAACTGCACATTTTCCCTACCGCACAAGTCCTTTTGTCTCTGTCTGTCAATTTCAAAAATAATTAGCGTCGCGCAAGAATCGAACTTACTGCCTGTGGAGGTAGTGCCGATGACAAAATCTTTCTCATGTATGGCAAATATTCTAAAATGAAAGCAAACATTAATATACATATCTTTACTTTTAAACTTAGTATTTCTCGTTCTCTACATAACGGTAACTAAAACGTGACTTCTGTTTAAGATAGTATCTTCAACGATCGTCGAACATAATTACAATTCGATAAAAATACTTCCGCCTAGAGTTGTTCTATTAGTAAATAATAATAAATTTTAAGACGTATTCTGACACAGTTTGTACGCTGCAATTAGCCCAAATTCCATCAATTTTATTAGTTCCTATTTAAAAACAAGAATCTTTTTCTATATATTAATATCATAATACGCAAATTAGCTTATCGATATTTGATATGTGTGACAATAATATATAAAGTAAACATAATATTATTAGTCATATATTATGTAAATTAAAAAATAATCTAATCGTTATTTTACCCAAGCACTTTACAGTATCTATTCACTGAACATGAAAATTTGATTTAATCAGACCGCTGGTATTTCAAGATACCGGTCAAACATCGTTTAACATTTACACTGTATACTGTGAAGTAAACAGCGAACCTTTACAAAAAGGGACTAATAAATAGTTATTAAGTATAGTACGCCATTCATAAGTGCGAGAGAACGAGAAGGCAGAAGAGAAAACAGTCCGTGTTCGACAGAGCGAGGGAGATTGCATTCCGAGGCAACGCCGCGCTGCGCCTGCGCACCCTGTGTTGCTACATCATGACTATAATATATATTTTATACACATTATATATTGTATTTTCACTGACTAGGAATACTAAATGATTTTTGAACAAGCTATATTTTTGATATTTTATGTATTTTTAGTGTAAAATATTCTGTATATTTCAACTCTTTAATTTATTAAACATATTAGATATACACATACATACATACATGATATATGTTACATGAGTACATAAATGACTTTTAACTGACGGATTTGCAATAATAACAAAGACATTATTGTAAAAGTTTATAATGCCATGTGTGTTTGAATTTTCAAATTAACTAAAACTAAGACTGTATTTATAGGTATATTACTTAATTCTTAGTTTCACTAAGTATGTTTTAAAAAAAGTATTTTATAATTTAACAGACACATAAATCATTAATTTAATTACGACATAAGTCATAACTTTATTTCTATACTGAAAATTTTGTCACATACGATAATTCATCGTATTGTATATTTATCGCACATTTAAGACATTTATGAAGGAGAATTCTTATTGACTGGCAACATTCGTCTCAGCTGGTTCTAATAACGCCGCTCACTTGCGTACGCGCATCGTGTCGGAATGGACGAGTATTCGTACTAAATAAAATCCGAGTTAAATGACGAAAATAAATGTTAACTAACTAACTAACCAAAATAACAGTTTAACCGGTGACGTTATCGAAACGAAACTTGTGTTCCGGTGTCGTGTGAGTGATATGTTTTGTGTAAGAAGGCCGAGGGTACTTTCACTGGACTGAAAGTTTTTAAATATTCATTCGGAGCTTCTTGTTATTATTTTATAAGGATTTGCTATAAATGCGGACTACTAAAAGGTAAATAGTAACATCTTACTGTTTTTTTTTATATTACTATTAAATTAAATACAAAATTTAAACATAAGTAAAGCCCCTAGTATATTTTACTTAACAATAACAAAGAAACAACAATTAATAAAGAAGTACCTAAATAAGAATACTCTTAAAATTAATCTTAACATCAAAACTTAGTACTTAAATTAGTATCAGTTAATTTAAAAAGTTATTTATTAAAATCTAAACTAAAAAGTAGAAAATAATACTTTTAAGAACTTCGTTAATTTCGAAATCGGTGCCAGCCAAGACGGATAGACTTATCTTGCCTTTGCAAGGAACTTTCGAACGGTATTTTGATTATGTTTACAAATATTATAGATATAGATTAATCGAATGTGTCTATTTAAGGATATTTTGCTTTGGCTGGCACCGACTTCTAAATTAACGAAGTTCTTAAAAGTATTATTTTCTACTTTTTAGTTTAGATTTGTTTAGTTTTGAAGTCGGTTTTTGTTTTTTGTTAAAAATAATTTATTTTCAAATTTTTAGCGGAAAGTAGATACTTATTTTGTTTATGTACAAAAAAGAATTTTCCAAATCGGTCCAGCCACTTTCGAGTAATGGGGAACATACATAAAAAAAAGTCCCCAACGAATTGAGAACCTCCTCCTTTTTTTAAAGTCGGTTAATAAGAGCCTGAAAGAATTTAACTATCGGTCTATAATTACGTATAATATTGAAAGAATTTTCTTTTAACTCCTAACCGTTGAGGAGTTGTACCTTCCATCATTAGCTCAACCACAGGAGATGATGATAATCAGACGCAAATACTTAAACAGCTTTAGGAAATATATGAAAAACGTGATAAGTGCCCATAAAATTTGAGAGTTGCCTTCGATTTCCCTGGGATCCCATCATCAGATCGTAACTTGGTGACTATGGGACCAACTAGAAACTATACCCTTTCAAACAAAAAAAGAATTTTCCAAATCGGTCCAGCCATCGTCGAGTAATCGGGGAACATACATAGAAAAAAAAAAAAAAAAAAAAAAAAAAAGTCCCCGACGAATTGAGAACCTCCTCCTTTTTTTGAAGTCGGTTAAAAACTTAATTTTAAGTTTAAAATTACACAAATATGAAATACTAAAAAAGTATTGTAATTTAAGTCTTTTATTATTTTTAACCTTTGTTTAAAAGATTTAAGTGTTTGACTTGTGGTGTTGAAAGCTTTTGTAGAATTGAAAGATTTTAGAATAAATTCCGGTACAGGTACCGGTTCCTTCGGTAGTCATATTATTTTTTTATCGCTATACGTTCTACCCAATTAGACTTGCTGAACTAATACGTGATTTTTCCAAATTATATATGTATTTTTTAAAACATATTTTCAATTTAAATAGTAAAAAAATATAATGATTATAATGTTACATAGATTCTTTAGGAGAAACTTTGTCATTGTGGAGCGATAAAAAATAAATTTACAATAGAGAAGGTAAATGTTTTATGTCAACAATTTACGTGTACAATGTACATCGCATTCTAACACGATATCTCGATTTGCTCTTATATGTTTAGATAATGTCTTTATCTGACATAATCTCGCATAACTTGTACTCTTTTTTGCTATTTTAGCAAATATTTGCTTAAAACACGCTTAAAACTTATCAATGTACCCAAAGATTTCGTTTGTATATTTTGTTAGAATAAAATTTAAAAAGCGATGTTTTCGTTAAATATTCCTGATAGTTATATAGAAAGCTTATTCTCAAACTTAGCTTTAACAAAGTTTAACCAAAAGACACAGTTAAGAACATTGCATCGAATCAAACCAGTAACCTTCGTCTTACAAAGCTGGTACATTCGACCACCTAATTATCGATTTACTTATTTTATATGCATATTTAATTGCATATAATCAGTAATGCAATCATTCAATAGCTCCGTGAGTCACGAGTACTCCTCTTATGGAGATGATTGCATTACTTTACATTATTCATAATATCAACGTCTGAAATTTACATGTTATTAATAAATAAAATGTAAATCTACGAAAGTTAAGAGAAACTATGACCTAAACACATTTTTTGGTTTTAAAACTCGGCTTATCACAAAATCTTAACAATGACGTAAGAATGTTGTCTCCGAATGACAGACATACAAATTAAACAAAATGACCCAAAATTTCATAGATTGCCTAGAAACGATTACAGAGTTCCATTATCCAATTTTAACTCCCTATTATTATCAGATCTGTAAGATAATGCTCAATTATTAAATTCACTTGTAATTGTGTAAGTATGTGTATACATACACTTGTTTACATACAACAGAATATTAAAATAAGTTCTTTAAATAATGTAATCTAATCTATCTTATTTTTAAGTTCATTTAACCAACATTTCCTGTATATCTTTATGCATGTTCAAAATTAAAATTTGTTGAGCAAACCATTTGCAATTTCATTTGTTGATCTATGTACTTATGCTTCATAATTATGCTGACATAGATATTTCTAACAGCGCAAGTCTATGTAAATAATTATAAAGTAAAGTGTTTCCAAATATGTATGTATATAATTAGACTTAGACATTATATTCTAAAAATTAGACGTATCATTTCGTTTAACTTTTGACTCCTGCTTGATCTTTAGCTCTATTTTGCTTTAACTCAGACGTTACTGCGGTTAAATAATGATGACTTGTCTTCCGAATTTTTAACGTCCCACTGCTGGGCACAGGCCTCCCTTCAACACGAGAAGGTTCATGCCATAGTCCACCGCGCTGGCCAAGTGCGGGTTGACGGACTTTACATGTCTATCGAAAATTTGCTACGTTCTCGACGTACAGGTTTTCTTACGATCTTTTCCTTCAACGTAAGACAAATTGTAATCATATTAGAAATAATTCGCACATGAAAGAATTATCAAAGGTGCGAGACCCAGATTTGAACCTGCAACTATGCTAATATTGACTTATAGCAATATAAAATAACATATACGAAATTATAGTTTCATTCAAAAGAGCACAGAATAACAAATCTCTCGCGAGGTAATACTATTTTATTTTTATTAAAAATGTTTTCACTTGTACTAGTTTTATGCTGATATTATAAATCTATCTTGACCCAGTTGTTTTTATAATTTGTTATTGCATACCTACTTAAAAGTTATAGGTCAATTATAAATCTCTACACTTTTATTTTAGGTGAAGTTTGCCAAAAATATTAAAGATATAAAGTATCCTTTATGGTGTCGAAACCTACATTTTTACAAAACCGTGTTAAAAGTAATCACTCATTTTACTTAATTTTATATTAGCATAAAAGATTACTCGAAATTGAGCTATGACAATAAATTCCTCGTTAAACGTTCAATTGACCCGCAGCTCGTATATTGAAAATGATTGTGACTTCCAACGTCATGAGTATTATACTATGTATTAGAAACATATGATAGAATAATTAAATTAAATAAATAACATTTACATATATAGTATAAAAACATTGTATTTCTTTTTCCTTTACTATTTTAGAAAATCTAACCTTTATACTTTAATACAATTTTGCAAATGACCTATGCAAATGACCAAAATCGCTATTATGTAATAGAATCATAATAGATACGTAATTATAGATTATTATTCATCAAAATTTTGTAGAGTGCTTTATCCTAAGTCCTATAAAATAAATAAATAAATAAATAAATATTTTGGGACATTATTACAACAGCGCCATCTAGTTCCGTGGTAAGCTAAGCTTGTGTTACGGATACCAGATAGTTGATATACTACACATATACATTTTAAATACATACATATTATAAATATAGACACCCATGACTGGAGTACAAACATTCGTGCTCAACAAATGAATGCCCCCAGCGGGACTCGAACCCGCGACCGCTGGCGCAGATCAAAATATGGCAAATCAAAATAAGCATATATTACGATGTATGTTATAATAAATTATACGACTGCACTGTATTTATATATCATTCATTTATCATTAACAAATAGAATAATTTATTAAGTCACATTATCTAAGTTCACATTGAAAATAAATACAAAAACTTGTGAACTTAACACTTGTAAACGATAAATATGTCTGCACCCGCCATTTTATGTATTTTTTATCTCAATACTATGAGAACTATAACATGTGGTAGAAATGCGTCAAGAGGCGATAGATGAATGGCTCGAAGAGACATTTCCTAACTTCCGTGGACATTTGTAGCACTTTGAAGTACGACTTCCTTCTAAAATGTTACTCTGTACTAATGATACCGACTCCTAAATATAAATCTATTGCTTCATATCTAATACCGACAATAATTACGTTTAATAGTATTCATACTTAGCGTTTTCTATTTAGAAAAACATGTATTTAATAACATTTGCACTATAATGCTTAAAGAAAAATGCAATATTCGATGTTGCCTTTTTCTTAAAGCTCTATATTTTTGACCTTAGTACCTAGAACCTACTAGTTTTATACTAGAACCTAGAATACTTTAAATACTAACTAATACATTTATCATATTTAAAACAAGTTTAAAATTCAGAGTTAATGTTAAAAACAGTCATTAGGGAAACGAAACGCTTGAAATGTAACCCATGCTGTGTAAACTACTTTTGTGCCTTATATTTAACAAAATGACAAAAAAAGAAACCGAGGAATGAGAATTAAATTACACAGTACTGTTTTTGTTGTACATTTCATTCAAAACAGTTACATGCTCTTTCTCGATTCTTTAACATCCACATGTTGAAAATTTGTTGAATAATTTTGTATTTTAATTTTTAACCGAAAGTATGTTTTAAAAGTGGCAATATCTCAAATAATTTTTAACTTATAACATTAAAATGAAATCTTCGCACTTAAGGCTCTATCTAGAGCCTGATCTCCCACTAATATGACTTTATACCTAAGCACTTATTGTTATTTCTCATAACATAATATTAGGCTAATGTTATACGTATATACACATATGTTCACATACATAATATGTTTTCGACCCTGAGCTAAAATTTTCATTTTATTAAATGAATTAATCAATTAATTAACATGAGATAATGGTATCGCCCATTTTCCTTACCGATAGCAATTTTTTTTCACTTTCTTCTAAGACGGAAATAACAATTGAAAGTAAAAAGAGAAAATTTAAATCTTGTGTCAAAACAACTTAAGTTCTCATATTGCCTTTGATATTAAAATCTAACATTCTTTAAGAAAACTAACCATTCATACACCATTGTCAAATTCTCAGCTATTGTTCGTGTCCCATTGTCCAACTCTAATGACGTGACGAACTCTACAGTACGTGACTACGATAAGATTCGTTATATAAAACTTAAGTTCAAGTTCGATTTGGATTGCAGTTTTGGATATATGACTGTGCATAACCATTTAATTTATTGCCAGCGATCGTCTCGGATGATGTGATCGTCTTTATATTCCTAACAGTAGTCCATGTGATACTTTAAGCTATAGGTTTATCTGTGTTCTAAATTCATAAACCCATTTCAACGTGTATTAGTAACAAATAAACACACATACAAACTCTATTTAGGATAGTATTTCGATAAAGTTTTGCATCTGCATCCCTCTGTAAAGGTAGGTTAAACTTTCTGAAACAAGGAAAGCGATAATATTTTTAGCAAAAATAAAAATAGCTATAATAATATTTATAATAGAACACTCAGTAAAAAAGAGAGATAAATAAAATAAAAAAGATTGGAAAATGTACGAGTATACGAGGCGGACTTATCGCTAAAAGAGCGATCTCTTCCGTGCAGCCAAATTGTAATAAGATAGGGCATGATTTAAATAAGGAGATTAAATAAAATATTCTATGATATATATAATATACCTATATAATTTATTATATAAATGTACTGTATATTATATAAAAAAAGTAAAACAATTACTCAAAATAATAGTTTTAAATTAAATCCCCGATAACATAACCCTTTATAGTACTCGTAGTTGTATACAAACCTGCGTAATTAAGTTCTAATTGACTTGTGCAATAAAGGCCATTAAACAACAATAAAACAAAGAAAAATCATTGAAAACGATACACTTGTTTCATTCAATACACACACAGATCGACAAATATGGAGGCTTACACAGATTATATCATAGAATCAACGAATAAAAGAAATCTAGAATTAATAGTTTAATAAGTTTATTTTACAGACCAATTTCCTTCGTGTCTTCTCATTGGCAAAGTGATTTGTTTTCTGTGATCAACTGTCTCTAACCTAGTCGAATATTTGTCATATTTCAATATCAATATCGTCAAATACCTTAGTCTCTTCCGTGATCATGATTGCTGTAAAGCATTCGTAACGTCGGGAACCAAAAATCAAAATAAATCCGCGACAAAATCCGAAAAGATCATTCATTTAATTCATTCAATTAGGTATAATGTCAAATATTCGCGTAAACCTAAGAAAGTATTATATCCAATATCGTAATTAATTTTTTGGTTCCTTTAACTATTTATGTTATGTTTATTGTTATTATTTTTAACAAAAAAACAAAAACCGACTTCCAAACTTAATAAATCTAAACTAAAAAGTAGAAAATAATACTTTTAAGGACTTTGTTAATTTTGGAGTCGGTGCCAGCCAGATTATGTTTACAAATTGATAGATTAATCAAATATGTATCTATTTAGGGCTATTTTGCTTTGGCTGGCACCGACTTCAAAATTAACAAAGTCCTTAAAAGTATTATTTTCTACTTTTTAGTTTAGATTTATTAAGTTTGGAAGTCGGTTTTTGTTTTTTTGTTAAAAATAATTTATTTTTAACTTTTTTGCGGAAAGTAGATACGTATTGTGTTAATGACTATAAAAATTTACCTTCTATTATGAGGTAAACCTAATAGCCTGAAAGTATACAACTATCCGTTCATAATTGCGTATTATATTGAAAGAATTTTCTTTAAACTGCTAACCGTTGAGGAGTTGTACCTTCCATCATCAGTTACGGTACGTGACTCAAATATCCATATAGCCTATAAAAGATTCGGCCGAGCATCGTTAATTTGCTCCTAAGAATTGAAGAGTTCCGATACTTTGTCATGGATCCCATCATCAGAACCTTACCAAACTCTCATCAAACTACCCTTGAAGTATACCCTTTCCATTAAAAAAAGAATCATCGAAATCGGTTGGCGTGATATTGAGTTATTCGTCCATTTGTCGCGCAAATACTTAATGCAAATATTAAAATGGGACCACATGGGAAGCACTACCTTTCAAATAAAAAAAGAATCATCAAAATCGGTTCACCCAGCTCAAAGTTATGAGCTAACAAACATAAAAAAATACAGACGAATTGATAACCTCCTCCTTTTGGAAGTCGGTTGTAAACTAATGTTATCTACTCTAATTATTATCGGAGACTGCTAATTAAAAAGTACCAGGAGCAATACTCTTACTTGGATTGAATAATGTAAAAGATTTTATAAGTAAAAGAGTAAGTTCTTAAAGGCTCGTAAAAACAAGGAAGTTGTCAGGAATAATAAAGTTTAACGTAGAACTCGATACTGTATATTTAGTAGTTGGTGGATGCAAGGGTCAATAACTTCTTCTAATTATAGTTTATGTGTTAGGTATTTATAAATAACTGCACTTTGGGTGGGACTAGGGCTGCCTTTTACTGACTTTTAAAAGGTAATTCTCCAATTTAATACGCTAGATTTTTGACGTTAAATTGCAATAGGGATTTTCTGATATTTTCTCTATTTTTTTTATAAATCTATACAAATATAATAATATAATACTCTTAGAAGAGAAATCGAACTTAATTTAACAGTAGAAACTTATAGAAATAAGTCTCTTTTTAAGAAATAATCCAATTTAAACATGTATGATTAGGAAATACGAATTCGTCATAGTAATTATAGTATAATTATTACACTATCGTTCGTTTTACTAAAAGGTTGTATCAATCACTTCCGCTCGTTATCGTGCAATGCATATTGACTATCATCCATTAGATAATAGCGTTTACTTATTCGGATATACTTACGAGGTAGGTATACTATAGTTTAGTATTGTAACTAGGGATGCCAATTGCCATATATATACTTAAAAAAATACAAACATATAAATTATTACATTTACAGTAGTAGTCCTATGATATCGTAAAAGACTAGTTTAAGATTTTAATGAAACTTTAAAACTGCTACCAACATCCAAAAAAAAAATAGTTTGCTACTGATAGGCAGCAAACCGACGTGATGTTCAAATTTCAATACCTACTCATTATAAAAATAACAAATATCTGTTCTAAAATTACAATACTATTTGTCCTGGAAAAATAATCATCTAAAAAATATACAAACAAACAACAAACGACTGTCATTAAATCATGACAGCCCTACCTTTGCAGGACGTCATTCTAAACCTAAATAGAATGGAGATATCGGTTAGAACCTAAATTATACAACTAACATTCACTACATTGAAGTGTCTGTTTTTAATTTCAAATTAACAGCTTGTCACTAAATGCGTATTAAAGTAGTAGTAGTAGTAGTATTTTTTTTATTGCGGTACTTACATCAGAAAATCAATTTATAAATATTCTGTCTGTCGGTCTGTTTGTTCCAGCTAATCTCTGAAAAGTCTAGACCGATTTCGTCGGGACTTTCACTCACAGATAGCTTATGTTATAAAGAGTAACTTAGTCTATTTTTATTAGAAAATTCAAAATTATAAAAGCTGTTTAATTTATTTTAACTTACGCCCAGCGAAGAAGGCTAGGTTTGTTAGTTTGAAATAAAGTAATAAGTGTGAAATACGTGTCATTTCGTAGAACACTAATCATTGAAGTAACAGTCATTCTGTTGCAATCATCGCGTCGCGTCGGTGAAATAATTATTATCGTACACTTGCTTACGTTAAACGTGTCTT
Organism: Boloria euphrosyne; assembly: GCA_951802675.2. NCBI lineage: Eukaryota > Metazoa > Arthropoda > Insecta > Lepidoptera > Nymphalidae > Boloria > Boloria euphrosyne. Next base: position 2,075,738 of record OX637879.1, on the reverse strand, counting down.
TGATAAATATCGTTATGTAGTGTTTACTCACAAGGTTCGACATTATAGAAGGTCAGGTTATGTTATTTGGCTATTTTGTAAGCGGAAGTGTATAATTAAAGTGTATATAAAGTAATTGTGAAAACATGGTGTTTAAAAGCTGTTTTGGTGTAAGTATTCATATTTTTACTTTGTTTTTCCCGTGACTCCTCTCTCGTGGTGAGTCTGTCCAAAAAAACAGGGTATAAGCTATATTCGAATTTGCCTATATCCTACCTACCTAGGTAACTTCTTGAAATTTTAACCTGGTACTCCTTTTATTAATTATATTTCTATGATTACACATCGACTCTAGAACTAAACTTAGTTAACCGATAAATAAACTATTATTTTACAAGTACTTACGTACTACAAAATCTACGTATACATATGTATGTTATTTTGTATTGTATTTTTTCCGAGTCACTCCCCTTTAATGACGCTAAAATGATGTATAGCAAGATATCTCGAGGGCGAAATTATGATAATAACAAGGATATCTCGTAAATTGCGCAAGCGCAGCACTCTGGGCTATTAACGTAAATCAAAGTCGTATCAACATAGAAGTAGTACAAATTTGTCTGCCACGTATTTTCTTACAATATTTTTACTTACAAAATTTTTGCCTCTAAATTGAGTACATTAAAAATAATAACTTTGACCTACATCTTTATACTTGATGTAAGAATCATAAAAGCTATGCAAATTTATATTAATTCGCAAAAATATTATATACTCGTAAATGTGATAAGAATTAAAAATAAATGCATTTCAACAAATACCATAATAGTTAATATGTATTGTAATATGTGTGATAAATAATCATTATAGGCTCGTTAAATATCATATAATGTTACAATACAATATTACTATAAAATAAATTGGCTTTTGCAAACGCTTACGAAAACTTAAACAAAAACCGCATCCAAAACTCTCGCACGGGGAATTAAAATAATAGCTTTAACCCCTTTCCTTTGTTCTCCTTATTTTGTAATTATTAAGACACTGTTTACATGAAGTTCGATATCTTTTAAATTTAACTACTGAATATAGTCGTCCAACGGACGTGACAGCCAGCCAAAGCTTCCATACACTCGCTTGGCACATTAGTGTATGGCAGCTTGGGCTGTCACGTCCGTTGGCCGACTACATGTTTCATAGGCTTTGCTACTATTAAGTATTATATTATGTAAGTATTATGAACATATAAAAGTATGTACATATGTATTATGTCTTCGTTAAGCTACCAATTAAATAAAATCTAGGATTGATTTCGAGTTAGTCAAAGACAAAACTATTAAATACAGTTATCAAAAACTACAAATTAAAGACCATTCGAACAGTGGGCTGTGAGCCATGAATCGAAATCAAATAGGTCGGTGTAACCAGTTTAGCTTTGCCGTTATCGTCTGGCCGTAACGCGATCTGTTGAGCTTGTATCACATGCTCAGAGATTAATTTACATCTACGATGTTCTAAAACCTACTAAACATGCTAAGCCATAATCAAGCAAAACATCTTATTTACCCGTCACTGATATATCTTATTTTCGTTATTTTTACTATATTTTTAACTAATGAGCAGTGACAGCAGTGTTAACGCGCTCGCTTAAGAATCTGAGTGACTCGGGTTTAAAACCCGTGCATCTTACCTCATTTTCAACTTACCTACATGTCCAAGAGAATAACTTTTCGAGAGACATGTGAATAATTATAAATAGCCGAGCGAATTGCCGGCAAGCCACTAGTATTCTAAGTTCAATTATACCTCACAAAATTCTTATTTATAATATTAGTATGCAATATGAAAGATACCTAAATATTTTGTTATCTCGTTATGGCATTTCTTACCTGCACGGGCGGGATCTTTCGAAGATCAAAAACCGACAAGTCGGTCTGGCATGAAATAATCGAAATCAAATAGGTCGCAGTAACTTATAATGTCGTTATCGTCTCGCTGTAATACGATCCCCCTATTTTATATTACACATATTATTTTACATCAAACTAGTTGCTCGATCCCCGTGAATGGTTTTTAAGTATTTACAACTTCTTCGATATACGGCCTTGTGACTTGAACGAGTTAAATTTCTGGGAACTAGGAAGTAGGTACATATTAAATTACTTTAATATCGACATTATGTATCCAATAGTGTGTACTATAACAACACAATATTTTTTCCTGGGAAGACTTTTTCGTTTTCAATAGAATTTATTATTATCTGAAAGTAAATGATAAAAAAATGAAAAAAATAATCGTATACTTGGTTTCAGTATGACGCAGGAACTGGAAAAGAGCCATAACTATATAGATTAGTTGATAATCTTAATTTTGGACTTTGTATAATCTAAAACACTTAATCCAATTTCATTATGTTGTAATTTAAATATCACTTAATAAACACACACCCTACTTTCTGTGCCAGCTGTTGTGGGTTTAAGTCTCGGGCATTATTTTTTGGGACGAGCTATGTTTTTATTCCAGTCATGGGTGTTTATATTTATAATATACACGTTTCGTAGCTAACCATGACTAATAGTGTTGTGTCAACATATTAAAAAAAAAATCGGTATTTCAACCTACTACACAAAAAAAGCTTATTGTCTTACTCAGAAATGTATCTTATTTCTATAATATAAAAACGTTAAAGCATCAAATCTTAGTATTAAATGTCTCTTAAATTTCTGGTCCGGCAAAAAATAACCTTGTTACTTCAAGTTTTTCCATGATGTCACGTCGGATACTTGCGGTCGCGTTATTCAACACCTGCCTGGGAACTAGACTAAAGTGTCCAAAGAAAGTAATCGAAAAATCAAAGTTAAATTGACAGTTATCTAACAGTTTAATAGCTGATTATTTAACTTGCTTTTTACAGTTTATTTTTTCAGTTTAATTATGTGTACCTACTTATTTTCTCATATTGACATTTACGAGTTGTTAGATTAGTTTATTCGTGCTGAATTGTATATGAACCAGACGCTTCCTGTAACATTTCCCGTGTTGTAATTATTATGTATGTAACATTATGTAATACATACATTAATGTGAGCAAATATTACTTATTTATTATACTTATTTGCTTTTTTTATAATGCGTTTGAAATATTCAGAAATAATTGATTAATTAAATTGGTTCCTTCTTGAGAGTTTCTCTTAATATATTTTATTATAAAAATAACTATTTTTAAAGTTAAATATATATTTTAAAGTGGAACGACTTCCATTGCATATTATAAAGCGTTCTCTCGCCTTGATCTACATATTTAATACTACAATTTTATTAAAACCTCTATTTTTTAAATTATAAAATGCTACGTGTACTAAGTTTAAAAAAATATGAACTTTTAACATACAAAACCTGTCAGACAATGTTATCTATATTACGTTTGTTTTACTTTTTTAATACTTTTGATAATATCATAGATAATTGAATAGTTGGTAGAAAAATTAACCAGTAGGTATTATTATAATTTACAAAAGACTGTGGAAACTGGAATCTATTAATTACCAATTGGGTGTCGACTGCACTCTACACATACCTACAATATATAAATATCAGGCGGTTCGGTGGCTTTTTATAATGTAAGGAATACCGATATGAATAAATTTAGTTTTTTTATATTAACCTATACTAATACATAAAACTAAAAAATGTGTTTTAATTTGGATTTTTTTTAAATCGTTTTGCACTTTTCGGCTCGATTCATAAGAAATGATAAACGCAACATGCAAAATTGGCTTTATAATAAACTAATTTTAAATTAAGACTTCGTCGAAAGCCATTTGAAACTTTAAATATATAAATTAATCAATAATTTAAAAAATATACCTAATCATGTAACTACTTAATTATCATATTGAATGATGTTTCCGGCTGCACCTTATTTATAAATTTTAATTATGCAATGTTTGAATAGATTTTTACTGTACATATTAGAAATTAGAAATACTTATAACTTGTTGTATAATATAATTCTATATTTATATATTTAATCTATCTCCACTAGTAAGAAATGTTGTAGAACTTGTTGTAAGACCTAAAGAACAATTTTAAAGCTTTGAAAGCTTCATGTATATGACGTGTAACTATCTAATTAACTTTTAGTTTAGTGAAAACGCGTATAACGTTCATAAAATGCACATAAAAATGCAACCGCATTAAAACCTCCTTTTTTAAAAGCTATATAAAATATATACTTTTACTACTGAGCACGCGCCTCTCTTGTATTAAAAATTGCTAGTGAACCAGGTCATATTCAACGACTCTGGCCAAGTGCAGCTGCACTTCACTTTTTTTAAAAAATCTTGCTAGGTTTTCAGACAGAATTCCACACGTTTTTTTTTCATCATAAGGCAAATAGTAATTATAGTGAAAAAATATATTTGATCGTACATTTAATTAAATTTCATACACATTAGTTGATTGATTTTATTTAAAATAATCCAATTTCACCTTATATGACATAAGGTCTTATTATTTACGAGTATATCAAAAATTATAACTTCGCATAGAAACCGACATGAAAATTTCGCTGATATTCGCTTCACTTATTTACTTGCTAACAGGATTATTACGCACTCTCATTCATCATAAAGTGTGTAAGCCTTACAATACGTAAATAATGGTGGCAATAAAATTCTTGATGTTGATTGACAGTATAATGAATTATGATAAGGTGAATAGGTTTTTGTTTTGCATTGTGTATGGCTACTAGCATTTTACCGAGACTTCACTTAAACTAAATTAAAACATATGTTAAATTCTACGTATTATTTACACGTTAATATTAATTCTGTTGAAAATTATTTTATTTATTAAGGTAGGTAATAGTCGTAATAAAACCGACGGATAGAAATATACGTTTTAGTTGAATAAATTTTTTTGAAGAAACGAACTCTAAAATAAACATTTTTGAATGAAGTCATGAGTTTATAACATAACTATCATATATACGTATATTACAATTTTATTTTATTTATTATTTACTCGTAGAATAATATTTCGTCTGCTCCTTGGTTACTTATACTGCGTACGTAAGTTGTCAGTATCAATTCCAACACTTTATTAATGACATCTTCTGAAACATTTCCTGCTTGAAATCGAATTTAATTAAAATAAAACCTTGACTTTTAACTTCGTCACTCTATTTAAAAAAAAAACTTAAAATAAAATTATGTCATAATAATCTCTATTAAGACAACATTTGACGACACGTTTGGCTCAGTTCGTAGTGACCCTACGACACTTTCTGTGCCAGCGGTCACGGATTCAAGTCCTCCGCATTCATTTGTTTGTCACGAATTCTTCTTCAGTCATGGGTGTTTATATTTACGGGTATAATTTGTTTGTATTTAAAGTTATATATGTGTAGTCAGTAGTTATTAGTAAAGTTTTATATACATGTAATTAACAAAAAATCTTTTACGAGTATTATAAAAATCTCGTGTCACATTATTTGTTATCGAACTCCTCGGAAACGGCTTGATCGATTTTTATGATTTTTTTGTGTGCATTTGGTCGGTCTGAGAATAAGGTCGTAATAGTAGCACTCTCCAGATTTTTTATTATTTTATTTTTAGAGCAAATTTGGTCTTGGAATCATAACATACGTACCTATAACCCTAAATTTTCAACCTTCTAGCACCAATTCCTATTTTTAATAATAGCGATCAAGACGCGGGTGAAGCCGCGGGAATTGCTGGTATATTATAAAATTGATTTTGTGACCTTCTACTTCGAAGGCATAAACAAAGAGTTTTTTCTATGTGAGTCAGAAGGTAACGCGTATTCGCTACCATAGCGTACCTACCGAGATCTATTTAAGTTCTTCAAATTGGTCTTCATGGATCAAAGAACATAAATAATTCTATATTTACAAGGACTCTTCTAAAAATAAGGAAATAACATTAATAACCTATAATACGAAAATGTTCTTCCGCCATTCTATCATCAAAAGTATAGAATTCAAGTAGCAAGGTGTTTTTGCATCTGCATTATTTTTTATAGCAGGTACGTCTTAACATCTGTCATTAATACGAGTACAAGTTTGACAGAGTCTAGACATAAAATAATATTAATTATAGAATGTATAAAATAATGTAAATAGTGATATTATTCACTCACTAATACTTTTTGTTGTACTCGTATTATTAAAAAAAATGTTTTCTAACATTCTATTTTTTAAACATTTTTCATCGTCTTGTTTTAGCAGATAACAAAAATAAAACCCGATACCTGCATTGTGATCCTTGGTATTCACGAAGGTTAACTACCTATCAATTAATTATTAATTATTATTATACCTAAATATCCCCGGACCGATGTCAAAAACGAGAAGAAAATAAATATGTATTATATTTAAAAAAATACGATAATTATGTTTACAACTCTTGAATATAATAAAGTGATTGCCTTAATATTTTTGTTTTATTGTACTAATTAAAAAAAAACTATAAAATTTTAATATGACTCATAATTAATTCAACAAGACCAAACCCAAAATGCAAATTCCGATAACAAATATAATACGTGGGCGTTATTTTTGGCGAGTCCACTAACCTATGTAAAACAAGCCGTAAAACGAAGTTTATCGAATAACGTGACTAGAATTCTAATAACATTTTTAAATTCACAGTACCATGAAATAATCGGAGAAATATCTATTACATATGTCTTTTGAAATGATTAATACTATATTTACAATATCGTTTTTATCAATCGATCAACATTTTATCTTTTGTTTTATATTTTCAACCGACTTCCAAAAGGAGGAGGTTATCAATTCGTCTGTATTTTTTTTTTTTTTATGTTTGTTAGCTCATAACTTCGAGCTGGGTGAACCGATTTTGATAATTCTTTTTTTATTTGAAAGGTAGTGCTTCCCATGTGGTCCCATTTTAATATTTTCCAGTTCTGATAATGGCATCCATGAGAAAACCATAAAAGTCTTGAATTTGCATTAAGTAGTTGCGCGACAAATAGACGAATAACTCAATATCACGCCAACCGATTTCGATGATTCTTTTTTTAATGGAAATTGTAGGGTATACTTCAAGGGTAGTTTTATGAGAGTTTGGTAAGGTTCTGATGATGGGATCCATGACAAAGTATCGGAACTCTTCAATTCTTAGGAGAAAATTAACGATGCTCGGCCGAATCTTTTATAGGCTATATGGATATTTGAGTCACGTACCGTAACTGATGGTGGAAGGTACAACTCCTCAACGGTTAGCAGTTTAAAGAAAATTCTTTCAATATAATACGCAATTATGAACGGATACTTGTATACTTTCAGGCTATTAGGTTTACCTCATAATAGAAGGTAATTTTTTATAGTCATTAACACAATACGTATCTACTTTCCGCTAAAAATTTAAAAATAAATTATTTTTAACAAAAAAACAAAAACCGACTTCCAAACTTAATAAATCTAAACTAAAAAGTAGAAAATAATACTTTTAAGGACTTTGTTAATTTTGAAGTCGGTGCCAGCCAAAGCAATATAACCCTCAATTGATACATATTTGATTAATCTATCAATTTGTAAACATAATCTGGCTGGCACCGACTCCAAAATTAACAAAGTCCTTAAAAGTATTATTTTCTACTTTTTAGTTTAGATTTATTAAGTTTGGAAGTCGGTTTTTGTTTTTTTGTTAAAAATAATTTATAAATCCAACCTCTATCACTTATTTCATTTCAAGTCACATAAACCAAACTAACACTACTAAATTCTGCACGAAGTTAAACGATTATTAAGATACAGACTACATTTCATGCCCTTGTAAGCCTACAAGGGCATGAAAAGACACCTAGCATCAAGAGATGCTTTCTTCCAGTTTCTAAAAGTTTTTATCACTAGCATCATATAAACTTTTGGACATTTTTCAATTAGTAATTCGACTTTTTCCTTTACAAACGCCATTACTTGACAAAACGTCGCGACGTCAATACTCAAGAGTTTATCAAAATGCTTGCAGACGCTATTATAGCGCATTGACGCCACATCAAGCAATAGCGAGAGACCTACGAGTATAATATATTGCACCCTACAAAGTACAAACTAATCGTCTGTACATAGAGTTGACGCCAGACGCAACCGATCGCGGTTATTTCAAAGATAGCGATCGTAGCGCTATCACTAATTAATTATTACTTAATAGTTACTTCGTACGTTCTGATTTATCGTCATAGATATAATATAATACTAATTAATACAGCATGATATTTTAATATTCTCGTAAACCATGCCATTATTATTATAGGTGATGATTCCTACACTTTATAGCAAGTCCTTTTTATTTATAAAATTCCTAGTTCAATTCAAATTCAATGTATTTTTCCGACTCTATTCCTTTTAAAATAATTGTAAGTCAAGTTAAAAATAAGTAGAGTAACTTAATATAAAAATATTGCATATATTAGAAGTCCTTTAGATTTTATTTATTACATAACTACAAATTACAGGTGTCGTTACCAAATTACACGACATGAGTCACGTCTGATTCATATCCTAGATCAATCACTAAGCTGTAATGAATCATTTGTAGCTAATACTGTAGGAATAATCAATTTGCAAAGATTTATTGAGAAGTTTTCTATAAACATATCATATATTATAGTATTTTTATTAATTTTAATATTGAGAAGTTTTATAATAATAAAAGAAATGTATTAATTTTATCATATTCAAAACAAATATGCAACAAATTATAATTGTACTGTACATTAAACAAGTCATGTTCGTGTGGAATTGTGACGAGAATACCAGCCGCATTCTTCAGGTAAATGGCAATGCCGAAATTTTGGTGAAAAGCTCTCTTGTCACCTTTAGACGAGGTTTTAAATCTTTTGAAAGTTAAGAATGACTGGCACAAAATTATTTACTCTTGGACATGTTGGAACAACGTTGATGAAGTAGATTTTTGATATAATATAATAACTTTTTTTTCTTAGTAAATAAAACTCATAATTTAATTTAAGTTACTTAATAAAACTCCCTTTTATTTCGTGCACCTACATTGCAAAAAGATAAGCTTTTAATCTAAAATTTTTCTTTCTTGAACATTGTCTCAATTCGCAGCTATAGCCACTGTTTATTCCACAAAAGTACATTAAATTCATATTAACCTGAGCTTAATAAAGTACCTATATATAGATGCACTTGAAAGTCAATGGTTTTACGAAAGCGATCTCAACTAAATATATTACAGATACTCGATCTAAACTAGTAACATGGGAAAGTATGTGAAAATAGCTTTAAGTTCACCATACAGGGCTAGAACTACATTTTTCTACACACCATATAGCTTTCCTCTGGAAAATGCGTGTATTTCTGCATTCCTCAAATGATAGAGCGGTATAGTGGCTTTTTGAACCGGACTGCTACTTTTACCTGGGTTATAACGGGTGGAATTTATATGTAATATAACATAAATACGTTCTAAAGAATATACACGAAATCGTGAAATTTTATAATATCGTTTAATGTTAAAAGTTAAAAAATCGCTGTATTTTTAACGATATTGAATAAAGTAATAACCGTTAAATATGCTTACACAATAAAATTACTGCAAATATTACACTTATTTAACTAAACTTGAACCAATTCTATTAAAATATTATTCTTCTCTATGGTGTTTCATGATATTGCCGCATTTCATCTTATTTAATTAACTTATAAGAATTAAGAATGTTTTTAAATTCCAGGAATGGCCTTTCTAAATATTTCCTCATCACAACCGTAGATTACCTTTCTTTTACCCAATTTACTATTATTGTCTATCAAATAAGTCTTCAAGTAACACTGTAATACCCAAATCTACCGCATTAGGGATGTTACAATGAGTTTAATAGTTAATTTCATATTTCGTGGGAACCCAAGAGATATTTTGTGTGCAAAATGAATGAAGGCTTTTCAATTTGTGTGGTTTTAAATAAAACGCGATGGTGAGTTATATTTTATGAATTATGTAGAAGATTTAGTAAATCTTTTCTAACTTTCTTACGCATTTAAATTTTAATCATATTTTTCTTGCTGCATATATAAATGCTAGAAATCTTAATAAAATAACTTAAAAAATATTTTTATTTTATAAGTATATTTCGTAATTCTGAATAGCGTATACAGAGAGCAGCTTTCAATTACATATTTAGTAATTTTACAAAAAGAATTATAAGAAACAAATAAAAGTAGATGTACCTTGGTAAAATCTTAAATATGGTGCCACTACACTTATAAATTATTAAGATATTTTAACTCACATGCTTTAATATAACATGTTACAGTAATTTTAATAGTTAGTTATATAATGTGTGGGAACGAAAGCTGCCCAACAATTACGAGCTCTTAGAAATTTCGCCCTTTCACACAAAAAGCTAATGACCTTACAAATATTTAAATAAGTAGTAATTTTCAAGCACCAATCTATAATGATTTTTTTAAAGAGAAAAAAAATCTTAGTTTAATCTTAGTTTTAATACTACTAATTTATGTCCAAACCGTCGACTCACTATTAACACTTAGAACACAAATCTATCCATTTTGTAGGATAAAAATTAACCTATGCGCTATTCCAGACTATAAACTATCTCTGCGCCAAACATCTAGATCCGTTTCGTTCTATAATCAGTTAACGTTGCAATTTGCAAACATCTAGATTCGAATTCGAAATATTAAATAATTAAGTCAAAATTATAAGGTTAGTTGCGATTTGTCACTATTAAATAGAGTCTGACTGATTCTATGGCGGATACACAAAAAGATTTATGTTTTACAAGTAAAATATTAGCTAATTAATTAAAACCCAAAGAAAATTAAAAATAAACTTTGCATATCCACGTTAATCCTACAACCTTCCTTGTAAGCTCCATCACAATCTGCTGTCTGAATAAGCTCAAGCTTATTGAATAATATCAAAATGCACCACACGCGTTTTATGCAAGGAGAAAGGCGTTAAAACCAATGACCATTACGCCTAAAGGATATTATGATATGCACGTGTATAAGTAAAAGCAAAATATGCATTGTCAATAAAATATTTCCTTCTAAACCTACTTTCACTTGTCTACGTCGTTTTCCGATTTAGCAACTTTTTAAATAATCTTAATATATTTTTCTTAAATATGTATAATGTGTATTATGTAAAGAAAGTTTACATCAATAAGAATAACATACTTTACATAACAGATTAGTAATAATCAGCACCAAAACTATTTTGTTAAAGACATTTAAGACAGTTCACAATATTGCTTAGTGTTCTCCATGACGGCCAATATCACTGAGGTTAAAAGCTCCAGAAATATAAAAATTCCAGAAATATCCTAAAGCCTGTACCAAACAACTTTACAAAAGCTTGATCTTTTGACATTAAGATGAGATCATTTCCCTGACTCTAAAAGGAGATCTTATGTTATTTTATTTGAAAACCGGTAAGTCCTTCCACGGTCTGATGTCATAATGACTAAAATTAATTTTATGTAATTGGTTACTACTATAAAGCTCTTTATTACAAAAAATCAAGTTTTATACCGCTTTTATTGGCAATAACCTTTTTGATTAAAGAAATGAAATAAACAATTAAAGTTAGTAATACTTTTTTTGTTATGAACGTATTATATAATAATGTATTTTCGAAGTAGTAATTTAGTTTAACTAATATTTTGAAAGAATGTTAGGTAACTAAAAAAAAATCGTTCCTATGCATTATGCTTAACATTTTATAGCTTGCAATGTTTTATGAACTCCACCTTTAATCCAAGTTACCAACTCATAATGTGATTCATATTATTTACTCAGATTGTGCATACAAATAACATTCAACAAAAATAACAATCATTAGAGGATAATATAAGACAGTTAATTAATCCGAATTATTAAATTAGTCTGATAGACGTGAAATCTGCCTCACATTTGGCCAGCATGGTATACTATAGCTTGACATAATTAATCGATGCTTAAGAGAAAATAAAGTATAAGGAAGTAAAATCGCAAAGGAACGTAAACATCTATACATATATTCATTTAGAAAAAGGGTAGAGTAGACTCATAAAGAGGGTGATAGACTCAAAAATAGTATAACCGCAACTAGCAAGCTATCTTATCATAGCATTTCTTAAACTCTCTCTTTTAAATCCCCAACCATATGGATATGTTTTTCTTATAATATGTACATTATAAGTAACAGTTAACAATACAATATCTAGTACACATTTAAACACACATTGCGTTTGAGCAAACATTACCAAACTGCAAACAAATGTATAAAATGTGTGGTAATGACCGAATTTTTATTGTTAAAACTATTTGCCTATATGTAGGTCCCATAACAACGCTATGTTTCGTGACGCCTCAATTTCACTGTACCGGTTCCCAAGTGTGTCGACCCCAATGCCAGCTTTGCCTAGGGCTTTAACACCTGTGTGTTATTGATATTTCAATATAAAGAAAGACTGGCCTAGATTACTTGTAATGGATTTCACTTTATAAATACTAAATGTCCTTCGATTTTGTTTGAATCGAATTTGAGCCGCCATAACATGGTTCAATTGAAACCGCTCAAACTAAAAATTTAATATGCTTAATTTATTAAAGTTCAAAACCGGTTTTGCAGGTGCGGAAAATTTGAATGACATAATTTATTCATTTTTATTAAATGAACTATTCTTACTTAGTCGTACCTCTACAATGAATGTTTGGTAAATTATTTGGTATGAGTATAACTGGATTAACATATACTTTTCATTTCAGGAAAGAATATGTAATATCACGTAAATTGTAACGTAAATTGTATTCAATCCTTTTGAGGACTATTAGAGGTGCAATTGCGAAACTTTTAGAAAATAAAGTTTTCTGGAAGTTTCGCGTTTGTGCCACCAACCCAGGGTAAATGCAAGATAAATATTGACAATTAACTGTTTGAATTATCATGCGAATCGTGAGAAAATAATATAACTAATACCTAATACATATGTATTACTAATCAAATATATAAAAATCTCGTGTCATCACAGTGTTTGTTTATTGTTATCGAACTCCTCCGAAACGACTTGACCGATTTTTATGTATTTTTTTGTGATTTACCTTATCCTCTCCAGATTTTTTATTTTTATTTCTAAACCAAGTTTTTCTTCGTATTATTATCATTTTTTAATAGTGATATTATGTTTTTATTTTCACTATTGGTCGGGTTCAATATTATAATCAGGGAATATTTGCTGTATCGGTAAATATTACAATTCAAAAGAAAAAATGTAGATCTAAAGAATTTAAATTTTAATTAAGACCTTGAAAAAATACATATCATCCTCCAAGAAGGGCAAATGTCAAAAACCTTTCTGCACACATCTTGCCCTTTGTTGCTTATTCAGGAGGAATTCTTTTGCGCGGTATTATTTGCCTTATACTTACTACGTTATTTATGGAATCGGCTAAGTATAATATGTAAAGCGTCTAACAAATTGTCAAAATCGGGAAATATTTCTTTCATGTTTAAAAATAGTAGATATACCTATACCTACGTCATCATATATAAGTGAAAAAAATAATTCAATTTCTACGATTTCAACCCACTTCAAAAAGAAGGTAATAATAACAAGGACTGCAATGCAAAGCTTACCTATATCACAATTCACCAATGAGAAAAAAACTGAAAATATCTGATTAGGTACTAGGTAGGTATATTATATAGTCAGTAAATAAAAACTGTTTATTTTTTTGAAATCGGCTATATTTTTTTTTAGTTTTTGAAGAGTAATTTGATTTCTTGTATATATTGAAAAAAAAAAATTAATGGTAATATAATATCAATACTGGACTCTACATTTTTGAAGCCTCTTTTGGTAAGAAAATGTTTAAAACTATAACATTTTATAATAATTAGAACAGAAATTAAAAACTTAAAGGAATTTGTGACTTACGTCTAATAAGGTTGGTACTTATATTAATTAAATGCTCATGAAAATTCTTTTCCAAACATACAAATAAATATAACTACTTACCTACTACATTTACTTAAAAAAACTATATTTACGAGTATGAACAGGTTATTCGAAGAGGAACTGGTAATAATGATCGTATTGGAATTTATTTTTGTGACTCATTTAAAGTGAACAATGAACATATTTCTTTGTTTTCGAGTTTTTTACGTCCAGTAAAAGTTTTATGATTTCATTTTCAATTATCATGGTATACACGTTTCGCTTCTTTAATGTTGGCAAATTAATTTAGGCATTCCACCTCCATACATAGAGGTTATGTGGGACATAAGCCCTAAGCCTAAGCTAATATAAGCCTGTACCTACTAATAAACGCAACAGAATCTTCGACTGCCTAAGCAAACAACATCCATGGGGTTGCTCCTGCATAACGCTCGCTAGGTGTGCCATCTCCGTGTGTGTTTCTTAGCTTCGCGCCCGCGGCCCAACTGAGTTGCTGGTCGCTAATGAGACACTCGTATACTTATATTATAATTATTTTAATTTTATACAAATAGATCTACGATAAATTATTTTTAACAAAAAAACAAAAACCGACTTCCAAACGTAATAAATCTAAACTAAAAAGTAGAAAATAATACTTTTAAGGACTTTGTTAATTTTGGAGTCGGTGCCAGCCAGGTATTTTAATTATGTTTACAAATTGATATGTATTTATTACAAATTGATTAATCGAATATGTATCTATTTAGGGTTAATTTGCTTTGGCTGGCACCGACTTCAAAATTATCAAAGTCCTCAAAAGTATTATTTTCTACTTTTTAGTTTATATTTATTACGTTTGGAAGTCGGTTTTTGTTTTTTTGTTAAAAATAATTTATTTTTAAATTTTTAGCGGAAAGTAGATACGTATTGTGTTAATGACTATAAAAATTTACCTTCTATTATGAGGTAAACTTAATAGCCTGAAAGTATACAACTATCGGTCCATAATTGCGTATTATATTGAAAGAATTTTCTTTAAACTGCTAACCGTTGAGGAGTTGTACCTTCCATCATCAGTTACGGTGCGTGACTCAAATATCCATATAGCCTATATAAGATTCCGCCGAGCATCGTTAATTTGCTCCTAAGAATTGAAGAGTTCCGATACTTTGTCATGGATCCCATCATCAGAACCTTACCAAACTCCCATCAAACTACCCTTGAAGTATATCCTTTCCATTAAAAAAAGAATCATCGAAATCGGTTGGCGTGATATTGAGTTATTCGTCCATTTGTCGCGCAAATGCTTAATGCAAATTTAGGACTTTTATGGTTTTCTCATGGATGCCATTGTTAGAACTAGAAAATATTAAAATGGGACCACATGGGAAGCACTACCTTTCAAATAAAAAAAGAATTATCAAAATCGGTTCACCCAGTTCAAAGTTATGAGCTAACAAACATAAAAAAAAAAAATACAGACGAATTGATAACCTGCTCCTTTTGGAAGTCGGTTGAAAATTAAGTTTTATTGGTAATACTGATACATAAAAAATATATATTACTAGCAATTCCCGCGGCTCCGCCCGCACCCGAGTGATGAGAATTTAGGATTATAAAATTTTTTAATCCCGAATCATAAAAAAGTGTAAAATAAAATTTGGTCTAAAAATAAAAAAAAAATAACTGGAGAGGGACACCCTTATCACCAAGAGAAATAAAGCCTACGACCTATTTTCAAACATACCAAATAAACACAAAAAAATTGATAAAAATCGGTCAAGTCGTTTCGGAGGAGTTCGATAACAAACACTGTGACACGAGATTTTAATTTTTTAGAAGATTAAGTAGTACCTAATATTAGCAGCGACGAAAACCAAATAGAAAATTAATTAGGTAAAATGCGATTGTGTGCAAAAATCGTAATAATAATAAATAGTACCAAATCTTCATAATTGTCGAACTAAACGAACTCCGTACTTGTCTTTAACAAAGGGCACTCAAGTAAATTTAGATATATCTACATAGGAACATTATAACTAATACCTGTTAACAGCAACCTTGTGGCTCGTGACATCCATTCAGGCGAAAATTTGATCAAAATATTTACATAGGCACATTTCAAAGGTTATTTTGCTATCTTAAATAATATTAAAAACATACATGAATATGCTTCTTGGTATAAAATAAATGTTGGTTTAATTCTTTTCTCGTAATAAGTAATTAAAAGAGACAGACGCTTAAGTAATGTTTATAATACGATATAAAAACTTTTCTTTTTTGAGTAATGGTAATTTATTTGCAATAAGAAAGTAACAATTTCACTTTAAATAAATAATTTCACCACCTTTGTCGGTGGGCGCGGTAAATATTTGTTTACGCACTGGTTATTTTCTCAATGTTCCTGTGAAAAGACACTTGCACGCTAACACATGTAATCTGAAAGTCTTTATTTTCTGTTTATTATTACTTAATAATCGATAATTCATCGAATCATTTTCTAACATGATCACCACTTGTTTTACGGTGAAGGAAAACATCGTGAGGAAACCTGCATGTCTGAGAAAACTTAGAAAGTTTTCGTAAGACATGTGAAGTCTGCCAACACGCACTAGGCCAGCGCGGTGGACTACGGCCTGATCCCCCTTGTACTAAGGGAGGCCCGTGCCCAGCAGTGGGACGTCAAAAAGGGCTAAGAGAGAGAATCGATAATTAATAAAAATCACTTGAAATGGCTTTAAGTTTGAAAATCGATCTATAAATATTGCAATATAAACCTAATTGACTTTTTCAAAAATTACTAATTAAATTATACAAATCAAAGTTTTATCACAATAAGAACAAGCTAATCAACCCGCCCCGCCCGTGATATTTGAGATTTGAGAGAGTGAGATTTCTAATGACTTTTTAATAAGATTCTCCAAAAAATATTTAGAATACAGCCTTGACTCTGTTAGATTTTTTTAGTATAGATAAAACGATGTGACACTAGATGTTATAGACAGTTAATCTAAGCAATCGACAGATGGAATGATTCATTAATATGAACGTGACTGTAAAACAGAGCTAACGTCTATCATGATGAAGCAATGTTTGGAAACAATTGATATATCACGTGATACTTAATAAAAGAACATTATAATAAAATAAAATATGATTATTTGTTAGTTTTTACACAGGTATAAAAAAATAATAATGGCGACGAAATCGACATTTAAATTTAGTAATAGTTGAGTGAAAAACATGTCTGTCGAATCATAGATTATGACGATGACTATGGCACTTGATATCGAAAATAAGATATTAAATGTTGGAGTAAATTATAAATGCGAAAGTTTGTGAGTATGGATGTTTGTTACTCTTTCACGCAAATACTACTGAATCGATTACGATGAAATTTGGTATGTAGGTAGCTGAAGACCCAGAATAACATATAGGCTACTTTTTATCCCGGAGTTCCCGCGGGATTGACTCCTAATATTTAAAAAATTAACGCGGGCGAAGCCGCGGGTACTGCTAGTTAGCCATAAAAATTAAAAATGTATTAAAACATTTGGGTTCAAAAAAACAAATACATTAGAGAATACATTGCTTTAAAAAAGCTTAATGTTTGTTTTGTGCGACCATCGAAATTGAAAGTTTCAAGAAAAATGGTAATGACTGTGAACTTGAGAAACTTTAACAATTGTAAAAAAAAATATAAACCAAAAGTTTTTTGTTTAAAGTTGTTATAAAATGCGAGTGCTTAACAATGCACACGACGCGGTAATTGGCAATATCAACAATTTCTCTATGCATGTGTATGAATATTTATTTGATGTAAAGTGACCTACGTCTGGAGAAAGTGCGTTGACGGCTGGCTGACTAACCCCCGCTACACACGTAACGATATATCGTAGCGATTTCAAACTGTGCAGATAAATCGAACGTTCATAGTGTCTCCACACGCCTCCGATATCGACGTCGATCGTCAGTTCTCCGTAGAAGCTCACGCAAGAAACATGTCGTTCACGATGGAAGATGATGACGTACAAGTTGCGATATTAGGCCTCGTCTGATTTGATTACAAATTAATTTTCTGTATAGGCGAATGTTTTACTTAAAATTATGAGTAAAACTTGTGAAATATGATTTTCTTTTTCTTATTTTTCTTTATGAGACGTGTTGTGACACCCTTTCCTGCACAGCAAGTCATATACACTGTTTATAAAACTGAAGAGTTTGTTTGTTTGTATGTTTGGTTGAACGCGCTAATCTCAGGAAGTACTGGTCCGAATTAAAAATTCTTATCGTGTTGGATTGTCCGTTTATCGAGGAAGGCTATACGCTATATTACATCCCGCTATGATCAATAGGAGCGGAGTACCAATGAAAAATGTTGCAAAACGGGAGAAAAATATTCCTTTTGAGAGCTTCCGTTGCGTGCGCTGCGTAAACGGTTAAAGTTATGCACAAATTATGTATGACGGAATTGTTCCTCTTTTAAAAGTTCTAAAAAAAAGTTCGCAATAGCATATGTCTATCTTTTAAGCTTGACTCTCTATAACATTTTTTATTGTTATAAAATTTGTTTTAAGATAATGCATTATTTGCGATGGTGTTTAATAAACATAATATTAATCCTTATTCAAATAAATAAGATATTCATCACAAGTATTTAATTTTGAATAAAATTGCTCTTGGAATCATTTGATTTCAATGAATATCTTATGAGATATCATAGTTTTAAAATAACTCCGCAACAAAATAATTATCATCGCGTTGAATATGGGCGGACGGGCGAAAGAATTTGATTTCCAGACTTTAGAACGCAAGCGAAGCCGCGGGAAAGGATAGTTTTATATAAAGCGAGAGTAGAAACTTTTTAATTGACGCGGCGGGAAAGTATATAGCAACAAGCGAGCACCTTGAATACTGGCGCGAACTGAGCGATCTCCATCCACACGTGACGATAAAACTGTGCAAACGCAATCGACAACGATTTATTGGATAGAAATTGCAACTGCCACCGATGAACGATAAACTGCAACGATTTACCATACACACGATCGATAAATCGACGCAAACCAGTTTGCACAGTTTTATCGCTACGATATATCGTAACGTGTGTAGCAGGGGTAACGGTTTATACATAGTATTATCCTTCTTTATGAATGCGAAACCATATGTCTGTCTGAAGATTTCCTGATAACGTCCTAAGTTATTTAACTTTATTATTATGTTTCTTTATTAACTGTCTATAAATTGGTAATTTTAACATTTTAAGAGTTACTTTAACTTCCTTAATATGCTAAAATAACTTTTATAAATTAGCCTAGAATATGACATTACAAATCAAACCGTGACAATGTATCAACACTTTGTTACAGTTCACACAAGTTCAACGCCGTACGCTTTCCATATACCGTTGACCTGAACCTATTACGTGTCTAGTCCTAAGAAATCCAGTTATATCAGATGATATTCTTGCGTGTAAT
Organism: Boloria euphrosyne; assembly: GCA_951802675.2. Taxonomy (NCBI): domain Eukaryota; kingdom Metazoa; phylum Arthropoda; class Insecta; order Lepidoptera; family Nymphalidae; genus Boloria; species Boloria euphrosyne. The sequence continues at coordinate 2,056,323 of OX637879.1, read as the reverse complement.
TATAATTTTTTCAATAACAGCAATTAAGTTGTTAATTGCACAGAAAAACTTGTTCACGAATATTGTAACAATATACGTAACATTCAATTGGTGCGGTAAACTTTTACACGTTATGTTACGATGCTAATAATAATCTACCTCATAACGGTCTATCCCTAAAATCGCTCTTTCTTAACCAGTCGTACTAACTGTAGCTATTTTCTTTTTCAGAATGCCAGTTATGTAATCAACAGACGCTATACCAAGAGTAAAATGTCACCAGTCTGCCACAACTTCGTACAGAATGCGTGGAAGAAGGATTTCTGCTCTAATTGTTTCAAATCACGCGAGGAACATGCGAAACAGGAAAGAACCACAGAAGGTAGCAAATATCTAACGACACCGTTCCAACACCGAAGTACTTTCTTCAAGAAAACCCCTCCGAGTATCCTTAAAATACACCCGAAGAAAAAGGGAAAGCGCAATGTACGATTTCCTGAAGAAGTAAGCAGTGTTATTGGATACGGAGGTGACGATTGGTCAGATGGTGAAGAATTCGAAGTTTCAGAAGACAATGATGACGATGATACGTACCCAGACACAGAAGAAGAAAGAGAGCTTTATAAAATAACGAAATCTAATACAGACTTTAATACCGTTAAAGCTAATTTACTCGGAGAATCAGTTGCGAAGTCATATACGTCATTACTACTAGGAAAAGTTCAAACAGATTCCGATGGAAAAAAGAAAACATTAATGGTTTCGGTTACTCCATTCGGACAAGAAAATAAACCTACGGTTAAAACACATACTCGTAAACCCGCGGTCATAAACTTAGCTGAACAGGCAGCTGAAGACGCATCAAATGGATATAAAACTAACATTATCCTTTCAACATATATTAAAGAGTCTGAAACTATAATAACTTCTGAAGGTTCGAAATCGCCTGATGGTATTTTGTGTACAGAAAAGTCATTACTCGAAGAAATATCAGAAACTTTACAACAAAATAGAATAAATGAAAATGAACTTAATTTTATAAAATCAGAGTGCAATAAGCCATCTATAGTTGAGGGTAAAATGAAGCAAAGTATGCAAGATGAGTGCCTCGAGAAAAAAGAGATGACTGAAATTAAAAAGAACAGTATTGTTAGAAAATCACCATTAAACAAGACACAAGAAAGGCCTAAGGTAAACCTTAGTCGCTCAGAATTCAAATTCTGTAAAATTAACATCGAAAATAGTAGTGTTGACTCCGCTGTAGGTACACTTAACTCAACCGCAAATAATTCACTTACATCTGACGATGAAAGCTTTAGTGGTCGCACCGATTCGGACAACGACGATAGTGGACATTTCTCTGAATCAAATAAAATCGAAGAAACTGTAAAAATTAAAGTATACAATGAAGATAAAAACGTTAAAATGTCACCGATCGGGCAATTAAGGAAAGTAGATGGACAAACCGGTAGCGGATATTCGACATTTCAAAGCCCGATCATTGACATGCCCCCTATAATTCCTAAAACGGATAATGTTTTCTCCGCGGAAGCCAGTCGCGAGCTTGCGGGCGAGCCAGATGGTAGGGCTGATCCAGATGATATGTCGGAAGCCCCAGCGTTACCCAACAGCCCTGTACCTACAATGGATCCACGGCCATCATTCTTACATGGCATGATTGGTGATATAATGCCAAACAAACCGGTCCCGCCAGAAAAACCAAAGCTGCCTGTCAAACCAGTTATTAAATCTAAAAAAAATACGTCACAACCAGTTCTTACGCATATGCAGAAAAAAGAAGAGGAAGAAAATAAATACATGAGTGAACATAGAAATTGTGAAGTTGAAGAAAAAATAGACCCCATTTATTACGCTAAACCAGTACTAACGAAACAAGATAGCGACACATCGCTAAGTAGTATGTGTAAACGAAAAGCACCGACGCCCCCCTTGTCGCCTACCGAGGAATATTCTAATAGTATTTACCAAAGAAATCCAAATGGATTCATGAAATCAGATTCGCCGGTCGTAAGAGAAATGGAAAAACGTGAAAGAGCTGTGAATTACACTTTACCGAAACTAAGAAATAGTGATGATGAGTCAAAGAAGCCGGATAGCGTACCGGAGCCGGCCCCACGAAGAAACATTTCATTGTCACATGACAATTTGTTAATAGACGAAAAACGTAAAGGAAAATTGAAATTCTCAATTAAAAAGTTACTTCGTATCGGGTCTTCAAAGGACTTAGATAAAAAAGAACTCAGCTGTTCAGTTGCCACTATAACAAAAGTATCAACGAAAACTGAAGAGATTTACGACTTGACCCCAAAACCGAAACCACGTCTTGTTATAATACATCCATTGGATATTAATGGTTCGAGCGTTGAAGTGGTGAAATCGAATTGCGAAATATCGGACTTACGTCGACTGAGTCACGACGACGTCTCATCCATATACAGTGGTAGTAGCAACGAGGAAACAGTACCGAGGGTAGTGAACAAGCCACCCCCGCCGCCGAGGGTGTCTAGCGAAGATTATAAATCGGCAGCTAACGTACCTAAGCCGGCGAGGCCACCACCACCAAAATCTATTGCGTTACAGAAGAAACAAAAACAGCAGGTCTGGGCGGCGGCGCCTAAACCGGATGACAACATTTATGCTAATTTAGGTAATGTATATTTTGACTTTTTTATTAAACTTATATCTTTGTTTTTGCGATTTAAAATAATATTTAACATATTTTCAATATAAGGACTTTAAATAAATAATACAAGCGACATATCCTCGCCTAACTTGAGACTTTACATTTTTAATCATTTTATACAACCTTCATTTTTTAAATATAATAAAACCTATATATAAATTATAGATTTCTATAAATTCCAGGAGAGATCAGATCTGCGTTGGCACCACGCAAACCAGAGCGCACAGCGAGTATGCGTGAACGTGAATCACACTTAGAATTGCTCAAACGTCGTACACCATCAGATGACGAAAAAGACGATGATGAGCCACAAGAACTAGTCCAAGCCACCAACGAGACCGTCATACATAACTACGATGACGTATACACAACCAAATACGACGAAGAGAACTGCGATTCAAAAAACAGTGACAGTGATTATGAATACGTTCACAACGCAAGATCAAGTTCACCAGAATGTGATTCGTCCATAAAACCAAGAGAGGAGCGCACAGAAAGAAAAACTGAAGGCACAGAATTCCCGAAATACAACGGTTTTAGAACATCCTTACCGTATTGTGGGAGTGAGACTGAGTCGGAGATATATTCGCCATACAGTTTTTACAGTTCCAACGACAACATGGACAGTCCATCTAACGATGATTACCAGAGTGATATATCGAAAACCACAAACAAATTACGCGTGAGGAAAGGCAGGAGTGTAGTTCACAAGAACTTAGAAGATAATTACGGGGCGGTCGTTATCGCGAATCACGAAGCGCTCGCTCAGGTTTTAGAACAGGTAATTTTGTTGAGAAATCTCTTAGATCTTTTGTTTGTTTTGCATAAAAATCGTTATTTTATTCCGAGAACTAAAGTACAACACCTCAAGTCTATACAAAGTTTCGATGAATAGAATTAAATTATACATCAAAATGTACATAAATTAAAACAAGTTGTACAATTTCACGCCTGAACCTAGTGATTTTTACAAAAACACAGTCTCGTGCATAAAATACGGCTTAGTCTCGTCGTACTGATATCTAGATTCTAGGTGTTTACAGTATAATTTGTTACCATGCCATTATTCAGTCTCTCTGTGAACTAGACTTCATCCAAATCCGTCCAGCCGTTTTATAATAGTCTCCTTCATAACCCGATGTTATTTCGAAGTAAAATTTAGTCCATAGGTACGTTTTAATTATTAGTATGGAAAAGATACTACAGACTATAGGTATATTAGTATCCCTTACTTGAGAGATGATTGATTCCCCATACAAACTTTTATCCCCTTTTCACTCCCCTGAGGGATGGTTTTGATTTGGCGGGATACAATCCATCCTATCCTTGTGCTTCTCAGGCTTTCAAACTATCTTTAAACCCATCTAAATAGGTTCAGCGAATTTTTAGTCTATCCATTACAAACAAACATACAATTCTTTTGTTTTCTAATAATAGTCCTAATATAATTTAAATATTTATAGGTACAACAAAGTGCAACGATGCAACCATTACTACGTGGTCTCAAAGCGTGTACAAATCTACGTTGGTCGGATTTCACAATCCAAAACAAGTCGTATACGAAAGCAGGAAAGCGATTCTTTTACCCCGCACTGTGGAACTCTAGCGGCGGTCAAGTGAACGTCACACTAATGCTTTGTAAGGAACAAACTGCGTCACACATAGTCAGTCAGTCAGTACAGCCGAGTACTTTGAATCTGAATGCCATAACTGAGTTTTGTGATTTGGTGCCTTTACAGCAGTTTGGTGAAGATGGAGAAGATTTAGTTCAAGGTATTGTTTCATTCATATTTCATATAATATATATACTATAAAAGTCGAATCTGTATGTACATGAAAATATTTTTTTTTAAAATCTTATTGAAAAACCGTTATCGATACTAAGGCCTATTCTCATAAATAAGATTTTTCTCGCAGTGAAAAGTTCCTCATTATTTTAACCCAGATAGCTATCACCACACCAAATTTCATCAAAATCTGTGGTTTTCTCGTTACCTATGCGTTCCCAGACAGACAGACAGACAGATAGACAGAAAAATTCAAAAACTCTGTATAATAACTTTTTCAATAAAATTATCCTTCAAATATTCAATGTGTAGATTTGACTCAGACTAATAGTAAATATGAGATAAAATTTATTTAGGTTAATATAAATAAGCTTAAGTAAATATAAATAAGATAGATCTCATATTTGCTTAGGATTTAACTGAGGAATTAATATATCTACTGTGGACTCTCTGACGCATTGATCACAGAATTTGTCTATATGCTATGCTAGAGGTCACGAGTTCGAGTACCGCTCGTAACAAATAGTCACAGTAATCGTTTTTATAAAAACACCATCATATTTATAATATCTATGTATTTAAAGTTATATAGTATGTTTAGTGTATCAAATAGCTTACAATCTACTTATTGTCTTTTACTGTTCTAAAAATCATGACTGTAACTGTAACTGTGACAAAGACGTAAAAAACTATAAAATAGTGAAGTACATATATTAATAACGTAGCTTTATAAAACTAAAATATCTTATTATTATCTTTCCAGCGACAATAGTAGTGTTGGCCAACGCTCAAGTCGATACAATTCACTCGTACGGAGAACATTTACGAGCGACAGAAGGACTAAGCACTAAAGAACACCAAATCGTACAAACAGACCAAATTCACGAATCAATATTCATGTTGCTACAGATAATAAATGGATTGAAATGTTTCCAATCTCGCGGAGTCGAGGAAATACCAGAAATGCTCACTTCGTTCATAGTTTTGAAGGAAATTCATTGTAATGCGACGCCTTCGGATGACAGATTGAACTCGCTTTCGGCGCCAAAAACTAACTGTTACGGCAGATTATGTATATTACAAGGGTATGTATTGATTTTTATTTTATCTTGTGTATTTTTTATATTTAATACGGTTATAAATATTAAAATGTAGAATGGGAATTGGACAATGATGAGAGCATAGCTATTTTCAATATTGTGACATTTTTTAATAGATTAGATTAGATAGATTTATTATAAATTTAAGGTAATTTTCAATATAACTATATAGCTAACTTTCAAAAATATCGTATAGAATTATTGAAATTGGTAAATGTTATAAACATTAAAGTAATAAAAAAAAATTAAGTAAAAAAAACTACGTTTGGTGATTTCAAGTTAAAACTTTTTGCTTTGTTTTTAACTTAGTTAATTGACATTGACAGACACTTTTTTATAACTTATAAAACGGAGACCTATAAAAACTTTTTCTCGTGACCTCGTCCTTGTCACAGAGTAATCTCCAGTAAGTTTAAATTCTACAACAATATACCTTAAGCAATGATATTTTTGTTAGAATATCATTGACCTTAAGCATAAATGTATTTTATAAATCCCTTACAGAATAAACATCTCCAAAGCATAAATAAAAGAGTTAAATAAAAAATCCATTACAAAACAATAATATATTAATTTATCAATGTCATTCACTTATTTATTTTTGATATTAAAAACATAAAATAATAAAAAAATATATATAAATGTAATGTTTTTAGACGGACAAGTAAAATATATTTTGATTATATTAATTTTTCAAATGGCTTAAATTATTTTTATGCCATTTTACTTCAAAGGTTAAATAATCTTAATGAGGTTAGTCCACGTCTTATAAACAAAAGTATCTTTGCCAATTTTTCCGCGAATAAATTTTGAATTTTGGTTTCCGACAAAATTTTGGAATGCTTTATAGCAATCATGAAGACGGGAGAGTCCCAAAAGTAATTTTAAACTTGTTACAGACAATGCCTACCGACAATTTAAAAAAAAGGATAATAAAAACAAAAATATTGAATATTTATTAAATGTTAGCTTTATTTATAAATCTGTTTTTATAAATCCGTATTTATAAATGTATAAAAAGTGGTTTTATTTATAATTTATAATGTTAAATATTCGAGTAAATCTAATGAGTTTTGTCTTGCGTTTTAAATTTAAATTTAGTCAATTACAATATACAGCAAACCTTCTAAAGTTGAACTACATTTTAACAAATTACAAATTTTATATGTAAAAATAAATTATTAATAATAATTAATATTTAAAAACTTCACAGCTTGACTGAAGATATGAACTGTAGTAAGTCAACCGACGAGGACCTCGGCTCTCTCTGCAAATGCGCTTTAAAAGCCGTCGACATTTTGTTACCAGGTGAAAAATTAACACCTTTATTGAAGGAAGTTTTGAAGGAAGAAAGGGCGGTTTCCTTAAACCAGACCAAGTCAGTGTTAGAATTTATGTTATGGGGGCCTTTGGATGTGGCACAAGGAGTGCCGGTCGAAGAGAGGGAGCTGTCGCTACAAAGATGGCTGGATTTAGAAAGAGCAACGGTTTTACACGGTTTAGTTAGAACTAGAGTACAATTGAATGTTTTCGAACAATTACATCTGATGTTCTTAGTCCGCTCCACAGCAAAGGCGATGTGCGACGCGTCCGTACTGATCGAGAAAGCTAACGTGTATTAATTAATTATACTTATTTTCCCAAAATATTTAGACTTGAGATTATCCTTTAACACCTATATTGTAAATCAATAAGCCAATTGTTTTGTTTTTATAAGTCTAAATTTGCAAAAGAATAACACCGTTTAAAAATGTTCACTATATACGGAGATCTAACTTATAGGCTAAATATGTAAAATCTGCCATCCCTTTCGTTTGTCTAGCGCCTTCTCTTTCTAACGTTTAGCATTAGAACAAATGAAGGGTACAGGGGCAAAACAAGGAATGCCACAAAAAAATTCAAAAGTTTAAAAGTATGGGAACATTAAGATTTTACCACGTATTATTGATTGCAAGGTAAATTAAAAAAAAAATATTTTGTGACATTCTTGTTTTGCCCCTGTACCCTTCAAATATTACTAATGCAATATTATGTAATGTTAGAATGTGTATATTATTCAAAATTATGAAGTATAGATTTATATATAAGCTTTACTCAATTTATATAAGTGCGTATTTTCGGTTTTTTTACATAAATTCGTAAAAAAATACGTATATTTTCAAACTATAATATACTAACGTTTAGAAACCGTTACAAAATGTACGCACGAAATGTCATATCTAAATATAAATTAAGGTTTAGGCACCATTGTGATAGGTTTTAAATAAGTGGCATTCGAAAATATAAGATGTTTAATATATTCGGAAATTTATTATATATTCAGACTTTTTTAACGTCCCACTGCTGGGGGTGGGCCTCCTTTTTAATACAAGTGTGGTCAAGCCATAGACCTTCACGTTGGTCAAGTGCGTGTTGGCGGACTTCACCATGTCTTTCGAAAACTTCTAGGTTTTCTCAGACATGCAGGTTTCCTCACGATGTTTTCCTTCACCGTAAGACAAGTGGTAATCAGGATAGAAGTGATTCGCACATGAAAATATCAGAGGGAGACTCGGATTTGAACTCACTTCCCTTGGTTACCATTGCTTATATATTTATATATAATTTGAATCAAAATTCTTGCCACAAGTCGCTACACTCATACCGCGGTGCCGCATGTATCATACACTAACAACTGTACAATAACACGTGTAATTTATCTTAGACGTAAGCTTCAGTTCAAATGTTTAATTTTCTTAAGTTCCATCGAATATGAATAAAGATATTATGAATTATTTCATTGTTTCTTTCATGCCGTTTTAAAAACAACTCTAATACAAAGTATTAAGATTCATGTTTTTTTGTTATTTCAATATACAATAGATGGTCCTAATTAGATTGTAAGTCAAGCAGAACACACAACTGTTCCTTTTTAATACAATATATTTTCATCAACAAAATATTACATATAAAGTTTAATTTGATAATATTTTTTGAGGCACATTTCATATCTTCACCGTCACCGTTTAAATTTTGCGACCACACTCAATTTTTATCATAATATAGTGCTTGGTCAAACCAATCTTTCATTACGAAAAATTGTTTAATTACATTTCAAAATGTCGAAATTTTCAAGTGGACTTAGCCAATATAATATATTAGTTTGACAGGGCTTATACAAATATGTGTTTCTGTTTATACAAAAATTGATGCGACTACTTTCTGCGCCAGCGGTCGCGGGTTCGATTCCCGCTGGGGGCGTTCATTTGTTGTGCACGAATGTTCGTACTCCAGTCATGTGTCCAGTCAATATATTTTATATGTATGAATTTAAAATATAGTATAGTATATTTAAGTGGCGAAGGGTGAAATTTTAGCAGAGGTAAGCTGTCCAAAAAAATGACAAAAACTAAATAAATACATGCGATGCAAAAGTACCTAGTACAGGTACTAGTACCTCGTAAGTATCCGTTATGTTGTAGTGAAGATTTTTTTTCGTAATAATTAAAAAGTAAAAAAGTGTTCATAAAGTCTTATGTCATTGTTTATTTTTTTAATTTATGTAAAGTTATAGCAAAATAGTCAATATATTTAATATTTACTAAAATAATATAAAAATATTAATGACGCCATCTATGAGATCATTACGCATCATTTAAAAAGTGAAAGTACGGCGATTTTGATTTAAGGCCGCATTATTTTATTTTGTATTCATTATAAATATAATTAATTTCAACCTAAACATAATTTAGTGAGATTTAAATATTCGTTTTTCCCTTCTGTTAATTTTACATTAATACATTAAAATCATTATTTTAATAAATATCGCCATCTAGCATTGAGTTATTATTACTACGTATACTCAATGCCATCTAGTGACAAGTGTTTGAAAAACTTCGTAGTTCGTTTGCTATCTTATTGAAGAGATTGATTTATTTTTTATTTATCAAAGTTAAATTAAAATTTTGAAATATGAAGATGATTTTACTGGTTTTAAAATTTAATTACAATATCCTACAGCATTACTTGATATTTCCTTCCAGTCCGAATAAACTGTTTAAGCTAATACGCGTAAAATAATTTTGTCAAGGAAACGCATATAAAATAACTTAAAAACATTTTCACTGCAACATAAATGAAAACAAACACAATATTATTCTAATTTAGCACTTACACACAATTTCAATAGAAAGTTTTATTACAAATTACTTGACTTATGCAAGTTTCGAAAACAAAGTTGCATACAATCCAACTTCAATAAAATACGCAAATTTAATAATGGCTTATAGAACTCACCGTAATTAAAACATATATGAACCATACACTATACAGACTCAACACAAAATATCAATATTAGTTATTACGCTAGAATCGAGTAAAAACTCAATAAAACGAAAGAAAAACACAAATAATGCACTAAGCACTTGTAAACAGAATCGCCATCGGCCATATTAATTTGTTTAAATACTTGTCGCTTGTCATTGGTCAATCATAGTGACGTTTTGTACTTTCCACCAATCACATGCAAAATAAGCTGCTCGGGAGCGTCTTAACCGCGACCAAAAATCTGAGTAATTATGAATGAAATCACTTGAAAATGTTCCAATACAAAAGTATGAATGAAACACGATTCGTATGGAAAAGGTAAGCCGAATTACTACGTCTTACCGCGGCATTTCTATGAAGGCGCATTTTAGCAAAGTATACATTTTTGTTGAATTTGACTTATTGTAGGCGTTATGTTATTTTTAAAAAAGGATTATTACTATAAATTATTATTTTAATTAGTAATCATGTAAATTTAAAAAATAAATATTATGTAGAATAATTAAAACTTTATTGGATTTTTAAAAGGTAAGACGGTGGGAATCGTCTTGTATGGACCCTTCGCCACTAGTATATTAACTATTCAGTATGTGACACAAGCACGTAACGTAGCTTACCGCGGAACTAGATGGCGCTATTGTAATAATGTCCCAACATATTTATTTATTTACATACACCATTAAGTACATGGAATTCAAAGCGTCTGGAGCGATTTTAATGAAATTTTCAGATTTTGGATTAGGTACCCTGCGGGTGATCCTGTGAAGTTTGGTGGCGATCGGAGCTAAACGCAGGCAAAGCCGCGGGTCCTGTTACTATTAATTTATAAAAAAAAACATTAAATAACTCACTAATGTAAATAATATGTTTGTTAAAATAAAACCACTTTTTGTAACTATATTTTTATTGTCTGATTTAAAGCATTTAACAATACAAATAACTATGCAATTGACTTTAGATTACTGAGCATGATTTTTGGCTGTTAACGTAAAAATGGCCTAACCTTATGAGGTCATAATGTAACAAACAACCCTTACTAATGATTGAAACAAAAAAATACCTAGTAAATTAAATTATTTTTAAAACTACAGATTACTCTTAAAAACTATAAAATAAATAAAAAAATACGAACATGAGCCATTTACAATCAATAAATACGGACATTTATCAGATAAAGTAGAATAAAATAATACAAAATTTAACTCTTAAATATTATAAAAGTTATATGGATGATAATACTTTTTAATATTTGATAAGTTAAGGTTAGGCCGTTTTTGCTGTGCCCGGGTTTATGATTAAAGCAACAAATTAAAAGCGAAGCCATAGAATATTAATAGACATAGAATAAAGTACAAGCAATATTTAACAAATAAACTTATAGAAAATAAATGTAAATTGTATATTTAAAATATTATATATTGCAAAAACAAATATATAAATTAATATCAATCGCCATTTTATTAACATATATATTTTTTTTTTATTTCGACACTGATCATAATTAGAACCAAAAAAACATATCTTATTTCCTTCAAAATCCTTAAAGTGTAAGGAATTCGAGCAAAAAAATTTCACAAACATTCTTAAAAACCCATATTGGATTTTTTCTGCAACATGATTTTTATTAATCTTAAAATTAAATCACATTTTAAAAAGCAATAAAAATTACCAGACGCAGTGTTACAGAACTAAAATTAAAAAAAATGAGTGTGAATTTACTCGAGGTTGAAGTAAAACTTCTTGGTGCCGCAGTTTTACAAGTTTTCAGATAGCGAGAGTGAATCGTTAGTACATAATAATTTTTAATAATAATTATTATGATTTTTTATTTTGCGGGAATTGCTAGCGATTCCCGCGACACTGCAGTTGGTAGTAGAAGATATTAAGAAGATAATAAATTAATATTTTTTTAATTATTATGAATAACTTGACTCTCACGTTCGGGACACTCATTTTTTTCCAATATTTAATACATAGTACAATAAACAGGTTTTACTTCAAAAGTATCAATAGTTGGTAATATTAAGAATATGGCTTCGAATAGTGTTATGAATGATTCAATCCGTAGTAACAACAATATGAAAAAATAAAACTATTTATGTATAGAAATAATAAAAAGAAATGTTTCACTTAGAAATAATGAAATTACAAACTGTTATGGAATGTAATATTCGATAATCATTTTAATGTTATGGCATATTTAGGGCGATAGAAATATATATGTAATGAAACGCAAAAAACACAAATATAAAGAAAAAAAATCACACAAAAACGCTTAAATCGCAAAAAAAGATTCGAAAATAATACTTAACACAAAAAAATTCATTTTTCTAAAACAGTATTTTTGGCCTTCATTATCTCATATACATACATCAATCTCATACTACTATAGAGTATTCAGAGTGTCATAGACTAAAGACGAAAACAAGCAACAAGAGTACATAAATATAAATAGAATACTAATTACAATGAGAAAAAAATAAATTCTAAATAAATTGACTTTTATAATTTACAATATAAAAGTCAATAACCCTCCTACTGGTACAGTTGGGTAAATGGTCAATTCTTACTTTATTTTTTTTTGTAATGGGGTTGCGAGGAAAGTATTATCAAATATAATGTTAGGCATTATTTTTTGTTTAAATATCAGTAGATATTGCATTTTGAGTAGAATAAGATGTTTAGACAACACACATTAATCTTACTTAAAAAACTAAAAAGTGATACAATATGGTTAAATAAAATCAACAATATAAATAATATTGCCAAAATACACAACATAATATGGTAATACTGAATTAATAAATTCGAAAAAAGTTTCAATGTTTGAATAAGAAAACAAAAAAATACATATATTTTTAGCGATAACAATTATTAATAATAGCTCACTAATGAACAGCTTGCTATTATATTATGTATATTGTCTTCATAAGGCATAGTGTAATAGTGTATATTCGCAACTATTGTATACAAACAACAAAAAAAAACAATTAAAAGTTTTTTCTTTAAATTTCACAATGAAAAAACAATTAATTAAAAAAATAAGTTTAGCAATATCAATATGGCAGTGAAATTTAAAACTACATAATGGAAATGGTTTTGAACGGAATATCGTATTGTATGTTAGAATTATTATAACAAGAAACAAAGAGAAAAAAAATATTTTAACACAAAACTAAATTAGTCACTAAAATTCCGAACTTTAATACTGCACCTACATTTTATGTAAAAAAAAAAGACAAAAAATCAGAAAAATCTGTGTATATAGAAGCGAAGCCAACAAATATAATGTTAATTTAATTTGAATTTTCGTCTTTTCGGATTTTTGGAGGTTTTTATTGATACAATCATATAATGTCTTTTCAAGACATGTAAAACCCTAGTCTCTCCCGTGACTATGTTTGCTGTTAAGCATTCAAAACCAAAAAACAAAATAAATCTGCCAAAAAATCCGAAAAAATAGTTTTTTTTAAAAATACGTTTTATATATAAATAGAATACCAATTCAGAGGAGTTAGACAAGTGGCATAAACGCTATAGAATAGAATAATCAATATATGGGATTGACATAAGCTTACGACTAGTGATTAGATTCAATATGGAGGGTAGAGATAAGGAGAACCATCTCATATGGGGGGAAAGTTGAAAACGTGTCCAGCTGTATACTGAAAATAAAGTTTCCATTACCTACCACAATAGCGCTGGCGTGCGAATAGTTTCAATATGAACATAGCTGTTATAAATGGAGTGAAGTTTGCCGAGTTCAAATATTTAAAAACTTTAATGACTCAAGTAGTTAGTAAAATGCTAGTATACAAAACCTCAACTATTTACGTAATCTAAAAAATGTTTTAGTAAATATAAACAAAATACTGCAGAGAAAGCGTAATTTTTTTCTAATTACGTTTGGCGCTTTCTTCAAAATTTATTGACTGCTACTGCAGCGCCACTCTTACTGGTCGCGTTTTTACGGACACTTTTTCATACACGAGATGGTCCTCCTTAGGCGTTAGCGTTTATCGAAATAGAATCGGTACGGAGCGTTTGCCATTTGTCTAGAGGGGCAGGCTTCATTTCTATACGCTCAATCTATCTCATTTTGTTAATTAAAGACATAAATAGAAATGAATATCAAAGTATTAAGAAATTGTAAACATTATAGCATAAGAAAGTTAATTATATTACTTTTTTTTTTAGATTAATTTAGAGATGAAAAATACATAAATCATCAAAAATCTAAAGTAGCAATAATAAATAAAATTAATAATTATATTTATAATAAGTACTATGATTCTATTTAAATTCATTACAACTCTTCGGGTCTTTCTACAGACTATACTAAATCGATTATTTTAATCGATTACTAAAATAATCATTATTTAATCACAATAATTAGTGGATTGCATAAAAGCAATTATATTTAGTAAATGATAACTAACATATTATTTGAAGTCGTAGGTCCGAATAATCGATACGGTTTAATCGGTACTTGACTCGACTAATAAACCGATTATTTTAATTGGATTTATTTAACACATTTACAAATTCATTATTTTACGAAACTCATAGTAACATACTTGTATGCTTAGTTAATCGATTAATCGTAGGTCCGAATAATCGATGCGGTTTAAACTTATTCATACATTTACAAACCCTTATTGAAGTAAACATATTCCGGGGGTTTCCCGTCGGTGTTCTTCAATATCTCCTCGTATCTGTCCTTTTCGAAACGTTTGATTGTCTCGATGGAAAGTTTACTGCAAATGAATTAAATATGTTAGAAAGTCTAACTTCATAAATAACAATACAATAAAAAATCGGTGTGAGTGTGTTCGTTTTAATTTTTGGCCCTGCCGATTTTAATTTTTTTCTTTATTTGAAGTTTTTTTAACAGACAAACATAAAAACTTTTTAATTATATTACCTTCAAAATCACTTCAAAAATTATTATTTCATTCAATGCGGTAGTTTTTCTAATGGTACCCATAAAAAACTTATAAATTAATATGAAAATAGTAATATTGTGTAATATACACAAAAAAAATTGCCACATCCAAATAATTTTAAACTACCTTCTCCATGTGAAGTCGGTAAACAAAATCAAAAAATAAATGATAAATAGATGTAAGTCATTAAAATTTTACCATTTCTGTGGGAATATCGCGCAAGCCATTGGCACCATGAATGTGAGGCTGGAAAAAAATTACGTAATTTAAAAAAAATAAACATATTATCCCAAGGGACTCGTACATTTTTCGTAATTAAAAGTAATCATGTGCTATAACAGACTATAATCTATGTACTAAATTACTTTCAGATCATTTTAAGACTCACTTTCTGACGTGATTGAATTGAATTGAAAAAAATGAAATTGAACTGACGTGACAGATACATCAAAACTTTCGCTTCATTTATAATCTATATAAACAAATAAAATTGAAGTGTCTGCTTTTAATTTCTAATTAACAGCTTTTCACTAAATGCATATGAAAGTATATACGATACAAGCGGAACACGCGGCTTCGCTCGCGTTAAATCTAGGGAAAAACCCGAGCGAAGCAAAACACTTCATAAAAACCAGCGTTATTTAATACAAACATATTAACATTTAACAAAAACTAGTTTAAACAATTTATAATTAAGCACTTTGTTAACACATTCGTACAATTCAATTTTAAAATCTACTTCCTCTCGACTATCGACTCGTTTTTCCCGCCTTTGTTTTGATTGACCATAGACTTCTTTTAGTCTATGGTCAAAGCAAAGTCCGTACATATTTAGAAAATAATTATATACTTTTTTAATTTTATATAATTAACAATATCTAAAGTCGGTAACACTAGTCTATAATGAGAAAGATGAATACAGTCTCTTCCGTGACCATGATTGCTGTAAAGCATTCGAAACGTCGGGAACTAAAAATCAAAATAAATCCGCGACAAAATCCGAAAAGGTAGTTTCATTTATAATGAATACTTGCACATTTTATTATTATAGTATTAGAGTGTATAGTGTATCGCTAAAATAAAAAGGACGCGATTACCCACCTTTTGATATTTTGTAAAAGCGTAACTTTTAACACAACCCTGTTGAATCGAGTGGTGGCTGTTTCATACTAATTTCACCGTAAATAGCATTCCTAAAGAGGGTTAACGTCAGGCAGGCGGCCGGTTGTAAAATTTGTTGCCAAACCAATTACAACATGTTTAAGAGTGTCAAAGAATGACAGAAGATAGTGGGATAAAGACAGGAAGAAGAAGTATAAGGGAACACTCACAACATGCCCACGATGCCGGTCTGTATGCCGATGTGGGCCCACTTGATCTTCTGCATCCACGCCTTCGGTTCCAACCGCTCCATTATGAAAGGCAGCAGCAACATCCCCGGAGAGCACATTATTATTCTATAAAATTGTATTAGCTTTAAAAAAGTAAAAAAAAAAACAAACAAAAAGTCTAGAGAAATATAGTTTTTACAATTTTAAGTTTTTCGATCTAAATCTCATTAAATCTCACATGGGGGAGTAGACTCGACAAATTCACGTAATTTTTTTCCCGAAAAAAAAAAACAGTGTACAACTGCGAGAAAACTGGGTAAATTCATACCTACCTTGACGTAACAACTTGGGATATCCCCTTCACTGGAGCTAGCTGGGACTTTCCTATTATTTTACCGTTTTCGTCCGTCACATCTAAACCTATATGGAAAAATTAAAATTTATTTAGACATTGTATAATAAAGTAACGATTTTTAACTTAATATGAAATATGCACTTGCATATTTTATATAAAAATAAATACAGGGTGTTATTTATTTTTTTTTTTTACTTAAAATGCTAGTGAAATTTATTATAACTATTTTTACACACCTTTCAAAATAGATGGTATTTGAGTGTAACTATGAATCAATATTTTAAAATGCAAAACTATTTACATTGCACATAAAGTAATATTATCGTGATCAAGTCTAGCATATTCGACTGTAAATCAGGTAGTCTTGGGTTCAATCCCGAGTCATGTTTTAATTAAGAACTTCTGAGTAATTAAAAAAAACAGCTTGGAATTGGAACCTTCCAAGTTGTATTTGCTAGTGTCGAGTTATCGTTTAGTTTATCAAAATATTGAAATGAGTAGACTATTTGGGGTCCGGCCTATGCTTAATCCTGCCCTGGATAGAAACGTAATATCCGACAAAAAATAAAATCATCGAATTTTTAATCTGTTTGTGTTGGTGTTTTTACATATTGATATTACCTAAAAGTATTTCGTTCTGCCTCATCAAAGGAATGTTGACCCAATTAGCTGCCGCTACCGCTGCGAATGGCACAAATCTCTGAAATATTTTATTTTTTTCTGAATATTAATAAAAAATATATTATAAACAGAATAACTTTTTATTACAAGCATTTTAAGTAAATACAAGTGATTATATCACTAGAAGAGGGACGAAGAAGAGAATAAAACTTTAAAAATTTACTAATATCGTATAGAATATAATCTAAATAGTTTGCAACCACGGTCTTGGTTGTGGTCGCAACTATGGTCGCTTATTATACAATCGGTCAAAAGTGTCACAGTCAATTGCAATATCATAATATTCACATCTTTTACTCAATATCTATTATATCGTAATAATAACAATTGCTTCAATTGAGATTCGCATCAATCAAGTAGATAAATATTGACATCCGTCTGACTGATGAAAGATTTATATTATGTATAAACTTACGAATATTTTAGTGGCATTGAAAGTAAAAAAAACTGTTTAGATATGTGATATGTTTAAATTTTAAAGTAGGTACGATCTATAAATCAAACCATGCATCCTTACTATACGTTAAAAATGTTATATGTATGAAAACAACTATTTTTAGAATTAAACAATAATTATTATGCAACTTATAAATGAAACTATCTTTACGGATTTTGTCGCGGATTTATTTTGATTTTCGGTTCCCGACGTTTCGAATGCTTTACAGCAATCATGGTCACGGGAGAGACGTCTCTCCCGTGCTGTGCTGTAAAGCATAGTTTCATTCATAATGTCGAATATTCGCGTAAACCTAAGAAAGTATTATATTATGCAAATTAATAAATTTCCGCAAAATAGCTCCAATTCTAACGACTATGGCATACGGACAGGTGACGAATAATAAATGTTCCATTTTAGCCTTTTGCCTACAGCAGTATAAAATAGAAAGAAAAAAACAACACTCACAGCTAAAATAGGATTTTTGGCGCGTTTTTGTATTCCAAATTTGAATGTGAAGGCCGTTGCCATGGCGGCCGAAGTCGCCGAAACATACGCAACACCCATTTGCGTCGTCGTTAATGGAGAATTTGCGTTCCTATTTGTATAATTAACTAATGCATTGAACGATTGATTAACCCATTGCCAAAAGACGACAGCTGTTGTTGTTCTAAAATAAAAGATTTTGAAATTAGTCTTCAAATAGTATAAGAGCAAAAACTAAGAAATAAGAAAAGAATAAGTATTAAAGTAATAATATTTTATTATTTAAAATCACTTTTATCACAAAATCGACTTTGATAAAAATTTAAGATGCCTATTCACTCTATACTCTCAAACAGGAATATTAGTAAAAACTATATTTTTAAAACTGAATACGAATTTCAATAGAATACTCATAACTGTGACAGTTTAATATATTTTATGTTAATAAATAAAAAAATACAACTGACTTGAAAACCTCTATAATATAATTTATTATAATAAAAACAAAAGAAGGTCTCAAGGTGAAGAGAACTAATATTTCAAAATGATAAAGTATATTTTTTTAAAAACAAAAAAAATTAATATTGTTTAATACCTATGTATTATTTTTATTATTAATTATTATTGTAAATGTTCTTTACAAAATTTGTAAATAACGACGAATATATAATTTCCCTGGTTTTCTTACACGCTTTTATAATCGTGTGTAGGCTCTATGTTTTTAAATTTTATGTATTTATCAATATTCAATCAGAATACGAACTATGTAACGGAATCTTTGAACGGGATTTTACCCACTTCAAAACGTCAGATTAACTTGAAAAATTGCACACTTATCAAAACCGATGACAATACAATAATTTATTACAAATGTAATATATTTTTTTACATATTATGATAAATTTCGAACTTAGTAGAATTTGAACATTGACATTTTTTGGGAAATCTAATCGAAATAGTCATTTAACGATACAGAAGCCGAATGTATAGTTTTTAGAATGTTTGTCTGTCTGTCTGTCTGTCTGTCTGTGACGCATGTCGAAAAAACCTCTGGACAAATTTCGATCAAATTTGGTATGATCCTAGTTGCTTATATATAGGAAACTTTTTACTTTAGAAAAATATATAATTTCTTAGAAATCGATACCAACAATCAAAACGAAGGTATTCAATGAACGTATTCAATTTGGTTTCCTCTTTAGAACGCGTGAGGAGCCGCGGGAATTGTATATAATATATTTATATTCATTTATATTATATATGTAGTAGGTATTAACTATAATAAAAAGACAATTACTTGTAAGCATTTTTTTAAAACTACGGCTAAAGACATTCATTATACATACAGGTTAGTGCATAGAGCTTATTTGTTTTATTTTTATACAAAATGTAAATTAGTACTGTGCTGTCTATGATTTGCTTAAACTCGATATAATACTTGGAGGACGTTTTTTCCTACGTCATAATACACTACAATTATGCAAATTACCAAACGTTCAAATTATCTACGCTTACCAAATGATCTTTTTAAAATATAACAAAGTTGCAAAGAACCGTGTACCTAGAACCCATGTATCTAATAAGTTTTAATAAAGAGTATTAAATACTCTTTACTTTTATTTAATAAACAAAAGTAAAGATAGAGAAGTAGAGAGAATAGATAGCTTTTTTAAAACACACCTTTAGGCACGGGCTTCCTATAAATACACGAGAGAAATAGGTACAGTCCTCCAAGCCGGCCAATTCACATCTTTTTGGAGAACTTATTAGGTTCTCCCTTGCGAGCGCGTTAATGCAATTTAGTTTAACTAACGAAATAACTTACTCGTAAATGAAAAACAAACACACGCCAATTTTGATGTCGTTTAGGTGATTTTTATATGACGTTATTAAATCTTAGACTGGCTGACCTTTCTCATTTAAATGCATGGAAGAAGTTGTATCTTACTGAACCGGTATTTTCGGAGGTTGGACCGGTATTTTTATCAGAAGACATTAAAACTAGTGCTAAGATAATCAATGAATATGACCTTATACCACTTAGTGTTCTATACGTAGCAGGCATATCATATGATTGTTATTATACACATTGTTTCAGTCTGTTTGTAAATTCTCGCTAGGGAAAATTGTAAACGAAAAACAGTAAAAACAGTGAATAGTAATAGGTTTCTGTATATTGTACTTTCTCTTTTCACCTACCATAAATAGAGTCAAATAGTAAGTTAAGTTATAAACTTTTTTGTTCGGTACTTGTCATTAGCCCTTTTTAACGTCCCACTGCTGGGCACGGGCCTCCCTCAATACGAGGGGGATCAGGCCATAGTCCACCGCGCTGGCCTAATATGTGTCAGCGGACTTCACATGTCTACGAAAACTTGCTAGGTTTTTTCAGACATGCAGGTTTCCTCACGATGTTTTCCTTCACCGTAAAACAAGTAATCATGATAGAAATGATTCGCACATGAAAATATCAGAGGTGCGAGACCCGGATTTGAACCCGCATCAGTCGGTTATGCAAGCGAGCGCGTTACCGCTGGGCTACCACTGCTGACTGCTTTTAAGGTACCTACTTACTAAATACTTTATACGCAGTACTAATACGCAGCCTTGGGCTACACTTTTTGGGAGGCTGCAACTAATTGTCATTTAAATTTTGCCAATTATAACTTCCTAAAAATAGCGACATACAGCTTTAAATGATATCATTATTTATATAGGAGTAAAAAAAATTATAATGATAACGAAATTTAAAATTTAACAATGAAATTCAAGCTTCTCAATAATATTAAAAAGTTTGTATAGCAGGGAGGCATAATAAACAAATTCTACTGTAATTAGAACACTTTAAAATTAACGTTGTTAGAACACTACATAATTTAGAAGTAAGAAATAACCCATAAAAAAAGCAAAGTCCTTCACAGATGAACAAAAACACTTATCTATGAAGATAATTAAAATTGTAGTATCCGTTTGTTTAACAACAGCTTTTTACTAAATGCATATAAAATTATATACAGTACTTATAAGGAAAACACAACTTTTAATTTTTTTTCTCTATATCTGCATCATTGTTATGAATTATCTCCGCTAACGTCTGTACTGACTGTAACACAACTTCCACTGGCAAGTAATTGATGTTAAAAGAAGTAACTTAGTTATCCTTCATTTTAGAAAAATAATTATGATTACTCTCATATTTAGAGTACGCACGCACCAAACCAAAGTGAGGATAAATCACTTAATTATAATATTTGTAACAATATAAATCTTAAATTGTATAAAGTAGAATTTTAAAACTATGAATATTTTTAAGGTTCAAAAAACTTCTCTAAACAATTACAAAAAGTTTACTGCAGCAAAACATATCTAGGGACGAACTCGAACAAAGCGATGGTGAATCTCTAATATAACATAAATTAAAAATGTTTAAAATAAATTCAAACAAGCTTACCTGTACCACTGTAGCATAGCACCAGTTATTATACACCCCCCTGGCATTTGAAAAGACATTCTTCCGAACACATTTTGTAATTCTCCACTATCGGGATGAAACGCTGATTCATATAATTGTTTAGCTCTTACTACTTCGGTCATAGAAATACCTGCTGGTTCTTGACCCAGTCTGAAAATGTGAAAAAAAAAAGTTTTTGCTAAATGTCAGAAGAATGATTTATAAAATCCATAATAAATTAAAATTAGAGCTATCATTTCTTTTTCTTAAATATTTGTTTACATACTAACTTATATTTATTATACAATTCCTTGGCTTCATATAGCTCTTTTTCAGATGCCAGAGACAGTAAAGGATTTGAAATAAAGGCGAAATGCTTGAATCTGCCTACAAAAGTGCTTTGATCCCATAGTGGCTGAGTTATGTCAATTCTAGTTTCAGAAGTCATGATCTGCAAATAAATTTTTTATAAAAAAAATTATGATCTCTAACAAAAAAAATATTATTTAAATACTTACTTTATAAGTAAAAAAAATAAGCATTATAAAATATATTTTTCATATATTCCTCTACTTTTCATATTAAATAGTATGAATGAAAGTAACCATCCGAAGGCAGCTAAGTAACTGTGAATAATAACTGTTGTAGAAACAAATATTGATGTAAATATTAAGCTGAGACTATCCATGCACGAGCAGGTCTTACGAGACCACGAACACGAGTCAAAAATCTTGATAATTTGGCATAGAAAATCTAGTGTATATATAACTATACATAAGTATATATCTGATATTTTGTATTTTCTTTGTGTGAATTGAAGCTTATATTTGAATGCTAATTGTGATCCAGTTTTCATCTATTTATTTTAGGACTCCTAACCCAATTTACCCCTTTTTTAACAAACTATGCAAAAAGCTGATAATTTTATGTAATAAAAACTATTTATCTTGAAAGGTGTTCATACTGAAAACATGTTTTTTTATGAATAGTGTTAACCTTAACCCTTAATACCACAGGTGGGGGAGTAGGGTCCCCCAACAACCACATTTGTGTGAATATTTTTATTATTTTGGCTATTACGCAGTTGCAAGTCCGGGTATTCCTAGTGCCACGGGAGAGCTCAAGGCCAGCAGACGTGCGTCGGGCTACCACAAACCGGTTAGCAGGTACGTGCTTTTGGGGGACCTAGCTCCCCCACGTGTGTAGTTACGTAACTAATATTTTTTTACTAATTTCTTATTTATTTGTGTTTTTGTAGATTTTTGGCGTACGACATACAAAAAAATGAATCCCCAACAGATTGAACAACTCGTAAATAATCCAGATTTGGATGAAAGTGAAAATGAGGAGATTTTATTGGAGTCAATATCCTATAATGTGATAATTATTTAATATGTAAACAAAAGGTATACGTTACCCCTGTGATTTTGCATGATTTATGAGTATTTGAGAATTTTATGATTGTTTTGTATTTTAGATTATAAGACTGTTGAGAAAAAAAGATTAAGTTTGTTTTTAGTTGCTAAGTTAATTAAGTATTTCACCTTTGAACTAGGCACTGAAAATTTGACAGTGAACTATGGCATTTTTTTTTGTTAGACGCTAGGAATGTGGTTTTTATTTTTCTAATCTTAATAAAACTTTTTTACTATATTTATAATAAGTCTTTTATTTATTTTTTGAAAAGAAATCCAAATTTTATTTTGCAATGAAGCTGTTAATAGTTGTTATATGAATGGGGGAGCTAGCTCCCCCACGTATGTAATTGTGTCGCTAGAAATAGCGTGTGGTGTTAAGGGTTAACATAACTGCCATGCAATTAAGATTAGAAGATAATATGATTACTACTATTTACTATCTGCTTACATCTATACTGATATAAAAAATAAACAGAGTTTATTTTTTTCAACTCATTATCCTCTAGAAATAGTAATCTGAAAAAAATATATTTACGGTAGATAGCACACTTATGTGTTTATTATGGCAATATTCTATATTATATCATCAATATATGTAATATATGTTATATGTATAATATAGACAGAGATATATTTTTTATACAATTAACACTAGAAAATCGACGACACTTTGGCTCAGTTGGTGGTAGTTGGTAGTACCCTACTTTCTGCGCCAGCAGTCACGGGTTCAAGTCCCACTGGGGGCATTTATTTGTTGAGCATGAATATTTGTAGTCCAGTCATGGGTGCTAATATTTATAATATGTATGTATTTAAAATTTATATTTGTAGTAATCAACTATCTGGTATCCGTAACACAAGCACGTAACGTAGCTTACCACGGAACTTATAATTTATTTTATAAAAATTAACTTATTATTTTTTAAATACCCATTTTTGTTATGTATTGAAAATGCATTAATCCTTACACATAATATTTACGAAGTGACTATTTGTACGGGTACTGGATGAATAAATTATATTTATTCGTACATTTATCAGACGATTGATATAATTGATGATTTGTTTTTAAGTCGGTGGGACCTTAAATAATAAATTTTTAGCTCAGTAGGTTAAGGTTTTTTTATATATATTACATATATCCTGCTCATTTTCAGCTTGGTAGGTTAAGGTTATTTTATTTTTTATATTTTACATATATCCTGCTCCTAAAACTCACTTAATTTATATTAGAAAAAAAGAGATAGATATTCGTACAAACTGACAATAGTTGTACAGATAATTATTATATATTTTAAATTAATCCCATTAGCGGACTACGTAACATATAGCAACTTACAGATATAAGTATTAGTTACTACGATAGCAACAGTCTAAAAAAAACATAACTAGGTAACAAATAAAATAGTGATAGATTTTTATTCAAACCGATAATAACCGTATTATTAATTATAAATTGTTCGTACAGTACCCGTATTAATAGACTCAGCCTGATATTTATTTTTAAAATAAAATAAAAATTGTGCGTTTAAAAAATAGTCATCTTGTATGCCTTACAAATTTTAAAATAATCAGTATTTTACAATCACTTCTTATATATTATAACAAAAGCTTACCTTTATTCTAAAAGACCTTGAATCTTCTAGCGAAATAATATTTAGATGGACAGATATGGGTCAGGCCGTAGTTTTTGCCACATTTTGTATACCCTAACTCTCCGCTACTTTTTTTTAAAACTAATATACTAATTATTCATTTCTCTATTATGGCATTGTATTCCATAAGGAGTAATGATCCACGGCCACTAAAGATAATTGAATAAGCTTATGAACTTGAAAAGTTACACGATATTTTTCTACAAAAAATGACGTTTTTTTTTGTAAAAAACGCGAATCCGCTTCGGGACGATGTACTTTGCGCATCGGTAAAATTAAAAAAAAAACATTGTTTTTGATAATCTGCTTGATTTAATGTTATGAAATAATAGTTAGCTAGCCATCTTTTTAATATCGTTACGTGTTTCCTTAGAAAATACATTAAATTTCATACATTTTCAAAAAAACTACACAAATACATTTTTTGCCCTATTATTTTTGCGCAACCTATCTATCTGCCCATTTTGCGGTTAAAACATTACCAAGATCTGTATCTGAGTAGTGATTGTACCAAAGTAACTATCTCTATGGTCAATATAAGGTTAGCAGCCATATTTCTTCTGTTGGATGTCAACTTTCGTTTCAGAGTGGAATGTGTCACGTTTCTCGCGGAGTGTATTTTTTGTGATTTCTAGCTAAGTTTTCAATTAATACCTGTTATTGTTATTGTGCACCATAAAGTAAGCTGTGCGTTATATTTCAAGCCTAAATTAACCTGAAAAAAGATCTTATTTATCGAGTTATTATCAATTTTATTTGACATTATGCCACTTTGCGATACTAGTGGCGTAAAATTTGCGCCACATTTTTTTGCGCTATGGTATAAAGGGGCATACACGTGGTTTGCAAAGCACTATCTATGCTGTGATTGATTAAAAATTGCAAGACTTACAAATCGTGTTTTTATTTGTACCTACCTACCTGTCTATAACAAAAAATCTTAGGTTAAACAAAACTGTCCTACACTTCATAAAATGCTCGAAAATAATATTTATGTACTCAGTCAAAATAAAAACATCATTTAGGCACAACTTTACTATTTTGTGTTACCATTTGCGTCACTCTACGCCACTGACTTTCGAAAAATTGTGCGTCACCTTTGCGCTATTTGTGGCAAAATCTACGGCCTGACCCATATATTATTTGTACGTAATGGATTATATAAGTTTAGATGTTATTATAATATAATAATATATTTCATACATACTTACAGTTAAAATAAAATCAGAAGATCAGGTAAAACTTATAAGGACCCAAAGGAAAGCTCTCAAAATGATTCGCAAAATAAAAAAATCTGCATTCCGCATACACTACACCGGTATTTGACAGATTTGATTAACATGAACGTCATGAAGTATGAACTGGAACTACCTACCTAACTAGTTCCTACTAGGGATGGCGATCTGAGATCGATTAATCGAAGAATCGATTTTTTGTATAAAAAATCAATCTTTTTAAATCGATATGTTGTACAGAATCGATCCAGTAAATCGATACTTTACCCTAGAGAATCGACATTCGATATTTTATGCTTTAAGCCTTTAATAAAAAGTAAAAACTATAAGACACGCTCGCTTGGACAACGAGTGATGCGGGTTCGAATCCGGGTCTCGCAACACATATTTTCATGTATAAATCTTTAATATCATGATTACCACTTGTCTTTCGGTGAAGGAAAATATCGTGAGGAAACTTGCATGTCCGACTTCCGAGAGAACCTAGCGAGTTTTCGCAGACAAACCTATGTATTGTATAGTCCGCCAACCCACACAAGGTCAGCGTGGACTACGGATAGATCACCCTTGTAGTGAAAGGAGGCCACAGCTGGGCAGTGGGATGTTAAAAAGGGCTGAATACAAACCATACTCAATAAATGCACTCTCCAACACAAATAATTTTCCAATTCGATCAAAAAGACTTTGAATTATGTAAATGATTTCATTTCTTTTTTATTTTAATTATTTTAAGTATTTCGGCCTAATTTTAAATTGAAACACACTTTGTTAAATCTATTTGTATACTATAATCTATATTCTATATTGACTTTTGTAATTTGTCTATGAAATACTAAAGAATATGGCGGCTGTCGTTGCAACAGCCGATATGACGATTCAAAAGAATTCTCAGATTTTAGTAAATGTGGAAGAAGCCTTAGAAGATTTAATTGTTGTTACTTATAATATTGAAGATAAAAAATTTCAAGGTGTTCTCTTGGACTCTAACAAAGGGTTCGTGTTGGTTTGTTGCATTAGGAATTATTATCGATTAAATAAATGTATTTTCTCATAATACTTATTTCTTTACAGTAATTTACCTTTTGGTGTATATAGTCTTCACCCATCATTCTCTAATCAAAATGAAAAAGATAGCAAAAATGATAAATTACATTCCGTTAGTCAAAGATTTACCTATCAAGATGCTGAGTATGATCACGAAGACTTACAAGGATCAAAGAAACAAAGTGGCAAAACCAAACCCCAGGCTCGGAGAAAGATGACAGTGCGATTAAGACCTAGAAAAGTAGTATGTTCAAATTGCCAAGGTATTTGCAATGAAAATAGTGAAAATGTAGACGTGTCCAAGAAGCGCAAATTAGACTCTGATGACGATACGCCCAAAGACGGTTCTGAGTCATCGAAGTTGGAAAATAAATATTTGATGGGAAGTATGTTAATACCTAAGTTGTCTAGGCTTAAACCAAGTGAAATAACCAATGCTATGAAGTCAAAAAGTTTTACAAAACCAAATGAAAAAGCGAGAAGTATAAAAAATACGAAGCCATGTGATGATAGTGAAAAGACTACAAGAGAGTTGGCCTTTGTTAGTGTTTCTGATAATAGTGATTTAGGTGACAGAGAAGACTGTAAAGATAATGATAATTCTTTTAGTAACTTGTTTTCCAATGCGAGAACACTTAAAATTTGTTTTGGTGAAGGTGAGGGTACTGTTGTTAAAATACCACCATTAAGTGGTGATTTTAATGAAGATTCTGGTGTTTCCTGTGATATGTCAAAACCTACAAAAGCTGTAAAAAGAGCATTGAAAAAGGCAAAAAAGCAGGCTAAAAAGAACACTACAGAAGAAGGTTTTGATTTATGTATAAATCAATCACCAAAACATATTGGAGCACTGTCACCTCGAAACAATGTATCAAACAGTGCATCAATAATTGATCCTTTAGAAAAGAAACACAAACATAAAGTGAAACATAAAAAGAAATGTAGGATTCAGAAGAAGAGGGATGAAAATACAAGTAAATGTGATTCAATAGATTATTTCAGTAATATTAAGGATTCCTTGGATCATAAAATAGCATTGAGTATACGTAGATTAAGCAGCAATTCTTATGAACATAGGAATGAAGAATCTGATGATGGGGAAATTGAAATGGTTCCTGACTTCCCACCTAGTTCAGAAGGAGTTGGTGGGAAAATACTAAGGAAAATATCTCCAGGTGATATTGTTTGGGGTAAACCAATTGGTTTCCCATGGTGGCCAGGCAGGGTGTTAAGTGTGACACCGACTTCAAAAGCTTGTGTCTCTTGGTATTTATCAAAAACATCATCTGAAATACCCTGTGACAGTTTAAGTCCTTTTTTGGAAGACTATAAGGTAATTGTTCAAATTAACTTTTTTTCAACTAATTTTTAATAGTAATATTTATACGTAAGATTGATGTAACCTTGAGTCAGTCATATCATTTGTGTCTGTAACTCAAAAGACTATGAAATGAACTATGTTTAAAAATAATTTTAATTTACTTGGAAGTGTGACAGTGTAGAAGTTTGTGACCTTGACATATTAATCTACTTTCTTCAACAATGTTAATCAAATGGTTAGGAAGAGATCTCTGGTACATACAATATAATAAATTCCAAATTACACAGTGGAGGATTTTAAAAAATGTCTATATCAACAATGTAAAACTTCAATTATTAGGAGTTCTGATACTGAATTTGTCTTTAAATGTCTTGTATATGTAACATATGATATGTTACCTTCATTACATTTTATTATTGATATATGCTTTATAGCATCTAATATTTCTCAGATCTTATTATAAAGGTAGGAAAAATATTTGTTCAGTGCAGTATGAAAATAAACATAAATAATAATATTTTAACAGATAAGATTCAAGGAAAAGCAGGGGGATCGATACAAAGAGGCTGTGAAACAAGCAACCATAGAAGCCAAACAGAGGATCATGTAGAGATCCTTTAGCCAGTCTCACTCATAATCTTGCGACTGTCTCTCCCCACCCTATTGATGTGTTCTCTTATGATGTGATTATGGTATATTGTCGAATTTTAAAATAATGTGATATTTCTGTCTGCACAAACTCATTGACCATTAGTGAATAAGATTATCTTAACTCATTCAGTGCCCACTGACTTGCCCTGCAACTTCACTGTCACCTGCAGGGCGAGTTGATGTCATTGATCATGTGAAAAATATATATTATGCTTGACTTGCTCTTTAAATGTTTGTTGGGAATTGTGATTTAACTCTTTTGATCTTTCTAAATTATTTTTTTAAAATTTCATTGAGTCAATGTGCAATAACATTTTTAAACTATACAATCTGTTGATTTTGTATCTATTTATTTGTAATATTTTTTACAATTTATTGTACTTATTTTATGATTCTTACAGATAACCAAAGACTAAAAATGTGTAAATTGAGTGTAGGGTCACAATATGTCCATTCCATAGGACCCATTAAAAATTCTCCTCGGTTACTTAATAAATTTCATATTCAATGTGTTAATTACTATTGCTTTATTATTTTTTATTATAACAGAAATTAGATTGATATATATTAGTTGTTATACCCTGAATATGATATTTTATTTTTTCCAAATTTAAAAATGTTATTCCTTTGTACTGTTTGTGCTTGTTTTAATTTTAGATTAATTTGAATCTAAGAATCACAAGAAGCTTTTTATTATCTGTATATGTTATTTTTCCATTATTCAAAACCAAATGGGTATTTTTAATATATTTGTTATTTATTTTTAAGATAGATATCTTATAGAGTTTATATACAGCAGGTTGCAGCAATAATGTTTTGGTTTGCTATTACTTAGTTCAGCTTTGTAATTGAATTTTAACACAATTCTATATAAATTACATTGGAGAATGTGCCCAATTTTGATATATTAAAAAATTCTTTTACTTATATGTCATTATTTGTTTTCAGCTATATAAATATTTTCAGATTAAATGGCCTAATAATTACATATTATATTATTTTAAATAAAAATCATAAGGGTTTTCTCTTGCAGCAATCTGATAACCTAATATTTTATGCCATTTTTGAAAAGAACAATCGAATTTAATACTGTAAAAGTATATTATTATAATAAATGAGAAATGCTTAAGAAAGTGATCATAGATATATAAGTATTGTGAATAATCTTTTAATTAAAAACACATATTTTATTTTATATAAATAATAGAATTAGATACCTATGCTTATTTTCATTTTAAAGCAATATTTTGTTTCCATTCCTATGTTATATGTATACACATACATACATGTTAAAAGAATGTACATTTTGGAAGTAATATCATCGGAATAGTGCATAAACAATAATTATTATGCCAAAGATTCATGATCTTTATCTTTGACATAATTTTAACAAATTATTTAAGATGTGTAAATTAGAATAAGCTGCTATGTATCAGGAAGTACAGGAATTGTATTTTTAATATAGGTCTAAGAGAATGGAAAACAGTTTTATTTTTACCTTAGCTCTTTATGTATCTAATATATCTTTGTCTCCAAAATTAATCTTATCTGTTTTAAGAAATTAGAATCAATCAATCAATATTACATTTATTAAAATAGTTTCTTTGTAAATTCTTATTTGGGGATTATAGTAAAAAAAACATTATTAAATTACTAAGTTCGTATTGTTAATCGCTTGATCTTTTAGGCAGTAGTGACGCAACGCGCTCGCTTGGGATTTTTTTTTATCATTTTCCGATAAATCTTCGAGGGTAGCTGGCCCACCTCCACCAGTGCTAAAAGCTTCTCGCCTTCTTGCAGATACCTTGTTTTTGGTTTTAAATTTCAAGTCTGCCCAATACTAGATAAAAAATTAAGCAATAAGCATGATAAGCATCTGCAGTCAACAGAAATTAAGAGAACCAAAAAAAAAATATTCATACACGCTTCCACCGCTGACCCGTCTTAGTCGCACCATTGCCGTGGGCATTTAGCCTGGTAGCGAGATTAGTCCACTCGCGATCAATAGTTTCCTTTGATCTCGCTCCCAGAACAACGCCTTTGACAAGGCTTGGGTGCTCCATCAAGTGCTGCAGCAGCTCGTCCATTTGGCTTTGCGACACTCGATGTTCCACTATTATAAGAAGAAAATGTTAGTTTTAAAGGAAACCAATGTACGAAGTGTTTGTACTGAACTAGGTATAATTGATTTTTAACTTACTGTCCAAACTCCAAAATTAAAATTCAACAATCGCTTTAGAAATTGGGATTATAGAGCCTGGAGGGTAGCCGGTAGAGATAAGGAGACTGGAGAACTGTCTCATATGGGGGGAAAGTTGAAAATGTGGCCAGCTGTATACTGAAAATAAAGTTTCCATTACCTACCACAATAGCGCTGGCGTTCGAATAGTTTCAATATGAACATAGCTGTTATAAATGGAGTGAAGTTAGCCGAGTTCAAATATTTAAACATTTTTATGACTCAAGTAGTTACAATGATATTCTAACAAACAGATATGTTGTGAGCGCGCAATCGTGAAGACTCGAAAACGTCCTAATTGGGACGTATTGCCTTTAGTCTGTCACGCATGGCATTAACGAGTGGGACGCTGCTACAAAATTTTAAAAAATGCCATCCTGTGTATTTAGGAAATGCACCAATTATGATACCAAAGTTAATAAAACACAAGGGATCTCATACCACATGTAAGAACGCAGTATACTTCGATTTATTAATATATTTCAATTATTTGCCTAATATTCTGATATGTCATCGGTCGCTAGACTAATGTTTGTTTACATTGACGCGCAATTGACAACACTAGCTGTCTCTTTTTTCTTATTGATTTTATCGACTATCCCCTTTCTATCATTTTGACTTGTAGTGAAATGTACCTTGGATGAAAAGTGTGTATGTGTGCTGCGCGGAACACTTATTTCGGTTGTTTAGTGAGCGTATCCGCTGGGTGCGTAAGGCATAGTGGGGGACACAAAAGTGATGTCAGCGCCCGCTGCGGACCAATACAGAACCACGGGTGGCTCTTTATTATTTAAGACCATAAAAATAACACATGTGTCAGTTTAATTAAATAAATAAAATAAAACGGGTCATCAGAGTTGTTGTGTAGTCAATTGCAAAATACTAGTAGAAATAGTAATTGTAAATTTTATAAGTTTCCGGTTGCCCGACAATGAAGTGATGGTTTGCTTATTAGATATAAAATAATTAATAATTGGGAATTTAATTGTTTTTATGATCGAACAATCACCAATAGTCGTCGAACAAACGATAATTGATCAAAATTAATTGATCTGAGCGATAAAAATAAAGATATCTAGTAAAGGGGGCCAACTTAAGGGTGAACATTTGTTTAATTAATTATAAATAAATAAAAGACGTACAAACAATTTCTACATTCGAACATTAACGAACAAACGACGAACAAATAATTAAAAATAAAAAAATCCGTAAATCAAAAAAAGTTGGGCCAACCTAATTCACTTATTGAGACTTGTTTTAGTTGTTGTATTTATTTTACTTACTGTTTTCAGCTGACCCACGGAAAAAAAATTAATTTAATGTACACTCTGTGTAATATATCACATTTAACATTGAAAAAAAAATTTTTCACGTTTATTTTATTTTTTCAATAGCTATTTGGCATACAATACATGTATATTTTCTCAAAAGAGCCACCGTGAGTTGTATCGTTAGATGGCGCTAGTGTCACGCACCCAGCGGATAACATATCTGACTACTGCAGCGCCACTCTTACTGGACGCGTTTTTACTGCCACTTTTTCGTGTACGAGTTGGTCCTCCTTATCTCTACCCTCCAATTCAATTCTCTTGTTAATGGCTTCAAGCGTGCCAGTTAAGCACAGATTACTTCGCCAATGTCACGTAGAATGGAGAAGACACGAAGGAGATTGGTCGGTAATCTCTACCCTCCATACCTCCATGATCAAATCTGACATTGACGCCTGACGGTAGTTCAGAAGATATTTTTAGTCTGTGTGAACTGTGAAGAGACGTTTGTTTTTAAAAGTAGAAGATTTATTTTATTTTTATTTTTCATTGAAAGAAAACTTAAAATGAGAAGAACCTATAAATCTAAGAAAGAAACTGGTGGTGGATTAGATCCACGAGATGTTTTACGTACAATGGATTCTAAAAGTTCCATGTTTGACGTATTTTACATACAAAATATTAAACAAACTAAACGAGATATGTCTGTGAACTCAACAATACAATTTGCTGCATCAAATAAAGTTCGCAAAAGGAAGTATGTGAAGAGATTAAAAGAACAGGAAAATATTATTAAAGAGACCTCTGCAATGTCGGCTTATTTAACTCCTGATAAATCTCTTCGTGTGAATAAGCCGGCAGATTTGTTTGACCAGCTTCTCATGTCTTCTCCAATAGAAAACGATTCGAAGCAAACTATTAATAAATATAAACCACTGTAAGTAAATAATAATTTTCTTATTGTTATTAAAGATTATAATCAGTGTCAACTGACACACTTTAAAGCCATTAACAAGAGACTTGACTTAATTTTATAAAATTAAAGTTCAAAATTTTAAATCTAATACCTCTTAGAAGCTTATTTGTTGTCATTTGAATCTACAGCAAGAATTTCTTTCTGCTGTTTAAATTTATAAAGCTTTTAATTCCACTGACATTTCAAGGGAAAGCAAGACATATTGCAAAAGACAGTTTAGAAGGAAGAAATTGAGTGATTCCAGCAGCAGTAGTATAGGTTTGTATTACAAATATTAATATTAGTTTTATTATTTATATTAAAAATGTCTCATAACCATGATATTCATTTGCAGATTCTGATAAAGAAAACTCTAATGAAAAGATAGATAAAAGTCAGGATATGTCTGATATTCTATGTCATAAGTTAGCGATAGAAACACGAAATAAAAGTAGCCCAAAGTATATTGATGAATCAATTGACAATATGGTTCAAAATATATCCCTATTTCATGAAAGTAAAGTTAGTAGAACACCTAGATTTTCTCAGGACTTAAAAAATATCACTTTTGAAGGCATACAAGCTTCACCAATGTGTAGCACTCCTTTTCATGAAAAATACAGAGGAAAATCCATATATAATTTTTCACCTATTACTATAAATTTAAATGATAGTCCAAAAGTAGTTACTGTACCTGAAGTATTTGAGAGTTTCGAAGATCATAGGACATTTAAAGAAAAAATAAATTTAGAAAACTGGAGTAATTTATCTTTGCATCAAAATAATACTAACTGTAGTGTGCAAAATGAAGTAAGTTCACCAATACTACAAAACAGAACAAATATGACAATATTCAAAAAAGCTTTAATTCCTAAACAAAATGTACCTAATGAAAGTACAGAACCAATTGAAATATCATCATTACAAACATCAGAAGTAGAACCATTTTTAGGATTTTCAAGTTACCCACAAGTTAGTGAGACTGAGGCTTTATTAGGTAAATATAAAGGTATAGATCAAAAAAATAATACAAATGAAAAATCTGTCACAGTATTAAATTTAAATTATAGTAAGGAGGAAGATGAAGATGTAGGAACTGATTCTATAGATAATGAAAATTCAATGAATTTAAATGCAGAAGTGAATAGTACTAATAGTCTTGATGCTATAGACAATGAATCTGATTATGATACATGTGATGATGAATATGGAGAAATTAGTGAAAATCCAAAGAAGCAAGAGCCTATTGTAGTTGTTGATCGACTTAATGACTCTGTTTTTCAAAGATATTATAGCCAAATGGTAGAATGTTGTGAAAAAAATGAGTTTTCAGATTTTTCCAACAATGAAGATTATGCTAGTATCAATGGAAGTGATTTAAGTTCATCCAACAAATCATCATGTTCATCAACAAATAGTGTGACTAACGAGATGCATGATTATTCTCAAAGTAGTGTAGAAGAAAGTACTGATGAAAACATTGAAAGTATGGACAGTGATAATAATTCTGAACCTGATCAACCTGAAGAAGATACATGTGTTAGTTTTGTAACAACTAGACGCAGAAATGGTGTAACTAAAGACTCATTCTTGTTAAATCTAGATAACTCTGTTACAAGTGGGAGTAGTACAGATTTTGATAAAACTGTTCTAACATGTCAAGCAAATAGTAAAAGTCAGTCACCACCAAATATTCTAACCGAAACCGAAATAGAAACTCCATTAGAAAACAATGAACACCATGCAAATATAAGTACTCATGAAAATAGACCACTCCGGCAAGAGATTAACTGTGATATTACTGAATCAGATTCATCTATTTCAATGCCAAAAAATAATTGCAACTCAAGTAGATACAGTAATATTACAAGGCTATCATTAAAAAGAAAAAAAAAGAAAAAGTCAACATCACCCATGGAGAGTACTAGAAAATCTGCTGTTGAAAGTTTAAAGAATAATCTAGAAAATCAAGTTATTATGACCAGAAGGAGTTGTAGGTTAAATAGAGAAAGCATTAATTCTAATGTCCCTGTAAATAACACTGAAACCTTATTTATTAAAGCTGATAATGATAATAAAATTACTGAAAACTCTTTTGCAATGGATAATCTTAAAACTTCTGCTAGTGAAGTAAATGGAATAGTTCTTCAACCTGGGAAAAGATGGGAAAGATCACTAAGTATATTTAGGAGAATGACCACAATGGCAGATCATTTTGACCTATCAATTTTGGATTCTGAACCTTTAAATATTAAAGGAAGAAAGTATAGGCAAAGTGTGATCAGCACCATGGTATTGCAAGATACAAAAGGTGACTTATACAAAATTATAATTTAAACAGTAAAAACTTTTTTATTTTTATTAAACAAAAAAAATAACATTGACACCCCTATCAAAGTTTCAGTGTAATGTCAGGTTTATATTTTTACTTTTAAATATCAATTCAGTTTATTTTAATATGGTATTTATTATAATCAAATATATTAATTATGTATTTCTACAGGTTCTCTACACAATGAATCAATTAAAAGCCGCAGAAGTACCTTTGTCTCTAAACCTAGCAGATCTACTATTAGGATTGTAAGAGTAAGCAAGCCTGATACTTTATTAGTTTTAATTATTATTGATGAAAAAAAACCTCTAAAAATAATTTTTATTATAGGAATCCAATGCTTCCAGAGTCAGCTTATGTTCTACAACAATATCTGAAGATTTACAAGGTAAATATAATTTATATACTCCCTAATTTAAAATCAAATGTGCTTTCTTCTTAATATTGTCAAAAAATTAAATCATTATAATTTTTGTGTAATGTTAAACTTAAACTGTAAATTAAACGATCTTTTCCAGATTTTGTCGCGGATTGATTTGATTTTTAGTTTCCGAAGTTTCGAATGCTTTACAACAATCAACGGAGTGATTCTCCCGTGGCCATGATTCGGAGACATCGGAGATTCCCTCCCTGATTGCCGTAAGCCATTCGAAACGTCCGCATCGCGTCGGAAACCAAAACATCTAAATAAATCCGCGATAAAATCTGAAAAGATAATTTCATTTATAATGACAAATATTCGCGTAAACTTAAAGTATTATGTTAAACTAATTATTTGTAATATTTTGTCAATCAAATTGACCGTTTAATTTAATCGAGTGGAATTTTATAATTGTAATTAGTATTTTTTAGTAATTTTTTTTGAATAGTGATTGGCAACATTGAATATACGTTGTAAATGTTCGCTTGGTTGTTCACTTTATCATCTGTGTGTCATTCATTCACGGAAGCAGACGCTGTGATAGTGTCGCTACCATTGTGATTTTTATTTTTTTTGTTATTTAACAAGTTATCACTCGATAATTTACATTTAGTAGTGATTATAACTACTACTATTGATAATCAATAGTAGTTTATTTTTTATTGTTAAAATCTTTGTGATTGACTCGGACATTTTGACTGCCATTCTTTATCCCTAACGGGATAATAGCTTGGTTCTGACCCTTTGTTCAACAAAAGTGTCTAAAGCAGAGTGCATGCATCTTTCCCTGCAATACACAGGTGAGTTAAATGATACGAGTTATAATTTGCGACATATTATGATTAGCTTGCGTATTTTCTCCGATTCTACGTAACGCGATTACTCATGGGGAAAGTCGTCATTCACTTCCTAGTATAGTATGTCATTAGTTCTAACAATATATTGTATTTTTAGGATTTTTGACAGAGGACTGTGATGATACGATTGTTGAGTTATCAAAACTCTCGATTGCTGATTCCGAACACGAGGTCACTGTCTTAGAAAATTTTCATGAAACGTCGAATCGTATTGCGACCGCGCGTGATTACGTCTTGCGACGTTGCAACCAAACAGACGTGATACTGTTTGATGAATGCTATCCAGATACGTAAGTACTCACATCTGTTTAATTAATGATATTACAATCGTATTTTGTACTATAACAGACTCGTATTATTCATAAAATTGTTTATATCGTTTTACTGGGTCAAGTTAAAAGCAAGATGGTGGCTTCATAACAAACACATGCTATTTTCTGAACAATGATAAAATATAATGGTAGATTTACTGAAACAAAAACTATTTCTTGTAAAAAGTATGATACATTAATATTTTCTTAAC
Source organism: Boloria euphrosyne (assembly GCA_951802675.2). Classification (NCBI taxonomy): domain Eukaryota; kingdom Metazoa; phylum Arthropoda; class Insecta; order Lepidoptera; family Nymphalidae; genus Boloria; species Boloria euphrosyne. Next base: position 2,018,843 of record OX637879.1, on the reverse strand, counting down.
TATTTTTGGTATGTTTAAATTCTTGAAATAAGGTTAGTAAATTAAGCTATTTACTAATTACAATGGTCATTTGTGAATTAAAGCTGATGACTGTTTACCCTCAATTTATATATTTCAAGTAATTAACATTTATCAAAGCATTTTTTTTTTCATTTTTGTACTTCCTTGACCTGTAATATACCTACTTAGTAAGGTTATCTGAACATACTTTGTATTTAAAAATGAAATTAATTTTATTTCGCCTTGATTCAAACATATATTTTTAAAACTTTGTAAGATTTTTGTCTTGAATAGATTGGTTACTTAATCAAGTAATTTCTGGGTTACATAAGGTTATATAATTGTGTTATTACACCTCAATAGTTCCTCAGTGCCTTTTCTTTTCACAAAAAATGAAATATAATGGGTGATTTTAATACAAAATCAAAAAATGCATTACTTGCATAACAAAAAAAAGGTATATTCAACCTACTATGTTTGCCTCCTATCCAGTAACAAGAACTTAACACAATATGATATTAATATAACCATTATTTGGTTTAATATTACATTTATACATATTAAATTGATGAATCTACTTGCCTAATAGAATTATAAACTAGTAAATCATATATTATGGGAAGAGAAAGAAAAGTTTCAAATTTTGTTCGCATTTTATTCTTAATACAGTTGCATATACTCAAGTATTAATAAAAGGATTGAAACTAATGTATGTTAGTATTATTAACTAGTCTAAACTTTTGATTATATGTAATAATATCATTGTTTAATTTCAAGAGTCCTGAAAAATTGCCGAAAGATCGGCGAGGGTGTATATGGGGAGGTGTACTTGTGGCGCGCTCGCGACGGGAGGGCTCGTGTACTGAAGATAGTGCCCATCGCTGGTAATATCAAAGTGAATGGCGAAGATCAGAAGGACTATCATGAAATCATATCTGAGATTGTGATTGCTATGTAAGTTTATTTTTCTATCTATTTATCTATGCTCCTATTGTAAAAAAAAATATTTTTTCTTTATGGTAATGGATTAACTTATTTGAACCAAATTTATTCATCCCACAAAGTATCTTTAAAGTTTAAGGTTAAAAATGGGGATAAAAGTTTGTATAGATAGTATTTCTTCATAATATGGTCTTGTTTGTTGTCAACATCAATGTTTGTATTCATGTCTGTAATAAAAACATGGTTTACATATTATGTTATTTATAAAGCTGTTTATGTTTTGAAGATTTGATAACTGAAAAACTAAAAACATATTTATTTTTCTAGTTTTTGTCTCGCTTTTTCACTGTGCCTAGTGGACTGAGTTATTCCAATGACACTATATAACAACTTGTGTGCATATGATTCGTAGTTGCTTCCATTCAGCTTTTTTCTATTATATTTATTTTAACTAATACAACACTTAATTAATTAAGTTAATATTTATTTTGGTGATTAGAATATTTAATTTGCAAAGATAATGTGTTACTAACTGTGGTTATACTCATTTTATACAATAAACAGTAATATCTATTCAAACATAAGTCACAGGTCAAATTTATTTTAGGTTGATACCATGATAAAGCTCTGGGGTAAAAAGAAGGATAGTTGTTTATAATTTGTTACAGCAAAATATGAATTATTGTTGTGAATATTATAAAGTCAGAGTCAATTTTAACTATTTAATTCATTAATTTATTATCATTTTTCATCATAATCAGAAGTGGTTTTTCAAACATCCTGTGTGAATATTTCAATGTCGTATGATGTGTGTTTTGAGGAAACATTATTTAAATTATTCTAATAATAATTAAAAAAGTTAAACATAATAATATTAGCGACTCTCCCTCGCTTCACTTGTCTTCGTTCCTATTAATGTGTTAACTCTTGGTATGGAATATATAGATAATAATAAGATATACTTGTATGATGAGTTTTATATATTTACTCCGCACCGCCTGGTATGGCTTTGCTGATTTAATTGTTATTGCACGCACCATTGATACTGTCATAATGTAATATATCAAACATCCTTAATTTTATTGAGTTTTCTTAATTTTTCTTTAATAAGAACCTTTTTGACAATAACAAGTCCAACAAAAAAAGAATTAGCGAAATCGGTCAAGCCGTTCTCAAATAATGCCATGACTAAGGAAAATAGGGATTCATATTTATATTATGTTTGAAAATGTTATTGATTTCGTACTTTACACAAGTAAATAAACATTTGGCAACGAAAACTACGATTTATTTAGAGGAAGCTATTTACAACCACAATATAGAATTCATTAACCCTAAGGTTTCTGATCTTGAATACAAATATTTATCTAAGTTGATATGTACCTAGTTTGCTTTGTCTGTTCATAGTTTACTTTAACATTGTTTAATATTTCACAATATGTATTGTTTTAAAGAAATTATAATGTTTCTTTCTGATGAATGATGAAATTGTTTTAGTTTTTTAATAATAATGTTCATTATACATACTCATGATAGGTACTTTTGATAATTTAAACGACTTGGATACGGATATTTGTATAGAGAAGGTTTTTAAATTGTGTTAGAGGTCATAGATACTGTTTGTTCATGAGTGAATTTTATTTGTGTTCTTTTAGATATTATAATGATTTTTTAAATAAAAAATACATAATACATTGGTATTGCCACAATGTCATAATATTAGGAGTGACTTGAAAATGCCTTTTATAGATAATAAATAAATATAATAAATATGTTCGGACATTTTTACAACAGCGCCATCTATCTAGTTCCGTGGTAAACTACGAAGCTTGTGTTACGGATACCAGATAGTTGATATACTACACATATAGATTTTAAATACTTACATATTATAAATATTAACACCCATGACTAGAGTACAAACATTCGTGGTCAACAAATGAATGCCCCCAGCGGGACTCGAACCCGCGACCGCTGGCGCAGAAAGTAGGGTCACTACCAACTGAGCCAAACGTGTCGTCAAAATTATTTTATCGAATTAACAATTTTTAAGGATTTTGCTAATAATCACGTTTTTTTTTTTTAATTTTTTGTATTTTTTTTCCTATAGGGAATTGAGTGCTCTACGCGCTCCTATAGCAGAAATAGAACAACGTTTTGATGAGGGCAAGGGTGTTGAAGTTTTGGATTTACATTCTGTAATGAATGCTACTGATATCTTCAATGAGGTTGGTAGATATAACTTTAACTTAAATATAATATAACTTTTATTCATTCATAAACATATCAAATAACATAAAGTACCAATAACAAATTAAAATTACAACAGATTGAATTTGGAACCTACCTGAACTAGGTTAACATCCTGTGTTTCAGGTTAAGGTTTTAATATGCATTTCTTGCTTTTGATGTTAAAACAATGCAATAAATTTACATATAACTATGATAATTACATAACTAAACTTAACATAATATGTTTATTGTATTTAACCTAAATTAAGTTTATTTTGATACTTATATTATGATTATTTTTTCTACTTTTTATATGAATATTATTGAAATATTTTATTTATATGTTTGAAAATTGACTAAAACACAAAATATGTATATTTTTTGTAATGTTTTCTTAAAAGTTTTTTTGTTCTCTTATATAATAATGATCAGAGAAAATTTTAGTTCTTAGTGAACTGTAAAATGATATGATGAAAATGTTTGTTTTGGTTATTATCATTAAACTATCTAATTGTCTAATCGTTGGACATTAAATTACTTTATGAATCATTCATTCGCATTATCTTCTGATACTGTAGTACTTGTTTGATTATAAATGGGTCACACCAATTTTGTTATCTAAATCAGGGTTTCCCAACGTTTTTTCTATTGAGCCTCCTAATATTGAAATACATTTTCATTATTATCATATAAAACATGCCATTATTTCAATATTTTTTCAATTTTATATTATACGAAATAAATAGCTCTATATTGGAGGAGTATGGCCCACTGGTTGGGAACTACTGGCCTATTTGACCTAAAATTGCATACAATTTTGGTAAACATTGCTAAAACTCTTGCTTTTTGTACTTATCAATGTAATTATAAGTGCAAGGTTGTAGAAATTTCAATCAGCAATGCCAAGGATGTCTCCTCCATTTGTTATCTGTGAAATGTATATCGTGTACATAATATTCTTTATTGACACGAAAATAAAAGTAAGACGCATTTAATCACAAGGAAGTATGTATTTGTGATAAGGCAACATTGTATTGTAGGAAGGATGGACTAGTTATTTAACAACTACAATTTTAGTTCAAAATTAGTATAATTTAAATACTCCAACAATAATTGTCTTGAATGCTATGAAATAATAATTGATGGATCAAAGCTGGCAGCGGGTTAATGCCTTCAATACCTAGGTTTAGGTTTAGGTTTAGACGGGCTGGTATCCGCAACTCGACGTCTAGCGCCTTTTTTGCGTGTGTTCCTTCAATACCTATTGATTTAACATCCTACATGGATGTTAAAAGATTTTTGGTAGATCCAAATTTATTTGAGAACGTAATAACAGGGCCTACTTACTTACCAATATTGTAGGTTTTGTCAGAACCTTCTAAAACAGCTTAAAGCAAAATTAAGATACCTACCATTTTAAGGTTTTGTATAAAATTGAACAATACACTATACGTGTTCTAGATACGAGTCCTGGGTAGGGCTAAGTTTAGTTACTAAGCTTTCTGTTAAGTAACTCTAAAGAATATGCTCTGTCTTAATGAGATTGCCCGATTTTGTCAGAAGGACAAAATAATAATTATAAATTAATTAATACATACATAAGTGTATTTAAATAATAATATTTCTTCTAATAATGCTGCAAACTCGTTTGATAACGTTAACGGGAATTCCAGCGTCATGGAATGTGACTCATTATTATTCTAATGAATTTTTATAGAACCAATATGAATCATTAGGCAATACATCTTACATAATATTACAGTTCATCATATTGTTTTGCTGAATTCTTTTGTATTGAAATATAGTGACTGTTTCAGATAGACATTAGATTAACATATCTTTGTTTTGGTAATTTTGTGTACTTTGAAGATGTTTGTAATTGAATTTTTTTAATCTGGATATTTAAAGATAGGTTTTAGAACCAGGTATTTGGGTATATTAAGCAATAATTTCAACATCAAAACTAGTATAATTTTTCGTTTTAATTTTTACATTTCTTTTTTGATTATGTGTTAATTTTTTTTGCTATTTTGAAATAAGAATACTAGTAGATAGGTCTTAAAAAGTATGTCAATTGATTATATTGATTTATTGATTCTGTCAAGTTTCTGATAAATTTAATATTTTATTTTAAAAACAACAATCTTCTCCATTCTATGTAGCATTGATGAAGTAGTTTGTGCTCAACTGGCACGCTTTCAAGCCTAGAGAATTGCTTTAAAAATTAAAAAAAAAAATTGTTTTGAAAATTTTTAACCCTTGACGCAAAAAAACCTTGTGTTACGGCGTATGGTGGACGGGGTATAAAATGGCCGTCGCCACAAAATGGCGGATTATATAATGAAATGAAAGGGCTTGACTAGTAGAATAATGTACACTATATTGAAAGGGACGTACTATCCAACACAAACTACAACTGTCAGGTCTGTGGTAGGACATGTTGCTCTCGCATAGGTTTATACAGCCACTCGCATAGGTGTGTACTTCTGATATTGCGCTATAGATCGTCTGAAATAGACGCAAAGGCCAAAGCAATTCAAAGGGAATGAGGAATATTAAGAAATGAACGGAAAACTAATTATTATTTTGTGCCGAAGGGTTTTAAAAAAATTAATTATCATCCATTCTCATAATTGTTTATTACTTTCAGGTTCTAGCAGTGCGCTGTGTGCAAGGTAGCTATCCATCCCGTCTCCTGGACCTGTGGGAGCTGTACGACGAGACGAAGGGCTCGGAGAACGACAACCCAGCGGTGTTGCCCACCGACCAGCAATACCTGGTGCTGGAACTGGCCAATGCTGGCCAGGATTTGGAGAGCTATCAGTTCACTAATGCTGAACAGGCGTACGCTCTGTTTAAACAGGTTGGTTTAACTGGTTTTGGTGTTTTCTTTTGTTTTTTTTTTTAGTGTTGCCAGTTTTTGTTTGCTAAAACCTTTGTTTTTTTATTGTTTTCGTTATAATTGATTTTAAGGTTGTTTTTATGCTGTAATTTATATAAATTTTTATAAATGTATGTAACAGACATACATTTTAAAAATCTAGTATTAATAAATAGTGTAAAGAAAGTAGCAATGTATACAAAGTTGTACGTAGCTTAGTTAAGTACGTTTGTTTTTCGTATTTCGCACTTTGATTTTATTGTTTTTGTTTTTTTGTGTTTTATATAACTTTTTTTTTCAGTGTGTATCCTGCATGAATGATGGCTTCGGAAGGTGGGTGAATTTCTAGTATCAAGTATATCATATCTTGACTAGATTTTCACTTATCCTCTGTGGTTGTCTAACCTGCTTTTGTTGTTTTTTTTTTAATTTGTTAAATAAATTTTATTTGATTATGGCTTTTACACAAAAAGCCATGCATGGTTGTATTTATTTTTAATTTTATGTCATAGAATTGAGAATAATTTCTAAATCTCTGGAAATATTAAAAAATATTTTTTTACCAACTCGTGATATCCAAAGTCAATGAGGATAAAAATAGGGACATAATATTTTACTGTTTTAAAATGAAGTTTTCATATATTGTTACAGTTAAATAAAATTTTGCTATAAAATAATTCGTTATTTTTCCTTATGTTGCATCTTAAAAGAATTCAATGTTCAATGAGCATTTGTTTTTAGATTGATTGATTAATTTTATATATTTTTTTAAATGAAAGTACTTATATTTTTGAATATCGTCGCAGTGTATTTTATCTATAGATTTTGATTCCCGAAGTTTCGAACTCTTTATAGTCGAGAAAGTGGTGGAAAAATATAGATTAAAACCGCTGCAAACTTTGTAAAGGTACTTTTATTTAAAAATGTCAAATATTCTGCTAACTTTTAAGAATTTAGTATGTTACTTTGTTTATAAAAAATGTTGTATTGATTGTTTTTTCGTAATGTCACAGGTTGCTTTCGGCTTAGCAGTCGCAGAAGAGGCATTTCAGTTTGAACATCGCGACCTTCATTGGGGTAACGTGCTCATAGCGCCCACTGATCAAAAGGTAATTGTTAAAAAATATTTTACATTAATATTTAATACATATGTACATATATAATATTATTATAGTAAAAAAATATTTCCTTTGTTAGTGTTTTTCTTAATATGAATACCGTTTTTAAGATCCTAATCGTGGGGTTTTGGCCTCCCTGTATACAAAAGGGATTCAGCCATAGTAGAAAATCGCTAAGATGGTTTATTATAATAGAGGAAATAAATAAGCTAACTAAGATGAATTAGAATTTATTTTTCTAACTAATAGGCACACAGTATTAAAATTTTGTTTTATTTCTTTATTATTAATTAGGATTGATAATAACAGCATTCATGAGTGAGTACTCATCTCTATATGGACACTTAGAAATGAACTACAACAAAGACTAATTACAAACTATTAACCCTTAATTTATCAGATATTATAATTGTTTAATAATCTAATCATTTATCACTCGATGTCTAGTATGCGATGTTCATGCTTGACCGATTACGTCTAACCTTTATTAACCCTTAATCACTGTAGTGTCCAGTACGCCACATTCAACCCTTATTAACCCAATAATACGGTGTTATACAATACGTGACGGTCGTGCTGTAAGGTCACTTATACCCCCATACTAATCCTTGTCTATGGTGTCCAGTTCGTCACGACCAAAAACCAAATTCTTTTCGGCGTCCCTCCCCCCTCGCCACCGCCGTCTTGCAGGCGGTGATTATTATTTTGTTTCGGAGTTATGTTAAAACAATGATATCTCGTAAGATATTTATTGAAATCAAATGATGCCAAGAGCAATTTTGTTCAAAATGAAATACTTGTAATAAGTAACTTATTTATTTAAACACCTTCGCAAATAATGCATTTTCTTAAAACAAATTTCATTACCATAAAAATGGTTATAGCGAGTCAACCTTAAAAGATAGACATACGGCATAAGGCACGCAACGCAAGCTCTTAAAAGGAATATTTTCTCCCGTTTTTGCAACATTTTTCATTGGTGCTCAGCTCCTAGTGATCGTAGCGGGATGTAATATATCCTTCCTCGATAAACGAACTATCCAACACAAAAAGAATTTTTCAAATCGAATCAGTAGTTTTTGAGATAAGTGCGTTCAAACAAACAAACAAACTCTTCAGCTTTATAAATAGTATAGATTAACCCTATATCTCTGCCATACAGTACGCGACGTTCGTGCTGCGCGGGCGCGCGCACCGCGTGGCGCGGCGCGGGGTCTCGGCGACCATCATCGACTACTCGCTGTCGCGCGTGTCGCTGCCGCTGCGCGCGGGCGACGCCGCCGCGCTCTACAACGACCTGGCGGCGGACGACGGGTTGTTCGACGCCGTGGGGGACTACCAGTTTGAGGTGTACCGGCTCATGAGGGATAAGCTGGGGTTGGTATTTGCTTTTTTTTTATTTTATTTTTGTGGGTTAATTCCGTACCACCTGCAGGTAACGGGTTATGTAGGGATCACCGGATAGAAAAGCCAGTACTAAATAAAAACCATCAAAATATAAAAAAAGTGAATCTGTAATATTGACTAAGCTTTTTTTTGGCAAAAGTGTCACAATATTATTTACTTGTCTCAGAGACAAGCTAGTGTTTTTTTTTGTCAAAGGTGTCAAATCATACATTCTAGTTTCTAACTGTAAGTTCCAGGCTATTACTTGTTCAGATAACCAAATTAATAGCTAGCTTACCATTTGTATGATTGCAATACTTGGGAGAAGCACTTGCTTATTATTAAAGGTATAAAAGTTGGGATACAATGACGACGAAAGTAGACGAGTTTTAAGCGCCTTGTTGCTCTCACTCAACGAAACAACGCAAATATATTTCATAATATATTTTTGGAGTTATGTTATTGTTTAATTTTTGATACAAAAATGTGTAACTTATTTTTTTTGTTACAGTAATGATTGGAAGAATTTCGAGCCGTACACAAATATTCTCTGGCTGCATTACACTGTGGATAAAATGATAACAGCCCTCCGCTACACAAGAACAAATACTAAAATCCACAAGCATTATATATCTAAACTTAAGGAAATTAAGAATCGAATCTTGGACTACGGTAGTGCAGTCCAATACGTACTAACTGACAACGATCTGTAAACGAAATTAAATTATAAATGTTTTCAAAATGGATACTATTTGCGATTGTTATTATATATTTGACATGAATTCTAATGTAAATAGATGTTTTTGCTTGAAATTTGTTAAAGTAGAATCTAGAATTTACAATATTGTTGTCGCATCACAGTTTCAGTGGAAAGGGGCCTTCTTAGATAAGGTAGTGCCTTTGTTCAGATTAAATAAATTCATATATTATATTCTATTTCGTGGTTTTATTTTACGCTTAAGTTTTTTTTTTAAATAATCTATGCATAATAAAATTATTTATTCTTATCTTTAGTTTTTGGGAAAAAATAATAGTTAATATTATTTTAACCGAGTTGAATCTATAGTTTTTAGATTTTTTAGCCCGTCTGTAAACGCATATAGGATACTTTGTACTGCAGGAGAATATCTCATTCCCGAGAAATCTATAAGGGAGTAGAGACAAACTCGACATTTTTTATCTGTATTATATTTTAAATTTTAAAAAAAGCATTTTAAAAGTACACTAAACAAAGGACATGTAGATATCTAATATACTATGACAAACAAAATGCTAGCAATTGACATGATAATTCAATGTGGATATGGTATTTACATATTGAACTATACGCTAATGAACTTTTTTTAATGATTCATTAAATAAGCTGTATTCAGAATAATATTCTTTTAAATAAACATATATTTTGCGTACATTTATTATCCAAGTAATTTAAAATTACTGCCTAAAAATTTGTATTTTAAATAACAAACGCTGAAATATAAAAATTTGATATTTGTGAAAAGGAAAAAAGTTAATATTGTCAATAAGTGTGTAATCGCTTAATAATAATCTATGTAGTACTAAGGATATGTCCGTAAAGATAATATAATGATAAAGAGTTATCAATTCGACCTACATCTATTATAGCTCATTTGTGTGAATATTTCATAGTAAAGTATAGTTTCAAAAGGAATCAACAGAGAAATTATTAAGACTAGTATTCTCCTGTAAATGAACTAGGAGTAGCAAGTGCATCTATTTATGTGAAAAACGAAGGAGGGACCCTTAAAGATTTTTAATATACAGGTAATAAAATCGATTTATTTATTTATTTAAGATTCTCGTTCAATAACATCCTATAAATATAAAACATACACTTGCAATTCGGAAAAATACAAACGTGGCCCACGATTATGGTACGCAATACAGTTTTGAACACCAACTATTTATGAAGTTTGAATTGAATTCTATTTGTGTCCATCGCAATAATATCACGTGATTGAACGTATATAATGTATGATTGGAATTTATAAGAAATGTTTAGTCCTATTAATGTTAAATGGTATTCCAAAAGAAATGGTTTATTTTAGTGTTCTGTACATTCCAGTTATTACTCAAGGGTAAATAATAATCCATACTTAATTATAAATGGAAAGTTTGTTTAGTTGTCCTTTTACGTCGCAAGAGAGTGACGGCTTATTGTGATTTTTGTGTGGAGAGAGTGACATAGGCTACTTTGTAACACGAGAAATTATCTTACTTCCACGTAAAACACGTTATAAATTATAATAGAACAAGTTTATCTTTTTTTCGATTAATTGATTATTATTATAGACGAACTCAAGCGAAGTGAGGGTGAGAGTTGAGTCCTCTAGATACTTATAAATTAAAATTACTACATTTGTTGATTATTATCAGATTCAACATGATAATAGTTTTTCACCCATAGGGTATTTCCAGATAATAAGAACAAACAAATAAAAAATCCGGACAGGTGTGAGTCGAACTCGTCCACCGAGAGTTCCGTACCAATTTAAAAATATACGGCTTTCAGATGTTTTACTTATGAACAAATTAGTAAAAGTTTAAAAAAAATAATTTTTTCACTCATTTTTTCATTATAGGCCTGTGTATAAGGTTTTAATTTGAATTCGATACCTCCATGCATTCTCGAGATAAAGGGTTTTGACAGACATACAGACAGACGGACAACAAAGTGATCCTATAAAGGTTTTGTTTTTACATTTAGAGGTACGGAACTCTAATAAAAAGCGGTATTTTAGATATTTGTGAAATGTAAGAAAGAAAATAATTTTCGATATTTTCATTTTTCACGCAAAAAAGTGTTAATTGTCTATGGTTTTACAGTCGTGCCAATCCAATTGCCATAGCGTAAGCCAATAGCCATACAATGTACAAGTAATCTGTGATTTATTATTTGAAAATAATAGCTGTCAAACAATTGTCAGACGACAGACACCCCCTGGAGTAAATATGTTCCTTGACAGACACTGTATTTAGTGAATTTCGCACATTTTTTGCATGATTGATGATTATTTACAAAAATATATAACAAAATCATACGTGCCCCTGATGTTTCAAAATAAACTTATTTTATCCTTGTTAAAAGCGTTTGATCAGTGACAGTCTAATACACCTAGTTACCAGTGTTATTCCATATACGCGAAACAAATTAATTTTTATGGAGTTTATATGAATATAAAATTATTTATTACAAATTTAGACGATCTATTTGTAAAATGCAGGCAAGCAATGAGTCGCTTTCTGGTATGTAGTATTTTTTAGAGATTATTATTACACCCGCTACTGTCACAAAGATATTTTTGTTAATCGTGTTAATAATTTCAGTTTTAGCCCCTAATATAACTGGATCTCCAGCTGTCTTGTTAACCCCTGGTCGAACTAGAAACATCGCCCAAGATATGGAAGCCTTAAGACTTTCTAGACAAGACAATCCATATTTACAGGTACAGAATCCTTATATAAGCAATATTATTCAAATGTAATATTGAATAACATTATTGATGTAACATTTACAGCAAGTGATGGCAAGCAGAGAGAGTTTAATCGAAAGCCACGCAGACGAATGTGAATCAGATGATACTATACTAATGTCACAGGTAACAAATAAGCAGTTTTTTTTTCTGTTTTAGTTGACTACTTTTTATTCTGTTATTTTCAATACATGAAGATTTTTGAGAATATTTTAGAGAAAATGTTCACTTTTAAAAAGAAATACTTTCTCTTAATTTCACGTTTGATAGAAAGAAATAATTATATAATAACTTAGTTTATAAATTTAGAAATTGGCTTGTTATATCTATATAAAATAAGGCATTAAGGTTAATATTTTTCAGGAATTTGGTAGTACAGCACTGGATTTCGTGGAAGATGATCCAATGACCCTGAAGGAAGTCCATGAACACTTGATTAGATCTCCACCACCAACAACTTGTTGGCCCCATGGTTTGAAATTACATATTATATAGTATTTTTTATTTTTTACATAATACTAACAATTTTAAATAAGAAAAGTAACATGTTTGGCATAATTATGCATAACACATTAATAAATTTTTTCAATTAACCATTCCTGCTAACTTCTTTCTCACAAATTTACTTTTTATTAACAATGTTTAAAGTATACTAAGTAAAAGCAAATTCTAAATTGCAGTGTAATTCTCTAAGGATTGAAAAATGTTGGTTGTTTATATATTTTTATGAACTTTTAATATGCTTATGATTAGTAAAAGGTAAAACATCTGAAAAATTACATATTTTGTTCTATCATACTTTCCATAAAAGTCAGCTTAACACAGTATCACTTAATTTAATGTAACATATGTAAGGACATATTTCATATATATTATATATCTTTATATATAATATATATATATAACTGCCTCGGTGGTGTAGTGGCTAGCATGTACGGTCACACACCGAGAGGTCCTGGGTTCGAGTCCCGGGTCGGGCCAAGTTTAGTTATTGAATCTTTCTGTTTCGTTAGCCTCAGTAACAGCCCGGAGTTGGGAAGTTGGCGGTGGTTCACCCCCGTGCCTCGGAGAGCACGTAAAGCCGTCGGTCCTGCGCCTTAGCTCTCACTGGTCGTGTCGAGTAGTCGTCCCACCGGAGTATGAGAGTGATAGGAATAGAGAGTGCACTTGTGTCTGCGCGTACACTTGTGCACTATAATATCTCCTGCGTACTTGGCCAGTCTCAATGAGATTGGCCGCCATAGCCGGAATCGGTCGGAGAACATTACATTATATCTTTATAGATTACATGAATAAAAACCTAGACTAAAGAATAATATACACAGTCAGCCAAAATAAATGTCAAAGTAAAAATATTAGCATGATTGTTGCTTATACTACTATTCTTGTTTTTCATATAATAACATTTACTGTCCTAAAAGTTTTATATATGTGTTAATCAACTTAATATAATTATGGAATGAATCTCTCAGTATGCTTAAATTATTTGTATACTATAAAAAAATTGTTTGTTAGTCTCTTCTGAGATATAAAACTAATACCCTTCTAACAGACACTGTATCGTACCGTGCGTCCAGTGCCTTCGATTTCACGGACACACCCGTGTCCTATAGCGTTTACTCCGTCGCTTCTCATGAGAAGGTTACTAACATTATATATTAACGTGTTTGTTGCTTTTGCATGTTTAACCATATTTTAATATATTTTTTCTATTATTGGTTTAAATATCTTAAACTTTTGGTGTGGCCTTTTTATGTTGCATTTAGAATTAATAAATTAATGCTTTTTATTTTTTTTTTATTGAATAGTGGACTATGAATGTGCGTCTTTATACCTGGCTGCTAAAGCAAAAACATATACATATATTGAAAATAATCAAAGTTGGTTTTTTGTTTCATGTAAATACACACCAATATTCATTTGAAACTTATTTTTATTTATTACTTTATTTATTTTTCTTTTTACAATCACAATTATTTTAAATTAATAAAATATATTGATTATTAACATATTTGTTTATATCACATTCAAATATCCACACAGATATATTAAATATTAATTTGATACTTATTATAACTTATTTTTCACTTTATTTAGTTTTTTTTTGCAATCACATTTTAAATGATTATATAGATATTATGTATGTTTATTAATAATTTATAACAAATTGTATTTTCATCCCATAGGAATTACTACCATCTAGGTCTCCCCGTCGTAACCCTCGTAGTGACGAGTCAAAGAACAACAACACACCGAGCCGCCCGAGGTCATCGAGGTCTGTGTCACCTCGATCCCATGACCTGACCTTATGTGGACGACCTTTGTCCTTGCCAGGTGACTATTTGATTGAAATTTATGATGTTGATGAGATTCCCTATTAAGATGGAAGATTTGGTTTTAATAGTGAGAGGGCATAAATCCTGGCCATGCATAAATGATTTTACAATGGTATGCATATATGCACTCTACTACATAAGAAATAGGTATTATGAAAAAGGTACTAGTTGCAGATGCAATAAAAAATATCTGTTAATAAAATATTTAGATAAATATGATCCTTCATGAACAGATAACAAATGTTATGTTGCTTTCGGATGCACAGTAGAAGATGTTCTTGGTATTCTATACACAAATCTAGGTAGAATGGAGGGCAAATATGGGCAATTTAAATAGTAAATGAATGTTAGGACATTATTACACACAGTGCCATATAGTTCTGTGGTAAGCTACAATGCTTGTGTTACGATTACCAGATAGTTGATACACTGCACATAAATAATTTAAAATACTTTCGTGTTTTTAGTTAAATATTTATTTTTGATATGTAGCAGTGATAAAAAATAATAAATACCAATACGATTCTATCGCATTTCAGGTGAGAGTCATCTCCGTACAGCACTAAGTAAAAAGTCAGGTTCTCAACAAGCCGAGAGATTCTCCATTTTACAACCAAGACCTCTCCGACGACCGGCCAGCCGTGGAGACGATGATAACGTAAAACTAGTACAAGATAAGTAAACCATAATGATTTAATACAAATAAATTCTCACTGTGCAATATTCTTGCAAGTCTTGTCTTGCAGTGCAACATTCTTGCAAGCTTGTTCTTGCATTGTCATCCTTGCAGGTATGGTTTCTTGCAAGCTAGCAAGATTTGAGTATTATTGTGTGCAATATGTGTGCAAGTGTCTTTTTATTACAAAAGTGAAATTTGTAACTAATTTATCTGTCTAAATGCTTTGAGGGCTTTATTTATTATGTATTTAAAATGTATTTCTTTTTTATATTTTAAGATTTCTTGTAATATTTATTTTAATAGTTATTTTAAAAATTTAAAAATATTAAGTATAATAAATAATAATAATTATACTTCTTTCTTAATCTTAAGATTTTCTCAAAATAAAATGTCGTTCAAATTAATCGAAGAGAGATCTAAATGATAATATTAGTGTTAAAAATAAAATAAGTAAATAAATCGTGATACTACCACATTAATTGCCTTTAGTGAATATTTGAAATTTTTTAATTTTAAACAGAAATAATGTTATGACCTAAATATAAAATCCAACCTATTTGAATATCATTATTTATTTTTTTTCGAAAAATAAAACATTTTTTTAGGAAAAAAAACCATATTATGCTTTAACAAGTTAACAATATTTTGTACTATCTTGTTATAAAAAATTAAGAATATTCTCGATTTTTAAAAAAACTAGAACATAATATGTTTATTTTATTTTGTTAGGTATTAAAAATAATATTTACTACGGTTGAATTAAATATGCTTAAAATTCTTCTTACACTCGCATTGTTTTAAAATGTTAATATTGAAATTGTAGACATGTTTCAAGAAACTAAAAAAAATGGTCAAGACAAAAGCTGTTAAAAAAAACTAAACAAAAATGTCATATATCTTAATAAAAATAGTTTTAGTCAAAATCGAATACCATATTTAGTAGTTCGAATAAAAACTACGTCCTAATTAAATGTAGGTTTGATGGAATTGAAAGTCTTTTTAAGAAAAAAAAGTATAAAAGGGATAAAAAAAATGTTTTCCTTGGATATTAGTAACTTTATTCTAGCCTTAACATTGTATGTATGTGTTAATTCGAATTTATGTATTATTTAAATTAAAAAGTATTTTTAAACTATATTATATACATTTACTATTAAAATCGGTTAGTTTACATATTGGATGAATTTTCAAATTATTATGAAAAAAGTAATAAGTCTCTCCCGTGACCATGATTGCTGTAAAGCATTCGAAACGTCGGGAACTAAAAATCAAAATAAATCCGTGACAAAATCCGAAAAGGTAGTTTCATTTATAAAGTAATAAGTCTTAAATAATATATTGTTAATTTTAATACCCATAATATTCAAAAGAAAATTAAAGTATCAATAAAAAAAACTAATATTATAAATACGAAAACACTCACACGTTTATCACAACTTTGTGCGAATAAAAAAATGGATAAAAATAGGATGGATGGATTAAATGGAAATGGAATATGTAATCGAAATACCTTAAACGAGTAAAATCGTAGGCAATAGCTAGCGAATAATTCATCCAATATATAAAACTAGCAGTTTAAAAGCCAAAGGTTTATTGTATTCAAAGTTAAACACATTCCTAAATGCTCATCCTAGTATTAATTCCTAAGCTAGAAGGCGTAGTATTCATCTTAGCGTTTTAGGGTTGCCATATTTTTTCTTAGATAATCATTTTTGCACACAGATAAGACAATATGACATTCGATTAAAGTAAAGATAATCTTTTTCTTATTTCTGGTATGTTCCATAATTATACCTTTGTTGCCATTTAAAAAATATTAATTAATTTTTCAAAGTTACCCTTTATTACAATTTTTTTAAAAGCATAGTATTACTTACTGCAAGTCTGCGTGAAAATAATCATAGATTTCATATGAATGATTAGTATTGTTGTTATATTATTTTATTTTTATTGCAATACAATTGTACTTAAATAAAAAAAAATGGCGAATAATTTCTTTAAATAGTAATAGTGGAATAATTTTTTAAATATGAAACCAAATTTTAATTTTTAAGTAATGTATTATAAATATATTTAATATTTTACCTTTGTTCATTAAGTTACTACTTGTTACCAATAATCTAGTGGCATATATATGTAAAGTTGATTTGCAGTTCAATGATCGTGCTAATAACTATAACTATATTATAAGTTATATTTTTTTAATTATTTTTTGTAAATCTTACAAGTAAATTAGAACCATTTTTAATCAATTAATAAATTTTAGAATAGGTACTTTTTCTTTATTTTCAATGATTTTTTATTGTTTTTATTTTTTCTTTTATAAATTGTTACCAAATTTATTATTTTAATAATATTGGCTTCCGTTATGGAATTTTCCAAATATTTATTGTTTAGCTTATTAAGTATATGAATAAAGACCATAGACAACCCATAGGGTGTTCACGCGAGCTTAAAATGCGACACACAGACGCAAAATATATAAATATTACTTGTTTTTGTTATATAAAGTGTTATGTTAGTGTATTATTAAATACTCATTGTAGGGAAATTGGTGTAGGAATAATGTAGGGTAAAAAAGCACAAATATTTGTAGTCAATGTTATATAGTAAAGTGTATGGGTTAGAGTACTTAAAAACTAGAAAATCTGAGAAAAAACTTTCTGTTACAGTATTTTTTTTTAATTTTGCTACAGAAATGATTTTGTAACTAGTAGATTGTGTGTTTTCTTCCTTATCTATGGTTTTTGCCATGTTTGGACATGTGTAAATTCTTAAACGAATTATTTTTCAAAGAATCTGTCTTCAAAAAAACTTCTTTATTAATTTTTTTTAACTTTTGACTTATGCCTAATTATGATATTTTTTTATTTTCTCATATTACTTAATTTAGGTCCTATTTCACCAAAGTAGAATAAATTTTATTCCTAGGATAAAGCTGCTATTTACTCTCAGATAACCATACTTTCATTTCACCAACTACTTATCCTAAGCATAACAAAGTTATACGAGAGTAACTCTTATACCACCAATTTTGAAGGAATAACCGGCTTATTCCTCAGATAAAATCAAAATGGTGGCAAAATTATGTCACCTGAGCGCTTAGAGTACATTATTACTGAGCGACCATTACATAAATGAATATAATATAAATAAGCATATAAGTTAGCACTTCGTTTCCTTTAAGATATTTTTTTTAAAACAGTAAACACAGCATAAAGCATATAAATGAAATTTTAACACCAGGCAGCGTGACTTTACAGATAGTTTGTTTGAAAAATAGCACTGACACATTGACACAAGTTCAAAGTGACGACTAAGTTAGAAATGTCCTGTTATGCTATACTGTACTGAGACCATGACAAGCCTATTTAATTTGTCTGCATTCACTTATCTAAGAGTAGTAATACCAGGAGTAACTTTTTGTCCTTACAAAGTGGTGAAACGTACTATAAGTTATTCTGAGAATAAATGCAGCGAATAATTTTATACCTGGCATAGCTATTCTTCGATAACGACACCATTGGTGAAATCGGACCTTAGAAGTGAAAGAAAAGAAAGTGTTAAAGAAATAAAAGATGGCTAATAAAAAAAGTATATAACCAATCCAATTATTAATGGACCCTTTTCCGATTTTAATTATTAAGAATTTTAAACTACGGTCTTCTATGTATTATATATTATTGTAATTAGATCAGTTTCAATGTACATTTTATTATAATGTAAGGAATAAAAATGGCGGAAAAATATGTGTTCGAAAATGGAATTAACATTGAATCTGATTTAAATCGTGATTCTGTTGAATTTGTCTTTGTCCATCGCTGGTCGATGTATCTATTGTATCGAATTGTATGAAAATAAAAACTTAAATTAAAATGACGTTTTGTTATTATATTTTCATATAGAAAATAATTTATTCTGAAGTACTAGTTACTAGAGGTGTGGGAAGCAATGATACAAAAGTTATATTTATTTATAATTTTATTAAATTAATTCTATAACTTTTTACATATAGTAAATTATATGTGCTTTTCGTCAAATACATAGATAATGCTGCCAAGTCGTTAGCAGTAGTCAGAATACCTAATGTTTGCCTCTACGATCTGACAACGACTGTGTGAGCGCAGTGACAACACTAGCGGCGGACACGACGAGTTTCCATCACTAGTATCCACTGACAACTAAACTCTCGAAACGTAACCATAGACATACTAGAGAAGAAACTATTTAAAATTATTACCTATTATATGATTATAAAAAATGATATGACATCCATACTTTTTTATTATATAACATTAAACAGGATTGCGATGCCATGCCATTTTTTATCTGTTTCGATGTCAATGTCATTTTTACAGTTTTGCTGTCAGTTGTCTGCTCCAGCATATTGTCTATGGTATGAACAACATTTAATAAAACAAAAAGGATCGTCTCGACAGTTCAGCGCCACACAGTCCCCGACCACCGCCGCACCGCCTTGCTTGGTCCGAGAATATATCTATGAAATAATTTGTATAAAAATTTTGGCTCGAAATATTTACAGATCTGTGATATTTTTACATTGCCGGAATAATTTTATTTTACAGCGACTAAAGGCGAGGGGGCGGCGGCAGGCGGTATTTATTGCAATTTGTTTCTAATAACACTTTTATTATCTAATTAGATACGCGCGTACTGCGACGCATATCCTATCGTTACAGCGATACCTGTAATATAGACGCTGCGCGTCGCTAAGAAGAACGGTCGGAAGATATCGCAAATGAAAGTCACTGTAGCCATAGGATAGATAATTTAGTTAAGGAAGAGACAACATCGAAGGCAAAACTGCATCGGAGGCTACTACCGCCCGCGCTTACACACGTCTCGCACTCCCGATACCTTCTCCCTGTTCCGTGATTATAATTAATGTTAGAATTAACACTCAAATAGGGGCTTATACAGAATTTGTACTCTTAAAGCGTCCCGTCGCCGCTTACCTTACACCACAAATGAAACAAACATGGTCGGGATCGATCGAAGCAAAACACTGGTACAGTGAGATAAAATACGAGCACTGTCATAAATATATATAAATTTTGTGATAAAATCCAAATGATACGAGGCAGGATTTGACAGACGCTAGGCTATAGAGTATTGAGCGGCGTCAAGGCCGCTGCCGGCTACTGGCCCGTTTTCTTGCTTAAAGTATTCTTTGTGAAGTACCGAATCGGGCACGGGATCAATCGTAGCTCCCGCCAAAACTCATATCGAATTAATAAGATTTTAAATAAATATATTATTCTTAATTCGACTAGACATACTCGTTGACGATAAAAAATCTCAATGATTTAAAAACAATAAATACTCAATTTCGCAACTATTTAAACTATACAAAAACAAACATGGCCATTTAAATGTCAAATAGGTTGTTTTGGCGGGAGTTTCGAACGTGACATTTGGTTTTTTCTGCGAAAGCGCCCGACGGACACACGCGGCTCAGCCGCCACAGATAACGCATTATCTTAAGAGATCAGACTGTCATTTCAATAATCATACGTTTATAGCTATACTTATTTTAACATCCATACCTAAAAAAAATTTACAATATGAAAAAAAATGTACATTCTGTGGGAAGCTAAGAACGAAAACCCACCGAATAGAAAATAAAACAATGAAACCAGTCACTCAGTAAAATGAATTAACAATTTATTACAAGATACAATAGTCATAACAAAAATATATTGATTCTTCTAGATGTTTCAGAGGTTTTATCGACACAGTGTATTGTCCAGCTTTCTATTCCATATAAAATTATTTTTGGTATGTGTATGTCCACATAAATATAAAACTATGCGAGTAATCGTGTCAAATAGAAAACTATTTATTTAACTTGACATTAGCCAGATTTGAAACAAATATAATATTTATATCAACTATTCCTTGAGAAGTTGACTTCGTAAATTGATATTTCCAATGTATTACTCAAAAGTTCCTGGACGGATTTTGATGGTATTTTAACGTACAAATCAGCAAATAATAAAAAAATGTATAACGAACGATGTGACACGCGATCAAACAGCTAACAAATGACATATTACTCGCACAGGCCTGTGACAATGAAGTGAGATCATAATCATTCAATATTAATACTTAACAATACGATGTTAGTTCGCGATGTTCTGTACGTTTTGCTTTCTCTTACAAAATCGTAAACGCCATTTTTGAAATAATAATTTTATCGTCATTACAAAACTAGTAAATTAAGTAAATGTAAGCCGAATGTAGTTTTTTGAAGTAAAACTTCTTTGCGCGCATGGGGGTAAAATTCTTACGGATGAAACGTGACATGAAACGGATGTGAAACGTTTTAGAGAAGAGGGAGAGAGCGATTGAGACTGATTGAGAGAGAGAGCGAGAAAGGGCATTTGTATTAATTTTCGACACTTTTATTATGTTAATTATTTTTCTATCATCCTTCTTCCCTCAATTTAAGTCTCGGAAATCTAAAGCTTTAGATTACTATAAATATAAAAAGAGTACCAGTACAAGTACCAGGCACTCGGAGACGGGGAAGAGTTAGCGCCATCACCCCTCAGACGTCAAGACACGCAGGTCGGGGATCTCGCCCACCGCAAGTCGGTGACATTTCTAACTCTGTCTAACTCGTGGTATGACCGTCGCGCCATCTCCCTCTCTCAACGAGCTTAAGACGGGGTTAGTTAGTATAACTATAAACGAGTTTTAAAAATTAGTTTGCCAAATAAGTTTTACTTCAGACTTTAATTTTTTTTTGATATTCATAGATGTTTTTTATCTGTAATAATTAAATATTAAATAGGTATTAAGTTAATTATCGACCATAAAGCTAAGTTGAACAAAATTGAAAGAGATCGCACTTCGTACGGAAAATGGGTACGTAAAGGCGAACTTTGACAAAATGATTTCTTATGTTATCGCACATTTAGTACCATCTATAATTTTAATTGTAAGGACTTTAATATTCTCTGGTGGGTAGTCATAATGAAGAACCCAAAATATGTATTTAATTTCGCAGCGCAAAACGTAAATCTATTTGATTAATTTATACAAGAAAAAAAATTATATACAAAATATAAATCGACATCTATACAAAATACGACGTGAAAGTAACAATAAGTACCTAAGGAAATAAACATGTAATTTATAAATAAGACGATTAAAAAATGTGATATGGGGCGTTAATACAATGCTGGCCCCATTGTGATGAAAGCGAGAGTCCAAACGATTTAGAGAAGAGAGGAAAAAGAAAATGTTTTGTTTTAACTTTTTTTTTGGCAATTTTGTACTCGGTTTAGCGCGTCGAGTAACGTGTATGACATGCGGCGCGGGCGCATTCTCACAACTGGTCGCTTGAGACAAATATTACTATATTCAGGCCACCGACACAGGGTAGTGGGGGTTTTTTAGTGCTATTTATTAATATTTTGTATCTGGAAACACTCCCCCACTGTCACGAACAACATTCGCCTCAATACATGTACCAACAAAATGTCCTACGATTGTTTTTATACGAAGATAGAGCGCAAAGCACTCGCGCCGCGCACCGCTCACCTGCAAGCAAAATAATGTTATGTAATACTTTCTTAGGGTTAGGCGAATTTTAATTTTTAACACCTTCTCTATCGTGAAATCGTATTCGTTGCCAGGAACCAAAAGTTTTTATAAATAGACAAAAAATCCGCAAAGATAGTTATACATATACTGTTACATAGATTACTTAACGTTATTTTTATTACGGAAACTGGAAAGTATCGTAATAGTCAGACAAACAGACAGAGAAAAAGCCGAGCAAAAGTTTTATATCGTTTCATCATTTAGAATGTTAGAGAGATTTAATGTTGTTTTTTAAGATTAAGAGCTAAGACCTGAGCTTTCGAATACAAGTTCGTTCAAACATGTTTTACAAAGTTTTTCTTACCGACAAGGTAATAAGTAATTATATTTAAAACCGAGACACAAAAATTGAGCTTTATTTGGTTTCAACAACGCCAATAGATCACATAAGAAAATATAAGTTATTGTATGTATGTCCACGTACACTGTACCTACTCACCTACGCCCTGGTATACCGCGAGGCGCGGTGCTTGCGGCGACGCCGGCGCGCCACCACGCCGCTGTCACCGCTGTGACCGGACCCCAACGACTCGCTCTCGCTCTGGTTGGACGTGTAGCCGATAACATCCACTTCATCTGGAAGAATCAACAAAAACATTAAAAAACACAGAAATTATAACAATCGGACAAAAACAATATAACAATAAAGGTTATCAAAAACAATTGTCCGACTGCCGAGCAATTAAGAGCTTTTCTTATCTTTAGGCAGTTAAATACGTATATAATAAAACCTATTACGTAAACCTGAAGTCTCAACATCAAAGCAAATTAAGCATGCATGTCGAAATACTTCCGTATGAAAAAGTTGGACAATTTCGGAAACTACACATGTAGCCTGGAGTAACATAGCCACCGTTTTCTAACTACGGACGCATCACGCAAGTGTGCAAAGCGAGGATAAGTGGCTAGAATAGTATGAAATTACAGATGAGTGACAAAAGCAATTGGATTTATAAATTCAAAAATCTATCGCGGCTGTAAAATGGAGATAGTCTGTCAAACTGTCGCCACTGTAACGAATTCATACAGTCATAAATTTCGTACGAGATTTATCGTATTCCACGTTCTGCGTCTAGATTATCTACATAAATGTACGCTAGACGATCCGCCTACACACTTCTCGACATGATAGAATCGATACCTTAATCCCTGGTGTATATAGGCATGTATGTGCGAGTAATCTGAGAGATGCTTCGGTTTAGCTGACGTGGGACTGCTTGCAACAGTCGTAGGTAAAATAAAAAATCTTGTCATATTTCTCCAATGATTGTATGCGCCATATATAGGACTAGCGAAACACCCTCGCTCCGCTTGGTTTCTTTCGTAGGTACATTTGAGGGTTGGTATACATTTCTCAGAGGCGAGATGTTTTTCCGCAGTAAAAAGTATCTTATATGTGGACCCGGATAACCAGCTAGCATACCTTACAGTCTGTCGAGTGGTTTTCTCGTGATTGGGTAACAGATAAACGGACAAATTCTAAATATTATAGATTCGGCCTTAACATCAACGATAATAACTATTTCTATGATTAAGTATTAAGTGCCCTTGTGATATAATAATTTGGACGTGACCAAAACAAAACGTACAGACTAATATATAGATGGGCATATCATTGGATATTGTTCCATGCACGACTTTAACCAAATACATAAACTCCAGTTAAATGTCTTCAGATAGATCGCAGAACAAGAAAATATTAAAAAAAAATTATTAAGTATAGGTACAGATGCAACTCCGAATTTTATTAAGTATATGAATAGATAAATAAAAAAATAGATAGGATGTGATAGCAATCGTGATAAATTTCATTTACATATTGTTACTTTTCCACTGTAACTAGTTTTGCATACTGATAGTAATCTATACTTATATTATAAAGAGGAAAGATTTGATTGTTTGTTTGTTTGCATTGAATAGGCTCCGAAACTACTGAACTTGAACTACCAATGCGGTACTAAATCTGATAAGCTCCTAAGAGAACTATAAAGTTTTATCGAATAAATCTAAGTTTCTAGCGCATGTAAAAATCGTAACTTTTAAATCACATAGTTTAGTAGACTCAACAAGTGTTGTCAAATATACTCGTAAGTCGTACATACTCGTATCATGTACCAATTAAACTAGATACTTATGTAAATGTCGATCCATTTGCTTAAGCTTTTAAGTTTAAAGTAATCGAGCAACCTAAAGCTTCAAGCCTCAGCCTCGCTTGTTTTTCGGGAAAAGTTTACAAATTTTGTTTATTTAGAAAAATGAAGTAACGGTGGCTGGAAAGAACGAATTTTTCAGGTTTGACGGGGGCCCCCGACGACCGCAGGGCCGTCGTCACTTACTTAATAGAAAAGAGTACATACATTTTATTAAAAAACATGTACACGTCAGAGTCTAACACTTAGAAATACAAAATTAAATCAAATTTCGCTTGTCCAAACCCAATCGGACATTTTCTTTTCATTAAAGTAAAATACCTTTCGTTAACTAATATCTTCAAGTGAGGTTAGTATGAAATGTGGATATTCTACGAAATTGCGTTGACCTATTTAACCAGTGGCCGCACGTCCGTGCGTCCGGCGACACCGGGTCTTGTACAAAATGCATAAATACCCTACAAATGCAGCATGGACGACTTGAGAGCAAGTCGACGGTGAAAATCCAACGTAACATCAACACAGTTATTTCAGTAACTTTCTGCGTTTTCACATGTCATTTATTCATTTAGTGGGTCAGTCGCCGCGTATTATGAATGTTATTATTTTGTTGTCATATTCATATTTACATAATATATTTTACTAGCGACTCTCCGTCGCGCGGCTTCTCTAGAAATGTTTTAGCGGTTAGTATCGATTGCTTAGAAATTAGATGTTTTTCTGCAGTAAAAAGCTTTGATATGTTAACACGGATAATGAGGTATCCAATCTGTCCAATGAATTATTCGCGATGCGAGACAGACGGCAGATAAAAATTCTATAAGATAGTACAAAATATGTATATTTAATGTACCTACAGATTCAATTCAGTTACAAAATTATATTATGTATGTAAATAAATAATAATAATAATAAATATGTTGGGACATTATGACAACAGCGCCATCTAGTTCAGTGGTAAGCTACGTTACGTGCTTGTGTTAAGGATAACAGATAGTTGATATACTACACATATATGAATTTTAAATACATACATATAATAATATATAAGCACCCATGACTGGAGTACAAACATGCATGCTCAACAAACGGATGCCCCCAGCGGGACTCGAACCCACGACCGTTGGCGCAGAAAGTAGGGTAACTACCAACTGAGCCGAACGTGTCGGGAAATATTTACTAACTACATACGTGTATTTGTTAAAATTCATCAAATTGATTTATAATTATATTTTCGTACATTTTCAATATTTCCACACATTATATTCTTATTAAAATGAATATAAAACTTAAAGTAAACTTACGAAATATCAATATAATATAAAATCGTAACGTAAAAAGTTTTACGTAACTTGACTTTGGATTTTGAACAGACATAAATATCCGCAAGCGTTATTATTTTAAATAATATTTATTGTGCAGACTCTCCCAATTTTTAGTACTCACAAGTCTTTTTATAGGTGGTTTTATTTATTTAGGAGGCAATGTCCGGTTGATACGCGCGTAGCTCTTGGAAATGAAAATCTATATTTATTATTTGAATACGTTTCGCTTCAGTCATGTCAACGGTGTTATATTTTCATGTAATAATATTAAATCTCTAAGAATATATTTTGGTACTATAAAATTAATGCTAGCTACTAACCCTGGCTTTGCTCGGATGTCATTAGATTGACTAGGTACGTTTGGTAGCAAAAACATTTGTAAAGCTTGGAAACTTTTTTGAGCAGAAACCCAATTCTTTCTCTACAGTCAAAGTAGCCAAAGTAACTCCTTATAAGTTATAACATTATCTTTTAGATATTATATTTGAGATTAGCCTGAACAAGCTGACAGACAGAGATAAAGATGGACAGGCATAAAATACACTATCACACTCGTATATATACATACTTTCAATACAATACAATTTTATTTATATTTAACCATGTATAAGTATCACTATCCCTACATATTATAAAACAAAGTCCTCCGTCGCGTCTGTCTGTTCGCGATAAACTCAAAAACTACTGCACCGATTTTCATGCTCTTTTCGCTAATGGATAGAGTGGTTTTCCAAGTTTTCTATCTATAATCATTATTACTATATAATAATTATTACAATAAACGAGCCAAGAAGAAGATGAAAAGTATAAATTAATTATACAATAAAGAGTTTTATCCAAAATGACCAAAGAACTGAAATCGATTTTAATCATGAATAGACGTGTAGGTTAAGTAAGAAGGTTGGTTGAGAATTTGCAAAATTAATCGATTCGAGATTACATTGAATTTGTTGAATTCTCGATATAATCCTATCAATTTAAATTGTACTTTGAAAGATCATGTACCGATTTAGAAGGAAGTTGTCAGTGTCTTTCTTTTGTGTAATATATTTCAGACGTTCTTTGTTACTTCTAAATTGGTTTCCCTTTTAAGTGGATAATATTATGGAAAAATCATCAATTGAAATCACATTCGATATTCTTCAATCTCCGAAGCAAGGGCGGTATTTACTTATTTCATTTGAACGGGTTTGCGTCGCGCACTTGTTGTACGATGGGCGCGGTAAATTCTATTTTAGCCTTTATAATATGTACATAGGAATTATATTTGCGTGGAGCTGTGTCGCCTAGTGTATCATTCACGGATAAGCCGTGATGGAAATCTGATTCGAGCGATGATATCTATTATACAATATTGATGTATTGAATATCTTTTCAGAATTTTAAATGATACTTGGTTTATATAGATAACTAGTGACTTACCCTCGCTTCGCTCGGGTTCGTCCCTGGATGGACGTGGACGCCCTTTAGAATAAAATTCTTACAAACTTTGAATGTCTATTTTATTTATATCTAATCAAAAGCCTAAAAAATAAGTTTCAAGCGCCTAGCTTTACAAATATCGTAATTTCCATACAAAATTTCATCCCTTATTTAAACCCCTTCCAGCCCTTTTTTTCATCTTGAAAAGTATGTTCTATCTCAGGCTCTAAACTATCTGTGTACCAAATTTCATTTAAATTGGTTCAGTAGTTTCGGCGTGAAAGCTCGACAGACAGACAGAGTTAGTCACATTTATAATATTAGTAAGGTTTACAAAATAATTTTGTGGTAAAATGAAACTTCTATTATCTATGTTTTTTATAAAATCTTTAAAAAATTCGTGAAGAAGGTCTAAATCAAGTATTCTAAGCGCAGTGGTGTTGCTAACACAATACTTGGGTTTTGCCAAAGACGGTAAGCTCAGAAATTCACAGTTTTCATATTCTACGATTCTATAAAGATTTCATTTTGCTAAAAGTTTTTATTCAACTCGCTATTCAGACAACGTGTGCCAGTATGTTTAGTTCGGATCTACAAATGGTATTTGTGTAGTAGCGGGGATCAGTTGAGAGCAGCATATTCTTAGACTTTTGCGCCGCTGTGTAGCCAAATTATGTAATGCCGAATGTTAAAAATTCATATTTATAGCTTTGGACTACTATACTTTAACTCTAGCTTCGAAAACATGATTGAAATTTCATAGGGCCAATATACATATAATATACCAAGTTCCTTTAAAACAGACATTAATATATTATAAATGAAACTACCTTTCAGATTTTGTCGCAGATTTATTTTGATTTTTAGTTCCCGATGTTTCATTTATAATGTCGAATATTCGCGTATTCTAAGAAAGTATTAAGACATTATATTTGTACTAAAAATATTATCTTATGTTCTATATTTCGCAAAACGGCACATTAAATTGGTCTATAGCTATGCCTCTAGGCACCATGGAACTTGAGCCTAATTTTATATGTTACATAATGTCACACATGTTTCGGTTTGGTTTTTGTATCAATGAAGAATCATTAATATTTTAATAAGATTTTTTTTAAAAATATTATGTATTGAACAGATTCGACACCGTTAAAATTTTATTACACGTATGGAATACCTTTGATGACACGTTTGGCTCAGTTGGTAGTGACCCTACTTTCTGCGCCAGCGGTCGCGGGTTCGAGTACCGCTGGGGGCATTCATTTGTTGAGCACGAATGTCTGTACTCCAGTCATGAGTGGTAATATTTATAATATGCATGTATTTAAAAATTTATATGTGTAGTATATCAACTATCTGGTATCCGTAACACAAGCACGTAACCTAGCTTACCACGAAACTAGTTGGCGCTGTTGGCATAATGTCCCAGCAAAAAAAAAAAAGAAAAAATAACAAAAAAAAAAAAGAATAAATAACTCGTATTACGAAGACTCATGTATTTGTTCGTTTTGAGTAAAACTTTGCTGATATTATAACAATGAAAAATAAAGAAAACCCATTGCAGACGTTAATTTGTATTTGGGAGTGCTTTTTGTTTGCGACTCGCAGCGCTAGGGTTATAAGCGATCGAGTTCCTCTCGATTGAGTCTCAAGAACTTTTGCCGCTTCGAAGCTAACTTACATCATATGCCATGTAACGTGACCAGATTTTATTTTCAAAGTGCTCTAGGGGAAGTTTGTATTTCGCTTTAAATAGTTGAAGTACATTTATTTTGTATGCTAATGCTTAAAATTTATCGTTTTTGTTGAAAATGCGAAACTTTCGTTTATTTATTTATGATGTAAAGGAGGATCAATGCAATTTTTTGAAAGAGATATAATCTCTAAGCTAAACTTAAGTTTTACTAGCTACTTATTACTTATAGAAAAATTAAAAAATATTTCTTATACCAGTATTGTCGAATCATCAACTTTATTAGATCTTCATGAATTTCTGCTTTAACAAATACCTAAAAAACTCAGCGAAGTCGGAGCAATTTAGTATATTATATGATATAACAGTTTTATTCAGTCAACAAACAAAAAAACTAAACACCTACTATAAGTTATATCAAGAACATTCACATTTCTTCTACGTCTAGTAAAATTAAAAAAATCTTTTCCTTAGGTTAGGTATATAGGTCTAGAAGTATAGACCGAGTGATGGTCATGTCTACCGAATGAAAGGCAAGTACACGATGTACGATGTCGACTTCCCAACCCAAAAGTTGGTAGCTTTGAAAGTTTGGTTCAGGACATAAGTTTTGACTTTCCTAGTAAATTTCAATAGGAATGTGTCGCTTTTATACAACTTGTAAGACTCAATATACTGTACATTCAAATGAGACTCGCAATTTCTTTGTATCGCACAGAGCTTTCTTCGCTATTCAATAATAATATATGCAGATGAAAAGGACGAGGATTGAGTTGATATGTTACAAACGTTACTTTTTTTACTTTCATTCAAACTAATATTAAAGTATGATAAAAACTTATATTATTGTTGTGAGTTTATAGCTTTTTTATGTCAAAAGCAACCCCTAAACTATATTTAAGAATAATAATTTTCTGTAACAGTTGTTGTCAACTAATGAAAAGCCACGACAAGAACAGTATTTACTTTGTAAGTGAGAAGATGACAACCAGAAAAATATTTATATTTTTAAAACATTTTCTAATTTTGTATCACTAGAATATTCTATTTTATTTATATTATTATTAAAGATAGAAGTGTTGCAAGTGTTCGGAACAAATTAAGTGAAAATAAGGAAGTGAGTGGAAAAACAGTCATGTACTGCGTTTGAATTGCAGTAAGGGAGTATCGTATTCAGCCCTTTTTTTAACGGTCCACTGTTGGGCACGTGCGCTATAATACAAAGAGGATCAAGCCATGCCATATTACATTATACTGGCCAAGTGCGAGACGGCCACATTTCTTCACATGAAAACTTTCTCTGACATGAAAGTGCATGATAAGACTAAATAAATCAACAAAATATACTTGCATTTATATAATAGCAAGTATTAAATCCAGTCATATTTCCTTCATAGTACCTACATCATTAGAAATCGAAATGGTCTTTACTTAAAGTAAGCCTCTTACATAGAGTGCAATATTATTATCATTCGAACTCGATGTTGCTAAAGACATATAGGTATAATATAAACGTAATCTTTGAAAGCTTTTATGAAACATACATTCTGTGTATACCGGGGCTTATACTACGAATACTCTTTACTCTCTCTCTCTCTCTCTCTCTCTTAACTGCCTCTGTGGTGTAGTGGCTAGCATGTACGGTCACACACCGAGAGGTCCTGGGTTCGAGTCCCGGGTCGGGCCAAGTTTAGTTATTGAATCTTTCTGTTTCGTTAGCCTCAGTAAGAGCCCGGAGTTGGGAAGTTGGTGGTGGTTCACCCCCGTGCCTCGGAGAGCACGTAAAGCCGTCGGTCCTGCGCCTTAGCTCTCACTGGTCGTGTCGAGTAGTCGTCCCACCGGAGTATGAGAGTGTCTGCGCGTACACTTGTGCACTATAATATCTCCTGCGTACTTGGCCAGTCTCAATGAGATTGGCCGCCATGGCCGGAATCGGTCGGAGAACATTACTGCACATTATTATTTTACGTAATATAATATAAAAATAGAAGTAGAAGGATTCTCTTTGCTCAAAGTCTTGATAGATAGATAGAGAGAAAGAAAAAGAGAGTACATCACTTAATTTTTTCTGAAAATAATACCAAACAAACACTTGATTGTCTTTAACAACTCTCTACCCGCGACGTATAATCCTTTTTTCTGCTACTTATAATTAACATGTAATATTACTAACCGTTGAAAGTTCATGCGAGCATGAAATTCAATATATAAATTTTGTTCATACATATATAAAAGCTCGGTGGCTCGTTGACTTTACATTCAATTTCTAGTGGAAATAAATCCTCCGACGAATCCTCGAAATATTTGAAAAACTGTATTTACATCATGTTAGGGAGTGGTCAAAGCGATAAACTGATTCATCTAATAACCAAATTGTGCGTTAGCGATACCTTTTCGCGATGGAGGTCACCGGTTTTCGGTATTTTTAACATAAATTATTTATATAGCATACTAACGACTTACCCTTGCCCCTCCTGCGTTCGTCCTTAGGTAAGTTTTAACGGTTAGATTAGATTTCTTAACCATGTGATATATTCCTGCAGTATATTTAGCTATTATCAGATATTTCATCAAAATCTGCCAGTTTTCTCGTAATACCGTCACAGACGGACAAAAATCCTACAACTTTACACACAATAATAAAGTAATAACGGTTACAGATAACGATAATAATGGCAATTTCAATAAGATTTTCAAAAAAATATTAAATGAGCAGATTCGACTCAGAAAAATAGTAAAGGAGTTTGACCAAATTAGTTTGGATGATAAGAAACTTTATAAGAAAGTGTGGGATATAGAAGAGATTTCAATGAAAATGTCACAGCAGAATTCAATAAAAAGCCCTCAGATGGTTTGGACACGTAGAAATGAGTGATGGAAGATAGTTGAAAAACGTTATGACGTAACACTGTCTGTGAAACTGAATCTATTGCTGCATGAAAGCTATACTGAAATATTATTTTGCATATAGACAAAGATGTAAGAACTCATATAAAGTTTATAATGGAACCAGGAGCTTACTATCTTTAAGCTACATAATAACTTATTTATGTATATAATAAATGTGATATAATTAATGTGATGTAAGTTGGTCTGTTAATCCGTTATATTATAGATATTAATGAAATAAAAAAATTTGATATCTTAAATCTAGGAAAAAGAGTATATGTAAATGCAACAAGCAGACCCGCACTTGAAAATTATAGTAGAAAAATAATTTTCTACTTCATTTAATACTAAATTTTAGCACTTATAATATTTTTAAACACTTAAAAGAGTTTTTAAATTAAGAAGAGAGCTAAAAATTATTGGCGAGTGTTCGAAAGTTTAATAACTTACATCCAGGTCCTATTAAAGAAGTAAGTTTGAGCTATAAAATTTCCACATAGTCTTACTTTTCCTTCCAATAAAATCCAAAAGTATGCTTTGCATCATTAACCTTCGATCATTTTAGTGAAAACCCATCAATTTTTATAACCAGTTTATCCTAAAAAAGAGGGTTCGGGAATAGTCCCCATAGCTTTTTCTACATTCATGTATAGTTTTATACGTATAATAATATTTTTTTTATAACTAGCGAAACACCCTCACTTCGTTCACGTCCTGCCTTTAGACACTGTTAGCTTAGATTTCTCAAATATGAGATATTTTCTAGTAAAAAGTATCTTACTAGAAAATATAAACCGAATACTCAGCTATCATTATACCAAATTTCATCAAAATCTGTCCAGTAGTTTTTCGTGACAGACAGACATACAGACAGACAGACAAAAATTCTAAAAACTATAGATTCGGCCTTTGTGACGATAATATTGATTATTTCAATACGATTTTACAAGAAATATTTAATTATAGACTTAAATTTCAGAACAGGGCTTCTTTAGTGATTAAGTATAGAGTAAAGACTTCATGTTTAAATTGGAAGATGGTGATATATGGTGATATTATATACCATTGGGTAATTGTGATACCTATTGACCACAGATTAATAGAATTTTCACAACAATTTAAAAACTTATTTTAGTTCACTTGTTATTGTTTTAATGTTTTAACCAATAAAGTTAATAATTAAGATAACTAAATATCGATATAATTAATTTAAATTAATAATTATTTAAAATCATAATAACTTGCCTTCGTTTTCTGTTTAATTTCGTTCCGACAGATTGTTTATTATACAACTAGACGTGTAGTTTCGCGTATTATGTATCACGCATATAGTGTATATAGACGGTTGAATTGTTGGGAGGGAGGTAGAGGATCCGATTGGCGGGCATTTAACATGTATTGCAGGAAATTGGCGCGAGCGTCGCGTTGCGATCCGACGGTGCAGTTCGTGTAATAATTAGTTGGGTATAGGGTTGGCGGAAAAAAATTATATCAGACTTAATTACAAGATACTATTTTTTCTTTCATCCTGCATACAAACTTCTACCCCCTTATGAAGGGTTAAGGGCTGAAATCTGGGATCAAAACTATCCTATGTCATTTCTACGATCTTCAAACCAAATTTCATTAAAATCGGTTCAAAATAACAAGTTAAATATATTATGTATACCTATCCTCTTTTCCTTCTGGAAGACATTTTTAAATCTGTTTTGAAGGATTGAGCACGTCAACATACACAAGGCATTAACAAAAGATTACATATGTCAGATAAAAAGTCCTGTAGAATATCTAATAAGCCGATCCGATGATTCAGCTTACTGCTTATGTAATATGTAATATAATTAGTCAGACGTAGGGTTACCGGAAAATAAAGATTAGACTACTTCTATACTCATAAGTTTGTATGTACGTATTTGCATGTATGTTTGTCACTCCTTCTCGTTGGAACGACGGAAGGATTAAGATGAAGTTCAATATATTGATAGACTATGACTTGGACATAGCCTATTGTTAGACTTATTATTAGGTATAATATAGTTGTTAACGAATTTTTAGATTTGTAATATTTCTTTGGTTATTTTGTACTCCCCTACGTAATGAATAAAGAAGCTAAAAATAATAATTTGAAAATGCAAGTGGTGCTAATTTGTACTTGTGAACAATCATTTGGTATTGGTAGAGTGTAAATAACGATTATAAAAATAATACACGCTCTATTAATAACGCTCGTTGTCCTTTACTTGAGAAGTATACATAATATAAAAAATGATAACTAAGATATAAAAGGAATATTTAAAATAAGCACGTTTCCATGATCAATAAAATCAAATTAAATACCAGGAAAAACTAAAATCAGTCAACCCTAAACACGAGGTAGTTCCATACACCGGGGTGGAATTATGCTGTCTTTGACAGCGAACTTTGTTGGTATAAATACACCGTGGGATTTGAATTGATCCAGCTCGAACTGACTGAACTATAACAGATTGGAATGGAGATGCGTCTGTCCGTTTGTAAAGCACTGTTGGTTTTCACTTATGTCAGACATGACTGGTTTCAAAACATGTAATTAAGCTGGTAAATGTTTTGGATTTTGGTTATACCAATATTATCAATTTTGTCAAAATTGGTATGGATCATACGGCATTCTGCGATCGGATATGACTATAATATATAGCCTTCTTTAATAAATGGGTCATCTAATGTAAAAGGAATATTTCAAATCCGATTAGTAGTTCCTGGTATTAGCGCGTTTAAACAAACAAACTTTGTCTATTTGTCCAACTCTTTTAATCGTCTGGGCTGGGCACGGGCCTCCCTCATTACGAGGGGAATCAGGCCATAGTCCACCGCGCCGGCCTAGTGCGTATTGGCGGACTTCACAAAACGTGCTTGGTTTTCTCAGACATGCAGGTTTCCTCACGATGTTTCCCTTCACCGTAAGACAAGTGGTAAACAGGATAGAATTAATGATTCGCATATAAAAATATCTGAGGTGCGAGACCCGGATTTGAACCCGCATCACTCGGTTATACGTGTTACCGCTGGGCTACCACTACCTTGGGTTATCACTGCCTATTTATAATATTAATAGAATAGTTAAAATTATAATTTATATAAGTACCATGTATTATTAATTCACAAGCAAATATCAACAAAATATTAATTGAATCGATTTTCAGTAAATATCTCATATAACATTCCTGGCATCTTACATGAAACAGTAGTCGTAATTCAATACAATACTGTGCTAGTAATAAAACTCCGCTTTAGCTCGGGGTTTATACAACATTATTTACGATCGCTAATGGGCGAGCTTAAAGGGAAAATTAATTTGCGATATATGTATTCATATTTTTCATTACACAATGATTTATTATACTCGTACCGTTGTGTCATGACTAATGGCTTGTGGCGAATATATTCTATTAAGACTAATGTTTGGAATGTATTTTGATTAATCTTTTTTTACACTAAATAAAGAAAAGGAGGCTATGTTTTTAATGAAACTATTTAAATATTTTGTATTTTGATTGTCGACATTTCGTTATAATAAGCCCAAGCTCGTGTAAACCTAAGAAAAAACATAAAGGCTTCACTTCTAATTACGTACATATGTGTATTTACAGATGACAGTAGGTATGCACCTTAGGTTGCTAGATGGCTGATTTATTTGACGACTCGTTTGGCTCAGTTAGTACTTTCTGCGCCAGCGGTCGCGGGTTCAAGTCCCGCTGGGGGCATTCATTTGCTAATCACGAATGTTTGTAC
The DNA here is from genome assembly GCA_951802675.2 of Boloria euphrosyne. NCBI lineage: Eukaryota > Metazoa > Arthropoda > Insecta > Lepidoptera > Nymphalidae > Boloria > Boloria euphrosyne. The sequence goes on along the minus strand of OX637879.1, from coordinate 1,982,893 downwards.
TCCAGTCATGGGTGTTAATATTTATAATATGTATGTATTTAAAATTTATATGTGTAGTATATCAACTATCTGGTATCCGTAACACAAGCACGTAACGTAGCTTACCACGGAACTAGATGGCGCTGTTGTAATAATGTCCCAACATAATTTATTTATTTATTTATTTATATGGATTTTAAAAATTTTTGTTAATGAATTGGGGTAAATCCGAGGGTGGTCTTTTTTCCAATTTAAAGAAAACTTCCCACCCCCATCGGAAATAATTACTTTTCAAATTGTTTTGAAGTCGGTTTATTTTTAAGCATTTTTTGGTAAGCTTATTATTTCAATAATTTCTTTGGCATAGTAATAATAATTTGTGTTTTCAAATGAACTTATATAATAAATCAATATTTAAAAAGTTGAAAAAAATCACACAGACATAGTTTAGTATAAAGCTACATTTTATCCTAGAAATTATTTAAAAACCTCTTGATATACATACAAATTGTTGATTCATAAAAAATATACTTATTTTTATGTTAAAAGCTTGCAAAGTTGCACCTTAAGTGTGACTATCTCTAAAGGAAAAATCATGATCAAAAGTCTTCAAAAAACTATAAAGTACCATAAAATACTATATATCAACTGCCTCGGTGGTGTAGTGGCTAGCATGTACGGTCACACACCTGAGAGGTCCTAGATTCGAGTCACGGGTCGGGCCAAGTTTAGTTATTGAATCTTTCTGTTTCGTTAGCCTCAGTAACAGCCCGGAGTTGGGAAGTTGGTGGTGGTTCACCCCCGTGCCTCGGAGAGCACGTAAAGCCGTCGGTCCTGCGCCTTAGCTCTCACTGGTCGTGTCGAGTAGTCGTCCCACCGGAGTATGAGAGTGATAGGAATAAAGAGTGCACTTGTGTCTGCGCGTACACGCGCTGCACTATAATATCTCCTGCGTACTTGGCCAGTCTCAATGAGATTGGCCGCCATGGCCGGAATCGGTCGGAGAACATTATTTACAATAAAATAACCACTGCACTACAGAAAATAAACTTAAATACAATTAAAAGAAAAAAAGACAATACACTATACATCATTATTTTCCCAATCAACTGAGTTTCTCAGAAGCACGCATACGCAAGCAATACAAAGTTTCAAGAGCGAGAGCTTACCATTGTTCATTCATCATCTATTTAGAATTGTAAATAGTTCATTATCAATTAAAGCTCTAATCAAGAACCGTTTCAATAATTTTCTATTTATAGAAAGCTAACAACGGCTTAACGAAATAGGTAAAGTGGAATTTAATCGCTGCTTAATTAATAAATAATATAATGACCTACCCAATATTGATTTAAGAGAATAGTGTACTAAATCTTTAAGGCGATTAAAAATACTTGTAATGGATGAGAATAGAAATGTTTGAAATATGAAGGAAAGTCTGAAAAAATGATAGGTCAAAGTATGACAAAAAATAAATTATTTCTTCAAAAAGTTCGTAATAACTTTGAAACATAATTATTACTTACGATGGAACAAAACGTCCAAAAAATAGTAATTGTTGCTTTTACGATTCTTTACGTTATTATTTGATATTGAATAAAAGTTAGAATTTTAATTTAAATTCTTTCGTAGAATATAACGATAGATGGAGATTTCTATTATTTCCAATACTTTGCTAAATAAAAGAGGACTAAGCTTTTTGTAAGCTTTAAGTATTTCATTAACAAAAGCTATATCTAAACTTACTCCATCACTACATATTTTAAAACAAAATCCTTTACCGCGTCTGTCTGTCTATCTGTCTGTTTGCTATAAACTCAAAAACTACTGCACCGATTTTCATGTTGTCTTCACCAATGGATAGAGGGTTTCTCGAGGAAGGTTTTAGTATATAATTTGTCAAGTTTTGTATACATTTACTAGCAGAACCCGCGGCTTGGCTCGCGCTAAATTCAGGACGAGGGCGCGTCGCTAGTCTCACTTAAATAACGATATTTCTAGCACGTCTTTCAGTAGCGAAATCTTGTTTTTCTATTTAATTAAGCCGAATCGTTTAACCGAGTCTAGCTTCCAGAGATGTAAAATATTTACGACTGGGTGTGAATTATTTACGATCACTTTTACGCGGCGAGGGCGACGCCACCTGACTTCGAAACCTGCTAATAAATCTATCCGATCATTTAGCTCTCTACGCATTTAAAGTACGGTAGAGTTACTCTTGCAATCGTAATGGTGGATACTACTTAGTCTATCTAAGGCTTGCTTCTTAAAGATATAATACATTTATTTTTGTTATTTACACTAGTTATGCTTACATTTTCAGGGTAATTATAATTTATATATGTGTGCCTACGTGCTTTTCCAAGTCGTAGTATATCCATGTACAAAATGTCATCGTAATCTGTTCAGCCGTTTCCGCGCGTAGGACTTAGTTACAACTTACAAACATATAAATTTCACATTTCTGATATTAACCCCATAATAGCTAAGGACTTAATAAATTCAATACAAAATACGACTTCAAAACTTACAGTTGTTATGTACATACATAACTTTAAAGCTTTTCACAGTCAGAAAAAAAGTTTGTTAGTAGAACGTACTATATATATATCTATATAATCAATTGCTGTGGTACACAAGTTTGTTTGTCCATTTGTCCACTGCCACTGAGACTAGGCCCTTATATTTTTCACACTGGTGTCTCATAAATCCCGAATGGTGATCGGACCCTCGTCTCCGCGTGTCACCTTCCACTTAATCACCACATAAAACTCCTTATTTATTTGTTTTCCTCGCGCATTATTACGGAACTCTTATCTGGAAGGATTGCCGATAATTAATGTAGATTGATATAAATTAGAGCTTATATTTTATGTACGAATGAGACTTGGCTTTTGTTTATTGCGTTAAGAGTCTATTTTTGTGCGAAATTATTTGTAAAATTATATAATAGTATAATTTTGTGTTCAACAATACAGTAGGTACTATAATAATACTTAAATTCTCAGTTACTTTTTATATATTCACTTACTTACATTTATTTTAATAGTTCTTCAGAATTCCAAAAGTCCTAAGAAAAATTGTTGCAAGTTGATGATGTAACAAAGACAAATTTACCTGTAAGAACTGTTTCTGTTGCTAAGTATGTAAAATAATATAACTGTAATAGGAAAAGTAAAGGTATGTAGACTATTTAGAACTTGCTGTCGATCCGTGCTCACGATTCGTACCAACCAGTGTAATATTTTAAATGGCGATTTATACCTAATGAAAATAATTGTCATAAAAAGCAACTGATTTTAAGTGTTTACCAAACATGCCTACTATATAATTTATCGACAAAAACATCTTTGTTCCAAACTTCTAATCAATTCTAGTTTTTACTAAAGCGTTTCGTCTAAACTAGTTTTGACTAGTTAAAACGCGTTGTAACTGAGAACGGGTTTTAACTGTAACATATACATATAAGTGTTTAGATGTATAGATACTAAAAAAATAAGTACAAAATATGATTTTATAAGTGACATTTGGTTACGTAAGGGACAAGGGTTCTACCTCTTTTGATTTCTTCTTACATGAGTTAACATCCTGCATTTTATTTACATATACTTGTTAAGTCTTACGTTTTAAAACACCTGTCTAAGACAGTAGTACAAGCGAAATTTATCATAAAATCGTTCAAGAACCCTGCAATAGATCCCTCTTGAAAGGATATTAACGTCAAGTTACTTTGAACTAGTACTTTAAAGCAATTTAAATATTTACTAAGAGAAAAAGATCTTCAAATAAATTAAAAGACAACATTTAATGTACGAAGCTGAATCAATATTTATAATATGCGTCTTTGTCATACATATTTTATTTAGTATTGGACATAAAACGTGATTTGCGACAGGCTAATCAATCTATCCAGGATTAGGAGCTTTTTCGCTGGATAGGATTTATATGGAGCACTGTCTGGCCCTTGGCACACTTTGCCAAAAGCCAGCTCCTAAGATTTATTAGTCTGGCAAAACAATAGCCTGTCTGAGTGAAACGTTATTGATTGTTAAAAGCCTGCTGTTGAAAGATCGCAGCTTTTATTTTGGTCCAGTAGAAGTTCAATTAATTTTGAATTTAATATTCAATTTGTTAGAACGAGATCTTTGGCGTAGTGACTATGGCGTAGATATCTATGTTAGCGTTTATTGAAAACTAGCTCATTCTCGCTTTGCTTGGGTTTGTCACTAGGTACGTCTAAGCGGTTAGTGATTCCGAAACAAAATAAAGTATATTTATTTTTCTGAAGTTTTCGATTTTCTAGCTTTTTTTTTTGAATTTTTTGTTATTAAATCATCCCTGACACCTCAAAAAAATTATGTCAATCGGCCCAGCCGTTTTTGAGACTAACGAATATTTTTTTATATAGGTATATAGGTGAAGTACTGATGCGTTTAAACCATAACCAAGAACATTAAAAAATATAGTGTACCTATGTAGTAATGAGAAAAATTAAAAAAAACATGTACTATTTAATTAATTTTCATAACTAAGTAATCAACAAAGAAAAGAATAAAAACCTTATAATTTTAAAACGGGATATCAAATACATCGAAATCACCTAGAATTGTTAACTCCGATCACGTCACTGCTATTGTTGACATTGATAGAAAATTGCAAGAAGCTGAAGGTAGTTCCGCTAAAATTCGAATCTCATAAGACATTTGACGTGAGAAGAAATTCAATTCCGTACAAATTGTAAGGCAAATTAGATTCTCTATAGGTAACCGTTAGGAGCTAACGAAGGATAGTAAAAAATAGAAAACATCGGAATACAATTACAAAATTTCGTTCTCTTACTAGATATTATTACAGTATTTGACATATGCTTCACACAATTAATATCAAATTAGCGACATAATCTTGCTTCGCTCGGGGTCTCCCTAGCTAGGTACGTTTACATTATACTTTCTTAGATTTACGCGAATATTCGACATTATAAATGAAACTACCTTTTCAGATTTTGTCATGCGGAGCAATCATGATCAAGGGAGAGAGGTCTCTCCCGTGACCATGATTGCTGTAAAGCATTCGAAACGTCGGAAACTAAAAATCAAAAAATCAAAATAAATCCGCGACAAAATCCGAAAAGGTAATTTCATTTATAACGTTTACATTATTTTTATCCGAATTCTGAGCCTTTTTCTAAGGTAAGTAGCCTCAGTCACAACCTAATAACATTAACCATAAACCAGTGAAAGTCCCGTCAAAATCGGTCCAGCCATTTCAGAGATTATTCGGAACAAACAGCAGACAAACATTTTAAATTGTTTTTTCATATGAAATGTATATAATTTCATATGTTTATAATTTAGTTTTAGTTGTTATTTTGACTTTACATACAAATATACACTTCAATTATATTCATTTGTATAGTTACAGTAATAATTAACCTGGCTTTACAAAATATTCTTTGTAACTGTAGGACGTAGTCTATATGCAAACTAAAAATCTAAATCCGCCCAGCTTTTTCAATCTGAAGGAGTAATAGACAAACACACATTTACTTACATATAAAATTACCCTGACTTCTATCACTAATAAAGCCATACATTATTGAAACGCGCCGTTCTACTACGTATTTTTAACTATCGCATTAAGAATCTAGACGAAAGAGATTGATGAAACGAATATGTGGCACGAGATTAAGTGGAAAACGAGTAAGAAAAGGGGTACTTCGATTAATTTATAAAGAAAGTCGTTAGAAGATAAAATAAAGCTCCAGTCGGAAGACAACATAAAAAATGTATATCGTTAGGAAATCCGTCACTAGTCACTACGGTCTATCTCGTTCGGGGGATAGATAAAAAGATTTACATTACATCAAGCTTTATAAGATTGAGGAAAATATATTAAAATAGTATAGGATTTGACCCTCGGACTGGAGCTTTTTTCGATAAACTTCAATGAAATAAGCTTTCGAATATGAAACAATATTAAAAGTTACATAAAAAATATACAGCTTATAAAAAAGCTAAGTTTCACTGTTAGATACTTTAGTTTTATATAAAAAATCCTTTACAAGATGAAAGTAAAGTAGTTCGATTCCCATGTGAAGCAAGAAATAAGTATTATTCCTTTCTTGGCGAAACCTTAAAAATTTTCTCTTGAAAACCTTTAAAATAATAATCACAATAACATATTCTATATTCAAAGGAATATAATTATTAAAATCTTATATAAATTAAATATTTATTCTAATTTGTGCAATTTACATTTTATAAAAGGAGATGCATTTGGTGCAGCGTTGACTGAATTTTGCGCCTAAAAATGGTTAATATGCAAAGTGGCCAACTGCTCGGTCATCGCTTTGCTGTACTTAGTGCCTAATTTATAACATACGAGGTTTATACTTTGTTTGAGCTTTCGGGGGTGAAAATATCGCAGAGTGTACTCCTTTAAATAATTCTAATTGGTCATCGTATTTTTTAAATCTCAAAATAGAAATCGGTGTATTACAATTTACAATACGTTAAACAGGAGAAGACAGTGAATTAAACATTTATAAAATATATAGAATAACTTTATTATTATATATAAAAAGTCGTAATTATAAGGTGTTTCACCTTGGGTGAAACCCACACACCATATTGGGTTTGATTTATGGCAAATAAGTGTATACTCAGATAGAAGTGCACATGCATAGTATGAGGTAGTATTTTTTAGTTCCTTTAGATTATTTTTTAATTATTTTACTTTTTTAGCCTAAAAATCAAAAGTCAATAACCAGTTTAAAATTTTTAGAAAAATCTATATTTACCAGACTACCAACTAAACAAAACTAAGACACCATAACAAACGTATAGACCATAGTTTGACACGTAACACACCGTTAGGCGCTAATTAAACTTGGATAGTTGCAGTAATTAGTGGCCGACCCCCTACATTTACCCCTAACACCTCCCCCCTACAACCCCCCACCCTCCAACCCCTTGTACCCAGATAAGCGGAACACGGAAGGCTTATCACCAACCCCGTAATCTATAAACAGCGTAATCTTTATGCTTTTCGTGTATACTAAATTTGTATTCGTCGGAAAATGGGTTAGGATTTTCTTGTGTAGAAAAATAGGGTATCAGTGAGTGATGGATCTTCGCTGTGTTCGAGTAAATCTAAATTCAAGATTAAGATTAAGAGGCCTAATGTTATGCACTAGCTCTCGTTAGTGACATAGTTTAAAAGGCAGTTGGTATTATTATTTATTAAACCGGTATGTATTCAACCTTTTTAAGTGGACAAGGGCCTCCCTTCAGTATAAGGGGGGAAGGCCGTAGTCCGTCACACTATACCAGTGCCGGACTTCGAATATCTTTCGAAAATGCAGGTGTCCTCACGATGTTTTCCTTCACCGTAAGACTAGTAATCATGTTAGAAATGATTCGCACACAAAAATATAAGAAGTGCAAGATCCGGGTTTGAACCCGCAACACTCGGCTAACCAAGCCAGCGCAACCAGTGGGCTACCACTGTTAAACCGGTATATGTAATGGTTTCTATGGAAACTTACAGCGAAGATATGCTAAATATATATAGGTACATTAAATAATTGAAATTTAAATGTTAAAAGACGAAGAATTAAAATGAATTTTGTAAACGATGAAAATAATTAAAGTGATAAATCAACAACAGGTATCAGAACGTAGAATTTCAAAATATTTAATAAAAGAAAACCTTCCTAACGACAGTCTATACTTACTTTCTGTATTAAGATTTCTAAGCATTCAACGCTTTTAGGTTAATTGGAGAAAAATTTTCATGATTATCTCAAAATAAATTTCAATTAGGGCAGTGTTAGCCTAGTGGTAACGCGCTCGCTTGGATAACCGAGTGATGCGGGTTCAAATCCGGGTCTCGCACCTCTGATATTTACATGTGCGAATCATTTGTGTAACTTAATTTTTTTAACTTAGCAAGTTTTCGAAAGACATGTGAAGTCCGCCAACACGCACTAGGCCCGCGCGGTGGACTATGGCCTGATCCCCCTCGTACTGAGGGAGGCCCGTGCCCAGCAGTGGGACATTAAGTGTGTGTCTACGTGGCAGAAGCCGAAGGCAAAAACTAGTACGTCTGTTATTTTTACAAACAATAAGGAAATATGAAGAGAATATGAACTAAATAATGTGTCAATTTTGCAAGTTTGTTTGTCGCTTGCAAAACTAAGTCGTTTGCAGAATTTTGCTGAACGATATGAGCTAAGATTTTAGTTGCTAACTTCATTTCTTTTATAAAAGCCAAAGCTCGAGTCCAAGCAAACATTGCCAAAGAACAAAAACATAAAATTTTATAGTTTTTTTTAAGTCTAAGATACTTAGTACTCTACCAAAGTAAACAAACACAAACAATAAAAAAAAATAAGTTTGGCGAGAGAAGCGCCATTTGAGGAGTGGTCTTCAAAATCAATACATTTAACCTAATCCAAAATAGTTTTGCAATTTCTGTTAAAACGAGCTCTATTAACACAAAAAATAATATGTTCGTATTTTGTAAGCTATTTCATTATGAAGTTACTGATATTGGCGGTTCCAAAAACATGAGAACCTTGCAAACCAATTTATACATAAATTCGTTTGTAACGCAATTGTTTACCATTCGTGAGCTTAAACTCAAGTTTATTGGCCATTAAAACAATCATTAATTATTATTAATCCCATTTCAAAAAGCCCTAGATAATTTAAAGTTATGTAATGGAAAGTGTTCCCTGAATGAGTAGAAAGGAAGGGAAGAGTGAAATATATTTAGCCATTTTTAATGTCCCACTGGGCACGAGTCTTCTTTCAATACGAGGGGGATCAGATCATCCTGCCGCGCTGGCAAAGTGCGGGTTGCAATACTTACACGTCTTTTGAAAACTGGCTAGGTTAGGTTTTCTCTCAAATGTGCAGGTTTCCTTCACCGTAAGAAAAGTGAAAAATCATGGAAAAAATGATTCGGACATGAATACCAGAAGTGCGATAGCTGGGATTTGAACCCGCTTCACTCGGTTTCTTAAGCAATCACACTGCCACTAGGCTACCACAACTACTTAAATATTACGAATGCAAAAGTTTGACAGTATGTTTGTTACTTCTTAATTCTACTTCTAATTCTTATACTCGCATTAAGATATTACTTATATCGTGTATATTCACTGTATTTTTTCATACTAATTTACGTAAGTGGAGTCAGGTGCAAAACCATAGCCATACACATGTCTAAAATGACTAATCATTATAATAATTAGAACAGTATCGGGTTGTATTAGTGCATTGGTGCGTCAATGCGCTTATGCGATTATGATTTAATGCGATATGGTCTTAACTAACCTTTAATTAACACTGTATGAACACATATTGTTAGCAAAATTAATTAATTTTATACTGTTCCAGATATTTTTTGTTTGCGTCAATCGAAAAAATGTTGTCCGAGTATGAGAGTTAAGTGCGATATAATCTTAACGTTAGCTACCGTAAATTCTTTTTGTATTTTCTTTTTTGCGTTTCATTTTAAAACAGCAATAAAACGCAATTATGTAAATTTTTAAAGGTTTTGTATCTTCTCTCTTCATGTCGTTTTTAAAATAAATACTGAATTTTCTATTCATATTGTAACTTAAAAATAAAAATTGTAAGAACTCCTTATATCCTATTGAATTTAATTACTTTACAAGTGATTTTTATAGTGTAAAAAAGGATGTTCGATATTTGAATCTTAATTAAAAATATAAATGAAACATCTTTGCTTTATAAACCAATATTTCTAACCGAATATAGCTTAATGAAATACTACCTAGTCTATACATATAATAAAATTGAAAGCGAAATCTGTACGTTGAATATTTTTTTTTTAAATTAATAGCCATCATTATCGATACAGCGCCTGAATCTATAGTTTTTTGTGATGTCTGTGAGCGTATTATGAGAAAACCAATGGACAGATTATACGGGTCAACATAGGTTACTTTTGACTGCGGTAATGTACCTCATCTCTCAGAAATCATAGTAACCGTTAAAATGCATCTAGGGACAACCCGAACAGAGAGAATATACTCTATATTACATAAATTAAAAAAAAAAATATATAATGAATATTCGATAATTAAATGACATAACCTCATTACACTGCCAGTGCGGTCGTATCGCGTTGCATCAATGACGCGTCACTGCACATAAGCGATTAACGCAGTCGACCCCTAACCTTCAATTAAGCTAAGGGTTTACACGTTGATAGACTACGACCGCTTTTGCTTTAATAAAATTTATACTTATATTCTGCTTACTTGTTTGTGATTAGGTAGAAGAAAGGGTAGTAGATACGATTTTATACAACGATATTATTATTCTTTTATGTATTAGTAAATAAATAATAATGCTGTTACTAACCAGCAGTGTATTTTTATAGAGTAATTTTATAATATATAGTAAAAAAAGCTTCATTTTTCTCGAATTTATCCAAAAATATTAGACAATCGTCAGTACTAATGTATTCCATTATAAATACACAGAAGTAAAGAATAAATTGATTAAAAAATATGTTCGGCTTAAAAGTCTTAATTTAATTTTTAAATATGTATAGAACACCAACAAACAAACCCACAGGAACGTACTAGTCAATGATAGTACGAATGAACTATATTAAATCTCATTTCACTATGTAAATTCGAAGCAACCTCAATTGACTGTCATAAATCGCGTGAAGCCAGACGTTATTGATTTAACCCTTATCTTAACGCAGTTGCTATAATAATTTTCGATGCATTTGTGATGAATACGTTATTTTACAGCTACCTATACAAATAAAAAAATTGAGTGACTATTTTTAATTTCAAATTAACAGCTTTTCAATAAATGTCAAAAATCAATTTTAAATTTTTTGTCCGTCTGTCAGGACCGACTTTTACGCGACTTTTACTCGCAGATAGCTAATGTTATAAGCTAGTTAATTATTAAATGAGCAGTTCTTGTAAATATTAATATAAATATCTATTAAATTTTTACAGAAGTTTTTGCGTTTTTTTATGTATATCAATGTTTTTTTCTGAAAAAACCTAACCTTGCATCTTTCAAAAAAAAAATCGAGTGAAACTCGGTCGCCGAGTTTTTTCATTAACTTTCCATTACGGTTTCGAGCTGATGATATAAAAAATCACATGATTTTTAAAATTACCATTTACACTTCACGGCTATTTATTAGTAAAGCAACGTATCAATTGATATATGTATACGTATAGTTTTTAACGAAGTTATCGCACACGATTTGCCTTATTACGTTGTGCGGTAGTTTAGTGCGAAATGCAGTTAGGCAAACTACCAGTACATTCACGAAATTGAATGTTCTAGCGGCGAGGTTACGTAATACTTTATGATTGAATTTGAAATTTCCTCATTTCAAGTCGATTAAAACATTAGGAGAGTATACAAAAACAGTGTATGTATTAATATTGCTTTAGGACTTATATTATCAATACATATAATAAATACTTAGTCGAAAGTGTACATTAAAATTATTTTAATAAAAAGTTATTGAAATAGACATTATTATAGTACAGAGATCGAATTTGCTTTTAGAATTTTTGTCTGTCTGTCTGTCAAAATATCTCATCTCTGACGAACAAAGTCGAGATGAACCCGATGTTTGTCTGTTTATTAAGTTCCATCCAAATCCGTCCGGCCGTTTTATAGTGAAGATGTAACAAGCAAACATACACCTTTACAAACTTTTGTTTATTTTAGTTGTTCAATTAAACCGGTCGTAAGTGTCATGGACGTTTTGCTAAACTCCTTTTTCCTTTATGAATATAAACGACAAAAATCGTCAAAAAGAAGATTTGAAAGAAATGTACATTGGGTCATAAACAAAAACAATACCCTTCGAAAAGACGAAAAGAGTCCAAAAACTGAAGTCCCCGCTCAAATTGGTATGCAAATATTTATTTTTACGACTCCCACATCACCATACAAACTGCCGGCGGAAAAAACCGTCGAAGCGGCCCTAGGTACATATATTGCGATTATCTGTTCAGGCTTACTGAGTATAGGAGGTAGAATTTCGATACTTTGCCTAGGCAATTTAAAGAAAATAAAAATAATACAATATATTAGTGCACGCCCAATGGTTGAAATTTGGCTATATTTTTATTATTATTTTCAAAAATTGTTATTGATTACTAACGCTCTCTAATAAATACTCGTACCTGTTACCCAAAAAGAAATTGGTTCTAAAACTATTAATATTAAAAATTGGTTATCGAAACGTTATATGTTTGCCTATTCAAATAAATATCAAATAAACGCAGTTGCTGCCCTGCCCTGCCTTCGGAAGCCTAGTGAAGCAGGATCAAATTCCGGTTTACGCAGCTCTGATATTTTCATGTAATTACCACTGGTCTTACGGTGGAGGAAAATAAATAAATATGTTAGGACATTATTATAACAGCGCTATCTAGTCTCGTGGTAAGCTACGAAGCTTGTGTTACAGATACCAGATAGTTGATATACTACATATATTAAATTTAACTATTATAACCATAAACATTAAACACCCATGACTGGAGTACAAATATTCGTGCACAACAAATGAATGCCCCCAGCGGAACTCAACCCGCGACCGCTGGCGCAGAAAGTAGGGTCATTACCGGCTTTTGGCTCAGTTGCCAAATATCGCAAGAAAACAAGTATGCCTGAGAGAACTAAGCAAGCTTTTAACAGAAACGTCAAATCCACCACCCAACATGGATCCTACTCCACCTAGTTATATTAAAGGAATGCCCGTATCCAGCTGTTGGACGTAAATAGGCATTCAGCCTTTTCGATTCACAAAATACATCAAATACCCACTATTATCTATATAATCAATGCAAATATCTATATATAATAATAATTCAAAAATCGTATAGCTAGCTAGCACCTCCTTAATAACATGTAGCTCTAAAGATAATAATGAAAAAAAATTATCGCCCATCAAACTATTTATAACGTATTTAATAAAGTAATGAGATACTAAATCATCTATACAGCTGCTTATAGGCGCTATAAAAGCGGTTCGGTTAGAAAGATACGCCGAAGCTCCTACTGTCCGAGGCCAAGACTTAAATTGGCAAAGTTAATACATAAATAAAAAGCAACAATATAGGCTCAGAGGCGCTTTAATTTCGTTCAACGCCCGATAAATTAGAGATTGCCTAATAAAGAATTGACGAAGGACTGTTATAAAGAGGTATTCATTAATTTCCTTAGGAATTCTCATTGATACAGCATTTTCCCTGCTGAGTTAAATTCAGAATTTGCCGAATAGATAGATCGAAGGTTAAATTTTATCTATTTAGGAAGGAAAGATATACACGTGCCTCTAAAAACGTTATATTGTATATTTATAGTATTGCCTGTTATATTTGCTAAAAAAGGTTTTTATTCTGTTTTTTTTTTATATAATACAAGTTTTGGGCTGTCCGTCCGTGCGGCTGACAGTTAAATTGGGAAAGTCAATGCATAAATAAAATGTAACAATGTATTCGTGGGGTCAGGGCGCTCTAAGACATCTCAGTTCATCGCCCGACAGATTAAGGGTTCCTTCCAGGGATATAACGTAACTCTGTTACAAAGAACCTTAATAGAAACATTTTCAATTTCTTTCACACAAAAGCTTTCTTGGATAAATAGGATATTGTAGCTTAGTGGCTTCATTTCTTACTAGTAAAGATTTATATGTAGACATGGTCAGTAAAAATAAAGACAAATATAATAATTTTGATCTATTTGGAGGATAACATCCCACAGCTGGGCCTTCACTTAATGCTAGGGGTATCAAGCCATTGTCCACCTCGCTAATCAAGTGAAGGTTGGCGGATTACAGGTGACTTTCGAAAAGCTAAGTTATTCCAGACACGCAGGTTTCCTCACGATGTTTTTCTTCACCATAAGACAATTGGTAATCAAGTTGTAAATAATTTGCACATGAAAACATCAGATTTGCAAGACCCTGAATTTGACCAAGCTTCACTTGGTTTCACAAGCGCGTTACTACTGGTTTACCACTGGACACTGCCTAATGACGAATTAAGAAAGTGAAAATTATAAGAAAAAATACGAAAATCATACTTCAAAAGAAACTTTATTTTTGAGTAGAACAAGAAGGAAGAAATATTTAGCTTTTATTAAGGAAATAATTGCGAGAGCAGCATATGTCGAACTGGATCGTCGACTTTAAACGCCGTGAAGCGTCTGCACAAAGTAACATCAAATAATACTTGTTGTTGACGTATGTCTGGATGTAGGAAGCCCTCAAGGGGCTCTGCGAAGTAATATGTTTGCGAAAAAATAAAAATGCTACATTTGCTCCAGAAATTATTTACAAAATCCTTGATAGGTTGATTAAATTAGAGTCACTCTGAAGGCTACAATAAAACACAACATGCTTTTTATTTACTTGTCTGTTTCTCTGCTATTATATGTAAATGCAAAAGTGGTGTATGTTTGTCTTTCATTCACGCCAAAACGGCTAAACGGATTCGGATGAAATTCAGGTCACTAATAGATTATTACCTGATAACACATAATTTACTTATAATTTAATAAAAAATTGCTATTGTTGTGTATTTATTTAAAATTATTATGACTTTGTACTTTTAAAATTATGAATCTGGAAATGCTATCTACACTTGTTATTGACATGCATATAAGGTATATTGTTATGTTATAAAATTATTTGGAAAATGTTATTTATGTATGTTGTAAGTGTACTTTAGAAATAAATAAAATAAATTGTTTTGGGAAGCAATCGAATGAAGTGAGAATAAGGCTTATACTAAATTTCATTTAAATCTACTTACACTATTAGGTATATAAAATTTTATTTAGATCGTGTTTGTCTATACACAAGTATAGAATATACTCTACTTTGCAAATTACATTTCATACCATTACATATGTTGTTCCGTCACTAACTTTCCAGACAGATTCAATTTTGTGACAAAACGTTACCTATCGCTCAAGTGTTTAATCAATCAATAAAAGTTTGTGCCAAATTGGAAGAGAGTTCTTATATTAGAAAAATAAATGATTTCTTCATATAATATATACTACCAAAAGATTTTAGCTTTTCTCGAAGAAAGTTAGTAGATTAAATAAAAAACTGTGTGAAGAAAAACGAGGCAAGATAAACGTCTTAGATAAGGGCAAGAGAAAAAATGGTTAACTTTCATCATTTCGTGGTAATCAATTATAAATATCTTTCATCAACGGTATTATTTAGGACTTACAACCTACCCTTACTTCCCTCGCGTGCGTCTTTGGATGCCTTTTATAAATATTTATAATATTATAACGTTGTAGCGCCTTTTGGTTAATATTATTTCTAACAGTCTTCCGCATTTTTTCGCGCACTTATACCTATTTTTGGTTACTAAACAAAAAATCTAAATTAATGCGCGAAAAGATAGTTTCATTTATAATGAAAATTCGTATAAATTTAAGAAAGTATTGTGAGAAGCCTAAGTGTTAATTTCATCCAAATTCCGAGCCGAAACACAACCAACGTCACACCCATACAGACTTATACCGCCGTACTCATAGTCACTAAATGAACCATTAAGTCGTTCTTTAGTATGGAGATTCAATAATTGTGTTGTTAATATTTCACTAATTAATGAATAATCAATATTAAACGTATTCATAGAAACATGAACTATAATAGATTTAAGACCCTATTTAGGCATTATTCATTCCGACACTATTATCCCATTTGCAGAGAAGTGTCCATCGTAATGTAAAACAATTGAGGCCCATCCATTATCCCGGGATACCTAACAATACGTACAATGGTACCAAATCCACCCCCAACCCCCGACTTCCAGGGGCGTCTTGCAGGGGTTGTCACCATGTAGCGGTATATGGGCATTGTTTTGTGTCTTAGTATGTCAGTAGCATTTGAGATGAGGTCTGCATGTATTAACTTGTCACTTTGTTGATCCTGGATTGACTGTTACGGCAATTTCCTCTGATTTCTCGGACTGTCCAGTATCCACCCCAAATTTCGACGAGGCGAAGGTAATGTTGTTTTAATGTTTCAGTCGATTTTCGGTAATTTTCATTATTCATAAGGAATGAATGATTAATTATAAGAAATAGAATTACTGTTATTCTGACAGAATTATTTTCGTCACTATCGTTCGAAAATTATTACTTATCAAAAATCTATTTTCTAAGAATCATTTCGTAAAGTTGATCTATTAAGCTTCTAAGCTTGTGATTATGAGCTTTACGCGTACACATGTTCCTTATAAATATATATTCGTAACATATTCACCGTATGTGACCGTATTTAATACTAGTGTACCCAAACATACTCTACATAAAGCTGGAAACTACTGAAAATATGTACAACGTAAAAGTATGGTATTCGCTGCCTTGTGGGAAGCCGCTTGCCAAAATGGTCTTACAAGCGCACTCGATCAGATGAAATATATGCTTAGTCTAAGCTTATTATGAAAATATTTAATCACGTTGAATAATTAGATAAATTAAAAACCATTTGGAGGCTTCCTATACAATTTACTATCATACTTTATCGAGTTATTACTTGATACTAGACTATTCTATAATATTATTCAATTTAACTCAATTTTCTTGTTGGCTTCAAAGCATGCTATTTGAGCACAGACTTCGCTGATCTCGCGTAGAAAGAAAAAAAGGCGTAGATATCGTTGACATGGTATATGGTTTAGAAAAATGCCGTATTTAAAATGTTCGTACTATTTAAGATAGAAAAGTAACGGATGAAATATTCGTATAGACTTACCGCTTTCCGAAACCGATGAAGGCGATCTATCAGCCGTGGATACGCCGGAGGAGGACTCAAGCGACGACATAGAATCTGCCCTTGTTGCGTGCGCATGGGTCATAGCATTTTCTTCCAAGGACCAGTTCACGTCCCTACATGCATTTAACTGTGCCAGTCTCCGTCGCAGGTAACGCTGATCCCTTGATAACTTTTCAATGTGAATTGACTGCTTTTTTTCCCGTTCTTCAAGGCTCTGGAAAGACAAAATAATGCGTAAGCTTAAAAATTTTGATAGTACTCGTAAATGAGTCTGAGTTGAATCTGTAAATTAAATATTTTTCATCAACAGAAACACGCGTAAACATTTTAATTATAATTATACGAAAGCTAAATTTATACATAAGTTATTTCATATAAATATGATTTCATGATGATAAAGAATGATTCGTTATGAATCTAGTGAAAAGGAAAAAGCTCTGTGAACCGAAAAACGAGACGATAAAATACTACTTTATTAATTAATAACCCGTGAATAAACATGAAATATATGTACAAAAACATACAAGTTTGTATAAAATTACACGGTGTTTGAAGCGAGAGTGTAATTATTCTTACATGAGAATTGAATTCTGTACATTAATCAATCCAGTTATTAAGGACTGCTACGGCTGCCTTTACATTTAAATCGGAAGCGAAAATCGAAACGTTCATTAAAGTTATACCTACGGCTCAACTCATTTATCATTATGATATATTCCATGTGCCGCGGTTTTACTCGATTATTTTAAAAATTTCTTTAAACAAAGTAAAGTTTTTTTTCTTTAAAAACCTTATTGTATTTTTTTCTGTTATTTTAGTTGTATTTTTTTTGTATCAGCGATTACCGCATATACTCTACGATTTTCGGTGATTCGCTATTACTACCCTTCAAACATTCTGACCACTCTCCCTCACTTCACTGAGGGTGGAACCCATGGACCTATTAACCTATGCAATATATTCCAATATAAATAATAGCAAGAGTGTTTCTATCAGTGAAAAAAATTTCGGATTGGGCTAAGTAATTTTATTATAAAACCTACACATCTAAAGTCAGTCACAAACTAGTTTAAGTCCCAAGAATCGAATACCCTACCTCACGTTAATAGGCGTTGACGCCGTAATGCACCAGACAGTCTACAGACGAGTATGGATATTATATGTACATGAAATTTCAAAAGCGTACTGCACCATGCATATTCCACATCGATATAAAACAGGGATTTCCTACCGATCGTTGCGCGGGGGTTTTATTTAACATTCTGCTCAAAATTCAGCCAGAGATTGCATTTATATGCAAAAACGCGAAAAACGAGCGTCGACAGCATCACACGAAGGAGATTAAATACAATTTTTTCCACGCGATCGACGCCCATGGCTTTGGGGCGTGTTATAGGCTATGAAAATATGTTGCATTACTTATAGTATACTTTAATATTATTTATGTTTATCGCAGATATTTTGTTTTAGATGTAATGGCGGTATTTGGGTGAACCATTGAATTGGAAAAATGAAGTAAAACGGTCTATTAATTTACTAACCACTTACCCGCTCGAGTACATTTTAGGTGCGTAACCAATCAATCAATGTTTTATTCAAATTCATAACCTATTTGTTCACTAAATTTCATCTAATTGAGTACAGTCGTTTCAGCGTCAATAAAAAAGCAAACTTTTGCTATTATAATACTAATATTTTTTATGAATATGATCAATCGGCAAAGAGCTATCTATTTCCAAGATAAGTATAGAAATTGAAATAACTTAAATATAAAAGAAAACTTTTCCTCGCTCAGTGCTAAAACATCATCAGCAAGTCAACATGTTTTTCTCAATAAAAATGGTAAAAGCAGGTAGGGATGTTAGTTCCCTCGCTACAAAGAGCTGAAATATCGTTAATGTACCAGTCAATTTGATAGAATATGTAATAACTCTTATAGGTCGCAATTTTGTATGGCGCACCCATTTGCCGGATATAGGAATAATAATGTCTAGAGGCGGAATAAAGCTACTCGTACATAGTGAATGTAGCATAAACTATCTTTGACTTTCAAGGGTTTACTTATAATTTTTCAAGTAAAATTAGGGCTATTACAAAATTTTGTTATAAGAGGAAAACATATTAATGGTTATTTATATTTTGTGTACACAGGTTTGACTCCTGGTTGGCGCAAAATGAATTACTCATAGTTCACAGTGTTTCAGATTGTAAACCAATTAGTACCGTCTACTTTCATTTTCTTTTTTATAGTATAAAGGCGACTAATATTCTAATTGAATGTCTCGAACAACGTTGAACGCATAGTAACAGGAACTTGGCTCCAACGTTTACTTCCTGACTAATCAATTTCTAATATATTCCGTCGCAGTTCTAATTATGACATCAAAGCAAGAATTACCCATCAAAAGGCACACCGGCCTGGAGTGACAGATCGATACCGCATGAATGCAAAAAAGTATGCGATCGGCCTTAGGGGGTCGGGTGTTCGCGGGAGGTCCGATGAAATATCCTCTCATAAATCTGCCACGATTCACCGCTCGTCCTCTGTCTCTATTTTGTGTCCTTAGAAAATTATTTCGAGGCAACCGTGAAAAACTAATGTGACACATTTATCATGTAATGGTCAGAGATATTAACGTATATATCATACGGTGAAATCACTGGATATCTAAAATGACTAATGACGGGAACTGGTTCAGTCAACGATTATTTTGCAAGCTTTGACTCCTAGCTTCGTTCACGTGATATTAGATAGCCCTTAGATTTCGTCTTTCTTTCTATATTTTCTACACTACAAGAGACACTGATATTTTTTCAAGTAAAGTGATGAATTTTTTGTTCATGGCCTTAGAAATTCTTAAATTTTACACAAAATAACTAACAGCAACTAGTAGGTATGTATTATGTTTTCATACCTGATATATTTTGGAGAATAAATTCTTCAGCAGAATTGGAAAACGTTGCAATGTACTGATGGGGGAATAAATTACGACGAGCATGTAACATGTGTGGTATTTTTAATTAAACAGTACAAACATGTACATCGTTGACTTACCGTTAAAAAACATTAACTTATTTAACTTTAAACTTTGGTTTTACTAAAAATTAAGACACGTATCGTACCAATCTCTTTAAAACTACGCTGGCTGATCATTACATTAGGTTTAAAGATTATTTCATTTTCCTAAAGAGCGATAGTTCACCTAATATATGGAAAGTAAAATAAATATATTGTACGCCAACCCGCACTTAGCCTCGTATTAAAGGGAGGCCCGTGCCCAGCAGTGGGACATTAAATGTCCCAACATATTTATTTTCGAATACGTTCATAATTATAACAGCGATCGTATTCTTAAAAACAGCGGTAGAACTATGAAGCCCTAGTCGGAGCCAAGTTACAATATCATGCAAATTGGTGATGAATTTTAAACATCGTCTCACTGATTTAATTGGTTGTTTAAGAAGTTTTTCAATCTACATCGGGAATGTCTTGTTGAGGTCGGCTTGAGACTTGAAGAGTTATGTTAATAGTTCATCGTGTTCTTCAAATTTAAAGTTATGCGAAATTTGTAAAATCATCTGGCGGAGACGGCATTATCTTTCTATTATGCCCTTAAAATAATTTTTAGGCATCTAATACAAACGTGTTTTTTGTACAGGCACAAAAAGTTGTGTATTGAGAAACGAAGTGAAATATCAAATTTACTAACAAAAACAATTTTATTTATTAAATTAAAATAAACGTATAGGTATGCAAAAAAAACGGGCACTACTACTAACCTAACCTAAGGAAATTTACGTTCTAAGGTCGATTTGAGTTAATTAAATGAAATCTAATTGTTTGACCTAGTCTGTATACTTATAATCGTATAAATTTCTCGTGATACGCGTGAAGTGAATTTTAGCAATTTTTTAATAGCCTTAGTGAAATTTAAATTCACTAAAACCTTACTATCAATATTATTGTTTATAATTCAATCACGCCTAAACAGCTGAAGGAAACTGGATAAAACTAGACAGAGCGATAGATTATAGTTTGAAATAGCACATTTCAGGTATTTAATCCCGAAAGAATGTACGGTTCTTGTGGGATAATTTGAGTGTTGATTTTTCACAAAGTAAGAAATCTTTTAGATAGTGTAGTATTTAATAATGTTAATAGAATAAATTACATTTACGATGTTAAAGTTAAGTAAGGTTAGGTTATTAGTGAGACAAGTACATTCTAACGGCATATTCAGTTTAAAAATATAAGATGCAGAGTCTAAGAGTTAACTGAAGCCAATTCACTATAAATATAAAAGTGAATCCAGGTGAAAAGTATGAAATATCGAGTTGCGTCAACGGTGCGCGTAAATAGATTTCCGCGCGAGCAGAGCCGCGGCTGTAACCTAATAACTACTGAAATGTCCTGAAAATTGCTACTTTTTTATGGTATTCACCGGTCTAGATGCTATATTTCATATTAAAACTAGTGAAATACCCTTGCCTTACTCGTGCGTCCTTAAGTACTTAGGTAGCGTATGTCTAGACTATTCGTGTACTAAATTACATTATAATCAGGCCTTTTCGTATTATTAATAATTCAATTGATTTACTAAGATGGTATGACAATACAAATGCCTCGTCCTCTCCCCTTTTTCACTAGAAAAAACCCAATTCAAATCTGTTTAGCCGTCAATCAATTTTATATATTAGTTCAATAACAAGTTATTTCACAATTAAACAAAGTTGATAATTAAGTAAGATTTTTTTACCTGACTTTTGAACTTGACTTGACCCAATATTAATTTTATTTGTATCTCAAAAATTGCGACAGTATACTAAGAATTTTTCCTTTATTATTATAGATTTATTTTGCGATCTTCTTAAGATCTAAGCCGCTGTACGTGAAAGCAAAAATAAATTACTACATCGATGGATAAAAATATAACGTATTTTGCGAGGGTGACTGCGAAATATTGCCTTTTAGTAAAGCTGCCTTGGATAGTAAAGTAAATATATAATTATAACATTAATTCGGTTAAAACTGGATTTATTATACGAAATTTGTGACTATAAACTGTTAGTGCTAGAAAGATATATTATTTAATTTATATACTTGGTATGGGATCATTATTATATTATTGGGACATTTTTACAACAGCACCATCTAGTTCCGTGGTAAACTACGAGGCTTGTGTTACGGATACGATTATTGTATTATATACCAAATTATAAAATTTTGTATGTATGTATGTTTGTTTAGAGATTTTTAACACTCAGACTATGAACTTTAAAGTACAAGCTTTTATTAGAAATCGATTGAAACCGGGTTAGGTCGCTTTTAGTCGCGGAAGAACTTTCGTTTTAACGATGTCATTATAAAGATTACAAAAGAAAACAAAGCTGTACATACTCATATATAAGGAAGTCATCCAATATTATTAGAACATAATCCGCTTTAATACAGACATAAATCCCGACTTGCCTCGCATTCCATCGACCACAACAATTTTACTTTCACGACTTTTTTATCCTCATACCTAGTTTCATAATTTCGCTATAAAAAAGTTCTATTGTTAAAAACTCACTAACTAATCTTAAAAAACAACATTCGGAGGGATTTCCGAAGTTGTTTGTTTTATCGCTGCTTCAAATTCTATTATTCGTTACTTAAAACTTCGAGAGATACTCCGCAGATAATAAAATTGTACAGGGAAAAATGTAAAGGAAAACAATGCTCAGATTGAGTTAGCTCCGAATGAGATGCTGTAATAAATTATATAATTTTTTTATTAATTTAATTAGAGTAACTCTGTAAAGAGAAACGTATTTTTCGTGCAAAGAAAAATGATGCTATAATATCCTACAATTTGCCATGAAAATTTTATTCTACTTGGGAATTACCTTCGTTTTGCACTTGAATTCTTGTCTTGTCTAAGTTTGAGAACTAATTTTATTATTCATGTCTGTCTGTCTGTTTGTTCGATTAGTTCCGACTAATCTCCGAAACGACTTGACAGATTTCGATTGCGACAGTGATTCTCAATACTAGTGCTTTAACTCAAAGGTCCGACATTCAAGAAGGGCTGTTAGGTACGAGCTCTGCGAAAGCTTATGTTCGAGCTTTACTGTAATAAAATTGCAAGTAAAATAAAATTCTATTTCTAAGCTATGACATAGAAATAAAGCAACAAAGTGAATATTTTCTTCCGAGAAACTGACTCGAGTGCTTAAAGCTCTCAATTTCTCGTATAAAATATAAGCTGTTTATATGTGTAGTGTGTACATACGTACACGTATTAAAATAATTTATATTAGGAAATGAAACAAAATTGATGGTATATATAGATGGTATATATGGTATATATGTGTATTATTGACACTGTCCTTAACGCCGTAGACTGCAAATTTAATTACCATAAGATTTAAAAAAGTCTAAAGTAATAATTTTCTCCTGACCACAAGTGTATGCGCAGACATAAGTGCACTACTATTCCCGTCACTCTCAAACTCCGGTGGGACGACTACTCGACACGACCAGTGAGAGTTAAGGGCTAAGGCGCAGGACCGACGGCTTTACGTGCTCTCCGAGGCACGGGGGGTGCTCACTAAACAGAATGTCTGAATGAGTAAACTTAGGCCGAACTGGGACTTGAACCCAGGACCTCCGGATGTGCAGCCGTAAAGTATGCTACTAACTGATATTTAAAGGAGATATAGAACACATTTATTACTTTCCATCATGATCATATAAATTTCGATCTTTGCAGTACAAAAAACAGAAATAACATCGACCTATCTGTGAACATCATCAATAGTTATGTTGCGATTATTCCTGGGGTCGACACTAAACCGATTCTCGCTTCAGCTAACGAGCGGATCCAAAATTTATTATCTTCTTCGCGAGTCGTCATAAATTCTCATAGATAGCTATCTACGCACCTCGTAAACCAAACGGTCTATGTTGTTTATAACACTTTAGGCACTTTAGAATTGATTCAATTATAACCATCGTATTTTGAAATATCGTATAACCTCACTACATATTATAAAACAAAGTCCTCCGCCGCGTCTGTCTGTCTGTACACGATAAACTTAAAAACTAGTGCACCGATTTTCATGCTGTTTTCACCAATGGATAGAGGAAGGTTTTCCGTTTTAGTATAAAATTTATCAAGTTTTTCTATACATTTACTAGCGGAACCTGCGGCTTCGCCCGCTCTAAATCCTTTACCTTATCGCAATATTTATAGTCTGTAATAATGTGAATTTGTAGCGGAAGCAACAGAATATTTGCCCGAACGTTGGCTTATTGTGTAGGTAGTATATTGATTTAGACATTACAAAAAACACATTCATTAAAATTGGTACAGCCGCTTAGGAAGAGTTAAGTGACACTCACATTTACAGAAGAAAATATGTATGTATATGCATTAATATGCATAAAATCTTATAGGTACATGTTAAAGTGTTAAAGTACATGCTATTTCTGGATATAATACACGTAAATTATAATATGTGGGATATCCGAGTATTTGTGAAGCAACTTCTTCACGCTGAAAAGGTTTGAAGGATTTGGAAAGTAAAAGTAATACATTGGCAACTATATATTATGCTATTCGCAAGTCTGTTTATTAGTTATTAAAAGGTCTACAACGCATCAACGTACCTACGACGTACTACACGGGCAATGTTGCAGGCAAAAACATGTCCTAAGATAAATCAAAATTTGTATAAGAAGCAACTCATAAATATATCACTGCACTATAATCAATGAAAGTATTGATTCTAATAATTCTTTCTTTAATCACAAGCCATATCATACACTATTCGTGAGTAATGGTTCCTTTGTCAATACCATAAAGGTACTCGTAAGTGGAGCCGCAGGTGAAAATTACACAATAAATAATAACCGACACGACACGTCTACAATTTATCACAATTTTTCTTGATTATTAATCGATCTAACTAGCGCTATGTATTTTCTTAGTTAGGGTCTGTCAGCAGGTGTGTCTTGTATCATATACTCATATCTGTGTGCTAAATTTCATCTAAATCTGTTCAGACCTTTTATATGAAAGAGTTAATAACATACATAAGTACATACAACTTTCGTACTTTATATTATGTATAATAATTATAATTATTATTCAATTTTAAACATCCTTTAAATCGTGTTTCATGATCACTTTTGTTCAAAATCACGTCCGAACACTTAACAAAACCATATTCTACATGCATTTTGACACAATTCGTAGACCAATTCGAGCTAAGAAAAATGAAGAAATGTAACGCCAAGCGTGCCAATGAGAAATCGTTTCTCGCTTCCAGTAATTAGAGAGGGATGATATTTATCGCCGTCCGTGTAGCACTCCAGAAGACCTAAGGGTCAATTATGCCTTGGCTCGGCTACGGAAGGCGTGGCATCGAGAAGTGAGAGCCTGTAATTAATACTAAGATACCTATTTAATTTCCCCGTGTCTGTTAGAGGAGTCGTATATTAAAAATGATAAAGGTACAACTATTTTGTGGATTTATCAGACTGTTATAGAAAGAGGGTTATGTATTAAATTTTACATTAATATTTATTATACTAGAGTTAGATATTACTACATTAAGCGCAAGCGAAGCCGCGGGTTCCGCTTGTTATATACTAAAACCCCTTTATCCATTGGTGAAAACAGCATGAAAAATCGGTGCAGTAGTTTTTGAGTTTAACGCTAACAGACAGACAGACATACGCGTCGAAGGACTTTGTTTTATAATATGCAGTGATAAGATACCCACCCTTGATTCGATCGGGTTCGTCCCTAAAACAAAACAAATGTGTGATACCACGGGAACGGAACACTTTTTGAGTTTGCGCGAGTTTCAGATTGTAATCTATCAGTGCCAAATTTCATCAAGATTCGTTCAGCCATTCTGGCGTGATTGAGTAACAAATATCCATACATTCAAACTATCGTACTTATAATACTTCAATGTAGTATTTTTTTATTTGATTTTAGTAATCCATACTAATATTATAAATGCGAAAGTAACTCTGTCTGTCTGTCTGTCTGTTACCTTTTCACGCCTAAACCACCCAACCGATTTTGCTGAAATTTAGTATGTAGATAGTTTGCATTCATGAGAAGGAAATAGGCATATTATTTTTTGGAAATTCAACCCCTAAAAGGGTTAAAAGGGGTGACAAAGTTTGTATGAGAAAAATATTTTTATTGCACATTTTTGCATGAAACTTTGAATTAATGCTTTTTAGTACAAATGATTAAACACGTATTTCAGGGTTTTTCGCAATTCACCCCCATTGGGAGTTAAAGGGGGTGGCTAAGTTTGTATGGGAAATTTGACACTGAAATAATGCTCTGCAATACAAATTATGAGATACATATCTAAGCGTTTTTTGAAAATCAACCCCTATGGGGGTTAACGGGGATGGCACAATTTGCGTAGGAAAAATATTTAACAGTAATTTTTACCATAAGTCCATAACAATGAACCACGTACATCAGTTTATCATTAACGAAAAACACACAAAGAAATTATGATACACATAGTAGCAAAATTGGTTAAAACTAGGAAATAAGTTTTAGAAAGCGCAGCAGTGGCGGCACGGCAGGATGCTACACAGTAGTTTTCAGATAAGAGGGCCAGAACTTTAAATGGGGAATCAGTCCTTGGTACATTATAAGTAACAGTATATAAGCAAAAATGTTTATTTTATTCACTCTTAGCGCGAGCGAAGCCGCGGGAACCGCTAGTAATGGTATAAAGATCTCTCTAATTTTATTAAAAATAATATGTTCGGATAAAAAGAAGTATTAATTCGATTCTATATTTATAAATTCAATTTTTTTTAATAGCAGCTCAGGTCTCTTTATCCATCTTTTTATTTATCTGTGGGTATAGCAGACAGCTTGAAATAGGAATCATGAAGCATTTCTGCTGACGCACGCCATAGCTTATACCATTCAGACATTTTACATTCAGTAATCCTTATTGACATTGACTGTATTTCCATAGATAAATTCGCAAAGCCCATCCGAGTTGTGTCGGCTTCAATTAAGCAGTTATTCCAGACTTACTAATATGAGAGAGAGTGTTTGTAAACGAATTCGCTACCACTAAAAGTTTGTTATTAAAACTTTGGTTACAAGGCTTTTACAATATTATATTCTGCGATATAAATTATGTAACCCAATGAGAGAAGTTAATGGCAGAAAAGAAAAAAATAAAAGTTATTCATACTATTTTCTTCAAATTGACATTTCTAAGTGTTAAGTGTTACTTGTCAGATAACACAAGTTTTTTAATCTATATATAACAAAATTCTGACCCTGGTAAATCTGTACGTAAATATCGATACAGAGGTCAGAATCCATAGTTTTATTTTCTATCCGACTGTAATCGCCTTACGGAAAACCACGATACTAAGATTACTTATATATTACTCAAACATTATTTCAATAATATTGGTCGTGGCTAGTCAGTTGAAAATAATAAAACTGGTATATATTTCTATATGATGTCAAAACGAAATCGGAAATCCGTTATATATTTAGAAATCGATACATTAGCAATAAAGCAGTAAATCATACATATAAAAATAAAAATATGAGAGAAATTTAACTCGGGCGTATTTCAAATCCAATCAATGACAGGCTGTTAGGGTGATACCAGTGCGCCAAGCCTCCAAACCTGCATGCGAGGGAAGTCGCGTTCAATTAGACCGGCATATCCTATCCATTGACATATTGAATTTCAGTCGTACCTGCGCCTAAGCTGGGATATCATTAGTCTGATGAATAATGGTGATATTTGCTTTACTCGACTATATTTCTAGAAAAGGCAGTGGTAGCCTAGTGGTAACGTGCTCGCTTTGGTAACCGAGTGAAGAGACTTCAAATGCCGAATGTGGCATTCTGATATTTTTGTAGGCAAACCATTTTCAACATGATTACCACTAGTTTTACGGCGAAGGAAAATATCGTGACGAAATCTGCATGTCTGGGAGAACCTATACCTTTCGAAAGACATGTGATATTCACCAATCTAAGCTCGGCCAAAGTACTGGTCTATGGCCTGATTCACTCCATAATGAAGGGTGCCCAGATAGATATGATATTAATTTAGAAAAACAGCGTTAGCTAGATTCTCTTAATAACGTTTAAAAAATTTAACCAGATCTTCTAACAAGGTGGCTTATTTGCCATTACGTGTGTACACGAAATGTATACATCTATTTCTTCGGAACGATGCACTTTTAAGCCTTAATGGCTTGTCATCAAGCCGATATACACCATACGAGATTTGCTATATTCGTTGTACTTGGGCGTGTCATTACACTAATATTATAAAGACTGCTTTGTCAGTACTTTTGTTACATGTTATCCCCATAACGGTTTGATAGTTTGAGTGAATATCGGTAGGAGATAGTGTATAAATGACACACACAGTGCTTTTTTATCAGTAAAAATATGTATGGATAAAAATTAAAATACATATTTCGGCTTTTATTATGTCAAAAAATGACGTGTATATGAGTTGACACTTATAATTCTGTTATAAATTTTCGTCGTCGTTTTTAGAAAAAAACTGAGATGACGAATTGTGAGCAAAAACTAGCGGGATACATTATCTTTTAATGCGTAATTTGACATGTTCTATATTAAAGCCAAAATCTATTTGCAAATCCGACCCTCATTACCTTAAGTAAAGAAATATCAAAAACTTCTTTTGAAAAAAAAACGAATTTAGAACCTCCTCTGTTTTGGAAGTCGGTTGAAAAGAAACAAGGTCGCAGTAACAAATATTTGCCTTACTAATGATGTACGAAGGTTTATCAAGTTGCTTTGAATTGAAGTTTGAGCTCGTTATAAGAAACTAGGCAGGTTTTTTTGGATATAAATGAAGCGTATCACATGAAAATGATTTACAGGGAACCCAAGATAAATAAGTTATATTGAAGGTAAATATATATTTACTATTGATCACGTCTTTCTCTTGGCTATTATCAGGGTTTATTTCTGCTTAGCCTTAACTAAATATAATGACCCTCGTCGTATCATAGTATTTTTTTTATGGGAAAAAGGGGGCAAACGAACAGGAGGCTCACCTGATGGTAAGTGATCACCTCCGCCCATGGACATCGGCAACACCACAGGGCTTGCAGATGCGTTGCCGGCCTTTCAGGAAAGGGAGGAAGGGAGGAGGGAGAAGGGCGGGAGTAGGGATGGGGAGTGGGCCTCCCGGACTCCCACTCACTGGACGAAACGCGACAGCATAGCTGCCACTTCAAGCCGGTCTTCTGTGAGAGAGTGGTACTATACGGGGCGTGCCGGCCCATTCGGCTGCTACCCGAAGGTAACAAGCATGTATTCATGCTTGTACAGGAGGCTTTGTAAACTTAAATCTTGATTAAATGAAATAAAACAATTATATGTGATATATAATAGCTGATAACTATACATATAATAATCAATGTATGTATGTATGTTTGTACTCTTTGACTGTATGTGGACTTTAGAACGGTTGAAGCGATTTTGATGAAATTGAATCAACCTTCATTCATTTTTACCCAGCGGGTAATCCTGTGCAGTTTGATAGCGATTGAAGTTCGAACGTGGATAAAGCTGCGTGTACTACTAGTATTACAGAAATATGCATACGAACAAACATATGAAACTTATAACAAAAGTCATTCATATATGTTTTCCATCAATTCGTAGAAAATATATTTCATTTAATTTTAATTCGCTCGAATTTGGAACAACTGGCAATTATTTAAATAATAATTACGTAAATGTATAAACTATGAAGTTTCTATTAGAAAAACTACACACAGTTGTTCAGAGAAACATTTTACTGTTTAGCTCTAATTTTCATTATAATTATAAACTTTATTTGCAGCGTTAGTAGTTCTAGTTAAAAGGCTTGCCCAAATAATAACGTGAGTTTTGGTGTTTATATTTTGAAAGGGACATTAGTTAATCTGTGGTACTTTTATTTTTACATTAGTATGCAAAGCAGTAAGTAGGGCGAGCGATAGCCCACGAATTAGTCGGCTAATGACGCATCAGATATGCTACATTTTGACTTGCCTAGCAGATAACATAGCTAGGTAAATATCTATTAGGAGCTTTTAGTTCTGGCAGTCTAGGATCCGAATATAAACTTATTACACGTTTGGCTCAGTTTGTAAAGACCCTACTTTCTGCGCCAGCGGTCGCGGGTTCGAGTCCCGCTGGGGGCATTCATTTGTTGAGCACGAATGTTTGTACTCCAGTCATGGGTGTTTATATTTATTATATGTATGTATTTCAGAGTTAAATATGTGTAGTATATCAACTATCTGATAACCGTAAAACAAGCCCATCACGCTTACTAACTAGATAGAACTTATTTATTTATTACAGGAACTAGGAACTCGCTCGGGTAGCAAAACCCAGCCCGCTTCGGTGTTAACGTTAATTAAACGGTTTCTATAATTTTCTTTTATAAATTTCTTTTTCGGTTTTTAAATTTCTTCTTTTAGCCTAAGTTACTCCTTGTAACATAAGCTTCCTGCCTAATACGAGTTACTGCGGTATAGTCTACATTGTATAGCACATACAAACTTTCGCGTTAGTATTAATAATTTTATTGAATTCATAAACAGTATTAAAGCACAGCAACTAAGAAAAATCTAGACGGAAAATTTTATAATAAAACTCAATTGTAACAAGAATTATCTCGTTTGAGAAAATGTAATAACCTCTTTATAAGTTTATATTCTCCTCGTAAAATATCTAAGCGTATAGCAGATTTTAATTCATTTTTCGTTCTATCTTTACATGTACACAGATATATAAAATTGAACTGTGCAATTTCAAAATGACAGCCGTTTACTTAATACATAAAGATTTACATTACTTAAAAGAAAAAAAAAATCGTTTTAAATTTTTGTAGGTCTGTCGGTGTCTTCATTCCAGCTAATCACTGAAATGGCTGGACCGATTTTGACAAAACTTTAACTGGCGGATAGATAGATGATGTTACATGAAGTTACTCAGGGTACCTTTATTTTCCCGGGGGAGAGGCTGTCTCCTACCGGGCGCGTCCCCAGGTGGCGGATGGGGGAATGCCACTCGCACCTGGCCCCTAACGGGAGCGAGTGGTAGCGGGGAAACCCGCCGCGGACCAACAGCCAGGGTGGGGTGTCAGGCGGACACCCGGGCCCACCGGAGGTAGCGCGGTGTCTCTGGCCGTTTTCACGGTAGGAGGCACTGCGCGGGCCGCACTGCCGGGACTAGCCCGTCGGTGCGGCGGCTGGAGCGGGGCCACTTCGGTGGTCCTGTGTCTAGCGAGGGGTGTCGGCAGCCAGCTCAGTCGGAGCTGGGCCGACGGTAGGGGGGCCGCGGGGGAAGAGGAGTGCCGGTATTGCGGTGCGCCGCTCGTCCCTATCTCCCGCGGCCTAGCGGGGCCACCACCGTTTGATGGTGGACGCGGTGGGGATGCAGAGGAAGAGGAGCTACGGTATTACGGTGCGCCGTACTCCCTATCCTCTGCAACCGTCTTGGGTGGGTTGGGGGGGGCCGCGGGGGGCGGGAAGAACAAAATATTTCTCCCCGTCTTCCGCGGTCCCAGCGGGGCCGTCACCGCTGATGGCGGCATGTGTGGGGGCGGCAGGGGAAGGGGAGTGTCGGCGTTGTCGCATCCTCTTCTCCTGCGGCTGTTTGGGGGGGCCTTCGGGCGCATAGGCGGGCCTTCGGGCAATTAAATGGCGTTTGCCCAGTTTTGGGTGGGAGGTTCGGGTATATGCGTATAGTCTTATATACGCATATACCCCTTATTTTTGCAGAGTGCCCACTTCGGTGGGCGGTGTTTAGGTCGTGTGGGGCTGCTCCGGGTACTTCTCTGATCAGCAGAGTGGACTTGCGAGCAGCCTCACGTTTGGGTTGGGGTCTTCCTGGCCACCGCCGGGCGTCGCGGTTGTATGCTAACGCGATCCCGCGGCGTCCCATTATGGCGGATTGGGGTTAGGCGTTGGGTTTTAGGGGGTATTATCATCGAGTCCCTCACAGTGCCCTCTGGCTTAGCAGGGGGCCCGTGCGAGAAATGCATTTCCCAACGATAAAAAAAAAAAAAAAAAAAGGGTACCTTTATTTTATAAAAAAATTTACGGTTTCGCTGAAAGATAAACGTTCGTACGACGACGGGAAGCGAGTATGAGTATACGAAAATCATTTTGCAGGCGGCCATGAGTTCCATTTTCGCGTAGCGTTCGAACGTAGCTTTTTCATAACATGTTAGACTCATTAAATATACTTTCTAACTTTGTGGAATAAAATTATAATTTATTTTTAAACTAATTTAAACAAAAAAAATACTGTTTATAAAAAGGAAAGTGCAGGTGATTCCGCCGGCAGAATATAGTCACAAGTCAAGTTATACGTTTACTTTTATATTCTTAGAAATACGTCTTTACTCTAAGCGGCAGTCTAAGTGAAATATCGGTACCTACATTGTACGATGACCCTCCCTGTCTAGCCTTTACGTTAATAGCCTATATTTTCTTGCCATTTTTGGTAATTACTTTCGTAGGTGGTACATAATACGTTATTCTTACTTTATAGTGAAGTAAACAGATAGTTTTTATAAGAAAATTATTTTCAAACAACATATTACATGTGAAACATCATACGTTGTATTTTTGTTTAATATTTGTTTTTGAATGTAATTTTTCTTTCGCATTTTAGTTAATAAATTGAATACGTAGGTCAAGTTCTCTATACTGACAAATATAATTGAAATACTCGTAATGTGAAATTATAGCTTTTTAGTTATATACGGTACTTAAAAGAAAAACATTATTTAAATAAATCGTCTCACTATTCAGGCGAATCTCCGAAAAGGCTAGACTTATTATGACTGAACTTTCACTGATAAATAGCTGATGTTATAAAATGTTAATTAGACTAATTTTGATTTTGAGAAAAAGTATTAGGGTTCAGCTCGAAAAAATCGTACCCAGAGACGAACCCGAGCGAAGCGAGTGAATCAGTAACCTTTCAAGATTACTCATTAGCTAAGTTACAAAACATAAAAATTAGATGTGCTAATTAATAAATTGTATTAATAATTCATGTCATTTTTGAATCATAAATCTCTACATTTCTCTCATACATTGTTATAATTTTATATATATGTACATATCTAACAATGAAAATGTTAGTGCGATGCATCTTTTCCTCTTTCGTTGTTGCTTAACGAGAAATACTTTATTACGTACAGCTTATATGCTATGAAAAGTGGATGAGATAAGCACTTGAGTTTCTCATAAAAGAATTTCTTCACATCAAACGCTTTATTGTACGTTAAAGTAATTGGTATAAACAGCATAATGTATAAAATGGTGGTGAAAAATAAAAGGCGAATATGTATAGATTTAAAACATAATTATATGTAAATTTTATCTTTTAATATATAAAAATCTCGTGTCACAGTGCTATCGAACTCCTCCGAAACGGCTTGACCGATTTCTATGATTTTTTTTGTGTATATTTGGTAGGTCTGAGAATAGGTCGTAGCCCGTAGGCTATTTTTTATTCTCCTAGGTGATAAGGGAGGCATTGCAATTTAGTTACTTTCATTTTTTCAATATTGCAGTGAGCAGTGAAAGTGGTTTAAGCGTAATTTATTAAAGGTTTCCGTCTTTAGAACGCGGGCAGAGCCGCGGGAACTGTTTGTAATAAAAATTATGTTAGCTGTTTAAAGCTAGAATGATAAATGGAGTAAAACGAATTGGTTTGGATTAACTGTAGGACACAGATATACATATTATGTCAAGCTCTAACTAGTGTTCTACCAAAGCCTATGAAACATATAGTCGGCCAACGGACGTGACAGCCAGCCCAAGCTGCCATACACTCACTTGGCACATTGGTGTATGGCAGCTTGGGCTCTCACGTCCGTTGACCGACTATATGTTTCATAGGCTTTATTACTACTATGTATATTATTATATTATCCCGTGCCCAGCAGTGGGACGTTAAAAAGGGCTGATGATGATGATGATGATGTATATTATTATATATTCAAAGATTGGACAGTTATAGTAAACATTGAAAATGCGACACGATTCGAACAGACCTATAGTAAATACGTTATACCCTCTTCTACCCTCTCACATCACATAGTATCAATAACAAAAGTAATTTGGGGCTGTTTTTGTAGTTTTTGAGGTCATTATCCATTATTATAATTTTATTGAGTGTAAGCACGCTCGAGTGTACGCCAGTTTTGGAATTACAAGGAAAATTAATTACTATCTATCAAATATATCATTACGAGCAATCAAAATGGAGTGTTACAGTGTTTTTCATAAGCTTACATGCGAGAAGTCGCGGGTTTGATTTTCGCTTCGTTCAGTTGCGTCCCTAGGTATCCCCATCAAATTTAACAAATACATTAAAATTGGTTCTATTGGCTTGTTTGTTGTCTAAAGTTACTATCACATTAATTACAACACAACAAATTATTTTTTGTAGTAATAATTATAAGTTTATTATTACCTTAATTTACTTTTCTTTACAAAAAAAAAAGGAAAAAGTTAGAATTTAGATTAATCGTTTCAATCCCTTTACGTTTTACAATAAAATATAATTTCACAAAATGTAAGGTATCCCGACAATCACATTTGACGTGGAGTGGCATATATTTGACTGACACATCACTAGGCGGAGGGGAATTCACAATGTATGTAAAGAGTATAAAATCTATATTACGTATTAAATCAAGGAGTATTTGCGTCTTTAAGTGTATTCAGTCTATTTAATTGTCCCACAGGGCATAGGCCTTCCTTTAATATGAGAGGACTCAGGCCATAGCTGACCACGCTGGTCAAGGTGTCTATCGGTTGATACGTTTTATCTTCTACGAGTACTAAGGTTTCTTTACGATATTTTCGTTTACCGTAAGTTACAATCATGTTAAAATTCTTAACACATGAGATTATTAATGCGAGACCCGGGATTTGAACTTGCTTCCCTTGGATTCCCAAGCCAGATCACCTCTGCTCTACCATAGATTTGAAACAACAAAATTCCAAGAAAATGTTTGTATTATTACAATTATGACTAGATAATAAAAAGTTATGTCTTCATAAAGACAGTATAAAACAATTAACTCGAATGAAACGCCACAGCGGGACGCGTCTAATACACATTTGGTTTTAAATAATTTGGTGGTATATGGCATGGAAGTTTTTCATCAAGTTTAATCTACTTTCGCACGCAACAGTACCACGCGATTTGTTCTGTAAAAATGGTAATGATGGCCTATAAACGTCTCTTTTTACCACCTCTTTACATTTTTCTTTTAAGTTTATTAACTGATTTGATATATTACAGCTTGAGCTTATTGTATAGCATATTCTAAGTTACTTTAAAGTTACTTTATTATTTATTTATTATATATATATATATATATATATATATATATATATATATATATATATATATATATATATATATATACACACCTTTACACCTTAGCTTTGCTCAGGATATCATGAGATATCTGATACAAAAAAACACACTTTCATGATTTAAATTAAAAAAAAAACAAAGACATTGTTGAATTTATACTAAATTGGCGTCCAAAACGGCTATTATATAGGCTGAATGTTTTAAGCAGTAACCGAGCAGGATAGTAAGAATACCTTTTTTAGGAAGAAGAGAGTGTGAGTGAATTTCGCTTTTATATATATAGATAGATTTATTAAAAATTATCATACACTTAAATAATTTTCCATTTAAAAAGTCGTTCATCTGAATCTACGATCTATTTTATGTTTGGTCATAAAATACTCGTATCGGCAAAACAGTTGTTCGCTTAAATACTGTACTGTTCCTAGTGCACTTAGTACTCACAGAAACCTAGACTCTATTACAAAAACTAAACTAAAATTAAATCAACTAGACTTTCAATGTTTAAGCCACATACAATCATATTGAATGGTTAAATAACTAAAATTAAAGCTCGTGCTTCCCAAAAAGGTCATTCCTCTAAGCCCCCGGCTATCGGTCGTGGATTCGATAACACAGCTTTGTAATTAGGAGTTACCCTAATGCTTATGATTTACTATTCCCTGTCAAATGGATATAATATGTTATGAATTTTTGTACGTGTGTATGATTATTAAGTATGATTACAGAAAGCTTTTGAAGCCATAAATTGATTTGTACATAAGTGGTGAGGCTTTTGATTGCTATCTATATGAGAATTTAATATATGTATAAAATAATTATTATATGTAGTTATATGTGTGTGTCCAGTGAAAACGCGGTTGATCTGAAAACTGAGTGATGCGGGTTCAAATGCAGGTTTCGCACCTCTGAAATGTAAATTTGCAAAATGATTACCATTTGTCTTATGGTGAACTCTGACGGCACGGCACGTCTGAGAAAAACTAGTACGTTTTCGAAAGAAATGTGTAGTCCGCCAACCCGCACTTTGCCAACGTGGTGGACTACAGCCTGATTCCCCTCGCACTGATGAGAAGCCCTCGCGTAGCAGTGCGACGTTAAAAAGAAGGTGAATTCATACATACAATTATATTTTAAATAATTGCAGCTTAATTACACTAAGAAATACGCCGTTGATTGAATATAATGTAAGGATTGATTAATTATAGGGATATTGAAAAATCTCTCTATTCATCTTATTTTCATTATCAGACCAGTTCGATGGCTTCAGATTATTTTACTTATATAAAATTATACACACTTTAAAGGTTTCATATTCATAGTACGAGTATAATTATTAGAAATAGGGTAAAATAAATGTCGTTTGAATTTATTTGGTCTTGATATATTAGAAAAGTGTATGATTCATACATTTTTTGTCATGGGTAGTCTTTTACTTAAAAATATTGCTATAAAATTACTTTAAATTTTAACATGAAAGTAGTTAACCGTAGTTTTTTTTAAACCGTTAGGATTACTCAGTCTACGCTGCCCCAAGTTAAACTCTCCAGAATAATTGAAAGCATCGAGGGCTAAGGTAAACTTGGCGAGGTAACTTGGAATTGCGGTTTTATTTAGTTTAAGCACTGCGGCTCGATTTGTCTAAACTCGGTCCTGTTTGTTAACTCATTAGGATCTTTGCTGCATAGCGCTGTTTGTATCAAAAAGTCGTTATTGAGAACATTTATGTACGTACAAATTACAAAGTGTTTACTTGAGATAAATTATTTATTTTATTACTGTAAGCTAACAGAACTAAAGCCTTCAGTTGTTCAGGTTATAATATAGCCAATTTTTTAACTTAATTTTATCGAAATGCACTCAGCAATTTTTCGTAGAAGAAGTTAAAATAAACACGTATATATGTGGAATACATACAAACATACAAGCTTTTATATACATTATAGTAAGCTTCAATCAGCTAATTCAACGTATTTCACTTATTTAACTACTGTGTTATTTATAGCCTAACTAAAATAGATTGCAATTGCAAAGGTGACAGTGTAGAAAACCAGACGGTACGTACATTTATTTCGATATGAATTTTTTATATAGACACCAACATTATTGTCACCAAAATATTTACATTTTCAGGCGAATCTATTTATTTTATCCGAGAAGAACACATTCAGTTGAAGGGTTACACAACGGGAGCGCGTTTTACGTACATCCTTTCATTTGACCGTTACGACTTCTTGCATACAAATATACTTTGACGCTCTATCTAGAATAAGCATGCGAAGGTAAATGCGAAGGTACACCTGCTCCATTTGCTGCGTAACTGGCAAAACTTTACTCGATCTTAGGCCTAAATAGTACACGTTTAGAGATGATAACTCCGTGTAGGTTTTAGGTGTTTGTGTGTATTTGGTGTTGGGTCGTTCAGCTTACAAAGCGGTGACGAATGCGGCCGTATCCTGTGTCCGGCCATCATTCATCCCACGGGCTCTCTGCGCCGGTTTATTTTGTTGTATACGGCAGACTTTATGACCGAATATTACGGGACTCAATAATTTAGTCTCCATATTATATATGAAAGTGAATGTGGAGTGAAATAGCTAAACCCTCTGTAACTTATTCTGTAAGCAAGTGCAATCTATAATATAAAAATGAATCGCAAAATGTGTTGGTAAGCGCATAACTCCACAACGCCTGGACCAATTTGGCCAATTCTTTTTTTGTTATGTTTGTTATTATTAGGAAAAGGTTCTTATGAAAGAAAAAAATAAGAAAGTTGTGCGGAAGATTAGAAAATTAAAAAAAACTTTATAAAATTAACAGCGTTTGACGTATCAGTTATGACCGTTGCCATGGTGCGTGTAATGGTAATTCATATTATAATCAAGTCAAATATATACTGGGCGGTACGAAATAAATATATACAACACGTACCTAGGACGAACCCGAGCGAAGCGAGGGTGAGTCGCTAGTATAATATATAGTTGCTTTGTTTTTGGTCGCACTCCTCCGAAACGACTCGACCGACTATAATGATTTTTTTTAATTTGGTAAGAATGAGAATAGTTGGTAAAGAATTTTTCCCCCTCCTACCCTCATCCCCCATTTTATATGCCATAACAACGTTTGCCGTTAAGACTGTTCATAAAAAGATCCAATATTTTAAAATAATATAGAAAAGTCTAACAGTAACCGAACCCGCTATTGTTATTGTAAGAACCACCCTTAATGGTCGCGCCAGACGCCTTTATTATAAGTAACTAAGTCAACATACACGAGGACAAAGTGAAAATATTGTATTCATCGTTAATTAACGTCTCGTGTCAACCCACGTTACGTGCGGTGAGAGTCAGACAGTAGAATTTCAAAAAGCGAGGCGCACTAACAAAGTACCTTTTATTATGGAGCGCATTTGGCATGTCAAAAACGTTTTAGCATTTTCTCGTCTTTTCGTCACAGTATTTTCCGCCGCGCATTTTATCGCTTCTCGCGGAGCATTTTTATAATTTCCGAATTTGCACAAAGCAATGGCGTATTTAAGTTCTCGACATGTGAGCCTTCTTTTTAGGGCAACGTTTAATAAATAATGAGTAGGATATTTCCGCATTGTTCGTTTAATGAAGTTGCAAGAGAAATTATGAATATGTAATTAAATTAAAGGTCTATATTGGTAGGTACTTAATAATTATTAAATCGTCTTTTCTATTATAAAATAAACTTCAATAAATTCTTATCAACGAAACGTCAAAATTGTGATATTTCTCAGTTTCCGATGGTAGAAAGTGAAAGGTGTCGCGAGGGAGACGGGTCGGCGAGGGAGTGAGATAGTAGGCTAGACCAGGGGAGTGAGAATGCCAGGGGAGAGACGGGCAAGGGAATGATACAAGGGTAGAAGGGCTGAGCGGGAACGAGGGGGTGACCGGAAACAGTACCGACCGGAAGCGAAGGAACCCTTTGGCGAGTTTTGTTTGCCGTTTTCTTACAACTATTACGGGACCACGGTTGACGAATTCGAGGCATTGTCTTTTTAACGAAGGTCCTTTGCGAGTTTTATTGTTTTGTTGTAAATAATGTACGGTGACAGATACGAGCGTATGAACTATATTTGGTATTGCTTTGTTTTCGTCACATGCCGCTGACCATTATGAATGTCACATTTGTTAGAAGTTGTTATAACTTAAGTTATTTATACAAATTCCCAATCATTTTGATAATATATAAGATTCTGAGCTTTTCAATACTTTTCTTTGTTGGTTAACCTAAATAAATAAATAAACAAAACAGGTCGGTACGCACCTTTATAAACCTTTTCGCTTTTGTTAATAAACCTAATGTAGTGTGTCTTGAGGATTCCGGCCCGAGGGGTACCATGTCCTTTAGTTTTTCCAAGCAGCTTCTTAGATGTGCTCTTCTGCAACAAAATAAATCAGAGTGAGAAAAATTTCTAAGTTATAACTACTTGGAAATAATTTTACAAAATAAAGTTAATGATATGACTGATTGATGAAACAGTTATATTTAACCATCTTTAACGTCCCACCACTGGGCACGGGCCTCCTTTCATTAAGAGGGGGATTAGGCCATATTCCACCACGCTAGTCAAGTGCGGCTTGATGGACCTCAAATGTTTTACGAAAACTTGCTAGGTTCTTTCAGACATGCAGGTTTTTAAGTTAAATAGTTGTATAATAAAAAATCAAGAAATAACAATTTCACTATACTACATAGGCTTTTTCCGCTTGATATGAAATATGAGACTAGCGTGTGTGAAGGCACTACAACCTTTCATATTTCCAATAAAAAGTGACATACTACATAGTGACATACGTACATGTGAATAATAAATAAGATAGATAAACAATATGCATCACGAGGCCCAATATAGCTCCTTATTAATGCCTACTTTTACAATATCACTACATATTATAAAACGAAATCCTCCGCCGCGTCTGTCTGTCTGTTCGCGATAAACTCAAAAACTACTGCACTGATTTTCATGCTGTTTTTACCAATGGATAGAGTTGTTCTCGAGGAAAATTTTAGTATATCATTTGTCATTTTTTGTATACATTTACTAGCGGAACCCGTGGCTTTGCTCGCACTCGTATCACAATATTAAAGGTCGACTAAGTTTCTCCTTATAATATCAGCTATCTGGCAGAAATCTGTAATAATATGACCTTTTTGACTATTTTCTGTGACCAATCTGCATTCGAAAACTCATGAACTACAATCCAAAGAAAACCGTACCTAAATCCGAAAAGACGCTACTGCTTGTAAGCTCGTATTTCTCATCTACAACTAAACTTAATATAGGATCGCTACAAACGAAGCATGTTTCATATCTTACACAACTACAATGGTATAGATCGCAGAACGACACGCGTAGGTACAATTTGGCCACTAAAACGGTATTATGTTACTGTCGGCATCCCTGTTCAGCTTAAACGATACGCTCTGGCGCTATTTGCGACCGCTACCACTACTATTTGCTTGTCGATTTTAAAACGTAATTTTAAATATTTAATGAGATAAAAATAAATTATCAGATGTGTAAAAGTTTTCACGTATGTACGTATTTCACGCTAAACGGCTGTACAAATTTTGATGAAATTTAGCATAATCGTAGATTTAAAGCAACACATAGGCTATTAGGTACCTAGAGACACCGGTCGAAGCGTTCATTTTAGAAACGAAATTCACTTTAGAAATGTTGACTGTAACTGAAGGGACTTTTCAATTACTCGGTCTATTTTTTATATATAATACGAACAAAAATCTTGATCAAATCAAATCAAATCAAAATATTCTTTATTCAAATAGACTTTTACAAGTTCTTTTGAATCGTCATTTTTACATTATTAAACTTTAAATTAAATGTCAGTCTGTAAGTAAGTAATAATTTGTAAGTTGTTACTAACACAATATACCATATATATACTACTGTAGGTTCTGTTAAAAAAAGAAACACTCTTCCAATAATAACCAATAAGGATAAAAAAAAATAAAAAAAAGCTTACACCTAAGTCATTAAAAGCTCAGGCTTGAAAGGAAATATTTTTTGCGGAAATAGCTAAGAAATAATGGTACGGTACAAATAAGCTTTGTTAGCGATGCGAGCGGAGTAAGCACTCGCGTTCACTTCCTACCGTATTATTTCAATAATACTACTTATACTTTGTTTATTAAGGGTAAAATATTTATATGTGAAATAAGGCTCTTACGATTTTCCTTTGTGATTAAAATGAATGAGCTTTTATTGTTTGCCACGTGTCCGTTTGAGGAAGGATATAAAATGTATTATTGCCAAAAGATTTTTGTTACATAACCGCTAAAGAGGTAATATTTTGATATGATTTGAAATAAAATGAGAAAAATATTTCATAGGTAATCATAATATCTATAGGCATTTTTATTTTGACTGATGAAATGTTTTTTTTTAAGACACAGAGTTTTCTGATTCATTTGTTCTCTAAAATTCATTATCCTCCTAAAAAGGTTCGATAAAATCGTTGGAGATTAACGAATTAAACTTTATAGGTGTATCTTAAAAATATAAGCTGTAAATTAATCGTTGATGACAGTTGATTTGAAACAAAACTTTTTACATTTAATATCCCACATACAAAATTCATGATTTCTAGCCTATCTATGAATCACGCTAAAACCATTAGAAACGAAAAAACTTAAAAAACTATTCTTAAAGCTAGTACAAAAGCTTCATTTTAAACGAGCTTACAGTTTTATTATAAAGCTAACTCAGCTGTATTTTACAGCTCGCTTTGCGCTCATTTTCTCACAAGTAATTTTAACACAAATATTTATTGCCGTTGCAACGTAGCACCTAACTATACCATACTACAAATGTTTGCAAGTACCGTACATATTCAGTACCTAGCTACTAAAGGCATAATACCGAGATCGTTAATTTATAGCGATGTTATTCCGCCGGTATTCAAAGACAAAGTGGACGTAGAAAAATAATAATCCCGGTGAAGATGAAAAAATACTTGCAGTTTAAGCCAGACGGTGTACAGTGCGAGTAAAAAGTCCTGCCCCGTATAAAAATTAAATAAACAAAATGAAGCATGGCCGTGGTATTTCATAAAGGTGCTTTGCGAAAAATTGAATTAATAAACGAATGTACCGCTAATTGGTAGAATAAAATGAGTTCGTTGATTATATACGTACTGTGTTTGTGTTTTCGTGAGTTTTGTCTGGTCTTACAATATGCTGTTTGTAGCAGAATTTTAGGGTATCTACGTTTTTTTAAGGGGTGGGCTTTATTGTGGAATTTTTTAAATGAGAATCTTTGACTCTTTGTATCATTGTATTATTAATGTATAATTTATAAAAAAGAAAAACGTATGTCTTCTGTAATTAAGAGCAACGACTGACCAAATTACGTATAATATTAAGGCAGTGGTAGTCCCATGACGCGCTTGCTTTAGACCCAAGTTAAGGGAATGTCTAAGAAACCTAGCTCAAAAGCATGGTAAATCTGCAAGCCTGTGTTTGGCCAGTGTGATGGACTATGGCCTAATTCCTCTCGTATTAAAGGAAGATCGATATTAAAAAGGGATTGAACAAATGAATACAACATATTATAAAATTTTCTCGAGTCTAATCTAATCCATCTGGATAATATTTCAAATATAAATTTGCAATATTTACTCAAATTACTGGGAAAAATACTTGCTAATAAATTCTGTTGTAGGGTGTTATTTCTCGAAAACCGTCTGTTACAACCAAACTCAATATTTAATAACGAAAAATGATCCAAGAAGCCCCGTGCCAAGTATACCATAATTCGTAATTTGATACGAAATGAGTTCTCTAAAACAAGATATAAATTACATTTCATAAAGCGAGTAATGGAAGCAAAACTTGATACGTAGTCGTAACCTGGCGATGTATAATTTACAAATAAAATGGCAACTTTTTGTGAGGACTCATTTTTCACTTTTTACAAATGGCATCGAGCAGTTCTTTGTTTAATCTCATTATTTTATACTATTCATTTAATAACGTTATACAATTTTTTTACTACACTAAAAGTTTCCTTTTGGCAGTGGTAACAGTCTCACTTGGTGAGAACCGAGTGAAGCGGGTTCAAATCAAATCACAAATCATGAAAAAACATCGAAGTTGATCGGAGGTATAATTAATGAGTAAATATTTTCAAGGAAATCAAAACTGTTAAGCTTTAAAAGATAAAAGTGTTATATTTAATAATCTAATCTTAGCTAAACGTATAGTGTTAAGAACGTCGCTTCATAAATTCTTTAGAAATATAAGGTACAGGCAACAAATAGCTTTGTGTTGTATATTTAATTCGCCGGCAGCGCTAACGCACTAGGGGATAGTAGATATAAGAATTAAGTTTCACATACGATATATTAAGTTATATTTTAAAATTAAAAAAAAAAATTAGCAAATCGCCCTTGCTTCGCTCAGGTTCATCCTTAGGCGTTTAACGGTTAGTATTGAATAGGTTATATAATATATCGTTACCAACAACTCTACATAATATATTATAATGAAAAATACACAGTAAAATTTTATACCTTAATTCGTAATCTTTATTTTTTAAAATCATAATATTACATTCTTAGACCTGTTTCTATATTAATTTCACATAAATGTCTTGATAACAACTTAATTCAAAATAGAACACATTCATTTAAATTTCTTCAAAATATTTTTGTTACTTCATGAGAAAGCGCATGAAAAAAGATAATTTTTTATCAAAAGAATTCTTAAATGTTCTAGAAAAAGATAAATTTAAAGTACTCCTTTTATCATAAGATAAAAATCTAGACAAGAGTGAAGCCTGTTTTCTTTTCCGAACTCAATTCAAATACACCAGTGTAGAAGTAGCATTATTTTCTAGGTATTGTTGTCCCAATAGATTGTCTTTGCTTCACAATTTATAACACCGAGGGAGAAAAATGTAAAGCTTTCTATATTGGAAAATATTTTATTTTCAAAGAGGTTTTAATTCAGTTATTTTAAAATTGTTGAGGCGAACATTTCTGGTATTGAAACTAAATTATATATAAAATTAGCGAAAGATAATACGTTTTAACGTTAAGAACAGAA
Source organism: Boloria euphrosyne (assembly GCA_951802675.2). Lineage (NCBI taxonomy): Eukaryota > Metazoa > Arthropoda > Insecta > Lepidoptera > Nymphalidae > Boloria > Boloria euphrosyne. The sequence goes on along the minus strand of OX637879.1, from coordinate 1,938,530 downwards.
TTCTGAAAAATTTTACCACTGTAAAGAGTTTCCTATACCTTGACCCATATATATTCAACAACATATTCATTTAATTAAAACCTGTCTAGTGGTTTTCTCATGATACGGTGATAGACAGACAGACAAAATAACTAAAAACTATACATTCGGCCTCTTTCGATAATGACTATTTCATAAGATTTTCTAAAAATATACGATGTATAATTATCTCAATTATGTACGACAATTGTACAACTCTTACAATTTTATTATATGTATAGAAATGTTCTAATGTAATTGTTACACAATTATAGAGGTATTTTATGATTATCATCAAATGTTACATAGAAAATATACATTTTATTTAGCATTAAAGCTATTCATAATATAAAGACACGAGATGCCTTGAAGTTAAGAGTCACTGAACAATAAATTGCTTCGAGCGGAACCGGTACGTACGGTAGCCTGATCACAAGTTATAAAGTATGTAATATATTTACTTAACCAATATTAAAAGAATATGTCCATCTGCATCTCAAGAACGATCCTAACGATTTCGATCAAATTTTGTACTAAGGTATAGCTTTCTAAGTTCATTTACGAGTGAATATTTATAAATGTAGCAGATTGTAGGCGTCTTTTCTGTAAAAACGTACGAGTAGGTATATTAATTCCGCAAAACGCTGCGCGAAGATATCCGAGACTAGATGAAAAAGGAAAATTTATAACACAAATGTGATTTATCATAACTTTTACAAGCTTTATTCTAACTCTAGAAAGCAAAACAACAGAAGAACAAATTATAGAGTTACATCAGATATAATAATATATCCATATTAATAATATTAGTACAACTAAAACTGTCTAACTTCACATTGGACGAATACCTATAATAGAATATATCCTTTGTTCTCCTCGCTACGCCGGGATCTAGTTAACTACACACCGCGTGACCCTATTTACTTTTTGCAAATAGTTTCCTTATATCGCCTAAGAATCATTTTATATGTGGATATAAAATATTAAATATTAAGCGCGGGTATACAATATATAATGTATACAAAAACTTAACAAATTACATACTAAAACCTTCCTCGAAAACCACTCTATCTATTGGTGAAAACAGCATGAAAATCAGTAGTAGTTGTTGTTGCATGTTGCATCAGTAGTTTTTGAGTTAATCGCGAACAGATAGACGCGGCGGAGGACTTTGCTTTATAATATGTAGTGATATAAATCAACTGTCTTGATATAAATCATCTTTTATAATGCGCACAGCCAAGAAGTGGAATGCCCTGCCTGCGTCTATTTTTCCGAATGCGTATGACCTGAAACTCTTTAAGGTGCGTGTTAACAGGGCAAACTTGCTACATCGTAGACCTTATCTATGCCTTCAAGCTAAGTTAAAGGTCAAGAGTAAGCCCATCTGTCATAAAAAAAAACGTTATAAGGGTGGAAGGTACCCTAGATACGTATACTAACTATGAAGTATAAGTTGGTAGGATCTTGTACAACAAGTACCATGTAAAACTACGTGAAATCTAAAATGTAACAGTAAAATAAATTCACAAATAGTTTCAGACATAATAGAATAAAATTTATCTTCCAAGATTGAGATGTAACTCGAAAACTCAACTTTAAATAAAGCTATGACTTAGCCGAGATGTTCTATATTCAAGACGCATACAAAGTACTGAACGCGTTTATCCACTAAGGATAGTTGGTAAAGGCATCTGTCAAGATGACTCTCTCGTAGCGTTAATGCAAATTAGTTTTACGTTACTACGAGGGAGGGTACACACTTGTTCAAATGTAATCTAAATCAAAAATATCTTTGTTTCCAATGTGTTCATAGGTATAAAACAGTAGAAATAAATAAATAGTATATCCGTTGTACTAATAGAGAATGTAAAGCATTCCACAGTATATAAAAATTTCGATTTTTTTTTAAGTCACCTGCGTAGAAAAACTTCAAAATCAAAACGTTATCTAAATATAAAATTTCAAAAAAAGAAAATTTTAAACGTTTCCGAGATACATAAAATTTTACGTATAAGATACAGATTACAGTCAGATTATAAACGTTAAAGTTTATTTATCAACGTTATTAAGAAACACGTAAGAAGGCTGGATATTACGGAATCGATTTCCAAACAGGGTAAATTGTTTAAATTAGTGTTGTAAAAGCGACACGTATACGCCATCTATATCTATTAAAAGTGTAGGAATTTGACGTAATATGAAAAGTTACATGAGAGATTGGGTAAATTAGATATTTTATTATACTAGCGGACCCGACAGACGTTGTCCTGTCCGCATGCGCAAAACAACGTTGCCTAGCAACGACTTGTTTATAATTGGATATTTCATTTATTGTGTAAATGTATAAATAGCTAATTAATTCAAAAAATACATGTTGTAGTGGACCGAATTGTGAATCTAAACCATTCTCGAATGCACTCGAACACGCACAAAACATTTCATCAAAATCGGTCCAGTCGTTTAGGAGGAGTTCAGTCACATACACACGCACACAAGAAATATATATATTAAGATACCTCCATTTATCCATTGGATATAAATCGCATAGTTCTTCATATGAGATTTAAAAGCTATTAAGATTGAAAAAGAAACGGTCCAGTTCCATGTCGAGAGTTCTGAGCAAATAAAACTCGGGTCGCAACTTTGTTCACTAAACCAAACAGGTTATTACAAATTCGATATAATATATTATACAATATTTCTATTTATATAATAAAAGAGAAAGTTTTTATATCTATACTAATATTATAAAGCTGAAGAATTTGTTTGTTTGATTGTACGCGCTAATCTGAAGAACTACTGGCTCAAATTGAATTAATCTCTTTACATTTATCAAGATGGGCTATTAGCATCAAAATGGTATGGTAATAATATGTTAAATCTAAGAATTCGGTTTCAAGTCTTTAGAACGCGGGTGGAGCCGCGGGAAATGCTAGTTATATTTGTGATAATTTAACAGATTTAGAAAAATCATGACAAACAAACTCCTGAAATAACACAGCATGTTACAACAGTAATACGTTTCATGTAAATGTTGATATTTTATATAAGTTTAAAACATCAAAGATCTAAAAACATCAATAGACTGCGCTACCCTAGACTGTGGAAAACATTCAATTTAAGCAGTCGAAGTACTAACCAAATGAATATGGTAGAACAAATCATGTTACGAACAAGTGTAGTTCGTCCCCACAGGAAAGCGACGTTACCCAGAATATTGTTTTACCGCTTCCTTCGGATCCAGCTATCCTTATATGTGTTTGGAATAGTATGAAGTACCTACATATATTATTAATTTATGTTTACAATCCTCTTCAATAACCTCAAAGTGGTTTCAGGGGCTTAAAATTTTGCATAACATATGTAATTAGTTGTATTTATAACACGGATGGTGTTATATTGTGTGACGACAATGGAGTATAAATTCTTAAGCTGCTATGAATAATATTGTAACTTGTACTATGATATTTTTTAAAAAATAATAAATATTGTTACGTACTACGGGTTCGGGATCGGAAATTAATAGCGTTCTTGTACCAAAGTTGTTTTAATTATTCAAAAACACGAGCACAGTCTGTACACAACACTACTCTATGAGCACTGTAATACTCCTTCTTAATGCTTCTTCACTAACTCTTCACTTTTCCACAATTTCGTATTCCTTCTAGTCTTTACTTAACTTCGACTCGATATCAACTGACTCTCGACACACTGCCGGCCTTTTTATATGCATAAATATTAGAACATTCTAGTATCGAAAATTCAAAATGTTTCTAGTAATTTCGAATCCTTTCCCGAAAGTGTTTTGTCCCTCTCTAACACATTAGAATTTGTAATAAACTGTTCCTGTCATGTAATTGACATAAGTTAAAAATTGACATTCGCCGTTCTTAGGCATAGTACAGGCGTGCTATTATGACGAGTTCACACTATATTACGCGACAATATGTAATATATTTAAAGTTCAAATTCAATATTTGCTACAAGCTTGAGCTTGCAACTTTGTTCCTTGCATCGTATATACATATATGTTTGTACGTATAGAATGTACATACAAATCTTGCTAGACTCTATATTAAACGTCATTGAAACAAAATTCCAACTCCAGTCGCCTTACACAATTTGAAACTGAATGCTAAGTGAGATAGGAAAAGTTTTGGTATTTTACACGGCGTAACTCGAGCACAATAAACGTCTTGCCGAGACGTGTTCCCTAATGTATGGCTTAATATTCAAAACAAGTGTTACCGCTTAGTTCTGCAAAGGATGAGAAAACCGGCACTGTTCACTCTGTTTTATAGTGAATGTAAAGTGGAAAGACAATTAGTTCATTCTCTTTCATTACTCATTAGTTAAATTAGGCATTAAATTATAGTTAACTAGTACTTAACCTAGCTCTTCACCATTCGTGCTCAGATTTTGATTTGAGAATACATCGAAATTTCTTGTAATATATAAATCAATTGCTTTTCGTAAGCGATCTTGGATGCATTTAAACAATTCCTTTTTTGTTTTGTAAGGGGTGTGTCAAGGGTTGTTGAAATATAAAAAATAGGGGAAAACCCAAAAACAAAACAGCTGGAAAATCGAACATTTCAGAACTGTTTATTTTATGTTGGGATAATTAACCATTAAAACGTACTTAGAGACGAGTCCGAACAAAGCGAGGGTGAGTCGCTAGTATCTAATACCATATTCACAATTAATATCAAGTTATGGCAAACTATATTTAATATTCATCCATAGCATTTTTGCGTTTCCTTCTATTTTATATTACTTGATATGATTAAAGTACTATAAGGTTATTTCTATAACAAAAAAAGTTTTGTTTCAATAAAAAAAACCAGATTAATTATCCAAATTAGAAATGTACATTTTTAAACATAACTTCCTTTGGTAGGCTCGCCTTTTTAGCAAAGTAGAACCGAAAATAATTTTAGTGAATACTAATGTAATATTTACATATTTTTACATTAATAAATAACAACGTTCATTAAAATAATGACAAATATCTATATTTAATTTTCTGAAACCTTTTAGTAAAATTAAAAGCAAATGTTATCGCTTAGCACACAATTTTATTATAATATCCCATAGAGGAACTTGTACAAAACTATAATACCGTAATTAAATAGGAGTATGATTAACTTCTAATATGACAATGGAGCTTACCGCATAATATACGTGTGGCGTAGGCAGGTGTGCTTTAAAATGAATTGAAGATGCATTGAGTTTTCAACGACGTATAACTTTTTACTCAATTATAGTAAATACCGGTTGGAAACTGACATTTTCTATGTTATAATATAATTCTACGGCTAAAAGTTTTATGTTATGTATTAATGAATATAAATAAGTTAATCTATACTTCATATAAAAATCAATGTTGTTTGTTAGTATCGCTATAACCCAAAAACTGACAGATTTGAAGACTTATTTTCTGTGGGAGTGTATTAAAAAAGCTTAAGAAGAAAAATAAAAAATAAAGTAAATCAAAAAGTTTGAACTGTTTACTGATTTTTTAAGTAAATCTAAATCACTAACCGTTAAAGGTACCAAGATCGCTAATTGTATAATCTATACATCTATACATATTATAAAACAAAGTCCTCCGCCGCGTCTGTCTGTCTGTCTGTCTGTCTGTCTGTCTGTCTGTCTGTCTGTCTGTCTGTTCGCGATAAACTCAAAATCTACTGCACCGATTTTCATGCAGGTTTCACTGCAATGGGTAGAATGGTTCTGCAGGAAGGTTTTAATATATAATTTGTCAAGTTTTTTAAAAATTAATTTTTGTTAAAAAGGAAATTTAAAACAATATTATACAATTAACGGCGTTTGACGTATCATGTTATGACCGTTGCCATGGTGCGTGCAATTCATATAATCAACTCAAATATATAGCGGGCGGTGCGAAGTAAATATATACAACACGTACCTAGGGACGAACCCGAGTGAAGCGAGGGTGAGTCGCTAGTAAATAATAAAACACAACGGGACTTAAAAATACGTGTATTTGTAAGTGTCAAAATATCTAATTCACGACGTTTCGTCTAAGTTGCACCAGTGCAGTGTAGTGGTCGCGTTGTCATATATTGGTGGTAGGTTGAGGAACATTAAGCATTCTAATACCAACCGTTTAGGTTTAAATAGACCCGACCTACCAATACATCACAAAGGAAAAAATAATATTCAATAAAATACAACAAACCTAAATTATTCAAAACTGAGAAATCGCGGTGAAACGTGATCAATCGCTTTGCAAATCCTGTTCAGAGAAAAATAAAGATTTTTTTTCCTACAAGGTCGAGAAAGAACGCCATTTCGGCTATTTATCACTTTTTGCTAAAGAACAACACTTTTTAGTAAAAACTGGGTTACGTAATGTATTCTTAGGTATGCGTCCTTAGTTTTCTATTCAAGGAATATCTGCATACTAAAAAAATCAAATTTGTTTACTTGATATATTCAGGTTTCAGAAAGTATTTTATTATTCCCACACGAAAAATCATTTTCGATAACATTTACCGACAATGGGCAGTAAATTGACATCGTTATCGTTGATTTAGATATTTTACGCAAAAAAATAAAATTCGAGTGTCTGTTTGTTTTAAGCTTATTTTTCTACTAACTTTTTTCTAGCATATTTAAGAGGTTACTTTATTAAATTTATAATAAGGTTACTAATACGAAAACTTAAACCCAAAAAGCTATTTGAAATATTCGTATCCCTGGTCTGCCTGTACTCGCTCTAGTAATAAAGCCGCTTTACCTTAAGAAAGTTCAACATAACAAATTTGACTATTCACTTATTTAAAAGGGAATGATGAATAGTATTTTAATTTAGCTAATGCATATTAGACAAATCTTAACGTTATCTGATAACGAAGATAGCCTGGCAACCTAAAACAGCATAGTCTTAAACCCCCATAAGCCCATATAAAAATAATTTACGACTTAATCAATGGTATTTCTTCAAGCCTGATAACATACATCCGTCCGTCCGTCAGGTGGCCGGATAGATAGCCAGTACATTGTTATCAGACTGTGGTTTACGGCCTCGTAAATTACGTCGAGTGCAAAACTCATAAAAGAGTCATCAAGTTGAATTGGGCGATTCAGTATGATATGGACAATGGACAATTACTGACCTACTAGACTATGTGGTTTAGTGGTAGACGTACAAGATATTTTTCGTAAAACTACTAGCTTGTATGCTTGTTGAGAATATATCCTAAAAGCTTTATGCAATACGACTCACCCTCCTTCCGTACTGGTTCTTCCCTAAGTATCTAATTGTAGCCTTTTCCTTACACCAAATCGTATTATAAAATATTATAATATTAAAATAATTAGGTATTTTATTATAATTTGTGGTGTAGAGGTTCTTAAAAAAATAATTAAAAAATATATTGTCCTTGATTCATTTAAGTAGGGTTAAAGAGACAATGTAAACTTGTAGCAATGCTACGTAGTCGCTACAATAGTGTCGTTACTCGTTAGAATTTAAGACTGGAATTTTATTGAAGTTCCTGATGTAGTGTAAATTGACTTGTATAGGTATAGAGTAGTAGTAGAACTTTTTAAAACAACCATAAACTCGCGACTCCGTTCACGTAATTTTTAATAGAAATATGTATTTAGCTCTCGTTTAAGTCCATTGCTGGGCACAGACCTTCCTTCAATACGAGGTTGATCAGGCCATAAGGTAGTGAGTAAGTCACTAGTGACTCTGGCCAAGTGCGTTTTTCACATTTCTTTTGGAAAGTTCCTAAGTTTTCTTAGACATGCAGGTTTTCTCACGATGTTTTCCTTCCCCGTAAGACAAGTGGTAATCAGGATAGAAATGATTCGCACATGAAAATATCAGAGGTGCGAGACCCGGATTTGAACCCGCATATCTCGGTTATACAAGCGAACGCGTTACCGCTGGGCTACTACTAATTCAAGTCGGTGGATAGATAATAATGTGAAAAGTGACGATTTAAAAGTCTTTGTTTTGAATAAAATGTTGATCTAATCGATTTGATACATGTAACTTGCTAGAATGTAATATTATTTGTGTGATTATACACGAAAGTTCTATAATTAGCCAAATACATTTCAAATGTCGTGGCTTGTTTGTAAAGCGAGTAATTACGTGCTATGACACTACGTGACTGGTTGCTTGCATACGTTTAGTACTTTTAGTTAATGAACTTGCTGCTAATGAATGGGATTATAGTGAAATATTTACGATGGGGAAGATCTTCGTAGATCAGGGGTTTGTATGATTTTAGTTAATAGTATGTAGGTTCGATATTTTGAAAAAATACTGTGTGAAAATGATATATTTAAGTCTAAGACCAAATTTAAAGCCCTCGACGTTTAAATTTTATATGTAAAATAAGTTACAGAACTTAAAATAGGTGTTTGACTTCATATTTTCATATATCGTTATAAATTTTCTTAATAAAATATATAAAGCCGTCTTGCCAGAAGTGAGTAAATGAGTGACTTACTTTATGTATAAAGCTATTCAAGTTTCATTACTTTCATTATGATACGCAGAATAAAAAGACCAGTAAGTTGCCCATAAAACAGACTTTGTCGGCGTTTATTTTTTCGTAAGAAATACACACATTTTACGCAGAAAACGGTTTTATATTCATTTTCTTCTAAAGTGAACTTTGTAATAAATGTTTTTTTTGTCAATCATTTTTAAACCTCACAAATTGGTCACGGGTTCGATTCTCATTCAAGTATATTATATATTCATTATGTAAAGAAAAAAAGCAAAAAACTAGCTTACTTATACTTTCAAACAATCTGAAAGAAAGCGCTACAATTCCTAAGCCAAGAGAGCATCTTTCGCATTTTTTGAGCAGTTCTTGTATACATATTCGTATATTCATATAGTCAATGTGCGATAAATATCACGATAATTATATTGATAATAATCAAGAATTAAGGAAAATAAAAAAAAAACATAAAACACATGTTAACGCCTTTTTTCCATATAAATGCTATATACACAAAATAATAGTTCAGGGGTTACTATGAACTAACAATGAGGGGTCATTAGATTCTATGTATGTATTTTATTTGTTATTGTCACGACTTAGTGACGTTGGGCGTGGGTCATAAAAAATTCGGACAAAAGTTGGTGATCGCGATAACGATCACTTAGAACGTAACGACTACGACACGGATACTACAAATAGGATTTACGATTTTAGGGTCATTCTTGAATTACAATTACGTTATAAAAGAATAAACTTACCTTACAAAACAAATGTTTATGTATTTTTTATGAGACAATTATTTAAGTAGTGTTATTCTAGAACATTTGAGCTTGCAAGGATATTTTCAATAATTTTTAGTAACTTTTAATGCTTAAAGCTTTGCCACAAATGTGCTCATGCTATACATACATTTCCATGAACCTGAATACTAAGAGATGTCCCATTTGCCAAAAAAAAAAGATCAAGATCCAAACCCGAGGAAGCTTTGTATAATTTTTCATCGTTTAACGCTATTTTTTTTTTAAATATAACCCTTACCCCTTAGCTATTCAAATTTTTATGTTCTATAAATATCAATGAATAAAAAAATAATATATTTTTCTGAGGATGACACAAACAAACATAAAGTTTAATATTAATGTGGCGTTTTTTCAAACGTAGTCTGTAATCAACATCCTTCTCTATTCTATTACATAAAAACATTTTATCAATGAAACTGTCTGGAGACTGGAACACGTATCTTTAAGAACCTCTTAAACATATAAAAGCTTCTGTGTCGCTTCTCTCTCTCTCTTTTTGAATTTCGGAAATTAAAAAATTACAATAAATCCGCGATAAAATCTAAAAAGACCCCATTTGTAATAAATATTCTCGAAAGTCTAAAAAAGTAATAGAAAAACACTTCTCAATGGGCACGTTTTAAATCCATTATCAAATAAAATATATTCTGTACTATACAGACGGATTCAAACGCAACAGTTAGTCGATATATCAACAATAGGTGATTTACAAGCACGCGTCAAGGACGCGTCATGTCCACGTACGCTGTGGACATGACGCGTCCTTGTTTAGCATACAGATTGACATCCAAGCTGTGGTCTCGTGGGCGTTTGGAAAATTGCTAACACTCTTACCGTATTAGATCTTTGATGGAGTCTCTTTCGATATAAAGTTTGGATCTTTTCTATAATGAAAATAAATCTTTCTATACTAAAAATCGGGTTTTATCTTTATTATGTTTAGCATTATAAATACGTAGATAGCTTTGTTTGTTAGTTACGCTATCACGCCTAAACTTCTAAGGTAATTTTGATTAATAATAATCTAGAAGAACATATGAATTTGTTGTACAAAAGTACTATTTAAATTTCACTAGACACCAACTAAAAATCACAAACCCTAGAGGCCAAGTAAAGAAACAAAGAAAGCCTTAAAAAATTAAAATACTTTTTATTATACTTTTTATATACCGTTATAAAATTAATATCTCCTTGTATACATAAAAAGGTTTTATATTTTTAACATCTTTACATTATTTCTATTGTTAAGCCATTTCAGTCAAATAAAAATTAGCTATATTTTGTTTTAAAAGTTCTTACTTAATTAAAGAAAGTAAATAAATATGTTGGGACATTATTTCACACAGCTCCATCTAGTTTCGTGATAAGCTACGAGGATTGTGTAACGGATAACAGATAGTTGATAAACTACACATATAAATTTAAATACATACATATTACAAATATAAACACCCATGACTGGAGTACAAACATTCGCGCTCAACAAATGACTCTCCCAGCGGGACTCGAACCGTTGGCGCAAGCAAACCTAAACGAGCCAAACGTGTTAATTACTTAAAACGTAATAAGTTTGTCAAAAGAAACTTTTCGTTGGAACTACAATAGGTGATTTACAAACTCCACGTAAGAGATGAACGTGACACGGCAGATGTTTAGCATACAAATTGACTCGCCGGCTGCAAACTATAGCCGCGAGCATGCATTAAATTGTTATAATATTTGACTTCGCCATACATTTTCAAAGAACATATATTATGTAGTGAAGTCATTAACGTATATTCAGTGCTTACTGTAATATTGTTTTGTTATATTTAATTCTTTTAATAATAATGTTATTTCTAAGTCATAATCTTAATTTAAAATAAGCGCGTAATTCATTAATTATTATAATATCTTTTGGACTTTATTTAGATTTTTGTTTCTGTTATTTTAAAGGCTTTACAGCAAATAATGTTGATGATCTCAAGTCACTTAAGACTTATAATGACGAGTCAACCCACAAAATTACCATACAATTAAAAAAAACTTAAATTTCTGATTTTCGTTAGTAATAAAAAGAAACCAAACGTCTAAACGAAAAATACCTTCTAAAGTATAATATACGTGAACAAAGGTTACTGTTTGTTCATCTATCACGCGTAATTTTTATCACATAAATAGATTGAGTGAGATTTCAGTTATTCACAGTACAGGAAAATAAATATGTAAGATATCAAATAGGAAAGATTGATACTATCTATAATTGGTAACGAATAAAAAGAAAAAAATAAGCGTATGAGATGAAAATCGCTTACTTGTCCCAATCAATAACCAGCACTTTTGTCAGATAAACCAGAATAAAAACCTAGTAAATGTACGTACATTTATGAATTGTCACACCGAAAGAAACGAACACGAGGAAACGGAATTGTGGTAATAAAACATTTACAGTATTCCTCTGTGCTCATTCTTAAGGCAACTACAGTGTTTTGAGATACCAGTTTACTATCGTATTTTATCTATTTGGTTTTGGCTTCAACATTATATCCATATAATATATAAATATTCAAACTTAATGATAATTACACTGATAACAAGTATATCGTAGCACAGTAGTAACGAGACATTGCCTGTTAACCATAGCTTTGAGGAACTTAAACTTTATCTCTCTCTTAAAAGCACCATAAAGCAACATATAATGGCAAAGAGTTTATTAATTAAAATTAAGTTAACATTTAAAATTAAGTTAACATTTAATTACCACTTAACGGTTAAACCATGTAAAACTTACCGCTGCACTCAGAGTCACTTAATGAATCATTAAGACGTCCGTTAGTATGGAGATTCTCGACTTAATGACTCATTAAGTGACTCTGAGTGCGGCGATCAGTGTCAAAAGTCACCGCCCTAAAACCTCTAGAGGGTTTAAATTATCCATTAAATATTCATACATAACATACAAAAAGCTATAAAAGCTCGGAACAAGCCACTTATCTCTTGTTTTCAAGTAAGCTATTTTTATGTAAAACTATTAAAAACAGTACATGCAAATGGAGTGCATAATTAATGAATATTTCACATAAGCGACGCAGTTAAATTTGAATGTAAAATTCGGTGACCATTTAGACCATGGAACGAGCAAACAAAATACACGAAAACTATACTAATAGTGGCAATCAAAAAAATAGTAGGGGTTTTTATCGCTTTTGGATAAAGTCGTGACTTCGAGTTCTATTAGAAACGATTTGAGGCAATTGATTAAATTTTAAATGTTTATAATAGTATACTTTTATTACTATATCTTAATACTTATTTTGTCAATTGAATATTATTTTAAATTTTAACCTTGTAGTACCTAAAGGTACTTATATGCTCTGTAAAAACAATATATAACGTTACTGTACATATAATAAAATTTTAACTTAGTTGAATCTGTACATCAAATATTATTTTTGGAAAACCTAATTGGAATAGTCAGTATTATCAATATAGAGGTCGTCTGTCTGTATGTGATAGAATCACACAAAAATTACTAGACAAATTTTAATGAAATTTCGATGTGATGATAGCTGGTAATCCGGGTAAGATAAAATATATAAGATACTTTTTTCAGCGAGAAAATATCTAATATCTGAGAATTTGAAAAGCCCAGTTCTAGAAACAAACCCGAGGAAAGCGAATGTGTCTCTAATTTAAAATACGTGTTTTCATCAGCCCTTTATTCCACATAGTCCACCGCACGCGGGCCTCCTGCGTGTTGGTGGACTTCACATGTCTTACGAAAACTTGCTAGGTTTTCTCAGACATGCAGGTTTCCTCACGATGTTTTCCTTCGCCGTAAGACAAGTAGTAATCAGGATAGAAATGATTCGCATATGAAAATATCAGAGGTGCGAGACCCGGATTTGAACCCGCATCACTCGATTATACAAGCGAGCGCGTTACCACTGGGCTACCACTGCCTAAAATACATGTTATGTTTTTTAATTTACTTTCACGATTTAAGCGAAGATAATGAGATTGTAGGTAAAGAAAAAATATTATGTTAAAATGTGAACTGATTGCTGTTTCAAACTGTGATCAATACAATGTAATGAATGATTTGCACGAACTTTGTTTTCGAAACGATTCTTTGAAATTCGACAACAGCCGATACTTGTATTACAAAGCCCTATCTATCAGGCCCAGGGGGCATGTACCTGTAACGATGTAGACGAAGGTTGCGAATTCAATTCCCATGGGGTGTAGGTGAATTTGTATTGAACGAAATGTTAAAACGATTGAAATTCTCAAATTTATATATTTTAGCAGAAATATAACTAAATTATAATGAAGACATTTACTGCTATAATATGCAATTAACTGTCTAAAAATATTATTTTTTAATTTTAAAAACTTTACGTAACTGAAACCCTTCCGAATACAATTTATTATAAATATAGTAACCGTTTAAATAGTCACTGCGGTCTGCGACTGATATTACATTTATCTACATATATATCTACTCTCAGGAGGCCTTAGGTCCTTTCCACATCAGTGAAACTTCGGACTATACAATTGAAAAAAAATACATTGAAATGTTTGTCTGTGATTTAAAAAAAAGGTATAATTTTTTAAGCACAAAGAGTATTTACATGATACAAACCAGTTTCTATAAAAAACTATTTTTGTTTGTCCCACTGTATGAAGGTTGCCCAGGTTCGATTACGATCGATTAAGCTTTTGAAAGCTGTGAAAGATTATAATGGCTTAATCAATTGTAGTGAAACTTTAAGAAAAATTGAGAGTTTCTGGGAATACATATAGGGTACTTTATTCCAGGAATACAATATTACGATTACTTACAATACTATTAATTATTCAGAATAACTTAATTAAATAATGCAATATATAATATAAAGTATGTATTTAGAACAAAACCAAACGAAACCAAACCAAACTTTAAGAGTTTGGTTTGGTTTCGTTTACCTATTAGTAAAGTATCGAAAAGAAAATCTTGTAAGAATATGGATAAGGCCTAAGGGATGTAAGGGGTGTGAAGGGAGACTAGGGTGGATCTCCTGTGGGTCGTTTTGCATACAGATTGAACTGGCCAGTGACCACGCTGGATACGTACGTGTTTTGTTAACCACGTATTTTGTATTCGAACGTTAAGATTTTGCACAATTTCAGTACGTTAGTATGAAGTAATATATTATGTATTTTTATTACAAGTACATATTCTACATAATAAGATAATACGATAAAGCGAAAGCAATACAATATCACAGCAAAAAAAAAAACATTTATCAGGAAATAATATTCATTTTGAAAATCTGAAACACATAATCTAAACTAAATAAATAAACACATAATTTATATTGATAAAAATTACAACCAAAAGTTATGTGAAGCTCAAAAAAATTCAAGAATCCTCAATTATTTAAGTCGGTTAGCACAAAGGTATAATGGTAAAGAAAAACAGCTACTAACGTAGCGGCTCTACGAAGCGCTACACCGTAGTCGCGTAGGTCTACGGCCGAGTACACTTTGTTTAACTTGTCATAAGTTTTATTTTATTGCGTCTTAAAAGTTAGTAGCGATGTAAAGTAAAGTTGAAATGAGTAAATAGTAACATTAACATGCCTATTATGAGTTATACAACAAAGTATGTTTCGTACTTATGTACTAAACTAACTGCGCCTTTAGGCAAAATAATACGAAGCCAGCCTAATAAATGTCTAGTCTAGCCTAAATGATATAAAGATATTCGGAAGCAATAAGGTATAATCATTTACTTCCATTAAAATGTAAGAGAAACGTTTAATTAAGGACTAAAATATAGATATTATAAAAATTTAGGAAATTTTCGAGAAGAAAATTTCAATTCCGGACGAATGACAAAAATAACACAATATTACTTTTTATTTTCTTTTTTTTATATTTCTTTTTAATTTTAAATGTAATTGCTACATTTTAGTAAGCTTTTTAGAGTTATTTTTATATGCTTTTTATGTAGTTTGAGCTCCACTCTTCCACGCACGAGACTAACTATATAGTTAATCATAAATGTAAAATTCGTTTACATTTATGATATTCATATAGGTGGGAGAAAACCTATATATAAATATAAAATTTTATTACTTGGTAATTATTTTTTATTAGTATTATTTAAAACAAAATAGTTTGGCTTCATTTCATGACTCTCTATTTTTATTATTCCTTAGTGTTATTAAATACAAACAACTACATTTTATATGAATCATATTTTTACCTTTATTCAAGATAAAGATAATTTATAAGACACTTAAAATTAAACTTACGTTTCTCGTAACATTAAGTGTTAATCAGAACTTTGAGAGCACATAATATCTTTCCATAGAATAAATTAATGTAAAGAAGCTTTTAAAAAACAGGGCCTTATTATAATAATATTTCTTTCTTTTGAGAGATAAAAAAATCCTTTTACAAATTTTTGTAGTAACGATATATTTCTGTACAAAAATAAACGAATTAATATATTTTTTTAAATGAACCACTCAATACAATATTCCCATTGGATTCCGGGAATCGAAGTTACGTCCTCTGAATAGAAAAACGTGCCTATTAGACATCTACCTTATTCCACGTCGCTCGTCAATAAATTGGTATTCAACTCCATTCATTATAAAACTTTGTTAACATGCAAAGTTAAATTCGCAGATGAAATTGGGCCGATTAAATTTTCGGCATTAAACGAATCGACCAAACTTTTCACCGTTTGTGATAAGCCTTTAGTATTTTGAGTGAACGTGCCGTGTGGAATTAGGCGTGAGTTTCCCGAGAATTACCGGTTTAACTAAATGTACATGTATACGCTTTACGCACGTAGAAATTAATGTTTATTTTTTAGCTTTCAATGCAAGAGTTCATATTATGTTATATATTATACTATATTATGGTATATCTAATATATAAAAATCTCGAGGATAAAAAACTCCTAGAATAAAAAACTCCTCCGAAACGCAGTGATTTTTGAAAAATTTTTTGGTGTATATTTGGTAGGTCTGAGAATAGATCGTAGGTTATTTTTTATTCCCCTAGGTGATAAGGATGGCACTCTCCAGATTTTTTATTTTTTAATATTTGACCAAATTTTTATTTTTTATTTTTTTATGATTTGGCATGAAAAAATACTTATAACCCTAAATTTTCATCCTTCTACCACCAATCCCTCTTTTTTGATCGTGTTAAGAACACGGGCGTGGCCGCGGGGATAGCTAGTGGTAATATATAAAATTGCTATGTAATATATTATGCTATGTATTATAAATAAATTGTTAATAACTGTTTGTTATTTCTTTACTTCGTAAGAGTTTAATGGATTTATGTAAACTTCAGAGGAAATATTCTAGATGTTAGTCAAATATTTGTATATAAGTTTTTGCTTCTTCACGTAAAATGGGTGCACAGATTTTGATGAAATTAAGTATGAATGTAGTTTATGAATATGTAAAACATAGGCTATTTTTATACAGGGACGTACCAGTGCAAGAAAAGTAAATCGCTAGTATTACCTAGACATAAAATACGAGTAAAATTCAAACTGAGTTAAAACACATTAAAATAATTCTATATAATTTAATTGAAATAGTCAGACATAATTGATGCAGAGGTGAAATTCATTTCCAAACCATTGATTAGAATTTGATGACATTTAATTAATTATAGCTTATTATGTAGTAATAGTTAAAAAAAGGCAGTGGTAGCCCAGCGGTAACGCGTTGCTTGTATAACCGAGTGATGCGGGTTCAAATCCGGGTCTCGCACCTCTGATATTTTCATGTGCGAATCATTTCTATCATGATTGCCACTTGTCTTACGGTGAAGGAAAACATCGTGAGGAAACCTGCATGTCTGAGAAAACCTAGCAAGTTTTCGTAAGACATGTGAAGTCCGCCAACACGCACTGGGCCAGCGCGGTGGACTATGGGCCTGATCCCCCTCGTACTGAGGGAGGCCCGTGCCCAGCAGTGGGACGTTCAAAAGGGCTGATGATGATGATGATGATGTAGTAGTTAATGTACAACATATAGATACTTTTTACTGCAATAGTAACCGTTAAACCGTACCTAAGGAACGAAAACGAGCGAAGCGAGGCTAAGTTACTAGTATTCCCTATATTTTAATATCACACAAAGTGTGTAAATCACTAAATTGTTCTTACAAAAATCACATCGTTTAAACAAAACTACAAGATAACTAAACAAATTCATTTATTATTAAAACACAATGCGAAGTGTCGTTGGTTTAAATGTTTACATTTACGTTTACGTTTACGGAACGCAAACAAAAACCACTCAGCGTCTAAACGGCGTATTGATTTTGTGGCGTGAAGACTCTGGTACAATTGTAATGGAGAAAATTAATGTTTATTTCATTTCATTTCATAGTGTTTTGATGGTGAATTGAGGTTTCTATCATAGAATTGTAATTATTGGAACGTATTAATTATGGCTAAAGAGATTCTTTAAGAAAACCATCTAAGCAATGTCATCTGAACTACTCGTATTTTCATAGGCTTGTAATTATTGCAACCTATTAATTAACAGCTAAAGAGATTTTTTACAAAACGCTTCCATTTATAGAGCCTTATCTGAACTATATTCATAAAAATATTATTTGAAGTTAGAATCACATTTTCTTACATCTTCTCCGTCTTAAAATAGTACCTGTAACAAAAATAATAACAATTAGTACTGTTATCACGAAATGTCGCAGACAAAGTCACAATAACTGATTAGTTTACAGTTTAATATTAAATACATTTCAGCATCTTTTAATTAAGATAAATAAGACAGTTACATATTTTGGCGGTCTCTTCCCTTTTCAACCCTAATATTTCAATTTGTTTGACTCGTTGTCTAATTCCAATTTCCCATGGAGTTAAATTAACGGGGGCGTGCCATATTGACCTTTGCGAAGTCGGTAATTCGTTAGTTGGCGGAAAACGAGATGTTGAGGAAAAATATATTCTTACAGAAGTAAAGAAATCAATATTATAGTATAAGTATAGGTAGTACAAGAGATAATTGAAAGTTTATCTTTCTATCTCTACGATCGTGTGCGTCGATCTCCAAAACTATTGAACCAATTTTGATGTTGTTTTTTACTACAATTACCTGAAATTTTTGACAAATATGATGTACCTTTAACAACCCTAGAACATATAAGAGCTGAGTAACGACAATATTAGTGAACAACGTGGACAAAAAATGTACAGCTTGGTTAGTCTGCGTATACTCTTTGTTTTCGATTATTGCGATTAATCAAGCGATTCGAATAAATAACCATTCACTTTTTAATGGAAAAGTACTGAAAATACTTGCTCTTAAAAACATAATTTAAGATACAGTATATATGTATATATAATAATTGCAACATTTTTCATTAATTGTACACACGTACAGATAGCCACGTACATTAATCACACAAACATATCACATTCAAGTAAAACATTTGCCCAGCCCACCGACATAACGGAAAGATTTATGTGAATCCGTGGAGAGTGCCATCAATATTTTTCGACAGACCGACCTCCCTACTCTGTGGCTCGAGGAAATGAGCTTTCGATATCCCGATGTCCGAATCAATCTCACTTCAAACGAAAAACGCATCGCAAACAGTCGCCGGCGGATATTTAATAGCGCGGTAAAAGAGCGTAATTACTGTGGAATTGGGGCGTCAGACATCGGTATTTTGTTATTTCTCTAATGTACACTTTATTGATAGTGCGTACGTGCTTTAATTATTTATGTATGATTGTAGGTTTATGAGTTTGTATGAATTTATGATTTGCTTAAGTGTAACTTAGATTTTGTAAGTATAATAAATGGTGGCCTTATAATTATATACTACTAACTATTGTACGTTATAACGGGTAATATGGATTTCTCAGAACTAGTTGTTTTCCAGTAGCTTGTTGTTTTACAGCTAGCCTTAATTATACCAAATTTCATCAAAATCTGCCCAGTGGTTTCCTCGTGATGCTGTTACAGACAGATATACAAAAATTTGACCCGACAGATTTGAACCCGCTTTACTCGTTTTACCAAGCGAGCACGTTATCACTGAGCTAACACTTCCTTACGTTAGCTGTTAAACAATTCATTGTGAATATTAAAAAGCATGCATTTCTCATGAAAATAGAACATCAATGGGATTCTTATTAGAATCCTTAATTGAACAATTTGCAAAACGAAAGTCAATATTGAACGCGGAAAGTGCGAATCGATTTCGCTTTGCCCCAAAAAGAATCGCAAACACTTTTACGGGCGATTTAATTATGCGGTAAATACGTTCGCGAAATTGGAGCACTCTTGACGTACAGATTTAACGACATTTTTATATCTGAAAAGACTGAAATATTTCAAAGGATGTTTAAGTTAAGTTTAATAAACAATTTTATATGTTTAAATCGCACTGATAACCGAGTGCTCGCTCGCTCGCTCCGCTCCTCTAATTTTTTATGTGCAAATTATTTCTATTACCACTTGTCGTACGGTGAAGAAAAAAAGAAAACCTACATATCTGAGAGAACTTAGCAAGTTCTCGAAAGACATGTAAAGATCGCCAACCCGTAAATGATATACTTGTATAAAAATCATTCTGTTAAGAGATTTTTCAATTCCTATGTTATCATTTGTAACTACTTTAATCAAAGATGTAGATTTTAATATCCCACAAGTGGGTAGTGCGAGTGTGTTGGCGGATTATACATGTCTTTATAGAGAACTAGTTACGTTTTGTAGAACATGTTAGTTTTTTCACAATGGTTGCCTTCGCCGTGTCGCAATTGCACATGAATACTCATGTGCACGGATCAGGGATTTGAACCCAAATACATCACTTGGTTTTCGATCACATTTACGACTGGTACTTTTATATGATCAATAAAAATCAATATTAAGTTAACGAAGTATACTAATAATACAGAAAATTTCCAACTGGCACGTCTATACACAATGGCAATAATTGCATGCTCAAAAAGGAATAAAACGAAAGTACGCGACGGAAATCACTCTGATTTTCAACTGAGGCTGTAAATTCAACTTCTGCTATAAAATCTGCATTCGGGGCCAAAGCAAAAGAGTTCTAAAGTAAAACCACCGTCTTCAGACGTCAAAATAAATAGAAGCCGAAAAGCCTTAAGTAAGATGGTCTTTCATGAGGTTGAGTGTTTCTAATTATAGGGGTTTAGAACTGGTTTTTATCAGTATTTTATACTTAAAACATAATTGTGTAATAAAAAGCATTACTAAATAATATTTTATATATTTATATATAATATTGCCTATTCAGGCTAAGACTAAATAATTCAGTAACTTTCTGTCCCTTGTCTGTCAAACTTTTTTTTTATATAGGATGTCCCAAAATTTACGCAAGATTTGAATTAAATATAAAAAACAGTTTTTAGTCTTTTGATTGTTATTTTTTTATTGAATCATAAAGTACATAGGATAGGGTTATTTATGGAATAACACATCGGGCAAATGGCCCCCACGGCTTTGCATGCACATACGCACTCGTTTGTCGAAACTCGTTAATTTTGGGACATCCATTATTTTTTGTTTAGTTGCTATTAATGATATTTCAGTGTTAATGATTAAAAACTGTGGAAATAATATTTTTTCAAAAAGATAGGAACGTTGTATGCTGATTAATTTCCTCAAATTTTAAGTATGGTTATGATCGTATTTCGATCATTAGGCGAGCACTATATAGGTATAGCATATCTATACTAATGTTGTGAAGAGTTTGTTTGGTTTAATGCGCTAATCCCAGGAACTATACTGATTCGAATTGTAATTTTTTGAAGTATTAGATAGCTTACTTATCGTGGTATGTTATAGGACATATACCATTACAAGGTATAATCTAATATATAAAAATCTCGTGTCACAGTGTTTGTTATCGAACTCTTCCGAAACGGCTTCACTCATTGTTATAAATTTTTTTGTGTGTATTTGATAGGTCTGAGAATAGGTTGTAGGCTTAATTATATTCCCCTAGATGATAAGGGTGGCCACCCTTCCTTTATTTTTTAATTTTAGACCAAATTTTTAATTTTTACTTTTTTATGATTTGGCATCAAAAAATGTTAATAACCTTAAATTTTCATTCGGAAGCAGGCGAAGCCGCGGGAATTGCTAGTAATATGTAAAATCTAAGAATTTGGTTTCCGGTCTTAAAAACTCGAGAGGTGCCGCGGGTAATGCTAACTAACTTATATATAGTAAATAGTGCACAGTGTTTACTTACAAAGAATGACTAAGCAAGCGAACTTTCCTAAAGGCTTGCCGGAGTCGAGGTAACTTTCAGCTGGTGACTTTCAGCACGATCAAGTTTAAATTCAATCTAGTCCATTATAAAATTCTTGGTAAAGATTTGTGCACAGTAAGAGAAACTGCTATACTGTATAGTGTATAAGCTAAGTTTTATACAATACTGAGATTACATGAAATTTTGTTATTTTTAACTTATTAGCTATTAAATATTTACCTACGCAGGGTTCGAATCAGCTATCTCCGATGGAGAAGTTGAGTTGATGATTATATATACCAATATATAACTAAACAATGTTTTTTCACAATTATTTATAATTTGTTAGACACATTATATTTTATGCAGTCACATATAAATTGGATATTATTGCATTTTTTATTGCAGGTGTCATCGACAACGACACGAACAATAACGTCATTTGTATTTATAGTAAGGAAACCTACATCTAGATAGATAACTGAAGAAAAATTGGTGTTAGTGTAGAAAAACCTCTCAGAAGAAGAAGCTCTCTATATATTTTACAGACCTGCCAGTAACGCTGATTAAATGTTATGAATACAGTTGCTTTTGTGGAGATATAAACATCGAAAGAACAACAAAACATATATGTCACTAATAATATAGCTATAATAAACTAGTGGATAATACGGATAGCTCATTTCTATAAGTATATATCAACTTATTATACCCCGAGCACAACGCCGTAAGTATATTAGCAATATACCACGGGACCCCACTTGATGTACATACTACTCGTACGTATAAACACTATATACAATGAGCGAAGTCCATTTTGTTTTTTTTTTTTTTTTAAAGGGGGCAAACGGGCAGGAGGCTCACCTGATGGTAAGTGATCACCTCCGCCCATGGACATCTGCAACACCACAGGGCTTGCAGATGCGTTGCCGGCCTTTCAGGAAAGGGAGGGAGGGAGGAGGGAGAAGGACGGGATGATTTTCCGTATCCTCTACTACGCTGTAGTTCAAATTCAATAACGCAGTTAGAAAATTCTCAGTCAACAAACAGGAGCTCAGTACTTACTACTTGGAGGACTCGACTCTATTACTTTTAACTTCGTTTTACTTAATTTACTCGTAAATTTAAGCGGATCCATTTCGTTCTTTTAATCAAATTGGTGAAGCTGTTACTGTTCAACAAGCAACACACACAATTGCATCTATCGTATTCGTGTATGTATTCAGTTTTTTTTCACTTCCCACAGCTGGGCTCTGACCTTCCTTTTCAATACGAATGGGATCTGGCTTTAGTCCATCACGCTGGTATAGTGCGGTATCGATTAATATGTTAAATTTAATAAAGCTTTGATTAAAACAGTAATAAGCCGCTCCATTAATCATATTCCGAAAATGCTTCTTTTGGAAATCGAATAACTTATCATCGGCTTAGATACAGTAGTTAACTAAATAGCCATTGTACAAGGGTGTTTAAGAAAAATACATGTTATATAAACATCACGGTATTCCATATACCTGGTAATAAATTGAGTTGTACCGACCCTGTGACGTATCCTCAAGAGAACGATTCGAGTAACATAAGTATTTAATGCGAAAGTAAATTGTTAGTGGGTTAGTTTTTACTTAATTGGCTGTTTTACGAAATGATAACGTTTTAATGTTAACTTCATTTTGTAGATAACGATCAGCTTATGCTATTAGTATATTATTATTCGCTTATTTTTCTACTACCTAAGTTATTTTAAAAATTACTTTCATCCTTTAAACTTAAAACCTCACTAAATCAGTTAATTTTGACCGGAGGAATGAAATCATGTCTTTTTTATGTAAAATTTTAAGCTCTATAAATTTTTATTTGAACTTTTTTTTTTAATTTTTACCGTTTCGAGTAAGTGCGAAACAAAAATTGTCATTTTTTTTCCACCCTTGCCGGGGGTTACCGACGCTAAAACCTTAACACATTGTTTTTGTATCACTTCAACTAAATCATATCAAAAATTCAAACGTGTGTGACAAATTTTGATTTCAGACCTTATTTAACTAGACTTTATAGCTGGCATACACTAAGCTACTTTGAGGTACTACTTGTACGTGAAAGAAACTCTATGTAAGTAGTCTAAAAAGCTTTACGAGACAAAGTTTTGATTATACTAAAAGTATTCGTATAAAAACTTTTTAATTTTATAATGAAATATTTTCTAATCGAACATAAATAGGAATAAGCTACAACAATTTCAAATTACACTAAAAACAACGAAACTTAAATACTTTAATAATTTTACATACGTTTTAAAACTTAAATTCTAAACAAAACAATAGAACGATAAACCACCAATACTTTACACTGAAAAATATCTCGAATGACCAAATGTGGCAATTTAATGTCTTTATAGAAACAAATGCGAATGCGCACTCTAAACAACAGGTGACTTAGACTGTAAGTGACTTAGTGTTATGTGCGAGGCCAGCTTCCACAAACCTAGGTACAGCAAGATTTAAAATAGCATTCATTTATCGTTTTACCTCGTTATTTTATACTAGCGACTCACCCTCGATTTGCTCGGGTTCGTCCCTATAAGGTACATCTCACTAAGGAGTATCAAATATGTATATATATACACTGTCTCATATACAAGCATCTTTATTTATCTATACATATAATAAAATTCGAACTTAGTCGAATCTGCACATTGAATATTTTTTGGAAATTCTTATTGGAATAGTAATTGTTATCGATACAGAGGCCGAATCCATAGTTTTTAGAATTATTGTCTGTTTGTCTGTCTGTAGTCGTATCATGAGAAAACCACTAGACAGATTTTGATGAAATTTGGTACGATGATAGTTGGTTATCCGGGTCAGATTATAGGATACTTTTTACTGCTGGAAAATATCTCATTTCTGAGAAATCTCAAGTAACCGTTAAAAACTGGCTGTAAAACATCACACGGTATGTGAAATCTAAGAATTTAAATTCTTTAAAACGCGAGCGGAGCCGCGGGAAATGCTAGTTATTTATATTTTTCCTTATTTATATTTATCTTTGATAATCAGTAATTTTTATGAAATTTTCATTGAAATGAAATACGAAGCTGTGTATGTGAAATATTAAGCTGTAAATTGAAACACGTTTGGCTTTCAAGACCTTTCCTTATACGTTGTTAATTGACAACAGACATGACATTGCGTAGGCTACTAAGTACAGTCGATATTTAAATACGCATACATAAATAAGGTATAGTATTAATACTTGTATGAGCGACCAAAAAATCTTTGGACGAAGAAAAAAAACTCAATTATTACTACTTTTACATACATGTTTAACATCATTACAATTTCAAGAAATATAAATCAGCCACATAATATAAAACTTTAAATACATGCATACATATTATAAATATTACCACTCATGATGTAAGTACAAACATTCGTGCTCTGACAAAAGACTGCCCCCAGCGAGACTCGAACCCGCGACCGCTGGTAGAGCAATTAGAGTAACTACAAACTGAGCCAAACGCGTCATCATAGAAAATACTGAACATATCTTACTTAACTTGAACTCATATACTTACGTATATCGTGTTAAGTGACTTAACGTTATCTATGGCAGCGACTTACCTGACCCAGAAAATGCCAACACATTTAATTACAAAGTAGTTTGTTACAATAAGTATTATAACGAAACATAGAAATAATAAGTAGAAAAAAAGTTATCATATTAAGTGCTGATAATTAACAATACAAGGGCAAGCCTACCTAAGTACTACCCACTGAAACCCAAGCACCAATCTTCCGTCTTAATGTGGCGTTGCAGGATCGCCGACGCAATACGCATTAAACCACGATGCCTCAACGTCCCGGCATGTCTGCCGAAGCAGACCGCACAGCCAAGGGGTTGCTCTACAGTCCACTCTGCTATCAGAGAAGTACCAGGAGCAATGCAAGACATACCGCCCACCGAAGTGGGCGCGTTTCTTGGCTTCGCGCCCGGCCGGACTGCCAGACGGTACTGAGATGTACCTACGTAAACGTACCTAGGGACAAACTCGAGCGAAGCAAATAAATTATTATTCATTAAAACTGAATCCGATCTTACTACTTTTAATTACAAGAAAATCTTTACGCTGAGGGACCAACGGCTTTTCAATTTTACATCATTAGAACACAGCAAATAGACTCTAACCCTTTTCATTCATTTTGCAAAGTTAAACGTTCACCTTTATGTAATTACGAACAAAGACAGTTTTAAAATATACTTGTAACTTGCTTTTAATTATAATTTAACCAACTATGGGTTTAATTAAGGATTAATGCGCCATGGAAAAGGATTTTAAATCAAAATTATTTACGTAATTTTAGTGGATAATGAGAGCACTTGTTAAAATTACAGACGCTGTTATAAATATTTTATGTTATATTTAGTTATATTCTCAGAAATACATTATTATTATGTTTTAATTTGTTAGGAATTTAGAATTAAGTGTAATGGGGGTGTCTCAGATGTAGGCAAACGCCAAAATTAATTGACTCTCTTTCAACTTATCTCACGCTTTGATAATTTAATAGGATGTAATAATACATATATAACAGATAAAATATGATCATATCGTAGCATACAAACTACTCTTAGTAGTCAGCTGAAAAATGACGCACATCGTTGCATATTTTGTATTATCTTAAAATATATAAAAATCTCGTGTCACAGTGTTTGTTATCGAACTCCTCCGAAACGGCTTGACCGATTTTTATGAAATTTTTTGTGTGTATTTGGTAGGTCTGAGAATAGATCGTAGGCTATTTTTATTACCCTCTGTGGTAAGGCCGACCCACTCCAGATTTTTTATTGTTTATTTTTAAACATTTTTTTTATTTCTTTATGCTTTAGCATCAAAAAATACTTATAACCCTAAATTTTCATTTCTCGGGTGCGGGCGGAGCCGTGGGAATTGCTAGTATTATATATAAGGAAGAAAGTCGAAATTTAATACTAAGTTGAAAATCTATTATAAGTACGTATAGACGCAGTCAAGCGAAGCGAGGGTAGTTCACTAGTGCAGAATAAATCCTGAAAGTTTGGTTAAGCTTTAGATTCGTGGATTGGACCAACAAGCCCTATATAAAGCAGGGGCGGGGGCGGTATTATTTGAAATAACTAGGGAAGCAATTTTACTGATACTATATTTAATATAAAATGATAGAAAAATTTAGTTAGTCACTATAAAAACTAACGATTATTACGATATGTATGAAAACTAAACATTTCGTTCTCTTATCGAGTAAAAATAAAGGTTATTATAATATTTTCAAACATGAATTTTCATTGCTCTTCATTGTCTTTAATCTGCTTGGTGGCTGGCCAGAAAGATAACCGATGTGTAACCGTTAGATTTTACTGACATCGCCACAGTTAAGATAGGGTATGTGTACGATAATGGCTCCATATTACACCGAACTGTGGTGTCGCGTAAAAATCACTTGCAGGTGTAAAATAATATGTAATATTTAAAACAATCACGGTGGTAGTGTGGCTAAAATACGTATTTCGGGTTAATGTTTTCTTATATTTTAATGAGCGTTACGTCCATATCGGGCTACGTCATAATGAGTGAAGCTATGTAGATAATTTCAAGCAGCTTATCAATCTTTAATCAATTTTTTGCAAAAGAATTATTTTAACTTAGTAAATTTCGTATATTTGTATAGTCAATAACGTAATTTTGATATGTATAGAATATTTTGTATTTATAATATAAGAAATGAAAAAAGCAATGCACTATAGAGTGGGTTTAAAAATAATTCCATAGCGGTGTTACCCAAACCACAGACACGCGCTAAGTACCAATACTGGGGAAAAGCGACGATTTATCGCTCCGAGGCGAAACCTTTGCCTTAGCGCTGCCCTAATGTAACGTTTTATGTTGACTTTTATTATACCATATGTATTTCGTCGCGATAAAATGGAACCGTTTCCGGTTTTAAACTAATTTCTTGGATTAACTTATTGAAACTAGCTATTCGTCCTCGTTTTGCTTAGGACTTAAAAGTATTATCACACTGGACCTATTTTGTAAGTTAAACAGTAATGTGCCCTATAAATTAAATGTCTAATCTAAATATTATATCGATCTATCTAAAATACCATTATTGTTGTTGGATATAAGACATTCAATTGACAGTATTTTTGTACAACTTCCTTTTCTATTCTATAACTAGAAATAAAAACGGGCTATACAAGATGAAGTACCTAAAGCTTACTTTTTACCCTACATTTATAAAATTTGTAATCACTGCTGTTGTCACGTCATTCTTCATAGAAAAAATGTGTAGATTTCATAAATCAATTCTGTTTAAGTACAATCTTTTTTAAGTACAAAGGGAAAAAACTTTGAATCTTTTCGGAAGCCAAAATTTTACTTTTACGTTAATGTGAGGTTTATGTTGACTTTCATTTTACTGGCGCTATTTCGTAACAATAAAGCTAAACAGCTAAAGCTAGTCTTCAGTAAAAGCTTTGAGCTTTTTTATTATATTTTTTTTTCATTATGGACTTTATGAAGTACTTAAACAAAAGTTGTTCTAGAAAGATTGCTACAATTTACAAAACGAATAATTTTTCTTATCCTCATTCCAGGAACTTTAGATTTTTATTAAATTAGTAAGTACGCTGAAAAGTAAGGAAAAAGGAAAATTCCACAAACTATCATACTTAGGTATACTAGAAAAATAATGGATGACTCACAAGGGACCGCAAGGTACAGGCTTTAAATAACAATTAATTACTCACTGTACTCGATTTAATTATAATTAAATTAATTTAATATATGACTGATATTTTATCTAAATAATTTATCTTAAATGAAAGAATCAAGCAACAATTCTTACTTATCCAAAACAGTAAGTAACTTAATTACATTTTCCTTACTCTCCTATTTCTAATAATGCTGAAGAAAATCACATTTGGATTCGGCAAGGTTCAATAGTCTGGAACAAACAACATAGCGTTCGAGAGCACTCAAATAACAAGTGTTTCACCCAAGAATCGAAGCTGGGAAGTCACGTACTAACTACGTAACGACCTCCCTTAGCCAGTCTTCTCTTATATTAGCATCTAAATTGGTTTCAGTTAATAGTTACAAATATTATGAAACGCTTTTGTTACTTTTTTTTCTATAATCAGAATATGGGTGAAGCTTTAATATTTGTACTTTAAATTTTAATAGGTGCTTATATTTATCTAATATATAAAAATTTCGTGACACAGTGTTTGTTATCGAACTCCTCTGAAACGGCTTGACCGATTATTACGATTTTCTTTGTGTATATGTGGTAAGTCTGAGAATAGGTCATAAGCTAATTTTTATTCCTTTAGATGATAAGGGTGGCCCTCTTCAGATATTTAATTTTTTTATATTTCGGCCAATTTTTTTATTTTTACTGTGTTATCATTTGGCATCAAAAAAAATCCTAAACTCTCTCCTCCGGGCGCAGACGAAGCCGCAGGAATTGCTAGTAATATATAATAAAGAAGTATATCGTATATGCGTAGTGTATCAACTATCTGGTATCCATAACACCACGGAACTAGACGGTGCTGTGTGATAATGTCCCAACATTTTATTTATTATTATTATTAAAGTCAGAGTCAAGATCAAAATATAAATCAATAAAAAGTGCACTTAAGTATGTATTAAATTTAAAGTTCTTCACATATAACCCGATTCGATTAAAATGCTTTGAAGAACGATATCCTGTGAAATAACGACTTTTCGAACTATACACGTAATTTACGAGTCGTGAATATAGTATTATGAGGACAAAAGGGTCTGGTCTATGGCTGTATAAGAAAGATATGTTACATAAATTATCGAAGTGAAAGTATCTGAACAAGCAAATTATATTGAAAGTATTGAAATAGAGTATGATTAATATGACGACACATTTGGCTCAGTTTGCTTTTTTCTACTTGCTGTGTCAGCAATCGCGGGTTCGAGTTCCGCTAGGGGCATTAATTTGTGTGATAAGCACGAATTTTTTTACTCCAGTCATACGTGTTTATTTTTTAATATGTATGTAATTTAACTTAACTGTGTGGTATCCATAAAATAAACCTCGTAATACTTGAAACTAGTACATAGGTTGTACTTATTTATTTAAAATTATTATTTTTATAAATAAATAAAAAAAAATAAAAAAATTGGATTCCCCGAAGTACTACAAATACTTTACGCCAGTTGAGCCACAAAACGACGGACAGATACCGTGAAATTGAAAAGCATGAAGGTTACTTCAAAATAGAATCTATTAAATGATCAAAGTAAAATTATATTTAAGCAACGCGAGTTCTATATTAATGTAGGTCAAAGGGTTTGAAGAGTCACAGGGCCAGATTGATAAATAATTTTGATTGATATTGAGTTGGATATTTTAAATCTATATTATAAATACGAAGGTATGTACATATACGAATTGAATGGAACTCATATGGAAAATCTCAGTATAATTTAACGCTACGTTTTCTTGAAGATCTAAAGATTTATCTAAAAGTATAGTGGTTTTCTCAGACAGACAGACAAAAATTTTAAAAACTACAGATTCAGTCTGTGCATGGATAATGACTATTACAATAAATTTTTCAAAAAAATGCCTAATGTACAGTTTCAACGCAGAATATTCTTATATGCATAGACTAAAATACATAACAATTTACATTCAGTATTAACTTGTATGCAGTGGTAACCCAGTGGTAACGCGCTCACTTGGATAACCAAGTGATGAGGGTTCAAATCCGGGTTTCGCACCTCTGATATTTTCATGTGCGAATCATTTCTATCCTGATTACGATTAAAACATCGTGAGGAAACCTGCATGTCTGAGAAAACCTAGCAAGTTTTCGTAAGATATGTGAAGTCCGCCAACTCGCACTAGGCCAGCGCGGTGGACTATGGCCTAAGCCCCCTCGTACTGAGGGAGGCCCGTGCCCAGCTGACGTTGGACTGAGTGGGACGTTAAAAAGGGCTGAAAGTAGGGTCACAACACGCGACCCAACGTGTCGTATTTGTATTGATATTATACAGATTATTTACTTATAAATTAAAACAGTAACCTCGTTTTGTTTACTATAACATACTCTTAGTACATAAGCAAGTAACAGTGCAATACTGACTGAAGTATCTTGGTGGACTTCAAGAGAACTCTCTATGGGGGTATTACGGAGAGAAACAGCTGTACTGCTCTTTAAAAAATCTATAGCACCGAAGCGAGCACTTTTATAAGCAAATAGACGTAGCATGGTTTCTATAATTGTCTATAATATTATAATACTTTAAGCCTTAGCTATGGAACAATGGAGCATGATAGAATTAAATATGAATTCATCAATCATGTTACAAATAATATAGGTACAAATGATAATTTGTATACAAAATTTTATTTTAACGTAACGAATATAAAAATGTATATAATGTCCTTCATTCTTTAAAGAAAGTAAACTATTTGTGTCGCAAAGTCGGAAATAATTTACGCCGTTTTTGACTTTGACATTTATTTTTCGAGATTCTATGAAAAATTAAAAAAAAATGTTCGTCGACTCATACAATTTGCGTTACTAATAGTTGCAAGGGCTCCTGTACATGGTGCAAGCCTTTATTACTGGCTATCCCACCCTTCTATCGGGACAAATTAATAATAATCTATATTAATCTTATGTAATCTTTTAATATTTTACAAGTTTTAAAGCGCCATCAAATCAGGAAGTATTTTTTGTGTAAAAAATGAAACATTAAATAATAACCGTAGACAAAAAAACACAATTCAGCGCCAAATGTTAATTATCTACTTCAACGTGTGTTTGAATGATTTATACTTTCATTTTTTTGACAGCTGTTAAAATTTAACCTTTGCGAATAAGACACGAGGGGAGAGTGCCAAGAATGTTAACAGAAAACATTAATTTTTCATGTTATACGTAAATACTAAAATAAATATGTCATATAATCAAAAATAATTTTAATATTGTACGTTACAGAACGTTGTTAGTGAGGGCGGGCCATCCCTTGATAGCTGAGCATTAATTAAGATAACTCGGACGGGAACTAAATTTGTTTTACGAAATTGCTCTGGTGGCCTTGAAAGATAAATCTAAAATGTGCTAATCATTTTCAGAATTCGCAATTTCTTTTGCAAATCCTTTTTTTCCTTCAAATCGTAACGAACTGTCTACAAAATTGGCTTGTTAATTAAAGTTAAAAAATACCCTTTTTTAATACTATTTTAATATTTAAAGAGGGATAGCAATTATAAGTTGAAGATTGAAAAGAAGAAAATGTAGGTACATTAGCTTAGTCGGCATGAGCGGAATAGCATCAGGTTATACTCTGTTTAATTAGATTACTTACTTTGAGGGAGGTCAGGGGTTCCATTTCAGCTGGAAGCAAACATTAATCATCTTGAAAATACAGTGTAAAAATATTTTAAATATTCTCCAATTTGACTTACTGTGGCAATTTTGACCTCGACATTTATAATGTTACTATAATAATAGTTAATATTTACGAGTACGAGAGTCGACTTGTATATGTATAAACGATTAATATAGATGTTTCAGTTTTGCTTACTATAATAAGCATGTATACATATAAACCTTCGTCTTGAATCACTCTCTCTATTGATTAAAATCGCATTATCTTATAGCATAAATAATCGCATATCATTATCAATCCGTTGCGTAGTTTAATAGATTTAAGATAGGAAGCGACTTTGTTTTATACTAGGGGTGATAGCAAATGTTGAAATTCCCAAAAAAATATCATTTAACAATAATGTAAACATGTATTTAACATAAGTATCGATAGAATAAAATCTTTTAATTTTTTACTGTAAAGAATATTTAATTAAAGGCAAATGATCAAAGCGTTCATTAATTTGTCACCTTTGGTAAAAATGTAATCTACACACGTGTTCTTTCACATTAGCTCTGTAATTTGTTGAAACAAAACTGTCCAGGAATTAAATAGCACCGACACTTATCTAAAGTATAATTATTTTCTTTCATACAACAGTTTTGCAGGTCTATTAACTATAAAGGACATATTTCAAAATACCTCTCACTGGTACAATTAACGAACCGACGATTAAAAAATTTAGCCTATATTTATGTCGGGTCATCCATAACTTTACTAAACATTTGATAAAGAATTTCATACTTGAAATTATAGAGCTGTAAAAACATGTAACATTAAAAAAAATTTTTTTTTATGAAATTAATTTATTAATGGAATCAGTAGGTATATAATATATTGTTATATACATATAGCTAATACTTATACATTTTTTTATATACGAGGTGAGAAAAGTGATCCTTTCTACACTTACAAAGTGCGGAAACCTATATATAAGTAAAAAACGTTAACTCAGAATCGAACCTACATCTTACCACTACCACTGGGCCACACTAAGCTTTTAATATTTATTAGCATAATTCCATTTACATTCCTATATGCAATAAGTAATAATTGAACAAAGATGTAGTCGGGAACCGAATTCAACGCTATCAGGTGAACGACCCAACAATTCACACATTACAACAATCAACAAGAACATAAAGCATTTAATTCACAAATATAATAGGTTCCATTGAACGAACCCATCGACTAACCATAGAAAAATCATCTCTATTTCTATCGAATATGAAGTGAAAATTGGCTGTCTATGTAATGTAATGCGACCGAAAAAAAGACATAAATCAGTGGAAATTAAATTATGCACCGTGAGTAAAGCGATACATATAATATCGCTAAATCCTGCTGAATAGAAGGGTGTGGTCAAAGTGAAAGTGGATACGCTTCCTATACATATTATGATAAGATAGTACCCAAACTGTCTATTTAAATTAATTCAAAAAGTTATGTTGATTGTTAGAGCTTTCGAAATAATCGGTTTAAAATTTTGTCGTTCCTCATAGAATAAGATTAATTTGTAAACTCAGTCATAATTATAAACTTCGTTACCTTAATAATCTCTTGAAAAATAATCAATTATAAAACTAAATAAAATTAAAAAACAGATTCAAATTTAACAATTTAAATCGTATGGTATTAAGGGATTCTTTTTTATTTTTGAATTCATTTTGTAATTTCGTTAGTAGTCTGTAACAAGTACATTATCATATTTTTACGAAGTTAAAATCTTAGTCCCAATTTGACCATGATTATTGTAAAGTCGAGTCGAATCATTCGAAACGTCGGCAACCAAAAATCTAAATAAATAAATTAAGATATTTTATTCGTTTAATGTTAAAAAAATATTTTTGTCTGAAAAACTAGAAATTATTCTACCACGTCAGATTGTATTTATTAAAATTTACTCCTAAACTGTAACCAAGTAGTTTACCAGTGCCTAAAAATTACTACCTAGATACACTACATCTTATCCCAGGTCATACTCTCTTCTACACGAAAATCGGTTTAACCGATTTAGCACAGTAAAAGGACATTAACTTAGATACATACGAGTAAAAATAGCCTTATCAATAAAATACCGCTCTCACTACGACTCCACCAAATAGTTTGCGTGTTAGCATTTAATAAATACATTAATACGAACAGAACTACATGCACTTCCGTTTTTTCGGTACCCAATCGCGCCCACTGTCACGGGCGACAGTATCAATCCTAAACGAACAATATTATCAGTGGTTATTAAAAACTCAATTTATAGTTGTAATTAAATTTTACATTATTTGTTCATTACGTTCTTATCACAAGTTAAATCTACTTCCGTACAATTATTATGTATAGTTTCACCGTTATGTTGGTAGATGGATAGACACAGTCACTTCCGCTTTTGTGTTATTTGAATTTTATTTACATATCTATACATTGAGCCAAATCTGTGTATAAATAATATATAAATATTTTTTTGATTAAGAAACAATTATTATTATTGATACGACGTTGAATATAGTTTGTAGAATTTATGTAAATCTATGGCTGGAACGAGAAAACCTTGATATGGATAGATTTTGAAAAAAATTTGTGTGCGATAGATGATAATTTCGGAGAAATCAACGAGTACGCTTACATTTAAAACACAACTAAGAGAAGAGATATTATTATATACCAGACATGTATTTTATATGTTATATACTATTACAGTACATATATTAACATTAACGTTGCAAGATCAAGAAATAATGTTGTTTAAGTGTGTCACGCGTTATTTTCGCCAATTATTGTTAACCGATTACTAAATTATTTTATCGCATAAGAAATAATTTTCTGAAACATGAATATTTCCTATATTTGAATACTTATTATGAATTTTGCTCATCACTAATCTACAGATAGCAGCTTAAGCTTTTTACTGAAATAAGCTGTAACTTATTAAGCTTTAAAGAACATATATAGCTTAATGCTACTCTGATAAAAGATAATTAATTAATTAGGACCAACCACAAACCGCTGGCTAAATGAAAAGCTATAAAAGTCAGTTTTCCTTGTAATTTGCGGGTCTTGTAATTACGGCGGCCATCCGACATAATTCTAAGGCCGGTCTGAATAATGGCATTTGTCTTAAAAACATCCTTAATAAAATAATTAATGTTAAGGTGTGTTTATTTTAATAAACTTCAGTAACAAAGAATAACAATTAT
The DNA here is from genome assembly GCA_951802675.2 of Boloria euphrosyne. Lineage (NCBI taxonomy): Eukaryota > Metazoa > Arthropoda > Insecta > Lepidoptera > Nymphalidae > Boloria > Boloria euphrosyne. The sequence continues at coordinate 1,903,303 of OX637879.1, read as the reverse complement.
ATGTTAGGTACTAACGTTAAATAAGGTTGACGGACTGCACAGATGTACAGGTTTCTTAACCGTGTTTTCCTTAGCCGAAAACATATCAGAGGTGCGAGATCTGGGAACCTGCTTCACTCAGATTTAGCGAACGAATAGCCTATGAGCTACCACTGCCTTAATTTCGAATTATTATAATTTACTTATTTTTACCTTAGAAACAAGAATACTAAAAATATCTATTTCCTTAACACGACAATTCTAAACAAAGCCATACAAAATCCAAACCAAAAATGCTTCAACAGCACAAACACGAGAAGCAAAATCCGAAAATAGTTTGCAAAAAGGCGAATCTAGCTGTCGTAATTAAAAAGCACGAAATCATCGCGACTGGGAAACCTCATTCCGTTACTAAAAAATTCAGCCACGAAAAAATATTTTAAGGTGCGATTTTAAAAAGGTTGCTATTAAAAGTCCTAAAAATGTCTCCATTACAGGTTTATTCAAGGAGTCGACGCGACGGCTAAGTGATTAAAATCGTGACGCTGTGTCGAAACAAAGCGAGCGATGTTCCAATGAATTTAAATGGGGGAGCGGGGATGAATGGACGCACCACGTCTTCTCGGGATGTGTTTTGACTGGCAGCTTTTTACGTTTTGTTGTATGTATGTTTGTATGTATGTATGTGGATATTGTAACCTTATAAAAAACTATACGGATTCAAATTAAAAAAAATCTTGTACATATTGCCTTTGAAAATACACATCGAATATTTTCACTCATATCTGTCAAATACTTTTCGCGTCTCGCGTCACAAAGTACGAAATATTTTATTTCCAGACCGAATTACCATATTTAACAATAGCATGTATAAGACAAAATGTGAACTCATTTATTATGAAGCGACTGTACACGCGGCTTAACGAGGACACCCTCCCTTAGCGACCTTTTCAACGTGGCAGGAAATGTTTACAGCTTGACTTCAGACTAGCTCGCTAGTTGGCGTTGATCAGTAACATGCAAATCTCGTGCGGATTTTTCACGCTTGAAGCGCAATTAGGTGTCTTTCGTCTTCAACTGTGATATCAAGTAAGGTTATAATGTCAAAAGTATTGATGACAAAGTGTAGTCTTCGTATTCTCTCCGCAAGTTTCATAAGAAATACAAATCTAAGAATATATTCTATTAATTCCTTGTTATTTACAAGAAATTATTACATTGCTTATCATACTAATCAAATACGTCTATCTGTCCATTTGTTAGCTCACAACTTGAAAACAAAATAAAATAAACAATAAAACCACTTAAAAATAGACCTTAAGTAGATCTATTAAGGAAATGTTTTACAAAGAAAAAGATGATAAAGAGATGTAGTGAATACATTGAGGGCTTATCCAATTAGCCTCGTGCACTCGAACATTAATGACTTGTGTGTACACGCTCTGGTTGGGACCTTTGAATGTACAAGACTATTGTAAGCGTTTCATATAAAAGCTTCATAAGTTGTTGCTAACTAGCGGTCCTAGTCAATACCATAACTATCGTCTAATAATCGCATTCGAATCCTATGAATAGTGTAACTTTGTGTAAGTTCGTCTTTCTTTCAAGCAGAAACGCAGAGAAGTGATTTTGCTTTATAGCTAATGAGGGGGTTAGGTATGTTATAAAATATTATAAGTCGCGTAAAGGCATGAATCTACAATCATACTTACTTATAAAAAATACACAAGTGCACTCTCTATTCCTATCATTGGGGTGACACATCGTCAACTTCCCTACTCAGGGCTGTTACAGCTCACTAAACAGAAAGACTCAATAACTACTTGTCCCGACCCGGGACTCCAACCCAGGACGTCTCGATGTATGACAAGTATCTTATACGATTTATTTAAATAGAATCGCCTATTTGCGATACCATTGCCAATTTTAATGAGATTTTGCACCAAGTTTTTAAATTGAGTTCGTTTAAATCTTACTATGTAATAAGATATACTTGTATATACTTGCACTTCAATACAAAATTTGCGAAATTGCGGAAAAAGCAAAATATGCGTTTGAGAAAAAATATTTTCTTGTCTTTAACTATTCTTTGTAATAATCTACAATAGTTAACGTATATACGTTAAGCACGAGCGTATGTTACATAGAGCCATACATTTCCCCTCCGTCACTCATTAAATGTTTCACACCACAATCGTGTAGGCCTAATTGTACCTCCTGAGATTAGGGTTCCGTAATTACTTAAAAATATACAAGAATGTGAAAATAATTTGTTGTTTTAATTAGCATTTTTAACGACTTTTACTTTAGACCCTTTCCTTCCTCACTTTTAACGCCAAGTTGACAACCAAAACCTGCGAGTATATAGAAAAAATAAACTGAAATATTTTATTACTTATTGAATTGACCTGTTCAATTAATTTATCCTTACCTTTAAGTGTTTTTTGTAAAAATATTACAAAAACTTATTCAAGACAATATTAATTTATATACACTAACATTGTTTAATGTTATGAGTTACTCTCCTCTCGTTCATAATCTATCTATAATGTCAATTTAATCCAAATTGGTCCACCCGATTCAGTGTTAAGCACTAATAAGCATACAAACCTTCATACGTACGCTTGTGATTAATTTCACTTTTTATTTAGTCATTTTGAAATATCTTAATAAATCACCAAAGTCAAGCAACGTCACGTCGTTAGCGGCAGTTGGATGGGTAACCGCTGTGTCACAACAACTAAGCGTCAAGTAACTTTGGAAAGCAACTTTAAGCCGTCGGTCTATAAATTAAAATGATTACGTATATATGATATCCCAAAATATATTTTCTACAATTAGACATGATTGCTTACTAACGATTTTGCGTCAAAGTAGTGTTAACTTCTATTTATTTAGTACATAATTAGTACTGCTTTACTTTATTGGGAGCTGTATTGACTATCTAATGGCAGCACTGTCAACTTTCAAATTGTAATAGATAAACTTATGAGGTTGCTGTAAAATGGGAGGGATAACGTTACAAAAGCTCTGTTTAATTGTCGAGTGACACATTTTGACTCGTTGCCTCGAATAGTGCAAATACTATAATCTAATTGCTGTTGAATTTTTGCTGAAATATATTTGTTGTAAAGATAATAGAAATAAATGAATATATACTGGCTGTCTACCGTGTAATTTATTTAAAGACCATCCTTTTTTTTTTTTTTTATGGGACAAAGGGGGCAAACGGGCAGGAGGCTCACCTGATGGTAAGTGATCACCTCCGCCCATGGACATCTGCAACACCACAGGGCTTGCAGATGCGTTGCCGGCCTTTCAGGAAAGGGAGGGAAGGAGGAGGGAGAAGGACGGGAGTAGGGATGGGGAGTGGGCCTCCCGGACTCTCACTCACCGGACGAAACGCGACAACATAGCTGCCACTTCACGCCGGTCTCCTGTGAGAGAGTGGTACTATACGGGGCGTGCCGGCCCATTCGGCTGCTACCCGAGGGTAACAAGCATGGCACTACCACTTGAACAGTGATAATAGTAGTATATAATATATAATTCCAAGCCATAAGCTATCCGAGAACGAAAAATCATCAAAATCAGTCAAGCTATTTCAATGTAAGGAACAAATATACCAACACACAGTTCATATATTTCTATACTTAATATAATATATTCGAAGTAATTCTATATAAAAATACAGAACCTGAAAACTAGCCTTAAGCTTATTCCTAAAACGCGAGTGACTTTTTCTATTTCTTTTTCCCTTCAAGGGTATAATAAACTCTTGTACAAAATTACGCAATTAGTAGCGCGTTTAAAGCTTGCTAGTGAATATAAATAAAAAAGCTAGATGATGGCTGCTTCTTCTTTAGAAAATCTATTGTAATAAATAAGAAATAAAGGTACCTAGGACCGATCTATGTACCGTTATTGAACTTATTTACATAAAGTTTCAGTAGTTGGAACGTAATTCCATTCTTGATAATTCTAAAGTTCGTCAATATTTACTAAAGTAAACAAAAATAAAAGTCGTTTGACAGTAAAGAAAAAATACTTAACCGTATGGTTTACTAATTACTTAATAAATATTAAGTTCATAGTAGTAAGAGTCCGCTTACTACGAAAGCGCAGAGGGTAAAAGTGTAGTTAAAGTAAATCAAAACATCTCTGTATATTATTGCCCAAGTTGGGCACGAGCCTTCCTTCAATACGAGGAGGATCAGGCTAAGTTCTCTTAGATATTCAGGTTACCTCAAGATTTCCTTCTCTGTAGGACGTGGCAATCACGTTGACAATTATTCGCATATGAAAAAATTAAAAGAGCGACACCCGGGTATTTAAACCTGAAACCGATCAAGCTCGTTCCAACTGGGCCACCACTGCTTTCATCTTCTATTCGGTAAAGGCAGTGATAGCCCTATACCTACATACAAAAATTATTTTCTTCAACAAAATTTCTAACGTCTAACACACTCGTCTTATATGATTCATGATGTACATTTTTTCATAAAGTGCAAATGATGAATGACTGGTTCATAAAATGTAAGATCAAATTGTATGAAAAACTTCCTTCGGAAAATGTATTATATTATTCGAGTGTTTCATATAAACGCCACGAAGCCTAGCATATAAATAAAAGGACTAGCCTAGAACATAAGGCTATCCTCTAGAATATATTAGCAATAATATTAGCTCTAAAAACTAATTTACATAAATATATGTTGGGACGTTATTACAACAGCGCCATCTAGTTCCGTGGTAAGCTACGAGGCTTGTGTTACGGATACCAGATAGTTGATATACTACGCATATAAATTTAAATACATACATTATACATATTATAAATATAAACACCCATGACTGGAGTACAAACATTCGTGCTCAACAAATGAATGCCCCCAGCGGGACTCGAACCCGCGACGTCTGGCGCAGAAAGTAGGGTCACTACCAACTGAGCCAAACGTGTCGTCAAAATACAAAACGTCGTGCACCACATTTATTGCATTAGGGAATGTCAAAAAGTAATGATAATTTATAAATACGCCCAATATGAGAATTCCTAAGCACTAATAAAACCTGGAATCTCGTTCACTTAATATAGCGACTTCATTAAAGGCGGCTTATTGCTTAAAACATGACTGACAGCTGCCGTTACCGGGAGAGAAGCTAAATTAAATAAATAATAACTTATATATCCTGCGATCTGCTCTCATCTCTTAAGTATATACGGTATACATTATGTTATGTATTATGTAAATTAGTTAAATAAAACTAGAATATAAATATTTAATCATTATAATATATGAATTCTTAACGAAATATATGAAAAATCTGCTATTAAAATAACTAAATAATCAAAAATTTCATTGTAAAAATCAGTACAACGCTTTCGTTTACTTATTTTCTCGTTATTGAAGTCTCATTTACCTAAACGTGAATTATAAGTAATATTTATGTTTCTAACGTTAATATTTACCTCAAGCGATAATCGAACTCGCAACTATGTTACTAAGTGCGCATTCACTATATTCTTAATTTATTTAAATTGAACGATATCGCGTGTATGCAAATGCGGCATAATCGCGTAAGCGCATAGGCTTCTAGGGAAGCCGATTAGAACATGCTAATTGAAGTGACAAGTTCAATGTGTCGTTGTATGGGTTCAAGTTAAACAAATTAGAAATAAAACATTTCAATATAACGCTTCATCGCCAGTTAATGCTATGACAATATCGCCATTTTGTTATATATTGCAAGACTAGCGGCTTACCCTCACTTTGCTTGGGTGGGTCTTAGGTGCCAAGCGGACTAATGTGTTACCCCAAATCAATCTATCGATAGATTATAAGGAAAAGGATTTATAAACTAGAAGTTTAATTAAAATAGCCTATAGCAAATTGTTGGTTGTGTTCGTTAATATATTTTATTGTTCAAAAAATATATTTCACCTGGAATTATTATAATAGTTAATTATAATAAACTTAATGATTTTCTTATTACCTATAATTCATATTCTAAATTATCTTACACTAAACCTAATAATATCCCATAATTTAGAGAACAAAACACACATTAATTAATTATCTATTCATAGAAATAAAACTAAACGCTTCATCGCCAGTTAATACTATGACAATATTGCTATTTTTATATATTGCAAGACTATCGGCTTACCCTCACTTTGCTTGGGTGGGTCTTAGGTGCCAAGCGGACTAATGTGTTACCCCAAATCAATCTATCGATAGATTATAAGGAAAAGGATTTATAAACTAGAAGTTTAATTAAAATAGCCTATAGCAAATTGTTGGTTGTGTTCGTTAATATATTTTATTGTTCAAAAAATATATTTCACCTGGAATTATTATAATAGTTAATTATAATAAACTTAATAATTTTCTTATTACCTATAATTCATATTCTAAATTATCTTACACTAAACCTAATAATATCCCATAATTTAGAGAACAAAACACACATTAATTATCTATTAATAGAAATAAAAGTACCAAAATATGAATAAAAAGACTTAAAAACGTATGAAGTCCGTTTACATAAAGTAATAAAATAATCATAAACACGGGTTGTACCACAGAAGAGTGGAAACGGGTCAAACTTTTTTAAAACGCTTTCTCTAATGTGCATTTATACGACTTGTTTACATAAAAGTTCGTTATTAATTACATGAAGTTTACGAGCGTATTAATTAAAATATTTCTTAATTTTCGAGTCATAACACTGATATTTTAAATTAAGTACTTAATTTAAAATATCAGTAAAATATCAGTATTTATTTATCTATCTACAGATGCCATATTTACGACTATACCAGGGTTCAGAAACGAAACAAAAGAATTCTTATAAAGCTTTAACTGTCTTTTAAGTTCAACCTACCACCAAGTACCTAGTAAGTAGTGGTAAAATAATCGAACTTTAGAATCTCAATCTCTATATATAAAAAGGCACAGATAAAATAGTTTAGTGCCATTTTCTTTTTTTTATTGTACAGTTATTGACCTGTAAGCTTTAGTGCTGTCACTAAAAAAGTTTTGATAAAAGTCTATTTGTTTTTATATAGATAGGTAAAATTTATTGACGTTTTCCTCTTTTCAATATTGATTTCGATCGATTTACGAAGTTCATATTAAATACTCATTTTATCATTACATACATATTTTCATATTATTTATACGTACTCGTACATACATACATAGATATATATACATATTTGTACTAAAAAATATATTTTTTTAAATTTCCTTTTAAGTTAAATACACATTTTTTTTATATCAATCTAGTAAAAATATTTAATATGAGAACTTCCTAATAAACATCCTTAAGAATAAAGAGGTCCAAAATCGATGTAGTTGTAGGGCATAATAAACATCGATATCTACAACACGGTCGTGTTCGTCTGAGTCACGTCCGCAAATAGACGAGGCACTGAGGCTATTTGTTCTGGAACTAAGCCTTGCTACCGGTGTTCGATCCAGAATCTATACGTTTGACGACACGTTTGGCTCAGTTTGTAGAGACCCTACTTGCCATGCCTGCAGTCGGGGGTTCGAGTTCCGCTGGGACATTCATTTGTTGTGCACAAATGTTTGTACTTCAGTCATGTGTCAGTTTATATTAATATAATGTATATATTTTAATTTTTTTATGTGTAGTATATCAACTATCTGTATCCGTAACACAAGCCTTGTAGCTTACCACGGAACTAGATGACACTGTGTGTAATAATATCCTAAAATATTATTATTATACTTCGGCTGTTTGATTTTGAATGAAACATTAATTACATTTTTATTACCTTATGTTCTGATAACGGCTAACTTACGTATTACTGTGCCAATATCGATGCAAGCAAAGTGAAGTTACCTGTAAAAAAGATAAGGTAAAAATTAATTACGATAAAATTCCGTTTACCAAAGTATAAATAAGCCTAAGAACATTAAAACACGCAGATTTTAGTTTTGTATAGTTATCCATCCTTAAATATTATTACTAAATACAGACCTTAAAATGTAAATTGTTATAAATACACCGTATATGAAGGTTTGTGAAACATTCACAGTATATTATGTACATTGTACATGTACGTTCAGGACCCGAAATATCTCGACGTAGAATCCGTTAAAAACTTCTGTCCGACGCGAAACTCGAATCTAAGTCCCTCGGCAAAGAGACAGACAGCAGTGAAATCATTACTAGGCAGAAAACTAATTAATTTTTACTAAGTAGGTACCTCACTGTCACACCTGTGTAGACTTTACCTAAAGCCTTATTATACATACCGTGTAGCTAGATTAAGCAGTATTAGTGGTATTAATGAGAAGATAAGTACTTGAAATAACAACGTATCTATGTCTCTTTTGAGGGAAAGCCTCTTCACTTAATTGCGAAGGATTCGGGGCTTAAAGCTGTTCTGAACAGTGTGTCTTCACGTTGTGCCATTACCGAGAAGAGATGAAATTGAGAAACAAAAACACTTGAAAGTACTTTGAGCTTACATTTTAAAATAGCGTTGCAGGGTTGAATCGAATTTATATAACATATATTTTTAAACTTTTATTTAGTAATTTAAATATTAAAAGTAAACTACGTATACCTAGAGATATGATTTTTTAAGCATAACATGTAATCGTAAAACTACATATACTTATTGTGCTTTACATTACTGTTTAAAAAAAGCTGTATTATTTCAATAAACTCATAATAGTTAACATATTTTTAGGCCTTTTTATTAAAATAGAAATTGTATTTTATACAAAAACATTTAAAAAGGTAATAATTCTGTATTAAAACTGTGTGGTTAAATTGGTCGTTTGGAGTGAGGCGACGATAAGTAAGCTACTTTGAAGTGACACATAAACCGCAGGAGCATTTCGCGTAAAAATAAATCGTTGAGCATCCGCGAAGCCTTGCCACCACCGCTGCCAATACGCCGGTTTAATTTCGAGCGTCGAAGCCGCAAAAATGTTCGGGCGAAACGAGATGTGCCTACAATGAACGTGGTTTAAGGACCTTTGGAAAATTGATACAAAATTTATTTTAGTCAATCAATTTGTGACTATCGAAGCTTTGAAGGTTCATTCAATAGGCATTAAGCTCATTAAAAAAGCTTAAGCTTTGAATGAACTGAAAAGGTAGCAATTGACTATGTAGCAATATAAATATCACTTTTATCGTTATGGATATACGTACTTTAGATAAGATTGAAAATTATTAGTTAGAAGTCCCGAGAATTTCATCTGATATGAATAGTTAAATCATCGTATTAATTACTAGAGACTCATCTTCGCTTCGTTCGGGTTCGTTCCCAGATTTAGCGAGCGAAGCCGCGTGTTTCACTAGTATATTTATAAATTAAAGCCTATTTGATATTCTGATGCGTAACTTATATTATTGTAAGGTTCCATCAAAATCCATTCAGTAGTTTTTGCGTGAAAGAGTAACAAACATACATCCTTACAAACTTTCACGTTTTTAATATTAGTAGGATTTCATCCAAGCGATTTCTAGAAATTCGGAAGAACATTAGTGAAATTTATTCTTATTTTGTTTACAAAATATGTAAAGCTCTACTTAAACTAAAGACTATACATTGAGTTTAATTCAAAATACCGTGTGCTCATAACGCCAGTGGAAAAGGTTATATAAAGTTCGGTATTTAATGAAAATCGCGCTGCTTAAAATGCTTTGAACATCAAAGTTAAATCTAAGCCCATCTCTTTCTACGCTCAGATACCAGTTGAGATTTATAAATTCTTAAAAGTCATGTAATATCCTTTGTTCAATAATGATAGGATACTTTATGGATTGGGCTTTGTCATAAGTTACTTTTGGAGATTTTGTCGATAGATAATGTATGAAATCATATTTTAATTGCTGCTGAGTCAACGGTTGCAGGTTCGAGTCTCGCTAGAGGTAACAATTTGTGTCATGAGCACGAATGTTTGTTCTGCAGTCATGGGTGTCTATTTTTATAATATGTATTTATTTAACTGTTTAAAATAATAATAATTCAACTGTTTGGTACTCACACAAGAGCCTCGTAGCTTATCATGGAACTGGATGATGCTATGTTAATGTGTAAATATTAGTTTTAAACAAAACTAAATAGTTTCTTAACCCGTGAGCATAGAATTTCGAAAAATATAAAAACAGGAACCCTTACGTTTACAGAAAAAGTGAATGAAAATATGAATGTAAAAAACTGAATTTTCAAAAAGCAAAATCGACATTAAGTACGAAACCCTATACAACATAATGCACACTCCTACTTGACTAATTTTGCAATCTCATAGCTACAAGCGGAACTGCGTACAAAAGCTAGTCATGACTAAAGGAACATTTAGGTAAATTATACAAACAATTATGAGCTTAAAAATTAGAGCTTTTGTTTTTAGCGACTACGTACAGTATTGTGCGGTTTTTCGTAGCGGAGGTTGGCTGGAATGCCTAAATTAAGTTTCCGTTTACTACGTTCAAAATTAACTAGACCAGTGCATAACTAAGCCGTATCTATGTACAATTATATTGTCCCTAGGACTTAGGTCTAGCATTTTTTAAATTTTTGTCCATCATTCCTAACTTCATTTATAATTATTATTTTGCATAGAACTGGTTTTTCTTTTTTTTAATTGGGCTCAGCTCGTAATGACTAGGGTCATTACGAGCCTTAGGTCCCTACTTGCTGTGCTGTGTACGGGTTCAAATTCAACTGAGGCATTCATTTAGGTGATAAGCACTAACTATTGTTTATACTCCAGTCATTTAGGATGAATGTATCAACCATCGTATTCGTAACACAAGCCTCGTAGCTTACAATGGAAGTAGATTAAGTTACATGTATGTTTTTATGTCCCAACACAATAATGTATATTTAATTACTCGTATTTATTATATTTTAATATCAAGGAAATCTGAATAAGCGTTAAATTCATTGCTTTCGAAGCAATTTGTCTTTAAAATTAACAACGATGTTGATGTATAATTAATAGTGAATAAAACAATGCAAACTTTCCAACTCAAACAGACGAGTTCCGTAACTTTATTTTTCTGGGTTCCGTAGAAGTTTGAGTGTTAGCCAACACTTGAGATGCAAGAAAATGCGAAAATAACAAGATAAACAGTTAACGAACTTGTTTAGATCAAGAATAAAATAAATTTGTAAACTTATCGTATTCTTTGATTATTATTTATTTTTTCATAATCGCATCTTATAATAAGGTATTATAGCGTAATCTTTCCGTCCGAATTATACCTATTATCTCCAGAATGGCGTGATTGATTTTTATTAGACTTTAATATGCTGGTATAGAATTCATGCCAGAATGACTCACGATATTTTTTGTCTTGGATTTAGTTTAATTATACTTCTATAGTAATATTATAGAACTGGAGAGTTTCTTTGTTTGGTTGTATGTTTGTCTTTTAGTGTTAAATAGACCATTTTTTGAAGTTATACTTCTTTTGGCGCGTTAAGGAAAAATGATGAGGGTAAATTTTAACGATGCGTGCGCACTGAAGTTAGCTATAGTCAACATTTAAGTTTTTTCTAAAAACGTAAAATAAGACGAAAAATAAAATTTTTGAAAAGATTTTTATCTCGTTACGCCAAAGAAAACTAACTACTATCTAACTACTAACTTCTAAGGCGTTTACGTAAGTTCACACACACTTTTTTTTATTTAGCCCCAGCAAGGCTTATATAGGCTATTTCAACATCAAATCAAAAATCTAAGAATTTGGTTTCCGGTCTTTAAAGAGCAGGCGGAGCCGCGGAAACTGCTAGTAAAATTATATGAAGAAATACCGTTAGATGAAGGAAAGCCAGTTAATACTTTTAAAATATAGATATCCCATTAATTTCAATATAACAAGCATCACTTTCTTCCTAACTTTGTCATATCAAAGCCTGTACTCGTTGAAAACACTCCAACCCTTCCGTATTACCAGTTCATCACTTACATGTACACAAACTTAAAATGACGGATCCAAATTATTAATATTCGCAAAGCGGCGTTGATTAAGTACGTTGCTTCGAAAAGTTTTGCGATGGAGTAAACTTTTAAGAACTTTCCTTTAACGTTGTTTACGTCACATTTTGTAGGGCATTTGTTTTAAAATACGTCTTAATTTAAATTAATGTATATATCAATATTTGAGTGAGTGATTGCATGCGTGTGCGTATCATTCAAGTTAGAGCGGGCCTTGGAGCCACTGGTAGTACTAAAATTTGCCAGAAGGTGACGCTACCTGTATATAATATTATAAAATATTATTATGTATTTGATCTCTCCGTTTCGTTAAATCCTAGAATAATATATTTTAAAATATATAAGCAAATACTAGATATTTTAAAAGATAAGTGATTCCCATACAAATAAAACAACTATTTAAAATAATTTGAGAAACCCGAATAAACGGGTTTTCTCATTTTTTGAAACTTAAACTACCCCTTACACACCTCTAAAAAAAAAAAGAATTATCCAAATCGGTCCAGCAATTTAGCTTAATTTAGCGAGACTAGCGAACAGCAATAGATTTTTTTTTATTTTTTTTATATATAGATAGATGGAAAACATATATTAAATTGTTTTTATAATATATGACCGCAATTTAGCGCAAATAGAGCACAGTCCTTAATTATGATAGAGCTTTATTCCCTTTGAAAACTGAAGGATTTTGATTTACTACGCCTCCATGTACACAAACACACATACCGTGGTAAACCGTGATACTGTCTAATTGGAACTTTGATTGATGAGAGCTCATTATGGAAATGAGCTGAAACGCCATTAAAATGGTGTGTTGTACCACCATTCTAATTTAAATTGTGGGGCAAAATGCATTGAGCTATCGCTTGAAATGATCATTTTATATCGGGAATATATTTTTTTCTTTTCACAAGCCTTTATTAAGGTGATTTATTTGTATGCTTGCACTTTTCGTTGTGTGTTATATATTTCTCTAGTATTTCTTATAAAAGCTATTACAACATCCCAGAATACTTTGTAAATGTAAATAGGTGCGAATAATGTCTGGTTGGTTCTCACGTATGATATATTAACAATTTTATTTAATTGCAATATTGTAATCCAATATTGTTTTTAAAGCACAACTTTTGAAGTCCTCGACCGTTTTCTTAGCAGAACTACCTTCCAAGGCGGCAGTAAATTGCTCACGGACTGCCATTTAATTTTAATTTTATATTTTCATGATGGTATAAATAAAGGTGCTTGTAAAAATCTATTTCAATAAAGTTATTTTGTTTTGAATGAACTTGCTTATTTATATTTTATACTATTTACGACTCGCTTCGCTCGGGTTCGTTCCTGGATTTAGCACGACGAAGCCGCGGGTTTCGTTAGTTATACAATATATTAACCTTTCTTTTGAATTACTCTATCTATTAAAAAAAAGTCTTCTTCGTTGCGTAGTTTTAAAGATCTAAGCATACATCAGGACAGACAGACAGTTTTATGCTATGTAGTGATGTTACTCGTATATGAGTGTTTGTTCCAATATTATACAATATAATATTACAAGTATTGTATTTGTAGAAATAATGTATTTATTACGCAAAAGTACTAAGAGACTGAGTAGATCCGAACAAGACTTGGATTAGTGTCAGTTGATTGTCCTTTTATTAATAAAGGTCGGTTCATTCTATGGTAGGATTAAAAAGTCACAGATTAAGACCGGTCAATAGCTTTTTGTTCATTGAAATGTATGGAGTCCATTAGTCATAACAAGGAATGAATGGAGACGCTTAATATTAATTACTTGCTATTAGTCACGAACTTGTATCCGGTGGTGTTTCATAAGATGTTCTGATTTAAAAAGTACAGTGGATACATTTTACATATAAAAATACATAAAATTACATGATACATAAAAAATTTGATTACGCAGTTTTTACTTGTTGAAAAGCTGTCATGTACTTAGTAAAGTATAGATTTAAAAAGTAGAAACTAGACCCCAAAGTACTGATCAAAATTTAAAAAAAATTGTATAACCCTATATTTTAGAATTCTATTTATATTTCTATTCAATTATACAGTTTTTGTATGAATTCGCCTTAATTTAATTGGAGACAGCTCGTTAATTATAGGTACAGATTTGCGTATAAGCCCCGAAAATGAAACCGATATACACGATGTCATAACCTTTATCGCTCAACTTCTGATTTATAACAGATAGGTCTACTAACTAGTAACTGGTGCAGATGAATTCACTCAAAGGGTCGTTTGCACTGATTCAAACAGTTCTAGAGCAAAATCAATGGGATCGTATACATAATACACATATATGTACATATGCTATGCGATTTGAAAATACGTACAGCAAATTTAACGTTTATTTCTATGAAGTTTACATTACATTTCGATTCACTATATTCTAATATATAAAAATCTCGTGTCACAGTGTTTGTTACGAACACCTCCGAAACGGCTTGACCGATTTTTATGATTTTTTTGTATATATTAGGTAGGTCTGTGAATAGGTCGTAGGCTATTTTTTATTCCCCTAGGTGATAGGGGTGGCCCTCTCTAGAGCTTTTCTTTTTACATCAAAAAATACTTACAGCCCTAAATTTTAAACCTTCTACCTTTTCTATAACTGAATCGCGAGCGGAGCCGCGAGAATTGCTAGTAAGTTATATTAGTTTAAATCTGTACAAGTGAGAAGTTTACTTTAGTAAAATAACTAAGCACCCACTTTTTCCTCCTTTCATGATTGTTATATTTTAGGGAAATTTTATGGGTGACTGTACTTCTTTCCAACACCACGCAACAATACAATGACAAGCCTAATAATAATTGCTTTCTTTGTTATAGAACTTCAGAATTAATCGCTAAAGTTCTTTGTGAAGTAATTAATGTCTAGAAGATATATGTGTGTTCGTTTTTGTATTTTAAATATAAAATTTGGTAATATTAATGATAACTTATCATGACATTTACAAATTTTTACCTGTAATTAAGACAAGTTAAAATTCATTACATAATTAATTCTATACAGTCCATAAGTTAACAGTCCTAAAGCATGTGTACTTAGCTACGTGTTGGCTTTTGAATAAATTAACATATTTAGAATATTTAGAACTGACTTCATAAATATAAATAAAAATAAGTGTTTGTTTTAAAGCGCATCGCTTGACAGCGGTTAGACCGATTTGGGCATTTTTTTATAAATTCTACGTAATTATATAAAATTACAAAAATCGTATAAAAGTCCTCCTGAAAATTGGAAAAGTAAACGTTTACTTTGTTTTATATCCATGACATTTTTATAAATCAAAGGCTAGAACATGTGTGTTTTTAGCCTTTTTTACTTTAATTTTGCCTTCAATACGAAGGTGTTCAGGCCGTAGTCCACCATGCTAGCTAGCGGATTTCACATTTTCTTCTATAATTTTATAGGTTCTCTCAGACATGCAGGTTTCCGCGATCCCGCGATGTTTTTCTTCACTCTAAAACATGTGTTAATCTTGTTAGAAATGATTCGCAAGAGAATCTCAGAGATGTGAGGCCTGGGATTTGAACTTGCATCACTCGGAGTCTCAAGCAAGTGAGTTACCGAGCGAGTTAGTTACAGGGCAAAATTGATAATCAGTAGCCAATTCAAAATGTAAAGTAAAAGCAAAAATTAAAAATACACACTGACAACGAAATGAATTCGGCACATTTTGTAATATCCCGCCATCCATTACGTTCTGTGAACATTTCTCGCCGCGACATTAGTATCAACGCGGCAATGCATATATATGTTACTTTCGCGCCATTTACTCGAAACTCGGGGGTAATGGGCCGTGAAGGAGATACCATCGATCCGACTCACATCCCATATGAGCGGGCAATCGTAATTAGTTAAGTTTCATATCGATAGGCCAACTTCGAAATTGTTCAAGTGAATGAAGGAATGCAAGTTTTACGAACTTAAAATTTCTCATATTTAATTAAGGATATTACATACCTGGATACAGTAAATAAGATTGATTGATAACTATATAAAAACAAGTTTGTACTTGCGTATGTTTGAAAGTTTTGGACGGAATTAAGTGAAATCTGGTACATATACTATTATAATCTAATTATTACTAGTTATAAAAACTGTCAAGAGATGGCGCTGTCTGTATATAATAGGAAGTGATCTAACAAACTTAAATTTCAAATATTTCTATATCGTACAACCAAATTATTACATACACATCTATTTTATAAAACATATATTATACAAGTAGGTATATATCAATATTCTATTCAAAAAATCCTATATATCAATACACTATACACCAATTAAATTATAGTCGCTCAACAGTGAAAGCGTACGGCAAAATACGAGTTATAAATAAAAAAAATCCCTCAAAACTGAGCTTAACAACCCGTATTCGCGCAGAGGGCGGTGAGTGGATCACAGACTACACTCGAAATGAACTTTTATCCTAGCCTGATTGTTCGTCTGTACATGCGTTAGTTTGTAGTGCGAGGCCAAAAAACAATGGTTCCATTCTGAATTTTAGTCGCGAACTTTGGCTGAAAAGAACTAATTAACTCACACCTTCATTTAAGATTGTTCAACGAATTCTTCTAATGATTTCTTTTGATGGTTTTAACTTAACTTTTTAAATTACACTTCACTAATCCTTTTAAAGCTAATATTTTGCAAAGAAGTACTCTATTAACTCAATTAAAATATATGGACTCAATTTTTTCACATTTTGATCATAAAAAATATTAGACAGTGGTAGCCCAATGGTAACGCGTTCGCTTCGATAACCGTGGTTCGAATCCGGGTCACGCACCTCTGATATTTTCATATGCAAATCACTCATCTAACATGCTTACAACTTGTTTTGACATGAAAAAAAACATTATGAAGAAACCTACATGTTTGAGAGAACCTAGCAAGTTTTCGAAAGACATGTGAAGTCCACCGACCTGCACTTGGCCAGCGCGGTGGACTATGGTCTGATGTACCTCGTATTGAAAGGAGAATCGTGCCTAGGCTCGGGCTGGGCTGAATACAAAAAGTCACGTCAAACAAAAAAAAATATGCGTAGGTTCAGAATTAATTGTATACACTATTATACAGGTATAGAACTTCAAAACAATAAGAGAAAAGTCCCGATATTCGTATATCCGAGAATTTTATTTCGTAATTAAAGCCGTTCAAATACAGACCATGGAGAATGGCATGTTGTAAACAATTCGTACGAGCGTCCTGTACATGTGAAAATTGAGCAAACATAAATACAAACAGCACTCGTCACAACGCTTGGATTGAATCGTTCTAAAGGTCGAATGTACGATGCATGAGAAAATCTGTCCTTTGAGTCTGATGTGCTTTATATTGAAATTTCTTGAAAGCATGAAAAGCTCGAGTCATTTTTGCGAATATTTACACATAGTTCTATGATATTTAATAAAATCGAAGAAAAAATATTAAAAGTATGACCATATGTTATAATTTAGTCAATTTTCATGATTTTGAACTCAAATGAAAGTCATTTGTTATATGAGTATGCATCTACATAATGTGAATAAGCCTAAGTACTTTTAGAAGGAAGGCAACGACGGTGGACAATGTCTTGCCCACGCAATGAAAGAAAACTCATGCCCAGCAGGGATTTTTTAGTACACAAAAACAAATATTACACAATGAATTTATAACCAAATGTAAATCAAACAAACATACATTTTAAATATTTGTATAAATAATATAAATAATAAAATATCAATAATCTTCTATTTTTTTTTATTTAAAGTACATATTTTTTTTTTAAATTACGATATAACTATTAACATCGCATTTTACTTCGTATATCTTACGATCTGTACAAGGTATGTTTTTATCAATACAACGCCAGGGAGCCGGGTTATTAAAATGTACTTAAAACAGGGGTGCTAAAACATTGCCTGTAAGAAGGGAAGGTGAGTCGCTACTTGCTCGTTAGTCAAAGCCGTGATTGAGTACAAGAGGCGAATTAAGACCCTTAATTTATAAACACTCGCACCAAATTCTTAATCTCATTGAAAGGTCTTAAATGTTTAGCAAACGTCAAATTGCTTGTTAAAATCAACAAATTATAATTAACTTTTGTATTTTTATAAAATTTAGGACTTCGTCTTAAGTTATAAATTATATTTCAGGAAATATTACCACATACCATCTAAGAGATCACCACCACTTATTTATACCAACATATATATTAATAAGAAATAAATAATAATAAATAATATGGGAAATTATTACAACAGCGCCATCTAGTTCCGCAGTAAGCTACGTAACCTGCTTGTGTTGCGGATACCAGATAGTTGATATACTACATATACAAATTTTAAATACATACATATTATTATAAATATAAACACCCATGACTGGAGTACAAGCATTCGTGATTAGCAATGGCGCAGAAAGTAGGGTCACTACCAACTGAGCCAAACGAGTCGTCTATAGTTAAGTATATGTTTTAGAGGAAAGATAAAAGCTTTATTACGATTATGACGTTTATCTCAGTTTGCGTGTCAATGGTCGCGGGTTCGAGTCCCGCTGGGGGTGATAGGTGTTTGTACTCCAGTCATAGTGTTAACCGAGAATCGAGATGGTACAACCCTAGCGTCGATTCTGTCACGGCGCGATTCACTAGCGATTTTGACAGATCAGTTGGATACTTTTGCGCGCGTTTTCGCTCTGTTCTAATTTTACAATCAATAAATGTAAATAAATAGTTATATTGTTTTAAATACCTTACAATAGGTACGTACATATATTTATAATATCTATTATAGACATAACAGGAGCCTCGTAGCTTACAATGAAACTAGATGGTGCTATACAGTTTTATAAAACAGTAACACGATTACTTAAAAAATTCGATGACTCCTCTAAATAATCGAAATACCTCCTACATTATAAAATAACAAAAAATCAAAAACATTCCGATCTTATATAAATTCTAAGTATAACCCTTATAGTCATTACGGCAAGTTATCGTTTCTGCGTCGTTAGCGGCTTACGCGTTTAATGTTGTTTAACATCCATTACCAAATACGTGGGCTCACGATCCGGGTATCCTGGTTCTCAGTTACTAAACCCGGTTGATGATAATTTTGTGATTGTACGTAACGTCTTGTTGTTCTAGGGACTAACATGTATGTCTTGGGTTCGAGTCCCGGTTGGGTCAAGACTCATTGGTTGGTTGTGTTTGGGTTTAACCGTCAAGAAATTTCTTGTTACAACTCTTCTACAAGTGATCTCTCACCGGATTATGTATGTATTGTTTTCGTATTCAAGTAATATTAAAAATAAAATAATTAGTCGGTATAATTGTTACATCTTTGACATATAATTACTTAATAGATTTAAGTAAAAATATAAATAAAAATAGCTACCTGTAGTACCTATACTAGTTTTTAGTAACGCACTTAGCAAGACTTTATTTTTGATTTCTATTAAAAATAGATAGTCATAAAATAGGTCCAAAACAGCCCTCTCATATTATAACTCATTAAAATATTCAAAATTTTATATTATCAAAATATATTTAATAAAAAATTGTCGCGTAATACAGTGTGAAGCCGTCATAATAGTACGTTTGTCCCATGCTTTACAACAGCGAATATCAATGTTTGACTTATGTCAATTAGATGACAGGAACAGTTTATTACATGAAGCCATTAACAAGAGAATTGAATGGAATTGATTTGAATTCTAATGTGTCAGAGAGAGACAAAACATTTTCGAAAAAGGATTCGAAATTACTAGAAATTGAATTTTCGATACTACGAGTAGAATGTTTTAATATTTACGCATATAAAAAGGCCGGCAGTGTGTCGAGAGATCAGTAGATATATTCGAACGCTATTAATTTCCGATCCCGAACCCGTAGTACGTAACAATATTAACACTGCACAATTTACCTACATCGAATCGATCGCTATAACCTATTTATCTGTCCGCTCTCGCTTCCGCGTATCTGATCAAATTACGGGTAAAGGCTCTTGGTTATAATTACACCTATTTTATAGCTTCACTTCAAAATATTTATTGAAAAGGAAACTCAATGTACGAATATTAAAAGTATTTACGGCTTAATATACAAAGGATGTTTATACACCAGACGGAATAAACATAATATGTGAATCTATAATAATACCTGTCTAAAAAGGCTAGTAATATATATATTCAATAATAAAACCTTGTAAGTCAGGTTCAAAATCCCTTTAAAATCAAATATTTCGACTTTAGTGATTTATATAAAATTATATCATTCACAAAAAACAGAAACAGTAAAATCGGTTTCCAAATCAACCAAACTACGAGTATATTATTATAGGTTTAATCGTATTTCGGACATTCATACATGTCTATGTATGTATAACTAGCGACTCACCCTCGCTTCGCTCGGGTTCGTCCCCAGCTCGTACCCCCTTTTAGCGTACAATTTTTACAAACTTTAAATGTCTTAATTATTTCTATCTAATCAAAAGGCCAAATAACAAGTTTCAAGCTTCTAGCTTTAAAATGACGTAATTTCCATACAAACTGTCATCCCCTATTTCAACCTTTTACAGCCTTTTTTTCGCCTTTAAAAGTAGCCTATGTCCGTCTCCTAGCTCTAAGCTACCTCCCCACCAATTTAGCTGTTGTTGAGTTATAAATAGTGTAACTAACATGACTTTCTTTTATATATAGATGTACATAGAAATATATATGAACACTTCCTTCCTTTTAGCAGTCGGTCAAAAACAAGTTATACTGGACTAAAGACTTCGAGACATAAAATATCATTAATTCATTAAAGATAAAGTTCACTGAAACATGCATTGTAAACGCAACTTCCCGCGTCACACAAGTCGTATCTCGACCGCTTTTGGTCGTAAATTCGCAATATCAATTGTCGCATATCCGTCACATAATAACCGTTGAAAAAGCTGCGGGTTTCGATGCGGATTTTATTAAATTCCGTGTTTGCGTTAAGGATTTGTGGGGCACGAGTAGAGTCGCCACCCGCGTGAAATACTGTGACAGTCCTGGTTAAGAATTACGGCTGTACACTGCCCATATGTTTATGTTTATAATATATATTTATTATATCATATAAAGTAGTGCCACTAGGCATAAATACAATTTTGCCTTTTTTTTCTGCTTCTTCTTCTGGCCTTTTCCCATCTTTATTTGGGGTCGGCTCTCCTAATCATTCCCCGCCATAGATGTCTTTTCTGGGTCGTCCTTGGATCGATATTCTTATTCTTCTTTATTTAAATACAATTTTTCCTAGTAGGCAAAAATTTTGGTTAAAAAAGTCTAGATTCAAAAGCTTATACTAGGCTTTATCTAGTAATCAGTGTTAGAGCTTTATTGAGTAGATAAACTACACGATAACATTATTATTATACGATTTGTAGATAAGACTGTGTGATTATTAGTTATATTATAATAAGTAAACTAAAGTACACGATATTTAGTAAAACCTAATTCAAATTCAGAATATCCTTATTTTAATATTTCGAAGAATTTCTCGTCGACAATCGAACCCCTGACCTCCAGAGGATTACGTCCGTCGCAATTAGTAACATAATCTCTTTCACCCGATTGTCTTTCCCGACCCTATAAGGGAGAACGGACAGTATTCTAAGCGCTATGATCTTTACATACAGTACTCTTCACAAATAAGCAATAAGCATAATATGTTGGGAAATTATTACAACAGCGCCATCTAGTTCCGTGGTAAGTTATGTTACGTGCTTGTGTTGCGGATACCAGATAGTTGATATACTACACATGTAAATTTTAAGTACATACATATTATAAATATTAACACCCATGACTCGAGTACAAACATTCGTGCTCAACAAATAAATGCCCCCAGCGGGACTCGAATCCGCGACCGCTGGCGCAGAAAGTAGGTCAGGATCACTACCAATTAAACCAAATGTGTCTTCAATAACTAACTATGTTCCTCTACACACACAACGATCCTAAATTAAAGAAGATGAAACTATTTATTTCTACTACTCCGTGACATTTAAATCACAAGTTATTGTAATATTATTAAAAAGATACTTTAATTTCACGAATGCAGAATTTGAATCAATAAGAAGGATAACATATTGCTTTGTTTTCTAGACAGCCACTGAAATTGTTTTCTCTAGAAATTCTAGTAAAAATGGCCACCCTAAGCGCGGGGACGTAACGATGGTAATAAAATTGCAACTGTCGCAGCCCGCCTGAGTTAAATTTGGACGGGATTAGAATGTGAATTACAATACAAATTGAATACAATATAACAAACTCTGATCCATAGACTCTCAAAAAGCTATTACGATTAAGAAATTTGAAAAAATAAACTAAGATCTATATTTTCATTTACTTTTAAAAATGTACAGTACTTCATGTTTAATAACAGGTAAAAAGAGCAGATTTGAGACAGAGAGATCATAAGAATTTCTATTATCTCCTACGATTACAGTAATAGATCATTCGGTATAGATCTTCGTTCTTATTACGGTATAGATCTTCTCTCAAATTAGAGAAATATATATTTTTTTTAAATAACAAATATGGCAGCCCCTAAAGATAATTATTTAATAACAAATGAAACTATTAGGATCAACATAATAGCAACACAAATTAAATGCTGTACAAGGTAGCAACACCGCACTAAATTAAGTTATTCTCCCACTTCCGAAGGGTTTCTGGAAACCTCTTAAAGAGATAAGTTATCCTTTGTCGACATTCTGACACTTTATTTTATATGTAATATTTTACACCATACTAATAAATAAATATTTTTAAATTACGTGTCTGTTTGTTTAAAACATAATTATTTACTTTATACTTTAACCGACTTCAAAAAAAGGAGGAGGTTCTCAATTCGTCGGGGGACTTTGTTTTTTTTTTTATATGTATGTTCCCCGATTACTCGACGATGGCTAGACCGATTTGGAAAATTCTTTTTTTGTTTGAAAGGGTATAGTTTCCAGTTGGTCGCATAGTCACCAAGTCACGATCTGATGATGGGATCCCAGGGAAATCGAAGGCAACTCTCAAATTTTATAGGCACTAATTACGTTTTTCATATATTTCCTAAAGCTGTTCAAGTATTTGCGTCTGATAATCATCATCTCCTGTGGTTGAGCTAATGATGGAAGGTACAACTCCTCAACGGTTAGGAGTTAAAAGAAAATTCTTTCAATATTATACGTAATTATAGACCGATAGTTAAATTCTTTCAGGCTCTTATTAACCGACTGCAAAAAAGGAGGAGGTTCTCAATTCGTTGGGGACTTTTTGTATGTATGTTCCCCATTACTCGAAGATGGCTGGACCGATTTGGAAAATTCTTTTTTTTACATATAAACAAAATCCATTCAAAGGCAAGATAAATCTATCCGTTCTGGCTGGCACCGACTTCAAAATTAACGAAGTTCTTAAAAGTATTTTTTTCTACTTTTTAGTTTAGATTTGTTTAGTTTTGAAGTCGGTTTTTGTTTTTTGTTAAAAATAATTTATAAATAAATAATATAATAATAATAATAAATTAGTTAAATTTTAATATTGTAAGGTATTTCGATACAGTTTCATTTTTTCCAAGTTATTGTACAATTTAGTAGATAAGCGTCCTTAATAAATATGAGATTTGAGAGCTCAAATTCTTGGTTGCGTAAAAACTTCCTTCCTTATACTTTGAAGTCGGTTAATAAAGATCGTGGGCGCATTTCGTAGATCCAAGGCGGCTCACAAAATCTTCAATAACGGTGCAACTGCTGGCAACAGCTAGTAACTTTATACTTTTATCTAACTTTCATATTAAAATTTGCTTGCGTTGCACGAGCACTGTTATTTAGCAATGTCACGCTCCTAAATTACTAAGTACAGACGCAGCTCTGAGTCTTAAATATTTGGACGAAAACGTGAAGTTGAAAACATGTACCTATATACTTTTTAACCAACAAATTCTCTGTAAGCAATACTATTGCTTTGCATCAATCATTAAGTTATTTATAAATAAATAATTTAAATTTTAAAGAAAACAAATGATCTATTTCTTCGAGAGCTCATTCTACAAAATAATCACAATTTGAACTTCTTTTGACGTTATCCTTTGAGCGTCATTTCAATCATCTAGACCATATTAATTTTATATATAATATGTTATGTATTCAAAAAATAAATAAAGGCAATAGGGTTGACGATATGAAATCTCGCGTTAACAATAGAATACCAAGCTTATTTTTGTAATATAAATAATTGTCCGCATTGGGAAAACAGTACCAAGTGGTAAATACAGAAATATTTCTATGACATAAAATCGAAAGCCAATTTATGTCTATGAATAATTCTTAATAATGTATCCAAATCATAGCGTATCCGGCTATTTATGTATCAGAGGCAATATCGGGGTCATTACGAGCACGATCCCAAACGCTTCACAATTAGAGATGTGCGTCGCTGGGATAATTCTGCTATAATCCAGGATTCCGTCTCGAGAACACTCCCCCGAATTGATTTGATCGGCTGAACGTTGTAAGCTTACGATTCCGTTGAGGAAAACGTGAGATTATACTAGTTTATGCTGCGATACGGAACAACGCTGTTTTTATATGATTGCTTTCCGTTTTATCGTCACGGTATTATCTTGACTCAAATAATAAAAAATATGAAGCTTGTGTCGCAGTAACATATTCATGGGATCAGTGGAGCTTTATTTGCATTAATGAATAACTAAGCGTTGAAATTAAAAACTTTGATCCAATTCAAGTGGTATTAGACCGGTTTTTAAATAAAGAGGTCTAATATGGCACGGTTCGGTATAGAAATTCATCTAGCGAAGTTTCGCAGCGAGCCCGGCCGTCTGTCACCACACGATCGTAAATTAGCCCCTTCGGTTGCCGTAGCACAGCGAATTAACATAATAAAAAGGGCGCACATTCATAGCGAAGCCGTAAATAAAGTTTTATAGTCGACGCTCTAATGCGCCCAAAATGTCGCGCAAGGGGACAAACGCTGACTTTGTTCAGTATTTCACACTATTCTTTGTGCCTTGCGTAATGATACGTACGACAATGATAGGTCAGTACAATGGCTGGGTCAATTCCCGGGTTTGCGACCCCCCGGGATGGGATCGGTGCGAAGGACGAACAGATTATTTTTTATGACGATGGATTAAATGCATATTACCTGTTTATGTAAGCCATAGTCATAGAAAACTAGTTTAAGTTAAGTTTAATTTTCAACTCAATCACTCACTGAATGCACTAAGTTGTCTGCCTAGTTCCAAATATAAAAAGTTGCCTAAGTTTGCTGCAATATCTTCTATCGTTTCTCGAAACGTAATACAAATCGATTCACTATTTCTCTAATAACGATATAAAAAATCCTTTAATAATAATATAAAAGATCGAGCCGCATATCTTTATCTAACTCATCAA
Source organism: Boloria euphrosyne (assembly GCA_951802675.2). Classification (NCBI taxonomy): domain Eukaryota; kingdom Metazoa; phylum Arthropoda; class Insecta; order Lepidoptera; family Nymphalidae; genus Boloria; species Boloria euphrosyne. Next base: position 1,877,885 of record OX637879.1, on the reverse strand, counting down.
CCCCCAACGGAAACCGTGAGCGTTACTTATTTACGTTTTCAAGCTTATAAAGCTTATAAAATTCTAAACAGCAAAACCGTCGTTTAACTTAAAATCTCCTCGTCCCATTACCGTCACAAAGCGCGGTGGTGTTCAGATAAGAGTCCACTTTGTCCCCAGCCCCTATAAATATAAAACGCCATAAATGTCAGCCGGACAATTGCCGGACCAAGACTTTCATTATGGAAACTCGCGGCTAAAATACTTTTTTAACGTTGAAAATGTGTTGTGCATAATTATTACAATAACAGTTTTAAAATTCGAAGTGAAACTTTTATAATATAACGATTTCATATTTACTATCAAAATAAACATGTCTGTCTTTCTGTAGGTACGTAAATAACATTTAAAATACGACTATGAAAATCGAAGTATTAGACAATTAATATGTAATTAACAAAAAAAAACGAAATCCGACTTTAAAACTGTACCAATATGTACAAAAAATTAAACTAAAAAGTAAAAAATAATACTTTAATTACTTCAAAGCAATAACATAAAAGGACAATCACTGAAATTATTGATAAACCTATTAACAATTTATAATCAGTTATTTTTGTAGTCAGTGTCAGCCAAGAAAGACAGTTTTTAACAAACTTTCGAACGGGCATTTTTATTTTGTTAACAAATTGATAGGTAAATTGATTAGTTATTTATCAAGGTTATTTGGCTCCTTCTTTTTTGAAGTCGGCTATAAATCATGAATGAATTAAATTAGAACTTTAATTCTTAGAAGGGATGAAAAATGGACTTTCCTCCTCCATTTAAAGCTAAACCATAAACAATATAATATGAATATAGCTTAGTTCCAATAAAATATTTCAAATACCTAGTTTTATTGTATGGCACCTAGGTGGGAGATAAAAGCTCCCATTCATTAATATAAATTGCGCAATAAACGTCACGAGGACAATCGGCGGCGATTTCAACAGTTGCATTGAATGTAATAATACGAAAATTTACAACTATTTATTTTTGTCACTATGCAATAATATGTAGGATGTATATTTTACGATTGATCCGACAGCTTTGGTTAAAGCTTTGTTAGATTTCCATGATTTCGATTTGAACCCTAATGTGTTTATATAAATTTTAAAATTGATTGATTTGAATTTGTAAATTGTTTCATGGTCAATCAATATTTTATATCAGTATCCTATTAGAATTATATCCTAACTTTATATGATATATTATTTTACATAAACATAAATACTAAAATTATCCTAAATACGTATATTATCACGGAATTCTAAGCAACTGCTATAGAGTAAACATCGTCTTTATCGAGATATTACGTTGTCTTAACTGGACTAAAGCGAACTTGTGGTATAAAAACATAAAAAACATTCACCTAGTAAGAATCAAACCCGCGACCCCAAGGAAATAGACAGAAGCAATAACACAAATATATATATATATATATATATATATATATATATATATATATATATATATATATATATATATATATATATATATATATATATACTCGTACATAGCATTTCTTATCATATCACCTCTTATTCTCATAACAAATATTACTTATTACAAATAAATGTAATCTCTCAAACAAATTCGTAATATACGTACACTGTACTGTATTCATATACCAATCATTCACAGTAACGAGGTTTCCGAGCTCAAAGCTGAAGTAACGAACCGGACCTATGAGCATAGTACACTTATTGTTAACAAACTTCGAATACCCGACGTCGTACAAACCGCCAACTGTCAAAATTGCGCTAATTAATGGACTAGGTATAGTAATACTATCTGTTAGTATTTAGTACAATTAATTACTTGGAAGGCAGACTTTGTTCTAAAGTAGAGCAAACTCTACCTTAGGACATAGTCTGCCTTCCAAATGGTTGGGTGGTGAAAATTAAACAAGATATCAACAACAGCGCCACCTACCGAATCCCACTATAGCTCACATTCATTAGGTAACCTACAAAAGGAGATTATATCTTTAAGTCCTTAATCTTTTATATCAGTCGAAATTTTCGAAAAAAATTCCGTATTCAAAAAATTAAGTGCATCGATTAAGGTAGTTGAAAAATTCACAACAGACAAACAATCACAGATATATTTTTGTTTTAATTTTAATATATATATATATATATATATATATATATATATATATATATATATATATATATATATATATATATATATATATATATATATATATGAACAAAACACTAGAACGTGAACCTAAGAATGAACCCGAGTGGAACGAGAGTAAATCCCATGTACCTAATAGCTATATAGAAATTTCACGAAACAAATCCTATTATAAATTTAGTAGTATAAATTTGAATCCGTTAACTTTGTGACAGTGTGAATAATTATGTATGAGAGTTGTAATACAATTACACGGCATAAGCCTCTACCTGCAGTTAATCACTGCCTATGCATGTAGAGTAAGCAAAGTTGAGTGTTAAATGGATAGCCCCATTCATTTTCCACTGTAGGCTTCTATGAGTAATTCTAGAGTCCATCTGCCTCACTGTACGAAAAATGTAAAATCCTGGTAATATTATAATTGCAATAGTTTATAAGCAAGTGCATTTCTTTGCTATTTCTTCACACTGTAAAGTTAACCTTATATCAACATACCTATTAAGAAAGTAAAAATTCAAAATAAAATTATTATTTAACACAAACTAATAATTATAATTTACGTTTGTGTGTACACATTTTAAAAGCAGAGATTTAAGAAAAGAGGGTTCTGTGGAAGAGACGTAGAGGGTTACGTGGCTTAAGGTATTCTAGTGTGTGGGTCTCAGCACTCCGCTGCCAATGATTTGTTAAACAATATTTTTTATTAGATTAATGTATGTTAGTTATTATCAAAGAAATAAAATTAAAAAAGAACTTTTTAAAGCAAGTTTTTTTTACTAAAAATTCAACTGTCATAACCTACTGAATATCAAACCTTCGATCTCTACCAAATGCCATATAGACTTTACACAATCGTGTGCCAACCATAAAGTACCGGTAAACTGGCAGCGTGTCTACAAAAAATCCCTCAATGCACAAATAATCACATAATGTGCTGTTAAATCTAAAACTACTTGTTCCCCGCTCGAGCCAACTCCTGACGTTGAAAATTTATACCGTAGACTACATTTTGAAGATTTGGTCACGCAACGTATCCACGTGTTTCCGAATTATATGTTCTGAGTTTCGTGCCAAAATCTACAATTCGTTTAAGCTTTAACTGTCAAAATGGGTATTTAAATGTTTATTGTTTTATTTAAGCGATTTATCATTATGCCTTCGCGGTGGTATCTGGGTAAGCTTGAGCTTCCTTCGAATAAGTTCCTGCTATAGATTTGTATACTTCGTATATATGTCGTCTTATATACATTATATACATTTGTATGTGTAAAAGTACATTTAAGCACATATAATTTATATGTTACATACATATTTTAGTCCAATTTTGAATATTTTTGGTTAAGACTCTATCACATTATTGCACATACTTAGTATAGTAAATATGCCATAAAAATAATTTTAGGCCACAAAATTGTCTGTAATTTCTGCTTATGTAGTATATTCTATACCTAAATTATTTATTAGTCAACTTGAATACTGTAGTACAGTTTGGAGACCACACTACTCCACACATTCACTGCGATTAGAACGAGTTCAAAAAAGATTTCTTTGGCATCTCACTCACTCAGAAGGTATCTTGGACAAAAACAAATCATATCAAGATAGGCTGACGCACTTCAAAATGAAATCGCTTTCAGAACGTAGAGATGCCTTAGATATTATTTTTCTTTCCAAAATCATAACCGCATTTAGTGACTGTCCCAACTTATTAGCACAATTACGCATTAACGTACCATCAAGATGTCCTCGTAATTCCATCTCTCCTTTCTCACTTCCCCTTCGCAGAACCGTACTAGGAGCTAACTCACCCATTCCTAGACTTAGTCGATTAGCTAATAATTACGCAAGAGAATGCGACATATTTTCCGATCCCCCGAGTAAAATTAAAAAAATATTACTGTCTATGAAGTAGCCCCAACTGTGAAACGAAAATCTTGTAGTGTTTTTTTGTATTACTGTATTATTATAGATTGTTTGTTATTATTTTATGTGTTATTTTCTATTACTTGCTGTCATTTTAGTTTTTAATATTTTATTTTAAATTTACCTTTTTTTTGTCAAACTTTTCCTGTCTTCAATAATTATGCATGCGGTGTTTATCATTTTAAGTTGTATCTATATATGTTATCGTGTATTGTGTACAACTTGATAAACCAAATAAATAAATAAATAAATAAATAAATAAATTATTTTTCAGGCGAACAAACCAACCATACTTTTGAGTGGATTATTATTAAACATAGCTATTTAATCAATATTTATTTCATACGAAATTAGATAAATTAAATGATTTTAAGTTTAAGTGAAACCGAGTGCAGTACTAGTTAATAAAATCAAAATTCAATATTTCACTGTTTTATCATCGAACATGCATCACAGGCAAAGCAATCTTTTCGCCCGCATGCTGCTCGCACAAACAAGTTGTCAATGTCTATACGGGATGATATGTTTCGTCTCTACATTTATCAAATGTTTACCTTGGACTATTAATTAACATTTTAGAATTATTTATTATTTGCCCGCGGCTCTGCTCGCGTATTATGCGGTAAAAATTTACTTACATGATAATATGTCACTCATTCCAGTCCTCATCAAAGTAAGTCCATACAAAAATTAAAAATATTTCTATGCGATAGAATTACGTACAAACACACTATTACATATTTTACAATATTAATATATATAAGATTTTCTTTTTGTATAACATCTAAACATACGCTAAGAAATATTTGCATTTAGTAATATCCTAAATTATTAAGTTAATTATTATTGTAAAATAAATGTATTTCATGTATTTTATATACGGCTCAAACGATTTGCATCTTAAGTTAATATCTATAGGTCTTTTATCTGAAAAAAAATATTTTTATATCTTTTCAGAAATAAATACGCCGATCGAAGCTCGGTCAGCGTACTGCTCCATTACACGTCACACTGATTTATTATTAAATTAAAAAAAAGGACTGTATTATATGGAACCGAAGCTTAAAATAGATGTAAAACATTTACATAGGATCAAAGTATTAAATAATACACTCCTAATACATTACTAAGGAAGGGGCAGTGAATTATAATTAACAAAGATAATATTAAAGATAACGCGAACATAATTAAAACCCAACGACATCTGTGCCCTCCAAACGGAGAGAATTCCTAAACATTTTTAATATACCTCGGAACTTCTCGGAGGTGCCGAAAATAATTGGACGACAAAATATTACATCAAAGGAAACAAACACAACGTGATCATTAAATTTTTCTAACAGTTCCAACGCGTCTTTTAACCATATTTACAAAATGATTATTTTTTTACACCTCTCTCTCTCACACCTTATGTGAAGCGACAATACTTATTAAACTAGACGTACAATCGCTTAGGTGTTTAACAGTAATCAATTTATATTCCATAAAATCCAGGTGAAAGTGCATATTATCTATATAATATACATATATCTAACAAGATTCTTTGTCGAATCTGTAAGTTAAATATTTTTTTGAGAATTCTTATTGCGATAGTCATTAATATTGATTATTATGTCTGTCTGTCTGTCTGCTCATGACCATATCACGAGAAAACCACTAAACCGATTTTGATGAAATTTGGTATGATGATATGAATATCCGGGTCAACATACATACGTTACTTTTTACTGCAGGAAAATATCACATTTCTGAGAAATGTCTACTAACGTATTCGTTCAGGTTTAATCCCTATTGTAATAATATGGTCCGTCCGTTCATACAAAATATTAAATTACTGAATATTCTTATAAGATAAAGAATATTCCTAACAATTAAAATCACGGCAAGAATTTTAATGTTAATTAAAGAAAGGAATAAAGCATAACGTTACTGCAAAGTTGAAGAATCTGCTGTAAACTACAGCTAGAAGGGGTTCTATTGTTTGGGCAAAAGAAGTTTTATAAGGTTCTACCGCTTCTGTCTTGAAACTTAGACTATACAAAGAGCTGAAATGTCAGTAATCAGTTGCAGGCTTGCGGGTAGTTCAGAACTTTCTAAGTGATCACAATCAATTAGCTTAGGGGTTGTAATTATTAAGCATTTACTTTGTATATGTAAATATGTACATACAAAAATAACACTTACGTACAAGTAATTAAGTTGGTTTTTGTCATAAATTAGTTTCCTATGGGAAATATATATCGAGATATATATTTCCCATAGGAAACTATCGAATAAGCATCTGACCCTAGATACGAGTATATCAAACAGTATCTTCGCAAAGTTGTCACATGCAAGAAATAACGTCATCAATACTTTCCTTGCTATAGACTTAATACAATAGTACATTATTAAAAATACTATTAATTAATTTCAATGCAAGTCTTAAATATATTCTTTAATGAAAAACCAACACGAAGAGTAATAACTACTTATTAAGTACAACATCAGCTGCAAATCTCGCTGTCTTTCTGTAAGGCGCTATCTATCAATAGTTGTTAGGGGTTGTATTTAGGGGAAACTTTAAGGGTTGTTTGCTCCAAAATAGGCCAGACTATTAATACACGATGACTTTGTAAACTGTAAAGTTAAAGGACTTATGTAATTGATGACAGAATGCAAGTTAGAGCGGATTAAATGTAAATAGAGTTAAAATGAACAAGAAGCTGTAAACTAATGTTCACCAACTAATCGAGATTCGATAACCATTGCTTTTTTTGAAAAACATTTATGAATAGAATTTATTTGCTGACTGTTCCTATCCTACTTATAAAAACTAAAAAATATGTTTTAAATAGCTATTTAAAAAAAAAAGGATTGATAACCAGTGTAAAAAAGCAATGACCGATTTTATCTGTGCCTATGTACGAGCATATGTTGGACTTATGTCATTAATAATAAAAAAAAACGAAATAACCATATGGCACTGTCAAAGTAATAAGTCGCATAGTATGATGTTTTTTTATTTAGTTAGGTAAAATTTTGATGGCATGATTTAGCCAAATTTTCAAGAATGGTTAAACTTCGGTCAAATAGAAAATGAAGTAGCCAAAATGAACACAGCTTACTACATTATCTTTTAAGCCATTACGTAATAAAACGAAGCTTTAAATGAAAGTGGCATGTTAAAGCCTTTACCGGCTATGAGTAATTTTTGGCGAATGACTTGCAAAAACCGGGCATTTGTTTCAAAGTGAAGTGGCATATTAACTCTTGGCAATACAAGGTGCCTTTTACGTAGATACATCGTTGCAACTGTTTAATTTTGTTTGCCTTTGTTTTTGGATTTTACTGAACTGCTAGAATAAATGAATTATAAATTTGTATTGACTTAATAATACTTTCTTAGATTTACGCGAATATTCGACATTATAAATGAAACTACCTTTCATCATCATAAATCCGCGACAAAATCCGAAAAAGTAGTTGTATTGACCTAATAAGGTAGGAAGACCGAAGAGACCTTAGATCAAAAAAAAAACAAACGATTTTCATAGATTTCATTTCATATTTTTAGTAGTTTTTCTAACGGGTAATAATGTTACAGCGATCTTAATTCTTTAATTTTTTAATACTCAAGCAATCATTTACTTCTACATTCTTTAATTCCTCTTCTTTTACTTTCTTCGAGGAATTTGAAATGCTTTAACCAAATGTAGGTTAATTTAAATATACATTAATTCACTGAACTATAAATTTAAATTATTCATAATAAATTATTGATGGATTGAAAGTTTCAATTAAAGTTGAGTCTAATGAAATGCAACGGGTAGCATGCGATGTCGCAATTAACGATAATTTCTCTAATATACACCTACCTATAATAATATTCTTACTGCTATCCAGCATTTGGAATAATGTTTTATTCTAACGTTATTAAAATAGCGCGGGTTCGATTTCTTTAAGCATTAACGTTTGATCACTTTTGCTTTTGGATCCGTTCGTTTATTTTAGCGAGATGTAAGAGTTACTGATAATGTTTTTAGTAGTAGTTATAGAGATTGAACTTGAAACCATTTTATATACTGTAAACCGTTCTTCTCGCAACAGCTTTACTTCCGCAGTTCCGCAATTTGCAAACCTTACGGTGTTGCAGATGTCCATGGGCGGCGATGATCACTTACCATCAGGTGAGCCTCCTGCCCGTTTGCCCTTTTGTCCCATAAAAAAAAAGTAAAATAATTCTTCAATATTTTAGCATTTGCATAGTCTGCACATTGTACATTCTAAACTAACAGAATAAGTTCAAAATCCACACCGACATTACATCATTTTATCAGAATAATACTGTATACCAACAGACATTGTATTTCGATGCACGTAAATGCCTTGATAACGAACTATGATGATGGAAGCAAATTGAAAACATAATGCGATGGGATTTAATAAAACAGCCGAACCAAATAACATTGTGGGCTAAAAACACCAAAGGTCAAATGAATAGTCCGAAACGCCCGTATTCTGTTATTGAATAACTGTACAGTACTTGTTTGAATTAACCCCGTATTTACATACCGTTATTATGCCGCCTGCATTATTTGCAGAATCGTTTCATTACTTTTAACTAGTTCGCGAGCGCTGCTTCGTTCGCACATTTCCTTGGAATTATTTTACATACCTATTATACTTCAATTTAATATTTTAGACCAAACAACGATTAGCTTTGACGCACAGGTTAATCTCTACGTCGCGTCTGAGTTTGCTAGCGTTTTTGCTCAGAAAGATGTTTAAAATCGGGAAACACGAGATTTTAAGTGTGAATTTTATTTCACTAACCTTCAGTACTTTGACTTATTTCAAAAGATATACACCCGCTTTTTATGTAAAAAAGCTAGTCATCGTTCAAATGTATCAACAACATTGTATCTATTGTAGAATTAAATTCTTTCCCACTATACAAGTTAAGATGCGTTCAGTGAGCGAATGCACAACGATACCGCAAAGCGAAGCAAACGTTGCGGTCAGCGGTAACACGTTCGATACGGACACCGCTCATTTATCGCCTTTCTTGTTGTTGTTTAATTCTTGTTTAATTTGAAATAATTTCGATTTTATAAAATAACATGATTTTGTGAGAAATTTTAATTAAAACTGATGATAAATACATGGTCTAATATTATACAGTAATTTACTAACTTAGAAATTTAAAAATATGTATATAATACTTAACTTAACATTTATCCTTGCTTAGCTTTGGAGCATGTCTAGGTGCCTAATAATATGTTATTTTTTAATCCAGACCATAATATGTCTGTATATAAACATTTCATCCAAATACTATCAACCACTACGGCGTAATAAAGTTACAAACATACGTAAATACATCTTGACTTTATATAAGTATAAAAATTGAAAAATTTTAATAGAAAAATTCAGAAATATCCTACACAAGGGAGTCAGAATTTCGTATTCTATTTTGTGGAATTCACGATATAAATCAACGTGCAGACCGACGACAGCCTTCCCCTATCCGCGGGGGTTCGGTTACAGTTTCCCGATAACTAAAACCGCGGAGCAGCCAATGCTTTATGATTTTTTTTTCATTCATTCGGGGAGTTCCCTTTCCGCTATACTTTTTCTACATCCGACTGCATATATTTTAGTTTAGTGCATGATATTTTATACTGCATTTATAAGATATGATAATATAAAAGCAGTTGTAACCCAGTAATTACGTGCTTGCTTGTGAAATCTTTGATATTTTCAGGTGTGAAACATTTCCAACAAGGCTACCCTTTATCTTACGTTGAAGGAAAGCATCGTGACGATACGTGCATGTGTGAGAGACCTAACAAATTTTCGAAAGACATGTGAAGTTTGTCAATCCGCAATTGACCAGCGTCGTCGACCCGTGCCCAGCAGTGGGATGTTAAAAGGGCTGATACATAAGCAATGTAACTTCTTTTGACGTGTTAATTTGCTTAGAAACTCAAAATAGACCAAATTAACGTTTGAATGATTAATACATTTCCTTCTACGTTAAGCTCTACGAGTAGAAAAAAATTTACAAGTCGATATTTTTTAAAATTGTAGAACGATTTCCCAAAGAAAAGTTTGTTAAAATTCCACATTTTCAAAGTCAGTTGAACGAGAGCACATGAACGAGACTAGCCTTCGGTTTGAAAGTGAAAAATAAAAGGTTAGAGCCGCGGTTAAGCGACACGTGCGCTGATAGCCGCATATCGGAAGCAGGGAAATGCTTCGGCAGAATTTGGAATAAATGTGGCGGTGACCAAGAACCATATGTTGAAATTGAGTTATGACGAAGTATTATATTAAGAACATTTAGAAAGTTCAACCGTTTATATATAAACGGTCTATAGTATCAAGAGTATATTTAATACGATAAATATTAAGATTATTTGATATGAAGGGGTTTTCGAATGAAATGTTCATGGGAAAACCCTAATAAGACGTTAGGTGGAGCGATAAACCTACTATCTACCTATATAAGAATTATAATATCGCGTTAGAAATGATTCGCACATGAAAATATCGGACCCGGATTTGAACCCGCTTCCCTCGGTAATCCAAGCGAGCGCGTTGCCACACGACTACTACTGCTTCAAAGAGGCATATTAATGGTAAGAAGAAAAAATTAAAACGCATGCTTCACTGAACCAGTTAAACGCATGTATCAAACGCGCGATCTGAAGGGACGGTATAAATCGCAAAGGCGACGGAAGAGCGAAGAATCGTGAAATGGCGCGGACGAGATGTATTGAAGATATGCTTTCAACTGTGGTTTTGAAATCACCTAGTATATATTTTTATTTAACTTGACACGTGCCTTGTTACAATTGCTATGTCAGTAAGTCTAGTGTCGACGTTCTTATTCGAATGTATCCATTTGAACGGCTGAATGAGATTCTCGTAGATGCAGAGATTTCAAGATATTATGCTAAGTTTTGTTCCTCATTTGTTGTATGTAAGATAAATCTACATGCATTCGTATTTCTAGTATTATAATATTTTTTATGTAAGTCTGTGATATAATAAATAAATAAATATCAATATGTTGGTTCATCAACATTCAAAGTCATTTAGTTCCATGTACCTATAGGTACGAGCCTTGTGTTATGGATACCAGTTATTAGATACACTACACAAATGTATTCTTAAATACGTACAATATACATATTTTAACACTTACTTAGTACAAACATTCGTGCTTTTTACACTAATAAATGCCCCCAACGAGACTCGTACCCGCGACCGCAGGCGCAGCCAGACACTATAAACTGAGGCAAACGTCATAATAATGATAAGTGTTGCTATAAAATTATATGCTTAAGTTAGAAATATTACAAATTGCAGTTTGTTAATATTAAACCTGTATATCAAAGCTAACAGGCCCTAAACACATCGTTGATGTCACAAGGCACAATCCTCCCGATTAGTCCAAAACAACTTGGATTAATTCTGCAAGAGGGATCTCAGTCACGAAATGTAAAGTCATCGCTAAGCCGCTAATACGGATCTGATGCTCTCAAAAATACTGCTTTGTTTCTTTCTAAGAGATTAAACACATTTATTACTTGTTAAGTCAATATTGCTTGGAATTTAATACTTCAGAGTTCAGAAAATGTACTTTCTTTTAGGTTTTCCTTCATTTTCGTCTAGTCTTGCACTACTGAGTGATACTCGCACTCCGAACTTTATATATATGTATACATATTTTCAGGAAAAATATATAAGCGGGTAATTCACAAAAGATATTCGTTACCCACAAAAAATATTTTATCATTTCTATCACTGCTAAGATACAATACAACTGCTAAGTATTTAATTTATAAATAAAAGTCTTGTTTAAAGGTTAAATTATGAAACACCTCAATTCATCGCGTTTAATTCCGGCCAACGGCTAACTTGGCAGAAAACGCTGGCAAAGTCTCTAGCCCTAGTTCAAATATTCACAAAGCCAAGTAATTTTAAGGTTAAAAAGGTAGAATTGTAGTAAATTAGCTGTCTGTCTGTCGCGATTCTTTTTTGTAACGCCCTGTTTCGTTGTACAAATTGTGCAGTTAAATTAAATACAGTGGAAATGTCTTATGTTTGAACACGCGATACTTTAAGTACGAATTCTTGATAAAAAGACGAAGACGGCGCGTTAGGTTCCTACTGCTACGTAATTATTTTTTCGAAAGTATGAGAGCGAAAGCTAACTAGAAGCTAATCGATATATTTAAGCCGCCTACGAACTTGACTTTTAGGGATTACAGAAAAGCTACTTTTATTTACATGACTCGACCTCATTATATTGCCTTTTTCTTTCCACATGCTTCTTTTTATCCAAACCAATTTATGATAGTTGATTTATGAACTTTTTACTGTGGTATTTGTATTATGCTTTTATTTGCAATACTGACGTCAGTGTTAACATACAATGTGATACCTCCGAGTTGATCTGTTGTTAGTGGATATTAGAACTGTTATTTAGTTATAAATGAAAACTGTCTCTCTGTGACCATGATTGCTGTAAAGTATTCGAAACGTCGGGAATCAAAAATCAAAATAAATCCGCGACAAAATCCTAATAGAGAGTTTTATTTATAACGACGAATATTCGCGTAGACCTAAGAAAGTATTATTATTTAGTTATCAACTACTAGCAATAACTTCGATTTTGAGGTCAGTTAAATAAAGATTTAGAATATTTACCGCCGCACTCAGAGTCAGTTGATGAAACATTATTAAGTCGTTCATTAGTATGGAGATTCTCGACTGAATAAACCATTCAAGTCAACCATTAAGTGACTCTGAGTGCGACGTTTAGTCAAAAAATACTTAAAAGCGCGTTTCATAATATTTATAAATATATTCATTCAATCAAGTTTCCGTTCAAGTATTAACAAAGTTAATTTCAAAAGATAAATAAGACACGGCACGTGTACGAAATATATCTGGATCGCCGACCTTTTAATCGCGATGTTGATGCCCTTTGAAACTGCGGAAAATAAGCTTTTTTCTATAAAAGCTCCACCTGACTTAACTTTTTTATACCGTAGCGATCGAGCACTTGACTTGTCGCTAAGCGACTATACCTGTAACAAAGATAGATACCAATTAAGTATTTTTAATAAAATTTAAAACTAAAATATATAAAATGTGTGTGTGCATATGTTTGCCTATTACTTGGCAATGAATTAATTGACGGAACTTCGTTAGGCGTTTTTTTTTTGTGTTTTTCAGAAAATACACGTGTATACTTTTACAAAGCAAATCCTTAACGAAACACTAAATTTGATCCAAACAGTTACAGTCGTAGCCAAGAACGTAATATTATAATAATAACGTATATTAAGTTATCGGCTTGTTTAATAGTATTTTGATTGCTTCAGTAGATATGTGATTAAATCGCATATTTATAGGAAAAAAGAATATGGACTTTTACATAAAGTAAGAATGTGTTTAAAATTGTTTTGTTTTCCCGTTTAATATGAAAACATGAGTTGATTACACATGTACATTAGGTATCGGAGATTGGCATAAATCTGCGTGCAGAATAGCTTATGCCATTTCCATCCTTATTCACTGTTAACCCAGTTAAGTGAACACACGTGCGGAGTTTATCGATCCCGTCGGATATGCAATCTGTATTACAGGCATGTGCCGAGGCGCGCGAATTGTGCAATAAAAATAACAGTCCGTCTGAGGTGTGACAGTGCCGCGTGTCACACCGTTGGATATCCTATTAATTTTCAATGTACGTAACTTGAGCTTTTAGTTAATTTTTAGGTGGTATATGGTGTAAATTAGATTTTATGGTATGGTGTGGCTCTAATCGTTTGCCGTGGCAGGTTTATTTCCAACAAATACATTTGTATTAACGGTCTGATATACAAAAGGCATTAACAAAAAGCATACAATGTACGAGATCTTAGTTTATTTTCTTTCTACTTGCAAAAGAGCAATGAATAATAAAGTTGATTCATTTTTATTTTAAGAGTAAATAATAACATTAGATTTCGATTAACTCACGACGAGCCTCTAAGAAACCCAATTTTTTACCCCGAAAAATAAACTGTTGGCCAAGTTATTATTTTATTATAAGTAGCCATAATATTTAACTTGACGAGTTACGTCGTTAAACTCGAAATATCGTATAATTTATCTTTGATATTGAAATGAACTCGATCTTCTTTTAACCCTCGATTATTTAACTAAGACGAAACGTGAACTTAATGTACAAAAAACACCTAAAAATGGATTAAACGGAAACCTGTTTCGTATTGAGCAGTATTATAGGAAGACGTAGATATAATATATATATATAATGTTATTTTTCACAAATTATAATACCGTAAAAACGACTGAATCGTGAACGTAAACGTCAAAGCTTTTATTGCTAAGACGGTTAAATATCAGTAGAGCACAGGCCATGTTGCCTACTAAGTTCTTCCTACAACAGTCGACATAAAGGGTTTATTAAAAGTGAGGTGCGAATATTTAAATATGACTTTATAGTAAAACGTTGACATATTTGCTTTAGCCTGTGTAATATCGTATCTAATCTAATATATAAAAATCTCGTGTCACTGTGTTTGTTATCGAACTCCTCCGAAAAGGCTCGACCGATTTTTATGAAAAGTTTGTGTATATTTCGTAGGTCTGACATTAGGTCGTAAGGTAATTTTGTAAGGTCGTAAGGTAAAAAATTATTAGGTGATAAGGCTGGCCCTCTCAAGATTTTTTATTTTTAATTTTTAGACCAAAGTTTTATTTTTTTTTAATTTGGCATCAAAAAATACTTGTTACCCTAAATTTTCATCCTTCTACCACCGATCCCTATATCTTAATAATGATTAGAACGCGGGCGGAGCCGCGGGAATTGCTAGTATAATAATAATAAGCACCTAAACACATACAATATTTCAATAGGAGCAATAATACTGTATAGTAATAAATACTAATGAGCCATCGATAAATTAATTTCTTACTAAGCACTTATAGATTCATTTGTGTTTTATTACTATTTGAAGATATTCTGTCGTATAACTTTCCTTACCTAAATGATTACAGTAAACGTCTCAAAGCTGATTGAGTGGTTAAGATCCGCGTGTAACCAGCCTCCGCCCAACGCTCGGCGCAAAAAATATAACAAAATCGATAGAATTAGGTAGCTACTTCGTAAAATGCTCATGAATGTGTATTCAATTGAATAAGCTCTTTGGTTTGTTGGAATCGTTAAAAACAACTGGAATGAGGAAAGAATATTTTAAGTGGAAGTGTATTTTACATTTTTCCTTACACTTAATTACATGGTTTTTTTTCAGTAATTTTAAGTTAACGTCCTTAGTTAAATAAATTCTGTAATAAATACGCAAAAACATACAAAAACTAAGTAACGAGTATATCTATCTATATCTACTAAATTAATTGCTGTTCGTCAGTCTCGCTATAACTTCAAAACGACTTGGCCGATTTGAATAAGAATTTTTTAATGGGTTTGTTGTGGGTGTGTCAAGGTTGGAATAAGATTAAAAAGAACTGAAAACTGAGATAAAAAAACTGCTGAAAACTTAAGTACTGTTTATTTCGTATGGAAATAACTAACCGTTAAAACGTACAAACGAAAAGTGAGAATAGCCGCCGCACTCATAATCACTTAATGAACCGTTAAGTCGTTCTTTAGTATGGAGATTCCCGACTTAATGGTTTATTAAGTGAGTATGAGTGCGGCGGTAAGTCGCTAGTCGCTGTATAACATAATAACATAACATTTCCTATCAAAAACGTACTCCAAAACAATTTCAAACCCAAATATAAAAAGTCGATACATCACCCACGTACCCGTTATTTATAAAAAATCAATCTATAAACATCAAGGCTAAGCATTCAATAATAGCTGGTGTAGATGAAGACAAATATTGTTTTAAGTGTTGGGGTACCGTGTGAAGGCGGCGAGTCATGCTGACACCTTGTTACTATGCTTAAACTGAAGCAAGCATATATGTATTGGTATTTCAAATACACTACCGTATATATTACGCCATAAGGTTGAATATGTAGATTTTGATAATGTAAAATAAAACGGGACCGTTTTTAGGGCAACTTTAAAATTCGACTCCAGGTTTAACATATCGTATGAATTATGCAAAGTCGCAAAATGTTTATCATATTACGACGCAATGTATTACGAGTACTTTAGCTAGCAAATAGTCAATAATTGTAGCGTTTAACTAAATAAAGCTATGTATATTCGATACTTTTTCTATTATTTAAAAAATACAAGATCTTCAAATAATTTCGTAGATATACAGTTCGTTAGTATCGCTCAAACTCAAAAATTCAAATCCAGCCGAAACGAATAGTTCTTGTTTTGTTTTAGATTTTTTTTTTGAGTTTTAAGTATAAAAAAAGTTGGGAAAACACAAAAACCTCTAAGTAGAGTCAAACCGAAAACCTTCTCAATATTACACAATTTTATAAAAAACAAAATATAGAAATAAGAACTATTAAATATTTTTTATCGGTGTAAGCTTCTCAGCAACCTTACTGATAGCAGTGTAAAGAGACTGGCAAAGCGCGCGCCACTCGCTGCCAAATTATTAACATAAACACCGTGGAAGCCTGCCCCGGCTTTCAGGATCGGCTTTAATGTTATTTTACTGATTTTTTTGTGTTATACAGCATATTGCAGGAATATATTATAAAGAAGAATCTATAGTATTATAAATGTGAATGTAAGTTTGTTTGTTACGCGTTCACGCGAAAACTACTTAACCGATCATCATGAAACTTTGTACACATATTCTTGGAGGTATTAGAAGTAACATAGGATACTATATATATTTTTTTTTATTCTAGCGTTCTTAAAATCATAAACGCGGTCGAAGCCGCGGGTACTGCTAGTATTGTTATAAGTTACTAATTTTTGGCCATGGTTTCGATCATGGGGGATAAAAGCTATAGAAAAAGTAGCCATGATGCAATATTTCATCCATATCTAACAAAGTAATATTAATATGATTAAAGTTTGACGATAGTCTCATTGAAAAGAAAGGCATACTTATCTAAGTATTACTATTGAAGTTCAAATCGTTTAGTTAATAACTTCTACAAGCTTTACCTAGGTGTTATAAATTCACTACTGTTTCAAACAATACAAGCGAAGCCCGATATGTCATGTAATAATGCCTCATTGTGGGTACGTGTGCCAAACTATTTGTATAAAATACAGAACAAAGAGAATTATAGAAGTGAGTTAAACGTTAATTTTTCGTTAAACTTTAATTAAATATAAATTCAATCGAACAATAATAAATTTGCACTAAGTGAAAGCTAGTTATGTTAGATTTGTATATATTTGTTTTTATTTTTAATACGAAATGTTAGGTCACTTACTATAATTTTAAAATGATAATTAGCAGTAATAGATAAGATTTTGCTTTTTAAGTTATCATCTATATATAGGGATCTTTACGAAAAACGCCGAGCTCAGCTAGGCGGTACAGCACAAGTACACAGGAACAGCAGCAGGTACTTATTAGTAACACAACTACAGTAAATATTTGTAGCTTGATTTATCGAGCTCCCCGCTCAAATCATAGATACGTTGATAAAAATAGTTGTTTGTCTATTGTTAATGCTGCGACAGGATGGTCTTCCTGCCCGACCATTACTAGATAATATTACGTATTCTTTTATTTATATTATAATTATTTCCACAGCAAATATTTCCATCAATACTTTCAGCAGTTATGATACAGCAACTATATTATAATATTTACACTGTCCCAGGTAATGAATCGAAAATGTGTCACTCACTGATTAAACACAACTTATAAAGCCTTATCCCACGTATTTTACAGCGCCCTAAGAGAGTCAATATAACTCCCAATAAAGTAAATCAATAACAGAATAAAAATAGTCAATATCATTCCATATTGATTATACTACGAAGGGAATAAACATTTGCTTATTTGCGTTTATCATTTAAGAATCCATCCATCAGGACATACCATATATCAGCATGTCACGTGTACATCGTCCCTGTTCTATGGCATTAAATATTCAGTTTGCAACGCTGCATTGCAATGACCGACACGACTATAATGGCCCCTCATAGTAAACATAATAGCTGTACCATTTGGTTAGCAAATTGAGTAAATATTGATATCAACTTCGTGTGCAATTTTGAAAAATTCCCTTTATATTTTTTTTTTCAAATTGAAGAGTCAATATAATACGTTTCGTATTTACTTACTGCCAAGTTCCACTTAAATTATTAACTGTAATGGAACAACGATTTTGCCTTTCCTTTTAATTTACCTTTTCCTTTTAATTTACAACAATCATTTTTGTTATAGAACCATTACTAATTTCAAATTAGTAGTATTAGTATATGAAGACATTATGTAATTTTGAAAATTTATAGTTAACATTTTTTTTGTTTAGTTCTAAGTTAATTTACTAAGAAATACAAGGAAAAAATAATAATACAGACATTTATGCCTTTCTTTATAATAAATGACCAGCAATTGTTCGAGACGTCTTGCTGCTGCAACTGACGTGAAATCAGAGAGCTTAACTAACTTGACATTCCACGATAGTTATCGTAGATATGTTTTATATAACGTACTCGTACCACATATTAATATTGTAACAGAGAACCACTTAATTGGTTTTAATGAAGTTTCAAATGGAAGAGAGGTTAGTTTAAGAGTTAGATTATTTTTATCGAAATAAGCTAAAAGTATATAAAGTATTAGACATTTTAAAATAAATCAAAATTACATTTTTCACAGTATTTCTATTCCATTTCCAAATTTTTTATCAGAAAGTAAACTAAGCTTAGGTATCAGTTATAGACATTTTAAAACCATTCCATTATTATAACAAAAGTAAAGGCTTTAGCTTCAAAAAATTACCAACCAATTTTATCCAACCAATAAAGAATTAAAGAAGTTTATAGTTAGATGGAAAGCAGCATCCGTAGCCTATGTACTTGCAATACCAGCATCACTGGCGCGTTACCACCTGGTATGAAGGGTGTAAAGGGGAAGATGGTCGGGGGTAGAAAAGGGTGTGGGTAGTTGAGCCTCAGGCGCTCTCACATACTACATGACACGCAATAGCACTGGTTCTACTTGGTTTACTTCAATATTCTATGACAATGTGAGGCCAATTGATGGCTGATGCACTAGACAGCATCTAATCTATTTACCTCCGTAAAGTGCAGATAAAATGTGGTATTAGGCACAGCATTAATATATTGCTTTGTGGTGGAAATCGAAGGACCGAAAATGGTAAAAACATTAAAATTAAACAGCTATGTCCTTAATCGACATAAAAATAAATCAAATATATAGTCAAATTAACCGTTCTAACACGTATTTGTTTAAAGTTTAGCTCGACGGTCTTTATAACCGAAGAGTATTTTAATTGCTTTTCTCATTTCCGCAAACATTTCAGTTCTGTTTCCGAATGCTCGTTCGAACTTACACGCAATTGCTACAATAACCGTTGATGGCTTTTATTTCATTACCATTCTAGTGGTTTGGTGCACTTTTCCTGTACACTTTTGTTGAAATTCAATTTTTTTTTATTTGTTTTAAAGCAGTTCTATTCAGATAGTTTACTTTACCCCTGTATGTGATCAGTTCTAGCCGTGTTTTAAAAGTATAAATAAATATAAATATGTTGGGACATTATTACAACAGCGCCATCTAATTACGTGGTAAGCTATTAAGCTTGTATTACGGATACCAGATAGTTGATTTCTACACATATAAATTTAAAATACATACATATTATAAATAAATCACCCATGACTGGAGTACAAACATTCGTACTCAACAAATGACTGTCCCCAGCGCGACTCGAGCCCGCGACCGCTGGCGCAGAAAGTAGGGTCACTACCAACTGAGCCAAACGTGTCTATATTATTAGTACAAAAATATGTTGTGACATTTTACCTATACGTTCTAATTACATACACGATTCTTGCTATAGGTATATGGGTATTAGAAGCACAAATGACGAATAATGATATCATTAGAATTACTCGAGTGACCGAAATAAAACTAAGCAGCGTATTAAGGTCAGAAAGCAAACTGAGTGATAAAAGTTATATCCAGCGGTTTTCATGACAAGCATACAAAGAAAAAAATTCTAGATTCCTATTTAGTCATTTTCACATTTACTGAGACGTGTTATATGTATATAAAATAATATTATAAATGATGATAGAAAAAAATATATCAAAATACAAATGTAAAGCAATTTACCTAAAAAATATGCATATATTTAACTCTAAAAGTAGACTAAAAAGTACTTTCTATTGTAAAAGAAAACATAAAATTTCATTTACCTCGTGGGTCTAAAAGACCGCCAGAGGACTTGAATTGGAAAGATCGCAACGTGAAAGTTGGCGTGATTTAAGCGTCTGGATGTCTGAGCAAGGATAAGTTCAGATAAGTTGGGTAAGCTGGTTGGTGGATTATTCGAGAGTTAGTGTTTGCATAAGGGAGTTACACCGTATTGATGTTACAGTGCAGCCGCTTTCAGTTTCATTTAAAAAAAGTCTGCTGTTTCAATACTTCGTTTTAGTTTTTATCTTTCGCATTCGATATTCGATATGTGGATATTCCTATTACTGGAAATTATTATCATTTGTCTAAATTAAATTATATTATAATTAGTAAATATTTAAATTATACTTTGTTCCATAAGGAAAGTTTCTAACTCTTATGTGAATGAAGTTTCGATCCTAAAATTTATCATTTATAAATAATCTCTCACCAGAACATCTTCTTATAACGTAACTTTATATTGAAATACAAAACTGAAGAGCTTTTGCTTATTTATTTAAATCTACTTGTCTCGGTCTACTGGGCCATTCGATTTTTTTCTTTTTGTATCCCATTTTTTGGGAAAGGTTACGGATTATCTTTGATTTATTTAAATTACTGGAGCGGATAATTCCACAACATTACGCAAGCGGAAAACGCTAATTAATTTAAATAAAACTATCTTTGCTGTTCTTTTCGTGTTTTTTTTTAATTCAGTTTTCCAAACTTATTTAATGTCACGATCACGGAAGAAACTAAGTTTGTAAATGCCTGTAATATGCATATGGTCATAGAGATACTGGTCATGAAAAATGAAATTAAAATTAAAATAAGAAAGTATAACAGCTAGTTTATAATAAAACTTAAAACTATAAGTAAAAAATATAATATCATCCCCCATATATTTACCCACAGACACTCTGACAAGTATTCTCGCGTTACCGTCTCGTGTAAAAAACGCGACACGTTTGCTCAAGTAATGCTTGAGTCAACATTCGCTCGTGTTATCCGGGGAATAGATTTGAACCTCCCCTCCTGCAGTTGGAAAGGTGTCGATCATAGAGTAAAATAAGATTAGTTTAAAAAGGCGAAAGGTAGTGGGATATCATGCCATCTATAAGTATTTTTTATAATCTGTGACGTATAATTCGTGTTTGTTTTTAAGATCGTCCATACTTAACGTATAGAATACATAGGTAATATTAGACCTTACTGTCCAACAACCGATTGTGTAATATTAAAATGTATAAAATAATAAACTCGCGAGAAAAAACAAAATATTTCCACGAAAAATTTCTATATAAAAAAAATGATGTAAAAATATTAAATAAGTTATGTCATTTCCATATTGCCAGTTCTGAGGTATCGATAAACAATAGCGCGCAGGAAACCCGGTAATGGGATGTAAAATGGATTATTTTGGCAAGTATGTATTGCATACATTTTTTTAAAATATTGGTTATAACACTTGCAAAAATTAAATGTGTAACAAAATAAGAAAGTCTGTTTTTCAAGTTATACATTTTTTAAAAATATTGGTTACAACACTTGCAAAAATTAAATGTGTAACAAAATAACAAATTCTTGTGGTGTTATTGATGGAATGACATTACCTATTGAGTTTGAATGACAAAAATCGATCCTCCATGCTGTGCTTTAACAAAGTTGGGAAAAATTAGTTTTATGAGACATATATGAATGCCCCAATCGGGACCCGAACCCGCGACCACGTGTACAGCCAGTTGATTCAAAATCAAGTAAGTAAAATTAGCTAAAAATAATATAAGAAAACTAATATCATTAAATTAAAAGAGAAAAACGAACAAAAAAATATAAAAAGTTAACATTTTCTCAATCCGCGCGTCTATACCATTGTTAAGAAACAATGATAAATCGAGTCAAAATCAGCACACCGTCTTTTATGTTCATTCGATTTCCGGATTTCCTCAGAGGCTCTTTAGTCGGTCGCCATTGAAAAGACGCATTTGATGAAATTCACATAGCATTAAAAATCAAATAATATTCCAAAGCATCCCAAGGTATTATTTAGAGCTCATTTTAAAAGTATTTTCGAAAAACACCTTTTCTTAAGATGATATAATTTTGTTTATACATACATATATTTAATAATTTACTGTAGAGTTGAATATAACCTACTAGCTACTCCTCTCACTTCGCTTGGGTTCTTCCCTAGAGAAAAACAAAAACAAATGTATCCCATGGGGACCGTGCATATTTCCGGCATAAAAACTTTAGTACATTCCAGACTATAATCTACCTCTGTGAAAAATTTCATTCACATCCATAGCCGTGATTGAGTAATAAACATCCATCCAAACTTTCACATTTATAATATTAGTAGGAAGTAAAATGATATGCCTTTCACAAAAAAAATCCTAAAAAACACCCAATTTGGGCGACTTTTTTAAAGTCAATGAAATACTAGTCTCTAATACAGTTTAATCCAGAGCCGTAGCAACGAAAAGGGAACATCATTTGTCTATTTTAGAGCGTCTACAAAGAAACAGGGTGCGACAATAAAAACCTCGTGAGCCGAACCAAAGCGTACGGATGAACGAACGATCACTTAGAAGTCTGAGTGAATGATCAATCACAACGATTTTACAGTACTCGAGGAAATGGAATTACAATTTGACGTAAAAATAAGGGGGTGGGGGTGTTACTAGGGGGTACTTTAGCGAGATGCAAATGGATTAATGCGTAATGATGGGATAAACGGTTACTTTAGTGTTTAGTTTACTTAAACGTTTTTATATACTAAACTATCTTTGTGTTATTTTCATTATAATTAAATTACATAGTGATTTCAATTTTGTCGATGTGCACTGTCTGTAACAACTGAACTACCTTTTACTCCTAAACCTTAGGTCTCCCATGAGCAATATTTCTGTGACGCATTCGAGAAGCTGGAAACCAAAAATATGCGAACAGTATCTACGCGAAAACAAAACTGACAAAGTCTTATTTAAAATTTCATTTAATCGTGTCAACTACGAAAATTTTGTAGAACTTTCTTAGTAATTATTAAAACAATAGTATTTTTTGTTAAGACTTGGTCGGAGAAGGTATTAGAATATTTGTTCTCAAATATTTATTATCCATATAAAGATTACTGTACTATCACGTTTTTGACCGTCTTCATATGTCAATGTCGAGTATGTTCAAGAGCACCCGTGTGTATCTTTAGGAACATCTTACTTGATTTCCCCTGTAATGTCAAAAAATTGATCAAAATTTTGATTTTTCACAATTAATTTTATAATAAAAAATAGAAACACCCTTAAAAGTGTAGAAATAAAATGTAATTTAGTTTCAATTTTTTTTGTTAGTTACAACACTAATTAGTGATTACAATTTAATTATTTCACGCTGTACCTACTCGTTAAAAGCTTTGATGGTTTATAATTATACAACAAATGTATGTAGAATATTTCAAACGAATATTATATTATTATCATTTATCAGAGGATAATTAATATCGTATGGCCATTAGCTATATCAAAGTGGATAGCATTTTCATTAGACCGTAACTTAACAAATAAATCTACATATAATAAAATTCTAACATCGTTGAATCGATACATTGATAACTTTTTGGAAATTCTAATTCAAATAGTCATTATTAACGATAAAGAGGCGAAATCTATAGTTTTTAGAATCTTTGTCTGTCTGTCTGTGACACATCACGAGAAAACTACTGGATGGATTTTGATGAAATTTGGTGTGGTGGTAGCTGATAATCCGGGTCAATATTTAGGATACTTTTTACTGCTGGAAAACATCTAATTTCTGAGAAATCTATAACCCACCAAAACCCCAAAACGTAAGTATAGATGGAAGAAGTGTAGCTAGTAAATTATAATAAAATTTTGAGTTTAATCTGTATATTAAATATTTTTTGTAAAATCTTATTGAAATCATTTTTATCCATACCAAGGCCTGATTAGCTACAATGGACCAGCACTGGTCGACGTAGCCAGGGCCGATCTCGGCACCACTAAACATAAGGCCTGAATCTATATTTGTTTGATTTTTTGGCAGCCTGTCTATTTTTCTATGATCGCGTCATGATAAATCCACTGGACAGATTTTGATGAAATTTTGTACGACAATAGCTTATAGCTGGTTATCCGAATCAACATATAGTGGTCTAAGATCCGGGATTAGAAAAATATACCTTCATCTGTTATTTAGATGAAACAATTTTTTATAGGCTGATTTCAATGTTATGAATTTATAAAAACAACCTCTGCCACTATAAGCCTGCTGCAATTAATAATAATTAACTAATTTATTTATAACTTTTACCTTCTCATGTTATTTGCATGTAGTAAGCTAAAACCGTCAATATTTTGTATTATGTACCTTACTGTAGTCGGCACCCATCTCTATGATTACTATACTTACCTGCAGCCAGGTGAGAAAAGGTATATAAATGTAGCTTATTCCCTCACATGTTATTTAAAAAATACGAGCATGATTTGAAAATATAAAAAAAATTGAATGTATTTAGATGTGGCAGTTACCTTAAAATCATCTGCAGCCTTTGTAATAAAAAGTTCAAGAATTATTTCAAGAATTATTATCAGCCTATAAATAAATGTTTCCTCTAAATAACAGATGAATATTTTTCTAATCCCGGATCTTAGACTATAGGATACTTATTAAACATTAAAACGTACCTAAAGACGAATCCGAACGAAATGAGTCGCTAGTGTATAATAGATATTATATAATACGGAAATATTGCTTGAAGCAAGAATTTTAGTACCTCGCAATATTGTATAAAGCGAAATATGCATTTCTCAGAAGTCGTAATAAACCCGGCTCAACACTGACATTCTGTTTGTACCCGGACAATAAACTTCAAAGAATTTTATAATAAACTACGCTATTCTCACCTGAAAAGTATTCCATGGCCTTTTATTCGTTAAAAGTTCTCTTTCTTACATTCGCTAAGCTCTTAACATCGTCGTGAAATCTGCTTTTATTTGTAACTGAAACTTTTACTTATTAATTTACTAAATATTTCAGCACTGAGCAAGTGTTTTAGTGTTTTTTTGTATATGAAAGATTTCTTGGATTTTTAAATGCAATTAACAAATCTTTACTTTTCATTTTGATTTGAATAGTGTGTTTGAGTGAGGCAGTGGAAGCCCAGCGGTAACGCGTCACTTGTGTAACCGATGCGGGTTCAAATCCGGGTCTCGCACCTCTGATATTTTCATGTGCGAATCATTTCTATCCTGATTACCATTTGTCTTACGGTGAAGGAAAACATCGTGAGGAAACCTGCATGTCTGAGAAAACCTAGCAAGTTTTCGTAAGACATGTGAAGTCCGCCAACACGCACTGGGCCAGCGCGGTGGACTATGGCCTGATCCCCCTCGTACTGAGGGAGGCCCGTGCCCAGCAGTGAGACGTTAAAAAGGGCTGATGTTGAGTGTGTTTGAGTATTATTGTATTAAGCTTATTGGTTAAATCTGAAACGAACGTACATTAAAAATATATATTTTTTAAATTTTATTTTAATAGTCGCTATGGTCGATACAGAGATGGACTACAGTTTTTTGAATACATCTATGCCTCAGAGATCACGAGAAAACCATACCACAGATTTTGATAAGCTGCTTATCCCAGTCAACAAAGGTACTTTTTAAAACTCTCTTTTGTGCGATAAATACATGCCTGCATTTCATACATTTTCCAATCTTCATGTATTTTATTTAAAAAGTATAATTATTGTTAGTATTTTAAAAACATAATGAATCACATAAGGCCTAATGAAGTTAAAATTCAGATGAATCGGTAGAAAAATCAGGAACACATTACAGCAAAGTGAAACCCAAGCAATTTCTGACATCCAATGAAGTTAACAGAAGACAAGAAAAACATGTTCTAACGAAACAACATTCATCAACCCTACAAAAGTACGCACGTAAACTGCAAAAGTTGTTTAGTTGTTTGCTGTGATATTAATCAGGAACTTCCGATTAAGCTGAGCCTGCCTTTTCGGTAAATCGAAATGACGATGCGTAACTTGAGATTGGAATTTTACTGCTATACTATCGACTTACCCCGGTTTCACTCGAGTCCATAGCCTAACAGTAGCTTATGTGTTTACCAGATTCAAGTCTATCTTTGTACTAGATTTCATCCAAATTTGTCTAATCGTTTCAACACTCGCGACAAGACTCGCACTGTCAAAAAGTTATCCGATCTCACGTAGAGCCAAGCTTCTAACTAACTCTACAAGAAGTAAGCGCCGCACCCAGAGTCACTTAACGAAACTTTAAGGCATTCTTTAGTATGGAGATTCTCGACTTAATGGATCATTAAGTGACTCTGAATGCGGCGATAACTCTACTCTACACCTTAGTCTAAACATGTGGCCTTGCCATTTCGGTTAAAAATTTATACACTGTATATTACTTTTCTGTTATACAACAGTTCAAAATACAACAATATTTTTTGTATGTTTTCGTTACAGTAGTCCGATATAAAAACTTCTAGAGCAAAAATATATCTAAACGTATATGATTAACTAATTTCCATTTTATCACGCATTATGTAGATACTTTAAGTATTACATACATTAAAATCGTTAAGCACATTTGCCATAAAACAAAGTATAGAAAAGGCTTATTTAATTATAATTTTTCTAGATCAGCGCTCCTTACAAAAACAACTGATCTCGTAAACAAAGCTATATCCAAATAAATCAATATTGAAGACATCAGAATAGAATTGACGGATTTGGTTACCAGAAGACGTGAGGAGCTGAAGAAATGACGTATGACAAAACTTGTTCAATGTATTTCTTAGGGCATAAGTCGTTTTACGACTCCATCTCTTTAATGAAATGAGTACTTACATGTGGGGACCGTCTGTTTGTATATGTCTACCGTTTTTGTAGGATTTTTATTAAGTTATCCCATTTTATTGGTACGAAACATTTGTTTGATTCGATCGATTGAACGCTTTGTTACCAGTGTTCTGCTTAATAACAATAGTGTCTTTAAACATTGTTGTACAAAAGTAGAAGTTGAGTGCTTAATGGATGTAATTACTACTGATAATTTAATATCTTTTTTTTTAGTGTTTATTAGTTTTTACAGACAGATCAACAGGATTTCTTACTACGAGTATTCTAGATACACCGTTTATAATCTAGGTTTTTTTATATCCACAGAGTTACCTTAAAATTAGTCAATAATTACGAGCAATACTAAAAGTTTTAAAAAGTAACAACTGTATTTTTTTATGTTTGAAATATTTAATCAAATAGAAAGTACTAAAGAATGATATTACTGTTTCCTAAAGATATTTGATAAAATTATTGATACAAAACTTTCATTTTTTTTCAATATAGGTACGCAAATTTCTAAAAAGTTTCTAAATAACAATAATAATATTAAATAAATAAAAAAAAACACTTTCTTAGTTAGTCATATTATTAGATACAGATGTTACAATACAAATATATTATAAATGTATTAGATTTAGTCAACTACTTGTTAATTCTTTTTGTTTGTAAGAAATAAAAGGCTTTTTTATTTATTATACGCAAATTCCATGAAAGGCAAAACTCTCAATTGCAAACCTTAATGCAATATTATCAGTCAAAGGATAACACAAAAATGTCTTTAAATAACTAGGACAATGTAGTGACGTACGTCGTACATACAAAAGCAATTTTTTTCTAATATGTACGCAAAAATGAACTGCTTCGCGCAGCAGATGTGTCCGGATTACTGCTAAATTAATTTGTACATAATAAATTCCGTGCGGAATTATGAAGGCAATATAAATTACGCTTCCTTGTTCAAGGTGAGCTTAAATACGCAAGTGAGTTATGGGGTCAAGTGACCGCGTGTCTTTTAGAACTTTTGGAAGCTTTTATACATTGTTGTTATGATAATATAGAAAAATTAGTAGTATATAGTATATGTTGGGACATTATTACAACAGCGCCATCTAGTTCCGCATTAAGCTACGTAACGTGCTTGTGTTGCGGATACCAGATAGTTGAAATACTACATATATAAATTTTACATACATACATATTATAAATATAAACACCTATGACTGGAGTATAAACATTTGTGATTAGCAAATGAATGCCTCCAGCGGGACTCGAACCCGCGACCGCGTGCGCAGAAAGTAGGGTCGCTAGTCGCTACCCACTGAGCCAAACGAGTCGTCAAATAACTAAATCAGTCGTTAAAGTATTTTTTTACATACCCTAGGCACGTTTCAACGGTATAGGTTTCACAGAAATGTGATAGTTATTTTAAGTATCCTATAAGTTGATTCTGATAACCAGCTATCATCATACGAAATTTCAACAAAATCTGTTCATTGGTTTAATCGTTATGCGATCACAAACAGACAGAGAGACAGACAGAAAAACAAAAAACCTAAAAAGTAGTGTATTTGTAAATATACTAAGAATTAATAATTATCCATTGATATACTAGGAAAAAAGGTGTAGATAAGTCATGCGCGCTCAAAAAGTGGCACACTAAAACTAGGCTATTGGCCTACCAACGCGTTGACGACGCACTGTCGAGAATTATATTTGTCTCTTTTTCACTGGCGATACTTGAATCATGCCATCCTATTTTGACGACTAATCGTAATGTAGTGTGTTATTGCAATATTTTTAGTTATTCTGTATTCATGTGTGCGTTAGTGTGCCGTTTTTGAAGATAGAATGTCGTTTAGGTAACGTATCTACACCTTTTTACTTATAATATCATTGATAATTATCACAATAACAGCCAATATACTAAAATAATAATTTTATCAGCTCTAAATATACTTACTCGTACTAAGTGTAAATATGTTTACAGTAGAAAATTCCAGCAATATTACGTTGAGATTAATAATATTGTATCACAGAATGCTGCGCATTTCGGGGAATTCCCGGCAATTCTATTTCATGCAGTTTATAGAGAGTTTCGTCATCTGTTATTAATTATTATCAACAATAACATTCCACCAAAGCTCAATACAATGAGACACATTTTGCACCGAAACAGATGTAAAAACAAAATAAAGTAAAATAAATATAATGACACGATTGTATCATTTCGTACTTGCTGTGCGGTCGCGGATTCGATTACTTTAGGAAGCATTAATTTGTGTGAAAAGCACGAATGTTTGTACTCCAGTCATGGATGTTTTATAATATGCATCTATTAAAGTTATACGTGTAGTGTATCAAGGCTCATAACTTCCCATGGAACTACATAGAGAGGTGTGATAATATCCCAACGTAATTTTTATTTATAAAAAAACAAAACGTTTCTACTCTAAATTTGTATACAATAAAAATACTTTTTGTTTGTGATTTCCCATTCATAAATGAATAAATAAGGGTATCAATTTACCTTAAATTTAATGTTGACATTCGTAAAAAACTTTTTATTCGTTGCCAAAAGAAAAAATAAATTATGCCTATATATATTTTATATTCGTCATTTCCATATATTCTTTAAGAATTTTCACCGACTATAGAATGCCATCTTGTCTAAGGCCCTTAAAGTTATATCTTACTATCGTGTTCCAAACTTTTTATCTATATTAGAAAATTCGAATGTCGGTCGTAACATGACTGAAGAAAACCTCTGCGTAATGAAATTTCTTTTATTCCTTCGAATTTTCCTTTTTCCGCCTATTGATTTATTATCGCGGTACAATGGTTTGATTTGTGAAAATTCCCACTATTTTGAATCTGAAAATTTGTTAGCGAATGTGAATTTATTAACTTTGCGAGTATAGCTGTAGGAGATAGACATTTGATGCTATAGCTTTTTCCGTAGGCTTTTTAAGACCTACAATTTTCTAGTAGGTACCTGGTATATTGTTTTGGGGTATCTTTTAAGTTTTAGTCACCGTTAGCTGAATAAAAACCTGTTATACCTAGTATTTTGATGGTTTTGTAAATAAAAACTCGAGTAAAAATTTATAACAACACAAACAAACGCACAAAAAATGTAATACCTTTCGTTTTGGTATTTAATTTTGATGTATTTTGCCAACTTTGCTTTAACACCTACAATAAAATATTAGCTATATACGGCTCGTTACGTAGCAGCGTGAAGAAATATTTAGTATTCTTATTAAAATAGCTTCGCATATTAAATAAAATATAAACATTTATTTACAAAGTACTCTTAATAACGTTAAAAAGAAGTGCGAAGTGAATACGTGCACAAGCGCATGTAGCCGCGTGTGAATTTATAAGTCAAGAAAAGTGGTGTGACGCATACTTTGACCTTGCGATCCTATCGTCACATCGTGTGCATGTTGCTTTCATAATGCTAATAAAATTAGTAACAGTCTCTTATGTTACTGCAGTTTTTATGCAATTGTTAAGTTAAAATATATCAAGCAGGTCTTTAAAAAAATTTGCAATAGCATAAACACTCATTACTGAAGTACGAACATTCGTGCTCATCACTCAAATAGATGTCCCCAGCGGAACTCAAACCCGCGACCACTGGCACCCCAAGTACACTACTATAATGTACCTACTATATAAGTACTTTAGCGAATAATTAAACATTTTAATCAAAACTATTTTTCGTTTTTTTTTTGTTTTTGGTTGTCGATAATTAAAATGGAGAATTCCGTAAATATGTTTAAATATAATTTCATTATAAACTAAATATGCGCTATTTCTCGATATTTACCAATTTCCTTATATGAACCAATAATGTAATGCTTCCTTATTAATATTATACACGCAAAAATTCTTAATTTTGCGTGTATGCACACACTTATGTATGTATTATTATAAAAAATAAAATTAATTACTTTGAAAGTGATATAGTCTATTTTTTATCCTCGAAAATCGATTGAATATTAAAAAAATTCTAGCTGTTTATTTCAAAAAGTTACTGAAAAAAGCGCACGCTTTGAAGCTGAGTGATGCAAGAACTTAAAGTGAATACCAATGACCTCTTCATATGTAAGACTAGAGGTAGGTATTTGACATATTCGTATGGAGCTTATGTCAAACTAGCTTTAGAGAGGAAAACTTTAGGTAAATAGGTCATTGAGAACATTAATTTTCCATGTAAGAAAATGTTTGCTGAATAAAAATATATAAAATTAACGCGTCGAATAAATAAGCTTAAGATGTCTGTTTGAAATTGAAATTATATACGGTACATTTATACGATAATTTTTTTATCTGTGTGATTGTTCCGGCTAATCTCCAAAACTGATTGTGAAGGGACTTTCATTGGCAGATAGATCTTATAAGGAGTAATTTACATTAATTTTAAAAGATCAATTGAGAGTTTCATGCAAGAAATTTAAAACCCATGAAATGAACACAAACAGTTACGTTTCTGTTAAGATTATAAGAGGTTTATACATTTTCTATTTTTTACATATGTTGTAAATTATAAAAAAAATAATTATAATAGCATTTTAAGGCTTGAAACTTTCCTTAGAAAGCTCTATGAGCTATATATGAGCTGAGCATATTTTTGGTTTGAGTAGGAGTTAACAAGTCATACAAAAACCATAAATAAACCCCTATAAAGTTATTTGAATCTTAACTTCCCTCAATTTTCCATCTGAATGAAGACTGTACAGTGTACAACTTGCAAATCATCGTTATTCGCAGTAATATGATGCACGCAATGGAACGGATAAACTTTTCCTCAATTAGTGCAATTTGCGTAACATTTTTTTTAAATAAATGAAATATTAGTTACAAGAATATTTTGCTGAATATTAGGAAGAAAAAATTTTAATAATTTTTAGGAACATTAGGTTTTAGTCTATATTTTCTTGCATTAAACTATTTCGTAAATAAAACGCTAACGACTCACCCTCGCTTCGCTTGCGTTCGTCCCAAGTGCATTTTCAAATACAAAAAATCTGTTCTGGATACCAGCTGTTTATTTTGTGTTTCCCTATTTTTTATACTTTATTCATTACTTTACTTACAACGGACTAATTTGGCGACACGTTTGGCTCAGTATGTAGTGAGTATAGACATTACTTGCTGTGCCAACAGTCGCGGGTTCAAGTCCCGCTGTTGTCACTCATTTGTGTCATGACCTTGAATGTTTATGATATGCATATATTTAAAAATAACATAATATGTGTAGTGTATCAACTATCTGGTATCCGTAACACAAGCCTCGTAGTTTACTTTGAAACTAGATAATGCTGTTTTTGTCGCAAACATATTTAAATATATTAATGAAATAAAAAAGTTTACATACGTATATTATTATAAAATGTATATTGCAGAGAAGCAATAAGACAATCTCCTTACCTTATACGGCTAATATCGTACGGCACAAGTGCACGTAGCATACGAGTGTACTCGCATAACGTCACAGCAAGTTACGAGCGGCGTGTGACTACACTTATTTACTTGGACTTCATATTCGAACTATATCTCTATACGCTTTTTTGCTTGTTTATAATTTTTATTTTGAATCACTTTCACAATCACAAATTTCTTTCTAATATACGTATGTAAATTATTATCAACTATAAAAATCGGGATTTTTAAGCACTCATGTTTCCAACATAGTAATATGTAATAAGCTTTAGAACGCTTTAACTTTTCTCTGTAAAAAGTTAGTCCGTATTTTATACATAAATTATATTTTTGAATAAAATACATATGAATAAATACTTATGCAATACATCTATCTATAACTTTGTAGACTTAAAGTTTTAACATAGTTTTGCCCTAAGCGGGAATCGAACACATACCTATAAGAGTGCAATATATGCACAAACCGTCACTCATTGCATAATGTAGAGTTATAAAAAAGACACGATAAAGCAAGTACGACGACAAAGAACACTCAAATCAAAACTAAATGCGCAAGCGGACGCTAGCACTTTACTGCCGGGCTATTACTACAAGTCTAGAATAGCGAAAATATAATTCGCTTTAGTTACCATTTAATTAAATTTGCTAAAATTTTAACTTTTATATTCTATATTTTTTAATTTTTTTAACATTCTAATTTTTTTAATCCAGCGGTGGGATGTCAAAAGCCTCCCTTCTATATGAAGGTGGTGGTAGTCACATGTTTTTTGAAAATTTGCTAATTTTTTTCAGACATGCAGGTTTCCTCACAAAGTTTTCCTTCACTGTAACACAAGTGGCATGTAAGAAATGATTCGCAAATATCACTAGTGCGAGCCGGGATCTGAACCCGCTTCACTTCCCCAAGCGCGTTACCGCTGCGATACTTATATATTTATTCTTGTAAGTAAAAACTTATGATCAGTACACTTAATGCAAGTAAACTTGATATTGTAGGTTTCGTATCAAAGGATAATTTAGGAGAAATCGCCGCGTTTCCTTACTTGGCTACCACTGTCTCATAAAGATACTACTACTACTAATACTATATACGATAGCTACATAATATAGTATTCAGGTAGGGTCAGAATCCAATCACTCATCGGTTAGGGACGTCCAATCAACTCCTTAACGCTATGTACGCTCAAATTGACTGCCGACAGCAATATCTTATGTTATTACATACATATATATGTTATTATTATATACATATACGCCACATAACCCAACATTGTTATACATATTGTAGTAGCATATTGGCAGCTTCGTCACATGTGAATAATTTCTTAGTCTAGAAAATGCTGGGTTTAAATTATATACTTATACTATGTTTTTAAAATAGTAAATAGACGAACAAACAACAACACTTTTGCATTTAGCTATAATATAGAGGTAGAGTAAAAATAGCTTGACATATTAAAAAATATATAAAAACATACCTAATTATAATATCTTCTTCATTATCATACAATACGATAGCATAATTTGTTATTATGAAGACAACTAATCCATTAATTAATCACTATCTCGACATTTAATTTTTAATGTGATTATATATCGAGTTTTCGATAAATGGTAGCGACTGTTTCAATGTCAATGTCGAGGCCACCGATGCAAACATCTGTTTAAACTCAGCAGGCGAATTATTCAGAGCTCCCTGTTCTCCGTGCACTGATTTTGTAGTAGTTCTATAGTTTTCGTTCGTGTAATATGGAACTATCTTGAATTATGACACGTTTAGCTCAGTTTGTAGTGTGCTTGGTCTGCCTGCGGTAGCGGGTTCGAGTCCCGCTGGGGGATTCATTTGTTGAACACGAATGTTTGTGGAATACAAATGTGACAAAGTCATTGGTGTTTATATTTATAATATGTCTGTATTTAAGGTTATATATGTAATGTATCAACTATCTGGTATCCGTAAAGCAAGCCTCCGTAGCTTACCACGGAACTAGATGGCGCTGCGTGTAATAATGTCCCAACATATTTATTTATTATTGTTAGCATATAGTTTCTACCAAACAGTAAAATGGTGGGTCGGTACCTAAAATTGTAACTTGCACCTACAAAGACACTTTGATTCGTATTCAAGCGAAGCCTGTACATAGCAGTGATATATTTTAAATAGAACTAATTTACTATTATTACATAATTATAAAACTTTGTGTATATGCTGTTTAGCGAAATTATTTTCAAGACAAAATAATTAGTCATGTTCTTAATATAAATCTATCAATTATGCGATCAACATGTACCTATATTTGAAACCCCAAAAAAATTCAAGGTGAAAAACAAAACTTGTTTAAATAAATACCTAATTATTTAATAAACACGAAAACAAGTAATAAAAATACCACTTTACTATGTTTTTAAGCCTCTTATCTCATATTGTTTTCAATGTCAATGCCGAGGCCACTATTAGACACATCTGTTCATACTAGCGACATTATGGCTGGGCTTATAATCCACTACTCGTGTTGGAACGTACGTTGCGATAAGTACTTTCCTCTCGTAATTGATCTAAAAAATTATACGTCTTTAATTATTGGTTTTGACTGACTTTTAAAAAAGAGATAATGTATAATATTTTTTTCATAATGAACAAAACATAAATTATTACATGTGCTCTTAACAGATACAAATTTCCTACAAATTGTCAAATCCTACAAATTTTCTATTCCTTATATCATCCACACTGCTTCTAAAATGTCAGTTTGTTTGACACTATTTACAGTAATTATGGAGCAATAGATGAAAATGAAATTCAGTAAGAACATAGTTTATATTATCTTGTATTGACACATCCGCTTTCAATATTTATATAACTGTGAACTAATACGAAATATATTTTCGAATAAATCGCAGGTCCAAGAAGTTAATTTTTTTTATTAATATTATACACACATTCGGGCATCTTTGAAAGAACCTAGCAAGTTTTCCAAACTTGTGAAATCGGCCAACCCGTACTTGACCAGCGTAGTGGACTATGGTCTGATGATGAGGGGGGTCATATTGAAGAGATGCCCGTGCCCAGCAGTGGGACGTTGAAAAGGGCTCAATACAAACAAAAAAAACATATTATGCATACATGAATTCACTTTAAAGAAAGTTTGAAAACGAAGAAGACCATCACCCACCATGCCTTCATTTTTAACAGTCAAATTCTTTCGTAATATTATATTACCCTACATTACCACATTACGTGTTAAATATTTCGTGGCTGAACTTTCATACTAAACACAAAACTGTATTAAGCAAACACTGAAAATGCCGAACATTTTTTATAAACTCGTTTGCTTTGAGCTCACTGGGAAAAGTCACAACGGGGGAAAAAATAAAAATCTAAAGCATTTTTAACTTTTTCTATCCGAGGACGCAAGTACACTTTGTTTTCTTTAATATTTTCCACATGTTAGGATTATGTCAAAAGAGACTGTATCTTTTTAATATATGGCGTACGCTGTAGCTCACAGTAAATTGTTACTAACTAAAACTACGTATATATAAAATACAATGAGTTTGTTCGTTTGTTTTTCTATCAATAATTTGTATAAGGAACGTTTGAAGAATTGAATTGTTATTACATAAGTTTTCTAAGCATGTAACCAAATCTTATCCATTCAGTACACAGAAGGTCATGCGGTTAGTAATATCTGTATTTATGGTAATATAAATAAAATAATCAACAAGAATAGGGACTAAAAAGCCAATGAAGCTCTTATAATTTTTAAGTCATCCTGTAAAAAAATGGTTCCATAAATCAAATTTCACACTTTGCAAAGAAAGTTTTGATTAAAAAACCAACTTCAATTGTTTGTAGCGGTCCTATGAGTACGAACGAGGGGTCATTATTGTTTAGATACTGTGAATATAACGTTGAAAGAATGCTGAAGAAGATAATATATTATGGAATAGTGAACTTTCATAAGAATTTTGAGGAACTTTTGTAGATTAAGTGTTAAAATTTAAAGAAGGTCAACCCCCTGATGAACCCCTTGATGTAAAAATCGAGCCCTCTGATATCTCTGCCTATCCCGTAAGGGATATACTCGTAACGTGAAGTTTTGCGTGAAATATAACCAGAAGCTATAAGATACAAGCACATCCATCACTTGTGATTGCGCAAACATTTGAATGTATATATGTATTACATATCGCGATCGAGGAAAGGAAATATCTCATGAGATATGACACAATATAAATGATAAAATCGTGTAAACAATATATTTTGTATACGACGTTACCTCATAATTTACAGTCTGGCTGAAGATATCTAGGAGCTATACTCGTATACGTTTATGTACTGTAAATCTAATACATAAAAATCTCGTGTCACAGTGTTTGTTATCGAACTCCTCCGAAACGGCTTGACCGATTTTTAAGATTTTTTTTTGTGTATATTTGGTAGGTCTGTGAATAGGTCGTAGGCTATTTTTTATTCCCCTAGGTGATAAGGGTGGCCCTCTCCAGATATTTTATTTCATGTTTAGACCAAATTTTTAATTTTCACTCTTTTAAGATTTGGCATCAGAAAATTCTTATAACCCTAAATTTCCATTCCTCGGGCGCGGACGAAGCCGCGGGAATTACTAGTAATATTACATACTAAAAACGCAGTAAAACTAAGAATTGCCTTTTTAACTTTCGCTTATACTCGTAAGAGACAGTGTATAGAACCGGTCAAAATTAATTATTGTTAAACTTATTTACATGCACTATTTTTTACTAAACAATAAAAAATAACCGAAATCATTTTAATTAGATAAAATGTATAAAAATAATTATAAGTCTTGAAATTCATTTAGAAGGACTTTTAGATATAAAAAATGGAGTAAAGAATGGAAGTAGCTATGCAAAGATGAATCATTCTAGAATCGACACGAGTCAAGGTTATGACGTCACGATGCAGTCGCATAGCAACTGCAATGTGATAAAGAGATAGAGCGATTATGGAGGTGCTACATTATACAACGACTTATTTCATGTCGTTGTTTTCCATAAAATATAGAAGTGATGGTTTTATAATATTCAGTACATAATATAAATAAAAATGAAATTAAAAATTTTGTCTGTGTCTGTTTGTTCCGGCTAATCTCTGAAACGGCTGGATTTTGATGGGAATTTCACTCGCAGATAGCTAATGTTATAAGGTAACTTAAGCTGCTTTTATTTAATTATAATAACTGTTTAATTTAATTTAACTTTCGACCAACGAAGCGGGCTGGGTTGCAAGTAGCTCTCTATGGGGGCGCCCTCATATCGAAGCATATAGTGAGTTTATTTTAAAGTAACCACTCACTCTCTTTCCGCTCATTAGTATAGATTTGACAGTAATGAGATATTCATCAAAATCTATCCAGTGGTTTCTCGTGATATGTTCCCAAAAAGACAGACAGACAGCTGATATATAGACCGAAAATACTAAAAAATATAAATTTAGTATGTCTCGACAATATTACTACTGTAAGATTTTCAAAAAATATTGTACAGATTCGACTAATTTTTCTAGTTTTTATTAAATTCGAAATAGTATTAAATCGAATAGTATTAAATTCGAAAGTAATTTTATCTATTATAAAATTCTAAAAAAATGTGTTTTTGTCTGTACGTGTCAAAAATATGATTGGAGCAGCAAGTAAAAAAATTGTTGTTAGTTTAAGGTATAACAAAACTGTTGTGAGCAATAGAAATTCCAATTATAACAAAACGATATACTATTTTACTTACACAAATTGTATACAAAATGTACCTACTGGTATAAAATTTGCACTATCATTTTTATGTAAAAATCTTTTCATCTAGTCCTAATTAGTTTTACCGATGGAAACTTCCACAAACACGAACAGAGAAAAACTTGTAAATCATTTCTGTCATTTTAATTAAGAAGTTATGTTGTTGTAAAGTGTTATCAAAATCTATATCTTCAGCCCTTTTTAAGGTCCCACTGCTGCCACGGGCTCAGTACGAGGGGGATCAGGCCATAGTCCACCGCGCTGGCCTAGGTTAGCTAGCTATTTGGGGGACTTCACATGTCTTTCGAAAACTTCCTAGGTTTTACTCAGACATGCAGGTTTCCTCACGGTGTTTTATGTGGTAATCATGATGGAAAATAATTCGCACAAGAAAATATCAGAGGTGCGAGACCCGCATCACTCGGTTAACAAGTGAGCGCGTTATCGCAGGGCTACCACTGCCTTTAAAAATATATATATTCAACCTAAAATTCGCATGTGAATTTGTAGGATTTTATTAAATCTATACGTATGATAAAGATAACTGAGTCAAAGTATATCAAATTTTTTAGAAAATCTTATTCATCTCTCATTTCAGTCAATATTCACGATAAAGAGGATGAATCCATGCTTTAGAATTGGTACCTGTCCGTCTAGAAATGCATCACGCGAACAACATTTAAAAGTATACCATAAACTTATAGAAAACTAATTACAAAATCATTGCTACCAAGATCCAAAATCTTTGAGTGAAAGAAAGTAACAATGCTATAAACGACTGAAACATATTCTGCATTCTCGTTTTGATTGCAGTCATGCGGCATGCAACGATCACGTCACTCGGCCTTGGAAGCGACCGGCTGTAAGACACTGGGTTGTTATGCGAAATGTTGTTTAACAATTTGGAATAGGAGTCGAGATGATGTGTTTTTTAGATAAAATCAGGTATTTTCAATGAGCGCTATAACAATCACATTTTCTGCCTCTACTATGGTTAATTTTTTTTATGTTGAATCACACGGCACCGTCTAGTTCCATAGTAAGCTACGAGGCTTGTGTCATTGACACCAGATAGTTGATACACTACCCATATAATATAACTTTAAATAAATTTAAACACCCATGAATGCAGTACAAGCATTCGTGCTCATCACATAAATGAATACCAGCGGGACTCAAGCCCACGACCGCTGGCGTATTTTGGGTCACTAAACACTGAGACAAACGTGTCGTAGAATATCATAAAACTTACTAGGTGAGACAGTTGGGACGTTGGCCACAAAGATTAGGTTTCCATGAAAAATTCATGAAGACGAAGCATTGACATTATAATAAATTACCCTAACATTAGAATGTTGCAATGTTGCTAACGCGCATAATATTACATTAAGATACAAGAGATCGAAATTCTCAGAGGTGTTTTAAGTAAGTTTTTTGTAACAGTCGGTCGTATCTCATGGGAATAGTTTGATATGAAGTAGTATATCATTTTACGGCCCATATAGTAACAAGTACGCCAATGCAAAAAAATTATGTCAATAATTGACAGAAAAAACAGTAATTGGCCTGAAGTTACGCGAAAATGGTTATAGCAAATTTCTTTTGTATTTATAAAGTAAAAATAATACATACACATAATAGAATACTGACAAAGCGAAATCCGTAGGCACATAAAAAAAATAATAATAATACACTTTATTGTACACCAAAGAAATGAATACAAACACATACAATAACTACTTAAAACTAAACAAAGATGCACAGGCGGCCTTATCGCTTAAAGCGATCTCTTCCAGGCAACCATACTTCATTTTAAGTTATTAAAAATAATTATTCTTTGTTTTATTAGATTTTTTTTTTATATTAATTATTTTTTTATAATAATTTATTTTATTATGAAAAATATAATTTTAATTTTGGAATGAGAAATTATTTCTTTTAATTCAACCAGCCAGAGGAAAGTGTTAGAAAAACGGTAGGCGGTAGGTAAAATACTTCTTTAAAAACAATGACTGTTATGTATTGTAAGGAAGCTTATGTTTATCTCCCAAGATACATTAAGAAACCTATACAAAAGCACCTAGGGACATCCGAGCGAAGCAATGGTAATTTGCTAGTTATATGTAATTCAATTAGGATAATGGCAGTGGTAGTCCACCCGTAGCACATTTGTTTGAATAATAAAGTCAAGCGGGTTAAATCTAGTCTTAAAGAACTTCATTTGCAACTTTCAATCGTAACGTATTTACTATTCGTTTAAGCAGTGAACGGAAACTTTATGAGGAAACCTTCAAACATGTAGGTTTGTTCTAAAGGGTTCATTAAAATAGTTCGCAAAAGACGTGCGAAATTAGCCAATGCATTTGGCCTCCTTAGAGCGGTAGTACTATGCCTTACTCCAAAGAATAACCAATCACTAAGCGCCGCACTCAGAGTCACTTAATGAACCATTAAGTCGAGAATTTCCTTAATAAAGACCGACCTAATGGTCCATTAAATGACCGGCGGCGGTAAGCTGTGGAACTTTAAAAAGACCCCACAAATTTCGCTTTGAAAATAATAATATGATTAAAAAGTTAAATAAATAAATGATTTTAATACAAAAATATTATTATTTGAGGTTACGTATTATTATCTTTTTCTATATAATATAGGGTCCTATTATCTTATCGAAAGATTTCGATATTCATTTACAGAGCTATCTTTTAACCTCCAATGACTTTCATCACTGATAATTTCACTTTTATTTTTACCAGTTGCTAACGATGACTGTTTTTGAGTGTTGAAAAATATTTTCCATATTTAATATTAAACTAGAGTCATTTTATTCGAACACTGTTAATTTAAGATACTATAATAATGTTAAAATGAACAAAAAAAATAGAATAAGATTTTTCTTTAGCAATATTGTTCCAAAGATTGTTCCAAATAATATTTTTAATAAAACTCTATTTAAAATCTATTTGGATCGTTATTTTTTTTATTTT
The DNA here is from genome assembly GCA_951802675.2 of Boloria euphrosyne. Classification (NCBI taxonomy): domain Eukaryota; kingdom Metazoa; phylum Arthropoda; class Insecta; order Lepidoptera; family Nymphalidae; genus Boloria; species Boloria euphrosyne. The sequence goes on along the minus strand of OX637879.1, from coordinate 1,836,373 downwards.
TGTAACAATTGCACGGCATTGTGGGTAGGTAGGTACTGTCTTATCTATGTTACTTCTTAAACTATTCTTTATATTACTTTAATTTAAAATATTAAATTGACAAGTATAAAACTGTTAAATTGTTACATCAAAATGTATATGAATCGACCACAAAACGAATAAACGGACAATCGCATTTAAATATAATAATATACATGTAGAATAGAATACTATCACTGAGTTGTCACTACAACCTTATGTAACGATATATTTGTAAATATTATTGACTCTTGTTTTTGATAAGGATTATCGATCGATTGGCTTATGAAATGCACTATTCGTGCAAACAACACAAGTCAGTCACGTGTTCCAGTGTCTTTATTATATAATGTTTATATAGTAATTATTGGTCAAAATATTGTTTTTCTATAAAATAAATATGTTGGGACATTATTACACACAGCGCCATCTAGTTCCGTGTTAGTTAGTTCCGTAAGCTACGAGGCTTGTGTAACACATATTATATAAATTTGAAATACATACATATTATAAATATAAACACCCATGATTGGTACAAATATTCATGCTCAACAAATGAATGGTTGCGGGTGCTTACTCGAACTCGCAACCGCTGGCGCAGAAAGTAGGGTCACTACCAACCGAGCCAAACGTGTCGTTGTTTCTATGTATGTATGTACTTAATGCTAAAAAAGCTAAATTGATTTGGATGCAATTTAGTAGATAGGATAGACAATGATTTAGTGTATTCAACGGTGTATTATAAGGAAATATAAGTTTACAAGGAGGCATAATAACCGGAAATTTTTGTATGCTCTCTTTACTAATATATCCAAACAAAAGCCGTACAAAACTCCTCCAACGAACGATAAATTATTGTAATCTATACAGTGGTATAAATTCAGCATCTTAGGCGCAGTGCAGACGTACGGGGAAGACCGCAATAAATTGGCCCGTTCGTAATTGGTAGGCGTGCCTCGGTCATTGTGTACTCTAACATTACCTCTGTGAAATAAAACTTTGGACAAGAGCGACTGGTGTAATGTACTTTATTTTTCACTAACGCTAACGTTAGTGATTCAGTATATCAAATGTTACTATTGTAGTTACGTTATTTATTTTGTTTTTCGTATCTAAGGAATTTTATATCTATAGCCAATCTATAGCTAAAAATCATTGATAAACTGGTTTTTATAATTTTATCAACTATTTAAAAATTTATGCTATTATTATTGGAAATCAGAACGAAAATGGACGGAAGGAAAGGTAATTGAAGGTTCCTTAAAATAAAATTAAATTGGCTGTTTGTAATGTCAAAATAAAAAAAAAAATTTTTCTTTTTGTCTCTCTGTTTATTCCGACTAATCTCTAAGCGATTGAACCGATTTCGATGACGTTTTCTCTGGCAGGTAGATCTTATATAGAGAAACTTAGGCTCCTTTTATTTCAGAAAAAGAATTAACATCCCGTAAAACTATTACATAGGTTAAGTAAACAAATCATATCTAAGGACTCGCCATAAGTAACTAGGACAAGTCGCTAGTTTAACAATAATTTTAATAATAATAATATTTAATAACTGTAAAAAATTTAGGATGTAACATCCATATATAATCTCGTTGTACACTCAAAGATCAAAATGGATTTTCATGTAACATCTCAGTCTCTATCCCATAGATAAATTGGCTCCAACGTAATTGGTAGGCGTGTACGGTCATTGTATACTCTCCACATGGCTCGATGAAATAAAAGCCAGTCAAGCGTGAGTCGTATAGTGCCCTCACTTAATTATTTTTTATATTGTTGACGGAAAAAGTTGAGGACATCATGTTATTTATTATTTACAAGTTTTCCTATTGAACTCTTATATTTTTTATATTAATCCTTACTAATATTATAAATGCGAAAGTAACTCTGTCAGTCTGTCTGTCGAGCTTTCACGCCAAAAATACTGAACCGATTTAAATGAAATTTGGAACACAGATAGTCTAGAGCCTGAGAAAGGACAAAGGCTACTTTTCAACACGAAAAAAGGGCTGTAAGGGGTTGAAATGGGGGATGAAAATTTGTATGGAAATTACGTCATTTATAAAGCTAGAAGCTTGAAACTTATTTTTTAGGCTTTTAATTAGATATAAATAAAAAAGACATTCAAAGTTTGTTAAAATTTTATCCTAAAGGGGGGTGCGAGGGTGAGTCGTTAGTTCTACATATTTCTTATAGTATATAGTATATTTTTTAATATAAATGATAATACTTAGTAGATTAAGCAAAGCCTATAAAACATATAGTCGACCAACGGACGTGACAGCCAGCCCAATCTGCCGTACACTCGCTCGGGACATTAGTGTATGGCAGCTTGGGCTGGCTGTCACGTACGTTGGCCGACTATATATTTCATAGGCTTTGGCTTAAGTATCAATATAAGTATCTACATATCAATACAAATTATAAACCTATTGTGGAAGATGAATAGGAAAGAGGATGTTAGAGTGGGGAGAAAACTATAAAAGTCGATGCATAACCGGCATCGGGGGGTAGTTGTGTCATGACACTTGTCGCGGTAGCATTTGTTAGGTCGTTACTCTGTTGGTTTATTTCTTTAAAATATCATTGTTGGTAAATGGTAGCTTAGTTGTCTTTTGGGTTAGTTTCATTGTGTTTTAGCGTTTTCAGATTCTTAAAATAAATTGAGGTCGATTTAGTAAGCTTCGTTTTTTTAAAAAGAAGCTCACTTCTGGTCTAAATTCACAAGACTATAATAAAATTTTCAAGTTGAATCTGTACATAAAATAGTTTTGGAAAATGCCATTGAAATAATGACTACATTATTTATAACTACACATTTCAATAAGATTTACGATAAATGCAGTGGAAGTATATATATATATATATATATATATATATATATATATATATATATATATATATATATGTGTGTGTGTGTGTGTGTGTGTGTGTGTGTGTATACATAAATAATAAATATAAGTTATTTGAACACAAGGTTTATGTAAAAATATTTCTCAAAGCGATAGAATATTTAAAATATACTGTTCACACTAAATTAAGGAACATACATAAATAATAAAATATAAAAAAATGAATGAAGCTTTTTATAACATCTAATAGATTGCGGTCTGATAATTTCTTAATAACAACGTCGCTTCAATACTCAATCACGAAATCAGGGAACAGAATTTAATTTACTGGAAGAAATACGACTAAATTACATGATTCAAAGATTTATATGAAAAACATACCTAATTTTATATATAAATTTGATATTGAATGTAATAACTGTACTTACTTATAATTTGATATTTCGATATCATTATTTAAACTTTATTAGAACAACCTTGTTTAAATAAAACTCACTTTTTATTAACCGACATCAAAAAAGGAGGAGGTTATATGTTCTACTGTATGTGTATGTTTTTTATGTATTTTCACCGATTCATTCAACCCGAGCAAAGCAAAGTTGAATAACTAGTAAATAATATGGATGGCATATTAAGATTTTAATACAATTTTTAAAATCGATAACAGAATATGCTGGGACATGTGGGGATATTTTTACAACAGCGCCATCTAGTTTCGTGGTAAGTTACGAGGCTTGTATTACGGATACCAGACAGTTGATATACTACACATATAATTTTTAAATACATACATATTATACATATAAACACCCATGACTGGAGTACAAACATTCGTGCTCAACAAATGAATGCCCCCAGCGAGACTCGAACCTGCGACCGCATAAAGTAAGGTCACTACCAACCAAACGTGTTGTCAACAGAAAGACTCACTTTATTTCACGCGTCACATCTGATTGACGATACCAATCTTCTGTAACAGTATTTTAATTACTACAATAAGAATTAAGATATATAACTTCCACTATTAAAAACAGTTAGTTAATTAGTTTGTTTGTGTTTCGCTAATCTCTTTAACTACTGACGTTACACAGGGATAGCGTAATTATCTCTAATTGAAAGTTACACTATCTCTGGGAAACATAAGCTATTTTCGGAGGCGAAAACTAGCGCGATAAATCTAATAATGTAGCGATTAGAAATATAAGTAGGTAAGTATGGTATTAATTGGCAATTAATTGTAATGTATACATTATAGGCAGCTCTCCCACCTACATCGTCCCCTGTACGCAATTATATCTGTCCGCTCGACTGAAATAATCCGATACATTCAATTTTTCTCGTTACGCTGATATAGTCTGTTAATTTTGATTCCGCTCGTGCGAGTTATTGAAAAAATTGTCGAAAACATTACGTGAGAGAACTCTACATACTAGTTTTGACCAGCGATTTCGCTTTTGTAGCTTTACAATTTAAGTCGAAAAGTGTTAGTAGTATAGAAAAAATCATAAAGTTTTTTTATGAAGATTTTATTTCTTTAAAAGGAGAATAAACGAAGAACGAGAAGAAAAGAGTCGAGAATCTCCATACTAAAGAACGACTTAATGGTTGTGCTTAGTGCGTAGTAATATATTCTAAAAAAAATGAATAATTTCTTTCTGACGCCACGTTTGGTTAAGTTTATAGTGATCCTACTGTGTCAGTGGTCGCGAGGGACATTCATTTGTGTTGTAGAAATGTTTGCACTCCAGTCCAGGTGTTTATAATTATAATATGTACATTACACTTATTATGTACTTAAAGTTAGATACATATGTATACAGTATAAACGATTTCTACAGTATCCCAACATAATTATTTATTTGATATTTACTTACAATATCCATATTTAGGAGAATAACCTTAAGTGTATCCAAACTTCAATCATATTAACGATTGAAAGCGGTGTAAGCATTTTCCTATCGCACTGAACGAAAGAACCCACTCAGGCGATCATAAAAAGGTTTTCTGCACACGTTTCAATTATTTAAATTTTATTTGCACGTCAAACCTATGGTTTCGTGCCAATTCGCAGAATTTGAATGTCATATCGGTGGATATTTAGCCATAAGATTTTTTTTGGCTAGAATAAGCGAAGTCCTATTTATACTTTCTTAGGTTTTATTTTGATTTTTAGTCCCCACAAATATCAAACTAAAAATCAAAATAAATTCGCGACAAAATCCAAAAAGGTAGTTCCATTTATAAAGACCTAATAATTATTGTCTTTTCTGATGAGGATAGGATAGCCCTAAAGGGTTAGCCCTTATCAATCCGACGTCAACAAGCAGAGGACTTTAAGACTCTTAGGTACTCACTATTGCTGTTGTAGTGGGGCGTAGTAGGATTGTTTGCACAATACACGCGCTCTTCGTATTTGCGGGACATATAAAACCCAAGAAGATCGATAAACCGATTTCGATAGGGTTTAGACGGAAACAATAATTATACTTTTATCGAAATTGGACCAACAATATAAAAAAGCTGTTTCTTCGACTATTATATTATCATTAGGCATTATATTAAAATGTATTTCAACCGATTTTCAGAAAGAAGGTAGCTAGCTACATAATTTGGTTATTTTCTCTATCTTTAAGCCAATATATTTTGGTATTTTTGTCGGACGTAGGAGTTGAGTTGAATTACTGTACATACTCGTATAGGTACATATATAACATGTATCATGTATCAACTATCTGGTATACGTATATTACATAGCTCAAGCTTGTGTTAATGTTCTTAAAATTCAACTCTACCGTCAACATTTTCACTTTGACCTGCAAAATGAATGACAGCAGCTATTTTCACAATAAAACTAGGGTGACACATCAGAATCGTAAAAAAGCAGTAACAGAGGAGGAAAACGCAATAATTATGTAAATTCATCAGACCTACCACTGTCTTTGTTCCATCAACTAGAACGCGCCAATTACGCACCCTTTAAATTTTACCTGTTATAGGTATAAATGTACTTATATATATTATAAAACAAAGACCTCCGCCGCGTCTGTCAGTCTGTTCGCGATTTTCATGCTGTTTTCAATGGATAGAGTAGTTCTCGAGGAAGGTTTTAGTATAAACTAGCGGAACTCGCAGCTTCGCTCGCGCTAAACTAAGCGCTGTACTTATAAATAAAATAGAAGTGTCTGTTCTGTTTCAGCAAATAATTAAATTAATAAATATGTTGGGACATTAATGTACGAGCCTTTTCTTATGGATACCAGATAGATGACACACTTCACGTTCCTATATTGCTTTAAATACATATCTGCAAGCATATACTAATATTCCGAGTCGAATATGTATATTATTGTTTTTAGAAAATATTACTGGAATAGTTATAATCAATGCAGAGGCCGAATCCATAGTTTTTAGAATTTTTGTCCGTCAGTCTGTCACAGACAAAACCACTGGACGGATTTTAATGTTTAGTATGATGATAGCTGGTTATCCGAGTCAACATATAGCATACTTTTTACTGCAAGAAAATATCTCACCTCTGAGAAATTCAAACGAACCTTAAAATGTAAGTAGAGACGAACTCAACTCGTGAATCGCTTGTTATACAATAATTGTTCACTAAAATAGTATATCGATTTCGAAATTATTAAACAAACACTTCAACCCTCAAGGGAGGAAGACTTAAAGAAAAATACCAAAACCATAGAAAATGGAAGACGTAAACTCTCTTAAAAAAGTGGCGCAAAGTAATTATTAGTTAACTTTTATACCTAAGGGTATAAAACAAAGGGTTCTTTCTATAAATAGCTTGAATAAATAAGACCGTTACCTTACACGTATTTGAACTATTAATATATAATTTAGCAGCCATTTGCAGTTCACGGAACGTACCTGAAACAAAAAATATATACATTTTATTTAACATAAAAAAACCAAAAATGTAAGCAGAAAACTTTTTAACCCTTTATAAGCATATCACGGAAAGAACTTTGGCATAGTTAAGTTGATAGGGACTTTAGAAGGCTAAAATTTATCGCCGTGCTTTTTCCGGCAGTTCCGGTCACATAGCTTATTGTTCACATTATATGTGTGGAATTAGATAATTTCGCCCATTTTATCGTAACATTTATGTAAAAATAAAGAAAATTTTTGTCTGCGCGTACTACTTTTTAGTACTACGAATACTATTAGGAGATCCTCTCGAATTGTTAGAGGCTCGTGCTCAACAGTGGGACGTTAAAGCGAACTAACACAATAACACACTATTTTACTTATATCGTTTATAGTAACCAAACGTTTATCGATGAATTTATAATGCTGCGTGCTATTTGAATCAACATTTACTTAATTACAGGGCACACCCCACGTTTGAAATGTAAATAAAATGGCCTACTATAAAGTTGACAGGCTTGTACTGTGATTAGGTAGATAATAAACACCGGAGTCGTTTGCATATTAAAACTGCATGTGATGCACGCTAGAAATTATAGTTAATTAGAGTTGCCAGGAAAATATTGTTGACTAAGTGCCTAGTATAAAATCAAATAGTTATACATATCTTGGGTAAAATCTAGTATGCATTAAGTAAATGCGTTTAATTTAGCTGAAGCGTATTTTCTGCGCTGTAAATAATTTAGATAGATTACTTTTAGATATATCTTTTATTTTTTATTAAAAACTTATAGCTTTTGTTTATTATTTTCATCTCTACAAATTTTGGTTCTCATAGAAATAATAATGTATGAATCTGTACAATAAAAAATTAGTAACATATGCATTTTCTTATAATAAAAATATCTTATCTTCTGCCTTTGAGTATTAAGAAAAAAAAGCTTAAACATACCCCGTTAACATAGAACTTGACTCGTACTTTGAGACTTCTCGCATACAATCAACATTTCGCAGTCGAATTACCGTAAGAATGATCACAATTAAGCCTTCATCACCGAACTAAAAGCAAAGAAGGGCCCTACAGTACTCCAATCGCTCTAAATTGTATTCACATTGAAAGGTGTGAGCGAACGCCATTATCCATTGAAACAATATTATGTCATTTTGAGTGAAAGAAAACGAACGTTTAGTTTTACTCGGGAGTAAAAGAGACAACATGTATTTGTCGGTACGGTTGTGTAATCGCAATTTTGCCACGTTTTTCAAGGTCAGCCCTTCTTGCTTTTAGTTCGGTGGTCTTCATACATCCTAAACCGCTCTCACCGCTAATAGGACAGTGCATTTACATTCCGGAAGCGACGAGAGCAAAATAAGCAGTGGTATAATTTTGACACCACCTCGCGTTCCTTAACCCGTCAATGGCGAACATATGAGACACAATAGATTTTCAATTGTTATAAATCTATATTGTCCCCGCGCCCGTTGATGGGTTAATAGCCAGGTTATTGAGAAAACCATTTATTTCCAACATACTTAAAGAACAGTAGAAGCTTTTTATCGTTCTTAATTGGGTGAGGGGTCTCTAATTCGATTCTCTTTCAGATCTTTAAATATAATTACTAGTGATAAGTGAAAAAGTTTTTTATTGGCGAAGGTTACATTTAGTTTTGCCAGTTTTGCAGCCACAATCTAGATCTAACTTCTATATCGAAAAAAATTATCAGTACAGATAAATAAAAAAATTGAAGGACTATTATATACAATATAAAATTATATACCGCACGTATTCTTATAAGTGTTGTATATAATTAAAAAAAATCTGTCGGTTTGTTTCGGCTAATCTCCCAAACGTCTGGACTGACTTTGGCCGGACTTTCACTGATAGATGTTATAAGGGATGCTCTGACTACTTTTTTGTTTCGGAAAAGAATTGGGAAGCTCAAGAAAATAAAACGCGCCTGAGCGAGTCGCTAGTATATAATAATATGGATATTTAATAATTTATTATTACTATAATTTAATTAATTATTTCTACTTTAATTATTAGTCTTTAAAGATAATACGAAACACTATAGCAATATCAGATAGAGCACCTATAATAACATTGTAATACGCCGTAATATGAAGATTAATTACGTCCTTAGCCTTTGAAAATGGATACTGCGAGATGCGGTTATAACATATGGCTACGTAGATTGGCAAGTTCTGCTGAGATTGAGAGAGGAACTGAGATTTATAACACATATTATTTAAAGCCAAACCGTTAATAATACACATTACTTACTTTTTCTAACGTCGCGTTGTAAAAAAATTAAATAAAGGTATTTTGCTGCCGTTTTGTATTTTTTTAATTCATCTTATAATGTTATGGGTAGATATAGTATGAATAGAAATTAGATAAAGAATATTTTCCATAGAGCCAAATGAAGGCTAGCCTTACATAATATGTAAATGTCGTCGTAAAATAGTAGCGTAATTTGCTCTTTTATTCTAGATTTTGCCAACAGAACATTTACTTTATTTAAAGAATTAAGTATGTTATATATGTTTTTGTTAAATTATTATGGAAATTTTAGGAATTGAATAATAAAATATGAGTAATAAAAACAATACAACAAACATTCTTTTGTAACTTTAAAGCAGTAGTTCTGTTTTACTTGGAAGCTACACATAGCAAAATATTAGCTTTTTTTGCATAATATTACAAACAATTACCGCTTTTACTTATTGACATTTATTTACTTATCACTTCAATTTGTATACTTTTTTCTTTTTTTTTTGGCTTCATGTTTAGTTGTAGATACTATCTAGGTATATAATTCTTTACTCATCATCATCATCTGCCCTTTTTAACGTCTCACTGCTGGGCACGGGCTCAGTACGAGGGGGATCAGGCCATAGTCCACCGCGCTGGCCCAGTGCGTGTTGGCGGACTTCACATGTCTTACGAAAACTTGCTAGGTTTTCTCAGACATGCAGGTTTCCTCACGATGTTTTCCTTCATCGTAAGACAAGTGGTAATCATGATAGAAATGATTCGCACATGAAATTATCAGAGGTGCGAGACCCGGATTTGAACCCGCATCACTCAGTTATACAAGCGACGCGTTACCGCTGGGCTACCACTACCTTAATTCTTTAGTACATGCAATATATTCTTAAAAACTTTCATTAGAACACATATATGATAAAGCCAAAGAATTACCGCAGAGCGTATTAAACGTGATAGATTTAGTCGTGCTATTTTAGTTTAGCTATTTCTGTTGGCCTTGACATTGGCGTTTCGCTCCGGTGAGCGACTCCCGCGCACCTCGCCCCATAGAATAAACACGGGTAGAGTGAGTTATAGCTTTATTAAGATACATATACTATTACTATGACAATTCATTATATCCTTATTAGATAGTGTTTTAATTGGTTTAAATTAAAACAAGATATTTAATCATCTCAATCATCATCACTATAAATGCGAAAGATTTGAATTTGAATTGAATTTGTATAACTCCTATATACACTGAAGCGTCTTAGCGGGACTTTAGATGAAATTCAGCGTACAAATAGATAATGACAGTTTTAACGTTGTAACTTGTATTAAATACAAGTTAGTATTACCTGCTAAAATAAAGCTGATTATGTGTGACTCACTACAACTAAAAGAAATCTTTCCCAAATATGCTATGAAACCTATATAAAATCACTTTTCGTTAAGAGAATATTAAATTAAAATAAAATTAACTAAACGTATGCTGTAATAGCAACAGTTTTCCAAGGTAACCTTGACATTGCGGACGTCACGCTTCAGTAACGACTCCCGCGCATCTCGCCGCGCCCGAGTACAGAGTAATGTACAAACACATTAATATAACGCAAGCTTGAAATTAATCTTGATGCAAAAATGTTCATATTGGATTATTTAAGAAGATGTAAAATACATTGAAATACAGATTTGTTCTAGCAGACTTACTTATATAATTGGGATCCGGTGTTTTTTTCGGTGCGGGGTAAATATCAGTTATACGGATGATTGAGAAATGAAATGATAAATTTGTAGTTAATGAAAAACGTATGTAGTAACATTGACCCACAGAATTCTATAATTACACATACATTATATTTATATTGTCTTTCTCATTACTAATAAACACAGTGGTAGCCAAGTGGCAAAGCAGTTGCTTGGGAAACGCTGATATGTTTGTGTGAATCATTTATAACAAATTCACTATTTGTCTTAAGTTGAAGGAAAACAAAGCGAGTAAACCTGAATATCCAAGAAAACCTAGCAAGTACTCGAAAAACATGTAAAGACCGCCAAGTGTATATTATTTTAGGCAGTGTTACATTGTTTTCAGTTTAATTTCGCCATTTTGTTCACCGTTCAAAAGATATTTCCATATATTGAAAATATGCAAAACAATAACGAAAAATACATAAATTTGAATAAAAATCATAAAACGCGTATATTAAGTATTTATGTAGGCCTCTGTTCCAATACACTCTGTATCGGTCCCGACAAGGCCGCGGGTCGACCCCACTGAGCCATGATGTGACCGGTATTGTACTTTTTGTAACATCGCCATTATATACGACGGTTACCTACCTACTGTTTTGTACCATCAATCGTTTCAAACGTTTATCAGTAGATTTTAAATAAATGTATTTTATATTTATTATTTACCAAACTAGCAACACTTTTTAACTATTTATTTGGTTTTCACTATTTCCTTTTGCTTTAACCACCCCTAAAACACCCCCAAAAAAAGGAATTATTAAAATCGGTTCAGCCGTTTGTGAGTTCTGGCGAGAGTAACGAACAGTAATTGATTTTTATATACATAATAATATTAACACGTATAACTATCACCAAAAGTTAAAATAAAAGAACTACGATCTTGAACTTATACAGTATCTTATACTCTGATGATAATTCTTGGTAAGCATTATTTCTGATCTCTATTTTATTCTACGGTTTAATAAAATTTAATATACATATATTTCAAGAACAGAAAGTTTCACATAAAATATAATTCATTCTCCTTTAACTGGAGTACACTGTGATTAATATTCATTGCGGATTTAAGGTCGTGTTAGATTTCCCAAAGGAGACCATCATGTATAGACTTCGAAGGTAATATACATATGTACTGTATAGGAATGTTAAATTTAATTGTATTTATTTAATCATCTCCTTCTCGTTCTTTTAGCGAAGGCAAAAATTGTTAATTTATTCCACTCTACGTTTTTTATTACTTAATATATTGTTAACATCAATTCAATGATTTGTACGAAGAGACATTGAACCTGCTACCTCGGTCTAGTAGTAAGTACCTGTATAATAATGATATATAAAAATAAAAGAGTATTAGTAATAGTTAACATAAGTTAAGATTTACGCATCGCAATAATATTTTATAATAGCATGAATATAACGAGTAAAGCTTAGTGTCAAAAACACAACTTAAAGTACATAATTTACAAGTTCCCTACATCTGTTGCTGACAAAGTAGTCCCTCGCAAACACGCTCCAGTCAAAATTCTAAACAATATAGGTACGAAGGGCTTCGTAAGCACTAGATCGAGTTGAAGTCATGTGTGGGGTCTGGGGGAGCGAACAGAAAATCGATTTAAATTTTCTACATTGTTAGTTGTTATTTTATTTAGCAACTAATAGTTAAAATATCAACGTATGGAAAATGACAATATACACTATAGGCTTTTTCATATTTTTCGAGGTTATAGACTGTATATTTCGACGACTTTATGTAATATAATGAGTTATTTGTTAATTAATTATTTAAATTAAAAAGCTCCAGTATAAAAATTAACACTTTAGCCTTTAAAAGCCTTAGAGCCGTTCCTGTTTCGATAAATAATCATTTTTTGATGTCGCTCAACACATCATGGACCCCATGGTCCATCAACAGGGGACTGAGAGACTCTTACTAAAACGATCGTGAAACCCTATCGTCGTTATAGTGGGAAGTTGCGTAACTTGCGCTGCATGAGAACATAAAAGCATACATGTTTATTAAACTTGATTCCATTACTTGTGTCCAGACGAAGAATAAAAAAATAGAGGGTAGTTATAAAATCGAGACCCCCGCTAACACATCGTAAATGCGGAGTCTCAAAATCCATCGTAAAACCGTACAACGAGACATTCAAGAAGTCGGTATCAGAGGTTATTCCATTTGATCGATATCTTCCGGAAAGAAAATTCTCGTAAAAGAAAATTGCATAACGTAATCATAATTCTGCCGAAACTCGAAACTATAGTTATTAAGACATATTTTTTGTTTATTGTCTATCACTATAGACGTATTTGGGTGGAAAGTTGAGTACTAAAATTTTATACCGCAAACTTTTACTTGTTTTTTGTTGGCAAAAAATATTGTGTCGTATTGATAGCTCGATATCGATAAAAACTTTCTTAAAATATAGGCTGTACGTTACAATACATATAATAATTGATTTAGATATGGGTGAATAACAGTTATACAGAGTTATATTAATATGCTTATCATTTAGCTTGCCTCGCTTCGCACAAGTAGTAGTATAGGTCCGTTCAAGTAGTAGTAAGTATTAGTATAGGTTCGTTCCGATCCGACATTTTCTACAATAATCATCATTTTTCAGTCAATTTATATCAATCTTTAATGAATTCCTTACTAAATCATCTAAACCTTTCTTATGAAACGCTCCGTCCATTGGTCCAAAACCTTATGAAAACCGGTTCGAAATGTATCGCGATTAGATAGACCAACCGACACGGTATGAATTTGTTTTACACGTATAGATAAATTCAAACACAGATAATCTACTGTATAATTTAAATGTTATATAGTAACGTTTAGAAAATTTTAAGTCATCAACTTAATACCCAAAATGTTTTTCTTTAAATTTTTCCTACTCAGATAATGCAGAGTGCATTTTTAAACGTATATATATACAATAGACATACAATAATTACATAAACCTTTAACGTATATAATAAAACATATTACATAATAACAAAAACAATTTCAAAGAACAAGAATCATTTAAATTTTAATTCAATCATACATTTAAGGAATATCCGAAGACAAATATTCAGTTTCATTACAGATAAGGACGCCGAGTGTTGTAAACGGGGGCGGTTTACGATCCACCTCTGTCATCACTTTGCGATACGCGATAACATCTTCTATTACCCTCTATTTCTCTTTCGTCTTAACGTTCACTTGCTCAAACTTGTTCTATACGTACAGTACACTGGGTACTGGTACGGTGTACCATGTCGTAAATTCATTTTTTATGATAGGCTTATATAGCTAGATTTAGTAACGCTTGTGGTACGAATATTAATATAACCATGTAGTTACTTCAATTAATTCACGCCACGTCTGTCTGTTTGTTCGCGATATACTCAAAAACTACTAAACGGATTTTCATGTAGTTTGCACCAATGGATGGAGTGATTCATGAGGAAAGTAGAGATATGTAATTCAGTTAGGTTTTAGTTAATTCATATAAATATGTAGATGACTGTTGAAAATATCGAAAAATCATGCCAACATGAAGCATGGAACAATGATTCCTCTTAAAAAGACCTTCATAAACTGTAGCAATTCTAAGTGCAAAGCGTGAACACCGTAATTTCTTTAATTTAAGTTGTGAATTTCATAATAACACAGTACAATATAATACGATGAATCTGTCAATCCAATGATACATACATTAGTATTCCTATTCAGAAAACATTACATGTACTGTACAACATACATAAAAAGTGTTTTGATTTCGTTTAAAAAACATATATTACAGTCACTCAAGAACAAACATTACTCAAATACCACTTGAGACTCGAGCATTTTCCTCGCTTACATCCCCACGTCAATAGTAATTCGTTTATTTCCAAATAAATATGGATACAAAAGAAATAACAAAACCCTTTAACGTGTCTATAGCTGACGTCTCGCAAAACGGCTCCTTCTACCTGAGACTTTATGATTACAATTTACTCTGACACGGTACTCACCTTTCAGCCGAGATTTTCTCGTTTCAAGATGCCAAAATTGACATTGGGCGTATCTAAAAAGATTTTTTTAACCACTTATTCTAACCTTTATGCTTGGATCAAAGGGAATTGATGTTAGTAAAACCGTTATGAAGGATATGTTTGGCATATATTAGTTTTGAACCATTGAAGGACATATGTTCAGGAAACTAAGTTTATATTTTAAGAAAAAATACGTCGAGTGTTACATATTTATTTGTATATAATGTTTGTGATTGATAAGCTCAGACGAAAACTTTGTCAATTTTCATGCGAAAAGCTTTCCTTGATCTTTAGTAATACTCAATATATAAATAAAAAAAACGCAGAATTTTTTTGTCTGCGTGTTTAACCTTAATTTTAGATGTATAAATTAACTATGACCTGAAATATAATACTCAAACATAAGTTAACCCACACATAGTCTCAAACAAATCGGCTGCCCAATTTCAAAACACAGTAACTAACATTTAAAATTTTTTTTCAATTTTTCTTATTAAAAAAAAGTTTGCCCGCCAAATTGATGAAAAATTTGATTTATGAATAGAAAATACTTGAATATAAATATTTCTAGCAAAAAATACTTAAAATTAAGGTCTTAAAGTTGTAAAAAATGCAGCAATACTAGAAAAAATCAGGTATAAAAATTTTGCAGTTACTGTGTTTTAAAATTGGGCAGCCGAAATATATTGAGTGAAAAAATAATTAGAAAAAAAAAACTACGTCAAATGACTTAAAAGTCAATCAAAGTTGCTTATCGAAGTCAGGATGAGTACACGGTATCTACAAGTGTACAAGTAAAATTTACTCGCGGTGTTACATCCGGGATGTAACTTAAATTAAGTTTTAACACTTAACACGATCTATTGATGTTATATCACACTTCCGTTATAAATGCGAAAAATACATGAGTGTGTGTTTGATACTCGTTAATGCTGAAACGGCTGAACGGATTTTAATAAAAATACAACACTAATAGACTAGGGGATATAACAAATTATTAAACAGGTCGAGCGAGAAATTAGAGTATCTCAAATCTCAATAGTACATATTTTAAAAGATGATTTAAAAGAGATTATACATATTTAAAAAAATATTCTTATATGTCATTTACAACCCAAGCACACAATCCCAAGCTGCTTTCCGAATCAGACTTGTATTCAACCCATTTGCTATATGTTTTTTCTTCAGTTAGCTACATACAAAACCGGTAAGTAGATAACCTAATTTCGAACCTATATCTAAATAGACTACAATATAATTGATACAGAAATCAAATTCAAATCAAATCTGTTCAGGGCTTAACCGATTGCAATGGGACTTACGTACACTGAAAGTAAGAGAAGTTAGGTTCACATAGTTTTTTACACTGGTTAAATTAGGTGTAACTGTGTTATTGCTTAATTATTTAAACTGAACGAGCAAAGCAAGGAAAAATCGCTAGTACAAAATAAACATAGAAGCAATTTTCGCATTGAACTATTACCGACGATTTAGCCTATTCAAATGCATCACTAGTAGCGTCCCTTTTAATATCAACTACGCATAATGAGAGTTTCATTGGGTCGTAAACATTTTATATCGGCTCGAATTGTTACGACAGCTTGATTTGTCATTTCGCGTGAACGGATATTGTGAGCGGTAAGGCGGTTAGAGCTCAGTAAAATTGAAATGACTATATATAAACTGTGCTTATATACAATTTGTTTATTATTTACACTACTACTTTCTATAGCGAAGGCAAATATCGTGAGGAAATCTAGCAAAGTTCAAAAAGACATGTGGACTCAGTCCCGTACTTGCCCGCCCCGCGTGGTGGACTATGGCGTAACGCCCCCAGATTTGATAACAAGACTAGCCTCTCAACTTCGATTCGCTCGGATTAGTCCAAAGGTACCTACGTTTTAATTGTTTAAGCGGACCCCTTATTAATTTTCTTAAATAAAAGTAACTTAACTTACTCCGCATAAGATAGTATTAACTATATGTCAGTGGAAGTACCGTCAAAACCTGTAACTGTAACCCAGACATTTCACATTCCGGGTTAAGTGGGAACAAACAGATTGAGAGAGGTACAAAAGTTTAAGAATTGTGTTTTTCTTAAAGGTTCCGTATAATTCCATATGCAATTAGTAGAAAGCTGTAACGTTGATGTCAATAAAATGCTTATTTGCAGTATAGATTATCGATATCCATTTATGTATGTATTTTAATGTTATTTTAGAATTAGATTTTTCTTTAATACATAGGAAAATTCTCAACTGTAAAGTACAACAAGTGTTGAACTACTATGACAATGATAAAACAAATAAGGCTATGTACGAAGTACTTAAGAAGCATGTAATGTTCTATGTACAACTCAAGACAAGTAATCGAGAATTAAATAAGGTAACACCCCGCAACCTAATCATAAATCCACGCTTCATAACATTTACGACTCGAAACTCATCTGCAAAGTTTGCAACACGCAATGTTATGCCATTTGCTACCAAGATATACTAAGTTTCGTGTGATACGTGGCCTAATTAGGCAGCTACATTGGTACACCCGTGTTTATCTTGCATTATAATATGTGCGTTTGTTTGTTTGTATGTAAGATGTAATAAATTTAATATTTTTTTCAAATAATTTAAAAAAATATATAGGGGACCTAAAGAGAAATTGCCTAAATTTGTGGTCAGTATATTTTGATGAACGTTCCTTTACTAAGGGAATCTGGTATAAAACTATCCAGCCTGAGCTTAGGGGTTCACTGTGGTTTGAATTAGGAAAAATGAGTAGACAAAGTGTAATCATCGCATTTCGTATTCGGTCTGGTCATTTCCCTTTAAATAGCTTTGGTTACATGATGGGCAAAGTAAGTTCTCCTAATTGTGCATTAAGCTTAGAAATAAGTGTAAGAAATGTTACTTGTAAACAATGATGAGGGTGACATATTCACTTTGTGAAAAAACCCTCTTTAAAAATAAAGAGAAAAAAAAAGAAATCATTATCGATATAGAGGGCGAATCTATAGTCCTAAGATTTTGTTTGTTTGTCTGTGACCGCATCACGACAAAACCACTGGACAGATTTTGATGAGATTTGGTATGATGATAGGTTATCCAATTCAAAATATAGGACGCTTTTAACTTCGGAAAATATCTCATCTCTTAGACATGTATGTACTAAGCCTTGCAGAGTGAGGGTGAATCGAAGTTAGTAATTAACTGCTCTAAAATAAATGTACACACTACTTGATTCAAGGGATTTTTCAATTGATGGCGTAAGTCGTATAGTATATCATAGAACCGTTCACTCTATTGTTAAAGATCGTCTAGACTCTAGACTCTATTATCTAGAGATAATAAGCGTTTGGCGATCCTTAAAGTTACGCGTTATTTACTAAACTAGTACATAGTTTAGTAATTACATTTGTTGATTATTTTCTACATCAAAAATTACTATATCTGGGATCGAACCTACGATTAGCCAAATGAACATAGCTAGAAGAGATATCCAATACTACCGGTTATTATCTGACCGAGGTTGAACTACACGAAGTGAGATGAGTTGTAAGTATCTAATTTGTGCGAATTTACGTGTTTCGGGTAAATTAGCCGATTGTATTCTCGGTCATTCACCCGGAGGTCAAATGAGTAATAATGCAAATCAGTTAGAATTTAATTACGTAACGTGAACTTATAAAACTGTATTACGTACGATGTTGGCCGATGTGTTATAATGTACAATGTACATTGTACGAGTATCATGTAACTATTGTTATTTTTTTTAATTGCTTATTATAATTTTGGTAAAACATAGTTTAAATATACAACAAACAAATAAAACTACGGTTCCTTTATATTTTAAACTAGCGACTCGCTTACGCTTCGCTCGGATTCGTCACTAGATTTAGCGCGAGCGAAACCGCGG
The DNA here is from genome assembly GCA_951802675.2 of Boloria euphrosyne. Taxonomy (NCBI): domain Eukaryota; kingdom Metazoa; phylum Arthropoda; class Insecta; order Lepidoptera; family Nymphalidae; genus Boloria; species Boloria euphrosyne. Next base: position 1,817,662 of record OX637879.1, on the reverse strand, counting down.
GCTCTGCTAGTTAAGATAAATGATTTTTCTAAAATAAATGTAGCCTAAGTTACGCCTTATAACATTAGCTATCTGCAAGTGAAAGTCAAAATCGGTCCAGCCGTTTCAGAGATTAGTCGGAACAAACAGACAGACAGACAGACAAAAATTAAAAAAATATTTTTGATTTAAGTACCGTATATACTTTCATATGCATTTAGTGAAGAGCTGTTAATTTGACATTAAAAGCAGACACTTCTATTTTTATGTATAGATGTAATTAACGTACATTAGGTACTGGCTAGTTCAATTTCTATGATGTTATCTGGATGTCGTGATTAAAGTTATTTTTATAGTTATTCCTATTCTTTATATTAAACCCTTTTTTATCTAAATAAAAAAGTTCCGTCTTCTTTGCTTGTCAATCAATAAAATTAAGATATCAATAAAATTGTATGGAAACAATTTGTTTTATATAATGATTATAGTTAAATGTGGCCACCGTGCGAACTGTAGTTATATGCGTATATCAATTAAAAACTTAGTAACAATTGAACAATGTGACAGTGATGTATGGAAGTGCTTTCTAAAACTTTGTAATCGTTTGATTCTTTTAATTAAATTACCAAGTTTTATTTAAAAAGTCATATTAAAGTCATCTTCTTTCATCCTCTCAAAGTTCTTTACTTAAAGGCTAGAATGTCTAGACTAAGATATTTATTATTGTTTTTGTTAATCTCGGTGAAATAAAAAAAATAACAAAAATTAGTAGGAGCATTCATTTTTTTTAAATTAACATAAAAGTTTCTCAAGCAAATACTACATAGTATGTTTTATGAGGTCTTTAAAAATGTATATAAAAACTCTTTTAAGCATTATTTGCTTTAGATTAAAGAATTATGATCGCGTTTAAACTTACGACTACAACAGTTACGGTTCTTAATAAGTGGCTTTGACTAATGGTAGTTTTTGACTTTAAGCATTATCTTTCCAAGAAGTAAAATAATATGTTCCAAGAATTCGTGTATGGGTCGTAAATATACATTTTAAAGCTTCAAGTTTAAAAATATCACTTAGAACTTAATATTGGTCAATCCAAAAAAATGCAGCATTAAGTATTTAATTAGACATTTATTTTTAATTAATCTACTTGGATTAAATAGTCGATTGGAACGGTCTCTACGTAGAGGTGTACAATGTACAGTGTTGCCAGTTTCATTTTTTTTGTGATTTGAATTAGAAATACGGTTGATTTGAACATGTGTGATGTAAGACAGCATTAATAAAAAAAAAAGAAATTATAAAGTTTGAAACCCGCTTATAAAATATTATCGGCCACCCTAAATCGACAGCAACGCTTCATCGCATACGACTATATGGCCTATAGTCTTCAACGGATTCTTTAATTGATCTTCAAAGAAGAATTTAAAAGTTGTAGTTACAATTGTGGCTTGATACGCAACATAACAATTTCATCTTGAGGTGTTGCAATAATAATATCTCATAAAAAAATTTATCATACAAAACAGATGGTTTAGATCAAATCAAATCATCTGTAATCTGTTGAAATAAAAAAGTCATAGGATTTATTACGAACTAACTTATTTTCTTAGTATTTATTATAAAAATAAGCTCGATTCACTTCTCAACATCCAGCAAATGATATTGTAGAATTTTTCAGAGTTAATCTTAAGTTTCAGTGCTCAGCTCTGAAATATTCGAGACAAATGTAAATTACACTGTAAGAAATCCCACTATTGACTCGAGAAAATACAAACATGTACAATTTAATAATCCTAAACGTGTTTTAATATATCTCTATTCCTTTTATAAAAAGAAATATTTCGACTCTCAACACAAGTTCACTTATAGAACTCAAACGTAAGCAATCGATAAAATATTTTCATCTCAAACCAAATAGGCAAAAAGGCTAGGTATCTGAGAGTTTTTATTGGAAAACGTGCCTATCTGGCCGTAAGCCATCCTTACTTTGTACACCGTTTTTGTTTGATTAAAAATAAACTCAATATTTTGTATTTTATTTAAATTGCAATAATCTCAAAGTACCTCAAGATATATTTAAAAATATGGGTAGTTTATTAAAAAATCTATTAGATATTACGCAAAATATTACCCATTATTTTATTGATTACTTACGACTCGCCCTCGCTTCGCTCGGGTTCGTCTAATATAATCTGGGGAGATTAGGCACGAGCGAAGCCGCGGGTTCCGCTAGTTATACATAGAAACCTTACTCTTGAATCATTTAATAAATTGAGAAAAACCGCATCAAAATCCGTTGCGTAGTTTTAAATATCCAAGCCCACATAGGGACAGACAGACAGCGGGAAGCAACTTTATTTTATACTATGTAGTGACTAGTAAAATACTCTTGGTTTGCTCGGATACGTCCCTATTTACAATCGTTTTTAATTGGCAAAAAAGTATTCATAAATGTTATTCTATAAAAAATAAGTCGTAATTTGCGTGCTGGAACACTAAAAATTTTCACAATAAAACAACCCTAGACTCCTCTATATTCTAGTGAAACTCACATTACAATCGTTTCAGCCGTTTCAAAGACACCCAGACAAACATAAAGACAGACGAACAAACATTTTAAAACTTCGGCCTCTCTGTATTACAAGATTTTTCAAGAAATTTTTAATTTACAGATTCAACTCTGAATTTTTATGAGATAAAATAACATGAATGTTACAGAATCAGTGTCAATGACCGCTCGATTCGGACGAAGGCGATTGATAAGCGAAATCGAGGCGTAATATGATTTATTATCGTAATATAATGATAACATGCATGCAAATGCATTATGTAACGTACCTAATGCACAGGTTTCAGTGTAACTGCAATTTTAATAGGTACATCTGGACATATAGATAAAATTGAAGTGTCTGTTTGTAATTTCAAATTAACAGCTTTTCACTAAACGCATAATATGAATGTACGAGTATATACGGTACTTATATCATTAAATCTATTTTTAAAATTTTTGTCTGTCTATTTGTTCTCGCACATCTCTGAAAATCCGAACACCCCCGTTTATAGACATTTGCACATATTAGAGATTTATTATATTTTTTACCTCAACCATCTCTGGCACACCCCAACAAAACTGTTAAAGAATTATTCAAATCGGTCTAGTCGTTTTTAAGTTTTAGCAAAACTAACAAACAGCAAAGGATTTTTATAATATACTAGCAATTTTCGCGGCTTCGCCCGTGCCCGTTGGGTGAGAATTTAGGGTTATAAGAATTTTTTTATGCAAAATCATAAAAAACTATAATATCTAGAGAGGGCAACCTTTATCTCCTAAGGGAATAAAATTAGCCTACCACCTATTCTCAGATATACCAAATATACAGAAAAAATATCATAAAAATCGGTCATACCGTTTCGGAGGAGTTCGATAACAAACACTGTGACACGAGATTTTTATATATTAGATATATTTGTTACAACAAAGACTTTTAAGATTATGTCATAAAAATATAATATATAATAGGGTTACTCAGAAAATGCCATTCTCATATTATTTTTTTTAATTTTCTCTAAGATTTATAACTGGGGACTGTCAACTTGTCTATTGGAGTATTTCCCATAACTGATGATAGAATCGATGACGTTCTGTAAATAGAAGTCAGATTTTGACGACAAAAACTTTAGTATCAGTTACTTTTGGGACATCAACATTTTCATCGTAGGTCATAATCCTAAAATATATTTTATGGAAATCGGTTCAGTGGTTTCGAAACGATAACAATTTTATATGTGGACCTGGTTAACCAATCTTATACTTTTCATCGAGCATTTGAAGTAATAAACGGGAGATAAATAAAGTAAATTTACACTGCAAAGTAATATTTCAGGTGTTTTCATTGAAAATTCATAATAATAAGATCCCAGCTCATTAACGGTCTGTCAGCTGGGCACTGACATTTCCTGAAAACAGGAGTGACGGAATATCTTACCTTAAAATATTAAAATCAGCAATTCTTGTATATTTATATATTTACTGTACATCGGCTCTAATGATACAATGATAAATACGATTTCAACTCGTTATTTTAAATATAACCATTTCCTCATGCTATTCTTTTGATCAACGAATTCTCTTGAACGAACAAATTACTTGCTACTTCACAAAATCAATAAACATATTTCAGTACAGTACTACAATATTATATTAAAATACACAAGCAAACCCGGAAAGAGCAGATTTTGATGAATAAATTCATAGACATTGCGAAGACGTTGAACACTAGCATACGAGATTGCCTTGCGAGATTAACATATTAAAATCTACATTATCAAATTACTCAGCCTCCTATCTTATCCTCAAAATATGTTTACAATAAACTAAGGGTACGATAAACTAGCCATATATCAACGGAATCGCTTTCCTAAATTATGAAAATGGCCCCGATGGTCTCAGGACGTTCATAAATCTTTTTTTAAGAAGTAACTTCTACTTGGCAGCGTTGAGAATTAACTGCTGGCTTCATTGTTAACGTGAAAAACATATGGATATATAACAGCATCCTAGAACTTATAAGTTTCATCTTAAATACAAGTGAAATTTTAAAAAGTACGGTTAACGACTAATATAGTACATTATATAATACTATGCGTGAATTTGTATATACATAATATATCGTACTTAAGATTGACAAGTATTTTTAAAGCTTAAGGATTCAATGGGATCTAAGTTTACTTACACATAAAACGAGAATATGATAGACATCAGTTTTTTGTAATACACAAGTATACATATAAAAAAGTCTGAGTCGAATCTGTATATATATATTAATTTTTGAAAAATCTTATTGAGATAGTCATTGTTATCGATATAGAGGCCAAATATATAGTTTTTTAGAATTGTCTGTCTGTCTGTCTGTGGCCGTACATGAAAACCACTGGTCAGACTCTGATGAAATTTGGTATGATGATAGCTCCGGACCAACATATAGGATACTTTTTACTGCTGGAATATATTTTGCCTTTGATAAATCTATCTTAACCATAGGTTGTGATATAAATTAAATAAATATCCCAACATTGCAAACAAAGAGGTCGAGGTAAGGCTTAATACCAATCATCATATTCTTTAAGCTTCGAGAACTTACCAAACCAACATTTTCGATACATTTGAGATTCAACATAAGCCCTTTGTATTGCAGACGCTGATAGCGCGATGCACTCACGGCCCCTTGTAAAAGCGTACCGGTGTACACTTAAATTGGTTTCGATAAAAAGATTATATTTTCTACACTCGTAAAAAATTCACAACAATTTTCAAAGACTTTCCACTCGACTGTATTAATTCTGATAAAAGGTTTGCATTTTTTGCTCTCCTCTAGAACTCAGTTTGTCTCAAGCAATTTCCTCTTTTTTATCGACTTCCTTAAAAGATAACGACAAAGTTTTAATTTTTTCATCAAAATGTTAGACCTTCGTGACGCAAGACTAATTGACCCTCTATTGGCATTGTCTCGGGTTCGATTCTGATTGAAGTACTGTGTAATTTAGATACTTGGTTTTGAGAAAAACAAAAATTTATGTAATATTAACTTAACGATTTTCCTTAAAGCGCACTTATGTTATTAATAAAACAGTGTTTGAGTGAAACTGTTCGTTAAACATGAGCTATTCAGATTTTCGTGAAATCCTCAATTAAGGTAACAGAGTTACCCCATTAATTAACAGCATCTTTTTACCAAAAAAAAGTATTTAAGTCTAAATAAATCAGTATATAAACTTAAATATACAAAAAGTAAAATAGTAAATCAATCAAGCCAACCTAATATTATAAAGTCGTAACCTTTCAAACTTTAACATTAATTATAATGCTTCTTCAGTAGTTGAAGACATTCAGAATTATTTATGGCGACCTTTGCCTGATTTTGCTTAAATATTCTTTTAACGGAAAAACGGTAGGGGCGAAGAGTTATTACTGTAATCTGTCATATATTTCTACGAAACGAAAATCAAGGGATAACTTAAAATTCTACATACTGTATTACGGTGGCGTAAAAATATTATCAACTAGCTAATGTTAAACATTAAACAGAGGTTTTTTGTGAGTTGTAGTGAAAATATTTCAATCTTTTAAAGTACCATAATGGATGAAGAAATTGTTTTCTAATAACTTTAATTCGTCTTTTCGGGTGTAAATATAAAATATTTGCCAAGATTTTGTATATATATATATTAGAAAGTAAATAATATAATAAATGTATATTATTTAGTATATATATTTATATTATAACATTTTGAGAGCGAACATTCATCTAATCTTGTATAATAATGGGTTTTCATTTTCATTTACCATTCATTACTAACTATTTTCTCGTCTCAATCGTATTTCAGATCTGAATGAGGGTTAATTTAGCGAATCTCTAGTAATAACGCCAATTACGACTCATTGTACACACTTAATGAGTCTTAGCTATTGAAATTGTTAAATTACACTGGTATTGCTATGTAATGAGACTAGAACGGAGATATTATACCTATGGTATAGCGACTCATAGAGCTATTTTTAGTCAAATTTGTTTCTTAAAGCAGCCCTGCGTTTCCAGGTTTCTAGGTTCTCTAGTCTACCTAGGTACTAAATTACATCTAAATCAGACCAGCCGTTTCACACGCTTTTACATAAATAGTAAAAAGTGTGTTATTTGTTTTTATTTCAAACGATGCTTCTCTACCTACTTGAAGTTAGCCGGAAACGACAGACAGACGAACAATAATTTATTACAACAAACTTTCATATGCATTCACTAAGAAGCAGTTATTTTAACATTTCTAACACTCTAATATAATTTATCTGAATAGATTTCAAATATTGACTTAAATCTAAAACAGCTTAGTATTTAATTATGCTAAAATTAGGATTTATCGCTTTAATAACACCTTTTTATATTAATATAAGATCAAAACATTTAAATCATTTGCTTTTAAAATGTGAAAGGATATTTCATTTAAAATATCCTAAGTCAATATTTAGGCGGATACTGTTTTAAGGCGATAGATTTTTATATTCTCAGTGAAAAATGAATGATAATTCATAATTATAATTTAATACGTAGTTTAGACTTTACCCACGGACTTGGAACATAATTAACATATAATAAAACCTGTCGATATTCATAAATTATTGCGGTCAACAACACGAATATCAAAATTAACAGTGTCTAGTAGCTGATGTACACCGCCTCTTGAAAATAAAAAAACACTTCTGATAAAATATTAAACGACACGTGTCATCAGTTTGTAGGGCACTGCCAGCGGTCGCGGGTTCGAGTCCCGCTAGGGGCATTCATTTGTGTGATGAGCACGATGATAGTCATGTGTGTTTACTGTTTATATTTATAATTTGCATGTATTTAAATTTTTATATGTGTAATGTATATAGTGTAACTACTATCTGGTATCACAACCCCTAGCATACAATGGAACTAGATGGTGCCGTGTATAATGTCCCAGCATATTTATTTATTTATTTATCATTTAAAATTTAAAACCTTAAAATTTTAATATCATTAAAATAAACATTATAATTAATAAACATTTCGTATTTACCTGCAATTTTTAAGATTGCAGTGTCATTTGATCAGAATCTTCCCGCTTTAATTTGCCTTTAAACAGCTTACCTACCTTAGAAATACCATAGTAAAATCAACTTTACTTAGAGAATATGATAAAAAGCATTGAAAGTTGTTACAACGATTCGTTCTCGCTTTGCTTCAAAACTGCTTTCCAAAATGAAAAAAAATTAAAATCTTTTTTTTTAAAAACACAGTGTGAACTTGCCGCATGAGGTCTAGTTAAAATACAAACAAAAGAACATACAAACATAAGCCTCTGCCTAGCTTTTTAATCTCATAGCCAGACTTCTATAGTATCTTGTAAACCATAGATTAGAGAGTAACAGTGTATAAATAATAGTAAAGTAGGGAGATATGTAATAACCTTGTCGGTTCACTAAAGCGATCAGTCAACGCGTCGCCGCAAATTGAATCGCGCTGTAATATTTAACGCGGTGCCTTCCCGAATCACTTTGCAAGGGAACGTGTTGCATAATATCGTGTAAAGTGAAATATGATTTTAGGTTTTCGTCTAAATACATTAAAATTAATATTATATGCATAATGAGATAAAATGATGGTCTTATCGAAGCCGATTGTAAATATTGTAAGCTACGGAAAATTCTTGAACGTCAAATACAATATTTTTCATCTAAAAAAAAAACATTTAAAAAGATCACATTAGTTTACCGAATCAGTAATCATTATTTTTACCCGACTCGGAACTCGAACTCATGTCAATTTAACAGTCAACTGCGATAACTAGAGTATAATATAGCAAAATCGTATATGAATTATCACTAAATCTATACATTCATATACAAAACTCGTCCCAACTATAGCAAATAAGGCGTGAAGGTTTACTTAGGCAATGTCGGTACGGAGCCGTTCTATCCACATGGCAAAGATAATAATTTCCCACCCTTTATACATTAAGCATATACCCGTTATATTTCTAACTTAAATATTAAGTTACACTTGTTTTAGCCTAATTGTATGCGATAACTGCTACTTTTAGTTAGGGCAGTATTCTTTTGAAAGTTAATGTGCGCTTTCTATTGACTTTTCCGTATGAATTCATTATATATTTAACGTACGAATGAAACGATAACTTTGAATTACATATAATATATATTAAATATATTGGGACATTATTACAACAGCGCCATCTAGCTCCGTGGTAAGCTACGTTACGTGCTTGTGTTACGGATACCAGATAGTTGATATACTACACATATAAATTTTAAATACATACATATTATAAATATTAACACCCATGACTGGAGTACCAACATTCGTGCTCAACAAATAAATGCCCCCAGCGGGACACGAACCCGCGACCGCTGGCGCAGAAAGTAGGGTCACTACCAACTGAGCCAAACGTGTCGTCAAATATGTAAATGGTAAATCAACTTTCCATAAAACTCTAACAATATTTTTTAAACGATTATTCAAAATTTCAAATTCAAAATTCTACTGATGTTATAAACACAAAAGATTGTGAGGATGAATGTTTGTTTCTCTTTCAGACAAAAACGACTCAACAAATTTTGGTGTAACTTTATAGCGAATGTACCTATATATGTAACCTATATATGAAGACAAATTCAAAGCTAATTTAAGTATAACAGAAAAATTTGTTGCATTTTAATTCCCTCATCCCTAGAGTAGGTTTGGCGGCGAGACATTAAAATATTGTTTCACTTTCACCAAAGTCATTTTCATTTGTTCACAAAATTTTCTTCTTCAATGGACCATTTAAGTTCGGTTAGTTGACTAAACTTCAAAGTGTTATTATCCCTTCGGTCGAGGGCTTTCCTAATGAGAGGGCACGCTGTCCCAAAATATTTTAATGTTGATTAACCTATCGACTGCGGCCTCCAAACTTGGTATACTGAACTTTAACGACCCTAGTTATTAATTTTGATTAATTTTTTGCTGTTATTAGTTATGTCATCACGCATGGGACAAAAAGCTTACAGCTCGTTGATGATGTCATGATTTTTGTGGAAAGTACGAAAGGGCTTGTATATTTATTTACACAATCGGTATACTAATGTAATTTTAGTTTATGAACTAGCGACGCACCCTCGTTTTGGCCGGATGCGTGCGCATCCGGCCAAAACGAGGTACAAATAATTCCATACAAATACAAAACGAGGTACAAATAATTCCGCCAATACGTTGTTACCATATTACTTTATCAAGCTCCTCACATTAAGCTCCCAGTTGGCATGATGTTTTAAAACCTCTTGTTCCATCATCAAATGTTTCAACCAATTTAAAAAAAACTAATAATTAATTAATTTCAACACTAAATCTTTCCTCATGAATTACACCGTCCATTGGTGGTGAAAACCGTACGAAAATCTACTTTTGACTTAATCGCGGTCAAACAGACAGACGCGGACTTTATTTTATAATGACTGTTTAAACTTAATTAATTAAAGCAAATTGTATTAAGAAAGTATTTTTAAACAAAATAACATAGTCCTATCGAGTTTTAATAACAAATTATAATAGCTATCTACCACGTACAATAAATAATATAAAAAATGTGTCCCCACTATGCAGTGGGTCGGACATATATAAAACATAATAAGTTTGATGAAAGCGCGGTATAACGCGAGTGAGTAATTGGCAAGCGCCTCGATATGACAGCAGCGGCGTTGACGGCGAATTGGTTGAGACAGGCTAAGTACGATAGAGGATGAAATGTAGTAAATATTTAATACACGTTTCGAGATTCGGATTTGTTCGAATGGAATTGTATTGACTTGTGAAGGTACTACGTAGAAAGCTCAGTGTTTATTTATCGAAATAAGCAATTTTTTAACTTAATAGTTTTTAATAAAGAATTATTGACTTTTAAATGACAATTCTATTGGAGTTAAATACACAATCTACTCTTACTTATGAGTTTACTTATATATGCCTTACATAAAACAACTAAAAATGGCTAAATATTATTTAAAGTAAAACAGAAAGTTACTGTATTAAGAGCCAGTCAAAACGTATCATCATATTATATTATTAGGCAGTTTAAAATGAGAATGAGAGAAATAAAAAGAGAGAGAACGAGAATATATACTAATATATATATATATATATATATATATATATATATATATATATATATATATATATATATATATATATATATATATATATATATATTATAACGATACTTTTACACCAACAAAGTAACTAGTACACTTATATTTATGATACAAAAATATTACTCGCAATAAAATAACATTTTCACAGAGCAATTCCTAAAACAAACTTTAATAAATTATGATTCCATTTATAACGTATAAACTGCTAGAATATTATGTGCCAGGAAACATCGCGTTAAAAGTTAATTACTCAGCTCCTTCCACAAAAATTGAAAATATATCTTCTTTCTAAAAACAACTGTCACGAGCTCAATCGGTCATTTTAGTCTTGATGCACCATGTCAGTATTTTATGCAGGGATTTTGTTAGTCTTTAATAACATAAGTTACTTTTGTCATTTTAATAATATACAATTACCGAATATATGATAATAATATATAATATATGCTCTACAGAGTGGTATCTGTATTTATTCTACTTTACAACAATCATGGTGATGATTATTGTAAAGCATTCGAAAAGTTGTCTAAATCTTCTTCTTTATCTAAAACTAGCAAGCCCGGCCCGAACTCTGAAAAGTCCGTCAAAATCAGTCCAGCCGTTTTAGAGATTTGCCGGAACAGACAAAAAATTTAAATTTTCTTTATTGATGTAAGTATCGTATATACTTTCATATATATTTAGTAAAAAGCTGTTAATTTGAAATAAAAACAGTCACTTCAATTTTAATTACATGTACTAATTTTAAATTCTCATAAATCCAGAAAAGTATTAAGTATATTTAAAATAATCACTTTAAGAAGATGTGTTAACAACGTTTTCGATGAAACGTAGGTTACGTGAAAATTAATCAATACCTTTCAACATACACAGTCACAGACCTTCCTTTAGAAAGTGGAAAAGTGACACAGCGCTTCATTCTCCAGCCATTTAATCCTTCAAGAAATCAGATATAAAGTAAATAACGCCCTTTACTTAACTCGTTCTTATAGATGAGGATGATTGAATGGGTGAAAAGATGTAAGCAGACGTTTAAGTGATATATAGGAGTGTCTCAAAAGTCAAATGTAAACAGTACAGGAACTTGGAATTTGAAACGATATTTGCGACATAATTCGGAATTTTAGAGTATTAATGTAATCGGGTATTCGAGTGCAATACATTATTTGCAGTCCATGTACTACGACAAGCGACTATTGCTTCATTAGGTACCTAGCAATAATCTATGATATACATCAGATTTAGTCAGTCTATTTACATACAAAAAATTATCAAAATCCATCCAGAAATCCGTCCAATTGATAAAGGTGTAATAAACAAACATATTCGCGCACTAATAATAACACTCTAATACTTAAGCGTTATATAAATACCTGTGCACATTTCAAAACCTATATCGTATCTATGAAACAGCGATAAGATGGGGTACACAATGCTATCATTCGGTACATATTTACTTTGCAATTGTACATCATGCTATTTACTCGGAGCGTTTACACAATCGTATTTCCAGTCACGTAAGCAAACAAACCCTAGACCTAGGCGGATGGACATCCTTGGGGATCAGGACTTTAAAATTGGTGGACTGTTTGTGTACACGAAATAACAAACTCGTGTTTGTGTGTAAATGCTAAACTATAATTTTATTTGTTGTTGTAAGATTTATTTCAATTTTCTTGATATTAGATATTCAATCACTAATATTAATAATTGCCTATATTACTATAATATTATATATCAGAACGGGTCAAACAATTTTGATTAAAATTTGTATTTAAATGAGGTTTTGCGTTTTAAAATTAACTATAGAGGTTGGTATAGGACACCAATCTTTTCCGTAAATTACGAGTTTAGTACAAAACGATGTCAAATGAAGCTCAGTCGCCCAGGTACTGTTAATACTTATTAATAAAATTAAAATTTAATTGTTCGCATACTAAAGTTTTTTGCCTTAAAATATCTTATTGTATATACTATATCTCATCAAGACAAATCGAAAGTAATAGTGTTTAAATGACTTACTTTATACATTAGATACAATTTTATGTATTATACTACATTATGATATATAATGTTAAAGTTATAACTTTACTTTATGCAGACTTTACACTTATAAGTTCTAAATAAAACCAAAGAACAAAAACAAGATATATTTTATTCTCGAAATTACAGCTAAAACCCATAACTAACGTATTCTCCACCAAAAGATAGCCTACATAACAATATTGTGACAAAATCACATATTATTATTATATAAGCGGTGGACGTGACGAAAATATTTAATATCTCATCTACCAAATTATGCTTTACTTAATAACCCTCATATATAGAGTTCGAAATTCGACTCATACAAAATACACCCCCGATGTTTGTTATACGAACAAACAAACCGTTATCGATATTCTGGCATTTAGAGTATATTAACTTTACCCATATATTAGGTTAATCGCACCGTTATTAAAAAGCTGAGCCGCTAGCGATTTAACTAACGATTACGGAACACTGTAATAAAATGACGTAGCATTGGGGTTTATGTGGAGACCGGATCTTAGATTAATTCGTTTTTAATTGAAATGGGTTTTATTTCCATTTTAAAGAATGAATTTTTATTTTTTATTTTTTTTGATACTATCATTGTGTAAGTATAGTGTAGTATAGTGTGTCAATATAGTGTAGACCTCAGTAAAATCAGCTTCAGCTTTCAATAACATTATATATTAACAAGAATAGGTTACAATTCCTCTATGAAACTCTTCTATTTTAAAAAATCTCTTATATATTATTATCTCTTCAACCACAGTCAACATCTACGTATCTCAATTCTCAACTCCTCGCAGATCAATCCCCCATCCTTTGTCCTGTCAATCTTTTTATATTCATTTGAATATTTTTTATTTTTATTACGATTTTCATAATTATGACTGCCAGAGTTACAAAATGGCCAGTTTAACAAATTAAAATAGAGAAACCTTAGTAATAGTAAATTAGTGATTTTTCAAAGTAGTTATTATTAAGGTCAGTCAATTTATAGCATATACCTATATTTTTTATATAAAGAAAACTAATATAGTAAAAATTAAGGTGGATATGTGTGTTCGTCACTAAAGATATAACTAATCAACGAATTTGAGTACAAGTTATTAAACACAAAGCTTTTATAAACGCATAAGTTTTAATATTATATGTATGTTCGTTTTAAATTAAATTGAGAAATAATCTATGAGCGATACCTTAGAAAGTATTTTCTATGAAATTTCTATTTAAGGAACGAGAGCTCGTAGAAGTTATAAAAATTAATCGCTCCTCGCAGCCGAGCTTTAAGCCGAAGGGGTAGTGGGCGTTATTGTGATAGAAGCATTCAATGTTCAATTCATAAGGATTCTATATTTTTATATTTTTAATACTATAAAGGTGCTCATACTAAGTCTTTTAATAACAAAATATAATAATGCAAAGCCCTATACTGAATTTGTGACTCAAAATTTAAATATCTAAAATCGTGCATTGCACAGTAAATTCGCAATTATATAAAATGCGTTTTTAAGTATACGTGTGTATACTAAGATATACTTAAAAAAAACTAAAAAGCAAAATTTTCGAAGTTTTCGAGACACCCAGGTATAAAGTTTAAATGATTATACTCTTTTTGGAAGCTTTAAGATATTTCAACACACTACCTATATATATATGCGTTTAATTTTATTTAGAAAACTAGGGACTCCCCCTCGCTCCGCACGTTTTTTACTTGATACGTTTTAGCACTTATAACAGATTTCTCAGATGTTATACTTTTGCAGTTAAAAGTATCTAATACGTTGACCGTAAAACCAGCTATTATCATACCAAAAATGATCAAAATCTGTTCATTAGTTTTGTCATGATGCGGACACAAACAGACAGACAACCAAAAATTTTAACTATACATTTTGCCTCTGTATCGATATGAATGACTATTTCAATAAGATTTCCTAAAAATCTGTACATGATTTTACTTAGAATTTTCTTATACAAATGATTTTTTATATGATCTTAAATCTTAATATGATTCTAACCACGGCACTCAGAGTCACTTAATGAACCATTAAGTCATTTTACCATAACCATAATTTTAGCATAGAGATTCTCGATTTAATGGTATATTAAGTAACTCTGAGTGCGGCGGTTAGAAAATCTTAATAAGTTTTGAAAATTAACAGAGAGTACTAGAGTGTATTCTTAATAAATAATTAACAAAATTATACATCAAATAAAAGGAGCCTAAGTATAAGAAACACAATCTATTTATTATTATCGTAATCTAACTCCGAGCTATTTTTCGAATTAATCACGACGCAGTTCGTTCCACACTTTGTTTGTTTTTCAAACGCCTTCCGGTTCGTATCATATTAAAATTTTGAATACCAAGAAGTACCACTTATTTACTGAATGGAACTTAAGTGATTTTTATTATGGCTTTTTTATCATCTCATGCTGCGATCGTGAAATTAAACTTTTAATCTTATAAATAAAGTTAATTGTAATACTGTTCTTAATTAAAATTTGGATTTGTTACTTTGTTTGTTACTGAATGAAGGCATTTTGACATAATTATACGAATTTGTTTGTAATTTAGACACTAAGCCTACTTTCAGGCACAATTTAATCACCTGAAAAAACAAGGATAAATTACTACTGTGCCAGTAGTCGCGGGTTCGAATCCCACTCGGGGCACCCATTTGTGTGATTGTGACACAAATGTATTTCGTTTACCGCCAAAACGTTTAATTTTAACCAATATGTGAAAATGTTGTTAGATGTTTATTAAAACTATTTTTTTCAAATTTTTAAAGCATATTTCTATTTATTTGGTAAAACAGTTACAAATTGGCTTTTTATTCCAGAGAGGGTTAAGGATACATTTGATTTTAAAACATCTGATATCTAAGAAAACACAATTCCCACGAGATAGCTGCCGGAACTGTCTATAAAATTTTCTTTACTCTACGGCAAGTATTATACAACTTCTATATATTTCATAACACATATTTAACATGATATCGTTACTTTCTTTTATATTTTATTTGAACCGTAGAAATAAAACATCGCTATCATTTCATCAAATCTTTCACCAAAAGTTTCATTACGTGTAAAGCTTATTTCGCTAATTAGGAGCTTTTTCGACAGATAGAAACGCTTTTTGTTATAATACACATAGTATATCAATAGCTATTTGGAAACCTTACCCTTTCAACTCAGCATGAAAAGATTGCACAAAGCTGGGAAAGTATTTCGTGATTCACCCTACGTGCCGCAGTGCTTACCTGAAACAAAGCGAAATATTTTATAAGTTACGTGAGGGACAGAACGACAGAAATGGCATGTGCTACGAACCGTACAAATAAGTAGGGCCTGTTCATGCTTAATATCACTCAAATATCCTTATGTGAGTTTCTTTTATAATTTTATCCTTATATATAAGATGTCACATTTCTTATGTACTGGTTCGGTATGAGGTCATAGAATAGCCTAACAGAGTTGAGATATTGTTATTGATTTATTTCCACAATATTTTTTTACCATAAACTCCTCTATCAGTCAACTTTATTGCCCTACAGAAATTCTTAGCAGCACAGACAAACATTATTACATTTTCAAATAGTTTTGTAGCATTTTTTCTCGCGTAATATGTAAATAGCAATAGCCTTAGTAAGGAAAGCTCATTGGATAACACACAATTTTGAAATTATAGATAAAAATTAATGAATTTTACTTTTACTAGCGTGAGTCACTCGCAAGTCTCGAAAAGCTTGTGTTTGTCTGTATGTATGTTTTAACGGTTAGACTTTTCAAAGATAAGTTATTTTTCCACAGTAAAATGTAAAATTTCATCGAAATCTATCCAGACGTTAAAAACTATAGAATCAGCTTCTGTATCGATAAAAACGACTATTTCTTTATAAATAATAAAAATTTAATGTTGAGATTTCAGCCTCAGATTTTATGTACATAGATTGTGATAATTTAAGGCCGAAAAGTAAACAAATACTAGTATTATTTCATTCTAAAATAACAAAAATCAGATACAAGTGTAAGAAATTGCGACATTTCTTTATTGTCAACTGATCTAAGGATCGGGGCGTACTGACGATTGATACAGGTCTTTCGAAATGGCGTCACGTGTGCTGGCTATGCTTACGAAATGGGATGTTGCTATTGACGTACGTGAATTCATATAAACAATTGTATTATTTTTTCTTATATAAAATATTAAAGTAAATTTTTTATATTCCAAATATTATACATATATCATAATTCGGTACAATATTATGCATCCTTAGATATTATTTTTTTTGAAATGAACGATTTCATTACTACGATTTAGCTTGGTACCCCGTGATATTCAGGACTATTGATGCAGTTTCATTGAAATTGTTTCAACCGTAGACAGATTGTAAACAAATTAAACATATTATTTAAAAATATACGAATATCTTTAAAAAAATCACATTTGTAATATTACTGTGGCCAGATTTAATTTTGCACAATAAACATATTTTAATTTTTTTTGTTTATAAGTAATTATTATAATTCTGAGGAACGTATCGTTAGTAAAATAATGACTTGTAATTTATTGCATTGCAGAGTAAGCTTAAAATTTATAGACTATTAGGTTGACAGAAGTGCGACATAATGTAATCACTTATATAGAATTACATATCACGCGTCTGCGCAGAAGTGCCCTAACCCTATAATTTAAAAAAAAACATACCTTCATCGTTTATAACAGCAGTTTTAAACTTGATCAAAAAATATATTAAATACACAAAACGCAAATAGTAATGATATTAAGACTATTTGTAAAATTAAAAAAAATCTTCATCATCGTCAATTATGTACTGAAAGAAAGGGTTTTTTTTTATTTAAACCATCTTATCAAAAACTAAGCACGCACCATAAGTGTTTCAGATTTTTTTTTTGGAAAACTATCAATTTCTGTTTAAATAAGTTAAATAAATTTAAGTAATTTCCATCAAACAAGAACATCGTAACGCAATCATAATATCTAGATGGTAGTAATTAAAACCACGTGTCGATTCACCGCTCGCGTGCTCCCGAATCGGGTCAATAATTGCCTCTGCACAGAACCGACTGATAAATACAGAAGTGCGATAGATGTATATTACGATAGATTATTATTAACGACTAAATCAATGCCATTTTTCTTAAAATTTTTGAAGTTTTTACGTTAAATAACTACATAATCAATTATAATTACAAACATAAAATCTAAGAACTGAAAACATCGAAGATTTAAAATAAAACCTAATTGGAAAAAACCATATTAAATTTCGAAAAAAGAACAAAGAAAAATTAATTTCGCAAAATTCTTCTGAGTTATATACCATTTCTGTTGATTATTCTAAGGTAACTTACATAAGCATTAAAACAAAGATTACGTAAACAGGGACATAGTAACGCAAATGGCGCCCAATGGCCGCTTAATATTTAATGTCAGTAGAGGGTTGTTTAAGAGTGCATTACGGAAAAAAACACTGCATGATTATAGCAGGTGTCCACTGGATTTTAAAAGCTATGGGAAGATAAAGTTGTGATTGAAATCAGATTAAACTTAACATCAAAAACAAGAGTTACTATATAATTAAATAATGAGGCTGTCAAAAAATGTAAATTAGAATATTTTCTACATAATATTAGATAGTTTATTATGTCTGTTCGCCCGATGGTCGATTACCGTTACCGAAATCATTTAAATCTGTTATTCAAAAATCTGCTTAATTTTTTTAATTAATTACACTCGCTCATGAATTACTCGTAAGTACTAAACAAAAATAATAGAAAAATATGTTGAGATACAGAAGAAATACATAAACCTCCATATCCATTTATATATAGATTGTTATATCTATAGATATATATACGTTAATGTAGATTTCTCAGAGATGAGTTATTTTACAGCAGAAAAATCAGCTACCATCATACGCCATTTCACAATCCGTGCTGTGGTTTTCTCGCGATGCGTTCCCAGAGAAACGTACAGACCGACAAAAAAATTTAAAATTAATAATGTTAACTATTTCAAGTTACAATTCAATTAGAATTTTATTCTACCAAGAAACGCAAGCATTCATACATACTCCTACGTAGTCATACTCCATTATTCCTAAGAAGCTGAGAAAATTTCTCCATTGCGAAGTAATGTATGGAATAACTGATGATAAATAATGAATATTTCCCTTAAATATGAAAAAACTAGTAATTTTGACTACTGTCAGATGCAAAATCGTGAACACGGAGCATATGTACAATTTGTGCTTGTCTAATTACACGTTGCTACTAACGATAAGGTTTTAGCACGCGAACGAATATAATGTTTGTATTGAAAAATTAAAAGTGCGATGTATATTGTAGGTTCTGAAACTACAATTTTCAATTACAGTTAATTGCTTTAACTTTAAACATTTGTCAAACAGAAAAACGCTTGGGTGCTCGATTAAAACGAATAAAATGTAATATTTACATAAAGAAATGCCATATATTCAACTACTAACTACTTTTTACACAAAAAGTATAACCGACTTCATATAATTAAATAACAAAACCTACCTAACCTACCATACCTAATCTTTGAGTAAAAATTTTTAGATTCCATTGCTGTATGTAAAACATCAATGATCAAAAATCAAAATATACGCGAAAAAATCTATATTTTTCATAACATTTAAATATCAACAAAATCACTATTATTATAACTGGAAAAAGTCTAGTACGTAACTAGTAAAACAATATTTTTACTTCGTGGCTGTGTTAATATATAGCGATATTCATTAAAGGGTTTAAGTTGAACCCTTTACGTTGTTTGATGGTAGCTTCAAGTAACTATCGTATAGGATGGAGAACTGAGGAGTGCTAGCGCGGGTGCGAATTGCAATACAAACACTGAAACTGTAGGGCGTACACTACACTGTAAAGACAAGGTCTATTAATTTTAACTGTTTTTACATTATTATTTCTTTAGACAACGTTTAGTCGCAAATTGATAATCACAAACCGTATTAAGTGATTTTGTCTAGTTATTTTTTAATTTTTCTATTTAGCATACGTAAAATAATTAAAGTACTTACGCCCGTACTCATAGTTACTTAATGAACCATTAATTCGTTCTATACTATGGAGTTTCTGAACTTAATGGTCCATTAAGCGACTATGAGTACAGGCGTAAGTAAACATGCAAGAATTGGGGGCAACGTCAGTATCAATACATAATATAATAAACTTCTAACTTAGTTGAATCTTACTTAGATTAAATATATTTTGGTAAATCTTTTTGAAATAATTATTATTATCGACACGGAGTCCAAATCTATAGTTTTTAGAATTTTTGTTTGTCTGTCTGTTTGTTGCAGCATCAGGAGAAAACGATTGGACAGATTTTGATAAAATTTGGTATGATGATAAGTGGCTATCCGGAAACATAGGAATTCTACTTGCTGACCTAAATACAGCGAGGGTGTGTCTCTAGTTTTCGAACGAAAATTTATTAAAACGCGTAAAAAAAATTAATTCAATCTAGCCAACCTGACAGATGTTGCCCTGTCAAAATATTACTTTTTTTTATATTAAACTTGGAAAAAACCAATTGAAAAGAAGACACGACACCTACAGTTTTCCCATTTTTTTAGATCATTTCCTAAAGCCCTGATTCAAGCTATTAGTTAAGAGTATTTAAAAAAATACAAATATCCGTAAAATCCGTTTTCAAATGATGCGCTTACCCAAGGGACAGAATTTCACATGGTATTCATTACATATCAATTTTTCCATATATGTATTTACATGTTGATAAAAATTTTTAAATGCAACCACTTACCATCAACTGTATGAAAGGGTCACTAATCTTTTTATAACTTCGCTTTCCACCTCGTAATCACGCCCTACGGTCAAATGGGATGACGCTTGTGCATCTCAGAAAAATAACAAGCTATAGCAGAGCTTTTATTTAAAAAAATGAAAGGTTTTAGAGAGTACTATTAAATAAATGATAAATGCAAGTTCTAGATGAAAAAAACACTTGCCAATACGAGATCTGTGCCTTTCGGTCAATTTAAGAACGTTTATGAGTTAGATAAGTCATGTCATAGCTTATCAGACCAGGATTTGTCGAATGCTTTTGACAAATGCAGCTCATTACCGCTAGTCGGGCCCTTTGCGGCGCAGGGCGCAGGGCGCCGATCGATAACAATCACGGCCCACTCTTTGTTCTCACACACCCTGTATTTACTTCCCGTTCACTTTGCTTTAAACTACTGTTTATCTCACTTCAGAAACCTACGGTACTATTGTCATGTACAAGTGAGGCAGTCGCTCCTGCAGGGATGTGTTCCTAGAAATGCTAAGAGATTTTTCTTTGTCAAAAATAAACTCAGTCCGTTTTACGTTAATTCCGCAGCTTTACCTCGATATTAATACTCTTAGTATCTTTTACGCTGTAAAAAGTAGCCAGAAAGTTTAAATGACTACAATCCTAATGAATTAACCTTCGTTTACTTGCAATATTATCCACTCTTTAAATCGTCCCTTTCGAAAGGACGCCCCTATTTATTTATTTTTTAAAATACTAGTTAATTAATCGCACTGACCAATTTTCACGTTTAACTCAAACCAAAGTTTACTTAGCATATATAATAACTAAAATGAATTTGCCTTTTACTAAATACCTAGTTATGAAAATTTACTTTAACTTTGAATCTCTATTCAAACAAGCTAATCGCTTAGTACAATTACTACGTTTTGTCTAACTAAACAGCACACGCAAACTCGAAGTCAAACAAAAGACACGTTCAAATTGGGACCGCAGCGTTGTATTTGTGAAATTAACGTCGGACATGACCTAGCTTTGTCGCATGGCATGCCCGTATATTTCACTGCTACTTTAGCAACCTAATATAGACTGCAATTATTATTATTTATCTTCATCAGGTTTCTGTCCTATAAGACGAAATATGTAGAGATAATTATCACTTCATTTTAACGTTTTAGTAACATTTTCCCTTTAAATACTGTAATTAATAAATAATAAATATGTTGGGACATTATTACAACAGCCCCATCTAGTTCCGCGGTAAGCTACGAAGCTTGTGTTACGGATACCACATAGTTGATATACTACACATATAAATTTTAAATACTAAATATTAACACCCATGACTGGAGTACAAACATTCGTGCTCAACAAATGAATGTCCCCAGCGAGACTCGAACCTGCGACCGCTGGCGCAGAATGTAGGGTCACTACCAACTGAGCCAAACGTGTCGTCAACGTAATTAGAGTGAATAAATTCAATGGAAGGTACTTCAAATTATTTTTATTGTTTATTGGCAACTTCGCTTCGATTTTAGAGTTCGTCCTAGTGAAAAACAAAAACGAATCTATCCATACTATAATCTTTTTCAATGTCAAAAATCCAGATCGGTTCAGCCATTTTGGCGTGATTGAGATCCAAACTTTCGCATTTATAATATTAATGGAAGTAAAAAATAATTTCTTTTCGTTTAGAAAAAGCTAGTTACAGTTGATTTTATAAAATATTAAATAGACTGTAACTACAATAGATATTTCGGTAAAAATGATATTTAAAAGTTGTAAAGAATCAGATACTGTTCGTTCTCTAATAAAACAACTTGTCTTAAAAAAACTAACTGATTGGTGTGAATCATTAAGTTTAAACACAGCATAAAAATAAAAGCTGGACTTAGAATGCTTAATAAAATAAATTTTAGAATACTTCATTAAGTTTTAGAAAGTTTAAAAAAGAAAGCGTACTTTAGTTACGCCCACTTCTGTTGTGTCTGACACAAATGTGTTAGTGAAGTTTTGCATTATATTGCATCCAATATACAAGAAAATTTCCTACAAAGAAAATATATATTAAAAAAAAATTACACGTAAGAAAATATGTGATATTCAAAACGCGAAATGACAAGGATTATTTATTTTTCACGCAAAACCTACCAAACGGATTTTGATAAAACTTCACAATTTTATAGGCTTATACATCATATGGTAATATATAAATTAAATATTATTAAACACTTGTTACCCGCAGGAAAATGCTAATACTTAATAACTAAAGGTAACTAATGCAATTGTACAAAAATACACACAAAAGAAAAACAAAGCAAGTTTACATGCAAATGTCTCTAACTAGCTATAAAAACTAAAAAGTTAGTTATAGAGAGCAGGAAAAAAAAATAAATTTTCTACAAAAAACACTCTATTTTCTTATATTTAGCATGAAACTTTAAGGTATCCCAGATAAGAGTCCATCGCGTCACGACAAGGGACCACTTTACTTCACGACGTCACATTACACCAAGGATGCAGATTGCGTTCACTAAAATAAAGTAAAAACTTGAGTTCTGTTGTTTACCCCATTAAGATAAAACGACCAAATATTTTTATTATTCAGTAAAAAGTTACGAACGTATATTTTTAAGTGATAAGATTTGTCAAATAACTTAAAATGAATTTAAAAAATACGCTTTTTAATAACACTAACCCATAGATTTAAACAACAAGAAACTCGAAGGCATTGTAACGTTTGAAGAGTACCATTATCCATTACATATTCGATGGTATGTTTTATTATTTTGGCATCAAGATTTAAGCTTGTGTTACGGATACCAGATAGTTTATATATTAGACATATGTCTAAAATGTATATATATACATTTTAAATACATACATTATATAAATATAGACACCCAGACTGAAGGACAAACATTCGTGCTCAACAAATGATTGCTCCAACGAGACTCAAACCCGCGACCGTTGGCGCAGAAAGTAGGGTCACTACCAACTGAGCCAAACGTGTTGTCAAATATAAAGTCGAAAGTACATAAATATAGCAACTACTAACACACAATGATAATAATATTATTACTATAAACTTGGTTAAGTGAAAATTGTAACTGACTGCTCTATGTGGCACTAAAATTTTAATGTACCTCTCATATCGGGTAATGAAGTTGGCTCTAAGTTGAAATAGCCTGTGACATTGTAATTTACAGCGATATATTAAAAACTTTATGTCTAAATAGTTGATCTTCTTTCTGAGTGTTTAAAATATTTTAAGTCACTCACCGCCGCACTCGTAGTCACTTAATGAACCATTAAGTCGAGAATCTCCATACTAAAAAACCACTTAAAGGTTCATTAAGTGACTATGAGTGCGGCGGTAAAAGTGTAATTAAAAGATTATAAAATGAAACGTGTATAGTTTTTGTACATCATACTATTTATCTGTAGTATAAAATATATATTAATATTATAAAGAGGAAGATTTGATTGTTTGTTTGTTTGCATTGAATAGGCTCCGAAACTACTAACCCGATTTGAAAAATTCTTTTGAAAAAACCCGATTTGAAAGCTACACTAACCCCAGGTGACATAGGCTATATTATATTTTCAAAAAAATTAGGGATCGTTACTAAGACTTCAATAATGTAACCCAAGGTGTACAAAATACATAAAATATTCTTTAAATCGCGCGTTGACTGTTCAGAACACATCATTATTTACAACTAGCAGAACCCGCGCTTCACTCGTGCTAAATCTAGGGACGAACCTGAGAGAGACGAGTGTAAGTCGCTAATCTTCTTCTTCCTGTCCTTATCCCACGCTATGTGGGGTCGGCACATGTCTTCCACTCTCCTCTGTCATTCCTTGACACTCTTATACTTTTACTGTTGTAATTGGTTTGGCAAGAAATTTTACAGCCGGCCGCCTGCCTGACGTTAACCCTTAGTGTAAGTCGCTAGTAAATAAATTTTGTTGAGAATCTATACTTAGTAATAAGGATACGATACCGAATGTTACCGATATATGATGTATCTATTAAAATAAAGAAATATCAAATTTAAAAGACCAAGACAATGGAACATATACCTTTTGACATGTTATAAGCTGCGTGCGTGAGATTAATTATGACAGAATATGCGTTCAGGCTTAATGCAAACAAACTCTTTTGTACGTTGAATATTAAAAAAATTGCTTTAAATTCTGCACAAGGAAGCCAGTGAATAAAGCTTGTACATATTTAAGTACTCTTATTTTTTTAATAAAGAATATTTTAGGGTTAATTTATGATCACTTGAATTTCCTGAGCTATTTATTTTTTCTCTTCAAAGTATAAGTGGAACTATTTAAAAAAATTTAAAACGCACACAAAAAACAACTTAGTAAATCTACCTGTTCTCAAGTAATGCGCTTACCAAAGAAAGACCTTTACAGCAATCATGCAAAGCATTCGACACATCGGGAACCAAAAATCTAAATAAACTGCTCAGACCAATAAAGATAGATTAGAAGAATAAAAATAGGATTATTAAAAAGCAAAAGTTTTAAAAGATAAAATTAAACAAAAAAGTTTACTTTTTCTCTAAAAGGCATGTTCCACGTCAAATACAAGATTAGAACACCATAGGATCTACGGTAATAGAATACAATTCAAATTATCCAAAGGTAATAAATGAAAATAGTAAGGTACATTCAGAATTCACACGACAATGTTGAAGCGATTCCATTTGGAGGCAAGTGGCGATAAGTTTATCGCACGAAATTAGGGAGCATTAAATTTTTAGTGCCAGCGATATCGCGCGAGCTGCACAATTAGTTGCGCCATACAATATTGTGAGCCAAACGGTCTATGGGATTTCGTTTAATCATATATAGTGTTTATAGAAAGCTGTGCTTACAGTACGACAAATATATTTCATCACTTAACTTTGAGCAGTCGTTAAACTTTAATGAAGCTATACAGATTGACGTATAATTACCGCCGCACTCAGAGTCACTTAATGAATCATTAAGTCGTTCTTTAGTATGGAGATTCTCGACTTAATGGTTCATTAAGTGATTCTGAGTGCAGCGGCTACCAAGCTTTCGATATTTCGGTTGCGAACGATTATTTATTATATCTGGCTCAATTTATTGTGACCACGAGTTGTACCAGCCGTCGCGGGTTTGAGTCCCGCTGAGGGCACATATTTTAGTAGTCCAGACTTGGGTGTTTATATTTATAGCATGCATGTATGCATATTGTATATAATATTAATATGTGTTGCGTACATAATATCTGGTATCCATAATATAACTCGTATCTTACCATGGAACTAGGTAGTGCTGTGTGTTAATATCCCCAACATATTCATTATTTATTAATTATCATGGGAATATACATTCCGTAAACTAATATGTACAAAAAATAACTAAAACGTAAATTTCCTTACATGTATAGAAAAGCCTTTAGAATCGAAGCCATACTCGTTAGTTATCGACAGTCAATATCGCTAATAAAAAACTAAAAATGATATGAGAATACTTTCTGAACACGTGGCGCTCCGATAAGTTATTTGATGCATTTTCTATTTTCCATTAGAGACTACAGAGTATCAGCTGGTTTATCGCTAATGATGTATCAGGTCAATGGCCTTTTAATCAACATAAGTATGTCTGTTGGTACATCTATCCACTCTTTTTTTTAACTGTCTCGTTGGTGTAGTGGTTAACAAGTACGGTCACGCATCGAGAGGTCCCGGGTTCGAGTCCCGGGTCGGACCAAGTTTAGTTATTGAGTCTTGTTGTTTAGTGGGCCTCAGTAACAGCCCGGAGTTAGGAAGTTGGCGGTGTGTCACCCCCGTGCCTCGGAGAGCACGTAAAGCCGTCGTCCTGCACCTTAAATCTCACTGGTCGTGCCGAGTATTCATCCCACCGGAGTAAGAGAGTGATAGGAATAGAGAGTGCATTTGTGTCTGCGCGTTCACTTGTGCACTATATCTCCTGCGCAGTTGGCTTGCCTCATTGAGAACGGCCGCCATAGCCGAGAGTCGGTTGGAGAACATTACTATTATTATCCTCTCTTTTAAAAGTTTGTTCATTCTCATTCGTAATAACCTAAAATATAGTGATTACCACTATGTGAAAAAATAATATTTTTGAAACAAATGATAACAAGAAATTCCGCAAACAATGTCATAACTTAAACATAATACCCTACATAAAACATTTTCATAACAGACACTTAGAATGCGAAAAGTTAGACAAATGAAAAACTTTGAATTTATGAGTACAAATTAAAAAGCTCTCAATCTTGGCAAGTGTGCGGCCGGATGTTCGTATAACGTTCGCAAATAGCTACCATTGCATAATGTGCGTGTTTACATCGACTTACAGATCATCTCTCCAGCTCGCGTGTACTGCATTGGAAAACGAATTTGACGATTAATATTTTACCGACTTTAAAATATGTATATACGTCTATATATATTTTTATGTATGTCGTCTATTCGTTCATCATGAGTCAAATTTCATGATTTGTTCTTTAATAAATATGTAGGTTATAGTTTAAGGACGATACCACATAAATATCAAAAATAATCGACTTTTTGAAATATCGATATCTATACGTCGATTTTTTTTGGTTGTGACTCGATGTACATTACACATCGATTGGCTAAAACGATGTGTCAAAGAAAATATTACCATAGAAATTAAATATTAATTTTATGCCCATAAAATTCAATTTTTTCAAAATCAAATTATTTACCTATTAATATTAAAGAACCTTGAATAAAAAAATTGAAAAACTATTGTCATAGTTTTTTGGTTTTTTAGTTTTCACAGTATATAACAAATTATTAGAATCTAGCAATATTCTCTCTTATAATCGCCTATATTTCCTCGACGGCTTAGCAACAGCGACTGTTTTTTCAACGTTAGGAGTATCAATTATCGAGATCATGCTATTTTTGGTAAGTCATTGACGCCTCTACCGTTTAAGGTCGTAAGTTCTCTACCTAAAATAACACGTTCGTATTATCTTAATGCTTATTGTGAAGGTATATACTATCGAGGTAACTACTAGAGGTAGAGCGCCTAGTTTCTGCGCCAGCGGTAGCGGGTTCTAGTCCCGCTGGGGCCATTCATTTGTTGAGCACGAATGTTTGTACTCCAGTCATGGGTGTTTATATTTATAAAATGTATGTATTTAAAATTTGTATGTGTAGTGTATCAACTACAACCAGATAACAACCAGATGGCGCTGTGTGTAATAATATTCCAACATGTCTATTTATTTATTATTTATTTACTAAGGGTTGTCTTAGAAATATACTTGTTATCTACCCTGCTCTTTTCATAATAATAATACATTATATACCTAAGTATTAATATATGTAATTAATTTTGTATATGATTATTTAAGCTAGAATTACTTTCGCATTTGCCAATATAATATCATATTGGCAATTATTGTTTCATATTAATATGATACGATACGAAATACTGCAAAAAGTAATACTTCTTATATAATATGTCAAATAAATCATCTATTATTATTTAATATCAATTTATATTTTCCTATTTGTATACGTCGTTTGTTGTAGAAAAAATTATCTAGACAAACCTTTATGAAAATTCCACTATCAAAAAAATAAAGCAACTCTTCCAAGAACCTGAAAGATAGTACGAGTCATCATTTGATTAAAGCGTATCTTGAATCTAATAACTATGAGGTGATATAACGATTTGTAATAATTAAAAACACTAACCATTTACCCTCGCTTCACTCGGGTGGTGGTAATCTAGATCTATCTGTGTACAAAATGTCACCCAAATCGACCCAGCCGTTTGACCGCCAAGAAGTACCAGTACCCATCCTATACGATTTTGATATGTATGTATTCAACCCTTCATTGCGTCCTACTTCTGGGCAAAGGCTTCCCTTTAATATGAGAAGGGGCTAGGCCTTAGTCCACCAAAGGCCAAGTACGGGTTGGCGGACTTCAGATATCTTAAAAAAATGTAGAAGATTCTTTAAGTAAGTAAGACATGTGGTAATCATATCTGTTTCGCTCATGAGAATACCAGAGGTAATGAGACCCGGGATTGAGCACGCTTTACTTGATTTAACAGTGATATCGCACTACTGGGCTACTACTGCTTATAATTTTATTTTGATTTAATATATTGTAATATAATGTATCAACAGTAAATTTGTAGGACAACGTGACGAATCATCGATTATTCAACAGCAAGTCCAACTCGAGTCGTTAGTCGCTCATTAGTCGCAATATGTGGTCCACTCAGACAATATATTATGTGAAATAGTCCATTTATTCTATTAGAGCAGGACTTTTATCAAATATATCACGAAATTATAGGTCATTATAATCAATAATAATCTTGTATCTACATTCCTTTCGTAAATAACATGTTGACGTTACTGTAATTCACTCTTGTATTTTTATTTTATTTTGTTACATTGTGGCAACATTATCTTTTATACATAATGTAATAAAAATCGATTCTAATCTGTACACTAAATATTTTTGGAATACAGTAGTCTGAAAAAGATAGAAAGGCCTAATCTATAGTTATGTTATCCATAGTTTTTTATGAAATTTTGTTTGTAATCGTATCATGAGAAAATTGGACATGATGAAATTTGGTAAGATGATCAATGATTATCCGAGGAATATTAATAGTCTAGAGGAATAGCACATAGGTTACTTTTTATACCGGACAAACGTACGGTTCTCGTGGGATACATATATTTTATTTTTCAATAGAAACTCAAGCGAAGCAAGGTTGTGATACTAGTTAATAATAAATGAACTTATAAATAGTTATCCGCAAAACTAATAAAAGTATGTCAAAAAAGAAAAAAATACCACAGGAAAATCTGTATTTACACGGAAAATACATGTCACGTAGTTTACGATTTCGTACATGATACATATACTATACAAAATGAAATATGTTAAAGTATAAACCATATTCGCAACAAACACCGACACATGGGTCTTTAGTGACTCATTTGTCGCCGCTTGTGTCACAATTTGACAATATATCATTTGGGCGGAGAACCTTTTATCGAATTACTTTTGAAAATACCTATATATTTTCATTTAAAAAATATTTTTTATAGAATTTTATCGAAAAATCGTTGTGAATATCTACGCAAGTCTCTGCTCTGAACAAATTGTGTATTGAGTATCAGTAATTCAAAAACGCTTAAGGCCTTGCATTTGTCGTGAGCCGGTATCGAATTCACGACTAACGCAATGGAATCATGTAAAATAAGACCAATGAAGATGATATCCAGACAGTTTACAGCATTTAACAAATCCTTTTTTAAAACACCAACGAAACAACAATTTTATTAAATATTTGTCCATAATTGACTTTCTATAACAAAAAAGTATTTCGTAAGAACTAAAATACTAGGTCCCATTTATGAAAACAGTGAATCATCAATTATTCGGAGCAAACGTCTGGCTCAAACTTAAGTCGTTAGTCGGTCATTAGTTGCGGATTGCGACCCACCCAACAATCGATTTCATACTATTTACATTGGATTTCTCATAATCTTACTTCTAGAGACATAATACCTTTATCTAGCGATTCAATCTCGCTTTGCTTCGATTCGTCTCTAGGTAGGTTTTCATTTTTTTCTATCCTAATTTTTTTTGTAAAATAAAAAATTGCCTACGTTACTCCTTATAATATAAGCTTCTCAGTGAAAGTCTCATCAATTATTTTTTAAAAAAAATTAAACCGACTTCAAAAAATCTGCACTAAAAAGAGAAAAATCTAAACTAAAAAGTAGAAAATAATACTTTTAAGAACTTTGTTAATTTTGGAGTCGGTGCCAGCCAAAGCAAAATAACCCTAAATAGATACATATTCGATTAATCTATCAATTTGTTAACATAATCAAAAAACCTGGCTGGCACCGACTCCAAAATTAACAAAGTTCTTAAAAGTATTATTTTCTACTTTTTAGTTTAGATTTTTCTCTTTTTAGTGCAGATTTTTTGAAGTCGGTTTAATTTTTTTTTTAAAAATAACTTATTTTTCCATTTTTAGTGTGCCTTTTATTTAGCTGATTTAATTATAGTGACTTACTATATGTCACTAATTTAAAATCTGTTTAAGCTTTATATTAAACAACGAACATACCTATTAACGTATGTAACGTAATAGTAATTAATTATCGGGTCTACCGAAAGGGGGGGGGGGGGGGGGTGTTGGTGTCCAAAGAGTACTCGATGTACGACTACTGTAGCTGTAAATAAACTACGAGCTCATCTTTATGTTTACATTCCCCATACGAAATAGTTTAAATAAACCACGTCCATTATTCCACCTAACTCCTAGAGGTTAATGAGATTTACCTTCTATTATCATATTAACGTAATAGCCTGGAAGAACACAACTATCAGCCTATATGTATGTATAATTTTAAAGGAATTTCCTTTCAACTCCTAGCCGTTGAGGAGTTGTACCTTCCATCATCAGCTTATCCACATGAGATGGTAATTATCAGATGCAAATCCTTAAAAAACTTTAGAAAATATATGAAAAATGTACTAAGAGCCTATAAAATTTAAGAGTTGCCATCGATTTCCCTAGGATCCCATTATCAGATCCTAACTTGGTGACAATGGGAACATCTTGGAAGTATACCCTACCAAACAAAAAATAAATTTTTGAAATCGGCCCACAATTGACGCATAAATCGGTGAACACAGATAAACAATAACATTTGAAGAATTCTACCTTCCATCATCAGCTCATCACATGAGATTACGATTTTCAGACGCAAATGCTTGAACAGCTTTAGAAAATATATAAAAAACATAATAGGTGCCTATAAATTTTGAAAGTTGCCCTGGATTTCCCTGGGATCCCATCATCAGATCCTGATTTTGTGATAATGGGACCCTCTCAGAACTATACCCTACCGAACAAAAGAAAATTTTTTTAAATCGGCCCACAGTTGGCGGAGAAATCGGTGAACATACATAAAAAAAAAATACATACATCGGAACATATAACCTCCTCCTTTTTTGAAGTCGGTTAAAAACAGTACAGCCTTTTAGAGATTAGTCGGAGCAAACGGACAGATGGATTCAAAATTAAACAAAAATGTGTTTTCTTATAAGTACCGTATACAACATAATATGCATTAGGCATTTCATTTTTAATTTAGGGCCTTAATTGAATTATAAATGGTTTCAGTTATTATTAAAATTTTAATACAATGAAGCTTTTACTTATTACTTTTATTAATAATTATAAAGATGTCTTCTAAAAAAGTAATTAAATTATTAAGTAATAGTCAAATACCAAAGTTGTTACTTGTCTGTCGTATATTGTCTGACAAAATACATAATTAAAAAAAATACTTGATGATTTCGATTAAAAGTAACAATTATTATACATTTCTTTGATATTCTTATATTGTTTCAAAAAAATATTTTATAAGTAAATTTAATATGTTGAAATAAATTCTTGTTCCAATTAATACAGAAATACAAGAAAATACCTCATACTATTTTATCATTTCTCAAACACAATTAATTGAAAGTGTAACCAGAAGGTGTAAATAGGTTATACATTATACAGCAGAGTCTAATATTATGTAGTTGTTATATACCCTTGAGAAGCCCTTGTCGACCTAAAATGTCAAATTGGAGTTAAATCTGATGAATGCATGTCCCAAAGAGGTCATTACAGTATACTTACACTGTAAAATAAACCTTATTTATTGTTAAACAAAGTTTATTTTGCGATAGACTTTGATGGAAAAAAAGTTTCAATTTAAAAAAAGTATTAAACGGCCGGGATTTTTGGAGAAATATTGAGTCTTTGTAACTTTTTGCTAGGTATTGTAAAACAGGATAAAGAGCAGAGCTAGGGCAGCTCTATACATCGAGATAGGTACTTAATTGAATCCGGCGCCTTCCTTTGACGTTTTTACATTGGAGTTCATTGAAACGTTATAATTTTTCGAGCAATTACTTTGGAACGATTACAAAATAAACGATATCTTCTAAATATATAAGTTTTAAAACGAACCAAAGCTTTGCCTATACAAACAAGCGATACGGTAAAATATAGTATCACTGCTTTATCACTACGGTCAGTGGTAGATTTATTATGTTTAAATTCAATTGTTTTTTTTTAGAGATTTAAATATTTCGAATTTTATCTCTTTTGATTCAAGCTTCTAAATCAAAGAAACCCATTTGAATGACCCAACGTGTCATTTGACGACACGTTTGGCTCAGTTGGTAGTGTCCCTACTTTCTGCGCCAGCGGTCGCGGATCCGAGTCCCGCTTAGGGCATTCATTTGTTTAACACGAATGTTTGTACTCCAGTCATGGGTGTATATTTATAATATTATGTATGTATTTAAAAGTTATATATATGTAGCATATCAACTATCTGATATCTGTAATTCAAGCCTCGTAGAAAAGATATTGAAGTGTTTTGTATTTTAAATAAAACTATATTTTAAAGAAAAGATTAGATATTAGAAAAGAATTTGCCTATTTATATAAAAAATATTAAAATATTTAACATCTGAAATACACGAATGATTAATCAAAAAGATATCAACAAATAGAAATATGTCACTCATCTACCATGACCGTTTCCAACTACCTTACATTTCACAGTACACTTTATATTCAGCAATGTCACATTTTATTACGTCATTTTCAAAGTCATATTTTTAGCGTCAATGCTTTCGTTTATAGTGGCGTAACAGATACTACGGTCGTAATAAATATTTGGCAACAACCTCCACATATTTCTATATTATTTTCTTGCAGATTATTAGTGCAAAACAGTATTGAAGCCACTATAAATATTCATAAATTGTTATCTCATGCATAACCTATGCATTGTTTAAACTAGTCACTTACTACTAATACTAATACTTTCTTAGGTTTACGCGAATATTCGACTTATAAATTAAACTACCTTTTCGGTCTTACTAAATTAAAATTTAATTTGATGCCATTTTGAATTTTTTGTAATTTGTGGGTAGGCACTTTCAGTAAAAAGTATATTTAAAACCTCTGAGACGTCAAATACCTTAGTCTCTCCCGCGACCATGATTGCTGTAAAGCATTCGAAACGTCCCAGACTTACAGACTGACATTTAATTTAAAATTTAAAGTTTAATCATGTAAAAATGACGATTCAAAAGAACTTGTAAAAGTCTATTTGAATAAAGAATATTTTGATTTGATTTTTTTCATTTAGATATAACAGTAATCTTAGTGTTGTCGTCGTCGCCCGCACACATCTATAACCTGCCAAAGGCGTATGTTCGTTGATACAATATTAAGACATAAATTTTAATGCAAAAAATCATAAAATATATTCCGTGCTAAAATTTTGGCAACAACAGATTCTAAATAATAAAGTTATAAAATATAAATAAGCATTTAAATGAATTTTTCGGATAACATCCACGTGTTTTCATTAAATTCCGATATTGCGATTTTTCACTGGAATGCTGAAAATTTTGTGATTACGCTATGTCACAAGCGAAAATATGCCCTGCCTTCGGACCGGAGGACTGAAAACGGTGCGTGTGTACGACTATTATATTTTTAACACGTATTTAAGATTCAAAATGCTTGACTCCGGGATTGTCCGCTCAAGAATGTGCACAATTTAGGGATGATAATATTTACAGATTATCACGCCTTACTCTCAAAATCTGGGGGTTTCGACACGATGTCATTCTACTGTCGTTATAGGATAGAATTTTTAATATGATATTGAAATTACTTTTCCATATGCCATTTCTATATTTTTACTAATGGGTCTGTAACAATATAGTGACAGTAGACATTTAAATAACATTAGTTACAAATGAAGCTAGCAGAAGTGTGTTAAAGCAACTGCAAACAAAGAATCAATATTATGACTGCGACAAATCGGATTACTAATATAAACACGAAAGTTTGTGTGTATGACTGTATTTTCGCTTCTTATGCTGAAACTGCTGGACAAATTAAAATGAAATTAAGTTAAACGATAGACTATAACCCAGAGTTTAACACTGTTTGACACCTAGCCGCATCTGAGAAGGGTAAGTCGGTAGTAATCGATATAACCCGTGTCATCCACAGTGACATAACCTCGTTGGTGCGTGCAGGTCCTTACTGCGAGAAGGTCGCCAGTTATTTTAGTTAAAGCGATGCGGTGTCTAACATTCTAGAAGTTTCTCATAAACTTTTATATTTAGAGCGTATCGTTTCACCTCTGTGACACGGTGAAAGTCACGGCGAAAATAGGTTAGTGCGTTAACGTAGTCAATACCACTGTGTATATGACGTCTTGTTAGCTTGGAACATGTTTGATTCTTAAATGCTGATTGAATTTTTACGCGTTTAATACAAAAATATTTTATATATTAATTGAATTAACAAGATGATTATATGAATGTATAATGTATCATATACCTACATATAAAAATCTATTGCTGTTCGTTAGTATCTCTAAAGCTCAAGAACGGCTAGACAGATTTGAATAATTCTTTATTTGTATTGTTGGGGGTGTGTCAGGGGTGATTTAAGTATAAAAAAGTAGGGAAAAACAAAAAATCTGCTGAAAAATCGAAAAGAACCTCCTAAGAAGACGAACTCGAGCGGAGCAGGGCAGTGTCACTACTATATTAGTAAAGAACTATAATTTACTGAGTATAATTATATAGAAAAAATCAAGTATCACTCTACAGTGTGTGTCACAAGGATGGCTATAGCCTTAAAAGTACCTTAATGGTTTATCTAATCCTAATAAAGCGTACCGTTAGCTGTCATAGCATACGTGCCGACTGTTTAAGGCACGAGTTCAACGCTCGAATCCGCGACCCGTTAGACTGGTTACTGATGATTTTGTCACTAAAATCTTTATATTTTACATAAATTATTTAAATTCGAGGCGTAGTGGATTAAGAAAACCTCTTCGTCTTGATTAAAACGTCCAAATTTTATATATAGAGACAAAATAACCTTAGTAGGTAATCAATCTA
Organism: Boloria euphrosyne; assembly: GCA_951802675.2. Lineage (NCBI taxonomy): Eukaryota > Metazoa > Arthropoda > Insecta > Lepidoptera > Nymphalidae > Boloria > Boloria euphrosyne. The sequence goes on along the minus strand of OX637879.1, from coordinate 1,782,063 downwards.
AAGCTCGATCAATATAAAGGCTCGAAAAGTTAGTGAACGTATAAAAAGAAAAGAAAGCACTTACGAGTTGAGTACTTCAGAATTTACTTGTTGACGATATCGTAACTTTCGATGATATAAATCTTGTTCAATTATATTAAAGTGAGATCGAGATGTTTATTTTTAAATAACAGACCTCCTTTACACGTACAATTCTTAAGCTATTTCAGTTCTTTTTTAATTTGTTATATTGTACTTTCTTAGGTTTACTACCTTTTCGGATTTTGTCGCGAATTTATTTTGATTTTTAGTACCCAAAGTTTCAAGTGCTTTACAGCAATCATGTCCACGGTCTCACAGTCTCGCTATGATTGCTGTAAAGCATTCGAAACGTCGGGTACTAAAAATCAAAATAAATCCGCGATAAAATCTGAAAAGGCAGTTTCATTTATAATTGTTATATTGTATTTATTCAACACTTTACAACGTCCCACTAATGCGCATCTTGGGTCTTCCTTCAATACGATGGTTTCGAGCCATAGACCACCTCACTTGCCAAGTGCGGGTATGCGGTCCACAGTCTTCATGTCTTTCAAAAACGTGCTAGGTTTTCTCAGAAATGTAGGCTTTCTAGTTTCCTCACGACGTTTCCTTCACCGTAAGATAATTAGTTGCAATGATGTTGAAAATGATTCGCACATGAAAATATTATCTGAGTTGGCGACCCGGGATTCGAACTCGCTTCAATCGTTTTCCCAATAGAGCTGTTACCTCTGGGCTACCACTCCAATATTTGAAGAAAATAAATCCAAAACAAAAAGGTCACGAAATAAATGTTTTACAATATATATTCATATATTCACACTTGTCGCTTAGCAATACGCTCTTTGGAATAAAGTTAAAAAACCGCGAATGTAATCGCGGGTTCAACGACCGACTTACGTAAAACATAACGCGAGAAACTACAACCATTTTACGTTACCTCTCTTGCCACATTGCCTTCGCTTAGTAGAACCTTGAGTAGAACGAGACTTGTACCGTCAAATTGAAAGCGTTCCAACAACGCAACCCGTGTAACGGGACGTTGGTGGATCGCATTAACGCGCCCTTTGGGACCAGGGATGCTATATACTTTACATGGGATTTACGCTTTATATAATCATAAATAATATGATATCTTGTATAAAAAATTGTATTAATAAGAACATGGTGCTTGCATTAGATATTAAAACATATTATGTACTTAGTTTTTGATATTTTACTCATTTACAGATACAGACAGAGCGAGTTTTTTGCATTTCACTTATATAGATGTAGAAAAATTGATACGGTAAAAATGAAGAAGAATAGATAGTAAACCTAACGCCACGTCACTGCACAAAAGTTCAAAGACCGCTAAGCTTGGATGAATAATTGGAACCTAAAATCCGAAAACAAGATTCGATTGAGATTAATGCTATACATCTATATATTGGTTTATATAGACATTATTTTACAGCATCTGGTAGCCCTGTTCGTGTCGCGTATCGCTCGAGCGTTTTACTAGCATCGCTGTGCGCTCAGATAACGATGAACAAAGCGTTCCCGACAACCGAATGCCAATTCAGGACATGCTCAGTCATCCTTATAAGCTAGTATCGGCATTTTCATTGGACGCGGGGTTAGGGCCATAAGTCTATGTTGAAATCGTCGCGCGAAATATTTAGATCTGAAGAGTTACGAGACGAAAATTGTTGTTACGTAAAATATTTATTCTATTTATAACAGAATATTTAGGTAACGTATACATTGCAAAATAATACCAACCATATGTTTTAATAACCTACTTTCCGGAAGATTGGTAAAAAATGTGACCAGCGATAAGTCGATTTCTTATAAAAACTAGGTGTGTACAAAAAGTAATGAATGTCAATCGAGACTGTTCTTGAAACTTATTTACTATCAAACTATACTTTGTCATTGTGACCTGAATTATATTATTATTTATTTCATAACTTTAGTTACCTACATAAAGATTAGACTTGTTCTAACAATTCTACTCTACCTTTTTCTTTATTTTTTGTGTTGTATTATGTGTGCAATAAAGAATAAATAAATAAAAAAAATAAAAATAAAAATTATTTAATAAGTAAATAATACTTTCTTAAATATTAGAGAATATCTTTGCATCTTTCAGCAATCATCTTAAGGTAAAACGTCTTCCCGTGACTGATGATTGCTGTAAGGTACTTAAGAAATCAGGAACAAAAGACAAAAAAATCCGCGAAAAAATCCGAAAAGTTCGTTTAATTTATTTATATTACAAGTATTTGAGCACCAATACTTTCATAACCTTACAGGCAGACATACAGTAGTCAAAATAGCACAAAACCTATATTAAATCTAGGATCTAGTACCCACAGAGCGTGCGTGTAAGTCGATTGAGATAGGCGCGGGCGTTGACCCCTGCGCGTGCGATCGACACAAACACGCTATATTTAGCCGTGACGTCACCTGTTTATCGTACGCAAGGTTACGCAGCCCGCGATTTTACTGTCCGTGAGAACGGCGCTGAAGTTAAGAAATCTTGTTGAAAAAATTACTAAAACTTCATACAATCAATTACATTTGTTATGAAATTTGTATGTAGGTTACTTAAAAGTGCATTGTTTGCAAAACCGAGTGTCTAGGATCAAGTCATCAGAATGCTATGCAAGTTATAATATTTTAGCACCAACATTTATTACGTTAATGTGAAAAAAATATTAACATTACATCACAAAGTTAGACATTTATTATATTTAATGAGCAATACTTATTAAACTTCATAAGATCACCCGCTGGGGTAACCTGAAGATTGCCAGAAAAATATCATCAAAATCGCTCCAAGCATTTTAGGAGTCTAAAGTGAACATACAACACGAATGATTTTTATATATAGATATTATTATCTATCCAACCAATCACTTCGAAACCATGAAAAACTGCAATATCAACGAAAATCCCTATAAGAAAGACAATACGAGCGTGTTTTAAACATGTTTACGTTGCATTTACTGTTGCAGGCAACGCCCACGTGGGATTCACACCGTCATGTGTGCTATAATTAGTATCGAGACCTTCATTCCATGCGAGCGCATACTGATGTGAGATTGAGCATCTTTACATGGAGCAAAGTAAAATGTTTGCGTTTTCTATTTCTTTAATCGAAAAATATACAATTTATCTATAAATTGATTATGTTTTGGAAAATCTTAATGATAAAGCCATTATTATTATAGACACATAGTATAGTCTATAGCTTTTGTCTGACCGTGTATCTGTTTCCGTATATAGATTTTGATAAAAATTGGCATTATTTTAAATTGATTATATAAAATTACATTGAGGAATATTTAAAAAATAAATAATAATGAATTGTAATTAAAAACACTTTTTTGTCTGTATTAAAAGAAATCTTGAAAACCTGTTACGAATACAAACGTTTTAAATAAGCGCAGGAACGAGGTTAACTCTTCAACATTCTTGTTCGCCTGTTTTCTTTGTTACTTACAGCGAAAAATTGGGAACAAATTCTAATAGTGATTTCACTAAATATGTTCATATCATAATAGATTATTTTTTATTAAGATGGTTCCAAAACTGATGGTGTGCAAATCCATAAGAAGACTAAGTCAGACTGACAACTAATCGTAACCGTTTTTAAACATATTATATACATAATATATACTAGCGACTCACCCTTGTTCACTTGGGTTCATCCCTAGGTAGCTAGCTAGGTAGCTAGGTAATACCCCGTTTAGAATATTTTTTTTGCAAACTTTGGATGTCTTACTTATTTATATCTAAAGCCTAATAAACAAATTTCAAGCTTCTAGCTTTAAAAATGATTTAATTTCCATACAAACTTTCATCCCCTATTTTAAGCCCTTGAAAAGTAGCCTATGTCCTTTCTCAGGCTCTAAACTATCTATGTATAAAATTTCATTCAAATTGGTTCAGTAGTTTTGGCGTGAAACCGCGACAGACAGACAGATAGACAGACAGAGTTACTTTCGCAATTTATAATATAAGTAAGGATTTAAATTTCGATATTCTGAAATACTTTCATAGCATGATTTAAACAAGTATCTAATGTAAATTGAAAGTTGTTGGTGCGTGATAAAATTGTAATTATTATTTAGATAGCAAAACAATTTGAACAACGAACGAACAACAAAATGTTTATCTTTTTAACTAATAAACAAGAACAAAATGAATCAAACTTTTCATTATTTATTATGCTTTAATATAATACGTATTTTAATGTGTATCAAAATTAATAAAATATTTTGTAACTTTTATGTTATTGTGAAGCTTTGTACAAGTGGTTTTAAGTATATTTAATATTCAGTCAGAGGTTCTGACTATATAATAATATCTAGTTCTGTGATAAGCTACGAGGCTTGTGTTAGGATTCCATACGAGTAGTTGATATGCGGGACATATATAATTTTAAATACATACATATTATAAATATAAACATCCATGACAGGAATACAAACATACGTGCTCATGAAATGAATGCACCCAGCGGGACTCGAACCCGCGACCGCTGGCGTAGAAAGTAGGGTCACTACCAATTGAGCCAAACGTGTCATCAAAAATGTAACTTATTTCGACAGGGTTAAAGATACTTTAACTAAAATATTCGTATTTAAACTTTAAACTTTTCTATTACATTGTCAATTACTAAAAAACATCAGTCCCTTGATTTACAACAAATAAATAATTCAAAGAACTTTAAAGTAATGTAATATATTGGACGAAAGAAAAGAAAACTCTAAAGTAACAATACTGGAAAGCGTTAAATAGATTTAGAATGATTTTCTTATATAACGCCTCTATTCAACTACTTTAGATTATTTTGCGACTTGATTAAAAAACATATACCATATATACATGTGGGATCGTTAAATTGAAATGAGCGGGATTGTAATTATAATTCTTTATTAATATTTCTTAAAACATCTTTATATTTTCGTCTTAAGTCACCATCTTTTATTAACCCATCTTAATATATATTTTCATCACAAGTCCAATCTTCTATTAACACATCTTAATATATATTTCCATAAGTCATCGTCTTTTTATATTTACATCTTGACAACTAACTACATTCTTTTTAATTTAAAAGTAAAAGGAGGTTTACTATGTCTTAAATAAAAATAAACCTAAATAATAATTAATCATATTCCCACACGGCCATCCTGTTCATTCATCTGCCTCAGATGAACTCTATCTAGTCGAAACCAAGTTCGCATCTTTCTTTTTTCTTTTCTTATAATTCCTTACATTTTCTTTCTTTATCATCTGCGTTGATTCATTATTTTTATTTCTAAATTTTGGTCGTCTTTTACTGTCTAAATTCCTAGTCTTAGTTTCTATTGTCTGCTTAAGTTTTTTGCCTTTGCCTCTTAGTGAAACATTTTCTTTCTGTTTTTGCTTAGTGCGTATCTTAATCTTATGGTAGTCTTTATCACGTGCTGTCTTGAGTCCTGCATTAACTTCATTTATTATAAAACATCGTTCTTTAATATTTACCTTCTTATTTAATCGTCTGTAGTTTGTGTGTAATCTTGGAGATCCATCTTTTTTATTAGCTATAGGAAAATCTGATTTACTGAGTGTTTCTATCTTTTCATCCATCGTTACTCTAATATGTTCATTTACAATATCACAATCTTCATTCATTTTTAAAACCTTCTCAGCGATTTTACCTACATCATATTCGTCTTTGACATCTTTCTCATCGACTAACACTACATTGTGTCCATTTATCTTCTCACCTCCTGTGTCTACCACTTTCATCATCTCCGATTCTACAATAGTTATCTTTTTGAAAGAAACTTCCTCTTCTTGTCTCTTCTGTACGTTAAGCGTATTCTTAGAAATTACAGCAGTGTGAAGCCTAGGGCCAAATTCTTCCAACAGTCCTTTCTTTAACGTGGCATAGTCTTTCACTCTTCCGAACGATCTTAAAAACAGTTTGGCAGTACCTCTTAAAAGTATTTTAACATAAACCAATTTTTCAATACTACTCCAGTTCATAATATTCGCAGTATTTTCAAATTCATCAAAAAATGAGTTTACTGGGTAGGTGTCATCTCCGGTAAAAATATTCATCGATTTCTCTAAATCTTCAAAACGAATATTTACGTCATATTTTTGAACGTCATTTTCGATCTCGCGTGGTGAATCTTTTTTCGGTAGCATCTTAAATATGATAATCGTACTACAATCTAAATCTTCTAGTCTTTGCTTCTCTTAAAATCGTTGTACAAACGTCGTCAAAATCTTCAAAATCTTTTCATCACCATTCGTCTTCAAAATTATCAATCCGTTTCAAACCAATATTATTTACGATCCCGGACGAGCCCCCAAAAAAGATGTGGGATCGTTAAATTGAAATGAGCGGGATTGTAATTATAATTCTTTATTAATATTTCTTAAAACATCTTTATATTTTCGTCTTAAGTCACCATCTTTTATTAACCCATCTTAATATATATTTTCATCACAAGTCCAATCTTCTATTAACACATCTTAATATATATTTCCATAAGTCATCGTCTTTTTATATTTACATCTTGACAACTAACTACATTCTTTTTAATTTAAAAGTAAAAGGAGGTTTACTATGTCTTAAATAAAAATAAACCTAAATAATAATTAATCATATTCCCACATACATATATATTTGCATTTGTTAAACTCAGCGCCATATTTTGGTAAGTTTCATTACAAACTATAGCCCGTTTTAATCTGAGTGTATTTATGTATGTATTCAGTCAACAACATCCCTTACACCATAGAAGTGAAAGACATACACACATACAAACTTTCGTATTTATAATACTGTAATAGTACAGTAAAGCATTTTTTACACAAAACATAAATACTATTCTGAACTCATAGAACTCTGCAAAAAGATAAAGCAGCAAAAGTGAACTAAAATAATACCTTCTTACAATTTTATCGCTGAAAAACCATTACATAATCACTAATGGCACAATTTTGCCAAAAAAACACCCTATTTCGCGATACAGCCAGGTTTTCGGGTTTGATGAATGGTATCCTGCAAATAATTGTCCTTTAGGAGCTGCCGCCTTACCCCACTGGCTCCGTAAGGGCGGGAAGGGCCGTGAGGGGGAAGGGCGGGAAGGGCGGAAAGGGCGGGTGCTGTGACGTCAGCGGTCGACGCCCGAACAGCTGAGCAGGCTCTGGGCGACACGTGCGGTACAAATGACCTGATTGTATAACCTTTGTTTCATTTTAACGTGTTAGGTTAAAAATAACTTTACATATTTATGATATTTTTTGTTCCTACACACGCTTTATTAATAAGGTAGGTAATGTAGTTATTATGCTAACGAGTACCCTAATTAATTAAAAATAAATCCTATTAATACATAATGTATATGCATTTCAAATAACTATGGATAGTAGACAAGATGCCATTTTACATTCGTTGTAGAAAATGATAAATGTGTAGAAAGTAATATTATAATTCCATTACATAATAATTTAATTTATCATTTTTACAACTTTTTTAGAAAGACGTCTTCATATCTTCGCCGCTTATATACATATATTTGTACATGGATACGTTTACATGTAGGCTTTGTATGAGAAATACGTATGTACATACAAAAGTCTAGAAAATGAAATACATAGATGATTAACAACAAAAAGTAACTTCGAATGTAAAGGAAGTGATAAATTATTAATTTTCTCATTGCAAATCGGTACATACATTGTGAAGTCTGAACTTCGTCTGTTAATCACAGTTCAATAATTGTACCAATTTAACCAAAATTATGTGATTTTTGAATCCCGAGAGAAATTAAATACGTAGCCGTAGTTATAAATACGACAATAATTATTAAATTTCAAACAAACTTTGTTTTAATTCATTTAACGGTAGCTTAAAGCTCTATGTTTGCGCAATAAATTATTATTCAATAACAACCACTAAAGTTACGCTTTATTTGATAAGCTTTCATCGTACCCACAAGAGTCTCTATACAGTAATATTAAATAATAAACTTGCTGTTCTAGTAACTGGTATACAGTGATACATCTGGTTGTTCAGTGTTCGAGTCTTGGGTGAGGTATAAATTGAGTTTTTGTCAAGATTTTTTTTGATAGGTCCACAGTTGTGAAGTTGGTGATCTTTCGCTCCGGTGTCACAAGTCCCGTCGCATTATGTCTCTATATCGTACTGTCAGACCCCAAACATAATGCCGATTGTGCAACCTTTTCACTAGTGCTGTCAGCAATATGCTCTTGGTTGTAAATTCTCATCCCGTCCATCAGTCAGAGCAGTTGCCATTTTAATAGTCTTAAGATCCAATATGTTTAAAATTAAATAAATATTTCCTTTTTTAAAAAGCCTGTTTGATTTTACGGGCAAACAATACGTAATATGAAATTTAGTTAGTGAAATTTGTAGTCACAGACAAAATCAGTCAGTAAACCCTTATTACACGTTACAAATTTGTAATTGTATTTGTTGATCTGTGCATGCTTATGGTATGGTTTGCAAGACAGACAAAGTTTATGGAGGAAAATTACATAGACCCATGTCACAGTGAGATCAGATTCAGATAATTATGTTATTCATTCATTTTTATATACAATTCTCATAAAAATGCTCACAAATGAAATTATAGAGTTTAACTCTATAATTTCTTGCAATTTACATAAAAATGTACGTGAAAGTAACTCTACATGTATAATTTAAATGGAACACAATGCGTTCAAAAACTGCACTGCTTTGTGCTGCGAAATGCATTAAGTTAAATACCTCAAAATAATTTTCCACTCAAACTCACTAAATTCTGTACGACATTGAACATTTCTCGCTCTTGTTCATTTTTACTTCAGGTATTTAATAAAACGGATAAACTGGCTTCGAATAACCTTGTTGATAAGTACAAAGTTTATTATTTTATACTAGCGACTCATTCTTACTACGCTTAAGTTTGTCCCTAGGTTTAACGCGAGCAAAGCCACGGGTTCCGCAAGTTATATACTCAAAGCTTCCTTGAGAACCACTCTATCTATGGTGAAAACAGCATGAAAATCGGTGAAATAGTTCATGAGTATCTCGAACAGACAGACAGACGCACAGACAAACGCGGCGGAGGACTTTGTTTTATAATATGTAGTGATAAAACTAATGACAAAAACTCGCTCGGCTCGTATTTGTGACTAGGTTCATCGTTTAGTACTATTTTCGTACAAATGAAATATTTTTCAGCAGTAAAAATTATCTCTATGTTGATCCGGATAACCTCGTCATCATACCAAATTTCATCAAAATCGGTCCAGTGGTTTTCAAGTAAACAAACAAATGCAAACAGTTGTAAATACTATAGATAGGACCTAGAAATCGATAATAATGTTTATTTCAATACGATTTTCTAAAAAATGTTCAATCTACAGATTCGACCAAGTTAGAATTTTATGTATGTACCTAGAAGACAATAATAAACGTCACAATGACTTATATATACATTAATACCTTATTATACGTTTGGCTCAGTTGGTAGTGACCCTACTTTCTGCGCCAGCGGTCGCGGGTTCGAGTCCCGCTGGGGGCATTTGAGCACGAATGTTTGTACTCTAGTCATGGGTGTTTATATTTATAATATGTATGTATTTAAAGTTTATATGTGTAGTATATCAACTATCTGGTATCCGTAACACAAGCCTCGTAGCTTACCACGGAACCAGATGGCGCTGTTGTAATAATGTCCCAACATATTTATTTATTATCATAAGATGGTATTAAGTGTGACTAAAATAATCAAAACGTCCTTTATCTATAAATTAGGTAAGGTTTTGGTCTGACAATGCCTCATTTAAATTTCAAGTCGTCTTACTACGAAGTTGGGTTTAATCCTCCACGCGGGCGCTAGAACGAAATAATCTCGCAACTATTTGTTACACCCGTGTATAATAGTTGTCTCGAACTCCTTACATTGTAAATTGTTGATTAAAATTGAATATTTATTATTCATGTCATTTAAAGTGCCGTACATGTTTCAGGTATAATGGAATTCGCAGATTTGATTTCCGTGTGATGTAATTCAGTGCAAGTTAGGCTTTAACATTTACCAACAAACATATGCATATACATATATATGTATGTGCATATGCTATAATCAGACACGTACGTTTTTTAGATAAAGATGTTGAATGATACAATTTTAAAAGTTTTTAGAATATGTATGAATTGGGACTAGCACCCACTAGTGAAAATTTCATAACTTTAAAAGTAAACAATAGTTCGAAATGGAAGCAAGCTCTAGACGATCCTCTTGTCCTATATTAAGCAACTTATCTATACTCTACACGTATACATAGTACGGATAATAGAATTGAAGTGTCTCTTAGTAACGTCAAAATAGCAGCTTTTACTAAATATATTAGTTTAGTAATGGTATTTAAAAAAAACACAATTAATTTTAATTTAATGTCTGTATCTCTGTCTTTCTGTCTGTTTGTTCCAGAAACGGCGGGATAGATATTGACATGATTTTTTTGGTATATAGTTGATGTTATACGTAATATGTCTCGAGCTAAGGGAGGGAAAGCTGCAAGTAATAAATAAAAATAAATAAAAATATCAAATAAAAAACATTTCGCGAAAAGCAGATCTGTCAAAGTTACCATATTTATGTATGTATGTATGTATGTATGTATGTATGTATGTGTGTATGTAACCAGCCCTTTTTAATGTCCCACTGCTGGGCACGGTCCTCCCTTCAATACAAGGAGGATCAGGTCATAATCCATATTTATTAATATACATATACAATAATTATAACTTATCTGTCTGTTAACGTATTGTATACTTTCATATTATGTATTTAGTGAAAAGTTGTTAATTTAGAATTAAAAACGGACACTTCAATTTTATTTATATTTACAGATTCTTTGGTAAGTAGTTAACTTGAAAATTGGTGTAAGCGAACTAAATAACAGATGAGAATATTTATGAAAGCTCGTAATACTTAGTACTGTAGATATAACAAGTATAGATGATCCAAACACAATGGCATAAGGCTATAAAATAGAAAGTCGTACCAAATATACGTGTTCTCTTACAAAATAGTAAACACTTTTATTGACTAGAAGTATTTTACCTTACATTATAGCGGAGGCAATAAGCAATATCTGTCACGTGCAGCTCACACGACTCAATGGAAGATAAAGTAAGCGGACCTAACAATGGCTTAGCCGACAACTTTAATAAGATTTCATTTCACCGCCGATGGCAATCTACTGACAGAGTTAAACCGCTTAACGCATATTTAAAGAATAATAAGCTTTTAAATTTTATTTCTTTTAATATGTAAGCTTTTCTTTAAAATGGTGGAGAATGCTTCACTATGATCGAAAATAGGAGGAAGAAAATAATTTTATTTATGTACTAACTAAAATTTAGGATGATTTTTCTCGTTGTGAGTCCCTATTAAAGGCAATATTTAGGGAATATCTATATACATATAATAAAATTCTAACATAGTTGAATCTGTACATTGAACATTTTTGTAAATACTAATTCGAATAGTCCGGAGCTATCACCACACCGAATTTCATCAAAATCAAAATCCGTTTAGTAGTTTTCTCGTAACGCGGTCACAGATAGACAGACAGACAAAAATTCTAAACTATAGATTTGGTCTCTGCATTATATGCATTATGCACAGAGTATTGAAGTCGAATTCTAGACATGGCTATAATTTAGTACTACAAAGTTGCTTTAAAATTTCTATTAGAAACTGTTGCCTAGGCAATTTCACTAAGTAGGACTCTGCGAATGCTTCACTACATGTTTCTTGGAAGGAACATCATTACTAACGTGCTAACACAGCATGTGTTATTACGACAAGTAATATTTTAACTTAACAGTCAGCATTTATTTAAACTATATAGATAAGCTTATTATCACTCGAACACCTAAGTTTCAGACTGGCTTAACTAATTACATCGGTGTAAGTAATAGGTTTGATTTGCGCAGTACGAAAAGATGAAAGTTTGAATACAAATTATTTTGGTTTTATCTCTCCTTTTATAGCAAAAGGTTATCGCGTAAAAATTTTCCTTTCCATAAAAACAAAAATACTTTTTAACTTCAAAGGCAAATTTCTTTGAACGCGACCTCAAAATTACTTGAAATGATATAATTCCAATCTTTACCTTTGACATTAAACCTAAAATATAATGATACAAAACCTGTTTTTAAGACGTCAAAATCGATAGAACTATAGATTCTCTCTAAAGTGTATTCAGCCCTTTTTAACGTCCCAGTGGTGGGCGTGGGCTTCCCTTCAATATGAAGGGGGATCAGGTCATAGTCCACCGCACTGGGCTAGTGCGGGTTGGCGGACTTCACATGTATTTCAAAAACTTGCTAGGTTCTTTCACACATGCAGGTTTTCTCACGATGTTTTACTTCATCGTAATGAAAATATCAGAGGTGCGAGACCCGGACTAGAACCCGCATCACTCGGTTATCCAAACGAGCGACCACTGGGCTACCACTGTCATTATATCTTTAAAATATACATGCTTAAAGTTAAACAAGATCAAAATCCCAAGTAAAAGTTACTACAAAAAACAAAACTAGGTCAGTATATCTAGATCAGTTTGGAGTAAACATCAATCCACTTTGCCATCTCTGGAGCAACGCGAACAAAAGTGCAGATTCCACCGTGTTATATGATTAGAGTCGTCGCTATAACGCCGTCGCCCGCGGGACCTCATTATCTGATTGAATTGAGACCTTTTTGTCTCGTTTTGTTACAAACATTTTGTTTACGACTACATTTTTACATTTTTGATCGACTTCCAAAAGAGGGGTATGCATAATTTTTGTGTTGGTATGTTTTTTGTTATACAATTTCTCGATAAGTTATAAAGTAATATAAGGTAGCTTATATCATGGATACAAAGCCCGAGTCAAATCTTTCAATCATTTTTTTTTGTCAAATCTAATTAAAATAGTTAATCGATACAGAGGTCAAATTCATAGATTTTATTTTTATATCTTTCTGTCTAGGAATACACCACGAGATAATTACTCGACAGATTATGATGAAGTTTGGTATGATGATAGCTGTTTATCAGGGTCAATATAGGAAACATTTTACTGCGGGAAATTATCTTATCTCTACTAACCGCTTAAACGAACGGGTTTCTACCTGGAGGAACCCAAGAGGAGGGCGAAGCGCCAGTTAGTGAATAAAAGAATTCATACATACTAAACACATGTTTCCATGAAAAGCCATAGAAGTACCATTAGCAACTCCATTACCTGTAACAAAAAAACCATCATAAACATGTAAACCTATAATCTTTTTATCATTGAGCTATAAATCATATTAGCTTTTATTATGAAACTATAATAGAGCATTGTTAATTAATTAACATAGAAACAATGTAGTTTCAGAAGGTCACGTTTTAAATTCTCGTAAGCTATACATATAAAAATATCTATTTTTAATGTCAAAATAACAGCTTTTTTACTAAATGCATATGGAATTTTATAGCGAATAAGAAGTACCGTACATTTGTCTGTCTGTATATCTGTTTGTTTTGAGTAATCTCAGAAACCGTTGAACCGATTTTCATGGGATTTCTACTAGCAGATAGCTGATGTCATAGGGAGCAAATTGGGCAAGTTTTATTTAGAAAATTTAAAGTTTTGCTCTAAAAATTAGTTTAGCATCAAATTATATAAATGTATAAGACAAACACTGCCATCGTTTGGTAAAAATTCAATAATAAGTAAGTAAGTAATAACTTTAAATGATAGGTATAAAGAGTCAGTAAAAATTAATATTTCATCGTTCCTTAAGAATACATCTAACAAAAATCAGCAAAAAACCTGTTCTACAATAGTAGAATCCAAACAAATGCCCATTACCGCTACATATAATGTATGTATATGACAGGTCTTTCGCAAAAGAAACTCTATTGCCTTAATTGGTTCAAACTAAAACGGACAAAAGTTTCACACGAGTATAAAATACGTAGAGTAAGAAACATCGCGTTTTATCATTTAGCATGAGCAATATTCACGCAATGTACTAAATTATATATACATTCCTTTTTGCATGGTTAAGTTACTGGTTTTTACAATTCAGTGCGAATGGGTGTGTTTAATAGATCGATGTTATGATAATAAATTGAATGTAAACAATTAAAGGTTGATTTTTTGAACATTAGAGAACTTCTATTTTTTACTGTGTTTAAAATGGTATAACTATTGTAGCCCTCGACTTGCCTGCATTATATGTTTTTAAATAATATATAGTATATTTTTAAATAAAAAGTTTCCTTTTCTATGGGTGAAATAAAGTATCGACCCACATATTATACAATTTCTTTAACAATTTAGTAAATGTATACAAAAAACTTAACAAATTATATACCAAAACCTTCCTCGAGAACCATTCTATCCATTGGTGAAAACAGCATGAAAATCGGTGCAGTAGTTTGTGAGTTATTCGCGAACAGACCAACAGACGCGGCGTAGGACTTTGTTGTATAATGATATAGGAATTAATTATGAATAGTTATTTCTTCGACTCGACTCTACATTGATGAAGAAGTTCTTGTAATTTCCATAATGCAAACTATCAATAACAATAGAGCAATATATAATATTAATTAATTAATTAATTATATATGTACATATTAAATATAAATATTATACTTAGTTTTTGTTATTAGTTTAAAAGGTTTACTTTTTTCAAACAAATAATCATACAATTATTATTTTATATTCTTTTTTATTAAAAAAATTAATAATGAACATTGGAAACGACTTAACAAATTTTAATGAGATTTTCCATCTTTTTATTGAAGAAATGAAAGCTTCTATTCAAAAGAACTATTATCCCATTCTATACCACAATGTACATACTTATATCAGCAGTAACTGTTTGCAGTTAAACTTATTAAATGTTAATGATATATTAGTTTCTCACTGAATACAATAGCACAGGTTTTTATCTCACTTCTGTGCATAATTCTTTACATATCGCCGTTGTCAATGTTTACATTACACGCATATTAAAACGCACTTTTATAACTACATATCTATTAAAAGATACAATGAGAATGGTTTCTTTTACAGGAATAAATTTCAATAATAATTTTAATGAAATTGAAAATAATGGCAATTTTCAGAATATTTTTTAAATATCACTTTAAAAAAACATATTTTGAGATTTTGTCGCGGATTTATTTCAATATTTGGTTTGGTTGAGACTCTAGAGACTGTAGAGACTCTCCCGTAACCATGATTGCTGTAAAGCATTATAAATTTCGGGAACCAAAAATTAAACCAAATCCGCGACAAAACCCGAAAAGGTAGTTTGATTTAAAATGTCAAATATTCGCGTAAATTTAAGAAAGTATTAATTATTAATTATAACAATCCGTGGTTATCATCACTGATGAGAAATAGAAAAGACTCCCCAAAGACTTCTACGACTTCCCTCGTGCCATCCGCATCCAGCTGGATCTAGCAACTATGTCGAAGTCATGGGTATACCTTATGGGAAGATCATGCTTCGCGTTTCAACGTGATCGCCAGATCCACTCGAGAAATTCTCGTCAGTCGTTTTTTATTCACAATTGAGGATATCTCAACAACTACAAACGTACAGCCACATTAACACAGCTTTCCTGCTTGAAGCCAGTCAAGAGCCGTATAAGCAAATACCAGGTTATTGCCAACTTTGTTTGAACATTTTTGTACAAAGAAGTGCCTATATGATATCAAATATAATATGAAATTAATAATGTGGGATACAATTTTAATATAAAACGAAGTACCTTATATTTTAGGTTACAAATAAGAATATGCTCTAATGAATCTAGGGACTTAAATCTGAAGCTTGAACTTTAATATAAATATTGCTGAATATTTCATTTTAAATAACGTCTGTGTGAAAACAAACTATATAAAAAGGCTTGTAAATTATTATACAACGTAGTAATTACTGTTAGATGATGTATGTATGTAAGTATGTATATATGTATGTATGTATGTATATGTATGGATGTATGTATGTATGTATGTGCGAGTATGTATTAACTACTATCTCATAGCTCATGGTTTCTCCCTGAATGACATATTATAATGCAAACTTACATACATACGTACATACGAAAACATATTTACGCACAAGTAAAACCAGAGGTAAATAATCAAGTCAATGGTTTAATTCAACACGCAAGGAAAGGTGTGGCAACAACGGTAGCGCATCGAGGGAACTGCGAAATACGATTAGCTGTTAACTGCATTCATATTTTAGACTAAACAATAAAATTAATTAGAACTTTCAGTATCTATCCATAAATGTATATAGGTACGTATATTAGTATAATTTTACAAGAAAGAAAGAAAGCTATTTGAGTGTAATTTTTTATATAGAGTTGCTACATTGGACTAAGATCATTCGGAAAAGCTTATGTATACTGTTCATTTTTTTCAAATCATACTTAATTCAAATAAACTTTTACAAGCACTTTGAACCGTCACTTTTTCATTACTTTTGAGACGAAAAGACTGGACTAATTTGAATGAAATTTTGCCCATATAATATAGAACATAACTATATTGAACACATAGGCTATTGAAGTAGTATAAAATATATCACAAACACAATTAAAATTATTATCTAGAACTTACAACTTTAAACTTTTACAATTTTTCTAAAATTTTACTAGTTCAAAATGTTGAAGTTAATTAAGTATTATATCAACTATACTGGTATTTAATAATAGTTTATCATGCAGTAGTAACAAAGGCAAAAGCCAATTGGAAATAAGAATGCAGCAAATACAACCTGTACCCATATTTACAATACAATTCACTTCAAACAAGAGATATTGTCGAGTGTCTCATATACGTGGAGAAGCCACGTGTACAGTAATTTCAAAATGCACTCCGCACGTGAGTCACGTCGGACGACGGGCACGTACAATATTTATTATCTACCTATATTTATTATGGTTATGCTTGGCATTCAAAAAGTATACCAACTATATTTAACTAGCAAGTTAGCGCTAAGTCCAATCTAGAACCTAACAGTAACCCGTGTGATATTCTCGTCTAGCTCTTAGTCTATTCGTTTAATAAATTTCATCTAAATCTGTTCAATATTTTTAGTGTGAAGGAGTTATTAATATAATAAACATGATTTTGACGACGCGTTTGGCTCAGTTGGTAGTGACCCTACTTTCTGCGCCAGCGGTCGCGAGTTCGAGTCCCGCTGGGGGAATTTATTTTTTGAGCGCGAATGTTTGTACTCCAGTCATAGGTGTTAATATTTATAATATGTATGTATTTAAAATTTATATGTGAAATAAATCAACTATCTGGTATCCGTAACACAAGCACGTAACGTAGCTTACCACGGAACTAGATGGCGCTGTTGTAATAATGTCCCAACATATTTATACAAGCATTCCCATTTATAAAAATATAATACATATTATGTAAATTGACTGCAAAAGTTAAAACATAATTTTTCATTTGACCTTAGCTTCACGTATAAAATACTCGCAACGCGTGTTTATTTAATTAAATTTCTCTTACGATTCACGCAGTTTTAATTTAAAAGCAAAAGCCGGTACCGACACTGGTAAATATTATTGATCAAAGATAAGTATAGAGCGGATAGATCGCCATCACTTCCTCTTTGTCTATTTTAACACGCTTTTATTAGCTTCACTTGTAACTAACAAACAGTGTAATAAAATCCTAGAAAACAATAATTTTAACCTACTATTGACTACCTATCTGTTGTCATATCGAAATAAATTTTTGTATGTATACTAGCAATTCACGCGGCTCCACCCGCGGTCTAATCACTATTAAAAATAGAGATTGGCGCTAAAAGTATGAAAATTTTGGGTTATAAGTATTTTTGATAACAAATCATTAAAAAAAATGCTTCTAAAAATATCTGGAGAGGGCGGCATTTTCACAAATATGAAAATATCATTTTTTTGTAGATATCACATAAAATTAAAAAAAGTTGAAAAGTATGGGATGTATCCATGTAGATTTTGCCACATATTATCGATTGCAATCTAAATTAAAAAAATAAAAATTTTGTGACATTCCTTGTTTTGCCCCTGTAAAAAAATATATAATATACCATTCTATAATTTTCAATATAAAATTTATTACATGTTACAATGTATATGTATATTATATTGTCATTTACATCGTCTCAGTGGCGTGTTGAAATCACGCCCATGATAAAACGAGTTGAATAGTATCCCGTATCGAGGTTGCCTCGTGCCCTGTATTTGCGAACGATACGTGCGTCACGTTGAGTGGAGCGATACTTATTTTTTATTATTTACTAACTTTAACCCCGGTTCCGTTTGATTACGACGATAAAATTAGACTATTACTTTCTTTTGAATTCTCTATTCGACAGAAATAAGTCGCATTTGAATTGGCACAGCCGTTTTGGAGATAACATTTCACAAATAAGTTTAAATATTTTACAACTTTTTACGTAACAAACAACCAGTTTAATTTTTATGGTCAATGCTCATTTAACTAAAACGTAAGAAAATCAAAAAAATATTCCTATTCCGATGCGAAACGGCCTCGCAGCGGGCCGTCAAAGTAAACAATTACGATACTGTTCGAACGGGCGACGACCCCGCTACCGCCGCGCTGTTACAAAACCGCTTGCGTGCGATATCATTTGCATTTTTAATGCGAATTACCACTGTGCTATCCACCATTAGCGAAAGACGTACGAAATATTTGATTATTACCACAGTATATTCTCTAACCAAGCGTTAACATATCACTTAATTAACATTACAAAATTAAACCCGTGTTTTTTTATAGGAAATCATCGACCTGGTCTGTAAAATATAAACGAAAAACTTTTTTTTTTCATTATTAAGTTATCAATTTAAAAAATAATCAGATTTTTTGTAGTAATGGCCGCACAGTTTTCAATATTTTTTACAATAATTTCATATCATGCTCTATGCATAATATAGGTGTAGTAACCACGCATGGACTCAACTTAATTGTTTTTATTCACCCTTTCGCTAAAGGGTTCGCCCCATTTTCAATACAAATCACCTCTTTACTTTGAGCCGTGGTGACAAACGAGGCGACGCTGCTTATTCCCAACGTTGAGAGCTGTCCTAAATAAACAATTACTATGTTCGGGCGGACATCGAACTCGTCAAACTTCTACCAAATCGCTTAAAATAATAAATATGTTAGTTCGTAAAATGACTAAATCTATTTTAGTGGAAATTTCTGTGATGTGTATAAAACAACGAAGCTTAACTTAACAAATGACATTAAACGTTTAGTTGTTAACATTTAGTATTTACATTCTTAGAATGAATCATCGATTCATTTACCACATATACCGAACGAGTATAACACGATGTGAAAAAAAATATATAAGTAACACTTGATCACATAAATGTTTATATTTTTTAGTTTTTTTTGTTTATTTAGGCATACCACCTACATACATGCAAAGATTTTTATGTGGGATTCACGGCAAAATAAATACTACAACCACTAAAACCCAAAGAAACCTTCCATGTCGTCATGGGGCGTCGTAAGATCTCTTACGCACTCGACCACCACGCTTCCACGATAGGTCTTCAATGCAGACATCAAAAACCATGGAGAAGCTCTTGTGCATTCTGCTATCAACGATATACCAGGAGTATCCTGTCACCTACATGATCCTACTCCAAGTGTTAATTAGCCAACAGGTCTCCACCGGAAGGCTGCCGAGTGCCAAACCCATACAAAGCAAGTATTTAATTTTAATCGAGGGCAACGACCTGTGAAGGTTAAAATCAATAATTATACAATAATTATTTAACAGAGATCCATAAATGAAGAGACAAAGGATTAGTCGATTAGTTATCCAAATAAATCTGTGCATAATATTTATTTATTAATCTTTACTTAGTCTAGCGATGTTGCGCCCGCGCAGTGACGCATGTATACATTACATGGGCCAATCATTAGCAAACAAAGACAAATAATTACATGTGAAATATATTGTAAGTAGGTAGCTATGTACGAGTGTAGCTTTCAATTAAGTAACAAGTTGTCTAGTTTGTTTGACTTGTTAGATTATTATTAGACATTTTAAGATGTAACTTTAAGGTAGAGTTAGAGGTAGAAGTAGAGTAAAAAAGTTGACTTTGTATCAAAAGCATAAAAAGAAAGAAAAGAGAGTGAGTAATACCGTTTGTCAACCGCTTTTCTTTTTTTATGAGTATCAGATAGTGCTAACTTCAATGTTTTCAATAATAATACAGATAATAATTCTTATAAATTTAGCAAGTAGTGCATTATTACAAATTACTATTACTTTCAACGATTAACTACACGTTTTAATTTCAAAAAAATCTAATAAGTATAACCCACCGATGTAAAAGAACTCGTGACCTACGTCTAAACTAACGCAACCAGGCCGCTACTATGTAACAATCGCTTTTACACGAATGTACTTATTTATTCAGGAATGTAACGCTAATTTGATTATTTCGGTCTGGCTGTCACGTCAGATTAATTGATATTAAATCCCATGACAGTAAAATCCTACAGCTAATTAACAAATTACATATTGAAATACATTTTAGTCGAATAATATAATTTTGAATACATTACATTTTAGATTAAAATGGATGCGGTAGAAATGAATAGGACGAGATAGTTTTCCTTAATTGGGGATTATAACTTCAGATACTGTCAGAGAAGTGGAGAATGCGAAGAACCTCCTAATAATATAATTGTATCTAATTATATGATAAATAAAGCAGTGGTAGCTCAGCGGTAACGCGGTCGCTTGGATAACCGAGTGATGCGGGTTCAAATCCGTGTCTCGCACCTCTGATATTTTCAAGTGCGTATCATTTCTATCAAGATTACCACTTGTCTTACGGTGAAGGAAAACATCATGAGAAAACCTGCATGTCTCAGAAAACCTAGCAAGTTTTCGTAAGACATGTGAAGTCCGCCAACACACATTAGGCCAGCGTGGTGGACTATGGTCTGATCCTCGTACTGAGGGAGGCTCGTGCAGTTCAGCAATGGGACGTTAAAAGGGCTGAAGACAAATATAATAAATATGTTTATAGTTTCTTGTTTTTGCAGCAGTAAGTTAAAGATCAACTTGATTTTGCATAATAAAATATAATAATTAAAAAGACACATTAAATACAATTTTTGTGTAAAGTTACGCGATATATAAACGCCATAACAATTGTTAATGATTTCAATGGTTAGCCAATAGTACTTCACTATAAATTTTAAGAAATGTACTTCTACATAAATAGCATTCTTTTTTACTTTTTTAATAACCTATTTAAAAAAAACAATTTATTTGTTAGAGACAACACAAATCAAACATCAAGTGTGTTGGAGTCGTATGGATAAAATGAAAATAAAAAAATTAAAGTAAGATTAACAAACATTAAATTCAAAATATAAAGTAAAAATGATTTTTAATATTAAAGCTTCTTCTAGAAGACTGCAATGTAATAGGTGTTTGTATAAAATGCACGAAAAACAAGACTTATACGAGTACGTTCCTGTCACAGTCAATGTTTGTGTAACGCCTACAAATATTTGTGCTTTTCACCCCGACATGTGACGGACTTTCTGTAAACTTGGAAAATAATATTAAATGAAAAAGCTCTAAGACTGATTTCAATACTTTTCAAACACATTTGTTTAGTACCTATTCAAATAGAAATTGTCACCTCCATATTACCAACTTTAAAGTGGTTTATAAAACAATGTTTATTTGCAACGCTTCCAATTTTTCTCTAATTTTCTTCCTTTAAGTCATTAACTCATGTTGTTCTTATAAATGTGATGATGTCTACCAAATGGACTATTATATAATATAAATAGTTCAAAAAGGTTATCAATTTTCTGTAAAAAATGTTCAAACAAGTCACTTATACGATATCTACCACATAATGGTATCAATAAACAGTTACCTTTTCCCATATAACTCAAGTCTATTAAGCCAAGCCAACTATCTAGCGGGTGTGTTAGAAAGTATCGTACGCAACGTCGGTGCGTGCGCGCGTCATGAATAGAAATCGCTCGCTTCTTCAAAGACCCATGGCTTTTGAGATAGCGGTGACTTACATTTTTTTACACTGTGTATATAAAAACAGTTATATCGTTTTAGCTTTTAAGGTAGATTTTAGTTTAATACTAGCAATTCCCGCGGCTTCGCCCGCGCCCGTCATTTTAGGCAATGTATACAAAATAAATTAAAATACTTGACTAATTATGTACTAAGACCTTAATCGAGAACCATTGGTGAAAACAGCATGAAAATCGGTGCAGTAGTTTTTGAGTTTTGCGCGAACAGACACACAGACGCAGCAGATGACTTTGTTTTATAATATGTATAGATTTATCTTTATAAAAAAAACCACTTGCATAAAAAAAAAAAAAATTCGTCTCTCTATTTGTTCCGGTTAATCTCTGAAAGAGCTGGACCGAAAGGGGCCGGGTTTGCTATTTACTATATACATCTTAATTTTGATGAAAACGTTGTTGGACTATACATTATACAATGCCTTAGAGTAGTGCATTATACTTCGTTTAAATTATTAACGTGAAAACAGGCTCTGAAAAACCTTATGTACAAAGCTATGGTCAAAGTGGAGATATTTCATTAAAAGTTTTCGCATTTCAGCTGACAAACGGACCGAACCCCAATTTTCATGTGGAGACAGTTTTCCTCCAAGCCTAATAGGACGATAATAGCGGATAAAGTAGGTAGAGGCGAGTGCCTACTTCCTTGTCGATATTATAATCTATACGTATAATAAAATTCTAACTTAGTTCAATCTGTACATTGAATATTTTTTGGAAATTCTTATTGGAATAGTAATTATTATCGATACAGAGGCCGAATCTATAGTTTTTAGAATTTTTGTATGTGTGTCTGTTTGTGACCGCTTCACGAGAAAACCACTGGACATATTTTGATGAAATTTGGTACGATGATAGTTATCCGGGTCAGGATATAGGATACTTTTTACTGCTGGAAATTATCTCATTTCTGAGAAATCTCAATTAACCGTTAAAAACTGGCTGTAAAACATCACTCGGTATGTGAAATCTAAAACTTTAGTTTCTGTTATCCACGAGCGAAGCCGCGGGAAATGCTAGAACATAATATAAGTGAAATATTGACATAAGAGATATGAAATACCAATCAATCATTTTTTACATACTACTATGATACTCATGTATAAAAGTATAGTATATATAGTATAAAGGTTTGTATAATGTATTACTAATACGCGTAATGTATTCTAATTAATATTTCTACTCACGGTGGTGTTTCTTGCATAAGTACTTTCATAATAAGTTTTTAAAGACATGTGTCTGTCAACCCATATTTGGCCAGCGCGTTGGCCTGATCCCTCCTCCTGGCCTGTGTTAATGGGAGGCTCAAGCCCAGCAGTGGGATTTAATAATTCTAACTTATTTATTTCTGTTTTCCTTGGACAATAAAAGATATATACATACTTTTAAATAATTAACGATTTTTACACGTTTTCTTGTCCAAATGTAAATAGTGAGTTGTATTTGAGTTTAAAACCTAGAAAAAGGGCTTTCTCTTCACTATTACATCTTAGGATCCTTTCAGTTATGTTTTCAACACGAAAAACCTTACTCGAACTACTATGGCAATTTTTTAAATAACACTATATTTTAATAATAGATGACTAAATGTGACCTTTTATTTGAACATAGCGTCGTTAAATTAAACGTTTACACTTCTAGATAGGAATACCTACTTGAAAGCGAGGTCAATAACCTATTTATGAGTGGAGACCGTAGCACTAATTGGAATGTTTGGGCAGCTGAAATTAATGAAATACATTTATATAGCGTTTTGACCATATATGTAGATATATACATTACGGTCAGTCGGTATGTATGTACATTGTCCATATGTTTATACAAACAGAACCGTTTGACGACACGTTTGGCTCAGTTGGTTGGTACTTTCTGCGCCAACGGTCGCGGGTTCGAGTCCCGCTGGGGGCATTCATTTGATGAGCACGAATGTTTCTACTCCAGTCATGAGTGTTTATTTTTATAATATGTATGTGTTTAAAATTTATATGTGTCTCGTATGAAGCCTCGTAGCTTACCACGGAACTAGATGGCGCTGTTGTAATAATATCCCAACATATTTATTTACTTAAAGTAGTTATTTAGTGAATATCTACTACGAAAAAGTAAAAAATCATGGAGCTACTAGGCAACCTCTACTTCATGTATGAAGCGACTCACCCTCGTCATGCTTCGGTTCGTCTCTACTTCTTAAATACGTTTTAAAGGTTATCATTATGATAATTTCCCGCAGTAAAAAGTATCCTATCAGTTGTTGATAACCAGCTATCATCATATCAAATTACATCAAAATCTGTGAAGTAATTTTCTTGTGATGCGTTCCTAGACAGACAGATTAAACATTTAAGAATTGTAGATTTTACCTCTGTATCGATTAATAACTATTTCAATCACGATTCGACTCTGGCTTTGTATCCATGATATAAGCTACTTTATATTACTTCATAATTTACCGAGAAATTGTATAACAAAAACATACCAACACCAAATTATGCATCTTTCGGAAGTCGATCAAAGATGTAAAAATGAAGTCGTACACAAAATGTTTGTAACAAAGCGAGACAAAAGGGTCTCAATTCAATCAGATAATGAGGTCCCGCGGGCGACGGCGTTATATCGAAATCTGTCCAGGTTTCCTCGTGATGCGTTCCCAAACGGAAAAAACTAGAGAAAATCTCAAACCTAAATTAGCTATAGATTTCGACTAAGTATTTCAATAATATTTTTCAAATTCTACGGATTCTACTTCAAATTTTATTATAAGTATAGATTGCTATGCGTAACTAACATATTTCCATGCAACTGAATTACAAGACCTTCCCGTCCACCTACAACTATTAAGCATGACAAGGTTAAGTTTCTCAATACAAAAAAAGGTGGCATTGCTCTGAATCTCATGGTAAGTCACGAAGTAAGTTAATTGATTAATTTTTTACTCATTACCTAAGCTATTAAACGATTTTGTTTTTAAAATAAGATGTTATTTTTTATTGTTTCATAAATTTCAGGCGCGACAAATGCTACTAATAATTTTAAATATGCTTTATAATTATTAATTACTAGCGGACCCGACAGACGTTGTTCTGTCCACATATAATTTTTTTATAAACTTTTCCTCCCGGTGAAATGTTTTATTACGCATTCGCAAAACAACATTTACTATTTTAGATTTAATTACCATTGCACGCACCATGGCAACGGTAATAACATGATACGTCACACGCCAATAATGCTATAAAGATTTTTTTAATTTCCTTTTTTTCTGCACAACTTTCATATTTATTCACCTTTAAAACCTTCCCTGGACTTCCACAAATAATTCAAGACCAAAATTAGCCAAATCGGTCAAGCCGTTTTCATGCTATGTCGTGACAACGGAAAACGGGTTTCATTTTTATATATATAGATAGGTATGTTAAGAAAAAGGTATTAGCTAAGTATTAGCGAAATTAGCTTTAGTAGATTTTCATGAAGTGACTTATAAAATAATTAACTAAAAAATATATAATATACAGTTAATAAACGTTTATTTAATTATAAAAAACCTCATTATATACCTCGTATAATGTCATGGAACAAGAGCTCTAGATATTTTCATAGGATAATAAATGATCAAGAATTGCTGTGGAATGTAAGCTATTTCATATTTTATATGTTGGGAGTATTCACCTCATAACGCCTTCTAATGAGTTTGTAGCACTAGAAATACTTAACTAAATGACCTAAGTTATAAAAATAATCACAATTTTATAATAATCTTTTTTAGCTTTAGAGATTTTATCTTACAGGGTTGAGACTTAAGTGAGAAATAAGAGACAATATACAAATAGTGGCTTGTTCTAAAGGATATTATGACAAAGAGGTACAAGGAAAAATCGAACCTGACACCTCCAACATAAATTATCAAACAGAGCAATGCAGTAGATTTAATTTTTTATTGGAATATATATATCTAATTCCAAATCCCTTACAATTAATAAATTTGACCCTTGAAATACGAAGTATTTACTAATTTTTGCCTAGAGATTCGCTCGCATGGTTAGCGGAATCCATTTCGCAAAACCCAACGCCGGTAAAATATAGTCTATAATATATAGTCTATAATCTATATCTCTGTGATCAATGTTGTTGCTTTTCACCACAATCTGTTCAAGTGACAAACAGACCGACTGACAGCTAATTAAAAATATAATAAAATATACAGTTAAATTATCTTTCAAGTCATATTTATCATGACTCGGTAGCCACACTTTCATCAGATAGAGCAATCAATTAAAAACAAAACACATAATAGATATACCAATTAACACCACGTGTAATAGGATGCAAGTTTTTGCGCTCAACGCACGAATAATTTTCGATGTTCTTGTACTCGTAACTTACTTACTAGATTACTCCGGCTTCCGCCAAAAAATTTGTATGCTTGGAAAATATATTTTTTGACACAAATTATACTTTATTATAGATATTACTTTAAATTTTATTAGAAAGTAACATAAATCGTCTCAAAATGAAAAGAAAATACAATATACTCGTAGAAGTTTTTTCAAATACTATGGAAGAGAGACATTAATTGCAGTAGCACAAACAAACTCATTCAATTTTATTTATATTAAACGGATAACAATGGAATGAACACAAGTAGTTTCGTTCAATTGAGAGCAGTATCTAATTAAAAGAAACACTAAAAATAGATGGACGATATTAAACGTTTAACTAAATCGGTCATCAATGACAGCAATTTTTCATTTATAATAGAGCATTTTGCATTTATCTCGCATTTTTTATAGACAAGATTTTTTTTGTTTGTATTTAACCTATTTATGGTTGTTTTGAGTTCGATTCCCGCGTTGCGTTTTGTTCTATGATACTCATCATCGAAACAACATGTCATTCTACAATGTGCAAAATATAAGCAATATAAAATATATAATAACGTAACTTAAAACATATTTATAAGGGTAACTTAATATGGTAGCGACCGAGCCAGTAGCATTTAACTAAAATTGGACTTAGGTCACTTTAAAGGTCAGAGCTACTCGTATATGAGAACATTATGTATATAGTCCTATACCGTAAATACTGATACGTATCTTATTATAAGCGATGGGACACACTGATTAAAGGTCATTACATTTTATTTTCTCAAAATGCCCTTTTAAATGATAATATTAAGAAAAACAGTACGGAGTAATAGCGTCATAATCGTCTGGATCACGAGTCCCCTAACAACAGCAATTGCTAGATAAAAACGTGACTCCATATATCGTTACAATGTATCTAAAAGTACATGGTCTGTAGTTTTTATAATAGAAAGAAAGTAGAAAAAATCCTATACACTTGTCCAGAAAAATTATATATTTTATTAAATTTCATTTCATTTAAGACGTAATACTAATACTATTATGATTGTATCCTATGAAGCTATGGATTTTAATGACACGATTGGTTCAGTTTGCAATGCTGACCCTACTTGTTGTGCCAGTGGTCGCGGGTTCGAGTTTCGCTAGGGGCATTCATTTGTGTAATGAGCACCAATTTTCGTACTCAAATCATAGGTTTATATTTATATTATGTATGTAAGTTTAAAGAGATATATTATGTACGTGTAGTGTATCAACCATCTGGTATCATTGTAGCTTTTATACAAGCTTCGTAGCTTAAACATGTAAGTTAGAACTATATGGTGCTGTGTTCAGTCATGAAGTCATGAAAAGGGAATTGCTGCTTAATTTATATCTAGAGAAGATTAGAAGTGGAGAGAGAAAAAAACTAAGCATAAAATTAATCATATTCAATATCTATTTCAGAAAGAAGCTTTAGAACTCCACAACCTAAATACGTTTATTTCATATTAAATAAAGCGACTCACGTTCGTCCCTAGTTATATTTGACGGCTAGTACAAATTTCTCAGCGATGTGACATTTCCCGCAGTAAGATCTTATATGTTAACTCGGATATCAGCTACCATCAAAATCTGTACATTGGATTTCTCGAGATGTGATCCAAGACAATAACACAAATAGACAGACGGACAAACTCTCTAAAAACTAAAACTAATAAAAACTATACATTCGGCTTCTGAATCGATAATAATAACTATTTTAACAAGATTTTTTAAACAAATTATTAAAAAAACAGATTCGGCTTAGTTAGAATTTTATTATAGAGTATACTATCTACTAGACAATCTATCGACTAGACAATCTTAATATAAATTATACGGCTTATATAATTTTGTAACAAAATAAAAGTAGCCTTAGTTACTCCTTATAACATTAGCTATCTGCAAGTGAAAGTCCGTCAAAATCGGACCAGCCGTTTCAGAGATTAGCTGGAACAAACAGACAGACACAAATTTTAAAAAATAGTTTTTGATGTAAGTACCGTATATACACTTCATATGCATTTAGTGAAAAGCTGTTAATTTTAAATTACAAACAGACACTTCAATTTAATTTTTATATACTAATGATATAAATATTCCGTACGATAATTCCTTAGACAAAAGAAGAATCTGAAGAATCTGCGCGGTTACTATAGGTTGTATCAAAGCTCAAGACCCCTTAGAAACCATGTGAGTTAATTTAATTTTCTGTAATCCGATTACATTTGAAACTTGGATCATATTATTTCTTTCGCAATTTCCTTTCAATATGGTGCAGATAAAAGTTATTTAAGTACAATATGTACTTATGTATCGTTCGGTGTTTCGTCTCTATCACTGAAGAAAAATTGAAACGATGATCTAATGAATAATTAATTTTAGTCACCATTTTCTCGTACCTATTTAATATTGATATTGAATCAATTTTTGTAGACTGAGTACTACTAACTACAACAACTCAGACCATTGACCTCATTATTGTTTTACTTAGTTCGGACAAAATGTAATTTTGAAAAAAGCATCTTAACCCGTAAAAAAGAAACAAAGTACATACCTATATGTCTAGATAGATAAAATCGAATATACACTCCCTAAAGTTTAAGAGATAGAGCATGTCTCGTAAAAAAGAACTTTAATCTATAATTCCGAAATGTATCCCACATTTCGGAAGTACTGAAATTATTTTGAAAATACTTTTACCAATCGAAACATTAATAGCGTTCACGACATATTCTTCTTTTCTCGATAGGTATGTGAAATAGTATGTGTATAATATACATACATACCTATGTATATGTATATAACAAACTTAATTTAACGTGCTTATTCTAATTACTTTCAAGAGCTTAAAGTTATAAAAAGGTTATAGAACTTCAATTTTATGAACACATTAGTTAGTTAACAGGTACAAGTCACGCGTACATTTATAATCCATGGCTTTAACACTAAGTACGTATTAACTTGAAGACTTGCTAATATTAAGGCCGTAGATGTATAAGTAGTATAGAAAGTACTACTCCTTGTCTAATACATGAGCAATTAGTTAATGGAAGTATGAACAAAAAAATAAATCTTTTAAGAGCTATTTAAAAGGGTTATTTTTGTGTACCACAATGGTTTCCGTTAATTTTTTAGTTGTTTTTAAAAAAAAACGTGATTTCTCTTCTGTGATTCTGATTTCTGTAGAGCATTCGGAATGTTATTAACTAAGTCTTTGCCAGTGAAAATTTATGTCATAATAACTATAAATACAACATTCGTTTAAATTTGCATTATAAAAAACCAAATAATTCATCAGTAAATTTATAAAAGATCCTTTTATACTTATGCAAAAATATTAGTAATAAAACACGGCATACATTTTCGTACACACTCCACAGTCAGTGTGTCAAGGGGCGACTGCACACGTGTCTTAATGCGGGTGTACTAACAATACCGCGTTGCTAAACGCATTGTCCATACAATGAATGCTGTAAAATAATGATATACGTAAATCAAATGTGCTTACAAAACTAGGTTTTATATTTTTTAAACAAAAAAAGAATAGTCTTATCATAACTTTGAACTAAAAAGACCGAATTCAAAAATATGTTTGAAAGAAGTTCAAGTTTTTCAAGCAACTTGCTTTGATTATGTAAATTTATATCATTACCATAAGAAAAATAATGGGCATACAAATGGGAAAAGTGCTTTCAATTTCCAGCAAAAGTGCATCACTATTCTTATTGTGACATGGCAACATTATTCTCTCAGAGCTAGTATGAAGCGACAAATTAAATAAATATTTAAGGCCAACAAAAAATTATAATTGTTTCGTAAAACGAAAACCATACAAATTGACGTTTGCTACATATATTTATAGTGTTTTAATTAAAATAATTGAAGCAAGGGACACTTTTCCTATACTGGAAGAGATAAATTAAGAAAAAAAACACGGTGTTTAACTTTAACTAAAAATGAATACTTTAAGTAGTCCATAATGTCCTTCGACAAAGCCCTCTTCAAAGCTTTTTTACTTGGACCTGTCATTACCTAGGCGAATGTAGCATCTACTTTTTTAATATTAACTTTAAAAAAGTTTGTATATACGAATAAATGTACATTGTAAGTGTGAAATTATTAGATATATATAAATATCGATTCACCGACATAACCCAACCCACGTTTCGGGCCCGGTAGTATTTTCATCAACACGAAATACCAATCCACAAAGTCATGTAACGAGAAAAGTTATTTTGTAAATATTATGCATACTATTTGCGTTTCTATGCATGGGCGTATGATGTAATGGATAGGCGTTTTAGTTTCAGTGGAACTGTCCGTGCGAAGTGGAAAATGATATACAGTGCGATAGTGAAAGTACGTGATGTTAGGTCGCAGGTTTGATACCGCGCAGGTCTTTCTATAATCTAAGACAAGTTTATCTCAATATGATCACAGTTTAAGTTTAAGGTGATGTTGGGACCCGACAGATAACATACAATTTCCCAATTTGAAGGAAGGATAGAGTAAGTTTTACATTATATTACCTCATAGATTGAACTGGGTATTTTGAATGAAAACAGTATTGGAATGGCCTTAAATGCTACAGATACAATTTGTATTTAAAAAATAAACATCAATTTGTACCGCTGTTTTTGTATGTTCGCTTTTATTTTCTTTTAAAATAGGAGTTGGCTAGTAGATGAGTTTCAAGTCTACATGGCAATGCTAACGTTATATGATTTATATATCTACTAATAATACTTGAATAACTTGAAAAAACCTGTGTCACTCTCAGGATCGATTTAAACTCTAATTATTTATTACTCATCAATCTTTATTCTTCATTACTGCTTAAAATTAAAATACACTTTTAAATTTAAATTTTAAAGCATATAATTTGACTTTTAGATGTAAATTAACGTGAAAAAATTATACGTGATTATAAACATCCCTATTAAAATTACAGTATGGTCATAGAGCATCGTTACGCAAGTCGATCGTCAGACTGCACGACGACCGCGAAGGCCGGCACGTGTACTTACTACATATTATAAAACAAGCAATTATTGACAAACATCATTATCGATCTTATTACAAGGGTGTAAACGCGCAAAATTGCGTGATTATTTTAACAAAATATATTTGTATCAGCAATATCTTTAGCCCGGAAGTTGAACAGTGTTATGACAACTTAGCTGTCATCCCCCACTTTGATTACTATTACTCTCCATAAATACGAAGTTTGTCGTTAAGAGCGGATTATTCCTGTGCGAGTTACGTTGTAGTGCTTTAGCTATTAGTGACAGTGCGTAAAGTATTAAAGTGCCGTGAAGTGAATTGTTATATAATTAAGTAATGTTATTAATGTTATTCGTTATTAATGGTATAAAGTGATAAAGTGATATATGTGGTGTAACGACATAAGAAAGGTGGAATAATTTAGTGTATAACAGTTTGAATGTTCATATATACACCCGTCGTTTACATCAGAAGCGGGATGTGAACTATGGGAAGAAACAGATCACGCCGTAATTGGGCTCGCTCACAATCCTCTTCTAGCAGCTATAGGCAAAAAAGAGAGCAATATTGAAGCCACCACAGAAGCCAGTAATTTTAATATATGCGTAAGCCTCTCCAGCTTCTTAAATAGCCGCTGAAAATATGAAGGCTTGTATTTGTATAGACGATTGGGACACTGAATGGACCCTTAATTTTCTTTTTAATTTATATGCTCCGTGTTGGTAATGTATGTGTTATTTATTTACGGTTCTTCTTTATTATTTATGAGTGTTCATCGAGTCTAATCTAAACTTCAAAAATATATCATGACATGTATTGTACTTAGTATTACAGTTATTCAGGCTCTGCTTGGCATGTTAAGTGTGACAGTGTTCCTTTAAATGCAAGCAGTTTTGAATAAAAGACTATTCTTGTACGCTAAGTGTGACAATATGCCTTTAGGTACAAGAGGTTATGAATGAAAGACTGTCCTTGTACGCTAAGTGTGACAGAGTTCCTTTAGGTACAAGCGGTTATGAATAAAAGACTATTCTTGTACGCTAAGTGTGACAATATGCCTTTAGGTACAAGAGGTTATGAATGAAAGACTGTCCTTGTACGCTAAGTGTGACAGAGTTCCTTTAGGTACAAGCGGTTATGAATAAAAGACTATTCTTGTACGCTAAGTGTGACAATATGCCTTTAGGTACAAGAGGTTATGAATTAAAGACTGTCCTTGTACGCTAAGTGTGACAGAGTTCCTTTAGGTACAAGCAGTTATGAATGTAAGACTATCCTGGTACGCTAAGTGTGACAGTGTTCCTTTAGGTACAGGTAGCCTTACTAAGTAATAATCTTTGGTTGGTGTAAAGGCGAGCCTGGGACACTTAAGTGCAACAAAGTTTCTTTAAGTGCAGGTGGCCTTTGGTTCAATCATTGGTGTTTAACAATGCAACTGTTGGCAAATGATCATTGGCATTTATTATAATAATATATATGAATACTGTTTGTGTTTAGATCCACACTCATAGGGTGACTGGGACAGTCACCGTGCAGGATGGCCGTATCAGCAATATCTTTAGCCCGGAAGTTGAACAGTGTTATGACAACTTAGCTGTCATCCCCCACTTTGATTACTATTACTCTCCATAAATACGAAGTTTGTCGTTAAGAGCGGATTATTCCTGTGCGAGTTACGTTGTAGTGCTTTAGCTATTAGTGACAGTGCGTAAAGTATTAAAGTGCCGTGAAGTGAATTGTTATATAATTAAGTAATGTTATTAATGTTATTCGTTATTAATGGTATAAAGTGATAAAGTGATATATGTGGTGTAACGACATAAGAAAGGTGGAATAATTTAGTGTATAACAGTTTGAATGTTCATATATACACCCGTCGTTTACATTTGCTTGTAATAATTATGTGTTGTAATGAAACCTATTCAATTAATTTGCCCTCTGATCTTTGCTGTTGAAAAATATTTGCTGTTAAAAGCGTTTAATATGTCGTTTCACTTCTGCCTAATTCTAGCGATCCTCTAATTAAAATTCTAACTAAATATTTTAAGTATTACTTTAAAAATATGGTAGTCCAATTCCAAGTCCAAAAAAAACATGGTTATTGTTGAGCGTCGTTAAGTGGCGTTGTTAAGTGTCGAAACTCGAAACCCAAAAAGAAATGATCTACGCGAAAATTCCGAAATTATACATAATAATACACGGAAAAAATGTGAAAAGTATCAAATATAATTCTCATATCATATGGTATGGAGATCAAAAAAGCCTAATCGTTTTATATTAAAATCATTACGTCAGACATATTCAGTAAATAGAATCAGATGACGACTGTCGTGCAAGTACAAGGTTGAAAGATTTTCATTTATATACGAATCGAGCCCTCGTGGCGTAGGAAGCCTGGCCTACTTATAAATTATAATGGCTATGTACATCGAGAATAGAAAAATTATATATATATATATATATATATATATATATATATATATATATATATATATATAAGTTTACATACAATATAAATATTTAGAACACACAAGAATGAGTTTCAATAATAATCATATAGAACGTACATTCCCTTAACCTGAGCATGTGACCACGTGGGCTTCAAGCAGTACAGTAATAGTTCTAAGAACACATGATGTGTATCATCACGATGTAGCTGTGATACGTGTATGACCTGATAATGCCTGATGCATGTACTGATAGGGCTGAGAAATGTTGACGAATAGTAACATGTCAAGTTATTCGACACTATATTTTTTCCCTGAATTTACTTTTTTTAACATTAATATACTTTTTCGAGCCATCGGACATAGCTTACTCTGATTAAATTTTTTTTGACGTGACAACGTCTTAAATTAGGTTGCGGCTGGGAGTCACTTATGAAAAAGTGTAACGCTCGGTAACGTTACGATGAGTCACCGAACGAGAGAGAGGCCCGCCGAATGCCTTGCGTCTCTCTCCCACTCAACTATTAAAATATATTTCTATAGTTAAAATTTGTGCAATTCTTATTTTCATTCAATTCCTTGTTCCTATTGTGCAATTTAATTATATTCATATCAATAAATATTCTACCGAGAAAAAGACGTTGTCACGTAAAATCTTCGCCCGTAAAACCGACTTTACAGGCAACCATTTTTTTTATTATAGTAACAAAATTTACCTATAACTTTGATACTTTTCAAACTACCTCAGTTTGACATGTATCGTATAACGTCAATACACAATACAGTAACATAAATAATAATCTTTTCCATACGAATGTTTTAGAGTTACGAGTACGAGGCATATAAGATGATGCAATATTTTTTTCCTTTCATTTACGTGATCAAATCCTGAATGCAGATACTACTTTTAATAATAATATTGATTCAAAATTTTGAATTTGAATCAAGGATGAACATATATCATCGAGCTAAGCTGACGAAGGTCAGGGTGCTCAGGAATATATAAGACTGGATAGGTATTTTTTTCAGCGAATTGCCATCGAGTATACGAAGACTTGTTCTATGAAGTAGATTGTTAAACTCAACTCCTAATAGTAGAAGATTTTATAGTTCTGTGTTTGTCTATGTTATTGTGTGTTTATAGTTTGTTTTTTTTTTAACTTTTTTTTTCAAGACTTATATTATTCTTTTCTTCTACTTGAAACTTATAATTAAAAGAGCTCATTATTATGAAGCAACAATTTTAGTGCAATTATTAAACAATACAATACCCTTACAATATATTCACATTAGTGAATATTCCGTTAAAAATTAATTAATTCAATAAACGTAACGTAACGTAATTCAATAAACACCAAAAATATAAATCGAAATAAAATATCAACTACCATTGAAAAGAAAGTCACTCCACTATCTTCATATAGATATAAAACTGACGTGTAATTTTAAATAGCTTGTGATAATTTCATAAATATTTTTACACGAGCGCCTTATCTTGCGTTATGCAATTCGAGCGTTTTCGCGAAATAAAACCAAGTCACATGAAAGAGTTGACAAAAACAAGTACACGAGTTTTTCAATAACATCACAGTAACCTATAGTTTATCAGCGTTATCAGCGAATTCGAAAGTCAATGACCGTTTATCAGTGGATTTGAGAACAATAGCAGGCATCCTGCGAAAGTATTATAATGGAGAATTACATAAATCTTAGTAATTTCTGTTTTAGAGTTTAACGGTTATTTATCAATCACATTTATCTGATTTACTGACATTGACCGGGATGTTAACTTTTTATTTATATTCTCTTTGGTTTGTTTTTCAACTCAGTTCAATTCTGTTGTTAAAGTGTGACAATTTCGCACCGATTACTTCGCCAACGTTCATTTAGTATGGAGAAACCCCTGATTTATTTCTATACTTTCAAATGATTCACTGAAAGATGGTTGACTTTTTAACGTTTGACTAAGATAACTCTTAAGTGTTATTTATTATACACGTGGTAATATCTATGAGTAAGCCCCATATTATTTTTCTTTTATTATTTTCAACACGAATCGCGTGGCATTGCACTGCATCCATCAAACGTATATTTAACGTCTTGTCGATATTAAAGTACATTAGCTAAAACTTTAAAAATATCAAAATATAATAATTTGACTGCGTACTTGTAGTGTATTGGTTGTCTCATGCGCCTATGACAAGTCAGTCGCAATCTGGTGGTCGTTCGAGACAGACGTGTTGAGGTGTTGCTGAGCCGTAAATTATACCAATAACGTGGACGTCACATGTGGCGACGAGGACAAAAGTGAGTGCTCACAATTATATTATAGAATATTAAAGAAAATTATAATAAAAGTAGTATAACAGTCTAAAATATGGAAAAAGAAGGGGATAAGCTGAAGGTACTTGCATAAACATACTTATTTCTTTGTTCACCTTTTGAAGTCCTTAAAACCGTTATAAGTTATTAGTATATTATTGATTATTGAATCAAAACTGTTTCATTTGATATGCTCAAATTTGTAAAATGCAAATTGAACATAAGTATGATAATATGAGCTATATTTGAATCAACTGAAGATTTGATAATAATGAAAATAGACTACAATTTTCGAAGATTTTGTGTTATATTAGGCGCATAATAAACTTCCAATTTACTTTCATTTTTTAGGAAATAATGGTGGAACTTCGATATGTTTCGAAACTTCTTAAGTAACCACTATTTACACGCATAATTTAATCTTCAGTAGGCAGTTATAATAACTTTTCATTATGAATATTTAGATTTTGTATTTAAACGTTCGAAAGCATTCAAAATATTATGCCTACGCGCAGCTAAACTATTTAAACCTATTTGGTTTAGTAGTGGCGTGATCGACGCTGCCGCTTAAGTTGCCAAGATGCATTGCACGAATTATGGTACATTACTACGGAGCATAAAACAATTCTACATATTAGTAAAAAGGTGCCTTTGGATTTAGTGTATTTAATTATAACTAAACACATCATTATAAACATTAGTAGTGATATTGAAATATACGCTTTATATTAATAATTTAATATTATTAATTTAACGACGTAAAATAATTAATATTATTCAACTATGTGAGCAGTTTGGAAGTGTCTATCTATTTATGTTGATACCACAGCTGATACTAACGGTGCGTAAGGACAAGACATTCAAAAGAATTTATGTAGGTACCTACCTATTTAGCTATATCTGCCGCACTAACTTAATCGGTATAACTAAATATGGATCTGTTATGATAATATTAGGTATTTAATTATAGTGGTTAAAACGTAACCAATGACCTAAGTGATATAAAATACATACTGTACTTTATAAGTAATTTAAGCATATTAAATTATTTATCAAATTATTTAAACAAAAAAGGAATTTTGATGTATAAAAATAAAAATTAATACTATTAAGTTTGTACAGCTACTTATATAAGAAGTATAATAAACATAAGTACCTAAGCAGATTAAGAATCTGATTATTAAGTTGATACTGAACTATGTGTATAAAATACAAACTCAAAATCAATAATTTGAAAATGAAATGAATTGTTATATACGAAAAGTTGATATTGATCAATATTTAGTATATACAACTGTACAAGAATAAAAGCAGGTTACAAGTCTGGTCATTAAATTGATACCCAACTATGTGTGTAAAATTTATTATCAATTATTATTATATATAGAATACAAGCTGTATTTTATAAGTAATTCAAGCAGATAAATATTATTTATCTGATCATTAAATTGACACAAGGAATGAATTGTTGTATACAAGAAGTTGATATTCATTAATACCTAGTATTTATTTTATACAACTATATTAGGCACATAAGCAGATTAAAAGTCTGATCATTAAATTGATATTAGAGTATGTATGTGATATAATATATATGTACATACATAATATTTAATCGGAAAAATTTAGCGGAAATATCCGGTCATTAAATTGACATTTAAGCAGATAAAATTATTTATCTGATCATTAAATTGAAATAAAAAATGAATTGTTGTATATAAATAATTATGAAACAACATAAGCAGATTATATCTGATCATTGAATTGATACTAGAAAATGTATGTAATGCATACATATTTAATTGGAACAAAATTTAGCGGAAATATCCGGTCATTAAATTGAAATAGCTGTGTTTGATAAATAATAATTCAAGCAGATAGAATTATTTATCTGATCATTAAATTGATATAAGAAATGAATTGTTGTATATGATTTATTATGTAACAACATAAGCAGATTATATCTGATCATTGAATTGATACTAGAAAATGTATGTAATGCATACATATTTAATTGGAACAAAATTTAGCGGAAATATCCGGTCATTAAATTGACATAGCTGTGTTTGATAAATAATAATTAAAGCAGATAGAATTATTCATCTGATCATTAAATTGAAATAAGAAATGAATTGTTGTGTATGATTTATTTTGTAACAACATAAGCAGATTTTGTCTGATCATTAAATTGATACTAGAGAATGTATATAATATATTATATAGGTACATAAATATTTCATTGCAACAAAAGTTAGCGGAAATATCCGGTCATTAAATTGACATGTGATACCTCATTATAATTGGATGGAAATATTAAATAGCAGATAAAAATATCTGACACATTCAATTGATCATTTCAGGTAGCCTCATTATTCCAGGTGCACGATGGGAGCGCTGGAAAAGGGCATTCCTTAAATTCTTAAAAACATCCAATATTTACAAGAATGTAAAAAAAAAAAAAAAGACATTGCCTTCTTCATTTTGGCGGTTTAGGTTTGCAGGAAGTTTTATATAATATGTATTCAGCCTTTTAAACGTGCCACTGCTCAGCACGGGTCTACCTTCAATACGAGGGGGATCAGGCCATAGTCCATCGCGCTGGCCGAGTGCAAGTTAATATAGAGAAATTGAAAACAACAGAAAATGAAATGAAAATGAAGGAAAATAATAAAATATATTTATCAATCGGGATCTACGAGATGTGGTGGTGGTAGGATTACTCCTAGGCATACTTCAAATTATGTTAAAGGTTCCGCGAGAGTCAAAGACTTTTTAAAGTATGGTCTGAATGGACATTTTAGACAATTTTGTTGAACAAAACAAGACTGAAAAGAATAAAAAGAGAAAATAACTAAAGGACAAAGAGAAGCCGCATAAAACAGATTGAGAAGTTAAAGAAGTCAATGATAAAATATAAAATAGAGAAGAAATAGAGTACTTACGTTTTTCACATTGATGATGATGTTGAAATTGACTTATTGAAGGAGTTGAAATTAAAATCTTAATAGATCTAGGCTTTAAGCCAAACCTAATAACAGAAGTTATTTGGTATTTTACGAAAAGCAATAAGGTTCAGTTATTTAATCGACATCCGACCCTAAAGTGATATTTATGACCTATGGTAGATTTACTCCAAAAAAAAATGTTTGAGTCTATATTCTCAAATAGGACAGGAATCTGAAAGTTCTACTTTATACATTATCATTGATGGCACGATGAACCTTTATAGGTAAAACTTTGAAATGAATTTAAGAGTGCTTAATATTGGATAAGATCACAAGGGTAATTAAATTGAGACTAGGAAGTTTCCTAAATTTAAAAGGAATCTTGATTAGTCTATTGATTGACGATTCCGTTCCACCCGTAACACAACCTGACAGGAGGATTCTAAATCTTTAGGAGCTCAAACTGAAAGAAGATCGATGAGCTTAAACAAAGAGACATAATAGAACCTGTTGTAGGTTCTTGAAAATGGGTGTCTCTTGTGGTTCCAGTGTTGGAAAATAATGATAAATGCGACGAGCTAAAGCGTACGTGAAAACCATCCACTTCCGACAGTGGATAAGCTGTTGTCTTAAATGAAGAATGCCAAAGCCTTCACGAATTTGGATATAAAAGACGTATTTCACCAAATTGAAATTATATCCAAGTTTTAGGCACATAACTACGTTAATCGCCAGCAAAGGTTTGAGATAAGGGGCTGATGTTTGGCTTATCGTGTGCCCCTCTGTCAAAAAACTATTATGTGAACAAATATTGTTGGGGTGTGATGGCATTTTATATTCATTATATTTCTATATGTTGATGATATCCTCGTTTTGGTAAGCATTTGAAGAACATGCACAATTACAAAAGGTATAGTTTGTTTTAAAAGAAATTGATAAAGGGAAGGGAAGACGAATGTTCGTTTACGATGTTCAAAGTTAATTTCGAATTGTCAGCAGATGGTATCAAATTACTGAAAATATATATTTCAATAATACAGGGTTCTACACCACCTACCATTATTGGAGAGTTAGAAAGTTACCTAGGACTAATAAGCTACATCAGCCGGTGGACGTCGCTAACGAAAACCATACAGGTATAGTGTTAATGAAGGCAAATTTAGCATAGCCGTCATAATAGCACGTTTGTACCATGCTTTAGAACGGCGAATGACAATTTTTAACTTATGTCAATTAGATAACAGGGATAGTTTATTACGAATTCTAATGTGTCAGAGAGAGAAAAAAAAAAGCATTTTCGGGAAAGGATTCGGGATTACTAGAAACGTTTTGAATTTTCGATACTAGAATGTTCTAATATTTACGCATATAAAAAGGCCAACAGTGTGTCGGGAGATCAGTTGATATTCGAAGTTGAGCGAAGACTATGAAGATATACGAAATAGTGGAAAAGTGAAGAAGAGATGATTGAAGGCTTAGTAAAGGAGTGTCTATAAGTGAAATACCGTGCTCGGAGACTAGTGCTGTGTACAAACTGTGCGTGTGTATATAGTAAAATAAAACAGCTTTAGTGCAAGAACGCTTATAATTTCCGATCCCGAACCCGTATCACATAACATTACGATGGATTTAATGGTTCCACTTCCAAGCGAGGACTACTAATTATTAGATATTCACATTATTATAGCAGATATATAGAAGTAAAAATTTGTCGTAAGATTACATCTTCAGAAATGGTACAATTTTCAGTGAAGAATTAAAATAAAGAAATCAGTGAAGAATTCATTCAAGAAAGAAATATTTTATTAAAATCCCATATTGCCACAACAGGATGGAGAAGTTAAAAGACAAAACCGAGACTATACGTCTAACCAACGACGACACTACTATACGAATCCGACTATAGCGACTAAAGTTAGGTGAATATAAAGATTGGTAAGAGAGTTTATTACATTACTTGAGTATGTACTCTTTCTCAAATGCAAATTTATAGATAAGTTATAATTAGTGATTCCATTGAAGTAATACCAATGACACAGATGTTAGGGATAAAGATCGAGAAAGGAAAAAAAAAGGAAAGGAAATTGGAGGCAGGAAAAAAAAGGTACCAGTGTGATCTGAGACCTGGAGATATAGTATATATATTAAAATATGAAGAAAGAAAATAAATTAAACTTGGATTGTGACCAAGGTACACATACAGTAAAAAAAAAAAAAAGAATTGTTAGAGTTATCACAGCTTAAAATAATGACATTCGTAAAAGGAATGTAAAGAAAATTCAAGGAGAATGGAAAGTTTGCGAAAACCATGATTTAAATGAATCTAACAAACATAAAAATGAATTTGGAAATTAAAAGTATGATAAGTAAAAATAAACTTTAATGGTTAAACTGAATAAACTTATAAAGTATTGGAAGGAGATTAAAATTTATTGATGTGATATGAAACATTTAAAAGTGTATAAATATAATTAAAAAAAAAAAAAAACAAAGAAGGGATGTAGTGTATTGGTTGTCTCATGCGCCTATGACAAGTCAGTCGCAATCTGGTGGTCGTTCGAGACAGACGTGTTGAGGTGTTGCTGAGCCGTAAATTATACCAATAACGTGGACGTCACAGTACTTAAATTTTATGAATATTTGATCACACATATTCGTAAAATTCAATTCATTTCATTGAATGTATGAAAATTATAAATAATATATATTTGCAATCGTGCAGGGTTTGTTAGGTAGAGTGTGATGATATTATTCTGCATTCAGCCAGTAGGTATGTACTTATATATAACAAGCAGTCATCAGGGTAGAAATTCTATTGTTATAATGACAAAGAAAATTAGGTACGTTCAACGCAGCAAACCAAAGCCGTTTACTGAATAAATAGTTCGGAATTCGTTCGCAGTGTAATGAATAAAGTAAATTAGACGATCGTGAAAAGCATTTTAATATATTTTAACAAACAAAAGG
This sequence comes from Boloria euphrosyne, assembly GCA_951802675.2. Lineage (NCBI taxonomy): Eukaryota > Metazoa > Arthropoda > Insecta > Lepidoptera > Nymphalidae > Boloria > Boloria euphrosyne. The sequence goes on along the minus strand of OX637879.1, from coordinate 1,739,771 downwards.
TCTTTAACTTTGTAACCTTGATTATTTCGACAAAGCCGGTGACAACGGCGAATGAAACTCAAAATAATTAATAAGGAAAACGTCAAAATGACCCACCCTTCCAATCTTCCGCCATAGCGAAATTCCGAAGCGAATGCAAATGTTTTGATTGTAGCGTCAAAAAACGAGATGAGCAATTGACGAGAGCCATTATTCAAGACGGCCTAATTGAATTAAACTACGCAGCGAGCGTCGCAACCCTTTACTTTGATTGCTTCCATATAAATTCATTCCCTGTAATTCGTATTCAGCTCTAAATGAATTTCATGTCCGACGGCACCCGACCGCGGGACAACCGAACTTTATAAATTATTATTGAGCGAACAACAAGCCGCAAATACGAACTACATCGACGTTCCGATTGAATTGTAAAAGTTCCAGCTATAAATGTAACCCTCCACATACATATGTGTAATCGTAATCGTATTCCTGTGCCCAACCCTATCCATGTTCCATCTAAGCACAGATGAGATTTGGATATAAATGGACATAGGTCCAGTTTCATTAAACTAAGATATTCAATTAAACAAAAAATCAGAATGTCGGTTCCTAATGAATACGACGCATCATCATAACATTTTCATGACACACATTACATGAAACATTGCGTTGGTGGCACGCAATTTGTGGATGAAAGGAGCAGAATGGCCTGCGACCCCCGGCCGTCGCCCTTTGCAACAGTCAAGGAAAGATATTCGTAGTGTCACAAGTAATTAAGAAACGCGTTACGCTTTGTGCCGGTCCCTCGGGAAGACTCGGGGTGCTCCACCCTTACATAATTTCTCCTAACTGCATAATCAATAACAGCATGTCGCTATCGTCCCGTCTAGACGTTGACACCGTAATTCAGTTTCTGCATCGGATTGCGTTTCAAGAGGCTCGCGGCCGACGCACCACTCAGTGCTTACCCGCCCTCGAAGAACGTTCGAGTGTTTTCAACGTCTCGTCTAAACACCCATCTCGAGCACTGTCCGTAGCCAACGAAGCGCAGACAAGTCTCATACAGATATTTCCAATCGGAACGCAAAAGTTCAGCGGGCCGCAATCCGTTTGGCGGCAGCGCCAACCGATTAATTGACAATGAATGTGACAGTGCACGCACGAGAGAGGGTTGCCAGTTGCGAGTCAAACGGAGCGCATCTCTGTTAATGGGGTCAACGAAATTGAGAAAAGTGAAACGGTGGAGTGAGCCGGCGGCCATTTATTACGGACCGGACCTCGACGACCCTCGTCCGACTCGGACATCTCGATATGAGGAAACACGAGGCGCATTCTGAACGATCGGTGAATAGAGCTCGAGGAAGGTCTATCAATCGACAGCATCTCCCCCATCCTCGGAAACGTGCTCGTAAACCCGGAATTAATAAGGATATTTGTAGTCACGTATGCGATTGTCGCGCTATCTGAGTCGTCCTATTAATGCATAATATATAAGCATCGTAGATTCTCAGCTAACCGCGAAATCCGAGGCGATGTTATGCTCGTGAACGCTTCATTTATAAGAACTATAAATAATTAATTAGCCGTGCCGTGCCTCCTGGGGGAACGTCGTTCAGTTTACCCACATCAAGCCTGTGACATTTTAATGGCCTTTTAAACGCACTACGCGACCGTGCCTTTGTACGAGCTGAATGCGTGCTAAATATGAGCACGATAAAGGAGATAGGGTAATTATTTCCGCCTTCAATCCTCGCATTCGTATGCACGGAACTACAAAGACGTCGGATACGGAGCAAATAGCCTGCGGCCGCGTCTCGCAGAGCAACGTAAATCAGTGCATCTAATCACGGCGTGGGCGAGCGGTGCCTCGGCCCCGGACGGCGAGTCGGGAATCAGTCTGCCACTATTGAATTATACGATAGCTGCAGCCGGCTTGTCATACGCCGAAGTTTAATCTCTCGGAGAGGACGGGCTTATTATTCAAATAGTCGAACTCTTGGTCATTTTGCAGCCACGTATGGCGCACGCTCCTAACTTAGTTACAGTAGTTGGAGAGAAACTCAAATATATTAAAATTTAGAGACGGTAAATACAGGATAATTTAAGTCGTTTTGTCATGAAATTTCGCATAATAAACTCGATGAGGCTTAAATCGTTGAACTATCCAAATAGACGATTCATTGGCTGAGAGTAAAAAGTTCGACAGAAATTCGGAATGAAGTTGTCGCGACGGAATCGTTATGAGGGGAGGCATCTAACTCTTTCTGCGGCTGCGGCCCCCAACGAGCGTTAATTAAGCGAAAATCGAAACGTCAAAGCTCGACTCAGCTGTATGCAAATTCACCAAAATTGACTTTCGTGTTGGCAGAGATAATTTTTTACTGCTTTTGTACCAATTGTTTGAATAGGGTAATTAGGTCTAGAGTCACGTGGAACAACTTTTTAGAGCTCCACTCGAGTAAACTTGTGTTTTTAAAATATTCGCCTTCATTTTAAAACTGTTTATGGTAACGACAGTTCTTCTTTTAACATGCATAGTGATAAGTTGTTTTAATATTTAAAAAAACAACTAAAACGATTCTAGGTGAAATTAATATTATAGAATTTTTTCTTCATTTTTGCTTATGTCCTGTCTTTATATAATTTCGTTTCAAATAATATTTTTTATATGTACATTTTACAATGTACATACATAAATGTATACATAGTACCAGATATAATATTAGAATTTATTTATACGTACAATCTTAAATTAAAATCGCGAAGTGTCAAAAAGGCAACTTATAAATTTTCAAAGCTTGAGTACCACGCAATGGGACGGTACCGCTGCGTACCGTTAGACGAACTGTACAAACAGGACATAGAGTGGAAGAACATGTTTGTATACACATACGTTGACTTCTTATATTTACTTGATTTCATATAATAATAAGCAAAATTATAAATACCGAAGAAAACCATAAAAATGATCGAATAATTAATCATTTCTAAAGAAAAGTAACGGTATAAATTGCTATTTTTGAGTTAATAACTCGGCCCAAAATTTCCTAATGAATTCCAAACTTTCTTAAAAGCCGAGTTAAGAGCAGTTCAACTTTTCTTGAGAGTGACGTCTTCGCCTAATTTTTATTTAATTTCACCGATAAAAGCATTTAGCGAAAAATATAACTTTTAAATAAAATTTAAATTACTAACGAAAAAGGAGAGTTGACTGTATTTTGACAAAATATAGTCAACTCAAAGACAAAATTTAAATATGCTTAATTATATCTCTTAACTAGCGACTCACCCTCGCTTCGCTTGGGTTCGTCCCTAAGTATCCCCTTTGTTATAAGTTTTCTATAAACTTTGATTGTTTTTTATCATTATTAAATACTTCCGTGTACCTTGAGGAACATGCAAAAAATTGCCGAATTGGTCGAGCCATTCTCGAGCTTTGCGCTTAGCAACACTCATTTTTATTTATGTAGAAGATAGAAGTTATCATTATGTCGATATAAATTTAAATAAACACTTGGAACTTACATAATTTAACTTACAGTACTTTCTTCCACTCAAAACTAATCATATCTGTCCATTCGATACACTACAAAAATAAGCAAAGTCTACAAAAACAGTGAGTATTTTCACAAATACAAAATTAAATAAAAGCGCAATAACGAAAGCTGGATATATTTCACACAAAGACCGTCCCGATAATAAAGTAGTTTGTATGAACTGAAACATTTCAGCATCGATATTATACATTTATTTCGCGCGATATTATTGCAGCAATCGTTTCTATAAAATATCTTTTGTCACTTAGTCCGTGTTGAATCCGTTTGCGTTATTGAGCGTGACGCCGTTCAAGACGGAGAAAATTGGCAAATTTCGTACAAAAATCTATCTACAACTTTTTTGCGTCGCCTTATTGTTTTTTATCTTCGTTTTCAACGCGAGTTTCTTTAATAAAATAAAGTATGGCGCATGAATAGTAATTTGTAAATGGGCACTCATTTGGCACGTTTGGTTCAATTTGTAACCTACCTGCTGCGTCAGCGGTCGCGGGTTCGAGTCCCGCTGGGGGCTCATTTGCTAAACACGGATGTTTCTACTCCAGTCATGGGCGTTTATATTTATAATAAGTATGTATTTAAAAAAATTATATATTAACTATCTGGTATCAGTAATACAAGCTTCGTAGCTTACCACGAAAATAGATGGCGCTGTTGTAATAATGTCCAACATTAGACAATATTATTGAAAGCTTTACATATTCATGTAAAACACATTCCATCTGGTACAATTCTTAGCTCTTACAAATCTATTATTTCCCTAAATCGTTCACGGCCAATATAACACAATATCGGAGCCTCGTATTAAAATGTAAACTAATTTAAAATTTTTACATTTTAAGTGTCACATTCACTTGATTTGATTCCTCGTGACTCATGACAAGTCGGAACGCCTTTTCGTAATATTCTTAACAATGAATTCTTTGAATACATAATACAACAGTCCCAATACAAGTTGTTAACAATCATATTTTCATTTGAATAATAAATAAGACTATTGAAGAGAATCAATAAATCTACGAGTATGGGAAATAAGAAATAAGCCTGCCGGAGATGTCAATTTCAAACTTAAAACATGTTTTGTAAGTTACTTATTTAAAACTGTCTAGTTCTTCCGCACAACTTATGTTCGTACATTGAACTTTATACGCTACGAAAACCTATCTTAATAATCCGAATATAGTTATAATTTAGAAATTTTTCAGTGTGTTCGGGGGGTACCTAGGGACGAACCGGAGCGAAGCGAGGATGAGTCGCTAACTTATGGATATTAGGTGGTTATTTGGGTCAATGTAAAAGATACTTTTATTGCCGGAAAATATGTCATGTCTCAGAGATACTATTCGTTAAAACGTACCTACCAAGGAACGAACCTACGCGAAGCATGGGTTATTCGCTAGTTAGCACTATATTTAAAGAAAACATAACCGCTACCGCAAAAGACGGTTTTACATATTGTTACGTTCTACGGGTTCGGGATCGGAAATTAATAGCGTTCTTTCACTAAGGATGTTTTATTACACTATGAACACACGCACAGTTTGTCACTACGCACTCCTTCTCAATGCTTCTTTACCAATACTTCAACCAACTCTTCACTTTTCCACTATTTCGTTTCGCTTCTTAGTCTTCACTCAACTTCGAATGTCAACTGATCCCTCTACACACTGCCGGCCTTTATATATGCATAAATATTAGAACATTCTAGTATCGAAAATTCAAAATGTTTCTAGTAATTTCGAATCCTTTCCCGAAAGTGTTTTGTCTCTCTCTAACACATTAGAATTTGTAATAAACTGTTCCTGTCATCTAATTGACATAAGTTAAAAATTGACATTCGTCGTTCTTAGGCATGGTACAAGCGTGCTATTATGACGAGTTCACACTATATTACGCGACAATATTCTGCCACATAACTTAGACTAAGGTAAGCTATATAATTGTATATGTGTTATATATGTGGTTAGCTTCCTCCTGGATACATGGGCCTTGCTATTACGACAATATTACCGTGAATTCTAGGTAGTAAGGTGACAATTTGTCATTTACAAAGCATAATCTACGTTTTATCGGCGACGCGAGCTGCAAGGATTAACCGACCGTATTCAATCTGGATAAAGGTTATAATCCCGTGTAAGATATCCAAAAGTATATCAAAGTATAGCACTGTCGCTTGCGTCGTAATGGACAAATAATGTGCACGTCGCCCATTATAATGTTATTTGGAAATAATTGCTGAGGTGGATTGTTTTCGGCTGAACTCCGTTGTCGAGCGATTTTCGGTACACGAATAACCTTTTATTGGTAAACGTGAAGGTGTTTCGGGCGTTATGGATGGAGAAATTTGGTTGTTTGTTCGTTGCTTACGCAATATGTTCGGAGCTCGGACGCCATAACGCTGTATACTGTGTTTTTGTTCTAGTGACGTTCAAATAGTCCCGCCTTATTATAATTTGTCTAGAATTTCATTTAAAATATATATAAATACATGTTAGGACATGTTAGGACATTATTACAACAGCGCCATCTAGTTCCGCATTAAGCTACGTAACGTGCTTGTGTTGCGGATACCAGATAGTTGATATACTACACATATAAATTTTAAATACATAGATATTATAAATAAAAACACCGTGTACAAACATTCAATTCGTGAAATTAGCAAATGCCCCCAGCGGGACTTGAACCCGCAACCGCTGGCGCAGAAAGTAGGGTCACTACCAACTGAGCCAAACGAGTCGTCATATTATAAATTGATACATTATTATATCCCCTCGTATAGAATAATGCGTGCCCAGCAGTAGGACGTTAAAAAGGGTTAAATACATACATACATATTAGTATACGTAAATAGGATTTGTATTAATATCTTTACATAAGAAACAACAAAGTCGCTTCCCACCGTCTGTAACTACGCAACGTATTTTAATGCGGTTTTCATCAACAGACAGTGTTTCAAGAAGAATGTGTATATGTATGTAGTAGAAAAAAGCCAGTAAGTATCTTATTTCCGAGAAATCTATACTAATTTTTATAACGTTGCGTATGTATGGACGAACACGAGACAAGCTAGGGTGAGTCTCTAGTGTTATAAATATAAAGCAGTGTTAGCTAACTGTGAGAACATTGTTTTAAGAAATAACGCGATGTTGATTAAAGCCCCTGAATCTCGCGCTCTATAAGATTAAAAAAAACTATAATATATATTAGAACAAATCGTAGACTATAGGTCTGTAATTAATTGATTACTCAACATTGTACATAATACTTATTATATATAACTTGACTAATATATTCACACAATTCCGTAGACAATAACAAGTAGTTACAAGATCTGGTAGTAACATTAATTGATTAATATATGAAACGATAACTTAATAATCAAATTACATCATAGAGCCAACTTTGTAATTTACGCTGGCACCAGACGTAGCTGAAGATTAAATGAGTTGACGTAATTGCTTTTATTATTAGCGAATATACTAATAATGAAATGGGTAGGTCTGTATAGACATTTTAATATTAAACGTTTAACTTAAGGTCTTATAACTTATAGTCTTTCAACTCATAGAATTATTGTTAATTTCATTTTAATTTTAAAAAGAAAAACAGACTAAGACAAAAAAAATATTAGTCCCGCTGAGTTTCTTTCGCCAGTTCTTCTCAGGTCAGCGGCTTCTTCTTTCCGGTAGACTCGTGACATGTAGTAAAAATATTGTAATAATTTTATGCTGAATAAAATATTTTGAATTGAATTTGAATTATAAATTCTTAGTACGATAGATTAGAAAGTTATTAAAAGGTAAGTTATTTTACGCAAAAAACCATTAATAATAATTGTTATCATTATTTTGATAATTTCTAAGCTAGTCTTGAGCTATCGGATTCTAATTTATTTGAGTATTGGTCAAATGATCGATACTACTTAGAACTACCCACAAAATTGAATAAACATTTTTAATTTTAATCATAACAATTTCCTTTATAGTTTTTTCTATCATCATCTATTTCGTTATAAATGAAAGTATAATGTATGTGCGTATTCGACATTTATATTGATACTCAGTAGGTACGTACGTAGTAGGTACGTAGGTGTCTTCAGCCGCTTTTAACGTCCCACAGCTGGGCACGGGTCTCCCTCAGTACGAGGGGAGATCAGGCCATAGTCCACCGTGTTGGCCTAGTGCGTGTTGGCGGACTTCACATGTCTTTCGCAAACTTGCTAGGTTTTCTCAGACATGCAGGTTTCCTCACGATGTTTTTCTTCACCGTAAGACAAGTGGTAATCAGGATAGAAATGATTCGCACATGAAAATATCAGAGGTGCGAAACCCGTATTTAAACCCGCACTCGATTATCCAAGCGAGTGTTACCGCTGGGCTACCGCTGCCTTTATATACGTACGTATAGTACATGACCTTAAAGATGTCTACTAATGCAACGGCCAACAGTTTTAATGAAATAACATCGTTAACTTTTCGTTAAACGTCATAAACGAGGAGCGTTGCATTTGAATACATCTAAGTTCCGGTCACGTTCGTCAGACATGTTATAGCCATTTTATCCAAATGGCAACAATTTAATAACCGGTGGTCAACTTTGCACAGCGCGAGCTACAATTTGTAAATGCAAGTTATAAGTACTCGTACTAAAGCCTCTTTAAAAACCAGCTCCTTCGGGAGACTGGAAATCAGCAATCTTGCGTTAAAGACGGTTCGTAACCACTCTCAGAAACAGACAATTACTACTTATAATAGTAATTTAAAAACCATTTTATTAATGTCTTATTCGCTTAAATGACAGAGAGAAGATTTATTTTGATCTCTAGGGATAAATGAAATTTAAAGTGTTTATAATGTCAAAATAACCGTTTTTTTGCTAAATGCATATTAAAAATTTAACATTTTTATATGTCTGTTTGTTGCAGCTAATCTCCGGAAGAGCTCAATTAATTTCGACAGTGTTTTTACTGACAGAGAGCTGATGTTATAAAAAGTAACTTAGGCTACTTTTATTTTAGAATAATAATTAGGATTCCTTTGGAAATTATAAAAGGGATGTTGAGAAACCCGAGTGGAGCTAGTGAGCAATAAAAGTGTAATCGTTCAGAAATATGGGAGTACAAATAATAGAAATTCCTTGCTTTATTACAATATACATTGTAGATACAAAATTGGCACCAAACATTGTGGGCAAAGCTCAAACATCGTCCAATTATTTAAAGAATGATACGTTGTCACCAATTGGCACGGGAGTTGGGAATAGTGATATAATACTTGAAACCATATTTGATATATTTATGAATTGTTGAAGCGCTTTGAAAGAGTCTACCATGTGGAAGGCTAATGGTCTGATGCTTATAGTTCAGTCAGACTCTTATATAATATACGTTTCCACACTATATTACATTTTTTATATAATTCACCATTTTTTCTATTACTAAAATTTTCATTTAAATATTTCGAGTTTTATATGGAAGTTTAACTAATATGAAAGAACAAAAATATTTTAACTAATTCAGAAACTAAATTTCGTTATAAATGGTAGGTCGTTTTGGTGTTATTTGATATCGTGATTTATAGCTCAGTTACAGGAAAAGTATTTCTTAATGTAATAATAACAACCGACCTTGCAGTCTCTGTTCGGCTGGACAGGAAATAAATCATCAATTATATTATAATAAACGCAATAATTATCTTTTACCGCCCACATAAATATCAAAACTTTGTAAGAAGTAATCACAGTTGGTTAAATCACAATCAACGAGCAGTGGTAGCGAGTTCAAATACCGGGTCTCCTAATTTCATGTGCTAATCAATTTCAACATCATTACGATTTGTCTTACGACGAAAGAAAGCATCGTGAGGAAACTTTCATGTTTGAGAGGTCCTGGCAAATTTTAAAAAAACATGTGCAATCCGCCAGCCTTTACTTTGCCTGCGTGGTGGACTATGACCTCATCCTCCTTGTATTAAAGAGAGGTACGTGCCCAGCTGTGGGACATTATAAAGAATGAATATATTAATAAGAACATAAAGATAAGATGAATATTATTAAAATCATTTGACTTTATTTAAATAAAAATCTCCTACTTAAATTATAAATACATACATAGGTATATATAAATTTGATCACACTAAACAATTTTCAATTATAAAATCTCATACAGGCTGTATATAAGTTACAAAATATATAAGAGGTAGAGTGTCGCGTAAACATCTTCAGTCTCAGATAATTAACCGCGTAAATAAGTCTAATTATTTAATTACAGCTTGCTACAACAGTTGGCGCCATCTTAACACAGTTTTATAGCAATTAATACCTAGTGGTTATCCGAGTTAATTGAAAAAAAGTATCTATAATTAAAAAATATAAGATTTCATAATTTCATTGCGTAGATATTATGTATATTTAAAATTCGAAATTTAAAAAATACATAAAATTTTGTATTTTGTACAAAAATGTATTGATTTTAAAGCATTACTAAAAAAAATAATTAGAGAACAAATTTGAATTACGATTTTAATCTAGCCACCTATATCTCAAATCTCTCTCATTTTTGCAGTAAATTATATCAACTGTGTACCGAAATATCGGAATCTCTGAAAAGTTATAACAAGTGATAAGCATGTTTAATGTATATATTCCATTTCGCATCACAATGGCAAGAAACCAATTTATACTCAGGGATAAATTAAAAGTTCTGTCACTCGGAGATTATGTAGCTTCCTATTAGTAAAAGTACTCTCATTATCGTCTAAGAAGTTCAATACGAATTTTATTTACAAAAACACCGGAGATGTTTTATAAAGAATTGACGACACGTTCGGCTCAGTTAGTGGTGACCCTATTTGATGTGCCAGCGGACGTACGTTTGATTCCCGCGGGTGGCTTTAATTTGTGTGACGAGCACGAAAGTTTTTATTGCAGTCATGGGTGTTTATATTTGTTATAGTTTATATATTTAAAATTACATATAGGTTTATCAACTTTTTAGTATCAATAACACAAGCCTCGAAGCTTACCATGGAACTAGACAGTGCTGTGTTAATTTTCCAATATATTTAATATTTATTTAAAGAATATTCTATATATGTATTTCCAATTGAAACAAAATATCAAACATATAACGTATACAGTATACACAAAACAAAAAAATAGAAAATAAGTAAACTTTTGAAAAAATCAGCAGTGACAAAGTTCAAACAGCCAGAGGGCGAAATACGAAATAGTCATCGTAATATACTCGAAACTTGTACGCAACGACGCCAACTTCCGTTCGTACGGAACAATATAGATTACGTATATAAGTCTAATTACAAGTTGGGGCGAAGACGACAGTTAACAATTATAAATTCAGCAAAGTTCCCTATACTCGACGACGCGCCTTTGAAAACGAACGACTAATTCGCAGCGTCGCTTTACACTTTTTATTTGTTCCTCGCGTTTAGGGTCTTACGATGAAAATATCAGCTTATTACTTCTAGTCTCGTATAAGAGGGTTTGTATACAAAATATCAGTAGGTATAGTTTATGGGAATCTTAAGTTTATTGACAGTGTTATCACAAGGGTTACCTACTGTGTGTAGGTGGTAGTGGGTTCAGTATTGTTAATTTAAAAATAATGTCCTCTTAGCCACCTTTCGGTTATGGTATCAAACTAATATCTAATCTAAGTCAGATTGAGCCCATCTGCTTGCATGATAAGTATTTACATATGTAGTACAAGCGTGCGTGAGCAAACACAGATGCACTGTCCATTGCGTTCAGTCATAGAGTAGTCGAAAAAAGGGGTAACTAATCACACCCCTTTATTTTTTTCTTTTTAAGACAATTTAAAATAATAAATGCCCAGTAAATTCGTTTTAACATTTGTTGAATATAAGAATGACGAAAATAGTACGAGCAGGATATTCCCATTTTATCCTTTACAGGGTAAACAGAGCGTAAGAGTGCCAAGTACTACAATTACCGCAGCCACTTTGCATTATTCACGATCTTTGCTTCGATTTATGCAGATACAAGGCGAACTCAATAGTTGTCTTTCATTACTATTTATTTCTTTTACGTGCAGCACAACCTCCAATTCGAATAGGGCATGACAACTAGAAAATATCTATATGTTTATGTTATTAGTTAGCTATAACAGTAACAACCCCCAACTCCCCCATTAACTCACTTGTTTAAAAAGAAAAATAATTATAAACCCAACTGAGTATGCATTTTTATATCTAGTACACGTCAAACTGCTTAGAGATTGTTTTCTTTGTAGCCAAAAAATCAAGATGCACAATTAACGTCCAAAAACCTCTGTAAAAAAGCGCACAAATCGATATTCAGCGCTTTTTCGAAAATCTCGTACACGTTGTTATGTTTCTAAAAGTACTAGAAAATTAAATTCGACTTTTTGAATTTTATTCTTTGATTTGACATGTCAAAAGAAAAGCAGGAGAAAAAAATATAAGAACAATTTAGCGTACATCTCTAGCTGATCGATCACCAAACCACAGATCGACCGAACCGCCTTCGGGCATAAAGCTATTTTTATGTGTAGAGTCGAATGTTAGCGCCTTCGTAAACAACCGCAGGTGCTTTAAACATTTTATGAAGCAATAAATAATACCGCCCGCCCTCACATCTAACTATCGCATAAGCGCGTAATCTAACACGAGTGTTTTGAATCCACAAGTCGACTCAAATTGAGTATCCGGCTCTCGAAATGTATTGCTTGCAAAATGAACTTTACATTCCAATTTTTTTTCAATGTTTACGCTTGGTTATATTTCTCCTTTAATCGTAGTTGGTGAGTTGCTTAATTGGGAAAGGGTGGAAACGTTTCTAAAACAATAAAAATATAGGTTCTTTCTCTTCTCAAGCAACTCACATAATGTTATTTTGTTAGATTTACGGAAATATTTAACATTTAAGAAAAACTTTCGATTATTTTTTTCGCGGATTGATTTTGATTTAATTATATAATTTAGATGGGTAGCTGCCTGTAATAACTTTATAATAATCTATGAGATATCTTAAACCATAGTATCTCCCCTCACCATGATTAGGATACAAAAAAAGCCGCAAAATTCTCAAAATCTAGTTATACTCGTATTTGAAACCAGCCAAAAGCGGTCTTCTGCATCATACATAATGTCATATGAGATTACACTCTAAATCATCGTAACCGTAAAAAATAGACTAACTTTAACATTAGTATGGTATTATGAAAAATTACTAAGCATATTAAAAATAGTTGCTCTGTTGTAAATATCAGCTACAAAGGAGACATACCGGCATATTCTATGAAAAAACTCCCTTAACAGAAACGTTAAAAATGTTAAGCTTTGACAAAAATTCCACCAAGGGACCATTATACAAGTATTTCGCGTGTTCGCTCACCTTCGACCTCATACTACCTAAACAAGTAAAAACTAGCGAAAACGAAACATCAAAACACATTTGTTACCGACGGAACCCATCCGCGACACGCTCGGTATTTAATCATACTTGTAAACGTTGACTCACTGTGCCATAGAACATCCTCCGACTAGAAGGACAGGTTCATGAAACTCGATATTTAACTTGTTGTTGCTATGCGTTCTTAGAATTGAACTTTGATTTTTTGACTTAAATATCTGTAAATAGATATACTGTTTGTTATATGTATTCAATCCTCTTAAACGTCCTTATGCTAGGCATAAAGGAAGACCTATACGAAGACGATCAGGTCATCTGCCAAGCTGACCAAGTTCGGGTTGTAGACATCATGTGTAATTCGAAAACTTATTAGGTTCTCTCATTATGTTTCTTCACAGTTTTCAGTGGTAATAATATTGGAAACGATTCGCACATGCTAATATGAGAGAAGAGAATATCACAGCCTTAAAAAACAAATTAATAAAAATAATATTTTGAACTAAGTTTATATAAACATCACAATCCTTCTCAATAAACTCATTTAAGTTCAACTTCAAGTTATCTATATCTCGCTATAATTACGCCATGTTAAATATACATTTTTTATGTAGAATCATTGTCTATGTCACGTCTTGGAGGATCGAGCGACTATGGCTGGCGTTATGCAATACGCCAGGTGTAGCAAGCCACGATATAACCCAAGCTAAGACATTTCGGTAAGGTCAATATGAATTGGTATATTAAGAAACTCTGTGGTAATAGTAGGATAGAATTAGTTTTCTCAGGATCTTAGATGTTTGTGTTATATTAAAATTAGACTGAAATAATTTATCAATCCTGTATATTAATGTTGATAACCTTAAAGTTCTTGCTCTTGATGGGTTAGCTATTATAATTTAAAATAAGACAGCGTGTGTTTATTTTATGCTGAAAGTATTGCACGGATTTTGATAATTATTGATGTTTTATTAGGTACGCTTCCAAGTGAAGCAAAAAAAAGTCCTTATATATAAACTTTGGAGTAGGTAATCGATGCTATTGGACTTTAAGGACCAAAATTAATTGATTTAAAAATAATCTAGAAGTCTTTTAGAGGTGTTTTATTTCCATAACCTCATAAACTTAACTGCATTTTAAACAAACATGTAACCAGAAGCAATGATTGTAATATATTATAACTGCTTCGAGGAATACAAAAGATGGGCGAACCTTTTAAAACACTTTATTGTTTCTTATAACGTACTTGTATCAGGTTACTCGTAAGCTTAGTCTGTCGTATTGTAACGGAGAACGATTATATTAGACTTTTATTCAACACATGAAATATTAATATATACACATTACACATGTCCTATTAAGTTTATGCTCCTATACATTATAGTTACTTATCGCGTTAAAATTCAACTTGAACCGTACCTTTTAGTCAAAATAAAAAAATATTTACTGTAGGTACTTGAAGATAATACAATATTTTTATTTTATCTCAGGTCATGATAATAATAACGTCATAAGAATGGATATAATTTATCACCCCATACCTGTTTTTGTGGCGTAAATATAGAGTCATAACATGCCCTCACCACCTTCACTTTAATAGCTAACTTCATTATTCAACCCTTTTGAACAAGATGACTCTACAATCCATATCGCTTAATGAGAAATTCTTCAGCCCTTTTTAACGTCCCACTGCTGGGCACGGGCCTTCCTCGAGTACGAGGGGGATCAGGCCATAGTCCACCACGCTGGCCTAGTGCGTGTTGGCGGACTTCTAAAAATGAGAACTTAAAAATATATATAATATGAACATGACGCTCTGAACAGTTCAGCATAACGTCAATTTCATACGTGTTTTGATTTTCTATCAGTAACATCGAATTTTTATATAAAATCTTAAGACAAAATTACAATCAAATGCACATGTATAAGAAATAGGCCATTCAATTACCTACTACTGAAGTCATTCCAAGTAATTTTGCACAACAGTTTTACAAAATACAATAACAAAACTCATATAATTTAACACTTTGTGACGATAGGAAAATATTTTCCCCATAGACTCGTTACCCTTGAATCCATTATTTAATTCATTATAGATTAACTAACGCTGTCTGTCAACGGCACGACAACCTTTCTAATCCAGGTTTTAATTAACGACCTTTCTGTAGCTGTTTGTTTTCGTTTTAAATTAAATACATATTACTTTATATTTATTTATACACAAAAATTTGGGTACCTCTGAATCTCTACCGAAAGTTACTATGAAATTTACAAGCCTTCTACGAACATTGTAAAGCAAAAGAGTCTGTAAGCATTGCATCAGGTCATTGGTCCACTTCGTGCCCACGCACCACCTTCTGGCACGTGGTCGTGGTCGACTAAGAGAGGAGGCTGCGTCGTCAAAATTCATTCTATTTTCAAACCTTCATTATTTTATCTTAGAACACTAAATTTGAAATTTTAAAAACTATTTTATTCGATTATTTCACGGATTTATTATGATTTTCAACCGACTTCCAAAAGGAGGAGGTTATCAATTCGTCTGTATTTTTTTTTTTATTTATGTTTGTTAGCTCATAACTTTGAACTGGGCGAACCGATTTTGATGATTCTTTTTTTAATTGAAAGGTAGTGCTTCCCATGTGGTCCCATTTTAATATTTTCCAGTTCTGACAATGGCATCCATGAGAAAACCATAAAAGTCTTAAATTTGCATTAAGTATTTGCGCGACAAATGGACGAATAACTAAATATCCAACCAACCGATTTCGATGATTCTTTTTTTAATGGAAAGGATATACTTCAAAGGTAGTTTGATCAGAGTTTGGTAAGGTTCTGATGATGGGATCCATGACAAAGTATCGGAACTCTTCAATTCTTAGGAGCAAATAAACGATGCTCGGCCGAATCTTTTATAGGCCATATGGATATTTGAGTCACGTACCGTAACTGATGATGGAAGGTGCAACTCCTCAACGGTTAGCAGTTTAAAGAAAATTCTTTCAATATAATACGCAAATATGGACCGATAGTTGTATACTTTCAGGCTATTAGGTTTACCTCATAATAGAAGGTAAATTTTTATAGTCATTTACACAATACGTATCTACTTTCCGCTAAAAATGTCAAAATAAATTATTTTTAACAAAAAAACAAAAACCGACTTCCAAACTTAATAAATCTAAACTAAAAAGTAGAAAATAATACTTTTAAGGACTTTGTTAATTTTGAAGTCGGTGCCAGCCAAAGCAAAATAACCCTAAATAGATACATATTCGATTAATCTATCAATTTGTAAACATAATCAAAATACCTGGCTGGCACCGACTCCAAAATTAACAAAGTCCTTAAAAGTATTATTTTCTACTTTTTAGTTTAGATTTATTAAGTTTGGAAGTCGGTTTTTGTTTTTTTGTTAAAAATAATTGATCACTGAAGTTGACCACGATTGCTGTAAAATATTCGAACTCTTGAAACATTAGTCTTTAAGACCAGTGGAACTTCCTTAACCAAACAGTGCCAAAGAAACGAGGTAAACGCATGCAAATTTTTCGGGTAGAATAGAGTTCTAACTAGAATATTCTAAAAGAACTTCATTAATGTGAACGATGAAAGTCAGCTTGTGACTTTAATGACATAGATAAAAATTATAACTATTGAAAAACGACAAAACATAAATCAGTATTAACGTTAGAAATCTTCAAAGCCCCGGGGCGTTCGTTAACTGTTATGACATTCGAAATACTAGGGTTACATAAGCTATAGAATGCCCTGAGCCAAACAGTAAGTTACAGGCCCAACCAAATACATGAGTATCGGAAAACCTTGTGACTTTTTTTAATTAATGAAAATGATTTAAAGAATGTATTTATTTGTATCTCATAAGCATAATACGACGATGAAGGTCGCAAAAACTGGTCAAATTTAACTACAGTCAAAGTATACTGACAAAGTGTAATAAAAAATGCGAAAAATATACAATTCGCGTAAGATAGTTTTGTTGTAACCTATCTTATCAGATTTCAGAGGCGGTGCCAGCCGGCGCAAGGCAAAGCAAATCTATTGGAATATCAATGACCAATATTTTAACTATAATTAAAGTAGATAAGTACATTTTTCTTTTCCTCGTCAATCACTTCAATTCTTTCTTTGTAGTCGGTCAAAACATAAAATCGCTCACCCTCTATTTAAAACGCTATGGACCCAAATAAAAAATGTAGCGTTCTTTAGTAAGTTATTGAAACCGATCACGTTATAATATTTTGGAAACTTTATGCACTGGGACATAAGTAATAGCTTATGTTACCTCGATCCATAAATTAATAGCTAAAACTCAGTCTGGTAGTTTGTGGATCGTAAACGAATTAAATACCAGCAAACGCAATATCGCATTTACTATTTTAACAAGACGTATAAATTGCCGCTATCCTTTCTTATTCATATACCGTTTTAAGATGCAGAAAATTGTCAGAAAACCTAAAATAAAGTGACATATTGGAACCATATATCAATATTTGTTCACATTTATAGGTACGTACATTCATGATATATTTTAATTCCTTATACGCTATGCCTTAAACAATGGGTCATCGAACCCGCGACATCTACGAGTACATAGTACATACCAGTCACATATCCCCTACGTCACAACAGTTGAAAAATAATTTAATTCGTCGAAAATGAGGTAAAATCCTGAAAACATGAAATGTCTTCGTTTAAACCGTAATTATTACCAAAACCTTTCTATTCAACGTATAACGACGTTAACGCACACTTAATGGCTACATTTAAATTCAGGGTTTAGCCTAATGTCCAAAATAATTGACATAATAAAAGATGCCTACTTTAGCTTCGTGTGAGACCAACGTTTTCATATAAATTTTTCAACTTATTACGTAAACAAAATGATATTAATTTAACTACATACTTCACGTTGTACTTCTAGAGCAGTTGATGCCTTTTTTGCCTTTAACATTCAGTTTTGTGGAGTCTGACCCCACGAGCTAAAAGTTGTGCATATTAAGAACGACAAGTTCTGAGTAGTCGGTAAATATCAATTAGTGTGTACTTACTGGTAACTTCTGCTTCTTATGTAAAATTTTAGATTCGATTCTCGGATGAGTTCATTTTCTGGAATATAATTTAAGACCACCTAACAAAGATAGTGAAGAAAAGCAAAAAACTTACGCCTTCAAAAGAAAAAAATAGATAAGAGATTTCTTCAGTTTAGATAAGGCGTTTATATTAAAGAATTTACAACTACAAGAGCACTTTGATGTTTCAGTTCAAAGATCACGTAACGTTCGGTATTTATTTACTTCTTTAATATTCCATCCCATGTTATTCAATGTTTATAACTAATGTATAACAAATGGAAGGGTCCGAGCTATAAACAGGCAAAAAACCGGGTCGGCTGTCGAATGTATCTTCCATCGAATTATGATCAGGGATCTAGTATATGGGATGTAACTAGGCCTACCATAACTTTTCTCATTATGTGACCGCTATAAAAACATTAAAAGCCCTTTTTGCGAACAATATAGATGAAAAACAAATGTATGAGACAAAGGAAAATAGAAGACAAAGCTATCATCCCCATATAATAATTTGGTTCATTTTATATTTAAATAGAAAATGCCGAAAATATTTGAAATGTTCGATAATTATAAATTTTTGCTCGCCAGATACTAGTTTCATGTAATTTATAAATAGTTTAACCTTTGTTCATTTCACAAATTCATGGAATGACAGAGTTCCAAAACGATGAGGTACCCAAATTATGTCGTTAATGAATAAATTACCTACATTTTAAGGGTGGTTTCGAACACACAAATATCTACCCTTAAGGGAGACACCGGTACTTATAAAGAGATTTAGTAGCCGGTGTGCTTTTTTCGTTAAACAATAAAGTTATAATCTCTTTAATTACATATAATACAAGATATACATTTTAAAAGTAAAATATTTTAGTTTTAATACTAAAACTACGAATTACTATAATATGTTGGGAAATTATTACACACAGTAACATCTAGTTCCGTGGTAAGCTACGAGGCTTGTGTTACGGATGCCATGTACTTATTTGATAAACTACACATATATAACTTTTAATATATACATAATATAAAATATATAAACACAGACTGGAGTAAAAACATAAAAGCTCAACAAACAAATGCTCCCAGCAGGACTCGAACCCGCGATCGCTAGCGCAGCAAGTACACAGACTGAGCCAAACGTGTCATACAACAACATTTGTGTCTAATAATAACTAATGATGATACTCGAGTCCATATTTCATTAGATTTACATCGAACAGTGGATCCATTGCGACGAGTGTCGAGTACATAGGTAAAAACAATAACTCCCCAACATAAACACAGTGAACACGTAGAACATCAATCAATGGGCCTAAATTACTGACTGTATCAATGACTGCGTACACTCTAATTAGAATTTGCTCGTATAATTCAGTGCTTTGATTGCAGAAATTATCTTAATTGCATACACGTACTTATGTACGCTTCCGATCACAACCGACCAGATTAACCGTCTCTCCTTTTTGAGAAGTCCTATGGGGAGTGATAAAGCCTACCCTTTACCATGACGTCAGTTTATTTCTATTCCCAGGGTGTTTGTCGATTGCGAAGTCTAAGAATTTCTAACTTTACAAATGATGGTAAGTTAATGCTCGTAGTTGCTTTAAAGAAAAATCGCTTAATTATATACTTAGGAATAACTTACAAGCATACTATACTGTCAATTAAACATAATATAATCGTTTTTATTACATAATGGACTTTGCAAATATATATTGAAGAATAATACCAAAACTAAAGAAGTTTCATACAACTGTTATAAAAACGAATTAAATTTTTAATAAGAAATCCACGTATTTTATTGCTCCCCTGATATTTGAGTCGAATCAAAGCGAGCTAACATTACAACTGAATCGGTTTGTTGCCTTCAAAACAGTTATAGGGGGTCATTTATTGGACGTGATAATAGCCTTAAAACGGGTCTGGTTTTGACGAATGATATTGTGATCGATAAAAGCAGTCGTTATGGCGTCCGTTATGGCAGAAACATCCAGGTTTTCCTTATTACCATCTATTGACAGAAAAATTATACTGTGCTTGTTACCAGCCCTGCTGGGATCTCCTAAGAAATTGGAGATACTATTGTTTTATTTAACAATACTCAATCCCAGTTTTATGTTAGAAATGTATTTCGAACATATTGTTCGAATTCGAGGCACTGGCCGTTGGAGCTTCGCGAAATGAAATACAGATTAAAACTTCGAACGATCTCCCTCGGGTGATTTTTTAGATTCCTTCAATTAACAGCGGAAGACGGGACAAAAGTACTAGTGAAGAAAAGCGGATTCCGAAGACAATAGGAGTAATCAAGACGACCATCCCCTCTCGCTTTGTCCTCTCTACGGGATTTATAAGCTTATGATAAACAAGTTTCAAACAATGTACCAGACTGAACTAGTAATATCGGACAAGATGAGCAAAGGCTTTCTTATAAAAATGCGCATGCCTGAATAGGATCAGGTAGTGCATTGACCTTTAGATATTACTATATTTTGTTATAATGAAATACCAAGGTTGGGCAGCGGTACAAGTACTTCTTGCATGCCATACAAAAATATTTCTATCGTACCATAGCTAATATTTTCTATGAGAACAAACAGAAATTCTAATTTCATTATTCTATAAATAGGTATAATAAGATTCTTAGTGGAATCTATTTATAAATATTTTTTGAAAAATCTTTTTGAAATAATCATTATTTTCTATAAAGAGGTCGAATCCAATCTTTAGAGTGTTTGTCCTACATATTAAGGGTGGTTGTGTAACGAACTTCTGCCACGAAGAAACTGCTAGACAAATTTTGATAGAACTTGGCATATTGATAGCTAGTATCCGGACCAAAATATTAGATACTTTTATTATGAGAAATCTAAACTGACCATTACAATGGTTATCATACCATGGTGAGAAAAACGATTGCTTAAAATAAAACCTACTTAGGTATTTTACCTAATTATTTAAAATTGCATCTCAATGCAGTAAATTATGTGAAAAGGTGCCAGTCAATATTTGAAACGCATTAAACAGGCGCATAAACAACGCCCAGTGAGATAAGTAAACAAAGCCGCTATTATGATAACAGCGCCATTTATACTACGCAGCTCAGCCGTCAGTTCATCTATATATATATATACTTAGGTGCAAAACTGTCCCAATCATACATGAAAATCATATTTTTCTTTAAAAAAAGAAGTGAAATAATTATTCAAAACTTTAACTATATTTTTACAATAGCAGACATGACACAAAGTAAGAAAATGAAAAATTAAATTATTACATCTCTATTATGTATTCATAAACACAAAATAATATTGGGACACTTTTGCACCGCTTTGGAAAAAATAAAAATTCGAAGCTGTAATGTTTAGTTCGAAGACCTTTTGCTCTCATCACTTCTGCCAATCTCTTCGGCATACTTCTAACAAGTTTTAAGCAATAGTCAAGAAAAATTTTGTATTGTTCTCGTACTCGTTTCCATAAAATATTGACATCAGTCAACCATCATCAGATGGTTGTGAGTCATAATCCCTTAGTAAAGTCCTATTCAAGTCTATCCTTAAATTTTTTATGGCTTTAAGCTCTGTGCTCAGTGCAGGCTACTGTAGCACTTCAAATTCTTGTTTATTCAACCAATTCGAACCAATTTTTTCGCGAGTACTTGAGGTTTTTATCATATACTGGACCGGTACTCAACGAGTGATGAGACCCCTGACTGCGGGAGAAGCAAAATCGGCCTTAAATGCATCAGTACTAGTTCGCAGAGATACGAGTAAAATAGTAAGTAAGTGAATAGAGCAATGGGCTTTATATTCGGCTGGCTTTAGAGCCGTATAGTGAAAAAGAAGAAGCTTTTACTGTCGAAAAAAAACTAAAAGCTCGTCCTAAGTTTGTGAAGAAGTATTAGTCGTGGACAGCCGGTGATTGGAGTCGTGTAAAACAAAGATTAACAGATACTCTACAAACGGAAGGCAATGAAATTGGTAGAGAGACGAAGAGAAGAAGAATGTAAAAGATTTCATACAAACAGTGAACCATGGAGGTGAAAATGTCAAAATTTTGAGCTGCGTGGCTGACAGAACTGGATCTGTTAGAAGATTTAACGACATAATGAAAAAAGAATTGTATCTCAATATTAAAGATACAAATTTGACAGAAACTATCGAAAATATGCCGCTAACTGAAAAAAAGTACTTTTTCAACTCAATAAAGACTTCAAGCACTCTCGAAAAAATTAGTTCGAATTGGTTGAATAAGCCAAAATTTGAAGTGCTACAATAGCCTGCACTGAGCACAGACCTTAAAGCCATAAAAAATTTAAGGATAGACTTGAATAGGACTTTACTAAGGGATTATGACTCACCACCATCTGATGATGGTTGACTGATGTCAATATTTTAGGGAAACGAGTACGAGAACAATATAAAATTTCTCTTGACTATTGCTTAAAACTTGTTAGAAGTATGCCGAAGAGATTGGCAGAAGTGATGAGAGCAAAATGTCTTCGAACTAAACATTACAACTTCGAATTTTTATTTTTTCCAAAGCGGTGCAAAAGTGTCCCAATATTATTTTGTGTTTATGAATACATAATAGAGATGTAATAATTTAATTTTTCATTTTCTTACTTTGTGTCATGTCTGCTATTGTAAAAATATAGTTAAAGTTTTGAATAATTATTTCACTTCTTTTTTTTACGAAAAATACGAATTTCATGTATGGTTGGGACAGTTTTGCACCTTAGTGTATATATATATATATATATATATATATATATATATATATATATATATATATATATATTCTGTGAAGTGTCTGTATGTAACATAACAGCAGCAGTATGCACTATGCATAACAACTTTTGCTGAATGCATATTAAGCTGTCTATTTATACCCGCTAATCTCTAAAAAGGCTGGACAGATTTTGACGTGACTTTAACTGGCAAATGGCTGATATTATAAGTAACTTAGGCTGCTTTTGCTTAGGAAAAACAATTAGGGTTTTCATTTCATTTCTATACCTACTTCTTCTTGCTGTAGGCTACGAGCGGCTTAACAATATTGAATGAAATTTGAAAGGGTTTACTCGTACAGTCTATATAATTCGTACAAGAGCGAAGCCGCGGTCTAAGTAGTTTTACATAAAAATGTCATTACTTGCTTGCATATTACCATTTAGATGTAAATTTAAATTTATATTAAGTGCTTTTACATATCTCATAGGCACTTCTAGGCATAAACATCTATAAAAAAAGGTCAAATTGAACTTCTATATTTAAGGAGTCGGTGAAAAATACGTACAAATGAAATAACTTGTGTTAAAAATATTGGCAGCATGAGAATCGGCACTATCTGATGGTAGTTAGTCAAATTACAGTCACCCAGGTGTTACGTCATCGCTGCCGAATTGTGTATAAAAAACAAGGTCGCCAATGCAGTCCGTTCACTTGCGATTTCGACTGTTCAGGAGCGATCATGCCTTCGGCGTTGAGCGCCTAAAGTCAAGGCAAACCGGTGCCTTGCAGATCGCGTGGATACTTCGAAAACGCTAAACACATTTAAGGGGTTGTAAATTGTAATAATATCATCATCTATAAAGTACATTTAGATAAGTAACGAGTTGGTTTCTAATTAAATTTGGTCAACTTTCATTGATAGAGTGATACGATTTTTCAGCAAACATTTTAAAAACTTTTGTAAAAGTCCTTTTTTTATTATGTCCCAGATATTCTAAATATACTACTAATATACATAAATGCCAATATTGAATTATGTGTATGCACCTTTACATGTACTTACGTTTGTTACAGTTTATTTTACCTTCCGTTGAAATTGCTGAACTTTCTCGATTTAGATATTATACACATTACACAGTGCATGTGAAACGAAATAGAAATTAGCTCTATTTAGTTAGCCTTCAGAATGTTTATAATTTTTGGTACTGATATATAAATTTAATTATATCCTAATGCTCCTATAACCCCTGTAATATTATATCCTAATTATTCAAATTTGGAAAAAGTATGTGTCACCATACCTTCTAGTTACATCTAGAATATTAAAAAGATGCAAAGTAAGGCACATGAGTCGCATCTGAACAAATCGTGGATAAATCGAGTCGTCAATGCGATAAAGAATCGATCTTACTGTATTCATCGATTTAGTAGCCGTAAATTAGCCGTCGATAGCGATGCGTCAATTACTCATTTACACGTGTTGTTTCGCAACGCGGTGACATTTCGATCGTTGGAAAAAGAATCTGAACGTCACTGTTTGAGACAGCATGAGTTAGTTTTCACAATACCTTTGTATTGACAATGCCACGTTTTTTGTGAAATAAGCTCTTTGTTATGGTTTATTTAATATTTAATTTTAAAAGATATTGTCAATTATATATTTGATTATTTCTGACATTCTCTTAGAAATGAAATAATAACTATAAGTAAACATTGAATTGAAGGCTCTGGAATTAATCACGAGAGATTTAGAACGAAGTTTAAATGTAAACTTGAATTACTTTAGCTGAAATATAATTAATTTAAGGAGGATCTAGCTAACTAGTCTTACTTTGTGGCCTCTTTGGTTCTAATCTACAACTGCTTCTTTGAGATTTTCGATTTTTATCTCGCTCGCTTTAGAATCAGGGTGAAATGGGTTCAAATCTAGGTTTTCTTGTGTAAATCTCATTTTCAACATGAATCATTACTACTACGGTTGTAGAAAACACTTGTATCCTACATGTTTGCAGGAATTTTTACCAATTTTCAAAAGACACGTGAAAGAAAGAGAGAAAGCTGCTATTGTACCACCTTGTTTCATAGTCCAAATTATGCCCTACAGTGAAACGGTAAAAGGTCTAAATTAATATCATTATTTCTATAGTGTAATTTAAAAGTATCATCAAAAACTTTGGACACATCTAAACAGATGACATGTAATTATGGGCCTGCTATATTTACATGATTCAAAAAAACGTCCGCGTAGCGTGAGAAATCCACATAACCAACAAATGGACTTAGATGATGCGTACTCAAATAACGGGTGTAATGTATGATGTACATTTCTAAGTGGACCGTGCGTCAAAAGTAATGTGGAACTTGACAAGACAAATATGAAAAGCCATAATTGTTGTCGAGATGTCCCACACAATCTCATATAGGTACAATAATAACTACACGTGATATTAGGGGGAAACGGGCGAAAACATATTGTAGTATATTTTTTGTTTCGCTATTTACGAGTACATTCTAACAGTAAACTACGAACTTTCTCTTTCTAACGCTTATTAACAACAGTAAACAGATGTTGTGTTGATTTCGTATATTTCATTTACTATATTGAAATAAATATTAACAGTACAGTTAATTAAGTGCTTTCAGTTAAAAATAACTAATGTATAAGTATAACATAGGTAACGAAACTCGGTTAAAATATAGAATGATGTCATTTACTTACTGAGAAACCTGTAGAAATATTTACGCATGTATAAGAAGCTAGCAAAATTTATTAAGTAAAAATTCAACTTGAAGAGGCACAAAGAGAAGTCGCGATGACAAAAATATGATACAACAGTTCACAAAGTTGTAATAAGTTGGAACATGGGCTACGTAAGATTCTTTGTTAACTTCTAAAAGGCGACGGTTGGCAAAAAATCTTAACGAAACATCACCGAGCCGAAAACGGTGAAAGTTGAGGCCGAAGCTGGGTACAATCAAACAAAAAAACTTGGAAGCGCTCATATTAAATTTTGCGAGGCTACTTGAGATATATTACGATTTAATATCTATCAAACGTTTTGATACGAATATTATTTATAACAATGTAATAAGCTTATAAAATACTTATAAGCTACCCCTTTTAGCATACAATTTTTACAAACTTTGAATGTCTTACTTATTTATATCTAATCAAAAGCCTAAATAATAAGTTTCACGCTTCTAACTTTAAAAATAACGTAATTTCCATACAAACTTTCATCCCCTATTGCAACTCTTTACAGCCCTTTTTTCGCCTTTAAAAGTAGCCTATGTCCTTTCTCAGGCTCTAGATTGTACCAAATTTCATTACAATCGGCCCAGTCATTTTTGACTTTATTCGTTACATACAAAAATACAAATCTTTCCTCTTTATAATATTAGTATAGATATAGATTAGTAAAGAAAACAATAAATATGTATAAGATTTCTTTACTAATTTACTGAAAATTATTTTAAGACAATAGCTTGTGAAAAAAATATGGATATTTCTCTTTATAATTTAGTATAATAGTTCCAAGCGAGCGAAGTCGCGGTTAGAGCCAGTACATTTACACAGTACACTACGGCACTACACATTCATTATTATTTGTTTGTCCTGCTTTCATAGTTGAGCACTTCACCTGATTGTCGTTCAAAGGCTGCCTTGTAGTATAGACAACCTAGTTTTAGCCCGGCTCAATAAACTGGTTTCCACAGCAAATATAAAAAAAAATATATATGAATTTTTACACAACTAAACATAGATTAATATTGTTAAATATCGCTCAATAATCGATTAAACATCGATAGTGTTAGTAATAAAATTTACCAAGAGTTGGCGCTGTCTGTATTTAATTTGTATTTAAATAGACACCTAAGGACACCCATTCAACAGGATAAGTTGCAAGTACTAAAATAACATAAATAAATACAATTATATGTGACATTGCCAAGTTAATTCTGCACAAACGGCACGCCTAAAAGCAATAAAACAAAGAATTGATTGACTGATTAAATAGATAGGGAAAATATTAACATTCAACCGACTTTACGTA
The DNA here is from genome assembly GCA_951802675.2 of Boloria euphrosyne. NCBI lineage: Eukaryota > Metazoa > Arthropoda > Insecta > Lepidoptera > Nymphalidae > Boloria > Boloria euphrosyne. Next base: position 1,712,940 of record OX637879.1, on the reverse strand, counting down.
TCGAATAAATACTAATGTTTCAAGTTAAAAAGCATGTATATGTTCAACATCGTCTAAGTAATCGCCTTTTAAGGACTCTTAGAACCAGTTACATGTATAGACTAACAAGTTTTGTCTTCGTATTTAGTATTTGTTTGATCAGGGGTAATAGACTCGTATATGGTTCGACGCTTAGCGTAGGTAGCACGTGGGCGACTCTCTTTTTTCTAGTGCCTCCCAACTTCAAATACGACATTTTACATTTTTATTATTTTCTACTGTCTTGTCTATAAAAGTCTTGAAATATTGTATCCCTTATTTAAGCGATGGTCGGAAGGCGAGGCCTTAAACAAAATAAATTGAAATCTTCTGTCTTCCCCAGGGTCTAAAACTATTTTCATACCTAATTACATCTTAATTTATTCAGCAAGTCTTTAATTTTATCACTACACCACCGAGGCAGATATAGGCTATAGTGCTAGAGAAAAAAAAAACTAATTAAAAAGCATTCAATACTAAGTAACACGAGTGTATTTATAAATTTAAAGAGGGAAATGGTGTCAAATCGTAAACACATTTTTAAGTGAACAGAACAATCTTGTTAGCATTTTTATCATAATTGTTAGGAAGTAGAGCGATAAGTAAATTGTTTATAGAATTGCGCGTTCATTTATGACTGTATTTTAAAACAGACTCATACCTAGTTACTTTTACCTACGCACGAAATTACTCATATACCGTAAAATGTTAAATTATGTACACGCAAGACGAACCTTACACTTTTTATAAAAATCGGTTAAGCAATGAATGTAGCGATTTATATCTATTTATAAACGAATCTGTTCATTAATTATTTTTTGCCAATTATATTGAAGTAATCGTTATTATCGATACGATCGATACCAATCTATTATTTTCATAATTCTTATCTGTGGATCTGTGACCGCATCACGCGGAAGCCACTGGACAGATTTTGATTAAATTTTGTATGACGATAGCTAGCAATCTACTATATAAAAATAAGTCGGGTTTTCCTTCCTGACGCTATAACTCCAGAACGCACAAACCGATTTCCACGGTTTTGCATTCGTTGGAAAGGTCTCGGGCTCCGTGAGGTTTATAGCAAAGAAAATTTAGGAAAAATTTACGGGGACGAACCCGAGCGAAGCGAGGGTGAGTCGCTAGTATTATATAATAATAATAGAACCTATCGTGATTTCAAAAAGCTAGATTTTTAGCCATCACGTAAAAATCTGGTTTTTATACATATCGGTTGGAAACTTTGACCAATTGATGCAATATCGTCTGTATATATTATTTAAGGTTATTCATTTGGTGAATTGTTGAAAGTTGTTGAACAGAGTGTATGGAATTCAAAAAATGAACAGCACACTTTTTTATTTACCTTCATAAATATTTTTCCCCGCCAATATAAAAACTTCACATTTTTTTTTGTTTTTTTTTATTTTACCTACATTTTTTGTAGGGACTAAAGCTTAACATACATAGCATACTAAAGTACGTAAACACAGGTTCAGCAAATAACGCCTAGAAAAATATAAACCAAAAATAACTGTTACGTAATAGAATAAGTATTTATTAAAGGTAGGGTACCATTAATAAAAATGTATCTAATCATTCAATCAGACATCCCGACCGCTACTGTTGCATTATAATATAAATCATATAACAACATAATATAGGAAGTACGCACAGACCGACACGTGCAGGTGCAGCAAATAATGATAGCTATACAAAGTAATAAACGTTTAAATTACTATTTGGCAAAACTACGCGACTTCGCTTGCATTGAATTTTAAATAAAGAAGTAAAAGATTTTTACTAAGACTATTTTTTTATTTCAGACTAGTGAACCCGCTTCGCTGGGCGTAACTTAAATTAAATTTAACGGTTTTTATCATTTTCTGATAAAATAAAAGTAGCTTAAGCTACTCATTATTACATTAGCTATCTGCGAGTGAAAGTCCCGTCAAAATCGGTTCAGCAATTTCAAGATGTTAGCCGGAACAAACAAAAACAGACAAAAATTTTAAAAATAGATTTTTTGATGTAAAGACAGTATAATATATTATGCTTTTAGTGAAAAGCTGTTAACTTGAAATTAAAAATATAACTGATTTTTCGCTTAGATTTTTTATGATTTAACTATTTTGTAATTTTGTGGTTAAAAACCGTCTGTAATAAGACGGAGGAAGACTAGCCATCATACCCTTTAGTGTCTCCTCTACTATTTATAAAATATTGGATCAGATTGCTAATAGTATTACAATATATTTTTACAATTTGAAACCCTCTGAACAGTATATTTCGTAAAAATACTTTGATTGTAAAAACAACTAAATAGAGTAATAACACTCAATCATAATCATAATAATATATATACATATATATATACAGTATGAATGCATAGTACTCATTTTTACTAAGTATTTAGGTAATACTCGTAGTGTAAAATTTCATTCAACTGCTAACATTTAGATATTATATTTCTAAAGCATCATCAACATTATTAAATTTTAGCTTTAATACTACAAAAGCTTCTATTAGAACAATAATAATAAATAATAATGTTAATAACTAAGACTACTATAATATGGTAATTGTACATCAATTCGGGAGTATGGACGTGAAACTTGAACTCCATGAAATTAAGAACGGACGACATACAAACAATACAGCATACATCCACTAAAATTATATAATAAAGTTTATTTTAAAAGCGCCAAAATTGTATTTTATATTATGCAAATTCTGAAATAGTATGCGCCAATTTAACACTTATATCATCTGTTTTGGTCGAGTGCCAAATTTACCTGCATTTCGGGCGGGTCGTATAATAAATATGGTAGATCTGCCAAATATTAAACTATAAAGATGGGTTTTTGGAATTTAAAGATATGATACGGTGTGGCACTAAGCTGAGTCTGCTGTTGATTAACTTAGGCCCCCGGCCTCGAGGCCATTTCATTAAAGCATGTGACTTTATTAGTTTCAATTCTCTTGTTTAATGGCTTCAAAGCGTGCCAGTTGAGCACAGATTACTTCGCCAATGTCACGTAGAAATTAGAATGGAGAAGACACGAAGGAGATTGGTCGGTAACATAGAGTACTTTATTAGTTTATACAATTGCGAATCTGTGACAATACTATATGTAAGTTATGAAACCTTTAGGTCCGGAAAGCAGCATATTACGGTCTATTTAAGTCTGTACGAAATACTTGCGACTCACCATCGCATTAATGCGGTTCTTCTGTAAAACCTCAAAAAAACAAAAATAAAACTATCCTGAAGGAAGGAATAGGAACATATAAAAAGTAAATTTGCCATTCCAGTCTATAATCTATTTCTGTTCAAAGTTTCACACAGATCCGTTCAGTCATTTTAACGTGATTGAGTGAACAGTCATCCAGAACACTTACTTCTCTCGTCTTCTTTATAAAATAAGTATAGGTAATTTCCATCAAAGCAAAAATATTTTTTTCGTATAAATTTGTTTTTCGTCCATTTCAGATTATTTAGATGCCAAAGCAAGTTAATTTCCTCTCGCCTAACATTGAATGTAAACAAAACTTCTTGATATTGCTTACTTATAACAGGTGTATTAATATACTTTATCAAAAAAGTTAATTATAACTTTTTTGATATATTTTACAATATATTGGTTGATATGTAGATTATTTGATAGAATTTAATTAAAATATGAAAAAGTAATTCCATGTTTGACATTCTTAGGAGTAGACATTTTAAATTTAAGCAAGTGTCTAAATAAAAAAGATAATACAAAACTAGCCCGAGTTTGTTTTAATCCTAATTTCCTTCCAAATCATTTGGTCTAATCTTTAGTCATCATAATCATTACCCCAAGACATGATCGAAATAAAAAAAATATGACAAAGTCTCAAAAGCCAAAATCTAAATCGGAAATCGAAGCTGTACATTAAATATTTTTGGAAAGTCTTAGTGAAATAGTAATTGTTATCGATATAATAAATTATTTTTAACAAAAAACAAAAACCGACTTCAAAACTAAACAAATCTAAACTAAAAAGTAGAAAATAATACTTCTAAGAACTTCGTTAATTTTGAAGTCGGTGCCAGCCAAGACGGATAGACTTATCTTGCCTTTGCAAGGAACTTTCGAACGGTATTTTGATTATGCTTACAAATATTATAGATATAGATGAATATGTGTCTATTTAAGGTTATTTTGCTTTGGCTGGCACCGACTTCTAAATTAACGAAGTTCTTAAAAGTATTATTTTCTACTTTTTAGTTTAGATTTGTTTAGTTTTGAAGTCGGTTTTTGTTTTTTGTTAAAAATAATTTATTTTCAAATTTTTAACGGAAAGTAGATATGTACTTATTTTGTTTATGTACAAAAAAGAATTTTCCAAATCGGTCCAGCCATCTTCGAGTAATGGGGAACATACATAAAAAAAAGTCGCCAACGAATTGAGAACCTCCTCCTTTTTTTAGAGCCGGTTAATAAGAGCCTGAAAGAATTTAACTATCGGTCTATAATTACGTATAATATTGAAAGAATTTTCTTTTAACTCCTAACCGTTGAGGAGTTGTACCTTCCATCATTAGCTCAACCACAGGAGATGATGATTATCAGACGCAAATACTTGAACAGCTTTAGAAAATATATGAAAAACGTAATAAGTGCCTATAAAATTTGAGAGTTGTCTTCGATTTCCCTGGGATCCCATCATCAGATCGTGACTTGGTGACTATGGGACCAACTAGAAACTATACCCTTACAAACAAAAAAAGAATTTTCCAAATCGGTCCAGCCATCGTCGAGTAATCGGGGAACATACATAGAAAAAAAAAAAAAAAAAAAAAAGTCCCCGACGAATTGAGAACCTCCTCCTTTTTTTGAAGTCGGTTAAAAACCGAATCTATCCATTTTAGAATTTTTGTGGACCTGTTAGTAACCGAATCATGAGAAAACCAATGGACAGACAACTTTTAACTGCTGCAAAATATCTAATTTCTCGGAAATCTCTGAAACTAATGGTTAAAGTGAACTTGGGGACGAATTCAAGCAGAGCAGGTTGAGTCTCTAACCGCCGCACTCATAGTCACTTAATGAACCATTAAGTCGTTCTTTAGTATGGAGTTTCTCGACTTAATGGTCCATTAAGCGACTATGCGTGCGGCGGTAAGATAATGTATTTTAATATAGCGTTCCTAGTCTAAACGTTCAAATAGTTACATAATATTACTATCATATCCGGTTTTATCATAGATTAAATGGGTCATATCCTAAGAAAATGTAAGTTATAATGCAATACTACGATACATTGTGTGGGTCTCGAGTCTTGACACGGCCATAACATTTTTGTATACTAGGTACCATGGAGATTAGAAACCAGGAGAACCAAGGCCCTAGAATGTAGTGTCTCAGAAATATTGTCAAACCAAGGAGGCGCTGCGATCGCTATGTTGTCTCAATGCCTAACTTCACGTTGTCACAATAGTGACAGTACTCATAAATAGCTAACTTGACAGATACTACTTATTGACGGCAGCGCGCTATAAACTCTACAAATTTTCAGAGACAGACGGGCAATGCTTTAGTATGAAGCGTTGGTTCTCCTGTATCTAACCTCCATGCTAGGTACAATAAAACAATATGACGTTAAAGAATTGTAAGCAGACATTGGCTGCACAACCAATAAAACTACAAAATTGCGAAATATTTACTTAAATTACAAAAATATATTAATAGTAAAAACAAAGTTTTTATTTACAAGATATTTTTATTTCATTTCGTCTTGTTTACGACAGATCAAAGTATTCCATCTCAGTACGTGACCACAGACTGGTGTTGTAGAAAATAGAAATAGACCGTCGTCCGTCTCTCACCGTCTCTGGCTTTGCAGTAATAACAGATACAATATTAAAGGACTTAAAATATCTCACTTTTAGAAATGCATTCTACAAACGTTACCAAAAAAAAATCTCATAAATAAATATAACAGGTTTGTGTTATAGATATCAGTTAATTGATATACTGTTAATATTACATAACCGTAAATGCAACATATTAAAAATATAAACACCCATGACTTGAGCACAAACATTCATGCTTATTATACGGCGGGAATAGAACCCGCAACCGCTGCCACAGCATGTACGAACAGCCAAATGTTTCGTCAAACTATTACTTTATCAAAATATATTTTTTTTATTGAAATAATTCGCTAACGAAATTTATTTACCGTCAATTAAATTAAAAACATAGAAAATAACCTAATATAAGCGTCTAAAGTTATTGAAATTCAAACTTTCGTCGCAGGGGTCCAGTTACTGATGCTGCTAACAAGAGATCTCGAGGGCTTGCTAATTGTGAACTTGCGTTGGGAAGAAAGGCCAAGGTTAACAATGAAGTATGGAAGGGTTTAAAATTCATAAGACATATTTGTTATAATTATAAATAATATTTTCGTAACATTTAGTACTAAATAGAATATTTACGTATTTCTAAATACTATTTAGGTAATTCTAACTATGTATATATAAAGAAACTTTAGATTTTTTTGCTTTAGTTTATCATCAATCATAAGAAATTTTTTTGTTATAATAGTTATATTCTCGTATTATAACCCTCCCTTTGCTCAGGTTAGTTTTTATTCGTTCTATATACATAATATTATGTATCTATTAATATTAGGGAAAGTATAAGCGCCTCAATTTGTTGTTAAAATTTATCACTAACAGTTACCGATTTTATTCTCAACCCTTAAGCTAGCTACTTGTAATAAAAATATAAAACGTACAAACATAAAAATTAATATTTGTAACAGTGTGATTTTGAAGGCTCTTTTTATTTAAATACTCGTAGATACGGAGATAAGCTAAGCCATATCACCTAGTGCCAACATCAATACGATAATAAAAAGGTTACGGTGCTTTGAGTGAAGTGACGCCGAGTAAATAATAGAGATTTTACGTACAACATAGGAATCTAAAAAAACTTAATTAGAAAACTATAAAGTTATATTGCCTGTAAATATGTATACACACGTATTTTGAACTTTGAAGACAATGTTTGTGTTAACACTTCAACATGCGAAACTGTGCGAGATGAATATTCCAATATATTATTTAAATTATAAGTTATAAAGCACTACATATTATAAAACAAAGTCCTCCGCCGCGTCTGTCTGTCTGTTCGCGATAAACTCAAAAACTACTGCACTGATTTTCATGCTGTTTTCACCAATAGATAGAGTTGTTCTCGAGGAAGGTTTTAGTTTTACTAGCGGGACCCGCGACGTCACTCGTGCTAAATCATGGCATGCTCGTTAGTTCCATGTTCCAGTGGCTACTTGAACAAAAAAAAAGTTCCATGGCATGCTCGTAGTTATGGATACCAGATAGTACACTACACAATATATAACTTTAAATACATACATATTATAAATATAAACACCCATGACTGGAGTACAAGCATTCGTGCTCAACAAATGAATGCCATCAGCGCTACTCGAACCCGCGACCGCTGGCACACAAGTAGAGATACTACATATATCAGAATAGAAAACCGTATATTTCATGTACATTTCTAGTTATTTTCCTAATATACGACGATACGTTTAAAAACGTCGCGAAGCATGAGATAATAGGTGAGTCATCTTCCAGTTTAAACCTACCTACCGTACACCGTACACAATACTTGCATCACGTCACGTAGTTAATTGACCGCTTTGTTATATAAAGTAACCAGCGAGTACTGATCCGACTTAGCTCCTCGCAAACGTCTTAGGTTATTTATGTTTATATTTAAAAATACTATGTTCTATATACATACATATGTATTTAAGTTGCTTGTTTTAAGAAATTATTAGATTTGCATGATTTCGATACTTAGTTTACTACTTGGTTTCTTTTCTCTTAGACAACGTAATTCGTAAATACTTTTTTTACTCTAATATAAATGGCCGTGTAATTCATGCACGCACAAGGGCAGAAAGTCAGGTATCTATGTCAAATTTAATACATTAAAAAATATATAATATATATGCAATACAATTTTACTATAGATAAATATACAATGTATATTGTATTACACATACATCTAATTTTATACGCTTAAACAGAATATAATGTTGAATCGTCTTCATTTAATTTATAAGAAAGAAACTATAAATATAATACATAAGTAGTGGGCCTGAGATGAATTCACTTCTTCACTTAAAGTAATTATAATCTTGAAATACGCAAACTCGATTGCAACAAACTTGTTTCTCTTCGAATAAGAAAAGGGGTCAATAAAATCATCACCAGGTTAATAAGCAACTCGCAAACACTTGTTTACTGACTGATAAGTATTTATAGAAAATAGATTTAAGTTTATATTTTTGACATTTTGTCTTTAAATGTGTACGTTTAAAGTTTTTACACAAAAGAGGGGTTATTATAAGGTAAAAGTGTATGTTTGTCTGTGGCATAATAGCGCCTAAAATGATAAACCGATTTTAATTTCCTTTTTTTTTTTGAAACATGGAAATCTTAGTTGTTAATTTGTAACCAATTTAATTTGAACACCGTTTGATTGCTCGGCTCTTTTCTAGTCGGTAAATGTATACGAGCTACTTCAAAGATCTTATCCATTGGGAAATTGATGTCCCGTTACTGTAATATCATATCAATGTATACTATTTTACACACTTACGATTTTTTAATCAAAACATACGTACATACTTAGAAAATCTATTAAATTAAACACGTTTCTAATTATTTTGTTAAATATCTTGATGGTGTGATGCAATATACGCTCAAATCATACTGTCAATGAGGTCAAGTGCTAGCTTGTCTCGGCCTTATAAGCACTTCATGTGTAACATCAATGGCATGTAATTAATATCTTTAAAGCTTAGATAATCTGTGAAGATCTTGTCGAAATGATCGCTTTGATTTAAATTTGACATTTGTGTTTAAGACAGTCACAGTGTTTGTTATCAATCTTATCATGATACTCCTTCGAAACGGCTTGACCAATTTATTTATTTTTGGTGTGCATTTGGTAGGACTGACAATAGATTGTAGGGCATTTTTTTCCGCTAGGTGATAAAGGTGGCCCTCTCCAGATTATGTATTTTTTATTTTTAAATTTTTTTTTTTGATTTGGCATCAAAAACCTTATAAATTATAACACCTAATTTTCAACTTTCTACCACCAATCCCTATTATTTAATAAAGATTAGAACGCGGACGGAGCCGCGAGAATTACTAGTCTTTTTATATTATAGCAACTCAACCTTTCTCTGCTCGGATTCGTCACTACGTACATTTTAAAGGTAAATATATGCATTTCTCAGAGATATTTTACCGTGATAAAAAGTATTCGATATATTGACCCAGATATCATCATAACAAATTTAATCAAAATTTGTTCAATGGTTTTCTCGTGATGATTCTGCATCTGTATCCATAATGATTACTATTTTAGATTTTTTTTTGTTTTGATTCGACTCGCTTTATTTTTATCATTTTATTATTCGCAATATAAATGATGGTAAACATATTTTTTTAGTTAAACGCTCATTTTTTGTCCTATGGACTGGAATCATGACAAATTCCTTCTATGGCTAAAAGTGCTTTTTAACGTGTAATTTTTAACTATATATAGATATAACTTTATACAGCCTATAAAAATAACTAATAATAGTATATTGTGTAAATTTTATAACATAAATATTAAAATTACAAAGTGTTTTAAGGCGTGTTAGAGTAACATTACGCGATGTAATCATCTCGCTGCGCTGCACAATATCGCCTACTCGCATACGTTACGACACTGGTGTAACCTCGGTCCTCGAATGACGTGTCATTAAGATGGTTCTTTTTTTATGTACACTGCATTCAGATACCTACATAGAATTATTTATAAACGGGTTAGTCATTTTATTGATAGAGCTCTGCTAAAGAATATCCTTTAACTTTCCTTAAATGGAAAATAAATATTATGCGAAACAACGTAACAAATTATGTAATACGTACTTATGACTGTATGTATGGTATACGTCATAACTCATAAGTCACCTCATGTGTGTCTTTTGATATATTCAGAAATGGTTGATTTGGAATTTGAGAACATATTTGAAAGTTGATTATTGAGTATGAAAACTAAGTTATCTTTACTTCTTTTTTTTTAAAAAAAAGACTTATTTTTGTACCTAACTAACAAAAAAACTGTCAACTGTCAGTTGATCATTATTATTTTTAAACTTAAGCTTGCTTAAAAGAATAATATAATATAAGCTTCTATTGTAATTATTATATAAGGCCTCGACACTCTTAAGCCCATATTTTCAATTTCTTTATAAACATGTCTCGAGCTAACCTTCAACCTATGAAAACCTGCAGGAAATTTTCCAATAAATGTCACCTTCAGCCATATTACATTATCTGTTATTCAATTCAATACATGAATTCATCAATAGATAATAAAATTCGAGTCATAACCCCACGCATTTTTTTTCAGCAAAGTTAAAGTTTGTGTGATTATTTAAAAATATAGGTACGGACTAGCTTATATTCTAACAATTTCATTAAAATTTAATTATCTTCGCTAATGATATAGCTCAGCTAATTAAAACGGTAACATTCAGTTCAACAATAAATCAGATTAGTGTTGAAAAAGTATTTACTAAAATTTAATTTTTGGGTCATTTGACCTTTTATTTGTAGGGATGATATTCAAATAGGTATATGTTATAGAATAGATTTTGAGTCATAAAAAACGATCGCAACGACCGTCATCACTACATTAAATAGTGACAGCCTTTCTTCGCTAGGTTACGTTTGTAGCCTGTAGGTGACTACCATTTTATATTTATACTAGCCTTTCCCACGGCTTCGCCCGCGTTCTAAAGGCTTGCACGCGGTGATCATTATTTTGTTGCAAAGTTATCTCAAAACTATGATATCTCGCAAGATATTCATTAAAACCCAATGATGCCAAGCAATTTTAACCGTTTACGCAGCGCACGCAACGGAAGCTCACTCATCTATCCGTGAGCTTAACTTCATCCAAATTTGTCCAGCCGTTTCAGAGTAAAGGAGTTATAAATATACACACATTATATACTAACAAACTGTTCACGCAATATCGCGCACTATGAGACAACACGCAACCACGACTATCTTACAAAATGCGGTTTTGTTACCTCAATGTCTGTGTCACAGCCTAATTCCTATGAATAGAATAATAAAAAAATATAGTTACATATAAGTTTATTCTCTTTGTGGAAAAATATGTATTTCTAATATTTATAAAGCTTAATTACAGATGCTTATTTCATTTAGATATTACCTACTAATTTTTTAAGTATTTAATTAAGTATTAATTCTACATTTTCATTACACGTATTATGTATGCTTAAATAAATAGAATTTGAGTTGACAATCGTCAAATCTTTCGTCTTTTATGTCATGATGAATTTAAATGTTTCAACTCAATTGAACGCCTTTAGTCAATCGACCAAAGTCGCCATTACTTAATTTCTTTTGGGGTTCTTTATTAGACTTTCGTTTGATGCTTCTATCTAAAGAATTATACTGGAATCAAAACCATGATAGCAAATTTATATCATTTAAATTTACTTTTGTAATAATTGCATTAGATTCTGAAATATTGGATCCATTTAATATGTAAGAGTATCTTACAAATACATATTCAAAATATAAGTACCTATGTCGCATTTAAAAAGTATTTCATTTACCTACTCCTATACCTATATTTTTTATATACAAGTTATAATAAATGGTAAAGATTTACTTTATACAGCCATATAAATAAAACTAGCCTTTCCCGCGATTTAGTCCGCTTTAAAGGACCGGAAACTAAATTACCATAAAATAAGTTATAGTAAATCAACCTTAAGAGATAGACATATGCTGTCGCGGATTTTTTTTTTAGAACTTTAAAGGGGAACAATTCCCTCATACATTATTTTTGTATAACTTTAGCCGTTTACGCAGCGCACGCAACGGAAGCTCTTAAAAGGAATATTTTTCTACCGTTTTTGCAATATTTTTCATTGATGCTCAGCTCCTATCGGTCGTAACGTGATGTAATATAGCCTATAGCCTTCCTCGATAAACGGACTATCCAACACAAAAATAATTTTTCAATTCGGATCAGTAGTTCCTGAGATTAGCGCGTTGAAACAAACAAACAAACTCTTCAGCTTTATAAATAGTAGACTAACAATTAAAGTGTTCATTATCTAATTCTATTTATCTAACCCATATATTAATTAAATATAAATATATAACGTAATGCATTTTCCGATAGTTTCTATTAAATGTAGACTAAACAAAACGATTTATTAATCATTAACGCCGTTATTTATAATTACGGTCTTAAATTAATTAGTACTTAAGCATATTATAATCGGGCCATGTTTGAATGGATTTTTATTAAATATTCGTGTTAAAAAGGTTTTTTTATCAATTACCTTTTCTCCCGTAGGCAGAGTACTTAAATAGCAATAGTGAAGTTGGTTCAAAAAATTGAAAAAGTTTATATTGAGCGGTACAAGTATACGATTTAATATAACAAATAAAAGTTATTTAAAGTGATAGTTATTTTACACACAGTGTATATTAAACTATATTTAAAAATATTTTTATGATTTCTTAATAATTCAATGTTCATAGTAGGTAATTTTCGTAATTCAAACTTCTTTTTTACTAAACGTATTCTAAAACCGGTCACACGATGTTTATAAAAAAACAAGCTCGAGTTCAATTATATTAGTAAAATAATAATTCATCATGCTATTGTTTTTTTGGACGAATTCAAAATGTTTGCGAATATGTTATAAAGAGATAGAGATCACGACTCTTGATTATTGGATTCAAAAAGGTGTAATATTATACAAAACTATTTTAACGGTAAGTCACTTTATCCTATTGAAAGTATCACATAAACAATTGTAAAGCTAGTAAAACTAACTGAATCTAGAATTGTTACAATGTGCAGAACAGCTTGCTTTCTATCATTTGTTTACTTTACGTAGCATTGAAACTATCATGGTGAAAGATAATATGCCATACGTGACGTAATCTAACTCGCTGCCAAATGGGTTACAAGGCGTCAACAGCCCACCGTACACTATCATCAATGCACTAAACTCTTTAGTCTTTCCCTTCACGACTAGATGCCAAGGTCAAGCACACGACCGGCTCCAATCTGACCGATTAAAATAAACAAAGCTCACCTGTTCTTTTCCAACTCGTTATGAGTGGTCCTGGAACAGAAAACAGAATTTGTAACCACTGTAACACTTCACAAAACAAACACTTTACTTATCACTGATCACTCAACACACCTGCTACCCTGAGATTTTTTCGTCTTCGGCCGCCTGCCACCGTGACCACCTCGAGACTCCTCGCAGGGCAAACTGGACGCGTACCCGTGTTCACTCTCTGCAACAAAGAAAACTGCAAATCCGTCAAAATCAGCTGATTATCGCGAGGCAAAAATAGACGGGAGCCATGTTGACGTGTGCGAGTAGTGCAATTGACAATTCAAACAAAGAAAAACCAATTCACCTCTGTCTCGCCTTTCGATGTATTCAGCGGCTTGGATGAGGTCAGCAATACTCATATTTATAAAACCGGGATAAAACACAGGTGTTCACAAACGTCGCACGACTTTACTCGATTGAAACTATAAATAAAAGTGTATCGGTCCGCTCCGAAGTCCACGACTACATTTACCGATGTCAAAAACACACTGACTGGCTGCAGGCTGAGTCGGGACGCGCGAGCCGCGACCGCGTACAGCGCTTCGTGATTAGTCGGGTGTGTTCGGGCGTCTCTCGGCCGACCAATCAGCGACGAGCATTCCCCACAATAAAATACCTGGGTCAATCACGTGAACTTTGTGTTTCCAAACAAAACATTTTTTTTTACACGCTTCAAGTACGGTTCGCAAAGGTGGTATTCTAATGGGACATTTGAATCGACGATGCACTTAGTAATTTGATGTTAATTTGTATATTTTTAGTTTTACTGTTGAGATTTCTCTAATCTCGTTTAAAAACACGATGTGACCTCAATTATGATATCGTATTTTATAATTATTTTCAAATTGTTCAAGTACTTAATGTCTATTTTAATAAGTACTGTTTTTAGGTGATTTAGAAATGTTCGAAACATAAACCAAGTGATTAAAGAAAATATATATTAACTTAAAAAGTGAAAACTACACAAATATGTTGCAAGTCAAGCTACTCACCCTGGCTTTGCTCGTGTTCGTTTCTACTAAATCTATACCTACCATGTATTTTTATCTTCTTATTACCTGTATTTTTTTCTGGGAATAAACGTGATTGTCATAATATTATGTGCTATTCTAGACTATGTTACTACCTCTGTGCCATCCACATTGGTTCAGCCATTCTGGCGTGATTGTCCGACAAACATCTATGTACCCAAATTTTCGTATTTATAAATAGTACTAAAATATGATTATCACAATATTATGATTCGTATAAGTATAACAATTAACGTGATATATAAACTGTAGCTGTATAGGAAAAAAATAAGAAATTTATGAACCACAGCAGACAGTGGTAGTTTATAGAGTCACACTTTGTTATAGAAATCATTAGAAAATACTACTTTGTAATTGCAAACATTCAAATTTAGTAATCGAGCCTTTGACAAACTTATATGATTACTAATAAATTAAATCGTTTTTATCATATATATTTTTTATCAAATAAAAGTAATCTAACTAACTCCTTATAACATTAGCTATCTGCGAGTGAAAGTCCCGTCAAAATCCGCCCAGCCGTTTCAGAGATTAGTTGAAACAAACAGACAGACAGACAAAAATTTTAAAAATAGATTTTTTGATTTAAGTACCGTATATACTTTCGTATACATTTAGTAAAAAGCTGTTAAATTGATATTAAACAGACAGACACTTCAACTTTATTTATATGTCTATAAATAAATAATAGATCTACATAATATAGGCTTTTTGGTCCGCAGCTTATAAGATATACGTTTCTATTATAAATGAATAATATTTTGAATTTATAATATAAAAAAGTATCCAATAAAACAAATTATGTCATAGAGCGAGCCTAAAACTGTGACAAATTTGATCTTCATTAACGTTATCTTACTTTCTTCTAGAAATCTAATATTCATTATAAAATTTATAAAAACAATAAAAATAATAATAAAGACAATTAGTTGAGGCCCCCAAGATTTGTCAGCTGAAAGCCCCCCAAATTCACAATCACAGATTAGTCTGCCATTTTGTTAATTACTATCATTTATGTTTTAAATTTTATATACAAAATCTTTATGAATGTACGATTGTCCTCTAAACTTTCAATGTCATGGCTACGTAATAAGAATCTTATCTTTTGGTCGATTAGAAAAAGTTGCATATCATCTTAGTATTATGTAAAACTAAAAACAAAGTTGGGTTGGAAAATAAATACTGTATACATTTGCGAGACACTTTTAATATTTAATATTTGTAAACATAATTTCAATGTACTGTTTAGTATCGTTAATAAATGAATTCTGGCAAACATGACTGGCAGCAGATGTTTTCGGGGTTCCTTGAACAAAAGAAAAAGATCTAACTGAAGGAAAAAACCAAGACAAAATCATTTAATTATTATTTTAAACATTAAATTTAGTTTTAAATGTTTATTTTAAAATTTAATTATAAGAATTAAAAAAAAATTAATCTTTTAAACCAATTATATTTATTGTGTATAGTACAATTTAATTTTAAATGCTACCAGTAGTGTTTAAAATAATAAAATAAATACTTACAGTTAATATCCTAACTCTTCTATAGTATTGACTAAAAATTTTCACCATTGAGCTTAGATAATTGCATATTAAATGTGGCCTGAACTCACATCTTGTTCCACTCAACTCCACACAATTCTTCATCAAAGATGGTAGGCCCATTACATAGTTAAAAATAAGATACCATTCATCCTGAAACAAATTAAAATATTAGATTGATATTTAAAACTCTATCAATTATTAATATTGGGAATTAAATTAAGTAAATACTAATGGAATACCCACACGATCAGCGCCATGCAAAGCTATGGTGCAAATATGCCGCATTAGGCAGTAGGTAGCGGAAGGCATTTTTACCATACACATTGATTATTTTTTGAAAAATCTTCTTGTAATAGTAATAATTATCAATACAGAGTCCAAATATAGTTTTTAGAATTAGTGTCTGTCTGTCTGTCTGTGACCGCATCACGAGAAAACCACTGGACAGAATTTGATGAAATTTTGTATGATGATAGCTGGTTGGTTACCCAGGTCAACATATAGGATACTTTTTACTGCTGGAAAATAGCTAATTTCTGAGAAATCTCAACTAATCATAACAAATACACACATAGTGAAATAAAAGAAATTAGAAGAATGCGGGCGGAGACGCGGGAAATACTAGTGTAATATATAATACTTAACTATGTAGGATTACATTTTAAAAACTTGCATTATACTAGGAAAATTTTCCACACAGTCCTGATAATCATTACTAACGTATTTAAATTAATATAAAGCTATATAATATAATACAATAGAGAGTTTTACCATCAAATAAAACTTACCTATTATTTTTTTCATCAATATCCGGAATCCATCTTGAGTCAAGCACCTGTCTCTTTTGCCTTTTGTCAGTGTTTTCACTTCCTCTCCGCTGGTGGCGCTCCCTATACTTACGTATTGGCGCCAATAATCGGCAGCGCGCACCGGGTGACCATTTGATTTAATCATTATAGAACTCATGATGCACCAGGTAGAGCTTACCTGGATTCCGGATATTGATGAAAAAAATAATAGGTAAGTTTTATTTGATGGTAAAACTCTCTATTATTTGTTTTGTATCAATATCCGGAATCCATCTTGAGTGATGTGTTTGTTATCACCTGGTGCGCTGAACCCCAAAGACGCTATAATGTGTATTAAAGATAATTAGGTCTAGGGTTAATAAAACTATGTACTGAATACTGATGTATGTACATCTATTAGAACAATAAAGAATTACAAAATATTTCATATGCAAAACAATATTTTATATAAAAATCATCTTATATAATATTATGTTATACTAATATTCTCACTTCACGGCATCGAAATAATTAGATAATGATACTGAATTATTCGTAAAATCAGAATCACTACGAGGTATTAATTCTCTTTGATAATAGTTTTGAAAAGTATGAATCATTTTCCAGTTACTGGTTGCAAGAATCTTATCAATTGGAAAGTTTTCTATAAAATTGAGAGAAGCCACTGCAGATCTTACTGAACCTGGTGTTGCATCAATACCACTAGCTTTTAAGAGAGACCTCACCCATCCACCAATAACAGTTCTAGATGCAGGCTTTACATCGCCTCTAGCTGTTATAAACAAGTTATTTAAATCCTTCCGACGGTTAACTGTTATATGTAACAACTGTCTTAACCAAAAAATAAGATTTAATTTTTTATCAGGGTGCTCTCTAAGTCTCCATCCAGACTGTCTGTGGTTATGGTTATCTGTTTTTGAACCAAATACCGGCCAAAGCACAATAGAGGTTCCTTCGTCAACTAAACTATTGCTATCAATTCGTAACAATGTAAGGTCGTGAACTCTGCGCCCTGATGCTAATAGTAGAAGAGTAGCAACATGTCTTGATACTTGATAGATATTATTTTCATCTAAATTATAAGAGCTCATATATTGCAATAACACTTTAGGATTCCAAATAGGTGGCTTAGCAGGTTTCTCTCGTGCTACAGAAATAGCTTTCAATATATGTTTTATAAAGAAATTCTCCGATAAGTCAATATTGGATGTCAAATGCGTGAAGGTTGATATAACAGATTTATGTACCAAAATAGTTCTGTATGCAAGACCTACATCACAGTGTAAATGTGCTAAAAACCGAGCCACATGAATAGGTGTGGGAAATTTATAATTAATTGAATGAGACTCACACCACTGTCTCCATCTGCGCCACGCTGGTCGGTATGTATTGATTGTAGAGCATCTCCAGCTTGACATGAGGAGTTTTCGTTCCTGATCCGTCCATTCTGTCAACATATCTGGCCACCCGAAATCAGCCATGCCTCTAAGTGTAGGTCTTCTACTTGTGGCGGATGCATCCCAGTTCTGGTGTCTATAAGTACGTGGGCTAGATCTGGAATCAGATAAGGGGGATACCGAGCTCGCTGTTGTACATCTGCTTGCCAAAATACCTTGTTCCACTTCGGCGCAATCAATATATAGTGCCCGCTGGCCTGGTTCAAGTGCCTCAGGACCCTGGGTACCAGGTTCGGAGGTGGAAACAACCAAGCTAGGTCGTAGTGCCATTGATGACAAAACGCGTTGTGGTGTTTCGCTTCCTGATCGGTTACGTCCAATGAAACATACCTTGGTACTATGTGAGCTGTTTTCGATGCGAATAGGTCTATCTCTGGCGTGCCCCACATACGAAAGATTTGTTGTGTTGCCGACCTTGTGAGATGCCACTCTGGGCAAGTTTTCTGCCGAGACAGGGCGTCTATTTCGGCATTGAACCTGCCCGGGAAGTAATGAGCTGTCAACTGAATGTTCCACTTGTCTAGAATTTCCAGAAGTTGACGAGTCTGTTGAAGAAGCCTCTTGGATTTGGTGCCCCCCTCCTTGTTTATGTACGAGACTACTGTCCGATTGTCGGTTTGTAATAGTACTCGTGCATTCTGGAGTTGATGCTGATTCTGAAGTATGGCACCGTAAACGGCGAACATTTCTTTCTTGTTGGCATGCCAGGCCCGCTGAGAATCTGTCCAGGTTCCCATAATATTTGTGTCGCCGAGTTGGGCACCCCAACCGATATCTGATGCATCTGTTGTCAGTAGGTGTGTCGCTGCACTCAAGTGTATCGGCATTGACTTTCCTATAGCTTGACACCACCACTCCATCTCTGACCGAGCAGGCTGAGGGATGGTCCTGAGCTGGTATGGGTGTTCCGCTGGCAGCTGTCGGCTGTAGTATTGCAGAGTACGACAGTGTAGGCGGCCTCTCGGAGTCACGAATGTCGCAAAGTTGAGTCTCCCCATTAGAGTTTGGTACTGCTTGAGGGACCACTTGCTTTTCTGAAGCTGTTGGTGAAGTGCTTTGCGTAGCGTTAAGCACTTTGGTTCCGACAAGGACTTTGCGTTGCGTTTTGTGTCCCATGTTATGCCTAGAAACTCGAGGCATTGTGTCGGAACCAGAACAGATTTTTCGAAGTTGATGGTCCAACCTAGTAAATGCAGTATATTTATCGTGAATGCGATGTCGTCTTTTAACTGCAACTTTGACTGGTTTGCTAGGAGAAAATCGTCCAAGTAAACTACACATCGGATTTTTCGGCTTCTCAAAAATTCCGCGACCCAATTGGTAATCGAGGCAAAAGTTCTGGGTGCCGATGAGAGACCGAATGGCAGACAAGTCATTTGAAGCAACTGATGCTGATGTGTGTCTTGATGATAATTCAGTCTCAGAAACCTGCGATGTTGGTGTGCAATCGCTACGTGGAAATAAGCTTGACTCAGATCTAGCTTGGCCATCCAATCTTGCTGTTGTAAAAACGATGGAACTCGGAAGTGACTGAATAGTTGAAATGGTTTGACTACTACAAATTGATTTAACTGTTTCAGATTGAAAATAGGTCGGAAGTTCTGATCCGATTTGACAACCAGGAAGAACGTAGAAAGGTAACTTGGTGTCCGTTCTGCAGGTTCTAGCACGCCGGACCTCAACATTTTTTGAATTTGTACGGTCATATTGGGCGAAGTCTTGGTTCTGTATAATTCCATGACTTTGGAGCTCGGAAATATTAGAGGTGGTTTTAGTATGAACGGTATTCGTGCGCCATTCAATAGGCGGCATATTTTGTCTGGCGCACCGAGATTGCTCCAAGCATTTAAAAATCGTTTCAGACAACCGCCTTGAAATATCCGATAGTCATTCGCGATGCCTATTTTTAAAAGAAGCCTGTGATTTCTTTCCTCTAGGTTTAGCCCTAGGATTGTTTGTCTTGTTTTTGTTTGGGCGTGACGCCTGAGAGGAATTCTTTTGACCTTTAGTGAAGGTATCTCGACGAAAAAATCTATCATCAGCTTGCTTACTTGTAGATGGTTTCTGGTTTTGATAAAAGCTATCCTTTGTAAAAGTTTGGGGTACTACTTTTGTTAATGTAGTTAATTTATCCGGTCCCCCTATTTTTTGTAGGTATGATTGAACGGCGTCATCATTAAAAAGAGATTCTGTACTAGGTGGAATCTTATGTAATACATCACGATGAAAGCTCTCAGATATCTGCCGCAACAAGGCTTCGCGACGTATATTTATGAAATCAGCTCTTCTACCGCACACTATTTGTAATAAATCATCCGTCACTTTACTATATGAAGATTCCTTAGAAAATAATGTTTCGATCTTTGCAAATAAAGAACTAGGCGTTAAGGATTCCTTATTCTCATTTGACCAATCTACTAAACATTGTAAAGTTTTATGTAATTCGTCTTTTTGACAAAGTATAGCATTTGTCAATGCCGCAAAAGATCTTTCTAATAAATATGAACGTGAATCCTCTTTAAGCATTGCTGATTCAAAACGTTTTAATTCGTCATTAACGCTTAACTCGACAAAACCGGGGGTAGCTAAATATTTCTTCTGCGTATCCGAAAAACGAACGGCATACCAATCATCACATTTAAAACGTTGTAATTCCGTTAATTTTTTAATAAATGTGTCATTCGCCTTAGGGTAGATAGGATCTTTTACCGTCGTACTGATTTCTGACAAAATTTTAAGTGTACAATCCTTATTAATAATACCCTCCGGCCGTCGTAAATTTAACTCGTTTGTAGAAACGGATGTAGTATTCTTATTAATTGAATTTCCCGTATCCGTATTCTTAGCTATAAGATTAGCTAAAAAGGCTATTTGTTGCGATAAAAACTCAAAGTGTGCATAACTCACGGTTTGCGAGTTCCTTCTTGATTTACGCCTCTTAGGACTAGATACACTCGAAGAAGAATCACCATCACTGTCTTGAGCACTTGTTACTGGCGAATGTGACCGTTTACGCGATATTGGGTTATCACTATTAACACTCTCTGACTCCATATTAATATTGATATTTTCCATAATAATAACGGAGAGGAACAATATTTAAACGAAATATAATTATTATTCTTGTATAATAATATATTCTTTCGCGAAGTTTAAACAACACTAACAACTGAACGGCGCGAAAGACGACGCTATAATGATTAAATCAAATGGTCACCCGGTGCGCGCTGCCGATTATTGGCGCCAATACGTAAGTATAGGGAGCGCCACCAGCGGAGAGGAAGTGAAAACACTGACAAAAGGCAAAAGAGACAGGTGCTTGACTCAAGATGGATTCCGGATATTGATACAAAACAAATAATATATAATTCTTATTATTATTTTCTAAAAAATATGTTGGGACATTATTACAACAGCGCCATCTAATTCCGTGGCAAGCTAAGCTAAGCTTGTGTTACGGATACCAGATAGTTGATATACTACACATATAAATTTTAAATACATACATATTATAAATATAAACACCCATGACTGGAGTACAAACATTCGTGATTAGCAAATGAATGCCCCCAGCGGGACTCGAACTCGCGACCGCTGGCGCAGAAAGTAGGGTCACTACCAACTGAGCCAAACGAGTCGTCAAAATATATGGAATTATGTATGGTTCTAAAGCAGATTTTTATAATTTTTGTCTGTTTGTTCAGGCTAATCCCCTATAAGCTGGCCCGATTTTGACGTAACTTTTACTAACAGATATCTGATGTTATAAGGCAACTTTTAAGAAATAAACAATGAAGAGTTCAACAAAAAAATTACAACATAACTAGCACAACAAACATTACTATTTGATAATATTACAAAATTTTGTATGGTGTTACATTCATACCATATTTAAAAATTTAAAGACGCCTTAGAACAAAATAAAGAAGAATGTAACACTGTGTTTCAGAAAAAAATGAAAAAAAGGAAAGGTATTTCTTCTTAAATATATATACCACACTAAGGGAATACTTGATAATCTTTTTATTTATTATTTCCATTTCTATATAATACAAATATAATATGTATTTGCAATTAATATTATAATATGAGATATTCATATTTAAATTTGATACATTTTAAATAAGTGGCATTGAATATGTATATATTTATAAGTTTTTATGAAGCACCACTAATAATCAACTTTGGATTGATTTGCACTGACAGCTAACATACCTTAGACTAGCCTGCTGCTTAGTACTATATTTCCTACTCTATCAATACAGCAAGTGAGTGATCAGAGCCAGATCATAATCATAACATGCTGTTTAAGACATAGAGGTGTAATAGCACCCAACACTCAACATTGGTCTATTCATACAATTTTTTTGCCAGAAAAGCCAAGTAAACACATTTAAATAAACTAAGCTATTAATTACCTCATCAGTTAATAATGATAAGTCAGTATTCTCCAAAGAGGGCAACGGTGGATATAGCCCTGCTACTACTTTCTCGTTGAAAGTCCTCAGTATAGTTTCTAATCTGGCACTGTTATATAGAATAAATGCTGCACCTGCAAGCAAATTGATTATATTTTATTAAAAACATATAAACACATTTTAGGTACTGTAACTTAAAGGATGTGGGTAAAATGAAGATAATCAAAATGAATGAAGAATCATTATAATTGATTAAAAAAATCTACTAAAAATTTTATTTTGTATTGACGCCAGATCAGTTCAATACTATCAAAACAAATATTTAATTACATAGATCATATAGGACTGTTGAATTTGTGATATATATACAATTATTTGGATAAAAAGATCTTAATTTATCTATTTTTTTAAAGTAATAATAATAAGTGTTTGCTATAATAATTAGCACTATTTTATATTTCTAAAGCCCTAGGCTTAATCAAATAATAAAATAAAAATAAAAAAAAAAGTTGCATTGCAATAGTTTTTTAATTTGACTGTAAGTAAATCTTGCTGTTACCTTTACTTGATCCACTAGAGGCATCAAAAAGTATTTTCACAGGACTAGAACATTTTGTTTGCAATAATTCAAAAGTAACTGAAGATTCTCCCAAGTGGGATATAAACTCCTTCCATTTTGCTTCTGTTGATACTCTTACTCCATATTTGTGTTGAGCTATCAGTGTTAACTCATCTTGTCTTATTCTGAAAAGAAATTTAACTATGTTATACAATATACAGTCTTATCTTATGGCAAAAAATAAAATTATGACCTTTAATTGTAAAATTATTTTATTCTCTCCTTGTTTACATTATTATTTTCATTTAATGTAATATTTTGTATTTAATTGTAATACTGGATGTTATCTTGAACAGATTATTTATTAATGAAAAATATAATTAAATTTGGGGTTTACTGTTTTCTTAGATTTATGCATTAGTTTTTTAGGAGTGACAAAAAGCAAATCATTTAAAATAGTTCAGTTCATAAAGATATTAGACCTTATATATTCATCAGCAGTGATGGTATTTTCTTTAGTTCCACTTTTTGCATTTAATACAGCACCGCAGAACACAATATTGCTATCCACAATTTCTGGTTTAGATTTCGATGTAATAGTAATATTTAAATTTTGTGGATGTAAGTTAATTAAATATAAATTCTTTACCACATCTCTTAACACTTTCAGTCGCAAATAGGTTATGGAGTTTGTTTCTTTGCAACTGTCTAAGGTTACTATATTAGTGTCTAAATTTATTCTTTTTATAATATAGTCATTATTGTATGAAATACTTTGACAGCAGGCACGAATAGATTTCAAGCGCTCAATGTACAAGTGTATTCGGTCTTGCAGCTCAATTGCTTTCACTATCGATATTTCCCAATTTTGTGACGTTTCTATTAAATTCGTAACATCTTTGTCAATAATTTTCAACAGGGAGCAATCTAAGTTTTGTAATTGCTCGTATTGTAAGAACTTATGCCATGATTTCGCTGTGTTGGGAAAACTAAAATCGCCGTGCGTTTGTAGATTTGATGAATGTTTCTTCACTAAAAGTCCTGCCATATATTCTTCTTTTCCAACTAAATATTTATATAATGTAGAAATAAAGTCAGTTATATCATCTCGAAGCATTTTTTAGAGTAATAATGAAATTTTTAATTATCAATACCACATGCACTTTGACATTTGTTGACTGGCCTGACATATGTTAAATAAATTGATTTAAAATGGCGGCGACATAAGTATACTCACGAGCAAAAGTGATATTAGCATTGAAGCCAACAAACCAAAGAATTGAATTGAATTGAAAGTGATATTATAAATAATACATACTGTAAGAATTATAATAATATAAAAATTAAAAAAACAGACAATTTTAATTTTATTTTTTTATTTTATATTGTTTTCTGTAAGCATACATAAAATTAAATGTGTTGTTAGAAACAAAATATTTTGATAATAAGAGTAATTCTTAATCAGAAACATCGCTGTCGCTTGCCGGGTCTTTTGGCACAGAGTCATTAATTTTTCTTTTCTTATTGGTGCTGCTATCCGATGGTTTGTCTATATCGGTAGGACCTAGGTGTATTGTTTCAACGTCTTCCTCTTCAGATTCACTATCATCTGAAGCACTGCTGCTGCTATCTGCATATTCCCATCCTTGTGTAAGATATTCATCTGTTAACTGATCTACTATTTGATCACTCTTTGAGTACTCTTCTTCGATTGCTTTAATAGAATCACACATATTTTTCCATTCATTTATTTCTATTAAATTTAATTTCTCTCTCACTACACTATATGCCCGATTTTTATTTGATTGAGCGTTTTTATTCACATACGTTTGAACGTCATTCCATATCATCTTAATAGGATTTAGATCCGGGTGATGAGATGGCAAACGAAGCACACTATGATTGTGTTCTGATAATATTTTGTCTAAAGTATATTTTTTAAACTTATATCTGTTTACTTTAATCAACTGATAAAGCTCTGGCTTATACATAACAGAAGTAAAAGGTATTTCCCTTTCGGTTAACCATTTCTGCATAAGTTCTCTGCTGCTATACGAACTCGGTGATAAATCACATTGTACATTATGATAACGGGTATTATTGACAACCACGACAGATTTTGGTGGTAAATTTGGTATCAATAAAGTCCTGAGCCATTCTTCATACTTTTCAAAGCTCATAGTATTTTTGTACTCTTCTACTGACCTATCGTGTTCAAATAATAAAAAAGTATTCGGTATAAAATTTTTGTCCGTTCCGGCGAGTAGGATTATTAAACTCAGAATTTTTTTAGTTTTTCTTTTTGTAGTTACGGTCCCATCTGATGCAATATCGTCTTCTGTGTTTAAAATACGAATGATTGCCTCGTCTGTGTATATTATGGGCCGATTTTCTTTTCTATACTGTTTTATACTTCTTAGAAAATTAATTCTTTGCAATCTTACATCATTTTTTTCTACTGCTATTTTCCTTTTATTTCCTATACACTTCCATTTAAATCCCAACTCGTTAATTAATCCTCGAAGACTTGATGGAGAACCTTTAAAGTTAATAGCGACTCGTAATTTTTCCAAAAGCTTCGCTACTGTAGGCATCTCTTTATTAGTTAAATGAAAATTATGGATGCATCTTTTAATAATGCCTAGATCAAAATTATCCATATGAGTTACAGTTTTATTACCATTTCTTTTCTTATGATCTAATTGAGTGATTTCTTTTATAATTCTCTTTACTGTTGTAGCGTTTATTCCCGTGGCTTGCGCTGTACGTTTTATTAAATAGGTTTCTGACATATTTGCTTCGCCGGCTTCTTTTTTGAAAAAACCATATACATCGTAAATAATTTTTCTTGATTGTCCACTAATATGACTCTGTTTTAATTCTGAACACATTTTATAAATTTAAAGATAAAAAAAATGTAAATACTATGCGACTGTACTTATAAATGACGAAAAGCGTGCGCAGGCCGAGGGGTATAAAAAGGCACTGCTAGTGTTAACTGTTAAGTGTTAACATGTAGTTGTATGTGTGAGGCACTCACTAGTCACATTGCCACAGATTACATAATACTATATTGCCAAGCTTAAACATTTTGAAAATCATGATCTTTTGTCAAATGGTTTAGATTGGATTTATCGTGGAACACAGAAAAAAGGTTTTTTTTCTGTTCCGTGGGATTTATACGTTGCGTAAAATCTTAATAAACACTTAATGACTAATAGCCAAGTTGAAAGATTAAGAGTTTACACTACATTTAATATATTTTTATAATACTTTAAATGTACAGTGCAATACGAAAAATATATATCAGAATTTATTATTTATTAGAATATATTTATATATTATCAAGGTACGGTTACTAGTAATCATAAGTGTATATCAAAAAGATCAAGTCTAATATATACAGATTTTTACGCAATATTTACATAAATATGTTAAACATCGTACTTCGCCAGTTTGGGGTTTCGTTACCAAAATTGTAATTTAACAGAATATGAGCTATTTTTTGAAGTAATTGAGCAAAATATCTAATTATAATAAAGCTTGGACTAGAAAATTATATTTAATATTCAAGTTTATGAGATTTTTATTCATAAAACAAAACTTCATTTCAGCCCATATACGTCCACTGCTGTAGAGGAACCTAAAGATTTCCACTTCAACGGATCTTGCGCTATCCGCATCATATGGGCTTCAGTTGCTCTGACCTTTGAAACTTTCTGAACTTTTAACATTAAGAGTAAATTGAAGGCGATATAAATATTATCCGCTAGTATTTCGAAAATAACATGCATTAAAAGAAGGGCTAACTGGATCTGTGAGATACTGTAATTTTCAAACCATGTAGTTCTAGTTTAATAATTAATTTTATTTTACAAATATAACATATGAAAAAATTCAATTTAATGTTTCACATTATAAAACTATTCATTTATTTTCAATATAAATAAAAGAATCTATTTCAACATCGCTTCTGTAAGTTGGTTCGATGGAATAAATTAGCTGACGTCGATATGACGTTGACATTCGCATTGTCATTTTGTGACAGCCAGCTGTAGATTTGCTCCTTGCAAATTAAAAGCTTGAAAATTATTAATTTAAATATATTTATTTTTAGTCGTAATTATTACAATTAATCACATAAAATATGCTGTAAAATCAAAATGTCGCTGTTTTACAAGACTTTTTTAATTACAACGTTAATATGTCAGTTAACTGTAGTGTTCGCGCATGATCACCTACTCGAAGGTATTTATTGCGGTAAGGAAAATTGTTACAATGTCCTGGGAGTTACGAGAGAAGCGACTAAAAATGAAATCGCCAAGAGCTACAGACAACTGGCGCGGAAGTTTCACCCAGATATGCACAGAGGTGAAAAAGAAAAGAAAGAAGCTGCAGTGAACTTCAATCGTATTGCCACCGCTTATGAGATACTCCGAGATGACGAAGAAAGGTCCGATTACGATTACATGTTGGATAATCCTCAAGAATATTATGCTCACTACTACAGGTATTACAGACGTCGTATGGCACCTAAAGTCGACGTCCGAATCGTTTTGGCAGTAACTATTTCGATTATTTCCCTCATCCAGTACTATAGTGCATGGTCAAAATATGATACAGCAATAAAATATTTTATGACCATACCAAAGTACAGAAATAGAGCTTTAGAAATAGCTAAAGCTGAAGCAAAAGAATCTCAGGCTAAGAACAAATCTGCCCGGAAAAGTAAATCAGAAATGAAAGAGGAACAGGACAGAATAATAAGGAGAGTTATTGAAGAAAACATGGATATTAAAGGAGGTTACGCTAAGCCAGAAATAAAAGACATACTTTGGATACAATTAATTATACTGCCTTATACAATAGCATATTATATTTATTGGTATTTAAGGTGGCTTTGGAAATTTACAATATTAAAACAACCTTACGGCACTGAAGAGAAGTTGTATTTGATAAGAAAATATATGAAACTTGGTCAGTACCAGTTTAATGCATTGGAAGAAGATGAAAAACAGGAGTACTTAGACGAAGAGTTATGGATTAAAGATAATTTTATAGCATGGAAGGCAATTAAAGATGAGGAAACTAAGAAAGCTTTAGCAGAAAACAATAAATATAAACAGTATAGGAGATATATAAAATCCCATGGTGTCGGTAGAATGACTTTTGATGATTCCTGATAGTTGTTGTTTCATTTATTTTAATGTTGAACATGTTGTAACTTATTTTTACGAAGTGAATTTTATGTGTCTTGACTGAAACTTTATTTATTTAGGTTTTTCTTGTTTCAAGTGCATACAAATAAAACCAATGTTTACACAATCAATATTTTATTTTTATCTCTATTTATTTCAACATACTACATGATATAACCACACATTCATAATTTACAAACATCACAAATGGCAATTCGGTAAGGCATTCTAAAGGTCAAAGCATGAAGCCTTGCTTTACATCCACATATACTCCAGGTGTTTTCTATATATATTCCAAGGCAACTGACTAATCTGTAATAAAATTGTTCACAATTTAAAAGAAACATACTAAATGAAATAAACAGTACTCATTCTATATAAAATAAATAAACATTAAAGTAGCAACACAAGATTATTATTTATATAAAAAAAATGTATTTAGAAAGGTATATAATATAAGGTAAAAGGAAATTGAAGCCAACAATGAGTGCAACACATGATGCACTGTAATCAGAACTAAGCGCAGCATATATTACATAATTATTATACTATATTGAAGCCTGTAAAAGTACCATAAACATAAAGTAAAAGAGATTGCCAAAGGAAAAAAAATAAAAAAAATATGAATTTTGTTACAGATTAGTAAATAGAGTTACATTGAGATCCTTATATTGATATTCCGATATTTTATGTACTTACATCCCATAAACAATTATAATTGTACATATATTTGCAATGGCAGTGCACTTATATTATTATGTTGAACAACATTCATATCTTTATAATCAAAAATTTGATTCATTATAATGAATCAAATATTTTACATCATCATTACTCAATGAATTACTTAATTTTGGTGTATTGAAATTACATTAATATTATGTAACATAACAAAAACTTATAAGGCCAGTATAATCAGTCACTAAAAAAAATTGTATGAATGTAATCTATCACAATAATTATTAAATCAAAATTTTAATAATCAATTAAAAAAAAACCTAATGTATCATAATCATATTTTTATTAATTAAAAAAAAGATTTCTATTAAAATAAGTACCTATTGTAGATAGTCTTATGTCATTTCTTATTCACGTATTGTTTAATTATGTACAGTCTTTAAGAAAAAATATTTTTTATAATTCAAAATACATGACATTCAATTATACAGCCAACTGTAATAAGAAACTTCAAAAATATCCCTTCATTGATGCAACTACTCCTTATTTTTATAATAATTAATTGTTAGGCTACTTCGATACATGGTTTATTTCTCACTGCATGAATACATTAAATATTTTCTATCTAAGGTCAATTTAGTTTTTTAGGATTTTGTAGGTTTTTGTTTTAAAATGTGCTTATACATTATTGAATAACAAGAAACTTTTAATAAATGAAAATAATTGACTATATTGACATTAACCAAACTTATAACAACGTTCCCGTACAAGTAGGATTATGCGATAATTTATGGATTTAAAAAATCTGAAATGTACATACTTTGATATTATTTTGCATTAAATTTAAATTGTGACAGATTTTTGTGCGGCCAAAATCCAAATATACTTTGGCAGAATTATAATTATTTGGTACTAATGTTTGATTATGTTCAATGGCAATTTTTTAATACTTTCTTAGATTTACGCGAATATTCGACATTATAAATGAAACTACCTTTTCGGATTTTGTCGCGGATTTATTTTGATTTTTAGTTCCCGACGTTTCGAATGCTTTACAGCAATCATGGTCACGGGAGAGACTAAGGTATTTGACGTCTCATAGGTTTATATACTTGTTACAGACAGTGCCTACCCACAATTTACAAAAATTTTGAAAATGGCATCAGAGTACCTTATAAAATTTTTATAAAAAATGTGACCGTGACCATGATTGCTGTAAAGCATTCGAAACGTCGGGAACTAAAAATCAAAATAAATCCGCGACAAAATCCGAAAAGGTAGTTTCATTTATAATGGCAATTTTTTAGTTATTGCGACATTTAAGTTTTGAATTTCTATTTCAGTTTACTTTGTACATACAGTTCCTTGCATTATTTCTAATTTTCATATTTCGACAAATTATCATCATATTACAAGTTAATACAAACGTCACTGTAAAATGTGGACTGTGCCAAAATATCCAACTCTCAAAATATTTTTACTAATATCTTCCTATTACACCTACACGTATTTCAGTATACGCGGAAAACATGGGTACGTCAAGTTGATGGGAAACGTGGTATGATCGCGATTGTACCTACTGTTTTTAATAAAGATTTTAATAAGTTTTTACGGTATATTACTACTGTAGCAGTATTCTGTAAAAAAATTGTAACTCTACACCTGAATCCATGAAAATTTATATTTATACAGATGCAGCTCTTATTCAGATTTTATTTATTTATAACACTTCCTCGAGTTACATGAAAGATTTTACAGAATAGCACTATATAATGAGATGACATTTTGAAAATGAAATATTTTAGCACATTACTTCCTTCTTCGTGTAGAATTTTGTATCGACTCCACAATCGATAAAGTTGATAATATTGTATCAGTAAGAAATATACAATACTTTAAATATCAGTTATCGAAAAAATTAAGTAATTAAAAATGGTTCTCTTTAATCCTTTCATTTGTATTAATTTTTATTCTTTTATTAGATGGATGCATTTTGGATGAACTTCTACTCCAATATATTTTTTTTATCCATTCATATCGAGATTTCGTCGGTCTAACATTTAGTACCAATACAGTTATAATACGTTGTTTTTTAACTACATTATATAAGATTAGTTACCAATGAACTTAAAAAAAATTATAAGCATCAAAAATGTTACAACTGTATCAATACAAAATACTGTCAAATGTCGTAAACGTTTCAATTAGTTAATTCCTATCTATATAGACATACACAAAATAATGGCTCAAACTTCTATTATCTTAGAAATCATACGTGACCTTATAATTTTAAGTCTAGATCATAATATATAATATTTGAACTATATATCGACGTACTGTAAAAATATTCAATATATTATTTAGTTTCATTGAAAGAACGTCTTTCTGTGAACCGCATAAATATTTGCCTATATATGTTTATTTATAATCGAAGACCGAAATTACGACTTATGACATATAGTATATTTTTCGGTAAGTATGCTGTGATATATTTTCATAAAAGATTGTCATTAATTAATACTTTCTTAGATTTACGCAAATATTCGACATTATAAATGAAAGTAGGTACCTTTTCGGATTTTGTCGCGGATTTATTTTGATTTTTAATTCCAGACGTTTCGAATGCTTTACAGCAATCAGAGATCAGTCTCTCCCGTGACCAAAATGAATCCGCGACAAAATCCGAAAAGGTAGTTTCATTTATATTGTCATTAATTGTTAAAAATGTATTATTGCGATTCATGTTGACTGTTTTGCATAAATAAACTTTATTTAATTTAAAAAAAATACATTTAGACTTTAAAGGCTGTACAGACTGTTCTGTCTATGAAAATATATATTTTTTAAAAAATTTAACTAAAAATAGACAAAATGTTTTTTTTTTACTGGGATGTATACGATTAAGCCTTTACTATTTTTTCTTTTAAAAAATATAATGTGCTTTTTTTTATCTCCTTATCATTGATATTATGTGGCACAATTATTATTAAAATTTATTTTAATTTAATTAACAGTAGACATCGGTTCTTTTATTTCCAATAATAGAGATTATTGTTATCAAACTCTATGACTAAATTTATTTAATTATATTTATAAGGACACATAGTTTTCTTAACTTAATGGTTTTTATATTGTTTTTCATTTCATTTTATTATAAATTCTAACTTCTTAATAAAATATCAATGACAGGAAATTAATGATGTTTTCGTATAAAAGTGTCACAGCATATTTTAATTAAGTAGGTACTTAGCCTTTTATAACTCAATGGTACTTAGGTAGTTTAAGAAATTTTGAATATTTTGTTGACATTTTGTCTATAAATGGTACAGTCAATAAATTCAATCATTAAATCAATTTATCGAATCGATACAATATGGCTACACCTTATTAGTTTTAATATAAAATAATTTTTTTTAAAACCAATTGTTCCACTACAAGCGTTTGGGAAAATCTATTGTTTTATTTATAAGTCTGTGTTATTCTGTCTCATTCCATATATTTTTTGCAGAAATTAAATTTGGAAGTCGCAAATATAGTATCTATTCAAATAGGACGTCACTTATGAACTAACAAGACATCGTGTCGTCATTTTAAGTGTCAATTTTAAATATTAAAAAATAATAATACTTTTTAATATTCTTTTCATAACAATATAATATGTATATACAAGTCAATTCAAAGGCATTGAACATCCATTACACTCCATAATCGAGACTCAAAACGTCTATCCGAGCAATTCAATATATTAAAACATTCATTAACATATGGCAACATTGAAGGTCAGTCTGAAACGAGTTAAATATCCTTTCAACACACCCTATCAGTCCAAAAGAATGCTTCACTTAACACCAAACAATTTTAAACTTTAACACTGATCAATAAAGACGAATTCTGTTCCACCCATTATATGGCAACATTGAAGTTCTTTACAACCTATATAATATAATAAATCAATGCACTAGCGGTCGCGTCTTCGTATTTTCACCGCTAGATGCAATGCTTGCCCTCAAACGGGCGTTTCATGATCCGCCTCGTCAATTCGTCCAAGTCGCCATGCGTTTGGATCAGTCGCTGAAAAACACAGAAAATAATTAATTTTTAATAAATTGTTTATGTTAATAGTCTTTACATATTTAAGGATAGGATAGGATGTTTTAAAGGGTAAAACAATTGAGCATAAATGAAATTAAAGCAATAGTGTTTAAATTAAACTTGTAAATTTTTTAACAATAAGTATATTGTGATATGACAACTGATGATATAAAATTAAATAATCATAAAAAATAACAAATGTAAAGTGCTTTACAGTTTCAACTTGCTTTTTGCTTGTATTTGTTATAAAATATGGCTTAATAACTTTGGTGTTATAGTAGTGTTACCTTTACAATAAAAAAAAAAAACAACTGTCAGTTTTGCTTTGTAAGTGCCAAACTGTGCAAAAAAATATTTTCATTTTATAAGAAGTAAAATAGAAGGGCGATAGTGAAATAATAACAATGAAAACAAAAATTACCTGAAGATTTTTTCGGTCTTCCGAACATGCTTTGGGTTTCGGTACTTAAGGATAGGACTTAGGGATAATTATTAAGATATTAATTGTTATAAAGCTTCCTTAAAACCATATTTAAACCTTAATTTATATTTGAAGTGAAGGTAACAAGATTTTAAAGCATCGTGTTGTAAGGTCAAGATATACCAACTTTTCAGTCATTTAAAAAAAACAAATCTCAATACAGATAATGCACAAAAATAAGTAAGTAGAACAATAATTTATAACGTTTTTTTATTTGTTTTTGAATAAGTATATAATATATTGAGTACTGGCAATTAATTTAAATCTAAGCCAAATCTTAGATATAAAATATTACTTGTAACAAAATAATTAATATATCACATTTGTTAACAAAAAGCAAGTTGACTTGAGTGGGATTTGTAATCTGTGATGCAAAGCTGTTGTGCTGTTTAAAGTATGCCAGTGACTCGCGCAAGTGACAACACTAGCTATTAACAATGACTAAGCAAAGCATGTTTATCTCGACCCCTTGTGGATATTATATTCACAAATTAAATATCTAAATATAGATAATAGCACATTTAAGACTAGGATCGACATTATAAATTCGTGCAGTGTTATCATAGTACTTTTTTCTTTATAAGATAAAAGAAAAATGTTACTATAATAACAGCAATGTCATGGAAAAGCGGTATTATATTATAGCAGTAATACTTATTGGTAAAAATATTATGTGCGTTGAATTGTACTTGTCACGTAATACATATAAAAATACTTAATACTTAAAAATGTCTACAAATGTTAATATTAAAATGTAATCTTACACCTAATACCATAGATAATGCACACTATAATATCAATATGACACAATAATTTGCACTTACGAATATTTAAAAAAATACGTAAAAAATATATCAGGAAATAACATCACGATGTAAAATTGAGCAATCATATAAAAAAATAAACTTAGTTATACATTTCGAGATTATTTAAAATAAAGCGATGTTTTTTATAGTTTTTTACTTCGTGATGAAATAGGTATAGGACGGAATAAGGTTATACTGACAACCGTTAAGTATTTTTAATACGTACATTTAAATCTAAGTTTTTGCAAACCCAAACTTACAACTTTCATATTTATACAAATGAATTAATTTTACTCATAGGTTTCATTAAATAAAATAAAAACGATTGTCAAAAACCACTAAAGTAATTGCATAATTTAGTTAATTAAGAACGTTAACTTTACACCTAATACAATATGCCTTGTGCAAACGTGAAGAATACAAAAACAAAACAAAAGTCACCACACATCCAAAATACTTGCAATTACAATAGTTGTGTTATTAGATATTGTAAAATTATTAAAAAAATTAGCAACTACTACTACGCCCATGTTTCGTTACATTCAACTGTCACATGTCAAGTGCAAACAAAGCATGAAGTGTGTTAATTTTATTAATAACTTTAAAATACTTACCGCCGCAATCAGACTCATTTAATGAACTATTAAGTCGTTCTGTAGTATAGAGTTTCTCGACTTAATGGTTCATGAAGTGACTCTGAGTGCGGCGGTTAGTGAGGGTTAAATAAAATATATAAAGAGTATATGGGTATGGGTAAATGTGGGAATTTATGATTTATGTGGGGATAAATGGTATTTTGGGGAGGGTAAAAGGAGAAAATGGGTAAATCCGTTGCTCAGCAGGCGTGGGAGGGCGTCGGCAGCAACGGCGCGTGCTCGCCTGAAGTAGCGACACGTTACAAGCATAGTACGTATACTTAAACATTTAACGGCAACATAATATGAACAAAATAGGTATTTAAATCATTTTTTTATTTATAAAATATAATTTTATTGTTTAAATAAATGAATAGCGATGAAATCACGGTTAGCTCCTCTCTAATATAATAATTGTTGAGAAAAACCGCTTTTGAACAGATAAAAGAATATTTGATTTACTTTAATCTATACATGGCATTTGACTTTGTAAATTCAATTAAAAAAACTTTTTTTTCAGATAACTTTTGCAGTAATGGGATAAAAAGCTAGACGATTTATATCATGCCATTTAAATTTAAACAATATTGCATGCATTATAATAATCTTACATGCCCCAAATCAGTTAAGTAGATTTAATGCTAATTGTATATATATGCACTATTATAATATTAATTATTAGTCCATCATTTTAACAAAAAATAGAATAAATGTCAGCTGGATGTATACCATCTTACGCTATGTTAAATAAGCATGCAAAGGGTTAAAAAATCTATCACGTTATAACTTCAACATGATTTACACTTTACTTTTTGCCTAAAATATAATTATTAACAATATCGTGTAATGGTCATTTTTTTATAAAATTGGCCAAAATTAGTTTTCACAAGCATTTTCTATATCTTAATCGTACAATTAAACAAATGGGTTGCAGACACGCGACGCAAAACAACTTTACCTAATAGGATCGAGGTCTAGATTGGGGTTTAGACATTCTACTATTTCCCAGGTAGGCTTACATTCTTATTGGTAGTTATTCTTAGAATGTATAAAAAAGAAGTATTTTCATTGATAAAAAATATTGTTATATAAATTAAAAAGACATGAAGACGAGATGAAGAATAAAATCGCATCATTTTGCAAGTATTTTATAAAAAATATATAGGTTATGCATTTATATTAATAATCTTATCAGAAATATATGCAAAACATGCTCAGTCCGCCCGTCAGTGTAGTGGACTATGACCTAATCCTCCATGTAGAAGCCCACGCCCAGTACTGGGACGTTGAAAAGGGCTCAATATAGGTTTTAAGTATTATGTAAATACGTATGTAATAATTATCTTTCATTTAGAAGTAATTGCAATAAAAGTAGTTAACTAGTAAAAACTTTAGCAAGAACATTTTATAAAAAATGAATTGATCATATTAAATTAAATTTTATATTAAAAGATTATAATCT
Source organism: Boloria euphrosyne (assembly GCA_951802675.2). Classification (NCBI taxonomy): domain Eukaryota; kingdom Metazoa; phylum Arthropoda; class Insecta; order Lepidoptera; family Nymphalidae; genus Boloria; species Boloria euphrosyne. The sequence goes on along the minus strand of OX637879.1, from coordinate 1,676,495 downwards.
TTAAAATTAAAAAATATATGTCTTTAAAATTTATATTTTATTTTTACGAAACCATTACTTACACAAAACTTAAAACCTGAAGATTACCAACACTACACTTAAATATTACTAACGTAATCTACTATTCATATTATTAACAACACATGCACAATACAACACAAACTAATCTCACCTCTAAATCAATACAATAACGCATATATTACCTTGCAACTGTCGATTCAAAAGTGCAGTAATGCCAGGACCGTCGCCGGCCTTCTTCACCACAAGCATAGGTTTGTCTTCGCCCTCTTCGTAGCTATTGGGCAAATGACCATTGCTGACTGACATCGTTTCGCTTACCTGCAATAGTAATATTACTAATTCAATGTATTTTAAATAATATCATTGTTCATTTTGAAAAAGTTTATAATATATTAAAGGAAAGAATTATTAATAAACTGCACTTGAATTTTAAATGAAACTATCTTTTTGGATTTTTTCGCGGATTTAATTTGATTTTTGGGTCTTGACATAATAATATACAATGTGATTGAGACTACCGAAACCAAAGTCTCTCCCGTGACCATGATTGCTGTAAAGCATTCGAAACGTCAGGAACCAAAAAAAATATATCCGCGAATAAATGCGAAAAGAAAGTTATTAAAATTTCAAATTTTCGCGTAGAAAGTATCATGCAAGTTAATTAAATAGGAAAAGTTTCTAGCATGTATAAATATTATTATTGTAAATGCAAATTTTGTATACACGTACTTAGAAATTACCGATTTTGGACTTATTAGTTGAATACAGACATATACATCTTATTTGATTATGAAACCTGAAGAATAGTCGTATAGATCGTTGGAACAATGGCTATTAGTAAAAATTTCCAGTTTGAGCTCGTTTTGATGGGTCCCATGCATAATACATTACAATGGGTCAAAAGCATGGTAAAACTGCAATTATCATGGCATTTTTCTTGCGATCATTAAAACGCAAACCGAATACGGGTGAAAACCAAATGAATACATAATTGCACCACACAATACGATAGTGTTCCGGCGAAAAAAGTGGAAAAGAAAAGGAAAGTGGCAATCAAGCCGAGTCGAATTGTCACGAATGATAGATTGAGAATCTAATCTACCTTTATATTGAAATGACTGGTTATATATTGTTTGTCATGCAATATCCATACTAGCAGAAAAGTTAGCTGTGTGAGGGTTCGCGTAGTTTTCTAACGGGTAATAATGTTACAGCGATGTTAACTCTTTGGTTTTCTAACAGATGGCATTAGTAGTATAATAACATTCTGTCCAATGAACACAAAATTGTGAATGTTCATTCCTTTTAATGGCTATAAAACTATTTTTTTTTTTGACAGATAACATATCTAGATATGAAGTTATAAATTACTATGTTAAAGTACAGATAATTGGCGTCATAGTTTTTCAATAAAGTGTACCGCAAAATGCTCAGATTGTGGGATAGTGTTAGGATTAATACAATAATAACATAACGAAACTAGAGTAAATTCCTAGTGTTTTATATAATATTATGTAGTGTTTATATATAAGTCTATAAAGCCTCGGTGGTCTAGTGGCCTGCATGTGCGACTAAATATTCGAAAGTTCTGGTTCCTGCCAAGATTAACCACTGAGTTTTTCTATTAAGATATACTCATAAGTCATAACAAACCGAAGTTGGGAAGTTTTTTCAGCTCCGTGCCTCAGAGGTCACGTGTAGCTTCGGTCTTGCGCCTTAACTCACCGCGAGTGTCGAAATATCGTTCCTTTGAACCATCCAAGTGAAGTTATACAATCGATATTTACCGGAGTTAAACCTGTACAAACAGTGATAATATGGCTATGCCAATGCACTGAATGCGATCTCATAGGCTTCTGATAGAAAAGGGCCCATCGGGCCATAAACGAGTCTTTTATTTCAAAATTTAAAACATTTTGCGGGGATGGTCCTTATAGAAGTTTTAGTTCATTTCATAATAGGCAAAGGGTTACTTGCCACCCTTCCAATTTGTTTTGGTAATAAAGAGGCTAATAACGTAACTGACCAAAGACTTTCAGTTCCACTTACCTGCATAAGCTTATGAACGACATCTCTACCGAGTATATGGTCGAAGACCGCCTGCAAGAACGCATCGGATATGATCGACAGCTTCAACTTATCCCGGTGCCACACCAACACTCGAGACTCTTCCATTGCCATTATTGACACCTGAAAAATCAATTAACTGTATATTATGTATATGATATATCTATCTAAATATAATAAATTACCGCTTTATGATTGCCCATTTTTTAAACTATAAAAATGGATATAGTATGTTATCCTTATGAGATACACATATGCCATCGCGGAATTTTTTGTAGACCTATATAAGATACACAATTCCACTATACATCATTTTGTTATATCTCAAAGGGTTTAGGCAGCGTCTTAGTTGAAAGCTCCCAGACGGCTTATTTTTTTCCGAAATTTTAGCAAATGTATTCAAAACAAATTGAAATACTTGACAAATTTTATAATAAATCTTCCTAGAGTAGGCACTCTATCCTTTGGTGAAAACAGCATGTAAATCGGTGCAGTAGTTTTTGAGTCTTTCGCGAATAGACAGACAGACGCGGCGGAGGACGAATTTGTTTTATAATATGTAGTGATAACAGTACGTAATGCTGTTCGTACATTGTATTTTTGTTAAAAAATGTTTCGAAAAAGTTTAGGGTTCCAAAGTTAGAAAAACATGTTTAAATTGTTTTGATTTTAAATGACGTTGATTTAAATAAAGGGATAGCGGTAGCGGAAAAGTGAACCCGTTTCTCACTAACTCCCGAGTGTCACATTTATGATTGTCATATCCCATCCCTGTTTTTAAAGCTAAGATAACTTATTAAAAGTATTCAAAATTAAATTCTGGAATTTTGACCAATTTTATCTAAGAGCAATGTGATATGTAACTTTTGCTGTTGTTTCTTACATACTGTTACATTTTTTTACCTGGAAGAATTCGTCTGTCGACACCCCGAACCACTCTGGCGAGTCCAAGAAATGGTGCGGAAACACGATGTGAAGGGCACGTTGGTTCTGTGACACCACTAGCCTGGAAAGTAGAAACAAAACGTTAATAATAATAAATACTAGTAAACCCGGCCCACGTCGCTGGGCTTAAGTTATAATAAATTAAACGGTTTTACTAATTTTGTTATAAAATATACGTAGCCTAAGTTACTCCTTATAACATTAGGTATCTGCGAGTGAGAATCTTGTTAAAAACGAGCCAGCCGTTTCAGAGATTAGCCGGAACAAACAGAGAGACAGACAGACAAACAACAAATTTTAAAAGGTGATTTTTTCATGTAAGTCCGTTATACTTTCATTTGCATTTAGTGAAAAGCTGTTAATTTGAAATTAAACACAAACACTTCTTTATATATGTACTGATTATTAATTTACTTAAAAGTTAAATCTAGTTCAAAATCATATCATTGAAATTAATTATATCATATTATTAAACTGTATGATACTAGTGACGCACTTTCCTTTTCCTTTAGCCGTAACTACAACTAATAGTAAACTTTTTGTATATCCAGAGAGAAAAAGTGAGTCATTATCCGGCCCAAACTATGCCTTAAGTGAAATATCATGTCGATATATCATGTTGCTACGTTATCGAAAGGGCACGTATAAAAAATCTTTTATAATAAAAGTAAATTATTTACGATATACTCGTAAGTATTAGAAATACCTGTCGTACTTACAAATTTGTTACAAAAGAGTCTTTATAAGTACACCCTCTTAGTTAGCCGGTAAATCTTCAAAGTTACACTTTGAAACTGTAAGAGGACAGTCAACACTCAACATATCATGTTGTCTGTAGACTATCTGTCTAAATTGGAGCCAGTTTTAAGTAATAAGAGATAAATATTAATAGCCCAGTGGTGACTGGTAACGCGCCCACTTAGGAAACCGAGTGAAGTTTCAAGTCCGGGTCACTTCAGAGTGAACCTACATTAATTGGCATTCTGCCAAGCCGCCCGTGGTGGACGGAAGCCTCGAAAGACTCATGCCAGCATTTAGCATTAGGACGATAAAAAAGAGCTAAAGAAGAAGAGCTGAATTAAAAAAAACATCTCTTGTCTTCGATACAAAAAAAACAATTTCATATCGGATGGAAATAACACAATTATGTGAAAGCAGATATAATAATCAATAATCAAAGTCTAATGAAAAAAAAACAATGTTTTATATCTTTTTAATGCACTTTATAAAAGAAACACCAAAGATTCACTGTGAACTATGAATTTCCTCTCTCGCTAAGCGGCACTAGGTTAGGAAAACCAGCACAAACAAAAGGGCCTATAAATTGAAACGAAATACTCTAAGACCGGGTTAATTAGTGCAAAAGGTCAAGCAATGAGTATAAAGGTTTAATTGCGAACATAACCTCTTTACTTCTATGTGATTTATGTTAGACTAGCTGTAGCCTGCAGCTTTAAAGGCAGTTAGTTAAGAGAATTTCTCACTATAACGTACTCCGCTACTTTTCTGTTTATAAACATACAGTAGTTTTTATTTACTTTAAAAAAATCTGTTTGTGAATTTATTTTAATATAAGTGCTGAAAACAGAACCATGCGAGTACAAACTCTGTTTTGAAGAAAGAAAATCTATTCTGCACATCTCGCGGAAGATCTTCACTAAATTATTATAAGACCAACTTAAAGTATTTGTGTACCAAGTTTCGTCCAGATCGGTACTTAAAGAGTTCGTAGAGGAGTACTAACAAAAAAAACTTTATTTGCTAGACTAAAAGCAGAGATCGCTCGCTCGATCAATAATATGTATTAGATACTTTTCTAGAAAAAAGGTATTTTAATCTACCATTAATAATAGGATAGTAATCAAGTTCTTGTAGATATTCTCAAAAAATATTTAAAAGTACATTGTTGTTGGTTTCCTACTTTGGCCTAGTAAGTTTGGCGAGGTCAACACGCCGCTTTAAACAAATTTTACTGCAGTGATTATGTTTTATTTGTATAAAAATGGTCCAACGCGACTTTTACGAATTTGCTCTTGCAGTTGTTCCTTAATTTTATTTAGAAAAAATCTAAAAACTAAAATGCTGCAGGAGGAAAATTAAGATAACTTTTTTTATATAATTAAAGTAATAGAAATGTAGAATAAATGCTACTATTGTACTTGTAAAGAAAAATTACAATCATTAGGTACAATTTTTGTGGTCAGTTTGTTACCCTACTTGCTTACCTTACCTACGTGTCAGCACGATTCATTTTTTGAGTACGAATATTTGTTCTAAAAAGTAATATATATATGTAGTGTATCAAGTATCAACTACTTGGTATTCGTAACACAAGCCCTGTACCTTACCACGGAACTCGATAGCGCTGTGTAGTAATGTCCCAAAATATTTATTTATGATGCAAAATGTTCTGCTCCAAAAAAAGGGAAACCTTACCTTTAAGTTTAAAATCTTAGTATACTACCAGGGCTATAACTAGGTAACACACACGCGTACAATGAACATGTATATATAGAGTCAGTCAGTCATTATCAGAAAAGATCAAATGACTGTCAACCGCTAATGCCACCACACAATAATAATAATGCAACTTGAAACCGTAAAGGATACTAGACCAATTAACTCCAATTACCGTAAGAAAAATCACATGGTCTTAGTGAAATCACGTTTTCTTAAATGTACGTATAAAAAAATTGTACTTTACATAGAGTGTACATTACATTTTCTTAAATAAAATTTATGATTAGGCTTCTCTGAACATAATGTTGTGTTTCAAAAAAATCTCTTCTACTTATGGATTGTATATTCTAGAACGCCTTATTCAGGACGTAGTAAATATAAGCATAGCATACGATATCCCGACGATATACCTACTTAGTCTCACCGTGGTTGACCGTCTGGACTGAAATCGATAAGGAGGATATTAATATTCCATAATAATTTCAAGGGGATGAATAGGTCTAAAGATATAACTCAGCTCAGTTCATTCAAATAAAAATTGTCGCCTACCGCCGCAATTTGTTTAAAGGAGACCGGAAAAAACATAACTGTGTAAGCAATAAAACATCCTCTAAACGTTATAGACTGTGCTAATTACATTCATTATATTAATATTATTACAGTTCGGCCGCTCAAAGAATGCGTTTCTGACACCTGTCAATTCGTCATGACTAGTGATGTACAATAATTTAGTAACGTTATTAATTGCATTCATTATGCATATTTATTCAATTTAATTTATATGTTGTTATTTTTTATAGGAATTATATTTCAAAAAATATTCACAATGTCAATACATTTTTAATGAATCAATTACTTGAATTGAATCGTAAATTCTGAATGTAACGAAGGGAAAAAAATAAATATGCTTTATTTATTGGAAAATGTATTGTTACGTTCTACGGGTTAGGATTATAATCGTTGCACTTGCACTAAGGATGTTTTATTTCGCTATGAATACACGCACAGTCTGTACACAACACTAGTCTCTGAACACTGTATTTCTCTTCTCAATACTTCTTCACTAATACTTTAACCAACTCTTCACTTTTCCACTATTGTGTATCGCTTCTTATCTTCACTCAACTTCGAATGTCTACTGAACTCTCGACACACTGCAGGCCTTTTTATATGTGTAAATATTAGAACATTCTAGTATCGAAAATTCAAAATGTTTCTAGTAATTTCGAATCCTTGCTCGACAATGCTTTGTCTCTCTCTGACACATTAGAATTTGTAATAGACGGAATGTACCTAAGTACATTAAATATTATATTATTCATATCATACCGACAGATCATAATTATTAAGATTACAAAAATATTCGAATACAATTGCCTCGTTATTTTGTCACATCACTACAAAAACAAACAGTTGACATAACCTTGAAACAACGTCGTTTGACATGGTTTGACTTTTAAAAGCTATTATTTTTATATTTGTTAATTAGGTAATTGTAATAATTTTAGCCCAAAATTAATACATTTATTGTAAGTCGGCATAATTATTCGAATTATTACTTAACTTAACTTATCACTCGTTAATAAGGTAAATAAAAGATATTTAAAAATTTGCCGTAAATTGTACGCCAGTTCCAAGTTACATCGCCCAGTCGATCACGATCTGTCAGAAACGCATTCTCTCAGCGGCCGGACAATAAACGAGTGGTTTGTTGCATCGACCGGCCTCAATTTGCACGTACACCTTTCTGTTTTCACTTCTATATTTTTTACGTACCTAACGTACGACTGTCTGTCGATCTGTCAGTTTGTCTGTTCGCGATAACCTCAAAAACGACTGCACCTATTTTCATGCTGTTTTCACCAATGGATAGAGCGGTTCTTGAGGAAGGTTTCAATATTATAATTTGTCAAGTTTTTGTAAAAATCTCTTTCGCTATGTCTAGGGACGAACCCGAGCGAAACGAGAGTGAGACGCTAGTGTATTTATAAGTCTTAACAAGCTTGTCATAAATGATCACTGAAAATGGTACTATTAGATGAATAAAGTTTCGTTCATCATCCATCATGACACACGTTTCTATTATGATTAACTGTTATTGTGTTATGCAGTATTTGCCTTTGTATTCCGACTGGAAATGTATCGAGAGAATCAACCATAAACTCGTAGGTACAAAGCTTGCTGAAATCGTAACTTTCCGTAGGCAATAGAAATAATATGTACACTTCTAACTTTCTTAAATTCTAATATTGTAAAATACGTTGTATGTATGTTGTGCTACAGTTTGATCAGCAATATTTAAATTTTCAACATTATTAATCAGCGAATGACAAATTATAGCAAATTTCTTTGGAAATATTTTTTTTCTCGTTAATACATGTTAATATCAATTCTTTAATTTATACTGGAACTGCAGTAATACAATTTTGTATTCTTTTCCAAAAAATCTACCGGAAATTTAGAAAATAACAATAAACAAAGACAAATAAATAAAGAAAAACAAGAAGAACATAAAATTAAATATTAAAAGTTACTTCGTTCTATTACATTCATTTAGACTCTTAGAGGACTAATGCTCTTTGCGAGTTTTTCGGAAGTAATATATTAAATTAGTAGGTAATAGGTATATAAAATGTTACACTAAATTGTGTGAAGTAAATATCCCAAGGCACTGTCTACGTAATGTTTTGCGTGCAATAAGTAATTATTAATTATTATCGATACAGAGGCCTAATGCCGAAACTTTAGTTTTTAGAATTTTATTCTATCTGTCTGTCTATCTGTCATCAAAAACCACTGGAAAGATATCGATAAATTTGGTATGATTATAGCTGATGATTCAGGTCAACATAAATGATACTTTTTATTACTAAAAAATATTTCATCTCCAAGAAATTGAACGAACTAACCTACTACTACTACCAAACATATAAAAATTAGTAACAATATATATTATATATTGTTAGTGATTCAATTGTTAGTGACAAGGCAGTGGTAGCCCAGCGGTAACGCGTTGCTTGTATAACCGAGTGATGCGGGTTCAAGTCCAGGTCTCGCACCTCTGATATTTTCATGTGCGAATCATTTCTATCATGATTACCACTTGTCTTACGGCGAAGGAAAACATCGTGAGGAAACCTGCATGTCTGAGAAAACCTAGCAAGTTTTCGTAAGACATGTGAAGTCCGCCAATACGCACTGGGCCAGCGCGGTGGACTATGAGCTGATCCTCCTCGTACTGAGGGAGGCCCGTGCCCAGCAGTGGGACGTTAAAAAGGGCTGATGATGATGATGATGATGATATATTATATGTTTTCGCTTACTTGTTAGTAAATATTATTTTCAATCACTCTCTAAAAGATCATCCCCTATAAAGTAGGTATTTATCCAATCCCAGCGGCATTCTGCATGAACGACGAAGGGTGTAAACTATATTATTACAGTATCAAATATCAGGTTTGCTCTTTTGATACATCATTAGCCACGTGACATAACCTTTCCATCCATTGTGAGGTAAGGTCGGCTTAATGGATTTTCAAGGCTGGTAACCTAAAACGTTTATCTTGAAAGCTTTTAAAAGAAAGTGAGCCACCCAAATTCGGAGTCGTTTGTTCACATTTGGAGCATAATAAAATAATGAACGCACGTTGAATTTGTGAAATGTTGACTCTGACGAAATGAAGCGAGATTGCTAGAATTGTAGCGTGAATTATTGAATTTAGGAGAAGAAAAAATATTACATTTTTTTAAGAAATACCATTTTAAATAAATATTTTTTTTTAACTTTAACTAAAGGATATTCTAACGAATATGTGTATTATTATATCACAATATAAAAATATGTCAGAATTCTGTAAACAAAACCAAAATTTATACAGTTCTGAAATGATCAAAATAACTATAATGCTATCAGCTTTAGGTATCCTTTATCTTTAAAAATATTTTTGTTCTACCGACATCCCAACGTATCAAAGTTTTAATTAATGAGTTATGAGTTAAATATTTATATAGGTCTTAGGGAGGCTGGAAAGAGGCAGAGACGCCCGCGGCACCCCCTCCGGCATTGGCGGTTAAAAGACTTTACCCCGACAACTTCTCCTATGCTATAAGTGAGTCAAGTCAACAATAACAACCGTAAAATTTTTAATTTCTAAGTGCAATTCTTTGGCCATTTAAGCCAAATTAGAAATTGTATTGCACTAAGAATTGCAATTAGAAGTTAAAGACATCAAGAAAAGGTATCCACTATCCAGAGTGCTATTCGGTATGATTATTTTTAATTTGGCGACCTTACTTTTTAGCTAGTTCCTAACAGCCTCTATGTGGGCAAAATTACAATGAGAAATGCGAACAAAATCACGTCGTAATAAACATCACACTGTTTCCCTTCAACACCAGCAGAAAGCTGGAAAAAGAACAGAAAATTCACAAATTACTCTCTTACATTGCACTTATTTGCAAAGGTTATGAAGATGCATTGTTTTATTACCAAGATTGATTGCTTTAACGAGATCGTGGTAGCTTTTAAAAACCTGGCAACCTGTCAAATATAGACTTACGTCACAGACCTTGGCCTACGCTAATAATTCTAGAAGAGTGAAGACTATAGTTTCGGGGTGTTCGATTACACAATACCACTTTATTAAGACCACGCTAATACTTAAAAAAACTGTTATTTTTATTATTACCGGTCAATAACTGGCTACTTTAGTGTTTTTTCTTTTTACAGAACACTACCAAAACCCAACGGAACCTCCCCCGTCACAGGATCGCTTACGCATTGAACTATATGACGCCCTGACGCTAAGCCTGCCGAAGCAGACCACGACAACCATGGCTTTTCACTTTCAGTATCAGAGAAGTACCTGGAACCACCCGCATGCATGCACACCAAGGAGGGCCAACTCTGATCGTTCTCTAGACCCGGCTGGATGGCGGTACGATAATAAATAAGCTCAACCACGACAAAGAGAACGCACATTGTGGGGGACTATTTATTTGATTTATCTAGATTATCCAGTATATATTTTTTATTAATAAGTTAATTTAAATGTTGTTCGTGTATTTGTTCGTAAGCATATAGATTATATCAGAAGTTCAAGGACAAAAATACATTAAAAATTGGTATTTTAATTGACAACTCAATGTCCTGGAAGTCACAAGTTTCTAATATCAGCCGAAAAGTATTTGCTACTATTGGATGCTTAAAAAAGTGGAAAAATTTTCTACCCATTAAGACCAAAATTGCCTTAGCTCATTCTCTCATTTTGCCTATAATTGATTATGCTGAAGTATGTTATTTAGACCTATCTCAAGAACTTCTGGATAAGCTAGAACGCTTGCAAAATCTTTGCATTAGATTTATATTTGGTCTAAAAAAATACGACCACATATCAGAATACCGGAAAAAACTTGAATGGCTAACTGTTCGGCATCGACGCAATCTTCATGCACTATGTCTTCTCTACTGTATTCTTTTTCATGCTTCTTCTCCATCCTATTTAAAAGAACGTTTTTCTTTCTTTGCATCAGCCAATACTCCTTTTCAGGTGGAACTTCGATCCAAGGAGGATAACAAACTAATTTATCCTACATGTCATACACAAAGGTACAATAAATCGTTTACAGTAAATTGTGTGGAGCTGTGGAATGAACTACCTTATGATATACGGCATTCACCGTCACTAAACATATTTAAGAATCTAGTGAAACAATATTATCTATCATTACAAAATTAACTATCTTACCATCATAATTTAGATATTGGTTATAGTATTCTATTCTTATTATATTTATATATTATGTATTATAATATTATATCATATATATTATATATTATATTTTATATATTATATGTATATATTATTAAATATTGCACTTTATATTTTTCTTTTTAATTTAAATTATATTTTTATATGTACCTACTATGTATTATAAGCTACACTAGCACTACCCCTCCGTTACTTTTGATGTTTTTCTTACGTTAAAGGTTGCCTGTAAGAGATCACTAACAGTGATAAGGCCGCCTTTGCATAGCAATGATATCTCATATTTTTGTCTAGTAATGTAATCTATTTTTTTATTTTACTTTGTGTGCAATAAAGTGTTTTCATTCATTCATTCATTCATAAAAATTATTTAACATTTCTTTATGTAGATAAAACAAAGTACCTACGCTATAGCTTATTGCTAAAATAAGCAGTCTAGAGTCTAGACCGATCAAAGCTGATTAAGCGGCTTCCCCTATATTTATACACTTTTTTATTTCTAAGGTTTCATTTAAACGAAATTTAATTATAATCTGCGTATCTTATTTCAAATTTTGGCTTAAATTTATTTCATATAGAAAGTATTATTTGTAATAATTAAAACATTGGGTCAATAGAAAATGTAAAAACTAATTTGGCTTTGAAAAAGCCAATAGGTACCTGCCTAATACCTTCTAATCTATCTATTAATCTAATTCTTCTAATTTTAACCATAATCCAAATTTCGAGAATTATCTTGAGTCATCAATTTAATTAAAAATCAACGAAACGGTGAACGATTATCTTTCGTCCTTTCATAATCTTTCTCACTGACGTCTTCGTGCTAAGTATTTGGAGTGAATCAATACAATTGAAAAGCGAAACCAATAAAAAACACTAGATTTAAAACTGAAATAACAACATTCTAAATAAATGGCTTAAAATTCCCGAATACGATACCAGGTATTAATTACTTCGATACATGATAAGTTACATATAATTTTATTTCGCCATGCAGTTTCAAAGCGCGCTTACATTTAAGACTAGTGCACCGCCTTTATTCGGCTCAGACTGTAGTACAACTCAAGAGTACTTTAATGCACAATCCAATGCTACGTAGACATAAAATACATCATAATAGCCGTAGAAACTCCTCTATCTACGAGTATCTACAGGATATTTTCCACGGTATCCAAGAAGAGCTGTCTACTACACATATTATATTTTCAATTTAATATTGTACGTGTATGCAACACTAGCAGTACCCGCGGCTTCGCCCGCGTTAATTTTTTAAATATTAGGAGTCAATCCCGCGGGAACTCCGGGATAAAAAGTTGCCTATATGTTATTCTGGATCTTCAGCTACCTACATACCAAATTTCATCGTAATCGGTTCAGTAGTATTTGCGTGAAAGAGTAACAAACATCCATACCACAGATAAAAAAAAAACCATACTCACAAACTTTCGCATTTATAATATTAGTAGGATTACGATAAATATTTCTAATTATGTATTGTATTAACATAAACAAAATTATACAATACTTCTTACGTTTATATATTCATACTAAATACGTTTACCGGTTTTGATTAGATTTCTCAGTAGTTATGCTTTCGCAGTAAGTATTCTATATGTTGACTCGAACTAGTCAACTATTATAATATAAAATTGCATTAAAATTTGTCCAGTGGTTTTCTCGTGGTGCGGTGACAGACAGACAAACAATTCTAAAAACTATACATTCGGCCTCTGTATCGTTAATACAAAAAATCTATAGATCTTAAATATATATGAGACTAAGTAGGAATTTTATTACTATAGAAAAAATAAAGCTAATAAAAATATACAGGCAAAGTCGTGGTAAATCGCTAGTATAAGAAAAATAAAGAGTTTCCATTTAATTAAAACTTTATGCAATAAACTTTCCTCATATATTCTTGCACTTCTACGATTATTACTACTTTCCAATGAACTAAGATAGCGTAATTTATAGCCTCCTTTACCGCTTTTAAAAGTTCACGTCCGCGTCATTTCATTTCTAAGGCCAGTGGTTTCTATACAAGGCTGTTTTTATTCTTTAAAGTGTTTTCACTTCAACAGTTTATGGAACTGTTTTAGTGATACTGGCAATATATTCCGTAACTATTTGATGTGTTGGGATACTAAGTCACTGCTAGCCTATTTTCTCAATATAACATCACCTATACATATATGTCTTTTTATTACATGAGAATAAACCAAAGCCGAAAACACTTTTCACACTACTGACATAAATTTCATCAACCTAGAAGCCAAAACAACAGTAACAGACAATATATATTTTTTTAAATATGTGCCTAAATTTTTACGACTTACAATCTCATAAAAAGCTCTATATTTATTGAATGTGAAAACATGACTATAATTTTATAAATGTCCAAACTTAAAACTAACTCAAACCTTTTTACCACAATAGTTAACTTTATAGTAGTACTATAGTTCTTGATTTGATTAGCTTAAATTTTGAATGACTGACCACTTAGGCAAGGAACATTGGGTTCTTCAGGCAGGTTTTTTTGTAACATAAGCTTTCATTTCATTACATCTTTATATTTTCAACCGACTTCCAAAAGGAGGAGGTTATCAATTCGTCTGTATTTTTTTTTTTTTTTTTTTTTTTTTTTTTTTTTTATGTTTGTTAGCTCATAACTTTGAGCTGGGTGAACCGATTTTGACGATTCTTTTTTTATTTGAAAGGTAGTGCTTCCCATGTGGTCCCATTTTAATATTTTCCAGTTCTGATCATGGCATCCATGAGAAAACCATAAAAGTCTTAAATTTGCATTAGGTATTTGCGCGACAAATGGACGAATAACTCAATATCACGCCAACCGATTTCGATGATTCTTTTTTTAATGGAAAGGGTATACTTCAATGGTAGTTTGATGAGAGTTTGGTAAGGTTCTGATGATGGGATCCATGACAAAGTATCGGAACTCTTCAATTCTTAGGAGCAAATTAACGATGCTCGGCCGAATCTTTTATAGGCTATATGGATATTTAAGTCACGTACCGTAACTGATGATGGAAGGTACAACTCCTCAACGGTTAGCAATTTTAAGAAAATTCTTTTAATATAATACGCAATTATGAACGGATAGTTGTATACTTTCAGGCTATTAGGTTTACCTCATAATAGAAGGTAATTTTTTATAGTCATTAACACAATACGTATCTACTTTCCGCAAAAAATTTAAAAATAAATTATTTTTAACAAAAAAACAAAAACCGACTTCCAAACTTAATAAATCTAAACTAAAAAGTAGAAAATAATACTTTTAAGGACTTTGTTAATTTTGAAGTCGGTGCCAGCCAAAGCAAAATAACTCTAAATAGATACATAATTGATTAATCTATCAATTTGTAAACATAATCAAAATACCTGGCTGGCACCGACTCCAAAATTAACAAAGTCCATAAAAGTATTATTTTCTACTTTTTAGTTTAGATTTATTAAGTTTGGAAGTCGGTTTTTGTTTTTTTGTTATGTTATCTTACATGCTTTAATTTACAGTAATTCGATAAAGTTAAAATTAACACGGAGGTGCTCAACATATACTGCAGAAAATGTATATATTAATTACACATAGTATATGGTACTATGTCCGTAGAAACAAAGACATCAAGGATCACATTTAAAGTATGTCAATAAGACAATCAAAGCTTAATATGTACAGTACACTATGCTCCTTACATATTATATTCATTACATTACATTAATCAGCCTCCACTGACTCGTACACGCGCGTCTGCAGAAGCATAAATTTTATAATTAATGTGAATCCCTTCAGAGCTACCTGTTCTCGATTCTGTATGTTATAAATGTCAAAGTAACTTTGTCTGCTAAGTTTTTAATTACTAATTCAAATTAAGTAGGTAACTCCTTCACCGACTGTGAAAATATTTAATAAGTTGTTAGGTACATATCTATAATAAATTAAAACTACCGATTTTTATACTTTTTAGTGTCGGGAAGTTTATGTTAATTTTTAATGTTTTCTATGTATAAGATAACATAATTAACAAAAAACTAATTTTTATCTTCATTCGCATTTTAACGGAGCCACAGTCGGGTTGAACCGCCGCGCCGCACTCAGAGTCCATTAATAAACCAGTAAGTCGAGAATCTCCATACTAACGAACGACTTAATGGTTCAATAAGTAACTCTGAGTGCGGATAACAATCTTAAATATTAAGATTTTTTTTCTTTATTATAATCATCGATATTGCATAGTACTGGTACATTTTATAGAACCTAATTTCCATAACTAGATAATCAATAATTACGAAATAGTATAATTTTAATTTAATGTAAAACATAAATAATTATTACATTATAAAAAGAAAAAGCTTTTTAAAAAGAACTTGTGATAGGTAAGTTTAAAGATTTAACGACGAGTCTGCCAGACTGACAATGCAAGGAAAAATCTATTAAGAGGCTTATCGTCATGGTGGCTATCTCAATATCTTCAAGGGATTAAGTGTTTTTAATTTTTGCCGTGAACTTTTTTATCTACACTATTCAAAGTACAATGTTCTATTGAAATTCACAGGATAATGTCACTTTCTAGGACCTTAAACTTAACAACAATTACACACGCTAACTATTAGTAGAAAGAATAACTAAAGTGATAACATAGACGATAAGTTAAATTTTTTAGGTATATTATATTTTATTTTAAAACATTTAATTTGTACCACAATCAATGGCAACATGACATTTTTAAAGTAGAATCAGTAAAAAAAATATAATAGCAAAATTCCTTAACAAACTTTTAAACAAACCTTCAAATTAATAAGCAATACGTCCTAGACGAGTATAAAAACCATTTGCAATCTCATCTCAAAATAGCCTACAGTCCCCTATACTCTGCGACAATGAAACCTGGCGTAAGTAATTGGTGATTCGCAGTCATATGGGATGTTAGTGTTCTCGGAATGAGAAGGCCCTGATTGTTACTCCTATTCAATACCGTGTACCTGCTTCGTACGGCGTACCGTACGTGCGTGCTTTAATGACAAGCTCATTTCAGGCTTTAGCGTTTAATTGAAGGATAATTAATACATTATTGGTTTAAATACAAAATATTCGTCTTAACAAAATCGGAACAAAGTATTGAATGAAAAAATATCGATACTTTGTTTCCTACCGTACTACGAGTGTATGACAGACTATGATAAATTAAACGGTTTTTATAATTTTCTAAAAAAAAAAGAAGTAAGTTATCCTTATAACATTAGATATCTATTAGTTAAACTCCCGTCAATATCTGCCCAGGCGTTTCAGTGATTAGCCGGAACAAACAAACAGATAGACAGACAGCGGCTAATTTGAAATTATATGTACTAACTGATATCGGACGTTGTCGTATGGTAATTAATAAAGGTACCTACTAATATAAAAGAAAACAGAAAAAATACCAGTAGCTATTCAATTTTCTTGTTAATTGCTTCAAAGCGTTCCAGTTTTGCAAAGATTACTTGGTCAATGTCACGATCAATTAGTAATAATTACTACAAGTATGACCATAACGCTACAATACGTTCAAACAACATTGAAAGTAGGATTAACATAAAATATATTTCTTTGGACCATCTAAAGAATTTAGCAATATACTACCGGGCGCCATCGTTATGTCTGTCCATTTCGCGGTAATCTAACTCTATTGATATACACATAGTCTATCTAATACTATAACTTTGACTTGACTTTAAACACTGAATTACATAGTAAGTTAGTAATGAGTAAGCTCAAAAACAACCTTCATATAGACAAAAAAACATCTATTTAATTATTTTATTCTCGGATTTATTTTGACTTTTGGTTCTCGACGATTCGATTGTTTTATAGCAACCATGCTGTGTATTTTTGAAAATTA
This sequence comes from Boloria euphrosyne, assembly GCA_951802675.2. Lineage (NCBI taxonomy): Eukaryota > Metazoa > Arthropoda > Insecta > Lepidoptera > Nymphalidae > Boloria > Boloria euphrosyne. Next base: position 1,659,334 of record OX637879.1, on the reverse strand, counting down.
TTGCATAATTTTGGTCTTTAAGACTTCCAAAAACTTGCGTCTCCCGCGACAATAATTGCTCTAGAGCATTCGCATTTTTTAAATCGACAAATATTCACGTAATTCTAACAAAATAATAAAACCTACACTCTACATCTAGCCATTTATTTATCAATTTATTAATAAATAATAATCAATTAATTAATTTAACACAATACACGCACCAAACCTGTTCAGACAGAGATTAATGTGGGTGTTCACCTCCCCAAGTCCTGACCTGACTCGCTTAACCTTGCATGATAATTATTCAGGTTTCAGTGTTACATGATATACTCTGGCTTTAAAATATTAACTTAATATTTATCGGTACTTAATATTTTAAAGGTCGGAGCATGTTTGCATATTTGTCAAGAATTCACATTTTGTATTTGACCGAATCCAAAAAAGATAAGTTCTTAAATCACGTTTAACATACAGCATTGAGAATACTAGATGTATCTTAAAAAAGTAATAAATACATTATGTGATTTAAAATCATAACTGGTAAATAAAATGTACAAAATTTTTTACATTATATTTTCATTACTTTAAACTTTTATATTTTGTATTGTAAAATGATGATAACATTTCGTATAAGATAAGTAATTAATAATAATTACGTTCAAAATAAGCCATGCATTGCAGAAACGGACGTCGAAATCAATTAGCCTGACCAGAAGTTGAATGTGGCCCATTAGTTTTTGCGACGTGCTCAAGCGTTGATCTATTCGTAAGTAAAAAACGATTGCTATTACTTATAACTTTAAATCACTAATTTAAGATTTAAAGAATTTAATCTGAGGAATTGTCTATAGATTATTTCATTTTACATACATGCCAATTTTAGAAATATGAAAATGTGTTTGTTTGTCCTTCTTTTATGTCAAAACAGAGTGATGGCGTAATTTTTTTGCGTAGAGACCTTCGGCAGGAGATCCATTCCACGAGAAACCCCATTATAGTACAACTTACAGTTAAACCTATGTTTATTTAATTCTTGATTTGTACAACGTAGAAATATTTATTTGGTGCAATAATGACTATTCAAACTCATGTTATGATATTTTCGTCAATTGATATTGCTTTTCATAATTTCTTGATAGCGGATAAGTCCACTGTCCAAGTATATTAAAAAAAGTAAATATGACATGGACCAGGATGGCATATTTTCTATCTACATCATATTCAAGCCGCCGCGCCGCCGCCGTATTATTTTAAAAATTTATCACAGAATCTTGCCTTCACTTCGCTTGTCCCTAACGACATTTGCAATATTGTACTCGTACCTACTTACATATCGTACGAGAACAAGATACCTACCTAATAAGGAATAAAAAAATATCTTTTTAGGAGCAAAATTCAAAATACCTGATTGGAGCAATTATAACTATAATGAAAAAAAAGTACCTGATTGATACCTTAATTAGTAAGTCTAATAATTGGCTTAGTTTAAAAGTCTAGATTTAATGTATTCTCGGGAACGAATAAAAGAAAACGATTTAGTTAAAAGTAAATTAGACTAATTTGTCTTATACATCCGCGACTTGGCAGTCTCATGGTAATTCAATTATGCGACTAACACGGTTAGAAAAAACATTGAAAACACTGTGTGGACGATAACTGTGTTGAATCTTAAAGTTACCCGCGGAGTAGGAAAGTATCGTACGTAACTCGGATGTGATCCATGTAAGCCCAAGATCCAGAAACTTGGAACCTCAGGATTAAATCCTCTATTAAAACAAATTAAAGACTAAAAAGAAATTCAGGAATTCAGGAAAAACCATAATTTGAGATCACTGCGTGTTATCTTAGTGCTTAAAATAAGTCACAAACAGGAGACTATATTTTAAAACATTATACAATATCGCGTGTTTTAAACACATTGTTATTGTGTTTTTTTGTGTTTGTGTTCGTTACAGTTCTAGTTTTCGATTGATTCAAAGGATCAGAATTAAGAGATGTTGAACGTGTATTGCTTACAAAGTAAGTAATTAATAATTAATTAATTTATTAACATTGGCTCGAGGCACTTTTGAAATATTGATGAGGGAGGAGATAATTGTAAGTTCAAACTTAAATGATGGTAATTAGTTAGCAGAATTGTAAGTTCAAACTTAAATGATGGTAATTAGTTAGCAGAATAATGTAATTTAATGAAATATCAAATATGAATGGAATAGGATACAAATATTATATATTTTATCACAGAAATCTTAGCATTGAATGCAAGGTTATTAAACTAAATATTAATTTTCGAAATGTAAAAAATTAATACACGCTAAATAACATAGTCTAATAATTAAACTTAATTTTTTTAAAAAGAAAATCTTATTGAAATAGTCTACAAAAAATATAGCATCTGACCCAATTCGCAAATGATCAACACTTTTCATTTGGGTAATGTAAGAACAATCTTCATTTATACTGAAGGCACTTCTACACAAAGACGTCTTTTAAAATGAGGAGCTTCGCTTCTCAGAAATATGAAGTAGGTGAATACATATTTCGCCCTTTTCTTAAGTTCTTTCTATTATAATAACAAAAAAATTGTTTGTCTGTACGCATTTAGGGTGTTCTTAACTTGTAGTTTCCATGATAACAATTTTCACGCTTACAGATGATGTGCTTTCATCGTTGACTTGCAAAAAGGGTGAGAGCGAATTTCATATCACATTAATTAAAGCCCAAAAATAAATAAATATGTTGGGATACCAACACGACACCATCTAGTCCCATGGACGTACGAGCCGTGTTATGCATACCCGATAGTTGATACACTACATATTTTTAATTTTATATACATACATATTATAAAAATAAATACCCATGACTATTGGCTGATGTACACACGTTATCACACAAATTAATGCCTCCAGCTCGAATCTTAAACCGCACAGCAAGTAAAAATAAAAATAAAAAAAATATGGCGGCAATAGTGATATTTAAACCTATACCCGGAATTTTAATTCGATTCCACATTTGACATTAGCTACTGTCATTTTGTAAAATAATGATACCACATTTAATAGTTTAGTGATGAACACAAAAATCGATAAACAATCGCGATTTATGTTTATGTAATCATAATATTGGTGTGCCAATTAAAGACTAAATTATTGATTTTATTTAAATAATTAATTGGTCTAAATGCGTATCTCATGTTGTCAAAGAAGAGGAAAAAATGAGTAGGCTAGATATATTAATTGACAATACCACACACATTTATAATAAATGTTACAGAAAGTGACAGCGATAGCGATGACCGCGACGATTTATAAAATAAAATATTACCATAATACATCTATTTGTTTTATTTTTCATGTTCCTTCATGATCACATTTTTTTATTTATTTTACACACAATATGTAATTATTAAAGAAAACTCTCAGATCCTTAATAAAATTCATCGTCGTAACTAAATTATCCGTTCAGAAATATTTAATTTCCTGATATACTTAGTTTCTATTAAAGTAGTAGTTGTTTAGAGATATACTACTATAAACGAGAGGAATCGATCCGGAAATATTCCATTTCCGTATCGAATAATTTCGATCGTCTATTTCGTAATAAAAACACAATTTTTAACATATTTGTCTGCCCGATTGTTTGTTCCTCTAAAGCTAACTCTAGAACAGCTGGCCAGATATTGACGGCACTTACACTGGATATCTGATTTTATAACGAGTAACTTAGGCTACTTTTGTTTTAGAAAAAGATTTAGAGGTTCACGCAAAATACTCAATTAATTGTGAATAAAAATCATAAAAATATAAGTATGTACACATTCTTAAAAGCATTTTTCTCTGATCGCTGAACCCAGTTTTTTTTAGATATAGGTAATGTAATTTTACCGTAGGATGTGTTACTTCGATGCTCGCTGGGATTCAGACCTTGGTACTTAAGTACCTACCTACTTAGCACACGCCAGTATTACTAATGATACTGTATCTCCATTTATGGCGTATTCGTGGGATTCATTGACGCAAATAAAACGAAGTGAAATGTTATTGATACGAGGTCTCCAAGCTGATAGAGATTTATCAAACACGACGTAATAACATGTGTTACTTACTAAAGTTATTAAGTAGGTATTAATACTTCATTCTGGAAAGATATTAACTTAGCGAACTTAACTATTGCTTCGGTTCGTTCCCTAGGTACGTTTTAACCTAAATTACTCCTTACAACAAATTGTGAAATTACACCTTATAACACCAGCTTTTTGACAATAGAAGGCCCGTTTACATCGGTCCAGACATTTTGCCGTTTAGACTAAGTAAACAGACAGTTAAACATAAACAAAAAGTATACATTTAACACTTTAATTTATGCCATAAGACTAATAAAAAATAATAACTATGAGACAATAAATACTTTAACAATTACTTAAATCCACATAGTTTCGAAACGCGTAATGTTTGTATCCACGCATGTAGCAGTCGGCAAGGTCTGCGAGCCGGTCCTTACGTAATAACGCCTACTATGTAAGGTGTGTTACTTTTGCTTTCAATCGAGTTCATTCACAAAAAGTGGCGCCGCATCTTGTACGCTAAAGTTGTAAACATACAGGTGTTTGAACATAATCTAATAATTTCTGTACGCTTGGACGTAAATAACTCCTTCAAAGGGCTGGATTGCTTTACATGATTTTAATTGTGTTTAAGTGAGTTCCTGGATAGCTCAGATTTCTAACAAAGCGCAAACAAAGCGTAAACCTAATAAAGTATTAAAGCGTAGTGATGGTGATGCTGTCTTCGGGGTCCTAAGTTTTTTGGGGTTTCAAATTTTGGCAGGACGTCGGTTTACTAGTATACAATATATAAAACTTTTGTAGTTTAGCAGCAGATTCGAACACTAACTTGGAATTATTTAAATCCACCTTCAAATTGACTGAACCCGACACTAATAAACGAACCATTACACAAAAATGCATGTCTTATAACACCAACCCACAATTTTGTATTTAAAACATTTACTTCGAGCGGGAATTGAACTCACGGTGAAAACTTTCAAATTACCATTACTCTCCATTACGCCAGATGACCACTGAAAAAGCTGTTTATTTCGTATGGAAACCGTTAAAACGTACTAAATAAATATCTTCCTTCAGTAGTCGTATACCGTTTTAACAAGCGAGTACAGATTGTTATGTAACTCTGGTTAATGTTTTTGTCTTCACCATAACCGGTGTTAAAGTTGTATAGAAAGACATGTTACAGGTACAAGCAAAAAGATCAACTCAGTTATAGTATCCCGTTTAACAAACTGTCTTTAATGACAAGCTCTTAGTTAGTTTAACTGCTTTTTTACTTAACTGTTTGTTTACGAGAAGTTTAACCGTTCATTGTTCGAGAGTTATTGTTAGTTTAATGAAGTAATTACACCTCGGGCGAAAGATTTTAAATATATGGAAATGAATACTAATGTTAAGTATTTAAACTAAATGTTTTTACTAAATTCGTAATATTTTTCGTACAATATGTCATATTTAATTAGTATTTTCTTCCTTCCTTCCTATGCATGTTTATAGTTTTATTATAAGGAGGTGACATTTGTATTTTTGTTTCTAACCTGTTATATCTGTAATAAGTGGTCCATTTCTAAAAATTCTTTTATTAATAAGAAGCTACAGTCGGATAAAATTTTTCTGTTTTATTGATTTATCAGCTTGCGCTACCAAAATTAAAAAAAAGCGATTTAATATATAGCAAAAGACACTTAAGAACAGTAGGGTTAAGTCACTAGTATATTACACAGGCTATATTATAGGTTCGATTGTCATCTAAGACGAGTTTTATACACAGGAATTATATAAAAGTTGTAAGCGGGTAAGAAAATTGCGACCGATAATAACCCGTACAAATGATTCTAGCATTTTTGACGACACGTTTGACTCGTTCGGCAGAGACCCTACTTTCTGCGCCAGCGGTCACGTGTTCGAGTCCCGCTGGAGGCATCCATTTGTTGAGCACGAATGTTTGTACTCCAGTCACGGGTGTTTATATTTATGATATGTATTATTTAAAATTTGTGTGTAGTATATCAACTATCCGTAAAGCAAGCCTCGTAGCTTACCACGGAACTAGATGGCGCTGTGTGAAATAATGTCCCAACATATTTATATTTATTAGCATTGCTCCTGCACCATATTATTGAAGCATACATAAGTATATAACACAGTACATTAAAATACAACTAAACAAAACAATACCCTAGTGTACTTTACTTAGAAGAAATGACATCATGTCGCCAAAATAACACGGGAAGAACAAACTAACTATCTTTATTACATTTAGCAAGTAAATTAAATTATTCACACATTTGTCGAGTCAATGACATCATACTTTTATCAAACTTGAACACGTTTCATTCAAATAGACCTATGAATGTAGCAGTTAATAATTTACAAGCCTTAATGTTATTGATCCCCGTGAATGTTACTGAGTATTTTTAGTTTCGACGGCATGTTTGGCTCAGTTTGTAGTGACACTGCTTGCTGTGCCAGCGGTCGCAGTTCGAGTCCCGGTGGGGGCTTTCCTTTGTTCATCACGAATGCTGTATTCTCCAGTCATGGGTGTTTATATTTATAATATATATGTATTTAAAGTTATATATAAATGAGTAATATACCAATTATCCGGGGTCCGTAACATAAACCTCGTAGCTTATCACGAAACTAGATGGCGCTGTGTGGGTAATGATGTCCCAACATATTTATATTTATTCATATGTATTTACTTGTTTACTAGCTTTTACACGCAACTCTACTTACTTCTGGAGAATGTCGCGTAATGTAATACCGTATACCGTATACCGTATAGTATAGTTTTTCTTAATAACGGGGCCATAGAACGATATTTGTGAATTGGAATGAGAATTTAAGTACCAAAAAAAAATGACATATAATTACCAACGTTCAACTTAATGAGGGTTTTCGATACTTTTTCTGCCACTAGGCGGCGCTTCGTAGGCGTCAGGTCCAAACAGCTGTCAAATAGCATAGAGTCGTAGGTACTGAACATAAATTATTGAAATTATTGATTTTATTATTGATTTTATTATGGATTACGGTCAGAAGAAGATCGCTGAACTGAAGATTGAGCTCAAAAAAAGGGGCGCAAAAGTCATTGGTACAAAGGAAAAGCTCATTGAAAAGTAGGTAACGTAACGTACTAGAATTTGTTTACACAATTCGATTTCGTTCTTTAACTACTAAATTGCATATAATAAGAATAAATAAACCAAAAAATATATAGAAAATTACAATTCGCGTATGTATTTTGACAGTCCATTGGACCTGACGCTACAGTCCTGCCATCTCACGGAGATCATTTCAGAAAACCCTCATTGACGCATGATACTTGTTCATTTTTTTGTGACATAATGGTGCTCAAGAGAGAGTTATGTAGACAAACATAATAATATGTTTTTAAGTTTTTTTTAAACCCAAAGTAACAATTAGGTAATAAGGATATTTTTAATATCGATTCGATCGATCGAAGGATATAAGCTACCTTCCACCCTATCCCGCTACTATGCGAGCTTACTCACGGGCATAAATGAGTATTTTATGCATACAGATTACTCAATGTCTGTTAATGTTACTGTGAGTGAAAATAGAAGCAAAGAACCCAGATGAAGGCATCGATCAATGCCTGAAGACAGCTCGGCAACCATGAATCAGAATTATGACTACATTGAAGCAAAGAAATAAATAAATTATAGAGTGAAAACGATTTAATGTAACCTTAATTTTAACAAGAGCTGTCTATTACCGTGGCAACCATCGCACTATATACATTTCGGATACTCTATATTTTTTTTTTGTTAAATCATTTCAATACACTAACACTTAACACTAGTAGCCCAGTGATAACGCGCTAGCTTAGGAAACCGAGTGAAGCAGGTTAAAATTTGGGTGACGCATCTCTGATATTTTCATGTGCGAATCGTATTTCTAGCGTGATTACCACTTGTCTTACCTTACGTTTGTAGGTTTTCAAAAGACCAGTAGTCTGCTAACCCCCACTTGATCAGGGTTAAATATGGCCTGATTCCATGGCCTGATCCATATGGCCTGACAACAATGGGACTTTAAAAAGGGTTGCAATGCACTAAATTAAATACTATAATTATTTTAACTGGCTGACAGAATTGGTTAATATACTTTGCAATATATTTTCAATTGTAACGCAGACTAAAACAAAATGTACTATTCCAATAAAATGTAAATTGAAGTGTACGTCCTTTCGCGTCGCTTATTGCTGCGAATTTTTGATTAACTTGCAACATCACGGTCCGCCTAGCTTTAGTTACCTTTGCCAGACAACTCCAATATATTTCGAAAATGACACAAAAAATTCATGCATTGTCATTTATTTAGAATGAAAAAAAAAGTTTTAAAAATGCATGTAAAAATCTTTTCTAATGTACCTACAACATACAAAAGATCAGGCAGATTTATCACGGGTGAGTATTTTTTACTAAAACTATCTTTCTTACGCGAATTAATTTTTGTTTTCGAAGTCGCAAAATAAATCCGTGAAAAAAGGCCGAAAAGATAGTTTGATTTAAAATGTCATATATTTGCGTAAATACAGTGAAAATTGATTAAGTGGGACCTGGATAAGTAAGAAACCTTCACTATAATAAGAAAATATAAGGCCAGTGTTGAGAAAAATCTGTGCCTTAAATATTTTACTGGGTAAGTTTGTAGACTAAGCCGAGCTCAAGTACACAATCTAATCTAATGAAGTACATAATCTTGTGGAAAGTGGTCAGTAAGAGCAAACAAAACGATCGCAAGAGCAAATTATGCACACATTTGCGTGTTAAGTCAATGACATCATTACAGTCTCTATCGTATAAGTTCGCTTACTCTACCTAAGGAATCAATGTGATATACTGAATTATTAAAACATTAATTATTTATTATAATATCGGTTTTTATCAATATATTTGCGTTGGCCATAATATTGTTATCTTGGGTTAATGAAGAGAAATACATGTGTCAACCAAAAAAATAGATTATCTATGTTAAATGTTTACATAATATATAAAAATAAATTGCTATTTGTAAGTCTCGATACAGCTTACTAGATCGATTTAAATGACTTTTTTTGTCTGTTTGTATTAAGTATAAAAAAGCTACCCAAACCCAAAAAAAAACAGCTGGAAAATCGAAAAAAAATAGGCAAACCGTAAAAGGAAACTGGATAATCGAAAAGTTCAGAATTGTTTTTTTTTAAATATGGGAATCATTACCTTTAAAACGTTATCTACGTTATAACCTACGTACCGTAACATATATTCGGGGAGAAACTAAGGGTTCCCATGGGAAAGAAATAAGTTCATGACTTTTACGAGTATATCAAGGAATGTATTGGAAATCGAAACAAAGAACGACAATAATATCAAAACAAAGCAAAAGTATAACTATGTACGAGTATAAGACTGTATAAGACTAACTATTAACCTATTTAACTTACCTACAGTAATTACTTTTCGATAACAATTAAATACAACTGTCCGTTAGATAAATCCTATTTTCATTTAGGAGAACAAGTATGGACCGAACCTTACGAGAAAGGGGTTATTTGCGATGGTGCGGTCCTCGCAGATGTTTTCTTAGAAGCGTGAATCATTACCGCGCTAAGCTTGGCTTATTGGTATGATAAGTATTCAGATAAACGTATCGAGCGGAGCTATTATGCATTCTATGAGTAGTTATTATGACAAACCCCGGATGCTTTATAAATTAAATGATATCTTAACTATATATCACACACGAGGTAAAGAGACGCGCTCTCAAGCTTTTGTTATCATTTTAATCTCGGTATCAATGCAATTTTTCAGTGCAAAAATTAAAGTTAAAAAAAAAAATAGCAGTTAAATTTAGGGGGTTGATAACACAGGTTTTGTCAATCCATTTTACAAATTTATAATAGTTCAAGTTCATTTTTAACTAGTGTCTTACTTTTAACGCTTAGTATAGACTCTTCAGAGATTTTTTATTTTCCCGCAACTACGAGTGTAACCTATGTAGGTACATGTAGTCAAATTTCTTTGTATGAAATGAGGAATCTGTCTAGTATAGTATTTTGTCATCTATGGTAGACCTTACTTTATTTTACTTAATTTAGAATAGCTTTCATCTGATATATTAGCAACTTGGAAAGTTATTTGGAATAACCTTAATATTTGATTGATAAATTACTGTTCATTGATTCGATCTTTCCTCCCCAGACCCATTACATTTCAATACGAGCGGAAATTAAATTCTATATTTTTTATTTATTGACAGAGACACTTTCCTGAAACTGTCTGAAACGAAAATCAATCTTTCAAGGGAATAAATTAGTTTAACTTAATAATACTGAAAAACAAAATACGCTTTTTCAATCGAAAAGGTGTTCCTGAAAAAAGCCATCGCCTGCTTGTCATTGATTCCTAAAACAAAATTCAACAAAACCTACACAAAGATACAGATTTTGTTGAATAAAAAAAAAGGTATTACCGTCCTATGAAGACTTTGCTTTCACTAAGCTTCAGGAAACAAAACTCGAGTAAGCGACACGTTTTGCGTGTTTTAATAAACACTCCGAAAACCAATACCATACACAATGTACAAATTATAGTACATAACTACAATTTATTTTGGATTTTTGAAGATTTATTGTAATATATATAGAGATTTATTTGTAATTTAATTTCTATCCTATTAAGTGTTATATTAATGCTAATTTAACGACAAATATTTATCAATTACTGAAGTACCAAAGATAAGCGCTACGAGATCTTAAAAAGAATACATTGAAATCGAATCGAAAAATCTTACAATAGTCGTAGTTAAAAGAATGTATATACAGAATGTAATGTACATAATGTTTAACTACGACTATTGTAAGATTTGTTCGTTCTATTAATTAATATTAAAAGCAGTTTTAAAACAAGTGAATCAGAACAACTATATCACCGTGTTACAAACAAGTGTGCCAAGTCGCGTACATTCGATAATAATTAATTTATGATGGCGCGCTTCATTACTCCCATTAATTATAAAGTGTTTTCGACATTACACGGCATTTATTATTTGAAATCTATATAAAATAAATCCTAAAGTAACCGAATCTGAACAGTTAATTTTTTTATAAAACCTCATTGAAACAGAGTGGCCGAATCTATAATGTTTACAGTTTATGTTTGTCTCTCTGTAAACGCATCACAAGAAAACTATTGAATAGATTTTGATGAAGTTAAGTAGGATGATAGCTGGTTATCAACATATAGGATAACCAGTATCCGGATCATTACATAATCATTAGTTTTAATATATTATATCGAAAATTGTCAGCGACTCGCACAATATTATCTAGAATTATCTTATCCGTTTAACACAATGTTATAAGCTTTGTTAAATGCTGTACATTATACACAAACGTGTGATCTTATCAAAGACCGTTTTCACGCGGCTTAACTAACGCAGTTTATTTATTTATAATTGCTCAGAGGATCACTTAGAAACGCCTTAGTTTTATATCATCCCTTATTTTTCAACCCTCTATTTATTATTTAGTATTTTCCAAGTGTTTTCAGTCAACCTAAAACTTCTTATAAAAAGAATAGACGTGATTTTTATCATGAAAATTATTTCCTAAAGTTACTGTCACTTCTAAAATAACGGGTTTCCATACACCCTTGTATAAAAAATCCTTTTTAAATGTATACCTATTCCTTTTTGAGGAATCTACCTTATAAAGAAGTAAAAGTGAGTGTTATTTCGCTCTTACATTTAATAATTATGTAAATACTAAATACGTACGTACATTACATTTTAAAACTTATTTTAGAACAGATACATTAATCTTAATAAGAAGTAAAATAAAGATATTTTATTTGGACGTTTTAACTAGGTTATAGCAACTCCTGTAACAGCAATATTCATTTGAAATTCTATAACAAGGTATTCTCGCCAGTCTATTATTCACATAGACACAGGCGCTGCGCAAATGATTTCGGGGATTATATGTCCAAGCTTAATCCATCCTTTGTTTGCCGTTTTCACATTAAATGTATGTTGAAACCGTGATCTCATTGCTAAATAGTTTTTACGTACATCTCTTATTATTTCCGCTGAATTTTTTTCGCCAGTTTTTTTCAGATACTTCTTTCCAAACTAGTAGTAGACTCATGACTCATGAGTTATTAAAACACATAATAATGAATATTTGAATACGTTCATATTAAGTTTGTGTTTCAGTTTTACAGTTTCACTTGTAACTATGTAACTTGTATGAAATTTTGTAAAGGCGATCAATCGATTTTAATCATCTTTTTAACTATATCAATTTGTAAGTTATTACTATTTAGTAGCTGAAGAGGAGCGAGTGGGATAATAAGCCTGTCTGCTTGGATATGGTAGGGGTATACCTAATAGAACTCTTGTCATCTAGTAAAATCTTCTGAGTTTATGTTTTTAAATAAATGTACATCTTATAGATAATTATTAAAATAAGTTGTTATAATTCATGACCAGAGTATAGACACAAGCAGTACGCAGGTAGTTAGTAAACAGAAAAAAAATGTAACATTCCTTAGAATGCTGCCACTGTTCCTTTTTACAATCAAGGAATCGTCTGAGTGCCATTGCAATTCGGTGGCAAAAGATATTGCCACCCAGTCCCTCCCTCATTATCTTAAAATAAACGAAAAGAGAAAAACGAAGTAATATATCACTACTCCCAATCCGTCGCGGTGGACTGACAGTCACATCAGTGATCCGATAAGGGTTCGGTTTTTCGATCAATTGTACGAAACAAAATGGAATAAAACCTACATCAAAACATATCCAGTTAATTAGGTCTTACGGAAACGTTAAATAAGAAAAAAGCTTATAAATCACGGTAAGTTGTATTTTGAGCCGACATCCAAAAAGACGAACGGTTGTAGACGAAACACCGACGTGATCAGCGTTCACGTTATCGTGGTGTGGCTCATTAGCGTCACAGCAATCCAGCCGGGCGCGAAGCCAAGCGAACCTTGGAGAGCAGAGTTCCTGCCATACGAGTTACTACTGGTACTTCTCTGATAGCAGAGTGAACAGTTGGAGCAACGCCATGGCTGTTGTGGTCTGCTTCGGGAGATCTGCCGTTAGGGCATCGTGATTAAGTGTATAAGTAACTTCAGTCATGGGTGATTAGATTTATAATATGTATGTATTTATAGTTATAAATAATATATAATAGTGTATCAACTATGTACTTGATTACTATGGAACTAGATGGTGGTGTGTTAATGTCCCAAAACAATTATTTCATTATTATTCATTTTCATTGTATCATTTGGTTACAAATTTAGCTAAAACTCACTTACTTGCCAGATAGCACCAGTGATAAGCTGTCCACCTTAGTAACCTTCTCGTGCGCGTACAGCTCGTGGCACTTAAGGTGCCGTACATTGCGCATGCACATTAATACACGGCGAAATTGTCGCCTGGAGACCCGCAGTGGTTTAAACAGGGCTAAGTAAACCTGGAAAGAAGAAGAAATATATTACAATTTGTTTTAACAGAACTTTTTAGTATTATTATTTTGACATCTATTCCAATATTTGTGCAAAGGCGTATTCCTGTTACTTTACGTTGTGATAAAAGATGCATAACTACTTGGGAAAAACTGGGTTTTAAAAAGTATGAAATGTTTGTATGAAAAAGTTATGACTTTTTTAAGTATGAAAAAGTTATGACTTATTTGTATGGAGCATAAATCCTATCAGTAAGGAAAACTTTAGAAAATAGAAAAATAGGCCGAGAGCCAAAAGTAAAATGGCAATTTCGTTTTTGTTAGCTTTCACGAGAAACTAACAGTAAAAGAGTGTTAAACAAAAAAATATACAAGTTATAGTGTTTAATAAATAAAACAACTTCTAGGTAATTCTAATTTCCAATAACATTATCTATAGTAAAATTTTAACTGAGTAGAATTTGTGCAAAATATTCTTAGGAAAATCATATATTATACCCACAGCTTTATTTCCATAATAAACGACTAAACGTATGTTTATTGTGATCCAAAAATTCAGCTAAGATGCAAATGCGAACTGTTCTTCATACATTACTACAATACTGATTGTCTTGGAAAACACAAGAAAGATTTATGTTCCATGCAAATTTAAGGCAATGCGGCAAACAGAGATCGCTTCCAAATTATTCTATTCATTTTTTGTTGAGAACAATTTTACTTAAACGAAATGAATCGGGAAACAAATATGTCAAGGCTGTGGATTAACAACTCATTCGTGACCGTAACGAAACTTAACACGTCATAAAATCAGACTCAATTCTCTTACGGAGCGCAGTATCGCACATTTGTACCTAAGTAGAGCGTCATTGAACATTTTCTTGTAAAACAGGTGTACGGCTATCGTTTGATAACTAATATTGTTCTACTCTACTCTAGTAGATGAATAAGTATATTTAGTACAGAAAAAAAGAATGAAAATGATTTGATCTCCATCAAATCAGAATGACGAAAAAAAATTGAAGCTAAACTAACTTACCAACTAGCATGTAATTTTTTTTAAGTTTAGAGGGTTCCGGAAGAATAAACAATCGAGATCAAACCGAAGAAAAATCGAATCGAAAGAATTTAAATATTTAACACGAATATTTAAAGAGTAATGAACGAACGAACTAAAGTGCTATAATAAGTCATTTTTCACTAAAAAGATTCCAATTTCAGATTTAGTTTGCAGCCAAGAAAGAAATATCACTAAATCAAAACCTTAAGCAGTCAGAATCTAAAAAACAAGTACATATCTACTTCATTTTCTGCAGTAAGTGAGATTTCTTCAAAGCAATTTTAACTGCTAACAAAACAAATAGGTCACATTTGTTTGTAAAGGGTACACCTTGAAATCTTAAACGAATGAATGAATGGCATTAGCATAGAGTTTAAACAGTAACGATACCTCGTATGTATATTCATCACAGTAAATGTGAATAATTATTGTTTGACATGCTTTTAGGGATTGATATAAGCGATTAAAGCCATTGTTTTATGTTATCAAACTTGCAAGCTTTGATAACATAATACAATAGGTTTTTCTTAGAATCAAATTCGAACCTTGATAACGTAAATAACCTCATATACTTAATTGAATTCCTAAGAATATTTAAATTAAGCTTATATTAGGCTAAATAGAACGTGTATATAGGAAATAGAGTAAGTAGTAACTGGGCGAAAATGCCGATTTGCACTCCATCTTGTCCTGTCACGTAGGTAATAATGTATGAAAATTTATATAAAGGTTTCATAAATATATTAAGAACGACAAACGTCGGAAAATTTACATAAAAAAATCATAAATATGTGAATCATAATATGTATATTCTCTGAGCGATTTAGTAAGTAGAATTTACAGCCGTAGTTCTGTAGAGCCTGGGTTTATGTTCCGTTTTGGCTAAGTTTAGTTATTCTGTATTACCTATACAACCTGATTTCTCAGCGTTCATGTCAAATCGTAAAAATTTCCTACTGAAGACACATCTAAGTACTGCGAGTATGTAGTAAAAATCTACACTAATAAAATGGTACTTTGTTCTGTATGTAGGATTCCGAAACGTCACCAATATGAAGCTGCACTACCCAATTTTTTTTTAAATGTTTACTATTAGAAAGTATTATAAATTAAATTTGACGTAATATGTGTATATTTAAATTTAAATTGAAATAAGACAAATTAAAATTGAAAACTTGAGTTGCTTTTTCGGTTCTGCCTAAACAGTTTGAAACAAATTATGGCCAAAAAGCACGTAGAGACATCAATCATTCCCTAGTATCAAATAAAGTAGAAACTATAATAGTACACAATATTAAGTGAAAGACCATAATATACACCTTGAAACCATGCATCGCGTTAGTAAGACGATAATGAATGCACATTCATCGTACTCGCGCTGTATAATCAGCAACTGATTGCCTTTTATTCAAGGAAGGTCGTAGGGCGGGTTGCACATTATAAATTAACCTTTTGAAGAATGTTTTACTCTATAATAAAATTCTGCACTAGAAATATAAAAACAGAAATCTCTGATTCTCAATTCTATAGAATTAAGTAAATCTTTTGTGTTATTTTTTATGTTCTATTTTTACTACACACTAATTTAATCTGCCAATGTGTCGTGTGCTTATTTCTGTAAGTTCTAAAAAAAGCTACTATTTTAAGTAAACCTATGATTATAAAAAAGAAAAACAATATCCACTTTTGTGTAACTTAAACAAATTGATTTTTATCAGTATGTATTAAATAAAAATAACTCGACCACGTATTAATTGGCAACAAAACGTGACCTTTACCGTTGACATTACATTTTTAATAATAATTACCGGGTTTACAAAGTCAACCTTTAAAGCCAAACTTTCGAAGTAAAACGCTATGAGCATTTATCGCGCCTCTAAAAGTGTCGGCGTCAACATTGCGATTTTATATTTAAACAATGGATCACTTTTTTTGAAGAGTTAGCCATATTGTTTTTTTGTTCCGACAGTTCAGATTTATAGAGCGCTCGATACCGATATTTATATTTAAAAGTATAGGGTGCCTTTTATCGTGTTCTAGTTTAGACGGTATGAGAAAGAAGCAAATACTCATTCCGCGAATGGTTCTGTTTGTTCGGACGTAGAAAAATAAGCTTGCCTGTGCTCGACATATTTTTGGTTTAGATATTTTTATTATATTACATAGTTTACATATCTGAGTGCATAGCCACATTATTGGTTTGCAAATAGCTTTTTAAGAACTTAAAAATGTTACGAAGCTTTCGACAAAAATTAATATTTTTAAATTTTGTAACTACAGCGTTCTAAATAAGGATTTTTGATTACAAAAAAATATTTTAACGTACTTTTTTTCTCCTAATATAGTTATAATTACAATACCTTATAAATAGTTTATGACAATAATTATTTATTATTAGTTCTAGTTAAATATTACTTCAATCGCATTAGGTTATTCCTGTAAAGATTGCTGTAATTTTTGGTTGAAATAAATAAATAAATAACTTTTGAGACCATGTTTGAACCAAAATCAAAATAAAAATATGTTACATATAAATTGGTAAACACAGACAAGGACCTTTTACTCCTGTATATTTTATCAACTGTTTTTTTTTTCTTTAGTTTAGCTAATTAGACGCTTATATTGGTTTGTTACCAATAACGCACACGTAAAGTAAAACTGTTTCTAGTTCGAAAAATTAACTAGGCATAAAGTAGTAATAAGCATAGCATAAAGTAGTAGTAGTAGTAAATAAAAAAAAATACATTTTTTAAGCGTTTGAATATATTGGCATAAATAACCATTGTGATTGCTAAAGAAAGGAAATAGCTAAAAACGACCTTATCTATATTAATGACTCTTCAGATATTGAACCGATATGAGTACAGTTATTTTAAATACATCCAATTCTTTACATCGTGGGTAAAACAAAACTGTAAATCATGGATAACTGTGAGTAAAAATTGTACACATGTCTAGTATACATGCGATTTTACTTTTTTTTATATTGTATTACACGTAAATACATTCCCACTCGTTCATATATGTTGTCGCATATTGTTTACAGAGTAAGGAGATACTAGATTGATTACTACTCAATAAATTATACAAGCATATAAGTTCAAATTATTATACCTACTTTCTGACTACTGTCTGTTTGTTAATGGAATACTAGCAATTCCCGCGGCTCTGCCCGCATTTATAGGGTTATAAGTATTATTTGATGCCAAATCATAAAAAAATATTTGGTCTAAGCATAAAAAAATAAGAATCTGGAGAGGGCCACCTTGATCACTCAGGGGAATAAAAAATAGCCTACGACCTATTGTCAGACCTACCAAGTATACACAAAAAAAAAATATAATAAACACTGTGACACAAGTTTTTAGGGTTCCGTAGCCAAATGGCTAAAAACGGAACCCTTATGGTCCGTCTGTATGTCACACTTTTTTATATATATAAGAAAGATATTGAATATAGAAGATATTAAAACTTCAGTACATAAGCCAGTACATATTTAAATATTACATTCGAAACACCGAGCGAGATTTCTAACAACTCCAAGTCATAAATATGCAGATCGACCCCAATAAACTCCACCAAAACCATCTGCTATGGTGTTTATTTGCTCATCGTATAATTTTTCATATATACCTATTTGAAATAAGATTGCTTTTTTAATGCTAGTTCTGTATATAATATGTTATACTCAGTAATCACCATTCAGTTATTGATATTTTATTATTTGCTTAATTTTTATAGCTATTAAGATTTCTGTCTCTTTAAGCAATAGAATAGAAGTAGAATAGAAGAAACTTTTCTAGTGGTAGTGCCATGCTTGTTACCTTCGGAAGCAGCCAAATGGGCCGGCACGCCCCGTATAGTACCACTCTCTCACAGGAGACCGGCGTGAAGTGGCAGCTATGCTGCCGCGTTTCGTCCGGTAAGTGAGAGTCCGGGAGGCCCACTCCCCATCCCTACTCCCGTCCTTCTCCCTCCCTCCCTTTCCTGAAAGGCCGGCAACGCATCTGCAAGCCCTGTGGTGTTGCAGATGTCCATGGGCGGAGGTGATCACTTACCATCAGGTGAGCCTCCTGCCCGTTTGCCCCCTTTGTCCCATAAAAAAAAAAAAAAAAAGAATAGAATAAAAAGAGTGCATAAGATATCTTTATGTGCATCCTTTATCTATACATATAATAACATTCTAACTTAGTCGAATCTGTATATTGAATATTTTTTGGAAATTCTTATTGGAATAGTAATTATTATCGATACAGAGGCCGAATCTATAGTTTTTAGAATTATTGTCTGTCTGTCTGTCTGTGACCGCATCACGAAAAACTACTGGACAGATTTTGATGAAATTTGGTACGATGATAGCTGGTTATCCGGGTCAGATTATAGGATACTTTTTACTGCTGGAAAATATCTCATTTCTGAGAAATCTTTAACCGTTAAAAATTGGCTGTAAAACATCACACGGTATGTGAAATTTAAGAATTGATTTTCTTTAAAACGAGAGCGGTGCCGCGGGAAATGCAAGTATATTTGCTTCTTATTATAATCCGGGAGAGACGAGTGGGGGTGTAGGCTAACTTAAGTGACTGACAAAGCTTACATTGATCATTGATGTGTAGTATCTCAAATGAAACGACACGTAACAAATACATTGATGTCACTTATGTCATGTACAATGTACATGGATAACAAATATTGGGTTACTAATGATGATAGTTTTGATGATAGTTATCAACATGAAACATTTAGTGTACAGTTTCCTCATAAAACACATATATAAATAAAACATAATAATAACAATAATTAATTAGTTAAAAAGGGAACTTTTTGTCCCATTGCTGGGCACGGGCCTTCAATTCGAGGGGAATTAGGCCATAGTCCACCACGCTGCTGGCCAAGTGCGGGTGAGGGGACATCACATGTCTTTCGAAAACTTGCTAGGTTCTCTCATACATGCAGGATTCCTGACGAAGGAAAACTCCATTACCGTAAGACAAGTCGAAATCATGGTAGAAACTTTTTGCACGTGAAAATATCAGAGATGTGAGGACACAACCTATGGTGTCTTATTTATTTAATATGCACGTCTACGAAGCCGCAGATAAATGTTATTTAATTATATAAGTCTGAAGTTCAGTCCGTCTGTTTGATGTGATTTAATGCTTTAATAATTCAAACGATTTTTGAGGCTAGGATTGTTTAAGATATGAATCTAGAGAAATTAGTGTATGTCCAGCATTTGACACGTTATTAAGTGGACTAGTAGTCTATACATCGAGTTTAACGTCGCGTAGAAAATTCATAAAAAAATGAAATTATTTTGCAAGACATCACTAATTAAGCGCATTAAATTTCCGTTAGGTTAGGTTAGGTAAGGTTATAACTTTGGATCGTCCTTTGAAAAGGAAGCTTATAAAATCGTATTTATAGAGATTTTAAAATATTTTAAACGTAACTCATATCTTAAAGAATTGGTGAATATTTTTGATGGTACAAAAACTTAGGTGCGTGATTACAGTACGGTTATCCGATATTTTGGATATTTTCTTAATCCTTTAATTTGCTACAATGGATCAGAACTGGTCGACGTAGCTAGGGCCGTCCTCGGCACCACACCCAACAACACAATAATAATAATCCTTTAATTTACATTTTAGTAGCAAATAAAAACGACGGACTCTGCTATTTGATTATAATTTGGAGCATTTATTAAAACAACCAATAAGCGTATCCGCCAGTAATCACGCTTGATTGAAAGCGAGTGATGAATATTTAATATCTAAGTTAAACCGCGACGTAAAATTTAAATGATATGGAATAAAATGAAAGATTCATTAATAATTATCGACCTACATACATTGTATAATATTTAATTATATTATTATTGATTATTTAACTTTGCAAACGTAATTAACCGCGACAACAAAGTATATATGTAGAATAATTCTTCTATTGAAAAGTAAAATTTTCCATTCGATCACTTTTCTTGAACTACTTCTTATAAAATCGTTTTTTAATACTTATAATCAAATATCGGGTCGAAAAAGTCAATCAATTGAAATTTAAAAATACCTTTTTCCCACGACCAAAACAATTCATTTTCATAAAGTAAAATATTTATATACAATAAAGAGTATCAAAGTACGTCTTTGTATTGAAATATATTCAAATAAAGCTTGAGATAACAACCATCCATCTTATTACACAACGCCTACATTGATTGATATCGATCTGCACAAATGGCCTGTATAGCAAACACGGGTCACAGATCTTTCCCACTTATCATCCCAAAGAAGGAAACACTTAGCGATATATTTATTGCAAACATGACAACTTTTGTGTGCTACAGTTAGTCTATGTCTAGGGAATTTAGTTTACATTCGTATAAATAATAATACAATTGATATTAT
Organism: Boloria euphrosyne; assembly: GCA_951802675.2. Taxonomy (NCBI): domain Eukaryota; kingdom Metazoa; phylum Arthropoda; class Insecta; order Lepidoptera; family Nymphalidae; genus Boloria; species Boloria euphrosyne. The sequence goes on along the minus strand of OX637879.1, from coordinate 1,638,332 downwards.
ATTTTGAATGAACCGATACAAGAGAATAAAGTAAACAATGCATGCAAACAAACAATAAATATGTAGAACATAACGACACGCATTACCCAACCGGCAAATTTTCAAAACGCAACATAATATGCCAATTAAAAAAAAACTACAAAAACAAAACTTTGTGGATAGACAGCGTCTGTAATTTTTGAGACGTCAAAAATCTTAGTATTTCTTGTGGCTGTGCTGTAAAACATGTAGTAGTTAATATTCACGTAAATCTGACAAAGCATCACGTATATCTTTGGAACCCGCCATTTCTAGCATTTAATAAACAGATATTTATCTGAACTACGAATCACGAGTTCTATTAAAATTCATTCTTCCGGTATAAATAATTTGAGCTATTATAATTTGGAAAGATGCAATTCCAACTAAAAAACGTTTTAAAAATCAATTTACTAAGGTAATTAAAAAAAACCTCCTTAGAGAAGGTAGCAATAACATAACATGTAAGTCGAAGAGCAGTAATCTTGTACCGTTGCCAATTGAATGTGAACTGTTTTTGCGTTTTGTAAATGTAATAAAGTTCACACGAGAGAAATAATTTCTCAAAGATAAGTTCAACAAACTGTTTCATATAAACATTTCTATTTCTTGCTGCTGTTGTATTGCTATTGCTGTATTTAGAAAAAAAAATAACAAAATGGAAAAAAGCACAACGAAACAAAAGAAAAAGAAAACTATTAAAATATATCTCTTCATATCTGAAGAATAACGTCTGGAAATAAATTCTTAATTTTATATGGAAAGAATACCAAGAGCTATGTTGTGGCGGAAATTGAAATTTATCCCCATAGCAACCAGGGCTGTAACCCTTAACTTCATATGTCAAGCACCCGCAAATTAAAAAAATAAAATAGGCTTTATGTTTGTTAATTCAAAATCATGAATCTTAAAAAAGAAAACAAAAACCTGTTTAATTCTGCAATATTATTAAAGTCTTTCACTCTTTAATTACTGTAAGTCCCCAAACTTGTAAACAAGGACTTGACTTTATCAAAACAATGTTACTTACGAAACTAATTAATTGTTTTTATTTCGTTGCTTTATTGTCTCTGCAGAAATACAGATAAATAAAATTGAGGTATCTGTTTGAAACATTTTACTAAATGCTTATGTAATTAATAATTATGTACTGTTCAGTTTTAAAAAAAACATAATTGTCAATTGGGTTGTTGCCAACGTGGTGGTCTATGGTCTAATCCCGCTCGTATTGAAGGGGGCTTCCCTTCAATGCCAGCAGTAGAACGTTTTTAAAAGGGAAATATATCCGTAAAAAACAATATACTTGAAGTTAATTAACATATGTATATTATGCAAATAGTGTTATGAAAAATAATAATATTTATTTTTATACATTCTATTTAATGAACACTACTTCAAGGTACGTTATGACCAATTAAAACAAAAAGACACAGAAGACTAATCTTCTACTTTCGCTTACATCTTAACCAGTGAGAGATAAGCATCAGCATAATTATAGAGCGGTAGCGAATACAAAATTTGTTTAAGCCTTACATTGTTGGTTTCTGAGATGGATGGAACTTCAATGTTAGTGAAAGTTCTGTAAAAAAATAACTAACTTTTTTTTGTGACCTTTTCCCCTAAGTTGAATAAGTGACGCGTGTTTACTCGCGTGAATCATTCATCTCCCAAACTTCTATTAAGTTTGCTTTGTTATTTTATGAATATATACGTTATTTTTAGAACATATTTTATTTGGGTTTTAGTATCCTGAAAACGACCAAGCGTTTTCAATTTTTAGCTTCAATATCATATGTATATTTCTTTAAAATAGTTTAATATAGAGGCTTCTATACTTTCTAAAAACTATAGATTTGGCCTGTATAAATAATGAATAATAATGTCTATTTCAATGAAATTTTCCAAATAAACATTAAATAAACAGATTCGATTCAGTTAGAATGTATAGATATCACGATAATATTCCTTGCATAACAGAATGAATATGAAATTTCAAACGTCCTCCAAAACATTTTTTAAAATGATCCTTTTCAGATAAACATAAACAACACGGTGAGCAAAAAATATTGACTTACAGTATTAGCAGAATAAGTTTTGTGAGACTCATTGCTATTTTTTATACTTAAGTCATAAGCCGAATATAAACATTGAGAGACGTTTTCGAATTCTAGCCATTATATTATGATCTCTTGACTATCTTTTGCCTGCGACCCATTGTTACGAGCTTTTTATTTACTTACTCCGTGCTTTTGGTTCATTTTATATATTTTTTAGGGATGGACATTAGCCCCAACATGAACTATGGACGGTTCATCGAGGCTAATGTAGCTGCTTAACATGGTGGAACTTAGTCAAGCACTAATTCAGAATAAAATAAAGAAAAAAAAATGCCTAAGAATTGTAGAGTGTCGTAGATTAGGCTATAAACTAAAATTACTGAAAAAACCTTGCAAATTGATCTGGCGATTTCAAATAATAGCGCTTACAAACAAACAATTCAAAAATTACCCTCTTTTTATAATAATACCCTAAAACTTTCTTTTTGTTTAATTATATCGTAAAAATTATGATTTATAAGAACAAACATCAAACATGGTACATGTATATGTAAAAAACCATCAAGTGAAACGAAACATCAAAATAAAATTAGCCAAGTGTGAACAGCACTAGCGCTAAAAATTTCTATTACAATGCTTTTCAGAACAAGGTTCTCTTAAAACATTAAATTATAAACATAATATGTTAAGTAACTAATTAGAAAGAAAGATATGTTAAGTAACTAATTATATTGGATAGCGAAATTATGCTCAGCATTGGCAAGTGCTGTAGGAAATTTCTAGTTTCACCTACAATCGGACGTCCTGTGTTCCTGGCCTTTGCCTTTGATCATCAGGCGATCTTTGATGCTAAAATTATTCCGTAGACGTCAAATTTAAGATCAAAAAGAAACACATTTTATGTTAATAAAATATAATTAGGTATATAACGTAGACGGTAGATAAAGTATATTAATAATTTAATACAATAGACAGAAAAACCAATACTATTTTTATTTATATGACCTTTCGATTCGAGTCCCGGGTCGGGCTAAGTTCAGCTATTAAGTACGAGTATTTCTGTCAAGAAATTCAGGACGAACTCTCACCGGTAGTACCTATCGAAGTATTATCTTCTTGTGAATTAAGACCAGATGTGAGCTTTTTTTAAAAAAAACAAGACTAACCAAAAAGACAACTAAGCTATAGCTTATACCAACAATGATATTTTAAAAAATAACCCAACAAAGTAACGACCTAACAATGCTACCACGATAAGTGTCAAGACACAACTACCGGGTAGTCGGCATCTACTACCCCCCGATGCCGGTTATGCATCAACTTTTATAGTTTTCTCCCCACTCCAACATCCTCTTTCCTAATCATCTTCCACACTATATTATCGGACTTTGAAAATGGCAGGAATAGGGAAGATCATAAAATAAACTATGTCACTATTTAAAGCTCCCGTTCCATACGAGTGATGCTGGGCTAGTGATGCCCCAGCATCACTTGCCCATATAGCCAATAACAAGTAGCATCCCAATGCTACTTGTTATTAATTAATAAATAAACCATTCTATCCATTAGTGAAAACAACATATAATTCGGTGCAGTATTTTTTAAGTTTATCGTGAACAAAAAACAGAGAGACGTGGCGAAAGACTTTGTTTTATAATATGTACCTACTGATAAGTACAGGAGGGGTTTAATGACTGTGGTCTGTTCTACTACACCTTATTCACTGAAGGGTAAATCAATATTTAATAATGAAAAATTAAAACCTGCCTGCGAAAAACAATGTAATAGGTATCAACCTTCCTAAAACTAATACGAGTACAATTCTGGTGTTAAATACATATATTCAAAGGTCAAGGTTCATTTATAAAAGAAATAAATAAGTATTTTAAGGAAAGCTAACTTGAAGATCTATTTCACTGTCTTTTATGATGACGTCACCGTTTTATAGAACAGCTATTAAATACAAGAGTGCACTTTGAATCATCGACCTATTTTCAACTACTACTCAATAAACGTTTTAGTTATAGCACTATTTTTTGTTGTTTTAAGTTATTTTTATGCTTGTCTATCTGCGATACAAGCTGTGCTTAGTGCAGAGGCCAATAGTATTTATTTATCATCAGCCCTTTTTTTAACGTCCCACTGCTGGGCACGGGCCTCCCTCAGTACGAGGGGATCAGGCCATAGTCCACCGCGCTGGCCTAGTGCGTGTTGGCGGACTGAGCATGTCTTACGAAAACTTGCTAGGTTTTCTCAGACATGCAGGTTTCCTCACGATGTTTTCCTTCACCGTAAGACAAGTGGTAATCAGGATAGAAATGATTCGCACATGAAAATATCAGAGGTGCGAGACCCGGATTTGAACCCGCATCACTCGGTTATACAAGCGACGCGTTACCGCTGGGCTACCACTGCCTTTTATAACATCATTATTATCGATTCGGTCAATGCCTTTAATGAATCGAGTATATCGATTCAGATTAAACGCTAACGTGATCTAATGACAGCCGCCATCTATTAATTATTAACACCTTTAATAAATATATCAAAGGGCTCGAAATCATCGTTGATTTGTAGTAATAGTACTATTACTTCTGTATAATTTCTTGGAAATAAAAAATAAAGACTTAAGCTGACATTTTTTTATATTATGAGTTTTAAAAACAATACTCGTATTAACCTTATAAAATCTATACATAATAAAATTCTAAATCAAATCTTTAACATCATTATTATCGATGAAGAGGTCGCATACATAGTTTATATAATTTTGTCTGTCTGAGAACGCGTCACGAGAAATCACTGGTAGGGTTTTGATGAAATTTGGTATGATGATAACTGGTTATTAGGGTTAACATAAATTACTTTAAGTAATCAATTGGCATATAATAGACTGATTAAAATTACCAATATATACAAATACTTACATATAACATAAATTTTTAATTTAGTTATATTTTTATATTAATTTTGCCATTCCAAACACTCAAATTTCAGATAAAAGCAGCCACAGGCTCGCGAAATGTGAAACGTCAGCAATTTAATTAAATTAAAACGTACAGTACACAGATTTATTTACCATATTGGTTTCTAGTGGATGAAAGTATCAATAATATAATAATATATTTATAATTTGTATGTATTTAAAAATTACATATGTGTAATATATCAACTATCTGGTATCCGTAACACAAGCCTCGTAGCTTACCACATAACTAGATGGCGGTGTTGTAATAATGTCCCAACATATTTATTTATTAAAGTATTTTACAAATTTTGTTGAGGGTTGAATTCGATACCAGCTCAGGGTAAATTTCATCCAAACGGCCTATTCAGTTCACTAGAGACACGTTATTACAGATTATACATCTTAACTTTTTATCACACAAATATTTTATATACATATAATCTATATGGTTATTTAGTCATCTAGTAAAGTCGGTTACTTGCATACATATAGTTCATGTTAATACGTGTGTTTTCTAGTAATCAGAAAGATGGAAAATCAATGGAGAGGTGAAGTGGATGAACCGCAACTTGCAATATTGGGGCATCGCGGTTGGGGTGCAACACCTTTGCATAAATCGATATTTTCCTCAAACGTGCTTTGCGTGGGGTCTTTGTTATGAATATAAAAGAATTTCCAATCATATCTGAATATATTAGATTTTGTCGAATATCGAAAACAAGCCCATTTCATATTAGACAATGCAACCTAGGAATAAAATAAACCTTCATCGTGTGTTTTAACATTTACTATAGATTGTTCAGAGATGCGACATTTTCCCATGGTAAAAAGTATTTTATGGTGAAACGGATAACCATCATCGTGCCAAATTTCATTAAAATTGTATCCAGTGGTTTTATCATGATTGCTAGTAAAATAGTAGAAGTAACAAAGATAGATACAGTTTTCCAACCTATTTATTATATTATTATATGTTCGATAAAAAGCAAAGTAAAAATAATTAACGAATGATTACGAAATAAATAATAAATCCACATTCGGTCAGAGCCTTTAATGAATCGAGTCTATCGATTCAGATTAAACGCTAACGTGATCTAATGACAGCCGCCATTTATTAATTATTAACACCTTTAATTAATATATCAAAGGGCCCGAAGTCATCGTTGATTCGTGTATAGTCGTACCAATGATATTATAAGTAAAATTTTTCCTAGTATATCAATGAGTCGTACGGTATTTAAAAGCGGCTGGACACCTACTCGTAGTAACAATCGTTGTCTAATTAAGTTTAAATGTGCAAGGATCCCATAAAAACATTTCAAGACACGTCTGTCACAGTTTGCTGTGCCGGCGATTGTGGGTTCAAGTCCCGTTGAAAGCATTCATTTGTTTGATGAGTACGAAAGTTCGTTGTCGATTCATGAGTGTTTATATTTTATAATATGTATTTTTTAACTATATACTATCTGATATTCATAACACAAGCCTCGTAGCTTACCATAAACTAGATAGTGTTAATGTCCCAACAACTTTACTTCTTTATATAACCATTGAAAGTGATATTTGTGACAGCAAGGATTTATTTATTTGAATACTTTGTTGTTTAAAAAAAACAGGTGAAACTAGGCTATGAGCTCTACGAATGCCCTGCTTTAACGAAAGTTGCAAACCACTGTAGACTACGGCTTTAAAGTTTTGGAAGCCGACGTAAATCAGAACACATTTAGTTTGAATTGACTACAATTTGTAGTAGGGCTGTGTGTTTCAAATAGTTTATAATTAATTGCAAATCTAATTACTAAAAATCTTAAACCTATTCTTTAACTTCTCTTTAAATTTTAAGCCGCTGGGTGTAGAAGCCGAACGTTTAAGCATGGGGTTGCAACTCGAACAAAAGTGAAATTAGTTCAAATAAATGATAATAGATGGCGTTACATGTATCGATTTGTTTTTATAATTATGTTAAATTTGGGATTCTGTCAACGCGATTGAAGTGATCAACACACGATTTTTGAGCCTCTCTGGATTAAATATTTTTATCATTGTGTTCATAGTAATAGTTAGTTGTATATATAGTAGTTAATGTAAATAGTAAAGTGTATATATTTAGAAGATATTTTGGTAAGTCTTTAATTTTTAATTTTAAAATTATAAAAATATTTTCAAACTTTGATGTTCGAACATGGAAAAAAAAACACAATCGGATCCTCCGGATCCGGGTGAAATTTTTTATACGCCTGATACAGAATTAGTTTCCTATAGTTCGAGTTCAAGAAAAAGACACGGTCTTGAACAAAATGTTGGCTTAAATAAAAAAACTATTGTCGATCCTTCGACTGCAAACCCTTCCTATCAAACAGTTTACTTAAACCCGTCTTATGATAATTTGATAGCGTCCTATTCCGAATCCGATACTGGACCTTATATTATACATGTTGCAAGAGTAGAACCAGACCCTTCTGCAGGGCTAACAATTCGCGCAATTAAATTTGGCGAATTTCTGTATAAAAATAAATTCCAAGACATTATTAAGGATGGGGTCAAAAGTATTGGCCGAAATAAAATTAGCGTCGAATTTTCAACCGCCACATCTGCAAATACGTTTTTGAATAATCCAGTTCTTTCTTTATATAAATATAAAGCATTTATTCCGACATTTAATATCTCACGCATGGGCCTAGTCCGAGGAGTCCCGATTGATTGGTCTATGGAGGAATTATCTGGGAGCCTGGAGCTTCCTAGCGGATGTGGTGTAATACTTAAAGCACGCAGACTGAATCGAAAACAATTTGTAGAGGGTTCACCACATTGGATCCCAACTCAATCGGTAGTCTTAACGTTTAGGGGACAGATGCTTCCAAAAAAAGTATTTGCATTTTATTCTTCACTCAATGTTGAAATATATAATTTACCAACTATCCAGTGCTTAAACTGCTGCCGATTTGGCCATACAAAAAATATATGCCGATCAAAACCACGGTGCTCGAAATGTACTCAACCCCACTCAGGAGAATCATGCTCTATAACAAAAGAAGCTGCTGTTTGTATTCATTGTGGTGGTAACCATTTCGCTGATGATAAAACCTGCCTGGAGCTGTTAAGACAAAGACAGATAAAATCAGTTATGTCACAAGAAAACATTTCTTTTGCGGAAGCGGCCTCACGTTTTCCTCCAGTGCGGAGATCGTATGCTGAGGTTGCAAAAGAAATGTTTTCGTTACCAAATCCTTCCATTTGCAACTTCGATGATTCCGCTAATTCTAAAGTTTCTTCACCTGTTATTCATTCATATAAAAAGACTATAATCAAGACTCCTCGTCCCCATTCCCCTAGGACTAAAGGTTACGATAAACAGGCTCATCTTAACATCACTTCTCCTTGCATTTCATCTCTGGGTAATGGCTGCGCCATTAGCTCAACCTCCTCTCACCCTTCATCCATAGACGACCTCTTACGCACCCTGTTATTAGTCATTAACAACCATTTTTCATCCAAAACCATTTCACCGGACAACGCTGCACAAAACACTTTAGTAGTTCCATCTTCATCACTTTCTTTTATTAATCATGAATCATATAAAAATTCTACAATGGAATTGCAAAAGCCTTTCAGCACGTAAATCAGACATAATACATCTTATAAATAAATTTGAACCTGCTATTCTTGCCATCTCTGAAACTTGGTTAAAGCCTGGTAATCGTTTTCGTATTCCAGGCTTTTCCTGTTTAAGGGATGACAGGGACGACGGGTATGCAGGTAGTGCTATCTTAGTTAATCGTTCACATTCATTTTCACAGATTACTATTCCCACTCATAGCAAAGCCATTAACGTCGTGGCTGTCAAATTTCTTAATATATCATTTGCATCTATTTATATTCCTCATCCTCATCCCTCACTTGCTCCAGATCTACAACTTATTTTCTCCTCCCTACCTCGACCAACTATTGTTATGGGCGATTTTAATGCCCATCACACTGCTTGGGGCTGTCACTACTGTGATACATTTTCATACCTATTGATGGACTTAATTGACGAGGCTGACTTTTGCTTTATTAACGACGGTTCCCCAACTAGGCGTGTCTATCCAAATCAAAACCCTAAAAGCGCTGTTGATTTATCCCTTTGCTCTCCCAGTTTGGCATCCTGTTTACATTGGAAGGTTCTTACTTCAACTTATGGCAGCGATCATTTTCCTATTCTTATGTCATTGAACATGAAATCATCTGCATCCCCAATACTGAATCCGCTGTTTCGCTATTGTCTTAATAGAGCCAACTGGTCTGCGTTTCGATCTTCTATTGATTGGAAGATTGCTGATTTTCCTACTGTAGATTCTCAAAATTCTCTGTGTTGTTACGAAGCTTTTGTGGATATTTTACTTTCGGCGGCCAATGCTCACATCCCGACAAAGCACTCCGGTATCAAAAAGCTTTTGTCTCCTCCTTGGTGGGACGAAGAATGTACGGAAGCTGTTAAAAGGCGTAAAATTGCTGAATACAGATATCAACAATGCATGTCTCCCGAAAATTTTATAAATTACAAAAAAATAGTGGCTCAAACCAAACGGCTTCTTAAAAAGAAAAAGAAATTAAGCTGGCTACAATTTTGTAAATCGTTACATCCTGGTACCCCATCTAAAGCTGTTTGGCAGCGCATTAAAAAATTCCGATCATCCGTTAATGACTTTTTGTGCAATATATCTTCTAATGAGCCATCCTGGCTGCACAATTTTTGTAGTACACTTGCACCTCCTTTCGTCCCCTTTTCAGACTGTTTCTATTCTAACTCTTCATTTTATCATGATGAGATGGACATTTCTTTCTCTTTTGCTGAACTTCAAACCGCTTTAAATGGTCTATCTGATTCTTCTCCAGGTGAAGATAGCATTCCATATTCCTTTGTAATTAAATTAAGTGATTCTGCTAAGCATATTTACCTTTCTATTATAAATTCATTTTTGGAGTCAAAAAATATCCCCCCATCCTGGAAATCCCAAATCGTTATACCTATTTTAAAGCCTGGTAAAGATCCTAAAGAGCCCTCGTCTTACCGTCCCATAGCTTTATCATCAACTTTGTGCAAAATTATGGAGCATCTTATTAAGAATAGGCTTGATTGGATAATGGAAAGCAGGGAAATCCTCGCAAAATCTCAATTTGGCTTTCGAAAGGGTATGGGTACAGTTGATAGTGTTAGCATTCTTATATCAGAAATACGTCTAAGTTTCATAAGAGGAGAATACCTTGTGGGGGTATTCTTGGATATCAGCTCAGCTTATGATTGCGTACTTCTCCCCCTTCTAAAATCTAAAATGCTTTCCTTAGATCTACCACCTAAATTAACTAATTTCATTTTTAATCTTTTTATTGGAAGATCGATACGAGTGAGATATCAGGGTGAACTTCTCCCTCCAAGAACAATTTGGAAAGGTCTCCCGCAAGGTTCAGTCCTGAGTCCAATTTTATATAGCTTTTACACTCACGATCTTGAAAAATCTGTTGATAGTTTTTGTAATATTCTACAGTATGCAGATGATATTGTTTTATTTTATAGCTCAAAGAATATGACTGAAATTGTATCTAGATTAAATTCTGCTTTGTATTATCTCGGAGAGTGGCTACAATCACATGGGTTATTTTTGTCAGTCCCGAAGAGTAGAGTAGTTGTTTTTACAAGGAAGAGATATGTACCAGATGTTAACATTATGTATCAGGATCAAAGTATTCCTGTTGTAAATTCTGTAAAGTTTTTAGGTATTTTTCTAGATTCTAAATTATCGGGAGTTGATCATATAGATTATGTATCCAAAAAATGTGAAAAGAATATTCAGATCTTACGTGCACTATCAGGAGTTTGGTGGGGCTCCCACCAATACTCACAAAAAATATTATATAACGCTATTATTCGTAGCCATTTTGACTATGGAGTATTTCTGTTAGATCCTTGTAATAAAACAGCATTAGAAAAATTAAACAAAATTCAATACAAGGCATTAAGAATAATATTAGGTGCAATGAAATCATCGCCAACAAATGCCATGCAGGTTGAGTGTGTGGAACCTCCTCTTCATCTTCGCAGACAATATCTTTCTGATCGCTTTATTACGAAAATTTTACAATTCTCACATCACCCGTTGTTATGCTCCCTTACTAATTTATTACAATTAGTTAAACCTAATCAACAAATTCCATGTATACTTAAAAGTTTTAAAAAGTTTTCAGAGATTCCTGCCCCTACCTTTAAACTTACCATTAATCCCCTGTACTCAGTTCCATTCCTGTCTCTTACATTTGTTCCTTCAATCATAATGAATTTAGGCATTGACAAAAATGATCCTGGGGCCAATGTTAAATTCAAGAGTATCTTAGCTAATGATTGGTCCGATTTTATTAAAATTTATACTGATGCATCTAAAATAACTAGTGTCTCTTGTGTTGGAGCTGCCTGCTGGGTTCCTCAATTCAATATAATTCTAAATTTTAAGTGTCCTCCTGAAGCTTCTGCTTATTCTGGAGAGTGTATAGCCCTACTTGAAGCCATATTATTTGCAGAATCGCATAAAATGTCAAAAGTAATAATTTTTACTGATTCCTTAAGCTCCCTTCAGAGTATTATGCAAAACCCCTTCCGCAGCAAATCAAAATTCGCAATTATATTTAAAATTCGAGAAGCGCTCTTTCGATGCCAAGAACAGGGTATCCTCATAACCTTGGCTTGGATCCCTAGCCATTCAGGCATTACTGATAATGAAATTGCTGATAGCTGTGCTAAATCCGCAACAGTTACTGGTACTATGAGTCACTATCATAATTTTTTTCATGACTTGCGTTCTTTATCTAAAAAGAATCTTTACACATCCTGGAATAAGTTTTGGAACGTTTCCAAAATGACTAAAGGTAAGTATTACGCTTCAATCCAACCGGAAGTTCCAGTCTATCCGTGGTTCTTTCGTTTTCGCCAGGCTGACCGAAAAACCACCTCAATTATATGTAGGCTTCGTTTAGGCCATGCATGTACTCCGGTTCATTTAACTAAATTGAAAATAAAAAATAGCTCTGTCTGTGAATGTGGCTTGGATGAAGGTTCGACTGACCATATTTTATTTAACTGTCCAAAATTGCAATATTCCCTTCACGACATAACCCCTTCCCAAATTCACCGCCCAGTTAACTCCAAAATTTTATTATCTCTTGTGTTTAGTCCATTTGTTAAAAAATTAGTTAAATTTATAATTCAAAATAAAATTCATCTATAACGTAGTGTTTATTACCATCTTCTATCATTATACCATTTTATGTTTTAAACCGATCATTCATGTATAATTTTATTATCACTCTCCATTTCTAAATTTCAAAATTACCGCTCAATCTTATTCGTGTCTTCCTCACAAAACGCGACACTGGCAGAATGTATTGCGTCTGTAAACGCAATCCCAAGCCATCTACGTTAAAAAAAAAAAAAAAAAAAAAAATGTTAAATTTAAAATACAATGAAATATTAATGACTAAAGCATTTGTTCTAACTTCGGAAAGTTTCTTAAAGTAGGAGAGAAATAAATAGCTGATGAATGTGCATTATTTTAGATTTTTAAAATTCGATAATATCGCTTTATTATTTTGGCGGAATTAATTTGTACTACGTTGTAATGGATCGATCTTGCTTAATAACTCAGTATTGTATGTTAATAGATGGCGCTCCAAGCAATAACGATAATCGTTTTTTTTTTTGCATTTTGATAAGTTTTGTAGAAACTCAAATTATAATGTAATAATTATTATTTTATTGAATGATTCCTTCATAAATGTTACACTGGAGACATGTTCTGTTGTGTATTTTGCTGGGTGGTTGGGTAAATCGTGTGTCGATAAATTTAATTGTTTAGATTGCAAGGAGGTTTTGTTACAAAGTGATGTTGATTTAAATGATAAAAAACAATTGTTGTTGATTAACAAGACCTATTCTAATATTATAACACCTACCCTAAAATCTCCTAGTGATTATTTACATCAATTAGTAAACAATGTGTTAGAATTTTATTCTAAAAATATTGAAAATTTATACAAAGTTAATTTAATCACCGATTTAATGCATGGGTTAAAAAATGAAGTAAATTTCTCAGAATATCACAATCTAAATCACTTTGATTACTTGATTAAAAAATATTAGAATTCATGATTATTGTAAAAGTCGCAAAAAATCGTTACAATCAAGATTAAAAAATTTTCAAAATACATGATATTATTATAGGTACACGTGATACCTAGGTACATGATATTATTGTTTAGTAGTTTGATAAAATAAAAGCTGCCCAGAAAAAAAATATATTTATATCACTGCAATACTACTAAAAAGCTGCTAAATATTCTTCGCACAACTTAGACCCGTATGGCAATCACGGAAACTGATAGGTACGAAGAATAAAGCTCAAAATGTATCCGGTCCAATATAAAGACCATACTGCTATACGGTGTGAGACATGGAAGGTCACCATGAACATCTCGCAGCAACTCCAAGTCTTTGTAAATCGATGCTTTCGCAACATCATTGGTATTTACTGGCCCGACAAAATCTCCAACCAACTTTTAAGAACGCTGCAATGAAGTCGAAGAGAACAGATCTAACGACATACATGGAGCTGGATAGGTCACACCCTCCGAAGAGACCTTTCATATACCGAGGTAAGCCCTAGAATGGAACCCCCAAGAAAAACGTAAACGTGGCCGTTCAAAACAAGACTTGGCGGTGTACTGTGATTAATGAAGCGAAGGCCATCGAGAAAACCTGAAGCGAATTCAAATTCCAAGCTCAAGTCCCTTTCGTATCCGGCGCCCTTTCCTCTCCGGCGCGGCGCCCTGGGCGATCGCACCACCAAATCATGCGCGCGCCGCCGCGTATACATAATATTGTGTACATTATACTTGCCCTATATAGGGCAAGGATAATGTACACAATATGTACTCATTTTGTGCATGTGCTGGTACAATAAAGACTTGACGACTCGTTTGGCTCAGTTGGTAGTGACCCTACTTTCTGTGCCAGCGGTCGCGAGTTCGAGTCCCGCTGGGGGCATTCATTTGCTTAAATCACGAATGTTTGTACTCCAGTCATGGGTGTTTATATTTATAATTGAAATATATATTCTATTATATATTTATTTAATAAAGAGTATTGTTGTTATTATTGTGTTCACAGGTCGATACTATAATCGTACCTACAAATACTTTTAGGAAACAATATTTCCTTATTCCTATCTTAAGCTGCTTTAAGTAAAGGTTTAAATAAATTATATCTGCGGTGGCACAGCAGGTGGTTAATACAATCTTAATTACTTTAACTACATAATCTATACATCACTACATATTATAAAACAAAGTCCTCCGCGTCTGTCTGTCTGTTCGCGATAAACTACGAAACTACTTGCGCCGACTTTCATGCTATTTTCAACAAACTTCGAAAAGGAGGAGGTTATCACCAATGCATACGTGGTTCTCGAGAAAGGTTTTGGTATAAATTTTTCAAATTTTTATACACATTTACTAGCGGAACTTACGGCTTCGCTCGCGCTAAATCAAGGGAAGAGCCTGAGCGGAACGAGGGCGAGTCGCTAAAAATTTAAATAAAATAATTATTCTTATTGAAATCGATACACAGGCGAATCTAAAATTTTACAAGTTTTGACTGTACGTCTGTGACCGTATGACGAGAAAAATACCGAACACATTTTGGTACCTGTGATGATGTTTATTCGGGTCAACATATAGGATACTTTTTACCGTGGGAAATATCTCATCTCTCAATAATTTATATAAATGTACGTAAAGAATAAATAGAAAAATAATGGGAAATGTAAATTGTTGAAGAAAAAAAAACAAAAAACACGACTGTGTAGCTGAATTGGGAATTTAGAATTTTCAAACCCTTGATAGGTTAAAAATACAAAAGTCAGTCAAAATCTTATAAAGATTTATAATTTTGATATATACCTATAGGCTATATAGCCTATCTTGTACCACACACACAGTCGAGTCTTGAGACGAATTTAACGCCACCTAAAATCAAGCCGTTTAAGCTACAGAGCATGCCAAAGAAATATACCTACGTAGGTGGTCATACATACACTACACTAGAAAAACGCAACGAAAAATTCATAAATATGGTAAAACTCCTAACAGTCATACCTAATATATTATGTCAATATCAACTCCAAAATGAGTAACCTTACATCCTAGTTATTAGCAGTGCATTTATTATACCACCGGACTATACATACGAACCTAACATAATTTTTTTATTTAATTTATATACTTTATAATATATTACTGCGAGAGAATATACAGACATACACATCTGAGAAATCCATGCTATCTGTGAAAACGTCAAGTAGGTATTTACTATTTAGTACCAGTACCGAACCCAAACAGAGCGAGGGTGAGTCAATAATTTAATCACATATCAAATACTTACTATAGGTTTATTATATAATATAAATAAAACAACTACCTATACAATTACAGATCATTAAAAATATTATGTATTTACAAGAAATTTGTAAGCGCGTTTTGTTGCACTCAATTACACCTACAATAGGTACTTTAAATATACCCTTTTTAAGTAATTGCCAATTGCTATTATGATTTACGAGTGGCCTGTGGCCTTGAGAATTGGAGGCCTCAAAGGTTGGCAGTTGGCTACAATAATGCGCAGCGGCAGCTCGGCGATAAATACCTTTGCTTTTAGCGCCATCTATTGTTTAAAGGTTTTTATTAAAATTTATTTACAACAATGGATATTAGATGTCGCTTCGTTTTCACATCTCACTTGCGACATCTATTATGCGATTTAGGTAAAAAAAATAGTGCTTATAATAGTCCCGGTTCAGGATGTTTGACTTTTTTGTATGACGTGGACTATCTGTTTTTTTTTTTATCTGTGGTTTAAGTATAGAAATGACAAAATATAAAGAAAAACGAAAATATTATAAGAAACTTGTCCAAACTTGTTGTTGAAACGAAAGTAAGCAGGATTTTCGGAGATTCTATTTTTAACAATTCTTTATTTATGAATAGAAATAGTAAAGTTGTTAAAATCTTTTCTACCCCTTAAAAAGTAAGAAAGGGTTAGCAATTTTGGGTGTCTTTGTAAAAATAATAATATGAAACCATAACTTTCTTCAAACAATAAATTGCTTAAAGGGCATAGGTTAAGATTGATTCATATTTCTTTCGCACCTATTTTTGCCTCAACTCTCAAGTCAACACCTTCATCCAGGTATATTGTTTGTTAAAAATTCTATAAGTTTATTCACATAACTCAGTTGCGACATCAGAAAATCAGAAACACAGCGAGGTGCTTGTTTTCTTAATGAAAACAAATGAAAGTGTCAAAAATCTTCGAAGCATATATCATCATAATATAATTTATTGCTTGTCATAAAAAGTATGATGATTTCATCCATTATTTTTATTCAAGTCACATTAGACAAAGAAAGATCGTACTTTCCAACGGCATTAATTATATATGTCGTAGGATAATTTGATAAACAGAGTTTTTGCAAAAACCCTAGGGATATCGCGAAAATACGGATAATTAGACAATGTCTATGATATTTCTCAATGTTACTGAAAAAGGGGTAGGGTTTTTGCGAAAACACTAGTTGCTTTAGTAACTTTGAATATACTTATCTCTGATTGGCTTGATTTTGGTTTATAGGCCAACTCTTTTGTGATTGGTTCCTTGTAAATTTGAAATATTTTGTCATAGAGTTATAAAGCGTAAGAAAAGACAATGTGATATAGGATTTTTCTTAATATTTTAGTTAAATAAAATACAAACTTTGGACCTTTTAAGACAAAGATAATTCTTATATTGGCGATGCAAAGATTATCCGCGCGCCTCTAGCGGCGAAATCTAAAAGTTGTCTAAGAACGACACTTTGCTATAGAAGTATAGACTTAAAACTTTATAGCTGTTCATAGAGAGTTAAGAGTTTAGCATTTATA
Organism: Boloria euphrosyne; assembly: GCA_951802675.2. Taxonomy (NCBI): domain Eukaryota; kingdom Metazoa; phylum Arthropoda; class Insecta; order Lepidoptera; family Nymphalidae; genus Boloria; species Boloria euphrosyne. Next base: position 1,621,289 of record OX637879.1, on the reverse strand, counting down.
TTTTAAACATAGTAAGATGGATCACGATTACATACAGAAACCCGTTGCTAATAAAAGTAGAAATACGAAATATTGTTGCGTTCCTCAATGTAGTACTTATGGAGAATCGGGAATAAGTTTTCATTTGTTTCCAAAAGACAAAATTATGAAGAAAAAATGGGAGACTGCTCTAAGAATAGGCAAGCCGATTTCACCAGCAATGAGATCAGATAACTCGTTGTTTTGGTCGATCCGATTGAGCAATAAGTGCGCTTTGTTTATAATAGCCAATGATTCTATTCCCAATCTTACTAAAGCAACTAGTGTTTTCGCAAAAACCCTACCCTTTTTCAGTAACATTGAGAAATATCATAGACATTGTCTAATTATCCGTATTTTCGCGATATCCCTAGGGTTTTTGCAAAAACTCTGTTTATCAAATTATCCTACGACATATACATATATGTATAATACTATTCTTTATTCAATGTACAGAATATGCAGAAATTAACATAAATAAAATTAGCAAAGGTATAATTTTTGCAACAATTCGGAGTAAAAAAAACTTATAGCAAGGTATCGACTTCAATATTCAAATAGTAATACACGTAAATAAACAGATGTATTAAATCATACACAAAATGCATGTAAGAAAAAGACTCAGAAATTTTCGAACGAAGCATAATACGGAGAATCAAATGTGTACGATATTTTATAGGGACATTACTTCTGATCTGTGAATTTGAATACGTAAAAATCTTCATACTGTTAAAGCGCATTTGCTAGTGAAAAATCGTTAAATTTCCCCCAAGTTTTTTAACCCTATCGATAATAAACAAAGGGGTACGCTACCAATACTATCAAATAAATTTAAAAAATCTCATGTCACAGCGTTTGTTTTCGAACACTTCCAAAACGGCTTGACCGATTTATATGAAATTTTGTGTGCATATTTAGTAGGTCTGAGAATAGGTCGTAGGCTATTTTTTTATTCCCCTAGGTGATAAGGGGGTCCTCTCCAGACTCTTTGTTTTTTAGATAAAATTTTATTATTTTATAATTTCGTATCAAAAAATACATATAATCCTAAGTTTTTATCCTTCCACCACCAATCCCAATTTTTTAATAGTCATTAGAAAACGGGCGGAGCCGCGGGAATTTCTTGTAACTTTTAACAATAGCTAACTACGCTTTTAACATTTGGCTCTCAAATTTTTATTGCAACTTTCAAATTCACTACTGAACGTGTTTTTGTAAACTGATTTTCATCTCTAAAACTATTGCAAAATTTCTCTGGTCTCTTAAACTGAAACAACTCACGATGTCTAGTTACCAAACAATGCGACATCTATTAAAATGTCAAGATAGTGTCTTTTAGCGAAAATTGTTTAATTACGTACCAATAAGACGTGAAAATAATAATGACATTTCTGAATAATAATTCAATTTAATCAAGATTTCTTATTAAAAGTTAGTATATGACAAACTACGATAGAAGTAATTTATATGTGTAAGAAGATGCAACAGCAGGAACCTAGTCTAGAAATACATAATATACGTGTATATGTTTAATGTAATGTTTTAGGCCTGGAAAAAGCTAAGTGTTCGAAAGGGTGAAAGTGCTCAAAGTGGCGGTGACTGTCTCGGTCATTTCCCTATTGGAAGAGATGGCTATATACTATACAGCTTCCAAAGTGACTTTTTCACACTCAACAGTTTCCAGTACGTTGCCTTGCACTGCTGACGGAAAAAGACAGAACAAATCCCTAATTCATACCAATTGTTTATGAAGTCGAAATAAACTTTAATCACGAACGGAGCTCGAACGTGCGACCTTCAGCGTTTCATATACAGATATGTGTACCACTGGGCCACTATGCGTATCCAGTATTATATACTATTGAATGCAACTCGCATACAAATGCTATGCAAAGATACTTCACGCACGAAACTCTTAGTGACGTCAACGAAGACGTTCGCCCTGCCCCAGTGACCCCAGTCTGAGAGACAGAACTCTTGAGACGCCCCGTAAGACTCGACATAATCAAAAACACTGTAATGTTTACATTAAAAAATACATTTCACATTATTTCTTTTATATAATAAAATTAAATCTGTACAATACATTTTTAAAGTTAATGAAATAGTCATATTATACTGAGGCTGAATCTTTTAGAACTTTTAGTTTTTAGAACTTTTTTCTATTTATTTTATATATCCCTATAGAAAAACAAATGTAATCTATCTCACGGAAACCATGAATTGTTTCGTGATAAAATGTAACTACATGTGGTATTACAGAATAAAATCCATCTCTGTCAAATCAAGACCTGTTCCGCCGTTCTTGCGTGATTGAGTAACAAACAGCCGTCCAAAATTTGCATTTATATATTGTAAAATAAGATTACTATTATTGTAAAGTCTCACATTACTATTATTGTAAAGGATCACTTCAGCCGTTTTGGAGTTCAAACGGAATATACATACATCCATTTCTAAATATATAGCAAAATGGCAAAAGTTCAAAGTCGTTATAGAAAACACCTAGACTTCACACACTAAGCTACAATTTCATACAAAAATTACAAGTTCAAATCGACATCCAAGATTTGATTACATAGAAACAAATGTACGTAACAAAAGTACTTTAAGAATTTCTAAATTATACTTCCACGTACTTATTCCAATTGAAACGGCTTTTTCAGACTAAGTAAACCCTCAATATACCCGCGTGAAATCCGATTCACAATATGGGGTTAATAGGACGCAATAAATCAAATGCGCTCGCCTCGTCTGGTCTTCTATTGTATCCACTTTCAGGTTACGTCATTAGCAGAAATGACCTAATTATAAATACATAATATTTTCATTTATAAATTCTCGTAATTGATAATATCGAAACTAATGTAAACGTTATGTAAACTACTTTGACAAACAAATTCTGGTTATTTGTATTATGAATACAAAATTGCACCTTTTTATGCCATCGTTTAATAAAATTAAAGTGTCTGTGTGTCCAAATAACAGCTTTTTTCAGTAAAAAAAACACAATTTTAATTATTTTTTTTGCCCGTTTCTCTGATTGTTTCGGCTAATGCCCAAAAAGGCTGTAATTTCGTCGGGACGAGGTAACTTCACAAATTTCATATAGGAAAAGCATAAAGGTTCCGCTTAAAAAAATTAAAACTTATTTAGGAACGAACCCAAACGAAGCGAAGGTGAGTCACAGAGTCACTAGTGATGAATTTAATTTGTATGGGAATCTGTAGATGTAACATACATAAGTTAAGCTAAACCGTTGCTGCGTGAAATAACAGAATATTAACTTGATGATATAAGTGAAACAATGGCAAGAATATAAATGTATCAAGTACAAAAAATCAAGATACTTCACAAACGAAAGTAAGACAAAACTCCAGCTTACGGGTAAACCATATCTTCCCAAAGATCGTACGTGACGGGTGTACGAAATTTGCCACTAAACTAAACGGATTAGTTAGCCTTATATAATATCCTTTAAATACCCTATTGAGGGAGGACTGAACCTAGCGATGGGACTTAAAAAGATCTAAGCTTTTTTACTTTTTTTATATTACAAATGAATGACTACAAACTGGATGGAATGGATCAAAATTTATATTAAACTAACTACGATATGCATATGAGCAATATATAAAAAAATACTAAAATGTGGTGTAATAACTTAAACTATCTTTTCAGAGTTTGTCGCGGATTTATTTTGATTTTTGGTTCCCGACGTTTCGAATGCTTTATAGCAACATGGTCACGGGAGTGACTAAGGTTTTTGACGTCTTCGAGTTTCATACACTTGTTACAGACAGTGCTTACCCACAATTTTCATTTTTTTAAATGGCACGAAAGATTTTTAAATTATTTAATAACACTTTAAAATTGATTTATGATCTTTAACGTGAAAGTAACAAAATAAGCACGCACTTCAAACACGTAGGTACACGTAGTATCGAATTTAACGTTATATTCATAACTCCGTAATACGCTCACGGTAAATCAAGAATATTCCTTCGTTTCAGACCGCGATGTAAATAACTAATAACAGAAAATTTGCATTTTAATAGCACCAGCGATCGTTTTTATGTACAAATATTACTATTGTAAAGCTTGCAAAGTGCCTTTACTGTATATAATATAGTCATAAAGGAGACTACTAGGTTTTCTGCACGAAGTTCGTCAAATTTGAATAGCGACCGAGAATAATGCACTCGGAATTACAAGCAACACTGTCATTATTTTACTATACTCAGATAAAAATCTTTCTCTTTTTGAAAGGAATATCGGTCGAGTAGTTTCCATAAAACTTTTTTGTGGCTACAAAATGTTACATCACTACTACAAAAGTTCTGGAAGCTAGAGAAATTTGTCATTTGATATACACAAATATAAATAAGGCAGTGGTAGCACAATAGTAACGCGGTCACTTGGGAAACTAAGTAGGGGGTTCAAATCCCGGGTCTCGCAACTCTAATATTTTCATAGTAGGAATCATTTAGAACGAGATTACCACTTCCAGAAAACATCGTGAGGAAACCTGCATGTCTAAGAAAACCTAGCAAGTTTTCGAAAGACATGTGAAGTCCGCCAACTCTCACTTGCGCGGTCGACTATGTCCTGATCCTCCTCCTAATCATGGGAAGCCCAAGCCCAGCAGTGGGACTTTAAAAAGAGCTGAACACGCAAACAGACTGCGACATGAAAGGAACCAACTCAGTTATTTTCATATATGACATTCGAAACACAAATGATACCAAAGAAGCCATCCGAGTTATAAGTGGTAGTTACAACTTTATTGTTATTTTTCTTACGAATATAATAGCTATTGTTTGTGTTAAAAATTATTTTTAACAAAAAACAAAAACCGACTTCAAAACTAAACAAATCTAAACTAAAAAGTAGAAAATAATACTTTTAAGAACTTCGTTAATTTTGAAGTCGGTGCCAGCCAGGACGGATAGATTTATCTTGCCTTTGCAATGGACTTTCGAACGGTATTTTGATTATGTTTACAAATTTATAGCTTAATCGAATATGTGTCTATTTAAGGTTATTTTGCTTTGGCTGGCACCGCCTTCAAAATTAACGAAGTTCTTAAAAGTATTATTTTCTACTTTTTAGTTTAGATTTGTTTAGTTTTGAAGTCGGTTTTTGTTTTTTGTTAAAAATAATTTATTTTAAAATTTTTAGCGAAAAGTAGTTACTTCTTTTGTTTATGTAAAAAAAAAGAATTTTCCAAATCGGTCCAGCCATCTTCGAGTAATGGGGAACATAAATAAAAAAAGTCCCCAATGAATTGAGAACCTCCTCCTTTTTTGAAGTCGGTTAATAAGAGCCTGAAAGAATTTAACTATCGGTCTATAATTACGTATAATATTGAAAGAATTTTCTTTTAACTCCTAACCGTTGAGGAGTTGTACCTTCCATCATTAGCTCAACCACAGGAGATGATGATTATCAGACGCAAATACTTGAACAGCTTTAGGAAATATATGAAAAACGTAATAAGTGCCTATAAAATTTGAAAGTTGCCTTCGATTTCCCTGGGATTCCATCATCAGATCGTGACTTGGTGACTATGGGACCAACTAGAAACTATACCCTTTCAAACAAAAAAAGAATTTTCCAAATCGGTCCAGCCATCGTCGAGTAATCGGGGAACATACATATAAAAAAAAAGTCCCCGACGAATTGAGAACCTCCTCCTTTTTTTGAAGTCGGTTAAAAATGTCCTAAAAAGTAGAACAAACTACTGACGGTCATTTTAATTCGTTGTACAGAACATAATATGAATTTTCATTGATGGTTAAAGATACGAATAACTTTACAACGTAATTTATGTCATATGTGCCAATGTAAGAAAATAGTTGTCATTGATCAATATCGTAAGGCCATTGGTGGGAAACTTGACATACATTCTCATTTAATAGGTAAGCAAAAAAGTCGCATTATCATTTCTTAACAAGTATGCTCTATACATAAAGTAGAATTTAGAAATTTTGTGCTTTATCTCTGTGATCGGCCATTATTTTAAGAACGACTTGCCGTAGCAAAAATGTCCCTTATTTTAAAATTTAAAGCACAGATTACGTAATGACTTATTCCAGACAAGGTGATTTTTTTATAAAAGGCGTTGGATGGCATTCATTGACGAAGCAATTATTTTATATGATACTAGCAAGCCCGGCCGCTTCGCTGGGCGTAAATTTAAATAAACGGTTTTCATAACTTTCTAATAAAATAAAAGCAGGCTGAGTTATTAAAATCTTAAATCAGCTATCTGCGAGTGAATGTCACGTCTAAATCGGTCCAGCCGTTTCAGAGATTAGTTGGAACAAACAGACAGACCGACAAAAATTTTAAAAATCGATTTTTTTATGTAAGTACGGTATAAACCTTCATGTATGCATTTAGTGAAAAACTGTTATTTTGAAATTAAAATAGACACGCCTATTTTAATATTAACCCGTCAACGCGAACAAACGAGACACATTAGATTTTCAATTGTTTTAAATCTATATTGTCCCCGCGCCCGTTGATAGGTTAAAACTTAAAAGTACTGATACAGCTACGTATCTACTGAAATAGGTAAAATTAGGTTAATTTAACATTTAGTAAAACAAAACCGTGGTCGACGACTTAAAAAGTAAACAACGCGGCTTTGAATTTACTGTACAAACTCATTATGTCTTAATCAATTACCTAGGTTTTTTATGATAATTCGAATCATTAAACACCACCCATTGACATTAAATTCTATTCCTGATAAGTCTTCATGTTCTTAAGTCTAAATAATAGATATTGCTAAGTTTCATTGGGTCAATTAGATGCAAAGACATTCCTAGCGATTTATGTGCCCCATATAGAGCTAGTGCAATAAGTGGACTAACTTCGTGTTATTATTTATATTTTGTTAGGTTAAAAACAAACTAAAACATGAGCTTATATTCAAAATGGCCATGGTGAAATTTTAAAAGCTCCATTAACTTTTTTCGTAACCCTAAAAAGCGAACGTCAAATATAACTCCAGAGAACAATAAAAAAAAACATGAAATTGTAACGCATTCCATATAAAACACCTTCATAATTCACACAATGGCCACCATGGCTGCACCGCGCTCAATATAACAAGCCATGTGTATTGTGTAGGTAGCGATCCAATTCAACGCTACTTACTTATTGATCGTTAATAGCCCTCTCGTTTTAGGGATCTTATTTGTACTACTATTATAAATTGGAAAGTTTGTATTATTGTACGTGTATGATTTAGTTAGTTTGATGTGTATGAAACTTAGTATTATGACCTAGAATAACATATAGTAAGCAGTGTATTGAGAGCAGGGACGCACTCGAGCGAAGCAAGGGTAAATAAATATATGTATTAAAATTAGATATATTTGAATATCCAATTTTCATGAAAATCCGATCAACGGCTTACTATTATTACCAAACATCTTAACATCACAAACATTCATATTTCCAAAATAATACGTTAAAATAATAAGTTTCCATTTAAACAAAAATGATTTAAGTAGAAAGAAACCGTATAATAGACGGTTAATAATTATTCTATCAATAAACTATCGGAATAGAGCTTTCTATGACATGAAGTAAATTACTTAGGTCACAACAAATGCCAAACACTTCATTCACATTGTTAATAATTAAATTGAAATCCATTCCCTTAATAGAATTTACATATTAAATCAATCAAGAAAATAAATCAAGGCGGATCCAGCGATTTATAAACGCGATTTTAAAGTTCGTGATGGATTGGTTTGTACCTACTCTTACGCGCAAAAACTACTGAACGGATTTTGATGCAATTTACAGTTATATATATATATATAGGTACATCAGAATAGCATTTATTAATTTTCATATTAATTATAGTGATACATAATCGAACTCAGCGTGAAAAGTAAACTAAAAAAACTAATGTCATCTATTATGTCATCTTAATATACAGGGTGGCGACGCTTGATCAACATTCCTTTAAACTGCATGTAGGGTGAGATGATATAAGTCGATAAAAAATATCAATTTGAAAAAAATCCTTCAAATAAAAAAGTGCATTTTTCAAACAAAATAAATACAATAAAAATGGTCATCAAAATAAACACCATTACATCATAAGTTTATTGACCCTAGCTTAAGACGGCAACATCGCACTGTCCCCGAACAGTCGTAGGTACAACTAGCCCTTGCGTCGTTTGCAAAGAATAAATAATTCGCAGAAATGGAATACATATGTCTTAAGTTGAGTAAAATAATTTATCTTGATAGTAAGTAAATAAAGTACATGAAATTCATCACATATGATGTAGTTAATATACTAAAAAAATCAACAGTCTTGTTGTGATGGTTTTTACTTTTTTTCTACTTTTTAGATGATTATAAAAAATTATTCATATCACCTGGTAGTTAAAAAATAAATCTAATATGTAATAAAAACATGAAATGCTTTGCAAATGAAATTCTTTTACAATTTCCATATTATAAATTAACATTTTTCAATATTATTAAATACTAATTTAAAAGTAGTTTTTACAGTGTATTTTTTATTCTATGACGCAAAAATCCTTGACACTCGAGCCATTTTGTCAAATCGGCAAAATTCAAAGAAAACCAAAGACACGTGTAAGCACCGCTGCCGCCGACTGACGCAGTGTAATTACAGACAGAGCATTGGAGTCATAGGCGGTAACGGAGTTATAGCGATTTCGGAATAAGTAGGTACATAATTAAATTAATTTATTCTTCTTAAAACATTTCCTTTAGGAAGACATTTATAAAATATTTATTTGAACTAATTATTACTATAACATTTTTTTAATACTAAAAGGCCTAAAAAATAAAAATACCAATCATAATATTAAAGTAGCATTTAAATAAAGCAATAAAATTTCCGCCGCTACTACGGTTACTCTGTGCTCCAAATGTCGGCATTGCTTTGAAAAGGCGGCTTAGGTTTTTAACTTTTTTCTATTTATTTAGTTGGCTATAAAGTGTCGAAGTGGGTGCACGGGAAAAAGGGCTGATTTTAATAAATCGACCCAATAGTTGTGAAAGTGAACATTTTATACCTAATGTATTTTAGTATGAAAATTTCCTTTATATCTTAGCGCGCTTTTGGCTCTAAAATAGTGAAATCGGCGTCTTTTGGCGATGGTATTTAGTACCTGGTCTGGTCTATGTCTTCAATAAACGTTCATATCCTGGCCACTTCCACGCAAGATTGCCATTGCCAAGGTACGAAGGCACGAAGTCATAATTCAACGGTCAACGTGTCAACCGTTTAATAACTGGGAGATGCTACAGCATCAGGAGCTCTGGCCTCTGCGTACGTGCAATAGGTACAATGTATGCAAGCGGTATCAACGGCTACCAACCGCTGCGCGTACCTAATGCTTGGTTTTGAGGAACTGTGCCAGCGCCCAGTCCCTTCGCCTACTCTTTCCTCGAACAAGACTTGCTTCTATTGTTGTGTGTGCGTGTAGTAGTTACGAGATACAGTTTGCTGGATTTAAATTTAATTGACATCAAGACTCGAGTGCCTATGGAGAGAGTCTATGGACTGTGTCATACATACAATATAAATTGTAATATGCTCGTAGGTATAGGAAATTTCTTGTAATTTTAACATAATGATTTATGTATTAGGTGGATCACCCATACTCCTGTCGAATTAAAAACTTGTGAGTACATTCTATGTGTAACATGACAGTTTGAATGTAGTTTATTATAATTTTTATGGGTAATATTTAAATAGGTATTACGAATATTTAAGCGAGTGCCTATGTTTAAAATTTTTGTATTTAATGTTATTTTTAAGAGTACTTTTAAGATATTTTACGAAAATAAACATTGTTTTGTTTAAAGTATTGTAGCGAGATGTGATAGATTTTAATTTCTAGTGAACGTTATTGAATATTGCATCATTCAATTTATAAATTTTATACCTACTGTCACTTTGTGTATTATTTTAATCACTGTTCGTGTCAAATGATGGAGGTTTAAAAACATTTTAATGTTACATGAATGCCTTATAATTTGTAATAAAGTAGTAACTAAAAATATTATTTAGTTTAATTTATTCGCATAAAGATACATAAAATAGAAAAGTTCGTATTTCGAACAGGTTATAACTAGATTTTACTACTAACTAACTAACTAACTACTTATTGGCCAACCAAGCCTTGGGAGGTTTGGGGTTCGAATCCCAGATAGATAACATTTTGCTTCTTTAATTTTGCTGTTAATTTTATTTAAATAATGCTAAGTAATAATACCACCAACAGAACCTTTAACTTCTTTCTCGCACGCATATTTTCTTATCTCTCGTAAAATTATAGGTACTTACATAAAATAAATAAGTTTGTAGGCATTTTGATAAATAAGTTTCAGGTTATAGGTACCTAAATAGATTTTTTGAAAAGTGAAAGAGTAGTTTGTGCAAAATCGTGTTTGCGAAGCACGACACAGAAAAATAATTTTCCGCCCTTAGGGTCATATTGGCCCACAGAGCTAATAGAGGCCAAGGGTTCGAATCCCGGTTGGATTACAATATGTTTCTAATTTATTATTAACTATAAAGAAAAAAATGTATTTACTAAGAGTTCTACATACATCTAATATTAGATAGTTTTAAATTTAATAATACCTAAAATCTTCAATACTTCTTCGAAATCGCTACGGCCGGGACACACTATAATGTCGGCATTTGATTGACAAGGGGTTTGTGTTTGTTTTGCTTTTAAGATATTTTGATTTTAGTTTAGTCAAGTTTAGTGTTGTAATGACAAGTTGCTTTTATTAACGACTAGGACTAGGTCACAAGGATAAAGACTTCTTCGTAATAATTAGTGAAATAAATTATCTAAAAGAAGTGCAAAAGTCAGTGACTAGGTAGGTACCTACTAACTACATCTGTGCGATGACAAAATATTATGCTACTAGTAGGTATCGTCGCGTAGGTGCATTATTGCCAAGGTGGATGGAACAAAAAAATATTTAGTGGTGTCAACGGTTCTTATGACTTACGAGGCAGTGTGTAGGTATGTGTTATAACTGCATAGCTGGGATTATAGGTACATACATCTAGTATCTGCGAATTAACTTTGCTTTTTTTACTTAATGCTTTGTTTTTCGTTACTGATTGGTGGTAGAATACTAGTTCTGCAACTGTTCACAACCCGGGTCCCGGACCCTATACAAATCTATTGTTTTAGTATACTTATATCGCAAAAAGATTTGGTTACCTAACTCCTAAAATCTCTTATACAACTCTTACTTTTAACTTAATTTTAAGTGATTCATTGGGTGTAAACAGACAATTTAGTAGCAAGTCAAGTAGTTAACTTAATTTTATTATTTTATTTGTCTATGTGTAATAAGATTTCATAGATTACCTATCTAGGTACGCAGTTCCTATACATCATTATACCTACCTCGTAATGCGTAACAATTACTAAGTTTTAATTTGATATTGATGATGTTAAAATTATAATTTATGTGTAGGTACCTACCTACTTTCTAGTCTATTCTATTGTAGACAGTCAATAATATTGTACTTAAGAAAATAAATTTGCTGCAGTCCCTAGCAATATTGTTGACATTAGATTAGTAGGTAATGTTGTCATACAAAAGTATGGTGGTAGTTTGAGGTAAATATCTTATTTAAATACCTAATTTATAATTATTCGTATGTCGAAAGTGATGAGGTTTTTAAAATTATTTAATGATGCGATGTTTATAATAATAAGTAATAAAGTAGTCGCTAAAAGAAAGTTTGGTTAATAATTTCTCTCCGAAAGACAAATTGAAAATTATTTATTTGCGATTTTTTGTAAATAAATTGCACAGGTACATTTCTTATAAACCTAAGCATTTTAACTAACTTTAGTAATTGATAATGTTGTTACTATGATCAATATTACACCTAATTACATGCCTATTGACTTTCGCGCCATAAGTAGGTAATTTGAAATCTTTCTATAAATGTATTCGGAGCGGCAACGTCGCACAGTATTTCGCCGTCTAGGGGTGCATGACCTTAGCGTACTCCGCTTGCCCGTACATATGATGGTTTAAAATTTTAAAACGTAAAAAAATTCCTGTGGCTTTAATTTTGAATATTTTCAATTAGTTTTTTTTGTATTCAACTCGTAATTTTTTATACTATATGTGGTTTGAAGGAATGTTGGTCAAGCGTCGCCACCCTGTATATAATTTATAGACTATATACCTATTCCTTCTAAAAAGATACCTAAAAACTATCTACCACATACCTGGGGACTAGGGACGAACAAAAGCAAAGCGAAGATGATTCGCCAGTATCAATATAATAAGCATGAATACATCAATATAAATTTATAATAAAAGAAATTCAACTTAGTCACTTATTATTGATCGTCAGAGTATACATCCCAAAACACGTAACTGGAAACTTAACTCTCCATCAGGGAGCGAATCCTTAGTAACTCGCAAAGCGTATTAAGTAGAACTTGCGAAGGGAACTTTAGAAATTAAAGCTTATGAGAGATATCAAATATTACGAACTACTTCAAGTTCGAAAACGATAATAATATGTAGGTTCTCTCCAAAATGTCAACAATAATATATGAGTTTGAGTGAGGTCTATTTTGGATATATATTGTTGTAGTTACATGAATAGTTGCTTGCTTTGTTCGTAGTTTAAGTGTAGTGATTTAATTATTAATTTTTTGCTTATTTTTAAAATTAGCCTTTTTCTGAAGTGAACAAACTTCATTGGACATAAGTACGTAAACATGGTAAAATAATTCTCAACGAAAGAATTTAATTTTTAATGAAAGAAAATGAAGGGTACACACAAGTTTAATTGTATGGTTAGCCTGCATGTTACAGCTATGTGCTTTAAAGTTTAAACGTTGTTCAAAAATATTAAAGATACATTATACAATAATGTAGGTACATAAAGAAATATTTTCTTTTCACGACAACCTCCTTGTAACATATCAAAGTGTCAGTTCGATTAATATGCCCGAGTTAGTTTGAATTAAACCAATGTCTTTTAGCAAGCGTTTTTGCTTGAATATGCAATAATTTTTTCTAAATTTAAAAAAAGATGATGTGTGTGTGTGTGAAAGAGAGAGTTAGATTGTATGAGAGAGAGAGGAAGAGACACCTTAATTTAAACAAAAAATATATTTTTGTTTTAACCTAAGTACATCATCTTCAACTTAAACACTTTATATGAACAAGTATTCTGGCCACCAGTACTTTTCACATTGTACTTCAGCCGCCGGATTTGCCATTTCCCCGCTTAGATATAGTTCATTTCCTGCTGTAAACGGGTTTATAGTTATAGGCGGGATTTCGTTCATTCGATTTCAACATAATGTACCGTCTTAAGAGGTCACGGCCTATATTCTCGTAAGTCCTTCATTCAACATTCAAAAGTTAAAAGAAGTAACTAGGCCTTTGGCCTAATTTTTCGATTTTAACTTATATGATTCATTTGAGTACTATGTATATTGTATAATGTACAGTATGCATGGAAACTGAGCGAAGGCCAAATAATCACTTAAATTTCATTTAACAAACATTAATTAGACAAAAAAGAAGGAGAACAAAATTAAAAAAATAAAACTCCGAGAGCGTAAAATAAAAAGATTGAAACAATATGACGTAAGAATATAATAATATGCAGTCGGAGATATCTTTTTTACTTGCTGCAAGTACTCGGATCGAGTAGTTACGCAATCGGGTAACTTTTCTTAAATTAAAATAATATTAAATTGTCTTAAATTAAAAAAAAACGATCAAGCAAAACAAAATGAGCAAAATATAATATTTAAACTACGGGCTACTAGCAGGACAAATAATGTCAGAGACTCGAGTATAAGTTGAGTTATAAAACGCACTTTAAACAACAAAGGTCTAGTACCTATTAACATACAAACAATGAAAGTACACGCTATCTCTATTCAAAATGAATAAATCAATTAGTTGGTAGGCGATATTTGCATGAGTAAGAAACAAATTAGATATGAACGACAACAATATTTGTCTTTGAGTTATACTTGAATCTGAGGGATGCAGAACTGAGTGATGAGTTACGGGCGATTTTGTTATTCGAAATATCTTTTACAATCAATCAATAATTCTAGATTCTGCAACATCATAAATCATAAACTTTATTAAAAAAATATAAAAATAGTCATTATCTATATAGTCAAATATAAGTTTTTAGAATTTTTGTGAAATCCAATGGACCAGTTGCTTGATCTGCTACCCTCTGCTAGACCTCATTTGGTCATAATCGGAGGCCGGATTCAACTATAGCTAGATCTATGTATTTTAGGTGACCTCATAAAAAAAAACAAGTAAGGTCTCAGAAGAAGAATTACAAACATGGATCCTACAATAAAAAAAAATAATTGAAAATAAAATAAAACTTTCTTTAATGTTATGTAAAAATTATAAAATCTTATAACATGCACCCAACAACAAGGCCTCGATTGCACCGTATGCCCCTTCCACGTTTAGCTTTCGAAACCAATATGAATCACTGTTGTACAAAGTTTGCTGACTTGCCAAATATTGTTCGGTGTGCCGATCTCATCTCAGTATACGTAACCTAGTTCCAAAAGCCTATTGAAGCCTACAGAATTGCATACGATTTTTTAGTGTGCATGAAGATAAAAGATAAATGATTTTACTAAACCCTCTCGTATTAATTAGCAATCAAGTGGGAAAAGAGCTATGAAAAATTAAGTATCTGTATCAATATTTAAAAAAAAGGAAATTATTCAGAATGTAATAAAATCTGGTTCTATATTTTGAGAGGGTGAAGCAAAGGAACAACTGTCAGAAGATATGACCATTTTCATGAAGGGTATTCATAAAGTGGCCAGTTTTACTTGTAAAATTATTTCGTATACAAACTCATAAAAATTACAACACGAATCCTTAGCATTTTTTAGAAAAATAACTTAAAACTCGTTAGGTAGAAATGCAGTAGGTATTCCAAGGTGCGGCACGAATTTGGGTGCGAGTACCTGCTTAAAGCCTTTTAGAATACGTGCCTATTATGTTTAAAAACTATTTTTGGCCACTAGCCACTTGCTCGCTTAATCTATAAAACTAACGATATTACGTAACTATATTATATAGTTTACAATATTATGTAGTAGCAGAGTATTAAAAACAAGAAAAGTCCATAGTAAATTTTGTAGAGAATGGTAATCAAATTTTGACGACAAGTTTACCTCAGTTAGTACTGACTCTACATGTTGTGCGGTCGCGGGTTCGAGACCCACTGGGGGCTTTCCATTGTGATGAGCACGAATGTTCATTCCAATCATGGATTAAACATTCCCTGCATAATTCGTTTTCCGCGAAAACTAGCATAAAATATGAAAATAGGGTAAAATGACAAGTTATTCGAATTTAGAACTTTTAACTGTAAATCAGTCAAGAATTAGAATTAGTAGACTCAGTCTGCTGGGAAATGTTACGTAAAGGATAGCGGTGTGTTGACAGATATGGTCTGCCCACCATTCTGGTCGTGGACGGTTTTACATTAAATAGTAAATGTGGAGTGAATATATCTCTAAATCGATATCATTCATTGCGAGAAACTAATTACAGGATATTATTGTTAAGATTTATCATAATGGAAATTAATGGAATATTCAAATGGTTTACGGAATTAGTACTTCTAGTGCTTACGTATTATTGTTAAAGTGTTATACGATTAAATAAAATATTTTCAACATTGTACCAGAATACGACATGATTTTACATATATAATACATTAAATAAGTTAATATTAATGTAGGTAAAAAAAACTGATCAGTTTTAATAACTTTTAAGTGAAGACGTAATATGGCGCCAATCGACCTAGCCAAAACTTGTATCCATTAATGTCTTCTATTTTTGGACACGAGGAAACAAAAAACCATGCAAATCATTAAGTATCATATAATAAAATTCTAACTAGTCAAATCTGTACATTTATTGTATTTTGGAAAATCAATTGAAATAGTCATTATTATCGATGCAGAGGTCGAATCTATAGTTTGTATAATTTTTGTCTGTCTGTCCGTCTGTGACTGCATGACGAGAAAGCCACTGGACAGATTTTGATGAAATTTGGATCCGGGAAGATAGCTGATTATCCAGATATAGGATACTTTTTACTGCGTGAAAACATCTCATCTCTGAGTAAGTTGTACATCCGTAGGGACAAATCCGAACGGAACGAGGGTGAATCGCTAGTCTTAATTAATTAAATAAAGGTATTTAATGTAATTTTCCCATATATTATATATAATGATTAATGGTAGTTTATGTATCTACTATGGACAAAAAATGGAGAGAAGCGCGACTGAATCAGCGCTAAATTCTTTACATTTATACCTAAACAATTTACTGTTTGCATGTATCTAATCGATTCCTTATAGATATGGTGTGTAATATTTAATAGAACACTAAATAAACATATTACCTATTATAAAAATTATATTTTTAAACAGATAACCGAAGGATGTCTACTGATAAAAATGATATGTTGGCAACATACCAATTTTTTAAATAATGGCTGCAAGCTTTACATTAAAAATAAAAATAATAAGTTTTACCAAATCGAGTTCATAATAAAAAAGAAATGCAGTTCGTGTTCGTTTGTCAACGAACCTCGATCTATCTTAGATATAATATGTTTATTGTAGGAATTTGGAATATTCTGGTAAAACTAATGTCCTTTTTTTATGGTTTTTTAGAACAATCTAAATATTTTTAATAAATAATAAATATTTAAAGACAAATCGTCCGTCGAGCCAGTACTAGTCGATACAGTTAATATGTAAAATTAAAGGGTCTGTTTGTAATCAATATAATAGCTTTTTTTTAAATCCCTATATATATGTACGTTATAATATGATTATATCCTTACTTATAAGAGAACCAACATTTTTAACAAGTTTGTCTATCTGTGTGTTTGTTACTGAAACGGCTATCTGTGGTTAATCACAGAAACGGCCGGACAAATTTTAGCAAAACTTTCAAATTGCTAAATGCTATTATTATAAGGTGTAACTTAGACTTTTATTTTAGAAAAAAGAATTAGTTTCCCTAAAAAAATCGCACTCGAACGAAACGAGTGTAAGTTGATACCTAGTTGATAGATAATATGTATTTACTATTAAATATGTACATATGTGAAGTTACGTAACCCTTTTTTCAAATAAGCATCACTGTATCGTAATCGCATGCATATTATTAGCTCTATAATTGTTTTAAAACAATGTGGATTTGCGTAGTGCTAAATTAAAATACAATAAGAAAATTACTATTGTAGTTTTAATGGCACATCATATTCCGGCTTAATAATCCGGCATAAAATAGCACAATTAGTCAAATAGGAGAAAACAGAACAGCGAAGTCGCTTCTGCTAGATGCTGCCTCATTGTGACTTTCTTTATCATCTCCCTTTTTTAAATTTTAATATAGGATAGATAATGCTCTTTACTTTGAAAAAAATTTAAAAACTATAGATTCGGTCTCTGTTTCGGAAACTCGCATAGGACGATATTTTCGTACTCAATGCATCATATTTGCAAAATATTCATGTTTTCTTTTAAACCGTATTAAAATTTGTCATCATAGTAATTTCTTTGATTACCTAGTTTAAAAAAAAATTTTGCGTGATGCAGCGGACTATCTAAAAATTTAATTTTCAGTCAGAACGCGAGCCGAGTCGCGGGAAATGCTAGTTAAATAATAATAAAAATAAATAAAAGAAAAATCTGATAGTGAAATTGAATGGAAGCTAAAATAATCCTTACTAATATTATAAATACGAAAGTAACTCTGTAAAGTCTGTCTGTCGCGGTTTCAAGTAAGGGGTTTAAATAGGAGATGAAAGTTTGTATTGAAATTACATCATTTTTAAAGCTATAAAGCTTGAAACTTGTGAGTTGCTAGTACAAATTATATCTTTTTCAACCTGTTTGCGTAATTGTACACGCAACTTAAGAACAAATAATAATTAAATGAAGCTCAACTGGCCTTTTTTGTTCTTTATATATAACTAGCTGTTCCTCGCGGCTCCGCCCGCGTTGGTAGAAGCATGAAAATTTAGGATTATATTTAGGTTTTGAAGCCAGACCATAAAAAAATAAAAGTTAAGATTTGATCTGAAATTAAAAAATAAAAAATCTGGAGAGATCCCTACATATATTTAAAATGCTATGATAATTTTTAATTAAAAAAATGGTTGTTGTGCCTCACTCGACATAGATAGGTATAGTGTGTTGCGGACTTTTTTGTAGATATTTATAAGATCTACAATTAATTAGAACATTTTATGGTTCTATCTTTTATAGTTTAGGCAGCGTACGCAAAATAAGTAACTTTTCTGGTTGATTTTTTACACCTTGTGTCCAAAAAATCCAAATATCTTATGGAACCCTATTTTTTTCCAAAATAAAATATAGTCTATGTTACTCGTGGATAATGTAGCTTTCGAATGGTGAAAGAATTTTTAAAATCGGTCCAGTAGTTTTTGAGCCTATTCATTACAAACAAACAAAGTTTTCCTCTTTATAATATTAGTGTAGAAGTGTAGATAAAATAAAATATATATGACGGCGCGTTTGAATAACTAAGAGTATATGGCCACATAAGCTGTCAATATTACAAAGTGTCATCAATGAGAAAAATGCGTGGCTGTCAGATATACTCTTGATACAACACCAAATGCTAGCGTGGCGAGAGATTGTAGCTGGAAGCCCGGTATCAAGATTAAAGTCAGCAAGCGGTTAACATCTCTTTGTAACGCGTTACGTGTGTGGTGGAGTATCTTTTGATAAAGGAAGTTGTTGTTGAATGTGATTGACTATCGTACAAAGCATTGTAGAACTATCATTGTCAAATCCATGCATAAGAATGTTGTAATTATATCTTGTAATGTAAAGTAACATGTGATATTCCTCTCCCGAATACCCACGTCCACTCAAAGTTGGAATATGGAAGTAAATGATAAAGTGGACCATACCTGACGTCCCTTTATATACATGTAATTTGCGACTTTAATTCCTTATGACTTTTTTTCAATTAATAATTAAGTTTTGCGGTAGAAAGCAGAAACACGTACTAATTTTAATTGATATTCATTTTAAACTATACTTGAGCCACATTAGAGAAATAATGTTTAATAACAAAGTGTTGCTAGGCAACCATCTGAAAGCATGGGTGAAAAACATTTTTTATTAATGTTTATTGTTGTAAATGCTAATACTTTAGAATGATAATTAATAATGATTGTCAGTAAATAATTAAGTTTTTAAACCTATAAAACTGCTAAAGAAGATAAAATAAAACAAAATGGAAGTTAATTTTCTACATTTATTATAATTTTTATTATTAACAAATTATAATGAAATCTGTGACAAGTTTCATCGACCGTTAGCAAAGCATTTATCCCGTCCAACGCTTACCTCTCTCCTCACCCAAAGTCTAATTTTACGCGAAATCAATTGATTTTTGATTTGGCAGCACCACATAACATTGGATATTTTTTTAAGAATCGATAAATAATACGACTAATTTAAAAAACAGTAAACTATTCGGTTAGTGTAGGGTACTTGGTGGTATTTTTCATTTGATGACATTATAAAAATATTATGTAAAAATGTTTACGATATCTTCCAAAAAAGGCAGAAAGCTTTAGGGATGGCATAATTATCCACCATCACAACCCAATATAATTAAAAATGTAAAAAATAATTACTTACATGTGATTTGAAATGTTTATTAATCATGTATTATCTTTTACGTGTCTTTACAATTAGGTATTATGAGAACTCTGATAGATATTTAGGGTAAAACTATTGAAAGTGTGAAATCGTGATTTATTCTGAAGTGGGAACCCTAAAAATCAGCTGTTGTGGTTTGTTTACAAACATTATTTCTCTAAAGTGGCTGAAGTATAGGTATAGCATTCCTAAGAAAATGGTCAAAGAAAATCCTATAGTACAGTGTGAAAGTATGTATCCTGAAGCTATTAAGTTTTATAAGACTAATTTATACTTTTTAAGGGTGGTTTACAAGATATATTTCAAGGGAATGATGTACCCTTTATTAATTACATTTAAAGTATACATCAATCCTTCCTCATAAGCATATTATTAGTAACAATTATTATGGTGACATGTTACAAGCACCATGTTGAGTATCAAGATATTTGGTAACTACAACTACCTCACCCTATTTATTCATTACTTACTAGCGCCATTGTTAATTTATCTAGGTAGATCATATTTTAATGTTAGCAATCATAAATGCTTTCCTTAGTTCTCAAGTTGATTTGGAGCTGTAAAATGTGTTGTATTGCTTTATTTCAATAATATTCATTCCATATTAGTACTAAAAAATAAATATTGCTTAAGGCAAAAGCAATTAGACTTCAAAAGAGAAATTGTTTGCACATTCCATAACGTCACATGTTACCTATTTGTCATGTGATTGTCATAAATTGTGAGAATTAACTTTAGTAGAATGTAATAAAATACTCTAAACAAGTTATACTTGCAAAATTACTTTAATATTATGTATGTATTATGTAAATATGAACATTTAATTGTATTTTATAATTCCCTGTTTGTGTTTATATATACAATTAGTCTTTTATTATTCATAATTTCTGACTTCATTAATGAGAAATTATATTTGAGACATCTAGATAAGATAGAAGCCAATATTTATCAATATTTATTTTTGTATGTAATATGATGCTGTAAGAAATAAGAATCCCTAACATTTGTATGCATAGAACAAACATGTTACTTTTAAAATATAGAATTTAGAATCTAGATACAATATAAAAAATATAAACACAAGAATGATATTATAATACTTTTTATATAATATTTCTCAAGGTTAAGGGGATTTTAATACTAATTTTTTGTAACGTAAAAAAATATCTTTTTTCTGCATAAACTTTTCAAATGCTTTAAATTACAAGTGTTTACTTACCTCTTCAATATCCCTGTGAAATTTGATAGGCCTCATCAAGTAAAACTGTGCAGCAAAGTACACAAAGTTTATAACAATAAATGCACTGTTCCACACCACAGCGTCTAAGTAACACTCTATGCTCCATGCCCAAAGCCCGGAAAAGGCACATCCAAGGATCAACATCACTCTTAGCCATATGAGTCCACTGGGCGTGTGAGGAGCTAGGAACGACAGTAGGAAGAACACATTGGCTGCTTGGAAAAATATATGATTTATCGGGCGCCACTTGGGACAATGATTCAGGTACATATCCCACATTGATGGACGCTCTTGTATCGTAACGTTCACGAAATCGCTCCCGACCGACGGCTTCGTCGTCTCCAACAACCCCATGCCGTCTGTCGTCGTCAACCCTGCGTCACTCTCCGTCGTCGGCACTTCCGTGGTAACATTCTGCAAGCCAGAAATCATCCCGATCGCTAAGGCACTGAGAAACAACATAGTCCCACCAAATATAACTCTCCCGGTCCACTTTACGCATCGATATTTTCCCGACGACGTTTGGCATTGGCGCGCAATTTTTTTTTCTCACTTAAGCACAGTCCCAAATTTAATTTTAATAAACATGAAGGTATTTACAGTGTTTACGAAGTTTTTCGGTTACATAAATAAACAAATAAATTTCAATCACTAAAGTCACTGGTAAAAATATATGAATGAAATTAAAATAAAATATTCAACAAAACGCGGGTCAACAAATATAGTCAAGAGTTCAAAGTAAAATATTGGAAAACAGTGAAGCAAACAATCGTGAAGGTGAACGAAGCCTGCAGAATGACAGCTAGGGAATAGCTTAGCTTTCTGTGCTTGACATATAAGTGACAGCTTTCCCGTGTTGCAATATTCTGACATATTACGTTTAGTAACCACAAAATAAAAAATAAAAAGATTGCTTTGATGCTTCATAACGTAATAACTATCCTATAAAAGCAAACTTATAAAGAATTCCAAAAACATGATTTCATATTCATCAGTATTAGCGTATTAGAGTATTGCAGTCCCATCTGGAACCCTCAATACGTAACGTACATTGAGACAATTGAAAAGATTCAGAGAAAATTTATACGCTATCTTAACTATCGTAGTAAAGAACCTAAAACAGACTATATTGCATCTTGCTTACATTATAAAATGACCACTTTAGAAAGACGTAGAATTGTGGCCGACATGATGCTGTTGTATGACATTTGCAATGGAAATATAGATAATCCTTATCTTATAACAGAAACCTTGCAATTGTGTGCCCCTCAAAGGCGCACAAGGCACACTAATTTATTTCATGTACCTTGTCATCGCTCTAACTACAGTAGAAACTCAGTTACTCATAGACTGCCTCAGCAGTATAATAAATATTTTTGTCATGTTGATCCATTTAGTAATTCTAGAGGAAGATTTAAGAAAGCTATCATTACCGAACTTAATAAATAACACACGCACATACGTACGCACACATACGAACACACACACACACACACACACACACACACACACACACACACACACACACATACACACACACGAAAACCATTAGTCATAAATAATGAATGGCCGTATCATTGTTAGTGTTCTTTCTATATATATATATTTTTTTTCTCTCATCTTTGTTTTGCTTTTTATATTTGCACAGCTTTTTTTGTGCCTTTTCTTAAATAAATGTAAACTTAGTCTACCTTTCTATATTGCCTAAATAATGAAAATCCGTAATTGGCTTATGTAAGGTTTTATTTTTGTACTTACAATTTTTTTTTGTATGTAGCTGTGGATTTTGTTTAAATAAATAAATAAATAAATAATTCTTAACTGTTGAATAGCAAAAAAAAAGTAATATATTATTTTCATTAGTATTGCAATCTTGTAAAACAATATAATAGTTTAATCATGCGATTTATAGTAGTTGGCCATTTAAGAGATCTTCAAATAAAATACAAATAAATTTTCAGGCATTACGTTTAAAAAACAAATATTAAAACTTATTGCAACTCTGACAACTGTTATTCAAATTGTTTGAATGCGACTCTAATATTATAAGCGACCGTCTAAATTTATTCGTCTTGTACTTTATTTGTCACCAATTTTTGATGTAAAACAATAATTTTGTGTACGAAGAAAAGAATGGACAATAATTATGTTGTCCTACTTTTTCCATAGTCCACTTGCATATGCCCATCTCGTTCCTTTACAATGTAATGGCTAATCTATATATTCTCTATCTGCAATTGACTGTGACTAATGACAACTGACATTGTTGGGTATTTGGTTGTCAATCAGTGCTGCCAAGCCTACAGTTTCAACTGTAGATCTACAGTTTTTCGGAAATACTCTCAGCTTTCAGTTTAGGTCTCGAAATCTTCAGTTTTTTATGTAAAATGCTAGCGTCATCTATTTTATTAGTCCGTACACTAAGTCAGCCTTAATAAAACTGACTACTATCGAACCGGAGGTAATGTTTTTAGATTTTTTGTCTGTCTGTCTATCTGTGACCGCATCACGAGAAATCCACTGGACGGATTTGCATGAAATTTGGTATGATGATACTTGGTTACCCGGGTGTATACATAGGATACTTTTTACTGCTGGAAAATATCTCATTTCTGACAAATCTCAAGTAACTGTTAAAAACCGACTGTAAAACATCACACGGTATGTGAAATCTGAGAATTTAGTTTAGGGTCTTTAAAATGCGAGCGGAGCCGCGTGAAAAGCTAGTATAAAGATAAAATGTAGATTCACTGTTTTTTAATTTGATAATTACAGTTTTTCTACAGTTTTTTTAAGCATATCTACAGCTTTACTCTATGCTGGGGTTGGCAACACTGTTGTCAATTCACAATTGTCAATTGTCATAATATGTCAAAATTCAAATAACCTGGTTGGATACTGGCGGTAATTTTTATTGGAAGTTGTTTATTTCTCTCGAATTATTATGTATTAAATTTACTTTAAATATATAAATGACTATGGCCTTACCATGTGAAATGTTATTACATCCAGAATTATTGTCAAATGAGCAATTAGTTCAGATTATACAACAGGTAAAATAACATGCTTCGATTCATGTTTAGTTTTGTTTTATAATAGATATGAGAGTATGTATCTTTGTTTTAGCGACACTTAAGAGTGGAAAATCTTCATAATATGCATCGTGATGAACTATTGGATCTATTCCATCAATTTTGTGTACCTTATGGACAGAGAAAATATAGAGATTCGGGACGAAGTAAAATCTTGAACAAAGTCCGAAATGTAAGCCCAGAACAATCTAACACGCCTAACTTTAAAATTAGCAACACTACAACGTCAATCAAATTAAATAGGAAGACACAGCACTCTGATTGTGAAAGGTTAAAACCTCCTCCAGATATTTTGTCTGGAAAAATGAAGAGAATTAAATTAGATAACAATAATACTGTTAATCATGAAAGTAAAAAGGACAAAAGAAAAATGTCTATTGATGATGTAAGTCATTTTAAAATTAATTCCAAAGATAATTATTTAATGAATAAATGTGATAACAAGTATTAATTATAATATAACAACAAAATAAATAAGTATTTTTTTTCTTTATATAATTTATAGGTATTTAATTTTTTTCAAAGTTATAATAATTGGTGACCAAATTCTTCTTGTCATAATATTTTCAGGTAGCTCCAAGTTTAGAAACTCCAGTTAAGAAGGAAAGGAAACTAATAACATGGCCTTAAGTGAAAATATACTATAATAATGTATAAAAACTGTCAGTAAATTATTATAATCATGAAATTTCATAATGAGTGAAATTCTTGCATGTTTTTTATAATGAATGACATAAGAACACAACTTAATTAACAGGTGTATGACTTTAAAATTGTGAATGAATATTATTTATGCTATATTATAGGGCAGAATTTTATAAAATGATTCTCAGTCTCATCAAGGTCTGTCCTGCGTAAAAATTTTTGATGTGTAAACTCTGTATAACATAATATAATCCCTCAAGGGACTATTTTCTGATGTTATAGCGAGTTTTTGTTAAACAGAGAGAAGAAAAATCTGTTTTAGAAAAAGAAAATGCTTATTTCAGACTAGTGTTAGTAATTACATACATAAAAACAGTAGTTTGTTTTCTATATAATACAGTAAAACCCGCTTAAGACGATTTCTCAGGGACCCAACCAAAAACGCGTCTTAAGCGAGAAAGCATATTATGCGGGATAGGGATAATAAAACGTACTACATATTATTATGTATTATGTTTTAATTTTGTATATGTAGGTAATTCATTATACATTTATAAATTACATTAAATACATAGTGTAATTATAATAACGTTATTTAATCACTTATTTTGGTTTGACAGAGAGATTTTAGATAGATAGATTAGATGTTTGAATTTCGTATGGTGCCACATTGCTATCAATGGAAGAATATCCAGGAAAACCCTGAAGTGTTACAGGTTCTTCGTCTCCTAACATAACGTCAACCCCGTTATTTCTGAAACCCTTTTTTAAAACAATTTTGCATGGTTTCAGGCTTATTGCTTCTCATGCTGCTGCAATGTTTAGAATCGCATCATGTACAGTCAAGGGTCGTTTCCTATCAGGGTCTTCCATTTCTTGAAGATAGCGATGTATGAGTCTTATCCTGTAACTTTGTTTAGGGACCTTTACAATTCCCTAATCCTGCGGGCTTACTCTTGAATTTAATTCCGATCGATCGACATTGGAATTGTGACGTTTCGTACTCTTGAGTTGGACGCTAGCGCCACATTGTTTTTAAATTGCGTGTCCATTTTGGGAAACTAAGTGAAATCGGGATCGGGCTTGGCGCACCGTAAACGCTACTCTTGAGTGAGAGTACTTTTTTGAAAGGATAAAGCATTTTAAAGCCATATTACTGGTTTATCGTAATAAGAAGAACGACACTATTGCGGCCCGTAACATAGCTAACTTCACTCTTAACAAAATAATCGCGGGGCAATCCCAATTTCAATCCAATGTTGACAATATTGTTTTCAAGAGTACCGAATCACGTGACTTCAAAATTGAGATTGGAATCGTATTGGCATTAGATTAGAATTGAAATTAGTTTGAAGAGTAAGCACACTGGTTAGTGACCGCTACCCGCTAAACACACCCCTACCCCCCAACAGATAATAAGTACGTGTTGTTGGCGTATTAGGCGTATTAAACGGGTTGATGAATCGTATTAAGCGTTAAGAAATGTATGAAAACATGTCTCAAGTTGCAGGGACTGCCGGAAAGTGGCGTATTATGCGAGAAATCGTATTAAGCGTGATCGTCTTAAGCGGGTTCTACTGTATATAGTTATAATATGTAGTTGTCTTTTTTACTTATTTTATTCATGTCTTGCAATATTGAGACATCTTGGTGATAAAGAAAGTAGGTACTTTGCCAATAATTTTGCTGCTTCTAGAGTTTCTTTAATGCATGGCGGAATTTTTACTGATTTTGACAACTTAAAAACTATTTATTATTTTATTGTTGTCATTATTGCAAGTGAAAGTAATGCTAAATAGAATGTATGGTATGATATGAGCGGGCTGGTTTTTGTAACTCGACGACTGTGCGCCTATTTTGCGTGTGTGGAAATCTTCCTAGTTCACTCCTGCCAAGCTCTTCCAGTCTGGTACTACCTTTATTAAATACATGTTTGTTATAACTTATACGGCCCATGACCAGTCATTGCCGCAGTTATTTATCTAAGTTGCCATCTGTCCAATTTTATGAGATTATATTATTTTATTATATCATATTATACTTGCCATTTTAGCGTCAATTGTGGGCAGCGCTGCTTTGGCTTGTCTGCAGTCCTCGAGTTCGGACCATAGAGTTCTGTGTTTGCTTTTCATGCGTTATCGAATTTGGCTTTTAAGCCAGCAAGAAGGTAATGGAATAGTTGGTTCGGTTTCTATAGCCGTCATATTTGACCCTCTTTTTGCTAGCTCATCAGCCACATCGTTACCGCGAGTGTTGTTGTGACCTTTGATCCATTGCAGTGTGATGTCATAACTAGCAACCTATATCAGGGTTTTATGACATTCTTAGATAATACCTGAAGTGGTTGAGTTACTATATTTTAGTGCCTGTAGTAATGACATGCTAGACAGCATGTCACTACATTCCTCGTTGCGATTGTTCTGTCTGCTTCAAGTATACCTAAACACTCTGCCTGAAACACTGTGTTATAGGTGCCTATGGGTAGAGATATTTTAATATTTAAGTCTTCGGAGAAGATGCCGCTACCTGAACCAGTTTTAGTTTTTGAGCCATCCGTGAAGATTCTCAGGTCTTTCCCATTGGATATTGCATCTGAATCCTCTTCCAGCTGTATTTTGTATTTTTTGTCAAAAATGTATTTGATCTGTAAACCGTCATTGGGTGCTTCCATAAATGGAATATCTTTGGCTATATCCTCTAACATTTTCAAATGTGATGAGCCAGTTGAACAGAATAGTGTGTGGTTTTTTAATCTTACTGCAGTAGTTGCAGCTTCTTGTTGAATAAATAAGTAAAGTGGCAGAATATTATGCGGGGCCTCGCCTATGGCAAGTTAGGTGGCTACAACTGCCCTCGTCCCTACGTTGGTTGCAGCAGTCTTTGCCGTAATTGGGGGGCCCTCCAGTGTCCTGGTTGCCACCTCGAGACAGCAGTCGCTGCAACCATTTTAGAGTGGCCTGAGATAGAGGAGGAGCGGGGGCCCCGTGGGGTCTCCACTGACCTCGTCTGCTGCTTTGCAGTAAGTACCGGCAGAGCAGGTTTTTAAACTTTAGGTTGCCCCTTGGTCTCTTTGCCCTTTCTACCTTTCTTATTTGCTATCGTTGGATCTTTGGCGTAGGACCAGTGACAGATTAAGACTACTTGATGCCCTGAGCAATCCACGCCTGTATCCACTATCCACGTGTCAACTAGAATCGGTCTTTAACCTTTACCGCTTAAAAACATTAGGTTTCTTGTAAAATAAGGTGATGAGATGTAACGTACCTTAGAAGTGGAGTAGGTGCGAGCATAATTTATTTATTTATTGAAATACGCCTTGCGGCTTTTCCGGGCATTGAATTCACGCAAGATAGTAATAACGTCTAACGTTTTTAACATATCGGACTCTATGCATAATATCGATCTTTGTCCTTTTTTCATTTTTTAATATTTTTTATTTTGAAAAATAACTTTCCGCTGAGCAATTTGTAATCAGTAATCACAAGCTATAAAAATATATGCAGGGCTGTTTCTACATTAGGGAAAGCTGATTCAATTTTATCTTCATGTATTATTTTATACAATTGTGCCTGAGTTTGATATAAACTTGTGCGAGACGAATCACTGGGTCTGCAGGAACTTTATTTAACTTAAGACATATGAATGAAACTGTTGAATTTCTGTTATTAATTCGATGTTAAGGTATTTGCATTTTTTTTGCTTCTTGTGGTCCCTCCACAGACGTGATGCCCTAGGCAATTGCTTAATTTGATTAAAGGTTAATCCGTCACAGCGTGGGACCCTCCCACAGGAAAACCTGTGTTTGGAACACCAGACGCGTTTGCATTTGATGGTTTGTTAGGGGCCTCTTCGGAGGGACATCCCTCCGAGGCTACCGTTTGTTCTGTGTTTTTTACGAATCCTATATTGTCTATAGTTCGTATGAGTTTGCATCCGCTGAGCTTCCCACCCTCCTTCGAGCCCGCATGCGGGAGTGCTCTACGAGCATTGCCCAGCAGATATAGATGAGGAAGGATGGCGTACGGTGCGACATCGAGAACTCAGACGCACGTGCCCGAAGGCCGCGTGCTATGTGTGGCTGGTAAACCGGATTCAGATCTACCAGTTGTTCCAGACACCCTTACTCCGTCAGTGTGACCTTCCGCTAGTCATTTTATGGCTATATATAAATAACTACAGCCCACCTACACGACTGTAGCGTGTTAAGAATTAAGATAGACATCACGTATTATTCAAGCAGAGAAGGGTATAATAAGTAGGACTAAATATACATGTTTCTTACATACAATTTACATATTATTATATTGCGAAAGCGCTCGGTGGTTTTGGTTGTATCTAGTTCAGAAGAAAATAGACCAAAAACAGGGAAGGCTAGTACCCAACTTGCCTTGGGGATCATTGCGACCTGCGCTACTCGTAAGACCGACGCCCCCTTACCACCTCAGAAGGAGACGGTACCTGCACCAATACTACCATGCAAAGCCATGTCGTGTAAAATCGCAAAAGCATAGAGTATAGACCCAGGCCCGCTCCGTATAAATAGAGTGTGTCATTGTATGAAAAACAAGCTAGACCAACCAAAGCAAAGTGATTTTAAAGCTTTAGGGAGCTTGTCGTTAAATCGAGTTACGTTACATGGAGTTTACACTGTGTTATGATTTTTAAGCTATTGCATAGCTTCTATCGCGGGCCTTGAGCGTGGAGACCGAATCCAGAAATTCCGTAACGAAAATAACCTAACACATTTTGTGCTGATTGCGAAAATGAGGTCAATTTTCAAATCGAAGATAGCGGACATCCGGGTTTTTTATTAATATTTGTAATATTCGCATACCTAATGTCAACTCAAGTATTCTGTCTCTCACATCAATTTGTCTGTTGGTAGATTTTATAGCTCAATTTTACTAACTGTTAAGTTAAACTTTTACTTTTAGCTGATGTTTTTAATTAAGTAGATAGAGCTGTTTTTGTAGTAATAAATTTTTAAATAAATAATTATACTATAAAGTATATTTTTCATAAATTTTATATGAAGTTTCATTTTCTACAGTTAAATATGAAACATATTTATATCGCAATATTTATATCGTTTTTATTATCCCTAAACACTGTTTGGTTTACACTAAGAAACGGTGTGCGGAATAATTGCAGTGAAATTAGATATGAGGGGTGAAGGCGGAGAGGAAGACTTATGGAAAAAAATGGTACATTTATGATTTAACCTATAGAGCCCCCGCAAACAGTGGACTTTCGATCGGCCGATAGTTTGGTTGGTTGCTTAAATAAGTATGGAGATGTATGGAAGTGCGCACATTAGAACGATTTGGTTTTTCAAAAGTTTGATGTGCTATACGATTGCCTGCAAACTAAACTACTGCAATATTATTTTAATTGAAAATACTAACGGCCAACATTTAAATGACAACTTGGTCAAACCATATTCTCCTATTTATAATAATTTATAAAAAATAGATTTTAATCAAATACGCGATGAACGTTGTAATCTTGCGGTGATATCCTACGCTAGGAGCTGTCGGCCGATAGTTTGACTAGTATAGCAAACCCTGTTTTGTCGGGCCAGTGTGCACCCGTCCAAACTATCCGCCGATCAAAACTTCGCTGTATGTACGCAAAAATCGTTTCTAGTGGTAGCGAGTGTTAAAAAGAGCTAATTTTTAAGCATGAATCGTGAAAAAGGACTATCGTAAAACAAATTTCTCCCAATCTTAAGAATTTATTATAATGTTATTGTCCCAACAACAACCTATTTTTTTTCAAAACACATACCTACATCAAATAGTCTAATAGGGATAAATAATAATTTTCAATTGAATCAAGGAGGCTGTTAAAAAGCTAGTTAGACTGAAAGTTATGTCACTGTCAATGATATAATTACTTACTAACTGACTCTAATAAACTATACAACGGAGTGAATATAAAAGAAATCATGACTGACCCGGTTCCAAGAAGCACAAAGTCAGTCAAAAGCCGCCTTGACACTATTAACCAGACCGAGTCCCAAAAAGGACTCGCTAATATTTCTAAAGTACAATCGCACTTTTTGGTTCCATCGGATAAATTAGACAAAGTCACTCGAAGAGTAATAGCCCCTTATGCCCAAATAGAAAGAAAAGGTCTAAAAGAAGAGGAAGCCAAGAAAAAATATTTGGATATTAATAGATTTCATGTGTTTTTGGAAGATACTGTTGATTTGGACTCATTGTTGTACGAAACTGCTAATGTCTTGAAAACTGTCACTAATAGTTCTGGTAAGTCACTTATTGGTGTCCGAAAATATTCATAAAAAGTGTTAAATTAGGCAATAAGCGAATTGTTATACTTATACAAGGTATTTTTTAACTTAAAGGCAATTGAAAGAATATATTTGATATCTCGGATCTTTTACGCCTTACTTAACCTTAGAAACACTGAAATAATTTAAATCCTCCTTAATATTACAGGTGTATTCATATATATCGTGAACAAAATAAATAACGAAATCGTTCTAATGACACAAAATACAAAAAATCCTGAGCGTCACGAGGTCAACATACCAATTGGTAAGCAAATTATTTATTTAAAAACATAGATTATAGATGCTGGTATTGTAATAAAATATCTAACCTCTCTTAGTTATTTTTAACGTTCCACTGCTGAGCAATGGCCGTCATCGTCGACATAAATCCGCGAAAAATTCTGGAAAATTAGTTTCTTTTATAAATAAATATTATGTTAGGACATTATTACAACAGCGTCATCTAGTTCCACAGTAAGCTACTTAACGTTCTTGTGTTGCGGATACCAGATAGTTGATATACTACACATATAAATTTTAAATAAATACATATTATAAATATAAACACCCTTGACTGGAGTACAAACATTCGTGATTAGCAAATGAATGCCCCCAGCGGGACTCGAACCCGCGAGCGATGGCGCAGAAAGTAGGGTCACTACCAACTGAGCCAAACGAGTCGTCAAATTAGTTTCATTTAAAATCCTATAATGTATTAAATGTACACTTCATTTTTAGAGGAAGGTAAATCAGCAGCAGCTCATGTAGCATTCACTAAAGAGTATCTCCTCATAGAGGATGTTCAACGAGATCGTCGTTTTGCTGAAGGGTTGAAGTGGATTGATGCGAAAGTAGCCCTTTGTATGCCGATTATCAAACCGGACGGAGAATGCTATGCCGTTTTAGAATTGTATCGAACACATGCTGAAGCTTATGACAATGTTAGTAAATTATAAAATATCAAAAATCATTCAAAGACATAGCTACATATAAAATATTATGTGTTTACCGTCCGTTTGAGGGGCTACACTAGATAACTTAAAGTTCGCGTTAATGTCCCAAAAATTGGAATTGAATAATATAGTTCTACTTCACTAGGCTCACTAGTCACTCCATGAGCATATAAGTAGGTAGAATATATTTTTATGTACACACTTAAGTTTCCCACTTCTGGGAAGAGCCTACTTTTAATACGAGGTGACTTAAAGGACAACAGATTTTAGAAAATAATTTAATGGTGACTAAAATATATTAACTTTTTTTGAAATTTCAAATAAGGATTTTGAAAATTTTGAAATTTTGTAGCCAACTTTGTCAATCGACGTCAATTATAAAAAAAAACTTCCTTACTATTTTAAACGAAACTACCTTAAGCTAATAGCGACTTGTCCTCGCTTCACTCGGGTCCCTATATTTTGCGCGAGCGAAGCCGCGGGTTCCGCTAGTTTAGCTAAACAGAAGGCAAGACGGTGCGGAGGAACCTATATATGACTATGCTTATAGATATACAATTCCACCATACATCATTTTGTTATTATATCTCATACTGTGTAGGCAGCGTTTTCGTTAAAAGCTCCTAGACGGCTTATTTTTTTCCGATATTTTAGCCAATGTATAGGTACATAGCAAATTAGGTTTACTTCACAAATTATATAGTAAATCATTTCTAGAGAACCACTCTATCTTTGGTGTAAACAGCAAGATAATCGGTGCAGTAGCTTTTGAGTTTTTCGCAAACAGACAGACAGACGCGGCGCAGGACTTTGTTTTACAATATGTAGTGATAATTAAACTAAAATATTTTATTTAGCTTTTTAAGCAATACGTTTATTTGAATATCGTAGAATATACTGTACACGGTAGTGAGCATAGCGTGCTGGGCGGGCGCGGCCGTGCACCAGGCGCAGGCGCGCGTCACGCTGCAGCGCGCGGCGCATCTCAACCAGGAGTTGCGAGCTCTCCTTCAGAATTACTTTTGTGACCTCGCCTCTATAGACACCATGCTTACTGATATGCTTGTAAGTTTGGTTATTCTTCAGCCCTTTTTAACGTCCCACTGCTGGGCACGGGCCTCCCTCAGTACGAGGGGAATTAGACCATAGTCCACCGCGCTGGCCTAGTGCGTGTTGGCGGACTTCACATGTCTTCTTTTCTCAGACATGCAGGTTTCCTCACGGTGTTTTTCTTTACCGTAAGACAAGTGGTAATCAGGATAGAAATGATTCGCACATGAAAATATCAGAGGTGCGAGACCCGGATTTGAACCCGCATCAATCAGTAATCCAAGCGAGCGCGTTACCACTGGGCTACCACTGCCAAGTTTGGTTACTACAGTTTGTGAGAATGTTAAACATTTTTCATGTTTTTTGGTCTTTCTCATTATTTGGTTTTAAAACTCTTAGTTTTAAATAATGAAGTAACATAAGTAAAAAGTAAATATATATTTATCTCAAAGTGTATTAGAGCCTTTGTACAGATAAAACTTTAAAGATAAAAATTCCCGTTAAATGTGAGTAGGACTCGCGCACGAAGGGCTCCGTACCATTATCTATAGCAATTAGGGTTTGGGTCCCGGGAAGTCTCGTGTCTCGAAGTCCCGGGACTTTTCGTAATTTTAGTTGTCTCGAGTCCCGGGATTTCGGGTCGAGACTGGAGACGAGACAAGATATGTGTGCTGTAAGACCTTGCTTTTTGCCATATTTCGTGATTCTAGGTCAACGGGAAAGTGTCCTAATAATAGGTTTTCGATCCAAAATCTAAAGGGTATTTCCTTTTCGACCTAGAGTAGGATTATTAGACCACCTAGTAGGAACTATAATAGAACTCCGTATCCGGTATAAATTTTAACTTCCGAGGTCCACTCATTCCTCAGAAACTCGGTGGTGACATACGGACAAACAGACAGACGGACAAGAAAGTGATCTTAATAAGATCAATAAGGATTCCGTTTTTTATCTTTTGTGGTACGGGACCCTAACAATGACTTCAATTCAGGCATTTTTTTTATTACTTCTATCTTGGCTGAAACTTTATAATGATTGGCATGAATAATTGCTTTAAATTACAAGTATATCAAAATATTTTACTAGGCAGTGGTAAAGTCCTTCATCGGTGCAATGCGCAGTAGCTTCTTTATAATAGACAAAGATCACGTCGGAGACCACCTCCTAGCTGACATGTGGGACGATGGCTGGGATTCTGAAAAATCGACTATGCCTAGAAGAAAAATAAAAGTGAAGTACGTACATAGATATAATGTAGCCTTTTTAAAAATTAGATTGAAAACACTATGTGCAATTGTAATAAATTCAAGTTTATCTAATGTCTAAGCCAGGCATTAAAATATTGTGTTTTTATTGTTAAAACTACAATTTATTGCCTTATTTTGATTCTTCTAATAATCTTAGCTTAAGTCAAGAGCAAACTCCAGTAGGACTTGTAGCCAAAACTGGGGAATCACTAAACGTTCGAGACGCCTACAAGGATCCAAGATTTTCCAGGGAAATCGACCCCACCACGGGTACTGTGGTCAGATCCTGTTTAGTTTCTCCCATTATGGATAAGAAAGGTGTAATTGGTAAGCATATTTCTAAGATTAATTACATTTTAGTCATCCCCAAAACCTATACTTATATTAGAAATAACGTAAAGTAACTCTTAGTGGTCCGTCTGTATTACCTATCTTTTCACACTTAATTAGGTGAACCTATTTAGATGGGTCATGGGTATGCAGATAGTTTGAGACTGGGAAGGACATAGGATAGTTTTAACTCGAATCCTTCCTAAAGTAGGGTGAACGTTTGTATCACAATAATACCTAGTACAAACTTATTTATTTGAAAATGCTATCTTACAAATCTAAAATCTTATATTGACAGCTTATAATATAACGTGTCTTTTCCTTTCTATGCGACAATGACGGAGTTGTAGTCTAACTTACATACCACACCTATAAAGTAAACTGCGCCCAACGCACAAACTTCTAGTTCTACATGTTATTGAACTTATTAATTTTATTGAAATGAAGACCCTGTCATAAATTACTAACACCGGATCCGATAAAGGCTTAATGGAACGGGATCCGAAGGATTTTTGGTCCGTTTTTATCGAAACATTACATGATTGGATTCACTAATGAAATTATCGACCAAAAATAAAAATTTCAAATTTAATATTTCTGAATAATTAACGGAAATTTGGTTTATTTGCTTTCAGGAGTAGTGCTTTTAACAAATAAATTAAATGCTCAACCGTTTGATTCCGAGGACGAGACAATATTCCAAGTGTTCATCAACTACTGTTCTTTGATCGTACACTTCTATAACATGCAAGTGAAGAAAATTTA
Source organism: Boloria euphrosyne (assembly GCA_951802675.2). Taxonomy (NCBI): domain Eukaryota; kingdom Metazoa; phylum Arthropoda; class Insecta; order Lepidoptera; family Nymphalidae; genus Boloria; species Boloria euphrosyne. The sequence continues at coordinate 1,585,858 of OX637879.1, read as the reverse complement.
TCATGTAAGTATGTTTAGTTATTTATATATTTGGTTGTAATTTACTTGTGCATATTTCAAAATTTTCAAACATTACCCAAAAGAAGTTTTAAAGCTTAATAGTTAATTCTATCTTTGTGAAGCATCGTGGCTCTGAAACGAATGGACCCACATTATTTCTTTTTATATTATTATTATCTCTATGCCTCATTTTTGACTTTTTAAAATTGTCGTCAACAACATTTGTATCCATAAAAAAATAAGTGTTAATCTTCGTGACAATTGAATTCGTTACAATGCCAGATGGTGTTTTATTTAATTTTTAATGGTCTTTCTAATTTTTTATGTTATAATTTTAGCAAAATCTAAACAAAGTATACAGTGACCTGATGCAGCTACACCTAAACCCTTGTAAACACGATATGGATGAAATAATGGAAATTAACGGAATGGTGATGCCGCCCAATAATTTTCGAAGGTTAAGCAGATGTATTAATCGTTTTTAAAGTAAAAAAATGCTAATGTTAAATAAAATTGAAATATTATTTTTTGTACATGACTTTGAGTTAGACCTTTGTTATACTTATCATTTTTTTATATGTCAACTTAACACTGAACCGATCTTAAGAAATTTCAATAAAGCGTTTATTGAGTATTTATTGAGGCCCGGATCTAGATGGTCAAACCGCCCAGGCCCGCGGCAGCAGTTTCAGCATAAAATTGTGCACCCATTTCATTTCATTCAAAGAAGCACCCATTACGTATGTTAAAGTTTTTTTAACAATACATATATCTCAAACACCAAATTTGAGGGATGCCACTACCAAGTTGCAGTCTCAGTTGAAAAATCGTAATTCCGAGGCTGTATTTACCGTCTAATATACAAAACCGTCTAAGAATAACTTTGAAAATATCTTGTGTTTTTCTCATAATAGTTTCGATTATCACATAAGCGAAAGCAGCAAGGAAGATATGCCGGGACTGGTGTGCTACATGTACGTGGAAACTTTCGCAGATAGGCACTTTGAAAGGCAAAACTTAGCGGATTTTGCATTAACAGTCCTCCAGTGTTACCGAAACAACCCCTACCACAACGCGGAACACGCGTTCTGCTTCACTCACACGATGTTCCTCATTTTGACCCGCAACAACGGCTATTTTGATTTTGTTGAGGTAAAGTGTACTACTAGTTATAATGTGTATATATATTATTATTATTATTTAGTTAATTTCATTATTGTAGACGAGAGTATCTAACTTTCTATAAAATTTATGATCTTTTACGTCCCAAAAAATATTGTAAAAATATCTTGACTTTCTTTGCATTACTAAGAAGTTAGCTTCTTAAACCATTCGGACTATATCAAAATTCAGAATTAAGAAAAAGGATTCGCTTCGCTCGGGTTCGTCCCTACATTAGAGATTTTGACGCGCTAGCAAGCGGAGCCGTGGGTTCCGCTAGTTCTATACAAAAACCTTCCTCAAGAACAACTCTCCTATACATTGGTGAAAACAGGATGAAAATCGGTGCAGTAGTTTTTCAGTTTATCGCGAACAGACAGACAGACAGACGCAGCTAGAGCTTTATTTTATAATATAATAGCTATTTGATTTACGCAGACTGCCGCCCTGATGCTAGCAGGCCTGTGCCACGACCTGGACCACCCCGGGTACAACAACAACTTCCTGGCCCTCAGCAAGCACCCCCTCGCGCAGATGTACAGCTCCTCCATGCTGGAGAACCATCACTACTTCTTGGCTAAGAAATTAATTGAGGTTAACAGTTTGAGCTTATATTTTCTACGTCGAATTTTGTCAGAATCTTTATTATTGTTCAGTCAATTAATTCTCAAGCAGTGGTAGCCTATTGGTAACGCGCTCGCTTGGATAACCGAGTGATGTAGGTTCAAATCCGTATCTCGCACCACTGATTGTCTTACGGTGATGGAAAAACATCGTGAGGAACCTACATGTCTGAGAAAACCTAACAAGTTTTCGTAAGATATGCTCAGTCCGCCAACACGCACTGGGCCAGCGCGGTGGGCTATGGCCTGATCCCCCTCGTACTGAGGGAGGCCCACCTCCAGCAGTGGGACGTCAAAAAGGACAATTCAGTTAAAACTGTAACACTGTTGCCTAACAGTAGCCTTTCAGCGTGGAGAAGTTACGTATACAAACGTACGTATTACGTATATAAACTTACATTTTTACTATTTTGTGTTAGGATAAGAACTTGCTAGGCTTGCTGTCGGCGGCGGACCGCGAGCGCATCCTGCAGGAGATTAAATACGACATTCTTTGCACTGATTTGGCTGTTTATTTTCAGGTCGTATATTTTAATGAACTTTATGGTCTATATTAATTAGTATATGTTTTTTAAATTTATCACATCATATTGAAGTTCGTTTAGAAAACTGACATCACACAACATTTTTCTTGATATCCAAAATCAATATGACTTACCTATTATAAATGGACCTATTGATTACTTACAATTTAACTAATAGTATATATATATATATATATATATATATATATATATATATATATATATAACGTAAACGCACCTAATAACGACCCCTTAAAATCGACACCCATTACCGCCCGTTTCATAAAATCATCGTTTTAGTTATGTTAAAGTTAGACTAGTGGTTTCTTTAGAGAAAATATAAAACTATTGGTATTACAAATATTTATCACTTGCTTGTGTGCATAAACCAACGATTTAAAGAATGATGGCACATTTCGTCGTTGGACTCCGGTAACAGCGCGTATTTCATAGTGTCTCGCTCACGATTACTTAAGTACCACTCATTTTATTTTTAGGAGAAAATGTAATCGCAAATGATTCTTATGAACACTTTTACTCTCTTGATACGTTCTTAATACTTTCATTAATATAAATAATAACTAATTTTCATGAGATATAGCTTTAATCTGCCTTAAATTCAATATTAAAATGGAACGGTAATAGGAACAATAATCACAATTTTGTTTCTATTACCGACCCAAGTCGCTGTTAGGTTTTCGGAGAACATTTTAATTTCCATTTTTCTTGTCATAATGTATAAATATATAAGCATTAGACGACACTAATTTCATTAGTTAATATATCAAGTTGTGTTTGAGCTTTTAACGCCATACAATTAAATGTATCAATAGTTGTGAAAATCAACTGTGTTTTTGTGTAAATGTTTTTAATCCTTCATCAAATATCCTTTTTATAGTTAAGATACGTTTATATTATACATTCTTAACAACTGCACCAATATAATCATAATATAAATGTACTTAATACACTACATATTTACTCAATACCATGTATCTTTAACTGGGTCGGTAATAGGTTATGCGAATTTCTTTAATAGAATCTAATAACGATCTACCTGTACATTTGCAAATTTTCGTCTGTTTGTGTTGTTGATAGTGTAGTTTTTTTTATTTTTTATATATTTTACATGTAAATATAATGTAATTAACATTATATCATCTTATAATAAACAAAAAATACACTATTAAGAAAATATTATATTTAAAAAGTAATTCATTATTAATTAAAAAGAACTAATATGTATAAAAATTCATCTATTGACTTTTCTCATTGATTGACTTAATATGTTTGACTAGGTAAATTTGTTTCAGAAAATTGAACGATCAGAACGTAAGCAATATACAGTCAATCAACTGTTCCCTTCTTAAGTAGACTGCAAAAATACGATTTTCTTGTTTTTGAGTTCGATAGGTTTGCATTTGCATTCATTATACTATAATTTGCTATATTAAATTTTTTATATATTAATAAGTATATTGTACGAGACTCATTTATGGCTGTTAAGCAAATTTTGTAGACTTAAGTTTTAAATAAAACATTTTGTATTTTTGAAGATCATTTACATAAATATTTAAACTCACATGAACATTTTTATTTGACTTCAATTGTTCTATTCATTTAGCGGTCGGTAATAGGTTCCATAAAAACGGTAATAGTAGCACACTCCATGCTTTGGATCGGTAATAGGAGCATAGCCCTTTTCATCAATTAATAATTTTTTTTAATTTTTATTACATTTTTGCCAATTGTTTCTATAGCTCACTAAAAAGATCGTTAATTTCAGTATTTGAAAAAAATAAAAAAACACACTTTTTATTAAACAAGTGCTTATTTTTTGCATATCAATCTGAACTTAGCTTAAACTGGCGGTAATAGGTGCGTTTACGTTATATATATATATATATATATATATATATATATATATATATATATATATATATATATATATATATATATATATATATATATATATATATATATAACATTTTGAACTGTGAAGTAAATATGTTATCAATATTAAATTAAAATTTAACTGAGTCGAATTTCTATATTCAATATTTTTTAGAAAATTTTGCGTTTTATTTTCTGACTAGCGGTGCCCGCGGCTTCGCTCGCGCTAAGAGTGAATAAAATAAACATTTTTGCTTATATACTGTTACTTATAATGTACCAAGGACTGATTCCCCATTTAAAGTTCTGGCCCTCTTAATTTGTATTGCAGAGCATTATTTCAGTGTCACAAACTTAGCCACCCCCTTTAACCCCCAATGGGGGTGAATTTCGAAAACCCCTGAAATACGTGTTTCATCATTTGTAATAAAAAGCATTAATTCAAAGTTTCATGCAAAAATGTGCAATAAAAATATTTTTCTCATACAAACTTTGCCACCCCTTTTAACCCTTTTAGGGGTTGAATTTCCAAAAAATAATATGCCTATTTCCTTCTCATGAATGCAAACTATCTACATACCAAATTTCAGCAAAATCGGTTGGGTGGTTTAGGCGTGAAAAGGTAACAGACAGACAGAGTTACTTTCGCATTTATAATATTAGTATGGAAGTATGGATTGTTCGTCATCCATTACGATCTACGATTACCTTTCTTAGATAGACTGGAACTTGGAACAAATTTCTTAAAGTACTAATTCCAATACACTGACATACTTTATTTAACATTGTTTTTATGTAGCTTAATAGTTTCGTTAGAGAATTTTTTGTGAAGGACCTTTTAATATTCAATGAAAAATTTTCACAATTACGAGTTCTAATTTAACAACTATGTTTTAGATCAGAGCACAGTTAACGCCAATTCTAACGGATCGTGCCTTCGATTGGTCTGATAACTCACATCGTAAGTTACTAAAGGTGATTATGTACCTTGAAATATAAATACTTAATTAATGATTATATATTTTTATTGTCTTAGTTTAGTAAGTCGAAATTTAATCACGTTCTTATAGACCTACCTACAACTACAGGTTTGTTTATATAAATATTGTCGAAAACACCCTATTTTACTTAGAAATTATCGTACCTTTCGCAGCTAAGATTTTTTATATTTGGTCTAGACTCTAGACTCGTAGTATTAAAGATACAATAATGCATCGATATTGTGTCTATGTATAAGCAAACTATATTTCTTTTGACTGATATCGATCAGGAGAGAGACTGAGTAAGTCTTTCCAAAACTTACGAAATAATATTATTTCAGGGAATTCTAATGACAACATGTGATTTATCAGGATGTTGCAAGCCGTTTGGTGTCGCGAAGACAATAGCTGATACTGTTTACGAAGAATTTTATAATCAAGTAAAAAATATAACAAAAACTTTTTTAATATTAAATAGGCGCTAGAATCTTCTCCGACGGAATAGTCATAAATCTAAGGTTAAATCAGGTTATCTAATATATAAATCTACGCATATTACGCGACGGTTTATTAAGTTCGACTCCCAGGTCATTACAGGGTATTGATTTCTTTATCAAGATGTTCTCAGTAACAAGGCCAAGTTGGAAAGTTGGTTGAATGTTTAATGTTTCCATCTCTGTCGCTGTCGGGTCTACCATGAATGACAGGAATAGAACGTCGCGTTGTCTTTGCGCATACATTATACCTAATATCTTCTGCGTAGTTGGCTCATCTCGTAAGCCTCGACTTCGCTTCTCGCCGAAGTTACTTCAACGAAGTACTAATTGAAATTGACCGAAGTCCAATCGAATCCTTTGACTTGATTGCAAAAGCCATCAAGTAAACCGAAGTGCCTCTCTAAACACTCGCATTCGTTAAACTTCGCGAGTAGTTTATGTAGTTCTTGTAATAAAGATTGGTCGCCGCAACCGAAATCGATGAGAAGAAAGTAATTCCAGGGAGATAAAGAGCGTGAGATGGGCTTCACGCCGCTCAGCATGATGGACCGGCGCCGGCGCGGCGGGCAGCCCGCGGAGCAGCTCCAGTTCCTCTCCGTGGCGGTGCTGCCCTGCCTGCTGCTGCTGCAGCACGTCTTCCCTAACACCAGTCCGCTAACTGAAAATTGCAGGTTGGATAATACATTTGGTTGGATTTGACGGCTCGTTTGGCTCAGTTGGTAGTGACCCTACTTTCTGCGCCAGCGGTCGCGGGTTCGAGTCCCGCTGGGGGCATTCATTGTTGAGCACGAATGTTTGTACTCTAGTCATGGGTGTTTATATTTATAATATGTATGTATTTAAAATGTATATGTGTAGTATATAAACTATCTGGTATCCGCAACACAAGCACGTAACGTAGCTTACCACGGTAATAAATGGCGTTGTTGTAATTATGTCCCCAACATATTGTATTGTTAAGCCTGTAATAATAATATAAGTGTACTATACATAAATACATATAAGTGCGAATGTTTTTGAAGATCTATGTTTATTACTCTTGTACGCAACATCTATTGAATAGATTTTGATAAAACTTTACAGTATTGCATTGGTACATCATAATTAGGTACATTATATTAGAATTTAATGATATGCGCATTGCACATACTTAGTTAAATTTATACTTTAAAAAGTTGCATTAATTAATGTTCAATGTTCAAGTTCAAGGAGACATTTAACCATCATTAAGTCTGTATATAAGTATTTTTACTTTTTTGTTGAATTAAAATAGAAATGGTGACTGGAAATTTGGTTGGTTAAGTTACCTCCTATATTAAACATTTGTCTAACCATTTAATTTCAATTAATCACGCTGTTGTAGGAAAACGCAAGAAGCATGGCACGAAGAGATAGAGATCAGAGGACAGAAGTTATGGCGACAAGAGGACTCCACTCTCAAATAATGATTTTTCTTGAATAAACGTCTAACTATAGCGTTCTGTTTTATTATATTTGTTTATATACTACTTACAACTAGTTGACAGAAAATGTTAATATTTTTTTTCTGAGATACTCGTAGTTGTAATCATCACTAAGTTTACTATTTCATACCTTTCTTTTTATTCAGTTACGTTTTTTGTTGCTGTTTTGCTCCCTTGATACATGCATATAAAAAGTTAATTTTAACTTGTATCCCTTTTATCTCAGATTTTCATTGACGACACGCTTGGCTCAGTTTGTAGTACTTGCTACGCGCGCGGTCAAGGGTTCGAGTCCCGCTGGGGGTGTTCATTTGTTGAGCAAGAATATTTTAGTATGTACTCCAGTCATGGGCGTTTATATTTATAATATGTATGTATTTAAAATTTATATGTGTAGTACTTCGATCGTGTAGTATATCAACTATCTGATATCCGTAATACAAGCCTCGCCTACCACGGAGCTAGGTGGCAGTGTGTAATAATATCCCGATATATATATTTATTAATCTACAAACTTATTTAATATTACCTAAAAAATAAATAAAAGGCATATCGTTTTCAGATTTTTTTATTTAGGAATAATATTTATTACCTGGATAGTGATATCGTAACACCGGTCTAGTCACACGTTCACAATAAACTCAGTATTATTGCCAACAACTCGACGGTTCATACAAAATAAAGCTAAAACTAGTTTACACTTTACCTCTATATATTTCATCGATTTACATTTCTTGTTCGCGACACATTTATCTGTCTTTAAAATGGCAACAATATTTTTGACATTGTGTAAAATAAAAAAAATTATACACTTTTTGTTATTAATAATACATTTATTAAAAATAACAATTTGTCTGTCTGCAAAAAATAAATATTGTATTATTTTAGAAATAAAATTAAGACAGAAACAGGTTTTATATATAAAATATAATTATGTCAGTTATAATGTTACCATTTTAACAAATGTGAAGCACCTTAATCTAGCCACTGAGTAATACAATAAATATTTAATGCCGAACTAATAATGATTAACACAATGAGATTTTTATGTAAAAATATACATACACGAAACCATAGACAATTAATTTATTTTTTTTATTTAGCAAATAAATTATGTTACAGCGACAACACCAGCTGTAATTTACTTCAAAACACGATTTTACAAATGAAGTTTAATTTTCCTACTTGTGGAATGAAGTGCTGAATGTAATGCATATTGTGATTTTTCTTTCAAAAATATTATATTTTCATTTATTGTTTATCAGTTTCACTATTTTTGAGTTGAACTCTAAAACGATTCTCCTACACTCTCGCCAAATAACCATGTTATTAACGAATAAAACAATTATATAACATTAAATATATATTATTTTTAACTACACATTGATTTTTTTAATAAGTTAACATTGACATGACCCAATATATTTTTTAACAAAACAGCCTCGAATGAAATTTTGGTACATTAACAAAAAAATTGTACTTACATAATATGTAACGCCTAATGTCTTACAAAGTATACGTTTTTTTTTTAATTTTCCAACTAACACAGATGAAATATGGCTGATGGATGAAAGTAAAAAGCTTGCAATTTATTAATACCAAACAATGACTTATACTTAATAACATTAAAACGTCAACTTTACAAGCGTTTATTTAACATTATTTAAATAAAGTATTAAAAGTAACACGATTAATAGATTATAACCTACCACAAAAGTTTAGACAAGATGATTTTCTACATTCATTATCTGTAATAATTCCGCTTTTTTAAATGTCATCTCTCCTCTTCATCATTTTATGCATATTTTAAAAAAGTTCCGAATATCATTTCTGAACGAAAAACAGTCACTGAGAAGAAAAAAATTAGATTTACACAAAAATCTGAGATCTGTGTTTTGAAACCATGGAGGTTAGAAACCAGGAGAACGATCGCCTCATACTAAAGCATTACCCGCCTGTCCCTGAAAATTTGTAGAATTTTATAACGCGCTGTCGTCGGTAAGTAGTATCTGTGAAGTTAGCTATTTATGAGCACTGTCACTATTGTGACAACGTGAAGTTAGGCATTGAGACAACATAGCGATCGCAGCGCCTCCTTAGTTTGACAATATTTCTGAGACACTACATTCAAGGGCGATGGTCCTCCTGGTCTTAATCTCCACGTTTGAAACCATCACTCAGTTGTTAATGTCTATCATTTTCATTGAAGAAACAAAAAATATTTACATAAAGTATTAAATATTCTCTCCGAATATTTTTGTAATCAATTTTCTATAGAGATAACAATTGTAAAATGTCAGCTTGTCTAAGCCCACTCATTCTCGACGCTTCGAAATAAGTTAATAATTTAGCTGTTTTCCATTTTATTTCAACACATTTAAAAGTCAATGGCCTGCAAAATCAATTAAAGCGCTCCATTGTATCGATCCTGACAGAAACAATAATATTACACCTGGACGAGACTAACGGCGAGTGGAGAATCATTTTACAGTTCGCAATGGCGCGGTTATGTGTTCCGTATCTTGCCGGGGACGTAGTTCTTGTCGATGGTCGGCTCTTGTAGGAACATGTGGAGGCATCGCTCGTTCTGCGCGAGAGGGTGGCCGGCTATTTTGTTTATGAACACTTCTAAACCTGGAATTGTTTTTATTAGATAAGTAAAAAGGTGTCTTCGTAAACTAATTAGTAAGTCTTCGTAAATACTAAGCAGATTGATTTGATTTCCAGCCGTGTGTGGCGCTGTGGTAACTAACATTTGATTCTCTCTCTTATGTCAGCTACTGTACTGTATACTCGTGTGCTTAGTTAAAAATTGAAAAATTACTATAATTCTTATTTAACCTTGTTGAAATACTACTGCGATTCAATAGTTTTGTTATTATTATCATTATTCATTTGAAACACGACAAAAAAATGAAAATAACTATCATACTACTATATTTTTAATCTGTACAGTAAATATTTTTGACGAAAAACGGTGAATCACTAATGTATTGTTAATTATTATTAAAATTCTGCATACATATTTCACAAAAATACAGACGACTTATATAATATGACCTTACAGCATATATGGGCAAAAAATAGCATAAAATCAAGTTGGTATTTCTGGTTATTTTTTTAAAGATACGAACTAAAAACAATATAAAGTAAAATATTGCAAGGCAGTGGTAGGCCAGCGGTAACGCGCTCGCTTGTATAACTGAGTGATGCGGGTTCAAATCCGGGTCTCGCAACTCTGATATTTTCAAGTGCGAATCATTTCTATCATGATTTCTACTTGTCTTACGGTGAAGGAAAACATCGTGAGGAAACCTGCGTGTCTGAGAGAACCTAGCGTGTTTTCGAAAGACATGCTCAGTCTGCCAACCCGTACTTGGTCAGCGTAGTGGACTATGGCCCGAAGCCAACAGTAGTACATTAAAAAGAGTTCAATACAATGCAAATTAAAATATAAGTGGAATGTAGTTAAGAGACAATTGAAAAAAAAATTATCATCATTACATAAGTAAATACGTACAACATTGTGAATACTAGTAAGCCGTGAAAAGGTTATACCGAGACTTATAATAGCTAAGAAAAAAATCTTGTTAGTCTTACAATAGAAAACTCGTAATTTCACAAAGTATTATTTTCACGTAGATCTTGTTTGTTTTAAATATATCTAATTAGATAAAAAGTGAAAAGTAAAACCGATGGACAGATTTTGATCAAATTTGGTATGATATTAGCTGGTTGAAAAAATGTCTATTTCCTGGGAAATTCATACTAACCGTCATAACACACCTAGGGACGAAACTAAGTAGAGTGAAGGTGACTCAATAGTTACAAAAATATTATAGTGACTCATAGACATCTTACAAATGTAAGTATTATAGTTCTAAATGACATGTAAATGTACAGATTTAGCCAAAAAAAATATTACCCAAAATATTTTGTTTTCATTTAATAATATTTCTAATGATACAAAAGGACCGAACGCACGACCCAAGGGAAACCAAAAATAAAAAAAAACTGAAAAAACCCAAAAAGATATCTAAGAGGCATTTTTTACAAGTAGAAAAATATCAGTAAAATTACTACAAATATAGTTTTGGTCACGGACAGGGCAATAAAAACAGCAAATTATTGAGTCTAAGTAAATAATAAATACCTAACAGTGGAAGCATGCATACATAATAAATACATTAGTAACCGAGTGACTCAAGGTTTATGAAGTGATACACCTTCTTGACGTTGAAGTGTTCTAAGTTGAACAAAGTTATAAAATTCAAATTAATAATCATAGCACATTCAAAATAGAATATTTTTTAAGTTAAAAATGTCTTTTGAATGTAAATTTTGTACATAAAATAAAACTCTGTACATGAAATATTTTTTGAAAAATCTTAAAAAGTCCAATTTGTATCTATAATAATGGCTAATTAATTATCATTGATACAGAGACTGAATCTAAGGTTTTTAGAGTTTTAATCTGCCCATCATGACAGGATAGGACTCAGGAGAAAATCACTGAAAACATTTTGATGATATTTTGTAGGATGATAGCTGGTTATCAGGTCATTTTTACTTCGGGAAATAGGTATCTAGCTTATGAGAAATGTATAATAATGTACATAGGGACAGTCATGAGTGAAGTGTGGGTACGTCGCTAGTGTTAATATGTTCTTCTACAAAATAATATGTATCTTGTAGTATATGTATCTCATAATTTGAATTATGACTATATAAATTTGATTACTGTAAGAAATACTAATAATGAGATTATTCGTATTACAAAAAATCTAAGCAGAGATCACATCACATGCATTAGCATACTTGGTTTATGTTTACTGGTTTTTGCATATTTTATCTCAATTCCTAAAAACAATATTAAATAATATTGACATTTTTATTATATTTCCTAACTAGCGACTCACCCTCGCTTCGCTCGGGTTTCGTCCCTAGGTACGTGTTGTATATATTTACTTCGCACCGCCCGGTATATGTTTGAGTTGATTATATGAATTGCACGCACCATGGCAACGGTCATAACATGATCGTCAAACGCCGTTAATTGTATAATGTTGTTTTAAATTTCCTAACTTTTTTCGATATAGTATGTTACCCTTAAGAGATAGACATATACCATCGCAGACTTTTTTGTAGACCTATATAAGATACACAATTCCACCATACATCATTTAGTTATATCTCAAAAGGTTTAGTCAGCGTTTTCGTTGAAAGTTCCCAGACGGCTTATATTTTTCCGACACCTCCAACAGATATCATTATATTTTAGCCAATTTATACAAAAACTTGACAAATTATATATTAAAACCTTCCTGGAGAACCATTCTATTCATTGGTGAAAACTGCATGAAAATTGGTGCAGTAGATTGAGTTTATCGCGAACAGACAGACAGACAGACAGACAGACGCGGCGGAGGACTATGTTTTATAATATGTATAGATAGATACTATTGTAATCCCTTACTTGAGAAATGATTAATTCTAAATACAAACTGTCAATGCCAACTTAAGTTAAATTATTTCATGCCAACTATTTTCACACACAAATTTCATCAAAATTGGTACAGCAGACTTTAACTATATTCATTACAAACAAAAATACAAAGTTATTTCTCTTTATAATAGTAAAGTATAGGTTTGTATGCATGCAGTAACATGTAATAAAGTGACTTTGTACTTTACAATCATTTGTGCATTTTGTAATCGGTATAAATATATGTATTGGTATTTATCTCAATTTTGTTAAAATAATGACTTAAGAATGTAGATGTCTTCAAATAACATCATATCAATACAAGTTTAAATGTAATGTAAACAATAATTCATAAATTAGATCAATGAAATACCTTTTCTGCGGTCTTCAATGAACTCTTCTTCAAAAATGCCATCATCTCCTCTGAAAGGTAGTTGTCGCTTTAGAGCTTTACCAGGTAGCGGTGGAACTACAATCTAAAAATATTAAAGCAAAAAATGATTATCTTTTGTCAAAAGTTGTACTGCAAGACTGACAACTAATGCCTTAAAATATCAGCCATTCCAGAGATTAGCCAGATAAAAACGAAAACATAAATAATGTTAATAAATTAAGTTTTTCCAATAAGTCCTGTATATAATTCAATAATTTTTTTAAACATTTTTACAACATTTGAAATTTAGGTGTTCCATTATTATTCAAATCGTTCCTAACTTGATATCATTGGAAAAACGTCGTAAGATAAAGGATCTAACATTTTTGGTAAAATTACTACACAATTTTGTTGACTCCCCATTTTTACTTAATTGCCTTAATTTTAGATGTCTAAGACAATCTTCACGAAATAAATCTTTGTTCGATTTACACGTTACATGCACCCAATATGCACAAAATGCCTTCATTCATTGTTCTTGTTTTATTTACAATAATGTATTCTGTTCGATTGACTTTTTCACGGGTTCCCTGAAGAATCTAGTTGAACAAATTATAAATTATATTTTATTTTTTTAATTATTAATGTATAATTATGTTTAATTTTAATTATCATTGTAATCTGCTTTATATTACATATGGTTAATTTTTTCCTTTTAATGTAAAAATCTTTTGTCAGATATATATATTTATTTTGTTAATAACTAATATTTTCCCTATAATTTTTAATTCATTTTATAATTTCCTTATAATATTGCTTGCTCACATTTATGTAATATTTAAATGTGGAAACTTATTTGGTCAATGTGTTATGTTTTATACCTTGTGTTTATATGTATTATAATGAACTGTTTGTTTCCCTAATAAAAATAAAAAAAAGTAAAATAAAAAGAAATTTTACATTTAGTAAAAATTAATATTTTGACATTACAAACACACTTCAATGTTACTTATTTTAATATTTGTATAGATGTATTATAGATTCACTTAGACATTTTAAAGATATCTTATAATCTAATTGGCAACCAATTATATTGTAATTGTTTTTCAGTTTTACATTCAGTAATTACTCAGCAGTAAAATAATTGACAAAGACATGCATTATCTCTCTATATCTACAAATTATTGTAAACTGAAAAGACTGAAGAACAATAATAATGCTAAGTAATGACCAAATAATATTATATTTTATTATACCAGTCAAAATAAAAGTTTGCCTTATTAAATAAATAATAGTGTATGTTAAACTGATTAGGCAAAATTCAAAGACAATAAATGAATCACTCATGTTTTTGTTCACTTGATAACACAAAAATTATCAGTAAAGCTTACTTACTTTACTGTCCCTTTCTAGTTCAGTTCTGAGCCATTCAAAGTCACTGTATCGCCGTCTCACAGTGGACTCTTTAACTTTGAATACGGGAAGGTTGGTCTGGAAGCAGGAAATAGAATATACTAGGCAATTATCGGCAATCAGTGGCAGAGGCCTGTTTCTAACGCACGATACGCCCACAAAAACTGCCTCGTGAGCATTGCTGTTAGCTGTTTAATTTAATTATCGTATAAGGCATTGGCTGCATCCTGCACCTACTTACCCTCATGCGAACTTCGTAATCTGTATAGCGTTTTTTCCCTACTCCCATCGTAACTGGATTTACCACGTCGATTTCTAAGAAGTTCGCAGGAGCCGCGTACGCGTCGTCCAAGGTCTGTTTTTTAACATTTAAGCGTCTGGTCGCATCGGCTGTCGCATCTTCAGCCATCATAGCGTTTTTTTATACAAACAATCACAAACTGCTAAAGACGGTTCAGTACTCAAAAAAGCAAATGAATTTGACATGAATGCAACATTATTTGACAGTTAGGAAAAATATGGCCATATCTCGTTTAGAAATATCATGAAATCTACCATTGATTTTTTTATAACTTATAGAAAATAATATAAAAACATGTTGCTTATTACAATTTTGTTAAATAGTAATTGTATTATTGTACATTATTTTGACCTGACAATAGTGTAGTTTATTTTGCATTATTATAAAAAGTAATATTATTCAAGTGTTGCTTGTAAAAGAAAACCTACCATTTTGGTAGAAAAATTATCTGCTACACAAAGTAGGCGTATTTTTTTGTGACGAAACACGGGGCCTATGACTAAGATATAGCTGTTGATATGGAAATCCTGTGCGTCATAGATTATGACGTAAAAATAAACATCATAATAGATATCATCTTTTAAAATTTCTTTGTTATTGAAAACTAATTTAACGGATAACAAACTATATGATAAAACTGTTCTAACGATTCTTTGAATTATTTTAAGATGATTGATTTATACTTTTTTTAATAACATTTAATAATACCTTTATTTATAAAGGTTGAAGTATACCGGCTAACCATATAAAATAAAAGTAGGTACTACAATAAAACAAAAAAAAAATACTGCACACAAGTGATATTTATTGATTTTTACATAAACTGACTCATAGGGTCTTCTTCGCGTCTTCGTTTCATCATGTACGCTTCCATTTCTTGCTCAGATGGTTCTTTAACTTCATACATGCTGTTGTATGGACGTTTTCTTTCATCTACAGATAGTAGGTATTCTGCACGCTTCTGGCTTTTTTCTTCCATTTCCAATGCCTAAAAGTAGGAAATAAAAGTAAATTAACAACTTATTCCTGCAAAGAAATTCACACATAAAAAGTATTATCCAATATAGTTCGTAATTTTGAAGAGATGGGTAATAACATTACAACCAAAAAGGAGGGGAAACTATTTTGACATAAAAATACTTTATTGTCATAACAATATTGTTGTAAAGTTAAAAATAAATAATATGTACCATATTAAATATGTACCATATTAAATTTTTAAGCATGTATAGGTGTTGTGATAAATATAAATTTTCATTTTTGTGACATACCTTTTTCAATTTATCTTCTTCTTCAACCTTTCCCTTCTTTTTCTCCTTCTTCTTCTTCTTTTTGGCCTTCTTCTTTTCTTTTTTCTTCTTGCTAGTTTTTTCTGTTTTTGTCCTCTTATCAGATTCAGAATCTGAGCTACTGTCAGAACTAGATTCTGATGACGACGATGATGATTTTGCTGATTTTTCTAAAAAATATATGTTTTTAATTTTATATATAATATATGGCGTTTTTGTTTGTTGTAAATTAAAATTGTTTTAGATTAAATAGTCATGTTAATTTTATTAAAACTACCAGGTAATATATTTAGTGAGAACAAATTTAATTAAAATAAAGTTTAAGGGCTTTTTACTGGTAACAAAACTGAGATTCAACTAATTATTATGAACTTAAATTTAATCAGTTCCACATACCATCTTCCTTTACAATCTTTTGAATTGATTCCTTTGTAGATTCTGGTACTTCTAAGACCATGGATTTGCCCGCTTCACCCACACAATATGACATCTAAAACATTAAAAACAACTTATTTAAGTATATAAATATTGTAAAAATAAACTCAAAAAAAAAAAATATTTTAAAATAAAAATATCTTTTTAGAGTATTTTTTCACGGATTTGTTTTGATGATTCACGACGTTCTGAATGCTGTACAGCAATCATGGTTAACGGAGAGACAAGGTTTCAGATGTCTCACAAGACAAAGTAAATCAGCGCAAAAATCCGAAAAGACAGCTTTATTTTAAAATGTCAAATATATTTTTTTGTATATAATTATAAAAAATCACCTTTATGAAGGAATGGCAACACTTGTATCCCCACTGACCTTCCCTCCAGTAAGACCCCCACACTGTAGTGTGGTTGTTGATGAGCACATCTTCATCATATTTACTTCTGCAATTTTAATAACAATTTATTATTTATATCAGTCAATATACATATTATAAAGTATTATACAAAGTACTAATATTACTGTTATAACTCTGAATTCCAGTCCAATTCTTGAACTAATTATTCATTAAGTTGATGGAATGTTTGTTCATACCAAACATTCATCATCAGCCCTTTTTTAACGTCCCACTGCTGGGCACGGACCTCCCTCAGTACGAGGGGGACATTAATTAAAAAAAATAAAATAAAACAAAAAGGTAAAAGTACTACTGTTACTGTGATTACAAGTATTGCCAGTTTAAGCAAATACCTACTGTAAGGTTTATTTTTACACATATTTATCACTTATTCATACCAAATCTATCTTTTTTTGTTTTATCAATCACAACAAATATTATAAACAAAATGTAATACACTTACTTAGCTAATTGCTTCTCAGCGGCGCCAGCCAAGGTACCATCACGGTTGTATCGCACAAAGACCTCGCTTTGTGCCATTAGAAGCTCTTTAGGCGGTGCTTTGAGATGTTCCTCACCTCCATACTTGTCTAACACTGATTGTTTCACCTGAAAATAAGATTGATATACATAATATGTCTCACTATAATTGTTGGTTAAATAGATAAATATTGTGTTGTAATAAATATTGTGTTGTAATAAATATTGTAATCAAATATTCTTTGTATAGAGCAACTGTGTTTTTTACCGGCACTTCTCAACATAACAGCATTCCGAGTCGTTGGTAGCTTATTCACAGACTTACACTTTTAAATGTCAGTCATTTAATTAAAATTCTATATTATAATATAAAAGCGATGATTCATAAGTGCTTGTAAAAGTCTATTTGAATAAAGAATATTTTGATTGGTTGATTGATTGATTGATCGATTGATTGATTGTCAATACTGTATTGTTTTCAATTAAGGTTATTGCAATTTAAAATTTACGAATAAAATAAACGATTATAAATGATACGGCAACATGTTAGTATGTTTTGTTTTCAATAAAAAATAATTGAAAGAAATTACTTCATTAAAATATTGTATTTTTATTATATGTAGTGCATATATTGTGTGTACGTTAAAAAATTTAGAAATTTAGTTAGAAAATTTAAAAAACATTAAAAAATTAATGGCGTTTGACGCAATGATATTCTAATAGGCAGATATGTTATACGCTAACTAAACAACCGAAAAAAGTGTTCCGCGTAGCCGACATACACACTTTTCATTCAAGGTACATGTCAAAATGATAGAAAGGGGATAGTCGATAAAATCAATAAGAAAAAAAGAGACAGCTAGTGTTGTCAATTGCGCGTCAATGTAAACAAACATTAGTCTAGCGACCGATGACATATCAGAATATTAGGCAAATTATTGAAATATATTAATAAATCGAAGTATACTGCGTTCTTACATGTGGTATGAGATCCCTTGTGTTTTATTAACTTTGGTATCATAATTGGTGCATTTCCTAAATACACAGGATGGCATTTTTTTAAATTTTGTAGCAGCGTACCACTCGTCGCCATGCGTGACACAGACTAAAGGCAATACGTCCCAATTAGGACGTTTTCGAGTCTTCACGATTGCGCGCTCACAACATATCTATTGTTAGAATATCATTGGTTTGACGTGTCATGTTATGACCGTTGCCATGGCGCGTGTAATAGTAATTAATATTATTATCAAGGCAAATATACACCGGACGGTGCTAAGTAAATATATACAACACGTATTTAGATGAGCCCCTAGTATAGAATATTTATGTGTGTGTGTGCGCACCTGCGTCTTGAACTTGTCGCGCTGGCGGTCGTACTGCTCGCGCAGGCGCTGCAGGCGCGTGGGCTCGGCCAGCAGGTGCACGTCGAGGCCGCGCGCGCGCGCCTCCCACGCGAACAGCTGCGCCGCGGCGTGCGCGCGCGTGTCGCCCGAGAACCGCGCGAAGTTCTCGCCCGCGTACTCCGACCTGCGGATTTTGTCATTTATTAACCCATCGACTACCAAACGCGCAAAAAATCAAGTCAAACACTCCATACCGGCGCTTGTTTACATTAACGCGCGCGAAGCACTTGAGATTGAATGTTTACGTTACTCACGTTACTGAGAACTTTTTGTTTTAAGTTATAAGTGCTCGAGTTACATTTCTCGCTAGCCACTTATACACACGATAAGATGATTTCATTCTGTATAAGCTCAAGCGTACGCAAACAACTATAACCTGTATTGAGAATACTGTCTTGTTGATAATTATAAATGTGTGTGTGAGATTCACTGTATAAAGCCAGGCGAGGATCCTCGGACCGGTTCGACGCGACGCAACCATACACACAATAGATGAACTTGCTCACCCACACACATCACTGTTTTTTTTTATCATTTATGTATCACTGACGTATATTTCTTCTGTTAGTACAAATGGTAATTTATTATCTTACGCTTTATGAATGTATGGATGGATCGACTTGCGCGGCAATCGGTACACGCATAAAGCGCTGCTCGCTTTTCTGTGTACTTAGATTATAAGTTAAAATAAGGATTTTTATGTATTGTTTCTTTTTAATAAATAATAAATAAATAAATGAAACATAAACAATCTCAAGTGGATGTTTATTTAATTTACAAGAGGTCTTTGTTTCGACCGACGTCGAGTCTACCCGCACGATAAAAAAAATATAATAAAAAATTCGTATAAAAATACCTGCAATATGTCACTAGATTATTATTTTATTATCAAATACCTACATTATGTCACTTTCAAATAAAAATGTCATTATTCACAAATAGATTAAAATACTTTCAGTTGTCACAAAATACTATCATCGAAATACCGCACGCATGCGCATTACGCAGATTGAAAATCCATTTGTCCATGTGTAGTTATTATATTCTATAAATATGTGTCAGTAAGAATTATTCTGGTAATTGTATAGTCTATGCTTAATCCATATTATTATATGAATAATAATCTGATATAGTCGAATATGTTTTATTGTTCAAATTTATTGTTTAAATTTTTGTCTATCTGTCTGTCTGTGACCGCATTATGAAAAAACCACTGGACCAAATTTTGATGAAACTTGTTATCCAGGTTAACATATAGGATACTTGTTATTGCACGAATATATTTCATCTCTGAAAAATCTCAACAAACCATTACAAACCATTTATAAAACATTATATGGCGAAATATTTATGTTCATTTTTTAATTTTCTGTACCTTTTTTTGTAAGTATATTCTTTGTAAAGAATATAATAATATCAAAACAAGCAGAAAAAGTAAAGCAATGTGATAAATGTGGCTGCATCAAAGTTTATTACAAAAAAGAAAAGAAGAGAATATTAAACTCCCTAGATAACTTCTTACAGTTCTGTTAGATGGATTAGAGTAAAGTTTCAATTTTGATCATGACAGTATGAATGCACACATACTCTTACTTAATAAAATTTTACCAGACTGAGATTGGACCGAGAACAAACTATGAATGTCATTATAGGATAGGCCCAGACTATGTGACTCTTCATTTTATGTAAATACTTTAATACCTGGTTTAAAAATATAACCATTACCTACACTTTAGGTAAGAATTTGATGTTTATGATATGTAGAGTACTCACTCGGCAGCTTCCGGATTGGGGTTATCTCTCATAGATCTAGTTTTTGGATCATAGTATGCAGAGTTTATGTCCAAGTTTCGTAAATACTTGGCTGTATCTTCTCTTATTCGCAAATTTCTTACTGTGATACGTTGTTTTGAATCCACCTAAAAATGAAAATTAAAATTGATGAATCAAATTACTTTGTGCATACAATATACATACAAGACTTACATCAAAATACTATAGTCAATAGTATACTTTATTACAGACAAACAGTATTTAAAATTTTCAGTAATTTTTTTTATACTTACTTTAGTACCAGGCATGTCTACTTCATCTACGTATTTGTCTTCATCTTCCCCTTCTAAGTCCTCGTCTTCTTCTGTAGCTGTTGGATCTAAGAACAAACAAAACAATATAAAATACTATTGTATATAAGAGCTTTTGAAAATTAATACTGGCCAGTAAAACAATTTGTAAAATCAATTTTCTAGATCATCAGGCAGTATTAAATTTTGATTATAATGTAAATTATAATGTAATACTTAAATAAAATATACTAAAATAAATACTAACCTTGTTCCAATTTCTTAGCTCTCAATTCTCGTTTTGCTTCTTCAACTTTTTGATACTCTTCAATAATAGCCTTGTGCTGTTCAGGATCATATCCATTCCATCGGTCCCTCTTTCCATCATAACTTAGATTTAGGTTCGGCTGATTGAATTCATCAGGAGCAATGCCTGCATTTGTGAACTTTGCGCCTATCTAAAAATGACATAAGACAAAAGAGAAGGTTAGGTTGGTTATATATCAAGGTAATCTTTAATGTTGTTATGTTTTTATTCTGTGGTATGCCATTTGGGTGTACATAATTGAAGATGACATAAATAGATGAAAGTGCTTGACTGTAAAATTCAAATTTTGACAAAACTGAGTTCAAAGTTTGTGCAATGTATTGAGTACATGCATTAAAAGGATGTCAAGTAACTTGAATTGAACTATAATAGTCATAAATATGGCTGGTTTAAGATTAAAAACTGTTCATACACCCATAACTACATTTATGTATAAAACTGTGAAAATTTGAAAATGCAGACATATCACTTTCATCCATTCACATCTTCAAATGTAAAAATACACAAAATATTAAAATTAAAATATGTTAAAATGGTTTTTAATAAAATATTTTTTATGTTGTCAAGAATATTAAGACAACTTTATAAAGTTAGACATACCTTTCTAGGTCTATCCAAGCAATCTTTTTTTTTATGTGTCATTGCTCCACAATTTTCACATGCTCCTTTTCTATACTTAGTAGACACACTTGCCTGAAACATTAACCAAAAAAAGAAAGTTACATTGAAATACTTATATGAAATGAAATATATATTATAGGATTCATTTACTATTATAACAAATAGAAAACCTACAGTAGTATAAAAAAATATTATATTTTACTCACAGTAACACCTTTGTTGTAATATGTATCAAGTTTAGTGAACTGGCCCTCTCTGTCTGCCTGGGGTCGCTGATGCTTCAATGTGGGTCCAGAAGTTCCATAATACCATGGTGCAGATGAAATATATTGTGGGATATGAGGATTTATATCCTTGCCTGGAATGTAGATGATTTTCTTAAATAATGTAATGGAAACAATATTATTGTAAAGTATTTTCAAAAATAAATGTTTAATAATCATGAATTGATACATATTTAAATATTCAATCATAATATAATGCAACATTCACATCATTTTAAAGAGTTAGTATAAAAACACAAGAGTTAATTTATAGTGTAATTTATAAAACGATAGAACTATTTCATAATACAATAATACTGGGAAGTTTATATTGGTTTTATATGGACAAAGTAAGTTGAAGTGTGGTTTAGTAGCAGACTAGATCGAAACATCTTCAGCCATACCAGATTTTTACCAATTGGAATTATTTTATAATGTTATCATTTGTATTGTTAACAGCTTTTATTACGACATACCAGTTTCATCAACAGCCGCAGGGGCTGTACCAGCTTTACGAGCCTCTTCTAACTCCTTAGCCTTCCTCCAATCCTCTCGCGATTTCTTCTTAGGTTCATCTTCTTCATCGCCAGTATCGTCTTTGTTACGAAGTATTTGGGATACAGTCACGCGCGCGTTTGTCGTCATTGTGTATATATTTGTTCCTATTTAACTAAGTTCATATTTAACAAATTAACAATAAATATTGCGTTGTTGTCTTACAATAGTTCTCAAAATGACATTTGTACTTTTTGTGAATTTGACATTTGTGATCTCAATAGTCAATAGTCAACATAAAACATGGCCTCCAATACCCAATGACCTCTATAATACCACTGGACTGGCTGTTCCAACTTCCAAGCGTTTGATAGCAATTTTTTTGTGTCCATTTGAAGCGCCACTAGCGAGGGTCCCGGGAACTAATTTTGACGTAGTGCTTGTTTACTGTAAAGTAATTTTGCATTTTCGTTGTTAATGTAACATAAGTAGTAATTATGATGATACGGTTATTGATTAATAAAAATAAAAAAATAAAAATCTTTATATCGACATCATTAGTTTTAGTACCACGAACTCTCGCTACGTCCGACAGCGGCGGACAGCGCCAAAATGGCGAATATCAAGCAGCCACAAAAACACGTTGACAACAGCCAGTCCAGTGGTATTATAGAGGTCAGTGGGGGAAAGTAGAAAACGTGTCCAGCTGTATACTGAAAATCAAGTTTCCATTACTTACCACAATAGCGCTGGCGTTCGAATAGTTTCAATATGAACATAGCTGTTATAAATGGAGTGAAGTTAGCAGAGTTCAAATATTTAAAAATTTTAATGACTCAAGCAGTTAGTAAAATGCTAGTATACAAAACCTCAACTATTTACGTAGTCTAAAAAATCTTTTAGTAAATATAAACAAAATACTGCAGAGAGAAAGCGTAATTTTTTTCTAATTACGTTTGGCGCTTTGTTTAAAATTTATCGACTGCTACTGCAACGCCACTCTTACTGGACGCGTTTTTACTGCCACTTTTTCGTGTACGAGTTGGTCCTCCTTATCTCTACTCTCCATACATGGAGATAAAGGGGGGCTCACTGAATTTGGCCTCACTTTTTTGATTTTCGGTTTTTTTATTTTTAATTAGAATTAAATAACTTTATATTTAAAAATTAATTTATTTCTTTTTATTTATTAAAATCTAGTAAACAATAATATGCATAATTTAGCCTAATATCGCTGGGCTAATATTTTTTACTTTTCTTCAGTGTAAGGAAACTGAGGAAATTTTAAATTCTTATCTAAAAGAGATAATGACATGCAGTCTCCCACAGTACATGTAGTACGAACCAATATAGATAAGTACAAGTCAAACGAAGCACCTGGAACAATCAAATTAAAAATCGTCAACCCTAGCTAACGCGTACCGAGCGGAATGTATGGCAGCTCGGTACGGCTACCCCCTCCGCAAACCCCGCACGATTGCTCTGTCTAGACACGTCCGTTGGATAACTTTATGTTCTATTCGCTTCGGTATAGTGTTTTAATTTCTACTTCTCGGGATATCAGAGTGCACTGTAGAGACCTCTTGGCTGTGTAGTCTGCTTTCAGCAGCTGCCAGACCGTCAGGATCATTTAAGAGGGTGAGGTCTATTGGGTTTAAGCTGGTCAGCCCCACATAACTACTTGGTGGTATGCGTCAAAAAAAGTTTAGTATGCCTCAGTAACAGCCTGGAGTTCGGAAGTTAATGGTGTTTCACCCTCTTAGTTCAGAGAGCATGTGTCGCGTACCTCTGAAGCTGCTACACGCTAAGAAAAGTCGCCTACGCAAGAATTCGTGTCGTTTCTACGTACGAACCGTGTACATTGCTCTGGAGATAAGTAAGAAAAAAAATATCTGCGCTAGACACGACGCGCTCTGTGTTGAGAGGTGCATGCAGTGCGGGTGGTTCGGGTAGTTTGAGTATGTTTTATGCGTGGACGTTGGTCATTGACATTTACATTGTATAGTTGTTCCCACAATATATTATTAGTAGTTCCTATTTATACAATATTATTTTTACTTATAGAACTCAATTCGAAAATTAATATTCGAATCAACTTGAATCACCGACAAAAAAGTTGAATCATGATTCGAATAAGCCCCTTGATTCGAAATAATATGATGATTCGAATCGAAATGAAATTGTACCGACTATTTTATCCTAATGTACAATATCTTTGTTAACGTGTTCAAATTAGTTCTGAAAAACTAACAAACAACACTTAATTTAACCACTTTCTAAAAAACTACGGATGTAGCTTACACGCAATATAATCCGCCGTCTTACAAATTAACATGTGCACCCTACCAAAACCTACCTACGCACGACAGCGCGAAAATATTCTTATCGTGTACACATCTATTTTTCGTCTGAAGCAGATAAGAAAACTTCGCGGCTACATCCGAAAAGATTGTCTAGACACGGTGAATTTTCTTAGCGTGTACAAGGGCTTTTGTAGTGTCGTCTGACGTCACAACGGAGTCAGCTGCACTCGTGTGTTGTACACACACTGCACTATGTATATTATCTCGTGCGTTTGAGATTAGCCGCTATGGCTGAACAAGTTAGGACGATATGAAATAATACGACAACATAGATAATTATATTAGTTTATTCATAGGATAATTACAAGTTTTTAACATCAAAATTAACATCTGCATGTCATCAATGAAATCATTTTTACTATCTCATCTCTCAGAAAATTTATAGTTTTTAATATGTAAATGATAAACTTCTACTCTTGCTTCTGATACATGATATATTATTTATTAATAAGATTTGACAATTTAAAGCTTGCGTCTGACTCTCTGTTTGTGGTAAGAAGGCCGCGGTACATGGATCCGTTCGGCGCTGCCGCCGGCTTCCATGCTTTCTTCTAAAGGTTCCGGCCGCGGTGTGAACAGTTTGCGTCTGCGAGTACTAAGCAAAAAGGTTTTATATTAATTAAATAAGTTATTTAAAAAAAAAATTAAACCGACTTAAAAATATCTGCACTAAAAAGAGAAAAATCTAAACTAAAAAGTAGAAAATAATACTTTTAAGAACTTTGTTAATTTTGGAGTCGGCCCACAGTTGGCGGAGAAATCGGTGAACATACATAAAAAAAAAACATACATCGGAACATATAACCTCCTCCTTTTTTGAAGTCGGTTAATTAACTATACTTTTTGTTTTAAGTTGCAATTAAGTATTATATATATTATAGGTGTTAATTGGTCTTTTTTTCATTTAGAAAAGCTATCCAAGTCCGAGTATGAATGTTACTGATGCTTCCTTAAAAAAATATTATGATGTTGGAGTTCGATTTTTGTAAATATCTTAACTTCTATAATGTAAATAGATAATGCTCATTACTTAGGTAATTTTACGTAATATCGTCAGCACATTTTAACCGATTTGAGTTTTGTGATTTTAGGAAGTTTTATTTCTAATAATTCAGGATTTTTTAAAGTGACTCTCAACTTATAATAATTACCAGTTTACCTTTTAGCTGGACAGCTCTGTACATCGAGCATTGGTGGTAAATTTTCATCATCCTTTTTCTCAGGAGACGGTATATCTTTAAACTTTTTAACTGGAGCTACCTTGTCCATAGTTACATCAGAAAATTCATTTTGCAAATTAACAATATCTTTTAATTTTGCCTTTTCTGTGTTAATATCTTTTTCTTTCTGTTTTTCAACATTTTTATCTTTTGAGTCATCTTTTTCCAAATCTGAATTATCTTCAGTCGCGTTTTGTCGTCGTCGTAGTCTCAGATTCTTTTTTTTCGGTTTTTCTGTCACGCATTTCGGTGGAGAAGTTTCTAGTACTTTCTTTCCACGTCTACTTTCATTTTTTGGTTTATCCATTTTAGATTTGTGTCGCAAATTATACTTAAGTTCTTCACTTTCTGTTTCATTATTTGTAGTATCTATATTATCAACTGTAGAATCTCGGATTTCTTGCGAAACTAGTAAATCAAATTCGGTCGCTCTCGGCGCTGTTATATCCTTGTAAATATTTTCAAATTCGTCTATCGTGTTTTCTGATTTTGTGCTATTTACCTGTGATTCATCGTTATTGACTCCTTCTTTATGGATCACTTGAACTTCAGACACTTGTACCTGATCTACTGTAATAACTTGTTCATCGTTTTTATTTGCATCGTCTTCTTTAGTATCTGTATTTATTTTATTTACAATTTCATCAACATCTTCTCTTTCTGGTGCAATACTTTCGTCTTGAATATCCTTTTCCATTAGATTAGTATCTTTGACTTCTTCTTTTTCAGTCTCATTAGTGGATATGTCATCGTTATTTCCGGATATATCAATGTTTCGTATAGAGTTTCTAACACTTTCTATAACTTCATTTTGCTGTTTGACTGGTACTTGTGGAGAATCAAAACCTTCAAATATATCAATAGATTCACCTTTTTTCTCGCAAAGCTTAACTTTTTGTAACGCATCAGCTTGTTTTGTTATACTCTGTCCTAACAACTTTTTAATCATGCTTGGCTCAAAATCGTTATTCACATCTTCTTTTACGATCGATGGTGATCTATAATCATCGATTACCGTCTCTATATCGATTTTTTTATTAGGAACATCGATGTCATTGAAATAAAAGTTTTTGTTTTTGGATTTGACAACAGTTGCTGGAGTTTCTGGGGATTTAGGTGTATCTTCATCGCCAAACAACTTACGTTTGTCTTTGTGAGTTTTAAAGTTAAAAAAATATTCTTCATCATATTTTGTATCTGTGTCGGTTTTCGCTGCTTGTTCTAATCGCTCGAATAATGCTAGGGAATTATTGCTATTATTTTGATTAGATTTTTTCATGGAGCTAATGATATTATTGATGAAAGCACCAGGCTTATCGTCCCCTTCATCATCTGTGGCAAGCAAACTGTCCTTAGAAACATTACAATTTAGCCCTTTAGCAGTAACATCCATTGTGGCGTCATTTTTATGGCTTGCAACACAGTACGTAGCCCTATTTGAAGCGCTAACTTTTTTCGAATCATCATCATCGATTTTACTTTCAACGAAATATGTCTCTCTGGACAGTTTTATTTCCTTATTGTCTTTCAAATTATTTTCAGTAACACTTTCATTAGCAATAGACAAATCTTTATTTTTATCATTTAAACTTTCATTTACATTTATACTAGCATCGTTCCCGGTTTCATATGCACAGTCGTTATCATTACTCGTATTTAATACATCTTTGAGGGTATCCCCCGTTTTGTCTAACACACTGTTGTCTGAATATTGACTGTCAATGCTGTTTGCATCTAGGATAGCACTTTGTCGTATCATTTTTGAACGGTTTATATCCTCTTTCTTGAATGTCGGTTCTAGACTCTCATTACACGGGTCCTCGTCGTCGCTATTATCGCTGTCAGATAAATCTACTACATCTTCTTTTTCTGATATTTCTCCAACAGTTATTTCTGAAATTAAAAACCAAAAATATTATTTGTTTATTTTGGTACAAAATTTTTAATCACTAAGATTTGTACAAGACATAGCCGCATAGGTCGTATAATATTCACTAATAAGATTTATGTGATACATCATATTTTATGGAATATAAAATGGAGGGCTCAGTTGACAACTAGGTTCTCTCAGACATGCAGATTTCCTCACGATGTTTTTTTTTAATGTAAGATCGGTGGTAACCATTTTATAAATGACTCCCACATTTAAATATCAGAAAACCTACAACTAATTTTGATTTTCATAATAAACATGATGAGTAATAACTGACCGTCCCTCTCTTCAATGCAGGCACGTAAATGCTGCACTTCCTCTTCGGCTCGAGCGCGAGCTAATTTCTCTGCCGTGTATTTCTCCTACGACAAAATCTTAATGTATACATCTACATATTATATAATAAAATTGAAGTGTCTGTTCTTATTTTCAAATAAACGGCTTTCCACTTAAAGCATATAAAAGTAAGTAACATGCAGTACTTATATAAAAAAAATCGATTTTTTAATTTTTGTCTGTCTGTTTGCTAATCTCTGAAATGGCCAGATCGATTTTGACGGGACTTTCACTGAGACATAAATTTAACATGATTATAATCATCATCAACAGCAATTTAAAAACGTAATATATCTTCATCTAGAATATTTATACTCGACCAAGTTAAAATATTTTAAAAGTTCACTTTATATTGGTTATCCAAATGAATAACCAATAGAAAGTGTTGCCACAGAATTTTATAAATAGAAATAAAGTATTAGTTTCTTTAGGGTTTTAAGCCTTGGGCCTCCTCATAGTAAATATGTTAATAATTTACCTGTAATATCGCATTTTCAGTCATCAGCTGATTAATCTGCAAACAAAATACATTTATTAGCAAAATGGAGAGAATTTACGTAACAAAACCGTTTTTATATCATTACATAATATTAATAACAATTATATATTGTTTAAATAATTTTACCTTCAGTTCCATGTTACGGGAAGGGCTATCTCCGGTGGAGGATTGCTCAGTTTTGTTTAATCTACTTTCATAATCCTCTACCAATTCTTCCATCTAAAATTAACAAATATTTATTAGAATTATTAGTATGAAGTAAAAAATATCCATATTTTGGCTATATTTGGTTCATTTCTGCTTATTTAATCTCATATTAACAGTTTCCATTTCTATATTGTATACTATATTGTATAGAATTATAAGTCGAAGTTAATTGTTAATTAACTTATCTTTTCAGATTTTTCACTAATTTTTTTTTGCATTAAAAAATTAGTACATTTCACCTAAGCCTACCACACGCCATGGCATTCACGAAACACCATAACCCACCTCCTCCCTGAGGGCCTGTATCTGTGCCTCGTAGTACTCCCTGGTCATGGCCTTGGCCTCCTCCACCAGCTCGTGCATGGTGTTTGCAACCGATGCTTGCCGTTCCTCCATGCATGCCTGTAATTCCTTCACACGGGCTTGTGTTCTGGAAATAAATAGAATAAATATTACTTTAGTAGAGCAATACGTCGACATCCATAGTGAGACATTAGGTCATTTTGCTTAGGAGATTTCAAAATTCTGAGTTACTGTTAATATCTTCAAGAAACCTTAATACATAATTCAACTAGGCCCGATTTGGGACTCAAACCCAGCACTTTCGTAAGTTAATAAAAAAAATCGTAAGATTTTTTTTTTTATTATTTTAAAATTTATAATATTTTAAAGAAATAACAATTGAATGGTTGAAAGTGATATGTCCCAAAATTGAAATTTCTAAAAAATTGAGTTTGAAGTTTGTGTAATGTACAAAGTTTTAATATTTAAAACTGTTTATACACCTACAAGTATAATACCGACATCTATTATTATCAATTACTTCAACATTTTGTAATAAATAAAAATAAAACCTACTGCACTAATTCAAAGTGTAGCCGTTCATTGTCAGCTCTTAGCTTCATCAAATCTGTGCTGTATGTGATGGTTGTGTCTTGAGTACTGCTTTCAAGAGAACTCGGGTACTCTGCTAAGGTATTGTTAATTTCTGTAGGAAGACAAATACTTTGAGTAAGAAGTTTATATTACTAATGCCAATATATCCAAAAATATAAAAAAAGGCCCTCAATGTAGCATTTTGTAAGTTTTCTAAATTAGTTTTAACTAAATGTAAATTTAAAAAAACATCCCATAACTTACGACATACAACACAAAAAGCTCGCATTTCAAGTATATATCGCACAACATGAAGCCCCCAGTCACGTACATCCCACAACCTACGACCAACAACATACTCGTACATCTCGTCATTCACGTACATACGCACAGCCCACAACATAAAGCCCCCACTCACGTCCCCCCCCACAACATAAAGCCCCCACTCACGTCCCCCCCCCCCACAACATAAAGCCCCCACTCACGTCCCCCCACAACATAAAGCCCGCCACTCACGTATATCCCTGGCCACGGCGGCCAGCTGCAGCACGTGGCGCGTCTCCTGCGCGTACTCGGGCGCGGGGTTGAGCGTGACCACCATGCTGACGGCCTCCCCGCGCGCCCCCGACAGCCCCGCGCCCAGCAGCCGCGTCAGCTTCGACTCCCTGGGGGGACACCACATATTATACTGATGTGTATGTTTGGATGGATGTTTGTTACTCAATTGTGCTACAAAAGCTGAAAGCATCTGGACTATAATTCTATAGTCTGAAATGACACACAAGTTATTTTTTATTCCAAATAAATATAGTATCCTTGTAGGCTTATTTGTTTTTTTTTTTTTGCATCCACAAATAAGGCAAACTATACACCATGAGCAATAATGTTATGAAATTGGTTAGCAATATTGTATTTATTAAATTGATATTCCAGGTGTTAAATTGGCTAGTATGCATATATAATATCAAGATAACCAAATCTAACTATTATTACTGCTAAATTCAACGCGAGTGAAGCCGCGGGTTCCACTAGTAATCGTACACAAAAACTTGACAAATTATATACTAAAACCTTCTTCAAGAACCACTGGTATTGGTATTAGTGATACATTTTTGAGTTTATCGTGAACAGACCGACAGACAGCCGCGGCGAAGGTCCCACCTGTAGGGCACGAGCTGCGCGCGCGGCGCGCCGGCGGGCGTGCGCTTGCGCAGCATGCGCAGGCAGCGCTCCAGCACGTGCAGCGAGGAGTTGATGGCGCGCGACTCGTGCATGCGCGCGCCCGTGTTGCGCGTGCGCGCCGCGCGCTCGCAGCCCGCCAGGTCGCACAGCCGCACGCACGCCGACCGCACGCCCTCCTCTGTCACAACAAACACACACCACCTCCGTTACACAGTGGACACGTCTGTTTGAACGCGACGCTTTTAGTGTTAAACATTGGGATGAAGAAATGAAGAACTTGAGAAAAATGAATTTGACTTTGTTCTGAATGTTTAAGTTAAGGCAGTAGTAGCCCAGTAACACGTTTAGACAACCAAGTGATGCGGGTTCAAATCCAGGTCTCACAGTTTTTCCATCATTTAAAGTTTCATTTTTATAAAATTCATAAGAACGACTATCATATTTCAAACATACTAAACTTGCAGTTTTTTAAATACATAAAATGGTAACATTTTTACAAATTACATTTCATGTGAAAGAAATAAGATGTAGTTTTATTTTATCATAAATAATAAATACATAATTCCTGCCAATATCTGTGTATATTCGGAACAATATCATAATAATATCAGGCTATAATATCTTACCAGTCTCAGTGAGCATAGTGATAGTAAAAATGCAATGGGAGCGAGAAGACTGTGCATGTATGCCGGTAGCCGCTACTTGCAGGTTGTGCTTGCCGGCTACCATCACGTCGTATGCCTCTTCACCAGATTTCACAAATGTTTGTGTTGCTCCCTGCAATAAATTATGACCCACATAAAGCTAGAAATACAACACATTGCTGTCACTTAAAAACTTATGTAGTTGTACTTGTACCAAGTTAAACTTTAGATATAAATAATTAATATAAATACTAAAATGTGATAATCTGATGCCATATTAAAAAAAATAATCATATTAATCTCACTAGTGGTTCTAGAGTTATTTTATAATTAAAAAGAATTTTTCTTGCTAGTTTTTAAATCCAATATAATACATAATTAGAAATTTTTAAAAACTTTACAATAAAATTAATAGGTTGTGTTAAAAAAGACTTACCTTCACATAGACATTGCCACTAGAGTCTTCTCTGATGGCAAGTTTGGAAGAGTTTTTCCTCTCACCAGGAGCTAGTAAGTCATAAATGCCTTCATTGTATATTTCTATAAATGAAACCTACAAAAAAATATTCACTATAATAAAAGAATATTAAATAAAAATTGTTGTATTTTTTCACATTAATCACTACTCTACGGTATAGCTTATAACTAATATGTGAAATAATTAGACTTATTTTAAATGCATGTTTAACAGTAGTAGGTTGGACATTTTATCATATTCAAATTCAAATTACTTTGTTCAGCATGAAATTAATACATTTTTTTACTGAACTTCATGAGTCTACTACCAGTTCGGAAGGAAAAAGCTGCTGACATGAGAAGAACTGGCAAAAGAAACTTAGTGGGCTCAACTACATATTAGTACAGTAAAGGAGAATTGTCTGTTTGTCTTACCCAAACATAATGTCTTTTTCTGTTAGAAAGGTCCATTGTACTAGATGTAAGGTCACCAAATAACTGAGCACTCATTCTACGATATTTGTCCCTTAAGGGTGCAGAAATTTGTCGAAGTCTTTTCATCCACTGAAAATTATAATTATCACTGTAATAATTAATATGCATAATGATATTTTTATTTTTAAGACATAACTTTAAGTACCAACTTGTAACTCATAGTTTTGTTCAGCATAATTCAGTCTATCAGCACCTCTTTCTGCTGGTTTGAATTCTGGAGTTTGAGCAGCATCAACAACTTTGAACACATATTCTAGTGCTCTTGGCACTAGGCCTGGAGAAGATACTGTGCCCATAAGGGTAAAGGTCTTCCCCGACCCAGATGCTCCATATGTAAGAAGCGTGAAGCTGTGCCCTTCTGGAAGCCTTTTCAAGTTATCTTTAACGACATGTTCGAAAATTTCCTAAAAAAAAAATAAATTTTATTGCACATTGTCATCGTATGTAAATGTGTAAAATGTTGATCTACAAAATCAAATCTTTAAACATTAACATTGTGTTTGTAACTTTCCTGACCTTTTGGTTGGAATCTGGTCCAAATATATGCGAAAAAGTGTACATTTTTGATACATTATGCTGAGTTCGCCTTCCATGTCCTGCTGTTGTGGTATCCAACGACGTTATTAGACACCGGTCAGATCGTACTTCGTATAGATTACTCGGTTTATTGCACGGTTTTAATCTTAGATAAACTTGCACTAACTCAGGTTCTTCATATTCTGAATCTTCTTCAAATAATTCCAGCAAGTTTGTACCCTTCTGGGGTCTTGGTCTCATAAAAGGATTTGATATTAAAGGAGGCCGTGGTTCAATAAAGGAAGGTATATCCCTTCTTGATATATCATTATCAGAATATCTTGAGCCTATCATGATACTATAAACAATATAATATCTCTAATAACATAACAAAAAAAAATAAACAGCAATGATCGATGTTCAACGGTTTACCATTTGATTTTAAAATTTAAATTTTTCACGAATTGAAGTCTGATTATTTTTAATCTTTGTTAAATACAGGTTACATATTCCTGCATTAGATACTAGCTTTTTTGCTTTACATTCAAATAGTGTCTATTATACTGAAGTATAAATTCATTCATTTTTTTATATTGCCACATTCCATAAGCAATTATAGTTCGTTCAATCAATCAGTCATTTTCTACAAATGTCGGATGAGTGCTTGTGTATAGTTGTACTATTGTTTATTTTTCTATTTACGTTAAATTAAATCAGTGCCAACTGAAATGTGCTGAATTTAGCATCATTTACCACATGTAATTGATCTTGCAACTGCTGTGTTTGATCTTTTTACCGTACCATTGACGTAGTGAGGAATTTGTGAAGATGTGATTATTACTCGGATTTGGCTTTGTGCCATAGTAGTTTTATGTGAAAGGGGTAAAATGGAGCTATTTCCAATAATACTACTGTTCCTGTTCGTCGAGGGATCGCTAGGATTTTGTCCATCGTTATGTTCGTGCAAAGGAAACAAGGCGGCTGAAGGGGTGTCCGTGGATCCACTGCCGGGTGAACTCTTGAAGCTAAAGTGCGGTGGAACTCCAGCGCAAATTACAGAGCTTAAGGAAATAGATCTAAGCAAACTTTGGACAGTTGTTGTGAGCTTGTAAGTCATATTTCTTTCCACATATAATAGTGGTAACATTTTAAATAAATCAATAAACAAATCTGTCTGAACAACAGGTGTTTCATTTGAATAAAATGTAAATATTTATATGAATGCATATTTTAAGTTTTCAAAAGAAACTTTATTTCATTTCACTGTATTGCTAATTCTCTTTATGTAACTTATGAAAATAACAAAAATGTTCAATTACATTTCGCATAAAAGTAAATGTATACTTTCAGAAATCTATCAGGGAATGCTATTTCTACATTATCAAGGGAACTTCATTTGCCAAATTTACAAAAACTGTGAGTAAAGTATTGATAAAATTACAACATAAATGCTTAATTAGTATTACTATATCATACTTATTACTTATAATTAATATATTTCAGAGACCTTAGTAGAAATCAGATATCACTAATAGAATCTGATGCCTTCTACAACATGACCTCACTACAACGTCTAGATCTTTCTTACAATCAAATCAGTAAAATTTACAAGGAAATGTTCAAAGGGCTTGTTAACTTGGAGAGGCTGATATTGACTCAAAATCATATATCTGTGTTGAGTGCAGGAACATTTGACTATCTTGTCGGCTTAAAACAAATGTAAGTATGAATAACCAAATTGTATACATCCTATTAATATTAAAAAAATTATAAACTACCTTTACGATATCCAAATAAAATTACTATCTTGTTATTAATTTATATTTCTCATAAATAAATTGCTATTTTTCCAGAGACATAACAGACAATCCCCTTAAATGTGACTGTGAACTACTTTGGGTAGGCGATTGGTCCAGAAACACCAGTGTAAAGTTAGTTGGCAACCCCAAATGTGCATTTCCTGAGAACATGGTTAATAAAACAATTAGAAAATTAAAAATTTTCCTTGACTTATCTCTCTGTGGGAGTGTGTTACCATCTAACAGTTTGATAGTAAAGCCGAGTCATGATCAAGTTGTTTTTGAGGGAGATGCCCTAGTTCTAAGCTGCAATGCACCCTTTGCATCAGTTATGGCTAAATATGAACTGAAATGGGTGCACCCAATGCTTGAAATATGTGATGTAAATATCACCAACACAGATATGCAAGAAGAAGGTTTAGCAGAAACAATAGTGTACTTTCCGAACATTACTAATCACCATACAGGTAATTGGACTTGTATGTACAGTGACCAAAACATCATTAGATATAACTATACGGTACAAGTATTGGTTCTCTCAAATCAGACACAATATTGCTTATCGAAGCATACTATAGATAACAAAGGTCTATATTCATGGCCTCAACTATTAATAAATCACACTGCAACAGTCCCATGTAGAATCGGAGAAGGCCTAGCCTATAGATCCTGCAATGCGAATGCTACCTGGGGTCCTGCAAACACATCTGAATGTTCATATATAAGTAATATAACCAAGCTACTCCAGCAATTTGCATTGTTGAATGTTAGTTTGGTGCAGTACTCTGCACTAAATGCGACTGAGAGGTTAGCTATGTTGATCCAAGAAAAAACTTACCCCTTGGCCGAGATCACTGATGCAGATGATGTTATGTTCATTGCTAAAGCTGTAAGGAATTATATGCAATATATATCTGAAGAGAGGGATCTAGGTGAGTAATTATTCTATTTAGTAAAAATTACTTTTTTTTTGTTACAAATGATTTTGTGGGAAACATCTGATGGGATATCTGAATTTGATGTAAAAGAAATAGACTAATTTTCTTCTGTCTTTTTATATGACAGAAAGAGAGAGAGGGAGAGAGAGTAGCTACACTCACAATAATTTAAAAAGTTTGTGTATACCACTTTCTTTAAAAAAATATATATTACCAATTTTCTTACAGTCTACAAGTTATTAAATTTATTATTAACAGAAAAATAAAATAAAAGATACATTTTAAAAATATTATTTCTCTATTTTCCAGGTTCAACTCTTTTAGATGTAATCAGCTCGGCCATGAATATATCAAGTCAAGTGATGTCAAAAGCAGAAAAACAGTATGGCTCTTGTACTGACATGGTGAAAGCTGTGGAAGAAATATCAGCACACACCAGTAATGTGCAAGGACATAAGGTGAGAATGCCATAAGAGTATACAAATACATTGCGATTAATCAACATTTTTATTTGTCTAGCTCTTTTTGACATCTCACTGCTGAAACTGTCTATGATTGGTTATAATTTGTTATAATTTGCTAGGTTCTATCAGACTTGCATTTTTTCTCATATTAGAGGCACAAAGTTTGGAAATAAAACCCGCATGTTTGCTAATATATGAATTATTAATTGGACATAGTTATGCAGACCAGAACTAACCCACAACCGTGGTGAAATTGAGTTAAGTACACAGATAGGTCCAAAATTGCGTGTTTTATATATGCTAAAAATATCTAGATCTAAGCTAACGATTTTTTGTATGCAAAAGACACTGTCAACAAAGACACCAACCCACATTTCGTTATGAAAATCGATCATATCTCAAAACTCGAATCGATCATATCTTCTGTGGGTTGGTTCTGGTCTGCATAACTATGTCTAATTATTCCTTATATCACTAGATTGGAATTGTATATTTAAGTTCATATGGATTGTTGATTAAAACAGAATTATTAAAAGGTACACACAACAAAAAAGTGCGTGCGTACAAAGTACACATGTCAGAAGTGAAACTTCTTTGTTTATAAATTTAACTCACTGTTTACACACTGTATAAATACTAATGATATTGTAATTTCACTTCACGATTACCAGCATGAGCAGCCACGTCATAAGTTAGGTTTTATATTGTAATACTTTTGCTACACATAACGTCACATTAAAAATCACCGACTTGCCGTGGCGCTAACTCTTCCCCGTCTCGTGCGTGCCTGGTACTTGTCTGGCACTCGTTTATATTTTATACTAATCTAAGCTTTAGATTTCCGAGACTTAAACCCCAAGGTTGCGTTAAACGTTTAACGCAACCTTGTTGGAAGTCGCATAAGAAGTTTCATTTCCAAAAATATTTCTAAGTTAACAATTAAGTGTAATGTATAACGTAATGTAGAGTAAATTGGCGGTGGAGCGGTTCCCGGCGGGCGAGGGCTTCGCGGGCGTGACGTGCGTGTGGTACGGCGCGCCGCCGCGCCTGCACTGCTCCGCCACCAACCGCACCGTGGCGCGCCGCGCGCGCGACAACCTCATACACGCCAGCGTGCAGGTGCGCCGCACTACACTACACTACTACACTATAGTGCTCCACGCACTACACTCACTACACGACACAACACGCTACGTCATGCACTATACCACACGCTACGTCAATACTCTACTGCACACAATACATTATGCACTACACGACACCTAGGACTACATGACACACTACCCAGCCGCTACACCATTATTGTATACTACTCTACACATTACATCATGCACTACACCATACACTACACTACGTCACGCACTCCCCAACATAAAACCTCATGACCATACATACACCAAATGTTATACACTACACTTTTAACCATAAATTACGAGTCTACACCTTACATTACACTATGCAACATCACACACTACAATACACAATACAGCACAGTATACAGCTACATCATACACAACACATAGAAATTTTTTTAAAGTTACATCTGAATCACTTATAAAATAATTATAAAAACCATAAACACTTACACTTAAAATATAACATTACATAACATATACCTAAAAGAAACAACAATTACATGCTTTACCTTTATTTAAAAAAAACCAAAAATATTACTATTTATTTTTTTATTCCAGATTCCCCAAACCCTACTGTACACAGCGACTGACACCGGAACCCTTCTCAACATAAAGCCTCACGATCT
Source organism: Boloria euphrosyne (assembly GCA_951802675.2). NCBI lineage: Eukaryota > Metazoa > Arthropoda > Insecta > Lepidoptera > Nymphalidae > Boloria > Boloria euphrosyne. The sequence continues at coordinate 1,547,680 of OX637879.1, read as the reverse complement.
AGTCATATCTATGTATGAGGACGCCTCACTGTTCCCTCTCTTGCCGGAGTTGGCAGAGGGACCGATGAGAGGGCACAGGGCCAAGGATTACTATGGGAGGAGTACTAAGAGGGAGGATATGAACATGGAGATCACATCTCCCGTAGTTGGATTTCAATTAAGTGAGTATTTACTATATTTTAAGTTAAATAGATGTCTTTTCATACTATCTTAGATTTACACGAACATACATTTAGATTTTTGGTTGGGGAAGCTTTGGGAGCAAAAAATTAATAAAGTCAGTGAATAAATTAGAAATGACGGTTTTATTCAAGTGCAATTTTACTTACACTACTTCTGCTTTTATAGGAATTATTTCAATTATATATTAATCATCCTTGCTGCCTTTGGTTGATAACTTAAATGTTTGATGCGAAACATCTAAAACATATTTTCAACAAAAAATAGTTTCGATGTTTCAAATCTGTCGAGCATTCCGTGACAGCATTAATTTTTAATCAATATTTTTGTTTAATTATACCCTCCAGCAGACAGCAGCATGCATGGTGAGCTTCTAGAGCCGATCATAGCGACGGTGCGCGCGCGCAGCGCGGCGCCGGCGGGCGCGGGGGAGGGCCGCGCCGCCGTGTGGGAGCCCGCCACCCGGCGCTGGAACGACAACACCACGGGTGTGTACGAGCCTTTGTTTGTTGATGACCTTCGTGCTTGTTGAACGTATTGCTAGTGTGTATCTGCCTTTATTTTTAAGATGTTGGATGATAATACTGGTGTGTATCAGCCTTTATTTGTTCTTGTGAATTTTACATGTATCCTTCTGATGTGTACAGGCTTTTATTAGTTGTTGAATGATAAGACTATTTGTAGCTACTGTTGATTACCAGTTGTAAAGGTCAAATGTCATTCATCTGAACGTAATCACAGTTGCTTCAGTAAAGTTTCAACGCCAAAAAATTTACATGAGTATTAAATATCCGTACAGAGACGAATTAACGATCACGCAGTGTATCACACTACTACCACAGTGTAATATGACAGTCGTTTAACGTACAAACAACATAATATTTTTAATAACGTCAATTTATCGTTTTTTTTCCCAGATTGCAAAGTGTCGCACGTCGTATCAGAAATGATAATCATCACTTGCACTCGCCTATCTTACGTGGGTATATTGCAAAATGTAGAAACCGGGATATACGGGGCGAGGACAGACGGGGCTAGGTTCAAAGTGTCCCATCCCGCGGTATACGTCGGCAGCCTCATCCTCATTGGTTGCGTGAGTTGCACAACACTAACCTACATAATGTGCTATCCCGCCATACAAATGGCGAAGAAAACTAAACATGCCCTAATAAACACCTGGATAGCAATAGCTCTGCTCTGCTTTTTGTATACGCTCGGCATATATCAAACGGAAGATGTCAAATTATGTCAGATTCTAGGGCTTTTGATTCACTATCTCTCTTTATCTTGTCTGCTTTGGATGTGTGTCTCAGCAAGCAATATGTACAAATGGGTAACCAAAACCCATAACCCAGTGAGGACTCCCGAAGATGAGATTCCCCCGGATGTGCCGGTACAGAAACCTATTTTGGGTCTGTATTTAGTTGGTTGGGGGATATCGTTGATTATCTGCGGTATATCCGGTGCTGTCAATTTGAAGGATTACGCCGGATACTCTCAGTGTTTTTTGAGTACTGCGCCCGCTTTGAGTGCTTTGTTTATCCCAGGCGCCATTTTACTCATGTTTGTATTTATACTGTTCTTACTGATACGGTGTACGATACGGAATATGAATGTGCAATTGTCGGAAGGTACGCAAGCGACGGAAAATGTTGATTTAGAAATGTGGGAGCCCAATCAAAATAATGATGGCGGTGAACGTCGAAGTATTAAATCGGGTGTGGATTCGGAAATAGATGATGTTGAACATACACCCATAATACAATTACGAGCCCAAGTTATTGTTCTGTCTCTCTATATGTCTGTCTGGACGTGTGGCGCGATAGCTGTGTACAGACCGTTACCAGCCTATTTGCCTTATCAAGAAGATATTTGTAGTATTATATATGCAGTCTGTGCCACGGTTTTGGGGACGTTCATAATATTTTTCTATGGTATAGCGAGAAGTGACGTTCGAGCGCAATGGTCGCTATTGCACTGCTATTTACAGTCTAGTAAACAGTGCTGTAGGAATAGAAGCGTTTTCGATACAAATCAACAAAATTTACCCGCAAACCAAGCCACTGTGTCGCCTCAACATGTACCTAATGATAACAGATCGAGGTCCGGCAGTCGCAGTTCGAACAGAACTAACTCTAAAACGAACAATAGTGGCACGTACAAAGGAGGCGCAGAGTTAAATGGTCAAACTTTACCAAAAGACCTCAAAAATACAAATGGCAAAACGCCAAATATAAATCTTGTAGTATTACACAGACAACAGTACAGATCGAATAATTCGATGATGACATATCCAGATTCAGCCTCAGTTGGACCAGAAATATTCTACAATCCTAATCAAATGAATGTTGCTAAGAAATTTTTCAAGAAACAAAGGCAACATATGAAAAGGAATTGCTTAGAACTGCCGGTGAGACGAGATTGTGATGAAGATTCACACATCTCCCTACCTTTACCGAGTAAAGAGGCATATAATGGCGTGGCCAGTTTCATTAACGCTGGTACAAAAGTGATTAACACAAATCAACACGTAGAAAGATCGAACAATGGTATAAAGGAACCTAGGAACACTACAAATCCCAATTTAATGGAGGATGAACCGAAAGACTTTAAAAGTTATGCGACTGATCGTAAATCTTGGGTTAAAAATGATGATCCCAAACACGGGAGAGGTCAAATTATGAATATCTACACTAATGTTCCAGAAACTCTAGTGCCACAACATCAGACAGTTAAAGCTAATGTCCCAAAATCTTTAAATACCCAGCGGAGTAGTGTTTCGGAGGAATGCCTCCAAAGTCACGCAGAACACCCAGAAATGAGGACGATATCTCAACAGTGTAGCTTGGAATACAGCTCTGCATCAGAAATCGCCATGCCCCACACGTGTTCCGACCAAACTATAAACACTCACTCAGAACTTACATCGTTTCAAGAAAACAGTGCCTTATGTTCGACCAATGAAATAACAGATACAGAAAGTTTTGGACAATACATAGATTACCTCCAACCTAGTAAAACAAACGAAAACAAAGATGTTGTAGATAAATCCCTACAAGATATATCCGAGGAATGCACAATGAATAGCGATGACGTGAACCGTTCAAGCACACCCCACAACTTAGACGGTGGTTTAGGAGAGATGGATAACTTACTACAGTCAGACATGGGTGGATCTAAAGACAAAATGGACGACGATAAAGAAACATTCTTCATGGCGAAAACGACTTATGATTTTGAAACGTGCAGTACAAATGCTAGTGAGCAGGGATTTGAAAACGAAAGCGATATATATTGCCCAAATTATCAAATGTCCGAAGTTAGTATACGAAGTCATGGGCTATACGCGCCATCGCCTTCGTCAATGTGTCCAAATGAAATTAGCTTCAGCAATGAGGACGTTTCAACATTAGAGAGCCAGTATGTCAATTACGATCCGGGATGGCGTAAAACGATAAAAAACAATCCTAAACTAGGAAAATACGTGCCCACTCCCGCATTAAGTTGTCCAGAAGTGAATCGTGAGAGCCCGATATCGTTTTCAAGTGAATTAGACGAACTGTACACACAAATAACGAGTAGGGACAAGGAGAGAACGCGTAAAGACGTTTTAGACGTGACTGTAAATAGTGATGTGACGTTGAAACCTGACAGTGACAGTTGTGTCAGTGAAGCGGTGTCTGATGTAGAAGTGAAGGGAGAAACGACGGTCTAAACGGCATTTTCGAATGATTTATTTTATACTCCTGTAGATACTCTTTTAGATATTTGTTATTATGAATTTTGTATAAAGATATATTATGACGTGTACTATAATTGTAGTATTTTGAACTTTTATAATGAAAATATGACGACATAAATTTCATATGACAAATTAAGTTTCGTTCATTCATGGCTATTTTTTCATTCACTCATTCCATTCTTGTAACAGATTTAGAATCTTGTTTTAAACAATTTTTCATATGAAATGTATTTTGTTATAGGTTTGTATAAAGTAAAAATCTACTTATTCTAAAAACTGCCACTTATTATTATATCAAGGCGTATTTAGTGCCATTGACGCTTAGATTGTAATTGTAAGGTGTAATTTATCTGTAAATTTATTTATTTTATAAGGTTTATATTACATATTAGAATAATTTGTTGACTCTGGATAATTTATAAAAAGTTGGAAAGTTGATTATGTAATATCTTTCTAGGTAGTAGGTTTTGAAGCTTCTATTTTGAGATAAGAGTAGTAATCGATCTCGCGATCCCTCACACTGTAAGCAATAATGACATTGTCATTAATTACCAAGTTTTATGTACTTATAAAATTTGATCTCGTAAGTTAAAAGTCCATTGCATCTCACCTCACCTCTGGGGTTGAGCTTCTTTTCAGTGCTTGAGGATTAGGCCATAATCCACCACACTCATGGCCAATGTGCGGGTGGCGGACTTCAAAATGTCTTTCGCAATCTTGCTAGGTTTTCACAGACATCTAGGATTTCCTTTACCGTAACACAAGCGGTAATCATGTTAAAAATGATTCGCGTATCTGATGTCGCACCTACTTCTATAATTATTATATTATGCATATTATTTCTTCACGTTGAAACGTTTAGAAGGGTGAGGATGTGAAGTTTGCAGATAACCTATGTATACCTGAAGTAAAATGTTCTTAATAGTTGAGGCTTATTGTTTTTATAACTTATTCAGAGAATCATCAAATTATATGACAGCTAGTTTTATTGATGTTAAACTTGTGTACAGTGTGCCAAAATATTTGTATCGGATTGTTTTTCAATGTCCTTTAATGCTTTTTGGTATTTTTGAATTTACAAGAATTCTTCGCCCGCCTAAAGTCTAGTCCATTTCTTTTGGCAATTCGCTTTCATTATACGTAATGGTGGACACGTTTCTGTTATATGTTTCTATATTGCTATAAATATAACTAATTAATAATGACACAATGGATGGTTTGGAACTTTGGGTATTAAATATTTGAAAATATTATTATAAAAGTAATAAGCATTTGATTAACTGTCTTGATTTTCGTCGTGTTGAAAATTCTCGCGGATTCATTTTGATTTTTGATACCTGAAGTTTCGAATTCTTAACAGCACGTTACGGGAGAATTTTGAAATCAAATATCTAAAAAGTTGTCTTTGATTAAAAAAGCAATAAATGACTGATTTTTTTTTATTAAAACGTGTCGCAATTTTTGGTAAAGGTAGTAAAGTGTAGGAATGTGTGCCTCTTCAGTGATTGTGAAGCATTGTAGGAAAAAGCCTTATATTATGGCTGTTAGAATTTATATACTATTAGATTTTTTCTTTGAATTAAATAAAAAATATATATTATGAAAAAACCGACTTCAAAAATATAGATATTATATTCTATTGTATTTATATACCATAAAATATCTGTCAAATTTAAATCGTTGTCGTGTCCATGGAGATTAGAAACCAGGAGAACCAAGGCCCTACAATGTAGTGTCTCAGAAATATTGTCAAACCAAGGAGGCGCTGCGATCGCTATGTTGTCTCAATGCCTAACTTCACGTTGTCACAACAGTGACAGTAGGTACTCATAAATAGCTAACTTCACAGATACTACTTACCGCCGGCAGCGCGTTGTAAATTCTACACATTTTCAGAGACAGGCGGGTAATGCTTTAGTATGAAGCGATGGTCCTCCTGGTTTCTAATCTCCATGGTCGTGTCGTTAAATTTGTGAAGTCGGTCTATAAATTAACCTCACAGATAATGTAACTGTCATTTTTTTTGATTAAATGTACATATTTAAAAAAAAGAATCAAAGTTGCTAGGGACTGAATAAAGTCAGTATTTGTAAAATATTTGCAAAACACAATCTGGAACAAATAATTGTTTGTATAAATTATAACATATCTAAGTAGTATCATCTTTTTTTATTTTATGTTAGATAATTCTGTTGAAAGCTAATGTGATAATAATTCTTGCAGGTTGCATTCATATTGCAACAATATTTAATATATTTTCTAATTATTTAAATTATAATTGAAAATATTATGATTTTAAAATTAAAACCTACCGCAAATCTAACTAAAAGGTTTAAATAACTAAGTATTATGCAATTAAGGTATATATATACGTGTCTTGCTGCGAGATGTAAAAATTTCGTCAAAATTTAAACGCTCCCGAACAGACAGGGGAAGTTGTAAAAACTATAGATTTGGTCTTAATTTGATAATAAATACGATAAGATTGTATTACAAAAAATATTTAATGTACAAATTGAACTCAAAATTTTATTATATTTATACATCAGTTGCAATATGAACGCAGCCTCCTTCAGTGCATCGAGCGCACAATATATTGTAGACATTTTGAAATCTATTGAACACTGAATATTATAATATATGGATAGTGAAAATTTATGAACGGTTAGCTTTTTGTGGGCATATTGCATAATAAAAGGGCATTTGCACTTTTTTATTTTGTTTTATTTTACATCTACTATGGCACCGCATTTGGTAACAATATTTAGTTCGTATTATAAAATAATGATATAAAAATAGGTTATTCATACATTTTATTTAACAATCCTCAGCAGTCTTTTGGTTTATTTCTTAAAAGTTGCCATATAAAATATATTTTCTATATTAATTTAATGACAAAATAAGTGTAAAATATTACAACCACAGTCTCAAATAGACAAGTAACATAATAATTTATTATCACACAACATATATATGATAAAATTCTATGTCACAGACTGACAATACAATTTTAATCTACATTAAATATTAGATTTAATTATAGCATTAAATAATTTTCATAATGATACAATTGAAGAACAAAATGTACAATCCGCGTGAACATTTAAAAAATAATGCGATCATTCTAAATAAATAATAAACTGTAGAAACAAATTAACAGTCTTAGCTATAAATATATTATTTTTAAATATGAATAATAGTAGTTTTTGGCATTACTTCAAAAAAAACTCATAAGAATTTCTACTAATCTACTTATTATAATTCTGTGAATAAAATATTGAGGAAAACCCATACAAATATATATTAATTACATAGAATTAACTGTAAAACAAAACATTCAATTTAAATCTCCGAGCTATTGATTCTCATACTTATCAGAGACGAGCTTATCGAAAGAATTGTCACTGGCCTTGACCAAACCAATGATTACAGTTTAATAAACATTATTACATTACATTATTTTGTATTAAATTTAAATCAATTAATTCATTTTAAATATAAATAATTTTTATAGTAAATTCAATTTTATTATTTATATATTAAGAAATATATATTTTTATTTCATACATACATTCTTGTATCACACCATATTAGTAAAATTCTTAAACACTTTTATCACTTAAATAAATAATGACTTCATTAGTGAGCTTAAAACATACCATATTATTTTCTTACACTTACAGGTTTTTTGGATATTTTCTTAGATTTATTTAGATTTTCGACGTTCCGCTTTACAGCACTCATAATCACAGGGGACTAACAGCCGCACTCAGAGTCAACTAATGAACCGTTAAGTCGAGAATCTCCATACTAAAGAATGACTTAATGGTTCATTAAGTTACTCTGAGTGAAGCGGTTATTCTCTCAAAAATATCCTAAAATAATTCGGTAAGTACTTGTATTATATAACATACAAAATAATAATTATTATCATGCATTAGCAGGCAAGGCGAGACGGGCAGTGAGTTCTCTTCCCCGGCCGGCCACCGCCCCTATAACTCGGCCCATTAGACCTTTCGGTACTTCTTCTTGAGGCTTTTGTTTACCTACAAATAGGGTTATAATTGTTTTAATATTAACATTATTATTGTTGAATATGTACTATGTATTCTCGGCAAACTTTCGGCTAAATAAGGTTTTGTTTGAATGTAGGTTGTCAAAATGAGGGAATATAAAAAAATCATATATCGTGATTTCTTTGGCTGGCTGAAATTAAAAAAAATATATATTTTTTTAAATTGTTACGCACGTTTTCGAGGTACACGATATACTGTCTCGATGTTATAGAAGGATAAACAAACACACTTTTACGTTTAAAATATTAAGTATTGATACAAATGACAAACACGTTTGCCTCTCAGTTTGTAGCGGCCATACTTGCTGCGGTAGCGGTCGCGGGTTAGAGTCCCATCAGTCCAGTTATATATGTGTAGTGTATCAACTATCTGGTATCCATTATAACACAAGCCTCGTACCTTACCACGGAACTAGATGGCGTTGTGTGTAATGTGCTGTTTCGCCAACTCTTGGGATCGGGGGTTTTTAAAGAAAAACCAAGAACTTTTCCCTACACTTTAATTTCCTTAAAATTGATATTCAAGGAAATTCAACCCTCAACAATTATTTGGAGTGTTATGAGTTGTCGCCGAAGCGTGATTCCGAGAGACTAATTTATTAGAGAAAAACCTACACTTTTAAACATGTTGCAATGGCTGACTTGACAGAACATAATTTCTTACGAAATAGTTAAGCAATTTGTTATCTATATCTATATATATAAAAATGAAACCCGTTTTCCGTTGTCACGACATAGCATGAAAACGGCTTGACCGATTTGGCTAATTTTGGTCTTGAATTATTTGTGGAAGTCCAGGGAAGGTTTTAAAGGTGAATAAATATGAAAGTTGTGCGGAAAAAAAGGAAATTAAAAAAAAATCTTTATAACTTTAATGGCGTTTGACGTATCATGTTATTACTGTTGCCATGGTGCGTGCAATGGTAATTAAATTAGCGAATACATACTAGGAGGTGCGAAGTAAATGTTGTTTTGCGAATGCGTAATAAAACATTTCACCGCGAGGAAAATTTTATAAAAAAATTATATGTGGACAGAACAACGTCTGTCGGGTCCGCTAGTTTATTAAAAAAGATTACTCAAGCATTATGTTATAGCAGTGTCAACAAACCTATAAAGAAATCCAATATCATCGGGGGCAGATCCTTATCCGCGGGGGCGGCGCGGGGCAGCAGGCGCAGCGCGGGGCTGCCGCAGTACTGCGCGCTCGCCACCAGCTGCGCTGCGCTCTCTCGGTCGCCGACGAGGAGACAGCGCGCTTGGATCTTGTGCTCGGGGTGGATTTTGTACCACGCTGCACCTGTAGCATTACTAGCGATTAACCCTCGCTTCGCTCGGGATCGTCCCTGGGTTTAGCGCGAGCGTAGCCGCGGATTCCGCTAGTTATATATTAAAACGTTCCTCGACAGCATGAAAATCGGTGCAGTAATTTTTGAGTTTATCGCGAACAAACAGACAGATGCGGCGGAGAACTGTTTTATAATATGTAGTAATTACTAATTAATTATTTCATCTTGGAATTTATAGTAAACCGTACAAATATTATAAACGGTTAAGCTAGAGGTCGTTGTTACTCTTACATACAAAAATGCTAAACGGATTTTGAAGAATTTCAATACTAACTTTAACTTCAATACTAACGAATCTTGGTAACTTGGTACTTTTTGCACTGGCACACTGGAATAATCGAGTGCAACGGGTTCAAATCTAGATCTCGCACCTCTGATATTTTCATGTGCCAAACATATCAATATGATAAAACTAGTCTAAGGCCAAAGAAAACATCGTAAGTAAACTTACCTGAGAGAACGCAGCAAGTTATTCGAAAGATTAAACCGCACGCACAGCGCACTAGATATAGAACTACATACAATTACGTACCAAATTCATCTCAATAGTTCATTCATTACAATTAAGTACACTCAAAAAATCTGCTAAAAGTAGACACTGATTGCAGATACAATAGGAACAAAAAAAAATAGTTCATGTAATACTCAATACTGAATACATAATATTAAGTCAGTGAAAAGTATACACTTAATAATAATAATAATGTTCTCCGACCGACTTCGGCCATGCCGAAAAATCTCAATGAGACAAGCCAACTGCGCAGGAGATATTATAGTGCACGAGTGTACGCGCAGACACAAGTGCACTCTCTGTTCCTATCACTCTCATACTCCGGGGGGACGACTACTCGACACGACCAGTGAGAGCTAAGGACCGACGCAACACGTGTTCTGCCTCGGGGTGACACACCGCCAACTTCCCAACTCCGGGCTGTTACTGAGGCTCACTAAACAGCAAGACTCCATAACTAAACTTGGCCCGACCCGGGACTCGAACCGAGGGCCTTTTAATGAGTGGCCGTACTTGCTAGTCACTACACCAGCGAGGCAGTTACGTTTACACTTATATGTAAATAAGGGCATACCTCTAACATAATTCAACGCGCCACTCCAGTCCCTAGCGCGGGAGCTGGCCCACTGACTGCCTTCTTGCATAACACCGTCTGCCAACCACCTTTCTGGGAAGTATGGCCACTAGAACAAACAATATTTACTCAATGACCAATGTTATTCTATTGTTAAAGGCTTCAAAGGATTAAAGATGGCAGTTAAGGAACATAACTGCGCCGTCACATATAATAATTTTTTTACATAGTTTCTTCTTTTCTTTTTTAAGGTTGATGTTGTAATAGGTAGGTTGTAATTTAAATAAGAATGCATTATTTTTTTATATAATCTATATTGCTTTTGAATAAAATTTATATTCTAAGCTAGCGACTCACCCTCGCTTCGCTCGGGTTCACCCCCTTTAGGATAAAATTTTTACAAAATTTGAATGTCTCATTTATTTCAATTTTTTTTCTTTTTTTTTTCAGTATTAAAACCTTCCGTGGACCGTAGGGAACAAAAATACATTATTACATTATACTAAAAAATAAATTGGTCGAATTGGTCCAATCATTCTCGAGCTATGCGCTTACCAACATTCATTTTTATTTATATAGATTAATGGTTTAGGAACACGTAGTTCATACAAAATATATACAACATTTTATTTATATTTACTAGAGACTTACCCTCCATTTGGATTCACTGAACTATACTGTACACTGAACTAAACTATACTGAAGTATAGATTTGACTGAAATCAGATATTTTATCGGCTTCTTTCTACTATATTATTATTTATACCTATTATTTAACAAAAACTACATTCAATTTTGTCGCGTTGTTTAAAAGACCGCGGACAAACACAAGAAGCGACTTTATTTTATGATATGTAAATTTGATATAGATAAATGTACCTGTATAAAATGCAAGGATCTGTGACAAAACGCTGCGGGTGGGTGTTGCCAGTAGAGGTTTGGATGTGGGGCAGCGATCACTGCCAGCTTACTTACTAGCGAGCCATAGCAGTGGGAGAAGTACCTATAAACAAATCTATGCATAAACATACAACAGCCTCTTTGACAAAAAATGTATAGCTCATACATATATTGTGGAAATGCCTGTATATTTACATTTATAACACCATCAAATTCAACCAGACCAATTTTGATGTAATGTAGTGCAAAGATAGGCTACAACTCTGAGTAAATCAGGCTATTGCCTGGTTATGAAGCAGTAAATTAATTGCTGTTAAATTGGTTTCATAAGAAAACACTTACCATCATCTTTTAACTTTATCTCAATAATCGGAAAATTGCAGTTTTAAAAGTTATTTGTTAGAAATAAAGTTTATATTGAAGTGGTCAGGTTCAGACAAGCATATTTTCATTAGCACATGATTGCTACATTACGTGTTTGTGTTACGGATACCAGATAGTTGATATACTACACATATAAATTTTAAATACATACACCCATTATAAATATTAACACCCATGATTGGAGTACAAACATTCATGCTCGACAAATTAATGCCCCCGGGAGCCCTTAGCGGGACTCGAACCCGCAACCGCTGGCGCAGCAAGTAGGGTCACTACCAACTGAGCCAAATGTGTCATCAAAAGACAATTAGTAGACATCCTCTAAGAACCGATTTAGTGACAGGGTTGGATTAATGAGGTCTAAGGGCTTTCACAAATTTCTAACAAAGCCTTTTATTTTTTGTGCAAAAACTTTGAATTTGTGTGGAGAGACTAGTGGGGACAAACCTGATCGAAGCTAGGGGGAGTCACTGGTGTATTACATAAATGGTATATACATTACTATACTATCATAGATTTTATCTACACATTTGTAATTTAAAAAATGTACATTTAATAGATAGAATAGATAACACATACATAATACAATGTCCATCTGCATTTAATTGTTTATGAATGTTTATCACATGTCTGTAGTGTGTATTGAAAACTTTGAAATAATGATAACAATACTAATTAGTATAGGCAATAATTATCTTCAATGACAAGGGACTGATTAAGAGATACCCAGTACTTCAGGGTTATTGAACTTAGATTAATGAGGCTTTCTGATTAATACATATTTATTAATAAGAAATATGTATTAATCAAAATGCCTCACTAATCAAAGATTAATTTTTGAAACCATTTGTTGATTCATATTTTAAATGACATACATTTGAGGAAAATCTTGTTTATTTTATTCATTTGCGTAGTATGAATGTATTGGCTATTATATTTATTTATGACGCAATTGTTTTTTTATTTAATACTAGCATTTCTTCAAATGTAATATACAAGGAAAAATTATTTTTATGTTTTACAAGTTTATAACTATTAACTCACCAAGTCAACATACCACCAATACCAAAGCCTATTATGATTGCAGGCTTATTCTCTGAAACTCCAAGAGCTATTAACAATGCCTTTAACTCCTCAACAGCTCTTGGTGGAGATAAGTCACTCCTGTCACCAGTTTCACTTGCTCCAGTACCTCTCAAATCAAGTGTTATTACATGGTGGCCCAGCTCAGCAAATTTTTTCACCACTGAAGACCAACTAGGAACCCATAGATCTACAGTTTCTGGTGCATCTCCAAGTATAAGTACTATTTTACCATCTTTAGGGCCTGTTTCTACATAGTGGTACTTAACACCCTGAAAAGGTAAATTAAGTTGCTTGATTATATCATATAGAATTGGTATTTCAATTATAATTAAAGTGATGGTGTGGTGGCAATAAAAGTATGTAAAAAAATGATAGAACTAATTTACCATAATTTTGATGTAGCAGTGCCTCCCAATAGAAGAATCGACGGTAAGTTCAACCGGTGGAACATTAGATAATTTTCTACGGTGTCCTTTCCATAACCTGCGAACTGTGAGCTGGATCACCTGCCACAAACCGACGAACACACATTTGAAGATCAACTCCACTGCATCCCATCCTGAGACCACTTGTAGCACTTTATCACTCTTCATTCCCATTTCACGAGATAAACATTGAGATTAAATTAAAACTAACTTTTTGTATACGTGCTCTCAATGTACCCGGCGCATTCTTATCAGTTTTTATCAAAGTCAATTTAAACGAAACGGATATGCTGTTTTATCTGTCAATGTCAATAAAAATAATCTTTCGATGCGTTCCATCATGTCCAAGCAACAAAAAAATAAAAAAATAAAGCAAAATATTTCAAATTATTAATTTAATTTAATCTTTTAATATAAAAAATATAAATAAAATTTTATTAAGCAAATTTTACTTATTCGTCTTAGAACTAGCAATAAAAATACTTTAACGCGTAAGAACTACGAAAGGATCTTTTCATCACAAATATAAAGTTCACTTTTATTTAAATGTTTACAAATAATGCACAAAGTGATAATCTTAATATTATATAAAAGCGAAAGGTCATTTATTCACACACTATCACATCACGAAATATTGAAAACCTCTGGAGGTAGTTTATAGTTAGTAAACGTCCGCTAAGAACGGATTTTGCGACAGGGCGGGATTAACGAGGCCTTAGGGCTCTTTCAAGTTTGTATAAAAGTTCTTTTTTTTGTCCTACAAGCTTTAAATTTTGCAGGGAGCACTGGAGGACGAACCCAAGTAAAGCGGGGTGAGTTGTTTAACGAATGTCGTTAGTCATGTTATATAAATTATCAATGTTGAAACAAGTTGTATAGATTGCTTTGTAAATAATACAATTCTAGAATATGCAACTAAACACAATTAAAAAAGTTGTATGAATATTAATTATTATTGTAAGTAAGAAGTACAATTAAGAAACATTTCCTCCAATCAAAAATGAAAATAAGCATCATTGTATCATATTTACATTTATTTGTACAGAAGATGCACTCTTCGAGGATGTGAAAACAAATTAAAGTTGCAAGACAGGGCACTCAAGAGGACCATAATGACAAACAGAAAGAGCAAGTCACGGTGGCTAACGATGGGCTAACGAGTCCAGTCAACGTTTAAATCCGCTGATGCTCGGTCAAACGCCTACGGTAATGTAAAAGCAATATTATTTCCATGTTGAAAAATTGCCTTGTGCATGACTAGGTGCTTTATAAATAGTAATGCTTTATGTTCAAAGGACTATCATTAATAATGCAGATTTGCTTCAATAGATGGCGTTACTTGTATGTATAGTGAAAATAGAGATGCAGAATTACAAACTTAGTGATTTTTTATGTTTTGAATTAGAGAACAAAGAACTAAGTGTAACTGTATAAAATAATATTTCGTAGCTTATTTCGGCTATTTTCTATTTTTGAAAGATTTATTTTAGATGCATTTATTTTTTATTATATAATTATTTAATACACCTCTATAACTCAAAAAAAATTGCTGTCGAAGAAGAAATAAATAAGGTATACCGTATAGGTACCCATACATTTTTAATTCTGTAATCAGTTATGTAGCTATGTAAAAGATGAATAAGAATATAGGTATCCTTGACGGTACAATGACTAATTTAATTTTCTATTTAAACATTTCACCAACTTTGAATGTACTGCGATATACTTACCTTCATTTTGGCAAAACGAACAAAATAACCGCAAGCCGATCTAACAGATAATAAGAAGTCGAATTTCGAATTAACAAAGTACGGATCAAGTAAAATTACCAGCCGTGCCCTCGCCTCGCGTTACAAAATGGGCAACACGACACCACATACCTGGCGCATTATAACGAATAATTTGATAAATATCTCCATTACGTTGAAATTCAATGCTTTTATGAGATTAACGATCCTTTCAAATATCATTTTGTGTCAAATACTTGCAGATGTGGGATTGTGGTGTAACACATTTAGTTAGTTTTTTATTGTTATGATATTAATACGGTTTTGTATTATGTATTATATATTTTACATATATTTATGGAACATTCCAGTTAAATATACTTTATTTTTGTTTGTATTTCCTAGATAAGTTGATAAAGTATGTAAACATTATTTTTTAAGGTCATGATAATACAAATTTAAGGCAGTGGTAGCCCAGTGGCAATGCGTTTGCTTGAAAAAATCGAGTGAAGCGGGTTCAAATCTGAGTGTCGCGGAAAACATTCTGAGGAATCCTGCTTGTCCGAGAGAACCTAATAAATTTTCCAAAGTTATGTGAGCTCCAACAACCCGTACAGCCACCAACCAGCGTGGTGGACTATGATCTGATATCGCTCGTATCGTTGTAGAGAAGACTTTAAAAAAGGGCTGAATACAATACAAATTATGATATTTATGGGTTTATGTGTATTTAAAATTTATTATATTGTATAGGTGATTTTGTGTAAAATATTAATATACCAATGAATATGCTAGTGCCAGGTTATTGTTAGTTCGGTAAAAATGCAAAACCTAATATAAAAAAGCTAATTAAAAAAATAATAAACAGTTCATCTGTATAGGGTACTTGCGAGTTGCAACCCACACTCGATTCGCTAGGCTAAGCGCGAACGAAGCCGCGGGTTCTGTTAGTTATATACTAAAACCTTTCTCGAGAACCACTCTGTCTATTGGTGACAAGAGTGAAGAGCATGAAAATCGTTGCAGTAGTTTTTGAGTTTATCGCAAACAAACAGACAGACGCGGCGGAGGACTAGTTTTGTTTTATAATATGAAGTGAAAGACGAAAGTGATTGAATATTTATAAATCACCATGTTGTTAAATGTTAAAACTAAAACTTTAAAGATTTAAGTATGCAAATGGATATAAAACCAAAGAACATACAATAGTAAAGGGCTTTCTATGACCGAAACTATGTATCTAGTTCGTAATTATTAATCATCTCACGGAGACCGATGGGGCGTGGGCTGTCGTGTCCGTGTCGCCCCGTCGAGCGATTTACATGACAATCGCATCCCTAGGGCCTTATGTGCTTTTGGCGATTGCTAGCCGTGTATTTACTTCTTGTTTTGTAAAATATTATATATTTTTTATACTCCTAACTACTACTGTTTAACAAAATTGCAAGTTTAAAGGCAAGGTGTCTTTAGTTAAACTACTAACAACTAATAGGTATCTTCTTATGTTGGTACTAAGCCAAATTATAAGAGAGCTATGAAGTTTTTTTCAATAACATTAAGTGCACCCTAAAACTAAGAAGAAAGAAAAAAGAAGGAGGTAATCTATTTTTATTTCATTAACTTACTGTAACCTCACAAGTCACATAGGTTAATTTCTCATTTAAACTCTCATTTTTTTAATAAAGGTTCCTTGCGAGCGTCATAAAAATGTAAAATCTATGCTTGTTTGATGGTGTTTACTAAAATTTTTGCCTTACTTCATTCAGTAGTGATGTTAAATAAATAAATAAAATAATAATAAGTAAATTATTCGTATACCTAGTAGGTAGGCCTTTTCAAATCTTAATTTTAAATCCCATTAATAGCATTAAGGTTAAAATCAAGCGGGATGCTTTATTTACATTATTTCTGTCTAAAATATCCACAGATGTCTCAATCAAAATATAGGTACGAGGATTTATTAATCATCTCACGAAAGCGGGGCGTGGGCTGTCGTGTCCGTGTCGCCCCCGTCGCGCCATTTACATGACAATCCCATCCCTCAGGACTTATGTACTCTGCGATATCACTAGCCCGCATTGTTGCGTCGACTTTTGGAATATTTTATCGATAATATCATTTATATTGTATAGAAGTTAACTCCCTATTGACTAACACGTTCCTTGGTAACTTTTCGCACCATACTTCTATGCAACTTGATATACATGGTGGGATCAAACTCATTGGATCATAATTCATAAATCATCATGATACAAAAACATTTTTCTTCTTGTAATAATAAAGAAGATAAAAGTTTATTAGGGAACCTGTAATATAATTTTATTCTGATTTCTAGGTATACTCGCTTTAAAGTACCTACTTACGAATGGGATCTGGAAACAGTCTACCACGTTGGCCAAGTACGGGTTTGCGAAGTACACATGTATCTCGAAAACTTGCTAGATTTTCTCACTACGTTTCCTCACGATGATTTTCTTTACTGGGTTACCATTTACCAATAAACTTAAGCTTACAAATTCCAGTGTTAATGTAAAATAATTAAAAATATGGGATGAAATAATTTATATTTTTTTTCTACTTTTTATTACATACTTTTTCGTAAATTCATGAAATTAAAACAAAAAAAAACCGTACATCACTATCTAAATCTGTGTTCATCCCTTATCTTTTATCAGAGGACATATTGACTGCTCGGAGTGAATAGATGCCGGGGCACGTTTCTCCTCTCGGATAACACTTAGGTATTATAATGTCTTTGGTTAGAGGTTTATGAAACATTATACATATATCTTTATATTCAATACTATAATTATTTGATTATTAGGACCAACTACCTACAACCTTGGACATATGAATTATTCAATTCAATTATTTTGTGTAGGCACAATTTACTTAAAAGAATTATAGTCCGCCGGAGGTCATTAAAATTTAAATTTTTGCAAAGAAAAATATAGATTCATAAATAAATGAATAAAAACCTTTTTTTTAAAATTTTACTATTATATTATTAAGAGGCAGTGGTAGCCCAGCGGTAACGCGTTGCTTGTATAACTGAGTGACGCGGGTTCAAATCCGGGTCTCGCACCTCTGATATTTTCATGTGCGAATCATTTCTATCATGATTACCACTTGTCTTACGGTGAAGGAAAACATCGTGAGGAAACCTGCATGTCTGAGAAAACCTAGCAAGTTTTCGTAAGACATGTGAAGTCCGCCAACACGCACTGGGCCAGCACGGTGGACTATGGCCTGATCCCCCTCGCACTGAGGGAGGCCCGTGCCCAGCAGTGGGACGTTAAAAAGGGCTGATGATGATTATACCTTCTTATTTTTATACTATCACAGTAACGAGTATTGTTGTAATATTTGATTTGAAACATTATAAAGTATGTATTTTTTTTAAATGTCAGTAGGTATTTGATTTCATGTTGTGTTTGTTCTTTGTTGTATGAGAATTTGTTTATATTATTAGCAGTGTTCTTAGAGAAAAATGTATTGTAATGTATTTTAATATGCAGAAATACTTATATTAATGTAGGTAGTCTGTAAGTTAAATTTCGCTTACCGCTTAAACTTTTCGACTAACTAAGCTTGACTGAGATTATTTCATTATCATAACATGCATGAAAATTTTACGTGAAAAAACCTGTCGTACAATCTCAGCACGTTCCAAAAAGAAAAGTCCGCCAACTCAGTTTACTGACGGAGCGCGGTGGACAGTTGACTTTTTACTTTTTTATTTTTTTTTCGGACATGGCATTAGCATGCGCCCCGGCGCGGCGGCCGGTAACCACGTTACGTTACGACTGCATTACACGTAGCACAATAGAGGCCACTCGTTACCTACTTGACTGTGTAACTTCGTTTGAACCCTCGAGCTTTACTATGGAGCAAAGAGGACTTTTATAAGCTTTGTTAACTTTCATTTTGCATACTTATAAGCTTATTTTGTCTGCAAGTATTTTATGAATAAGGGAAGTTTTGTCTACTGTATTACTAAGTCTCCATTTACATAACCATTTAATATCTTTTATTAGTCGAATGATAGAAATGTTTAGAGACCATGTAACGTGTGCTACCTACGCAACATAAAGTTGTATACATAGAGTCTTCAGTCTAGTGATTGAATTTGTTGTTGACGCATATTCTAAACCTAACCTTTTAGCCTAAAATGTATTAATTCATTATTCTTTTTACGAATTTTACTATAAAAGTCCAATGAACTCGAAAGTTTCATCCCAACATTTTGATTTCAACTCGGAGGGTGCGTCACGTAGCGAGAGCTCGCAATACCTATTATCGCGCCCCTACGAAAAGATTCATTTAAAATGTTATTTTACACCCAGCTTCTATGTACTTCTATTGTGTCGACGCTATTATGTGAAAATGAAATTGTAATAAATTACAAAAACTTTTTGCAGGACTTTGAACTTTGTGCCTTTGACGGTGAAAAAAAAAATATTGTCTCCAGCAATTATGGCGGTTGATATGCCGCCATTTTGTACAATTTTAGGGTGTATTGGATGTGATTATTATTAAGTATCGTTATTCAGTTACATTGAGTGCGAGCATTACAATGAAATCCCTTTAGAAATTAATTAGAAGTATCGAATGTAAGTCGAAATACTGAGCTTATACAAAAGGGATGTAAGGACTTGCATACTAAAAGTGTTTTTTTATATTATAAAAGCTGAAAATGGAGTGTAATTTATAGAATATAGAACTATAGTTATTATTAAATACATAAATAACTTAAGTTAATGTAGCTAGAAATTTAGCTTATATGCAAATTATTTATTTTATTAAGAAATAAGTAGGTACGTTAACTGCTTAAAAAATTAATTATCAACATACTTAATTATAACAATACATAACGTCGAAAGCAGGTATTTTTTTGCGTTTTATTTCCCTAACTACAAAACACAAAAAATATAAGAAATATAAGCAGGGGCGTATTTACCCTAGGGCCAAGGGGGCCATGGCCCGGGGCGGCAGGCTCCGAGGGGCGGCAAAGCCAACACTATTTTTTCTTATTTTGAATGACATTGAAACATTTAAATAAAAAAACCAAAGCTTCAAAGCCAACAAATTGTTTACAATAGATCCACTACCATCCATACTATCAATGATGAATCAGCCTATCGCCGTCCACTCCTGAACAAAGGCCTTTTTTATTTATTTTTGAGATTTTAGCATTAACGTATACACAAGTGGTTATGTGAGACTCATTAAACAGAAAAGGCAGTACTACCCACTAATACCCAACAAACCTCAACCGTCATAATGGGGCGGCAAAGGATTGCTTGCGCATTTAACCACGACGCCCCGACGGCCTAGCAGGTCTGCCGAAGCAGACCACCCAGCCAAAGGTGATCCACAGCCTTCTCTCAGATCAGTACCAGAGCACTGCTGAACAAAGGGCTTGGACCTCAATGAGCGCCAACCAGTCTTTGCAGTCCGCATCCATCCACTGCCCGCCACCTTTCTTAAAGACATCGTGCTACAGGGCGTCCTACACTACACTAGCCTACACGAGGTCTTCACTCTAACATGTTTCGGCTCCATCGACCATCAGTGCGCATACATGAACAGAACACTTCCACTACAGAGAGCTAATTTTGCACGCGATATCGTTTGCTTTAATTCTATGGCGAATAACTTCATTTCGAATTCCGTCTGTCAGAGAAACACCAAGCATTGTGTGTTTAGTAATGACATAAGGAGCCGAAACGTAGGGCGGGTCCACAAATTCAAGCCGTCAAGCCGCCACGTCCGTTCCAATCGAACGTTTTAAAGACGTCCTCCAATGCACAGGTAAACAGTTTCGGGTAGATAACATCCCCTTTCTACCCCGCGATGTAATCGGATTGGCCTAGTGTTCTAACTTTGTACTTGAATGGTCATCGTTGGAGACTGGTATAAGCACCGTAGTACTTGGATATATCTCTGCATGGATTGTAGAATCTTAAGGAAAGCATTTAGTTTTACAATATTTCTTTTTTTTTGGTTTTTTTCATTAGTAATCATTTAAATTTTAAGTGGAACGAATGTATGTAACTGACTTTATATTGTATGTACGTAACTTAAAATAATATTTTTTTTAAATTTTAGTTACTATTTTTGTGTATATTTATTCTAGGTAGTAGCCTTATTTAATAAATTAAAAAAAATATTTCTCGTAGTCCATAAACGCTAGGCATAAATGCTGATTATTAAAGCCATCGAATTTTTGAGCGAGACGATCCGTCATAATCCTTGAAATCAACTTATACCTAAACAAGGTTTAGAAGAGTCACAGGTCAGTAGTTCTTCAATAGGGTTTTATCCCCCTTCTTTAAGAACAATACTACTCTGCCTCTACTCCATGCCTCCGGTGTAGTGCCATTGTAATGGACAGAATTAAAGAACTTTGAGATTTTGAGATTCTGATAGAACCTTTGTTCCTGCCGCTCTGAGGAACTGTGCAGTAATTCCGTCCTCACCTGGAGCTTTGTTGTTTCCTTGGTGTCCAAGAGCTATCCTAATCTCGCTTACGTCGATGTCGGGAAGTTTAACTGCTCAATGGCTGACCAGTCTGGCTGGGAGACCAGTCTGGATCCTCCACGTGGTGGGACTCAGGTGGAAATATATGTCAGGAGTAAAGATCCCCATAGAATCTTTCGACTTCGCCAAGAATATCTGATTTCGAGGTGACTGTTGTACCTTGTGGGGTTCTAAGCTTTGTCAGGTGACAACGGCAGCTGTGAGAATTGGCAAAAATCTTTCGAGTCCATATTGGGTTCTAGAGCATCCTCAATACTTTGGGTATTCGTTCGTCTTAAATTACGCGTTATTAGGTTTCTCACGTTCCTGTCAAGTACCTGACGCTTAGACTGTGTGGTATTTACTATCGCGCGTCCCTTCGCCATTTTCTTTCAGAGTCTCATCACTATGTTAGTCTAAGAGTAGACTTCATTAGCCGCGCACGTTTAATTTTGATGTTCATAATCAGAGCTCCCCTTACAAGTCGGTGATCACTGCTGATTTTAACCCTGTTAACTAAGTCATCTCTGAATATGTGGCGATTGTTCGATATAATGATGTCGATTTCGTTGTTTGTAGTATGATCGGGGCGCTTATTAAGTCCAATTCATATAAGGCCTTTTCTGGAAAAATTTGTTCTTCATAAAAAGCCAGGTCCAATTCATATTAGGCTTTTTCTGAAAAAAATAGTTCATCGTAAAAACCAGGGGCTTTTTCCAGGTGCCTCGAGGAAGTTTACTAACATAACATAACATCCATACTAACAAGTACCTAAATAACATTTGCGTTCAAGACATATTATAATCTGTTTTTAAATAAGTATTTCATGGGGCGGCAGAGCTAATTGGCCCGGGGCGCCAAATCTGTAAATACGCCTCTGAATATAAGCGCATTTTGGTACAGTCGGTTATTCGCTAACGAAGTCAATTTGCGCGAGCGTAATGAAGCAACTCTGCGTCCAACAATTAATTCACTCAATTTTTGTAATATCACGAATATTTTGCGAAATATATCTAATTATATTGAATTGCTAATTATTTGCAATAATAATAATTGGCGCGGTTAAGGAAATTGAATTAAGTAGGTGAAGCACCTCCTTTGATTAAGTCGATAATAATATTTAATAGAGTTTTAAATCTCTTTTTGATTTTAATGTGGGAGTTCTAATATATTTTTAAATATAAATTCTAATTAATACCAACACATTATATAACAAAGGAGTTGAATCTGTACATTAAATGTGTTTTGTCAAATCTTATTGTAATAGTCATTACTAATCTTCTATACTATACCTATATAAAAATGAATTGCTGTTCGTTAGTCTCGCTAAAACTCGAGAACGGCTGGACCGATTTGGCAAATTTTGGTCTTGAATTTGTGGAAGTCCAGAGAAGGTTTAAAAGGTGAAGTACCTAGGGACGAACCTTTTTTTTTTTATAGTTGGGAAACCCTGTTACGGGTACCCCGGACTTCCCCTGGGGGTTATGTGGCGACTCTCCGGACGCATCCGGCATACCCACTAAAACCCAACTCCCAAACCCCTGCCGCCATGAGTGGGACGCCACGGGATCGCTTTCGCATACAACC
This sequence comes from Boloria euphrosyne, assembly GCA_951802675.2. NCBI lineage: Eukaryota > Metazoa > Arthropoda > Insecta > Lepidoptera > Nymphalidae > Boloria > Boloria euphrosyne. The sequence continues at coordinate 1,524,618 of OX637879.1, read as the reverse complement.
GCGACGACCTAGGGACGAACCTAAGCGAAGCGAGGGTGAGTCGCTAGTGATACATAAATATGTCAGAAAAAAATCTAAAGATTTGGATTCTTTCTGCCTGTCTAGGAACGCATAGCGAGGAAAGGAAAACTACTGGACGGATTTTGATAAACTTTTCATATTTTTTTTCTATTATGTACGTGTTATTATTTATTTCATATGAACAGGTAAATTTAATTTCATTGCATATATTTTTATTTCAATTATAATAATCAACACTTGCGCAAACATTACCTATAAAATTACATCTATGTGCAATGTATACTTAGTACTTTATACTTAGTACTTTTTAATTTAAATAATTAAGCAGTAAAAATACTTAACATATAAGTATTTTTACTGCTTAATTATTTAAATTATATTTAAAAAAAAAACGTTTACATGCAAAATAGTTACGTAAATAAATGTGATGTTTTAATAAAGATATTAAATTTTCTATTAAAATTAAGTTAATTTTCACGCGGCAGTTGCATAATGACGGGCAGGTGCCAGTCCGGGAGTGGCTTCGTTAGCACAAAACTGCCGACAATTATCTCTCTACTCAAGTGTTCTAGATGAATTGATTTATATATATAGGTTTTATATATGCCTGTTATAATTTTCCCTTTATTTATATAACGCGTTTATTCGCGTTTAAGTATCCCAGTGGTAACGCTCGCTCTCTGTGGAAACCGAGTGAAGCGGGTTCAATCCCGTGTCAAGCACTTCTGATATTTACATTTATTGTGTAAATCAATTTCAACATGATTAATTAACTATGGAGACTGAAAAAATTATAACCTAACTAAAACTGAAATATGAAATATTTTAGCCGTTATATGAATTCTACAAGCAATTTTTAATTAATGTAGTGTTTTAGTACTATTAAGTAATTTTTTTTATTGTTGATGGAGGTTTTCCATAATTCCATTTATAATTAAATACATATTGAGAGTAAGATGTCTGTATATTCTATAATGTACATTATATTACCTAATTACTTTTATATAGGAATTACTTTTATAAAGGAATTAAAAAAAATTGTAAATTCGATTATAGCCCTCAGCTTATTTAGCTTTTAAGGCTATTTAGCTTTTAAGGTTTTAAAACGAAGTTAGGTTTCTGTTTTAAATTGTAGAAAATTTTAGAGTTATTTTATTTTTGAAATAATATGAACTGATGTTTGTTATTTGATAAAGTAAAAAAAATAATTTATATTTGAATGCTTAAAAGATTTTGTATGCAATCTTTAACATAATCTTCCCGTCGGAAGTGTTAGCAATGCAAATTTATGCAATTAAAAAAATATTTTAATAAGTTTGTTATAAAAAAGTATTGTTAAATATATTAACAATACTTTTTTATTACGTGCATGCATAAATTATAATAAACACTTTAATGATATTATATAATATATTGATACATGTTCCATCTTTAAATGTAAAAAATTGATCAGAGAACTTATGTTTTGTGTAGATTAACTTATATTTTTTGTAGATTAAATTTATGATGTTTTGTTCTGTAATTTAAGCTTTGGTTAAATCTTGTAATTTTCTATTTGTTAAGTTTAATTTGTATTCTTGTTGCAACCGCTCGATATGATTTATGTATCAGTGGAAACTTTATTGGTCTATGTACCATTTATATAAACTATTGTATAAATATTTGTAAACACTGTTTGTTTCCCCAATAAAATAAAATAAAAAATAAATCTAAATAAAATATACTTGGTTAGTTAAAAGCACAATCCATAAATTCATAAAATATTGTTCATAGCAATAATTACGTTCTTGGCTGTAAAAAGTTTCTATAGAACTAATTCTAAATGTAATAACGAGATAATTATTGTAGTGTAGTGGTTAGCTGTAGGTATAGCTCAGTAGGCCCTGTCTTCGAATCCCGGGTCAGGCTATAGTTAAGTTTTTCCGTCAAGAAATTCTAAGCAACAGCTTAGTATGTATGGAGAGCATGTAAAGCTGTCTTTTCCGTTTTCTGATCTCTCACTGTTTTGTTGAATCGTCTCCGGATTTTAATAGTGCACTTGCGTATACCCAAAGCGCTAAATACCTTCTGAGTATAGATGATTAGCCTCAAGGCGATGGGCCGTCGTGACCGAAAGCGGCCACAAGGACTTTACTATTAATAGAAAATGTTCAATCTTATGTAATTCTATAATATCGCAATGTCGTCTACAAAAAACATAATATTTTTTTTATTTATGGCTTGATTATAAGTTAATGGAAAATAATTTAAATTCTAATTTCGGTTTAGTATTCATTGATATTATTGATCACAATGGAATAATTGCCTATTATTTTTAATCTTATTACAAGATTACAATGAAAATAATTAATAACGTTGATTATGTAAAGTAACATATTTTCTTAATAAATACCTAAGCGTGACTCTTTGTTGATAATTTTTCAGTCGTCCCACTTTTTCTATCATTGTCTAGTTAAAGCTATTAGCATTTAAGTGCTTACTAATATAGTGTTGTCAAGATTTTAAAATTATTACTTAACTACCGACTCACCCTTGCTTCTCTCGCATTTTAACAGTTAGTACGGAAAACTTAAATATATTATAGGTACATATGTATGATTATATAAGTATATGATTTGGTTACTCATACAAACTTTCATCCCCCTTTCATCTCCTTAAGGATTGGTCCTTGAGTGGTTTCTGGGATATCCATCCCATGACCTGCCAAAGGTCTCAAACGATCTTCATACCAAGTTCTAAATCGGTTCAATGGACTTTTAATTTACCTATCCATTACAAACATACAAAAAAAAAACATTTTTTTCTTATAATTTAGTATAGGTATAGGAATATAGTACAAATGAAATTATTATTTTGTTTTTATATAATATGTAAAATGTACAGAGCTATTATTCATATAGGCTTTGGCTATTATTATTAAATTATAGTTGAGTTCATATGGACCGACATAATAACTTACAATAACACGATTTATTACTGATATACCTACATAGTAGGTACATAGGTACATACTATAATTAAATGCTTTAAATAAAGCACTCCTGATCTTTTAAGGCCATTGCGGCCACTTACTGAGAGTAGCCATTTGCGCAGGAAATATTAAACTGCCCAATTAGGTACCTATATCTATCTATGAACAAGCACAAAAGCACGCTCTATTTCTTTTATTCACAAAATCTTATGACACGATCATTTCCACGACTGCCGGGATATGATATTGCAAGGCCGACGGCTTTATGAGCTCTCCAAAGCACTTGTTGTAATACCTAGCTCTAGGTAGTTACTAAGAATTACTTAATGGAAAACACAACTCTAAATATTAAGTATTTTCTCTCTACATAATATTATACTCTATAGTTGATAGAACCGAACCCAGAACTACAGAGTCTGAAACATTAACCACTAAACTGTCGAGAACAAATAGTTAAATACCATTTATAACTCTACATTTCAAGTTTATTTTTATTCAACATGAACTTATTATTTCAAATAATTACCATGAAAAATTCATATCGTATTGGTATCTCTTTTGTTAACTCAATCTATTGTAATATAATCTGCCGGAGTCCTTAACTGACCACTATTGTCTGTGGTCACGTATGTCCTTTTATTAACTGTATTCTTTTTAATCTATGGGGGACGACGAACGGATGCTGTGTTTTTACAACTGGACCATCTCATTGCGAGATGACGAGTTGAATATTTAATTGGGATACTTTAAAGTTGTTTATTTTGAAGAACTATTGTATAATATTTAGCTATTATGGATGACGTGTTTATTTTTAGAGAATAAGTGGAATAATATTACCTATGCGTTGCTGGTCTACGGTCATTACTTACTCTATGGTTGAGCGTATTTTTATTATTATACCTAATAGTATTTTTTAAATTAATTAATGCCCAAGTATATTGAAACGTAGGTAATTTTAACATTTGTGTACCTAATTTTGTAAGAATATTCGAAATTCTAATGCGTTTGAAAAATTTTATTTTATTGGATAGCTTGTTGTGTTGTGTACCTATGTAGAGCAGTAGGTTTCCGGTTGAGATATGATTTAAGTTTAATTTTGTTTAATTTAGTAATACAATAGTTATCAGCACATCTATAATAAATAATATTATTTCGAAAGTTACTAGAGCATGGAATAGTATTTTGTTACCAACTTTGAAACGATTAATAAGAAAATTGAATTAAGTTGATTTTTTTTTTCAACTTAAATGGCGTAAAGCGTATATTTATCACAGTATCGTTAATAGTGTATTTTTTACTTTACATTTTTTATTTTATAATAAGTTTTTAAATGTGTAGAGTGAAGACTGCACTCGAGGTAGCGCTGTAGCATAGTTTCAACTTCTTTAGTGCCTATCAAATATAGTGTAATCGATGACAATATCATACAGTGGGTGTATAGTAGGTGTAATAGCGGGGCGTGGTCGCCACCAGCCAATCCTGTAACTGATACCACATTTCTTCTTAAAATTCAACAAGTTAAAACCTATCTTATACCTCAGATAACAAGGTTTAAAATCCTACTCGTATATAGTGGAGCTTTGTAAACGATACCCCTAGTTCTTCTATTGGCGTTCAAAGCAAACTCTACTCTGTTCCAAGGAAATAAGATTGTTTTTAGTGATTTTAAAAGCTGTAATTGATACGATTGGGCCCAATTGTAAGTATTAGATAACGTTATATATTTGTTTTAGGTGATTACTATATTTTAGCTCTATTAAATAAGTGTTGATGTTCATTTTTGTTTTTTGTTTTTAATTTCTTATTGGTTATAAAACCATAGAAATTTTATAAGTACTCCTTCCATGATTTAAGTAATTTTTCATACAGTGTTTTAGGAAAGAATCTTTTACCTATAGATTTACTCACTTTTCTACTCACTTTTTTTTGTTATTTGCGATACTATCTATTCTACAGCCAGATATCTTAATAAAGAAACGTTACTTTAGATATTGAAATTTTTTATAGCAAGGGACATTTTTCATCAACCTCAAATGAATTCACAAAAACGAAGGGCATGGCGCACCTGACGGCGGAAGTCATTAGTAAATAGACGGACACAACGGTCGATAACGCCCCACTCTCTCCAAAATTGCTTGCGACATATAACCATCAAAATGAAACTAGAAAAATTTCAACCCTTATCATCGAGAGGTAAGATCGAAAGTACCCAACACTTGATTTTTTGCCGACAGTTATAAATTGGTAAGTTAGTATTAAAAAAGGACTGACGACACCCTATAGAATTGTATCTATTGTTGGGATCTCCCCGAGATGGCTTTGAGTTTTCAAAATGTCTCCGATAAGGACTTTTTTGTCGTCTAATGTTTGGCTTAGGCTAAGTAATTTCCGGTAAAGGTTATGTGCTTCTCTAAATATTTTAATTTTGCTGTACAGATGGGTGGCATTACTCAGGTTAGATAAGATGCAACTGTAAGATATTCTTTTAAAGTTGTTAAGTGGGTAGCTATGTGTTATATTTTTGAACTAAACGTGAGTCACACAATCTTTTTAATTTATTAACTTGCGCTTTTGGCTAGTTGATATTATAGTTTTTTTTATTGCATTCAATAGTGCTATAATCATTTCATACAAAAATGCAGTTTATATGTCTGTCTGTGTATATTTATATTTTTATATTGAGACTTTGTGAAAAAACTAGGCTCATTAACAAATATAAGCAAAGAACATGCAGCACTAGAATCGAACTGCCATTGCACCAAATAATAGATAATAATACAAATAGTAAGTTACTAGCATAAAAGTTATATTGATGTCTTTATTGTTAAGTATTCATAATATACTTAGCAAAGTTAACCCTTTGTATGCAATGTGCCTCTGAGGCGTCAAATTTTCGCGAGGGCTCCAACCCGTTCTACTTATTAACTTACCAAAACCAACAATCGTGATTAAATCGCGCGTGAACTAATAAAATAATAAGACTCGTTTGCGTCTAACGCTTGATATACGGTTTGGCTTACATGAATTCATATTATGGAGGTAATTTTGGCTTAGAATGTTACGTTTTCAGTTACATATATATCTGTATGTATTTATGATCACATGGGACGGTTATTGATTATGCTATATCTTTCTTTCCCGTAAAAGGCATAGTGTTAAGCAATGCGTACATTATATATTGCTATTGCGATGACGAGTTATTACGTCACGTTTCGTTGACTCTATTTCTAAGCTACTTAACTTTTTTATTGGAATGTTATCGATTTATATTTGTTTTACTCAACCATTGTAATGAATTTTTAAATCATATTTAAGTATAACTTAATTCTTTTGACTACCTAACGGTAGATACAAGTTAAGCGCGGAAGTCATCATTATTGTATACTTTAATATAACTTTTGGAAAATGTAACAAACATTTTCCTAAAGAAGTATTTTATATCTACCGTCTGTTAATTACTAATAGCTATTTAGTGTAAATAAATATGAAAAAAAAAAACGTATAAACCATAGAATCAAAGATTCAACAAATCCATGTAAACCACGCCGCTAGGGGAGGAGGGGGGCATAAATTTCATTACAATTAGCTGTCGCAGTGTATGAATTATTCAACGGCGGGGCCGCAACGAGCCACGCAAACACCGAAGGGTTCACCAGATGACCAGTTTCGGGTCCTGTTTGCTAGAATTACTACAGTAATTTCGACCGTTCATTAGCATTGACGGGTTTAGATTTTACGCAAAGCAAATTTGCAAAATCATTATTTGTGTTCCGTCCAAATGAGCCAATTACAATGGTTTAGGTCTAATTTTGTTTAGTTTTAGTTAGCCTAATTTTAAAGCTAAATTAGCAGTTATTACAATGCTTTTGATTAACAGTTCATTATGAAAATTACAATAATTAATAATTATATACTTAAGTTTCATATATTACATAGCTCTTTTCTATAGGTATATTACGTACATCTTAAGGCAATTATACTTATATATACATAAACAATGTATACTTAAACAAACACCCTTCTTCATTTTAATTTAAGTTAGTAAATATGATATAAGATTGATTATTATGATTAACTACTTAACCTCGCTTTTCTTAGATGCATCCCTAAGGAGATTTGTTGAATACTTATTATATAGTACACACACACACACGCGCACATGACACACATCCAAACATACAAACTTTTGCATGAACCTATTTGTAGTGTAAGAAAACACTGTTATATCTTCATAAACAGTTCTAGTTTCATGAAAAATAACGGAAAAATAAAGGAAAGTCTTTATAAATATTATCTAATTAAGAAACAAGCGAGTATAAAGTCACACCACATTCCGCGCCAGCCACCTATATTTAAACCGCGTTGACACGTTAGCAGTTCATCAGACAGTGATTTCAGACATGCGATCACCTCGCGACCTCGTTCATCGAATTACACTCCCACTACACGACACAGGATGAAGCGGGAATAGACAATCCTTGGTCTACAAAGTCATAGAAAATATAAAAATTACATTTTATGCTATTCAAATTTTTTTTATATATTTACATAGATGTACATATACCTAGGTATATGGTATTGTATATTAATATATACATATATAAATATATTTTATCTGTCAAGGGTGGTTATCTGCTGTCAAATATTTTATGGTATAGGACTATAGGTACATTTAAAAAAAAGTATTCCCATGTGTTATATTATCTAGGTACTTTATGAAAAAGTTTAAATTATTTAAAATAACAAAATAACACTCTCCATTTATAAAAATTATAAAAGCTATTTATCATAATTATAAAAGGTATTGATCGTCTCTTATATCTTAAACAGCCATATTTCAGCGCGTTATATCCTGACAAGGCCCAACTGTTGGCGCCAGAACATCCGCTTTTATCCATGTAACCTAACGCCGATTTACTTGCACCTATCTACAAACTTCATTTACATCTCTAAATAGATGTTTAGTAATTAATAGAAAATACTTTTTATTTTTAATGTTTCGTACTAGATCTGTTTTATATCTTTTTCATATTGAAATGTTACGTCTTAAAAACGCAATTGAGCAGTCTTTAAGACATAACATAGGTATTTTCTAGAGAAATAGTAGCTTAAGCCGTGAGAAGCTTTATAAGCCTAGTAAGTTAATTATAAAGCTACAAATATAAACCTTACTTTATTTAACATTATGCGTATAACTAAAAGCATACCTATATGTGAACTAACAGTGTTTAAAATGAAGTCAAGCTCATTTCTCATTTGTATTCATAAACAATCATGTTATTTTAATATATTTATGTATTCAGCCTACAGGTGAGCTCAGGCAATTTACTACGAGGGGGGATCAGACCCTCAGACCCACGGAATAGGTAAAAAAAGATCCTCTTCATCTAATCTGTGCTCAGACCTGCTGGCCAAGTGCGGGTTGGCGGACTTCAAATGTCTTTTGTGAACTTGCTAGGTTCTCTCAAACATGCAAGTTTCCTCACGATGTTTTCCTTATCGTACGACAAATAGTAAATAAATTAGAAATGCGAGATGAAGGGTTTGAACCCACTTCATTTTACTTGTTTTCCCATACAAGCACGTTACCACTGTGCAAACACTACCTTAATATGGCTGCACAACAATATGATTGAATATTATAATTTATTTAAAGGAAAAGTATGTAATGCAAATTATTTCATGTAATGTAAATATGTATTTTTATTAGAAAGCGAATTGTTATGCGAATGAATTATAATAATAAATTAATTTAATGAGATGTAAAATGGAATACTATCCATAACAATTAGCACAGTGGCATTCAAGTGGATTAAAATATTTTTTATAATCCAAGAGTTTATTAACCTATCGATGAAGTTAGTGGGGTTCCCGTTCATATTTATTGACGAAAGAAAGTGGAAAAAATAAGATATACCCATTAGGTACGTAATCTTTATAAGTAATATTTGGAATTATTTTCATGTTAGTTTTAATTAATAGAAAATAGGTCCATTGCTACAAAATTGACTTACATTACATATTATAAAAAATCTGTCTGTGTATGTATCCATACATTCATAATACATAACATTCTTTCTGCCGCAGTCGGGTAATAAATAAATACATATATATGGGATAGTTGAAGCTTGCGTTATGGATACCATATAAATGATACATTACACATATTATCTTAAAATACTTATAAATACATATAAAGCATAAACCCATGAACGCAAATAAATGCCCCCAGTGGGACTCGAAGCCACGACCGCTGGCACTGCATGAGAATACTGAGCCTAACGTGTTAATACTTTCTTATATAAGGCCTTAACAATGTATCGAATTTAACTTTTACTTTCTAAACATTTGACTTAATATTTGCGATTCACTAACTAAATCTCTCCATTACACATCGAGCCTAAATAAATAAAAAGAACTTCCTCTTCCATATAAAAACCATGCAAAAACCTAAAGTATAATGTTACGGTATACATTTAAATGTTTTGAAATTTCATAGTTCTCATGCTATGGCGCCAGTTTTTTTCTACGATGATATAACAATATTGTAATATGCACTTAGTTCTGTCGTACCTAAGAGTTCTTGGAGCTTTAAAAGTACAGTAACACAGTTTGTAGTTTAAATTTTCCAAAAAGGTTATAATTATTTAATTTTTGACAAAGATTTTAAAAATGTGAATAAAAATTCGTTCTTTTTTTAAACATGAAAAGTTAATACATTATGTCATTATGTGAATACATAAATACGCTAGTACTTAGTAGTAGTAGGTAATGTCTCTATAGATTAGAATGAGCGAAACGTGTTGTTAAATACGTGCTTATATATAATACCAATACTAATATTTATATAAGCTTGAGATTTCCTCGAAATATTTAAGCTCCGTTATATAGGTAGGTACTATCGCCCTTAGTGACTATTATTTACATATTATAATTTAAAAAAAAATGTTTCTTAAGCCTTACATAATACATTATACTATTAAGTAAAAACATAGACAAAGCTTTTACCAAAGTTTTTGTTCCATTTTTATAGAATCTTCAAATATAGGTGTAGATATTATGCGTTGAAAATAAATGCAATTTATTCATGGAAAGAATACGTGTATTGTATTTTTAATAGCAGTTTATACTCGAACAATAAAGGTCTAAGTTACATTTTCGCTTAATTCGATACGAGTTGTAAGTAAAAACCAAGCGATCCATTTATAACGGTCAAACATTATCGAACCCCACAAAATGAGGAGTTTGCAAAAAAGTTAATCTGTATTTAATTAAAAGGAAGTGGCGGAATGAAGTCATCTCTTATAATTACGTATTTGAAGAGTTAATGACTGCAAGAACCAGTGACCTGGTCACACCTGCTCGCTTGGAATGGTGTGCTTAAACATATTTCTTTAAAAACACAGCGGAAAACGGGATTTTATAAATAGCATAGTGCTGATATTATATGTGAAAGTGAATATTTTTGTTCGTTTATTAATAAAACTAGCGCTGACCCTCGATATGCTCGGTTTCGTCCCTACCTCCTATGTAGGTACTTATTTTATAATTCTGCAGCGGCACACTAAGTCTTTTTTTAAGTAAAAGTAGCATAAAATACTCCTAATAACATCAGATATCGGTCAGTGTGAAAAACGTTCAGGCAGATAAAAAAAATTAAAAAGTCATAAATGTTAATTATTTTTCGGTAAATGTATAATTTTGAACTAATTACAATTTTGGCATTCATAATATGTGATGTGTAGATAACAATTTAATTAGAATAAGGAAGTATAGCTTTCTTTCCAAATCCCATTTCAATGGTAGGTATACTCAAGGGCATATTATGTATATTGTAATTAATATTAAATAATTTATATTCATACTTGATTGTCTGTTCGTTGTCAAAACTTAGCGTTGTAATTTCTGTATTGGCTTGCTTTTTATAAAAATCATCAATTAATCATTAGGCAGCGTAAAACCGTTGAAATTAACACTAATTCGGTACAAAACTTAACTTAAATGTGAGAAATTAATAATGTATTAGAGATTTGCAATTGCAAGTTGAGACTCATTTTTTAAAAACCACTTCCAGTATATTAATATTAAATACTTTCATTAATTAGGTATATATACGGCGCAAAGAATAAGTAAAAAATAGATGTGGTAGGTATACTTTTTACGATATTCTATATGCAAGTGATCTTAATAGTTATGACTTCTTATAAATGTAAAGGTTTGTGTGTTTTTTGTTCTTCCTTTAAGCCAAAATAGGTAAAAAATTTAAAACGACAAAATAAAGTGACAATATTATGTGATTCTTTTTGAAGGAAATATGATGTGATTCTTGATGAAGGTATTTGGAGAAATAGAGAGTGAATATTGCATTTATATAGGATGTTTGTTTCCACAGAGATAGTTATGAGAGATCTAAGTACGTCGAGTGAACTGTGGGTATATTTAGCTGCATATATTGTGAATAACTCGAACGCGAGTTATTAGCTTAAAATAAATGGAGACATGAATGGATGAGGGTGATATGTCGCAGAATTTTGGTTTCAATAAAATTGAGTTTAAGTTTGTGTAATGTATTGACCCTACTTTCTGCGCCAGCGGTCGCTGGTTCAAGTCCCGCTGGGGGCATTCATTTGTAGAGCACACATGCTTGTACTTCAGTCATGGGTGTTTATATTTATAATATGTATGTATTTAAAAAATATGTGTAATATATCAATTATCTGGTATCCGTAACACAAGCCTCGTAGCTTACCACGGAACTAGATGGTGCCCCAATAATATAATATTGTATTTTTTATGTATACGGATAGAAAGCTTGAAGTAAATGGTCTTTTAAATACGGATTTTTAATTAAATGATAATGTTAACTTTATACGTGATACACCTAGTTAATTGTTATAGTACGTTTTTTACAATTTTACAATTCAATAAACAGACGGACCATTCTAATTATATTACAGTCTTTGGTGTTCATATCATTACATTTCCGCTGGCTATTGTCTAGTGAATTCACTTGTTTACGGCCGCTCTTGATTATAAATTACTTATTTATGAGTTATGACGTTGCATCGTTTGGAGCAATGGAAAATACGAACCTATGTCTAGAAAGTGATGGTGTTCTTTAGTTTGTATGGTAAAATTATCGATAAAAATACTTGATTTGTAGTAAAATTGTATTCTTTGTTAGTTCCTTTAATTTTTTGTGGTAGGCACTGTAGAGATATCGTGAGATAGCCTAGGAAAATTTCTGACTTAGAATTACTAATACATAGCTTACCAAGATTAATTACTTACTGTAAGAAAATTATTCCAAAGCATATTAAACCTTTTGGTATTAAAAAAATGCTGCTTACGATTTTAGAAAAAAAATAAATAGAAAGAAATAGCCACCTGACTGTCACTGAGAACACATTTTTTGTTATAATTTTAGTTTTGTTTTCTTAAGGATAGTTCTGTTTGGTGAGGCTGTTGACTGCGAGGCGCCGGGAAACGAATATTGTTTTAAAATTGATCCCGTAACCCGAGCTCACTCATATTTACACAGTTTTAAAGACACGTTGACAGGGATGCTTAGATTTCAGGGTTGGTCAAAATGGTATTTTATGTAAAAATAATACGCTGAGCAAAATATACAAATAATTCTTTAAAACTAGGAAAATAAAATTAAATGTTAAACCAACTACGTTGGTTTATCTTGCATTAAAATATTTCATGAAAATATTAAACAATGTGATAAAATGATAAATAATAATTTTGTGGGTTCGTTCAACAAATGTTTAACGAACAGACATACATATTATGTATATGAAAGTACCAATATTATAGTAGGTAATATCTATTATAAATATCTACTTGTGATATGTAATTATGTAAGAAGCAACTCGAAAGAAGTAAATTGGCATGAAAATATGAATGTCAGGACTTAGGATAAGTTAATTTAGTATTTTAATAGTGCTTTTGTAATTTTTTTTATTAATATTTGTTGTCTTTATTTTCTTTCAGAATAATCATGTAGAGACAGAATAATATTATTTTGTTGGTTATCTATCAATTTGCATACAGTAAAAAAGAAAATATTTTGTTTTTGAATATTATTATTTTTATCTTTACTTTCTATAAAACTGACAACCCTATTCAGTAGAAAGAAACACGAGTCTTGTGACGAGAACTTGTTTAAAAACATCTCGAGTACAAACACGCGGACTCTTCCCTATACTGTCTACTTATCAATCTAAAATCTTATTTTATTTTGTCCACAACAATTAAATATGGCCCCCGTTTAGGAAAGCTTTGGAGTGAGAACTCTTAAAACTTTAGATACACAACATAGGTATATGTTAATACTCTATTATTTTTTCTTACACTGAAGGTAGCTCGTTCGATTCCTTTATGAGGTAATATTAAGTATTGGTCATGCACATCTATTGCTCTATCGCTGAGTTTCTTTCACCAGTTCACATGTCTGAGGTTTCTTGTCTTTCGAACTGGTTTAATAAAAAAATTAAAACAAATGCTTAATAAAATACATATTTTGAATTTTAAGAATATCGTGCACATCAAGATACATTTAATATACGAGTATAGTGATCCCTTTCTTGGAATATTTAAAAATTAAAATAAAATAAGAGATGCGTAAAACAATTGCTGTAAAACATATAGGGGAAGGTGGGGTAATTGAGAACGGCGGGAAATTAGGAACAGTTGAATATCAAATACTTCACCCCGCACTGCACCATCCACATACGTTTAAGTAGACGCGCTTAGTGTCCTTTAGTTCGCCCGCAGAAGTACGAGTGAAAAGAAGTGCGCATCCTGTCACGGCGGTCAGAAAATATTATTAGGCATTTTCATTACAATTTTTGACGCATGTAGAAATCAATGTAAGAAGCATCTCTTTGAACTTAAAGACGTCACATATTGTTAATAAATTACATGTAATATATGTTTATATATTTTATTGTAGCTTTAAGTTCATCGAAGATAATATTGCGAGTAACGGCCATTTTGATTTGAGTTGCCTATTTCGGGTAATTAGGAACAGTGTCAGGAGGGTAAATGGGAACGTTCCTAATTACCCCTTCTTTCCTAATTACGAATTGATTCATCTAATGTGTATCTTTAGAAGTAAGAGAATTCATGCCAGTCATGATAATATTAGGTAATCATCAAAGCCACATTAGCCTGGGCGCATATACAAACATTAGACTTGACTTTCTTTTGTTCACTGAAAACTGCATACAATCGAAAACGCGAACTCTAAATAGATCACAATCCTGGCAAACAGAACAACAGACAGAATGACAAGTGGAGAGGAAAATGAAAGAGAAAGTTCAAAAGATAAAGACCACTAATACTAAGGAAAAGGAAGTCAGAAAATTGAAGAAGATGTTAGAAGTATATGAAAATAAGAAGAGTAACACTGTGTATTCTGCAGTGAAAAATATGAATCTCCACCAATAGAAGATTGGATTATGTGCATTATGTGTAACAACTGGGCACATGATAAATGTACCTCCGGTCAATCCAGTAAAGATTACGTCTGTGATTTCTGCCAAGCAAAGTTATTTTAATACTTATATAGATTTTGTTATGTCGTTCACAATTACCCCATATCGTTCCTATTTTTCCCGCAGACTGATCTCAATTACCCCATACGGTATCGGGTAAATAAGAACGACAATGACTTTTATTTTCTTAATTTTTTTGATGTTAAAGTTTATTTTCAAGAGTTTTTATGTATTTATTTTGAAGGTAGATTAGTAACGTTAATGTTGCAATAAAAGTTCATTATGTTTGTCGCTTGTTCCCAATTACCCCACTTTCCGATATGATAAAAATTCCACCGACGGGAACCAAAAATCAAAATATACCCGCGGAAATTACAAAAAGCTAGTTTTATAAACATTATCATACACACTTTATCTGTACAGATAAATTAAATGGATGTGTCTCTAAATCATAACATCTTTTTTACTAAACGTAATATATGTAATCATATACGGCACTCATAAGAACAACAATTTTAAATATTTTTTTCTGTCTGTCTAATCCCGCAATTCTCCAACTTAGACTACTTTAGTTTTCTCTAATTTTTTTTTAAACATACCTTTTTATTCTTTTTAAATTAGGTGTGTAATGTAGTTCCACTTTGAACCGAGAAAAAAACCGGCTTTTTACTTGTTATAACATGAAATTGCATAATTTAAAATAACGACACACATATTATACTTATTGAATAAATGAACAAAAACATATAATAGGAAAATTATCCATTACAAACGTAATTGAATGTGCGCAAGAACTAAGAAGAGTGGCATATAAGTTATCAGTTCTCAATTATATCCTATACTATGGGGTACATCGGTGACCTTTCAAATATCCCACGATTGCTGTAAAAACCTTAGGAAAAACAATGCAAAGGCGCCGCGAAAGATCAGACGCGCCGACTCGCGACAATTACTTACCTGTACGTAAGGAAACTCATTTTCCAAAGACGAGGACTTATTACACTATAACCAATTCTAAATGCGTCTCTATGTTTCTTTATAATTTCTATACTTATGGTATTAAAGGTTAAGATAGAATGGCATCAGAAGAACCGTTTGAAGAAACATGTTGCGAGACGACACCGCGGCAAACGCAAAGCGCTATTTATTGCAGCCGTAATTGATGACCATAGTTCTTATTACAAAGCCATAAAGTGTTTTTTTTGGTGAAATAACAGTTTGTTAGCAATATATCTAAGTTTGTAATGTAATCCGCGCCGCGAATTGCACGTCAATCATCGCGATCGAGCGCTGACAAAGGAAAAATCCTTTTAGAACTCGCGATTGATCAAAGTAGTGTCACCTTAAACTAACCCCCGGTGAGTTAATTTCGCGCGGATTTGCTTTGTTTTCAATTAGAATCGGTATACGCGTTGGATGAAAAATTAAAAAAAGTACCTTTTTTTAATACTGTTACTTTGAACGATATAGGTAATACCTGTTATGTATACTATATCATCTATATTTATGTTATAAAGACGAAGATTTGAAAGAACGAGCTATTCTCAGGAACTACTGTCTTGAATTGAAACTTCTTTAAGTATTGGATATCCTGTTCATCGAGGAAGGCTATAGGCTATATAACGTCATTGATATAATAAATAATAATGATATAAAAAAAAATGTATAATCAAAGAATTTGGTTTTGTGTAGCCGCGGGAAATTCTAGTACAAACATAAATATATATTGCAGATGTATAAAGTTATCATTCCCACATTAATCATACTTTACGATAAATAATAAATATATAAAATAATTTCTAAGTATTAAAAGTATTAAGTACTTAGTATATATTATAAATTAGATTTCATGACATTGTGATGCACAGACTATTTTATTATTGGGCTATTAATTTTCGAAAAAATAAAATACATGTTCTGTCAACAATCGACATTAGTTTTAATATAAAAAATCTACTATAGTAGTTATTTTTTGATAATTATTCATGATTTAAATATGAGTTTGAAGCGTATTTAACAAAACAATTCCCGCGGCATGCACTCAGTATGCAGCTAATTGATGGAACGCGCCGGATATACCAAGTGTCACTGGTCTGAATACTCCAAATGAGCATATAATGGTTGCGATGATTGCTTAATAAAATGGCATAAATAAAAGGGCCATTGTAGGGAGGAAACGAAGCAAGGAAACGCGTATTGTATAACCTCAAAGGGTACCGATTTGTATAGAGGTATTTTTGCGAAAGATGATCTGCAAATTGGGAGGTGAAATTAGTAGGAATGTTTCTCGCTTTGGCCATTGATTGAAGGGTTATCGCGTTTCGAGGGCTGAGAGGTAAAAGTGAATGGGCTTTCTGTTTTTGAGCGTCTAGACATTCAATACTTTGAAAAGGCTCAACAGGGTAAGTAACTGAATATCGGTATATTTTGAATATTGGCACCGTTTTAATTGAACTAGTGTTGTTGGGTTTGTGTTCGAGTTGAATCGATTTAATATTATAATCGATTATTTAATTATTACTTCGATAAACTTGTTGGTATTGATGAATAAAGAAAAAGTGAAAAACAATAATTTAATATATTTTCTTATTAGTCCTCTACAAGGATTAGAAACAGCTTCCTCCAAAAGACTTTCTCAGCATCAATCCACTGAGCCATATACCTCTCAACTGATTGTGAGACCCTATCCGCGTTAACTGAATAAGTAGCGCACACGTGTCGCGTCATCAGCCGCCTTTGTATTTTGCAGGGGGTTGAATAGGAACTTGAGAAAGTATTTCGCTATTTTTAGGGTTCCCTATTCGATTTTTATAATAAAAACCTTAGTCATCATTTACGTTGTGTGTAAGCCTATGTGCTATTCCAGACAATATTCGATCTCTGTGCCAGTTTCATCTAGATCCCTTCAGCATTATGTTGTGATTGAGTGACAAACATCCAAACATCTAAATTATCTATTAGTAGTAAAGGTACGTAAAATGTACATGTGGATAAATAACGAAGAATCTCTTTAAACTACTGTGTTTAAATTTAAAAACACATTTAATAATATAGGTAATCATTTAACGATAGAGTTGTAAAGAAGTCCTTTAATTCATCTTGATAGAGATAAGGGAACCCTCTCGATGCAAACCGACTTGTACTCTCACTACCTTTCCTACCTACCAACGACTAGCAAATCGCAATAGAGTCCCGCTTACTACTAAATTAAACATAAAATATTACTAACGTTTATCACTTAGTTTGTGTATAAATTGTAATAAATATAAAATAAAGAGATAATTTTCCAAATACGACTTAATTCTTCTACACCTTTTATCTGAGTGTATGTAACTCAAATATTAAACATGTAGAGTATTTTTCAATTACAAAATTATATGGCTTAAATAAACCTATTACCTATACATTAAATTTTTAACATTATCAAGAATCAATAACATTACAAAAAGTAATTCGTACCTTCCTTTCCTCCGAAACCCATTTGCTAACACCCTTCACCCACCAAGCGCAGTATAATCGTCAAATTAGCGAGGCGCCGTGATCAAAGGATTCAACGATTTGTTACTTTTTGATAATGTGATAAGTTTCGTGCACCATTACGTGGGGAGCGTAACGATCGGGGGCTATCTGACCCCACGCAAATTATATTGTAATATTAGGTGGAAAAGTTTGAAATTACAACGGTGTATCGATTTGCATCGCGACAGTATTAATTTTTTCTTCATTTAGTTACAAACTTTTTATGGAATTTACGCATAATATTTAAAATAATATTGATTACTTTGTTATTGGCGCTGTTTTTACGTACGTATAGTTTACATAATATGTCTTTGATTAAAATAGTCTCCAAATTTGACTTAAGTACTTTCTATTATAAGCGGAAATGTGTAATGCATTCAGCCCTTTTCTTAACATCTCACAGCTGGGCCACAGGTCTTTCTTCAATAGGAGGAGATCAGGCGTGTGGGTGGGCAGTGTGGCTTGGTGGACTTCACATGTATTTCGAAAACTTGCTAGTATTCTGTCAGACATGCAGATTTCTTCACGATATTTATTCAACAGACAATGTTGGAAATGATTCTCTTAAGAGAATATCAGGGGTGTGATACCCGCGATTTGAGCCTGCTTCATTCATTTTCCCGCGACCATCTTATAACTGGACTACCACTGCTTATTTATCACGGAATATAAATATAATTTAAGTAATTTAAAAACATATGTAATATGTACGTATAATAAATGAAGAGTACTTTAATATAAGTAGAGCCCCTGAATCGGAACTTCCCATACATATAAATGAAAACACCTAATCGTCAATGTTTTTAAACAAAATCATCCATCCAATAGACAGCCCCCGACCAGAGGTTCTCAACTTCACACGTCAGTAACCTTTAACAATAATTGCTTCCTAAATGTTTATTTAATTAACGAAAAAACTCAACCGCTTCCCATCCATTATATTTAACAATTAGGAACTATTGGCCTCGACAATGGCTTGAATATAGAAAATAAATGACTAACAGACCGACGATCTGTGATATTAGTGTGAGAGAAAAAGTGAAAGGTAAAAAGGCGTGGGTGTAATTCTAAATTAATATAAATAATAATATTTATAGTTAGGTGATGTAAAAAGTTATGTTTATTTTTATTTCAAAAATGACACATCCGTAATTAGATTTTGTTAATTGTTAGTATTTTAGTATCTTCGAATAGTAGTTCTAAAGTGGAGACTACACTGAGAAAAGTCTTTGTCCAACAGTCGACTGATGATGACTAGTATCTTAGAAAAAATTAAAGTAAAATAAGTTTCAATAAGCTGTCTCTGTTTAGAAAGTTACGTCAATTTGTTATTCAGTTGCAGCGTAATAAAAGGACAAGTCAAAATCCCAAAAAACCAAACATTCCTATGTATATCAAGAACATATAACCTCCTACTTTTTGAAGTAGGTATGTTAATAAAATGAAATACTGTTTATTGGTAGTACCCGTATTGGAATTTTTTTTTTATCTCAAATATCACAATCTTTATTGAAATTTAGATAGAACAATTGGGAGAGCAAATTTATAATATTAGTAATCAAGGATTCTCTCCCGTTACCAAGATTGCTGTAAAGCATTCGAAACCGCGTCGCGACGTTTCGGAGACCAAAAATCAAAATAAATCCGCAACAAAATCCGAAAAGATAGTTTCATTTATAATCAAGGACATGATATATAACAGGCGGAGTCTAAGAAAGTGGCTAGTTCATAACGAAATGGTAAACGGAAGCCTCTTAAGTTGTTTTCTAAACAGTATGGTCGTTAGTGTTTCGTTGATGGGAGCACAAAGGACTGACGGCTACCGACACGTTTAAACTTATTTTATTTATTCGGGGCGCTCGCGTCATTGTGCTCGCATTCAATGTTGACAGGACTTAACGGGGATGAGTAGCGAGTTTTATACACTATCATAATTTTATAATTTAAAATACGTTTACTTTAATTTGTTTAACGTTTGTTGGACTGTCAAAATAAAATAATATTTTGTCATTCATTCGTCTATGCCGTTTTGCGTAGAACATAAGGTGTGGTAAGAAATATACTATCTATCTATATAGATTTAAAGTTATATATCTGGAATCCATAATACAAGCCTCGTAGCTTACCACCGAACTAGATGGTGCAGTGTGTAATAACTAATATGTATACATATAAATAAAATTGAAGTGTCTGTTTTTAATTTCAAATTAACAGCTTTTCACTTAATGCATGCGAAAGTATACACGGTACTAACGACAAAAAAATCCGGACAGCTGGTCTGTCTGTCTGTTTGTTCCGGCTAATCTCTGAAACGGCTGGACCGATTTTTACGGGACGAGAGTAACTTATGCTACTTTTATTTTAGAATTTTTATTTAATTTAATTACCGGACGGATTTTTGTGCTACTAACTTTAAATTAGGCAGGCAGCACCTAGGGACGAAACTGAGCGAAGCGAAGGTGAGTCGCTAGTATTGCCATAAATTGTTAAACAATAGTAGTAACCCATAGATAGAGCTGTATACTGAATGTCCATCAAAGGTCTAGTTAGTTCATTATGAAGGAGTAAGACGTTCGTTATTCATTTTTAAAACTGGCTGGCTGGATTTGGATGATATTTAATATATAGATAGAATATGACATAATATGATTTAATATATAGATAGAATATGACAATATATAGGCTATACTATTAGTTCTAAAATTTTCCAAATGTAGCGCTACTTGGCTATAATAGATAGGTACGTTTAATACTTAATATAAAACGCGCCTCTATATCTTGTGATAAATTGTTTTTACTACTTAACCTTTTCACCGTGGCAGCGATTGGGTTACCCTTGTTTAGTCGAAGCATCGAACCCCACTCAGGTTAGGTGTTAAGCAAATATTGATCACGCCTAATTGTAAAAAGCCCTTCGACTCTAGGTGATTTATGCTTCGATGTGCCTTTTTTAGTGTTCTACTTCATTGTGTACGAGTTACTGGCATTTTAAAGGCAGTTTAAACACAGCATCATTTACTTTCATGATAAGTGAGGCTTGTGTTATGGATTCCAGATAGAAGATACATTACCCATATAGGAATAACTTTAAATACATATATAATATAAATATAAACACCCATCACTAGAGAACTAACATTTCACATATGAATGCCCCAGCGGGACTCGAATACGCGACCACTAACGCTGTGGGGTCAATACAAACAGAGACCAACGTGTCGTCGTAATATAAGATTAATATGCTCGGAAACATATTTTTTACGCTTTAGATAAGAATAAGAATGTAACCTAGATAAGTTTCTTTTGTACTATTTAAATATTGCGAAGAAGTTCCGAATATAATGATAGCAAAAATAACCTCTTAAAAAGAATATTTAAACTTGTGTTATTAAATGTTTTAGGAGACAAAGCTTAATAAGGAAGTCATATACCTATATATATATATATATATATATATATATATATATATATATATATATATATATTCTTGTGAATTTAGACCAGAAGTGAGCTTCTTTTTTAAAAAAACAAGCTTACTAAATCGACCCCAATTTATTGTAAGTATCTGAAAAGGCTAAAACACAATTTAACTAACTGAAAAGACAACTAATCTACCAACAATGATATTTTAAAATATAAACCGACAGAGTAACGACCTAAAAATGCTACCACGATAAGTGTCATGACACAACTACCCCCCGATGCCGGTTATACATCGACTTTTATAGATTTCTCCCCACCCTCTAACATCCTCTTTCCTATTCATCTTCCACACGGCCTTTCCTGACAGGAGACCGTCCTCGGGCTCCTTCATCTTCTAACCTTGGGGTTCAGAGCCTCGACACCGAAAACCTGAGTAACGCCAGGACCTAGCATAGCCTAAGCACAATGGATGTGAAACAAACAGATATCTGTACCAATTACCCGGGGCAGGACCCGTCGGGGGAGTGCACCCTCACGACTCGCCAGAGAACCATGTCATAGCTTTGCGTGTGTAAATCAGTACCTATAAAAGCGTGTTTCAATCCAACCTACCCCCAAATATACGTTTAATGTTTGTTGCACAAACATATGCAACGGTCAACGACCAACTCATAGTATGATCACTGCTCCAAGACTCTGTCCGAGCTCACAAAAAAATAATCTTAAGCTACACAAGGTATGTCCAATATACTAGGATCGCATGTCTGAGCGCACTCCAAGACAGCATCCAATAATATGGAACCGTACCCCACTTGAAGTGCATCTGTCGGCCAGGACAGCATATCCGAGTACAAAGACCTGCGAGACATGCCATCCCCAACCGCAAGATACATCTTCCCTTGAATGTGTCAACCCCAATGCGAAAACACAAAATAAGCATCTTTTACATAAATAGTAAATATAAAATGAAAATTTTACAGTTAACATTTCTATAAAGGCCTGGCATAAGGTACAGCACCTACTATCACACCGATCACGACTACCGCAACGCCCATGACGAGGACTATAACTACATCGGCGACATTTCACTACGATCTCGCTGGTTGTCTGACATTACAACAAAATAAAAATTCGATCTAAAAATAACCGTAAAAGTAATTTAATTTTCTAATTTAAGCCTGACAAGCAAAACAAAACTAAACTATACACAGCGACCAACACAAAACACGAATTACCAAAATCAATGAAAATTCACCAAAGTCACGGTAGCCTCCGATAAAAACTTTTAAACAGAAACGAACAACAAATATCACGCGCTAACAAAAGTAGTGGGCGAAACAGGACCTATCCCACTTCTGATCTTGTGAATTTAGACCAGAAGTGAGCTTCTTTTTTAAAAAAACAAGCTTACTAAATCGACCCCAATTTATTGTAAGTATCTGAAAAGGCTAAAACACAATTTAACTAACTGAAAAGACAACTAATCTACCAACAATGATATTTTAAAATATAAACCGACAGAGTAACGACCTAAAAATGCTACCACGATAAGTGTCATGACACAACTACCCCCCGATGCCGGTTATACATCGACTTTTATAGATTTCTCCCCACCCTCTAACATCCTCTTTCCTATTCGTCTTCCACAATATATATATCAATATATAAGTTAAAAATAGTGGTATCACAGTTTTTAAAAGTCATCCCTTAAATAGGTTAAATAGGGGATGGAAGTTAGAGCTATCGGGCACGCCGTTAGAAGATAATAAAGATTGACGCGTCTGTTCATCTCGTCCGCCAATAGAGCCGAGCATCCTCATTGCGGTGCGGATACTGACAATCACGCCCATCTAATATAATCGCACTATAAATACACGTCCATGCCTACAAGTACGTATATAGAAAGCAGTGATAGATTACATGAGTTGAAGTCGTTAGAAATAAATGTAAAGCAACATTAACGCACATCAACTATTTGGTAGTTCTCTGGTAAGCTACAAGGCTTGTGCTATGGATTGTTGTGCTATGGATGTTGATACACTACACAAATATAACTTTAAATACACATATACGAATGGTTCTACTTTAACACATAAAAAGTAGAGTAGCGAAGGAATAATTCAACCAACGACACCAAATATGGGTATACCTATATAATGTATAATTTATACATTTAAGTTCTTTGTAGTAAATTCGTCAGAAATTCATATTCTAATATCATATTATCAGTTTCCTACTTAAGCAGATAACCACGGTCTTAACTGGTCACGGACCTTTCAATAGACATCTATTTAAAATAGAAATAACTGTCAGTCCCCTGTGCATGGCATAGATACGGAGGAAACGGCTACCCATGTACTTGTCTAGGTGTGGTGGCATTCCGGGATAAACGTCATAGGTCTCCGAGTACACTCTCGGTGGTCTTCTGTAAAGTCAAAAGGTTCCTGAAATTCCTGGAGAAACTGGGGTTATACATATATTTATTCCCACATACTTAAAATAGGCGCAAGTCGTCGAGCTTACCATATGGGTTTCCTTCATCGCTTTGTCTTAAATAACTTATAATAAACATGTTTTTTATGAGTAATATCTATTTATATTTCCATAGCAATGGCGATATAAGGTTTATGAAAGTTTAATCAAATTCCTATTGCAATTGAAGAAAAGCACATTTGAACTTAGTCGTATGTAAATTGATTATTCTGAACCGTTGTGAGAAAACAGAATAGGCAGAGCGTATGGAATAGCAAAGGGATTCTCCTTTCCTATCGTTAATGTCAGAAAGAAAATATTAAATAACATTGTAATTCTAATTATTAATTACAAAATGTTAATAATATTCATAAATTGACTCATATGAATACTGTTTTAGCTATTTTCCTGATAGAGTTACAATGCATGTCGACATAATTACTTTGTTTACTTAATTTCTATTAAAATATGGGTATTATAAAACTGCTAATTATAATCCCCTTTCAGAATCTAGTCGCCATCTTTGTTTCGCTTCGTCTCTCTTTTTATTTCTCTACAAATTATTGTTAAATTATATTTCTTACTTTGGTTATAATTTTCATATACTTTCTAGAAATTAATTTTACTAACAAAAGTATCTGAGAAATGCTATGTATATGTATATTTTTTTATTATCTGTCAGCGTTTTCTTAATAATAAAATTATTCATAATTGACTACGGTGGTCAATCCTATTGAAACTATAGTGCATCAGTGTACGCGCAGACATGTGCACTCTCTATTATATATTTATTCCTATCAAATATAATAAATATATTGGCTTTTGTACTTTAAAGTAGGTATATAATGTATAGATAATACCTACATTGAAAAATGTGGGCGGTGGAGCATCCAGCAAACCTATGGAAATAAACTCTTGCAGTTATCAGTACATATAAATAATATTGATGTCTTTGTTTTTAATTTCAAATTAACAGCTTTTCACTAAAAGCATTTGAAAGTATATACATTACCCATATATTATAATAATAGTAATTCTGATAATAATTAAGGAACAGTTTTCGTTAGAAGGTACTGTTTCATATTCATTTTAAAAGAAAAGGAAGTTTTAGATAAGTAAATTTAATGTTAGCAACAAGTCCTATTGAAACATTTTTGTATTTATTTTTTCAAATTTACAAAGAATTTCCTATCACCGAGCGTATCGGAACGCTGTAAATATTTTAACAAGACGGGAAGCCAAATTATTTAAAAGAAAGAAAAACAATTTAAGCTGACAGACGCTCATTGAGCAGCGAAACGTATTCAAATATCTGAAATTGTTGACAAATTAAGTTCCCTACCCGGACTTGAACTCCCTTACCACTTGAGAGCGCGACTCCGAAATTGTGCTCCACAATTTTAATCGTAACACTAGAATTTTACATCTAGCTTGTATAGTTATAGTAATAAGGTTTAATTTTCGATAACATTTAGTTTGAGAAATGGCAATATTCAACTTGTTTCAATATACGAAGGGACGGGACAGAGATGTTCGTTTTACTAGTTACTCAATTAGGCCCTTTGTATTTGTTTATCTGAGTTTATACAGCGTTGAAGCGAGATAAAAATATAAAATGTAAAGAAAACGAGAGAGACAAATAATGTAGAGTAATTTGAGACAGTTCTTTTCACGTAATACGTTCCTATTTTGAATAGCAACTGGCGGGAAATGCTTTTAGAATTGTTCTTTTTTTTAATTTGTAATGGTCGATTTTCTTTGATACGTTTGGAAAGTTAATGCCTTTGGATAAAAGAGCGTTTGATTGATTTCTTTTAACAAGTTTAATATTGGATACATCAAATAGATGTAAGATTATCTTACGTTACGAACCTAAATAAAAATTCATAATGGTGTTTATAATAAGCAGATGCTATATTTAAATAAATACAAAGAACTTGTAAGATTAAATTAAAGATGCCTGTTCTGCCTTATAGATAAAAATGTAGAAAAGCACTCGAAACGTCGGGAACCAAAAATCAAAATAAATCCGCGACAAAATCCGAAAAGATAGTTTCATTTATAGTGTAGAATATTCGCGTAAACCCAAGAAAGTATTGAATTAAAACAACATTAACAAAAGTATTAAGTAAGCTACTTTCAGTACGTTATGTTTAATTTTTCTGATAAGCATCAAAAAAAATTACAATAGTTATTACTTTTGTCTCTAATAATCGGAAACGCTATCAAATATCGATGTAAAAATCGTGTTCAATCGAGTATGAAATACTAAAGAGTATCGTTTGTATTCATCTCAGTGAAGTTGTTCAGTTGTTCACCCCTGAGCCGTGCCCGTGATTGAGCAAATATAAGGTGACTGCGATCGGCGACCGATGGCGCATAAAACATCGCATCAAACAAAACTGGATGGTTGTATCTAAAATGTAAAGTTAATATTAATATTAGTTACACAACTTAAATATGTTTTTCTTTGGATGCTACTTTAAATAATTAACTAGTTTCTTTCGTCCGTTATTTATTAAACATTTTTTAGATACATTTGAAAGCAACGTAATGTATTATTTATTCAATATTTAGTTTGGCAAATAGTTACTCGTATTAGGTACTCGTAATAGTTACTTGTATTTATAGTTTGATATTTTTTCTATGATTTAATACTTTTAATAAGAAGAGCATTACAACACAATGTTTTAATTAGTTATTAGACTAATAAATAAGTATTAAAATTAAACGAGAATCAAACGCGATATCTGCTTTCGTCTGAAAAAGTTTATTCCAAAATCACTGCGCCGAATTGTTTACTCCTAAACAGAAGAGTTTAAAAAAATTGTAAATTGATAAATTTCAGTTATTGTCACTATGCATAATACCATCACATTACCCCTCAATAAGACCAACTCCTCACGCAGGGTGCAGTAATGAACTCTTTTAAACTATAACTCGAATCCCTTTACGTTGTTGACTTTAAAATCATACGAGTAAAAATATAAATTGTGTACGTGTGAATTTGAGATTTGGGATGCAAATATAAAAAAAAATTAAAGGAAAAATGGAGGCCGTTCTATTCATTTTTCTTATTTAAGTATTTGAAAGCTATCGTTAAACTAATGTCATGTTTAGTTTATTTTGATTATTATGTTATTTTAAAATTAAGTTAATCACACAGGTTACACAATATTATAATAGGCTTAGCGTTTTACAAGTAGGTACAACTTGAACCCATTTTTTACAGATTCCATCATATTTTTACGATAAATACATTAAATTATCAAATGAATCTTACTTATATTATAAATGCGCGTATTTGTCAGTAAATTATGAGTAAGTATGAATGGTGGAGTATAAGAGTGGTGGTGACTGGTGTCTATCTTTCATACGACAGCCACAGAAAAGAGTGGGAAAATACTTTTTTTAAGTATCATATTATAAAGGAGCTTTAATAATTTCTATAAGTAAACACGAAACGATTATAAGCAAAGTATAAGTATGAGAACTAAAAGCAATTAAATAATCTTTTATAAATATATGACAATAGCAGACATTAATACATATAATTTCCCACGTGAAATATTACCACTAAAAATTGAAACAAAATAAATGTTAACTTAAGTTGAAGCTTTACTTGACTTAACGGAGGGTTGTTTGCAAAATACATTTTAATAGTAGCCCTTTGTCTTTGAGGGCTTTTAAGTTCTCTTGATTAGTCGAGGGCCTGTAAATTATAAAATAGTTACTTACTCGGTGGGAAGTTGACTTGTAATTTTGACTTTTAGAGCAGAGCTTTGTTTGAGGTCTTTTGACTTTATTTATTAAGTGTGCTTGATAGTTACGGGTTGTAAAGTTACGACTTTGTTATTTTTAAGACGTTGGCTGTTAGTATTTTGCAATTGTTTTTCAAAATGGAGAATTTTTGCAGCCAGGTGCCGTGGCTGGGAGTTATTGATTCTAAAGAAAATTAATGTAATGCTTCTTGAATTTAAACATTTACGTCTTTTATTTATTCATAATGTTTTCAGTTAAATATATTTATTTAATTTATTTAAATAGGTTGCCTGTGTTGAAATACAATTCGTGCGGAAAGGAAGTTTAAAAGAAGTAAACATTAACACTGGTAACGTTTCTTTCGTGAAGTAGGATAATAATAGTATGGACGATAAATTCCAGTGTTTTTGTCTTTTGAGAAACTTTATATTATGCAAATATTAGAAAACTTAAAGAACATTTAGAGTAGTCGTTTGTATGTAAATAACATAATATATGGGAGAGATGTGTGTAAAATGCCTTATGTTGCGACAAATATGGAAATATGATTTAAGATTATCTAAGTGATGGACGTTTATGACGAAATTAATTGAACCGTTCAACGATAAATCTGCTTATAAAACATGCACTCATTTTTATTAAGACTAGCAAATCTCCTTCACTTCGGTCGGTTGCATTCCGAGGAGCGCTTTATTTTTGAGCAGAACTCTTATCTGTTTCTAAATTAAAGTAGCCAAGTTTCACCTTAAAAAATCAACTAGCTACCAGTGAAAGTCCGTTTAAAATCGTACAGCCATTTCAGAAATTAGCAGGAGAAACAGACAGACAGAAACAAATGTGTTATTCATAAGTACTGTTATATTATTAATATTACATATGCATTTAGTAAAAAACTGTTCTGTTGATGTTACAAACCGACTCTTCAATTTTATTTATCTGTATACTATATAGATATAATACACATTATTGCATTTCCATTTGTTGCGTACAGCTAATGTTACAGTTATTTTAACATTATGTTTTGATGTGCATCTTTTTATTAAAAACTTTGATCATTTGTTTATGGCTTTTTACAGACAAGCTTATATGAATAAATAGTAAATTAAAATTATATTATCGTTTAGCTCTACCAAAGCCAATGAAACTTATAGTCGGCTTACGGACGTGACAGCCCAAGCTACCATACACTAAAGGTTGTGTCCCAAACGAGTGTATGGCAGCTTGGGCTGTCACGTCCGTTGGCCGACTAAGTATATGTTTCATAGGCTTTGGTTCTACTATGTTATTTGTTCTAATAATATAGGTACTGTTATAATAATAATAACAGTTCCATATATGGATGCCTAATAGTGACCTGAATAATATTTTCTTGGCTATATAAAGTTACAATGTGACAGTGGTAGCCCAGTGGTAACGCGCTCGCTAGGGAAACTGCGCGAAGCGGGTTCGAATCCCAGGACTTGCATCTATGATATTTTCATTTGTAATATCTTCAACATGATTACTTGTCTTGTGTACAGTATTCGATGAAGGAAAACGTTTTGAGGAAATCTAATAAGTCTTCAAAAGACATGTAGAGTCCGTCAACCCGCACTTGGCCAGCGTGGTAGACTTAAGACTATAACCGTGCCCAGCTGTGGGACGTCAAAAAAAGCATAGAGTAATTACAATATATAATACCTATATAAAGAAAAATAATAATGCACTAATTGGAAACATGATTTAGCCATTCATTGCTTTTACCTATAATTTGACTAATTCAAGAAAGTAAGTAGTAGTTAGTATTGAAATTTCTTCTGCATTATTTTGTGACACCATGCAGCTTAGATATATTAAAACGAGTTGTTACATAGTCCATATAACCGTAAATATTATATCTTCATAAGAAACGAACCCACGACCTCCAATATAGTAATCAAACCCATTGAGGGACTTATAAAACAATCATTTTCATATAACAATACTATAGAATATATTACAAGATAATCTATTAGTATTAAACTCGTCTAGCATCAAACCCCTGTAACAAGATACGCAATCCCAACACAATTAGATGTGCCCTAGATGGGAACGTAACGTAATGTTTCACGGACCGCTGGGTAATGAGACTGAATTATTAATACAAAATATGAAGTATGAATTAACTCCCTTTTGTTCACAGATTTGAGGTAAATCGTTATATTTTTTTGTGTATGAGCGAATTATAGATTTATTTACGAATAATTTTAGCTTAGGAGTAACTTATTTTATTTGTTACTTTATCTTTATACTTGATTTCATTCAAATCTGTTCAGCCATTTTAGCTTATAAGACGAAAATGCGCACACCGGCACACATACTAGGTTTTGTTGTATACTATAAGTAGTGTGCAAATCAAATTTATCAATCCTCTGAACGATTGATCCCAATCCGTTGCACATCTGAATATTAATAAATAATAAATATGTTGGCACATTATTACAACAGCGCTATCTAGTTCCGTGGTAAGCTACGTTACGTGGTTGTGTTACGGATACCAGATAACCGATATACTACACATATAAATTTTAAATACATACTTATTGTAAATATTAACACCCATGACTGGAGTACAAACATTCGTGCTTAACAAATGATTGCCCCCAATGGGACTCAAACCCGCGACCGCTGGCGTAGGAAGTGGGATCACTACCCACTGAGCTTGTGGGATATGTTCGTACCTATTTTTTTAAACTTTGGTAATTGAAAAAAGAGCAGATTAATAATATGAGTATTAAGGACAATTATTTATCTGAAGTAATTCTTGACAACAACTAGAACGCAAGGTAGAGTCGCCAATTCGAAATTTGTATAGCCAAGACAAAGACAAAAATATAAAATTAATAACAATTATGATTTGTAATAAAATCCATAATGATTTTTAATTTAGTAAAACTTCTTTTAAAGATTTTTTAAAAGAAATTAGTTGTTTTCAAACAACCACTAGTTATTAGCACAGGTAAAATGGCAGAAATCCTAAACTACTCAAAAATCATTATGATTTCTTGTCGTGCTCAAGACATGTTCAAGAGCTTCTTAATTATTAACTCCCTTAAATAATATATCGAAAAATATGTTTTCTAAAATGGGAACACTTTGAAAACCTGCAATTTTTGGGAAACCACCTCTATTGTACCTGAGGGGTAATTTTACTTTTCAAATCTGTCAAATATCAAACATAAAGCTGTATTTATATATGGCTTAGACGAAAAAAATATTCCTCTTTTTTTATGTAAAGTAGTTATAATATGATTTTGTTTATTGATGTAATATTACAAACTACACTATAGATAAACAATCCGAAATTAAAAAGCTGTTCCAAGTAATATATTATTTTTATTGCCTTTGTCAGTCAAACAAAGCACATTGCAGTACGCCAGTGCCAGAGACCGGAATAAAACGATAATAGGGGACTAAAACGACATCAACATAGCAATTAAAATTAGTCGTATTTTTGACAGAACTCGCGCCTAACGACGTTTCCCGCGCCGCTGCACCGCCTCTTGTTGCGAATTTAATTTTTAATTTACTGATTTTCATTTTTGCTATGAATAATGTAAATATTGCTTCTTTAATTTATTGAACGTGTTATGGAATTTTTGTTTTTGATTTTTCGGCGTTGATTTATAAAAAAAATTATTTTTAATCTAGACGTTGAACGTTAAATTAGATTTAGGTTATTAAAGATATTTTTTTATTATTAGCATTAAACCATTTTTATCATTAATGTTTTTTTTAGATTTACGAAAATACCTACTTGATATTATTTAGCGATTTTATTGTTAGGCGACGTTTCAAATTTTTCACAGCAGATTTTCGTGATAGGTATATTTCACCAATTCTATTGAAATTCCTTTATCGTTTCGTTATTCGTTTAAATGTCAGTCATTCATTGAATCAATCAAGTAAAGTAGGCAATAAGTTATTAACTTAAAAATATACAGGCAATATCCATTTTAAATATAAAAACAAGATACATTGCCAACTATTTTCAGCAGGACTGCGTTTCGCGCTGGTTGTAGTTACCTAACGTATTGACTACACTGATATTTAACTTAAATTAATTTGACGATTTAAAAGCTGATAATAGACCATTTTAATCATCTTTATTCCATTTCACGAATAAACAGTTTTTTACCACATTATTTGGAGAAATCCCTAATAGTGGTTGCACAACTCTTTTGACCCGTTTAAAACTAATGGCCGCTTCAGATTTGGACGACGCTGTTCTCTCGAGCACCTTGTTAGGTTACATGAGCGTTGAGACAATAAAACAAATAGCGAATGCTGAGTTCTATGCTTAAACCGTTTTTGGTCATTACGGTATTGCTCTAGGTAGAGCTAGAAATTCAAGTTCTGCCTTAATTGGTGTAACTTTTTTCTTTATTTCGTTTATGTATTGCGAACGAGGTTTAGTTCACTTAGTAAAGTGTATTACAACTACAATAATTATTGGGAATTGTTGTTGTAATTATAAATTAATATAATAATTTTCTTATCTTACTAGTATAGTTGAAATTCGACCATAATCATTATTTATTAATTACGACTTTCCCCTTACTTTGCTGTGAACAAGCTTATGCGAACATATGTTTTTTTAGCGAAAACTAAATTCTTTTTCTAAAATGTAAAAAGCAGTTACTTTAACCACTCAAACAGACAGTTTAATTTAATATATCTGTATGAATATGTCCAGCCATTGCATTATTCCTACTTAAAATACAAACAAACAAATTGGCATCAAAAAAAACTTTCACGTTTATGTGAAACAACAAAGTAAAGGCTAATATATCCTATAATATAAAGTCACAGCTTGAACATATACATAATAAGTATAATAAGTAGGTTTAATGACGCACAAATTATGTTTTTTTAATGTTTACAAGATTCTTAACAATCTAAATCAACTTTCTTTAAAAGTCTATTTGTACTGTTTGTTTGCTGAATGCTATTTAATGCGACTCTTGTAATTTATAGGCAGCTGTTTGAATAAAGAAACAACAACTTATTGCATTTTAGTCAATATACACACTTCCTTATAAGGCTATGATCTTTATAGTCTCAGTTTCCTCACGATGTTTTCCTTTACCGAAAGAGTAGTAATTATGTCGAAAATGATTTACACATGTAAATATATTAGATGCGAGATCCGGGATTTGAACTCGCTTCACTCGGATTCTCAAGCGGGCGCGTTTCCACTGGGTTGCCATTGCCTTTTTTTTGCTTGCCATATTGCTACTCTATTACTATGTATATCTGGCAATATGGGACTTGAATGCGTGTATATTTGGCTAAATACCTACCTGATTCAGATCTTTAGATCTGTAGACAGACATAATTATGAAACGCAAAAATTCCAAAAGTAATACTACTATTATTATTCCTATTTTCAAGGCCACCTTATCGATTTACCAGACGAAACAAATGTAGCTCGTATCGTCTTCGCCTCGGGCTTATTTCGACCCCCGATGTTTCACTTACATCAAATGACATACTGACTGCATTTGATAGCTTTATAAGTTAATTTGTACGAATTTGGGAGGTAACAGAAATAAGAACCTCTGTGGTATCTGTAATAGATTTTTTAAGCTTACACACCTACATGTATCTTGATTCTTGTAGTTTTCAAATTTTAATTTATAGGAAACATTTGTTTTTATTTTTAATACTGAACGCTCTAATAAAATTCCTTAAATTTCATTTTTTAACCGACTTCAAAAAAAGGAGGAGGTTCTCAATTCGTCGGGGACTTTTTTTTTTTTCTATGTATGTTCCCCGATTACTCGACGATGGCTGGACCGATTTGGAAAATTCTTTTTTTGTTTGAAAGGGTATAGTTTCTAGTTGGTCCCATAGTCACCAGGTCACGATCTGATGATGGGATTCCAGGGAAATCGAAGACAACTCTCAAATTTTATAGGCACTTATTACGTTTTTCATATATTTTCTAAAGCTGTTCAAGTATTTGCGTCTGATAATCATCATCTCCTGTGGTTGAGCTAATGATGGAAGGTACAACTCCTCAACGGTTAGGAGTTAAAAGAAAATTCTTTCAATTTTATACGTAGTATAGACCGATAGTTAAATTCTTTCAGGCTCTTATCAACCGACTTCAAAAAAGGAGGAGGTTCTCAATTCGTTGGGGACTTTTTTATGTATGTTCCCCATTACTCGAAGATGGCTGGACGGATTTGGAAAATTCTTTTTTTTACATAAACAAAAGAAGTAACTACTTTCCGCAAAAAATTTGAAAATAAATTATTTTTAACAAAAAACAAAAACCGACTTCAAAACTAAACAAATCTAAACTAAAAAGTAGAAAATAATACTTTTAAGAACTTCGTTAATTCTGAAGTCGGTGCCAGCCAAAGCAAAATAACCTTAAATAGACACATATTCGATTAATCTATAAATTTGTAAACATAATCAAAATACCGTTCGAAAGTCCATTGTAAAGGCAAGATAAATCTATCCGTCCTGGCTGGCACCGACTTCAAAATTAACGAAGTTCTTAAACGTATTATTTTCTACTTTTTAGTTTAGATTTGTTTAGTTTTGAAGTCGGTTTTTGTTTTTCTATCTTAAGCGATTTTCTTCTAGGTATAGAGTATAGGCTAGATTACCTTAAAACTAAGTAACTACTGTATATTAATTGTATAATGAATTTTAAAAGTTCATTGTTACAAGATTTCCGAAATATTTTACATTTTAAGAGATCCGCAAAGACGCATCATAGCTGTCAATAGAAAATTTACGTCAGCAGATATTATTTTGGGAATAATCACAGCGTTCCGTGTATATCGAAAGCTAGTTCTATATTACAAAAATTCTATACAGATTAACAAGATGGAACCAAAATTTATTATGAAAACTCATTATTTATGTCCTAAATACCCTCGAATATCACGTAAATTAACCTTTGTGGAGTTTATAACGTTTAAATAGGAATTAGAGAACAGCCTCATCGCCGCGGGCTTCAATTAGGCAACAAAGCGTCTCTGTGTCGACTCCATCCTGTAACGTTGCTAATTCTATTTTGATGAAACTTTATAGCTACTGAGGATCGTCTGCTTGGATAATATCTCATTAATTTTGGCAGGAGATTGAGCGGTTTGTGATCGTTTCTTCATGATGTATTTGCAGCAGTGGTACACTGTTGCAACAGACTCCAAAATTACTTTCTTAATTTAAATTTTATTTATTTATTTAAACAATATTTTAGGACCGTAAAACAGTTTTAGTTTAGAATGAAAATAGTAACAGATCATATTAATTTGGTACGAACGAGTCGATCTAATGACAGACTCATATCAAGGATAGTTAAGACCTAAATAACTAAGTTGTAGCAAACCTTCGGGCTCTTATAACTTTTTTTGGTCATTCGACTTTGTTTCTTTGATTTGATCATTTCTTTGAATAGATCAGAGAACTATATTATCTACTTAGTATTTTAAACTCTAAATGTACTATAATTAAAAGTTAATTTAATTTCAAATGCAGTAATTGTTTAGAATATTAAAATATACACTATCGTTTAAGGAACGAATATTGAGAGGTATGCTCATTGCTCAGATAATAATATTTGTAAGAAAAATTACATTTCGAGGAAGCAAGCAAGCAGCAAGACAAATAGACAAAAATTCTAAGACTATAGATTCGATCTCTGTATAGATAATAATTACCTTTCAAAAAGCTTTGCCAAAAAAAAATATTTCCAGTTAAAATTGTATTGTATATATAATAATAATAATAATGTTCTCCGACCGATTCCGGCCATGGCGGCCAATCTCATTGAGACTGGCCAAGTACGCAGGAGATATTATAGTGCACAAGTGTACGCGCAGACACAAGTGCACTCTCTGTTCCTATCACTCTCATACTCCAGTGGGACGACTACTCGACACGACCAGTGAGAGCTAAGGCGCAGGACCGACGGCTTTACGTGCTCTCCGAGGCACGGGGGTGAAGCACCGCCAACTTCCCAACTCCGGGCTGTTACTGAGGGAAACAGAAAGATTCAATAACTAAACTTGGCCCGACCCGGGACTCGAACCCAGGACCTCTCGGTGTGTGACCGCACATGCTAGCCACTACACCACCGAGGCAGTATATATATATATATATATATACCTACTGTATCCATTATCTATGGGATGAACAAGTGCTTTCTTCTCATACGAATTCTGATTATTATACGCCATTATGAAAGGATTTCCCATAGAATTGAGCAGAGTCACGTCAGTTTCTGACACGCAAGCGTAAGTGTGTCGGTGACATCTCATCACCTAAACGAAGGTCACTGACTGCAATTAAACTCATCGGAAATTAATAGACTATTATTTCTAGAATATTATAAAAAAATTGTTTGTTTACGACTTTATGGTAGTTAACAGTACAGTAGCGTGTTTCTAGTAAATATAATAAATATAAATATGTTGGGACATTAATACATACCTTTAGGTCCAAGGGATCTATCTGAAAAACAAAAGTTTACTTACATAAAAGACGCCTGCACTGGATATCGTTTGTTTTCAACTGATAAAAGATAATAATTAATACGTCCTGTCAGATATTCTGAGGTGACCTAATAATTTTTTTATGACACCAGCTGTAACTAGATATTTTAAAAAGACAGAAAAGGTAAAAGGAACTTACAAGCGTTACGTGACGTACGTTTGGCTCAGTTTGTAGTGGCCCTTCTTGTTGTGCCAGTGCCCAGTGGCCACCGGTTCGAGTCCCGCTGGGGGCATTCGTGTGATGAGCACGAATGTTTGTAGGACTAGTCATGGGTGCTTATATTTATAACATGTATGTAATTATTAGTTAACACATTTAATGAAATGTATCAACTGTCTGGTATCCATAACACAAGGCTCGTACCTCATCGTGGATTTAGATGGTCCTGTGTTAATATTTAAAAAGTAAGATATAGCTATCTACTGCGGCAGTTGGCAGTTGGCACCCCTGCCTTTGTCCCGTTACATTACATCTTTATTCAATCACGGCGGTCGCTAAACGCAATTTCGCTTGTCTAGTCTATTTTACGTAACACTATCTCATGTTGGGACAGAAATAACTGTTAACTACATTGATTTTATTATTATAAGAGAGAGAGGAAGAATTCCCAGGTTTAAAAAGGATTATGATTGCATTTTAAATAATTTTTAAGTTTGCATAATATGAGATTCTCATCCGTCTTTCCAACCGTCATACATATTTTTCATTTATTTAATAATAATAATAATAATCTTTATTTCAGCACATTCAGAAATTATACAGCAGTAATAGTACTATTGGCCTCATCACTAAGCACAGCTTGTATCGCAGATAGTCAAGCATAAAAATAACTTAAAACATAACATGAAATAACTTTTACACTTGTTAATAAATTAATAAATTAAGCTAAAATAGTAAAAGATAACTTGACGTATAAAGTTGATGTCTTGTTATGACTGAACTAATCGCCTCTACTAGTAAGCTAGCTTTTTTCCCAAAGAATCAGCATTCCCATGCAGTAAATACACTTGTACAGTAGAAATTAAGTGTAAGTATTTTTTTAGTCAATATAATTAGGTATAAGTATTTGTAATTTCTTTTCTTGTAAACGAAAGTATATTTTTTTAATTTCTGAAATTCTCTATTTAAAACTCAAATAAGTATATAAAATGACTTCTCTGTACCATTACCGTTTTATTAAGAAATGTCAGTGTCAGTGGAACCATTAAAAAAACTAATAAAGAAATTACTGTAAAAACGATTCAGTAGAAAAATAATATACTTAACTACAATGTCATTTCTTCCACAAAATACCTGCTTAGTCCTTATTAGCTCCCAAATATGTCAAATGACATTTAGTTTTAAGTGTAAAATTGTCATTTATAAGGAATAGTTTCTGATAAAAAAAATAGAGAGCATTCCTATATTTTAATTAATTGGACTTCACACCGTACCATAACCGTTTAAAGTTTTAGGCTGCAAAATTAAAAATATTTTTCGTATTTCGTCAAGTCGTTATTTTTTGTAAATAAAATTAACTCGACATTTTAATGTCTGAATGCCTCTTTAAATACAAAGTAAACTTACTCAAATTGTTTTTAAAGTCGATTCCTAAAGAAATGTAAAGTAATGTCAATGTTTACTAATTTTTATTTGATAACCATTGTTTTTTTTTTAATTATCGTGAATATTTAAAAAAAAAACTACTTTTTGCTGTTGTATTTCAATACAACAAACAATAAAACAAAATTTTTTAGAGGCAAAATTCTTTTCCAGCGCAATTTTAAGCATATGGATCTGGAACGCTTAAGAGAGGATGTGAAGAATTGCAACTGGTCTTCTGTTTTTTCATCAGATAATATTGATACTATGGTTGATTCACTAACTACTGAACTGATTAGACTTTACGACATCCACGCCCCGGTAAGACCAGTTCGCATGAAGCATGCTCCGGCCCCTTGGCTAACACCTTTGATTAAAAGAATAATGATTAAACGTGATAAAGCAAAATCCAAAAACAAAAAGTTTCCTTCTGAAGATAACCTTGCTGCATACAAAAAACTTCGTAACATCTGCAACAGAATGTGTAGGGATGCAAAACGCCGTTATATTCATTCTACAATTCAGGGTCTCTCCCAAACGCAAGTTTGGAGATTCCTTGAGTCGCTTGGCGTGGGTAAATCTCCGATCTCGGCCGAAGTCTCGGTTGACCTCAACGAACTAAATTGTCACTTTACAACTCCACCGTTAACATTAAGCTCACAAATAAAATCTGCTACCCTTTCTCATTTATCTAGTATTATCCCACCAGACTCAACTTCCTTTTCTTTCGAACCAGTCTCAGAAGATACCATTATAAAATGTATCCGCTCCATCACTACTAAGGCCATTGGTAGTGATAATCTCAGTCTGGATATGATTCTTCCTGTGTTGGATTGCATCGCTCCGGTTTTCACTCACATTATTAACTATTCTCTGGCTCGCAATGTTTTCCCAGCTCAATGGAAGAATGCTCTTGTTATACCTCTACCTAAAACCCCAAATCCTTCTTGCTTTAACGAGTATCGTCCAATATCAATCCTACCCATTCTATCCAAAGTTCTAGAATCCATTGTCCATAGTCAACTTTATTCCTACCTTACCTCATCCAAGTTATTATGTCCTTACCAGTCCGGTTTTCGTCCCTTCCACAGCACAGTTGGTGCACTGCTGAATATCACGGAGGACATTCGGTATGCTATGGATAACACCAAGCTTACCGTAATGGTACTTCTTGACTTTAGTAATGCATTTAACTCTGTTGACATTGATATCCTTCTTGGCACACTTCGCGCAGTTAACATTTCTCCTGCAACTCTAGGCTGGTTCCATTCATATCTTTTCGGGCGACGCCAGTGCGTGAAATCTAATAACTTGTCGTCAGACTGGTTGGATCTCGCAGCTGGAGTCCCCCAAGGCGGCGTTCTTTCACCACTTCTTTTTTCTGTTTTTATTAATAACATCTCTGGCGTCATTTCTTCTCCCTACCATCTGTATGCAGATGATTTACAACTATATCGTCACTGCGAATTAACGGACTTGTCTAATGCTATTGAAGCTCTAAATAATGATTTAATCGCAATTAAAACTTGGGCTGAATCTTTTGGACTATTAGTTAACCCAAAGAAGTCGCAAGCGATAATTATCGGCAGCAGTAGGTTAAGGTGCAAAGTAGACTGGAGTTCAGTGCCTAGGATTATTTACTGTGGAGTTCTTATTCCTTACTGTGATAAGGTGAGGAATTTGGGTCTCATTATGGACTGCAACATGACATGGACACCTCATGTCAATGAAATTAGTAGGCGTATGCACTTCACCTTCCATTCTCTCAAACGTCTCCAATATTTTCTACCTTTGAAAACCAAAATTATGCTTGCGCAATCTCTTCTCCTGCCAATACTCGACTATGCCGATGTATGCTATTTGGATGTGACAGAGGAGCTACTGAATAAACAAGAGCGTCTTCAAAATCTCGCCATACGCTTTATCTATGGTCTGCGCAAGTATGATCATGTCTCCGACTTCCGAGCTCAGCTTAAGTGGCTCCCTATCCGTCTTCGCCGTGATATGCACATCCTTTCTTTTATGTTTAACATCCTTCATAACCACAACTCCCCCTCATACCTCCGTTCCCGGTTTAACCTCCTTCCTACTCCTACACGTTCCTGCCGGCCCTGCCTCACTATGAGGCTTAATTTTCCAAAAAGTAACACCAAGTTTCTACAAAATTCTTTCTCAGTGCGTGCTGCAATATTATGGAACAGACTCCCTAAAGCCCTACTGGAGAGCCCTTCTATTGTTGCGTTTAAAGTAAAGCTAAAAGAATATTTTCTTGCTCAAATTTAATTTAACTACATTTCGTCTAGTAATCACTTGTATTTAGCACACATGTGTGTATGTATATATGTATATATGTATGTATATATGTATGTATGTATGTATGTATGTATGTATGTATGTATGTATGTATGTATGTATGTATGTATGTATGTCTGTATGTATATATGTATATAATTGTATATTCATTGTATTTAAGTATATATTTTACTTATGTATGTTTTACCCTTAAATATATTTTCAATTTGTCTCTGTGCACTTTCTCTTTTTGTCCCGCTCTTAACACTATTTCTCACATGCAGGGTTGACTGGAAGAGATCTCTCATAGAGATAAGTCCACCTTTTGTCACAACTTTTCTGTATTATTACTGTTCTGTTTACTTTTTGTGCAATAAAGAATATAATAATAAAACATACGTTTATTACAGTGCCGGATTAAGCAAGCGCGGGGCCCGTAGCAAATTCTTTCCAAGAGCCCTTGATCTGCTAGGAGTTCTTAAGTATAAAGTGGTAAAAATACAATTCAA
Source organism: Boloria euphrosyne (assembly GCA_951802675.2). Lineage (NCBI taxonomy): Eukaryota > Metazoa > Arthropoda > Insecta > Lepidoptera > Nymphalidae > Boloria > Boloria euphrosyne. The sequence continues at coordinate 1,484,029 of OX637879.1, read as the reverse complement.
TACTCAATACTCAATACGTTTATTTGGTATCTATAGGTTAATTTTGTGGGTAATTAATAGTGTAGTAAATTACTATAGGCGCTGTTAGGTATTGACAAGTACAAAAAGCCTGAGATGGGATTTCCTGGCAATTTAGAATAATTTTAGTAGGAAACTAACAATTGAAGACTGATGAGACTACACAGAATATTTATTTCAATACATATTTCAAAGTTTATATTTAAGGGTGCTTATACATTTTTTCTCGTATTTGCCTGTTTAACTCCATTTTTCTATCCTCCATGCGTGATCATGGTTTACATATGGTCACAAAATAAAAAAAAATATGCACGACAAAGTTCGATTATTTATCTCGGGAGCGCTCTAAACAAATATTTCAATTAGTTTTCATAAATTCCCGACTGAAATTCTACACGTTTATACAAGCAACTTTTTGTAGAACTTGTGCGCTTACCGTATGAAATTATTTATGCCAAGGAAATAGTCGGGTACCGAGTGTCTGACGTGGATTGTCTTAGTAGGAAAAGTTGTAACGTTTTGCGACATCAAAAAATTTAACACACCACATCTTAATAAGTTTTACTTAAAAAATTACGCTCAGGCAGAGATGAGTGGGTTTAAATATGCGGGGCCCCCTTTCGCGCGGGGCCCGTAGCAATTGCTACTCTTGCTATATGGTTAATCCGGCACTGGTTTATTATTTGTAGTGAAATTGCAATTGCTTAAAAAATACGAAAATTAAGTGCTACTATTATTAGTAAAGAATTAAAACAGATGTAATAATAATAGTTCATCCAGCACCTCAATATAAGCACTTTAAGTGAAATCTTATGTTTAATTATATTTTTTCTTTTGCATAAGTCTCCGTGTATCTCTGGGAGGAGCCTTATCGTCTAGGGGAATAAAAAATAGCCTTCGACCTATTCTCAGACCTACCAAATATACATAAAAATATTCAAAAAATCAATGAAGCCGTTTCGGAGGAGTTCGATAACAAACACTGTGACATGAGATTTTTATATATTAAAGAAGATATATGCTGTTAAAATACAGTTATATGCTGTTAAAAAACATATATTCATAGTATAAGCAAAGTCAGTGAAACGTGTAAGTTCCTGTTTAATTCATCAATAGTCCCTTTTGGACTGAAACCCTTGACCTTCAAAACAGTACAGACCTATACAACCTTAGGCTGTAAGCCTTCACGACGTTAAAAACAATTAAAGACAATTGAACGCATTCTACAGTCTGTAAAAAAAGGCGTGTGTCAATCAGGAAATGCCAAGTGCACTTAATAAATTGACTTTAAGAGTGCTAATCGATGACCCGCGCAGACGTCGCGACAATTGCCCATCGACACCCGTCAATTACTAAGAACGTATTTTAATGACGACTATTAAAATATACTTCACAGAATATAAATTTCTCGACGTCCACAAAAAAGTTGCCATTTGTAAATTTCATGCGATAGTGCTATTTCGTTAATGACCGATCGCCATTTATATGTAATTAAAATGATAATTTACATTTGTTTGTTGGAATAAATTTAGTTCTTTTTTATTTTTATAGATTTTTAATTAATTAGTTAATTGGTTTATTTTTTCTTCTTTACTTTTATACTACGGACTCACCCTGGCTTCCTTCGTACTTAACATTTTAATTATAACGTGGAACCCTGATTCATTAGCTATTTGCCAATTGTTGTCCCATCAAAGTCGGTCAGACTTTTCGGTCGGCCGCGCCGTTTCGAAAATGAGACACACATGCAAAAAAATTAAAATTGTTAGAAAGAGATACTTTAACGTTATTTGCTGTATATTATTATGTGTAGAAAAATATAATGTCTTTAGTACTTCTTATCGTCCATCGCTAAAACGGAGAATATTTAAATTTATTTTCTTTAGATGCATTTCAATTCAAATTTCTAGCCTTTTATTTTATTATCCTGTATATAATAATTTAATTATACATATTACCTTTATGATCAGTATTAAATATTAAAAATATTGTGGAAATAATGGTAACCTTTATCATTGCTAAGTAACGTGTCGAATGATTACATCTTATTTATCGCCTACTTAAAGCTGCATCCGCACGTGTCGCCTGCAATTAGAGCACTGCCACTATCATCCTATTAAATTTTAATTCAAGGTTCGAGCTTTTCAATTTTTTTTTCAGAAATGTACAAAATTTCTTATTTAATACTATAGATAACTAGCGACTGAACCTCGCTTCGCTCGTGTTCGTCTCTAGATTTGACGTTTAGAATATTGTAAATAGAGTAAATGTACATACATGGATATATACATACATCTGTGTGATGACATAAAGTTTTCATTTCTTAAATGCGATTAATATTTCCTGAGATTTAGGCTTTCAAACAAACAAACAACCAAATAAACAAACACGTAAGTATAGATCTCAATTAATTGTGACAGTAATTAAAAAGCGAAAAAAATAGAATGAACTAGCATTACATAATTTAAAAATAATTAAGCGTTAATTAAGACTCATTTAGACATTTGATAATGTTTTTGTAGTCATTAACATCATAGTAGGGTTGATATTGAAAAGGTAATCTAAAAAAAAGTTCAAATGTTTAATACGAACGTGTAGTCTTTGACATATCGTCGCCTCAGTGTTTTACAAAAACTGCTTATACTTATACGATATACTCGTAGTACAGATATTTCCGTTTATTTTTAAAAATAAATCTGATGTACCTATATTCGTGGATAAATTCCCATGTAATAATTTTTTTTGTTCCTTTTTTAAGGTAAAATATGTATGCAATACGAATATAATTGGCATTTGTAAGTCAATAATATGTATTCAGCATTAAAAACAATTTCGGTAATTAAATTGGTCGTTGAGGCAAATATGTACGGCGACGTTAATTGTGAGCTTTCTTTCTACTTCACCAGTCTTGACTTTTTTGCATTTCATATGAGCGTTAATTTCTTAGGATACGATGTGGACTGTTCAGTCATCAGTGTACGGAAAAATACGTTGCCTTTCACAAACACTTTTTTATAATGCTTTTTATGATCGACTTGCAAATCCCCCTCACTTTGCTCGGGTTCGTAGCTAAGTACATTTTAATTTTTTGAGCCTTTCAACTCTAATTGTTTTACTATAATAAGTAGTAGGTACTACAATAAAACATCTGATGGAAAAAAAAACTTATGTTAACTAAACTTAAACTTAAGTAATTAAAGGGTCTATTCTATATAATTTAAAATGAATATTTCTGTTTTTGTTCTCTATGCATTCCTAAGCCATTGATCAGATTTTGATGAAAATCTTGGATTATTTTGGATACGCTTGCCAAAGTTTATGGCAAAAAAAATATAATTAACGTTTGCGTTTTAAGCTTTCTTGAATCGTTCCAGTTCGGAACACTCTCTAGCAAAGCGAGGAAATAGGATACAGATAAAAATAAATCTTTAAAATTATTTTTTTATCTACATCCATTTGTTTAGTTCAACTATCTAAAATACCTTTTATATATTTAAATATTTTTATATACTCGTATGAAACGTTTAAATCACCTATTCAGATTATGGCTGATAAAAGGCGCAAAATTCTCAAGAAATTTGTCGTTAGGGCAGTTATGGACAGCAAGAATGTTTTTTTGTAAACAATTTTCAGAATTATGTAGATATTCAAGATAACCTGTGAATTGCGTGGGGGAGTAAAGAAAAACGTGAGCTATAAATAAAAAAAAACATAATTGACGACTTTGTTGCCTTCTAAGTAAACGAACAAATAGCAATGTGTTTTGAATACTGGTATATTGTAAACGTCAATTAACGTAGACTAATTATTATTGAAAACTAAATGACTGACTCGATATTGTCCTGTTAAAATGTTTGATTTTTTTATAAACTTTGAGTTCAAACTGCTTAGTTTTTCCCTGATAATTCAATTTTTCTTGAGTTTTCCAGCATAGCAAAAAAGCCTTCAAAACTTAGAGGCTCTTTCTGGCTGGCTTGCTTCTGTGAAAAAAAAAGAAAGATATTTTCCCGCACTAAAAAGCACTGACCTCTATAATACCACTGGACAGGCTGTTTCAAGCGTTTGACAGCAATTTTTTTGTGTCCATTTGAAGCGGCACTAGCGAGAGTCTCGAGAACTAATTTTGACGTATATTGCAAATTACAGCGAGAAGTGTTTGTTTACTGTAAAGTAATTTTGCATTTTCGTTGTTTAATATAACATAAGTAGTAATTATGATGATACGGTTATTGATTAATAAAAATAAAAAAATAAAAATCTTTATATCGACATCATTAGTTTTAGTACCACGAACTCTCGCTACGTCCGACAGCGACGGACAGCGCCAAAATGGCGAATATCAAGCAGCCACAAAAGCAGGTTGACAACAGCCAGTCCAGTGGTATTATAGAGGTCAGTGCTAAAAAGGAACCAAATTACATCAAAATATTATGTCCAGCAGTTTTCTTGTGATGCGTCACAGACAGACAGACTAAAATTCTAAAACCATAGGTTCGACCGGTTCGACTGGCATTCACCCCTCGTCAGTACCTAAAAGCAAACAAGTGTAACTTTAAAATTACCAATGTCGTAGACAAAATAACAATTTATTGTCTACTTTCGTTACAATTTCACATAGCACTTAGTTTGTTTATTTGTTTAATTTGGTTGATATCACCAATGTATGAACAACCGAAAGTTGAATGCCCTTTATTGCCAATCTATTTGGCACCGGGTATATAGGATATCGATAATAATGACTATTTCAATATGTTTTTACAAAAAATATTTAATTTACAGATTCAACTCAGCTAGAACTTTATTTTAATTACTCGTTTATATTAGCTCATTCTGTAGTGATGGACTTATCGACAAACATATTTTATTAATCTAAATCTATATACATATTACCTTATTTTTCTAAAACTTCAAGTTGCAGGTACCTGCTTTTAATTTATTATGCGTTAAATTAACATAAAACTGGAAGCTTATTTTCTACTACAGAAATGACAATTGAGTTATATTTTATACATATATATAAAATTCTTGTTTATTGTTGTAATCTGTCTCTTGTCCGTTGAAACCCATAAATTATTTTATATATGGTGAAAAATTTGCATTCTTATTATTCTCAGTTTAAACTTACCCTCGTACCGGACATGGTAATTAATTTATTAGAACATTGAATATTACCTACTAAAAATATCAAAATATTTACTTACGTACAAAGTAATTTGTAGTTATAATTTACTTTATTTTTGCTTATACAATATTTTTTTATTCGAAGGAATTAAAGCTTAAGCTTATGTTTATTGTTCGGTTTTTTATTTTCTTTTGATAACTTTTCTTTATGTTGATTAATTGTAATAGTTTTTACTTAAAATATACATATAAGCGTAAATATATGCAAACATTATGTTACGTCTGTTTGTTGAGCGAGTTAGCGACTTCCGTTTCCGAAACGCTTATGAAGTGATGTACCAAAAGTGTTTCAGTTTCATAAAATAAATTCTGCATCGTTTTCTTCTACTGCTTCTTCTACTTCTACTAGTACTCCATAGCCACAGTGAATTATTGAATAGTTTTATTGAGAATGTAAATATAAAAACTTAATAAAAAACTCTCAATTGTTGTTTGAAATGTATTGTTTGAAGATAAGGTTAATTTGTTATTTACATTACGTTATACAAAGGACCTAGCTGTTCCTGCCTTTTTAGTTAAAAGTTATTTATGTATGACAAAATTAATTACTTTAAATTTAAAATTGTTTTTTTTTATATTTTAATAATCGATAATTTAAACTTTGGAATTTACAGATAATGGTGGACTTTCCTTGGGAGAAAATTTACTTTAACGTATATGGATGAACATGCTTATTTATTTGAAGCCTTTTTATTAACTACTACATATTATGTTTGTTTTGTAGACCTTTGCCTATTACTAATGATAAATGTCAATCAATGAAATAGAAGCTTGTATACTTTTTTTATTGGAGAATTTGCTATTTATAAGGGTCTCTAGATAGTCTAATAAAGTAAGACATTTGTAAATATATGTATATGTTACAGTTACAACGCGTTTTAACTAGTCAAAACTAGTTTGCACGAAACACCTTAGTAAAAACTAAAATTAATTAGAAGATTGGAACAAAATATGGTATTCTTGACAATTTTTTTAGTAAATACTTAAAATCAATATTTATATAAATTATAAGTAATCAATCATTTATATTTATTTTAGGTATTTAAAGTAAGCTAATTTTTTGTGTTTTCTTCAGGTCAGAATTCAAGAAGTCCCAAAACAAATTCTTGCAAGTTGATGATGTAACAAAGACAAATTTACCTTTAAGATTATTATCGATACAAAGAACAAACCTACAGTTTTTTTATCTGACTGTCTAGGGACGCTCTATATCATATAAGGATTCACTATTGCTTATTAATTTTTAAATGACTGCAGTAAAAGGGTAACAATAACAAAGGTCGTAGAAGGGTGGGAAAGGGGTTAATATTTATATTGCTATAAAGAGGTTTCACTGATCTATGAAACAATAAAAATTAGCAAGGCAATAAAGCTTGCATATTGATAAAAAAAAACCGTAAGTTTTTTTAAAGTAATATGTTTTACTTCCCTTTTTAGAGTTCCGTAGTCTTTGAACCCTTATAGTACGTCAAGTTAAAAGTAAAATATAGAAAAAGAATTTTAGTGTACCTCTACACGAATGAGAGTGTTTTTTCTCATCTATTATAGTGTGGGGTGTTATTAATTATCATCATCAGCCCTTTTTAACGTCCCACTGCTGGGCACGGGCCTCCCTCAGTACGAGGGGGATCAGGCCATAGTCCACCGCGCTGGCCCAGTGCGTGTTGGCAGACTTCACATGTCTTGCGAAAACGTGCTAGGTTTTCTCAGACATGCAGGTTTCCTCACGATGTTTTCCTTCACCGTAAGACAAGAAAATGATTCGCACATGAAAATATCACAGGTGCGAGACTCAGATTTGAACCCGCATCACTCGGTTATACAAGCAACGCGTTACCGCTGGGCTACCACTGCCCTTATAAGCCGTTATTAATTAGGCCTTTTAAAAATATTGCGGGGTAGTGCAAAACTATTTTTCGATTAAAGAATCTATTTGTGAAATGTTAAGCTTTAATATTCGAGTCAAGTGAAAGCCTACAACAGCCTCCCCCAATTCTTAGGATTCATCACGATCATCGTTAGATCAATAATTTTAACCGGCTAAAACTCGTCTCGTTAATTATTATTTATCATTTTTCTTATATAGCATACTTTTCACGGATTATTTAGTAATATAGCTGTAGAGATGACTTCCTCCAAAAATTGAATTAATTAAATCAGCCTTTACATTATACATGTATAATCTACTCAATATTTGACACCTAATTATTTATTAATCACAATAATTTATTCAGTTAAATTAACATATTGAACATTTTAAACAATGTTATTTATAACAAACAAATGACAACACCTGAGTAGCCGGTAGGTAATGCCTGACGCGAGTCTCGGGTTTGAAGTTAGACCCAAACAGACTTTTATAAAATTTTGTTAAGTGTAAACTCGATGTTTCTGTATCGTACACTCTCACTATCATATAAACAGGACAGGATGATTTATATGGACAGTTTAAACACAGTGTTTCGTAATAAGGCTGTAAGGCAGCTATTAACGGCAATGCCATACATTTGAATATCGCTCTGTAATTTACTCGTCCGAGGTGTTAATAATACACGCTCGGGGGTGTAATCGTTTATTTTTGTAAGAAATATTGATTTCTATCGAACTAACAAGTGTATCCATTTTAACTATCACATATTTTTGCACGCGGTTTCTTATGTGGCCTATTTTATATTCACTTGTAAATCTTGTATAGACTAAAAAAAACTGATTGAAACAAAAACTGAACAAAAATGGAGGAAATTGAATTCAATTCAATTCTTTGGTTTGTTGGCTTCAATGCGTGCCAGTTGAGCACAAATTATTTCGCCAATGTCACGTTGAATGGAGGAGTCACGTTCGAGATTGGCCAGTGAAATTAAGATATTCCACAAAAAGACTGGATTCACAGTATTAAAAAGTAGGGTTGAGGAAATTGAAAATTGCCACGTGCCGGTATAGAACCCGTGACATATGCCAGCTGTCAGCTTGTCTATTCGTTATTTAAGTCGATTTATGCTATTCTTTTCTATCTATACTTGTAAAATAATTGTAATTTAGTTGAATTTGTACATAAAATATTTTTGGAAACTCTTATTTAAATAGGCATTATTATCAAAAACAGAGAATCTATAGTTATTAGTCCGAAAGCCTAATCTATCGTATTTTATTCGTCTCTCTGTTCGTCTGAGAATGCATCACGAAAAAATGACTGATCCGTCTTAGAGAAATTTATACCACTGTTACAACGTACTTAGGGTCTAACCCAAGCAGAGTGAGGGAAGTAACTCTAGTCTATAATCTATAATCTATAAATATAAATAAAATTGAAGTGTCTATTTTTAATTTTAAATTAACAGCTTTTCGATAAATGCATATTATGAAAGTAATTTTTTTCATCATTATTTTCCCTTTTTAAAATTTTTGTCTGTCAGTTTGTCTGTTTGTTAAGGTTAATCTCTGAAACGGCTGGACCGATTTTGACGGGACTTTCACTTGCAGATAGCTAGCTATTTAGTTCAGTAATAACTTAGACGATTATTATTTATTTTAACCAGCAGAATTCGCGGCTTCACTCGTGCTAAAGCTAAAGAAGCGAGGGTGAGCCACTAGTAATATAATAAAGCTATAGCCTGTAACCTGTAAAGTAGGTTATTAAGGATTATGATTCATCTTAAACACTTTATAATCGAGTAAAATAGAGACATTAAGTAAAACAAATGCATGCTAAGTCAAAGTTTAAAGCAGTGATCGTAAGACTTAAACCGATAATTACAGGGCCATTAAAATCTCCGCCCAAAAAAATGTATACGGAACCCTAAATTATGAGATCACTTTGTTAAGATTGAGATTATAGTTTGGAGGTGAAAGATAGCACGTCGTGATGAGATAGCACCTGCTTGGTTTTAAAACGATCTTGTTAATTCTATTTTTAAAAGATATCTGTAAAATAATTTAATGACTTCTTTACCGACATAAAGAAAAAAGAAAATTTAATTTTGAATTTATTTTTGTGTATACTATAATATGTCAATTATTTTGTCATTGGTTTTTTCAACTCTAAATTGCTTAGCAGTCAATGCAATTTTTAAGATAAACAGAATTTAAACAGTAATTGATTAGGTGTAGGTAGTTATAATTATAATTTTTTTCTTATAGTGCGTACATGTACTAGGGTTGATGAGGGTAGATATTTCTATGAACATTTTTTAATTTTTTTTATTTTATTGGTAGAGAATATCATAAACATGTGATTTTTTTGAGCTCCGAGATAAAAGAAACATTTCGTTCTTAGGCAGGAGAATTTGCAATATGATTGTATTAAATTTTAAGACATTTTCCTCCCTTATGGCGGCCTCATCTATTGAAGTCATTGATGTAAATTTTATAAAAGGGTTACCTAGAAATCCTATGAAAAAATCTCACTGTTGTAAAAACAAAATATTTGATATTTGACGTTTAAAGCCATTTGTCATCACTTTCGCAGACAATGTATTTATTATTCAACGCACGAATCAGTTTTTTAGTTGGGAAGGGTTCACAAATTTCCATGGAAGGACTATTTACGTCAAATGTAGCAGACATACTTGAGACTCGTGAACAAATAAGGGGATTTTTACACTTTATTCTGCCACATTTATAGATTTTTAATCAATGAGCTTTTCTAAATATACTTATTATGTATTTTATTTCTTAAATCTCTCTTTATGATTTCTTGTGTAAATACCATATATTTAAAGAATCACAATTTGGTTTTAAAAAAGGGAGCTCTACCACACTAGCCTGTTTCACGCTTATTAAAAATGTAACCGAATGTCTAAATAAAAACATTTATCCGTTATCGCTTTTTCTAGACATGACAAAGGCATTCGACTTCGTATCTCATCCAGTATTGCTAGAAAAATTGTATAAATATGGTATAAGAGGACAGGCATTTGAATGGATAAAAAGCTATCTTAGTAATCGTACTCAATGTGTAGAAATAATAAAAACTTGTGATAATTTTAAAAAAACATTCCAATCTACCTATCGTCACAATTCATACGGAGTACCCCAAGGAAGTATCTTAGGGCCTTTATTATTTCTCATATACATAAATGATATGCCTGACGTCATCAAGCATGAATGTATTTTGTTTGCTGATGACACTACTATTACTGTCTGTTGCAAGAATTTAGATGAGACTAAGAATGAAACTAATTCATCTTTAAAAAAAATCATTGACTGGCTAATACAAAATAATTTAAAGATTAATTTGAAAAAGACGAAAGCAATTCAGTTTGAAACTAGAAATAGTAATATTAAAAAAATTGACATTAATTACAACGAAAATAAAATTGAAATAGTCGACTCGACGGTATTCTTAGGTATTACAATAGACAAACAATGCAACTGGAAAGAACACATCAATAACTTATGTGATAAACTAGATAAATTTATTTTCGTTCTAAAGAGATTACACAGAATAGGAACTTTAGAAGCAGGTTTATTGGCATATCATGGGTATGTCTCATCAAACCTTAGATATGGTTTGATTATTTGGGGCAATTCTGTAGATGCACACAAAGCATTCAAAATACAAAAAAAAAGCGTAAGATCGTTGTGTGGTGCTCACTATTTGGACAGTTGCAAGCCTCTTTTCAAGTTACTAAAAATTCTTCCTCTGCCTTGCTTGTACATATTCGAAATATGTTTATTTGTAAAGAAATATCCATCGTTGTTCAAAAAAAATCAAGAAATGATACCAAGATCCACAAGGTACCCTAATAAACTTTATATACCATATCAAAAATTAACAGTATTTTCCAAAAATGTATATTGTATGGCAATTGTAATATATAACAAACTACCAGATGATTTCAAGAAATTACCATTTAAATTATTTAAAAAGAAATTGTTTGATTTATTATTAGACAAATTATTTTATAATGTTAATGACTACCTTATTAGTGGAGTTTGAAATGATATGACATTGTTATAAATTATTATTATTATTATTATTTTTCTCTGTATACATATATAATATAAACTTGACATTAACTTTTGATTTTGACATAACATAGAAATTATTTTTAAATAATTAGGTTCAATTTATATAAATATTTGCACACTCTTTATGAGTAGAATTTGTATGAACTTAACTGTAAACCATAAGAACATTGTAAATACCATATTCTGAGCAAATAAAGAATTATTATTATTATTATTAATTATTATTATTATTATTATTTAAAATTGAAACATTTCTTGAAAATTGATTTTATAGAAGCATTCATTTTTTTACTTGAGTGTAATTATTTATAACTGACACTGGCCGTACATGAAAGTGACATTAACATATTTGAATTCAATTCAATTCAATTATTTCTTTTAATGGCTTCCATGAGTGCCGATTGGGCACAGTTGACTTCGCCAATGTCGCGTAGAATTAACATATTTGTCACATAAATAAAAATGACATTTGTACTAAAAATTGATTTTCTATGTTAAGTGTTGCCATATACAATATCATATAGCAAACAAACCAAAAATAACAAACTCAACTTCATAGCACTCTTCTATATATATAATATAATTTTAATTTAGTCGAATCTGTACATTGAACGATACAATTAACGATACAGAAGTAGAACCTAAAGTTTTTTAGAATTTTTGTCTATCTGTCTGTGACCGTATCTAATCACTGGACTCTGGTAAGATCCTATTTGCTGCCGGAAAATATCTCATTTCTGAGAAATCCATATTAACAATTTAAACGTATTCTCCGGTCTTTAGAATGCGGGCGGAGACGCGGGACATGCTAGTATAATTTATATCACGTTATCACACAGTCTTGTATCGATTTCTTAGGGGGAACTTGTAATAAAGCCTGTGGGTGGGAACTAAGCCGGCAGGCCTTATTTATGGCGTATGCGATAGCAATATCTTCATTAGCAAGTACGGTGTTAAATTTACTATTTAATGAAGTAAAGAGGTTAGAGTTATTGGCTGTTTTGTATAATGTTACTTAGTAGATGCCTCGGGTGTTGGTTTTGAAACACAGTTCGTCAGTTTTATGTTCTGTTACGGTAAGTAAATTAATGTTAAGTGGGGTTTTATAAGAAATATGGTCACTATATGGTAGATTTAAAATATACCTTTTTTTTCAATAACATTTTAATAATTTTTAGATTTTAGATGTCGTTTTGAAATTTTTGTTGACAATGACAATCCTATCCTAAACCTAATGTTATGTTATTATACCTATTACGAAGACCCATTAGCTTAGTTTGAGTATGTAAATTTATTCTTAAAAGAGAGGATCATGTTTTGTGGTTATAGATTTAATAATTACTTAATGACATGAAAAAGAAATGTAGTAAGAAATTCAAAAGTACTTCAATAATTAGGTAGGCGTAGGCGCTAGTGGCTTAGTGGTTGGCATGTTCGGCTGCTGATAGTCAGTACCCGTAGTTGGAAAGTTGGTGGTATTTCACCCTCGTGCCACGGAGAGCATGTAAAACTGATGGTCTTGCGCCTGATTTCTCACTGATCGTGTCGAATGGTTGTCATACCGGTTTTCGTGCGTGACAGGAATAGAGAGTGCACGTGTGTGTTGTAGTCGCGCCGCACTATGATATCTCCATTCTCCTGCGCAGATGACTAATGTCTAATCTAAATAAGATTAGCTGCCGTGCAATTGATATGAATAATGTATGTATCTCGTATGTATTCCGCATTATTCTTTTAACGTTCCACTGTTCAACATGGGGCTTCCGTCAATACGAGGGTGATCAGACCATAGCCCATTACGCTGGCCAAATGCGGGTTGGCGGAATGAACTAGTCTTTTGAAAACTTGTTAGGTTCTCTCAGATATGCAGGTTTCCTCACGATGTTTTCCTTCACCGTAAGACAAGTGGTAACTATGTCGTAAATGATTTTCACATTAAAATATCAGGTGCTGGATCTGGAATTCCGAGGGATTTGAACCCGCCTTACTCGGTTGAACCGAGCTCATTACCACTGCCACTCATTACTATTAGATATATTTGTTAAATAAAAGATAATTTAATAATCATTATTTTTTTTTGAAAAAATCAAATAACACCTCATAATATCTTTTTGGCTTATAATAAACCGGAAATAGATTCAAAACTTCTTTAACATTGCAAAAATAGGAACCTTAGAAATCACTACCTACACTATGATATGCCAAATTACCAACTTGTGTTTTAAGTTATTTTCAAGGTAGAAGCATGTTTTATAATAATATTTTAACATTTACGTAACTCTTATTTTCTTAAATAACTTGGTAATTTGGTGTAATAACTTTTCCTTGGTAATTAACGTTCTTGTACAAGACCAGCTGTTTCTCATAATAATTTAAAACGGATAGCTGTATTGTTTATTATGAAAGGAACAAAACGTTCTTACACGCTATAAAAGTAAGTAAATAATTCCGTGGCATTTGTCTCATTCCGTTCTCTACTATTTTTAAAGGACAAAATATTCTGTAATTAAGAATATTACGAACTTCCCCGAGTAGCCATAAACTATTTACATTTGAAAATTCCTTGATAATGATTTTCGATTTGTAATAGAAATTTATGATACTGAGATTTATAATGAAAATTGGAATTTTAGATAACTATGTATATATAAATTATAATGTATTAGGTTTTTTGTTTGTTTCTCTGTTTGTCTGTTTGATGAACTTTAACAGGATTCGTACATTCCTAATAATAGACATAATATGTAAGCGGATCTGGGTATTAAAAGTTGTACAATTGTATATTAACTACATACCTACCTAGAGCTTTGAAAACGATAAAAACTGAGTTATTTGCATTGTAGCTTAAAACGAATTTAAATAGGGTAAAATAATTGAAAGTTAGATTATTACTTGACAAATAAAGTAATAAAAATAGTATAAATATACAAAATATAAATTTCCAACGATTATCCCACGCGATTAGGGTTATTATATGTAATGGCGTGTAAGTATGCGAGTGAGTAATTATACCGTACACTACTTCGTTAACGTCGAATCTGGAGTGATTAGCACTTCTTAACTTTTTACCCGTCAACCAATCGCGGCAGCCATTTTGCGTAATTATTATAAAATGGCGGCGCAAAATGGCGGCGCGTACACGGGTGTTTGTAATTTATTTTTATTGTGTAATGTAGACTGTGGTTAAAGATTTATTATGTCATTAATTATAAATATAGCGCTTTATTAACTTGTCTCATGATTTATGAAGTATAAAATGGGTTACCAATCTCAACGCCCTCTTATTTACTGCACAATTTAAACACACTTTATAGTAGGCTAGTTTTGTACTAATTATCTCAAAGTCAAATAAAACTAATTAACTAATTTATAAGAATCAAAACCAAATCAGAAGGAATCTGAACTTAAAGTTTCCTCGTTAAATTCATATCACGTATAAATACAGGCGGAGTCACAATTGAAAATACAAAAGTAGTCAGTAAGCCTCCGATTATGTCATTACACAGGCGTTTTGTAAAAAATTAAAGGGTATTTCAGTATGCGATGATACAGTGCAATTAAATGCGAGAAGATGGCCCTCGAGACGGCGCGGGCGCATAGTTCAGATACTCTCTTTGGTAATGCCGATCGAATGTTTGGTTATTTTTTACGTTAATTGGTTAGTTTTGTAGTGATCTGACCGGCTTGCCTGATGGTGAGACAATATTGTGAGTTGAATTTAATATGTACGACAAACAATACGGTCTGTTCTCTAAGCAATTTCTACTTTTTGTTAGTAACAAACGCACGACTTCGCCACGATATAAACTGTGTTAAGACATTAAAAAACTTGTTAGTATTGGAACTAACAAAAAATATAATGATTCTATTAATTATAAATGAGCACAGTAGCGTTAGTGGAGAATAAAAACCGATACTTAAACTTATAAAAAAGAAGAAAAAATATATTACATAGGTATTTATTCTTTAGTAAATTGAAGTGTCTGTTTTTAATTTCAAATTAACCGTTTTTCACAAAAAATGCCATTTTTAAAATTTTTGTTTCTCTGTCTGTTTGTTCCAGCTAATCTCTGAAATGGCTGGACCTATTTTGACGGAATTTTCACTCGCGAATAGGGAATATTATAAGGAGTAACTTAGACTACCTTTAGTTTAGAAATCTTATTTAATTTTACTAGCGGAACCCGCGGCTTCGCTCGCTCTACCTCGAGTCACGCACTATCAGTTCCATACATTAGTTAAAGAAAAATGTGAATAATCATGGAAATACGTCATTACACTTTATAATATAATATTTTATTCAATAAAATCAATCAATGTTTTATTTATTTACAATGAAGGAAATTACAAGTAAACTTAACTATATATATACAAAGCAAATGTACACTTAATTATTACTGTACAAGTCGTGTCATTTTTTTTCATTCATAATTTATCAGAAAATAATTCACTCTATAGGCTTCATTTTACTTAATACTGATTTATGGGAAACTGTAATAAGTTACGTAATATATAAAATGTCAGTTAAAAAAGCATTATTGGCAAAGATGAATAATAGTTATGCAATAGGAATTTAAAATTAAAAAAATGCAGTGCAAGTACTTTTAAATTAAAAAAGGATCAAGAAGGATAAAGAATATAAAATGATAAAGAGAATATAGAAGGAGGGTGTGAAGCTCGATCAATATTTATATTATTAGAATACCTTATCGATTATTCGCATTATTTTATATATACGCTTGAGTTATAAGGGCACAACTCTACTCTGTATTGTGCCAAATAATAAAAAAAGTAATTCAATAATAATGATAGCGTAGAATAAAATTGTATAGTTTGACATTTTTGCCAAAGATAAACCTACAATGTTATAGTAAAAAAGTTTTTAAATATTAGAATTATAGTGCCTAGTGTCCGCCAACCCGCACTTGGCCAGCGTAGTGGACTATGTCCTGAGTCCCCTCTTATTACAACTTCTAAGGTGCCCAGCAGTGGCATATTGCTTAAAACTATTACGGTTGAAACATTCATAATTTACATTTTTTAAATTTATTATTTAATTTGTTTTTAGGATATAGAAACAGTATAATTAAAAAAAACTTAAGGATAAGCAATTAAAAAGTTGAATTAAAATAATTATATTTACAACATCATTCAAAATGTTGAACTTTTACATAATTAACATATTTCACATTTCTTAACCAAAAAGGTAGAGCAATTACGATATGCTTATACTGTGGATAAATGATAACATAGCTTTAACCATCTTTGGCTATAGCGTGCTTATTGAAAAATATATTTTACTAGCTGTTCCCGCGGCTCCGCCCGCGTTTGTAGAAGGATGAAAATTTAATACATATTATATTTAGGTTTTGAAGCCAGATCATAAAAAAATAAAAGTAAAGATTTAATCTGAAATTAAAAAATAAAAAATCTGGAGAGAACCCTACATATATTTAAAATGCTATGATAATTTTTAAATAAAAAAATGGTTGTTGTGCCTCACTCGACATAGATAGGTATAGTGTGTCGCGGACTTTTTTGTAGATATTTATAAGATCTACAATTAATTAGAACATTTTATGGTTCTATCTTTTATAGTTTAGGCAGCGTACGCAAAATAAGTAACTTTTCTGGTTGATTTTTTACACCTTGTGTCCGAAAAACCCAAATATCTTACGGAACCCTATTTTTTTCCAAAATAAAATATAGTCTATGTTACTCGTGGATAATGTAGCTTTCGAATGGTGAAAGAATTTTTAAAATCGGTCCAGTAGTTTTTGAACCTATTCATTACAAACAAACAAACAAACAAACAAAGTTTTCCTCTTTATAATATTAGTGTAGATAGTGTAGATGTATATAATAATTATAGCTCCCCATAATACTTTCATTGATTTTTTAAACTATTTTTATAGATTATTTGTTTTTTTTTATTTTCATTTACATTTCTTCAACGTTTCAAATACTTTACAGCAGCTAAATCGTCGGATTTATCTCAAATGACCCTGTCCATGTTGAACTGTCAAAGTGCAATTAAAATTTAACTTCTAGCTCTATACTTTTACATTAAGGTTATCTAATTTATATTGATTGTTAGCTACGGCGCTGTACACTAATGGACGTTTAGTCATTGGTAAAAAATATTATATCCTATTATGGCTAATGTGTTCTAGGAAATATTGAGATTTCGTATTCGTTGAATTCATTACTCTAAAAGTTTATGTAATGCTTATAATATAGGTAATAACTAAGTAATGTTTACGATTCGATGTGTATTTCTATGACATTTTTAATGGCCATTTTAGTTTTTAAGTAATTTTAATTTGTAGTAGAGCTACTCTCACAATTGAGACGAATAATCGTGGCTGTAGTCCACTACGCTAAGTAAGTGCGGCTTAGCGGTCGCCACATGTCATTCGAAAACTTGCTAGGTTCTCTTAAACATGCAGGTTCACAATGTTTTCCTTTAATGTAAGACAAGCTGTGGTCGTTGAGCATGATTCGCACTTTTTTTCGCAAAAGAAAATAATTTATAGGACATTTTTGGAATTGTAAGGTTATGAATGTAAGTATTTAATGTTTATATTAATAAAAACATTATGAATTTTGGTCGCTTTTCATTCAAAGGAAGGTTAGCTAAAACAGAACTTCAATTACCATAAAATGAACAGCTTCTACGGTGTTTGTGTATTTTGAGTAACTCTCGTTTTAATATTTCTCTACACCTAAATACGGTTAAGAAATTATACCATTTTTTAATGTAATTACTAATCAAGGTAGATTTACATTTTTCTTTAATATGTAAGAAGTAGGTGAGGCGATTAAGTGCAACTCGCGATTTGAGTAAAAAAGTGGTATTGCTAATTAAAAAAAAGAGCGAGACAGATATATAGCGAATTTCTTTAATGTTGTATTGGTAAAGCACAAATGGGTATGAAATATATCTTGATTAAACTATTCCTAAAATGAATTAGCTTATGTCTGATAAAGAAAGCTAGGTTTAAATTAATTAAATAATATGCTTAAAACTATAAAGGACGAGCTTTTTCCTTTGAAATATTTCAGGATGTAGATCCCCTTCATTCATAAATACTTAAACATACTTAAATATTTGTGTATTCAGCCCTTTTATCGCCCATTCAATACGAGGGGGATAAGGCCATAGTCCATTCAATACGAGGGGGATCAGGCCATAGTCCATTCAATACGAGGGGGAGTAGGCCATAGCCCGCCACGCCGACCAAGTGCGGGTTGGCGGATTTTAGATGTATCAGATATGCAGATTTCCTCACTATGTTTTCCTTCATCGTAAGAAAAGCTAGGTAATCATGTTAAAAATGATTCGCATATGAAAATATCAGAGGTGCAAGGCCCGGATTTGAACCCGCATCACTCGGTTATCTAAGCGAGCGCGTTACCACTGGGTTACCTCAAAAGTTATGTAGGTATACTTTAGTAAAATTTAAAACGCGACCTTCAATCAGTAACAAACAAGATTTTATAAAGAAAAAATAAATTATAGCATTTCCAATTAGTCGCTAGCACTCACACCACACCCTCGAGTGAATTAAAAAGGTGGCGAGTTTCACATGATACTAGTGCAGTACGATATGAATACATAATGCTATGTTATGCATTTTAACCGACATTAAAGAAGCGATCATTCAAACTGCCCCATAAATTATTTTTATGGCATAATATACAACCAAGTACTGGTTACTTTCATTGTATAATTTTATTATTGTTGTTCGTTGACTGTAAATATTTGTAGAAAGCTTGTTTACAACTTAATTTTTTCAAGTGAACTAGTTCACCATGTAAAAAATTCGCTCGGCTGCTTCTAATCTATGCTATATTATTTTATAGCTTACTAGCAATTCCAGACCTATTCTCAGACCTACAAAATATACACAAAAAAATATAAAAACTGGTCAAGTCGTTTGGGATGAGTCCGATAACAAACACTGTGGCACGTGATTTTTATATATAAGATAATGTTTAGGTCAAAATTTATTATACAACTAAGTACCGAAATCTATCCTGTCTTTTTAGGGTTAAAGAATAATTTTACAGTCTGATGCAGCTCTTTTGAAGCAACCCTGCTGGACTGCTTACCTTCATTAGGCTTCAACGCGCTATATTCCATGGCCATAATGGCTATGTTCCACGTCTCAAACATAACTGCAACATGTATTCGTAAGTATGTATATTATACGATTTCTTAATAATTTCTTTTACCATATACAAGTTACTTTTTTTTTGTATTCAGAGAAATGTGGCCTACGAATTTTAATACTTATGTTTAGTTGAATACTAACAAAAATTTAATATTAAAATGCTTGTAAAAGTTTGTGTCACCTAATCATTCTCACGATCTATCCATCTTTTCTTCGATATTTCTCGTTTTAATTTCTATTACTCTTCTTAAGACATGCGCTCATCCTTCTTCACAAGTCCATACAAATTCAGACGAATTCTTTGCAACATACGCCAGTCGCAGGAGCTTTTAAGCTTATAGACTTCTTTCATCACATGCGTCTTAACATTTTCATCTCTGTGCTATGCAATCTTCAAATTGGTACTAACTTAACGATACAAAGCATGGTTAATAAATTAACGTGTGTCTACGTTGTTGCGTTGTGGGGTTCAGTAGCGCCCTGCAATACGATCGGGAATGAAGCAAAAAACGCGCATGGAGGGCCCACTTTGGTGAGTAGTGTGCCATGGAGGTTAGTCCTGGCACTTCTCTGATGCAGAGTGGACTGTAGAGCTACCCCGCGGTGACGCCGGGCCGTCGAAGCGACGTGGTTGAATGCGCAAGCGATCCTGCGACGCATCATTAAGACGGATAGTGGGTAGTACCTACTGTCCGGTGAGTCCTACATAACCACCTGGTGGTATGCGTAAATGCATTTCCCAAGGATAAAAAAATTGTTAGTAAATTATTTTCATTGTATAACACTCAAAATATTGAATGGCCTTCGACTCAAAAAGCAAAAAAGCTTATAAATTTTCTACTTTATAAATAAAATAACTAATAAATAATCTAAACAACAGTAAGGAATTTTACATCGTAAAAGGAATTTTGATGTCACATATTTTATACTGTAATGTCAAATAAGTAATTATTTTACATAGTTATTAAATGCGATCTGTATGTCGATATCGTGTTATCAACATCAAGTATTTGCTATATTGCAGGTGAATGTATTAAGCCTATTTCTGTTTTTTTTTTAAATATGTTTGTATAACGTAATAAATACCATGTTCATAAATCATTAAATATTAATTTATACTATAACTTATTTATTCACTAGCAATTCCTGCGGCTCCACCCGTGTTCTAATTACTGTTAATAAAAAAAAGAATTGGTGATAGTAGTATTAAAATTAAGGGTTATAAATATTTTTGATGCCAAATCATCAAAAAATAAAAAATAAAATTTTGGTCTAAAAATAAATATTCTGGGGAGGGCAACCCTTTTCACCTAGGGGAATAAAAAACAAAAAACACATACACAAAAAATCACAAAAATCGGTCAAGCCGTTTCGGAGTAGTGCGATAACAAACACAGTGACACGAGATTTTTAAAAAATTAGATTTTTGAAATGTTCACTCAATTTACCTATTATGAAGTACATTATTACAAATGTAGTTTTTGTTTGCATAGGTTGATATTTTTATAGTGTATAAGTGTATTTTTATAATTATTATTAACCCCTGAAACGGCTGGACGAATTTTTATGAAATTTAATACACAGATAGAGTCAGGCTCTTTGGGGGTGGGACTCCAGATGAAAAACATATAGGTACTATATATATATAATAGTGCGAAACCGTTTGTGGTTAAATTAAATTTATTTTAATTAATATAATTACTCGTTCATTATATCTTTTGTAAGTCATTAATATATAATAAATAAAATTGAATTTATACCAAATACGTAAAATATAAAAAAATTACAGAATATAGTAACAGCATAGAAATCTTTAAAAATATCTTTTAAATACTTTCAATATTTGAATTAAATTACTGAATAAAGGTTTTTAGGAATCGGCTCAACAGGCGACATATATAAAAAATATAAAAAAAATGGTCCAAAGCGTGTTGGATTAATCACTTATCAGATTTTATAGAGGTAAGATTAAATTTTTCCTGTAATGTATGAGCGCTTTTTATATTGACGAAGTTGTTTTGAAGGAACGAGTGGTAATAATTTTTTACTCAATATCTTTATTATTTAAGAAATATTTGGGTTCATAATATATCTAATTATAATATGTTTTTCGTCGCGTCGTTCATTATTCCGTTATAGATGAACCGCATTTTATTAATACAGAGTCCAAGTTTTAGATTATTTCGGCAAACATTCTTACTAAGTATAAATGTCCATCAGCTGTAGAAAAAATTATTCTAGTATTTCTCGCTGTGACCATGATTGCTGTAAAGCATTCGAAACGTCGGAAATCCGAAAAGATAGTTTCATTTATAACGTCAAATATTCGAATGAACCTAAGAAAGTAAAAAAAGCCTATTAATTCTAGAACAGAAAATACGATTTATTCTCTAAGAACTGCTATTGTTTGACATTACCCTTGAGATGTAGGCTAGTACAGGCAAGAAGTCAGATTAATCGCGTAGCAAAAGGCAATTGGCGTGACGATCAATTGTGCGGCGTCGCAATAAATCTGGTTTGTTTGAAATTCTTCTCCTCACGCGATTTGCATGTTAATGCAAAATGAGCTGCAGACTGACTGTGGCGTTTTGAAAAAATGTTAAAGCCCTTTTGATTTTTCCACTGCTGGACACGGGCCACCCTTCAATACGAGGGGAATCAGACCATAGTCCTCCACGCTGGTCTCGTGCGGCTTGGTAGAGTGCACTTTCGAAAACTTGTGTGATAGTTTGACACTTACTTGCATATAAATGTTTTATTTACTTACTTGAGAAATTATCACTAGATCATACAAACTTTTGTCCCCAAGGAATAATTTCCGGGATAAAAACTATCCTATGTCAATCCCATGTATAATATTCATATTCGGTGATCGGATCAATGAAAAATGTTATTTCTTTAAAAAACCCAAGAACATCCTTGAAAACTCCCAAATCTGATGTAGATGGAATAATTTAATCTGATAAATGCAAATGAAGCTCCTTTTCTAATAACAATGTTGCAACAATGTTGTTCTGGGACAATCACTTAAAGTAATTATCTATTAATTATTATTGATCTAAACATTCGCAATAAATATATTCTAGAAAATTAATGTCCAAAGATTATAATAATTCATCATCTTCATCACGATCATTACTAATTATCTAAGATTTAATTAGATACTGTATACAACCATAAACCATAAATTTCTTAAAGGAACTACTTATATCTTGGCTCTAGTTTGATCAAAATAATAATAATATAAAAAATGTTATTGCGCCAGAAACACATCAATGACCTTAAGGTACTTAAATACCTAATGAAGGTTTTGGAGACATTTTTTTAGATTCGAAATACATAAAATAACACTTAGTACTAGCTATTTTAATTTTTAATGTTAGGAATTTAGCCGGTAAGTAGAGTACGAAAAAAAGAACATTATGCAAAAAAGTTGTAGGACTTAAAAATTCCTTGAAAAATACAACTTTTTTGCTATAACAACATATAAGTTTTATAGCCATATATTTTCATAATACAAAGTACTATCCATTTTCAAAACCATTATACATTAACTTTAAAGTTGAATGCAAGATTCCCAACTTTTTCAACATTCACCGGATACAGAAATATCTGTACGATCGATCGAAAATTCGTATACACATATCAACGCAAGGACGCTTGTCTTTAGTACTTATTGCTTTGATTTAAGCGCTATAATGAGGCAGGATAGCAGCCTGCTGTAACTGCGGCAGCTAATTTAGGTGTCCCTTTATTTATGTCTTCATACGTACCGCCGATAGTCCCTAATTACGCCGACGAAGCAAAAACACTAATCGCGCATCGTTTGCTTCTTCACCATTTTTAACGTCGCTATAACTTCTCCCGGTCTTGCAAAACTCATTCTTACCATATTTAATTGTGGTTCACATTTGCGAAAACATTCAATGCTTATACGACTTTATTTCTTTAGATTTCTGTTTGAAATTGTCGCCATAATGTCTTTAATCTACACTCTATTTCGGATCAAATATGGGCTTTTTCAAGAGGTACTTGGGTAAATTTTTAAATCCACTCCAAATACGACTTCTTTCTTGGGACTTTCAGGGCTGTTTGGACGGACGGTTTTAGACTTTCGAGCAGTCTGGGAAGGCTCGATATTGAGTGTTGTTTGGATACAACATATGTTATTTTGGCCGTGTCGCCAAGTTGCGCATGAGAAGCGTTAATGAGAGTGGCTCCGTTCAGATTCCACGCCAGCTATGTTAGTGTATCGGCTTTTGTCGGCGCGATACGGCTTTTTGCGATGGTCAATGATAACAATGAGCGGTGTTAAGAAAAGACGCGAAATCCTCGAGAGATAATAAGAAGCGAGATAATGGCCTGGTAATTAATTAATGTGCACCGTTGAATTGTGTTTGAACGCCGGTTAAACCGAACACGCTTTCACGATAGCTATCTGAACACGTCTTTAAGCGACGACGGAAAAAATTGTCCGTTCATTTGCTGCCTTGAATTGCTGACCGTAACAGAAAATCACTTCTTTATCCATGTCATTTTAATGCAAAATACTTCATTTTAATTAAAAATAATTATAGGTTTAATTATGTTTGATGTAAATATGGTTTTATGATATGAGAATATGTGATGTATTTTTGGGGGTTTATTAACGTTATATCAGTAAGTATGCTTGTCTGTTTGTTTGTCTATCATTATACAAAAACCTAGTACCTATAGAGATTTTATTATAAAAAAAAACTCGGAGCAAAACAAATGTAGAAACTAAACATATTTTAAAGTTCAAGGAATGAAAATTAAGTTATTTTAATGATACTATAACATGGATTTTGTATAACTATTTGTGATGAACCAGCAAACATTCATTTTTCCGACCAATTCTCCCTCTAGTCTTCTCTATTCTACGTGAAATTGAGAAATAACCTGTGCTTAACTGATTACAATATAATCCTATTGTACGAGATAACAAAATACTGCGTCCATTCAATATCTAATTAATACTTCATGTAAATGGTAAATGGTTGAAATTTTAGTTTTAACAGAATTAACTATGTTTAATTTGTAATGTTAACTAAACGGTTAAGGTAGAAAAATGTCAAGTATCCGCGTGATCAACAACACAACCATACGTTATGAAACGTATTACGAGTACTTCTACGAAAAAATGTGGGTTTTACCATCTACGTATATATACCTTATAGATACATTATTTCGGAACTATAATAATATTGGTTTTCAAAAAAAAAATATAAAATTTCTTGTATCATTATCAAAAGTTTTACCAGTTTATGAAAAAAGCTTCAGTCTTGAGAACTGTTAAAAAGACTTAGCGGAGCTATATTTAAACAAAATTGAAAAAAATACTTATTTTGGTATCTTACGAGCAGTTTTAGTAGATCAGTCTCATAATTCGACCTGCACTGGACTGTGAAATAAAATAAACCGTCATTACCGTAACCCTAAAAATCATTACCGTACCAAAAAAATATGCAAAGTCCTATATATTCGCTATTTATCGGTGCAATTTTAAAAAAAGGTTCCTTAGTTGTCTATATCGAAATATATGAAAATTTTGAAAATGTAATATTTTCTTTCATTCTTGGCTTGAAATCGTAGAATCAGCCACATACGCTGAATACATACATTCATGACATTCATTTTTAAATACATATTTGATATCTTCTCTAAGTGATTGTTGAATGTTAAAAATTTTAAATCTCAAGAATCCATAACCTTCAGATGACGAAGTCGCTGACAAAAGCTAGTCTTGATTAAGCATTTAGTGCACCCAGGTCATCGACCCACATTACCCATATAGGATAAGAAAAACAAGACAGTATGCAATAATTGTAGGGCCAATTTACAAGAAATAATTACTCAAGCCCAAACCGAATGTTTATCACGTATCGAGGCAAATGGAGTTATTTACTGAACAGGTTTGCATGGATACTTGCATTTAATTATAACATATAATTCGACCAGCTCTTGATTTTATCTCTTAAATATTATTATTGTGACTGTACGATTTCATGATATTTCTTAAAATGAATTGTTCTTCTTATTTTTTTACTCAAATCCAATTATTTGATCTTACTATAATATACGAGTAGCTTACTATTTAAATGCGAATGTTTGGAAGAATGCTTGTCTCTCAATCACGCCAGAACGTATCCTTATGAAATTTGGTACAGGCATAGATTATAGTCTGGATAGTCAATAATAAATAGTACATAACAAAAAGTTGAAGTTTGGAATAAAAAATAGGATTATATGTATGAATAAAATGTATGAATCCCGTGGGATAGATTTAGTTTTTCCTTAAATAGATATGAAACCAAGCGAAGCAAAGATTAGTTTAGACAAGTACTTTAAACTTATTAGTATACTTTTTAGACTTTCAGCACATTTTTTCGGCTCTTTTAAAGTAAAATGTGTATTTTATATCACTGAAATTGAAATTAAATAGTCGACAATTTTGTAGAAGCTTTCGGTAAATTGGTCTTTTGCACAAATAAGCACAGCAAAAGAATTTATTTGACCGAGAAACAAATAAACTTTTTAAGGGATTTTCTGAATATTCGTGGGCAGAGTTGAGTTACTCAAAGAATCTGTTAGGTATATTAATTTTTTTTTCATCTTTTAATTGCCTTAAGTCTAGGCATAGTACAGTGTTCATTTTAATCCACAAAATTAAAACGACGATAATAATTAATACGACTCTACCGGTGAGAAATGAGTCTCAGTACCGATGGCTTTACGTGCTTTACGAGGCACTGGATTGAAACACCACCAAGTCTTGAGCTCTGTACTGTTTCTGGGATTTTCTCAATAAAAAGACTCAATAATTAATCTTGATCCGATCTAGGATTTAAACCCAGGACCTCCGATGTTGCGTACATGCTACCGAGGCAGTTGTAAAATACGTATAACTGGAACACCAAAGGTCTTAATTATGAATTTTTCACGCAATATATATTATAATTTCGTAATATCGTCTGAGTATCTGCAATTGCGTATGACAAATTAACTTTATGATTTCGCACGCAAAGTGTTGTACAAATTGCGATACGTTGTTTACTGACTCCTTATAATTTTATAAAAAGATTGTGGGAACTGACTACGATGAAGTTTTTTTTTATAAATATATAAAGTTTTTCATCACCGACTTGTTATATATATTAAACATAATATCATCGCAGAAGCATATCTCGTTAGGCACCGTAGGTACCTTCTGTAAAACGGAAAAAAATATTTATTAACTAGGGATTAATTATGACGATGATTCTGTTAAATATGAATTATTGTAAAAATAGTTCTGATGTATTTTATTTTTAATTTATTTTTGACGATGAATCCTACCTATAAGTACATAACTTAGGTACTTAATTTAGTCTAGACAATTATAATCCTAAATAGAACGTCTTATCTCTAGCTAAAACCAAGGTATCAAAACCATAAAAGTCAATATATTTAGATAGGCATTGTGACAACAGCAATAACTTAAGACAACAATATATGAGAGGTGTCGATGCAAAACATTCATAACTTATTAATCACAGTCGAGAATCGAACACGGGACTGTGGCATATCTGAGATATCATAATTAAGTCGCATAGCGGCATGTTCAAATTAAATTATGTCGAAATTAAACGTTACGGCGGCCATAAATTGGCATGCGCAGGCGCCGCCGTTACGCGCTCCGATGATATATAGCGATACTTCTAGCCAACACAAGGCAAGTGCTCAAGTTATGAGATTTAGATATTGATTTCATTATAAACTTTATTAGGTAGGAAATACTTCATTTAAGTTTTTTTTTTATTTTTATCTTTATTATTAACTTACATTTCATATTAAGTAGAATAAAATTACAAATATATAATATAACTTATTTTGGAGATCTAACTATGAGGCCCTGTTTATTTAAACTTTATAAAAATGGCGTCTATTGTAATGCAGTTGCAACATTATCCAATTAATAACTTTTATTTTAGTAAAGCTTAACTCGTTTTATAGTATTTAAAAGAAGACTAAATATATATCAATATTTTTAATATTAATATTTTTTATTTAAAAGAAAAAAAGTAAATTATAATTGAAATATCCACTTTTGACTTAAGCCATACGTAAAATAAGCGTTCTTACAACTTAATCTGCACAGTGCATTTAGCTGTGTATTTGTTTTTGTTGTTCCAAATCAATAACCAAGCTTCGAACCCGCACCTTTGTACGAAAACAATTTTACTGCTATTACAAATAATATGACCTAATAAGTTTTTATCTACAAATTTGATTTGTCAACTGACTTACAAAAAGTTAAGAATTCTTAATGTTTTGTTTTTACTTACACGACTTATTCGCAAATTGAATCGGTTTCCATTTTTTTAAATAAATCGATTGTACATTAAGGCATGTCACAGATAAATCAAAAATATATTACTGTCTGTGAACGTATGTAATTTTTATTAATTACTCTTGAATTTGGAAGATTATAACCATTCGCGGTTTCTGTAACGCACAATATTTTCAAGTAGATTTTTGTTTAAGTTATCTTTATATATAATGATGATGGTAAAATTAGGCCATATATGAAAAAAAAGTGTAACGTATTGAATAAAATCCTAAAAACTATACATTCAGCATCTCTATCATATTTAATTTTGTCTGAGTAATTTTCATATTCGACTAAGAATTTTATTGTGGGCGTAGATGTACCTATAGATAAGCAAAGGCAAAACATTTCAGTATTTTTTGTATTTATTACTATTGATTTTCTTCATTGGTTTTCTGTCTTTGTCTGATATGCGTGGTAGAGTTAGGAACTGAACTAGAACTCATAGTAGAGTCTCGCTGGGGAAAAAATAATATTGATTTGCATTAATAATAATGCTTCTACGTTTTCTAACAAAAAGTTCATAACCTAGATGAACGTAGTGTGTGTGTGAACTTAAGTTTTTAATAGTTTAAAATGTTCTAATTAAATAAAATTTTCATGAAATTTAATCGATGTTTAATATTTTTAGGGTTATTGTGTTTAAATATGGTAGTTTGGATTAGCGAAAGAAAATGGTACTCTACAATATGATATAGATATAGTGCACAAGTGTACGCGCAAACACAAGTGCACTCTCTGTTCCTTATCACTCTGATATTCCGACGACTGCTCGACACGACCAGTGAGAGTTAAGGCGCAGGATCGACGGCTTTACGTGCTCTCGAGGCACGGGGGTGAAACACCGCCAACTTCTCAACTCCGGGCTGTTACTGAGGCTTATGAAACAGAAAGACTCAGTAACAAAACTTGACCCGACCCGGGACACGAACCCAGGACCTCCCGGTGTGCGACCGTACATGCTAGCCACTACACCACCTAAGCAGTCACAAAAATATTTATATACCGTAGAAACAACAAACAAACAATTATTCTTACTTTGTTTCAACATTTCAGATTGGTTTTCTGTTGCTCTTACTCGATATATCACAGTACCTGTTTGGCGGCATTTGTTTCACAGCCTTTAAAGGAGCCGCAATATAATTAAGTGTTTTCACTGTATTAGAGCGGTCGCATCTCGCCAGATGATCGGTAAGCAAATTTTAATTGTTAACTACGAGTATGTACGTGCGCGCCTTTCGGACGCCCGGACATATGGACGTCAAGAATTGTTCTAGAATTTTCTATATTGTTATTTCTTTACTAAATAATTAGAATATTTTAGTTTAAATTATTCATAAAATAATCTATTAGGTCATTATTGTTGTATTTCTCTAACTCTCTACAATACAAAATCGGAATGAGCTTTTTAATGAAAAATCACTAATTTGTACTCATAATTACTTCAAACATGATAATTTCCAAAATAAATATATTTTGATTCTAAAACCAGTTTGTAACCTATGTATCAACGAGACACTTTTCTAATTGAACATATATCTATGAATAATAAACAATTCGTCCGTATGTATTTTATAAGCTAGGGCCGTAAAACTCTCAGAGAGCGTTATCAGATGCTTTGTTAGGCGCATTTGGTACAGGCGGCTAGGTGCGCCTGGCACTGGTACATATCTTACATGACTCAAAATGAAGAAATAATAAATACCTTCACGCTGCAGCGTGAAAGGGACTTAACGAGTTAGATAAACAAAAGGTGAAATGAAAGTGAGTCAAGGATTATTTTTGTGTAGTTTCGATGTTGGTGTCAATTTTTACTTTTGGATCATTCTAATATGGTGCAGGATGTTTAATAGTAATAATTTATTTATTAACTCACACATGTGCAATATACACTTGAATATAAACGGTGTTAAACGAAAATCAATATAAATATGTATTACAATAAAAAAGAACTCTCTAAGTTATATGATTATCACGATATTTACATCGAAGCATTATGAATACATACGTATTTTATTACAGTAAAATTTAAAATCATTTATTTAAAATTGTAAAAGATACACAAATAAACATTTGAAATGAAGATTTTTCGTCTGTCTGTACCCACTAATATATTAAGCCACAAGAAAAAATTAACACCCTTACAAGCTCTTTTTCACTAATAACATTCCTCGTCAACTCTATAGCATGGGATATAAAGCAACTTCCCTCTAAACTTTATATTTATTAAGCCAGTATTTCAATTATTTTTAAACTATTTGATAACAAAAATGACAACCAAGCATTTGTAGAACCATAAAATGAATCGATCCTCATACTGTAAATAATAAACGTAAAATGGAGTGGTATAAAATAGTAATTCTACGAAGTAACAAGGCTTGGAACAAAACAATAAGTACACTTATTAGTATCATACTCTTCACGCGGTTAACTAAACATATGATATTTATAGAGATATATAAAAACCGTAATTTTAAAGTGTATGCGCATTTATTTGCAATTAAGCCCACGGTGCGCGCGAACCGAACTGAATGCTTGCGGGTAAGGTGTTTTTTCGCCGCGCTCGAGTATATTGTCCAAGAAGAAGACGAAAGAAGGAATATCTGATGACTGATAAGATAAGATTATAACAAAATAATCTTATATTACACTAGTGTCTGGCTCTACAATTGACAGACAGAATGACAAAACTTCTAAAAACTATTAACTAGATTCAGTCACTGTATCGATAATAACGACTATCCAAATAATATGTAATATACGGACTAAACTAAGAATCATATTATGTTTATAAATAGATACTATATATTTTATTAATTATTTTTTTTTAAATAAAAAATAAGCATGAGTATAGAAAGATTTTGTGAAAAAGTAGAAAATGCTCATATGTTTTTGTGTGTATATTACGATATCAATAAACATTAGCAATTTTTTTTCGTTGTTTTTTAGTTTTTCAAAATCTATCAATGGGTGGAATGGTTTTTGATGTATTTTGTTAGTGTTTCCGTTTCAGTTACAATAGTAATTATTTTATTTCTATTTGGCGATTACCTTGCACGTTTAAGAAAACTTGAAGTAAGTTTACTGAGTTATTAGATTACAAAAAATGTTTATTTTACTTTATTTCATTCGGTAAACCCTAACACGGAAATATTAAAAGCTTATATTAAATGGCGAACGTAGTGGGACTTAGAAGTTAGTTAAGGTCTCGTGAAGATAATCAAAAATAACTAGACATATCCTAGAATCATTTAATATCTGGTTACGGTAGTGGCGGTTCCGTTAAAAGGTGTGCTAGAACATTAATTAGCTAGCCAAGATACTCCGCAAAAACTATCAGTAATCGCGGAAAGTGCTTGATCTGACGTGACGAGGTAGACTGAAGAAAAGATACGTCTTTGAAGCAAAAATAACTTGTTTTTAATAATAATCAATTAAAAAATTTGTGTGAGAATGGTAATATTCACTATACCTATTTCAAAACCATGTGAAAGTTTTTGGGATATTTTTTTTTAATTCTTTGCTTTCTTATCTATACTAATCTATACTAATATTATAAAGAAGTAAAGTTTGTGTGTTTGTATAGTTGTTAAATTGTAAGGGGTAATCTCGGGATCTACTGAACCGATTTTAAAACTTCTTTCACCAATAGAAAGCCACATTATTGCTGAGTGTCATAGGGTATATAAAAAACCGAAAACGTGCTTTTACGTCATAGTCCGTCTTGCAAAGTGAATCGGAGAAAAAACTGTCGAATGAAAGCGTTTCTTACGCGATTATATATGGAAATTACGTCATTTTTAAACTATACTAAAGAGGTTACACCCGATGACGTCCGTTGGGGACGAACCCGAGCGAAGCGAGGGTGAGTCGCTAGTTCTCTATATCTACATTCTTTTAAAACTGTATTACTTGTGTAGGTGTTAGTCTCCGCCAAATGATCTTTGACCATAAATGTTATTCAAAATTTAAGGAAGACATATTATATAATATATAATATGCATCTAGACCAGTTATATAACGCGTTCACACTTATTATTTCTTTTTCTTTAGCTTCAGGATAGAATTTGTAGCGTAGAGTAACTGTTTCTCAAGTTTTGTCTAGCTTTACTATCGTAAATCATAACAGTTACTGTATAAAAAGTATACATTTATATAAAATACATAATAATAACTATTTAAGTCACATCATTTTTTGACAATTTTGTTTTTTGAGCAGTCAGCTCGGCATCCATGGAGGAATTTACTTTATCAATATTTCAGCAATATTAACACTTGTAATTTTTACTATCCCAACTTTTCTTCATATCCTTTCTTTCAGTGTTTACCAGGCAGCTTAAAAAGAGAGGCTAATGATATAAATAATAACAATTAAACAAAAAATATCGGATGTAACTCAATTAGCAAAATATTAAACAGATTTGGATAAATCTTCACCTATACATTAATTAACTAAGTTAAAGATTATTTACATATTTTTTATTTTAATGAAATTATTAAATAATGAGTAAAAAAGGCGAATGAGTGTAAATATGTCTTCTTTGCTTTTCGATAACAAAAATACCTTTTTTTAAACATGGTTAATAAAATTCTTAAGACGTATCCTCACGTCACACATCACTGTCCACCCCATTTCGATGCGATTCAATTTAAACAAGCTCTCAATATACGTCGAGTCTCAGCGGGGCGCTGATAGATATCTCGGACGCGCGGGGTCAAAGTTTGCGTGTTTACATTCGAATAAAATTATACAACCCACTTATTATGAATCGGTTTCCAAAAATTATACCGATTTAGAAATAAGAGGTTAAGGAAGTCATATAAATAAATTTAATTTACTTATATTATTATATATACTTATACTTAGAATTTATAATGAAGTTATTAAGTAACCTAAAGATCTTTAAGTAAAAGATATTTCTGAGTGTATATAATGTAAAAAAGCAGTAAAACACATTTTCAATAACTGAAAAAATACATATTCCTTCATACGTCATTTGTCTTATACGAAACACGAACCCGACATCTATGGCTTGGCAGACACTACACTCTGCAATCATTTTTTATTTTTATCCGATTCGGTTAGGAGCGTTTCTAAATGCCTATAGTAAGTAACGTGTTTGTCAATGTCATAATCTATTTCTGTTAGTTTCATCCGAATTGGCCCGGTCGTTTCCGTGTAAAGGAGTGACAAAGATAGAAAACTTTTCTCCCCTTTTTTGTAATTGACGAACATTATTGTATTTTGTATTTTAAATCTGAGCAGGATTATTCCACGTCCAGCGGTCACCGCATCAAGAGGACTAAACCTGTCACTCTCAGCGGACGTTT
The DNA here is from genome assembly GCA_951802675.2 of Boloria euphrosyne. NCBI lineage: Eukaryota > Metazoa > Arthropoda > Insecta > Lepidoptera > Nymphalidae > Boloria > Boloria euphrosyne. Next base: position 1,450,963 of record OX637879.1, on the reverse strand, counting down.
AATTCTTTCGGGGCCTTACGAATATGTACGGGGTCGTATTACGTATGTTATTGCAATTGTAATTATGTTTTTTTTATAATAGTAATAGATAATGGTATTACAGCTGTAATCAAGAGGTTTAAAAATTTTAAATGGTTTAGTATTATAATGGGTTTGTAGGATAATTTTAATACTCACACAGTAGAGGCTAGAAATGAGAGAGAAATGAGAGATAGGAGAGTGTACAGTTGGTTTTTATTAGGAAGATTATTAGTACTTTTACTTGAAGTAAAAGTACTAATCTTCCTGCTTGTAAGGGTGGTTTCATGATCTTGTTATTGCTGCGTTCTATAGTTGTTCCTTTCTCCACGTTATTCTATAACTTTTAACAGAAATCATGTCGAGAGCCTATAAGCTAAATGGACAAAAAACACGTACGGAACTGTAGAAAAAGCAAGTAGATATTACTTATATGTTTTTGCATTATTTTCTTCTATATACGTAATGCAGACCGGCAGCCGTATAACTGAGATTTCAGCAACACTTTGAATATTCAATTTTATCTAACTGACAAACTACGCATACAATTTTCATGACTTTAAAGACCCTTTCCATCTCCCTCTAACCTTTAAAAACGTTATTATGATAAAAGGAGATAAGAAACAAGATTTCCAAAAGAAATCCCAGTGAGTGAGGATCAAGAAGGGTGGAGTGGACGTTTCGTATGAAAAGTTAATGCGCTATTTAGTCTTGATATTTGATGTAGTTTCATATTTGATCCAGTGAAGGCAGTGTTAATTAGTTTTCGTAAACGGTGGGTAAAGCATTATAATGAGTTTTAATACATACCTTAAAGGTTTAGGTTACCTTGCTTTTAGTGATCATAGGTTCTGGGTTCAAATTGTTATCAAATCTTTCTGGTAAAATTTTTGGTTATATCTATAATCTTGTGCAAATAGCCGTTTGTCTCTTAAGCAATAGATTCTGGAAGTAAAAAAAATGAAACGTAGATACGTTTTTATTTGCATATATATTTAAAGAAACAAAGACCATTTATTTGCATACATAGGTATGTATTTCAGCACAATATATGATCCAAGTCATTAACACAGCTCCACCTGGTTCCATGGTACACTATGAGGCTTGTGCTATGGATACCAGATAGTCGATACAACCTAAATATAAGTATAAACATCCACGACTGGAGTACAAACATTTGAATTCATCACGCAAATAAGTGCCCCCAGCGGGATTCGAACCCGCGACCGCTGTGACAGCAAATATATACATTACTGCGTAGATATGACACAAAAAAAAAATTACAACACAAAATTAAAATAGACCATTTCAGCCATTCTTTTGTATTTCGTCGTCAACAAGCGAGTGACGAATTGAGAAAACTAAAACAATATTTACACCACTCAATACCAAAAGCGCAAAGCTCTCCATTACTATAAGTGCTAAGACAATGAGCCCTTTCTCCCCTCGTTCGCTGTAAATTAATATACATCCAAACAAACTTTATTGTTTATTCTTCACATGTGGCATTTTGTTTTTAGGGCCTATTGTTTAAAAAAATATAGGTTTTTAGGTCCTTACGTTTGGCTTTTAGACATAATTTTTTAGCATTTCGAGACATGTGTTAATATTAATAAATATAATAAATGTTCGGGGATAGTAAAGCTTTCTTTTAATAGGGCTTTTGAAAATTTGTTTAGAAGCAGAGCAATTTTGCGGTTTTGCATTATGTTAGACGTTTAAGAAATTAGCATATTGTAATAAAGGAAATTACAAGTAAACTTAACTATATATATACAAAGCAAATGTACACTTAATTATTACTGTACAAGTCGTGTCTGTCTGTCGCATATTGTTATAGTTGATGTAATATTATGTGAGATATTTTGTCAATCCTAAACCGACTTAAAAGAACCTTTATAAATAAAAAATCCAACTTAAAATCATGTAAAAGCTCGTATTAGTATTAGAATATTCCTAGAAGAGTATAAGAAGAAGTATGTGAACTTACTGATTTTATAAAATACTGATTAGATAAGAATTAAAACGTATCATTGTCAAAATTTGTTTTTGAAAATCATATTATAAAAAAATATAAATATTTACGTTATTACTACCACTATCCTACAACCTGAGCATTTTGTGGTACACTTTACTGTAAAACTATCACGCCTATATATATGTGCTTTAACATAGTAATTTAACTTCATATCTAGATGTGTTATCTGTCAACAAATATAATTTTATAACCATTAAAAAAATTGATATTAACAATTTTGTTGTGTTCATTGGATAGAATGTTATTGTACTACACAACACCATCCGTTAGAAAACCAAAGAGTTAACATCGCTGTCACATTATTACTCGTTAGAAAAACTACGCGAGCCCTCACAAAGCTCAGCTTTTTGCTAGTTTATTAGATGGCAGAATGTGTAATAAATTCACATGTATTATATGACCTATTTAGAAATATATTGGCATTCGAGTGAGCAAAGCGTTGCAGTTTGGTCTAAATGTCGATACTAGTAGCACACTAATAACCCGACATTGTGTTTGCTGTCTACTAAATATCAATCTGTACGTCACTTCCGGCAAATATGGAACACTAATCCCTGGCAAGTGCTTAAAGAATCGCGCCCTCTCTTCAAATAGAGGGTGAGACAACCCTTACTACGTTACTTTTTCATGAAATACAAAATCTATAGAAATCTACTTTCTCGCTTATTTTTCTTACATAAGAGCAGGACAGAATACTGTCAACGTTTATTATCTGTTTTCATTCGAGTACCTTAGTACGGGATAGAGAGGGTCATAGAATTAAGCGTGAACACAAACGATTAATCGATTTTGCGATTTGTTGCGGTGGGTTTGTGATTTTCACAGGTCACTTGTAAGGAGTGGGCTTGATGATTTCAAGTATTTGATTCAAGTAGTCCATATCGATTTTAAATATATTGGATACTAGTGACTCGCCTTCGTCTTCGAGTTTTCACTATACTCTACCCGTATATTTTTGTCCAACAGATTTTCTAATTAGATATGTGACAACAATGTTGTTATTTTGAAATCTTCTTATTAAATATGTGCTTTCTTTATATCAATGACATAAAATTTGATGTTCGGACGAATACAATACTAATACAAAATACATTTTTGATTCACATATCCAAATAAATAAAATTCCCGTATCATCATGGTGGTCAGCAATGAACCCCGAAACTACTTATCCGATCTAAAAGATCTTTTTAAATGCGTAATTTGTCCCAACTTAAATGATAGAACAGGTTTTATTCTAGTAATTTTTTTAATGGAAAAATACGTATATTATCTGGAGATCTGGAGGCTAATCTAGGAACGAATTCTCCCAATAAAGCTAAAGGAAAAATTTATAAAGCCAAAGCAATGCATAGCCAGCCGTATTATTTTTTTTTTATTCTGGCAATACTCGTATATCGTACATTTGCATTATCAAGCTGTATTAGTTATAGAATATAATCAACAAATGATTTGAATAGTTTGAGCCAATTAAAGTAAGTCATCAGTGAACAGCACGGTCTATTCATTGAATAGCTTATAAATAGGTTCGTCTTATCGATTGACTTTTCATCTATAGATGTCTCCGTCCTTTCACTGTCTAACGAAGTCATTCTTACATGCCTAGGTATCCTATAGTTCATATTATTCACGCCATTCAGAAAGCCGAGATCTGCCACCTGGGAAGCTATTCACAGACGAGTTGAGATAGCAACACTGTTATAAAACGTATGGTGTAAGTTATGGACAAAAAGTGGTAAATTAATTAAAAAGTTAGATTCTAAATTACCCGTATTTTCTTTATGAATTAAGTAATTAGTTTGTTCCAATTGAAATTTAAAATAAAATGAAATAAACTAGTTTTTCGTATACCTCACCAGAAAAGAAGCAGTGGTGGCCCAGTGACGCTCGCTTGGATGCGGGTTCAAATCCGGGTCTCGCACCTCTGATATTTTCATATGCGAATCATTTTCTTGTCTTACGGTGAAGGGAAATATCGCGATGAAACCTGCGTGTCTGAGAAAACCTAGCAAGTTTTCAAAAGACATGTGAAGTCCGCAAACACGCACTAGGCCAGCGCGGTGGACTATGGCCTGATCCCCTTCGTATTAGAGGGAGGTCTGTGCCCAGCAGTGGGACGTTAAAGAGGACATGTAAGGATAGAATTCTAATTCGTAAATCAAGGTGTAAGTTGTACTAATGGACGTTCTTTTCCATTCGACCTAATAATTGTTTTCAGAAAACTTTTCGTTAATTTTGTCTGTATGATGTAACATTTTTTTTAATTTGAAGCATTAAATACATAACACATACATACAGCCGGAGTAAAATTTCTTTTTGATATATGTTAATTTAATTATGTTGAATCTCAATTCAATTTAATTCAATTCAATTATTTCATTTAATGGCTTCCAGGAGTGCCAGTTGGGCACAGTTGACTTCGCCAATGTCGCGTAGAATAAGTTGAATCTCTTGAATTTGACATATTCTTTTTAATTTTGATTGAGGCTTATACGCAAACGTTTCTTTATTATACCGTCGAATAAGCGATATTAACTGTCATTCACAAGAATCGCGCCTTGATTAATAGAAGCGACAAGCCGGGAGGTGGCGGCTGGGCTCAGGTGATATGCTGTATAATTGCACGTTTTATACACTATTGTCCTTTAAACTTTTGCTGTGTAATTAAAACTAGGGCTTCGTTACCTGAGTCTAAGCTCTCTTATTGTGTTTGTTATTATTTTATTTTTTCCAAAGTAAGATTAATTTTTGAAAAAATTATTATGTATAAGCATCAAATGACGGACGATCTACCGAATGGTAAGTAGATATTTTAATTCATAGATATTTGCAACAAAACGGCAATGGTAGAATTCTTGTAGGCCTTCGAGAGACCCAAAGACACAAGCAACCCTTGAAGAGCCCATTTGTAATAGCACTCAGTTGAAACTTTAAAAGAGTGTCAGACCCAGAGTTGGGAAGTAAAAAATTGGTCTATATGTTAAATGGTTAAATAATAGTTGATGATCAATTACTTAATAAATTAAATAAAAATCTGAAGCTCTATTATGTACATAATGATTGTGGCGAAAAAGCTGACTTGACTTATTATGCATTAACTTTCATATCAGTCCAAAAGCCTGGAATCTGAAGATCTATTACCTAGTATTTGGAAAAAATACCCAAGATAAAGTAGCAACTTCTAGTCAGCCTGATAGAAAATTCTAAAATATAAAACAGAATTTAATTTCAGTTTGTGTAATGATAATTGATTGTTGACTAAATTAAAATATAAGCGTAGAAAGTCGCGTTAAAGGTAGTAGGTATGATACGTTCGTAGACAATGGCGTACCACCCGCACATATTCTAACAAGGCTTGGTTCACTTCGGCTTACTCATCACACTGCAGACACCCACTAATCTTTAGAACACATTAATATACGCAGTAACTTATTTTGGGCAGGAGCGAGAACAGTTTAAGGATAAGTTCTGTAGAGATATTATAAGTTAACATAATGTATTGTAAACATTGTTGGCGTAAGAAATAGCCAAGTTAATTTTTATAACATTAGCCATCTGCGATTGATAGCCCCGTCAAATTCTGTCCAGCCGTTTCATAGATTATCCGGAACAAACAGACAGATAGACAAACTATTTAAAATTTGTTTTTTGAAGTTATACTGCTTTAGACGCGTTATGAAAAATTGATGAGTGAATTTTTACGATGCGTGACACAAAATTAACAGTATGAAGTTGCTCACTAAATCGCTGATTGCGAATATGAGGTCCATTTTCAAATCCAAGATGGCGGACATCCGTTTTTTTTGAAGTTATACTTCTTTAGGCGCGTTATGAAAAATTGATGAGAGTGAAATTTTACGATGAACGCGCGCACCGTGACACAAAATTAACAGAATAAAGTTGCTCACTAAATCGTTCATTATTTTATCTTGTTACGCCAAAGAAGTATATATAACTTCTAACGCGTGTACATAAGTACACACACACTTTTTTTTTGAAGTAAGTACCTACCGTATATACTTTCAGGTTTCGTCTGAAATTGTTAACACATGAAAATATCATAGGTGCCGAATTTTAACCAGCTTCAGCGCGTTACCATATTTGACAGAAGCAGTAGTTATAGTATATAACAATAATAAACAAATTAATATAATTATACGATTTGATAAACCGAAAGCATAAAGTTTCTGGACACCTGCCATGGAACTCCGAAAGTAGTCTAATCCATCAACGTCGAGGTAAAAGAAGGAAGATCGTTTCCGTTCTTAAGACGCTGAGCGACATTTGATAGCGGTTACTTGGTTAGCGCTAAGCGTATTCAAAACTCAATTAATTCGTCACAACAATATATGGTGGTTGGTCTAAGTGATCTGATTTAGTACTATTTAATTGCCTTCGAAATATTTTAAATGAGTTATTGCTAGAATAATAATTATGAGGAGATTCAGATTATGGTATTAGTTTTAATAGCATGTCCGTTGGTATTTTAAAAATTGTATCTAATATTTTTTAAGTATTTTTCGTGTGCCATAGGTACCCGGCTTTAAGTCTTTGCTTCATTACCATTGTACAATTTTTGAAATGATAACTTAATTCAAATCTCTTGGCTTCAAAGCGTGTCAATTGAGCACAGATTACATCGAAAATATCACCGAGAAAAAAGATTGATCGAAGAGTAATTAAAATTATTGTATTGACATCTATTTATTTACATCATTTATGTGACACCTGCCTGACCTACTGTTGATCAATTACGGCAATTAAAAATCCCTACAGTATTTTATGATCTAATTAACCATTAACAGACAGACTTGATAGGTAGGAAGCTTAATTTGAGGCTTCTGAGGCAAAGTGGCTATTAAGCTTGTATATTATCACTTACACCAATCAAACTCGGTCATCGTATACCATTATATCAATTATTTCTGGTAGAAACGACTCAACACTCGTACTAATTATTTTATTTACCCTTTGTTTTGGTGAATGGCGATCTTTTCAATACGGTCTCATGTGAACGAATGAAACTCTATACGTGAATAATGCCAGCTAATGTGCAAATACTACTGTGAAATGTGACACTGGTCCGGGACATTGTCTCTTAGCGTAGATTGGAAGACCTGAGGCTCGATTTAATGGCAAGTTTAATACGACGCCATTGAAAGTGGTTGTATTAAGTTGTGCTTGCTGAAACTTGACATATGCTTTTTATTTAGCTTTAAACTGGTTCGATTCTCGACTTGTTTTGGATATTGGTATTTGTATCCAAGTTTATTTGGTTTTAATGATGTATTTTATTTAATAATGAAGGTATTGCGTTTAGAATTCTTAAATTTAAGATTCATCATAATATTTTAAAGAGCACTTTTGCTGTAAATAAATCATGATTTTAGATTATGTAAAAACAAAGTGCTCAAACTATAGTACTGTAAAATAGTTTTCATGCATAAGAACAATGCAAATTGAAAGAATAAAATGAAAATTGTCCATTTTCAATCCACAGGTTTTTATAAAATTATGTATAAAAATCTTGTTTTGATATGACCTGAGATTAATCGGACACGGGATCATTTGTATTGTACTTATATAAAATAGTATTTAGTCTCCTTTAACGTCCCACTGCTGGGTATCGGCCTCCCTTCAATAGAAGAAACTGGCCATAGTTCACCACGCTTGACAAGAGCAAGTTGACGGACTGCACATGTCTTTCGAAAACTTGCTAAGTTCTCTGAGACAGGTTTCCTCACGGGTTTTCTTTCGCTGTAAGACAAGTGAATATCATGTTAGAAATGATACGCACATAAAATTATCGGAGTTGCGAGATGTTGATTTAAACCTCCTTTCCCAAGCAAGCGCGATACTAAAGGTCTACGACTGCCACGAGACTAATGGTTCAACTTTGACTTGACCCGGGCTCGAACTCAGAATTTGACGATCTTTAGTCGTATAGCCTAGCCAATAGAACACAAAGGTACATCGTACCCGAAATAAAAGAATGTTCCCAAGAACCAAATAAACGTGTTCAATTACTTCTTGCTCCAAAGATTTATTTTTCTATTCACGTCCTTATTTTCCTCTTTATTATTGAGGTTACCAATCATAACATCATCGGTCAATCATTCAAACAAAGCCGGGGCGAGACGATTGTCAAACACATTCTTTTTTCTCACGGACCTTTATAATAAGCCTCCTACTGTTCGTACAGACGTATTCTTATGAAAATTCATAAACAACACAGCACATCTAGTGCATTCGAAATTGATCTTTAAAAATACTCATTATACGGTCGGTTTTGGATAAGGGTTACATGTGTAACAAATAGTTTAGAGTAAGTATTTGATAATTTCGTAAGGTCGTAAGTGTCGTTTGATGGTAAAACAATTTTCAATCTAATGTACGTAAGAAGTAGGTCATATTTCAAGTGGGTTATTTTTCAAGTTACTATAGCATATCCTGTTAACAAAATCTATAATCGATGTCATACTCGGAGGCTAAATCGAGATAATACGTCAGTGTTATTGTCTAGTATCGCCCACTGTTTTTCTTATTAATTGGGCGAGAAATCATGAAGATGGGGCAAATTACTGAGATGTGTCAGAACAACAATAGGTATGCGTTGATTTCTTATAGAATACTATTCGTATAGAATGGTTGAAGTATCTAATAGTGAAGTATTTTTTGCTGTCTGTTATATCATTTACACTATCACATTAATACTTGTAAAAGTTAAAGAAAATCTGTAACTATTATACATATAGGTAATAAAATTCAGAGTAGAATCTGTATATAAATATTTTCTGCAAAATCTTGTAAAAATTGTCATTGTAGAATTAATATTATATAGTTAAGGCCAAATATATAGTTTATAGAATTTTTGACTGTCTGTTTGTCTGTGACAGATCACATCACGAAAAAACCAGTAGACAGATTTTGATGAAATTTGGTATAATGAATTCAAATTCAAAATATTTTATTCAGCATGAAATTATTACAATTTTTTACTGAACGTCATGAGTCTATTACCAGTTCGGAAAGAAGAAACCACTGACCTGAGAAGAACTGGCGAAAGAAACTCAGCGGGAATACTGATGATACTCATATACGTACAACATAGATAGCTTATAATAGCAATTGTTGTATTGTTAAATGCTTAGTTTTTTAATATTAAAATAGTTAAAACAAAAAAATCTTTTCACTGCTGTCAATATTAATACAAACTCCTCTATAATAATATGTGAAAAATGTCGGAGCGGCAAAGGGAAAGGAAATCGTGTGGAAATAGGTTGAAGGATTCACGATGTTTCAATAAAACACTATAATAATGCTGTGGGGTTCAGAATGAAGCTTTTGTATATTTTCATATGTTTTTTATTCTTATATATTCACATTATTAAACCTATTATAGTAAGAAAATAATAATAATCATAGTATAAAATTAAGAAAAATCTGCTGTTATATTAAAGCAAACGACAATACCAATAGGTATTTTCGCAAAATAAAAAAAAGAATTTTTCGTTTTTTCAAAGTTATATTAATTTGAAATGTAGTAGATACTTATTAATTATGTGCATAAATAATCTACATACAGGTACGTATTTAAATATGAAAATCTCAATATTGAAAAAATTTTGTCAAACTGCTTTTCAAAAAATTTTTAATAGTGGCAAGAATGCTAGCTGCATTCCCCGTTGAATGGCAATGCCGATTCTTTGGGCGAAACATGGAGGTTAGATACAGGAGAACCAACGCTTCATACTAAAGCATTACCCGTCTGTCTCTGAAAATTTGTAGAGTTTATAGCGCGCTGCCGTCAATAAGTAGTATCTGTGAAGTTAGCTATTAATGAGTACTGTCACTATTGTGACAACGTGAAGTTAGGCATTGAGACAACATAGCGATCGCAGCGCCTCCTTGGTTTGACAATATTTCTGAGACACTACATTCTAGGGCCTTGGTTCTCCTGGTTTCTAATCTCCATGGGGCGAAAAATGAGCCAGCTCTCCTGTCACCAAAACAATTGATTTGTCATAATATTTTGAAGATATGCTATAAAATTTAACATATACTAAAAATATTTCTGAATTACTAAACGACCAAGTCAAAATTTTAAATTCTAAAGTTTTTGAGAAATTCTCTTTAAGAAAATTATAATATTTAAGAGTTTAAATACGTCATCTACTTAGTAATAAAAGTGTAGACAGTTCCCATACAAATAAACTAATATAAAACAGTACTCATTAGTAAGAAAAACAAAATAGTTAACCGAGAATTTATGAAACGTTAGTCAGGTTGTAAGTCAACTGGCGCATCGAACTCGTTACACGAACTACTTTGAACAACACCGACGGTGTATTTTATGGTCCAAGTAGAAAGATTTTGTGCAAGAATAAAATTGATAGGGCTATTAATTTTTATTAAGACATCTTTCTTAACTATACAAAAAAAAATATATAAAATTGTAATCACACCCCAAGCCCCAAATCCTATAAAACGAGACTATTTCAAAGAGCCTAATATTCATATCATTTCAAGAAAGAGTTGGGTATCATGCAGATTCCAGTTGACCCTGCAGCATCAGACCAAGGTCTACCAAGATTCGGATGCTATAAACTTTTTTTGTATGGTAATCTTAATTGGCAAATGGTAACCCAAAATTCCGAATGGGTCAATTCGTTTAAAAATCGTTGTAACCTCTTAAAACGTATTTTTTTCTTTTAAGTGTAGTAGAAATAGAAGTTTTACATACTATTATAGTTATTAGTTATATATAGTTTTACATAGTATTCGTATCTATAGAAAACTGATAAAAATATGCTGAAATATTTATTATTTCAAGTTAAAAACTCGCCGCTGCGAAAACTTTATGCACGAGAAGTTCTGCAGAACCACACTTTCAAAGAGATGGATTTATATATTTGGCACAGTCGTAATGACACTGTCATGTCGCATTTATGTTCCCGGTTTGAGCAAATTTTTATATTCATTATATTTTTCTTGGGTTAATATTTAGTAAAGCAATTATACTATTTGAAAAGACTACTTTTTTGTAAGCTTTTATTTTACATGCAATGTTTGTCAACTTCAAAGATCAAGAAGAACAGACTCTTACTTATATTTTACATAATATTTCTAAGTAATATTGTAAAATTTAACTAAGGGAGTGTAGCATATGCATAAGACAAGTAAAGGCGTTTCTCGTGTATGATAAAAAAACCTGTGAGGAAGATTTAGTATGTCAATTTCTCCGTTCAGTTATTCATTAAAAAATTCTAGGTATTCTAGATAGTCGTAATTATGAATCACTAGCGATTCACGTCCAGTGACGGATAAAGACTTCTTGATGCCCTAAGCAATCCACACCTGTGGGCCCCCCTATCCGTTTGTCACCTAGAATCGGTCTTTAAACCTTTGTAATTGGGGTTAAAGTATGAAATTGCCGTTTTATTGAAATAGGTACTTCGAATTGATATAGAACCTTCATGGTTTGAGATTTTTTAGTAAAACTTGTTTTACATGGTACCTATGTAGTTCTTTTAAAAAATGTGCAACATTCGACTATCGACTTACAGTTGTTTTTTTTTATTCAGCTTAGACAAGAAAGATGGATACATAGAGTATTTAGTAATATGTATATACCTAATACTGGATGGATACTTCAAAATTCGAGTGATTTTTGAATACGAGTTTCGACGCGGAACTAACTAACTAACAGAAACCGCTCGCAATATCAATGTTGCGTTTGGAGAGGCGACTGCTAATGAACGCACCGTGCGATTTGGTTTAAACGCTTTCGTGATGGAAACTTTGATTTGAAGAACGAACCACGTGGAAAACCGCTCACACAGGTGAATAACAATGAATTTAAAGAGATGGTGGAAGCCGATCTAAGCCAAACTACCCAGGAATTAGCGGCATGGTTTACCGTTACCTACCAACAATATGACTCATTTGTGTCAAGAAAGAAACGCGTGTTGTCTTGTTGAATTGATACAGAAATGAAGGAATATTGGATTGAATTGTGACATGACGTGATAAAAAGTGGATTCTTTACGATAACAGTAGTCCTAAAGCAAACGTTACCGATAAAAAGGTAATGGTAACTGTTAGGTGGTCTCAGCATGGTGTTATTCACTATAGCTTTCTCCGATCTGGTCAAGCAATAACGGCAGATGTCTACTGTGCCGAACTCCGAACAATGATAGCAAAACTAGCAGTGAAACAGCCCCGACTCACAAATCGATTTTCACCATGATTGCTCCATGATAACGTGAGACCTCATACAGCATGAGAAACCGTTTTAACTTTACAGGAACAGCAATTAGAAACCATTCGACACACTCCGTATTTGCCAGACTTTGCTCCAACGGACTACAATTTTTTTCGTGATTTGGACAATTTTCTACGTGATAAAGAGTTTTCTTCTCAGAAGGCAGTACAAAATGCTTTCACACAGTTTGTCGAATCTAGATCACCAGAGTTCTATCGCAAAGGCATAAATGACCTTCCTAATAGATGTCAGCAATGTATAGATATTAGATAATAATGGTAATTATTTTGATTAAATAAATATGTTAAATAAATATGTTAAATAAATTTCATACTTTAACCCCTATTATCTTTGGTCAACAAAACATTGCCTCCGACTGCGTTCAATGTAAAGTAAATTGCAATTTTAACTTGCTTTTCCTTTTCAGTTCATAATTTTAAGCAGTCAGGTTTTTGTTTTAATAATAATAATTTTATTTCCAACTTTTTAGTTAGTAACAAATATGAATATTATATAAAAACTTTAAATCGCTTTATATCGTAAAATATTATTTCAACTGAAAAAGGTTAAAGAAACCCCACAATGATTTTTAAAATAGCTACTCAACAATACCCCACAATGATTTTTAAAATAGCTACTCAACAATACCCCACATAACATAATTTGTATTTTTTTTTAATTTTGACGTTTAATGGCATCTGGATGTCGCTGTGATGAGTTTTGATTATTGTCATATCATGGTCATATCCATGGAGATTAGAAACCAGGAGGACCATCGCTTCAAACTAAAGCATTACCCGCCTGTCTCTGAAAATGTGTAGAATTTACAACGCGCTGCCGGCGGTAAGTAGTATCTGTGAAGTTAGCTATTTATGAGTACTGTCACTGTTGTGACAACGTGAAGTTAGGCATTGAGACAACATAGCGATCGCAGCGCCTCCTTGGTTTGACAATATTTCTGAGACACTACATTGTAGGGCCTTGGTTCTCCTGGTTTCTAATCTCCATGGTCATATCCTTAGTGACACACGCCACAAATCGATTGACGTGCGAATCATCAAAATCGGTAAACGCGTTTCATCTCTACAATGGTACAAAGGAACAAACATACATACAGACATAGACTGACAAACATATTACCCTTCCGCAGTCGGGTAAAAAAATTGACGAATCGGATAAATGCAGCTCCTTCTCTAGACCTGAATTTTCAAATTAGACCTAGTAAATTTTTTTGGTGTGGTTTTTGGTGACGTGAGAGTGAGACGTGATGCCCTAAGGACGGATTTGTGCTTCTTCTGGTGCCCCCCCAGACGTGATGCCCTAGGCAATTGCTTAATTTGATTAAGGGTTAATCCGCCACTGTTCACGTCCCTACGTAACCCCTTTAGTATAAAAATATAACAAACTTTCGATGTCTTACGTATTTATATCTAATCAAAAGCCTAAAAATAAGTTTCAAGCTTCTAGCTTTAAAAATGACCTAATTACCATATAAACTTTGACACCCCTTACATCCCTTTATTCGCTTTGAAAAGTAGCCTATGTCCTTTCTCAGGCTCTAGACTATTGTGTACCAAATTTTATTTAAATCGGTTCAGTAGTTTTGGCGTGAAAGCACGACAAACAGACAGACAGAGTTACTTTCGCCTTTATAATTTTAAGTAAGGTATAATATGGCACTAATTATTCACTTCTGAAAGTTATGTTTATACACAACTATCTGCTACAATCTAGTAACGAGTTGAGTAAGACTAGTGAGACTATTCTAATGCATCGATATCTAAATACTACTAATGTGATTATATTATTCTCATAATCCCATTGTTTTTTTTATATAAATAAATTTGTTAAAATATGTCCTGACATTGACACACAACACCATCTAGTTCTGTGGTAAGCTCCGAGGCTTGTGTTACGGGTACCAGTTAATTGATGTATTACATATATATTTTCTTAAATAAATACACTTTATAAATATAAACACCCATGACTAGAGTACAAACATTCGTTCTCATCACACAAATGAATGCCCCCATCGTGACTCGAACTTGCCACCGCTGACACAGCAAGTAGAGTCTCTACAAACGAATATCGTCAAATAAAAAACATAAAATATTTCATAGAAATCATCTGTTTGAGTATTATATTAAAAATTTGTTACAAATCCAATAAAAACATTGACACATGTTGTAAATAAAACCATAATTCAATAAACATACTTTATGCTAGCCCTAGAATGTCTAGATCATTTAAGAGCGAACTAAAAACTAAAATGAATGTGGAATGATGCGCAACAACGAGGTGTCAATAAATCATTGCACACTACCGCCGCCCCTTTATTTAATATTATCATCATAATAAAAACGCGCGTTAACGCGTCTCCTTACATTAATACAAATGCAGATGTTCCATAAACATAAACGTGAGATAGAAATAAGTCTATAAACTTTCATGAGTACTGATAAAATTACCTACTCATATTTTTACACGTTTTGCTTAGTTTATGAACATACTTGCTGAGCCAGCTGTCGCGGGTTCGAGTCCTGCTGGCATCCATTGGTGTAATGAGTGTTTGTACTCCAGTCATGGGTGTTTATATTTATTTTTTTTTATATATATTTAAAGTTATAAGTATATTTGTAGTGTATCAACTATCTGGTATCCATAACACAAGCCTTGTAGCTTACTGTGGAAGTAGACGATGGCGTGTGCTAACAAGGCTTCTCGTACTGGGGACTTGGCGAGTGGATTTTTTAGCCGAAGCCGAATTTTTTAGTCTGCCTCCATATATACGAGTATTTTATAAGCAACTCACATTCAATGCCAGCAACATGATCATCCAACTCATGCTGTTACTAACTTACTAAACAGAAAAACTTAATAACTAAACTTGGGCCGATCTGGAACTCGAACCAAGAAACTCCCAGGACTCAGAACCAGCACGAATGTGCACTACACTATCGAGGCAATTAATGTAATAAATAATAATTTCTTTGATGTATGCAATTCTTTCATATAAAAAAAAACATTTCAAACAAAAAATATAATTAAAACTAAAAGAGATCCTCCACTCACATATCTGCTTACTAATCTTTGTCCATCACGAGTACATTTTATGCCTGATGACCTTTTTTGTGGCGTACGGTGTATCTTTTGACACCTGCAAGTTTAATTTGCCGCGGGTGGTGAAGCATTAATAACACTTATGTCGCGTTGGCGGTCTGTTCAACCAGTAATTACTTACAATTGATATGTTAAAGCCTCATTTACATTATACTAGCTCTTTGATAGATTTTCGACAAATCTAGTATCTAAATATTTGTGGAGATGGTCGGTATTTTATGCTATAACCATTTGTAATATAAACAGGCCTTTTTGTTTCTCCAAAACATAAACTATATGTGAACAAAGTTTCATTTAAAACTGTCCAGCCGTTTTCGTATATATAGGCGTAACAAACACACTTATAAGCTTTCGCATATAGCATTTTCTCGTATAGTAGCGTGCTTAAGTATTTTTTATTTATATTATGTTAATTACAATTATTCCTATTCTTTATAACTGCTAGAAAATGTTTACGAGAATGTCCATCAACTACGAAGGCAATGAAGCTTTATACATAAAAAATATAAAAAGTTCTTATTATAGAGCTATAATTGGTAGTGAAAGTAGTGGATTCGATTCTTGTTCATACCCTTATGTTTTATTCAATACTTAATAAATACAATTATTTGTTTCATACAAATGGTCAGTATTTATTTATGTATATGATCGTTTGATTATCGTTCTTATGTTATTTGTTTTGTGTATTTTCTATGCCATGCCACTGCAATGAGATTGAAGTAAAAATACTTATTTTTAAGCAATTCTTATATTATTGTTTAATGTTTTAAATTTATTTCGTGTACCTACCACGGAAACGGCTGTAAAGATTAGGAAATTAATCGATGTAAGTTTATCAATATAAGTGTAATTCATGAGAAAATGTAATTTTTGTATCCTTTCTGTAAAACAAAATAACTTTGGCGAATGCAGCTCGGTTGTCCACAAACTTAAAACATAAGTATTAATAATTAATTTAGTTAGTAAGTATGAAGTATGAAGTAAAGCTATTCTGAATCTCTACACTAATTTTCCATTTTTCAAGAAAGCGAAACAATATGCTGCTTGTTGATATTTTAAAATATCTCTTCTTATATAGATTTTAAGAGTAATATGTCTACGTTTCCTTTCTATGTTTAAGTCTGCCTTTAACATTTTACATACGAAATATTTCCCAGATAGAAATTTTCAAACATTTTCCGTTTAATTTTGATTTGAATAAATACTTAACCAAAAATGTGTCACTGATACACGATAAGTAATTGACAATTTATTAGTGCATCATAGGTATATTGAGACAAAAAATCTTTATTTTAGCCGTTCTTCAAAAATATTTGAACTAAAAATATGAGTCACCTTGTTCCTTTAACGCATACTTAGTGTAAATTAAGTTCCTCATCAGCGTTCGCAAGACATCAATCAGTTTCATCGAAAGTCAGATATCATCTATAAAATTATGACCGCGCCATTTGTGTCTTTGGAATGCGAGGAAAGGCTGCGGTCGCTAACATGTATCAAATTTGATACACGCTCTTGTTACCCGGTAAAAACTGCTTTTCATGGTATAAGTTAAAGGATTAAGAGGTAAAGGGTTAATTTTTTATATTTACATATTCTAGCAACATACCCTATTTTCTTACTTCCCTTAGTGATTTCTGTATCCCGGGACTTGAATAACTATTACCTACTAATAGTTACACAATTAACTATTATGTATTATTTATAGGAAACTTCCAACTAGGATTTGTAGAGTATATCCGCAGTTTCAGAGTAAGTAAAATTTGAGTTTGAGTTATCGAGCGCAGGGTGATCGAACATCGCATGGCGATTTTAGGAAAACATTTTAATTTTTTTTTAGATAAAATATATAACACTTGAATAGATAAATTTGCAAGCCTTATCTAAACACAAAATTTAAACCATATTGTCAGAGCCATTTACGAAAAACACAAAATAGCTTTATTATTTAATATTAAACATAACGAAATATTAAGTTCATAAAAATACTAAAAATCCATCTCTTACAATTTAAACCACAGTCAACGCTAATGACGAGTTTGGGAAAAACGTTTAGAGCCTCCACTGCGGCCGCCATTCGCCACGCAGTGGTTAACACCGTGTCTCCTGTTGACATCTGTGACACAGAATAAAAATATTTTACATTTTTAACATTTTTTCATTACAAAGCGGCTTATTAGCAATATACCGTGGCTTAACTTAGATATACCAGGGAATTAATAATAATTCGATACTTAACAATACTTTTAATTAATAAATTTTAATTGCATTTTAGTCAAGTATTCCCTGAGAATTCATTGAAATACACAAAAACACGACAAATATAATTTGTTTTTTGTAAAGTCAGCTAAACGAGAAAAATACAACAAAAAAAATTAATGACTTATTTACAGACACATGTATATGCTTGGGCCGAAAAATAGTATAGGATATTGCTAGTATTAAATTGTTTAAAGCACTCAAATATACAAAAAAATCAAGCCTCATTTGTCAAAGTCCTTTGTCACATCAATACAATGGGATTTAATATCATAATCTGCAAGGTATCACCACAATGACCACTAATAGTCGGAAATAGCTGTGAGATCATCATCGTTCACAGACATTTAGAATCCATTACATATTATGTATATATATACTATGCGTCATATAGTAATGATTGACCAATTTCGAAAAGAGCGGGTTCTATTTCCGTTAAGAGTTAATAGAAATTACATAATACAAAAGTATACTCTGTTGTTATCATTAAATAAGTAATCTATCATTATATACCTACAATAATGAGATTTTTTAATAAAATTTTTATTACTAATAGGCACACCCGAAGAATTATTTTGTTTGTTTGTTTGTTCGTTCGTTTGAACGCACTTATCTATAGAATTGCTAGTAAAGACTAAATAAATGATTTTATAATTTTATAAGACAATGTAAGGTATACCGTATAACAGAGAAATTTGGCGTAGAACCGACGGAACATATTCTATCAAAGGCGCGGAAACACCGCCAACTTCAACCCCGGATTAGTCGGTGATTAGTGCGTAATATATAAGTAATTATTCCTTTTTACTGTCCCACTGCTAGGCACGGACCTCCCTATACGAGGGGATCAGATAATAGTTCACGCTGACAAAATATGACGTATAGTATCAATTGAAAATAAAAATATTCATCTATTCTAGGACTACATGCGACCTGAAGTTACCAATGAGAGTATCTTCAAAAGTAACACCGTGTAATAATAAATCATTTAAATTCAATGACTCAATCTTACTACATAATAAAGTCGTAATTACATGCAACCATAGTAGCCTGGGCTTTTGTTTACTGACCTACTAATTAAACTTTGTTAAAGAACTTTTATTAACTGTTTGTTACACCCGACTTTTGTGTATAGAGAAAGAACGTGTAAAGTCTCTTTCTTTAGGATGGATGAAAAATAACGTATTGGATGATTGGGATTGAAAGAATCGTGTCACTTTTAGTACTTTACAGCTACGATATATGGGTAAATTTTAACCCTCGAGCGCGGACGGAGCCGCGGGAATTGCTATTATGTTTATAATACAGAGATAGCTGGTTCAACGTAAAAGATACTACTTACTACAGGAAAATATCTTATCTTTCAAAATTGTACACTATCGTAAGTAGGGCGTAGTCCGAGCGGAACGAGGGTCCCTAGTATACATGCTATTTTCATTTGCCTTTCAGTAAGCGTATGCACAATATTAAACGAACGAACGAACACAAATTTTGTCTAATATTAGAGTTATAGATTAGTTGTGAAATATAATTACAGAAGCGGTCACAGACAATGGCTGGCCCTCATTAATTAGGTGCTTCATTCGGTCAGAACAAAGCTTTGAGTGATCGAGTTACGCCGACACTGATGCAATCTAGCCGGAGTATTGTTTAGACGGTTATTGCTACAATTGATTGGTACCGATCGTAAGGACGTAGTGTTGTTTTTTGAAATTGGTTTTTAACCGACTTTGAAAATGGAAAGACAATTTAGTCTTGAGTTTATTTATCTGTTTGAATACACTTATCTCCGGAACTTCCGGGTCCGATTTTAATATTTTTTTGCGCTTGTGTAGCCTATTTGTTGAGGATATTCACATTGGTTACCTACTAAAGCGGGTTGATTTTACAATATCAAAAGCAATATCGCAGGTATAGCCGCGATAAATCGCTAGTATAATATATACCAGCTGTACGCAGAAATGTTTTATTTTACACATTAGCAAAAAGCGTGAAATTCCAGAATAACATTTAATATTGCGTTAAATGTTATGACTTATTTTAATACACACATGAATTCAAGAGATAACAATCTTTTTAATTTCAGACCAGGGGCTTGCTGTAAAAATTACTAATAAATATGACACGTTTGGTACATTCTATCTTCTTATCTACATACTTTGTCTCCATAAAGGAAAATAGCGCTTCCATGACCCATGTATTTTATAACGTCCATATGAAAGCAGATTTTTAATGGTGGGATTAGGGATATACTTAATATATACATTTTAGACTCGTCAAGTTATATCTAAGACTAAATTTCATCCAAATCTGTCCAAAAAACACATATACTTAATAACAACAAAGACTATTTATCGTTTTATAATAGTGATCCAATAGTCAATATCTTTAATATTTCCTTGCGACCGATTACAGCCACGACGGACGACGACGAATCTTACTGAGACCAGCTAAATGCGCAGGAGATATTATAATGTACGCGCAGACATAACATACTCCGGTGGAACGAGTACAAGCGAAAGTTTAGCTTTCGTGCTATTCGGGGCACGAGCATGAAATGCCACTAACTTCCGATCTCCAGGCTGTTACTGAGAATAATTAACCAACCAACAAGTAATAATTAACATTTAAGCAGCTGGCCCTCGGTCTATATGTTAATAGAAATAAATAAATAAATATGTCGGCACATTATTACAACAGCGCCATCTAGTTCCGCAGTAAGCTACGTAACGTGCTTGTGTTACGGATACCAGATAGTTGATATACTACATATATAAATTTTAAATACATACATATTATAAATATAAACACCCATGACTGGAGTACAAGCATTCGTGATTAGCAAATGAATGCCCCCAGCGGGACTCGAACCCGCGACCGCTGACGCAGAAAGTAGGGTCACTACCAACTGAGCCAAACGAGTCGTAATAATACCCATAGTTTCCTGAAGTCATATAGACCGACGCATTTAAATGCGAGTTATCCCATCAATTAACAGTTTTAATTAGCGATGTATGACATCTCACCTGCTAAGAAAAATGAGGTCCATCTACGTAAGTAAATATTAAACGTTTACTTTTGCAGTGGGTATTTAGTTTGTTTTTATAAAAATATTGATAGTCCAGAGGTAAGGCTCTCGCTTGGATAACCTAGTGATGCGGGTTCAAATCCGGGTCTCATACCTCTGATATTACATGTGCGAGTCATTTCTAACATGATTTGATGATGATCCACTTGTCTAACGGTGAAGGAAAGTTTCATGAAAAAACCTGCAAGCCTGAGATAACCTAGTTTTCGAAAGATATATGAAGCCGCCAACCTGCACTTGGCCAGCGTAATGGAATATGGCCTGATCCCCATCGTATTGAAGAGAGGTCCGTGTCCAGCAGCGGGATGTTAAAAAGAGCTGAATACAATACATCTATAGGTCCTTTATAATTTATGACGTGATATACTTTTGGGAAGAAAAGCTTCCCTCAAATCGAATTTGCTGGAATAGAAACAGTATTGTAGTACGTCCAGAATAATGTGTTACTACGGAAATCAAATTTGCGACTTCTATGCGTATATTTTTATAACTTATCAGAAGATTTCTGTTTCTCTGATACCTACATGTTCCTTTAATAACAAGGTATTTTAAGTTCGCTCTATGAGGCTTAAAATGTACCATCGACTCGTTCTCATTTAATTCGGACTCTAGTAAAAATCAAAAGAAATCTATCCCACGAAAACTAAATCTTTCCGCGATCAAAAGTAATAGTTAATATCTGTTATTCTAGAATCTAGACTATACCTTCCTCTGTGCCAAATTTCGTCCAAATCCGTTCAGCCCTTCTGGTGTGATTAGTTATTTTTCAGTTATTTTATTTATGAGATTATTCAAAGAGAATGATAGAATATTATAGAAGTATGTCTTAGTGCATTAATCCGCTTTCCTTGCCAATTTTAATATTACATTAATATTACGACGACACGTTTGGCTCCGTTGGTGGTGACCCTACTCTCTGAGCCAGCGGTCGCGGGTTCGATTCCCGCTGGGGGCATTCATTTGTTGAGCACTAATGTTTGTACTCCAGTCATGCGTGTTAATATTTATTTATTTATAATATGTATGTATTTTAAATTTATATGTGTAGTATATCAACTATCTGGTATCCGTAACACAAGCCTCGCAGCTTACCACGGAACTAGATGGCGCTGTTGTAATAATGTCCTAACATATTTAATATTTCCTTTATTTTAATGCTATTTCATGATCTATAATTTAAAAAATATGTATATGGTGTAAATTATTCATAGATAAACGCTATACACAATATGCAAGAGTGGTCGTGAAACTAAAGTAAGTAAACTTTTAGCGTAATAAAATGTTTTGCATATGCGTTAACCAGCGGCAAGAATATTAATTGATATGAATTATAGCGCTAATGGATTTTAATTTTTTACTTTGAATGTTTAATAGAAAATTGTATAGTACTTTCTAATATTGCCGTATTTATAAAGTATTTTTAAAATTTCTTAATTTTAAATTAAAATGCTTAGAATTAAAATTATATAAGGTATTTTGATGCCATTTGAAATTTTTGTAAATTTCGGTTTGTAATCGGCACAGTTTGTAACAAGTATATAACCTCTGAGACGTCAAATACCTTAGTCTCTCTCGTGACCACGATTGTTGTAAAGCATTCGAAACGTCGGGAACTAAAAATCTAAATAAATCCGCGATAAAATCCGTAAAGGTAATTTCATTTATAAAGAAAATTTTATGTTAATTACTTAATTTCTCCATAAATATAAATTAGTTATATCTTAGATATATAGGTCTCTACTCCCTATTCTATGTTAGATCGTTTATATATATATAACTTTATTTTATGTATAGAACAAAAAAATACTAAAAGATTTAGATAAGTATGTATATTAGGGAATTAGAGTGTTCTAGCAACTCACTCTCACTTGACACTTCTAGTTCGTCCCCAGTGAAAAACAAAAGCAAATCTATTCTGACGGAACGGTAAATTTTTCCGGGATAATAGGTATTTTATGTGTTATTCCAGTCTATTCTATCTCTGTGCCAAATTTCATACAGATCCGCTCAGCCTTTTGGCGGTGAAGAGTTACAAGCAACCGTCCACCCTGATAAACTTTCACATTAACAATATTAGTAGGATATACGCATTTTTAATGAAGTTCCAATAATGATTATGGTAGAATTTAGACCACTTGTAGAACTTAAGCTGTTTTCTCATTTAAAGAACAATTAAGTAAAGCTGTATCATCAAAAATTGAACTTTCAACCCTATTTAAGCCATTTCCCTACTACTGTAAAGTACTAAATAAGTTATTATACCTACATAATATATTCTACTATACGAATACTATTAATTAACAGTTTTAATTAGCCGAGCCCGGACACTTCACCTGCCAGCAAAAAATGAGATAATCGCAAAGTAATAAACTGTTGCCTTACGCTTAAACTTCACTACATTTGTCTGTTTAATACGTTAAATTAATTTTTTAAACCTTTTATTAATAAACATCATTTGTATTACGAAATTTGCATTTTAATTACTTGTTTTTAATGTTCTGTTTTCTAAGATTTTGCATGTTTATGAATAAAATTATAGGGTCTGTTATTGTTTGTAATGTGGAAAACGAAACCTCTTTGTGGTGCAGTCGAATGAGTATACAGTAGGCCAACAATGATAACCGAGTGAAGCAGGTTAAAAACGGGTCTCGACTTGCATCTCTGGTACTTATCTACATAATCACAATTGAGATAATTGAGGAAAAGATAACCTGGGACGTTTACGAACGACATGTTATGTCCGGGAGTGCTTCAGGTCACGAAATGTTGAATACAGATGAAAGCTTATAAAATTATAAATGAAACTACCTTTTCGGATTTTGTCGCGGATTTATTTTGATTTTTAGTTCCCGACGTTGCGAATGCTTTAGCAATCATGGTCACGGTAGAGACTTATAAAATTAATAAAATATGCCTGTAGGTACATATTTGACTAGTGATAATGTACGGTTATTGATGTATTATATTACGCAATAACTACTGACATAAGTTTAATAAAACTTTACAGTAATATTAGGCTTTAATATTAAACAAGTTTTAAATAGGTATCTACTTCTTAAGCCATCAGTTAAATGGCAATTTTTTAGGTATAGCTCTAAAAACACCAAACAAAAATGTTTGTCAAAGAAAGATGTTGATTTCTGGAAATTAAAAAAGTGTAATTACATTTTCTAACATGATAACACTAACTGATCGACTTAAAATAAGATAAGGTTTCCACGATAGCCATATAAGCTAGACTCGACTAAAGCAATTATAGTACCATAATGCTGTTTAGGAAGAAAACAAAAACGATAATTTATCATACACAATTATAAATATAATGTCACATAACTTTGTAATTGAACGGTGCAATTAAAATGAACAATAATAATTAAATACCATGTCATAATGTTTGTCCATAGATGAAGTTACTAGTAAAGAATTTTAAATGCCTTTTGAAAAAATACGTTTTAGATGTTGTCAATTTTAGCTTGTGTTTAACCGTGGCTTTGCACATATTTATAAAGCATAAAGTAAAGTTCTCATTCATTGTTATGGCAAAAATATAGGTCATTTTTGTAAAAATCTATGACACTCCCTATCATTTATGTACACGTAATTGTATTCAGCCCTTTTTAGCGTCCCAATGCTGGGCACCTTTCAATAGGAAGGAGAAAAGGCTATAGTCCGGACCTACCTTTCAATAGGAAGGGGAAAGGGCTATAGTCCACCATGCGGGCCAAGTGCAGGTACACTTATCTTTCGAAAACTTGCTAGGTTCTCTCATACATGCAGATTTCTGATTATTTTCTTCACCGTAAAGTAAATATTCGTATTGAAAATGATTCATATAATATGAGAATGGCAGAAGATTGAGTTCTGCGAACCAACTCCGCTCAGTTTCCTAAGCAAGCACGTCACCACTGGGCTACCACTGTCTTAAAATGTATGTATATATAAACGTAATATAAGATAATCATTTCAAGATGTAAAATGTAAAAGGTTAACATTAAATAATATAATGTTGTTTAATGACTCTACTTTTGTACTTTCATGTTTTTAAACATATATAAAAGCTTTCTTATTTATATAATGTTATTTATTTTTACTAATTCTTTTTCTGAAATAAAAGTAGTACCTACTCATTACAAAATAATCTATCTGACAGTTAAAGTCCGTCAAAATCTGTCCATCCATTCTAGTTATCGTTATAAATTGTGTTTTTCTTATAACTACGGCATATAATTAATATGCATTTAGTAAAAGGCTTTTATGTTGATGTTACAAACAGACACTTCAATTTTATTAAAAACAATTAAAAGATTTTGATATGTTTTTTACTATTATGAACAAAATTAATACATATAAAACATGCACATTATAGCAAAGAAAAGTCATGTAATATATTTTATAGTCTATTAGCGACATACACTCGCTTCGCTTGGGTCCTTCCCTAGGTTTAGCGCGAGCGAAGCCGTGGGTTCCGCTAGTAGATGTATACAAAAACTTGATAAAGTATACCACTCTACTTGGTGAAAACAACATCAAATCGGTGCAGTTGTTTTTGAGTTTATCGCAAACAGACAGACAGACAACTGATAGACAGACGAGGCGAGGAGTTTGTTTTATTATATGTAGTGATGTATTTACCAGCGAAGCCAGGATAAGTTGCTTGTATACGTAGATTATGTACTACGAGTATATACCTACTCATGAATTGCCTATTGTTGTCCCATTGTAATGGATTTACATAATTTAAATACACTTTAACTAACTTTAGTAACTAATAAAGTATATTGGAGATTGGGTTCTACTCGCCTTTAACCGTAATTCGTAGAAAAGTTTAAAACTACTATCGCTCGCTCGTTGTCGATTGATCGAATAGATATCACTAATTGTTATGAGAAATATTTTGTTATGATATATAGAATGGCAACATTTTAATTGTTATGAATCATTTAATTATCTGTTCTTTTATTCAACAGAGCTTCTATGATAACCGATTATGGAAGTATTTCTTTTGCAATTAATTTTAGTGGCATTAAATTGCAACAGTTATGGAAACGGAAGTACAATACAAAGAAATATTACAAATGTTGCATGCCTTTTATGCTTTAACAAGCTTTGAGGCGTGAATAGAATAGTAAGTCGACTACATTGAATCAAGATTACTAATAAAAATATCTATAATGTCTTCAATTGGTTAAACAATGTAACTGCCAGTTGAGTTTCACTCCAATGCCATCTATACATACTTAAGTATAATAATATTCTAACTGAGTCAAATCTGTGCATTGAATAGTTTTAGGAAAATCTAATTGAAATAGACATTATTATCGATATAGAGGCAAAATCTATTATTTTTAGAATGTTTGTTTGTCTGTCTGTCTGTCATTACGACCACGGGAGAGACTCTCCTATGATTGCTGTAAAGCATTCGAAACGTCGGGAACCATCGGGAACAATCAAAATAAATCCGCGATAAAATCCAAAAAGATAGTTCATTTATAGTATCACAAAAATACTAGCTCTGCTAATCATTCAGCCAGGTAGTCCTCGGCTGATTAGCCCTACTGTTTATCATTAATTGCGAACAAAGTTGCGAAAATAATTATTCTGTTAGCGTTTATTCCTAAGCTAATTGAGCGTTAACTTAAAAACAAAGTCGCCTTATGACAGTATATTTTGCATCCAGGTGGTCGACGCGGTCGGCTCAAGTTACGCGCACTACCGTCTCACACACTGAGGTCTTACTTGAAAAATACCTATTTGGTATCAAACTTTAAAGTCTTTAATATTAAATATGTAATTAAATTAAAAATATTTTCTTAATTATATATATTACTGTACTTAATTTGATTTTATTGAGAAGTAGGTACATACCTATTATGTTAATGCTAAATATTTATAACCTAAATAAAATTTTTGACTTACTGTTGAGCAAAAGGCATAATTATACCTCAATGCTTTTCATCGATTTTAACACATTTTTTCATTAATACTATAATAATATACTATTTAAGCTATACCAGTATTAAAATTATCTTCGAAAGCCTCTGTCGAAGAGCACTGGAGCCTGAAGTAGGATTGAATGGACCTCCACATTCATTCAAGCGGTTGTCGAAAAAAACCACAATATCATATCAGGTTACTGAAAGTACCAAAAACGCAGTTTCTGCGTACAATGAGCTTGCCGTTTCGCGGTAAAACAATTTATCGGAATGACCCAAGATATAAGACGCTAAGGTTTAAAGAAAACTCTCTCTTCGGATTTATTTGCGGTTTTTTTTTTTGGTTTATTGTTTTCTAAATTTAAATTTTTTTACAAATTATATTAATCACATACATACTGTAACTACTCTCTATATAATAACTTATAAGACGTCCATACTCCAAAACCCTTAGTGCCAGGGGAGAGTCACCATGATGACTGTAAAACATTCAAATGTTGGGAAATATGGGAACCAAACATGAACAGTTATATTTTAAATTCTATAACTAGGTTCAATTGGGAAGACAAGAGTAAAAGGTGAAAATTTATATTTGTATGTATGTCTGTTCTGTTAGTTTGTTACACTGAAACATGTACACGAATTTTGAGGAAATTCGGTAACTATAGAGCCTATAGTTATGTTTCGTGGGTATCTATAAAGACCCTAGTAAAAAACGAACGGGACCATCACCCACCACCCCCCCCCCCCCCCTTACATAACCTAACAGAATAACACCCTAGACGGATTTATTCAAAACAAGGAACACGAAAAACGTAAAACTTGAAAATACAATAAATCACAGCAAAGTATTCGTACCATCTTACAACGCTTCCGCCTATAATTTGGACCACTGTAACCTAACACCACGTTCAGAGCGTACCCTAATTTTTCAGCTCATTAATTTCATCCTTGTACTAACCGATGGCCGCTTCAATCCCATTGTGGCCAAATGGATATCGGTTACTGTAATTATAATATTGCTTACACGTTTAAAAACCGCTGCGAAAACGCTCGATTGGGTTACATTGCGAATCTACTTGCATATTATATCATTTTCTACTAAGGCTGAAACACACGTGTGTTCACGCTCATAGTTTGTTTATCGTTTCAATTATTATCATTTTTTTTAATATTTTCTTAACATTAGCTTAAATTTACGCGAATATTTGACCATATAAATAAAACTATCTTTTCGGATTTTTTCGCTGATTTATTTTGATTTTGTTTCTCGTCAGGGTTTTTTTTTATTTTAATGATGATGGATTTCAATTATTTATATCTATAATATTGTACATATTATCACAGATCACATAATACTATACTAGACATTATGTATATTTAATTTTATAGATTTTGTTTGTTTTCAGCCCAAATTTTGTATTTTTAGGATATACTATCTATACCTACGTGAAAGTTTTTTATGAATTCATTCGATCTAAATCTAAATAGTAGATATTACATGCAAGATAAACCCAAAAGCTCAATATAGCTTCAGCCTTAAATCATTTCTATACTTTTAACTACCCTTACCTTTTTATATTAAATCATTTATTTTAAAAGTCATGTGTCAGCATTATGTTCCAGTCTTTACTACACGGTGGCTAGTGCTTTTACTTTTTCTATTGTAGTTGCTTAAATATTTACTAAGAGGGCGTGCTGATATCGAGTGTCGTAACGAAGTCTATTTCTTTCATATCGTATGTACGTGTAATAGAAACCGCACTCAACGATGCGCAAGTAAGCCTATTTAAAAAAATAACAATGGTTACAGTTAAAGCTTATTTAATTTAGATGAGGATAATACTTATAAATATACTGCTGGATGCTTTTTTTTTATTTTTATAAAATTTTGCATAGTTTAGGTAGTGAATAATAAATTAAAGTAGAGTAATATGTGTACACTGTATATATATTTAACCTATACAATATGCATAGGTAATAAAAGGCAATCATGTTTTCATACACACGCCAAACTAACTTTTTTCATCTGTAAGTATTTGCGAGATACGAGAAGTTTATTGAATTTGAAGAAAATATTGTATGTATTTAAATAACGATGTTATCTAAAACTAGATTTTTTATTTAATTAGTATGTTTGATTTCAGACCCAACTAGATTCTTGTTTGCTTAAAAATAGAGAGATTAGAACATGAGTACTATTAGAAGAGACATTATTATTTTTGAAGATCGATAAAATTATACTTACATTTCAGAACATTACCAACATAATAAAAAAAAACAAATGGTATCTGTCAATCTGGAGTGACGTGTGCGTGCGAACTGGAGACAGACAAAAAAAACTGATAATTTCAACTTCATAATGCCTAAATTTGAAGTTTTCTCAATTTTAGTTTCTTTTTATCTTATAATAGCATTGGATGTTAGGTATAGCTAGCTCACCTGGGTAAAGGCATATATGATATCTTTTTAAGATATCAAATTTGGCTTCAGCCTACTACACTTTGGATCCATTGCTTGGATTATAATATTAAAATTCACTTTTTAACCGATATGTGGTTAATGAAGCAAACGTAATGCAAAGTGGGTGAAAACATGTTCAAAATCCGTAAATCTGTAAATCGCTGCATCGGGTGTCGCCTTACATATTGAGTTCGCTCGATGCCTTGCATATATGATATTATGCAGAGTTTTTACTAGTTTATTGGGTTTATGTTTTAAGTTTAAAAATATTTTTATAAGTTTCCTTTTTAAACTTATTTTATAATAACTAAGTAAAGATTTAGGGATGAAAAAGATATTTTGTCGTGAAAGGAAATAGTTAAGTTATTTTTTCCTCTTATATATATAATCCTCTGGTAATGATCTTTTTGGTTACCGATTTTTCAATATGCCGTAAAAATTATTACACGGTACTCAAAGTCAAAGTCAAAGTCAAAATATACTTTATTCAAATAGACTTTTACAAGCACTTTTGAATCGTCACTTTTACATTATTATACGAATTTAAATCAAGTGTCAGTCTGTAAGTCTGGGACTTGGGAGTAAACTACCACCGACTCGGAATGCAGTTCTGCCGAGAAGAGCCGGCGAGAAACTCAGCAGTTGCTCTTTTCAAAAAATATTTGATTACAATATTTGTTGCATTACAATATTTATCTATTTATCCTACGTGAGACACAACAAGACATTAATCCCACACATTTACATCTTCTAAGTATTCCGTGATGGTGTAATAAGCTTTATTCAATAATGTATTTTTAATTTTAGATTTAAATTGTTTTAAAGGCAAGCTCAATATGGACTGTGGAATTTTATTATACATGCGTACACCTTGCCCCATAAACGATCTATTTACTTTTTGAAGGCGAATACTGGGTGTTATAAGTTTATGCTTATTTCTAGTATTTATACCGTGTTTGTCGCTGTGTTTTGAGTAGCAATTAATATTTTGTCGCACAAATATAATGTTACAATATATATATTGCGAAGCAACCGTAAGTATACCAATTTCTTTAAAAAGTTCGCGGAGAGTATCCCGAGCACCAATGTTATAAATGGCCCGAATGGCCCTTTTTTGAATTATAAATATGGATTTAATGTCCGCTGCATTACCCCACAACAAAATGCCATACGACAAAATGCTATGGAAGTAGCTAAAGTAAACAAGTCTGGCAGTGTCAACGTCTGTCAGCTGCCTGACTCTTCTGACAGCGAAAACAGCGGAGCTTAGTCTACTCGCAAGAGACGAGAGATGGGGACCCCATTGCAAACCCGAATCTAATGTCAATCCCAAGAAAACCGTGGAATCTACCGTGTTTAATATGTCGTTATTAAGATACAAGTTGAAATTTTGCCTTTTTACATTAGGTAATAAAAACTGCATATATTTTGTCTTCTTGGCATTTAAAGCCAGGTTATTAATGTTAAACCAATGAAGTATATGCGATAATGCACTATTCACTTCGTCGTAATTATTTGACTTTCTATCAACTTTAAAAATTAAGGACGTATCATCCGCAAAGAGTACAATATCACAAAACTTGTCGGCATAAAATGGGAGATCATTAATATAAACTAAGAACAAAAATGGACCCAAGATAGATCCCTGTGGAACACCCATCTTAATAGGAGATCCAAAAGAATTAACATTATTTACCGCGACCTTCTGAACCCTACCACTAAGATACGATGCAATGAGATCAAGGGCAATACCACGAACTCCGTAATGAGCAAATTTAAGCAGAAGAGTTTCATGCTCTACACAATCAAAAGCTTTAGAGAAGTCACAGAAAACACCAATTGCATTCTGTGATTTTTCCCAAGCGTCATAAATATGTCTAAGAAGTGCTATCCCCGCATCAGCTGTAGACCTACCTCTCGTGAACCCATACTGTTCACTATGGAAAATATTATTTATGTTAAAATGATTCAATAGTTGACTTAACATAAGTTTCTCAAAGTCGTAGTTTGGTTTAAGGATCTTAAATCATTGCCAAAGTTGATTAATAAAATGCAAATGTCTGTTAAAACAACTTTTTACTTATTACATTTTACCGGTGGCTCGGTATAAGAAAAAATAATTTGTGTTGAATTTTGAATTTTGTCTGTCTGTTTGTTTGTTCTGAATAATCTCCAAATCCACTGGACAGATTTTTACGGGACTTTCACTAGCAGGCAACTGATTTTATAAGGAGCAAATTAGGTTAGTTTTATTAAAGAAAAATAATTATGATTCAAAAAAAAATTAAAACCCATGAAATTAAAAAAAAACGCGTATCGAGAATCGCACCGACCGAGAATAAGTTGATAGTAAAAAATAAATCCAATCTTTTACTTAACAATTATGGCTTTATCTAAACGCGTGACAAAGCATGTTAAATCGAATTAATGTCAATTAAAGATCATGAGCAATGTTATTGAAGGAATTGTCCCCCACCGATGCAATTGTAAGCACTCAAGGCAATAATACTAAATGCATTGTATTTGGCTTAGTTAAAAAAATAAGTAGTTTATACTTTAAAAAACTTGAGAATTAGGTACGCATTTATTTTCGTTGTGTAAATAAATTTACTTTTTTCTGATTGCGCAAATGTTGTTATTTCAAATATTGCTGTTTCGACTTTCGTTTCGTTACATTGATTCAATAATATAGCTGGAATTACTTTATTGTGAATTCTCATACTGATTATGAGGACTACAAGGAAAATGTGTGAAAAGGCGTCCGCGTCTGTATGAAACCCATGGATATACTTTGTTTACAAAGTTAATTTATATATTATACATATATTGATATATTTTTTTACGATTTTTCCAAAGGTAGGTAGATTTTTTACATTCTTGTAGCTATAGCGTAGTTTGTTATTTTAATAACAGTTTAAACTCAAAATATCCTAACCCTCTTCAATGTCGCCATAATATTATCATTTAATTTTCAATTTCAAAGCGACAAAGCTTAATCCAGATAAACTAAAACAAAACATGTATCCAGACTAATGCCCAATCCGTCACTCCCCGCGCCGTAACTAATTAAAGGACGCGCGCGAGCCGGAATGTAAACACCACTGTTTATATTGACATATTGAGATGCGCCCCACAAATTGTGTTTTAATTTTTTAAAATGACAACACTTAGCTGTTACTTAGAACGACGAGGGATTAGAAGTGGTATCAATATAGGTTTTTCTAGTATTATTGAATACTATTTTAACCAAATTGCAACGGAGTTCGCGGTTTTTACTTGCTTACTTTTTAGTCAGTCAGGTAATTGTTACTGATTTTTTTAAAATAATATGACTTAAATAATAATATTTATGCTAACATAATGGTATATGACGTTATTATTATAAAATATTAATGTTTCCTATCATTTAATACCTATATGTACATAGGTAGGTACTCCATATACAGTAAAAATTAATAAATGAATAATTTTAAGTTCGATATTTTAAGTTATTGTATATAATTGTAGCGTATACAATTTCTAAAACCACTGTTCTTAGACACATGGGTGTTGGGAGCAATGGAGGGATGCGTCATTTATTTTAATTTGTCGTCGTGTCAACTTGACGCGCTACTGCCCTCTTAATTGAGCTTTCAGATTACTTTGATAATGTGCTTAGTGATTTGAACAAGATTGTTAAATCACAGTCACAATACGTATACAGTATGTGAAATATTAAATATAAACTTTAAAAAAAATTAAACCAGCATTAAAAACGTTTTACTAAGCGATAATAATTAAATAAAATTGAAATTCTACTAAAACATTTGCTATACGAAACTCTTTGTACTTCTTTCTAACAACTATTTTCCCATCCAATTAAGTCCTTGTCCACCCACAGACCATAATATGTGCATTATTTCATAAAGCATACAAAATACCAGTTTTTTTATTTATGCTTTTAGGTAAAAAATTGCAAAAGACAGACCTCCAGGCTCCCGCAGTGGTACTTACGAAACTCGATCCCATTGTGTTAAAATCGCTTGAACATCCAGAGCTGATGTTTCAATCTGCTGCCTTTGTAGCACCGCTAAGGGCATGTCCAAGTTGTAGTGTTTAAAACTATTAAAATATAGAATATTAGTCACTATACACGTAAATAAAATTTAAGTGTATGATTTTAATTTCAAATTAATAGCTTTTCACTAAACGCATATGAAAGTATATACGGTACTTACATCAAAAAATCTATATTTAAAACTTTTGTCTTTTTTCTGTATGTTTGTTCCGGCTAATCTCTGAAACGCCTGGACCGACTTTGACTCGCAAAAGACTAATATTATAAGGAGTAACTTAAGCTACTTTTATTTTATTAGACAATTAAAATTTTTTTACGTTTAATTTATTTTAACCTACGCCTAGCGAAGCGGGCCGGGTATGCTAGTTATATCTTTTTGCACTTTCACAAGTATAATAAAATGACATTTAATACTTCTAAACCTTTACTGATTGTAGTAAAGTATTCGACACGTCGAGAATCAAAAAAAACAAAACAAAAGCGGATTTGATGGCTTTTTTATTTCTCCGTTATGCATTTGTTCCCAAACATATTGTCTTTAAATACATATAATTCCATTTAAATGACGAAAATAGTTAATGTGAATCTCATCACATATTTTATGTCGTTCTCATATTTTTAATGTCTATTCTACAACGACAGTCTAAAGACAAATCTTTGTCATTGAAATTACTCATTTTAAATATAAAATCTCTTATATATGATCGTGCCTTTAGCACAGAGTGGGTAGCGATACGCGGTTCGTTTGCACGTCCGCGGCTGTTATTAACGCACTGTTTCCTCCACTTCGGTAGGGTTGGAAATGCCTTTGCATGGCTTAGCTTTTTAAGTGCAATTTTATAAACATTATTTTATAAACAATTGTGTTACTTTTTTTAAAAAAAAGTATTTGATTATTTTTAAATCAAAGATTACAAAATCGATTAGTGCCAAATATCGATTTTGAATACGTAAAATTTTTATAAATTACTATTGCTTTTCGAGTAAGATAAAAGAAGATTATGTATAGTTTTTTCAATTTAATTGTTATTCCTTTAAGATAATGTTCATTAAGGCGTAAATAAGCCTAATGCCTATGCCTTTCCGTATACCTATAGGTGCTAAGTAGGTATCCAATAATTCTTAACTACATAACAAATTTCTTATAGATTTGCGCAAATGCTTATGCTTTCTAAAGACATTTGTGAACAGATCGTACATTGATTAGCATTATTCTATAACGAAAAGCCTTTACATAAAATATACTACCTCCTTTTGTAACAAAGTCACGATACAAAGTACAACATAAGTATTGAATAACTACATAAGAAACATCACTAAAGACGATCTCAACACTAACACAAGTTACATTGATGCCTACCGTACAATACGTTAAAATCGATTCACGTATCATTATTATAGATTGCAACTGCCACTTCAAAGGAGCCATCGAAGCAAACAGAAAAACAAAATACTAAAGGCCACCGTCTTTTGTCCTTCGAGAGCTTTTGAAAGGGTTGAGTGTTGATATGAAACATATTTATACATAGCTTACCGAAATAAAACAGCCATGGCGTTGTGTTAAATATACAATGCCTAAATAACGTAATAATACTTTTTTTAATATTATTTTTGAATATGTTTGGGGTATATAACAAACTATACCATCTTACGTTACGGATACGAGATAGTTGATATACTACACATATATGAAGTAAAAATTCCTGCTCATCACCCAAATCAATACTTCCCAGCGGGTCTCAACCCGCAAACACTAGCACAGCAAATAGAGTCATTATGAACTGAACCAAACGTGTCGTCAAATCTGATTAATCTCTTTGACTGTAGCTAATATTAAATTCTTAAAGGTGAAATTTATTTTCATATTGTTAAATAACATTGTCAATATACATTCCTTTTGCTAAGGTTTTTTATTAATTTTATCATTCTTTGCTGAAACTTTTTTGTAAACAATTTTCATATTTGTAGCTGCTTTGAACAAATACAAAAATACGAACATATTTTTACTTATAATAATAAAAGAAGCAATGTGAAGAAGCTGACAATAGTCTATGTCTATACACTGTGTTCATGTTTGTTGCTGAATAATCATTTTATATCACATTTTTTGCCACACTCGAGAGCACTCATATTTTACAAAATATTGCTATTGTACACATTGTGTAGTAAGTCATACATACGAATGAATGGGTTTTGATGAAGATTTTTTAATGCAACTAAGTTTTAAGATATTTAACATTTAATATATTTAAATGTTATAGGTATATTAATACCAGGCTGTTTCAACCCATAGAATTATTGTTAATTAATCAAATAATTAAAAAAAAGAAAAAACACTAAGACAAAAAAATACAAAAAAAATATATATTAGTCTCACTGAGCTTCTTTCGCCAGTTCCTCTCAGGTCAGTGGTTTCTTCCTTCCGAACTGGTAGTAGACTCATGACGTTCAGTAAAAAATTGTAATAAATTCATGCTGAATATAATATTTTGAATTTGAATTTGAATAACGACATAAGTCCGCTTCTACAATATTTTATTCAGGCAGACTAAATTTTATACAAATGTGTTCAACTGTTTTTTTGTCAAAGAATTTAAAAAATAAAAAGATAAAAAGAATATAATAGAAGATGCCATGTAAAGTGTAGTGTGGGCTAAAGCCATAGACGCACGTAAAAATACTTGAAAATACATTACTCTCCTTCGCGGGTAGTAGGGTAGATGATTTCATGAAAAAAATATACACATAATTAAAACCCTTTACTTTGATACTTTACTTGATAATTTTGGAAAATAATGAAACTTCTTTGATGAATGAAATGATTCTCAAATTAGCTCACAAAACCCCTCATTTTTATTTAATGTAATTTTAATATACACTGCTACATACCTACATACGAACGTAAGAAGGCCATACATAAGTTTAGGATTTCACCGTAAAAATATTTATATCTTATTTCCTTTCTATTTATCAGTTTTATAATTCTAATTTATTAATTATGCAGCGATGTATGATACTTTTTCTAAAAAGCATTTTCATAGAATCTTTTGTATAAGCCTTTTTTATTTGCTGCCTAGAGACGAGTCTTATTTTTTAATTTATCCAATCGCTTATGAGAGCTGACTGCATCACGCTGCATATTGTAATTCTCATTCTGCTAATTACCGATATAAGTTATCTTCAAATTCAACTTACTGAAACTTGTATAAGATAAAAATGGCTATAATTTTTGACACGCTTTTCTCTTTTCTAGTAATTAATAGATAGAATAACATAGTAATAGAATTATTTTAAATAATTTGAATAGAACTATCTATTCACTTTTCAATTATTTTTTTTGGTTGCTCGAATGCTTTACAGCAATTATGGAGACTAGCTTTTCTTCTTTCTCTCTCTCTCCATCTAGAAAAATACAAAAAATAGTTTTAATTAAAATGTCAAATATTCGCGTAAAAAATAACAAATTAAGACAACAAGCTAATTACTCTACTGATATCAATTACATTATAAACCTACAGTTTTCATATAAATGTACCTATGTATATATCACGAAAATTAAACTAATCTTCGATGAAGCATAGAAGTAAGCAAGCATATTATAAAACTATATTTAACTTTAAGCTTAACTAAAATCGAAGATATAAATTCAAACGTGTTTAACTTGTAGAAATAATATTTACAAAATCTATTATAACCGGCTTTAAAAATTAATTCTAATTTGAAGTTCAAACATGTTTAGTAGAAATCCGCAAGTCACCGACATGTGGTCTGATCGTCGATGTTCTTCGATCACTCATTATGTTGTTTTATAACGGTCATATTTTTTGTGAAATGACTTTGAAGGGCAGGTCAGGTGTAATAATGATATGACAATGGTGAAGTGGGTGTAGTTTTATGGGATATGTTAGTGTATGAATTATGACTTAATGTTTTTGTAAGCTTAATATAAACTATAAAAATCGAGTAATTGTTGCCTTTTTAACCGACTTCAAAAAAAGGAGGAGGTTATCAATTCGTCGGGGACTTTTTTTTTTTTTTTTTTTTTTCTATGTATGTTCCCCGATTACTCGACGATGGCTGGACCGATTTGGAAAATTCTTTTTTTGTTTGAAAGGGTATAGTTTCTAGTTGGTCCCATAGTCACCAAGTCACGATCTGATGATGGGATCCCAGGGAAATCAAAGACAACTCTCAAATTTTATAGGCACTTATTACGTTTTTCATATATTTTCTAAAGCTGTTCAAGTATTTGCGTCTGATAATCATCCTCTCCTGTGGTTGAGCTAATGATGGAAGGTACAACTCCTCAACGGTTAGGAGTTAAAAGAAAATTCTTTCAATATTATACGTAATTATAGACCGATAGTTAAATTCTTTCAGGCTCTTATTGACCGACTCTAAAAAAAGGAGGAGGTTCTCAATTCGTTGGGGACTTTTTTTTATGTATGTTCCCCATTACTCGAAGATGGCTGGACCGATTTGGAAAAATCTTTTTTGTACATAAACAAAATAAGTATCTACTTTCCGTTAAAAATTTGAAAATAAATTATTTTTAACAAAAAACAAAAACCGACTTCAAAACTAAACAAATCTAAACTAAAAAGTAGAAAATAATACTTTTAAGAACTTCGTTAATTTAGAAGTCGGTGCCAGCCAAAGCAAAATAACCTTAAATAGACACATATTCGATTAATCTATATCTATAATATTTGTAAACATAATCAAAATACCGTTCGAAAGTTCCTTGCAAAGGCAAGATAAGTCTATCCGTCTTGGCTGGCACCGACTTCAAAATTAACGAAGTTCTTAAAAGTATTATTTTCTACTTTTTAGTTTAGATTTGTTTAGTTTTGAAGTCGGTTTTTGTTTTTTGTTAAAAATAATTACAAATTACTTGAACAAAACACATATATACCTACCTAATTTAATAAATATAAGATGAATTTGTGAAATTTAAGTTTTATCAAAGCGTCAAAATTTTGAAAAGTTACTATAACTTACTAGAAATTACATAATTTTTACAATAAAAATAGTAGTCATAGTCTTCGCACTTTTTTGAATATTGGGCCAACTTTGTGACATTAATTCATTAAGAAAATTTGTAAAACGAAATGGATTTTTTCTTCTTATGGAGGTCATTAACAAAAGTATTCAAAGAAAGTTAAGGTATTATTTATTTTCAATTTTATATAAGGAAACATTCAAAAGATAGGGTACAATGTGACTCTACAATAATACACGACAATGTATTCAACAATTAATTATTAATGTATTCATCAAGGACCAGGACTTGAACATAAAATTAATATGTAGCATTTTAGAAGTATACTTCTCGACAATATTAAAACAAAGTCAAATGACACAGCTAGTCACAAAAACCCCGATCCACTCACGTCAATCCGATATCGAATAAAAAAACGATTATTATCGATGCTCTATATGGAAATCGATATTAGAACACTGGCCGAAAAGCTCGAATCATCGTTTAAAAAAAATTAGATCGCAGCATGGCGTAATTATACTGTTAATAATTACAATGGCTGGCGGGAATCAATCGGACTCTGACGTTTCAATCAACATGGCTGTGTTTGTATTATGTTTAATATACAGATTGTGTTATCGATATACGATTTTTTATATCTGAATGACCAGCGTGTTTCTTTATTGAGATGTCTTATAATTTGTTATCAAGATAGCTTTGGAATTGAAAAACTTACGGGTTAATTTTTTGTTTTGTGCAAAGTAAATCTGTAATAAGGTAGGTACTTCCATTAAACTTCAATGGGTATAATTTCAATGCAAATTTCTTAGACCTTTTTTTATTAATTATTGTTTGATTAACGGTCGCCCTGGATATTTTTTGGCACGAAAAATATAAAATGTTTATTATTTTTTATATTAATAAACGGTTAAGTTTATATTGTTAATACTACAGATATACTGTTTTACAAACTATAAACAAACACATATTTTTAAATAGTAAATAATAATAAATAAATATGTTGGGACATTATTACAACAGCGCCATCTAGTTCCATGGTAAGCTACGAGGCTTATGTTACAGACACCAGATAGTTAATAAACTACACATATAAATTTTAAATACATACATATTGTAAATATTAACACCCATGACTGGAGTACAAACATTCGTGCTCAACAAATGAATGCCCCCAGCAGGACTCGAACCCGCGACCGCTGGCGCAGAAAGTAGGGTCACTACCAACTGAGCCAAACGTGTCGTCAAAAAAATTTACCATATATTTTAAGTAGGTACATAATTTTAGTTTGTTTTCAATTTAAATAGCTATATAGTTGTGTATGTATTAAACCATAAAATTATAAATTCTCAATAACTTTTTATTATTAAAATTTAAAATCTACAAAAATCATTTATAATAATGTTTATTTATAAATAATATAATAATGGTTAATCTGGTTGAAAGAGTAATATCATGAACTTTTTATAGAATGGTAAAAAAAACAGAGACAGTTAGGCGCGTTTATAAGCACAGTTGTCATTAAAAAAAAGGTTAATTAAATAAGTATTAAACTTAAGTGGCCTGTCTGACTGTATACGTGTGTAAAGTAAAACACATTAGACAGACAAGTGAGTTAGCTTAATGTTATATTTCTTATCTATACTTGTTATCCATTTATGTAAATTAATATTTTTTTATGGATTAATGTCGAAGACGCCATGATAGCTTTAAAAGGTATAAAATATCACAAATAAATATTTCTAAGTAAAATTACTAAGTACAGCTAAAAATAATTACCTACCATACAAAAAAACATATTATTAATAATATTAATATTTTTAAACAGCTTGCTATTCAATAACAAAGTTTTTTGGTGACAATATGCGAATTAAATCTGACTGCTATCACAAATGTTGCTCCGTTATGTTAAAACGGCTGAACTGATTTTGATAAAAATATACCATATAGTACCTAATGTATTGGCTACTGTTTGGCCCCTACCTTCGATATTGATGAATTCGCTAAGTTATCATATAATAACAATAACTGCTAATAACATAACTGTTAAAGAACTTTATAAGTAAATTATCCATTAAATTGACTTAATATAAATTCATTTCGGAGTGACCTACTCGATCACTCGTTTTTACTCGATTTCCATAAGAACCCACAATTTACCCATCAAACGAATAAGGCATAGATAAGTGGCATTATTTATGTGCAGGAGTTGATGTAATCGGGTAATTTATAAGCTTTTCTAGAGAGCACTAGCGAAAAAGCCGTATTCCCTTAGCTAGTAATAACTGTCTGCACGAAATCGGCACCGCTTTGCGTGTACGCAGTTAAAAATATATGCCATAGAAAATTTAATGCTCACTAGAAGGTCAAGACCATGAATTAATGATCAAATTTAAATCGTAAGGATTTCAAAGAACAGAATTTTTAAGTAGTAATGTATATAATAACTAGAAAGTCACCCTCGCTCCGCTCGGCTGAATCTCTGTATCTCTAGCTTCACTGTACAGTGGGATTCAAAGACTCGGCTTAGTCGGTTATAGCCATCTCGGAGGCCAAACTAAAAAGTATCCTAGAAGTAAGCTATTATCATAACAACTTTTACCAAAATGTATTGATTCGTTTTCTTGTGATACCGTCACACACGTCAGACAGACAGACTGACAGAAAATAATCTAAAAACTATATATTTCACCTCTGTATCGATAATAATGGCTGTTTCAATTAGATTTTCAAAAAAATATTTTATGCGCAGAATGTATATTTGACTATTTTGTATGACTATGTAGTATGTATGTATGAATTTTATTATATTAGTACATATATTCTATCTATACATATTATAAAACAAAGTCCTCCACCGCGTCGGTCTGTCTGTCTGTTCGCGCAAAACTCAAAAATTGCTGAACAGATTTTAATGCTGTTTTCACCAATGGAAAGAGTGTATTTCGGAAAAGGTTTTAGTATATAATTTGTCGAGTGTTTTAATTTATTTTTGTATACATTGGCTAAAATGTCGCAAAGAAATTATTTTGACGAATATGTTAGGAATCGCAAAAAAATACGGACTCGAGAATAAAATGCAAGCGCTGCTTCAAGTGCCGATGCGCTTGATGCATCGCCGACCCTACCCCGCACCGTCTTGCCTACTGAACTTATAGTTCTTACAAGAAGCGAAGAATTTTTTGAAAATTCTGAAAAATTTTCAACGTTCTACCAACTATTCTTATTTTTTAATAGTGATTAGAACGCAGGCGAAGCCGCGGGAATCGGTAGTTATGTACTATAGTAGATATAGTATATATACGCGCGTGTGTGTGTTTGGCAAATTTTATTATAGAAGTTGATTTATAGGATGTCCGATTACAATGTCAGTGCAAAAAGTTTATTAAATGAATTAATCATGTCCTTATCTATTTTATTATCCTACGTGTGTCTAACATAATCTTGCATAATTAACATACATACCAACTTATGTTGAATGTACTAAATATTAACGTCGGCATATCTCTACATTACTGCTTATCGATCGATCTCCACATTGTTTGATGTAGGTACAATTGCAAAACTTCTGGGAAATCAAAATTATTTTATTTGCTCATTTGAATTATATTTACTCATAATATACGCTGGACAGTCAAATCGAGTTTCAGAATCTAAAATCATTTTTATATGATTATAGATGCTTTCTTAATTTGACTCAGTTGGTAGTGACACTACTTTCCGCGCCAGCGGTTGCGGGTTCGAGTCCCGCGGGGGGCATTCATTTGTTGAGCACGAATGCTTGTACTGTCACTTGTCATGCGTGTTTATATTTATAATATGTATGTATTTAAAATTTATTTGTGTAGTATATCAACTATCTGGTATCCGCATCACAAGCTTAGCTTAGCCCGGAATTAGATGGCGCTGTTGTAATAATGTTCCAACATATCATGGCTTTCTTTGTCCATATACCTACCCTTATACTTACTCGTAACTGCCTCTATGGTGTTTTAATAGCAACATTAACGTTAATAGTAACATTTAAGAATTTGTTTTTTTTGTTTGTGTGTTTGTTGTTCCCCGCGTGAAAAATGTTTTTGCGTTTAAAGTCTATTTATTGATGAAAATTATAGGCTAACTAAGTAAATAACTTAGTAGAAATACCCTAATAACGTTAAACCGTAATCATGTATGATCGATCTACACCCACGAAATCATTATAGGTAGGTACAATATGTATATGAATATTATACTATATTGTATGCATTCTACCCTTTTTAACATCCCACAGCTGGATTCATTGGCTTCCCTTCTATACCAGAGAGATCTATTTGAAAAATATGATTCTCACATAAAAATATCAAAGTGCAAGACCACGGGATTTGAACTCCGTCCATTTGTTTCCCAAAGTAAGCGTGTTACCACTGAGCTACCAACGCCTTTTTTGATCGGTATTTATATTTGGCATCATCAGTGTCATGAGCCGGGTATCGGCGCCAGCCAGACAGCTCAAATACCCCAGATCATTATCAATCTATAGTTATAATCGTCCATATAAAACAGTGTGTGAGTGACAGACTGACAGACAATGTAAATCCTGAAATAATTAAGTTGGAATCTTTTAAAGATGTTAAGTCAATAACACTTTGATTTGATTTTTGATAGGAAAATATTTACATACATAATATGTGATCGCTTTAGTTCGAAAATGTATCATCATACATTATATAACATACGTTTCTGAAGCAAAAAGGTACTAAGTAGCTTGTATAGGTGGTAGAGTGAGTAGAGTCGCAGGCTTAACTTATCTTATGTAATTGCTGCAAAGCATTTAAAATGAATACGAAAAATTCGAAAAAATATTTTTAATTAAATGCGAAATAATTGCGTAAATCTCAGATAGTATTATTAAAAAGTAATGCCATAAGCAAAAACCAAAAAATAGAAATAATAAATACGTCAAAAAACATATCTGTTAATCAATATAGATATTAGATACCATTTCATCACTTTCCCGCGTTCCGTCTGTGAAACAATCTCCGATAGCATCTCAGCGTGACACGACGGATTGTTCCTCGATACTCGCCTTAATCAGGGATTGATGGATAACGTCTTATTTGGACCGTCGAGCTCTGATCACGAATTGATTTGTTTTACTTTTATATGTAACTGGCGACCGCATTCGCTGGGTGTAGCCCATTATTATACCCTTCTCGTCATAGATATAGTAGATGTGATAAAATATAGAAAAAATATATTTCTACCCCCACAAACCCCCGTATTCAAAAAATCACGGTAGTAATGGTAATGTTTTGTGAAAATTGGACAAACTTATTAGTTTTCTTTTAGATTAGAGTCCATCCATACAAAAATTGAGAGCTTTTTATAATATCTTTACCAAAAAACGTTTAAACCGCGTTGAATATAACGCACCTGTATTTACTTATATAGCAACAGTTAAAAGGCAAAAATCTCACTCATTCCTTCTCCACGGATGTCTGAAAATAAACATAAATCTAAAGCTATTTAAACATCTTTGAAGCTCAACTTTAAATCAATTTTATCACTTATCTATAAAACAGGAGAATGTTTAACATTCTAGTAGTAACGCTAATGGTGAGAATGTACTGGTATGTGATCGCATGCCGGCGGTGCGCCGGCGCCGCCCGAAGTGCACAGTCACCGTCGCCGAACCCACTCTCTGTGATGGCCCTTGAAAACTTAATTAGGATTTAGTTTATCAATTTGTTTGTGATGTAGACGTTTTCAAAATTAATAAGTTTTGTCTATAAGGCATTGGACTTAGAGTTTACGTTTTCTTTTTGTATCTTGATATGTACTCGTTCTTTCAAATCAAATCAAATCAACATATTATTCAAATAGACTTTTACAAGCTCATTTGAATCGTCATTTTTATATTATTAAATATTTAAATTAAATGTCAGTATGTAAGTCTGTGAGGAAGCTACGACCGGATCGGAAGGCTGCTTTGCTGAGAAGTGGCGGCAAGAATCTCAAGCTGCTCTTTGACTGCTGGACGGATTTGGATGAAATCTATTGATATTGATAATTTAAATTTATAACCTGGATAGCAACAACCAGCAACAGAAGAATTTCCGTAACGAAGCGATGTTAAGTTGCTAGTTTTCTTCATAAACATACAGTCTTTATAAGGTGTAAGTATATCATTCAAACTTCAGTCCCAAAAGAACGCAACAGTCAATCAGTATTATTATAAGTTAAAATTAGTCTTAATATGCTATATTGTTTAACTATTTAGTATCCACATCGTAATCATGTTCTGCTTGAATCTCTTAATACAAAATGAAAAGCCGCGGGGCATTCATCCATCATGTGGCGATTTCACAGGCTTTTTCATCGCCGAACAAAACGTAGGGAGAGTGGCAAAAAACGCGGGGGGCTACAGATTTTATTATAAAATGACATTGAATTAAAGCAAAAGGCCACCTTGCGGCTCATTAACACAAATGGACTCAGTCTGAACAATAAAAATCGCATTTACACACAAAAAAGAAACTTGATTAATGATACGAGAGTACTATACGCTTGTGATCCACGGCGGTGTAGCTTCGCGAATTCACGGTGTGGGTTTAAAAATATAAATATGTTGGGATATTAACACTTAGCACCATCTAGTTCCATGGTAAACTACGAGGCTTGTGTTATGGAAACCGGATAGTTAATACACCACACATAAATAACTTTAAATACATACATAT
Organism: Boloria euphrosyne; assembly: GCA_951802675.2. Taxonomy (NCBI): domain Eukaryota; kingdom Metazoa; phylum Arthropoda; class Insecta; order Lepidoptera; family Nymphalidae; genus Boloria; species Boloria euphrosyne. Next base: position 1,406,004 of record OX637879.1, on the reverse strand, counting down.
TATAAATATAAACACCTATGACTGGAGTACAAACACCCCCTCAACACCCTACTACTATCCAGCTAGGTTAACCAAGTTTCTACACGATGTTTTCTTTCACCGTAACACAAGCTGCAATCATATTGGAAAATGGTTCACACGAAAATATCAGAGGAGCAAGATCCGATATTTGCACCCGCTTCACTCAGTTTTCCAAGCGAGTGCATTCGGCTACCCCTGGCTAAGTAGAGAAAATTTTACTTTACGTTTTTTCCAACAATATATTACCAAAGCCTATGAAACATAATATAGTCGTCCAACGGACGTGACAGCCCAAGCTGCCATACACTAATGTCCCAAGCGAGTGTTACTAAGTAGTAAAATGATAAGTATAAAAATACTTGATTTCAATATATCTAGGTTATATAAATTATTATTACATTTAGATGTTTTTGAAGTGAAACTTTTTTAGAATCGTTGTGATTTCAAACTCCATGAAACGAAAAAGCGAGTCCATATTTTTAATGTGTGACGTTATGTATAGCAAAAGTATTACAATATACAGCCTAACTTATGACGTGGTTGCTAATGTTGATAATCGTGAGGAATTGTTTTTGAAGTGAAATTACAATATATACTCTTGTGAATTTAGACCAGAAGTGAGCTTTCTTTTAAAAAAAACAAGCATACTAAATCGACCTCAATTTATTGTAAGTATCTGAAAACGCTAAAACACAATTTAACTAACTGAAAAGACAACTAATCTACCAACAATGATATTTTTAGAAACAAACCGGCAGAGTAACAACCTAATAATGCTACCACGATAAGTGTCATGACACAACTACCCCCCGATGCCGGTTATGCATCGACTTTTATAGTTTTTTTCCCCACTCTAACATCCTCTTTTCTGTTCATCTTCCACACGGCCTTTCCTGACAGGAGACCGTCCTCGGGCTCCTTTATCTTATAACCTTGAGTTCAGTTAGAACCTCGACATCGAAAAGCAGAATAACGCCAGGAGCTATAGACATCACACTCTCATCATCTACTGCCATATAAACAATAAAATCACTAGACAAAAAAAAACACAAAGTACATTTCCAAAACTTACGTGTCAATATAAAGGTTTCAATTTGATTCATTCGTGGTCTAAGCTCACCTAGCATAACCTAAGCACAATGGATGTGAAACAAACAGATATCTGTACCAATTACCCGGGGCAGGACCCGTCGGGGGAGTGCACCCTCACGACTCGCCAGAGAACCATGTTATAGCATTGCGTGTGTAAATCAGTACCTATAAAAGCATGTTTCAATCCAACCTACCCCCAAATATACGTTTAATGTTTGCTGCAAAATCATATGCAACGGTCAACTCATAGTATGATCACTGCTCCAGGACGACATGTCTGAGTAACCTCCAAGACACTGTCCGAGCTCACACACATTAATCTTAAGCTACACAAGGTATGTTCCATATACTAGGATCGCATGTCTGAGCGCACTCCAAGACAGCATCCAATAATATGTAACCGTACCCCACTTGAAGTGCACCTGTCGGCCAGGACAGCATATCCGAGTACAAAGACCTGCGAGACATGCCATCCCCGACCGCAAGATACAACTTCCCTTGAATGTGTCAACCCCAATGAGAAAACATAAAATAAGCATCTTTTACGTACTAAAACGACACAGGTAAAACAAACACGTACACACTTTATGCAAACTATTAGTTTATTAAATAATAAGATACAAACTGGCAGTTTCTACTTATTTCGACGCTAACACAAGAATAATCCAAGAAATTGACAATGGGTATTTTATATCATCTTTATTTTTGGCGGTAGGATGTGACGTCACTCCTAATCGGCAGACCACTCACGAACCGGATGGCTTTGGCTTTGGCTTAGCTTCGCTTGGCTATGGCGTGGCGTCATAAGGCTCGGCTACACAATGTGGTGTGGCGTTACAGTCGGCCATCCTGAAACAATTGCTCCCGCAATGGGAAGACGTTGTCGATTAGCTTTCTAGAAGATCAATTAAATCTTCGGTTTCTAGTTGGTCGTCAGAACTGCTCGCGCTATCTGACACTACAGCTACACTACGATAGGGTCGCAATGAGTCGGCGGAAACCAGCCCAGTAAAGTTTTTGTAGCCCCTTAATCCCTTTATGCTCCTAATTCTGTACCTATCGTTACCGACGACTTTAGTTACAATATAGGGACCCGAATATAAGTCATCTAGTTTAGTGTTAACCTTAGCAGCACTACTTGTAGGCCCCTGCCTCCATAGAACCAAATCCCCCTTTTTGTAAATATGACACTGTTTGCGGCGTTTGTCAAAGTTTCGCTTCATCTTAGCGGTGGCCTTATCGATACGAGCACTGGCCTTTTCGCGCTTGGACTGAGTTGACTCCGATACCTGATTTGGAATAGTTACATCACACACTGGCCTACCATCACGTGCAAACATCAAATTATAGGGCTTAAAACCAGTAGTATCATTTACGGTATTATTTATACCCCAAATAACGTCGGGGAGGCAGTTAGACCAGTTATTAGCTGCTTCACTAGGGTCAGAGGCGCGTAGAGCATTGAGTATAGTTCGATTAGTTCGCTCAACTTGTCCGTTAGCACGCGGACACGCAATTGAATTTAATGTATGTTTGAACTGTTTGTCTAACGCGAACTTTTTAAAATACCTACTGGTAAAAGCCTTACCATGATCTGTTACTACTCTGTCTGGATAACCAAATAATGAAAATATTCTTTTAAGTACTCTTAATGTTTCTACCGAATTGACTGTCCTAATAGATTCTGCGATTACAAATTTCGAAAATGCATCCGTTATAACCAACATATATTCATGACCTTTCTTAGTCCTACAGAAAGGGCCTAAATGGTCGATATGGACCATTCTAAAGGGTTCATTTGGTTTGGGAATCGGGTGTAACATACCTTCCTTTTTACCATATTCCCCCTTACCATAAGCACAATGTAAACAAGATGTTACATACTTTCGAATAAACCGTGTCATTTTAGGAAACCAAAATTCATTTTTAATTAGATCTGTACAACGTTTTAATCCTACGTGCCCTATTTCATCGTGATGCATTTGAACAATTTTCCATCTAGCCGCCCCGGGAACTACGAGGCGATTGCCATTGAGCGTTTTTCTATACAATCTGTTATCTAAAATTACATAATTATTCACTATATCGGGCCTAGCTGACTTAGTGTTTAGTTGATCGATTATGCTTTTTAATTTATCATCCTGATATTGAATCGTATAAAACCAATCCGCGATTTCGAGACGATTAATATTGACGGCATCAATAGGATTTCTACTTAATGCGTCGACGTGCTTCATTCGTTCTCCGGGTCTATATTCTACACTAATATCGTACTCTTGTATTAACAACCACCACCTAGCGATACGTGGAATAATATCTCGTTTCGTAAGAGTGGCACGGACGGCAGTACAATCAGTGACTATTTTTACGTGTTTACCTACAACGTACACTCTGAATTTACGCAAAGATTCCACGACCGCTAGCGTCTCTAACTCATAGCTATGATACATAGTTTCCTCTCTAGACGTTACTCGGCTAAAATACATAACCGGACGTAGGGTACCGTCAAGCTGCTGCTGTAATAATATACCCGCTATGCCTAATTTACACGCATCGGTATGTATTTCTGTATTTAACGTAGAATCATATAAGGCTAAAACCGGTTTAGAGCACAAGCATTTCTTTAATTCATTAAAGCTTTCGATTTGTTTATCCCCCCATACCCACGGTACATTTTTCTTAGTTAGTTCTGTTAAAGGGCGGGCGATAATCGCGAAATTACTTATAAATTTTCGAAAATAGCTACAAAGACCTATAAATTGACGTATTTCATGTACATTCTTAGGTATAGGAAAATTTGAAACCGCAATTAACTTTGGCTCTGCAGGTTTAATCCCGTCTTGAGAAATTTCATGTCCTAAATAAGTTACTTTATCTTGTAAAAATGAGCACTTTTTCATATTTAATTTTAAATTTTCCGATTGAAATTTTTGTAATACCGCTTCTAACATTTTTAAACCCGAAATAATGTCGATTGATGGTAGAAGTAAGTCATCTAAAAAGGCGAGAATCTCATGACATGAACTGTCACTTTGTGTACATCGGATCGAATTAACAATTTTGCTAACCAAACGCATAAAAACAGATGGCGCATTTGCTAAGCCAAATGGAACACGTAAATATTCATACTGACCCTGAGGTGTAATAAAAGCAGTTTTGTGAGTGTCCTCTGGTGCAATTAATAACTGATGATAACTTTGGGCCATATCAAGACTAGTAAAATATTTCTTACCGGCTAATTTAGAAATGTGATCGTCAATGTTAGGCAATGGATATCTGTCTTTTATAGTGATAGCATTAAGAGCACGATAATCAATACATAATCGACTGTCACCGTTCTTTTTCTTTACTAAGATAACCGGAGAGGCATAATTTGACTCGGATTCTTTTATAATACCGGCGTCTAATAATTCATGAACTTTAGAATTAACTATTTGTTGTTCAATGTGCGATAACCTATAAGGTTGACGATATATTGGTTGCTGCGTAGTAAGTTTTATTTTCATTTGTAATAAGTTTGTGCAGCCAAGATCTTTTGTATTATTTGCAAAGGTATGTTTATATTGTACCAATAAATTTATTAAACTATTACGCTCGTTTTCATTTAAACTTCCTATACTAATTTCGTAAATAGGTACACCGCCTATGTGGATACTAGAGATTTGATTCACCGTAAAGATGGATGCAGACGAATTTACATTATGTATATTGTTAGTAGTAGTCATTAAACAATTTTTATTATTTAGCAAAGTATTAGGCAAGTTGAATAATAATGGCTTGGCTTGACTCACCTGGCTAGGCTGGCTGGCTAATTTGTCACAGCTCTCAGCTCGAGCTAAAATCTCGCCGGCTTCCCAGTCGACATTGACGGCTCCAGTGTTGACAACCTTAATATAGCCCTCGCCACCTCGGAGCAAGGTCGCTGGTAACATGTATGACACGCCTTGCAGTTCATAGTGGCGTAGCGCTGTACAAACATCGTTTCCGGACGTATTACCCAGCACTCTAACTTTGATAATTGAGGCACCGGGTGGTAGAGATTCCTTGCTTGAAGTCACCACTTTAAACTTGTTAAGCTCTTCCACTATATCAAATCCGGTAAAAGGATCAGAATCCACTCTTAGAGTAGCTGTCCCATTTGTCACCACAAGTGATACGTGATCAGCGTTTATGATTGGTTGTCCAATTAATAAATGAATATCTTGCATATCCATTTCAGTGACGTGTGCAGTACATTGTACTAGAATGTTATCGATTTCTAGATCAAATTGTACTTCCCCTCGGCTAGTAAGTAAACCACCAGAAAAACCTTTTAAGATAGTGTTAGTAGACGAAACTTTGAGTGACAAAAGAGAAACAATTCGAGAATTTATAACATTCACTTGACTTCCCGTATCAATATATGACTTAAGAAAAATCCCGTTGACCTTCACAACCTTTTTATATATTTCGTTATAATTTTGCACTATTTTGATTTCCTTGGTATTTCTATTCGATTCAAGGGCAGGTTTGGCATGTGAAGTTAGTATACTTGAACAGCGGGAGGCAATATGACCTTGCAGACCGCACTTGAAACAAACTCGTTGATCAGGTAGAGTACAATTACGTAAAAGGTGACCCGTCTTCTTGCAACGCGGACAGGGATCGATTTCAGGGTTAACTTTTTTATCTGAGGTGGACATCTGTTTAGTATCCTTGATTGGCGCGCGTGCTTCAAATGTTGGTGAACGATAATCATCGAGTGCGCATAGAAAGGACTCATATAGTTCATCCGGACGCTGGCATTGGAAAGCACGTGCATTTGGTTGTAGTGAAATCGGTAATCCTCTGATTATGCACGAGACACTGGCAGCGTCAGATAGATTGCAGCGAAAACACATGGCGATTTTATCTTGATAATATTTCGTCATTGTCTCGTTGGGTAATTTTTTTCTATGCATCATTTCGTCTAATAAAGCACTGTAATCACGATATTTGGGAAAAGCTCGTACCAACAAGTGTTTCCACTCATTCCAGGTATAGTTATATTCATCGAGTCTGTTGTACCACTTTCGAGCTTGCCCGCGAAGTTTGTCTTGTAGGTGAAAGGCTTTTACTTTATCGTCCCAGCCATGTATGTCGCCCAACTGGTCAATTTTCTTCAACCATGTTTTTACTGTGCAATCTTCTCCATCGGGGTCAAATTCTGGTATGAGGGACGCTGCACGATGGCCTTTAAAATGACTAAGCGGTACGGTTTCTTCATTAAGTTCATGTATTGCCCTCTCAACTTCATTTTCTAGCAAGCACTTTAGTATTTTTCTCGCGGGTGGTGACGGATATTCTTCATCTTCGCTGGTATGATGATATGATTGTTCTTGCTCGCTCCATCCAGGCGGACGGACTCCGTTGCCGGTTTCATTAGGGCGATTACGTTTCATTATACCACTTCTGAGTAAAACGACACAGGTAAAACAAACACGTACACACTTTATGCAAACTATTAGTTTATTAAATAATAAGATACAAACTGGCAGTTTCTACTTATTTCGACGCTAACACAAGAATAATCCAAGAAATTGACAATGGGTATTTTATATCATCTTTATTTTTGGCGGTAGGATGTGACGTCACTCCCAATCGGCAGACCACTCACGAACCGGATGGCTTTGGCTTTGGCTTAGCTTCGCTTGGCTATGGCGTGGCGTCATAAGGCTCGGCTACACAATGTGGTGTGGCGTTACAGTACACAGTAAAAAATAAAATAAAAATTTTACAGTTAACATTTCTAAACAGACCCGGAAAAAGGCGCGGCACCTACCTACTACTCACTACGATCTCGCTTATTGTCTGACAAAATAAAAACTACGATCTAAAAATCACCGTAAAAGTAATTTCATTTTCTAATTTAAGCCTGACAAGTAAAACAAAACTAAACTATACACAACGACCAACACAAAACACGAATCACTAAAATCAATGAAAATACACCAAAATCACGGTACCCTCCGATAAAACTTTTAAACAAAAACAACCAACAAATACCACACGCTAACAAAAGTTGTGGGCGAAACAGGACCTATCCCACTTCTGATCTTGTGAATTTAGACCAGAAGTGAGCTTTCTTTTAAAAAAAACAAGCATACTAAATCGACCTCAATTTATTGTAAGTATCTGAAAACGCTAAAACACAATTTAACTAACTGAAAAGACAACTAATCTACCAACAATGATATTTTTAGAAACAAACCGGCAGAGTAACAACCTAATAATGCTACCACGATAAGTGTCATGACACAACTACCCCCCGATGCCGGTTATGCATCGACTTTTATAGTTTTTTTCCCCACTCTAACATCCTCTTTTCTGTTCATCTTCCACAATACAGTATTTATACAGTGTGTAAACAGTGAGTTAAATTTATAAACTAAGAAGTTTCATTTCTGACATGTGTACTTTGAACGCACGCACTTTTTTTTTAATTTAGTAGTTCTTGACGAGTTATAGTATAATATTATTAAGTAGCGACTCACCCTCGCGTCGATCGAGTTTGTTCCTAGGTGTTTCCTGCCTAATTTAAAGTTTGAAGCACAAAAAGTGATGGACTACAAACTTGCGAGAGCCCTTAATCCGGACCTGTCGCAAAAGCTCCTTCTCACTAAAAACAACCTGCCAAAATTCATTGAGTGGGTATGATTTTTCAGAAATTTAGATTATTATAGTAATATAATTCTGCTGAAAGAGAACAAACGATTATTATTATATTTTTGCAATTGTTCTTCACAGCCGTATGTATCCACAACATATCAGTCGCGTAGCTGTATTACGATACGAATGGTATTAAAGTCATTTGGAGTCGCTCGATAAATGTGACTACTTCCGATAAACACTGAAATTATTTTGAAAGCTATTTGAATGTCATATTACATACATTATTACACTAGCTATTAGAGAATGTCTAAATTGCTAATGACAAACTTATATTTATTTATATTATATAAGAAGTAAAATGAAATTTATAAACTTATGAAATAGAATCATTATTGCACTTTTAGAAGAGTACCTACCTACCTATTACGTATATACTTACTTCGTGTTCTTATATTCAAGTACAACGAATAGGTTAGGTTTTGAGTCCCACTATTCATTTGTGTGTTCATAACAGTTTGTACTCCAGTCATGGATGTTTATATTTATAATATGTATGTATTTAAAGGTGTATATGTGTAGTGCATCAACTATCTGGCATCCGTAACATAATCAATCGTCTAAGAGCTAGCAACGTTTTCGAGAGAGAATTTCAGTAAGGCCAGATTTTAGATCTGCTATTTCTCCCACTCTCCCAGACATAATACGTGCTACATAATACGTGGCTGGCGATAATGGTTGCGTTCATCAGTGCGCATCGTATCTGGACAGGTCAAATATCAATTTTTCAAAGAATTTAAGAAGGTTTCTTTTGTTTTTATTATGTTAATTGAATTTTTGCAACATTAACCTGAATGATATAAAAATCAAAAGAAAAAGCCAAAGGTGCTCGAACCCCACTCTACTTTCTAGACAATTACTACATACATCATAACGATTACTACAGGTCGTTTATTGAAAACACTGTTATTACAGAAGAGTAATATGATAGCAGAAAAAGTATATATGTATGTAGAAGCGTCGTTAATACATAATTGTTGCGAGATTTATTACACTGGTAATAAAAAAGTAATGACTGGATTGTCAAGAAATATAGGTTCAGAAACTATTGACTCCGATGACAAGGAATGCTTAGAAGCCCTGGTCTTGGATCCTACTCCTCGCCTTTAGGTCATGTTCAAGTCGGTTTAAACACTTTTTAAGGGATAAATATATTGTATTGTCAAGATTTTTATAGCGATACACGTTTTTACGTGGTAGTTGAGGATATTTTAGATCTTAATTCAGTAGTTTAATTGCATTTATTTCATGTATCTCGAAAACGGCTCTAACGATTTGGATAAGGTTTGCTTTATAAGTGTATCTATGTGTGCTTTATAGGTGCCATTTATGACTAAGCACAATTTTTTACTTACATTAAAAAAAACCTACTTTGTACCTTATGACGGGGAATTTTATTGCGTAGCGGCAACACATTTGCATACACATACTAAATATGTCCTTCACATTCTATTTCCTTATAAGCCTGAAAATGTATGTTTCTTTTATTGGAAAATTCTAACTTTCTGACTAATATCGTAATTTTGAAAATTTAGTTAATTTTAATTAATTTAGTTAAATTTTAATTAGGAAGTGAATGAGTGAGAAAGTTTGTTACTTTACACGTTTTTTAAAGGGCGGGAACGCATCTGCAAGCCCTGCGGTGTTGCAGTTGTCCATGGGCGGCGGTGATCACTTACCATCAGGTGAGCCTCCTGCCCGTTTGCCCTCTTTGTCCCATAAAAAAAGGAGTACCTTATTAGAATTCTGAATATACATATTATGTACATACATAGTTTATAATGAGATATCTTGATTTTAAAGAAATGCTACGTACATTTTCTTCTGCAAAGTATGATGTTCAATGTTAATGTACAGTTGAAAACTTGTCAACGCATACATTTTATTGCTCGTGACGGTAAGTACATACAACGCGAGAGGAGTTGAGGGAAACTTTACATAATCTAATGTACCTATACTTAAATATTGACATTTATACATATAAATAAAATACTTATAAGTGTCTGTTTTTAATTTCATAATAAACAGCTTTTCAATAAATTCATATAAAAGTGTATACAATACTCACATCAAAAAATTTTTGTCTGTCAGTCTGGACAGGACAGGTAAGTCGCTAGTAGGTACTTTAATAAACTTAGTAGACACGTAATTTTTTGTTCATTCGTTTATTTAATATATAAAACTTTCACGTCTTTACAAAATTTTACTTTTAATTCTAAATCATCATTGGGTGGGCGCCATCACACAGTCTCAACAACATAATGACAGGTTCCGCGAGGCTTCTGTATAATGGCCTCGCGTTTTTGTAACAACCACTCTAAATATATTTCATCACTTCAACGTGGGATCTTTTCTTGGTTTTGTTTCCAATTCGAAATACTCGATGGTATTTGTAATATCTTAATACTATTTGTTCCCCCCGAATTTACCTTGCTTTATTCGGATGAAGCTTTTGCTTCCTCTTACATATTCGAGTTTCGAAAGAAAGAAGTTAACCAATTTATAATATTCATAATATAATCTCTACATAGAATAAAACTAAGTCGCTTCCCGCCGTCTGTACGCTTAAATCTTTTAAATTATGCAACGGATTTTAATGCGATTTTAATAAATAGACAAAGTGATTCAAGAGGAAGAGTTACATGTATAATACATATACATTACAGTAGAAAAATGCCGAGAAATTACCTAATTTAAGAGAAATCTATACTAATCGTTATGATATTTTTGTAATGAAATGTTTCAATAAAGCAATTATTTCTAAAATGTGATTACTTTTGAAAGTAATTTCAAGTATGTACATAAACATTTTTCAAATAAAAATTGCGCATATATAAGAATATATAACAAAATGAGGTGCGAAGAAGTCGACAACCGTCAATTCAGATGTAATACAGGCGCAAATCGAATCAATAGCGGGCCTCCCACGGGACCGGAACCCCTGTTATTGTTTCACTCTACCCGCAAACTTCGTAAGAATTGAAAAAGTTCCGTCGTTCCTGAGGTGTTCAAATATTACACACTTGTCTATTTATAATTTATATTAAGTATTTTATACCTTAAACATTACTTTCTTTTACTAAGTTAAAAGAATATTTATCTACATAACTAGTACATTATAGTGCATTAGTCAAAATTAAATAATTATTCCCCGTGATCAAAATCAGCTTACCATAAATCACACCTAAAAATGTGTGAGTTATAGTAATAATTCAGTCATGAGTGTTTATATTTATAATATGTATATATTTAAATTTATATGTGTAGTAGGTATATCAACTATCTGGTATCCGTAACACAAGCCTCGTAGCTTACCAAGGAACTAGATGGCGCTGTTGTAATAATTCCCCAACATGTCCCAACATATTTCATTTTAGAACAATAACACTTCTTAAGACCTTGGCTTTACAATTATCTATATAATGATTAAACCCCTTTTCACGACCTTTGTGGTTGCCTCATAGAATTATCAAAATTGCTTTTTCGTGTATTTTGGAGGTAACACATACAACTTAATGCTATTATGTCACCTTGAAACCAACGCATTAACGCATTCGCATTATTACTTCAACAGTAAAGCGATATTTAACGTCTATATATACGTTATACTCGTTTTAATTGTTTGCAAAATTATCTATACTACACTCTGTAACTCTAACTGAGTTGAACTTGTACATTAAATATTTTTTTTTAATATCTCAATTTAAATAGTCATTATTATATATTATAATTTGTATGTTTCTGTGTTTTTGTCTGGTGCTTTGTCTAAAATATGCTAAATTTTGATAAAATTTAGTACTTTCTACTGCGGTAAAATATCTCATACCTGAGGAGTATATGCAAACTTTTTTACTACAACCTTTACTATAAGTAGAGGTTGTAGTAAAAAAGGTTTAATATTAATATTAAAATGTGTAATTTAAAAGTTAACTTAATAAAGGCACGGATCAAAAAATGTACGTAATATTTTATAGATAGAACCTTAAAGAGAATTGATACATATATACATACATACTAGATTATATTAATAGTTTGTAAGCAAAAAAATAAAAATAAAGTTTATTCAAATTGAAAATAAAACCTCTCACTAGTAGTTAGAGCCGCCTGCCTCGTTTCCGCGCAGGAAACAGCTCCGGCACCGGAAATCCATGAGATTGGACAAAAATTGACACTCACCGTCTGTAACCCCTTGTCCTTAGTTCTTCCCTCTCATGACACTGTTCGATTTGCCGTTTTACCCTCTCACCTAATTCGCGTTCACTTTAGTCAATGATCGGAATATACGAAATATTTTTGGAATTATACACAATATTGAATTATAATGAACTGGCTTACCTTGTGTGGTGTGATTTACTGAATTATTTTTGGCAAAAATATGTAATATTAGGCAATAATATTAATAAAAACAATGAACCAATTTAGAATATAATACGCCATATACATCATAATGCCTGATTGATGTGTGTATTGGAGATACTTCGTGAAAAGGCTACAAACTGTAAATGAGGGATGTGCATGAAAATAAGGATAAGTGTACATTTATTTTATTTATACTTTATTTTGTACTTTCAAAGCAAGCAGTAACCATCTTAAAAATAACTAATTTATTAAAACCATAGTAAATAACGAGGCAGTGGCAGCCCAGCGGTAACGCGTTGTACGCGTTGCGAGTGATGCGGGTTCAAATCCGGGTCTCGCACCTCTGATATTTTCATGTGCGAATCATTTCTATCATGATTACCACTTGTCTTACGGTGAAGGAAAACATCGTGAGGAAACCTGCATGTCTAAGAAAACCTAGCAAGTTTTCGTAAGACATGTGAAGTCCGCAAACACGCACTATGCCAGCGCGGCGGACTATGGCCTAATCCCCCTCCCACTGAGGGAGGCCCGTGCCCAGCAGTGGGACGTTAAAAAGGGATGATGATGATGATGATAGTAAATAACTAATTTATTAAAACCGTAGGCACTTTATATTTGTACCTACATAAAAACTATGTGAATAAATATTACATAACTTTAAACTTTACTGCATCTCCTCATAGAATTAGCTGTGATTATTTATTGAATAACGACACATTTGGCCCAGAAGTCAAATTACAGTACCTACCAGCGGTCGCGGGTTCGAGTCCGCTGGGGGCATTCCTTTGTTGAGCACGAATGTTTCAAGTACTCCAGTCATGGGTGTCTATATTTATAATAATATGGATATACTTAATGTGTAGTGTATCAACTATCTGGTATCCGTAACAAAAGCCTCGTAGCTTACCACGGAACTAGATAGTGTTGCGTGTAATAATGGCTCAACATATTTATTTATATTTATTTATTTACAGTCACTTATATCTCAAAGGCAAATTACCATCAGTCTGCCATCAAGGAAAAAATAAATAAAAACATTTTGCATATTATTACATTTCTGACATTTATGATAATAACAAAAATTATCGATCCATCCATACATCCTTAAGTAAGTTATCTTATAAAAACAACGCCCCGACCTTTAGCGTGATAATATCACTATTATAAGCTGTGCTATAAAAAATATTTATCGTAGGAATATTGTTCTATATTGATAGGAAGGGTTATTTTTGTTGTTTATTTTATATGCGGCCCATGGTGGAATGGTATCATATGATTAGGTCATCTGTTCAATTTTGTATAAGAAACTAAATAATCTAATATATAAAAATCTCTGTCACAGTGGCTTGACCGATTTTATGAAATTTTATAGTATACATTTAGTAAGTCTAAGAATACGCTTTAGGCTAATTTTTATTACACTAAATGGTAAGGGTGATTCTCTTCACATTTTTTATTTTTAGAACAAATTTTTATTTTTTTATGATTTGGCATCAAGAATACTTTTAATCTCATCCTTCTACAACCAATCCCTACTTTTAAATAGTGTTTAGAACGCGGGCGGAGCCGCGGAAATTACTAGTAAATAATAAATATTTGCATTGTACTAATTTACACTAGCCCCTTACATTACGTTTAGGTTGGTAGAGGCTTAAAAGTCATCTCCTTAATGTGCGAATATAATAAACGAAATATGCACACAATATGTTAAATAGTATAATAAAAAAGGAATTTTTCGTAATATTATGCATTTTGAGGGATATAAAACCATTAGAAACACAAAACCAGCTCTAGACCTATCAATTAATAAGTACAGATAAGGTTATTTTAAAATGCGCATAAAATGAAATTATAAAAAATATACTAGGGTAAAAACTAATAACAATAATACATGTAATAAGAAAAGCTCATGTTCTTGAATAAACTGTTACCAACTAATAACCGAGCTTTCAAGAGCTTTTGCATTATTTTGCTCTGCTACTGTAGTAGTGTTAGTTACCAATTAGTGTGAAGAAAAAATGTACGTATGTAAGTGCGTAACACTTAGAACGACGCGAATATTGCATAAATAAAGCTACCTTTTACATTTTTTCATGGGTTGATTTAGATTTCTAATATCTTACGTTTTTCGCTCCATCGTGACGCGAAATACTAAAGTTGTAGGCGTCTTAAAGTTTTGTTATTATACACATATATGTCTGTAAGATGATACTGTCTTAGATTTACGCGAGTATTTGACCTTATAAATAAAACAATTTACAATACCCGATGTTTCCAATTCTATAAGTACCTACATGTAGCAACCATGGTCACAGGAGAGACTAAAATTGTTGTCGCCCGGACGAAGTACTCGTAGCTCGTCTTGTAGTTTATAACGAGGTATTTTTACGAATAGTAAAAAAGCTAACATGTAAATGAAAAAGTTTATATTATAAGAATTCACATTTTAACTTCGGGCGTTAGCTGTAGAAATATTACGTTTTCACTTAACTGGCTTGCAACCTATCGGTATTCAGAACTAATGGTATTTAGCATTGTTTTCATAATTCATAGAAAAATACTTCAGTTATTTGCGCCTTTGCATGAATGAATGAATGAAGCCTTTTTTATCCTGGAACTCCGCTTGAGCTTTTCTTTTTATTTTTTTAGAACAATCCAAATATATTTTAAAGTTTAGGTAAACGCTAAATACACCTATCGCATAGATTTTTGTAGTAGTACAATGAAAAAATAATACTTATTTTATTCGTTCCTGCTACTTTTCGGTATCACTCCTCAATACTAACACATTTAAATAAAACTATTTTTGCAGTATTTTTTCTCTGATTTATCTAAATGTCAAATATTCGCGTGAAAATAAGTATTACTTACACTTTTCCCGCACAGCGAGTATTTTTATCGCAGTATAATAAAATTCTTCGCCATTGTTTACTTACTGCAACGATAATTAACGGCTCCGTTGGTATTCAGTCAAACTCGTATTAACCATTTTTACCTATTATAAAGAACTATCATAGCTTTACTCCAGTTATAAAAAGCTCTAACTATAAAAATTTGAATAATGACGGCTATACTGACAGTTTATTAAAAAAAAGGCAAGGAAGTGAATATTTATTATTCTATTTTTATTTACATTCATATAGGATTATAAGGATGTGCCAATATTACACGGTTAATTGTCTTGATCTATTGGCTAGCATGGACGTTGGTCCGGGGTTTGAGTCCTGAGTCGCGACAAGTGCGCATTTGGTTTGTAAGTGTCTAAAGTGTAGTGACTTGCCGCGAGCTAAACTCGATTAGGAACATCGGGAAATTAGGAATATCGAACATTTGCTTGATTTGCTGAGAGTGAGAGCATAATATAAATATTATCTATACATATCTATTCTGTATTCATCTCCTCTTTGACGAGGATCGTCAAATTTTATTTCGCGACAAAAAGTACATCGTCATCTCTATAGCAAAATTCATCAAAACTGGTGCAGCGGCTTAGGACAGACAGACAGAGATACCGTCACATTTATAATATCTATAATATTTTTGCTTAACTCAGCAATATTTTTGAGTTGACCACTTTAAAATTGTAAGGTATTGTAAATTACCTATATATACTTATTTAAATATTCAGATGGAACACTTATAAATAATTCCATAATTCAATAAAAGTGGTAATAAGATTAAACAACGACAAGTACCAACTACCGAACTAGTCACCAAGCAGCACCTGCTTCATCATATAACTTATTTTATCTGTGACTTATAAACTGAAAAGTATGTTGGTTGTGTTAAAATAATTCGAATAATTTTAAATTTCCATGCCATAAATCGTCTTTAAGCTGTCAATCTACTTGTATAAAAAGATTTTTATTTATAACCCCATCTCGGTCATTGTCTTTGTATAGGACATACTAGTATGTATATTTTGATCCCCCTATTTTTAACGACGCATCACTATTCACTAGCCACTCAGCAAATATTTTAACTACGTTTTTCTACAAAACTAGAGTTTGATGGGATAGTTTTAAAATAATCTATTCTATAGGCTTTTTTGTAGTTTATTTATAATTTAAAAAATATATAATACTTAGTTATACAAATGAAATTATTTTGATAAGATTTAGTTAGATTCGTTGATTGCTATTAAATTGATCAGCAGTGAATAAAACTTTATTATTCTATCTAAAGATTCTATTCACGAAAATACATATTTTATAAAAATTATAGAAAAAAAAGCAATAACAATTAATGTATTTCATACTTTATTTATTGTTTATTTATTTAACTAAGCCAGTTTAGTGTACCCCGACCTTTAGTTGCAGACGTAAACACTACATTACCATGTTATTATCGTAAATGTTCCCATCACTACTTTGTCAGAGCTGTCCAATAAAATCGATTATTACATCGTCCATCAAAACCTATCGATATTGTTTATGACACTTTTTATAATCGTTGGTATATATTATATCTGTTTTTAAAGAAGCCATTATGGTATAACCGACTTAAAGGTGCCTTACAACTTATGTTTGTAGGTTTTTTTACTAGATTTATGTAGGAATTTTTATTTAAAAATATATTCCACTTAAAATTAGCAACACCCATTAGCAATTAAAAACACGTTTAGCTTAGTTTGTAAAGACCCTCCTTGCTGTGCTAGCGATCGCGGGTTCGAGTCCCGTCGGAGGCATTTGAATGTATGATAAGCACAATTTATGTGTGTATAAGAATGTTCTTATATATTATACTCGTAATCTGTACGAAGTAAGATTTAAGAGAACCTATAGTAAGTAGCTCATAAATTACCACGGAACTAGATGGTGCTGTTTGTAATTTATGTCCATTTACATTATGTATATATTTATATTAATTACTGAACATGTCATTTAAATCAACAATGAAACTATGATATAATGATAATACATTATAAATGAAGCTTTTATATTAATTTCTCCATAGGTCATAATTACTTAATATTGCAAGTTTCAGTGACCGAAGAACCCAATTAATTTTAAAACAAGTCGCTTAAAACATGTTTACTTGCAAGTTTAAAAAGATAATTAGTTCTGATATAAATAACTACATGACAATTACTTACCGCTCGTAGCCATTTTTAAGCGAAACGAATCTATAATAAATATAATTGCTCTAAAAATACTTAAAACAATGTTAATTTAAATGACTTATAAAACCGTTTGGAGAAGCAAGCGATATACAATAATGTTGATGACGATCATGTCTATAGTCCAGTAGGAATTGTTGGAATACTATCTAACTTTAGAGGTTGCAGGTTTGATCCCCAAACGATATACTTTTTACCCTCATTTTGATTGGGTGCGTAGGATTTTGTTTATAATTTCATGGGTTTTATTTTTTACGCGGAACCTAGATTGTTTTTAAATAAAAGTTAGTCTTAAGTTACACCTATAATACCAACGATATGCCAATAAAACCCCGTCAAAATCACTCCAGCAGTTTCAGATATTAGCCAGATAACAACGAACCAAAAAAAAATCTAATCGTTTTTTTCTATATAGTATTAATAGCGTGTAATATAACTCCATATTATGAATTTAGTTAAAATATGTATTTTTTTAATTACAAACAGGAACTTTAATTTTGTTTATCTGTATTTCAGCTTGTTTAAAATTCAGGTAGCTTCGTAGTTCTTATTTTCTACTTCTTTTTCGCTTAATAGCTTTTGATGAGCTCTAGAAACCTATGAGAAAAATTTGAGAACAAGTATTTTATTTAAGGTTAATAATATTCTAATATTTTTATATGCTCTTTTAAGCGAAACTGTCTTCCGAGCCAGTGGTAGCTACCTCAAAGACTTACATACCTAAAATAATTTTATATCATATGATATATAAAGCTCATAATAAAGTGATGTTTTAAGCTTACTTGTAAAAATCAATTTGAATGAACTATATTTTAATTTCATTTCATTTAAAATTTTCAGTCAAATTTCGACAACTCTTTATTGAGGAACACTCAATATCTATATACACATTATATGTAAGTACATTATGCCTTATTTTTTTAATTTTATTTTATTTATTTACATTATGCCAAATGTTTGTGGTGTCCACACAAAGTCACACAAGACGCTCTAGATGACATTAATAGGCGTAATGACTTCGCAATATCCGCCGCCGTCGGGACTAGGACAGACCAATATGGGTGACAGGGGACAAAAAGTAATACGTCTAAGTTATACGTACAGATATACAATATACATACTTGTGATATAAATATCTAATTTTGTGATAGTTTTAGAAGTAAAATGATAACGTTTCTGCGAGTTATTGGTCAGTTTTTTTTAATAAGAATTTAATTTAGTTCGTATATTTAGTTCAAGTTTTCATAAAGGCATAAGAGTTGACACGTTTGGCTCATATTGTACTCGCTGTGCCAGCGGTCGTGGATTTGAGTCCCGCTAAGGACAATCATTTGTGTGACGAGTATGAATGTGGTTACTCCAGTCATGGGTGTTTATGAATATAATATGTATTTAAAATTATAAATAAGAAAATAATTGTGTTAACAATGCTTATATTTATTACAAAATACGTAATAAATTACCTTTCTGTTAGTTCTTTGTTTGGTAAAATCTTATAATTTGCCGTCAGTCATATTACTTTCCTAAATAACATTCTAATAAGTGTAAATGTACTATTTGCGAATACATCCACTGTGACTTTACCGGACATATAATAAAAAATGATAAGTTTTTTTTATTACACTTAATGATCTACCCTCGCTGCACTCTAGGGACCCCCTAGTTTCGTTTTTTGCGTATGTTGGTACCTTAGAAAAAAGTCTTAATCACAGATTTTTCAAAACGCCTAATGAGACCTACAATTTTTTAGTACTAAATTCAAAATTTCCAACTTATCGCAGGATGTACATATTTTTTTAAATATGCACGGCGCATATAAATATTTAATTTGAAGAAAGCGAACCTGGACATTCAGGTTAAACTACGAACACTATACTTGAAGTAAAAACTATGCAATTGAGTCATCATTATTCTATATTAGTCCCAACCGTTATTATATGACCTGAATGAAACGATGCCCGCGAGGTATAGGGCAGTGGATGCCGGTTTGTCCCATATTTGTACATGTAGACAAATTATGCCTATGTTAGAGGGAAAACTTTGAACCGGTCAGATTAGCTTTTGTCTGCAAAACAGAGTCATAACTAGTTATAAAATTTACCAACTTTTAAAAAAGAATTTTTGACTGTGGGGTACCTATGTGTGACAAAATCAATGAATTTTGAAACTTTCGCAGCTTATGAAATAAAACTAGTGTATTGTCAGTGTGATTTTGCTCACATATGGTACATTGTACATAGGCAAATTGAAATAATTATTGATATACTTATAAACTGTTTATAATAAGTGTATACTGTATATTACTGTATATTAAGTATATTAACATATTACACAGCGTGCTTTTAATTTTTTATATTAATATTAATAATAATAAAACAGTATAAAGTTGTTTTTTATTCATAGATAATATTTTAATACATACATAATCTATGCATATGATTATCTGGAGCACGAATAACGGCGAGAAGAGACTTCTAAAGAGTACCAGCTGGTGTTTCTCAAGAGGCACTAGCGACCCGCCCTGGCTTCACTTACGTTAAAATTTATCTAAAGTATATAGTTTTATTCCTGTTGTTTTCAGACCGTCCGATGTATCTCTTGCTCTACCACAATGATTGAAGCAGAAACGTACGTAGTCAACAACTTACCAAAGTTTAATCAAATTAGGCTAAGTGATTCGTTCTTCACAGGATGATTCAATGGCCTGTTTTGAAGATTGCCTGAAAATTTCATCAAAATCGCTCCATCCGTTTTCCATTGATATAACAAGAAATTATTAAGAAATTGGCATATTGATGCAATATATTTACTTTATAGTGTGTATATGTATTAGAATACACAAAACTACACAAACGTATAGTTTAAAACACAAAAAATACACTATTTAAGGGTAACAAGTAGTAAAATATGACGGTACAATACATATTATAACTTTTTCCATCTAAATATATTCGATTTTGAAACGAATAACAACCGTCCCCTCGCAGACTCAATCGAGATTATTGAGTTGTCTCGACAGACAACCCCAAATCACTTTACTGACATAATGCGGGGTCGCATTTTTTACGCTCGTCCTAAGACAAGCATTGTTTTGTCGAAATAAGTAGTAATAACTTTGGTCTTCCCAAGATTTTTTATTATACAGGTTTTTATAGTAAAAATATTCATATAGCGATGAAAAATTATTTTTATATTCTCTAGTCCCTAGATTTTGCGCTAGCGAAGCCGCGGGTTCCGCTAGTGAATGTATACAAAAACTAGACAAATTATACCTTCCTTAAAATTTATCCATTAGTGAAAGCAGCATGAAAATCGGCGCAGTATTTTTTGAGCTTATCACGAACTGACAGACAGACGCGTCGAAGGACTTTGTTTTATAATATGATTGAAAAAGAGAAACAAATCTATCCCACAGGAACCGTAAAATTTTTCGGTATAAAATGTAAGTGCTGATCGATACCTTTTTAACTTCCACAGCTGGGCACAGTCATGTGCCTTCAATACGAGAAGGGATCAGGACATAGTCCACCACGATGGCTAAGAGCAGGTAGCGAGATTTCACACTTTTCTCAAAAAGTTAAGTTCTCTCTGACATACTTACAGGTTTCCTCACGACGTTTTCCTTCACCGTAAGATAAGTGGTAATCATGTTGAAAAAAATGATACACACTTAAAAATGTCAGAAGTGCGATACCCAGGATTTGAACCCGCTTTACTGGGCTATCACTGCACTAAGTGCACTAACTATAACCTAGTTCAGCAGTTCTTACGTAATTGAGTAACTAAAATCTAATCGTTTGGATTTCAAACGAGGTCTAATTACCAACCGTTGTCAGTACACATTATTAAAAAAATAACAGCGTTTGCTTTAATATATGAAAAAAAAAACATTAAACCTTTATTACCTTTAAATCATTTTGCGTGCAATTTATCATCTCTGAATGGAATATAAAGAATGACAACGTCAATGACGACAATAGAGTTAACTCCGCTTATTTTGTAAAATAATACACCAACAAATCACGAATGGCATGCGCTCGATAATTAAATGACGATTTATAAATACCAAAAAGATAATATAATCTTTAATTAATTATTATAAATGATTATAATTTAGGTTAGTTGAGAATGAGAGTCTAGTTTTTATTAAAAAAATCGTCACGAACTATTGAAACACAGCATGACTGACTTTTGACGTAAATAGAAATGATAATTTTAAATCTTATAATTATTTTAACTAATTGAATTACATGAATCTTTTAATAATAATATTATCTTTTTATCTTTCCTTTTCTTCAGAGATAGCCACAGCGGTGAATTTCCCGAAGACTAGCCAACTCTAAAGGAGACCTAAAGGCTGATTTACACGTATTAAGTGAATAAGTAGTTAACTAAATTTTAACTTAATTTTAAGTGATTCCGTACGTGTAAACAGAAAATTTAGTAGCAAGTCGCAAGTTAAAATTTAGTTAATTACTTAAATACTAAATTAGAATGTTTTCTATTTTTTCGAATAAGTAGGTGGGCGGGGCTTATTTCTGGATCCGTTCGGACAGGTGCAATTTAGTAAAATGCATAAGTGTTGTCGCGCCATTTTTTTATTGAAACTTCTTTAGAAGAAGAACGAAAAAGTAAGTCCATAGAGACACAAACACGTAAATCAAGTACCAGGCGCTCAGAGACGGGGAAGAGTTAGCGCCACCAATGACGGCTGCTCATGCTAGTAATCGTGAGGTATTGTTTTCGAAGTGAAATTACAATATCATTAGTATTTATATAGTGTGTAAACAGTGAGTTAAATTTATAAATAAAGAAGTTTCACTTCTGACATGTGTACTTTGTACGCACGCACTTTTTTTTTGAATTGAACCCTATTTCAATTATTTCCGTAACGTCGTGAGCTTATAAATATTATTCATTATTGATGAATTATATTATGATGATGTATTATTATATTGATTTGGCGCGAAGGAAGTCGAACAAATAATTAAAAGTATTCGTTCGACATACTCACAAGAGCTAAAAAAATAAAGATTTATTAAAAGCGGGCTCTGGCATCGATTATATTGAATCTTTAATTTTTTTATTATTTGAGTATGGTTATTTCTATAATTATTTCATCTTTTATTTCGTCCAAGACCTCACTAATAGCAAATTTAAGCACAGAATTTACGACTTTATTACGTTGTTGATTGTCCATCTTGAGTGAACTGAAGAACTTAACTACTTATCTACTTAAATACGTTTGGACAGCTACTTAAATATAAGTCACTAAAAATTAAGTTAAAATTTAGTTAACTACTTAATCACTTAATACGTGTAAATCAGCCTTAAGGATATCATAGTGCACAAGTATGTGTACAAATACAAGTCTCAATATTCTCAAAGTCCAATGGGGTGACATTTCGGCACGACTGACGAGAGAGAGGTCAGGCACGAGACGAGACGGCTTACCGTGCTCTCCAGTGCAAGGGGGTGAACATCACCAATTCAGGACCTACCTCCATTAGTGAAGTGAAAGGAATCATAGATTGTTTTTTTTTTGTTTCGTTAGCTCCTTTTTATAATAAAACACTTATAGTAACTATAAATAATATAAATAATTGACTTAGCGGCAAAATAACTTTTTAGACCTTTAAGATTTTTTTTTTTTTTTTTTTATTATTAGATAGGCTTGCGCTTGACGACGATCAGTGCTGGAAAGCACTGATGAGGTCTAGGTTGGAGCGCGCTTGCCTAGAAGGTGCCTATTCACTCTTGCTTTGAAAGTACTGACATTGTAAGTGGCAGGAAAGACGGATGCTGGAAGGGTGTTCCACATTTTGGCTGTTCGCTTAAGAAACGTTGAACCAAAGCGTTTCGTGCGGGTTGGTTGAATTTCTACCACGTAAGGATGCCAGCGTTCACGACTTCTCGCAGTTCTGTGGTAGAAGATTGCTGCTAAACGATATATTATATGGTTGTGCTTAACTATAAAAAAAATAAAAATAAAAAATATTTTAATTACATAATTTAAGATAACAACGTGGCTATTTCTGTAAAATTACACAAAAGGCGACTCTATTAGTCAGTAGTTCCATCGACCACAGAAGTCAAGAATTCCATAGTAAATATTCTATAATAAATAACCTCTTTAACTAATAAGGATAATATCAAGTAGATAAACATCCCCTGTCATTACACTATATTCGATGAAATACACCCATTGCTAATAAAATAGTCAATAAAAAAAACAATAATCAATTACTATATAATCCATGATAAATTGACAGACAAACGTTCGTATTTTCATATTATATAGGACAATATAAGTAAGAATTTCTAATATATCGCTTATACACAAGTAACGCGAGGTCGTATAACTAGTTTCACCCTTATCTCAGAGATAGCTGAAGAATCCATTGTCATTATCGGCCTTCCGGCTTAACCTCGCAAAAGTATGTTGTGAAGAATGGGCACAAGATTTATATATAAGCTCCTCCTTTATATTTAGCTGTGACTTTAGAATTCTTAGCATTCTTATAAATACTTCACCTCAAAGTATTATAGGAGCTTCATTAAAGAGTGTTATTAATTTGAATATTATCTATAATAAAAATAACTATTTTTACTTTAACGTATACAGTGTATTGGTGGAAGTAAAAGAACCAAATATCTAAAAGTTATTTACACTCTAAATTACAGCGTCAGGGTCCGCCAACACTTAGATACATAATACAAGGACGCATAACTTATCAAGACAAATACTTCTAAGATAATAATATTTGTCGTGAAGGAAATTTGAAGTTGTGACCTCAGAAAAGTGCATTATTACAATATAAAGTAATCATGTCATATAATTACATTGAGTAATAGTAATAATAACTCAATGTATAATTTCTAGATGTGGGCGTAAGCGGCTACATGACATTTTTACTAAAGTACTTGGTTAGGTATTAGGTATTATTTTCAATTTTGCACTTAACTAAGTTGTAAATGTACTTTTAAGTTCCTTTATATATTTTTTAATTTTTTACACACAAGTGCACTATATACGAGAGTTAACAAAACACAACACTATAATTGTAATTGTCTACACTAAAGTCGATATACATCGAAATAATGATGCTCTTGCAAGAATAACTGTTAGTAATTAGACATTTGATACAAAAATGAGGCCCAAATTAGCCAAATTGGTCTTCATATTACTGGCAACCCAACGCGACGTCCCGCGGGACTGTCCCGGCGACGAAAACACGCTAAACGTCTCTGGATGCCCCGGCTTGACAAATACTAGTTAATTGAAAATATTTGATGTGGTACAAAATGAATCTTTTTTCCTTAATTGCTTACATAATTTTATTTAAAAAATGCCTTTTCTATTGTCTAATTAGCAGTTGTAAGAGAGTTCACGGATTCCATTCCCACACGATGCAAGAGCTTAATAAATTACAGTTCTATAATATTATGTTGTAGAGTACGAGTTTTTTTAATAATTGCGTAAAATACTAACAAATAAATGCGCGCTTTTTGTATATACCTGAAAAAAAATGTACTCTACTCCATGTAATTTTATTTATGTCATTAAATGTTTATTAACTTGACATGAGGGATCTAAATTATCGATTTATCTCGAACTCGTTTTTGGATACATACGTAGAAAAATTATGTAACTACTCTACTTTATCGCTTTAAATTTATGAATTGGGCTACATTCTATCGTTAGGGGTACGCGAGTCGAGTGTTGCTTTTCACAACAACTTTGTAAGGTACTATGGATCCACCCCTAGATTGACACCTACGCTTACAAACACAGCCATTAACAAAATGTTTTTACAACACAGTGGTTATTAAGAATTGCCACTCGTAAGGAAAAAGTATATTTACACAGTTCATTATCTACGCTATAATATATTAATATTTAGAAACACCAAACAATATATATATTCGTATTTAAGGGAAAAATAATAATTATGTAAGTTATTACTCTAATGTCAGTGAAATGTGCGTTGTTATTAAATAAACGCAATGAGCTTGTCCTGTTAAGATTTTTTTATATAGTTCGCACTCTCTATCCGATTAAAAAAAAGCTTTTCAACGGTTGTTATCCAAAACATAGTTAATTCCTAACTAAACCGGTAATTAGCATCGACTACTTATATAATCTTATCATGTAAAACAGTAGACTGTCTAATTGACTTTTCTTAAAAATTGCCAAAGACATTGTATACAACTCAATTTTCATGAGTTAATTTCAGTCAAAAAAAAACAAATTACTACATTTCACACAGGCTTTTTAAAAATTCGTAGGTACGTTCGTTTTCACATTTTTTTCAATAATATAACAGCACACAACAATAGCAACTGGTCAGATAATATTTTTGCGTGTCTCTCAGACCGTGATGGATAACTAAAATTACAAGTGCATCATTAATCATCGCCTAGACTCCGGAAACTAATTACCAAAAATGTTCTTGAGGGTGAACTACTCCACATTTTGTGTCCACTTGCTGTAATAAAAAAGGTCATTAATAAAAAGAAAAACTATTAACAATGAAATACAATTATCGAAATTACTTATCGTAATAAAAAATTAAAAAATTACGTAGATGTAATATTTTTTTTAAGTAATCCAAAGTTTGTGATATTGCAAAAGGACTGATTTCAAGTGCCTTCTAGTGCATCGATTGAGCTGAAACTGAGTGAGCAGTGTGCAGACAGTGAAGACGTTAACCATTTAATTAAACCAAAAAAAATGAAAACTTCCACAAAGAAATAAAGCAAATTTTTATTAAATTTTTATTTTATTAAAATACAATTACTATCGAAATAAACACCATATTGAGATAACTATAATTAAGGTAAGTCAATATGCCTGCACTAATTACGAAAATAGAAATATCCATTTGATACGGTTCGGTAAAGCTTACAAAACTAAGCCCAGTTTAATGATATACAATTTAAATATTTATTTATTCTTATAGAGACACCCGATTTTTTTTATATTTTTTTTAATCTAAAGCCAAAATAACACTATAGAAATCTATAAGGCGCCAGTATAAGACAGCCGTCACCATGAAAATGTTTAAATTTCGACAGTATCACATGGATATACCCTAAAAAAAGTATAATTCAAAAGAGATAAGCCAAATGTATAATTTAACCAGCCACAAATATTCTCTAACTTAAAAGTAAGGTCCAATATTTTAACCGTTCGTCTGAGTTTGTAAAATAAAAACAAAATAGTTCCATATAAACTGAAACAAAAAGAGAAGTAACGAGCTGTCACGGAGCATGACAGCGACGGAACTCTATACGTAATAGGCCTACAAAAAGTTCTTATATTTTGTCATAGATAAATAAGTTTAAACGCATTTAATTTGTTAGTTTAACGGGTTTTGTTTTGAGATTTGTTGCATCAGTTAATTATTTGAAAGAATTTAAGTTATTAGAAAATATTAGCGTTTCAATAATTATAATTAGAACTGCTCGAGTTGTTTTTTATTTTATTTCTGGTAACTGTAAAGTGTAATATTAAGTATATACCTTTTAACGATATATTAAATGAAAAATAAATAAAATATACTGATATCTTAAGTACCTAAAAGGTTTTCCGAGAAATATAGAGTCAATCATAGGTTTCTAACAGTGCTTTATCACATATCGTTAAGAAAATTAAAATAAAATTAGTGAAAAGAAGTAGAAACAATATTGTTATGTCTAAGAATAAGTACATTTCAAAGTAAATTTTGTGTATGACAATCAAACTTAAGCGTAACAACAGGTAAAGTTACATAAGTATTACATAAAAATTAACAACTAAAGCAGGTTGGACTCATTAAGCAAGTATACGCGTGTTAATTTGTTTGACTTACAATTAACTTGTCTGTTCGACGTTTGGGCATAGTTTTTGTCGATTAAAAAACGTATCGATACGTTCAGCTTTGACAGCATACAACGGCTTATACTCGTAATGACAACGAATGTGTTCATGAGGATACACTAGGAACGTGACATGTGTCTAAATACAGTCTACTGGAGGTCAAGCTTCGATTGAACTTTTGAGTAATCCATTAAAATAACTAAAAAAATAACTCTAAATGTGAAAGTTTAATAAAATTGACTTATTTAATAAATTAGAAACCGAAACTTATTTTAAGTTAAAAGAAAAATGTGATTTAAGTGTGAGATACACTTTCTAAAAGTATGTATTTAGCTCTTTTTAACGTCCCACCGCTGGGCATAGAGGCCTTTCAATATGAGGAGGATTAGGCTATAGTTATCCACGCTTCACATTTTTCAAGATAACACGTGCCTTAAGGAAACTCGCTAGTTTTTCTTAGACATGCAGGTTTCGAGGCGATCTTTCTCTTTACCATAAGACAAGGGTGGACATTAGAATAATTTGCACATAAAAATATCAGCTATGTGTGACCTGTGCTTTGATCCAGCTTCACTCTGTTTTCTGCGCGTACACGCGTTGCATTATAATATCTCCTGCGCAGTTGGCTTGTCTCATTGAGATTGGCTGCCATGACCGAAGTCGGTCGAAGAACATTATTATTATGGTATTTTGCTGAACGACAATTCCCGAAATTCAAGAAATATGTAGATATAAATTGTGCATAAATATTATAAATGTGAATAGTTTGTGAGGATGGATGGACGGATGAAAATTAGACAGATGATTGTCACTCTTTTAAAAACTACTGAACGGATTTTGATAAAACTTCACAGTAATATAGCTTATATATTAGAATAACACATATTTATATAGTCATATAAAATAAGTATATATGATCAACGTACGCGCCGCCACGGGAAAATGCTTGTATCTTAATAAAAACACACATTCATCGCCGAGTTTTCAATATATTAATTAAATACATATTATGTAACTAATCTAATTTAGTCATCTGCGTTTAAATAAGCTATAATGTCCTTACAAGTCGTTTAACACAGATCAGTGGCCGCGGTCTATTTGCGACGTGATTAACATAAGTATGGAGAATACACTACGCGTAATCAGATCGCCTTTCATAGTAAAAATAGCTAAGCTTGTGTATCGTGATTTTTATTTATTTTTATATTAATCCTATAAATAAATATTACATTTTCTTATTAAGAAATCATAACTCATTATCTAAAATGAAAGTAGGCTTGTTACTCCTTATAACAACAATCAGTTTTGCCGTTTCGGAGATTAGTTGGAACAAAAAGCTTTACATATTTATTAAACTTTTGTAA
Organism: Boloria euphrosyne; assembly: GCA_951802675.2. Classification (NCBI taxonomy): domain Eukaryota; kingdom Metazoa; phylum Arthropoda; class Insecta; order Lepidoptera; family Nymphalidae; genus Boloria; species Boloria euphrosyne. The sequence continues at coordinate 1,377,497 of OX637879.1, read as the reverse complement.
GAAGCTCCCATAATAACAAAAAATGAAGTATCTGTTTGAAATGTCGTAATAAAAGCTTCTTAGTAAATGCATTGCAAAATTAATAAAGAAACTCTATTAAAAAGGTATTTATTTAGTTAGCAAAAAAAAAATCTTAAAAAATACCTAATACGGAAAGCTTGGCAGTCAGTCAGTCAGTTCAGCCTATTGCAGTCCACTGCTGGACATAGGCCTCCCCAAGTTCGCGCCAGACATCTCGGTTTTCCGCAGTCCTCATCCAGCCTACACCGGCAATCTTACGCAGATCGTCGGTCCAGCGGGTCGGAGGACGTCCTACACTGCGTTTGCCAAGACGCGGTCTCCACTCCAGGACACATCTGCTCCAACGGCCATCGGTCCTGCGACTCAGATGACCAGCCCACTGCCACTTCAACTTGCTAATTCTGTGGGCTATGTCGGTTACTTTCGTTCTCTCGCGAATAGTCTCATTTCTTGGCAGTAGATATACGTATTTTGATCTACTCTACTTATTTTTCTATTTAGAAACTTTAAAGGTATCAAAAGTCCTCTTAAAGTCTGATCAACCGTTCTCGAGCTATGCAAGAGGCAGGAAACAAACATAATATTATAATAGCTGAAGGTTTAGACTCTATTATATTTTAAGCATCTTTAAAACTATTTTTTTAATATTACAGGACTTGATTCATATCCACGTACCTATCCTATGCATCAAAGAAAATACACTTAAATATATACAGTACCATTTTTTCTTTTTTATCAAGTAGAAAACGTAAGAATTCAATAGAGAAAGTCGTTAGTGTACACAATTACAAATGAACAAGTTATATTAACATATACAATATTTCTTCATTCGATTTTAATTAATAATCTATGAATAATAGGTAAAAAGCTAAGAAAGAGTGAAAGCTATAAGAATTAATTAAATATATTCTTGTATCGATTAATATGTATAATAAATAGTAGGCCATTGACTCTGAAATTCTCAAAATCTAAATATTACTTAATGTACCTTCTCCTGTAAATAACTGCCTATTTGCAAGTGCATTTTATAAATAAAAATTTTTAAACTGTAAAAACTAAAATGTAACAATATGTCAGTTAATTTCTTTTTAAAATTCTAAAAAATATAGATTTTTTGTAGTTAAAGCGTGAAACTAGAGAGGATAAACATGTGATAAAAAACTGGAGCGCAACCACGGGCAGAGTTTGTACATAAATTAAACTTGAAATGCAAATAAAGTATAGCCTACAGCCCCATAAACTAAGGTTGCCACCAGACTTATGCAAAGTAAACGTTATATTTTTTTCTAATTTAGAAAAACATACATAAATTATTTTAAACTATAGTTTTTAAGTTTTTTTATAAGTTCTTACATTTTACAATTATTTCTTACATCAAAAGTGTAAGTACGCTTAGTTTAGATTTCTAAGAGAAAACATATTTCTATAGATTCTTCATCTTAAATCAATAAGATTTTGCCAAAAATGCGTATATATAAATACATATAAATGTGATTCATGGAACTCTTCGTACTATATTTTAATCACAGATTTGGTCTACAAATAAAAATAATTAAAATACAAGAAAGTAAAGACATTTCATTGTTAATCATTTTCTTCTATAAATGATGCTAATTCACTCAAAACATCCCCCTAGTACAAATCCATCACAGTTATATTAACCCTGACCTTTATAGAAATGTATTACTTGTATAAATATGTACGTATACCAACGTCACACCCTTCGCCCAAGCCGGCAACACACCGGCATTAATTAAATACAATACTATGGAGTCAATAGATATTATTTTCTAGCACATAAACCAGCTTTGTGGAGAAGATCTAATTATGACAGAAGGACGAAGAAACCACTTTTTACTTTATTATATTATAAATATACATATATCATATATGTATATATCATATTACCTACACCTATACGTATAATAAGTTTAATCTGTACATTAAATATTTTTTGCAAAATCTTATTAGAATATTCATTGTTATCGATACAGAAACTGATGATAAAAATTGATGCAATTTGGTATGATGATAGCAGGTAATCCGGACCAACTTATACTTAGTATACTTTTTACTGCGGGAAAATATCTAATTTTTGAAAAATCTCTGAATATAACTCATTGTTAAAGTGAACCTAGAACACGAGCGGAGCCACGGTGGTCGGTGAGTCTTTAGGATACACATAACACAGCCTTGTTTTCCACTGTTCGAATCTCCTATTAAAAAATCAAAAAAATACTCCAAATTTTTATCATCGCTACAACCCTATACTACGCGAAGCTAAAAAACCTGATTAATTCATCTTACAATTAGCATGAACAACGCAAGTGCCGTGTATCCGTCTTTCTTTTAAACTACACGTTTAATGCCGGCATTATACCCATCGTCGGAAGTCTTTGAACTCAATAAATATGTATTGTTGTAAGTCGATCTACATTTAAAGCTCATTGTCTTATTTTTACCTCATTTTTTCCATATTTCGCGATAATACTTCAATTTGTTAAATAATTATATTGTCATAAAAGTCTTAGTTTATCAGTACCTTCATATAATTATAATTAAAGTTTCTGTTTTTAAGTCAAATTAATAGCTTTTAACTAAATCCATATGAAAGTGTATACCTTACTTACATCAAAAATCATTTTTGAAAATCTTCGTCTGTCTGTTTGTTTCGGCTAGTCTCTGAAACGGCTGGGCCGATTTTGACGGGACTTTCACTTGAAGATAGCTAATGATATAAGGAGTAACTTAGGCTAATTTAATTTTATATAGAAAGTTATAAAAACCGTTTAATTTATTTTAACTAACGCCCAGCGTAATAATTTGTTCGACAGAGAGTTAGTTCTAACTTTTAATTAAAGGAAAATAAAACGCAGTAGATTAATTTTTTTGCAATAAAGAATATAATAGATGACGATCGAAGAAATAACTCTATGATACTTCAATGACGTCTTCAATTTTAATATTTTAATTAATTTATTAACAGTATTCTTCGCCTTGAAGTACCATATTAATCTTATTTACGACGAACACGAAGAGAGACAGGGTGGAGTGCACCTTCTCTCTCTTCGTGTTCGTCTCTACATACATTTCAACAGTTAAAATGCATTTTCCACTGCTTTTGTCGTGATGCGATCACGGTCAGACAGAAATTATAAAAACTATAAACTCATTGTATTGATAATAATGGCTATTTTAATAAGATCCGACTAAAAAATCTATAAATGTATAGATTACTTTCAATTACGTGACATTTGCGAGTAATCTGTTCTCAATTGGCATGTTTTGAAGCCATTAACAGTGAAATAGAATTGAATTATACTTTATTTAATTATACGAAATAGCTTTTTTTGATTTTAAAATCATAAGATGTAAGTGATCATTCCTAAATCTTCAAGCAAGTACTTCTAAAATATGTTTCGTAAATAGAATATTGATTGGTGGTGAACAAATGTGTGTAATTTTTATGTTTCTAAATAAAACTATAAAAAAACGAGAAAAATATATTAAAGTTTATTTTCAGTGTTGATTCGATTTTATCATAGATCGGATCCACTGTAAATGTAAAACACATTTTTTATTTTAAGTAATAAGTATAATATTTGTAGTATATATTTATTTTGAATTATAAAATTGGTGACAAAAATGCTGACAAAGCTCAATTTTTATTATATATATAGTTAAGTAATTAAAGTAAGTCGACCGCTGATTTCCATAAACGATGTGTACCAAGAACTCATTATTCATTTAGGAATACTTGAAAGCAGCCTTATAAGCGGGGCGACATTGCTGGCCAGTATGAGGATCGATGACACAAACTTGCAAACTTTAATGAAACCTTAATTAAATCAATCTTAATTAAATCTGACGACATGTTTGACTTATTTTTGTCATTGCTGTGCCAACGGTCGTGGGTTCGAGTCCCGTTTGGGGCATTCATTCAAGAGCACGAATGTTTGTGCACTCCATGGGTCATGTCATGGGTGTTTATATTAAAAATAAGTATTTAAAGTTATGTAGTGTATCAACTATCTCGTACCCATAACACAAGCCTCGTAGCGTGCCATGGAACTAGATGGTGATGTACGAGTAATATCACCACATGACACAATATTTTTATATTTACTTTTAATTACATGTCTTCATAATATGTAATATAAAAAAAAACTTTTGTAGCAATTTATCTTATCTCATCTTCCTTTTAATTATTTGGGTTATTACTTTATTACTAAAGACGTATACCGATTTTGAAATTCAATATTGATCAAGTCTTCAAGAAATGAAGCATAAAATATGTATTTATAACAAAAAAACATTCAGTCTAGTTCACAATTTCCAAAAGTATGTTCACATTTTTGTAGTCAATATAAATAAATACATAAAATAAAATGCTGAGTCGAAACAGTGCACTAAATATTTTTAGATTTATTAAAATAGTTACTATTCTTGACACAGAGGCCCATCGCATTTTTCTTATAGTTTTTGTCTGTTTGTCAATCTGTGACCACATTTCAAGAAAATCACTGAAGATTTTGATGTTTGGTAAGATGATAGCTTATCCTTTAACTGTAGAATTGCGCCACTCGTAGGACATGGTGTGATGTAAGAAGTAAGAACTTATAGGGTAGAGCTTCCTCAATGCATAGGATATCATTATCTCATATAGAAAAATCTAGTGTCACAATGTTTATTATCTAGTTCGACGAGTGCCTCCGAAACAGCTTGATAGATTTTTATGGTATTTTTTGTGTATAAGTATTTGGTAGGTCTGAGAAAAGGTCGTGGTCTATTATTCCCCTAGATAATAAGGATGGCACCAATGATATTCTAACAAACAGATATGTTGTGAGCGCGTAATCGTGAAGACTCGAAAACGTCCTAATTGGGACGTATTGCCTTTAGTCGGTGTCACGCATGGCGACGAGTGGTACGCTGCTACAAAATTTAAAAAAATGCCATCCTGTGTACTTAGGAAATGTACCAATTATGATAACAAAGTTAATTAAACACAAGGGATCTCATACCACATGTAAGAACGCAGTATACTTCGATTTATTAATATATTTCAATTATTTGTCTAATATTCTGATATGTGATCGGTCGCTAGACTAATGTTTGTTTACATTGACACGCAATTGACAACACTAGCTGTCTCTTTTTTTCTTATTGATTTTATCGACTATCCCCTTTCTATCATTTTGACTTGTAGTAAAATGTACCTTGAATGAAAAGTGTGTATGTGTGCTGCGCGGAACACTTTTCGGTTGTTTAGTGAGCGTATAACATATCTGTTTATTAGAATATCATTGGATGGCACTATTCAGCTTTTTTTTAGTTTTAGACCAAATTTATTTTTTATTACTTAGCTTCAAAAAATACTTGTAACCATACCACCGATCCTAATTTTTAATAGTAATTAGAACGCGAGAATCGGTAGTGTAAATATATAAAAGATCCAAAGATTAACATAATCAAAGAAAATGACCAACTTCAACTTTATTTACGAGTACTTGTATGGATCAACAAGCAAAGTACTGCTTAGTATGCAACGCGAATCCGATTGGAGGATTCCTACAACATTTATGTTGGCCATATACATTCGTCCTGGTCTGGCGAAGCTCAGCAAAGGAAAAAGAGGGTGCCAATTCTAATGGTACGCTGAAAAGTTACTGTTTCTTTTACTAGTGACACAATGTATTTTCTGAATTTTAATATTGGGTATATGGAGGTTAATGTTTTTTATTACATCTGAAGAAATTCTTAAAAGAATCTCATAAAAAATATATGTTATACTTTTGCCACATATTTTACCTTAAATATTTTAATTTTTATTGTTATATAATAAAAATAAATCTCGAACTGAATATTTCCTAACACTTTTAACTATTACACTTTGATGTTTCGTAGTTTATTAACAACCTTCATGGGTATGCAACTAGACATTAAACAGCATAGCACTCTTGCCGTCGCACTTATTGTCGTGAGTCGAGAATCTCCATACTAAAAAACGACTTAATGGTTCATTAAGTGACTTTGAGTGTGGGCGTCACTCAGCATAACAATCAGGCCGACAAACAAGCCAAATAAACCAAAAAATATCAGACAGAAGATGTAATATATATCCATTGTCCATCTTAAATATACCTAGGTAAATAAAATTATCTGAAAATCAAAATTTTTAAGGAGTTAAATGACACAAATATTTGTTTATGAATATAATTTTATTAACAATATTACTTTAATGACTGTACTGTATTCGATATAATATTTACAATTCACGATTATTTTACATTTTTACAAGTCTCTCTCGAGCTAAGCCTAGTCTATACATACGGTCTTTTCTATATGCACAGTTGATGAAAAGACAGACATTTCTATGTATATAAAACTATATATTGGGGTAATTTTTGTTTAGTCATACTTAATAAATATTATAAACGCTGTAAGAGTTTAGAGTTTAAATTTAATAAGTTTCATAAGTTCCAACATGTAAAAATAATGTGTCAATAAAAAAATCATACATTTTCATATATTTTCTAAACAATCTACTAAGTAGTGTTATGAATATATAGACAATTTTGAAATAAATTTTAATTTTATACAATACAATTTATAATTCGAGATAAAGATGAGCTTTGAACTTTAAACATATGGTAATAACTTAAATAATATTCTTAAAATATACACAAATATTTTTTTCTTGATGACATATTTTTGTTAAAACAAAAACTACAAACAAAAAAAGTAGGTAGGTGAAAAATTGTATTCTTCAATGATATTAATATCATTGGTATTCTTTTAATACTAACTTGTGATAATATGTAATATCGTAAATAACACATTTTACCCATAAATACCATTCACAACACGTACAACATTATGCTGAATAATCAATTTGTGTATTACCTATAAAAATTGCCATAACTACGAATATTATTAATATTGTTTATTTTTACAATATTAGTCTTTTGAACCTTAGAGCATAAATGCTCTAAGTTTTGAACCTTTCTGCTACAGAAATTAATAAACTTTTTTGTTTTTTTTTAATTTGCGCGATTTGACATAAGACGTACGAGTATACGTTCTTTGCAAAGAATATGTACTTGTAATAGCAGAAATCGTACTACAGATTTCTGTTAGGACCCAAATATTATTGCACCTAAACTATAATCAAAATGAAGCTCGATTTGAATTAAAGTGTTATACTTATTATTAAAAATACGTAATACTAAAGAAAAAAACTAAAACATAAGTTAAAAATTCTTTATAATATTTTAGATCTGTAATCTGTAATATCTAAACACTGGCATAAAATACTACACGGACTCATTTTAAAAATCGAATACGTAGATAGGTATCTTCGGAATAAATTAAAAATCGAACTCTGCTTACGCAATATTTTTACCGATTGATCGCTCGATACAAATCGCAAAATAATCGAATATTGCATTGAAACATTATACAGGAATCGTAAATTAAAGAAGCGTTTTTGTTTTCATAATACACACACTAAGTATGAGTAACTTCCAACAATTGATTAAAATATTATTAATTTTGGAAATAAACTAAAAACTACCCTTTTTTAACAAGCTTCTCATAATCCGTCTAATACGTGTCAGATTGGTTTTTTGGTAACCATAGTTAACCTTAGAACATTTAAGTATTTTTTTTAATAAGAACATATTTTTTTTTTAATATTCTCTATGACTACATGTTTTTTGATCGAGATCCAAAAGCAGGAGGTTTTATATTCGTCTGTGTGTATTTTTTAAAAATGTTGTCGCAAATCCTACTTTAGCTGGTATTAATAAACGCCTTATTATAATATGGAAATTATAGTAAAGCATTTTTACAGCATTTAAACGAAATCCATAACAGAATTATATTAGAATAATTTTATTTAAGATATTAATGTTATTGTTTAAATTAGTATGAATAATTTATAATGGTATGCCAATTTTTTAACCTAATAATAATTATTTCATTGTGAATTAATAAATTCATTATGGTTATAAATAATGTATAGTATTTCATTCCGTAGTTATTCAGTAACGCAAATTATTCCAACGCAACGTCTCTAAAGATGTCATTTCAGACAACATAAACGCTCCTAAAAGGCATTATTCTAACTAAATGAATTGAAAATAAACTCATTTACACATTACTACGTAGTACGTCGGTATATATTATTCTTCTCCTTTTTACACGGCATTGGCGGAGTAAATTGTGTCCAACCGGCACTTCTAGAAACCATTGAATTTTAAAATTTACCAAACAAAAATATAATTTTGAAAAAGCAACTGTTGAGTTCCGCACGTGCTCTTCTCAGCAATACTGCTTTTCTAGCCGGTAGCGTTCTTACGAATTCTACGGAAAGAATGTTAAAAATAAATATGAGATTAGACAATGTAATAATGTCTCAACATTTATAATTTATTTATATTTATATTCATCGGAATTTCAACTTTTATTTAAAAATAACTAAAAAACGTTTTTAAGTTTTCAATAATATGACTTTTTGTTTAGCACTTTTTTCTTTTTAGTAATTTAGTTTTCTTTTTTTAATTTTTTTTTGTATACTTATCTTCTTATTACATGTTCTATTTCATCAACTTAAGAAATAATATAAGTGAGCCTATGTTTGCTTCATTTCGAACTGCTGCGGCTTGGACTGGACTTAGTGCAATTCTGCTTAAGAAACTTGTATCTTTGTTACACAATAAAAAAAATATACTTATATTTATTTTAAATTAGAAACGAAGCCGTATATCGTCATACTAAATTTCATTAAAATGTGTCTAGAAGTTTTCTCGTTATACTGTCACAGACAGACAAAATTCTAAAAACATAGAGTCGGCCTCTGTGTCGATAATAAAGACTATTTCAAAAAGATTTTCACAGTAATATTCAATGCACCTACAGATTCGACTGCTTTAGAATTTTTTTATGCTTCTATCTAATAAAAACAATTTCTATTTCGATATTGTCTACATTTAGTTAATGTAATAGGTCCCAGATGGCGTAACGGCTTGATCTCGTGACTAGTGTATTTAACAATAAGTTCTATGAAAAATGTAAACGAAATGTTCATCATTAAATTATGTAAATAAAAACAATTGACAAAGACGATTATAATTGTAAGAATGATAGAGATTTATTAGATTATGTTGATTAACAATTTACATTTAATATTCAGAATTACAAATTTGCGTCGATGAAAAATGCACAATTAACGTCTATCAATTAGCAGACTATTATGTACTATTTAAGGAATATGCGACAAAAACAATAAGTTTTAAGCTGCGTTACTGAAATCAATAAACACGAACGCAAATAAGATGGCATTCTCATTTTAGAACTAAATACGTGCAGCGTCCTTTGCACGAAATACCTATTATAATTATGTTTGACAACCTTACTGAAAACCGCTATTAAATAACCGTTAGTAATAAAAACCGTAAAATTTTGAAAATCTGTAAGAATTAAAATTTTACGGTTTTTATATAATTTGCGATTAATCGTTTTAATGAAATTTAATAAAACTGTTTATCAATTTTTACATAATAAGGTCTATTTAGCCGCGTGATTGTTATAATCTAAACGATTTCAACGAAAAAATACAATAGAATTATAATTTATAATCGATAACTTTAAAATTTCAATTTAATCTTTGTCTGATAAGTTTTAATGAATTGATTTAAGTAACAGAGCGCAAGTGATGATATAGATTTTAACAAATGGCACATGTGATGTGCATACACATAAAGTTTTTAGTACTAACTGTGTTGTCTTTTTTTTGTAGGTTTTGTAAGGATTTACTACCCTTATACAATTATAATTTAAATATTCTTATTGACTCTATGTTACCGACCAATCTCCTTCGTGTCTTCTTCTCCATTCTAAGAACGTGATATTGGCAAAGTAATCTGTGCTCAACTGGCACGCTTTGAAGCCATTAATAACAAGAGAATTGAATTAAAAGTTTTTTAGAATTTTGAAATAAAACCGCAAAACTCTCGCAGTAATTTAGGTATGGAACAATAATTAATTTTCATTGTGATTAAACCGTCATTCGTCATTGATCATCACAATACTATTAAAATTCTGTATCGAATCTTTCGTGCACAAAATATTTTTGAACAATCTGATTGAAAGTAATTATTATCGATTCAGAGGATATATGCATCGTATTTAGAATTTTTGACTGTCTGTGTGTTTGGTTGACAGAGTTTTATAAGTTTAGTGTGATGTTAGCTATTCGGTTATTCGGGTCACCATATAGGTTATTTACCGAAACAAGGGTGTCTCTAGAATGCTTATAAAATCCAATTTTTTATAATTATTTTTAGAGGGGCTAAAAATAAATATATGGGCTCTTTTTCCATTCCCCTCCAAAAAAAATCGCGTTTTAATAACTCTCAATCTCTTGCGAAGAGTGATACCTACCTAGCGACGGAGATTAATTTGTTCTAAGTGTTATAATTATTAGCATTAAGATATTTGATGATGATAGTACTATAGATAATTGCGAAATGGATCCTTAAGGAAAAAACGGTGTTGTCTTCCACGATAAATTACGTCAAATTAAAAATCTAACGTAAACCCATTTCTAAGTTACATCCTTTTGTTAAGCCGTCTCAATCGCAATCTTATCAAATATTATAAAATTAGAAAAGCCACAAATATTTTTTTTACATTTGATTAGTTTTTAATACAACTATCGAATATTTTACAGTAGGTCTCAAAATTTAGATTATTTTCTAACTAACTTATGTTTTTGACGAATAATTTAATTCAAAAGTTAGCACATATCGGTACACAAATTACGAGTAGGTACGTGCGTAGGTATGTATGTATGTAACTATATTATGCAATACACGTTTTGTGAATTGTTAAAAGCTTGCACTTCGTTACTTATTGTGATAAATCAATTCTACAACAGCTACCAAAGTCGATTCGGAAACTAAATGAACAAATTGTGCTTTGAAACAAAAATATCACTCTTTAGCTTGAGTATTTTAGCGACTCCAAAATTATGTTAGAAGTTAGTGTACCATTTCTAAATGTTATTTTTCTTTTATTTTAAAAATTAAGGATTGAATTTTATATTAATTGCCGAAGATATAACAATAAACAACCAAAGGAACTCTTTCTTATTGTAAGCGATTAAAAGATGAAGACGCATTAAAACACGCAAAAAATAATTCAGTATCGCAACACTTAAATGCCAATTTACGAAAAAAATGCATACATAAGGCTTTATACGTATACTTACATAAATAATGCTATGATGTATAATCATGGGGCTTAGACAAGATATTATTATGCAATCATAATCAAATAGAAATCTAAAAAAAACTTATATGAATGACATATTATGATTATATTTAATTGTCATGACAAGTCGGTTTAATTTGTCATTTAAAAACATTATTTCTAATGTAGAATGACATCTTTTCTAAGCCCCTTCAATCGTTTATGAAGCGAATCAACTTAATATTCCCATATTATTATGAATTAATTCGATACCTACCTATTTATTATAAAAATCATAATAGAAATGAATATGTATGTATGTATGTTTTTATTTCACCGGCCCTGAAATCTACTAAACTACGCAAAACCGTCAAGTCTTATTAAATGCCAAACTATCTCTTTTTTATCTATATAATAATATAATATATTATTAAAAGCTGTTTAGCAATTAGGTAAAGTAATACGTAATTCATGAATGTATCCTTATTCAGAAATTATAGTTACTCGAGCAGTAGTTGAAAGTGATGTTTGTTCATAATTTCCAGTTTATTACAACAATCGTCTTATATTAACATACATTACTTATTCTTCCAACGTTTTAGTCATTTAAAATTAATTCTTGTTCTAATTGAATTGCAGAACTATGGAAGTCGTATTACATAAATTAATTAATAAATATTATTCAATCGTTATTTGTAACGAACACGCTAACCATTTAGAATAGTATAGAGGGTAAAGTGTTATAAAAAAATTAACTTTTAGTACTTTCTCTATAATATAAGACTACAAAAAACTTGTCTCGTTGAAATACTGACTCTATGCTCTCTAATTTTAAAATTCATGTTGCTGTATGGAGAATAAAATATTTAGAACATTAATGTTGAAGTTTTTCATTGAGAAACAATAATTGCTGAGAATTTAGCCTTCAACTCCAAAGAGTTTTTATATGTTTATAACAATAACTTTGAGTGATACGTATGTTGTTGAGTCCATTTACTGTTCATTTCATTTACGTAATCTACTTTTTCTTCTCTTTTATAAAATATATTATTGAAGTGCTTTAGATATTATTACACGGTTGTGTTTTGATATTATGTTTTGTGTTATTAATAACTAGCGATATATTGTTACTCCGCTTGGGTTCGTCACAAACATTTTAACAGAACAGATTTCTAAGAAATAAGATATTTTCCCATAGTAAAAAGTATTCTATATGACCCGCGTTATCAGCTATCTTACCGTTTTTAACCAAAATTCGTTCACGGATATATATAAACAGAAAGACGGAAAAAAAACTATTCGCCTCTATATTGATAACATTGGGTATCTCACTAATAGTGGGTAATTTAAAAAAAAAATATTTAAAGAATTTTTTTATCAACTATAATCCAAATCTGTTCAGACGTTTCAACGTACAGTAACAAACATCCACAACCTTTTACATTTATATACAATAAGAAGTGATATAAATAAAAAATATTAATCTAATACTTAGTGCATTTTAGTTTTATTACCTGTTTATTTTTATGAGTTTTAATATTACCTACAAACAGTGGGCGTAATTCAACTATTATTTTGGCAACACAAAAGCTCATACTAATAGCAGAGTTTTACATACCATTAATTAAAACTCATAATATGCCTTATTCGAGGCCTCAACAACAAATCTCTCAATATTGTTTATTAGGCCTCGAATAACGGCGGAAGGACATAATAAATAAAATTATAAATGTAAAAAATTGTCTGTTGTTTGTTATTTAATCACGTCAAATGGCTGAATGTATATTGATAAAATTTTGCACAGAGATAGAAGAAGTATAGTATAGTACATAAGGTACTCTTTATTCCGGAAAAATATCCAGTTTCCGTTCATTTTGTTTTTTACTAGAGACGAACCCAACGCGAATAAAGGTGAGCCTCTAGGAGCTAATAAAAAAAAGAATTCGATTGAGGCAAATCATAGGAAATCAACGTACTACACAATTTCGTATTTGCCTGTTTCTACAGATATTAAAAGTGTGAAAAAAATAAAGTCAATGATATTATACTGACATGGCTACTGGTTACCGACATAAATTTAATGTTGTATTATAAATTTTCGTCTTTTGTAGAGTCGCTCAGGTCTAAGGCTTTTCCAAAATAATTTCAACAAAACTTTGCTTTTTTAAACATTCAAATGCGAAAAACGTTACATTTAAATTTCGTTTATTAGTCTATGCACCTAAGTATTATATGTAGGTAATATATGTGATAGGTTTGATTTCCGGCTAAAATAAAAGTACTGTTTTTAATATCAGCTACCTTCCAATGAAAGTCCAGTTAAAATCGGTCCAGCAGTTTCAGAAAGTAGCCGGAACAAACAGGCAAAAAATAAAGTGTTTATTTACTAACCTACATAATAAATTATAATCGTAAATGCATTCAGTAAGAATTTGTTATTTAGTCGTTACACACCTTTACTTTAATTATCTGTACCTATATATAGATTATAAACAATAAAATATAGCTATGAAGAATATAACTACCTATATATTACACATTTCTGCACAGAAAGACAATGATGTGATTAAATGAATGCATTAATTACGTACAAGTTTAAACTATTATAGCATGTCGTTGCACATTAACACCGGTGATCTGTAGCGTGATGAAAAATAATAAATCTCCATATCTTTTAAATGCCGGTCTGATATGTGATCTGAGTATCAGCCTGCAATAAATTAATCATAAACAACGTTAAAATTGCTGCGATCGAAACAGATTGTTATTTAAAGTCCTATTTTTGCTATTAAACTTATCTTTTACCGTTGCTTCGCATAGGTAGTAGGTACGTGCCTAGGTTCCTAACGGTACGGCCTATATTACTCAAATTTATAGTCTATAACTGTACTAAAGTTCATTCAATTCGGCTTAGCTATTTTAGCATAGTGAAAAAAAAACACACACACATATACCTACAAACTTTTGAATTATCATAATAATCTGATATTGATGATTATATAGAGTCGAGTATATTGGACTTCCGCAATTTTTGTCTATGACTTATATTTTAATTACATAACACAGAGTAAACTAAAAGCATTAGAAATAAATTATTATTGTCTTGTTGCATTGGGTTATTGCAGTAAAAAGTAAAATGTAGAGCTGCATTATAATAAAAAAATCAAGCAAACTCTGCTGGTACTCAAGATATGTAATTATTTAGATAAAATGTCATATATTTTTACAATTAATCTAGTATTTACTTATAAATTATTTCAAATTGTATACAAATATCCCACACGATCGATAATTATTTTAACTTATCAAATTCATTATAACACTTTCTAAAAAACACGTTGAACTAGATATATTTGCTACTAACTTTTTTATATCTCAAAGAAGTGTTACTTAGTTCTTTTCGTATTACTTTTTTCATTCTCTATTTATTGAAAAAAACTATTACTTAAAATATTCATTCAATTAAAATTAATTTATTTAGTCACATTAGATAAATAAGCAAGCTGTGGTCTCCTATAATTGAAGGAGCACACATACTGTATATTATAATTGCTTTTTGTATTTTTTAAATGTAACGTGTGTTGGAACTCTTATCAAAATAAAATAAAGTAAAATAACTAAATATCTTTACTCTTACAATATGTACCTACTACTACGTATTAAAACCAACGAATGAACAAAGCTATATCAACTATTAATTGCCCATAACGGTTAGCGTAGATTTTCTGAGTTCCTTCAACTTCCATCACATTATATTTGCATTAAATGAAGCAGTTGATATAAAAACGAAGTATAACTTACACAAGCATGTCTATTTATTAGATAACCATTACGACTTTAAATTACTACCAGTTCAGTACCTATTCTTATTGAAAATATAAATTATTTAAATATGTTTCAAGTTTAAAGTATCGCAAGAAAACAAAATCGCTAATAAGTATGTACGTTTTAGAAAACCGCTATCACTTAGTTCGCAATAATGTAATATTTATTTGATACTATGGGTTATAAATGAGCAATTCTCTAACGATTTTGATAACATTTAGGTTAAGACGATTTAATACATAGTATTGTATGTAAAAATGTGGTAAATAACATAATTTATATCACGGAACCACTATATGTAACACATATAATGAGATAAAAAGAAGCCAATGTCCACACAATAAACTTATAATAACTTATTGCACTTTAACGGCTGAATTTTCTTTGCGAAATGTACCTACCTATTTGGGATTCGTATATATTATGTAGATCAGTAGATATATAGTAAAAAAAAAATTACGCTCGAATTGAGTGCCTTTTCGGAGTCACTCAGGCTCAGCCGCGGGCAAAACTAGTATTAAATACTGTACATGTATCTTAACCGGTCAATGAAGCAAGAAACAACAGTGAGTGTACTTGTACGGCGTAAGACGTTGATTGGAGTGATCTCATAGCGTATTGCTGCGAAGAATGCCGTGGGAAATTACTATATATTATATCGTTTATTTAAAATGTATTACTCACTTTTCATAGAAAACCTTTGTTATAATATTATCAGATGTCATAGAACCTTAGTAGTAGCAACATTCTTTACTATCAACAATGATATTCTAACAAATATCATTGACTATCAAATTATTTATTTAAACTGTCAAAAAAATTCTTAATTGATTTTACGATAATATTTTATAAAATCGAATTTCCCCACAGAATAAAAACATCGATATTTAATCATCGTCGATCTCAAGTACCTAGTTTTTATAGAATGTTTTTTTATTACAGCTGTAATGATGTCAAACGAATTGAAATATAAAACAGGTGGAAAATAACATGAGAAACAGCAAATTAGAACTATTACTGACATAATTACTAATTGATATTAATTGATATAGTTATTAACTGTAAAGTAGCTGTCCTTCTCATGCAAATTTATATAGAAGGAAAGACAATAATAAAAAAAGAAGGATTTTTTAATCAACTATAATAACTAGGTGTCTCCTAAAGTTCCTATTATTTATTATTTTGTTTAGAAAATTTTCTAAATTTATTAAGAACATGGAATAAAACGTAGATTATCAATTTAGGATAACGTGATTTACACGTAGTACGTAGCTAACCTCGTTTTTACTTCAAAACCTTATAATATTATCTTTTAATTGAAATAATAGTTTATCAAACTTAGAATAAACGAGACAATAAAAAAATTGAACTTTTTTACTAAATAGGTCCGAGTGAATGAACTCAATAGCTCATAAAAGATACTTAAAAGGTCCTCAAAAACTTCTTGACTGAATTTAACAAAAAAAATGGGAGAAATTTCTACATTATAGGAATAAATATCCAAAAAAATACGAATTAACCCTAGCTTACTTTGTATATATGAGTAGGTACAACATATTTTTTTTCACTGCAAATTATAAACTTGCAAGTTGGAACTAAAAAAGTGGTGTGCCTTTTTTACCTTATCATCCTCATCGCAGACCCTTGGCAAGCTGTTATAAAATAGTGAAGTGAAAAAAATATAAGTATTGAAGCATGTAGATCATTTCAAAATATAATAGATTGGCCTACTTGCGATATACGCGATAATATCAGTATAGGGCCAAGATATGCGAGTTATTATAGCAGTTTAACTAGTGAAGCGAAACGACGCAATTAAAGTGTTCAGGACATTGCATATTTCATAAAAAAATGTTGATTGCATATGTAAGTAAAACAATAGCTGTTTTGTTTACAAATTATACTTAGTAACGGTTATTTGTATTTAGTTTAGGTCGCTATTTATTTTAATATTATCCTATATATTCACTTTTTGTGTTCGTAGTTATGGCAACATTTATTTTTATCTAAAAATAAAAATGTTAATGTGTCAGTATGTATATTACATTAATATATAAAATATTGAAAGTTGAGAACGTTGAGAATGAATTTCTTGTTAGGCCTATTTACTTGAACAGTGCTTTACTGTAATTTGATCACAAAAAAATTTTGTAATTCTAAACTCTTACAGCTTTTTAATAAAAATGATTATTTTTAAATAAATTAAACAGCATCGATAAAAACTAAAGTCGCAACTATAATAGAAGCCATATGTCAATACGTCAGGTACAAACCTTCTTTATTTCGATATACCGCGAACATAACTATCTACACTTACTATATTACAATTAAATTGATATGATAAATAAATTCTTTTCGTTAGGAAAATTGGTAGCATATATAATTTGGGTAAATGCGTCCAGAAGGCATACAACAGAACCTTATCTAAGATAAATAATAATCAATATATTTAATAAATACTATTTACTGACCCTTGCGTGGTTGAGATAATGCCACCAAAAATAAATTCTAAATGAACCCTGTCACATCCTTTCCACCGCAACAAGCAACAAAAACTTAATTTCGACATTTATAACGGCGTTCCGAGAATTTCACTAAATGGTACATACCTGATACGTAGAAATGCCGATTTAACTTCAAGCACTCGTTCAACACTCAACGACAGATATCTAATAACTTTACATCGCCTTATCACATCACGGGCTCGTGATAACTACTGGGAGACCGTTCTGATCGCAACCTCACTAGATGTCCGTCGGGACGAAGGCATCGCATTACCGCAATATTTACACTATCAGTCTGTCGATGTGCTATTCCTCGTCGACGTTGATCTCCGAGTCGGCTGAGTCCTCGTCGTAGGTGGAGGAGGACGCGAAGCCCCGGCCGAGCACGGCGGAGCGGTTCTTAGCCGCGGCCGCCCGGTCGCGCTGCCGCCGGTTCTTGAACCAGTTGCCGACTTGCGTCGGTGTCAACCCTGTCGCTGCGGCCAGCTCCCTTTTCTTCGTCGGATTCGGATAAGGGTCTTGTAGATACCACTCTCTCAATAGCGACCGCGTTCGCTCCTTAAAACAGTGTGTCTTTTGTTCACCGTCCCATATTGTTCGCGGTAAGGGAAACTTCTTCCGCACACGGTACTTGTCGACGGGGCCGAGGGGACGTCCTCGGAGCCGCTCGGCCTCCTGGTAGTGAGCTTCCAGCCACAGTGCTTGTAACTTAGCATGGCTCGATCGCTGAAAACGATGTCGTTCAAGGATCGAGTAGAGTTCGCGGTGGCGACCTGCGTGAAAAGCCACGACAGCTCGCGCTCGTAATACTGCTTCACAGCGTTCCAGCTCGGCGACGTTGGGGTGGGCCACAGGCAGAGACCAGAGGAACCTCGCGAGCCGTTCCACATCACCGCTCTCCTCGAGCGTCTCGCAGACGGTGGCCACCTGCGCGGCGCTGAAGGAGAGCGTGGGTAACGGCAGCAGAGGAGTCGGCGCGGCCAGCTCGAGAGCGGCCAGCGACAGGGGCGCGGGCGCGTCGGAGCAAGCGGGCTCGGCGGCGCGCTCGGGCCCGCGCGCCTCCAGGATGCGCGCGTGCAGCGCCGCCGTCGTGGACTCGTCCCAGGAGCCGCGCATCGGTGCGAGTGTGCGCGCCGGAGTCGCGCGCCGTGTGAGCCACCGGGCCGCGCCGCCCCCCCGCGCGCTCGGGGCGGCGAGCGCCCGCCGGCGATTGGCTATCGGTTACGGAGCGCGCGGCGCGGCGGCCAATCGCGCGCGCCCCGCCCGGGGGCCGGATAGCTTTCAACCGCCGCGACGCGTATCCGGCGGGCGCGTTTAACGAGGGCGGCGGGGCGCGGCCCCCCCGCGCCGCCATGATCCGTCACGCACACCGCTCCCCCCCTCTCCTCTCGTCTCTCCGCCCCCGTCCCGCTCCCTCCCACGCCGCGCACCTCGGCCGACGCGCTCTGATCCCGCGACGCACCACCGTTTCGATAGATTACCTTCGAGCCTGCAATTAATAGCCTCCATATATTCATCCGGGTGGATTACGAGCTTTTATTTGCCCGATGTGCCGCTACCGATCGATAAATTAATAACTATATCGGTTAATCCGCTTTACATCCCCGCCTCCTTAATTAAGTCCAGGTGAATGTTAAAATGCATTAAATGTTTAGCAATAGTAACATTTATTTTCTGATAAATATATTATCACAGCTTACATTAATGGCCATGATCGAGTCTCTACATAAATGTATGCTTAAAAGGCGTAAAGACAAACTTTGTAGTAGGTATGAAAAAATTATTACAATTGATCAATTTTACTAACTATTATGATATGATTATTATATTTTTATGACTATATTAATAGTATATTACATAATACCAGCCGAGATCATTGAAAAGCTATTGGAAAGTTTGTAAGACGTTATTTTCTAAATGTAGAGTCAACATGAGCAGACTAATAACTAGCAAGTCCCAGGACGCTCGGGGCGAGCTATAGCGCGAGATTTCACCGTGAAAGCCTTTCCACAGTATTAAGTTATTGAACGGCAAACCACACCCCGTGTAACTCACCCCACCCCCCGGGGGTCGAACAGATCACGAATGGATTTACAGCAAATATACAATTTCTATACTTTTTGCGAGTATTAGGTCACGATTGATGTTCTTATAATTGGTGGTTGGTGGTTCTGTGAAATTATTAAATGGAAATGAAAGTAACGGAATTGATATTTTTTTCTATATTGTCGTTAAGTTGGCTCTACTTTATTATTATAACCTTCATTTTTATTTATAAGTCCTTGAGTTTTTTTTCGTTGAAAATTAAAACATGATATTTGTTTCTTGATACGGTAATGTATATTACATTCACTCAACTTGAACGTAGAAAACTTATGAACTTAGAAATCTAGAGACTTTAATATTTGAATTATTTTAGGAAGTAGAGTAGAGCCATTTTTCTTTTCGTTTTAAAATGTAGGTACCTATCTACTACAAAAAAATTATAATCTTTGTTATAATTGCCCACTTTCAAGTCAGTAAGACGTTAAATATGTAATTGTTTTTTCTGAAACCATCTACCCTACTACCCCAAAAGAAGAGTAATGTGTTTTCAAGTGTTTTTATGTGTCTATGGCTTTAGCTTCGACTGCTAACATAACTGGAATCTTTTGGGATTTTGTCGGAAGAGTCTCTCTCGTGACCATGAGTGCTGTAAAGTATTCGAAAAGTCGGGAAGCAAAAATCAAAATAAATCCGCGACAAGATCCGAAAAACTAGTTTCATTTATAATGTCGAATATTCGCGTAAACATAAGAAAGTATTCTGCTAACAATATTTTGTACCCTGAAAAAAGAGAGTTTAGAACGAGATACATAAAATAATTGCTATTACCTAAATAAAATATAATGTGTAGCCAAAACGCTTAAAACATTCTTGCGCTAACTTGAGTTAATCAGTCTTATTTATTAAAATCCGTCGCGTCGTTAAAAATCATGTATCTGTAACAATTAACACAGGTCACGGGATCTATTCTTGCACATACAAATATTAGTGGACAACGTACAGTTAACAGTGCTAGTGTAACCTCACTATAAATATTTAATTTTAAAAACTTAGAAGTATGAATTTTGTATATAAACATTTTTCTAAAAATATATAAGGTTTAACAGCAATAAGATCTAAGCAATGTAAGCCGATTTCAACACAATCGATGTGCAAATCTGCTTAACTGCTTCCTTTGGATTAATCTAACACTACGATACAAAGTTCTTGACGACTTGAGTTATATGCTGAGAGAGTTATATTGGTAGTTACATGAGTTTATTTGTATACCTACGTACGCTTTAAAGATTTCATTGTGACAGAAATTCTGACACATGTGTTGATTATCTCTTGAAACGTAATATATATTTAAATAATGAATTTCAACTTCTGTAGGACCGACGGCTTTATGTGTTCTGGTGACACACCGCCAACTTTTCAACTCCGGGCTGTTACTGAGGTTTACTAAACAGGAAGACTCGATAACTAAATTTGGCCCGATCCGGGACTCGAACCCATAGCATACCCCTATACAAATAAGAAAGAAAGTCTAGTTAGCTGTGGAAGTTTCATACTTATACTTTCGTATGTAAATCTACTATTATATCTAAGTTTGGAAATTGCTTTGTTCTAAACATTTGCCCCAGTTAGAAATGCATGGTAAAACTGTATCTTAAAACACAGGTCACTAACTTATTCGGGTTCCAAATTTTATCAACAATTGTAATTGTTGATAAAAGTAAATGGTATTTAATACTTATATAAAATTTTATAAAATTTTTATAACCTCTTTATATTCACTATCACAAGTGAAAAGAAACGTGTTTTAATTTTTAATAATAATATGTGTGTAATCCAATTATTTTATATTATTTTGCATATTTTTCTCAACAAAAAGGTTCTAGGTTACTAGATAAGTTTTATAACATGCGGGTGCGCCGACAGCTGCGTCACGCTGTTTGCGGAATATCATTTTATCTCAAATCTTTAAAGAATACTTACAAATTCAAAAGATACTTTAGAGCCTTATAAAATAGTAATTTAATGTGGCTGTAAAAGTAGAGTACGTAGAGTCAACTTTTTATAAATAACTGCATTATTTTTAAGAAGAGAGAACCTAATGAGTTTTTGAAAGAAATGTGAAACATGAACTTGGCTAGCAGCCCGTGCCCAGCAGTGGGACATTAAAAAAGATTGAATACATACATACTCATCCTAACTACTTACAAGTTTGTAGCCGGAAATCTATTTTATATCGGTCCATATAAAGTAAATACAATTTACATACCTATATAAGTGAACAACGATATGTATTATGAAATTCTACGTGTAATGAAATCAATAAAGTATAAAGAGATTTTTTTTGCAATAAGCCTTTTTAAGATACAAATTTCACTATTTGACCTTTTTATTTATAAAAGTTTAAACCACAACTGTGTACCTATACGAGTACTTCATACACACTAAAAATAGACCTGGATAGACCAATTTACTCGTATATTTCCAATGTTAGACAACACACACCCAAGTTTCAAATTGAACTCCTTCCTACCTTGTACGCTTCGTTACTATATTAAGGACATAACGGTTATGGATTATTTAGAACTAATGACTTACCCTCGCTTTGCTTGGGTGAGCCTCTAGCTTTTGCGTTTTTTTCATCCGTACTTCCCATCATAAAGTTTTTTTTAATAAAAACAATCGATCCAGCCGTTTCGGTGATTAGATGGGATAAAAACACAGATAGAATTAATATTTAAAAAGTGTTTTTTTCTAATAATAACTTTATCTGAAGTGTCCGTTTTCAATATCAAATTAACAACTTTTCTCTAAATGGTTTCAATAACTGCATATGAAAGTATAAACGGTACTTACATCATAAAAGCAATTTATATATTTTTTTATCTGTCTGCCTGTTTGTTCCGGTTGATATCTTAAACGGCTGGGCAGATTTTGACGGAAAACTCGCACATCGCTAATGTTATAAGGAGTACTTTTATTTTATTAGAAAATCATAGAAACCGTTTAATTTATTTTAAACTTACGCCCAGAAAAGCGGGCCAGGTTTGCTATAAGTTAGTAATGTGCATGTACTAAAAAACCGATATGTAGATGTTACTACCAAACACCTCAATTTTATTTATCGGTATAGATAATATAACAAAAGCTTTCTTTTGCCACTTTACATTATGTTTTGAATCGATACTCAAAACTTTTCAATTACAACTTTGTTTCAAGCTGTTAGCTGAAGACGGGAAAGTTTACCCCATGAATTAATGATGATCACATCCCATTTAATGTCGGTGCTTCGTGGAGTGCGCACTTAAATGTTTTTGTTTTAATTTTATTATTCACTAGCTATTTCTGTTGACTTTCCTCGCATTTAATATATATTTTTTTATATTTTTATAATATTAAAAAATGTTTAATCTGTTTGTCTTCCTCAAAGGACTTTACCAACTTCTTACATTTCAATCTGTCGCTGGCTTTCTTCGACCATATTTTACCTGCTGTTCGTAATTCGTCTTCCCATCTTCTATATTATCCTCCACGTGTCCTTTTTCGGACGCTATACAGAAAGAACAAGGTAAAAGTACTATTAAAAACCATTAAAAATACAGACGAATTGAGAACCTCCTCCTTTTGGAAGTCGGTTGAAAATGATTTCTTCTTCTTATAATAAAATTATTAATATCGATTAAGAATTAGCAAAAATGTCGTATAATTTATACAACATATCTTTTTAAAATCCTTTAAAGAAGTATGAAACTGTATGTGTAAATAATTCATTACATCATATATCATACAACTTGAACGGAAGTGATGTTTATTAAATTTAAATTATAACACCACAAAAAGCTTATGCAACGTATTTTATAAGAAATTATCACACATACAAACATAGAAACACACGTATTATTTTTATTCCTCTTTTATGTGTGTTATGTGGGTACCCAAAGGTATGTAATTACTAATTTGCATTTAATTGACAATTAGCTGTCAAGTAGTTAAAAAAACACTTGTCCCTCAAATATATTTTTAAAGCAGGACGTAAATGATCGTTTCTATAATATTTTAATATAAAAATATTTTTTCCAGATAATAATCATAATCCATCTGCGTCCTTAAATTCTAAATCCATCCAGCCGTTTCAGTATTATGGCGTAACAAACATACAAGCATATACAAACTCCCACATTCTTAATAGCCCAATCATTATTAACGGTCAGTTAAATTTTAAACTTATAAGTTAAAGTGTAACTAATAGAGAATTCAAAAGAGAGAAAGTCGCGGGCAGTAACATCCTAAGTATATCTATCTATATTTAAGTGGCTACTGTAACTCGTACTCCGGATCGTATAAAGCCTTCTGTACCCGCGGGTGGGATCGATAAGGGTGGGGGTGTCTTTGTTTGGAAATAAAATCTTAGGGGTGTGGTCTCGGCATGATTTATTACGTATTTGCTGATATTGTTACGATGATAAATCAGACGTGTACCTTTATTTCATAATGTATATTTTGTTTGTTGTTAGATGGCCATAGATGGATAGAGCCAAACGTAATCACGAACAGGTTCGAAGTAAAGTATCTATTTGATATACGTAAGCAATTTTCTCTTTAGATCGTTTTAGGAGAGTTGAACTGTCAGTCATTTAGTTGAATATATTTATGTCGGCATAACAAAGTCATGCTTGGTAGTCAAATATTAAAAAAAATTGTAGAAACAACAAATGTGCAGTTTCAGTTAAAAATAATTATATTATTGTATTGATTTCCAAGTTTAGGAATTCTAAGTTAGTTCGTATATACTTTCCGAATACATTTTCATTAGTTTAGAGTCAAGAATATTCATTCGGTTTTAAATACTAAGGTCCTAGGTTTAAATCCCAGATCGGGCATAGAATAGTTACCGCGATTTTCTGCCAAAAGACGTGTTTCTAAGTGCACCTTATGCTGTCTGCGTCTAATCTCTCACCTGTCGTCTCGTCATTGAAATACGAAAGTGAAAGGTATAGAGAGTGCACTTGTATAATGTATATGCGCACATCACCGGTGCTATGTAATATCCTATTACTATGGCAAATCTTTGCTAGTCTTTACAAAAAGCTGTTTTAAAAGCTTTAAACGACAGTATATGATTATTTAGGCCTTTGGTAAAGGAAATCGATTTAAACTTTATTATTAAGCAATAGAACAAACACTGTACATTATATTATGTAATAACTAGCGGTGCCCGCGGCTTCGCTCGCGCTAAGAGTGAATAAAATAAACATTTTTGCTTATATACTGTTACTTATAATGTACCAAGGACTGATTCCCCATTTAAAGTTCTGGCCCTCTTTTCTGAAAACTACTGTGTAGCATCCTGCCGTGCCGCCACTGCTGCGCTTTCTAAAACTTATTTCCTATTTTTAACCAATTTTGCTACTATGTGTATCATAATTTCTTTGTGTGTTTTTCGTTAATGATAAACTGATGTACGTGGTTCATTGTTATGGACTTATGGTAAAAATTACTGTTAAATATTTTTCCTACGCAAATTGTGCCACCCCCGTTAACCCCCATAGGGGTTGATTTTCAAAAAACGCTTGGATATGTATCTCATAATTTGTATTGCAGAGCATTATTTCAGTGTCACGCAAAATATTTCAATAGAATTAAATTTCCCATACAAACTTAGCCACCCCCTATAACCCCCAATGGGGGTGAATTTCGAAAAACCCTGAAATACTTGTTTCATCATTTGTACTAAAAAGCATTAATTCAAAGTTTCATGCAAAAATGTGCAATAAAAATATTATTCTCATACAAACTTTGCCACCCCTTTTAACCCTTTTAGGGGTTGAATTTCCAAAAAATAATATGCCTATTTTCTTCTCATGAATGCAAACTATCTACATACCAAATTTCAGCAAAATCGGTTGGGTGGTTTAGGCGTGAAAAGGTAACAGACAGACAGACAGACAGACAGACAGACAGACAGACAGACAGAAAGACAGAGTTACTTTCGCATTTATAATATTAGTATGGATATTATTTACCTTTTCTATGTAAGCTTGTTAAACTTATGCTCAGAGATCTGTATCGATAATAATGACTATTTGAATAAGATTTTTCCATAAAATAATTAATGTACATATTCAACTTAGAATATCATTATATGTATCACTACATATTATAAAAAGTCTGTCTGTCTGTCTGTTCGCGATAAAATTCAACATTTACTGCACCTATTTTCACCAATGGATAGAGTGGGTCTCGAGGAAGGGTTTAGTATATAATTTGTCAAGATTGTGTATACATTTACTAGCGGAACTCTCGCTGAATCTAGTGTCAAACAAGAGTTAAGCCAGTGTGAGTCGCTAGCAGATAAAAAGTAAGGCGTGTCAGTCAACAATAAGCCGATAAACTTAATAATTTTGCAATTATGTTAAAATATTTCTTACATTCATTAGAGCAAATTAGAAATCCAACAGAAATCACCATTTATTCGAATATAATGATGAATAATGAGATTTAAAATTATAATTCTTAATAGTTATTAAAATTCAATGAACTATTTAAGCCGCGCGATCTTTTCTCACAGTATCATTCCAAAGTCAACAGATGGCGCCTCTTACATTCTTCACGCTTATTATTCAACAAATAAAAATTTTTGAAGCAAACTTTAAGAAGCTTTTGCTAAGCACTTAAGCTTTGGCTATTTTTATTAGGTACAAGTATTAGCGAAATAAAAGTTTCAATCGTACATTTTTAACACGAATATCTCGTTATGCAATGATTTCACACCGTTACTCGGTACTCAGCAGCGGCAGTGCGGGTTCAAATCCCTGGTCTCTATCCCGGGGCTATGTGCGGGTATCGAACCCGTTACTATTCTTCCAAAGGCTTCTTTGTTAGAACGCTGTGTTATATCACATTATAAATTAAAGTAAATTACACTTTATAAGAAATCGAGAATAATACAGATTCCATCACGCCATATAATAATGAAGTTTAATTAGTTTCACTGCGCAGTGACACACTTACCTTTAGTTTTTCTACATTCATGATTGAATATCGTATGATATACTCGTATTAATATAATAAAATTAAAAAAAAAGTTTTTAGATTCTTTGCCTGAAAAACAATAATGTTTATTTATTTTTGTAATGTTTCGGATTTGATTGGAGCTTATATTTTATTCTACATGATTCAATTATAATAATGAAAGAAAACTATAACTAAAGTTTAATATTAAATGACGAATTACATCCCACTGCTACCTGCTCAGCCTTTAATACAAGAGGGATCCGTCCATAGTCCACGTTAGCCAAGTGTTGTCGGGTTGGCGGACTGCACATGTCTTTCGAAAAATTGCTTGTTTCTTTCAGATATGCAGGTTTCCTCACGATGTTTACCTTCACCGTAAGACAAGTGGTAATCATGATAGAAATGATTCGCACATGAAAATATCATAGGTGCGAGACCCGGACTCGAACTCATCACTCTGTTGTCCAAGTGAGCGCGTTGCCACAGGGCTACCTCTGTCTTACTTTATAATATTAAAACATATAATAAATAATAAATAAGATATACGTATTATAGTATTATATATTATCTTCTAAAGCAATATAAATACTCGGGCCTACGGTACCCTATTTCGTGCGTGTCCTACCGTTATATTATAGTCACAATAACTATTGATATAATTGAATTGACCTACTTGTAAGTAAACAATATTCATCTATTCATTTAAAAATTAATTCTAATGGACGGTGTATGTAAATATTTTGATTTTTGCCTCCTTTAATGCCAATATATATTAAAATTTCATTAATCACCATCGTCTGTATTTGTTAAAGGAAAATGAAAATCGAAATACTGATCTCAGTTCTATTAAACTCGGAAAAATGTCAACTTAGATCTTTTCCTCCAAATTACTCGTCAATACATTATCACTAACTTGTTAGTTTAGTAGTTGGTGTAGTATACCCAGATCTGGACGCTCAGGGTTTGAATCCAAGGTGAAGTATTTTAGTTACGTTACGTGTTAAGTATTTATCCTTCGATGTACGAGTAGGTACGATTCGCGCGAAGTGGTAATCTATTATTGTCTAAACAGAAATAACAGCTTTTTAATAGATAGGTAAATGCAAATGGAATTATTTTATACTTATTATCATAAAGGAAAGATTCAATTTTACAAAAATTGACCGTCTGTCTGTCTGCCTATCTATAATATGCAGTCTGCCTAATCCCTGGAACGGCTGGATCGATTTTGACGGAACTTTTACAAACAGATACCTAATTTATTAGAGTAAGTGAATTAATATTCCATTCACAAAAAAAATACCATGCAGAGTGCAAGCGAGGGTAATTCGTTTATAAAAAAATATATAACACGGGAATCGATCGCTAACAAAACTAAAAGCGCTAGCGATATAATTATGGAAATAAAAATAACTCGTAGATACTCACATCGTTTACCATTTATAGTTTCTCACAAATGCAAGCGATGTCAGCAATACTAACAAAAGCCTATTCCGATGTTTCGTCATTTCAAAGAATGAAGAGTTCAGATCTTAGAGCGAAATAAAAGAGAGACAGCTTCCGAATACAATATGCCATTTTACATTTGCAAATCCAAAAGTAGCTGGCTTCAGCAACTTAGTAATGGTGGATGTTCGTTTGAAAATTTTATTTTAGTCGACTTTCGATCTTAGTATGCGGTGTTAGTCTGTCTGTTCCCAGATATCTCGTTTGTGGGAGTAAATTTAAACTTGTAAATAAAACAATGCGTCGTTCGTCAAATGTTGCATTTTACGATGCTATATCGCTAGCCGTTTGACACACGTTTAGTGAGAATGATTTGTAAAATGTTATAACTTGTATCACGTCATGTTCGGTAGCTGAGAGGTTTCGATATACACCCTTATTACTTACTAACGACTTACCTTCGCTGTGCTCGGGTTTTTTGTTTTGTTTATTATTTTTCAATTTTATTTAGCGAAACCCTTATTCTTTTGCTAAAATAAAAGTACCCTAAGTTACTTCTTACCTATCTGCCAGCGAGAGTCCCGTCAAAATCGGTCAAGCCTTTTCGGAGATTAGTGAGAACAAACAGACAGACAGACAAAAACGTTAAAAATTGTGTTTTTTTAAAAGTAGTTATATAATTTCATATACATTAAGTCAAAGCTATTGCTATTCGTTACCAGTTAACATGACCTCTCTTTGCTATGGGTGCTTCTGGTGACAGGAGCTCAAACTGTGGTTGGATATCATCGACCTACATATTTACTAAGCTTACCACAAAATTATATAAAGATAAAGACTGCTGCTGCTTTTTATTAAAAGCTCAATATCAATTATATGGATCTATAATGTATTTTTATCAATAAGAATAAAGAAAAATGAAATGGCACTGTTATAAAACTTACAATATATTTTTTGATTAACAACTTTTAGAAACATGCTGAATGTCAACTGTCTTGTTATTTTTTTATGTATTACCAATACAAAAAGCCTTGCACAGTAATCGATCTCGCGACCTTCGACCTCGTGGAAAAGCCTAGTTTTTTAAAACAATTATCTGTTAAGTAATTTAAATATATACAATATAAACATATATTCAATACGTAATAAGGAATTTGATATTTTGATAAAATTAAACGTTCGATATGATAACGGTAGAAAGCTTTATAAGGTGACCAATTAAAGCACCAGTCCTTTAATAAAAACAATAAGTCCATATACGATGGTATTATATGGAAAAATGTATAGTAATAGCTTTATGTTTCTCTCCATTGAATTTGTTTCCTTGATATTTAATATTTGAAATGTAAATTAATTTCATTGCGACATCTGCACTTCTATTTAAGGAATAACTCACATATTGATATAATTTAGATGTAGATTTAAGACTATTTATCATTCTAATCATTTTTAAGGCAATCATCATCAGAATTATTATTATAAGAAATATTAAAATT
Source organism: Boloria euphrosyne (assembly GCA_951802675.2). NCBI lineage: Eukaryota > Metazoa > Arthropoda > Insecta > Lepidoptera > Nymphalidae > Boloria > Boloria euphrosyne. The sequence goes on along the minus strand of OX637879.1, from coordinate 1,347,892 downwards.
ATTTTTTTTGTATTCAGCCCTTTTTAACGTCCCACTGCAGGGTACGGGCCTCCCTTAAATACGAGAGAGCCAGCCAAGGTTGCCGAGTGTAGGTTGCTGAACTACACATGTCTTTCATTTTGCTAGGTTCTCTCAGACATGCAGATTTCATCATGATGTTATCTTTCGTTGGTAATCGTGTTGATAATGATCCATACATTAAAATATCGGAGGGGACAAACACCAGTCCTGGGATTTGAACTCACTTCACTCGGTTTTCCAAGCGAGCGCATTACGACTGGGCTACTGACTTGAGTGAAAAGAAAGAATGAAAGTAAAGTTAAAAATGTACGAATAATCCAATTAAGGCAGTGTCAGCAGCTGTAAATTCTGACTTCACGACTATTACAAAGTACATGCTCTTTTAAATCACATCTCACCTTTTCTAAAGAAAAATTAAAAAAAAAACAAATTTCTCAAACAAAAAATAAAAACATAAGTTTCTTTGTACTGTTAAAACTATAAAAACAATTAAAAATTACCGGATAGATAAATTTGCCTCCAAAAAGGGCTTAAAAATACTCCCAAAAATAACCAGTACATGTTTAATATCCGTACAAAGTCAATTTCAGATGATTTTAGTGAAGCGACGCATAATATCGAGCGAATCTACAATCAAAAGGCTATCAGCCCGACTGCATAACAAGAATACCAAAAATGAAACTAAACGATGACAGAGAATGTAACCCTTCAACACGGTTAGTTAGCGGCCGATTCGACTGGTCCAGATAAGGATGCTGCACTAGTGTTTGCGATACGCGATAGTTGCAGTGCTTTATTGTTCACAAAGTTTTATTCTCGGTAACCATTATGTGTACGTTTGTTTTGTTTATACGTGTACATTTCTTCATATAAAATATCGATCAAACAAGTTAACAAGACTTTTTTATAATCTATATGCATCTAATAAAATCCTGAGTCGAATCTCTCCATTAAGTGTTTTTTTAATACTTTTATTGAAATAGTCATTAATATTGATACAGAGACCGAACATATGGTTTTTGAAATATTTGTTTGTCTGTCAGTCGTATCTAGGGACGAACCGAAAAGAAGCGAGGGTGATTCGCTAGTATAGTATAATAGAAAATACATTATAACTTTAGCCTTATTCTGTACACCCTTATTTTTTCTAGTTATAAATTAACAATGGCTAACTTCATGTTAATTGATTAACACATTATATTATATAAATACTTATCAATAAAATTACAAGGAAGATTAAGTGTTCTAGTTTTTTTTTCTCTAACACCAAGATAATCAAGTAATTACGCTTACAATAAAGCAATTAGCATCACTATGATATCAAGTGAACCGTAGAAAAACGTTACGAAACAAATATCGAATAAGTGAAAGAATAAATTATAATTTTAATAATATTCTATATAACGAAGTGTACGCGTTATGGACCCTACGAGGTATCTGGTGCATAATTCATATTTTGTTATTAGAAACGTTTAGTACAAGTCTATACTTTTTTTAATAAAAACTTCTTTAGGCATGACTTAAGGGTTAAAAGGTCCAATAAAAAGTTAGTGTCGCGGAAGGGAAGGTAAATATTAATATAAAAAAAAACGTTATACTTGTATTTAATGAATTAGTTATTGTTATTAAAATATTTTTAATATAATTTAAAGTATAATATTTTTTAATTGTAGAATTACTAATAATATATTTTTTTTAATCATATATTTATCATTGATCTTAAACACAACGAAGTTAAATTAATACTCGAACCGCATCTAAAGATTAAAGTCATTCATTTTTGTATTACTTTATAATGATGTATTTTTTCTATGTTAAATTTGCTGTTTTGAAAGAAATGTACTATAATTTCATTTTTTATTTCTCTTACCATATACGAAGTGTATACGTTAACTCTTCACTAATTAGCCACTGAACTATCATAACCATAAAACAAAAATATAGACACCTAGAAGGAATAATGTAGACGGTCATTGAGCGAAAGAAGTATTCCTATACTCAATTTAATGACCACAATATGACATTTTTCTTAACGAAGCCCCTAATGTGAAGGGTGCAAAGTTCCTTATAGGAACTTAGGAATTCAGCGTTACTATAAAAGTATTTACCTGTTGTAAAATCGTGTGTTTTCGGAAAAGATGAACTTATATTTAAAAAAACCTATATGTATGAAAACTTAAAAAGTATAGCTTTATTTAAATACAAAATTTAAACCAAATCGTAAGAGCCGTTTCCGACACTCATGTATATCTATTAGAAAAATTGTAATTACAAGAATAACAACACACTATCAACATTTTTGGAACTGAAAAAAAAGTCTTAGCACTACATAGTATCGCGTATCCATTCAGATAGAAGGCTTAAATGTAATCGTACATGAAATTACGCTAAATGCGTTTCAATAGGCCATCGGACATCAAAGTTACTCCCCTCCTGTTTATATGATAGACTGTAGAGTGTACGGCGACTGCGGATGACTCTTGTTTCTATTGACTTGTATCACGCCAATAGATTGACCATATTTTATTAGTATTGATCTCAATTTTATATTTAAAAATAAAGGGTATTTAAATTTAATTTAAAAATATTGTAATGTACCAATTAATTCGATATATTCGTATTTTATACCTTAACTAATCATCATCTCCGCACCGCTCAGGCTTGTTCTCTAAGTAGGTACGCTTTCACTGTTAGTACAGTTTTCTATCAGAAATTGTTATTTTACCATAGTAGAAATCATCCTATTTGGTGAACCGCATAACCAGCTATCATCATACAAAATTTCATTAAAATCTGTCCAGTAAACGGTAAACTTATAATGCGCTTACAGACAGACAGGCCAAACTTTTACATATAATAGTTACAACAAATATTGTGATATTTGACCTTACAAAAGGTACGGATATAATGGGTCGCCAACGTTTAGGTGCTAAAAATAAAGTTAGTTTCTGAAATACATACATCCAAAGCAGCATCTTACAAATTTGGTAATCTAAAATACTGAGTTATTTAATTTTATTTTGCGTGGTATTGCAAACTATAATTAAGATTGCTGATAAAACCGTTAGAACCATGAGAGTTAAGATAGATGTGACGAACTGTCTGTCGTCATACTACAAGATGGTTAAAGTAAATTGTAATTAGAAAGATCAATTATCAGATGAAAGTAATTCGAGTAGAAGTAGATTAGGAAGGTTAAGATTTAAGATTATTCCAATGAAACGTAGAAAACGCAGAAGTTATTTCGTTTATTATAAAAAAATACACTGTATTGTCACTCAAAATACAATATAGCAAAGCTGTGCTAATAAACCTAATTATAATAGTACTTAATAAGATCTTATGAAGAAGAAGAAGATTAATAACATGTTAAAAAACTAAAAAAGCCTTTATTCTTAAAAAATAAAATGACACTTTTACGACAACTTCAAACGTTCTATCAATCATAGATCATAGTAGATTTGTATCGACATATGAGTGTACTGTAGGTGCAGGACACCCACTGTGGGCATTCAGATAGGCCTTCCGCTGTTACGCGCTGTTTTGTGCTCACCTTCCTCGGTTGACTTTATGTATCGAGCGATAGCGATAACGCGAACTTTACTGATTTTTTATTACATAATATATTTATCATATTTATTTCAATGACACGTTTGGCTTACGTAAGTTACGCAGGACTTGCTGCGCCAGCAGTCGCGGCTCGAGTATCCGCTAGGGGCATTCATTTGTTGAGCACGAATGCTTATACTCCATGGGTGCTTATATTTATATTATATATGTATTTAAAGGTATATATGTGTAGTGAATCAACTATCTGGTATCGATTACACAATTCTTTTCAAAGTTCAACAGCTCTAACAAGAAAACGTACAATTCAAAGGTTTATAACATAACCCTTTAGTAAAAATAATTTATCTACGTAAAAATGGCCAGTTAATTTAAATTAGCGATGTTTAAAGATAATTCATAGATGACTAAAAGCTCAAAACTAAAACATTTTTTTTCAATTAGGTAATCTTTTACTATTCCACGCGGACATGACTTGTACAGTAATAATTAAGTGTACATTTGCTTTGTATATATAGTTTACGTAATTTCCTTTATTGTAAATAATTGTAATATGTAAAAAAAAATCTTTGACATAATCATTGAATTCAACTCTTCAAAGCGTGCCATTTCAGCACAGATTACATCGCCAATGTCACATAGAATTACAGTCATAGCAATCTGCTAATATATAAAAATAGCAAGTAACTACAAAAAATAATTTTGAATAATCGCTCATTTGCTCTTCTTAGACCAAGCGTAGTCGCCATACAATTCGCAGTGAGCCTTTGTTCCGCGGCAGTTTAGTAAAAGCAATTTCGAGTTTTACACCGACGCGACGTGTACGATAGCTATTGACAACTGACGATTCAACATGAGGGATGACGTATTGCCTTTTTTCACAATTTAAAGGTATTGAAGTTCATGTGCTGGCTTCTATGGGCAATTTGTAAATATTTTGCAGATGTTTTACATGAAAGGGGTACTTTAGTTTATGTTTGGATATTTACTAGGTATATGTTATTTCAGAGAGTAGAATGGTAGTGGTAGGTCAGTGATGACGCGGTCGCTTGGGAAATTATTAAAGTGGGTTCCAATCCGTGTCTAGCACGTCTGATATATTCATTCGCAAATCATTTCCAACATGATGACTATTGTCTTATCGTAAATGAAAACCAAGTTTTCGAAATGCACGTATAGTCCGCCAATAAAAAAAAATAGATCTCAGAAAATAACCTTTAATCAAATGATTTCAAAGAAGTATACATTTATTTTAATCCCATTCTATAAAAAGCAGTGACAATGATACCATAATCAAGTTTCTTCGACATATAATATTGTAAGTAGCAAGTGAAGCAACTAAGCCAATAACAATAAAACTATTGCGAAATCAAAAAATGTGCTAAAACTCATACCACATATGTTAACCCATTTATAAACGCGAGCGCGCACAAAGGGTGCTTGCGGCGGGGCTATCAGAGCACGTCGCCGTATATCAGCGGAAGATTAGTTTATGTGACACTGTTTCACTGGACGGTTTTTTGCTAACAACTATAAATGGACAGATACGGCAGATACACTGTCTGTGTATTAGTTGTAAAAATGGTATCGTAAATATCGATTGACTGACCTATTGGTTTAGTATAACTACTAAGTGATGATGATGTCCTCCTGACCGATTCCGGCCACGGCGGCCAATCTCTTTGAGACTAGCCATCTGCGCGGGACATATTATAGTGCACAAGTGTATGCGCAGACACAAGTGCACTCTCTATTCCTTATCACTCTCATATTCCGGTGGGACGAATGCTCGACACGACCAGTGAGAGTTAAGGCGCAGGACCGACGGCTTTACGTGCTCTCCGAGGCACGGGGGTGAAACACCGCCAACTTCCCAACTCCGGGCTGTTACTGAGGCTTATGAAACAGAAAGACTCAATAACTAAACTTGGCCCGACCCGGGACTCGAACCCAGGACCTCCCGGTGTGCAACCGTACATGCTAGCCACTACACCAACGAGGCAGTTAACTACTAAGTACAAGTGGCCTGATCCCCCTCGTACTGAGTGAGGCCGTGCCCAGCAGTGGATGTTTAAAGGGCTGAAGACAACAGAAGACAAGTACGGGCGAGAGTACGAGGGTCCTGAGTTCAAGTACTGATTTCAAGTCTAGCTATTGGGTTTCTTGTTGAGAACAAATCTGTTACAGCCTGAAGTTGGGGAAGATATTTACCTCTTAAGCGTCAATGAGTTCTCACTGGTCAAATGTAACTATCAAAAAGAACAAAGTATGCACTTGTGTTTACGCTCATACTTATGCACTAGGATAGACAGGTATATGTGGCTGTCACGGCTAGTCTCATCAATGCTGAGGCTCAGACCAAATAAAAAGTATAGACGGAACTCTGCGAACAGCAAAGTGAGGCCGGTCAAACTACGCCTCGCCGTGTACATACACAATTACACGCACACTCGTACAACGAAACTACGCCTTGCCTTGTCAGTCTATATATCGCGGCTCGTGGGAGCAACACGTTTTGAGAAAATATTAATTTACAAGCGAAAATGCCGAATTGTGTTGTGAAAGGGTGTAAGAACCAATCCTCAAAAGATAAAAAGCGGGATGGAATCACATTTCACACGTAAGTAATTTGAAAACCAATAATTTTCAATAAATCAAAATAAAATTTTAAGATTATTGCTTGGAACACAAATGTTGCCAGTATAAAGTGTTTTTGTTTACCCTATTTGGATGGCTTACAATCTATCGAGATAGATTCTTATCTAACGGTTTTCACAATATTATATATCCATGTTATCAAAATCGGTTCGAACAATAATTTAATAGCAAAATAAAAAAAAATACTAAAGTTTTATTCGTTACGTTATTAAGTCAGTTGTTTTTAACGGGTTTCAATTATATCCATAATAATATGTATTAATTAATATTTTAAAGGCGTTTACTACCCTTTCAAGCTTAATAGTACCTATGTGTATTATTAATAATTAATTCAGCATAAAGGTTTTTAAATAAAATAAATTGGATAAATCATAACGAATTTTATTTCTGAACCACTTTTTCCATTTACTTTCTCCTACCATCACTACTTTATACCGACAACTCACCAAGACACTTTATATATCATGTTATGACGTTATCAATTAGTAACGTTATTTTTGTAATTTTAGGGTAATTTGAATTATCATGGCAACACCGGCCCACGCAACACATGTTTAAAAAGGTGGCCTCACTTTTCTGTTCGCAGAGTTCCGTCTTTACTTTTTATTTGGTCTGAGTGCTGAGGCTGATATTAGCCATTTGGGCATCGTATTTGGTATAATAATTTAATCGTATGTAAATATATAAAATAATGGAAGGACTAGTAGATTACCTATAGAGAAACACTTTTGTAAAATAACTAGAATTAGCTTACTAATTATTTTTATTTTAAAAGTTTATATGTTCATATATTATGCAAATTGCATATTAACTGTGCTGTCTTTTGTTACACGAGTAGGTCCAACGCTTATAATCAAATATAATTTAAAATAAGTCAGTATTCTCGATTCCGCAACAGTGGCGAAATCTGTGCTTGTGAGCCTGGCAGACTTTGAAGTCATTTTCAAGCAAATGAATTTAAGTCGAATTAACAAATTAATATGTATCCTGTCTAATTTATCATAAGTCTGTACTTACCTTTTACATTAGAGGCTGTACATGAATCACGCATAACATCGCGGTTGCGGCGGGTGGCTAGCGTTTATGATATGGGCGTCGTTGTCAGTACACTAAAGCACCTTGTCTGTCTGTCATTGCTCTATGACTTATATACGTAAGTGTATCGTGTTTTTATTTTGTATTTTTAAAAGTTAATTTAGTTTTTACGCAATATTTGTTGGTAAAAGAAAACTTTAACTATTTAATATGGTTAGTTTTGGTTGTGATGTTGATAGATCAATTAAATAAGAAGGATCTTTTTAAATAATAAATATCTTAGTAATAGTTAGTATCTCCTATAACAAATTATGGAAATAAAAATATTTAAACTTTCGCGTTTCATTACTATATTATATGTATATCGAACAACGGGACTTAACGCGTGTAATTTTTAATGATATAGATACGAGTAAATACTTTATTCTCGACGTTTCGGCTGGGTTGAACCATGTCCGTGACCACGGCTGGTTGGTTCGATATATGTACATATATAAATTATGGAAATATCTGCTTTTGTTGTTATTCTTAACAACATCTTGACTGATGTTCACGCCATATTGCTTTACTAAGTTCATTTATTTGCAGGCGATACTTGCATACAAACGTACAAATAGGTTCTACAGTTAATACACAGAAAACTTTAAATATCTCAATCGCTCTACATAAAAACAAATCTGAACTATACTTTTAATTATATACAAACCTGCATAGTTAATAAGAGGGGATGAAATTTACATCTATCCGCATTAGCTAAGTGCATTAACAGTGGTAAATAAGCCCGCGATATTTGACGCTCCGAGTTAATCTCAACGACATGTTTCCATTGTACCTACGACATTATATAGTACAGTTGCAGCGGCCCTTCTAGAATTACTACAGAATAGAAAAAAAGAAGTCAGGAGGACCAAGGGTACCATTCGTTTTTAACCTTTTAATTGTACCGTTTAAAAAAGGAATAATTAGATTTACTTATCATAATATCCTAAAACTCTCCGGAAACATTTCAAAATATCTTTCACAACATAAGGTACCTATTTGTAAGAAAAAAATAACATTTACGAAATTGCCTATATATACTGTTTCCATCTTTTCTCAATATTGGCCAATCTTGTGATAAATTTTACGGAAAACGGCTTTCCAATATAGGTACAATATAATATAAAAAACATTAGCATATTATGTATAGAATTATAATTTTCGTAATCGTAACGTCATTAATAATGGATATGAACTCGACGTTTCCTGAGAGGAACATTTGTTGGAGGTATTAGCATTCAATAAGCCGTAATCCCGACGCGGAAAATGAAGTAATACAACGCATATTACATACTCGTGTAACAGCTACTGTATATGCAAAACCTTTTTTCAATCTTCTTATAAAATATACCGTTGTTTTTGTCATCCTAAACTGTATTAATTGTAAAACACAATGCCTTTTGCATATTTATGTAAGTATTATATAAGGCAAGGTTACATTATTTTTTATGCGAAGACGTTTTACTATGCAGCTATTATATCTCAGGAGGTTATTATATTCTTTTTCTAGCGTTAGAGTAAATTGATAAACTTTTTTTTCCTTTAATTAAATATACTACCTTTCCACGTCGACTTTGTCGACGTAACGAGACTAAATAACGAAGCAATTATCTACCCTTAAGGATAAAGACATACTTATACAAGAATAATACACAAAAGTCTTTTTTTAAGTTTTCTAACTTCTAGATTTTTTAATTTCTACTACCTTCCTTTAACCGACTTTCAAAGCAAAGGAGATTGAGTCTTTCAAGTTTAGATCGTTTACTTGTAGGATCTTTCATGTTTTCTTGAACCAATAGAGTAAAATTTTAGTCATACTATATCGAATTTAGTGACTAAAAAGTAAAAATATTCGAATGTGAACTATCAAAATGTACTAGGGCTTAAGCTACAATAACTGCGGTTACCCGTCAGCTGTCAACTGTCATTCAACTAACGGATTTGCCCACCCTCATCTTGCATCCGTCTCTAACACAAGGAGATAGACAGGGACAGACGTAAAAGTTTCGTGCAATATTCTCTCCTGCTGTTTTGTTTAGAAAAATCTTGTTACATTTTTGGGGGTAGCTAAAGGATTTTAAATAGGATTTCTGATTTTATAACACTTTTGTTCAATCGAAGCACAGATTAAGTTATAGGAATGTATCCTAATACTTTATCCTTATATTAATTAAAATTAAAAAGGTAACTAAGTAGTGACTTAATCACGATTCGCTTTGGTGCATCCATAAGTATATTAATTATTTTATGTGTTCTATGTGTAAAAAATATTATCTAAATCTGCTTCAATGTGAAGAAGTCAAGTGATTTTTGAATTTTTTTGAATTTTATAAACTTTATAATAACTTTAAAATATAAAACATGCATAGTATGATGACATCTATGCAATGTTCACTTTTTCTTAAAAAAATACATTTTTCAAACGCTTTGCATTAGATAGTGATGTCCAACTGAACTGACAAAAATGTTTAAAAAATATAATTATTTTAATATAAGTAATTCCTATTTTATAATGGATACCTAAATGGCCTTAAATTCCACTGATTGACTTAATTTTATCCTAATTTATTAACTATTAAATCTTTCACACATTTAATATAGATCTTCTATTGTTTTTAGTAAAAATAATTATTTTTCCTGTCATCCACTCACTATTTGCGTGCTGTCAGAGGATAACCATACCTCTAACCACCCTTTACAAATTAATCACCAAATAATGGAGTCGACGTAGGATTTACACTATCAAAAACATATAACACAGAAGAAAATTGAACCTTACAGTGTATTTCATTAAGTTTAATTTAACTAACTAGATGCAATTTATTAGCAATGTTACAAGTACAACTAAAATCGATGACTAAGCTATTATGAACCTTATGCAATATAGGATAAGGTATAAAAGTAAGGAAGGAAAAAAATTACATGCACATATCATTTGGTATTGATGCCACCACTATATTATTAGTAAAAAGTGATAGAGATCTTATTTATAAAGGAAATAAGGTTGAAATTGGTATTAAAGTCAATTGAACAGGGGCTCAGCTAATCGCCTGTGGGAGCTTTTGCTAAGCTCATCGGGTTACTAGAATAATGTTTATGTTTACTTAAAGCTTATATTTGGCATAGGGTAAGAATTAAAACCATAAACCTATGGGATTTATAACCCCCTCTAAGTATAAATGACCCTGTAAAAGTTGAAAACATGGATTGATTACGAGTAAGAGCTTATTATTTTATTACTTCGTATAGTTTTAACTAGTTGGCATATTATTTTTGTAAGTTACAAACGTGATCAATCATTTGAAGTTTCGTTTCACCATGTTCGTTAATCAACGTTAATTGAAATGTACAAATTAAAATATATTTTCTGAGGATGTGAAGTTTTCCTTTAGTTAACTGTTGCACTGTAAAAGTACCTATATCAAAAATTGTATACTGCTTTCATAAATTGTGTAAATATATGTTAATTATCCAAAATTAAATAATTAAATAATAGGTACATACTTACAGTCTATATTTATATAGATATTATGTAATATGTAAGTTGTACCTATATACATAACGACAAAGTTAAGCTTAAACGTTAAATAAAGATTAAAGATCTTTTACGCCTTGTTTATAAAGTTGAAAGTTACACACATGCTTATATCTGTATCCAAAAATGTATCATTTTGAAAGACAATTAGAATGAACAATAATAGCCATTACATAAATATTTCATTATCTACTACTTCCTAATAATATTATGTACTTTCAATACGACTCACAGTCAATCATGTTGGCATAGTACGGGTTGATGGACTAAATATACAAGTATATTCAAAATTCAGGTTTCTTAATGCAGGTTTCCTTCAAAATCAGTTAAGCTTTATAGTAATCAAGGAAACATAAGTCGTACATACATTTATACATACAAACAGGTCAACACACATGACCCTTTTTATGGTTTCACTATGAAAACACCTAAAGTAAAAAAGATTTTTTTAAATATTATGCAAATTAACTTACAAATCCGAATAATATACAAAACTAGCAACTCGCCCCGGCTCCGCTCGGGCTTGTCGCTAGGTACTTTTTAAGGGTAATATAGATTTCTCAAAAATTAGATAGTTTACCGCACGATATTTTTTAAAAAACTATCCTATATATTGACCCGGAGAACCAGTTATCACCACACCAAATTTCATCAAAATCCGTTCAGTAGTTTTCTCGTGATGCGCTCACAAACAGACAGACAGACAGACAGAAATTGAAATTGAAAAACTATAGATTCGGCCTCTGTATCGTTAATAATTACTATTTAAATTAGAATTTGCAAAAAAACATTCAATGTACAGATTCAACTAAGTTAGAATTTTATTATATGTATAGATTACATTGCATATTTAATAACATACTGCCTATCTTGTTTAATAACCTTTTTTTATTCAAGTAAAGCTTTATTCAAGAATGATGTATAATCGCTTCGAAATCAATAAACAGAAGAGAAGAGAATAAGAATCAATCACAAAGCAAATGTAAATACAGTTTAAACAGGATCACCGGAGCGTTTATTCAAGCTAATGACCACAGCACAATGGCCGACACCTATCAGATCATTGTGAGGTGACACTTTAAAGGCTGCATTGACACTTTCTTAAAAGAATATATCCACGGCTTGGGTTTGGTGCAAGTCAGAAGAAAATAATATATAAAACTACGGTATAGCTAACGATTAATTTTTTACGGTGTCTAAGTCTAGATCTAGGTCCCTAAAAGTAGATTATATGTTCAGTCTAAGGTCATAATCGTTGTTTCAATATGGAGTTGCAAAAATACACACATCCACTTTTATAATAGTAACCCGGTAACCGCTATATTTTTAAAGATTCATATTTAGATATAAATACTTGTGAAATTTGTATTTTAAATCAGTCGTATTAAATTGTAAATGAAAAGTCACACGGAAGCTTGTTTATTCCTTACAACAACCATTATTAAAAAAATTTACATACTTAATACCGTCTGATACAAGCAGTATTAATTAAAATTGTAATCAACTTATAACTAATCTGGATCACTCGCGATAACCTATGACTTACATACATATAAGCACCTGGTCGCGTACTCTCAGTAAGCGGATTATCCGCTGTCCGGCTATTATCCGCACACAGACGGACGCCTTGGGCCGATCGATCCACATCCGCTTCATCTTCTAACCACGTGGTCACCACTAAGTATGGCGAGCTTGATTAAACACCTGGTGTTTTTGGTACTTTGTTGTTTACAACTTGAAGATAAGAAAAATATTTTCGCTCCTAATACGGTTACGATACATGTACTTACATAACTATATTTTACATAACTTAGTTAATTTTTGTGCTTCTGGTAGTCATGTTTATGTGCTGATTTTCATCTAACTCCATCCATCCATTTTAGAGTAGAAGAATGTTTGTGTTTGTTTTGTTACAATTAATAATAATAGTGCAAATAAGTTTGTTAAGCCCTAGGTATAGTAGGTATGGTCAATGCCCAATATTAAGGTACGACGTGCTAGTACTTGGTCAGTCCAAGTAGGTGGAGTTTTTACCCAAAGAGTTCTCAGTTGCAGTAATCAATTGGCAGTTAGTAATACACACTTGTTGCTCAGCGAGCTACTCGTAGTAAAAGTTAAAACTATCAAAATTAATTATTATCAATCAAGTCACAACATGGTTTTGGTCCCCTCGGATTGAGAAAGAATATTTAGCGCTGTGTTGAGGACATGCTTAAACAAACAAAAAGCACTTTCCGTTTTACATTAATTTTCCACTTCCGGGTAAAACTTCTAATTTTTTCCATCAAACCATACTCAGATTATCTCGAATAATTTGATGTATTATTGTGTTAAATGCTGTAGATATATGTGTTTTTTCAGTTGTCTTCCTGATTTAACTATATCTTGTAATCTTTTCTAAAGGACAAGTAGTTAACGAGGGTAGCAGTAACTTGATCCCGCAGGATCCGGAATTATTCACTGATGGGGTAATTGAGCGGAATAACCGCGTAACCCGTAACCAGGCATCAGTTTACATTGCTTAAACAAATTAAAAGATAAAATGCCTTAATTGAGTTAAATCCCTGACTCAAAGATCAAGGTCAGTTTATCTATACTTATATATAAACATTTTAGAAAGTTCGCTGTGTACATTTTTTTTATTAATAAACGTTTTAAGTTTGTAAATCTTATATAAAAAATAATAATCAAACCAACAATTTTATTTGATTATAACATAAAACATTTGGACTAAATGATAAGCAGGTTTTTAAAATGTCATAAGAAGCCACTGATTGTATCTAAGTAAAGTAAGTAAGCGATCTGCTTAGTCGGCTGCCTAATGAAATATAGAGCTTCTGACAACAGTCGGTTTTCTTAATTTTTAATATAACTTTCACATTTTTTTAACTGATTTATTATGTCATTAAAAAAGTTGGCTGGTTTTAGAGAATAGTAGCGAAGAAACCATCAGATTCGTCTTCACATAAATATACGGAACCCTAAAAATATCACGAAATTGGAAAAAGTACATATCTATTCTTACGTCTCTAGTCGTAAAGTAGTCAATAGTAACATGATCCAGAGGGTTCCGGAACTGTCCTTTAATGTGAGTAATTGATTGGAATAACCACGTTACAAGCAGCAGCCAGGCAGCGACATTAAGATCATATTGCACTGTATTTTTAATATGATATGCATGATAAATTTGTTAATAATAATTTAATTACAGGCTCTCCTCTATTAGTATCACTTTACAAAACAGATAGTCTGTAAATATACTTAGATATACTAGTGACTCACCCTTGACCCGCTTGGGTACATCTCAAGGTACGTTTTGACGTTTAAAATGTAGCTCTAGTATTATGTGATCTGTAGTATAGATTTCTTAGAGATAAGACATTTTTCCACATTGAAAAGTATCCTATAAAATGACCAGCACGACCAGCTATCATCATAATATATCAAAAAATTTCATCAAAATCTATCTATCGGTATAATCGTGATGCGTTCCTAAGCTGACAGACAGACACTTGTGTTTTAAAAACTATAAATATAAATATTTAAACACAATTTTCCAAGACCTATTTTATATATAGATGACACAGTTAGAATTTTATTATAATACGTATTATACATTCAGATATTAGACAAGCATAAAACAAAAACGAAATTACAACGACAAAATTAAAGTACAACGTAGTTAATAATACGATTCAAATAGCAGAACTATTATAACAATTTCCTTTATATACCATCCTCACCCGAGCCAAAGCATAACGGATGCCATTTTAGTAATTTGATTTATTAACCGCGTGTCCCCCACTCGCTAAAATTACATCCACCACACAATCACTTCCCTTACGAGCTTACAATATAACTGATATAAATGTAATGTTAATGAGAATTAATATTTTTAAGGAAATTTAAGCCAAACTGTAATATTTTTACAAATATTACTAGTAATTACATGCGAGGGTGGTTTCTTTCGACAAATCTTCCCTATAAAATTCAATCAATGCATATTTAACATCAAATTGAGTTTCATTACATCTTCGTCTTAATGCAAATACAAGTACCTAATAGTCCATATCTTCATTTATAAGGGAGTGCCAAAATGCATACAACTTGGGATAAAAATTATCAGTAATACCTATATTTTCACAGGCAAATCTTCAAAACAAATTACTTATAATACGCATAAAAGCTATTAGATGAAAAATGGAATTTTTCATAGCTCGAGAAGAACTTACACGATCAATATAAAGCAAGCTGTCTCCAAAATAATATCTTATTTGTAACATTTCGGCCATATTCTCATTTGGTGCCACCCGCGGCGCCTCGACGTAACGAATTCAACTGTCAGCCCCATTGTGTGTAATTATGCTATGTGGCATTCATGGCGAGGGGACCGGGGCACAATGGCAGTTCATGTGATATTTAGTAATGTATGACACGCCCCGGTACTTTCTATTTGTGAGAGAGAGATGATATATACACTACAGTACCCTCGTGACTTTGTTCGTTAAATAAATATTAATGTTGTCAATTTTTAAGAAATTCAAATAATTTAAAACATTTTCTTTGATTTTTTCTTAGACTGCGTTAGGAATTGCTTTTGCCTATAAAAGAAATGATATACCTATCCTTAATTTAAAAAAAGTTTGTTTGTTTCGTTGTCTGTGAAAATAAAGATATATTATTGTTTTGGTTTCGTGCGTTTTTCTAGAGCTAATTTCAAAATAAATTAAACTTGTTATTATTCCTAACGAATGTTACACCTTAAAAAAGGTCGTCTTAAAATGATTGTTGCAGGCTTTAAACACCGCGTCTCTTACTTAAATATTTCACACATGAAGCACATTTTACACGCACTCGAAATCACACGGTATTTTTGATGATTTAGGTACCTATTATGCTTTCCTCGTGCAATTTTAGCAGAAGTTTTAAAATTGCTGACAAAGAAACTTTCAAAATGTATGTAAAATTTAAAACAAAATTATGTAAAGAATCAATTTTACATCTATACTAATATTATAAAGAAGTAAAGTTTGTGTGTTTGTTAAATTGTAAGGGGTAATCTCGGGATCTACTGAACCGACTTTAAAAATTCTTTCACCAATAGAAAGCCACATTATTGCTGAGTGTCATAGGTTATATAAAAAACCGAAAAATAAAAAGGCTTTTACGTGGTAGTCCGTTTTGCAAAGTGAATCGGAGAAAAAACGGTCGAATGAAAGCGTTTCTTACGAACGCTGCCTTAACTATGAAAGATATATTTTTGAGTTCTAGAGAAAAGATGTGGAGCTTGAAAATGCCTACAAAAAAGTCAACGACAGCATATGTCTAACTTTTATATTTAAGTTACAAAAAGTAGTTTTTTTAATATTAGTATAGATAATTCAATTATTAATATTAATAAAATACCTACGTATAACCCTCCTTTTGGCAGATAGAAATTAAAACATAACACCCTGTACTAAAAAGGATTATTAACATTATGCCCAACGAAGTGGGCACGGGTCAGCTAGTACTTAATATAAATGTTTAAAAAATAACAAAACTGTGAGTAATACGATTTTAAAAGTATTTTTTTAAATATAAATCGTTCATAGCTGTTATTTTTTTTTAATTGATGGTTACTACATGAAAAGATTTAAGATTTGCAACGTGATACTTTTCACATCGCTGATATGACCACAATAGCCAATGTCCTAAAGAATTATATTTATTATATCTATTAATATAAAAAGTTTACTTGCAACTCGATACCTCTATTATAGCTCTACGCCAGTGACGATTTTACTAATATTAATCTTATTTTAAATCCATTGTTATTTGATATGTCGGTTTTGAGACTTCAGTAAATTTTTGAAATTAAATGATGGCAAAAGAATGAATGGCAAAAGTTTTCTAGTTTAGAAAGATAGCTTTAAACCTTAAACTACTTCTACAGCTGTACGTTACAGTACTATATCCCAATAATGGGATAATTAAGAATTTTAAATTAATTTGTTCATATACCTACTTCGTTAAATTTTATATTGCTTGCCCACCTAATTACAAAAGATACTCACAACTAATCTTATGTACAATTTACAATATTTTTTTAAACTTCTTTGAATACCTAGGTATCATTTAGAAAGCCACAGAATAGGAACTTGTAGACTCCCATGCATGCAATCAATTTGCATGCATAAAAAAGCGTTTATTTCTTATTTCTAGCAAACGACATCTTCAAAAGTTCATTTTACATATCATTAATGTTTAAGACAACATTATTTCAATAGAACAAACACGCCGCTGTAAATGAGTGTTTGTGAAGGCACCGCCGCGTGACGATCGCGTCATCTTTTGATGTCAGTGATCGTGTCACTGAATATACTTAAATATGAAACCTAAGATATGCCAACTCTTAATGACTTCAATCTTTAGATAAACTAATAATATATTATTAATTATCGGTCGAATAGAATAATTTCTATAATAATATCTTAGATCTACAACCTAGTGTGAAACGCTAGTGTGAGTAGCGGTCTAGCCAATTTTTTGTAATAGGTGCTTTCCTAAATTTACCTACGCAAATATTTCTACCTCGTGACCATGCTTGCTGTAAACTACTTAGTATAAAGCAAAAACGTCGGACACCAAAAATTATAAAAAGAAAAGCGTAAAATTCGAGAAGATAGTTTTAACTTTTATTTAATATTAACTTATAGTTTTAAGAAGCTGTCAGCCGACCATTATTATAGTTTAAAATATTATCAATTTGTAATATAAAGCTTTGCTTTGATTAGTATCGACTGGCACCAACTTCTATAATATCTAGTGGTGGTCTGGTATTTAAATGGCATCAAATTACAATTATAATTTTCACACAAAAAAGAATTAACCTAATCGGTTCATTAATGTCGGAGTTTCGAGGTAAAAAACATAAAAAACATACATACAACCGAATTGAGTACCTTCTTCTTTTGAAGTTGGTTGAAAATACAATTCTTTTACAATTCTTTATACAATCAAACTCCATTTAATTTAAATGTAACATCTATGAAAACAATCTCCATTGTGAATCTCACTTGCATTCGTTTATTTTATTCTTTCATACAGATTTAAAGATACTGTTACGACATGTCATTATACAAACTGCTTCTAAGTCTCGTCTCTACCAAATGTATTGAAAGTGGTTAAGTCAATTTTAATAGCAGCTTTGTAAAATTTTGTTGTTACATATCTCCTTTCTAGTTTTACTTACTAGTATTTTTATTTAATTAATGATTTTAAAATTTTAAAGAAAAACTAGCAATCCGCGACTCCGCCCGCGTTCTAATCACTATTAAAATAAGGATTGATAATAGAAGGATGAAGAATTATAAGTATTGTTTGATGCCAAATCACAAAAAAATAAAAAGAGAAATTTGGTTTAAAAATAAAAAATCTGGAGAGGGCCACCTATATCACCTAGAGCAGGACTTCCCAACCAGGGGGGCACGCCCCACTAGGGAGGCGTAGAGAAATGTTAGGGGGGGCGTCGTAAGTACGTAATATGTAAGATTACATTGCCAAAAAAAACAGTCATTACAGATTTTTATATCTAGTTTAAAATAAATATTGACCTTTCTGTGTACAATATATTTTTTAATGTATTATATTAATATATTATATTTAAAAAGCGTTGGAAAATGAATTTAATCGATACTATCGAGATATCAATTCCAAATCACCAATATCGCACATGACCAGAAACCCGTTTGTTGTCGATGTCTTACAACTACCAGAAGAAGTTCAAGAAGAATTTCTAGAAATGAAGGCTGATTCGACCATGAAAGATGACTTTCATCTCTTGACATTAGAAAAATTTTGGATCAAACGATTCGTTTTTAATCCGAAAGTTGCTTCTCTTGCTTTAAAAATACTTATTCCATTTTCGTCCACTTATTTATGCGAGGCAGGTTTTTCAGCTCTCGTTTTAATAAAAACTAAGCAGCGAAATCGCCTTGCCGTCGATAGAGATTTAACCGTAGCTTTAGTAAAGACTGAACCCAGAATCGACCAACTGGTACAGAGCATGCAAGCTCAAGTATCTTATTAGCTAGTACTTTAGAAGATTTTATTTATTTGTTTTAATATTACTTTATATTAAAAGTTGTTTAAAAATCATATAATTATAAAAATATAATTTAAAATATAAAAGAACGTGAAAGATAAAAAAAAAACTATTCTAGCAAGTAAAAAATAAAGTTACAGGATGAAACCTATCTAAAAAAGAAGAAAATATAATTAAAATAACAGAAAAAATTAATTACGGGTGATTTGAGGTCGGGAAGTGGGAGGATGTGGGCTTTGTAGGTTTAATACGGGTTTATCACGATTCTGCAAAAATCCAGTGTGCGTTTGTGACATAAAAACGAACATTTTCACAAAGTTTCATGAAAACCCGATTTGTTTTGTGTGAGAGAAAAATAAAAAACCCAAAATGTCGGTTATTTAGATTCTTGTAAAAGTACTTAATGATTCAAATATTCATTCTTTCGTTCATTATCCTTAATTAATATATTGTATCTGTATTTAACCTATTTAAAATACCTAAAAATAAATAATTTAATTAATAAATAAAATGTGCGTTCCTTATTTTTGTTGATACTTACCTAAGGGGGGCATGAAAATATTGTTTTTAGCTCGGGGAGGCTTGGCGAAATGAAGGTTGGGAAACCCTGACCTAGAGGAATAAAAAAAATAACCTACGACCTATTCTCAGACCTACCAAGTATACACAAAAAAATCATAAAAATCGGTCAAGCCGTTTCGGAGGAGTTCGATAACAAACACTGTGATTTTTATATAATGGATATTTAAATCTATACAAATAGTAAAATTCTAATTTAGTCGAATCTGTAAACTAATATCTGTAAATAGCCATTATTACATATATAGAATATATACAATGACCAAATCTATAGTTTTTAGAATCATTTAATCATCAGTCTGCCCGTCTGTTTGTGTTTAACTGATTCAAAAAACATGACAGATTTTAATGAAATTTGGTATGATGGCAGTTGGTTGGAAACTATCACATTTCTCAGAAATCTATACTAACTGCGTAAATCCGTTAAAACGTACCAGGGACCGAGCCCGAGAGAAGCGAGGGTAAGTCACTAGTATTCAATATTTTATACTTAAGTACAGATAGAATCTTCATATTATATCACCATAAAATATTTTTAAATATTACTAACACGCCACTGTGTGTTTTTCACACTATTTATACGGTTTATTATTTTTTATAAGGTAGATTAAGAAGTTCATAATCGTTTCGGAAAAGGTAGCGTGTAGATCAATTAAATAAACGCCATCTAGATTTTATATAAGTACTTCTCACGTAACAACCTTCTCACAATATTAAAGTTTTCACTAAGTCATTGTAAATACATCTTAGGTAACAATGTACTGCTATGCGCACACTGTCTATCAAAATTATACAGACAGTTATATTATATGAAAGAAATAGGTCTATAATAAAACTAATGTTGGTTTCATTTGTTGGTAAGAAAAAAAAAACAACTAGTTAATTAGTTTTAATAAGTAAGTAATTTTGTGATTATTATAAAGAAAATATGTTATTTATGCTAATAAAGATTTTTTTTCATTATTATTAACTTTGTCTTCTTCACTTTTTCAGGTATTTGGACAATCCCCGTCCCCAAAACCCGCGTTTTAGAGCAAAATATTTGTGATGCAGTAGTAGATAGTGTCAGCCAACGACATATTACTATATTGCATCCTGGGATCAAACATTGGCTTCTTTGGACCCCGCGCTGTTTGTCACGTGAAGTCGCGGGAATTACAAATGTCTTATAAAAGCCTTTACTTTATTATAGTATAAAAAAACTTGAAATTCTCTAGTGTACGCTAATACTATTCACGTTTTGTTACCGCGGAAAAAACATTTGTTCGTTAAAATAGAAGCGATCTGATAACATATTAATTACAAAGCTAGCAGAAACAATTATAGTTGGAGTGTTTTCTATTATTTTTCGCTAGAAACTTATGAATTTACATAATGAAATCATACCATTTTTAATATGGATGTTATGAAAATCGTAACCGTTGGTAGAAAATAAATAAAAATGAATATTTTATCTTGAAAATTAATTGTTCCTCCTGAAATATTTCAAGCTAGCTACAGACTAGGCTTTACTTGAATATACTTTATGACTTTGGACGGCTCTCTACGGCATACCTATCTTTTTAAATTAAAAACCGGAAATTGGCAAGTTAGGATAACACGTTTATTTTTATATATTTAGTTTACCATATTTATTTCATTTAAGGTATAAAGAAGAATGAATGAGTTATATAAATAAGTTTGTTCTATGAGAAAAAAAGTAAATTTTTTGAGCGAAATAGGTAGGCATACCAACTTCTTGATGAGATACTATGCGCTTCTTGCTTTCATTTCGATAATTCTCAAAACTACTCAATATATCGTATTTAAATTAATTATATTTAATTAAAGGAACAAAAACCGGCGAAAATAAGCTTGATTTTTTTTATATAGGAAAATAAAGCAACTAAGTAGTTGATCACCAATAGGTGATCATGAGATAAGATCTTATCAACCTATATATTAAAAAAATTCAAAAAAAACATACGATCACCTTACTTACTAAAATAATATATTGCCATGGTTCTAATGAAGTCCTATAAAAAATATCCATGAAATGAAACCGTGGTTTAACTTTTACCATAAGCGATACTTTTTCAAAACATATCTAACATCTAAACGCGTTGAGTCGTTAATGCACGCTCTGTTACTTTTGTGTGCGACTTATCTATTCTTAAACACCTTTCTACCAAAATACACAATGTAAGATCCCAAAAACTATTTTGACCGTTATGTTTATGAAAATAAGCGTGAAATTTAGAGATACTCTGAAAATTTTGAATTTGTCAAGGATTCACACCTTCGTGGTATTCTAAAAGGACACTGTAGTAATCAAAACATCGTAAAGTAATCCTTTGTCATTTACAATACAATAAGATGCGATCGTAAGTTTTCTTATATCTATTGCCAAATATGTACTCAATGCTACTTGATTTTATAAGAATTTAGTTTAAACTAATATCAGATATCGAAGTTTTTTTTAAATATTATTTAATAATAAATTTATAATAATTTATTTAGGTAGGGATATCATTTCATCATCACCTTTTTGTAAATTAGTATATAAAACAAAAATTATGATGGAATCAAAGTTCTTGTCGATATTACGAATTTAGATATTACAATATGTCCAATGCTGGACAGCCTCTCCCTTAAGCATTATATTTCTGATACTCTATGGTAAATAATAGGTATATATCCATTATTAAGAAAAATTACGTGTTACCTAAACATAAAATGATTCTTGAAAGACTTTTTAATATTTAGTGATAAATAAGTACATTTTGTAATGAGACTTTTTAGAAAACAATATATGCACCTAGGAGTACTTAATTAGTCTTTAAACACATAAGTATTTCATATGAATAAAATGTTATTTAATAACACTGTTTCAGTTTAAAAGCTGAAACAGTGTTGTGATGAATGATTTCATTATAAAGGTTATTAGCTCTGACTTAGCACAAAAGCACAATAAAACTTTTTTACATTCAAAATAAACGATCCCAGCTCCCGCCGAATGGACTAAGCGTCAATTTTAACACCACAGATTATAAAAACTGCTACTATTTATTATCAGTAAAGATATTATTATGTGCGCTAGTATTATTCGCAAATAAATAGGGATTAGGCTGAATAGCATTGTGCCCGTGTCATTGTCACCCGCATTTTGTGTGAAAATAGTTTTAGGGTTTCACACTTTCGAACAAAATATTATCTCTGCTTTATCTTTATATAATATTTATATTGAATTAAACAAACTTAAAATTTATTATTAAGTTACCTAAGACAATGTTTTCTACGTTTTTTTTAAATAATATTTAATTTTTAAAAAATATTTTTTAAGGAAACTTTACGCTTTATACTTATTATGTATATTTAAAATAAAATTTTGATAAATAAATAATATTAATAACTTGATTGGAATTTTGAAAAGTATAATAGAAATTTGTAATGAAAATATCAAAGTTATATAACTACAGAACCACTCTACATGTAAAGGACTCTATTTTTGGATTATGTCTTTTTGAATAAGGATTAGTTTGAAACAGCGCGATGATGGCCGTGGACAAATATTTGTAGGACACTCGGAGGCGCATCATAATCGGACCAGTCCATGATCTCTCCTATTATACCGTATAATATCAAAGTATGGTTCAGTTTAGTTCCCCTGTTTATTTACTTAATGTATTTTTATTCGCTATATCAGCTTAACATCAATTTTAATCGATTTCGACGAATTGTTGTTATAAATAGGCAGATGGTATATTTTTTAAATGCGATAGGTATAGCAATAAATTAGTGAAGATTAGGTACCTGCCAATCGTGAATTTTAAAATTTAATGAACTTTAAAGTTCATTAAGTTTTAGTTTTTGCTAAATTCTTTTAGTTCGAAAATTTTAATCAAATTTTGTTATATACCTAATACATTTTAATATCGCCATAAACATTACAAGTAATTTATTTCTAAGCTTCAATTCAATCAAAACATCATACCTATCAAATTACATTTTTATCTAATATAAGACAGGTGACTGGTGAGCATTTTAAAGTTAAACGCTTATCCAAATTTGACTCACTCTCATAACTATTTTATCATTAGACGACTAATCTTTTAGTAAAGCTAAATACTCATAATAGTGTATAATCCTTACTATTCAAATGAAAACGCCATTGTTAAAACCAGAAGCTACGATTTAACAACCGTTTTGCCTTAACAATATTTAAACCCATCCATTTTGAATTTTATGTCTTCGAATATACGGAGATTGACATGTTGATAATTCTTAAATAATTTTGTGGTGTAAAGAAATTTTCTGGGAAAGTTTCTTTGTTGAAAACTGGGTTATTCTGTATAGCATCCAGCCTTAGCCATATCCGGGATCCATTACTTGCGTGTCTTTCACAATTGAAGATTAAAAAATGTCGTCACAACAATTCTTTGTCAAAATCCGGAAGGGATTTACATATTAAAATATAAGCCCTTTTTATTTAAAAAGCTTTATCTTGCACAATATCTCTCTGTGGTTTTAACTCTTTGTTAACATATTTTCTCACGAAATTTAACTTAAAAAGAAATTAGCCTTAATGACTGAAATAGGAAAGTTGTCTTACGAGCTATAACAAACTTAAATGTGTGCACCTATGTGTTTATAAATTATATTAAATATTAATATGAGACAATTAAAAAAAGATCTATAGTTATAAGACACATATTAGAAATAGGTATATAAATTACCTAACTCATCTTTGTACTAAATTAATTATAAGTTTTACTAACACTTCCATGTAATAATAAATATTCGTTTTACTTTAAATATAGATAAACATTGCAAAGATAATTTCACCTCAGCCAGCTCATCTCACTAATCGCATTCAGCTCTAGTTACACAGGTGGCTGTAATTACGCCTTTGAGAGCCGAGCCGGGTGTGTCTAAACAGCGTTTCGCCCGAATTTGCGCTAATTTTAGACTGAGGTGTAATAATATCGGGATCCTGTTAGTAAACCCAACAAACTATTATCAAAATGTATGTAATTTAAATATTTTAGATATGAATTCAATATGACATTAGCTGAGGTATCTATTATATTTCGTGCTTCGTCCTCGAGATTAGTAAAAAGTATTTATATTGACACTATGTAGTACCGCATAGGTGTCACCACTTCTGCACTGTAGTTAAGAAAAAAGATCTTAATATGACTAAAAATATTTAAATGTTTCCTTCCTTTTTATTTTACCTTGTCACAGCAATAGCGACAGAGCTTCATTCGCATTTCAGTGCTCAACCACTTCTCATCTCATTTAATTAAGTACGTTAAAGTTTCGCACTAAATACATATTATACGCTGTTACTATGCCCAAGTGGAAAGAAATAAAGTAGAAATAATAAGAAATTGACTTTATAATTCAAAAAGTGTATCTTCGAACTTTGTTCGTCAAGGAACTATCGAATTGTAAGTATTTTTAATAGCCTATTCTAATTAAATGTACCAGATCAGTCTGAGGGACTGTTTCGCCACATTCTAATAAATGATAATGCTTACCTTATTTATGCATCAGAGTAGTCTGAGGGACTATCTCGCGCATACTTTCATAGCCTTACATTAAAAATGCACCAGGGTTGTCTGAGGGACTATCCCGCCGCTTTTTATATTAAGGGCTCTAAATAGCTAATTGAATGTACCAGATCAGTCTGAGGGACTGTTTCGCCACATTCTAATAAATAGTAATGCATCAGAGTAGTCTGAGGGACTGTCTCGCGCATACTATCATAGCCTTACATTAAAAATGCACCAGGGTTGTCTGAGGGACTATCCCGCCGCTTTTTATATTAAGGGCTCTAAATAGAGAATTGTAAAAGTATGCCAGAGTTATTCTGAGGAAACAACTCGACAAGTATTTTTGGGAACTTTTTTTTAATTTAAAGTAACAGATGAGTCAGTCTGAGGGACTGTTTCGCCACATTCTAATATGGTGATACACCTTGCTTACCTTAAATCATGCATCAGAGTAATCTGCGGGATTAGTTCGCGCATATTTTAATAGCCTTTACATTAAAAATGCACCAGGGTTGTCTGAGGGACT
Source organism: Boloria euphrosyne (assembly GCA_951802675.2). Classification (NCBI taxonomy): domain Eukaryota; kingdom Metazoa; phylum Arthropoda; class Insecta; order Lepidoptera; family Nymphalidae; genus Boloria; species Boloria euphrosyne. The sequence continues at coordinate 1,322,309 of OX637879.1, read as the reverse complement.
ATCCCGTCGCTTTTTATATTAAAATGGCTCTAAATGGAATTATGAAACTGTGCCAGAATTGTTTTGAGGGAAAAACTCGACTAGTATGTTTCATAACCTATTCTAATCGAATGTGCCAATCATTCTAGGCTACTATTTTGCTATATTCTAATAATAATACGGTAATGCATCACTCTTACCTTTAGTCATGCATCTGAGTAGTCTGAGCAACTATCTCGCGCACATTATTGTCATATTCTTATATTAAAATGCTTCTATGTTTACATAGAATTACAAAACTGTGCCAGAATGTTTGGAGCGGACAACTCGCTTCAGTATGAAGATTACTTATTTATGCTCTTGACATACTTGGAAATGGCTCCTTGTTTTAAGCCAAGAATCAAATCCAGACATAATAAATCGATTTTGCGCCATATATATAATCGTATATATACATAAGAGATACCGCTGCAACCAGCGCCGTTGCTCCTGCTAACCACGAGTGATGTGACGTGTGCATACTCCTGGCCTGTCAGACTTTTTAAAAGCGGGCTCATGAATAGAATATAGCTCAGGCATAAACAAAGATGTCGCAACTAGATACTGGTTTAGATAATATAGCCACGTGGCTGGTTAATCCTTAAAGGAGTTTTTATCGAACTAAAAGATACAAAGCTATCGAGGCTCAACAGAAACAGCTGACATCTCTTTTCCTACTGCCTTGAATAAGGTAGTATATAATGAATTCATTAAGGACCTAATGATGTCTGACGAATCCTTTTACATACAACATAAAAAATGTAAAATACCAGACTTTGTTTTGCGCTCTATTTTGTTAAAATAATGAAATTAATGGATCAATTATACAACACCAAAATCGAAAGATTTTTCTTTGAAACTGACTGTTATATCACAAAAAACTGTAAAAGCAGTTTCTAAATTGAACTTTGATCTTGAACCTGAAATCCTCAAAAAACATAAATGTTACGGATACTTCAGGCAATAATTTAACCTTATCGAAAACAATGGTTCTTATTTAGTCGACATCGTTATGCTATTTGCTATGTTATAAGCTTATATAACAAAGTAAAATATTTTTTCTGATTCGCTAACTGGTACCACCTAATAATACTTTATTGACAATAATAAATTATTGACAATTGGAGCTATTTGCAATTGTGAACCATGCTGTGATCAATTTATATAGCCTGTTTTCTTTATTCCAAAACCGAATAATTTGAGGCATTTTAAATTTATAATGCTAAAATAAGTTTATCGACATTCGATACATCTCACTTTAAGAGAATATTCGTATAACTCTAAAAGTATTAATGAATAAAAAAAATACTGTACTGCGACTTTAGAGATTAAAGACGCCTATTTTTTGTTAAATATTCGCAAAGCTCTGAGAAATATCTCAGATTTATTATATGTTATCAAACAGTCGAATTAATTTATTACCAATCGGTATCTGTACAGCACCGTTCATATTTACTAAATTATTGAAACCTGTAATTAAAATTATAACATTCCTGTGGTTATCTATCAATGATATACCTACCATGATGAATTGTACTTAACGGGCTTTATACTTATAAAGAATGTACTCAAAAGGTTAAGATCACACAGAATCTTAGAAACTGTATGGTTTTTTATCAATAACGATAACAATGTATAAATACCCTCTAAATCGTGCAAATTTTTTACATGGTATGTTATACATAAATATGAATGACAATTAAGCTTACCCTCTTTAAGAAACGTATATTTACCGAATTGTTAAAATTGTTAGCTTCAGCCTGCCCTGCTGTAAAATATGGTCAGCTGTATCCAAAAGACCTGGAACGCTGCAGTTATCTTGACCTACTGGTAATAAAGATTACGAAATATATATGTCCCTTCCAGACACTATATTACCCAACTTAAATTGATGGGTCTAATTCTATTAATCATTCAATACATAGAATTACTATAGGCATAAATAAATAGGACTGCCCCTTTTTATTGGAAATACTTTCCGACGCTCAACTACAGGGGGATGAAGCTTGTAACAGGCAAATCAGCTAGTAATCTAGTGCGAGCGAGTGATTAGTCTCTTACAAAAATGCCATTATATATCATCTAGAACTTACAACTTCATTTCAAACTTTTTAATATCTGCCTTATACAGTAAGTTAAAGGATAACGTGTATGCCAAGTCCAGGTGGATCCATCCCTTTGTTGAATGCAACTTTACAAAGGTGCCACGAAAATCTTGACAATGTTCTGTGCCCACAAACAGATTTATTTACCAGCTGTTTAAAGAAACATGTAGTAATATATCTACTATATATCTCTTGGCAAAGAGACAAAGAAGCTCTAGCAATTACAGCATTCACGCTTGACAGGTTACACTATTTTTTCTACGCCTGGTGCCTTGGCTTTTCTACCTTTCGCCACCAATCGATCTACATTTGACAAGGCATTACTAAACTAATTTCAGATCAAGCTGAGAATGTTGTAGTGGTACCCTACTGGCCACACAATGCGGAACCCTATTTACTCGCTTATCGATGTCAAATATTCCAAAATTGGACTAATGATTTCTTTATTCCTTATTCCAGGAAACGAAAGCAAACACACACTACCGTGGTTGACGGAGTATTATCGGGACGTCACTCTGTGTCCCGCCCGGCTACTTAAATATTTTATTGGTATCCATAGCTGTACAACTAAGCAATATGACGCTTGCCTTAGACGTTACGTCGTCGTCGTAATCAACCTATAACATTTCATTTTTCCACAAGTATTATAAATAATGGGGCCCAATATGGCACCATCATCAGTCACAGAGAAGCCCTTTCTCTAATTAATATCGGTAATATTTCTAAGGACGATAGATATATAATCGTTCGATTTGTAAAAGATTTACAAACTAAGACCATCACTACCAAAATATAATGGCACATGGGATGTCAGTATAGCTTTAAATTATTTGGCCACTTTATTCCCAAAAGAAAACTTGTCTCTAGATCAATTAAAAAAGAAATGTTCAATTCAATTCAATTTTTTCCTTTAATGGCTTCCAGGCGTGCCGATTGGGCACAGTTGACTTCGCCAATGTCGCGTAGAAAACAAAGAAATGTTTTTCAATTCAATTATTTCTTTGTTTCCTTAAGTGACAACTGACAACTGACAACCCACAAACTTACAGACGTTATAAAAAATCTAATTGGATCAAGTAAAAATTCATAGTAGTGCTATTATTAAAATTTTTGTTGTTCAATAGAAATTTGCTCCGCGAAAACTCGTATAACCAACTCCTTTCATTACACACGCCATACATTTATGGCATTCATGGCAACTAGTTTCTTTAAACTTCTTCTTAGTTTTTCTGACAATTCCTCTACTTTTGCTACTTATACAACAGACCATTACTAACATGTTTAATAATACCGCCTTATTCAGGTCTTTATGTTCTTTCTGATTATAATATTTCTTTTGAAATATGAATATAGTTAAATACACCAAGTAAATAATTTTTTACTTACACTTACATACGTAATATGTATATTCTCATATAAAATAATTGAACAGTTATTTTATTTTGTATATCTTTTTCGATATTTCCTCCACTACTCTCAACATCTACATAGTGTCAATATAAATACTTTTTACTAATCTCGAGGACGAAGCACGAAATATAATTAATGATTAAACGAACTTACCTGTAAGTGAAGTTCTATCATAATTATATGAAGTGCTTCGTCCGAAGAGATTAGTAAGTCCCTCCCACCCCTTATGGCCCTAAGCGTTGCGGAAATATCTCTACTCTCTAAACTAAATGAAGCTCTGTCGCTATTGCTGTGACAAGGTAAAATAAAAAGGAAGGAAACATTTAAATATTTTTAGTCATATTAAGATCTTTTTTCTTAACTACAGTGCAGAAGTGGTGACACCTATGCGGTACTACATAGTGTCAATATAAATACTTTTTACTAATCTCTTCGGACGAAGCACTTCATATAATTATGATAGAACTTCACTTACAGGTAAGTTCGTTTAATCATTAAATATCTTTAAAAAACCAAACTATCCGAATATAGTCATTAATATTGTACCTATGTAAGGAGCTAACACAATTATATTTCTGTACTTAACCAATTTATTGAAAATAAAATAAAAAAATGCGTTTAAAAAAAATAAAATCTTATATTATATACTTAGTTACAAATAAATTCTAAATTTTCGCGTTTCATGTTTGTATAATAATACCTAACGCTACGGCGACACTTAAGTCTCGCCGTAGTGTTATTATTACGCGTTTAAAACCGTGAAAATTTAAGTCCCGTACTAAGATTACTTAATATAAATAATTTTAGGTCCCGTAGTGTCATTATTATATACTTTAATATAATAAAAGTAATACGGAATACCTATATCTTTTGTAGGTTTTGTTAATTAGGTTTAAACAATTGTATTTCTAGGAGAAAGACATTCATAAAGTACCATATACATATCTAGATTTACCTACAATAAAAGGGTACCTAAGTGAAAAACATTTGAAGAAGTATTTATTGAGGTCTAAGCATCGACCGATGAGCGTGTACGAAGAAAATAATGATGTTGGAAGAGGGAAAGACTCAGAAAGGTATGCACCTAGCGTATGTACAATGTATGTACATAGGTACATAAATAGGTAACTCCTTGGTGCCTCCAGAATCCTCTATTTCCTCTTGCTGCTTTCAGGGACGGAAGTCGAGCACCAAGTTCATATTTTTAAATTTCTGCATAAGATTAAATTGTCTTTATATTTTTTATTACTACGATATAAAATATAACATAAATTTATAAACGATGTAAATACATTATCTCTCAAATTATTTTTGTTTATTGGATAGATCCCTTCTAATTTTCAGACTTGAAATAGAATCACACTTGAAATACTTAAGTTCTTAGATGTGTATAGTAGCGCCATCTAGCGTCGCAAAAGCAAACTACAACACATACCTTGATTATAGTCACTTGATAAATACATCGTTACACGCTGTTCATGAAATTTTAAATTTTAGGAATAATATTCAACTATAGCAGTAAAAAATAGTTTAAAATGGAATCTTATAGGAGTTTTTAAACTTTAAAAAGAGTAATAAATAACTTTTTCTGTGACCTGTATTCTTGTCAACACTCGGCATTCATCAATGTAGACTAGACTGTATGGACTATAGTCCTTTGCCTTTCCCTATTGGGGATAAATTTTAAAAACATCAACAATGCAATGACATTGACACGACTGACACTTGACAGTAACAACAGAAAAATTCGATTATTTACAAAAGGCCGAAAGTATAAGTAAAAAGAATATTTTTTTGTTTAAAATTATTAAAATGATTGGAGTTCGCTTGAACACATTTAATGATAATTCTGGGGAGCCGGAACAAGATGCTAATTCAGCGTTAACTGAACTAGATAAAGGTAAAAATAACCTAACCTTAAATATTATCTGAAACAGAATCATTCATACAAAGTTAAATATATATATAAATTTGTATTTCTAGGGCTGCGATCAGGAAAAGTTGGTGAACAATGTGAAGCTATAGTTCGATTTCCGCGTCTTTTTGAAAAATATCCTTTTCCAATACTAATCAATTCTTCATTTTTAAAATTAGCTGACGTCTTTCGTATGGGTAATAACTTCTTGCGGTTATGGGTTTTGAGAGTTTGTCAGCAGAGTGAAAAGCATTTGGATAAGATATTAAACGTTGACGAGTTTTTAAGAAGAATTTACAGTGTTTTACATTCTAACGATCCAGTAGCACGAGCCCTGGCTCTAAGAACCCTTGGGGCAGTGGCTGGAATAATTCCAGAAAGGCAAAACGTACATCACGCTATAAGAAGAGGTCTAGAAAGCTATGATAATGTTGAGGTTGATGCTGCTATCTATGCAACAACAAGATTTGCAGCACATTCAAAGTAAGTTACCTTTGTGCTTTACAATATTTATATAAAGAAAGAGAGTATATTTGAGAAAGTAAAATTGAAATATTTTTTACAGTTCATTTGCAGTAGCAATGTGTAACAAACTTTCCGATATGGTTGAGTGTGAGAGTACAGGCGCTGAAAGACGAGCAAAACTTGTAAGAGCTTTGAGAACTGTTCATGGAGGAGGTAAGTTTAATAATCATTTAAAATTATATTGACATATTCATACATTTTTCATTTATTTAATATATTATAATAATTTTTTGTTTTAGCTGTCAGAGCACAAGGTGTGCTTAAATTACTAAGATCCTTATTAGAAAGGTTTCCATCTTCAAGTTCGGTTAGAGCTGCCATAACTGCACTCACTGCAATAGCCGCCGACACTGTTGTACATGTCCCTGATCAGGTAATAAGCATTAGATTTATGTATATAAGCATTACAATATGTGAAGTCGATCAGAATTTTTAGTCTCATTCAAACACCACTGTTTTCTAGGCCTTATTATTATAGGTAAGAGAGTCAGATAAAACTGAATTAATGATGCATTTCATAGATGAGACACTATTTTTGAGCAAGTTTGATTCTTGTGTGGTGTATATACTTTGACCTTGGCACTGAGATTTCATTCCCTGTAAATATTCAATTATTAAACTAATTAACGGTTACCATGTTTCCAGGTGGAACTTCTCTTAAGTCTAGCAAGGAATGATCCAAGGTCAGCCGTCCGTCGTGCAGCCCTGCTAGGGTTGAAGAAATTAGCAGAACACGCTGCACTATGGCCTGCAGAGTGCATACAGAACTTAGTACATGCCGCGTCTGATACTGACGATAGTGAACACACTATGCTTTGCTTACAAGTTATGCAGGTGAGTGTGTTTGAAAATTACTATAGAAAATTTGAGTTTCATTATATTTAAAAAACATACTGTTTTAAACTTATAATATTTAAAGTTAAAATAAGTTTTTAATAGAGAGGACGGCTGGGTATTACCACCTTCTTGGGATCCTGTAATTAATATAATAAAATCTAATAATAATAAAAGAAATCATAATAGACAGTCTGATGTAGTTAGCTCATACTGTGTAGATCTTGATACAAGTAGTCAAATTTAATATTATATATAATTATTGTATGTATTGCAATATTGTTAAAATATTTTTAAAAAGAGCAAGTGTAGAGTTTCTTGCCGGTTCTTCTCTGCACAAACTGCCTTCCGAACCGTGCAGTAGCTTTCTTTCAATCTAAATTCTAAAAAATTTTTTAAAAATTATAATTCAAAACAATCTGTCAAATCTAAACATATTTTGATTTGATTAAATTATTTTTAATTTGCAGTAGTGTTGCTTAATACTTTAAAATAATCAAAATTCAATTTACATTTTAATTTTTTTTTTTTATATCAAATTAATACTTATTTTAAATAATAAAATGCAACTTAGCATAAACAATTTATAAGTAAGAAAATATACATATTAATTATTATTAGAATAGCAACACTACATAATACTTTTGAATAACTAATATTAAAATAAAAATTATAATAATTATAATAATACTAGCTAAAAATAAGTTAATAATATTGCCATAATTATAAATTATTATTTTTTAAATTATTTAAATTTAAATATAAATGTTTAGAATTAAAATTTTATAAGGTACTCTGATGCCATTTTCAAAATTTTTGTAAATTGTGGGTAGGCACTGTCTGTAACAAGTATATAAACCTATGAGACGTCAAATATCTTAGTCTCTCCCGTGACCATGATTGCTGTAAAGCATTCGAAACGTCGGGAACTAAAAATCAAAATAAATCCGCGACAAAATCCGAAAAGGTAGTTTCATTTATAATGTCGAATATTCGCGTAAATCTAAGAAAGTATTATTAAAATAAGTGTTATCTTTGATTTTGCACTTCCGGTAATGATTCTTCCTTTATAATTAAAAAATATATATAAATGATGAATTGCAAGCCTATTAATTGTTAAAGTGTATGGGATAAAGATACATAGGGATCCAGGTAAAGCATAAGTGTACTATGTTATAACACCAAATGGTATTTTATCACCTCCTATTCGATACTGGCAAGATTGTTAATTTAACAAAAACCCATTGGTATCTCTTGATTGGGAAACAGTTTGAAGTCCTGGTACTCCCCGGATTTCCCCTGATATTTACATGTGAGAATCATTTTCACCATAATTACCGTTTGTCTTTACTAAGGGAAAACATTTTATCAACTCGCACTAGGCCAGCATGATGGACTATGACCTGATCCCGCTTGTATTGAAGGGAGGATCTGCCCAGGAATGTGATTAAAGTTTTGTTGTTGACCTCCCGCCAGATCCTGGTGCGTTGCCCGGCGATATGCGCGGCGGCGACGGCGCTGAGCCAGTACTGCGGCGAGGCGGCGCTGGGCGCGGCGCTGCGCCCCGCCGCCGTCGCCGCCGACGTGCTCACGCGCATCGTCGTGCACTGGTCTGTCTGTCTCTTCACTCATTCAAATCAAATTCAAAGTATTTTATTGAGCATAAAGTCATTACATTTTTTTACATACCAGTTCGGAAAGAAGAACCCTCTGACCTAAAAAGAACTTACTTGTCTTCTCTGTTACTCTTTCAATCAATCAACCATTTATTCAAAATATACTTACTTTATTTAATTTGACTTTTAACAATTTCCTCATTTTTAGTTTTAAATGTAAAATTATTATATTATGTAATTCCGTGGGGAATCTATCACCGGCCTTTAGATATGCAGTCATTAATTCTAGCCACTAGAACACTGAGACTCTATTGTAATCAAATTCTGACACGAATCTGTACATTTTAATATTTTTTAGAATATCTTATTGAAATACTCTTTAGTATCGAAACAAAGGTGAAATACTTATATCTTTATTAGAGTTTTGATGTCTGTCGGTGATACATCACGACAAAATCACTAGACAGAATTACTTACAACAAATAAATACTTTTTACTATGGGAAAATTTCTCATTTTTGAAAAATCCCACATCACATCCCCATACAAACCCAAGTGAAGCGAGAGTGAGTCACTAATGTCACATATTCATATTACGGTGCAATTTCTTATTTTCTAGCTATGAAGAAAACTTACCTGTAGAAGGAGCAGATCTGATGTTAGCGCTGGAATCTCTCGTCATCGCGACCGGCGTTAATAACGGCCAAAACAATATAAAGCCGCTACGAATGGCTCTACGTTGCTTGGTAAGATTATTAGTTATTTACACGGCATGAAAATATTTTTAACAGCAAATTCAAACCTTATTTTCTTGAATATAAGGCATATTTTAGTTTAACTGTACTGGCAACTAATCAATATGTCACTATACAATTGTAATTACCGTTCGATTGTAATCTATCTCGCGAGATTATAAACTGCCGAAACATTGTGTACAATAACATACTGCTTACAATTTAACAGATTATTTTCGGTAGATTTAATTAATTATCAAAATGAATCCGTCAAATTGTGAGATAGAATGTGTCGACAGGCACCACGCGCGCTGATAAGTCGAAGGTCATGTACCCTACGCCGCCATATTAGTTTGTTAATTCTTTTATATTGACTGTAAACAAACAGTGTTTTGGTAATTGTAAATTCATTTCGTATTGAAAATAATTCAAAGCTTTAGGATTAGTCATATGAATTTGCGACATCCCATTAAGGCGGGTGAGGTCTGTTGCGTTTTAATCCCACATAACCTCGTGGTGGCTGGTGGTATGCGTCAATGCATTTCCCAAAGTTAAAAAAAATCTTCGGCGAGTAATGGAGGTTTAAAGTGAAGTGTATGCGCAGGCAGAATGCGAGAAATGGACTAAAATGGTAACAGAGTAGTACCCCAGAAATGAGAAAAGAAGTCAACGAAGACAAATTGAACGTTGGGAAGATGACCTTAAAAAAGTGGCTGGCCCAGAGTGGATGAGAATGGCTAGAGAAACAGAGATATGGAAAACTTTGAAGGAAGCCTATGTCGAAGGAGAAGCTGTTGATGTAACCGATCGTCTATAATATTAAACTTATACTGAGTACTTTTACTTAGTTAAAACAGTAATAAAGGCTTATTTATTTATTGAAGTGAAACTTTAGAATCGTTGTGATGAAACGAAACTCGATGAAACGAAAAATTAAGTCCATAGAGACACTAACACGTAAATCAAGCACCAGGCGCTCAGAGACGGGGAGGAGTTAGCGCCACCAATGACGGCTGCTCATGCTGATAATCGTGAGGAATTATTTTTAAAGTGAAATTACAATATCATTAGTATTTTATACAGTGTGTAAACGGTGAGTTAAATTTATAAATAAAGAAGTTTCACTTCTGACATGTGTCTGACACACACGCACTTTTTTTTTATTTTTGTATGCGCAGGTGCAGCTGAGCACAGCTGCGCCGGCGCTATACGCTGCTCGAGCGGCGGCGACACTGGGCGCGGCGCTGCGCGGCGGCGGAGCGCGCGCGCCCGCGCTGCTGGAGGCGCTGGCGGCGCTGGGCGCACTGGGCGCGCCCGCGCTGCCCGACCTGCTGCCCGCGCTGCAGCGCGCCAAGTACGTGTCACAGATACACAAGTGTTGAGCTTGCTTTTTTGATTGCACAGATTTTATAAAACAATAAATACATTACTATTATAAATGTAAACTGAAATTTGGCTACAATACAAAAATATATCAACATCTCACTCGTATACATAAGACGACTCCTGATCGTCACTTTGTTTGAGGCCCTCATTTGCTTCATGTAGTATTTAAAACACTATAAGGAATTGCGAACAAAAACAACGTAAAATTGGTGAAACACCTATATTAATGTTTAATTTTAATTAAAATAACATTAAAAATGAAATAAGTAATATCATATGATTTCATTTCCAGAGAAGACTGCAAAGACCCGTCATACGACGGCACCACCCTGGTGCTGATATGCACAGTGCTGCTCCAAGAGAGAGCGGGAGCGGCTCTCACACACAAAATAAATAAAAACTGGGAAATTAAAATTAAAGATGCCATTCAAGGAGCAGATGGATGGACCAGATATAGAGTCGCTAGAGCCGCTTTAAGGTAAACAAATGTATTAAAATTCTTGATGTATAAGTATTTAGTATTATAATAAACAAATATTGTAAGGTACCTTCATTATTTACGCCATTTTTGATTTATCCGATTTTAAAAAATAATTAATTTAATAAGTTTAATTTATCAGTATATTAGTAATATAAATAAAATTTAAGTGTCTCTTTTAAAGTTTTCACTAAATGCGTAATATGAAAAATCAATCAATATAAAAAAATTCTGTTGTTAATTTCTTTGTCTGTCAGTCAGTTTGTTCCGACTAATCTCAGGAACGGCCCGGCTGGATCGATTTTGACTTTTGTTATAAGGAGTCACTTGGGCTACTTTTATTTCATTAGATAAATGTAGAAACCGTTTAACATGCAATTAACTTATAATGTTACATAGATACGGGCATCACAGCCTGGCAGCGGACATCCTCAAGCGGCTGTCGGAGGAAGCGCCCAGCGAGTCCGCGCAGCGCTGGCTCACGGCGCTGTACGTGGCTGCCTCCGCTGATGCCAAGTTGTTGGAAGAAGGTACAGTATTAGTAAACTATTGTAGTTTTTGATGAAAATCATGCATGCCACCAGTCCAGAGGAAAGTAGAAAACTTGGGATAAAAAGTCAACATCAAACAAATGGCTCATTGTTCGTTCGAGTATGACTTGTTTGTTTTGTTTTTAAGCTATTGCATAGCTTCTATCGTGGGCCTTGAGCGTGGAGAAAACCAGAAATTCAGTAACGAAAATAACCTAACACATTTTAGGCTGATTGCGAAAATGAGGTCCATTTTCAAATCCAAAATGGCGGACATCCGTTTTTTTTTTCAATAGATAATAAAAATATTTTGAACAATATTTATAACTTCTCATTTACTTAATAAAAGGAAAAAAAATGTTTTCTTATCGGTGACCACGCTCAAAAAGTGTAATTTGATTTAATATCAAAAAAAAAAATCTGCATAAATAAAAGAAATAAATAATTATAATTGCATAAGTTGATAAAAACAGCTATGCAATAGCTTTACCGCGGCAGTCTTTGAATGCCACACGTCTTTTTTTTTATTGGCCCATTCCTACGCAGGCATCTCAGCGCTGGAGGAGGCGAGCGCGATGTGGCAGGCGTTCGGCGACGGCGGCATGGCGCCGCTGGGCGGCTGCGCGGCCGGCTGCGGCGGCTGCGGCGCCTGCGCCGCGCTGCCGCCCGCCGTCGCCGCGGCGCGCGCGCGCGCGCTGGCCGGCCTGGCGCGCGCCGCCGCCGCCGCGCGCGCGCTCTGCACGCAGCCGCCGCCCGCCATCGCGCTCGCGCACGCGCAGGTACGCTCGCTCACTCACTTGTGCATGCGCCCGTGACGCTCACTCGCTTGCGCACTTAATGACGTTCGCTCACTAGCGGACATTTATTACTTCTGTCTATTATTAGCTCGAATTTTATTTTTTAATAGTTTGAATAACAAAAATTTCTACATTTATTAACTTCTATCATTTAATATGTAGTTGATTATTAAGTAACTGGCTAACTCTATTTTCTGCTCCCCCCGCAGGCGGCGCGCGACCCCGCGGCGAAGGCGGGCGCATGCGCAGGCGCCCTGCGGCGCGCCGCGCACGCGCTGTCCGCCGTCTCGCAGCAGTACGCAGCAATCGCGCGCACCGCCTTCTACGCAGACGACTCCACGCTCAGGAACCTCTATATGTATCCTTTATGTTCCTGGCGCCCTGGTACTTGTGGGCCCATTATGTGCTTTGGTTTATGTACGCGTGAATTTTCAGCACGCTTCAGCTATTTTGACATCTTACAATAGTAACGTGACTGACATATTTATAAACGTTTTGTACTTAAAAGTGCAAACCATTATATAAGTTTTGGTAAAATCAAAGCTATATATTTTTTAACAATATTTAAGGTACTATAATACCGTATAGTATGTCTGTATATATAGACAGATGTACATGACGACATTATTAATTTACCGTTTTTGCCTTTAAGCTACGAAACTCAAAGACCACATTGTACAAAATATTTCTTAAACACAAAATAGTTCGCAACACACGTACGCCCAAATGGCACAGTTCCTGGATCGCATCACTTCCAGTCAGCAGGAACGGCCCGACTTAGTCACCAAGGAGATAAAAGCGACGAGTCTGGAGGAGACCATCATGCTGGCCCCGTCCGTGGCCCTCGCCAACATATCCGCTAAACTGTTCGACAATCCGACGACTAGTCCTGGGATTACTCATAGAGTGAGTGCTGCTTATTTGTATACCTACAGGTATTTTTAATATTTATTTTTGAAAAATAATGACTGCTACGTATTGTATATAAAATATGGATCTAAAAATTATATTCATTAAAAAAAATGAGTTTTTGTATGTATGTTTTTCTGTTATCTGTGTGAATTGGGAACTGTATATCATGAACATGTAATCGAGTAACATTCGTACCGGCAATCCAGCCGGGCGAGAAGCCAGGTGGTAAAAAAGTTTGTTTCATTATTGACTAAGGTTATCCCGTATGACTGTATAATTATTCTAATGCACGAGGAACTCGTAAGAAAGGCCTGCACAGAGTGTTCACAATTTTCTGATAATGTATACTCCTCAACACTTATGCTCGCCTGGTACTTGTGATATTGTCATAAATGGGATGCTTTTACTAAACTTTTTACCACCTCTCTGTAAGTCTTTTAGTAGTAGTAAGGATTGCCAGATGTACGACCGTGACTCGATTACATGTTCGTAATATAAAGTTCCGAATTCACACATAATACAGAAAAGCAGATACACCACTGACCTCTATAATACCACTGGACTGGCTGTTGTCAACGTGCTTTTGTGGCTGCTTGATATTCGCCATTTTGGCGCTGTCGGACGTAGCGAGAGTTCGTGGTACTAAAACTAATGATGTCGATATAAAGTTTTTATTTTCCTTTTTTTATTAATCAATAACCGTATCATCATAATTACTACTTATGTTATATTAACAACGAAAATGCAAAATTACTTTACAGTAAACAAACACTTCTCGCTGTCATTTGCAATATACGTCAAAATTAGTTCTCGAGACTCTCGCTAGTGGCGCTTCAAATGGACACAAAAAAATTGCTGTCAAACGCTTGGAACAGCCAGTCCATATTATAGAGGTCAGTGAGATACACACTAGCGCGCGTGTAGAGCTCCTGCATGTGTATGGTCTCCTGGTACGCAGCACGCGGAGGCGGTGCTGAGCGCGGTGCGCGCGCTGGGCGCGGGCACGTGCTGGGCGCGCGGCGCGCTGCGCGGGGGCGCGGGCGCGCTGTGCCGCGTGTCGCTGTCGCCGGCGCCGCGGCCGCCCGCCGAGCCCGCCGCCACGCTGCCGCTGCACCACCGCCTCGCCGTCAAGCTGGAGGGCGTCATCCTGCCGCCGCCCGGGTCTGCCCTTTTATATATTTTATACAGTGTAAACTCCATGTAACGTAACTCTATTTAACGCAACTCCCTAAAGCGTTAAAATCACTCGACTCGACTAATTTAGCTTGTTTTCCATACAATGATTTGTTTATTTAATGACACTCTATTTAGCATTATACCCACTCTCAATAACGACAAAAATAGCATAATAAATAGTAGGTAGGTAGGTCAAAATTAGTAAAAATTCCGCCGTGCATTAAAGAAGCTCTGGAAGCAGCAAAATTATTGGCAAAGTACTTTATCACCAAGGTGCCTCAATATCGTAAGATATCAATAAAATACATAAGTAAAAATAATACATCAAAATTACAGGTGCAGCAAAAGACGTCAGACGAAATTAACAAACTATACGCAATAGCGTTTTAATAAGAATTGTTTTTATGTATGTAATTACTACGTACGAACGTAATTTTATGTATAAATTACGTTCAGATTTTCATTTTTATACAGATTTTTCTTCTCCCTATTTAACGACAACTCTAAATAACGTCAAAATATGCACAGTCCCTTGAGTGTCGTTAAATAGAGCTTACACTGCATATCAGGTCTTTTTTATAACAAAACTAGCGCCTTACCCTCACTTTGTTCTAGGTATATATTAATTATTCTGGGTATATATTAATTATTCTCAGCGGAAACCTATTCTCTTTTTTTATAAAGTAAGCCTGTTTCTTTTTATAACATCAGTTATCTGCCAGTGAAATCAGTGCAGGATTTTCGGAGTTAACCTGGAACAAACAGACTCAAAGACAAAAATATAATGAATTAGATGTATATCACTTATAATACTTACCAACCAAATGTAATAATAAGTAATTGAATTTAAAATTAAAAAACAACCGACAAGAACTACTTAATTGAAAAATGTGTGTGATAATGTGTATGTGTCTGTCTGTGGCATCGTAGCTCCTGAACGGATGTACCGATATTTTTTTTTGTTTGAAAGTCGAATTAGTGGAGAGTGTATGCTTATCTATGTTTCATGAAAATCGGTCCAAGATGGCGCCGCCACGAAATGATGGATCAAATATTTTTTCACAACTCCCTCAATATGATTACCAAATGAAAGGGCACTAATAGAATAATAAACATATATCGAAAGGGAATAAATAATATTAAACTAACGAAATGAAAAGCAATTATTCTTATATATTATATATTTGTGTCTGTAGGATGCTTGAGCCTTAGCGAAATGTTTTATTTAAATGTTAAATTAGAAAGAACTAAAGGTTCAAAATGTTTATTAAAAAATGTTATTTAAATGTTAATGAGCGCATCCGATCAAATACACGATAAAATATGCACTGAAATAAAATGCACGGCGTTGGCCTAATTTAGCATTTTCTGCTGAGTACAACATAAATGCTCGGTTACTGACCGAACATATTCCCGGGCGGGAAAATAACAAAAAAAAAAAAATTAAAAATATATGATACAATGCTGTGGTGAGGGTTAGTATGCGACAAATGATTGATACAATTTTTGATTTAAACTAATGATTGTTGTTAGGACATTGTTTTGTTGATGAATATTAAAATAAAGTAAAATAAAATAGATAAAAAAAATAATAATAATAATAATTAATCACTGTTAGTCTGTTTGTTCACAAAACACTAATTTTCGCGGAACCGAAACTGGTTTTAAAAACTTTAGCTCGGATTCACTGTTATATTTTCGCACTCCCGCACTACCCTCACTGACACTACACTGACACTGAAGTTCACTCATGCTGGTGGAGCGGGCCGGCGGTGTGCGCGACCGCCGCTGCAGGCTCGGCGGTCGCCGCCGGCTCCCGTCGACTGCGCCGCATCCTCCGATACAGTACGATCGCGCCTGTTAAAGCTGCTCCCGCCATCATACAATATAGAAGAGTGTAGTGGTGTATATCGTGGGATGTTATAGTTCCACTCAATGAATCCGAAGGGACCTCGGCTTCTTTTAGCAGTTGCAGTTCTCGTTCTATCTCCTTTTTTAGCTGCTCATTTTCTAGTTGTTGATCACTTTCGGTAAAATTGTGTATGGTTATGTTTATAATGTTATTAATTGGCGCAATAATGTTAAAATTAAGGTCATCTTTGATATTTAAAGTGCTTTTCTGGCTTTTGTGAGCAAATAGGGTGAAGTTATCGGTTTTTATTACACAATCGTCGTCTATTATAATAATGCTGGGAATTTGCAATGTTTGTGATGAAATTTGATCGCGACATATCGTACGAACTTGACTTGAACCACAACAAGTGTACAGGTAGGAGTTCAATTTTGTTAAGGTGTGCCACTCGTTTTGGCACGCGACTGTTCTTGTCTTACAAATGTTAGGGTTTTCCTCGTCTTTAACACAAAAATCTTGATCATTTTTTTTTTTGTAAATCGGGCTCTGTAAGTTACAAATTAATGTTGAACTATCTTTCATCATACAATTTTGATAATCTTCTTGGGATACAGGAATGTAGGAGTCTTTCTGAAGGCTTATCGCAATTCGATCAGACGCGGGGATTATTTTTCTCATATAATTACCACTTCGTGGAGGAAGAGGAATAATTTTATATAAGTCATAGATGTCCCTGCTTATTAACGGAATTTTTATTTCAAATATGAAGAATTCTTTAGTCATTCTTGCTTTAACTCGCAGTAATTTATAAATTTCTCTCACATTTGCTTGAAGATTATGAATAGGAAGTGTGACATCAGCTGTTAATAGCCCAGAGATAGTAAGGAGTTCGGCCTGTAGTTGTTTGAATGTCAACAAATGCACGTTGAAGTGTCCTTGATATATATCTTCACTGTGTCCAGGAGTGTTTGTTGAATGTCGGTTAAGGTTTTAAACATTTGTTGAGCAGTCAAGACCATCAATGTAAAATCTTCAGAGAGTGAAATTTCATGTATTTCGCTCTCCA
Organism: Boloria euphrosyne; assembly: GCA_951802675.2. Classification (NCBI taxonomy): domain Eukaryota; kingdom Metazoa; phylum Arthropoda; class Insecta; order Lepidoptera; family Nymphalidae; genus Boloria; species Boloria euphrosyne. The sequence continues at coordinate 1,304,956 of OX637879.1, read as the reverse complement.
TAGTTTGAATGGATTTTTCTACACTGTTTAAATGTTTATTAATGTTTTTGTGTTGTTTACTAAACATATCTTCTGTTCGCTTGAGTAAATTATATTCCGATTCTATAATTGAAGTTTGATTTTTCCATAAGGTGTTTAAATGTGCTTCGTTTTCACGTATGTGTTGTATATCTCTGGTGTACTGTTCCGCGAAACGCTCGTCTAATACTCCGAACAACGTATTCGCTAAGTATCCTATTCCGTCTACAAGTCCGCGACGCTGTCTGGCGTGGCCGGCGAAATGCTGACTTGTTAAAAGTTCATTGTAATATTGTAGCTCAGTGTATTCGTGATTTAATTGCGTTATTATCATGTTACACTTATTGTTTGAATTCATAGCGGCACATGACTTTATTAAATAATTATTCATTTTTTCAAGGGCTTTATTTCCCTCCCAGTATGGAGACATGTCGTAATAAACTACTAAAGTCCAAGTGTCCCGGATCAATTGCATGTTCGCTATGGGGTCAAAGTATAAAACTTGGTTTTCATTTAATTCTGTAATAACACCTTTTGTGTATGTTTTGGTAAATAATGATAGAAAATAGATTATTGTCGCTATAAATGTTGTTATCGAGAATTTTTTGGGTTTTCTGATGGACCCTTGTTTTACTTTTACCGACGATGAGTCTGGTTTAGAGTTTTGTTCTTTTGAGTTAACTGGTAAACGCGCCAATTTCACAACAGGCCTTTTAATATATCCGCTTTTTGTTTTCAAGGTGACGACTCGAACATAGCCATCTTGGCCGGGGTGCGTTTCGGTGACTCTGCCCATTGCCCACTTGCCGGCCGGCAAATTATCTTCATGTATAATTACGAGATCCCCTTTTTGTAGATTTTGCTTAGACTGCAACCACTTTCCTCGGGCTGTTAATTGGCTAAGATATTCAGTTTTCCACTTCTTCCAAATATCTTGGAATAATTTTGTTGTTAAATGCCATCTCGTGCGAGCGTCTTCAGCAGTTTCAATAACATTTCCACCTGCTCTTCCAATTAAAAAGTGTGCTGGTGTTAGTATTTCAAGGTCGTCGATGTCTTCCGTGAGAGCACAGAGAGGTCTTGAGTTAAGGCAGGCTTCTAACTGCGTCAAGATGGTTGCATACTCTTCGAACGTGAGCTTTTGTTCTCCGATCACACGTCTAAGATGATGTTTGAGACTTCGTACGGCTCTTTCCCACAGACCTCCGGAGCTAGGCCAGGATGGTGCTGTGAAATGCCAAGAAATATTCATCTCCGTCACTTCCTTTAGAAAACTATCATTAAATACTTGTAACAGTCGTTGATATTCTTGTTGTAAAATGTTGTTTGCTCCATGAAAGTTAGTTGCGTTGTCGCTGTAGATATGTGCAGGGGCTCCACGGCGAGCAGCCATCCTACGCAGTGCTGCTAAAAATGCTGAACTCGTCAAATCTGATACCATCTCCAAGTGCACTGCTTTGGTCACCATGCACACGAAGACGGCTACATAACCTTTTGTTGTCTTCGCCCCACGACCCTTATTAAACTTGACATCCAGAAATCCTGTAAAATCTACCCCTGTGTTGTAAAAAGCAGGCGCAGGATTGATTCTTTCTTCTGGAAGGTCACCCATGATTTGGTTTAATCTTCTCGAATCTTGTTTTCGGCAAGTTACGCAATTCCTAAGTTGCCTTTTTACTATGTTAACGGCTCCTGTGCTCCAGTACTGTTGTCTAAGTCTTGCTAAAGTCAGGCGCGGGCCACCATGGAAGGTGTTCCGATGAGCTTCATCAATGAGTAACGTTGTCAAACGGCTGTTTTTCGGAATTATTGCTGGATGTTTTATTTCAAAATTGAAGCAGCTGTTTTTTAATCGACCTCCGACTCTTAATATGCCTGCTTTGTCAATGATTGGATGTAGATTTAATAATTGACTATTTGATTTCACAATTCCGTATTTGTTTAATTGTTCGATTTCTGTTCCAAATTCACTTTGTTGCACAAACTGCAAAATACATAATTCAGCTTTATTTAATTCTTGTAATGTGAGGTGACCCGGCAACTGCTTACGCTGCGGGTTCAACGCTCTACGTATCCATGCAATAATACGTTTAATTGTTGTTATAGAATTATATTTATGAAGTAAATTATTTATTAAATTTTCTTTGTTCCTAGTTTGAATTAAGTTTGTTTGTTTAATGTTTTTTGATCTCAACTCTAAATCTGTATGGTACTTTTCGTGTTTTAATAATGGATTATGTTGACAAGAGTGTTCTCCAATCCAAGAGGGACCTTGCCACCATAGTACATTATCTTTTAATTGGGATGCATATAGTCCCCGGCTAGCTGCGTCCGCCGGGTTATCATTAGATCTTACGTAATGCCAACAATTTTTTGGAATGACGTTGGTGATTTTTATGACGCGATTTGATACAAAGGGCTTCCAGCGGCAGGGTTCTCCCTGAATCCATCCCAGCACCGCCATCGAATCGGTCCAGCAGTATAGTTCAATTATATGGGGATATAAAGAAGTCGTAATTTGACCTATTAGTTTTGATAATAACAAGGCACCGCAAAGTTCTAGCTTTGGTAGAGACAATGCCTTTTTGTGTGGTACTAGTTTTCCTTTCGCTGCAACTAAAATTGTTTTTGATTTTCCTGGAATGCGAGCATAAACAACACAGGCGTAGGCTTTCTCTGATGCGTCACAAAACCCATGTAACTGTACTATGTCTGTTGAATCGCATAATAACCATCGGGGTATTTCGAACGTGTTAATCAAATGTAGATCCGTTTTTGTTTTTACCCACTCTTTGTAAATATTATCTGTAACTTGATCATCCCACTTGAGGTCAAGTCTCCACAATTGTTGAAATAATAATTTTAGTTTTGTTGAAAGAGGGGACAACCATCCTAGTGGATCATAGAGTTTCGAGATTTCTGATAGTAAAATTCGTTTTGTAGGTCTCGAGTTTTCTTTATCTAGTTGATACTGGAAAGTAAACACATCTAAAGATGAATTCCAGCACAACCCCAATGTTTTTGACGTATTGTCTGTTTTAAAATTAAATAGTATATTATTTTCACTCTTTTCTTGTTTAACATCTGTTAATAACTCTTTTTTATTTGCCGACCATTTTCTCAAGTTCATTCCGGCCCCTTTTAATAATAAAATAAGGTCATTAATTAGTTTTTTACTTGTTTCTAAGGTATAACATCCATGAACTAAGTCGTCCATGTAAAATGCTGACTCTAGAACTTTAGAAGCTTCAGGGAAGGAATGACGTTCGTCTGTAGCTAATTTGCGTAACGTCATCATAGCCAAAAATGGTGCAGCTTTCGTACCGTAGGTCACGGTTGTAAGCTTATAGGATCTTAACGGCTGCTGCGGGGAATCTCGCCAAATAATTTTTTGAAGGCTCTGGTCGCGTTCATTTATTAAAATTTGACGATACATTTTTTCGATGTCAGCAGTAAAAGCGTACGGATATTGTCGCCACTTTAATAATAATATTTGTATGTTTTGTTGGAGATTGGGACCCGTATACATTAAATCGTTAAGGCTGTATCCAGTACTCGTTCGGGCACGTCCGTTAAATACCACTCGGTTCTTGGTGGTAGTGGATTCGATGCGCTGAACCACGTGGTGTGGTAGATAATTTTCCAAGTCGGGATTGACGTCATCATCCAATTTCATATGTTTCAGTATTTCGTATTCCATCATAAACGCTTTGTAATCCTTTGCTAACTGTTCCTGTTTTTCGAATTTTCTTTCAAGATTTAAAAATTGTGCTACGGCCATTTGTTTCGAGGACCCTAATTTATGTTGTAAATCTTGTTTAAGTGGCAGTCTAACCGCATATTGTCCATTTTCGTTTCTTACTGTAGTTTTGAAATAAAAATCGATGCATTCCTGATCCTCGAGCGAAAGGCTTGTTGACGATTCATTAATTTCCTCTATTTCCCAAAACCGTTCAATGTTCTGTACATTGTTTAATATTACGTTACATTGATATGTTCTCGTATTACCGCTTAACACCCAGCCCAGCTGAGTTTGTTGCGCAATAGGCAAATTGTCGTCGTCGTTTTTAATAATACCACTTAAAATAATTTTTGAATATATATCGGCTCCAAATAATAAGTCGACGGAGCGACTTGTATAAAATTCGGGATCAGCTAACTGTATGTTCGATAAGAATTTCCATGTTGGTTTTTTGAAAGTGTTGTTAGGCAAATTTTTAATTAAGTTGTTCATAATAAGTACTTCTGCGTTAAATGTAAAATTATTATATATTGAATTACACTCGATGTTTAAAACTCCTTTACAAGAGTTTTCCTTTTGTCCTACCCCAAAGATAACTCCCTTACATTTTTGTCGCTTGACACGCAATAATTGAGCTGCTTTCTCTGTTATTAGTGATATTTGGGACCCTTGATCGATTAAGGCCCGTAATTGATGCTGGGTTCCGTCCGCTGCTTTAACTTTCAAAATCGCTGTGGCTAGCAAAATTTCCGAATAATTATTTTGAGACACGTGTGAGTTTGATGAGGTATTTTCTGTTTTCTTGTTTCCAGTCAATGACCTAGCTGACCCTTGATCATGCACTGCGTGATCGTATGCGTCGTGTAAAATGGTATTATGTTGACTAAGACACTTGCGACATGTTTTTGTTGAAATACATGGATTTCCGTTATGATGAAATAAACAATTGTTACATACTTTTAATTTATTTACTGTTTTTAATTTTTGTTCATTAGACATTTCTAAGAATTTTTTGCAGTTGTAAAGCCCGTGGCTTTGCTTACAGAGAGGGCATTCGAAGTTAGATGAAATGTGAAATGTCTTCATAGAAGGTTTCGCGTTTTTCATATGAAAATTATTGTTATTTTTTGTTTGAACAAATAAAGGCTGTTTAGGCAATGAATATTGGTTTTGATGATTTTGCAATGTTGATTTTTGTAGTATGTCTTTGTTAAAGTAGCTTGATTTTTGAATACTATCGGATTTTCGCCGTGACGATTCCAAGGCAGAGAATTTTCTTTCTAGAAAATCTAAAAGTTCTTGTAGTACGGGCAGTTCTTGAGGTTTTCTTAGAGATCCGATATACTCAGCGTGGGTTTCTGAATCCAATTTTTGAGACAACAAATGGACTAATATTGGATCCCACGTTGATATATCGATCTCTAAATTCTTGATAGCATTTAAAGTTTCAATGGTGACGTCATGCATTTTCTTTAGTTGTCCCGCTGACTGTTGTTGTATGTTAGGAAGACTTAATAAAGTTGAAATGTAAGAAGTAAAAATTAATTTTTTGTTATTATATCGATTGTTTAGTATATCCCAACAAGTGTTGTAGTTTTCAGAGCTTATTTGGAGATGTTGAATAAGTCTTTCTGCGTCCCCGCGCACCTTACTTTTAAGAAACTGCATTTTTTGGGCATTGGAGAGAGTGGGGTTGCTATGTACAGCCTCCGTGAATAGATCTTTAAACGACACCCATTGGTTATGATTGCCATTGAAAACCGGAATTTCTAGTTGAGGGGTTGATTTTTCGCGATGCGTGACCGACCACATCTTGGAGTTAATGTCCTTTTTAATTTTGTTAAATTGATTTTCGTAGGAATCAAAACGCGTTTCGTATGAAATGTTTTCTTCACCCATTTCACAGACTATCTCCCAGTGTAATTTATCTACGGCCGACCATCTGCTTTGTAATGATGTAAGCGCGTCTTCAAACTCCCATTTTTCGGATATGCGATCAACATCTATGACCCTAATAGTCCTTTCAAATGCTTTAAAGTTAGCCTCCTGTTTTCGTAAAAGGTTACTCAAGTTTAAGTTCGAGGTAGACCCTGAATTCTCCTCGGCAGTAACTTTCGTATACCCCTTAAAACATGACTCCTTAGACGTACCTACTTCCTGTTTTCCTTGTTGTGCAAACTTTTCTAAATAATTTTTTGTTTCAGTATAAAACCGTAATGTTTGTTGATAATAATTCTCCGTAAAATACGGATAGTTCGTTTTTTCTTGTATTTTTTCTAATTTGTTATCATTTTCTAGAAATTCTTTCCAATATGCCTCGAGAGTTTCTAAACGACGTCTTATGTTAGACGGAGTTTTACGCTCCGATGAATCTTTTTTAAAATTAGTAAGCAACTTTTCCATTGCACCCATAATCTCGTTTTGAGATTCGACAATGCTTACGTAGTCTTCCATTACGAAAAAAAATAAAATGAAACGATCTTACTTGTTTTCTGCAGCAGCTGACGTCACTTAACAAGTACGCCGAGTATATCACCACTTTTGTTTTCGGATTACAACGAATAGTAGCCCGACTCTGCGACTTTGTTAATGTTTATTCACTAAGTTCAAGCACTGACTGTTCTCCAAAGTTCTCTGTTCACCTCACCCACGAATATTTTAACACGCGCGAGGTTTTTGCTCGAAGGACCAAAATGTAGGATGCTTGAGCCTTAGCGAAATGTTTTATTTAAATGTTAAATTAGAAAGAACTAAAGGTTCAAAATGTTTATTAAAAAATGTTATTTAAATGTTAATGAGCGCATCCGATCAAATACACGATAAAATATGCACTGAAATAAAATGCACGGCGTTGGCCTAATTTAGCATTTTCTGCTGAGTACAACATAAATGCTCGGTTACTGACCGAACAGTGTCGGTGTTTATTTTATTTATTTTTTGTTTAAAAAATCTTTATTTCAAAGATTAATTTTATACGTACATATGATTAAGGCGTGCGAAGCGAGTCCTAACACGGCTTGAGCATTTTGTGGTACACTTTACTGGAAAACTATCACGCCTATACATTTGTGCTTTGACATAGTAACTTAACTTCATATCTAGATGTGTTATCTGTCAAAAAAATATAATTTTATTACCATTCAAAGGAATGAACATTAACATTTTTCCATCCGTTAGAAAACCAAAGAGTTAACATTGCTGTAACATTATTACCTGTTAGAAAAACTACGCGAGCCCTCACGTAGCTCAGCTTTTTGCTAGCTTAGATAAAACACATTAACATCTATTCAACACCCGTAGTAAAAGAATCTCTGTATTCTTTGCTGTATTAAAAACTTACAGTAAATTGATTATTCGGTGAAATAAATGGAAATAAAATATAAATTGATACATTTTCACAGTAATAAAAAGCGACAGCGTCAAGTAAAAGGCGTGCAGATTACCGTCACAGCGACGCCGCATCCGCGCACTAATGAGAAGGTAAAATAAATATGTTGGGTCAATATTACATATAGCGACATCTAGCTTCAGATTTTTCATATAATGCACGTGTATAACTTTAAATTCACACATATCATAAGCATAAACACCCTTGACTGGAGTAAAATCATTCGATTCGTGGGGGAACGCACAAATGCCCTCAGCGGGACTCCATCCGCAACTTGGTACAAGTAAGTAGGCCACTACAAACTGAGCCTTTCTTTTAATAAACTGAAGACGCAAATGTTTCATCCATTTGCGTCTTGTGATATGTCGCATTTTTTGAGTTTTCACCGTTATATGTATAAACTAGCTGTGCCCGCGACTTCGTTCGCGTAGATGTCGAAACTTAACAATGTATTTTTAGTGCGAAGCGCTGTTGGAGAATACCGATACAAATCATTTTTTTTTTATTTATGCTAGTGCTTCTTTATAAACAACATTAGCTGTGGAACTATAAATTCAAATCATTATCTATCAAAATAACTTTTCCGTCTTCTTGTACGGGGTATGTGCCATCGCCTATTTGTAACAATAAATTGGAAAACTCCTGTGCATTTTCGCAGCCTCCTAACTGTGCACGCATATTTACACTCAGGTGTGTAGATGAGTGAGACCAAATTCACATAACCCTAATTTTACTTCTGGAATTTCTCTACTTCTTCATTATAAACTCAAATATCTTTTGATAGACTGAACCGATTGCAATGAAACAAAAACTAAATGTTACTTCAAGTTACGTTCAATCGTTGTGTATAAAAGTTATCTACATTGCTTTCGTAAATTTTACGTGATGCCCGGATAAATAAACAGACAAACCGACAAACAGACAAAAATTCTAAAAATGCTGGAAATGGGTTCTATCGGTTGTCCTTTAAAATCCCGGCTATTTTTTTCTAATTTTTTTTTGATGTACAAAAACGACTTTTCTACAGTTTTATTATATGTATAGATGTCTGTGTTAGGACTATATAAACAGTTTTAAATCTTAAAACAGCCATTTATGACTATTTTAAAGCAGTTCACACCACTTCACAAATATTTTATGTGCATTCTTCTTACATAACACAAACTTGAACCAATTTTCGCGAAATCAGAATTCAATTCATTTCACAACACAACGGTTGCCGCCCAGACGGTGGAGCTAACAAACGTAGCGCCGGTCCTGACGGCGGTGCAGACGGTGACGCCGGTGCGCGACTTCTTCTCGGCGGCGCAGCTCGTGAGCGTGCCCGCGCCCGGCCTCTACACCGTGGCGGCGCAGGCCGGCGTCGTGGACGAGCGCGGCCAGCTGTGGCACACCGGGCCACGGTCGGCTATCGTCATTAAGGTATTTTTAGTCATCATCAGCCCTTTACACTGACCTCTATAATACCACTGGACTGGCTGTTGTCAACGTGCTTTTGTGGCTGCTTGATATACGCCATTTTGACGCTGTCCGCCGCTGTGGGACGTAGCGAGAGTTCGTGGTACTAAAACTAATGATGTCGATATAAAGATTTTTATTTTTTATTTTTATTAATCAATAACCGTATCATCATAATTACTACTTATGTTATATTAACAACGAAAATGCAAAATTACTTTACAGTAAACAAACACTTCTCGCTGTTTTATCACTTATGCAATATACGCCAAAATTAGTTCTCGGGACTCACGCTAGTGGCGCTTCAAATGGATACAAAAAAATTGCTGTCAAACGCTTGGAACAGCCAGTCCAGTGGTATTATAGAGGTCAGTGGCCCTTTAGAACGTCCCACTGCTGGGCACGGGCCTCCCTCAGTACAAGGGGATCAGACCATAGTCCACCGCGCTGGCCCAGTGCGTGTTGGCGGACTGAGCATGTCTTACGAAAACTTGCTAGGTTTTCTCAGACATGCAGGTTTCCTCACGATGTTTTCCTTCACCGTAAGACAAGTGGTAATCGGGATAGAAATGATTCGCACATGAAAATATCAGAGGTGCGAGACCCGGATTTGAACCCGCATCACTCGGTTATACAAGCGACGTGTTACCACTGGGCTACCACTGCCTTATTTTGTAGTGTTGTTGGGTAAGTGTGGCTTTTTGGGCCACGGTCTGCTATTGAAGTGAAACTTCTTATGCGACTTCCAACAAGGTTGCGTTAAACGTCTAACGCAACCTTGGGGTTTTAAGTCTCGGAAATCTAGCTTTAGATTAGTATAAAATATAAACGAGTAGTACAAGTACCAGGCACTCAGAGACGAAGAAGAGTTAGCGCCACCACCCCTCAGACGTCAAGATGCGCAGGTCGGGGATCTCGCGATTTTTAATGTGACGTTATGTGTAGCAAAAGTATTCTGTATTACAATATACAGCCTAACTTATGATGTGGCTGCTCATGCTGGTAATCGTGAGGAATTGTTTTTGAAGTGAAATGACAATATCATTAGTATTTAAACAGTTCACTTCTGACATGTGTACTTTGTACGCACGCACTTTTTTTTGTTATTAAGGTGTCTTAGTGTTTTTGGGTAAATGTGGCTTGCTGAGTCACAGTTAGTACTTAGTACGTACACACTTGTAAAATTATATAAAAAAATGTTTAATATTTTAAATAAATCTTTAAACCATATAGAATCTTTATTAATTATGAATAAATTACATTTCTTATAGGCTCATGAAGACCCGAGTACAAAAGGCAACACCCAAGCTGCTAGAGGAAGATTTTAGATGGAAGTCATAATAATTATTATTAAACTACTTATTTTTAATAAAAAAAATTAAATAATACAATTTTTTTATTATTGTTTACAAGAGGTTACGTGCTGCTCCATCGTGTTGATAATATATTTCAATATGAACACCCCTTGGTAAATTATTATAACCTAACCTAAGTTGTATAGGGATGAAAAATTATGAACGTGATAATACTGAATCACAATACTTCGTTCCTAGCCAATATTGGGCTTATATCAACCCTTATGTACTAGTTGACCTTCACATTTAAAAAAGATTGTCGTCGTTACGCCGCGCTTCTGCAAACTAATTAGGTTTTTAAGAGAAAATCTAATTCTTTTGCTAAAATAAAAGTAGCCTAAGTTACTCCTTATACCATTAGCTATTTGTCAGTAAAAGTCGCGACAAAATCTGCCCAGCCGTTTCAAAGATCAAAAGACAGACAAAAAGTTAAGACTTGTGTTTTTCTTCAAAGTACCGTCGAATAGCGTCAGAATTGCACTTGTTACAGGTGTTTCAAGAGGAAATGAGGAATTTTGATTATATATTTCACTTACAATACCAAGTCCTGAAATCAAAAAGGAATATAGGTCCACCAAACTATAACTGTGAGCAGGGTATTGACAATTGTCATTTTTGAGCAAATGGTTTTCACTTTCATCAGCTACACTTCAACAGTTCACATAAAGTTGAAAATATAAGCCTACTTGTGTGAGGGACGATAAGGTGTGATTTGTGGATGTTAACCACTGAGTAGAAGCACCCAAATGATGGCTCTGCAGAATCAATTATGGCCGCTTCTTTACTATTAACTTTCAAGCCACACACCGAATGGTCAAGCAAATTTAGTAGCACTTAAACTGTACGGCCAAGGGGATGTCGCATGACAGCAATATCAGTCTATGCTACAGGTATAACTTGCATTTCTAACCTTGGACAAGAACTGGAGATATAGAAAAAGATAATTATGAAAACACAAGAAGAGTACATACAAGAAATCTCGTTTAACTTGAGAAGGGTGTAAGTTATGCAATTTCCAATGCTTGACGACTTTGTCCACCAATAGTCAGTACCTTTCATTTAAAAAAAATATCCAAATCCGATCCGAGTGTAGCAAAAAGGTACGATATTAATATAGCAGTGGGGCCACCACAAATAAGATTTTAAAATTTACCCTGATAGCCTCGTTATAGATATCACATTCAATAGGTATATTCAATATTCATTAAAAAAATCTTGTCAAGTGCGAGTCGGATTTGCGCACGAAGGTTTCCGTAATGGGGACACCCTAAATTTACCCATATCTTTTCATCTCTCTCTCTCTCTCTCAGTATCTGGTATAAATTTCAACCACTGTCCACCCGTTCCTGAGAAAATCGGTGATGACACACGGACAGACAGACTAGAGAGTTATAAGGGTTCCACAGATCTTATAAGGGTTCCTTTTTTATCTTTTGAGGTACAAGACTCTAAAAATGAGCATACCGTAACTTAAATTTAAAAATATTTACTTTCCTCCATTGGAAAGTCCCTAAAACTTCAAACTAGCGTTCGGATATAATGAATTTCTTTGAAAATAGAAGTCATAAACTATCTCAATGATAGTGGACGATATTTTTCATTAATGGTCGACGATTACGATTAAATCGTGTAATGTCCTAATATCTTTGATTTGCGATTAATCATATCGTTTCAATTTTCATCACTAGTTACAATATCCCGATACATTTTATAGACTAGTTTTATTTACGAATTCAAGGTATATAAAATATGAATTTAAATATAAATTAATTAACTATTTTAATAGTGTCACGTGTCCGTCGAAATGCGTATCTATGCGTAAATCAGGGTTGAGGGTATTACGTGGTCTGTACGCGCCACGGTAGCAAGTGGGTTAATCACACTTCACTCAGGTCTCAGTTTGTCGCTGCTATATTCATATCATATCCTTTTGCTAAACTAGCGTCATTGTAATGGATTTTTGAACTGTTATTTACCGCTTATAGGACACTGTTTCAACTTTGCTTCCATTTAAGATAGTACTCTTTACCTCTACACTCCACGATCAAAAGCTCGGAACATTTGTTGTTCCACAATCAAAAGGCAGTGTCGTTGGTATTTAAATCGTAATACGTATCTATCTAGATTACGCATAATAATACAGATGGCGCTAGGAACTCGTAATTAGATTTGTGACGACTTATGTAAATTAAATTATTTACCGGCGAGTAGTCTCCGCGGCGACATATTATACATTGAATCTTGTATCGACATGTTTATCGGTGCATAATAACCTTGGTATCAGATAAACCGGTCACAGTAAATAAAATACGATCAAAACTGTTTACTCTTGGAACAAAATAAAGAGTGATAAGATATATTATTAACTCATTTATAGTAGTATTAACAGTGAAACCACGTAAAATAATATTATTAATACTATACCGTAAAACAAATCACTTCTAAAGTGTCTAAAATGCATTTGTACGTATTAATACCAATTTTGGCAGTCATTTTGGGAGTGAAAAGTGAATCTTTGTGTGAAATAAGTGAATGTGAATGCAAAACTATAAATAATTCTATTGTTTCAAAGTGTTCATTCTTACAAGATGTACCGATTAACTTTGAAATGCCACAATCAATTAAATCCTTAGATTTGTCACAGAATAACCTCTCAAATATCGGACCTATAAATTCGACAACGTTAGAAGAGTTGTTTTTAAACAAGAATGCCATAAAAGAATTGAATTCTGACATTTTTAACGTTCCGGAATTAAAATCATTGGATCTAAGTGATAACTTACTTGAAAAATTACAACCAGATTTATTTAAAAGTATAACAAAATTGGAAAACTTGTATTTGGCGAACAATAAATTTAGCATAACGTCGCAATTAAACTTCAGCTTATTAGTGAATCTGCGAAGAATAAACTTGGATAACAACTTTGTCGGTCCCGATATAGAACTGAGGTCTCTCTTCAATGACACTGGGCTCGGGTTACCTTACACAATACAAGCGATATCAATTAATGGAATCAGCCTAACAGACATCTCGTATAATATCTTCGAACCTGTCAAGAACACTTTAAAGGAACTTTCAGTTTCAAATAATAGTTTAACCAAGTTTCTTAAACTACCCACATCCCTGGAATATTTGGACATCTCAAGCAATCCCATAAAAAAATTGGATATGTCGGATTTCCCAATCGTTGAGCCACTGATATATCTTAGAGTCTTGAAAATGAATAGTCTAGAAATAGAGGAGGTGCCAAAAAACATATTTTCAAATTTAATGCTCTTAGAATTACAACTGGAAAATAACAAAAATTTAAAGGAATTCAGTAATTTGACTTTTGGACGGCAGGTCCTTTATGATTCTTATGATTTTTTGGTGAAAAATATGACATTTAAAGGATCTAACTTGTCTTCCATCGATGAGAGTTTGTCAGTTTTGTTTGAAAGAGTAGAGAGATTGGACTTGCAAAACAATCCTTGGAACTGTGACTGTCGCCTCGCATGGGTGCGCGCGCTACCGATACCCGCCGATTTGACTGAGAATTTACGGTAAAAAATCATATTAATCTATTTTTTATAGATATTAAGAACAAATACTTCGTTCGTTTGTTAGGATCGCTAGAACTCAAAAATAGCTGGCTGCTCGATTTCAATTATCCTTTGGTGTTTTGTTGGAGGTATAAGTATTAAAAAACACGAAAAACTATGAAAAAAACAGCTGGAAAATGTAAAAGTTTAGAACTGTTTATTTTATATGGGATCATTAAGCGTTTAACCATAGTTTAACGTACGTAGGGTTAAACCCGAACGAAGCGAAGTTGATTCGTTAGTTTATTAGAGTAAAGAGGTAAATGCAAGTTTATTGTTAGGGAGGATAGCAAAAAAATTGTTTAGTGTCAGAAAACAAAATAATACTAATTATTGAAGTCTGAAATATTTGGAAGAGAAGACATAATATATACCTATATCTTTGAAAATAAGAAAAATACCTAACTTAATTTTTTCTTCTATTTACATAAAACCTCTTTTAAATATTTCGCCACAAATAGTCATTAGTCATACTGCGTTGTTTTATCGCGAACTAAGGATGAGCAATGCGAGGACTTAATCGCTACTTTTATGAATAAAATTGAACTGTCTGTTTCATATATGCTTACAATACCCATTGTAAGCATATATGAAAATTTTCCGTCTGCTTGTTAAACTTATTAGGTACTTAAACAGACGTTTAATGATGCTAAGTGTCATTTTATTTATGACTAGCGACTTGCCGTCGCTTCGCTCGGGCTTGACGTTAGATTTACCGCGCAAGCGAACCCGCGGTTTCCGCTAATAAATATATGAAAAAACTTGAAAAATTATATACTAAAACCTTTCTCGACAACCACACTATCCAAAGTTGAAAACAGCATGAAAATCGGTGCAGTAGTTCTTAAGTTCTTTTTTTTTTATACATTTTTTTTTTTCAAAAAAAAATAGTTCTTGAGTTCATCGCGAACAGACAGACGCGTCACGCGGCGGAGGATTTTGTTTTATAATATGCAGTGATTTTGAACATAGTTACGGACTAAACCCGATTATAAATTCTATTTTCACTTTTCAGTATATAAAAATAATCTGCTTATTTTTTTTTTGTATGCGTTATTCTTATATTGATTGATTCTTTAACAAGCGACTCATTCTCGTATTAGTAGTCGATTCGTCCCTAAACATAAACCGTACCACGATGATATAAATGCAAATGTGTTTTTCTTGCAGATGTGCCTATCCAAGAGGTCTTTACAACATGAAGTTATTTGACTTAGCAGCAACAGATTTTAAGTGTCCAAAAATCCAATCTGGATGGCTGACCTACGGCACCGGGCTCACTGTTGGCGCTATATTATATACGCTGTTAGTACTCATTACATTACTGTGGATTTACAAGTTCCTTCACAAGCCTACCGTTGGTCGACAGCAATATTCTCAACTAGTTTAGGGATTGTGTTATTAATATTATATATCAGCGGTTCCCAAATGATGGTCCGCGGAAAACTAGGGTTCTGGGTTCCGTCCGAGGGTTAAATAAATCGTTGTTAGACATGACTCCTGAGCTAATTGTAATGCGTATATAATATAAATATGTGAATAAACTGGTTATATTTTTGATACCTACAATAAATATTATTATAATTAACATATTTATATAGTTTTTTCAAGACAAACAAGATTTTTTTAATACATCACAATCAGTTTAGTTATTATCAAAATGCAATATCGTTTAAAAAATATGATCAATTAGGATTTCGTGGCCAAAATAATTAGGAATCGCTGTTATATACTTAATACTATGCAATAAGTATTTATATATGGTATAATACATTTTCGGTAAATATATTTGAGACCGACTATACAATATCATATTGACCAATTATGCTGACTTTGGAATCTCTTTAAACAAAATTATATCATTTTCGCTAGAAATGTCTATTTTTCTAAAAACAGTTGTATCTAATTAAAGAGCTACCTACGAGTATGTATCCTAACGATACGAGAATTTTTATTTAAAATTTGTTATAACCAGTTTACTATTTGTTTCAAGAAATACATACTATTAAATTTAGGTGACATAATGTGTATCGTATAGGATAGGTAATTTAAACATAAAACTTTATTTACACTATTAAGAAAATAACACATAAATTTAATTTAATTTATTCAATTATCTATATATATAAAAATGAATTGCTGTTCGTTAGTCTCGCTAAAACTCGAGAACGGCTGGACCGATTTGGCTAATTTTGGTCTTGAATTATTTGTGGAAGTCCAGAGAAGGTTTAAAAGGTGAAGTACCTACGAACGAACCCGAGCGAAGCATGGGTGAGTCGCTAGTCTTTATATAAAAATCAATTGCTGTTCGCTAGTCTCGCTGAAAGTCAATAATGGCTGCACCTAATTCTTTTTTTTTTGTTTTATTAGGTGGATGACAGGGATGGTTTATGTATAAAAATAATTAAGAAAATCGGTATTGTACAAAAATTTTCGTTGTATACCATTTTGGAGAACATAAAAAAACATGACATTTGAAGAAATATCTTACAGACTTTTTACCTAATTCTAATTGGCATATATCGATTTGAAACTTTACAAGTGTTGGTAATTACAATGATGTTATAGTAATTCAATACGTTAGAATTGGATTATAGTCTTGTAGAGCCTAAATTTTAGTGTTTACTAAAACATGGGTTTTTAATTTGTTAGTCTTCATATAAAGGCAGCATAGACACCTACAACATACCTAAATGGCTTCATCGAATTAGAACGTAATATAAAAAAATCTTATATGTATATTACACGTTTGCACGAAAATAGAAAAATAGTAATTAAAAAAATGCCGACGTTGCGGCCAGTTAGTTTTAAATATTTAATAGAGGATTTCATACAAAACTTAGATTATTAAACATAGAGTCATGATCAGCCCTTTTTAACGTCCCACTGCTGGGCCTCCCTAGTACGAGGGAGTATCTGATTGTAAACCTCTTTGTTGGCTAGTGGCGGTTGTGTGCCTATAATTTCTTTTTTTGGATACTGTTAAATCTGACTGTCACTAAAAATACTATTACCGGGCAATAAACGTTGTTTAAAAAGTTCAAACAAGTGTAGTAGTTAGTTCCGTGCTAAGCTTGGTCGTGGGTTCGAGTCCCGCGGAAGGAATTATTTTGTGTGGTGAATCAACTAGGCTTGTACCTTACCATGAAACTAGATGGTAATGTGTTAATATTCCAACATATTATAAAATCAAATTCTACATTAAAGAATCATTCGTTACGTATCGAATAATACACGATAAGAATTACCTACTTTCACAAAGTACACAAAGCGAAATGATCAAACGATATCACTGATAACAGCTATCTGGCACTGATAACAATCCATACACCTATCATTATGTACTTGTCATCTGACGGATCACGACACAATGTTGACATATATCATCATAGCTCTTATTGCTAATGGTTTTATAGTTCAAAGTGATATAATTTGTGAAAGTGAACGCTGTGTGTGTCGCCACAACAATGCGAGCGATCGGGATATAATTGGAGAAGTAATTGACTGTTCCTACGATCCTATCGTTTTGGAAAGAGAATTTGTTCTGCCAAATACTGTATATACATTGGATTTGTCCAGAAACAATTTAAGTACTCTCTCGTCTTCAAATTTACTCAAATCAAACTCGCTAGTCGAGTTGTATCTTAATAATAATATAATAACAGAAATATCTAACGACATATTGCGACTGCCTAACTTAAAAAGACTGGACCTGAGTGATAATGAACTTAAATATGTACATAAAGATACGTTTAAACATATAAACAAATTAGAATATTTAAATTTAGCCAATAACTGGTTTACAAGCTTCGAAAAAATTTCCTTTCATCATTTGGGAGATTTAAAACAAATTGTTTTGGACAACAACGATTTGGGATCCAGCCTAGAAGAAAACAACTTGTTCGATCGCAGCGGGTATGGGCTGACTCATAAAATCCAATCATTATCAATTAGCGGAATAAATTTGAAATGCGTGCACGAAAACTTCTTTGTTGATGTTTACGACTTGAAACGACTAGATATTTCTAACAACAAGTTGGTTGAAATGTTTGAACTGCCCTTTACGTTAGAATATTTGGACTTATCGAGTAATCCTATAGAAAAAATCTCTGGCGAAGACTTTGCAGATTTAGTGGCTTTAAAGGAATTGAAACTCAACAATCTCTTAATAAGAGAAGTTCCGGAATATATTTTTGACTCTTTACACTCTCTCACAAGCTTAGAACTAGAAAGGAATAAGAATTTAACAAAATTCAGCGTTTCGGCTTTCGGCCAGGATGTTCTGGAAGACGCTGATGACTTTACTTTAGAAAAGCTATCGTTGAGAGGATCGAGGTTGACAACATTGGATGAGAGATTGAAAGTTCCATTTGGACAGTTGATAAAATTAGATTTGCAAGGAAATTTCTGGAACTGCGATTGTAGGCTTGTGTGGGTCAAGACTCTGCAAATTCAGCCGGAAGCTTACGAACATTTAAGGTAAATGACGATATATTATCACGAAGTCTTTATACAAATCTATATCTAAGACTCATCAAGACTAAATCTTGCAAAAACTCAAAAAGACTGGATCGATTGGAATACATAGTTTTTTTTGTTAGGAACGATTTAAGTACAAAAATAATTCGAAGATATCTATTTTGTATGGAAACCACTAGCCATTCAAACTTACCCAGGGACAAACATTAGCGAAGCTAGTGTGAGTCGCTGGTAATTAATAATAATCATACTCAGAATACGTTATAATTTTCATTGTATATTAATGAAAAATTCCTCCCGATACATATGTATAGCACCACATAGAAATATTAAACAAAATAGAATCATAAACAAAATTAAAAACATTTTATCAATCTTTTTCAGATGCTTCACCCCCAAACCGCTATACAACAGTCGCATATTCGACCTGAACTCGCGATACTTTTCTTGTAAAGCAGACACTACACACATAGGCACAGTGGTCGCCATATCGTCTCTCTGCATTTTCCTCGCTTCAATAGCTTTGTGGTTATTCTTGTTCCTACCAAAATATCAATCTAGATGTCATTTTATTAGAAACATGGCAATACCAAGCGCAGAATACTCAGTGTTACCAGTAGCAGTTAGCGTACGAGACTTATAATTTAATTTTAACTATGATTTGTATATCGTATTTTTATGATACATTGTGATTGCCAATATTTAAATAGAATGTAATATTTAAGTAGTATATGATCTATAGAATAAGCGAAATTATTGTTATAATATTGTAATATATTAATAAAAATAAAGTGTTACTAAATATCAAATCTTTTCTGTAATAAATCTACAACGTGGGAAATAATATAAAAAAAACAGAATAAAATTCACTTTATATATTTATAAAGTACAAAAGTGTACAAACTGCTATACAATAACGTACAAGTCGTGCTTTAGTTTCCTAGTAGGCAATATTTGTGCTCTCCAAATAACATGGCCATGTACTTACATCTATAAAATACATCAAAACGATATATTTCACACTCGTGCACCGAATATGTATGAAATTTAAAGTTAAAACTTTTGCCCATAATCATGGTGTTTTAATTGTACGTTTGTCGCGGGTTCAAGTTTTCTCTCGACACAAAAGTTG
This sequence comes from Boloria euphrosyne, assembly GCA_951802675.2. Classification (NCBI taxonomy): domain Eukaryota; kingdom Metazoa; phylum Arthropoda; class Insecta; order Lepidoptera; family Nymphalidae; genus Boloria; species Boloria euphrosyne. The sequence continues at coordinate 1,285,802 of OX637879.1, read as the reverse complement.
GCAATATTGTTTTTAGTATTTCATTACTTACTACTACTTGCATTTAAAAGACATATATCAAAGTTGTCAAGTAGCACGAGTGTGAAATATTACTAGAATATTCTCTTATATTACAAATTCCAGATTAAAAATCTATATCTATTCACTTATCTAAAGCAGGCACAAGCGTTTTACAAAGGCTGCGATTTGAGCAACATGACACGTTAGTTATCAGTCTATAGTGTGGAGCGATCACCTTCAATACGATTCTCCATTATTCAATATGTTTTATATTAAATTATAAATCATAAACATTCAGCACAACTGGTCTAAAATGTTTCTGACACTACATTTATAAAATTGCAAAAATGTATAAGTTATCCGGCTCGAAGGACCAAAACTTAGAAAAACCGCTTTACTGGAAAAAAATAATAAAAATATTAAAAATGATCATCGAGTTAACGAAACACTGAAGGCAAATACGATAAGTTTTTAGACCAGATTTCCTACAGCCGAATACTCGCAAATTTTTTAATCTATATAATATAATTATGTATATCTATCTAAACATCTGTAGATATTATAGTAAAAACAGGCAGAAAACAGTACTTTTATTTCATTCCAACTTCGTCTCTACTATACGATATGTTACAAAAGCTTAGATGTGAAGCATTCTTTGGTCGTTATAGCCAATACGAATAAGCATTTAAATTACTTACTAAGCACAACCACGTACTGATGTATATATAATTATACAGTACAATAAAATTAAATGTACGTAAAATATGATAAATTAAAACTTGAGTATTATATTTGTACGTTGACATCTCGTTTAGGAATCTGTGGTACAAAAAGAATGAGATTCTATAATGAGTAATGAGTATTACAATTTAGGTCTTCTTTATCTTTATTGATATATAAAAACGTAGATAGACATTACGTAATAAATATATCTTCAAATAGTGGCATCAAATTGTGACGTTAAGTCAAACCAAAATAAAAATTAAAAAAAAAGAAAATGAAGACTTTGTAACGCTTAAACAACAAATTCGAACTAATGCTTACCACATTAAGTACTTTTTAAACAAAACAAGATGCTTTTAAATCTTGTCATCCGAAAAAATAATTAAAAAAAAGATTGAAAACAATGCATTTCTATTTCGGGGAGACACATTTTTTGTACATCAATGATTTCCTTATAAATACACCAAATTTATCTCACAATAATAGTCGAGTTGCAAATTATATTTAATTTTTAAGTACCCAATAATAGTTCACTTTTAAAACTTCTACTTTTAAATTTTCTAAAATGTCACATTTCAATGCTAACCTCCAAAAGTTGTAAAAAATATCGGCCATCATTGTTTGGCGAATTTAAAACCTAGCGAATAAATATTTATACTATCACTATGATATGGTGTTACAACTATGTACACATATTCATCTTTAACTATCAATATTTTAAATGTAAAGCATTTTCACTTATAACATAACTGGATTTGGATAATTATTATATAATTCAATAAAAAAAGTGATGTATCAGAACTAAACTCAAACGAAAATAGAACCTGCGCTCTTCGTTTGCTTTCATACGGTACACTTAGATTTACACGAATATTCAAGATTTTTTTTGCGGATTTATTTCGATTAAACAAAAAAAAACGCGAAAAAAACGAAAATAAAATTTTAAAATTAAGATCTTTCATTTTTAAATATTGTGAGATATGTAAATAACAATGGGAGGTTTCACGCCAGGCTCGGCTCAGATGGCGCTACCAGCGCATAACGTCACCAACGAAAACCTCAATGCCGCCTATTTTGACAGACGCGTTTATTATTATAGAATAGTTTAGTTAAGTTTTGTAAAATCAAATATAGGATGGAAAAATACGACAAAACAATTTGACATACACTACATACATTCTTGACGTCGTTTACGTTATGCGCTTGTGGCGCTACCAACGGCTAATACTCGCAGTGAGACCTCCTATTGGAAAACTAAATGTAAAATGACATTATAATATTATAGGCCACTTAAAGTGACTGACAGTAGTTTTTTTTTATTAAATTATAAATTACAGTTGACATTAAAATATTTCGTCAGGCAACACTTTACATCATATCAACAAAATATGAAACCTAAATCTAAAATATATTTGCTACTATAATAATACTAACACATAATAACTATTAATTATTATATATTTAAAAAATTTGTGCTTTACATTCTTGCATTTTCACTTAAAAAAATATGACACAGATAAACAAAACTGTCAAAAAACAGTCCAAATTAAATGCATTCAAGTCTTTTGTATAAAAAAAATTGTAGAAAAAAATGAGATTCAATAGATTTAATTTCACATTGGGACATTTTAACTGAGCATTCTAAATTGCTGTGTGAACTAAATAGTTTCATGATATTTATTTACTTGAGTCATATCTAAAACTCTAACACTACTTTCATTATACTCTTTAGTTGTAAGAACTGTTCTGTTTAAACCCATAAAAGCTGAATGTATATTCATAGGTATATTTGATAATTAAATCCGGAGTAGAAACATTATGAAACCATTCAAATAGGATTCAAAACTGATTTTCAAAGTAATTTTATCAATACTCCTATATCTTTAAAGACTTACCCATTTAACTATTTAAGTCACTATTATTTTTATGATATAATGTCTCTCCTATGTTTAAAAAGATAGTCCCTTCACTTGAACTAGGAAAGTAAAATAAATACTTTAGTGAGTTTACCAGTAAATTAATAATGATATCATATTAAATTATTCAAGTTGATGAGTATTTTGACCCGACCATAGCAAAGGAGGGTTATGTATTTTAGCCGTATGTATATATGTATGAGGCATACATACTGTCAGCAAAGCCTATGAAACATATAGTCGGCCAACGGACGTGACAACCCAAGCTGCTATACACTAATGTCCCAAGCGAGTGTATGACAGCTTGGGCTGGCTGTCATGTCCATTGGCCGAGTATATATTTCATACGCTTTGCTTTCAGCAAGACTCGTAGCAACTATACAAAATTCGTCTTCAAATACACAATACTAAGTTCATACATAATAGTTTATAGCTTTAAACACAGTCAGTTTTTTACAATTTTCATAGAAAAATCATTTCTATATTGACACATATGTAGACAATATTTGATATGAACACATGATAATTTTTAAAATTCATACAAATTTACACTATAGTGTGTTTTTAGTTGGTTGTAAATTGCAAGTCTTAAAATCTGGAAGGCTTATAGAACACATGAAGCTTAAGTAAAGCGTATACGTATAATACATATTACATAATTTTAATACAGATTATAAATATTTGATATTTATTACTTTTTTTTTATATAGAGATGGGACAATAAAGAGTGAATGACCTGCTTGTTTATTTTTATCCCCATCACTAATAGCTAAATAGCAAGATTATAAATTGTATATTTTCACTGGGATTACTATCATAATTATTTATTACAAATTACATAGTTTCCCAAATGGTATCTCCATCTTAATCATTCCCAATCCTTTTCAATTTCATTCATTCAAATTGATAAAATTAAGTCAAAATACAATAAAATAATATTTAAATTAATAATTTCGAAGAAATAACCATTATATAGATTATTCAACTAATTTAATTTACATATAGTATAGGGATATACACCAGTGGTGTCAAAAAAATATGGCAACCGCTGGCATATACCACCGTCATAATCAACCATAATCGAAACTAAATAAAATCCAAATGTCATACTAATCTATGCCCATCCCGGGACAACCCCTCCTGTCAGACTGACGTTTCAGAGTTCAGCCTTAAAATAAACCTATTGCTTTTGGGGTCCACGACCTCTTCGGAAAGCGTGAACTTGGGTAACTGTTTTATAGAGCATATTAATGATACATCACCTTGTCTGAGTTGGAATTCTATATTATCTGTTAACGGTCTTGCTAGAAGTTCATCGGATATGAGTGACCAGCGTTGGATCGGTCTTGCTTCTTGTTCAGCGGAGAGAACCGGCCCTTCCACTAGAAAAGGTTCTAGAAAGGCTCGAGGTGAGGCATCTTGGGAGAGACAACGAGCGAGGTGGGCTAGTACCTGGAAAATAAACAGATTAATTAAATATTTTATAATAACTGTTTTACACTATTATTAAAATTAATGAAAAAAGGAATTCTAAGCTGTTTACAATAATATTTGATGAAGCTGTCTTGCAATTTAAGAGCCCATTTCCGTTTCTGCCAATTCACTGATAGCGCTGTTTGCCACTGGCATTTAATTGACTTCATTTTATTCAGTCTGGTTTACACATGTCTATGCAAAGAGTTGCAATTTTAGAGCCTCCAATTTGATTTATGAAATACATAGGCATACATTCAAGCACAGAAAGTATACAACTATTTTTGTAACATCCTACTGCTGGATACCAATCTTAGTCGTATTATTTAAAATTAAACTGTTACAAAATTGTTTTTTTAATATGTGAGGCAATAGGTCCCTTCCTCCTTTTAATATTAGGGGGATCAGGGCCTATAGCCAACCGGCATTCGTTATGAAGCGATTCGATTTCTACAATCGTCATCGCTTAAACGCAGCGTATGCATCTTGAACTTTAAATCACTAATAATTGAAATGAATGTACATTGTCTAGCATCATCTATTCGTTGACAACAGATCACGTGACATATCTAAGGCATATGTCAAACCCATACATTTTGGACTTTTCTACTATCGCTTTCGCTAATCGGTTGTTACATTGTCTAGGCCCTCTGGTCAGGACTAAGGTGGCCAAGTGTAGTGTAAGCATACTAACGGAGTCGGCGGAGTGGCGCGGCTGCTGGCGCGTGGCGCGCAGGTACTTCTGCAGCGCGCGCGCCAGCGACGGGAACACCGCCTGCGCCGCCTCGCGCGGGCCCAGTGCACCCCCTGAACATACACACACATTATAATTATTATATCATAGAATATGTTGGGACATTATTACAACAGCGCCATCTAGTTCCGCAGTAAGCTACGTAACGTGCTTGTGTTGCGGATACCAGATAGTTGATATACTACACATATAAATTTTAAATACATACATATTATAAATATTAACACCCATTACTGGAGTACAAACATTCGTGATTAGCAAATGAATGCCCCCAGCGGGAACCACTGAGCAGATATTGATTAAATGTTGTATAAAGTTAGATTATCCAGGTCAAGAAGAAACATTCAAAATGATATGACTCTCAATCAATGGAAGATGACAGCATCTGGCCCATGGATAATACTAGTGTAAATTGTTTTGTATATGTGTAGTGTCAGTAGAATTGATTTATGTATGTATAGTATCAGTGGAATTGGTTTTGTGTATGTGTAGTGTCAGTGGAATTGGTTTCGTGTATGTGTAGTGTCAGTGGAATTGGTTTCGTGTATGTGTAGTGTCAGTGGAATTGGTTTTGTGTATGTGTAGTGTCAGTGGAATTGGTTTCGTGTATGTGTAGTGTCAGTGGAATTGGTTTTGTGTGTGTGAAGTGTTAGTGGAATTGGTTTTGTGTGTGTGAAGTGTTAGTGGAATTGGTTTTGTGTGTGTGAAGTGTTAGTGGAATTGGTTTTGTGTGTGTGAAGTGTTAGTGGAATTGGTTTTGTGTGTGTGAAGTGTTAGTGGAATTGGTTTTGTGTGTGTGAAGTGTTAGTGGAATTGGTTTAGTGTATGTGTTTGTGTATATACCATTGGCAGCGGAAAGTCGCACACGGCGCACGTGCGCGAACGCGTCCTCCGCGGCGGAGAGCAGGCGCGCGCGGCGCTTGCGCACGCGGCGCTCGCGCTCCGCCTCCTCGTAGTAGCGCTCGTTGTGCGTGGACGAGTCGCGGCGCCGCGCGCTGCTCGTCGAGCCCGGCGCTGACCTGCAATATCAATTCATATGGAATCTTCTTAATGACTGATGTATAATAAACAATGTTGCACATTTAATCCAACTTATTGATTTATTAAATTACCGATAACAAACAAAAACTGAAAGCTAAGTCCAAAACAATAAAACATTTCCTTTTTGAAGTTGGTAAAAATGTAATGGAGTTCTATAACAGAATAGTGATAGTACAACAAAAAATGCCCACTGCCGTTACGTACAATTCGATTCGATCCAATGACATTGTACAGTTTTATGTTACAGTCCAGTGGAAATTTAAAACAAAGCAATACCGTTGTATCGCAACGCGCACAAAGCTCGCGCTATACAAACAACAGATTTGATTTTTTTTCTTGTACTTCACAAGAATATTTGTAAATTAAAAATAAATTCAATAAATTTTAAAAAGTAAATTCAAATATAGCTAATAAAAAGTAACAAATAGACAGACATATTGCAGGATAGACCAACTATTAAACATAGCAGGCACAACGTCTAGTTTTAGTCATCTAGACTGCATGAGTATGGTATACCAATGATATAGTAGAAATTCGTACAGTCATTACTCATTACATTACCAAAGCCTATGAAACATATTTTAGTCGGCCATTGGACATGACAGGACAGCCCAAGCTGCCATACACTCGCTTGGGAATATATGTGTTTTAGTGTATGGCAGCTTGGGCTGTCATGTCTGTTGGCCAACTATTTTTTATAGGCTTTGACATAACTATATGGCCTGATCCCCCTCGTACTGAGAGAGGCATGTGCCCAGCAGTGGGACGTTAAACTATATTACATATTCTTTATTACAAAATAGAAAACTTAGTGTATAATTTATGATTTTTAAATTCTCACCTCGTCTGTCCTGTGGACGGATTTGTATTGGAGTCCACTTCATAAAACTTTATACTGGCTTGTGCTTTCCGCTGAGATTTTGATATTGGTATTTTTTCTAAATATGGGTTATATATCGGAAACTCTGTGTAGTACTTCTGTAACACCCACACTGCGGCCCTTTGTATACTCAACTGTCCTATAGCATAAGACCTGCTTTCTCCGTCCGGACTCCTGACTACTTTTATATAATAAACAGGCTCTAAATGCCTTATTTCCATTAACACAACACCCACATAATGTATAAAAATGAGTGTATCGCCAAAACTAGAGACGTAGGAAACTAAAGATGTATAGTCCATAGCTTCTTCGCCTACAGATAAAGCTTTAGTCGCTTCATTTATCTGTACAAAGTAAAACAACCAATAGGAGAAGGAACATACCGCTAAAATCACTAACATCATTGCTCTAAAAACGAATATTCTTGGTAGAATTGCATTTCTATTTCTTAAAAACACTGCCCATATACCAATTGCTAATAAAACTAATTTAAATGCGAGTGATAACAAAATGCCCTTACACTCGGCTGTACAGGACAACAATTGAATAATTTGGCTAGGCTGTATGGCTTTATTGTCTGATAATCCAGGAAAAAACCCCAGCTTTGGTAAAACAACCATTGCTAAAGGGCTGACAAATGAGACGAAAGACAGTCCTAATGCTATAGTTGAGCCAAAATATCTAGAACAAACGAAACCAATTCCACTATCAGATTCCATAGGCCAGTTGCTGACATCTTCCATTGATTGAGAGCCTTCAGATGTGTTTCCGGTCACTGCTGTTGTATTCTCTCCCCAGTTCTCATCTTGAGGAAGGATTTGGACTTCGATAACTTCTTGTCCATCTCGGCCAATTTCAGGATTAATGTTCACGCTGGTTTGAAATGGTGCCATGTTGTCACAGTCTTTACGTTGTGATTTTGTGCTTCTGGAATAAAAATATAAACTTAGAAACAATTAGATAATTCACAATGCATGCTTTGTATTGATATAATTGATTAATCTCACATTAGGTTTTTGTGTAGTTAGGTTTTATTTTTTGTGTACATATAAAATGTAAAATTGAGTTAAGAATATTAAAAGTTAATAAAATGTTGTGTTCAACTTCAAAAAAAAACATGACACCATTTTGGTAAAACACTCAATGTTCTTTTAGTACTATAAATTTTAGAAATGCTCTAACGAAAGAGATAATGGTAGTTTTATTTAAAAAAAAAGTACCATTAGAAAGTTAATTTAAACATATTTACAAAAACTGCAAAAGACTACTGTCAAAAAAAATATATAAAAATACCGGTCACAGTTTTTGTCTCAAAGGCCATTAGGTATTAATTAAAATTTAATAGCTTTATTTTACTAAGTGAATAGATGATAAGAAAATAACAACTTACAGGTCATTCCCCCATTTTAATTAGAAATCAATATAATAGTGAGTGTAGTGGAAGACAAGGTAAGTTAAAAAATGTTTACCTTTTATAGTTATTACTTATATTTTTATATAATTTTTTACTTTATAACACTTTCATAGTACAATTTATGTGATGAAAGAAAAAAGTAAGAATATGTATGGTACAAGTTTATCTTGTAGTCCTTTATAATATACATACTATTTAGTATTTACCTACCTTCTAAGTGCAAAAAGAAAATTAATATTAAATAAATTTGTAGTGCATTTACTATGACTTCAAATCATAAATAATAAGATTATTCCGTCTTTTAGGAAGATTTGGATATATTTAAACATAGCTTACAATGAAACTTTAACCTTTTAACTTAAAAATTCTAAGAAGAGTATAAATACACTGGTAGCGTTCACTGAATAAATATAACATCATTAAATAAACATACCGAGTGCTCCGGTGCGTGTGCTGCCTGTGCCTCGAACTTCGCCGGGATCGGCTGCTTATTTCAGATCTTACAGACTCAGTCTCCATAGTTATGGTATTTTAAAGTCTCGACCGACTCCCGCACTTTATCCATGAGCGATTTTCTCTGTGAACCTGCAATAATCCACCATGTAATCGAAACACGAAATCAGAGCAATTAAAATGCTTCTGCTTCACGGAAGTATGCGCACAAAACTAGTTTAATTTAAATATAAGTGTTTCACTTTACACAACATAATGGAGAAGATTCATCGATTTGACTATTTCACTACACATCAATATAATTTACCCTTGCATTATTGATATTTATGGGAATTTTCTAATAGCAGCGTCGTTTACAGGTGTAGCCTGGGCGATTTCATATTGAATATTATGCGACTAAAATAATTGACAGCACATTGTAACCGAAAGCACACCGTCTCTCTTACACTGGGTTAGTAACTTATACAGCTATCTCACTTATAAAGACAGTATCGTTTTATTTTTTTCGTCGTAACATGGTAGAGCTATACTCGTTCAGAAATTATACGATAATGATAACATGTGAACTTATATAAAAATATAATATTTTTAATATAATAAATATAAGAGAAACATTAAATTTTGAGTAAATACTATTAAGGACGAAATTATATACTACTTCATTACAATTTTATTTACTATATTTTTGATTTTAAAACAAATATGTGTGTGGCGGTGAATTCGAACAATATAGAACATTAGATTACAAGAAGTGATAATGATAAGATAACACGTCCGTATCTAGTACATTTTTCTTCGACCAACCCTTTTAGACATGAAGTTATTGTTTACTGGGTAAGAATAATGGATAACCCACAAAATGAAAGTGTACATGGAGAAAGAAGAGAAAATAGGATAGAAGACCTTCATTTAGATCGAGTAGTGGCTTCTCAACCAGAAATTGGACCTACTCCTCCAGATGGCGGATACGGCTGGCTTATTGTTGTTTCTGCGATGATATATCATATAACAGTTCCAACCGTAATGATTTTATATGGACTGGTAATTTTAAAGTCAATCCGAGAAGAAGACCATGATTTAAATGAAAAAATAAAAATTTGGGATGACGATATAGCATTAGTGCCTGTTATTATGGTGGTAATAAAACTTCTCCTGGAGTCCTGGTGCAGGGTAGTGGTCAAAATATTTAACATGCCAAGGTTTACTGCGCTAGCTGGCTTGTGTTTAACTGTGGCTGGAGTGCTAATATCCAGTTATTCGACGAATATAAACCGCCACGATCATATTGTAAATATTTTCGCAGGAATATTTGCTGGTAAGTAATAACATTTTGAATTACACGGTCTTGTTTCACGGTTGATATAATGTATAAGAAAAATATTAACTACTGAAGGCCACAAACACTATGTGACGAGAGTTTTAATGTGCTACTTAACATACGATTTAGGACTAAAGAATAATAAATGTCAGACACATTCATTCACTAACTATGATATGACGTTTTGTCATTGTAATGAAGTACGTCTTCAATTTTCATCAATGTATTTGATCAAAGAACACTTGTTTATACTTATAATGATAAAAATTATATATTTTTTTCCTTATTCGTTCTATTTATATTAATTACTTATACAACGTACCTAGAGTAGGTGATTTGCTTTTTGTTTTTGTAATAATGTAAGCATTATATAATAATAGTACGACTGAGAATATTATTTACGTCTAAGTTGCAATTTAAGTGGTTGAACAATTCATTGATTTTAAATAAACTAAAGCAGCTGTAGCATAGTGGTAACACGCTCGCTTGGTTAACCGAATTAATCGGGTTCAAATCCCGTTTCTCGAAACTCTGATGCGCAAATCTTATATGATTACCACTTGTCTTACGGTGAAAGAAAACATCGTGAGGAAACCTACCATGCATGTTTGAGAGTATAATACTTAAGAAGTTTTCGTAAAGATTTTAGTCTGCCGTCCCACACTTGGCAAGCGCGGTATGAAAAGATCCCCTTCGTATTGAAAAAAGAGACCAAACACTAAATCAAGCCATTGTATACTACCAAAATACATATTAATATTAAATCAATTTTCAATTTTTTTTTTACTGTTTGATTAGTTTTATGAGAAAAATGAAAACATTACATTTTAGGTGCTGGATGTGCTTTAACTGGACAACAAACAGAAGTTATCATTACACACTATTTTAGAGAAAAGCTTACTATAGCACAAAGACTCGTGCGCATGGCTCCTTCCCTCGGCAACGTCATAGTGTCACTGTTAGTTGGCTACCTATGCACAATGTACACCGGGGACGTAGTCGTCATGATCTATGGAGCTATAATCATGCAGAACTGTTTATTTTTAGCAGCTTATACTCGACCGATTTATATAGAAAAGGTTATAAGAACCACCTATAACATGCTTCGAGTCGTAGATGATGATGACGAAGTTATTTTCTCCAATCAACGTCCACAAATGTCAAGTCAAACACAATCTGGCAATAGAGTGGCAAAGCCAAATACAGTTGCTGAGAATGTAGCCTCGACTCAAGATGAAGAAACTGACGTGGTTGTCTTTAAATCTCGACGGAATGCGAGAGAAGTACTTGACCCAGAAATGCAAATTCGAGAAAATAACTCGCAACCTAGGTTTTCCTCTGATTTTAGCACAATGTTCGAAGGACCATCGAATCGATTTTCGTCCGATTTTGGAGCGCTTGATATAACTAGAATTTCTAATTCTAGTAGGTATCAAGAATTAGAAAACATAGATAGGGATGGTCAGATTCCGCAACCTCTATATAGAGAAACCACAATTAACGCTCCTTCGAACAGCCTTGTGTTTTCATCAGATCCAACTCCAGGAACTGCTAGAAGAACAGCATCTTTGAAGAAGAACTTTATTACACTCATGAATATGCTGTTTGATTTGAATTTCTATTTGTATACTCTTTTGCATTTGTGCACAACTTATTCTATGCTGATACTGGGATTAGTGTTTCCCCCGTTGTTATGGGAACTTAACCCAACTTTGAATATTTGGTCGGTAAGTAAAAAAATATATTTAATATATGTAATATGATAGAATCATAAGCAAAAATATATTTATATATTTACTATAGGTGCGGCAAGCACTGCCATTACTATTTACTTTTTACGTATTTAGAAAAGAAAGAAGGTATCTTTAAAGATCAAAGTATCTTTGAGCCACACATTTGAAGTAAATGTTAAAAAAGTTAAGTTAGATTGTTAGAAATTATTCGCACATAAGATTATAGAAGTGCGAGACTCAATTTCTCAAGCGACGTCGTGCTACCAGTAGACTACCAGTGCCAGAGACCAGAGTGATTATCAAATGTTTAATGTATTCAATATTTTAGGTGGCAACAGCAACAGCGATCTCCCACCTAGCGGCCCTATTATTTATAATGCTTTGTATAGCTCTACCGCAAAATATAAATGAAAAGGCGAAACTATGTGCTGCTTTTTGTGTATGCGGTGCCCTTGGATTTTACGGTGAGAAACAATTATTGTATTAAATATAATATTTTCTTCCAATTTATTTATTATTATCAAGTTATCAATATTTTTTAAAAGGAAACAGTGCTTATTCTCAATAAACAGTCCTCTCATTAGTATAAATTTTAACGGGAATCCCCTATATTCTCATTCATATATTATTTACTAAACGATACATTCATATGACTTTTAAATTAAGAAAACTATTTTATTCCAACAGGTATTACTCTCTCTGTAAGTAAGAGCTTCCTCGTAGTGTGGTGTATGTTTGCTAGTTTCGCTACAGCCGCTTCAAGCGTCCTGCAACAGCCGCTTTACAACACTTTGAATGAATTCGACACTACCGCCACTATGACAACTGCTAACGTAATAGTTGCCGGCATCCTTATGGTGTGGTCTATTGTATATAATTACGAATATAAAACATGTTTCTTTATAGCTAGTCTTCTACAAACAGGCACAGCATGCATATTCTTTATAGCATCGTTTAGAAGACGGAGATAGGATTTTTTAATTAAATAAATTGGTCAATAAGGTTGTAACTTGTAACGTATTCAAATTATAAGTTGTGTGAGTTACTATTTTTGCTTTAAATTTACGTTATAACAGATAATTGAAGAGTACGGTAATATTTAAAACTTAGTCTTAGTTCATAAGTATTTCAGTAATTTATAATTAATATAAAGTAGCTTGGTTTTGACAACTGGAGTTAATAAAATTAAGGAAAATAACCAAGGACCAGCGTAAAAGTTCGATAAAGTTTATCAATACTTCTATGGATTGTATACTATATATTTATATAGAGCTATAGACAAACTAATTATGAAAAACTAAAATGTTATTATAATAATCATAATAGTGTAACTCGTCAGATATAAAAATCAGAAGCAAATAGTATAATACAAAGAAAACGAGAGTCACGATCTTTTATCACTTTTATTATATGAGAGATCATCACATTTATTACAATTACAATTGAAATAAAATGTAACAGTACAGAATGTTATGCAATATAATATGCATCACAAGACATTAACTTAAATAAATATTATAGAATTAAGTAAGATTATTTACAAAATTAAGATTATTTATTAAGTTCTTTTATTCTATTTAAAATAGACTTCTTGATACCTTTTCTATTTTTTGTTAAAAAATAATTATAGTAATATATGTAATTGTAATTTAGGCAAATAAATTTATTTAAGAAATAAAAATAATATTTTACAATGATAAATTGTTATTTCTTGTAAAACTTAATAAAAAATAACTATAAGCTATAGAGTAAAATTAAATATGTGTAAATTAAAAATTAAATCCTAATAGGAATGTTAAATAAAATCATGTAAAATATACCTGCATAGCATTCGAATATTTCGAGCCTTTAATACATTACAAAGTACAAACTACGTAAACTAGCGCAGTCGTCGAGTTGTGAAAACTATCCAGTGTTTACCAGATATAGTACCGAGTACGATTCAAACTTAATGGCGGCTCGGAAGTTAGCTGCGAGTGCAGATACGCGCATGTACAGTCATGTCGACGTCCCGCTGATTGGCTGATACGTAAAAATTACGATTTGCGCATCGGAACGTACGATGTTCGGAGCCGCCATTAAGTTTGAATCGTACTATACCATACATTGCAAACTAAAAATTACTGTTACAATATGAGTATGTCTATAAGAAAAATATTTCTTACATCATAGACCAACAACAAATCTCAATACTACAAGGTAATCAATATTCATCTACATAAAGTAAGTTTTATATATTGCTCAAACCATTTGTGATTTTGATAAAACTAGTGGTAGGTATTACTTTGATTACCATCAGTCATAGATAAATAACATAATTAAAGTCAAAATAATGATTGATGGTAATCAAAATTCTAAAATATGGGGAAACTAATTAGGTGCAATCTTCAGTTAATTAATGTTTTATGAATATTAAGTACTAATTTTTTATTTTATTACACTTTACATATGCTATGAAGTTCTGTAAAAATATGGACTAAATACATTTATTGGACAAAACGATTTAATTAAGGCCAATTATACACTATAACCTTAACTGTTTTACAGTACAAATAATATGTAAATACTGATTACACTCTAGTAGTAGATAGAAAGATTATTTTAAATTATCACTTTTAATTTTGTACAAAACAAACTACACCAGTAATAATACTAATAGATAATATTTTTAATCAACAAGTTGGGAAAAAAATACTTCAAACTTTCAAAAACACCACGTAACTGGCAATAATCTTACTAATATTAGAAATGTGTTAGATGTTTGGATGGATGTTTGTTACTCAATTACGCCAGAACTGCTAAACGGATCTGGATGAAATTTGGCACAGAGATAGATTAATGTATGGAACAGTACTTAGGAAACTTTTTATCCCAGAAAAATTGGTGAACTTTCACTGTTCAGCGGAACCCTTTTGAAACAAGTACGAGCCGCTAGTAACTTATGTATAAAATCATCCTTCATCACCAATTATTAAAATCAAGAATAAAACCCTTTTTTTCCACATAACTTACACCAAAATTAACTTAACAAATCCATCATTTCACTGTTACTTAGCTTTTTAGCATTATTATTATTATTTGTTGTATTTTGACTCTGTGTAGGTAAAAGAGATTCAAACGCTGACCAATCCTGTTTCATACTTCCCTGATTATTTTGATTATTTGCCCATTTATTATTGAAATTCCCGCTTTGATTGGACATGTTCGGTGTAGGCCAGCCAGTGTTTGGCGGTAATGCGAGTTGGTTATCAAACGGCATAGTGTAATTAGTAGACGGATTTACCATACTAAGGTTATAGTTTGGTACACTTGGTTGACTAGGCTTGATAGGTTGAGGGACGTTCTGTTGATATTGTTTTGTTGTTAATTGATTTAGATTAGTTTGTAAAAGGGAACTAGTTAAATCAACGGGTTTAGGAGTTTGGGGAGGGGGGATGATTGAAGGGGTGGGGATGACTTTAGGTGGAGCCTGTCGTGAGAAGTTTCTGGCACTTTCTTGTTGTTGCGCTATCCTGAAAAGTAAAGATCAATGAAAATTAATAATTAATAGGTATAGTTTTCAACAAGACGAATGAATGTGTATTATCCTGGGTCTCATAACGCTTTTTTTCATTTCGAAAATTAAAGTTGTGTAATAGTGTTGAAAAACATTTTTAAGAGAACTTAGAAAAGAGTGCAGTATATAAGATCTACATAAAATCTTTCTTATACCTCTGTTTATCTTCAATCGTCAATGAACCAGCATCAGCATTTTTCATATTAATTTCATTTTTCTCTTGCTTAGAATTAAACGCGAATGGATCTATCCCTAGTCCGGAGAACATTTTATCGATGTCTGTTTGGGGAGCTGGCACCAGGTTTTCTGGTTGTGTTAGAGCGTGTTCCATAACCCTGAATAGGTAAAAAAAAAGTTGAAATATAAACAAACACTTATAAATGATATAAATAAATATCAGTCAAAATTACATAAATGGCAGTTTTGCCATCTGTAAATTGTACATAGATTAACAAAATTGAAGTGTATGTTTGTAATGTCAAAACAAAAGCTATGAAATTATATGTATGGTACTTATAATAATAACACTTTTTTTTACTTTTGTTTTCTACCAGTCTGTCTTTTCCGCTAATCTCAGGACTGAATTTGTTTCACTGGCATATAGATGATGTATAGGTAGTAACTTAGCCTACTTTTATTTTAGAAGAACTATTTGGGTGTGGGACCCAAAAAAACTATAGATGCACCTGAGCAAAGCGAGGGTAGCTCGATAGTTAGAAACAAATATCATGAAAACTTACTTTGACTCATTCTGAATAGAATTAAGTTGTTCTAATTTGGTCCTGTGTTCAGTTTCCACTTTGCAAATCATTTGCTTCACCAAATATATTAGTGCGTTGAATTGGTTCAAGGTTAGACCATTTTCCACACACAAGGGTATGAGGAAAGGCAGTACTTTTGTGGCCATCACTTCTTTTGTTATACCAAGTTTCTTATGACTTAGTGTGAGTTTGTAGATACCTGGAACAATAATTAATAAATATTATATAACATTTATATATTTTTAAATAAATTAATTAAATAACTAGCTTTTTATCTACACATGTATCAATAAACTTTATTGATACATGTCAATGCCATGCCAGCGGTCACAGGTTTGAGTCCCGCCGGTTCATTTGTTGAGTACGAATGTTTATACTGCAGTCATGACAGCATGACCAACCAACAAGTTCTACAGATCCATAACCATTGGAGCCAGTTAAGAAAAAATATAATTTTGGTAATGTAATAGTTAAATTATGGCTTATGTTCTAGTTACTTCCTTTTTATTACATGAATGCTTTAGTAAGCCAAAATAATGATAACGTAACCGTTATTAGAGAAAGGTTAGACTTACATTTTGCTACCAAAATAAGTAGGTTAATTCATTCACAAGTGAGAAAAGTATACTATAATAAAATATGTTAAAAAATACAATATAAATGTTTAAGTTTGTATGAGTGTGCTTTTGTGACTATTTGGATGAAGTTTAGTACACAGATAGGCTATGACTTGAAGTAAGTAGCACATAATATACAACCCATATAAATATCTATAATGTTAAGAAACATACCTAAAATTCCCATTAAAACTGCTGGCTCTCTAGATGGAATCTGTGGCAAGAAAGGAATTATTTCATCCAGAACCAGCCACTTGTCTAAATGTTCCAGCAACTTGCCCAGACATAACAAACAATTAACTCGAACAGAAATATAATTTGTACTCAAACACAGCTTTTTTATTCGTGGCAATAAAGCATTTTTCATAGCTGGATAATCAATTAGAGAAGCAAACGTTGGCAATACTGATAAACATAATTCTTGTATCTGTTGAGCATCTGACTCCAAAGCACGATATAACATTGGTAGGATGTCGGTTTTAACTTCGTCTCCAGGTGTTAATTTTAACAGGAGCTCCATTTTTTGCATAAATATTAAAAGAATTTGTATAGGTTCTTGGATCAGCATAACTGGTTTTAGAACCGGTAGTATATACTTTGTGTACTCTTCTTTAGTTGAGTTTTCAGCAATAAGTAAAACATTGGGTAAAACAAACGGAACCATTGGTGGATTTACAAACTCCTTGGTCAGACATGGTAAAATCCGGTAAATAGAGATACGGTGAGGCATTTTCTGTATAATTTGAGGTAATCCTTTATAAAATTGAGATTTTTGTAAGTTGTCCCATTGAAATAATGAGTCAAGGTAGTTCAATGTCTTGACTCCAACATCTTCAAAATAGGGGATCTAAAAAAATATTTTTTTAATAGGTAATAATCATAAATTTCTTTCTTAAATCTAAACAATTATGTTCTTATCATACAGTAAAAATGTAATCAGAATTTTCCTTATATTAGTGTTAAAATCAGATTTCCTTATGAATCATACAAGAATTGTGATTTATAATACATATACTTTGATTTATAATAGAAATTATATTTCTTTAATAAAACATAAATCATTTAATAAAGTTGTGTTACCTTTAAAAATTGATGTGGATCAGGCCTTAATTCTGGAGTAACATTAAGCATCAATTTCACATATTCCCTTAAGCCTTCATTCACACAAAGTAATCTTGAAGGTGCCAGATTTCTCATTTCATTTACAAACCTTTTAAATTTTGTATAGTCATTCCCAATATTACCTAGTGTTTGGTGTCCCGTACTGTGTACAGAATAAATTAACATGCCAAGTGAATATATGTCACTGGCTGGGGAATGAGTGGCTGAAAGTACATATTCTGGAGCCAAAAAATCAAGAGCAGGTTGAGTTAATGGTGGCATAGCTTGACAATATTCATTGAATGGCCAGAATGGAGATGCTCCTGCCATACTTTGATTAGCAATGCAGAAATCAAAGCCAAAAATTTTCCAAGCTCCCTGCTGATTAACTACTATAGACTCAGGACAAATATTATGATGAAGAAGTTTAACATCATTATGTAAGAAAGCTAGTCCTTCAGCTATTTGCATTAAACCATATTTAATCTCCACTTCATATAATTTGTAATTTACTAGACTTGTTGGTACAGGCTGGGGCATATTTTCAGTATTTCCAAGAATGTTAGCTAAGCTTGCAAATACAGGTTCAGTGGCAAATGCTAAACTTTCTCTGCTTTCTTCCAAGCTGTGTTGTACAGTCAATATTTGAGGGTGTCTCAACTTTGTTAGTTGCACAATACCTCGTTTTAAAATGTCTATCATTATATCTCTGTCTGTTTTCGACCACCTGTCCAATTGCTTTTTCTCGAAAACAAATATCGAAGCTTCTTGTTTCGTTGATTTCTTGTAACCTTTGTAAACTTTCCATAATAACCCTGAAAAGAATATAAGCTCAAAATAAGGTTTTCTAATAAGCTATACTATATTAGATACAATATTACATAGCACATAAAGCTTTACCAGGGCCTGCGCTTGCAATATATTGAGTCGCTTCAAATTCTCGTGTTACTGGGTTTCCTGGTAGAACCCCAGACAATTGTGACACTGTATTACTAACAGATGAATAAAACTTATTAAATACGTCCATTTTTGCATTAAATTTCAATGTATGGCGTAAATTAAAATCATCACAAAAAAGAATAGAATACCAAAGCGCAAAGATTATGATTTATGAATAGTGACAGTTTAATGTCAATGTCATTTTTATTTGTGTAATTGTAAAGAAGCATTCATATTTCATGGATAATATTTACTGTTAAATTCAACAATATTCTCAATATTATATTAAAATTAACAAAATATTTAAAACTAACATTTACAGCTCTACAGTAATTAACTTACTTAACATATTATTTATTAGGTGTATAATAGTCAAATCTATAAAATATAAAAATCAGAAGTCACAATAATATTGTAATAGGTATATCGCTGTATGATTAAAAAGGCTCTTTAATCTTTATAAACTAAAAATTGGCAATATTTATATCATGGAGATTAGAGACCAGGAGGACCATTGACCTAGAATGTAGTGTCTCAGAAATATTGTCAAACTAAGGAAGCGCTGCGATCGCTATGTTGTCTCATTATGCCTAACTTCACGTTGTCACAATAGTGACAATCATGGAGATTAGAAACCAGGAGGACCATCGCTTCATACTAAAGCATTACCCGCCTGTCTCTGAAAATGTGTAGAATTTACAGCGCGCTGCTGGCGGTAAGTAGTATCTGTGAAGTTAGCTATTTATGAGTACTGTCACTGTTTTGACAACGTGAAGTTAGGCATTGAGACAACATAGCGATCGCAGCGCCTCCTTGGTTTGACAATATTTCTGAGACACTAAATGTAGTGTACTATATTAGATATGGCCCTACAATGGTAGGGCCTTGGTTCTCCTGGTTTCTAATCTCCATGGTGACAATACTCATAAACAGCTAGCTTCACAAATACTACTTACCGTCGACAGCGCGTTATAAATTCTACAAATTTTCAGGGGCAGGCGGGTAATGCTTTAGTACACTGACCTCTATAATACCACTGGACTGGCTGTTCCAAGCGTTTGACAGCAATTTTTTTGTGTCCATTTGAAGCGCCACTAGCGAGAGTCCCGAGAACTAATTTTGACGTATATTGCAAAAGACAGCGAGAAGTGTTTGTTTACTGTAAAGTAATTTTGCATTTTCGTTGTTAATATAACATAAGTAGTAATTATGATGATTCGGTTATTGATTAATAAAAATAAAAAAATAAAAATCTTTATATCGACATCATTAGTCTTAGTACCACGAACTCTCGCTACGTCCGACAGCAGCAGACAGCGCCAAAATGGCGAATATCAAGCAGCCACAAAAACACGTTGACAACAGCCAGTCCAGTGGTATTATAGAGGTCAGTGCTTTAGTATGTAGCGATGGTTCTCCTGGTCTCTAACCTCCATCATTTATATAGTAATCTGTGATTTTGACGTTGACAATTGACATATTCTATGAAGTAAGTTGTTTATATATGTAGCAATATACTCTATGGTAAGTTGACTCATAAAATTTATTTACTTGCAATTTAAGGGCTTATTACACCTTCCTAAATTTAGTGTTCTAAATGATTTAGTTACTAAATTCAGGAAAGTGTAATCGCATTTAGCAAGTTAGAATCCTAAAAAGTAGCCTAATTAGGAAGAAGTATGGTTGCTAAATTCCGTCGACCTTAATAATCTGTGGACAGCAAGTATTTTTGGTTTATTATTTCTATGATTTTTGTTCTGGACTCCAAAGAGAGTACATTTATTATTGTTATAATAAACGTGACGACTGCGTAGTGCGTGTGCACATGTTATTAAATTTTTTTAAAAATTAAATGTTATTTTGTTAATGTGCAACGAGTTTAATGGCAAAGGAAAGAGAGATCCTAATTAATATTATTTAATTATATAAAGATATGCCATATCTTTTGAATAAAAACGATAAAAACATATCTTTGGAATAAAATCGATAAAAATTATTATTATAGTTAATGAAAACGTTATATAATATAGTAATATACTCTATGGTTGTACTCGTAGAAACTTATACTTAATCTGTAAATTCGTCTATGGTTACTAAATTTAGGATAGTGTAATCAGAAACATCATTTTGCTTTCCTTTCCTAAATCCTAATTAGGACGACTAAATTTAGGAAGGTGTAATAAGGCCTTAACTTTGATGCAAATGACTGCATTTGTTTATTATTTAGATAATACTAGTTTTTTCCCGATGGGATTATGATTAGAAAATACGTGTATCAATTATGAAACTGTTTTGGATACTTATAATTATTGTACCTATATGTTCTTCAGAAAGTGATCCATATTATAAAGAACCATATCGTCCCTTGGGGCCTTTAGTTAGGTGTAGTTTTCTGCCCCTCGAGTTTTTGGACTGCGACGAGCCAGTTGATCACAAAGGTAACGACACAGCTAAGAAAGCTGTTAAACATGGATGCGTCAAGTTTGGTGGGGTTCGATATGAAGACGTAGAGCGGACTCAAGTTCAATGTAAAGCTTTAGATGGCATCGAGTGCTACGGAAATCGAAGTTTTCTAAAAGATGGATTTCCTTGTGTTAGATATTCGGGACATTACTTCACTACTACTTTGATTTATAGCATACTACTTGGTTTTCTGGGTATGGATAGATTCTGTCTCGGTCAGACAGGTACAGCTGTTGGCAAACTTTTGACATTGGGAGGTTTAGGTATCTGGTGGATTGTGGATGTTGTACTGTTGATAACAAACAACCTACATCCTGAAGATGGAAGTAATTGGAATCCGTATGTTTAAAGTGCCCGTGATGACATTTTTGCAATTTTGATGTAATAAGTTTTTTTTAATTCAACTTAAATATACATAATTGAAAAGTTGTTTATTTCATCTATGTCATATTGTAAATTTCATCTATGTCATATTGTAAATTAATTTAAGATATCTCATTTGGATACACATAAATAAATTATTTTGATAACATTTAATAGTTTTATTTATCTATGCATGAATATTGTTTTGGTTGGTATTAACCGAGTAGTCAAGTTCGAATAATTTTGGAATGTCCAGCCACTATACTTCAATATTATCCTAAGGCTTGTATATGTAATTTTTAACTATATCTTGGTATAGAATATGTATTAGTTATAACTTATAATTTATCAGTATTATAAAGTAGAAGTGTTTTAGGGCCACTAGTAGATTCAAGCCCTCTCTAGAACCAGTGGTCTAATATGGACATCATATGAGCTAATGAGCTATTTGTTAGGAAATGTTTAGTGCTATTTTATATCTCATCAATTGTGCTTTTAAATAGGTAATCAGAACATAACTTAGGCAAGTCGAGCCAGTTACAATATGAGAGTATTCAGTACCTTTATTTTAAAACTAATTAAAATCATTAAAAAAATAGTTAAGTTACAAACAAACAAGTCTACATTCCACATTAATACATAAAGCATTACAATAATTAAAATCCTCCAACCCTCGCTTCGCTCAGGTTCATTCCTAGGTACCCCATTTAGTATAAGTTTTTAACAAACTTTGAATTTTTCTTATGATTATTAAATATTTCCATGTGACTTACGGAACATACAAAATAAAAATTAGCCGAATTGGTCGTGCCATTATCAAGTTTTGCACTTACCAACATTAATTTTTATTTTATTTTTTTTAGTATTAAAACCTTCCGTGGACCTTAAAGAACATGAAAAAAAAAATTTGCCGAAATGGTCCAGCCATTCTTGAGTTATGCGCTTACCATCATTCATTTTTATTTATGTAGATGAAACAAATTACTACAAGATTGAATACAAATTGTTATAAAATTAAGTCAAACCTACAGATATACATTAAAAATATTTCAGAAAACCTTATTGAAATATTTATTATTGATAGAGCTTGATTCTAGTTTTAGATTTTTATCTATTTGTGACTGCATCACAAGAAAACCACTGGACAAATTTTAATGAAATTTGGTATGAATATAGCTGGTTATCTGGGTCAAAATAAAGAATGTTTTACTGGAAAATATCTCAGCTTGTGAGAAACAACTACAACCATTATATTATAGAACCAATGAAAAAACCCAATCGCAAGGATGTCTTTAAAACATCAATAAAAAATAAAGAAAATTATCTCACCTTTGAGTTTACACACACTGAAATGGGTTGATACAATAAATTTTAAATTTTTAAAATATTATAAAATGAAACAAAAAAGAAATTTACATAGTTTATTTAAACTTAAGCCACTAGAGCGGAGGCGGTGCTCGATTCATATTTCCAGTTGGGAGGGAGCACACTCTTTGTCTTATAGTAGCGAGCCAGCCTGTGGATTCTGGACTCAACAAGAATTAATCTGAATTTGCTGTCTTTGTCCTTC
The DNA here is from genome assembly GCA_951802675.2 of Boloria euphrosyne. Lineage (NCBI taxonomy): Eukaryota > Metazoa > Arthropoda > Insecta > Lepidoptera > Nymphalidae > Boloria > Boloria euphrosyne. The sequence continues at coordinate 1,262,727 of OX637879.1, read as the reverse complement.
CTATTACGTTCCAAGTGCTTCCTCATGGCAACAGCCTTCTTGATCAGGTAGTACAAGTCCTCTGGTAGATCAGGGGCAAGGCCCATAGCCTTCATGATACGCAGGATCTTTTTGCCTGTGACAAATCTCACTTGGGCCACTCCATGAGAATCCCTGAGCATGACACCTAAAACATTATTTTGAATTAATTTAAAATAATGAATAATTTGATTATGATAAGTTGCTTGAAGACCATAGCATGTTATGGTGGCTCACATATCTGAATGCATATTATCTAATAAACAGTACTTGCAGATTAAAATAAAGATATCAGACTTCTTTTAAAGCATTAATAAAAAAAATTGTAACTAAAATCGAGAAGATAGAAATAATAAGTAATAAACTGAATACACACCGATTTGGGATGGAGTGAGACCCTTTTTGCCAAGCTTGAAAATCTGTTCCTTGACATCATCAGCAGTCAGTTTTAACCAAGTGGGAACACTGCGGCGGTATGGAAGCGCCGACTGTGAAATACCCTTACTGAAACACAAAATAACACACTATTGATACACGCCATGTGGTACACGCGAACATCGAGTATAGGTTAAGACTGTCACTTTTGTTCAAAAAACTAGTTTTATACGTAAAACTTTATGGATAGTTCGTGAAATTTATTTAACACAATGTAAATAATGTTTAATTACCCAGGTGCGTGCATACGACCCATGGTTGCGGCTTTTTACAAAAATTGCCGACCTGACAACGACAACAAGGGAAATCGAAAAGATGGTTACCGGAAGATATTATTCCGTTCAATTGTCTATGTTTGTCAATTGTCATTCATACATTCAATATGCTAGCGTTGCCAGTTCCAAATAATCATATGCATTCATTCTCTATTACTTTCAACTTTGTAATTTCCATTTTGTGTCTGTGATGTCAATTGTCAAAATCATTTGACAATTTTGACAGTAAATAACCTGTTAATCGATGGTTCATGGTGTACAATTTTTAAAAGCAACTTGTAATAATGGCTGAAAAATATGGAATTTCAGAAGCCCAATATAATCTCATACAAGCGCAAGCCGCAAGGCGCGCTGAGATGAGACGTGAATTCTTAAAACAGAGAACCAATCCTTGGAAAAATGCTTCGGAAGCTGGTTATGTTGTAAGTTTAATTACGTAATTTTGTTATGTTTTTACAGAATTCTTGTAATTTAATTAAATATTGAATGTTTTGTTTTAGTTTGAAGAAGCTCATCAAAGATTTCTCTCCATGAAAGTTACCCAATTCGAACATTTTAGACCCAACAGACGAACAACTTTGTTTGGAATATTCGCTATTGTTATCCCCATGTTCACTTATGGATATTTAATCAAGAACGATCGTGATACCCGGGAAGCGAAAATCAGAAGTGGCGAACTCCGCTACAAGGATAGGCTGTTTAAACTGTGTTAAACTATCAGTACAGTACATTAAAATTGTATTTAGAAATATAGCTTGTTGTAATTTTTAATATTTAATTTTATTTATGTTAAATGCTTTTCTCCTTGACTGTCCATATTATTTAATACTGGTGACAAGTGATGAATAGAACTTTTAAAGAATATTTAAAAAAATAAAGAAAAAAATAAAATTGTCAAAGTGACTTATGTATCTAATACTTTTTATTATAAATTCTATTTTGAGCTTATCAATATATGAAAAATAATAAAAGTAATTTCTTATTCTAATGGATGACTGTGGATATTCTAAGATTGAACGCAAGATCCTTTTGAGTCAAATAGAAAGGCGGGCCAAATACAGAAAAGAATTCTTGAAACAAAGAACTGATCCTTATAAACATGCACAAGAGGCGGGCTATGTTGTATGTAAAATTATATTTAATACCATGAATTCCACTTTATTAAAAACAGTTATTGTTAATTTTTATTACTTATATTTTTAAAATATATTTCAGTTTGATCCAGCACTCCAGAGATTTATGTCAATGAAAGCTTATCAATATGAATTCTTTAAAGCCACACCAAAAAATGCTTTACGTGGGTTTGCAATGATACTCCCAATGTTTGTGTATGGTTATTTAATTCATGAACAAAGAAGTCAGTTTTTAGATGATTGTAGATGTGGACGGTTGAAATATAAAGATAGAATAAAAAAACTAGCATAACAGATATTTTCATTTATTTACTGCCTTTATCTCTTACAAAGGTTTAAGGGATTCAAATGTTGTTAAAGAATATTAGGGATATAAAATGCCTTATGCTAAAGTTCAACTATAGGGTCGAGATTTAAAACTGATTGTTTATTATATATTTCTGATGCTGGCCTTATTTTTATTACTTTAATAAATCAGAATCTATGTAAAAAGCTTGTGGAAGAATTACAATATTGTGTGGTAGATTTTCATAGTATGATGCAAATTTTTAATATGCTGCTCCACACTGATGACAAAACTGCTTCTCTTATTCTTTCTCTTATTCCACCCAATGTGCATATTTGCATCATTACAACATACAGCCTTGAAGAATTATGGATAAAGAATAGAAAACTTATATGCGAGCATAGTGTATTCAGTATTAAATATTAAATGCAATATGATTACTGTTTTTTATAGCATTTATTACATCACGAAATACTTTAATTGAACAAAATTAAAAGATAAAAATGTTCCTGTAAGCTTGTACATAATACATAATATAATCTATTATGTAATACATTTATAATCATTCATATAATAAAAGAGTAGAACCATACATTAACTTATTACAATTCCAAAAAAAGTGTATTTAAGACAACCACTAAATAAAATCCTATACTGTATTTAATATGTAAGCCTAAACATTTAAAACTATACTTATTATCGGTCATCTAAACATTTATCTCTAGTTATAACAAAATCTTCAAACTTGACCATGTATGTGGTGCCTTTGTGCCAATGTGCTGTTACTTTTGCTGGCTGAAATCAAAATTTAAAATGTTTTTATGTACATATTATATTAATATATTTCATTATTTTTACAAGTTTCTGTTTTTAAAGCTTAAAATAATATCTCACAATGAATGCCTACAAAGTAGTAAATTAATAAACTTACAAATCCTCCATTAGTTAGAACAGCTTCTATAATGCCAGCATTAAATGAAGCACAATTAAGAGAGCCTTTATCTTTTGGCACACTTATGAATTTATTCACCTGAAAAAGGTATCAAAAATGATTAACCTTTTAAAATTGAAAGTCTACAATCAAATACTACTAGAATCAGCACATTTTATTATAATAAATTCACTATAGATTAAATTCTCAAAAGCAAAATAGGCAAATAACATGCATGAAATTTTATTTTTATATATAAACATTGATATAAAATATTCAGAACAAGGCGTTAATCAGTGGTAGTAATAAAAATTATACTTACTAAAGCATCTTTCTCAATTATGTAATAAGTTCTCTCATCATCATTTGCATGTTCTAATTTGTCAGCCTCTTTTCCAAATAAAACCTAAAAGAGAGTTAAGACACAGTTTCAGTAATACAAACAATAATAATTATTATAACTAATTCCTCAAAAATATATTTGAAAATACCTTCCAGAGAGTAGATTTCACAAATAGCAGCATGTTGAGAAGTTTAATTTCTCTCTTGCTGTTTCTTTCTCTTACAAAATATAAATCGAGCAGTCTTGTTCCAACATCATAGCCCATTTCTGATAATCTAATGAAAATATTATACAAACAGTAAAATTTAGTAATTGTACATGATTTCATTACATACTTATAACATTTATAGCTTACTTTGTTTGCAATTCATGAATAGAATGTGATCTATTTTGGCAATATTGAACAACTTCTGAAAATAACAGGGCGTATAGAGCCAGCGAAACTTCCCCTTTTCCTTTGCTTAGAGGTTTGTCTAGAATAGAAGTTTTTGATCGGCTAGACGACATTATTATAAAGAATTAATTAAATAACAATATTCACTGAGTATTTTTTATACTAAACGTCTAATTTATAAACCTAAATTAAATAGACAGAGAAAAACTGAAAACGGATTTACTGACAGCTGACAATAGACATACAAATGACGTTTGACAACAAAGAACAAAATATAAGGCTAGGTCATGGAGGTTAGATACAGGAGAACCAACGCTTCATACTAAGGCTGTGTTCCGATATGCACTGCGAGCACTGCACAGTGCTATCACTGTAGAAAAATTCGTTCCGTTATGGACTGCCAGTATACTGCCGCAGTACCCTAGGGAAATATATGACGTCATAAATCGCCGCCATATTCTACTGTGAGCACTGGCGTTTTCGAGGTAAGGTACTCGCAGTACCTTGATCACCTGATCAGTCAAAACCACTCGAGTGCCTAACGACTTATAAACAAAGCTACAGTTTAATCAGAAAATTTGAAAGTTCTGTAATTAGTTCGGATTAATAAATAAAACAATAAAACAATGGAAGAATTGCAAAAATTAACCTTATTAGACTGTGTTGAAAATGTTCAATACGAGCTGAAAGTTACGCAGGAAATTTTTGATCGTGCAAAGACAGGTAAGTTTGCCATTGTATACATTATTAATGTACTAGAAAACTTGAATACACTCATTTGAATGCTGCGTCAAAAAATGCGGCTGACAGTATACGGGATTGCGTTCCGTTTTAAATCGTAACCAGTATAACTGGCTATAAAGGAACGGCTTCACAGTATACTGAATTGACGTCACACTGTACAGTGGTCGCAGTGCATATCGGAACATACCCTAAAGCATTACCCGTCTGTCTCTGAAAATTTGTAGAGTTTATAGCGCGCTGCCGTCAATAAGTAGTATCTGTCAAGTTAGCTATTTATGAGTACTGTCACTATTGTGACAACGTGAAGTTAGGCATTGAGACAACATAGTGATCGCAGCGCCTCCTTGGTTTGACAATATTTCTGAGACACTACATTCTAGGGCCTTGGTTCTCCTGGTTTCTAATCTCCATGGGCTAGGTATAAGCAGCATACAAGTATGGAGGCATGCGCATGGAGGCACAGATTAAGTATTAGTTACTACGTAACATGGAGGTTAGAGACCAGGAGAACCATCACTTCATACTAAAGCATTCCTTAGTTTAACAATATTTCTGAGACACTACATTCTAGGGCGATGGTCCTCCTGGTCTCTAATCTCCATGTATGGAAGGTAGAGATAAGGAGGACTAACTCGTACACGAAAAAGTGGCAGTAAGAACGCGGTAAATTAGGGTGGCGCCACATTGCTAATGGATAAATTTTAAAATCTTATTCGTGGTGGCGCCACGGTGCAAGTGGGCTAAACACACTTCACTCAGTTTACCGCTGCTATGTTCACATTGAAACTATTCGCACCCCAGCGCTATTGTGGTAGGTAATGGAAACTTTATTTTCAGTATACAGCTGGACACGTTTTCAACTTTCCCCCCATATGAGTCGGTTCTCCTTATCTCTACCCTTCATACATACAAGGTAAAAAAAAGTTCCGAATTTAAGATATTTTTTGATAGTTGAAGTACACAGAGTGCAGTCAGTTAAGCTTTATCTTCTTCTAATATTTATAAAATCTCGTGTCACAGTATTTGTTATCAAACTCCTCCGAAACGGCTTGACCGATTTTATGAAATTTTGTGTGTATGTTTGGCAGGTCTGAGAATAGTTCGTAGGCTTTTTTTCTATTCCCCTAGATGATAAAGGTGGCCCTACACTACCAACATGCGCGATCAATATTAATATTAATAGTGATAAAATGCGGGCGGATCCGATGGAAGTTAACTATATTTTTTACTCATTAAACATAATAAGGAAGTAAATACTGTTAAATTTAAAACTATACTGTGATGACATAGGTACCTGGCATTTTTTGGCAAAAATTGTCTATTCCGAATAAAGCAAGCATCAGGCATGCCAATATTTATACTAATAATATTATAATTCATAATTCATAAAGCATGGACGAATAATAAAATAATAATTTTTTGATGTTACGGATGAATAAAAATTTTGAAACTGCTACCAAGGCCGAGTAAAATAGGTCTAGCAACAAGCTTAATTTCAGTAGTAGGAGATTTGTACGATTAGTGTGACAACTTTCAAGCTTCACGTCGACGACGCTATCCGCTGGGTGCGTGACTCTAGCGCCATCTAACGATACAACTCACGGTGGCTCTTTTGAGAAAATATACATGTATTGTATGCCAAATAGCTATTGAAAAAATAAAATAAACTTAAAAAAAATTTTTTTTCAATGTTAAATGTGATATATTATTACACAAAGTGCACATTAAATTAATTTTTTTTCCGCTGAAAACAGTAAGTAAAATAAATACAACAACTAAAACAAGTCTCAATAAGTGAATTAGGTTGGCCCAACTTTTTATGATTTACGGTTTTTTTTATTTTTAATTATTTGTTCGTCGTTTGTTCGTTAATGTTAGAAATTGTTTGTACGTCTTTTATTTATTTATAATTAATTAAACAAATGTTCATCCTTAAGTTGGCCCCCTTTACTAGATATCTTTATTTTTATCGCTCAGATTAATTAATTTTGATTAATTATCGTTGGTTCGACGACTATTGGTGATTGTTCGATCATAAAAACAATTAAATTCCCAATTATTAATTATTTTATATCTAATAAGCAAACCATCACTTCATTGTCTGGCAACCGGAAACTTATAAAATTTACAATTACTATTTCTACTAGTATTTTTATAATCGACTACACAACAACTCTGATGACCCATTTTATTTTATTTATTTAATTAAACTGACACACGTGTTATTTTTATGGTCATAAATAATAAAGAGCCACTCGAAGTTCTGTTTTGGTCCGCAGCGGGCGCTGACATCACTTTTGTTTCCCCCACCATGCCTTACGCACCCAGCGGATACATCGTTGCTACCGACTAGGGACAACACGGACATTTCTCATTGTCAAATAAAATAAATTGGTACATTGCGAAATAAGTACATAATATATGTATTTTCATCATATATTAATTAAATGGTGTTTACGAAATATGAAATTAATTCGAGTAATGTCATAAGGGCTTAGTACGCTTGCATTAAGTGGGACAAAAAGAGACAGAATAATATTTCATCGTAGTTGCACAGCACTCCAGTCCATCGTAACGCCACGGTCGTTAAATATGTGAACTATACTCGGATTTTTAATTCGATTCCAGATTTGACAGTTTCAGTGTTGCAACATTATGACAAGTACTAAATAGTGACGTTGCGAAATGATTCGATACGGAAATGGAATATTTCCAGATCGATTCCTCTCGTTTATAGTAGTATATCTAAACAACTACTACTTTAAAAGAAACTAAGTATATGAGGAAATTAAATATTTCTGAACGGATAATTTAGTTATGACGGTTAATTTTATTAAGGATCTGAGAGTTTTCTTTAATAATTGTGTGTGAATTAAATAAAAAAAATGTAATCATGAAGGAACATGAGAAATAAAACAATTAGATGTATTATGGTAATATTTTACGAGCTGCACGAGCGCGCACGGGTTCCCAATACAGAAAACTATCTATCTAGGCTCTTTTATTATAAGCTTTGTTTTTAATATAAAAAACAAAAATATTAACTTTTTATAAAATAAAGCAGTGGTTACTAATTAATAAATAATGATTATGAATAATTATGTATATATTTAAATAAAAATCAATAATTGAGTCTTCAATTGGCACACCAATATTATGATTACATAAACATAAATCGCGATTGTTTATCGACTTTTATGTTCATCACTATACTATTAAATGTGGTATCATTATTTTACAAAATGACAGTAGCTAATGTCAAATGTGGAATCGAATTATGATTCCGAGTATAGTTTCACGAACACCAAAGAGAATGTAAAGGAGACGATGACGAACAGTCGAACCACAGAACACTTTTACTCAGGAGTCGAACACGATACGCCGATGTACCCCCACTACTGTTGATGCTAGAGTCTAGACCATGTTTCTAGACCGTGACTGCTAGTTGCTACATTACATCTAGCAATATACTCTATGTACATTACCTATTTTTGACTTTGACAATATTATTGGCGGACTTCGGACTTTGCAGTTTGTTGGCAATAATAACATTGAATATAGTTTTTCTGACAGAATTAAGGTTTTGGATAGCGTAGCGACAACAGTTGTTAACTATCTATTCGCTAACTCGGATGTTGAAATATATAATTGTTACCTTTTTGATACGGATTATCGATCGTTCGATACGTGGCAATAAAATCGTTACCTATGTCTAGATTACCGGCTGTGCATCCAAGACACGTCAAGTAAGTACCTACAATTTAGTTGCAAAGTTAACGTTTTGTATAAAAACTATACTTCCAAATATTGTGTTGATAATATAAATTATAATATTAATGTTTTGACTGCTTATAGATGTTTCAGACGTAGGCGAACGCCACGAGTTACCATGAGGCAACTTGAGGCACTAGTGGACCGCTTAGAAGACAATCCATGTTTACATACAAAAAAAAATTGTACTGGCCAAGGCCTGGAAATATTTGAATCGGGCTGGAAAAAGGTTTCTGACTATCTGAATTCGATCCCTAACGGTTCCGTTAAGACGCCAACGCAATGGATGACCGTAATTTTCTATTAATTAAACATTTATTTGTGTGTACCATATATATCTCACAACCCAAAATAACCAGTAATTTATTGAATATAGGTTTGGAGGGATTTTAAAAGCCGTACTTATAACAAGGCAGCTAATATAGATCAGAAAATTATCCAAACAGGTGATGGACACACAATGCTGTCTAAACTTGAGCAAAAAGTCATAGACCTTAAAGATCGAAATGATATCACTATTTGTCCAAATGCTACACCAGCTAAAAGTGTAAGTCTGATTGATTCTTAAATTTAATAGAAGTGACATTGCTTTTATCCAATAAAGATATATTCCAAATTAAAGAATAAATGAATGCCCTACTTTTATTATGTACTTACAGAGGATAAAAAAGAAGTTGGAAGGTGACGATAACTTCCCAGAATCACAATGTAAGTATTCTAAATGATTTAGTTAGAATGTTTAGTATATATGAAGAAAAATTGAAAAAACATTTTTAATTTCAGTCTTTGATTTCCAACTTATTGTAACTGAAACTGATGAGGAAAATTCGGTAGAGGTAGTACAAACAAGTAAGTTTATGTTGTTATTTTAATATATAGAAATTATATATTTTTTAATATATATTTAATTTTTCAGCAACTAGTGATAGTGTAGCACCAGAAGAGCTACCTGAAGAGGGCCCTACGTCTAATAGAATACGGTGTAACACACCTTTACAGCCGCTGGTGCCACCAATAGGTAAAAGCTATATTTTTACATGTACTTTTGTATTTGTCTTAATGTATTATTAACATATTATTTGACATGTTGACAGCACGCAGAACGACAATAATTGCCTCACCATCGCCGGCTAGTGAAGCAACGGAAACTTCAGTACCAGAATTAAGTAAGATTTTCTTACACTTCATACAATTAAAATAATATAATATTGTCACTTTTAATACTAATTGATCTTAAAAAAATACTATCCAGTCTCCTCAAAGCAAAAAAGAGAGAACTAGGAAAATTATGTTTAACTTTTTCTGTATACTTATAAAATAATAAAAAAAAACTTCTTCTTTCTTCTTCTTCGTTTTCCTCTATATAGAAATTGTTAAGGTCAATGTTTAAATGATGATATAGTATTTCTGTATTTTCAGATTTGAATTCTCGCCAAAACATCGTAGAACAGCGTGATTCTATTCGAAAAGAACTTTTAACGATAGTTACTTCTAATGCAGAGTCTATGCAGGTATGCTTTGTATTTATTACACATAAACCATTTTCATGATTTGTATGTATTTAGTTTTCCTTTTTAACGTCCTACTGCTGGTTTTGGGCTTCCCTTCAATACGAGGGGGATCAGTCCACCACGCTGGGCAAATGGGCAGACTTCATATGTCTTTCGAAAACTTGCTAGGTTCTTTCAAATATGCAGGTTTCCTCATGATATTTTTTCCTTTACCATAAGACAAGCTGCTGTAATCATGTTAGAAATGATTCACACATGATAATTTCAACCCGCTTCTCTAGGTAACTTTAGCGAGCACGTTACTACTGGGTTACCCTTACAACTGTCTTATTCATTATTTATCATTTGCTTATGTTATTTATAGACTATAGTAATATAATCTTCACAGATGCTGGCAGCTGCAGCAAAAGTCCAAGCTGAGGCTTCTAAAATGCATGCTGAGGTAGCCAAAGTGCAAGCAGAGACAACACTTTTGCTTGCACAAGCTATTAACAAAACAGGAGACACATTAGAAAATTTAATAAATAAAATTTAAACGATATTTTACTTTTTATTTAATTTAAACGAAATCCTCACTCCATGAATCGAAAGTCAATATTTATGTCTTTAAATGAAAATACTATTTGGTTACCTTAATTCTTTAATATGTATAAAATTATATTTTTAGCTTTATAAAAAATATTTAAACACATTAAAATAGCTTATATGAAATATTATAGTATTCATCTGCATTTCTTGCTTTGCGGGATATTTAATTACGAATAAACTTTTAATTATTTTTACGGCGTAAGTAGTAGTATGTCACGAGTGCATACAATCTAACAGCAAGTATGAACTAGATGCTGTCATAAACAAAAAGCTGTGGTAGATATTATGACAAACCAAACTTTATCCCATTTGGTCGCAGTTTACAGATACAACTAGTCCACTAATTCCACTACTGCAGTCGAGAAAAGGAGTTTAATCATACTGTACGTTTCAGTCTTTCGGCTGCGTCTCGGATAGCGATAGCTGATACTCTGAGCATAAATAGTCAATTCATGTCGTTAATTTTTTCTGCAAACTTCAGGAGGAACCTCCCAGGTGGCCATTTTGTACCAATCTTTAAAACAAAAGACCGTACAGGCATGTACCACAGTGAGGCACCTAGAACTAGAGTAGCATGTAACAATCTTCTTTTAACAAGATAAAGAAACTGTTGAGTACAAGCTAAGACCATCGGAAAATAGTTCTTTTGCTGATATGGGAAAAAAGGTGCCGATAAATTAACCTGGGCCGGCAGTCTCAACACTAACTATGTCATCGAATTTGTATCAATTTGTGTCGTTACGTCCTAATTATGAATAATTTAAATATAGTTTTCATTTACATTTACGACACAGCTCGATACAATATCGATAACATTATGTTGACGGTGAGCTCTGTTGCCATCTACCGTCTATTTTTTTTTGCAAATTTTATACCTTTAAACATTAATAACTACTTAAGTTACCGCAAATTCGATAAGTTATCGATAAAAATGAAGGCGGCGATGAATTTCCTTCGCTATAACATTGGAGACCAACGAAAATCTTTAAATTCAGACGTTGCGTTAACGACAAAAATCGTTAATAAAACTAACCGTTCGCTATGTGAGGTAGATGAGGGCTCCTCATAGACAGCTCACGATATGGAAGGAATTCCGGGCAGAAGTAGACTTCTAATTACATGAATTTTCGAGAAATATTTAAGGCGTATTATTGAGCGGGTTACAACATCGAAATTATGACTACGATAGATCCGTCAAAACAAAACCGGCTTGGAAAAGTCTATGAGATACATATTTCAGCGCCAATAAAAAGATGCTTTTCGTTTGTAAGCGCATCTTTTAGAGTCTCTTAAGTTATAGACCGAATAAAGCTTAATGAATTAGAATAATGAAAATGCTATATGTCACGTAGAATGGAGAAGAATTAGAACAAGGTCATCATACGACATCTGTCGGGTCAAATCTATACAAATAAATAGTTCAGTGTCTGATTAGTGATTACCAAATGAATTTGGAATTACATATACCTAACCTACATATATAATAACAATATCTAAGAAAAAAAAAACAATCAATTTTCTGTATTACTGTTTATTCAGCATAATCTCCGAAAGTCTTGCCTATTTTAATGGGACCTATAGGTCTATTTTAATTCAAAAAAAAAAGAATCAGGGTTACACGCAAAAAAATAGTTGCACACGAGGGAAAGTCCGGGAGGCCCACTCCCCATCCCTACTCCCGTCCTTCTCCCTCCTCCCTCCCTCCCTTTCCTGAAAGGCCGGCAACGCATCTGCAAGCCCTGTGGTGTTGCAGATGTCCATGGGCGGAGGTGATCACTTACCATCAGGTGAGCCTCCTGCCCGTTTGCCCCCTTTGTCCCATAAAAAAAAAGTAGCAAGTTTTTAATAAAACTACAAAATAATAATTAACAAAACCTTTACTCTCGTATATAAAAGCGTATAATAACAGCGCTATGACAAGATACTTTAGTAAAACTGCGACATATAAATATTTGTGTTCACAATAATTAATTATAATACAATACTCGATTAATGTAAATATATTGTTTAAGTATGACGGTTATTAATATTTATGTAATTCTGTTGTATGCCGTTTAATCATTGCGTATTTTTATCATTTTATGAGAAGTTCAATTAATAAATAATATTTTAGTGGACTTTATTATAATACTACTTAAGAATTTCTACCTACTCTGTGAAAGTGAAAGAAAGTAATCTATAATTTTTTATACATGTTTCATATTTATATACAATAAAATAAAAAATCATTATCTTTTAAGCGTAGTTTTTTTTTATTTAATTTTTAATAACAAATTATTGAAAAAAAAAAACAACAAAAGCACACAAATATCAACGAACCCTTATTTTAAAGAATGTACCTTATTAAATGACGAAGGAAACTATTCACAATTATTATTATCCTTCGATTTGTAAAACATTTTCTATTTAATAAATCCAATTATTTCTAATACATTTCTTTTTGCCAGTAATTACGGACGGCAATTGTTCTTATGAACCATCACAACTACCACAGCTCGCAAATTTTTTATTCTATTGATCTTTAAGATAAGAGGGTCTATGGGGTTGGGAAAATGTCTGACAATAGATTACTTTAGGAAAAAATAAGAAAAGTCAATTCAATCTCTATATGTTATAGCTTCAAAGCATGCCATTTGAGCACAGATTACTTCACAATATTAGGTAGAGCTTAGAAGATAGGGGGAGATTAAAAGAAAGAGAGAGAGAGAAGATAATGTAAGTTATTATGATAAGCATTTACTGGTTTTTTTTTTCCATTTAAATGCTTTGATGCATTTCATATTTATAATACCCAAATAACTTGATTTATAAATCATGTTAAAATAATTGCAGTTAGTGGTAGATGAATTACTTTCATATGTTCAGAAAAATAGATATTTAATAACCCTGTGGAGTTGGTTCCAACTCCCTACATTTCCGGTAATTTATGGCAAAAAAGAAAACAATATTGCAATAAAAGTGAAATAAACAAATACAATTAGAACATACAGATTGTATATTTTTGATTAATCTTTACATCTAGGCCCTGCATGTACGATGCAGTTATTAAAAATGTAATAACAAATTGTTAATTTAAAAAAAAGTTATATAACTATATTTTTTATTCTGTAAAATATGAAGACACATAGTTTATCACATCAAAAACGTACATATTATAATTAAATAAATATGTAAGGACATAATTACACACACATTGCCATCTACTTCCGTGGCGTGTGTTACGGATACCAGATAATATTTGATATACTGTACATATATAAAAAACCCATGACAGGAGCACAAAGTAAGTACATTTGTACTCAACAAATAATGCCCCCAGCAGGATTTAAGCCCGTGACCACTGGGCACTGGCACAGCAAGTGCAACTCAACTACAAAAAGAGCCAAATGTGTCATCAATATGACTGTTGTAGATTTGAATCTATTATATAATCGGTGAATTTTATATAAAATATACATTATAGATTATATAACATCAACGTATATGTAATGCATCATAATGTGATCCGTTAAAAACAGAATTATAATAGAACGGTCATTAGCCTTTCATTTCTTAATACATAAAGGAATTATATAAAACAAGAAATGTTTCTTCATAATTTACAGAAATATACCCAAAACACTCCAAATTTAAATTACCGTTACAGCTCTTATCAAAACTATCAATATTATGCATTATATAATTGCAGGTACAAAAACTTAACTACCATTGTAGTTTGTAAGTGTTATCATTTTCACTAAATTAGTAAAATAAAATTAAAATATTTGAACAACAGAATGAAACTCTTTGGTTCTAAATGTATCTACAGAACAAAAATGTGATGTTTATTTTTTTTATATTGAATGTTTCAATTTAAAAGTACCCTAATTATATAAAACAATAAAAATAATAATAGACCGTATACTTTGCTATTATGAAAGAAATAAACACTTATTTCATAATTTCTAATCTGTGACAAGATATAGAATACACAGAATGATGTTAATTTAAAAATAAAAATAAACATACTATTAGGCTACTTTTATATTGATGTAATATATTATTTGTTATACACTATGCCATAATACATTATTTCTTGGCACTAATAATATATCTTTTGCATATAATCAAGTAAAAAGTGTTATGTTTGAAGAGTAAAAGGACAGATCTAGAACAGTGAATGTGACTTTGGATGCACCAGCATTGTGCCAACGGTATCTACATTTTTAATAAACTTATACTTATAATGTTATTTGTATCTATTATGAGTCAATATTTACATCTAGGCTTTCTGACATACTGGTATATAGTGACAGTCATTAAATGTACATAAGTATAATAAAATCATGTCTAATGTGAATTGCATATTAACTCCATATGTGTCATTACTCATTACGTAATAAGTAAACAAAGCCTTTTTGGGCAGACCAGAAGTTTCTACGAGTCATATACTTCAAATTGTAAATATTATGAAGGAAAAAATGTTACATTATATTCACTATTTACTCATAGTTTTTTTACATACATTCACTGTAGAAAAAATATTTTAAATTAAAACGAAGAAAACATTCAACTACATTCACCATATATCAGTAACAGCTTTTCATTTAACAACAAGTAGACTGTACAGTCTCGGCCTCAAGTAGATTGAAGTCCATACCATTAGGCCTGTTGAAGCCAGTCTTGATGCCATCCCATCCATCTTCTACTTTGTATTCCCCTGTCTGTATGCGATTGTACACTTCTTGAGCAACAAGGATGAAAGCTCTTTCCACATTGAGTCCTGTTTTTGCCGATGTCTCTACATGGTGTAGACCTGAAAATTAAATAATAAATTGAACTACAAATTTATGTTTTTCAGTTTTGAACATTGGAATTTTAAAGATGTTTCTATAGATGTTTCAAGAATTAAAAAAAAATTGTAGTGTAAATATTATATAGCATATATACAGCAAGTCTTAAATTTCACTTTTAACAATAAGAATGTAAATATGAACCTGTTGTTGTCAAACAGGTACACAATATGTTACCGAAGTTTGACAGTTCAAGGACATAATTCAACAAAAATAAAGTTATTATTTACTTGAAAGAAGTTTTCTAATGTTCAACTTAAAACTGTTGGTTTGAAGGAACAATGAATAGTCAAGAATTTTAATTGCAAAAGTGATAACAACAGCATGCATGTTTAAGTCCAATGATATGAATACATTAGGTATGTTTTTGTTCCTTAAATTTTAGCATAATAATTTTCCTTTACAATGCTTAAGTTTAGCTGCCTATATTAAGTGTAATCTTATAAATAATGGTAACACTTTGTTTCTACTTGATTTGGTATTCAAAATGTCTAATTAGGTCAGAACCAGTTTTTTAACCTTGATAAGTACTAAGATAATGAGACATGTACAATGACAGTCACATTATTTGCATGCATATTTAGTTTAATTTAAATAAAATTTAGCAAGTAAGTACTACAATTTACCATTTTCTTCAGCAAACATCCTAGCTTCTTCACAAGAAACTTCTCTTCGGGCTCCATTTTTATTATCAGGGCCAAGAAGATCCACTTTACAACCAACCAAAGCAAAAACAGGCCTATGAGGTTCTATATGTCTTTTAGCTTCCATCATCCAAAGAGGTATATGTTCGAAACTGGATCGATTACATACATCGTACACCAAAAGAGCTCCAACAGAATTTCTGTAGTAAGATTTTGTAATAGATCTAAATCTTTCTTGTCCAGCTGTGTCCCAAAGTTGCAATTTAATTCTTGTGCCATCTTGAACTTCTATTATTCTTGCGAAAAAATCAACACCCACCGTAGGATCGGACAGCTAAAATTGAGGCGTAATTTAATAACTCTAAATTTCCAATAATGTTATACAACAACAAAAACAAAGATGTTACCTCAGCAAATTTCCCATCTGTAAAGTATTTTAGCAATGAGCTCTTGCCTACTGTGCTATCACCAATTAAAATAAGTCTAAATTGATAATCAAATATTGGGTCAACCATTTTCTTAACATAAAACTCAGAACAACAAAGGTCTCGTCAAATTATTTGCGTATTGAGATGATTTTGTGAATGATGATTTGACAGCAATTACGACAATTTTTATTTTTTAAGTTTTAAGGAGCCACAGACCACAGTCTATAAATTCTATGGTAATAGACGTAGACTTCAACTTTTTCTTTTTTTAATCTTTTCCATTTGTTATCTAGGCACGCGGTAATGGTAAATGATTAAATGTCAAATAACAATACTTAAATGTCAAAGTTCAATGTAATACAGCGCATCAATTATTATTAATTAATTTCCAAAAGAAACAGGTTTCTATCGTTTAATTTTTGCATTATAGTGTTCAAAGATTATTTTTTATTATTTACACAATATACTTATCTTCTATTTAATTAGAAAGCTTTTTATTTTAAACATATAACCTGCCTGAGAAAAGAGGCCGACACTGGCGCCCTAGTAAGTGAAGCTTAGCGTGATATTACTGTTATTTTTAAATAAATCCCGTGAATTTATAATCGAGTATCATTACTAAGTGCCACTTTGTGCTCATACGTAAACATTTTGTTAACGAAGTGTTTATTTATAGTGATTGGGGAAAGTAAGTAACCCGCCAATTTATGTCATCAATAAATTGCCTCCATAAATATGAGTTTTAATCAAAGCCTTGTTAAAACAAAAGAAAATGAAGAAAATCGAGCCAAATCCACACCGATTGGTATGTTTACAGTTGTTGACTTTTTATTGTAATATGTAATATGAAATGATGTGTGATATTTTTAATATATTTTAATTTCTGTTTAGCAATGGTGGCACCTGAACTTAAACAAAATACTGATGCTGATACAGAGATAACAAAGACTTGTGCAGTACTGGGATGTGAGGAATCCAAGAACTTAGGTTCTGAATTATTTTTTAGGTAGATTCTACACACATTAGATTATATGTATTAATAGGAACATCATATTATAAACATTCAAAACACATGGATATAAATCATGCACTGGATATAAATCATTAATATTTTATAAAGCCAGCCAAAATCTAATTATATTTTAGGTTTCCCGATGATGAGCATTTAAGGCAAATATGGACAGATCTAACAGGCAGGAACAACTGGACACCAACAGATTATTCCTACATCTGCATTGAACATTTTTCTGTAGATTGCTTTGAATGTAAAGCTGATAATTCTGTTGTTTTAAGCAGTAAAGCTGTACCTTCACTAAAGTTGCCTAAACATGTTTTAGAGGTAAGTGTTAATCACTTTGTTAGATAGTACTTTCTTAGGTTTACGTGACATATTTGACATTAGAAATGAAACTACCTTTTCAGATTATTTTAATTTTAAGCTATTGCATAGCTTCTATCACAGGCCTTGAGCGTGGAGACCGAATCCAGAAATTCCGTAACGAAAATAACGTGATATTTCATATTATTTTACAAACAGCTCCCTCTAGTATTGTATACAGATTACATATTGTATTCAATAGATGACGCTTTTTAACAA
Organism: Boloria euphrosyne; assembly: GCA_951802675.2. Lineage (NCBI taxonomy): Eukaryota > Metazoa > Arthropoda > Insecta > Lepidoptera > Nymphalidae > Boloria > Boloria euphrosyne. The sequence goes on along the minus strand of OX637879.1, from coordinate 1,244,797 downwards.
TTTTTTTTTCAATAATGACATGGGTGTCGTTTTCGAGGTTTCTCAGGGTGCTGATTGCGAAAATGAGGTCCATTTTCAAATCCAAGATGGCGGACATCCGGGTTTTTTCAATAGATAATAAAAATATTTTGAACAATATTAACTTCTCATTTATTTAATAAAAGAAAAAAATTGTTTTCTTATCGGTCACCACGCTCAAAAAGTGTAACTTGAATTAATATCAAAGAAAATAATATCAAAGAAAAAAAAAAACAGAGGAAAAAAAATACTGCATAAATAAAATAAATAATTATAATTGCATAAGTTGATAAAAACAGCTATGCAATAGCTTTACCGCGGCAGTCTCAGAGTGCCACACGTCTTTTTTAGTAATGTTTTAAATGCGCAATAATGGTCACGAGACTTTGTTAGACTTACAGTTTTAGAAAAGTATTATTTTATATGTGTTTAGAAAATGGGTAGATAGATAATTGAAATATCCAAGTGAAACAGTTTCTTTGCTGTGCAACCAACCTATTAACCTTTTATCCAAAAAATATTGACATTTGAATGTATTCCTGCATGAGACATGATTTAATGTTGACAAAAATGGCATATATTATAAGCATACATTTAAATTAAATGTGGGTTTTATATCAAAATCTATACTAATCTTAAGAGGTTTTTTACATAAATATAATACCCTTCGTTATAAATTTAGATCAATTAAAAATATTATTTGCAGTTAGTCTTTTATAATACAAATAACAAATTTTTTTTAGGTGGAATATATAGAGGATGAAAGTCTTGAAAATGAAAATGAAAATGAAAATGAATATGAAGATGAAGATTACTTAATGGACAGTGATGAATATGAACAAGAAGAATTATCTCAAACCAAAGCTTTAACAAATGGTACACATTCAGACAAACAGACCACCAAAACTAAAGAACTAACAGACGAAGAAAATATTGAGATACTTAAACTGTTCACAGAAGTTCAAAGAATGCAAAAACAAGCTGTTACATTAAAAGAAAAGTTAAAACTAAGAATGAAAGCGTTTAAACGTCAAAATAGATATTTAATGCGCTTAAAAGAAATTATAGAGATGAAGAGAAATTTATTAAATGAGAAAAGAAAGAAGAAGTCTAGAATTTTACTCTCTCTGCAGGATAAAATAAGAGAAGATACCAATGGTCTTGTATTAGCCATGCCTACAAGGCATACGGACGACTTGAAAAACTTTGCACTTAGCATATATAAATATTCACCTCAAGCATACATCTATACTAGGAATACATTAAGGACTTTGTTGCCGAGCACAGATGTTCTAGAATCATGGCTCTCTGGAGGTTATGAGCCTAAAAATATATTATCTAATAGCAATTTGATTAAAGTTGTCTCAGAATTGACTGATACAGAGTTATCATGTAAAGTGTCGTTACGATAGTGTTAAGTATTATCGATTATTTTGTGAATAATTAAAAAATTACGTATTTTCGATTTTTTATACTATGGTTTTATTTATAGGCGAGTACTTTAGTTCCTGATTTTTTAGTTTACCATAAAATCAGCTAGATATTGGTATCTTAAGTACAGTTATTTGTTAATTACGAGTATAAAACTAACTTTGTTATTACATATCTGGGCTTTGAACCGTAAACCATTTATGACGTAAATAATACCGCTTACGTCATTTATTATAGCGTTTTACAGCATATTTCTCTTAAAGCGAAAAACGAAAATTAAGGACAAAATGTGCTCAAATTAGTATAAAACATACATTTGTAATTTATTTTTTTTAGATAATATTGTATGACGTAAATCTAGCTAATTGATGTAATGATGTAAATCTAGTTACTTTGTTTGTATCATGTTTAAATTGAAATAATATTTTTTTTTACTTGCTCATATTGTTTAAAAATAAATATGACGTATGATTGGCAACAGCCATCTTGTGTAAAAAGTGTGAACTAGATAGCACTGTATTCCGATTTGCAAGCTATCCTAGTTTCTCTATTCACCAATAGATGGCGTTATAGCATGTGCTAAAAAGAGACGGGTATATAAAAATCCAACATGAATGTACCAAACAAACGATTCTAACTCAGTACCGTGATTCTTTCGTTACGGGTCGGACTGTGATGGAGTAATCAAAATAAAATCGCGCGTAAACGAAAATAAAATAGTAACCATCTGTTCAAATATTGTGCAAGTTACAATATTTAATGCGAGAAAAATGTAAAATGGGCACGATTTTTTACCATATTGTTTGATTGCGTTGTTTTTAGTTTTGTGTTTAGTGTTTTGTTTTTACCGTGTAACGTGAATGGATTTATTGTAACTCGATTATAAAGCCGCTTTATAAAAGGTACGTAACAGTTTTAAAGGCTTTAGTTCGGTTAGCGAGAACCAATCGCTCCTTCACTAACTGGACTTTCGCAATCACTATTCCTTAAGCGTAGCATTCCATAAAAGTAAACCAGGCACAACCATGGAACTAATACGTGTATAATATTCGTTTCATTTTGCCACCATAATTATTAAACTTGTTAAATCAAAATTCGTATCATGTCACATCATTTCTCTTTTTGCAATTATGGTCAACAAATAATTCTAACCGAATTTGCAATTGAAAGTGTATTTAAAAGGTTTCTTTTGTTGATTGTTTATGTCAATGGGCGATTGATTGATTTTATGGACTATAAAAATTATTATCATAATAAATACTTATTAGACAGTGTTAGCCCAGTAGTAACGCGTCGCTTAGACAACCGAGTGATGCGGGTTCAAATCTGGGTCTCACTTGTCTTTCGGTGAAGGAAACCATCGTAGGAAACTTGCATATCTGAGAAAACATGACAAGTTTTCGAAAGACATGACGTGAACTGTAAAGTCTGCCAAAGATGCCCGTGCCCAGCAGTGGCACGTTAAAAAGGGATGAATACAATAAATAACCATAATGTCAGAATAATAGTATGGAAAACTTTATTCCAATTTGTTTTAAACACAGAATATTAGAGCAAATATTTTCTTAGTATGTAAATTTTCTTTTGATAAAAAAGTTAAGCCTGTGATTACACACTTATACGCACCAAACCGTAAATTGGATTTAAAAACTATTAATTACTATTTGTTGGTTTAGATTAGGTACATTCGCTTTAAAGCCCGCTACTATAATACACGGGTAATTTATAATGTATGAGGGTGTAAAATTTTGATGAACTTAATATAAAAAATTCGAAGAGTAGGTCAACAACTGCGATCCGAACTTTGAAAAACCATGCTTAGGATTGGTAAATTATGTTCTTATTTGTTTTATGTGACAATTACTTTATAATAATATGTTTATTTAGAAATTAATCTACAAATTCTATTTATTTTAAGATGCCGCGTAAAATATGCAAAAACATGAAAGAATTTAAGTACCCGAAATATACGTCTTGACCTTTTTGACAAAGGAAGTTAATTTGTTGCTATGTTTTAAGGAAATAATTAAAAAAAAATGCTCGTATAATACCCATACTCGCCTACACTTTACTCTGTACACATTTCATCCCACGCTTGAAAATTATTTGCCTGCGGCTCCTAAAGTATCCTAGCTATATACATATAAGATTATAGATAGCCTATATATTTTTTTTGTATATTTTCGTCTATAAATAGCCTTTAACAGATAAATTTTAAATCGGACTTGTAGTCCCGGAGACGTGTTTAGTCAAACAAACAAATTCTTCAGTCTTGTATTAATCGCAATAGTATACTGTATACAATACAATTGATTTATATTGTGTATTAATTATTTACTAGTGCGTGGTAGAATTTTATTGTAGTATACGTCAATTGTATTTAGTCGAGATGAGGCAAGAGTCCACCAAGATGGCCAAGTGCGGGTTGGCGGACTTCAGAAACCTGTCTTTCAAAAACTTCTTAGGTTTTCTCTCATATACACTTCGCAATATTTTATTTCACCGTAAGACAGTCGTAATCATGTTGGTAACGATTCGCACATGAAAATATAAAAGGTCCAAACCCCGGGTCTTCTCGCTTCACTCGGTTTCCCAAGCGAGAGTGTTACTAATGGTCTACTACTGTACAGCCCTGTTATAACTAAATTATGCAAGAAATATTGGAAAAACACCTAAGTATTTATTTTATCATTTAACCAGATCAATGAAATTTTACCCATATAATACTTGTATAAAACAATTTAATTATAGAGATTATCGGATAAAGCTAGGGCTGGGATTTGCCAAAAGGAAATCTGATCGCTAAATTTAAATTACTTTTTAAGAAATGGTGACTGTAGTTCGTATGGTGGGTGGTATGGCTAGTGACTCAGTGGGTCAACACCTCACCTCTAGCCTTTGCTCTCGAGATTAATTTACTTGTATCTGAACTCGGAAATAGAATATAGAATTTATTCTAACATTGTAAATTGGAAGTCATTGTAATTATAAAATGAATCTGAAGAAAAAAATCGATTGCATTCGATTTATTTTTGTTACTTAAAAACGCAAATAATAAATTCTTCTTGGTAAAATCTACGTAACAGTATTTTTAACACTAACAGACGAAATGCGAATACTGCTCAATGTACGATAAGGTAATTGATTTTCTGTTCGTCACAGCGAGTGGAATAAAATAAATATTGACGACGTTTGAGGTTTACCAAACGTGATAAACACAGCCAAATAAATCGAACCATAATAATGCGTGTTATATTACTTTTTTATTGCAAAGTCTAAATCAGTATTTCATCAATCTTCTTTCTTCTCTGCACATTTTTTCCACAATAGCCAACAGGTATACTTAATGCGAGAGGGTATAATTTAAATTATACATAGCTACCCCGCTACGCAACTTAGAACAAAAATCTAGTTAAATAACTTCTTCCGGACACAGCGAAATTAATAATATAATACGCAATAATATTAAATTAAACATAGATCGTACATAATGTCTGGAATTTTTCCGGGAAACTGAGTGTTGATCACGTTTAAATACGGCAGTTGTGAAACACTTCTTCGCTCGTGGCTGATTTCCGTAAACAAAACTAAGTATATTGCAAAAGCTGCCGAAAATAGCGAATAGCACGCAAACTAACAGGATACGCCATACAAACTTTACATATAAACTTTTACATGTTAGGAAGAATGTTAAGGTACGAAATGAACTTAGATACCTGCACTCATTAAGTAATGGCAATAGTATCTGTAACACTTTATAAAACGTTAATATTAAAATACGTAATCGATTAATTTGTCGATACACTAGTCAAAAAATACTTGCTGGCTTAAAGAATTGACCTAGTGCGAGTTTTTTGTGCATGTTTTTTTTATTATCTACTATCCGCATTTAATAGATTTAAATACACATCAGCTCTACATAGTATAAAAACAAAGTTGTTTACCGCCGCTTGTACTATTAGAACCTTTGAACTACGCAACCGATTTTAATGCGGTTTCCTTTAATAGACGCAGTGATTCAAGAGGAAGGTTTATAAATAAATATAAATATGTTGGGACATTATTACAATCGCGCCATCTAGTTCCGCAGTAAGCTACTTAACGTGCTTGTGTTGCGGATACTAGATAGTTGATATACTACACATATAAATCTTAAATACATACATATTATAAATATAAACACCCATGACTGGAGTACAAACATTCGGGATTAACAAATGAATGCCTCCAGCGGGACTCGAACCCGCGACCGCTAGCGCAGAAAGTAGGGTACTACCAACTGAGTCAAACGAGTCGTCGAATCGAAAATCGAAGTCTTCGTTTATATGTTTAATACATGCATATTATAGTAGTTCAAAGCCGAGAAAATATTACTGATAAATCTATACTAATCGTAAAAAAATCTATAACTATTATTGTAATAAGAGATCTCTTATAGTAATAAGAGAAAAAAAAATTACTCGATTAAAAAAAATACTTTTAGAGTAATTCAGTCCCATAAGTAATGAGGTACATAATATATGATCGTAAATATTTTAATGTCGATGCCGGTCAATTAATAACATATCAGGTATTAATTGTCTATATTGGCATAATGATTAATTATTATATCTAATAAGAGATTATTGTCAATTTTCTATGATGTAAAATTATATTATACAGTCGTCTGACGCAAGGTTTGCTGTTTAGCTTATGGTTACTGGATCATTTTTAACTAGAAACTTACCGTTTCTCCGTATCTAAAAATTTTTTTAGTAAGTTACCCGTTTATCTAAAAGTAATAGCTTTAAGTGTGTTACTCCGGTTCATTTATAAGTATAGTTTGAGTATTTTTTGTATATGTAAGTAAGTATTATGAAAAATACTTTAACAAAATATAACAACAGATTTCAAGTTTAAAAAATCTTCAAATATGTATAAGCCTGACTTGTCTATAAGTAATGTTTCTAGTTATGGTTAGGAGTCGAGAGTAGAAACAAATAGACGTACCTACGTCACTAATATAGTAATTTCGAAGTCCTAAAATCATTAGCAATCCTAAAACTATCAACCATAATACGAGTATAAGATGGTGTGAAAACGTAAAATCAGCCAGCGATAGCCAAATAATGTTTACAGTTGTTAATTGGTTTCGGAAACATTTCGAATTTTATAGGTGCTTTAACTATTTCGCACTAGCACCTACAAATAGCGTGAAGGTTTTACATAAAATTTAGATTGTCGCAATGAAAAATTGCTTCATGCTATTACTGAAAAACCATTTTGAATTTAGCCAATTATTCAAGGACTTTACAACGAATTGTGTTTTTGATTTTTTAAGCGGAATTCTTTTCCTTAAATAATAGTAGTAAAATTTACAGTTTATGCTTATAAATTTTGGAGATAGTTTAGGACTCTAAATGAAATCGATTCAGCCGTTGCGCAGGTTAGCCGGAACAATGAGACAGATAGCAAAACAAAATTGTGTTTTATAATATATCTATACCATATATACTCTAAATTCTTTAATAATATTCAGTTCATTAGATAATTACTTATGACGACTCGTTTGGCTCAGTTGGTAGTGACCCTACTTTCTGCGCCAGCGGTCGCGGGTTCGAGTCCCGCTGGGGGCATTCATTTGCTAATCACGAATGTTTGTACTCCAGTCATGGGTGTTTATATTTATAATATGTATGTATTTAAAATTTATATATGTAGTATATCAACTATCTGGTATCCGCAACACAAGCACGTTAAGTAGCTTAGTGCGGAACTAGATGGCGCTGTTGTAATAATGTCCCAACATATTTATTTATTTATTTATTATATTAATTACTGTTAGGTATTAGTTTTCATAGGCATTAAATAAAAAGGTTTAAGTTTGGCATTAAAAACTTAAATGGGTTATAATTACTTAAGTATAGGTATTATAAAGCTTTAGATTTTTGTCATGATATATGTTTAAGGTGGGGTACCCACCAGCGCCCTTCTCCCTTTGTAGGTGGGCGTGGAACTTAATGGCTAGCAAAGCCAAATATCATTAAAATCCCCATAGCCATGCCAGCACCCCGTGGGATTGATTACGTATATTACCCTGAAAAATTTCTGACAACAAAGTAATCAATTATTGTACGCGACCTTTTGTTTAAAGAAAAAAATCCATTCATAAAATAAATTTTTAAGTCACTTGAATCTGTACATTAAATATTTTGAGAAATACATTAGTATCGATACGGACACCGAATCTATAGTTTTGAAAATTTGTGTTTATCTGTCTGCCTGGGAACGTATCACGAATATAACTCTGGACAGATTTTGATGAAATTTGGTATGATAATTTTTTTGACGACTCGTTTGGCTCAGTTGGTAGTGACCCTACTTTCTGCGCCAGCGGTCGCGGGTTCGAGTCCCGCTGGGTGCATTCATTTGCCAATCACGAATGTTTGTACTCCAGTCATGGGTGTTTATATTTATAATATGTATGTATTTAAAATTTATATGTGTAGTATATTAACTATCTGGTATCCGCAACACAAGCACGTTACGTAGCTTACTGCGGAACTAGATGGCGCTGTTGTAATAATGTCCCAACATATTTATTTATTTATTTTATTTTATAATAGCTGGCTGTCGACTGTTATCTTATAGATAATTTTTGCTGCGGGAATGAACTTCATATCTTAGAAATTCATATAACTAATAAATATACCTAGTGAAGAACCCAAGCGGAGGAAGGACAAGTCGCAAGTTCTATTATAAAAAGAAAAGATAAAAAGGCTTGTTTGCATATTCCCAACACAATGTTTTAACATATCATAAACGATTTAATACTACCTGAAGAAAAAAGTCATTACGCAACTAGTTTGCATCATGGTTCAGTTCACACATAAATGGGTGGGAAAACGCCGGTTACGATACTAAATGGAGTTGCTCTTTTAAATTTAGTTAAAACTTACGATTAACGTGGAGAATGTAAGATAATGTTTTATATTCTTACTTCAATATGGGTTCGAGTCGGGATTTTTCATTTTATATCTACATTCTACGTATGTTAGATTATCAAGTTGTTGTAAAAACAAACAGCAAAATATCTACATTTTAAGGTCTATGTTCTTTTTATATCTTTGTACTAACATATCCCGTCCTCAAACTGCCTTAAAAGTCAGTGGTCCGTTGACCTGATGACATTGGAATTTATTTATAAGAAATAAGTTCATAATATTATGTCTGTCTTCGCAAATTTTATTAATAGTTTGATTTAAATTAACAGATTTTGAGAGACCTTCGTAAGGAAATAACGAGATTTATCCCGATCTAGAGTTGTTTTTAAAAAATGCATAGTTTTTGATGATAAGCCGCTACAACTTGATAGAATTTTATCTTTTAACTTTTGTTAAATGTTTTCCTTAATTTCTTGAATGATAAACACGTTCAAATTTCCAATTCAAAAGATTAACGAGGGTATTTGTTCTTGTTGAATGTTGCGTAAATAAATTGCTCGAGGAAGTAAACCGTTATTATAGTAATTATATTTCATGCCATAACGAAGAATATTGTTCTCTTACCTAACCGGGTTTCATAATATGTAGATAATGTTTGAATTATGATTGTAGATATAGTTATTTCCCTCAACTTTGAGGAGTCGTTATTTAATTCTATACATATGTAATAAAGCAATAGAGTTTGTTGGTTTGTTTGAACAAATCTCTGGAATTACTAATTTGATTTGTTTATAACCAAATCATTGAAGACTAGAAAAAGGTATAGGCTATCTAATGTAACTCTACGAAGTTATCCATAAATAGACTGCCCGAGCGGTCCCGGTACAAATTATTTTCATTTAGACCTAAATGTTTTTGGACCGATTTGGAATTTTACTAAGTATAATATCATTGATCAACGTCTAAGCTTGGAGCCAGGAGATGCAGTAATTCTTCAATGCCTATTAGTACACTAGTTACGAGAAAGGCGAGTTACTATTAATATTGTAAGAGCAGCTGTTAAGATCCTTGTCGGCTCATCTCAGTAGAACTGCCTATGGAACCAATACTGACACTGACATGGAACACTTATAATTGCTAAAAAAGTAAAGTTTCCAATTCAAAAGTGTATGAAAACAAAGTATTTTATAAATTATACTCATTATTATAAAAATTCGTATATATGTAACTATATATTTCTTTAATTGAGTATCAAAATATTATTTATGGTATTTTTTTGTATATTAACCTACTAGAACTACATGTTCACAACCACTTATTATAGAAAGTCAATTTCTAAAAGGAAATGTATACAGTAATCGATACTGGCAGACATGTACAGTACACGCCTATTAACGTAGGTGCGGGAACTAGTGTTCGCCCAGCGGTCTAGATTCGACCATAAATATTATAGGTTTGAGAAAAATTATATATCTATCTTCTTTTTCATAGTAAGATATAAATCTTAATATAAAAAAAACGAAATGTTATGTTTTTTTAATACTGAATGCACTAAGCTCGTCAACAATAATTGCTAAGCACATGAAAAAAAAAATAGTTGGCAAAAAGGAGAAAAATGTACTGAACTTTTTCGTTTACTTATTTGTAGATAGTATAACAGGTAATATTACTCGTTTACGAAAGTCCACTTCGTATTTGAGAAAGTTCTAAATGTTTTTTTATCGTAGAGGAGCTATTGTTCCAATTAACAGTTAACTTTTTGTACGAGACGAAAATAACGCGTCCCAAAAACTGATAAAATCGGAGTCTATGGGATCTTTATATTTAGGCCACGTACGCCATCGTATTTATAGTTTACTTTTACTATTGATTGGAACATCGGGTTGCTATATAGAAAGTAATATCGCTCCATTTTGTGTCGTTTAAAGAATTATCACAGATAACATAATACTATACTAAGTTTTTTAATTACAAACGTCTCAACCTCGCCCCGCTTGATTTTTTCCCTAGATACGCTTTAACGATTAGTATAGATGACTCAGAAATGAGATAATTTCCCAGCTTTTTTCTACTATAATATGCGTGTATTATACCTACATGTAAATCTTTCCCTTGAATCACTCTATATATTGATGAAAACCGAATTAAAATCCGTTACGTAGTTCAAGAAATGTAAGCGTACAGCCGGTGGGACGTAACTGTTTACACTTTGTAGAGAAGCCGCTTAAAATTACGTCTCAAGTATGGAATATTTTCCATGGGTTTTTTATACTTCTGGAGAAAATCTGGAAGGCTCCTTTTAATAAATAAATAAAAAAAAACGATAGTTTTGGTTTTAACTCGGGTAAAAAATTAGAAATCCTTAGAAAACGGTAAACGCTAGCGACTACAGTCTACATTACTTGTAAAATGTAGACTAAGCGTGAAAGTTTAATTACTTTTGGTTCAATGTAATTTATACTTTAAAGCTTATGACATAATGTTGACTATTGATCGTTTGCTTATAAGAGGGTTGGCTCAAACTAAGGAAGTTGTAACGTAAAGGAATTTTTATGTCTCGTTAAATAGTACTTTGTTTATTTATTTTGTATCAGTTCTCATATGCTACTGTGATTTAAAAGGGGATATATGTTTGTGTTGTAACGGTTTTAGAATTATGTACTAACTTATATTTTAATATTCGTTTCTGTTTAAGACTACGTATTTAAAGAGACGGCCTAATAAATGGACAAAAATAAATAAAGTTGGCTTGTTTCAAACTTTTTACATTTAAAGAATAACTCCGTTCTCCGATTATATGTACCTATTACATATTATTATTGCAATGAAAATAAGATAAAAGTTTAATTTCTTTGAAATTAAATACAGTGTTAAAAACATGTGTTTTTGTACATGTACGAGTAGAGTGTCATGGTTAGCCGTTAAAGTGGTTTTATTATTATAATACTAACATCCTAGTACTTTTTCGAGATACAGACGACACGTATATATGACAGAAAGAACCTTGCTTAAGGGTAGGTATTTTAATAAACACTTAAACAAGGGTGTTTTAACGTGTTGAAGTTTTGGGCCACTCTTGACAATGAGTCCCCTGAAATATGATATCATCATCGACTCTTTCATTAAAAGATTAATATGGAGTAATCAACTCGTAGGTAGCATCTACCAACTCGCATCTACCGTCAGAATAGAGTTGAAAGCATTTTTATTAGCTTAGCTTAGTCTATTGTCGTATAATAAATAATATTTGTCGTAGTCCGTAATAAGGAGGCGATCCTATCGACCCAATAGATCAGAATTGCCCATGAACAGTTTTATAAGAAAAATTCGTTTAAGTCACAGCCAATATTTTCTGAATTAGGTACATTAGGTACAGGACGAAAAAAATAATTTGATATATCTAGTAAAAGGTTGTCCAATCTTGGTGGTTTTTGGGGAACTAACGAAAGGCACGACTTGTTTTCTTTTGAGACTTGTTATTGCATGATTGCGGTAACTATTTGTTTAGGCCTAACTGTTTTATTCATAACGATTTAGCGAAGCTACAGCTTCCGCTAGTAGATGTATACAAAAACTTGACAAATTTTATACTAATATACCTTCATCGAGAACCACTCTATCCATTGGTGAAAACAATATGAAAATTGGTGCAGTAGTTTTTGAGTTAATTGCGAACAGACAGACAGACAGGTGCGGCGGAGGACTTTGTTTAATAGTATCAAATATGTAGTGATGTTAAATATCTTTAAGGAGGTAAAGTAACATATTTCATTTAAAAGAGAATTTGACAACACGTTTGGCTCAGTTTCTAGTAACCATACATTCTGCGTCAGCGGTCGCGGGTTTGAGTACCCCGCTGGGAGCATTCTTTTATTGAGCAAGAACGTTTAGACTACAGTCATGGGTATGTGTTTATATTTAAAATATGTATGTATTTAAAGTTATATATGTATAGTGTATCAACTATCTGGTATCTGTAACACAAGCCTCGTAGTTTACCATGAAAAAGGATGGAGCTGTGTGAAATAATGTCTTAAAAAAATAAAACGAATGAAACTCCTTTTCCTCTAATTGTCTGTGAACGTATCGACGGCGCTTGAAATAGGCGACAATCGACTGTTTAACTCGCCACATTCGTCAACGTGTCTAGTCACTAGGGCTAGGTTTTCTACCTAAGTACCTAGGCAAGTAAAAACATAGTAAAAGTTTCCTTTCAAAAAAACTACGTAGATACCTGACAAGGCACTAATAAGTTCATTAATCAAATTTATATAAATTTTTATTAAAACTGAAATAAATATTGTTTATTGGTAAGCGCATTATTTCAGAACGTTTGCACCAGTTTGGCCAATGTGTTTTTTAAATGTTCGCCTGTTTGAATAAATAAATCTCCATTTTTCCCGCTAAATTGCAATATATTATATAAAATATATATTCTATAAAATTTCTGTATGACCCCCTAAAACTAAATACATAGATCATTTTATTGAAGAATTGTCCGAACGGTGTCTGTCGGGTCAGCTAGAAACTCGTCGAGAAACTTCATCTAATCTTAACTGTCTGTTTATAAGAATATTTAATAATTAAACAGAGTACAGTAGAATTAGGATCCTTGGGTTTCATGATTAACGCGATTACAACAAAGTCTTTACAACACATTTTTGTTGAGCAATTAAGTGAATGTCTTGAATATAATCCACAAAATAAGCTTTTTTATGTAGATAGCTTCACATTTTGAATTATTATTGTTTTGATGTAAACAATTTTTTGAGATTAACATTTATGGGCCCCATACGACAAATTGGTCTCATACCACAATTTGTTACCCGCCGCGGCATTGCCCACGTCAAACTTCGGATCAGTTTATTTATTCCTAAAGTACACTTACAACATACATAAATAACATTTTCCAATTAATTTTATAACATACTCACAATATACCTTATATATACATGTCAATTACAAGTGTACATCATTTAAAAGTAAAAGTCATGATAATAGCAATAAATCTAAGTAAATGTCATTTTATAAAAGAAGTTAAAAATAAAAAAAATTAATGTAAATCGTCATAATATAAAAAAAAATATATATAATAATAGTGGTTTAAATTAAAAATAAGACTTGTCATGTATTTTGAAATAATTGATGAACTTATTTTTAAATATTAAGGCTCTTGTCGTTTTAGGAGTCCATAGGAGTCCATTTTAGGGGTACATACAATTATTTTTCTATGTTTGTATGCACGTATGTTTCTGTTTAAGTCAATGTAAATTTCGGGAAGGTTTTTAATTATTCTTTTAAATAACACACATAGTGCAATAAATTGCGGGACGTACGAGTATGTTGCATTCTTTACCTATAAGGTATGAGTAAAATAAAATGGAAGTAGAAAGGATGTGGGTAATGGTCGGTTAAATGTTACGTGTATAATTTAAACCGCAAAATTGTGCTGCAGAGATTTAAATTTTTGTACACTTTGCCTGAATATGTTAAAATATCTTTTTTATTATGTTTATTACGTCTAATGCCATTATTGGCTAAACGTGCTTAAAGTGTAAAAATAAATAATTGAAATTCATTACTGATATAATTTTATATTTAATATAAAACAATATCTCCTATAAAATATATTTAAAAAGCTCCATCTCTGTCATACTTGTCACACTACCAGTATTTGATTGATCCTTTCTGGTCTTAATGAACTCTGGAAAAAAGTGGGGGTTTCATATCTGATATCATATTGATATATAAGTATTATTTTTGTGAATAACTACTTAAATAACATTAAGTTACAAGCTATTAGCTTATTGGCCTCACCCCAAAGTTCAAACTTAGGGGTAATAATAATTATAATTATTATTATGCTAATAATTATTTTAATTACGTATATGTTTGGATGTATTAAAAAAATAAGCACGTATTAATGGTGCTGAAAGTGTACGAAAATTTTGATGAATTAGGGATTATTATTACTTCTTCTCTAAAAGTAAATGTTATTTTGTTTTTAAGCGAATTATACCTACTTTTAACGAAGAGATTCTTAACTCATCAAATCAAATTGACAATATGTATGAAATTGCTTAAATTCGCTTTTATTTCACAAACACGTGTGTACTAACAAGTAAGATCTGTAAAAAAGATGAATGTATGGACATTTGTTTATTCGAGTCACCATCGTACCTAAAATAACGTCAATCGATTCTGTCGCCGCACCATCCGGGCACTATCAATTTTTCACAATATCGCTTTGGTTAACGACCGGCGAATCAGCTTTTCAATTTGAGGCTGAATAAAGGTCTCTGAATAACTTTATGACTTATTGCCATATTTCACAGCGGCTTTTGTTTGAAAAATATGATTTTATCGTTTCAAAGGTGACGTTACAAAACTTTGCACACTTGAAGAGCTTTAGTTAACAGGTCAAATCTGAGTAAATAAAGTCTACTATCAAGTCTATTTCTTTTTATATATTTTACTTTAAAAGGGTTAAGACAATAATAATTAAACGTATATTGCACTGTATATGTGGTAATTTTTGGTAAAATGCTATGTGTCGATATAATATTCTGGTCGTATCCACTTGTTGGTTATATATATATATATATATATATATATATATATATATATATATATATATATATATATATATATATATATATATATATATATATATATATATATATATATATATATATATATATATATATATATATATATATATAATAACTATGGGTTCAAAACTATTGATTATTTTAATAATATTAACCAAAAAATATTGTACAGATTTGACTCTGAAATTATGATTCGCCCACGCTCCGCTAAAATTTTTTCGCAGTAAGAAGTATGCTAAGTATATGTTGACCTGGATAACCATCTATTATTATACAAAATTTCATTAAAATCTAATTATAAAGTAATTAAGCTACTTAGTTACAAAACTATGCGAAAGTATTACATTATATTATAACATGATAGATAAATCAAGAAATGCTCATAAATAGTAATAAGTGAAATTACCCGATAATATAAAGGTCAGTGCATCCAATTAAATTTATTTAATTTTAGGAAGTAAGTAATTGGATTAATTGAAGCGATTTCGATTGAATAACCGCGCGGGTGTTACGCGTAGCGGTAATTAGATTACATAGTCGTTTCTGTTCGCTTTACGTTTGTTATTTCTGTTTGGGTTTAGTTTTAAATTGTCTTTTCGGTTTTTGATTTTTGTTTTATAAAAAAAACAAATCACGCCAAAAATCAAAATAAATCCGCGAAAAAATCGAAGCCAGTTTTATTTACTTAGAATGTTTATTCGTGTATGGTTAAGAAAGTATGGCTATTATTGTCTTTAGTTTTCATTTTTGTTTTGATGATGATGATATTTTGTCAAATGATAGATTTATTTTTATATTGTTAATCTCAATATCGCAAAATGATCAAAAATAATATCTATGAATATAATTATTAATTAGCATAGATATTTCTTAAGCCACATTTATCTTTTTCTTTTATAGTTTTGTTATATCACTTCTGGATATTCCTAATTCCAGAATAAGTATATTAGATGAACTGTTACAAAAATTATTTTCTCTTTACTGCAATTTGTGGGAGAGATTTCGTAAAAACGGACGGAAGTATGTAACAGTAAGCGGGAAGCGCGCGATTTGATTTAAACAAAGCGCGCGTGCGGTGGTAGAGTTGGCCTTAACCGTTGGTCATTAATATCTCAAATACGTGTAGGTCATTGATAAATTTTATGGGATGGGATGGATGGGATATTTTTAAGGGAGGTAAAAATGCAAGTACGAATAAATGCTTATTATAAATATAACTGCTTAGTAGTAGTAGTTTAAATCATCATATGCGACTATTGTAAGGCTTGCTAGTTTTTTATTACATCTGAACACTATCAAAGAGGAAATAACAAACCCACAAAGCATTGTTTTATTAATTAAAATTAAAATTAATGTACGCTTTAGCTATTGTGTGGATTAAAATGAGATAATTTTAATGAAACTTGTCATATTGACGCGTTGCCACTAATTATGTGATGTGGAAGTTAATTTTATTTTATAACAATGGGTTTAAAACAGAGTTTACTTCAATTTAGCCACAAGAAGTATAATAGACTAAGAAGTCTATTACATGAAACAATAAATTATCGGTAAAGCTTAATAAGAACAAGCTTTTCATAGAACTTTTTAAATAAAAAATTTTTACAACTTCCCTAATAAAACATGACTGTATTTCATTATATAATATTAGTATGAACCAAACTACGGAACTAATTGCCTTGGTGGTGTAGTGGCAAGCATGTACGGCTACACATCGAGAGCTACTGGGTACGAGTCCCGGGTCGGGCCAAGTTTAGTTATTAAGTCTTTCTGTTTAGTAAGTCTCAGTAACAGCCAGGAGTTGGCGGTGTTTCACCTCTGTTCCTTGGAGAGCACGTAAAGCTACCTTAGCTCTCACTGGTCGTGTCGAGTAGTCGACTCACCGGAGTATGAGAGTGATAGGAACGGAAAGTGCAATTGTGTCCGCGCGTACACTTGTGCACTATAATATCTCCTGCGTAGAAATGTTTACTGTACAGACAAACTGCGATACCCTATAAATTACTTACCTGTCAAAGTTTTTCTACCCAGATGTAGAAACTTCGTATATTAAGCTCTATACAAATCAATCGTTTCAAATTCCTGTACCTAGGAAGGACATTCGCAGATAGACGTAACAGTAAAGCTATAGGTAAGTACAGTATATTACGTAATATATGCCTTTAGTAAAAAGCTTTTGATGATGATGTTACAAACAGACAATTCAATTTTATTTTCCTGTAGAGATGAAGAAATAATAATTAACGGTAATTGGTAGACATGTTTATTGTATAAATAAACATGCCTACACGAAAGCATAAAAAATAGTTTAATTTAATTAGTGCTTGCTTCTAAAAAAATACACGAACACCTAGCTGTTACTGGTACATCTTAACAGAAAAACTGAATAACTAAACTAGGCCCGACCTGGGACTCGAACCCAGAACGTCCGAATTTGCACCCGTAAATGATAACCACTGCACCACCGCGGTAGTATAGAACTGATATCATATTATGATCAACAACTACAAACTAACCCAATAACGTTGTAGAAGCGTTGCGCTGGATTGAGGAACAAATTAAATTATATCCAGTTTAATCTCCGGCAAATTTACATATTTGTACGTACTTGTGTCTATATATAGTTGAAATTTAGAAGACGTATTCGACTAAGTTCGAAAATTTAGACTGTAGACTGTAGTATACGACAGAGAGCTTTTAGTTTTAAAAGCTTTCAAAAATATTAAACAAACATGCTTGTCGAGTATTTTATTATATAGTCCTGCCTGCCCGCAATTCTGCTTGCGTTAAAATAAACTATTTATGAATAGAACTTCAAGAATTATGATTGCAATTGATCTATGTACTCGTATAAGTTATGTCTTAACAAATTGTGTTTGCTTTATAGTGACAGGGATATCTATTAAATTTGTATAAAAACCTCGTATAATAACAAAAACGGGGTTAATTTAGGTAGTTTTAATAAACGAATTAGGTATTTACTATTTCTTGAAGTCCTTGTTATTTATTGAAAAACTTATTTCACTTAACTTTAATATCCTAAAAGTTTTTTACTTAAGTGTTTTGAATTAAACTTTAGAACGGTTAAAGAACAGAATTCCAATTAAGTTATATGCTTAAGTCGGTTAAGTTCTGAGAATTTCTGCCATTACGGCTGTATGAAAGTTTAGCAATGTACATTGTACAATTCAACTGTCGGTAAATTAATTCTATTAAAAGCAAGCTACTATGAAATTTCGTTTCTAGGCTGTGGACGAGTATTATGTATTCAGAAAAAGGGTTGTGAAGGGAGATTAGGACTGTAATATCACGATGAATTTTTGAACCCTAAATTAATTAACTTTTTTTAATCTGGGAAATTGCATTTAGGTACAGGCGAAGCCAGTACTATCAACTAGATATAAAAAGATCGTTTAAATACGTAAGTGTTTTTGTAATTTTTAAATCAAAACTAAGCTTTAATTGCTGTAAAGTCAAAAGAATGAATTAAGACACCAACGAGGGGTTTTAAGCATTGATTTTAATTTAGACTGTGCTTAAAATAGATTACGATAACTTTATATGGGTGTATAAACTCCTACTAAGTGGATGTACAAAGTGGGTGCTTTATAGAAATTGTATACGCTTCTCATCTGTCACCCGTAACTTGTGTAAATGTGTTAATATGACGTTAAAAGTGTTTTAAAAATATTTTTTTTATATTGTAGACTCTCACCCTCAATGTTCTTCGTGTGATGTAAATTGCTTAAAACCTTTTTAGTTTCTAAATGGACCATCAGATCCCGAGAATAGCACATTCAAACAAACAAACAAATAAATACTTCAGTATTCGTATATTAGTATAGATTTCCCCCATATATAGCACCGTTTGGATAATGTGACTTTATTTCTTAATATCGAAGCAATGGAGCAAAGGATGGACGTGACTTGCACAGAAATAGTTAATGACACGGAAAGTGACGCAGAGGCAGTAGGTATATAATGAAGTTGCCGAACAATATTAGTATTCTAACAGCCCTGACACATGTTCTCTGAACTTATTTTAATGTTGTTTGTTATCATCATTTTTATCAATCATATCATCAAGCTTTGAACTTAAAAAAATATTTAAATATGTATTTTACTTTTCCCCAATTTCTTATAATAAAATAATTGGGCAACTTTGCTTTTTCTAAATTAACTTATAATACTTACTTACTGACTATTAAATCTCGTGTTTTAGAAATTTCGTAAATAAAACGGTAAGTTTAGTTAAAATGTCAATGAAATGGATTTCTAGTCCCCGCCCGGTGAAATTAAAATAGAGAAGTTTAAAGCTCCAAAGTGACAGCGTGTTTTATCATATTTTTTTATCTTCTTTTAGACTATAGGAGAACGTTGTGACACTGTACGCCGTTGTAGAGTGATTATTTTATTCAAATACGAGGAATTTCATTTTTTCATTTTAATTTGTCTAGGGTCTCCAACAAAAGACTATGCATATTTTACATTTAAAATCAGAAAATATTATTTTAAAAGACCACAGCTTGCGAATATTCTGTAGTCTAATAACTAAGTACAAACTATTAAAAAATGGAACTTTCCATTATATTATTTTGGTCTATATAAAATTGATTAAGCTTATACTGGAGTTTTTGACTGTGAGACGTATTCTATGAATTCCATTTACTTTTGTCTTTCATGTATGATTAAGTGAATATTTTTAATTATTCGATACATTTTAATATATGGTGTTATTTCGTCTAAGGGGAAAGCAATAAAGTTCTAAAAACCTCTGAATCAATTTCGAAATCAAACGTCTATCGAGTCGAGTGCCACCAACTTGTTGTGTGGACAACTTGCTTTAAATCTGATAGCGTCTTGAAACGTGCTTATACGATTCATAAAAAAGTGACAGAACTACCCGAGTTTAATTGATTGATATCACTACATATTTAGATGTGTCCGTCTTCAGCCCTTTTTAACGTTCCTCAGCTGGGCACGGGCCTATCTCAGGGGATCAGACCATAGTCCACCGCGCTGGCCTAGTGCGTGTTGGCGGACTTCACATATCTTACGAAAGCTTGCTAGGTTTTCACAGACATGCAGGTTTCCTTCACCGTAAGACAAGTAGTAATCATGATAAAAATGATTCGCACATGAAGAACAGATTTCTTCATGCTGAGGATTTCTTCAGATGCAGGACTCGGATTTGAACCCACATCACTCAGTTATCCAAGCGAGCGCGTTACCGCTGGGCTACGTGCCTCTCACATATTTAGATATCAGCATAAAATAAATCTTGATGAGAGATTTGGTTTCCGATAACTATAAACAGAAATCACAAATCATTGTTACTAAGATTTGCAATAAATTGAACTGAAAATTGTTGCAAGCGAAAAGCAAAGTTTAATCTCAGTCCACTCAATTTTATCACTTTATTTTATTTATTTAGTTTAGCCTTTAGTTAGCTAAAGTAAGTTTCAATTACCGCGTTTATTTATCCGGATCGTATTCCATAAACGTATCGACAGATGGACAGTCGTGTTTATTTATAGGTTTAATTCGAATCAACTGTTATGTGAATACATTGATTGATTTAACGATCCACTTTAAAGGTTTTTACAGCTTTCAGATGCTCGAGCTTTTAAAGCTTTATATAGTAATTTACTCCGTATTTGTAATTATATTATTATGTTTATTTATTTGTTTGTTTAATTACCATTACATTGTTTTTGTATGAACCATGACTAATGGTGAAGTGTACTGGGATTTCCCATAGATTTTTGAAATTCATTATTGTATCTAACTTCAAAAACTGTGTAGTTCTTCTACAAAAAGTCTTTGTTTAATTTACTTATATATTTAACTTCCTCTCGCATTGAGCATTCATTTTTTATAAGCACGTGCTTTTATAATTTTGTACTTACAAGCTTTAAGCTTTTAAGCTCTCTTTTGTAAAATTCTTTCTATTTTCTAACTATAGGAGTTGAAAAGGTATGCGTTGTTTGTAAGGGCCACGGACATACATACATACAGGTCAAACACATAACTCTTTGTGCTTCGCCGCAGTCGGGTAAACTTTATTTTCACATCATGTTAATTCTAACATGTTGCTCGAATGAGTTAAGAAAAATATGTACTGTGAGCGCGCTCATTGTTGACACGCGTATAAATTTTTCAACAACCCAAAATACAATTTTCTCAACGTCTCTTCACCCTAAGGGGGAATAACAAATCGCTAGCTTTGAACGTCTGACGCCATGACAGGTTATGAGGGCTGCCAGAATACTATTAGGAGAATATTCTATGAATTTTTAAACGCGGCAATTCAATCGTTGACGGTTTTTTTTAATTTTAATATATTTCCGCTGTGACAGATTTTTTGAAGGGATTTAGAAATATTTTACACGGATCTAAATAAATAAAGCTAATATTATGTATATGAATATCCTATTAACTAGCGACGTCACTTAGACACTATTATAGAGAAGTACTAAAAATTATTAATGTCGAAGTTAAAACTCCAAACGTTGACTATTTTTAGGCTTATTATATCCATATGGGATCGTAGGAGCAACCCTGTCTTACACCCTTTATTTTAACAGTGATGCCCTGATTTATTGCGTCTACAGCCTTGATATTGGCTGCAATCAAACTGCAACAGATGTTTCGTACCTACTTTACGAGCGAATGGCGGAACGGTGTTATGGAATCTTTAGTTCGGAGAGGAAAAGAGGAAATGAGTTTTTCCCTATAGCAATCATGGTTATGCGAAGTAGATGTTAAGATTTTCGTTAATCTACTTTACGTAGGGATTCTATTGAAGTTATAAGCTGAGAACACGTGGTACTAATATGTCATATATTTTTAACTATTTGACTGGACTTCGAACATGTCACTTCTTGTGTGAATTAGATATAATAGTTATGTTCTGAAACGTTTTTTGAATTTGTCGACCTACTCTACACCTAAAGTGTAAAACATGAACAAATATAGAAAGAGTTCCGTTTCGCTAGTACAAGTAAGTAAACGGTTTATAGGTGTAGTGTAAGTACGGTGCTATTATTTTTACCTTTTAAATCGGGCATGTCTTCGCTATGTAATCACAACCTAGAACTAAGTCTATCAGCTAGTTCACGCTGGCTTACTCTTTTATTTGAATAATCACTTATTTTAAATTTTCATTGTTATTTAAACTCCTTGCGTAATGCAAAAATTTTAAATGAATTAAAAAATATATAATATTATTTTACAATGTTTTCATGAAATATAAATTACACATCAAATTAATTAAATATGTGGTAAGCTCTGCAATTTTGACCAATTTTGCAGAGGAGATATTCAGTTACAGTATACAATATATTTTTTCGATATTACGCGATTTCTTTACCAATTCCTTTTTTTAAATAATAAGTGTTGGCATTCATAAAAAAAAGAGAAATGTCTAAAAGACAAAAATTGTCTATGGAAACATTATAGAATATTTGTCCTTCTCTTTATTGAGTTTCGGTTTTCGGTTTTTATGTAATAAATCAAAGTAAAACTTCATTGCAATACGGCTAGATCGCCTGGTAAATGCTACAAGCTATACTAATGACCGCGTTGGGCTAACGTTTTAATACCGCGGACAGTTAGATCAGCTTGTCCAACACGGTTTACTGTTGCGTGCTTTAGTTTTTATTACGATCGAGCGGTTAGGGTCGTTTTAACTCAATAACATTGTTACAAATATATCTGATATCGAGATTTATTACACTCATAAATATGGCTAAATCGACGATAAAATTTAAAGTAGCTTATGAAATTATATCTTAAAATTTTATATTATTGTCATTACAAAATGAATAATTAGAATTTTAAAATTTAAATATATAATCATTTATAATAAGTGTTATACCTAAGCAAATTAAAATTCTTAGTATCTAAGTATGTCCACGCTCTACATACAGTTAGTAGCATGCAACTGTCAATGTCATTTGTCGATGTCGTGACATCATTAAATTAAAATAGATATAGATGATAGATTGTCGTCTTTAATGCAACCCTAGGCCATTACGAAAAAAAAGAAATGTTCGTTTCTAACATCTGCAGTAACTTGTTACAAATACAAATATTTATGATTTATGTTGTCAATTGTCATGCATTTCTTTTTTCTTTTGAGAAGTTTATTTTTATGCTTTTAAATAACATTTTCAATTAGAGTTAGGGTCTTATCGAAGACAAGGTGAATAGGAGTAGTAGGTAGATCGTAATCCTAAAATAACAGGCGGTACAAAAATGATTCGGTCATAATAATAAGCTTTCAAAAAAATTAAAAAATAAAAGTTCAGAAATCTTTTTATTTTCGACATATATTTCACTTTTAAATTAACATTTTCTTTTCTTATATTCAGCATGTTTTGGTTCCACCATTATAATAATCTAAGTAATGAAACTCTTAATAAAAAAATACATATATATATATATATATATATATATATATATATATATATATATATATACCTATATATAAATATTTACAATAATATAACGAGACAGGACCGGAAGCTAGAATATATTAATATTTTTGACAATGACATTTCCTGTTTCATGACTACCGCTCCCTTCCCGCGCTAACTACACTCGCGACATTTAGTAACTTAATACAAAAAAATCTAAATTTAATCTGCAATGTAAATTTAAAATATAATTTTAAATTTATCAGAAATGTCATGTGACATATCGAAATAAATAGAGGCAAGTCACCCAAAGATTGTAAAAATAATTCTTAGAATCAGATTAGTCGTTACACCTTATATGGTAGGCATGTTTTAGTAGAATTATTTTTATAATGTATCATGCCGTTAGAATACTAGCGGCTAAACCTCGTTTTGTTAGGGTGTGTCAACGTGCTTAGTAACTTGTATATGTTATTCCACTAATAGTGCTTTACTAGATTTCTTCAAAATCAGTCCAGCCGTTTCATCATTAAGTAGGAACAAACAAACTTACTAATTTTAATATTTATAGCAGTAGACCGATAGTAAAATGTTAGTTCCAATCTAAAATGAAGAATGTGAGGCACAATCATGCCATAATGTGAACGTTTGGTACAAATTGAACCGTTTTGCGGTAACCAATGATGCAACGGAATAATAGCTTTATTCTAAAAATAGTTAGTGGTTTTGAGTCTAAAGAACGGGGCTATGGAGTAATAAATGTATTCTTATGCACGCAACATAAATTTTGTTGAATAAAATAACGTTGGTTCATAATGTGATGCAATACTTGCTTCACTTTTTGAATTCTTTGTTACATTTTACTTACTTTTGGCTGTGGCTGTATTTAAGGGAAATGTCATAATTACAATATAAACAAGAAGTTGTTAAATGTAAGTCATAGCATAGACAAATACGTCATTTAATGATATTTCATTGGATCTTAGATATCTACTAGCTTTTTTTGAAGTAACCAAAGTTTTTTGGGTTTTTAAATACAGGAGAAACTCCTTTTATAAATGCATATTTGATAATAGTAAGATAATACTTTGTACGTACAAGTAGATCCACTTTTTTGTTTGTAAAATAAAAAGCCATTGTGTACGCAAAATAATTTCATAAACTATGAACTTTATTTACGTTGTAACTTGTAAGTCTAATCTAGTTAAATTAGAAGTAAAAAAATATTCTGTTTTCTTTAAACAAAAAGCTCTATAAATAGAGTCATTTAAACAATTTAATAGTTGTAGTGAAAACAATGAACTTCAAAGTCTATCTATTACAGAAATGATGCGCCCTCCGAACAATAATGCAGTCAAGGGGACTGTCACCAATTAAAACACCACTTTGTTTCCAAGTTATAAGGAACATTTTTCCACAAACGAGGTTTTCACACCTGTGACCTTTTGAGGAGCATACACACTTCCGTCAGTAATCAGGTCACGTTCTTTTTAAACGTGGTTGTCGAAGTAGAGAAATTCATCCGTGAATGGTGGATTTATACTATGGAGTGCGTGTCTATTCATAGAGGAATTTATTGCCGCCCTAAATATGGGATATGTGCTATTTGGAATAAACTGCGGAAGAATGGCTCGATTTGTGATAGTCAATAAAAGTAAAGTCGATTTGTCCCTTTTCACCGTAATCAACCACCTGCGGCTCAGTCCATTGCGTACAAAATTTAGGATAAAAAGTGTAAAAAAATAAAGATTATAAATCTTTCCAAAAATGTTTTTTTTTCTCAAAAAACACAAAACTTTTTAAATTTAATAAAAGGCACTGTGCACATTTTGTTGAGGTTTATCGCTTTATTAAAATTTACATACGAGAAAAGTTTAATTTAAGTCCCCTAAAGAACCAAATTCATTGTAGTCTTGGATATTACGAACTATTGCATTAGATTTTGTTAAAGTAAAATTCTTTGTAGGGCTTGAAACATATCGATATTTCACGTAAAAACTTTGAAAATATTTAGGCATTTCATTCCCCATCCCAGTCGATCGTGCACGTTCATTGTTTCAATACTTTTGTTCAGTCAGGCTTTATCATTTCGAAACTTTTAAGAGAAATACTAGTCTGTCGATTTTTGCGGAATGATTCTGGATATCGGGGCTTTTACTTCTCATGTCCCACTTTTAAGCTTAAGATAGACTTTAACGCACTGCAAATATATTACAAACATACATACATCCTTATTGTACAAATAAATTAAGTAATTCGTTTCCAATGAAATTAATGGCCTGCTTGGTTCAAAGGTCAATATCCTTTATTCTATTGCCTCATTTAGACTCTATTGTCAGTATTTTTCACAGTCAACAACCAAACGTATAACTCAAAAAATATTCTATATTATAATTCAATTTTAATCAAATTATGGTTAGAAATACTTAATGTTCTGGGACTCTTTTGAAGTTAGTAAAAAGATAAGTGACAAGTGTTACAATTTGTCACGTATTCACATGGGAATATAGCGGAAGAAGAAAGCCATCGATTTCCTCGCGCATCCCATCCAATCTAAAAAGACACGTGAAAAAATCTTTCATACCCTGTTACAGGATACCAAGTGAGAGTAATTTTGGTTAGATAATTGAATATTAGGTTTAGTCTGCTATTTTTTCTAACTTTTGTTGTTTTATTAAATGAATATGTTTTAGGTTCTGATTTGATATTTACATATTCATATCTGACTTCGTTATTTGCTTTACCTTGTCTGTGAGGATTTACAATTTCAAACAACAGCTTGTTTTGTGAGTTTTTGTTGTGTATGAATCATCGAATGTAGAGGAATTATTTATTTTATAAAATATACCAAGGTTCCATTTCTACAAGTTCCTTTATGATGCTAATAAAAATTCCAACAACTAGGTACATGACGTAGAAAGTATATTGTTATAGATGTTGTTAATGCATAAGTAAAATAATATTCTCTAAGTCTCGTAATACTTAGATTAATTATTAGAAGTATTAATAAGTATATTTTGTTATTTGGTACTATTAAAGGTAACAATGTGCACTCGTCCTTACACGAACGAATAAAGTAAGCTTATTTGCCGTTTCACGCCTCACCGACTTCATCTCGTGGTTGCGGCGGTATGAATGATTACAAAACTACCGCGATATCAAAGCTTGGGTAACACTTTTAAAATCGCTTTTATGACCCAATTAATATTGTAGATATATCACAAATAGATTTAATAGGATATCGTGATATCAAATTGGGGGAATCTATGTGTAATAATATTCTGAGTCATATTGAAATAGCGAGTATTATTGAAACAAAGGACGAACTAATGTTTTAACAACTTTTGTCTATCTTTGTCTATGACCTCATTACGAGAAAAGCACTGGATATAAATGGTTAATATTTTCTGTACATGTTGAAATGTAGCTTAGTTATCACCACATCAGTTCAAACTAGTAGGCGGTAGTAGTCCGAAATTTTTGGCTTTATAGAGGATATTAATTTTTAAACGCGTTCCGTAATTGTTAAATAACAACATTATCTGACTGAAGGTGTATAATTCTATGTGACTAAATACCAGTGGTAGATGTCGGATGTCGCGATACTGGCAACAAAAAGGAATGTGGAACGTTCCACATGCCATTGGTTACCGAACGATGCTCGGTTTCCTTAAACGTCGAGGTCCGATACATAAGATTGGATAAGCAAATATTTATGTATTAAGTTACTTTTGATAAATAATTTTTCTTTTTATTTTAAATAAAATTAGCGACTTTGATAAAAAATGGTGTAACTCTGAGATGAGATATTATCCCGCAATAAAATTTAAAGTACCAACTATGTTCACACACCAATTTTTTTTCCTCAAGATGCGGTCACTGATAGACAGACAAAAATTCTATAAAACTATAGATTCGGCCTCTGTATCGATAATAATTACTATTTCATTTAGATTTTCCAAAAAAATAAATATTATTTAAGTAATAACTTTATTATATGTAAGTATAGATTTTTATGTAGGTTTATCGTGCGATAATATTTAAAGGTTTTCTACGAAAGTAATCATCGCTTATCAATCTATCCACGTTCGGCCTATTTGCGCTTCCAATCTATTTCGTTTAATCACAGATCAAAGATTCACGAGAGGCTTTCTTAGTTCAGTGAAATTGATCTTGATTGGCTATAGGCTTATATTCTAACCCTAGTAGAAATTGACCGTATTATTATCGTACAAACGTTTGTACATTGCCATACAAACGAAGTATTCACTTATGGAGAATGATATACTTATTACAGTTATTTCTAAGAAAATGTAAAAGCCCTTTTAAATGACAAAACATTAAATTATACCTGTTCAATAATGTAACTTGTTAAAACGGAATATTTTATTGTATTTTGGTGCCGTTTTTCAATCAAGCAACATAAGTTGGATACGGTTTGTATATTAATTTTAAGATAACAAACTTAGTCTCTGTCATGACTATGATTAAGTCAGAAATTATCCAAATCAAAATAAACTCGCAAAAATAGTAAAATTTTTGCTTAGACAAAGAAAGTGTTAAGTAAAATCTGTATTACTTTATTAAATAGAGGCATAAATGTCAAGACTAAAAGTTCTGGAAGAGTTGTTACATATAAAATGTAACAACTTATACGACTGTTCTTAAGGACTAACCTCCGATCTCCTGTTGCCGACATATTCCGAGGCGTGAATCGGAAAACTTAGTAATTTATATGTTCAAGTTTTGCGGTTATTCTGGCTTCGTGTGAAATAGGAGCAGGCGTATCATTTGCCAGGCACTATGATAGGTTAGAATAATTATTTTATACCCTTTATATATAGTTTTTTGTTTGTACCGGCCACTTTTCTTTTCACTTTGAATTTTAACGTCACTTGAAAAGTGTACCTTTACAAAACATTATTCTAACTGAATGAGCTTGCCTTCTCTTTGTAACTTAGTTGGATTATACTTTGTTGAGTTTGTATGTGGATTGATGATAAATGGCGGTTTAGGGTATATTTGGAAAACTCTTAATAAATAATGCTGATATGACTTGAAGTTTTATATTGTGGAGTAAAGATAGCAATTCATTGTTGTAGCCAAGAACTTTTTTACTCTAGGTACATTTTGTGTTCGACTTTCTTGTTTCTGCCATTTATAACTGTTTATTTAATATTTTTGTTTTTGTTATAAGTAGTACTTGCGACTTTAATAGCATTACGTTTTAATTTTGTTGAGCATAATCCTAATTCTTTTAAGGAAATGCTGAACTGATTTTATAAAAACATTTCCTTTTATAGGGACTACTTACACCTACGCTTCGTACGAATGGCAATCATATTTTTCCTGATGGTGAAACTAGTCTAATATAAATTATACTGTAAAAATCTAAAGCTTTAGACATGTCTTAGTACTACCCAATATACTCGTACTATATGACAAGTACACACAGTATTCGCATCTAGAAAATTCTGAGAGTTCACGTACGAATAGAGAGGGAGCACGCTAGAAGTTATCGAGAATAATCCAACTGGAATAAACTTAAAAGGACTTGCATTTCGATTTCAATGATTTGCAACTGGATATAACAAAATTATTGAAAAATATTGAAAGTTTGTTTTTAAAATGATTGAAATATATCATAAAAAAAGAGTATATAATACTAATATTATGTGATCAATTCATTCTCCTAAGTGATAGAATATCATTTCAAGGTTTATTTTATATGGCATCGATGCTCTAATTCTTTGTTTTAAACTTACCTATCAATAGATAAAACAGTCAAATGACGTACTAAAAAAGGCAACGCGAGCAGATACTACTTGTAATGTATCATCCATGGCATAATTAGTTTTTTTATACCTATAGGCACCTTTAGACATATTATATATATTAAATATTTATCGTCCAAAAATAGAGTAAGCGATATCGATATTTGCGAAGCGAGTATATAATATTTATGAGTGACTCACCTTCGCTTCGCTCGTGTTAATGATATTATCCGGATAATCAGCTATCATTATACTAAATTTCATCAAAACCTGTCCAGTAGATTTCTCGTGATATGATCACTGACGGATAGGATAACAGACAAAACTAAAAACAATAGATTGTACCTTTGTATCAATACAATTACTATTTCTATTATTATTGTACCGATCCACTTAGAATTGTGTGTGATGTAGCGATCCACTTAGAATTGTGTGTGATAGAGTAGAATAATATGTGTGATATCCAAAAAAAGACGTTATTAAACATTTATACAGTATATTGTAACAAAAAGTAAAGTTATTATAAAATGTATTTAGGTATTTTTTCATTTTCCCTTCCCCTCGACATAACTTACATTCCACGAAGAGGATTAGGTACGTATACCCTTTACGGACTGAAGAGAATTCCTATGAACCTACAAAAATGTGCTTTATATATGTAGATTGTAAGTATATTAAATATAGGTCAGAATAATTTTACAAAGACTGCTTATCTAATTTATATATTGAGTTTTTTTTTAAATCATTTCAAAGTTATCAGTTACAGGAACATTAGAGATGGTCTGGCAAACGTTCAATTCAGTAATTTAGAGCTTCATAATAAGCAAAAGACAGTGGTAGTTCAGTGGTAATGCGCTCGTTTGGATAACCAAGTGGGTTCAAATTCGAGTCTCGCACCTCTGATATTTTCATGTGCGAATTATTTCTAACACGATTATCATTTGTTTTTCGGTGAAGGAAAACATCGTGAGAAAACCTGCATGTCTGAGAAAACCTAGCAAGTTTTCGAAAGACATGTGAAGTCCGCCAACACGCACTAGGCCAGCGCGGTGGTCTATCGCCCGATCCCGATTCGATGGGAGACCCGTGCCCAGCGGTGGGACGTAAAAAAGGGTTGAATACAATCCAAATAATAAGCAACTAACTAAATAAGAAAACACATAATAAAGTTCTCGATACAAAGTACATAACGATGCGTGGAAAGCTTAAAGCTCTATGGAAAAAGTTCCTTCCATAAATTAACACAAATACTTTCCACATAAAAGATTGTCACCCTGTATACACGTGCCAAAAAAGACGGAACTTAAGAGCCCTCGACGCGAATGCGGGCTTCAATGCCTCATTACCATTGAGCCTGCAATATCCGTTTATTATGTCAAGTATTGAGTTCTCGATGTGAGCTAAATGTTTTCTTTATTGAATTGTACATGTTTTTCGTGTAATAAGTTTGTTATTAGCTTTGCTTACTTTGTTTCTTCTTCATATTTTATTGTAAAGGAGCTTTTGTATATATTACTTATATGCTTCAATATCACAGGCATTTTGACCACTAAAGATCAATTAAAAATCTATGTCAGCAATATCTTTAGCCCGGAAGTTGAACAGTGTCATGACACCTTAGCTGTCATCCCCCACTTTGACTACTCTCCATAAATACGAAGTTTGTCGTTAAGAGCGGGTTATTCCTGTGCGAGTTACGTTGTAGTGCTTTAGCTATTAGTGACAGTGCGTAAAGTATTAAAGTGCCGTGAAGTGAATTGTTATATAATTAAGTAATGTTATTAATGTTATTCGTTATTAATGGTATAAAGTGATATATGTGGTGTAACGACATAAGAAAGGTGGAATAATTTAGTGTATAACAGTTTGAATGTTCATATATACACCCGTCGTTTACATCAGAAGCGGGATGTGAACTATGGGAAGAAACAGATCACGCCGTAATTGGGCTTGCTCACAATCCTCTTCTAGCAGCTACAGGCAGAAAAAGAGAGCAATATTGAAACCACCACAAAAGCCAGTAATTTTAAAATATGCGTAAGCTTCTCCAGCTTCTTAAATAGCCGCTGAAAATATGAAGGCTTGTATTTGTATAGACGATTGGGACACTGAATGGACCCTTAATTTTCTTTTTAATTTATATGCTCCGTGTTGGTAATGTATGTGTTATTTATTTACGGTTCTTCTTTATTATTTATGAGTGTTCAGCGAGTCTAATCTGAACTTTAAAAATATATCATGACATGCATTGTACTTAGTATTACAGTTATTCAGGCTCTGCTTGGCATGTTAAGTGTGACAGTGTTCCTTTAAGTGCAAGCAGTTTTGAATAAAAGACTTTTCTTGTACGCTAAGTGTGACAGTATGCCTTTAGGTTCAAGAGGTTATGAATGAAAGACTGTCCTTGTACGCTAAGTGTGACAGAGTTCCTTTAGGTACAAGCGGTTATGAATAAAAGACTATTCTTGTACGCTAAGTGTGACAATATGCCTTTAGGTACAAGAGGTTATGAATGAAAGACTGTCCTTGTACGCTAAGTGTGACAGAGTTCCTTTAGGTACAAGCGGTTATGAATAAAAGACTATTCTTGTACGCTAAGTGTGACAATATGCCTTTAGGTACAAGAGGTTATGAATTAAAGACTGTCCTTGTACGCTAAGTGAGACAGAGTTCCTTTAGGTACAAGCAGTTATGAATGTAAGACTATCCTAGTACGCTAAGTGTGACAGTGTTCCTTTAGGTACAGGTAGCCTTACTAAGTAATAATCTTTGGTTGGTGTAAAGGCGAGCCTGGGACGCTTAAGTGCAACAAAGTTTCTTTAAGTGCAGGTGGCCTTTGGTTCAATCATTGGTGTTTAACAATGCAACTGTTGGCAAATGATCATTGGCATTTATTATAATAATATATATGAATACTGTTTGTGTTTAGATCCACACTCATAGGGTGACTGGGACAGTCACCGTGCAGGATGGCCGTGTCAGCAATATCTTTAGCCCGGAAGTTGAACAGTGTCATGACACCTTAGCTGTCATCCCCCACTTTGACTACTCTCCATAAATACGAAGTTTGTCGTTAAGAGCGGGTTATTCCTGTGCGAGTTACGTTGTAGTGCTTTAGCTATTAGTGACAGTGCGTAAAGTATTAAAGTGCCGTGAAGTGAATTGTTATATAATTAAGTAATGTTATTAATGTTATTCGTTATTAATGGTATAAAGTGATATATGTGGTGTAACGACATAAGAAAGGTGGAATAATTTAGTGTATAACAGTTTGAATGTTCATATATACACCCGTCGTTTACATCTAGTTCACCAGTTCATTGATCAATTCAAAGCTCTTACTTATATTTTTTGTAAGTACATGTTATAAGACTATATATATAGGTCTAATGGCTAGTATGTGTGGTTGTACATCAGAGGTCCTAGGTTCGAATTCAGTTATTGAGTTTTTCTTTTAAGAAAGTTTTAACAACAGCCTGGAGGTTGGAAATTTGTGGAGTTTTACCTCGTTCCTTTGAGAGCGCTTTAAGCGGTCGGTCCTGCGCCCGATCTCTCATCGGTCGTATTGAATTATAATCCCATTGGAATTTGACACTGAAAGGTATAGAGTGTAGTGAGTTCACTTGTGTACTATAAAAGGTTAGGTTAGGGAATAGAGGATATTTCAGTTGCTTAGTCACAGTGAGATTAGCCGTCGTGGCTACAATCTGTAAAGAAACTGGCTGCTGAACGAACAAAAATATGCCAGTACGACATATTAAAAATATAATATTTTCTGAAAAATATATGCTTAAGTTAATGATGAGAAAAGAACACTGGAAATGATGGAATGAATTTCATAACCAGACAAGAAACTTATGGTATGCTAATGTAGTGCTGTTGGAAAATTATGTACTTAGACTTATTCAGTATAAAAGGATTCTTTTGTTACTTAGTTAAATGAATTATAAAATATTTTTAATCAATTGTTCAGAACTCTAGGCTGTGCAGTTTGCATAGCAGTGTCTTACTGGATACTATATTGTTTTAAGTATTAAGTAGTACTGCTGGCCAATATACTCGTTAATTTATGACTGAAGTATTTTACGTAAAATGACGAAACATTTTCTTTTTTGGTTTTATTTCTTTTGGTTCTTTCTTTAGATTTTTTAGGAGTTTTTCATTATCATTATATATAAATAAACAAATCGTGCTTATATGAATATTAATTATTAAAATTTGTAGCGTTCTAGTGGATGAAAAAATAACTTTATACTACTCATGATGGTAGTGTAAACAAAAAAATCTATAAGACGGTCCTCAACCCTCATGAATGCACAAACAAAAAAATCTATAAGACGGTCCTCAATCCAATGAAGCGACCGACTTTTATTCAATGGCCTATTTAAAATTATACTTTGCAAGGATTTCTTTCTATTTTTCCATTACAATTAAATATAAAGTAATGAAAACATTGAGTGAACATGTATTTAATATAATACCTACTAGCAGACCCAGCAACAATATTTTTTCTTTAGCATGTGGGTAGGATTCTTAGCTTATGGTAGCGGTTTCCAAGATTTTACCATGCAAGATATAAAATACAAGATATTATATAACGTGTAAATAATATACGTATTAGGTACTTATATACAATACACATTATACATTTAGTTATAGGTACAAAGTGTCTGCCCATTGTCGAAATAGAGCAATCCCCACAAGTAATTACAATGATATACGTATCTTATAAATATTTTTGAGATACAATAAGGAACATGTGGACTAAAACTTTAATTTATTAATTGGTTACATGAGATAAAAAATAGGAGTCTGATTTGTAACTGCAATTAAATGATTAGATTAAATTTTATAGTATATATTTTTCTTTTCACCTAAAGCCCACTTAGTTTTGTTGCTGGTATGAGGATTTGTGGATTGTAAGAAAATAGGACGATGAAAGAAGGCAAAGGAATAATCCGAAAATGACACGCTGTGACATTTCGAACACCTACTTTTTAAAGAATAGAGGGCAATTTTCTTTGCGCCTAAGTTAGGCCTAGGTACTTTAAGTAAAACTCTGAAACAAGAATAATAAACAATTGAAAAAAAACTAAGTACAGAAATTTCCATAACGTAAGTGCACTTCTTTATTTCCAGAATATTACGAACGTTATTATTTCAGTAATATTACGAATTCAGAAAACATGAATTAAAATGTATTGTTTTAACAAATAAAATTTCATTATTCCGAATTCATTATAATTTATATTAATGAATTACTTAAGAATTTTGTAACCTTTGAAAATTAACTGAGACAGAGTTACCCAACTTATTATATCTTTGTGCTGCGTCTTTTTTAAGTGAATTCAAGATCGATCGATCAAGAGTCGTATGCGTAAAAGATTATTTATTAAAAAAAATATGTGGGAACATTATTACATACAGCACCGTTCCGTCAGCTACGAAGCTTGTGTAACAGATATATCTTTAAATACATACATGTTATAAATATAAATACCCATGACTGGAGTACAAACATTCGTGATCAACAAATGAATGCCCCCAGCGGGACTCGAACCCGCGACCGCTGGCGCTGAAAGTAAGTCACTATAAACTGAGCCTAACGTGTCGTCGAAATACTTAAACAATAAAAATACCAATTACATTATAATTATTCCCTGGATATACTTTTCCCGTACTGTTAACATAAAGCTACAAAATATTGTTTGTAAATGAGAAAACTTCGTATAATACGCCCGTGAGTGATCTTACCAAGTTTGGACGTTGGGGAAATTAGTTAATAGCTGGTAAAGTTATTTGTTGTATACAGCCCTAATCACTTGTAATCACTCTTGTACATTCTTGCTAATATAATAAAAGAAACGAAAGGTTTGTTTGTTCTTAATATAATTATTTATCAGGTTTCTAACGTCTTCCTCCAGCTTTGGTCGGATGCCTAACTGGTGTTCCGTATGATATAGGTAAAGCTTTATGTCCTCCAGACATTTCGAGTCTCATTTAGATTATCCATCTGCGCAGGAGATATTATAGTGCACAAGTGTATCCGAAAACTCAATTGCACTCTATTCCTGGCACTCTCATACTTTGATGGGACGAAAGCGCAACACCACCAGGAAATGATAAGGCGCAGGACTGACGACTTACGTGCTCTCTGAAGGTGAAACATCGCCGACTTCTCAACTCTAGGCAATCACTGAGGCTTATTAAACACTCAACCCCACATTGTGGGCCCTACACCCTATCTTGCCAAAGATGATGTGTTAACACAAAATGGTATATATTATTAAACTGCTCTATTATTACCATCGATTAGTATGCCGAGGTTGTCCTCTGGGAGATGCAAATCTGACTACGTCCATAATTCATGTTTATCCATCACATGTATGACTAAACAGTAAACACGCAAATTGTATAACAGAATTATTTAAATTCGTTTGGAAAAACATTCAAATGTAGACCGTACCGATTTATATAATATCTTATTTTTTATGTTTTATCGTACTAAATAGTAACAACATTTTGTGTATTATCTAAAAATGTTGTCTGAAATAAATGTTTATTTAGATAAAAAAAATATGTGTGTGTACCAGAGTACACAGGTAAGAAGTGAAACTTCTTTACGACATATCATTTTTCTACTATTTGCAACTTCACGAAAATGGCGTAGATAAGGCTTAAGCCTTAAGATTAAAAAGTTATTAAAAAAGGATAAAATAATAAAAAAAACCCGACTTAAAAATAAATGTAATGCGAGATAAAAAAAAACCAAGAATATCCGTCGGGGGCTGCTATCACTATTTTAAATTTTAATCGTAAATAAAAAAAAGGATAAAATAATAAAAAAAACCCCCGACTTAAAAATAAATGTAATGCGAGATAAAAAAAAACCAAGAATATCCGTCGGGGGCTGCCATCACTATTTTAAATTTTAATCGTAAATAAAAAAAAGGATAAAATAATAAAAAAAACCCCCGACTTAAAAATAAATGTAATGCGAGATAAAAAAAAACCAAGAATATCCGTCGGGGGCTGCCATCACTACTTTAAATTTTAATCGTAAATAAAAAAAAGGATAAAATAATAAAAAAAACCCCCGACTTAAAAATAAATGTAATGCGAGATAAAAAAAAAACCAAGAATATCCGTCGGGGGCTGCCATCACTATTTTAAATTTTAATCGTAAATAAAAAAAAGGATAAAATAATAAAAAAAACCCCCGACTTAAAAATAAATGTAATGCGAGATAAAAAAAAACCAAGAATATCCGTCGGGGGCGGCGGCGGCGGCGGGGGGCGAGGGTGAGCCCCTAGTTAATATATAAATCGTATCATGATAGAATATCGTACTATAGTTATAGCAGAAAGCTCTCTTCACAAGAATTGTCGTGGTCGAATACACAATAGCTCGGCAGAACGAAGCCGCATGACCGCGATGTGGTCACTCCAACTGTTGTCTTAATTACTATAACAGTTCACGTGTATGTATACAGTACATTGTACATACTCGTCTCGTACATATTTATCTAGAGGCTTTAAGGTATATTTAGGTAGTTTGCATGTATTTATGTAAACTAATATTGTAACTATTTTTGATCACTTCTAATTAATTGTCCTGTCACTTGATACTTTACAAATGTATTTCTGATAATTATGACGAATAAGGTATTGTTAATATCGTGCTGACCTGACGATGAAACCAGAAGCTGGGCTCCCTACGGCTGGTAATAAATACTTTCCTTAATATTATATTTAAGATATTTATTATGTACTGTATGCTGGCAACATTGTCGATAATAATTATTATTTTTGACCTTTATATGAAACTTTCTTTTGTAGAAAGTAAATAGAATAGAAAGTATAGTTGCTTTGAATGAGAAGAAATACCTTTGTCAAGAAATGAATAAAATTTTCTGAATCACTTAATAGAAAATGAGAAAAATCTTCAGCGTTTATTATCTACACTAAAAAATTGAAGAGTCTGTTTGTTATGTTAACAACTCTTTACTTTTTTGTTTGTTTGTTTTGGATAATCTCCAAAACTTCTACACTCCTCCCTCACTCTTCTTCTCAACGTCAAAAAAAAAAAAAACAACAAACCCTTTCTAAAATTTATAATAATAATAAAAAATATGGATACAAATTACATATTTTCTATAATCGGATCAGTTATTGACACGTCTAATGTTAATCAATTAGCCAACCATTTGACCGCGGTGCGGTGTGAGGCTTCCCTTCCCGTTCAGTAGCTTGCAACACACTATGTACATACCGCGTGTTTAGGCAATGGATTAGTATCTGATTCTGACATCAGTGTAGTGTGTTAATTACCACATGCAGATTACCTGTACAGGTTTTGATGCTGCAAACCACTATAATTAGTAGGTATTTAATTCGGAAATTAAAATTTTAGATTTACGCGAAAATCGCACATTTTTAAGTATATTTTTTCGTATTTTTCGTTTAATTAAAATAATTTGGAAATTTTTGTATATGTACCTACATAGATGAAACTTTATATCGCGTCAACTACGTGAAGTAAGTTAGTACAAATTGATATACCTAATAGGAAAATGAATTAATAAAAAATACCCTTGTCTATTTAAGATTGTTTTGTAGATGTTAGTAATTTTTTTAATGTGAAATTTCACTTGTCGATACTTTATTTCGCAAAATGGCTAACTCCATCTCTATATCTCTATTTTTAAAAGCTTCGTAATATGATTTATAAGAACGCACAGGAGGGAAAACTTAAGCTTTTTATATATGGAAGAATCTTTGATCTGCTAAATTCTATTTTATTTCTAAATTCAAATCGCTTTTATTTAATAACTTATTTTTTTTTCATTGGAGTGTTTAAAACGCTTATATTATGTGATGTTATGAATAAAAAGCGATTGACGACACGTTTGGCTCAGTTTGTAGGGGCTTTACTTCTGCGCTAGCCGTTGCGGGTTCGAGTCCCGCTGGTGGCATACATACTCGTATGTTGAGCACGAATGTTTGTACTCCAGTCATGGGTGTTTATATTTATAATGTGTATAATATGTATGTATTTCAAATGTTTATATGTGTAGTATATCAACTAACTGGTATCCGTAACACAAGCCTGGTAGTTTAAAGCGGAACTAGACGGCGCTGTGTGTAAAAATTTCCCAAAAATCAACGTATTTATTAAATGTCAATATTGTCTATACTTAGTTAAGGATAAAAAGGACCTATTATACATTGAGGCTATTTGAATGAACCTAAATATGATATCTCTGCTGTATTAAACTTAATTAAAATCGGTTCATCTGTTGGGTGCTAAGTAAACACACCAACACACGTTATAAATGTAGTTCAGTATTCATGTAATACATAGTAATACATATTTAACATATTTTATTTTAACACGTGGAAAAATACAACCTTATCAGTTGAGGTTATCGTAAAACTTTATTGGAATCCTTATAAAAAAGGTCCGTACTTACAACGTATGGAAAGTACACGTTTTTATGACACTCATAGACATTTATGATTTACGATATAACTTAATTTTTCTAGAGTTTATGCGGTCATAAAGAATATATGCCAAGACCGTATGAAGAATGTATATATAATATATTATGTATATTATATATGTTTATCGTCTAACACATTCTTAGATTTACGCGAATATTTGATATCTTAAATAAAACATTTTTTCGGATTTTGTCGCGGATTTATTTTGATTTTATTTCCCGACGTTGCCAATGCTTTACAACAGTCATGGTCACGGGAGAGACCTCTTGGTGTTAGAGGTCTCAAAGGCATTATGTAGCTGTTATAGACTGGTCACTACGACTTGCATATATTTGGTAGGTCTGAGAATCGGTCGTAGGATAATAAGGGTAGCCTTCTCCATATATTTTTTATTTTTTTATTTTTGGACCAAATTTCTATTTTATGATTTACTTTATGATTTGGCATCATTATAACCCTAAACTTTAATCATTCGGGCGCGGGCGGAGCCGCTGGAATTGCTAGTATAATTATTATAAAAATTGCGAAATAAATCTGAATAAGGTAGTGATACCTAGCTGGCTAACTGCACCAACCACTTTCATTTTTCTTTTATAGTTGTCAGAACACTTTCTACGGTAGTAACTCACCTAAAGACTAGGTATTTTATTATAAGCTTGATTCTATATATACGAGTATTAAATCATAACACGAAATTAAATGATTAATATCACTTTTACTGCTTTTTCTATTTATATCCACTACTACTTGTTTTTATTACACCAGTTCCCATACTAAATATCCGTCATTCTGTGATAGATGAGATTGCACAAACATAGTTGTAACAGTAACAAAATAATTAAGTTTTACATAGTTTCGATATAAAACTTTCCGTACAGTTAAATAAATTAAGTTTCATTCTAGTTAAGGTCTCGGTAGGAATTATTACATGAGGCCTATAGATTATTTAGGGGGTTATGTTATGGGTGATTTGTGAAAATATGTATGTATATCAAATCTATTACTAGTTGGTAATTTATTAGTTTCTTATATGTATGATATTAGTAAAAAAATAGATATATAGTATTTAAACAGTGTAGATTTTGCCAAACTTCAAGCATATTAATATTATAAGGTCATCAATTTTCGTATTTTTCACTCAATGGCTTATTAAATTCTAACGACTGCTAATCATCGCGATTATAAACGAGAGTGTTAAAATGTTCGTAAACCAAATAATATAAAGGCAGTACAATCTTGAAAGGCCCTAGTTAAAAAACGAATAAATATAATTTTTGAACGGTTAGTGTTGAACAGATAGAGAGTATGATGAGTTTCAACCACAACGCCCTGATAGACCTCCGGAAGCAAATGGTTGCTTCCACAGTCCACTCTGTCATCAGAGAAGTACCAGGAGTAACCTGCTTAGCAGCATGGGATACCGCACACCGTGATGGGCTATCTACCAGCGTGTCTCTCGTGGCTTCAGGCCCATTTGGATTACTGGGCACTAATGACAGATGAAATTGGGGGTTGATAATAATGTGTTTACCTGAGCCTGTATCATTTTCCAACGCTCTAACTATTTTCACGTTCATAATATTAGTGGATATAAGCTATTAGCTTTAAAATAATTAATCAACATCCTTACCTCTCGTAAGGATATCTCACGTCAAGTATGTGGAAATGACGCAAAACAAATACAAATATTTGTGCCAAGGAGAGCAAATAATTCGTGAAAGGAAATAGAGTACCGACGCGTCGTATCAACATATTGTTTAGACATACGCCAGGGGACATGCGTCATTTGCAATGACGTTGTTGATCGTTGTTTCTTTTATTTAAAGACTTTTTAAATCTGGTATAGAGATTATATCGACGGGACAATCAGAGGTTATTTTTAACAGTTTTACGGCGTATTCTTTTCTAGTTAGGAATACGTAAAAGTAGCTATTTTTTATGGCGTATCGCTGATTGTAATAGTAATATTAGTGTTTTTTATCACACAGATAATATATTTACATTCTTTATAAATTGATGCGGAGCGGTGTTAACATAACATAAGTTATATATTATAAGTTTACGATGTGATAACTCACGTAAAACGTTGATAACTTAAAAAGTTTAGTTATAAGGCATAAATTACGCTTTATCTATTTATCTAAAGGGTGATTTTTTAAGCGTTTGGTTTTTCATTTGAAAAAAAAATACCATAATATGGTGTTAAATATAATATTCACATTGGGAAGTTAAAAATCATTACTTGCCATTTATGTTTTAAAAATTATTTCGTGCAAATGATGGCCTCCACTACGTTTTAAATGATCCATACGCGAAGTCCAATTGTGAGGTACTTTTTCAAGCATATCGGCTGGAATATCACGGATAACACGTTAATTTTGTTTTCTAGTGCTCGAATTGATGCTGGTTTATCTGCATAAAAAAGAGTTTTTACGTACCCCCACAAAAAATAGTCCAAGAGCATTAAATCGCACTATCTAGGCGGCCTACTAACTGATTCGAAACGAGTTATCCAAGCAGTTGTAACGAAATTCCGCACCAATTTTACACTATTCGATATTAAGCCATCCACTACTTATAGGGTGCGTACATAAGAGAATATTTAAGCTTAATCCGGATGCAAGCCGATATGCTTGAAAACTACCTCATAATTGGACTTTGCGTATGGATCATTTAAAACCTAGTTGAGGCCAACATTTGCATGAAATAATTTTTAAACAATAAATGGCAAGTGATGCTTTTTAACTTCCCAATGTAAATTTTATATTTAACACTATATTATGGTATTTTTTTTTCAAATGAAAAACCAAACGCTTAAAAAATCACCCGTTATATATAAATAGGCGAAAACAAAGCAGTTTGTCGGCCAATTTTCTTTTTTTGCTTAATAGCCTTTTACGAGCTTTAGCTTTAGTATAAAAAAAATATTGGTCAAACTTCTCAAAGTCATCAATCTAAAATTATGTACGTACTAGCGGTGCCCGCGGCTTCGCTCGCGCTAAGAGTGAATAAAATAAAAATTTTTGCTTATATACTGTTACTTATAATGTACCAAGGACTGATTCCCCATTTAAAGTTCTGGCCCTCTTTTCTGAAAACTACTGTGTAGCATCCTGCCGTGCCGCCACTGCTGCGCTTTCTAAAACCTTATTTCCTATTTTTAACCAATTTTGCTACTATGTGTATCATAATTTCTTTGTGTGTTTTTCGTTAATAATAAACTGATGTACGTGGTTCATTGTTATGGACTTATGGTAAAAATTACTGTTAAATATTTCTCCTACGCAAATTGTGCCACCCCCGTGATTTTCAAAAAACGCTTAGATATGTATCTCATAATTTGTATTGCAGAGCATTATTTCAGTTTCACGCAAAATATTTCAATAGAATTAAATTTCCGATACAAACTTAGCCACCCCCTTTAACCCCCAATGGGGGTGAATTTCGAAAAACCCTGAAATACGTGTTTCATCATTTGTACTAAAAAGCATTAATTCAAAGTTTCATACAAAAATGTGCAATAAAAATATTTTTCTCATACAAACTTTGCCACCCCTTTTAACCCTTTTAGGGGTTGAATTTCCAAAAAATAATATGCCTATTTTCTTCTCATGAATGCAAACTATCTACATACCAAATTTCAGCAAAATCGGTTGGGTGGTTTAGGCGTGAAAAGGTAACAGACAGACAGACAGACAGACAGAGTTACTTTCGCATTTATAATATTAGTATGGATATACAGTTTAAATGAAAAAGATAAAATTATTATTTTTTATATTGAACCTTTTCAATAATATAACTTATTAACATAAATTTAGCCCGAGCGAAGTTCCGCTAGTTAAAAAAATTAAAATTCTAAAATAAAAGTAGCCTAAGATACTCCTTATAACATAGCTATCTGTGAGTGAAAGTCCCGTCAAAATCGGTCCAGCGGTTTCAGGGATTAGCCGGAACAAACAGACAGACAAAAATTGACTTTTTATGTTAGATGTATTTAGTGAAAATTTGTTAATTTGAAATTAAAAACAGACAAATCAATT
The DNA here is from genome assembly GCA_951802675.2 of Boloria euphrosyne. Lineage (NCBI taxonomy): Eukaryota > Metazoa > Arthropoda > Insecta > Lepidoptera > Nymphalidae > Boloria > Boloria euphrosyne. The sequence continues at coordinate 1,202,077 of OX637879.1, read as the reverse complement.
TTATTTGTATTATCGATAACCTGAATATATTGAGTAAGAATGTGTCAAAATAAACTTGACCTTTGCGAGGTGTAACGGTTACATCACATCAGTGTTACTTCATACACTTGCATCGATTAGCCTGTTCTATTGATAGGCGTTGCTAATAGCTGTAAATTGTTAAGTTCCACTAGCAGCAGCCTTTGCACCTCTTAATTCAAAAGAAATAGGTCCTCATACATTTTTTTTGTGTGAATTTAATGAATATATTTTTTTATATTAAGTATTATAAAATGGCGGATTCCATTTTTCTCGCCGCATTTGTGTCGTCCAATTTCTGTGGCACGTGTTAATATTATTTTATAAATCATATCGATACGTTAATACCCAAGTCAGCTAACTCAGTTTAAGTCAACATTCAAAATCCACCAAAAACGTAATAATAATTCGTGCAAATTTTAATAATGTATGATATAACTGGATTACAGAAGTTGCATATAAATTATAATATATCAAACTGTATAAAGTTTGAAGCAAAAACAGGTATCTTATCTCAGTAGTTATAAGTTACGATGTTGAATTTCATAAAAGCTTCAAGTAGAACTCTTAAGTCTTTAATCATAGTTAACAAGCAAAGGGAAGCTTACAACTATTCCAAGAATCAAACCCATATACCTCCTTCGTGGGTTTTCACATTGTTGAATAATAATAAAGCCACATCCCAAACTTGGAGTTTCCGTTTGTAGAGATTTCAGGAAATTTTAACTTAATCTTTTTTGTACCTACGCTTGCTACTTGCTAGTTACTTTGCTGTTAATACACATTCACCGAAAGATTAACCTAGATATTGTACAAATTCTTAATTTATCTATAGCACTAAACAGTACATCAGTACATATGATTTAAATTGAAGCGTCTATTTTTCAATGGTTAATGGTGGTTAATTTCAAATTAACAGCAAAGCCTATGAAATATAGTCGGCTAACGGACGTTCCAGCCAGCCCAAGCTGCTATACACTCGCTGGGGACATTAGTGTATGGCAGCTTGGGCTGTCACGTCCGTTGGCTTTGTTAACAGCTTTTCACACATTGCATATGAAAGTAGGTATATACGGTACTAACATCAAAAAACCAATTTCTATTTTTTTTTGTCTCTCTATCTAAAATTTCGCTCGGGTTCGTCCCTAGGTACTTGCATTAAGCCGGTTAATGATTCTTGTACAAAATAAACCGATCTCACTTCTTAGAATGAGCCAACAAACGAATTATTGTGTAAAAAATATTATAATGATACGAAATATTAATCAAATTATATTAAGAATGATAAAAATATAAAACAAAATATTGCTTACCATCAAAGCGTTGCGAACGAGAGCCCTAGACATCAAACGCACAGCTTATACTTAGTAGATACAAATCTTCACTTTGAAATATAAACCAGGGTCATATCGAATTCAACAAGTTTCGTTGCGAGTAGGTGCATTGAACCAGATTACTGTAGATGCGTTATGAGAATATCAACTACATGATCCGAGGTTGTCCTATTTTCTTGTACTAGTGTTTTCTTTCGGTTTCGCCGGCTTCCTTCAATCCATACTAATATTATAAATGCGAAAGTAACTCTGTCTGTCTGTCTGTTACCTTTTCACGCCTAAACCACCCAACCGATTTTGCTGAAATTTGGTATGTAGATAGTTTGCATTCATGAGAAGGAAATAGGCATATTATTTTTTGGAAATTCAACCCCTAAAAGGGTTAAAAGGGGTGGCAAAGTTTGTATGAGAAAAATATTTTTATTGCACATTTTTGCATGAAACTTTGAATTAATGCTTTTTAGTACAAATGATGAAACACGTATTTCAGGGTTTTTCGAAATTCACCCCCATTGGGGGTTAAAGGGGGTGGCTAAGTTTGTATGGGAAATTTAATTCTATTGAAATATTTTGCGTGAAACTGAAATAATGCTCTGCAATACAAATTATGAGATACATATCTAAGCGTTTTTTGAAAATCAACCCCTATGGGGGTTAACGGGGGTGGCACAATTTGCGTAGGAGAAATATTTAACAGTAATTTTTACCATAAGTCCATAACAATGAACCACGTACATCAGTTTATCATTAACGAAAAACACACAAAGAAATTATGATACACATAGTAGCAAAATTGGTTAAAAATAGGAAATAAGTTTTAGAAAGCGCAGCAGTGGCGGCACGGCAGGATGCTACACAGTAGTTTTCAGAAAAGAGGGCCAGAACTTTAAATGGGGAATCAATCCTTGGTACATTATAAGTAACAGTATATAAGCAAAAATTTTTATTTTATTCACTCTTAGCGCGAGCGAAGCCGCGGGCACCGCTAGTTTTGTATAAATCGGAGTATTTTCTTATAAACAGTTTGTTAAACGCAAAAAGTATTTTTCAAATGGGACCAGTAAATCCAGAGATTAGCGCGCTCAAACAAACAAACAAAAATCTTCCGCTTTATATATTACTCGTAGAACATTATGTATAAAGATATGTTTGTGTAACATTAATTAAGGATCAAAGTTGGTAGTACATACTTTCGAACTGTAGTCATTAATTATAACAAATTGAATAAATCCTCCTTTTTTGAACTTGGTCAAAAGAATAATGGTACTCCTCTAACCGTACTAACGGAACTGAGTGGGACGAAAAGGAAAAATACGTTAATTAAATTCTTCAAGTACTTCGTAAGGTCAAGCTATGTTTTCCTCGTGTAATCATTGCAAATTCAAATCTCGATCAAATATCGAGTAGAGAGAGGTTATTTGGCGAAATTAAAACATTGATTTCAGACTGGCGTTCAGGCCAGTGTGTTTTGGTGGTATTGGGTTCGATTCTTGTAGAGAGTAGATATTTCTTTTATTTCTAAACTGCCATTTATCCCAATCTGGTTATAGTTCATAACGTAGTAAGAACGGCAACTTTATTCCGGTGGAAAACGATAGACGGGCATTCGTATGTTACATATGCAAGGGCAAGCATAGCACATATGATACTAGATTACAACCTGATGAACTTAAAAAAGGAAGGCATTCATTACATTGAGTTGACAAATATACTTAGTGATATTATAAAACAAAGTCCTCCGGCGCGTCTGTCTGCCTGTCTGTTCGCGCAAAACTACTGCACCGATTTTCATGCTGTTTTCACGAATGGTAAGAGTGATTCTCGAGGAAGGTTTTAGTATATAATTCGTCAAGTATTTTAAATAATTTTGCGGAATATCTTCATTCTTAGGAGTAATCGCTATAAAATACGGACGCGAGAATAAAATGCAAGCGCTGCTTCGGGCGCCACTTCGCTTGATGTAATCGCCGACCTTACCTCGCACTACCTCGTTGATTTGGCATCATAAAATATTTATAAAATTTTCAACGTTCTACCACCAATTGTTATTTTTTAATAGCGATCGCGGGCGAAGCAGCGGGAATTGCTAGTAAATAATATAAAAGTACATTTAATTACTACAGGTCATGTCCGTGTGAAATTATGATGAAAATTCTAGCGTATCCCAAACGATGTTCTCAATGAAATACATATAAATATATATTATCAGTCATTTCAGAGCTTTTTTAAGTATTCACCAGATAAAAAATATAGAAAGATACCCGTAACCCAGAGCAGCATTTACGCAAATTCGCCGCGCCGCGCCGCGTTAATACAAGTAAACACTCAAAGCAAACACGACACTATAACTCGTTAACCTTAGCCTACACACATGACTCATCACGCTTAGCATACATAAACAGACGCACGCCGCGCACTTGCGGCTACGTACTTCACGAAAACACCAGGTTTCGTATAATTAAATTTTCACAATAATTACTCGGAGTATTTTTATTATTCTCTATATATTCTTCATAAATAAATATTTTACACACAGCGCCATCTAGTTCCGTGGTAACCTACGAGGCTTGTGTTACGGATACGAGATAGTTATACACTACACATATATAACTTTAAATACATATTAGATATTTCTGTGTATTAATAAGTAACATAAGCTATTAAAAATTGACTTTTGTTGTAGCTTTATAACAAAATTTTGGAATTTTAATTATTCCTTAATTATCACATATATCTATTTAATATATTGTAATCTGTTATATGAATAATAATACATCAAGTTCATATTATTGAGCTGATAGGTGATAGAAGATAGTATGAATGGAAGCGGAATTCGGACAGTGGGACTCAATAGTCACTAATGTCTAAGTAAAACTTTTAAAGTTGGAGTAGTTTTTTTAATCATCAAGTTTCACTTGAGCTTTTAACTTGAGACTTGGTATCTGTATAATAATATTTCAAAATACATAATCATAATCTTCGTTAATAAAGCTTATGGAAATTCTAATTTTCTTAAACGTTGACGTTTAAATAAATATAATAAATTGCAAGTGTTTCCATATTTACGTCAAAGTATACATTATGATGTTACGTATGTATTTACTAAACAACGACAAGTGGTTTGTCAATAAACCCTGTTTACGTAAGTTCGACGAAATAGTTGTTAATTTCGATTAACATTTTGGTTTAGTAATTAAATCTGATGTAGAGTTAGGTTCTTGAATTAAAAAATATGAAAATTAATTTAAATATATATTAAAAATAAGGATAACTATAAGTCAAACCCGTTTCTTACCCATTTTTTACCACAAAAACTTGACAAATTATATAGTAAAACCTTCCTGGAGAACTTTTCTATCCATTGGTGAATACTGCATGAAAATCGGTGCAGTAGTTTCTGAGTTTATCGCGAACAGACAGACAGACAGACAGACGCGGCGGAGGACTTTGTTTTATAATATTATATAATATAATATATCATATACGAGTACTAGCTTTTGCCCTCGGTTCCGCCTGCATGTCTCTTTGTATAACTGCTTCGATCCTTCTAATCTTTCTCAAGAATAAGGCTGTTAAATAATGCAAGAAAGGTTTTTTCCAAATTCAAATCTACCAGTTTTCATCTTCATTTCCAAAGATAGCGCGTACAAACAAAAAAATCCGCTCACTAGCAATTATTTATTCGTCTTAACGCTGTTCTTTAATTAGTATCCGCTATTGTCTAATCATACGAAACTTGACCTTCAATTTGGGTATTTTAGATTGAGAGCAAAATTAGTTACGCCATGAGTCATACCTGTATATAAGTCTTCATTAATCCAGCCAAGTAATTGATTGGTGTTTATCTTAATTTGAAACGTTTCGTTTAATTTGAAACGTATTTATTTAAATGTACATGTAAATTTTGAGATTTTTCCCGGTTTTTCGCAGCAGAAATGCCTTTGCAGCCCGTGGCAGTTCTTCAGAACTTACATACTGACAATAATATTACAATTTAAAAAGTTGTGATGTAAATAATGCCGATTTAAAAGAGTTTTTAAAGTTCATTTCAATTAACTATAATTTGGTTTAATTTGCAACCAAACCAAGCATTTACAAAAGTTGCAAGTAGGTATAATATTGTTAATAAATAGTATGTTTATTACTGAATAAAATTACTTCTTTCACATTAATTTAAAAATTGAAATAAGCGAGAAAGATATATAATTTGTCTTTTTCCGGGATAAAAAAAGGTTTTAAGAACAAATTGGAAAAATTGTTCAGTAAATTGGTAAATTAAAAAAAATGCTAGGTGTTTTTGTATCGGAATTTTATGTTACATAAGTAAGTAGTTAATTAAAGGTCATAAAGTTTATTAAAATTGTAAGTCCTAGCAGCTATTCATTATCCTTTAGAGACATCAAGTTTCTTTACAATAGCGTTGTAATTTAAAGGCTACAGTACAATAGATACCACTGATAATTATAATTTCGTGATGAAAAGTAGCTAATGTTACTCATGCCAATCAGATAGGCATTTTTTCGAGTATTTTAATGAAGAAACTTGTTTTATCATTAAAATCTATACATATAATAAAATTTTAACAGACTGGAATCTCTACTTTAAATTTTTATTTGAAAAAAATATTGAAGTAATCATTATTATTGTTACATAATATGTAGATAGAATCTATAGTTTTAGATTTTTTGTCTATCTCTAAACGCATTACGAGAAAAGCACTGTATAGATTTTGATAAAATTTAGTACTATGATAGATGGTTATCCGGATATATATATATATATATATATATATATATATATATATATATATATATATATATATATATATATATATATATATATATGATAATTTTTACTGGAGGAAAATATGAGATTTCTCAGAAATATATACTAACAGTTGAAACGTACCTACAAATATTTTACATTTATTGCAACAGTAAAATATCTTTACAACTCATTTGATTTATAACTTTTGCCATTAACGAAATGCGACCATGACAATAGCGGGTTCAGTGACCGACCTGTCCTGTCTTGATGTCTTTTCTCTTTGTCCTGCTCTTATCCGTTAATCGCTTCATTAGTTATCTCTTTCATACATGACAAATGGTTTTGCACTCCATATTGTTGAAAGTGGTTGTATATTCAAGTTGACGACATTTTTTTATTAGAGAATAAGAATAGGAAATGTTATTTGATTAAACAAATTAATTTATCTCGTAACGTAACATTATTTTACTTTAAATTTCAATGCTATATAATTCATCCATTTGTTTCTCAAATGATAATTTTTAGTTTGAAGTATTAAATAAAAAAGTATGTAGTAATACAAAAAGTGGTTTTGACAGTATTTTAGTCGGCGACTCTCGGCTCATACCTAAAAAGTGTCATTCGATAAGCAGATGGGCGGAGGACTATATTATTTTGGATCATACACTATCTTCTAAGGAAATTGTTAGAATAATAACAATGTCGCTTGATAGTAATTTTTTTTTCTTAAACTAATTATAAAAAGTGTTAACAGTCATTTAATTAGTTTCCCAAAGACAATGAAGAGAATGATATCGGAAGCGAAAGTGATAATATGCTTTAACTTTACTAGTACTAGTAGTGTAGTGAGAATAGAGAATAACGTGTTGTTAATGTTGACGATACTTTTTGATCATTTCAGACATATTGTTTTGGAGTTTCTTGTAAAATGTACCTATTATATTTTATTTTTGATTGCTCTATAGACTATAATAAAACATAGTTGTATGTAAAAGTTCTTTGTTAACTAGGGCCCGATCCTCACTATAATGTCGTTTTCCTTCAGATTTCGTTCTCGGTCCAATCTCGGTCTGGTAAAATATTATCAGTATCGGTATCAGTCAAGTTTCGTTCCATTTTATTCCAATCACGATCAATCTCAAAGAAACTCTACTCCAATCGACAGTATTGTAAGAAGTTTTCTTTATCGTTAATGAATTATGAATTTAGTCAAATTGTAAAATGTATACATGATATGGCTTTACCAAACCAAGATCGGACCGAGAACGAACTGTGAACGGCGTTATAGGGAGAATCGACCCTAAAAAGTTGAATCTGCGCGATGTTAGCACACGAGTACTATAGCTACTGTTTTCTTGCCTCTATATTATTCATGAAAAACTTTTTCATATTCATTAATGTTACGAGTTTGTAGGAACACGCATACACACATATGCCGTACGCTACAAGTTTATTATGGGTGTATGTTTGATCGTCCATAAAAAATTTGTACGTGAGGAGTTTTTCTTTCTATTTAGAATCCTCTCCCCCTTTGACGAGATTAACCGAGATTTAGTGGATCTGTCCTTCCCGTCGTATGAGATTTACGCTACAGATATTACAGGATTACATTTATTTTCATTAAGCATATAAATAAACGTTTAGGTATTTTTGCGGGCAAAATAATTAAAAACATAAAACTTGTTCTTATTATCTCTGTCACATTATATATATTTTTTTAAAGTTTAAGTGCAATTTTCAATAATGCTCCAATGAAATTTGATGAGATTTTTCTGGATTCCTTCACCTATTTTGAGCTTTAGCTGAGTGATCAGTATTCCTCATTGAAACGCCCAGTTTAACCATTCCTCGGCAATATGAAATATCAAATGTTTATTTTTATCGCAGAACGTTTGTGTTCTACCACAGAATTTGGCCGAGTCATCTCAAGAAGAGCTATTACGTCTCTCACTAAGTGATTATGTAAAGAGCGTTTCATTTCAAGAATCCATTTGGCAGACGACAAAAAAGGTTCTTAGTAATTGAGACTCCGGTAGCCTGGATCAATTCGACCTTATTAAGTAATAAGTTTTTATTAACAGAGTGAAGGAAATTTTAAGTAGTGCTTAATGTTCGCTACAAACTATTAGGATAGACTTGATCGGACACAAGTACTAATATAACAGTGAATGATTGTATATGTATGTATGTAACTTTCACGCAGAAATGGCTTTACAATTCACTATCACCTAGGATCGGACCCAGAAATCTGAGTGGGCTAATAGATGTAATAATATCATTTGCATAATCAAACTTGGGACCATTCTTGCTCAAATGCCACCTAGACATGGATTATTAACTTAACTTTAATTTAATTTTAAAATTAACTTTAATTTTAAAGTTAAGGAAAGCAAAAGATTATTTTTAATCAATTTTAATTTATTAAAAAAATAATTAGATAAGAATAGAGCTAACGATTAAATGTAAACTTACTTGAAATGTTAATACAGTTTATCTTTCGAAGAAACTTGCTTTAAACCATTATGCCTAACTTAATAACGCGCTAAGCACTCACCCCTTCCCGTACTTTGTTCCCAAGGGAACAATATTAGATTCTCAAACTGACGTTAACGATCCTTACAGGTAATTTCATGAAGTTTTTCTTAACATTTCTGGTTTGAATAAGTAATAGATGTGGATTTAAGTTTGACTAGGTCATGTTCATCATGTAGCCAAATAGCACCTCTGCTTCTGACACTATCGCGTTAGGCGTTTCAATTTGTACACTACACATATGCTTTATCCCAATGGAACACCTTGTTCCTGTTTTATCTATTCACGCCTTTTTGGTTCGAATCCTTTGTAGAATAAACCCTTCCGCAGACACGAACAAGCGTAGAGAAATAAAAAAGATTTGTTGAGGTTGACATCCTGCAAATATACGCATAACCTCAGTGTAACTAAAATTTTAAATCTTACGAACTAAACTTCAATTCCACTTTAAAGTAAAAAAAAAATCTTGTCTTTAGCAAAATTACCAAAGAAGATTTAACTTCTATCACTTTATTTGTATTTCCGTGATACTGCAACTATCGGAGTCTATAAGACAGATTACATAACAGAGTAGAAGTTGCAAAGAAAGTACAAGAGTAATGCATTATTCACTTTAAACTCCAACTACTGTGAAAGGATGTTGGTTGAAAAGTTAACCTGCGTTTGTTTTCGAAAATGTTATCACTTTTAACTTTTAAGTTTTAATTTACTTATTGAATATCTAATATTTATACATTAGTAAAATAAAATAAATACCTTGTCACAGTGTTTGTTATCGAACTCCTCCGAAACGCTTGACCGATTTTATTGATAATTATAAATGAAATATATTTCATTTATATCCTACTAATATTATAAATGCGAAAGTTTGTGAGTATGGATGTTTGTTACTCTTTCACGCAAATACTACTGAACCGATTACGATGAAATTTGGTATGTAGGTATAACATATAGGCTACTTTTTATCCCGGAGTTCCCGCGGGATTGACTCCTAATATTTAAAAAATTAACGCGGGCGAAGCCGCGGGTACTGCTAGTAATGAAATATATTTCATTAATTATAATGTCAAATATTCGCCTAAGCCTAAGAAAGTAATACGATTTTAATGATCTTTTGGTTTACATTTGGTAGGTCTGAGAATAGGTCCTAAGCAACTTTTTATTCCGCCGGTGGCCACCCTTATCACCTAGCGGATTCCAGATATTTTATTTTTTATCCGCACTCCACATACTTTATTTTTTATTCTTAGACCTAATTTTATTTTTTTTTATTTATTTATGATTTAGCATTAAAAATACTTATAACATTTAATTTCAACCTTCTACTCTATTTTTCATCTCCATTTTTTATCTCTATTTCTTAAGAACGCGGGCGGAGCCGCGGGAATTGCAAGTTTTTTTATAAATACTTTTTAATACATTAATAATATTAGACGTTTATTAAAAACGTGTTTATTATCTATAATATATTGTTTAAGATACCTATAGAATTTTTTCGATTTTTATATATTACTCCCTACTTATTTAGCAACAATTCAACAATTTTTCACAACTACAATTTTTTATTAGTATTTGAGAAATTACCAGAAATATAATTTTTAAGGACGATGAATGACTTAATTCGTTTAAATATGATATTACTGCATACAATATTGTCGCAGCCCAAAATGTCGACCCTTATATATGACAAATTGCGTTGCGTATTTGGAGCAATACCTTCAGTATGATAGCAAAACACTTCCAGAAATATCTTATTCTGATCCCTTTATTGAGTCCGAATAAAAATGGAAACGAGCAATGTCAACCAAAAAATGGCAACCATTTTCATTCATATTTTTGTCGCGTTTTAGAGATTACGTCTGCGGTGTATCTTTTTTAAAGCAATTTAGGCAGCATTTGGCCAACTTTTTGCTAGTTTTAATAGATGTTGCCATTTTAGCCTCGAGGCTGTTTCATTTCCTCTTCTCTTTTTAATTCTAGAGATTGTGGAGGATTGTTCACATTATGCAAGCAAAAATAGTGTAATTATGTCTGTTATGTATTTAACTATTATCAGATTATTATTAGATAACTTATGGTAATTTAATTGAGAAAATATGTAAGACAATAATAACAATAACTTTGCATAAGTTTTCGTTAAACAAAGCCAGCAAATTATTTAAGACTATATACGAAGGGCGTTGTAACATTCAAGTATTTTGCAAAAGTAGAGCGAGTGAACGGTGGATACGTTCTCAGTCGAGCACAATGAAAACACAAATTTAATTAAAGTTTGCCGCTGACGTTAGTTGCTGTTAGCAGACTATAGGATCTCTTCATAGAACCAGTTCTTACCTAGAATTGATATGAACAAAGGGATTTAAGAGGGTTAATTTTTCTGATCTCATTTTAAGTAAAGTTTTAAAGTGAAAAGAATTTAAGAAATTTTTATATTATAATAATATAAATAATATGTATTAATACTTCTTTATCTTTCCAGATAACATCTACAATGGTGCAATGATGTGAAATAATGCTGCTGCAGCAGGCGTCGTCGTCTCCAGGTCCTAGCGGCACTGCCAGCCCGAAGTTAGCTCCGAGTCCAAGGCCCAACCCTAGTCCTAACTTCAGTGCACGACTCACCGGCAGTCCTTTAAGCGATGGAGCCTCAAGTTCCAATAGCCCAAAATTTGGAACGTATAGCCCCAAATTGGGAGCAAGTCCAAAATATGGAAGCCCTAGAATGGGAGGAAGTCCCAGGTTCGAAGGCAAAGGAGCTTTGGAAGACGAGGTGGCGTTGGAGAGACTTCAGACAGAATTGAAAGAAGGCTGGACGGTTCACACGGGGAGGGATGGCAGACTGTATTATTGCAAGTAAGTAACGATTGCAAATGCATTCATTGTAAGATTTTTTCATTATTTTATGTAAATAGGTTAAGCGGAGATTGTATTCTCATTTCCTACACAAGGAAATGCAACGAACAAGTTTTTAGTTTTTTCAGCCGTGATTTGCATCTTAATATTTAGAGCGACTCGCGTTCTCTCTTCGATATTATTGACTTAATTTTTAAGATTTTTTTGTTTTTTTTTTCGTGTCTGTGGCAGTATGTTAGTAAAAAAAAGAATTGTTCTATTTTTTATTTATTTCAACAATGCTTTTGCAAGGTCGTTTGTATAATCGTAAAGTGGTGGCACTCTACATTTAATATTAGTATTGAATGCACAAATACATTGCATTGTAAGTTACATTACAAATTCATGCTTCTGAGATTATAAGTATATACAATCCCGCATACAATCTCTTAATTTTCATAACATAATATGAATCTTTTAACATTTGTAAGGTTGCATTTTACTATTTTTTATTAAAACACTATATTCTATAGCATTTTAATGAAAAATGGTCACATTTTTTAGGATGACTGTATAAAGTATTCAATTATGTGACCTTGGCGGATGGGAATTTAAAACAAAAAAAGGACGCGGATATTCTTTTGTTTTCGCTCGCTCGGAGGGCAGAGATGTCAGTTCCACCTTGCAGTGATTTTTTGTAATACTCTTAATAATTGTGAATATAAATTTAAAATTATGTAAATATTTAAAATGGGATTCTTGTGTTTCTCGTCGGCTCTTCTCAGAACAGCTAACCGGTGGTAGATTGCACACGAAAAGACGTAATGACGGATATAAAATAATTCTGTTGATGTTGCAAAAGTAGTGGATATAATGCTCTCGAAGTTTTTAAATCTTTAAATTGGCTAGATGAAGAATTTGGATAAAACATGTATTTTTTGGATTCACTTGGCTACCAGGTCTACCAGGTTGAACTATTATTTCTCCTTTTAATTATATTTAAGTCTTACTAAATGACAAAAGTATTTTTTTTAAAACAATACTTTTTTTTTCTTTGAGGTCCGATTCAAGGGTGTTATTAAATAAGGTAGAACTAGAAACGTGTCCTAATAGTAAAAAAATATCGCCAAATACCTTACGTTAATATGAAAAAATGATCTTATGAAGCACGTGTTAAATAATAATCTGTAGGTAGTAGGTACTAGTACATCTCAATCAGTTTTCAATAGGTGTAGCGGATGTCAGTCACCTTTTCTAAAACAAAGCCAGGCAAGGCGTAACAGAGGAAGCGAGTAATGTAGGCGAATGAATTCGTTCCGTTTCTAAGCAATTCCTGCCATTTATCGTGTATTTGCAACGCGCTGACCGACAGGTTAGGGCTATCTATCAATCTTATCTATACGTACACAATAATGTATATATAGAGATGAATAGAATTGAAGTGTCTGTTTGTAATGTCAAAATTACAGTTTTTACTAAGTGCACATACTTACTAATAAGAAGAAAACATTTTTTTAAATCTTTGGTCGGTTTGTATGTTTGTTCCGGCTAATCTCCAAACGGCTGAACCGATTTTAACTGGAACTTCTCTGGTGTTTTAAGAAGTATTTTAGGCTATTTTATTTTAAGAAGGAATCGGAGATCCGCTTTAAAAAAATAAAAACAAAATTGTAAGCAAAAATCCGCGTACTTAGAGACACACCCACGCGAAGCAACGGCAAGTCGTTAGTCTTACAAATAATTGCAGGAAGAATAAAATTATAATCATTATTCAACTGAAAATAAAAACTTGAAACGAAATAGATATTTTTAAGAAGTGTACTTTATGTTTTTTTAGAAAACAGTGAAAAAATATAAACGGCGGTGTTATAAAATGTAAATAATATGTAATTTGTTAAGGCCGTATAAATTACTTGTCTGAATTTAGTGCGCTAACCGTTCTTAACGTCGAAACAAATTCTTGTAATATTTAATTATCTCTCTGGCACAGTAGTAATGTAGCCGAATAACGTTTTTTGGGTACATGAGTTTGAACTTTTAACTTTCTACTATGTATATATGTATACATTATACATATATACATTTTTGTATCATTTGCTGTCAATCTTACCCTATAGAAAAATTTACATATGGTTAGATACATTACATCAATATTCTATGAAACCTAGACTTAATTTTAATGGGTAGGTAATGTTGGTAATGTGCGTGTATGTTTGTGTGTGACGTGCGTGTGCGCATAAATATGATTTACATAGTAATGATAGTAATGATAAGTGGTTTTGGGTTGTTTTCCGTGGGAATAATATAACCTCTCGCGGTAAGATGTAGCCTATGTAACTCTCCAGCCCTTCAATTATCTCCACATAAAAAATAATAATCCGTTGCTCCGTTTCGACGTGAAAGATGGACAAATAAGTACACTTTCACATTTATAATATTAAATGTACAGATAAATTCTCAAATGTACAACTTGAAACAAGAACATCGATAAAACAATTGGCAACCCTACACGAAGGAAACAGCTTGTTCAATCGAATTGGGAATCGCTGAGTTTATAGTCTTGTACTGGGAGTTAGCTCTAGTACGTATCTGTTAGATCGGGAGCAGTATTGTATATATGCTCTACGACTTCAAATTGAATTGAAACTATTGGGCGATCGAGTTTTGCGAACTTATCGTATATGAAACGTTGTTACTGTTAAAACGCACATGCAGATCTTTAGACAAAAAATATCCGTAGAGAGAGATTCGGCCGAGCATCGTTAATTTGCTCCTAAGAATTGAAGAGTTCCGTTACTTTGTCATGGATCCCATCATCAGAACCTTACCAAACTCTCATCAAACTACCCTTGAAGTATATCCTTTCCATTAAAAAAAGAATCATCGAAATCGGTTGGCGTGATATTGAGTTATTCGTCCATTTGTCGCGCAAATACTTAATGCAAATTTAAGACATTTATGGTTTTCTCATGGATGCCATTGTTAAAACTAGAAAATATTAAAATGGGACTACACGGGAAGCACTACCTTTCAAATAAAAAAAGAATCATCAAAATCGGTACACCCAGTTCAAAGTTATGAGCTAACAAACATAAAAAAAAGGAAACATACAGACGAATTGATAACCTCCTCCTTTTGGAAGTCGGTTGATAAAATTAAAAAACTAACAGCTTTTTAATAAATGCATATGAAATTATATACTGTACTTATAAGTAAAATATAATTTATACATTTTCGTCTGTCTGTCTGTTTGTTTCGAATAATCTTCGAAACGACCGGACTGATGTTATAACGAGTATTATTTTACTGATAAATAGATTCAGACAGAGAAAGATAGTGTAACTAAGAAATTTCTTATTTTTTGATTGTCCATATTGAAGCTGAGTTTTAATCAAAGCTGTTTTTTTTAAGCTGGAAAATAATAATGTCATTAGTAAAAATATTTACACTTCACCGTTACAAAGTGAGAATTAGAAGCAAGAGGCTATTGCGTTATGTTGTTTTAAACAAAAAAAAATCTAAGAAGTACCTACTAAAAAGTTACTGCTTTACATTATTTTATTTTAACTAAAAAGGCTCAATCCAACATTTCTGACTACGGCAATAGAGGCTTAGTATTTCTTTATGAAAACATTCTTTTATTCTTTTAGCAATATTTTATTCACTCCGTTATATTTTTGTGAAATAATAATTTTAAAACTCTTAGGGTTTGGGATTACTGAATGTCTTAGGCTGAAAATTTTTTCATTTAAACGAGATTTGTTCTCTTCATGTGTCGCATTTACGTTCGTCCTCAGCTTTATTTTTTCTGTTTACTCTTTAAGCTTATGGCTTTTTTATCCTGGTATCGATACAGTTTTTTTACTAACTAACACAATTTTAAATTTTATCTTTATATTATATGCAATTTCGACCCGTTTGAAAAACAAATTCAAGTTCAAATGCAAAATATTTTATTCAGCATAAAATTATTACGATTTTTATTGAACGTCATGAGTCTTCTTTCACTTTCCGAACTGGTAGTAGACCAGTTCGGTAAGAAGAAGCCTCTGACTTTAGATCAACTAGCGAAAAAAAAAAACAAATCTATCCCACGAGTACCGTAGATTTTTCGAAGATAAAATTCGTCTATGTGCTATTCCATATTTAGTATAATTAGGGCGAGCGAAGCGAGAAGGTAACATAATCCTACAACCTGAGCATTTTGTGGTACACTTTACTGAAAAACTATCACGCTTATAGATTTGTGTTTCAACATAATAATTTAACTTCATATCTAGATGTGTTATCATCACAAAATATAATTTTATAACCATTAATAAAAAGAGCATTAATAACGTTGTGTTCATTGGATAAAATGTTATTGTACCCCTAACGCCATCCGTTAGAAAACCAAAGAGTTAACATCGCTGTAACATTTTTACCAGTTTGAAAAACTACACGAGCCCGCAAAGCTCAGCTTTTTTCTAGTCTATCGCTATGCCAAATTTTATCCATATCCATCCATAGCTATTCTGGTGACTGAGTAACAAACGTATATCAAACTTCTAAACTTTCACGTTTATAATAATAGTAAGATAGATCGCGTTAGTAAATATGTGAATTTAACCTGCATTTAAATTAACGTACATATTAAAGCCATTTTATTTTATGTCTGTAGAACTAATCCTAGTTGCTTCATCATCATCAGCTCTTTTTAACTTCCCACTGCTGGGCACGGGCCTCCCTCAGTAGGAGGGGATCAGGCCATAGAGCAATAGCGCACTAGCGATCTGGCAGCGCGGCCCGGCCGCAGGGGTCGCGATTTGCAACGCGGCCATCGACATGATCATATAGATCATCAAGACGTCGCGATGATCACAAATCACGCTGTAGTTCTACAATACTTGCGGCCGCCGCGGCTAGTGCGCGCACACTGGTGATTTAACTACAATGCAATTGATCTCGGTGGCCGCAGCGTCCAGCGACTGAATACGGGCCGCAAATGCGTCGCTTCGATCTCGCTGGCCGCTGCGGCTTGGCGTGGCCGCTGGCCGCGTGCGGCCAGGTGCGCGTGCTCTATGGCAATTTCATACTAATGTGTTTATCTCGATGGCCGCCGCGACCTGGCCGCTGCGGCTTAGCCGCTAGTGCGCTATTGCTGATAGTCCGCTGCGCTGGCCCAGTGCGTGTTGGCGGACTTCACACGTCTTACGAATTCTTGCTAGGTTTTCTCAGACAAGCAGGTTTCCTCACGATGTTTTCCTTCACCGTAAGACAAGTGGTAATCATTATAGAAATGATTCGCACATGAAAATATCAGAGGTGCGAGACCCGGATTTGAACCCGCATCACTCGGTATACAAGCAACGCGTTACCGCTGGCCTAGTTGCTTACTATATTTAAATATTAGCGACTCTCTTCGCTCATGCTCATCTCTCTCTCATCACTCTATCCATTGGTAAAAATATCATTAATATCGGTGCAGTAGTTTTTGAGTTTATCGTGAACAGACAGACAGACAGACAGACTTTGTTGTATAATATGTAGTGATGATGATGATGAACGTGTCTTATGAGATATGATCAGCTTTTATTATTTCTAGATGTAGTCATTATATGTACGAACTAAATCTTTAACACTATCCAACCGTTTTACTTTTAACGTATAGGTGAACAAAAATACATACACGCATATGACACGCACACATGTAAAAATTCAAACTTATAGTATTTTTATTACTATAAATGAATAATTTGTAAATATATCTTATAACTTCATTATTATTATTACGAAACTTAATAATTAATTAAATATTATTATTTATGCGCCTAATTAAGGAACGGATGTTCACTTTCGAACATATTTCTTTAGTGAAACTTTAGATTTGATTACTAAACAGCTGCCATCATAAATTCGAAATAAGTCTAGAATTTATTTAATCTAACATTGTGTTTTACATAAAATAATATTAAAATTAACCTTTATAAAGCAATTTGCCCTCATTTTGCTTGGATCTACCGAAAATCGATAAACTTGTAATATAACAAAATAAAAAATTGTTTAACTTATAAAATCAAGTTACAATCACGTTTTCTAACGTATGGAGGCTGATGAAACTACTTAATTTTCTAAACCTCTTATGCACGAGAGCAGTCTTTATCCATGGAGTGTACTTTTAAGAAATTCTGCATTATATTACATTTGCAGGTTTCAGTGGTTTAGTTTAACATACGGTGCTTAAAAAGTATACCAGGCATGATCGCAGAACCCGTATCCATTTAGAAATATATTACTCTCTTAAGTTCTAACATACTTTCTAACTGATAGTTTAAAATGTTTTAGTATACGCCTAAGATACTGTTTCTTTCAAATCACACGCTTCAATCCTTTCCTCATATATAAATACTAAAATTTTCAATTGAAATTTACTTACTTATGTTTTCTGTCAGTCTGTTCGTTTTATCTTTGAATAGTGTTCGTTATGTGTTCTGCATTCAACTTGGTTATTCTAGACTTTTAAATAGGTGAAGGGTACACTGGAAATAGTGAAAGGTTGGTTTAGGCGCGTTGATGCAGTATAGCCTTAGTAATGCTTTCTATGTACTAACATTGACCTCTAAATATAGTAATATTATATTTTTTATAATTTATATTTCATAAAATATTGCTAAATTTTATAAAGTAATAGCTCATTATACTTTAATTATGCGACTGATCCTCGCTTCGCTCAGTTGCGTACAAACATCGCCACTTCTTGGCAATTTTTATTACGAAAAAAATTTATTACTACAGTTGTAGAAATAATAAATACGTACATAGACACTTACCCACTTTCAGATCTATACATATAAAACAATTCTAGCATAGTCGAAATTGTATATTATATATTTTTGCAAAATCTGATTGATATAGTCATTACCAGCGACTCAGTTTGTCTGTGATCATGAGACATCCACTGGATGGACAGGTTTTGATGATATTTGGTATGATGATAATTAATTTTCCAGATCGAGATATAGGATGCTTTTTACTGCGGGAAAATATTCATTTCTGATAAATCTGAAAAAAATGTACTTGCTAGGGACGAACCGTGAGAAGCAAGGAGAAGGACTTGTATGTAATATATACTAGGTGTAACAAAAAGTAACAGATACTTAATTATCAGTTTTTTGGTAACTTCGCACTTTGTACTGGCTTATTGTGTTTTAGATATGATATTACACAATCTCTATATATAATTTTTCAAATATTTCAAACTAAATTATTTAAATAACAAGTATATGCGACCTCCATTCATTTATTTTCCCATCATTGTTATAATGTAAATTGCTCTTCCGTCACTAGTTGCAATTCTGAAGCAAAATATAACTTAACAAGTTTATACGTTATACAATAAATAACTACTAAGAACGCGGTTTGAAGCTGTATTTTATTTCAATCAAACTTACTTTAGTTTACAGCTATAAAGCATTATCTTGCATTATTTTAATTACTTTCATTGAGACTTTTATGTAAAATTTTAGTCTCGTGACCATGATTGTTGTAAAGTTTTCGAAAGTTCAGGAACTAATTAATCTAAGCAGAGATAATAATATTTATTACACCATTAGAATTAGGAATATCTATAGTGTACTTTAGGAGTTCCAATGAAAAATCTATAAATAAAAATATATTATGAAAATCGGTTCACATTTGGCGACTTTATCGCGTAATATTAACAAAAAAGAAAAAAAAGTAGATAACCTATAGTAATTTCTTACATTTTTTGTGTCAGTAAAAACTATTATTATAAAGCAAGAGGACTACTGTTCAATCAAATGATTTATTTGCATTGCAATAGGTATATAATTCTCAACGGATGCAGTGATTCAAACGATTCACATATTATTCAATACCTCATTTTTTGTCTATAAGAAAACCATTATATCTGTCCTTAATGATACTAGTTAATGAAATACATTAATTGATTTATTTTACTATTGTGTTCATTTATTTTGTTTTATTTTTTATTGTTCATTCCTGCAAATTCCGAAAGCTTCACAGTTTTTCTTTTTAAAAAAGTCTCCCCTTGTTTCGTCGAAATGAGACAGGTTTGAATTATATGCCAGAGTATATTAAAGTGAGCTTTCATTAAGTCGACGCTTAGCGGTTACAGAGCTTTGTACGCGCTCATACGCCGACTTACGACTATGTGCGTTAAAAATATATTTAAACCACTTTATATAGGTTATTTTAGATTTGATTGAAGAAAACTAATGTGCATATGACTTTATTCTGTTTAAATTTATACTTTAAATTTATTATATCTTATATATAAAAATCTCGTGTCACAGTGCTTGTTATCGAACTCCTCCGAAACGGCTTGACCGATTTTTATAAAAAATGTTTTGTAAATTTGGTAGGTCTGAGAATAGGTCGTAAGCTAATTTTTATTTCCCTAGGTCATAAGGATGGCCCTCTTCATATATTTAATTTTTAATTTTTATACCAAATTTTTATTATTCGCTTTTTTTTTAATTTGGCAACAAAAAATCTTATAACCCTAATTTTTTTCTAAATCCTTTGGGCGCGAACGGATGAATCGCTAGTATACTAAAAGAAAATTTTAAAACTTTCAAAAATTAACTATCAGTCCTCTTAAAGGCTTCTTCATAGATGCCTTAGTGGTTACCTATTCACTCTTAATTCAAAGTCTAAAATGCTTTTAAAATTGGACCAATAATATTTTTCCATCTACACATAATTCAATTTGAATCTGTTCCTTTGGTCCGAATGGCTTCAATCTTGTGACCTTTGATTTTAGCCAGACCCGCGCTCATCGCATTATCCCTTTAATATTGTGAAAGCTAGAGAAGTATTATTAGTATAGATATTTGTATAATTAAATTATAATTCTAAGAAATTAGAAATAAGTTAGATATTTTGCATAAGTAAATATATAAATACACTATAGAGTCAGTTAGTCGACCATCCATCCGTTGTACTATTAATTGATGAATTATTTATTAATAAGTTATTTATGAATTATTTATTACTAATTAAGGCATAAGTTTCCTTGAAACATCGAATACGTTACATAAAATGTTCCTTTATGAAAAAAAAAAATCCTAGGTGAGTACATTTAACATTAAGACATACTTGGAGCTTGAACAAAGCGAGTGTTGGTCCGTGCTTGCGATATAAACATATTTTCCTCATATACGAGTGTAGAAAGTACATAGCTTGCTTTCATTAAGTCTCCGTTGAGTGATTACAAAGCTTTGTGCGAACCGCGACCACATGTGGGTACAATGTGCCTTTGTCCATATGTTATTAGAAAAATATGGGATTCAAATGAGCATATTGATGGTCTTGTCGGAATTGAAATTCTAGTCTTTGAATAAAGCGCTCTTTTAAGTTGTAACTTGAAGTCAGAAACGACAAAGCTTGTAAATATATCGATAAAAAGTTATTGTAAATGTATATTATACTAGACATTGATATTTGATATGATTACTGTGGAGCGTCTGTGAAATTCTTGAATATGGTGAAACAATAATATGTTATCAATTTTGGTTCAAGAGAGTCGAGAGTGCTTAAAACGGATTTTGTCAAATCTAAATGACCTTAAAAATATTTACAATATGCTGATACGGTGAAGGATAACAATGCGAGGAAATCTGTATGTTTTAGTTAGTTAAAATTTTAGTGAACCCAGCTTCCCGTCTTTGGGACGGGCGGTCTGTCCCTCTCAAATTGAGGGCAGCTCGCTCCAGCTATGGAATGTTACTCGTAGAAAGGATTATTGTTTTTATTTTTGTAAAGTAATTGAGTACGTTATTGTACATTCTTCTGACTTTATTCGATTTGTTACAATTTATTTTGATGTTCCATACAATATTTTTAAGTCCCGTTATTTAATCAAGCCTTGAAAGATTTGGGCTCCGGCCCATACTGTCATTATAACTGTTTGCGTATTTAAGTTCAATTCTCCACCGAATGCTTTTTTTAGAATTTTCAAATAATAATATATACGTACACATAATTGAGAAACAGAGAAGGATCGAGATACACGAAATATGATTTTAGAGCACTATTTGTTTTCGCTATTGAACTATTGAAGAAACTACAGATAAAAAGTAACTTGAAATGATTACATACTGATTTTTTGTTAGGACGCGACTCAAAAGGACGAGGCCCTGCAAACTAAGCATTTTGACACACGGACGGACCATCTATATTAATGGAACCCTATATTGAGCGTTTCGATTGAACAGTATAAGATAAAAGACGACCATTATATGATGGTTATCTTAAACGTTTCTTTAGAACTAAGAGCAATTTAGCTCATAATATTTGTACTTCGGTTTATTTCCAAGAAGTGTTGCTTTTGGGCATTTGTAAGTGAATGGAATACAAAGTGAATGGAATATAATCTGAATCTCGGAAACGGCTCCAACGATTTTCATGAAATTTAGCATGCAGGGGGTTTCGGGGGCGATAAATATATCTAGCTAGGTTTTATTTCTAGAAAACTTTATTTTATCAATATTTTCAGGCAATGAAAAAAAAGCTACAATACCATTAGAATACGAAGGTAGATTTCGCTGTCATCCACAAGATTATAATAGGTAGCTCAGATTGATTGACAGCGGAAACCGGGCGGGGCGGTCTCTAACCAGAAGTCCTCGGTTCGAATCCAGGTGTTTCCAGTCCGATTATTATTTTTTTTTCTTTTTTTTCAAAAAAAAAACCGAGCGAAGCTCGGTCGCCTGATATTATATATATATAACTTATAAACTAAAAAAATATAACCATAGGCGCAGTTTTAGCCGGAGGTAGTTAGTTCAAATAATTGATGCAATTCATTGCATAACCAGAAATAGAGACACAGAGAAATAGACAAAAACATGTATTCATAAATAATTTCGCTTTTTAGTAGTGCTAATTAACATAATGTGATAATAATTACAGTTTCTGACATTCACCATCTATCCTTTGTCCCGCTCAGCGCTCTCTATTATTTTGAAACGAGCGGTCTGACCACTTTCATCGCTGCAGCGTTCAAAATGAAGTTGAATTACGGAATGATGCTTCTAGTATCCGAAATAATATTTTAGCTCTCTAAAGTTAGAATGAAAACACAAAAATTTACATTCGTGATTTATAAAGTAATTATTGACTCGTCCTGGTTTCGCTCGGGTTCGTTGGTATGTTTTAGTAGTTAGTACAGATTTTTCAGAGATGTCATATTTTTCCAGAATCAAAAGTATCCTATGTTGACCCGGGTAAGAAGCTATCGTTATATTAAATTTGATCAAAATCGGTCCAGTAGTTTTTACATGATACGTCACAGACAGACAAATATCCTAATATCTAATAACAAAAAGGTCACGATACAATATATAAGTGTAGTAGTAAGTATTAAAAAACATGCGTGTGAATTAATTATTTTATATTTGAACCCTAAGTGAAGAGCTACGACTCACACTTGGCCAATTCTCGGTCTCGTATATATTTATAAAAACTACGGAAACTTTAATAATAGTTTGTATCTAACTTTAAGAATGTAAAGTGGCGGAAACGAAGGTACATGCTTTTGTATAAAAAAAATTGTATTTCGAAGAACAGTGCCTACAATTCCTGTCACGAGCAACACGTGTCACGAATCTCGATACGATCCACGACTGTAGTTTCACGAACCTTTTACTTTCTAACTTGATGTTAATATATTCTTATTCAGTCACTTTCAGTTTGTTATATTGGATTGTTCGTACGCAGTTTGGCAAATGATAGGTCGTAGGTCTGAGCGCCGGAAATGTTCCATTTGAAAAGCTGGAAAGTGTTGTAGACTATAAAGATTTTGTTATAATATTTCCTGAGATGTACGAAGTTTTGATATTCTAAAAGCTATCTTTGCAGGTTTTTGCGCCAATTTATTTAGATTTTTGGTTTCGTATGCTTTACAGCGATCACGGTCAAAGGAGAGACTGAGATTGCAGAAATCTTAGTCATTTTATAATAATTTTTGTTACATATATACTTACAAATACATTTTGTACTGTCTTCCTAAAGCTATTTAGTTCAAGTTTCTACTGTATTTAAAAAAAAAGAAATAAGATGATAGTATCTAGGTACTCGGAGTAAACCCTAACCAGCTTAGATCTTACATCCATACGGATAGCCTTTAGTAATACGTTTTCTAACATTGGCGTGACCCGAATAAAAAGTAGCGTATAGCACATGTATTAACAATTTGGGATAGATCTAATCCTTGCTGATTGAAGGACGAAATATATATTTTTTCTAACATTACGTACAACACAGCACCAGTTATATGGTCGATGCCCATATATACAATCATGACTTTAGGTGATAGATTGTGAAAATTATACATTCAAACATATATTTTGTACTAAATCGTAACCCTATCTCAGTTAAAAGACGCGGTTGTAACTCGACAATCGCTTCCGTGTTTTCCATCGCTATTAATATCCTAAGATAACCTCGTTGTGGGACCCCTCTTGTATATTAGTGTAGCAGTCCGATCTCGAAATCTACTCCAGTTTCGTTTACATTATTTTTGATATACAATTTTGGAAAAATATTTTTTTTAACAGAGTAAAAGTAAAAAAAAAAAAACTATTTACTTTAAAAAAGTTTATTGACATATTCAAAGTAGGTATGGCTCGCTTTTAAAGCTTCTATTTTTATAAATCACTAATCTATCCTTAGCATTCATGCCTGTGAAGCAGGTACAATTACTTATTTCTAAAATTTATCTTTTGCACGAATACGTTCAATTTCTATACCAAACACATTAAGATATATTAATATGCTGGGACAATATGTTGGGACATTATTATACACAGCACCGTCTAGCTCCGCGGTAAGCTACGAGGCTTGTGTTACGGATACCAGATAGTTGATAAACTACACATATAACTTTTCAAATACATACACATTATAAATATGACTGAAATTTAAACATTCTTGCTCATAAAATGATTGCCCCCAGCGGGACTCGAACCCGCAACCCGCGATTTTTTTCCGACACCTCCAACAGATATCATTATATTTTAGCCAATGTATACAAAAACTTGACAAATTATATACTAAAACCTTCCTCGAGAGCCATTTTATCCATTAGACTAGATTGAAAACTTCATCAACGTTTATTTGTAACTAAATTAGTATTTAAAATAGACTTCACCCCTTTTTATTAAGTTTTATGGCGGATTTTTAATAATGCTTTCTTAGTGCTGATCCTTGTAAAATAAGAAATTCTTCGAGCGAGCATTAAATAAGGATTCTTTTGCAAAATTCAAAGGTTTCAGAAGCCAGCAATTTGAATTCTACCCGTACGTTATCTGTCAGAGTTAAATCTATGAATTATAGATAAGTTTCGACGTAGTAATAGTTAATATATTACACATGTATAACTTTAAATACATACATATTATAAATATAAACCCATAACTGCTGTACAATCATTCATGCGCAACAAATAATGCCTTTAGCGGGACCCGAACCCGCGACCGCTGGTTCAGCAAGTAGAGTTACTACAAACTGAGGCAAACTTCGTCGATTACACCGAGAAAGTACAATTCACACAAATCTATCCAAGTAGGTAATCAGCATTTACTCATTGATTCCACTCTCAGCGAGGCGTGTTGATAAACAAAGGGATCGGATAGCGTTACGTCACCGTTGCGTAGACCGACCCACATCTTCCGTGTCAAGCACGCGTCCATTGTTGAACGATGTTTATTTTTAAACTCCGACCCGCTGTTTTGGGATGGAGCTACAGGAAATATGTTACAGATTTGAATTTTATCTTTCAGCTATGGTATTTGAAAACTGTGCGTTCCTAGTGAGAGTTTTACGGATGAATCAGTCAGTATTCTCGTAAATTAATTTTGTGAGGTCCTAGGTACGTTTTGAAGATTAGTGAACAAATGGACTATAATTACATTAGTATAGTGATATATAGATATATCCTTCCTTTAGTAAACGGGCTTATTAATACAAAAGGATTTTTTTTAAATCAGATTAGTAATTCCTAAGATTAGAGCTTTCAAACAAACAAAAAATCTGCATATTGTCAGCAATATTTTTAGCCCGGAAGTTGAACAGTGTCATGACAACTTAGCTGTCATCCCCCACTTTGATTACTCTCCATAAATACGAAGTTTGTCGTTAAGTGCGGGTTATTCCTGTGCGAGTTACGTTGTAGTGTTTTAGCTATTAGTGACAGTGCGTAAAGTATTAAAGTGCCGTGAAGTGAATTGTTATATAATTAAGTAATGTTATTAATGTTATTCGTTATTAATGGTATAAAGTGATATATGTAGTGTACGACATAAGAAAGGTGGAATAATTTAGTGTGTAACAGTTTGAGTGTTCATATATACACCCGTCGTTTACAATATGTATAGTAAAGATATATCGATATTTTCTCATATAATGAATCAGTATATATTGCTTTTGGTCTTTTTGTGATTTGGAACGTTATCATCCGTTAAACAACCATTTTTTGGATTATATTCGCATGTTGTAGCTTTTTTATGAAGGAAAATTGTAGGTTAAACTAACAGAAAGCTTCAAACCGTATCACCACTAGCTTACGAAGCCGTGGGAATAAAATATTTTGTTGTCTTATAAATTAATCGAGACTCCCTTGGGATTCGTCCCTAGGTACGTTTTAACGGCTAATATAGATTTTTCAGAGAGGAAATATTTTGCCGCAGTAAAAGTTAAAAAAAGTATGTTGACTGGAATACCAGCTATTATCATATCAAATCTTATCAACATCTATCCAGTGGGTTTTTGGCAATACGTTCCCAGATAGACAAACAGATAGACAAAAAAATAATAATTAAAAACTATATTTTATGTATAGATTTTTGATGAATACATTTATTTATTTGGCAAAATTAAAATGAGACGTGACTTAGAATGAACTTTTATTACATAATGTTAAATATAGCTAAGTAGGTAGGTACTATACGAAACACTGTTTATTGTTAGTTTAATGAAAACAGTATTAAAATGGGTATGATTTACGAGTTGTAATTTATAATGCTTCGAGTGTTCAATGTACGTTAGACGTTGCGTTGGTTTTAATATAATCTGAGTATAGCAAAACAGTGAGTAATTCAAAGTAAATGTACCTACCTGTTATTATGAACGCTTTCGGTTAAGTAACACTAACTAGCTTTTGCCTTTGTATTTTAACACTAAACACAACTTGCTTTATGAAAGCGAGTTTAAGATTTCGGCCGAATTTATAAAAATAGTATTTTTTTCATTTGTAAACCGATTATTTTCTGTTTCTAGGGGCTTAGATGTTTTTAAATTAAATATTAACCGTAGTCGAGAATTGAATCCCATAACTTCCTATATTAAAACCTTGAAGAGTGATTTTTATTTAAAAAGAAATTATTCGATTTCAATCCCGGCTGATGGAAATGAATGGTTACATTTTAATTCCCACATGAACAATAAAGAGGCCCATAGTAGTCCTTCGAGCTATTGGCGAATGATGCGATCAAACACCATACAACCGATTTGTTTTACGTTTCTAATGAAATATTTAATTATAAATTGCGCTATTCCATTTTGATATTTTGTCATGTAACTTATAGATATTTGTTATGTATCTTCTAGATTATTTTGCGAAAATATTTATTGTAACACATGACTAGAGTGAAAAAGAAACGACGGGTTATAACTAAAATAATTTTTGATAACCATTTTTAAATATTAACCACATTTTTAAAAGTGTTACTTAGAATATAAGTCAATATGTTATTTATACAGCAAATAACCTCAAAGATATGTTCCAATAAGAAACAATTTAGTTTTGTATATTTGATTTCTGTTTTATTTCTCCGAGAAAACACAGTGTGTGAAAGTCACGTCGGAATAAAGGACAATACTGTCTCATTACTTTTATGTAACGTAAGTCATGGCGCGGGCGGGTCGGAGCCAGCGAGAGAAGTGAAGCACCGCGGCATGAATATTAAAAAAATACTTTCTCGTAACTAAGTTACATATGTGGTTTTTGAAATAACTGAGCTTGTAATTTGTTTTTGTGTTTATTATACTACTGGTCTTTTAATTTTCATAGGTGGTTGCAGGTACGATTCCGTTTTTGTCACTTTTTACGTTAAGATACGAGAAGTAGGTCCTTTATTGTTGCGTTATTTCGCTTTGAAGATTCTTTTGGTTCAGGGTTAGAGCTTTCATTAAAGCCTCTTTAAAAATATATTTAGCTATGAATCATTTTAGACGTATTTTTTGTTTTTTTTTTTATTATATGTACCTGATACAGGATTTTGAAATTCTTGCTTACTAAGAAAATCAAAAAAAATCGGTTCATATTTTCAACTACACCAAAAATTAACACATCAATTGAGATAGATCACCATCCTCTTTTGAGGTCGGTCAAAAATAAATAATGCCCTGTTTTACAAAATCGGAACATATTTTATAGCCGTATTTGCCGCATACGTTCGGTCTCTCGAAACCTCTCAATAAGTGATTACATTCAAGATTACCTCTCGCAAAATGCTTAGTTATCCCGAACCACTTGTCCTCGAGCTACGCCAGATATTGATTTCTTATTCAGACAATCTGCTGTAGATTTCGTAACCGAAATTTGAATATGGGCCGGTGTTTTTAAATTTCAAATTTTTCGTTAGTGTATCGAAAATATAGCTAAATAAAATTATTAAAATAGCCATGACCGATGAAAG
The DNA here is from genome assembly GCA_951802675.2 of Boloria euphrosyne. Lineage (NCBI taxonomy): Eukaryota > Metazoa > Arthropoda > Insecta > Lepidoptera > Nymphalidae > Boloria > Boloria euphrosyne. The sequence goes on along the minus strand of OX637879.1, from coordinate 1,173,873 downwards.
TGGAAAACATTTACGTATATTAATTTATTAGAGTAATTAATTAATAATTATATAGACGGAGATAACGAAAATAAATGTCACATTCAAAGATAGTGATTTACTGTTTATACTACTGCTCCGGTTGTTGGCCATTTTATTTTGGTATATTTTTTTTAAACGTTGGCAAATGCATTTACGCATACTACCAGGCAATTATATGGCTATGGGCTTACTGGCTTACAAAAAGTCAGTAATACCCACTAAAACCAAACTCCCTCCATCTTAATGGAGCTTCGCAGGATCGCTTACTCATTCAACTACTACGCCCCGAATCATGCCGGTCCGGCAGCTGCCGAAGCAGACCACACATTTCTGTCCTGCGCATTTCTTGGCTATTTGTTTGGGATATTTATCAAAAATCTGGCAATATTTTTCAAGAGAATATGTGAGATAGAGTGATGTCAAGTTGACAGGTAGAGTTTATGACATATTTGACAATAAGTATTTCACATTTGATATTCAATAAAACATTTACTAACCATTTGTTTTTCCAATTAAGGTCTATGTGTAAATACTAACTGTGTTGTCTTTTGTTTTAGGTTTAGTAAAGATTTACTTCCCTTATTCAATAAAATTTAAATAATATAAACTTATTGACTCTATGTTACCGACCAATCTCCTTCGTGCCTTCTCCATTCTACGTGACATTGGCGAAGTAATCTGTGCTCAACTGGCACATTTTGAAGCCATTAAAGAAGATAATTGAATTGAATTGATATTCAATAAAATGTCATGTCTTTGATAAAAGCTTTTTTTAAGATTTATTTACATTTTCTACAGTTTCAAACCAAATATTTTTAACTTACATTAATAAAATATGCTCCATTTATGTAAACAAAATGTAAAAAGGCGGGTATTTTATTATACAATCAAAATATACGCAATGTTATTCGAACACGAACCTCCAGTTATGTGTTACAGGTGTTTCCTTGAATAAATTAGGATTCCTCACACTTCTTGAAGTTTTGATGGTCCCATGGAATACCGAGATGTAGATTTTATTCTACAATTTCATATACTATTAAATGCTACTGTTTGTTCGCGGCTATGTTCGCGTTGAAATAAGGGTCTCTACCGACTGAGCCTAACGTGTCGTCAAAAAACTTTACTTACATTATATGTAAATGATTTGGAGGCTAAATTCGATCGTATTAAAAATACGCATACTCTTTAAGTCGCAATAACTAGGTATATTGGAAAAAGTGACTAGACCGAAACAGATCTAATTTAAAAGTTAGTCTTCCTACAAACACTAATCATTCACTTTTTAATAAAGTGTTTTACTTCGATAAATGAAAACGAAGAGCTAATGCAGCGCAAGTGCCTCATAAAGTAAGTTATACAAAGTTTGAAAGTAATTAAGAAATAATAAAAAGTTAGCTTCATTACTTGGTTAAGATATTATCTTTAATGTGAAGCGTGAAAATTCATTTCAATGGGTTTCTGGTGTCTATTTTGCTTTATACTAGTGTGTGCTCGTGACTTCGCTTAGTTTATTTATAATGAATTAATAAATATGTTGCGATATTAACATACAGCACCATCTAGTTCTATGGTAATCTACGAGGCTTGTGTTACGGATACCAGATAGTTGATACACTACACATATAACTTTAAATACATACATATTATAAATATAAACTTCCATGACTGAAGTAACATTCGTGCTATCACAAATAAATGCCCCCCGCGGGACTCTAACCCGCGACCGCTGGCACAGCAAATAAGATGACTTCAGTTTGTAGTTTGTAGCGAAACGTGTCGTCGATTCATATATCAATGCTAGCAAAAACAACCTTTGATTTTCATTAATAAGCTACAAAATGCTTCATTTAGACTAGAACTTCCAACGATTAGCACCAAATACTAATTGATGATCGAATGTAGGGTAATCGATAAAAAGTAGGGTTTATATCATCCCTTAGGATTCGAGAGTCATTGAAAACTTTAAAAACCTGGACGGCCAAAACCTGGATACTGGAAAGTTTACTTTTGATTTATAATATTAGCATAGATAGTTTGGTATTCTTAAATAATATTATATAATTACAGTGCGACAAACAACGCAACTATAAGAAAATATGTTTAAAACTCTGGTGCATGCATAGAGCCGGACGTCCCGCAATATTAAACGGGACTTAGTTTTTAATTGTTTCTGCCGTGCTCGAGATCAATACACATTGTAAACTTTTGTGTAAGGATTAACGCAACATTTTGTAGGTTAAAAGCTTCTCGAATATTAAATAATCACTAGTAAGCCCGCTCGGGTGTCGTACTCTAGGAGAGATATGATATTTTCCTGAAGTAAAAATATTTAATATGCTGCCCCTAATAACCAGTGGTTTTATCGTAATGTGGTCATAAATAAATTTCAAATTTTTAGCTTTAAAAATGACGTAATTTCCATACAAACTTTCATCCCCTATTTCACCCCCTAACAGCCCTTTTTTCGCGTTGAAAAGTAGCCTATGTCGTGTTTCAGGCTTAAGACTATGTGTGTACCAAATTTCATTTAAATCAGTTCAGTAATTTTGGCGTGAAGCGCAAGAGACAGACAGACATACAGCGTTAAATTCGCATTCATAATATAAATATAATAATAATATTATAGTAAGGATGCTCACTCATTTTCCACATGAAATTTATTATAGATTGTACTTAGAAAAAGGATTCGAATAATCGTATCACAATTAACAAAGGTATCACATGACCTACACAAAAAAGTAAACATAAATTAATGGAGTATGTGAATTTGGGCAAAAAATTAATTATTTTCGGGTGAATAAAGGCAGCTACATAATTGAATGATTGACAATATTTATTATAACCTGCGAGCGTGGAAATCTTTGTTCTTTTCGTCTAACTTTCTCGGTTAAAAGCTCTCCCCTGCAATACTGCACGTAAAGCTTTCTTTTGCCTGAATAGTTGTCGCATTGGAAGTGGTCGCTTGTAAGTTGTAGTACTAGGTTTTCTAGACGGTGACCACATAACCACTTGTATAGGTGGTATGCGCAAATGCATTTCCAAATAGAACGGTCACTAAAGGCTCCTGCAGTAAAAGTGTAAAAGGATGGAGAGTACACTTATAAACACTCTCACCTGCCCTGTCATATCCGCCGGCGCTTTTGTACCTTACGCCGTAGTGAAATTCGCTATCATACCGTCAACAACCATTTACTATATTTTGAAAGAATCATTAGGGTTATTAAAATTTAATTCTTTTAAGAAAGTAGTATAATTTTAATTAAAATATATTACAATATCTCTCATAACCAACTGTGAATAGTTCCGACTTCACGACACGGCAAAGATGTTATTTAATCAAGGCGCCGTGTTGACGTTGTTTTGAGTTTAATTTACGCGAATTTTTAGTTACGTTTGGCGCCATACCTAAATATTTTATATATATAAATCTCGTGTCACAGTGTTTGTTATCGAACTCCTCCGAAACGGTTTGACCGAATTTTTATGAAATTTTTTGTATATATTTGTTAGGTCTGAGAAAAGTTGGCTGTTTTTTATTCCCCTAGATCTGTGTTTCCCAATTAGTGGTACGCGTACCCCCGGGGGTACGTGTAGTTGCATCAAGGGGTACGTGCGGCTATCAGTAAAAAAAAACAAAATTTAAAATTTTGAAAAAACCCACGACGGTTAAAAAGTTATTAAAAAAGGATAAAACAATAAAAAAAAAACCCGACTTAAAAATAAATGTTATGCAAGATGAAAAAAAAAACAGATGATGAAAAAGTTTTGAAGTTTTATAGTAACGTGAATAATTAGAGATTTTAATTTTTACTTACGTCCTTAACGGGTAGGCCGTGCACCTACTGTGAGGACCTTTAGAAGTTAATGATAATACTTATTTTATTTACGATCAAAATTTAAAATAGTGATGGCAGCCCCCGACGGATATTCTTGGTTTTTTTTTATATCTCGCATTAAATTTATTTTTAAGTCGGAGTTTTTTTTGATTATTTTATCCTTTTTTAATAATTTTTTAACCGTCGTGAGTTTTTCAAAATTTTAAATTTTGTTTTTTATTTAAAACTTTTTAGAGAGCATAAATATTATATACGTAATGCGACGCCCCGGGCGTTCGCCCGAATGACCCTATGGAAGATATGCCTCTGCTACAGTAGTATGTACATTAGATAAGTATTTGGAAATAAGCTTCTCCTGTGGCTTTGTTGTAACTCAACACGGTATTATAACGTAGAATGAAAACAAAGTCAAACTAGTCGTTTTTGAGAAAAGTGGCAACATTGATTTGCACAAATAATGTTTGCTGCAGCGCCCCCTGGTGAGTGGTCACCGTAATACCTATCTAAGAACATGCAGCAATCTAACCCGAACCAATAACTGAAAGCTGCATCAAAATCGGACTAGTAGTTTTGGAGAAAAATGTCTTTAATATATAGTAGCTAATATAAAATATATTACTGCAGCGCTCTCTAGTGAGCTACTACCGTAACATCTAATTAAGAACCCTCGCATATACCGTCTCCGTTCCGTCGTGGGTAAAAACAAGAACAATTTCCAAAATATTATTTTATTACGATTATCATCGTAAAATTCTTTCTTTCGCCAGTTCTTCTCAGGTCAGTGGTTTCTTCCTTCCGAACTGGTAGTAGACTCATGACGTTCAGTAAAAAATTGTAATAATTTCATGCTGAATAAAATATTTTGAATTTGAATTTGAATTTGAAAAAGCACGGAGCACCGAGCACTATGGACGCATTGTGGAATTCATCGAGAGGCACTGGCTTGTAAAAAAATTCCAGCCAGCTTAGACATTACTCTCAAAAATGCTGTAAAAATTGTTAACTTAATCAAGGCCCGTGCCACAAACTCTAGAATTTTTGCAGCTATTTGCAAAGAGCTTAGCAGTGAAGAGTCCAGAGGAAGAGTTGTTTCGAGAATGTTTGAGTTAAGACTTGAAATTGAGTTATTTTTGGTCGAGCAGGGACACGATGAGTAGAAACAGATGCTGACTGACTCTTTGTGGGTGCAAAAATTGGCTTACTTGTCATATATCTTTACAAAATTAAATGAGTTGAATTTGGGACTACAAGGCCGTGATACAACCATATTTACTATGCAGGAGAAAGTTAAGTCCACTATAAAAAAACTATCCCTCTGGACATCTTTGAGTTACAAGTATAAATATGACCAGTTTCCGAATCTTAAACTTTTTTTTTTACAAGTTCTTCGACAGTAAATGAAGATTTAAAATCGGACATAAAATGCCACTTACAAAATCTGTCGGCGGCTTTACGCAGTTACTTCCCAGAAATATCGCCGCAATGGAACTGGGTAAACAATCCTTTCGCAAACCATTCCGTCGACCACCTACCTATCTCTAATCAAGAGGAATTAATAGACATCTCACGCAACATCAGACTCAAGAGTTGCTTTGCAGAGCAATCACTGGGTGACTTTTGGGCTAATTTAAAAGATATTTATCGTATCAGCGAATCAGCAATAAAATATTTACTGCCATTATGCACAACCTACCTTTGCGAAAGCGGATTTTCGGCCATGACGAACTTAAAAACTAAACATCGTCACCGACTTCAACTTGAAGACGATTTAAGACTGAAACTGACTGAAGGACAACCAGATTTTCAAGAGCTGTGCAAAGAAAAACGTTCACATTTGTCACATTAGCGTCTTCCCCAATACAACATATTATTTTGATTTTCACTATTGTACTGTAATTTGAAAATAATAAATGTTATTTAAACTGACTTATTTTTTTTATTTATCACTAGCTGTGCCCCGCGGGTCAGGGTGTCAACTACCTGTAACCTGTAACAAATTTCATCAAATTTTCATTTCATTTGAGCTGAAGAAGTAACAAACATACACACACTCACAAACTTTCGCATTTATAATATTAGTGTGATTGCTACAATAAGGGGTACGCAGATTTGAGGTCTTTTTTGAAGTGGTACGCAGCAAAAACTAATTGGGAACCACTGCCCTAGATGATAGGGTTGGCCTTCTCCAGATTTTTTGCTTTTTTTTGGCCAAATTGTTATTTTTTATTTTTTACGATTTGGCATCAAAAATTTCTTATAACCCTAAATATTTAAACGACGGGCGCGGGCGGAGCCGCGGCCATTGCTAGTATTTTATATATTTATCCAATTTATTTCAATTCAATTCTTCTGTTAATGGCTTCAAAGCGTGCCAGTTGAGCACAGATTACTTCGCTAATATCTCGTAGAATGGAGAAGACACGAAGGAGATTGGTCGGTGAATATTTATCCATACTAATATTATAAATGTCATAAATTGATGCTGCTGGTCTTTCTTTTATGTCGAAATAGAAAGATGGATTGGTGTGATTTTTGTGTGGAGATAAATACAAGTAGCAGCACCAACTAGTGACATGATAATAACCTACGAGGCTTGTTTTCTGTAATGAATTTAATACAATACACTTTATAAATATATTCCAATCCATTAATATTAATCATTGCTTGAAAGATACATATGATACATTATATATCAATATATCGCTCTGGAAGTAGGTAATTCAGGTCAGCTCCTGATCTGATATGTTTTATTAATTAAATACGAAACCATTAATTACTAGAGAGAAAACATTTGCACTTTATAAATTATATTAATAATTATTTTCTGTTTCATATTTTTTCTTATAAAATCCTTCTATATAATTAGGAAAAGACAAGTTTAGGAGCTTTTTTTCAACAGATTTTCTTATATTGTTTGGTAACTACTAACGACTCACCCTTAGTCCTTAGTGAAAAGCAAACTTTATTTCGCAGGAATGTATATTTTTCTAGAATAAAAAAGTATTTCAATCTGTTATAATCTATCTCCGTGTCGAATTTCGTTCAGATCCGTTCAGCGCAGCCGTTCTGACGTGAAAAAGTAACAAACATCTATCCATCAATCTCTACAAAATTTTACATTTATTATGTTCGTAGGGTTGAAGAGGTTTATTCTCTTCAACACAAATTTTAAAACAGTTTTTTACACATTTAGTAGGATTTAGTAATGATTATGGTAGGTAACTTAAAAATTATCAGTAATTCACTATATTATGACAATAGTGCTAACAGCACACCTTTACAAAATATTTGCGAAAATCTACATTATTAAAAAGGTTAATTACTTAATAAATGTAGCTTTTGTTTTTGCAATATATTGTATGCATCTAACACAAATAAAAAAAACACATTGATTAGTTAAGTACTAAGATAAATATGATCTCCCCCATATATCGAACCCGCTACTCTCGGCATAGATTTCACTTCTGAATGCATTATGCTTATTTCGAATATGTAATATTAATGAAAACGCAGCATTATGGCTCTCAATATTCTGCTCTGTTTATACAAGTCATACGGCTAGGCTTAGCCGCGATAGTTACTGAGAGATTTGCCTCCATTATTGTCGGTACACTGTATAGTGAATACCTGTTACACTATAGTGTGGTTTTGAATTATTTTATTCTAGTTTAGCGTTCGGTATTTCAGGGGCGGATTTATTATTAGTTTTTGGTCTCTAAGATATTAGAGGCCCCTGATTTGTTAAAAAAGATAATATCCTGAATTTAGAAATTAAAAATAAAACTAATAGCGTTCTCTTAATTAGGCAGTGGCCAGTGGTATCCCAGTGGTAACGCGCTCGCTTGGTAACCGAGTGATGTGGGTTCAAATCCGGGTCTCGCACCTCTGATATTTTTATGTGCGAATCATTTCATCAAACATCGTAAGGAAACCTGCATGTCATGTGAAGTCCGCACCAAACTCGCACTAGGCTGCGCGGTGGACTATGGCCTGATCCCCTCGCACTCAGGGAGGCCCGTGCCCAGCAGTGGGACGTTAAAAAAGGGCTGAAGATCTTAATTTAGTATATCACTTGTAGGTATATCATATACATATGTATATCATTATATTTATAGATTATATAGAGACAAAATGAAAATTCGTTGAGGCCCCCAAGAAGTGTTAGCCCAGGGCACCCTAATTGCACCGTCGCCACCAGCAGTTTCTTTACCAGACTGTTATTGCATTGATTTTCGATGCAGTTGATTTGTTTTATAGATTTTCTTGACGTACAGTTAATGGGCGCTTATATAAATCGGGATACGGATAGATTCCGGGACCAAAAGATTTGCATAGTATAAGATGAACAAAATCAAAGTACTTATTTAGTAGCCTCATGTGTGTAATTATTTTCAGAATATATTTATGAAAATCTGTTTACGAATCGAGGAGATATAGCGTAACATGTTACACACAAATTGAGTACTTACCTCGACTTTTTTGAAGTCGGTCAAGAAACTTAAGGTATATCTCTATTACCCTAGTTTTTCTATATTCATTAACCCGTGAAATATTTTAAATTTTTGAACGAAAATAAACATAATTTAATATATTTATCATTTTAAAATATAATTTTAATATTCATATCAGAAACAAAAAGTAATTTAGCAAAGGGTGTCGTATCAATTGACCCGATCTACCTTTCTCCCCTAAAAATTGCCAGAGCTTTAAGAATCCAATATTTCAATATAACAAAGTTCAACCTTTTTAAAATTAATAAAATTTTTCGCCCCAATAAAGTCTCAGCATAATTTAATCGTAATGTTTAAAGCTTTTTATTGTGCAATGAAGGTGGAAAGCTCCTCAAATGTCATAAATTTTATGAATTTTCTTTATCCTGTAAGTATTGTCTTAATGAAATCGTGTTTAGGAATTTTCCTTAAAGGGTAGCGATTAGTGAACATTATTTATAGACAAGTTTTTCAACTAAATTTTGGGCGTAGTTAGTATTTTTGGATAGGTTTTAAAAATAAATGATATGTATAATGTGGTGTGATGTCGTCCCGACCGATTACGGCCACGGCGGCCAATCACATTGAGACTAGCCACTTGCGCGGGAGATATTTTAGTGCACGAGTGTATGCTCAAACACAAGTGCACACTCAATTCCTTATTACTCTTATATTCCGGTGGGACGACTGCTCGACACGACCAGTGAGAGTTAAGGTGCAGGACCGACGTCTTTACGTGTTCTCCGAGGTACGGGGGTAAAACACCGCCAACTTCCCAACTCCGGGCTGTTGCTGAGGCTTAGGAAACAGAAAGACTCAATAACTAAACTTGGCCCGACCCGGGACTAGAACCCAGGACCCGTGTCGACCCGGTCCCGATGCGACCGTACAGTGTATAGGTATATGTAAATACTACATAATTATGTAGGTATTTACAGTGGTTTTGGTTTTCTTAATTAATATTATGAGAAACTTTCTTAGAGTTACGCGAATCTATGACGTTTTGCTTAAAACTATCTATTCAAATTTTTGTGGATTTAAAATGAAAGAGTTTTTGAAAAATTAAGATAAATTCGCGAAAATATCCGAAAATATAGTTTTATATTCTTCATTTTATTATGACGTGGTCTGACTCTTAATTATTATTAGTTGCTTAATTACACTAAAAGCATTTTGTCTGTTACTCTACTTTTCTGTTATTAGAGGGTGGAGTTCATTTATGTGAAAACATTTTTACAGATTCACTTTCTTGTAAAAAATACGCAATAAATAAAGCTTTATTATATCTTATATATCTTATATAAATAAAACTACCACATAAAAATACACGTTTAAATTAAAATTGTTATTCAACTATAATATTCTTAGAAAATTGTAAGAGGATAAAAATACGATTTGAGCTCGACTTTCGTTTCATGAAAATTTCGAAACACTTTTCAATTATTTACGGAGCGTGGAGTAAAGTGAGTCAAAATGTGATAAGCCTCCAAAGATGTTTAGTAAACACTCCCTGTATGGACGAAATGGATTCGTTGAGACGATTGTGTTTAAGTAATAAGCCTCGAGTAACTTGGAAACGTTAGAGTAAGTGCTTCTAAAAAGTCAACACTTTATTAAAGTAACAAAATATTGTGATGTTATGTAATAGAACAACAGATTTTAAATTTTAACTGAGTTGAATTACTTCATTGGTTATTTTTTGGAAAATCGTATTTGTCATAATTAAGGCCGAACCTATAGTTTGTAGAATTTTTACCTGTCTGTCTGTCTGTGAAGCATCAAGAGAAAACCTCTACATAGATTTGAAATAAATTTGGTTGATAATAGCTGGTTTCCCGAGTAAATATCTCATCTCTGGGAAATCTAACGTACTGAGGAAGGTGGTACGAAACCGAGTGGAGCTAGGGGGTGTCACTAGTGAATGTCTATATCTTAATATACATTGTAACAACTGTCGGGATGTGATTTGATTGGAAATGACAATATAGAGAATTTCAGGATTGTAATTTCCAAATGATTACCATTGCTTATGAATGGTGGTTAGTCCAAATATAAAACAAAGTTAAATATTATTTCAACATCGCAACATTCGCTTGGTGTTCTAGTGCATCCCTTTATAATACCACTCGGAATTCATAAAAATTTTACGAGAATCTTTACAGTAGTTTCTTAGATACCAAACTTTAATACATAGTAATATGTAGTGATATCTGAAAACATAGACATACAGAAATTATGAAAACTAAAGATTTGGCTTCTGCATCGATATTAATAATTACTTCAATAACATTTTCCAAAAAATATTATATTTATAAACAGATTTTACTAAGTTAGAGTTTTATTATACGTATCGGGAAGAGTTCATTGGTGATGTCAGTTAGAAAATTATGAATTTATTGAAGAAGCTTATGCAAAGCAAAAGCGGATCGCTGGAACACATAAAAATGTACAAAATAGGCATTGAATCTAAAAAGTCCCACGAAGCAGGCCATTTTTACCCCCAACACGACATAACTTACGACTGGTATCTAACCTGACTCTTTAATGTTATTAATTAAGTTGTCACTGTAAATGTAGATTATTGCAAAAAGCTTCATATTTTTCCGCTATCGCCTACAATTTGAATAATCTGATTGCTGTTACATCGAGTTTTAAGCCCCTTAACTAATTTTCGTGACGAGCCAGGATTAATTGAATTTCGTGGCGCACCGCAATGGTGGCGGCTCTATACCGCTTTATACTTGTCAGCGCCTATATTTAAGGGGGATTTTAAAAGCAATGTTTTGTACGTACGTTGTTTTTTATATAGCAACTAGCGACTCACCGTCGCTTCGCTCGGGTTCGTCCCCATACTCTTTAGTATAGTTTGAAAATGACGTAATTTCCATATATAATCGCGTAAGAAACGCTTTCATTCGACCGTTTTTTCTCCGATTCACTTTGCAAAACGGACTACCACGTAAAAGCCTTTTTATTTTTCGGTTTTTTATATAACCTATGACACTCAGCAATAATGTGGCTTTCTATTGGTGAAAGAATTTTTAAAATCGGTTCAGTAGATCCCGAGATTACCCCTTACAATTTAACAAACACACAAACTTTACTTCTTTATAATATTAGTATAGATTGTTGGTTTGTGACGAATTGTCTAGATATTGATTTAAAAATATATGGTGCAGCAATTCGATCATCATAATAGTCGATTATCGGATGTATAATAATTATTACATATAATTAAGTTAGTTGTAATACTTTTTTTTCATATTTCATAATAACAATAAACTTGTTACTTAGATGTGCTAATTAAGTTTAATTGGGGCTTGTCCTATGCCCTCGCCAAGTACGGGTTGACCATACACGTCCTTCGAAAACTTGGTTATCTCAGACGTACACGTTTCCTCACGATGTTATCCCTTAACCTTAACATACCACTTGGGTATACAGTATGTTGGAAAATATTTCGCACATGTAAATGCAGATACAATAGCTAGAATTTAAAACATTCCATATCCCGAGCGAGCGCATTGCCACTGGGCTACCACTGCCATCATTTCGAACTTGACTTAATTATAGAACAAGCACTATAATTTTAAATTTTATTTTGAACATCTCGTGTGTGCGCGGAAAAATTTAATTAAAAATCTCATTTAATTCGAAATTGCATGTTTTTTACTAAAAGTACAAGCAAAAATGTTAATTTTGATGGTTGAGAGAGAGGAACGATTACGTCATATTTCAAAATAACCGCAGACGTCGAAATTAATTAATTATAGTTTGTAGAGTTTCAACGTGAGCTGTCGCTTACCCGACTACCTTAGAATGAGGGTTACATTTTCCAAGATACACGTTATTATTTTGTTACACTGATATCATGTAATCTATTATTTCATGTATGATCATGTATATAAAAGTTCCGTGCCATGGTGTTTGTCCGCAATGTAAAGAAAAGCTACTTATCCGATCTTAACGATTTTTTTACGTGAACGCGTATATAGTAAATAATAAAACGGTGCACCGAAGGCTTTGTAACACTACACAATTTTTTTAATAATGAAACGTATATAAAGTATATTTTTACTATTTTTTGGAAATAGAATAAAAAGTTTTTCGAAAAACCCAAAAAAAAGCAAACCGAATAAGAATAATTTTACAGCTAAGGCTTAGTGATAAGATCTAGACCTTAGTTAGGGAACTCTGAAACACAAAAGTTTCAGAACTTGGTATATTGGAACCTTGTGGAACCTTAAAAACATAAGGCATAAAAACATTTGTTTTAAACGCTATGCCGCCATGCGCGCCTTAATTAGCATTCTCACGTTAAAATCTACGGCGTGTGTGATACGATTATTACGTTCTGCGATCAACGGCAGCTCGTACAAGGTGTGTGGATTTTGCTACTAAAATATAATCTGTATAAAATGCCAGCTTTATTAAATTTTAAATCGGTTATTTTCAGTTAAAAGTTCTCTTAAAAGTTCATCAATACGTTAAAGTATTTTAGAAGTGACGACACGTTTGGCTCAGTCGGTAGAGCCTACTTTCTGCGCCAGCGGTCGCGTTTATTTGTTGAGCACGAATGTTTGTACTCCAGTCATAATACGTATGTATTTAAAATTAATATGTGTAGTATCAACTATCTGGTATCCGTAACACAAGCTTAGCTTGCCACGGAACTAGATGGTGCTGTGTGTAATAATGTCCCTACATATTTATTTATTCTTTTAATTCCTATATTAAAGCAAATTTACACTTATTATTACTGTACAAGTCGTGTCCGCGTTAAAAAGTGGCAAGAATGGCAATGCCGATTCTTTGGGCGAAAAATGAGCCTGCTCTCCTGTCACCAGTAGAGACGATAAGACGAGGTGTTATGTCTTTTAAAAAGTGAAAGAAGTTGTAGAAAGTGCTACAAGTAGAAAAAATGTCTACTACATACTAATATGATTTGATACTATGAAATTCCGCTTCTATTACAAGAAAATTACATATGTATATGAAAAGGGAAACTATACATTATCATGTATTAAACAGATGTATTCTCAATAGTAATTAATTATTGTGCGAGTTATGCCCTCGTGTAATTTTAGCAAGGTTCCAAGTATGACAAAGATAATTCGTATGTCTTGATTGCATACTTGATGATTTTAATTAAACGTTAACTTAGCTTGTTCCTAATAGTTTGTGTAATAATTCATTTGATTTCAATTTAACACCTAGGCTGAACCAGTTTTTGTGTTTTTCCGTTGGTAAATAAGCTTTTTCTGTGGTAAAAGATATCCTTAGGGTAACCCTAGTAAAAAATGATCACTAGGTATATGAATTTTGATAGGAGAGTGAAAATAATACGAGTACTTTCTTAGGTTTAGGCGAATATTCGACTTTATAAATTAAATTATCTTTTCGGATTTTGTCGAGGATTTATTTTGATTTTTGCTTCTCTGTCCCGTGACAATGATTGCCATAAAGCATTCGAAACGCCGGGAACCAAATATGACAAAAAATCCGCGACAAAATCTGAAAAGATAGTATCTTAAAATTGGCCGATCCCTTTAAGGAGTGTGACCACAAACACCGTTACACGATATATTTATATATTAGATATTTTATATATTACGTATAGTATAATTATTAAATTATATAGCAATATTACGTTAAATACATTACTATACGTTTTAAACATACGTGTATCTGTGAAATTAATCTTTTAAGACTATTAAAGGAATAAAACATGAATATTAGTCGTTAAGGACATCTTACTATTGTACCCTTGATGTAATAATTAAATGGTGAGCTTTGTATTGTAGAATTGTAGAACTTTGTTAACTTGAGATATACCCCTAATCTGTACACGTTGGGTGAAATAATCTGCGTGGGGGAATAATAAACTGTTTATCTGAAGGTCCTTAGTAATGAAGGATAATCCTCGCTAGATTGATGATGTTACATCTATTTTCTATGGTAGAGGCCTAGTTGTTGAGATGGAGGCTTTGGGTGAAGGTTATGGGTGACTATCATAGTATGTTGAACCTTCACCGCCGCATTCAAAGTCACTTAATGAACCATTAGGTCGAGAATTTTCATACTAAAGAACGACTTACCGCCGCACTCAGAGGCACTTAATGAACCATTAATGGTTAAGACTTAATGGTCCATTAAGTGACTCTGAGTGCGGCGGTTAGTGTTATTGTGCGAACAGAATCCTAAACTTATTATTCGATTCGATCCGTTAGGACTATTTAAATATGAAAGTTTGTTATCTTTGTTTTTCATGCTGTTTCAACTGTAATACATTGGCTTATAATAGGTAAGTAGAGACGCATCTAAGTGAAGTGAGGTGTAGTTGTTAGTATAGACTGGTAGTAAGAATGTGGATAATAGTACCTACATTCTTGTCTTTCTTTATGTCTTAATCCCCGACAAGTAGCGTAGATCGAGTAAGCAACTAGGCAGATTTTGATGTGATTTTGTATGATGATGTTTCAAACATAAAGTCCAAGTCCTGGTCCAACTGTCGATCTATTTTTTTAGTTATATAATTAATTTTAGTCCGATTATGTAAAAATTTTGAATGATAAGCTTATGCGACAATTAAAAGCTTATAAAGTCATTAAGCTTTGTTTGATCTTTCCGTGAAAATTCCGGTGTAATATTATAAAAACAATGATGTAAAAAATAGCGTTTACAACAATCAAAACAAGAATCTATAGTGAGAAATGAAAGAAATGACAAAAACAGAATATTGAGCTTTGAACTTTAACCATTTAAGATTGAAAAAATGGCCTCTGTCAAAGAGCTAGTACAATCTACAATTGTAGCCAAAATAAACGCGCCAGCCAAGTGGGGTTTTATTAAAATTCTTTGGTAAAAGGGTCGAAGCTTTGATTGAATTTCCAATGTTTTCAACGGAGATGAATTTCACGTTATTTACGACTGCTTTATTGTTTTTAGACCTACACCGATAGGCATTTTAGAATTTCAGATACACGAAACGATTTAAACACGATTTTGTGAAGATATTTAATGAAAAATCAATTCAATTCTCTTGTTAATGGCTTCAAGCGTGCCAGTTGAGCACAGATTACTTCGCCAATGAGGAAGAAAGTCTTTCTTTTCTATATATTTACCAACTCATTCTTTTCTATACTTAGTGATAAAATTAAAGAAAAGTTTCTAGCAGATTATCTCGACTATCATTTTGTATTACGTTAATTAACTATAGCTAGAGGCTTTTTTCTGTTTAGAACATTTATAAAAAGTTAAAGAATGAAGCTTATTTTATAAAATAAATTTAACAAATTATTTTATCTATATTTTGTTGAATTTTTTTTAATTAGTGTTTATTAAACTACAATTTTTGAAGATGTTAGTAATATTTGTCCACGTTTTTGAAGTGAAGTGGCATCAACTTTGAGATCTCATCAATTGAAAAGTACGTAGGTAAGTACTCGTTGTTAAAAAAAAGTAACGAAATCTCCAAAAAACCCACAATTACTACTAACATTTACATACTACAAGATAGCAGTTAAATAAGTTTCACTAAGCTTTGCCAATAGAGGCGTTTGCAAACAAACTACAGTAACACGTTTTCAAGTTAAGTTCTCAATTGAAGCATTTAATTACACAAGCTCAAATTGGCTGGATTTTAAACGTAATAAAACCAATTACTTTCCTTCGCGCACAGATCTCGACAATTAGCTGGCAACACTCCAGTCCTGTTTTGTCAAATGGAAAAACTTTTTATTGAAACAAACACGATAAGTGGACTACGAGAGCATTAGTAACTTTACTATTAAACACGCGTAAGTTTCGAGAGAAAAGAAAAACTAGATGAGTGTATTTTTAACAGCTTCTAGCAAATGGATATTTTGCTACTAATTGCAATGTCGAATTAAAATGAATAACTTGAAACTTTATACAATTTATAGAAATTTAGTATATAAAATTGACCTATTGACTTTATTATAGAAATTACCCAAATATTTAGACAAAAATGAATTGGAAAGCTCTATCATAATTTAAAGTATTTGTAAACCATTTGGCCATCTTCCAGTCTCTCAGACGTAAAGTTTAAGATTATAAGACACTACTCACTCGCGATAGTTGGAAATAGTGTAGTTTTCTTTTATATGGCAGTTATATATAATATAGGTATACTTTTAATTTTGAATGATTAACAGTTAATAGACCAGTATCGATAACTTTTGAGACCAAAAAAAATTATAGTAGGATGAAAACCTTTGGAGAAAGAAGAGAATATAACAAAAATGAAAGGAAAAATACAATTTACGGGCGATATGAGGTCGGGAAGGGGGAAAGGGAGGGGTTTTCAGAGGTAAAAAACGGTTTATCTCGATTTCCGGCAAATCTACAAATCCTATGGAAAAAAGTTAAATGGCAAAGTTGTAGGTAATAAAAATGGGTTTCATCCTACTATAATTGTTTTTCACTTTTTACCATTATCAAAGGCTTTGGCTGGTCTATGGGAGAGATATGAAATAAAACCGTAAGAGAGTTTCCAAAAATTGCCAAAAAACAAAGTTCTAAGGTAGCTTCTGATAAATAAAACTGCATTATTTGTAATTTAAGAAATACTATATGCTCTTTTAGGGCAAAAATGGTATACTACAATGATAATTACTAATTATTGCCTTGACATTATTGTATGTAACAGAAAAGAAACACATGAATCAGACCTGTCAAAGTATGGCCATACAGCAAATATAGCAATGTAAATAGGAAGTGACTAAAAAGCAATTAGGAAGTTGGCAAGTCGCCTGGCTCGCAGCCAAGTGCTGGCTGTCTCGGACACGATCTTGTCATTGAATGTTTGAGGTAACATGTTACTTAGTCTCAGACAGAATATCTTAGTAGAAACAAATGGCTGCCGTTTTGAAAAGGCTTGGTTAGAATTTGTAACACGAAAGGTTGAAGTAAGTCCGTTTAAGAGCGTCTTTAATTTTAGTAATTATAAAGTTGTGGTAAAAGGTTGTATTCATTAAAGTTACTCGTATATTGCTTTAGAGGTTTTTAAAAAAAATAATGTTAGCGATTTTTCAATATTATTGAAATTTTATAATGTTTGTTAAAATAGACAGCTTAAAAATGATTCAGCATATTATTACGATGGGTTTTCTTAGGTTAAATAATGTACATAGTCGAATTTCATATCAATGAGATCAGTAGATCGAAATTTAAAGCTTTATCTTTATTCAAGCAAACTTTACGTAGGAAGGCATGAAGTAATACAAATATTTTTACTCGAGCATGTACTCGTAATAAACCTGTCATTTTGAATTAAAACACTAAAATGATACTTTATTAATGCTAATGTCGGTGGAGAGCCTCAATTGCTTGTTATGTGAACTTGGTATATAAAAATATAGTATGATGAAACCCATTGGAGTAGAGAAATTAACTGCCTCGTTGGTGTAGTGGCATGTACGGTCGCACACCGGGAGGTCCTGGGTTCGAGTCCCGAGTCGGGCCAAGTTTATTTATTGACACTTTATTTTTCGTAAGCCTTGTTTCACCCCCGTGCTTCGGAGAGCACGTAAAACCGTCGGTTTTGCGCCTTAACTCTCACTGGTCCTGTCGAGCATTCGTCCCACCGAAGATGAGAGTGATAAGGAATAGAGAGTACACTTGTGTTTGCACACTCGTGCTCTATAATATGTCCCGCGCAGATGGCTAGTCTCAATGTGATTGGCCGCCGTGGCCGGATTCGGTCGGGAGGACATCGTCATCATCATATGAAAAATTATACAGATGACTTAATAGACTAATTAGAATCAGACCATCAGTCATATGACTCAATAAAAGAATTTATAAGAGGTCTTTCAACTCTTTTAATAAATTGGTACTTGGTAAAAGTGCCACGTTTTTCAAGTCATTATTGTTGTTTATTTATTGAAACTTAGAAGAGTTACTTTTTATAGGTTCATGGATATCATAAAAATTAAAGTTTTTTAGCAAATTAATTTTAATTTTCGTTTTTTTTACTGCATATTTGACTTTCAATGTTACAGACACAAATCCTCAAAATAGTTTTTGATACTCAGCATCTTGTTTAAGACTACATTGGAACAGATATTACGTTGCAGGAATATTGAAAGTTCTCTTGCGTATTTGCGTATCTTGCTTCTGATATTGGTTTTGTTTCGAACAGATTTACCTTGAGGTAAGTTTATACTTACTTTTTAGATATGAAACTGCTGGTGTTGAGTTTTTTTACTTAATATGAAAATACATGTAGGAAGAAAAAAATATGTAGTCGGTCCTTTTTTAATCCCACTCTTAATTCTGTGGCCCACACTGGGTAAGTGCGGGTTGGCGGACTTCAGCTGTCTCTCTAAAATTGATAGACATGTGGTCCATCGTTGCGATGTTTTCCTTCAACGTAAGATAAGAGATATGAAATAAAACCGTAAGAGCGTTTCCAAAATTTGCCAAAAAAAATTCCAAGGTACCTTGCCTTTTGCCTCTTTGAGGGCAAAAATGGTAAACAAAAATAATTGATACTTATTACTGCCTTGACAATATTGTATGTAACAGAAAAAAATCTGCAATCAAGATAATTAAACACATGAATCAGACATGTCAAAGTATGGCCATACAGCAAATATATTAGGTAATAATGTTAAAAATGATTCGCATTTGAAAAAAATCAGAGGTGCGAGACTGGGATTTGAACCCTCTTCACTCGGTTTCCCAAGCGAGCGCTTAACCAATGGGCTACCAATGCTATTTAGCATTCCTTATAGAATATTAATGAATTCCTATAAAAATGTGTTATTTAGAGAATTTGTTATTAAAATTCTATGAAGTAAATAAACTTAAAACGAAAAAAAACTTAATATCTCTTTAGCAGCAATATTATCGGATAGGAAAGTAATACTATTAAAATAAAACAAACAAGAGGGAAGGCTCAACGGCGTGGTCGATTAGACGCCCGTTGTTTCTATGTTCATCAAAGTTTCAGTCACTATTGGTCGATTACAAACTAGTAAGCTCTTAGTTTTGTTGAGAGCAAACTCTGCTATCACTTGAAATGTTAGTTTTCTAATAATATAAATAATTGCACTTTTCTGAGTGGTAATTTTGAAAAAACAGAATCGAAATAAAAAAAATCAAGAGAAGTGCGCTTTATAAAAAATTCAACCCTAAGAGCGAATAATTTTCAATATGAATACCGCATTTCTAATGGTAAAGGAAAACATTACGGGGAACCTAACATCTTTGAGAGAAGAGGCCTAGTACATTTTCGAAAAAAATGTCGTGGTTCGCTAATCTGCTTTTGGATAGCTTAGTTGACTCTGGCCTGGTCATCGTAATTAATAACCCTTGCCAAGTGGGATGTTAAAAATGGCTGAATGTATCTAACATTTAAAATGGCATAAATCCAAATTTGTCCATTTAAGAATTACATAAAATCGATTGTTATATAAAAAGTAATTATAATAAAATCTAACTGTGGCCAACATTTACTCACGTATAATCAGAAAAACATTTGTGACCAAACATGCCACGTCAGGCCATTCAGGTAATGAAAACGGGAGACCGATACAACGAATGCAAATTTAACGACAGGAACATGTTCAGAGGCAGCGCTGGCCGCGCGCCAGGCACGTTCAGGGATTGCTTTCTTTATTACCTATATCATGGATTTTTAATGCCCATCTCTTGCAGGCTGGTGAGAATATCAAGAAGTTTAAAGTATTCTTGGAAATGCTGTTTTGTACTGAGCTATTGTTTGACTGCACAGAATATATTATGTTGAAATATGTTATTGGCGGATTAAAATCTCTTAAAGGATCAAAAAAATTATAAATGAAAGTATCTTTTCGGATTTTGCTGATTTATTTCGATTTTTGGTTCCTGAAAATGCGAGAATATGAAAGACCAGGTCAACTTTTCCAACGTATTTTTACAAATTATAATTTTGAACACAAGTCATCGCGAGTTGATAAATTATTATTAAACAAACAAATGTTCGCGACTGTGTTAACATGGCTGTTTTAAAACATGCTGTTTTGTTGCCATTTTTTAAATTGCATGATATGTTTAAATTATTATTATATACTTAAATGGAAAAGAAATAAGAAATTCAAAGGCATATATAGTTTAATGACTTAAATATTTTATGATAATAAAATAATTGTGCTTCTGTATTTTAAAAGAGCACCTGTTGAGTTTCTCGTTTTAGTAGATCTGCTTTCCGAGCTGGTGGTAGCTTCCTCACAGACTAACTACACTTACCCTCTTTAGATATATTGACGATTTAAAAGTGCTTATAACCAGTGAAATACAATCTGATTAAATATCCTAAATGTTTAGCTGAGAAATAAGTTCACTACACAAAATTCTGTTAAAATTGGTTGTCAATTTTGCGTATATATATAGTTTGTATGTATAGATTGCTAATTGTAGTTATTTAAAGTTTTTCTTAGGTTTACGCGAATATTCGACATTATAAATGAAACCCGTTCACCACTATCCGTTGTCATCCGTGACCATGATTGCAGTAAAGCATTCGAAACGTCGAGAACTAAAAATCTAAATAAATCCGCGACAAAATCCGAAAAGGTAGCTTCATTTACTATAAATTCCTATAAAGTTCAAGTCAATATCATGTTGCTAAACTTTTAGTCTTATTTAATCAAAATACTTTTTTTTTTATTTCAAAGCTTAAAAGCTTACACGGTGATTAAGCAATACAAAACAAACACAGTGCACAAGTTAAAACATCAATCAAAACGCAGGCACCGTACAGCGAACCTTTGAAACTAATATCTAGCGAAGCTTTACCACAAAGCTTTGTTATTCCGTTGGATGGAACAATCAGTCTGGCTTGCTACTGTCCTGCGTGAGAATTAGGGAAAATATCACGATGTTAGAGGAACATTTGTTTTACTCTGCGGTTATTTTTTTAAATACTAGCGACCCACCCTCATTCAGCTCGGGGTCCTCCCTAAATACGTTTAACTGATTTAACTGGTTTAATTGATTTTAGATCTTACATCCTTCAGGATAAGTGCCATATTTTCTTTACTGTTCAAACTCTCCATGCTTAAGTTGCTTAGCCCTTAAGCTTTCAGATTAAGAGCTAGAACACCAGGGCTTCTCAAAGTGTGATACGTACGTTTAGTTGTCAGTTAAAGAGGGTATTGTATTGGGGTTTAAAGAGACTGTTTACATTTCATTTGATCCACCTGATACAGTAACGGTGTTAGTTGGTATTATCTGGTTAGAATTACGTGTAGTGGGGGATCTATTCACCTACCTAGTTATAAACACAAGTTCGATGTATACGATCTATTTTATAAGAGGGATTTAAATGCAATACAAATTATAAAATTCCATTTGAATCCTTACTTCAAATATTTTTTACTAAATCTTATTGTAATAGTCTTTATTACCGATACAAAAGCCGATTCAATAGTTTTTTGTTTTTTTTTCTATCTGTTGGTATGATGACTGCAAGTTATCCGGATACTTTTTACTGCGGTAAAAAAATTTCATCTCTGACAAATGTATATATACACTAAACGTCAAAATGTAAATGAAAGTTAAAGATAAATCCGTTCATCCGTTTTAGCAAGTTACACGAAACATGCAAACTTTGGCAGTATTTTTGTTAAAACACCGATTTGTTTTTTATTTTAGGTTTCAACGCACTAACTGGTCAATTATATCGGTATTTGTTTGCCGTAAGCGCCCCGGAATACAAAGTAATTACAAAATCTTACCAGAAGGTCTGTATTATGAAATTGAAGGTGGATCGCATATGAGCAGTTGAGTGTGTTACAAGTATAAAAGCCTCTGTAAACTGTCGTTACTACTCTTCTAATTAATGATTAGAGAATATGAAAAAAGGTTGACAATCTCTGTCCCAAAGCCTTCTTTGATCCTTTCATAGAAATTCATCTTAATTCATTCATATAAAGCTCATATTTGAAAGAACTTTCGCAGGGGTGAGTTTATTCAAAGGTATGTTTTCTCAACTAGCGGTGGGGGATGGTGTTTGTTGATATAAAAATGTTCTTTCATTTTTTGTTATTGTTTTAGACTTTATTACATACTAGTGACTCACCCTGTCTTCTAATCTACGCTTTAACGGTTAGTGATTTCGAAACAATATAAAAAGCTCTGAACTTTTCCATTTTTTAGTTGTTTTTTTGGGGTCCTCCCTATCTTTTTGGTATTTAAGCCATTACTCATTATGTTGGTTACCACTGAGTGGTAGTGCGTTGGCTAAGGAAATCTAGAGATGCGGGTTCAAATCCCGGATCTCGCACCTAATATATTTATCACCAGTCTGACATTTAACGTCCCTTGTAATTTTGCAGTTTAATATTGTTTTTAGTTATTTTTAGTTAAAAAAAAAAAAAGAAACATGAGTAAATACAAAGAAAGCCAGGGTGGTAGGCTAGTGTTGGGTATTCTAAAAACTCCTCGCATTGTCGCGCTACTACGAGTGTGTTTGTATAATAAGATTTCGCCTGCGGCTCCGTATGCAGGCAAATTGTTAAAATGGAACACTTCATTAAAACAGTCTCGAGTACTATTTTGATTGTAAAAATTTTACATTTAATATTGTAGCGTATATGTAGACTGTTTGAGCCTTGTTTTGAAGATCATTAACGTAGTACATGAAAAAATTAAACAAAATATCATTTGTTTTATTAACTATATAAAAGTTTCTTATTAAGTTTAACCACCCCCGGCCAAGCCTCCCCTAACAAATTAAATTTCGCAAAATACTTATTATTACTTACCCTTATGAATAAACCCTATGGCTTTATTATTCTGACAGTCATCTGACCATTACTTTCATCCATTGGTCCATCCATTTTGGTGATTCAGTAATAAATTATTATCAGTTTTTTAGCAAAGTAAAAAGAAAGAAAAAAAGACTCCGCTAAGCTCGGGTTCATCTTGTGGTTTAAGGTTTAGGTACTATAACTTAACTTTCTAAGAAATCCTATTTTTCCGTAAAAATACCTAATTCTATGTTATATAATGTTGTGCCGAATAACCAGCTATGATCAAAATTTGTCTTGTAGTATGTTTCTTATTGTTGACAGACAAAAAATCTAAAAAACTATTTTTAGATTTATATTTTTTGATTTGGCCTCTGTCTTCTGTATCGATAATAATTACGACTTCAATAAGATTTTCCTAAGAATCTATACTAATATAATAAAGAGGTAAGATTTGTATTTTTGTATTTTTGTATCTTTGTATTTTTGTATGTAACGAATAAACTCAAAAACTACTGGACCGATTTTAATGAACTTTGGAACACAGGTAGTCTAGAGCCTGAGAAAGGACATAGGCGACATTTTCAAGGCGAAAAAAGGGCTGTAAAGGGTTGAAATAGGGGATGAAAGTTTGTATGGAAATTACGTCATTTTTAAAGCTAGAAGCTTGAAACCTATTTTTTAGGCTTTTGATTATATATAAATAAGTGAGACATTCAAAGTTTTGAAAAAAAATTATGCTAAAGGGGGAACTTAGTATTTAATAAACAGATTCAGAATTTTATTACATATTTTTATAATACTATCAATCTTAGATTGATAACAACAAAAGATACCTACGAGAACATACCCATGTTGGTATCGTGAGAAACAAGAGTAAGCTGGGATCGAAACTGCGACCCTTCCGTTCCCAAACACTTGGCTTATCTTAATGGCGAATGGAATATGGTTCTGTAGAGTCGAGTATCAACTCTAGTTACATTGATATGTAATATTATCGTCCCTTTATATCGACAATTCAGTGTGAATCCATTCTAGTAGAATGGCAATGTGTAAGAGATAAAGGACTCAATAATTTTGTATAGTTCTAGTAGTTAGGATGTTTCTTGATCCTCTCCTAAGTCGATGTTAAAAAATTTTTAGAAAATTCCATCTATAAGCATGGTATAATTACTTTAAATAAAGTTTGTGTATGTCTTCTTATGTATACGATTTTAATAAGATCTGCCGTGGAGTTAAAAACCTTTTAGGGTGGCATAATTTTATCAAGGCGAGCGAAGCGAGGCCTAACACTATCCACAACCTGAGCATTTGTGGTACACTTTACTGAAAAACTATCACGCCTATAGATTTGTGCTTTAACATAGTAATTTAACTTTATATCTAGATGTGTTATATGTTAAAAAATATATAAATTTATAATCATAAAAAAATGAACATTAATAATTTTGTGTTCTATCCAATATAAAACATTATTGTACTAACATAATCTGTTAGAAAACCAAAAAGTTAACACCGCTGTAACATTATTACCCGTTAGAAAAACTACGCGAGCCCTCACAAAGCTAAGCTTTTTGCTAGTTTGAATAAATAATAGGTACTATCTTAGATTTACGCGCATATTTCAATCAAACAAACATTTTTTATCAATTAAGTAACGTTCCATAATATGGTTTCTATATTAGTAATTGAGACACAAGCAAGCCAAACTCCATACAGCTAGATCTAAACATAAAATTATCACTGAAACACTAACGTTTCAGCAGAATAATGTACCTGCGTTTCACAATAACTTTGCTAATGCGTGCTGGGCTTTGTTCCAGCTAAGTAATCACGAGAAGCGGTTTTTAAACACAATTGAAATTTTCCTTATCCAGACTTTCAACTGGTAGCCATAAAATTTAAACATAGACTTACTTTACGATAGAAATTTCATTATAATGAGGGAACTTTAATAATCGATTGAGACGTAATATTTCGTGATTTAGATATACATTAAGAATAAGTTTAACAGTTAAAGGGATGCTATTCACAGAAGTTTTGTTCTATTCACAAAATTTGGTAATACAAGGCTTATTTAAGGCTTGAATATTGAATTTACGATATCTTTTTAAATTTATGTAAATATAAAAATGAAATGTAAAGTTAAGCTTTCTTTTCTGGAGGCTATAAAAGTAAAACGGTTATTCTAATATTTTTTGATTTAGATTTACACAGTATTAAAATTTGATACTTATTTTGCTAGTTGCTATACTATACTATACTATACTATATAACTAGTTACTATACTATACTATACTATACTATACTATACTATACTATATAACTAGTTACTATACTATACTATATAGCTAATATGTTATATTATTTTATTTCAGTTTTTCTGTTTTTCTACTGTATACTGTAAAAAAAGACTGTTAATTTTTTATGGACTTCTTGTCTGAAATAAACGTTATTATTATTATTATATTATACGCTCATTACCCTATTATCCTTTATAATTCTAAGGGGATTTGGTATATATATAAAATTCTTGACAATTTTCGTGTTTTCTTCCACTGAATTATATATAATCCACCGATCGATGCGTCAATATGATGTATCTTGACAGCAGGATGATATGGGATTCTATCAACCGCTATTTTTACTTTCTATATCTTGAAAGCTCAAAGGCGCTGGTACTTTCGATAATAATGATACTAAAACAACATGAATTGTAAAAGTGTAATTAAAAGGGCGAATTCTTATGAATTAAATAAATAAATAAATATGTTGGGACATTATTACAACAGCGCCATCTAGTTCCGCAGTAAGCTACGTAACGTGCTTGTGTTGTGGATACCAGATAGTTGATATACTACACATATAAATTTTAAATACATACATATTATAAATATAAACACCCATAACTGGAGTACAAACATTCGTGATTAGCAAATGAATGCCCCCAGTGGGACTCGAACCCGCGACCGCTGGCGCAGAAAGTAGGGTCACTACCCACTGAGCCAAACGAGTCGAAAAAATTGTATTATTATTAAATTTAACTAATATTGTTTATTTATTTTCAGGTAAGTTACAACTGTGCCAAGATGACATGAGGTGGTAAAAAAACATTGTTTTTTTTCTGTTATTATTAATAATTTAATTTTTCTTTTGAGCCAGCTTTATAATATAATTAAATTTTCCCGTCTAACTGTTCAGAAATAGACCCTTGTCTAAACAGTCGCCGGCGTTAGGAAATTTCACAAAGTTGTTTCGACATTTACACTACCTAGTTGTGAACTGCGATTTAATTTTCTATTTGGAATAATCTCAGCTAATATTATTATTATTATTTGAAAGTATTTTTAGATTTAAATATTTATAGGTTCATAAAACACGACTTTATATGTACAGATTTGTGTCATTTTCCGCCGTCTGTACTGTTAGACTTTAAATTACGCAACGGATTTTAATGCGGTTTTCATCAAAAGACAGAGTGATTCAAGAGGAATGCTTATATGTATTAGCAATCCCGCGTTCTAATCCCGGTGGTAAAAGAATGAAAATTAAGGGTTATAAGTATTTTTTGATGCCAAATCAAAACAAAATAGAAATTTGGTCTAAAAAAATCAAAAAAATCTGGAGAAATCTATTCTCAGACCTACCAAGGATACATAAAAAAATCATATAAATCGGTCAAGCCGTTTCGGAGGAGTTCGATAACAAACACTGTGACACGAGATTTTTATATATTAGACAATACATGCAAAGTGAATAAAACATATTCTATTCTTTACACTGTGATACATGCATGTTATAGTTAAAGCCAAGAGAATATCTTATTTCTGAGAAATCCATAAGTTCGTATCTAGGTTCGTTGGAATGAAGCATAACTCATAAACATGAAAGTTGGCAACCAATGTATATTCAATATCTTAAATCAAATATCCGATAATTGAATTCTTTTGAATACAGATCTTGTAAGAGTGAATAACAAAAACCAATTCCTAAACACAGAAGACAATATTATGTTCGTGACAACGAAATTATGAGCGAAAACATATCTCATTCAGTATTCTGTCAGACGAAAAGTCAATAAGGAGATGATTATTTTTGTACAAATATGTTTGATAGGAACATCTAAATGTATATAATAATTACTAGCAACCCCAACCACTTGTTGCTGTGACACATACTTATGTCTTCGTAATGACTACTCGTTTGGCTCAGTTGGTAGTGACTCTACTTTCTGCGCCAGGGGTCGCGGGTTCGAGTCCCGCTGGGGGCATTCATTTGCTAATCACGAATGTTTGTTCTCCAGTCATGGGTGTTTATATTTATAATATGTATGTATTTAAAATTTATATGTGTAGTATATCAACCATCTGGTATCCGTAACACAGGCTTAGCTTAGCACGGAACTTGATAGCGCTGTTGTAATAATGTCCCAACATACTATTATTATTATTTCTTACGTTCTTTCCCCCGATTCCCTCTCCAGATATGAAAATCGTTAATTTTTAACAAAGAAAGGAAACAATTAGGTTAAAAACTATTCTTTTATAGTTGGACTAAATCGCACGTTAAAAAATATACTTTAATATTGGATAAACAGTTTCGGTGATCATTATGTGCGAACATCGTGACACGAAATTTTATATATTAAGATTACTTGTACTAAAAAAATTGGACTACTTGTATGTCCAGAACCAGATATGGTACGAGCCCTCTTTAACAACATAGATCTGGAACGATATTCGAATCGTCTGTTATCGGTCTTACATCGTCAGGGATTTTCTAATTTTACAGTTCTCTGAACTGGATTGGACTGTAAAAGCTTTTGTGATGTATCGATTTCTTTAAATCCATTTTAAACCTTTCAAATACCTACGTCTATGAAGTTTATTGTTCGCGAAATTATATTAACTTTAAAATCAGACAGAAAAATGCTTTATTTTGACTTATCTTACAAGTCAAGTAACCGCTTTATTAAGGGCTTTATTTTGATTTTACTGGATTATAAAGAGACAGTTTGTTTGTTTGTTTGTTTGTTTGTTTGTTTGTTTGTTTGTTTGTTTGTTTGTTTGTGAACGCGTTAATCTCAGGAATTACAAATCCGATTTGCAAAATTCTTTTTGCATTAGATAGCTCGTTTATTAAGGAAAGTAGGCTATATCATATATAATACATATACATATATAGTGTCTATTTCATACTTACTGTTAATACGCACCACGGACTGTACCTTGGATATATTTTAACATTATGATGGTTTAATTACTATAATAAATTATTATAGTAAATTGATCTAAATTTAGGTGAATATTTGCCACATTTATCAATCGAATTGAATCAGTTCGACATTCTGTCCTGAGCAAATCTTGTGTAAGCCGGCTTAGGCCGATCTACAGTTTTCGAGCAGATGACCGTCTGTTATCGGTATTTTACATCCCAGAAATTGTTACGGTTCACTAATTTTACTGGTATTTGGGGAATGTTTCTGTTTATAATGAAGGTTTAAATGTAACACATAAATAAAGTGTTATTATTCATTTTAATTTCAATAATTTTAGTTAGATAATCTAGTTTGTTTGTCCTTTTAATTTTTTAAGATATGCGTAAAGTTAATGTCGGGGATTCACATAAACAATATAGTAAATATTTCTATTTTTTTTTCTTGTAATTTCTTTCTATAATGGCCTATTGATTGATTGATTAATCTATCAGGGAATTTGATGATCTATTGAGCATATCCTTCGAATATCAAGATTTTAGCTCGGAATTGAATTTTAAACGATATGTAATAACACTCAGTACGCAATATATGTACCTATGTAGTTGTATAATAATAGAAGCATATATTTACCTTAAACAAAACATTAGCAAAACAAACAGACAAACATTAGCTTTGATTAAATCAAATTTTGACGTCATTCACTCATTTTCTGGAAGCGCCCATTAAAACAATTTTTCAATTTACATAAATGAATTTCACGGCCCGAAGCAAATCGCATCGAACAGATAACAAAACAACAATTTACAAAGTTTTCAACTGGAATGAAGTTGTTGAGCGTCGTCCGAACTTTCTGTCCACTGGGATTTGCTCGTAAATTGACAGGATTACAATCTCGCAACGTTAAAATTTACCCTGGGACCTGTTGATATTTACGGGCTTCTTAGCACTTTTACGAAAATTCTTTTTCAATATTTAGGTATGTTGAGGATGTCCTATATATCTCACTGCCTCGGTGGTGTAGTGACTGCATGTGAAGAGGTCCTGGGTTCGCATCCCGGGTCAGGTTAAGTTTTGTTATTGAGTCTTTCTATTTAGTAAGGCTCAATAACAGCTTAGTGGTGGGGAATTGTCGGTGTGTCAATTCTATGCCACGTAAAGTCGTCGGTCCTGCGCCCTAGCTCTCATCGGTCGTGTCGAGTAGTCATCCCACTGGAGTATGCGAGTAATAGGAATTAGGAATAGAGAGTGCACTTATGTCTGCGTTTACACTTGTGCACTATGATATCTCCTGCGCAATTGACTAGTCTCAATGAAATTGGCCAAAGCGGTCGGAAAATATTATTATTAGGGATTGTGCAGGATTGACGATTTAAATTTTAAATTGAGTAATTAAGTATAACAACCTAAGAGACTTCTTAAACCTTAGTCTCTACCGTGACAATGATTGCTATGAAATATTCGCAATGCAATTTTATTTCCAAATAATTCTTAATTTGATTAGGGAACCAAAAATCAAAATATTTCCGCGAAAAATCCAAATAAATACTTTTATTTTAAAATGTCAAATATTCGCATAAATATAAAAAAACGTTAAACATTATGGTATCAACATAATGTTTATTATGTTGATATCATAACCGGAAGCGTTATAAATGAAAGTCGAAAAATTATTGAGCCACGTTCCCGCTGACTGCCCCCCATCATTCTTCTACACAAACCTATTTTTTGGCTATTTTTACGGTTTATTTTGTTGTTTTTTTCTGCCGACTTTTCGAATAATTTACCGTATATAAATGTACTCTTTTTTATATTTAAATCGTGCCTATAAGAGACGTTATTTATTTTGTATATTTTACTAGCGACTCACCCTCCGTTTCGTCCTTATGTACGTTTTAAAGGTTAGTATAGATTTATTAGAGATGAGATATTGTGCCGCAGTGTTGACCCGCACTCTTATGTTGATTTCGATAACCATATCAATTATCATCATACCAAATTTTATCAAAATCTGTCTCGTAATGCATTCCCAGACAGAAGGACAGACATACAGACAGACAAAATTTCTAAACACTATAGATTTTAGGTCTTTTCTTCTCTTCTTGTCTTCAGGCCTTTTAACGTCTCACTGCTGGGCACGGGCCTCCCTCAGTACGAGGGGGATCAGGCCATAGTCCACCGCGCTGGCCTAGTGCGAGTTGGCGGACTTCACATGTCTTTTGAAAACTTGTTAAGTTTTCTCAGACATGCAGGTTTCCTCACGATGTTTTGCTTCACCGTAAGACAAGTAGTAATCATGATAGAAATGAGTCGCTGGGCTACCACTGCCTTAGTTTAGTTTTTTAGAATTTTTGTTATCAGTAATAATGAATATTTCAATGACATTTTCTAAAATATATTAATGTTCAGAATCGACTCGGGTAGATTTTTTAATTTATACATCAAAGATAACTTAAATTTTAAAAAGCAAGAATTTATCCCTACAAAGTCTATATAAAACAATAATAGCGTTGTCTCTTTGTATAAAGTAAGGTGAACCGATCTTCTCAGCACCCTGTAATTTTCCTTACATTTAATTACCTTGTTTCTCTCCCGACTCTCGTCACACTTTATTTACGAAAACTCCAACGAAGCATTTTCTTTTCTTATTGTCTTTCTGATTAATCACTTGCAAAATTTACTTAATTATTCACTTATCTGTTATTTTAAATACTGAAGTAAGAGTTGAAACTATAATACAATTCTTAGTGAAGAATATGCAGTTAGATTAGTTACAGAAGAAAACAATAAATTTTAATAAACTAGTGACTAACGCCCGCACTCATAGTCAATTAATGAACCATTAAGTCGTTCTTTAGTATGGAGATTCTCGACTTTCGACGAGGTTCATTAAATGACTATGAGTGCGGCGGTAAGCCTCGCTTAGATTGGGTGCGTCCTTATGTACGCACACATACATAAATATGTGTAATGTCCCATTAACACACAGCAGTTCCGTGGTAAGCTACGAGGCTTGTGTTATGGATATAGATAGTTGACACACTACACCTAAATATATACATATCATAAATATAAACCATGACCGGAGTACAAGCAATCGTGCTAATCACATATAAAATTCCCTCAGCGGAATTCGAACTCGTAGTCTCCGGCACAGCAAGCTCTATAAATTGAGCCAAAATTGTCGCAAACTAATGTTATCGAGCAAAATGAAGGTAGTATAATATTAATATGCCTTTAATATCTTTCACTACGTCTAGACTCTAGACTTTATTATAGCAGGCAATTTTGAAGAAATTATTTGAAGAAGTCACTGAACTGTTACTAATTATAATTGATATCGACCAGCAGGTAAGTGCGTGGGTTTCTATGTATTTTAATAGTAAACTAGCAATTTGCTTCAATTTTACACGGTTTTTTCTGAAATTAAATTATCTTTTGATATATCCTTAAATGGTTTAAAGGATTTTCTAAAGTGTTAAAGCTTTGTAAATTGAAAAACCTTGTCGCAAAACGAGTTTCATCCGTTTTCCCCATTTTCTACTATAGAACCCTTAAATTACTTTCTCAAATAACACAAAATAACGTTTTAATTTTTTTTATTATTTATATCCTAATTTGTTTCTTTGAGAATGTAAAGGAATAGGGTTACTTCATTTCTCTTAGAGGTACACATAATAAAAGCTACAATATTATAACTTATAAGATTTACTGTAATATTAACGAGTATTATGCACATTTTGTGGGATACAAATTTATTTTGTTTTATTTTATATCAGCAGTTAAAAATTTTGAAAACACGACCAAAGAAAATATTTGTATGATAAATATACATTAAGGAATACGTTTCGGCCGAAACAGCTTTTAGCGTTGAAAGTGATTCTAGACAGACATAATTTAATCAAGACAATTCGTAGACACTTAATGATAATAATTGATTACAGCTATCTAATTACCGGGTAAGTAGAATGAACCTCGATCCTTCTCGTATTTTTAACTTAGTTACTTAGGAAATAATAGAATAGAACATTTATTATGTTATGAAAAGCTTTCGATATTTTAGTAATTTAATAAGTATTGTTTTAAGGTAAAAGGTTGTCATGTTCATTTCACGTAATTTGAACTTTGTAAGGCTAATTTTCTATTTTTACCTCGTCTTTGTTTTGACAGTGTATTTTAATAGCACTTATCTATATATATATAATTAGTCAAAAAAAGGATTTAGTACCTCATTCTTGTTTAGTCCATTTTTTTGGCTTATTACACTGAAGCTTGTTAAAAAAATTACGGGGTTTAGTGTGATCAATAAAAAATTGGAAACAGGACTTTTACACATTCAGTAAGATACAATATTGATTTTGGTCAACTACTGAGCGAACCCTAGCTATGTATAGTATCGCTACGTTACGTTAGAAGTGAAAATATATACATATAAACGTTAAGTAGTGCTTAAGCAGTTGTGGCGCGAGAGTTGGTAGAATTTATGTCTTTTATCTTTTTCTGAGTGGACTATTGATTCCATCCTCACACGGTACTACCCATACACTCTCGTACCAAAAGGTTTGGCAGCTCCTACCTGTGCCGCACTATTAGGAAATGGAATTCACTACCTATTCACGTGTTTCCCTCTTCTTATAATCCGGGGTCTTTTAAACGGAGCATAAAAAAGCACATGAGCGGCCTGCTCACGAGGTAAGGTCGATTGGTATCGAGATCATGTGTCGGAACCGATGGATCTCACTCCTGGACTCCACTGTCGCTTAACATCAGGCGGCATGAAGTCATCTTGTCGAGCGTCAATTAAAAAAAAAATCGATTTTCTAGCGCGGACATAGGCTTGCCATTGCAATTATTTAAAAAAAAAATTCGAAATAGTAATTACTAATTAGTATCGATACAGAAGCCGACTCTATAGTTTTGTGATTATTGCATGTCTGTCTCTCCGCATCACTAGAGAACCACTCGACAGATTTTGATGAAATTAAGCATTCAGAGCAGAGCTGGTTATCAACAAGTAGGATACTTTTTATAACGGAAAAATATTACATTTTAAAAAAATCTATACTATCCGCCACGGAATCGATAGTCGTTAGTAATAAATATAATGAACTAATTAATGAAGGAAATTCAAACGCTCCATTTTAACGACATTTAACAAGCAGTGTGGCATTTAAGGTTTCAATGGTATTTCGATTTGGGCGTATATATTTACTACATAATCGAGAAATGTTATAACTAAGTGTGTTCAAATATGCGTTATTGTAAAAGGTCACAATGAGCCCGAAGCGGTAATATTTATTATAAATATCTTTTAGCGTGGGAAATAAATAGGTCGTGTAACCAAACGTTTCACGAATTTTTGATATTTTTGTACTTATACAGTATAATTATATATTGGTTTAGAAGACAAATATGAAAAAAGGTTGGCTGGATTGATTTCAATACAACTTTATAGGAAAAGTGGTGTAAATTACATTAATCGGACTGCTAAGTGGTAACAAAAGTAAAAAATATAGACGAAAAAAAGCGTGAGATAATGTTTTCCTGAACGTTACCGTTCAACGATAAGGAAGGGAAAGTAGGAAAACACTTTGCAAAAAGTATAAAAGTTTTTGTACGCTCCGTTTTCCTTGTTTTCAATTAGAAGAACCTACATTATTTTAATATTTCTAAAAATATTAACTTAAGTGGTATTTTGTATAAGCTTTTTACGTTAAATATGATCTGAATAGGAATTTTGCGTTTTCAATTAGTACGGAGGAACCTCTTCTGCGACGAAGTCGAGAACAAAATTACTACCAAGTCTAAATAAAATTATACTTTTATTTAAAATGGCAAATGTTCACGTAAAACTTACAAACTTGCGTGGAGCCCTAATTCTTTGTCGTAAATAAAAATAGACTAAGTTACCCCTTATAGCAGAGAGCTATCTGCCAGAAAAAATCCCGTCAAAATCAGTCTAGACGTTTCAGTGAATAGCGATTTTTTCACTCAAAAAGTTTTCAACTGTGGCATAAAAACGCGATTCTTGATCTCAATTTCTTAAATATCTATCTATTAACCAGACTCTACTTTAGCGTTAAAATCTAAAGCCATTGTATTTTAGCCTTGTAAAAAGCTATAAAATTCTTGCTACTGAAAAAAGTCGTTGCCACTTGTTAATGGGATATTAAAGGGTACTAATGATAAGTTTTCAAAAAATCGTTACGATATCTGGCGGTACAGTATTCTTTAAGTGCCTGGATGTTCAATACCATATAATATAGATTATATTTAGAAAGCAAGCAGATATGAAGTGTTATATTGGGATAAGATGGGTCACTCGAGAGTCAAAGCCCTTAGATCAATATACGTGCTAATAGCTCATCGTACTATTGTTATCCTTCCATGAATGTTTCACTTGTCATATTAATGTACTTATGTAGTAGGTAAGTACTTAGCAATCTATACATATAATACCGAAAATTCTAACTTACCGCCGCACTCAGAGTCACTTAAAAACCATTAATTCGTCCTTTAGTATGAAGATTCTCGACTTAATGGTTCATTAAGTGACTCGGAGTGCGACAGTTAGTCGAATTTGTACATTGAAAATGTTTTAAAATCATATATTTAAAATAATCATTATACTTAATGTAAAAATAAAGATACAGAGGCTGAATCTATAGTCTGTAGAATTTTTGTCAGTCTGTGACCGCATCTTGAGAAACCACTGGACAGAATTTGATGAAATTTGGTATGCTGATTAGATTTGGTTCCGGGTCAACATATAGGACATACTTTTTACTGCAGGAAAATACCTAATATCTTTCTTAGAAATCTATATTAACCGCTAAAACGTATCTAGGGACGAGTAGTCTTTAGTAAAATATCCATTTTTCCTATTTTTTTGTTTTATTTAATTAAATTTATTAAGCATTCAGCCATGAACGTGTTCAGAATACTTTTATGTAACAGGGAAACATTTTATGTCGAAATCATGTTTATTATTAGGTTTTATTATTGGACATGTATGGTAGTAGAATCTTTAGTACTACGAGTATCATCCGAATTAGTTTTTAGAGAGATTTTGTACGTTGTCATTTTGAGTCGAATCTGTACATTCAATATTTTTTGGCAAATCATCGCTACCAATATAAAACAAAGTCGCTTTCCGCTGTCTGTGCGTTTAGGTCTTTCAAACTACACCTTACTGTTTGTGTTAATGTCGGTCCGGGAACGCTTCACGAGAAAACCACCACAGATTTTGATGAAATTTGGAATAATGGCATTTGGTTATCCAGGTCAACATTTACGATAACTATTTTTTACAACTGAAAAATAACCACCTCTGAGAAATTATATACTTTACTTACCGTTGAAACGTACGTAGAGACGAATGCATTACCCAAACGAAGCGAGGGTGAGTCGCTAGTGCAGAAGAACATTAGATTCGTATATACTCCTCATACATAATTTTGAACTAAAATGTAGTTTCGTTAAAATGTAAACGGGTTTCAGGTCTCGGAAACGTTTCTCTAATAAATATTTATTGCTTGGGAATTTTTGATAAGCGCCGGCGAAAGGAAATTGAGGAACGTAACAGTGAAATGAACAGGTACTATTATTTGGGCCCTTTTTGTTATGATTCAATGCTTTTATCCGTATGTATTGTAGCTAAAGAACTTTATGTAGATATTTAAAGTGAACATAATATGATAATAATGTAAATATAAAAATAATATATAA
Source organism: Boloria euphrosyne (assembly GCA_951802675.2). NCBI lineage: Eukaryota > Metazoa > Arthropoda > Insecta > Lepidoptera > Nymphalidae > Boloria > Boloria euphrosyne. The sequence continues at coordinate 1,137,821 of OX637879.1, read as the reverse complement.
ATGTAATTTCTAGATGTAAAGAAAGACTATGTTTCAGCGATATTTTCAATTTTCTAGAAAAAATAATGTAACTTAATTTAAGTAAATATTTTTTAAAATAAAAATGGTCGGTATACTTGTTTTATTCTCGCAGTGCAGAAATTATTCTTATGATAAAAATCTTATAATTAATTTATTTTACCATAACCATTTCGGATTAGGTAAACTAACTTAGCTCTTGTAGTACCTATGTAATATCTATGCATATAATAAAAAATTTGAAAGATTGACATTTATTACATGTATTTGTATCGTCCCAATGCTGGGACTACGTTCAATACGATGGCGATGGGGTTACATAGTTCACCACGTTGGTCTAGTACGGGTTGGCGGACGGCACATGTCTTTCGCAATCTTGTTAGTTTCTCTCAGACAGGCAGGTTTCTTCACGATGTTTTTCTTCACCGCAATCAAATATCGGCTACATGTAATTGCATACTTGCTCCTTTTATAACACTGGAAAATGCAAGCTAATATTGATTTTATAGGATTTTAATTAAAATGTTTTAATTTATAATGTGTACGAGGCAATGCAATCAGCGTCGAATAATGTCTGTAAACAAAATAATCGACGAAACTGATGGTTTAATTAAAAGCTGTTATAATTAAAATTTTTGGAGAGCTTGTAAAGTTGTACATTTTAACTTTTTCTTTCTCACTAGCTCTCTTGCTTTTTCACTCTCCTCTACTTTTTTGGGGAAGAAAAAGAATATCTAGAGTGGAATTTCTTTTATGATTGAGGAAACGTGCAATTCACTTTAATTCTCCTTCGTAAATAGTAAGAGGCTCAATGAGATTGGCTGCCGTAGCCTAAATTGATCAGGAAGACGTAATGTAAACATCACGTCCATACGATGGACTAACGAAACTGCTATAAAAAATAGTATTTTTATAAATAGTAGTAATGGTATTATTAATAGTAGTATTATTAGTATAAATAGTAGTAATTGTAGTAATATAAAAATAATATTATAGTGTGCAAGGTCGACGTCAATCTTATCTATCTTCTATCTCTATAAAATTCTAACTAAGTCAAATCTGTACATTATTTTTTTTGGGAAAATCTAATTGAAATAGACATTATTGTCCATACAGAGGCCAAATCTATTGTTTTTAGAATTTTTGTCTGTCTGTCTGAGACAGCATCACGAGAAAACCACTGGACAGGTTTAGATGAAATTTGATGTGATGATAGCTGGTTAACCCGGGACAATATAAAGGATAGTTCTTACTGCGGGAAAATATCTAATTTCTGAGAAATCTATATAACCATCAAAATGTACCTAGGGACAAGCCCGAGCGGAGCGAGGGCCAGTCGCTAGTTTTAAATATTTTTTTAAATTTCACCGTGATTTTTTTTAAATCCTAAAAACAAAAAGATGTGGCTATTTCGTTGTCACAGACACTGACTTTCATTTATTTACGTTGGATTCACAGAATGTGTGGCCCTTTTTAATATACTAAAATGACATTGCTGAAATATTTCAAAGGGGTGACAACTGACAAGATACAAAAATGTGTAACATGGAGGAAAATCTTAACGAAGTCGCTGTCGCTTTACTTTGGGGCGTGAATATTTTAACGAGTGCCATTTTGTGACACATATGATTTAAGGTTTGGTTCAAAGGAAGTAGTATTTGTACCAATATTTTTGAAGATTTGGTGTCTTTTTTTTCAACCGACTTCCAAAAGGAGGAGGTTATCAATTCGTCTGTATTTTTTTTTTTTTTTTTTTTTTTTTATGTTTGTTAGCTCATAACTTTGAGCTGGGTGAACCGATTTTGATGATTCTTTTTTTATTTGAAAGGTAGTGCTTCCCATGTGGTCCCATTTTAATATTTTCCAGTTCTGATAATGGCATCCATGAGAAAACCATAAAAGTCTTAAATTTGCATTAAGTATTTGCGTGACAAATGGACGAATAACTCAATATCACGCCAACCGATTTCGATGATTCTTTTTTTAATGGAAAGGGTATACTTCAAGGGTAGTTTGATGAGAGTTTGGTAAGGTTCTGATGATGGGATCCATGACAAAGTATCGGAACTCTTCAATTCTTAGGAGCAAATTAACGATGCTCGGCCAAATCTTTTATAGGCTATATGGATATTTGAGTCACGTACCGTAACTGATGATGGAAGGTACAACTCCTCAACGGTTAGAAGTTTAAAGAAAATTCTTTCAATATAATACGCAATTATGAACGGATAGTTGTATACTTTCAGGCTATTAGGTTTACCTCATAATAGAAGGTAAATTTTTATAGTCATTAACACAATACGTATCTACTTTCCGCTAAAAAGTTAAAAATAAATTATTTTTAACAAAAAAACAAAAACCGACTTCCAAACTTAATAAATCTAAACTAAAAAGTAGAAAATAATACTTTTAAGGACTTTGTTAATTTTGAAGTCGGTGCCAGCCAAAGCAAAATAGCCCTAAATAGATACATATTTGATTAATCTATCAATTTGTAAACATAATCAAAATACCTGGCTGGCACCGACTCCAAAATTAACAAAGTCCTTAAAAGTATTATTTTCTACTTTTTAGTTTAGATTTATTAAGTTTGGAAGTCGGTTTTTGTTTTTTTGTTAAAAATAATGTATGTTTAAGAGTTATAACTGGTATGTTTACTACTGAAGTATCGTTCGACTCTACTGTCCTTTACGTAGATCTGTAGGTCATGGTCAAACTAGATTTAAATTAAGCCCTGGGTTAGAAGAACTAATTTAACGACAGGGCCGGATTAAGGAGGTCTAAGGGCTAGCACAAAAAATTTAATTATTTTATTTTCAATTCTTTCATTTTTTGTGCAACCAACTTTAAATTTGGCAGCGCCGCTCCGCTCACGAGTATATTTACGATGGGTTCTGAAATTGCTGGAGTGATTTTGATGCAATTGTTAGATCAACCCACCAAGTGATTGAATGAAGTTTAGTAGCGATTGAACATGAACGAACGAAGCCGCGGTACTGTTAGTATAATATAAGTATGTGTGTTAACCAGTTTTATCCAAAATATTTGAGTACCTACGTGAAGATTGAGTACCTAATAAGTGAAACGGCTGCACTGGATCAATTTGGATGAAATACGTAAATAGACTATGAGCTATAGGAACAATTAGACTATTGTTTAACACTTAATCTTTGAACATAAAATATTTTTGTGCTTATTAAAAGTGTCATAAAACTAAAAAAATTGTTTCTTTTTCGTACTTCTAACATTTTATTATTTAGTTTTCACCGTTCTTGCTCCTGCAACGTCAAGGTTTCATTAAGTTAACAGTTTCAAATAACAAAGGATCGCAAAGGACCTCATTATAAATTAAAATCGAGATCTAAAAAAAAGTTTCCCTATCAATTTCCTGTATTCTTCAAAAGAATATCTTGCGTCAAATAATATTTGTACAAACATTTTGCAGAGTACAGTAGCTTATTTTTATATTTTAACGCTATACTCGCAATACTAGCGAGAGGATTCACCTTGCTCCTGAATTTACTTTGCACATTATTAAAACTTATTTTTATAGAAATACTTGATAAGTATGACTAGCAATAATAATTTGTCGTGTATTGTATTCAGGCCTTTTTAACATTCCACAACTGGGCACTGGCCTCCCTTAATACGAGAGGGATCAGGTCATAATGCCATCAGGCCACCACGCTGACCAAGTACGGGTGGGCGGACTTCACATGTTTTTCAAAAACTTGATAGATCCTCTCAGACGTGCAGATTTCATCACAATATTTTCCTTCAGAAATCCGGAGAAAACTAGGAAGATACTACAAGACTACGGAATACGAAGATTATAGATACGGAAGACCATCGTGAGCAAGCGTACGCATCGGACGTGTTGTTAATTTATTTGCAAAAATATAACTGTGTAATTAGTTAAAAATATACTTTGTGTGTAACATTTTAAGGCTTAAAGTATAATAATCAAGCAAGCAAGCCACTGCATTACCTACCTGCCGCTTCGTCTTAGGTGAGCGTCATAAGAACACAGATATCATGAATGTCTTAAGATCTCCTACTGGAAGTGACAATAAAAATGAACGCTGTTCATCGCAACCTAACTTATTTAACTACGGATTTTCTTCTGATGATAACAATTTATCACAGTCTGTTATCCGTCAAAAAAGAAAAAAACCGGATCAAGACTCGGACATTAAAGAAGAATTAATGGAAATTCACAATAAAATGGATAAACTGTTAGATTTTATGGGTCATTTTACTGAGGCACAAAAACTTGCATCTGACAAACTGAGTCAAGATGTGGCTACTATAAAAGATCAAGTAAGTAATTTGAAAGTCACGATAGATAACCTAGCCTTAGAACAGTGTTCAATCAAAACAAATCTCACAGAATTGAAAATTTCTACCAATATAAACAGCGAGAAAATTGAGAGCTTACAAAATGAGGTTGATAATTTAAAAATAGTATCGGCAGAATCTCATGATATCCAAATCAACACACCAGAGAATATTATGTTTGAGCTACGAGAACGAATAGCGAGAGAAAAGAATCTTATAATTACTGGAATACTGGAATCAAAAAATCCTAATGTAAATGAAAGAGAAAGTGATGATAAAATTGCAATTAACAATATACTAAAAGATATTTATAAAGAATGTCCAACCCCAAAAAAAATTTTTCGACTTGGGAATCATAAAGATGAAAGATGTCGCCCAATCAAGGTATGTTTTGACTCGGATGAAATACCAAAGATAATATTAAGGAAGAAAAAAAATATTAAACTAGGTAATAAGAAAATTTTTTCCGACAAGACTAAGCAACAACAAATTTATATACAGAACCTCAATAAAGAGCTTGAACAACGAGTTAAAAATGGGGAACAGAATCTAAAAATAAAATATTTTAAAGGTATACCTAAAATTATAAAAACGGCGTCAAAAAACTAATAAATGAAACCCATGCAGATGTACATCAAATAAAAAGTAATACAATATCTTACCAACTTGAAAATACATACACAGATATTATTTCCACAAAAAAGACTTTGAAATTCTTGTACATTAATGCTCGAAGTATTGTAGGACAAGGAAAATTTGATGAATTGAAATGTTCTTTGGTATCCTTTGCAAATATAATACACATCATTCTCATCACAGAAACATGGATTAAAAGTGAAGATCAAGCAAAAAACCTTGTTTTACCTGGATATACTCATCATTATAACTTCAGACAGAATACAACTGGTGGCGGAATCTCGATGTTCATAAACAACAATTTAAGTCATAATTTAATAGAAGATAGTTGTATTAGGAATATACATTTTTTATGGGTACATATAGATAAATACAATCTGGATATTGGACTAGTTTATAAACCTGATCGTACAAAAGTAAATCAATTTCTTGAAGAATATTCTCAACAATTAGAAAAACGGAGGAGAACTATTGTTTTTGGAGACTATAACATAGATTTGTTGCTCAAAAAAGACCACACTACATTAAACTACACGGAGATGATAGATGAAAATGGATACGCAATTCTTAACTGTGTGGAGCCTTCTTATTGCACCCGCGAAACTTCATCAACAAAAACTATAATAGACCACGTATCAACTAATTTAAAAGAACATAAGTTTAACCTAGCTATCATAGAGTCAGCGCTGTCAGATCATAAGCAGATGTACATGGAGCTACAACAATATTGTCCAGAAATAAAGAAGAGGATTCACTACGAAGCAATTAATTATGAAATTCTTTATAAAAAATTTGAACAGAATGCTATTAGAGGTACGATACTAGAATACAGTGATCTTGAAAAAAATATTATAAAAAACATTAATGACAGTAAATTTTCAAAAATAAAAATTCTTAATCCTCCTAAAACCGATTGGATAAATAAAAATATAATTAAAGCCCTCAATGAGAGAAACAGCTTATGGCAGCAATATAAAATGCATCCAAAAAATATAGATATCAAACAAAAGTTTGTAAATAAAAGGGACCAAGTAGCTCGAGACATACAATTGACCAAAAGTAAGTACTATCAAAAGGCATTTCAAAATTGCATTACAAAACCGTCTAAAATGTTTAATTTGCTAAACAGTATATCGAATAACAAAATTAAACATAGTAGTATTCCCACAAAATTAGAGATTGGCCTAGACATAATAACAGATCCGGCGAAAATTTGTAAATGCTTTAACTCATATTTTTCCACTATAGGCATAACGTTAGCATCAAAAATTTCCAAAACACTTAATACATGTACACTCTTAACCACTGTAACACCTGTTTCTAATACTTCCAACTCACAGATATTATTAACCGAAATAACGCCTACTACTACGGATGAAATCCTCAAAATAATTGATAATCTTAATAGCAACACCTCCGTAGGTATTGATGGTGTTAGCACGAAAGCTATAAAATGTCTCAAAAACTTGATTGTCGATGATCTCACTAATTGCATAAATCGCTGTCTATGTGATGGTGTCTTTCCAGACAGTCTTAAAATAGCCAAAGTTAGTCCGATTTATAAATCAGGCAAACGCACTGATCCTGGAAACTACCGGCCGATATCAGTACTACCAGTGTTGTCCAAAATCTTTGAAAAAATATTACACACTCGTCTTAACAATTTTTTAACTTCAATCAACTTTATTTACAGTAAACAATATGGTTTTAGGCCCAAATCCAACACATTATCAGCCACAATGGATCTTATAACTAAAATTAAACTAAAAATAGACCAAAAACAAATAGCTCTGGGCATTTTTGTTGATTTAAAAAAAGCTTTTGATACCGTAAGTATTTCACTTCTTATAAAAAAACTTTACGATATCGGTGTTAGAGGTACAGCATTAAAAATCTTTAAATCTTATCTTGAAAACCGGCAACAAGTAGTCAAAATAGGAGAATACGCTAGCGATACTGCTTCGATTACATGTGGAATACCACAAGGCTCTATATTAGGTCCACTTTTATTTCTAATTTACATAAATGACATAAGCAATATAGGCTTAAACGGAGACTTGACACTATATGCAGACGATACAAGTATGTTTTACTATGGTGAATCAATGAATTCGATCATAAAAGATGCACAAAATGATCTGAACCGTTTAAACGATTGGCTACAGAGCAATTTACTTACCATTAATACTGAAAAAACAAATTATATAATCTTTGCAGCTAAAAATAAGAAAATAGGTAGTTTTGATTCTTTAAATATAAATGGCACGGTCATTAATAGGACAAAAAGTGAAAAATATCTTGGTATTATGATAGATAGCGGTTTGACATGGAGGCCTCATTTAGACAAAATTAAATCTAAATTATCGTCATTGGTTGGAGTACTACGCGGTAATGTTCGTTGTTTTCCCAAACCAGTTCGGTTAATTATTTATAATACCATGGTAAAGCCCCATATAGACTACCTTATTGAACTCTGGGGCACTGCCGCACCAACTAATCGCTGCAAAATACAAAGAATGCAAAATAAATTAATAAAAGTGCTTTTTCATTACAATTATTTGACTCCTACTGAAAAACTATACAAAGAAACTAAATTTATGAGCATACAACAAACATATGTGTATAATATTTCAATTTTAATATATAAAATCATAAACCAATTAACACATACAAATATATCTTTCACAAAGAAATCATACACAATAAAATATTCACTAAGAAATTCAAATCAAATAAGTCTTATTAAACCAAGGACTAACTACGGCAGACTTAATATAATGTATGAAGGCGTTCAAATATTTAATAAATTACCATCAAATTTAATCGAAATTAAACCCTTTTGTAAATTCAAAAAACTCCTAAAAATCATGTGTTGAACAATATACCTATAATTTAACAAATAATAAAGTACGAGTATATATAAAAAAAAATATATATATAATATATGTAATAAAACAAAAAACAACAACAGAATAATAAGTAAATAAATAATTAAATAATATACTAATACAAGGTTTACAAAAAAAAAATACTTAGGTATGTATAATGTAAAATATATTTACGTTTTCATTTTTATATACATATAATATAAACTGAATATGTATAATATGATATGATGGATTTATTACATATAACACATAGTCATCACATAATTCTAGTCGTGCCTCTTCTAGTAACGAGCTCTTTATATCTTTGTATTTACTAAGTTGTTAAACATTTCTCGTTGAAATACCGTCCTACCCGCAATAATTTATAAAATGATATTATAATAAATAGTTCATATTAGGTGTTTGTGTAGCATACTATATTTGTCTCAAGTTTTGTATAAAGTTTTGTATTAGTTATAACTTAGAAATCACGATGTAAGTATTTAACTACCTATTTGTAAAGTTTCTCATGAAGTGAATGTAATTCTTTTGAGAAATAAAGCATCTTTAAACCGAGACTCAAATTAGTTGTTTTTTGGTTGGTAAATTTATAAATGACAAGAATTCTGTAAAATTGTAGTATCCTGGAGGCGATCACGTCATTCCGAAGGCCTAACACAATCATTGCCACGATTTGTTCAAAGAAAACGTTTTATATTAAGTTCGGTTCAAAAGTCAAAGTGTCGTCCAACGAAAGAAAGGTCACAAAGTTCAGTGCAAGTTACTTTTACTATGACGCCAAATCTCTGCAAACTTTTACGACCATTCCGTCAGCTTTTATTTCAAAAAGACTTCACGAAAAACATGTGTTGAAGTAAAACCTTAATATTCACTTTCCTGGTCTGAAATATACGGAAAAGCTCTCATATACCATACATATATTATAAGTGCTGTTATCCATCAAGTTTTTTGTTTTCCCCTGAGATATTCATCATCATCAGCCCTTTTTAACGTCCCACTGCTGGGCACGGGCCTCCCTCAGTACGAGGGGGATCAGGCCATAGTCCACCGCGCTGGCCTAGTGCGTGTTGGCGGACTTCACATGTCTTACGAAAACTTGCTAGGTTTTCTCAGACATGCAGGTTTCCTCACGATGTTTTCCTTCACCGTAAGACAAGTGGTAATCATGATAGAAATGATTCGCACATGAAAATATCAGAGGTGCGAGACCCGGATTTGAACCCGCATCACTCGGTTATACAAGCGACGCGTTACCGCTGGGCTACCACTGCCCTGAGATATTAAAGGAATAATTTTTAAAAGTGTTCTCACAAGGTGATTTATAGCGGGTAACAGAAAATGTGACGTTTTACCAGGGAAATGTTATTATAGAACATTCTATTTACCTACAACTTAATGAAACAGTATAAAAATGGCAATATTTTTTGATTCTTTGAGTGTTCTTCAATTTTTTTCTTCTTCGTCTATTTTTTCCTTAAAATTATAATATTACTAAAAATATACTTTCATGTATTTTACAATATCCCTGCGAAATATTTAAGGCATTTTAACAGCTAAAATGTGGTATATTTTACCGTAAGCTTTGTAACATTTTTTTATAACGGGTTAAAGCATCAAGTAAAGTTTAAATACCTTTGTACGTGCATTCTCTAAGGCTGATAGTGAAGTAGGTTAGGCTACGTTAGCAGCGCTATGTAATCAACGAACTTTGTAGCTATTGAGTACTCTACACGTTACTACAGTAAATTTACAGACAAGCTTTTGATTCATTATTATATACCAGCATTTCTATCTCCTGACCCCGATAACCAGTTATCATCATACCAAACATCACAATCTATCCAGTTTTCTCGTGATCCGGTCCCAGACAGACTCACAGTTCGACAGTTGTCACAAACAACTGTCGAATTTGTACATTGAAAATTTTATATTGAAATAGTCAGTATTATAGAAATAAAGGCCGAATCTATAGTTTTTAGGATTTTGGTCTATCTGACCGCATCAGACTGAGAGAGAGAGAGAAAACCACTGGAAAGATTTTGATGAAATTTGGTATGATGATAGCTGGTTGTCCCGGTCAGGATATAGGATACTTTTTACTGCTGGAAAATATCTCATTTCTGAGAAATCTTAAGTAACCGTTAAATCTAAGAATTAGGTTTCCGGTATTTGTAACGCGGGTGAAACCGAGGGAAATGTTAGTAAAGGTATAATAATATAGGCTACGTATTCTTGTGTATTTCCATTTAGTTCAAAGTAACAATCAACAAGTTCGCAGAACTGAAACAAATAAGCTATGTCAAACGATAAATGTATTATACCTACAAGTTTCATTGAAAATGCCGAGAATATACACCTTTATTTCTATATTGAAAGTAAGGTTTCAGTATTCATTTAATTGTTTGCTTTTAAGTCACTTATACTAGGTAATTAAGACAGTGGTATCCCAGTGGTAACACGCTCTTGCATAACCGAGTGATGCAGGTTCAAATCCGGATCACGCATCACTGATATTATCATGTGCGAATCATTTCTAACTTGTCAGTTAGGGAAAATAACGTGAGGAAACCTGCATGTCTGAGAGAACCTAGCAAGTTTTCGATAGACGTGTGAAGTCTGCCAATCCGTACTTGTCCAGCGTGGTGGACTAAGACCTGATCCCCCTCGTATTTAAGGGAGGCCCGTGCCCAGCAGTAGGACGTTAAAAAGGGCCGAATATAACATACTAGGTAATAGTATTTAGTTATAATATGTATATAACGAATTGACAATAACCTTGAAGAAGCGTAGGTATGTTAATATGTTTCATTTACGCAGCGATTACGCGCATTATTAAGGTACATCATCTGCTCATATTTTACTTATAAAAAATAATTTAGGGCATAGGAGTTAAAAAGATTTTTATTTCTAGGTGTTTTTTGTATATACTCTTGTAGTATCTAAGAAAATCTAAGTTAGTAATGGTATAGTAAGATCGAGTTGCTTTCCGCAACGATGACTTGCGCCTATATTTTTTTAAAAAGCAAAGTTTGTTTCGAGTTCGTGTAGTACTAAAGTTGCTATGTAACTAAGCATGATATTCCTAAGTTAAAGTATACGGTGAAACGCGAACTAGATGCAAATTTTGCAAAGTAGTTCAATGCATTTGCGATAAGGTTCCATACTTAACTTTAAAGTTCTATTTCAATTATTTCTTAATAAAAATTTTAATACAAGTTAATTTTTTAACCTTGAATGATAAAGGTTACGTTATAATAGTAATAATAAGGAAATTCTATCGAATTCAATCACGACCTTCAATTCTGTTGGTAATTATAACTAGACCTCAATTACAGCGGATATTAATTATAGAGTGTAAATATGAACAACAGATTGCATATTTTGTTCCCACACTAGCGTTTCTTTGTATATTTTTATTTAATATCTTTAGCCTGATCCGCGCCCACGACTTCATAGCATGAAGCCTTATAAGCGAGCTACTAGACTTAATAAATAATAATATAATGTCTTTCTAACCGATTTTGGTTAAGGCGGTCAATCTTGCTGAGACTTGCTTGGGACATAATAGAGTGCATAAGTGTATCCTATTACGAGTACCAGTTACTCCTTAATACGAGTACCTCCCATATCTTATATTTTACACCTACCTTGCTCATATTTTCATAGAAGAATATCTTGACACTTGGTCAGAGGCGTATTTACAAATTTGGCGCCCCGGGCCAATTAGCTCTGCCGCCCCATGAAGTGACGATAAAGAACTTATTTAAAAAAAAATTATGGCTTGAACGTAAATGTTATTTAGGTACTTGTTAGTATGGATGTAATGTTATGTTAGTAAACTTCCTCGAGACATCTGGAAAAAGCTCCTGGTTTTTACGATGAAGTATTTTTTCCAGAAAAAGCCTCATATGAATTGGACCTGCCTTTTTACGAAGAACTAATTTTTCCAGAAAAGGGCTTATATGAATTGGACCTAATAAACGCCCCGATAATACTACAAACAACGAAATCGACATCATTATATCGAATAATCGCCACATATTCAGGGATGTCTCAGTGATTAACAGGGTCAAAATTGGCAGTGATCACCGACTTGTAAGGGGAGCTCTGAATATGAACATCAAACTACTACTCTACTCTACTCTTAGACTAACATAGTGATGTAGAAGCTAGCTGGCTGCGAAAGCTTTCAGTTAGAGCTACAGAACACGAATTAAAAACACGATCGAGAGATGGACAAAAGTTGAAGCTATATATATAATAGCGAAGGGACGCACGATTGTAAATACCACACAGTCTAAGCGTCTGCAGGTACTTGACAGGGATGTGAGAAACCTAATAAGGTAATATAAGACAAGCGAATACCCAAATTATTGAGGAAATAATGGAGATCTTTACTCCTTACATATATTTCCACCTGAGTTCACGTGGAGGATCCAGACTGAACTAGTTGAGCTTCCCGACATTGACGTAAGCGAGATTAGGATACCTCTTGGACACCAACAACAAGTTAACAACAAAGCTCCGGGTGAGGACGGAATTACTGCAGAGTTCCTCAGAACGGCAGGAACAAAGATTCTATCAGAGCTCTCAAAGTTCTTTAATTATGTTCTTTACAATGACACTACACCGGAGGCATGGAGCAGAGGCAGAGTAGTATTGTTCTTAAAGAAGGAGGATAAAACCCTATTGAAGAACTACTGACCTGTGACTCTTCAGAACCTTGTTTATAAGTTGATTTCAAGAGCTATGACGAATCGTATCGCCCAAAAATTCGATGAGTTTCATAATCAGCATCTATGCCTAGCGTTTATGGACTAGAGAAATATTTTTTTTTATTTTTTAAATAATGCTTACTAACTAGAATAAATAAACACAAAAATAGCAACTAAAATTTAAAAAAAAATAATAATTTTAAGTTACGTACATACTATACAAAGTTAGTTACATACATCCGTCCCACTTAAATGATAACAAATGTAAAAAACAAAAAAAGAAATATTGTAAAACTAAATGCTTTTCTTAAGATTCTACAATCCATGCAGAGATATATCCAAGTACTACGGTGCTTATACCAGTCTGCAACGATGACCATCCAAATACAGAGTCAAAGAGCACAAGGCCAATCCGATCACACTGCGGCGGGGTAGAAAGGGGATGATGATATCTACCCGAAACTGTTTACCTGTGCATTGGAGGAAGCCTTTAAAACTCTCGATTGGAACGGACGCGGTATCAACATTAATGGAGAGTATAACATACCTGGGATTTGCCAATTTTATAGTCATCATGGCAGATACTCTGCTGAATTTGGAAAAAATGCTAAACAGATTAAGTGATTCTTTAAGACGAGTGGATATGGAGGACCAAAATCATGTTGAATTGTCGTGTATCTCCGAAACCAGTGATCGTGAATGGCGCTTTTCTTGAAGTTGTGTAGGAATAAATATACTTGGCCAAACTATACAACTCGGCCGGTACAACTTTGAGCTTGGGCTGGGCAGATCTTGGGAAGCTACATCATTTTCTAGAGTCATCGATCCCACAATCACATAAGACCAGGGTATTTAACCAGTGCATGCTACCAGTAATGACATAGGGCTGGTCCACAAATTCAAGGTTCAGCGAGCATAGAACGCGCAATGCTTGGTATTTCTCTGGCAGAGGAAATTCGAAATGAAGTTATTCGCCATAGAACTAAAGCGATATCGCATGCAAAATTAGCTCTCTGTGGTGGAAGTGTTCTGGTTATGTTTGCGCACTGATGATCGATGGAGCCGAAACATGTTAGAGTGTTGGCAAGCGTAGTGTAGGACGCCCTGTAGCACGATGGACCGATGACTTAAGAAAGGTGGCGGACACGGGGCAGTGGATGGATGCGGACTGCAAAGACTGGTTGGCGCTCATTGGGGTCGGAGCCCTTTGTTCAGTAGTCCTCTGGTACTTCTCTGAGAGCTGGCTGTGGATCACCTTTGGCTGGGTGGTCTGCTTCGGCAGACCTGCTGGGCCGTCGGCGCGTCGTGGTTAAATGCGTAAGCAATCCTGCGCCGCCCCATTATGACGGTTGAGGTCTGTTGGGCTTTAATGGGTAGTCTGCATTTTCTGGTTAATGAGTCTCACATAACCACTTGTGTATACGTTAATGCTAAAATCTCAAAATTGAATAAAAAAGGACTTTGTTCAGCAGTGGACGGCGATAGGCTAATTCATGATTGATAGTATGGATAGTAGTGGACCTATTGTAAGCAATATATTGGTTTTGAAGCTTTCGTTTTTTTTTACTTAAATGTTTCAATGTCATTAAAAAAAAGTAGTGTTGGCTTTGCCGCCCTTTGGAGCCTGCCGCCCCGGGCCATGGCCCCCTTGGCCCTAGGGTAAATACGCCCCTGCACTTGGTGAGAGATCATGTGCAGGGCCGACAGCTCAACGTTTCTCTAATTCATAGGAAACTAACTACTCTCCCACTTAATCTCGAAAGAAACCCATTTACTATTCTGGCCTAAAACGGTACCCGAACCCCTAACCTTTCGATCTGAATCTGAAATACTTAGTATTTTGAAATTTTTTCGTAATTTCCCACGAGAACGACGTATTCGAGTAACAAGATACGTAAACATCAGTCAAACCAATAAGTCAACAACATTGTTTATTTTACGTACCTACATAAATATTTTATTATTAGGTTTTCATCTCTTTTTAACGTTTCGCTGCTGGGCACTCGAGGAGGGTCAGGCCACAGTCTTTTTTTACTGTACATATTTATATTTTGTTAGGCTTATATATGACAAAGGAAAAGCGAAAGTATTATTTTTAAAAACGCACTTACCTCATTACTATCACTCATTTTTAATTTTACAACAAATCAACAAGTTTGTGGTTAAATTTTGATTAATATAATTTATTTAATACAAAATGTCATTTATATAATTTACACACAAATACATCGCTATTATCTTCAAAAAAACCTTTGAGTCCTAAAGGCTAAAAGGTATATTCTATATTTTAATAAATTTATAAATGTATAAATAATTAACAGTGGAATAGCGAAATAGCCTGACATTTTAAACGCAAGAAAATTCTAATAACACTGAACAAGACTCCAACTTATTATTCCTTTCAAACTTCGCTGCGGTCATGTTTTTCATCCCAGTCGCTGCAATTTGTCTCAGAGAAATATTATTAAAAATGTAGTGACAAAAGTGGAAAACTTTGTTGGTGGAAAAATGTTATTCCGTAATTATCGTCTATATTTTATTATCAGTATTTTTTTTTACTTTGAATATATTTTAAAAATTCAGTCGGTGTTTCAATCGTCTCTCATATTCTACGCTTAGAGTTAATTTTATTTTCAATAGAGGGCAACATTTTAAGTTACCTAAGCTTATTATAATAATGCAGAATTATCCTAATTCTTACTAATATTATATATGTCAAAGTAACTCTGTCTGTCTGTCTGTCGCGTTTTCACGCCAAAACTACTGAACAGATTTAAATTAAATTTAGTTTAATTAAGCCTGAGAAAGGACTTAGGCTAATTTTCAAGCGGAAAAAGGGCTGTAAGGGGTTCAAATAGGGAATGAAATTTTGTATGGAAATTATGTCATTTTTAAAGCTAAAAACTTGAAACTTATTTTTTTGGCTTTTTATTAGATTTGAATAAGTAAGACATTCAAAGTTTGTAAAAATATTATACTAAAAGGGGTAGGTTGGTTCATAAATTACGGAGCTCTAAGGTAACAAACAAAAAAACATTCAATCTCCTTTTTGAAGTAGTTTGAAAAGTGGAAAACTTTTTATTTTATGCTGACATTATTCTTTTTTCTGACTTTGTTTAGTCAAAATGTAATAGAATATACATTTATGATCATATTCAGCTTACCTGTGATTTATTTTGCCTAACAAAATAAACATACGTTATAAATAAGCTTTTTAAATTACTTTTAAATGAAATCATTAAAATATGTCTTACCGTGGACATTACGGCGCTACCTGAAAATAAATTAGACCTCAATTAGTCGGTGTAATTCGTGTACATACAAATTATGAAATATAAAAAAAAATTCTCACAAACGATTTTATTATTCTTTTACCGAAAGATAAATAAAAGATATAATAGCGAAAGTAATATAAAAGATTTTATATAAATTTATAATAATTAGAATTTTATTTGTTCATTTTTTATTGTTTTGTTCTTATAATATAAAATAACTTATTGAACTCAAGAATAAGAAATACGCGGCAGAGAGCATCTTCTTAGTTTTCGTAGTCTCACCGTAATTATGAAATAGGTTTAATATATAATACTTTTAAGTTAGCCGGTTTAGTATACATGGTAGGTATAGATATATTGTGTAAAGTGTCGAGGTCTAAACCGGCCGTTAGAGCGTCAAGATTTATAAATTTCACACTATTTCATACTAGAAAAGCAATAAAAAGGTCATTTCCTATACATAACGCTTTAAAACTGACGAAATTTATGTTTTATCTATTCAGTTTGGTTGGGATCGTGAATAGAGACTATATCCATATGGTTTTTTTTCACGTTATTCATACACTCTTAATGACTCGTAGTAGGCTTCGTACAGTATTCCCGACGTAGAGTGAAATCTGAACAAAGAACTCGACTGGAAATAAACAGTTTTAATCATGTCTTTTCATGTCCTCTTCACACTGTGAAGTTATTTTTTATGCTTTTCTAGAATTATAATAATTATTATTTTTGCATATTATATTTTAGGTGGATAGTGTGTTCTACTTACATATGAATATCGCACATATTATAAAACAAAGTCCTCTGCCGCGTGTGTCTGTCAGTCTGTTCGCGATAAACTCAGAAACTACTGCACGGATTTTCACTCCGTTTTCTCCAATGGAAAGAGTTGTTGATGAAGGTTTTAGTACGTAATTTGTCAAGTTTTTGTATACATTTACTAACAGAACTCACAACATCGCTCGCACTAAATTTAGGAACGAACCCGAGCGAAGCGAGAGCGAGTCGATAGTTCACGATACTTTACTTAATATATTTTAAACGTCTTAAAATTCACTAAATTGTATATAAGAATATATTATATAAGAAAACATTTTATTTCCTAATATTGAAATAAAATCAACTAATCGTTTCCATCAAATTTCCTTCCGCCGTCGTAATTCCTGTTGGAAGGAAGCTCCCTCATCAATCATTTATCTAAGAATAGAAACGCCGTAAACAAACGTTAATCGTTACAGTGATGTTTCATATCCGCTAATTGATATGCGAGTACACTTCTGTACAAAACTACTTTAATTTACGTGAACGAGATGATTACACGGTAGCTAGCCCAGTGGCATCGCGTTCATCTATAAACAAAATTAAGCAGGTTAAAATACCAGGTCTATTATAAGATTTTCTTCTGAGGATACCTTAATTCAAGTAAAAACTTATAATGATAATGTTAGCTAAGTCTTCGATCTGAGGAAGAGGAGGTTCATGCAACAGCGTGACGTTAAAAAAAAGGTGAATATTTTTTTAAACCATCGTATATAGCAGTCATGTAAAGTTAAATGACTGAATCCAGGATACGATTATAGGAAACCATTAACGTACCATCCAATTTTCATTTTGATTTGGCTTGTTACTGAGGAAATTAAAAGATCGAATAAATCAATCTTCCCTCTTTCCCTACGTGTTAAATATAGTCGTTAAGATCAAATATTTACTTACGCAGATTTGTTGACTTTTAATCCCACTTGTTATTTTGAATGTAGGTAGGTATAAGGTACAGTACATTATTAATCTAAAATCAAAATTAAAGACCGTGTATGGAATCTATATCTATACATATTCTAAAAGAAAGTTCTCCGCCGCGTCTGTCTGTCTGTCTGTTCGCGCAAAACCCAAAAGCTTATGCACCGATTTTCATGCTGTTTTTATCTAGGAAAGAGCGGTTCTCGAGGAAGGTTTTAGTATATAATTTGTCAAGTATTTTAATTTATTTTGTAGACATTGGCTAAAATGTCGCAAAAAAATACTGACGATTGAATAACATGCAAACGGTGCTTCAAACGCCGCTTCGCTTGAAGCAATCGCCGACCCTACCCCGCACCATCTTGCCCACTGTTTAGCTAATTTTACTCTCTTACAAGAAGCGAAGATTTTTTGAAAATTCTGAAGAATTTTCAACGCTACCACCAATTCCTATTTTTTAATAGAACGCGAGCAAAGCCGCGGGAAGTGCGGCTTTTTTCGCGCGGGAAGTGAAGTTTATAACTAAAATTTAAAGTGTGTAATTTCAAAATAGTTTTCATTAATTAGTACTCGTATTGTTATTTAAAATGTTCCAATGACTTTTATAATTTTTAACTGTGCCTGTTACTCTTCTTATTGTCTTAACCCATAATTTTAAACAATAGAATACCACAGAGGTGAAATATTTAAGGTTCCTGTGGGAAATTTGTTTTTGGTTTTTATATAGGTACATATGTATACCGTCATAATGTAGGTGTGTATTGTATTCAGCCCTTTTGAACGTCCCACTAGCTGGTCACAGACCTCCCTCCAATACGAGTAGAATCAGGCTATAGTCTACCACGCTGGTCAAGAGCGGTATGGCGGACTTAGTGTGTCTTAGCAAAACTTCAGACTTATTTTAGACATGCAGGTCTCCTCCAGTGTTTTCCTTCAA
Organism: Boloria euphrosyne; assembly: GCA_951802675.2. NCBI lineage: Eukaryota > Metazoa > Arthropoda > Insecta > Lepidoptera > Nymphalidae > Boloria > Boloria euphrosyne. The sequence goes on along the minus strand of OX637879.1, from coordinate 1,119,277 downwards.
CGTAAGACAAATGGTCTTTTAAAAATCATGTTAGAAAAGGAACGCAAAAATATCAAATTATGGTGCTCGTAATACAAGTACTTCCTAGTACGAGCTCCTAAGCACTCTTTCTGAATATTTTTTCCTTGTTCAATTAACAGTTATGCAAATAGTATATTCTGTAACCAATCTTATGCTTAAATAAATAAATAAATAAAACGGTACAAGACGCGGATTTGAATCCGCTTCACTCAGTCTCCTAAACGAGCACATTCCCACTGGTCTAACACTGCCTTACCGCTGGTATAACTTAAATCAATTCAATTTTGTATCATGTGATCATGATTTGATGAAAATACTTATTTCTGGTCTCTACACTGGAGCTGATGAAAGATAGTACTATGTACTTATAATCACAGGAAATATAAACAATAAGCTCTCCTCTCTCCTCCGCTACAAAAACAAAGCTTTCAAAAATAGCGTATCTTATCGTTACTTTGAATTAGAACAAAAGCGTAAACAGGTCGAGCAAATTATAACGAACATTCCAGCGTGGAATCAGCCGCGCGTTAAATTATAGCGTCTGGACGTGACTTGCTTTAGTGTTTACAGAAAAATCTATAGTAAATATTGGTATGATGTACTTGTGATCAATAAACACTTTTACCTACTCTACGTACGTATATTTGTCTCAGAGAATCAGAGTCAAAATATTTCATATAGTTATTTTCCTGTACTTGAAGGTATCCTATATATTGACCCGGAAAACCAGCTATCATCTAACCAAATTTTATCAAAATCTGTCCAGTGTTTTACTAATGATGTGGTCACAGACCTAGAATTAATCTTAATTCAGACAAAATAATTCTAAAAAACTATAGATTTGGCCTCTGTATCGATAACAATGATATTACTACATATTTCTATAACATTAAAAAAAAGTTATTTATTACACAAATTCGACTCGGAACTTCATTTTTTGTATAGACTATGCAAAAGTGTTTCAGTCGGTAACTTACGGTTTCAAAGTTTATACGCTGATCTGTAATTTAAATACTTTTCTTTTCCTACGAAAACGAAGTGCAAGAAGCTTTAAGCTCCTTAAGCTTCTTTAGTTCATTATTGTTTGTCTAATATAGTTTTCCTTTTATTAAGACTAAGATAAATGCAAGTCCTACTTAACGTCATGATTTATTTTAAAGGTAAATTAATTATAGAGGCTTTTCTTAAACAAAATAAAGTAATATAGTTATAGAGTGTACAAAAACGGCCCTATTAGCTGTGACAGCGATCGCAGGTTCGAGTCCCGCTGGGGTCATTCATTTATAACGTGTGATGAGCACGAATACATTTTTGATCTATTATAGTCTTTAAAGATTGTAGAAAGACATTGGCTTAAGGTTATAAAAACTTCTACAGAAAACGTTCAAAATGAAATCATGATTTTATAAGCTCCAGTCGTCTCCTCTTCAGTTAATGAACTTTTCAGGGTCTAATTTAGTTTTCCGTTCTTAGAGACTTGCACAAACCGTGCTTTACCTTTGACACGAACTTCGCACAAAATTTTCTTCTAGTAGAAGGTACTTGTTTATAACAAGCTACAATTATATTGTACTGCCCTAACTTGTTAGATTTACGCGAATGTTTCAAATTTTAAATAAACTATCGTTTCGGTTCTCGACTTTTTGAATGCTATTCAGCAATCTTAGGTAAGGTAGACTTGTGCATACTTGTGTTTTTAACACGAGTAAATGATAATTTTGCAAATTTTAGGCCTTTACTATTTCTTTCTTCCTATGGATTTATGTTGTAAGTCGACGCAGAATGTAATTTATGCCATTGTCTATTAGAATCTATTGAGTGCCTTAAGCGTGATCAGGAATCAAACCTAGCTTTCACATTCATAATAGTCTTTCTCAATATAATATAATAAACGGCATTAAACGGCAAAATGCAAAAAGTTTTATTAAATCGGATTAGTAATTCCTAAAATTATCCCAAAAGAAATACTCTGCCTCTCTATAATATATGTATATATGTCTAAATAAATTATTGCCAGATTTAGTCATCCCAATAAAGGTCTAAATTAAAGTAATCGCCAACAACAGCATGATTTTATAATACATTAAACGGTATAATTTCATGTGTAAAAATGTTAGAGAACTCCAATATGGACCTGTGGGGTATTTCTCATCCCCGATGTGTTGCCGAGGATTGACAGTGACGCGGGGTCGAACAAGTCCCGTGATTAATCGTGTTACATTCAATCCAAAGCAGGGTAGTTGTATTAGGAAAATTGTTTATCAATGACGTTTGAGTAATGTTTTTACTTTTTAGTGTTCCGAATTATGTTTCGATGAAATTTTTTAAGATGTTAAGGTTTTCTATACAAGTTGTTTACTCTGTAATAACAGTGTTTTAAGGTAATTTCATCTTGGAAGGTGTTTTTAATTGAAATGATAGAGTAAATAGTGGTGGGTGTATTTTAGTCTATTATAAATTAAGTTTAAGAGCGTTTTGTTATTTTTCCAAGGTAATTTTTCTATTCTTAGGGTAGATAAAAAGCAAAGTACTTAAGAAGAGTTTTTCAAAAAGTCAATCATCCCCTTTCCCTTTCTTTCCTTTTTTCCCTTTTTTTTTTCTTCCGGGGTTGTTTTTTTTTTTCAAATTTAAATAGGACTAACTTTGAGGAAAACCCTATTAAATAAAAAATGTTGTCTAGTTTAAGCATTAACAATACATTTCGAATTGATCCTCTTTTTTCGCCGGTTAAATATTTTCTCTGAATTAATTTGACACCAGAGTCCAGATGACTTCGAATTATTGTATTGTCCACTAGATATTTCGTTACGAAGATTCAACAGAAGAGATACGATAGAAGTAGGTTAAAGTTATTATGATCATGATGACCAAGATGATGATTGTTACTTACAAATAAAACAAAAAAACGGGTGCTAGAAATATAAGAGATAACTTATCGTACGTTAAAAATATTAATTAAATCATAGAAGATTAAAATAATCAGTAATAGAATTTAGAAAGGCCTAGAATGCAGGTCGCGTGCTCGAGCGCAATATTTGTCACTTATTACGGTTTCCCATGAAACACCGTGAATCGATAGCCACCGCATTGCGCTTATTATGCACTCGCCATGCAAACCCCGTAGGCATACTAGCATTAGCGCTCTGCTTTCGTATTGTTTTTATAGCTAAGTTATATAAAAAAAATTTTTTATACATATTTATACGAAGCGACTTCGCGTCGCTACGCTCGAGATCGTCTTTACTTACGTTTTAAAAGTAAGTTAAGATTATTCATAGATGTGATATTGTTCCTCTGCCTTGTTGGTGTAGTGGTTAGCAAGTACGGCCATTTATCGAGAGGTCCTGGGTTCGAGTTCCGGGTCGGGCAAAGTTTAGTTATTGAGTCTTGCTTGCCCGGAGTTGGGAAGTTGGTGGTGTTTCACGTAAAGCCGTCGGTCTAGTGCCTTAGCTCTCACAGGTCGTGTCGAGTAGTCGTCCCACCGGAGTGTGAGAGTGATAAGAATAGAGAGTGCACTTGTGTCTGCGCATACACTCGTGCACTATAATATCTCCTGCGCGGTTGGCTAGTATCATTGAGATGGACCGCCGTGGCCGAAGTCGGTCGGAGAACATTATTTTTATTATTAATTATTGTCGCGTAATATAGTGTGAACTCGTCATAATAGCACGCCTGTACCATGCCTAAGAACGGCGAATGTCAATTTTTAACTTATGTCAATTACATGACAGGAACAGTTTATTACAAATTCTAATGTGTTAGAGAGAGACAAAACACTTTCGGGAAAGGATTCGAAATTACTAGAAACATTTTGAATTTTCGATACTAGAATGTTCTAATATTTATGCATATAAAAAGGCCGGCAGTGTGTCGAGAGATCAGTTGACATCGAGTCGAAGTTGAGTGAAGATAAGAAGCGATACGAAATAGTGGAAAAATGAAGAGTTAGTTAAAGTATTAGTGAAGAAGTATTGAAAAGGAGTATTGAGAAGAGAAATACAGTGTTCAGAGACTAGTGCTGTGTACAGACTGTGCTCGTGTTTTTAAATAATTATAACAACTTTGGTACAAGAACGCTATTAATTTCCGATCCCGAACCCGTAGTACGTAACAATTGGTGTCAGAAGTGGGATCGGAAATGCCGTTAGTACCGAGGCACGAGAAGGAAGGCGTCACTACACGCGCAATGGCGGAACAACAAAGGGAGGATTCCGGCCCTAGTTCTTCAAGTGGGGAATCCGCGGCTCAACAGAACACCACACCGGACATGAACGCCCTTCTGCAGCAAATGGCGTTCATGATGCAGGGACAGTTGCGCGCGCTCCAAGATGAACAGGCTCGCCGCGAGGAAGAACATGCCCGCCGCCAAGAAGAACAACTGCGCGCACTCCAAGAGGAGCAGGCTAGGCGCGAGGAAGAAAATGCGCGCCGTCAAGAAGAGCAAACCCGCCGCCAGGAAGAACAGCTGCGCGCACTCCAAGAGGGCATTCACAAGGATGTCATAGCTGCTCTCCAACAAAATGTGGAAAGGGTGGAAGCCGTTGAGAAGGAAGTTGAGGGCATAAAGACGACACTCGGTGAGGCCTTAGAGGACTATGACTCAAAGCTTTCTAAAATAGAAAAGAGGGTCGACTACTTGGAAACTCACAAATTACCGCGTAGTGTCGACATTAGCTCACCACCAGCAAAGAGCTTCAAAGTCCCTTACTTCGACGGCAAATCTTCTTGGGCCGCATTCAAGATCCAGTTTGAGACAATCAAGGAGACAAGCGGATGGACGGATGACGAGGCCCGATCTGCCCTTACCGTCGCACTTAGAGAGGAGGCTCTGAATGTATTGGAGGCTCTTTGTGCTAGCAACCCTGGCAGGAAGATCACATATAACGAGCTACTTAGCTCTTTAGAGTCGCGGTATGGTGATAGTCATCTGGAACACGTGTACAGGGCTCAAATTAAAGACCGTACACAACGAGCCAATGAAACCCTGCAGCAGTGGTCCATGGAGATTGAGAGGCTCGTACGGAAGGCTTATCAATCCTCGCCATCCACCATAGAAGCTATTCTTCTGCAGGCATTTGTGGACGGGATTCGCGACCCGGAGGTACGTGCCGCTGTACGTTTAAGACACCATACCAGTCTCAAGGAAGCTGTCGCTCATGCTCTAGAGGTTGAAGCTGTACGCCATGACACAAGAGCTTGGAGGGTGAGGGAAGTGGTCACTACGGAAGGATTATCCACCCGGAAGCGTCTTTTCAACCCAAGGTGCTACGAGTGTGGTGAGCGGGGCCATCTTCGAAGTAACTGCCCTAAGATAATGAACGTTCGGAGACAGACAGATGTGGCTGTAGGAAAACTAATTCCAGCCAGGGCTGCGGGATGGGCGCTGGCCGGGGGATCTACAACCCCACAAATAGAAGTGAAGCAGACTGTAGATGGAAACACTTTGGTTATACATGGCGCTATTAATGGAGTAGCATGTAAACTGACGCTGGATACCGGAGCATCACGAACCGTTATTAACAACCGATTGCTGAAACACTTTGCGGACAATAATTTGCAGGACAGAAAGCATACCACTCTCATGACAGCCACCGGCCAGCGCATACCTGTTTGGGGGGAAAGAAAAATTGCTATCAAAATTGGGGACAACATCTATTGGCATAACACTATAGTAGCAGATATCGTTGATGATTGCATCATTGGATTGGATTTTCTTCAAAATTACCAGTGTACGATTGACATGAAACATGGAGTTTTACGATGCAGAAATAGAGAAGTGCCGATAAGTGGTGGAATTCACGGAAAAGTTTGTTGCTTGAAAGACACCGCTCTTCCACCAAGATCGCAGACTCTAGTACCTGTCGCTTTACCTCAGAACAAGTCAGACCGTCCATGGTCATGTGCTATTATAGAGAAGATGGAAGATGAGAGCTCATGGATCCCGGCAAGAGTTATTGTAGGTAAAGCTTCGACATCTATGGTTCCGGTTCTGAATACCAGTAATTCTACTCAAACCATTCGAAGAGGCGAAGTTGTGGGGACTTGTGAAGAGATAGCCTGGTTAAGCAGATGTCAACCGAAAGAAAAGGTGTTGAACAAGGATAAAGAGCAAGCGATGAAACTTTTGGAAGATTGTAAGGAAGATCTCACAAGTTCACAGAAGGCGAAAGCTGGAAATTTATTGTACCGATATTCAGATTTGTTCTCCAAACATGATGGCGATATAGGAAGAACCGGAATAGTTAAGCATAAAATTAATACTGGGGACGTAGCGCCTATTCGACAACGACCTAGACGAATTCCTTGGGCTAAGGAAAAGGAAGTTGACGACATGATCCAAGACATGAGAAAGAATAACATCATCGAACACTCCACTAGTCCTTGGTGTTCGCCAGTGGTACTAGTAAGGAAGAAGGATGGATCTACAAGGTTTTGCATCGATTACCGTAGGCTCAACGATGTAACCAAAAAGGATAGTTATCCCCTGCCTCGAATCGATGACACCCTAGACACTCTCAGCGGTATGAAATGGTTTTCGACTCTCGATTTGAAGAGTGGCTACTGGCAAGTGGATATGGACCCCGTGGATAAGGAGAAAACTGCGTTTTCAACTGGAAAAGGGTTGTGGCAGTTTAAGGTTATGCCGTTCGGGTTATGCAATGCACCAGCCACATTCGAGAGATTGATGGAACGTGTTCTTGCTGGATTACTAGGAGAAGCCTGCCTTGTTTATCTGGACGACATAATTATTGTGGGACGTGATTTCGAAGACCATCTTCAGAAACTAGAAAAAGTATTCGATAAACTAAGGGAAGCTAATTTAAAGTTAAGTCCGAAGAAGTGCTCATTTTTCAAGAAGCAAGTGAATTACCTTGGACACGTTGTTTCGGAAAACGGAGTAGAAACGGACCCCAACAAAATCACTGCTGTGAAAGATTGGCCAACCCCTAAGGACAAGACACAAGTGAGAGCCTTCCTAGGATTGTGCTCTTACTATCGACGGTTTGTGAAAGGGTTTTCTGACATCGCCAAACCACTTCATAAACTGACCGAAGAGAAGAGACCTTTCGTATGCGACTATAATTGCGAATCGGCCTTTCAAGAACTGAAGAAACATCTTTGCCAAACACCGATCCTTGGGTATCCAGACACAAAGGGAGAGTTTATTGTCGATACTGATGGCAGCAATATCGGTATTGGAGGTGTATTGTCCCAGCGGAAGGGTGATCAAGAGGTGGTTATCGCATATTTTAGTAAGTCACTCTCTAAACCGGAGAAGAATTATTGCGTTACTCGAAGAGAGCTGCTTGCTGTAGTAAAAACCTTACAGCATTTCAAGAAATACTTGCTAGGACGCAAATTTTTGGTAAGAACCGATCATGCTGCTCTGAAATGGTTATTGGAATTCAAGGACCCCGAAGGACAGGTCGCGCGGTGGATTGAGCAGCTGCAAGAGTTTCAGTTTGAAATAGAACATCGTAGGGGTAAAACACACAGTAATGCCGATGCCCTATCTAGAAGACCATGCGAAGAAGACTGCAAGCATTGTCAAAGAAAAGAAGCAAAGGAACTAGAATCTATTAAAATCATTAGAACAGATTCGATAGATGAACGTTGGAGCGATGATGCTATGAAGAGAGCACAAGAAGAAGATCGAGATATACGACCCATTCTAGAATGGTTAAGGAGTGGTAGGCCAAAACCTAAGTGGACTGATATAGCACAATACAGTACCGCTACGAAGAGTTTGTGGGCACAATGGAACAGTTTGTTGTTACACAATGGAGTATTGTGCCGCAAATGGGAAACAACACGTGGAAATGATAGCCATCTCCAACTAGTTGTACCTAAAATAAAAGTATCCGAGGTACTTCGCGCCTACCATGATGGTTCCTCTGGTGGACATTTAGGGGTGAGAAGAACGTTAACCAAGATCAGGGCACGATTTTACTGGTTGCACTGTCGAGATGATGTAGAAGACTGGTGTCGGAAATGCGAACAGTGTGCCTCCGTCAAAGGCCCGCAAACCAGAAGCCGAGGAACAATGAAAGTATACAACGTTGGGGCACCTTGGGAGAGAATCGCATTAGACGTGGCAGGACCATTTCCTATTACTAATTCTGGGAACCGATACATTTTAGTTGTAATGGACTATTTTACAAAATGGCCCGAAGCATTCCCCATACCAAATCAAGAAGCAGTAACTGTTGCTAATAAATTGGTAAAAGATGTATTTTGCAGATTTGGTATTCCATTAGAAATGCACAGTGATCAAGGAAGAAACTTCGAATCACAGGTGTTTCAAGAAGTGTGTAAAATCATGGGGGTGCATAAAACTAGAACTACGCCCTGTCACCCACAGTCCGATGGAATGGTAGAGAGATTCAATCAGACTTTAGAACGACATCTAGCCAAGGTTGTAGATAGTCATCAAAAAGATTGGGACGAATATTTATCACTGTTTCTTCTATCTTATCGGACCGCCCTACACGAAAGCATTGCAATGACACCTGCCTTTGCCAATTTCGGAAGAGAACTACGGTTACCAGCGGATTTGTTAAGTGGTTGCCCACCAGATACCCCCAGTTGTATCACCGAATATGCCAGTGATCTAAGAGCGAAGATGATTGATGTTCACGAGCAGATACGAGATGCAGGGCTACAAGCAAGTGAACGCATGAAAACGCGTTACGACCGGAAGGCGACAGGAACGAAATTCGAGGAAGGCTCTTTGGTATGGCTGCATAACCCAGTGAGAAGAAAGGGTAAATCACCAAAGCTACAACCCAGTTGGGAGGGGCCTTATAAGGTTGTAACGAAAATTAACGACGTCACTTTCCGAATTCAACGAACATCTAGAAGTCCAGCTAAGATCGTACATGTGGACCGGTTGGCTAAGTACCATGGCAACAACGATGCTCGATACGAGCATAACTAAGGAGGGGGTAGTGTCGCGTAATATAGTGTGAACTCGTCATAATAGCACGCCTGTACCATGCCTAAGAACGGCGAATGTCAATTTTTAACTTATGTCAATTACATGACAGGAACAGTTTATTACAAATTCTAATGTGTTAGAGAGAGACAAAACACTTTCGGGAAAGGATTCGAAATTACTAGAAACATTTTGAATTTTCGATACTAGAATGTTCTAATATTTATGCATATAAAAAGGCCGGCAGTGTGTCGAGAGATCAGTTGACATCGAGTCGAAGTTGAGTGAAGATAAGAAGCGATACGAAATAGTGGAAAAGTGAAGAGTTAGTTAAAGTATTAGTGAAGAAGTATTGAAAAGGAGTATTGAGAAGAGAAATACAGTGTTCAGAGACTAGTGCTGTGTACAGACTGTGCTCGTGTTTTTAAATAATTATAACAACTTTGGTACAAGAACGCTATTAATTTCCGATCCCGAACCCGTAGTACGTAACATTATTATATTGTTCCTCTGTAAAAAGTATTATGTATGTTGACCCGGATAACCAGCTATCATAATACTAAATTTTAATAAAAATCTGTCTAATTTAAGACATACGACCAGACCAAAATTCTAAAAGCAATAGAAAATAATATTTGATGACTTCATGCCGCCTGATGTTAAGCGACAGTGGAGTCCAGGAGTGAGATCCATCGGTTCCGGGACATGATCTCGATACCGATCGACCTTACCTCGTCGGCCTGCTCATGTGCTTTTTTATGCTCCGTTTAAAAGACCCCGGATTATAAGAAGAGGGAAACACGTGAATAGGTAGTGAATTCCATTTCCTAATAGTGCGGCACAGGTAGGCGCTGCCAAACCTTTTGGTACGAGAGTGTATGGGTAGTACCGTGTGAGGATGGAATTTCCGACCAGCACGTGTGGTTTTGGAGAGGAAAGGAGAAAGCTCTTCAGAACACTCGCCGTAATAAAGGCGGTAGAAAGTGGCTAGGGAAGCAATATCTCTACGCAATTGCAGAGATTCGAGGTTTACAGTAGCCTCAGCTTTATTAATTATGCGGATGGCGCGACGTTGCAATCTATCCAGAGCGTCTAATAGGTACTTAGCAGAGCCATCCCAGAGGTGGGAGCAGTACTCAACGCATGAGCGCACTTGAGTCTTGTATAGAAGACATAGCTGCTCAGGCGAGAAGAACCGCTTCACCCTGTTCAGGACCCCGAGTTTACGAGAAGCTAACGAAATGATACTTACTTACTTTAGCTTACCATAAAACTAGATAGTGCTGTGTAATAATACCCCAACATATTTAATTATTTGATAGAGCTTATTTATTATAAGTACACTATTATAATAGCGATGGAGCGATAAATCGAAATGATATTTGCTCAGATGTAATGTATTGATAGTCTCAATAATCATTCTTACAGACTCTTTATTACAATTGAGAGCATTTCTCTAATATTTGGAGAGATGTCGAATAAGATTCACATAACATTTTGATTGATCTCTTCTTGTCGTATTTTGTCACGTTTTTATTAATACCATTTGGTTACTTTCTAAATCATTAAATCAAACCAAAATTAACTTACGAAATAAAATAGTGAAATTGATTTATGACAGAGTCAAGTGATGGAAAGTGGTGGTAAAACCAAGTTTGACTTTAATTGGTACAAAACGTGTTTGTAGGGTTTTAAAACTTGTGTATACATTATGTTACATAACCCGTAGTCCATACCTGGGTCTCCTCGGAAGAGAAAATCCTTTTTTCTGTTGTGGGAATCGAACATGCAGCCTCCGAAGAAGCATGTAGCTGACTAAATATAATAATTATTTAGTAACTGAGTGTATTTACGTTTAAATTCAACTATTACGCATTATGTAGTTACTTAAGGAAAAAGTACACATGTTAATTTATTATTATTTTTCTAAGAATGTGTTCTTCTATACATTATAGTATTATTTTGTCAACTGACTTTATTTTTTTTTTGTTTAGTGGGCGAGCTCTAAGGATATCAAAACAAAATGATTATGGTCCGCTGTACAAACAAAAGTATAAAATTACGTACATACATCCTTACATAATATAAAGCAAAGTCGCTTCCTGCTGTCCGTACGGCGTAGTGTAGCTTAAAAGATCTAAGCGTACAGACGTGCGATCATTTCTATCATGATTACTACTTGCCTTACGGTGAAGGAAAACATCGTGAGGAAACCTGCATGTCTGTGAAAAACCTAAAAGTTTTCGAAAGACATGTGATGTCCGCCAACTCGCACTAGGCCAGCGCGGTGGACTATGACCTGATCACCCTCGTACTGAGGGAGGCTCGTGCTTATCAGTGGGACGTTGAAAAGGGCCGAAGACAGGTGGTAATGGTAGCCCGTTCCAGATATTTTGTTTTTTATTTTTAGACGAAATTTTAATTTTCACATTTTTATGATTTGGCATCAAAAAATTCTTATAACCCTAAATTATCATCACAAGAGCGCGGGCGGAGCCGCGGGAATTGCTAGTAGTAGATATATATTATATATCAAGTTATATATCAACTACAACATTCAGTAAATGCTTCATGCTAATTGCGAAATTCGCAATTTGCAAGTGCTAAATGAATTTATGCATCGCGGCGTCTGGCTGGGAAGGGCAGGGCGGGTGTAGTGGAAATAAGTTATTGGTTTTTACTTTAAGTTCTTTCTGCGCGTACTTGTGACGATGAAGTATGTTTTTTAATTTTATAAAAGTATTTAAAGTTAAAATATAACTTTAATTTATTTTTAATACTTTCTTAGATTTACGCGTATATTTAATATATGAAATTAAACAGTACTTATAAGTTTTTTTTTTAATTTGTCTGTCTGTTTGATTTTTCTTTCCAATAGACCGATTTTTATGGAACTTTTTCTGGCAGATAGCTTATATTATAGAAGTTACTTATACTACTTTTATTAAAAAAAAAAGATTTAGGGGTCTGTTCAAAAAAATTGAAACAAACCAGGACGAAGCCGAGCGAAGCAGAGGTGAGCCACTAGTAGGTACAATAATAATTCATATCTTATACGTAATTCAATAAAAATGTTTGATACTAAAACTTTATGTTGCAAACTTAGAGAACACAAATAAAGAGCACCTAACTAAACATTAAGTGTATCTAAATTACCATCACACATCACCTCATGGAAAATGTATGGTTTTGTCATGGTGAAGGTGTAGAGTAGTCGCAAATGATATGAAACGAGCTGCGAGTAAAGTATCATATTTCATTGCGACACTTATGGTGGGCCTTATAGAGATTGAGTGCTGAAGATAACGTAAGTGTTCTTAAAGTTAGTGGTGTATATTTTCAGAACTAAAATTGCCTCTGTTGACTTTATTATTGATTAAAATTTCTTATAAACGTTTTTTTTTTTGTTTTTAAGTCTATTTTGAAGTGAAGGGTACAGGGGCAAAACAAGGAATGTCACATAAAATTAAAAAAAAGTTGAAAAGTATTGGAACATTAAGATTTTTGCCACGTATTAAGGATTGCAATGTAAATTAAAAAAATAATAATTTTGTGACATTCCGTGTTTTGCCCTTGTACCCTTCAAGTATCCTAGACGAATCCGAGTGTAGCAAGGATGAGAGTGAGAGTCTAAATATATAAAAGTGAAAGTGAGATCATCACTCACTCATCACGAAAACAGCTTGACGTATAAAGATGAATTTTGCCAGGGATGTTGTTTATAGTTAGCAGACGTCCACTAAGAACGGATTTTGCGACAGGGCCGGATGAAGGAGGTCTAAGGACTCTCACAATTTTGCATGAAAGTCCTTCATTTGTACTACAAACTTAAAATTTCGCAAGGAGCACGATAGTATTTCATAAATTCAAAAACAGTTTTACTAATGCTTATTAAACTCTTGTGTATTTACTTTATAAAAGTGCATATTTCCATTTAAAATATTTTAATTTTCCACGTGTATATCGCAAATCCTTTAAAGGCCTAAACAAAGAAAGAGCGAGTGTTAATAATGGATAAGAAGCGTAAACAATGCTACCTCGTAATGCCCAAAATGCTGGAATCAAAGGTACATTTAATATTTTTAATGAGTACAATGAAATGTGATGTGAAATTATCGTTTATTAATATCGCTAAAAGTAAACATGCATGACATATATAAGCCATATTATTATATTATGTAACAGAACTTACTAATATTATAAGTGCGAAAGTTACTCTGTCTGTCTGTCTGTCTGTCGCGCTTTCACGCCAAAACTACTGAGCCGATTTAAATGAAACTTGAACGAGGGTATTTTTCAAGGCTAAAAAAGGGCTGTAAAGGGTTAAGATATGGGATAAAAGTTTGTATGGAAATTACGTCATTTTTAAAGCTAAAAGCTTGAATCTAATTTTTTTGGGTTTTTATTACATAATAAATAAGTAAGACATTCAAAATTTTTAAAAACTTTATAGTAAAAGGTGGTACCTAGGGACGAAACGGAGCGAAGCGAGGGTGAGTCGCTAGTGTCAATAACCCCAAATAACAATATGGTAATAAGTAAATGCCGTGTGAAAAGAAAATAAGATATGCTTAAAGTCTAATTAAATTCCTTTACAACGTAATAAAGTAATAATTAACTTCCTAATTAAGTAGCAGCCGGTGTAATTACTCAGGCGCGAATCGTGTTCGATTAAAGTTACTTGAATAATGTACTTTACTTCTGGAGGTCGCATAATCTATATCCTCTACTTAATAAAATTCTACGGTGTACGGTAACCCTATCTGGGTTTAACCAGAGTTTAAAAAACTAAAGTTAAAAAACTTGAGTTTAAAAAACCTGGACGTAAATTGAATTATTTTTAACAAAAAACAAAAACCGACTTCAAAACTAAACAAATCTAAACTAAAAAGTAGAAAATAATACTTTTAAGAACTTCGTTAATTTCGAAGTCGGTGCCAGCCAAGACGGATAGACTTATCTTGCCTTTGCAAGGAACTTTCGAACGGTATTTTGATTATGTTTACAAATATTATAGATATAGATTAATCGAATGTGTCTATTTAAGGTTATTTTGCTTTGGCTGGCACCGACTTCTAAATTAACGAAGTTCTTAAAAGTATTATTTTCTACTTTTTAGTTTAGATTTGTTTAGTTTTGAAGTCGGTTTTTGTTTTTTGTTAAAAATAATTTATTTTCAAATTTTTAGCGGAAAGTAGATACTTATTTTGTTTATGTACAAAAAAGAATTTTCCAAATCGGTCCAGCCACTTTCGAGTAATGGGGAACATACATAAAAAAAAGTCCCCAACGAATTGAGAACCTCCTCCTTTTTTTAAAGTCGGTTAATAAGAGCCTGAAAGAATTTAACTATCGGTCTATAATTACGTATAATATTGAAAGAATTTTCTTTTAACTCCTAACCGTTGAGGAGTTGTACCTTCCATCATTAGCTCAACCACAGGAGATGATGATAATCAGACGCAAATACTTAAACAGCTTTAGGAAATATATGAAAAACGTGATAAGTGCCTATAAAATTTGAGAGTTGCCTTCGATTTCCCTGGGATCCCATCATCAGATCGTAACTTGGTGACTATGGGACCAACTAGAAACTATACCCTTTCAAACAAAAAAAGAATTTTCCAAATCGGTCCAGCCATCGTCGAGTAATCGGGGAACATACATAGAAAAAAAAAAAAAAAAAAAAAAAAAAAGTCCCCGACGAATTGAGAACCTCCTCCTTTTTTTGAAGTCGGTTAAAAATGTATTAAATAATAAATGTATAACTTGTATGCATTTAAAGTTATAAATATGTAGTGTACAAGAAGAATCTAACGATATTTTTTGACAACACGTTTGGCTCAGTTTCTAGTGACCCTACTTGCTGCGCCAGCGGTCGCGGGTTCGAGTCCCGCTAGGGGCATTTGTTGAGCACGAATGTTTGTACTCCAGTCATGTGTCATGTGTTTATATTTATAATATGTATGTATTTAAAGTTATGTGTGTAGTTTATCAACTATCTGATATCCGTAACATAAGCCTCGTAGCTTACCTCGGAAGTAGAAGTAGTAGTACCTCACTTCAAATGTAATAATTTACCAAAAAACGCTTACAATACAGAGTATGTGAAAGAAATAGGTATGGGTACATACAAAAAAAATACTAGAAAATCTGCCAATTTTTTTGAGGTTGATGATTTCCTTTGTCCATCAATTAGTATAAACAAGCTAAATAAAACCGTTTATTATTGAAAAGTCGCTTCACAATATTATACTTTTGCCAGTATATAGTGGGTCGTCGAATATTGTGATACATATTTATTCATAGGAAATCACGTGAAGATGTGTTTGTTGTTTATTTAGGTCTGGGACCACAAAATATTCAAACTTTGGTATTGATCAAAAATTAATATATTTTTATCTTTATATATATAATTCTTCTGTGAGTGTGTATGTAATTGAACTCCTCCTAAACGACTGGACCGATTTTGATGAAATGTTTTGTGCGTGTTCGAGTGCATTCGAGAATGGTTTAGATTCACAACTCGGTCCACTACAACATGTATTTTTTGAATTAATTAGCTATTTATACATTTACACAATAAATGAAATATCCAATTATAAACAAGTCGTTGCTAGGCAACGTTGTTTTGCGCATGCGCACAGGACAACGTCTGTCGGGTCCGCTAGTAAATTAATATATTTTTCAATTCGAGACTCTCGTCCTATGGATTATTGGATAAATTGTACGAACATAACTATTTTAAAATCAAATGTTCTATCTATCTATACATATTATAAAACAAAGTCCTCCGCCGCGTCTGTCTGTCTGTCTTTACGTGCAAAACTTAAAAACTACTGCACCGATTTTCATGCTGTTTTCACCAATGGAAAAAGTAGTTTTCGAGGAAGATATTATATATAATTTGTCAAGTATTTTAATTTATTTTGTATACATTGGCTAAATTGTCGCAAAAAATACGGACGCGAGAATAAAATGCAAGCGCTGCTTCAAGCTCCGCTTCGCTTGATGCAATCGCCGACCCTACCTCGCACTGTCTTGCCTACTATTTAATTAAACTTGCTAATAGCTCTTACAAGTAGCGAATGTTTTTAAAAATTCTGAAGAATTTTCAACGTTCTATCAATTCCTATTTCTTAATAGTAGAAGAGTGTAATGTGACAAAAAAATATTTGAAATGTTGAGAACAGCGTATAGTAGGTAGGTACTCTTTTTATTTATATAACGTGTTATAGTAATGACTATATGACTGCGTTTTACGTTAAAAAACATGTCATCAAATTGAAAATATGCGTTAAATTTTTAAGAATTTTTACGATTTCCCTCGAGCAGTAGATCTCACTACATCACACTCGTTCCCACCTTAATTAGAGACCGAACTCAATTAGGGATCAGTGCGAAGTTTCTAAACGTGTCTACAATTGTGAACTTTATCTTAAACAAATAGAGATCAAAATCTTTTTGAAGAATGTTTACAACAGTGTAGAGACCTGTCAACAAGGATTGGGCAGAAATCTGTGTCAGGTGAAATAAACACTCGCTTGGGCAACTGATTTTGTGGTCGAAGGGTCTGCAATTTTGTTGCGGGCATGATAATAATGTAACGTGGTAAGTGGTATATTTTGTTGTCAAAACTACTTGTTATTACCTTTACCTATATATTATAAGATTATAAACAGTATTTGTATTACCTGTATCTATGTTGCGCACTTAGGTAATATGATCATTTACGACCATGAAGTAGGTATACTCAATTATATAGACGATTTAATAGAAAATGCTAGAAATATCTCAAATTCATTTGATTAAGATAAAACTTATCTCATTTTTATGTATGTGTATTCAGCCCTTATTAACTTCCCACCGCGGGGCTAATTAATATTGCTAATGTAAAGTTCTTGAGTTAGCGCTTTTTTTATTAGTTCTTCACTCTATAACAAATTATTAAATATGATAAATATACATAAAGGAGATGGGTTATATCCGGAAGATATACAAATACTAAACATTTATTTATAGACATAATATATTCCACACGAGTTTTTACACGAAACAACGTGCGTTTTAATTCTGTCATCCGAACAGCAATGCACAAAAGAGATTTTAAAAGGCAGCCAATGTCGAATCTTGGGTTTTTGCATATCAATGTATACTCGAACTCGTATCTACTTTTACTCAGTAAATGTCAGTCCTCTTTAAGAACTCACCATCTACGTTTACTAGCAACTTAAAACTTCAGCTTCTCTATATACTTAAGTTGAGGTCGACTTTAGAGATGAGAGCCATCAGTCGTACGACGCACATGTCATGAATAAAATATGACAGGGTCTAATGTGGCCTTTTATATCCATTCTGAACGGACTTTCAGTCACATTTTCTTAGACCTGCATTTGAGCTCGTCCAAAAAAACTGAAGAAAGCTTCTTTTCTAGTATTACTTTCGGCTTTATTTTGAAATGTGAATTAAAAACTAGTATCCTTAACCGTTGAGGCATCTTGATTTTATATATTTTTGGTGACTTCGTAGTATGATGAAGTCAAAGATAGGAGTACAATTTCTTTCGACATATGTCTTTCAAAAACGTGCTAGGTTCTTTCAGACATGCAGGTTTCCTCACAATGTTTCTCTTCAGCGTTAAACAAGTGATAATCATGTTGGAAATGATTCACACATTAAAAAATATTAAAGATACAAAACCCAAATTAGAACCCGCGTTACTTGATATGCCTAACGAGCACATTGCTACTTGGTTGCCACTGCCTTATAACTATTTATAAAATCGCTTAATTTAAACGAACATCGATCAATCCAGTTATAAACGGTAATTAAATTAAGCACCACTCAATACAGTTCACTGATTGCAATCGTAATAATATGAGCTCAATTTGCATTTGACGCATGCATACATGCTGCGGTGTTGACTGCTGAGTACGATCCGATTGTCTTATTCTGAAGCTTATTATATAAATTAACTTATATTAATTAAGTTTTGATTTGGTTGATTTGGTTGTTGTCATCGTTATGGCACATGATGTCATAGCGAGATAGTTCGTTTCAACTCATCAATGCTAAAAACGTCAGTATCCTCATTTTTTAATAGTGTCCCTAGCTTCGCTCGGGTTCGTATCCTAGGTATATTTTAACGGTTAATAAGATTTATTAGAGATGTAACATTTTCCAATAGTAAAAAGAATTCTATACGTTGACCCGGATTTTTGTCATTATTCATCATACCAAATTTCAACAAAATCTGTCAAGTCTGTTTCTCGTGATGTCGTAACAGACAGACAAACAAAAATTCTAAAAACTATAAGTTCGGCCTCTATGTTCGGCCCCCAAACCACTGATATAGAGAAAAGATAGATTACTTTACTACCAATATCATTTTTTACTTGTTTTAATATGTAAGCCATTTGATCTTTGAAGCTCTAAATAGGTGGTCGTCAATAATTAGTTTTCTACTCGTATATGTATTGAAAACAGTATATGATATCTAATAGCTAATACACCGCTTGGTTAGACTCTAACTAAGTGACTAAATGCAAATTATGTTGAGCCGTCATCGAATTAATATTAATTGCTATTCAGGTATCTTGAAAATTATGTAAATTTCAAAGCTTTTAACAGAAATAATTTGGACTCTTTGTGAAAACGTAAATTTCTTAGAATATTTCATCTCATTACCTAAAAAGTTTTAAGGGCTTTTTGAACAATATTAGTGTTCATATTTTCATCAGGTCAATGATATCTTTCTAATAATTTATTATCTGTGTTGAATATTAAAAAAAAAGTTATAAAAAGTTATAAAAAAATGTGATGTATTAAAAATATATTTGAAGAAATTTAGAGAATTTTCTAAAAAAATGTTTGCTTTTGTTACAGGTAAGTAAATGTGAAGTACAGTCACTTCTCTGCGAGATTTATCGTACAACGAACAAGGTGGGAACATATTACGTGCAAGGTCGGGGCAGCCAAAGGACCAATTAATCCTTACGTAAATCTGTGAAAGTGTAACACTTGGTGTTTAAATTATATACTAAAATATTTGCTTTTTCTTCTGGATTAATGCTCTGTAAACGACTGCTTAAAATTTCATATAATATTGTATTAGATTGCACAAGCATTTTTGGAGTAAACGAGGAGATTAAGGTACACAGTGGTATATTAAGATTGAAAAAGAGAGATTAAGGTACACAGGTGTACAGTTACGTTGTACATAATATTAGATATTCCTTCGATCAATTATAAAACAGGAAAAAATTGAATAGCTTTCAGAGAAAATATAAAATAATATAAAAGTGGATGCTACCGAGTTTTACGTTTATGCAAAATG
Source organism: Boloria euphrosyne (assembly GCA_951802675.2). Classification (NCBI taxonomy): domain Eukaryota; kingdom Metazoa; phylum Arthropoda; class Insecta; order Lepidoptera; family Nymphalidae; genus Boloria; species Boloria euphrosyne. Next base: position 1,099,985 of record OX637879.1, on the reverse strand, counting down.
TTGTAAAGCATTATAATGTTTCCGTCATTTCCAAAGCGTGACAGCGGTTGGTGTGTAGCTAAGTGGAGCAATTTGCATGTCTCCTCCCCTCGGAGAGTGGAATTGATTTATTTATTGCTAGCCTTTATTTATTTGAACTACTAGTACTACATGTAATAATAAAATTCTAACTTAATTAATCTTACGAATCTGTAGATAAACTATTTTTTTTAATTTATTTAAATATATAAAGTACTATCGAAGCAGAGGCAGATTTTTTTCATTTATAAGAAAACTGATAATGAAAGATAACGAAATTAGGTATAATGATAGCTCGTTATCAAGGACATATAGCATAATTTTTTACGCGGGAAAATATCTCATTTCTGAAAACGTCCTTGCCTTTTTTTCTTTCTTGCTAGCTCTTATTCTGCTGATTTTGCTATCGGCATGTAATCTTCATTTCAAACGGGATAAAAGAAGTTTGTGATACTACTCAAACGACGAAATAATATAAACCACAGGTTGTCATCATCAGACCAGTAAGAATTAAACTCGATAGTGGAATCCGCCAATAAAGGTATTGTACGCAACACATTTTTACACACTATAGGATTGTCAAAACTAGTAACTAAGAGACACAAGACAAATTTTAAAAATATATAATTATCTTGTCGCTGTTAAATACGAGATAAGAAAAGTTGGTCCTTCGAAATTTCCTAATTAAGAGGGTGGGTAATTAATCTTTTAGACAAAATGTTACAACTTTGTCACGTTAATAATGTCGGAGAATTCTAAGTTTTCTGAGTAAGGCTTAATCTTGCAAAAACGTCGCTACATTAATCGGTTTTGCGTAGTTTGCTCTGGGATAACCATCATGGAGGCTTCATCACAACTTGGATATTGATTTAGTTTGATAAATGGCTTGTCAATTGAATACCACTTCCACTAGAGCTCGATGAGAAAATTGGTCGTTATTTTATTTTATCTTTCATTATAAAAAAAGACTGAAAGAAATTTTGCATTATTTAAATTAAAATTGTGGAAACTCTTCTTGAAAACACGCTGTGATTAAACTTGTACCTGGAATAAATGCTACCTACAATACTACTGTCATTGTTGTTGAATTTCGCTGGTAAATAAGTTTATACCGTTGTTTAAACTTAAAATATATTCAACAGACGCTGCATTTTATTTCTTAAATTTTGTCATTGTGAAAATAGAGTTAAGTATAAATTCTATTTTTACTATAACTTATTTTTTTAAATAGAATAAGAAAGCATTTGGAAGAAGCTTAAAATGCCACAATTCCAGAAATAATCAATTTAATTCGCAATTTATATAAAACGCTTACAGTCATTAGATGCCCAACTCAATTACTTACTAGAAAAGGGTAATTGAATTTGAACCCTATTTGGGGGACCATAGAGTGGAAATTTATGAATTCAATACATAAGAGTGTCAGTAAAAACTGTTCCCTAAAATCTGTCTAAGTGATATTAACAGTCGCTTGCGTGAAGACTTGATAGTTTTTGGGTTTTTGTTAATAGTCTTAAAGGTTCTATACCTAAGATAAAAAGGAAATAACTGAACCTTTATCCGCCTGCTTATGACGCCCTATTTTTTTGGAATTTACAGGATAAAAAAGTTTCTATTTGATACCTATATAGGGTTAGTTGATGATGATGGATGTAAAGTTTCCGTTGTAGCAATGAAAAGCAGTGATTAAATGAGCTGTGGGGAGTAAGCCTCTCTAATTTTGTACCTAGCCCGCAATTTTAAAGTTATCATCCACCCATTTCGCTGTCATACGTGCGACGTGTCAACGTGAGTGTCCATGAGTGTCAACTCATGGCAATAATGGAATAAAAATCTTCGTCGCGATCGAACGATTTGTCGAATATTAACCAATATTTACGTGAGTTGTTTTTCTTTCTATTATATATAGACTCCCTTCTAAGTTCTTATTAGATTAATCTGATTTAAATCACAAATTTTATTAAAATTGGAAAATGTCAATTAAATAAGTATACGATTAATGCCGGAGAACTTCGTCAGTTAACTATTTACTATACATGTAAATATCACCATCGAGCTTCGTTTAACCACAAGTAGAAACTAGAACATCATTACACAATGTGTTCGGCATTCGTCACTTTCATTGAGCATAGTAGACGGATGCTTGCAAATTCTATGTATATTAATACAATCTCCATCCATATGTAAAACTTCATACATATTTGATTTTCAAGCTGGAAGGCTCTGACAGGTAGATAGATTAGGTTATATAGCTAGGTTATATTGCATTGCTCTGAATTCTATTTACTATCTCGTGTAGACGTCGGATCACTGAGAGAAAAATATCCTTAGAATTTTTAGATCTCCACATACATTCTAGTAATGAATTCTCGTAGACTTGATCTCGATCTTTACTTTCATTAAATCAAGGCATAAAATCTTAATTAATTGAGTTATTTTGACAGCCAATAATGGGAATTTATTTGTGATTTCTGGCCCAATAGGTCATTATTCATCAAGACATAATATGTACAAATGTATTCTATTCTATAGTTGTTACTTGCAATCAATCAAATGAGGTACAAAAAGGGAATGATTTTTAGTACTCACAGCTATGTATAGAAGTACAGGCATAGAGGCGTCAGTCCATAGACGGAGTTGGGATTTAAAATGCAAATCACGTCGTTTACTATGGAATTATTTATTCTATCGCGCTCTGTACGGAAACAAAGTTTAAGCGATTGGCTAAACGATATAAAGAAGACCAAATATGTATATATATCAATACAATTAATGTTTCCTCTGGTCTGCTAAAGGCATTAAGTTTTCAGTAGTGATATAAAGGTAAAACTGTGTTATTTTGTTTGTCTTTTCTTTAGGCAGTATCTTAGCAACTGGGGAGGAAGGGGAGTGCGATATGGTGTTAAGCCCAAAACATCAAATGGTACCCGTGGGATTCCAATATTAGTGACAGTTTCTCACTCGACTTTTTCACTAGTGACAAGATGTCACTCTTATTTGTTACTAGTGACAAACTGTCAAATAACTAAATGAAACTGACACAATATTAACAGGATACGTGAATTAGTGACGGGATTCTTTTTTTTTCTTGGCTTCATCGTAGGAAAGAGAGTGAGAAGTTACAAGCAATTTGTAAATTGCTAAATTTAGCGAAATAATCCTGTATCCACTTTGTGAAAGTTTAGCACTCAATAAAATCTTTTTTGTGCACCCCACCGGATATAACCGGTTAAAACCGCTTTGAACCGGCGAGAGGCACTCCCGATCGGATTAGTTCAAGCGGTTAGTACCGTTTTCGATTTCGTTTCGAAGTTCGGGTGATTCGTATGCAGCAAGTGTTTTTCAATTCATGCAAATGTAATTGGAGTAAGAACGAATAAACGAGGAGCGGTTTGTGAAGTTCATTCAAAGTGTCGAGCCGGATTCATTTCAACAACTACTTAAAGTTTATGGTTTTAGTTTTAAGTAAAAATGTTTTAAGTAAAAGTAGAGACTGATACTGACTTAAACCTACTTTGGGTTAAACATAAAATATCGAAAAAGAAAGTCGTGTTAGTTACACTATTTATAACTCAACAACGGCTGTACCGATTTGGATGAAAATTGGTGGGGAGGTAGCTTAGAGCCAGGAGACGGACATAGGCTACTTTTAAAGGCGAAAAAAAAGGCTGTAAGAGGTTGAAATAGGGGATGACAGATTGTATGGAAATTACGTCATTTTTAAAGCTAGAAGCATGGAGATTAGAGACCAGGAGAACCATCGCTTCATACTAAAGCATTACCCGCCTGTCTCTGAAAATGTGTAGAATTTACAACGCGCTGCCGTCGGTAAGTAGTATCTGTGAAGTTAGCTATTTATGAGTACTGTGAGTGACAACGTGAAGTTAGGCATTGAGACAACATAGCGATCGCAGCGCCTCCTTGGTTTGACAATATTTCTGAGACATTACATTCTAGGGCCTTGGTCCTCCTGGTCTCTAATCTCCATGGCTAGAAGCTTGAAACTTATTTGGCCTTTTGATTAGATATAAATAAGTAAGAGATTTAAAGTTTGTATAAATTGTGAGCCTAAAAGGGGTACGAGGTAGGGACGAACCCGAGCGAAGCGAGGGTGAGTTTCTAGTATTTTATAAAATCTTATCGAAATCATTATTATCGATACAGAAGCCAATTTTAGAATTTTGTTTGTCTGTGACAGCGTCATGAGAAAACTGCTTGACATAATATTTTGGTACAATTTGTTATGACGCTGCTTATTCAGATCAACAGTAAACTGTTGTCGTGTTGTTGTTTGTTTTCTCCATGATATCTCCGTGAGTTTTAACATTTTTTTTAAGTAATAAATAAATGTAACTTAGGTAAGTAATAAATAAATGTAAGTGGTAGTTCTTAGAGATGAGATATATAGTAAAAAAAATTCTTGATGTTGATCTGATAATATATTTTATGTACCGATTCGACTTATTTCGAATTTTATTAGATAAAGAATATAGATTAAAAATAGATGTTTAAAACTCGTGCATCTTTTTACTAGCATAAACATACATTGCCACAAGTATTTGAGGATTTCTAAGCAACTAACGCCTCTCCAAAAGGCAATTTCATAACACGCGAAGTATTTTAATATTTCGCATAAGAAACGTTTTGCTTCAAATTTCACTTTACATTCATACTCTCGAGGGAGACAAGCTTATTACAAATATTTTTTGTTATGAAAAAAATAATGTCAACTTTTGTTAGACTACAGTGTTGTTTTAAACTGCTCAGATGGCCCAGTTATCATTTCGTGTGTCAAAAACAGTGTTTGGCGGTGACATATAAAAGCGATCATCATATAATATATATACACGTATACTTTAATTATTAATTACATTTTAAATGAAACTTTTTCGGAGTTTTCGCTAATTGATTTTCAGTTACCACTGTTTCGGAAGCTCTACAGCAATCAATGTCATGGGAGAGACTAAAGTTTTAGACGTCTGAAAGTTTCTTTGAAACGTCTTTAGACAAAGATAGTTTTACTAACAAAATCAGAAATCATCAGAAGTTACCTTGTTATTTTCCTTTTTAAGTTATTGGCTATAGTTCAAGGCAAAAAGACAATATTATTCCTAGTCTGACGTCTGAATTTACACTCGTGACTCCGTGATTAGTCATTCGCAATAAAATTGTATGAGGTCTGGTTTCAGAATACGAGAAAAGTAAAATAAATAAATAGTAAAGAATATATATTCTACAATAAAAAAATCTATTATAGATTCAGAGAGAAAAAATAACAAAAACAATAAGTTTAGTCCCAAATCACCCAGAAACTCTATTTTTCATTAGATCCGCATATGTCACGTTGAAACAACGTCAAATTGGTCTGGAGGCGGATTTGCCCCGGCATTCTATACGTGCGCGAGGAAATTAAATGTCAATATAATGACACGAAATGTGGATACTGGGGACGTGGTGTAAATTACAAATTTAATTTATAGTGACAAACTGACAAACTAAAGTTATAAATGTCAAAGTAAATCTCAATATTACCCTTTCACGCGTACAATGTCGAACGATTTCGTAGAAATTTGGCCTTTGTGTCGAATATGCACTACCCTCTATCCTCGCCCCGCTTTCACGCATGCGAAGCTGAAAAGTTTGTTTGTTTGTTTGTTTTGTTTGTTTATTTGTTTGTTTGTTTGTTTCTACCCCCTAATCTCAGGAATTACTCGTTCGAATGAAATATATTTTTTTGTGTTGGATAGACTGCTTATCGAGGAACGCTATATTACATCCCGATTAGACTAATAGGAGCGAAGCATAAATGAAAAATGTTGCAAAAACGGGAGAAAAATATACCTTTTGAGAGCTTTCGTTGCGTGCACTGCGTAAACGGTTAAAGTTATGCAAAAACTATGTGTGACGGAATTGTTCCCCTTTAAAAGTTCTAAAAAAAGTCCGCAATAGTCTATCTTTTAAGGTGGACTCGCTATAACATTTTTATGGTAATCAAATTTGTTTTAAGATAACGCATCATTTGCGAAGGTGTTTAATAAATATAATATTAATCCTCATCCAAATAATAGTTATTCATCACAAGTATTAAATTTTGAACAAAACTGCTTTTAGCATCATTTGATTTCAATGAATATCTTACGAGATATCATAGTTTTAACATAACTTCGCAACAAAATAATGATAAACGCGTGCAAGACGGACGGGACGGGCGAAAGAATTTGGTTTCCAGACTATAGAACGCGAGCGAAGCCGCGGGAAAGGCTAGTCTGAAATAAGGGAGTTCTTGAAAACCTCTACGACTGCTATGTTTCGACGACCTATTTTAAAAATAGGTCATGTATAACGAACAAGAAAAGGGACTTTCTTAAGTTATTTTTTACTTCAAATTACAAATTATATTAAGAGTATTTGTTCCATTGAGGCTTACCCCTGCTACACACGTTACGATATATCGTAGCGATAAAACTGCGCAAACTGGTTTGCGTCGTTTTATCGATCGTGTGTATGGTAAATCGTTGCAGTTTATCGTTCATCGGTGGCAGTTGCAATTTCTATCCAATAAATCGTTGTCGATTGCGTTTGCAAAGTTTTATCGTCACGTGTGGATGGAGATCGCTCAGTTCGCGCCAGTATTCAAGGTGCTCGCTTGTTGCTATATACTTTCCCGCCGCGTCAATTAAAAAGTTTCTACTCCCGCTTTATATAAAAACTAGCCTTTCCCGCGGCTTCGCTTGCGTTCTAAAGTCTGGAAATCAAATTCTTTCGCCCGTCCGCCCATATTCAACGCGATGATTATTATATTGTTGCGCAGTTATTTTAAGACTATGATATCTCATAAGATATTCATTGAAATAAAATGATTCCAAGAGCAATTTTATTCAAAATTAAATACTTGTGATGAATATCTTATTTTTTTGGATAAGGATTAATATCATGTTTATTAAACACCATCGCAAATAATGCATTATCTTAAAACAAATTTTATAACAATAAAAAATGTCAAGCTTAAAAGATAGACATATGCTATTGCGGACTTTTTTTTAGAACTTTTAAAGAGGAACAATTCCGTCATACATAATTTGTGCACAACTTTAACCGTTTACGCAGCGCACGTGATAGAATTATGGAATTTATAGAGATAGCAAAAGCTTCGAACTACTCTCTTTTATTTCATTATTAGAGGAACTACAATTATTACTGCTAAGTACTTTATATATTATTAAGATAATTTAGGAAAAGGTAAATAAGACAAAGGAATTCGCAATAATTCTTTTTATTTACCACCAGCTCGGAAAGATTAAACCTCTGTCCTGAGAAGAACTGGCGAAAGAAACTCAGCGGGACTACTTTTTTTAATATCATATTATATAACAATAAATACAGCCACAACAATAGTTTGAATATAACTTGATCAACTTCAATATAATGTATAACAAAGAAACGTATATGACATAGAAATATATCAGCAAAATACTAACAAAATAATTGGAATTCAAATAAATACAACATATTATTTTGACCATTAAATCATATAGGTTTTGTATCATTTAATAGTATCTGAATAGTTATAGAAATATAGGAATGTTATTTCTTATTTCTTATTTTTAAAAGTCAGGATTATTACAAATGTAAAATAGTAACAATACAAAGTTAGAGTACTTAACTTGCTCAGTGAGTGCTCCGGACTGTAGTCGGGATACGACCAACCGTTTCACAATTCTTACACCTCCTTTTATATCATTGACAGTCAATGACAGTCTAAAACATCCTTTCAGTAACTAACTTTTAACTTGTTAATTATAATTCTTAAATTCGTTATAATAAATAAATAGTGTTTATAATATTATTTATCAATAATTTCGTAAAGTAATGTAATTTATAATGACTACTTATAATATTTATTCATAAGAATAAAAGACAATCAACAATAGTCAAAACAACTTCCTTTATAGAACATTTTACTTCTAAAATTGACATAATAAAGAAGATATTTCATATTGGTTTTCTATTAATAAATTACTATAAATTTCACTATAATTATATACAAATTTACAATTTATATTATCACACGCAACGGAAGCTCTCAAAAGCAATATTTTTCTCCCGTTTGGCAACATTTTTCATTGGTGCTCCGCTCCTATTGATCATAGCGGGATGTAATATAGCGTATAGCCTTCCTCGATAAACGGACTATCCAACACAATAAGAATTTTTAATCCGGACCAGTAGTTCCTGAGATTAGCGCGTTCAACCAAACAAACAAACAAACTCTTCAGCTTTATAAATAGTGTATATGACTTGCTGTGCAGGAAAGGGTGTCACAACACGTCTCATAAAGAAAAATAAGAAAAAGAAAATCATATTTCACAAGTTATACTCATAATTTTAAGTAAAACATTCGCCTATACAGAAAATTAATTTGTAATCAAATCAGACACCATTACAATAAAAAAGTTTCCAGCTATAATATTATTTTTTTTAATCTCCGTTTAAAGAGCTTAGACGTTAAATATACGACTATGAGGCTCTAAAAATATTATATTTTATTAAATTAATTTTATAAACACTTTTGACACTTTTTTTCATTTTTTTTATAAATTACAAATTCTTATTTATATACATAAATATTACATCTTAAATTATTATTTTAACTGGATATGATATGAATATATATAAATAATCTTTAATAAAGACGAATAATCTTTAATCGTGAACGACATGTTTCTTGCGTGAGCTTCTACGGAGAACTGACGATCGACGTCGATATCGGAGGCGTGTGGAGACACTATGAACGTTCGATTTATCTGCACAGTTTGAAATCGCTACGATATATCGTTACGTGTGTAGCGGGGGTTAGAATACGCCACCGGTAATACTCTATTACCGAAGTTTATTTAAAAGGCTGTACTGATGTATTAAAAGTAAAATAATTGATTTACTATTGAACGTATCGCGTAACACATAAACTCGTTATTGAGTACCTCATCCTTTTTGTACTTTATGGAATAAGTAAAAGTAGTGATATTTGGTTCAATAAATACATAAGTATGTATGTACGTTTGTCATACGGGTTCTTAGTGATAGACACTTTATTATACATTCTGTCATTCTTCAGCCCTTTTTAACGTCCCACTGCTGGGCACGGGCCCATCTCAGTACGAGGGGGATCAGGCCATAGTTCACCGCGATGCAGGCCTAATGCGTGTTGGCGGACTTCACATGTCTTTCGAAAACTTGCTAGGTTTTCTCATACATGCAGATCTCCTTACAATGTTTTCCTTCGCCTTCAAGGCAAGGTAATCATGATAGAAAATTATTCGCACATGAAAATGAGGTGCGAGACCCGGATTTGAACCCGCATCACTCGATTATCCAAGCGAGCGCGTTACTGCTGGGCTACCACTGCCTTCTGTCAGACCATATCTATAATAGACTTGCTACCGCTTTACTCGGGCACTAACACAGTCTATTTCCTATTTGCCGTATAATAGAATCAACTTTGACTTTTGTAATTATAATGTTAGAATTAAAGTAAGAGTACTGTTACAGTAATATTCATATAAACAATATATTATCAAGTTCAATGAAAATTGTTTGATAGATGTATAGTAGAGACGGTATGTATCTTTTTTAGAACCAGTATCTCTCACTGGTCGTGTCGAGTTCTCGTCCCACCGGAGTATTAGAGTGATAGGAACAGAGAGTGCACTTGTGCCTGCGCATACACTTGTGCACTATAATAACTCCTGCGTAGTTGGCTAGTCTCAATGAGATTGGCCGCCATGATCGCAATCGGTCGGAGAGAACATAGAAAGTCATTCACGTATTGTTTTATTTGCCTTCAAGCCTTAGCCTTCTTTGGCTGTAAACTATTATGTCATAATTTTATAAACTTGCTTATGCGACTTCAATAGTCAAGTTGTTGAGAGATTAAAGCTGATGCATATAAGGAATGCTTTAATGTTGTAGTAAATATTGTAACTAGATTTTAAATAAGACCACCTGTTGAATTTCTCTTGGGCTCCTCCCAGCAGAAATGCTTTCCGAAACGGTGCTACTAGTAGCTATACGTCACATTTTTAAAATTAACAATCAAACCTAATAAGTCGTATCGTAAAACAAAAGTAGGTACCTATATTAGTCGTTTTATATTCAAACCATTTTTGGGATATTTGTAAAAAAAGGAATAACGGTAGTGATTTTTTTAGGATTTTCTGAGTTCCTTTATTTTTATTTTTATTTCATTACGCTTGAAATTCTAAGATTACCTAAAGTAATTTATTATACTAGGCGAGCAAAGCCACGAGCTAAACTAGTTTGATATAAATATAACAAGTAAGAATTTAGTTTAAATTCTCCACATTTCAGTGGAAATGATTATATGATTAATGTTGCAACTTACATAAAAAATAAACAGATACAGTAATTTATAAACACCGAAAGCTTTAAAAGTTTTAATATTGTTTAAAAGGGATTATTTTTCATTCACGAACTGACCTAGAATTAAGGAGCTTTTAACATAAAAATAACAAAGCAGCAGAAACAATAACCAAGGGCTACAGGATCAAAGTTAATCTACCTCCGTTGTAATCCAGTTCACAGAATACTCTACAGTAACTTTGCATGTGACGACGTAAATGAGTTTGTTAAATGAAATTTTCTTTCGCATCTGCGAAAAATAACTTTTGAAGCGTTTTAGGGTTTAAGTTTTAGAAAATTTGCAACCTTACTGTTATAACTGCGTATAAAAAGGTATACAAAATTTAAATGTCTTTTTATAATGTCGAAATAAATGATTTTTATTAAATTCGTATGAAATTATATACTATACTTGTAAGAAAATACCATTTTTTTTGTCTGTCTGTTTTCCGTCAAATCTTCGAAACGGCTGGACTTATTTTGACAGAACTTTCACAGGCATATAGGTGATGTTTTAATGTTCTGTAAGGAATATTTTAGAAAAAGAATTAAGGTATATAGACCAACATCGTACATCAAACATTTAAGATACTACACTCGGGAATTGAACCAATTGAACTTGGCATCACTAGTCAGTTTGTCATTACCGAGCTACCAAAACCTTTACTCTCTAATTCCATAAATGTTATATCATTTCAATTCGACAGCTCTCGACACTATCTTAACATGAGAGATCCATTCCCATTAAGTATGTCACAATATCCATCGCATCCATTGTCGAGCCGCATCCAGAGTACGAACGAGGTCATCCTAGTTTCTTTGACATTGCATCAAAAGATATCACAGTTAGAAGCCTGAAGTGGAATAAACCACTGAATTAATGTACGACCCTATTTTCAGTATTTTCATTCTAGTTTGAAACAGTTCATGGGTGAAGTAAGTCACGTTAGTATCTATGACGGGGCTTTCGTTGTTGTGCTTCTTCTTTAGATCAAAACGCAGCTTTCGTGTCGCGTCGCTTGCGGACAAACGCAATAATTGGCCTGAACGGTAAGTTTAAATAGCTAAGTGTTTTTTTTTCTAGTCGACCCAATATATTGACATTGCCTTTTCCTTATTTCAGTTCAATGTGTCGTTAAAGTTGTACAAAACTTGTAAAGAGTAAAGCACTTTTAGATTCTCTTGTGTATAAAGTATTCACCATTATTTGTTTATAATCTCATTTGTCTACACTTTAAAACAAAGTTCTTAAGATATCTTTGAATTTAGTAACACAAATCTTTTAGATCTACGCGAATATTGGATAAAATTATTTTGCGATCACGACGCGAATACTTTTTCGAATGCTTCAAAGCCAAATAGTCACGAGACGTTTAGAAAGGAAAGTAAAATAAAAACAAAGTTTCATAATTATTTTTTCATAATGTTTTCGGAAAAACATCTGAAAAAATAGACAAATTCTTTTTTTAAAGTAATTCTTTTCAAACGTTCTCACACAGTGTCAATCAATAAGGGTTCTATAAGTTAATGTGGCTTAGCGTAGAGTTATGGTGATCGCGGGCTCGCAAACAGCAAATATTTCGCAGAGTATTTTTATCGCTCGGTCTAGCCGAGTTAAAGCATATTGTAAAAATGATTATATATTTTCTATTCCGCAAGATGTATAGCGTAGTTTTTAATCATGTAGTATGCAGTATAAGGTTATTGCGGCGTTACTGTTAAATAGAACGTAACCTATATTAGAAGTTGAATACTATTCTGTTATTAATTGATAATACAAAAGTAATAATCTCGTCAGTAATATACTTTTACGATTTATTATAAACACTTTCGGTAACTACATCAGGAAATCTCTATATATTTTAATAGTGACGATTAATGGAGTTTGCACTTTGGTATTTCACACATTAGGGGGTGCTCATATACAAAATATTGTGCGCTAACTAACAACTCCCTTTAAAATGATTTTTAATCGATGCATCTTTACCATCAAAAGCTTTTTCCAAAGCTTTAAAACAATAAGTATCATCATTGTACACAATTTTTCTCATAAGTAATTTATTTTTCTATAAATAATTGTATAAAAAAAATAATATATGTATGATATATGTATAGAGTGGAAGGTTGATGAATATGTATTTATCCAGAATTATAGTCGTATAAGCTTTCTATCCAAATCAAACGTACACGTTCAAACATTCACATTTATAAAATTGACATGATTAGCAACATATCGTACTGATTATCAGGCTAAGGCTTTATATAGTCTATCTACATATTATATAGTCGTGGGCTAAGCTTCACTTTTCCCTTTTAAGCATAGAAAATAAAATTCCATTTGGTTCTGACGTTTGCATTTTCTCAAAGCTTTTATCAGTGGCGAGAATACATCGGTCCCGATGTCTAGTTTTCCAACTGATACAAATCCTGATTCTAGATATAAAAGAAAGTCTGCGACTCGCAGTAAGATTATCCATCCGAGGATTATTATCACCTAGTGTACCTAACACTGTGATAAAGTATATTAGAAAGCTTTAAATGTATTTCTATGTAATTAAGACAAAAAAATATTTTTATCAAAAAACAAAACCGACTTCATAACTGAATAAATCTAAACTAAAAAGTAGAAAATAATACTTTTAAGAACTTCGTTAATTTTGAAGTCTTTGCCAGCCAAGACTGATAGACTTATCTTGCCTTTGCAAGGAACTTTCGAACGGTATTTTGATTATGTTTACAAATATTATAGATGTAGATTAATCGAATATGTGTCTATTTAAGGTTATTTTGCTTTGGCTGGCACCGACTTCTAAATTAACGAAGTTCTTAAAAGTATTATTTTCTACTTTTTAGTTTAGATTTGTTTAGTTTTGAAGTCGGTTTTTGTTTTTTGTTAAAAATAATTTATTTTCAAATTTTTAACGGAAAGTAGATACTTATTTTGTTTATGTACAAAAAAGAATTTTCCAAATCGGTCCAGCCATCTTCGAGTAATGGGGAACATACATAAAAAAAGTCCCCAATGAATTGAGAACCTCCTCCTTTTTTTAGAGTCGGTTAGTAAGAGCCTGAAATAATTTAACTATCGGTCTATAATTACGTATAATATTGAAAGAATTTTCTTTTAACTCCTAACCGTTGAGGAGTTGTACCTTCCATCATTAGCTCAACCACAGGAGATGATGATTATCAGACGCAAATACTTGAACAGCTTTAGAAAATATATGAAAAACGTAATAAGTGCCTATAAAATTTGAGAGTTGTCTTCGATTTCTCTGGGATCCCATCATCAGATCGTGACTTGGTGACTATGGGACCAACTAGAAACTATACCCTTTCAAACAAAAAAAGAATTTTCCAAATCGGTCCAGCCATCGTCGAGTAATCGGGGAACATACATAGAAAAAAAAAAGTCCCCGACGAATTGAGAACCTCTTCCTTTTTTTGAAGTCGGTTAAAAAAACAAAAACCGACTTTAAAACTAAACAAATCTAGTTTAGATTATATAGAATATAGAATATAGAAAAGTAGATAATAATACTTTTAAGAACTTAGTTAATTTTGGAGTCGGTTCCAGCCAGGAGTCAGGACGGACAGATGTATCTTGCCTTTGTGATGGACTTTCGAACGGTATTTTGATTATGTTTAGAAATTGATAGACTAATCGAATATCTATCTATTTAAGGTTATTTTGCTTTGGCCTCCTAAAGAACCGCCTCCTATTGGAAGTCGGTTGAAAAATACCAAAAATCATTGGCATGCTGATAATATATTATTGTATTCCGCCTTTTTCAATATGGAAAAGGATTTCTCTTCGATACAAAGGGCAGGCCATAGTCTTCTACGCTGGTCAAGTATCGATGTCTCATACCTTTTTGGAAACTAGTTAGGTTCCCTTTCACATACAGATTTTCTTATTATATTTTTTACCACTAAGCAAGAGGTTATCATATAAAAGATGATTCGCGCCATATCAGGTCATATCAGAGATGTCAGATGCGAGACTTAAACCCGCTTCCCTTGGTTTCTAGGCGAGTGCGTTACTACTGGGCTACTACAGCTAATTAAAAATAAACCAACTCAAATATGTAGAGGAAGGAACAATTAATGTAACAATGGGAACATGTATACGTGGACGTAAGACCGTCTTTTCATTAGTGGTTTTGCGAAGAATTGGATAGTCGCGAAAACATTATCTCGCTGCTTCTTTAACCGCCGCACTCATAGTCACTTAATGAACCATTAAGTCGAGAATCACCATACTAAAAACGACTTAATGGTTCATTAAGTGACTATGAGTGTGGGCGTGAGACAGCTTAGTTTTTTAATTTTCGTGAAAATGTGAAGTTGTTCGCGTTTTCAAGTAAAATATAAAATAATAGATTTTTATTTTTTTTTGAAATCAATTAATATTTACTTAACTTAACTCTTCAAAAATATATTCATTATGGGTAATCTGTAGATTTTCTATTGTTAATACCCATATACGTATTCAGCATTGTGTCCGCAACGTCGCAAAGCAAACATTAAGCCGAGTCCACATTGATTTGTGGCATGTTATTGTTCCAGATAACATAACCGTCATTGTGTAGTTAACTATACATTGTGAGTCTCTTCTATGACTTGCTATCTGTTAGTTTACGGTAGTCACTTCCGTAATAACGTGCCTTATATAGTTAGATTCAAAACTGATAGGGTATTTCAATTTATGCATATGTTTTTTGTGGTAATATAATAACTAATACCTAGTTTCGATGGTCTAAAGTTCGATTTTCTTAAGAGTTATAATATATTATTAACTGTTTTGTTGTGCTGATGTTTTGTTGTCTTGTCGTAAAGTTTGTGGCAACGGATGCTGCTAGTTTTGCTATATTTGCACTTTTCTACTGACCTTTAATAACTATTACTACTCCCAACTATCCTATTTACTGTATTTTTTTATAAATTACCTAAAATAATATTTCTTGTAACAGTCATTGCTCAAGTTTGATATTTACAATTTTGTTAAATATGTAAGTGTTAGTCAGTAAATTAAATATACATAGATGTACCTTTGCATGTGAAACTGGAGCACGTCACACAATGTGTGGAAATCATTAGAGCATGTTATATTTAATCAACTAACAATGTAGCTAACCGAATTATTCTCGCTCGGTCGGCTGCAAAATTTAGTTAATTATTTAAATATGAGTTATAATAATCATCTTTTTATCCTTATATACTTTAGTTTAGTGGTTGTATGTATTCAGCCCTTTTTAACGTCCCACTGCTGGGCACAAGCCTTCCTTCAATACAAGGGGAATCAGTCCATAGTCCACCGCGCTGGCCAAGTACGGGTTGGTGGACTTAACATGTCTTTCAAAAACTTGTTAGGTTTTTTCAGACATGCAGGTTTCAAGTGGAAATGATTCGCACATGAAAATATCAGGGTGCGAGACCAGAATTTGAACCTTCATCACTCGGTTAAACAAGCCAGTGTGTGTCACTGTCTATATTAGTGGTTACATAGAAAATATTTACTTTCGTGATTCAGGTTTATGCTCAGTGCAAAGCTCTCTTTATTATTGTTTTCCAATATATAGACATTTTGAAACAGAAAAATGGATAGAAACATTTATGTTGCAAACATCAATAAAAATAATTTTATATGAGCGTTTAATATTATCATTACTTAGATATGGTGTAACGTATTATGTAAGACAATCTTATACCTATAGATAGTCATTTTTAATCCAATTCGTATATTTTTATGTTTAAATACACTCTGCAGAACGTATGAAAAAAGGAGCTTACTTATAAAGCTTTACGAGAAAACGACGTCATCATAAATTCGTCTTCCAGGCTTCCAATGGAAAATAGCTGTAAATCAATGTTAAACAAATAAAAAAATCTAATTTTTTAAAGTTTTTAATGTTATAAGCTTCGTATATATGTAGTTACGTATCGTATCGTATTATATATCAGGGGTGGGCAAGCTCCTTGATAATCCGTATTTAAAAGGTATGCAAAAATGCTCAAAAAATACAAAAAATATATTAAAGTACAAAATATGTGTGTTCAATTTAATTTAACTTCTGTTGATATTATTTATCTATACTAATATTATAAAGAGGAACGATTTGTATTTTTGTATGTAACGAATAAACTCAAAAACTATTGGACCGATTTTAATGAAATTTGGTACACAGATAGTCTACTTTTAAAGGCGAAAAAAGGGCTATAAGCGGTTGAAATATGGCATGAAAGTTTGTATGGAAACTAAGTCATTTTTAAAGCCAGAAGCTTGAAACTTATTATTTAACCTTTTGATTAGATATTAATAAGTAAGACATTCAAAGTTTGTAAAAATTGTATGCTAAAGGGGCACGAGCTAGGGAGAAACCCGAGCGAAGCGCGGGTGAGTCGCTAGTTAAATATAATAGCACAAGAATGAAAAGGGAACGCAGTACCTCTATCGAGAGGCACAAATAATTTTTCAAAAAGCCATATGTGTCTCGCGAGCCGCAGGTTGGTCCCCCTGGAAATATATAATGCATTTCTTAAAAATCTATAATCTTATACTGTTTTTTTTAAATGTTTTTATGAAAATCTGCAGTAAAAGCTTCAACGAACACATCGACACAATTAAAATATCCGAGTACACCGTATTAAAAGTCGATACTACAAACGCGTGACTACGTGTCGTACTGATTCGATTTCACTCAGAGCTGTCAACGTTCAATTCAATTACGGCGTTGCATCTGATTCAAAGCGAGCTTTATTCACAACTTATGGTACATTTTATCTGTCTATTTAATGTTGGATGAAGTACTCAGTTGAAAATGATAATTTGAAAGGCTTTTAATGATTATTTTCATTGGCTACTTTTACTATATAAATTAGTCAGCAAACCCTGCTTTGCGTAAGTTTTTAATAAATTTACCGGTTTTTATAATTTTCTAATAAAATAAAAGTAACCTAAGTTACTCCTTACAACATTAGCTATCTAGAAGTGAAAGTCCCGTCAAAATCGGTCCAGCCGAATTTGAGATTAGCCGGACAAACAAACAGACACGCAGAAATTTTAAAAATAGTTTTTTTGATGCAAGTACCGTATATAGGTTCTTCATATGCATTTAGTGAAAAGCTGTTAATTTGAAATTACAAACATACACTTACATTTCATTTCTATGTACCTACTGATTATCAAATATATCATAATTATATCTGACATCTATATGCTTATGTTTAATTGATCGTGTGGAGAAAATTCTTCACTTGTAGGGTGAAATAGGGTGAAGAGTAATTTAAGGAATGTACATACATCATGACTGTCTACAATGCATCATGCACCTGAGCGGGAGCGGGGACAGAGGGGCGACCATATATAATGCGTCGACCGGCCGTCGCCCGCGCGCATTCACCATTCACTTCCTAACTTTAAAGTTTAAACTTATATCCAAGCGATACATACATAATGTACTTATATTAACGAAATATAGTTTGTTTGTTAAATTCAAATAAATAAGTCATTTGTTGTCCGCCCCAGTATTCAGTTAAAACCCACTTTAACATTTGGTGACCCCGACGTGATGTGATGTGATGTTATAACAAGGAAATATAAGGCAAACATTGGAAGGCGAACTCAATCCCGATAGAACAAAATTAAGTATAAAAGGAGATTATTGCTACATGCTACAAGATTATGATAAAAGGGAGGTGAGCCCGTTCCTATCTGTCCTTGTTATGTTTTTAGCTTTCTATTTAGTGATGAGGTGGACAATTTTTAGTACATAACTTTTTATTTTATACCCTCGTAATAATAATAAAAAAAAAACTTCTTTGTTATATTATTTTCGCTTAAATGCATATAAATACGTCCTATAAATACATCTTATTTTTTACCCGACTGCAACAAAAGGGTTATTAATGATTTATATTTAGTATCTGCCGATGATTTCAGATTCTCTGGGAATATGCGTGTGAGTACCTATTGAACAATTGAAGAGGTCATATTACTTACATAACCTTTATACCTGCCACGTGTTATCTACGTTTCTTCATTTTTAGAAGTTGGTATTAATAATTAATACATATTCAATCATAAAAGGTAAATATTACAATCATTGTTTGTTCTTTTTGAAAAATTATAAAAGTGTACGTAAATTATTTGCGAGGTTATCTTATTACTTAATTACTTAATTATTTTATTGTTTGCACTTATAAAATGAGTGAATTAAAAGATTTAATAAAGCAAAGGGCTTCTTTACGTTGCCGTTTAACTTTATTTGAGAATTTTTTAAAACCGTTATTAGATGTTAAAACCACATTAGTTACTAAAATACAAATTAATGAATTATCTTTACGTATTAATAAAGCACAGGAACTTTCTTGCACTTTCGATGAAATTCAAACTAAAATTGAAAATTTTGATCCGGATCCTAGTGCACAAATCGAGGAAAGAGAAATAACAGAAAATTTATTTTTTAGACTATTAGCTCAAGCTCAGCAACTTCTCGATTTGTGGACCGGGTCTGACAAAAGAGTGGAAAATGAATCAATATATGAAAGTTATAGCAATACTAATAATTTAAAATTACCTCCTCTGAAAATACCTCTTTTTGATGGTACATCTAGTAAATGGCTGGAGTTTAGAGATATGTTTTTATCTTTAATACACAATAATGACAGAATTGATGCAATTAGTAAATTTCACTATTTGAAATCATATCTAGAAGGTTCTGCAAGCATGGTCATTAAATCTATTACAGTTTGTGCAAACAATTACAGTATCGCTTGGTCTTTGCTCTGTGATCGGTATGATAATAAGCGCCTTCTTATTAATGAACATTTAAAATGTTTATTTGCAATAGAACCGCTACTTAAAGAATCTGATAAAGGTATTCGCAACTTAATTGATATTTTATCAAAAAATTTATGTGCTTTAAATTCACTAGGCGAACCCACGGAAAAATGGGATACTATTATAATTTATATGGCTTCTTTAAAATTAGATACAGTTACATCAAGAAATTGGGAAGAATACCGAAGTAGGTTACCTACTCCTTCTCTTAATGATTTTTATACATTTCTTCGAGAACGAGCTACTATTTTAGAAACAGTCAATGCAGGTAAATCTTCTATTGTAAATGTGAAAAATGAAAGACGTTATGGCTTAAATAATTCAAGATCATTTATTTCTTATTTTGATTCAACTTCAAAACATAATCAGTGTATATTGTGCAATCAAAATCATAAATTACATGAATGCTTAAAATTTAAAACGTTACCTGTAATTGAACGCAATTCAAAGGTTTATCAATTAAATTTATGTGCTAACTGTTTACGTGCAGGCCATCAAGCTTTTCAGTGTAGATTAGGTGGCTGCAAAATCTGTAAAAGAAAACATAACACATTACTGCATAAACAACAATCAAATATTCAACAAAGTCAACAACAAATACAACAATCAGAACTACATATGCAACATTTATTACAACAACCTAAACAACAATTACAACCTCAACAACAACAACAACAATTACAACAGCAACAACAAACACAACAACAACAACAACAAAAACTACAAACTAATTCTCTACTAACAATAAATTCAAATGATAAATTAAATTCTAAGTCTAATCATAATGCCATCGCAGTGGCAAATCCTACGTCGTCTGTAACTCTGTCTGCTGTTTCTTCTCATCAAGCTTTGCTGTCTACGGCCTTGGTGAAAGTTACAAACAATGGCAAATCTATTATGTTACGAGCGTTACTGGATAGCGGAAGCCAGTCGTCGTTTATAAGTGCAGCGGCTCAAGGGAAAATTGGTTGCTACAAACATAAAAGTCATTACCACTGCGTATCTGGCTTAAACAATAACATAACCAATATTACTGAGCATTGTAATTTAAAATTAGAATCCTTACATAACTCATTCAACATTTCTATTAAATGCTATATTGTTCCTCGTATTACTGATAGGCTTCCTCATACGAAATTATCATACTACGATTTAGGAATTCCAGACAATATAAAATTAGCCGATCCTAACTTCTATCAACCATCTGAAATTGATATTCTCCTAGGAGCTGATGTATTCTGGGACTTAATAGGCCTGAAGCGAATAAAATTAGGTCATGATAAACCAATTCTCCAAGAAACCGAGCTAGGTTGGATAGTCGCTGGTTCCATGGGAGGGAGCTTACAACAGGATTCAAAAAAGTCTAAATGTCATTTTAGCGTCGATATTAAACAACAATTAGCTAAATTTTGGGAACTTGAGGAAACAAGAGTTAATCATGGGGAAGAATTCATTGTAAAGGACAATAATAATTATTGTGGAAAATTATTTATTGAAACAACTACTCGTGACGAGAATGGTCGATTTTGCGTTCAAATTCCATTTCGAGAGTCACCAGATATTCTGGGTGATTCTTATAACACAGCTGAGAAAAGGTTGCTACAGATTGAACGAAAATTCAGAAATAAACCAAAATTGAGCCAGGACTATGGTAATTTTATTCGAGAATATGAGCAGCTGAATCATTTAACTGAAATTTCTCCACCAGTTAATGCATATTATCTTCCTCATCATGCTGTCATCAAGGAGCAAAGTGAAACAACTAAGATAAGGGTGGTATTTGATGCGTCAGCAAAGACCACCTCAGGTAAATCCCTAAATGACATACAACACGTTGGTCCCGTTGTACAAGATGACCTTTTTTCAATTCTTTTGCGATATAGACAGCATAAGTTCGTTGTGTCGGGAGATATTGAGAAAATGTATCGTCAAATTTTGGTAGATCCTAAGCAACGTCATTTACAAATGATACTTTGGCGAAACCACGACTCATCACCGATTAAAACATATCAGTTGAATACAGTCACATATGGCACCGCATCAGCACCATTTCTAAGCACTCGTTGTCTTCTGCAATTGTCAAAAGAGTCATTAGATCCAAAAATAGCACAGCTAATTAAAGAAGATTTTTACGTGGATGACTTTTTATCTGGAGCACAAACCGAGGAAGAACTACGGCATATATTAAATTCAGTGACTAAGATTTTGAGTACTGCTTGCTTTCCCCTTCATAAATTTCGAAGTAATGCACCAACAATTTTCGAAAATAACGTTTATATCTCCACACCTAAAGACTTCGATGTATCTTCAGAATCAAAAACACTAGGATTGATATGGAATCCTACTAATGATGTTTTCGAATTTCCAGTGGACATTCCAAATCCTCCACAGTTAACGAAAAGATCGATTTTATCCAGCTCAGCAAAGCTCTTTGATCCCCTAGGACTACTTGGCCTATGCACAATTACGACCAAAATAATACTACAAAAGCTATGGTTAACAAATTTAGATTGGGACGATCCAATTCAACCATATTTAGAGGAGAAATGGAATGATTTCATTGCCAGCTTAAAACAGTTATCTAAGATCCAAGTTCCAAGGTGTGTCATAATTGATGATCCAATAATTATCGAATTACACTCATTTTCAGATGCATCACAAGACGCATATGCAGCATGTATTTATTTACGATCTATCAATTCATCAAATGAAGTTAAAGTAAAATTACTATGTGCAAAAACTAAAGTTGCACCATTGAAGACAGTGACAATTCCACGTCTAGAGCTATGTGCGGCTCAATTAGCAGCACGCATTGCTTCAAAGGTTCTTAAAGCACTTCGTTGTCCTATATCTCGAAGTGTACATTGGATAGATTCATCAGTGGCTTTAAGTTGGATATCAACTGAACCTTGTGAGCTTCAAACTTTTGTTGCAAACAGAGTTAGTGAAATACAGCAACTTACATCATCTCATTCATGGAGACATGTTCCTTCTCAACAAAATCCGGCTGATTTTAGCGTCAAGAGGCTTGGATCCTAAACAGATAGATAAAGCTACTTTATGGTGGGATGGACCACACTTTTTAAAATTGACAACTGAAAATTGGCCACAAAATATTCAAGTTATAGCTGACGTACCTGAAAAAAAAGCTTATACTAAAAGAAAATACACTAATCTTAAATCTAACACTAAAACTACTAAACTATCTACTAAAAATACCAATACTACTACTACTAATCTTACATCTACAATTACTAATACTACTAAAGATATACCTACTTTTACTAATACATATATAACACTCAATCGATTTTCAAAGTTCACTACACTACAACGCACAATGGTTTATGTCCTACGTTTTATCCACAATCTACGTAACCCTAAATCTAGAATAGTCGGATATATCACAGTAGATGAACTAAATTCTTCGTTAAATACTTTAATTAAACTACATCAAAGGGAATGTTTTTCAACAGAAATATCAATATTAAATAATAAAAAACCATTACCTAGCAAGTCACATATTTTGTCGTTAAATCCTTTCATAGATGAATCAGGCATTCTTCGTGTTGGTGGTCGTATCGGGAATTCATCTGAAACATATACAAAAAAACACCCAGCATTACTAGAATCAAATCACCATTTTACAAAATTACTTTTTATACATGAACATAAAATTCTTTTACATTGTGGGCCTCAATTTTTATTAAATAATATAAGACAACAGTATTGGCCATTAAGAGGTAGGAATTTAGCTAAAAGCACTGTTCATAATTGTATTCTATGTAAAACATTAAGAGCACAAAGCATAAATCCTATAATGGGTGACTTACCTCCTGCCAGGGTGACTCCTAATTTTCCATTTTATGTTAGCGGCGTAGATTTTGCTGGACCATTTTATATTACGGACCGTAAGGGCCGCGGATGTCGAATAAGTAAATGTTACTTATGTCTATTTGTTTGTTTTGCTTCAAAGGCTTTACACCTTGAAGTAGCAAGTGACCTTACAACCGATATTTTTATTCTTTGTTTGCGGCGCTTCATATCTCGTAGAGGAAAACCAAGTGAACTGTATTGTGATAACGGGACAAATTTTGTAGGTGCAAACAATGAAATAAATAGTTTCTTAAAAACAAGCAATGAAAAAATATCTGCCTTTGCTGCTGTTGAAGGTATAAAATTTAGGTTCTCACCCGCTTACTCTCCCCACTTCGGTGGGCTTTGGGAGGCAGGAGTCAAATCTGCAAAGTATCACATGACACGAATTCTAGGCAATCAACATTTAACTTTTGAGGAATTGTCCACTTTGTTCACTCAAATAGAAGCGATCCTAAATTCCCGACCATTAACTCCTCTCTCTTCAGATCCGAATGACCTCTCTCCTTTAACCCCGGGCCACTTTCTAATTGGCAGAGCACTAACATCTTTACCTTCGCCAGAACTTGTAGATATCAAGGCCAGCAAGCTCAATAGATACAGACTCCTTGAACAAATGAGACAGCACTTTTGGGAGCGATGGCGTCTCGAATATCTAAACGAATTACAGCAAAGAAGCAAATGGAAGGCCAATCAACAAAGCTTAAAAGAAGGTGACATGGTACTTCTGAAGGAGCCTAATCTTCCTCCACTCAAATGGCGTATGGGACGGATTTCTACACTATATCCTGGTACTGATGGTGTCTCAAGAGTGGTCGACGTGAGGACCTCAAAGGGCATAGTACGCCGAGCTATCAACAAAGTCTGCCCGCTGACACCATGAATCAATCTATTCGTCTTCTTTTCTCGAATATCAGACATATTCGAGGGGAGGGAGAATGTCTACAATGCATCATGCACCTGAGCGGGAGCGGGGACAGAGGGGCGACCATATATAATGCGTCGACCGGCCGTCGCCCGCGCGCATTCACCATTCACTTCCTAACTTTAAAGTTTAAACTTATATCCAAGCGATACATACATAATGTACTTATATTAACGAAATATAGTTTGTTTGTTAAATTCAAATAAATAAGTCATTTGTTGTCCGCCCCAGTATTCAGTTAAAACCCACTTTAACAATGACCATTGTGATATCAAATTATTAATGGCATTATTCTCAACAGAAAAGCTTTCGTGTTATGTAAAACAAAAATATAAATAAATATGTTACGACATTATTACAACAGCACCATCTAGTTCCGTGGTAAGCGTACGAAGCTTGTATTACGGATACCAGATAGTTGATATTACTACACATATAAATTTTAAATACAAACATATTATAAATATAAACACCCATGACTAGAGTACAAACATTCGTGATTAGCAAATGAATGCCCCCAGCGGGACTCGAACCGCGCGCGACCGCGGCGCAGAAAGTAGGGTCACTACCAACTGAGCCAAACGTGTCGTCAAATTGACACTATATTTTACTGCCTTTGAATCAATAAAACAAATTAAAAAAAATTGGTTATTTTTTTATATTTCATCCCCTGTTGGTTTCCCCATGGAAAAAGAACAAGTTGCATTTATTAATTAAAATCCAATTTGATAATGCATTCGATACTTCAGCTATGAAGCGAATTTCAATTTTCTTCATAAATTACATGGCTCCCATCAATTTCCATGGGGTTTGCCTTTTAAATTATCTGCCGTCGAACCTTCCCGTTAATTAATTATCCCATTTAAAATGTACGCCGAACTGAATGAGTTTGTATTTCAACATCCTAATTACATTATCATGTTAGGTACCGGCGGATACCACTTATAACACTAGTCTATTGCCATGGTTTCGCTCGAGTGCTTCCCTATGCGTCTATCAGTCTGTGTACTAAATTTCATCATAAATCAGTCGTTTAGCCTTAAGAGTAACAAACAAACAAACACTCACACACATAGATACAAAGTTTAAGTTTATTTTATTTTTTTTATGAATTAGTTACGAAATTTAAAGTGCGTTTAACGTTTATTTAGGAGAATCTAATATTCGGAACAGTTTCAAGCTCCCATAGTAACGAAAATTTTTAAAAAAATAATACCATATAGCTTTAACAACCAATTACTATGTCTTAAGAGATGACTTTATAAAACTTGATTATCCAATTCCAAGAAAAGATTGGCTTAGAGACTTTCTTTCAAAATAAGTAAGTCTTGAGAAATAGCGATTTAGATTTGATGTAAATGAGATTTCTCTACGTACATCTCTTTCATTTCCGCGGGAGATGCTAATATTTTGCAGGAGAGACAGTGTTACACTGCTTAGCTTCAGCGCGTACCTTTGAAATGTAATAGAACTATAACTCGGTAAAAATACAGGGTTTCAGAAGAAGCAGATGAATTATATTATACGATATATAAAGTTTATAAATATGCCTATTTATCTGTTTATAATGATAATATTTTTATTATTTATTATATTTGGTAGTATATTTTATTTAACGATACTTGTTCCAATGTAAATCTAAAGCAATCAAAGTTGTAGGTACTTTTGAACTGAAGTTTTGTATAAAATTTCGCGTATTTTAATAAAAAGTGTCCTATACCCAACTATAATCATACTAAATAACATCAAATCTGTTCAGCGGTCTTCTTGTAATGTGATTCATATTTAGACAGACAGACAAAAATTCTACAAACTATAGTTTCAGTCTCTTTATTAAAGTCTAAATTCTTAGTCGAATCTGCTCATTAATCTTATTTAAATTTCAGCTATTTAACTAAGTTTGAATTTTATTATATGTTTAGACAAGGATCATGTTTAATAGTTGTGAACTAAATTAACACCCAGTACTAACCCCGAGAACCTAGTCTACAAGACTGCAACTCGCAATAAATTGTGAGGAAGATGACGCGGCGACGCGGCGTGTTTAATGGTCCGTGCGCTTTAGATACGTACGTAACGTACTACGTGTTTTTCTATGATAGTTTAGTGTTTGACCTGGAAAAATTATTTGAACTTATTACATATACTAGCGACTCAATCTCACTTCGCTCGTGTTCGTTCCTAGGTAGCCTTTAGACCTCCTTAATCCGGCCCTGCAAAATTCGTTTCGTACCTCCCTGCCAAAGTTCAGATTTATACGTCGAGCAGATTTCGATGAGTGAGTGTGTGAGTAATTGACCTGTCGCTTTCATATATTATGTAGATTTAAGCTTATTTATAAGCTGAATTTTAAGCGTGTTTTATACAAAAAACGAATTTCATAATACGCAATAAATACATGTTATTACTAGTAAAACTGAGAATGTGAATACATACAGCTCAGTTTAACGCCTTTTTATAATTTTTTTAACAATTTCACCAACTTTTCATCACAGTCCAATTATATATACACATTTTTCCAATATGGCAATATTGTTTTACCAGCTTGAATCATCTTTACACGTGTACTGAGTGTGACGTCCAAAGATGTTGACACTGCCATTATTACGAAATGACCGACCCTGACACCACTCTGCGTCCTTCAATCACTCTACAACAGATTCATGTTCCACTTGTGTTATATCGGGATAAAATTAGCCTCAAGAATACATTTTCCCTGCCTCCACTTGGTAAACATATTTTCATAATATTTAAGAGCTTTTCTTGTACAGTAGATACATAATATGTATATATTCATCCCTTTTTAACGTCCCACTGTTGGTCACGGGCCTCCCTTCAATACGAAGGAGATTCAGGCTACAATCCGACACGTTGGATAAGTACGGGTCGGCGGGCTGCACCTGTTCTTCGTAAACTTGGTGGTTTCTTTAAAACATATAGAATTCCTCGCGATGTTTTCCTTCACCGTAAAACAAGTCATGGTAATCATGATAAAAATGATTCGCACATGACATTAGAGGTGCAAGACCTGGATTGGAACCCGCATCGTTCGGTTATCCAAGCGAACCCTTTAAGATATATACTGTTCCTTCCCTATTGTTCCTTGTTAATAACAAGTTGTTATATACACACACATATACTTACAACCAGTAAATCTAAAATAGGCGGTCACTAACCGCTCCTCGGGGACCTCTTATCCAAATCCATTTCATATCTATGTTTGATTACTTTCATTTTGTTCGCAATCCTCCAAGGCGTGATAAGATGATCTACTTTGCTTAAATTTGTTCAATTTATACGTTTTATTGACGTTATTTCGAACCAATTACAGAAAGGAACTCTCAGTTTTTGGATGGCCTTAAGTGTTTTAATTTAATATTGAAGAAAATGAAATAGAATAGTTACTTTTCAGAAGTCTAGAATAAAAATAATAATTATTATATAGCCAATACCTAAGTCTACCCGAATTCTTAAATAAACTTGTAATAATATATAGTATAAATTAATAATAACACAGCATTTCAACGAGACCATGTCAATAGTTACAGAAACTTTTTTCTCTCTACTTGACTCTTCCTTACACTCAAACTTACTAAATCTTTGATTTGCCGACCCAAATATCTATTCAATTCCTATGGTCCCCATAGAGTAAACCCTTGGAACGTGATCATAGATCCAGTCGCTTGAACTTTGCGTTGTCAATATCTTTTTTATTCCAGAGTTCTCGTGGGACAACACATAAAATGACAATGGTGGTATAAGAATATAAATGCGATATTATGATATGATTGGTGACTCACTTACTAGGATAACCAAGTGATACGGGTTCAAATCCACGTCTCGCACCTCTGATATTTTCATGTGAAAATCAATTCTAACGTGATTAGGTACCTTTTATCTTACGGTGAAGGAAAACATCGTGAGGAACCTGCCAAGACCTAGCAAGTTTTCGAAGGACATGTGAAGTCCACCATTCCGCGGTTGACTAGTGTGGTGGGCTAAGGCCTAATCTACCATCGTAGTGAAAAGGCCCGTGCCTAGCAATGAGACGTTAAAAAGGCTGAATACGTATTATATTATGAAGAATATGCTTGACATTTTTAAAGGTTTTTTTACTACAACGTATAATATATAGGAACATCGGATTTTTTTTCCGAAGAGTTTATCAGAAATCTTTTAAACTCAAATGGCATTTAAACGTAATGGTATAAAAAGACAAGCTCTTAAAGGGATTGAGAGCTCATCAAATCAGCAAATCCTATTAGAGTGAAAAGGTCTCCGCATAATTTCGTTTTGTTAAACGAAATACCCTTGATCTTATATAGATCATAATATAATTATGATAATTTTTAATTTATTATTTGAGTAAACTTCTATTGGGGTCAGTTATTAAATTAGAATTTAAATCGTTTATACTACAGCAGATTTATTTAAAATTGTAATCTGTTTAACATATTGCCTTCTCCTGCGTCATAGTTGGGTTCTACCCACTACCATTTACTTATTCATACCACTTTTACCAAATCATGGTTGTTGCCGAATAAGATTGTCTAGATTTATCTTGAATCACGCGTGTGCATTGTCTAAGCTTTTTGTTGAATTTTTTGGTAAAAATGAAAGAAGAAACAATTTTAACAAACAATTTTAACGGAAATGTACATTCTTTTCGATTTTTTTTCAGAAACGATTTTTCTCTAAAATGTACCTTCTTATTCGGCGAGTATCTAGTAAATTAAAATTTAACAAACACTCTAAAAGTGCTCAAAGTTTAAAGTATATTTCGACCTTCTAAAGGCATTTTACTGCTAAACACCACAACGTTACTTATCCCGTTAGAGTCGGGTCAACGTTTAATTAAGCTGGGCGTAGGTTAATATAGTTAATCTTACTTAAATTGTTACTGCCCTTTCACAGCCCAAAAGCTCTACATGAATACAATTGTTTCAAAGAATAATGTGTTCCCGAATTTTAATGCGGATATCTGTTTCATTTTAAGGACCCATTAAAAGGCGTTCAATAACGTAAGCGTTATTTATTTAGATTCTATAATTTTAGGGTTAGATAGGGAAAAGTTTAGTGCAGTTTAATTAAAATTTTATTACATTTTAGTGTAATTAACAAAATGAAGGTATATCTTAAACTACTAAGAAACTTGGCCCAGGTTTTTAATAGTTTAAAATAGAACATGTTTGATATCCCTAAAAAAACACTGAGACAAAAAAAAAACAAAAAAAATATATATTAGTCCCGCTGAGTTTCTTTCGCCAGTTCTTCTCAGGTCAGTGGTTTCTTCCTTCCGAACTGGTAGTAGACTCATGACGTTCAGTAAAAAAAAGGGTCTAGCCGGATAAGCATAACGAATCTGCCCCCAAATGGGAACCTATATCGAACCTTATGTTTTAATATCTGCTTGATGTACAAATACGATTTATGTACACTTCGCGACCAGATTCCGTTTTGAACCTGAGATATGGGAAAAAATAACCGTACGCATGACTATTATTCAAAGTAGTATATCTCAAAAACTAATTACGTTAGATCAGTGAAACTAATGCAAGGCTTTAGAGTACATTACATACTATATCATATATTTTTTATAAATTTTTAGAATAATTTTTACCTAAAAAAAATTAAAAAATAAACAAAAAATATTTTTTATTTTTGTGTTTTCTGAGACTTACAATCACAGAAATAATATATGTTGTGCTCCTTTATGTGCACTATTACTCATAAAAATCACGCACGTAAAATGTAGGTGTAACACTTCGAAAAAAAATTAAATGTGATTTACACCTTATGATGTACCGTTGTACTACAAGGCCCACAACAACGCACGAGGCACCAAATTATTTTAGAACATAGGTAATTATTTTTAAAAGATGGAATAATTGTTCAGAAAGAGAAGAAAAGACAACCAGTATTAATTTTTATTATTAACACCACTTTTATTTCTTTACGTGTTTAGTCAAAATATAAGAAACAAAAAATATGTATAAACAATCGTCATTGTTGTAATTAATTTAACTCGAATACTTTCAGTTGCAAACAATTTGGGTAGACCTCACCAGAACGCACAATTTTGGACAAAGTTTGTCCTTATGACAAATAATAAATAATAGCCGCTGTATGAGAACAGCGTCCCATTAAGTAGTTGTCATTGGGGCAATAACGGACAATATTGTTGTAATCACATGCCTTGATTTTACTTCACATTGAAATGGGATTTCAATATAATCACCATTCATATATTTCATATATACTCGTAAAATCACTATGACTAAGTACAAATATGCAATGTCTATCGTATTTACATTCACTATATCTCCGATGGTAATAATTACGACAGTATTCTCTGTCATTGCTGTTATTGCCCCAATGACAACTGCTGCTGTTCTCATATAGCAGCGCAATTCCCGCGGCTCCGCCCGCGTTCTAATAAATATTAAAAATAGGGATGGTGGTAGAAAACATAAAAAAAATTAAAAACTTGGTCTAAAAATAAATAAGGGTTCCGTTTTTTCCTTTTGAAGTACAGAACCCTAAAAAAAAAGATCTGGGAAGGCCACCCATATCGCCTAGGGGATTAAAAAATGGTCTAAGACTTATTCTGAGACCTACCAAATATACACAGACAATTTCATAAAAAATGGTCAAGCCGTTTTTGAAGAGTTCGATAACAAAGACCGTGACACGAGATTTTTATATATTAGAAGAAGAAGATTTGTCATAAAGACGAACTTTGTCCAAAATTGTGCGTTCTGGTGAGGTCTACTTAAATCATTTGCTACTAAAAGTATTCAAGTTGAAATTAATTACAACAATGACGATTGTTTATATTTTTTGTTTCTTATATTTTGACTAAACACGTAAAGGAATAAAAGTGGTGTTAATAATAAAAATTTATACTGGTTGTCTTTTCTTCTCTTTCTGAACAATTATTCCATCTTTTAAAAATAATTACCTATGTTCTAAAATAATTTGGTGCCTCGTGCGTTGTTGTGGGCCTTGTAGTACAACGGTACACCATAAGGCGTAAATCACATTTAATTTTTTTCGAAGTGTTACACCAACATTTTACGTACGTGATTTTTATGAGTAATAATGCACATAAAGGAGCACAACATATATTATTTCTGTGATTGTAAGTCTCAGAAAACACAAAAATAAAAAATATTTTTTGTTTATTTTTTCATTTTTTTTAGGAAAAAATTGTTCTAAAAATTTATAAAAAATATATGATATAGTATGTAATGTACTCTAAAGCCTCGCATTAGTCTCACTGATCTAACGTAATTAGTTTTTGAGATATACTACTTTGAATAATAGTCATGCGTACGGTTATTTTTTCCCATATCTCAGGTTAAAAATGGAATCTGGTCGCGAGGTGTACATAAATCGTATTTGTACATCAAGCAGATATTAAAACATAAGGTTCGATAAAGGTTCCCATTTGGGGGCAGATTCGTTATGCTTATCCGGCTAGACCCATTGTAATAATTTAATGCTGAATAAAATATTTTGAATTTGAATTTGAAACCAAAAACGGATAAATAAGTAAAGTGTCTCTTTCCATACTTAGAATGCTTTTAAATCAAACAAAAAAATACACATAACAGATGACACATATACAATATAAATTAGAAATAGACAACTTTGGTTGTATTCTATAAGCATAAATAACTTATTACTTTGCTGTATAAATTATAATTGTGTCTCGAAGTTATAAAGCAAAATTAAATTATAATTACTACGCACTTCATTGCAGATGGCAGAAAATAAAAAATAAAAAAACACGGTGGTATCTAAATATTTTCAATAATAAATAATATTTTGCCTAACTCGACTCACCTACTTTAAAATCAGTAACACCATGCCATAATACCCTAATAGAACTCATGTCATTGACGTAATCTATTTTCTATTCATCTTTTCAACGATTATAAATTGTCTTTCTGTCACACTAAAGAGTATAGTTCTCGGGGAATTCCCTCGCCACCAATTTTCCTATTATAATCACGTTTGCATACATTTACAGGCTATTCTGAATTTCATCGCTGTTTAAACTAAATCTTAACCTCTATATCTAAAAAAAATATTTACATCAGGCGTATATCGAACTTGCTATATTCGCTGTACTACTTTACGACTACTCTGCTATCATTTGAACATATTATTAAAATATATCAGCAAAGACTCTCGAATAGACCTAGATAGAAAAATCTCGTTGAATATTTCTACTTCATTTTAATGCTAGCGTAGTGCATCCAATCGAATTACCATAACCAGTGAGATCATATTTTATCACTCTTCTGTAGGGTGTCGCGTACAGTGCTCGGATAAGCGGATAAGGAGAAGCGGATTTTATAAACGTCTAGTAAAATGGTATATTTGGAATATTACTAGTAGGTAGATTATTTAATTCTGGGCTTATTTCTTATTAAGACACTCGGGTGAATCATACAAATCAAAAAGTAATACTTTTTGCGTACTACTTCTTTCTTTCGTTGATTTCCGTGAATATTTTACATTTAAAATATAAATTACGAGTAATTTCGGATTCTCTCCAGTGATGAATGTGATCATCCTAAAAGATAGATTTGTTATATTTTTTTTTAATTATATTTGTTATATTTTAAATTGATTTACGATATATGAAACATTGGAATCCTTAACGTAGTGCATAAAATTTATAACAAAAAAGACGGGTTGCACTTTGGGAGTGCCGGCAGAAGTGAAAACTTGATTATTAACGTTGTGCATTTTCCAGTCATATAACATACTCTCAAGTAATAATAATAATAATAATAATGTTCTCCGACCGATTCCGGCCATGACGGCCAATCTCATTGAGACTGGCCAAGTACGCAGGAGATATTATAGTGCACAAGTGTACGCGCAGACACAAGTGCACTCTCTATTCCTATCACTCTCATACTCCGGTGGGACGTCTACTCGACACGACCAGTGAGAGCTAAGGCGCAGGACCGACGGCTTTACGTGCTCTCCGAGGCACGGGGGTGAACCACCACCAACTTCCCAACTCCGGGCTGTTACTGAGGCTAACGAAACAGAAAGATTCAATAACTAAACTTGGCCCGACCCGGGACTCGAACCCAGGACCTCTCGGTGTGTGACCGTACATGCTAGCCACTACACCACCGAGACACTCTCAAGTACATTAATTAATAAATGAAAATTAATGAAACCTAACCTAACTGGAAGCATATAACATACTCTCAAGTAACAATGAATATGGAGATTTGGATTGTTTATACTTGTTTG
This sequence comes from Boloria euphrosyne, assembly GCA_951802675.2. Taxonomy (NCBI): domain Eukaryota; kingdom Metazoa; phylum Arthropoda; class Insecta; order Lepidoptera; family Nymphalidae; genus Boloria; species Boloria euphrosyne. Next base: position 1,066,623 of record OX637879.1, on the reverse strand, counting down.
CAAAAATTTACAAAAATTTACTAGTATATTTATAAAGTACTCACTCATTTTCTTTCGCTATTTTTTCGTCACTTTTTTCATTAATGGATTCACTTTGTTCAATTTCCATATTTTAAACAGTTTATATACACTAATTTTATGAATATACAGTAGTGTCACCACTACACAGACGATCGAGCCCTCAGCTGTCACCATCGATGGATGAATCGATTTTTTTAATTAATCGAAACCCTTACAATCGATTAAAAACCGGATATCCGCCATCTTGGATTTAAAAATGGACCTCATTTTCGCAATCAGCACCCCGAGAAACCTCGAAAATGACACCCATGTCAATATTGAAAAATATCCGGATGTTCGCCATCTTGGATTTGAAAATTTACCTCATTTTCGCAATCAGCACCCCAAAAAACCTCGAAAATGACACCCATGTCATTATTGAAAAAATATCGACAATCGAAAGAAAACAATCGATTGTTCGATTAATCGATTTCGATCCTACGAGTCTTACGAATTTTCGATCAGCCCACGTGTCCTGACGCGAGTTTCACAGTTTTTACCCATCCCACAAAAGTGCTCAACGCCGCTAAAGAAGTTTTCACTTCAACAACTTAAACTTTGATTTTGTGTTGTTTGAATCAATATTTATTTATAATAATAAGTATATGTTTTAAATTACATATAGTGTATCAAACTATCTGGTTTCCATAATACAAGCCTCGTACCACGAAACTATATGGTGCTCTGCGGTAATAATACCCGAACATAAAAAAATGTAGCTTCCTGCTACGAGAGGATTTAAAAAAAGATTAATTATGATTTACAGTCCGGTTTCTTCATTCAGCTTCATATATTTTGGAATGATTAATCCGTAGGTCGTAGATCGCTTCGCTCCACACGTCGACCTCGCGCTACAACAATAGGGATTAGCCTCATTGTTCACGCTTTTGTGCAAGGACTACTTTTAGCCTATTGTTCCTGAATTTCAGTTCTGGTTAAAACTGTAATGAATGTTTGTAGGTCATTGCTAGGTTATGTAAACATAGCATCTATATCGAAGTTCGATTGATAATCCTGATCATAATTTGTCTAGGCTTGTTGCAATCAGTTTATGATTTGGTTGGATACTTATATGCGGTATCATGATATGCCTTTTATTGTCTTCCTGATAATGCTCAAATGTACGCGCAAACAAGTAGTAAGTATACTTTCTAATTCTGTCGCTGTTAAACTCCGGTGGGACAATAAAATGAGCGCAGGGAGGTAAGGTTCAGAACTTACGGCTATACGTGCTCTCCTAGTCCCAACTCCGGGTTGTTAAACTGAGAATTTCTTGGCAGAAACTTCAATAATTACATTCGGCCTGACCAAAGACTTGAACCCTGGAACTAAAGATTTGCATTCGTTCATGCTTACCACTAAACTACCGAAGCTGTTCTATACAAATTCCTTTTAGAATGTGAGGAAAGATTTTTAATAGTAGGTAAAAAACCTTCAAATATATGTAGAATAATTGAATTGGATTTGAATTAGTCCAATGATATACATTGCCATTATAAAATACCTTCTTGGCTTTGAGTGGGTTGCAATAATTTTAATAGACCCTTATTTATTTATGTATGAGTTATTCGCATAAATCGTTATGCGAGACAATAAACCGGGTGTAACGGAGGGCAGTAAGTTTCAGGACGTGTATCGAATGTTTTCAGCTGTTATCGCTGGGACTTATTGCATAAGGGCGTGTTTACACATCATCCCTGGTTTCTATAGAAATAAATTGTTTAATCATCTCATTAAGTACATAATAGAGATAAATTTTGCTCTGTAACTTGGTTGTTTAGTTAAATAAATTAAAATAATCGTATAAAAGATATCTCGGGGACCTCGCCGAGTGAAACAGTCAATGCTTATTTATAAAACAGATAAGACACTATAACTGCTAACTTTTACATAGAATGCCATATTAAAAAAATAATATAATGTAAACAATTTGATAAACCTTATAATGATAACAATAACTCTGTGATTAAAAAAAGAGGCCATCTTTATATCATTAACACAATTTGTCGAAAAGTCACGCCTTGCAATTTCTCTTTTTAGTTTGTCTCTTTAAACACACTTTCTATAGAATATAATGATAGCTAACGATAAACCAACTTGCTGGTATATTATTACAGAACTACCGAAAATATATAAAATGTACTTTAAAATATAATAAAATTCGTAGTCCAATCTGCACATTAAATTATTTTCATAAATCTTATTAAAATAGTAATTATAATCGATAAAGAGGCCGAATCTATATTTTTAAAATTTTGGTCTGTTTGTCTGTCTGTCTGAGACCGCATCACGAGATAATCACTGGTCAGATTTTGATAAAATTTGAAATTATGATAGCTGGTTATCGGGGCCACATGTACTTAGTCTATAGTTTTTAAATAAAACTCGTTTGGCTCAGTTGGTAGTGACCCTACTTTCTGCACCAGCGGTCGCAGGTTCGAATCCCGCTGGGGGCATTCATTTGCTAGTCACGAATGTTTGTACTCCAGTCATGGGTGTTTATATTTATAATATGTATGTATTTAAAATTTATATGTGTAGTATATCAACTATCTGGTATTCGTAACACTAGCCTCGTAGCTTACCACGGAACTAGATGGCGCTGTTGTAATAATGTCCCAACATATTTTGACACACGTCTAACTTAAATTGAGTCGGAAATGTTTATTTTATGCGCACGCCTTAAGTATTGTGTAGGGAATTGGATTACGAAAGGGTATTTTCGGAGGAACATAAACGGTGCACGATTATTGGACGGAATCGACAATATTATCGATATATGTTTAGTATCTATTTAACATGATTGCCTTCTGGTAAAGTCGGAGGGTAACAGGTTTAATTACCGCTTGCAGTATTTTAAATATATAATTTACAATATTATTCATTTTCGCTGCTTTAATTTGTTGTGTGTTGTGTTTGTTGCGTTTATATTATTTTATTCTGATTGGTATTTATCAAAAAGTACGTGTAAGTAATACCAGCCTATGCTGGTACTAGTTTTAGTCGTAACTTAAAAAACTGATTTTTAAACTAACTCGAACTTATTTTTCACCTTTTTTTGTAATTTCAAACAAATGTTTAATTATTTCTCTTCTTCTATAAAATAATAATTTTATATATGGAAGATTCTCGAATGGTACACGTGAATTCTACCAACCCTCACTTGGCGAGCGTGATAAAAGGGAGTTTCGTACATACATAATATACTAATTCTATATTATTATTATATAAAATGCCGTCTAGTTCATAGTTCCGACTATTTCTAAACTAAAACAAAAGTACAGTAAAATAACAATTACTAATGAAAATAGAACTAAATCGCAGCACGGACAAATAATTGAATTACCAAACCGCAGACAGCCGGGAGTGCCTGCGGTTGGGCCGCGACTCGCAAAATGTAACCACGATATAACTATGTCTAGCATCAAGTTTAATTACATTTTAATATTACGTAAATATTATGCTGTTTGATTATTGATTCTTTTTAAATTAAAAGTATCGTTTTTGGGTTTATTTTAGAGGACAGCGTAGAGGCGGTGAGTGCCTCCCATGGCCGTGTTTGCTGTAAAGCATTCGAAACGTTGCGTCAGGTACCAAAAATCTGAAACAGATCATTAAAAATGTCAAATATTCGCGTAAATCTAAGAAAGTAGTATAATTTATTTTGTGATTATTTTTCAGTTTTACTTTAACGTTATAAAGATAATAATTTAATATCAGTATTAAGTTTTTTTTTTGTATTAAAAGCTAGTTTATAATAAACGATTTTGTTGAACATAGCACAGTGTGGACGCCGGACTATTCCGATGTTAGATAAAAGTTGGTTGGCTGGTAGCCTTTTTGATAAACAAAATTTATTTATGAAATACCAATATCGGATACATAATAATTTATACCCCATCGGGACGATATAAGCACGCAGGCCTAAATAAGTAGGATCATTAAGAATTCCCCTCAGCTTTTTAATTTCCCATATCCGAATCATTTATCCCTCCAAACTCAATAACCCACATAATACATCTTTTGCGTGAACAAACATCTTACAGTCCTCTAGAAAACGATAAAGATGAAAAATATTATAGGCTAAGAGCCGGGGATTTGTTGGCCTTTTACACTTTTCAAAAATTATAAAATGTAACTGTATCAAGAACTTATAAAGTTTTTTGATTATGTAATGTTTGATATTATTTATCTTTATATTAATACTAGCGACTTCCCTTGGCTTCGCTCGGATTCGTCTATAGTAGGCAAACATTTTTCAGAGACAAGAAATATTGACCCAGTTTCAGCGTCTCAACATATTTATTTATTTATTTATTTATTTAGTATACAAAATTTACCTCTTAAATCTGTTAAGATTTGTCGTATCAAGTTGTTTTGAAAATTTATTTATAGCTTTATAATGTATTATATATATATATATATATATATATATATATATATATATATATATATATATATATATATATATATATATATATATATATATATATATATATATATATATATATATATATATATATATATATATATATATTATAATAATAACATTCGTATACTTATAACGAGAACGAGCTTTTTATTCTTAGAGCTTTTGGAAAATTATTTCCTGGCTCTTATGCTACATTTTACAACATTGTTCCTAAATCAACATATAGAAAATGTGTCGAATTGCTGTGAAAATCCTTCCTAACTGCTCCACAACTCTGTACTTAAATATATTAAAATTTAAAGTTTAAAACTGAATAGTCACAGCTTACAACCGAAAGGAATTTTTGATAGCTGTAATATTGAATGTAGGAAAAAACTAATATGGTAGAAAGCGTCATTACTAGTATAAGCGGTTATACAACTTAGTAAGGGTTTGTAATGCATTCATCAGTTCATTTCTGGTTATATAGCAACATATTATGCATTTTTATATTATGACAATCCCAATCAATATATCTCGCTGGAAATATTAAACACTTTGAAGTAATTATTGAAATATATTTTTTTAATTAATATTTTAGACTAGGTAGTGGTAGCCCAGTGGTAACGCGTTCGCTTGGGTAACCGTGTGAAGCGGGTTGAAATCCCGGGTCTTGGTTCTTGATATATTCGCGCATCGACCACGTTACCATTGCGTTACCATTGTTTTTAATTTTTGATCCGCCTTTATTTATTGAGTTTAATTTAAGAACTGCCAGTAAAGTTTCTAGAATTTTCGCTATTTGCCTCTACATACATTTTTAGATCCTGTTATTAAACTGGGTTAAAAATAAAGCTTATTTCAACTTAAGATTTCTGTTTTGAGCATTTCTATTCATAGCAACGATATATAACTAATAGTAATTTATCTAATGCTAATGAAAACCATAGCAAGCTAGTTTCTATTAATATTAAAAATAATAATTTAAAAGATTATCTAAGAAAACAATTTCTAACGAGACAGAAGTATACGTAAATACAAAAAGAATTCGTGATTATTATATCATGGATATCCAAATTAACAAACATAATATAAAATTCCCTTTCTATTATAACAAGAATATTACCTCATGTAAGGAGTTTATTCCCAAAACAAATGTACGAAGCGGGTGAGGGATGGTACTAAAATATAGCCCCTCGTTTGCAACCTCGTAATCGCTCGTTCATTTCGAAATGCCAACAATATGCCTTATTTCTATTTGGGTCAGTAAACCACCTGCGTAAATGAGCTATTATATGAAGCTTTTCTTAAATGTTTACATGATGTATTACTTTTTGAATTTTTTTTTGGAATTTAAATCAATACAGGTATACTAGCTTTTGCTATAGTCTTATTTTCAACCGACTTCCAAAAAGAAGGAGATTCTCAATTCGTCTATATGTTTTTGTAAGTTACTTTTATGTCTTTTTAAAATCTTATTGTGTATTGTAATGTAATAATGTAATTCAGCCCACATTAGCCCACTGCTGGGCATAGGCCTGCCTTCAATACAAGTGGGATCAGTCCATAGTCCACCACGCTGGCCTAGTGCGGGTTGGCGGACTTACATGTTTTTTAAACTCGCTAGGTTAGAAACGATTGCACATGAAAATATCGAAGGTGCGAGACCCAGATTTGAATTCCGCATCACTCAATTATCCAAGCGAGCGCGTTTCAACTGAGTTACCAGTGGTAATACCACTGTCGTTTATGTATTGTAGCTGGCAAAAATTCGTTTTTCTGAAGAGATTACTAAGAATTGTGAATCCGACGCCAGTTTTCTCCTGATCGAATTGCCGTTCGGACTTTGAGAGTGAAAGACTACTTGTATTGTAGAACACGTATATGCACTATAATATTTCCATTCAGTTTGGTCTAGACTGGTCTGGATTTGTAAGTGAAACTTTAATAGAAAATTAACTGAGCAAATATTTAGTAAATAATCTTAATCTCCTGTGAGTTATAGGAACAAACAGACACATAGTATTTCTAAGGATATTGTTACTTTACCCAATGTTTGATATTTGCCAATTGCCAATACATTCATTAAACAAATTCTATTGTAGAAACTCAATTTCATCATAATTTAATAATGTATTATATCATTTAATATAACGTTTGAGACATACGCCAAGAATTCCTATATCAATTATAATAATAATTGGTGTTCAAAATTTTTATATCTTTAGTATAGAAGAGATGAGATCTCTTAGTCTATAATTACAGATTTAAAAAACAAAAACTAAGCTCTTGATAAATCGAAATGTTTGGGATTCTTGAAGACGGAACACATAAGCCCAAAATCGAGAGGCTTACCAGTACGACCGTTTGGAATAAGATGGTTCCATCTGGATTTTAACATTCATGAGGCAGATGGAACTTTTTGAATGATTAATTTCACAAATAGAACTTTTTTATGCAGCTAATTCATTAAGGGTCAATAGATGACGTTCGAAGGTTTAGAGAACAAAGTTATGGTCACATGAAACATTTTTAAGTTAAAAAATCAAAATATAGAAAAATGTTGGATGGAATCCTTTTATTCCAAACGGTCGAGTAGCCGACTCATGAGATTAGTTTCAAGATACTAAATAATAGAACTACATAATGCATACAAATGTTCATTTCAATACCACAATTAAAAGTAGGTTAAAATTGACTTCTGTTTTTATAACAATTAAATAAAAATTAATGAAAGTTTATTGACATTTTTGATAAGTATTTACAATTTATGTTTTCTCAGTTTCAAATTACGTTTGGCTCAGTTGGTAGTTACTAGTAACCCTACTTTCTGCGCCAGCGCTCGCGGGTTCGAGTCCCGCTGGGGGCAATCATTGGTTTATATTTATAATATGTTACATGTATTTAAAATTTATATGTGTAGTATATCAACTATCTGGTATCCGTAAAACAAGCTTCGTAGCTTACCACAGAACTAGATGGCGCTGTTGTAATAATGTCCTAACATATATATTTATTTATATTTTATTTATTTAGTTACAAGTAAAAATATATAATTAATATGTTGTGTACGTATCTTTTCAGTCACATCACAAGAACTGCTAGTTGGTTGCCGCCAGTGGAGAGTTGGCCCGTGAAAGAGGGAGACAGTCCACACGACGAAGGTCTGCCTTACGGTTGGGAACAAGCTTTGGATAGCCGTGGAAAGCCATATTATATAAAGTACGTATAATTAATAATACCTGTACCAAATTCGTGTATATATTATATCACCTCAGAATTCATTGCAAGCCGCACGCTCAGCCCAAATACAAAACAAGCACCCCCCGCCTGCCTAACTTCCCACCCGCGTAATGTGGTTAGCTTAGACATTATTTGCCCGTTTTTGGGGTAAACGTTGAGAGTATTGGAATTTTAATAGTTAATTTAATGATTCAAGATATACATAGTTTTATAGTTATTTAGTATTCAGCATACTTCTTGTTACTCTCGGTTAAGTGAAATGCCATAAGAATGATAGTTCGTTCAAAGCATGATGTAAAAGCTGCTGCTATACAACACGGGTTTTTTTATAATTTAGTTGCCAAAGCCATTTAGGTGTAAATAAATAATATGATGTTGTGTTTTTTCAGTCATGTCAACAAAACTACAACTTATGTGGCACCAGAAGGGTTTTCGTGTGAGTCACCCCCCGCGCCGCGAGACGTGGTGCTGGAGAGAGACCCCGAGCTTGGCTTCGGTTTTGTTGCTGGGTCAGAAAAACCGGTGCTCGTTCGTTTTGTTACGGATAACTCGCCAAGTGTTGGGAAGGTAAGGTTTATTTGCCTAATTCCGTAGTACATTGTTAGGTATAGATAGATGTCCTATTTTTTTTATTTTTCTATATTTAACTTCATATAAACAAAATAATACAGAACTAGCTCATTTGTGCATACTTTACACTAGAAAAAGAAAAATAAATTTAGCCCACGGGAACCGTACAGTGCGTAAAGCGTTAATGTTACAAATCCCATCCAGATCCGTTGAGCCTTTCTGGCGTGATTGAGTAACAAACATCCACATATAAAATACGTCGAAAGTACATTTTTGGCGACAAGCTTAAACAAGCAAAACAAAATTAGATACTTTTGTACATACTTAACCCATTAAAATAACACATATCTTTCGTTTACGTCGTCGTACGTTTCTTCTCAGTCACCAGATAGAACTTAAGTCAATTGAGGTGATATCTATACACGTATCAATAAAATTTACAAAATAATAACTGATAAAATAAGAAATGTAATCCGAAAAAAAAACGAAAGTATAAGCACAGACAGTATAGCTTTATAACTAAGTTAGCGGGCGAATCCCAATGTCTAACGGTAATTTGATTATAAAAATAATTTAAAATTTCAGCTAGAACCTGGTGACCAGATACTATGCGTGAACGGGGAGGATGTGAGTTCGGCAGCAAGGGAACACGTCATAGCGGCTGTCCGGGCGTGTTCCGAACGTGTTACCTTGCGAGTTTGTCAACCAGCCAGGAGTGGGAACTTGGCGAGACGATCAGCTTTCCTGTCTGCAGCTAAGAGGGCGAGATTGAGGGCTAGACCTCCCAGAGTACGATTTGCTGATTCGGTTCAGCTCAATGGAGCGCCCATGTATCCTGTGAGTGTACCTAAAACGTTCGCTGACATGTTTTCTTTTAAATATTTCGTTCATCAAATTATATAATAATTTGATTTAATAGCCTTATAATAACATTCTTAGTCTTAATTATACATACAACAAAATTTACGTACCAATACCTAATTTTTCTTTGTGAAAACCTTTATATATTTTTTAATTTTGGGTAATTTTAGGCATAATATAGTTAATAATTTAATGCTTCGTTAAATTACAATTCATAATTAATATTATTTTAACTCTTTTCCAGCCATCTGCGTTCTCCCTAGGTGATCTTTGCCTACCTCCAATGGCAAATGTTCTCAAAGTGTTTCTGGAGAATGGTCAAACTAAATCATTTAAATACGATGCGACGACCACCGTAGCTGATGTGGTCACCAGTTTGAAGGATAAACTGTGCATCACAGCAGAGGAATACTTTAGTTTAGTGGTCGAACATGTTAAGAGCTTAAGACGAAATAAGCTGACGTTGTTGGACCCCAAGGAATCCTTGGCTCGGGTAAGTGTTTTAGTGTACTTGAGTAAAAGTCATGGTTAATAGTTAGACTTATTTTTCTTTTTCCGAGTAATTATTTTGCTTTTACCACCATTTATTACATCCCAAGAATTCGTATCTTTTATAATAATTTACCTATACGCAAAATAGGCGCAATGTCGTTGAGTTCCGGAAACCAGCCCGTGCTTACCATACCATATTACTTTTCATTTGTTGCGATGATCCCCTAAATATAAACTTTCACGTGGCTACACGCCCCATAAAAAAGATCTAAAATTTACTAGGTTCTTCAAACATTTCAGATAGCAGCACGCCCCGGCTCACATAAAATGAGATGTCTCTTCCGCATAGTCTTCATGCCGTCTTCTGCAGCGGAACTGGCGCAGAAAGACCTCTCAGCCCTCGACTATCTCTACCTACAGTGTTGTAACGATGTAGCTCAAGATAGATTTGCTCCAGAACTTCAGCCTGATGTAGCGTTGCGGTTGGCAGCCTTGCATATACACCAGCATGCGCTCGCGCATAACATGTCGCCGGCCAAATTAACTGTTAAAGGGGTTGAGTGAGTATTTTTTAAGAAGCTAATTTGAACATGGCTCTAATCAAACCTAGAGAATACTTAAAAACCAGTATTTACCTCTTCGGTAGTATTTTTTTATTGATAAATAAAACATTGCCATCTATGAACACACAGTTAAACTAAACGTTTTGGTACTAAATAGTAATATACTGATTACTGATTAAGATAAGTTTCATATCACTTTCTTAGACGCAAATATTTAACTTTTTAATTAAACTGTTTGTGGACTTTCGCGGATTTATTTTGATTTTGGTTCCCGACGTCTCGAATGCTTTAAAACAATTATAGTTGCACAGATAATAATAAAAATAATTGTCACAGACAGTGCCTACACTAACAATTAAATAAAAACATATTTTTTTTTATTCCAGGAGAGAGTTTGGCCTAGAAAGATTCGTGCCGGGTAGTCTGCTAGAAAGTATGAAGCGTAAGGAACTGCGACGTCTTGTGGCACACTTTTTGAAGTTAAACGCGCAAATGACAGGCAGCCAGCGACAACTGACCCAGTTACAAGTGAGTTTTTCATTAAATTTACTAGGAACAAATTTCAAATTAGTGCCAAATTAAGTTCCTCACGCCGCAACGGTTAAATATACATTATAGCTTATAACTTGCCAGATTTGCTATTATTAAATTTTAGATTATAGTTGGTTAAGAGTTTATTACTTACTCCTTCACGTTAAAATGGCTGTACAAATTTCGATGATTTAGTACTCAGATAAACTGGACGCAGTCTACCAATATTAAAAGCGCGAGCATTTGTATGTTTATTCTTTATTGTCGAAAAAACCACTGGATAGAATTTAATAAAACTTTTGTACATCATAGTAGCACACTAGTATATAATTTATAGAGATATAGATTGAAGACGAAGCCACGGGAAAACACTACATAAACACGGCAGCTTGCGATGTATCCGAGTAAGATTAGGTGTTAGTTAAGTCGCCAGTACATAATAATAGTAAACACTCAAACAAACAAATATATTTAGAAAACAATGAACGTTTCCAGGCGAAGCTTCACTACCTGGACATAGTGGGCGGGTTGCCGAGCTACGGCGCGAAGTGCTTCAGCAGCAGCCGGCCGGAGCGCGTGCTGCTCGTGTCGCCGCGCTTCGGCCTCAGTCAGATTGTGGGAAGGAGTAACTCTGTGGTATGATTTTCAACTAATGCTTTAATAATTACATAGACCTTATAATATTCTATAGGTACAAATATCCACCCCATTGGAAGTGATTGAATAACCCGAATTCGGAGTTTGTTTGTCGATTTTTTTCTGTTTAGGCCTCAATCTCAGACCTTAAAAATCTTTAAAAAAAATATTATCAGTGCATTGAAAAATATTGTGAAAACTCGTTCTTATTTTCATATTATTTTTGATTTAATTGATTCTGTTAATCGTAAAGGTAATTTCACATAAAAATGCTAGTTTTCATCGATTCATCAGCTTAAACTTTATGGGCTATTACGGTTCGTAAGTGCTCTATAATTTAGTATCGATTTGACTCTTTTTAATCATTCATAGCAGTAAATTAAATGCCATGTTTTTAAAAAACCTATTAAAAAGAAAGTGTCATCTAAAAATTAAATAAAAGCTCAAGAAAATTAATAATCTCTTTTTTAAATTTTCAGCCACAATCAATAGCGACTTTAGAAGAAGTGGAAGGTGTTCGTGTTAAAAGCGAATATTCTGGAAGCGCAGACGTCGCGATATTCCTACAGAGAGACCGCGTCTTAGCGCTGCTGATGGACGAGAGGGATGCTGCGGAAATGCCTTTAGTCATTGCTGGGTATGTATTACAAGAGTTACAATTATAATGTATAAAACATAAAATAAATTGCTATATCATACATATTTGTAATGATTCTGATAAATAATAACATTATTTTATAAATTCTTGTAAAAAAATTAAGTACATTTTTAGATATTATCGTCTCGCCACTGGGAAAGAGCTGAACATAGAGTTGGAAAGAGAACCGCTAACAGAAGATATTGGTATGTACTTACTTTTATATTAACTCTTTGCTAACGATTCGTTTTTCGATTCCCTTTTGTGACAAAAAAAAGTGTGTATCATAATTTATATGAAATATGTCGGGTGATAGATATAGTTATTTTAGATGCAACTCTCTCTAAAGCATAATATAAATTGAATTTTTCCTTTGCGTCTCATTATATTGATATAGGTACTCAAAACAATCACATCAATTATTATGGTTCATGCTAATGATCGTAAAATATATTAAGCACTATCTACATACAAATATTCAAACAAAAGTACTAAAACAGCATCTTGTTACTTTATCGTCTGTGTAAACTTTTATTAATACTTTTGTAAGTAATATATACCCTACCTTATTTATTTACCTACTGATACATTTTTTATTTAATTCCAGCTCCACCTTATCTATCGCAACACAACGTGACGCCGGCTAAATGGAGCTACTTGCACTATGACGATCCTTTGATAATGACCAAGAAACACTTTGCGATATTCAGTATGCCTCCTCCCTATCACTCTACTCCAGAACAGTCTAAAACTAACCTAGACTCAAATATGAATACTAGTATCGCCAATAGAAATCACAGCAACAGTAATAGCCCTATTGTAGGATATGATAAAAATGTCTCTCAAGATGTTCAATTTGATAAATGTAAAAGAAACGATTTTAGGCTTTTTGACCCGAACGATTCTTGCTATCTAGACGATGGTATGGGCTTTGATCTACAAAGCGTCTTATCTATGGAATTACTAGAAAATGCAAACAATCCACGCATAGTTGAGGCTAAAAACGAGGAGGTATTACGTAGGGTGGCAGAAATGCAAAAGTTGGTTGAAAATTCTGAACAGTATTTGACTGAAAATTGTGATTTTAATGATATTGGTTATAATGGGATGTTGAGAGATGAACTAGTTGGTAAAGAAACTTGTGTTGATCATTTAGAAAGTGATACTGAATCAAATACTAGTAGGATGTCGAATATTGACGATGCACCGGGTATTTTGAAGCATAGTGACTCCCTATTGCTCTTAACTGAAACCATTAACCAAGGTCTGAATGGTCTAACAGTCGAACCTGAGAAACAGCTTAACGATGAGCTAACGAAACGACAATCGCAAGGGCTAAGTGCGATTCTTAACAATTGTGGCTTAACTGATGCTTTATTAGCTCTCAACAATGACGTAGTGTATTCAGAGAGCGATAATGACTCTTCATATACACCGACCAGCAGTCCGATAAGAAAACATCAAAAGTCAACCAATAAACCAGTTAGAACAAGTTTCGGATTACACAGTCCTGATGCGACGTTAGACACTAAAGAGACTAACCTGAAAGAATATCTAAAACAACTCCGTGAAAAGAGTAATAGAGAAGATAATGCTGCAGAATTACCATTTTATTATCAAGAAAGTATAATAGACAATGACGCCGAGCTTATAGATTTAACTTTGATACCTCCCCCACAGACTCCTGATGAGTTAGACTGTTCAACACAAGTTCCTCAAATTTTACCAATCGTACCACCATCTTTTGCCGATTCAGACGATACGCCGAAAAGTAACGAATTGGAAGAATTTATTGCTAATGTTACTATACAACCGCCGACTGTTAAAGTGACTCCAGCTATTGAATTGACGCCAGAGGAAATAATGTCATATATAATACCACCACCGCCTGGATCGAATTCATCTACATTAGATAGAGATCATTGTAATTTTAATATACATGAAACTAAAAGCGAGCAGAATTCGTCTGATGAAAAACCTTCAAACGGAGATGTAGTACGAGGAGCGCTTAGTGTTAGTGAAATTAGAAACATGTTTACTGCAAAGGGCTTGAGTGATGCTAGAAATAGCTTACTTTTAAAGGATAAAAGTAAATCCCACCATCAAAAATCGGATTCTCCGAAAAGTAGAAGAAAAAGTATAGGGGACAGGCAAGCGAATGGAAATGCACACGTTATTGAATATCCAACGGTAGAAAGGAAAGGCATGTTCTCGTGTTGTAGCAAAGATAAAAATAAAAGCGACGACAGTAACGATGAAACTGAAAAAATCGAAAGCCATATTCAAAATTCTGACTCAATGCCAGATGTTTGTGAAATACGACCGCCACCCAGGAGGAAAAGTACGGAACTCCTGAAAAAACCTGAAAGACCTCCCAAAATACCTCCAACGCCTGCCCCCAGACCACGATCGAATTCATTCACTTGTACGAATAACGAATTGAGTGCAGTCGAAATAACAAGCAATCCCTTCAGTACTTTAAACAATAGAAAGCTGAACTATAAAGTCGTGTGCGAAATAAACGAAGGGCAAAATCCACCACAGTTACCGCCAAGATTGGAAAACAGAGTATTATCTCCACCTCCACCGTTATTACTACCCCCTAAGAAACCACCCTTGCCCCCCGTCCCGAGTATCGAAGTGCTACGAATGAAAAATTCTCAAAAGCTGTCACCATTGCGTACAGAGCGCCTGGCTAGCATTGGATCTCCACATTTCCAAAGAAATCTGAATTCCTATCGAAACCTCGAAATCGAGAGCAGACTAACAGACGATGAATCACAAAACAAGTCGACGCAAAACTACAGCTCTATGACACTACAAAATCGCCACGTTCGATCTAACTCAGAAACCAAAAATACAATACTGAAAAACAAAGAAATGTCTGCAGCTTTATCGTTATGCTCTCCACAAATGAATAGACGGTTCAGCAATCGTCCAGATCTCTTAAATGGGGCGCCATTAGAACGTATTTTTAGTCCGCCGTTAGATAGAAAACTAAAACGTGATGCAAGTCCGACAGGGAAAGTTCAGAATCACGTGAGATTCAAAGAAGACGTAATAGATGACATACCAACGCCCCCGTCGCCGCCTACGGTCAAATTTCCAGAATTCCAGTCGAACAATGGGCATGTGTCCATTGAAAATTTGCTTTGTAAGACTGAAGTTGCTGTCGATGGGTTACTCCAGCGGCTACATCAGGTCGCTCAGAAGTGTTCCCATCAGCACGCGCACGGCGGTGGGGAAGATATTGATGAAGTTAAATTTCAGGTAATAAATATTATTTATATGTATGTTTTTTTAATTTAATTTCGCGTTATTCTATCTTTCTAATATAAAGTATTCGATTCGATATAAATTTCATGTAATACTTCTTTTTAACTACATTGCATAGATACATTAACGTGGCATTTTTTTGAAAAGTCTGTAAAATAAGGATTTCTAAAAGACTTTGGAGGAAAACAACAGAAATTGGAAATAATTGTCGTCATTTATGCTACCTTTTTAGCGAGCTCGCAACGAACTGACGTCCTGTGCGGTGTCTCTAGTGGGAGCGTCCCGCACTCTGGTAGGCGCGCTGGGCGCGAGCGGGGCCTCGTCCGCGCCCGCCGCGCTCGCCGACTGCCTCACGCCACTACGGCGCTTGGCGGATTTGGCACAGGTATAATGTCCTCATCACAAGTTGTTTTATTTATTTTGTAAATTTATTGATAACTTCTCTTCTCTAGAGTTCAATAGGTACTGATGTCTAAATTTTGTTTCCCTTAATATTTGTTTTTTTTTTTGAGTCCGCTAACCCGCACTTGGTTAGCGTTGACTATGGCCTGATTGAAGGGAGGTAGTTCTAAAACTACTAGTTGAGCAATATGGCCACCTAAAAGATCAATCGTACTGAAAGTTTTAACTGTGTTGGACATATTATTTTGCTCGAGTATGTGCGCAAAAATCAGTGCACTCTCTATTAGTTAAAAGGACATCCATTAATTACATTAGATGTTCTGATAATTTAAACCCCAATCTCTTCCTTGGTAATTGCAAAGTAGAAGCTTAATTACTTTTTCCACATAATTGAATTATAATTTAAATGTTTACATTTACTTGTAATTAGGCTCTTGGAAGACACACATCGGCCCCACTCCAAACTAGAAACCTAGTCCTCCGCGTCCACGACGTCACCGCCGCGTTTAAAGACCTAGCTGGAGCTGAAATGGCGCAAATCATTCACGAACATAACTCAAAAACACAAGAGCAAGAAACTAATACCACTTTAGAAGGCCAGTTGGCTTTGCGAGCTGAATGTCTTGCTAATGTACTAGCAACACTGCTTAGGAGTCTTCGAGTTTTCTCACCCTAAAGTATTATATTATGGCAACTATTTCATTATACTGTAGAGAATATATATAACTACTATGCAAATAGGTATGAAGTGTATTTATTATATTAAATAATCTGTAGGTGAAATTTTTATTTCAAATTTTAATAGATGTTACAGTGCTACAAGGATCTTTTGGCGCGTGGCAGAAATCGGAACTAACACCGCCATCTGTCACTATTGACAGACAGCTGGAGTGTTGACGTTGTTGTGAATATTTTGTGCTTTTATTTCATTAAAAATATCTCAAAATATGCCGAAAGTAACAAGAAGTGGTGATAGAGAGGTGGTGCTAAAAGTTAAGGATTATTTTATGAAAGAAAAGCAATCTAGCGCTCACTTGAAAGAGTTCAATATATATAAAATTTAATGTTTTATTTATTTATATTAAATAATTTATATGTTAAATAATAAAATTTCATTTATTTTTAATTTTATTTTGTTCATTTTCTAAGTTTGAATTCAATTACGGATTATAAGAGATAGATTTTTAAAAACAATTCCCTAAAAGTGAGTAGATGTTGTTAGCATGTAACCCTAATTTCACACCAACGCCCTCATGTCAATGTCATATAAGTGCCAAAAGATCCTTGTAGCACTATAATTTGATGCGCTGTCAAAGTGACGGATAAGCGCTCAAAAATATTTACACAGATAATAAAATTCGTTCGATTACAGATAATGCTCACTATAGAGTTATATTTAATCTGGATTGTAATGTAAAAGATTTTTTTGTTAAGCCGTTACTAAAATGAGACCAAATAAAATTAGGTATGTTTCTATCATTATAGCGATATTTCAGTTTAAGTTGTAGTTTTGTAAATTCTAACATACGTTATGTGTAACCGTTCATTGTTTTAGTGTTATGTTGGTTACTTAGGCCTAGCATGGAAATATCGAGAGAATTAAAAACTCTTTTATCTTTTGATTCCATAGTTGAAGTGTTACCATGTTAAATATTTTAGTTGTTAAATTAACATATCTGTTCACATCATCATAGTAAGTATTTTAAAAGTATTAAAGTTAAGGTGCGAATAATAAGATCATATCCGTTTACTAATCTATGATAAATTAGAGTAAGTGTTACCGTATAATGTAGATTTTTCTTGATTTCAGTCGTAATGTCCGTGGTTTTTATATTGTCAAGTTAAATTAAATATACCTTATATAATTATTAACCTTTTTTATAATAACAATCAATTTAAAATGTACAACATACGGTAGCAGTTTAACGTCGAATGCATTTTCTTTCTCTATAACGAGATTCCTTTGCATCATAAATGTGTTGCTAGGTGTTATTACACCTGTGTGTAATAATAAAGTACTAATATTTAATATTGGTGCTATTTTTGAAAATGTGTACTTTTTGTAACGATTGGTTGAAAATTTCGTAATTGTAATGTGCACCAGTGATTTGAATATGATTTTTGTGATACCGAATTAATAAAATGTTAAAATTTTTCTCTCTATGCTGTCGTATTTAAAAACTGAATGGGCTTTTAAATATGCTATTTAATGCGAACTCTGCATGTTTTTGTAAAATTATTATTTTTACTTTTAATTTGAATAATAAAACAAAAGCTCTAACTCAATATATATCAATAGAAAAAATAATGTTTTTATAATATTTTTTGTTATATTATAAATCACATACCTACCTATATTTTAACACCGTGACTGCTAATAAATACATACCTATAACAAATGTTTCATAGATTAAAGTTAGATACCTATAATTTTAATTATCTGTGGTTTTCCTTACAATTGATAGATTTCACATAATTTATATACAGCTTATGTCAAATTTATTTCTTTACTAAGGAATACCACACACGGATATTTTGGATTGGCTTTAAATTAACAATGCAATATTTTTTCTGTTATAGCCTGTAAAGTACAATTTTTTTATTCTTCATGATTTATGTCTACCAGTGAATAGCCAAAGAGGAGGTTTTTTTACGTTGTTTTGATTATAGCCTTTGTTCATTCCGTTAAGCTATAAATGTTATATTTCTCACTCAATAGTTAAACTAAAACAAAACAATAGTGTCCTGAAACTTTATAAAATCGTAATGTATCAAATACATAATCTTAAAAAGAAAATAATGAAATATTTATGTATTAATGTTAATACTTTTTGAATTTTTGTTTAGGTACCTGGAAAATTTAATTCCGCAAAATTTTTGCCTAAAATATTTCCGGAATTTTTTATGATGGTGTTCCCTAAACTTTATTTTCTGGACTTTTTGACTCTCAAATGCCGACAATGTATGTAATGGATGTATAAAAGAATTAACTAACTAGTTAAATCGTTATTATACAATAAAAGGTACTACACCAATATTTATTGTTTGAAATATCACAATGCAATGCATTTGAAGTAATAAATGATTTAAAACTAAGTATTTCTTTTTATTTATAATAACCTTTTTTTTTTAATAAACCTAAAAATAATGCTAATACTGTTATTGTGTATTCATATTTATTCATGTTTATTTCCCTCTCCGTATATAGGAGTCTTTGTGAAAAGATAGAGATTGTTAAAGGCCAGATTTTTACCGCCGGAAATATTTCTAAAACTATACTAAATACTCGTTGAATTAATGTTTGTTTTTTCTATTTTTAAAATTATTTTTTTATTTTTATAGACTTATATAAAATAAATAGAATCCTAAATGTAGGCACGAGTTGATAGCTAATAATCGTTATTCAAATTTAGTTAAAATACGCTCTGTACTTTTGCGTATCAAACAAACAAGTATACATACAGTCAACAGTAATTATTTTAAAAAGTAATATCATGTTTATATTTTGCTTTGTTTTTACATACTGTCCAAATCCGGGACTCGGGAGTCGAACCCACGACCTCCAGATTCACAGTTGAATATATTGGCTTTGCCTAGGGGCAGTTAAAATCCTACAAATATTTAAATGTTAAAAGTTTGTGAGATTGGATGAAGGAATGATGGCAGAATGTTCCTACGCCTTCAATTATTACGCAATTACCAACTTAATCTCACCAAAATGACTAATAATCTAGATGAAATTTGGTACAAAATGAAACGAGGCTACCTATTATCTCGGAAAAATGTACACTAGGAACGTCACTAGGAACGAATCCGATAGAAGTACCTGTTACCTGCCAAGGCAACCACAACCCAAACTCTATAGTCGCTGGTCGTTCTTACCTATATAGGGGACATGTACAGAGAAACTTTCAGCTTTTCAACCGACTTCCAAAAGGAGGAGGTTATCAATTCGTCTGTATTTTTTTTTTTTTTTATTTTTTTTTTTTTTTTTTTTTTTTTTATGTTTGTTAGCTCATAACTTTGAGCTGGGTGAACCGATTTTGATGATTCTTTTTTTATTTGAAAGGTAGTGCTTCCCATGTGGTCCCATTTTAATATTTTCCAGTTCTGATAAAGGCATCCATGAGAAAACCATAAAAGTCTTAAATTTGCATTAAGTATTTGCGCGACAAATGGACGAATAACTCAATATCATGCCGACCGATTTCGATGATTTTTTTTTTAATGGAAAGGGTATACTTCAAGGGTAGTTTGATGAGAGTTTGGCAAGGTTCTGATGATGGGATCCATGACAAAGTATCGGAACTCTTCAATTCTTAGGAGCAAATTAACGATGCTCGGCCGAATCTTTTATAGGCTATATGGATATTTGAGTCACGTACCGTAACTGATGATGGAAGGTACAATTCCTCAACGGTTAGCAGTTTAAAGAAAATTCTTTCAATATAATACGCAATTATGAACGGATAGTTGTATACTTTCAGGCTATTAGGTTTACCTCATAATAGAAGGTAAATTTTTATAGTCATTAACACAATACGTATCTACTTTCCGCAAAAAAGTTAAAAATAAATTATTTTTAACAAAAAAATAAAAACCGACTTCCAAACTTAATAAATCTAAACTAAAAAGTGGAAAATAATACTTTTAAGGACTTTGTTAATTTTGAAGTCGGTGCTAGCCAAAGCAAAATAGCCCTAAATAGATACATATTTGATTAATCTATCAATTTGTAAACATAATCTGGCTGGCACCGACTCCAAAATTAACAAAGTCCTCAAAAGTATTATTTTCCACTTTTTAGTTTAGATTTATTAAGTTTGGAAGTCGGTTTTTATTTTTTTGTTAAAAATAATATAGAATAACGAAGGCCTGGCCGTCGTGGGATCTTAGTATAAAGTAAGAGGTGGCCGCTATGTAACATGTTTGAAACTTGTAGCTGTTTACCGATGCCAGCCTCTGCCTAGACAATGACTCATAAACTCCACAAATTTATGGGATACGGCTAGCTCGCTATAGTCTTCTTATGAAGATTGTTAGCCTTTTCCCTCCGCGGTTGAACAGTTTACCGGTAAGATACACCGACTTTAAAACAATTTATTAGTCTATAATTATTATCATTTACTTCTAAATAGAGTTTTTTGAGTCTGTCATGTACAAAACCAAACTCATTAATAAGGTCTAGTAGGTAATATAAATAAATATGTTGGGACATTATTACACGTAGCAGTTAGCACCATCTATAAGCTCCATGGTAAGTAACGAGGCTTGTGTTATGGATTCCAGATATTTGATACACTATATATATAAAACTTTTAATTTCATTCATACATATAGAACAATCATGACTGGCGTTCAAATATTCTAGCTGATCGAATAAAAATCGAACGAATGATCCCAGCGGGATTCGAAGGCCACGACTAGGACTGCAACACCCCCCGGGTCACTGTAAACTGAACCAAATGTGTCGTCAAATGCTAAAATACAAGAAACGAAAAATAAAGTTGCGCGTCGGCAATTCCAACTAAAGTTTTAAACGATAGATCAATAATAAAAATAGTATTTATCATAACTAGCGGCCATCTTGCGAGATTTTCACACGATCCTTTACAACCGGTCGTGGAGCAAATAGAAAAATGCATGGGGTTCTTTAACCTAATAAGAATTCTAATCTATTGCTATGTTGAATGGTTCCGCCGAGTTTATTATCAATTTTTATACTCGTATAAATACTTCGATAATTTTCGTTAATATTTCATTTATATATTAGCTTACATAATCTATATTCATTTTTAGCCTGTGATTCACGTTGCAGGTCACGACGGTTTCAGCACAGTAAGCGGTGCGAAGTAAAAAGTAAATTTTGTCACAAAGTAAGTGGTTTGAGAAAAGGGTTACAAACAAACAAAATCATTTATAATATTAGTAACAATATTGATTAGTATTAGTACTTTTTGCCGATTAATATTCATGTCTCAGATATGGGATATTTACTCAATCTAAATGAAATTCGCAATAATGAAATAAATAATAACAACAAATATGTTGCATCTAGTTCCGTGGTAAGCTACAAAGCTTGTGTTACGGATAGGTACCAGATAGTTGATATACTACACATTTAAATTTTAAATATATACATATTATAAATATAAACACCCATGACTGGAGTACAAACATTCGAACTCAACAAATTAACCAGCGGGACTCGAAACTGCGACCGCTGGCGTAGAAAGCGTGGTCTCTACCAACTGTGTCAAACATCGTACCGAGTGGAGCCGGGAGCAAGGGTGAGTCGCGAAAAACACTAAGAGAGAACTTATAAATGAAACTACTTATTTCGGTTTTTTCTTGGACTTATTTTGAGTTTTGGTTCCCAACGTTTCAAATGCTCTACAGCAATCATGGTCACGGGAAAGACTCTCCCGCGAAAAAATTCAAAAACATTGTTTCATTTATAAATTACTAGCGACTTACTGTCGCTTCGCTCGAGTTCATCCCTAGATTTACCGCGAGCGAAGCCGCGGGTTCTGCTAGTAAATGTATACAAAACTTGACAAATTATATACTAAAACCTTCCTCGGGAACCACTCTATTGGTGAAAACAGCATGAAAATCGGTGCAGTAGTTTTTCAGTTTATCGCGAACAGACAGACAGACACCGCGGTGGACTTTGTTTTATATTATGTAGTGATAATATGACATATTAGCGAGAATCTAAGAAAGTATTCAGAGAACAATATATTAAATGATATATTAGAGTTTACTGCGTGAGGATCTCTGGAAACTAGCCGCGGATGCGAGAGGAACGTAAGCTGAGAGAAACGAGACGTGCAGAAATAGTGCATTATTCATGCTCGCGATACACTCAAAGCTTGGATATGTAACGCTTTATGAACTTAAGATATTTATATATTTGATTACTTGTAGGTATATTTTTGTACATGACATTTAATTTTTTACAGTAAACGTTTTTCTAGATACATTTGTGAGATTTTTAGGTCTAGGTTTAGGTGAGGTCTAGTAAAGATATTAATTACCTCCAGGGACATGTACATAAAAAAGCTATTTTCATTTTTTTTTATTCATTCAAGCTACTAAACAAAAACAAAAGGAAATAGATTGACAAACAAAAATCGAAACAATTACGCCTATTTATTTTTATACAGATAAAAAACACCGTAGCAAACGATTGAGCGAAGTAAATAAAGCTGTCGCTTATCTCTAAGTGGATTTACTTAAGAATATTGAATAGTAGCAATGTTTACAAATAAGGCTTGTAGGTTTATTGAACTCATTTTTATTTTTTCACATCACCCGCTGTCATCGCCTTAACTGTTGGCATTTTAAATGAATATATTCGACCTGTATCTAACTTATTAGTTATTACTGCTAAAGGTCCCATTGTCTATAAAACGGCCATCATTAATGACCTCAAAACTATTTCAATTGTTTGACTTCAGACTGACGAATAATATTAATTGTCATATTACAACTACGAGTATACCAGATACCTACATGAAGCCAAACCATAAAAAGTTATAATTTAAAATAATATTTAAAGTTTTGTAACAGGGTACAGATAATAATAGAATATTCAATAAACGAAATAATCTTTTTTTTATTACTAAGTATACTATATAGTATATTCTCTTCAAATATTTTAAAGCAACGACTTAAATCTATATTAAATTTTCCTTATTTTTTGAAGCAAGTACGATAGGTAGGTATAATGGAAGATAATCGAGCGTAATAGTAGCATAAGTAGAAAAACATGTTTGGTACTATTTTTGACTTTAACATTTGTGTTTAGTTAAAAACAAAAGCAAATGACGTGTCTTCTCCATTCTACGCAATATTGGCGAAGTCAACAGCCCAACTGAAACTCCATGAAGCCATTGAATAAAATAATTAAATTGATAACTTTCCTATGCGAACCGTATATTTTTTCGGGATAAAAAGTAACCTGTGTGATATTCACACTAATCTTCTAGCTCTTTGCCAAATTTCATTCAGATCCATTCCGCCGTTCTGGCGTGTTCATTCATGAGATTTACTTTGTTATACCTACATACATATTATATATAATGTTGGCAAACGTGCAAATGGCAAATGGCCGTGAGAAATAGAGTTTTCAATTGTTTTAAGATTTTGTAGCGCTTTTAAAGTAAAAGCTTATTTTTTTAATATTAGTACAATCGAGACTTGAAAAAAATTAAATGAATATATCTTGATAATAGTGTTAATTGAAACTTGAAAGGTTAACTAGTAGGATAAAAAGTTTACTTGATCGACATTTTTCGTAACGATTGCTAACGATGGTATGAAGCATATTTTACTATTATTCCTGTGCATAAATGCATGTTTTTTTTAATTATTTTGTATTAATTAATAGCTACTCTTTTTCAATTTACTCAGGTTCGTTCCTATATGTGTTTTAAATTTTTTGTCAGGGACCCTTTTTTTAATAATATTATCCTCCTAACATTAGCGATCTCTCCAGTGAAAATGTGTCAGAGCTTAGCGGGAACAAACAAACAGACAGACACGTCACACGTAGACAATATTATTTAAATTATAATTTTTCTTGTAAGCATATTTGGCCCATCATGGGCTTGGGTAGAAAATATGGCTTTGATGATAAGATTTGACCCAAATACGGGTAAGTATAGACGAAAAGAGTCGCTACAGTAAAACCTCCATCCGTTAATAATATTATAAGCAAGTGAAATTTGTGATTTATTAATAATAATTATTGGACTTACTAGACAAGCTAGTCTGTGGGTCAAATAAAATAGTTTATAAGTTCAAAGATCGCAAGTTATCTGAAATAGTAGGTGTAATAAATTTTTTTATCCCAAGAAATACCTATTTTTGATCCCTGATCATATGAACGGCTAGACAGATATCGACATGTATGTTGTTCGAATAAAGTCATCGTGTATAGTAAGGTACATACTTCAATAATTTTCTTCAAGTTCAATGCAGACAAACAAAGTTTGAAACTATAGAATATTCCAAATATGGTATCAGGTATGCACTTAGCGTACTGTACGTAATGGCCTGGAAAGGTCATGGAGTCTCCATTTAATTATTAGCACTACAAATGTCAGATAAACTATATCGGTTGACCTTTACACTACTCAACTAAAAGACTATTAGCTTTTTTGCTTAGTAGCATGTGTTAATATAAAACAAGAATTACACGTATAATATTTTTACAAATATAAAAATGATTTTAGATATCTAAAATGTTAAAACTCTAAGGTAAAATGAAGCATAATATAACTTTCTCTTGTCTCTCTCAAAAATT
Source organism: Boloria euphrosyne (assembly GCA_951802675.2). Taxonomy (NCBI): domain Eukaryota; kingdom Metazoa; phylum Arthropoda; class Insecta; order Lepidoptera; family Nymphalidae; genus Boloria; species Boloria euphrosyne. The sequence goes on along the minus strand of OX637879.1, from coordinate 1,041,628 downwards.
CTGTTGTCATTGTTTTTCAGTTTTTAATTTTATTATTTGATTTGACTTAACGTTACTTGTCGACGTTATAAGTATTTTAAAGGGTTAAGAGATATTTTGGTAGAAAAATTGTATCGTCTATATTTTTATATATCAAAAAGAAAGTCACCCTCGTTCGTTCGGATTCGTCTCAGATATTTTCCCGCAGTAAGAAGTGTTCTATTTATTCACCCGGATAACCAGTGTATCAAAATTCATTAAAATATGCATATTGGTTTTGTCATGAAGGTCACAGACAGACAGCCTTTCAGCCTCTTTATCGATAATAGTAACTAATTCAAAAATTTCCAAAAAATATGTAATGTACAGTAAAGAAATATAAAAAAATGTATATTATATTTCTGGAACACGTACTTTGATATAAATGAAAGCTCTTCTATTTTAATATTAAAATAAAAAGGCGAATAATCATTGTTATATTAAAATATTAAACTCAGTCCCATTATGTTTCACTTACATGATTTCTCTCCTATGCATAAAATTAAAATATTATAATATACTGTGTCGTAAAAATGATAAGATTTACGAGTTAATATTCCTAACGCCGAAGTGGTAATTAATTTAATATTAGAACAATCTGAAGACGCAGTAAAAGCCATATTGTTTTATAGACAAGTAGCAATTCCCGCGGATCCGCTCGCGTTCTAATTAATATAAAAAAATAAGTATTGATGGTAAGATGAAAATTTATGGTTATATCTTTTGATGCCAAATCATAAAAATATAGAAAAGAAATTGGTTTAAAAATAAAAAATGAAATATCTGGAGAGCGTAACCCTTATCACTTGGGGAAATAAAAAATAGCCTACGCCTACTCTCAGACCTACCAAATATGTATACACAAAAAAAATCATAAAAATCGGTCAAGCCGTTTCAGAGGAGTTCGATAACAAACACTGTGTCACGAGATTTTAATATTACATAATGTTAGAATTGGATAAACAATAAAATACAGAAAAATTATAAAATAAAAATACGTATTATATTCTAGGTACATGTATTTAGCATATTTTTAAGAAAAGACATTGACACTGTTTTCCGTCTCTCTGGTTTTTGGCTCGCAAAATGATAAAAATGGTGTATTCTCCATTCTACGCGACATTGGCGAAGTCAACTGTGCGGTGTGCTCAATCGGCACTTATGGAAGCCATAAAAATAAATAATTGAATTGAATGATAAAAATGACTATATCAATAAAATTTTCCAAAAATATTCTAAATACAGTTCCGGCTCATTTAAAATTTTAATATATGCATAGATATTTTTAACTTTAACACACTAACCGCCTGGCAACAATAGTTTATATGGAGAGCTTCCGGTCATATACTTTGTGAAAGTAATTAGCTAGTTCGAATCTCACGCTTCGCTTCGCTTGGGTAGTGACCTCAAAGTATTACTAAAACATTAATAGTAGCCATTGACCGTATTTTTTATTTAAAGGTAACACTTAAATATTATATAATTCGATATCAATTTATATAATTTTTAATAGTTTTTATAATATGGCAGTCATATCAGATTTTCATGTAAAAACACATATACCTACTTAGTTATAAATATGCTAAAAATACAATAAGTACGTAGCTCATGTGAATTTATGCAAGTAAAATAAAAATTATTTCATAATGTGTTGTTTATTGCAATTTGCAACCAATTTTATAAAATTATTATATTGTTAAAATTAACTGAACCATTATTTAGAAAAATAAACTTATAAGTGTAATATGCATCATAACCTATTAAACTTTTTATTATTGCTAATAAGTGGAAGGTAAAATGATATACAGCCGAATGAAAGTATATTTATAATTTTATATACTTTTTAAGTGCATATTTAAAAATAAAAAACAAGTTATTCTATAATACATTCGTAAAACATATATTTATAATGTATATCTATTAAATTGAAACGCGTCTAACATAAGGCCTAATGGTGTAGATACAGCCATATACGGTTGTTGTCAATTTAAACGTATCCGATGCATTGCATTCCCGCCATTTGTTCCCAGGGAACATGGCGGACAAGTTTTTGCTGAAAAGAAATATGTTTTTAGAATTCAATCGTTGTTAGTTGTTCGTACAGAAGTTCGTCCCGGTCTGGTAATATAAATCACATGGCTATTAAATGCGACTTTAACTCACATATTAGGTACTTACGTACTAATAAAACCTTTTCTGTTTTGAAAGTTAAAAAATATAAAAAATTGAATGTTTCTTTTACATTCTAAAATTATTGTAGCTCTAAAGCTAGTAAATAGGCAATAAGGTACGCAGCTCTAACGCGCGTCCATCTTGTCGTGGTAGGGGGTTCAGTAGCATCCGGCAAACCAACCGGACGCGAAGCCAAGAAACGGGCAAAGTGGGCCCACTTCGGTTGGCGTTGTGCCATGTGAGTTGCTCCTGGTACTTCTCTGATTGCAGAGTGTACTGTGGAGCAACACTTTGGCTGTATGGTCTGCTTCGGCAGACTTGCCGGGGCGTCTTGGTCTTGGCGCAACCGATCCTGCGACGCCCCATTAAGACGGAAGATGGGTATTTAGTTGGTAATTTTAATATTGAGCCCAACATAATCACTGGTTTCTATAAGTGGTATGCGTTAATGCATTTCCAAAGATAAAAATGGCTCTAAAGCTAGTAAGAGGAATATATTATTTATTAAAAATAAACTACAATACTTAATTTAATTATGATTTAAAGAAAATCTTTTTGTTCTTCTGTTCCTAAATTTTGTAAATATCGCGTAACATTTTGCACATTCAAAACAATGCTCTCCCAAATACTTCCTGCTTATTTGTAGTGGATCGAATATTTACGAGTAACTGTATAGTTAATAAACGTCTATTAGTTTTATAGAAGTCCGGCATCAAGAGTGTGCCCTGCGGTGGATTGTTCAACGGTTTTAGATTAGATAGTGCTGTCAGTCGATCGCTAGAAACATTTGTTATCAGAACAGTTATTCTGGTACATTATACTAATATTTTTTGTTTTTGTTGGTCGGTTAAGATATATACAAAGTTTTATATAACTTTATGTAGAATTTATGTGACATAAAATTGCATCGGATAAGTGTGAATTTATCGCACCGGTTTCGCATATTGAACCTTTAAAGTTGTGTTAACGTATTTAAAAATAAATATTTGCTCGTAATCTGTATTAATATCGAGTATTTTTGTTCTTTATGCTCCTAACTTTTTTGATTATGCCTATATGTTTTTTTTTTTGTTAATTTATTTTTGTTTTCATTTTGTAATAGTATTTCTGTGAGAAACAAAGTTACTCATTATTTTATTACATGTATAGAGAGACTTTGAGATCTTTTTTATCTTTTGAAATTTAACAGCATACTTTAAATTAAACAGCAAGCTGTTGAACCCTAAAAATGGATGCAAGGCAATTGCTATATATTTTACTATTGATAAATGTATTTCTGTCTGTGGATTGTTCTGTCTATTCTGTGCTTAACTAAGAAATCAAGAACTTTTGAGCACTTTGATAAGAGATCTAGAACTGTTAAGAGGATTGTGAAGCTGTACATTTTCATACAAAAAGCCTTAACGTTTTTCACCCCCTAAACATAGTCCAATTTTCATAGTTTTTAATCAAAATCAGTCCGCAATCAACGTGAAAATCGGTGGCACCTACTTAGAAAGACGTACAATGGAACATAGACCTCTTCCTTTCTTTTCAAGTCTTATAAAATCAACATCAGATTTTCCATACTTATATACCTATGTTGTGGTAAAAATGTCAGTGTATCACCTAACAATTCTATATAATATTATGTTGGGTGTTATAATTTTATTTCATAGTTTTAAAACCTATTTATAATAATAGATTAGGGTCCGATTTCACCAATGGTGTCGTAATCGAAGAATAGCTATGCCAGGTATAAAATTATTCGCTGCATTCATTCTCAGAATAACTTATAGTACGTTTCACCACTTTGTAAGGACAAAAAGTTACTCCTAGTATTACTATTCTTAGATAAGTGAATGCAGACAAATTAAAGAGGCTTGTCATGGTCTAGTACAGTATAGCATAACAGGACATTTCTAATTTAGTCGTCACTTTGAACTTGTGTCAATGTTTTATATATGTAGCAATATACTCTATGGTCAATGTGTCAGTGCTATTTTTCAAACAAACTGTCTGTAAAGTCACGCTGCCTGGTGTTTAAATTTCATTTAGTTTGCTTTGTGCTGTGTTTACTGTTTTAAAAAAATATCTTAAAGGAAACGAAGTGCTAACTTATATGCTTATTTATATTTATTTATTTATATAATGGTCGCTCAGTAATAATGTACTCTAAGCGCTCAGGTGACATAATTTTGCCACCATTTTGATTTTATCTGAGGAATAAGCTGGTTATTCCTTCAAAATTGGTGGTATAAGAGTTACTCTCGTATAACTTTGTTATGCTTAGGATAAGTAGTTGGTGAAATGAAAGTATGGTTATCTGAGAGTAAATAACAGCTTTATTAGGATAAAATTTATTCTACTTTGGTGAAATCGGACCTAGGTCGTATAATTTTAATTTATAATTTTAAAACCTATTTACAGTAATAAGTTAGGTGGTAAGATACGCGGTCAAAATAAGTACTAAGTACTAAGTAGGTACCTTCGCGTACTTACTTGTTGATTTTAGATTTTAGCGTTGCCTATTCTTTCGATTTACGAAGCAAATTGCATTGTTTTCGTTTTATGGATAAACGCAGTCGAATTTTTTTCCTCGTCTATAATTATCTTTGTCTTCCATTCTAAAAGGTATAAAATGACTTTAGTTCAATGAATATAACTCAATGTAAACATAGGCATATTTTGGATACTTACATAAAAAATAGCAGCTCACTTCTAGTTATTTGTACCTGGTAAGTAATTAATGTTTACCTAATAACCTTACACAATCTAATTTCAAGGAAACAAACAATTTCAAGATTGTAGGGAATGCATGTAATGTACGCAAGTCGCAAGTCGTAACTCGTAGATTCGAAGATGACTTCGAAAAATCCGAATGAACGCCAGTCGCCTCGCCGGCCGCCGAGTCGGTTTCAGTATATAATTATTCAATATTTTAATTTATTTTATATTCATTGGCTAAAAGTCGCTACTTCAAGCGCCGCTTCGCTTGAAGCAATCGCCTACCCGACCCCGCACCGTCTTGCGTACTGTTTAGCTAATAGCTCAAGAAGCGAAGAATTCTTTGAAAATTTTGAAGAATTTTTGACGTTCTACCACCATTCCTATTTTTTAATAGTGATTAGAACGCGGGCGAAGCCGCGGGAATTGCTAGTTTAAAAATAATTTAAGTCGTGAACTTTCGATCTAAAGTGGCTGTCAACATTTTACTTGTAACCTATCTACAATACATTACACAAAGTTTGAACTTAATTTTCTCGAAATCACAATTTTGCGACATATCACCTTCATTGATGTTTTATTATATTTTTTAACGATAATAGAATGATATCTTGCCTAATTCCCATGAGGTGATACGAAAATGAAAAAAATATATGTGGAAAACACATATATTTTTAAAAACATTTTTGTCTAAATATTATGTTAAGTAAGTACTTAATTACGGTATTTAGTGATATACGGTGTAGAAAACGTTTGAGTGAAGAGTGTATTCCAGCATGGCATTAGAAACGAAACCACGAGTTTACAATCTCTAAAAGTATCGGACAATCAGTGAAATATTATATGCCTTTAGCAATAAAACGCCATTGCACTTATAAAGCAATGGCTTAAGTCTATAAATAAATATTATGTTATATTACAAGCATTTCCCGTGGCTCCGCCCGCGTTTTAAAGACCGGCAACTAAATTCTTAGATTTTATATACCGTGTGATGTTTTGCAGAAGGTTTTTAACGATTACTTGAGATCTCTTAGAAATGAGATATTTTCCAGCAGTAAAAAGTATCCTATATCCTGACCCGGAGAACCAGCTATCATCACACCAAATTTCATCAAAATTTGTCCAGTGATTTTCTCGTGATGCGGTCACAAACGGACATACAGACAAAATTCTAAAAACTATATATTTGGCCTCTGTTTTGTTAATAATGACTATTTCAAAAAGAATTTCCAAAAAATATTCAATGTACACAACCGACTATGTTAGCATTTTATTATATGTATAGATTATTGGTAGCCCAGCGGTAACGCGTCGCTTGTATGACCGAGTGATGCGGGTTCAAATCCGGGTCTCGCACCTCTGATATTTTCATGTGCGAATCATTTCTATCATGATTACCACTTGTCTTACGGTGAAGGAAAACATCGTGAGGAAACCTGCATGTCTGAGAAAACCTAGCAAGTTTTCGTAAGACATGTGAAGTCCGCCAACACGCACTAGGCCAGCGCGGTGGACTATGGCCTGATCCCCCCGTACTGAGGGAGGCCCGTGCCCAGCAGTGGGACGTTAAAAAGGGCTGATGATGATGATGATGATATGGATATTACTATTGTTACTGTAAATAAAAGTAGGCAGCTACTTTTATTTTAACTACCTTTCACCCCCGCTTTATAAGTGACTTTTACATCTTTGGTTTTAATAAGAGAACTTTTAGAATATATTACTAGTACCATTATCCATACAAACGAACTAATAAAAGCGATATAAAAGCTTTAAGCTCGATATTGATGAATCACATGTATTAAACAAGTTGGTTCTGTGGAACACAAATTCAAGGAACAAAGGCGCTTAGACAGTGACCGGCCAGTACTTTCGCCGACGCTGGCATTTCTCCCCAAGGTCACAGAAACCAGTCTCGTATCGATGCCTTTAATAATAATTAGTGAACTTGCGTTATATTGCGTCACGTATTTATATGTTTGATAATACCGTTTTAACGTAACTGCTGTAGTTACGTGAAAATTGTAAGTTACGAGGTGTTTATTATTTTTAAAAGTTATTTGATTGTAATTTCATTATGATAAGCGTTTTTAGCTATTAAATATAAAAATTTAATCGAATTGAACTGAATTGAATTGAAGCGTTCTATAATAATAGTTCTAATTATAACATTTTCTTAGATATCTATATTTATATAGGTATAACTAGCGAACCTGGCCCACTTCGCTGGACGTAATGGTTTTTATAATTTTAATAACATTATCTATCTGCGAATGAAAATCCCGTCAATATCGGTCAAGCCGTTTCAGAGATTAGCTAGCACATACAGACAGACAAAAATTTTAAAAATGTTAGTAATATATAAATATTAAATAATCAACTGCTGTTCGTTAGTCTCAAACAAAACTGCTGGACTGTTTTTTTTGTTTTGTTGAGGCTGTGTTTAAGGTGTGGTTTAAGTATAAATTGTTTATCTTATATGGCGGACCTGAAAAAAGTCCTATCCTGATTTCATTAAAGTTAAAACTAACGAAATATTTTAACAAATTATGTAGACAGAGTCACTTGTAAAGTGTAGTATCATAATAAATTGTCACGAATAAATCAAAATCATGAAGTTAACAATCACGTTCACAATCTACCTGTTGCAGTGTCGCTAAGCCTTGCCGTCAATGCACCTCAGTTAAACTTAACTTCTATCTTATGTTCCAGGCGTTTGTATGAAAAACCGACTCTATCCTTACACATTATGGTTGAAAACCATGGAAGTTTTAATGGTGATTATGATATTCTATGGAGGCAGTGGGAACTGGTCAATAGCAGTAGTGCAAAAACGTTGGCAGACAGGGCTGCATTCCATCTCCCCGAGCATTAGTCTCTAAACGGATGGTTAGGATAGCTCGAGTTTTCATTACGTGGCTTATGACGAACTTTTTGTCGGGAAAATATCGTTTGAACAAAAAACCCTATATTCGATGCAAATTGAATTAAAATAAAATCCAAAATATTTTAAAATGTACATAAATTTAGTATGAATAATGAACTGTATTGAAATTCTTATTTTTATTTGTTATTCTGTTTAAGTCAGACCTTGGTGTTTAATGTATTTTTCAGATATTTTGGTTTACAGAATTGTCGCAATTGTAAATTTCTTACTTATGTAACGTATATATTTTAATATCATGTATGAAATTGTATCTACTTTTAGAAGTCGATATATTGATTTGACTCTATGTACTATACCAGCGACTCGCCCTCGATCTGCTCGGATTTTAGATTCCTTAGTTTGCTCATTGTTTTTTTAGTGCTTTTAGCACTAAAAAAAAAGTAGTACTAAAATATAAGTCGTATCAAAAATACGCTTCACGCTTTTAAGCTTCCCTTCCCTATCTCTATACAAAATTTGTGTTAATAAAAAATATAATCGATGAAAAAATACTCAACTCTTTCCTCTCTCTCTCTCTCTCTCTCTATATATATATAGTATTCAAAGCAATATATATATATATATATATATATATATATATATATATATATATATATATATTGCTTTGAATACTATGCGTACGACCGCGGGCAGGTTAAAAACCTCTAAGTGCTGTACACTTACCGTTTTTGAAAAGTCATTATCAAATATCAGATTCCTATGTGTGTAATTATAACATCCATTTGAAGAAAATGATTTCCGTGAACGTCCCATGATGGTACCAAAAAATCATCTTTTTTCATACTTTACATTTTGATCCCAAGCTCTCAAGAATTATTTAATCAACCATTTTGACAATAGTGATTATACATGTCTATACAAATAAATGAAATTGAAATGTCTGTGACTTTTTGCCTCTGGCTGTTTGTTTTGGGTACTTTTTCATATAGCTGGACTGATTTTGACGGGACTTTTATTTGTAGATAGAGTAACTTAGATTACATTAATTTTAAATAAATTATATTAGAGATCCACTCAAAAGAATTATAACGCACACTTACAATGTATTCAGGAAAAGCTATTATACTAGCGACTCACCCTTGCTTTGCTCGGGTTCGTCCCTAGGGGTACTTTAGTATGAAATTCTTGCAAACTTACTTATTTATATCTAATCAAAAGCCAAAAAAATAAGTTTCAAGCTTCTAGCTTTAAAAATGACGTAGTTTCCATACAAATTATCCCCTATTTCAACCTCTTAAAGCCCTTTTTTCGCCTTAAAAAGTAACCTAGGTTTTCTTTAGGCTCTAGACTACCCGTGTACCAAATTTTTGACGTGATACCGCGACAGACAGGCAGACAGAGTTACTTTCGCATTTATAATATTAAGGATTACTTCAAAGCTTTCTTGTTTCTGAACGACTGATGTAAACACTAATATAGGTCTCGCAAACATAACAGCTTGTCTAGTCTATCTAGGCTTCTAGATATGGAGGTGCTTTTTCATAGCCGACTTTATAGACTATCGAAATATAGGTATAATGGTAGGTGCAATGTCTAAAGATAGATACATAAATAAAAAATGTATACAATTGCTATTTTTTAAACAGGACCTATTTGACGAAATCATTTGGCTTTTTACTAGGTTATAGCCTCTTTTCTTAATAGGAACCAAAAATATATTGAAATATGATCAAGCTTCAATGTGACACGGCATCAGTAAATCATAATAAATAATATAATAGCATATTCTCAACGCTGCATAAGTCAATTGCTTAAAAATGTATAAAAAAATATATTAGGACATCAACACATAGCATCATCTAGTTCCTTGGTGGTAAGCTATAAGGCTCGTGTTATAGATCAACTATCTGGTTTAGTATATTAATGTGCCACATACACTAACGGGACTCGAACCCGTGAACCAAAGAGCCAAACGTATCGTCATATCTTTTGAATGTATCTAATATTTATTTATTTATTTATTTATTTATTTATTTATTTATATAGGTTTACCAACAGTATATATAAGAATGTGTTTTATAAAAATAATCATTACTATAATCGAGGATCATCTTAAATATACCAATTACAGGTAAACACAACATTGTTATGACATAAACAGAACAGACCAAAAAAAAAAATTATATTAATATTATGTCAGGTGATGACATTTTTATTTTTACATTCTAATTTATAAAAATCTCGTGTCACAGTGTTTGTTATCGAACTCCTCCGAAACGACTTGACCGATTTTTATGATTTTTTTGTGTAGTAGGATTTTTTTGTGTAGGTAGGTCCGAGAATAGGTCGTAGGCTTTTTTTATTCCCCTAGGTGTAAAGGTGGTGCCCTCTGCAGATTCTTTATTTTTTATGATTTCTACCACCAATAAGTGTTAGAACACAGGCGGAGCCACGGTAATTGCTAGTATATTATAATATTTAAAAATGTATACTCTACGCGCTATAACAGGTAGCCCTACATTGCACTTATTCTAAGTTTTTCTTCGGTCGATCGAACGCAGAAACACAACGATTAGAAACCGGTTGCGTTGGTTTATGCGGGGCACTGTACTCTGTGGACCTAAGTAGCTACCCGCTTAGCTATCCCTTCCATCCTGTAGGATAAGTTTTAGAACATTCAAATGAAATCATATCAAAATATACTTTATTCAAATAGAATTTTATTAGAATTATATATAGAATTTAAATTATTAAATTTCAGTCTGTACTCGTAAGTCTGTGAGGAAGCTATTATCGGCTCGGAAGGCAGTTCTGCTGAGAAGAGCCGGCGGGAAACTCAGCAAATGGTCTTTTAAAAAAAAATTGATATAATATTGCAACACAACAATCATCTCTTCATCCTACGAGAGACCGAGCGAGACATTAATTCGATACTTTTACATCTTCAAAGTATTCCGCTGTGGTCAATAAGCTTTAATCAATATTAAATAACCTTTTACTTATACTCGTTTCACCCAACATTGTTATTGCTAGGATAGATTTGTATCTATATGAATGCTATGCGATGAACTACTATACTTTTTTTGATACACGTACCTCGAATGGCTGTAAACTAGGCAGGTTTCATTGACATCTGCTTAGAGTTTGCTATTGGCTGGATGGGATTAGCCGAGCGAGCACAGCCAATTTATCGTGACCCCCGAGTTCAATTTAAAATCAGTTTAATATTATTGCCATTTGATTTTTTTAAATATTTTTGTGTCGTATTACAAAGGTTATGGTGTTACGAAATAATTTACTATATTTAATAACAGTATTTTATTAGTAATATGTTTGGTGCTTTTTCGTAGTAATAACGTAACCACTAACCATCATCTAAGCTATCATCATACAATATTTCATCAAAATCAGCACAGTTGTTTTCTTTGGCTGTTGATGCAATCACAGAGAGATACCTAGACAGACAAAAATTCGAAAAACTATACTTGTTCTTTGTATCGATAATAATGACATTGTATGTATTCAGCCCTTTTTAATGTCTCACCGCTGGGCATGGGCCTCCCTTCAAGATCAGGCCATATTCCACCGTGCTGGCGTATGTAGGTAGGTACGTTTTGGGGGACTTCACATGTCTTTCGAAAACTTGCAAAGTTCTCTCAGACATGCAGGTTTCCTCACGATGTTTTCCTTCACCGTAAGTCAAATGGTGATCATGTTAGAAAATGATTTGCATATGAAAACATCAGAGGTGCGAGACACGAATTCGAACCCACATCACTCGGTTATCCAAGCGAGCGCGTTACCACAGGGCCACCACTGCCTTTAATAAGATTTTAACGTTTATAACTATAATTAAGATTTATAATGACTTTATTGATTTTAATATAAGTCATATTTTTTTATATGTTATAGATATTTGTAATACATACCTATTATACTTTTACCCATTTAGCGTCTTGTGAACCAAAATATTTCAATTAACACTTAGGTGAAGATTGCAATAATGGAACTCGTGACTAACTTCAGTAAACAGTCATACCACAAATTCTAGAACAGACGTTCTCAAAGTGTGATACCTTCCTATCAACCTATTTTTTAGAATAATAGCATCAAGTAGCTTTTGTTTTATTAATGTATCAAGCAGGCGTAGTCGCGGATAAAACAAAGTTAATTTAAAAATTCTATATAAGACATTCAGCACTCGTGAGAGTAACTCATCTTGAGTCACTTTCCTGAGGGAATGGGTCCGAAATCGTTATCACTTGTAGCTTAAGTTTAGCTTTTGTGAGCAACGTTTACACCAATTGTATAGGAATAAAGCAGTGAAAATTAGAATGTATTATTTTAATAGAATCTGTCACACAATATAGAATCGATATGTATCTATAGATATGTATCATCTCGTTTCAACTCTAAGCGATAAATCAGACGTTTTATAATTTGTCCTATTCAATAATTCATTTGCGTCTGAGTTCAGCGCGTTGCGTGTGAGAGGCTATTACTTTTATATACTACCTACGCCACTCCCCTTTGCTTGCAGTGTTACTGCTTTTTGGACATTTATCTGAATTTATGCATTTTATTTACTTATTTTTCAACACGAAATAATAAATAAATCAATAATATCTAATATTTAGCTATTTATTTCAATAGAAAGGGATTGTATGGCTATAAATTATAAAAATGGTCAAAATAATTATCATGCAGTTTTAAGGTTCCATAGTTTTAAAGAGAAAAAGAAAGAAGAAGAAAAACGGAAACCCTTATATTTCATACCCTATTAAAGATAGATTAATAAGTTGAACAACTAAACAATACTGCAATTAAATAATGAGGTGATAAAAACAAGAAGGTGGTATAAGGTATTCTATTATTGTAAAAAAATAAATGTATTTAAATGTATTTAGTATTAAGTATACCTATCTTTAAAACCGAAGCGACTTATAAAATCGTTTACTAAAATAAAACTACTGTATATATACATATATGTACTCGTAATGTGTGACAAAAGCTATAGATATAGATAGACGACAACAGCACAGGTAGTTTAGGATAAAAAGTTAGAATTTTTCTTAATGTATCACGTGCTTGGTAAAGAAACGCTACGTCTGGAACTCGGTATGTCCTGAAAGTCCTTCGTATATTCATCTGTCAATCTCGCGGAGACAGCCATCGCAAATAATTAGGAGACCCCAATTATAAGTCTTAGGTACATTTCTAAGTGATAAACTATAGCCTAAGGCGTACTTTATGTTAGAGTTTATCTAAGCCGGTGGTAGCTTCCTCAGACTTATAGACTGACATTTTTAAAGTTTAATAATGTAAAAATGACGATTCGGAAGAGCTTGTAAAATTCTATTTGAACAAAGAATATTTTAATTTTGATTTTATGAATTAAATACACACACATAGAAACTTTTGAGTTTTAACATTATTTTAAAATAACTAACCAACTAATACCCTCACTTTTATATCGACACTATAATATAAATAACTCGACCAAGAATTAAAAGCGATATTTTACGAATACTTCAAAATTATATCTAACTAAAACTTTGAGCTTGACCGATTTTGATAGCTTTTTATGTTCTTATTTTATTGGCTTACAGATGGTTCTTAGCTACAGTTGGGCCCGTCAGGTAATGCCACTGCTGAGGTCCAGATTTTTTTTTCGATCTCCAACGAAACAAAGTCTTCGACAAATGAATTTTTTCTGCTGACCATGTTCAGTGGCATAAAATATAATGTATATATATGATTATGAATATTACGAGTCTCAAAACAACCATAGATTTTTTTTGTTTGTATCTACTGCTGATCTTCGAAACGAAAGAACCTATTAGGACAGAATGACTTTCACTACTGTTGACGAATAACTACATTTTATATAAAAATACCCAGGCTTTGTTCAATGGTATTTTTCTTAAAACTAACTAAAATAAAACTAGACAAAAGATCGCAAAGAATAATTCTTAAGAACTATCAACTCCTAATGTAATTAACTAAGAAATAATTCAGTCTAAATTAACCGCTCGCTAGTAATTATTAAATAAATAGTGAACCATGAATAACTTCAAACTTGTCATAAAAAACATGTACCAAGGTTTCTTCTTTTATACTCGTACTAAGTTGTGGTTAGATGAAGCGCAAGTTGTATACGTTATCGATTATCTAGTGACCGCTGTAATGACGCACAATGCGGGAAAAAAACGCTGCGCTTATAGCATTCCATGTATTGACGGTAGAAAACGCCTAAACCTATATTTATATTATTACTAGCAATTCCCGCAGCTCCGCCCGCGTTCTTATCACTATAAAAAATTGAAATTGGTGGTAGAAAGATGAAAATTTAGGGTTGTATGTACTTTTTGCTGCCAAATCATAAAAAATGGATAAATAAAAATGTTGTCGAAAAATAAAAAATAATAAAATATCCGGAGGGTGGCACCCTTATCACGGAAGGGAATAAAAATCAACCTACTACCTATTCTCAGACCTACCAATTACACACAAAAAAAATCATAAAAATCAGTCAAAGCCGGAGGAGTTCCGAGGAGTTCGATAACAATAACTAATTAGTGTTCGTCTAGTACTAAATTTCCCAAAAGTATTACGCCGATTCAGCGCGTATTTGTAACAAATATCGAAAATGTATTTCGAACATACATGGAAGCTAATATAGGAAAAGAGGTAGAAAATCCTACAATTTTGTAGGACTTTTTGTATATGAGTCGTAATAGCGTCCATAATTCAACCGGGCGTGAAGCCAAGAGACACACTCGGAGAAAGAGTATCTCATGGGTCAGTACAGACCATGTGGGTTATTTTAAACACTATCCTCACAGCACAGTGGATTGTTTTTTTTTTTATGCGACAAAGGGGGCAAACGGGCTCACCTGATGGTAAGTGATCACCTCCGCCCATGGACATCTGCAACACCACAGGGCTTGCAGATGCGTTGCCGGCCTTTCAGGAAATGGAGGGAGGGAGGGAGGAGGGAGAAGGACGGGAGTCGGTATGGGGAGTGGGCCTCCCGGACTCTCACTTACCGGACGAAACGCGACAGCATAGCTGCCACTTCACGCCGATCTTCTGTGAGAGAGTGGTACTATACGGGGCGTGCCGGCCCATTCGGCTGCTACCCGAAGGTAACAAGCATGGCACTACCACCCTTCCAAACACGAAGGGCGGTCCGTTAGGTTTTTAGTACCAGTTGTTTAAAAATTATAAATTCTTACATAATTAACAAACTCTTAAATTATGTAACCGCCGTTATAAAAATCAGTCAAAAGAACATTTCTCTGACGTTTTAAACACACACAGCGTTTTTACCTCCCAGTGAATGAATTGCACTCCAACAAAATTTCTAACAAGTCCGGTTAAGTTAGAACCAGTCTCTTATTAGAAGTTATTCTGGACGTTTTTTTTGCAATCCACGTTTAATTACCAGTGAACGTGAGAAACTACTAAGATAAAATAATTTACATGACTTAACATTTTTGTAGCCCAGCAGTAATGCGATCGCTTGAAGAATGAATGAATGAAGATGCTTGAATTGAAATGAAGAATGAATTGAATTAAAAATTGAAATTATTATTGATCTGAGGTATTTTTTAAACTGTTTTAACTGCGTGCGAAAAAGGTAAAGTAAAAACATGTAATATGGTTGCAATCCTAAAAGAATCTTATTAGTTTTTTAAAAACGTGAAAACCCGCCATCCTATCATTGCCCAGGTTGGTGGACGTTAGAATTGATTATTGTTATTCTTAAATTCTTATGTTTTCTTCCTATAATGTTTTTCAAAATACTATTTTTAACTTTTCTTAGTGACATTTGGATAGATTTGGTATTACAGGCCAACTCCCAAGGTTTATTTTGAATAGATTTTTATATAAATTAATTTCGGTAAAGTTCAGGATATAATGTTTTTTCACATACCTAAATAAAAAATAAGCAAAAACTTCTTTTTACTTATCTATAAAAAAATATATGTAAATGTATAAAAAATTCCTCTAAATAATAGTGAAAACAAGTGCGACGCACAAACAGATACGTATCGCATTGCTGTGTTTCGTTTTTAAAAGTTGAGACTTTATAATTAAGCTTTGAAATCCAAAGTAAGAGCTTAAATGGAATTTAAATATTTCTCAAAAAAGCTAAAAAAGTTGAGCTTTTAAAAATGTAACTAAAGAAAAACTCCCTGTGAATAAAAACGAAGATTAAGTTAATTCGATTATTTAACCATCTTTAACAGTGTTTTATAATGTGAATATGAAAATTTTGTTGCCTCATGCTACATACATGTTTAATGTGACATGTTTCATGGGTCTTTAACCAATGATATTTTAACTATAGATATGTTATACGCTCACTAAACAACCGAAAAAAGTGTTCCGCGCTGCACACATACACACTTTTCATTCAAGGTACATGTCAAAATGATAGAAAGGGGATAGTCGATAAAATCAATAAGAAAAAAAGAGACAGCTAATGTTGTCAATTGCGCGTCAATGTAAACAAACATTAGTCTAGCGACCGATGTCATATCAGAATATTAGGCAAATAATTGAAATATATTAATAAATCGAAGTATACTGCGTTCTTACATGTGGTATGAGATCCCTTGTGTTTTATTAACTTTGGTATCATAATTGGTGCATTTCCTAAATACACAGGATGGCATTTTTTTAATTTTGTAGCAGCGTACCACTCGTCGCCATGCGGTGACACAGACTAAAGGCAATACGTCCTAATTAGGATGTTTTCGAGTTTTCACGATTGCGCGCTCATAACATATCTATAGTTAAAATATCATTGGTCTTTAACCCACTTTTTAATTTAGCTATACAAAAATAAATTTGAATATTATGTATACTCTCTCAGATGAAGTGATATATTATATACTGTATTTTGTATATTACTTCATCCGAGAATCGAATTCAGCCATACCATCTAAGCCTTAATAACTCAGAAACCATGCAACATGGTTAATTGCCATCGATTTACACTTTAGCCATTGATAAAGCACTATATAGTTCATCTCAGCACGCCCAGTGTAAGTAATAGCTACGGCGCTGCCTTCTATTATTTTATAATGACTGTATATCGCTATGACTCGCTAGAAGAATAAATTGTTTCATGTCGCAAAATTACTTACGAGTATACGTTGTTAGAATATTTCACTAGCAATATCATGGGGTTTTCCTTGATATTTGTTTTAAGAAGCTTACTAATTATAAATGAAACTACCTTTTCGGATTTTGTCGCGGATTTATTTTGATTTTTAATTTCCGACAAAATCCGAACAGGTAGTTTCATTTATAATGTCGAATATTCGCGTAAATCTAAGAAAGTATTAAGCTTACTAATGTCTAAAGTCGACTGACACAAAACAAAAGCAGCTACTTTTCTGTGTTGAATGACTATTTAATCTACGGACTTGATTTAATTGATTTATTAAGATTTCTAATGTGTAAATGTTCCAAATAAAAATATATTATATATCTAGGTTATTTTTCTTATATATAGGTTTTTTATTTAAATTATAGATTTTTTTAAATATACATTTTCATTCAATTTATCACAGAGTAAAGAGATTTGTCTTTGTTGACATACTCGTAGGTGCTTGAATAAATCATATCATAGTCCACCGCGCTGGCTAAATGCAGGGTGATCTTACATATACGAGTATGTTGGGTTATAAGGTAGGTTGGGTTGTAATTGGTGATTCTCTCAAACATGTAGGTTTTCTCACGATGTTTCTCTTTAATTTAAAAAAGTTATAATTAGGGAAAGTATATCAGAGTTGCGGTTTGAACTCGCTCCACTTAGTTTTCTAAGTGAGCGAGTTATTGCTTTTTTGGACTTTTTTCAACAATAACAGCTATTTTAAAAGGCGTTAAATTAAATCGACACTTCGACACTCACCAGCAAATCGTACATGTTATATAGCTAGTACGATACTCCGAGCAAAACATGTTTAAGAATATACAAATGTCTTTAACTTTATAACTTAAATTAATTAAATAAATAGCAACATTAACTAAAATATCTCTAGCAAGTAGCAACACTTACTGTAATGAGTAAGCGGGAGACTGTAGTAGTTCTTTACATTACATTAGGCCTTTATAATAATTGTTTAATCAACGAAAGTAAAGAAAATCGAAGAATATACAAGTATTTTGTAAGAACCAAAACACAGTACATATTTTTTTAATTTAGTTGAAATTAAAATGAAGAAAGTGTGAAATATTCTTCCAAAAGTATTCAATATTAATTCTGCCAACACGTAATAAGTTCGAAACAATCCTACGTTTTCACTGAAGGCATAACAATGTGCAATTTTTCTAAATTATTACAGAACATGTATATTATATACCTACTATATTATATGTAAAGCATGGGGCTTATTTCTCATCGTAATTATGGCTTGCTATTTACATAGAGCAGAGTCAAGTAACTTCTAACACACACTAACAAATGGCTGGTTCTCACACCGTCGTGTAACGAATCATACTTAAACGAACTTGGTACTTTATTGATATTTTAATCACTTTTTAGTATACAATAAACAAATTGTACTAAGTAATTATAAGCAATTACAATTGCTAACTAAAAAAAATAGCTATTTTCAATATAGTTTAAGGATCTGAATGGTCTGATACGACTTCCTTTTGTGTTTATAATAAAGGGCTTATAACAGATACACATATTATCGTCGACACATTTGGACTGTTTGTAATGACCCTACGTGCTGTGGTGGTTGCGGGTTTGAGTCCCGCTGGGAGGATTCATTTGTGTGATGAGAACGAAGGTTTGTACTCCAGTCATAGGTGTTTATATTATTTATGACATCAATGTATTTAAAATTATGTATGTGTAGTGTATCAACTATCTGGTATCCATAACACAAGCTACGTACCATTGAACTAGATGGAGCTATGTGTTAATGTCCCAACATTATTAATTGTTATTTTAAACGGACATCTCAATCGACCTAAAAGATAAAGAGACAGGGATTGAAAAGTTTGATAATTTGAATATAACAAGTTAAATATACCTAATTTAAAAAATAATCTGATAAGGTTATTTATTGTTCTTATAAAGAGGTTTTTAAAGTCGATAGTGATTTCAATAGTTAATTTTTCAAAGAGGTAACGTAATGATAATATTTATTTAAAAATATATAATAAGTATTGTAAATACTTCAGCACTTGCTTAAATCATTCCTCCATTACAAAAATTTATTCATATATTTTATATGAAATCGCTTCTTTAGTGACTGTATTGGTATTTCCTTTAATTCAGAGCATAAATTGCCCAATATGCTTTTTTAGGGGTAGAGCCTCTACGTTGTACATAAATACAAAACTAAACTAAACATTTCACCAAATGATTTTCACGGAAAACCTTAATAACCGCGTAACTTGTTTCTTTCAAGTCTCTAGGTATTTAGATACTATCAATTCCATCTATTTAGGGCATAAGAGCTACGAATAATATAATATGATTAACATATTCATCACTATCTTTTCTTTGATACTTGATAAAGTAGAAAAAAATATAGTATAAAAACTCTATTAAAAGCTCGTCATAAAGCTTTCGAAATAAAAAATAAAAACAAAAGCGATACCACAAGAGTTGTTGAGAACTAAAACTCGTCTAACATAGAGTCCTTTACCCCATTGATATGAACAAAGTTGTATCACAATAAAACTAATTTAATTGTTTCACTGTGTAAGCGCATCCCCGTGCGTGTGTGCGTGTGTACTTAGGTCCACGCACACACGCGCGCAATTACGTGATCGGACATAAGCACGCACACACGCGCAGCGGGGCAACGTCCCTTACCCAACGATAGTTATGTTTTATTTATACTTTCTTAGACTGGATGCGGGGAGAGAGGCGCTTCTGGGAAATAGTTATTTATTAGTTATTAAAGGTTTTTGTATTATCTGACTAAAAATAATATTTGTCTAATTTAAAAAAGAAAAATGCTACTAGCTACTTTATATTGCTTCGTTAGGGTTCGCCTTTAGTGAAAAACAAATACAAATCTATCCCAGTTAGATATTACTTCTAATGATAAAGCAATGCACCCCCTACTCTTGAGTAATAACTTCGTCCTTCGTGTTTCATAGAAAATATTAGACCTACCAGGATATAAAATTTGCAACATCTGGTTACGATGGTACTGCCTTAAAAGGACAACATAACAACGAAATTTTGATTAAATTGGTAAGATTAATAAAGAAATAAAATAGTTTAATATATATTGTACAAAAAAAGAAGTTTTTCAGTCTGAACAAACAACTCTTGGATGTTGCGGTCTGCATCGGCAGTTCTGACGACGAGGTGTAAACGGTGATTTAGTTGGGTAGTGATTCCCATAATATAACTACTTAAATGTACGTAGGAGCTATAGAATACTATACATGCGTTTTAAAAATGGTTAATAAAATGGTTTGTATGGACATATAACTTTGTATTATGAATAAATAAAAAATATATATTTGCTGTCCACCGTAAATTTTGTTAATTCACAAAATCATAATTAATATATTTTTGTTTTATTAATAGATTTTCACATTCTAATTAGTATTATTTTCCAACAAAGAATTAATACCTATAAAATAATTCTATCGAAAAGTCACGTACATCGTTTTCTCAGCCCCAAGCATTAGGAGCGTCTGTGTCACGTCTCTACGTCTGTGTGCGTTAGCGCTTGTGTGTATGTATGTGTGTGTGCGCAGGTAACCGGGATCGTCTGGCGGGAAAGACGGCGTCCATTTTGAAATATGAAAAATGTATTAGAAATATTCTATTTGTCTTAGAAGAATCTTATACAGCCTAAACACAAAATACTTGTAGATCATAATTTATGAAAAAAAAATGGTTTAATAATTTCAGTGTTAATTAGACACAAAATATCTATCTATACAATTATTTTTACGTAATACAGTTATTTAGAAAAAATAAAATCTTTAAAAATAAAGTCTTTAAATTAATGTAGACACGTTATTATATTTTATATGTAAGCATAAGGATATAATATGGATAAATCATTCGAGGCACTCAATTACCATGTACCTCAAAAACGCCCTTATCATTTTTTCTTAATCTAAAATAAAGTATTACAGACATTGAATAATAAAATTGTTGATCCATATATAAAAACACCGCCAAAATCTCGCAAGAAATTAATTATGGAAAAAAAAGAAAGGGGTGCGCGCGCGGCGGTTATCTGACGTAATTTCACTGGCGACGATACCGCGCCTGCTCAGTGGAGTTCTGGCCCTCGCGCGTCCCGCACGCCGGGATCGAACCCCCACCCACTTGAACAAAACCTCCATTTATTACAATGAAAAAATTTATCGCGATTACATATTATTCAAGTTGTACTTAGTTTAATCTCATTTTAAGTTCCCATTCCCGTGCTAACTCCCGCGTCGGTGTGTGACGTCAAGAACTACCCGGAGGCTATTCGTAAGTATTTATCTACTTTTATAACTTATTTCTAAATTAAATTGTTTTAGAATTAAAGTATAAAAAAATTAATACATTTTCTAGTGTTATTTAATAAATCCTAATCAATACAATCGATAAAAAAATAGTAATGTCATTACTTATTAATATTTTTCAGTATATTTGATATTATATAAGCTTAGTATATAAAGCCCTTGTTTCCAATAAGAATATTAATCATAATTGAATGAAACAAATAGATATAGATTTTATTATATATTATGTCAAACTTGCGAAGAAATTTAGTATGAACTGCTAAAAAAATATTTTTCAGATTCTTTGGTAAACCAAATAGCTTTAAAAAAGCTTAAACCACTTCCATTTATTTTTTCATAAATCTAATACAAATGAAAGAAAGACCGGTAAAATATAAATTACATTAAATATATATAAAACCTATTTTATAAAAACGAAACTTTTTCGATTTTTTAAACATTCCAAATTCAAAAAGCCCGCCTTCACGTCACCTAACCTAGGACAACATAGACGCGTCGGAAAGGTCAATACACTCGGTCACGGCCGCGCACTTTCACGGAGTAATACTTGTTTATTTCTAACGCGGCAAAGAAATGGCTTTTTATTTTAAACTGAGTGCATATTTTATTTAAACTTCTATAAATCATTACGGTATGTTATAATTAATAAATACCGAAAGCTCTTGTAGGTACTGATGCTGATATGAAGCATTGACCACGTGCTCTGAGAACTCAATAGTTTTCAGAATTATTTTTAGGATATTATTAGTACATATTTATATTTATTTGTATGAATAAAGCAAATATTTAATGTATGTATGTAATGTAAGGCTAAACTATTTTCGATGCTGTTTTTCATACATATGCAACTTCGGCTTAAAATATGGTGGATGGTAAGTGAGTGTATCCAAGCATAAAGTAGTAGCTTGTTTCAAAAGAAACTAGAATATTCTAAATGCCAACCTAGCAACCTACAATGCACAGAGAATGTAAACTAATTAGCCGACAGATATGATCTTAAATCTTTCTCGCTTAAACAGACTTTTCATAATTATAATACTAGCGACCGCACCCCCGCTCCGTTCGACTTCGTCCCTTTAACGATTTGTATAGTTTTCTCAAAAATGAAATATGTAATATGTTGTAGGCTTTTTATAACTGTAATATGCATGTATTATACGCATAAATATTCCTCTTGAATTACTCTATCTATTGATGAAAATTTTTAAAATGCGTTAAAATCCGTTGCGTAGTTTAAAAGATCTAAACGTACAGACGGCGGGAAGCGACTTTGTTTTCTACTATGTAGAGATACATAGGTACATATATAATTCTTTTTTTATTTATTTTACTGTAACTATTAGATAAAGTTATCTGTCTTTGATTAGCCTGTATGTAATGTAAATATCTAATTTGAAGATGTTGAGGACACTTATAATATAAACTAAGACTTATAATACAAAATACGCAAAGTCACATGGCTGAGTAAGTATGTAAGGATGCCAGTTTCGAATTTTTAACTAATGCTTATTGAAAGTTTACATTTCTAAAAAAACTTTGGCAAGCTCTGATGGAGCTTAATTTAACGATAAATGTTAATATTTTTAATTTCAATATATAAAACAGTAAATAATATAATTAATAATTTGCTTTTTATCCAAAGAGTTCCAAAGACATAGATTTGATTTTTTATTAAAAAAGTAAAAATAAATATTTTGTTTAAATCAATTCAGAATCGATTCAAATATCGAGTAACATAAAAAGCCAAACAACCAAATTGAGTACTTCCATTTAAGATCGGTTTAAAGCTAATTTATAAAACCAGTCGGCTTTAAATAAATATGTTAGAAATACTCAAGATTTATAGAAAAGCTTGTTCGTAATTAACGTTACTCATATACGTACATTGCCGTAGGTCACTGATCGGCGAGTTGGTACGAACTCTCACGACGCCATCCAGCACCATACAAGACAAACTCTACCTTACACCATTGAAATAAGATTTAAATTGACACACAAAAATACATTTTACATATTGTTTCATTTTATTTTAAGCGAATTTGAACTCCATACCTTCGCTATACGGTTATATACATAGGTACATAGATGACTAATTCATTCATTGACTTTGTTTAAATTATGATATGAGAACCGCGAATTTATTGCCCTAACATTAATTTCATTGTCTAAGGTCAGTTAATGCTTTTATTTACGACCAATGTAACGTTATCGTCGTAAATAACTCGTAAGATATGTTTTTAGAATGCTTGAAAAGTTGCGTTTAATAATTATTAGAAGAAAGCTTAATTTTAGTATTGGCGTAATATCGTTTAATCATTCTAATATTTCATTTTATATTAAGAAAATGAGTATTTTTCTACTGAAATGAGTTGATATATTATATCATAATTATAATGACAAAGTTTTTTCCAAGCCAACATTAGGAGAAAGTGACTTTTCTATACAAGTACAGTCAAATAGACTTTATTTCGGATTATCTTTTCATTCTTTTAACTACGCTAGTTCTATCCCGCGGCTTCAGCTGTATGATAAATAGCTTTAAATTCTAAGATAAAAGCCCGTTTCTATTTTCTTTTAAATCCTTCTATTACACTTTGAAGAAATAATAAACACTGTGTGTGTTGACACACTTTCATTACATACATATGTATATGTAGGTCTGATAACTAAGTTATTTCATTCAATAAAATCATATTTCACTGTCCGTAATTAAACTGAACCAATTAATTTGAAATCCTCAAATTAGATGCGCACGCGCAGGTTTCGAACCACGCGGCGATATAAATAGAATTTCGTTGAACATGAAATCGTAGCATTTATAATGCAAAATGCATTTATTGGGTTCTAGTGAGATGAACTAGTTCAAAATGACAAACATGTAACAGCAACTTAATTAAAATAAAAAAATTAAGCCATAAGAGAAACTCAACCTATATTTAACTTAACCTTGACAACTTAATGCCGTTTTGTATGCACCGAAAATGTGTTTTAGCATCTGCCAATTTCTGATATGAATGATTTTTTTATGACAATAAATATTAAAGATCGAGTTAAACAAGTTGGAAGCCAAACAATGAAAAGACTCTACAACGGTAGCTCTTTCACAAAAGAAACATGACAAACAGACATAGCTACACATACACAGCTTCCATTACTATAGTTATTTTATTACATTTAAAAAGCTTTCGTTTAATAATAAAATTGAAAAAAATATATGCACATTCATCTAAGTGCACGTATATCCCATTGAAATACGATATTTTTAATTATTAAATATTGTTAAGTGTTTAATTATTAAGTGGTTGCTTATTTTAATTTAAATAAAAACCGAACCAATATATCAATAATTTACTGATCTAGTGTTGTAAATGTCCATATTTGAAATGAAATAGTGTAAAGATGTTTTCATCGCCACAGACAGGCAAAAAATGTAAGACCATACACAGTCAGTTGGTAATTATAAACACCGTGTGTGAAAACGTGTGCTTTAAAGGGCAGCATGTGGGTTATAGGGCGTAGGGAAGCTACCTGAGGTCAACTGACCGACAGGTTTTTTGTTACTAGGCCCGTGTCAGCTGTTGTTGACTATCGATAAATGGTTGATCGTTATATTTGACCTAGTTTAACCTATTAATTACTAAGCTTTTTTATATGTACATTCCAAGCTTATGTTATCAGGGAGATTGTACTTCATGAGACTCTACAATCGTTGAATGAAGGATATTATAAAAATTTTGTGACAAATGATTTCGTTATTTCATAGAATAATAATATGGCCTTTTTCCCATATTTTTGTAGATTACTACTATTTAACAATTTTTTAATAATATTTATTACGGGAATATAATTTAAATAATAAAAATAATAAAGTTGAAATGCTAATTTGGATTATTTTTTTTTGGACTGTGTTATAGGTCTAAGGTGTATTCCATATAATTTCTCAACATTAAGTCTTATTACGAGTATATCAAAATTTCATGTTCTAGTACAGAACAATTTTATCTATTCAATTTTTATTTTTTAAGTTAAAATTTACACGAAAATATTTTATTAAAAATATAAAACAATACAGAACTTCACTAGTCTTGTGTCGTGCAGCCTAGCCGGTTTGACATTTCACTGCCACGGACCTTTACCACCCCTGCCTATAAACAATACTACGAAACGTGTAGGTGTGTGTACCATTTTAATAAAAAGGGCAGCCCTACACTAAAATTAAAAAGTTTTGGTGTTGTATAATAATTTTATCACAGTAGAATTTAGATTTTGAGTAAATTTTATAAGTTTTAAGTTTATTTTTGAGATAACACCTATAATATGTAGGAGAAATACGTCGATATTATTTCTATTTTTATTTTTTGTTAATACTAATATCTCCCAGCAGGCTTTGCTCGTATATTTTTATTTTTCATGAGTCAAATATGAGTACAAAAAAATTAATTACATAGGAAGATAATGACTATTAATGTTCTTTTTTTTAAATATTTACAAAACAAGTGCAAAACAGATAACATTTAAACGAGAAAATTTGTATTTCAAAAACGAAAAAAAACGAATCCGAAGTCTCCAACCATACCATAAAGACTTCTAGAATAAAGTTACATCGACTATACGTAACTATTAGTGAATTACCCATTAAAGTTTAAATGAAAAACGTTTATTATATTATATTATAATAACCTACTTTTTATGAGTGGGTTAAAGTTCACTCGAGCTGTCAACAAAAGAATTGAAGACAATCTATTATTTTTTCATGTATCGGAATAGAATTTACTACCAAAAGCTATCAATGGCACACCAGTTGATACTGTCGCTATAAACGTATTCCACCCCCATGGTTATAAAAAAACCATAAAGTCTTCGTCTTCAACACATGGCGGATGCAGATGTGTGAGGTCCTAAATGAAATTATCTATCTAGCCAAGTACTATTTTTAATTCATGTAACGCAATTAAACGTATGAAGTTGTTCCAAGAAGAATTTATCAGTTAATTACGATAAATGATGAAGAAAACCGCTTGAATGTACCGTTTGAATAAGTGTGAAAACAATCGTGAGTAAAAAGGTTACTTTTTAGGGTGATTATTTATATGAATACTAGCAAACTACTATTTTTGTTGCAGTAGTATTTTTTTCTGTTAGCTTTTGTTATAGAATTTGTAGCTTAGAGAAGTAAGTTAGAGTAAGCCGTTTTTTTGGTTTTCTCTTCGGATTCGTCTCTAGATGTGAAAATTGACAATTTTTCACTAAAAATAGAAACAACCAAGAATAAAACTGTCTTTTAAGTTTTTTTTTAAGAAAGTTACCGAATTATTATTTTTTTTGGAATTCAGCAAAGTTGCCAGTAAATTGGAAAATTTAGGAGAATCTGAAAATACTTAATTCCATAGAATTGTATGACTTTAAAGATCAGAAATAATGCTTACACAAACCATCTGTCCGGTGAGCTAGATTCAAATATTATCAATGGTTTTTTGAATACCCCACGTGTTTATACGTAAAAAACTCATTAACGTGAACGTCTACAATGTAGACTGCATTTTTTATTCCGATCTATATTTAGAGGGTAAAAGTAAACTGGTCTGTTCGTGGCTGGGGCGAGATGGTTCTTTGTTTCTTATTGTATCTACTTTTTGCAGACTATTGTACTGGACATATTAAAGTTTCAACAAGATGTAACTTAAAACTATCTTTGCGGATTTTGTCGCGGATTTATTTTGATTTTTGGTTCACGACGTATCGAATGCTTTACAGAAACGGGAACCATAAATCAAAATAAATACGCGACACAATCCGAAAATTCATTTAGAATGTCAAATATTCGCGTAAACCTAAGCAAGTATTATAAGAAGTAACTTACTTTTCTATGCCCTCGTATTTTGTATTGATATCATTATTTAATTCGCTGCTCTCTAGTAATTAGACCAGCAAGATTCTAAAATTTTCGTTGAATACGGATTAAGAGAAAAATATATGACAGTATATTTAATATATAACCTTTGGTAGTTGCAAACAATATGCAGAATTCGAAGTATGAATATCTCAATGTAGTCAAGAGCTTTTAAGAATATAATGTAGAGCTTTAACACTAACATAACAAATGAATATTTTACGTATACAGAAGGAATTGTGTTTATAGAAATTGTACACGATAATTTTAACATAACTTAGCTATCTTAATAATCTATATACAATACTAGAGGGAGCTGTTTGTAAATTAGTTTTTTTAAACTATTATTTATTTTCTACTTTTTAGTTTGGTTTATATATCAAATTAGTGTATTGTCATCGGTCCTCGATAAATCTACAAAGTTTGAACGAAATCTGGCCGTTTAAAGTAGGTCAAAATCGCGCCCAAAGAAGTCGGTTACAAACATACAAACATACAACATACAAACATAACAAGCTAATAAAAAGCGTGTAAAAAAGACACTAGTAGACTATCCTGTTCTAGAGTTTCACACAAAAATAGACAGCCATTCCCTCTGAAAGCTTCGGCTTTGCAACCAATTAGCAAGAGGGTGTCAGATTCCAGGCGGATGTGTCGAGGGCCCTCAGCCCCCACTTCCTTTAAATTTATTAATTACCGAATCCACTCTTAACCGAAATATTGCGCGCCATTTAGAATTTCGTGTGAAATACTTTGCAAATAAGCAACTCTTGTCTATCTACTTGAGATTATAAAAAGACATTTAAAGCAAAGCAAGCATTAACAATTATAACTGGAAATTCATATCATATACTCGTATATATGTAGAAATATAAACTCAGGAGTTATAATAAAAATATAAAAATCGAATCGAATCAGTACATTACATACTTATATACATATTTTTTTTAAATAATACGTATACAGAGATTTAGTTTTTTTTAATTTTTGTGCCTACTAAAAACTACTGGACAGATTTTTATGAAATTCGGCATAGTGATAAGTGGTTAATATAAACGGTACATTTTTACTGCAGGAAAATACCAGATTTTTGAGAAATCGATAATAACAGTCAAACCTTGGTGAGTCGCTAGTATTTTATAGATAACCATTTTTGTTTTTATTTTTAAACGTCATCTTTATAACATTCTAACCCATTAACTCGTATTTATTCTAATTTATTACTATCATTTACATATATAATATTAATATTTAGTATATTTAGTATAAATTATAACTTTTTCGTTTCATAACAGTTTCTTTTATAGGGTAAACGTCAAAGTACTTAGCTTTTGGTTGGTATCTAGACATTCTAATTTTAAAACCAACACCTAACGTTAAACTAAGGCATCTATCAATCAATACATTTGCATTGTATGAGAATCGAACCTACTTAACTTATACTTAACTTAACTAAAATTATATTAGACAATCCCGATACATAAACTGCGCTACGACGGTACTTTTAAACCTACCGTTGGGGTAGGTTATATCTAAATTTCTAAGAAAAGGCCTTGAACACGTGATAAAAATACATGCAAGTATAGAGACAGCAAAACGGCGCCTTATGAAATATTTCTCATTCCATGGGAAGAGTCTGTGGGAGGCTATTCTATGTAAATTCCTAGCGGTGAAGCAGAGCGTGATTAAAATTTGCTCAGCTTTAATGAAACTTAATTAAACATTGGTTAATGTACACTAGTACGTACAGTAATGTCTGATGTAGATTATTGTGTTACTTTAATTGATTATAAAATTATATGAGGATTTAATAAAAATTAATGAATTAAGTTCAATTTCAATAATTTATTCTAAAAGGATGAAAATTATAGCATATATGACCGAATTAAATAAAGTTGTAACTTTGCTTGTTACTCTTTGAAGCTGTCAAAGCTCAAGAGTTTGAGTGAAATTCTAAATCCCAATAATATATCCTACATATTTGTACCAAAGCCTATTAAACAGAGTCGGCCAACAGACGTGACAGCCAGCCCAAGCTGTCATACATTCGCTTGGGACATTAGTGTATGGCAGCTTGGGCTGTCACGTCCGTGGGTCGTCTATATGTTTCAAAGGCTTTGTTTATACTTACATACTACATTCTTATTCTTCGTATACTTATATAAGTACACACGTGTATATACACGTGTAAATTATAAGTACCAAAACTTTTCTCGAAAGCAACTGGAACTAATATGTATTGAAAAGCTAGCAAGTCTCGTTAAGTATCAAAACGAAACTTAATCATAACGGTTTTTTTATATGTAGATGTTTATAGTAAAATTACATCTAAGTTTTAAGTCTAAAAATTATTAAAAAATTTGATGCAGGGAACAACCCGGGCGGATCGCTAGTTTATATGCCTTAAACAAATATATAAATACATCAATACATATAATAAAATTCTAACATAGTTCTGTACATTGAATATTTTTTGGAAATATTAATTTGAATAGTCATTATTAACGATACAGAGGCCGAATCTATAGTTTTTAGAATTTTTGTCTGTCTGTCTGTGACCGCTTCACGAGAAAACTACTGAACGGATTT
This sequence comes from Boloria euphrosyne, assembly GCA_951802675.2. Taxonomy (NCBI): domain Eukaryota; kingdom Metazoa; phylum Arthropoda; class Insecta; order Lepidoptera; family Nymphalidae; genus Boloria; species Boloria euphrosyne. The sequence goes on along the minus strand of OX637879.1, from coordinate 1,011,845 downwards.
TGATGAAATTTGGTATGGTGATAGCTGGTTCTCCGGGTCAATATATAGGATAGTTTTTACTGCAGGAAAATATCTAATTTCTGAAAAATCTATATAATCCCAAAACGTATTTAGGGATGAGCCCGAGCGGAGCGAAGGCGAGTCGCTAGATTGATAAAAATAGTAAAAAAGGTATGAAGGAAGTTTAATGAAAATTACAAGCACATACATAAATAATATTCAACGACTCCTGCATAGAGCAGTACCTACTATACGATGCATATCTTCATCGCGCTAATTACATCTTATTTAATATTATATGAAAAAGGTTTTATACTTTTATTTCATGTTTTTAAAAAGCACAGAATATAAAAAATACAGATAAGTATTATTTTTTATCTTTGGATCTTTAATGAACTGAGTGTCATCTGCGGTAGGTAGAGCTTAGCCCGTCTGATTATACGTGGGATGATAATCACTTGGAAAACATTTACATACATTATGCTGTAAATTTGATGAGTAAGGGATAAGTATGATAATTATAATGGATATATTTAGCTCTTAAATGGAATTGTTTGTTGTACTTGTTGGGTAAAAAACAAATGTATTTCGTGTATTGAATTGCAATACGTATACGTATTAAGTTTTTTTTAGTTATCATCACACTTCTAGTACTAGGAATGCATTCTAAATTATAATTAAATAAGCTTAGCGTAAATTACTTACTTTTAATAAACAATGTACAACATTAACAGTTTTTCAACTAAAATATTTTGTCAAGCCAGACGTAACTTATTTGAGGAACTCAAGAAAAAGTAACGTCAAACAAAATAGCCTATCCCAAAAAACCGAAATTTAGTATTTGAACAAGTTTCCCCTTTACGAGTCGCCCTTAGCGGTCAACTGAAGCAGTGCGGCCGGATTCCTCGCTTTCAACTCACCGACAAAAACCAAATACCACTAATGTTTGTCCCCCGGAATGCCATGGCACTTGTCAAAAAGCAAATACGCCGTACGAAGGTACATATGAGAGTAAAAAATAGGAAAACAAAAGGTCGGCCCGAGAGCGGAATAAGAATGAATGTTTAAAATTATATATTCGACGCACGACATTTAATAGACTGAGGGCTCGACTTTACCAGTAACTCAATTTTAAAGTTTCAATATACGAGAAACGGTCTAAAGAGATACATCTAATGAGCTTTTATAAAACTTTAAAGTAATTCTGGAAGGCGTGCGAAGAACGCTCACGATCCGAACGATTTTAAGCCATCACAATGAATACGGGATTCTTCTGATATCATCTTGTCTTAAAATATCTAAAATTTCAGTGGGTTAAATTTAGCTGGTGTGCTTATTCCAGCACAACATATCCTTATTGCAAGTGCTTTAAACGACCCTAAAATAAGTTTAAAATCTATAACAATACACCTTTATTAAGAAATTCCACCTTACACACATTCCAGACTCGGACTGGTACTAAAACAAATTCAGTTCCCCTTATATGCGAACAAATACATATATACAAACATAAGAATTTAGATTCCATTTTATGGAAGTTGGTTAAAAAGTAATAAAAGCTTTAGAAAAAAGCACAACCCTATCGATCCAGTTGAGCAAACGCGCGATGCGCCGGCGCAGCTCTGCCATTGGCTCGCGCGGAGTGCGAGCAGGACAGCATTACTTCCCATATGCGTTAGAGCGAAACAGACAGACATGCATCGGATGCGAGGGTTCCCGATCGTTGACTCCTTTCAAGGCCAAGTGACTTTTTGTAACGCCGGTAATAACTGAAGTGAAATGACCTTGTGCTTTCTTTCGAGGTCAGAAATCGTCTGACTCACTTAATGTTACGTTATATCTAAAATTATAAAGAGGAAGATGTAATTTATTAACTATAGGAAATAGCTATTTTTAAGGTATTTCTTAGGTACAGCTATTTATAGTTATGCCCGTATTCTGTACGAACCAAACGAAGCTTACATCAATCTAGAATACGAAAATAATATTTTGACTCATATCATAGTCAATACATGACATACATCAACTGCATTAAAAGTAAGCTATAAATTCAAATTCAAATATTTTATAGTTACCTAAGCACAATTAAGAATTATATCATGAAAAAGTTGGATTTTAATCAACTGCTCAAGTTGTATGACAAAGAAATAAAGGGCTGCTAGCCTTTATTATATTTTGAAACATATATTGCACAATAAACTACTTTTTTATTACATAATATGAAGTTGAGTAACAATGTCCTCGTAGGTAATTAATATTGCAGGCAGGTGCATCCGAAGGCTAACCTACAGGTGTAACTGTTAATTTTTGGGGTAATTTAAGGCCTCTATAAATAATTTGGTTTCACAAACTTTATTTTGATATCCGGTACATTTTAAAATATTAGCAAATAAGTATCTGTGGCTTAGTCCATTCATCTGTAGTAATGAAATATTTTTTTTATATATTTAAAACGCAACTATACCAGCTTGCGTAGATCATTGAGTTATTAGTACTACGTAATAATAACTCAATGGCGTAGATAGTTTAAATGGCTTTAATTTTGAATCGGTCGGTCGGTTAAATATCTTTTTAACTCAGCCTTAAAATTCTCACTGAATCGAATTTAAATACATTAATTTTTGACAAATCTTATTAAAATAGTCATTATTATCGATACGGAGGATTTATAGTTTTTAGAATTCTGTCCGTCAGTCTGTCTATCTGTATGTAACCACATAATGAGAAAGCTACTGAACAGATTTCGATGAAAGGTATGATGATAGCTGGTTATCCGAGTCAACAGATAAGATACTTTTATCTGCGGGAAAATTATCTCTGAGAAACCAAGAAACGTACGTACAGACGAATCAAATAAATAAAATATCATAACTGACATCATCACACAATATGTTAAAAAATATTTTTTATTGGTATTTCCCAAAAATAAGCATACTTTACTGTAACAAAACAAAATCACATACTGATATGACTTTTGATAACAATCTAGTACCAAGTAAAGCGAGGACGCTACTGTGCACGAGTAATGATGCACCCAAGTGTACTTCCGCATCGCACAAATTAAGCTGCACTTGTACTTTCCCTTCAAATCTCCCCTAATTTTGATACACAGACCGAAAAGTATATTTTATAGTTACATTATGATTTTGTCAATATTTTGCTCTAATCGCTTCAATGTCTATTATTTTTGTAGTTTTCAATACTAATACGAGTAATTATTTATGGCGCTTGATATTTATACGTAATGGAGCCGTAGTTACTGTTTAACTATAAGCTTTATTTAAGAGAAAATAAATTATAGCAGTATTACTAAAAACAGAACTAGTTAGTAGTAACGCACTTGCTTGGAAAACCAAGTCTATAAAAAGAGACTTCTTTTATAGAGACTTCAAGATACTCCTCTTAACGTTGAAGTAAAAGAATCTTATTGGTTTTCAGAAGACATGTGAAGTACACCAACTTTGGCCAGCTTAGTGAACTGTCCTGATAGCTTTCGCATTGAAAGTTAACTCGTGCCTAACAGTGAGACGATTAAAGTCGCTTTCGCAGTGAAGAAGGGCCGATGCCCAACAGTTGTACGTAAAAAAGAATCGAATGAGTTATTACTTACGTTTCTGTATCCGACAAAATAATTAACTAATTTCGCCTAGGGTTAAGACCAATATCACCAACCAAAAAAAATATAACACCAAGTATAACAGCTCAGATGACTCTTTCAAAGTAGAGTTTCAAAGTGTAATTTTGAAACGATAGCAATTGACCTCAAATCTTGACGAGGGTCAGAATTATCTTGTTATAATATTTAATTTGTTATCAAAAGGTTTAACAAGCTTGCTTATCTAAGGAGAAATCTTGGGGTTAGCGTTTGAATTATTACTTGATTTTATTTAGGATAAACTTGAATGGTTACACTTTTAATACGTAACTTACAAATTGAAGTGAACTAATTATTGAAAAAGCCTATTAAATATAATGCATTATTGGTAGTTTGTCAAGTGATATCATATCCGAATATTAAAGGAAGCAGTTGTATATTTCAACATTTATTTTATACTAGTGACGGTCCTAAGCTTGAATGGTTTAGAAATAATAAGTGTGATAAAATAAAGATCCAAACAAGCCCTAATTTGAGCCAGAAACTTTCGCAGCCGTATATGGAATAGCTTACGAGAATTCCATCGTAATCGGTTTAGGAACATGTACAGAACAAACATAGGAACATTAATTTTAATTTATATAATAATATTCTGTTAAATTTGCATTCTGAAATGTAGTTGCAATTAAGATTTTACAGATTTTTTTTTTAAGTATTTATTAGATGATAGTTTTATCCTAGACTCCCGTTCCGTCGTCTTTTATACCGTCTCTAAACATTGTGTGGTCGCAAAACCCGTGCAGACAAACTTGTCACCTTAAACAAGTCAACTTCTACAATCGACAGCTTTACCATGCCATATTGCTTAATACGACCACTGATAACACAATACTATACTAGATACGACTATTTCATACATTTTTGGCTTTCTAATACCGACAGTAATTATTATCGCCATCTTAACTCATTGCTACTTAAAATAGAAAAGTTATATCTACAACGTTATTTTAATAATAATTTCTCTATGTTTATTAAACTATAGAGTTTAGACATTAGATTTCTAATAAATATAAATTCGCATGATTAATTGCATTTCAATGGTCGATGTTTTAAAAATATTTATAACGTCCAAGTATTATAATTCTCACATGCATTATTCAAAGAATACTAGGAAGCGATTGTTTTCATTAGAACAGAAAGCGCCATTGTTTTATAATATATAACATTCATCTATTATCTATTTAGCGAAATCATAAGTCGGTGGGTTTGTGCATCATAATGAATTCTATTTGCGATTTGCATATTAATGTAATTTTGTATGGTAATTATTGAGAATTGCCGCTCTTTCTATCAATCATATTATTCGTTTAATGTTATCAAACTGATCACTACTTATATTAAATGTCAGGAAAAGATCGTCCGATTTTTTTTAATTATTATAGTTCGATCATTTTAAACGTGCCTATGCGTTATTAAATTTTTATCTATTGGTACATTTACTATGGCTCTATCTATGTTTGTTTGTAATGTAAAGCTATTTACTAAATGCATATGGAATCATATATGGTGCATATGAGAAAAATACAACACTTAATATATTTGTATGTCTGAAACGGCTTAACCGATTTTGACGGCACTTTCACTGGCAGATAGCTAATATAATACGGAGTAACTAAAGCTACTTTTATTTTAATAAATAATTTGGGTTCCCCTCGAAAAATTAAAACTTAGGTCGGAAGTCTATTAATAAAAGTGTTTAGAATCAATTGTTTTCCTCTTAATGAAATGACTAATGATTGAATTTCAAACGGTTAACTTCATTGCACTTAAGTGGAAAGGGAATTGGGTCACTTTGATAGAGCCCGCATCAGGACACGTGCTCGTGTAGAAGGGTGAGTTATCGCTGAGCACAACGATTAAATGTAAAAGCTTACCTACCCTAGTTAAGCCAAAAACTTAGTTTGTAATACAAAAAAAATAACTAACAAGACTGTACAAGATATCAATCCTATTCAATTCTCTTAAGGGCTTCAAACCCATTAGAAAACAGATCATTCCGCTAAATGCAAATGTCACGTAGTATTGACAAAGATATGACTGGAATTTTTATTTATAAGGCAGGGTTAAGAATAAAAATTAATTACTTCAAATCACTTTACACAGTTTTATTTCTTGAAAATCGATTCACTATTAGCGTGTATAATGAAAAATACAGCCAATTTGAATTACCTTTTAAACTCGTCTTATGAAGTCGATTAATAAGTATATATCAACATATCCGAAACCTACTATAGGACCTTTAAGCATGACCAATATGGAAAGCGAGCACAACTCCGGAACAACGTGTCCAAACAAACCTATTACGGAAAATGTTTCTCAATAGATGATAGTCATAGTGGACATATGAATGGTACAATTGCCTACTACCACGAAATTTAAGAGGAGGTAAGCTTTTTGTGAGCTTACAAGCTGTGTTATACTTATTTATTGTAGTTAAAAGCTTACTTAATTGAAACAAAACTAGTGTCTCTAGGTAGAGATATTATCTGGCTGGCTTCTATACAGTGCATACTAAATTTCATTTGTCCAGTCATTTTTTCTTACAGGACTTACAAACAAAAACATAAATGTACTTTTGCAATTTTAATACGATTTTAATAATACTTCAATAACCTGACTTCGCCTGACTTTTCACATTAGCCAGTGAAATTATACTTAATATCGCATACAAAAATTATAGTATTCAAATTAATAATTTGACAACCAGACAGACTAAAATATATTAATTTTATATATAGCTAAGATAGTTATATCAATTAAATTCCCATATCACATTCTTTGTTTCTGCCCACTATCAACTTTCTTCAGCATTGTGCTCAAAGGCTAGTCTCAACTTACAAACAAAATAAAAATTATAATTTTAAATTTTCAACCCTATTACATAAACATAAGGTATAGTTTAAGCCAGGCCAGCGCGTAGGTGCGCCCACGCAAGATTTTCTGTTGATGCATTATGAGAACTAAAAATTGAGGTATCAGCGGCATTGTTCAATGCGCCTTTGGCTTTTTTTGAACTGGTTTTAATACAGACTATAATAAGACCCATATTTTGACTGGTTCTGCCTGCCTTGACGGTGGTGGAGGGTTAGATCGTGACGTTGGCAATTTTCTAACATAATACAGCGATAGCTAACCGTATTACTGTATAATAAAAAAAATTTAAACAGTGGATTTAAAGAAAGAAGATGTGAAGAAGTGACAAAGACCACTTCAGCACCTTTTTCTCTGTTGTCAAGCGATTTTACTTTTTTTAAGAAAGAAGTGTATTTTTTGAGAAATATTAAGTAATAATAAGTGTTATCAATTAATTTTATAAGTGTCTATTGAAGAGATTTAGTGCTATCGATATAAATGGAAAGTTTTTCTACATGGAAAGGTAAAAGGTATATTTATGAGAAAATATTCTATTTAAAATAATACTTAATCAAACTTTTATCAGTGCTGTGGCTTGTGAGTTAAAAACTCTTACGAAATGCTTTTTATGACTCATAAATTTAAACATCGCTTTTAAATCGGTAAAGAAAGTGGAGCTCCATATGCAAATTATCCACAGTTCATATCTACATACATAATTAATAGCCAAGTCTGTCAGTCAGTTAATAAAATTATTATTTTTTATCATATAAGGTGATTTTCGTTAAGTGTTACAATATTATTTAAGTTCCCTAGATATGTCATGAGCTATCAATACAACGAAGTGAAGCGAAAAAATATACGCACGTATAACAACAAAATAAGTTTATTTGAAACATCTCTCGCCCTGCACAGGTTTTCTTTTGTCAAACATGCCATCTAAGTTCAAAGTACCATAAATTATGCAGGCACTTGCTAACAAATTGTTTAAATAATTACAATGAGACTAATTAAAACGGCGCCTACATATTGAATTAAACAATCTTTTTAGTCTATACAAAATCTAATGAGTTCATTCTAATTCCAACTCTCAATACATGTGGTAAGGCTTAATTTTGTAAGCGAGATCATTTCTAAATATGGTCTGGAAGTTTTGGTTTTTTTTAAATACTTCGCCCTTTCGGTTTCTTTAGGAATCGGGAGAGCGGATCGAGCTAAAACAAAAGTGAAGCAACCTCCTTTCGGGACGAATACCTTTTGTGTGTACAGATTAAAAAGAAAAAGTTATAATAATACTTGTTTTTTTTCATTCCAGACATTTGAAGTAGTGAATATTTAACAAAGTTCATTTTATTTTATTTTTTCTATATTCAGCACGTCATTTTTTAAATGACAACTATTGTAAATTGTTTTCGGTTTTACTAATTTATTTTTTTATTTTTTATTTTGTGATGTATTGTTCCTTTATTGCTCGCAGAAATTCAAATTTTAGCTTTATATGTTTATAGTTCTTATTTTTTTTTTATCAAATTTAAATACAATATAGTTTTTCTGTATTTTCAGATAAAAAGAAAACTAGAAGCCAAGAAAACGAAATAAACAATGTACTTAACATGAAACTTTCAAGATATGCACCTACACAGAATATTCTAGAAGATTCAAGGCGGAAGAAGAAGAATCATCATTGTGAAATAAGAAGAAAACGTGTCTGGGCCTGGTAACTCCACCACCGTTGGCGTTGCTACCGCCAACGGAGGCTGAGTTCCTACTCCTAGACGCGATGTTCTACTGAGAAGACTTACCTCCTTATAAACTTATTTTTTCTATTTTTAATAAAAAATAATGTAGTATTATTATTTGCACTTAAATCAATTGTAAGAAATTGTGTTTTCTGAATAATATGTTCAATATAAAATAGAAATTACTTTATTAGAATATCATTGAATTATTTAATAAAATTAACACATTGTAGGTACATCCTATATCGCCAAAAATTGAAATGTCGTTTGTAGTTTCAAATATATTACAAAATTTTTGTCTGCCTGCCTGTTTGTTTCACCTAATCACGGCTGGGCCGATTTTGAATGGCGCCACGACGGAGGTATCTACCTATCTGAAACGGAGTACTCGTATTTAACTCACATATATTTTTGTATTGATGATATAGATTATAGATTGTAGGAAACAATTTATCTATTGAATATAATGTAATTCAATTATTGGTATAAAATAATCCTTAATTCAACTCTGGCCGAAAAGCCACAGAATAAAAATAGATAATAACTTGATAACCATGGATGAATATGTTGATGACAAATGAATATTGAAAACCTTAAAATAACTGTTATTAATTAAGTACTGTATTTTGTAGTTTCTTTAAAAGTTTAATTACAATCTTTTGAATTTTGTGGATAAAATAATCATTGAATCTGTGTCACTAATAATTTTTTGTTTATTTAATATCAAGATGGTGATTATGCAAAAGCACATAAAATTGTCTGTATTCAATCAATAAAACTATCTTTTCGGATTTTTTTGCGAATTTATTTATTCGTTGGTTCCCGATTTTAATAATTTACAGCTATAATAGTCCCAGGAGAGACAGACGACGAAAAAATCGCAAAAATGAGTTCAATTTACAACATTATTTTTAGTTAAGCTAATGTGACAGTTTAATTCTATAATATTATAAATTAAATCCCAATATCTAAGGAATAATAATATAAAAAACGATGATACAATAATTTTATGTGTATTCAGACCTTTGGTCTCCCTCAGTACAAGGGGATCTAATGCGTGTTGGCGGACTTCACATGTCTTACAAAAACTTGCTAGTTTTTCTCAGACATTCAAGTTTCCTCACGTTCCTACTACATATAGGACATAGAAAATAATGTGAATTTTCAACATGACATTTGTAAACAAAGTAAAGAACAGAATATATAAATAAAACAACATCAAATCATTTTCAATATTTTAATAAATAATTTTCACATTGCATAAGTTTCTATCACATTTCTCTACTGACTTCATTTATATATAACAATTTGACAAATTATATAAAGTAGAAAAAAAAATAAAAAAAAAAACAACTCCAGCCTAACCTTCAACTATACCTAATTATTAATATTCAAGGCAATATCTTAAATAAAGAATATATTGTATGAAATGTATTTTTTATTACTACCCACAATTTTCCGCGAGTTGTCCCTTTAAAAGATAAGTGTACACATAAAAACCCCCTTTATCGTGCTGAGTGCTTTCATCACTCTAAAACAGAAAAACTAAATAACTTGGCTTGACCCGGGACTCGAACCCAGGACCTCCATATGTGCAGCCGTACATGCTAGCCACTACATCACCGAGGCATATGAATAATATATCACAATTTGATACGATGTTATACGTCCAAATAAACGCTGAATTTGGACTATGACACTCAGCTGCTCTCAACCTTTTGTCTAAACTGACTCAAAACATATTTGTGATCGTCATAATGCTTAATTTGTTATTAAATGTAACTAAATTCCATTATTACCTATTAACCTATAATTAATATAATTACGCATAAATATATATTAGGCATACATACATATTTTTCATATATTTTTTCTTTTGGGATTTTAGAAATCCAGGTTGAGGAGCACTGGTCAGAAACGTCAATAAATAAAACAAGTTTTCGTATCCAATGTACAGCTTCCTTTAAAAGTGTATTAAAAAAAATGTATATATTTAATAACATAAGTTAAAGACAAAAGTTATTTACAAGGTAAAAAAAACTTATACAATATCTGTTCTAAAATATTTTAAAAGAATATTTTGCAAGTTCTTTTTTTTACTTTTCGTTTCTTTTGAATGTTTTATATTCTTATATAAATGATAAAAATTAGTTATTTTGCTATTTTATATGTGATCTCAGAAACTAAAAGCACAGCCCCTCTAGACAAGTGGCAAAACGCTAGTAGAATAGAATAATCAATGTATGGGATTGACATAAGCTTACGACTAGTGATTAGATTCAACTATGGGTAGAGATAAGGAGAACCATCTCATATGGGGGGAAAGTTGAAAAAGTGTCCAGCTGTATACTGAAAATAAAGTTTCCATTACTTTATACCTCCCAGAATAGCGCTGGCGTTCGAATAGTTTCAATATGAACATAGCTGTTATAAATGAAGTGAAGTTTGCTGAGTTCAAATATTTAAAAATTTTAATGACTAGTTTGAGTAGTTAGAAAAATGCTAGTATACAAAACCTCAACTATTTACGTAGTCTAAAAATGTTTTAGTAAATATAAACAAAATACTGCAGAGAGAAAGCGTAATTTTTTTCTAATTACGTTTGGCGCTTTCTTTAAAATTTATCAACTGCTACTGCAGCGCCACCCTTACTGGACACTTTTTCGTACACGAGATGGTCCTCCTTAGGCGTTAGCGTTTATCGAAATAGAATCGGTACGGAGCGTTTGCCATTTGTCTAGAGGGGCAGTTCATTTATTTCAAACAACAACATAAAAAATCTAATATGTAACTTGCTCGAAAAGGCTTAAGCTTATTATCAAAAATAGTATCAAATCTTATAAATTTTTAGGTTAATATTTAAATTAGTATAATAATAAGTTAAATTTACAGAAAAAATTAACAAAAAAAAATACGAAATATACTAAATCCAGCAAAAATCTATTTTTTTAATTTTTTTTTCGTTTTCTCACGCAGAAAGAAAAATAGACTATTCTCAAGATAATTTGACTTTCTATTACGAAATAATTTTAAAGATTACTCTGACATACAAATTAAATATACAGTAAGAAACAACACCAGGACCTTTTTTGGAGAAAAAAAAATCAATTTTTATGGGGTTTTTTTTCATTCGATTTTTTTAATATATATTTTTTTCCGATGTCTCACTAAGGATGATATCGTATATTTTTGTTACTACATTAATTAACCTATTCTTGAATTTATCTTAAGTATATTATTGTAATATCATTTAACAAAAAAAATATGTATAATAAAGGAGTTGCAACAAAATTAAAAATATAATAAAATTATTTTAATCAATTTGTTTATTAATAGTTTGTATATTTTGACACATTTTGGTTTTTTCCTCGACCATTTAGATATTTTTGCTAGTTTCCAGTTTAACATAAGTACAGTAACGCATCTGCAGTGAATTTTTTAACTTTCTCTCAATAATAAAAATGATAAAAGCAACTAAATAATTCTATACGGCTGTAAAATTTCTTAATAAAAAGGCTTTAAGGCGTACAAAATTAAAACTCCTCGGGACTTCCATATCATACAGCCATATCATAGACCCTACACTAAAAATATTAGTTTTAAATAATATAATGTACTATTAATTCATCAACAAATTTAAACCTTTCTTTTAGTTTCTGAGACCTTAAACCTTTGCTATATATTGTCTGTGGAAGAGTCAAGTTAAAAAAAATTATTACCGCTCAACTTGCCACCATGTGACCGTTAACAAAATAAAAAGTAAATATCTTATTTAAATGGGAAAGATAACGTTTATATTTACAAAATACTTAATTATTATTATTTATTGCAAAATCAAGGAGGTCCTTGGCCAGCTATTTATTACCTGTGGAGGGAAAGTTAAATATTAAAAAAAACATACCATATATTAAACTAGCTTTAAACTTAGATTAAACTAGCACATTCAGACAGACTTTATCTTTCTGTTTGGACGCAAAAAAAAATCAAAGTAAAAGAAATAATTTTCCTGGGACCCTATAGCAGCGCCAATCTACTAGAAACCGTAATCCCCAAACGAACACATTAATTTAACCAAAAACGCAGTTCGAAGTTCAACCGCATACACATATACGGAACAATCTTATAGAAATGAATGATTTTTTAGAAGACAGTACGCCAGTTCTTCTCAGGTCGGCGGCTTCTTTCCGAACTGGTAGTAGACTCATGACGTTCAGTAAAAAATTGTAATAATTTTAAGCTGAATAAAATATTTTATATCTGAATTTGAAAAATTCAACAGACATTTATTGGATATTGAATGAAATGATTGGCATTGTTGTGTCAAGTATATTCAATCGAAAATATGTATGCAGTCATTATTTTCATGTATGAGGATCATAGTCCACCACGCTGGCTGGCGGACTACATATATCTTTCGAAACTTGCTAGGTTCTCTCAGACATTCCGGTTTCCTCACGATGTTTTCCTTCACCGTAAGACAAGTGGTAATCATGATAGAAATGATTCGCACATGAAAATATCAGAGGTGCGAGACCCGGATTTGAACCCGCATCATTCCCGCTACCACTGGGATACCACTGTCTATCTAATCGAAACTCTATGAGTAATAATTTATTTGATTACACTATACCGTCTCATCAAAAACAAAGAAAAAATGTTTTGCAAATAAATGTCAATTGTTTACGGAGTACTTAACAATGAAACTGTCTCAGGTAAAATTTATTTATTTTTTAATTTAATCAGAAATTTTCTAACCTTAATTACTCTTTATTCCTTTTTCCGAATCTAGAAACATCAAAAATCGCAAAATCTTTTCCCATATTCGCTATGAAATAAAAAAAATAATGATTTTTCATATTTTTTTTTTGCTTTTTTTTGTTTTTTTTTGTTTTGTAAACAAGTATGTAGTGCTCACGTGGCGCGGCAGGAGGGCGAGTGCAGGTCGCGCTCGGCGCCGGAGAAGCTGATGTTGAGCAGCATCGCCTCGAAGGGGTCGCTGCGCATGCGCTGCTGGTTGGCCTCCGCCGCCGCCGCCGCCGCCGGCGCCGCCAGCGCGCGCGACTCCTCGCGACCTGGCACACACATACACATTTTATTTATTTATTTAATTGTTTATTCATTCACTCGCTCATTCATTCAATCATTTTATCATTCATTCATTTATTATTTAGGACTCCCAACAAAAATTGTCAATAATTAAAAAAACAAGAAAGTTTCCTAATTTAATAATTAAATTATTAAATATACATACATGGCTAGAGTTTATAAATATTTCAATTTACATAAAATTCCTTTTTTCACGTTTAAAATATTATTTTTACCGACAATTTTAATCCACAACAAAAAATCTCCTAAAATACAATACCTAACCAAACAAACAACCAACACCAAAACCGGCCAAGCGTGATCCGCTTGCTCACCTTCAGCCTCAGCGGCGTCCGGGCGGGGGCTCCACAGCCGCACCACGGCCTCGATGCCGCTGGTGGCCAGCAGGCAGGCGGCGGGGTGCAGCTGCACGCAGTTCACGATGGACTCGTCCCCGCGCAGGCAGCGCGCGATGTTGCCGCTGCGCCGGCACCACACGAACATGCTGCCGTCGTCCGACCTGCCGCCACCACACCACACCACCGTCAGTGGCACCACTCTAGACTATCATCATCATCATCAGCCCTTTTAACGTCCCACTGCTGGGCACGGGCCTCCCTCAGTACGGGGGGATCAGGCCATAATCCACCGCGCTAGCCTACTGCGTGTTGGCGGACTTCACATGTCTTACGAAAACTTGCTAGGTTCTCTCAGACATGAAGGTTTCCTTACGACGTTTTCCTTCACCGTAAGACAAGTGGTAATCATGATATAAATGATTCGCACATGAAAATATCAGAGGTGTAAGACCCGAATTTGAACCCGCATCACTCGGTTATCTAAACGAGCGCGTTACCGCTGGGCTACCACTGCCTTAGACTATATTTAATATTTATACCACCACCGCATTTACATTCACCAATTTTTGAAGTAAAACCTTGACTTGGGGAGTAAGCTGGCGAATGCATGACAAGAGCGTTACGAAAAGTGAGATCGGTCGAGGCGAACGGAAGTTGAGAGGGAGATATAAGTTAGTGGAGATAGAAAGATCAAATCCGCGAAATCCGTCCTAATCGGACGTTTACTAACTATTAACTACCTCCCTGCCAAATTTCAACTTCATAGGTCAAGCGGTTTTCGATATATCGTGATAATTGAATTTCGCATTTATATAACATATATATACGATTTACTATTAATCCGATTTACTATTAAAACAACATGATTACTTTTTTTTACTATAATCCTGAGTTGACATATAAAATCACCTAGAACCAGGAGAGTCCAAAGGAAAAGCCAAACCAACTCACCCAGCAGCTACAAAGTTCGCATCAGGTCCTAGGAAATTGGCTTCCTTGATGTCAGTAGTGGTATTACAGTGGCCGAGGAACCGCTCCTTGTAATCTAATGCTGAACAGCGAAGCTGTCTCTCTAGCACACTGCCGTTTTGTCCCTCTTCTTCTTGAGCTGGTAGAAAGAGACAGAAGTAACTTTACATTACATAATAAATAAATATGTTGGGACATTATTACACATAACGCTATTTAGTTCAGTGGTAGCTACGAGGCTTGAGTTACGGATATCAGTTACAATACACATATATAATTTTAAATACATACAATATATTTTAAACATATCATCCATGACTGAGTACAAACATCCGTGCTCAACAAATGAATGTCCCCAGCAGGGCTCGAACCTGCAACTGCTGGCACATTAAGTAGGGCTACGAATTGAGTCAAACGTATAAACAAAATATATATTGTACATTACTGTATAATAATGTCTCTAGTTTTAATAAAATTAATAAGTACAAGGCTCGTCTGGCTGCGTCTCCATGGCTTCGAGGGCCACGTTGATATCCTTCTGCAGCAGGAACACCGCGTGGCTCTCCGCGTACCGCGGGAACTTGTCCTGGTGGGAGAAGGTGGTTATCAAAGTTATTAAACAGTAAATATTGATTAATTGATCGACATGACATTAAAATTTCATTTAACATCAAAGATTTGTGCGATTGTTTGACAAATTTTGGTCATTCTAAACTTTGGGAACCAAAAATATAAATAAATCTACGAAAATATCCGTAAGAATAGTAAATTATAATAATAGCCAAGAAATCAGTAACATTTCCCCTTCCTTCAAAATTAGTTCAAAAACATTACGCACTTAAATCAATTAGGGTATTCGTACACCTCCTTTTTATATACAACGTATTTGAGATGCTTAATAGTAGGGGGAGATCTTAGACTTTGAAGTGTTTATGAGAGAAGAGAGATACCTTGAAGTAGACTCATAAGCCTTTTTATTCCTAATATTGAGAGGGAAGACGGGTGTTTATGTATTGACGTTTTCAGGTTAGACAAAAGGACAGACGGGAGGTTACTGCACTTTGACGACGTTTGGCTGCAAAATTTAAATTCTCACTTGTAAGTCTTTTATTTACTTTTTCAGGAAGAGTAAGGGGGGCTATGTAAAAGAGGGATGGGGGGTATTTTTGTACGAAGATATGGAGCGGTTTTGTAAGAGGGGGATGGGAGAGGCTTTGTCAGAAGGGGGATGGGGGGAGGCTTTATATGAGGCGCATGGGGGAGGCTTAGTAATAGGGGGATGGGGGGAGGCTTTGTAAGAGGATGAAGGAAGGCTGTGTATGAGGGGGATAGGGGGTTTGTAGATAGGGGGGGGGTGTACCTTGAAGTAGAGCAGGCACTCGTGCGCCTCGCGCGCGCGCTTGAGGTCCATAAGCCCCTTGGCGAGGCGGAAGTGCGACTTGACGTGCGCGGCGTCCAGCGCGATGGCGCGGTAGCAGTCGCGCACCGCCGCGTACGTGTCGCCCGACCTGCGCACACGCACAAGCCTTTAGATATATGTATCCATCCATATTATAAAGTTCTGACTTAGCTGATATTTAATGATTTTTGGAAAAAAGATTTTGGTGATAGATGACCACCTGGGTTACAACAAAGACTTGCAAAAGCAAATGTCTTCTTTCTCCCGCACTTCCTATAATATTTTAGACATGCAAGTACTCTCACAATATTTTATAAATGATTCGCACATGAAACAGAGCTGCGGGACCTGGGATTCGAACCAACTAACCTTAGTGGTTGGTGTAGTGAAAATTCTTTATTTATAAATTTAAGTCATTGTTTACACACTGTATAAATAGTAAATACTAATGTGGTGGCGCTAACTCTTCCCCGTCTCTGAGCGCCTGGTGCTTGATTTACGTGTTTGTGTCTCTATGGACTTAGTTTTTCGTTTCATCGAGTTGAAATCACAACGATTCTAAAGAAGTGTCAGTTCAATAAAAACGAGTAAAGTGGTTGTCTCACCAGCCGCGGCGCATGAGCGCGGCGGCGCGGTTGGAGTAGAGCAGCGCGGCGCGCGGCGCGTCCGCCAGCGCCGCGCCGTACAGCTCCACCGCCGCCGCGTAGTTGCCCGCGTTCACCTGCGCGTTGGCCTGTCGACATGCACATCCAAATATACTTTATGAATCGCCCTTTTTATATCTATAATGTTCTCCGACCGATTCCGGTCGTGGCGGCCAATCTCATTAAGACTGGCCAAGTACGCAGGAGATATTATAGTGCACAAGTGTACGCGCAGACACAAGTGCACTCCCTATTCCTATCACTCTCATACTCCGGTGGGACGACTACTCGACACGACCAGTGAGAGCTAAGGCGCAGGACCGACGGCTTTACGTGCTCTCCGAGGCACGGGGGTGAACCACCACCAACTTCCCAACTCCGGGCTGTTACTGAGGCTAACGAAACAGAAAGATTCAATAACTAAACTTGGCCCGACCCGGGACTCGAACCCAGGACCTCTCGGTGTATGACCGTACATGCTAGCCACTACACCACCGAGGCAGTTTTTTATATCTTTATATATATAATAAAATTCTGTGTCAAATCTGTACATTGAAATGAAGTTACCGTTAATACAATGTTTGCAGAAAAGAGCTAGTCGTGCAATTTATAGTTTAGGCCCTAGAGTATCATTAAGAGATAAGTTTAAAGAAATGAAATTATTGACTATTGCTTCTCAGTACGTGTACGAAAATGTTTATGTGAAAACGAAAATGTGCTCTGATTATAAGTATTTTTTTTTATGGGACAAAGGGGGCAAACGGACAGGAGGCTCACATGATGGTAAGTGATCACCTCCGCCCATGGACATCTGCAACACCACAGGGCTTGCAAATGCGTTGCCGGCCTTTCAGGAAAGGGAGGAAGACAAAGGGGAGGAGGGAGGAGAGATGAGGGAGGAGGGAGGAGGGAGTAGAGATGAGGAGTGGGCCTCCGAGACTCTGAGAGAGAACGAATTGCGACAGCATAGCTGCCACTTCACGCCGTTATTCTTTGAGTGGTACTATACCGGGCGCGCCGGCCCATTCGGCTGCTACCCGAAGGTAACAAGCATGGCACTACCACTTCTAACTTCAACTATCTTGAAACCTGTTATTTATCTCTGCTTCTAATAATTCAACGAACAAATGACCACGCCTATATGTATGTTCATAAAAATATACAAAAATTTCCCAGGAATTGTGACATGCATAGCATTAACACTAGGAGTAAACAAAAACTTGTAATGCCTGTGACTCGCTTACGCCGAGTCAGTAATTCTTTTTATGGACAATGTATACGCTTATACAACAGGATCCCAGAAAACGTTCAAAAAGCTCCTATTGCCAAATTTAAATAAATCGTGAAAAAATGTTTGTGTACTAAAGGATATTATACGATTAACAATTTTTTAGACGACAAATATTTGTCCCGCTGAGTTTCTTTCGCCAGTTCTTCTCAGGTCGGCGGCTTCTTCCTTCCGAACTCTATGAGTAGACGTTCAGTAAAAAATTGTAATAATTTTATGCTGAATAAAATATTTTGAATTTAAATTTGAATATTTTTTACTGCGCCAACTGCGCGTACACTTACACGTAAGTACACTTGTAGAATACATGACAATATATGTAGTGCGATCAAGTGATCTATTTTGGCCCTAATTTTGGTGGTACCATTAGCACTGAAATTAGCATATACGTACACATTAATTATTAATAACCCATTAAACCCATAAGTCTAAAAAGAACCACTGTCAATCTTACCGTCTCCTTCAAAATCCTGACTCGTTCAGGCAACTGTTGTTCGATGGTACCATTTTCCCCCTTGGTGGTACCATTGGCACCAATATTTGTGGTACCATTGGCTCCATGTTCTGTCCCTTTCTTTGAGGATTGCTTCTCAGCTTCACGTTTACCGTGGTTGTGTTGTATTATGAAATTCTCGACAAGAACTGGTCGTCGCGCCGTATTTATATCGAAGAGGTATACCTGTAAGGTAACATATGAGTTAAAAATTTGTTATTGGTAAGTATATTTATCAAACAATCTATATATATAAAAATGAATCCCTATTTTCCTTGGTCACAACATCCCGCGTGAATGGCTGGACCGATTTCGATAATTCTTTTTTCGTTGTGTTTGTTACTGTCAGGAGAAGGTTCTTATGAAAGACAAAATTAAGAAAGTTGTGCCGAAAATTAGAAAATTTAAAAAACTTTAAAAAATTAACGGCGTTTGACGTATCATGTTATGTCCCGTTGCAATGGTGCGTGTAATGGTGATTCATATTATAATCAAGTCAAATATATAGCGGGCGGTGCAAAGTAAATATATACAACACGTACCTAGGGACGAAGCCCTAGTGCCTAGTGTAGATATACAATCAAAATCTATATGAAATATATAGATACGATATAGAGGCCTAATCTACTGTTTAACGAATTTTTGTCTGTCGGTCTGTGACTGCATCACGAGAAAACCACTGGACATTTCTCTAGTATTATATTGTATTCAGCCCTTTTTTAACGTCCCACTGTTGGGGGTGGGCCTCCCTCAGTACGAGGGGGACCAGACCACCGCGCTGGCCTACTGCGTGTTGGCGGACTTCACATATCTCACGAAAACTTGCTAGGTTTTCTCATACATGCAGGTTTCCTCACGATGTTTTCCTTCACCGTAAGACAAGTGGTAATCATGATAGAAATGATTCGTACAAGGTGCAAGACCCGGATTTGAACCCATCATCACTCGGTTATTCGAGCGAGCGCGTTACCGCTGGGGCTACCACTGCTTTTTTTAGTAGTAATATATAAAATCTAATAAATTTGGTTTCAGATCTTTAGAAAGCGGACGGAGCCGCAGGAAATGCTAGTATTAAACCATTTACCTGTTCCGAGCCCATATTAACTAGTAATTCGTTCCCGTCGTGGCTGAACGCTACGTAGGTGGTCGCTTTCTTTGGGAACGTGTTCTCATTGGTACCGTCTAATGATAGATGACCTGGAAATGGAAAAAAATATAATAAAAAATGAGTTTTGCTATAATTTTACAATTTAAATGAAATTGAGCAATCTCAACCATAATAATTAGAAAAAAATAACTATAATATGGTACCAGAGTGTTATTTTGGCATAATATAATAGGTACCTGGCACACACTACAATGATAAAAGAATTTGATCTGGGATTAAAACGAAAATCTTAGACCAAATTGAATGTGTATGTGAATATAAATAACTAATATGTGTGCGTAACAGTAATGTCTACGTATTAATGTAAATGTGAGTGCGTCAATCATGCGCGTGTGCGCGTATTACACAAAAATATATTGTCCCCTCGGGACTCGAGCTTGCGACCGCTGGCTCAGCAAGCAGGGTCGCTACAATCTGAGCCACACATGTCATCGTGTGTGTGTGTGTGCGAGAGTGCGTGCGTGCGTGCGTGCGTGCATGCGTGCGTGCGTGCATGTGTGTGTGTGTGTGTGTGTGTGTGTGCGTGCGCGCGTATGTGTGTGTCTCACCGGGCGCGTAGTACTGCACGGCCTCGCGCGGGATGTTGTGGTCGGGGTCGCCGTGGCCGGCGCGCGCGCAGCGCACGTTCTGCCGCTCCCACATCAGCCGCGACGCAGTCGACGCGCTCATCTGTGCCCCCTGCCATTTTTTTTTTGTATTTATATCTTCATATGTAGCTCTTTTTAACGGTTTACACTTGGGAAAAGTACTATCCCTTCACATACACGAGTATCAGATTCAGACCATAGTCATCCACGCTGGTTAAATACGTACCGGCAAACTACAAATGTCTTTCAAAACTTGCTAGGTTCTCTCGGACACAATGATTCTCCTTCAAAAAATCTACTACTCTACCCTAGACTATGTGTGTTATGGATCTCTTTGAGTGACGACCGCGCAACAGGCTCAACCCATTGACAATTTAAGGACTATAGTCTGTTCGCGCTAAGAATGCAGTTAGTTGTCAGTGCAACTACAGGGTAAAGGTGCATTCACAGTGGTCTCAACATTACTACTACTATATTGTCCGCAGTCGAATTTAAATCACACTGTTTATAGTACTTAAAAACATTGTAAATTAGTTTTCTTTCTCCACTATGAATCATCGAACCTTTTATTTTGACGAATAGGTCAGGTATTCATTTAAAAAATTTGATTTATTAACAATCTAAGGACAGGCACAATGTTGCGTTCGAAATGTCTGTGCCTTTAACTGGTCATTGCAGACGCGACTTTCTAATTTGAGAAGTTTTCATTGCAGGGTGTTGTTAGGCCGGTAAACAATGACGTGTCATTTACTGCATTCTTAACGTGAACGAGGTATATGACAATTTTTTAAAGTTATATATAAAATAACAACTGATGTATTTTTTTTTAATTTGGAACACAAGTTATTTGCAATAAGAAAACTTAATGTCATTAACTAGGTATTATTGATTTGTTTAATTTAAACATTACCATTACCTTTCAAAATAATTCAAAATTCATTTTTCACAGCTTTATCTCTGCAAATAATGTGTCTGCCAATTCCTTGTGTGACAGTGAAATCGAATACAATATTGCATTCAAATTTAGACCTTACTGTTTAATATTATTGGTTCCAAAGAAACAAGAGTCCACATACTTTAGTTACCAAGTAAATCAAAGTATACTCACGCGCGAAGCAGGTGGCTGAGGCTAAAAAAAATTACATTAAATATTTTTTATAAAATCAATTCAGCAATAATAACCTAAAATGAAACATCATTACTTATTTTTAATGAATCCATGGAATAAAGCTGCTTTTTTACATTCATTATTTTAAAAAAAGCACATATTATATATGTATTTAAAGATTAACATAGTTCTTACAAGACCTAGAGATGCCAAAAAAATCTCACCTGTAGTTTGGCCAGTTTGATCATCCTGGTGTCGTAGAGTCGTACGTAGAAATCATTCGCGCCGAGGGCCAGCTGGTAGGGGCGGCGGGGGTTCACCGCGATACACTTCGCCTCCGCATACCGTCCCATGTGGTTCAGTAGATTCACTAGAACGTTGGCCGAGTCCGAGTTACACTTGTGTGGGGTTCGAAGGTCGTGTTGACTGGAAATTTTGGATAAACTGCTTAGAATATTATTCTTGTACGTAAAGAATATAGAATGTTAACTTTAAAAGTCTTCTTCGATCAAGTAATATGCTTAGAAAATAATAATAAATTTGTTTGTTCGACTTTGAATGAAAATTTGTAAATAGACTAGCATTTACCGCGGCTATTCCCGCGTTCTAAAGACGGAAAACCAAATTCTTAGATTTAATATATAACTGAAGAATAAGTTTTAACAGTTAGTAGATTTCAGATTAATAAGTATCCTATATGTTGTTCCATATAAACCAGTTATCATCAAACCAAAGTTCATCAAAATCTGTTCAGTTGTTTTCTCGTTATGCGGTCACAGACAGACAAATATTCTAAAAATTGTAGATTCAACCTATGTATCTTTAATAATTATTATTTCAATAAAATTTTCCAAAAAAAAACTTTAATAAAGAGCTAGTAATAAAGAGCAAGTAAAGTAAAGATTGTCATTATTATCGCCTCGTCCGCGTTAAGAATGCAGTGAATGATCGACGTTTACAGGCCTAGCAACGCCCCTTAACCAATGAAATTTCTCAAAATAGAAAGTCGCGTCCACAGTGACCAGCTGAAGGCATAGACTTTTCGAACGCAACATTGTGCCTGTAATTTGTCTGTTAATAAATTAAATTTTTAAAATGAATACCTCACCTATTTGTGAAAATAAAAGTGGTTTGGTAATTCATAGTGGAGAAAGAAAATTAATTAACAATGTTTTTAAGTACTTTATACAGTGTGATTTAAATTCGACTGTGGACAGTACAGTAGTAAAAATTTTAGGACCACTGTGAATACACCTTTACCCTGTAGTTCCACTGACGACTCACTGCACTCTTAATGCGAACGGACTATAGCATATACATATTGACCGCATCCTGAGAAAACCATTGGAGGGACTTGATGAAATTTGGTTTGATGATAGCTGAATATCAACATATTATATGATACTTTTTATTGGAAGAAAATTTACCAATTAAACTTACAGAACCAAGCCATCTTCCCCGGCAGACCAGAACAATTGGGGTTTATCGGGCGCGCATGCGAGACGCTTCACTCGCCCGCAGTGACACGAGCACTCTAGAAGCGACGCGCCGCCTACAATGTTGCGTATGCGCACCGACCCGTCCGCTGCACATGTTGCTATCGTATCTTCTGACAGAAACTGGGGATATAGTATTTAGAATCAATAATGTAACCCTCATATGTTAATAAGTTATATATTATTCCAAAAAACAAAAAAAAAAACTGACTGTGGTAACTGTAAAATGATTAAGTTAATTTAATGATTATAATTTTGATATACACAGTGACTCACAGTTGAGATGAATCTAATGATATCTCTCAAGCTAAAATTTATCAAGCTATTTAGTTACAGAGTGTCCTAAAGCAATATGGATATGTACATAATGTATTTTTGAAAAAGATAACCCTCCTACTGGTGCAGTCGGGTATAGAGTCTTAGAATTGAATGAAAAATTGAATTGAAATTATTTTTGACATTTACATTGGTATTGTTGGTAAAAAAAATATGTTAGGCCCTTTTCATACACACGGTTTCCAATTAAATAATGTTCTCCGACCGACTTCGGCCATGTCGGACAATCTCAACTGTGCAGGAGATATTATAGTGTACAAGACACAAGTACACTCTCTATTCCTATCACTCTCATATTCCGGTGGGACGACTACTCGTTACGACCAGTGAGAGTTAAGCCGCAGGACCGACGGCTTTACGTGCTCTCGAGGCACGGGGGTGACACACCGCCAACTTCCTAACTCCGGGCTTACTGAGGCTTACTAAACAGTAAGACTCAATAACTAAACTTGGCCCGACCCGGGACTCGAACCCAGAACCTCTCTATAAGTGGCCGTACTTGCTAGCCACTACACCAACGGGGTAGTTTGCCTTGAACATACTACGATCATGTACATGTCATGTGTGACAGATCTGTCTATATGGTGGCTATTACGCATATATATACAGGAAATGTTTATGCTTGAAAAGACACTTAAAATATAATATTAGAGTAGATGTCAAATAACAAAAACAATGCAAATTCATGCTAATAAGGGTCAACCCTGACTATAAAGCCTTTCACAGAAAAGCTTAAAAGTGGTAATGTTGTATCTTGTTAACATTATACAATCTGACTTGATCTATTTTATTAATGTAGTATAGTGTGTGCATTTATGTAAGCATTTTTGGTTTAGTGTATTACATAATATTTCATAATATAGTAAATGTTTAATTAATTTATGTGCATTATAAATAAAATGTGGTTTAATTCGTAAAATCACACAATCATTATAATTATGTATTTAGTTATATTATGTTTAGAAAAAAATAAACATATTTCTTTGACTATAAAGATATTGTCTTGCACACAATAAAATGTAGAAAATAAAAATTACCATGTAAATTCATATTAATAAATTGTTCATAGAATTTAATAAGCAAATATTCATACTGTTTTTTTTCTATAACCTAATTTACAATGATTCTTGTGTTGTTTAACTTATGTCTTTATCATTAGGAGATATAATTTGCTGTCTGTTATTTGAAAGTAAAGCGCCTTTTAAAGTTTTGCAAGTCATTATTTTTATCATTAAGTTAGAGATATATGAAACAATTTCATTACCTATTAAGTAATTTTATTATAAAAGTTCAAGTTCCATCACAATTATCATATGTAATTTAAATACATTTTCCTTTCATGATGTTATAATGTTCAATAAAGAAATTTAATAATACAGCAAGTAATTTTATGGTATTTTAATTTCTATTATAGGTATATTTCATTATCAAGGAAATAATGTTAAAGTGAGTAATAACAAACTGTAACAAAGGAACATAATTTACATATGAATGAATACATTGTAAATATATACTAGACACCACCTACCTTGACTGAGAAAATATTGCCTGTATGACCCGTAGAAATGTTGTGAAGTTGTTTATAACGAAAAGGATCCCACAATATTACGTGCAGATCGTCCGACGCCGACGCCAATATGCTACGACGTAAAAACACAAATTAAAAGATTTACTCAAAATAAAACCAATAGTACTATTTAAAATATACTAACGATCCTGTACTGTTCCATTCGAGACAATTAACACATCCCATATGTCCGTGGAGCTCTTTTTCTAGACCTAGTCTATCTATCATACTTCTTGTAACAGTTAAACGATTCTGGAACTTCCGATCGATGTCACCTCGCTCCCGGGCCACGGTAAGGCCTACGGTGCCTTGCGCCCAAAGCGGCTCCTCTCTTCTTCCCATGATTACAAATATTCTTCAATATGTCTGATCTACCATCACAAATCAGACAAAAATACGAACTAACTGCAGGTAGATCTATTTATAGTAAACGACATTTCATCGCTCATGACACTAAAATATAAGTTATAGTGTTTACTAAATCACTAATTTATTAAAGAAACACAATAAAATATGAATGCGATGAAGTAATAGCTTTAATAACATTAATCGCCAATCGGGATTTTCTTTCGAAAAATTGCAAAGCTGTCAAACAGCGGCTGGTGTTGCAAGTTATTTGTTTTTTTCATCTTGGTGATGAAAACAAGGTCATCCAAATAAAATGTTATGATGATTTAAGAAAAATTTTCTGCAATCGATAGTTGATGGATATATTTAAATATCGATATTAGCATACATTATATAAAAAAAATTAAACATCTCCCGATACATGAGCTATTATTATTTAGGCTGTTTTAGTTTTAGATTGGAGCTTTTATTTAGGCTAATATCAAAAAGGTGATGCTTGTCCTGTACAACTCGTAATAAAGATATTATTAATTGTTAGTAACAATAACGAATTGACAAAATCAATATAGATAGGGTATCGATAGTATAGCTTCACATGTGATCGTCAAATGAAATAATCCAGTATATTATCTAATATCTATACTCTTTGCACTACATTAGCAATAATGTACTCTGTGTACATTAGTTTGACAATCAACAATTAACAAATGTCATGTGCAATTTGTCAAAAATCAGAATTATATTATATCTAAATTCTAAATAATTCTATATGGAAGCCATTAAAAGAAATAATTGAATTGAATAATTCTATAATTTCCTTAGTGTTAAGCTATATTTATTATAAAAATAGTGCTTATTCACTTTATTACGTATTAACTTCAGTATAACATCAACGATTAGTGTAAGAAAATAATGAATATTGGCATATCATAAAAAAACTTGTAAAGAACACATTATTAATTTTTATTACAGAATCAATAATCATGGGTGAGCGTAAAGGACAGAACTTATATTACCCTCCAGATTACGACCCTCGAGTCGGAGGGTTAAACAAATTTGTTGGTTCTCATGCTTTACGGGAAAGAGCAAGAAAACTTCATATGGGTATCCTGATCATTAGATTTGAAATGCCCTATAATATTTGGTGCGAAGGCTGTAATAACCATATAGGTATGGGGGTTAGATATAATGCTGAGAAGAAGAAGATTGGCATGTACTATAGTACTCCGGTATACCAATTTAGAATGAAATGTCATCTATGTGATAATCACTTCGAAATCAAAACAGATCCAGGTGTAAGTAGTGTTTTTAAAATGTCCCTGTAATAATTTATTATTTGATATTGAATAGTTATAAATTATAGCTTAAATTTATTAATTTAATGGTGATTTTATCTATCAATATAGAAGCTCAGGTAATATAAAATTCACGTTATTTTTCAGAATCTAGACTATGTCATAGTGTCAGGAGCAAGACGTCAAGAGAACAGATGGGATCCAACTGAAAATGGTCAAATAGTTCCTGAAACAAAGGAAACACAAAAGCGACTGTTCGATGATCCTATGTTTCGATTGGAACACAAAACTGGTGATGAAGATTCTAGTAAATTAGAAAAGCCAAGACTCGGAAGGCTAGTTGGAAGAAATGAAAGTGTGTGGAAAGATGATTATGAAGCCAACTGTACTCTGAGAAGAAATTTTAGGGTAATTTGTTTTATTACATTTCTATATTTTATTGTTTACTATAATTGTTGTTATAAATGACAACACTTTTAAATTTTTCATAGCTAATTTTATTGTTTAATTTAATTATAAAATTAATTTTTAAATTTCCCAAATGTGAATCAAATCTTACAGTTCAACACACAATGAAATATAAATTTAAAAATACATATTAATCAAACTGATATTATCTCATATCATATCTGTATAAGAATTTATATGAAGGAATAGTATTTATAATAATTACGTAAATGTTTTTGTATGTTTTTATTTTTTATTTTAGGTGATACTATAAACATTATATTTTATTTTACAGAAAAGAAGAAAAGAACTTGAATCATCAGCAGTTAATGATAGCTTATTACTAGCTAGATCATCTTTGGATATTAACTTACTACCAGAAACAGAAGAAGATAGAAATATGGCATCACTTCTCTCATTAAGACCCACAAGAAGTAGCGAAGAGGCTCAAAATGCTGATAGGAACAAATTACTTCACAGTCCTGCATTACCAAGTTCTAGTGGGCTTTTAACTAGTTTTGGGGGTCTTAAAAAAGAAGAATCTTTAAGCAAGACCATGTCTTTAAGCAGAAATTCTTTAGGAATAACAATAAAAAAAAGCAAAGAGAATGAAAGTATGTTAAACTGTACAGAAACTAAAAGTGATGATGTCGCTAAAAATGATGAAATAATTGAAGTGTTGAAAAATGATGAAGTAAAAGATCAGAAGATATTAAATGTTGTAAATAAAGACAAAAATCCAATAAGCTTAGTTGGAGATTACAGTTCAAGTGGAGAGTCTGAATAATATATTATTATTGGATAATAAATATATTAATATGCGTAAAAAATATACTAAAATATAAATAAACTGATGTTATTAAAATAGTCATTTTATTGCCTCCTTATTGATCAGGTTTCCCTTTGCTATATTAATATGTAAAGTAAAAGCTTCATAACCCTTTCTAAGTGTATTGCACACAGCAAAACCTACTTGCTTTATACCACGGCTGTACTAGCCTACTTTATGTACATATTATATACAGTACCTACACCTAGGTGACCGAGCTTTGCTCGGTATTTTTAAGAAAAATGTTATTATTATTCGTCAATAGATGTCGGGAAGAGTCATATTTTTAAGTGGCAATATTGGGCTACCCAAACGCCACCTTTTTGTTATTTTCTTTCAATAAAAAAAAGTTTATGTTTAAGTTGATTTTTGAAAACACGAATAAAACAACATTTTCTGAAAATGAATCCTAGCTAGATCGATTTATCGCTCCCGAAATCCCCTGTATACTAAATTTGTCATGGGATTCGTGCATTTTTCGGAATAAAAAGTAGCCTATGTGTTATTCCAGACTAAAATCTATCTCTATGCCAAGTTTCATCCATGTCTGTTATGTAATTTATTAAAATTAACTCTGCGTTTTAAGATGGCTATGAAAATTAACATTTTTTTTATAAAATCGTATGCCAAAAAGATCAAGATAAAAATATTTCATTACAATTCAATAATTTGACGACATGTTTGACTCAGTTTGTAGTGAACCTATGTATTTTCTATTGTACTTCTTAACTACTACTTAAGTACTGCGTCTTGCTGTGCCAGCACTCGCGCGTTCTAGTCTCGCGGTGGGCATTCATTTTTAAACACAAACGTACTCCAGTCATGAATGTTTATCTGATATTCGTAGCACAAGCCTTGTAACTTTCCAATCAACTATGTAGATGGCGCTGTGTGTAGTAATGTCTCAAAATATTTAAAAATATATATTCTAGAGAATGGTGAAGTCGGCTTTTAACCCTTTTATCGCAATGGTCAACTCATTCAAAGCTATTAGACTGAAGAAGTAAAACAAATTTTACAGAATTGGAACATTATAATTCATAAATCTGCCATTTTTGAAAAATGTAGTTACATAGACATCGATTAACATTTAAATAAAAGCGTTACAAACTAACATCCATTGCTAATTGAACAGATACGAACAGCGGATACAGAAAATTATTACAACAATTATTACAATAAAAATATTTTTAAACAGATATTTATAACACTATAAACTACATAAGAGATGGGCCCCTTTACATCAATATTAATCGATTCTAATTATTGATTATTTTTTTGTTGTACTTATGATTTAAATTATATATTTTTCAGTAACAATATCTCTTATTTATTTATTTATTTATTATTTATTTATTTATTAACAAAATTGGGAAACAAACAGCGTTTATAGTACAGTTAAAAAAAAATACAAAATAATTTTACATTAGCCAATAAAGTTTCCACTTATAAGTAAACATGGAGTGAAAGTAAATATCATAAGTTGAGTTGAGTGTACAATATATATTATATTAAGGATGATCGAGCTTGCTTAATGTTTTTAGAAAATTTGATGATATTATTATCAAATATGTCAATTTGATTATAATATGTATTGTGCGATCTACAAGCTCTAATTAAAAAACAATTACTGGCATAATTTGTTCTACATTTAGGAATATAAAAGGTGTCTTTAGAACGGGCATTGAAAGTAGGGCATCTGAAATTAATATTACTTAGAAGATGGTTGGAATCAATTAAGTTATGCAATATTTTATAAAGAAAAATTTGGTCTCTGTATTCTCTGCGTTGTTTTAAAGATAATATATTTAATTTATTTATGTCATCTAAATCGAATTTATATTGTAATTGCTTAATAAATTTCTTTTGCACGCTCTCCACTGCTTTAATATATTTATCATATTGCGGATTCCACACAGTAGAAGCATATTCTAAATGACATCTAACATATGAATTGTATAGAAGGTTAAATGTATGTATGCTTTTAAAATCATTAGCGCTTCTAAATATAAAACCAAGCATTTTATATGCTTTTGTAATTATATTGTTTATATGCTTATCAAATATAACGTTAGAGTCAATCAAAACTCCCAGGTCTCTCACCTCGTTAACCCTCTTCAATTGGTTATCAAACATTTTGTACTCGAATGTAATTGGGTTTTTTTTCCTAGAGAATGTTATAATACAACACTTGTCGATATTTAGAAATAATCCATTAGAATTACAATAATTCTCTAAATTTACTAAGTCATCCTGAAGTTTCATACAATCTTCTCTAGTTTTTATAATTTTAAAAATCTTCGTGTCATCAGCGTAAAGCAGCATATTTGAATTTTTACAGGATTGTAAAATGTCATTTATAAAAATATTAAAAAGAAGAGGGCTGAGATGGGAACCTTGGGGAACCCCAGAAGTAATTGGGACAAAGCTAGAGATAAATCCTTTAATAGCTACCGCTTGAGTCCTGTCCCGAAGATATGATTCAAGCCACCTTAAAAGATCGCCGTGTATACCAACTTGCTCTATTTTGTGTATTAATAAAGAATGTGAGATTTTGTCAAAGGCTTTGCTAAAGTCGGTATAAATAGCGTCAATTTGAAATCCGCTACTCATAGCTGAGAGTACATTATCCAAGAATTCGCACAGGTTAGATTCTGTTGAACGTCTATTAACAAATCCATGTTGTTGTGGGATTAGTAAGGGTCTCAATAATGGAAATAAAATATCATAAATAATTTTTTCAAATAATTTAGGTATCACCGATATTTTCGAAATTCCTCTATAGTTCTTAATATTATGCTTATTTCCGTTTTTAAATATTGGCACAATAATAGATTTTTTCCAGATTGGTGGTAATATACCTGAATGTAAAGATTTCAAAAATAGTATGTGAAGCGGAACAGAAATTTGATTACTACAACATTTTAAAAATATAGGGTGCAATTGGTCTGGACCACTTCCTTTAGAACAATTAAGGCTTAATAAATATTTTTCAATCGTCTCTTTAGTTATATTGATACTACTTATAGATACATTTTGTACAGATGGAAAGGATTGTTCTCTAGTGCTATTAGTATTACTGTCAATTTCAAATACAGATTGAAAGAATGAGTTAAATAAGTTAGCTATAGTTTGACCATCCGAACCAAAAAGATTATTAAGAAACATATTCTCAGGTATACAGTTACTTAATCGCTTAGATTTAATAAATGACCAAAAGTGTTTTGAATTCAAGTGAATATTTGTTTCTGCCCTTTCTATGAACAAATTGTAACATTCTAGTTCTTGATTTTTGGTTTCTCGACGAAGTACTGAAAAACGGTCATAATCACTAGGCCTTCCATAAATTTTCCATTTTTTATGTAATTTTAATTTTTTATTAATCAATCTGATTAAATGCTTTGAAAACCAAGCCGGAAACCTACCATGATCATAAACTAATTTAGTTGGTACAAAACGGTCAATTACTTCATTTACTATGAGATAAAATTTGTCAACAGCATCTGTTATATTATCTGATGCCAGTTGTTGAAACCAATCGACTTTACTTAGCTCATTGTTAATAGTATCATAATTTGCGTCATGGAAGCGACGAACAGTACGAGAAGGTTCTCTAATATTGTTGTCTGAAGTACTAACATCAAAGCTTACCATGAGAGCTGGATGGTGAGCATCCTCTGGTAAAGCTAATGGAGCTGTCCTCTCAACTAAGCAGGCAATATTAGATAAAATTAAATCAAGTAATCTGTTATTAGTATTTTGGATATTATTATATTGATTTAATCCAGTGAATGTCATAAATGCTAATAATTGCAATATTAAATTACTACCGGATGCATTCTGAATTGTTAAATTTTCTTCATCGAGTAGATAAGACCATATCGCTTCCCCGATGTTGAAGTCACCCAGTATGACAAATTTATCGTTTGGGTTATTAATTATTAAATTAGACAGAAATTCGAAAAAACTTGCTTCAGAGTCACATTGATAAATACTTTGTGGAAAATAACAACAAAATAGATGTAACTTCTTCCTCGTTGAGTTTTGCCCTACAAGCAAATCAACGTATGTAACATCAGCGTCTGGTAAACAAGGGAGTGTACTATGGTTTCGTATATCTATACCAACACAGCCATGTCGCACAGCAATGAGAGTACCACCTCCCCTCTTTACTTCTAGACGAGCATAATCACGGTCGTTACGGTATATGTTATAGCGTGGATCAAAGAGTTCTTCGTCGAAAATTCCATCCAACAACCAGGACTCAGTTAAACAGATAATGTCATAATTTTCATTTAGTAAATTTAAATAAAAATGTTTAGTTTTAGTACGTAGGCCCCTAACGTTTTGATAAAATATACTTAAATTCATATTAAGAGTAAATAAATTAAACGAAAATAGTAATTTTGTGTATTAATAATAATTGATAACCAAATAGGAAGAACCTGCGGTAACTCAATTGAATGATGGAAAAGAAAATAAAGAGACCAAAATGCCCTACAGAAATTAAAACAATAATTAAAGTCGCCCGAATAACAATACCTAAATACATCCTCTAAGTATAAGTATTTATAAAAAACATGTAACAAAATTAAAGTACAATGTAAATTAAGTTTCATAATACTTACAAACCAAAACCAAATTAAAAATGCAAGTGCAGATTTTAGTGCAGCAAAGCCTACAGAAGGTGTAGTTCTTATGAAATTTTTTTTAAGCATTCGTTTGAAGTTATGTGTAAGACTGGAGAGTTGTCACTTTTACGGACCATAACTGTACAATTTCGGACCCAGCAGTACAAGTAACCCTTCTCCTTACTTCTGCGTTTGGCTTCTTTCAGTAGTGCTTTGTTATAGGTAGATAGATGGTCATTAACATATATTGGATTTTTAATGCCAGTGAAACCAATATCACACGCCAATAATCCCTTCAACTTCCGTACTGATGAAAGAAAATCATCTTTTTTGTATCGTGCTTGCATTTTCAAGATAATAGGGCGTGGTTTACTGTCAGCAGTGTCATTTTTTATAGCAACTCTGGTTACGAAATCTATGTCCGTGTCCACATTAATTGAAAATCCACATTTTGAGGCCAAATTTTTAACGATTTGTATTAAGTTTTCGTCCTTTTTATGAGGTACTCCGTTAATTTGGATATTGGATCGACGAACCCACTGGTCATTCCTAGTAGTATTTTCTGACAGTTCTTTAAATTTTAGAGTCAAATTAATTAATTACTATAACAGTTCTAATTTTACCATCTGTGAGTACTTTAATCAATATTTTTATAAACATTATTCGCAAGAAAAAAGTACCAACTTAAGGTAAATCCCCTAATTAGGATAATAATAAAGATACTTCTTAATTGGCGGATGTCTCGTAACTAAATAAAGAGCTGACCTTAGTATCAAAATGACGTCATCTGTCATCATCACTATTTCAACGGTTAAGTTGTTAAATTAAATCAAAAATTATTCGATAACGTATGAGAACACTTCCAAAAGCCCATCTCTAATACTTCTTATTAATAAAATTTACGAATAAATAATATTTTACTAGAAATATGATATATCATATTTGACACATACAAAAATAAAATAGTTTCTTAAATTACATATTTTAATATGATATATTTTGAGAATATTCAATTCCAATGAAATTACTTACTGTATAGGCCATAAATCGTAAATGGAACTAATGGTTTATAAATCGATATAGTAGGTAGGTACAAATGTTTTATGACA
The DNA here is from genome assembly GCA_951802675.2 of Boloria euphrosyne. Lineage (NCBI taxonomy): Eukaryota > Metazoa > Arthropoda > Insecta > Lepidoptera > Nymphalidae > Boloria > Boloria euphrosyne. The sequence goes on along the minus strand of OX637879.1, from coordinate 978,440 downwards.
ATAACATTTCAGTAATATTTAATAAGTTTCAAATATATAATATTACAATAGCATTTTGCATTATATAATATACAAGTAAAGGGCAAGGAGGGTAAAATTGATATGGTTTTAAGAGAACTAAGGACTTCTAATTTTTAAAATCTTCCGATAGAAACACTATTAGGTACTTGAGTTTCTATAAGATTATGAAGTATACACATGACACATCCGGAGATTCTGGGTTCGAGTCCCAGGTTGGGACAAGTTTAGTGATTGAGTCTATCTGTTTAGTCATTAATAGCTCGACCTCAACCCCAGAGAGCACGTACAGTCTTCGGTCCTCAACTCTTACTGGTCGTGTCGCTTAGTCGTCCCACCGGAGTATTAGAGTGATAACTGATAAGAACATTTTATCTGTAATTTTATCTTACTTCCTACTTTTTTGTCTTTCAAAACTATAATTCACATCTAGCTGTAACGTGTTATTAATTTTAATAATATTTAATAATAAAAGTGTTTGATAGACGAATGCTATTTTACCGACCTTGCCTTGAATCTAAATTACTTTTAGAAAAAAAAGAATATCCTCATCATAAGTAAGAGTCCTTATGAATTGCTCACATTAGCTTAGTAAACATTTATTTTATATAATAATACGAAAAAGAAAAACATTTTTTTATCATTTTCTCTTAGTACACATTTAACATTTATAATATTACATCTAGTACCTTTAGATTTAATTATAAATCTGTTATGAAAATATTTTCAACAATCAGTCGTGACGCAGTCGGTAATACGAGTCGATGTGAACAATTGCTCTATTACTTAATTTCTTTATGGTAGTCATCATTTTATACAATTTTTTAATAAAAAATACATAAATATGCATAAAACAAACGTAATTTATTTAAATATTAAATCCATTTTATTGTTTCGAGAGACAACTGTGACTGAATTGACATCTATTTATTTTGTTCAAGGAAAGTTTTCTTGTAGAAAATAATTAAATTAGGCATACTTATACTTAATACGCAAAATACAAATATGTTTTAACGCAATATACTTAGTTACTTAGAATAATAACGCTTAGTTTCATACATAATTTGGTTCAATATTGAAGCATCATTAGATTGGATGTGTGCGTAAGTGTCACGTAATTACAACCAAAGGCACGCACATACGCTGCCAATTTGTAAATTAATCGAGACGGGAAACGTACTCGGCCTTAAGGTCGAATTGAAATGGCTTCAATTCCTTTGGGCCTACTCACCTTCTTTGCGTTATTATTCTAAGCTTAGTATAGGTCGACGAGACAGTTGTCCCCCGAAACACACCTCCAAGCTTCAGAAATACTTATAGATATCCAAAAAAATGACTAGAATTCTTAAACAAAATTATCGTGAGTCGTGACTATAATCTACCTACTAACTAAAACATCTATTACAGAATATGCAAATTAATCTAAAACATCAAATCATTCACTCATGACACAATTAGTTGACCTATAATTTATGGGATCTTTATATATTTTTATGGGACTTCGACTTTCTTTGTTTTACAATTTGCCATTATAGCAACAATTCCTTTTATGTACAATCTATACTCTATAGAATTATACGAAACATAAATTATATATCTAGGAATGAACGACTTGTTGTAACGTCGATATAACCTTTAGATATTCGTTCTTTCCACGTTGTTTCTATGTCATTAAATTCCAGCACAGACGCCTAGACAGCTACTTTAGTAATTCATGTACATTTGTAGTTTCTATTTCCTTAATTCCGTAGAAAAGTCTTTCGTATAATCGTCGTCGTTAGAGATCCCATTATTTTTAATTTGCACGTTTGCGAATACATTCAGGCCGTACGAACACTAGATACTTTTAGTCTAACTCTAAACGTTCCCAGTATATTATCTATACTCTTTGCGTTAAGCTGTGAATTTAAATATTTTTTTCACACAAGTAGTTTTGAAATACATACATATCTTTAAAAATATATCAAAAGCAGTGCTTGATAAACTCTCCCAGCTTTCCAAAACTAAACTAAACAAAAGCACAAAACTAAAATATATATATATTTATTTGTAAATTATAAAATAAAAGCCGCACGCATTACATACATTTATGTAAAAATAATAATATTTTACATAAATGTTCACACTATTTTAACCTGAAATCTAACATCGAATTTCCGGTGTAGTGGTCAACGTATCACAGGACACGCTGACGTCAGAAATAAAGGCCTAATACATAAAAAATAATAATATTGAGACGGTAATTTCTATACATTCACTAGTAAAAGTATCTAATTTGCGAGATGCTCCCACACTTAACACATCAATACTTATAGCTAAACTAAACAATACACTAATCTAAATGTACGAGTACGAGGTACTTTCTTGTGCTTTTTGTGACGCCTGTAACACTGACTTAAATAACTATGAGAAAAAAGTAGCCGTTGAGATTTTACCGCTTAAATCGAAATAGGAAAAAAAAACACTATTAATTTCATTTTTGGCTAGATCTCGATCGTAAAGAATAGACAAGGAGTATAATCTCTCGTGTAAAAGGTGTCCCAAAAATAAAAAAATAAACTGTATTTGACGCGCAGAGAAGCAGTATAGAATCTAAAAGAATTCTATTTTTAAGTAGTTATTGCAAGCTGTTTTAACTAAAAATATTTTATGACGGATTTCTCATATGAAATCTTATGGAGATACTCCTTGTCTATATTCTTAATGGCCTCAAGCATCAATTACAGTACAGATAACTAATAATTACTTTGAAGATAAAAATATCTGTAAACAAACTAAAAATATAAATAACAGATTAAGAATAATGTCGATAAAAGCGGAATCCAAATTTCCAATCCAAAAAATTCGTTTAATCGGTACATCGTTTATCTTCTAATGCATGTATGAGAGCGCATTCGATTTTGCTTTGGAGCCAATTCAGTACTTTCGGCTCTGGAATTTCTATAATTTTCTCATCCGTCGAAAAGTAGTTTACAACTTCATCCTATAAATAAATAATTATTAGTATACAAATTAGGTTTAAATATCCACAATGCGTCATGTAGGTAATATGACTTGTAATATCCTAGGACTTAGCTAGCAGTGCAGATAGAAGGGTTCCATTTCAAACGTGTAATATTTCTATACTAGAAATAAAACAGGTCTAAGAAAAAAAAATCAGTAACTACATTAATTATTATCTTTTATAAAATTTGCTTAAAAAATGGTTTTTATGTTCTTAGCTATAGCAACATACCTATTTAATTATAATTGTATTATATTCCTAGATTAATTAAAAACTATCAGACATTCTGCTTCCTTCTTTCGAAGAAAATTTGTAATAATATATGTAACTTGCCCAAATGTTTAAAATAATTTCCGACATACCTAACCTATTTACCTAAGATTACCGACATACCTGTTTGATGGTGAGCACGAGCTTGCCGTCGGCGGCGGGCGGCGCGCCCAGCAGGTCGTCGAGCCGCACCGCCCACTCCACGTGCCAGCCCTTGCCGCCGCCTGCGCGGACCAGGAATATGTGTCTGGAAGATATTGTGAAAACCGAATCACTTCATAGTTTTGCGGAACCAATAAGGTCACAGTTTTAAGGACAAATGTTTGTTTGATTCCTTCAAATATAAATTTGTAGAGGAGATTCAATGGGAGTTAGCCTTTAAGAAACTAAACTCATTATCATCTAAGATACAGATAGAAATATTAAAAATGAATGGAAATAATTTTATACCAACCTGTCGATAAATAGTCCTTAGATACTTAACACTAAAATTCTATGTCCCAGCGCTTTAGCGTCCCACAGCTGGGCACGGGCCTCCCTCAGTACGTGGGGGATCAGGCTATAGTCCACCGCGCTGGCCTTTTGCGTGTTGGCGGACTTCACATGTCTTACGAAAACTTGCTAGATTTTCTCAGACATGCAGGTTTCCTCACGGTGTTTTCCTTCACCGTAAGACAAGTGGTAATCATGATAGAAATGATTCGCACATGAAAATATCAGAGGTACGAGACCTGGATTTGAACCCGCATCACTCGATTATCCAAGCGAGCGCATTGCCGCTGGGCTACCACTGCCTATTTCAATAAACTCATTTTATTTCAAATTAAATAAACTTTCAAAATTCTGAAAAGCGCTATCATATTTCATACAATGTTACACAGCAATTCAAGTAGAGCTGAATTTATAATCAAAACAAAAAATGAAACCGGACAAATAACATACCGTGTCGACACAAGTAGAGTGTCCAGCGAGGTGCGCGTGAGGTGCGCGTGCGCAACGTAGCTGTCGGTGTCGGCGTAGTGTCCGCGCGCCAGCTGCGCTAGCAGCGCCGCGCCACGCGCCGCGAAGCTGCTGTACGCGCGCAGACCCTGGACACAACATTGTTAAGTTGAGACAACAATAGCTTGTCACTTTTATATAATCACTACTAACAATTCTCGCGGTTCCGCCTGTGTCAATAAAAATTTAGGGTTATTTGATGCCAAATCTAAAAATAAAATTTGATCTGAAAATAAAAAATATAGAAAATCTGGAGAGGGCTACCCTTATCGCCTTGGGGAATAAAACATAGCCTACCTCTTCTCAGACCTACCAAGTATACACAAAAAAATTCATAAGAATCGGTCAAGCCGTTTCGGAGCAGTTCAATATCAAACACTGTGACACGAGATCCATACTAATATTATAAATGCGAAAGTAACTCTGTCTTTCTGTCTGTCTGTCTGTCTGTCTGTTACCTTTTCACGCCTAAACCACCCAACCGATTTTGCTGAAATTTGGTATGTAGATAGTTTGCATTCATGAGAAGGACATAGGCATATTATTTTTTGGAAATTCAACCCCTAAAAGGGTTAAAAGGGGTGGCAAAGTTTGTATGAGAAAAATATTTTTATTGCACATTTTTGCATGAAACTTTGAATTAATGCTTTTTAATACAAATGATGAAACACGTATTTCAGGGTTTTTCGAAATTCACCCCCATTGGGGGTTAAAGGGGGTGGCTAAGTTTGTATGAGAAATTTAATTCTATTGAAATATTTTGCGTGACACTGAAATAATGCTCTGCAATACAAATTATGAGATACATATCTAAGCGTTTTTTGAAAATCAACCCCTATGGGGGTTAACGGGGGTGGCACAAGTAACAGTATATAATCAAAAATGTTTATTTTATTCACTCTTAGCGCGAGCGAAGCCGCGGGCACCGCTAGTTTTTATATATTAGATTAAGTCATAATTATACATATAATTAAATTCTTACTAACTCAAATCTATATAATATTAAATATTTTTTTTGGAAAAATCACATTAAAATATTCCCTATCGATCAATCCAAACCCAAATCCATAGTTATTAGAATTTTATCTGTCTATCTCAGATTAGTTTGATGAGTTGACCCAAATGTATGACCAGCTATTATCTCCGAATATTATCAAAAATTATTAAATAGTTTTCTCGAGAAACGGTTAAACAAACAGATGGACGAAACTTCTAAAAAACTAAGAATTCCTCCTTTGCTACGAGCGATTCAATTTTACTAACATAGAATTTTATTATAATGATTGATGATAAATGATATCCTCTGCCCACCTCTACAGTGGAGCAATGTCGCGGCAAGCGGCGCCTCGCGACGAGGCGGCCGCCCGAGCGCTGCACGCACGCCCGCAGCGCCGCCTCCGCCCCGTCCGCCCCCACCTGCCGGGACAGCGCCGCCCGGGCCGCTTCTCGGCATACATCTTAATGTATTAGTATATTTTATTAGTAAAGTCCATTAAAAGTATTCAAATAATATATTTTATGATTAGAATTAGTGTTTAACAATTACGATAACCTGGCTTTGCCTGCTGAAAAGTGCCTATTGCATTCAGTAAAAAGTTACAAACCGACACTATAATTTTTTTTATTTCTATAAGCTTTATCTTCCCTATTAAGTATAATGTATTCTTAATTGTCCATGTCTATACGATCATTTCTCTAAATGGGAATCGAACTCAAGAATTACTGTCAAACCCAATGACCATTGGGTTTAGGAATTCCGGTGTTTCAGTTCCATACAACTACGGAATAAATATTAGGTAGAATTGTTTCCATGAATATTATGCAACATAAAGCTATGGGGTTAAACTTGATTATTTATACATTTCACTGTAATTTTTATGTTAATATTGAAATTATAATAGAATTTCAGCAAAAAATAAAACAGATAATCATGCGTCTATATAAAAAAAATAAGTAGGTACATGCTTGTAATACTCACGTCTCACAATAGAAAAATCTTCGTCTACGCATCCACACCAACGATAGATTAAAAATGAAATATAATAATGTGAGAAACAAAAAACATGACATGTAATAGAAAATTATCTTAACATTAATAGCGTACATGCAATTTATTAGTTTAACGATAAATAATAATTTTGTATAAAGTCAAATTGATGTTTCTATTTTAAAATTAATTATGAAACTCGGCAGAATTAATCCTTCTTTAAAAAAATATGATTTTAATATCATTGAAAGCTTCTGTGAATTATATCTTTCGGTCAAAAGCTTATAAATTATTATTAATAATAAATTCTCATTTATGCTATCTTCTAATCTTAAACACTTTTAACAACACGTTGACTCAGACGGTAATGACCCGTGACGGTAGACCCCTATGACGCGGTTGCGGGTTTGAGTCCCGCTGGGGTAATCATTTGTTTTTATTTATTGTATGTATTTAAAGTTGTATAAGTACGTGTAGTGTACTCGTATCAACTATCTGGTATCCATAATTACACAAGGCTCGTACTTTACAATTAAACTGTGCAGTTATAGACCGTACATACTACATATACAAATATCAATCGCTAAACTTCGAGTTCGTTTTTTTAGTTAAAGAAAAATAAAATAAGCTTGTGTTTTGTGACTGTATAATACAAAAAATATGGTTATTTTAATGGCAAAAAATTTAGTTTTTTGTCATTTTAAACAACATAATAAATATAATGAACGTGCACTAGAAATTATAAAGCGATGTAACATACATTGTTAATTATATATTTTTTTAAATTTTAAAGTAATTTTGGAAAAAAAGTGGGTTCAAAAAAATCACACCAAAAATATTTAACATTCCGTTTTTAACCACATAAATAAATGAACTCCTCCTTCTCTTTGCCCAATACTAGACACAAATTAGGTAAGTTGAAGGAACATGCACATAATTCCATTTCCGAGAACAAAATATACAAGGTTTTTTTTCCAAAATGGAAGTCAAACTGTTCTTGAACAGATTAATAAAAACTTAAGCGCTATCCAGAATTATATCTATACATATGTGAAAATTGTAGATCGTGTGCCCAAATTATGAAATTAAAAAAAATCAGGAAACGTTGCATGGGTGATGAACCTAATGTTTAGGGTTCGTCACACATGAACCGATAAGAACCAAAAACTTACCAAATGTTGGTCTCGCAATTAGTCCTGTAACGGCTAAGGCGACACTTGCTGGGTTATTTTTATTTGCTTCTATCAGCTCTTCCGGAAGATCATCAATAATGACAGCTTCATCACCTTATGGTTTAACAATGTATTAATTATAACTTCTATCTCATGATGTTAAAATAATTTCTTTTTTTATTTTAATAATAAAAACAATAAATAACTCTTCTGACTTCTACACTACTGTTCCATGCACTATTGAATATAGACTACATTTTTTTTATGATAAACTAACCTGCAAGTCGTTTAGGTCGTGCTTTAGGATTGTATCCATTAATAATTGGTATACAGAGTTCACTTTCACTGTCTAGCTTGGCAGTTTCGTCGGGAAGTGTATCTGACACTCTCCGTGAACACACGGAGCCCTGAAATATTGTTGATTTACAACTGTGCCATAGGAATATATGTATATTATATAGTCTTGCTGTCGATAAGATGGCTGTTGCTATTCGTTGGATAATCGGATGAATAAAAAATATTTTATTCTTCCGACTACTGTCGGTTTTTGCGAACATCAACCTATCAAATTTTCTAATGTAAAATAAGCGATTTTTAGGTGCAGGGTCTCTATAAGCAAAGAAAAATAACCTTAATCTACCGAGCTAAAAACTTATTCTTTTAGATCCTAATGTTTATTCTAGGAAAATAAAAATCGTCGCTATTATAGTCGAAATATATAAGATATAATATATTTTTATACATCCATTAATTATCGGAATAGACACACTGCAAAAAGTTACTTTGTGGAAATTATTAATATCTTTTACGAAGAATGAAGCCTATATTTCATTATTTAGCTAAAAGAGTAATATTTATAGCAAAACGTATGTAATTGAAGTGACCTATATATATTATAATATGTGTAGTATATGAACCATCTGATATCCTTCTATCCTTATCACGTAACTAGGTGGCGCTGTGTGAAATAATGTCCCAACATTTTTTTATATAAGATTTTTTAAATAACACTTACAAAAAGCGGTTCATAATAATTCTTCAAACCCTTGGAGAAGTCGCCTATATAGCTGTAGGGATTCCCCAGGATGTTCAGACCGAGCACCAGAACGTAGAACTGTTGGACAAGCTGCAGTCGATAGTGACGGCACCCTGCGTCCAGCAGTGAGGACATTGTTATTGGGGCATTGTGGAGCTCTAGGTAACTCATCCTGTAAACACATTTGATTATTTACTTATTCCTATGTATGTATAGTAAGAAAATAACATTATTAAGACGTGAGGTAACAAATGTGTTAATATTTAATTATAATATTAATAATTATAGTCATGCAAAAATATTTACGACGTTCCAATGTATACCTGAGAACAACGTCCTTCATATCACAAAGCGACGAACCCCATGAATTGAACAAATACTCTAATAGATCACTATTGAATAGCTTCGGCCTGTTTTCTCTATAATGGGCATATCTTGTTCTAGTAGGACTGTCATTGTTTTCATTAGAATAACCTCGCGAAGACAAGCTTAGCACCAACTTTATTGGAGATAAGTGAACAAATTCGAAAATCACATCTTTTTGGGCAGTAGTTTGATTTCGCATAGCAATTACTGGCAAAGGCATGTGAACCAACGCTAAGTCAGCTCTCAACCTTACTGCCGGTTTATCTTCAATCTTCCAGTGGTTTAATATATCGAAGACATGATTTACGAAACCTCTGTCTAAGTTGACACAGTACTCTTGTATTAAAATCTTCAAATGTTTGTAAATGTCCTGGTTTAAGTTAGGTCTATATTGCTTCAACGCAACTAGTTCTATGCAGGGCTTTAACTCTCTTGACTTAAGGTGGTTAGGTATAGGCGCTGGATATAAAACACTGGGGAACACTGCTTCATGCAACTGATTGTCTATTTGCAGTCTGTGTAATTTCAAATGGCTGTATGTTAAAGTATTTGATCTGCGGATATGCAACCAAACTCCTGGACTATATGACCTCCGAAGCTCAGAAAAGAATGGTTTAGTCATTTGCATTTTTTCCAAATCTATATGCAAGAATTCCTTCAATTGGCACTTTTTCTGACGAGTTTGGTCTTTTTCTTCAATCCAAGCGGCTACATCTGTAGCCAACTGCTTCCACTTATTGCCAATGTTGACTTCCCACCTAGGAGTGGAATCTGTTACACTAATATATGACAACTCCTTAACGCCATTGCTTGTCTGCACACAGACCGATAAGCCAACACTCGCAAGGGACATGTATAAATCACATTTACTCCATTCAGAGTTTATCCTCATTTTATATCGGGTGGCTATGCTCTCATCCTGGGCTAAAGCAAACACTCTCTGATAGCCATCCATAAAAGATATCCAATATACTATAACTTTGTCTCTTCTCATCTTTTTGCTTTTAATGGGAACTTCTGGTGCATCTGAGCAATCAGAATCGTCACTGCTAGAAGTGGACGGTTCGGGTGATTTTGGTGTAAGACGTTTCAGAGTAGAAGATAACTTCGATGTAACGCTGTTCGTAGCTGTGAGAGTAGAGTGCTTTACTGAATGAAAGCTAACTTTTTCTTCCCCAAATCTAAAACCAGAAATATTAAAATAAGAACATTTACCTAATTCCAAAATTGCACAAATTCAAGGGAACCTTACCCATCTACAGAGAAATTTGCTAAAAAGCCTTTTCCTTTATTGTTATAAATATTCCACAAGAGACCCCTTTCTTTGGCGGGATCGTCCCAAGTGTACAACATTGATTGGTATGGGCTTAGCAAAGCAACTTGACCGGAGTCCGTCTAGAAAGAAAACCTCCTTAGTATGCTTACCAATGTAATAATATCATGTTTAAAGAATCAAAAGAAGAAGAATTAAAAAATATATTTTTACCTGATGTAACTTCAAGAAGAGATCGTCACACAAGTTATCTATACGAACAGGCGCATCTCCCGCACTGTAGGGCTTAAATGTTATTGTGAAGGGTTTGTCGGTGCCGCCGGTCACGTCCACACAGATTGCCGACTACAAGATAAAAAGTCTTTTTATCCCTTGAATTTAACAGACAGTAAAAAAAAAGTATTTTGTTATAACCGCATTGAGACTTTCTTAAAGTCGGGTACAAAAAAGTATTTTTTAAAGGTTAACAGTGAAGGTTCAACAATTCATCTATATTTTGCCCAATATCTATTTATTAAGTTATACCTATAGGAAACCTAATAAATAATTACATCGGAAGTAATGAAAACGAGATGAAAAATTATTACTGACCATAAATAATAGTAACGAATGAACTTCTTTCCGAATGCCGTTTGATAGAACTTTACAGAATTTTTATAGTAAAAATCTTTATTTTTCAAATTATACCCATTCAATTAATTAATATCTACTTAGGAAAAATATATTTTCATATATTATTATTAAGTAGGGAGGCAGTCGATAGCATTTATAATAACTAAACAGCAAGTAGGAGTAATAAATTTGAAGTAATAAATTAACACAGGAAAGTAAATATGTTGGGACATTTTTACAACAGCGCCATCTACTTCCGTGGTAACTACAAGGCTTGTGCTACGGATACCAGATAGTTGATATACTATACATATATCATTTTAAATACATACATATTATAAATATAAACACCCATGACTGGAGTACAAACATTCGTGCTCAACAAATGATTGCCCCCAGCGGGACTCGAACTCGCGACCGCTGGCGCAGAAAGTAGGGTCTCAACTAACTGAGCCAAATTGTTAATTTATTACTTCAACTTACAAGAAATTGATATAACCAATGTTTTACCTTACAAATAGATTTTTTAATTGTTGCTAAATTTTTTAATTATGAATTGCATTCTATACGATGACATACAAATTTAAAGCGAGGTAGAATAATAATTAATTAAAATATTCCAATAACGTAATTTTAAAAAATTCATCAGTTATCCAAAAATAGCTTCAAATAAATCACGAACTTTCAAAAAAGTCAAATCGCTACATCATTTTCAAGTAATGCGTTTACCAAACAGTATTTCAATTTTTTATATATGCTCATAATTATGTACATATATTGTACACAAGTAACCGTTTACCGTTATTACATATGAAAGTATATTGCACAAGACGTTACATCGTATTTATGTTATAGGCTCTAACTTAATTCACGCTACTTTCATTCATTCACATCTTAACACAGGAGTATAAGTTTTAAGAGAAAACTTTCGTATTCTCAGTTTTAGAACGACAAGGCACAATGTGGTATCAAAAAATGCGTTTGAATTTTGGATTTTTTATATTATTGTGTGCAGTGTTGGAGATATTATGTTTCAATAAGAACATTGAATGTGTTGAATGTAGAAATGGATATACGCGAATTAAAAGAGCAAAATTCTATCAAAGTCCACCTCTTGTATTTTATAGTCGACCGCCTTTCAGTCCACCTATTAGAGGGCCATTTTCCTACACTCCGCCCCCCGGATACACTGCAAACGACATCGGACCACATCCGCCGAACCTAAGGCCTTATAAGGTTAGTAAACGACCAATCACCGAAGGTTTGGGAGATGAGGACATAAACAATTTGATTAAATATCTATCCAAGAAAGATTTACAAAAGGTCATTGACTTTGCCACCGAAAACGAAAAGCATGAAAAATATCGTGAAGCAAACGGTAATAGTTACGAATATTCTCCATCAGATCCAGATTTCTACAGTGCTAGAGGTATTAACCTTTTGAAACCAAGTGCTAGTGAAATTAAATATACTTCAGAAGATAACCCAAATACATTTGTCAATACTCAGTCACTTGAACCGATTAGAAGCCACCAAATCCCTTCTGAAATACCGTTGAAAGAAGAAGCAGGACAAGAAGGACAGTTTTCTTTCTTGGACGCTTACATTCATAAAGATATCCAAGATATGACTCCCAATGACAGTGTCATTTTTACAGACAGTAGTACAATGCAAGAAGAAATTTTACCAAAACCTACAAATCTAAGAGATAACGATTATGAAATATCTTTCACCAATAACGTACAGTCCGTAGTTAGACCTGAAGTGTCGTACAAGTTAGAAAGTTTTGCTAGTCTACCATTGATGGATTATGAACATTCAAAATTGTATTCCGTCGATTCTTATAATGTACCGCACTATTCAGTAAGTATATACAAAAGAAGTAAGAATAATGTATTAACGTAACTTTACTCTTTATAGTAAATCAATTAACTGTAGAAAAAGCTATACTTAGTTAAGTTATAGTTATAATGCTCCCAAACCTTCGAGCTAGGCATTTTACTGACTTCTTTCCCGAAATCCTTACTGAATTAAAAAATCTCAACCATGAAAAACATTTTCATTTTACTAACAAAAAGGCCTAATAGTAATTAATAATTTTATTTCAGGTTACTTCAGGTAATCAGCCAAAGAGATCTTCACAATTGATATCATCAATTTCATCACAAAATAATGCGAACCCGACAGTGGAACCAGCGCCCCCAGCATCCGTCGCAAGAGACGTTAGTGATGCTCATCTTAAAGCTATTAAGATTTGGACGCATAAATCAAAAGGAACCGCCTACACGCTACATGACGATGGCACTTTAACTTTAGATAAACCTACACCACCCAAGTTTAGATTGACGTAGGTTAATACGTATGAAAAAAATATTTATTCTGAAAAATTTGCATAAGCTATGAATTATAGTATTAACTATTAAGTACAAATAGAAATGTAAATAGTTTTGTAGATGTAAGATAAAATAAATGTTAGTTAAAAAAAAATAATTTCATTGCTGTCTTTCAATATAGAGCGACAGAATTTAGATGATGGTATGGAAATTCTAAAAACTAAGGTTTCTTCTATCACTGGATACATGTCTTGAGGTTCCCAGCGAGATTAGAATTTAAAAATCATTTTAATTAAATTAATATAAAAAACTTACCCCTTTATCCATTCTCAGTACAGTGAAATGGTTTTTCGTGATAGAGAAATGCTGAGACACGAGGGTAGAGTCCCTGTATTTGCAGTGCATTGCCATTGAGTCTGTCTGAGGCCAGAACGGCGTGCACTGCTGAGGCGCTAAGTCTATCCATAGATCCGCTGCTTCGTTCTCTTCCATGAAACGAAGGTGTTTTTTCGTGTCATTGTACACTATGAAGTATGGTAGTAGCGTCACTATTTTAGTTAGTTGCGGACATAGCTCTGAGAGTGTTACCTGTTGGAATAAAGATTGTTTTAAGTTCTGTGTTTTAAATCTGATCATCTTTGTAACAAATATACAAGAGGTATAAAGAGATATATGTAGAAGATCAGAAGTAGAAAGTAGCAAAACAATGGTGAACTTGGTAGAAAAACAAAATGCAACATTATAAATACTCTGTTAATTACTTCAAACATGTTCTACTTTCTTTTTAGTGTCTCGTGTCGTATGTTACAATATGTACAAGTAATAAAAACAAGTAAATTAAATTTAAAAAAGTTTTAACTTTTAAGTTTTCTTCCGATGTTACATACATTTTATAATTTTTTAATTAGTACTCACATGCAAAAGCATCCTATAGCTCAGCCTCCTCTCAGTGTGCGCACACACGAGCAGGCCCGGCGCGTGCGCGTACAGGCGCGTGGCACGCGACCAGCCCGACTGGTGTGCGCGCACCCTTATCCTCTCACTGGACGTGTTGCGTTCGCAGAAGAGCAGCGGCTCGTCTGTCACTTCGTAGCAAGTGTCTGATCTGCCCTGTTTGGGAACGATTGTCTTAATATTATAATGATTTGGAGTATAAATTAAAATATAGTAAGTAAAGTTATCTAAAAATGGCGTAAATAAGAAAAATGCACGATTTAGTAGCCATTGATTTTAATTATTGAAATCACATGGTCAGGTTTCCAGGGTTGGTCCAAATGTCAGTTCTAACTTTTAAGTAGTGAGTTATTTACTTTCAAGTATTGGAATTAAATAACAAGCCTTGAGCGTTTCGTCGAACTAGAAAGTTATTAAGGACAGCTTCTATGACGTAGGTTGGTCCTATCACCATAATGTTAGTTGTAATGTTATTATACTACATATCTCACTTTATCTAATTTTAATAATTATTTGAGATGTAAATCCTAGAAAACTTATATAAAACGTACTCGTATTTGCAGCGGCAGGCCAGTCTTGTTAATGATCCAACAGGGCGCGTACAGCAGCAGCTTCAAGTTGGGCCCTCGCTGCAGCCGCGCGCGCACCGTCAGCCGCTTGTTGCCGCCCTCCGTCTCGCACTCTGTTGACATGCTGATGGTTTTTTCTGTCATATCTGAAAAAAATATCAAAGTTTTAGATTAGTCGGGCTTATATATATGCCTAAAGCCTGTATTACTTCAGATCTTATCTATAGTAGAAAGAAAGAACAAAATATTACATAACCCTCACCTGGCGACAAAGTAAAGGTGCCGGACCAGGGTAATCCAAGATAATGTATTTCCAAACAGAGCTTATGAGATTGTGTGGGCTTGAGTGTATACACGTGCGCTCTCTCTCCCGCTTCGACACGCACTTGTATTGGACCCCCGGATAGGTGCAAGGCTTGGGGCAGTCTGTTGTGAACGCCGAGTGGAGGCAAAATACGGAGGAGGAGATTTGGTATCGACCGTGATACTTTGTTGGAATGGCAACCTGGAAAATTATAGGGATTAGTTATACTTATACTTCATATCCTACTTATATTAAGAAAAGAATATACTAAGTAATTCTTGAAATATTTTCTTAAAGATAAAAACAGTGTTTACAGCAAAATCCAGTAATATTATCTCAAAACTTGTGAGGTATTCTATTAATGGCAAAAAAGTACATCAAATGTACTAAAGAAGTGTAAAACTATCTAGACAAACCTTCAACTGGCAACACTTTCATCGCGAACACGTCTCCATCGTCCGCCATGCCGGGGCACACTATGTCACGTGAGCTGCCCAGTTCGTTGACTAACTCCATCCACCAGATACCTTGTGTTGGGGCTTGGTAATTCCTAAAATATTTATAATACCATAAAACGTAAAGTATAAAATACTTAGTAGGTAATAACTAATAGGTCCCAAGCCAACACATAAAATTGTATAATTTTATTTTAACAGTAACTTAGTTAAACGCAGCACTAATGAAATTCAAAAGCATGAATATGAATTTTCATATCTATAACTTGAGAAGTATGGGCCCTCCTGTACAAGATTTTCACCCACCCCTTCATGGGGTAAGCCCCATGTCCAAGATCTTCAAATTACTTTTAACAGTAACTATGCCAAAAATAATGAAAATTGGATCAACTAATTAGTCATAAATAAAAAAAAGCAAAAAAGCAAACAATCAAGCAAAGCTAATAATCCAAAAAAAACTCACTCATAATTTGTAGGCACCAAGTACAGCCTGCAATGGTAGGCTATATACAAAGGCACGTTGTACGTGTCATGAGGCGCGAGTACCGCCAGGCGCAGAAGTCCACAGAAAGGGTTGCGGACGGCACCTATAGGTTCAATTCCCATCGCTTCCAATTCTGACTGACGATAGAGTAACTCTAGGGCGTAGGATGTTTCATTTCGTACCTATTAATTAAAATGTCAAATTTTATCGTAAAAATTTAAAAATATTATTGACCATGAACTGCTAATAATGCTATCTTATTCTCACCTGTAAAGGTGATCTGACAACAATTTTCTTGTTATTGTATTTGGAGGTTCTTTCAACAACGACGTAATAGCGAGTGTTGTTTTTGCTCGGGTGCAGCACATGAAGCTTGGACACCGACCGTTGAGGACAAAGGATCTAAGGAAAAAAACTTGTATTTTTTACTTATTATACTTTATATTTTTACTTATTACTTATATTTTATTATTACTTATTATTATTTTATAGCAGTTAAATAAAAACAAAAAAGTTCATGTAAATTCATTTTATGCTTAACTCTACTTCTACAACAGCGTGTACTTATGGATATTCCATTTTTAAATAGCGAGTAAAATCGTCATTTCCGCAAAGGTTTAAAGTAATTAGAATTTTCTTTCTAAAAGGAAAGTTACACTTCCCAATAACATTAACAATTTTTCCAAGTCCGTACATTATCCACTTTTTCAAAAAATATCCATACTCACATTAAGATGATCAAAATCATGCAAGCGTATAGACAGGGTCTGGTCGGTGACGCGACGCAGCAGCTTGGCGGCGGCGGGCGGAGCGCCCGGGGACTCGCGCTCCGCCCCCGATAGCGAACATGTTGATGGGAAGCCTCCCTCGAAACTGAGGATAGGATGATGATTAACAACATTAAAGAAAAAGGGTATGGGCATATTGTAGTAAAAAATGGCAAATAAAATCAAAAATAATTATCTTTGTAAGTCAATCTCAACTAAAAACATTCCGTTTAATTGCAAGAGCTAACACACATCCAAAGGAAAATCTGGCTTAATATCTAGAATGTTATTGTATCATTGACTCACGAGTCCCATTCGTCACTTATATCAGTCATCTCTTGCTTGGTTTCTTTCTCAACTTCATCGAGCAAATCAGCACCGGAGGTGTCGCAACCTGCAAAAATATTATTTATGCCAGATTTATACTAAAAAGTCAATGGATAGAAAATTCGTGCGATTATGGAGATCCACTAAAGTATCAATATTATAATCGAACCTCGTCATCATTTATTATACTGTGCATAACACGCCCTTTTTTTAAACTAAACTAACCTTTTCTCTCCTAAACACTCTTTCTGCACAGAAGCTTTGTGCAAAGCCTATGAAACATATATTCAGTCAACGGACGTGACAGCCCAAGCTGCAATACACTAATGTCCAAGCGAATGTATGGCAGCTTGAAAATATCTGCTTGCATAATAGTCTAGGCAGACGGATGTTTTCCTTTGGTGTGAATCAAATTAATTCGGGGTAGCTGTTCCAAAGTATGCCCCCGAATGGGTTTTTTTCGTATAATCACATTAAGGCTAGCCATTTGCGCAGGAGAAAAATAGAATTGCTACTGAGAATTTATTAACACAAAACATTTTGGTCAGGTACCAGGAGTGCTAGGTCGGCTGGAGTGGTCGAAGTCTGCCACGGCGAGAACACGGTCGTTGCCGGCTAGGTCCGTCTCCGCGCGCGTGCGCAGGTGCACTGTAGACCCTGGACCTGAGTACACGTAATCAAATTAATCTATTTTAATATGAAAGATGAATAAGAAAAATAAGTTAAATAATTGCTTATTTTATATATAATATATACTTAGTAATTTTAATAAAATTAAAAAAAAAGTCCAATCATACATCGAAAAACATTTCTTACCAATGTCATTGATAAGTTGTAATCCACTTTCAGCAGCAACAATAGCCGTAACCGTTGCTGTTCTATCATTAATTGCGTTTGTTAGCGATTGAAGTGCTTTCACGGCCGCTGGAGCTAAAGTGATGTTCAGAGGTGATTTTGCTTCAAGCACTACGTGGGTGGAGGGACGAAAACCTTCAACGGATGTACTGTGTTTATGCACCGATTCCTGAATGTAATCAAATCATTTGAAAATTGCTAACTGTTGTGAAAAATGTAATGTATTGTAATGTACAATACCAAAAGACCAAATAAGCCTCGTAGGCTTAGACTTATGAGACGAGAATGGCTTGATTAATACATGATGGCTTGATTTTAACAGAATTTACAATATCGGGCAGTGCTTAAGAAAATGATAGCTATTTTAACCCAGTAACAAAATTTTTCTGTGGATTTTCATGAGTAAATAAGCTAAATAAAAGAGATTCACTAATTTACAGTCATTAGTCTTATAATATAATATAATCCTCTACTTACTTGCACAGTAACATTATTGTTATTTATTTTCTTCTTCTTATCTCCATCAATGTACGAAACTGGTTTTTCTTCTTGCTCTTCTTCTTCCTCTTTATCACTAATTTCGACTTCACTCTGTTCCGGTGCAGAAGAATCTTCGTCATTACTTAGTTCATCCAAACTTGAATCACTGCTATGAGAAATAATAAAACTCATAAAAGAATGATATTACCCTGTGGAAAGTTTGTTTAATTTGATATTATTACAAGTAATCGGAATTCTTAATTTTAACTTTCAGAATAGCAAAGGACATTGCGATTGCGAAATCAAATTAGCAGGCTGAGCTACATATTGTTTCAAAAACCTTTTGAACTATGGAAATCGTCAAGATGGGAAATTACTACTTAGTAAAAGGAAAATAAGAAACTTACTCATTAAACAAATGACCAATCGCATCAGTGAGCCTGTCTATCGCCCCGTTTTCGTTTTCAGAATCAGACTCTTCTACATCCAAAGCTTTCAAAAAAGACAAACTACAAGCGTTAAAGTCAACATTATAGCCCTTATTCTCCTTCCCGTGAGGATTTTTAATGAAAACCATTTCGTTATCAGTATCTGCTTCATCCGCTGAAGTCTCAGACTCGAATTCATTTTTCTTCTTTTGTTTTCTTGTGGTCGCTTCTTGTGGTACTTGGTCTGTTGCTGTCTCCTCTTGCTCTGTTGCTTTTAGTTGCGAAGGCATTCGGACGGCATCAGTCTGAAATAAAAAAGAAGAAATGATCTCAATTATATAGTAAACTAAGCTTATTACCATTTAAAGTTTAATTAAAAAAGATCTTAAAAATCTTTGTTAGGTTGATCTATATAAAAAAAAAAGATATAAAATGCAAATCTTTACATATCTAATTAATTTAAACAATTAAAACAATTAAGCCCTGAAATAACTAACAAATAGATTTCTAACACACACGGTCTCTGCAGTAATACTTTTACATGAGCTCTAATTAAACATCAGTGAGCGTAAAATTCAAAAAGAAAGTAAACACATTAATCTTTGAGTATTAATAATAATAATATCTTAATTCATGAAATCGCGGTTACAATGTTTTACGCTGAGACTTCCCAGTAAGTAATCAGAGATACTTGTTATGTTATGGGAATGACTCGCTTCTTCCCAATTGGGTTACAATGATTTCTTATAAGTAAAAAGTGCTGTTTAGTATTGAATGTAGAAATACCAACCTGAAACACTGTAGCCAATATCTCCCAAGGCCTCTGCACATTGTCCTGTAGCACCGGTTCTAATATTGGTTCCCACGCGTCAAGACGCGTATTGTAGCAATGCGCCTGCACACTCAGTGCCCCGTGTCCATATACACGATTACACCAGTCATTCAAAGTAAGTTCTGCTGACATCTGACGAAATTATTCAGATTTATTTACTTTGAATTCTGTTTATGGTCTAAGATCTGTTATAAGACATATGTACCCTCATATGTTATTTAATTATAATAAAGAATATAATATGGTAGAAATATACACATTAATACATTGCAAGCATCTACCTAAATGTGGCTATGGCCTATGTCAAAATAAACATTTCAAATAAAAAAACACAACTCCAAAAAGCAGAATTTTTGCTATAGACCCTTGTTATACCAGTAGAAATAAAGTGCTCCGGGGGAGAGGCTGACTCCTAACGGACGCGTCCCCGGGTGGCGGATAGGGGAATGCCACGCCGGCAGCCTGCACCTCCTAGTCGAGTGCGGCGGGGGTGGTACTCCTCAGTGGCAAGCACCTTAATTGAGTGCGGCCCTGAGTTGTGCCACGCTGGCAGCCTGCACCTTCTAGGTTGAGTGCGGCGGGGGTGGTACCGGAGCAATCCGGCGCGGACCAACAGCCAGGGGGGGGGGGTTTAGGGAGCGGCGTCAGGCGGGCGCCGAGTCTCCCGCGTGGTGGTAGCCGGTGCCTCTGTCGTTTACGCTGTAAACGGCGGTTAGGCACTGTGCGGGCCGTACTGGCGGGACTAGCCTGTCGGTACGGCGGCTGGAGCGGGGCCACTCTGGTGGTCCTGCGTCTAGCGAGGGGTTTGGCACGTTGGGAGGGGTAGGACCCCCCCTCCCTTCGGCGCCGGGGGGGTGCCCACTTGTGGGTGTTAGGTTCGCACCGGGGACTCTTTGGCCAGTGGGTGGTCAGGGAGGACTCGGTGCTGGTGGGGCTGGGCTGCGGGGGGTGGGTGGAATTCACAATTCTCCCCGCCCTCTGTGGTCTAGTTCAGCGGGGGAGGGGGAGTGTGGGCGTTGCCGCATCCTCTTCTCCTGCTGTCGCGGTTTTTAGGGCTGTTCCAGGGACTCTCTGGCCTGTGGATGGTCGGGGTGGACTTCGGAGCAGTCCTTTGTGGTTGTAAATTCTTCCCATATTGAGATATTGAGGCTGCCCTTTTCAGGGCGGCCTCATGTTGGTGGCTTCGGCCAACCGTCGGGGCGTCGCGGTTGTATGCGAAATTGATCCCGTGGCGTCCCATTCATGGCGGCAGGGGTTTGGGAGTTGGGTTTTAGTGGGTATGCCGGATGCGTCCGGAGAGTCGCCACATAACCCCCAGGGGAAGTCGGGGGTACCCGTAACAGGGTTTCCCAACTATAAAAAAAAAAAAAAAAAAAAGTAGAAATAAAGTGCCAAAAGTCCCCATCGATCCCATGTGTGCTAAAAAGAGTTTTTTTTGATTTCCCAAAAAAACTATAACTTTTTAAAAATATAGCCCAGACAAAATAAAATTATGTACAAAAAAAGCTTTTAAAATCATGTACAAAAATTCTTTTTCCTAATACTTTTTTCCTAACAATTACCATTCCCTAAAAAGCAGGGTTACTACAAACTGAGCCAACGTGTCGTCAATAATATATAAAGAAATCTCGATCTAGATGATATTCGCATCTCAGACTATTATGAGCGAAACAATAATTACTTTTCAATGTACACCAAATTAAAAATCACTTTAATTGTTTCTAATTATTCCTCACTTAAGACAAGACCACATTAAAAAGTTCATTGTTATTATAGTAAAAGATTACCTTTAGCGTCAAAACTGGAATTCTTACAGTGTGTTCTATCTCGAAAGTAACTCGTACTAAAGGCAAAGTAATTATAAATGTCTGTGACGGTGGTAGTCTCGAGTTATCCAACGAATGTTTTCTGTGGGTGTCTTCTGTATGCAGTCGCGCGTATGGAGTCAGTTTTCTAGGAGTCCAGAGATCATCATCCTGCTTCTCCGTCCTTGGATTAAAAGTAGCACAGTTTAATCCAATACCATCTTCAGGTATTGATAGTTCTGTTGTTATTTCTTCCACGATATCTGAGAAATAAAAACTATAGTATAGTATATATATTCTTCGTTGCAATACTCTAGTATCAAGAGATATAGTCATTAAAATTACGAAAACTTGCCACTTACCCATGATTGTGTGAACTGTAGTTGCTGCTATATGAAGATCGATCTCCGAAACTGAAAACTTCTCCTTGATTCCATCTATCAAACTTTTGCAACTCCTAGAGAATTCAATATCACATGGTTTCAACACCAATTGAGGTGGCAATTTTTTTAATTTTGACTGCGTTTTAGACATTATTTGGAATCCAGCTAAGGTTATCACCAAGTTTTCTGAATGTGTATGGCAAGAGCATTCAATAAGTAGTTCAGTCCTTAGTAATAATGCGTGACCCTCAGACTTCATGAAATCAGTGAAAAACATAATCTCTGGTTGCCGACATTGCACTGATATGGAGAGGGTGGGGATTATTTGCAATATTGAAGCCACTAGAAAAATATTCTTTATTAGTTTCACATATATCGTTTTTACAGAGATAGACAAATCTAAAATATGTATAAAAGAAATTGTAGAATATAATAACATTCGAAAAAAAAGAGCCATTCTAAATGCTATTTAAATCCGAAGATGAATTACTTGCAAGGAAGCAACAAATGCAATCCCTCATTAATCAATTCAAATCAATTCCCGCCATCTGTAGGCTTTGGTTTATATGAATAAAACGTGCATATTAAAGAAGAAAAAACCGGAAAAAAGAATTAATTTCTAAGAAATCTTAACCAAAGCAAATTTATACATATGTATTAAATATAGACCCCAAAACAATAATTATTAAAATGTTTGTCTGTTTGCATGTTATCGTTAAATACAAAAAGTACTGAACCGATTTTAACAACATTTTTAATCAGGATAATTTCTATTTCAGAAAAATATGTAACTTTCGCAAGAAATCAAAACAATTGGTTTCATTGAGGCGTCCATGGAAAGCTAGCGATGGCTAAATCTTACGAGAGGGGTACTTTAGAACAAAACATTCTTGGAACTTTAAATAAGCAATCAATCCTTGGTTATTATAAGGTAAGTTACATTATAAGTAACAGCATAAAGCCAAAAATATTTTTGTATTTTTAGCGCAAGTGAAGCCGCGGGTCCTGCTAGTTTATAATAAAGATGTATAAAATTTCTTCAAACCTGTAGAACAATATCCGCTCGTAGATTCACTGGTACTGGGGAAACGTGCGGCAAAATTGTTGTTACGAATAGTAGTATCACCCACGTAGCCGTGGTTCACTAAACCGCCTTCCATCGTATTGTAACCTGATCACCAAACAAAAATAAAAAATATCGTATTAGTAATAAAAATAGTAAAAATTATTAAAAAATAGGTCAGATATGATTTAGATAGAGAAGTTTAAAACCAATATTCAGAAATGTGAGTCCTGTAGTTGCATTTTTTCAATTCACTGCTGAACTGACCTACCTTCGACAGAGAGACCATGCAAATAATAAAAAAAAAATTACCTAATTAGTAGAGTTTTCTAGTGTAGATATAGAACTTACTCGGCATAGTATCTAACAAGCACTTCGCAAGTGTCAAGAAGAACGGCAAGGCGAGGTTCAACCTCGTCCTCTCTACCCGCACATCCAGCGTGATGGCCTGCGCCGACCAGCGCAGTGACGCCTCGAGCAGCGCCGGCCGCACTACTGAGAAACCTGCGCTCGCTTTACTACCACCGCCTTGGGATTCGAAAATTCTGGCAAACAACATGGTGGATTAAAAATATGAAATACTAGCGACTCACTCTCGCTTCACTCGCGCTAAATCCAGGGACGAATCCGAATTCGTCCCTGGATTTAGCGCGAGCGAGTTGAGTTCGATCTATGTATTTATAAATAAAGATAAAATGCTGTGACTTGGTTTTGTTTTGAAATGTCTGTATTAGTCCAAAACATTAGAGAAGATGCGGGAGTTAAGTAACTCTGAAAAAAGTGTACATCTGTTATTATGTAAAAACTAAAAGATAAAAAATATGTGTATGTGCTTGTGTACACGCGTAAGTACTGAAACCATTCTCTTGGTTTCTGTAGGGTATCTCTTGAGTTTCAAACCCACCTTCTAATAACAACAGTAGTATCAGGTCGTATATCTTCTATCAGGAGGCTCTGTAGACTTGTCTTGACCTCAATACTGTTATCTGAGTAGTGTTCAAAGTTCACATTCGCTTCTCCTGCAGTCAGCTTCGCCAAGCCATGGTTCATGTCTCTTACTGGGGAACTTAGTATTTCATCAATATCGGAGAAAAGCTTCAGTTCGATGCCTTCTAGTGTAAACCTAAAAATAATATCAGTATAAAAAATATTATAACATAAGTTATCTTTCAATTTAGCTAATCGTTGTGTGATTTATTGTAGCAGATAGTTCAATATATTGTTTTTCTTTAATTACTGTTTTTGACGGTTTATTTAATTTGGCTTAGATTTCTGAATTCACAAATTATGAAACAATAAGCATAAATTAAATACACGCATATTAACCTAAGAACGGATTCTTTCTTCACTGGCACCCCCTGTGCGAGGAACTCCTGCAACTTTTTCAAAGCTGCGTCTTGCGCGGCCGTTCCCGTCACTGAATTTGGATCACAGTTTCCTTAAATAAAAACAGTGGCTTAGAATATATCTGAAAATTCAGAAGCACTAGAATACTAAGATATTTTTTTGTGTCTAGTACAGTATCATTGGTACAGTAGTATTAGGTAATGTTAGTTTTTTTATGAAATATATTTTTCTTCCAACATTACATTCAGATAGAAGAAAATTGCGCGTGCTGAAAAGCGATAAGTAAAAACGTAAATACAATATTTACTCTCAAAAAGATTTTTTTCTCAAAACTAAGCGAGATCATTGATAATATGTTTTACATGTATCGTGAAAAAAATTTTACATTAAACATTTTGTTAAAAAATAATACGACGGTATAGATATTGCATACAATGATAGAAGTGTCGCGGGTAGGAGTTAGAATGGAACTGGCCGATAGTGGTCCGGTTATATATTGTCTTATAACAACTGACAGCATGAAAACAAGGCAGTGTAGATATTTTTTCAATACAAAATAATGAAGCTGTGTCAAAGGGCTAACATAAAGCGTTGTAATCACTTTCGTGTGAATGCACACATGAATGTCATTCGCTACAGTTCAATTTTCAAGTTTCTTACCAATATAATAGCGTCCGAGATTCTCGTTCCAAACAGCTAAAATAGTGGCCAAATCCTTCTGTCCCAGATTAATAGTGATGACGTCCATCACAACGTCAGCCTCGCACAGGAGCAGGTCTCGGTATGCAGTGATGGTTGCTACTTGGGCATAACCAACGACGCGTTTTAGATCGCAACGTACTGATATTGGTTCTAAAATCGGTTCCTGCAATGATCACAGAATTTAAAAACTATTTTTATAGATATATAAGAAAATTAATTTAAAAAACACTTGTATGTATAAGTAACATATGTCAGAACCTATGTTCCCTCGTAATTACTAAACGGTTTAACTAATTTGATAAATTCATACGTAGAATCCTTTGGCAAATGGCAAATATTTACGTAAATCTAAGAAAGCAAAAAGTTTAATTTGGCATTTTATTATTTAGCTCATAAGCTTGTGATCACACGCCAGTGTTTTTCGTACATTAAATTAAGACGTATTTATTCACGTAGTTAATACTCGTTCTAACATTTATCCCTGAAAGTCTAATTTGTATATTTCGGAAATATTGTTTGATATTGAATGTTAGAGTTGAAACTAGTAATACCGCTGTTCCGCTCGCGTTCTAAAGACGTTAATGCAAGCGTGGTTATATTTCTAACCTTCTTTTTGTATTTTTCTCAGAGATGAGTTATTTTCCCGCAGTAAAAAGTATGCTATATATTGACCCAAGAAACTAGCTAACATCATACCAAATTTCATCAAAATCCGTCCAGTGGTTTTCTCGTGATGCGGTCGCAGACAGACAGGCAGACAGACAGACAAAAAATCTTAAATAATAGATTTGGCCTCTATATCGATAATAATGCCTATTTCTATTACATTTTCCAAAAAATATTCAATGTACGGATTAGACTCAGTTAGAAATTTATTACATAGTATAGATGTTAGAAATAGTACCTGTACTTCCAAAGTGCCCGCGAGCGTCATCACCGCGCGAGACAGCGTGATGTTGACGAGCTTGATGAGGACATTGTCTATGACCGGGGTGTGCACCGGAGTGCTAGCTTCGACACTCGCGTTTACGGATTTGAAGAAATTCTCGATAAGTAAATCGCCTGGAAACAATTAAATGCATTATTGAATTGAAACTAACGAAAATTTCGAAAACAAATTCTACTTGGAAAAAACTTACCCATGTTGAGAACTAATAGGTTTGGTGAAGAAGGCTTTTGAGGAAGAAGAAGTACTGGCGCGTGTATCTAGAAATAAAATGGCAATTAAATATGTACAATTAAATGAAGCTGAAATCTCTTTTTCTCTCAAACGTTAAACACAAACACACTTACATACTATTACCTGCTACAACTATTTGCTAAATAGTTATTTGTACAGTTCTAGCAACTGGCCCTAGCTTTGGTCGGGTGCGTCGTCAGGTCCCCTGCTGGTTTGTTGGGTTTTAATGGGTAGTAATAGCTTTTCGCGTCGATGAGTCCCACATTAACTACTGGTGATATGTATTTCCCAAAAAAAAAAGGTTTGTCTCCAGGTGCTTAATATTAGTCTTATTTAACCTATTTTGTTACCAGATCATCTATAATAATGCTAAATATCATCTAAACCTGTCTAGCCCATACAGTAAATAGAGTTCCCAAAACGCATAAATTTACAAACTTTCGTTTATATATTAGTAACCCGAATACATATATATATATATACCGAATAAATATACCCGATATTATACATATATAAATCCGATGAAATACCTCAATAGCCAAGTTAACTTTCAAAGGAGCAGTTCGTAACGCAGCGGTTTTTTCTTGGGCAACGCGTTCTGCCGCAAGCGCCGCCTCTGTCACCGCCGTGCTCGGGATCAGTAGGTCTAGGAATGTCTACAACAAAATATTTTAGGTCCAAAGTTCAATACAATTCATTTCTCCAGGTAAAGGCTTCAAAGCGTGCCACACCACAGATTACTTCGCAAATGGATATGAAGATTTGTCAGTAATAAAAGATTTACATAATAAGATCAAAATATTATGTAAGTAAACTTTTAGCCTATCTTTTAATGTGCTAGATAAGTCGTAAAGTAGCTGATTCAAGGATCGTCAGCACGGTAGAGTGTGTAATTGATCTAAATAAATAATAATAAATAAATATGTTGGGACATTATTACCACAGCGCCATCTACTTAGATCCGTAATAAGCTACGAGGCTTGTGTTACGGATACCAGATACTGGATATACTATTATAGTTGATACACGTATACATTTAAATATATACATATTATTAATATAAATACCTATGACTGGAGTACAAAAATTCGTCTCAACAAATAAATGCCCCTAGCGGGACTCGAAGCCGCGACCGCTGGCGCAGAAAGTAGGGTCTCTACCAACTGAACCAAACGTATTGTCAAATATTCCTATGTATAAACCCCCGAACGAAGCTTCGACTTCGTTAATATTATAAATAATATTTGTTTTTTACTTTCTTATACCTTAATATTTGTTTAATATAATAAATATTTTTTTTATTATATTAAGGCATTCATTTGTTGAGCACGAATGTCTGTACTCCAGTCATGAATGTTAATATTTATAATATATATGTATTTAAAATTTATATATGTGTAGTATATCAACTATCTGGTATCCGTAACACAAGCACGTAACGTAGCTTCCCACGGAACTAGATGGCGCAGTTGTGATAATGTCCCAACATATTTATATTTATTTATAGTACATACACTAGCCTATGCATTCCAGGCGGTTATCTGTGTGAAGTAAATTTTATCCAAATCGGTCCAGCAATTTTACCGTGATGGAGCACACTAGCACATGGGAAGTCTCACTGCGAGTTTTAGCGCTTGGTGGCGCTACAAGCGCATAACGTAAACAACGTCAAGTATGTATGTAGAGTATGTCAAATTATTTTATGTCAAATTTTTTAATTCAGCAATAGTTAAAACACCGTATTTTTCCATCTTATATTTGATTGTACAAAACTTAAATAAACTATTCTAAAATAAACGCGTCTGTCAAAATAGGCGGCATTGAGGTTTTTGTTGGTGACGTTATGCGCTGGTAGCGCCATCTGAGCCGAGCTTGGCGTCAAACCTCCCATTAGCACACAATATTAATGACCGTTACCTGTATATGGTACAGCAATTCATAAAAGAACACGACATGGAGCCTGCCAACTTGTATGCGCAGTTCCGCGTCTGACCGCGAGCGCGTGCCCGAGGCAGAGCGCACGTATTTAATCTCTACCACCTTGTCTTCATCTGGCCACACCAACTGTGGACACATTTCATATACCGACTAAATAATAAGTTTGAATAAGCTGCTTTTTTAATTGATTCTTTAATAAAAAATGAAATTCCATATTTGTTATATTATATTCGTACAATATTATAAATAAAACTATCTTTTCGGATTTTGTCGCGGATTAATTTAAAAAAAAATTTTTTTGGTGCCATTTTTTGGAAATTGTGCGCAGGCACTGTCTTTAACAAGTATATAAACCTTTGAGATGTCAAATACCTTATTCTCTCCAGTGACCATGATTGCTGTAAAGCATTCGAGACGTCGGGAACTAGAAATCAAAACAATTCCGCGACTAAATCCGAAAAAGGTAAAAAAAAGGTAGTTTCATTTATAATGTCGAATATTCGCCTAAACCTAAGAAAGTATTATTCGTATAATAATTATATAACAGTAATAAATATTCTATTAATTACTACAGATTGATATTTAGATTATGCACAGTAGAAAAATCAGTAAAAAATTGGGAAGTAAATAAATATCATATAAATTAATAAATTATATGTAGTAATGCCTACCTTGGGATATAAAGTGGCGTCGACCATGTCGTCAATCTGCAACGATCCTAAGAATAATTTGAAGATAAGTCTGTCGTTGGCTCTGAACACGCAGTCGCTCTCCAAAGCAAGTAATCGTATTTCCACTAGTGGGTAATCTTTTTCATATAATTTTGCTGTTACTGAAGATAGCCTGTAATTAATAATTATTAAATTACCATTGACGTTTGATGACTCCTTTAGCTTAGTGTATAGTGACCCCACTTGTTGTGCCTGTGCTCGCAGGTTTGAGTCCCGTTGGAGACATTCATTTGTGTAATGAGAATGTTTGTACTTCAGTGATGGGTGTTTATATTTATAATATGTCTGCAACGTAACTTGTACAAGAAAAATGGTTAAAATGGATGTGTTTAACTATAATTTACCTTACAGAATAGCTGAACTTGGTAGCGCCGGGAGGTACGGGAGGATCTGCTTCGGGCTTCATCAAATAATCCCATAGTCTTGCGGTTTTAGGCAGAACTATACTCTTTAGATTTACTGAGTGACGTCTTTGCATTCTAACGAAGAGGTAATTGTTTACATTATTATTATTTACGTGCTAAAATTTAACGAACATTTAAGAACAAAAACTCTATATTAATAATAAAATGTACTCACTTCCTTCGTATATTGTATAAGAACTTGTAGAGATCAGTTGTCGCTGTAGTGTTGGCTAGAACGACTAATGGTCCAACATCAGCCACCAACGCTTGCTCTACATTATGAAAGTGGGAGCGAAACTCTGGGCAATTTGCACGGACCTGTTAAAATTTAACTTTTAAAATTTTTCCTTACTATCAAACAATTTAGTTTGGGTATAGACTTAGGTTTAGTTCTTAGAAATAATGCATAAAGTTACATTATATCAAGAAATGCTATGGTACTATAAGACCATTTAATTTAATCAATGACAATTATCCTCCAATTAAAATTAAACAACAACTAATTTCTTACAACACTCTTTTTCTAAATGGTTATCTGTGAACATTAAATCTATTATAGAAGAAACCACTCAATGCCATGAGAAAACCCACCTTTCGATATAAAAGGTTGAACATTTCGCCAGCGCTCGTCAACATCTCTAAGCACGCGCCACTGCTGCTACGATGTTGCTTGTCGATCAGCTGAGCGTGACCTATTGACAGTTGTATGGCGGGCCCGAACTGCATCAGAGCCACGTCCAAGCAAACCTTGCCAATGTTTAATATTATGTATGGAAGTTGGGTCGTTTCGTTCAACTGGTTTAAGTTGATTACTATTTCGCCTGCACGGAAGGAAAGCTTTTTTATTATTGTATCATATTATTATCTTTTTATATCTACAACATATTACGGTAACCGCCGCACTCAGAGTTACTTAAAGAACCATTAAGTCGAAAATCTCCATACTAAAGACCTCTTAACAGGTACTGTATTTAGAAATAAATCTTACCAATAATAAACCTCATCAAAGTGCCAATAGTGTTACTAGGCGACACATTATCATCAAACCCGGGCAAGTCGACCGATCGCGCATACTCTTCTACGTCCTCGTCACTAAAGTCGGCGGCAGGTAAAGATTCTTCTGCTGGTGATTTTACATTTTCACCATCTACTTTTGTTTCTGCTGCCCTAAAATTTATGATGCGATAAGTTTAAAATTTAAGAATATTCATTATGCTACGTTGTTTTAAACTTTTTTATAAAATGATATTTCATACAATATAAAATTTTCAATCCCATTAGTTTTTATAGCATTTAAATGTACATACCTGTTTCTGCTAAAATAAGTAGTCACGATCTTCTGCCTCAACTTCACCAACTCCTTGTACCCTGGGTCGGCAGTTACCCTATCCATTACTAGAGCTTCGATCAGATTTGGGTCTTCTAACTCCTCGGCGTAATCTCCGGAATCCATGAAGGATACCGGCACAGTGTTTGGTACCGGCACCGGCAGGTTATCAAAGAAGTCCAAGAGATAACCGATGATACGATCGGAGAGGTTGAATTTCAAACTCGACAAGGATATGTTGAGTTTGTATCTAATTAGAAATATACGATTAGTTATGAAGTAGAAAAAAAAGAAATGTCGAAATATTTAATAATACAATTTTAAAATGAGGTTAAAATAAAAATACAAATTACATTTTACCTTGGTAACAATTTATAGTCTTTTTTTATAGAAGTAGAGAAGACCAACTGCCCGCGGAGTCGCGGTATCAAATGTAGCATAGAATCAACTGACTTGCGCGCCTCCCGCCACGACTGCTTCCAATCGCAGAACAACACCTGAACCCAAAGAGATTGTTTCTAATACATTCTATAACAGATTGTTTGTCTTTATAATGCCAAATATTCGCGAAGATTTCGATCTTTCAAATTTCATCCTTGCACATTTGAATGGAGCCTATTATAATAGTAAATGTGTACAAAAAGAATCATATTATGAAAAATCAAAGCTTTAGCAAGTAAAAATATCATCCTAAAAATGATTTTTAAGAAAATGTTTATGTTAGTCTACCTGCAAGGAACACTCGGCGTGAAAACGATCGTATA
This sequence comes from Boloria euphrosyne, assembly GCA_951802675.2. NCBI lineage: Eukaryota > Metazoa > Arthropoda > Insecta > Lepidoptera > Nymphalidae > Boloria > Boloria euphrosyne. Next base: position 947,271 of record OX637879.1, on the reverse strand, counting down.
GTCGTTCTTCTAGTTCCATGCACGTAGCATCTTCTAAAGTCAAGTTGGATGGTTGCAGATCTGACTTAATGACCACTCGGTTGACGTCCAAAACCATTATGCGACCGGGCCTGCAATAATTATAATGTAAATTATTATAAAAGAAGCAAACAGGTATTTTAGTTCATTCATGAAGCGATATATGCCAAACTTGGTACAGGGTGCGTTTTATCGAAACCTAGTACATTTAAAGTGTATTTTAAAAGAAATTTGTACATTTAAAAAAAGATTACTAAAAAAGCAAAAGAAAATAATAATATACTTATTACATTGCATTAGTAACTTACTTATGCACACAACCGTTTTCGGTCAGGATGATAGTCGGTCCTTTTATATCCACGTTCAAATGGAAGATCTTTCTTCGACTGATGGCGTGAGCTAACACAGATTTACTCATCACACCGATTTGTTCCACTGCTAGGGAGAATTCTTCTGCTAACTCTTCTGATGTCATTGAATGAGTTTGGAAGAAATTAATCAGTTCAGTCAATGCGTGCTGAAATAAAGGAAAAAAAATGAGAAAAAATCTGTCATGATCAGTGACGGATTAAGACTTCTTGATACCCTAAGCAATCCACGCCTGTGGGCCCGCCTATCCGTACGTTAACTAGAATCGGTCTCTAAACCTTTACCGCTTAAAAACATTAGTTTTTTTGTAAAATAAGATGGTGAGATGTAACGTCCCTTAGAAGAAGACTTAGAGTAGGTGCGACAACAATAAAAACCAAAGCATCATTTATTATAAATGATACTACCTTTACGGATTTTGTCGCGGATTTATTTTGATTTTTAGTTCCCGACGTTTCGAATGCTTTACAGCAATCATGGTCACGGGAGAGACTAAGGATTTGACGTCTCAGAGGTTTATATACTTGTTACAGACAGTGCCTACCCACAATTTCCTTTTTTTTTCAAAATGTCATCAAAGTATCTTATAAAATTTAATTCTAAACATTTTTATTTTAATTTAATAATTTAAAAAATATTTTATAAATATGGCAATATATTGCAATATTTACATATATATTGGACTTTGCCTCGGGATGATTTTAGAAAATATAATTCACGATTCTATTTCACTAATGCTGTTAAATATAACGAGGACGTCAATATCTTCTGACACGACAGCAAATTTTTTGTTTCTAAATTAATTGTTGAAAAAATATTGTTGTCAGTTAATTTAATTCTTAACATTTCTATCAAGCGGCTTTTTTCAACTGCATATTTTCATTTTTGGAACGAAGTTCCTTACGGCAGGCTTGGAGGGATAAGGATTTTGCCGCGCGACCGAACTGAAAAAAATGTGATAGTAAAACCCTAAGAAAAAGTGCGTGGAATAAAACCGTTAAATGAGACGTGCGCAAGCGCGACAGTCGCATACACAAGCGAGTAGTGTATAATACCTTTCTCTTTCTCCCTCTTTCTTTTCGTTCTCTCATCCCTTCTCTTTCTATTACCACTCCACCGATAATTTGAATTACGATGTTTTTTTTATTTTAAGTAATTTATTATTTCCGAAAATACTGAATTTCCTAAATACTTTCTTGTACTTAAATAAAAACTAATCAGCAAAATTTAAGAGAAAAATCAAGAAAACCTACATAAAATTGAGCACGATTTTTTTTGCAATTTGTGTCGATTCTACATTAGCCGAAGGAACTTCGTTCCTACCTGGTGTCCCACCACACCACATCATTTTTTTTTTGTTGTTTATTAACTAAAGACTTAGGTATAACTTATAAATTTATTTGTACTTATTAGTCTAGACAACAAGTTCAAAAACGTGTTAAATAGAAATAAAGCTCCTAAAAATATGTGCGATAGCTCATTCGATTCGGAATGACGTCTAGAATTTTTTTAAGGGCACATAAAAAATTGCGATTGTTATTTTCATTTCTCTTCTCTCCACGTTCACCTGTCCAAGGTCGTTATGTCTATTTAGGCATTATTCAACGCATAGATACGAAAAAATATTTCAAGTAAAAGTACATGCTCAAATATTATTTTTTTAAAGTTTTTGTTTACATAATAAAAAAATCAAAAGCACAAAAAATTTTGGGTAAACTTGACACTTTATAGTATAGAAAAGAAAACCCCCCTCGACCATTTAAATTCATTCACTGTAATAAAAGTTTGAGGTCCCCAGACACTCCACTATTATTTAAATATAAAACGGGTATAGGGTAGGCCAACTAAACCACTGCTCTAATAAGTCAACGAGGCTTCGGAATAAGCATTATTAGGCAATCGAGATTTGTCCACGTCCAGTTTTCCGCCTAACTCCCAAAATTTACCTTCTATTATTATCAGGTAAACTTAATAGCCTGAAAGTGTACAACTATTGTTCCATAAGTGGGTATTATATTGAAAGATTTTTCTTTAAACTCCTAACCGTTGAAGAGTTGTACCTTACATCATCTGCAGTTACGGTACGTGACTCAAATATCCGGATAGCATATAAAATAATCATCGAAATCGGTTAGCGTGATACTGAGTTATTTGTCCATTTGTCGCGAAGATACTTACTGCAAATTTATTAATTTAATTTTGGAAGTCGGTTAAAATTGCAAGTTACTTTACATTAAACGCAGTCGGAGGCTATGGTAGTTTGTATCTTTGGTCAACAAAAGAAACTTTTTTGGTAAAGTGAGAGTAAGACGTGACGTATTTTTTTTGTGCTTCTTGTGGTGCCCCCCCCAGACGTGATGCCCTAGGCAATTGCTTAATTTGATTAAGGGTTAATCCGTCACTGGTCATGATATATCACTTCTAGCTATTATGCGAACACTAGTAGTTATATTTGCATTTTAGATAAATAAATTAATAACATAAAGAAAACTATACATACTTCAACATAGACCACTTCAAATGGCTCCACATGGCACGTGACACCCATGTCCGCGTGGCTATTTGCTGGGTTCTTCTCCACGTCTACTGCTAGCACTGTGTTGTTGCCCACGGTGGATGCTTGAGTTTGAGTTGCTGCTACCAGTAAAGAAACCAATTCTTCGTCCGATGATATGCCCTCTATTACAACGCTTTCTGTACGAGCTGATATCTGGTTGAGAAGAATTATGTTATGATTGGAGATTTAAAGGAAAAAGTCGACAATAACTTTTAATTTAAATTTATTTCTAGTTTTCTTAAAACATATTATAGACGTGAAATTTAATATCTTTTTTTCATGAACACGATTATTAAACACGTATATACTGTGTGGTGGTTATACAATTATTCACCTTGTATGCTTTAGCAGATGGCCTCGTCTCTAAGGACAAGAGGACCTGCGTGAGATTTACCACCATTATTTCTCTACTTCTGTTCAATAACGTTACAGTGCAATGCGCAAGAGTCAAATTGAGTTTGTGCTCTGAAAAAAAAATTGTTCGATTAGTTTTAGGTTATCTTTATCGTAGTCTAGTTTAAATGAAACACACAAAATTTCAGTCTGCTCTGAAAACAAGGGAGAGTTATTTAAAATGATGAATTCTACTAATAAGCATACTGTTTTTGGAATTTTCGTAGCAAAGAAAACCTATACTTACCAATATATTGCTTAGATTTATCTTGCCTCGGAGCACCCTCGGCATAGCCTATCAGTTCACAAACTTTCTTCTTCTCAGGGCTAGAGAGATGACTCCATAGGCTTTTGCATCTCTCAGTTTTAACACAAAGTTCGACACGTGACTTAGCTTCAGTTTCCGAATCACTTTCGTATTCAGATGTAGGTTTCCACCAATCAAATTCCGTCTCCACCACGTCTATTATATCTGGTTCTTGAGATAGGAGCTGTAAAGTCACATAATATCTGGATATCATTCGGACCTATATTTTCGACATCAAGCTAATTGAAAATTTTGACTAGCAGGAATAGAATATGGGTAAGAGGGACAGTGGAATAATAAGTAATATAACTTTTTTATAATCATACCACCCACTTGTTGATGTAGGTCTAAACGAAGACGATTGTTTAACTTACCTCAAATTTAGCTTGTTCTCTTGCAATAACTACAGATATAATCGGCAGACTGTCTTCACATTTTTGCAAGTCTAATTTAAGCTCTATATCGTTGGGGCTTCGCAAAGTACTCTTATATGTCTTTTTGTATATGTTATAATTTTCCCTGTGCTTCCTTATAGCTTCCCATGTGTAAGGCCGCACTCGTTGTTCTACGACAACGTTATACGCGTATCTCCACCACTTTTGCACGTTTTTAGATAAAGGTACGCCTGGGTGTAGATGGCGATATTTCCTAAAAAAATATTTTTTCGGTCATGTTACTATTTATCCTATTCTGACAATAATAAAGAAGAAAGAAGATAAAGAAAGAGATTTTTGGAAACTAATGAAATCTCGTCCTTGAGGACTAATTAAAACAATTCTTTTACCTGTTTAGAGTAATCCTCTGGAACGAAGCAAGTAGGTTATTTATGGAAAGATATTGTCGTCTAGATAATTGCAACGCGCTGTCTTGTAACACTGCATCGAGAAGTAAGCGAGGCACTCTAGCTTCTCCTGATCGATTTATAATGACTTTCACTTTGCAGGTCACGGGTTTTAACACTGAAAATGAATCAAAATTATAATAAGAAATTTGAAGTGTCTGTTTTTAATTGCAAATTAACGGCTTTTCACTAAATACATATGAAAGTCAAATTATTTTTTGTAATTTTAGTTTGACTGTTTGTTTATCACGGCTAATCTCTAAACAGCTGGACCGATTTTGACAAGAATTTTACTAGCAAATAGTTTTAAGTAGTAACAGGATGTTATAATATTTTTATTAAAAAATGATAAAAACTGTTTAATTTATTTTAACTTATGCCCAGCGAAGCGGGTCGGGCTCGCTATTTTTAATTATAATTCTATAATTTTCATAGACAAAAACACTTACGAAACTGAAAATTCTCATGATGCATAGAAAACTTGTTTAATCCAGTAAGCATATAATGCTTCCAATTGTAATACTGCATGGGAGTTATATGGGCTATTTCCACATCATCGAGCGCTGTGGCTGTAGGGTTCCAGTATAGAGACAGCGACTCTACACGCATCATTTGGTAAACTGTAGACGCATTCGTTGGAGTAACTGACGGTTTCCATTTGCTAAAAAAATTTGTATTTTCTTATAGATAAATAGATATTTAATTGAAAAAATAATAATAATAACAAAAAATTTAACGTATAAAAGGTATTAAAACAAATTTTCATCATAAAAATTCGTCATAACAAAAATTAAGGCCTATAATTTATAAAATAGAATCAGACACACATACATGCGTACATGTACTTACATACATACATACACACGTAGTCAAACTATAGTCAGTTGTACCTGTTAGTAGTTTCAATGGAGAGGCTCTGTAAGCACAGGCCGCAAGCGAGTGGTCCATCTTTAGAGCTAATAGAATCCTCATATCTAACGTGAACATTTGTCACGTAAATCTGTAAATTATTCACAATAGCAGTGAACAAATGCTCGAAGAAGTTCTGCGGCCCCTTCAAGACTTCACTCTCTGCTTCAAGATCTTGCAGAATCTTCCTCTTAGCCGCTCTTGTCAGTCGTTTTTCCCTCTCAGGGTCGAAGTAGCTGTTAGAAATAGCTGGTCCTACTAAAATAAGGACGTCCTCGATGCGAACTATTACGGGTTGTGTATATAGTCCAGACCATGGTATTTGCAGGTTGATTTTACCGATGGTACCAATCTTCACGTCTATTGGCAAGTCTAATTCATACTGCAAGTAAAGTATTTGATGTATATTACGAGTATATTTTCATTAATAAAAGAGCTGGATCTTACAAGACATATTTGAATGCTACCAACGTAATATAAAAACTTAAATCATAAGTCTGTCTGTACTTACCAAAGCCTCAGGCTTGAGTTTGAGATCAGTAAGGTTGACATTTCCCGAAAAGATGCCCACATTCAGGTTCTCCGTGTCTAAGTCTTGGACGTATTTGCCCAAAAGTCGGTTGAGGATGCCGGCGACCGCGCCCTCGAACATGGTGATAGCACTGCCCTTACCTAAGATTATAAGAACGCTTTAATACTAAAAAGTAAATAAATTTATGGAATTCTTTACATAATACTTATTTATGTTTTAAATAATTTTTACCCGGGAATATTTTTTATATTAAAGTTGATTAAATATCCTTTGAAATTGAAACTCTTGAGGTTAACACGTTCGCTGCGGCGGCGCTAGAACTAAACTTTCTGCCCGTGCGTTACAAGACAAATACTGCCCGTATCTATATTTCCTGCTATGCGTTACGACCTCTATTTTGCCGTACCAGCACCCGACTTAGAAGGTTCATACAGACATGGAAACTCATAATATCAACGTTTTTTTTAACTAATCGATAGGGTACATCCTCGTGTATACGTAGCTGCGGTCGCCCGGGGTTCTGTAAGATATTTCGAAAGATATAGGGATTTTTCAAAATCAGCTATTTACGGCAATATATTTACCGTATAGCATAGAAGTAATAAAATGCTAAGGATTGAGCTTACTTGTAAAATAAACAATCGATATTTTAACGATATGCTTTATTAGATATACCTACTAGATACAACTTTAAAACTTAACAGTATTCTTTTAATTAACGTCAATTTTAAAAACACTTGTGTACTGAATTTTTAAAAATATTCTCTTACTTTGCTACTACTAGAATATCTACATTATAACTAAAAAAAATTAAAAATTAAAATTTTTAAAATCAAACCTATACTTTAAAATAAAAAAAAACACAAAAAAGTAAAAAATAACTGATTGGTAGTTTTGAACGTCTCATAGTTCTATAATTTTTTCGCATAAAAAATATCGAGCACAAAATACGTCTCACTTTCGGCCAGCTCTATTGCTAACTGAGGCTCCGTGTGGGCGCATTCGGTAAGGTGCGGGGTTGGGAGGGTACCTATGGCAAAACAGTTGCCGTACCGCACTAGACAAAAATATTTTACTCACTGTGCGTTACGGCAACTATTTTGCCTTACATTATTAGTATAGGATATTATTATATTTAAAGTAAAAATATTGAAAAGATCACTGTCTCTTTTCTACACTTACGGGAACATAGTTAAATCACCCCCGCACCGAGCGTAAGACAAGAACGAGCTGCCGCACTGACTACTAGTCAAAAATGGCAAAATACTTGCCGTAACGCAGCGAAAGTGTTAAATTCATATCGAAAGTAATATTTTATTAAATATTGCTTTATACACACAACCCTCCAGAAGGTGGAGTTTAAACTTGCAGTTTAAGCACATAACCTTCTTTATGAACTTTGCTCGAGACCGGTACAAATAAAATGTTTGAGACTTCAAAAAAACGTAACTATAAACTCAGTTCATAATTGGAATTATTAATTTAAAGATTTGAAGATTGAAGAAGATTGAAGATTGAAGAAGATTTGAAATTGAATATTTTTTAAGTGGATATAAAACAAAATAAGACCGAAAAAAACTACGTAAGCTTTTGTTAAAGCTCAGTTGTAGGTACATTTCTATTTGCAATATTGTAATAGGTACTAAAACCTGTTTCACAAAACGAAGAAGCTTTTCAATGCAATCACTTATCCGTGTAGTGGTTTTCCTGAGGGAAATTAATGTATATATAAAAGTGAATGTGATGGATTGCTTGACTTTTAGCATATGTCCCAACATTAGATATCGTTTGCATTAACATACCTACGAGTAGATAGGCATCTAATTACTGTTGTATTATACCTAATGTTGTTTTTAGACTATTCACTTTAGATTACCAATAAATAATTACACCTGTGGGGTAAAAGATTTTCATCTTCTTCGCTCTGATCTTAACCCTAACCTTAAAATCTCTTTTTACTCAATCTTCTATTCCTTCTATACTAAGTCATTCACTAACGCAGTGTTACATCTTTGGAACTACTGGGGAAGACCCTAAATATTAGACGTAAATCATACCAGATATCATCATATATTCAGAATATATATGTATGTTTATAAGCATAACAAAGTATATCGAGTATTTATAGTAATATAACTCTACAATATGCACCCCTTTCCCCTTAAAGTTTCTTTCGCCTAAAGGTTGCCTGGAAGAGGTCGCCATTTTAGCGACAAGGCCGCCTCATTACCTGTCGGTCTGTATTGATTTATTTGTTTTCTTCGTGTACAACGAAGGTATTTTGTTATTAATATTATTATCTTAGCGCTCTTAAGAACTTATCACTACATGTATACATATTATAAAACAAAGTCCTCCACCGCGTCTGTCTGTCTGTATGTCTGTCTGTCTGTTCGCGATAAACTGAAAATCTACTGCACCAATTTTCATGCAGGTTTCACCAATGGATAGAATGGTTCTCCAGGAAGGTTTTAGTATATAATTTGTCAAGGTTATGAATACATTGGCTAAAATATAATGATATATGTTGGAGGTGTCGGAAAAAAATAAGCCGTCTGGGAGCTTTCAATGAAAACGCTGCCTAAACCCTTTGAGATATAACAAAAAGATGTATGGTGGAATTGTGTATCTTATATAGGTCTACAAAAAAGTCCACGATGGCATATGCTTATCTCTTAAAGATATCATACTATATCGGAAATTTTAAAAAACTTTATAAAATTAACGGCGTTTGACGTATCATGTTGTGACCGTTGCCATGGTGCGTGCAATGGTAATTCATATAGTCAAGTCAAATATATACCGGGCGGTGCGAAGTAAGTATATACAACACGTACCTAGTATTATCGAGCACCTAGTATTATCATAAAATAAAGTCCTCCGCCGCGTCTGTCTGACTGTCTGTTCGCGATAAACTCAAAAACTACTGCACTGATTTTAATGCTGTTTTCACCAATGGATAGAGTTGCTCTCGAGAAAGGTTTTAGCATATAATTTGTCAAGTTTTTGTACATATTCACTAGCGGAACCCGCGGGTTCGCTCGCGGTAAGTCTAGTGACGACTGACGAGCCCGAGCTGAGTTAGGGCGAGTCGCGAGTTAATTCTATAAAACACAAAATCTCATCTCGCAATAATATGTAATGCGAACGGATCCCAGTGCGTTAAGTAGGTACCTACACAGGTACAAAATCGAAAGTTCATCACCTAACTATACTAGTTCAGTTAGGGTATGAAATTAAGACAATAATTTATACTTTTCCGAACTTCAGGGTCAAAAATAAGGCATATTACAAAGCTTTCATTTTTTTGGTTTAAAAGTTTTTTTTTATTAATAGACTCTAAAAGGTGGCACATACATTACTTTAAGGGATTTCTATTGTAAAAACATAAGTACATATTTGAAAAAAAATAAGGTGTTTAAAATAAAAACACTACATTCTACATAAAAACGGGCAGCCTACTTTATTAAACTGTAAAACAACTTTAGATTTTTACAAAAAAATACAATTAAATTATTAAAACAGTATTTTATCACACATTACACAAGCTATATCAACTTGAACCTGCAAGTAACTACCTAGAAGTCTCTTGAAGCAAAGTGAAGGAGATCGGACTAATGAAAAATATATTTGACTCTATTTCAATTTTAAATCCTACCAAATTTCATCAAAACCTTCCAGAGAAACAAATACACCGTCAAACGAAAATTCGTTAACTTTTTGATTCAGCCTTTGTGTTAATGAGGATCAGTACAGTTATAGCAAATTACATAGAACTAGTATGCACGTTATTTATTTTGACATAAGAATGATACATCTTTTTGAATTATCCAAATCGGACCATAACTTACGAAGATATTAAGTAATAAACATTGCGCAGTTTTTCCAGCAACGCGGGTCGTGTGACGTCACGATGACGGAACGAACACAGCCGGTATTTATTTACGATTACTCCTGTATTTTTTTTTAATGGTGTAAAAGAGTAAAATAAAATAAAAAAAAAAATAAAAATAATTAAATGGTGTAAAAGAGTAAAATAATGTGCATGAAATGCTTAAAGCCTCTAACTTATTTCAAATGATAAGAATTAATACCGTATTTGTGTAAATAGCTTTCCAATTACCGCTTTATAATTGCCCATTTTTTACTATTAAAATGGATATAGTATGTTATCCTTAAGAGATAGACATATGCCATCGCGGACTTTTTTATAGACCTATATAAGTTCCACCATACATCATTTTGTTATTTGTCAAAGGGTTTAGGCGGCGTTTTCGTTGAAAGCTTCCAGACGGCTTATTTTTTTCCGACACCTCCAACAGATATTATTATATTTTAGCCAATGTATACAAAAACTTGACAAATGATATACGAAAACCGTCCTGGATAGTTATTCTATCCATTGGTGAAAACTGCATGAAAATCGGTGCAGTAGATTTTGAGTTTATCGCGAACAGACAGACAGACAGCCGCGGTGGAGGACTTTTGTTTTATAATATGTATAGATTAGTCATTAGTGAACATTTTTTTACGATTTTTACAAAAATTAACATATTTACTTATAAAAGAAACGACTGTAGACACGATAAAAACTTTAATTTAAAACCTGTAGAATATTAAATGTCCCACATAAATTGTCTTTAAACTATTTAGTAAAATGTGTTACATCTATATTCATCAGATATAAAATTTAAAATCAATGCAAGTAATTTTGAAGATCTTGAAGAGTGCCTAAAATACTATAATTTCGGACTAAAATGAAAACAGAAACATAAAGAAAATAATAATATGGAAGGACTGAATTTTAACATTTCTTATCGTTCGTTCTTATCATTTAACATAGTGCAACGAAATTGTTTAGGGGCCGTTTTGACTTTTTTTTATGTTGGAAAACGCATACCGCCTGTAAGTGACGGCTGGTTATGTAGGGCCCACCAGTTAAAAAGGCCAGGTTAGGTTAGGTCGGACCGTTTTCCGGGGGAGAGGCTGACTCCTACCGGACGCGTCCCCGGGTGGCGGATAGGGGAGTGCCACTCGCACCTGGCCCCTAACGGGAGCGAGTGGTAGCGGGGAAACCCGCCGCGGACCAACAGCCAGGGTGGGGTGTCAGGCGGACACCCGGGCCCACCGGAGGTAGCGCGGTGTCTCTGGCCGTTTTCACGGTAGGAGGCACTGCGCGGGCCGCACTGCCGGGACTAGCCCGTCGGTGCGGCGGCTGGAGCGGGGCCACTTCGGTGGTCCTGCGTCTAGCGAGGGGTGTCGGCAGCCAGCTTGGTCGGAGCTGGGCCGACGGTAGGGGGGCCGCGGGGGAAGAGGAGTGCCGGTATTGCGGTGCGCCGCTCGCCCCTATCTCCCGCGGCCTAGCGGGGCCACCACCGTTGGATGGTGGACGCGGTGGGGATGCAGAGGAAGAGGAGCTACGGTATTACGGTGCGCCGTACTCCCTATCCTCTGCAACCGTTTTGGGGGGGTTGTCGGGGGGGGGGGGGCCGCGGGGGGCGGGAAGAACAAAAATATTTCTCCCCGCCTTCCGCGGTCCCAGCGGGGCCGTCACCGCTGATGGCGGCATGTGAGGGGGCGGCAGGGGAAGGGGAGTGTCGGCGTTGTCGCATCCTCTTCTCCTGCGGCCGTTGTGGACGGGCCTTCGGGCACATGTTGGTGTTTGCCCAGTTTTTGGGTGGGAGGTTTTGGGTGTATGCGTATAGACTTATATACGTATACACCCCTTCTTTTTGCAGGATGCCCACTTCGGTGGGCGGTGTTCGGGTTGTGTGGGGCTGCTCCGGGTGCTTCTCTGATCAGCAGAGTGGACTTGCGAGCAGCCTCACTTTTCTGGGGGGTCCACTTCGGTGGACAGAGGGGACTGTTTCTCAGCAGCCCCCTCACTTGACGGGCCGACCATCTGGCCTGCCGCCGGGGCGTCACGGTTGTATGCTAACGCGATCCCGTGGCGCCCCACTATGGCGGATGAGGGTTGGGGTCAGGTTTTAGTGGGTAGTACGGGCCGCCTCTTGTTCTCACAAGGGTGTTAGGCCTGTGAGTCCCACACAGTGCCTCCTGGGGGTCAGGGGGTCAGTGCGATAAATGCATTTCCTGACGTTAAAAAAAAAAAAAAAAAAAAGGTCGGACCGTTTCCGGAGTCATCTGAACACGTCCCCCCAGTGCAGATGGCTTCTCTAACTTCCGCTGAGGTAATGCAGGATATTCCCTCGATATCCAGACCAGGACTCTGGGCTCTGAGACTGAATGGTATTCCAGGGCGAGTTCTGGGCATCACCCTGAAATACCTGTTCAACGCATGTCTTCGTGCTGGGTAGTTCCTGAAGATTTAAAAGAAAGGGAAATTGTGCATGTTGCTCCAGGAGGGTCGTCCTCTGTTCTCTCCTTTTTCTTATATGCTAATCGTGATGCTGAGTAAGATGGGCAAGCTCTTTTAGCACATTCTTGGGGACGGCCCTTTCAGAGGCTCAGTTTGGGTTAATGGCAGGTCGGTCGACCCTTGAACGCCTTGAACGCTCTGAAGGTTGGGTCCTTGGCAGCAGTGGAGGAGGGAAGCGTGCTTTTAACTGTCGCATTTTTAAACACCCTGCCTTCGAGACGTTACGAGAGCCATTTTATTATCATGAGGTGCCTCTCTATCTTAGGCTGGTGTTGGACGCGTTCCTCCGCGACAGGCTGATCGTGTGAAAGGGGATCAACAGTGTGGTTGGTGGTCGACTCGGCTACTGCGGCGTTCCACATGGAGCAATTCTAGACGCGATCCTGAGGAATCTTGGCTATGACTGGCTCCTGTGGTGTCTATTTCTTCCCGGGCCCAGTCGGCACCAATAAGTTGTCGATCGGATCGGAATGCTAGGCCTGAGGGTTTCCAACGAAAGGAAGAAAACGGAGACCCTCCTCTTCCACGGACCACACAAGGGACCACCCCGCAACGTCTACCTGTGCGTCCAGGGAAGGATTATTGTGGAGACTTGAGGATTATTGGGTAGTACTGGATTCTTTTAAGCTGGTGCGTCCCACATAACCACTTGATGGTATGCGTTAATGCATTTCCAACGATAAAAAAACCAGTCTAGGTTAGGTCAAGCCCCTTCCAAAAGATAATTAATCTTGTATCCGCCACTGTGTAGGTATGTAGGTTTATCCACAAAACTAATTAAAAAGTTAAAAGTAGGTAAATACATAAATATATAATCAATACAGTTGCCTTAAAATAAGAGAATACATAGGTTCACGTACACTACACGTAATAATAGGTACCAACTTATATCAACTATTTACTTGAGTTAAGTACCTACAAAACTATACCTATCATTTAATGTGTTTAATTATGTAGGTAAGTACAACAAAATGATCTTCACATCAATGTCTTGTAGCCTGACCTGGTGGAGTTTAATCATCTCTTTTTATAACAGAAAACCATTTACTACGAAGTTTTGAGCCTAATAAAATAGTTTTTCTGGCGTTTTTAATGAAGTGTTTGTATATTTCGGTACTGTCAAATATTTATACACAGTTAAGAAAGTTAAATTATACACAAATCGGACACTTAATTAGTTTCAAAGACACTAAAACACTGCGCGCCTTATCGTTCCCAACGGCTAACTAGCGGCGACAGTCACTATGACGTCACAGCTACAGCGGCAGTCGCGCAGTAACTTCGCTAGTAATTTCCTCATAACTTCGTCAATTTTTGTCGTAGAACAAAAATTTTTGCACTGTACGTTAAGGATTTCATAGCTCTATAAATCTGCATTCTCAGCTAAAAACGTTACGGATCCTCATTACAAGATTTTCCAAAAAAAAAATTAAATAGAAATCCAATAAAAAATTAGCTATGAATCCAGATTTGTCGGTGATTTTTTTTATATTTGCTCACATTTAAAGCGCTATTAGAAACATTACGGTGTATACGCAATAAAATAGATTATTATTAACTTACTCTACTCTCACGAATTTCAATTTTTCGCAGGTCATATTACACCACAAAAACCATTCTTAATTAGGAAATCATAGAAAACTTGAATAAATACGACGAAAACTAATACGCTATGATAATAACAGTAACACACGCGTCGACTTTGCTTTACTTATGCCGCAATGTCCATTTTATTGAACTCTTATCAGACATTATCAGATAAGCGATAGTGTCATAAATAAACTTTCTTTAGTATAGAAAATAAACAAATACTGAAAATTTCCTAACAAAAGAATTACCTTAATACCTAAAATAAAATTGTTTGTATTACGTAGTTTTAGAGCAATACCTAGACCAAAATGCAAACTTCGTATGTACAAATTGTTATTATCGCTCAGCCTAATATAAAATGTCAATCATTTTTCTCTAATATTTTATATAATTAATCATATTTACATTCTAAAGAATATTTAATATAAGGTTTAAAAAGTAAATAGAACGACCGAAGAAATCGAAATTAGGCTTAAAAGCTGTGTTATTTGAGTATTACAGCCATCTCAAAACGCCGGAATAAGTACTTACATCAATATCGAACGCACTGAAAATCACCAATAGTGCGTGAGCTTGAAATTAAAAGACAGAGATCACAATTAAGATGAAAGGTCACGAGGCAGGCGCAGTACTAGATAATAATTGGTGTCCTAGCGCTAAAAATAGATTTGCGATCGATAACTAATCTTATTTAATTAATTAAAACTCGATTTTAAAAATTTTCCGGTAAAATACAGAATCTAAGAGTATTCGTAACGGAATTACCTATAATACAAAAATTAAAGCTTGAACATTGATTTGTTTATGTTTTTTGCTGATTATTAACAAAAAGTGTATGTTTAGTTACTTAAATGCTTTAAATTAAAGCGTTTATTTACCTTTTTTACATGATTTTCCAAAATCTCCTCAAATTTTCAGCTTCCAGTTTTCCCAGGTGACGTCAAAGGAGCCAGGGTGGACTGGTTCTGACATGTGTCAAGACACGCGCATGGGCGGAACCCGCGCACGCGCGATCCCTGCTTTGTACGGAAAATCCCTAATGGGCCTTCGCTCGATATTGTTGATAATGTTCTTCAATTTAACAACTAACCTTATAACGCCATAGCAACAGCTAGCAGTCGTGGATTCGATTTTCAGTTGATAAAAGTTTTGATAGGTACGTATAAATGACTGCAACCTAATTTTATCATATTTTCTATTAGTTCCTAATGATAGATCATTAAAATAATGATATCTATATATTATGTGTATAAAAATGTCCCACCATACAAATAAATAAAATATAATCTCCACGTGTCGTGTCGTGTACTTCTGTTATAATCTTATTGATTTCAGTTTTTTTTTTCTTGAAAATAAAAATACAAAGGGATAAAGAAAAAGAATGGTTTTATTATGAACTAGCGACTCACCCTCGCTTCGCTCGGATTCGTTCCTAAATTTAGCGCAAGCGAAGCCTTGTGTTTCGCTTGTAAATGTATAAAAAAAACTTAACAAATCCTATACTAAAACCTTTCTCGAGAACCACTCTATCCATTGGTGAAAACAGCATGAACATCGGTGCCGAAGCTTTTGAGTTTATCGCGAACAGACAGACAGATAGACGCGGCGGAGGACTTTGTTTTATAATATGTAGTGATTCCTCGTGGGGTCTTGCACTTCAATTAAAAAAAATATAGGATAAAAAAACACGTGATATTTTCTACGTTTATTGGTTCATATCACAAATACAATATAAACAACTCAAGGTGACCTCGGCAGAGCGAGGCAGGCGTTACAGGACCCTATGGGCACGATGGGGGCGAAGCAATCGGCAGGGCAGTAAGGACAGACAGCCGCGAACTGACGAGGATATTTACATTCCTCCGACGACACCCATTGCGAAGGTTGAACATTCTAGAATAATACAATATAATAAAATAAAAACTATTTAATATGTCATCTGTCTATCCACATACATGTATGAATATAGACTATAAGTATCTAGTAGGAAATAGACCATTAAACATGATATTTCATGTAAACAAGGATATCAATACTCGAACTTGACTGGTTTAATTAGTGGGAGCAGAAGCAGCTCTTACTGTAAGCAGAATGGAGTTTGGAGTTACCCCTTGGCTGTGTGGTCTGCTTTCCCTGTGACGCCTCAAAAAGACGGTAGATATTAGGAAAGGACTCCTCAATTCCTTACATCTCTTCCCCTCCCATTGGGAGGAGGTGGTACTAAGCCACCGGTTAAGGTTGAGCCGGTAAGTTCCAAATAACCACATGTTTATAGGTATATACAAGTAGTAGACGTAATTTAAGCATTTCTTTCATTAATAAAAAGGGTTGATATATCACTTCAACTCTCTGTAATGAATAGGATAGTTAGTTATAGGTACAAAATATTACCTTAATGAAGTTACTGTACGAGCAGATCATGATGTCATACGCGGGGCAATTTAGAAAGACGCCTTGGCTCGGTAGGTCTGCGGATAAGCACGAAGTCTTCACGTTTTCTACTGCTGCAGACCACTCTGGGTGGTTCTTGGCAAATTCATCGAAATAAGCCCTTACTGGTTCCTTATCTACTTTACCCTCCTTCATCCATTCCAATTTTTTGAATAAGCATGTCATTTCTTCACACTAAAATTTAAAGTATTGTTTGTATATTTACATTTTTCCGTAACAGTTATACTAGTCCGTTGTCATAAAATCATAGGAAATAAAATCAGGTAAAGAAGACAGAGAAGAAGTACGCTATTGAGATTTTCTATCAGGGAATTTTCAGCTACAAAATACTATTAAGTTAAACCACTTTGCCTCGTAGAGCACCTAAATCGTAAATTGCATTTAATCTTATCCACAGTTTGGCCTACTAACCCTGAAACTAAACAATAGCATTAACTTAATTTCGTCTAGTCTATCATCTCCTATCTATTAAGTAGTATAAGTTTTTTAAAGGCAAATCGTCAATTATTTAAGCCTGAGGCCCCCCAAAAGTGCTATAGCCCTGGAGCCAAATACCCAACATGGTTCCCCCTACACATTTCTGTACTAACCACAGATAACATAATAATAGTATTAGTAGTAGTATAGACTTAAGACTAGTACTAACTAAATAAAAATGTGATTAATGATAAACACTACTATATTCTTATGAGTTTATGCGGTCTCCAAACAAAATATAATATAAAATTCTATATAGGTACGTGCGCATTTTAAACGTATTCCTTACCTCCGAATCCTTATTACATTGAGCTGTCAGTTCAGGCTTGACGATTTTTGGTGCACCCATACATTTGTGTATCTAAAACATAAACAGACTGTAATTTATGTCTAAACTACAGGTATATACTTAAAAGTATTTTTTAATAATAGCAAGTAAAATATTCTTTTTAGTCTCTTGCTAAATTGAGTAAATATTATCTATATCTATATCTATCATCCTCTGGTCTCACGATGCAATTGATATTGATTTTATAACTAACTTTGAGAAAGAATTTATAATATATTTTGAAAGAACTTACAGCACGCGGCAAGGGCCCGCACACATTTGCTTGACACACCTGTAACATTTTAGAAAATATACATACCTATATAGCATATAGTTACAACTTAATTGTGTTTATCAGATACGTCTTATTATTTATTTTTTGCGCCTGTCACTTTTAGACTTTTTCAGATTAGATGAAAGTTTGCTATTTAATTTATGTAGGACTTACGTCATTTATGGAAGTATAATTTATTTCCGTTAATACAAATCCACACTTTTGAGTTTTTAACGATATCGATCAAGTATGTAATATGAACACGTAGTACCAACGATTGCATAGGAGTGTACCAATATTTTTAACTTTACTAATGTTTTGATTAAAATTTAATTAGCAAAAAACAAATATACACTAAAAGTAAAAAGATAAAACCAGCGAAAAAACTCAGTATAAAATATATTTTTTAATAGAACCCTAATTCTTTTCTCCTTATAGCATCAGCTATCTGCTAAATGTACGTCCAAGATGTAAAACAACTGGATCTGGAGAATACAGACGGACAAAAATGTTAAAAATTGTGATGTTTTTAAAGTTCTTAAAAAGGTGTTATTTTGTTCTTACAAACATACACTTCAAATCTTTTTTAATTGTTAGGATTAAAATAAATCACGTCGATCAGTGATGTGTAGTTGAAACAAAAAAATAACATTGTAAAGCAATAAAATTGCTTTTTTTTACTCTTTATTCCTAAAGACATTATTATCCCCAACACATTTCAAAACATGATTTAAAAATATATAATATATGTACTTACAGCAATCGCCACCAATATAAGAAAAGGCCGGAACATCTTGCTGTTAAACACAGACGCTTCGTTACTACTAACTTAATTTGTAATAACTTACGTAATCGACCAATAAAGTCCACCAACGCTATAATCTAAAAACAAGTGGCGATCAAAAGGTCAAGTCAACGAACCAACACATCAATCTCAAATTTCAACTTTACTATGTTTTTACCGCAGTTCTGTCTTCTATTAGTATTTTAAAGGTGAAAGTTTGTGAGGACGACTGGATAGATGGATCATGAATGTTACTCTCTTACTAAACAATTACTTAACAGATTTTGATGGAACATTAGTACGTACACAATTGACTTGCGCGTGCGCAGTCGATATAAAAAGCGAGCACAATATATTACAATATATATGTACGTCTATTTTACTAAGTTATTACAATATATATGTACATCTATTTTACTAAGTTTTTAAATTTAACATATATTTAGATTGACCCTGGTTTAAATAGAACACATTCATGTGAACCTAGAGGCTAGACCTAATTTAAACGTTTTGAAAGGCTTCCATTAACCACCAACGGCAAAAGAGCTTTATTTCAATTAATTAAAAATAATCGACCCGTACGACGATTTTATGACTTAAGCCCTTTATTAAAACACATCTAAGAAAAGTGAATCTAATTTAAGAAAAAAACTATCTTACTGATAAAAATGGTATATGTAGGTATAAATAAAAAATACATTAACAAAATAAACATTATATTTTCTAATAAGTGTAAATTGTACATTTTTACATTATCGGCTTCTATGATAAAAATAGTTCTACAGGTCATATTCAAAATGTTTGTCCATTTTGTTGACGGCACGCTTAGATCATTTTGCAGTAATATTTTTTTTAAGTTATACTTATGTAAGTTTATAATGTATCAATTATCTGATACCAATAACAAAAGTCATCAAAGTAGATGGTGCTGGGTGTTAATGTCCCAACATACTTAGATATTTATTTTAATTTGATTTATTACAGGACATTGCAAAATCACTTTTAAATACTAATATTATAAATGCGAGAAAATAATTTGTTACACGGGCGAGAAATAAAATTAAGAAAATTGAGCGGAAAATTAGGAAATTTAAAAAAACTTTATAAAATTAACGGCGTTTGACATATCAGTTATAACCATTGCCTTGGTGCGTGCAATGGTAATGAAATCAGCAATTATATACCGGGTGGTGGGAAATATATATAACACGTACCTAGGGACCAACCCGAGCAAAGCGAGGGTGAGCTCTTAGTATTATATAAAACAAACGCATTGGTTTCTGAAGCATTGAAAGCTTCATTTGAAAAATAAAATACACGGTTTACATGCAATTATTATAGAAAGTTAGTCTACATTATAATCTCAGTACAACCGAGAATAGAGACATATTTTACATAATTGATCAACGTTGGCGGTGCAATCAATACAATACACATAAATCACTCTATCAGCTTTCGATCAATCTCGCTTAAAGTTAGGCATATTGTACGGGAGATGTAGAGCAGATTGTTTGGTAGTATGTTTCATTCTATGATACTCTGTATCATTCCTTACTCTGAATAAACACATTAACTTATGACCTGTAAAAATATTTAAAAGTAATCACAAATCTCCATTACAAATTGTAAAGAAATCCTTTTTCAACACTGGTAACGCTTCTTCATCTGTCAAACATGAAGGTAATTTGCTGTCAAAATATGGATATTTTGGATGCCACCAGTCAATGACTAGGATATTGATAACATTGTCTATGACCACAGAGCATTCAGGAAAGATGTTTCTTGATATATTATAGTGGCCAGTATTAAAACCTAAGTGTAGTCTATGGTGTCGAAAGCCTTGGGATAAGACTACACTCACTGATGATAGAGTCATACCCATCAATGGTGGAACTTCATAGAAATTTAGACATGTGACCTGAAATCAGGAAATTAGCTCTAAATAAAATTAGTTATTAAACTATAAAATATCTAAAATACTACAAACTATAGAAAAATCCAAAAACTATAATTAAATATTTATGGAAATACTTATAGAAATAGTCATTAGTATCAATATAGATAGTAGCCGAATCAGTAGTAAATAGAATTTCTGTCAGTCTGTCTGTTCATAATCTTATCATGAGAAAATCACTAGATAGATTTTAATAAAATACAGCAAAATGATAGCTAATTATTCGGACCAACATATAGGATACATTTTAATGGGAGAACATTTCACATTTTTCATAAATGTTAAAATGTATGTAGTAACAAATGAGGATAAGTATAGTAAATAATAAAAATTTATATAATATGTCTAAATGTTTTGTCAATGTAGTTATTGTATTGAGTTGAGTTTCGAGTTTCCTTAGAGTTTACACTGTATTTATAATACCTAATACCTATTATAATATATATTTCAAAATATATTTATATGTGAAATCTTAGTTATATATCTATGTGTGAAATATTAAAAAAAGCTAGTAAAAAATTATTATAAAATTGGAATATTATGGATTGATTGCACAATAAAATGTGATTTAGCAAACCTGCAATACTTGGGAATCTTCTTCTGGGTTGGCATCTATTCTTCCAAGTTCTTCAATAAAATCTAATGTTTTTATTCTTTGTTCAAGATTCAATTTTTTTAATTTAAAATAAACAACCCAATATGAAGCACCCTTGCAATACCAAACATTAACACATCTTCGTTTAACTAACTGATGCGGCCTACTGTCTTGAGATGCCTGCTGCAACACTCTTTTAATAAATACATCATATGTATGATACAAAGCCCTTATGACACGCTGCCTTAAACCATATAGCTTATAACTATTTTCGATTCTTAATTTTTCAGGCAATTTAGGATTATTTTGGCAGTACCTTTTGTACAATGCTCGCCAAAAAGATTCACGGTGAGTGAGTTGCCCTGTTTATTCTAGCAAAATTTCCTATTTCCTCTGGTTTAATATAAGGAGATATAAGATACCACACTATCTCTGGATAAACAATACCAGGTCTGTCATCAATGTTTTCTGGTTCACTTTTTGAATGATTTCTTTTTTTCTTATACACAAAGTTTTTACTCCCATCTGCGTTAACTTCTTCAACAATATCAAAGTCATCATCCTGTAAATCTTCCCAAGATTTCTCTGGAACCGGTTCTGCTGCAACTGACTTCTTAACTCTTCCAACAGGTTTGAGCGCGTTTGCGCAGTCGTTTATGGTAAAATCTGAAATTTCAGAAGGTTAGCTACATAAACTGTCAACAAAACATTTTGACGATTTCAAGTTAATTAAATATTATTATTTTTTAATTTATTTGTAATAAATGTTTTTATAATTAAGAATTATAAACTGTACCAGCATTGTTTGCCTTTTTTTGCCCTTTTTTCTTCGGCATTTAATATTTTTGCCTAAAGCAATAAAAACAAACCGTTGTGCCGGGACCCGCATTCAAGATATTTAAGTAAATTTCACTGAGCCATAACCATATTCTATTTAATATATATTCTACATAAAAAATAATGTATGTCTGATAATTTATTTAATTAAAACACTGCACTTGGACGAAAATTTGGCGTAAAAGTTGCTGCTGATAAGTGATAGCAAAGTAAACCACGATTCACCATAGACTAGAAAAAATTATAGATTATCATTATAGACTATTATTATTTGTGTTGTTGGGTGTGGTGCCGAGGACGGCCCTAGCTACGTCGACCAGTTTTGGTCCATAATCATTATAGACTATAGACGATGTTGATTTTTTTTTAAGTGACATTTGAAAAACAGATAACAATTACTGATAGACCCTCCATACCATTCCATACATTTTACAAAACAGTAGTAGATTGTAGATAACACATATAATAATAATGTACCACTATAATAATTAATTGGGTGTTACAATTATTAATGAATGTATGTTCAACTGAATATATATCAGAAGTTGGTTCATTTATTGTAAATTATATTTTTAGCATAATGCTGCCAATAACAAAAATTTGCCTTTTGAAGACAGTGTAATCATATTTTAAAATTATAATTCAAAATATGGAATATTATACTAAATAGCTCACTTTTCTCATTTATATTTTTTATAAAAACTGCAATTTTTGTATTCGACGTTCATAGAAAAAGTAATGCGAAAGGATTTCATTCATAATTATTAGTAATGACCTCTAGCGTAAATTTGTAGAAATAGTATCAAAGACTAAGAATTAAAACAGAGACGATGCATAGTGTGCGGGGCTGGACTACAAATATGTATTTATCGAATCATGTACACTTATAATAAATTATAGTACGAATACGAATCTAAAATTGGACATAAGTTTATTAAAATATTTATATTTAGGTATTGTAGCAAGTTTCACGTAACTGCATGTACACTAAACTATAAAATACGAACTAACCGACCAAAAAAACATAATATCATCACATATGTAGTATGTACAATCCAAATCACTGTAATATTTCGAATAGATTAATATATTGCCAAATTAGCTTTTAGCTTAAAGGGATGATCCTTATAAAGAAATAAAGTTATAATAACAATGTTTGCTGGCTAATTATATAATAGTTGTAGTTCTATTATAAGATATTAATTTGTATAAAAAAAACAAATTGACAAATTTGTCCTAAATAACCAATATTGTATAAGTCATTAAAAATCATTAATATATTTATATTTAATATAAGGAATTTAATTTCAATTGATTTGAACTATATTTTTAGTTTTAAATTATCTTTTCCCACCTATTCATTTAAATATTATGTACTACTAACAAATTAAAGTTATATCGTATCTGTTTTTACTATATTTTACACATGCTATAATCTTTGACAGTATGACTGACGTTCCGTTCCAAGATGGCAGACATGCCGCTTGTACCGTGATAGTATGGAATTGTAGAAGTATAAGTTTTAGGTGTGTCTTTTTAATTATCGAACTATAATGTCTCCCGAAATTTTGACTGAAGTCTTATACGAATATTTCGACAATGTGAAGCAACGCCCTCGCGTTTTGTGCGCTAGATTTAGGTAACGTTTGTGCCGAAACATATGTAAAACGGTGATCGAAATTTTTGTGCTGTTCGGTTTATCGTGTACGATAATTTTTCTGGTTTAATGGTAAAATAAAATGTGGAATATGATGTGCGACGTGATGCCCACTATATCGGAAGACAGTATTAGCCAGCGGAGTTCGCAGTTCTCTGGCGAAGACGCGAATTTTGAACAGCTCATGGTGTCTATGTTGGATGAGAGAGATAAGTTAGTAGAAAGCCTGCGGGAAACACAAGAACGTCTCGGAGATACTGAGGTTCGTCTCAAGGAAGTGGAGAAAGAGCGGGACTCGCTACAACGGCAGATCACGGCCAACGTCCCCCAGGTCAGTGACATTCACCTGTCTGTTTTAAATCTTATTATAGTAAACCCTATTTGGTACTTGCTTCGTATATTATGTATCTTACGTATAATTTCAAACTCAGTGAAACTCATTTAATATGAAACAAGTATAAGTATAAGTAAGCAGCATTTATTGTTAATAAATGTTATCTCCACTAAGAATGTAAATTTACAGATCAAAGTGATATTATGAATGTGAATAAGTAATACTACTATTAATAAATATAAGGTGAGCTTTCTGCCATTTTAATTTTAACATGCTATTTATTGCATTGCTTTTTTACATATGATACAAATATATTGGTAAATAGAACTAAAAGTAAAGGCTCATAATTGTTTTACTTTATAATGAAATAAAATAATCATTTCTGTCTGTATTATAAATAATAATAATTATTATATCACATGAATGCACCTTAGGAATTTGAACATTTGACAAGCCTCAAAAACAACATTCTTATCTGGTAGATTATGTTATCAGTAAAAAATTACATCTAAGATGTCCCGGCTACTATGATTTTTTGAACCTTATTCTTTTATAGTAAATTATTGTGTCTATTACATTTCAAGACTGTCCATATATAAAGTTTTAAATATTACATACCATAATTTAATAGAAAACTGTTTAATTTACTTATATTAATATTGGTTGTATAGCGATTTTATACAATAGATATTAATGTAAATTAAGACATTTTTTATGTCTTGGCTTGGCTTGGTAAAGCAATATTGGCCTTAAAATGGCAGAAAAAGTATCAAATTACTGTTATATTGTATTTTTAATTAAGTTTCATTAATCTTTATTATTTAAAAATTGAAGTAATATTTCAATGCAGCCTTGACATTCTTTTACATAGGTATAATATTTTTGTTTCTTCTGCAATTATGTTACTTTAAAATTTAAAATGTTTATAAAAATTATCTCGTAGTTACATTTCTATATGTTTAAGTTAAACACTTTTTAAATGTTAAAACAGCTCTTGTTAAATGAGGGTCAAGATTTACCACTATAATAGAGAAAAAAAAGTATTTATATCCATTTCTTAAATAAGTTTATAGAAGTCTCCTCTTTCGTCCCTTTTTATTACAGTCATGAAGAATATTGATTAAGTTATTTACCGCCTAGCAAGTATACTAAAAATATAAATTACTAGAGGATCAACATCGCTTCACTCGGTTTTATCATATTGAGCAATAAAAACAAGTCCTCCCCATAGTAGCCATATATTTTTCCACACTTAAAAGTACCTAACTTAACCTTAAAATATAACATATTATATTTTAAAATATAATCTATGTCCATGCCTTTATTCAGATCCAATTTTTTTCTTATCTTCCTTCTCCTCTAGTTACTTCAAATTATTAGATCCAATTCAATTCAATTCTCTTATTAATGGCTTCAAGCGTGCCAGTTGAGCACAGATTATTAGATCCAAAACATCAAATTTACATATGTCAGAATGTTAAGGAATGTAAAACATAAACAAACAAATGTTTCTGCTAAACAACTTTATTGATACATATATAAGGTTCATTTGGTGTGAACTGATGTAAACAACATATGACTAAAAAAAAATTTTGCAAATATATAACTTTTGAGCGTAGACTTTCATTCAATTATAATGAAAATTGAACTTAGTTATTCACATTTCACTGACTATAATACATAATACATATTATATAAACTAGCGATTCCCGCGGCTCCGCCTGCTTTCTAATCACTATTAAAAATATAGATTGGTGGTAAAAGGATGAAAATTTAGGGTTATAAGTATTTTTTGATGCCAAATCATAAAACAATAAAACATAATTTAATTTGGTCTAAACATAAAAAAAAAATTAAATATCTGGAGAGCCACCCTTATCACCTAGGATAATAAAAAATAGCCTACAGCCTATTCTCAGACCTATCAAATATACACAAAAAAATCGTATAAATTGGTTAAGCTGTTTCACGAGATTTTTATATATTAGATAATGTAAGTGTTGCACTGAACAAAACAATTTTTTTTAAATAATATATCATATAAATAAAGTTCACCATTTATGTCCTTTTTTGAAGTTGGATAGTCATAGTTTTTTTTTTAATTTTAAAAAACTTTCATCTTTAACATGCTCTTCTTCTACATTAGGTCATTGGTGATTAAAGGTTTCCTTATTCTTCTTGTTCCTGGCTGAATTAAATTTAAGTAAGTACCTACTTAAAACAAAACAACAAGAAAATAAAAAAAATCTAGAAGATGAAAGAGACTTAATTTAAAATATATATTATTTTAGTTATCTATTTAAAAAATGTATTCAATTTCAATGAGAACTTTTTTTTAAGTTGATAAATGAATAAATGAAAACTTACTTTAGAAACAAATGTAATGGGTTCAAGACGTAAATCAATCGTATTATAATAATTACATTGGTCCATTCCTCTTGTCAGCATAATATAATATGTTTCTTTGTAGAAGCATTATATATCTAAACTTTAATTGTTTGCTGCTGGTGTTCCACCAATCTACATAATAATATATAGGTAGGTACTATATAGCTTCATAAAAAGTATAACATTTTATACTTTTTTATGATGCATTATTTTTAATTTGCAGAAAAATAAAGTACACATTAATATTTTTATTATATATCCGATAATTCATCGATGAATGCATAAAAATTGCAACAGTCCACTACGAAATTTTCATTTATTTTGTTATTTTTATATTAAAAATATATGTTACATATATGTATAAAATGTATATGTGCCATTTTGGCTTTAGTATAATTTTATTATACACTTTTTGGTGGCTTTAATAATAAATAGCGCGCTATGGCCCATGGAAAGCAAGCCGTATCTTCACTGCGGCTGGGCGTCACATCAAAACAACTTATGTAGTTTAGGCGGTATTCTGCAGAAAATCTCTAAACATTAGTTTGACAATATTGAAGCATACGTAGTTGGCTTCCCGCCAGCACCCGATATTGTGTGATATGTTTATGCAGTGGGAAGATTTGTTGACGGTCACCACTCGACTCTCGACATCGGCAAAGCAAGTTTGTCATACATTAAAAATAAACAATTTGCATTAAATATTATTTGAATCAAAAATGTCAGTGCTGTTTTATTTAAACGTTTACAATTAATACAAGAGTAATGTACTGCTCCTCGTCTAGAATGTTGTAAAATTTAAATAATGCATACTAACCTCATAAATGCGAAAGTGTCGTGTCTGTTACAATAAATCTCCGTATCAAACGATAAAACTTGAATTAGGTACGTAGATCGCACTCTGGGATTGGACATAGCTCCCTTGATCCCTGTACCGTTTATTACGCAATATTCTAAGTATAAATATAATTAGACAGTTATATATAGACAAATAATCAATAATTTAGTATAGTGTAATAACTAATTAGCTATTTATAACTTTGTTAATTTGCCCCTTGCCTTTAATTTTGTAAAGTACTACACCGAATATAATTTTACGAGATGGTTACCACTGGCTCTTTTATCAGGTACATATTATAATTGAACGTACGACAATTGTTTCGTTCATGAATTTAAACCTATAAATAAACAATTTCCGTTGTTATAATAATATGATGTGGATGCTAATATTTACATTTTACATAATTCTATGAATAACGTACGTAAATAAGTTAGCGTACTTTTATAAACAGATATATTCATTCTAAATTCCCTTATAAGGTAGCGAATAATTCCACTTTTACAACAGGAAATCGAATCTATTGCGTACCACTCATACAAAAACTCCGTTTTAAAGTTGGTTAAAAATGCATCAGGCGTGCTATTTAATAATCAACTTATCGCACACTAGCGATATGTTTCGACAGTTAGTATACTCGTAGATAAAAATTAAAAATCTAAGTCTTAAAAAACAGACATGAGATAATTTCCCAGGATAATAAGTATCCTATATTTTGAGCCGATGAACCAGCTATCATTGTACTAAATATCATCAAAATGTGTTCACTGGTTTTCTTGTGCTGCGGTCAAAGGCAGACAGACAGACGAAAATTCTAAAAATTAAAAAAATCGCAGTTTTTGCCTGTGTATCGATAATAATTACTATTTCCATGAATATTTTCCTAAGAGTATTTAATATAACAGATTCGACTCAGTATTTTAATACATGTATACTTTTAAAATGACGTTATACGTCTACTTATTTATATTCATTGACAGATTCATAAAAGTTGACTATGATATAATTTTTCGTACTAGACTTATCCATTCATGATGGATGAGGGATTCTATAGGTACTGCTGCTTTTAATTTTTTTTTGTCTTAAGTAAATAAATGCGATGCAATTCAGCTATAATGATAAAATTGAAAAAAATTTAAGTCTTAAAGACTCTTAAAGACTATTAATAGTCGAATATAATATTCTTGCTTCGTATATCTAGATTTTAAGTGCCTAACAGTAGCCTATGTGTTACTCCAGATCATAGTCTATCCCCGTGCTTAATTTCATTCAAATTGATCTAGCTGTTTCCGACAAAAAGGACCATGAAAATCTGCTCCCAATTAAACATTTCGAGATAGATATGTCGCGAAACATACCTGACAAAAGATAATTTTGGAAATAGGTAAAAAAAAGTATAATATATGTACTATATTAAATATAACACGATACACCAATGTAAAGGACAGGCCAATAGGCACCATTTTTATATGTTTGAAAAGATTTAGTCGTTCAAGTACTTATAAAATTGTGTTATCAGGCCGATGGACACAGCGTAATTGTCGATAAAAATGTTCTGTCATCGGCATTTTCAAGCGTTGGGCGCGTCCCCATCCGTGCGTGTCTTCTCACGATCGTAATCGGTATTGGCTATTGCTAACTTAACTGGGACGGTTAAATATTAGTTTTATTAAGGTATACTAACTAAATTTATATAAGTAGTAACATAGTTTTATATATCAAACCTTCTACCAACCAAACATTATAAACTATCGTTATTCGGTATCGTTATCCATATTAATGGCTATTTAATAAGATTATCCAAAAAATATACAATTTTATTATATGTATATAATAGCCACATACCTACATGGCTACCTGAATTTACAAGTATCATTTTTTATTTAGTTTTATTTCAAAGAAAATACCTTTTGTATTATAATATTAAACTCATTTATTTACACGGTAGCATGTTTACAGAGAATTTTATGATCAATAAAAATAATTATTTTACTATGAAACGAACAAGACGTAACCATTAACTTCTATGTATACTTATAATTTATGCAAGTACACGCATAGCAATGTCGACAAGATTCAGAAATGGACGGATGAAGTAACGTCTTGATGAGGCTGCGCATTGTTTCTGTCATCCAACTAATATATATTAACTAGCAATTCCCGCGGCTCCGCCCGCTCATCCTAATACATACATCCTATAAATAAAATGTCCTGCCGCGCTGAGCTTGTGTTTTTTGCGATAATCTCAAAAATTGACGTACAGATTTTGAAACGGTTGTCACCAATAAAAAGATATGATCTAGAAAGGGTACTATAATATATTAACACACTAAATTACTATAAATTGACAGTATAAGTGCGTTCTGAGAGCATCCATAGTTGTATGCCTATATGCGAAAAGTATCTAGAGACGCTTGACCAATAGACTGGGTCACTCGTCAAATAATATTTTTATTTTATATGGTGCTTAGTATTTTTTAAAGTAGGTAAACAGGTGTCGGTAATTAGTGCACAGTGAGTAGGTATTCTTTATACAGGATCGCTAAGTATTTGTAACCATACACGTGCATGCTTGCACTTTCAATGTCTGTATAGTCAAGTGGTGAACACCATCTGGCGCATTTTTCATTTTTTTACTGACTTACAGCTTACTACTTTGTGTGGGTTTACGCACATGCGTTGCAATTCAGTTCTTGATGAATCAACATCACCCATGCTGTTGCTTGCTTTAAAATTGCATAGTAAATAGTGTATATTTGCTAGAGGCAAAATTACACAAATCATTTAATAATACGGATAACCAGCATACTAAATTACATCAAATTTTTTGTCCAGTGGTTTCTCATTCCCAGATACAGTACATTACTACTTGTTTAAACTAAATATCAAGACAAAGCCTAAGTCTAATAGATTAAACATTTTGCATCAAAATATACAAGGCTTAGGTGGCAAAGAGCTAGAATTAGAACTTTATCTTGAAAAATATAATATTCATGTTATATGCTTAAGTGAACCATGGCTTAAAAAACATTGTAATACTTTAAATATTGAAAATTATAATTTGTCAAGTTCGTTTGTTAGAGTGAACGCTACTCGCGGTGGCTCTCTTGTATTAGTTAGAAAAGATGTAGTTTGCAAGGGCCGACAGGACATAGTGGCACTCTCTATCGAGCGTTCTATAGAACTATCCTGCGTTGAGACTCAACAGTATGTTATATTATGCGTGTACCGGCCCCCTTCGGGTGATTTTGACATATTCGAAAATAAGATGGACGATGTCCTTAGAAATCTTTGTACTAGCAAAAAATCAGTAGTTGTGTGCGGCGATTTTAATGTAGACATACTTCAAGTAACGCTTCTCAGTAATCGCCTTTTAAATTTGTTTAGATCGTACCATTTATTTAATGTTTTTTGCGAACCAACTCGTGTTACTAACGTTTCTTCCACATGTATAGATAATGTGTTTTATCATGGAGAAGTGCTTGATAAATTTATCATTAAAAACTTAAGTTCAGATCACTTTGGTCAAAAAATTTCTATAAGTAATAATAGTGTTAATATTAGACAAAAAATCAAATGTAGACCGGTCAACTCAAATAAGATTATTTCTTTTAAACAGACAGTCACACAGCAATTACTTAATATGGACATGTCTGTTGATAGTCCCAATTCTTACTACAATAAAGTATTCAATATACTCTTGGAATCATTCAATAACGTATTTAAAGAACGTACTGTAATAAAGAACACTAAAATGAAATTTAGCGACTGGGCGACAGTCGGCATATACAGAAGTAGAGATAAGTTGTACGAATTATATAGTATGAAGCAGTGGAATCTAGACCCAATTTTCCATAGCCGGGTAAGAACTTATTCTAAAATTTTTAAAAATGTTTGTCTCCAAGCTAAGTCTATTCACATTAGAAATAAAATCTTAAATTCTGATAATAAAATTAAAGCAACTTGGGACGTGATTACTCGTACGGCTGGAAGATCAAAGCCCGCCAGCGAACCTGTCCAACTTTTAATTGATAATGTTACAGTAAGTTCCGATGAAGATGTCGCAAATACATTTGAGAGTTATTTTTCGAAAATCCCAGAAGTGGTCACATCTTCTCTAAGATCTTCCCCTATAGAGGCAGTCAAATTCTTGAGAAATCATACAAGGCACTGTAATCACCAATTTAAATTTTTATATGTAGATGCACATGAGATAATTAAAATATTTAAAACTCTTAATGTAAAGAAAACTGGTGATTTGTGGGGCATGTCTGTTAAATTACTTAATACAATAATAACAAACATTGCACCTTATTTAGCTCTTATATTCAATAAATGCATAGACACTGGTATATTCCCTGATCTCATGAAAATTAGTAAAGTAATACCTCTTTTTAAAAATGGCGTTAAAAATGATCCTGGCAACTATAGACCTATTTCTATATTGCCATGTATGAGTAAAATCTTTGAGAAACTTATGTTAAGTCAACTATTGAACCATTTTAACATAAATAATATTTTCCATAGTGAACAGTATGGGTTCACTAAAGGTAGGTCTACAGCTGATGCGGGGATAGCACTTCTTAGACATATTTATGACGCTTGGGAAAAATCACAGAATGCAATTGGTGTTTTCTGTGACTTATCTAAAGCTTTTGATTGTGTAGAGCATGAAACTCTTCTGCTTAAATTTGCTCATTACGGAGTTCGTGGTATTGCCCTTGATCTCATTGCATCGTATCTTAGTGGTAGGGTTCAGAAGGTCGCGGTAAATAATGTTAATTCTTTTGGATCTCCTATTAAGATGGGTGTTCCACAGGGATCTATCTTGGGTCCATTTTTGTTCTTAGTTTATATTAATGATCTCCCATTTTATGCCGACAAGTTTTGTGATATTGTACTCTTTGCGGATGATACGTCCTTAATTTTTAAAGTTGATAGAAAGTCAAATAATTACGACGAAGTGAATAGTGCATTATCGCATATACTTCATTGGTTTAACATTAATAATCTGGCTTTAAATGCCAAGAAGACAAAATATATTCAGTTTTTATTACCTAATGTAAAAAGGCAAAATTTCAACTTGTATCTTAATAACGACATATTAAATACGGTAGACTCCACGGTTTTCTTGGGATTGACATTAGATTCGGGTTTGCAATGGGGTCCCCATCTCTCGTCTCTTGCGAGTAGACTAAGCTCCGCTGTTTTCGCTGTCAGAAGAGTCAGGCAGCTGACAGACGTTGACACTGCCAGACTTGTTTACTTTAGCTACTTCCATAGCATTTTGTCGTATGGCATTTTGTTGTGGGGTAATGCAGCGGATATTAAATCCATATTTATAATTCAAAAAAGGGCCATTCGGGCCATTTATAACATTGGCGCTCGGGATACTCTCCGCGAACTTTTTAAAGAAATTGGTATACTTACGGTTGCTTCGCAATATATATATTGTAACATTATATTTGTGCGACAAAATATTAATTGCTACTCAAAACACAGCGACAAACACGGTATAAATACTAGAAATAAGGATAAACTTATAACACCCAGTATTCGCCTTCAAAAAGTAAATAGATCGTTTATGGGGCAAGGTGTACGCATGTATAATAAAATTCCACAGTCCATATTGAGCTTGCCTTTAAAACAATTTAAATCTAAAATTAAAAATACATTATTGAATAAAGCTTATTACACCATCACGGAATACTTAGAAGATGTAAATGTGTGGGATTAATGTCTTGTTGTGTCTCACGTAGGATAAATAGATAAATATTGTAATGCAATAAATATTGTAATCAAATATTTTTTTGAAAAGAGCAACTGCTGAGTTTCTCGCCGGCTCTTCTCGGCAGAACAGCTTTCCGAGTCGGTGGTAGTTTACTCCCAAGTCCCAGACTTACAGACTGACACTTGATTTAAATTCGTATAATAATGTAAAAGTGACGATTCAAAAGTGCTTGTAAAAGTCTATTTGAATAAAGTATATTTTGACTTTGACTTTGACTTTGACTTTGACTAATCGCAGTAATTTGCAATAGCATGAACCCGATTCTATTATTCATATATATTCCGCGTGCATTTTTATTGCCTAAAACCATAGTTCATCGAAGGTTATTTAAGGTTATTTTTATTATATTTATAAATTATCACGCAAACGACAGCTGTCTCATAAAATCCGCTCGTTTGATGTATTTTCCAATCAAGTAATTTTTCACGTCTCTATGATGGAGTCTATTCGAGCGCGTTGTTTGTGGAAACTATAATTTAGTACTAGTTTACATTGTTAAGCTTTTCGATCTTTATTCGATCATTTTTTAAACAAAAATCGAATTATTATAAAACTTTAGGGAATTAGGCATTGTTACATGTTAGTGAAGCCGCCGTAAACGTTTGATCTTTAAATACAATTAGATATAAACTTTATTTAATGATTAATCGAATAAAGAATAATCGAATGACGCAAATTCTTTATTTTAATTCTTTATTTTTTATTTAATTCTTTATTTATCTTTAAATACAATTAGATATAAACTTTATTTAATGATTAATCGAATAAAGAATAATCGAATGACGCAAGTCGATATCGTTTCGATTTGTAAGTATAGGTTTAACAATGCATACAAACGATCAATTATATTTTTGTATTGTATGAAAGTGATAGACATTAGCTTAGACTCTAACTAAGCCTAGCATTGGTCTTCGAAAATATAGCGCAATAAATTGCTGCATTTTTTTAAATTTAATCTATACATATCATAAAATTCTAACTTATTCGAATCTGTACATCGAATATTTTTTTGGAAATTCTTATTGGAATAGTAATTATTATCGATACAGAGGCCGAATCTATAGTTTTTAAAATTTTTGTATGTCTGTCTGTGATCGCATCACGAGAAAACCACTGGACGGATTTTGATGAAATTTGGTATGATCTAATATATTATATATATAATTTGGCTCGTTATGTGGGTTAGAGTATAGGATACTTTTTACTGCTGGAAAATATCTAATTTCTGAGAAATCTCAATTAACCGTTATAACTGGCTGTAAAACATCACACGGTTTCTTTAAAACGTCAACGGAGCCGTAGGAAATGCTAGTTTGAACTATAACAGCTATACTAATGAACGTAATCATTTCCATTCTCTGCCTGAAAGTACACATCAAAACTCCGTTGGAAATCATTAAATATGAATTAGACGGGGCCCACGTTAAATCAATGTTTTGGAGCCGATACGAAGTGGACGGCGAGAATTTACCATTGATGGAACAAGGCCAGTTCAAGGAATAACTACATACAAATTGTAACACTGAAATATATTTGTTGAAGATATTTATGGAACTTATTCGACCAAACTTTATTCTCACAACTAGACTAACTAAAACTAGAATAACTTAATGATTTTGTTTCTGTTTATGAAAGTTTTATATATGTTTTATATATATAAAAGTGTAATCATCTTATAGGTAGGTACTAATCGATTGAATTTCTAGAATTTTTAAAAAAATACCAGCCTAGGGTACCTTGTTTAAAAGTTATGTAGATACTGATGATATATAATTGAAGCAGCGTTTATATAATATGTAGGTAAGTCACGAATGCATAATTATTCTTCGATTGTATGCAGATTACAATGGACACTGTATTCCCAGAAGATTTAGCCCACTAGCAAGGTCACGTATTAAAAGTATTTATAACAGTAGTTATTTTTACCTTGTTATAGCTTTTTTTATGAATTAGTTTTTGAATTGGAATCTATGTAAATCACAACAAATCTCCTATCATTCAAAGCGTTTTTTCTGTATGCTTTAATTTGTACAGACAACATCGAGTACTTCAATATATAATAGGTGTAAATCTTATCTTAATATATATATATAATATATATATATATATTTCTTGTGTGCGTGTGTATGTGACTGAACTCCTCCTAAACGACTGGACCGATTTTGATGAAATTTTTTGTGTGTGTTCAAGGGGATCTGGGAATGGTTTAGATTCACAATTTTATCCGCTGGACAATGTTTTTTTAATTAATTTTTAATTTATTAGTAGTTGTTGATTTTGGACATAATAGTTGTTGATTGTAGACAGGACAACGTCTGTCGGGTCCGCTAGTTGTTTTATATTTTACCAGCATTTCCCGCGGCTCCGCCCGCGCTGTAAGGCTAGAAAGCTAATTTTTAGATTAAGATTTTATTATATTACTGAGAAACACGCTTTAACTATTAGTATAGATTTTCCAGAGATGAGATATTTTCCTGCAATAAAAAGATCCGGTTATCATCTATAATAATATAATATATAATGTGTACAAAACGGTCACGGAACGGAACGTAATGGAGCATGAACGGACAAACAGAAATTCTAGGTTAAAAGTTAGGATTTGATTATATTATGTATAGATTTAGGTTAAACAAAAGTGGCGTGGTGTGCGCAAATATTTAATTTAAATGAACCGGAGCTGAGCGGTAATTGTTAATTGTAAAACATAAGTGCCGTTTGATATTTTGATAAACTCGTGTAAACAATATTTATGAAGTTGTATCGGTTTTTAAAATCTTTCGTGTTTTCTTTAATATGACATGGCTGTGGCTGCTTACAATTTTATTACCTAGTGTAGTTTTTTCAACCGACTTAAAAAGGAGGTAGTTCGGGATTACATATAATACTGTGATTATTATAGTAGGTAATTCATTGAAAAATGAAAATTAAACCCCCCTTTTGTGCTTGTCACACATGTGATACCTAATACATTTTTAACTAGCCTGTTTGTACATGAATGATATTTGAGATAAACTATTTTTGGGGATCTTTATTAATGCAATGCACATAAACAATATTTTCTTGATTTTTTTGTGTTTGTCAATGCGCTTACGCACAGTTATGGCTATATCAATTTGTGTGCAGGTTTCACAAATATATAGTGGTAAGCTTGCTTAACATTTAGTGTTTGGTTTTAATCCAAAATTCCAATATTTTTAATTATAATTAAAAATATTAATCAATTCAAATAATCAATTTAAAATACATCTTGGGAAAGAACCCGAGCGATTGATAATTATAATAACATTTACCTATTTACTTATATTAGTATAAAATGAATAAATTCTTGGCAACATTGAAAGCTCGAACCAAACCCCACAAGAACCACTTGCAAAAGTTGCAAAGAAAACGATATCTTGTTACGCGAATCCTTACAGTGCGTAAAACTCTATGTATACTGTATACATTACGGTAAAAAATGAAATTAATTTACTAGCAAAATTACTTTCAATATTTAGACCTACGCATAGTATCGAAAACATAACATAAACATTTCAGTCGCGTAGATTTCGCTTTAATTTATCTTTAATATTAATATTATCTTTTTATATAATATAAAAATGAATCGCAAAATGTGTTGGTAAGCGCATAACTCAACAACGCCTGGACCAAATTGGCTAATTCTTTTTTTGTTATGTTTGTTATTGTTAGGAGAAGGTTCTTATGAGAGAAAAAAATAAGAAAGTTGGGCGGAAGATTAGAAAATTTAAAAAACTTTATAAAACTAACGGCGTTTGACGTATCAGTTATGACAGTTGCCATGGTGCGTGTAATGGTAATTCATATTATAATCAAGACAAATATATAGCGGGCGGTGCAAAGTAAAAAATATATACAACACGTACCTAGGGGCGAACCCGAGCGAAGCGAGGGTGAGTCGCTAGTATTTTATAAATGCGAAAGTAACTCTGTCTGTCTGTCAGTCTGTCGCGCTTTCACGTCAAAACTACTGAAACGATTTTAATGAAATTTTGGTACACAGAGATAGTCTAGAGCTTGAGAAAGGACAATTTTTTTTCTATTTCAAGACTACACAGACCTTGTTTTAAGAAAGCCAAAGAAAATAATCAAAAGACACTACAGTTAAACTCAACCTTAAATCTAAGCGGGAGTTGGTGTTCAAATGTTATATTGAGCTTTTGGAGCTTGCACTATTTAAAACTACTATTTGTTCGTTCGAAAATCAATATTACGAAAATTATAACAAACTACCTTTTTCTACGTTAATACCTATTAGGCTTAGACAATCTAATACAGTTATTATAAAAATTAGTAATGGTATCTCATATGTTATAACATTAATTTGTAAAATAATAGACCTTTTGTACAGTTTAAGGCATAATTGCCCGAAGCTGTCACACGTCCTAGATATATGATCCATTTGAACAAACATAAATCTGTTAAAGCTATTAGTGTTCAAGAACGGTCTCTAAGACAAAGGCGGTTACACCAGCTGCGTACAAAAGATAAGGTATAGAATCTATAAATTGTTTATTAACAAAGCTGAAACGCCGCCTAGATACCATTTAATTTTATGAACCAAGCTTTTAATTGGTCGCAAAATATACTGGTTTTAATTATTTTTGTCTTAATATTTGTTCAACGTATTGTCTATGCTTAATTGCCTGAAAGGGTCTTTTATGATCCAATTTATGAACGTGATGTTTCAAATCAACACTGCTTTACTATTATTTTGAATATATTTGATGAATTGATTCTCTATAATAAAGACGAACGTGTTTATTCCTTTATTAGACACAGGCTGTTCTGTCCAAATTAAAAAAAAAAGATATTAAACTTAAGTTCATACGAAAATTCTATCGGAATGCACTTTTAACTTTCCTATTAACAATCTTAAAGCTTTATTTGAACTATTAGTAGTTCTATTAACAGCTTTTATTAAGCTTCTCGAGTTTATCTTGCGGGTACCAGAAGTTCTCAGTGATTATTATTAATACGATATATATCCATTTTAAATGAATATTTTTTTGGTCAAATTTTCGCCTAAATGTAAGAAATTATTATTACCATGATTATTACAATTTTGTACCTTCGACTCATAGTTCCATAATAGAGCATCAAATCGTATCTATTTGGTCCTTTGACCTTTTTTATATTAGCAATTGAGTTCGGATTTCCTTTCAACACTTAGATCAATCAAATTTTATTTAGTTATACTAGCGACACAACATCGCTTCGCTCGGGGTCGTCCCTATTCAGTTAAATTAATGATTTATTTAAATAAATTTAAAACAATTATTCAAATCAGTTCCGCTGAACTGATTTGAATAATTGTTTTTTATTACTACTTTTATTACTATTCCGCTAATAGCCGAGCCAAGAATAACGAATAGCAATTGATTTTTATATATAAT
Source organism: Boloria euphrosyne (assembly GCA_951802675.2). Taxonomy (NCBI): domain Eukaryota; kingdom Metazoa; phylum Arthropoda; class Insecta; order Lepidoptera; family Nymphalidae; genus Boloria; species Boloria euphrosyne. The sequence continues at coordinate 909,254 of OX637879.1, read as the reverse complement.
ATATCTATCGCAGATTTAGGACATACGTACATTATTTAGTGTTATTTTGTTACCTATTTGAGGTTACTCTCAGAAGTCAGGACTTATTAATTTCTTTCTATTTTAATTATGAATAATTTTAGTTAATGTGATGTTTCAATAAATGTGTTTTGCTTAATAAATTGATTTGACTTATATTTCCAAATGCAAATTATGGTAATAACTTCTGTATGAAATTTAGTTTGTCCGTATTTTCGTATACTGCCTTCTGTTTTAGTATAGACGTTGCGAAGAACAAATATTACAAATGTTTGAATATCGTAATGATGTAAAACAAACGTTACTTGTGCGCGGCCTCGTTAGATATGTTTAGGTAATTTAGTGGCTTATTACTTACAAAACCTTCGACTTTCAAAATCGTTTAGATGTTATTAACGAAATTTTTTATATTTAGTTGATTTTTTTACAATTTTCTCACAACCTTTATTTTTCCTCATTTTTCAATTAATAGCAAATCCTTCTTACATAAAATAATACGTAGGAGCATTTTGAACTTTACTTCAGGTATAAGATTGACATCAGTTATTTATATCGTTAGAAACCACAACCAACATATTGTCTGGTCTCCATTTCCGTACAAAGCATAACTCCATTCACATAATATCCTCTCTATCCACCTACCTGGACATGAAGCTGAAGAAAAGCTTATAAAATATTAAGAATAGCTTTAAAATTAATCGTTTTATGCTGTTATAATATTATACAGAGTTTTGCAACTAAATGTCAAAAAACTTGAGCTTTAAAATAAATACGAAAAGTGAGGAGTTGGTAAAATTCATGACGCTGGTCCGCTCTACAAACATAAATTAATTTATATAAAACACAAATGCGCCACGATGGGAGCTTTAAGCGCCCTTTTAAATATTCCAGTAGATAAAGGTTTATGTACACGGTTGTATGGAACAGTACGCATATCTCATGTGTAGCGAGCTTGTTACAGTGAGCATATTGTACTGATGTTACATTTAACGTCATCTTTAAAGTAGTTTGCAAACTTTGGTAATTGAAGTCACCAGCTGTGATAGCGACTTCACGAGTAATAATAAGATATTCACTATCATATTTTTTGTGGTACTTTGCGCTTTAATTTCAATTAAGTACAACGATTATGATTACGAACTTCAGAGCTCATTCGTGCTTATTACACAAATGAATGCCTCCATAAGGACTCGAACCTGTGACCGCTGGCACAGCAAGTAGTATCACTATAAACTGTGCCAAGTGTTGTCTAAATCAAGTCTATATGATATCACATTTAAATGTAGATGGCATTATGTTACTTTAGCCAAATTACGGCATTAAAATAAAGTTTTGCGCAAAAACGCTACTTAGGAGGTATCAGAAGTTCACGGTTGACTTGCCCTCGTCGGTCTCTCGATCTTAAGTAACTAAAACGCATGTTTTCAATCGCCCCTTTTCCATATTAATATCTCCTGACCATTCTATCCTTCATGACCCAAGATTGATAAATATTTCTATTTATTTTTATTAGTGGTTTAATAATATGAAACTTGCATAGTTAAGCTAAATGAAAGAATTTATCAAGGGATTACGCAACCCTTGCCATAAAATATATTAAGTATGTATTCAGTATGAGGCTTATAACTTGATAACGTCTATGTTAGTGAATATTATACTGCGGCTAAAGGTCGACTGCGAAATCGCTAATCACTTATCCTGTTAGCGGATTTTCCTTGAAGCAAGAGTGAGTTTATTTTTAATTTATTTTGATTGATATGATGCAAATTGTACTTAGATAGATTGACCGATCTGTTGCACATTTTCATGAGAGTGCATCTAGCTGTGGACAATAGCAATTACAGCAATACATTATAATTTGTAAAGTAGGTATATATTTATGTATAAAAAGTTGTTTTAAAATTATTGTTCTTAAAAGATAGATTCGTTTTTATCCCGATTATTTGCTTTATTTGCTTTTAAATGTATGACACAGCAACGCGTTACCGGGTATGTAAGTAATTAATAACACAAATTCTGTGTGATAGAGCAAGATAATAATGTATTATTTTTATTGCTATGTTACACACAAATGTTGTCGACGAAATATAGTTATAATACAATAAATATTTGGTTAAATATATATTGACGGACTAACATTTCATAGGTACATAAGGACAGCATTTTTTTTTCAAAGCTTATAACCTAACCTAACCTAACAATTATATTTCATTTTGAATGCTCGATTTTCTTCGCTAGCTTCTGTCTGGAACAAAATTTTGTGCTACCTGAATATCGAATACTCGTACTATGACAGCACTTATGTTACACTGCTTGTATACAATACGATTATTGCATGTTGTATACAACTATGGTTCTCTACCAAGTTAAAACTTGAACTTGTCAGATGTAGCTACTACGCGATTAGTCCGCGATTAGCTTTTTACTATGGACATTCGGAAGCGAAGCCTTATTGCATTGATGGCTGTCAAAACAATAGGCCGCGTGCACAGACGGCGCGCGGGTACCGCGCTGTGTATATTTAGAACGGTCGATACGACGCGTCCCAAACACCAGATTATTCAAGTTGCCATTATATAAGCGAATGTCTAAATACTTCTTTTGTATTCTTACTTTTTTATTTTAGAATTTATTGTGATACTTGAATTTTTTGCTGTGATTTTATTTTATAATAATAATTATAGGATTTTGAAAGAAGCCTACAAAAGGTCTATTAAATACGTTACGTTGTTACAAAAGAAAGTGATGAACTCATCGATAATGTTAATAAATTAACGACATTTTATGGTAATTTTAATATTAATGATTTACTTCTTACTTTTGCGTATGTTTTTGAAAGTACTTTTAAATGACTTTTTGAAATTATGGCCTGATTGATACCTGCTATTGCTTCTCTTTAATTAAAAGTTTGTACGATGAGTTTGATCACCTATGAAACATTCTACAATTTTTAGATCGTTATATCTTTTTAAATGTGAGTAAAATTGTTTCATAATATTTAAAAGGAATCATATGAAAAAAATGATGCATTTAAAGCGACTAGCGACTCACCCTCGCTTTGTTCGAGTTCGTCTCTAGGTTATAACAATTAGTATGAAATCATTGATATACTAGGAAAAAAGGTGTAGATAAGTCATACGCGCTCAAAAAGTGGCACACTGAAACTAGGCTAATTGGCCTACCTGAACTTAGTCACGCGTCGTAGGTGTCGTCGTCGTGTTCGCACGTGTCATTTTTAACTTTTAAGTAGAATCATTCAAAAATGCCGTCGTGTGTCATGAGATATTGTACAAATTATACAAGCAAAACTTTTAAAAGTCAAGGAATCATTCGTAAGTTTACTATTTATCTTAATATTTTCACAAAACAAACATAACGTTTCTAAAATATGGCATCAGAAAAGAAAGAGTGCAACAACAATTTCTTTTCTTCTAGTACACTTGACGACTGTCGAGAATTATATTTGTCTCTTTTTCACTGGCGATACTTGAATAATGCCATCCTATTTTGACGACTAATCGTAATGTAGTGTGTTATTGCAATATTTTTAGTTATTCATGTGTGCGTTAGTGTGCCGTTTTTGAAGGTAGAATGTCGTTTAGGTAACGTATCTACACCTTTTTACTTATAATATCATTGTATGGAATAGATAAATTTTATATCCCTCGCTAATCGCTTGAGAAATGATTGATTCCTCATACAAAATTTTGTCCTTTTCACCAATTTAAGGGCTGATTTCCGGAATAAAAACAATAATCCATTTTCTGGTGTCTTATCTTCTTATACCAGTTTTCACTGGTTCATACAAAATAAACGTTTTTTCTCTCTCTATAATATTATAGTATAAATTAAAGAAAATTCGAAAACTTAGAATAAGACTGTAGGAAGCCGTAGAGCGGTGGTGGAGGTTGTCAAACAATAAGTCTTGCTGAGGCAGTCGTCGTCCGCACCGCGTATATTTAGAACGGTCGATACGACGCGTCCCATCCCTAGTCGCGGACTAGGACTCGACCATTGTATTGTGATGAAAAATTACTTGGTCCAAATATCTTTTTATTTTGTTTTTGGTAAGACTTCATTCTGAGCGCCCACGGCTTTTTCTTCGACTGTTGTGAAGTTGAGAATTTTTTTTATTAATGGCAGTGTTTGTAATTACGAATGTTTCAAGCTTTTTTATTGTACACTTAAAGTATATATTGTGGTTGAATTACTACCGCTTCCTTAAGTCATGCTTATTGCACGGCACCAAGTATACATTCAAAAAGACTTTTTGTTATTATGTTTTTGTCTGTCTCGTTGTTAGAACTGGCTTAGAGGTTTTAATTGTAGGAATTTTAGAATATTATAATATTATAAAATTCCTACAAATTAATATTATATAATATTTGTATTATTTTTATTGTAGTTAATAGTTATTTTTGTAATTTAAATGAATTCTGTTATATTTTTATTGGCAGTAGATGCCAAAGAGAATTAATTATTACCAAGAATACCGGAAACCGGAAAATACCTTTAAAGGATAGCAAATAGCAATGTAAACAAAACAAGGTTAATCGGCTAGATACGTTAAATTTATGCCTTCTAAATCAAATTTAACTATACTTCATTCAAATTAATTTTTTCAAGCATTTTTGAATCGTCACTGTTTGTATTCAGTCTTTTTTTAAGCCTCCCTTCAATACGAGGGCAGGTTGGCGGAATTAACAAGTCTTTCTAAAACTTGCTAGGTTCTCAAACATGCAGATTTCCTCGCGATGTTTTCCTTCACCGTGAGACAGGTGGTAGTTATTTTGAAAGTGAAAGTCACAGTTTTCGCACACAGTCTAAAAATCTACGAGTACTTAAAAACTATACATGACGTTAATTTAAAAAATATATTAGCATGCCGTTACCGTTAACTATTACATCCGCAACACAATTCATCCTATCAGTTAATTACAATATACAAATGAGTATGTCGTCACGCGTGTAAAGGGTTGTATATATGCATAAAATTACACTGTCGTCGTAAACATTTGCCAAACAAAATAGACCATTTCCAAGTACAAACATATTCTCTGCTCCGTTTATAAAGACTTGCCGGATGAGAGCTAATGGTGGTAAAACGTGTTGTTCCTCTGACAATTTCGTTGCGCAATTCTGAGACAGAAGGCCGCTTGTTGCCTAATAATTATTTGACTGACAGGAGGTGTAACTTACGAGTTAACTATCATCACTCATTGACTGATTTGTCACGATATCTCAAAATCAACTAAAGCACATAAATTAATGTGTGGTATGAAATACGACTTTGAAAATGAGTACAAGTATTGCTTATTAAAAATAATTGTTTGCCCAGTGACCTATATTCGACTTCGATTTGAAATTTTTCGATTGATAAAAAGGTACTGCACTGTTTCGACTTTCTTATCCAAATATAAAAAAGTAACTGTCCAAATTTTTTTTATACTGAAAAAGAATATACTAAAAAAGGAAAACAGTTAACAACAGATACTGAACTGTCAACTGTTTCATTTATATATAGATTTATATATAGATTTTAATGAGGCTTTAAAAATTTCCCCTGAAGAGACGCCTCCATAAACTATGTGATTCGTACCGTATAGAAGTAAATCGCCGTTCAGACCCCAAAGAAGAAGAGAGAATCTATTTTTATATAATTTTAGTACCTATTTATAAATTTATTTATATTTACGAGTAAAAATTGTTTCAATAGCCTTTAGCGAAAACATTGTTTAGTGACGTTCATGATTAAGATAGCCTTGTATTTTTTACTTGACCTCAATTTTTTACTTAATGTCTAATTATTACTCATTAGACCTATCTTGTCTTGTTTTAAAGTTTGTAGTCAATGTTTTGTATTTTTTCTTTTTTGACCGTTCGTATGACGCATCACATAATTTTTCAAGAAAAACACCTAAATGATTTTCTAAAGTGAATGCTTATACACAATTGATAGCGATCGCAATAAATAAAATTTTAAGTCCAACTATTTATTTACAAGAAGAGAGAAAGAAACAGCAAAATGAAATGCAGAATACCTTACAACTAAAAACTAGACGTCGAGGGCCGAGTCTAAAAATACAGTCGTTTACCGGATAATTGTGCTCACGTTCACAAAGTTAATTAAAAACTGTAGGGCGCAAACCACTTTCTGCTTAATAAGAGGCTTAGATGCTGCCCCTTTGCGGTCTGCTTCGCCTTCTAACACGTGCTTTTCACTAATTCTTTTGACCTTTTCACGGTTACCTATATTTTTGTGTTGTTATTTATAACAACAACAAAAAGGCAGTGGTAGCCTAGTGGCACTTGTTTTGGGAACCGAGTGAAGTAGGTTCAAAATCAAATCGTCTCGTCTCGCACCTCAGATTTTTGCACTTGCGAATCAGTTTCAAATGATTAACACTTGTGTTACGATGATGGAAAACACCATGAGGAATCCTGCATGTTTAAGAGAAACTAACAAGTTTTTGAATGAAGTACTGCGAACTGCGTGGTGGACTATGGCCTGATCCCCTAGTATTGGGGGGAGGCCCGTGCCTAGCAGTAGTAAAAAGGGGTAGGATTAAAGAAGGGCTGAATACATTTATAAAGTTTTAAATATTTAGGTGTTAGTATATTCTTTGATTAGTTCAGAAAAATGAAATTAAAGTATATTTTTTTGCGTCTACCATAGTTGTGTCTTAATACTGCTTTGTACAAATCAATTAGTAAATGCTGTTGCAAAATTAATTCATTCATTTTGTATTGGTATTTAAATAAATACATGTTTCAGCAGCTAGCTGGTGTAATTCAAAGATGTCGTAATTTAGGAGCCACGATGATGTAAATAAATATTTGTGTTTTACTATTAATGCGTCCTTGACTCGCTTGAGACCTAACTATAACATGTGCGATATCTATGTGTGAGTTTCACACATTTTTTTTAATTTTAACAAAATTTTATTTAGTGAGTGAGTTTCAGGCAGTGGTAGCCCAGCGGTAATGCGTCGCTCGTATAACCGAGTGATGCGGGTTCAAATCCGGGTCGCACCTCTGATATTTTCATGTGCGAATCATTTCTATCCTGATTACCACTTGTCTTACGGTGAAGGAAAACATCGTGAGGAAACCTGCATGTCTGAGAAAACCTAGCAAGTTTTCGTAAGACATGTGAAGTCTGCCAACACGCACTGGGCCAGCGCGGTGGACTATGGCCTGATCCCCCTCGTACTGAGGGAGGCCTGTGCCCAGCAGTGGGACGTTAAAAAGAGCTGATGATTATGATGATGATGATTTAGTGATTACTTAATATTCGTGTCAACATTTTCTATATTTTTTACTCCTGAAAATATATTATTCTCACGAGAAAACAAAATTTACAATAGCTGGCTGTCTTAGAAAATAATGATAGAAGTTTAAATTTGGAAACCTGGAAGCCATTAAAGGAAATAATTGAATTGAATTAAATTTGGAATTAATCATTTATCAAGTCAAGTACCACTACCTATATATTTGTTTTTAAAAATACTTACCTCCTTTTCTACACCTAAGTATATATACAGCACATATTATATCCAATCATAGTATATTCCATTTTTTAAAAGAAACATTATTTATATTTATAGTTTAATTGTTTTAATTCGATTAAAATCGTATGTAATAATTAAATTTTAAGAATACGATTCATAACGGACTTTCAAATGTATAATAATTTAAAATTTCATCACTGCTTTACGCCCAGGACAAGTAATAATTTTATTTATGGCTCCTTCTAAGCCATGTACACTGCTATTTTACCTCAGAGCCTCATTTTTTGTATAAAATATATTGGATATTAATAAATCATTATAAAAACATCCATGTAAATATTTTGCTTCGTTTTTGGAATCTTATTTCTTTATGATAGGTCAAGGTCAATCGTAAAATATTTCTTTCCTAAAAAGAGAAATCTCGTTTGTTGTATTTTAACAAATAATTGGTAACCTTAAACTAAATGATTAGTACAAATTATTATAAGTCACTAAAGTTGTTACAGAAAGCAAAAAAAAATTTAAATACGAAAAATGTTTGGAACATGAAACTCTTGAACGAGTTATGTACGCTTTGTTCAATAAAATATATAAATTTTTTCTTTGAATCGTTGCAAAGGTGGACAGGACAATTTGTGGAAACTTATCATACCTACCTACATATTATTATATGCGTATATTCAGACCCATGAAAGATTTATTCTCCTTTAGGAGGCGAAATCTGGTCGTAACAAGCTTCCTAGTGTTAATATTGTCTATCACTTTTTTAAATAGTTGTTTAAATCTTAGCTAACAATTAATATTAAAAAGTGTAAGCTTTCTAAAAAATATGTATTATACCGATGTAATAAATTTTCATCTCAGTCACAATTATATTGTATCTATCGATTTCAAACGAAAGATACATTTGAAACGCAAGAAGTAAGGTATTATAATACATACTAAATGTAATTGACAGAAAACAGAAATGCTTTTAAAAATATAAAGGCTAATTTAAACAGACAACTTTTAACGCCAAAAATAGATCAGGGGCGAAGATTTAGATCCTTCTATAAATATCTATGCTATACCCTGGTTCGCTTTTGAATAAATAACTTAGTGCCAGCCGCGAGGTAACTTTTAATAGTGAAGGAGTAACGTATCGTCAAGTTCAGGGTTAGGTTAATGTTAAAAGAATTTAGTCACTTGAAAAAGATTGATTATTAATATTAGCGAGAAGAGCGATGGTAATGTGGGAATTAAAAGTGAAAAAAAAGTATTAGGTATGTTGTGTATGTGTATAACATCTTTTTTTATTGTAAACCAAAAGTAATAATATCTTTTTAATTAACAGTATCGGTATATTTACAAGTTGATGGTAGTTACTTAGCTTAGGAACTAAAAATATATCTACAAAAATGTAGTAGTATGTTTCTAAATGTTAAATCTGTAAAATGAGAACATAAATATTTTGTGCCAATCTTTATTACTTAAGGTTTTGTATTTCAAGGCTTAATAAGACCAAGTAGTAGAAATTTAATTAGAGAACCTTTTTATTTAAATTTAAATTGCTAAAAATATTTCTAAGTATAAAAATTATTTATGAAATTTCAATGATGTGGCAGTATCGTTATTGTGCATTTCTTTATATTCAATGCATTACTTTTGTTTTATAAAAAAAAAATGCCTAACGTTGCTTAACCATTGGTGGCTTATATTGAAGGGAGGTTTGAGCCCAGCTGTGGGACGTCAAAACGGAATGATTACAAACATTGTTTATGCATAGGTACTAATCGGTTTCTTGGAACAAGTTGAAGTTTTACAATAGACAATAGTTATCACTTATCGCTATTAGACAATTTAAAAATATCTATATACCTACCTAAAACTTAATTTCCGTTCGTTAGTCTTGCTTAAACTCATAAACGGCTGGACCGATTTGAATAATTATTTTTGTTTAACCTAAAAAGTCTGAAAAACTGTTAAAACACTAGAAGGAACATATATACCTAAATGGCATATTATATTTTTGATATTTTAATTAGCAATATCGATTCATTAATGTCGACTCGCCTAAGAAGATTGCAATACGCAAAAACTTACTTACATACCGTGTTGTCACAAATACAAACGAAAGAATTCCATGAATGAACGTCGGATTGGAGGATAACCGAGAAACCGGTCTCCACATGACCTTGTCAAGGCAAGCTACTTGTGCTATAGCTGACCAATCAACGCTCAAGCGATTACTATTCTACATACCTAAGATACAAGTTACAACTAATTTATTTGTGTCACTTTAAAGTGTAAAGCGCATTCTGTTTGTAAACTGAATAAATATATTATAATGATCAAAGTTATTTTTAAGTTAAAAATAAAATAACGATAAAGTATGGTTAAAATTGCTATACTGACCCCTTGGGGTGGAACTTATAGTATCACTTATATGAGGCACGTTAAAAATTAAATAAAAAAAGAAATGGCGAAAAATTCCATGTCTCGTTTTCCAAATTGAGATAAAGAAAATTATCCAATACATCGTAACTGTGAAGTCTGTATAATTTATTATACTTAATTATTATACATACCTACTTAATTTTGATTTATTGCAATAATTAATAATATTAACGGGTTTATCTTAAGAGATATAAATACTTACCAGGCAGCCATGAATTCTAAACTTGTAATGGAATTAAAGTATATCATTTTTAACCGACTTCAAAAAAGGAGGAGGTTATATGTTCCGATGTATGTATTTTTTTTTTTTTATGTATGTTCACCGATTTCTCCGCCAACTGTGGGCCGATTTCAAAAATTTTTCTTTTGTTCGGTAGGGTATAGTTCTGAGGGGGTCCCATTATCACAAAATCAGGATCTGATGATGGGATCCCAGGGAAATCCAGGGCAACTTTCAAAATTTATAGGCACCTATTATGTTTTTTATATATTTTCTAAAGCTGTTCAAGCATTTGCGTCTGAAAATCGTAATCTCATGTGATGAGCTGAAGATGAAAGGTAGAATTCTTCAAATGTTATTGTTTATCTGTGTTCACCGATTTATGCGTCAATTGTGGGCCGATTTCAAAAATTTATTTTTTGTTTGGTAGGGTATACTTCCAAGATGTTCCCATTGTCACCAAGTTAGGATCTGATAATGGGATCCTAGGGAAATCGATGGCAACTCTTAAATTTTATAGGCACTTAGTACATTTTTCATATATTTTCTAAAGTTTTTTAAGAATTTGCATCTGATAATTACCATCTCATGTGGATAAGCTGATGATGGAAGGTACAACTCCTCAACGGCTAGGAGTTGAAAGGAAATTCCTTTAAAATTATACATACATATAGACTGATAGTTGTGTTCTTCCAGGCTATTACGTTAATATGATAGTAGAAGGTAAATCTCATTAACCTCTAGGAGTTAGGTGGAATAATGGACGTGGTTTATTTAAACTATTTCGTATGGGGAATGTAAACATAAAGATGAGCTCGTAGTTTAGTTACAGCTACAGTAGTCGTAGATCGAGTACTCTTTGGACACCAACAACCCCCCCCCCCCCTTTCGGTAGACCCGATAATTAATTACTATTACGTTACATACGTTAATAGGTATGCTCGTTGTTTAATATAAAGCTTAAACAGATTTTAAATTAGTGACATATAGTAAGTCACTATAATTAAATCAGCTAAATAAAAGGCACACTAAAAATGGAAAAATAAGTTATTTTTAAAAAAAAAATTAAACCGACTTCAAAAAATATGCACTAAAAAGAGAAAAATAAAAAGTAGAAAATAATACTTTAAAGAACTATGTTAATTTTGGAGTCGGTGCCAGCCAAAGCAAAATAACCGTATATTCGATTAATCTATCAATTTGTAAACATAATCAAAATACCTGGCTGGCACCGACTCCAAAATTAACAAAGTTCTTAAAAGTATTATTTTCTACTTTTTAGTTTAGATTTTTCTCTTTTTAGTGCTGATTTTTTGAAGTCGGTTTAATTTTTTTTTTAATTACAGTGCTTAAATGCTCATTTTGCCGGAATGTGGGCGGAATAGTAAAAGAACTCTGTAGTATATTTATAAAAGATAGAAACTGCTGCATTTACTTCGCGTCGTCTTTTCTTCAATTTTAGTTTTGGTTGCGGGAAAGTCTCAACTCATAAGTAAGAACATTTCATTATATTCGAAAAAAAATCCAAATAAGAAGCTATTCTAAGAAAAATATTTTACGTCTAAATATATTTACTTCCTACTAAAATTTGTTTTATGCATATTTCATGCCACTTTTTTCTAAATTTTATACCCTAAAAATGTACTTTACAGCCTCTTTTCACATTTTAGAAGTTCAATAAACCTTTTCACGGTTCTTACCCGTGTCGCTTTTGTGAGAAGTTTGTAAGTGCTTGCTTTTTGCGTAAAACTTTAGAAAATGATAAAAATTTCTAAAGCAAATGTGAAAAAATGATGTGTTGATTTAATTTTTCTAAAAAAACATGATGATAAGTACACTTCGGAATACTCTAATGCCATTATGAGGACATGTTAAAATATAAAATCATTGCAATTTAAATTTTCGCGAATATTCTTATATTCAAACTGTTTTTGTTAATAACAGTTACGTGAACGTGTCACAGTTCACGTTAAATTGATCAAAACCTACTATTATCAATATGGAACCAAACATCAATTGATAAATGACGGTTTCACGCACGAACAGCCCGACCGCCGTGATGCTAAGTGGTTTACTTGCTACGAAAAATGTCCATCCGTATTTAGTTAACTATTATCGCAATAAATTGTTGTTCGACGTTGTTATAAAGTAAAGAACAGAGAAGTAACTAGCTATTAAACATGTATTATATTACTAGCGACTCGCTTTCGCTGCGCTCGTCCGAGGTGCGTTTTTGTTTGTATAGATTTCTAAGAAATTACGTATTTTCCTGCAGTAAAAAGTATCTTATATATTGACTCGGATAACCAGCTATCACCACACCAAATATCAAAATCCGTCAAGAGAGAGAGAGACAGACAGACAAAATTTCTAAAAACTACAGATATTAGATTCGGCATCTGTATTGAATATCGTTAATAATGACTATGATGGTTGCCTGGTTTAGGAAGAGATTGGTGATTCAACATCGCGGAGAGATTGTATTACTGTATTGGTGTATGATCTCGCTGATAGGAGAAATGGAAATATGCGTATAAATTATACGCATGTTACAGTTAAAGTAAAATAAAAGTGCGTGCGTACAAAGTACACATGTCAGATGTAAAACTTCTTTGTTTATAAATGTAACTCACAGTTTACACACTGTATAAATACTAATGATATTGTAATTTCACTTCAAAAACAAATTTTCACGATTACCAGCATGAGCAGCCACGTCATAAGTTAAGCTGTATATTGTAATACTTTTACTACACATGACGTCACAATAAAAATCACCGACTTGCGGTGGGCGAGATCCCCGACCTGCGCATCTTGACCGTCTGAGGGGTGGTGGCGCTAACTCTTTCCCGTCTCTGAGTGCCTGGTACTTGATTTACGTGTACGTTTAACGAACAGTGCTTTCATACCCCCTCCATGGTTGCGTTAAACGTTTAACGCTAATTTTTATTCCTCTAGGGCCAAGGTGATAATGGTGGCCCTCTCCAGTTTTTATTGTTATTTTTAGACAAAATTTTAATTGTTTATTTTTTATGATTTGGCATTAAAAATACTTATAACCCTAAATTCATCCATCATCATTCATTCATCCTTCTATCGCCGGGATCAGAACGCCGATCAGAAACCGCGGGAATTGCTAGTAATAATATGTATGTATTATGTAACATATTATAGGCCTTCCTATTAAATCATTCAGTACCTTAGCTATGGAAGAACCATATAATCTATTATTTTTTAAAAAAAAATTAAACCGACTTCAAAAAATCTGCACTAAAAAGAGAAAAATAAAAAGTAGAAAATAATACTTTAAAGAACTATGTTAATTTTGGAGTCGGTGCCAGCCAGGTATTTTGATTATGTTTACAAATTGATAGATTAATCGAATATACGGTTATTTTGCTTTGGCTGGCACCGACTCCAAAATTAACATAGTTCTTTAAAGTATTATTTTCTACTTTTTATTTTTCTCTTTTTAGTGCATATTTTTTGAAGTCGGTTTAATTTTTTTTTTAAAAATAACTTATTTTTCCATTTTTAGTGTGCCTTTTATTTAGCTGATTTAATTATAGTGACTTACTATATGTCACTAATTTAAAATCTTTTTAAGGTTTATATTAAACAACGAGCATACCCATTAACGACGAAAATAGTAATTAATTATCGGGTCTGCCGAAGGGGGAGGGGGGGGTGTTGGTGTCCAAAGAGTACTCGATCTACGACTACTGTAACTGTAACTAAACTACGAGCTCATCTTTATGTTTACATTCCCCATACGAAATAGTTTAAATAAACCACGTCCATTATTCCACCTAACTCCTAGAGGTTAATGAGATTTACCTTCTATTATCATATTAACGTAATAGCCTGGAAGAACACAACTATCAATCTATATGTATGTATAATTTTAAAGGAATTTCCTTTCAACTCCTAGCCGTTGAGGAGTTGTACCTTCCATCATCAGCTTATCCACATGAGATGGTAATTATCAAATGCAAATCCTTAAAAAACTTTAGAAAATATATGAAAAATGTACTAAGTGCCTATAAAATTTAAGAGTTGCCATCGATTTCCCTAGGATCCCATTATCAGATCCTAACTTGGTGACAATGGGAATATCTTGGAAGTATACCCTACCAAACAAAAAATAAATTTTTGAAATCGGCTCACAATTGACGCATAAATCGGTGAACACAGATAAAAAATAACATTTGAAGAATTCTACCTTCCATCATCAGCTCATCACATGAGATGACGATTTTCAGACGCAAATGCTTGAACAGCTTAAGAAAATATATAAAAAACATAATAGGTGCCTATAAATTTTGAAAGTTGCCCCGGATTTCCCTGAGATCCCATCATCAGATCCTGATTTTGTGATAATGGGACCCCCTCAGAACTATACCCTACCGAAGAAAAGAAAAATTTTTGAAATCGGCCCACAGTTGACGGAGAAATCGGTGAACATACATAAAAAAAAAATACATACATCGGAACATATAACCTCCTCCTTTTTGGAAGTCGGTTAATTAAAAAGAGTATGGTCGACATTCTACCACTGAGGAAATAGTAGTATTATTATGTATCGTACAAACTATTTATTTATTACCAACTTCAAGTGTTTGTGCATTTTTTATTTTGAAAATAAACATGCTCTGACCAAACTCGAAGCTGACTTCTTAAACAGAATAATCGTCTAAAGGCTGTAGGAAAGTTCATTTAAACTTTAGATAATACAGTCCATAACTTCAACCAAATACTAGATTACTTTGACCCCTTTTAGAAGCGGGAATTAAATGTGTCACTTGTATTTAATTTTTCTTTACAAAATAATACATTTTAAGAGCGCTGCTCGTTGTTTTGCTATGAAATTACTGATTTGTAAAGAAGTTAACCTCGTTACATTTGTTGGTAGATTGTATTTCTCATTCGCGGTATCAAAAAATGTTTTATATATGGAATAAATATAAAATAATAATGGAATAAATTAGAATTAGTATTAATTTTGTTGAGTTTAAGAATTATAATTTATAATGAGTTATAAAATAATATGTTTGTATTAATAATGTCATTTTTAAAACTAAGTAAAGAGATGTGAAAACGTTCGCCTAAGAAGATGAAAGCATAAAATTGAAAAGAAAATTTACTGCGTACAAGCAGTTCTCAATACCTTTTTCTTTTTTAGAAACCACTATAGCTGTATACAAAAGACACTTTATTCAAATTACACACAAAGGTACAATATAATACTTACTGTCAGTTAATATTATAGTGTGTTAATTAGGACTTATCCAATTAACAAATATTCTGGATCTCGAAAACAAGGCCACTTACAGATGAAAACCACATAGTTTCTTAAAAACACTATCAAAATCGTTTAAGCTATTCAGGAGAACATTAAGAACTCACGTTCACTAGGATTTTATATCAAAGGATAGAAAGATTCCTAGGCTCGTCTTGTATATTTGTACATACATAAGTATTATATCTGAAGATAATTAAACTCTTTTTTAAAATACACATAAAATTAAAAGTCAAATTACATACCTACGTAAAGAACCTAATGTAATGTATTTCGGTTGTATATTCATATTTCACATTGCGATGCGAGGCAATACCCTCCAAGGTACGGACTGATCGACTTCTAGTGTTTTTCGAAAAACTGGCTGAATTCACTCACACATGCAGGCTACCGATGTTATTCTTCATCGTTAAGCAAGTGGTCTTAAAAATGTTTCTCATCTCCTATGAAATATGGTGCGGAACCCGGGATTATAACCCACTCTTCTTGGTTTCCCAAGTGAAAATGTTACCACCGTTCTACTAACTATTATATAACTATTTTTGTTCTTTATGTCGTTTATGCCGAGTAGTAGTGAAAAAAACATTTTTTAAAAGTCAGATAGGCCTTTTTTATATGCACAAGGATCCTTTTCCACGTTTTGGAATCATTATCATAAAAGGCATTAAAGCGGCCGAATCGATGGAATTATTCAAACTTCCCTACCTTCAGTTGATTTTCTTTGTCTTCAGAGAATACTTTGTTTAAAGACAGCACTTTAATAAAAATTCTACCGCCATTTTCGTCAAGATCTTTAAATTTATGGCGCGAATCTTCGATTAAAAATTAAATAGGTAGGTACCTACTGAATAAAATTATTTAATTCTTTTTTTTGTTTTTCTTTAATTTTTAATTTTTTTTTATAAACAAAACATACGAATATGTAGAAAAGTATATTGATTGACAAATACTTGTAACGTACATCTTTTTTATAACATTCGTTAGCTGTAAAAGTCTCCTTTAATTTATAAGGAAGTAAATTAATATTATTAATAATAAATTCTTTATTATACTCACAAAGGGAAAGGAAAATATACGAAATAATGTACAGATAATTTAAGTTATACCTATGTAATCTATACACTGGCAAACCCGGCCCGCTTCGCTGGGCGTAAATTAAACGGTTTTTATAATTTTGTAATAAAATAAAAGTAGCTTAATTTACTCCTTATAACATTAGCTGTCTACGAGTTAAAGTCCCGCTAAAATCGGTCCAGCCGTTTCATAGATTAGTCGGAGCAAACGGACGGACGGAAAAATTAAAAAAAAAATTTTTCGATGTAAGTGCCGTATATATGTACTTTCATATGCATTTAGTGAAAAGCTGATTATTTTAAATTAAAAACGGACACTTGAATTTTATCTATATTTGTATGTACGGAGCAAATAGGTATAAAGGTCAGAAAATTTCCTAAAGATGTCGCCCTAAAATAACAAAATTTTAAATCCTTGGTATTTTATAATACTCTATTGACTTGACCGAGATTCGACTAATTTAAAATTATATTACATGTATGTATAGGTTAATACTTAATACACATTATTATCATTGTTCATAATTAATAAACCTTTGGTTATGTAATTTAAAAAGTGACGTTTGTTTTTTGTAAACAAAATGAACTAGTGTCGCCTCTAGCGGAAAATGAAGGAAATGGTTCAAGCTTTGGAAACATCCTTCTTGGTGACTTGTCGGTGGTTCAACCACCCCACTGTAGATGGCGTTAGTTGTTAAAATATGAAAAGTATAATGTATATGTAATAATGTCACTTTGACAAGGAATCACGAAAGTTCGGTCATCCTCGCCTTGATATGAGTTTTGTAAAGAAATACAGTAATATCTACTAATATAATGAGTTATTATTTTTTCTATCTCCAACCGCCGCACTCATAGTCACTTAAATGAATCATTAAGTCGAGAATGTCTATACTAAAGATTCTTTTAATGGTTCATTAAGTGACTATGAGCGCAGTGGTTAATGTAATCACAAAATTGTGCACATCATAGAAACATAAATTCTATGCTTTAATTTTTCAATTTATCGGTTTTAAGTAACTAGTTATCTTTTTATGTACGCGATCATTTATTATGAGTGATGGCTCCACTGCCTTTCAAGGGATGGTCGCAGTTTGATTCCTGTGTAAAGTCAGTTCTATGACTATCCAGTGGCTAGTGTATATGATGGCTGAAAATTATATTATGCAAGGATAAAACAAACATAGTATTATATGCATATATACTAGGTGCTTCACTGCTAAATTTAAAGTGTGTAGTAAAGGATTTTTATACAAATTTTCGAGAGCCCATAGACCTCCTTAATCCGTATATATTTAGATTATTAATTCATATATATATTTAAAGATTTAATATAGTTGAAAAAGGTATATTATTAATATTATAACATAAAATTATATCTGTTTTCATTAATTTTATTTAGATGAAATAATGATAAATTGACTTTTATAGTATCTTGTTAAAAGATTGTATGATTTAGTTTACTCTGTACAAATGTAGTGTGTAAATAGAGCTGTCAGTTTGTTTATTATTTGCAATATGATTTATGTAATGAATCTTCGAATGAAATTTAATATTTATCCAATAAAAATATTTATGGGGATAATATACAGTAATGAGTTTTTAAAGCAGATGTTATTATTAAAATTTATTTTTATTATATTTTTTTTCATTCTCATCATTGTTAGATGAAACACAGTTCAATTAAAATTCAGCAAATATATTAATGTCTATGCAAGTATGTTATATTTGTACTTCTCACGTATACGGATGACGCATGTTCGACTCTCTTACATGACAAATGTTTGCATTGACCATAATGTTTTGTACTGGGTCAAGACGATCCCAAGAAATATAGAGAAAGTGGAGAGAGGACGTTCAAGAAGCTGTCTAAAATACAAATTATTCAATAGAATCTATCATTAGATCTATATTATTATATATTAGATTGTAAATATTACTTTTATATACATTGAAGTCCATTTGATATGATACGGTTCAGGAAAGTTGAAGTTATATTGAATTTAGGATCATTTTACTTCTTAATTATTGTGATAAAGTGAAGAAGACAAATGTATTTTGCTAACGTATTTTAAATAACGAGACTGTTACCTAAAATAATATTATTCATCGAAATATGAGTAATATTAGTATGAAATCAGTGGGCGATTTAGAAGACACAGTTTATCTTAGATCTAACACAGCAAATTAGCATAATGTTTACTTTATTGCTTATGGAATTCTCGAGATTTTAAAATTTACATACTGTACACTAAAAACAAAAAGTTTTTGTCAGAATAATATAAAAGCTATAAAATATAACACAAATAACTTGTTATTACACGCGTTCATTATTCTAAAGAAGCGGCTGGCGGTCATGGCAACTATTTTTATGCGCACACGCAGCTAAAGTTCATTCATTTTGGTCCCTCTAATTTTAGATCCATCTGTTCTTATGAGCATTGAGCGTGGGATGTGGGCGGGTGCGGACGTTCATACATCAATTGACTGTGTTTAATTTGTTCGAAAATAGCTTAGAAATTGTTTTCTTTTGTGTCTTTCACTAAGAAAAGGCGTTAAAATTCGTTTGTTGTATGAAGGAATTCATCTTTTATAAGTTCCAAATTGTTTTTTATAAAATCCTATCTCTCAGCAATGAGCTATCTCTATCTGCACTCCACCTAAGTAAAGACGTGAGCGAAAACCAAGTTTATCACAAAAAATTATGAATAAATATTCCACGCCTAATAATATTTATCTGAGCCCCAATCAGAAGTACCTACTCATCTTTTTTTTTCAAGAGCTAGCGATCAAGTCAACAATGTTTTTATGAGAAAAACAACGTACCTACTAATTACGTATAATTAACTAAATATAAAAACACTTATTAAAACTGTATCAATTTGTTTAATGATTTTTTTGTGTTTTGATGAAATCTCAAACATAAGAAAGAACATTCTAATTTAGTGAAAAAGCAAGTTTAAATTATAAACCATCTTAAGGTGTACAATAGTTTTTTTTTCGTTATACTCGATATTTTCACAAGAGTATAAACTATAAAGTATATAGAAATATGTTGGAACATTAACTTAAATACAGGCATTTTAAATACATGCTTATTATAAAAATAAAATATATAAAAATATATAAAGATAAAAAGATAAAAAAATATATAAAAAATAAAAATATATATAAATAAATAAAAAAACATATAAAGTAGGTAATACATATAGCTAGATTTACTTAATTACATTTAAAAAAAATCTTTATAGTTTTAAGTAACATAGGTATTTATCGGTTTTACGACTATCCTTAAACATTGTATTCACGTCAAGTCGGTTAACGAGAACCGTAACTAAATCCGGTTCAATCCTGAATGTGGTGGTGCAGCTGTCTTAGTGTTTCTAGCCCAAATTTACGATAATGGCTGATATAAAGTGTTTAAACCAATTACCGTTGTAGAGAAAATTCAATATGAACGAGCGCTCGATGGCTAACTGACCTATTGCCGACTTATTCGCCGAATGGCGTAATTATACCATATGCACCAGTCATGTGGTCATTTGAAATGATTTAAAACTCCAGTTTAATATTATATATATACATAATGTGATTTAATTTTCACTGTTTTTTTGTATTTAGTGGTAATAAACTTGTGGTAGTTTTCGTTTTTTTTAAGGAAAGTACTTTTATTTCTATACATATTAGTGTTTTTTTTAACTGTATTAAAGATTTACTTTAGTTTTTACTTCGTTTTATGATAGAACTCTTTAATAATGCAAGATCCGCATTATTCAAATGCACATAATTTCTAATCTATGTATCCTGATGGACTACAAAACTCGTGTACTAAAGGAAGATAAAGTCAATCCTTCATGGAATCTTACGTTAATGCAAAGCATTATAAATAATTAAAGAGCTGTTGTCTAATTGTACTAGTATCTATGCCTTTAAGCCCATTCATGCTTACGTATTTACTAAAATAATGCAAATAAAATTAAATATATGTAAAATTGTGCAAGATTTTGACCTCAAAAATATGTTTTTAAGGAAACTTATTTTCTTGCATAACACTCAACGCCACCCAGTCTCCAGACATTTTTAGAAACATGACATAGAAAGGTGAAATTTGGATATTAGTAAATACAGTTCTATGTTTGAGTAAATAATTAAAACTAAAATAATATTTATGGTATATTTTTATGTGGAAAGACTCATTGTATACTGTTGTTTTCCTGTCGTATCATACACGGTACTAATGAAATTAACAATTTATTAATATCCGTCAGTTTATTATAATAATTCAGTTTATTAGTTCCGGTAAATCTCCGAAACGGCTGGACCAATTTTTACGGGACTTTTAGTGTTAAATGTAACCTAAGCTACATTCATTTTAGAAAAAGTATCAGGGGTATTTCGCGGTATTTGTTTAGTTCTTATATATAATATCAATTTTAAAGAACTGTAAAGGAGATAATTTTGATGAAATTAAATATTTTGTCGGTATAAGCTGAGCATGAGCCTCTCGTAACTATAAGTTTTCGAGAAAAAAATGTAAATAGTGAACATAGTTCTAAAAACTCACTGGGACACTCACAAACTGCATAATATGTATATAGAAATGGTCTCATGATGTAATTGATAGAGTTTATTAAGGTCGCACTCGGCCTACTGCGTCCGGTGAATGAACGCGGGTGTGTGGGTGCGGCATAGGTATAACTGACACGTATATAAATCAACTCCATATGTTACTATTTTGTCCATAGTTAATACAAGTTGATTAAATAGGACACAGTGGGAAGAGAAGAGAGAGGCCTTTGCCCAGCAGTGGGACAAGAACGGCTGAAAAAAAATTGTACTGTACAAGTCATTTATTTGTTTATTGTAGATTAAGTTTTCCTGTCAGCTATACACCAATCGATTAATTTGAAATGTCTGTTTGTTACGTCTAATCTCCGAAACGGCTGAACCGATTAGTCGGGACTTTTGCAGACTGATAGGTGATGGAAAGGAGTAAGTTAGGCTACTTTTACTCGTATATTTGAAAAAGTATTGTCATTCCGCTCAAAAAAATTAAAACCCATGAAAAACAAAACCAAGGGTAAATCGCTAGTATAATAATAATTCGTCTCCTCTTTAAATATCTTGTTTTGTTCAAGGCTATAACTTTATTATATATCACTTTCACTTTAGCTCTATATCCCACTGTAAAAGCTGTTTCTATCTCCTGAAAACTAAAATTACACACAAAGGTAATAAATCAGAGAGCTTCGCTTGCTTCGAAAGCCTACTGTATCCCAGTAATCAGAGCTTTATGTGTACACATAGGTGTAGGTCAGACAACTGAGAATTAGCATTGAATGGAGGTAATTGTACTGTTACTGTGGATATGCGAGATCTGTTGCAACAGTGTTTGCTCTGCAATTTAATACGGACGAATATATGTAAACTTTGTGTCTTGCCATTTATTTTTAATAAGTTTTTTACTAGCGGTTAAAAGTGATTTCAAAATAAGAGTGATAACAATTACAATTAAAGGTAATTATTTTTTTTCTTTTTCTGTAGTCAAAGTAATAATCAGCTGTGTTCCAATGAAAGTCCCCTTAAAATCTGTTTAGCCGTTTCAGAAATCAGTCGGAACAATCAGACAAATATGTTAAAATTTATGTTTTCTTTCAAGTACGATATTTAACATACATATATGCATTTAGTAATAAGCGATTTTATTGATGTTACAAACAGACACTTCAATTTTATTTTCCTATATATTAAAAGCTCTCATTTTTCCAGAATTTCCCAATTTTCCGGTAATTATATATTGTTCCTATTTCTTTTTCCTAAAATCCTTATAAACATTATAATTGCACATTGATTTAAAAAAAATATTAAGTGAAATCCAGTTCTGCAATAGACCTTTCGTATTTAGGGTTGCCTACCGACGAACTTTAAATTTTATTTAGAGATTTATCTGTGAATTAAAACTAACGTATTGCGTCTAACGGTTGTCGAATCTAATAATTCAGCGCATAAAACACCAGCGAACTATACAATAAATCAGTGTAGGTACGTTTATTCGAACGTATCGTTGAACGGTCGCATAAATCAATTAGTACCCAAAAACCAGTCCAGTCCAGTCTATCGATACAAACTGCTGCTTTTATGATGTTGTTAAAATGACTTGTAGTTTAAAGCTCTACCAGTACTTATTTTAACCAACTTCTACAAAAAGGAGTTTTTCTCCAGTTCAAACCTATTATACACATTTTGTATCAGGTTTTGCGTAAATTATAAAATGTATAGTGAAAAATGTAAAATGATTTTCATGATACTTGAAGTTACTTCTTGATTCGTTCATGTATATTGTTTTTTATACCTAGTATAAAGCTTAAAAATGGCAAAAAGAAGTACTTAGTTTTAGAACTACATGTGTTGTTTTCATTTCTTTTATACCAAATGATCGTGTAATATTACTGGATATTTACTGGATTATTTCTAACTTAAACTCTTGCACATGTATTATTCCAATAGTAAGTATTAGAGACGAATCCAAGCGCATCTACTAGTATTCAATAATTTCAGTACCATAAATCAGTCGGCTCATGTTTCAACGTGTCGCCGGTGGCACCGCGCTGATTGCCAACGATAACTCAATAATTATTAAACGACCAAGCATTGCTCTGTCCAGACGGACTGTAGAGTTGTGTAAAGCAAGTTGCTAGCAACTATAGACCATAGTGGGTAAAATGAATTATGTCAAAGTACAAGAAATTATGTGAATGCAGTTGACATGCGCAGTCGCAGATTTGCCGCCATCTTATAGCAATTATCAAGTTGGATTTACACAGCACTAATGTGTTTAAGAGTAAAGATAAAAACTACATTCATAATCCAATAAATGTAGGTTTTTATGATCACGCTGAAAAATTTGGCTGTGAAGTGCGTACGGAAGCTAATGAATGAAATACTAATGAATGTTTTCTTTTTAATATAACTGTTTATAAACTTCCACAATTTAATCGAATATGTCACGGATATTTTATTCTGTCGTTATGGAAGGAAAACTAAAGAAATTGCATTTTATAACACGTTCTTACAAAGTAACTCGGCCATATACAAACACATAAAGATAAATATTTATTAAAAATTAAAAAGCGCTAATTACACGGAAGTCAAGAACACAGCTCTGCCATTATCCATGTCCTACTTATAAGCAGTGCGACACTAGTGTCCAGGTTACAGACACTTTATTTTACAGAACATTTATTTCGTCTCGGCTAACCACTTAGCCTAATTTATTACAGCTTCCCTGGAAGTTGGATAAGAGCTATCTAAGTGTAGTTTTACTTAGTTTCCACAAGCTACCAGCGTCTCAAATGTAAATTCTTGCTCTATTAAGCTTAGGTTGGTACTGATTACGCTGTAGTGTTTAGTTTTGTATGTACTTAGTCACTAATATTAAATGGCAAAAACGTATTTGTTTGTTCTAAAAATGTTATAATACTTTCCTACATTGTACTTTAACTTACCATCTCAGAAATGAATGCCCTCAGGATGTGAACTCGCGACCCCTTGGCACAGTAAGTAGGATCACTAAAAACTGAGCCAAACGTTTCGTCGAATCAATTCGGAACGACTGAATAATTTCCTTTATTATTCATAATTTAACAAACGACAAGGCGTATCGAACGTAAAAGCTGACCTGAAATTTACAGTTAATTCGATAAAGCATTTCCAGATCTCAACGGTTTCCGAATTCGCAAAACTAGATTTACCTAAGTGCGAGGGTCCGGGGCCAATCAGAGGAGCTACTTGAGGCCAGCTATTCAATTATAAATGCGATCTCTCAGACGCCTTTGTCCGCCGGAAAGTGATGCCGAGACGGGTTCTTTATAATTTTATTCGAGTGATCTGAAGAGAAAAATCAAATAATGAAAGAGTGCTCAAAGTTCTTGATTCTGACACCTTCTAAAAGTCAGTAGAGGTTTCAATAACTGCATAAGTATATCTAGCATTTGTTACGGAAACTAAATAATTGAATGAAGTTTGTAGGCAATTTTAATTAAACAAACACACCAAAACTATTAATATTTAAAAATAACAAGAAATTAATAAAATATCCAGTTAGCTATTGATAAAATATAATAAGATTTGTAAAAAGGAAATTTAAAGTTCTTTTTCCTTAACGTTACGTTGTCGTACTTCGCAAAAAGAAACGCTTACGCTTTGTCGTTTTTCTCATTCTCGGAAATAGACATGACCCGTCGTGTCGTTGAGATTTATATAAACTTGTGACTACTGAGAGCTCTTAATCAGAATGCCTGAAGAATTGGCATCATCTTTGGAAAAACAAGTGTTGTCATCTTTGTGTTAATAGCAAAAAATTACATTATTGTCTTCATTTATTCCAAGCGATTGTTTTTTGATGATGCATAAACATGAAATGACGAATGCCATCTACTAAGTTGCCACAAATTAATGAAAATATGATCTTTTGCTCATTCTCTATTTATTGTAATACTGTTGTCCCTGAACTCTAACCGTGAAGTTTATTTATGTCTCATTATGTGATACTTAAAAGTTATGACCTTCCTGAGAAACATTTTTCCAATCAGACTAGTAATTTCAGAGATGGCACGGTATATAGCTACAGGTTGTAAGTGGTTATGTGGGACTCACTGGCCAGAAAAGCTAGTACTACTCACTAAAATCCAACACATTTCACCCGTCTTAAAGGGGTGTCGCAGGATCGGTTGCGCGTTCAACTCGCGCCGACGGCCGGGCAGGTCTGCCGTAGCAGACCACAGAGCGAAAGGATGGATCCACAGTCCACCTGCTCTCAGAGAAATACCAGGAGCAACCCGCATAACACAAAGCCCACCTCCTACGCCTTTCTTTGCTTCGCGCCCTGTCGGATTGCCGGACGTTACTGAGGCCCACTACGACAAGGTAAACACACGCGTTGGAGGGGTCTACAGATAATCTGAAGTAACTAGCAGCAACTACTTAGAATACTGAAGAACAGACGTAGCCCATAACATTGTATGCAAATTTTATCGATACATCTCTCGCTCAGTGAACGCGTGATCAAAAGACAACAAACTTTTAAAATTTATAGTGCGTTTTGCACCTAATAATAATTAAGAGTTGAACTCTTCAAAACAAAGGATCACTGATGGGCCCTAACACTTTTTATTCCGCGAGCTATTTATTATACTCTGGTAAAATAGCTGAAGTTACTTCATGATAGTTCATGGTTACGTATATTTGTTTTGTTGTACCCTAGAGTTTCCCAACTATTTAGGATTACAAAACTTATCTCGAGCCGTAGACGGATTGTGTCGTAGAGCAGAATGTTTTTCGCAAGCCTACTGTCGCCGAGGGAAAGGGTATCACTTATGAAACCATCCGAGAAATAACCTTTCATAAAGCTATCTTGATTTAGTACTGAAATACTTTATTCTTTTTCCCTCCCTATTGATTTTGATTCGATGTGAAGTATCTTTGTGTGTAAAGAGCTTCTTTGTAAGCGCTTTGTAAAAATATATATAACAAGGTATATTACTTCATTTGAAGATGTTTTGGTGAATATTGCCTTTAGTAGGATACAAGTACGATGCCAATGTAAGAAATTATGACGTAAGTCATAAAAGTAAAGATTAAGGACGAACATAATATTAGTTTTTAATCATATTTTATGTCAAACAAGAACAAAAAGTGGAAATAGCATTGAGTATGTTCTATATATTAACACATTCAGTAAGAGTATAAGTTACTTTCAAAAATAAATATTCAATATAATTAAAATTCTATAATTTATCAATAACATGTTACAATTCTATAAATTTCAGAAGAAAACAACAGATATGTGCTGCTAAACAATGTAATCTTACAAAAGGAATCTTTTGTTCGTGTTTCTGAAAAAAAAAGTAATAAAAAACACTAAATGCGTTTACTTTCTCCGCTTTATTGGTTTTATTGATACACTTTTATATACAAAAAGGAAGTGCTCCGTAAATTGGGGCATATCGTTACTGCCAGATGTTTTACGCTTAGTTTTACTGCAAAAAATATGCCGTACGGTGTAATAAAACTTGGGTGTCATGAATAAAGTAACCTCCAGGCCTCAACGTTATGATATACTTGTTTCAATTTATCTCCAGTAATAAATTTTTGGTAACCACTGCTTTTTATTTTAGGGTTCCCAACCTAAAAATAATGCTATGAAACTTTAGGGTTTCATTAAGAAGCGCTCGTAGTCATGTTGCAGTCTCCGCCTGTCACTCTTTACTTTTTCTAAAAGTACTCTTTCTATTAATGGCTAGAACTATAGAACTTTAAATAATGTTCAATCAATGTGATTTTGAATTAGCTTAAAAGGACATTTATATTATTCTAAAATAGATATTTGTAAACATATTTTATTTATGGGATTTACCATCTGCGAAACCAACTCTACGGGAAAAAAATACAAAATATGTAAATTCACTTAAGTATATTTTACAGGAAAATATTTCCAAAATGTCGTTGTTCTATTGAAGTAACTAATATACAGTAAGACTTATAAATAAGTCCTGCTTTTACTTCCAAAATTCTTAGTAACAGCCCAGAGTCGGAAACAGGCTTCGGAGAGCACGCAAAGTCTAATATTTCATCGCTTACCGAATTCAATTGTCTACCCAGCTATGAGAATGGAAGCAATCGAGTCGATTTATGTATGTTTGCGCATACAATTATGCAATATTTCCTGCGTAGTTACCTAGTTTGGCGGTCGTGACCAACATTCACCCGGATTACTTTTTAAAACAAACACTTTATATATTTACGGAACCTTAAGGCGAGTCGGCCCAAGCCACACCTGCTTCTTTTAGTTTGCACACGAAACCACTAATAATTGCCTTCTAAAATATTGTTTTCTATGAAGGTTAGCTTCGTGTGAGAAGAAGAATTTATCGTAAAGAAGAATTTATTTTTTAAACTCAATAAATCGTATCTACTTTAGTAAAAAATATAAGTCGATAATAACTTTTAAATTTTGCCTTTTTTTTAAATGTTGGCGGAAAATAAAAGGAAATTCCATTATGCTAGTTAGTATAAAATGTGCTGACTAGTTACTAGTTTATTCGTGCAATTTAAAGTTACATTATATATTTGGTACTGCAACGCTCATGTCCCAAGAGTGAAAACTTGACTCTGTGTGATATAGAAGTTACCGAGTTTTCCGAATTATTCCAATCAACGCCGATTTTAAATCGTTTGAATTTATTCTACATAGAAAACATAATTTGTTTTCTATGTATCTAATTTATACTAGAAAATCACCCTCGCTTGTTCCCTTGTTCCCGTCGTCTCGTTACGTTTTTAGATATTGTTACCGGTTTTTCAGAAGTAAGATATTTTTCTTCAATAAAAAGTAACCTATTTTTTATACTTGGGTAATGCATTTACGCATACCACCTGTAGAAAACAGGAGGTTATTTGGGGGTTCACCGCTAAACCAGTACTAAAACAGCACCTATCTTCCATCTTAATTAGGCGTCGCAGGATATCGCTAAGCGCTTGCGCATTCAACCACGACGCTCCGACGCCGTTCGCCATATATAAGAATCAATATTGTAGTGGTTGAAAATTAAATGGCCTTATTCACTCATATGTAAATTCATAGACAATTACTAAATCATATGAGACTAATATTCGAACAAGTTTCAAAAGTAATTTCTAAACCGCAGGGTAAATCTAGTGGGCGGTTGGGAATATTTTCGAATTAGAAAAATCGTTTAGTGAATAGTCAGTTTTATTCGTTAAACTATTGGAATTCCATTTTATTACTCGAACTTATCGTATTATATTTTTGAACAGGGAAAGCGATTTGTAAAACCATCTCATACTTATGATAAACCTTTAAAAAGTAACGTACTTTTACTGTTAAATCGTAACCTAAATATAAAATCTATTAAACCTTAAAATATTTTTTTCAACTAATTCGCTTGTCTTCCATCGTGAAAGCTTTTCCATCCTGATCTTAACTTTTGTGACGAAAAAGATAAAATCCTAAATATAAATCAAAGTTTTTTCGCCGCAGCTTCTTGTTTTATCTATATAATGAGTTCAAGACAGGAATGTAATTAGAAATGCCTCTCAGCGACCATCACGGCCAATCTCAGACATCTCTAGAGATCGGGCACCGCGATCCGGTAAATAAAGTCATTGAAAACATAACTAATCTTTGTTTTGTGAACAACTTTAAGTGCTCGTTTATTAAACGTGTCTCGCATCGTCTCCTTTGGGAACTCTAGTTAGGATTACGGTTTAAAGTCGGTTTAATGTTTCTAATTTATTTTTTTTCTGTAATTTTGTCATTTTAATAAAAAAAAAGAAAGACAGATTTTTAACTGTTACACAATTTTGCTTTACAATTTCGCTGTCTTCATTGAAACTACCGTTTCAATCTGTCTTCAACCAAATATAAATTACATTTGTACATTTTCATTTTATATGACAACATAATCTAGGAACACACCCTCCCTCGCTCGGGTTTGTCCTTACGTACATTAGTGTATATTTCTTACAGATGAGATATTTTCCTGTAGTGAAAACGTTCATCATACCAAACTTCATCAAAATCGGTTAAGTGGTTCAAACAAAAATTCTAAAAACTATATATTCGGCCTCAATAAAGATAAGAATGACTATACCTTAAGAATATAAATAATAAATAATGTAAGTACAGATTCGTATCAGACTTTTATTATATGGGTTATTTACGAGCAGATATAAAGCTTTTGACCATTGACATTTATGAATTACGCAATTAAGTACTTCACAAACAATCGCTTAAGGACTTGAGCGCTTTAAAATAACCCATATTAAGGTTAGGTAGTTGCTTCTCAACAGTTGAATTGCTTCTCAACAGATTAGTCTTCAGTCAAGGTTGTAACATAAATACATAAATAACCTTGTTTTCTAATAAACATTTGTCTTTTATGGGTAATATTAGAACTACATTTCGAAGAGAACTTTAGCATTAATTACTTTACCAAGTTTATACCACGAAATGTGCGTAAATGAAAGTTAATACATATGAATCATATTGAAATTCATTCAATCAATTTTGTCGCTTCCAAAAAAGGAAAAAAATAACATACGTGTAACGTGTTATTAGTTATAGTTTAATTTTTGATAAACCTATAATACCCGTTTAACTTTACGAGAAACTTATTTTTGTCTCTAATGGAGATAAGTTTGATTAACTTTACAATACATTTCGATATCATTTTTAACATGTTTTACTTATTATAATATAGCTCTCTTGGCCAGCTGTTCTTTCAAACATCCAATCGTTGACGTCACACGAACTTTACCAATGCCTACGAGGACGTCGCTACGGCGCCCCGTAGCGTAGTGTTTACACGCGCGTCGACAGCGCCGGCTGAGCGCTACGAACTCCTACGAATATCGCTTTGTATTAAAAAAATATATTGATTTTAATAAAAAATAATCGATTTTAAAAGTACAATAACATAATTAATTATTATTTTGTAGGTAAATACGTAAAAACTTGTGTATGACGTATACGTAATACGTGTATGCTGTATACGTATTATTTGAATTAGATGAAATTATGTACGAGTAATCGCATACTAGATGTAGTGTGATAAAATAATCAATATCGTAATCAGTGAATAGTACAAGATATTGCCATTCCCTTCCCTAGTGTTGATAAAAGATGATGTCAGTAATGTGATGTGTAGTGACATAGATCCTCATTCCTCACAGACCTACGTGGAATTGATTTTAATGGAATTGCAAAGTGCTGTAACAAAAATGTGACTATATACAGTGTATCAGATTCAGTAATTATACTAATTATTATCAATATTGCTTTCTATAATTAAATGAGTTAGGTTGTAATAGAAACTTTCCATTAACGATTAATGTTGAAAAGTGTCAGATTCTAATGTTTGTGTTATTTTGCATTACGGATTTCTAAGTTTTATTTGGTCAAGGATGGGAGAAGGAACGTCTCCTAACGTGTTCTTCGCGAGCAACTCGAATGGTAACGGTTACCGGCTGTCGGCTCGAGGAGTTCAAACTTTACAGACCTTTCTACGCGAGCATGGCGCTGATTGTATGCGACAGTTCATGCAGGTGTGTTACCTGGACATCTTGATTAAAACTGTTCTTTGTATAGCTATGATGATTGTTCTGATTGAATTTGTAATATACGTCATTTACTACATTTTAGATTCATGTTAACTATAGCCATTATAATTGTTTAGTTGTTTAAAATGAAATAATTTTAATTGAATTTCGTATTAATTTCAGTTTCAAAACTGACGAGCTATACATTATCTTGAGCTTAAAATTTATACGCACACGTAGCCGAATTTAATTCTAAACAATTTTAATTAGATTTCTTTCATTGCGCGACGTTGGGACTAAAAAGATCGAATATATAATAAGTTATTTTTAAAAAAAAAATTAAACCGACTTCAAAAAATCTGCACTAAAAAGAGAAAAATAAAAAGTAGAAAATAATACTTTAAAGAACTATGTTAATTTTGGAGTCGGTGCCAGCCAGGTATTTTGATTATGTTTACAAATTGATAGATTAATCGAATATACGGTTATTTTTCTTTGGCTGGCACCGACTCCAAAATTAACATAGTTCTTTAAAGTATTATTTTCTACTTTTTATTTTTCTCTTTTTAGTGCATATTTTTTGAAGTCGGTTTAATTTTTTTTTTAAAAATAACTTATTTTTACATTTTTAGTGTGCCTTTTATTTAGCTGATTTAATGATAGTGACTTACTATATGTCACTAATTTAAAATCTGTTTAAGCTTTATATTAAACAACGAGCATACCCATTAACGACGAAAATAGTAATTAATTATCGGGTCTGCCGAAAGGGGGGGGGGGGGGGTGCGGGTGTTGGTGTCCAAAGAGCTGTAACTAAACTACGAGCTCATCTTTATGTTTACATTCCCCATACGAAATAGTTTAAAAAAACCACGTCCATTATTCCACCTAACTCCTAGAGGTTAATGAGATTTACCTTCTATTATCATACTAACGTAATAGCCTGGAAGAGCACAACTATCAATCTATATGTATGTATAATTTTAAAGGAATTTCCTTTCAACTCCTAGCCGTTGAGGAGTTGTACCTTCCATCATCAGCTTATCCACATGAGATGGTAATTATCAAATGCAAATCCTTAAAAAACTTTAGAAAATATATGAAAAATGTACTAAGTGCCTATAAAATTTAAGAGTTGCCATCGATTTCCCTAGGATCCCATTATCAGATCCTAACTTGGTGACAATGGGAATATCTTGGAAGTATACCCTACCAAACAAAAAATAAATTTTTGAAATCGGCCCACAATTGACGCATAAATCGGTGAACACAGATAAAAAATAACATTTGAAGAATTCTACCTTCCATCATCAGCTCATCACATGAGATGACGATTTTCAGACGCAAATGCTTGAACAGCTTAAGAAAATATATAAAAAATATAATAGGTGCCTATAAATTTTGAAAGTTGCCCCGGATTTCCCTGAGATCCCATCATCAGATCCTGATTTTGTGATAATGGGACCCCCTCAGAACTATACCCTACCGAACAAAAGAAAAATTTCTGAAATCGGCCCACAGTTGACGGAGAAATCGGTGAACATACATAAAAAAAAAAAAATACATACATCGGAACATATAACCTCCTCCTTTTTGGAAGTCGGTTAAAAAGGTCAATAAGATTAAATAGGAAATGAGCGGCTTCCTTTTTACCCAGGTTAAGGGACAGCCCTTATATTATATCCTATAAATGTAATTGTCAACAAATTTGCCACGTTGTATTTAACTTAATTTA
Source organism: Boloria euphrosyne (assembly GCA_951802675.2). Lineage (NCBI taxonomy): Eukaryota > Metazoa > Arthropoda > Insecta > Lepidoptera > Nymphalidae > Boloria > Boloria euphrosyne. Next base: position 876,844 of record OX637879.1, on the reverse strand, counting down.
AATAAACTTTATTAATATAAAATTACAGATAATATATTATATTATGGGTTTTCACTGAATCGTTTATTTTTATTTTTTTGTGTATATTTGGTAGGTCCAATAATAGGTCGAAGGCTATTTTTTATTCCGCTTTGTGATAAAGGTTTAGAATTCGGGGAATGCTGCGGGAATTGCTGGTTATATGTAATAATTAATAATATAATAGCTGGCAACCCGGGTCAACATATAGGATATTTTTTATTCCCGAGTGGATCGAAAAGGTGAGCGCTAGTTATTATATAAATCAATGGTTCAAAAATATTTGAATCACCGCTCAAACATGCTCTACATCTGGCGCCCAACTTACGCCATATTCTCGTTGAACCAGGCCGTGTGAGAGAGTAAACTCTCTGAGGTTGAAATGAGTGTACAACGTCTATTGTATGGCATTTTTTGGTTCAATGTGTGAATGTGCAATAAAAGAAGGACCACGATTCGATTCGGAGCGCGCTCGATGGAAATTCTTGAATAAGGTATAACGTCGAAATCGACTAAAAATCGGATTGTAGATAGAATTAGAATTCAATTTTCACTTTTTTTCATTTAGCGTGAAATGTTTTGATTTGTTTGTCCACTACAATTTTTGGTTTGGTTTAATAGTTCTGTTTTAGCAATTTACTTAAGGATTTGTAATTAACTCATCTTCATGTACTATTATTATTATTATATTGTATTAAAAATTATATTTTCATATCACTCATTATATATTTATTTGTATACTAATAAATAAATAAATAAAAAAGTATCTAAGTGCGTTAAAATAATAGTCATTTAAATTTTACTACGAAACAAACAATATCTTATTGTGGAATACATTTCTTCAAATCATATATAATATATAAATCTTACCTAAAAAAACAATGCTACAGTCATGACCGTGACTTGTAGCTCAGAATCCAAGGACAACAAAATTACTTTCGTAGTTGACAAGAAATTGAAGTCGGTGGGAAAGATTGAAGTCTTTGTGTGGCACCTCAAAGCTTCAAAGACACGCTCAGCATTAATTTTCAAGACGAAAAATCTTGAAATATTTATCTTTTTTTTTTCAAGTTAAGCCAATACAGAAATATTTAATGAAGGATCCTTATTAGAAAGAAGAAAAGTACATATAGTATACTATACTATAATGATACATAATCAATAATTACTATTTACTATAGTAAAATACTGCTCAAGGCGAGCCGTATTCGCACGCTGATTTCGTACTAGTACACTAATAATAATAATTTATATTGTGTTGACTGTATAAGAGTTATTGCTTTTAATAAATTCTCTCTTAGGAACTTTGATATAGTTTTAAAAAACACGTTGGTTGCATTGTTGTGTGTTTCTATAGTTAATTTTTAATAACGAAAGTTTCAAATATTTTAATACGCATCTACAAATTCTATTCTATACTACGCTATATATTCTTTCTTATTTACATCTAAAATGTATGATATTTTGGTTTTCCTTAGCAATAAGCAATATATAATATTGCTGTGTCGCTTAAGTTTATTTCGTGTCTCGAATACGCAATAAATATGCTTTCTAAGTATTTCTACATATGTCTATTCTGAAAAAAATTAATATCATTTCCGAAAAAATACCGGTTGATGCTCGGTTCGCCAAGTACTTTAATAAATTAGAACATCTTATCAGTAGATACATGCCTTAACGCAGTTTTTTCTGCAAAGGTATTTCTATTCTGCTATTTCTATATCATAAATCTATTTTCTTACAAATATGTGAATGTATTCAAAGCCTACTATATCTCCAACTATATATCGTTTGTTTATCGTATCGTATAATTAATACATTTTGCCTACTATACACAGGTTGAACACAAAGCGTACCGTGACCGCTATAGTATCGATCAAGACAATTATGTTCAATTAGAAGCCTCATTAGTCGAAGTATTAGCGAGTAACACATTAAGGTCCACACCGTCTAGAGCCAAACATTGGTTTATTGTTCTTAGTAAAACTTGTTGTAATGCTTATTTAGTGCTGAACTTGTGATGCTTAAGTTATTTACTTTTAATGATAGGATTGTAGTTTAAACGTTGTTTTGTTTATACTCGTAACTATTAACTAATGTATTGTGGCCTCTCTCAGATATATACATACAACAATAATTAACTACATAATATGTATGTAACATATTATGTAGTTAATTATTGTTGAATTCATAATAATAAGTCTGGACTTTGGCCACAACCACGAACACACTTTCTATAAATTCTCACTAAACACCTAGAAAATAGAGCTTAACAAATTCAATGAAAAAAAAAAGAAAACATTAAATCTGAAAAAGATATACTATGTCGATATATCTATACATTTTTCACACCAATATGTTAAGTCCTGTGGCGGGTTCCACCCTCGATAGGGGGTTTATTAGTATTGAACTTACTTGGCTGACTGCAGTGGCAAAGGGTCCATGTAACCGATAAAACGATTCGTATCGGGATTTCCTTTGGAAAATTCAGTAATCCAACGTTGGTGAAAAGTTTTTTTTTATTTTCATATAACACTACCCTAGTTCGAAGACTTAAATATTATAAATTTGTGAAATGAAGTTAAAAATATATTCAAACTCAGTAAATGATAGATCTATTAAAATTTCATCCTCCAGGTTCATCACCTGTAGGTATCATGAAAAATAATAAAATCCCACTAGTTAATCTCACGAGAAGAGCGATTCAAGATACTATTAATACCAACAATATTAATTTATTTAACACTAAAATATTATAGAAACACAAAAAGACTTTTGCATATTATATAGAAAGTTCTATTATCTTTATATAGAAAGTTCTATTATCTTTATATACAAACTTTCATTTAACTTGCAATGTATAACAATAATTATTATTTCTAAAATAATTCGAATAACAAAATGACGTCTCTCTAAATCAAAGGTAGCTGACAAAGTTTTTTATGCATATTAAATGAAAGGAGCGAGAATACGAATGCGAGTTAAAAAACAATAGCCAAGGAGTAAAAAGCTTTTGAAAAATATGCTTTTATTTAAATTAAAAAAGACAAATAAACTTTTCCTTTAAAACTTTTACTTTGCAAAATCCGTTAGGTATCTATCATTTATTAACATTTATTTACTTATCTATCACTCAGTATACCGAATGCTTGAAAGTCTGTTAATAACCAGTACATCTAGAGTTGCAGTCAAATTATATTACGTTGAATGCCGCTTGATTCGACGACCGGAGCCGGACGTGATGCGCCTGTAAACATCGCTAGCTTAGTACCGCGTCCAGCTCTCGATACTGCGCTCTCATCTAACGACGTTCGCGCGATATTCCCCAAGAATTAAATTCCACTTCTTTACGAGGTTTTTATTCAATTTTAGCTTTCATGTTCCAGTTTCAGTTTGCTCGAACTTTCTTGTGTTGTATTTGCTGATTCTGCCGTAATACGTTTATAATAAATATGTAACGTTATATTTATTTTGATTTTTAAGGACTTGTATCTATTAAAATGACCTTATTATGATGAAATAGTAAAATGTACAGGTTTAGAAATTGTGACATTATGAAATACTTTTCTTCATATTTTTAAAAAAGGCTTCAAAAAGACGAATACTTTTTTAATTAAGCCACTTATTGGTAGTTAGTAAATTGAGTTAATTTTTTCTAACAAGATGAAAGACTTGATTCTGTTTAAAATTTTAATAACTTCTTTTAGCAGATGTTCCGCTTCTAATTAGAAGTTAATTTAACTCGGTCAAGTGACGTTAATCCGAGTCATGCTGTGTTGCGACGTTTACCATCACCTGCATATTTTTAATATGTGTAATAAAAATATTTTTATATCTATTTTAATAAAAATTAAATGAAGAAACGAGTACCCATATTATAGATCACGTATAATTAAGTTAAATTAAGTCGTTTTAACTTTTATATTAACGGTTGACAGTTGTAATCTAAGTATGAATTTCAAAAAAAACGCATTAAAAAGAAGTATCCTAATTAGGTACCTATATTTATCAACTTATTTGATGAAGTTCAATGAAAATGATGAACTTTACAAAAGAGTTTCTAGATTTACGCAAACTGCACAAGTTGAAACGCGTCTTCCTATTTTAAGTTACCTGCAATTTTCTCGCTATCGTCTAACTTTTATATATAGTTTTTAAGTAAAATTTGCTCCCTTGTTCTTCATTAATGTATAATATTTTTGTTTCAGGTATACTCTCCTCGTATATTCTGAAAGTTTGAAATTTTAGATTGTTTTTCTTGGTAAGTTCATAGTAAGTACAGACAGCGCTCGAGGGTAAGATTGAAAGTTCAAATTTAAACGTTTGCATAGATGAGGGGCTTATTCATTATGTGCTTAGTATTATAATCAATATCTCTTTTTCTTGTGTTAAGAAGAAATTTACCTTCTATTTAATTTATATTAACTTCATTGTAATTGTTAAAAACGTGTTTCAGGAGAATTTCAATTAGAATTTGACATTGATATTTAATAGGTTTTATTTGTATATTTGAATAATGATGATAATTGGCGAAGTAATCTGTCCTCACCTAGCTTGCTTTGAAGCCGAATGAATGATGACAATTGAATTGAATTCAATTCAATTAATTGAATACTTAATTGAATTGAATGATGATAATAATTTATGCATTCCACAAAAATTAGTTGAATAGGTTAGGTTCAATTAGTAGATTAGGTTAATTCAGCCATAAAAGAGGAATTTCTTTTTGAAATTTATGACGAAATACGAAAATTGATTGACGAAAAGGCGATATATACACTCAAAAAGCCTATGTAGGTATATCCAAATTTAGTACCCAACATACTTTTTTAAAATCGGTCTATAAAGCTTCCTATTCGCCTACTAGAAGGTCAAACCAATTTTATGTATAATTATCCATTAGCAAGAACCTAAGTGAATAATTTCACTTTTGGGCACGCCATTTTACTATATGGAATTATAGTAAAATGGCGTGCCCAAAAGTGAAATTATTCACTTAGTAGGTCGCCGGTATAAAAGTGGAACAGTATGCTGAGTACGCTACGTATCCTTCTTCATAAATTGTAGTTAAACTAAACCTCCGTTTACAGTGTTGATGAATTATCCAAGCTTTACTCAGACGCATAATTAACTTTAAAATGTGATACGAAATATGATGCGGTCTATATGGATATCTAGTCATCAGCCCCGCATTTTTATGCTTTTTTCGGTTACGTCCGCTTTTTTTAAGCTTTTTTGTTTTTACTTTCTCTCCAGCCCATATATCATACTGGACCATATAATACTTACTTAGGCTTACTCTCTGAAATTCTGACTCCTCCTGTGACTATGATTGCTAAAAACATTCGAAACGTTGAGCCTCAAAAAAATCGCGATAAAACGCATAAAGACATGTAAGTTCATTTCCATCTATAGAGAAATTTTAATGATAAGTTTAACATTACTGTTGTATATGAACATCAAGTGTCATGGCAAATAGTGGATGGTTAAGAAGAATAATTTTATAAGACTTAATATTATAATTGTACAGTTACAGCTAGAACAGTATTTTGTCAGGAAAATATTTTGTTAAAAGTATAAATTGTATGAACACACAATTTACGTTCAATAATGATTATAAAAGCTTTTCCATCAGATAAAATGTACTTCACAATTTTTTTCTCATGACGGATAATTTACGGTCTCCCAAAATCGTTTTACGCTCCGTGGACATGTCGTTTTGGCGGTATTCATAAGGTTTTATGATATATTGAGCTATTATAAAATCCTCGAGACGTGCCCTTTTGGTCAGCATTTCGTTGGACAATTTAGTCTGGTGACCTCTATCCGCCCTTACGCATCTCATCTCGCATGAACCTGCTCTATGGTAATTTGGTTTTTGTTTGAGAAGGATAATGCGATAAGTGGACACAGCGGACGCTCTACAAGGAAGCAAAGAATCGGATTACTGTTTATTATAAATGCGAAAGTATGTGTGAAATCTTAACAGATTTGGAGGTATTTTTGCACTCAGGTAGATGATGAGCTAAACTAATACATAAGCATAAAAAAGCATAAAAAAAATATTTTGATGCTGATAATCGTGATTATGGAATTTTACATGGGATAGTAGATTTCTTATGGAAGTTTGCTAAAACATCCGAATCACTCTAAGGGATTAACAACTCAAGCAATAACTCAGGAGCTCGGGCTTATCGGGTAGTACGAAAAAAGGAAACGGCAAAGTTCTTACGCAAGTTACGGTCAATCGTTTGTTTGTATATTCGTTAGAGTAGTTAATTTTTATTGATATTGCAGATAAAAAGAGTAAAAGTGTTCGTAAAAGTTAATATCATGGGTTATACCGCTATATGGACATAAATTTAGTCAGAAGCCGTGTAATCATCGCGTGTACCGAGTTAGTGTCACATAATCGGGATTTTCGTGTTTACATCTAGATTAAACCTGGATTAGATATACACGCTCATAACATAATGTGTAGAAAATTATACTACATTATGTTACAATATTGATGTGGTATTGAAGAGTTGTTATACCAATACAATATTTTTATGAACAGTTACTTCAACATAGACGATTTTTTCTAAAACATCTAAAATGTTTAAAATCATAAAAAAAAACAAAAAACTTATATTTAGTAGGGATCAAATCTTAACATTGAACCTGCAACCAACCTAGGCGTCTGTAGATCCAATCCTCTGATTTAAGATTTTACATCTGGTATATTATTAAAAATTATCTGCATAAAATTCCATTTACACGATTACGTCTATTTTTTACGACTGATTTAGAAATCTAGTTCAAGTAAACGTAGCTCTAAAGCGAGTCAAGACAACAGCGTTGCGTCGCTCGCCGTCGCGTCGTCCCATTTGATGTCCTTTTCTAAAATTTCCATGAAATATGCATACAAGACGGAAAATTTTCTACTCGTCCCACTTTCACTTTTTGCTAAAACAAAATACATTAAAATATCATCATAGAACTGAGAAAGCACTCACGTATTTTAAATTGCATTGAGATCCACAATGCTATTCTGTTTTCGGCTATTACACTAAAATGGCATAGTATTGCACAGCTTTTAGCGATTAACTTGCCTTGTTTTTAAGTACTCCTAGAGTTGAGAAACCGTAATCCATACATAATATAATAACTAATCTATAAATTAAATATTTTTGAAAAATCTTATTGATGTCAATATTATCAATACAGTGCAAAGGTCTAATACAAAGTTTGGTTTTTTTGTCTTTCCTCTGTCCGTCTGTTTGTGACCACATCACAAGAAAACCACTGGACAGATTTTGAAGAAATTTTGTATGATGTGGGCCAACATATAACAATATACAATTTGCTGCAGAAAAATTGCTAATTTCTGAAAAATCTATACTAATTGTTAGTGTACTTAAGAACAAAACCGAGCGGAGTGAGGTGTCTCTAGTATGCAATAAAAAGTTATTATTCTATAAGCATTAAATCTTTTCATTTTTTTTAAAGATATTGTATAATTTGTGACTTTGCTATCTCTGTGTTAAAACATTGTTAGCCGCTAGTGATTTTTAGAATTTGCCACTCGAAAAATAGTATTTTTGCGACACAAGCTTCGTTACCTCTTATCTAACCTTATCGTAATATCCTTTTCGAGAGTTTAGTGTCAAAGTGCAGGGTTTGCGGTTTGGTGTGGGTAAAATATAGATTTATTTATGGACCATAAAATATATGTTTAAAAAAATAAAGGAAAATTATGTGGAGAAATCTAAGCTTTTTCAGAAAAGTGAGAAAATGTAGATTATAAGAACAGAGAGTATATTATTAATATCATTGGTTGATATATATATATACTTAATATTACATTATATCTCATTAAATACATAATAAGTTATATACACCATAATATATTATCCTTATAATATATAAGAAAACAACAGCAGCGAGTAACGATGTATCCATCACAAGCAGTAAATAAAAATTACAGGACATGATTTGGTAATTTGTGGGCGTGTTTACAAAGTTCAAATAGCTGGGCGGCGTGATTGATCGTGTAATCGAGACGCGATCGGCAGATTTGTTTTGCGATCAAGTTTCCCTGTGCTCTGTACCCATGATGTGCTTTAATAGGGGACAATGTAATACATTATGAATTTACATTATATATTTTATGTAGTTATCTGACATTTCAAATGAAATACTATGCTTGCACCATTCAAAACATTGATATGACCACGATAATTTGTAAAAATTATCATTATGCTATTTATTTTAAATATAGTTCGTTAAAGAAGTCTAACTAAATCTTTATAACATCAGTGAAAGTCCCGCCAAAATCAGTCCAGCCCTTTTACAGATTAGATTGAAGTGAATTAGATTGTGTATTTCATATACATAAGTACCGTAAATAATTTCATATGCATTTGGTAAAATGCTGTTATTATAACATTAAAACAGACACTTTAATATTGTTAATATGTATTGATAATATTTTGATTATGACAAGTTTGTAAACACCACATACTAATGGTAACGGATTTATAAATATATCCGTTAAAACGTGTTCACACTCGCGGTTAAGCGCGGATTATACGTCCGGGATTTCCCGGGAATGTGGAGTTGGGCTGACAACAAAATAATTTGGTGGTAAATACAATTTTTGATTGTTGGTTTTCAGCACATACTCGTTGTGGTTGCGTTTAAAACAGTTAAGTACTTAGAACACATTAGTGCTTATTAAATTCAATATGTAATAATGCTCATACATATATAATATGAAGCTCATTATTCGATGGTTCCTTATCCCTTAATATGTGTTATGAAAACTGAATTACTTTTAAAAATATTAACATTAATTTAGCCTCTAAACTAATAAAGTATGTAAGTGAAAATATCTAAGAACTCCCAATGTATTCGCGATACGAGTACTTACCTTCACCAAAATAGATTTCATTGAAAGTATCATGGAAGCTCTAATACCTCAATTATTTGCAGACATTTATTGACACATTTTTTCCGAGTTTCGGCGTAAATAACCTATCTACCACGAAAATCTTTTAGATACATCCATCTTCATTTCAAAGACCTACCCAAGATACGTCTATGCATGTTAAAAATGTTTTTTTTTCTCATCTCTCATTTATATGTATGGTATACCACCCTTGTTTTTTGTTTTTCGTAATTTTACGACACCATTGTGTACCGGATTTCATCTCCGAGTAAACTGGTTGTACAGGGAAATGCAAATGCGGACATGACATGTTAAGTATTGATTGATAACTTTGGGAAATACCAAATAGGTACATATGTGTCGTAGGAAGTATTTAGCTGTATTTGAAGTTAGTTACAAAAATCATTTTTGTTTTTCACGAAAGTATTTGGGATTCTTTACGAATCATTTCAGGACTATTTTTTTTAATTTCATTACAAAAGATCTCATTTGAACTATTACATAGTCGATTTGGCACATTCTCAAGTAATACGGTTACCAAACAAACTAACAACAGTATTTTTATTCAAATTGATTCTAAAGAAAATAAACTCGCGAGGCTAGTTAGTATTAATTTACAAACAAATCGAAGTAATGAAAATCAATGCCAATCATAATATGATAAGCTGTCGGATATGAGGGTGATAATCTGCGTCGTTTCGTGCTCCATCGGAGGATTTGATGATGGCGGATTCGGTTAATGCATTCTCTATACACACTTGTGGATTGCTTTAGCGCTAAAAGAAGGAGTAACAATTATACAGAAATAAGGTACTTATTAGAAACATGATATGTTGATGTGTTAATAGAAGCTAGAAAAAGCTTACTTGTATATATTATAGATTTAAAAACGAATATTTTACATGAAATCAGTTTCAGTCATTTGAAAATATGTGATATGCAAGAAAAGTGTATCTTTATCAATAAAGTCAAATTCCATTTCCAATCATTTTTATTACATAAGTAGGTACGGTTGGCAAATGGCAACTAAACAATATGTAAATTGTTAAAAATTGCCTCTAAAACTGCATTACAACAAATTTCAAAAGCGAGTATGAAATAGTAGATTTACATAATACATAAAATTCAATAGAAAACGTCCCAATTCAAGGGGAATGCTATAAAACTGTTCTAAAACGTGAAAATCCTACGAAGTCAAACAATAAAAGTGCCGCCAAGATAAAATCAACGATGTGGGTCATTCGCGAATATAGGTTTGTGAGGTAAGAAAATGCCAGACGCGGCATGAAAATATTACACTATTCGGTGTCCGTGCCAAGAACAAAGTGCTGGAAAGTTGAGCATGAGTACTATTTCTATAATATATTGCTAATGCTTAAATAAATCTTATAAATAAATTCTTTCACGAGACGATAGAAAAGTTGGGCAACCTTCATGTCGTTGTCAGACAATATCATTAGACAAAGTGATTCAAGAGGAAGGTTTACAGAAACATATAATACGTGCATACTATAGAAGAAAAAAGCTGGGAAACTATCTCATTTCTGAAAGAGAAATAGAAATTTATACTAAACGAAACGTATTATACTCAAACATGGGTTGAAAGTACAATATCATACGGAACATTGTATTCTGCTTGTCATTATTTTCCAAAAATATTGATTCTCATTAAATAACATATGAAATTATTAAACAAAATATGTGATAGAATTTCTATCTTTGTGAGACTAACTACGTGAAAATATAAAGATGATCCTTAAATTTAAAAATAAATTTTATTTATCAACAGCAGGACTTGTTCAGAAAGTGTGTCAGATCAAACGAGACAAATTGAAAAAATAATTACTTTTCACACGTTTGCTATTATAGTTATTTTAAAGGAGGAGGTTCTTAATTTTTCCGATTTTTTTTAACATGTTCTGTCACATACTGATTAACTGATAGATTACTCCAAGACGCTTGGACCGATTTTACTACGGGAGGTAGCGCTATAGTTGAACAAGTCATTTTATACCGGCTGAAAATCATAACAATAATAGTTTTCCCCTCATACATAACAGCTCTGAACGTCAGCTGCTCCGATAGCGGTGGAGCTAAAGGAGACAGCATGACAAAGTCATTGGAAAAAAATCTGCTCCGATGAATTTTATACCAAGCGAAACTTGTATTAAATCATTGTTTTAATCATATTTTTTCAAAAAATTATCGTCAGCTGTATTGACGAGGGGGGGTTCAATGTCACGTCACGTGCATAAACCTCATTAAAAATTTGTCAAATAAAGTTATTTTATACCTTATGAAATTTATGTATCTCAATTTTTATACTTTTAAAATAATAAAGAAAATCGTCAGCTGCACTTTGGACGGGGGAAACACCGTCAGTCGTCGTGATAAACATGTCGCGCCCTCAACGGTATCGAGCGTTGCATAGTATCTTTGGAACATAAACTGACGATCTTTACACCCACAAACAATCAGCTGACGACAATTTTTTGTTTCTTTAACATTTAAATTATCTTATACTTAAAATTCAATAAGTATAACATCAATTTCATATAAATCACACCACAGTATATTTACTTATTCCGTGTAGGCTCCAAATTATATTAATATGTACTCTAACATCAAGGAATTTCAAGTTGTAAAAGTCTCTCTACTTCAACGTACCTTTCCTAAAAAAATATTATTCTGGCGGCTACCTGGAGGTAGAATATACCTGGTAGCTTAGAATAATAACACCTAGAATGATAGTTTCATACATTCATTTCATTCATAATGTTGCAAGTTATTTCGTCCAAAAAATTGGTACACTTTTTAAAATATTTTTGTTTAATTATGAAATAATATATTTGTTTGCATTTGATTCATGTGAACAACGAGTAGCAACTTTCATGAAAGCCTATAAAATGAATGACCAAAAAGACAAATTCGCCCTTAAGCATACAATTGACGGTGCAATATTCCCTCCATGTCAATCAGAATTATACCAGCATATACTACGTCCAGCCTATATAGCACATCTTTGGAGTCATGCTCATCGGTCAGTTCCATCAGCATTATCACCCTTACACTACGGATGGAAGGAAGAAAATAATAAATTCACATTTAAGTGGTTCGACGGTGACCAAGTTCCACCATCAGTAACTGGAGTTACAATTAACGATGAAAATCCTGCAGGTATTATTTATCTATAGTTTTTACAACACACCGAAGTTAAATAAAAGTAATTTCGATAAACATATAAAATATACACTTTCTTTACAGAAATCTTAGAAAGTGATGTTGTTGAAACATCACTAAATATGGAAGAAGATGATGCAGAAGAATTAGAAGAAGAGCGGAATCTTATCATCGACAGTTCCGATGATAGTTATGAGGAAAGTGATGGAAACGACACAGACACAGCAGAAGATGCATATGAGGAAGTAGAATAATATTTTACGTATTAATAGAAATCTAAGTTTTTGTCTTATTTATGTTCATTAAAAAAAGTTTCTTCAAGTAATTAGTATTTTGCTTCTAATAAATAAATATTTCTGTATGTAATTTGGAACGTACACTAAATAAATAAATATACTGTGGTGTTATTTATATAAAATTGATGTTATGCTTATTGAATTTTAAGTATAAGATAATTTAAATGTTAAAGAAACAAAAAATTGTCGTCAGCTGATTGTTTGTGGGTGTAAAGATCGTCAGTTTATGTTCCAAAGATACTATGCAACGCTCGATACCGTTGAGGGCGCGACATGTTTATCACGACGACTGACGGTGTTTCCCCCGTCCAAAGAGCAGCTGACGATTTTCTTTATTATTTTAAAAGTATAAAAATTGAGATACATAAATTTCATAAGGTATAAAATAACTTTATTTGTCAAATTTTTAATGAGGTTTATGCACGTGACTGACATTGAACCCCCCCTCGTCAATACAGCTGACGATAATTTTTTGAAAAAATATGATTAAAACAATGATTTAATACAAGTTTCGCTTGGTATAAAATTCATCGGAGCAGATTTTTTTCCAGTTACTTTGTCATGCTGTCTCCTTTAGCTCCACCGCTAGTGCGACAACTGACGCTCACTTTACTGATTTCCCAACATTAAAGAACTGTTTAAAGTAAAATTCATTCGGTATAAAATGACTAAAAAAAATGCAACGCTACCTCCCGTAGTATTTGGAAAATTCTTTTTCTGTTTTAAAGGATATTATGCTTCAGTCGCGCAGTTTTTGCAAACTTTGGTTTTAGTTAGTACTGTATATACAGGTAGAGTTATGAAAACGTTTGTTTTTTTTAATAATTTAGAATAAGTTCAGGAGGAACTTTAAAGTTCACAGATAAACCAAAGAGCAAAGATTAAAGCTCAACAGTGGCAACGCTTCTGTAAATAAGATTACATAATTTATCGGCCTTGGCCGTAACCTTTGGCGTTGGAACGAAATGCCAATTAAACGCGCTGACTTTCCCAATTGTGTCGGCTTAATCCTTTGTGCAACTTGTATTGTTTTTGTTACGCTTCCGACACAGAAACAGTGTCACGTATTTCTTGTGTATCTTTCTCGTGTGAATCTGTTTAGTTAGTTGGTATAGAAAGGGATGAATAAAATATTGAAACAATATTTAAGTTTTCTTAAATAAACATTTTTTATTTTGCAATACATTGAAAACTACTTACATATATGTAGTTATATAGGCAAGGCAGTGGCAGCTCAGACGTAAGTGGGTTCAAATCACAGGTTAATCAAGTCAATCATTGAGTTTTGATGTCCTACCATCACTTATCTTACGATAAAGAAAAATATCGTGAGGAAAAAGCATGTCTGAGACAACGAGTTCTCAAGATATGTCATTAAGCCCGCCAACCCATACTTGACCAAAATAGCCGTGCCCAGCAGTGGGAAATTTATAAGTGGTGAATACACATTGATTTACAACAACACGAATTTAAACAGAAATAAATAAACATAGTAAAATACAAGAAGAATTTCGTTTTTTACACAATGAATCATAATTTGTCTTGTATATTTAAATATAAATTGGCATCGACCGACGACGACGTAAGCAAGAGATAAAGGTCTATTTTTGTCTTACAATTTTTTTACATCTAATCTTGCTACGAAATACGAATTTTCTGCTTACAATAGCAGAAGCTATTTAGGCACAACGACGATGTCACAGCCGTTTGACTTTGGCACAAGGAGGCTCTTAATGAAATTATATTATTCATCTTATATCAAATTTCTAATTAACTTTAAATTTTAAATTATACCGTCTGAATACTAAATACAATATTCTTCCGTTATAATTATTTTTATATCAGAAGAAAATTTTATTTTATTTTTTTACTCAAGTAATTCAGGTGGACATGGTACTACACAATCTCGTAAACCGTATATACTCATATTATATTATATGAATAACTTACCAAAAGTACACTTACTTTTACATTTAAAAGCGAAAATTGTTTAATAATTTTACTAATTGCTCAAATTTTCCGAGTAAAAAGTTCGTTAACCCGTAATATAGTGCCTTAAACGTCGAAAGCATCTGAATTCCGACGAAGTCGACTTGAAAGGTGTCACAGGGGCAAAGCCCTCGGACGAAAGGCTACGTCATCGAGCCCTTTTGTTTTGCTTTTTGTATAGTTTCAATACGACTCCCGTGCGTAGTGTTTCAGGCCCGTGTCCTGTAAAACACCAAAATTATTTAATACACCGAAATATGCGGCATTTTTTTGAACACTGAGTTGTGTAAATATGAAAACTATTGTTTAAATACGTTTTAAAAATCATGAAACAATAAAATGCGGGGTTTTTTAATGATAGAAGTGCACTAAAATAGACGGTAGGCATAATATTATGTAGTTTTATAATATACTACAGCCCAACTTACTTAAATTTAAATTATTTACTATAGATTTGTATGAATACTCAATAAATTATATTAAAAAAAGTAAGTATGCTTATTTTCTACTATAAGTCAATTAAAATGCTCGAGAAATAAACTACTACTATTATGTTAACTAGTTAACTAGACGTTTACTAATGTAAGAAAATTGTACGTAAAATGATTAAGGCAGTAATAGCTTAGTGGTAACACTCTCGCTTGGAAAACCTTCATACTCTTATGATCTCGCACTTAAATACTTTCCTGTGTAAATAAATTGAAACATAATTATTATTTGCCTTACGGCGGTGGCGGAACATGTCACGAGGAAAGTCTTAGAGAATCTACGAGTAACTAGTTTCCGTATCGAAGAGGAGGACCATCCAAGGCAGTGGGAAGATAAAAAAATCACTGAAACCTTACATTACACATTACTAAATGATTATTCGATTTATTCATGTGGCTCATTGCATCTATCTCATTGTAACTTATAATAACTTCAAACCAAGCAAGAAGATCCTCGTAAATTGTATTCCGTACAAAATTCGATTTCGTACAAAAGTCATTATTCATATATAGAACGTCAAAAGTTAATGAATTTAGACAATGCGGTATAATATGTAGCTGTAAGCTTTATAACTTTACAGTCTTCTCTAATAGGCTTTTGTCTCACTAAGCTCTTATTAGTGAAGCTTTTATGTCTGATCGTTAATGTTAAGTGCAATGAAAAAGTTAAATGTTGTTACAAAATACTGTTTCAGGTTTATATGGAAAATTTTATTTAATCATGGTATTTTTACTATTCAGTACGTGACAGGGTAGCTGATACAGATCGGATCTGATATTTAGTACTAACGATAAGTTTTAAGAACGAAAATCATAAAAATATATACAATAATATCGACACATGTGAAGGTGTGAACGTTACTAAAGGAGCACTAGGAAATCTGAAGCAAAATATTACGCTTTTAAAACAACTCGGAAAACGTACATTAAGTGTCTGATTTGACTGCGGAGTCTAGGAGGGTTTACCCGCGTTGTTTACTTTTAGTGAACATTTTTATCTCATATGAATTACTATTATCAATACATATATAAGTTCTGCATATGTATGTATTAATATTACAGTATGCTTGTGTGTGTGATGGTATATAATTAGTATGAATAATATGTCAATAATGTATTTAGCAGTGGTAGCCCAGCGGTAACGCGACGCTTGTATAACCGAGTGATGCGGGTTCAAATCCGGGTCTCGCACCTCTGATATTTTCATGTGCGAATCATTTCTATCATGATTACCACTTGTCATACGGTGAAGGAAAACATCGTGAGGAATCCTGCATGTCTGAGAAAACCTAGCAAGTTTTCGTAAGACAAGCGAAGTCCGCCAACATGCACTAGGCCAGCGCGGTGGACTATGGCCTGATCCCCCTCGTACTGAGGGAGGCCCGTGCCCAGCAGTGGGACGTTAAAAAGGGCTGATGATGATGATGATGAATGTATTTAGAAACATCTGTTATTGTTTTTATTTAAGTGTATAAAACATGAATATTACATTGTTGCCTCGATGGTCTAGTGGCTACCACATCCGGAGATCTAGAGATCCACGAGATCCGGAAGTCCTTGGTTTGAGTCCTGAGTCTGGCTAAACTTAGTAAGATTTTCTATTAAGATATTCTAAGTAAACGCCCAGAGTTAACATGTGCCTTAGAGAGCATGTCAAAGCTTTCTTTTCTGCTCATTAACTCTTATCGGTCTTAGTCATATCGAAGTATTTTTCCATCGGAGTTTGGGAGTAAAAGGAATAGAATGTGCACTCGTTGTGGCAGCGTGAACACCGACCCCAATTCGAGCCTGCTTTTAAAGTGATCAATGTACGTTTGAATGTTTTTATATTAGTATAATTTGTAGTCATATTTGGGTTTTATTCTACATTTTTGTAGTATTCAGGCATAACATAGCAAAATAACATTCCCATTTTTATTCGACATTTTTACAGCCGTCGTAAAGTATTCAAGACATGTGTCTGTGGCCAAGGGTCGGTATGAGAAAAGGCTCTGATAAAACTTGTGTGAAATGTTCTTTTTTACCTTCCTAGTAATCTTTAAATAGCCAAAATGTTACCTGAGACCCGAGTATTAACGAAAACAAGATCTGTTTTCATACATAATTATTTTTGCCGCTCCGTTATTAGTTAGTATAGCGCGGAAAGAATCAACGGTAGCCAATATTATGAAAATTCATGAAATCAATTGCCCTACCTATTTCCTTCGAAATATTTTTAATGCCCGGGCCACACTAACGGGAAACGCCAATGATTGTCATCGCGATAATTATTGCATTAATTATTGCGTTAATAGTAGACCGTAGTGTGGCCGCTCCAACGTGTTAATTCTCGCGTTAATCTCTTTGGTACCGCCACTCGAGCTATCGCCAAACGTCAAACGGCAATGTGAATGCCGTTGTCAAATTAACGCGTTAAGTCGTGGCTACACCTTCAGTAATGCCCGGGCCACACTAACGGGAAATGCCGTTAATTATCGCGATGCTGGACGTTTACTGTTGGTGTAGCCACGACTCAACGCGTTAATTTGACAACGGCATTCACATTGCCGTTTGACGTTTGGCGATAGCTCGAGTGGCGGTACCAAAGAGATTAACGCGAGAATTAACACGTTGGAGCGGCCACACTACGGTCTACTATTAACGCAATAATTAATGCAATAATTATCGCGATGACAATCATTGGCGTTTCCCTTTAGTGTGGCCCGAGCATAAACGTCCAGCATCGCGATAATTAACGGCATTTCCCGTTAGTGTGGCCCGGGCATAATAGATTGAAAAAGTGACAGTTCTGACGATACTTCAGTTTGATGACACGTTTAGCTCTGCTGTGCAGCGGTCGCAGGTTCAAGTCCCGCTGGTTGTTAATTTTTGTGATGTTTGTAATCAAGTAATGCGTAAATTATATATTGATAGGGGTAGGTTTATATATTTATTTATTAATATTTAAAATATATTAATTATCTCATGAACACTGCCTACCGTTTAAGTGTGAGTGAAATCTTAAATTGTCGCTATCATACTATGCATTATGCAAGCAAATTTTAGCAAGAACGTGTAGTACCGAAATTTAATTGGCAAGTATCCAGCTGTAACGCATAAAGGAATAATTTATATTTTTCCATATAAACTGCTAGATTTGCGGAGATACCGTACATACATAGCAATTTAAGAAAAAAATACAATAATGTTAGTTAGCCCAATGCATGTAATCTATCTAATATTGATCACTATTTTAAACCTTGTCCGTAAGTTATTTGTAGCAACGTATTGTTAATTGTACTCAGCCCTTTTTAATGACCCACTGCTAGGGACCGGTCTCACTTCGCTGGCCAAGTGCGTGTTGGCGGACTTCACATGTCTTTCGAAAACTTGCTGGTTGCTCTCAAACATGCAGGTTTTACGATGTTTTACTTCACCGTAAAACAAATGGTAATCATGTTAGAAATGATTCGCACTTGAAAATATCAAAGTTGTGAGACCCGGATTTGAACCCGCATCACTCGGCTGTCCAAGGGAGCGCGCTGCGACTGGGGTACAACTGTATATTGTTAATTATAACATAAAATATTTTTAAAACATCTGACTGTTTCAAATCATGGAAATATTGGCTTACATAGCATTTACCGTGAATATTACATTACAACTTAAAAATAATTTCATAAAGTTAATTATCATATTATAAATTCCGTTTAATATCATTTAAAAGCTTTAGATTGACTTTGTATTGTGAGTAATAAGCTATTAAGTAGAAAGTTTAACATCGCGCGACGAAAGTAGTGTTTAAATGGACCCATCCACTTCAAAGGATCGCCATCTCTAAAATTGTCCTTTTACCGAGCCAGAGCTTAATTACTGAGCTGTGCGAGTCGTAGTAAATTAATTCTCCACGTTAGGAATACAGAAACTACACCTTTTCCGCATTTAACAATAAACAAATACATAATCTATCATTAAAAATGTATAACGTTAATGTTTAAGGTATTAACAAATTAATTCTTTTTAATATGAAGATAACTTTTCACGCTAAAATCTTTTCAGTTTTTGATAATATTTAGCAAGGACATTTTACCTTCCGGATATCATCGTTTTTTTGTCAATCCTGCTATAGGAGCTTAATAAAATGTATAACTTTATTTTGATATTTGTTGTTATTGAAGTTGCAATTAAGCATTTTGAAGTATTATTTAAATCAATAAAAAAAATTAAGAACCATTGTAAAAACAACATACCGACGCATTCTACATTCTAGTATTTTTTTTTTGATATAATTTATAGTAAAATTTATCAACTTTTATCATAGCGTATAATAAAAGATTTAAGCGAACTAAAAAGATTTTTTTAGTAAGAGACAAAAAATATAAATACAAAATTAAAATTTTTCATTGATTCACGTTTATTTTAATATCCATATTGATTTTGAAATTTGAAATCACTCCATATCGAAAATAATAACAGTAAAAAACACAGCGTAGGAAGGCGGTAGCTTCCCCCATACAAATACCCAGTGGGTACATTATTACGATAAAACCCCCGAAATTGTTAAAAAAGTTTATATTGTTATTATAATATAAAAAATGTATTGCAGAACGTTTGTGTGAAGGTTATACAATAAATAATTTTATAGAAGATAACCCGCTTTGGGAATGTTGTGAATTGTGCTCGCCTCGGGGCTGTTTAAATGTTCCAGAATGGATATTATTTTTATTTTGCTTAAAAAAGTTACATAATTTTATCGCGCTAACTTTTCTTCATGAGAATTGGCGGAGTCTCATGGCATTTAGTAGGAAATTGTTATAATTTAATGCTGAAACAAAATTTTTCCATTTAAGTATCTATATTCTAAAATAGCTCATAGAAATCTGAAAAGTACACAAAAATAGTTATCGTTTTTAAAAGAGCCGAACCAAAAATCAACGAGTTTCTTTGTCATCACAACTTATATAAAATTATGGTGTGTTACTTAAATATTTGCCATTCAAAATATATTTTTTTCGGATCATGTTTGCTATTAAAGCATCAGAAATGATGGGAAAAAAACTTCAAAGAAAACTAAGAAAAAATTTGAAAAGATATAGTAAAACTATAATCAAGGTATATCAGGTGTAGCAGTAACTTAGCGTACGTTGGGTTGGGTTGCGTGCACACATAGTTCCGTGATCGCCTGCAGACCAGCTACCATCAATGCCGCCGCGCTCGCGAAGATATGTCCATTAATTATTTATGTTCATTATTTCAATATTATTCAATAGTTATTAGAAATTAGACTACTAATATAAATGGAAACGATTGTATGTTTGTACGTGTATGCTCATTTTTTTGTTACTTGTTATTCTTCAAGTTAAAATATATGGACGGATTTATATTTATCATATGACCTGGGGACATATAGGCCTCCTATATATATGACCTATCACGGAGACTGTCCAACTGTGTAGGAACTGTAAGGTATAGTGGACAAGTATGTATGCGAACACAAGTCTCTACACTTTTTAGCCCTTACTGTACCGCTACAGAACCGGCAGTGAAGCATGCTGTATGAAGACAAAGGATAGAAATGAGGCGTCAGTGGCACACACCATTGATTGCTCAACTTTGTTAAGACGTTTTTTGAAAAATCCGAAACATCGGAAAATAAAAAACATATGATTCGTGTAAATAAATACTTAATTATATTATAAATGAAACTACCTTTTTGGATTTTGTCGCCGATTTGGTCACGGGCTAGACAGTGACCGTGACCGTGATTGCTGTAAAACATTCGAAACGTCGGGAACTAAAAATCAAAATAAATCCGCGACAAAATCCGAAAAGATAGTTTCAATTATAATGTCGAATAATTGCGTTTTGAATTGAAAGTACTACTTAATTATAGTTTAAAATTAAAACAAATTGTCAAAACTAAGAAAGTGTTATACTATTTGCTATCAAAAGGATAGGAGGAAAATGTATTTATTCACTACACAACACACACTATACGATCGGGGTTTATCGCCATATCATAGTTGAACTTTTGAGCGGAGTCACAGACTTATACTAGTATACGGTCTCTAAAGTCATTCGTCATAAAATAAATATGTGTTTGTAAATTAATATTCTTGAAATCCAAAACTGCAATGTTGTAATATATTACGACTGCGCTCCGGTCTACTGAGACGTCATCTACATTGCAACTACTGATCAAAGCCTCTTGTAATGAATACTTACAACTTTGACGCAAAAACGCGGTTTTGTTGAGAACTTCTGATATGACACATTATTTGTCACTTTCTTTTTGGATGTACGTTAAAAATATTATGAGTGTATTGGTATATAAAATAATGTAAGATTTCTCTTAATCGATAGCCCTATAGTCAAATTTCTTTCCAGCCCAGCGGTAACGTGTTCGCTGGGATATTTGAGTGATCCGGGTTCAAATTCGGATCTCGCACCTCTGATATTTTCACGTGCGAATCATCTCTAACATTATTATCTTACGGTGAAGAAAAACACCGTGAGGAAACCTGCATGTCTGAGAGAACTTAGAAAGTTTTTGAAAGAAATGTGAAGTCCGCCAACCCTCAGTAGGCCAGCGCGGGCCTGATCCACATCGTATTAAAGGCAGGCCCATGTCCAGCAGTGGGACGTTAATAAAGGTTGAATACAAAATAGGTGTTGTAAAAATACATTTCTGGATAACTTGCCTTAGTCACAATCAATATAATTTTCGAGTCTATATCCTCAACGTGGCTGTGTCTAGCTCTGTCCTACTTATATTGCTAGAATTTGACATGTAACCTATCTTTTTCTTTCTACTAATGAAAGTGGCCATAGTTACTTTCTTTTTTTAATAAGCCCACAAGAACTGTCGCTAGCACGTGTCTACATTAATAAATGAAAAATAATTAAACTAGTCTATGGAACTCCTGTCCATAGAGTATAGACTACACCCTCGAACATAATACAAGGCAAAACATAAAAACACTACATTTTTAATATTTTTAATAGAAAGCCAATAGGAGGACAAAGTCAAAGTATTATCTTCACACAAGAGTAGTCGGATGCCTTCCCTCTTATCAGTATACACATTTTTTTGATTGAAAATCTTGAAGAATTTCTTACGTAAAAAAATCTCGACATTAGACCTTCGTATACAAAAATGTTTTTATTTACATAATACATATACGAGTATGTACATATGTATCTGTAAGGTAACATTGTTCAATCAAGATTAATTAATTAATAACACATAATTTTATTACTGCTTTAAATTTAATGCTAATATATACTAAATTAAAATTTTCATTTAATTACTTTGAAATTACGACCTACTGCTGTGACATATATTAAACTTTTGAAAAGTTAGAGCCGAGCTTATAAAATTGTACTATCAAAATCCCCATAAATTAGTCGGTCAGGCCTATGAATTCCTTTTAGCTATCCCTATTCAAGGAAATGAAGAATTTCTTTTCAGTTTTCGCCGTTCTTTTCAATTTGCTCCAATGGGCACAATGCCTTGACAATCCGGGCCTTAAAATATTTGATGTCACTGCTTAGTCTTATCTTACACTATTATGTAATTATATTTGTGTTTTTGTTTGTATGTAATTAATAACTATATAATAACTAGTATTCATTTATACGTGTGTAAAAACAGCCTTAACATGATATTAGATTGAGCCTTAAGAAGAAAGTTTTCGTACCATATAAATTGAATTATATATAGTTATTTGTTCCAATTGGACAGAACTTCTCGAGCTTCTGAAGCTGTACTAATTTCTATAATTATACGTAGTAAAGACGAATCTCTTTACTTCAGCTCGTCAATTTCCGTATACTTATTCCTTGTTTCCGTTCGTTATGCCCATTGTTCAGTATACTTGAATTAGTTTTAACAATCGCATTTACTGATTATCTTTTTGGTCAATTATATAAAAATAGAAAAAGAGTGTGAATATTATCGATTAAACTTATATTTGTTATATTAATCGGATGCGTAACCCATGTTTAAATTATTAATATCAAGCTGAATTCTGGCAAGTAGCTTAGTTTTGACGAGATTTCTAACTTTTTCTGTATGAAAATTAGATATTGGTAGCTAATAAAGTGTACAGGAGCAAAGCCAGTGGGAAATCTCTGACTTTATCTTAATACAGTGCACAAACTGTTACGACTCATCCTTAGAGGTTAAGCAACATTGTCTAGTAAACTTTGTATTTTCACCTCACAGCGATCTATTTTATGTGTAATGCATTGATATTTTAATTATTTAAATTACATGAGTTCGCGTGACGTACAATATATTTCCATCGATTAAAGTAATACATTATGAATAGTAATTCGTTGTAATCTGCGATTTGTATGGACACGATAAACAGATAAGCTGGCGTGGTTTATACTTTGCATGTCACACCGCATCGGTGTTTTATAACATGTTCATTTCATAAGGTCATCAATGTATTATTTGAGGAATTAAGTTATTTACGTACGTACGTACTTACGCGAAATCTATATCTATACCTACATCTATAAAATTGTAACTGAGTCAAATCTGTACATTAAATATTTTTGGAAAATCTAATTGAAATAGACATTATTATCGATACCGAGGCCAAAGCTACTGTTTTCAGAATGTATTTATTTATTTTAAATTTTTGTCTGTCTGTCTGTCTGTGGTCGCATCACGAGAAAATCACTGGACGGATTTGGATGATATTTGTATGACGATAGCTGGTTAGCCGGGTCAATATATAGGATACTTTTTACTGCGGGAAAATGTCTAATTTTTGAGAAATCTATATTACCCTTAAAATGTACGTAGGGACAAGCCCGAGCGGAGCGAGAGCGAGTCGCTAGTATAAATATATAGTTTTATTCAAAATGTCAAATATTCTTGTAAATCTATGTTGTAAGTTTACGATATATACCTTTAGGATCTCTTGATTTGAACATTAAGTTTTTATTTTTAGTTTTCTCATGATTCGTCACGGTTAAAATAAAAAATGTGAAGTTGACACCCGCGTCCCGCATATTTCAGACGTGATTACTCGTCATTCAAATCTTACGTATAAACCTACGCAACGTACCTACTGCTACGGGATACTTTTTTATTTAATAGGTACCTTTGCGTTTCATATTAGATCAGAACGGATGAACGGATCTGGATGAAATTTGGCACAGAAAGAACAGGACAGTCACTTTTTGTTTTGCAAAAATGTGCGGCTCCCGTGAGAATTATTTTTGTTTTCGCAAGTGTAATTATATTATGCTTGCCAAAGTATAATATTATCTAACACATGAAATACATGATGTGTATGTATAATTATTCAGAAGCTAGCTGAATACACATAGGGCTCTATACTTTAGCCATTGAAATTCCTCTTCGACATATTAATCTAGCATTCTCCGTCGATCATGTTATGAATTAATTATTATCTCCTCGGAAAATCAATTTTAGCCTCAACTTAGTTTGGTTCTTTATTATTATTAATTTCTATTAGATAAGTTTAAAGTCAGACTAATTGCTGTGGAATACTTGCACATCACCTTCACTCCGCTTCGGGTACGTCCCTAGAAAACAAAAAAAACCTATTCCATAGAAACTTTATTTTTTTCGACATTAAAAGTAATCTATGTGTTATTCCAGTCTACAACCTATCTTTTTGTCAAAATTCATCCAGATTCGAAATACGTTCAGACGCTCTGGTGTGAAAGAGTAAGAAACATCTATCCTCACAAACTTTCGCACTAGAACAATAAATGAAGTAAAAAGGGCAAGTCGGGACGAAAATATATAAAGTAATACATTTAATATAATCATAATTATTTTGGTTGTTCTTGATGCACCTTGTGTAAGCGCCACGCGGCCGCGAAATCAATATCACAATCAGCTTATAGATAGAAGAGATTCAAAATCCGAAAAGATTCAATTTTTATTAAAAATGACAAATTTTCACGTTAACCTAAGAAAGTCCTAACTCTCATACTCTTGAAGTTTTGAATCTGAGCTTTTTGAACTTGGTTAGAACACAAATCGTTTTTATATTATGTACACAGTACTTTATAAAAAATCTACATCCCCTTCACTACATTTGAAGGGTACAGGGGCAAAATAGGGAATGTCACAAAATTATTATTTTTTTAATTAACATTGCAATCTATAATACGCGGCAAAATTTAAATGTTCCCATACTTTTCAACTTTTTTAATTTTATGTGACATTCCTTGTTTTGCCCCTGTAGGTACCCTTCATATGAAGTTAGAAGTCTGATATACATTTTTGATTATTTACGTGGAATGTGGATGTTATACTCGTAGTAAATTATATTTTATTTTTATTTGTTAATTTAATTTACTTGTTTTTAATTTGATTCTAGACTCCTTAGGATTAAATTGTTTCGGACAATCCTAACAATATGTGTAAACTTTCTATTGTACTGAAATATCAATCATTGTAACAAGATCTATAATGCATTTATTTAAAATCTCCCATCTTCACGACTTACGACGACACTTAACATTTTACTAAGTATAAAATTGTTCTTTTTTCAGGTAATTCAGGTAAATTACAACCACTTCATCTTGCGAGGGCATCGCATCGCTTAATGTCGTAAAGAATAGAAGGTAAAGTAACGAAAATGAAATACATAAATATATGCATTAGACAATACATTCGTTAAGTTAGGTATAGTCGATTATTTTAGTAGCGTCCTACAATAATTACAGTATTGACTATCTTTGCGAAAGAAAAAAGATCAAAATACAGAAAAATTAAAGCACCAAGAAAAAATGTTTAAGTATATAATTACAAGTCGAATCACTTTTTTGGATAGAATATATCATAACAAAGCAGATTTAGATTTCAACTAACGCCATCTACCACACTTTTGTGCTAACTACGTTAAAGAGTCTATTGAATTTCTCGATGCACAGTTTGCTACTAAGCGAGTGCTACGCCTTCGCGTTGACTATTCGTAGAGAGATGCTACGCCAGAGCTGCTTTCTTTGAAGAATCGAAATGAATGAAAATGATATCTAGTAACATCTAGCACAGTTGTGAACCTTTTCGAGACAGCTATTTTGTAAAAGCTGTTATCTACCTAATTAGCTTAGAGTAGTTTCGCCCGCGGTTTCGCTTGTGCTTCATGTCGATTTCATTTTAATGTCACTGTGGATTAATGAATTGTGATGTTAATTTTACCTTCTATGTCTTACCGCAGCTTTAGGTGTTAGTATCGCTCCTTTAAAAAATGTCGTGGCTTAACTTCATAAACTCTTCAGCTTTAAATATTTTGTAGTAGTCTTTATTTCTCTAAAAATCATACAACAGTTTAAATTAATTTCTAACTGTAACTTAAATGTCTGAAATCTCTAATTTCAGAGCGATTTGATTTGCCTTGTGGTAAAAGCCTTCTGTATCTATCTAACTGTATTAGTACTGTTTTATATTTTAATATTAAATTGTGTTTATGCGTTTTAGATCCAGCAATTGTCATTGTTTTATAGAGTACACGCAATTTTATGTACCAGAATAGTTCTTATTTTATGAACCAACCTTCTGTAAATCTTCTACGTTCTAATTAACCATGGTGAAGTAACTTGTGCTCTCATGGAACGGCGTAGAAATCATAATGGAAGAGTTGAATTGAATAAATATAGTTTTTTGTTTCATAATCTCTTATATTGCAGAATTACCGCATACGTTTAAAGGTAGAGTCTAGATTTTTCTGTAAACAAGTCAGCCGTAGCAAAGTTTTCTTAAGCCCACAAAGAACAGTTGATTACTGTTGGCACTGTAAGTTGTACCGGCATAAATTGTATAGACATTTAATGTATACAAAAAATAATATTAAACATTAATTCTCCTTTATATCTAAAGCTTATTTGCATACTATAGTAATAAAAGACGAGACCCCCAGCATTTCAAATACCGTTCGAGGTTATTACTTATTACTACCTGTGTTACGGCATCGCTTGGTTTTCATTTGGCCGTGGGGTTTAATTTGATCTTACGAATTGCGACTCAACAAAATTATGCGAAAACACAGATTTTTATCTTCAATATTGTTCTTTTTATTTTATTAATATTTCATACATATACATAATATAGAGAATCTTATAATGAAACAGCAAAGGCAACCTTATGACCAACAGCGATTTCTTACAGGCAACCAAGAATGAAGGACACGACCGTTAATGAAATTATAAATGATTTTATTATTATAAATTTCGCCAACAGTTCCTATTGAAACCAGTCGATGCGGCGAGGTGGAAAAAGCAAATTTTGTTTTCTCGAAAACATCTAACCGTGTTTTCTCCTCATGAAAGAAGGAAAATCCATTAAGGAAACTTTTGCGTTCAGAACAGTATAAATTACTTTAAAATATATAGATTTTATAACTGTGTATGTTTTATAAATAGACCAGCATTTCCCGCGGCTCCGCCCGCGAAACCGAATTCTTAGATTTCACATACTTTGTGATGTTTGAAAGGCGTTTGGTAACGGTTAGTTGATATTTCTCAGAAATTAGATATTATCTAGCATTAAAAAGTATCCTCTACATCTTAGCCCGGATAAACAGCTATCGTAATACCAAATTTCATTAAAATCTGTTCAGTAGTTTTCTCGTGGTGCGGTCACAGACAGACAGACAGACAGACAAAAATTATAAAAACTATAAATTCGATATATCAATAACTATTGTATCAATAACTATTTCAATAAGATTTTCCAAAAAATAATCAATGGGCAGATTTGACTAAGTTAGAATTTTATTAAAATATGTATAGATTGGATATAAGTACTAGGGATGTTACGGAGCTTCGACTCCGGTTCCGTTAAGTCGGAACATCCGATTATTATTACACCTTCGGTTCCGACTTCGGCTCCGACACTTTTAAATCGAAGGTTTTAATCGGAGGTCGAAGCATGACATAGCGGCGCGGCGGCGGCGGCCTGTGTCGACTGTTATGAACATGTTTTATAATTGAAAATTGAAATGAAAAAAATTTGACTAAATAATGTTTTATAGGTCGCGCGATGGTTTAAGATCGCTCGAGGAAAGTAGTGGGGGCAATCGGCGCATGTGTACAATCACGCACAGACATTCTTTGTGTGTATTAATTATTTTTTATTTCTTATTAGCGAACATGCATGTGATTTAAATTTGGTTCATTTTTTCCTAATAATTTTCGAATAGGTATTATATCTACACTATTATTTTCTCATTTAGTTAATTTTTAATTGCATAAATTAATAGGTAAACACTGCTAAAGTCTATGCTTTGATTCAATTTTTTTATGGAACTGGAACATTTTCAACGTTAATTATAATAAATTTAGTTAAAAATGTATAAAAAATTCCAAGAAACATTTGTTCCTATTATTAATTTTTTTATTTCTTTTAAATCACATATAAATTCATGTGACTCAGTTTTAATAAATTTATTAACTTCGTACACCATTTTTCGTGCCTGCCGAGTTAAAATCTTGGTTTTCGGAATCTTATCTAATAATTAAAAAAATAAATATATATATTATATATAATTACGTAATGTAAAAAGTTTGCTAAGGTAGTTGCGCGCGCGACTGTACTAAAGGGTAAGCGGGACGTTCGTGCGGTGGCGGGGAGCGGCGGGAACTGATCGGGCCAATAGCGCACGCCTCACCCGCGCGTCCCGCAAAATATACCCAAAAATTAACTTCTGCGCATTCAAGGTCAGCGCTCTTAATTCGTTGCGCGACTTATATTTGTCCTTTAATAAAAATTCTCTTTCATGCCACCACTTCTGATCCTGCCTCCGACTCCGATTCCGACTCCGATTCCGACTCCGATAAAGCAAATTTAAAAACTCCGACTCCGCCTTCGGTTCCGATAAAACTACCTTCGTTACATCCCTAATAAGTACACTTACAATTTATTGATACCATACCCTGTATTTTGTAAGACAGAAATTTTCAGTGGAATGATAACGTACTAATATTTCATACGTCATGATTATATGCATATATGTAATGCTAATTAAATAATAATAGAGAACTAATTGATGTGTAAAGATAAAAAATGCCTAAGCTCAAAGTTACGTGCGTTTTGTATGAAGCTTTATTAAATATAACTACGAGTAGTGTCCTGCTAACCTATTTCGACCACGGCGGCCAATCTCACTAAGGCTAGTCTTAAGACTAGTCAGGACATATAGGTTAAGTGCACAAAAACACACATTTGCATTTTTTTTATATTATTTCGGGAAGCAAACAGTATTAGAGTACATAAAATTAAAAAAAAAAAAGAAAGTTTACACAATTAGGAATAATAAAGACATAATTGGTAATAAAAACGAACAAATTTTTGACTAAATAATAACGAAAAAAAAAATTAAAAGCGTGTATATACTTAAATTAAAGGAAGTTGATATTGTGTGCACTCTTTCATATTTTTTTAAGTTATTTATTTTTTTAATATCTCGGCGAAAAAAGCTTTTATACTTGGGTGTAAACACCCCTTACTTCCTAAATACAGGCTCTTATTAAGTACATTTTTTATCTAATATTTATTTAAAACTATTTTTGACATACTTTTGATAGCGACCAAATTTTGTAAATGTCGTTGATCGATTTTAATTAAATAATTATAAAATGTTACCTTGAGATTGGGCGTATAAATGTAATTATTATAACCTTTTCAATTCAATATGATACGATTTGAATAAGCGCAGACAAACCGACATTCAAACCAAAATTCACGCAAGACACGCGAAACTACTAAGGAAAGGGCTCTTAGTATATTTATAGATTTAAATAAGTACAAAGTATTATATAAATCAAATTGTCGATTTATAAAAAAATCTTGTAAGATTTCATAATATTGTCAAATAAAAAATACTTTTTTGTTCAATCGACTTCCGATCCCAAGCAAAACAATCGTTTGGCCTTGAGGGATAATCTCCGGACGAAAATAAAATTCTGAAATAGTGGTAGGTAGTTTTAACTATATTTAAACCCAACTTTGACCTATGCTATCTAGCATATTCTAGATAAAAAAGGCTCGCAAATTTATGTTTACTAGTGATTATCGATAGTTAATATTATTAAATTCTAGACGTCCTTGATGAACTTTTGATTCGAAAATCCGTCCACGTCTGTGAGATGAGAATAGTTCGAATAAACCCGAACATAGTCCAATTTTTATTATGTAGTAATAATTTCAGGATAACATCTTTGGTTAGGTATCGGTAATAGATAAAATGCCTAAAAGCAAAATTTCAATAAAAACAAAATAATATAAGTTGCCCAGGTATTTTATCGTGTACAACTAATAGTGATAGCTAACACTAAGATAGTGTACAAATGAAAAAAATAAAGGTGTTAGTTAGGTTTTTTAAGCGTGCCGATTCGTTTCCCGCATGCGGCGGGGGCGTCAGAACGGTAGGAAGCGGTCGACGGCCGCCCGTCTCGCAACGCGGCTCTACTACATTCGCGATATTACAAAGTTTACTCATTTTCGTCCAATTAGTGCTGTCTTGACGGATTATCGGAATATTCTTAATAACTATCCGTGGATTTTGACGACAAAAGTGTGTTTTATGTGCGTGGAAATGGGAAATGGTCACTATCACGGACCTTTACTTGTAGATAATATATTGGCTCTTAACGCGCCTGACGATCAACAGGCGTGTGGACCGCTTTTCTTATCTTAGTATTTTCTTGAAATTATCAGTCATTATCACTTATCACGAGTTCTTGCTAAGATCATTTCACATCGGATGAATGTGATAAAATGATAAGGTTTTTTATTTTATGACTACGTATTAAAAATATCGATGGAATGAAAAATTAGCAAGAGTTTAAATGTTAGTTGTTTAGTCTATTACATTTACATCAGTTACTCTAGCGGCAGGAAATTAACGTAACTTTAAATACAAATAGGATTGAAATATTAAATCATTATCTAGATCAGTGAGTTAATAATGCATTCCCCGATTGCATATAAATTAGAAATTTATTCACAATGCTGTTTACTCCCCCATACACACCGTTGTTGTTATGCAGGTAGTGCCAAAATAAGCATAATTTGAGCTTTTAATAATATGCCGATTTCATAAGTAATATCTTTTACATCTTTTATGTAAGACTAAGTATATAAAGATAAATATTGTATTGCGATGTTGTAATAATTTTTTTTAAATAGCAACTGTTGAGCAGAACTGCCTTCCGAGCAGGTGGTAGCTTCATTCATCAGCACTTACATACTGACGTTTAATTTAAATTCTATATTTTAATAATGTAAAAATGACGATTCAAGAGAGCTTGTAAAAGTCTATTTTAATAAAGAATATTTTGATTTAAATCACTTTTTAACATACATGTACAAAAAAAACACAGTAATGTAATAATATGTTATTACAATATCTGTCATCGTGAAGAGAGCTTTCATTACCATATTGCGAGCCTAAATAAATTTTATTTCAAACTTATCCAATCTCGACGTATGTTTGTCGTAAGTTCAAATTTAAATGTAGATTATTCATATTCACAAGTGGCGTAACTTTGAAATTTATTTATATATTCTACTTTTAATGTACTTTACCTATTGAATTATTATTGATATTTTTTCCTAATTAAATCAATTATTTATTGACGTACGTACAGAAGAAGATAATCAGAGTATATATGTTCGATTATTCTTGCTAGCTCTGTCAGGTATTAAGAATTTGATACTTACAAAACATGTCTTAGAAAAAATTTCAATTAAGCATCCGCACTAGTCCACAAGCAAATAGAATTTATTAAGTAATTCTTACCCAATAATACTATTACATTATCAGGGGGGTTAAAATTACAAAGCGGCGTTATATAAATGCACTATAAATTACTTTTTTTCTTTGAATTCTTTTTCCTTTACGATATTTTACTTCTTTCGTGGGCTCTTGTTCACACAATTTTCAATTTTCAATTAATAAGAAATGACGTTTTCTACTTAAACTTAATTTACGGTGTCGATAACGTAAAATGTCCTTTTATGACGTAAGTCCCACCGACCGCGGCGATAGATAAAGGATTTATTGGTCCATTAAGAGTAGTGGCGATGAATTGAATTTAAGCCTTTAATGTTCGTTCGACAAAGGCTAAAGGCTCATTCATTTTACTTGCAATGTGTAGTTGTATCTAGAAAATTAATTGAAATGAAACAAACACTAATTAAACTTTGATAAGTAACTTTAGTTAGCTCAGAAACGGCTAACGATTTAAAGAATGTTGTTTAAACTTCAACTTTGACTCTTGACAACCTCTTGTACAACAAATTCTTTAAACTTCAATGTGCAAACATAATAACGTAACACTATATGACTTTCTTCCGTCGTAATCACTAATAGGAAACTTAATAATGTATCCATATTAAATATTCAGAACATATTACGTTACATGAAACGTTTCTGTCATTTGTACATTTAGCGACCGATTTTGAGCTCATCAAAGAGGCTTATTTATATTTGTTTTATATATACTACTATACCCATAAATGTAAAAGTTCACTGTCGTTATTGAAAAGTAATTATTTACTATAATATCTATAATAATCATTGTAGAAAGTCTTAGCGATAAGACCGCGTTTTGTGCATTTTCCTATAACCACTGTATTGTTTTAGTTTTCATATTGCGCGTACTACACAGAGTTTATTATTATAAATATTTTCGTTTCTTTTCTCGGCGAGACGAAATGCCTGTGGTATTAAATATGAGTCATCCTTATCAGTATTTAGTTTTCTTTTAATACTAATGTTAATGGCATCTTCTCTAAACTCTTTCTGCAGATTTGATGCTGTTACAAAAGTCATAATAATTTCACCGAGCGCATATATTTAGAAGCAATAGATTAAGTGGCGAATTTAGATCGCCGAATAGACAGGCACTGCAACGTGGTCAATCAATAACCATTCATCAGTTTGAGTCCGATTCTGTTCACATCTTTATAATTCTCCTACTATATACAAGTTACAGCCTCCTGCTTATTTCCGTCAAGCCTAAAATATATTAGTCTAATTAAGCTATCGTAATAATACAACCATCAACTCCGTTTTTTCCGTTTATCTATCTTAAGCTGAAAAAGGAAATTAATTTGTATGAGTAATCATTTCAATAAGCGCTCAGTTAAATTACCCGTTAAAATTACTTATTCGTGAGTAAAACGATTATAACAAGTAGCATATAAATAATTTGTGAATTTTTGGAATTGAAAGTAATTGTTTAACAAAAAAAACAATTGTAAATTATGTAAAGTGAGAGAGTAGATATCAAGTAACTTGAACTCCCAAATGCAAACACAATTTTTCCCATTAGAAGTGAAGTGTCGAACATTATTTTTCCGTAGAAAGTATTCGCGAATAATCAATATCTTCTATTCAACTGGTTAAACCTCAGTGACAGTCTCCGAGCTCGTTAATGATAGCCTCTGACTTTGAAACAATGGAGTGGACTTCTTTTTATATCCTCGAATATTTTTGAATATTTTCTAGTTTATAGTTATCCTACCAAACTTCAGTTTCAGTTTTATACCAAAGTTTGGTTTATTAGTGTAATTAAGAAAGTTTTACGACGACTGCAAAAAATTAAAAGCTATTATTAACACATTTATTACTATGTATATAGGTTCACTCGACATTTTCACACCTCGTACTTTACGGTCTTGAATACTTTGAAAAGAGTCCTTGGTTCAACGTTTCTTGAACTTAAAGTTCTTATAAAACAAATAGATTTATGGAAAAAAATAATAATTTACTCAGGTTTTATATATTGCCATACACGAGACGGCTTAGAATTCTCGGCTCGAAAAGCCGATAACGCTGTTTTACTTCATTTCTACTTTAATTTGTTTAAGTAAGTCAGTTTTACCCGATTTACCCGAGTGATACTTTTTCACGGCTCCTGCCTCCTCTTACGAGATTTGTAGTTTGTTCGAGAGATATCGATCCTTAGTTACTACTGTATTTTTAACTACGAGTATTTGAATAATATCTGTCTCATTTGTTGTTTCAATGCACATAATTAGTTAAAATTTTATTTATTATCATCTAAATATTTTTTGGAATATCTTATTGAAACAGTCATTATTTTTGATACAAAGGCCGAATCTTTACTTTTTTTTCACATCACGAGAAAACCACTGGACTTTGATTAAATATGGTATCATAATAGCTGGTTATCGAGGTCAACTTATAGGATACAATATACTTACTGCCGCAAATGTATATTACCTCTCAAAAATCTACACTAACCGTTAAAATAGTACGAATGCCAGCGGAACGAGAATGAATCGTTTGTTATTACAAAATTACTTTAATGTTACTTATATCAGTCATCTAATGAAAAAATTCTTGAAAGAAACAATGTGTTTCAAAGAAAAGTACTTATTAAAACATAAAAACTGAATGGTCTTGTTAAAATATTTTTGGGTTTTCCTTATGAAACACGGAGTTACAACATGTCAACAAGTCTTCACCCTTCAACCCTCCGAGGGTAAATGACGAAGGTATCAGGATTCGAGCTAGTTTCGTTTTACCCAAATAAGTAATTATTCTTTACAGATGTGCGTGTCAGATTTGTTACTTCTACAAGTTTATCTAAACAAAATCAAAATTGAAGTGTTTGTTTGTCATGATAAAATAATAGCTTTACTTAGAATAGAAACACAGTTATTATTATTAGTCTATTCTATATGAAGGCCGATGTTTAATGTTATAAGAAGTAACTTAGGCATTCACTTTTCTTTAAGGAAAGAATCGCTCAAAAAAACGTACTAAAGGACGCACCCAAGCAAAGCCGAAGTTACGCCACTAGTCTTAACTAAAACAATAATGGCTTTTCATAATTGACTATTAGTTAGCCATTCACGAAGATGTAATATCAAGAGCCTCGCAGTGGAGACTTGGAGAGGCCGGACCAATTAGCGGAGCCGCCGTGACAGTTTATTGAGAATTATTCAGACGATGCATTTCCGTAGTTGAAAGCTGTTGGTAACTGTAATTGTAACTTTAATCATTTTGAATGAATTCGCTACGACAGGAACGACGCGGGAACGTTTCTTTGCGCTGGACAGGCTCGTAGCGGCTGAATTGTTTTGTTTTTCAGTTTAAATTGAGTTCTGTACACTAACTTATTGGTACAAAGTTAATTGCATTTTAAATTAAATTATATCCTAGTTTATAATTTAACAAAGTATGCACTTAATATATTTTCTGTCCAAGTAATCTCAATGGAATGGTGCGTTGTCGCGTTGCAGTATCGATGAACATTTATTGGTATCTCAGTCTTCACAAATAACTTTTTATTATAGAACTGGTACCCGTTGGCAATACTTCATGAGGTATATTAAATGTATAACGTAGAAAAACCTTTATTTAAACATTATTTAAACAGTAGTAGTATAATAGCTTTGTATTAAAATCCATATGAATTTTTTATGGCACTAATCAGAGAAATACAATTTATAACATTTAAGTGAGTCCGTTTGCTTGTTCCGGTTCATCTCCGAAAAAGATGGATGGAGTTAACGGAATTTTCACTGGTAGATTACTGGTATTGTAAGGAATATCTAAGGCTACATCAAAAAGGAGAAGGGTTCCGTTAAATAGAATAAAACGCCATTGACACATCCGAGCGAAGCGAGGAAATCTTGATAGTCTCACAATATACTTATAACGGTGATACTGGCTACTGCGTTTTTTTACGTTTTTTTTATACTCGTATAATAAATTTTTAGGCAAATGTTTAAAAACACTAATTATTAAATATATTTAAATATATTTTATTTACATAAACATATTTTATGTGTCTTATAACCCCGCGAGTGAGTATTAAAACCATTGCAAATACTCTTCTTGACAGTTATTTGCTATGACACCTGAGTAGCACGAAGTCGTAAGAGCAACAGTACATCCCCCGGGGACATACCATGCCCGCGCCCCCACTATATAAACTCATTGTTTGAGACGTAGATACTGTCACGCCCAGGGTGAAGATTATGATGGCTAAAATACTTTATTCAACTACTTATTGTTTTAGTTGAAATGTTTTTTTGATGTTAATAATGACACCGTGTTTGGTCAAGATTTATAGGTAAAAAAGTTGAAGTTCAAAAGTAACCTGCAAAAGATTTGCTCTGCCTATATAATAATTGTTTGATAAATCGCAAAACTTGTTGAAAAAGTCATATTGTTAGAGCCTCAGCCTGAAATAAGTGTAAAGTTTAACTAAATTTAATAAAACGTTCTACTTATACATCCATATGTACGCGACATGACGTAAGATCTTATAAGTAGCGTTTTTCTCTCGCGCCCTAGTTAGAAGAAAACAAAAAATATAACTTTATCAAACAGCAGGTGAATATGTAAGTAAGGCAAAGTTGCAAGGTTGCGAAGTGTTTCCGCCCGCAGCGGCTCCTGAGATTAATTCAGCAATTCAGGCCTCACCTTCGCCTCTAATTGATTTCGACTTGGTACCATAGTTTGTGTGTTCAGGAAATATGAAAGCCTTATTTATGTTTCTTATTACGCTCTTTTTTTATCCCGAGGCTTAAGTTTTGCGAGATTTATTACAGTTATATTCATGTTTGTACACTTGTGACATTTTGTCGTGTTCTATTTGATTATGTAACGAATAAGGTTTACGAAACTTGTTGTAAACTCGCACGTGCAAATTGCGAAACAATTTTCCTTCTGATGTTTTTTCTTAGCTTTATAATACGGGGCTCTATATGAAACGTGTCTTCAAAACGTGTGTTGCAAATGTATGTAAGTCACTTACATCAACGCTAACGGGTTGAGCGTTTGCTCATTTTCGCTTTACAATAGAAAAATCAAAAATTACAATCATATCAGTCTTAGATTATTATTTAACTTCGAAAACACTTTGCAAGCACTACTTATCATTTATATAGAGTTCATTATTTTGATCTATTCTTCGCTTGGGATTCTTCTGTTACTTTTAATTAAAGAATATTAACTTTTCATTTTCTTTTTACTTCATAGCTTTTTGAAATGACCATTAGTGACGAATAGTTTTTAGAGCATGAATTTCTTTTGTTAAATATCTTGGATCTTAAAATTATGAAAAAGGACGACTATCTTTACTTTAATCAAAAATTTACTGTAACGACCCAAGTCGTAGTGGACGGCCGTGGGACTAAGTCGAGATTCAGATGATAAACCTATTGAAATAAAAATACAAGTTAGACTTTTGTAAGTCAATTTTTAGTTTGGAATATAGTGTCAAATAAAGTTTGAGCATTTTTTTTTTGTTTTTTAAGCATTGGTACATACATTGTATGTATACGTATGTACGTTTACTCAAGTAAAAAGCAATAGAGAGCGGGTTAAAGTTATCTTAAAGATCCTTTTAAGATAGATATTTTTTATACAGCTACAGTCGTTGCAGAAAAAAGATAAGTAGTATACTTGATGCGGTCTCCCAGACAGAAAGACATTAGCAGTCGTTCACTTTGCTTTGAAGTAAGAATTAGGTTAGTGAAGGATATCGTAAGGGATTAGTTCTTTTCTCAATTAAGGGGGTGTATTTTAATACAAAAGAAGATTACGCAGTCGGCTCAGCCCTCAAGCATATTCCCCTATATGAATGGCTCTATTGTTCTCGAATTGCTCTGTCGCTACACAAGTCGCTGGGCTACATTCGTTAGCGCAGAATATATTATCCACTTTGTTGGAAAATATCCAGCGTTTTGATTTTGGGCAAAACTGCACTCAATTGAATAAGTTGCGTTTGCTATACGTTTAATTTTTTTTATATAATATATTAAATAATATAAATTATTATCAATTAATTAATTTAAGTAAAGGAAAAAATGTTGAACTTTTTCGAATATGGCGGATTCTAGGAACTAGGATGTTAAGAATGTGATTGGCGATTTCCATTATACAAACCAAAAATAAATGAAATTGACATACGATTCGATATTTATCATTGTATTGACATTTTGACTGAATCCGTATTGCGGTCAGTGTGAACGAGCCCCGGTCACAGCTCGCCAGGAAATCCGGTGTAAATAATTTACCAGTACCAATCGAAACGATGGGAAACTGGATCTGCATTTTATAATTTCAGTTTTTAGTCTATTATTTTTGCTGTCTTTTAATACTAGCGACAATATAAAAGCAAAATGGGTCGCAATTCTATCGAAGTATTTAATTTTGTTTTAAAGTTTTCCTGAATCCTGATCTTTGCTTTGATCATATGAATACCAAAGATTGTGTAATATTGTCATTCAACTTTGCTGAGAAACTCGTGTGGTAAATAAACCGTGGATCCCTATGAGACATGCATGTCAGACTTCTTATTTAGTCTACATGCGTAAATTAATCACTTTGATGTACGTAATATACTAACTATAGCTCTTATATCTTGAAAATAAAGGACTATAATCGAATACAGGAACATTTGTTCTTGGCCTAAACCTAAAGTAACATACACGTGGTTACCACTTCAACTTTGTTTCGAATATGTCGAATGACACTCAAGGATGAAGGATCTTGATGCATGCATGATGAATGCATCTGTATAAAAAAAATGTTGCGTTATAGTTCTTGATCAAAGTAAACCAAATTCCAAATTGAGGATCATTTCGGCCTAAAGCCAATTAAATTTCATAAACATACGGTTCGTTTATGTGAAACTATTCAAGAATGGGCAGTGTTTAAAAGTACTATACTAAAAATAATTATACTTTTTTCGACATTTGCTGAGCTAGCTATCCGCTTCCCATGATCAATTTTACTGAGTGTCGGTTATGTCATTATATTCGCCAGTTTATGATCTGCCTAAATTCATGCCGTTGCGGAAGTGATACTTCTTAAAATATCTGTCATATTGTATCACATTGACCTTACATTTTATTAAGAATATCGTAATTTTTACAGTTACTGTTACACCACGTAACAGGTTATCCATCTAGTTCCATGGTATATGAGGCTTGTGTTACGGATACCAGATAGTTGATACACTATACATATAACTTTTTACCCGCGGCGTAGCCACTAACTACAAACTGCGCCAAACGAGTCGTTAAAATAATTTCTTTTGTCTTGAAATTATTATCTAAAACATTAAGAAAAACTAAAACTGAAAATAAAAACGATTAATCCTTGAGAGGGGATCCGTATCGCAATTCATATGATGGTGTTTGCGTTACGTCTGCTCCGCTGGATTTGAAATTAGTATGAATATAGGTACTGTTTTGTAGTACGTAGCTCGATGTACCTTCGACGCTATAATTATTTTTCTTTATCATACCGGACTCAAAAAAGTTTTACTTCCTGTGTTGAAATAGTTTGATGAATAAAAAGTGAAAATCAAAAGTATACATATGTTAGATAGAAGATTGCAAAAATACTCGCCAGAACCATTGTCTACTTTAAACCAGTTACCAGTTTTTTGATGACGATCTATAAGAGTGTAATTCGTAAAAAATGAAGGAAATAGTAATTTTTCTCATACTTGTGTAAATTTCGTTCAAATACATACGTTTACGTTTTGTTGAAATATTCGTTTATGGTCAAATTTAAACCGCTCGATGTACATTAATATTAATATTTCTTTGAACAACAGAACCTACTTAGTCAAACATTAACTACAATAATTACTAACGATATTAACGATCCGTGTTTGTCGAAAAACGCGAAGTATTTGAATAGGTACCTGTAAGTTGTTGACGTGAATTGTATTAACTAACCGCAGTAGGTGCGAGGTCCACGTGAGGGGAAACCCCACAGTAACTGCCTTCCTGCCGGTGGAGTACGCTCCTTCCGCTGTTCACCGAATTGCAAATGTTATTATTTATTCGTCCTTAAGAATTAAATCTATTATGTACCTATATAATTTTTGATGATTGCAATGCACGATCCTGATATAATGGATTGGTGGAGTGGTAGACTGGCATTGCTGTTTCGGTCGGAGTTTAAGAGTTTGGTTCCTATCTGGTGCATGAATCTACAGGGAGAAGTACTGTGTTGGTCGTATTCTTCTAATTATATGTAAGCATAGTAATTAGTATGCAAAAATATGTACATATAATTGTTAACAGTTGTACTTTTGTATATATAAGTGGCGTATATTCTGACCACATATATTATAATATATTCGTTAAAAGCTTTTAGTGGGGTACTACTGTGATATATATATTTTTATACACCTTCTAATATAGATAGAGTATTTTATGATTAATATAATTGAAGTTAGCTATATATTGGAACAAAGGCAATGAGTTAAGTCCAACGTTTATGGCGTTCTTTTTTAAATTTAAAGTAGATCACTCGAAGTATCCCTAGTAACCTGAGTGTAAAGCGCGGGCGGCTAACTCGTCCAATTACTTCCTGCTTGTCTAGCTTTAAACACAATTTGCCAATTCGCCCTGTGAAAGTTAGGGGTTGCAGGGTTGATGTAATTTGAGACGGTGACGACACGAAACTTTCAAATGTAGTCATACGTTTTTGAAATTGAGGTTACATTTTGGCAGAACGATTTTATGTGTATCGTTATATGACATGTGTCTTATAGAATATATATCTTGTAATGGTTTTTGTGAAAAAAAAAGTATTATTAAGGTTTATTTTAATTCTTAGTAAATATAAAATTAGTGTTTTTTTTTTTGTTTTTTTGTATATTTTTTAATATAAACGGTGTATGCAAAGGCATGGAGATATAGGTGCCCATGGTCACTGGGTAATGTAATTAGTCATTTTTAAAATACTTAATGTGTGCAAAAACCAAAAGCCTGTTTCAGGAGATAATAAAAGCAAGACATTAAAACCATACGCGAGTGTCGCTGCAGAGCACGTAAAACATCAACGGTGTGAAAACCCTCTTAAAACTAACGTGACATAGAGTGACAAGATGAGAGGTAGCTTAGACTACTTGGGTAAAGATACGTGCTAATAATTTCAATAATTGCCTACTAGAAAATCTCACGGGGATGTATCATGTAGCTAAGAATGCAACCACACTCGACTTGGCGCTATCAATATTATCTTGAGAGAGTTAAGGCTGCTGTTTGCTCTACCACATCTGCCGGTCAGATCCCAATGCTTTGGATTCTTTTTCAATTGCAATTGGATTCTTGCAACTTTTTTTAATATTAGTTAGGCCGTTTAAAATATCAAGATTCAGTAATAACAGCACCGGTTTATATTATACGTGATATTAATTTCATGAGATCTATTCACCGCCTTACCGCTAACCGCAAATTAAATTACCGCGAATGCGTAAATGTGAATATGTTCACTGAAGTTTAAGTGAATAAATATGTATCGTATGTTATATGTATGTACGTATAGTTAGAAGTTACTTAGTGTTAACACTCTTGAGCTAATATCTTGAGTTTTTAAAATTGCAATTTACTAATGATTCTGATTACTAATGATTTAATGATGATTGAAATGGTTTGTATACTTTAAGAAATTGTGCTGAACAGTTGTTTTTTCTATAAGGTAATTGATCGAATTGTCTTGATTGCCTATTCTATTTAATATATAAAAATCAAATGCTGATTGTTACTCTAATATCTTAATTCTTTTTTCTTTTCGTTTCGTCTTTTTCGGTGAGTCAGTGGATTAAGTAGAAAAAGTTAGGGGAAACTCGATAATACAGCTGGAATATTCTCTATTTTGTATGGAAATCAATAACTGTTTAAACGTACCTAGGGGTGAATTAAAACAAAATAAGGCTGAGACGCTAGTTCGACTAGCAAAATATAGCAGAAATAATACCTATAGCTTTCAATAAGGATAATAATTCTCGAATTGTTTCGACTGTTCAAACCATTACATCTATTTCTTTCCATAATAAACAAAAATAAGGAACTTCGTT
Organism: Boloria euphrosyne; assembly: GCA_951802675.2. NCBI lineage: Eukaryota > Metazoa > Arthropoda > Insecta > Lepidoptera > Nymphalidae > Boloria > Boloria euphrosyne. The sequence goes on along the minus strand of OX637879.1, from coordinate 835,097 downwards.
GCAAAAAGAAACAATTTTCGTTATGAATTATTAATATAAAAAGATATTTCATCATTACATTTAGATTTAATATTATGGCAATTATTATTACAACAAACAGAATATATTTTGACCCAATCAATCGCACCAACTGAATATCACTCATTATAGAAACGACCAAGTTTCTCATATCAGGTTAATCAGCCTCCATAGTCCATACGATAACAAAGTTGAGGCTAAAAGCAAATTAGTTTACCGCTTCATTAATACGATGTAAGTAATTTTTATATAATCATAACCTCGTTTGTGGGATGTTAGTGTTTCTTGCATGTACTTTTATTTTTTTTATCTATTTTTTTTGTTCATGTTGTTGGTACGCGAACACTCAGCACCATCTAGTTCCATGGTAAGCTACGAGGCTTATGTTATGGATTCCAGATATTTGATAAACTATACATATATAAACTTTAAATAAATAAATATTATAATTATGACTAGAGTACAAACAATCCTGCTTATCACACAAATTAATGCCTCCAGCGGGACTCGTACCCACGACCGCTAGTGCTGTATGTTCCTACTAGGTTACCACAATCTAAGCCAAACGTTTCGTCGAAATCGATTGTAAGTATTGTTAGTAAATATGGGGTATATTGCGGGAATCGAACTCACGATCACCAGCGTAGTAATCCTTGAGCTTTAAAGCAAAGACTATCAAGAATTTTAGTTATGTTATTATATTTAATAAAACTATATAAAAAAGTTTTATAGCAATATCAAAGATGAAGCTCAAAGGCATCTAACTTATTGGATAACTAATTTTGTACGTCAAAGGATCTCGCATGATATTAATCAGGCTACTTGCTTACTTCGTTCGCTTACTTGCAAGTGCTCGAAAATTACTAAGCATATTTCTTCTTTTTAATGCATTATAATAAAATTCTAACGAAGTTGAATCTGTACATTAAGTATATTTTGGAAAGTCTTATTGAAAGTCATTGTTATCGAAACAGAGGCCAAATCTATAGTTTTTAGAATCTATAGTGTTTTTTTTACATATAAAATACTTTTTACTGCGGAAAAAAACTCTTGTCTGAGAAATCCATACGAGTACGAAATAAATTTAAAAATATAGGTAGGTTACTTAAGCTTAGGAATACAGTGTTTACAGGATGGTTGCACCCAAGACATATTGCTGTCACTGTGCTAAAATATGATTTACATAACTATCGTTAGTTAAAGGGTAAAGTCGTTCCTTTTCCGTTAACTTCATAAAATTGATTTTCGCAGCGTTATGACATTCCTTACAGCAACTCTATTCATCATTATGTAGGTCGTGGCTTCAACGTCAAAGGATATCACTTTATGATATTAATCACGACTAAACTCTCTCAGCTTAAAGTTGCAGCAAATTAGCTCACCGCGTGCCTCTGTTAACACTTTTCTGCTAGGTATAGTGCTAAATTATTTCGTGAACAGTGCAGTTGTATATTTTTGTTCATTTTGTAATTTTACATTACGTAGGTACTTATATTTTATCCATATAATATTCTTACTACATCAATAGCTACATTTATTCTGTCTAGTAGGTACTCACCAAAGAGATTATAATATGTATAGAGTCGCCGTAGTAGGCTACGTAGAAATGGTTTGGAAGTCATTTTTATTGTATCAAATAAGTAACAAATTAAAATGAACCAATCATTCACATCATGATATCATGTCGATAAGTTTTCGTTTCGTTTAGGGGTCGTTTTACCAATTCATAGCTTTAAATATGATTTCGTCCATAAAACATGTTCCTTAACAAACCTTATCTCCTTGACTTAACTGCCATGTAAGTACTGATACAAAAGTAGGTATCTTGTTTTCACGTACTGTAAGCCTATCTTTTTTTATGTTTATAATGTAAATCCCATTAAAGTCAGTTTATATGCCTTAAAATTGACATACCACATATTGTATAGACATTACATAAATTATACTTTACGAGAGAGATGTTTTCTAGAACTAACGATTTTATACAAATTTTAAACGTAACAAAAAACTTGTTACATGAAGACGGATTTTGTAATTCATGTCAATGTCTAATCAAATTGATTAAAATTGGAGTACAGTTACATATCCTCCATGTTCGATACCCGAGATCTAATATACGTTAATCTAACTCGGATTCTGTGCTTCATTCGTATAAAGCACACAACTCGTACACCATCCTATTAATATTATAAATGCGGAAGTTTGTGAGTATGGATGTTTGTTACTCTTTCACGCAAATACTACTGAACCGATTACGATGAAATTTGGTATGTAGGTAGCTGAAGACCCAGAATAACATATAGGCTACTTTTTATCCCGGAGTTCCCGCGGGATTGACTCCTAATATTTAAAAAATTAACGCGGGCGAAGCCGCGGGTACTGCTAGTCGTACATAAAGAGATCACAATAACTTAAAATTCCGAATCAAAATACTGTATATTTGTGTGTATTTCTGAAAGTTTAACTAGTATTATTTCTGTCATTCCATAACTAAGCGAAGCAAGTAAATATTAGCAATTCATACACAATTAATAAAGATTTATTTTTTATCATTGCTGTGTAATGTAAGCGTAGAGAGTTCATTCTACAGACTTAAACTATTAACATAATATTAATATTTTAACTACTTACAAAATTTAATGACACACTTCAAAGGTCAATAAGGTTACTAGTAATTCTAGATGGCTTTCGCTTATATTATATTCGGGACGTCCTCAAAAGGGATCGTTTTTTCTGACTTAATTCACAAATTACATCATACCGGTAGCTTATTTTCGTAAAATGTTCGTAATTTATAGCTTTTAAATTTCCTCGATAATATCTTGTTTCTATTGTAATCAGCCCTTTTTTAATGTCCCACTGCTCGAAACGAGCCTCTCTTCAATTACGAGGGTGATCAGACCCAGTAAGACAAGTGGTAATCATGTTGGAAATGATTCGCACATAAAAATATCTGAGGTACCCCGTTATCGATATCAAATATATTGAACACATAAACCTTAGGATATAATATATAAGCCTACGAGTATATATGCCGCTCGCCGACACCGCTCAGTGCACCCGCGTGATACTAACGACCCACTGACGGAGTTAATTGCATGGAAAAAATGCACCACGTACCTTCCTACATCCCTACTAACTGCACCACTTCGAAAATACTTGTAAAACAAACTTCGAAAAAAGCTTCCCTAATGGATTTTTCTACACAATGCCAGTGTTTGTTCCAAATTATTAATTTTAATTTGATTTTCTTGATTTTGTATAGTATTATTTTTCTTCGTATCCTAATTACTGTGTCTTAAAGGCAGAATTCGCCAAGTAACTTTTCCCATAAATACATACAGCTTTTTACTAAATTAAATACAGATCTTAAAAGAAAAACATTATTTCATCGTTGTCTGTATTTCGGTCTAAAACGACTAGATAAATTTTAACGAGACTTTCACTGACAGAAAGTTATTTATGCTACTTTTATTTTAGGAAAATAAATAATCACCATTAATTCAATATAATAATGATCATAGTTAAAGTAATATCTTTAAAGTCACTCATTTTTAAGTAAAAATTTCTAAGTAAATATTTACTCGCACTGTACAAGAATTATTGTTTTTTAACTAGTCCATTCACATTCGATGTGTTCCGGTTTGTTTAATTTAAAGCGATGCACTGGCGCAGTTTCGGCACGCAAGCGAAAATAAGCAAAAAAATATGTATGGTACCCGTTTTTATTATATACCTACACATAGCTTTTAACCATTCTGTTTATTTACTTTTGTAGTATGTAATTGTTTGTACACTTTTGTAACACATGACAGTATAATATTTTTATGAGATGTCCATAGCATTCCAAGTGCTATATTGCAGCCTTAGCATTAGTTTGGTTTTCACTACTTAAGTTGATTCATCTGTTTTAGTTAATAGTTCAGTGCATTCCAGTTTTATCTTGTCATCAGTAAGTCTGGTCGCAAAAAGATTGCTCTCTCATATATTTTTTAAACTTTTATTGTTTATTGCGCGATTTCTACTTACACATTTGTAATGTGTCGACTTACACACTCGTAAGTTAACAAGTATCGCTAATTTTCGCGTTTTAAGTCCTTGGCTACTTAGCACTGTTAGATAACGTGTAGAACTCTGTATTTGCTCAAAGTTAGCCGGAGAACTTAGCATTGTCTCCGGTTATCTCAGTCGCATTGCGGACGCTGAAGCTGGTAATAATCACATAAAATGTAGCCTACGGCTGTCATATACAGTATACTATTTTTCTTTCAACATAAGAAAAAGAAATGAAATATAAAATAGGTTGTTGTTCTGTCTGTTGTTTGTTTGTAATCTGCAAAAGATATTTATTATATTATATTCTTTATTGCACATGAAAAAAAAACAAATATAATTATAACAGAAAATTTAAGGGCAAAGGTGGACTTCACTAACAGAGATTTCTTCCATTCAACCTATGGGGCCAGAAAGATTGTCACTTAGCAGACCAAAAAAGTGCAAGATCATAAATCATATATATGAAAACTTTTTGAAGCTTTTAATAAAAGCTCTTATAATCGTTCCAGTTTTAACAATGCGTACGAGCATGGGTTAAGTAACTTTTTGTTCAAAAATATATATTCACATTGAACACCTATCGTCATATTTTATCAACACTTTGACTTCAAACAGTATGAATATCTATCTCGATATACCGCGTGAACTCGAGTGGGCTCCAGTGCCGGGATGCTTTTAAACGAAACCAGAGACTTGCACCGGCGCGAGGACTTGAGATGAGCACTTTATTTATTTTACTTTGCCACATTCACGTGTACATACCGACAGATACCCACGTTCATTATACTTTAGTAGTAGTCGATTAAAGTGTAAAATACGCAACAGACATGTTTTTTTAGTAATTACAGTTTTTGCTTTGTTACAATCTTTCTATATACTGAGCACTCGCTCGCTTGTGTCCAAATGTTGGTACGTTTTAACGATTAGTGTGAGACTAAAATTATTAAACTATTGATATTTATATAAGCATCCCTTACTTGAAAAGAGATTGATTCCCTACAAAACTCAAAAACTCATCCCCCTGTTCACCTCATTAAGGGATGATTTCCGTGATAAATCCATATTAAATTTTATCCAAATCTGATTATTTTAGTTTATTTATTACAAACAAACAAATCAACTTTTTCTGTTTACAATAGTAGTAGGTAAAAAGTATTTATGCTGTTATTGATAAATATTATCCTGTTATTTGGCTAGTAAAACATTCGTATGAACCAAATGTAGACATGCAAAGGTAAATTTACAGCAATTTTAAAGTTACCTTTTTTAATTGGTATAGCCTGTTACAGTAGTGCAATAAATAAGTTTCATTTTAAAAATCTTCCTCCCCATTTATATTAACCTAGAATTGATAAACTAGAGCAAATAAACACGCGTAACAAACGTATGTAAAATTAGTGAATCCACTATAGCTTTTAGCTCTATCAGTATTGTATGTGATAAGAACACGTGACGGCAGAAACACTTGAAATCACGGAACTTGTTGTTAGCACTTAACGTTTCAAACGTCATTGTTTAACTTAATAGATATCAACATACTGGTCCAGTATTGTTTATGCGATACTTTATATGTGTATGTTTGTCCATTCATAATGCTTAAAAGCCTGGACTGATTTTGATGTTTAGTGCGTACTCAAATACATGATTGACCTGGACTACATAAGAGGACTGCTGCTTGCTAGGTACGTAGAGATGCACTTGAAGATGAGAGAAAAGCTAGTGTAGGTTTACTATTGGTTGTTTATCATATATTATTATTGTAATATATGTCTAAGTTTTTGAGTCTTCAATTTATTTTTTATTATTATATGTTGGTATGTTGATGGTCGTTACTCGTTAGTCGTTACGCGGTGGTGTACTCATATACTTATGTCGCTGTATTATAATTATGGTGTTCCTTAATAAATGTACGCTGACTTTAATACAGATATTTAATATTAAGTTTCGATTCGTGATGGTGCGATGCGGACAGATTTTTCAAAATATAAAAGCAGAAATACGTTTCAAATGCTTTACAGCGCACATGGTCACGGAAGAGACTAAGGTAGTTGACGTCTCAGAGGTTTATATACTAAGTACAGACAATACCTATCCACAATTTTAAAAAAAATCGTGTTTTATGTTACGGAACTTTACTATTAACGATATACATACTCGTAGACTTTATGTAGAATATGAACGTTGTAGAAATATATTCATATACACTAACTTTCGTTTTCTGTTACCTATTATTATTATATTCGATTAAATTTCGAAATTCGATTAAAGATTGTTGTTTTTGTGTTATACGAGCATAAACCTATCGTGTAGCAACGTCACGATAGCGAGCTGTAGATAGCGTGTCAATCTATTCGCATGATGTACAATTCTATATATAAAAGCAAGGAAGGTCTCAGTACTCCGCTACGAATTTATTCGTAGCAGTAAAACACAAATACATACATAGGTCCGTCAAAGCGGGTTCAGACTAACCTTTCAGTGCTTTAACGTTTCTTACAAAGAAATATTAAACGATTATCCTCACGAAGGAAACGCTCGTTCCGAAAAGAATTTTCATTAAACTTACCGAAGGCTGTTTATGCAAAGGCTATGTTTGATGGTAAATAAATCAAAGCTCGAAAGTATCACTCCATCCTTAAGAAGAACTGAAAAGAGTGAAAAACTCACTTACTTTTTTATAACTTAATAAATTTTAACTACAATTAAAAAGTGTTGAATAAAAACAAAATAAAAATATAATTGTATTTTCGATTTAAAAGCTTCTAAACTACTGTTTTACAAATTTGAAATACTCAATTCAGAGTACTGCTCAGCTCAGATTTGACTCCTGATCTGCATTCAGTACACAACTTTTAACTAAACCTTAGCCTAAATTAAATTATTGTTAGTAATGAAACGATTCACATTCATATATTCGTGTGAATACGAAGTTGTTAAGCATAAAACATAATTAAAGACAAGTTTGACCGTGACATAAGAATTATTTTGATGACAAAAATAATACTCGTATGTTAAAGAATAGTTCTTTTCTCTACGGTGTATTGGAAAATAACATTATATTTAAAAGAAGATTGCCAATGAGGCTGCTTTTGGATAGCTGAACTTTAATTACGTCCTTATTATCCACAGTGCTCGTATATCCGTTTTTAAGTGATAAGTTTTATGATGCTAGGCGTGCGTGTCCGCGTAGAAGGCTGTGGCTGTGTTCAGGAAAAGGGTTGCATGGAGAGCCAAGGAGCATACGATGCTCTGCAGTTATTAGTAAACTTATGCACCGTATTCCTAACGAGATTTGAGTCGAATGAAGGTTAACTAATTGGAAATCGATACATAAAATTGAGACGAACAAAATTGGCATGCAGACATGGCAATGGCATGTCATCGTCTTTTTTGTATTTTAGTTTTACCTTTCTTGGACATTTGTTAGTTTTTTATTTCATCCAAAACTCCACATTTCAAGAATCCCGTTGTAAACTATGTCAGAAAGCGCCTGTTGACATATTTATACTTTCCACATTTTACTTAAGAGTTTTACGCAGCTAACATTTTTTTTGCTATTATTATAATAACATAAGTATTTGGGACATTTAAAACAAAAAGATATTTTAATACAAACGCAGTTATATGAATTTTATTCTAAATTTATTCAATTTCTTTAAACCAGCATTCTGTTTTTGCAACATTTGTTCCATACAAGACAAGACAAAAGGTATTGTGCACAAATACAAAAGCAACAAGTAGTATTGAAATTATTAGCAACGATCGTTTCCAGGTATACATTCACAACCAAGTTTCTTTGTAGCTATTGTGCCAACGTCTAACGCTCTAAAGTCCACACCTATAGCGTATCCGTTAGTTGAGGAGAAGCGGAAGACAGACAGGACAGATGTTGAATAATGAAGCCGGAACTTACCAGTTACAGAACAATTTCTGTTCGAATTCGTTCCGCTTTTGTTGGGGCTTGGAAATGAGAAATGATGACTGGACGGTTGCTCGGCAAATTTTCGCTAAATTAACTATAACTTACTGTTTATTATAGCATTTCGAACAAAAGATGTTGACTTAAATGAGTTTTCAATTATTGAAGTGAATATCGTTGCGTGCTGCTGGTATATTGGTTTAAAATAATTTTGTTTGTAGACACTATTAATGGTGATTGTAATTTGTAATAGAGTATCGAGATTGAATTAGAGATATTTCAGAATATAAAAAACGGGGGTGAAAAATTGTATGGGGTATAATTTTTGAAATAGGGACGTTTTTTTATCTCTTCAAGCACTCCTCTACTTTTGTGTACCAATATTCTCAGATCTTTTCTATACGTATTGCCATACATATTTACAAATATGTATGGTCTGTACTCTATACCAACCCTAAAACATACCTATGTACATAGATACGCGCAGTGAGAATAAAGCTTAAACAGTACGGTAGTCAACAAGTGAAATAAATACTGCAGATCGTTCCGTCTCTTTAATTTAATCTGGAACAGTTTATAATCAATTCAGCTCCACCCAGCGCGGCCGGCGCAAAGCGGACCGCATCAAAGTATGCAGGCAGCATACGTATTCGCCACTTTCCTCCGCGATTTATCTATTTGCGATCACTTCAATTTCAACAGTATTGCTCTGTTCCTTCTTTGTATTTATTAAATTGCTTTCCGCTGCGAGCACTTGATGGAGTCTAGGTATGTTTATTTAATTGTATGCGGTTCTTTTGTTACTTATGAGTTTTTTTGGACTTTATCTATTTCGTCTATAGTTATTAAGCTGTAAACTGTGTGTTAATTACGATTTTTCGATCTTTATATAATAAACTAGCGATTCGCCCTCGCTCCGGTCGGGTTCGTCCCTAGGTACATTTTAAGGGTTATATATATTTCTCAGAAATTACATATTTTTCCTGCAATAAAAACTTTCCTATATATTGAATCGGCTAACAAGTTATCGTCATACCAAATTTCATCCAAATCCGTCCAGTGGTTTTCTCGTGATGCGACCACAGACAGACAGACAGACAGACAGACTGTTCACGCATGCAACGCTTAGGCGAGAGGATAGGTCGCGGGGCGCGGGGGACAGAATGGAACCCGGGCCAGCCGCGACTTACTACTTACTACTGAGACAGACGGAGCCGGCGCACGCGCACGTTAGCAATTATATATATATTTAACAAGGCATTTATTGTACTAAGCAAAGTAATAAACTTATAAGAAGAATTTTCTGAAGTTTTCCTTGTTGCCCAAACAAGGAAATTGGTGCCGTGACCAGGATTTATATAAGAGGAGAAGGATATTTAAAGGACACGTAAATCGCTGAGGCCTTTCTATTTCTACCGACTTGTGGTGTGTATTGGGTGGAGATTTTAAAGTCCAGAAGTAGCTCTGGGCGATTAAACTGTATTACAGTCTACAGAGATATTTATAGTAATCAGAATCTTCAATAAGGTATTTTTTTTGTATTAATCTTAATTTCCACAAAATGACAGACGAGAATGTAGAAAAATTAATTAAGAAACGTAGCAGTATTAAAGGTCAATTAACTCTCTGTAAAAATTATTTAGATGTTATAGGGCAAATAAGTGTATCAAAATTAACCAACCAACAGATTTCGGAATTAAAAATAAGACTAAATAAATTAGATAAAAATCTCACTTTGTTTGATAGTTTGCAGACAGACATTGAAATGTCCTTCGACGACTGTAGTGAGCAATTTTTAGAAAGAGAAATTATAGAAAATAATTTCTATTCGTTAATGTCTAAAATACAATCTATTATAGATGCAGCTCAGAATTTAAGTGGTAAGCGACAAAGTTTCACCAATACAACGGTAGGTAATCTATCAAGTCTAGATAACTGTACATTTAATAGCATTGCTTTACCTAAGATTAAATTACCTACCTTTGATGGGTGTTACAATAAATGGTTGGAATACAGAGATACATTTGGTTCACTGATAAATAACAATGAAACATTAAGTGCCATTAACAAGTTCCATTATTTGAGGTCTTCGTTGGAAGGCAGCGCTGCTTCGGTTATTAAATCAATAGAATTTTGTGCAGATAACTATGATGCAGCGTGGAACCTTCTATGTGACAGGTATAATAATAAAAGATTACTTATTACTAATCATGTAAGGGCTTTGTTTAGCATAGAGAATATTATTAAAGAGTCGGATATTTCGTTACGTTTTATTATAGACCAGGTTTCAAAAAATTTACAAGCGTTAAGAAATTTAGATCAACCTGTAGACCATTGGGATACATTAGTTATATATTTAATTACTATGAAACTGGATCATTTTACTAGTAGACTTTGGGAAGAACATAAAGGTTCATTAGGCGAGGTACCTACATTAAAGGAATTTATAATATTTTTAAGAAACCGAGCCGACTTTTTAGAAACAGTTAAAATCACTAAGACCTCAAAAAATGAAAGGTTTTCTAATTTTGTAACATCTAATAATACACCACTAAATAGTAATAAAAATAATTGTATATTATGTCAACAATTACATCGCTTATACGAATGTACCAATTTTATTTCTATGAATTTAGACGATCGGCATAAATTAGTATCTAAACATAAATTATGTATTAATTGTTTAAATAGTGGACATTTTGCAAGCAATTGTAAGTATAAGCCGTGTAAGATATGTAAATTGAAACATAACACATTATTGCATAGGTCGAAGGTACAAAGTCCAGTAAGCGGATTGCAGTCATTTGTATCTACGAATGAATCGCGATGCGCCGGCGGCAGCGGTGACACAGCGGCATTAGAACCGGTTTCCTTATCAGCGTCCGTACAGGTAGCGAGTCAACATATTCTTTTGTCTACGGCGCTCGTTCGCGTAATTAATAATTGTAGTAATGAAGTATTTGTAGTACGCGCGTTATTAGACAGCGGGAGTCAAATCACTATGATTACCGATAGTCTACGCGCCAAGTTGGGATTATGTACTATTAAGAACGAGCGGCCTACGACTGTATCGGGTATTGGAAATATTATGCAGTTATGTATAGTGGACAGTTGTAATTTCGTAATGAGTTCATTAAACAGTAAGTTTTCTATGAATGTTAGTTGTATGGTAGTTCCACGCATAACTAGTATGTTACCAAATGTAAAGGTAAATATAGATAATTTAAATATTCCTAAGAATATTTTGGCGGATTTAGCGGATCCACAATTTTTTGAACCGGCCGAAATAGACATTTTGATCGGAGCGGATTTGTATTGGGATATCGTAAATGGTGATCAGGTAAGATTAGGTAAGGGTAAGCCCACTTTGCAGTATTCAAGTTTAGGTTGGTTAGTTTGTGGACCAATAGGTATTCAAAATAGTATACGTAGTAATTTTATTTGTCAATTAAATGTAGATATTAGTCAGCAGTTACAAAGATTTTGGATTATAGAAGAAATTTCTTCTGATAAATTAAAGAATAGTAATGATGAAGATTTTTGTGAAGGTCATTTTGTAGAAAATACGCGTAGATTACAAAACGGTAGGTTTTGTGTTAGAATACCCTTTCACACTTCACCTAAAACATTAGGAGATTCTTTGTATATTGCTAAACAACGGTTTCATAATTTAGAAAAGAGGTTTAAGAAACAACCACATATAAAGAAACTTTATGTAGAATTTATTAATGAATATAAGAAATTAGGGCACCTATCTCTTTCGAATAGGGTTAACCTTGGATATTATTTACCTCATCACCCGGTGTTGCGAGAAAAGAGCGAGACGACCAAGCTTCGCGTTGTGTTTGACGCGTCCGCGAAAACTAGCACCGGGCGGTCGTTAAATGATATACAAGGCATAGGTAAAGTTATACAAGATGATTTATTTAGTATTTTGATTAGATTTAGGCAGCATAGTTTTGTTTTCACGGGAGATATAACTAAAATGTATAGGCAGATTATGATTCATGAAGATGATAGGCAGTGGCAAATGATAGTATGGAGGGAAAATGAAAATGAACCGTTGATGCATTATAAATTAAATACGGTGACATATGGTACCGCGTCGGCGCCTTTTTTAAGCACTCGATGTTTGTTTGAATTAGCCCAAGAATGTAATGATAAATGTATAGCGGAGATAATGAAGTATGATTTTTATATAGATGATATTTTAACTGGTTGTGAAAGTGAACAGGAATTACAATACATATGTAAAACAATTACAATGAAATTAAATGAAGCAGGTTTCGAGCTAAGAAAATTCCGTTCAAATACAAATAAATTAATTAACGAGAATTGCTTAGTAGATAATAAAAATTTATCTGATATAAAAACCAGTACCGGTACGTTAGGGCTTATGTGGTCACCTACGTCCGATGTTTTTGTCTTTCCTATATATTTTAAAATAAATGAAAATGTTACTAAACGACTTATTTTATCTATGATTGCTAAAATATTCGATCCATTAGGTCTTTTAAGTATATTTATAGTAAAGGCAAAAATGATATTACAAGCCATATGGAAATGTAAATTAGATTGGGATGAAATAGTTACTGGGGAAATTAAGAAAATGTGGGAACAGTTTACAAAAACGGTTAATGCGCTCTCGTGTATATCTGTACCTAGGCACGTATTATGTAGAAGTTTGGTCTCAGTTGAATTACATTTATTTTCGGACGCATCTCAGTCAGCTTACGGAGCATGTTGTTATACACGCTCAGTAGATAGTGAGGGACAGACTCATGTAAAATTGTTGTGTGCTAAATCTCGAGTCTCGCCTTTAAAAACCCTCACAATACCACGATTGGAATTGTGTGGGGCGTTACTGTCGGCTGAGATGAGTGCAAAAATAAGGAAGGCACTACGTTGTCAAGTTGTGCGTTGTATTCATTGGACTGACTCAATGGTTGTCCTTGGATGGCTACGTGCTGCCTCTACTCAAAAATTAAATGCTTTTATTGCGAATAGAGTAAATAAAATAAAGGAATTAGCTCCAAATAGTGATTGGAAGTACGTGCCAACTAAGGACAATCCAGCAGACCTGGTATCGCGAGGTGTTGAGTCTTTTGACGATAGGCTAGCCAGCTTTTGGTGGGGAGGCCCTACGTTTTTAACTCGGCACGAGTCTGAGTGGCCAAATGAAAAATATGGCCCTCATATGTTTTGTAATGAAAGTATTAATGTAAATTGTAATGTACTGCATCGTTTGCCAAAGAATGAAATAATTAGCTTTTCGAGGTATTCTACATTAGGTAAATTGAAGCGTGTATTTGGATATGTTCTTAGATTTATAAATAACTGTAAAAATTCAAAAGTGAGACAAACATCAATAATATTAACTGTTGAAGAACTGACTGGTAGTATGATTGCTTTAGTAAAAATGGCACAATTAGAATCGTTTTATTCTGAAATTCAAGTACTTAAAAATAATCAATCATTGCCAAAAAAGTCAAATATTTTGTCATTAAATCCGTTTATTGATGGTGATGGAGTAGTAAGAGTTGGTGGCAGAATACAAAATTCAAAATTTAATTATAATAAAAAACATCCTATACTTTTAGATTCAAAACATCGTTTGTCCTTTCTTATATTTCAAGAAGAACACAAACGCCTTTTGCACGCTGGACCTCAACTCTTATTAGCTTCAGTTAGAGAAAACTATTGGATTGTTAATGGTAGGAATTTAGCTAGGAGTATTCCACATAAATGTATTATTTGTAGACGTATAGGTAGTAAAACTTTAGAGTCCATCATGGGTAACCTGCCAAAACAACGTCTAACTCCGGGTATACCGTTTGAGTCAACAGGCGTTGATTTCGCAGGCCCTTTTTATATAGCAGATAGGAAGGGCCGTGGTTGTAAAATATCTAAGTGTTATTTATGTGTATTCGTATGTTTTGCAACCAAGGCGCTTCATTTAGAGGCAGTTAGTGATTTAAGTACAGCAGCTTTTATATTAACTTTAAAAAGATTTATATCACGGAGAGGTAAACCACGTTATATTTTTTGTGATAACGGATGTAATTTTGTGGGAGCTAGGAATGAATTAGAAAAGTTTCTCTTTTCCAATCAAGATTCTGTAATACAGTTTAGTTCTGATGAAGGTATAGCATTTCACTTTTCACCACCCTATGCACCACATTTCGGGGGTTTGTGGGAGGCTGGCGTTAAATCATCGAAATTTCATTTGAAAAGAATTTTGGGAGAAAGGCATCTTACGTACGAAGAATTGGCAACACTTTTCACTCAAATAGAGGCCATTCTTAATTCGCGCCCGCTTTGCCCTTTATCTTCAGACCCGTCGGATTTAAGCCCGCTTACCCCTGGGCATTTTTTAATTGGAAGGCCGTTAACTGCATTACCGTCAGAGAATTTAACGCATATTAAAATTAGCCGGCTTAATAGATATGAGCAGCTATCTCTATTGAAGCAACATTTTTGGGAGCGCTGGAGTAATGAATATATTGCAGAATTACAACAACGCACAAAATGGCGCCAGCGACATCCTGCATTAAAAATAGGTGATATGGTGGTTCTTAAGGAAGACAATCTGCCACCACTTAAATGGCGTATGGGACGAGTACACGCGCTATTCCCTGGCACTGATGGTGTGTCTCGGGTTGCCGACGTGACTACTAGTAATGGAGTGGTTCGTCGTGCATTAAATCGTATTTGTCCTCTTTGGCTTCCTGAGGATGAAGAAGGGTTGAAGACTTCATCTTCAACGGGGGAGGATGTTCACGCATGCAACGCTTAGGCGAGAGGATAGGTCGCGGGGCGCGGGGGACAGAATGGAACCCGGGCCAGCCGCGACTTACTACTTACTACTGAGACAGACGGAGCCGGCGCACGCGCACGTTAGCAATTATATATATATTTAACAAGGCATTTATTGTACTAAGCAAAGTAATAAACTTATAAGAAGAATTTTCTGAAGTTTTCCTTGTTGCCCAAACACAGACAAAAAATCTAAAAGCAATAGATTTGGCCTCAGTGTCGACGATAATGTCAATTTCAATTAGATTTTCAAAAAAAATATTTTATGTACATATGTGACTCAGTTACAATTTCATAGACGTATAGACTAGTGGCTCACACCGGCTTCGCTTGGATTCGTTCCTAGGAATGTTTTAGAGTTCAGTGTGGTCCTATATTATGTTATATTATATGTATATTATAAATTATTATACTATATAGCCTTTCTTAATAAATAGACTAACAAACAAACAAATTATAATATTAGCATTGATTTTCTAAAAATTACAAAAAAATTTAAACGCAATTTAATATATTTTATCCTGGGCAGGTACACCCACATAATATAGCTTGTTTTGTTGACTTATGAATTAAATTATGAAACTTTATGAATATGATATTTTATTTATTGACATTTTGTCGTGAAGTTATAACACATGTTGGTCTAATTCAGGGTTATAATTTATCAACGATCAGATAAAAGCTATCCATCGACTGAATACAACTCGACGGAATGTAAAAGTTAAATAATTAATCTATTTTATGTATACAACTGTATATTTTTATTTGATTCTGTCGTTTGTTGTCCTGAAAGTAACTTTTAACCCATCAACGGGCGCGGGGACAATATAGATTTATAACAATTGAAAATCTATTGTGTCTCATATGTTCGCCATTGACGGGTTAATAGGTTATTTTAAACTGAGCGTTTACTAATATCATTTTCTATTGACTCACCCTCGTTCCGTTCATGTTCTTTCCCTGGTAGGTACTATGTTTTGACGGCTTATATAGATTTCTCAGAACTTATATTTCCCGCAGTAAAAAGTAAAATCCTATATGTATATGTTGACCCAGATAACCAGGTTATCATACCAAATTTCATCAGAACTCGTCCAGTGGTTTCCATATAATGCCATCACAGACAGACAAACAGATAATTCTATAAAGTATAGATTCGGATTCTATATCGATAATAATGACTATTCCGATAACGTTTTCCAAAAATTATAAAATGAACAGACTCACTTTGAATCTATTATATTATATATTACTATTGAAGTGGTAAGCAAGATTCCTAAATGTATTTTAAGAAGATTACCACAGTTTTACTAAAACCGGCAATGCTATAATGCAATAAAAGACACTCAGCCGCCAGTCCCGGCGGGCTGCCGTGTAATTGGCGAGGTTTACGATCTCATCCGTCGGAACGCACGAGATCAACTTAGATCAATATCGATACCGCCTATCCTATCATGTCATGTGCCTTGCGATTTTTTCTAATTCAATTTTAATGGGAGATGTTATGTTTTTTTTATATAAGTTTGTATTGGGTTAAGGTCTGGGTTCGAATTTTGATCAGTTTCTCCTGTAGCTATAAACTAGATTTAGTTGCATATAAAAAATCATATGTGTAACATACATAAAACACATGATATCATTTCGTTCTCATTATTTAATTTACCTCTCTTTATTAGGTACTTCATATCTTTATAAAGATTTTAAAATCTCTACTCAAAATTACACACTTGTTGATACAAATCATGACGTTGTGTCCTTTCATTTCTTGCCTTTTCTTAGATGTTAAGAAACGCATTTACCACCTGTATATACATACTGGTCCTACATAAACACCTACATAAACATCTTATACTGGTTTTTAAATGCTTAATATTTTATTCAAATTAAAAAAATAATGAAACGCGAAACATTAATAGCTATGACAGTTTAAAATTTAAAAATGAAACATTGAGCGAAATAATATAAAGTAAAATTCATGCTTTCCAAGTAACTATCTGCGCTGAATAAATTTACACTAAGACTTGTTCCTCATAAAGTAAAAAGGATTGAATTCTAATAATACACCGATTTGTACGTTTATTTTCAATGTTGCCGTAGGTACATAGGTACATTGTTTTGTTATTGATTAAATTAAATATTTCATTGAACTTTCTCATGTGCTTCATTTGAGTGATGCGAACACAATCTCCTTAGAATTTGTTTTTATTGTAGATAACATGATATATTTATTTTTTAAAATTGGTATTTTCACGTAAATAAAAATAATCATCAACATCGTATCGAGTGGTTGCAACAATATTTTTGTGTTGCATCTCTAATAATTTCACAGTCCGTGTTAAAAAGGGACAAATAGAATAAACTTTAAATATAGTTTATTTTTAAAATATTAATGAAACATTTGCTTACCAATATATTTCTCGATAAGTTGAAACATCCTACAGAATATTCTCTAGCACAACAAGTTTTAGTGTAACGAGGGACCATGATAAGGAAAATCTCGTGTGCGTCAGATTCGTTACTGCTAAGTGTAAAAGTTATCCGGCTTGTTAACGTCTTCCTTATCAGGTACCATGCCTCATAACACCCTTATTCTACTGACTTTTATCACTTATCATTTTCATTTTACAAAATATCATGTTATTTAAATTATTGTGCATATTTTTAAAGTTAGTTATCTGGTCGTAGGTTTCGAGGTATAGTGTTCTTAATTAAAAGTTATATTATTAATTAGTTTTTTTTATTCAATAATATTTTTAATTTTATATTTTTTAAATTTAATATTTTTTTTAATTTTATCGTATGGAAAAACTTAGTATGATGACTCTTATTTAAATAATTTTCCTGAACTTTCAAAATAATTTTACTAACCAATTTACACATTCTATATGTAATGTATAGCGAGACTAGTTTATTAAGCAGTTTTCGTTTACGGTTCTTGTAGGTTTAGTTGTTCTAGGTTTCCATAAAGGTAGGCGGATGATGAATGACAGCAAAGTATAAAAGAAAATTGAACGACGCGAAGCTGTAGTGACAATATACACTGGATTTTGCTTCAAAAGGCCGATGTTTTTGATGAATTCTACTCATTTGTATTAACATACGAGTACATAAAAGAAATATTCATTATTTAAAAAAAAATATTTCCTTTCTTAAATCAAAACAGCAAGCTAAGCTTGCAAAGCAAAGCAAAGTTTGAGCTTTTGAGTGAATTAATAAAGTTTTTTAAGAATACCACGTTATATTATAAGAAGAGCGGAATAAAGTAAAAGGGACAAATTCTGGGACAAAATGATAATGAACATAAATAAATACATATTACGTATGTTACGGTACTACGTCGAGTCAGTACCAATGGACGTGACAATGTCGCCTCAACCCAAACACGTACACTTCTGGACATAGGCCTTCTTCAAAAGTTTCCACGAGTAAAGATATCCTTTGCTATCATTATCCAGTGGATTCCTACGATTTTGACTAAGTCGTCGCGTCGTTCTGCCTCGTGGGAGACCTGATCCTTTGTAGTTCGATAAGTGATACGTGTGATCATGTGCAGGATTATATAACTTGGTGAAAGCTAAAGTGGTGATGTTATATTAAGTGTGTGGTGGCGGAGGGATGCGCGCGCGCAATGCAACGCGTCGGCGCGTGCGCGTTGCTCGGCGCGCCGTGCTCGCGCAAGAACGGCGCGGTATGCACGTGTCGTGTGCACACCGCCTTACTTCAGGTAGGTAGTCGTAGAATTTGACTTACTGTGATAAGAACTTTATGTAGGAAAATTATGGATAAAATAATTTTATAGCTTCTGACAGATGTTCAATGTATGTGGTCAGTATGTCAAGATTTTTCTAATTTTTAGACATAAATCTATGCAATAATTTGATACTATATGACATAAAAAACCTTGTAAACATAATATTTATAGAACATACCATAATATTCAGTCTATGTGTAACAAATGTTGCTGTTAAGTACAACATCAATCATCCTAAGTTAAGATTAGCACTTATAAGGTCTAAACGCAATCTCCTGTCAGAATAGAGCTAGAAAAATAGCCTTCGATAAGCTAAGGCTCGCTTCAGGTAGAGGCTCATTTATCCTCCTAAATGTGTCCTCTCATTATATCACATTTTGAGAATAAGTGTATATAATTTTAGCTTTAATGAAAAAAAATAATAACAATTAATATTAATTTTACTATCTGTTTCATTTGGTTTTTTTAATTACAGATTTTTAATCTACATAACTTCATTATTGTAATTTAAAAAAAGCCTACAAATTGAACTAAATTACACAGCAAGAAAATATAACAAAGCTTTTATAAGATTTTTTTATAAAAGTTTCTTAAAATTGTTTATAAAAAGGGCTTCTCGGGGCTAAAGTACCTACTTGTACTTAATCTTGAGTAGCTACGATGTGGTATTTATTTTCCATTTATGAAAAATAAATAGTTTGTAAAGCTGCCGTCATTATTATCATTTGATTTTCAATCCCTTCGGGTGTTGTTTTCATTGGCATGATGGAGTCAATTGCCTCGTCCACCGATAACTACTTGCGAGTTTTATTTTACCAATATTTCATATAAAACAAACATAATTATATTTTCATGCATATATACGTAAAGTGAAAGTTGAGTTTTTCTTTATGATAAATATAAACAGTTCGCAAAACCCACTTGACTCACTTTCTACTCAGTTCTAGGCGTTTTACAATGTAACTATTCAAAAGCTTCTTTATGTCCATCATATTAAAAGAAAATTGTAAAATCGCGATGAATTGACAACCTTCGCCTAAAAAAAGCTTATTAATATCTAATACACAAATATCCAGAGGAAGCTGCATTTCACACTATTTTAAATACAATTTTCAAGCCGAAACAATCATTTCAAGGCTCGCAGCTGCCGCCGGCTCCGGGCGGGTCAGGTCAACTTTTCAGCTTCAAAGCGTTAAAAACACCGGCTCTGTAAACGAATTCTATGCACCACGTGTTTCTCTAATAGGTACTAGCCTTCCACTCGCCAAAGCCAAGGCGGGGTCAACCGCAGTACGCTTTTAGAAATCTTTGCTCAGGCTGCTGTGTTTTACGGCATGATTGCTTACTGTTCGTTTGCATTCCAAGATGGTTCGGAATTTAACTTTTTTCCCATACCGGCTACCCTCAACTTGGGGTTTCTAAGATAAACTCAGACGTGATTTAAATTTTGTTTATTGATAATGTAATTAAAGAAATTTCTTCAGTGAGCTCGATACAGTTCTACGAATATAACATTTTGGAAAATTATATTTGTGTTTTTGTATTAAACACGTCCACGTAGATAGTGTTTATTCAAAGCCAAATGAAGTTTATTAAAGCCCTTCCCACAATCGGAATGATTGACTGAAATTGTGGAGTTTTTTGACGTCCGAAAATTCATTTGACTTAACCGATAGTGTCTCGCCCTCGCTAATTAAAATAGACTGTTTTCACCCCGTACACCTCAAATATACGTTTTACCCCTTGATAGATAGTATATTCGTAGTGAATTATTATATCAGTACAGTTCGGTTGGCCCAATTAACAGAGCAGGTTACGCAGGGTACAGAGCTTTGTTTATAGCTTTTAATTTAATTTGTATCTATTTCGTAGCAATGATGTGATTATAATTACAATTAAAAGCAAAGTTGGCTTTGGATAAATATTTTGATATAATTAATGAATGTTTTGAATGATTTTTTTACATTGATAACATCTACGAACGAACAGATGCTAGATAGTTATAGATAGATGCTAGAGGTTGAATTTACCACATTTTTTGTATATTTTGTTTTTTCTGTAGGGATCTAAATTCGAAATGTCAATTTCTTAAGCGATGGTAATTCAAGTAAAGATACGGTAACATTAATTTGGAACTGCCAAATTTCCACGTTTCATCCACGCCCTCAATGTTTTCTTAATGAGTATGTTTTACAAGCGACTAAAGGCGAGATTATCAACTAGTGAAACTGTAACAGGTAGAATTCTTAAAGATAGTGTTCAAAGTGGTCCTTTAATTAGGAGCTATACAAGAGAAAACGCCTCAAGGATTACATGAACACATTGTAAGATTTCTCGTTTAAAATTACTGTGGTTCATTTGTACTGATGTTAAATGTTACAGTGTCAGATTTTAGGTCACACATTCCTCTGGGTTTAGATGTTGGAGACACTAGAATATGGTTTAATTGGAAATTTTTGTTGCTGTTTGTGAAATTATAATATGGGAACCTGAAAAACATCTTACACCTTCTAGTAATCCTAAGTAGTCCCCACGGTCTGGGGAAAAGTCTTTAAGCATAGCACCTGTATTTGTGTGGTTAGGTGGAACTCATTGGCAACACCAATACTACTCAGTAAAACCCAACAGTACCTCTCTCATGTTAATGGGGCGTCGGAAAATTGCTTACGCACTCAACAAGACGCCCGGCTGCGACGATAGGCATGCCGAGGAAGACTACAACAATCCTGGGGGTGCTGCAATAGCTATCAGAGAATCTTCTTTAAGTTCGGAAATACATTAAGCGTACCATCTGTAGGTGTTGGTAGTTATGTGGGGCTTACTGGCTAGAAAAGTCACCTACTTGTACAATGTACATTTCTTGGCTTCGCTAAAAAGACTTCGTAATACATCTTAATGAAAAAATATATTACTAAGCGAAGCGTATTAATCTGTTCAGGAATATTTACCGGATTAAAAAATGAGAGAATAAATCTTATTAGTACACAAGACAGCCTAATATTTTTATATTAAAAAAGAGATTTTTTTTAAAAACTGTTGAATTTCTTCGGCCGGCGTTTCTCGGACTTCTGTCTTCTGATTCAGATATTTAGTTTAATAACACTTAATCTCTGTAAAAAAGGCAACAACAAGATGATGTGTAAAAACCTACAAATCAACAAACATATTTGTGTATTAATAATAATAATAATATATACATTATGTTACATCATAGCATAAAATAAACAAAACCTGGTTAAGTTGGCAGATGAAACGCAAACAGCGGAATAAACTACCGTAAACAATGTGATAGTCATAATGTTGTCAATACTGCTCATTTGGAGCGCAGCGCCGCAGCCTCCGGTAATAATATATCTAGAGAGATTATTGTTTCTTGTACACTTGTTATCGGTTACTCTTTGTTATGTTATTCTACCTTAACAATCACTGTTTTAGCTAAAAAGTTTTGTTTTTAGACAATTATTATACATGTGAAGTATTTTATTATTATATTTGATTTTCAAAAAGGATTGAATGATGAATCACATTTGCTTTTAATTTTTTTATAACTCAATAGCTTCTATCCTTTCATGGTGTTATAAATAAATAATTTTTGTAGTTGTCAATACTTATTTATGCTCATTTGTGTAAGTCGTCCCAGGTGCGGTTCCGCTCAAGTGGTATTAAATAAATTGAGCTTAGCGGTTAATGAGAGTTTATGATTGCAAAAAGCCAATGCTGGCGCCGAGCTTGAGTCTCTTACAACACTTATTTACAACAATTTACTTCAGATTATTTACTACGTGCTTACTAAGATTTTGAAAAAGCTTGAGGTTGACACGAAAGCTTTTATGTAATATCTGTAAATGGAAAACCACTTTATACCCTCCAACTAAACTTCGCTCAAACGGAAAAATGTATCTTTATTAAGAGTATTATTCGAACGCTGAGGGTAAATTATAGATTCTACGCACGCCTTAAGTTTCCGAGGAAATAAAAGTATCCGGAAAAAATAAAGTTTAGCTCCAAAAGCGAAATTGTTTGGAAGAATATTTGATCTGCGTTTCAAATATTTACAACGGCACTTTTAAGGGCTGCTCGAATAAACGAAGGTAACAAAACAATAAAATGGACGATGTGTTCTTTATCTATTTTGAGCTCTTTTAAATGACTTTTCTGTTGCCATTTTCTCTGTAAAACCGCTGTCTTGTACCGGCACATGGAAGCTTTTTAAAACGTCTGGGTTGGTTTGTGGAAACTTTAAATTTAAGAAAGGATTCTTTTTATATTTTCTTTTTTCAATGTGCACACAAAAGATCTGCTTTTGTAGGTTATATGTAGCGTCAGACGAAAACGGCGTTTCGAAATTGGTACAAAGCAATAAAGTCCTGTGTTCATTGTTCTGTCAAAGTTGTGCAGGTATCGCGTGTGAGGGGACAGTAAAACGGTGACTTCAACTGTATTGTTTCACTGGTTCCCTCCTTGTTTATTGCCAATACATACATTTTTCGTACACGTTTGTAATATTTTTTTGGCAAATGTGTATTTTTTGCGACATTTCCCAATAGGTTTTGTTTATGTAATGTTTCAACGTTTGAAATTTTTGTTTGAACTTTCTATATCGTAAATTAAGTCGATGACGTCCAAAAGCACTCTTCATTCTTCTTCATCAATACCTACGCCTAGCTAAGTAGTAGCTATGGAGTTGCGGTATTGATTGTTGCTTGGACCTCAGTAGTGGGTCGATGACATTTAAGGACTTGGATATCTGATATATTTTTTTTAAAGTAAAAACGTTCAATTATGTATTCTATTACTTCAAATTCTTAATCTGTGCCAAAGTACAAAAAATTAGAATGAAATGTACGATATTTCATTAACGGAAAAGACAATTAAAATTATAATTTATGTTTACAGGAATTCGGTTCACTCACGAAGGAGCTAACCCATGCACGAGAGCAGCTTGCGGAACGGGAAGAGGAAATAGCGGAGCTCAAAGCGGAAAGGAACAATACCAGAGTATGTTGATACTTATTTACTTGATCTATTTCTCATAATTTTATTTTGTTTATTAATATTTGTTATTTTAAATAAAATTCTTATCAGTGTTTGTTAACACACTTCTCCGAAACGGCTTGACCGATTTTTATGATTTTTTTGTGTATATTTCATAGGTCTGATAGGTCTTAGGCTAATTTCTCCCCCCTCTGTGATAAGGGTGGCCAGCTCCACATATTTTTTTTGTACCAAATTTTTTAAAAGTAAAAACTTTTTTACGAATTGGCATCAAAAAAGTCTTATCCCTAAATTTATCATCCTTCAGGCGCGGGCGAAGCCGTGGGAATTGCTAGTATTAGATATAATAATGAATTTTAGTTGCTAACATTTTGTCTGGATACCAATACTTCATCTAACTTTATTACACTTATAATAATCCCTCCCAGTTTTCGGCTCAAATACCCAATACAACTTCCGCAATAAATACACCCAAAAACATAACAAAACTGCTCTACACGAGGCCTATTTGCTCATCCTATGACAATGACACAATTCACTGATGCGCGGAGTTATGACGTCGTAAGTTTTTGGCACTTTGCGGTGAGATGCTGGCTACATAAATAATTCAAGATGCATTCCGTCTAGACTCGACAAAACTTGAGGACTCTTTTCAGAGTTGATGATTCGGTTTCTGAATTGTGAATGTTAAAACAATTGTGTTAAGCAATAACAAAACTTCTTTTAAACATGCATAGTAGTTTTCCTTCACAACTGAGGAACTTAACACCATTTTGTTGCTGGTAATTAAGGGACGATATTACCGACTATAATTGGTTTAAGTAAATTTCTTACGTTATTATTAGTTGAAACATAACTTTTAGTATTACATTCACAACACGATCTATAACTTCGACTTACATATAGGTACAGCACACTCATAATATGTAAGTTTTACCTACTTAGAAAGAAAATTAAAATTCTGCCTTATACTATTCTTGCACTTATGACCTATTTAACTGTTCGATGTGTTTAATATAAGTTTTCTATTTCGGCAGTTGCTACTAGAGCACCTAGAATGTCTGGTGTCAAGGCACGAGCGCTCGCTGCGCATGACCGTGGTCAAGAGGCAGGCGGCCGCCCAGTCCGGCGTGTCCTCGGAAGTCGAAGTGCTCAAAGCTTTGAAAAGCTTGTTCGAACACCACAAGGCGCTCGACGAGAAGGTTAGTGTTGTCATTCGTATTTGCTCGATAATTTAAATATAAATTTATTATTGAAAGTAGATATTGGCTGACTTCAAAAAAACGAGGTAAAATTTCGGTGTATCCTCATATTTTTCTTGTGACTGAGAAGTTTTAATTTTAGAAATAGTGTTTTAGTCAAAGCTCTACTAGACCTTCAAACCTTCAATACTTAAGACAAATAACATTATGTTCATGCTGGTTTCATTTTTAAGCATTTCATTTTGTTATGTTTCCCAGGTTCGAGAACGATTGCGAGTTGCGCTAGAACGGAATACTGCATTAGAAGAAGAATTGTCACTAACCAAAGAAGAAGTACGTTGAAATTACCTACACACTTGCATGAGATTTAACTCTAACATATCTTAAGATTTATTTTATAGATTTAAAAGTACAAACGCCATATTGTAGATTTTTAAAAGATACATATTTTTTAAGAACTCTTGTAGAATCGATTCCTACTTGATGCATTAGTCATGTATCAAATGACTCATGAATTTTTTATATACAAGTGTACCACATGCATGAAAGAGAACCTTTTACGTAACAATCTTTTTCTTTTCAAAATACTCACTATGGAATATTCGCCCTAGCATTGTGGCTAAACTTTATACAGAGAAATAAAATTGAAGTGTCTGTTTGTAACATCAACATAACAGCTTAAATGTGTCCGTGTGTCTGTGTGTTTGTTCCGGCTAATCTCTCGAACGACTGGGCAGATTTTAAAAGCACTTTTACTGGTAGATAGCTAAAGTTATAAGGAATAGCTTAGGCTACTATTTGTTTTAGAAATAGAAATCGAGGGCAAGTCACTAGTATGTTAATGGCATTATTTTCGTCCACTTCTATGATCTACACGATTATTAAACTTTATATCTAATATTTCTTTTTGCAACAGTTACAGCAGTACAAAGCGTCGAAGGCGCAAGAGGGCGACAAGCCCAAAGAGAACGGCACTGTCCAAACCGGCTCGGCCGAGAATGGCGAGCAGCAAACTAAGGTACATATGTACAACTAATCATTTGTTATTATTACTTTATATCGAAAACAATTTCTATTAAGAAATAATTGCGATTAGAACTAATTTAAGCTTCATAACAGAGGAAAAAATATTTTAATAAATAATAATTTTGCCTGTATGATTTAATCTATCTAATTCTAGAATCTAGAATCTATTACACTTGGTAAAAAAATATAAAAAAAGTTTTTTTTTAAATACACAGAAATTATGTGGTGCCTCCATGTATGTAATATGATATCAAAGTTTATTAAGTTAATTTTATATAAAGTTATTAACAAAACAAAGTCGTTACTTATCCAAAATGCTAATTTTACTGATTCTTCTGGACTTATCACCTTTGATTTATTTAATAACGTACTTTCTATCTTTTATAGCACAAGGTTTTATATCTGAATCTATAAGGAGGTCAATTATCATTGTATGTATGTACATGGGTGACATACATACGGTTGAACAGACTGACTAAAACTGATATATTTCACTTACTTCCATACACCCTTTGACACCCTTTCCCTTTTCTCTAAATAAAGTCAACCAAGACCACTAAAAATCTTATAAAGTCTTCTTTAGCATTTTGGATAACTCACACATAAATTTTTGAGAGAATTTTAATTGATTGAGCTCAGTATAATTTTTATTCTAATACTACACATAACATTCACACACAGGCTGAGGAGAAAATGTTACTTTATTATTAGGAGCTTCGTGAATGGTTGTGTAGACGTGTCATGTTTTAGACCGTACAATGTTTTACCCAATTCACTAAGAAAAAAATAGTAATTGCCTATCAAAGCCTTCGCAGATTTTCTATCTGTCCATAGTTTAGTCTCATTCTGCAAACAGAATGACATTTTTATGGTTCTGTCACTAACAGTGTTGTAAGCTTACAAAGATGATAAAATTCGTACTCTTTCAACTTATTCAAATGAAAAATCGAGGAGTTTGCAAGTTGTATTCGTTAAATTTAACCAAGAAAGGAATTCACTCTATACCTCATACATATAGATTTCTAACATGATTACCACTTGTCTTACGGTGAAGGAAAAATCTAACATCATTACGAAACCTGCATGTCGGAGAGAATCTAGCAAAGTTCTCGAAAGACACGTAAAGTCCACCGACCCACACTTACCAGCGTGGTGGACTATGGCCTGGTACCCCTCGTATTGAAAGCAGGCCCGTGCCCAGCAGTGGGACGTTAAATTCACTTAATCCTTATCCCATCGATTACATCATAGTACATACAAGTTCTCATGTTGTAAATATTTAATTGACTTCATCTTACTACTGACAACGTAACCAGCTATCGGCAGATAGAGATCCGTCTACAGGCTCTTCTAAGGGGATTGGGTAACATGAAGAAATTACATAGACTTAGCAAAACGGTGATAGTTCGCATGATAACGTCTTCTCGCACTGTGGAAAAAATCTACTATGAAAATGCAATGGACAGATTTAAGTTACTATTTTTATCATATATATAATAAAGGCTAGTGAAATTAAAATAGAAACGAGTCTACTATTTGTACACATGAAGATTGAGATTGTTCTGAGGATTTATATCATAATGTACTATTTTACAAATGTATAAGTATGTTTTGTGATTTAATAATGTACAAATATTTCAGTTTTCGTAAGCCATAGTAAATTTAGAAATAAAAAATGAAAAAGAGTTTCACTTAGTGCGAGTAGACGTTAAATATATATGTTTTGATGGTGGCCGCAGGAACAAAGTAGTGTTAACGGTGAATCGGAAGGCAAGAAACTCACTGAGCTCCAAAACACGATCGCCAAGCAGGTCAGCGCCATCTTGCTCACAGATTAAATACATATTGTTATATTCATATAAACAGATTATCAATATCCACATATCATGCTGATTGACTTTATGTACTAGCATTATTCAAACTTAAATTTATTATATTCATTTTAAAACAGCTTTACTATAATAAAAATGATAAATTTAAAGCCATATATAATTCCCATGAAAATATAAGCTTAGCTTAACTTTTGTACTAGTGATTTTTTAAAAGATATATATAAAAATACCATATAATAATAAGTGCATGGTAATATAGTAGCTTATTACTATAATATGCTATATATAATATGAATCGTACAGACGATGTGCATCGTTAGTAATGTATTTGATTGTGGGTGAATTTCTAGTAATATTTTTGGTATTTCAATAGAAACCATACATAAAGCTTAAACACCTTACATACGCATTAACTTTCAAAAAGCATTTAAACTGTACTTTTTAAATACCATACATTAAAAACTATGCACGACCTATACATTAAAATATATATTATCATTGTTCGATTTGCATGAACATTTGCATGAGGGATACTACTAGTGGTGTTAACCGCCATCCTGATCAGTGACTACATATATTAACACCATACCTATGTCTATATACATTCGTTTACATATTTGAGTACGTATATATCATATCACATCATGTACTAACGCACTGAGTGTAGACGTAACTAGAAGTTGATTTTCAGGTTATATTTTGAAGCTTTTTTAGAACAAGGGCAATTTTTAGTATATGGTAGAAAAAATATTTTATTATATTATATATTATCATAATACTTATTTTAAAAAATGATTTATTTTGTTAAATCTAAAATAATCAAAATGAATTTTCTTACAACAAATTTTCTGATAAAGACTTTTGTAACAGTGAACTTTCATTGCCCAAAATAACTGATTTTCTTAATGAATTTTTATACTTTTCCAATAACTTCTATGAACGCTGTAACCAATTCATATAATATTCCAAAATTTCAGTCTGCTGAGTTGAGCTCATGGCAGCGAAGAGTCGCAGAACTGAACAATAAAGTGACTGAATTAGAAGAAAGACTGTCGAAAGGTGAGAAGGAGTTGGTGAAGAAGCAGGACGAATGCGCCAAGTTACAGAGGGATTTGAGAGAAAATGTGGCCCAAAAAGAGGATCAGGTATATATAACAATCGATGTTTGTATGTATGTTGGACTATGGACTTCAAAACGATTGGAGCGATTTTGATGTTTTCAGGCAAGTTTTTATGTGAAATTTGGTAACAATGAGGAATTTAAAAGCGAGTGAGGCTACGGGTTATGCTTACTGTGAAAGTGTTGAAAATTGATCTAAATTTAGTGTATTAGTGTATTTGATTTAACAGCTAATATACTAATATGAAATTTGTAAGATACGTGCTTAAAACATTATATATAACCAGTAAAAAATAAACAATCTGAATGAAATAATAATAATAATAATAATAATATGTAATTAAAGTTCTCTATCGCACTTAGGATTAATTACAATATGCACATATAATTTATTGCAGGAGGAAAGAATAGCAACGCTCGAGAAGAGATACCTGAACGCGCAGCGCGAGTCCACTTCGCTGCACGACTTGAACGAGAAGCTCGAGCAAGAATTACAACACAAACAGGCACAACTGAAGGTAACACTATATATCCACCCCATGACCTACCATGGTGAATGACTTTTATGGTGTGCGAACGAGATATTTATCATGCCTTTCGCTTTTTTACTTCTTCGAGTTCGAGCACTTCGGCGCTATCGGAAACGCCACCTCACTGTATATAACGTTTGACGTCACGAAAATAACAACTAAAGGTACAAACACACAATCAACCCCCCACTGACATTCATATTGTCTTTTCGTCTCATGTGTCGTGTGATACGTGTTTTATGATATATTTACTCTAAGGAGTATAGGAATTAGTACAGAGTTTAATTCACATCGCTTTGTATATAAATTTATGACTAATTACCGATTGAATAAAAATTGAATCTACAATATTGTTTATTTTTCCTCTATTGATGTAGTTTTTTTTTTAAATATGCATGTAAACACATGACACGAGCACAAGTCCACTAGTAAATAGTGCAATCCATTCGACGTAACCACAGAACCATCGAACCATTTCAGCTCCAAGAAGAAAAGATCGCGGCGATAGAGGAAAAGCTAGAACTTTCCACGCAGAAGTTGGCGCAAATGTCGTCTCTACCGGAAATGGAGGAGCAGCTGAAGGCGAGGATGGAGGCTCTCAACCAGGTGAGGATATGGAACGGCGATTACGATTGATTTACAAAATTGATGTCTGCATTGAATGTTTTGTTGTTTTTATTCGAAAATATTAGGTTTGATGATCTATTTTCATACGTATATCGATACTGAAATAATCGATTTTTTTCGGTTAAATCGATTCGAAAAAGTCGAGTTATTGTTTTACAATTTATTTATTTTTGTCACTCGTTATCGCCTGTCTCTGAGTTAAATAAAATTTGGGGTATTTGCAATAAGTAATAAATGATATTTTTTTCGCTAGTTTCTGAACATTGTTATGTTATTGTATAATAAATATTTTGGTCAAATACCCGATTTTATATCAAGTGTTGTAATATGTGTAGACTCACTACCATCTGTCACGTGCTTTAACGTAGAGTTGAGTGGGTCGGTGTAGATAGTTTGGTTACTAATGTTATATGTAATAATTTTAACAAAAAATATATAAACCTGTCTGCGTTCAGTCTAGTGCGTTTAGGAAGTCTACTGACTTTGATTATTTAAACACATAAATTACTGTTTACTTTTGCGATGTTCTTTAAGCGAGCGAGAAGAAAAATCGATTAAAATGTACGAATAGTATTCGTTATTGGTCGTTCTGTTCTAAAGAAATCGTCAAGATGTACCCCCTGTGCGCAGGCGCAGGAGCGGCACGGCTCGGCGGAGGACCGCATCCAGCGGCTGGAGGCCAGCGTGGAGGAGAAGAACGCCGAGCTCATGAGGCTCAACCAGCGCCTGCGCATGAACGAGGAGCACAACACGCGCCTCTCCGCCACCGTGGACAAGCTGCTGTCTGAGTCTAATGATAGGTGGGTGTGCTTAATATTCAATTTTCACCCGCAAAATAGAGGGTGTTATTAGTTTGACGTGTCTATCTGTGTATCTGTTTAGCGCCCAAACGGGTGAACCGATTTTATTTTGTTTCCTTTCGTTTGAAGGATAATTAATTGAGACTGTTCTTATCAAGAAAATCCGTACATCCGCTAGTAGGCTACCAGCTCTTGAAGGTGAAAGGATATGGACAACTTCCACAAATCTATTCGAAACTTGGCACCCTTTTACTTCAATGACATTACCTTGACCTGACCGCTTAATCGCTATATTTTTTTTCTACTTTGAAATGCCTGTAACTCTTTAAGTTGTCTTGTTATATGGTCAAATAATTTTACAAGTTTATTTTTGTTCAATAACTTCAATCGTTGGTTTAAAAGACTTATAATTACGTATTAAATAACATTGAAAAGCTACTGTTAAATTCAAAAATATTGACTATACAACAGATTGCAAGTCCATCTGAAGGAGAGAATGCACTCTCTGGACGAGAAGAACGCGCTGACGCAAGAGTTGGAGAAGACCAGGAAGTACGCGGACGAGCTCATACAGGAGAAGTCGGAGATACTCAAGGAGCTGGCCAAGTGGAGGATGGAGACGGAACAGGTGGGTAATGCTGAGTTAGTTATTATTTTTATGGATAATCTATACTTTTTACAACAGGATTAAAACATGTTTAAATATTTTCTTTGCAGAATTAGAAAAAATGTAAATGAATGTTTTGTTTAATACTTTCTTAGATTTACGCGAATATTCGACATTATAAATGAAACTACCTTTTCGGATTTTGTCGCGGATTTATTTTGATTTTTAGTTCCCGACGTTTCGAATGGTTTTCAGCAATCATGGTCACGGGAGAGTCTCTCCCGTGACAAAAATCCCGTGAAATAAATCCGCGACAAAATCCGAAAATGTAGTTTCATTTGTAATGAATGTTTTGTGTTAAAATGGTAATAGTAGAGAATACCTAGTACGTTTTCGAAAGACGTGTGGACAATGTCTAGTTTGTAGCCAATGTGGTGTACTGTGGATCGATCCATATATGTTCAGCGGTGGGACGTTGAAAAATTTGTAAAATGTATAATTTGATGTGTTGTATTGAAATATTGAGCTCAGTCGCGTGCCATTAGCCTAGCGTGCATATGCCTGGGGAACATGAGGATGATAATAGTGTCTCACGTGTCGGCAGATGAAGCGGCAGATGCTGCAGGCGGAGATCGCGTTCAACATCCAGCAGACGGACGCGCTGACGCGCTCGCTGTCGCCCGCCGCGCCGCAGCCGCTGCCGCCCGCCGCGCTCTTCCCGCCCAAGGTACGCCCACGTGTTTCAAGATTTTTTGAGGTGAAACAAAGTAAAAGAGACCAAAAAAAAGTTCGAGTGCACAAAGTACACATGTCAGAAGTGAAACTTCTTTGTTTATAAATTTAATTTAACTCGCTGTTTACACACTATATAAATACTAATGATATTGTATTTTCACTTCAAAAACAATTCCTCACTTCAACCAGCATGAGCAGCCACGTCATAAGTTAGGCTGTATATTGTAATACTTTTGCTACACATAACGTCACATTAAAAATCCCCGACTTGCGGCGAGCGAGATCCTCGACCTGCGCGTCTTGACCGTCTGAGGGGTGGTGGCGCTAACTCTTCCCCGTCTCTGAGTGCCTGGTACTTGTACTCTTATATATTTTGTACTAAATACTAATCTAAAGCTTTAGATTTCCGACACTTACGACCCCAAGGTTGCGTTAGACGTTTAACGCTTTGAAGTTTCACTTCAGAAACAATGAGAGAATAAGATAAAATACAAGTCTGTCTGTAGAAAATGCGTCATAGTCAATATTATGATGATGATATTCACGTGTATAATAAATATGTCAAATGTAATATTTTGCATTAAAATATAAAATAATTTTTGAGCTCGGTGAAAACAAAATCTTGGTAAACGTTATCGTTATTGTTCCTCTCCTAGGGATTTATTTTATAATATCTATATATTATGTAGAGGCTTTATATTTTTTACGAAAATAAATAGATACATATATTAATACTAGCGATTCCCGTGGCTCCGCCCGCGTTTAATCACTATAAAATATCGATCGGTTGTAAAAGGTTGATTTAGGATTAAAAGTATTTTCAGATGCCAAACCATAAAAAATAAAAATTTGGTCAATAAATTAAAAATCTGGAGAGAGTGATCACCCTTTTACCTAGAGAAAAAAAATAGACTACGACCTATTCTCAGTACCAAATGTACACTAAAACCGTTTCGGATGAGCAATAACAAACACTGTGACACAAGATTGTTTATTTTAGATATATGAGTGTACAAAACCCCCCTGTCGACAGCTGGACGGGTCGTGGGAGAAGCTGCAGCAGGCGCACGTGCTGGCCAACGTGCAGCAGGCCTTCGACGTGGCCAGCGACGCGGAGGTGCGCATGTGTTTCTCATTCTAAACTTAGTAGATTTCCTTTGTGCTTAATTTTAAGCAAGATTTGACTATTACTATGACTATCAGTACTTAGGGTATTGTTTAGATTCATGTGGCCAGTAGAAGTTATTAAATGAAAATTGTGATTGTTCTAAAGCAGCTGAAGATTGTTTTGCTCGATTACGGCTTAATCCAATTGGAACAAGAGTTTATATAGGAAATTTTCACTGGATAATAATATTGTAGGCACACCCTAGATTTCACTTTAGTTTCGCCTTATTGTGAACAAATCATCGTAAGAAAGCAAAGCTTTATGTCTGAAAGAACGTTATTAGATTTGAAAAGTCAGCATTTTAATAATATGTTCGTCTTTGGCCTGATCCTCTTCGCATTAAGAACTTGTGCTCAACACAGGGGTAGTAAAGGACTAAATTAATTAGTTTTAGATAGGATGTCAAGGATTTCAAGCAATGGTAGACTCATAACGTTCACTAAAATTGTAATAATTTAATACTGAATTTGAATCTTTGAATTTTGAGCGTTGAAGTTATTTGCTGAACTTCACTAGTTACTAGGGAAGTTCAGCAAATACTGATTAGTCTACTTAATAGTCTATTAGTGACTAGTGGACTATTAAGTCATTTCGCTAGTAGACTAGTAGACTGTGGTACGAGAAATTTACAAATGGTAGACCACTAGTTTAATCTTCTTACAAAAGTCGTGTTGTAAAGATGTGAACGTGTGTGTGTGTGTGTGCAGAACTCGGACGGCGAGGGCGGCGAGGGCGGGCACACGGACGCGGCGGCGCTGGCGCTCATGCTGCAGGAGCAGCTCGACGCCATCAACACCGAGATCCGCCTCATCCAGGAGGAGAAGCAGAGCACCGAGGCGCGCGCTGAGGAGCTCGAGTCCCGGGTACGCGGAGTACACACTTTCTATATTGCTTTTTAGATAGAATCCAAAACAATCGTTACTGTGTTCATGATATTGTGTTTAATTAGAAAGTGTTTTTAGTATATCTCACATTGTTTAATAAAAAGAAAAATTAGTCCTTAGATTTTAGCCTCATTGAAAATCTAAATAGGAATATTTAGAACATTTGTAAAAAAATCCAAGTTTGTATAACTATTTTCAATTGATGCGATTATCAATGCTTTGCATTTTTCATTTCAATGTGATATAAATTTCTTATGGTTTATAAAATATAGGTGGGCAGCTACGAGCACATGAACGTGGTGTCGCGGCGCGCCGAGTCGCCGCCGCCCGCCGCCTCGCCCTCGCGCCCCAACCACCACAAGTACCACACCGTGAGTCTCACACACGCACACACGCGCGTACACAGACACACACACACATATCACACACACACACACACACACACATATATATATATATATATATATATATATATATATATATATATATATATATATATATATATATATATATAACACAGACACACACACAGATTAAACATGAATCCCCATACTCGGCTTTCAAATTTGTTAAAATGGAGAACCTTAAAGTTCTAAGTCCTAGTTTAAAATTGTGTAAATATTCTGGATTCTAAATAATATTCTGGATCTATGAACACAATGAATAGTGCAAAAAGACACATTTGAAAGCGAAAGTAAGAAAAATACTTATATTCATTAATACAAATGTACCCTTATCATTCCAAAAACATTAGGAAAGTGCAATTTCATTCTTGTAACCTTTTAGGACAATACATACAATAAAAGTACAATATACAATAGCTAATGGTTGACCGAGTTAGCATAAAGAAATGTTTTGTTTAATTTGCAATACTTTATTTTTCTTTTGAAACTACAGACAATATTTTTTAAATATTCAATCATTTCAACTTGTCGACTATTTGAATTTTGTACGAGTATACGAGTATATACATTTTACTAGAATATTTTGAAGTGTTGTACCAACAAACATGATAGAAAGTAGTAGGACGTCATCAGTGAAATAAACATGTATATTGTATGGGCAGGCGCCGGCGTCGATGTCGCCCGCGCACGCGCACTACCGCGCCGCGCCCGCCTCCGAGAGCCTGCCCTCCAGCCAGGTCGGTCCTGCACCCCACACCACCCCCCACCCCCCATGCTCCTCCGCTCTCCAATGTCCACTGACACCCCAACCCTTAAAATAACACACCCAAACCACCAAGCCCAAAGACCACCATATTTCTTCCCTAATTCTCCCACCCCTCCTCACCATCAACGTTAATTCCCAGATTTTTATCTACGCCACACTTCATGTCCGACAAACATGTCTATCAGGAAGAACTCTTCAATAACCTCACCAACCCTCAATATTTTCCTTCACTCACCATACATATCCATTACCTTTCTGTCTTCTTTGGTCCCGTATTCCATTCCAGATCTCTCACTGACTTCAACTGAAAACACTTATCCGAATGTTAAGATATTCCAAGCATCTCTCCACTATCCTCCGATATTCCTCTCTACGCTATACTCAAAGCTGCTTGCCTAATTCCTCACAGATTTCTCAAAATAACCTCCTCTTCTTCTATTGTTATCCCTACTCGCCATGCCTAAGCCACACATTGTGCTGCCTCCTCACTGACTTCACCTGAC
Organism: Boloria euphrosyne; assembly: GCA_951802675.2. Taxonomy (NCBI): domain Eukaryota; kingdom Metazoa; phylum Arthropoda; class Insecta; order Lepidoptera; family Nymphalidae; genus Boloria; species Boloria euphrosyne. Next base: position 799,338 of record OX637879.1, on the reverse strand, counting down.
AATCTATTAACCCTGCATTCCATTGAAGCTTAGCACTTTAATATCCTTAAGTTAATGGTAATAGCATAGTATGTGCTAGTGAATATAGCTGCCATTGAATTTTAAAATCTACTACGTAAAGCACCTGCCACCAAACAAACTCTAATGCATAAGCACTGTTCCCTATTCGTATAAATATCATATTGATTTGATATTTATTTAGTGATAATATTTTATTTGCACAATATTTTATTATAAAGTATAACTTTCTTCTTTTTCTTAACTACTATTTTTTCAACTTAAAAGCTATTTGTTTACATGAGTCTTGGCTATTCAAGGAAGAGCCATTCCCAGCTGTGGAAAGTCAATAGGAATATAAATAATATTAATACCGTACATGCTATACATCCTTGTCCTCGATTCTTATGATCTATCTATATTATCCCCTATCCTTGACAGTCCCTGCACCCCTTTGCTAAGGCTGACCGCGTTTATTTTTGGAGAAAATTATGTATTCCTGCAATGATCACCGAATTATTTGCAGCTTTTTGTGATCATTTTACAGCTTATCGTAGACGACAGAGAGTTGTGTATCGCTAACGTAATATATCTTAGGTAGTTACACCCTACGTATGTTAGGAGTACGCTGTATCGATTATTTTATATTCTATACGCAATTATAAACATACTGTATGTATTGTTTTGGTTATTGTTTTGAATTATGGTTGTTTTTCCGTTTTTTTTATTAGTTAGTTTGCATAATATTGTTTTTTTTTTTTGAATTGTTATGTATCCCTAAAGACAAGAGGCATATTCCCCCAGTACGCTATTTATTATATATTTTTATTTAAATAATATTTTTGATTAAGCTTACGCTTTGTGATCTTATGCGAAGTTCTGTACACGTTTGTTTGTTATTGTTTTACGATCCTGTTGAAGCATGTGTTGACTAAAATGCTAAATGCCCCAATTTAGCTAAATTTTAGATTGATTCATTGATTGATATCATTATTAGAACTACTGAATTTTGTCTGACGATTACAAATTACAATGGAACCATTCATTATTGGTTCGGTTGCAAGCATGTTGATAACACGATTGGTTTAGTTTGGAGTGACCCTACTCGCTGTGACAGCGGTCGCGGGTTCGAGGCCTGCTGGTCATTCATTTGTTGAGCATAAATGTTTGTACTCCAATCATGGGTTTTTATAATATGTATGTATTTAAAGTAATATATAATAAGTAATAATGACCACATGGTTAAAAAGCAATCCAAAATCTATATAAGGTATATACGTTCAATTCACGATTGATGATGGTTGATTGATTGAATGATTGATTGATTGATTGTGGTTGATTGATTGATTATGGTTGATTGATGGATGTTGGTTGATTGATAGATGATGATTTATTGATTGGTGATTGTTATTGCAGTTGCAACTGTGCGAGGACGTGGGCGCGGTGCCGGAGGGCGCGGAGTCGCCGGCGGGCGCGCGCGCGCGGCTGGAGCGCGCCGCGCGCGCCATACACGCCGAGCGCGACCGCCTGCGCACGCACTACCAGACGCCGTATGATTCGTGAGTGGCTCACTTTACTGGAATATTTTTTGCTTCTTTGGATATTATTTTGGGACGATATCATTAGTTAGTTATGCCTTTCTTTGCTTGGCCTAGTCTTAAATTTAAAAACAAAGTTTTAAAAAAACTAAGTTAGCAACCACCAAAATCAATTATTTTGATTTTTGACTTGAATTCTGAATTTTCTGGACGCACATCTACAATTTTATATAATGTAGAACCAAGATTTTATTATTGCACTAAATAAGAAAGTATTTTTTTTTATATTTTTAGTTTATTTTTTGATTGTTATTTGTAAACCAAACATTCAAAAGTGTTATTGTCTAATGAAATCTAATATTACTTAAAATTTGCACGCTGCTCAGGACTTCAATAATGTCGGGGAGCCTGGCCCGGATCCCCATACACAGGTGTTCATCAGTTCCTAACTTTAGACCTTACTTTACCCAATTGCCTAGACTTAGCCAAAGAAGGAGCCAGTCAGACAATTTGGCTAACATCTGGTGCGACTGCTCGGACAATTTATATAACTACTCACCACATAAAATATGTTTGAAATCTAAATTGTATACCATATTGAATAACTACTTGTTATACCATCCGTATGCCTCAGCGAGTTATTTCTAATGTTGCCAGATTATATCAAATATTCTATTTTTAGCTTAAATAAAAAAAAAGCGCAGGACGCAAAATTATTTTTTTCATATGGAATCGTTATACCGTCTAATAAACTTTAGATAAATGAAAAAATATTTTTAATAATTTTAAAGAGTCAATAGTTTTTAATCATTTATATAAAACATATTATTTTTGAATTGTCAATGTTTTAATAATTATATTTTTTTAAATAAATGGAATTACTAAGGATCGTCTTTTCGTATTTCCAAGGATAATGTTACGAGTTACCAAACTGTATAAACGGTACGTTGGCGTGTGATTGTGCCCTGTAGTCGCCTGAACTTTAAACTTGTCCATAGTAATTCCATTGTGCTAGATTACGAATTATTCTGGATTTTGATCTAAAAATGTTAGTTTTTTGGTGGGTATAGATGATGTGGTTAAAATGCTAGACGTTGAATGTAGCTCTTTTAAAAACTGTAGAGTGGATTGAGAGTAAACAAATATACTATAAACGTATAAATTTTTGCTAGTTTTAAATTTGCTAGTACTTAAAAACACAAATAATCTAAATAATAAGCTATGCCACAAGAAAGGTTTCATACTATCATATCCATACGCTGTTTCATGTTAGACATCATCCATAATTTCCTTCATTATATCTTAAATGGCACAGTTAAGACGTATTCAACTATTTTTAACCCACCAGTTCAAGCCAAGAGTCGCTGGGCGGCGTGCCGGCGGGCGGCGCGTGGGGCGGCGCGTCCCCCGGCCTGCCGCGCGGCGTCAGCTCCGCCGCCTCCGCCGTGTCCATCGCGTCCATGCACCAGCAGAAGAAGAGAGGCATCAAAAGTTCCCTAGGAAGGTTCTTCAGCAAGAAAGAGAAGGCTGGAATGCCTGTAAGTATTCGTACAACCAGAATTACTTGATAATTTCTATATTATACATTTTAAAGACTGTCTTTTATAATAATTTGGATATGTATAACATGTATTGGTTAAGTATTCTCTAATACAACAACATCATTACTACTTAAATTTTTTCAATATAATTAAATGGAACTTTTGTCTATTGATTGTTTTAAATTTGTAATTCTTGATAAATATAGCAATATAGTCCAAAAAAATTACAATCCTCATTCTTTGTATTAATAAAAAAGTGTCCCAAATCGAGTGAGGGTATTGAACAACTTGTCCTGACCCGTCCGCAGCTGCAGCAGGGGCAGAGCCCGCGCTCGCTGTCGTCGGCGTCGCTGGGGCTGGCGCCGGACGACGAGCACGCGCCGCCGCAGCACCAGGACTACGCACGCACCAAGACCAAGTTAGTGCGCCTCGCTTCCATCTTGTTGTATGATGATGTTAACTGTCTCTGAGTCTTGGATTTTGAAGGTTTTTGTTGAAGAGACGTGCGATTAAAGACGTTTTGAATTTAGTTGCGTAGGCAAGAAGGCGTGGACATATCGCCAAAATATGTTAAATTAAATGTCCTTAACCACGTTGAGTTTCTGTTCATTCGAATTTTCTCTACATACAGTTTTCAAGGATCTAAAAGAGGGATTATAGATTAAAATCCATTAACATTTTGTGAAAATAAACTACCAGTATAAATTTTACAAATTTCTAATAATCATAATTCAAATGTTCTATTGCTGAACAATTTGCCACATTTTGTTCTGCTAACGTATTGCGGGCGGTGGTCAGGGAGCGCGACTACCGGCACGAGCTGCTGGGCGAGGCGATGCGCGCCGGCACGCCGTTCGCGCTGTGGAACGGGCCCACCGTGGTGGCCTGGCTGGAGCTGTGGGTGGGCATGCCGGCCTGGTACGTGGCGGCCTGCCGCGCCAACGTCAAGTCCGGCGCCATCATGTCCGCGCTCTCCGACCAGGAGATCCAGCGCGAGATCGGCATCAGCAACCCGCTGCACCGCCTCAAGCTGCGCCTCGCCATCCAGGAGATGGTCTCGCTCACGTCGCCCTCCGCGCCGCGCGGCACCGCCTGCGCCGCGCTCGCCTTCGGGGACATGAACCACGAGTGGATCGGCAACGTCTGGCTGCCCTCGCTCGGTCGGTACTCTTAATTATTTACTGTAGCAAAAAATCTATGGAAAACGTTCCATGGATGTTTAAAGAAGTAAAAAGGCCGTCAAAACATTAAAGACGCTTTTAAGTTTTGAAGGCATCTGCTTATTAGCAATTTATGTAGTTGTCAACTGTTAATAGATAAAAGTATTATAAGTAGACTTTCGTGATACTTTTAATGTTACGAAGTTGCTTAAAATTGTTTGTAGTGATTCCATGAATGTTTTGATGCATCTTGGACTATCGCAGAAAATACTATACATGTACAGTATTCCAAAGAACAGTACAATTCGCAACGGGTAGTTATTATGAAGCCGGACTGATGTTTACTGTGACGTGTAATGGTTGTGTGCGCAGGGCTGCCGCAGTACCGCACGACGTTCATGGAGTGCCTGGTGGACGCGCGCATGCTGGAGCACCTGAGCAAGCGCGAGCTGCGCGCGCAGCTCAAGATGGTGGACAGCTTCCACCGCACGTCGCTGCACTTCGGCGTGGCGTGCCTGAAGCGCGTGGGCTACAGCGTGCGCGCGCTGGACGAGCGGCGGCGCGCGGCGGACGCGGGCGCGCGCGACGTGCTGGTGTGGACCAACGAGCGCCTGCAGCGCTGGCTGGCCGCCGTCGGGCTCAAGGAGTTCGCGCCGCACCTGGCCGAGAGCGGCGTGCACGGCGCGCTCATCGCGCTCGACGACAACTTCGACGCCAACAGCCTGGCGCTCGCGCTGCAGATACCCACGCAGAACACGCAGGTGAATATATCGAAACGAATCAGTCATTGCATACACGAACGTGGCGGTCACGAGACCTGAGGGCCTAGACAATGTATTATGTAACAATCGATTAGCGAAAGCGATAGTAGAAAAGTCCAAAATGTATGGGTTTGACATATGACTTAGATATGTCACGTGATCTGTTGTCAACGAATAGATGATGCTAGACAATGTAAATTCATTTCAATTATTAGTGATTTAAAGTTCAAGATGCATACGCTGCGTTTAAGCGATGACGATTGTAGAAATCGAATCGCTTCATAACGAATGCCGGTTGGCTATAGGCCCTGTTACCTGACGATATGAAATATTAATGTTGTGAATTATTTGTAATTCCAGGCGCGGCAGATACTAGAAGTAGAATTCAACAACCTCCTCGCGACGGGCACGGACCGCAAGGCGCGCCAGCCCCACGACCACGCGCCGCCCTCCTGACACCACACCATCAACTAGACTCCCCCCGCTCCCCCCACATCCACGCACCCCCAACGCCCCCACGCCGCCCCCTAGACGCGGCGCGGCATACACATAACTGTTCTGTTACACCCCCATGGGAATACGCGAGGATGAACGTTGAATTGATAACTTTATAAATGTTTATATTGATTTAATTATTACCCCCCTACCACCCCCCAAGGGGTGAGGGAGGAGACTCGGCTTAAGAACAAACAGAAGTTCGATACGAGGCTTATGATTATTAATTTAGTTGACAGTATCTTAGTTGGGACTTATTTGTATACTTTAAATTGGTTTTATACGAACGTACATGTGACATTATTACAATAGTGCAAGTTTTGTATCAAATATTTTTGATATGAGATTAATGTATAATTTAACGTGGCGTTTAAGTCCAGTATTGCCAGTCAACTATCTAAGCCAGTTTTAAAAATTGTAAATACAATGATTTAATTTATTAATATAATTTATTTAATATATGTAGGATTGGGAATTGTGTAGACTCACACGGAACGCAACGATGTGGCAACACTCTCAGTCTCAACATTTATATACCATTACACGACAATAACGAAAATATACAATTTAATTTTCTAGTCAAATTCAATAGCGGCGGAAAAAAATGAATGCTGAAAGTGTTGCCAGATCCTAAAATTGTTAATACAATAAATTTTTGTGTATCATATATAATAAATAGTAGTTATCGCTTTATAAAATGTATTTAAAAGGGAAGCTCCGAGGGTAGTTTACAAAGTACTTAACACGTGTATTCCATATTTATTGTTAACGTAAGGTAAGGCTGGTTTGTGTCGTTCGAGATATTGCCATACTTTATTTTGATCTGAGGCAAATGTTGTTGCCATATAAAAAAAATCGAAGTTTCTATAGGGAATTTTTTTATCTTGTGATATATAAATTTTCTTTTAATTCGGGTTTGAATGAAAAGTAAATGGGACACTAAAAAGATATGAAAGAATACGACGTGAATGTACCACAGTGCCTCGCCGAGGTGTGTACATATAGCTTTATGTAGAGTAACGTGTGCCTGTCTCTTACATAACTAACGTACTTACTCTCGTTGTTTTATATCTAAAAATAGCTAAATATTGAAAATATTATTTATTTACAATTTTGTTGACGTTTTCTTAATAATATTATTGAAGTTATTGTTCTCATATGTAGCTAGATATCGGATTGTGAAAACTATTAAGATACAATTTTGTAATGTCGTAACTTTTAATAATGCTAAACATTTTCAATAATTAAAGTATTTATAATGCGATTCGGTATCTAACTACAGCTCCGATAGTATTCTACAGCTAGTATAGCAGACGGCACACTCGCACTAGTCCAGTGTACAGTGTTACATCGTTTTGTATCTACTCGTACCGCGTAAGTACCTATATTTTGTTAAGGGTTTACAACGTGTTGGATGTGTAGACTTCCTTGCATCGGGGGCGGCAACATGGCGGCCGCTGCGTGCTGACAGCTGTCACTGTCAACGTCGGAGTGACAGTGACAGTGACGGCCCAGGCAAACTGCAAGATATTAATATTGAACTTTTTTATACGATGTTAAATAAAACAATAATAAATTGTCTTGTGACATTTTTTTAAGATAATTGATACGGATAGATCGATTAAGTATATATAATTAGATACTTTCCGTCGTCCTCGCGCTTTGCCGCCCCCACTATAATCCCAATAGCTAAATAAAATGTATAATGTATAGCTAACCGATTTGATTTGACGGAATCTATAGAGTACGGTGTAAATATGGTTTCTATATAGCGTTTATATCGACTAGGTATGGATTTAGCAATATTTAGCTAGGATGTGTTCAAACGAAACGTTGTTTCACTTTTATTAATTTTATGCTTAATTTATTATAGACAATTTAAGCTCGACCTTCAGTGAATACCTCATTCATGGCTAGCGGTTGTCGGAATCACAATCTGTAGTTTTCATATCGTTTCTATCGGCCAGGTTCAAGTGACTGTATATATTTGCGACAGTATTATAACGTTAGTTGGTTCAGCCGGCGCTTTCGATGGGATGATATTAGAGTTTAAGCCCACGATGTGATCACAGCTAATTAAGTTTTTTTTTTTTAAATCGATATATTTTTAAGTTTCACGGTATTGTTGAACGCGAGAATCGAACTCGAGACCGCACGTCCGATAAAAGCAATTGGGAAAAGTGTGAGTGTTTGAAACTAAAGTGTAAGTAATGGATGGTATGATTAAAACTGGTAAATGTCACGGACCGCGCTCTCGGGTTCGCACTGATTAATGGCGACATTTTTATATGTAATATTTGTGTTTTATAAATTTTATTGCGGCAAGTAAATAAAATTGTGAAATGAAACATTGTTCTTTTAAATCTATTTAAATATTTATTGGCGAGCGGTGAGGCGGGTTCAACTTTTGAATAAAAAGCATTTTTATTGATTATCTACATCTTTTGTAATTTTTTGTAACTGGCAACATATTTTTGTATCTGGCAACGTTGTTTTTTTAATATTTCGCATTTCTATCGGATCTTAAATCATTCAATCATTTCCTATCATTTGTATATACTCGTACACTTACGTACATTGTAGATACATTTTTATTTAAATTATCATTGATACTTTGGATCCGCCTCGCGACAGCGTACGATCAGCGATCGTGTCTATATCATTGGTACACATCATTCGTTTTCATTATATAAATTATATACATAGAGACTACATGATGTTTTATATTGGAATGTAACGTTGCGACGTGATTAAGTTACTAGTGATAGCTTGTCGGTGTAGTTCTGTGAAGTCGGGTATTCCCCGTTACGTATTATCGTCCTATAGTTTAGAGGTTTAGATCCCGATGTACGATTCAGTTATGCTTTTTGCTATCCAATACTCCACAAGTGCCAACTCTCGAGGAAAAGACGCGGCGAGGAACAGTTCATCCAGACATTCCACTTCCCTCGCTTCTGTGCTCCGATTTTGATGGGAATTATTAATTGGATATAGCTTTGGAAATGTGTCGTGTGTTTTGTATAAGATGAGTTTAAATGAACAGTTTAAATGGACTAATTGTTACCTATGATGCTTGGGCTAATCAAACCGATTTTAATGTTTTTCACACTAATCGATTATCAGTCAGAATCGAGGCACAGAGCGACCCCAGACTCCAAGTCCCAACGGCTCGCGCTACCAAAGAGTAAAGTTACCTTCACAATAAGGAATTAATGTATAGAATCCTAGTGAAAATTGTCGAATGTATATAATTTCGCATATGTGTTAAATAGCTTTAGGACTAAAGTACCGGCGGACATTCCAGGCTTTCGAATATCGCTTAACAGTTGTCAGTGCAGATGTCTCAGATTGTTGTAGGCGATTATTTTGACCAATGTAATCTGTATGTAACGTTTGTAAAAATATTTACTGAACGTGCGGTGACTTGCGTTATGCGTATCATAAGAGGTAAATACAATTTACACGATACTATGTTTTGTTTTACTTACCACCCTGTTCTTATAATTTTTAATTAATTTTTATTATTGGTTCAAAGGATACTTAAAATGCTAAGTGCATTGTTACAATGAAGCTTAAATGCACAAGATAAAGTCACTCTAGAAATTCTTAAATAACACTAAAAGTGACCAAGTAGAAAGGTAAAACTAATAAAAAGCAGAAAAAAATAAAATTAAAAGTCCGACTTGAGCGAACGAAAAAACCGACTTCAAAACTAAACAAATCTAAACTAAAAAGTAGAAAATAATACTTTTAAGAACTTCGTTAATTTTGAAGTCGGTGCCAGCCAAGACGGATAGATTTATCTTGCCTTTGCAATGGATTTTCGAACGGTATTTTGATTGTTTACAAATATAGATATAGATTAATCGAATATGTGTCTATTTAAGGTTATTTTGCTTTGGCTGGCACCGACTTCTAAATTAACGAAGTTCTTAAAAGTATTATTTTCTACTTTTTAGTTTAGATTTGTTTAGTTTTGAAGTCGGTTTTTGTTTTTTGTTAAAAATAATTTATTTTCAAATTTTTAGCGGAAAGTAGATATACTTATTTTGTTTATGTACAAAAAAGAATTTTCCAAATCGGTCCAGCCATCTTCGAGTAATGGGGAACATACATAAAAAAAAGTCCCCAACGAATTGAGAACCTCCTCCTTTTTTTAAAGTCGGTTAATAAGTGCCTGAAAGAATTTAACTATCGGTCTATAATTACGTATAATATTGAAAGAATTTTCTTTTAACTCCTAACCGTTGAGGAGTTGTACATTCCATCATTAGCTCAACCACAGGAGATGATGATTATCAGACGCAAATACTTAAACAGCTTTAGGAAATATATGAAAAACGTGATAAGTGCCTATAAAATTTGAGAGTTGCCTTCGATTTCCCTGGGATCCCATCATCAGATCGTAACTTGGTGACTATGGGACCAACTAGAAACTATACCCTTTCAAACAAAAAAAGAATTTTCCAAATCGGTCCAGCCATCGTCGAGTAATCGGGGAACATACATAGAAAAAAAAAAAAAAAAAAAAAAAAAAAAGTCCCCGACGAATTGAGAACCTCCTCCTTTTTTTGAAGTCGGTTAAAAAGATGAGAACAAGTTGACAAAACAACATTACGCAGTATTATAAAGATTAATATAATATTAACAGAGACACAGCTTTTACAAAACATTTCCAGGGGATGCACCGTGCATCTGCTTTACATTAAACAAGGATCTTACACATACGTTTTTTAACTTTTTCTATATATAAAATCTTCGTCCAAGTGCACCCCCTTACGGGGTGTGCTTCCCCCTGCGCCCATGTGAAACATGTACATATGTATGTACTTACAACCTACTATCTCCAATGCAGCTGCATTATTTTGCTATGTCAGCTTATCATCTTTCTAGTTCGCTTTTTACACAGTCTATTTTTTAAATATATTTTAATCGATTCATCAAATGTTAAAAGCCGACTAAATAAATTAAAATATCAAAAATATTAGAAGTCAGGGAATGCTGTAGTGAAAATATTTTAAAATAATGTTTATAATTAAATTTATTGTGTTGTTACGTGGTTTTTACATTTGCTTTTCCTTCTTATTTGACATTTTACTTAGATGCCTACAAATTTTCTTTTTTAATTCCTTTTGTCGTTTAAGTTTACGCCATTCATCTTCTTCTTGTTTTTTCTTGAACTTCTTCGCTCTCTCCACTGTCTGCTCTTTTTGAACTTCTTTCTTCTTCTTAAAGTTAGTTTTCAACATTTTAATTACAGAGGATACTTGCTGTTCGTGCGGACTTTTGACCACGGCTATTCTGTCAGAGAACTTCTCTTTTAAATTTATTTTCGATAAAGACATTGATTTAGATTTAGGCTTCAACTTGTACGGCAAACCTTTTTGAAGTTCTTTAGGTATTACTAACGGTTTGAAGACCTTTGGTTCTCTTACAATGTCAGTGTACATAGAGTCTGTATTCGCATCATTTTTGATATTTCGCTCTCGTTTTAGTTGACCTTTCGTCTTCATCCCTTGCCAAGCGTTCTTTTTACCGACCGGAAGCAGTAGATTGACAACAGGCGCGTAAAATTTAGTGACGTCCACTTTGAACCAAGTTCTACAGAAAATTACGTCGCTCATTAGAATTTTGTCTTCGAAAGTCGCGCGGAATGCGCCTTCGGGTTTGTTTAAAGCCTTTTTAATCTGACCTCTAATACCAGAAACCGTTTTTATTCTTGCTCCCTCAAACTTGGCGACTTCAAGGGTACTTGTGAACATGTCCTTAATAAATGCTGTCTTTTTGTAAATTTTTAGAGGTGTACCGACTAATTTTAACTTTTTCATAATCTGTGTAGATTTATTGATTTCATTAACACTACCCGTGGCTGCGATTCTAAAACCTAATTGTTTTATTTCATTGGACTCATTATTGACAGTCTGTAGAGCTAAGAAACCTGTGTTTTGTGGTGTAATTGGTCCATAGAAGTGCATGTTGCAAGTGACATGCTCTGGTGTATACTTTAAATATCGACACTTTAGATCATCTTCAATTTTAGAATAAATAGGTAAAGTTTGGAATCGGCGCCAGCCCAAAGAAATGATTAGGGGATCATTCGTTTTTAATATTTTTTTGTACCATCTGTGTTTCTTAACTTTACATGATACGAATCCAATATTCTGTTCAGCCATGTTGAGAGCGCCGATAAGTAATGGATAGCTATTATCGAAGTTTGTTACGAATTCTGAGGACATATTTTTAAACAGCATTCTGACGTACAATCCCGGTCTGTAACCTTCCACTTCAACTCTTAACCCATTGTCTAAGTTTTCGAAAACTGACTTGTTTAGCTCAGATTGCTTTAAAGCCTCTGCTTTTAAATTTTCATAATATGAGTGGTCACCTTTTATTCTGTGGTCATCAGGGTTGTCGTATTCCGCATCAAACTTTGCTTTCAACTTCATTTTCTTATCAAGAATTTCTGATTTTGTTGGTTCAGCTTTACGTTTCGTACCAACTACTTCGTTAGTCTCTTCCTTATTTTCGCTAACATGTTTTTCACCAGTTTCTAAATCTTCAAAATCACCAAACATTTCATCTTTACCATCACTTGCATCATCTAACTTGAGAAGTTCTTCGGCATCTTCATCTGCTGATCTTTTACCAGTTACGAAGTTATTTATTAAAATTTGTTTATTTTCTTCTTTCGTCCAATCTCTAAGATTCGGTTTATCTAATGAATAGAAAAATGAACATTCATCTTGATCCAATTGTTCTTTCTCTTTTTGTTTTTTCTTCTGAGTACTCGTCACTTTTTTAAAGAGACCACCAATTTCTTCTTCATCACTTTCTTCACTCTCATCCTTCTGTTCCTTTGTTTTATTTCCAATTTCAAAATCTCCATATACTAACTTCATTATATTCTTTGACGTTTTCTGACGTTCAAAATATGCTGTTGTAGCTTTCTCACTTAACTTTTCTTTCCATTTTGTACTAAAATCTTCATCTGAACTCAGATCAGAATCTGACTCTCCTTTAGCAGTCTCTTCCAATTTACCATTTCCTTCCATGTCATCATCAGCATCATCATTATCTTCATTTTCTGAACCAGAATCATTATCCCATGGAAGTTTTGAACTTTTGACATTATTATCCTTCTCACTTTGATCTATCCCACTGTCATTATCAGATTCACTGTCATTGTCTGACTCACTATCTCCTTCATCAGAACTATCCTGGTTCTCTTCATTTTTATTGTGCTGTAAATATTCATCATCCTTTACCATATCAGGATATATAACAGCACCTCCACTGAAAAGTTTAAACCCAGACTCTTGCATTTGTTCATCAACAGTTTCTTTTGTTTCTACAACATTTTTTAATAAGGCTTTCTTTTCATTTGTTTCCTCATCTTCCTTATTATGTGAATGTGATCCTTTAAGTTCAATATAAACTGCATCTTTGTCATAGACAATACCACCAACACCAGAGAAAGGAGCATATATTTGTCTCTCTCTCTCCATTAAATGTCTCTTTTTCTCACTATTAGGTAATGGACAAGGATCTGGTAGATATGACAATTCACTAATTTTCATATCACCAACACCTGAAAAAGAGAAAAGTTGAATTGTTATTACTTACCTGCTATCTAGTAATTATGCTTGCAACAATATTATAAAAAAATATCTAAACTCGAGTACCTCTTGTTTTCAAGACAATAATGTTGAAAACAAACAATGTTTTAAAAAAATACTACCTATATAGTAAATAACTAAAAGTGAGTTTTTATGAACTATGGAATCAACTTCATTTTGCATGGAGATTAGAAACCAGGAGAACCAAGGCCCTAGAATGTAGTGTCTCAGAAATATTGTCAAACCAAGGAGGCGCTGCGATCGCTATGTTGTCTCAATGCCTAACTTCACGTTGTCACAACAGTGACAGTACTCATAAATAGCTAACTTCACAGATACTACTTACCGCCGGCAGCGCATTGTAAATTCTACACATTTTCAGAGACAGGCGGGTAATGCTTTAGTATGAAGCGATGGTCCTCCTGGTTTCTAATCTCCATGTTCATTTTGTATTGTTGACACTGACTTTGGACATATATGATTAGGTATGTATAGTTAGTGAAAACTCAATGTGAAATTTTGGCATAAACCTCATTCAAAACAAATTTTTTTTCTCCTCATTCCGTTCAAAACAGAATTTTGCAAAACTGCCCATATATGACAGAATTATACCTGAACATACATAAAAAATTTAAACATCATAATTGAGAACCTTCTTTTGCCTACCTGCTATATGTACTGCAGATTCTTTCATCAGAGGTACACCTCTAACGTAGCCATATAGAACAACATCTCTATTTACTTTAGGATCCTTTCTTATAGCTTCTTGATTAGTAATATCTTCTAATCTGTCTGCTAACACATAAGCATGGGTCATTCTCCAACTCAATGGGCGGAACTTCATCACAGATATGAACCTTGACAAGTTCTTTATTTCATTTCTTAGGTATTCCCCATGAATTATGCCAGAAAGGTAAAATAATTTAGCACCAGGATAGACTTCTGTCCAAAAACGATGTTTAAGTGTTTTCTTTGTCATCTTCAATTTTTTGGCATTCTTTATCATATCTAAATGTGTCAACACTCCCATGATCTTTGGCATGCCATGAACTTGGCAAATATTAAGGAATTCAAATATCTCCATTTCGAATCCAAAACTAGCATCACATAGTAATAACACTAGATCTGCACATTTTGCTATGTCTATCATGGAATTGATGTCATTATTACATTCAATTAAAGTAAGTCGACGTTTTTTAGATGTAACAATAGTAATCGGTCCATTTGTACTTGTCACGTTCGTTTTAATGAAGCTTTTAATCAAATTGTTTATAAGCGTAGTTTTACCAACTCTTGGTGGACCTACAACCGCTACTACAATTGGTGGCGGTTCCAAGGGCGTTTTGTCCACTTGAGGAATATGTTGCTTCTTAGCGATAACATCCTCTCGGCGGCGAAATTGTCTTTCAGCCCGAACTGCAGATTGAATAGCAAATGCTTTTGGATTTCTTTGTCGCGCGGTTAGGTTAGATTGATCTACCTGGTTCTTCTTTTTCTTCTTTTCTGCTTTCCTTCCTGCATGTTTAGCTCGATGTGCTTTTTTCTTATCGAAAATGGCTCCATCAGCCATTATTTAATTCATATAGCAGACTATTTTGTAAAATAAACTCACGTGCTAAAACCTCACATTGACATGTTGAATGTTGACAAACTTTGACACATGCCAGTTGTGACTTGTGAGTTGCCACAGCCGTTTTGAAACTTGAACTTGCAAAAAAACGGCATTTGTTACTGTTACAATAATTATTTTGATCCTAATTTTGTTTATATCAATGATCAAAGCCATCCTTCATTTATAACTATTTCGGAATTCTTGCTGCGAATCATTGTAATGAATTTTATGTAGAAAATGGCAACAAAAAGTATTAAGTTCGTGCTGCAGCCTGCAGGCAACATTGCAGTTAAACTGTCAGTACCGCCGCGAATCAATGTTGTCTGATTGACCGATTGTGTTTTCGTCAAAAAAGGTTTTTATTTGGATGATGAAAGCAAAAAACGGGGCACTTGATGATTTCTCTCGAGTGCAAGAGAGGAAAGTGAACTAGACACCATTGTACTTAAAATGACTACCTCGGAAGTGGAGAGCCGAAACATCGCTATTTCCATGTTAGTATGAATTTAATTGTTATGCTACATTACGCAGATACATTTACCTAAACCATATCACAGTTTATTTACTTGTATCGTATGTTTGTTCATATCGTGCTAATTTATTAAAGGTCATTGATCTCTGACATACGAGCATTATAAAAATTAAAAAATAGGAAATAGCACTCATTCAGTCGAATGCATTTTGCTTTGTGCAAAAATGTAATTATTAATGTTTTTATATTCAAAGACATAACAGATACTAATATTGTTTTTATACATTGTAGCTTAATTTTTGTAATATTGTATTAAGTTTTTTTATGTATTCAATGATATCATATTATAATTTAAAAATTTACTAGGAGAAAATCCGTGGAAAATCTAGTGATTTCATCTCAAGATGCCATAGGACAAAGTATCAGCCAGGCTCTTACATTCTCCGGCGTCATTACACAGCCCAACCAAGTGCTACAAGAGACCAAGTAAGTTATGATACTTTGCATAAAAACTATGTTTTAATTACTTGCTTTGCCAAAAAAAGAAATTTTTATAATCAATTAATTTTTCTATTGTCTTTAAATATAATACAACAACAAAATGTTTTTAAAATATTAATTTATAATCATAATTAAGTAATTTAAATGTATTTGTGATGAGTATAAAATTTTTATATTCATATAATACATTCCTAAAAATAATTCAATGTAAAATTCTAATATATTAGGTACTATTTTGTATACATAGCAAATGTTTCCAAAATACACTTTATTCGAATAGACTTTTACAAGTACTTTATACAAGAATGCTCACTTTTTACATTTTGAAGATATAGAATTTTGTTTAAATGTCGGTATGTAAGTGTGTGAAAGCTGCCATCGCTTGAAAGGCATTTCTAGTGATAAGAGCAGACGATAAATTCAATAGTTGCTCTTTTAAAATGTAGTTTACTTTTTAAAGTAATTTACTTTATTTTATAACACACATTTTTTAATTTGGATATAAAACAAGTATAAAGGATGTTTCAATTGTGTCTATAATTAAGCATGAGTAGATGCTCATATGGTGCATAAAGTCCATTACACACACTGACAATTTTTTTTATTACTTGCATTGAAAATTTGGGCTTTGACGTCGACGACGCGGACGTACGAACAATAGGTAATAACTAACTTGTTAACGACAGACAGATACTTCCCAAGGTTAAATGTTTTTCTAAACATTCTTGCCAATATTGTTTTTATTTTTAACAGTGTCTGTAAGTATGATGAAAAAATTTCTAATTTGGATCAAAATTTTGGAGGTGCTTTTTTCTTCGGCAAATATCCTCGCGTCATATGTATATAACGCCTATTTATGTCACTCACAATGGCCTGCTTGCGATGTTCTCGAGTAAAAATTATGTTATTAATACTGTATTGTATAGCCTTCATTAAATCTATGCAGTCTTTTAAATACATTCGAGTTTATGATAAGTCTGAGCAGCAAATATCTCATTTATATTTATATTTCCCACATTAGCATTTTTGTAAATATCAAATGCGAGTAGCTATTGTTATATGTGTATTCAGGGTCCTCTTTCAATACGAGGGAGATGAGACCATCGTCCGCCACGCTGGTCAAGTATGGGTTGGCGGACCTCACGTCTTTTGAAAACTTTTTCGTTTTCCTCAGATATGCAGGTTTTCTCACGATATATTCCTCTACCGTAAGATGTGGTACTCTACTTTCAAGTGGTCGCGAAAATCGCACAATCTAGAATATTAGAGGTGCGTGACCCGGGACTTGAACCCATTTCACTCGGTTTTAAGCGTATGCGGTACCACTGGGCTACCAATGCTATTATTATATTACTATTTTTAAAATGCTAAACTAACAAAGTTATCAACAATATTGTTATACAAATATTTTATACATTCGGGACTGTTAAGTACCCAAATACTAAAGGCGATAAAAATTAATTGTGCCATTTTACCCACTGAAATCTCGTGATGTTGCATAACACTATCATAAATAAGTAGAAACAGTGGGAAATACTATTTGGCAACCACCATGTCCCATATAACCTAGTCTCAAAATTAAATGTGTAAACCAAAGGAAGAGACGTTTTAGATCATACAATGTTGTATAAGACAAAGAAAAATAGTTAAAATTCTTGCAGGGAATGACGCAGTGGCATGAACCTGACGCTTGTTTACTACGACTAATGTCGCGAGTTCGTTGCATCAGTTTACAGTTTGACATGTTTAGATTAACCAGAACCATGGTATATTTTTGAAACCTGGTACCGGTATTATACAAGAAGCTAGAAATAACCGAAGACGGAATTTAATCTTTATCTCTTCGACGTCACATTTCTAATATTGAAAGTCATATGAAACTCGTAATACGTATGAAGCCTGAAATCGTTTTTACATGACACTTTGAAAACGCTTATTAAAATATTGTATGTGTTATTAAAGTAATAATAATTGTTCTTTATTGCATGATTCATCAACTCTACTGACTTTTGTTACGAAGCATTCTGTGCACGAATTATAAACTTGTTATATTTACTCGTATAATACCTATTCGTGTTTTGGTATCTAATAATTAGATATAAATTATAATTAATAACAAAATATGTTTCGTGTGGATACTGTTTCTATGGATATCAGTTTGTTCTATAGTAATAAAATACGGTGCAGTAACTAATTATATTTATACGTTTTTTTTGCTTCTTATTCAATTTATATACAGAATGTCATTTTTTGTTTAAATAATTTGGATTGTTAATGATTCTTGCAATTTTAATGACGAATCCACAAAAAAAACACAGACTGGGTCATTTTTCTAGAAATATTTGTAAGTAGGTATGCAATAATAAGTTTCTTTTATTTAAATTACAATCACAAAGTGTTTATAGAAAAAAAATATAGTAGGTATATTTATTGCGCACTCGATTATTATTAATTGCTTACTCTGTAAGCCTTTGTCTGTACTGTAAAGTTTTATCACGAAAGTTAATTATCTCTTATCGACAAATGTCAGTGTGGATATAGCTTGCATAGGTAGTGACTGTGAAACTGTGTCGTGTTCTGAAAATGATGAAATTAGTGAAGTTAGAAGAGAATGGCCAGTTCGTGGATTACAGTGTTCACATGATCGGATTGGTGTGGGAGGACGGGAGGAAGGAGTTAAGTATTTAAAACTTATTATAAACTATCGGTTAGTGCGAGCGTAGCCGCGGGTTTCGCTAGTAAATGTATACTATACATATAATTGACAAATTATATACTAAAACCTTCCTCTTGAATCACTCTATCTATAAAAAAAATGCATCAAAATTCGTTGCGTAGTTTTAAAGATCTAAACATACGCAGTGCCAGACAGCGGAAGACGAAAGCGACTTTGTTTTATATTTATACAATGTTCTTAGTGATTATAATTTCAACAAAAGAACAAAATAGAGTCTTTGATATCACATTTCCACCAAGAAGTTGAGAATCGTGTCAATTCTTCCCTCAACATTAAAAACAAAGGATTTTAAAGAATCATTATATACTGAATCCTTTGAAGTCATAGCAACATCTTCAGCGCTTGCTCTAGTGCAGCAAATAAGTATGGACGTTGACATGGGGTCCTCGTATGCTCACTAAACTAAAAACAATATATAATTAAAATGCCTTGTTTACAGTTTCTTCTGCCAATACAAACAAACACAAGATATCAGTATTTATGATAAACACATTTTTTATTGCTTTGTTTAATTAAGCAACACTATAAAGAAAGCACTCGATTGGTTCGTCACTCTGTTCTTGTTTTCCATTGGATGTCGTATTTTTTAGTAGGTATTAATGTCAATGATTAAAATTCCGTAGTGTTTGTTTTCGCAACAAAGAAAGTAATCACTACCATAGAGAAAAGTTATATATACCTAATATAGAGAGCCCACTCTACCGTTTTTTTTGCCAACACGACATTAACGCCATCTGGAAATTTGCACCCTATACTAACTATGCCTTTTGATATCAAAAAAATAGATTTAAAGTCGATCGATTTTAAATTTGTAAATATAGTGATGATAATTATATATATTAACATGAAAATATCATCACTATACTAACAAATTTAAAATCGATCTACTTAAATTATCATGTAGGGGTGATAACGTCGTACTATGTGATAAATAATACAAGAAAATTATTTTTTTACTTTATTGTGTCTATTTTTAGCGTAATACAGTTGAGCGCTCATTTTGCAAAAACCGTCCCTATCATAAGTAACTTTGCCACATAAAATTCGATTGATTATCCAACACCAACTATAAATTAATAAATTTATAGAATTGTCATCAAAATCATCTTTTAACTTTTGTTTGTGTTTTTCGCACGTAAATAGAGCACAGATCAATATAAAGTAAAGCGTCCTTTTTACTGCTAATTAAAAATAGTAACAATATCACAACACAAAAATAAACCAAAAAATAATTTAAATATTCCCAATAATAAAATTGAAACCATAGAAACGTTAAAATGTCAAATCACAAATGTCGATAAAGCAGTGTTGCAAGTAATCCAATTCACGCATTTGATTAAATTTATAATTTTTTTGATGTGATGTTTAAGTAAAAAATTATAATGATATATATCGATTCAAATATATAAATTGTTAGTTTAAGTAACAAACAGCATCATTTATATGTGACATTAAGCTTTTTTTTTTCTAAAATTAAGTAACTCTTGCATGCAAAGTTAATTGGTATGCGTGTACTGGAATGCAGGATTGATGATACGACCGTAGCGTCATCTCGTGCTACGACTTATAGTCTCTAATAAATTTAAGCAAATGTTTAGGGTGTAAGATAATAGATGACACTGTTAATTTTTAATCTGTACTCGATGTTCTAAGTTTCCACCCCCTGATCACTACTTATTTAGCAGTGACAGCTTTGATTACAATATATTTTTTTATTAATTCGCCAGTTCTTCTCAGGTCAGCGGCTTCTTCTTTCCTAACTGGTAGTAGACTCGTGACGTTCAGTAAGAATTGTAATAATTTAATGCTGAATAAAATATTTTGAATTTTATTTGAATTTTCACGAATATTGGCTATTAAAAGTTAAAACTTCCATGACCATGATTGAACCAAAAATCAAAATAAATCCGCGAGACTAACTAACTAAGTTTATTAAATTATCTAAGAATAATTCGAAGATATAGTTTTAATTTTAAATTACCTATATTACTGTAGGTGAATACTTTGACGTCCTTGGTTTACCTGAACGACCTAGTTTCTCTTGGCGTTTATCGGAAAAGATATTAAAAATGCGTTTTTCAGATAAGTCGCCTATACGTAAATTTAATAAGCTTTACGTCATCTAAATACAAAGTTTGATCCAAATCGTAAGAGCCGTTTCCGAGGGACGCGAAATAAAATATACAGGGACTGCTGATTTAATATTATATAATAATAATAATAATAATGACCTCCTGAGTAGTCACGGCGGCTTATCTCATTGAAACTAGCCATGCGTACAGTAGATATGCATATTATATTGCACAAGTGTAGTCGCAGACATAAGTGCACTCTCTATTTTTTTACTATTAAAACTCCTGAAACGACCGATGAGTGATCACGCACAAGGCCAAGGCTTTATGTGCACTTACACAAGCTTCTACTAATAGGTATTCTAGAAAAGAATATCTCAGCACAAAAAATTAATAACTATAGTCCATTATAAATGAAACTACCTTTTCGGATTTTGTCGCGAATTTATTTTGATTTTTGGTTTCCGACGTTTCGAATGCTTTACAGCAATCATGGTCATGGGAGAGACAGTCTCTCTTCAAGAAAAGATAGTTTCATTTATAATGTCGAATATTCGCGTAAACCTAAGGAAGTATTAACTATAGTCCAGATCTGCAGCTGTACCTACTTCACAGCTTACATCTAAGCCAGTAGTGGTTAGAGTTTAGACCAACATGCAGGCCCTATTATAATAATAATTAATGATTTGATGTTTTATTAGGCATAGGTACCCTATTTTTTGTTTATGCTACATCTACATAAATTGGCAAAGACAAATCAATATCTTTCATTTTCTCTATAAACCAACTTTAAATTAGTTCACAATTATTTTATTTTATAAGGTCCTTACGACTCACCCTCGCTTGGCTCGTCTCTGGGTACGTTTGAAATTTCTTGAGTGGACCTCAAATTCATTTTCTAAAATCTTGCGTCAAGACATCACAAACAGATAATTCATTTTATATAAGTACGTGTTTCGATTTTATTTATAGGAATAACAACTATTCAAAATTATTACTTAAAAATACACTCGACTATATCTTGATATTTTTATATTGAAAAACCAGTGAAAATAATAATTTACACCAACGGCATGTAAATTTTCTAAAAATATATTTCGTGCATAATTTATTTAACGCCGCACTTATAGTCACTTATTGAACCATTAAGTCCAGAATCTCCATACTACAGAACGACTTAATGGTTCATTAAGTGATTATGAGTGCGGGCGTTAGTGTGTCAACTAGGTAGGTACCTGGTATCTACAACACAAGCATCGTAGCTTATCATAAAACTAGACTTTGCGTTAATGTAACAACATATTTAATATTTAACTATTTATTATTTATTAATCTAACAATGTTTTTCTTTACCTGAGACCACAAAAGTTGATTATTATTCTCGATATTATACAAGACTATCGACTCGCCTTAGTTCCGTTCGGAACGTATGTTAAGCTAGCAAGGTCAAGTGGGCAGAACCACATAACACACTTGCAGTAATTAAGTGCTCATTTAGTGCTAATTAATGCTGCAAAAAGTAAATTTTACGCTGCAGTAGATTGATCAAAAATTAGAAAACTGCCAGCTTTATATTAAGCTAGCAGTGTCGGCCTCTTACAACGCTAACCGCATAGCACAGCATCAAATCAAACTAGTATTAATTTAGTGCCTAATTAGTGCTGGCCATTCGTGAAGACAAATATAAAATTTTATAGTTTTTTTCTATTTTATAGAACAAAACTTGCAAATTTAATTTAGCGCCTGATTTTTCGAAATAGCAATTGATTTATATATATGTAGAAGGCTTTATGATATTACTTATAATGTTACATAATATCAATTATCATAAAGCCTTCTACATATATATTATTAATAAATAATATTATATATAAATCAATTGCTATTTCGAAAAATCAGGCGCTAAATTAAATTTGCATGTTTTTTTCTATAAAAATAGAAAAAAACTATAAAATTTTATATTTGTCTTTACGAATGGCCAGCACTAATTAGGCACTAAATTAATACTAGTTTGATTTGATGCTGTGCTATGCGGTTAGCGTTGTAAGAGGCCGACACTGCTAGCTTAATATAAAGCTGGCAGTTTTCTAATTTTTGATCAATCTACTGCAGCGTAAAATTTACTTTTTGCAGCATTAATTAGCACTAAATGAGCACTTAATTACTGCAAGTGTGTTATGTGGTTCTGCCCACTTGACCTTGCTAGCTTAACATACGTCCGTTCGGATTCGTCTCTACGTAGGTAATATAATAAATAAACATTTCTCAGATATATTTTCGCACAGTAATAAGTTATGTTGGATAGCCAAAACCATACACAAATGCATACCAAATTTCCTCAAAACCTGTCCAGTGGTTTTCTCATGGCGCGGTCAAGGACAGACAGATAAAAAATCTAAAAACAATAGATTCGGCCTCTATACCTATTTCGATAAGACTACCTTATTCTTATTATATTACCTTATTCTTATTATATTTCGATAAGACTATCTTCTTCTTATATTATTTATAGATTAACTACTTATTTCAATAAGACTTTTTTTTTATAATTTATGTAGAAGTTAGAACTTTATAATGTGGTAGAAGTTATTTTAATTTTAACAATGAATAATTTTATCAGGTAACTAGTGCAAATATATGCGAATTACTTACGTGTTTGTATAATGAAGAACGTTGGTAAAAATCGCGAGCAAGGTCAACGTAGTAAGGATAAAAGCAGAAGAGTTCACGCACTGGCTGAAGGCCGATGGAGACGATCTACGAATTGGAAGAATTTTCAAAATAATGATTAAGTTCCTAAATTTCTAGGATCAGTCTTACATATTATAACCAAAACCGGTTACTTTTGAAATAATTATATTTTATAAAACAATATTTTTTGTTAACCGTTGAGTCGTTTGTTACCTTAAAGACTAGAGTGGCAAGCGTTGCGATATCTGCTATTTCGCGCAAATATATTAATTACATATCAGTATTTTTTCCATATTGTCCCATATATAGAACATGTAAAGAAATGTATGGGAGGATGCTGGATGCAGTGGAAAATCTCGAAAAACAACATCGTTTTAAATCTAGTGTGTAGTACTCTATTAAACAAATAGAAGGCGGGTGGTAGATTAAGGCAGGAACGTGTAGATACGAAGGAATTTGCTGTGATAATTCAAGTCTAATAGCCGTGAAGTATCTGTTAGCAATAGAAGCCGTATTTCTATATGTAGCGTTAAATTTTAGATGGCTTTACGTGCTCTTCCAAGCACGAGTGCGTACAACGACAAGGTTTTTATATAAAACCCCATTAATATAGGGTACTTGCTCTAACATGGGTCTCAAATCGATTTTGATACCTCTAGGACAATCAACAAAGTAGTAAATTTGAAATTAAATATTTATACAACGTTAGATTCATTTATATTACGCTTCGTTTTAATATTTTTCTAGGACATACGCATAATAAATATTACTATAGGTACTTGAATGTTGTAAATAAATCTTACTGCCTGGATTATTTTAGCAGGACTGTCTTCTCAGGCGGACCGGACAGTAGCATTCTCACGTAATTATTTACTATAAGGACATTCAAAAGTACTCGTGCGATTCATTGAAATTTGACTAAAATTTAATTTAATTCGTCTAGACAACCCTAGGATAAAGATTATTGTAAAATTAATGATTTCTTTTTATTTTATTATATTTCATTCGCATCGCTTAGATCCACGTCGACAAAAGACGATTGTCGATCTCAATGTGCTGAGTTAAAACCCTAGTATATTAAACTTCAGCTTTCATTAATCAAGTTAATGAGCCATTAATCGAACTAAAATAATCACAGTAGAAGGATGAAAATTTAGGGTTCTAAGTATTTTTGATGCCAATCATAAAAAAAATAAAAATAAAAATTCTGGAGAGGGCCACCCTTATCACCTAGGGGAATAAAAAATAGCTTACGACCTATTCTCACAACTACCAAATAAACACAAAAAAAATATAAAAATCAAACAAGCCGTTTCGGAGGGGTTCTATAACAAACTCTGTGACACGAGATTTTATAGTTATATTAGATAGATAATTGATTGCATTGATTTAAAACTAAGATATCCTATTGCAATTGCAATTTGCGTCCAGTAGGTAGTAACTAGTAACGCCTTAATAATAAGTCTTGCAAGTTAATAAAGCTGTTGCGAGATAAAAAATAACAGAACAACAGTGTTGCGTTTATATTGTGAAATTCGTAAATGGACCATTTGCTTGTTTGACCCTAGGAATATAATAATCGTTGTACAAAAATTAGCGGGATACAGATTTAGTATACTGCCCTTTTTCCCACTACGTCCCACTGCTTGAGGTGGGCCTTCCTTCAATACCATGGGGATCATATTATAGTCTATCCATGCTGCTCAGACATGCTGGTTTCATTCAGGGTTAAGACAAGTGGTTATCATCATGTTAAAAATGATTGAACGTGTAAAATATCACAGGTGCGAGACCTGGGATTTGTACCCGCTTCGCTTGATTTCTCAAGCGAGCGCTTTACCATTGAGTTACTACTTTTAGTACTTCTATAGATGCTTATACCAAAATATGGTCAAGATCTCTCGCCATGAGACTTGGTATGTAGGTAGGTACTACTTAATCATGTTCAAATATTGTCTCTGCCACTTATTTTTTTTTAATCAATTTAAACTTCCTTATATAGATTATGTTTACTTTGTTATCTATGTGTTATTTACTATGTCAACTTATTTGATAAGAACTTAGGTAAATATCATAGTACATAATATAAATTTAAAAATTAATTCAAAAACATCCATTATGAAAGAAAAATATAGGAAAAAAACTAATGACAAGGTTTTCTCGAATAATTAAATACTCGTTTTATTAGGTTCTGTAAAAATCTAGCGATGGTGTGTAAATGTGTTTATTGTTATCTGTAATAGCTATTTTACTTCAATGTTAATGCACGTCTATAAAAACCTGATTTCCTGCTAATTTTACCTTAGTTGTTTCCACGTATTTTGAGGCTTTTATTGAATGCAGTATAAGTAGTAAATTATTATTCTATTCAATAATGGTTTTTGAATCTTTATTGAAACTTCAGGTAAAGCTATATAATACTCGTATAATAAACTGGCAAATGTAAATCGAAATAAGCATTTCATGCTCTACTTATTTAGCAAATTCAAGGTTGTTTGGTGACCACTTCTGATAGAATATAAGTATAGCTACTCATCAAGATGGATGATAATAGATGGAGAATCTTAGAGCTACATAATATATGCTTCATATGATTCAAAACTCATAATCTCGATATCTGAATTATTTTTAAACTACACGTGTATCAGAGTTAAGAGCATCTTACGTTATATATTTTCTAGCGACCTATTTTCTTATAATTGTTCTCACAGAAATTGCGATTTTAATCTTTCAAGCATAGATATTCTTGTGCCAAATGAGGCTATAATATCTACGCTATGAAGTGGGCTTATTGCTGTTTTTGACATAATTACAGACAGCATTTGAATAATTACTAGGTTTTTATTGTTTGATCATTGATCTCATGAGATTGGAACACGTGGACTTTTATCACACAAGACCCATTATTTCTAACTTCAGAATTACATACATAGTTCGTACAATAAAAAGAAAATGATATTGTGTTTGGTAGAATTTTGAAATCAATATTATCTTTATTGAACATAAAGACGTGTAAATATTGATGTATATAAATACTAGTAGGTATATGTTACAAAATAACCTTTTGTGTATCTCATGGGACCCAATTTGATACATCGAGGTAAAAACCCTACCGCGTTAGTCAAATATGAGCGGCTATGAATCATTCTCCGTCAAAAAAAGTCGCAAGCATTGACTACAAAATCATTTAATAATAGGGTCCCGTTTTACCCTTTGGTACGGAACCCTAAAATCCAACAAGAGCTATAAGTAAATCATTAAAAGAATATGAATATCACTCACAATTATATACTAAGTGCAGCACACGAAAAAATATAGCCTACAGCAGGTACCTCTTTCTTTATGTAGTCGGTTAAAATATAACCAAAGGAGGATGAACCAACAATGACAACAAACATATTATGTTATAGTTAAAGCTGATAGATAAACTTAATATAACTTTTCTCAATAATAGGGCTATAAAATACAAGAATATTGTTTTTCAATTGGGACGCGATCAAACACACAAAATTTTCAGTTTTATATATCAGTGTAGAAGTAGATAGACATGTAACGAAGTATTTGACCTCATTAGCACTTTATTGCACGTAAACAGTTGAGCAGACAGTTGACATTGGAGTTTAATTTGTTACTAGATTTCGATCACTCCACCAAGTGTGAGTCAGCTCGGTGTGTCGCAGCCGGACCGTGACGGCTCGTTGCCACACTCCCCTCGAAATTAAACTTCTATTTCATTATTAAATTTAATGCCAAATACTAGTATCGATTTTAGAAGTCGTATCGTGATGTTAGATATCCTTTAACCATCACCAGAAAGATTTTTTCCAATCCGACACGTAGTTTCGGAGATTAGCGCCTTTAAAGAAATATGTATGCAAACATACTCCTCAACTTTTTTATATTACTACGAGATATAAATATATAATATACGTACTGTTTCTGAAAATTATCATAACATAACAGTACCTTTTTTATATTTAATATTGATATTGTAAGATACTTACTATAATACATTACTAGATTCATTCGACACTCAATAAGTAGGTATAGGTTTATCCACTCTAAATCTTAAGTTTGAGGAATATTTAGTTGTAAAATTTTTACAATAGTCGGTAAAAATAATTTTAATTAAGATTTCCGTCTGCAAAATGAGCTCGGCCAAGCATTTATATATGGAAATAAATTATCTTTTTTATTTTTGTATAATATAAAGTGTTGTAAGAAAACCACAGCCATTACGTATGTACCTACTGTTCATCTGTACTAGAAAAAATCTTGAAACGGCAAATGCAAAATCTACCTACCTATTTAGGAAATAGTCACGAAATAAAACTTAACTGTAACAACTAACGAGCATTACGATAGTACGATAGTGCGGAAACTAACGACTTTCTCTATCTAAGATATGGGACAGATACAGGTAATGCTTTAGAAACGAGAATACTCTCGATAACCTATTAAGTAATTTATGGCAAAACGTTACGTTATCTTCCATATTCGCATATAACCTAGGTATGACATAAAAGGGCTAAGATAAAAGGATATTTCAAAATGGTTGAAGAACAGAAAACAAAAGAAATTAAATGGACAATTTTAAATTAATCGTTTAGTAATAGAATAATTTATATTGGTTTGTAACTTAGTTTACTTATAAGTGATTTCGAGAAAAGAGACGGAAGTGTGTAACAGGAATTGGGTAGCGCGTGCTTTTTAATTTGAACAATGAGCACGTGCTGGCCGTGGTATTAATAAATGTATTTTACTGTTGATTATAAATGTCTGAAAATGTGCAGATCATCAATAAAGGCAAGGGAGTAATAAATAGCTATTTCGGTATCTAACTTTTTTTAATGACTGTCGAAATGTGGTTTATTTCGTCTCATCCCCATGTTTACAATACGCCGAAAATATTTTGCCTGATTTTATAGGAAAACTTTGTTTTTAAATAAAAGTAACACAATGTATTATTGTACGCATACCCGTAATATTTACATATGCTTTGTTAATTTACTGGCATTTTTATATTTGTATAACGTTGGTAAAACCGCTTTATAAGAACCAACGCAATAAAAGTAATTCCGATAAGTGTAATTGTTGACAAGTTCTTAAATATTTTATGCTAATAGATAACTTGTAGGTACACTATTTTTCTAGGCAAAATCAATAATACCATTACATCGATTGTTTGAAGTATTCATTAAAAACGACAACATTTGAAAGGAAACGAAATAAATAATTCTACGGTAAATTATATAAAATAGCCTTTATTCCCTTGAAGTTGCTGTTCAGACATTCTTACTAACTCGTAGGTATACGGTTGTAAGAATGATTTATGTATAACAAGCTAGATACAATTTAATTTTTAGAGCGGGACTCTAATTTTTTTCTAAACTAAAATAACAAAATAAAGTAGTATAGTAAGTAAATAAACTAGTAATACTAATCTCCGATTAGCGGAAACAAACAAACTCTCCTCTTCTTTGTCCAATCCTCTTCCCAGTTTAGCTGGGGTCGGGTCTCCTTGTACGGTAGCGCCAAAGAATTCTACTCTGGCTTGTCTGTGCACTCAGGTTCTCTCTTTGGATCTCTTTTTACATATTTGACCACCAGGTGGCGCGTGGTCCGCCGTGGTCGTCCTCTTCCTCGCGAGCGGTCAAAGATATTTAGAACTTTGCGTATCGGATGGTCGTCGTTCCGTCTAAAAATATGGCCATACCAGCCGAATCAAACAAGCAGACAGACAAAATTTTTAAAGTACGGTCTTGTTTTTTTAGTCATAAATTAGATATACAATTCAATGATAGGTAATTGAAATATTCATGAAATTAAATTGAAAATTATATACGTAGTCATATATCAATTGTATATGATCCGAAGCAAGATCATCCTTCCGCTTCTGCTTATAGTAAAGGAAACATTTTTTATAAAACATGAAGGTAAATAAATATAGTAATATCTATCTAATAATGTGAATGTAAGTTTGTTTGTTACGCTTTCACGTCAAAACTACTAGACCGATCGTCATGAAATTTTGTACACATTCTTGGAGGTATTAGAAGTAACATAGGATACTTTTTTTTAGCGGACTTAAAATCATAAACGCGGGCGAAGCCGCGGATACTGCTAGTATAAAATAAAAGCATGTTTCATTGGTAAATGTATGTATGACGTATGCATATTGTATGTATTTTAAAATGTCAATTTCACTAGGCTAATCAAATGTTTTCAACTAAGACTATTTCATATAATATAAGAACATCACATGTTTTGATACAAATAACCTAAAAACGAACTAACCCCGCTCACGAGATACGGCATTAGAGTCAAGATCTGTCCCTGACTCAGTTTTCCCGATGCTTTTGTTTTCATTGTTAGCAAATATACTAATAGTCACTTCCCTCAAGTAGAATGTCTTGCCTTCTAAGAAGGTCGAGTGAGAAACTCAATTTTAATAATTTCGGCACCTTCAATTATGACTTGGTAAATTTGCGAATTTAATACTACTGTTTTGTTTTCTATATTTAAAAATGCGTTATTTTATTAATTCTATAGATTATAAAATAAACACTCAAAGAATTGTATATAATGATAAATAATTCGTAAATTAAAGGTCGTAAGAAACAGCCAATTAGTATTTTTAAGTTGTCACCATGAGTATAAAAAAAGGGCGGGAAATTAGTCATTGATTTTCGTAATGTTAAAGGCATTACTGACTCCGTTCAAAATAATTCATATATTTTAATAAATAAAATACTACATGTTATAATTTGTTAGATTTTAAAATTTTTTATTGTGTATTAACAACTTGTTATAGTGTATAATATTTTAATTTAATATGATTGCCAATTTGGTTACATGAAGACTGTTTTGAAAACAGTTGAAAGTTCTTTTTTGACAAGAAAACATTAAAAAAAGTAAATATACTTATTAAGTATTAATTTTTGAATTTCTATGGGTTTTCAGAAACCTGTCTCGATCCCCGTCACCATCGCTGCGGCACACGGACAGCGCTTTGGATATTATCATCGATGACAAAGTAAGTAATGCCATGTGTAAACTTTCAACCTATAAAAATGCCAAAAACATCATGTCTGTTTTATGGGAGCCCCCTTAAGTATTTATTTTATTCTATTTTTTAGTATTTGTTGTTACAGTGGCAAAAAAATTATAGATATTTTGTGAAAATTTCAACTCTAACTGTAACTATCACGGTTTCATGAGAGGAAGAGTCTTAGTTATAGGGTCTCGTTTTACCCTTTGCGTACGGAATCCTAAAAATGACCTAGATACTTGTTGATAAAGGTATAAGCTATGTCCTTTCTGAATTACACCTTTATATGCGTAGCCATAGCAACAAACACTCACAAACTTTTGGTTTATAATATTCTCCTATTGCTTTAAAGTATGCTTAATTTGTAACAAAAATATACCGACTGCATTGTGATAGGCCTATTTGACTCGCACATGGCAGATTGTATTTAATTATTCGTGGTTTTGGGAAAATGTATCAGTAATTTATAGATTATTTAAAGTAGAAATATGGATATTTCTATTTTCACAATAAATAATTGAATTTGGTCATTTCAGAGAAGTGAGAAAAGTGATTCGTCGCTACACGTCCCGTCGCTTGGAAGTGAAATACAAATAGGAATAGATGTCGCCAATTTAGTTAAAGATAAGGTACATTTTGTCATTACTTACCTGTCAAAATATTGTTTGAATCCTCGCTGCAATGACTTTGTGTTAGTCCGGGAAAATGCTGTACGGATTTGTCATCGGGTTGAAATCAGGGAAAATAGAAGGGTTATTGCATTTGGATTTAATACCGCAGGGGCACAAAATAATAATATCAAACCGGAGAAAAAAAAAATCCGATACAATAGTTTCATTTTAAAATAGCAGGCTACAATGAATACTTTGACAGGATTGCCTTCTTAAATAATTAGTAATCGCCTTTTGAATGGATTTTTATGGGGTATTGGTTGCGTATTTTTAGATCTCATCGTCCCAAAACTCAGCGCGTATAGAGGGCGCGGGCTCCGTGCGCTCGAAGAAGAAGAGCTGGTACAACTCGCTGTACCCCACGTACAAGAGCAAGTGCGAGGACTTCAAGCGGCTGTTCAAGGACCTGCCAGATGAAGAGCGCCTCATAGTCGGTAGGTGCGAGATCGTTTGTTGCCATTTTATTTTTTTATATAAATTATATATGGTGTTGTAGTCTGGCTTTTGGACGGTTTTTGATTTGGGTTTGTTACAGAATGTTAAAAACTTGGTGTCAGTAATAGCTTTTAAGAGACTACATTTACAGATTTCACATTAATTTTTAAGTAATATAATTTTAAAGTGCATCCTTGTGTTCCAAAAAGCCTATGTGTTACTCCAGGTCATGATCTATCTTTACGAAATTTTATCCAAATTCGTCCAGCTATTTCAATGTGAACGGGTGACAAACAAACACACACACATTAAAATTATGAATGTGGTATGTCGCAAATTCTTATTTTGAGAAAATAGAGGTCAAAGTTTGTGGAATGTATATAAAATGATCGTCAAGTTTCATGAACTGAACTATAAAGTCATAAGTGTGGCTGTTTATACACTTATTCATGAATTAACAATAATTATACATGAACAGCGAAAATCTCCTTCATTCCATCACATCACATCTAGTAATAATTCAACTGAATTAAATCAAAATATAGTTTTACGGGCACTTTTGAATGATCACTGTTTATATTATGAATGATGAAGGATATAGTTGATCCTGTGTGTGCGCAGACTACTCGTGCGCGCTGCAGCGCGACATCCTGGCGCACGGGCGGCTGTACGCGTCGCAGAGCTACCTGTGCTTCTACGCCAGCATCTTCGGCTGGGAGACGAGCCTGGCGCTGCGCTGGAAGGACGTCACCGCCATCACCAAGGAGAAGACCGCGCTGGTCAGACCACACACTCACTACACTCACTACACACTCCCTTCAACACGGGCGGGATCGGGTCATAGTCTTAATTGGCGGAATTTACATGTCTTTTGACAACTTCATAGGTTCTCTCGGACATGCAGGTTTCCTCACGATGTTTTCCTTCACCGCAAGACAAGTGGTGGTTATAAATCATTCGCACGTGAAAATATCAGAGGTGCGAGACCCGGATATGACCCCGCATCACTCGGATATACAAGCGAGCGCTTTACCGCTGGGCTACTACTGTCTAGCAGTTAGTATTATTATATATTAGTAAATAAATATACATAATACATATATTAGGACGCCTCAGCACACCCACGCATGTTGCCTCCAGGGAGACTCAAACCCAAGCAAGCACAGCAAATAGGCTTAATTCAAATTAAGCCAAACGTTTCGTCCATTTTATTGAAAGCGAATCTTATAGATGATTTTGCCAGATAGTGCTAATATTTTTCGTAAAATCAAACAGGCCCATATAACTACAATCTTTCATTTACTTGTAAATTTTCTATTCACCAGGTCATCCCAAACGCCATCCTCGTATGCACGGATACGGATAAGAACTTCTTCACGTCATTCTCCGGAAGAGACAAATCTTACTTGATGCTGTTCAGGATATGGCAGAACGCGCTCATGGACCAGCCCATGTCTAGCCAGGAGATATGGCAGTGGGTAAGTCTATGATGCTTTATTGGTCATAAATATATATGGAAATAATAAAAGGCCGAATCCTTTGTTTTTAGAATTTCTGTTTGTCTGTCTGTCTGAAACCGTATCACGAGAAAATCGCATGCTGATTGAGATGGTAGCTGGATATCCGGGAAAATATCTCATGTTTGAGAAGTATAAACAAAACGCTAAACGATAAGTTTAGCGTTTTTATGTACCGTAGCGACGAACCCGAGCAGAGCAAGGGTGAGTTGCTCGTAAATTATAAATGTTTTGTAAGTATAGAATGTAGTGGCAAAGAGTACTATTTGTGTATTAATAAAGTATCTGTCAAAAAAGCATCACATTTTGATGGCGCCACGGTAGCAAGTCGGTTTATTTTAAAAATAGCGCCAAAAGTTGTTTGAATAAGATACTATATTAAACAAGTAATTTTTCTACTCAGTACACTTAACTCCGCTTACTAGCTAGATTAATATCATACCCACTTGCTACGCTAGCGCCATTCTGGTCGGTTTTGGAACTGTTATTTGCTGCTTACAGATGGACACTTTTTCAACTCGTCTCCCATATAAGATAGTACTCCTTACCTCTACGTGCCATAGTTGTAAGACTAAAAAACCAATAAATATGAATGTGCATTTATCAGTCTCCAATGACTATGATTGCTGTAAAACATTCGAAAGGTCGGAAACAAAAAAGAGTTTATATACTTGCAAAAATATAAATATTTTTAGTAACATATTCTAATAATATAGTTATCCTATGTATTTATGACAGCATTAAAAATGAAATAAAAATTAAGTTGTGTATAATTTTAAATCTACATGAACTTTTTGATCAAACCATTTGATCGGTTCATTTAAACATTTAACATTATCCAGACGTTGCATAACGTTCGTACAGAATCCATATTTTCTACACCTCAACCGTTGAATTTCATACATTATAACACAGAGTATTTGCCTTAAAAATGGAGATACTACAGTAGTTTCTTAAAAGTGGTAGTAAATTTTAAATTGTAATAGCTCTCCGAAGTACGCCAACTTCATTTGAATACGTAGTGAGTAAAGTTATGCGCATTTGTTGCGACGTTGGTGGAGTATGGGGCTTGAGAAAACTGTTGAGTGGCTATTTTATTAACCGACTTCAAAAAAGACAGAGGTTCTTTTTAATACTTAATTTAATGGTTAAGCTAACATATTTCTTTTACATAGTTAAAGAGCTAGCAATACAGTGCGTCAAATGTATTAAAAAAAGAATATTCGTATCCTCGAATATATAAAATATTCAAGTATAAAATATTTGAATTTTTAAAAAAAAATTATTTCCAAAGATTTTTTTTCATATATCAACTCCGTTACTTCCGAGTTAAGTCGGGATATAATGAGTCTTAAATGAAAACTCCAATAGTGTATCTCAAAATGTGTAAATGACTCGTAACTCGTGTGCATTAGCAAACATAGTATACAGGGTGTGTGGGATCAAGGCCGGGCGCAGTGCGCGCGCGCCGCTCGACAGAACACTTGTTCCGTTTTACATATTTATCTAAAAAATCTACAAAAACTACTTGTGTCGTGGATTTTATGCTTGCTGTCCTGGTTTTGGCTATAAGGTATTTTTCTTTGTATTTGTCCATTTTGTGTTTGTCTCTTTTATAGATTTTTATTAAAGTAACTGGGAAATTATATCTTTTGAAGTTTGTTCGGCGAGAATATCGTTTAACGTTATTTTGATTGACGTTTTAATAATACTTTCTTAAGAGCTATCATGACCACCGGAGTTAAGGTATTTGAATCTCTCCAGTCACCATGATTGCTACAAATCATTCGAAACGTAGGAAAAAAAAAGAAATAAATCCGTGACATGATTCGAAAAAAGGAAAGATGATGACCGACGACTCGTTTGGCTCAGTTGGTAGTGACCCTACTTTCTGTGCCAGCTGTCGCGGGTTCGAGTCCCGCTGGGGGAATTCATTAGCTAATCACGATTGCTTGTACTGCAGTCATGGGTGTTTATATTTATAATATGTATGTATTTAAAATTTATATGTGTAGTATATCAACTATCTGGTATCCGTAACACAAGCACGTAACGTAGCTTCCCACGGAACTAGATGGCGCTGTTGTAATAATGTCCCAATATATTTATTTATTTATATTTTTATTTACTAGCTTTATAATTATGAATGTCCGGTGTGCAGGTGCACTCGTGCTACGGCGAGGAGCTGGGCTTCGACTCGGATGAGGAGAGTGGCGCGCCCGACGTCACTGACGCGCACGACCCGGAGGAGGTGGGCCGATTCCCTTACTTTTTTTTGAAGTGAAACTTCTTTAGGATCGTTGTGATTTCAAACTCGATGAAACGAAAAAGTAAGTCCATAGAGACACAAACACGTAAGTCAAGTACCAGGCGCTCAGAGACGGGGAGGAGTTAGCGCCGCCACATTAGTATTTATACAGTGTGTAAACAGTGAGTTAAATTTATAAACATACAAGTTTCACTTCTGACATGTGTACTTTGTACGCACGCACTTTTTTTTTTGGTTCTTTCGTAGGTAAATCACATTACACTTGAAAAGAAAAAACATTGTTTAACTATAATTACATTTATCAATTATAACTTATGAGCCAGCCATGTAACAATCCAGCAGCTCAGTCCCAGGGGTTATTTAGATCTAGATATTCTGATATTTTATAGTACCCTTTTGTATACAACTTTTTTTTTCAAAACTTTTTATTCGCTTAAAGGTAAGTTCGGTATATCAAGAGGGACCTTATGGTAAAAACGTACTCATAGACCTCTGAATGAATTATATATATTTTAAATCGATCGACATAACATAAAAAATATTGATAATGGCCACTATACGGTCTTGGTCATCAATGTTACTAAAGGCCATTAGGTTAAAGACAAGCGATTTGAGCTTATACTCGAGTATCGGTATCCTACGCTACGGATATCTCGAAGGCACGTTTGGATCAGTTTGTAGTGACTCTGCCTGATGTGCCAGCAGTCGCGGGTTCGAGTCCTGCTGGAATTCATTAGTTGAGCACGTATGTTAGCACTTTAGTCATGGGTGTTTATAATTTTAATATGTACCTATGTATTTAAAGTTATATAAGTGTAGTGTATCAACTATCTAGTATCCGTAACACAAGCCTCGTAGCTTACCAGGGAACTAGATGGCGCTGCGTGTCATAATGTCGCAACATATTAATTTCTATTTATCTCGTATTATACTGGAGCTGTGTAAACGTCGCATAAAAATGGCGGCAGAACATAAGTTCGGCATATTTGTAGTGGGTTGAAAAGTATAATTTATATAACTTACAAATTACCCAAATATGTTAGAAAGTCAAAGGAGAAAGTGGAAAAAATTGAAATTATCTACATAATTTTTATAAACTAAAAGCAATATTTTTTGACTCCTCCATTTATGAGAAAAATAATTAACTATGTATATTATACATAAAATTTAATTCATGATGATTTAAAACAGCAACAACATCACTTGTCTTAAAATGTTTTGTGTGTAAACATTTTTTTAAATAAATGTTAGGAAATTATTATTTATTCCATATTCCACATAATATTTTGGATTCTACTTATTATAAAATTCTAACTGAATCGATCTGTAAAATTTTTATAGGAAAATATTTTTTTTTTTTTGAAAAAAAAAAACCAAAACTTTTACACAATAAATCACTGGACATATTTTAATGAAATTTGTTATGATGATGATCGTTTATTTTATAATATTTTAGCTGCTTTATCTCTGAAAAGCTATAAACCTTTGCCGTTAAAAATCAATTATTTTATCTCTAATAATATTAAATTCGTAAAAATATAAATAAATTAAAGATCTAAAAATGTCACAGTAAATACTAAATTGACGAATTATTACTAATCATATTGATTTGCAACAAATTATGGTATCTCATACCGCCAATTTCAATGAAAATAAAATAGCATGATTGTGATACGCGTATGAGATAAACCAGTATCGCGGCGCCGATAACTGGCGATAAACTCGCTCCGCGATGGTCAGCCATAGGAAAAAGACTAATGTGAGTCGTTTTTAACTACTTTTTTGTTATCCGCTCAAAAGATTTTGTGGGATTCAATAATTTGGTGTCGAATGACTGTTTTTGTACAGTAATTTGACCTTATATCATCTCCAGTTTTCGGTTATAAGGTGTTCTGTCTTTGACAAAAATTTACGCTTTTTTTAATACTATTTTGCGTTGAATTAAACAGTACTAATTTTAACTGTCTTACAAACCTTTAGTGTTTAGAGCTCTTTAGGAAAAATAATTAGTGCAACGGTTCTCGGCAAAACTCGTTATTTTTATTGTAAAGCACCATAATATAATAGAACAACGTTGAGATGAGTCACAATAAAGCCAAGATAAATTCAATTCAAATTCAAATTCAAATTCAAAATATTTTATTCAGCATGAAATTATTACAATTTTTTACTGAACGTCATGAGTCTACCACCAGTTCGGAAGGAAGAAACCACTGACCTGA
Source organism: Boloria euphrosyne (assembly GCA_951802675.2). Lineage (NCBI taxonomy): Eukaryota > Metazoa > Arthropoda > Insecta > Lepidoptera > Nymphalidae > Boloria > Boloria euphrosyne. The sequence continues at coordinate 761,980 of OX637879.1, read as the reverse complement.
GAAGAACTGGCGAAAGAAACTCAGCGGGACTTATGTATATTTTTTTTTTTGTTTTTTTTTTTTTGTCTTAGTGTTTTTTCTTTTTTTTTTAATTAAATTGAAATTAACAATAATTCTATAGGTTGAAACAGCCTGGTGGCGATCACATCATTCCCAAGGCGTACTATCTTCTAAAAAATCGTTAATCGTATAATATCCTTTAGTACACAAACGTTCTTTCACAATTTTTTTAAATTTGGCAATACAAGCTTGTTGAACGTTTTCTGGGATCCTGTTGTATAAGCGTATACATTGTCCATAAAAAGAATTACTGACTCGTCGTAAGCGAGTCACAGGCATTACAAGTTTATTTTTACTCCTAGTGTTAATACTATGCATGTCGCAGTTCCTGGGAAATTCGTGTATATTTTTATGAACATATATAACATTTTCGTACACGTACTGAGAAGCAACAGTCAATATTTTTATTTCTTTAAACTTATCTCTTAATGATACTCTAGGGCCTAAACTATAAATTGCACGAATAGCTCTTTTCTGCAGGACAAAAATTGTATTAACGGTAGCTGCATTTCCCCATAATAAGATACCATATGACATAATACTATGAAAGTAACTAAAGTATACTATGCGAGCTGTATCTATGTCAGTAATAAGTCTAATTTTTTTAACCGCGAACGCTGCAGAGCTAAGCCTCTTCGCTAGCTCCTCAATATGGAGATTCCACTGCAATTTCGAATCTAAGATAATACCTAGGAATTTAGTTGACTGTACCGGTTTTAACATTTCTCCGCCTAATACTACACCATTATCAATAAGTTTAACATTAGGTGTTGTGAATTTTATTAATTTTGTTTTTTTGTTATTTAATAATAAATTATTCGAATCAAACCAATAGACAACCTTTGAGAGAGCATCGTTTACATCGTCGTATATATGTAAATTACGTTTTACCTTAAAAATAAGTGAAGTGTCATCAGCGAACAATACTATCTCATGTTTGTCCTGCACAAAAAATGGCAAATCATTTATGTAAACTAGGAAGAGAAATGGGCCAAGAATAGAGCCTTGTGGAACCCCCATATCTAACGGAGCCCCAGGGGATCTCTTACCATTTACATCAACCCTCTGTATTCTATTACTCAGATAGGAATTCAGGAGGTTGAGTGCCTTATTTCTAATCCCATAATGATGCAGTTTCCTGATCAACGTCACGTGATGCACACAATCGAAGGCCTTGGATAAGTCACAGAATATCCCAAGAGCATCCTGCGACCTCTCCCATGCCTCAAAAATATTTTTAACTAGCTCAACACTAGCATCTGCTGTGGAGCGACCTTTTGTGAAGCCAAACTGTTTCTTATAAAGTAGGTTGTGTGCATTAAAATGCGATAACATTTGCCCGAGTATGATTTTTTCAAAAATTTTACTAAATGTTGGGAGTACTGAAATGGGTCTAAAGTTATTAGGATCTAGGGTACTACCTGATTTAAAAATTGGAATAACTTTACTGTGTTTCATTAGATCAGGAAACACACCACGTTCTATACAGCCATTAAATATAGTAGCTAAATGAGGTGCAACAACATCAATTACCGAACTAACCACTTTGACAGATATACCCCATAGATCAGCTGATTTCTTGATGTCCAGGCTTCTGAAGGCTACCATTATATCTTTGGGGTTTACAGGTTTAAATTTAAATATTGCATTACATTCTTTAACGTTTTCCCTTAACAAAAATTCTGCAATGTCTGGAGACGAATTAAGAGATTGCGTTGTTGACCGTGGAATGTCAGTGAAAAATTTTTCAAACTCAGATGCAACTTCTCGTTCTGAGGTAATAAAATTATTATTAATATTTAATTTATAATCGAAGCTACGATCTGTGACTCTTCCACTTTCACAAGCAATTATGTTCCATGTCATTTTGATTTTATTTTGTGCATTTCTTATTTTGTCTTTAATATACAAGGATTTTGCCGTGTAACATACTCTTCTAAACATTTTTGAGTAGGCACTTACAAAAGAAGCAAACGATACACTATGATTATAGGCTCTTTCACTGTACAATTCGTATAGCCTTTGCCTGCTCTTGCAAATGCCAGGAGTTGCCCATTCACCAAATGTCAAGAGACCCCCTGAATTGACTGTTTTAGAAGTGAATATTGTAGAAAATTCAGTTTTTACTAATTTAAATAAAGAGTTATATAAGTAGTTGGGGTCATTAATGTAGGATAAATATGGAAGCTTAGCCACAATACTACCTCTAAACTTCTCCATACGTGTAGTATTTATAGGTACAAAAGACTTTTTTAAAATATTTTTGTTGGCATTTAATAAAGAATAACAAAAGGAAGCTAACTGGCCACAATGGTCTGAGCTTAATTTATTAATAATAGCTTTATAATATGGTTTACAATTTGTAAATATGTTATCAATACATGTAGCACTAGTAGCAGTGATTCTAGTTGGCTCAGTAAATAAGTTATGTAGGTTATATGATAGAAGCATAGATTTAAATCTAAGACTTATATTAGAATTATCTGATAAATTAATATTAAAATCTCCACATACAATAATAACCTTATTAGAAATATTTAATTTTAACAAAACTTCTTCCAATACTTTCTCAAAGTACTCATATAACCCACTAGGAGGTCTGTATACGCATACAACAATGAGGTGCTCAAGCTCTACGCAGGCTAGTTCAATAGTTTGCTCAACAGAGAGGCTCACAATATCTTTACGTTCTTTATATTTAAAAAGTTTACTAATAATTATTAAAGAGCCACCGCATATAGCTTTTTCTCTGTTGAACATACTAGCTACCCGGTGACCGCTGAAGTTAAATATGGACTGGGAGATGCAAAGCCAGTGTTCAGTTAAACATAAAATTTGAATATTTTCACCATTCATAAATAACTCCAGTTCAAGTTCCTTACCTAACATGCCCTGTATATTTTGGTGCACCAGGTTTACATTTTTTAAATTTTTACAAATATGGGCATTTCTTACTAAATTATTATGAAATTTATTTGATTTAGAATCATGATTTGTTAATATGCTAGAGGTATCCTCTGTTGTCTTAATAATTAATTTAAATTCTTATTTGGAACGGATTCCACATTACAAAATGTCTTAATATTACAATTTTGCTCAATAGGAGCAGATGTCAAAGTAACCAGATTATTGGCTATGTCAGTTTGTATATAATAAGATAGCACAGATGCTATCTGTCGCTTAAAAAAATATGGTAGGCTCAGCCTACTATATGTCAACATATAATTATTATGTTTCCATAAATTATTTATGTCAATAACATCAATTTTATTACTTTTTTTAATATTTAAATTCAAATACTTACAAGTAGTCAAAGTGTGCATTAGATTGTTAATGTCATATCTTAACCTATTTTCTTGTGGCAATTTACCTAAATAAGGTAGTGTAAACAATAAAATTTTATTTGTATTTAATTGTTCCAATTTATTTAAAATATTTTTCATTGAATGATTGTTTACAGTACCCCTTCTCCCAATTAATAAAATAATGGTTGTGTTGGGACAGTGAGCCTCACTCAAAACGCTATTAACTATTTGATTATAAGTGGCTCCGGGCATGCAATGATTGATTACTCTCTGACCCACACAAAAATCATTTAATAATACACCCATACCTTTTCCTAACTCATCACTATAAATTTTAATATATTTTGTTTCCTCAGGAATAGATATGGACTGTACTGGTACATTATAAAATTTGGGCTCGCTGTGAGTCCCCGCAGGCTGAGTAGGGGATTCACTAGTTAAGCTAGTATCTATCTGCCCTGTTGGACCTGAAGATAAAAGGTGGCATTCACAATTATGATTTTTAATAAATGAGTCAAAACGCTCAAGGTTATTGTTACTAAGTTTTACCAGGTCATCCATGGCAGATATATGTTCAGCAATTTCTTTCTGAGCAGTACTGTATTTGGATGTTAATGTTTCTAATCTGTGTTTAAAATTTTCTATCTCAGACTGCAGTGAGCTAACATCAGCCTCATAGTCATTTTTTAATATATTAATTTCTTGACAGTATGATATCATTTTTGTTTTAATAGCTACTTTCTCTTTACAAATATTCTTATACTTTTTATATATATTTTTTGTTTTTAATAATTGGTGACATTTTTTTATTAGTTTATTGATTTTAATATATTTTTTTAATTTATTTTTACTTGGCATAGGGATGGTAGTGCTTGTGTCATCACGGGTCAAATCTATTATACTAATATTATTTTTCAAGTTTGGGACAGAGGACACTAAGCTGGGTGCATTTTCAACCAATTCATTATATAGACATTGGGTTTGAGAGGCTGTCAGATTATAGTTACTATTTTTTAGATCCTTAATTTGTTTATTAGCCTCATGCAGTTGGTGTTTCAATTCACTGATAAGTCCGAGGGCTTCCTCATACTCATCTCTGCACTGGTCAAACCCATTGACTATTCTAAGAAGATTTTCATTTTCATTCATTACGTTAGTATATTCGGTATGCATTTGTGACATTTCATTTTTTAATTCAGTATTTTTTTTGAAAATCTTCTCTAACTCCTTCTCATTGTCATCTCCTTCCTTTAGCAATTGTTCACACTGTACCCTGTATGTCTTTAGCTCCTGGAGCGTCAGCTGGAGTTGTTCCTCCGCCTGGCGCGCCTTGGATCCACGAGTCATCATTTTTATGTTAAAAGAAATATTACAAATATAATATATTAAAAATTTCTACGTATGTACAGGTGGTGTGGACAATGTAATATAACTATAATATTAATTTACTTAAGAATTTATAATAAAATCAAGGAAGGAAATTACAATGATAAAGATATAATTTAAATCTTGAGTTCGTTACCTGTACGATGACAGCTGACGAACACAACTATCTTTTGGATAATCCTCTTCTGAACCTATTATGCCGCAAATATCACAATTTTGACAACTAAAATAAATTATCACTTAATTAAACTAGGCTAATTATATAAAATATACAAAATTTATCAAAAATAAAATAAAATAATTGGGAGAAGTTAATGTGACATGTACGCTACAGTGTTGCCATCAAAAAAAAAAAGGAAAGGAAATAAAATTATAATAACTACAATGAGTATATGATTTATTTAATTCAATTCAAAAATGTAAATGGCATTCATTTTAAGTTTTTTGTTCGATACGTAACTAGATATTTAGCTAGAATTAAAGACTTGGCTCAGACAAAAATAATAAAAATTGTTTTATTATTCTTGTAAGTGCCATAATCGTTGCATATGCATTTAGAAGAAAGCTTTTAATTTTATTTTTTTCTATTGCAAATCTTATATTTACCTTATATTTTGTTTGATTTTGTTCAATAAATTACATTACACTTGTTTCTAAATAAATCATAAGTTGTTTTGATATTCCATACTAAACCTAGACATATTTCTAGACCTGTGTATTTTGTAATACGATGTTAAAAGATCACGTCTGTGTTAAAATTACCGCTCATCTACTAATTATGAGTTCAACCTTTTAGTTCATCGATTTTGTAGCTCAAACTGTATTCTCAATAATAACAGTATTGTTTACTTCATAGTGCAAGAGTGTGAATAGGGAAGTTATGATGTATCTTATGGTATGAAAACTATGAAACGTTTTAGATGTGTGCGAATTTGTGACATCCATATATTTAATAAATCAATAGTCGAATGGTTGTAGTTTGGGCTATAAGTCTCTTTTTGTTGTATTTGTGACTGTCAGAACCAGGTTTGTATGAAGAAAAATGTTTAAAATAATTGTTTTGAATAGTGGAAATGTTAAAAAATTTAATATAACAAAGTGAGTTAAAGAGTCAGTCTGTCTGTCTGAGAGAGCATCAGGAAAGAATAATACGACAGATTTTAATGAAATTTGCTATTATGATAGCTTATCCGTGTCAACTTATGGGACTTTAACTGTGGGAAAATATCTCCGAGAAGTATATACTAACCGTTAGAATGCACCAAGGATACTAAAGTGTACTAGCGACGGACCCAAGTGGAGCGTGGGTGACTTCCTCGCTCGCTAGTTTATATTTAAAAACGTTATCAATAAACGGTTTCAAAAAATGAATTTCATGATGAAAAACTAAATATGTGTGCAGGAAGCAGTGGACTCGTCGTCGCTGGAGGCGGGCGGCGCGCGCCCCGCCTCCCGGAACAACTCCACGCCACCGCCACGTAAGTCTTAGTAATATTGTTAGTAATATATATCAGTCATTTTATGATTTTTGTAGATTTTAGTCAACTGGTTCCATTATCAGGCTTTTTTCGATCAGTGCTATATAAGTAAGATTCACAAAATTATAGCAATCAAATTGCATTAAAATGAGGTCAATGGCACTAATCCTCCATACATTAGCACAAACTTACAAATTCAAATCTTTATGTTCATATATTTTATATTTAAACTTCTAAGATAGCGACTGCTATAACAATAAATACACAGTGACAAGTCTGCTGAATTATATTTTCAAGATTGTTTTACTGATCATATTTTTATTTGTGCTCAAAGAAATAGAATAGAAAATAGTTTTTGTAATGTAAATCAAACTAATTACATACGAGTATATTATGTGGATGACATTTAAACTTGGACGCAAATAAGTAAAAAAACGAAAATAATATTAGTTACGACTCCAATTTTCCATACTCTATCTTGCTATTTCGATTTTAAAAGATATCGATTTATTCCCTATTGTAATACTCGATTTTATTTCACAAATGAACCCCCCAAGCGGAACTCGAACCCGCGACCGCTGGCACAACAAGTAGGGTTACTACAAACTGAGCAAAAATTAATAATATTTAGAAATTAATACTTTGTGTAAGAAAAAATAAATGTACTTAGTATTTTGAATTATATATTAAAAAAACATGTTCATCGCTAACCTGTGTTATTAAGTGTCACCAAAATATTAATGTCAATTAGTAACATGAGTGAGTCTTATCTCTTGGACGGTATTATATTTTGGTCAAACATAAATCACCTATGTAATAACTACGTATAAACAAAAGTAGGTACTCCCCCAAAAAGTATTTAGGGCTGACAATGATGCAAAGCGTTCTTCAATGTTGCCAGTTTGGAAATAATAAGTTACGAGTATTTGTTAAATATCCGATGTAAAACCTACAGATCACAATTATTGTATTATTTTTAATATTTTATGAAAATCGACACTATTTTAATAGTAAGTGCAAGACAGCCCAAGTCTTCTATTAAAACGTTACTTTATTTCACTAATGTTTCGACACAGTCACACTACGATGGCTATCACATTTTTTTTCGTTAGGGCACAATAATGTAGTATATTGTATATTAACATATACATTTAAATCGGTTGTAAAGATTTCTTCGTAGCACAAAGGAAAGTGTGACAATCATTAATTTACTGTTTAGATATAAAATTTATGTAAGGCAACACTGTTTTTAAGGAATGGCTCTTTAAACTTTATGCTCGCGGAAATACCCGTAGGATAAAAGTTTAATGATAACCACACAATAAATTCCTTGTTTATGGGCTTATAATTTGTTTAGAATAAGGGCTCTTTTATATTATATACTTTATTGTATGAATTTTTCCAGAGATCCCTACACAGAATAACACTTAAATTATTTTTTTATAACTGTATGCTTATTCAGGTATAAAAATATATTTGTGTATTTTATTCAGACAGTGGTGGCCCGATGGTAACGCGCTCGCTTGCATAACTGAGTGATGATATTTGAAAGTGCGAATCATTTCTAACATGATTTATTGTATTAGCACTTGTCTTAGAAGAAGAAGTCCCTCGTATAACGTATTGAAGGGAGGCCCACCCCCAGTAGTGGAAAGCTAAAAAGGTCTAAATACAATTCGTGTGCTATAACGAAGAATTATCTATAGAAATTAATAAAATTGCAGTGTTTGTTTGTAATTTTGAAATAACATCTTTTTTATTAAGATAATTATTATGATATTTTGTTTGAACTCTACGTGCCTGTGCTTATATAATAACTTTGTTAGATAGAGGATGTTGTTATACCTATAAAGATATTTGAATCTTTTAAACAACACGTCTTGTGTTCACTGTCCTGTAGCGGTACACATTACACTGTGTGAAGTAGACTTGGCATATTTTATTTTATTCCTTAATCATTGTGGTCTTAAATCGTGGAACTTTGCGTTTTACTTACATTTTTGCAATATTTTTGAGATGATTCTAAAACATTTGATGATGCCATTTTGCGTAAGTAAAGTGTGTAATCGAAGAGAGTGTCTCTCCATGCGAATGCAAGATGGTTTTGTGGTGGTGAGTAGAGAGGCCAGCGAGCTGTGTCCGGCGGAGATTATTAATGGGACGGTCGAAGTAGCTGAGGAGGGTATGCTTTAACATTATTTGTATTCAGCCCTTTTTAACGTCTGCTGCACTGGGATCAGGCCATAGTCCACGACGCTGTCTATGTGCGGGTTGCGGACTTCAACTTGTCTTTCCAAAACTTGCTCTCAAACATGCAGGTTTCGTCAAGATGTTTTCCTTCACCGTAAGACAAGTGGTCATCATGATAGAAATGATTCGTCATGAAAATATCAGAGATATCAAATATCAAAAATATCGGCTCGGTCCTGTGTCTCGGTAATATCTACTGGCCAGCTTGTATGGCTGCATACCATCAAGTCCTGGATTTCCGGGTCGGATTAATTTTAGTTAAAAAAAAATGTTTTAAAAAGTCTTAATAACCCTACGGAGTCGGAAAGTTGGCTACGTTTCTTCCCCTGGCTTTGAAGAAAACGTTAAGTGTTTGGTTCGCCTAATCGTTGAGAGTAATACGAATATAGCGTAAAACCATGTTTTTACATATACTTGTGCACTGCAGTATCTCCTGTTGGCAATTCTCTCCTCAGAGTGGTCGCCTCGGAGGAATTTGTTCAAGAAGACATTATTATTAATGCAGTATATCAGTTTCAGTTATTGTACACGAAGTTTTTAATAATAAGTATTTTTAATTTAATTTCTGTTTAGATGTATTAATATTATTTTGTTTTATTATTAAATTTAATATTTTCTTTAGTGAGAAATGAATTAAGTGATGTTCGAGCTGATAACGTAGAAACGAAACTATTGAGAGTAGAATTTTGGCAACTGCACGCGAGCTGCATAAAACTTGGCAGTCGCGTCTTCATAAAACGCACTGTGTTTATTCAGAATTTGATTTGTTCCAATCCCTTACAATTTCTATAAATTAGTCCATATTCTGAAAGATTTAAGACTAATGTTGTGTTTTTTTAAATAACAAAAGTTCTTTTTTTTTGCATGTTTCAGTAACAAACGGCGATTCAGAGTTCCGCGGGCGGGAGGAGGAGGTGGGGGACACGCTGCCAACGGACATGTCCGACTCTAGCGAGAGTGAACCTGAAAAACCTCCGAAGTATGTATTGTGGCCTATTTGTTATTTGTAAATGAAACTACCTTTTCGGATTTTGTCGCGGATTTATTTTGATTTTTAGTTACCGACGCGACGTTCCGAATGCTTTACAGCAATCATGGTCTCTCCCGTGACCATGATCAAAATCCGAAAAGGTAGTTTCATTTATAATGTCGAATATTCGGGTAAACCTAAGAAAGTATTATTTGTTATTTATGTCATACCTAAGCTTCAGTAAACTGCCTTATTGGTCTATTGTATTGGTTGGAATATCCAGTTGCTGATACGGAGGTCCTTAGCTCGAGTCCCGGGTAGAGTTAAATATAGTTTTTGTCAAAAAAATTCTAGGAACTATTGATAGCCATGCCAATGAACAAACTACGTCATACGTAATACCGAGACTGTCGCAATATAATATATAGTCGTAAATCTTATACGAATTTTAATAAAAACTATTGACCTTTTACATCTGAAATAAGCACATTTACTAACATTTTTTTCTGGATTTGTTTATAATGTTAGCATCTTCAGAGAAATAACCTTTTAAATTGTTAAAGCAATGGTGAAGAAGATAAGTGCACAGCGCCCCATGAAGGCAAGGTGTTCCTGCAGCAAGAGTTTCCCATCAACATCGACCAACTCTTCACCATGATGTTCACAAACTCCAAGTTTAATCTTGAACTGCTCGCCGCGAGAGGCACCACAGACTATGTACAGGTAGTTGAACATATTGTTATTTAATGATATAATGAGGTTTTAAATTCATTTACTTTATGATGGCTTGGGTTTTTAACTTATAAAGAAAACAAACCTGTCTCCGTACAATTATTATAATTATTATACTCATTGTGTCACTTTCTATAATTTGAATTTATAATCGATTTACTTGAATATATAATTTTGCTTTTTTTATGTTAATGTTGTTAAAAATATATATTTGCATGCTGTGATTACCTGTTATTAAAAGTGCAATAATCATGTTTATTTAGTAATTTATTGTTTGTGTATTTAATGTATTGTAACTTTTGTTGGTAATTCTAATTCTAATAAATAAATAAATAAATAAATAAATAAACCTGCGTGTAGTACAAGACATTTCTAAATAAGAAAATAATAAAGAATACTGGAAGATCTTCAATTTAAATTAATTTTGTTTGATGTAGGCGCCATGGCAACCGCAGAATGGTCTGAAGTGCCGGCAGGTGAGCTACACGCTGAGCCTCACGTCGGGGCCGATGGGGCCTAAGGAAGTGCACGTGACCGAGACGCAGGTACTGCTGGGCTTATAGTGATGTAGTCCGGCTCGAAGGACTTAATCTTTTTTATTATGATTGTTTTCTTCATCCCTAGGTACACTGACAATTACTATATTTTTTAGAAATTAGGGTTTCCTGCAGTAAAAACTCTTCATTATGTCGGCTCTGATTACCATACCAAATTTTATCAAAATCTGTTTAGTGGTTTTTCGTGTTGTAGTCATACAAATAGAGAAACAAAAATTCTAAAAACTATTAATTTTGCTGTCGATAATAAAGACATTATTATAAATAATAAGATTTTCTAAAAAAAGATAATAAAGTATACAAGTCAAAAGGGTTTTTTTTTTATTTATAAATTTAACTCACTGTTTATACACTGTATAAATACCTCACGATTACCAGCATGAGCAGCCACGTCATAAGTTAGGCTGTATATTGTAATACTTTTGCTACACATCACGTCACATTAAAAACCACCGACTTGCGGTGGGCGAGACCCTCGACCTGCGCATCTTGACCGTCTGAGGGGTGGTGGCGCTCTCTTCCACATCTCTGAGTGCCTGGTAATTGATTTACGTGTACGTTTAACAAACAGTGCTTTCATACCCCCTCCATGGTTGCGTTAAACGTTTAACGCAACCTTGTTGGAAGTCGCATAAGGAGTTTCACTTCAAAAATATATAACGTATAGTTTCGACTAAGACAGAATTGTATCACATGTACACGTGTGTGTGCAGGTGATGAACAAGTGCAGCCGGCCCGGCGCGCTGTACTCCATCGAGTGCACGAGCGAGAACGCGGGCATCCCCTACGCCGACTACTTCAGCGTGCAGGCGCACTACTGCCTGCGCCGCGCCGCGCCCGACGCCACCGCGCTCACGCTCTGCGGGCACGTCAAGTACAAGAAGACCATGTGGCCGCTCGTCAAGGGTGAGCCGCTCGTGCATAGCCATGGGCCCGGAGAGATGACATTTCTGTTTAGGTTAATAGGGAATATGCATGATTTTTTTTTATGACTTAAATCCATCCTTTACATCATTATAAAGTAGAAAAATATATAAATAGTCTTGAAAATATATAATTTTTTATGCAAAGTGAAATTTAAAACATTGACTAAATTTAAGCCGTTCAAACACCACCAGTAGCGCCGCCACGTCGATGACGTCATTTGTCACACGAATGTCTTTTTTACTTTAAGCTTTTCAGTTACTTCTTATATATCTTCCGTTTTAATTGCTATACACAACATTGAGGAAATTAAAAAACCTTCTTACAAGTATTGTAAGTACAAAAACATTATTAGAAATACACCCGATAAAGTGTTTTTTCGTATTCCAAGCGATGCGAAAGTAAAAGAAAGAAAGATGAAAAGATATTTTTCGTTCGTTCAAAGCTTTGATAAAACCAGTTTAAGTCACCGTCCTTGATTCACTATTAATATTAATTCACTAGAAAACACCACAGGAAAACAGTTTTAAAATTTTTCTAACATATACTACTTTTTAGTAGTATAGACCAGTGTCGATAATTTTTGAAACCAATAAAATAATAGTAGAATAAAACCCACTAGAAAAGAATAAAACCCACTAAAATATTATAAAAATGAAAGGAAAAATAAATTACGGGCGATCTGAGGTCGGGAAGGGGGAAGGGGGGGTGTTTTAGGGGTAAAAATCTGTTTATCTCGATTTCCGGCAAAACTACAAGTCCTATGGAAAAAAGTTTAATGGCAATGTTGTAGGTAATAAAAAGATCTAAAACTTTTGTATTCACACTTTTTTCACATAACCTCAAAATTTATGTAAAAAATTAAAAAAAACAAGTTTTTGGTTTTTTATTTTTATCTTTTACAAAAAGAAAATATTTTTCACGAAATTTTGTGAAAACTTAACTTTTTATGTTCTAAATACACTGTATTTTTATTGATTTAAAATATTTATTTTTTTCACCTTATTTTGACTTAATATCGAAAAAGCACCATAGTTTTCTATCGAAAGTTCTCACGTCAAAATATTGCTTTCTTAAAAAAATTAGTGGGCTTTTTGTTTGTTAAAATCTCTACTTTGTGAAGGTGTAAAAATATATATACATTATCATAGTAAATTTTCTCAGAAAAGCTGCCTAAACCTGGTCTAGTATGAATATCAACGCCGATAAACCCAATGTTTTGACAACTGACGTCATTTTGCTTTCAACCAATGGTGGCGCGTTTAGGAAGTTTCGATTTCCCGCCGTTAATATTCACTTTTTATACAATATTTTAAGGGTTTAAATAATAACTAAGTAAAAAAATACCTTTTAATCATAATGTGACGATAATAAAGATTGGAAAAAAAGATATTTGAAGCAAAATTAAATTTTATGCATATTCCATATTAAAAAAATATAATCTAACTTTTTTTTTTTCAACAAAAAAAAACCTTTTGTGCTGAAAGGTTTCTTATGGCTTGAAACGGCGCTGGGCGAAGGCCTACCCTCTGTCAGACATTTCCATGACGGCGGTTATGTAACATTCGCAATGTGTTGATATGACTGGTGGCTGGTGGCCGAGAGCGTCAATTATGATTTTTTAACGCGTCATGGAAAGCTAATGCTATTGATTTAAAAAAAACACGAATCGGTTTTGTGTATTTTATTTTTTTTTTAATCTGAGATGAGCTAAGTAAAGGAGAGACGGAGATATTATATGTGCCCATAATGGTGTGCAGTTTAACACAGTACACTTATACACTTGTGATGTGTGTGCAGCGTTCCTGGAGAAGAACGCGCTGGGCGGCATGGAGGAGTTCGCGCGGCTGCTGGCGGCGCGCCTGGCCGCCGCCGCGCGCCCGCCGCGCGCCGCGCCCGCGCCGCCGCGCGCGCGCCGCCGCCGCCGCCACGACGGGGGTAGGCAGTCAGACTGATTACTGATATGAGTGTACAGAGGCACTTCGGTTGGCTTATTTTGCGTGCAACTTCTGTTTGCCGCGGGCACTGACCTCTATAATACCACTGGACTGGCTGTTGTCAACGTGCTTTTGTGGCTGCTTGATATTCGCCATTTTGGCGCTGTCCGCCGCTGTCGGACGTAGCGAGAGTTCGTGGTACTAAAACTAATGATGTCGATATAAAGATTTTTATTTTTTTATTTTTATTAATCAATAACCGTATCATCATAATTACTACTTATGTTATATTAACAACGAAAATGCAAAATTACTTCACAGTAAACATACACTTCTCGCTGTAATTTGCAATATACGTCAAAATTAGTTCTCGAGACTCTCGCTAGGGGCGCTTCAAATGGACACAAAGAAATTGCTGTCAAACGCTTGGAACAGCCAGTCCAGTGGTATTATAGAGGTCAGTGGCCGCGGGTGACTACCGATCGATGTCGGTTTTCACACTTCGATAGTATAGTCGGACGTCGGACTTCTAACAACAATGTGTGTGTGTATAGCGCAAGTGTAGAAGTTGACGGATATGTGAAGTAATCTTGACGCGGTTGCTTATTAGGACACATGTGTTTCAATTCATAATGAAAATTCATATGATGAATATATTTGTTATTTGTACCATACAGCGTCCCCGCTGTCGCCGGTGCTGGCGACGCTACCGGCCGCACCGCCGCCGCCGCGAACGCGCAGCACGTGGCCGGCGCTGGCGCTGCTGCTGCTGCTGGCGCTCAACGCGCTGCTGTACTGGCGGCTGTGCGTGGCCGACCGCCGCGCGCCAGACCTCGACCACCTCACCGCCAGGTCGGGAGTGGTGCCACCACTTATCTTTTTTTTTTTGAGTATTCACTGACTTAATATAAAACAATACAACACACTAAAACCCAACAAAAGATTCCTTAGTTTACGTCGCAGGATCGCTTGCGCATCCAACCGCTCTGCCTTGAGGACCCGGCAGATCTGCTGAAGTAGATTATGCAGCAAAGGATTTGCTTTACAGTCCACTCTACTATCAGAGAAATAACAGGAGCAATCCTAGGAAGCTACTGAAATCAAATTTCATACACTTATATTTGTTTTTTTTAATTTACAAAAGTTATAAACACAAAATACAGCATTCTATTGTGCACTTTACATTCCTTTCACTCTTAATACTTAGTAGAATCAGTGTAATTGAGAAAAAACAGAGAAATCAATTGCAATATCGAGGTCTTATTTTATGTGGCCACGGGGCTGAAACATGCCCAACTTCATTTTTATCCATACTGAATGAATTGAATGTAAATTTTACTTTGAAATAATAATAAATGTGTTGGACACTATTACACATAGCGCTATCTAGTTCCGTGGTAAGCTTTAGCTAGCTATACGTATACCAGATAGTTGATATATTACACTTATAAATTTTTAAATACATACATATTATAAATATAGATACCCATGACTGGAGTACAAACATTCGTGCTCAACAAATGAATGACCCCAGCGGGTCTCGAACCCGCGACCGCTAGCGCAGAAAGTAGGGTCACTACCAACTGAGCCGAACGTGTCGTCAAAACTTTGAAATGATACGTTTACCTATGTATATAGTATATATTGCTATTATTATGTATAATAATGCTTGTGTGCAGGACGAGCACGGTGAGCGCGGCGCAGGCGCAGGAGTGGGCGCGCGCGCTGGAGCGCCACGCGCGGCGCCAGCGCGGCGAGCTGCTGGCCTGGCGCGCCGCGCTCGACCGCGCCGTCGCGCTGCTCGCGCAGGTACGCACACACACACACACACACACACACACCGCGACATCATACGTTGTTGAAGTCAAACTTCTCATGCGACTTCCAACAAGGTTGCGTTAAACGTCTAACGCAACCTTGGGGTTTTAAGTCTCGGAAATCTAGCTTTAGATTAGTATAAAATATAAACGAGTAGTACAAGTACCAGGCACTCAGAGACGGGGAAGAGTCAGCGCCACCACCCCTCAGACGGTCAAGATGCGCAGGTCGGGGATCTCGCCCACCGCAAGTCGGTGATTTTTAATGTGACGTTATGTGTAACAAAAGTATTACAATATATAGCCTAACTTATGACGTGGCTGCTCATGCTGGTTGAAGTGAGGAATTGTTTTTGAAGTGAAATTACAATATCATTAGTTAGTATTTATACAGTGTGTAAACAGTGAGTTAAATTTATAAACAAAGAAGTTTCACTTCTAACATGTGTACTTTGTACGCACGCACTTTTTTTCTAATACCTAACATCAAACATCTAACAAAATATGAGCGTGGCCTGTTTTGTTAGCTAAAACAAGCAATGTTACCCGAAATGGACGGAGAACAGCCCCGCAATCGCCTGCGGGGGAAGGGGATTTCATTTCATCGATGCTTGCGAATATCGAGGTTATACGTTTCAGATTTTCTGTGTATATTTATGTTTTACTTAACTATAGTGTATAGAATAATAATAATTATAATGGCAATATGTGTTTTTCATCGATTTAATATCGTCGGATCACAAGAACATAACTAAAAAACAAAGGTTCCTCGTCCAATGTCACTATGTCGAGTAGATGTTTGATGTTGCAGGAGACTAAAAATGTTTTGCTAACATGTTTAGTTAACATGTTTTATTAGTTTTTGTTATTCTTAGGTTATAACACACACGCACACACAAACAAACACACACACGTGGTCGCACTCGCGCTATAAAAGAAGGTCTTCCGAAATGAAGTCTAAAATATTTTGACAGTAAACCCCAATAGCTATATAACTGTCGCGGAATCACGCGTATTTCTAGCTACTTACGACTTAATAGACGCAATTCGCAAACATATTCACAATCGCATATAATAAAAAAATGTCTCGATTACTGACGTAATAATCTCCGGTCCAGTCAACATCTTCATACATACAGTACTCCTCTCACGCAAATATAATTTAACAACAATATCAATTGCTCTCTCATATCCTATAAAATAACAGTCACGATACACAAACAGACACAAATAAGTGCAAGACAACGATTTTTTATATATATATATTTTTATTACACTTTCAGACAGAGAAAGCGTTAGTGAAACTATTAGAGACTATAAAACCTGCGTTAGAAAAAACAGACGATAGTGGGCATGAAGAGCTCTGAGTGACCTTCAGGTGACATTTCAGTGACGTGTTAGTGACCTTGGGGTGACCTCTGGATTTCGTTGCAAAACTTCAATATTTCATGTTTTAATGAAAGCCTATTTTGCCTGAATGAGGGTAATTTATTGTTTAAATTGTTTAAACAATTATTTTTAATATTAACACAACAATATAACGGGTAATGCCGTTATATTAATGTAAATTTTAATTTAGAGTATGTGAATGTTTTTTGAAATAGCGATATATGTATATACTTAATATATTATCCCGAAAATAAAATCCCCTATTATCTCGTAATAGCAAAATATAATATAATGCATACGTAGATCCTTTCTAAATCGAAAATTCCGCCAAACGTAAGGATTGTCAAAAATACCAGTTTTAACGCCAAATAGTTTCTAAGCTAATGCTGTAGTACCATCTATTGACAAGTTAGTCATACTGTTACCCTTAAAACAGTCTCCCGAACTGTCATACAAAAGAAAGTATGTCAGTCGGATGCGCCACATTCCCCGCACTATTGCCCTATCTTGACTTCTTAAACAACTACATCAATTAATTCAATTCTCTTGTCTGGCTTCTAAGCTAATTGAGCACAGATTATATCGCCAAAGTCACTTAGAATAATTAGGACATGAAAGGTTATTAGAACTAAACTAAAACCAAAGCCTATGAAACATACAGTCGGCCAACGGACGGACGTGATAGGCCAAGCTGCCATACACTCGCTTGGGAATTTAGTGTATGGCAACTTCGGTTCACGTCCGTTGGCCGACTATATGTTTTATAGTCTTTGCTAAAACTATAGTACACCTCTATTTATATAGTAAACTAGCAATATCCGTTGCGTTGTTTTGAAAATCTAAGCATATATAGGGACAGACAGACAGCAGGCAGCGACTTTGTTTTGTACTATGTAGTGATAGTATAATAGTACATCCTTCAGTTGACAGATCTCGTAACAGCGAGCAACACCGCAAGTCTTAAGTGCTATTTGGCTACAAATAATTTTAATATATCCATATTATACCATCTCTAGTGTGTACTTAAAAAAATAAAAATAATTATATTATATGAAATATTATATCAAATATCAGATGTTGAACATATTTGTCACAGATTAAAGAACCTAACATATTTGCACTAAAATTATCCTAATTATAAGTAAGTACTTATGTATAAAAATATTTTTAAACAGCCAAATTATGTATAGTATTGATATGTGATAGACAAACAGATTTTTTAAATTCTTAGAATAAGTAAATATTCATTTTTTTTAATTTATTATCACCAAAATAAAAACAGCATTTTTTTACACTATTAAGTGAAAAAAGTGTTACTCCATTATGATTGTTAATATATTTTCCATACTTTTTTTGCAACGGTTTTACCTCAAGAGGTAATAAGTTGTATACATTTTTGAAGTCGGTTAAATTGCATTTTAATTTGCAAACTGGCTGACATTGTTGATGCGCTTCTCAGTAGACTCTTAAAGCGTTATTATTACAAAAGTATTACGAATCTAAAAATTATCAGATTATTTTTTTAAATAATTGAATCGTTATTTAAAAATGTAATATTTATTGTTTAGGATCCATTCTAAATATTATTGAATTTAGGTATGTATTTGTAAAAAACATAATTAAATTGGACATTTATTACTTTCTAATATAAAATCTTTCAAAGTACAATTTTTAAAATGTGTATTACACATTAAGTGTTTTTATATACATGTGTTAAGTACATCTTAATAAGAAAATTCAGAAAACAGATTTTTTCCCCGCTTGTAATTTTTTTTAATTTAGTCATCGCAATCCTATAACTAACTATAAAATGAACAAAATAAGTGAATAACTAATAGTTGTACAGCATTCCTATTTTATTTATTATTATTATTATTATATAAAGTAAAACCCATGTGTACTGGTGTTTTGTATTTTTTGACGTACCCACAAACGCTTTTTAGCAATCACTTTATAATAGTTTAAACTAAGTAGAGTTAATTGATTAGATATTATGTATTAAGATTATTAATATTTATGCAATTGTTAGCTTTTAAGCTTTTTTATTATTTTTAATTATTATTTCATGTATATTTTTAAATTTGTATATTATATTTAAATAAATAAATAATAAATGAATAAGAATAATGAAAATGTTTGTTGGAGAAAAATTGGATGTGTAATATTATAACTTATAGAATTTATGAAGACGACAGCATTTATGTTATTATTCAGTGATAATAAGATTAATTAGAAATATTGTGTCAAATTAGAAACATGGCCGTCTTTCAATTTCAAACGTCATGTATACTATAAAATATTTGAAGACATGAATGGACGACGGTTGTGTAAATAAGGACATGTATATAAAATGGCTGAGTGGCGAGAATTGAATTATAATAGTCATAATTATGAGTGTTTTAATATTTTAAACATAACACCTACATCTATGCACAAAACAGCGAAAATTCGAAAAAGCTACCTTTATCCATTCACGTCTTCAATTATGTTAGTAATAATATTAGAAGTATAAATTATTTATACTTCTAATATTATTACTATAATTATATTACATTATAATATAATTTTATTACATCCTTTTATTTACTTTTTTGTTTAACTAAAATTATTAATAATTAGTGATTCACCCTGGCTTTGCTTACTGTGCACATATTTTTTGCAGCTTTAGGTATTTCAGAGATCATTGGGTACAAACAAACAAAACGTGATATGGATTTCATATTGGATAAAAAAAACTGCATGGCTGTTTTAGTTTTAAAATCTCATTCAGACACTACACTTTTATTTTTTATTATTTATATATAATATTTTTAATAAGTATCATCGAGTGTTCTAATATTTTCTTGAAAGACGGCCATCTTTCATAAAATAATTTGTAGAGTGTCAATTTTAAGAAAAAAATAATTGTGTGTATAGAAACCTTTTTAAACATAATTTAGTAGGTATTATAAGACGTGGTAATTGGTAGTGAAGGAGTGTCGGTCGTCGTATCGTAGTCGTGTCGTGTCCGTTCACATGTATGTACGTAAAATGTAGAAACTATTAGTGAGAATTAGAACGCACAGGGAATTAAAATTAATAATAAAAATATTCAAAATAGAGCGATATTCTCTCAAATTAAAGATTTTGACGAAACTAATATTATCTGTGGTTCTTTATGAAATGTCGTACCTGTGCGTTACTCTGTAAATAATAATCTAAATATGTTTTCCAATAGATAGATTTTAATGAACTCGATGAATTTACTTCGTGTAGTGTTTACAGAAGCTATCGTAAATATTTCTATGTTAAATGAAGTTGTAAAAAAAATCTCTTTGGAGATCTGAGTGACGTTTTTATTTGTAGGGAGAGGCGGAGCTTGTAATATAACCAGTTTCCTTCTGACTGTTTTGTTTAGAAATTTCTTGTTTATGGAGTTTCTTTTTTTATATAAATTAATTAAATACATGAATTGATGGTGATATGTCGCTATGTTCTAATTTCAAGAACATTGAGTTCAACGTTTGTGTAATGTACGAGTGCATGTGTAAAATGGCTGTCAAGTAGCGTGAACTGAACTATAATTATGGTTGTTTTAAGATTTAAAACTGTTTATACACACATAACACCGACATCTATGTATAAAACAGCGAAAGTTAGAAAAGACATATATCATCTTTATCCATTCACGTCTTCAATTAAATTTGGGCTATGTTGAGGAAACTGGCTATTTAAAGTTGGATATCGCATAGTGGGATAAATTCAATCTTCTCGAATTCAAGAGAAGACACAATTTGCCCAGCAGTGGGTTATTCTTCCCAGTTATTAACTTCACTTAGATCTTTGAAGAATATTATATTAATATTAGATAATATATTTCAAAAATATATCAAATGTAAAATTTAAATTATTAGTTTTAGTTGAATAGTTTTTTTCGAAAAACTAAATTGGTGCTTTTATTTCAGTTTTAAATTGTGTCGGTGATTGTATTTATTTGTATAGTTTAGCTAACAATGCTATTTTTATTTATTTTAAATTAAAAACGAGTTACAAATAATGAGTGAATATTTTTAGTAATTTGAATCTTGAAATATTTATCCCTGTGTTATTAGCAGTTTTATTTTATCTCCTTTGTAGAAAACAATTATAAATGACTGTCTTAGAGTTTTAAGTGAAGGTTCAGAAAACTTAATGGTAAATGTCGGTGGTGGAGTAAGAGGTATAGGTATCTTAAGTATTACAAACTGACGACGTGTGGGTAATAGTTGTTAAATATAAGTACCTAGTTGTTGTCAAATCCCAGTTCTTTACCCAAAATTCGTGTCAATAAAACAATATGTCAGAACACTAAAGTGGCCTAAGCCTTGCATATTTTTGTGTTTTTATGAATAAAAATAAATATTATATCTTTAATCAAAAAACTAATGTAATGCAAAAGCTCTAGACTTATTTCGATATTATGGTCTGCATTTATGATCAACTATGATATGCGGCGAGTTTTTATCGCCTATCCAGCGGCATGTGGCTTATCGGGATTAATAGTCTATAGGAGACGAAAAGACTAACTCATTTTTGCATTTGGACATAGTTATGCAGAACAGAACCAATCCACAGAATGACTGTTTTGAAAAATGATCGATTTTCATAACGAAATGTGGGTTGGTATCTTTGTTTACAGTATGCACACAAAAAAACGTTAGATAAATCATTTTAGCATATATAAAACATTCCAATTTTGGACCTACTTGTGTACTTAACTCAATTTCACCACGATTGTGGGTCGATTCTGGTTTGCATAACCATGTCCATTTATAAGAAAATAAATATAAAAATGTATATGTACTGTAAATATTTGTTATAAAATGAGTGTAATACATATATCAAAATAAGCAATGTTCAGACCACTTTAGCGTTCTTTTTCATTGATATTTCAGTGTCTAGCGTTGTTAGCTAACTTTAGTGAATTCATTCCAAGATAAAATCGATCTGAAGTGTTTGGAGTGTATCGTACAGTAAGGGGAGGGGAGGGGAAGGGAGGGTCGCCTCGTGCGCGGCACAAACTGTTAGCGCGTACACTTTCCTGTGTTAAATAAATATTTTAATGTACCTGGTATTTTCATTTATTGGCGAGTTTTTGTATTTTTTTAGATGTCTTTTGTTATGAGTATTTGAGAAGCAGATTCGATATCACAACTTCTGGCAAAGTCAAATATTTCATATCAGAACTAACAACTTACAGAATAAAATCATTTTTAACAATTAAACATAATTATTCTTCATGTTTTGTACAGAACTAGTTTCGTAACACATCATTATCTTATTTAAGGTTGAGTCTTCGTTGTATTTATTGTTGAAAGATATATAAGGCATCTAACACAGATTTTTGTTATGAGGGTGGAAATAAAACCACTTTCTTTTTTGTAAGAAAACGTTTATTAAAATAAAAATTCACTTACCTTTCAATTTCTTAATACATTGTTGTATCCAATCTTGTGTGACTCATGATGTTCAGCAAAAATTGAAATAATTGAATTTTTGAAGCAATTATTTTGTATAATTAGTAGCAAAATTTAATTTAATCTTACTCTAAATGGTTTTTTAACTAAAATATTTTTTAAAATTATTTTAAACCTTAGTTTAAGCTTATTATATGAAATATTAGGCCTGAGTATCACAAAAATGCTGTTTACATTTCGTTCTTGGTCTGATCTCAGTCTGATAAAATATAAAGTAAGAATTTAAGTGTGCATTCATACATATCGTTCTTACATATTCATATCAGTCAAGATCAATCTTGAAGAAATATATCTCCAATCCATTTGAAAGTACTGTAGCAAGTTTTATTCATCATTAATGAATCATGAACCGAGTTATACAATGTGAAGTAACCTGACTTTACCCGACTGAAAACGAACTGTAAACGGCATTATAGTGAGGATCGGCCCTTAGTTCTCAAACTATTAAATACGAATTCTATTATTCAAATATTTTATTGGGAAAAAGGGAAAGGGGATTCCAAATACATTACCTGCAATCCAAAGGGGAAACCACAAAAACAACAAAATACTCTGACACTGTGTCAAGATTTATTTAAAAATCCATCATACACAGACGTCCGAGTTCACTTAAAGCTATGTTTTTAGAGACCTGAAACTTCAAGTGTCTAAATACGTTGGTTTATTTGTCATCGTCTTTGAAGACCATGGTGGAGTGGCACTTCCCGCAGTAGTGCCGGTCCTCCATGACCGCCATGAAGACTCCAGCCCCGCACTGCTCTCCGGTGCACTCTCTGCGTAGACGGTGGATTTTGCCGCCCTCGTCCACCTTTAACAAGATAAAAAAAATATTTCGACAGGGCCGGATTAAGGTGGTGTAAGGGCTCTCATAAGTTTTTACGAAAGTCCTTCATTTTTATGCTAATAATTTTAAATTTGGCAGGGAGTTAGTTTATAGTTAGTATTTAGAATTATACAAATCGGACACTCCATTCAAAAGATATTACGACTTTAATAGTTAAAATAATACTTTTCTGTTAAATTAAATGTCAATCTACAAAATACTAATAGAAAAATTAAACCCTGGCAGAACAGGCATTGTGAAGAGGGACGGGGTTCCAAGAGCGGGATAGGGGCGTACACATATTGTTTGAAATAGATAGTCACGCGGTTCAAGAGTATATTAACGATGGGTTCAGAAATAGCTGGAGTGATTTTGAAGAAATTTTCAGATAATCTACAGATCAACCTCGAGAGTGTTCGAATAAAGTTTGGCAGCGACTAAAAAAAAGGGCGAAGCCGCGAGAACTGCTAGTGGTTATTAACTTTTCATAAATTGATTGCTCTAAATGCAACAAATAGTTTCCTATAAAGGAAAAAATAGATATAGGTATTAAAAGTCAACTCTAGAATTCGTGTTACGTGCAAGTTGTTTACAAAAAACTAACGTATACAAAAAACTAACGTATACCTATAACCAGATACAGAAATAAAACAGGACAAACACATCATTCAGAAAAAAATAAAAAGAAATATAATAAAAACTTCAACTTTATTTTAACTCAAGTCTACCCCACTTAATGTGAGAGCACTTAAAGTGCCATTCATATAAGTCTCACAGTGTAAAGCAACTAACAACCAGTATTGAATAGGCCTATTGACTAAGCAAATAAACCCTTTCAATTACTAAACAAGGAATGCCAGACTCGTACAGACTTGTCGCAACGTGTACGATCATGTAGCTACTAAAATGCACGTATATTCTTTTTGCATCAACTAATTTGCATATGTTTATCCCTTATGGTTCAAAGGAGGTCAAAATTTGAATCTGATAAATATTTATTTACTTCTATATATAGGTTTGAAAGATATAAAATAAAATAAAAAATAAAACAACACTTTTTCAATAACTTTAGGATAAAGGAAAATGTAGTGAGAATCCTCTTAGAAAACCTAAAAGACATGGAAAATGAGCAAAGAGCTGTATACAAATATGTAATATCCTTCATGTTAAAAAAACGAGTCAAAATGTCATAACTTATCAGTAATCAGCCGCAAACAACACATTCCTTGACATTCAACTAGTTTGTACCATTTTTATTGACATTGAACTGCAACTGAGGTGAGTAATGATGAGATATGATAATAGTAAGCTCGCAAGCTCGTGTCTGTACAAGTTTCACCATGTTTATTCAGTTTGTAGTACTAAGACTTGTTTGAATACTTGTTGATACAAGAAAGGAGTGATTTAAATGGATGAAAGTATATTACATACTTAAAGATAAGCCTTATTTATTAAATACTACAAAATAAAGTAGCTTTTTTCCAAAAAATTGCTATTCTGATTAGAAAAATATACCTACTTAGGTCAATTTAGACTTTACACTAAATGTAAACTAGTTTACTTTCATAGTAATATTAATTATACTCGGAATTATAATTCGATTCCACATTTGACATTAGCTACTGTCATTTTGTAAAATAATGATACCACATTTAATACTGTAGTGATGAACATAAAAATCGATAAGCAATCGCGATTTATGTTTATGTAATCATAATATTGGTGTGCCAATTAAAGACTAAATTATTGATTTTTATTTAAATAAATACATAATTATTCATAATAATTATTTATTAATTAGTAACCACTGCTTTATTTTATAAAAAGTTAATATTTTTGTTTTTTATATTAAAAACAAAACTTATAATAAAAGAGCCTAGATAGATAGTTTTCTGTATTGGGAACCCGTGCGCGTTCGTGCAGCTCGTAAAATATTACCATAATACATATTTGTTTTATTTCTCATGTTCCTTCATCATGATCACATTTTTTTTATTTATTTAACACACAATTATTAAAGAAAACTCTCAGATCCTTAGTAAAATTCATCGTCGTAACTAAATTATCCGTTCAGAAATATTTAATTTCCTGATATACTTAGTTTCTATTAAAGTAGTAGTTGTTTAGAGATATACTACTATAAACGAGAGGAATCGATCCGGTAATATTCCATTTCCGTATCGAATAATTTCGCAACGTCACTATTTAGAACTTGTCATAACGTTGCAACACTGGAAATGTCAAATCTGGAATCGAATTAAAATTCCGAGTATAGTGATATAACTATTTTTACCTAAATATAATAAAATGTCTTCTAAATTATCTATTCTTTGTCAAAATGCAGTCCAAGTTGAATATTAAATTTTAGTTCTTCTAAAATGTAAAGTCATAATGTATAATTATGTTAAGTCTTTTAATAAACAAAGTGACAATTTAGCATTCTTTTCAGTTTAAATCTTATATATAAAAATCTTGTGTCACAGGGTTTGTTTTCAAACTCCTCCGAAAAGGCTTGAACGATTTGATTTTTTTTATATATTTGGTAGGTCAAGAATAGGCTCTACGCTATTTTAATTCCCATAGGTGATAAGGGTGGCCTATCCAGATTTTATTTTTTACTTTTTAGACTAAGTTTTTATTTTATTAATGATTTCTATTACCATCTCCTATTTTCAATAGTGATTAGAACGCCGGCAAAGCCGCGGGAATTGCTAGTACTATATAAATTACAAAAAAAAAAATTAATTCAAATAATTCATAAAATATCGACAAATGCTTACCTTGTAGTACCTAAGTACTGCTAGTTTGACCTTCTTCTTCTTGTGCTTGATTTTCTTGGGAGTGGAGTAATTCTTCTTCTTGCGTTTCTTAGCTCCACCACGCAGTCTTAGCACAAGGTGAAGTGTGGATTCCTTCTGGATGTTGTAGTCGGAAAGGGTCCTACCATCTTCAAGTTGCTTGCCGGCAAAGATCAATCTGTGATAAAATATTAAAAATATAGTAAAACGTTATCCTAGTAACTTGGGAAATGGGCCGTGAGAAGAAAAAGACTTATTTATTACATCTGTTTAACATAATGGCTAGTTTTTCAAATTACACAACATAGGATAAGGCCAGTTAGTCCAGTCTATATAAAATTTTTACAAGAATGCATGAATCTCACCTCTGCTGGTCCGGGGGGATTCCCTCCTTGTCTTGGATCTTAGCTTTGACATTTTCGATAGTGTCAGAAGGTTCGACCTCAAGGGTGATGGTCTTACCCGTTAGGGTTTTCACGAAAATCTGCATGTTGGCTCCTATTATAAAAGAAAAACAGGTTTTATCATAATAGCCTAATTTAGAATTAACAACATAACTTAGTGGAATCATTAAATTAAAAAAAATGATTGAATTTATAGAAAACACTATTTTAGCTTTCGTTTACACTCTTGATCTTTTTAAGTCAAAAAAGTCTGGTTTCAAATTATCAGTTTTACTGTTATTTTAAATTAACCAAGAGACCACATATTAACCATTGACTAACTTTTTCTGCAGGCAGTCGCTATAGAACAATGTTTTGGTTATGGAATTATTATTTCATAATATAATGAGGAAGCTAGATTTAATAGACTATAGGAAAAGGTATAGAATAAAACAGAGTATTTCAATCCAAGTTTTATTCTCGCTTGAAGGAATTAAATACAGTTTACACCAATAAAATAGCATTGATAACTCCATCATTTTCAGGATTATTTGTTACTTGCGCATACTTTCCCCACACAACTTTACCAGCTTGTGTCACCAAACCCAACTCAGATATGTTCACTTCTATCACTGTACCCTTAGTAATAACACCAAGGCTTGTGTACATTTGGGAACTGGGGTTCTTCTTTACACCGATGATGGGTAAACAGAAAGTTGCTTTTAATTCAGGATGGGTGACATGTGCCTTTTTGAACCTCAATGCCATAGGCCTGATAAATCTTTCAAATTTTGGCGGTTTACGTGTAAAATTTTCACCTACAAATGTAACCTTAGTAACCATACGTTTCCAAGCCTTCCTCTTGGATTTACCAGACTTTAAAACTTTGAATACTTCTGCATCAGCTTGGGCTCTGACTTTAGGTATTGGTACGTCCCATTTACCAGCTTTTTCTTTGCGTTTCTGTTTAATCATGTTAGACAATACTTTGGCACGTGACTGTACATCTCTGTCAAGAAGATATACAGGAACAGCACCTTCAGCAACTTTCTCTGTATTTTGGCGAACATTTTTCTCCTCATGCGCTTTAATTTTCTTTTTCATCTGAATCTTTTCATTGCGCCTTTCTTTATTGAAGATCTTAGCTTTGATACCACGCAATTTACGCGCCTTTTCAGCCCTCTTGTGAGGTTCACGAGCCTCGCGCTTTCTTTTCCGCTCTTCATAGTCGAGCCTCCTACCGTAAAGCTTTTGATGACGTTCAATATATTCGTTCTGCGGCATTGTGGTTGCTTATACGGCAACTACAACAAAAGTATCACCTTATCAATTGCAACGATGTTTGTATCAACGTGGTAGTATAACCTCTTCAAAAATTCTCAATAGTTTTCTTTATAAATCAATATAACAACAAGGATTGATGTCTTTGAAAAACTTCTTCGCATTTGTAATGTTAGCCTAAAACACCACGTGTTGTAGTAATCTGTACTGTGTACAAGAGACTTTCGAAAAAACTGTATTTACGCAATGTTAAAAAACAATACTAAACCACAGTTAACGCACCTTATTACGTTCGCGAACAAGAATTAGTCAAATATTCAAATATTACGCATTAAAACTATAATAATTTCACAAGATTAACAAACTCACCTTATGCCGACACCATGCCACAAGGAAAAGGAAGTTTGAAGTTTGACATAGACAACTATAGATAATAAATATTAAATAGTTTTACATAATGGCAACTGGTAACTGTAGTTCACAATTGATTTTGGGACGACAATTTATTAATTTTTGAGTGCTTCGGTGGCTTAGTAACTAGCATTTTCTTTGTTCAGCTGCCCAATGTCTTCGTTTTGAGTCCCGGGTCGGCCAAACTTAATTGCCGACGTTGTCTGTTAAAATCTCAATAGTTGTCTGGAGTTGGCATTTTGGAAGTTGGTTGTGTTACACCCCAGCCTTGGAGAGCAGTTAAGTAAAGCCATTAGCCAACGTCCAACGATCCTGCCCCTTAACTCTTACCAATCATGCTGTCCCATCGGAGTTCAAGAAGAAAACGGATTAGACAGGCAATTGTGTTTGTGAATTGTATATACACTTACCTGTAACTGTATATATAAATTTTCACATACCGTACTATATATAAAAATACAATTTTAATTTATATTTTTTTAACAATACTCGATTCGGTTGATATGCAACCAAAAGTTATTGTTAAAGAAATTTGAGCTACAATTAGGAAAAAGCTTTAAAATTCTATGTTGGGTATCACACACCCAGTTTTCAGCAGAGATAAATGAAGTGGAGAATCCTTCTGTAATATAATCCATGTAAAGATAATTGACTGTCAATATGTTCAGCAAAATAGTTGAGTTGAATAGTTGAAATGTTTTTATAAAGCATTAGTTACACAAACATGTGTATTAATAAAGACACATCACATAAATCAAATATAAAATATAATGTCATCCGGTTAGTTTCTGAAAAAATACTCGTAGTCCAAATTGTACTCTGAAAGCAAAGTGGTGGGACCAAGTCCTTAGATGTTGTGATTTTGCTTTGGCTGGAGAAGTGGTTGATACGTAAATCATTAAATGTTTCTGCGACACGCCGAGGTTCCATTGAGTTTGAGTGAGTCGGAACTCGTGATAGCTTTGCTAGCCAGTGATTCTTATATAATCACAACCTGTATATTGCGTGTAAGTGTTATGTGTTTATATAGATAGACTTTCTTGTATCATTTGGGTTTTCTTCATTCTTGATTTTAGCATTTTGGTACAAGTAGGGGTTTTCAAAGAAAAATAATAGTTAGTTATATTAATTTAAAAAGTTTACGCGAATATTCGACATTATAAATGAAACTATCATTTCAGATTTTGTCGCGGATTTACTTTCCGGTTCCCGACATTTCAAATACAATCGACGTTATGATTGTTGTAAAGCATTCGAATCGTCAGGAACCAAAAATCAAAATAAATCTACGACAAAATCCGAAAAGACAGTTTGACAAAAATAGTATGTAATAAGTGATTTAAAATATTTTTTATCCGGCTCATCATAATATAATTAATTTAAGAAAATATACTATAAGATATTTAATCGCATTTTAATTTTTTGTAATCAAGCTGGCAACATTGGCCATATCAACTAGAAGTGCCCCCATTGGTCATTAGTGTTGGCAGTTAAATGCGTATGTTTATAAAGACCAATGGCGCGTTCTCGCTCAACAGTCATACTCTTTCCGTATCATTAATGAAAAAACCATAGAGTATATTGCTACATATATAAAGAAAAAACTTACAAGCTTGGTCTCGTGGACGTGACGTTTTATACAAATTTATAGTTGTTGTAACTTGTAAGTGGTAGTGGATATCAAAGACTACAATATATATATACGGGGTGGATATAATATATAAGCTGTCATTCCAAACTGGTTTTAATATATAAGAATTTGCCTCGTTTTATTTTCAAGCGGTATAAAACAGTCTGCTGCATTGATTCTAGTGCACATATTATGAATACAACAGTTTCACCATATTCAGGTATGTAAAAGTTTTATATTTGATACGTAATAACGGAAGAATTTGTCAATAGATTGAACGCTAACCTCTATTATGTCAAGGATAGTATAATTTACAACAGAAAGGAATGTCATTCGATTCTACTTACTCCCCTTATCTCATTGGTTTATTTAGAAAGCTTTTGACTTTTGAGAAACAACGCAGAAGTTTTTATGGTGAAAGTAAATACTTGTATTTTTTTTAGTATGAATTTTATTATTTCTGCAGAAAATGTTTGTTTAGTTTTAAAGTTTTAGGCTAAATTTTTTATGTTTCTATATTTAGTTATAGTAAGTACACACTTAGATTCTATTCTAGTTTTAAAAGTAAGAAACAAATAAGTTTTATTCCTTTTAATAATATTTAATGCATTACAAATAGTTGAAAGTTTAAAATAGCTGTTTTGTCTTTTATAAAATGTTTATGACAAGTTAATATGAATTCAAAAAAGATTGTTTTTATTGTGAAAGTTAATTTATAAGTTAGATATATGTTGCCGATTCCAATGTGTTATAATTTATGATTTGAAGAGAGTATATGAGCTCTGCTAGATAGAAAATTATATGTATTATATGATTTTTATTGTTATTGTTATCAATTTGGAATTCTACTTACTATATGTGTGAAAAATATTATTCAGTCAAAATTGTTTATGACAACATTGTTTAGACTGAATTATCTTATATTCTGTTTATGCTTATTATAACAATTGATGTCAGATGGAAACTTTATTTTATTACAAAACCTATTAATTTCAGAACATGTACAGAGTCGGAGAAGTTCCATAGAAACTATCTACAGCATTCAAGGCATTGAAACTGGTATGAATCTTGATTTTTGTTTTGTCTTCTTTATATTTTTATTTCTCTCTATTCATTTTATATTATTATGTATTTAGATTGATTATTATATATTTAATTGCGTAATAAATTTTTGTAAATGTTTGTTTGTTAGTTGTACATATTATTATCTGTATTTGTTTATTGTTACTATTTAAAATCAAGTAGTAGAATTGGTTTATATTTATTTTTAATTATGTGGTACTGAAATATACACTGTTTAGTATCTAAGGGTCCTTTTTAAATGCTGAAGAAATTTTTTAAGTGATGATAATAATTTTATTAATTATTAAATTAAAGGGACAAGGATAGGGAAAACTTAAAAAAATAGGCTGATTTGATGATGAAGGGAGAAGTTTTTTTAATGGTTTTATTTTTCATTTAAATTTTAAAATAATGGTAACAAAAAATGTTTCTCATTGTATTAGTCCTCAACTTCATGTTTATTTTAGAAATAGAATGGTTTTTAATTAACTTTGCATGTAATTTATGAAAGTGTGAAACTGCATGCATTATGGAACATCATAAAGTTTATAATAAAAAAAATACATTTTTTTATACTTAAAATATATCATGTTTTATGAACATATATTTTTGTGCTTGTCAATATTAACCACAATATCGATATAGGTACTGGGCATTATAAAATCCATTCTTATGAACATCTTTAATCTCTTTTTACATTAAAAAATCAGCCTAAAAGAACATAAAATTTTAAGAGATGCATAGTCAACCTAAAGAAGAAAAAAAGAAATTTTCTATTTTTTATAGTTTAGAGCAGTGTTTCCCAAACATTGTTATGCCATGGCCCGGTAATTTTCACACTGCCCCATCGTGACCCACTTCATACTTTTAAACCCAAGCTGGTTCCATTAGTTTTATTACTAGTGACACATCATCGCTTTGCTCGGGTGAAACCGTGGTTTCGTTCTACGGTATTAAGTCCCTTCACTACTAGTCACGTGGAAAGGAAATAGATAAACAGACATACAAACAAGAAATAATCCATCCAAAATTTTTATTTTTCAGTGCATTTTCAAAAAAAACTAGCACTAAAAAATAAATTAAGCGGTCGAGACATTCTTAATTTGTGCCTATTTTAAGATTTTTTTTACCCAAAAAAAGCACAAACAATCTTTGGCCATATTTCTGTACTTTTCCTAGAATAACTTTTCCAATATATAACTCTTTTCGTTTCTAGAATAACTTAAGTTATTAAACCTCAAACTTTTTAAATTCGAATAAGCAGTAGTGGTATTTGCATAAACCATACAGTTAAAGATTTAGAGATATTAACTCGATGATAATCAGATTGAGAATCGATCTGCGAAAAGAATTCGCCAGTTCTTCTCAAGTCAGCGGCTTCTTCTTTCCAAACTGGTAGTAGACTCATGACGTTCAGTAAAAAATTGTAATAATTTTATGCTGAATTAAATATTTTGAATTTGAATCGTTCTACGTGGTTCTGTTCACTATTTAACATAAATATAAAAAAATAATGTTGTTTTTAATGACATTTAATTCATTAAATTAGCTTGCATATTTATAACTAGATACTCTC
The DNA here is from genome assembly GCA_951802675.2 of Boloria euphrosyne. Classification (NCBI taxonomy): domain Eukaryota; kingdom Metazoa; phylum Arthropoda; class Insecta; order Lepidoptera; family Nymphalidae; genus Boloria; species Boloria euphrosyne. The sequence continues at coordinate 729,716 of OX637879.1, read as the reverse complement.
CCTTGTTCCGCTCGGGTTGTCCCTAGCTACATTTTGACGTTTAGTATGGATTTCTTAGAAATTAGATATTTTCCCACAGAAAAAGTATCCTATATGTTGACCTGAAAACCAGCTATCATCATAACGAATTTCATTCAAATCTGCCCAGTGGTTTTCTCATTATACGATCACAGACAGACCAATATTACTTATGTATAGATTAATTAATAACTATGTAGGAAGAAGTTTCTATTATTTTTACATTTGTCATCGATTTTTAATTAAAATATAATACCGTCGTAACACATGGCTGTCCATCTGTTACACCTAATGCGTTAATTAGTCTGACTCATGTTTCAACAAACGTGCAGGAAAATTTCAAAAGCAGTGCGCATTTGTACACAAGTTCTAACTTGTCTACTTGCGTTTGTGTCATGAATTGAGTCAACGAACTTCAAAGTTTTATCGTGTTGTAACATGCACCAGACTGAAGACTCTTCACAGGCCGTATCTAATCGGCGTTGCAGGCCGGCGCACAATTGTCGTATTGAACTTTAATTCAATACTACTAAAGTGTCAATTCTAATTTCTTCAATGTTTTGAGATATGAATTTATAAAAAAAATTAAGTAGTTAGTTACCTATTCAAAACAACGTTCAGCGGTTTTTCCAAGCGGTTGTTACAACAATGTTCCTTAATTTTTAATTGCGGGTGCTATAAGGATATCAGTAAAAAAGGACCCTTCGATCATTGAATTATTTATTTGTTATTATGAAGTTTTAGATTTATTTCACATATAGAAAAAAAGACTCATTCTTGCAATATGTATTTAAAATTTGTTATAATAATTACAGGTACGATTTAATTTTTTTTTAGTAAAGTTTATTATTTAAAGTACTGTATAAAGAGACATAGGTACTTAGTACAATTTACTTCAATTTAAAAAAAATCTACATAAACAAATTAGTGATGTCATAAGTTATAATACTAAAACGACTTATCTCCAATTTCCTTTGCTTAATAAATTTTGTGGCTGCTTGGAACTTTTTGCCAACTCAATAATGAAAACAGAATTATTTCTTGTTGGATTGATTGAATATTGATTGCGGAAGTATTAAGTATTTTGTTGTCGTATTGACCTGTTTATTATTTAAACTCTTCAACCTTTTTGCATAATATTGGGACAGAATGATATAGATTTTTTAGTAATTTAATTTGAATTAATCATTTAATTGTTTTAATATGTAGTCTGTTTTAAAAATGGCCTGTATACAGTAGTATATGTATTAGAAAGTATTATAATTATGTAGTTAATATTGTAATAGATTTTTATCTATTTCAATGAGCACATTCAAAATCCACATTTAAATGACTATTATATTATTGCACACCTATATCAAGTATTAATTTTGAAGTGTGATATTTACTTATATATTTTGCACTTCAGTATTTTATAAGCATGTTATTGAAGACAATGAAAGACATTTACATTTAGAAATACCATTATTTTCAAAATATCATTCATTTTGAATCGAATTTGAATGTAATGAAAAATATTTAGCTTATTTTTTAATTTTCATATATTTTTTCTGTTTGTCTTTTAGTATGTACTAAGTAATACTTGTAGTATTATCGTTTTTTGGGCTTTATTTAAATTTTCTTTTGTTTGTCTTTTTTTTTTCAAAATTGAAAAATTAAAAAAAAGCATATACCTATTTATATTTAATACTGTGAAAATCAATATTTGAATTTATAAAAAAAGAAATGAATCTACAAGTGTACCTCAATCCATCTGATTGTAGCTTTGTACGAAATGAGATTAATATTTAGCATCTTCAGTTGATATCCCACAAGGATTTTCGGTAAATATTGGAGACGTTTTTGTGATGGAAATGGAGTGTGGCTATTTTATAGTTTGTTATTATTAACATGTTTTGTTGGTTTTGTTGGCATTGTCAGATTTGTGTGTTGGATGGTCTGCCCGCTGGAGACACCAGGGTTGAAGGTTATGAATCGGACCTGAAGAATTTGGAATTATAAACTAGAACTTACACGTTATGCTTGATTATTATTGCTATAACGTATTAAATTTTCCTAAAAATCTTATATTATATTTTTAATTAGTGATAGTGACTTTTTAGTAACTTGATATTATTTTTATTTATTAAGTATAATTGGGAAAGTTTAATGCTATCACAATCAGCTTGTCATTAAATACTTACCACAAAATTTTTTTTCAGTCATCTTCATATTGTTTTTATTTTACAGTTAAATTTTTACTTGTTTAAGTAATAATAGTGTAGAGTAATTAGTTTAGCTCATTAGCTTATTTAAATTGTAATTAATTTGTCTTACGTAAGTTTTGGTGGTTTTGTTTCGTGAAGTGTGTATTTGTATGACTAACTGAGCATGTAAAAATATACAGTTTTATTATTTTAATTAGACTTATAAAAATAATTTATAAAAAAATAACAAAAACAGTAAAAAAAATTGAAAGAAAAAAAATTAAGGGCTTGATGAATGAACAAAAAATTACTGAATGAAAACGATTAAAAAAAATACCACACATAAATATAAAGTAAAAAAAAAAAAATACATGAATTGCATTGAATTATACAAAAAAAATACAACGATATCCGAAGTTCACGGAGCGCCAGGAAAGAAGCATACGCAATCGGCAAAAGCATCATCAATCAAAATGGCGGCAAATTTGACTGTTGACATGTTGTTGAAAGTTTCGGTGTTTGTAGATTTTGTGCGCGACACGTCTGACACAGAGTGGTACAGCGAACAGGAACACGAGGATGTGGAGTATGAGCCGGAGACGGAAGATGAGAATGAGAATAAGGCACCGGTTAGTGAGGACTCGTCAGGAGAGGTAAGTTACATGTCCAATCTATAGATATTATATGTAGGTATTTAAAGTCATGCATGTGTAGTGTTACGGTCAAGGAAAACGACTTGGAAAAATCTGCATGTCTGAGAGAACCTAGAAAGTTTTCAAAAGACATGTGAAGTCCGCCAACCCGCACTATGCCAGCGTGGTGGACTATGGCTTGATCCCCCTCGTATGAAAAGGAGGCCCGTGCCGAGCAGTGGGCCGTTAAACGGGCTGAACACATGTGTAGTATAACAACTATCTGGCAACCATAACACGAAACTCGTAGCAACATCAGAAGTAATCAACGTAACAGCACCATCTAGTTCCATGTTAAGCTTCGTAGTTTGTGTTATGAATACCACATAGTTGCTAAATTACCCATATTATAACTTTAAAAAGATACATATTATAAATATAAACACCAATGAAACAAATATTCTCGCCCCTCAGTGGGACTTGAACCCGCTACCGTTGGCACAGCAAACAGGGTCACTAGAAACTGAGCCGAACGTCACGTCAAATCGACTTCGTCATGCTTCTAAAGTAAGTATACTGGCGCAAGCGTGTTTGAACGTGTGCATACTTGTATAAAGTGATGACGCAGTATCATAATTCTGATGCATGTACATAAATAAGTTCTTTAGGTGCTTTTACCAACATAATGTATAAGTAATAACTTCATTCTCGATTATTTTAAGTTAGAGAAAACCAGATAATCTTTTGCTTCATAAAATGTAACAATTTATTTAATAATTAATATCCATGAAATTATGATACCTACCATTCGAACCGGTGTGATTTAAGGAAAAAAAATCAAAATTCTATGACATGCAATCGGGCTATTATTATTAGTGTGATTATTTGTATGTTTGTTAATCCAAAAATAAATATCTGGACGGTTTTAAATTTTATTTTATACATATTAGGATATATTATGGAATAACATAGACTACTGTTAGGCACCCATCGACACACATATGAAGCTACGTTAAGTCATTAATAAATTATTAATACATACTACATAACGCAACTAAAGACTCACCCTTCCTATTTGGGTCGGTCATAGGTAGCTACTGTATACACTAATAATTACTATAGAATTCTTAGAAATTAGACATTTTCCTGCAGTTATCTTTTATGTTGGGCCGAATAACAGGCTATTATCATACCAAACTTCATTAAAATTTGCTATGTGTTGCTGTTTTCTTGTGATGCGGCCACAGACGGACAGAAAAAATTTTTAAAAACTAGATTGGGCCTCTATAGTTTTCCAAAAATTTGATATTCAATGTTCATATTCGACTTGGTTGAAAATTTATTAATTAAATTATAAATACATAATCTTATTCCACAGGATATTATCGAGACGAAAGTGATAGAAGTGCGGATAGCCGAGGATAGGGAGCTGTTGATGGCGGACTCGGAGCACACGGTGTCCAGCAGCGACAGCGAGCTCGACCTGCACGACTACTGGCACTGCGCGCACTGCGGCGCGCCCAACAACAACCCGCGGTATAGACTCTGCGAGAAGTGCTTTAAGGTACATTTACTATGCTTTTAATAGGCTATTCTCGTTGAAGTGAAACTTCTTTAGGATCGTTGTGATTTCAAACTCGATGAAACGAAAAAGTAAGTCCATAGAGACACAAACACGTAAATCAAGTACCAGGCGCTCAGAGACGGGGAGGAGTTAGCGCCACCACATTAGTATTTATACAGTGTGTAAACAGTGAGTTGAATTTATATACAAAGAAGTTTCACTTCTGACATGTGTACTTTGTACGCACGCACTTTTTTTATTTAATTCGATTTTGTTTAATATAATACTTCCTTAGACTTACATGGTCCGGGAGATGATTGCTGTAAAGCATTAGAAATGTCGGATTATCGGATATCAAAAATCTAAATAAATAGGCGACAAAAGACGGAAAGATAATTTTTTTTAAAAAATCTGGAGCGGTTGGAATAATTTCTTTTCAGGTTATGTTATAAAAAACATCATCATTATTATATATAGTTTGTAACTTGTTTGTGTTGGTCTAATGGCTGGCTTGTTCATTCGTGCTGCAGATTCGGTAACTCCTAGGTTTGGGTCTTGATTATTTTGTTAAGAAATAGACCAGCATGGAGTTGAAAGGTTTATCGATAACTCAAAGAGCACGTAAAGCAGTTTATCCTGAGACCGAACTCTTACACTCAGCATGATTATTTGTCTAATCTCTGTAACTCTTGAACCGCCTTGGCCGAAGTAGGTCGTCTACGATACTATAATTTTTTTCTTTCAACACAACTCAATCTGTAGAATAATTGTTGACTTTTAGTTATATTTCATACTTAAAATGTCATTATAATTATTATTATTAGTTAGTTAAATTTTAATATAATACTAGCTGACCCAGCCACGCGTTGCTATGGCTCAGTAATTATAATAGATTGAATTATTTTTTACTAATTCATTCATATGGGTTTGAAAGTTCCGCTAAAATTTGAAATTAAAGTATCGAAATATTGAAATTAAACACAAACCAACGTATAGATACTTTTTGAATTCACATTTTATTCATCTTATCCTATAGTCACTGACCTACTTACAAAATATACTATATAAATTAAAAACATTTAAAAATTAATTGTTATAAATGAGGTATATAACATTGACATCGAACTATTATTTTTTCAATGTTAAATAATTTTTAAAACTAAAAATGATCTAAGTACTACTTTGTGTACAACATTGTCAAAATTAATAGGCAAAAACAGTAATCAATAAAATGTTATGTTATTATTTATATATTTATAATATTAAAAATATTCAAACTGAACACTGCACAATAATAACACAATACAAATTACAATTATAAAAATCATGTACAAAAAATTGTAATAGTATGATTATGTTGAGAATAAAAACAAAAATGATGTGCAATCAAACAAATACTATAATTCAGATGAAAAATATGTGAAGCCAAACTGTTCTTGATATGATCGGTCAAATAAATTATAAGCATGAAAATATATGTAAATTCTATATTCAAACGCGCCATCTATAATCTGTGCAACTTAGATACCAAACCGCCATCTATTAGGATTTTATAGAACTAACCGCTAAATACACACTAAAGTCGTATGCCTAATAAACATTTAATTTGCAATAACGAATATTGAGATCAATAATTGAGATAAAAACTATACTATCTTCCAAGTTAGACCAAATTACAGATGATACTTTCTTAGATTTACGCGAATATTCGACATTATAAATGAAACTACCTTTTCATTCACGAACTTCCTTTTCACGTAGTTTCATTTATAAATTACAGATGCTTACAAAATTTGATAAAAATTGGTTCAGTAGTTTCGGAATTTATCGCGAACATACATCGTGACACAAAACTTAAATATGTATTTGTAATATGGTAAATTAAATAACTAAATAAAATATCGATAGCTAATGATAAAATCAACATTCAATCCTTCTACATCACTAATTGAGTAGCAAAGAACTTTCGAGAACGAAATAGCGATTCCATGTTGAATACTGTCAATCCAAAATAAACTTTATTTTTATAATATAAGGTTGACTTTACTAGACATTCTATTAAATTATTAGTCAATTGAAATGAACTAACATTTTATTTAAAAACAAATATTATCGTACTTATTGATGGTACTAAACACCTTCATTTTTAAGATTTATTCTCCTACTATCATTTGTGCACTCCAAAATGGAATAATGCTGCATATTTACGGAAAATAAATTTTGTCGCGAGACGACCAACTTGACGGGTTGTCAGAATACAACTGGGATAAATTGAGTACGACAAAGCTTAGTTAAGACACGCGTGGCACGCTTACTTTACACTTCCACCGTTTTTCTCTTCCGTGTGTAAAGTGATGTTGAAAATAAAGAATTGCACAACTTGTTGTACTAAAATGCATCAAACATTTTCAGGTACGTAAAAACTTCTTCCCGCCGAGACCGAAGCGAAAACACAAAATTAAATCGAAAAGCGAACCGGAATCCTTTCCTCGTACATTCTCACAGGATTCGGGCATCGAGTCACAACCACAATGCTCTCAAGAATCGCAATTGTCCCAAAATTCCCAAAAATCCCAAGTTTCACAAAATGGCGGCGTAAAACGTTCCGCAGAATCGCCAGAAATTCAAAGAAAAAAATTCAGAACGGACTTAGATAGTTTGTCATCTGATTTCGAGGAAGACGCAAATTCTGAACCACATACTGCGAAAAGTCCAGAAGTTAGGCCCTTAGTTAAAATGGTCAGTGATCCCACACTGACTGTGGAAAACGACGAGGCGGCGAATAGGAATGTAAGTAATTCTGAAAAAGATTCAAAAATGTGTATAACTTGCGATTTGGAACCAAAATCTGGGGTGTTTGTTCACGGTCGTATAGCTCACATGTGCTGTTGTTATAAATGCGCAATAAAAGTTTGGGCAAGTACTAAAAGATGTCCGCTTTGCAATCGGAAAGTAAGTAATGTGTTAAAAGTTATTATGTAAATTTTCGTCTTCGTTGAAATTATACGGTATTTTGTAGCTTTCGTCCGTGAGTTTCGTCGTACGATGATTTTATGCCGGGTTTTAGATATTTTTTTGTTTGAGTCACCATTGAAATGTCTTGAATAGTCTTGATGTTATTTTTTTTTGTACTTTTAAAATGTTGTATAAAACGAGAATCGAATTAGCGACCACATTTTGTCTAATTATAATTATTATTTGTATATAATTGTGTTGTGTTTATATGAGCTGTACATTAAAGTGTCAATAATTTTCTATTCAAATCCGTCCAAAAACTCACTCCATATGCGTACAAACATTTTTTGATTCGTTTGTGTATTACATTTTAAAATAAAACATTTAAAAATGGTGACTCGGCTTTTAGTTCAAAAGTGGCCTAAGTCTTTGATTTAATGATTAAATGATTTAAGAAATAATAACGTCAAATGACGTATAATCTCTATATTGCTCATATTTTATAATTCGTTAAATAATAATAATTAATTAATGTACTTATGTTATGCCTATTCTCCATAGTAATGATTTTAGAGTTAGGTCACTTTTGCACTGTTAGCCTCATATAATAGAAACTATACGTTTATTAATTAGAAGAACCGTAAAGTTAAGACCGATGTGTCTGATACATCATTGACTAGGCCGTAGGTCACGGGTTCGTATCCAGCGCGAAGTTGCAGTATGTAATGTATGCCTTAAATATATTAGTTTTCGTCGCCAGAAATACGGACAAAAACGGAGAATATAATCAGAATTATTCTCGTATATTACGATTCTGTGATAAAATATATGTTAGGAGATAAAACTATGTTAGTAATAATATGTAAGCCGGGAAGCACCCACCACCGAAGAAAGTTTAATATATTGATTTTTTATATACATACTTAGGTTAGGGATTACCTATATTTCAGTGGACTGTTGGCATAAATTTGTTAGTGGTCTTAGAAATTTGCATACATGTGTGTGGTATATTCAAAATAACCACAAAATCAATATTTAAATGTCATTATTGCAGGCTTTTTGACGATTCATTTAAAATTCGTGTCACAACAGCTGATAAACACATTCATTAAACACATTTTTATCGGAATTAAAACTGGCCTTTAGCACTTGACGATAATATAGCTTCAAAGTTTATCTTTTATAATACATATATATAAGAAAAATTTAAGCAACTTTTTTTTATTTTTAGGTCTTGTTTGCAATGTTTGTAAATTAAACTAATGGTTTATGCCAATTTTTCACTTAAACCTCGTATTTTTATTTTGTCGCTCTAAAGTATTCATACTAACTGCTAATAATTGTTTTATTTAAGGCTAGTTTGGAGCGTCAAAGTTACAATACGAGTGATCTATATTTAGTTTAATATTAGGAACTACTAGCACTTTATTAAAAATTTCGAATGGATACACTAGGAAATGAATAACGTCGGTTATTAGTTTTAAAGTCACTTTTCTTTAAAAAAAATTTATATAATATATTCATTTAAAAATGTATTTTGTAAATAATATTTTGTATGCAATAACTAATTTATTTATTTAGTATTAAATAACTGGTTTTGGGTTCTTAAAAATTATAAGGAAAAGTGACTTTAAATAATGAAATCGAAAGAATTTTATAGTTCAAAATCTAAAACCAATTCAAAAAACGGAAATAAGCGTTTAGAAGATTTTTTTAAATGTCATTCAAATGACATTGTACTGACAGTCATTTGACAGTCAAATTAAAAAAATTCCAATGTCCCACAGATAACAAATTTGAGTAGGCAAATCAAATGAATGCTTTAAAGTAGCTACTATAATGTTTATATTATTGTTGCAAATGTCTAATATTATGGTGTCATTTTATTATGGTATAGAATAACAAGGTTTGGCGGTAATGAAATACTTAAATAAAAAATATCAAAGCTATACTACACGTATATTACTGTATGAAATTATAAAAAATAAACCTATAGTTAAGTGGGTTCTGTTGGCATTTAACAAAATGGCATACTTTTATATTCAAATAAGAAGTGATAGAAAGTAAATAGAATTTTTATTTTGAATAATATAATACTAATATCTGATTTAATATTAAAAAGTGGACAAATACTGGCTATAACTTTTGTACATTATAATCTATGAAAAAAAAAGAAAAATAAAGATTAAAATAATTTATTAAAAATAAAAATAAGAGAAAAAAAAGAAATTAATAAATATATTTTCTTTCAGGAATTTGCAATTTTATTTCCATCATACACCTAAACCTTTTATGAATTTTATTTAAAGCATTACGCTTTTTAGATTCTATATATTATTATAATACCGTCACTCTTCAGAATGTAATCATAGTAATAGTTTTTACTAATGTCTCATCAAGTTTGTTTACTTTTTTATAGGTAAAAAATATTTTTTGTATATAAATATCATAATTTGTAAAACTGCATGTATTTAATTTTACATTATACGGTTAAATAGATAGTTAAAAATATGTACAAATAATAATAATATATTATATAATAATATATGTACAAATTATAATAATAATGTAAAAAAATATATTTTTTTTATGTCATTGTTGCAAATAAATCCTTGTATACTTTTCAAAACAGTGTCAGCTGATACGGCATCATAAATTCATTTTTTTAATCCAACATTAAATAATAGGGTTGTGTTCACTAAGAATAAATTGCATGGACGACTGTTTCTAATGATTAATCATGACTTAGAGATCATAAAAAACAATATTATTTATGATAAAATAAATATGGATTATTAATATTTCTACAAAATAAATTCAGCTAAAGTAGACATGACACGTGACAGTAAACACTAATCAGACTTCGTTACGTCACTTCGTTCCAAGCGCCATTGTTATTTGTTGTTGATATTTTCGTAGAGTACCTACAGTAGGATATTTGAGAAATTTTCGTTTAAACATATTTCTTGTCGAATTGATACAGTTATTCTTAATTATATCTTCAAAAACACATACAGTTTGTTATGGAATCAGGATTTAACAAAGCAAACGGTAGTATTTTGTCCAAAATGGCTGTCAAACAATGAGTTTTGTTCATCGGAATTCTACAATGCTTAAACCTTTACGTAGAAAAGATTTATAATGATAATAACTACTACATATTTATACCTATTAGCCACTATTTGGAATACTAAGCAAACTTGTATTAGTTTTAAACTTAAATTGCTATTAATTTTCTATTCAATAAATAAATATATACTTGAAATTGTATTAGAAGTATCTTTGAGAGATAAGCTAGATGTTCAGCGTTTTTCTGAATCATTCAGACACTCAGCAATTGTCACTGACTCTGCAAACTTTAACAGCTTTAGATTTAGACTTTCATTGTGTAAATACATCAAAATGATCTTCATAAAAATACATTCGGAAAACTGTAGACAAACGTTTTTGAGATAATTTTAAATTGGATTTTAAAAATGCAAAATATTTACCTAATGTTAATGATGAATTTTTAAAATAATTAAATAATTTTCGTGTCAAATAGGTGCTAATGTTCACTATTAAGCAATTTTTCAAATTTAGTCAACCAGTCTATTACAATTTTTGTTCTATGATAGAATTATTTAGTCAAAATACAAATAAGGAACTTCGTTCCAAAAACTATATCCGATCAGTCATGAATTTTATGAAGAGATTGATCATTTCTGAACAAAGAAAGTTCGTCAGTCACTAGATTGTTTTATGAATGAGAATTCTAAATGTACAAAGCCTTTGAATATAATGGAAAAAACAAATAGTGCTGAAGTCATTGTAATATTTTTTATAACGCCTAGTTAAAAATAATAGCAATAAAATGCAGTTGAAATAATTTCACTCAACATTTTTGTCTAAAGTTGTGATCTGAAAACTACGTGGAAAGTCTTATTAAATCAATCATTATTATCGATACAGAGATCGAATATAATTATAGTTTTTAGAATATTTTTCTATCTGTGACCGCATCGCGAGAAAAGGTACTGATGGTATCCAACATATCAGGTACCTACTTTTTATTGTAAGAAATCACATTTCTGATAAATCTATGCTAATCGTTAAAACGCAGGGAACGAACTAAGCGGAGGGAGGGTGAATCACTAGTTAATATATTACATGCGGGATCATATTCTGTTGGCACATTTTTGTTTTAAGTAGTAGCTTATTGGTGGCAGTCTATAAAACTCATCACTCCCGTTTTATTATCCACTCTACTAGTTAATTGATACAATACCAATCAAAAATACCGGTCAATAAGAAAAAAATATTGAAAATTGGCAAGAGAATAAAAGGTATATTGGAAAAGCGGTATTTTTGCAATTAAAAAATGTAAATCTATAAGTCCATGCCAAATGGACGTCTAGTTTGGTTTTTAAAAATGGGTTGCGATTGATGAACTCGTTTTTATGTAGGAATAAATTGAAACAATTTGTAGAAAACTGCAGGTCTTGAATTGTAAAATCTGTTTTGAAATAAAGCAGTTTTTAAATACATAATTTAAACTCTATACTACTATTTTATAGAGATGAAGTTGGTAAGTTTGTTTGTAAGGGATGAAATAAAAATTTCATTCCTTACAGATTATTTATTTAGATGTTAAGCTTGAAGATAGAGACCCTGGGAATCAATACCTTTCCTGTAAGAAATAATACTAATACGTACCGGTACGTGTCTATTTCATACTAACCGAACGCACACGTATAAAGTCAAATTGGCGCCTAAAATCTTCATTTTTTTTTATTTTACGCGTTAAGCCGTTTAGTAATAAAATATAATCATTACGAAGATGAAAACAAAATCAAACGTCATTACCTACATGATACAGGCAAAACTTGGGCTTCATCGCAGTCTGTTAAAGTCCTTATTATTTACTTAAACTTTACTTAATTACAAGTAAAGTGAAACCCATCACCGTAAAAGGCGAACTTTTAGGCTTTATATTGTACCTACTAGGTTTGAAAAGATTTCTTTGTTATTGCTATAAGTATAAACTATAAACTAATATCAGCTGTCCGTCAGGCCGTCATTACAACATGTTTACTGATTGTCGAATAAGAACGTGACTGAAAAAATCAATTAAGTATACGGAAATGAAAAGGTGATTATTGTTCACTGTAGATATATTTTTCATGGAACTTTTTTTAACAAATCTTTTTTTTTGTAAAAAAAGGAAACCCTATTTTTGAAAACAATCTGTTCACTACAGATCAAACATTCAAAATTGGAATTGAATTCTTACTCTTTATAAAGTTAAAAACCAACACATTTAGTCAGAAGTGTTTCTTTGGCAAACTAATTTTTAAATCTTATTTATATTCATAATTATCTAAGCCTCTAAGGCTTTAGATTTCCGAGACTTGAAAATGCCCTTTATCACGCTCTCTCAATCTGTCTCAATCGCTCTTTAATCCCTCTTGGACAAAAACGTCCCACATTTTCATATCACTAATATTATTATTATTGCATTTAATCTGTAAAAATTTTACCCTCATGTGCGCAGAGGAGTTTCACTTCAATAAAAATATAATTAAAAATGAGAATGTTATTTCCATGCAAGCAGCCAAGATAACGAGTCAGCATAATACAGCAATGACGTCTAAAATTCTTCTCTAATAAGCTTACTTTTAAACTTTACCTACGTAAGTCAATTAACTTTATTTATGAAGTATAAAACGTTATGCATCCTCGTATTTACGTCCAAAATTACCACAAATAATTTGAGTCTAAATATATGATGTACCTAACACATAACATAATAAATTATTATATTCTTCAAAGATTTATGTGACATTCACGTCTCATTCATTGATTCAGAAATATATATATTCTTACTAGTGAATACTTGTGTTTTTCCTTGCATGTTTATAATAGTGGGTCTTCAGCTAGGGTTCCTGCAAGACTCCCAAGTCCCATCTGATATGGCCTACTCCTAGTACTTCCATGATGTACCGAGCGCGGAGAGGAAACTGTGGAAGCATCTAATATGGTCTTCGTGATTTACAGTTGACAGTCCAACCTTCTGGACTGGTTGAGTGTTTTAGAGTCCCTACGGGGCCCTATAAGATAGAGCCACTGGGTTTCATTATTAGCATTTCTAGCCAATGAGTCTCGAAATAACTCTTCAGGTACACCTGGGTATGCTTAAATGCATTTAGAACAGTCACACAACGGCTTTTTTTGTCATAGGATAGTAAAAAATGAAATATTACATTCAAATATAGGGGCACGACGGCTTGACCTTTTTTAACAGAACTTTCACTAACACCATGATTCGTCTATGTGACAAGTTATTTTTTATCTTCGTAATACTTTGTTGGTATTAGATATTAGACACGTAAATTAAAACGGTCATCTTGAAATTAGTGACAAAGAACAAGAAAGTGGCCATTACCAATCCCTTTCGAGTTCTCTGACTCACGTATGTTATTATTTTGCTTACGCGTTTTTGTGACGCATACCTATACGTTTTAGTTTTATCAGCTTTACTATAATAATTAATTAATCATTTTTTATGAATAACACGCAATATACTTATTAGAATAGAAGTTGGAACCATCAACCATACAGCATACTTATAACAAACACTGCATGAAAAATCAACGAAGTGTAAATTCTTTATTCTAATTTTTATAACATGATAGGTTATTGCGGTTTAAGTTTTTATATAAATAATAATAATTTCTTAATATTTTCTGTCTTAAATTACTTAAAAATACATCCAAAACTACGTTATTCGATCAAGTATCAATTTTACATGTTCGAGGTTCCAGAGCATTAAACATTTTCGTTTCGTATTATTTTGTTACGTTTAAATCAAAACAACAAACATTTATTCATCAATGGGTATCGAATATCGATTTGATTGACGGCATTAATAACTTTGTTTTTTATTAATATTAAGTTATTTTTGCGTCGGAACATCTCTTATTTATCATATTCAAGTAGAAAAAACCTTAACGATGATTCCTAATGCTACACGTTCAAATATCGATATAAAATCTTTTTATGTAGATATGGAGCGCCAACCCTGTTTTTATTTTTCGACTTTTGTAAATTACAAACTACTACCGAATGACTATCGCCTTATAAAAGACACGTGTCTAGCTCAATCTAAGCAATTAAGGCCCAATAGTCTTTGAAAACATCAATTGTGACATAAGGAGAGTCGGACAACGAATTTTTTTTCAGTAGGCTGTTTTAGACTATGGCTTCGTGGCTACGGAACTCTAAAAATGGACAAAAATGAACAAACTATCGCATTTTTAATTATATCTCACTAAATTCCAGGGTGTAACCAATTTATTTGGTAATTATAAAGAACCGCAAACGTTAATGTCATTGTACTCCACAAGTATAACTTAATTAGTGTTTTTAATCACTTCGAATACGCTAACAAACTTCACGCGATAAGATGTTTCCTACATCTTAGATTAGAAACTGATATATTGTTTTATTTTTATAGTTTTCCTTCTAATATACTAACATACAGCTGTGGATGTGAAGGCTTTTGTCCATTGTTGTGTTAGGCTTCTGTGATCTTATATCCTCTATCAGACGAATCCTTTTTATTTAAATATACCAGCTAATAATATAAGGTAGGGTATATTTACTTAATAGGTAGTTAATTATTGTATATATAGAAGACGTATAAAGGAACATGAAAAATAATATAATTTGCGTTTGAAAGGCTTTTAGAGCGTCAGTAAGCATGTAATTTGCGCTCACGACTGACACGATTACGTTACTGTTTAATTGATACAAACAAAACCTTATTTGTTCGATTAATGTTTTAAAGAATGATACAGAAAGACCATAGTTTTAACGCTGCATCGCAAACATTATTACGCTTATAATATTTTGTTTTGTAATGGTTATTTTGGTTTTACTGCTAATAGAGCAAATACCAAGGAAATATAAGTCTGCCCAGTGCCCAGTAAGAACTAAATTTCAATTTTGGGGAAGGCATATCTATTATATATACCTACTTATTACTAAATGCACATTCATATTCTTGCATATGATTTTGAAAATATATTTTAAGTTATATTAAATCTTAAAATGACTCTACATTCTTCAACTATTTTTAAGCAACTTCTAAAATTTATATTTTGCTTATTCTAAACGTAGTTAGTGGTCGTAAGAGTTAAAACTTGTCTTATATATAAAATTTTCATATCAATAAACTCCGAACTACTTACGATTTTTTAAACGAGTGATTTGACCCAAATTAAAAGATGACATAAACTCTAATTCTACAAATACTAAAAAAAAACCGTTGTGTTAGTTGGAAAAATAGCTCTAGAAGTGGAGGAATTACTGGAGAAGTAAGTAGGAACATCAAGTATTGTCTGGTTACTGGTATGTAGTAATTTTGATAAAATATTCATCCCTTTTTAACTTCCCACTGCCTTACTTTAACACGAGGCGATTAAGTCTTAGTTCACCTGGCCCGGTGCGTGTTGGCGGACTTCACATGTCTTTCGAAAACTTACTAGGTTTTCTCAGACATGCAGGTTTCCTCACGATGTTTTCCTTCACCGTAAGACATGTGGTAATCAATAATCATGTTAGAAATGCTATACCAACAAATTATGTTATAACTTATACTAATACAATATATTTATCCCTGTGATACTCACTTGACTCTGCTGAAAGAATGAATATCGCGCAATAAATATTAAATATTTTTTATCTAACGTTACAAATTATGTAAATAAATAACGGTAATGGGTAATAGAACGTTATTTTAATTATCTACTGCAAATTTCGTGAATCAAATCTCTATAAAATTTTATTCTAGGATAATGAATAGGAGACAGAAATAGTTTTAATAAAAGAAATAGTGGACGTGGGCTCTGTATTCGTAATAGTGAATATACGCAGTTTTGCATGGAGGAAGCACCAGCGCGCTTAAAGTTAAACATCTATATTGTATAGAGCTAATCTAAAAATCGTTACGTCTGGGTGTCCGTTCTCTTTTGTACTTACGTTATATGGCAAGCCCTTCCGTAGTCTGAGTCTTTCGTATAAAACCGACTTCATATATTATATTTTATGTACATATTTTAATATTTCCAGATACAATATTTGTCGAAAATTTTGGTATAATTTCGATCAAATCACAGACCCTAGTTTGTAGTGTGTACATACAAAAGCTTGCTAGGGACGTTTGCATGTATTCATGTATAGGCTCTATCGCTACTACAGCGGTGTGCAGTGTAAACTGAAATTTTAAGAATTAAGGAGGCAGAACAATTGCAATAT
Organism: Boloria euphrosyne; assembly: GCA_951802675.2. Taxonomy (NCBI): domain Eukaryota; kingdom Metazoa; phylum Arthropoda; class Insecta; order Lepidoptera; family Nymphalidae; genus Boloria; species Boloria euphrosyne. The sequence continues at coordinate 713,064 of OX637879.1, read as the reverse complement.
TACTGAGCACATAATATAAAATTGATGGTTTATTTGGAATGATAAAAAACCCTGTACCTTTATAATACCAAACCACTAGAATGAATATAAAACGAAATAAAAAGTGTGGGCTAATTTTCTAAAAGTGTTTCCTTAAGTTGAAGAGGAGTGGAGCTCTATTTTTTGTCTGCTTTTTTCGTCATATGCATCGCGTGACAGTGTCTCACGGCTGCACTGATTTCAATGAAATTTTATACATTGTACACGACATGGTTAATCCTGAGATTTCATTTTGTAGTTACAATCTTTTAATATCATGTGTATCAACTAGAGGCATATTACTTGCATATCAAATAGAGATTTAAATGCGAGCCGATTTAAAACCACTAACATCTAGCTATTAACTCAAACAACATTTTCACAGTGGCTTGTTTTCAATATCAGTATGGATTATGAATGAATCATCGAGGACGAATGACACAAAGATATAATACACACATGCGTATATAAACCACGTTACTTTAATTTACATGGTAATATAATCTTTAGGTGTATAGTTTTAGAGATTATACAGCATTTATATGGATATTTGTCCGTCTGAACCTCGCCGGCCACGGCACACACCGCCGCCACCCCCGATCATCGTATACAACTTCGTCTGTTGAGGCTCGCTTTGACGGCATCCAGTCGCACTTTGCCGGTCGAACGCAGTAAACGTGTTTTTATCTCCAAACCAAATACCTAGGTGAGTACACTTTATCAATTTTTTTAAATATCTATTAACGTTATTTATACCTTCAATGGTCAATCGTTCATCAAAAAACAAAATATTGTCGTTGATTTTGTCTTTTTTAAAATCATCGCTGAGATAACGGTAAACATAAACAGCCAATTTTAAAAATAATAAATACATTTTTAGATGTAGACTTCAAATCGAAATTGTCCAATTTAGTTTTAATTTCAATTAATATTTAAATTGATTTTCCGACATAACGGCACTTCGGGTGGGAGCGGTTGCATGACTTCACCTACGTATACGGTTGTTAGCCATCTGCCATGTACGCGAATTCTTTTTGTCCGTAGCATCGGTTCATACGTTTACATCGTTAGTGGTATCATTCTTTATAAGTGAGTAATACTGTGCCCAATTCTCGCCGGCAAACCTGATTTACGCGTGTTTTCCTCTACCTACAATTATTATATGTCACTTTAATGCTCTAAACTTACCCCTTGACGAGACTTCTCTAGGGTTGTTTTAATTGAGGGGGATTGAATTTTATTTTACACGGAACGCACTTTGAAATATGAAGTCATCATTGTGCCTAAATTAAAAACCGTATCTCCATGGTCCGTTTACTCGAATTATGTTAACAGAATACAATTACTGCAATTGTAACGGCGTCGAGTTGAAAATTGATAATTATTCTACCAATTAACTGAAAAGTACTGTGTCTGCTCGATTTGGTCTCATACTCAAAATTCAAACGGGTCCTTGAAAAGGATACGGTTAACGAACTCTGATCAGTTGGGCTCCTATAAATAGAAATCTGACTAACATCGATACGAGCACATGGTTGACACACACAATCTCTGTTTGTTATTTTTAATAATAACTCACGAACTTTAAAGATGTACCTACATATGTTTAACATTTCTTTGTTAAAATGCCAAGCTATCTTTGGATTACCAAAAAGATGACATCAAAACATATTATAGTCTGTAAAAGAAAAAAATGCTTATGCTATAATCTATATCTTTTTGTTTATTATTAGAACAATGAACGTGTGGTTCCAAAGAATGGTTTAACGGGTTGACATAAATTACATACAATATAACAATTACAAAAGAACTAAACCGGTTTTGATGTCATGTCGACTTTCCCCGCTTTCACGCGTCAGAGCGTCTTAAACGCCAATCGTTCACGAAATCAGTAATTGACTCAATTATAGTTTACTGCATTGCGCCTCTTGAAGATCTGCATGTAACCTTGAGGCGCAGACAAGATCACTTTGTACCTATGTACAATTGGTTAACATTAGAAATCTATGATAATGACAATTAAATTGTCGTTTTAATACAATTTTCAAAATTTTAATAAGCAATTTGAAATATCATCTTTGTCTTGACTTCATGACCAGTTTAAGTTCTGTCTGATAAAGAAAACTTATAGTTTTCTTCTTCTACTTCATTTTTCTACACAACAGAATGTCACGTTGGTAGCAAATGATGATTTTTTATGATTATTTTAAACTTCATAGTAATGATATTTCATATAATATTATCCCTCAGTTAATATTTAACTTATAAGTTATAATACCATCAGGAAATAACTGAATAGTATTGTTTTAATGAGTTTCTTTGTTGTACTGTTAGCTGTCGCCCAGCCAACACCCTAAGCGAGGTATATTTTCGAAACATTCAACGATGAATGGGACATTTTTCCTGTTTATAATTTCAGTTGAACGATTATGTACTTGGAAAGTGAGTCATATATAACGGCTTTGTTATAATTCGCTTTGAAATCATTCGGAAACGCTACCTTATTAACTTTTATACTTTTTATTATACCTCTTTGTGATAGTTATAAATTCTAGAGTTGATTTTTATAAAGTTTAATTTAAACGCCGTTAACTTATTTGATGCTTAGCACAACGTATAGCAATTCTAAATATCGATATTGTCGGCTGTTTGCTCAGACGGACTAGCGTATGTGGGAGTGAGACAGACAGGTCTTTTTTCTTTTGTGTGAGAGAGACGGAATTCCTCCCGAATACGATCGATTGGGACCAAACAACCCCTAATACCTAAGGGTTGTCTGCGGCAGATATTTGCATTAGCGCGTGCTTTGGTACAAAGTTACTAATCGTAGCTTATTATATAGTAATGGAGAATGAAATAAACAATAGACGATTAAATGATTGGAAACGTGTTTATTTTAATAAAATGGTTTAGTCACCAAGTAACTAAGTATATTAAGGACTTGATAATATTAAGTAGTCTATGAAATATATATAATACTTCTTTGAATTGCTCAATCACGCTGCTTTCAAAACAATTGTTAGAAAAAAATATATAATAACTTTGTTCGACTTAAAATTAGTCAGTTTATAAAAATAACTTAATTGGTTAATGTGAAATCATTGTCACACGTTTAATACGCAAATTATTTTAATTTTATTCTTAGTGAGTATTTGAAAAATCTTTTTCAGTTTTTCAAATCCACTTATTACGAGTGGACTAATTACTAATTAGATTAAAATGTTTTGTACAATTATATTATACTCAAGTACTCACTGCAGGCAATATTAGATTGAAATATATTTTGTAACATAAAAAAAGACTTAGTTTTTCAATACTAAATAACAAATCTAGACGTAATAAATTCCTCTGGAACGCTTGTGTCTAGGTACCCTATGCGGATCAATACGAGGGGACGGCCATGTTTGGACGCTGCAATAATAATAAGGGCTACGCGATCTCGTGATCAAATGGGATTATAAGATAAAATAGATGAATTGCGCATACTTTATTACTTAATTTAGTTATTTAAAACGTTTTTAAATAAAGTAATCAAATTCAAAGTTAACAGTTTTCCACTGTGCGTTTTTTTGTGTTTTTCCAATTTTTTCGTACTTAAACCCTGACATACTGTATGTACATCGTTCCAGCCGTTTTTCAGTTTTTCTTTGCAAGACTAAAAACAGCAATAGGTAACTCATTAACTAAAAAAAATCATGGGTATTTGTTCATAACCGCTAAATACTGCAAAACATCCACGCAAAGATCAAGCGTCTTCCAACTCCTCCTCTTAGTAGTCGGTAAAAATAAAATAAATATGTTGTAAAGTTTATGTAAATTTTGGTTCATTATACCTCCAAGTTGAAAAATTTGATGATATATTTAAAATAATTCTAAAACGGTACTTTTAATTATCTAAGTTTCGGCGTAGACAAAAAATGTGAGCAGCATCAGCCATCCGTGCTACGTATGCTTGCTTAATTGCCATATCTTGACGCTCCATAAAATTTAGACGTAATTTTTGATCTAAGACGTTGCACCGAGTTCAATGACACTGCGATCGGATTGAAACACAGTCATCGATTTTAACGATCGCTTTTACGATCATTTTATTGTAATATGTGTCACAAACACTAATGGAGCTAATTTTTATATACATTATCATTTACATAATATAATCAATTCACAATTGGCTGGGTTATTTTAATTGTATATAGATTTTTAGTACTAGATCTAAGTATGTGGTGCTAGTTTGTCACTTTCAATGGAGACTGTTAATGTATGGAAAACACTTAAGTGTCTTGAATTTTGGATACTATACTATAGCAATGATTAGAAGATTTGTTTTATTAGTCCATAATTAGTAAAATATATAAAATCAAATAACCCTTATAAATGTAAAATCTTACATATTTATAGTCTAGTCGGTCTAGAACGATTTGCATAGAAATGTACCTAAATTCACATAAACTTATAGGAAATTGTAGTACTGCTTACATTTAAAGCAATTTATAAAGCATGCTTGATCCTCATTACGCAGTACGCTACCATTTCAAAGTACGGGAACTCTAGTCTAGAGTATGTTGTTAAAATTTAAATTATTGTACTGCTAATTTAGGGGATTTTTCGACAAAGAGAAGTTAGAGCTCAAGTTTAACATGTGTGGTAAATAGTAATATGAATTTTTGAAACTATTCATGTTTTTTTGTTATATAATGATGAATTTTCTTGAACACCTAAAAATGACAATTTTATAGGCGTTTTGTTTTCGAACCATCTGTCCGGGTATCCACTTTCATTACATGATACTCAACCAAAGGACCTGATGAGCTTTCAATCCCCTTAGAGCACTTCGGGCCTCGGCGTTACGTTAGCTTTATCTATGTAATCGGACAATAGCATCGTAGACAATGCGGTGGGCTCGTCTACGCGCCGCGCCGCGAAATAGCCATACAAATAGGCACGGAATGCATAATGGCTGTTGGATTTAGCCTTTGCATTTGAAACTACGAATATTTAAACCTTGTTAAGCGATTTTAGAATAGTTTTGATGGTTTCCATCGTATTATCCATATAAAAATTGTATTTTGCGAATATAATTAGGAAAATTAATACCATCGATTTAATTTTTTTCCTAATGAATACCTATCTATAATGTTCTTGATTGATAAATATATTTTGTATTTTTTAATGTTGTGTTGTTTAATACCTGTTATCTATATTTACGTAGATTCGGTACAATAGCCTGAAGCTTATCATACTTAAGTATATGATATTTACAGGTCATTACAATGGACGATAATTTATTAAATACATACATAGTTTCATGAAAAAATATCAGAATATCCTCTCTATAACATCATTAAAGTCTCGGTATACTTAATTCAGATTTTACAGACAACTAGACTGTGGATATAAAAAAAGTGTCTTATAGACACGATTACTTTCTGCAACCGATATTCCTTATGTATTCAGTGTTTTTTTTTAAACGTCCCAATGCTGGGCCTCCCTTCAACACGAGGGGGATCACACCATAGTCCACCACGCTGGTCAAATGCTGGTTGGCGGACTAAAATTGAAAATATATTTCGAAGAAATATTCTAATCAAATAGCTTGCTACATACTAAGATATTAAATCTCCTTACATTAAGGCACAAGGTACTCTGCTATAAACCTCATTAAAATTCCTATATCGTTTCCATCGATTTTAGGATCGAATCTTGCAAATTATTTTGAAATTCCTTGAATTATGTCATTTAAATAACATGTTACGGAACAGTTAGATTATCTATATGGAACCATACTCATTGACTGTTGAGACCAAGTCATTAGCCTCGATGGCACGCTGATGCATTTTCCGATGCGGATGGTGTCGCGATAAACGCTCTAGCAATCATAGCTTTATTGCATTTTAATTTGTATCACACAATTTAATCATTTATAATGTTTCTACACTTGTGTATCGAAAAAAAATTTGCAGGTTCGAGTAATAAAGGTTAAAGTATATAAAATTTTGAATATTCCAGCCAATTTTACCTAGAAATATTTTTAATTGGTGTCCCTTTTAAATGTACTGTCACTCATTTAAATTCAAAATGTGTAGCTGAATCTATTTAGTTCATTTTTAAATAAAAACAAAATATTCCAAACATTTCTAAATGTCAAAACAAATGTTCTTCCCAGTTGGAAACGGTATTAATAGCGAGCACGTCGAATGCGCAGTGCAAGGCAGAAATAGATATCTCGTCATTGTATTTATTGCACTGTACTGGAAAAATAAATGGCAAATTTTCCTAGATTTTCCATATTCAACAAATACACTCTGCTTAAATTACGAGTATAACAGTTATCTATAAACAAATCGTAATAAGTCCGCGTTAATTACAAGGTTTGCAGGTTCAACTACTAACCACCGCACTCATAGTCTCTTAAAGAACCATCAAGTCGTTCTTTAGTATGGAAATTCTCGACTTAATCATTAATGGTTCATTAAGTGACTATGAGTGCAGCGATAAGTGTCTTGAAATAAAAGAAGTCTAACTGGACGAAATAACTTGCATAGGTATTAGGTATATCTGGCAGTTGGCACCTATTCGTTCAAAAATAAGTACTGTATATATATCGATTCGGCCTCTGCATCGATAATAATGACTGTTTCAATAAGCTTTTTAAAAACATATATTTTATGTACAGATTCGACTCAATTTTATTATAGAACAGATATACCTAATATCATGTAGATTTGTAAAGCAATATTATTTTGAACTCTTATCTAAGCCCTTTATCGTACGAATGATGCATAAAAATACGTTATCTTGCATTGTTTACAATTGATTTTACTTAAAATATTTTGCTTTATTAATTAGTGTAATAATAAAGAGACTTGAAACTATTTTGCTATACTTAGGGACACTTAATTTCTCATAGAACACCATACTCAGACTAGAGCTAGACGTCCCTAGATACTTAGGTACGTTTTAACTCTAAGGTTTAGTGAAGATTTCTCAGAAAATATTTTGCCGCAAATCGTAAACCTTAAAAAGTATGTTAATAATATTATTATTATTAATTAGACTGATAACCAACTATCTCTACACTAAATCTCGATTCGCAGTAATAAAAATTGCTACTAAAACTATAGATTCGATTCGATAGCCGCTGTATCTATAATAATGTCCATTTTGTATAATATACTTGCTTATAAATAATCTCAACATAATATATTGACCATTATGTGGCCTATGTACGCAAGGAATGTTCGACATTTTAAGAATGCATATATTTTTACGCTACATCTCTTAGTATGCTAATAAAATAACCATTACATTTTTTTTCCTTCCGAGATAGGGTAACGACCCCATTTGTCAGACATACCCAAAATTTAAGAAAGCTAAAGTAAGTTATATAAAAGCCTTAAAAAATAATATCAAACCTCAGCCTACGACACAAACTTATTTATAAATAAAGCAAACGCTGAAGTAAACTCCTACAATTCCATTATAATCACATTAAAATATGAGCATCGTTTTCCTGCTAATAGCCGGATGTCCGACGCTCGCTTCTATTGGACATTCGATATTTCCTGGCAAGATGCCCCATCAGTTTATGGAAAAAATGTCGCTTACTGCGTTTAGGGTCTCTCCCTAATGTTGCAAAATACAGATAGCTATAAAAAAGCCGTGTAATGAAGTTATTCTTCGAGTGCAACGCTTACGTCCCATAAATAATATACTTTGTTTGGGGACTGCTTATTTCATTTAAAACGATGAGGATGAATAAAAATCTCTTTAGATTTATATTTTAGTCGTTAATGGCTTTTAAAAAAATATGCTGCATCCTATATTTTCCACAGATTACAAACGGAATTAGAATCCACAGTACGACTGTAATTAAATGGAATGGAGATCCAACTTATACACCTATAGTCATGTTTCTTACAGTTTTTTCCATAATACTGATCTATTTACCAATAGCAAATTAACCATTTGTCACGTTTACATATTTACATTTTACTTATAAATACGAAGTACGTATCGAAGGTCATATTCTCTTATGTATTCCATACAGAACGACCTACATCTCGCTTTGCACACCATAAATGGTGAAAAGATCAGTCTCGTGCTAGCGGCGAGGTCTGCACATTTGTGCAGTATGTCACGAACCGCTGGTATGCGTCTTATTTATAGAGGAAGGTCATCTTGTAGTTTTGCACACATGGCTCGAGATGCTTTAACTGAGGTAATTTATACAACTACATCTAATCGTTTGTAAGAGGGCTTCTCATCTTGGTCCTTGGATATGATCTGAATATATTGGCTAATTTGGTGTAGTAAAGGAAAAGTATGTCAAAATAAAACTGAAAATACGTATAATTCTCGTAAATTTAAGAAAGTACTTTAACAGTTGCAGAAATCGGTTTGGATACATAAAAGTTATCAATACACATCTTTACGATCAAAAATAGGTTCAAGTAGGAGCAAAGTTTCGAAACCATTACGTTATCAGCCTAAACCGTAAATGATATTATGTAAAGGTAAATATGACACTTGACTTGTAAATGTATCTTGTATATTGGAATATTCTCGATAGAACACGTAGAGGAAATGATTAGCTATTAGCTGTTCCATGTATACATAAAGCTCTCGTCACGTATTCCGCACCCCGCAATGCGTATACCGACAATGAGGATCAGTACAGTTATAGCAAATTACATAGAACTAGTATGCACGTTATTTATTTTGACATAAGAATGATATATCTTTTTGAATTATCCAAATCGGACCATAACTTACGAAGAAATTAAGTAATAAACATTGCGCAGTTTTTCCGGCAACGCGGGTCGTGTGACGTCACGATGACGGAACGAACACAGCCGGTATATATTTGCGATTACTCCTGTATTTTTTTGCGATTACTCCTAAGATATTCGTTTAAATTAAATGGTGTGAAAGAGTAAAATAATGTGCATGAAATGCTTAAAGCCTCTAACTTATTTCAAATGATAAGAATTAATACCGTATTTGTGTAAATAGCTTTCCAATTACCTCTTTATAATTGCCCATTTTTTACTATTAAAATGGATATAGTACGTTATCCTTAAGAGATAGAAATATGCCATCGCGGACTTTTTTGTAGACCTATATAAGTTACACAATTCCACCATACATCATTATGTTATATCTCAAAGGGTTTAGGCAGCGTTTTCGTTGAAAGCTTCCAGACGGCTTATTTTTTTCCGACACCTCCAACAGATATTATTATATTTTAGTCAATGTATACAAAAACTTGACAAATTATATACGAAAACCGTCCTGGAGAGTTATTCTATCCATTGATGAAAACTGTATGAAAATCGGTGCAGTAGTTTTTGAGTTTATCGCGAACAGACAGACAGATAGGCAGACAGACGCGGTGGAGGACTTTGTTTTATAATATGTATAGATTAGTACACCATTTTTTTACGATTTTTACAAAAATTAACATATTTACTTATTAAAGAAACGACTGTAGATACGATAAAAACTTTAATTTAAAACCTGTAGAATATTAAATGTCCCACAAAAATTGTCTTTAAACTATTTAGTAAAATGCGTTACATCTATATTCATCAGATATAAAATTTAAAATTAAGGCAAGTAATTTTGAAGATCTTGAAGAGTGCCTAAAATGCTTTAAATTCGGACTAAAATGAAAACAGAAACATAAAAAAAAATATGGAAGGACTAAATTTTAACATTTCTTATATATCTCATATCATTTAACATAGTGACAGCTGCTTATTTAGGGCCCACCAGTTAAAAAGGCCAGGTTAGGGTGTTGGATCGTGTGAAAGGGGATCAACAGTGTGGTTGGCGTTCCACATGGAGCAATTCTAGGTCCGATCCTCAGGAATCTCAGCTATGACTGGCTCCTGTGGTGTCTATTTCTTCCCGGGCTTGGCCCAGTCGGCACCAATAAGTTGTCGATCGGATCGGAATGCTGGGCCTGAGGGTCTCCATTTCCAACGAAAGGAAGAAAACAGAGGCCCTCCTCTTCCACAGACCACACAAGGGACCACCCCGCAACGTCTACCTGTGCGTCCAGGGAAGGATTATTGTGGAGACTTGAGTTCATACGTCACTGAACGTTCCGTGTCCACTTCTCCCAGTTCTGTGCAAAACTCCATGCTCGCCGAGGTTTTTCAAATTCGGGCGAGTGCGCGTGCGCGTAGGAATCGTTCAGTGGGGGAGGGCATCGCTCATATCAGGCGCCTCGCTGACGAGGCTCTGCTCTGGCCATGGGAGGAAGACTTTGGGGACTCCGGCGGCTGGCCTGGTGACGGTGGGTGCGGTTCGTCCGTACCCATCTCACTGGGTCAGGAGACCACACGGCATCCTGACACTGCGGCGAACCAAGTTGACGAACCGACAGGACCATATGAGGGTTTCCTCAGCGATACAAAAAAAAGGTCAAAACGTGCGCTCAGTAGCGTCCGGCAATCCGACTAGGCGTGACGCGAAGAAACGCGCATAGCAATCTCTTGACTGTGTTGTGTCTTGGTTTGCTTCGGCAGAACTGCCGGGCCATCTTACACTACACGTAATAATAGGTACCAACTTATATCAACTATTTACTTGAGTTAAGTACCTACAAAACTATACCTATCATTATACTATAATAATGTGTTTAGTAGTTATGTAGGTAAGTACAACAAAATGATCTTCACATCAATGTCTTGTAGCCTGACCTGGTGGAGCGTTATAACGGAAAACCATTTACTACGAAGTTTTGAGCCTTTCGGTACGTAAAAAAAATAGTTTTTCTAGCGTTTTTAATGAAGTGTTTGTATATTTCGGTACTGACAAATATTTATACACAGTTAAGAAAGTTAAATTATATACAAATCGGACACTTAATTAGTTTCAAAGTCACTAAAACACTGCGCGCCTTATCGTTCCCAACGGCTAACTAGCGGCGACCGTCACTATGACGTCACAGCTACAGCGGCAGTCGCGCAGTAACTTCGCTAGTAATTTCCTCATAACTTCGTCAATTTTTGTCGTAGAACAAAAATTTTTGCACTGTACGTTAAGGATTCCACAGTTCTATAAATCTGCATTCTCAGCTAAAAACGTTACGGATCCTCATTTCGTTGGCTTGTTGAAAAAGAAGATATGGAGACTCCAGACTGGAGTAATTCTGAACATAAATATTCGTTAAACAGTTATTTATGGGTAAACGACCACAAAACAACTCAAATGAGGATAAATGATGGATATAATTTTGATATAAAATATTTATAACCGAATGGCCAACGTATATGATAAAAAAAACTAATATTTGTACATGTAATACTTCGAATTTGTACATCTAATAATCCGAAAAGGTAGTTTCATTTATAATTTGTACATGTATGTAAGTATGTATCATACAAATTCTTTTTTTAACCTTTTTAATGCCATCTAATCTGAACATCTGTGTGACTCCATCCGATAATTTAGTAGCAATAATCGTTCAGTATTCACTTATCGATTTCAATCGTCTAGAAACGCCACAACAAAAAACAGTTATTATATTATGTTTAATATTCTGAATATTAGAAACGTTGAAAATCGTTTTGTGAAGTCATCAAAAATAATGAATGAGCGTTTTAAATCAAACGGTACGCGATCAGCTTACGGTGAAATTTTAATAACATGAACTTTCTAGTCTGGAGTCGGTCTCACTGTCGCCGGCAGACGTAAGGGGAGTCTAGAAAACCTATATCTCATTACAGAGTTGTAGCATACTTCAACTACTCGAGTCGACTTGTTAAGGTACAATAGTTTGAAAATTTTATTTACATTACTACGTTATAACGAGAATAAAGAAATAGAAAATTAGATGTCTATATGAAATGGTGATAGTACTTAGTTTTTAGATTTTTGTATGTCTGTACCGCGTCATGACAAAACTAACGGACGGATTTTAATAAAATTTGGTGTGAAGATAGATGGTTACCCGGGTCAACATATAGGATACTTTTTATTGCCGGAAAGTATCTCATTTCTGATAAATCTATACTGATTGTTATCTATAAAATCTGTATTGATTGTCTAGGGACGTACCCGAAGAACACAAGCGGGCGAGGGTGAATCAATAATAATGTACAATGTACATACATACATTGGTATTTTATTCATAAAACTTTTACAGCAAGTGAGCGAGACTACCCTGTCCTGTGAGTCACGCGGTTCACTGCTCGCTCCCCTCTCACACCGACCGCGACAGACGTAATGTAGTATCGATCCCAATTTTTTTGGTATTTATATAACTATCTGCCTATCGCACTGTCTGCAAATTTGCTATTGGATCGTAGATTGGATTTATTTGAATAGTGTACAAAGAAAATTCACTAGACGTCAACAGGATCTTTGTTTAAAAATTAGAAAAGAAGTTTGTCTGACATATATTTATAAAGTTGTCAACAGTTTAATTAACTCATTGAATGTAGACTTTGTCCTCGATATTATAGATTCATTGGTTTTGACTACATACTATTGCGAATCGAAATAAACAGTTTAAATTGATTCAGATTTAAAACCTGAAAATATTCTAAAGCTTACTAGATTGTTGATCTGGGCCCGCATGATAAAAACTACCAAAAAAAATATCTCCACCGTAAGTACTTTTAATTATAACCCTATATGGCATATGTCCTTATATGGCCACAACTTTTAACATTAACAAAGACAACGATATCTTTATTAAAACGTCACGTCACGACTGAGTCAACTATAAGGCGCTTATTGTTTAATACACGACCATATGGTGTAATTTTATTTCAACATTTAAGTTTAAACATGTCTTTCTTTCTTATAAGGAAAGGAAGGCATGAACGGTTAATCGAGATTTTTATTTGGGCGCAACAGATGGTCACACTATTATGTTAAAATGGGTTTAAGTTAACTATGCATTGTTAGCTCGTTAGTTCTGTCGAAAGTCAAATATGAAAAAACTCTGGACCAAATGAGGGTCCTGGTAAATCAGGAAATAATAAGTGAACGTAACAAACACAATATATACTGTCTGTCAACATACTCAGCCTTGCTCCGCTCGGGTCCGTCTCTAGGTACACTTAGTATTGATTTTTCTGTAAATAGTTAATTTTCCACACTAAAATAAATATGAATAAATATGTTGGGACATTATTACAACAGCGCCATCTGGTTCCGTGGTAAGCTACGAGGCTTGTGTTACGGATACCAGATAGTTGATATACTACACATATAAATTTTAAATACATACATATTATAAATATAAACATCCATGACTAGAGTACAAACATTCGTGATTAGCAAATGAATGCCTCCAGCGGGACTCGAACCCGCGACCGCTGGCGCAGAAAGTAGGGTCACTACCAACTGAGCCAAACGAGTCGTCAAAAGTATTTTATATTATGTTGTCCCGGATGACCAGTTATCATCATACCAAATTTCATTAAAATTTGTCCTGCGGTTTCCTCGCGATGCGGGTCACAGCCTCACAGGCAAACAGGCCAAAGGCAGCTATAAATTTCGCATCTGTATCGATAATAATGATTTTTTTGTAAGATCTTCCAAAAAACATTTTGTATGGATTCGATCAAGTAAGAATTTTATTATTTGTTTCCTGACTTTCATTATTCGTACTATATTATGATCGCTAAACCGTAAACGATGCCTAAATAAAACCAGTCGTCCGTCCATCTGTCCGGACCAAAGGAAGAGATCGATTTGCGGATTACGTTTATTACTTATTTTATTACTTCTAAATTACATTCGTCCCACGTGTAAAGCATTTGCTAAAACCAGTGTTATCGTGCCAAGTGAAATTATCGAGTTTTGCAATCATTCCGCGATTATCGAAAAAGTGGAAAGTTAAAAACGGAAGGAGTTATTGCTACACGAACGCTTTTTATTATCTTCATAATATACTCGCGAATCGATTACGATTTGGCTATTTTTAGCTAAAGTATTTACTACTTTTTAATGCTTCATTATCATTTAATGTAACAAACTTTCTTTATTTTTGGTACATTGATAAGATTCCCTTGGTTTCTTTAAATCTCACCAGTTAAGATAATAAAAAGCGATATTAGGAGATTTATTAAAACAAACTTATTTAAAATTAATTGAGATTTAAATCTAAATTTTTCTGGTGGTGTTTTCAAGTAAATGCAGCCGAATATTTTTCATGGAAGGTGATCATTATAATTAGTTGTTATTCGGAAGAAAAATTTAAGTAGTTTATTCTCACATTTAATTAAGACAATTGTCATGTGTACCAGACCGCAACTAGATACTGTTGCGAGTCGGTGTTACTGACCGCGTTACAATATCGTTGTTACAAGTATCTCTACGTCTTAACGTACACCTATGCATATAATAAAATTCTAAATTAGTCCAATCTGTACATTGAATATTTTTCGGAAATTCTTTTTCAAATAGTATTATCAATACAGAAGTAGACTCTATAGTTTTTAGAATATTTGTCTGTCTGTCTGTGTCCGCATAACGAGAAAACCACTGGACGGATTTTGATGAAATTTGGTATGATCATAGCTGGTTATCCGGATCAAGATATAGGATACTTCTTACAGCTGGAAAATATCTCATTGTTGAGGAATATCAAGTTAAAAAATGGGCTGTAAAACATCACACGGTATGTGAAATCTAAAAATTTCCGGTCTTTAAAACGCGGGCGGAGCCGCGGGAAATGCTAGTACATAATATATGTACTTATGCCTTATACACACAATATTAGATACCTCAAATATGTTGGGCAAGTACGGGCAAGTATGGGTTTTTCTAGAAACCACTTGAAATGATAAAACATTATTATTTTTAGATAATAGAGATTTTTGTTATAAACATGTTTTTCAATAAATCATGTATTTACACATCATTTTCCACATGATCGCCTCTCGGAAAACGTCGTGAGTAAACCTACATGTCTACGAGTTAGCTAAAATCGAAAGACATTTTACCTAAGTACTGGTGAGGTATATGTCTGAGATTGAGAATTTTTTTATTGATAAAATTACAAGAATTTTATAGGTCATACAATGAATTCATTTTGTCATGATACTTCTTATATTGAAGACCTAATCCAAGGGTCGACAACCTTGACAGTCATCGATATTGTATCGATTTGTGTTAGATCGTAATTGTCAATGAAACCGATACTAAAATCATTCATAATTACAACGTAACGGCATAAATGGATACAATATCGATGACTAACTATGAGTAGGTATATCAAGACTGCCTGCCCAGGAGTGGAACTACAATGAATACATTGCTTATAAAATTAATTTCTACATCTGAAAAAGTTTACTTTTTTGTCGTTACACAAAATAAATATTTAAGTAATATTTCATCAGCAATGAATAAAGTTTTCTCTTATGTCCGGGCCACACTAACGGCTAAATGCCGTTAATTATCGCGATGCTGGACGTTTACTGTAGGTGTAGCCACGACTTAACGCGTTAATTTGACAACGGCATTCACATTGCCGTTTGACGTTTGGCGATAGCTCGAGTGGCGGTACCAAAGAGATTAACGCGAGAATTAACACGTTGGAGCGGACACACTACGGTCTTAATCGCAATAATTAATGCAATAATTATCGCGATGACAATCATTGGCGTTTCCCGTTAGTGTGGCCCGGGCATTATTGAGATGTAATGTAACCACTCTCTTATGTCGAAGGAACAAGTACTCATAAATGATATAAGATACAAAACTCGTTACGCTGGATCCATCCTGTTCTACAAAAATGGCCATCTTATGTATTTTTAACCGACTTCAAAAAAGGAGGAGGTTATATGTTCCGATGTATGTATTTTTTTTTATGTATGTTCACCGATTTCTCCGCCAACTGTGGGCCGATTTCAAAAATTTTTCTTTTGTTCGGTAGGGTTTAGTTCTGAGGGGGTCCCATTATCACAAAATCAGGATCTGATGATGGGATCTCAGGGAAATCCAGGGCAACTTTCAAAATTTATAAATTATAGGCACCTATTATGTTTTTTATATATTTTCTAAAGCTGTTCAAGCATTTGCGTCTGAAAATCGTCATCTCATGTGATGAGCTGATGATGGAAGGTAGAATGCTTCAAATGTTTTTTTTTATCTGTGTTCACCGATTTATGCGTCAATTGTGGACCGATTTCAAAAAAATATTTTTTGTTTGGTAGGGTATACTTCCAAGATGTTCCCATTGTCACCAAGTTAGGATCTGATAATGGGATCCTAGGGAAATCGATGGCAACTCTTAAATTTTACAGGCACTTAGTACACTTTTCATATATTTCCTAATATAGCATCCATTACGTTACATGGCATAGGTACTGTATAATACTGACTTCGCGTAGTACTTGGGAAAAAGTGTACCTACAATTCACTTTCACAAAAGCATTTGTTTTGAGTACTTTTAATCGATCTTATTTTTAAAAAAACCCTAGTACTTAGTGATTCAGTTTTAATAATTTATTTAAGATTAAGAAAATGCCCATCAACTAAAAGACTGTCGAAAAAAAGGTACGAAATACGATAAGAGGGCTTGAGATTATGGTGTTTAAAAGAAGTGTAAGAGGCATATTAAAAAAATTTGGTACTCAGTCCTCTCCACCCTCCTTCTCATAGGATATAGCGTCAATGCGTCGATATATTAAAAAAGTTACTAATTTATTTGAAACATTTATTTTTTATTCTTTTTTATTATCATACACCTATAAATGAAAAAAACACTTGTAAAGTGGATTTTGAGGTCGTCATACCTTATACAAAGTTTATATTTTTATTTTCCAAGCCACCGCACTTTGACTATAGAAAACTATTAACATTATTGATTGTATTAAAAAAGAAATAGGTAGAAAGTAGACCGGACCGTATATTAAATTATTTTGATGTTTTGTCTTTTTTACACAAAAATAAGTAAAAGATCGACCTTTTTTTCACCATACCTTAAAAGTTATGGAATGACATTACTAGTTTATCCCAGTACATCAAGTAAAGTCTGAACCCCATGGGAGCATAGTTTGCTATGTTGCTATTAAGTTTTAGCAAGTCATAATCAGTTATTAGATATTAATAATTATTTCTTGCCCATAAGTGCGGGTGGTCATACCCTTATCTCCTTATTTCATCATCAAGTTATCATGTTATTTTTGTGTCAATCAACGTTATCAGCCGCATCTTTACAATATATCAACGCCGGACACATTTAGTGCATCCTGTCGCTACTAATTGCGTTTGTTATTAATGCGCCGATAATGCACTATGACTGTTACATACTTGTCTGGACTACGCCCTTGGCTTTAAAACGAATCGGGAAGATATTGAAATCTAATGTTGCTTGCTTTGAAAATTTAGTTTCAAATTCATACAACACATGACAAAATATTAAATTGCTACCATACTACACTGCTATTAACAAAAAAAGTAAATAAAAATTGAGTTCTTTTTATGAACTCCGTAGACCTAAAACCCCACACTTACAGAAAACCCAGATGATTGCACAAGTAATTAAAAATAAAGCGAGAATATAATCTACATTCAACTAAAACCTCATTCAAAGCAGTCATTTATACAAAAGTGGGTAGTCGTGAAAAGGGCCGTCGGTTTCAAACAGAACCTTCTCGAATGCTCATTCCACGTTCCGCCTAGACTACAAAATGTTGAATAGGCGATTATTTTGAATCCCACCCTCAGACATCCTCCCTGGACAAAAGCTCCTCCCTGGCAGGATGTACACGTATTTAATATACAGTATACATCGACGCGACAACAATGGCCTCTGATTTTGTATTCCAATCATGACGTTTCCACGTCGGTCAGCAATTTGTTGAAGGATTATAGATAATTTTGTTTTAAAATGCACATTTTATTTTTAAATACTTAACTATATCTAGTTTTGTAATTATTTTCATTAAAACTGCGTAAACTAAAACGCCTTACTTACTATACAGGTACGATTTTCTGAAAATTTTTGTATTAATATTTTTTAGTTCATCTCGAAAATACCACGGATAAAGTACCTAGACGGAATAAGGATACATTCGAAACAAAAGACATTCTTTATCATTCTTCATTCTTTTTCTTATAAAATAGAAAAATATAGTAATCATATAGAAAGTTTTAGTCGCGTCTTTTGTATATAAAATGCATCAACAAATATTAGTTACGTCATTGTTAAAATGACTGTTTTAAAACGTGCCGGTCGCCGGACCGGTAAAGCAAACAAATTGTATTTTTTGCAGGTCACGTAACGTATGGATTGTTATATAGGTAGCACGCGTCAAGTGGGACAAGTTAAACTGGTACACAAGAACATTATTCACTTAAGCACTAGTTATTGAATTAAATTAAGGAAAAACAGTTATTTTTAGAAAGTTTACTTCTATATCAGTTAGAACTAAAATATTTAAAACTAGCTGTGCCCGCGACTTCGTTCGCGTGGATGTCGGAACTTAACAATGTATTTTTTAGTGCGAAGCGCTGTTGGAGGATACCGATACAAATATTTTTCTTTATTTATGCTAGTGCTTCTTTATAAACAACATTAGCTGTGGAACCATCAATTCAAATCATTATCAATCAAAATAACTTTTCCATTTTCTTGTACGGGATATGTGCCATCGCCTATTTGTAACAATAAATTGGAAAACTCCTGTGCATTTTCGCAGCCTCCTAACTGTGCACGCATATTTACACTCAGGTGTGTTATTTGTGTAGATGAGTGAGACCAAATTCACATAACCCTAATTTTACTTCTGGAATTTCTCTACTTCTTCACTTTAAACTCAAATATCTTTTGATAGACTGAACCGATTGTAATGAAACAAAAACTAAATGTTACTTCAAGTTACGTTCAATCGTTGTGTATAAAAGTTATCTACCTTGCTTTCGTACATTTTACGTGATGCCCGGATAAATAAACAGACAAACCGACAAACAGACAAACAGACAAAAATTCTAAAAATGCTGGAAATGAGTTCTATTGGTTGTCCTTTAACACGCTGGCTATTTTTTTCTAATTTTTTTTTGATGTACAAAAACGACTTTTCTACAGTTTTATTATATGTATAGATGCACAGATTATAAACGCCGTGGTAGCCGAGTGACAAAGCGCTCGCTTAAAAAGCAGAGTGAAAAGGGTTCAAATCCAGTTTATTTTCATGTGCCAATCATTTTCAACAGCATTTGACATACTACTTGACATACGGTGAAGGAAAACATCGTGAGGAAACTTTATATCCGAGAGAACCTAACAAGTATTCGAAAGACATTAGAAGTGCGTCATCCTGCACTCGGATAGTGTGGTGGACTTGACAGTTGACCCTTTACCTAATACGAGGGTGTATTGAAGGGGGAGCCCATTGTTAGCAAACGTTAAAAAGGGCATAAAACAGGCATATTTTCAAGTAGGTAATTAAAAAAAGTTTTGCAGAAGCCTACAACTTAAAGGCTTAATTGTTCAGTGTCTTTAATAAAAAAATAAATATTTTTTAAATAAAATCTGTTCTTTATGTACTTAAGACCTTAAATAGCCTTTTTAGTTTTAATGTTGGTAAAACCGTTTTAAAGAACGTTACTAGTTTCGTTGCGCCTTCCGAATTAGATAACGACTATGTAAACAGTCGATGAGTAACACAGATTTCTTTACATTCTTTACGATATTGATAAAATTGTTTTACGGTAATGGCTGTTGTATTTGGAACTTTAGCCTTTACATATCTGTACCTTTTATAAAAGGGTGGGCGGCGGTGTTGGGAATTTTATTGCTTATCTTCGGCAGGTACTTGAATTTTCGCGTATCTGTCTGTTTTTTATGCTAGCAATACTTTTAAATAAATATTATTACAGTATACTAATTACATAGTTAATGTATAAGCTAAAGTAATTTGTCAGATAAACCGTTAGCGGAAACTAATAATACATATTACATACCTAGACAGGCACATTATTTAATAAGAGAAAAAACTGCATGTTTTTCTCTACAATCAACTATATTTTTCCTATTTTTTAATGTCACGACTTCACAACTGTAGGTACATTATAAAGATGAGTCACCACTGGACTCGCTTCCAAGCAGATAGTTATTTGTCCTTTCGTTTCGCAAACAACCGACCAATATATGAAAAAACCAATGTAAATATTCTTGTTAGCTTACAAATAAATTCTTAATTTAATATTATTAATGATTTTTGTTCTTTGCAGATCTCCTAAGCAATGGCCTGCTCAGTAGACGCCCCCTCCCTCAAGGACTTGCCTAAAGTGGCCAATGACCTCAAGAGCCAGCTCGAAGCTTTCAACCCAAGCTGTTTACGCGATGTCGACACCAATGAGAAGATCGTCCTGCCTTCCGCGGAAGGTAAAACTTATTTTTATTTTATTTTGTATTTTTATTAATGTCACTGTTTAATTTATTACTTTCTAAAACGAATCGTATTAGTAATCTATAAGAAAATAAATACGAGGAATTGGTTACTCATATCACATTGTGACTCACTAAGCTATACCTACTTAATATTTTGGATGACTATGTACAAAAAGGACTATTTTAAAGGTAACAGTGATGTCATAAGGAAAGGTTTAAAATTTTAATTAATATTGACTGTAAAACTTGGAATAAAGTTCGAGGTAAAATGGTTTTTTTACGACAGACGTTGCGAAAGAGAAGCAACACGTCGAAATTTCTGGTGCTAGAAAAATTTGCAACACCTTCGGTTCTCATTTTTCTGAAATTTACAATGGTAATACAGCTACCCAATACAATGTCAACAATATCCTAGCTAATATGTTTGATGACGCTAATAAAAGCTGTGTCTTATCATGTATTCAGCTAAATGAACACGAAATCTTAAAGAAATTACAGAACCTAGATCCGCATAAAGGAGCGGGACCAGATGATATTCCATCAGTTTATTTAATTAACTGCGCATCATCTCTTGCTGAACCTCTAAGAATAATTTATAATGCATCACTAAGTTTGGGGGCATTTCCGAGTAAGTGGAAGGTGGCAAAAGTCGTTCCCATTTTTAAAAGTGGTAATAACGAAAAAGTAGAGAACTATAGGCCCATATCTATTCTTTCTGTGTTCGCCAAAACATTTGAGTCTTTAATTTATCCATATATGTATGCCCACTTTAAGGGTTGTATTAGTCAGCATCAACACGGTTTTATAACTGGGAGATCTACTAACACGAATTTAGTCAACTATACTGAAATATTAATTGACTCTATTGACAAAAGAAAAAGAGTTGATGTAGTCTACACAGACTTTAGCAAGGCATTTGACCTGGTTCCCATTTCGGTTCTCCTTACAAAACTATCAGCATATGGCATGACTGGGTCTATTATGAACTGGTTAAAATCATACCTCAATAATAGGTGTTTCTATGTCGTTGCAAATGGATATGAATCTACAAAATTTAACATAACATCCGGAGTCCCTCAGGGCTCGCACTTAGGTCCTTTACTATTTAATATTTTTATCAACGACCTGCCAAAATGTTTTCACCACTCAACACCTTTCATGTTCGCTGATGATCTTAAACTCCTTAAAATCATAGAGGACTTTGAAGACACTAGCCGCTTACAGGAAGATCTAAATCGATTGTGTCATTGGTGTAAAGCTAACGGAATGGTACTTAACACGGAAAAATGTTCTTGTATATCGTTCACTCGGAATAATCCTGAAATTAATACTAATTATTACCCATACACCATTGCTAATGTTCCTTTAAAACGCCTAAACACTGTCAGGGACCTCGGTGTGATTTTTGATGAGAAGCTTACATTTGTTCCACACATAGATGATATAATCACCAAAGCCTCAAAAATGTTGGGTTTTGTCCTAAGGAATAGCAGAGTATTCCGAAATGTACACACTAAAATAATTTTGTATAATAGCTTAGTAAGAAGTATACTTGAATATGGTAGTGTCATATGGAGGCCACACTATGCAACACACTGCTTAAGAATAGAGAGGATACAAAGGCGTTTTCTCTACCACCTGGCGTTCTCTCAAAGAAAGGCTAAAGAACTTTCTTCGTACAAAGAAAGGCTAGGATATTTTAATATACATAGCTTGAGCCAAAGAAGAGATTTGTTGGATTTGATGTTTCTATATAAAAGTCTTAACAATATCTATGATAATCCAGATTTAGTATCTAAGTTTAAGTTTAACGTTCCCTCTCGATATCCACGCAAAACAATTACTCCTCTTACAAGACCTCTTCGAAAAACTGTTCTGGGCAACAACTCACCAATTTCCAGGATGTCTAAAATACTAAATGATAGTTGCAAACATTTAGACCCTTTTGGGGACTCACTCAAAACATTTCGTAATAAATTTTTTCAGGGATAAATTAAAAAAAACTTAATATAAATAAACTATAATTAACTAATTTTAATATTACAAACTACCTAGAATGATCCCATTCTCATTCATATTTTTCGCTAATAAGTTAATACGTTTTTAATATAGTATAATAAATCATATTTTATATACTTCCTAATATTTGCATGCTGTATCTGCCTTTAAAGATAATGCATTTAGAATTAAGCTACACTGTATTTCTTTTTACTCAATGTTGTTTTAATGTAATTATCACTGGTGGATTTAAATAAATAAATAAATAAATAAATAAATAAATAAATAAATAAATAAACACGCGTCACTTCTACACGACATTGAACAATTTCAAACAACCTCCCTAAGAAAAACGGACCCGGTAGAAAAAATAGTCTTACCAAACGCCATAGGTATATTTGAGTGGATAATGTGAAGCAATACGGCTTTTGCTGTTCGTTTAACAAAACGTGTTTTTTTCCTTAATACCTTTAGACAAACATCGCTTTTTACCACACTAAAATATAACTCGTAACGCGCATGTATTTGAATATGATTAATTTTTTAATTTTTCATCCATTTCATACTCATTGATCATGTTACACACAGGCTATCATTCATGTCTAGTTTAGCGTGTACGTAGTGTGGAATTAAGTGTACATACGTCTATAAAAATAATCTAAACAAAAATAAAATATTAATTTTATTAACAATTTGCAGATGTTGCCACCGAAAAAACTCAAAAATCCCTGTTTGATGGCATTGAAAAATTCGATGCTACCAGGCTGAAGCACACGGAAACACAGGAAAAGAACCCGCTTCCGGACAAAGACGGTAAAATTTTATGTTTATTTAATGCACCTTTATGCACGGTTAAATGTTTCATAAACGCAATAAAAACCAATAAATATTTAATTATTATTATACAAACGCTGAGCTGTTTTCGAATTGACTTTTAAATCTTTGCATTTGAAACACGCTTTTCCTTATTTATGTATAATCGTTTCAATTTATAGCATGTATTCGTTTTACGGCATAATATATTTTTAATATTCAAAGCTTTATTATTACGTTCCTTTGCACGCATTTGCTTGATAGTTGTCGCAGCGGAAAAGGCGCATCAGAACCTTCTAGATGGAGTGGAGCACTTTGACAAGAGCCAAATGAAACACACGACGACGGAAGAGAAGAATTCATTGCCGCCAATTGAAGGTTTTTACTGCTTTATTTTCTGCTTCGCACGATTGTTTCTGAGTGAATATAATAATGGGCTCTTAGAACGAGTATTTAAAGTGATCTTACTACTGCTTGTTGTGGGGTACCTACTTATCTAAACCGATAAAAGTAAATCATATCTATTTATTTCATACTTGATAAGAATTATAGAATCTCGTACTAAGAGCCACGATGCAGGTTTTATATAGATTTTATTTTAGTATGCGTTTATATTTTTTTAGAATCGATAAATGTTTTAATATATATATAATAATGTATTATTCCTAACTGAGGCACGCAATATCAAATTGTACGCTGTGCATTACATTTACCGCATTGTTTATCCTGGTAAATGACTTTATTAATATCTTACAGGTGTACTTAAACAAAACCAAAATTATAACAGGGTTTAATTTTATTAATTTTAAATATTTTTCTACACATAATTTTTATTTGTACCCGTTAGGAAATACGTATAAATATTACAAATCTGTGAATATTTGTTATGTTAAATGGGTTTCGTTGTATTTTTTAAGTCCCATCAAATCTAATTTCTAATCATCCTTTGACTCCAAGCATATTTTGCTGTTTTATAAAAAAATACTTTCACGTAGCTTATACGATGAAAATCGTATGAAATCACCCATTTCTAATTCCCAAATTAAGTATCTAATGTTTATATTTATTAATTATATCAATGTTCTACAGCCATTGAAGCGGAGAAGGAAAAGAACAAGTTCCTGAACGGGATCGAAAACTTCGACCCCACCAAATTGAAGCACACCGAGACTTGCGAGAAGAACCCTCTGCCTACCAAGGACATCATCGAGCAGGAGAAGACTGCTTAAACCATATATATCCGCAACTATGTATCGCTAGTATCGCCGTATTATAGTCGATAAGTTTTGTATAGTCGATCCGTGACGTCCGTTCAGAAATGTAATGACAAATTATTTTCAATGTTTTTGTCATCGTCCATTTTATCACGAACATTTCATCCAGTTATCAAAATATCATTCATGTCATGTTTTTGTTTTTCGTCATGCATTTTTTTATTTCCTCATATTATGGTTTTATATTCATTACATAACAACAATTACTATGTGTTAGACATTCTGGTTTCCGAACGAACGGGCGTCGCCGCTCGGCCACTATCATTAGAACGTAGGAACCAAATTTTCTATGTCACTTTTAATATATATCTAATAAGTGTATTTTATGAGCATTTTATTTAATTTATAATGAAGGATTTAAATTTTTAAGGTTGAGTACTGATTTTATAGTTAAGTTGGGAACACACTGCACTCCCTTTTATAATTTCAACCGCTTCGTGCTTGTGTTCTCTATATTTTTAATAATTTAGAAATTCTCGAAGGACTAGTCTCTGGTCGATATTTGTTAGGAGTGTAGTTACCAAGACTAATTTGAATCGAAATTTTGCGAGAGTTTTACTTTTATATATTTATCAATTATTTTTCATTTATTTATCTACAAAATTATAGGATTAATACTGAATGCTCAACTGCGTATAAAGCTAAGATGTTCTGATAATTTTGAAGCAATTATGTTCGTATTATAAAGAAGTGAACAATAACAATAAATTTTTATACTGTCGTATTACATTATATTCATACAGTCATTTTTCAATTTTATAATACGCTAACGATGCCAATAAAATTTTTTATCGAAATTTTGTATGTTTTACAGACGGTGCTTTTTCTAAATATAGAATGAAAAATAAAAAATGTTTTATTTATTAACCTAAACCTACCCATTACTCATCCATTTTCCAAGTCCTTAAAATGAGGTGTGTTTTCTTTAAAGTAGTAATTTAACTGCGCAAAATTAAATGAGAACTATTGAGAATGTTTAAATGATATTAAATATCTTGGCCAGTGGTAACCCAGTGGTAGGTAACACGTCCGCTTCGATGAGCGGGTGATGCGAGTTCAATCCGGGTTTAGCACCTCTGATATTTCTATGTGCCAATCGTTTCTAACATGATTATTAATTACCATTTAAATTTCATTTCATTTACGGTGAAGGATTCGTAATTAAGGAAGGCCTGTGCCCAGCAGCGGGACGTTAAAAAGGGCTACAAATATCTCGATTCTTTTTTTTAACTAAAATTTAAATTTAATATGTAACCCGCGTAAATGTATATTTTTATCAAATATTTAACGTTATTATTACAATATAATCAAGGAAAAGTGCTTACTTTTAAAATTGTATTTTAAATTGTCCAATGTCCAACCCAATGTGAACTTACGTTAAAAGTCTCGTCGGAAAACGCATGATAAATGCAATTCTATTTTTTTCAATTTCCTACACCATGTATCTTAAACTTAAAAAAATGATTCTGTTATACCTGAGTTAATAAAATTTATACATTTAATATAATAGTGCATATTATGCTAATCTTTTATCGCGTGGATAATACTAGCTATAAAAATAATTAAAGGTAATCACTCTTACTGGCAACATTTGATTTTATTGACAGTGTGACCAGATTTAGCAGAATTTTGCAAATTTAGCAGAATTAGAACCGTAATTTAGGGTCTAGCAGATTGTATAGCAGATTTGAAAAGATAGCAGTTTTTGGCAGAATTATATATAATCATCGCAGAAAATTAGTATGATAATACACACTTGTGTAGTTGCGCTGGAAATGCTTAAAAACATGTACCATTCATAAGCAATGTGCAATAATTTAAGGGAATTCCCAATAAATGTATACTTACTTTCTTTCGAGTTGTAATTTGTATGTATAGTAGTTTACAACTTTGACACTTGAAGCGCTAGTTTGAATCTTTGCATCGCCAATACGTTAATAAATATTTTAAATAATATTCCTGGTTTTTTATACATGTACATAACATTATACGTTGTACATAATATAATCGTATTAATTATGACTTCATTCATTCGTAAAATATTGACATAATATATTACAAAAAAAATACGCAGAATTTAGCAGAATTGAAGCAAGCCGCATAATGCATAAAGTTCAATTTAAATCTGGTCACACTGTTAAATTATTGATTTATTATTCAGCAGAGGGACCAGCTACCAGGTATTTATTTCATTAAGAGCCCCTGCAACAAGTCGGCTAATATTTGTTTGGTATACACAATTAAAGTGATGTCTTTATAAATATTAAGTTGTGTATTCCAAATTGTGTTGGTTAAATTGTCTGTATCCTTTCTATACTCATAACTTCTTGAGTAATCAATTACTTTAGGTAGTGATATTATTTTTTAATTCACATTATAGAATTCGCCACCATTTTTTCTATTTTAATAGGCGTAATTAATATAATATTATATTAATTATCAAACTTGGTATGTGTTAGCGTGTTTAATCATTTCAATAATATGTTATCATAGAATTTGTCTTAGCATTTTAGATACTATTATAAAATTTTATGAATTAACCGTATCATGTTCAGAAGTAGATAGGTAAGTTTCTAAAATATTATTAGTTTTTCCATTTGATCGCGCATGTCTTGAAAATGGATCTCGGATGGGCGCATTTCAATTTCTTTATATATTTCTTTATTTATAAATAGTTAACTGTGTATAATTTTTAAAAATCGGTGATATTTTACGAGCTGATTTATTTATACAGCTTGGCTTTTAATAAATTTAATTTAAGTGTAACATTCGGTTGTTGTTAGTTAAAAAATACTTATTTTCTGAACGCTAGCGAAATTATAGACATTATAATATTATAGCTTCAAAGTACGTAACGATTTTATTTTCACTTTTTAATAATGAAAAATAAAAATTCAAATGCAAGTCAATATTTTTATATTTTGCTATGATATTTTAAATAAGTATTTTCATATTATATAAATAAATGCAAATAGTTTTTTTATGATCATTTATTACTTAGGGACAAAATGTTATACTTTTTATTTACTTTAATTTTAACGGTATCTATTCTTTAATTTACGATAAAATATCGCTGTATTTTATTTAAAAAGTTTATTGTTAGTATTTATTTAAAATTTTAAATTAAAATAAAACAATTTAATTTTAAGACTTAGATTATGATTTCATATTTGGTATTTTTTTACTAAATATGAAATTGTTAAGAATACATTATAAAATACAAAGATCTATTTTACTGATATATATTTTTCAATTCATCTATCATGGGAAATATAAATAATATTGTATTTCTTGTTAAATGAATTTTTGTATGTGGCAACATATTTGGTTGTTATATTTCTGCAAATTGGCATTTTGAACGTATTTTGATTTTTGATGTAATTTTGATTTTCCTTCCCGCCGGCTCTTGACGGTTGCTTTTGGCACGTGCAATTTTTTTCTCAGCTATCCATATCCTACGGCATTTCGCTTGAAAGTTAAACACTGATGCTGACTGTTGGACATAATCATATCGGTGAGTACTTTATTGTTTATTCCTTGTATTGTATGTGCTATTTCATGTGCACGTGTTGTTGTAGACAGCAAAACAACCATTTGCATTTTGCATTCGCTAGACGTTATAGTTACGATATGGATTTGTGAAACAATTTAAAATATGTGTTATCATTTTGTTATACCAGGCCAATGCAAGCGAAAATTCTTACGCAACCACTAACACTGCCAGTAGCGTCATTTGTTTTTGTTTACCTACAGATTGTTAGCGGTGTTAGACAATGTCGCCTTCCCCAATCCGATGCCGTGGGCCATGGAAAATACAAAAACGCACATCCGAGTCCGATCGTTGGCTAGACGAAATGGGTTATTTTCGAAAACATACGGCTAGAGACTCGAGCTGTCTGTTTAGGGCGGTTTCTGAAAATATATATAATACGCAGCGTTATTTTCATAAAGTTCGTTTAGACTGCGTTCACTTCATGGCTTCTCAACGTCACCTTTTCGAGGGGGTAGGGGCTATTTTTTGTTTTTTTTTTTGATAAATATCACTAAAGCAATACCTTCATAACATACATTTATTTTGTGTTGTAGTCATTAAATTGTCCATTTGACAATTATCTTAAAGAGATGTCTAATCCATCGGAATATGGTGGACTGATTGAAATATCGGCTATGAGCCATCTTTATAGGTAAGAAAAAAAAAGTATTACAGGTCCTAAAATTATAAATTAAGTAGTCCTTAATTTTTTTGTGATAAAACTAAAAAAAATAGTCATTTATTAATCATTTATTAATTATTATTATTAATATTACAAAACTTTTATTATAATAAATAATGGAATTAGTTGAAAATATTTTTTGAAGTATTTTTATAAAAAAGGCACATTAAAAATTTGCAGACGTGATTTTGTCATTTTTGAAGCTAACAATGGTCCCCAAACAAAAATTTGCAATGGTTATGGAGTCACAATTTATTTATTTTATTCACCCGACACTAAGCATTTTGATGTTGTTTACACAAAGGAATTCATTAATGCATCATCATTTTGTCAATGTAAGTTGCTTTAGCGAATAGCTTATTTCTTACAGTATTAAAAATTACTTTTCAATTTTAGTGTCTATCTGAGAATTGATTATAGTTTAATAAATCTTTCTGAATAGAATCAAAACCCAAATATAACTTATAAATCAAATTTAAATGAATATTTTTTAATGTACTTTAATACCTTGTATCATTTTATTTCAATCTTGCCAGTAATGCCAATGGTGAAACATGGTAAGAACTGAAATTAACTTATATTTTTTTTTATTTTCTGTTATTCAAACTGTTAATATATTTGTAGCATTGGTTTATGAGATACTTTACGATGGAGTGTATCACTTAAAGGATTTACCATATGCTGTTGACAAAATGCTACATGATAAAGTACCTACCAACCATATTGAATATTTCATGTCAGAAAATGTAGAACGCCGTAAAAAACAAAAAGAGAGAGCTAAAATTTTTATTGAAACTCCCAGTGATGAGGATAAAGATAAAAATAATAACGCTTTAGCCATGAAATGTAAACATCATGTTGGAGATGTAGATAGGAGTAGTCTATTGAAGGAGTCCCTGAGTATTTTTGTGTTTAATCGCAGTCTCATACAGCTTGAAAATGTTTGCATGAATTGCTTGAATGTGAACAGTGCAAAGGATTTACTCGAAAATGGAATTACTCCATTTCCATATAAGGTTGCAAAGGCATTAGATCCCGATATATATCGTAATATAGAGTTTGATGTCTGGAGTGAACTCAGAAGAGGTATATAAGATTTTAGTTGGAAAATTAAAAAAAGCCATCTGTTTAGGGTTGATTTTTATAAATAACACATATTTACAGAATTACGATATGGAGCTAGGTACTGTGATGGAACAACTCTTCAAGTTGGAGTTAAATGCCTCTGCAAACTTGATCCTGATCAAACGGTGGCATATCATTGTCATATCCAAGAAATGAGAACCGATGGACCTTGCCTGGTGTTTATTGAGGAGTTGGGGGAGAAACACTATGTGAATTATGATCAATTGGAACCGTTGCCCATAGATCAAGTGAAGCCCTGGGCCCCTCCCTACAGATACAATCGGGCAAACTCTCAAATTGTGAATATAAGTCAAATGTTGCAGCAGATAGGTGTGGATTTATTCTTCTTTAAAATTCTTTGAATACTTAAAAGAAATTGCCTTAAATATACAGCTACTTAGTTAGCTTTATATAGCAATAGTTACTTTCTAATATTTTAATTTAAAATTTATTTAAATTCATAACAGTTTTTCAACATTTTGATAATATTTTTAATTTATATAATGCATAATTTTGGTCCAAAATATGTATTACTTTATCCTAGGCAACATATCTCGTAAACAAGTATTAAGCAAGAAAACTAAAACTAAAGAAGAGACAATAGAAACCAACCCACCGGAGCACCAGGAGATGGCCCACTACTATACATATCCACACTTGGATTACTTAAACTTTCAACCAGTGCCCGTTAGTTGTAGATTTTAGATTATTATTAGAATGTGCTATGACAGTTGTTTTATAAATATTTCTTAGAAGTTGAGTAAATCTGTTTGAATTTTTTAAATTTATTTGGTTTCAATTCTCAGGTGTAAATAATGGGGAAAAAATTGTCTATGGTATAATTGTTTTTAATCTGTCAAAGCCCTTCTAATTACCATAATTTAGGTTAGATCATAGACTATTTTAGAATTGTTATTCATAATAGTTCACATGAGTATACCACTTGCTAAAATAAAAGAATTTTGTTGTTGTTGTTGTTTTTAAAATTTATCCCCAATAGGGAAAGGCAAAGGATAAAAGAATTTTGGTCATTTGATGTTTTATTTTTTATAGAAATATGTTAAGGTTATGTATTTTAGCATGGACATTTGTATTTTAAGCCAAGTGGAATGCTTATTTTAAATTAAAACCCATATCGTAGCTATGTAGAGTAGTCTGATTACCTGTAGTAATGAAGGTAGATGGAAATAAGTAGTTTATTTTAATGTTGGTATTATTGATTTTTTTATTGGCTTAATGGGACTTAGTAAATATTTTTTGTTTTGTTTTTTATTTGTTGTTTTGATGTTGTGCCTAAAGAAAGACATTCATAAGATTTTTTTCCCTATATAATATTATATTAGCTAGATTTTTACTAAAACAGTTATGATAATAGAGTTTGTTGAATGCAAACTATACATATTGACATGTCTCTAGCGGTCTGTAATGATAGCATTTTTAATTATAAGTTGTATATCAGTAGAGTATTTTGTATGTTGTTTGTTTTCGTCTATAGTTTATGGGATTTAATTCATGTACTCTCATGGTTCTTATTGAATTGCATTTCGACTATTCTAGGTAAGTGATGTTTTAATCAACAACAAAAAGGAGGTTGATTTACTGAATTTTTCATGACTAAGCAAACACTCTGTTTATTTTTACATAGAGTAGTCCAGTATTTCTCGAGACTGGGGACATTTTTAGTGAGTTTAGTTTTTTTAAGTTCGTTTTTGAACTAAATTATAATTGATAGTGAAGAAATATAAATAAATTGGCTACTATACTTGTTTAATTCTAAAAACGTGTACGTGAGTTAAATCCCTTAAAATAGAATCGTAAGTAAGTAAAAAAAATATTATTTCGAATTGTCAGGTTGAAGTAAAAGCGCTGCCCCTAATGGTGGACTGTCGGCCGGCGGGCGCTCCGCCCCACGAGATCGCTCACGTCAACGGAGCCCCACCGGAAAATCATAATCAGGTTAGGCCCTTTTTAATTGGAATTTCTTTTATTTTGTTGGTAATTGGTATATAATTTTCAATAGTGAATAAGTAAAAAAACAAACAAATCTATGTTATATTTCATTTACCTTAATAAAATGGAAAATTTAATTAAAATACCCGAATTTATTTAAAATATTCAATAGGCCTTCTTGGGGCTATTTATTTGGAAATAGCAACATTAGGATACGTATTTGGCTATTTATTTGGGGCATAGGTTATTTGGGGCTATTTCTTGATATTAGGGGTATTTTATTTTATGAGTAGGTAAAGCGAATCATCGCTTGGCAGTTTACATCTGTCACGCTACCATTTGGCGCATTATCACGAGTAGGTTTAACTGCAAGGGCGCAGCTATGTTTCACATCAACAATCATCATCATCATCATCATCAGCCCTTTTTAACGTCCCACTGCTGGGCACGGGCCTCCCTCAGTACGAGGGGGATCAGGCCATAGTCCACCGCGCTGGCCCAGCGCCTGTTGGCGGACTTCACATGTTTTACGAAAACTTGCTAGGTTTTCTCAGACATGCAGGTTTCCTCATGATGTTTTCCTTCACCGTACGACAAGTGCTAATCATGATAGAAATGATTCGCACATGAAAATATCAGAGGTGCGAGACCCGGATTTGAACCCGCATCACTCGGTTATACAAGCGACGCGTTACCGCTGGGCTACCACTGCCTTAATAGATTTTACTGCGAGAAAAATATATAATATTATCTCCGAGAAATGCATAGTGTATTAATATATACGTAGGAACGAAACCGAGCAGAATGAGGGGGGATTGCTAGTAGAAATATGCTTTAGTACTTTGAGGAAGTGCAGCTTATCAGTCACTTGTACATAATAATCTACTTTAGTAATAACAGTTTGTATGTTTCAAGTTACGAAGACGTGTGAATAATGTCGTAAGCCCAATGTTTACGCAAATATCGTATTTCACACACGTATTCGTACGTCATGCTCAAGCTTTGAACTTAATTCTATGCCATACTAGCGACTTGCCCTCGTTTTGATCGAGTTCTTCCCTAGGAACGACTAAACGGTTAATGATTTCTATATAAAATACACAGTTCCGGACTTTTCGTTTTGTCTATTTTTTATACTTAAATCGCCCCTGACACCCTCAATACAACAAAAAAGAATTATCCATAACTCTCCAGTCGTTTTTGACTTAAGCGTAACAAACGGACAGCAATTTATTATTATATACATACTAGCGACTCATACGCGCAGCGAGCGTTTAGGTTCATCCCTAGGTATTTTTTAGAGCGAAACTGTAATTCAAACTTGACCTTAGACCTTAATCCGGCCCCGTCGCCAACTCCGTCTTTAGCGGACGTCTACTAACTATAACTTAGCAGGAAGGTAGTTTAAACGTCAAGCTGTTTTCGATATATCGTGAAGAGTGTGAGTATCGAATTTATAAATGTTAAGTATCTTAACACGTTAAACAAAGTTCCAAAAAACAAGAATCGATTTAAATCATTAGTTAAGCACTAATCAATTAGCAATAAACTAATTACATACAATAGGTAAGTTCGAGGGGAAGTTAAAAGATTATAATCATAATGATGGCTTTCATTATGTTAATGTTTATTAGTTTTATTTCAAAGTTAGTTTGAACAAGACCCCTTTGAATATGGATTTGGATTTGGTGAGATTGGGATATAATTAAGGTTTAACTTGTGTTTTTATAGTTAAATTTCTAGTTATTTTAGTAGTTTTAAAGTCATAGTGGAATAATTGGGATAGTGGTAGTAGCCCAGTGGTAGCGCTCGCTTGAACAAAAGAATAATGCGGGTTTAAATCTGGGTCTCTCATCTCTGATATTTCCATGCTTAAATCATTTCTAACATGATCATCAATTACCACTTGTGTTACGATGAAGGAAAACATCGCAAGGAAACTTACATGTCTGAGACAACTTAGCATGTTTTCGAAAGACGTGAAGTCCTCCAACTTACACTAGTATTGAAGGGAGGCCAGAGGCCCAGCAGTGGGACGTTAAAAATGGCTGAATACATACATAGTGGCATAAGTTTAACGTGTACAGTAAAAATGTGTAAATAATAATTGGATTGTGTGATCATTAAATATGTTTTTTTTAAATTTATGTCCAATTGAAAAGAAAGTGCCTACTCGATGTGTATATAGGTTTTGGTGCGACAATTTTCATGATTCTCTTGTTATATTGTATTGACCCTTGCTCTTTTGTTGTTTGTGGATTTGATATTTTCCCACAGTAAATCTATCAGGGGGCTTACTCTTGAATTTAATTCCGATCGATCGACATTGGAATTGTGACGTTTCGTACTCTTGAGTTGGACGCTAGCGCCACATTGTTTTTAAATTGCGTGTCCATTTTGGGGAACTAAGTGAAATCGGGATCGGGCTTGGCGCACCGTAAACGCTACTCTTGAGTGAGAGTACTTTTTTTGAAAGGATAAAGCATTTTAAAGCCATATTACTGGTTTATCGTAATAAGAAGAACGACACTATTGCGGCCCGTAACATAGCTAACTTCACTCTTAACAAAATAATCGCGGGGCAATCCCAATTTCAATCCAATGTTGACAATATTGTTTTCAAGAGTACCGAATCACGTGACTTCAAAATTGACATTGGAATCGTATTGGCATTAGATTAGAATTGAAATTAGTTTGAAGAGTAAGCACACAGGTCAGAGCTATCATCATACAAAATTTCATCAAAATCTCGTGGTTATCTCGTGGTGTGGCCACAACAATCACAAAAATTAAAAAAAATACTATAATTCTAGACAACTAAAAACTAGAAAAATAATACCTTATTAGGGTTATTAATTTATACTGTATATCTATATTACCATAATGTTTCTTTCTAGACGGGTGCGACTGGAGACATGGCGGCCCATGGGATGCCCCCCGCGTCAGTGCGCGCCTCCACCCCCGCTACCACGAACGCCATTACTACCTACGCTCCTAATTATAATGGTGAATATATTCCTATAGCTAATAGGGGTTATCCATAAACGTCACATTAATTTCGTCACATTTTCGTTTCATCGAGTTTTAAATCACAACGATTCTAAAGAAGTTTCACTTCAAAAAATGTGCGTGCGTACAAAGTACACATGTCAGAAGTGAAACTTCTTTGTTTATAAATATAACTCACTGTTTACACACTGTATAAGTACTAATGTGGTGGCGCTAACTCTTCCCCGTCTCTGAGCGCCTGGTGCTTGATTTACGTGTTTGTGTCTCTATGGACTTAGTTTTTCGTTTCATCGAGTTTGAAATCACAACAATTCTAAAGAAGTTTCACTTCAAACATGTATAACAATCCACAGGGGGCATGACCCCGGGGCCGGTGCCGCCGCTGGGCTACTGCG
Source organism: Boloria euphrosyne (assembly GCA_951802675.2). Classification (NCBI taxonomy): domain Eukaryota; kingdom Metazoa; phylum Arthropoda; class Insecta; order Lepidoptera; family Nymphalidae; genus Boloria; species Boloria euphrosyne. The sequence continues at coordinate 677,906 of OX637879.1, read as the reverse complement.
CGCCGTACTGCGGCATGAAGCCGCTGGTGTGGTGCGCGCCGCCGGCGCACGCGCACGCGCCGCCGCCGCCGCCGCCGCCCGTCAACCCCCACGTGTGCAAGAGCGTGCAGCCCAGCGGCGCCGACCTGCCCATGAATGGTACCGGTTTCATGTTTTGTGTCACGTAACTGGATTACAAAATCGAAATAATAATGGTTTACTCGTTCTTAGAGAAAGGTTGAAATTCATAGTATAAACTGAAGTAATCGGATTGGGAAAACTGTTTATTTTTGTAATATATTCATAAGTACAAAAATTACATGTATAATTCTACTATGCAATGCCATTAGCAAGGATCCGTCAAGAGTAAAACTACAAAAACTCATTTTAATTAATTAATTTCAATCATGGAACCTAAATTGATTAAAAAACGTCATCCAGACTATAACTGATTCAAAATGTTAAAAAATGTTACTGAAAACTTAAGTCGTAAAGCTTTGATCTATGACTCCGGGACTGCTTCTATATTAACAATCAATTAAAAATTCGCCCTTGGCTACCCAATTGCTCTCAAGCAGCCCACAACAATATGTGCCTCCAAACATCACGCCCCTATCCCACAATTTATTTATTTAAATTAATATAACATAATATATAAAAGAAATGTGGTGTCGTGGGACACCGGATAGGAACGAAGTTCCTTATTATAAAAATTTATTAGAAAATAATTATTCGAGTATACATTTTTTATTATGATTTTTTATTGATATAAATAAAAATAAAAAAACTACTTTACAATGTTATCAACTTTATTTTATTTACAAACCAGATGGTGTAATTATCGAATGATATAATAATAATAACCGTCATCACGTAGACTATACATTACACACTGTATATCCATCATACAAAGACTACTTAATGACATAAATAATAAAAATCTCACGTTACGGACGTTTTTTCCCAGTTAGGGTACCTCTCTGCATCGTCCCATAAGGAACTTCGTTCTATTAAGTTATGTATGTACATTGCATTGCAGATATAGCAACGTTGCGGTTCTACTTCAACCTCGGCGTGGAGTGCATGTGGGCGTCGTACGGCCAGCCGTCCGCGCCGCCGCGGCACCTGCTGCCCCGCGACATCGCCCACGTACGTACTGCACCTAGCTACACACTGCTACAAACTGCAAATCAACCAATAGCAGCCAAATCATTCCTTTTGTTGAGTTGAGATATAGTATAACCATCGGCTTAAATTTACATGTAGGTTAGTGTTAGGGATGGACAGGACACATGCTAAGGTCTAAAAGCAACAAATGGAGCCAACAAGTGACTCTACGGTATCCTAGGGATGGAAAGAGAAGAAAGGGACATCCAAAAACGAGATGGGCAGATGACATCTGTCTAACCCTAGGGCCATACTGGACCAGAGTTGCTTTAGACAGAGCGCAATGGAGAGAGTTTGAGGAGGCCTATGCCAAAAGACACACCTAACTGCGGGACATATTATAGTTTTATCTAAATTATAGTTTTAACTCTTTAGAAAATGTACCCAAAATTCGGAATAAATGGCTTATAAAAATAATAATAATAGTGTTAGGAATTGCTTGTGTATTCGTCTTTGTCCGAAAACGTCCAATGCTAGACTCATGCTTCTCTGAAACATTTTAACAACTATCTTTTGCCATTTTCATATAATGAGTTCCAGTGACTTTGACCAAGTCATCAGTTCACGTTGCAGAGGGCTGCACAAACTTTACCTTCTAGTCTAGAGGTGACCATCGTCACCTTCCTAAGTGATGGGTGATAGGTGAAGATCCTATCTTCGCATTCAATCCTGATTCAATCTTGAAGGGAAACCCCAAGCGTTGCCTACCATTATCTATTCATATAGTTAAATTCTTACCGGTATCTGTACATTGAATACTTTTTGGATAGTCTTATTGAAATTTAGAATTTTTGTCTGTCTTTCTGTCTAATCTGTGACCTTATGGCGAGAAAAACACTGGACAGATTTTGATATAGGATACTATTTATTACAGGAAAATATCTCATTTTTATAAGATATCTAGATACTCACAGTTAAAACGTATTCTGCAGTAACATGTAAAATCTAATAAAAATTTGTTTTCTGAACTTGATCGCGGGCGAAGTCACAGGAAACGCAGTATATAATATAGTGTTGGGTGTGCAGGAGATGCAGCAGATGTCGCTGCACGAGCGCGCGCCGGAGCCGCACAAGCACAAGCCGCAGGAGAAGCCGCCGCTGCCGCCGCACAAGAACAACGGCCAGCGCCCGCTGCTGGGGCCCAGGTACAACACACGGCACACCTCTTATTGGTAGTCTAATGATAGATACTATGATATTGGTAATGAGAAAGTATTTCTGCTAAACGGAGTTTGGTGTAGTTTTCATCCCAGAAATCATCTAGAAGATGGTCAAATAAATTAATATATCAAATTATGTATGGTATCTACTCACAAAAAAATTTTTTTTTAGTTTTTGTCTGTTTAAACTACTAAGGCTACTTTTATAAAAATAAAATGAAAATGCAGCTAGTATGCACTAAATCTGCCATAAAATAAAAGCAACATTTATGCAAAAATATAGTCATACTACTTTTTTTAGGTTTAAACGTGGCGGCAACCAAGATGGCGTCAATCAGAACAACAACCAACATCAGAATAAGGGCCATAACAACAACATGCCGAATAAAGGACCTAATAACCACAGGTAAGTTATTTTAAAATATCAATAAAAACAACACATGATAAGGATGTGAGAGCAAGAAAATAACTGTGAAATTACCTGCTTCGGTTGAAAACTGTTGTCTATCAGTTTTACTATTACAATTAAACTTCATTATCAAATATTTAATTTAATGTAGGTAACGATTCGATTAAATTTGAATTTTATTATATGTAAAGATTGCTACTGTAATTAGAAAACTGCTATTAAAAAAAAAAGTACGTGCGTACAAAGTACACATGTCAGAAGTGAAACTTCTTAGTTTATAAATTTAACTCACTATTTACACGCTGTATACTAATGATATTGTAATTTCACTTCAAAACCAATTCCTCACTTCAACCAACATGAGCAGCCACGTCATAAGTTAGGCTGTATATTGTAATACTTTTGCTACACATCACGTCACATTAAAAATCACCGACTTGCGGTGGGCGAGACCCCCGACCTGCGCAACTTGACCGTCTGAGGGGTGGTGGCGCTAACTCTTCCCCGTCTCTGAGTGCCTGGTACTTGTACTACTCGTTTATATTTAAACTAATCTAAAGCTTTAGATTTCCGAGACTTACAACCCCAAGGTTGCGGTTAAACGTTTAACGCAACCTTGTTGGAAGTCGCATAAGAAGTTTCACTTCAATAATGTATCTTATGATGTATATAATAATCTGTATCCATATTTTTCCGTAGACGCAACTCGCACACAGATCAACGCGCGTACATGCCCAATACGAATCCCGGCGTGGGAGTGGGAGGTGTCGGAGTGGGCGTGGGCGGAGGAGTGGGAGTAGAGGAGTGCATGGAGCCCCCGGTAGTGACCTTCCCCTGCATACCGTACCCCCCGCCGATGTACTCCGTGCCGTACTACATGGAGTCTGAACATGGTTTGTTTTACTACTTTGTCTCAAATCTCAGGATACTCCAATGAATATATTGTACAGAGTAATTATAAAGCATGTGGCAATTTACATCTCAAGTGAAAGCTCTGTTTTCTGCTTCTTAATTGATTGAATCAAAATATACTTTATTCAAATAGACTTGTAAAAGTCTAATTAGTTCTGTTATTGTTTGCACTTTGAATTGTCACTTTTCAAATTATGAATATATAGAATTTAGATTAAATGTCGGTATGTGAGTCTTCGAGAAAGCTACCATTGGTTTGGAAGGCAGTTGGCTGAGAAGAGCCGGCGAGAAACTCAACAATTTTAATAAAATATAGGATTACAACCAGACAGCATGTATATATATCTGTTTACACTACATTTTTAACCACTTTTAGTTTTAAAGCAACATATTGTACACATTCACAAATACATATTTATAAACTCACCAAACCAGCTAACTAGTTAGGCTTGAAGTGTTAAGTTAGATTAGTTTTGCAACTACAACTTAAAATAATTAAGATTAGTATCAGATCATTGGATAATAATATTGTGATGTCCCATGTAGTATAGAATTATTATTGTTATGTTAAATAGCAATAATTAGTACAATCACAACGATTAAATAATTTATTGACAAAATGTACTCCAACTTCAAAATGTTTAAAAAAAATCAACAATCTTATCGTTACACTTTTATCAATGGACAGGATTACCTTTGAAATATATGTAATTATAAAATGAAATATGATTTTATCCCTACATCACTAAACCTATATTTCAGCAATGATGATACATGGGGGCTACATGGGCTACGAGGAAGGCTTGGAGTACGCGCCCGTGCAGCACTTCTACCCGCCGCCCTACCCGCCGCAGCACCACCCCGACCACAAGTAGACACCTCCAGACCCCCCGAGACACCCCCAGACATTCTTGTGGACAAAAGCAGTATAAAAATCCATACAGCAATACTATCCATCATCGATTACTTCTAAATGAAATGACTGTCAAAAACAGCAATTTTCACTTTTTTGATATTAAAATCTGTAATGTCAACCTTGAATATTGTTCCCGAATGCCATAGCAAAGTAATTAAGATAGTCGGGAGCGTCTCACCAGCTTCCATCTTCACGTCTTCATGAGATAACTGTATGGATTAGTAGACTGGAACAATGGACCCTGGATAGAAGTTTTGTTATTCAATTGTGTTTTTAAATATATGAATATGGGTATGACTTAGTAAATTATCAGAGTGGAGTGTACTTAAATGGCTATAAAACCATGGACCACGGCTTGCGTTATAATTTATGTGAAGCATATCCATATTTATATGTTGAAACCTTACAACCATGGTTGTTATGTAACATCTTTACCGTTTTTATCAATTTTCTACTCAATTTAAAATGAACCCCCAACATTTTGTGGAAAAATATCCTTTGAAATCGAAATATCAAACCGGTTAGTGAATTTCAGTATTACATTGTATTTTTTTACAATAATAGTTTTATCAAAATTAGGAGAAAAGTTAAATTTGTTAATTATGATAAAAATTACGGATTTACTAAGATAATATCTAAACAAATTAGACCTTTCAGTTAAACTGAAAAAAATTCAAGACTGATCTTATTGATTATGGGACCCACCTTTTGCATTTCAGTATTTTCATTCGTTTATTATGTTCGGTTGTTTGGTTCTTTTCTAATAACAATCCACAACGACTTTGCTCAACGAAAATGGTATACGATTTGTGTTCTGTGGCACTGATTAGATGTTTAGGGAATGATGTTAATATATCCTGTGCAAATTAAAAAAAAAAAAGGAAAGGAATTGTGCGTACATAAAAAATAGTTGTGAACAGAAATACAAAACTTATTTGATTTGAATAATAATGCCTAACAAAGACTATTGATCAATCGATTAATAAAACGACCGACTCGATTTATCGTTAAATCGATTAATCGATATCCATTGACGTGTATTCGATTGACAGCATTGATAAATTAATCGATCAAACAACAAAAATAAATTAGTACAGTATATATTAGCAATGTCGGGCAGCGACAATAGATGTATAATGACTGTCGTCTTGTATTATTGTGACGTAATCTCAATGTACTTAGGTAGTTTGTGTGTTAGTGGCCATTTTGAAACAGTTATAAATGTAATATACTTGTTACATGTAACAAAAGATGTAATAAAACTATAAGACTTGATAGATTAAAAAACATATCAAGTATATTATATTGTCTATGAAAAAATGGCTACCAGTAACTCGTGTCGTGTTCAAATGGCGCTTGTGACATTTATAATAGTGTTGTAACTTGCCGCTCATCGATATTCGTTTGAAACGAATCGATTTCGAAAAAAATCGAATGATAATGAATTATAGTCACAAGTGCTGTTTAAACATCATCTTTTAATAGTAGTTCGTAATTTCAAAAATAATCGTCTATATAACATATGTGTCGTGAATCTTTCCTTCTTGAAAATTTATTCAGATCCCCCCATTTTCCTCCGTTTCGGTTTAAATGTTACTTTAAAGGCTGTAACATTGTTTTTTCTATAAATCTCTAAGTGTTCATAGGTGCTGCGAAAAATACGAGGTTCACAGGGTTTTTCAGACTTTGTAAGGTTTCGGGAATTTTACACTGAGCTTTAATGCTTATGTCCTTCCCCGTACGGTGGGAAATAGCTTAGGTACTTGGTGCATTTCAGTTGCATTTGCATTCCCTTCCAGCGCTCGGACTCGGCTTGGCTAAATTTATTATATTATTCTATATTTACACACCGTAGATGCTTTATAAATCGACCATTTTTTTTAAATATATATCTATATATGGCAAAAGAATTCAAATTGTTATTTTTTTGTGGTCAGCTTAATATATTTTTCTTGTTTTTTTTTTTTGTTATAAATTTTTAACCATTTTGAGAACCGAGTGTTGTAATGTCGTTTTTTAGCTTGGTTAAGTTAATATAAGTCCATATATACTTATGATCCCTCGTTGAATCTCTGCGATGAACGTGTCCTACATTGATCTCATCATTGAAACTGTTAATGTTTTTGGTGCTTGGGTAGTTGTTGCTTAGAATATAACTGAATTTCCATGATGCAATGCGATTGTAGATACTTTGAAAAAAACTAATAAAATCCGTCCACTTGCAATAAAGTAACGGGTAACTGACAGACTGGTGTTCATTTTTTTATGTATATATATATAATAATTTAAAATTTCAATGTATTCAATATTTGGTCTGAAAGTTTTTTTTTTTTGTAATTTTATAGCAGTTTTAGAATTATTAAGTACACCCCTATAGTAAGAACAATAGAAAAAAATATAAATGTATATTTGATGCATGCATTGTGGAAATTCAGTATAGATGTAAACTTTAATCTGCTTTTTTAAATACAAAATATAACTAGGTCTCAAAACACGACTAGGCAAGTCTAGTCGTCGCATTTATTTGTACGTAAGCACTACGCAGAAATCATTAATCGAAGCTGGCATAAACATGTTTAACGAATATTCGAATCTCCCCAAAATTAACACCTTTTGACATTTCAAGGGCTTTTAAGTTTACTGAAAGGGAAATTGGACTTATGACAGTTGTTTTCTTGTATTTTGGCAACACTGAAATAAAAAATATAAAAGTACAGATTATATATTTGAAGCCCTAATAAAGCAGTGTACACGCTCATTGGCATGTCTCGCATCACGCTTTGTATCTCGCTCTTGTAAAAATAGTTTTAAGCTCTATATTTTATAAATACGTAAGCGCTCTGTCTCCGCTAAATTCTCAGATGATATTTTTGGAAGGTATATTGTACGTATTGGCTGTGATTCGGACGTAATTTTGCAGGTTTTGGTATTGTAAGGTTGGGAGCCATCGGGTGGAGCACACTCGGCTGCCGGTCTCGCTCTCTATGACATGATACATTCCAGTATTATGAAAAATGTATATCTTATATATTCAGAAAAACAAGAATTTGTAAAATTGGCTTTAAAGTTCAATATGGTATCATTTATTGAAAGTTTCAAATTATTATTAAAAATTAGGGATGCATAAAATGACATTGTTTTTTTACGCTCAAATGATATTTCTTTAAATATTAAAAAAAAGAACCTCTCATAATGCTCAAATGTGTGTATATATTTTTTTTTAATATTAAAACCAAATTATCAAGGCACTGGTTGCCTCTCGAGTGGCTGAGTGTGCTAAAAGTGAAAAGATATATTTAAATTTCAAAAATTCTACAAGCTTTTCTATTTACAGCGTTTTTCCTATTACTATAAGCTCTCGTATCTTGTATTTTTTTTCTTTTATAAAATTAAAATGTATTTTGATACTGAATTATCCGCCCACTCCTTTTGACCCACACTTTATTATATATAATAAGTAAACTTATATTATAAATGTATGTAACTATGTAACGGTTTATTGTTTGTACAGTGCGTTGTTAAAATATATGTGAAAAAAAAGAAAAAAAAAAGTAGTTTCCATATAAATAGGTATACATGTGTGATGTTCAATGTAAAGTCAGTCGGTGTTTTCAGTATTAGTTTTAAATCATTAGGAGTTAGAATTTTATGTTAGTCGTTAATTATTACCTAATTAGTGATTTTTTTAAGTATACCGTCAGTTACTTTTGATCTTGTCAGGGAGTTCCCCTCAGGGTATTTTTTAAAGAAATATTTTGTGCCAAGTCATTTTAAATGCCGCATACTTTATGTATGGATAAGAAATTGTTTGTCCGTCTGTGTTCAATGTGTTGTGAGGATGAGACGTGCAGGAACTTAAGGTTGTACTCAGCTCAAAGCTAGCGTCAAGTCCGCCTTTGGAGTTGTATTTTTTTTCCAAATTCCAACAAATAAAGTTAACTGATTTTTTCAAATGGTTTATTTTATTTCTACCCTTTTGAGGTTTGTGATTTGAAATTGTCTATGAAACTTTTTTTTAATAAAAAATAATAAGCATTTATTACTAACCTATACATATAATAAAATTCTAAGTGGAATAAATATCTTTGGGAAAGTCTAGTTGAAATTTTTATTACGCATGTTGAAATGGTCTTTTACGGTTTAATGATTCTTTAGAATTTTTGTCTTGTCTGCGATCGCATCACGGGAAAACTTAGCTGAAACCTAGAAATAAATAATAATTATATGGGCAGTGGTAGCCCAGCGGTAACGCGTCGCTTGTATAACCGAGTGATGCGGGTTCAAATCCGAGTCTCGCACCTCTGATATTTTCATGTGCGAATCATTTCTATCATGATTGCCACTTGTCTTACGGTGAAGGAAAACATCGTGAGGAAACCTGCATGTCTGAAAAAACCTAGCAAGTTTTCGTAAGACATGTGAAGTCCGCCAACACGCACTGGGCCAGCGCGGTGGACTATGGCCGGGGATCAGGCTCGTACTGAGGGAGGCCCGTGCCCAGCAGTGGGACGTTAAAAAGGGCTGATGATGATATAGAAATAAAAAATAATAATATAGTTGATACTACACGTATACATTTTAAATATGTACATATAAATATCAATGAATGCCCCCAGCGGGACCCGAACCCGCGGCCGCTGGCACAGAAAGTACGGTTACTATCAACTGATTCAAACGTGTCGCCATAGCGGGTATATCTGGGTCCATACGATATGGAATACTTGTTTATGCGGAAAAATATCGCATCTAACTAATCTCATTCTGAGTCGAATCTGTGCGTTAAAATATTTATTTTGAAGAATCTTATGAAATAGACATCTTTATAAATACGGGAGCCTAATCTATAGTTTTTAGATTTTGTCATAATATCAGAGAAATGGGACGAACTTAAGCAGAGCGAGGGTGAGTCGTTAGTTCTTAAGTAAAAAAAAATTTGGCGCAAATTTAATATTCTTCACAATTATTTCCTATTGGGGCTATAAAAGTTGAGATATCGACTTGAAAAAAAACGCAATATTACGAGACTAAGGACAACATTTTGGTCAGCAAAATATTATGTAATATAGGTTAACCCCGTTTTTAATAACTGGCCTATTTCGGCCTCTCAGTAGGAGTTTTCTTGCTACTAAGGACCTATGAAGATGTCAATGTATCACGCGTTCCTTCAAGCAAATTTCCTTTTTCTAAGTTGAACGCGACGCAATGGTGAATGGGTACCTGTGCGAAATTGTGAAGGTCGGTCGGTCACGTAACGTAACACTCACGTTATCTAATTAAGTGTAGGGCTGATGCCCAGTATATTATCTATACTCTTTGGCTGATGCTCATTGGCCACGCTCAAGTCCGGGGCAATCAAAGAGCCGAGTTATTACTTGTTACTTGTTCTATAGTTGTTAATGGTCATTCCACGATAGCGTTTCATAGTGTTTACCGTTTCTAGTTTCTACCGCTTATGGTCGAACGTATTGTTATTTGTTAGATGTGATAAATGATCTTGTGCCCATTTCTTTTTAGCCAGTGCTCATATTTCGTGCTTTCTTCGGACTTAATTTTGGTAAATTTGAATAATTTTAAAATTACTTTAAAATTACTATCTGCTACTTTGGGACCAAAGTTCGCTACATTGTTGCCGTGACATAAATGCTTGACATAATATTTATCTTTTTATACTTACCTACTTATAAAAAAATTCTAACTCAGTCAAATCTGTACATTAAATATTTTTTAAAAAATCTAATTAAAATAGACAGAGTTTTTGTCTATCTGTCCGTCTGTCTGTGTGTCTGTGACCGCATCGAAAACCACTGGACGGATTTGGATGAAATTAGTATGATGATAGCCGGTAATATGTAATAATAACATTATACCTTAATATAAGACCTTATTGGATAAAAGTCTCCTCCAGGGACCTCCATTTTCTTTTTCTATAAACTTTGACCTGCTACCGCCACTATTTCGTCTACACATCTGACACTAGGACGGCCTCTCGCTGTAGACATAGTATGTACGATGTACTTACATGTATGATGTATTGCAGATTTATTGTTGGTTTTAACAATTCAGATATAAGTCTTATTATCATCTAGAGACTCATCCAGCTCCACTATTCGTTAATAAAGTATGTTTTACCGGTTAGTTTAGATTTCTCATTGGCCAATATCAAGTATCGTAAAAGTTGACTCGGAAAACCAGCTATCATCATACTAAATTTCTCTCATGATGATGTTAGAAACAGACAGACAACCAAAAATTACATATAGATTCGGTCTATGTATAGATATATTGACTGGGTACTTCAATAAGTGTTTCCGAAAAATTTGAAGTGTACAGATTCAAATCTAAGAATTTTAAATGTATAAATTGAATATTTTTAGTGAAATGTCGCTTAAAGTAGAGAGGATAGTACCGGATGCGCAGGAGTTGGGCGAGGGCCCGCACTGGGACGAGCGACAGAAAGCCCTTTTCTTCGTGAACATCAAAGACTTCTCTATCAACAAATACGTCCCAGCAACAAAACAACATACGAAAGCCAAACTTAGTACGTTTTTATCTATTTTAAAGAGACTTCAACACCACCTTTCTGCTTTTTTTACTGGAGTATACTAAAGTGTGTGTAGAAATTACTAAAAAACTAGGTAAAAAAAAGCTTTTTAGTAACAATATTTTTTATTTCCAATACGGCAAATAAATAAATATATTGTGGTAGAAAATAGTATATTTAAGAACATTTGGATTTCATCGTAGACGGCAACGTGGGCTTTATAGTGCCTGTAGAAGGGACAACAGATCAGTTCATCGTTGGGTTAGAGAGGCAATTTGTTATCGTGCAGTGGGACGGCGCGGACGGCAGCCCGGCCACCGTCGTCAAGGAGTTGGGTGCCGTAGACGAGGGCGTGGAGCCTCCGACCAGGATCAACGACGGAAAGGCTGACCCTAGAGGACGAGTGTTTGCTGGTAAGAGTATCTTTCAAACTATTGTAATTGCCACTTGTTATGCGTGTACATGCCTATTACCTACTATATAACGCGGGATTCCGAATAATCTACGACATTTCTAAGGTATTCTTGGAGTCGAATGCAGGATATAGCTACCTAGTTAATTTTGATTCAGTTTAAAGTTTACTATTATGTTATGAACTTATAAAGAAGGACTTAATAAAAACTGAACACTATATAATATAATATATCAACATTTACTTACTGATAATAAAATTTGTTTTGTAATTATCATATAAATTACAATATCGTTGACTTAATGGGTGTCGACTATCTGATCAACAACCATTAAGTTCACTAAACATGTTTTAATTGCTTCACAGAATATTAAGTAGGTAGTTAAAAAAAATAAAATCTGTGGTCATTATACTGCCTCTATGTATCATCACTACTGGGTAATGTTTGATAAATTTACTTTTAGAAGACAATATTCTTTTCTTTTAGGGACAATTGGGTATGAAAATTCGCCAGGCGATTACGTACGAAATACAGGAGCTTTATACCGCGTAGATGGGCGCGGCATTCAGAAGATGTGCAGCGGCATCACTGTCTCCAACGGTCTTAGCTGGGATCTGAAGAGGAAGGCCTTCTATTACACCGACACCTTCGAGAGGAAGATTAGGAGATACGACTATGACGTCGAGACAGGCGAGATTTGTAAGTTTTTTGTTATTTAAACGAAGCGTAGTAATTTTAATTGATATTTAATAATTGTAATTTAATTAATTTAATTCATATACGTATATACGTTTGAATTAACAATTTCTGATTATTATCAATTGATTTAATTACAAGATAAAAGGGCCTAACAAGACTTGAGTCTTGAACCCGCAACCGCTGGCACAGCAAGTACGGATACTACGAACTCAGCTAAACGTATTATAAAATTATTATTGGTTATTCTTTAGGATAAAACTTTTACAAACTTTGAATGTCTTTTTTATTTATAGCTAATCAAAAGCCTAAAAAATAAGTTTCTTGCTTTAAAAATGATGTAATTTCCAAATGTCCTTTCGCAGGCTCTAGAGTCCAGACTATCTGTGTACCAAATTTCATTTAAATCGGTTCAGTAGTTTTGGCGTGAAAACGTGACAGACAGAGAGACAGACAGAGTACTTTCGATGTATGTAGACAGCAATAATAATAAATTAATTTTGTGTAAATTTTACTTAAAGTAGGTAGTATCTGTAGGCACCTCTACAACTTGATTCGTACAATTCATATCATTCTTATCTAATGTATAACATTTTCCAGCCAACATGACATACGTTTTTGATTTCGAGAAAGAAAACGTAGAAGGCTTCCCCGACGGCTCCACCATCGACGCGGATGGCAATATTTGGATCGCAGTGTTCAACGGCTCGTGCGTTATCAAAATAGATCCAGTCAGTGGGAAGGTCCTCGATAAAGTCCCTATTCCGGCTCCACAAGTCACTTCAGTTACTTTTGGAGGAGATAATTTAGACGTTATGTTTGTAACAACAGCTTGTATGGACGTCAATGGTATCCCTGGTCCACCCTCAGGGTCTGTCTTCATGATCACTGGCGTTGGAGCGAAAGGAACGAAAAACATGAATTTTAAACTCGAATGAATAAGATTATCATTGCCAATATATTGTATTGTGGAAGAACTTTAGTTAAAAATTAGTTAATGAAACACTTATTTTTTATTGATATTTTATTAAAAATATATTTTTGTACAACTTGTACCTGTTTTATTTTTTGCATTCAATACGGTACTTAAATACGGTCTGCTGCGCCTCACTCATCTTTTATCGTACCCACTGTTGTTTTTATGGTTTTATAAGCCGACGTCATTGAAAACCTTACCTACTTATAATAAAACTCGTTTCAATAGATTAGATAATTATATAATCATTCGAAAAAGTCAAGGCCAATAGTAGTGAGTAATAAACTATACATATCTACAACAAAATCTGTTATGTAATCTGTTTTATTGAACATAGGCCCTAAAACATAATTTATAAATTTTTTTGTCTGTTTGTATGTTACCATTTAACACAAAAAGTGCTGGACCGATTTTAATAAAACTTTGTTTAGTAATTAACTAACTTATTACGGTCAACATTTAGAATACTTTTTATTGCAGACAAATATTTAATTCTTTTTTATAGCTTTCTTAGAAAGCTATAAGCGGTGGCTAAATACGAGATACGTTAAAATAATGCAATAGAGCAAGAGCCCACACCGGCAGGACCTTCGTTATTTTATAAAAGCTGAAAGTTTCTCTGTACATGTCCCCTATATACACTTAGGTGCAAAACTGTCTCAACCATACATGAAAATCATATTTTTCGTAAAAAAAGGAAGTGAAATAATTATTCAAAACTTTAACTATATTTTAACAATGGCAGACATGACACAAAGTAAGAAAATGAAAAATTAAATTGTTACATCTCTATTATGTATTCATAAACACAACATAATATTGGGACACTTTTGCACCGCTTTGGAAAAAATAAAAATTCGAAGCTGTAATGTTTAGTCCGAAGACCTTTTGCTCTCATCACTTCTGCCAATCTCTTCGGCATACTTCTAACAAGTTTTAAGCAATAGTCAAGAGAAATTTTATATTGTTCTCGTACTCGTTTCCATAAAATATTAACATCAGTCAACCATCATCAGATGGTGGTGAGTCATAAACCCTTAGTAAAGTCCTATTCAAGTCTATCCTTATTTTTTTATGGCTTTAAGGTCTGTGCTCAGTGCTGCCAATTCTGGCTTATTCAACCAATTCGAACTAATTTTTTCGCGAGTGCTTGAGGTCTTTATCATATACTCGACCGGTAATCAACGAGTGATGAGACACCTGACTGCGGGAGAAGCAAAATCGGCCTTAAATGCATCAATACTAGTTCGCAGAGATACTAGTAAAATAGTAAGTAAGTGAATAGAGCAAAGGGCTGAGTTGTGGTTACCTGGGCAGGTTGTAAAGGTGTAAAATAATACCTAAAATTTGTTAAAGTGTAAAGCTCAATTTTTTTATATTTTCTTCGGGATACCTTTAGAAATCTCGTCATCTATTGCCGGACACTTATGACAGTTACTAAAAACAGTAATTTAGGGAATCTATGTGCGCATTTCACACAAAAAGTACTTAGTTGATTTTAACTAAACTTTGTGTTGTGATAGATTATTACTAGGGTCAATATTTACCACAGGAAAATTTTTTATTCTTACAAAAATATATAATAATAATTTGTTCTATAGAGTTTCTCATACAAGGGTGGAATTTTAATCAATCGTTGGCATAAGTGACAGCATAAGCTGAAAATTAAAAAAAGAAGTACTTTTAGCGCCAGCGAAGCCGTGGGTTCCGCAAGCCAATGAAAAAAAAAATAATTATTTAGTCGAATCTGAAACGCTCGGATCTGGAAACGTTTGGGAGGACATTATATTGTATGTGTTTATGTTTGGCAAGTGTATGCTAAGCTTGGTAAAAGGCAATACTCCAAATTTTTGCTGTCATATTTCATCGAGTTTCAAATCACAACGATAGAAGTTTCCTGTTTCACTTCAAAAACCCACTTTTTTGATAATAGAATTGATAAATAAAACGCCAATTCTTAAAACACATTTATTCCAATCTGACATTAGCGTTGGGGTGTCCCCTGGCGCCGAGGCCGGAGACGCGGAAGGTGGCGCCGCAGGGCGGGGGCTGCTCCGCGCCGCGGTTCATGCAGGCGGACGTCACGTACAGCTGGTCGAGGGCGGCGCCGCCCCACGCGGCCGACGTGGTCTGCAGGGCGGGCGTTGGCACCTTCTGCAGCACCACGCCCTTGCGCGGGTCGATCTTTAGCACCTGTGGGGAATACGTTTAAAATTTTATTTTTATTTCTTTAAATCTAATTCCTGAGCTACTGTCAGTTAGGAAGGCAGTAAAAATGTGAAATGTAGTACAATTTCATTTTTATTCTAAACTAGCAAACCCGCATATGTTAAAATAAATTAAACGGTTTTTATAATTTCCTTATAAAAGAAAATTAGCCTAAGTTACTCTTTATAGCATTAGCAATCTGCAAGTGAAAGTCCCGTCAAAAACGGTCCAGCAGTTTTAGAAATCAGCCGGAACAAACAAATAGACAGAGAAAAAAATTTTTTTATGTAATTACCGTATATATATATACTTTCATATGCATTTAGTGAAAAGCTGTTAATTTATAAATTAAAAACAGGCACTTTAATTTCATTTTCATTCATATGTACTGATTAGCTATTCACCCTCGCTCTGCTCAGGTTCGTTCGTAGCTAGGTTTTGACGGTATACATTTGGATTTATCAGAAATAGAGATATTTACATTATTATATATTTTAAGATTTCAAATCAGCTAAAATTTTATCGTCCGTCTGTAATTTCAAACTAAGTATTTTTCTGAAATATAATTAAATGAAATATTTCATCTAGTAAGTGGTAGTACGTTTTCAACCGACTTCCAAAGAAAGTAGTTTTTCTAGTATTTTCTAAGTATAAATCCCGTCAATCACCTGAGACCCGTCGAAGTTGGCGACCCAGAGGTTGCCGTCGGTGTCGATGGTCATGCCGTCCACGATGCCTTCCAGCCCGTGCTCCTTGTAATGAAATATGAATCTTGGATTTGCTTGAAATATAAAAAAATAATGGTAAATATATAATAATATGTGCTTATCTATTTTTAATAAAAAATAAGTAATTTTGAAGTCGATGTAACCTTTTTCTATAAGGAAAGATTAATAAAGTTTATTGTCTAACAAGTGGCAGATGTGATATAGGGACGTCCCCTTAATTGCTTTAAAAATGGGAAATCCGAAATTATATTAGTATAATTGTGAAAAGTGGAACTTAGGTTCCAAACTGTCTCAAATATTATGTCCACTCATAAATTACAATTTAGATATAAGTACCATTTCAATGAATGTATGTATGTGAGGTAGTAGTGGCCAACATGATACCATTTGTCTTACGGTGAAGGAAAACATCGTGAGGAAACCTGCATGTCTGAGCTAGCAAGTTTTCGAAAAACAATTACAACAGCGCCATCTCGTTCCGTGGTAAGCTACGAGGCTTGTGTTACGGCTACCAGATAGTTGTTACACTACACATGCATAACTTTTAAATAAGTTATAATATAATGTATGTATGTAAACAGTATGTAATTTATTCATAAACTTAATACTTCAACTTACAAATTTCCCCAGTTTCTTCATCATAATCGTATCTCCTGATGGCATACTCGAAGGAGTCCGCATAGTAAAAGGCCTTTTCCTTCAGATCCCAGCAGAGGCCGTTGGAGATGTCCACATCCTTCACCACTTTCTGCACGGAGCCGTCCGCGTCGATGCGGTAGAGGGCTCCCTTTTTGAGGTGGAACTTTCCCGGCTCGTATTCATAGCCCATTGTACCTTGAAATTAAAAATACTTTTAGAAGTGATAAGTAGTTATTTCAATTCAGAAATATACATACTCTGTGTGTCTTAATTTAATGCAAACCCTATTAATGTAGCCAATCAAAACAAATTCTAAATTACTTTATCTTCCATTAAAATATCTTAAAGGGAAAGGTCACTGTTTATAAAAAAATCCTTTAAATTGTATATATAAAAGTTATTTCTAAATATAAATCAACAGACAACTTACCAACAAACAGCCTGCCTCTAGGATCAGCCTTCGCATCGTTTATCCTGTTATCAGGATTCTCCTTGTCCAGTTCCGCCACTTTGCGGATGATTTTGGCCTCTCCCTCCCCGTCCCACTGGACCACCACCACGTTGCGCTTCACCCCCACCACGAATTCATCCTTCTTACCTTCTACTGGGATGATGAAGCCGGGCATATCATCTAGAAAAGGTTTGAAATTCAATATAAACTTATCGACTTCAAGAATGGAGAATCTTCAATTGGGATGTATGTTTTGTTTTACCTCAATGTATTTCAGAAGCTCTTATTGGAGCTATATAAGCTTAATTATTTTTATGAATTTTCAGACTTATAAAGTTAGAGTACGCAATGTTTAGGACTTAAACTTGACTTTGAAGCATGTAAAATAGCGATTACTGACTCCTTCTAGAAGCCATTGAACAAAATAATTGAATTGAATTGAACTACTGACGTTGACAATGACAGTCACTTAGCATCTTCCTAAAATTTAGTCCTATACAAAAAAAAAACATTTCTTAATCACATCAATACGGCACTGTACTTTTAGTTTAAATTAGAAAAAAAAAGTAAAATCTTACCTAACTTAGCTCTAGTGTGTTTGTTGGTGGCCGGGTCATACTTGTGTATGGTCTTGTCGAAGATGCTGACGAAGAAGAGGGCCTGGTGGTCGTGCGACCAGTGCGGGCCTTCCCCGAGCCACACGGGCTCCGTCACTGCGGTCACTTGGGGGGCCATCTAGAATGAGTCGGAGAAGTAAGAATTATTATCTATTCTTCTGTCCGCTCTGCATTTCTCACGTCTCTAGGTGTCTTAAATAAATGTTTATTTTAACTACCAGGTCTAAATCCATCCAGCTTTTTAAGTGTGAAGTAATGACAAACCTACATACATATACATTTTCAAGAACATAACAGTATTTTTGCAGTCGAATTTTTTGAGTATGTATTTCTCTAAGCGAGACGAAGGTTAAAGTCTTACTTTACGTTTTAAGGGATTGGAACGGTGGGATGTGGATGGCACACGACCGGTTGTCGTGGAAATCTTTGGGGAAGGCCTATGTTCAGCAAAGGACGCGTTTGAACTGACAAGATAGACAATGTATTTCTCTTTAAAATGATATAGTATTAAATAAGCAAATCATGTATATATGAATAAAATTATTTGGTGTATCCCGGAATGGCTCTGACAATTTGAATAAAATTTTTCGTTTTAAGTTTATCTTATTAATATTAAGAATACACTTTTTAAATATTTTCCCGACAAACACGAGGTTACAAAACGCCGAGCGATTCTCGACTGCCCACTAACTAAAAATGCAAATATTATTCGGCCATAGTTTATTTGTTAATCTTTCAAGCTGTAACAGTCACAAAAGATTTGAGTAAAGAGATTCGGATTTTCGAAACAGTTCAAAATTCAAAACTACTCTTACTACTTCTAAAAGCTCTCACAGAAGACTTTTTTTGTGTAAAATGCTTGACTAAGCATTTTACAGGAACAGAGAAGGAATAAAAAAAAGGATTTTATTTTGATCGGTACTGCATACTTTATAGGATTCGAACCTACATATACTCTTAAGTTTTAAGCTAAACACAAACGATACACCTATACTATATACATTGCAGAGCAAAGCAAGAGTGCGTCACTAGTGAGAAATAATCCGATCGTACTTCCACTTAGGAAACCACAAAAACACGTAATTTTAAACGGCCAACGACCTGCCAAAATCTGATTACAACACATGTAAGAAAACCAGTTTTGGAATCTAGTAAAAAAGGTCGCAACATTTTACTCAAAGTAGAGAACAATAAATGATATCTAATCATAAAAATATGCTTATTAGTAATAGACGAAAACATAATTTTATATCCATTCAATGTTCAACCAACGTGGGACAAATGCTTATAAATTATAATGTTACTATCGATTGCCGCGGCTCCGCCCGCGTTCTTATCACTATTAAAAAATAGGGATTAGTGGTAGATGATGGAAAATTTACGGCTATAACTTATAAAAATTTGTTTAAAAAAATAAAAAAAACTCTAGATGGCCACCTTTATCACCTAGCAATATAAAAATAGCCTAAGACCTATTCTCAGACCTAATAAATGTACACAAAAAAAAAATTATGAAAATCGGTCAAGCCGTAGTAGTTCGATAACAAACACGAGATTTTTCATTTTTATATATTATATTAATTACGAACAGACCGGACAAATGTCCTGTTATATTTATAAATTGTTTATTATCCTTTATTATAACTAAGCCTCTCTTAAAATATCATGAAACAAATCACTTAAGTTTATACGAATTATCTATTTGTAATGTCTTTCAAAATTTTTCTAAAGACTAAATGTCTCACTAAAAGTAATTAAGCGAGCGAAAAAATATGCGACATTGAAGATGTATTGAATTTTAAACTGACGAAAATTGAGTCCAATGTCATGTCAGTCAGAATGTAAGTTTATCTTAACAGTACTCACCGTAACTGCTCTGTCACATCGCATAATATAATGTGGAATACGAACTGGACGTAACAATTGTTAAAACTCGTTATTATTATCAATTCAAATTATTAAAAATTCCTAAACAGTTGTATAACATTCTTTTATATTAATGGAAATTGGCATAACCAGTTAATTTTTATTCATACTGTATCTAATATTTAGTTTTAATCAGAGACTGTTGAGAAATTTTAGTAATATTTTGTATATAGAGATTCTTAAAACGATTCAAAACAGTTTAAATCAACTCGTTGCTACCAGTTTTTTGTATTGTACGGAAACCAAATTTAAAGTAACTTACTTAATTAAGAAAAATTCGCAATTATCAAGAAATAAACCAAAATTAATAATAATCATTTAGTTATAAATGAAGCTACTAAATAACTCACAATATCAAATGTTTTCTAGACGATAGGTTGCAGACACAAGCGCGAACACACAAACAAACAAACACAAACATTCCACAATTCACGTCAAACGTCTAAACTTCACAGAGCGCGGTACAACCACGAATAAGCCAATTGAATAGCAAAGATGACGTAAGACGAGGTCGATCATAGAGCGGGGCGAATGAATTTTGTTTTTTACTCTAAAAACTTATGTTGGAAGCATAGGATATAACGTACGAATTAATTTTATAACGGATTATTGTCACTGTTTTTACGCATTATACTTATATATTTAGCTATCGCAAGTACATGATACCATTCCCGTAACCGAGATAAATATCTACAATTTATATCGCTAATAGAAAACACAGATTCATACGAGTCTTATTGATTTATTCTTTCCACTTTCTACCGGAACTCAATGTCCTTCTGGGACAAAAAGCAGACAAAATTCATCACCATCAAAAAAGGTCGTAAGCTGTCAAATCGATATACCACAGACAAACAATAATTTAAACTAATTTTGCTTCTATAACATTTGAAACATAAATGAGTAAATTAAAAATATTGGCTTAGAAATAATCATAATAATTTTTTTAGTCGTCAGTTGTAGTACGAGTAGGTGTAATGTATTTTATATAATACCTGCGCGCTACATAACGCGTCACACATCCCATATTGTGTCGTCGCTACTGAGAATAGACTTTGAGGAAAATTGTGTTTTTCTTTTCTGTGTACATTATATGGTAGCGGTATTGTTTAGATTTTTGTCCAAACGAATGCTTTATAATCGTGATCACGGAGAGACTAACTAATAAGATACCGTGGTTCTTGTAAGGTATCTGAAACGTCGGGAACGAAAAATCAATTCAATCTCAATAGGGATGTATGTTTTTGTTATAGCAGAACGTATTTCAGAATCTTCTACTAGAGCTATAGCTTAGTTATTTTTAGTAATTTTCAGACTTCCACAACGTTAGGATACGCAATGTTTAGGACTTTTGAAGCATATAACATTTGACGGCACGTTTGGCTCAGTTGGTAGTGATCCTACTTTCTGCGCCAGCGGTCGCGGGTTCGAGTCCCGCTGGGGGCATTCATTTGCTAATCACGAATGTTTGTACTTCAGTCATATTTATAATATGTATGCATTTAAAATTTATATGTGTAGTATATCAACTATCTGGCATCCGTAACACAAGCATGTTACGTAGCTTACCACGGAACTAGATGGGGCTGTTGTAATAATGTCCCAACATATTTATTATTATTATAAATCCGAAAATAGGATTTTATTTAAAAGTCAAGTATTCTGGTAAAAAGAAAGTGATATTGTAGCATAAGTAATGATAGCATTCTCGGGTGGCGGCGCGGAACCGCTTGTGTATAGAGCGGGCCAACTAAACCGTACGTTATAAATGAAACTACCTTTTCGGATTTTGTCGCGGATTTATTTTGATTTTTTAGTTCCCGACGTTTCGAATGCTTTACAGCAATCATGGTCACGGGAGAGACTCTCCCGTGACCATGAAGTAAAGGTAGTTTCATTTATAATGTCGAATATTCGCGTAAATCTAAGAAAGTACTAAACAGTACGTTTAGTACGGTAATAAGAATGACTACACAATTTGTATAATATATGTTGTTACGTACATTCCTTTCGACTAATAATAATTTTACCCCTTGATTAGATATTATATTACAAAATTACTAAGTACAACATTAAGGACACATATTAATTTGACGCCCGATGGAAGGCACTCTGCTTATGTTTGGTATAGACCTCGCATTCTATCAGAATTCTTTCGTGTCTGACGTCCGCTTCTGACGAGTCCTGGATGCCGACGGTTGGAAATCAGACCGTCTCACTGCTGGGTTATGCAAATTTCATCACATTATTTTCTTTCACCATAGGGCATGTGTAAAATCACAAGTGGTAATCATGTTAGCAATCATCCGCGTATCAGAAAAGAGGGGGATTTTAATCCACTTCACTAGAGTTCTCTAAGCGAGCGCGTCACCTATGGCTCTGAATAAAAGATTCAAAATACTCGGAATCAAAAAACTTTCTAGAATCTTAAATCACATTTATCAGTTATGTCAAGTTAACAAGACCTAATCATATCTTTGGAAATGATAAAACTCTATAAATTTGGTACATGGTTCCCCACAGACCGTCGATCTCCTCTTATCTAGCCTAAATAGAATGGGCTAAAACCTAAAAATCAAAAATTGCGTTAAAAAACCGATACTACCGATGAACCTAATCTATACTAATATTATAAACAGGCAGGGTTTGTTTATTAGGTTGCACTAAACTTAAGAACTACTAATCCGATTTTAATATTTGTCTTTACATTTGATAACTTTTTAATTGATTAAAGTTATATAAAAATATTATTATGTCATACCTAGGGATGATTTCGGGCGAAGCAAGGATTAGTCGCTAGTATAAATAATACACTATACAGAAAATTCAGAAAGGCAAGATGAATTCTGTGAAACTTCTTGTATTTAACCTTAAATAAAAACATAAGTTTAACTATAAATTGGTCTAATTTTCCATTGCCTCAGTGGAAAGTACCTTCTTGAAATGAGACAAAAATAAAGCAGTTCTGTAAATAGTTTACTTTTGGCTAATCGCAACGCAAGCGTCTTGTAAAAACAAAACAAATTATTCTAGACTCAAAAGTTTTTTTTAGTAACTATTATTGATGAGTTCCACTCTTCATGTCCTGGATGAAGCCTCATCATGAAAAGTTTAAGTACGATTAAAATGAACTTCTAAAACAGTAAATTAGGTTATAAAAAGTTATCGCTAGTGTCTAAAACTTATTTGGTACTACTGTCTATTTCTAAAATTTATTCTACAAATAAAAATATTATCAAGCAATGAGAACAGATATTCAAGTCATATCATAAACTATCATGTTGCTTACTTGCCAAATTGATCTAGTGTTCTGCTCGCGCTTCTCAGTGACATTTGCAATATGAATATACAAAACTAGTGCTTCACCCTAACATTGCTTTAGGTTCTTACTACTAGACAATACCAAACCAATCGCACGGGAAATGTACATTTTCCGGGATAAAAAGTAACATATCTGCTATTCTAGACTATTATCTATGCATATGCAACATCCAACTCGTTCAATCGATCTGGCGTTATTACCCTCCTCACATCCTCAGAAACTTTAACATTCATATATAATATATTGGATACATGAAAATTATCTGTAGGTGAAAAGAAATTGTGTTTAAACATTTTGCATAAAATCTATTAATTACTAACGGGCTTCAAAAAGGTGGTATTCGGTCTTTCCAGATACATTTTTGTGGGTAAGTATTTGCTATATTTTTAACGCTATATATTCATCAATTCTAAATTGTTCATAACTTTTTTGTTTGTTCAACATAGTGTCCGATAAAAAATAAAAAATAAATCTGTGCTAAAGGGGTGCTGTCCTACAACTGTTATCCTGCCTGTTCTGATTGTACATCATTGACATTTGCAAATAATATGTAATAGCTACACACCGTCGAAAATCTCCAGAAAAATGCGCCAAATATTCATTAATCTAAACTACACCTGATCAATTAATAAGAGTTCATACCACTCATCAAAATTCCACAACATATAAAATGTTGATAACGATTATCATTATCAAACTCTTTAGAGTACTCTAGACTTAAAAAAAAAACTAATGTAATCTATAAGTATCTAGGTCAAACGATGGCAACTTTTTTTTTGCGAAATGTGAAATGTCGACGTCTGACTAACATTCCTAAACTTAATATTAGCTCTATGTTTTATAACATACTTAACAATGCAAGTAACTTGCATTGTTAATTTAAAGAAACACATTTTGTTTTGATCTCATCTTGACATAATAAACTTAAATTGATAGAGTCTCTAATGATCGTTTTAGATTACCAAGAAGTGAATAAAATAGTAATCATTATCACAATAAAATAACTATTTGTAAGAACACTATGGTAATTGGTAATAAAAAAAAATAATGAAATTAAAAAAAACTAAATTAAAAATTTGTTGCGACACTAATTTACGATTTTTTTCCCGAAATCGATAACTCCAATACACTAAGAATATCGATAAGTTAAACCAATCTTACGAATGTGATTGAAACTAGAAAATACTCACTGAAAATGTGCAGAAATCCAAGAGAGTCACAAACGTTAAATATGTATGTACAATTATAACAGAACATGAAGATAGGCGGGTCGATGGTTTTTATAGCTTCGTATCTAATCTGATACAATCACATCTAGATTAACTTTACAGCACTCACTTACAGACAATTTGCGTGAATTAAAGTGTACGTAGGTATGTTAGCGAAGAATTTATGTAAGATGATAACAGTTAATTATGCAATGTGGTGGTAATACTTTTCTATGATACAATTCATAACTGTTAATTGCTTCGTTAAAATTTTATCGATTTGAGGAAAAACATGTCATCCAATTCCTTGTACCAATAGTTATATCCCTTCCATGACTGAAGCCATTCTATTCCCATCTGTTTTCCATATAAAATATAGCCTATTTAATATAAATTATCTGTTAGCGAAATTTTTTACTCTCCTTGATAAGGTTTCCTTAAAGCCAATCAAACCATTTAGGCTATCCTTTTTCTATTATTCTTTCAGGAATTTCCTCATCTCTTCCTTATTAACTATTCTTCTGCTGTTACTTTCTTTTAAGAAGCCTTCATCCTTATAACCTATCTTCTATATCTGCTAGAGATAGTTGTCTTAAAATCGGTTCAGTCTTTTCGAATAAGACAATTCAATACTGGTTTTTGGGTCTTCGGAATCGTGTAAATTAGTATGACGATCACAACATTCAGTAGTTACAATATCAAATATATTTACTTCAATTAATTTGTGAATGCGAATGTATAAAATGGGTTGCTATTAACGAAATTATGTTTTAGCCTTCAGAAAACGTATAGTTGGAAGAGAGTTTCCTATTTTCGTCTCAATTTGATGAATCATTTATTTAGTAGTAGAAGTAAAATTAATTCATCCTTAAGAACTACATCCTAATTTTAAAGTCTTGACCATAAAATCCATTTCATTCATTTGCTTTTCAACCCCACTTAAGACTTATTAAGAAACAGTAACCTAGAAAAATAGCATGAAATGTATAAAATAAAATGCATTTTCAGATAAACGTGTAAGCGATTTCTAGATTAACCGTGACATATGAATCTCTGATAGCAGTTTGAAGACAAACGTTTATCGTTATACTTATTCTAACATGTGTCTTTGAAAAAACTAATAAAAATAAGTATTGTTTTCTAATATGATTCGACCACAATCGAGAAGAATTTGAGGAGAACCTATGAAGTCTTTGCCAATTTATCTGAACACGCCTATAACTGCCTCCGTTGTCTAGTGACTAGCCTCATGTATTGTTACATAATATTCGATGGTCCTGGATTAGAGTCCCGGATCGAGCCAAATTTATTTATTTATCACGAAATTCTTAGCCCGCAGTTAAATAGTTGGCGTTGTATTTCCCCCGAGCCTCGGAGCTCACGTAAAGCTGTCGGTCCTGCGCCTTAACTTTCACCGGTCGTATCGAGTGTCGATAACTGAAGTATGAGAGTGACAGGAATAGAAAGTGCACTTGTATCTGTGCGTACACACGCTGCACTATAATATCGCCTACGGTTGGCTAGTCTCAATGATATTGGCCGCTGTGGCCAAAATCGGTCGAAAGGACAACTGAACAAGAGGTCCCAAAAGAACTTTCTCAATTTCTTATGGATTATAGAACCATCTGCTCATAGTATTATAACAATTTTAAAAAAAAAACTATGTAAGTCAATTAAAATTCGAATGCATACAGACAAAATATCACAGACAAATCTATATATCGATGACGATAAAGAAGATCTAATCTAGCTTTATAAGTACATTTATAGTTTATCTCTCGTAATACCTGTCAGTGTGTTTGTGTGTACTCGGCTTGTGTCAGATTACGTAATCTAAATCTATCCAATCCTATATTTAATGCATATACAAAGATGGACTTAATGAGTTATTAATATTTTAATTCGAAGGCTTAAAGAGGTTTTAATGTAATTATAATTTGATTTGAATAATATTATTAACTTATTTTACATTTTAACTATAATATTTAATCGACAACACGTTTGACTTAGTTTGTAGTGTTACCTAATCGTGCCTAATTGACTTGCTGTGCCAGCGGTCGCGGGTTTGAGTCCCACTGGGGGCAATCACTTGTGTGTTAATTAAGCAAGGTTTGTACTCCAGTCATTGGTGTTTACCTTGTGTTTATGTTATGCCTCGTAGCTTGTCATGGAACTATTAAGATTTGGAAAACCTTAGTTAAATAGTTATTAATATCGATACAAGCGCCGATATTATGGTTTTTAGGATTTTTATCTGTTTGTCTGGGAACGCATCACGAGACGGCCATTGGACAAATTTTGATGATATTAGGCACTATGATAGCTTTTACCACCAGAATTGTCTTATCGCTGAAAAGTCGATTACTTAGTATGGAACCCAAGAGGAGCGAATGTCTGCAGGCGCTAGTTCTATTAAAAATTTAAAACCCCCGACATAAATATTAAAAATAGTATTTTACTAGTCAAGTCCTTTCACATGATACCCAAATTGAAGGTGAAAAAATATATGATCCGCCATCTTGTAGAGGCGGCCATCTTGGACCGATTTTCATCAAACATAGCTAAGAACACTCCCGACTAATTCATCTTTCAAACAGAAAAAAACAAAATCAAAATCGGTCCATCCCTTCGAACGATACGATGCCATAGACAGACACACGCACACCCCGTCCTTTTTGCGTCAAGCAGATTTGAATCTCAAAGCACAGATAGACATAATTTCACTGTTTCAAAAACAAGATATTAGATAAAATCAAAAACTTACTTATGTCCAAGTAAATTATCTTTTCTTAGACGAAAAATGTGTTTTGTCATAAACTTTATATTTTTATAGGTTTTGATAGTTTGATCACTTCAACTCCTTTCCCGAACACACATACTACAATTGAGTCACTAAAAGAAAGAAAATATATTATAAGATATATTTATCAAGAAGTCGCAGATCTTGGATTCGAATCCTGATTAGGGCCAAATATAGTTATGGAAACGTTCAGAATTTCTCATTGAGATGTTGGTGTTCCTCTCGCCAATTGTCTTTCACAAGACTTTGACAGTAAAATTAAAATACAATTGTAAACAATATATATTTGTACGTGTAGTGAACGTGAAATGAATCGTTTTGAAGTCTATGGTCATTTTTGACATTTCACGAGCGCGATGCATTTCCTCCCTCTCTATGCCCAAGCCTCATCGGGGTAACATCTCATTGTAAGATTGTAATTTGTAAGTGTAACTAATTTAATAAATCCCCTTGTGCCTCAACGTGGTTTTATTATTTTAAATAACTATCTTCACTACATGGCGCAGTCTTAACATAACCTACGTAAGAAGAATCTCTAACTTGGAAGAAAGGATCGAGGTGATTTTTTGAGATTTTTTAAGACCGAATGTCGATGTTAAAAAACGAGCCGCCGCTAGAATCTGATACTAAGCACAACGTGGAAATGGCTCAAATTGAATTTAAAATGCCAACACCGCTAGCGATGGATAATGTGGAGGATTTATTACCAAAATGGAATAAATTCAAGCAACAATTCCAAATATACCTCATGGCTGCGGGATTCGAAAGGTTGTCCGAAAATAGAAAGGCAGCCATTTTATTAAATTGTATTGGCCAAGACGCGCAAGACTTATATTTTAATGTTTTAAAAAAAAGTGAAGATAGTTTGAAATATGAACAACTAGTAACAATATTTGACGAATACTTTGCGCCGAAGCAGAACGAAATGATAAGTACATTCAATTTTAATATGAGAAGACAGGAAGAGGGAGAAAATTTTGACAGTTTCTACTCAGATATTCGGAAATTAATAAAACAATGTAATTTTAAAGAAATGGAAGACCGCATGCTTAGAGATAGAATAGTCATGGGAATCAGGGACAAAAAATTGCAGAGGAAACTTCTGGAAGTTGGTGATCTCACCATCAATAAGGCAGTGGACATGTGCAGAGTTTCAGAGCTTTCTTGGGAGCATGCTAAGATCATACAGAAACAAGATCATGAAGCAGTAGTTGCAGTAGATGCTGTAGTAAAGCAGAGGCCTCAGAACTTCCCTCAAAGAGAAGCTAAGTATAATAATGTTAATGATGAAAAATTTAATAAAAATAGGTTTAATAAAAATTACTATCACTGTCTTAAATGTAATAGGGAGCATGGCCCTCGGCAATGCCCTGCTTTTGGTAAAACTTGCAATAAATGTAATAGATTAAATCATTTCTCGATCGGTTGTAAAGCAAAGAATGTCAATTGTGTGAAAACTGATAGTGATCAAACAAATACTAATAATTCTGTTCAGGATTTATGACTAGTAAAAGTATGCCATTCCATAGGTAATAATAAGATTCATAATTTAGAATGGACATTAATATTAAAAGTTGAAAATAAAAGAGTTAATTTTAAGTGTGACACTGGGGCACAAGTAAATGTACTTTCATTAAAAGATTTAAAAAAAATTGTCAATGATGATTATCCTGAGTGGTCTGAGACAACTGTAGTATTAGAGGCATTTGGGGGTTCGAAAATTAAACCACTGGGGAAAAGGGTATTATCTGTGTATAATAACAATGAAAATCATATGATTGAATTTATAGTAATAAAACAAAAAGTGACTCCTATTTTGGGATTAAATTCATTAATACAGTTAAAATTATTAGATAATATTAATATTAAGAACAATTATTGTGAAAATAACATTAACAGCATTAATATTAATGAAAAGAATTTAATTATTAATCGATATAAAAAACTTTTCCAGGGTATCGGAGAATTTGATAAACCGCTGGAACTGCACATTCAGTCTGGAGCACAGGCAGTAGTTAAACCTCCACGAAGAGTTCCCCATACTTTGATGGATCGCCTAGCAGTTAAGC
This sequence comes from Boloria euphrosyne, assembly GCA_951802675.2. Taxonomy (NCBI): domain Eukaryota; kingdom Metazoa; phylum Arthropoda; class Insecta; order Lepidoptera; family Nymphalidae; genus Boloria; species Boloria euphrosyne. The sequence goes on along the minus strand of OX637879.1, from coordinate 648,769 downwards.
TAAGGAGCTTAGAGGAGCACCAGATTATTGAGGTCGCAGATGATAGGACGTTCTTGTGTAAGTAACTCCATTATTATCTCTTACACAATATGATCTATAATTATTATCACTAACAATTTTGCCAACATTCCACTTGTTGGAATTTGGCTCTTTCTTAAACCATACATTTTGATTAATTTTAAAACTATTCTTTACCTTTGTGTTTTTGCTATAATTTTTTACATTCCTTTCTTTAGTTTTATCAAATTCACTTCTTACATTTACTATATGTCAAAGTGGTTGGAAATAAAAATAATTCCTAGTAAATCAGCACAAAGTATAATAAATGAATCAAATGGAACATGATCTGCAACCACCTCTGATGGTATGCCAAAACACGCAAAAACTTCTATTAATGCATTTATTATACTTTGTGCTGATTTACTAGGAATTATTTTTATTTCCAACCACTTTGACATATAGTAAATGTAAGAAGTGAATTTGATAAAACTAAAGAAAGGAATGTAAAAAATTATAGCAAAAACACAAAGGTAAAGAATAGTTTTAAAATTAATCAAAATGTATGGTTTAAGAAAGAGCCAAATTCCAACAAGTGGAATGTTGGCAAAATTGTTAGTGATAATAATTATAGATCATATTGTGTAAGAGATAATAATGGAGTTACTTACACAAGAACGTCCTATCATCTGCGACCTCAATAATCTGGTGTATCGTGTACAGAACTGAATGTGCAGTACAGTAAGGCCGTAAATAGTCATGTTAAATTTTTCTTAATAATAATATATAAGCTGCTTTGTAATAGGTATTTTTTTTTTTTTGGTCAATTTTTATTGTAATATTATATTAGTTATATGATTTATGTACTGGTGAAGGGACTACACTTTTAAAAGCTAAAACGTTATAATTATAAGTACTACTTATGCAAATTGTATTTAGTAGTTATATATTTTTTTTTCCTTTTCTAATTTTATTTTTGGGGAAAGGGGGAAGATGTAGTGAACGTGAAATGAATCGTTTTGAAGTCTATGGTCATTTTTGACATTTCACGAGCGCGATGCATTTCCTCCCTCTCTATGCCCAAGCCTCATCGGGGTAACATCTCATTGTAAGATTGTAATTTGTAAGTGTAACTAATTTAATAAATCCCCTTGTGCCTCAACGTGGTTTTATTATTTTAAATAACTATCTTCACTACAGTACGCACGCATATATCTCCTACGCATGTCTCAGTTTGATCTAGGTCACCATGAAAAAAAAACATCTGTCTTTTGGCACCATTATCTGGATGCGTTAATGGTATGGTACGGTAATGGAGACTTAAGGCTGTTACTGAGAATTTCTTATCAGAAAACATTATTTATTATACCTGACCTAACTGAGGATTCGAACACTAGACCCTAGCTCACAATAATAAAAAAATAAAAAGGAGACGCGCGATATAAGAACCTCAATATGCCTTAATATATGGATTAAACTAAAAAAACTTTTATAAATGTCTTAATTGAGACTTACCTAAGAATATCGATAATATCTAATCCTTGTATATCAGCTACATCACTAAACCGCTGTGAAATAAACTCGCATTTGATGTCAATATCCGCAGACCACTTACACAAAGTGATCCTTTGATCGATACTTGTCGTAATCATTAAATCATCGATTATTTTCAACCCAGTTATTTGAGAACAGTGGAATTTGTCGCAGGACCATGAATGAATAACTTCTATATTATTAAATTCATTGAATTGTAGTAATACTAAATGTATAGCATTATCATCCCCACCAGTTGCAAGTAAAAATCGATTATGATCGATTACTTTGATATCGATACAATTGATACCCGATTTATTTGTTTTGATTTCAAAAATTGGACTTTCTACTATTTTTGTATTCACTTCCCAGAAAGCGACAATTCCTCTTGTTGTATTAGTCACTAGTACATTTCGGTTCATTATTTGAAATAGGTTTGTTTTTAATATACATGTACTGTGATATTTTATATCTTGTACCGGGTTTAGAGATTTTTCATCTAGTTTCAAGTCCAAAATTCTTAATATGGCATCAGAGCACGCGGCATATATTATGAAATGAAATTCATCGACTCTAAGGATTTCCAAATCCATTATTCTTGTCTCTGGATCAAAATCTATCGAGCGATTTTTCCAGTTTCTATTTCTATCTTTATCTGTGCCTTTTATTTGATAATCGATTATTTCTTCACACATTATTTTACTTGTATCGGTTCGAAATGTTATTGTTTTTGCGCATATCTGAGCTCTTCCGCCCGCTGATATTAAGAGAACTTTATTTTTGTCTAAATCAAATGTTTTAAGGGTTTTTATACTTGATAGTTGTTTGAAATTGGCTTCCTCTTTAAATGTAACATTGTAATTAGAGCTGGAGATTCTCAAAGTGGTGTCTTCTCCACCAGATATAAAGAATGTGTCAGAAACATTTTTGAATGTTTTTAAGCAGTTGATTTCTTTAGAATGAGTGCCATTTACAATATTAGAAGAAGTAATTTTGCTTAGTTGAAAAAGTTCTACATTTAAAGTAGAATTCTTGATGTATATCAGTTTAATAAACTCTTCATACTTATCATCGACTTTATCTAAATATCTAATGGCATCCCAAGACCGGTGCCCGCCTCCACAATTCACTTCTATTACTTTCAAATTATTTTTAAGATCAAACACAATAAATGTCCTCTCTTGAAAACCACAAACGAAATTTTCATTTTTATCTAGAAACTTCTCAACCCATTGAAACTCTAGATTTTTGGCAGACATATATTTAGTTGACTCATTTGTATATGTGAAATATTTGACCGAGCCGTCTCTCCCTGTTGTTATAATTTCATTATTTTTTATTGTTATTGATGTAGCACCATATTTTCCATGGACTCTTTTAAAAGTTTTCAAACGTTCTTTTATTCCAAATCCATATATGTGTATGTGACCGCATCTGTCTGATACAGCCAAAATTTTGTTTTCAACATTTATACTACTAGCTGTTAGCCATCTTTCTTTAGATGGAGGCAGAAGAAAACTTTGGAACACTTCAAATTCATTTTGTTTTGAAGCTAAAATTGTAATAACCCCATTATCAGAGCAAAGGACTAAATGTCGGTTGCCAGCCCATTGCATTGACAGAATTTTTCCTAACATCAATGTTGTGTCAATAACCCTTGAAATTTCATCTTTTTTGCAGTTTTCTATAAATATATCTAACTTTCCATTCATATCAACAATTGCTATGATCTGCTTGCAAGAAGACACACTAAGTAGTTTGTAAGTAGAAGTATGGTTTAATTCATATGCTGTACTACTTTTAGCAATTAAATTGTAGTAGATGAGCTCATTTCTTTCCGTCATGATAACTATATTTTTTCTAGCAGTAAAATCGACTTTTTTCGGTGATATAACATTAATAATAATATCTTTTTGGCCATATTCTGTAATTAATGTAAGAGGATGTAAAATGACACCACAGTCACCACCCCCAGTTACTAAATATTTATTATCTGTATCTACAGACCATAAACAAGCATTTTGGTGTGATTCGAGTTTTCTTAATAATTTTCCTTGGTGATTCCAAAAACAAATTCTAGAATCTTCTCCTATGGATATAATGTAATCATCTGCTATACAGCTTCTCATAACTCTAGCTGTGTGTCCATATAATTCATATAAACAATTTATTTTGGCATTTTCCCAATAAGCCTTTGACTGAGAAGTAAAATTCGAACTGTCTATGGTCCAAATCCTAACAGATCTATCATCAGAGGTAGTTACTATTACATTTTTTTCTGGCTTACAGGCTATTGAAAATATGACTCCCTGAAAAATGAAACGAATGCTAGGTTTATTCCCAGTTGATATGTATAATTCTTCATTACAAAATAACTTTAATGGGCTTAATAGTAGCTATAATCTGATGTTATACTATGAATTAAATAAAAAATTTATAAATGAGTGGTTGATATTTATGTTAGCAGTACTTAAATTATATAATTAATATTTTTTTAAATAAATAAATAAATAATGTTAGATAGCATTAAATATATTTTAATTATTATTTTATTTTAAATAATGTTGTGTTATAATATTACAAATTATTATATTTTTTGATTTTTCATAACAGTAAGATAGTACCAAAAATAATTTGCATGATATTCTGTATGAATATTGTACATTAAAGGCTGCATTATGTATATGAATAGGCAATTTATTACAAATAAATTAAATTACATATTTTTACCTTATGGCCTTTTAAGTAGTGTATAGATTTCTTGGCATAGCACAAGTGTAAAATGACTTCTGAAAACACAGTGCCGCTAAACACTAGGATATCGTCTTGTAATTGCAATAACAGTCCACTGTATAAAATAGAATTTTCTTTATTTATGTATTGATCTTCTAATGTTTGCTTCACTGGATTCCAAATCTGAGAAATGCATATTTTGTTATTTAAAAAACTTAAAATTTAAATCTAATAACTAACCTAGTTAAATAAAAAAATCCTGAATTGATATTTAAACAGTGCTCAAATTCATATAAAGTTATTAAGTTGATGAGCATTTCTTACCTGCACTACATTATGAGCAGACAGTAGAGCAACTTTATCATTAGAGAGCCAAATACCAGAGTGTATCCAATCATCACACACTAAAGGCTCAGTTTCACAGTAAAACAGTTCACAATTATCTCCATGTTCTGATATATCATTTAAAGCCAGTATTGTGAACTGTTTCCCACCAAATACAAGAAGTTTTAGAAAGCAATGTGAAGGAACAATCCCATATATCTTCTGCCCTCTTAAAGTACATATTTTTTGAATATATTTTCCAGAATCTCTATTATATATTTCAATATTGCTACCGATGCCTGCACAAAATTAAACACATAACAAAGGTAAATAAGGATACAATATTTACAGAAGTCAGAACTATTTTATAACCTTCCACTTACCAGCTAAAATATAATGGTTATAGATTTTTACAGCTGTAATATTTGTTCGTGTCAACAAAGACATATTGAGGATTTTTTAAAACTAATATTAAATATTGTTTAATTTATTTAAAAATTATGTATATTGCAAAAGTATGATAATCTTAGTTGACATCAAAGTCCAGTTGACAACGAAGGCCTCGATGGTCACTGTTGGCTATTAAGATAGCCAATAGCCCTACAGGAGGACCATCGCTTCATACTAAAGCATTACCAGCCTGTCCTTGAAAATTTGTAGAATTTACAACGCCGGCGCTGTCGTCGGTAAGTAGTATTTGTGAAGTTAGCTGTTTATGAGTATTGTCACTATTGTGACAACGTGAAGTTAGGGATTGAGACATCATAGCGATCGCAGCGCCTCCTTAGTTTGACAATATTTCTGAGACACTACATTCTAGGGCGTTGGTCCTCCTTGTCTCTAACCTCCATGGTTTCATACATGGAGGTAGAGACTTTATTTTTCATCTATGGTTAGAGACCAGGACATGGAGATTAGAAACCAGGAGGACCATCGCTTCATACTAAAGCATTACCCGCCTGTCTCTGATCGTGATCTGTGATCTGAGTCGATCTAATTTTGGGAAGGACAGGCAATTGCACCTAGAGATAACGGTTTTTTTGTTCTGTTTGTGCCGTATAATCTTTATTTTTAATTTTTTAATAATAATAAATAATATGTGATGAAGTTCATCAGTATTATATTAAGATTTTTTGTTATATTCATTTAAAGGATAAAAAAAACTCCATAAAATGTAAAATACATTTTTTATACAAATAAATAATTCTTTATTCACTAATCACTCAGATATTGATCCATTGGATAATGTTCCTTGTATTTCTTTAAATGTTTTTCCATTTGCTGCATTTGTTTCCTGAAAAAAAAAAATAGTCAAGCATTTTAGCGTAAAGTGAAGTATGAAACATACAAACACAAATTAGTAATTTCGAATTTATAATTAAATTCGAAATAATACTGCGGCTTAAATAGTAATCCAATTACTGCTACAACTTTAAGGATATTGTCAATCAAAACAACAATAATTTATCCTACGTATATTTTAAAGTTGTATTTTATTAATATATTTATTAACTTACTGTAGATTGGGTGGCATATCGTAGTACACATCCTCAAGCATTTCTTTCCAATGAGGCTTCTTTTTCTTTTCTGCTTCTTGCATAGTTCGTACAACGAAATTGCGAATTTCTCTAGTATACGAGTCCTCTGCCTCCGTATTCCACAAACCTAAACATATTTTATACGTAAGTACAAGTACGTAAGTAAGTGTTCGATGATGAACAAAAATAGTAAAAAAAAATACTATTTTTCTTACTTATAAAAAAAGCTACTTAAAATAATTAATTTTGAAAAATGAAATAGATTAATAAAAAAATAATTACATATTTCTTCATAAATATTTGTATTCGAAATAGACTCTAATACAATTTACCTTTTCGTTCAAGATATAGTCTGAATTTCTTAATCGGGTTCTGTTCTTGCGTCCACTTGTGTATTTCCTTCACAGACCGGTAAGCGCTGCTGTCATCCGATGTGGAGTGGTGACTTATTCTATAATACCGAATATGTTCATTAAAATTTATTAAAAAATGACAGAAACATATTTAGCACAGAATCTCCTTATTAGATGTCGGTATAACTGATCCTATTTTACCGATATATCTCGTTCTTGTCCTCTCCTTTCTACGGTACATTGGCGTAGTCTAGACTAACTGGCACGCCATTAACAAGAGAAATGAATGGCACCTTGTGAAATGGCAAATGTACCTACTTAACTATTTAAACAAATTCACTCAACAATGACTCCATACAAGCTGCTTTAAAATGTGGCAATAATATATTGCTAGATTTTTTTACCAATACAACAATTTCATATTGTTTCCCTGCTCAGTTAAAAAACAGGCAATGTCACAAAGAACAAAAGTTATTACTAATTACAGTACTTTTATTATTAAGAATCTAAAGTATTCCATAAACAACAGATGGATTAAATTCTAAAATGTGCAACTGCAATCTAATCATCGCTAATTAATGCCAACTTAAATCTGAAATAAATTATTTCCAAGTTCCAACCCACCTGTAAGACATGGCTTCTATCAACACTGGTTTATTCTTAACAGCCAAGGCTCTAGCTTTCTGCACGACATTGTACACGGCCAGTGGGTCGGTTCCATCTACACGTACAGTGTTCAAGCCGAGGGCTGGTCCGCGGCTGGCGATTCCATCCCCGCGGTACTGCTCCCTCGTAGGAGTTGCGATTGCGTAGCCGTTGTTTCTACTGGAAAATGAATGTAATTACTAAATTATTCTATTTATATGATGAACTGAGTCTTTTATTGTAAATCACAACCCCTACGTGACGTCTTTAATTTCGGAAGGAACATGTCTTCCCCGTAAGAAGAACGGACATAATAAATTCAGTATCTCTACAATTTTTTCACCTATTTATAACAAATATTATACATATTATAATAAAAGTCTTAGACTGGTCTTACATTGAACTTTATTTGGATTAGGCTGAATTTATACTGTCTGTGACCGCATCATGAGGAATTCACTGAACACATTTTGATGAAATTTGGTACAATGACAATGCGGGTCAACATATACTCGCAGTATACTTTTTCTTGCAGGAAAATATCTCATTTCGACGAATCCGAGCGGAGTGAGGATAAGTTACTAATACACATGTTTCAAATTAGTCTTCATTAACGATTTATTCAAAATCATTGTATTTTACAGTATTCAACCATTTAAGTCGTCAGAAATATTGTACGGATTGTGTTGTAAGGAACATAACTTCAATGAACGGATTTAAGTAATTTACCAAATCATGATAACAGGGCAGTCGAGGGTACCAGCAAAGTTAAAAGCTGCGTGCGCGTCTCCCTCGGACGCCGCCCCGTCCCCGAAGTAGCACACCACGCAGCGGTCGTTGTCGGGGGTGCGCTTGAATGCGTACGCTGCCCCCACTGCTTGAGGCATTTGGGTTGCTGTAATATTAAATATACAACAGAAAATTATAAAGTTACATTCAAAATCTCGAAAATATATTCTTAGTATTCAGCACCTGTTAACGTCCCCCTTTTGAGCACGAGTCTCTCTTTAATAGGAGAGGAATCAGGCCATAGTCCAACACGCTGGCCAAGTGCGGGTTAGCGGACTCACATGTCTTTCGACTTGTTAGGTTTTATCAGACATGCAGGTTTCCTCACGATGTTTTACTTCACCGTAAGATATTAAATATTTGATATTATAAAGGTTCGCTTTGCGGCAATACATATTGGTCACGCTAACAAAATGGTAAAAAAAATATCGTAGTCATGTCTCAGATTTTCATGCAAGTAATCCTGAGTCGACGACACACATAAAAATAAAACTAAGTAAGGTAAAGGCACCTATGTTGGACGCGGACCAGCCATGGACATTTTTTGAATTTACCTTCAAAATTAAGCAAACGCGCAGTATTTTTTTTCAAATGTCAGTACCGATCAGTAGTGTCAATATTGTAGCTGCTATACTGCTGTTTTTGACATCCAACACCCATTTTGATTGCGACCATAACGGTTGATAGTTGCGCGGTGTCATTTTGTGCCGGGAATCGTAATTTATTATAAGAATGGCGATGCAACTAAGTACACTTAACATCTTATATTGTGTCAGGTGAATCGTCATTGTTAAAATTCATATTATTTAGAGATTTATCAATAGTAATACCTTACTTTTATAATACAACTCAAACTGTCACTTTCATTCTAACCCTAAAATTCACGGTGTTCATAACTGGATATTATTCAGCCACGTACACCCAATCATGGACAGAGTGTCCATAAAGTGAACTTCCTTATTTTTATTATTTTTCATGTATCATACGACTGTGTTAGTATATCTTCATGTTTCTCTAGAAATCTTTAATAAATTATTAGTCTATCCAATAATGGACATTCTGTCCATGACTAGGTGTCTGTAATAGGTTCAACGTATTTCTAATACAAACAAACTTATTTGTAACCTAGAAATGGCACCAAGAAAAGACTACACAAAAGAACAAATGGCCAAGGCTATCGAAGAAGTAAGAAAAGGAGAGAAAATGTCAGTTGCCGCTACAAAATACAAAGTCCCAAGGATAACTTTACGTAATAAAATCACCGGGAAAAGTCCTATCGATCGTAATCTAGGTCCAGCCACTGTACTTACATATGAGGAAGAAAGGATACTTGTTAGATAGATAGCCTTTCATGTCTGAAAAACACTTTCTTGTGACCAAAGAACATTTGCTTGATAGTGTCCAAAAAATAATTTGTGAGAAAAATTTTGATTCCTGTCCGTTCAAAAACAATTGGGCAGGTAAAAAGTGGTACTCTTCGTTTTTAAAAAGGCATCCAAATCTCTTTAGAGAGATTTGATGCGTTTAGACGCATAGCACAAAATTTAATTAAAGCGAGAGATGAAGTCACAGAAGATGACATAATAAAGACTTGATTGAAGTAATAAATGACCCTGAAAGAATTTGTAATACTGATGAAAGCGCATCCTACTAGCAACCAAAAGTTGGATGAGTCATAGTGCACAAAGGAGAAAAAAGCTTATACAGCATCAGGAGGTGAGAAAGAAAATTTAACTGTGTTGGTTACTGGTAATGCTGCTGGAGTCTTAGCTCCAACGATGATAGTATAGATAACCCTTATGAGCCTTATGAAACTGCCGTAATTGCTAATAGCGTACCAAAATATTCTAGGTAGGTCAAATTGAGATTGGATGTGTGCTAGAACTTTTTATGAATCTTTACTAATGTGTTCAATCCATTGATAGAAAAAATTATATACCTAAACCAGTTATATTATTCTTGGACGGTCACAGGTCACACATGACCCTGAATTTATCAGATTTTCGTATAGATAATAATGGGATTAAAGTTATCTCTCTATACCCTAACTCGACACATCTACTTCAGCTTATAGATGTTGCGGTATTTACTCTTTACGCCTTTAAAGGTATCGTGTCAGAATCATGTGAAGAGTTGGAAAATGGAAAATTCGAAAAAAACAATAAATAGAGAACATTTTGCTCCATACTTTGAGGCAGCTTTGCGAAACATTGCCACAGATACAGTAAGGATCAGATTAAGAAAAGGAGGCTTTTCCCTTTGGTCCAGGATACGTGGATTATGAAACAAATAATTTCACAAAATCATGTTTTGATATTTTCATTTTGGAATTCCTATTTAATCTCTAAAAAGGTTTGCTTATACTTATCAGTGTAAGGACGACATTGTTAGATTGTTCACAATGGAAAATAACAAGATTTTTGAGATTGATTTTTCAATAATAGTAGTGATATACATTTAAGTTCGTGTCTTATGATGACCTAATTGCTTATAAGTAATAATTGTGCAAAAATGTTTTTTCCTTAAAATTGGCTTTCGAGTATTGCCTATTTAATTATTCATATTTCCATATTAACTGGCTGTTCATAATTAGGGGTCCCACACTGGATTATTACTGTCCATTGATGGTTGTTTATAATTAGATAATGTCCATAATTGGGTGTCTTACACTGGATTTTTACAGTCCATTAATGGTGACTAAGTAGGAGTGTTGTTTATTTACAATATTTTATTGTACTGAATACTAAACTGAAATTCGACATTGAAAACTGATTGAGAAAAGAGCATTTCATTTACCTCTAAAACCCAAAAAATGTATATTGAAAAAATGATTAAATTACGAAGGAAATACAAAAAAAAATCTCTTATACTGTCCATGACTGGTGATTTTACCTTAAGTAGTTAAGTAAATATTAATAGAAAGGTTACCTAACGGGCTCGACAAAGTGACAAGGTTTCTTTGCTTGCTGCCATAGTGCACAGGCATCTGTCTCCCCTTGCCAGGGTCCTCGTGGTTACCATAACATTGATTCACTAATTCCGTTATAGTCACGCCCCGAAACAAGAAAACTCCTACTTCTCTGTACTGCGCGAAAACTAGGTCCCGTAGAGATAGAGCAGCTGCACTTCCTACGTGTATACCTTCTTCCCCATAATTTGTCATGTAGAAAGATATACGACCTTGTCTGAAATGTGGTTTAAAAAAAAATTAGGCGCCATACTTCTTTAATTGAATGTGAAGTAATAAAAGAAAAAAGGGCTATGTTTTTATTAATAGGTCAATTTCACATTAATTGGTATAATAAATTAAAAATACAATGAATGTGTTGATGTATTAGCGTAGAGTCCCCTCAACATGCGTTCACGTTCTTCACCACTTCATTAGCGACTAGCAGCGGGCGCGAAGTTATAAAAGTGACCACTTCGGGTTCCTTCAGAGTATCGTGGTTGAGTGCTTAAGTGATCTTATGACGCCCTATTGAGATGATGGAGATTCCATATGGTTACCGTTAAAAGAAGCATAACGTGCAAGTGACACCGGTGCAGGTGATATTGATGACTCAAAAATTCATGAGAACCCCTCAGAGACTACGGTGTCTGGTGGCTGAAGGGCTCTTGAAGGAAGACAACTACATATTGCCACCGCATATTAATGGTGAAACAAACTCCAGTGTTTCCCGTTAGCGGATTTAATTGGTTTTGATTTAACACATATCACTGCAGTGAAAACACCTCGAACGTTTTAGTATCTTTGCTAATAAGAACTGTTTAATTCTACAAACAGTTAAAGCTTAAGAACTTGGTAGTGGTCCAACTTGTGTCTTAAATAAAATGTAAAACTAGGAGTTCGATAGAGGTTTACGTCGGTGTTTCCAATATAATATGACATCAAGTAGCTTTTCCATTGAAGTAAAAGATTTTAGATCATTAATTTTGAGTGTTTATACTTTATGTACACACGCTTGCAGTTTATCTCCTATATCGAATGATGTTTTGGTAACATATGACGTCACAACCATAATCATAATATTATAATAATAATGAGAATATTGTTTTAACATAATATGTACGTACCTCTGGGATTCGTACAAAATTTTGTCCATTTGGTTTAATTGCGTCATTGTTTTGTACATATAAACGAGAGTTTCGTTATCAATGTTGGGTTCTTCTCGAGGGTCAATAACTTCGCCATTGTTATCTATCACTCGGTATATGGGAATAGGATCGTAACTTGATTCATTTAAAAATTTTATTTCTGAGACGTAAGGTGCCTTCGCTCCGGGAAACTCTGCATTGTGGTTAATTTCAAGATTTGTTTTTGTGGACACTAACTGAAATAGCGAAAAACACTATTTGTAAGAACTACAAGTGTAATTGAATAAATATTATAAAATATTATAAATATCTATAGGTAGGTACTAGTGAGCAAAACTTGATATTAAAACGAGCACAAATACTTAGATATGAAACATGGAATCGAAATAACTTACGACAACGTAGGTATATTCAGAGTCATAATACAAAATATGCATTTGAAAACAAAAAACTATAATTTTAGAAAACTATTACTTCATGGATTTTATAATACGTACTCTGATTGCTTGCTTTATTCTATTCAAACGGAACAAACTCGCACTGCTCTTTAGCGCCATCGTTGAACTGATTGTGATTATTTTATTTAATTTTATCGTATATTTACAAAGAAACATTAGCAAGTTAGATAAGGGCGCTCGCGGCCTTTTCGTTCGTAGCTACGTGTGCGGTGTGAGAGAGGTCACGCTTTGTCATGCTAAGTTTATATTGGAAGGAAAGTTGTATACCATTTTTAAATATGTGTATATTATTGCTATAATTTATATTATATTCTAATAACAAGTCAACTTCAACGTATGGTATTATAAAAGTGATTTGTTTGTTTATTTGTTGATATAACTGGCGGAACCCGGAGAAATGTGGTTTTATCGACGTTGCTGTTAATACTGTATACTAGCTGCGCCCGCGACTTCGTTCGCGTGGATGTCGGAATTTAACAATGTATTTTTTAGTGCGAAGCGCTGTTGGAGGATACCGATACAAATCATTTTTTTTTATTTATGCTAGTGCTTCTTAATAAACAACATTGGCTGTGGAACCATCTGGAGCGTACACAAAAAGGTTATTGGGGTTGTTTACGCGGGAAAGAGCTACGTATAGTTGACCATGAGAAAAGCATCCAATACTTAGGTCCACCGCCGCAACGGATAATCGAATTGCTGTTAGCCTCACTTCACGATCTTCTTCTGATTCCTGGGACCTACTTAGTCTCTTCCTTTTCGCATCTCGGCTACGCTGCGAAAGGTTTGTTTTTTTTCTAGAAGTCATTTTCAAAATAAAAACTGAACCAAACAAATAAAATATTGAACCAAATAAATCAACAATTTACAACAACACAAACTTTCAAAATGAGAATGAAGACTAATAAAATTTCAAACTACGAAGTAAATAAAACTGCTTGACTCAAATTGCAAGTTATTATTTACTTCGCACTTCGAAATTAAGACCGAATCTAACTAACCAAAATTTTTTGAAAGATAAAACGAAATAACGAATTAACGAACGAACGATTTACGATACTATCAATTTAATTCAAGACCTTTACATAGACAAACCTCTTTAAAGACAGAACTTTAATGACAAAACAAAAACCGACTTCCAAACTTAATAAATCTAAACTAAAAAGTAGAAAATAATACTTTTAAGGACTTTGTTAATTTTGGAGTCGGTGCCAGCCAGGTATTTTGATTATGTTTACAAATTAATAGATTAATCAAATATGTATCGATTTAGGGTTATTTTGCTTTGGCTGGCACCGACTTCAAAATTAACAAAGTCCTTAAAAGTATTATTTTCTACTTTTTAGTTTAGATTTATTAAGTTTGGAAGTCGGTTTTTGTTTTCTGTTAAAAATAATTTATTTTTAAATTTTTAGCGGAAAGTAGATACGTATTGTGTTAATGACTATAAAAATTTACCTTCTATTATGAGGTAAACCTTATAGCCTAAAAGTATACAAGTATCGGTCCATAATTGCGTATTATATTTAAAAAAAATTCTTTAAACTGCTGACCGTTGAGGAGTTGCACCTTCCATCATCAGTTACGGTACGTGACTCAAATATCCATATAGCCTATAAAAGATTCGGCCGAGCATCGTTAATTTGCTCCTAAAAATTGAAGAGTACCGATACTTTGTCATGGATCCCATCATCAGAACCTTACCAAACTCTCATCAAACTACCCTTGAAGTATATCCTTTCCATTAAAAAAAGAATCATCGAAATCGGTTGGCGTGATATTGAGTTATTCGTCCATTTGTCGCGCAAATACTTAATGCAAATTTGAGACTTTTATGGTTTTCTCATGGATGCCATTGTCAGAACTGGAAAATATTAAAATGGGACAAACGGGAAGCACTACCTTTCAAATAAAAAAAGAATCATCAATATCGGTTCACCCAGTTCAAAGTTATGAGCTAACAAACATTAAAAAAAATACAGACGAATTGATAACCTCCTCCTTTTGGAAGTCGGTTGAAAACTCAAAAGTCAAAGATTGCCGGCAGACATGGGCGAAGGTCATTCTTTCAAGGAAAATCTTAACACCGCGATTCAGAAAATGACTTCACACGCACAACGCCATCTATCGAACAATACTGCACGCAGTTGATCTCTTGTTCGAATACTCGTAGATGGCGCTGTTTTAATATTTTACTTCGGAAACACTATTATAATTTTATTAATTTACATTTTTTATAAGGTGTGAACTAATTACTATGAAACAAAAAACTTAATGTTACTTCAATTTACGCACATATTGTTGTGTATAAAAGTTACTTGAAGTTGTGAGATCAAATGCACATAGATCTAAGTTTACTTCTGGAATTTCTCTACTTCTTCACTTTAAACTCAAATATCTTTTGATAGACTTTTGATTGCAGTGAAACAAAAACTAAATGTTACTTAAAGTTACGTTCAATCGTTGTGTATAAAAGTTATCTACATTGCTTTCGTACATTTTACGTGATGCCCGGATAAATAAACAGACAAACCGACAAACCAACAAACAGACAAACAGACAAAAATTTTAAAAATGCTGGAAATGGGTTCTATTGGTTGTCCTTTAACACCCTGGCTATTTTTTTTGTATTTTTTTTTGATGTACAAAAACGCCTTTTCTACAGTTTTATTATACGTATAGATTATAATAATTAATAATGTACTCTGTGTATTAGTGTACTTAGTAGTTTAGTACTTAATAAATAAAAAGTGATCGTTGAAGATATATGAAACAATCATGCCGAGTTTAATGATAACCTATATGAAATTTAAAAACTTTGTCTTCCATAAATATTATTTCTCTTAAAAAAACTATTAAATAGTACCTACGAGTAACTATCGACACTGTTGCCAGTTAGGGATGCACCCAAGGGAAGATAAGGAAAGTCACGAGCATATTATTGTTTGTAAAACTCATGAATTATTTCATACATTTTAGTGAAGTAGGAATCTTTTACATTTTAAAACATTTTGAGTTATCTTGATTTATATTATCATTGCCGTAATAACATTTGGAATCTGACCGTAACTATACATAATTAACCAGATAAGATAAGTCATGCTGTAATGTATTTCTACATTTAATTAAGTTGCTACGCTATTTGTAAATAAAAATAAAAAATTTACACGTTTCTTATTTACTTTCTTTATGTAATATGAAAAAAACTTATTTATTAGCTTTTTAAACTTTAATTATCAAATTTAAAAAGCTAATAAAATATGTTGGGACATTAACACACAGCGCCATCTAGCTCCATGCCTACGAGGCTTGGGTTATGGATATAATATAACTTTAGATAAATACATATTATACACTAGCTGTACCCGTGACTTCGTTCGCGTGGATGTCGGAACTTAACAATGTATTTTTTAGTGCGAAGCGCTGTTGGAGGATACCGATACAAATCATTTTTTTTTTATTTATGCTAGTGCTTCTTTATAAACAACATTAGCTGTGGAACCATCAATTCAAATCATTATCAATCAAAATAACTTTTCCATCTTCTTGTACGGGGAATGTGCCATCGCCTATTTGTAACAATAAATTGGAAATCTCCTGTGCATTTTCGCAGCCTCCTGTGCTGTGCACGCATATTTACACTCAGGTGTGTAGATGAGTGAGATCAAATTCACATAACCCTAATTTTACTTCTAGAATTTCTCTACTTCTTCAATTTAAACTCAAATATCTTTTGATAAACTGAACCGATTGCAATGAAACAAAAACTAAATGTTACTTCAAGTTACGTTCAATCGTTGTGTATAAAAGTTATCTACATTGCTTTCGTATATTTTACGTGATGCCCGGATAAATAAACAGACAAACCGACAAACCGACAAACAGACAAACAGACAAAAATTCTAAAAATGCTGGAAATGGGTTCTATTGGTTGTCCTTTAACACCCTGGCTATTTTTTTGTAATTTTTTTTTGCTGTACAAAAACGACTTTTCTACAGTTTTATTATATGTATAGAAGATAATATAATATATGTAAACCCATGACTGGAATGCAAATATTCGTGTTTATCACACAAATGTCCCTAGCGGGACTCGAACGCGCGACTGTTGGCACAAGATGTAGGGTGATTATTCAGTTCATTTAGTTAACAATAATTAATAAGCTGTACAAAAAATAGAAAGTAGTAGCCCAGTGGTAGCGCGCTCGCTTGGATAACCGAGTGACGAGGGATCAAATCCGGATCTCGCACCTCTGATATTTTCATGTGTGAATCATTACTATCATGATTACCAATTGCCTTACGGTGAAGGAAAACATCGTGAAAAAACCTGCATGTCTGAGAAAACCTAGCAAGTTTTCGAAAGACATTTGAAGTCCGCCAACACGCATTAGGCCAGCGCAGTAGACTATGCCCTGATCCACCTCGTGCTGAGAGAGGTCAATGCCCAGCAGTGGGTATATTTTTGTGGTGCCGGTCGAAGATTCGAATCCCGAGTTGGACCACTTTAAGTTATCGAGTTTTTTTTTGCTTAGTAAGCCTCATTAACAGCGCTAGTTGTAAAGTTAGCGGTGTTTCACACTGGTGCCTCAATCAATATGTGTCGCGGTGGTCTTGCTTTAACTCTTACAGCTTACTTCTTATACGTAAAGCGGTTTTCGATATTTCGTGGTCAGTGAATGATCTTTCGCTTTTATATATTTAGCTTTTTATAATAATAATCAAAGCAATCAAATATAATAAGTATTAAATATTATATTTATATGAGGCCATTAATCATAAAGGATAAGCCGACACATTGTCGCAGATTTATTTAATGATTGGTCATTATTATAGACATAGGCAGTGGTAGCACAGTGGGAACGCGTTATCTAAGCGTAATAACCGAATGATCCTCTGATATTTTCATGTCCGAATCTATTCTAACATGATTAACACTTGTATTACGGTGAAGGAAAATATCGTGAGGAAACCTGCATGTCTTAGCAAGTTGTGTCTTAGTGTCTTAGCTTGTCTGGCAACCGGCACTTGGCCAACGTGGTGGCAGCCTGGAACCACCTTGGATTGAAAGGAGTTTCAGTTTGTTTCTCAACTGAAATGACGAATGAAGTTAAATTGTAAAAAAAGCATTGCTAAGCAACTTTACGAGATCCTTGCTTTTAATAATTCACTGACGCAATAATTCACAAAGCTTATATTTTATAGAATGTAAAGTCGAACCTAACCTCGTTTGATTTACCTACAATATTTACATAACAGAGTCCTTGAGTATTTTATTGATTCTATATTACGGTTTTATAATCATGATTTTTTTTAAATTATGGTACATATTGTTGCTAAATATTTTTGGTTTCATATTTTAAGTCAATGAATTAAGTTCATCATTAATTTGCATTTCACAAACTCTCAGGCATTTGTAAACAGATTTGTAAATTAAAAATTGTCGAAATAAACAGTAAGTCTATGGGGCATTATTACTTTAATGTTGACGTCCTCACTAAAAGGAAACTAAATAGCCACACATTTATCTACCATATACGGTATAAGGCAGTGGCCAGGTAGCCCAGCGGTAACGTGTTCGCTTGGATAATCAAGTGATGCGGGTTCAAATCCGGGTCTCCCACCTCTAATAGGCGAAGGAAAACATCGTGAGGAAACCTGCATGTCTGAGAAAACCTATCAAGTTTTCGTAAGACATGTGAAGTCCGCCAACACGCACTAGGCCAGCGCGGTGGACTATGGCTTTATACCCCTCGTACTGAGGGAGGTCCGTGCCCAGCAGTGGGACGTTAAAAAGGGTTGAAGACAATACGGTATACCAGCGATTTAACCGCTTTTGTGTGTATTATCCACTATTGTACACTAAATTACATCCAAATTCATCCTTGCGTTACAATGACCCTAACCAAACCTAGCTGGAGACTGGAGGCATTCTACTTGTAAAATTCATTTGCTGAGCCGTTGTCTTTAGTCTTTACTCTAGAGTCTTTCTACTTCATTAGTTATTAACTCTTCGACAAAGGTTAATATCCCATTGCCAATTTTGTTGGGGACTGGGGACTATAATTTTAAGATTTAAAAAGAAAATTAAATGAACAAAAAAATAGCAAGAAATATGTTTTATTAATGATTATGACTGTTTGACACTTTTTTATCTGTGCTGACTGCTGATGATTAATTATTCATCTATAATTACTTAATACTTTTGTTAGCATGGAGATTAGAGACCAGGAGGACCATACTCATAAACAGCTAACTTCACAAATACTACTTACCGATGACAGCGCGTTATAAATTCTACAAATTTTCAGGGACCGGCGGGTAATGCTTTAGTATGAAGCGATGGTTCTCCTGGTCTCTAACCTCCATGCTCCATATGTTAGCTTGACAATTGACAAATGACATCTGTCACTAGTAATAGATAAATGGCGGTGGTGGCTAGTGATAAGTTACAAATATTTTTATTATAATTTACTTCCTATAATGCCTTATTGGTATTACGACAAAAAAGATTTGCAAAATACGCCATCGTTCCGCGATGGCATCCCCAATGACACAGAAAACCGCTACCGAAAAGAGGGTGCAAGGTTTATCATTGACACAGGATCGAAAATGGACTTAGGTTATAATACTGTTGCTACTGGAGTTGTTTATTTTCATCGTTTCTATATGTTCCACTCGTTTAAAACATTCCCGAGGTATATCACTGCGTGTTGTTGTTTGTTTTTGGCTGGAAAAGTGGAGGAGACGCCAAAGAAATGTAAGGATATCATAAAAGTAGCCAAATCGTTGTTGACTGAACAGAAATTTAGTACGTTTGGTGAAGATCCGAAAGAGGAAGTTATGACATTGGAAAGAATATTGCTACAAACTATTAAATTTGACTTACAAGTTGAACACCCTTATGGGTATCTCCTCAAGTATGCAAAGTGTCTGAAGGGTGATAAGGCAAGACTACAAAAAATGGTACAAATGGCTTGGACGTTCGTGAATGATAGGTGAGTCGTTAAATTTGTTTTACTAACTAAAGCTTACAATTCTTTATTGTTATAATTACCATCACTATTTTAAATTATGGATAAGTAAATAAGAACATAAACAATTTATAAAAATAACTAATATATAAATAACAGACTATATAAACCTACTTACATGTAATTATAATAATTAAAGCTGTTTATATAATAAAATGATTTAGATTAGTGATACTTTATAACTAATATTTATATTAACAGTACTATACTAACAAAAGAAATTGAAAAGATATTCATGCTTTTAATAAATAATTAATTGGAAGCTTTTTCAGTTTGAATTACAATTATATATAAATACATTTTAAAATATAAGGTATGAATAATTAGAAATATTGTAACTAATTTTATTTCTTTTTATTTTTTTTAAGTCTGTGCACAACCCTCTGTCTCCAATGGGAGCCAGAAGTAATTGCTGTGGCCTTAATGTTTCTGGCGGGGAAACTAAGCAAGTTTGAAGTTGTTGACTGGAATGGTCGGAATTCTAAACATACAGCATGGTGGGACATGTTTGTTGAAGATATTACAACAGAACTGCTAGAAGATATCTGTCATCAGGTAAAGAACAGAATAAAATATTCAAATATGTAGTGAATACTTAGAATATGCTGAATAGAGGTTTATTCATGAAATAACTATTTTTTTCTAATATAATATTGACTTTGATGCAAAGTATATGAATACCTATTGAATTTTTTCCTTTTAAAGAAAGGTTGGAAATATATGTATTATTCAGTTAGAACTACATAATATACAACAATATAAAAGGATGTTATGGAGCTCTGTGACCTAAACCATCAGGATCTTCTCATCCAGATCAACACTAGCCACTATGCAAGTGCCTTTTGCATAGTAGATAGTTTTGGTATTTTTTATGATAATGATATTAGATTTGTAAGAAATACAATTGGAAAATAGTAGGATGGTCATCTCACCAGAATATGAGCAATTATTCCTGTCATGCTCAAAGGGCACAATGAGATTATCCTCCTCAGCTGGAATCTGTCAGATGACATTATTATTTAGCTGGATCTAAAAAATCCTTAGTGTTATGATTACTAAAACGTCTCAGCTCCAAAAAGTCCACCATTAGGCAAAGACTGGACTTGTGTTACCTACACCCAGTGGGCTCCAGTTACTTTAACCAAATCTTTGGTCCACCTTGTGGTGGGAGTTCACCACTCAAAAACTTTGTGTCCCCATTGACCATTCGTTCTACAAGCGAGGTGCCCCGCCCACTGCCACGACAGCTTGGATATTAGGTGAACTATGTCATCGGTCCTTCTGCCAATCATCACATTCATGTTTCAATTAATAAATAATTTATATGAAATTAATAAATCTACGTATTCTATGAGCAAACAAAAACGAAAGAACAATACTCTTTTTTTTTAAGCCTGTCACCAAGATTAATGATACATTTTTAATGGTTCTTTTAAAATTTTCAGGTATTAGATTTATATTCACCGCAAACACAACCATCGGGTGTCGACTCACCGCCGCAGCCGACGCCCCCAGCGAAGCCGCCAAAAAACGAGAAAAAGCCCTCCGTTACACCGCCCACTTCCGCATCGCCTGTCGCCGTCACTAAGCCCCCAGTCACTCCAGTCAAGAACGGTGCAGAGCCAGAGCCCAAAATTGATATACGATTCACTTACCCAAGTTACTCCACCATCCCCTATCCAGTATATTCTGCGCCCCCTCCTATACCTGCCAGGTTACCGATCCCGGCAGGGATACCTCCCTTGGCATATCCCGATCCTCCCCCCGTGCCCCCCAATCGGTTTCCCTCAGTGAGCGTGCCCCCTCCTAACTACTTCCCTCCCCTGGGAGCGCGCCCCCTGCCCCCGCGAGGGCCCCTCCCCCCGGGCCCCTTGCCGCCTCGAGCTTACTACCCACCCCCGTAACGGAGAGCTGATTGTAATAGGTTATGTATAATTTTTTACAGAAATATAATTATAGACTGGGTGTTTTGTTTCTCTTCTACTATCTCTGATAAACTCATAACTAGTTCTGTAGATATTGTTAGTTGTCAATACATATTATAAAATCATGAGTTGAATCTGTACCTGTCAAAACACATTTTTTTTGAAAAATCTTATTAAAAATGTCATTATCTCGATGCAAAGGCCGAATTTTTTTGATTTTAAGTTTGTCTGTGACCGCATCACAACATAACCACTGGACTGATTATGATGTAGTTAGGATGTGATGATAACTTGATATCCGGGTCAAGATATAGGGTACTTTTTACAGTGGAAAAATACCTCATTTAGGAGAAATTCACATTAATCATTAATATAATAATACAGATGTGTTAAAATTAAAAGAACAAATACGAAATGTAAGTTATTTAATTAATTCATTCCTCATACACAGAAACATAAAAAATTACAAAAATTAAATTAGAAAATTACCAGTATAAAATTTTTATATACATTTTTAAATAAACGCAAACTAAATACAAAACATTATCAATATTATTTCTATGACACTTCCACACAAACAAAATTTATACAAATTCAGATATTACCTAGATTTAATTGATTTAAAATATTAGGATTCACTTCTAGAATAAAACGTACAACATAAAATAAAAAAATCAGCTTGAAATAATTTAATTTTTACTAAAAAATAAATAAAATTTATGTAATAGTATGTTTCGAAAATTGATAAATAGACATGATTTATAAAATGTTATTAAAATTTAAGTTTAGGGTAATTATGTACACAGTGCATACCTTTTTAATTTTTTGTAACAAAGGCTAGTAGTTAGTCTCACTATAACTCAAAAATGGATAGATTTGAATAATTCTTTTTAATAATTAAAAGGTTCAGAGTTAATTTTGTATTATAACGGTTTAATACCTAGTTAGAGCTTAAACGGTAAACTTATTCATCCATAACAAAAAACATTCCAAGACATAACATAGTAGAAAAATGGCAGTTTTATACAATAATATAATTACAATTAAAACAATTAAAACAAAAAGATAAAAAAAAATTGTGCATATTTTAGAACTGAAAAATTGATTGTACATAAAAATTAATCACAAAAACCATTTACATGACTAAACCTTGCTCAAGAAACAATATTAGTGATGGAAAGACATTAAATCATACAAATACAAAATATATTATATCAAAATCAATGCTGAACATTCAAAACTTTATTGTTTCTATAATAAAAAAAAAAACTTTTATAAAAAAGTAAACAAAAGAGTCGAAATTTATTGTGCATAATTAACTTAATTGTACGAAATAATAATATGGAGCTGCCTTTTGGACTAGAAAACAAATACATTAACAAGAATGAACACAACGCACCAACACACATCTGTACCATAATATAGTATATGTATTCATACCTAAGTGTTATAAATCATTTCATTTGTGAGACAGAGATCTCTTTTTATCACTCAAAAATCAATATTTTTTTATAATCTTACACTGATAAATTACATATTGGCAGTGGTAGTGCAGTGGCAACACGCTCGCTTGGGAAACCCAAGTGCAACATGTTCAAAATTTTCAGTGAATTTTCAGTCGAATAGAATCAAACTTAGTAATTTTATTGCTGTATCACATACATTAATTAATTAATGAAATTAATTAATAAAAAGCTATCTAAAAATTTTTATAAAAAAATTAAATGATTAAGATTTACATACACAAATACTAGAATGTAATTTAAAACACAATTTCATAGTTCTTTTATATCTTATATATTATTAAATATTATATTTGTTATAAATAAAATTTCTAGAAATTTGACACAATAAATACTGAAACGTAAACTGATATTAGATTAAAACTGAAGATAGTAATTTTAAGTTAATTATTTTTCAGTATAAGATTTGCCATCTGCCTATTTAAAATATAAAAAAAAAATACATATTGTTATTTATTATAAAATAGAGTATTTAGAGTAAAGGCAGTGTGTAAGCAAACACTTCCAGATGGTTTCTACATGTTTAGTAAATAAAAAACTGTTGTCAAACGAAAATGGCACCTATAATATAATGATTTAAAGTAGAAATCAGTTTGTAGTAGCTACCTAATATCGATAATGAATATAGGCGTTATATTTTAGATTTAATCACTAATAGACAGCTCGGAGTATCAAATGAGTGTATTTTTTCTTTGAAACTAAAAAAGAATAATTGAAGACACGAGATGAAGGTATGTCGCAAAATTCTAATATGGAGAATATTGAGTTCAAAGTTCGTGTAATGTGTAAGTGCATGTATAAAATGTAATGTATAAGTGGCGTGAACTGAACTGTAATAGTTATACTGGTTATAACACCGACATCTATGATATGATATATCACCTTCTTACATTCACGTCTTCAATTATTTCAATTTTAAGGATGAAACTTATTCTTAATATAAAAATTAAAAAGTATCTTTAAGGCAAAGCCAAAATACAAAAAATCATTTCCAAAGACTTAAAAAATGAGTACCTCTTCCTATTTTGAAGTCGGTCAAAAATACAAATTTATTCTACAAATGATATATACCTACTTTACACACTGTATAACAATAACCTAAGATAGAAGGCACATAGATGGATCAGATCGTTTTTAAATCTCTGATATAAGGCACATAGAGTAACGTCAATCTGTTTGTTGATTCGTCTTCTGTAAGAAACGTTGAAAAATAAATGCAATAAAAGCGAAAGGTCACTTATCACGAAATAAAAATTCTGCAATATACAAGAACTATGAAAAAAAAATCTAATTTCTAGGTAAACAGTATAGGAGTTAAAAGCACAGTATGTATGTTTGTCATATACATATTATGTATACTTATATAAGATGCACCGTAGATCGTAGACAGAAATGCATTTGTGATTTTTCAAAAACGAAAATATTCATAATATTTTTTTTTTAATTTTTCATTTTATTTAATTATGCAGAAAAATTGCAAAAATCTTATTAATAATGAGTAATTATGAAATAAAGTGTGGATCAATTCACGTTATAACTTTAAACAAATAAGTAAGGTGCCTGTCAATCCAAAATCTCTTACCGATCATCATATATCACAGTTGGGAGTGTCTCATTTTACAGATTGATCCGTTATATATTGTATTTGATGCCTTCGTTACAGTGTATTAGTTGATTATAGAATACATTTTAAATATATTAATATAATAAATGTGAAAGTGTCCATTTGTCTGCCTTATTTTTATATAAAAAAAGTGAGAGATTGTCATGATTTTTGGTGTGAAGATAACTATCTTTATAGGAATAAGAAGTGCTGGATATTAACATAGGACTTACTTGGGTACTTTTTACTTCGGGAAAGCACGTATTAATACAACCCACAAAATGTAAAAGTTAAGAGCGGAAGAGGATATGTTGCTAGTTATTTAAAAAGTAAAAATTATCAGAAGACGTCTCCACACAGACTAACATTAGTTGGTGATGAGATTTCCCCGCTGACTGTTTCTGAATAAACTCAAAACTTTCACTACACTATATGAAATACAATTATTAATTACACTTTTAAATACTAATTTCTTTGATTTATACCTTAAAATAATTTTCCACAGATTAATAATAACGAATGTTGATATTATCTGTGCAGTATCAGTTCTGCCATTAAACTAGTGCGGAATCTCACCACCAATATATAATAAAAATGTTAGGCACAAATTGTAGTAAATCTATAATAAAATATGCAAACCGTTATTTATAAACATATATACATTTAAATACGTGAATGGAAGGCGTTTGTTTGTCACAATTGTAATTCAATTAAAAGCTCTTTAAATTTTTATGTATACACGATTTTACAACAAATTTAGAACATTTAAGAGCTATTGATATTTGAATTTGAAAACGAGTATAGAAACAATATTTTTAACGTTGATTGGGCGTAAAATTTATATTTTAAAAATTTATTAAAAACCTAATTCTTTTTGTTTATCACTAATATGTATACAATTTTCATCGAATCAATATTTAAAATAACTTCATTTCTCAAATTGAAGTAATTTGAATATTTTTAATATTCTTGAATACATTAATATTTTTTATTTTTTTAATTATAGTTAATGACATACTACTTATTGGTAAATGCTCAAAAATAACGGTTGAGATTAACTTGAGCAAAATATGATTCAACTTCCATATAATTATACATTAAAAATATTAATAAATAAATAAATTTCATAATGTTTCTTACAATATTATAATACTATGACAATTTATTTCATCAACAATCAGGAATAGAACCTGCACCTACCAAAGTAGCTCTCACTTCTACTTAAGCTTAAAAAACCATATTTTTAATTTTGTATTTTTCGTCATTTAAGTTTGGTGCAGGTTGGAATTTTCCTTCACACAATTATTAGCATTATTAATATATTAATAATTCACAAAATTAATACTTATTATATCGATTTAATCGATTTTCGCATTACAGCTAAGTTTATATGAGTCTCGATTGTTTCAAATATTGGAGTAACACCTGGTGGAGGAACTTGTATTGCTGGACGTTTTCTATGAGGTTTGCTCGTTGCTGGTGTAACATACCGATCGTTCTTGGTATATCTAGTTCCTATAAAAAAAAGAATATGATAAAAAGTTTTTGAAAGAAAAAATCTACCTTTTTCTAGAAATTTGGGTGTAGTAAAATGGGGTACTAATAATGTATATAATATATATTAAATAAAAAATAAATATACATTTACTTGTTTCTCAATGCAAGAAATAGTATAAAAAATAAAAATAAAAAAAATATTTGTTGTTATTGTAAAAAAATGTCCATACTGTTTTTGCATTTTTAAAAAGACATTACATAAAAACATTAATATAATTATTAAGCGTACTTATAAAGCATAAAATTAAACATTACATCTTTTTTAAATCATATGCATAATTTCTATTGATTTCTCTACAATATTTACAAAGTCAACTGCAGTGTGGTGTGATATATATGTATTATTTAATATTGTTGGTGGTGTAGAATAGGCGTATGTAGTGATGATTTCGTACATCATAGTGGTCTTTTAGTATTAGTGGTGGTAATATAGATTGGTGGTAATATAGTGTGGTGGTAATATAGTGTGGTAGTAATATTGATAGGTGGTAATATAGTGTGGTAGTAATATTGATAGGTGGTAATATAGTGTGGTAGTAATATAGTGTGGTGGTAATATAAATGGGCGGTAATATAGTGTGGTGGTAATACAGTGTGGCGGTAATATAGATTGGTGGTAATATAGTGTGGCGGTAATAGTGTGTGAGTGGTGGTGTAGGTGGTCACCTGGTTGGTGTCGAGCACGTGCAGCAGCAGGTGCGCGGCGAGCGCGGGGCCGGCGCGCGCGCCGCACACCACCAGCGGCGCGCTGTCCCCGCCCGCCCCCGCGCCGCCGCCCGCCCCCGCGCTCGCCGCCAGGAGCCCGTTCACTTCGGATATGAAGTCTGTGGACAGAATTGATCGTATTGTCAAACATCCACTACACTATCAACAACGACCGAAAGACGCCAGAGGCGAATCGAAGCAAACTAAAGTGGTTTTCTACATTCGGGATTCATTTTACTTCGATCAACTTAACTAGTAGTGTAGACGGAGATGAAGGACAATAAGCCTCTTGGTGAAATCAATTTTTTATAAAAAAAATATAAACCAGTTACTTTTCACTCAGAGCAGTATTTGTCACCGAATCTGACGACTGACGACAAAATATGTACGAAACCAGTGTTGCTAATTGAGCGATTTTGACGCTACATACGCTTACATAATCACTAAATTGGTAGCACTGACTCTATTTTAAAATAGAATATGATGTCACGCTAAGTTCCCAATGCCGGGTGTATTGGTGTTTTTTTAGAAGTCAGTTTTTGTTTCTTGAGTTATATTTTTGTTATTTCGTGTAACTAACCGAGGAAGCCCGCCACGTCGGGCGCGGCGTGCCACGCGTACTGCACGTGCCACACGTCGCGGAAGCGCGCGCCGCGGCGCACGCGCACCAGCGTGCTAGCGCCCCACGCCGCGCGGGAATATCGTCCGCGCGACACTTGGAACTAGAAGAACAAATATATTTATTATATAAAATCACAGTACAGAATTCATTCATTTTATATTACGAGTGATTTTGTCCATTTGTCTATCTGCCTGTTTGTTACTTTTTCACACTTACTCGGCTGAACCGATTGAGATGAAATTTGGTATGAAAACAGTTTTAACAACCTATTGAGAATCCCTTAAAGATGTCAAAAGAATGTCGAAAATTTTTATGGGGAATCAATAATTTCTCAAGTAAGGTTTTAGGGATTTAAAACTCTTTATACCTATATACATTAACGTATTCATCTAAGCAATACCAAAGGTTCAATTAATTATATTAGAATCTCTATTTGTAACGTTAAAGTAACATTTATATGGCATGTCACCTGTCCGTAGTCTGCGGGGCGGTCGGCGGCGGGCAGGTAGGGCGGCGCGCCGGCCGCCGCCAGCGCCACCACGCGCGCGCCCACCTGCAGCACGCACTCCCACAGCAGCGCCGCCCCCGCCCCCGCGCCCGCCCCCGCCCCCGCGCCCGCCCCCGCCGCCGGCAGCACCACGTAGAAGCGCTGCGTGCTGCCTACTGTCATCTGTGTGTATGGAAGATTTTGTCATCTGTGTGCACTGCATGGAAGATATTTTGCCATCTGTGTATAAAGGATATTTTGTGTGTGTGTGTGTGTGTGTGTGTGTGTGTGAGAGAGTGTATCACTTATGTGATAGATATTATTATAGAATAATATATTATTTTGTCATTCTGTGTATGGAAAGTTTTCTATCATCTTTGTATGAAATATTGTTAATCTATACGTTGACTTTCTCCAATTAAAACTAAATTACAGATTCAGTAGATTCAGTTTTTTAACCGACTTCAAAAAAAGGAGGAGGTTCTCAATTCGTCGGGGACTTTTTTTTTTCTATGTATGTTCCCCGATTACTCGACGATGGCTGGACCGATTTGGAAAATACTTTTTTTGTTTGAAAGGGTATAGTTTCTAGTTGGTCCCGTAGTCACCAAGTCACGATCTGATGATGGGATCCCAGGGAAATCGAAGACAACTCTCAAATTTTATAGGCACTTATTACGTTTTTCATATATTTTCTAAAGCTGTTCAAGTATTTGCGTCTGATAATCATCATCTCCTGTGGTTGAACTAATGATGGAAGGTACAACTCCTCAACGGTTAGAAGTTAAAAGAAAATTCTTTCAATATTATACGTAATTATAGAACGATAGTTAAATTCTTTCAGGCTCTTATTAACCGACTCTAAAAAAAGGAGGAGGTTCTCAATTCGTTGGGGACTTTTTTTATGTATGTTCCCCATTACTCGAAGATGGCTGGACCGATTTGGAAAATTCTTTTTTGTACATAAACAAAATAAGTATCTACTTTCCGTTAAAAATTTTAAAATAACTTATTTTTAACAAAAAACAAAAACCGACTTCAAAACTAAACAAATCTAAACTAAAAAGTAGAAAATAATACTTTTAAGAACTTCGTTAATTTAGAAGTCGGTGCCAGCCAAAGCAAAATAACCTTAAATAGACACATATTCGATTAATCTATATCTATAATATTTGTAAACATAATCAAAATACCGTTCGAAAGTTCCTTGCAAAGGCAAGATAAGTCTATCCGTCCTGGCTGGCACCGACTTCAAAATTAACGAAGTTCTTAAAAGTATTATTTTCTACTTTTTAGTTTAGATTTGTTTAGTTTTGAAGTCGGTTTTTGTTTTTTGTTAATTAAGAAATCGATTATTAATGTATTATTTTATTAGTATCGATTGAAACAACAAAGCCCAACTCACAGTGACATGAGACGCGTTGATGTACCCGTGCGGGTTGGTGGGGGAGGGGTGCAGGCGCACCCTGTTGTCCTCGTAGGGGATGTTGTCGACGGAGAAGCCATTGAGGGCGGCGTACTGCGGCAGTAAGGCCGTGCGGTACTCTGAATCTCCTTCGCGGGATTTTGGGATCTGCTCGAACGCAAAGGCCAACTGGTCGTCGGACATCTTGCGTTCTAGTAATTGGCACTGTTGGAAAATAATGGTGTTGATAATATACTCGCGACTTATCCTCGTTACGTTTGGGTACTTTACTAATTAACACTAACGTATATAGTACTTCGTGTCAGAATCAAAGTCTACTACATACTAAATTTCCTAAACCGATCAGCCATATCAGCATCAATACAACAACTTATGATTTTAATAACTTATTAAATATATTACAAACAGTCAAACTCTATTAAGCATTCAGGATTTCTCGTTGATAGCCAGTGTTGACCTGATTACTAACAATCATTTTGCCAAATTTAATTAAAATTTGTCCAGTAGATTTCTCGTGAAGCGTCCCCAAACAGACAGACCGATAAAAATTATAAAAATTATATACTCGGCCTCTATCAATAATAAATAGTAATGACTATTTCAATAATATATAAAAATATTTCATGTACTGATTCGACTCGAGAATTCTTACAAATTTTTACTAACATTTTGGAAGTGTGTTCATGTGTGGTATTACCTTTACAAGCGAAATTACATTCCACACAACTTGTGACTCATCAAAGCAAGTAGCTACTATGATTGTAATATTTATCACAAATTACGAGTCTTTTCAAGTTTTTATCATACTTATCTAATACGTTGCATATGTGAAATATTTACGTTACGTATTAGAAACGTATACTTAAAAATTTAGCCTAGTCTCTACATTTATTATGATAAATATCTAACTGATTCGCATATTCTGTACATTGCAAATGGAAAATGATGATAGCTGAATCTGTGTATATTAGGGTCAAAATATAATAGAATTCTTTTAGTTTTTACTGAAATCTATCTACTATCGCTAAAACGTATTTAGATTAAACATACTAACCAACGTTTCTTTGGTAATACTTGGCGGTAGCGGTTGGAACTTGGGCAGACCTGTGGACCACCTGTGCTTGTTTGCATTCTGCCCGCCCTTCGCCCGATCCCGACCTAAAGTTGCACTCTTCACCTCCACGTTCTTATTCCTCCCCATGAACACCCCCCATCTTCTTCTCTTCTTCTCTTTCGTCACATTCGTCTTATCCAACTCTATGCTAGTGCTGTAAGTCGAATTCATTATCGAACTCGATAAAGCACTGTCCGTGACACTGGATGTTGTATCGTTAACGTTTATCGATGTCACATTATCGATAGATTTACTTATATTATTCTTATGAGTCGATAAACTCTGATACGGTGTTTCGTCGTAGTCCTTTTCATCGGTTTTTAGACTCACTCTGTCTAAATTTTGGACAATGTTTTCGGAGTTGAGCGATCGGTTAGAGTTATTCAGTTCTTTTGGTACACTCGACTCTCGGACTCCTTTAATAATTTGAGCATTTACGTAATGGCTATCGTTGTCTATTTTCGTGTAAGGGTGGGGTGCGTTTGTTTTCAGTCCGTAGTTATTTATCGTCGGATGACTGCTGTTTTTTTCGTTGAGTCGTGTTATTTCGTCTGTCGTGGTTAAACTTTGTGCTCTTTCACGTATCACTTTCCCGTCGCTCTGCCAGGGTAGTGGCACGTTCTCGTATATGGGTTCCTGTGTTTCCGTGTGGGTTTGGGGGAGGACTAGGTGTCTTTGGTAGGATACGCGCCGCATCGGCATTGAGTACATTATATTACCTCTTTCGTCATATACCTTTTGTATATTGTCAGATATGTGGTGGGGGTCAATGATTATGTGGGGGTTGGGTTCTAGCACCGACGTCAAATTGTTGTATGTTCCATGCGTCGCCGGAAGTATATTCGGACGGGCGTAATTAACAACGTTGTGCGTCGGGTTTACGTAACCTAAGTACTGTCTGTTCAAAGCTGTGCGAGTAGACACTAAGTCGGGGCTAGATCCTGATACGTGAGAGTTGATGTAACCCCTGTGGTAGTTTAGAGCTTGGCTCGCAACCGCTAGGTCAGGGGTCGAGTTAGATGCTAGACCATTGGAGGGATAGGGGGGTGGGGGCTTGTATACGTTCACGTAGTGTAACGCGTGGTCTGTCTGTACATTGGGGTTAACTGCCATGGGGTAGTTACCGACGAATTTTAACCCGTAAGAGTAATCGTCTGTCGTAGTGACCCCTTGGTTGACTGAGACCGTATGTCTGGTGACGTCGGGATAGTGTATCCTGTGGATGTCTGGATGTGAGCCATAGACAAGAGGTTGGGCGGTGGTATTAATGAGTTGGGAGTGGGCGTGGTGGTTTTGGTATCGTAGTTGAGCTTCCGCTCTTTGTTGTTGGTACTTCTGTTGGATTGCCGTTTCGTAGTCGGGTGCCGGCCGATAAGATGGTAGTAGCGCTCTGTAATAATATATTTAAAACTCAATTTTATGGAAGACATAATGTTTTTTAGTATATTTATATTTTAAAAAGTCTCCTAAGCTTCAACAAATCCAGTTTCACAAAAATCATACGAGTATTATCATTAAAAAAATCATTTTCTGTAAGAAAATATTTATAAAATTTGCTTTGCTGCTTTTTCTTTTAAGCTAACATACATGAGATATCTAATTCATACATTGAAAATTACCTGTTTTTCGGTTGTGGCCTGTGGTCAGCCAGTTCCAAGCACGACGTAGAATGCGCTCTATGCGCAGCTGTCAACGGTTCCAGTCGGGAAGTGCTACCGATCTCCCGCACATCCAACTCCTCGCGACTCTCTGATAGGCCATGCTCCTGAAAGATTTGTTAAATTTAGATTGTATTACAAGAAACAAATTAGAAGAAACATAAGGCACAATACCCTATCGATTTTTTCAACAAGACACGCGAACAGTCTGCCATTTAATTAGCAGCAAATATTGCCTTTAAGCGTTTTTAATACCAGGATCATCACCTATATTTTGACACTTGATATGTTTAAGACGAGCAGACGGAGGAGTGTGAAAATCTCCGACGGTCTCTGCTCGAAAGTAGCGGGAAATGAATATTTTATCAACAAGTATTGATCTGAAATATCCTGTAATCAGTCATAATCAACTTCATTCATGAAACATGAAACATATTGCGGAATGATAATCAAAAACATAAAATTTGTACTTTACCTAATTTATTATGCTTTAACATGAGGAAATTCGTGTTCGAGCAACTGTCAATAACAACTACGATTGGGTTTGCTGAACTTGTTGAAAATCAACACGCCATTATAATTAATCAATTTGTGTAATTATAAAGAAAACTAGTCGAGTACGATACTTTCTTACATAGAATTCCGTATCATAGATACCATTACTGTTAATATTTAAACGCAAGTTCGAAATAGATTGAAAGTTTCCTAGTATGGTGCTTAGTACTTGTAGTGAGTCATAAAGCCTAGAAGGGACCACGTAGTACTATTAGTAATTCTACGTGTCATGGTGTTTGTAGTCGCAGTCCTCTAAAACGGTTAGGCCGATTTTAATGATTTTTTTGTATATTTTGTAGGTATGAGAATAGGTCGTAGAGTATTTTTCACTCTACCACTCTTTTTATTTATTTATTTTACTTATTTATTTATAGCTAGTATGTCATAGAAATTGTTGTTATAATTGAGATCGACTCGTCATGCTATAGGTATATCTAAATCCAAAATTAAGTAACTTAAGTTCAATTTTGTGTAGTTTTGAAAAAACATTTTTATATTATTCTGCGGAATCCTAGAACGTCTGAGTAAAATCGTGCGAGTATTTAGTGTGGATTTTCCTTCCAATACGATAAAATTGTTTTTACTGCGAGCTATGCGACGAGCGATCTTATCTCGTCAGCATGCAAGGCACACCCGACTGATAACTTCATTAAACATTCTATAAGGTTGGTGTTTATGGGCAAAGACGTTATCTTAAAGGTCCTTGTTATTTACTTTTTTAATCTATTTTTAGGATGCGGTAATATTTTAAAATGATATATTATATTAATTAATTAATTTTGCAGTTACCAGAAAATTGGATAATTTTTTGTGTTTTTTTGTAGGTATACAAGTCGACACTATATTCTGATATATACTGTATGTGTGTATATACGCTTATCGTCCCGTATATTCTATATCTTAACTTGTAACACTTAATTTTTAAAAGAATGTGCCTTTGTGATACATTTAAAAACAGCGGCTAACCTTAGCATTAATCAACCTAGTTCTCTATAACCTCAAAAAACGTATTTTGTATTAATTGAACGTATTCAATGCTGTTATAAATTGCATGTTCGCTAATCGCAGATGCCACGGTTTCAACGGCGTAACGACTTGATTGTTTTACACTTCACACGATACTCTGTGGGTGGGTGATATTGAAAAATCGGACTCTGCAGCTCCCACATTATACATGATACTTCTCACTCACCTTTGCTCCACTTGGGTTCGGTTACGATATAATTAGTTTCAAAATTTAGTGTAGATTTCTCGAAAATCCGATATAAAAAATATATCCAGCTATCATACCAATAAGTGGTAATTATGTTATAATGATTCGCAAATTCGATTCGACGATTTGAAGTTAGAACCCGCTCCACTCGATTTCCTAAGCGAGCTCGTCACTACTGGGCTACCACAGCCTGAATACTTTAAACATAACGAAACCCCATAACAATAGAGGAGAATATTCAACATTGTTATACTGGATTTTGATTAATTTCTACCTATACTGTGGCTAGGCGAGCTCGAGTTTCAATTTAGGTCGAAACCACCAGACAATTACACCCTTAGTTAATATACGACCGCATGTACCGCCAGTTCATGCTTATGTTCGAACTACTCAAGTTATATCTATTCTACTGATTAAATTTCCTTCCATAGACTTGTATTATTAAATTTTAGTTATATGTACACTATTGTACTCTCCTCGTATTGAAGGGAGGCCCGTGCCCAGCAGTGGGATGTTTAAAAGGGCTGAGTACACTGTATACTACAGTATATATATATATATATATATATATATATATATATATATATATATATATATATATATATATATATAAGAATTAATTTTAAAATTATGTTCCTCCGGGCTAATGTCAGAAACTGTTTTACTGTTGATGTTTATTCGGTTTCGGACATTATGGGACATTTCCCAACATATTCCCAACTAGTTTTGTATTATGGATATAAATTGATACACTACACATATATTACTTTAAATACATACATATTATAAGTAGTGTCATTACAAAAGGCCAAAGGTGGCATTCCTTTTATAATATATGCGAGTCTAATACTGTGAATAGGCACAATGCCTTTGCCCACTGCTCTGGAAAAACCACAAAATATTACCATACCGATAGACTATAATTTAATATTCAACAAAAAAATTAAAGTGATATCAATATTTCTACTAATTAAAATATTTTAATGAGTTACTTGATAACGCGTACGTTTTATATACATATAATCATTGAAATAAAAAAACGCAATAAAATAAGATGTAAATGTTATTGAGAGATGTACATTGAAGTAATTTGGTAAATAAAACTACCATAAAATATTTTTAAGGCCTAAACCTACGAGTATATTAATTAGTCCACTAATCTTAACCTTAGTTGCTTAATTTTCTGCCTTAAATTATTTTGGTTGAAAGTAGGGCAACACTCTCGACAAAGTTGTTCTACAAAGCTGTGTAGCACAATAACATGTCAAGGCCAGTGATTTAAAGCCATTAAAATTTTATTAGATTAGAAAATTCCTCAATTAGATAAACTAATCGAATTGGCCCAATTTCAATAAATCTGTTATCGACTTTCGTATTAACACACGGAAGCAATAGAAATTTGTTGAGTTCTTGAATCAAAGCATATTTATTTTACACAAGCGATTCACCCTCGCTCCGCTCAGATTCGCCCCCACTCTCTAGGTACGTTCTAACTGTAACAGTATAATCGCCTGAGAATGTTATCAAATATATGTATAAATATTTTTTTAAAACATAATGTGCCCTGTTATAGTCCCACGGCTGGGGGTGAGCCTGCCCTTCGGTACCAGGAGGGACCGTCCATAGTGCTGCACACTGGCCAAGTGCGGGTTGGCCGATTTATTAGTGTCATTTTAATTGCTGATTATACATTACTAGAAATACACTATAGTATAGTACAATACTTTCTATTTAAAAACACTATGAATTGAAACGTCCAAGTTTTTTTCTATTTTGCATTAATTAATTGGTTCCGTTGCTGGCAACCCTAACCGAGACTGACAGTATAATTTAATTAACACGTACAAGGTTTTCGCATTCATACACGACAATTAGTTTTGATTTGCAAGTGATATATTATGTTCCCGTGTAGTAATTGTTATAGTAGCCGTAATTTATCTTTTTTATTACTAAGATTATTTACTTTCACTGTTACTTCTATAAATCTCTAAATAGTATGAAATAAAGACGTTATATCAGTGTGAATCATTTCTAAAATGAATACCACTTGTATGATGTCGAAGACAAGTTTTCGTAAGACGCGTGAAATCTGCCAACCTGCACTGGCCAACGTGGTGGACTGTGGCCTGATCCCCCTCGTATTGGGGGAAATAGTCAGACGTTTAAAAACTGGATACATACATACTAAGTCATTATAAATAAATCAGCCCTATCCTTGGATTTTTCATTCTAATGCAATAAGTTTGATATCATCATCATCAGCCCTTTTTAACGTCACACTGCTGGGCACGGGCCACCCTCAGTACGAGGGGGATCAGGCCATAGTCCACCGCGCTGGCCTAGTGCGTGTTGGTGGAGTTCACATGTCTTACGAAAACTTGCTAGGTTTTCTCAGACATGCAGGTTTCCTCACGATGTTTTCCTTCACCGTAAGACAAGTGGTAATCAGGATAGAAATGATTCGCACATGAAAATATCAGAGGTGCGAGATTCGGATTTGAACCCGCATCACTCGGTTATACAAGCGACGCGTTACCGCTGGGCTATGTTAGTTTGATATAGGTACACTGAATATCTGGTGGGATGTAGTCGGACCCTAAACGACTGACTCTAAACGTTGGTTGCGGTTGTATTTTATATGTCGGTTCCCGACGTTTTTATTTGAAAACTACCAAGGTTTTCAAGCCTATACGACCGCAATCAATTTCGCTAAAGTCCCTGAATGTCTAACAGTATATTATATCCTATGTGTAATTTTTAATTTATTTTTAATTTATCATTTTCTTACTTTGTGTCATGTCTGATATTGTAAAATTATAGTTAAAGTTTTGAATAATTATTTGACTTCCTTTTATTACGAAAAATACGATTTTCATGTATGGTTGGGACAGTTTTGCACCTAAGAGTATATATAGCAAGGCAAAATCAATAGTTAAAATTTTCGTCTGTCTATCTACGTGGCCGCACCACGAGATAATCACTGGACAGATTTTGATGAAATTTACTATGATTAAAGCTAGTCAACAGGGTCAACTTATAAGACACTTTACTGCGGGAAAATAACTCATCTCTGAGCACTTTATACTAACGGACGCAGAACCAAACCCAAGCAAAGATAGAGTAGCTAGTACATAAAATAACAATATTATAAAAGCAAACTTACTTGAAACTTGGGTCTATGTTCATCAACAGACGCACTCAAGGCCCCCTGATGTTTAATATAGAACGTGTGCTGAAGCACACACATCCTCCACACGTACTTCCCGTCCTCGGGGCTGGGCAGCGTGAACGTCACCGACTCCCCTTGCTTCTGGCATTCGATGCTGAACGTGCGTTTGTGATTTATCACGTTGGTGATATCCATCCACCTGATGAACAAATACTCTGTAGGGGGTTGATTTGGCTGGATTTGATTGTTTAAAATAACTATAGATTTAAGTATTTATAGTTTAGAATTATTCAAAAATATGGAAACATTTAGGTACAAAAAGGTGGAAAAGGTCAAGAAAATATTAGTTAATTGTATAACGCAACCCTTATTACCACGTACCGACTAATTCTTTTTGGATTACCATATATTTTCCAGAAAAACACATACATATAAATAAGTATTAACACACTAACAGAGAAGCTTTGCAATGCTACTTTTTTATACTTAAAAAGATTTATTTCCTATAAAAATTATCTACATTTTGTTTTAACTATTTTGGTGATTAAATTTTGACAAAGATTAACAACAGTCCTAAAACCAATCCAAGTTTAGAAGTATTCACTATGCGATAGTAAGTGAGCAGGAAGACACTGTAAAAGAACGGTACAGATAAAATACCACTCACCTGTAAAAGTGCGGTGTGTCACTAGTATCAGTCAACACTCTGATACCAGTTAGAGATATGGCGATGGTGACTTCAGTTTGATCCTTTTTATCTCTTGCCGTGAACATCTCTTGGCCGTATCCTCTTAACTGCTGGCATGTTGTGATGAAGCCTTCTTCTGCTTGGGCCTGATAATGGAAATAGTTTAAGCAAATGGGGACGCAGATTCGATTCCAGGTGCAAGCTTGTAACACTAAATTATCACTCGTATAAGGTAACAGTAACATAAAAAATATGAACATTAAATCCCTTGATTATCAATAAGTGTAATGGGAAACGGAATATTCACACAATATGATATTAATTTTTTAACAGTCCCGAAATATCGAAAACTCGAAAATTATAACAAGTGATAATAAATATGATATCTCGTTTCACATCAAAATAATATCGTCCGAGACCATGAAAGCGAGGTATCATGTTTTTTTAAAATATCAATTTGTTAAAGAGTCATTTCAGTTTTGGCGAATCAATCGATTTATCGATCGATCTTTAGGGTGTGACCAAAGTGGGAGCCGGTGCACGCTTTAACGGCTCTGTCGCGGTCGATTTGAGTGAAATTCGAAACGAAAATAGCTCAAATTAATAATACTAATACTAATTTCATTATTTTGCCTACATGTAGACTATATTCACTTAATCATTAGGGCACTTGGCTCTTTAAGCAATACACTTTATTGCGGTTTTCTGTAAGCACTACTTATGGTATACAGAGAAAATAATATTTAGTTATCGACACCGCGCGGAATGCAGTTGGGACCTGACCCAACGCGTGAGTTATACATAACTAAATCACAAATACCTACTTTATTCATTTAATGGTAATTTGTGTAAAAATATTTGATTTATTTGCAAGAAAACAATGTCAGATTGAGATATGTAATATTAATTATTATTTTTTTTTTTATGGGACAAAGGGGGCAAACGGGCAGGAGGCTCACCTGATGGTAAGTGATCACCTCCGCCCATGGACATCTGCAACACCACAGGGCTTGCAGATGCGTTGCCGGCCTTTCAGGAAAGGGAGGGAGGGAGGAAGGAGAAGGACGGGAAGAGGGATGGGGAGTGGGCCTCCCGGACTCTCACTCACCGGACGAAACGCGACAGCATAGCTGCCACTTCACGCCGGTCTCCTGTGAGAGAGTGGTACTATACGGGGCGTGCCGGCCCATTCGGCTGCTACCCGAAGGTAACAAGCATGGCACTACCACTTGAAAACATACATAAAGTAAGAAAAAACAACCGCACTGCAAAACAACTGCACCGATTTTCATACTGTTTACACCAATGGATAGAGTGGACGATGGAGAGATGGTTCTCGAGGAAGGTTGTAGTATATAATTTGTCAATTTTTGTATACATTTACTAACGGAACCCGCGGTTTCGCTCACGCTAAATCTACGAAGAGCGAAGCGCAGGCGAGTCGCTCGTACAAAATTATAATATACTTAACTACTAAATATTTACTATCCAAAGTTATCATAGTTAAATAACTTCTACGTTCTTTGGGGATAGCAAGCAGATAAAAAGAAAGTATAGTAAATTGTAAACTTAAAACTAAATAAAGTTTAGATGGGAAGTTTATCGAACCTGAGTAAAACTGTTTATTAAATTAAATGTCTCTCACTCTCACAAACAACTCTATATATTTGTATCATGCAACAAATTTTACCAATAATATTGATAGATTTTGACAGGAGTTTCATGTTTATAATAATAATAATAATAATATAGCCTTTTTATTTCCTTAACATATACATAACATGATAAAAGTAATATTTACATTATAATATTAAGATAAAAAGAAACATTTTTCTATATAGTTAAGGCTCCTGTCGGGTATAGGCCTCCTCCAACAGTTTCCAAGTGGTTCTTACTTTAGCTTTCTCTGTCCAGTCTACACCAGCATTATTTCTAATTTCGTCTACCCAACGTTCCCTTGGACGTCCTCTGGCTCTCTTGCCACTTGGACCTGGCCAGGTAGTAACTAATTGGGTCCATCTTCCATCAGTTAGTCTTGCTACATGACCAGCCCATCTCCATTTCAGGCGTTTCATATGTTCCAGAGCATCTATAAATTTGGTTTTTTTTCGTATATTTTCTGATTTTTGTTTGTCCTTAAGCCTAATATTTAAAATACTCCTTTCCATGGCACGCTGGGTTTTCTGTATTCTGTCTCTCGCATAATTGTTATATATCCAGGTTTGTGATCCGTATGACATGCAGGGGAGAAGACACCCGTCCATGACTTTCTTTTTCAGTTTCAATGGAAGTTTAGATTTCAAAATTTCTTTCAATCCCCAGAACTTGTTCCATGTCATATTAATTCTTCTATCAATCTCATCTTTGTTTCTAGAGTTACTGAATGATATGCATTTCCCTAAGTATATGTAGCTCTCGACATATTCTAAGCTTTGTAAATTGTCAGGTGTTATAGGTGTTTGAATAGAGTTTGTCATTATTTTTGTTTTGGACGTGTTTAACTGCAATCCTACACTTTTGCTTGCAGCGCATAGCTCTGATATCATTTCTTCCAATTGCTTCGCTGATCCAGAGAAAAGGACTATGTCGTCAGCGAACCTAAGATTGCTTAGGTATTTCCTATTTACGCTGATACCTTTATGTTTCCAGTCTAAGTCTTTCATTAAGTGTTGTAGCACTGATTTGAAGATGGTAGGTGATAGCGGATCTCCTTGTTTCACGCCTCTACATATTTTAAGCGTTGGTCCTAATCTATCGAGTTTTACACGGCTGGTGCTTTTACTGTATATGTCTTTCAGGATGTTTATATAAGTTCTCGGGATGTCTTGACATTGTAGTGCTTGCCATAGGCAGTCGTGGGATATGGAATCAAAAGCTTTTGCATAATCAATAAAAGCTAAGTATAAGGGTTGTTGGTATTCCTGATACTTTTCAATTACTAGTTCTAAAGTATGGATATGATCGATAGTGCAAAACCCTTTTCGGAATCCTGCCTGCTCTATAGGTTGATGAGTATCTATGCTTGGCTCTATTCTCTTATTTAAACAGGCTGCGAATAATTTATACATGGTAGGAAGTAGACTAATGGGGCGGTAATTGTTTATATCTGAAGGATTCCCCTTCTTGTAAATGAGTATAATTCGCGACTCAGCCCATTTAAGAGGTACTTTTTGCTCCTGGAGGATTTTATTAAAAAGATCTGTAAGAGGGCTCGCCAGTATGTACTTTCCTATTTTGAGAGCTTCATTTGGTATGTTATCATGCCCGGGACTTTTATCTTCTTTTAGTTTGTCTATTTGCCTTATTAATTCCTGTTCTTCGAAGGGTTTTACCAATAGTGATGTTATATTATTATCTATTTGATCTATACATGTCTTTGTTTTATTATTGTTATTATTATTGTTTTGGTAGCTATAGAGTTCTCTGTAGTATTTTGTAGCTGTTGTAACGATATCTGTTCGTGTCTGAATTCTTTTGTGAGAGGTTTTTGATTTTAGTTTTGGAACCCAAGTCTTACTAGTATTAAGTATTTTAAAAGCTCTTTTTTGACTTCCTGACTTTGATAAGTTCGATTCTATTATTTTCATCCTGTAATTTTCATAGTCATTTCGTAATCTTTTGTTTGAAGTTTTGTATAAGTTTGAAAGTTCTTTTCTTTCCTCTCTGGTTTTGTGTTGTTTTTTGTGTAGCTCTGCCCGTCTTTTTAACATATCTTTTGTTTCTGTTGTAATTATATTAATTGTTTCATTTTTAGTGCTTGTTTTATTAATGCTTTCTGTTATGGCTGATTCTATTTTGCTATAGTGGGATTCAACACTATCAGTTACACCCCAAGTTACTTGTTTTAATTTACTTTTTAAGGTGGTTAGGAAGTTGCTTATGTTTTCTTCACCTTGTAGTAGAGTTAGATGGTTACTGAACATTGCCCTACTTTTCTTCTGTTTTTCTAAGTTAAATGTACCTCGTACTAATTTATGGTCGCTCATGAATAGGTTTATATTTAAAGTTTCTATGTTTGAAAGATTTTTTGGTTTATTACTTAGAATATAATCGATTTGGTTTTTGACATTTCCATTAGGGCTAATCCATGTCCATAATTTTTTGTGATTTTTCTTAAATAGTGTATTTATTATTGTTAGTTTATTTTCTTGTGCGTATTGTACTAATCGATCACCTCTTTCATTTCTACTGCCATAACAATGCGGTCCCATTATTAAGTTTTCGTTTTGTTTTCTTTGCCCTATTTTTGCGTTGAAGTCACCCATTATAAATAATATTCCGTTGGTAAAGCTAAGAGCTGTTTGTACTTGATCGTAAAAAGATTTTATTTCCTCTTCAGATGATTCTAGAGTGGGTGCATATACCTGGATTAATGATAGTTTTGTGGTTTCAAATTTAAGGTTTAGTATACACACTCTTTCTGATAATATACCTACCAGAAATAAATAAAGATATCTATATTTTACTAGCAATTCCCGCGGTTCCACCCTCGTTCTAATCACTATTAGAAATGGAGATTGGTGGTAGTAGGACGAAAATTTAAGGTTATTAGTATTTTTTAATGCCAAATCGTAAAAAAATAAAAGATGAAAATTTCGTTTAAAAATATTAAATAAAAAATCTGGAGTAGGCCACCGTTATCACCTAGGCCTAGGGGAAAAAAAAAGCCTACGAGCTATTCTCAGACCTACCAAATATAGACAAAAAAATCGGTACTAACGATGCCGCACTTTTATTTTTTCTATAGATTTGTGTGAATGTGCTTATATCGTAAAATCTTAAATCGAAAATTAATAATAGGTTCATAAGGTTAATTTTAAGAATTTTAATTTTAATTTATTTTTTCTATGGCACTCGCCGGCCGCTGCCGCGGCACGCTCGCTGCGCTCGCTCGGCTCGTGCGATATTGTGGTCATATATCTAACCTAACCTAACCAACCTAGAAAGAAAGAGTCATAAAATTAACCTTATGAACCTATTATATGAAAACCCAAAGAAAATAGTTTTTTACGATATAAGCACAATCACACAAATTTGTATAAAAATAAAAGTGCGGCATCCTTAGTACGTAAGTACCAAAAAATCATAGAAATCGGTCAAGCTATTTCAGAAGGAGTTCGATAACAAACACTATGACATGACATTTTTACATAATACGAGTATTAGATTTATTTATTCAATGATAACAGAGTGGGTATTAGTGACATTATGAATTAAATAATAAATATTCTCATATGTATAAAACTTGATTGGAAAACATTCTTGCACCTGTGTAACAACAAAGTTAAATATTAGCACTACAGTTGATAATTACATTAGTAATGTTTGCAGCAAGCATTTGCATTCATAATTTATTGCACAGTACGGCGGAAACAGCATTGGATATGTGAAATTGTCATGTGAATAATTAAATGCATATGACAATACTATCACTTTACTTATTAATTTGTAGTAACAGTAGAGTAAGATTATAGATTATTTAAAAATACATAATGGATAGTTGGTGATCTGTCTTTACCTTTTTAGTAAAATGTTTTTTTTTTTCAATTAGCAGGTTCTAATATTATTAGAATTAATTGATAGAAAATAGTACAAAAAAATAAAAAGGACTTACAATACACTGGAATAATACTATTAATATAAGAATATAGATATTTATATTGTATTATAGCGTGAATTTTATTATCAAAGGAGTCAAGGAAAGGCTCAGGCTATTGACTTCACTGTCACAATATGCATTATGCAAATATGTGAAAGTAATAGATCAGTAGCTTCCCATTGTGTTTATTTATCTTATCGTTATAGGCTTAAGAAATTATATTTATGATATTGATAAATTACAGTTTCATACTGTAAATATTGGCAACTTTCTTTATTTAGTTGCCCTTAATCTTTATATTACTTTTAGATATAAAATATTGTATATATGTACAAGTTTAAACACATTTGCAATAATGATAAGGTGAAAGAAATAATTTAAAAATTTCTATTGCATTCAAAAAATCTGGAACATATAGAATATAGATGTATATTTAAAAATATAAAAAAAAATCATAAATTCTAAGGAAGTAATAGAAAATATATTAAAATATTGTGGTTTCACTGTATTTAAAATGAAATGTATAATTCTGATACCTATTACTAATATATTGATAAAACATTACCTGAGACATATTGTGCAAGGACACATGATGCTGAATTACTGCTGCCGTCAACCACTCTAGTCTTCCTGTTTCCGCTAATGTACTACTATCAATTATTTGACCACCGTCTAGCATTTGCTTTGGAAAA
Source organism: Boloria euphrosyne (assembly GCA_951802675.2). Taxonomy (NCBI): domain Eukaryota; kingdom Metazoa; phylum Arthropoda; class Insecta; order Lepidoptera; family Nymphalidae; genus Boloria; species Boloria euphrosyne. The sequence continues at coordinate 604,734 of OX637879.1, read as the reverse complement.
GTTAGCAGATTCTTTAAATATTCAACTGTATGGCGTTCCCTGTCATGATTTCCATATTCAGCTTGTCGACTGTATGAAGCAAGAACCACAGCTTGTTGACAGTCACAAATAATACGCCCTTCAACCAAATCATTTTTCAGCTGTAGAAAATAGTGGTAGCGGGTCACTTCATCTGTAATCAAACTCGTGCCAGATATGACATAGTACATTACACGCAAGTATAGCTGGTGGGAGGATGCGAACTTGTCCAATTGGAGTTTTAACGGTCGGTCTAATTGTACCCATCGCGGCTGCTGGCTTCGATTTATGTAACGAAGGCCAAAAAATTCTGGTTGATTGAGCGTCTGCCGCTGGCATACGTTGTCCAAACATTCTTGTCCTGTGCTGTCCACTGACAGAGTACAATCTGCGACACCCCCATCCAGTAGTTCGACACTTATCACAAAAAGACTCTTCGAAGCCACATTATACTGCCGCGTCTTCTTCAACTTCAGCTTAAACGGCATCTTTCCAAGTCTCAATTCGAAATAACATCACGAAACAAACGTTACATTATACATTTATGGCACAAGAATGTAGGGAATTGCATCCGTTACGCGCGCCACATATTTATGTAGTTCCGATTTAGGATTTATATTTATGAGTTGTATTAGTTTAGTGCTAAAATGGTTTTGCGAGCACCGTGACGTATCTATTGGACATATATCTTTAAGAAATGCCAAGTAAACATCAAAGATCAAAATATACGTAAATCACAATATTGCGGCCATCGCGAGTGACATGACAGTTGTGAGTTGACAATTGATATTAACTGTGTTGCCAATTCGTGTTGCTTGTCCGCTTAATTTATACGATGCGTTCGCTTTGAAAACAGCTTAGGTCATGAATATGTTATAAATAAATTGCATTTAAACTTTTCTCGATCTTTTATTTATTTAATAAATTTAAAAGTATCTAAGATTTAAACTGTGTTATCATTTAAGTATAGTAACTAATTTTTTTATTAATATCTATCCCTACTGAATATCTAGTAAAATATAATAAAATTCTAACCAGACGAATCTGTAAGTTTAATGGTATTTAGAATTAGAAAAGAATTACATTGAAATAATTGAGGCTGTATCTAAAGTTATTAAAATTTTGTCTGTCTGCTTGGGAAGGCATCACGAGAAAACCACTGGGTAGATTTAGATGAAATTCGGTATGATGATAGCTTTGGTCATGCGGGTATTAATCAATGAAATTATATATTTCAATTCAATTCAATTATTTCCTTTAATGGCTTCCAGGCGTGCCGGTTGGGCACAGTTGACTTCGCCAATGTCGCGTAGAATGGAGAATACACGATTATTATATATACAAGATACGCCACAAACGTGTGCCGTAGATTGGTCCTATTTGTGACCAGTCAGTCGAGCTGTCACCTGTCATTGCGAGCACGAGTGAGCACGAGTGTCAAATAGCTGTCTCTTTCACTCTTACGCTTTGCGTAGATGTAGTGTTATTAAATGCGTATGTGTGTATCGCGGAACAATTATGTTGTTCGTGCACACAGACAATTCAACCTAATAGACTCCGCTTTCAATCATTTCAGTATGAAAACAAAATCGCCAAAACGTGGCGGGGTGCAGGGGAGGTTGGCTATTTTTCATTGGTTCGTTCAAACTCATGTCAAACTTAACAATGTTAGTGACAATTCACTAGTGATGGACGAGAGTCATTTATCGATATCGATAACTGAGTCAAATCGATTATTGTATAATAAAAAGATGTTAATTGTTATACAAATTTGAGAGAGAACGAGATATTTGCAAAAAACTGATTTTCGCGACCTTTTGACCTTGATAACTTTTTTAGCCGGCACAATATTAATGTCGATTTTTCACATCTTCATTATAACGCCGTAATAAAGGTGTGTACAAAAATTCAGCTCACTAGGAATTTTCCCGCAGATAAATCTTAAAATGACTAGACTATATTCTTGTCAATTTAGACCAGAAGTGAGCTTTTTTTAAAAAACCAAGCATACTAAATCGACCTCAATTTATTTTAAGAACTGAAAAGGCTAAAACACAATTTAACTAACTGAAAAGACAACTAATCTACCAACAATTATATTTTTAGAAACAAACCGGCAGAGTAACAACCTTAATAATGCTACCACGATAAGTGTCATGACACAACTACCCCCCGATGCCGGTTATACATCGACTTTTATAAATTTCTCCCCACTCTAACATCCTCTTTCCTATTCATCTTCCACACGGCCTTTCCTGACAGGAGACCGTCCTCGGGCTCTTCATCTACTAACCTTGAGGTTCAGTTAGAACCTCGACATCGAAAAGCAGAATGACGCCAGGAGCTATAGACATCACACTCTCATCATCTACTGCCATATAAACGATAAAATAACTAACTAACTAAAATTTCTAAAACTTGCGTGTCTATATAAAGGTTTCAATTTGATTTATTCATGGGCTAAGCTCACCTAGCATAACCTAAGCACAATGGATGTGAAACAAACAGAAATCTGTACCAATTACCCGGGGCAGGACCCGTCGGGGGAGTGCGCCCTCACGACTCGCCAGAGAACCATGTCATAGCTTTGCGTGTGTAAATCAGTACCTATAAAAGCATGTTTCAATCCAACCTACCCCCAAATATACGTTTAATGTTTGCTACACAAACATTTGCAACGGTCAACGACCAACTCATAGTATGATCACAGCTCCAGGACGACATGTCTGAGTAACCTCCAAGACACTGTCCGAGCTAACACACACACATTAATCTTAAGATACACAAGGTATGTTCCATATACTAGGATCGCATGTCCGAGCGCACTCCAAGATAGCATCCAATAATATGAAACCGTACCCCACTTGAAGTGCATCTGTCGGCCAGGATAGCATATCCGAGTACAAAGACCTGCGAGACATGCCATCCCCGACCGCAAGATACATCTTCCCTTGAATGTGTCAACCCCAATACGAAAACACAAAATAAGCATCTTTTACATAAACAGTAAAAAAAAAACATTTTTACAGTTAACATTTCTACAAAGGCCTGGCATAAAGCACAGCACCTACTATAACACGAATCGCGACTACCGCCACGCTCATGCCGAGGACTACAATCTACATCGGCGACTTTCACTGCGATTTCGCTGGTTGTCTGACAAAATAAAAATACAATCGATCTAAAAATAACCGTTAATTCAAGTAACCTAATTTACTAATTTAAGACTGACCACCAAAACAAAACTAAACTATACACAGCGACCAGCATAAAACACGAATCCCCAAAATCAATGAAAATACACCAAAATCACGGTACACTCCGATAAAACTTTTAAACACATAGATGTGGGCGAAACAGGACCTATCCCACTTCTGATCTTGTGAATTTAGACCAGAAGTGAGCTTTTTTTAAAAAAACAAGCTTACTAAATCGACCTCAATTTATTGTAAGTATCTGAAAACGCTTAAACACAATTAAACTAATCAAAAAGACAACTAAGCTACCAACAATTATATTTTTAGAAACAAACCGGCAGAGTAACAACCTTAATAATGCTACCACGATAAGTGTTATGACACAACTACCCCCCGATGCCGGTTATACATCGACTTTTATAAATTTCTCCCCACTCTAACATCCTCTTTCCTATTCATCTTCCACAATATAGTAAGAATAGTAAACATCTCACTAAAGAAAAAAAAAACTAAAAGCAGTCATGAGGACTGCCAACAGAAGTGAAAACTTAAAAATATACACAAACAGTTGTTATTTTTGGATAATCACATGAATTGTTATATCTTAAATTAAAATTTGTAAATTAAAACTTTTTACATTTACCTGGTTTTGACATCTATCGGCACTCTTAAGTGTTATTGGTCATGTCGATGACGACTTACATGATTTTACTCTCCATCCAAACTTGCTTATAGAAGTTTTCACTTCAATGTCGACTATTGACTCTCGAAATGTAATAATTTTGTATAAAGTCTTCTTATTGATTTTGATTCGGATTTTTTAGCTAAATAAGCCAATCGGATATCAATATATTTATTAATCACGCATTTTATTAAATTAAATAAATGATTTACGTTTTCATAATCAATCTGATACTGCAGTAAGTCGGAAAATAATTGTTCGAAAGAATTTAATGTTTTTGAAAAAAAATTTATAGGACGGCATCTTGGTTTAGTTTTTTTTTAAATCATTCATGCGAATCGTAACTTCACATCTTCTTCATATTAAATATTAATATATGTTTGTCGATAAACGTAATTTACAATTTTACAATGTGTCTCATCACTAGTTGACACGTGCTAATGACAGAACGAGATAATATTATGTTAATTTATCTACGAAAGAAAGGGATGTCAAAAAACTAAAATGACATAAGTGTCAAGAAGACGCGAGCTCTTTTTATATTTTATTTTTGGGTAATTAATGATTTTTTTGACTTACCTGTGAAATGTAATACCATTTTTGGTGAGACTAAACGTTGTACTACACTTTCTACACCGATATACTGAACAATACGGCATTATAACTGTAACTCGGACAATGTTATCGCTGTCACTGTCGGCGGCGGACTGAGGAACGAAAAGGGGCGGGGCCGGCTGTTATGCAGTGTCACTGCCAAACTTTGGCGAAAGCTTAGACTAATAATACCTAGACTGATAGTTTCATACATAATTCCGCTCAATATTGAAGTAGCATTAGTATGAATGTGTGCGTAAATGTCACAATCTAATGGCGTCTGATTTGATTTGTTTACAAATTAATTTTCTGTATAGACGAATGTTTTACTTTAAATTATAAGTTGCCAAATAGTACCTACCTGTGAAATGTGATTTTCTAATTAATAAAGCAAGAGCTAAGACTAAGTAAGTACCTAAGTTGTACGTATGTAGTTGTGTAACTTGACAATTGACATTGACACGACGGGAAACGTATCTAGCCAATGATATTTTAACTATAGATATGTTATGAGCGCGCAATCGTGAAAACTCGAAAACATCCTAATTAGGACGTATTGCCTTTAGTCTGTGTCACCGCATGGCGACGAGTGGTACGCTGCTACAAAATTAAAAAAATGCCATCCTGTGTATTTAGGAAATGCACCAATTATGATACCAAAGTTAATAAAACACAAGGGATCTCATACCACATGTAAGAACGCAGTATACTTCGATTTATTAATATATTTCAATTATTTGCCTAATATTCTGATATGTCATCGGTCGCTAGACTAATGTTTGTTTACATTGACGCGCAATTGACAACATTAGCTGTCTCTTTTTTTCTTATTGATTTTATCGACTATTCCCTTTCTATCATTTTGACATGTACCTTGAATGAAAAGTGTGTATGTGTGCAGCGCGGAACACTTTTTTCGGTTGTTTAGTGAGCGTATAACATATCTATAGTTAAAATATCATTGTATCTAGCCATATCTCGAAGTCTAGCCAAAAAAGTGGTTACAATTCGCTTGGACCTACACTCCATCTATGTGTTATATATCTATGGGCGAAAGCATATCCCCTGTAAAGCGTCGTCTATAGGTTAAATTGTCTGTGTTCGTGCAGTATGAACGTAACGTATCTTGTATATAATATCATTGGTATTAATATAATTATTGCATCTCCTTAGGAAAATAATTAATTCCATATGTGACACTCAATAATAACAAGAAGAGATAATAATCTTTTTGTATGTAACTATGGGTAAACAATATATAATAAATATTAATTTTCTGTGGAAAAAAAGGGTTTTATATTGGTTTTTGTTTTCGAAACTAACGTTATTAAGACACAACAATTATTTAATTTTTTATCATCTGTATCATTTACAGATGGTAAAATATAATATATAAGGCAGCCCAGAGTTAACGCCAAAGAGTATAGATAATATACTTGGTATAGATAATATACTGGTAACGCGCTCGCTTGAATAACCTAGTGATGCGGGTTCAAATCCGGGTCTCACACCTCTGATATTTTAATGAGCGAATCATTTTTTATCATAATTACCACTTTTCTGATGGCGAAGGAAAACATCGCGAGGAAACCTGCATGTCTGAGAGAAATTAGCAAGTTTTCGTAAGACATGTGAAGCCCGTCAACACGCACTGGGCCAGCGCGGTGGATTATGGCCTGATCCCCCTCGTGCAAGGGTACCCAGCAGTGGGACGTTAAAAAGGGCTGAAGATTTCTCTTCATTATATTTATTATTACTATTTTATGGAATTATAGAAAATCATAAAAAATAATTTTATTCGCATTAAATTAAATTTTATTTTATCCATATAATTTAACAGTCTGTATGAAGTCTTACGAAATTATTATCTTAGAAATTCATATGGTATCTATTGATGTTAAAGTAAATATGTTTTAGACTAATTCTATTTAACCTTAAGCCTTAAAGTACTTTTAAAATATGGAAATAATAATAAAAATAAAAAACTGTAAATAATTTATTATCTATAAAATTACTCATAAAAATATCTTTAAGTAAAGCTGTTTCCCTCCACCGAGAAAACATACATGTTAAAGGATAGCCAATTCACTTATAGGATCTTAAATCATGCACAGATAATGTAATTTAAAATAAATTATTTTTAACAAAAAAACAAAAACCGACTTCCAAACTTAATAAATCTAAACTAAAAAGTAGAAAATAATACTTTTAAGGACTTTGTTAATTTTGGAGTCGGTGCCAGCCAGGTATTTTGATTATGTTTACAAATTGATAGATTAATCAAATATGTATCAATTGAGGGTTATTTTGCTTTGGCTGGCACCGACTTCAAAATTAACAAAGTCCTTAAAAGTATTATTTTCTACTTTTTAGTTTAGATTTATTAAGTTTGGAAGTCGGTTTTTGTTTTTTTGTTAAAAATAATTTATTTTTAAATTTTTAGCGGAAAGTAGATACGTATTGTGTTAATAACTATAAAAATTTACCTTCTATTATGAGGTAAACCTAATAGCCTGAAAGTATACAAGTATCCGTTCATAATTGCGTATTATATTGAAAGAATTTTCTTTAAACTGCTAACCGTTGAGGAGTTGTACCTTCCACCATCAGTTACGGTACTTGACTCAAATATCCATATAGCCTATAAAAGATTCGGCCGAGCATCGTTAATTTTCTCCTAAGAATTGAAGAGTTCCGATACTTTGTCATGGATCCCATCATCAAAACCTTACCAAACTCTCATCAAACTACCCTTGAAGTATACCCTTTCCATTAAAAAAAGAATCATCGAAATTGGTTGGCGTGATATTGAGTTATTCGTCTATTTGTCGCGCAAATACTTAAAGCAAATTCAAGACTTTTATGGTTTTCTCATGGATGCCATTATCAGAACTGGAAAATATTAAAATGGGACCACATGGGAAGCACTACCTTTCAAATAAAAAAAGAATCATCAGAATCGGTTCACCCAGCTCGAAGTTATGAGCTAACAAACATAAAAAAAAAAAAAAAAAAAAAAAAAAAAAAAAAAAATACAGACGAATTGATAACCTCCTCCTTTTGGAAGTCGGTTGATAATAAACAGTCAATACAAAAATGGCATCAAATATATGTCTGAAATATTTAATAATTTCAAAAACATGATTTATTTCGAAGTACTTTCTCACATTTTCTTATTATTTTTAAATCTTTTCTTTATATTGCTACTTTTGTATTGACTGCTACATTAAGATTATTATAGTTTATGCGGCTTTACTCTTCGTTTTTTCTATATTCAACCAGTCCCTCGGTTCCTTTAGGACTTTCATTAATTTTTCTTCAGGAGAATCAGGCTTAGGTTCGTGCATATACTCCCATTTCTGCGAAAATAAATCATTTAAGTTTTAATGACTCACAAAAATTTATATCATCTTTGTTTTCAGTCCTAATTTTACGCGAGCTAGTCTACCTTTACAAAATATGGAAATCGGTTTTTGACAAATTAATTTAAAACTTCAATATGAATTTGTTTGAGTGTTACTTTCTTTTTGATACGGTAATTAAATTTTTATGCAACTACATTACCTTTTAGGGCAACACTATCTTCTAAGATTTTGAGTTAACCAGCGAGACGAAATTTCAATGTCTTTAAAATCAAAGTAATTACTAACAATCTCTACAAAATATTATAAATACAAATTACAACTTTAAAAATGTGAGAAATAACACTAAATAGACCTATAATTTAACAAAGAGCACACCTAGAAATAAAAAAAAATCAGCAAAAAAAATTTTCTCTACAAAAAAAAAGAAATATTATGGATTTTTCAGTTTTTTTTTGGGAATTTGGAAAATGCTTACAGCATTCAACGGCAATGACATAAGTATTGACTCGTATCTGGCGCCGGGCGTGTGCAGCCCGAACTTGGTGCCGCGGTCGTAGATCAGGTTGAACTCCACGTAGCGGCCGCGCCGTAGCAGCTGCCATTGGCGCTCGTGGTAGCCGTATCCATCGTCCTTGTGCTTTTGGACTGGATTAAATTAAAAAAAAATAATGGTTAATGATTAAAAAAAAAAACAAATGCCTTTGCATGAGGGTTGGACTGGATTATATTAAAAAAAAAAGAAGTGTGTCAAACAAAAATGCCTTTAAGTGCGGCACAACTAAACCTTCTTTGATGTCGCAGAAATTGCAGTTCAATTAAAACAAATAAGAAATGTTAAATTATAGATGCTAAATATAAAATAATTTAATTTTAAAAAGTAATCATTATAATAAATCAAAATATAAATATAATATTCTTTGCAATGCATTTACTTCCCTTCAGTCACGAGCACAAGTTGGGTAATTTATTTAACAGAGTACATACTTACATAATATTATTTATTCATAGTTCATACATATTAATAGTAAAAACATAACGTCTAAGCTTCCTGCATTCATTTAACAAATGCCACTTAAACAACAACTCTGTTAACATCTCATCAACCAAAATCACTTAGTCCTGCCGATCTGTCAACCGACAGGGACTGTGGAGCATTCCTACTCACTAAAACCCACCGCGGAACCCTTCACCGCAGTGCAAGTGGATAGCTTGCGCACCCACCACAAACTTAACCCACAATAACCCTATAAACCCCCAAGAACCCCATAAAACCCCCCACCAACTCACCAATAGGCATGTAGCTGGGTATGACGGCCTCTGCGCAGGAAGTGACGAAGCGGAAGGCGCGGCGCTGGTCGGGGTAGTCCACGTCGTCGAAGAAGATGCCGCCCACGCCGCGCCGCTCCGCGCGGTGAGGTATTGTGAAGTAGGCGTCGCACCACTTCTTAAACCTAAATTGTCATTTGTGTTATAAAACTAGTATCAAAGCATATGAAACATATAGTCGCCCAATGGACATCACAGCCCAAGCTGCATACACTAATGTCCCAAGCGAGTGTATGGCAGCTAGGGCTGGCTGTCACGTCCTTTGTTCGACTATAGGTTTCATAGGCTTTGCTGGTATCGTATATAGCCGGTATGGTGTATAATGTGAGAGAAAATCATGAAACTAGTTTCATATGCGATGAAATCATGAAACTAGTTTCATAATGAACTAGTTTCTATAGCAAGTAAACTACGTAAATAGTTTTTAAATGTATGTTAACTGTCACGTTATAAAATCATCTCTAGACAATGTCTAGGCATGCGTGATATAATATGCACACAGAAAATGATAATTTATGCGGGGTTTTATTATTTTTAATTGATTTACTTTCAAATGCCACAGTATACAGCAAGTCACCATTTCAAACGAAGAAAACGTTATCTTTAGTAATAGCCGATATACAACACATTAATAAAAAATTTAAACATATACTAACTAACTAATCAACTAAACTAATCAACTAACTCACTTCTCATAATAAGTGGGATCGTGGGAGTCGCACGCGTGTTTGAGAGTGAGGTGGAAATGCACTGCGTCTTCTTCATTCAAGTAATACGGGGTCAAATCTGTCCCGCCTCCGAACCACCAGTGAACCTCTGGAAAAATGTTTATACATTATTTTATAATCTAATTCTAATATATAAAAATCTCGTGTCACAGTTAACGAACTCCTCTGAAACGGATTGACTGATTTTTATGATTTTTTTTTGTATATAATTGGTAGGTCTGAGAATAAGTCGTAGGCTATTTTTTTATTCCCCTAGGTGATAAGGTTGTTCCTCTGTAGATTTTTATTTTTTTATAATTAGACCAAATGGCAAATTTTGATTTTTTATTTCTTTATGATTTGGTATCAAAAAATTGGTTATTGGTTGGTATATATATATATATATATATATATATATATATATATATATATATATATATATATATATATATATATATATATATATATATATATATATATATATATATATATAATTAAATTTAAAACAATATACGAGTATAGCCAGTGGTCGCCCCAGTGGTAGAGCACTTTTTTGAGAACTCGAGTATAGCGGGTTAAGTCCCAGGTCTTACACCTCTGATATGAATGTGTAATGTCTTACGATTAATGAAAACATCGTAACAAAACCAGCGTGTTTGAGATATCCTAACAAGCTGGATGCCTCGCATTGAAGGTTGGCAAGCCCAGTGCAGCAAAAGCAGGTGTTGAAAACGAATTGTAAACATAACAAAGACCTTCAAATTACTTTTAACGGTGAGATTAGACATCCGTAGGCGATGAAAAAAGACTCTCCAGAGTGTATTAATTTTTAAAGTGACCAAACTATTGTAATGATTGAAGTATACTGTATACATATATTCTTTTTAACGGCTTTTAACAATATTATTTTAAAGAACGTTTGAATTTTGATCCATGCTCACTACAGACAGGCTAATACGATACGTTATACGAGTAAATGCATAAAACTCAAATATCAGTAGTTGAGCAAGTACTGGAAACCATTTTAAAACCAATATTTTTAGTTATCATTTATCAAATACACAAACATTTATGAAAATCTAAGACACTCGAACTAAGTAAAATTGTATTACGATCTTGAAAAAAGAAAAAAAATACAATATATTGGAAATTTGAATAAGTAGAGACGAATGGATGTACGAGAACCTATACTCTCACTTACTCTAGCCTATATTAAAACGTGCAAATGAGGAAAGCTTTGCATTTACCATTTTTATCCTTAACTTCAAAATATCTATAGTTGAAGTGTATGGTGGGCACCATGGGGTTGCGCGGGTGGATGACGGCGCTCACGCCGGCCGCGAAGAATGGCAGCTCTTTGTTTTCAAAGTTTTTACCTCTTTAAGGGAAAAAAAACATGAGTAAAGTATGTTTTTTAATATTATTTCTAAATGCAAATGCGATTTCAGACGACTCGGCAGACGGCCGTCATAGTCAGATGCTGGTCAGATGATGGTCCGAAGTTCAAATAAATTTCCCGCATCACAACCCTCTACCACTGGCAATCCGGCCGGGCGCGAAGCCAAGAAACGCGCAGGGAGGGCCCACTTCGGTGGGCGGTGTGTCTTGCGGGTTGCTCCTGGTACTTCTCTGAATAGCAGAGTGGACTGTGGAGCAACCCCCGTGTCTGTTGAGTCTGCTTCGGCAGACCTAATGCATTTCCCAACTATAAAAATATTACAACAGCGCCATCTAGTTCCGTGGTAAGCTACGACGCTTGTATTACGGATACAAGATAGTTGATACACTATACGTCATATAAATTTTAAATACATGTAACATTCGTGCTCAACAAATGAATGCCCCCAGCGGGACTCGAACCCGCGACCGTTGGCGCAGAAAGTAGGGTCACTACCAACTGAGCCAAACGTGTCGTCAAACTTAATTTTTAACATCCTCAATGTCTCCCAGAGCCGGTTTTAGCACTATCAGCGATTTCTACAGAACTCCTTTATCAATAACCGTCATAAACTTACACCCTACTAAAAAAATGAAACTCCACTGTTTCTGGTTTCTGATCACTCGCTCTGATTCTGATCGATCGATCGCGCTAACGTCGCTCTCCGCCCTTGACAAACACTCAAAATATTGACCAAAAGTGATCCTGCATCACCTGCTTTTCATTTGCTGTACAGCTTGGGGCGGCAACTTTCCAGAAACGACAGAAATATTAACACCAGCCTTTTCAAACACCCTGCCATCTTGCAACACGCACGTGATACCGCCCCCGCCTTCCTCGCGAGTCCACCTGTCCACTTTGAACCTTGCTTCCTATAATTGGAAAAAATATCACTTTTTATAGTACATATGGACGGATAACATGTGTCTTTGCCAATTCCCATGAAACAAAAAAAATCTAATAGGTTTAACTCGTTTGTTAAACTTACAACAACATTTTTTTCAAATGTATTTTAAAATTTATGTAAGCGTACCGGTGATGGCAAGAATATGTCGTTGTCAATATCATATTCATCTGCTGTTTTTTCATCTTCCCATGCCTACAAGGAAAATGTTCTTGTAAAATGAGATAGAAATATCAGAATAAGGTTGCTTACAAAACGTTTTTAAGGGTGGTTAAAAAGTAGTAGACATTTCTAAATGTAATATTACACTTTTAAGTCTAATTATAAGAATTTGTATAATTTTACTATAATTCAATAATTGAAATTGATTAATTAAAAAATGTACATTGAGTAAGAATACATAAATATAGTAATAATATTAATATATTTTTTTATTTTCAATTTTTTTGTTGTTTGTGTATGTTAGTTTCTACACACAATATATATATTTTTAAACCAAAAGTTAAAACTTGAGTATATACCAAGTACCTATTGCATGTAATATTTTTTTAATATATTCTACATATCAAAATGTTACCTGGTCTTCCTCTTTCTCCAAGGCCCTACAGAACTCGGCTTGAATTCTCATGATAAGAAGTTCCATTTGTGTTTTCATATCATCTTGGTTCTTTTGTAACTGTTCTAAGGGTGTTACAGGTTCAGCCATATAGTTCTTGATTTGTATTATCTCTTTCATTTCTGCTTTATTACTCACATACTGTCTGTATGTTACATATCCCGCACCTAATATTGCTGCACAGTAGAATCTAAAGTAATGGTTCTCATTTTATTGCTATAAATATATATGAGATACATTATTAATGTTTCAGATTTGATATTTTTGGCCTTTATATTATATAAACTATAAACTAAATTATAGATTATATGTTATTTAAAAATAACATCATACGATAAAGATGAAAAAAACGAAATGTAAGATAAAAGGCAAAAAAGAAATGAATTTTTATATAGTTATAATTATAAAGTATGTCAAATTAAATTTTGGTTTAATACTCAATGATGAATGCTCTTTTTAATAATTTTGATGCCATATTTTTAATGTAATAATAAAATCCAATGATATCAATAAATTTTCCAATTTTTTATGTATTTTTAACCTTATAAATAAACCTAAGTTGATGAAATATGTCGTGGGCTTATCAGATAAACAACTCGACAAGTGATATGCATTAAAAATTAAATATTTGAAGAAATTCCAATAAGAAATAGTATCATATTCTTGTTTATTTCTAAAGTGCAAGCATCAGATCAATTTACGGATGTTTACAGTAAAACAATCCGGTTATTATGACACATAAACTTACTTTAGTGGTCGATCTCTTATTTTCTTATAGCTTCCTACGTAGCTTAAGGTTTTGAAACTTCTTATTGCCACTTTAAACGACATATTTTTTATTAATTATTAAAATTACAAAAATAAAACACCGGGAGTATGTACCCTTCCCACTCAAATACCGCTCTGCAATTGACAGATGTATGATTACAAGATGACGTTTCTCTGACAGATGTCATAATAACTTTGTTTTCGCAATGCGCGCCATCTGGCGGCAATGTATTCAGCCTATCAGCTGTAGAATTTTCCTCCGCAATCGTATAGAAACCTGCATGCGCAATATGTGTTCATCTCTTTTCCTAGCACGTGCGAGGTCGATTTCGTCCGCGCTCTCTCTCAGTCGGCAGTCCGCTGTTTGACGGCGTGTCAGAAAGAACGTAGCTCGTCGTTCGTGTAGTGCGCGTGTGTATCCCGTATCGATCTGTAGTAGACCGCATTGCCGTACATTCCGGAGGTGCCTCGCCTAGTTTTCGTCGATTGTCGGCGTGGCGCGTGTCGGCGTCGGCGGCGGCCCGGGGCCCTGCGCAGAAACGGCGCGGGAGCGATCTTCTTCAGCCAAAACCGGCTCGCGGGTCGCGGCGGACGGCTGTGATGTAGCCGGGGCCGGCAAACGGCCTTCGGACAAAGGATACGCGATACGAAATGAAGAAGTTCACGTTCAAGGGGGTGCTGGACGGGTTCCGCAGCTCCGTGCAGTCGGCGCCGCGCGGCAACGAGCAGGAGATACAGGAGACGCTGCGGCCTGATCACTTCCAGATAAAAAAGGTGAGTTTTGCGAAAGATAGTCTAGCAGCCGAGCTCGAAGGCCGACGGTAGTGGGGACGGTGGCAAGGTGGTGGCGTATTTACACCGGCTCGCACCGCCCGACTCGCGTGCTCGGTGTTGTGTAAACTACGGTCCGTTGACACGAGATCCCCACCAACCAAAACATTGGCGTTTACGACCGCTTTGCTGATTTTTATCGTGTATTCCGTTATACTTGAGTGGGAGGATTCATTTGATTAGTAAAGCGATAAATTGACATTGTTCCACTCTGTCAACTGACGTCAGCGTGTCCTTGGCCATGTCATCTGTTACTTGTTAGCGCAGTAAACATGTAATCTCTCCGGCTTACATCGATACTTGATCCCATTACCCAATTCTTCTATTTCCTGAATTACGTTCTGTTTTATGGTCTATGCGATGAATAACCGAGGCCTTGTAGGGCGTAAGTGGCAGAATTGCTGCGATATTGAGCTGATAAAAGATTAGATAAAAGCTGCACTCAATAATACGTATTTTTTTTTATAAATCATTATTATTATTTCATGCAGCCTTTTAGAATGAAAAATGCATAAAAAGTTTTTATGTATTTAATAATCTGTCTGAAACAAAGAAAAACTACTTAATACTATGTTAATAGAAAATGTAAATTTAAGTATGGCATTAAACTTTTATCTGACGTGATTTAGTAGGTACCTACTTTAGCAAAGCACAATAGTTAACATTTGTATCACATGGCAAGCTTGGTAATTAGGTTGTCTTAAAATTCCATTAGATAAACTGGGTCAAGGTACAAAGTAAAAAATTGCCCCGCGAGGGGTCGATGCGCGCGGAACTGTTTGCAAACCTTTTAACTATGCACTTTTATAACTTGCGTAAAAATTGCGTTTTGTTTCATAGTTACTATACAGTTGAAAATAAAAACTGGGGCAGTCTATATTATCGGGTCAGTACCGACGCGACGGTAGAATTAAAAAAAGAAAGATAAAACTTTATTTATGAATGTAAAAGAGGTTTATTATATTTAATTTATTTATAACTAGCATCTCACCCTCGCTTTGCTTGGCTTCGTCCAAATTTTTTTACAAACAATGTCTTTTTAGTTTTTTTCGTATCAAAAGCCTAAAAAATAAGTTTCAATCTTTTAGTTAAAAAATGACGTAATTTCTATACAAACTTTCATCCCATATTTCAACCCCTTACAGCCTTTTTTGCCTTAAAAAGTAGCTTATGTCCTTTCTCAGGCTCTAGACTATCCGTGTACTAAATTTTACTTAAATCGGTTTTGTAGTTTTGGCGTTAAAGCGCGACTGACAGACAGAATTACTTTCGCATTTAAATTATTAGTAAGGACTAGCAACTCACCCTAACTCCGATTGAGTTCTTCACTATGTACATTTTATAAATCAGTATACAATTCTCAGAGATGAGATATTTTCCTGCAGTGAAAAGTATTCTATATATAATATGTCACCCAGGTATCCAGCTATTATCATACCAAATTTCATCTAAATCTTTTCAATGGTTACCTGAGACCTCAGAATCACAAAAAATCAAAAAACTGTAAATTCTGCTTCTGTGCCTAATTACCATTTTAATCAAATTAGTTAGAATTTTATTATACGAGTAGATGTAAAAATACAAAATTCCAGATATCTATTAAATAATGGGGATCACATAATCAATAAACAAACTTAGACCTCTAAGCTGGTCTGGCTATCGTTTATTACAACTAAATCACTGAATGTTTGATCTCCAATCTTATTTCAAGGATCCTTTTCGAGTCCAGCCCAAAGAATATTTGTAATTTCTAAATAGATTTTCTTTTTTACTTTCAATCATTACATCTTTGCAGTAAATTGTTTTCCAATCTCCCTTAAAGGAATGAAAGATCTCGCAAGATACGGCTCGGATCGTTTGATCTTGAGAAAAGCTTTCAGAACTTTCATCCAATATTTACCCTCTTAATTAGATATCTAAGCCAATTTAGGAGATACTGCAGGAAAAAACGAAATCTTTCACTCACAATGGGCAGTGGCTATTGACTTTTTATTCAACTAACATTCCGATTACAAACTTTTCCAATAGTCTGAAAGCATCGCTCTTTATAATATTGTCTTGTGTGTCTGCTTTTTGGATTTTTTCAACGATTTTTATTATAGAAATCTAAAAAACCTTCACTATATAATTTACTGTAATTAAAGTCGTACAAGTTTCCGATGCTCTTAATAATTCATTAATAGGTCTCTTTAGATTTAGACACCGTACATAAATAAGTAAAATGACCATAAATATTTTTTATGAAATCACATAAAGCGTAAAATAGTAAAGATTTGACTATTAGATGCATGGAGCGACGCTGTTGTAGCTTGTAACATCAAACACATTCTGATAATGTTTAGGTATATTGTCACTGTATGATACATAATATATCACGTTCTTTATCTGAATAGATATATAAATAGGTTATAAGAAAAAAATGAGATATTTTTAGAAAAAAATGAGATTAGGATCAATACTATCAATCAATACCTATTAGCACAGGAAAATTTTTCATTGCCACAGTAAACACAATAACTGGTTTTATCGAGTCATCTTTAGAAATATCTTACGATGTCTAAACCTTAAAAATACATCAAAACATTTACTAAAAAAATGTAGCTTATAATAAGGCCCAAAAAATCTTCAATATAAGGTATAAGTGTTTCTGGTACACTCACAGTAACTATTCACATCTATTTAAAACGAACTTAGGGACGCATCCGAGCGAAGCGATGGTCCGTCGATAGTTGATGACATAAAAATAAAACCTTCAAGACAGTGAGTCATTTAGGCTTTAATCTATTTATTTAGATAAAACTTAGCTCAAGCGCATCCACGGGTTCCGCTACTAAATGTAAACAAAAACTTGACAAATTATATACTTATACCTTCATCGAGAACCACTCTATCCGTTGGTGAAAACAGCATGAAAATCGGTGTAGTAGTTTTTGAGTTTATCGCGAGACAGACAGACGCGGCGGAGGACTTTGTTTTATATTTATATGTGGTGATAAATAGGTATAATCCAAATAAATAATCTATAAAGAAACAAAGTTTTAATCTAATTGGAACATTAAAATTCATTATAATTACACATAGTAAGTAGTATATATAATATTATTACGTAAAGCAAATAACACAGTGTCGTAATATATTATTGAAGCCGCGTTGGGTAACAGTTTCCAAGATAACACAAATTTTTAAAACAAATACACGTGTCGTGAACGATCAATGCCATATTTGTTAATGGCGTTTATTTTTATTTTCTATACCGTTTAATATATTATTAACTGCGTGTTACCAATGTAAATTTTCGTTAGGCAGTGATTATTTAATTTTAAAATAATAGGAAACTGTCGGTCCTAGTAAAACCTCCATTTTAATTGCATTAGAAATTATCGTGTATTAGTCGAAAAAAATCTATTTCCATGCGAGTTTTTTTAGGATGAATAAATCCGATCTGTACCTGTATTATATTTTAACTTACGTACTTATTATTTTATGTATAGTCTATGGCATGGAGGTTAGAGAACAGGAGGACGATCGCCTTAGAATGTAGTGTCCAAAGAGTATAGATAATATACTGGGTAGTGTCTCAGAAATATGGACAAACTAAAGAGCGCCGCGATCGCTAAGTTGTCTCAATGCCTAACTTCAGGTTGTTTCAATACTATTTCATCTATTTGTAAACAGCTAACTTCCCAGATACTCTACTTACCGACGGCAGCGCGTTATAAATTCTACAAATTTTCAGGGACAGGCGGGTAGTATGAAGCGATCGTCCTCCTGATCTCTAACCTTCATGGTCTATGGTTTAATATGTGCATAAACTTTTTCTTCTTTGGTTTTAGTATGAAAGTTTAAGTAACTAATTAAAAAACTTAATAACTCTATGAACGTACATCGTACCTTACTTTCAAACTAGCTTGGTCAAAGTTGTTGAAAACTTCAATATTTTCCGATGACCATCGACGCGATGGCTCGGATGATATCTATTTCAGTAGGTATATAGATAGGTAGATACAAATATTTATAGGTTTTATAAAGTAGGTATACAATACCCATATACTCGTAAGGGGATGGATAATTCATTGCACTGGAGACTGTAGATTAGTAATGACTACGTTCATTAATCAAGGTTTTTTTCCCAAAAGACAATTAATATTATTTTAATTAAAAATACTAGCAGAATTTAAATGGCAACCTGGCCAAACCATATTCTCCTATTTATAAAAAACAGATTTCAAGTACGCGACGAACGTAGTGATCTTGCGGTGGCATCCTAGGCTAAGAGCTGTCGACCGATAGCTAGTTCATCTAGTATGCGCACCCACCATAAACGTTCAGCCGATCGAAAATCCGCATATGCGGGGCTCTTAGTCTATAACATACACAACACTAAGCTATAATTTTAGCTTAATTATCGATTTCTGGTCGTATTCCACTCAATAAATGATTGCACTATTGTAATTATGGGCTATTTAAAATATATTTCTTTATAATTCAAGTATGTAATATTAATAATTTAACATATTATATTGTTACAAATCTACATTTTTATAATATTTACCTTACGTATTTAACATTCTTGCATAATGACCGTTGATGCTGAAGAGAATAACTATTTTACATGAGTTATCTAAAGTTCCATACAATCCTAGTGCCAATACGGATGATTGGCAAACAAACAGTCCAATAACTTGCCAAATCATGGCAGCAGTAATATATTTACTATCAAGAGAGTTTACATTTCATGAATACGGAGATTTAGCATAGAGGTTACACATAACTTAATTGAGATCAATACAACGTGTCACGCCGGCTATTAACGTGTCGGGACCTCGCATGCCTCGTCTGGATGATATCAGCGCATAAACTATCTTTATGGTCCATCTCCGCCATATTACTTTCTGATGGACTAGCGCCCCGCCCACGCTTCGCTTTCGCCCTAATAATTTAGATTACAGATTATATTATGATTGTGATTTGATACTAAACTTATCTTTGTCAAAGTTAAGTCTTCGTCGTTGGCATAATAATTAAATGTCAATGTTTTAGTCAGTGGTAGTCCACTGGTAATGCGCTCGCTTGCAAAACGGTGTGATGCTGGTTCAAATCCAGGTCGCACACTTCTAAGAATTTCATGTGCCTTCTCGCCCTTGGTCAGCGTCTTCGACTATGGCTGATCTCTCTCGTATCAAAAGGAGGCCCGTGCCCAGCCGTGGGGTGTTAAAAAGTGTAGAATACATACAATATCGATATCGATCCTATGTTAATGGAATAAAAATCCTTTTATTTCCTACAGTAATTATAAATGTAACATACAATTTGAATTAATTAGTTAGTATTAGCCTATTAAAATAGATTTTATTTAACATGAATATAATAAGTATTTTTTTTTTGAATTCAACAAATAATCAGTATAATCTGCCCATGAGGAAGTTACAAAAAACCCAACAAAAACTCAACAGTTGGCCTTTTAAATACAGTACAGGGCCTATAGCCAACCGGCATTCGTTATGAAGCGATTCGATTTCTACAATCGTCATCGCTTAAACGCAGCGTATGCATCTTGAACTTTAAATCACTAATAATTGAAATGAATTTACATTGTCTACCATCATCTATTCGTTGACAACAGATCACGTGACATATCTAAGGCATATGTCAAACCCATACATTTTGGACTTTTCTACTATCGCTTTCGCTAATCGATTGTTACTTTGTCTAGGCCCTCAGTTTTATTATTGCAACATTATGTCTAGCCCGCATATGACTCAATTTTTTCTAATACTATATATTTTATTAACAAGGCAAAACTCTCGAGTGGTATATTCAATTTCACGTTTAAATATTTGAAAAGTTACACAAGATAGTTTGTACGATTTTACTGAACGTATATAGGTACTATACTATAACGTTTGTTAGCTATTAAAAGTAATTCTTAGATAATGCACACTAAACCCAATCAATCAAATAATTGCTATAACACTTAGGGGATAATTGATAAAATAATTAAGGTGAAACAAGTTTATAAAAAGCACTTTGATAACTATCAATTTATATGTTCACTTTATATACAGATAAATTATTTACTACGAATGTGTTTATAAAAATTCTTTCACTACTTGAAGGCAGTATTTAATATAATACGTTAATATAACACGAGTATAATTATAATGTCCTCCCGACCGATTCCGGCCACGGCGGTCAATCTCATTGAGACTAGCCATCTGCGCGGGAGATATTATAGTGCACAAGTGTACGACACAAGTGCACTCTCTGTTCCTTATCACCCTCATACTCTGGTGGGACGACTGCTCGACACGACCAGTAAGAGACCGACGGCTTTACGTGCTCTCCGAGGGACGGGGGTGACACACCGCCAACTTCTCAACTCCGGGCTGTTACTGAGGCTAACGAAACAAAAAGCCTCAATAACTAAACTCGGCCCGACCTGGGACTCGAACCCAGGACCTCCTGATGTGCGACCGTACATGCTAGCCACTACACCACCGACGCAATTATTGTAATATAGCTTACATATATATTAAAAAAAGAAATAAAAAAAGAAAGAAATTAGACTACTTATCTTATTTCAGTAATTACTATATGGCGTGAGTTTCTCGTTTTAGTTTTTGAGATAAACGTCTATTTTGTAGATAAATTGTCACGTCCAAGTATCGAACTCACTAATTAAGACGTTGTAGACAAAATCAGTCAGAGGGAAACCATGCTATGGATTGCACTTATTTTTATATGTCCATCTGCTATAAAGTTTATATTTAGAGATAATGCTAATAACTCATTTATACTGAACTCATCGAAGACCCCAGCAGCTATCTCATTTAAATGCAACGGAAGGCGAAGGACGTATATTTTTTAAGTTATATCCGGAGAAAAGAAAATTATACAAGAACAGTAGCGAAATTCTTTTGCTATAAATGACTGAATTTGAAATATTGCAGCAGTGACAGCTTTAGCTCTAATGAAGGTAATGAATAGTGTACCTTCAAAAGTCATATCCCTGTATTGCATTTTTCTAGAACCTTATTTTGTACAATCAAAGTCGCTTTGGAAAAAAAAACGAATGTTCATCATTTGTAATCTGTCGTAGAATCAAAGCGAAAAAGTCTAATGTTCATTTATAATCGCGAATACTAAGCTATTAGACACGGTATGTCATTCACGGTATTTTGTGGTAGTGCCATGCTTGTTACCTTCGGGTAGCAGCCGAATGGGCCGGCACGCCCCGTATAGTACCACTCTCTCACAGAAGACCGGCGTGAAGTGGCAGCAATGCTGTCGCGTTTCCTCCGGTAAGTGAGAGTCCGGGAGGCCCAGTCCCCATCCCTACTCCCGTCCTTCTCCCTCCTCCCTCCCTCCCTTTCCTGAAAGGCCGGCAACGCATCTGCAAGCCCTGTGGTGTTGCAGATGTCCATGGGCGGAGGTGCTCACTTATCATCAGGTGAGCCTCCTGCCCGTTTGCCCCCTTTGTCCCATAAATAAAAAAAAATTATATTACTGAAGTTATTGCTTAAACAGTTTTATTGAAATAAATGGAGCCATCAACTTCGCCTAGAATCTACATGGTTGAGCAAAATTAGGCGACAGATAAAAAGATAAATATAATGTTCGTGCGCATATTTTCCGTTTAAATATGCTACACCATATATGGCCTTCTTTAGTAACTTGTTTACTTGTTTTTCGTAACGAAATTTAAAGACATCGTCAACGATTACGTTCAGTATGTATATAATATGTTTCGTCTGTTCTAGTTAGATTATAATTTACTAGATTTATGATGTGAGCTTCGTAACAATCGTGTCGAAGAAAATCAATCGTTTGAAAAATTGAACAGCAATAAATCCGTATCAATTTCAATTTTCCATCATCGCGTCGCCATTTGTTCTCAAATATCAAATTATGAACGTTTCGTATTTTTCCAAGCTTTGTATTTTTGGAGACAGATGCTGTGATCAAAGTCTGTGATATGTTTCAATATTTTTAATTTTCATACATATTGAAATGCTGTTATTTAAAAAGATATAACGAGTTAGGTAAGGTTTGTCCTATCCTTATATATTAATATATTTAAAATGTTTTTTGATTTGCCCTTTATGTTCTAAGATTTTTCGTGATTAGTGAGTTACAGTCGGGTTCGTTCCCTGTGCACGGTTTAACGGTTAGTATAGATTTTTCACCTTTCATGAAAATCTGTCCACTGATTTTCTCGTGATGTGGTCACAGACAAACAGTCAAAATCTCTAAAAACTATAAATTCAGCCTCTGCACCAATAATAATGACTACTTCAATGACATTTTCCAAAAAATAATGTACATATTCGACTAAGTTAGAATTTTATTATATGTACTAGCAATTCATGCGGCTCCCGCATTTCCCGCGGCCCGCGTTAGTAAAAGGATGAGAATTTTGGGTTATAAGTATTACTTGATCCAAATCATAAAAAAAATGTTGTCTAAAAATACAACTAACATAAATAATCTGGAGAGGGCCACCCTTATGGTCTAGGGGAATAAAAAATAGCCTACGAGCTACGACCTATTCTCAGACCTACCAAATGAACACAAAAATTTTCATGAAAATCGGCGAAGCCACAGCCAAACACTGTGACACGAGATTTTTATATATACAGATAGACTTTATGTCTTTAAAACGTATAACCGGGTGTGTTTATTAATAAACTTTAGACATATGTCTAGACTGGTCTCTAATAAGACCCAACAAGCTCTTTCATGTCACTCAATTCGCTTCATATGTAAGCACATAACCGCCGCGTCGCACGTCGCGCCGGACCTGCAATTTGGCGGACGGCGTAATCCGCAAATACAAAGGGACTTTAATAATGCAATCAGTCCGCTCGCCCCATAATGCGCTCATCAACTTTTAATCAATGCCTAATGAACTATCTTACGCAGCATCCGAGAGCTAAATTACCTATCCCATGTGGATATAACATAGATTAATCTTATCTTATCTCTAACTTATGATATACTTTCTGAAAACGCCTAGATTTTAAGTAGTTGTAACACAACTATAAACTGATCATGGCACGTACAGTATCAAAACGGTCTTAGTTGATTTGACTCTATAATTGTTGCCAGTGACATTAAGTAAAACATAGATATATAACACCTAGATGGAGTGTAGGTCCAAGCGAATTGTAACTACTTTTTTTGGCTAGATTTCGAGATATGGCTAGATACGTTTCCCGTCGTGTTAATGTCAATTGTCAAGTTACACAACTACATACGTACAACTTCGGTTGCAATTACGTGACACTTACGCACACATTCATACTAATGCTACTTCAATATTGAGCGGAATTATGTATGAAACTATCAGTCTAGGTATTATTAGTCTAAGAAGTAAAAAAATATTTTTAATATTTCTAAAATTTCTTTAATCGTAAGAGTGGATATTGGGAATGATTCGCACATAAATACTTGCGTATATGTAAATGCAAAGAGTAAAGTTAGAGCGCTTGTGAGTCAGTGGCGCGTTGATGTCGATCAATTAAGTCCGCGTGTGTGGAACGCGCCGATTTATTCAATTACTCCTAGTAATTAAATGTGCAATTATATATGACATAATTTAATGTGCTCAATTACATTCTAAGTAAATTGATAAAAAGTGGCTAATTATATGATTTTTCTCTTTGCCATTTGTTTGCTTTTGTGTCAGTTAATTTTTTATAGTCTATACTTTTCTTATGAATTTTAATGTAGTGCGTAGTAATATTTTTAGATCTAAACGTAGGGTTAGCTAGTCTTTGTTATAATATGATTAAACATTTGGAAATAAAAAAAGTATGACCATGCGCCATTTTTCGTTAACTTTTATGTTAATATGCCCAAAGCCAAAGGGGCTGACGCACTCACTACTGAATTAGTTGTTTCCAGTTACATCCAAACATAAGTATACCTAAGTTCTCACAACATCAGCGAAAACTATAAACTAAAAACAAACAAAATCAGATAAGATATTTTAATTCAAAATGTCAGAATATTCGCGTTATACTTTTTACTATGTAAACTAACTTCTAAAACGTACATAGGAAGCGACCCCGAGCGGAGCAAGGATTAGTCACTAGTGTCAAATAAAAAATGTAAGAAAGTATAATATAAATATACAAAATAATAATAATTAATCTTTCAATGCCTATTTGGATTGATCTAACACTCAATCGCATACCGGCTTGTACCTCACAACTATGTAAACCGTAATCCCGACAATAACAACATGATATTCCTCCGGATCACGATTTCATTATATTGCAATATGAACAAAATTAGTAAATAACTGTCCAGTTGCTCGCAACGTGGAATGGAACAGCTACGTCATTGCGTGCATATGACATTATGATGAGTTGAGAAAATACGTGGTTTGCTGTGGTTTTTATTACTTATATATATAAAATTGTAATTGTCATATTTATTGTCGTTTCACTTTTATATAGATGACTAGCGACTCACCCTCGCTTCGCTCGGGTTCGTCCCTAGGTTTAACGTCAGCGAAGCCACGGGTTCCGCTAGTTATTATTATTAAACTTCATAAATTTTCTAAAATGTAATCTCCCCCTTTTTGAAGTCGGTTAAAAAGTAGCCTAAGTTACTCCTTACATCATTAGCTATCTGCCAGTGAAAATCTCGTCAAAATCCGTCTAGCCGTTTCAGAGATTACCCGGAACAAACAGACAGACAGACAGTCAAAATTTTTAAAAATTGTTTTCTTGTTGTTAGTATCGTATATACTTTCATATGCATTTAGTGAGAAGCTGTTAATTTGAAATTAAAAACAGACACTTCAATTTTATTTATACATATGTATGTATGTATGTATAGATGTATATATTTATAACTCATTTCCACTGTATCAGGATTTGCCTGCTAATGGACCTATTATCGTACAGTCTACAACGAAGTGTTCAAGCTATTTCTATAACTACTGATACGAATACTCGTGATGATTGAAGTTAAAATTAGTACATAAGTACGAGTAAACTGTGAATGTTATTAATTAGACGTTTTTACACTAGTTCTTAGTTTCGTATTTATCATTACAATTAATATTCGTAATTCAATCATTAAAAGTTCCTTTTACTTCGATGATTGTTAAAAGAACTTTAAACAGAAATATCTCTAAGGCGATCTGACTCACACTTGACAGAGCGTCTAAGCTTAACGCTACATACATTTTCGATAGGACCCCTATGTAAATAACCCTAAAAAGGTTTTGGTAAAAGCTGAATAAAGTAATATAGGATAAAAAAAAGAATGATTTTTTTTGGCTTAGGTACTTTATTTGGCTGCCTCAGAGGTAAGGCATTTAAGATGTTTCTAAAATGTTTGTGGTGTAAACAGCACTTAGACGCGCAAATACGCCTCTTCTGACAAACTCTAACGAATCAATCATTGCCTTTACGTTTTTTTAGTAGCTTCAAGTCTATGAAAAGGTAAAAGAATTTTCATAAATCAATATGGCTCACAATCTTATTAATTTAATTCAAGTTGTTTTAAATATTTAAAGATAGGATGTTTCAAGCAAATTCCATTTCTCATATAATTTCGCAATTTGGCACCTAGATAGATTATAAGCTGCAATAGTTTATAAATTAGTTTTTATTTCGTTTTTAGACTGTTAATGAGTAATATAATAATAATATAAAGCTAATAATTGGTTTCCTTAGTTATAGCACAATACAGAGATAGAACAGTAGCGTAACTCAGCCGTCTTTTTGAAATTTACACCTACAGCTGAGCGGAGCGCTAGGGTTGTAACATACAAAAAGTAAAACAGGTAATTTTTTTTAGGAATGAAACGTATGTTAATTTAATATTTATTTTTTACATATTTATGTTATAAGTTGGTAACAGATAAATATTTGCGTCTATTGCGACAAGTTTTAAATACTGTGTTGTTAAATTTTATTATATAAAAAATTCGCATTCTTATTATTATTATTATGCTCCGCCCGCTATATATTTGTCTTGATTATAATATGAATTACCATTACACGCACCATGGCAACGGACATAACTGATACGTCAAACAGCCGTATACTACGCAATAAGTTCGTGGCATCTTTAAAAAGATCGCGGTAATAAACTCAAACGCGGCACACACGACTGACAGCACCGCAGCGTCCGCTAAGGGGCCTCGTTGATGCGCGTATTTGTGTGAGTGTGCCGATTCGAACGTTAAGTATGCAGTTTCCGTACTGTTCATATTTTTACTGTGGTTATAGGTTTCCTTAGTGATTATTTACAAATTGATAAAATCATTGTGTATTATATTTAGGTCCGTTTATTAAATCTATAGGTATCCTAATACTAAGTATGTGTGGACGAACTCTGAACAAAGCGAGGATGAGTCTAGAGCTATTTAATTTTCTTTATGGTTTAATCTACGATAGTTTTTCTTTGCATTATTATGCGTACTTCGTTCATCGAATCCATTGCGTCATCGTATGTCTTCTGAATGCGTTTACTGAGGCCGAATACGCAATCTACAATTCAAGCATTTTATTGTACCATATACATCAGAAATAATATTATCAGGTTATGATTCATAGTTTAATGAACTGAAAAGAAATATTTAAAGAATTTTTTTTTCGCCATCTTTAATAACTGTTATCAAAATTAGATTCTATAGATTTTGTCAATTTACTACAATTATCTGTAAAATACATTTTTTTTTGTAAAACTAGTGACTTAGCTTCGCTCAAGTTCGTTCCCTAGATACGTTTCCATGGTTAATGTATATATCTTTCCGCAGTAAAAAATATATACCCGGATAACCAGCACCATAATGATATGATATTAAATTTAACGAAAACCTTTCCTGCGGTGTTCACATTATGAGGTCACAGATAGACAGACAGATGTATATTATTAAAAAAATATTGATTATCCTCCCTAGCCTCTCTGTGGACTCTCTATGTTGTAAGAAACAATGGGTTTTAAAGTGATACATCTAACACCTCTCTAGGTCCTAAATCGCAATAAAATTAGTTAAATTCGCCTTGAATTATTCGCGCATGGATACGTTAAACAAAGGACGCCCGCGTGGGAGGCGACCGACGACCGACGCCACTGTCAACCTTATTGTTGTCAACTGGCTCATTGATTTGACTCATTTGGAGATAAGGCTTTCTAATAAATCTACTCGGATCTCTGTTCTGGATGGCTTTTCAATATTTTATTCATCTAAAATGATATGATAAAACTGTATAGGCTTTAATTAAAGTGTAGATAAGTTTCATTTCGATTAGGTTTTTAACCAAATTAAAAAAGGGAATATTTGTCTTTACTAACAATTAAAATATTATAGGTATAAGTTATAATACACTTATACATAATTTGGCATATTTTTTACGATAAATTCAGTTGAAAATATAGAGTATGCTTTCTTTTATTCATCATTCTTTTCTGTTTTAGTAATTTCTGCCTCAATTGATTATTAACTGTGATCATTTACCAACCAATAATGAGCATAAACCTACAGGACTATTAGAAAACATTGCTGCCGAATATTTTTAATACGGCTTTTATTTACTAAATAATAATGTCCTTCTGACCGATTCCGACCACGGTGACCAAATTTGCCATCTGCACAGAAACCTTCGACCGCGACCTTTCCAACTCCAGCCTGCTACAGAAGCTTACTAAACAGTAAGAATTGATAAACAATCATGACCTGACCCGAGACTCGACCTCAGCACCTCCAGATGTATAACCGTACATGCTATCCACTACACCACCGAGGCAGTACTACTAAATAAGCAGTAGTTAGAGCAAATCGAGTGTTTTCAAATTGAAATGCGAAATCATCAATTTGTTTAGAAGCAAATGGAAGCAAACATGGTTTCGAAAGACCTTAAAGGAAATAGGTCGGTGATTAATAGCTTTGTACGTCGTTAAATGATTCCGCGAGATTGTACGTTGTAAATGGTGAATACACTAAATACTAATAGTGGTGGAGAATAGTGTGGTGAGTCATTGTTGTCACTGTCAGTAATGTTATGTACAGTTTATTGGTATAGACTAGAGTCTAGACTTTTGTGTTCTAGATACTAAATGACTAGATTTGCATAGATATCGTAGAGGAACCTAAAAAAACTTATAATATGTTACGAAATGCAATTAAAATGTTCTTGCGCATTGTTCAAAGACATATTTTTAATTTTTCAAAATCAAAATTAGATATGAAATTACTTAAAACACAATTGTTTCTATGATGTAATAAAATTTCATTTGTGTAACTTTCAGAATTTCTTTGGCCTTCAGACTTTTTGTTATGTTCTCACCCAGAATTCGAATTAACAAAACAGATGTCAATAACTTTATAAGTTTTCTCTCATTGTTGTCTTCTATTTCTAAGTATTTGTTAATAGTTTTTGTTTTCTCATAACCGAGGCTCTATTGAAAGCTCGGTAGACAGTTATCACCATCGGTGTAGTGAAACGAAGCTACGAGGATATTAATAGCATAGGTCTAGACTCTTACTAGATTTACCGGAGTTGCGTTTTAATAAATATAGAATGCATTAATGCGTCATTTTAGGTGTTCTTAAATTGTGAACATTTTTTCATATAATTGGCAAAGTCAATAAAATTATAAGGACTAGAAAATGAATATGCCTATAAATAATTTATCCGTGGTTAATCTTCTACTTAAAAACATGTCAAAAATTAAAATGAGAGGTATAAGGAAATAGTTTTGCTTCGACAAAATAAGGCTGTGAACGAGCAGAACATGAGGTAGAACAAGACCATGAAAGTCTTATGTAGACCATGATATTTTATTATTATTTATTTTATTCTGAAGCTTTTCTTCAATAATAATCAAAAATCGACGTGCAGAGATAATAATAATAAGTCATGTGGCGTATATTTATCTCTAGCCCCAGTCTTGGCTACGAAGTGAAGACGTAGCGTAGAGAGTATAAGCTATAGGCTCTCACAATTTAGAAATAACTTTTAACATTACCAAAAGAGCAAAGATTAGCTTAGACCCTTTGTTTTTTAGGCAAGTTAGTAATCGTTGCAAGCATTGATGTAAGTTATATATAGAATTATTTTACAACACTCCGATGCATGTGATTTGTATAATTCTGCTACAATGTAGATAAATAAATATATATGTTATATATCCGGTAGAGCGATGGCCGTATCGGGAGATAGCGTATCTACGGCAAGGCCGCGCCCGCTAATATTACAGATATTGGATGCTATATAAAGTTTGCACATGCAATTTTGTATAACGTTGAGCTTTGTAATAATCTCCCTACATACGAGTACACACTAGCTCCGCTTCGACGGAAGTTAATCGGTCGTTATGAAAAGAATATGAAGTGCCCTTTTTTCAATCATTTTCCTCTCCCTATCTTTCTTCATTGTCTATTATTTCTTCATTACTTTTTCTTTATGATTGGTTAAATGTCGAGCTTTCGAAATATCATTTATTAATATTAAGGCTTTGACGACATGTCTCATTTTGTAGTGACCCTACTTGCTGTTTAACAGTCGTGGGTTCGGGTCCCATTCAATGTTGGTACTTTAGTCGTGGGTATTTTTCATATGTATGTACGAGTAATTTGAGTTATTTAAATTAAAGTTCTGAATGTATAGCTTCGTAATTTACGCGGTATATCTCAATATACACGTACATATATTAGAACTCTTCTTAAGAGTTTTCTTAAATTAGAAGGATGAATGATAGTCTTAGAATTAGGTTCACGCGAAACCCTCTGTTTGTCCTCCAGGGCCTCACTTGTTAAACAGTGATGTGGTCTCTTTTTAAATTCGAATTCCGTGGTCAAAAACACGTGTGCTTGCTGACATCTTCATTGTGTACATAAGAATTATAGTATTCAGCCTTTCTTTAACGTCCTACTGCATGGGCGTAGCCAGGGGGAGGGTTTAGGGGGTTTAAACCCCCCCCGAAAAATTAATAATGTGGCTGGTGCATTGCATAACCCGAACGGCATAACCTTAAACTACCACAACCCTTTTCCAGTTGAAAACGCAGTTTTCTCCTTATCCACGGGGTCCATGTCCACTTGCCAGTAGCTACTCTTCAAGTCGAGAGTTGAAAACCATTTCATACCGCTGAGAGTGTCTAGGGTGTCGTCGAGGCAGGGGATAACAATCCTTTTTAGTAACATCGTTGAGCCTGCGGTAATCGATGCAAAACCTAGTAGATCCATCCTTCTTCCTTACTAGTACTACTGGCGAACATCAAGGACTAGTGGAGTGTTCAATGATGTTATTCTTTCTCATGACTTGGATCATGTCGTCAACTTCCTTTTCCTTAGCCCAAGGTATTCGTCTAGGTCGTTGTCGAATAGGCGCTACGTCCCCAGTATTAATTTTATGCTTAACTAATCCAGTTCTTCCTATATCGCCGTCATGTTTAGAGAACAAATCTGAATATCGGTACAGTAAATTTTCAGCTTTTATCTTCTGTGAACTCGTGAGATCTTCTTTACAATCTTTCAAAAGTTTCATTGCTTGCTCTTTATCCTTGTTCAACACCTTCTCTTTCGGTTGACATCTGCTTAACCAGGCTATCTCTTCACAACTCCCCACATCAGAATTCAGAAGATTCAGAACTGGAACTATAGATGTCGAAGCTTTACCTACAACAACTCTTGCCGGGATCCATGAGCTCTCATCTTCCGACTTCTCTATAATAGCACATGACCATGGACGGCCTGACTTGTTTTGAGGTAAAGAGACAGGTACTAGAGTCTGCGATCTTGGTGGAAGAGCGGTGACTTTCAAGCAACGAACTTTTCCATAAATTCCGCCACTTATCGGCACTTCTCTATTTCTGCATCGTAAAACTCCATGTTTCATGTCAATCGTACACTGGTGATTTTGAAGAAAGTCCAATCCACGATATCTGCAACTATTGCGTTATGCCAATAGATGTAGTCCCCAATTTTGATAGCGATTTTCCTTTTCCCCCCAAACAGGTATGCGCTGGCCGATGGCTGTCGTAAGAGTAATGTGTTTTCTATCATGCAAATTATTGTCTGCAATGTGTCTCAATCTTCGGTTATTAATGACAGTTAATGCTACGACAGTTAATACGTGATGCTCCGGTATCCAGCGTGAGTTTACATGCTACTCCATTAATAGCGCCATCTATAACCAAGGTGTTTCCATCTATTGATGTTATACTTTTATCGCTGGGTTTATAGATTCCCCGGTCAGTGCCCAAATCCTAGCCCTGGCAGAGATCAGTTTTCCTTTGGCTTGATTATAAGTTGATATACCAACATCTGACTGTCGTCGACCGTTCTTCCTTGAAGGGCAGTTACTTCGAAGATGGCCCCGACCGCCGCACTCGTAGCAACTTGGGCTAAACTTACGTTCTCGGGCCGATGCTCCTTCTGTACTTACTTCCCGCACCTTCCAAGGTCAGGAGTCATGACGCACAGCTTCAACCTCTAGAGCATGAGCGACGGCTTCCTTAAAACTAGTATGGTGTCTTAAGCGCACAGTTGCACGTACCTCCGGGTAAATTTAAGAACATTCTAGTATCGAAAATTCAAAATGTTTCTAGTAATTTCGAATCCTTTCCCGAAAGTGTTTTGTCTCTGTCTAACACTAATAAACTGTTCCTGTCATCTAATTGACATACGTTAAAAATTGACATTCGCCGTTCTTAGGCATGGTACAAGCGTGCTATTATGACGAGTTCACACTATATTACGCGACAATATATTACATTTTTTTCATGCAATTTTAGTAGTTTTATTTTCTTGAACCCCCCCCGAAATTAAAACCTGGCTACGCCCGTGTCCTACTGGACACGATCCTCTAAATACGAGGGAGATCAGGTCATGTGGTCATGTGCATGCTGGTCATGTGCGGGTTGACGGATGTCTTTGAAAACTTGCTAAGTTCTCTCAGACATGCAGATTCGCTCACGATCTTTTCCTTCACCGTAAGACAAGTGGTAATCATGATATAAATGATTCGCACATGAAAATACCAGAGGTGCGAGACCCGGCTCTGAACCCGCATCACTAGGATATGCGAGCGCGTTACCACTGAGTTAACACACCTAACAATTGCAAATATATATTGAACGTGACCATGACCTAGGAACACGACATGCCTCATGGACTAGAAGCCCCGGTGAAGCCATACAAGTTATTCGTAATGCTTACGAATAATTTCGTTAACTAAGTAAATACTTTGGAATATGATAATATAACTACAATTCTAAATTAGTTTTTGTCTTAGTTGTTTCCCACTCAGATTCCAAAAAAGGTTACTTATACTACATAATATCTTTTATCTAATTCTTCCTATACTCGTATATAAATTAGTCGTGTTACAGTGTTCGTTATCGAACTCCTCCGAAGTGGCTTAACCGATTCTTATGATTTTTTATGTGTATATTTGGTAGGTCTAAGAATAGATCGTAGGCTATTTTTTATTACCCAAGCTGATAAGGGTGGCCATTTCCATATTTTTCATTTTTTATTTTAGACCAATATTTGTTTTTATTTTTTTTTATGATTTGGCATAAAAATACCTATTGTTCTTACATTTTCATACCTCTGCCACCAATTCCTATTTTTATAGTGATAAGAACGCGGGCGGAGCCGCGGGAATTGCTAGTCTACTTACATATTCTATTCAATGATATAAACACAACACATACATTTTAATGAGACTTATGCAAACTATATATGTATGTATATGTATACAACCACCCACTCGTTTCTCTCATCACATGTTTGTTTCAAACACTCAGTGTTTGTGGTCGCACTCCTGCGGAATGGCTCGACCGATTATAATGATTTTTTTATATTATATAAGATTGTTAAGTATTTATTACACAAAACCCCTTTGCCCCCCATTTTAAATGGCAATTTTAGTTTTTTTATATTGTAGAACAACGTTTGTGGAGTCAGTTAGTTTAAAGATAAAATGTAACTATAATGTAATAGGTATTACATACTGAATATCGCCTAAAGATAATCGCAATATTGAATATACGAGTATATTCAATCCGTGACCGATTCTCGCCCGCGCCCATTACATAGATAGCTAGTTAGTCACTGTGACCTTATGCTCCTCACGGTCACTTTTGGACTCTTCACTGTAAACAAATGGTTTTAAGAATTTTATAATTGAAATTATAATGATTTATAAATATAGATATGTTGGGACATTTAACACCCAGCACCATCTAGATCCATGGTTAGGTACGAGGCTTGTGTAATGGATTCCAGATAGTTGACCCACAACACAATGATTTTAATACATACATAATATATTATAAATAAAAACACCCAGCACTAGTGTTTAAACATTCTTGCTCATCAGACGAATCAAGCGAGACTCGAACCCGCGATGCTGTCACAGCAAGTAGGGTCACTACAAACTGAACTAAACGTGTCGCAAGTTTTTAAGATGTCTTTGAACTGTAATAAAAAGCGGGTTCATGATATAAAAATAAAAAGTTTAAAAGCACCCTTGTACAAGGATCGTTGCATTAAGGTTTCTTCTTTTTGTTTTCGTTATATCGTTAAAGCGCTTAAGTATATTATAATATAGAACCTTCCATAGAAAGGTACACGGGGCATGTTAGGTTTAAATGTGGATAATAGCAAGTATGAAGTTGGCCGCTTATATATGCAATAAAACCTGGCTAATTTGAGCCCTTAGTATTCAAAATAAGGTTTTACTGTCTTTGGCAAATATGTACAACATAATATATATTCTATGCCACAAAAACCAACTCGCACTTGACCGAATTTATTTTTTAATTTGATGTAAGGTCGAGCACGGTCTGTAGCACAAACATTCAACATTTGCGTTCTTTTCTTTTGATCTTTAAATACGTTATTTACTTGCCGTAGATAAATAAAGTCGTTTAACCATATTGTTAAACTTTTATACGTTAGGCCTAATGAGGCCAGCCTTTGTCGGGTATCTAGGTTTACTGCAAATACTACTTTCATTATCAACCAAAGCTTGCTCTTGGTAATTATGTACAAACAAGTTCGTTTATCGTACAGTTGTCGATGTTAGCTTCCAAACTTAAGGGACTTTTAAATACTCAAAAGCTAAGCACTAAAGAATAGCCAATTTAAAAAAAATGTGAATACTCTGTAAGTAAATGTAATTTTCAAAAAGTCGTCTGTATTTTTTTGATTGAATACGACTCATTTTCTTTCAAATTAAAATTTAAGACGTGGTTGAAATGAACATTATTACGAATAGGCATATCGTGTTTCAGAACAGTTATGTGTTAGCTTGAATTTAAATTTCATAAAAATTCTATGGATAATTTTAATCTCGTCACATTTTTATTAGATTTTCTGATAATATAAGTAAATATGGTTATTAATTTTCCCTGCTATATGAATGTTTCGGGAAAATTTGCGCC
Source organism: Boloria euphrosyne (assembly GCA_951802675.2). Classification (NCBI taxonomy): domain Eukaryota; kingdom Metazoa; phylum Arthropoda; class Insecta; order Lepidoptera; family Nymphalidae; genus Boloria; species Boloria euphrosyne. Next base: position 569,867 of record OX637879.1, on the reverse strand, counting down.
GCGCTCGGACATTCGTAAAGATACATAGCTCTAACGGACTGAAGCTTAGCGTTTATTCGCTTATTAAAAATAATTTAGACTAAACTTGTTAAAATTATAATTATTATCAATGTAGAGCTCACGTACGAGTACATAATATATACTAGCATTACTATACATTTTTTGATAAAGATTGTATCTGTACAATTCAATTCTCTTGTTAATGGCTTCAAGCGTGCCAGTTGAGCACTGATTACTTCTCCAATGTCACGAAGAATGGAGAAGACACGAAGGAGATTGGTCGGTAACATAAGAGTCAATAAGTATATTTAAATTATAATTTATAATTGTATAAGGGAAGTAAATCCTTACTAAACCTACAACAAAAGACAGCACAGTTAGTATTTACACGGAAACCTAAAATAGAAAAAAAAATTGTTAGTAAAATTGTATCTGTAAGTCTTATAAAGAACAGAAAGTCAAAATGCCAACTTTGATGGCTGATTCTGACAGATACTATAAATTGTTAATAAAAAGTTTTAAGGTAAAAAAAAAACATACAGACGAATTGAGAACCTCCTCCTTTTTGGAAGTCGGTTGAAAATAACGTCTGCCAAAAATTTTAAGTAAATGTTTTTGCTTCAAAGTTTTTTTCTAATTGTCTTGAATTAAAACCAAGACAAAGTTACAACTTGGACTTAATCCAGGGAAAGCTTGATATTTATTATATCGCTTATGAGCCTTTTCGTGAGTCCACAAAAGCTAGTGCTTTAGTGTGATGCAGGAACAGTGGCATATCTAGGTGTTATCTCAACATTAGCATAGCATCGGAAATGGGGCAATGAGTTCGTTCACGCAAACGTTGCAACGTTCTTATTTTTAACTTGATAATATACGTATGTAGGTATGTCTTAATAATTTAGTTAGACACCTATTACCTAGACACTGTATTTAATAAGGAGATGGTATTTACATCGCCTGTTTTGGGCGTAATATGTTGCTATATATAGTTTAGTTAAATCTTTCGTAATTCTAAATTAACTTTCAAAATTCATTGTTTGTTGAATGAGTTGTACCTGACTTTAACTTCGAAATAGGTTACAAATTAAATAAATCGTCCCCAAGCATAGGATAGGTACTTTTCAGTAACTACTATTTTTGTTATTTTTTCCAAACAGACTGTTTGTTACAATTTGTCACCGAGCAATAATCCAGACCTAGTGGAAACTTGGTCTACGTGCTCTCCCCGCGCGTGATACAACGTCCTACTAATAAGTCTTTCTTATTTATACCTAAGTTACAGTTTGTATTTCTGCGGAACTATTTTTTTTATCAAAGAGATATATAATCTATAAATAAGTAATAATAAATAAATAAATATATTACATTATTTCACACATCGCCATCTAGTTTCGTGGTTGAGCTACGAGCTTGGGTTTACGAATAGTTGATAAAACTGTAATAAACGTGTCGTCAAAGAAAAACTAGTAAATGCTAAATGGATCACTGCGAGGCTATTAGCGACTAAAAACTAAAAACAAAACACAAAAAAGTTTATTAGTCATGTAATTGTACAGGCAGTTTGTTGCTTCAGGCTCTTACATGAAAATATGTAATTATAGAGCGAGCGAAATGAGCCCTAACACTATCCCACGGCCTGAGCATTTTGTGGTACACTTTACTGATAAATTATCACACCTTTATATTTGTGCTTTAACATAGTAATAATTTAAGTTCTTATCTAGATGTGTTATCTGTCAAAAAATATAATTTTATAACCATTAAAAAAATGAACATTATTAATTTTGTGTTCATTGGATAAAATGTTATTGTACTACTAACGCCATCTGTTAGAAAACCAAAGAGTTAACATAGCTGTAATATTATTATCCGTTAAAACAAGTCATCACAAAGCCCAGTTTTTTGCTAGTATAGATATATATTAACGAATATATGTACGTTATTTAATTAACTATTCATAATTTGTCAATGTTCAATAATTAGGGAACTAAATTCAATACAATTTAGTAAGCCACAGGACGGTGTTGTAAACGCGGAGCGTGGTGACTAATTAATAGCACTTTGCCGCAGTGACAGACTAAATTGGACGTTTAGAGGAGCCGTTAGGAGAAGTTACCTTTAATGAACTATGAACTCTACTCTACTAATATGAAAAAAGGGGTTTAAAAAGGATGAAACAGGAAAATAATTCAAATAAAAATCTAGAAATGTATAGATATAAAAATGGTTAAGGTAGAGCCTTGGTCGCACTTTCTGTGGGTGTCAGGAACACCTCCATTAATCAGACATGATGTGACGTATAGTATAAGTTGTACTTTTTTTTACGTACTCGAGTTATAATATTTTTAACTTTATTCTTTATTTAATTCTTTTCCTTTTTTCGAGGTTAGAATCTTGGGTTTATATTCTGTCACAAAACATGTAGATAAAATTAAATACCATAAGTTAAGTTAGATTGATCCTCATTCATTAAAATCGGTTCAGTAGCTTAGGCACTACAGTGGAGCATTACCCTTTCTTTTTGGCTTTGCCGTAGTCGGATAAAAATATAATAACGTAAGAGTTAAAAATGTAGGTAAGTAGGTACATTATGAACGAAAAAAGCTAAATCCTATTTTTATCTACATTTTTTTATAATAACGTTGGAAATTACATATCTGATAGCATCTTTATGAATAAAAATTGAAGTAACGATGCATCGTAACTTTCCGCCCATCATATTACTAGCAGAACAACATGTCATGTAATTGAAAGCAATGTTGTGGCATCCTGTACATTATTATAGCATGGCAATTTTAACGATTGTCTTAATAATTTGGTAATTGTGTAATTTCGTTAAGCATTTAGAACCAAATTGCGGCAAACCGCAAGCCGTGCCGACGATACATCACAGTGAGTTGCCACCTGCGCGCCACGTAACGTTTCCAGCGTCAAGGTCGCGCCTTGCAAGTTAGCGATACCTAATATACATCTTTAACTTAATTTTCAGACGGGCTTACTTGCAAGATATTTAGATAATGTTTGTCGTTGTTTATTAGTACTACATATTATAAAACAGAGTCCGCTGCGTCTATCTGCTTTTCTGTCTGTTCGTGATAGCTCAAAAACTACTGCCCCGATTTTCGTGCTGTTCTCGAGGATGGTTTTAGTATATAACTAGCCGCGGGTCCCGGCTTTGCTCGCGCTAAATCTAGGGACGAACCCGAGCGAAGCGAGGGCGAGTCGCTAGTCGATTATATTATTATCCTCGCCCCTCGGTCCCATTTTTTCATTGTACTATTGCAAATAAGGTTTAACTTTACTTGCTTCTTTGTTTGTATGATTGAACGCGCTAATCCCAGGAACTACTAATCCGATTTTAAAATATAAATATACAGTGTATCCTATACAAACTGCACCTGGAGGCGAACCCGAGCGAAGCGATAGTGAGTTGCTAGTTCTGTAGCATAGGAGTACATATTTTAGAATGAATAGAATGACCTTCTCAGGTCAGTGGCTTCTTCTTTCTGAACTGGTAGTAGACTCATGACGTTCAATAAAAAATTGTAATAATTTTATGCTGAATAAAATATTTTGAATTTGAATTTGAATAAAAACATTCGAAATATCCATCTTAATTAATATTTCTTTATTTTTTACAGGTATGACTTTTTTAAGCGAACGGATCTTTGGTATGTAATGTATGTAGATAACAAATATATATTTTTTATTTACTTTATTTATAGTTTATTTAAAAAATAATAAAAAAAACTTTATCTACAAGTTAACTGATGAAACCAATGGCTTTGTTTACAATATATTGTATTAAGTTCATTTAATACGACATTGCCAAATAATGATTCTTGAAACCTTTTCTACACGCTCTAGCTGGGCCTGGGCCTACCTTCAAACCGATTTAAATCAGGATATAGTCCACCAAGCTATTCAATTGCATTGGACTACACATTTCTTTCGAAAACTTGTTCTTTCAGACTTGCGGTGTCCTAATGCTGTTTTTTTTCATTGTTAATTATGATTGAAATGATAAAAACATGAAAATATCCCGGGTTTGAACCCGTTTTACTAATTTATCCAAGCGAGTGCGTTACCACTGGGCTACCACTGCCTTTCCCTATCTATAGTTTCTAACAAATAGCTAAGTTACTCTATAGCGTAATCTCTGTGATTTATATGACAATCTTGACGCATCTCACGACCCAGTTCCTACTACATAATTGCAAATGCGAATCTAAAGCTAGAATGCGCGCTTGCAAGACATGTTATACTTATGACAATACTACATGCCTTCGTCCCTAACGTTGCCTTTTGTAATAGTTTTCTCCTATAGGACATATTTTTATGTTAAAACATAAACTCAAAGCACCAGCTAGTTCCATGGTGAGTTACACGGCTTTTATTATGGATTCCAGATAGTTGATGCACTACACATATATAACTTTAAATAAAAACGTATTATAAATATTGTTTATATTCGACTGGTGTACAATTCTTCGTGCTTATCACACCAATGAATTCTTCTTGCTCTTGTTGTGTTTTGTTTCATGTAAGCTTTTGCCATTTTTATATCCAAACACTAATGTTCCTAGCGAGTGTATGGCAGCTTGGGCTAACGTCCGTTGGCCGACCATATGTTTAATAGGCTTTGTCTACATCAGTGACAATTTAACGACTATTAGTTAAACGGTGAAATTAGATGAGACCTCTTTTTGTCTATGAGGATAAGATAGTTTTGGAAAGATTTAAATCTATATTGAAATTGATTTAAGTCTTTTCATGACTTATATAAAATGTAGTCGTATATAATATGTTCATTATAAATACACTGTATTTTGTCATCATTGGGAAAACCACGACGTTGATTGTGGTTAATGGCTTGATAATGAGACTTTGGATAACAGTACAGAGTCTAATAACATCTGTATTCTGAAGATTTTTTAAAAACTAATTAGATTAGAAAAAAAGAATAGCAAAGGTCAAGATTAAAATGCTTCAAGCTGGAAACCTTGAAATCTTATTTAATTTTCAATTAACCAAGTGAAGGGGTTAGTCCGTTCAGCGCAAACCGAGGGAAACTGCAGCTTGACAAGCTTATAATTAAAAAATTAAATGCTTGTATTTTATTTTTACCAACTATGATTTCTTCAAAAGTTAAAGCTCTTTTCTTGATTGTATAAATTCATTGCTTTCTGACGACACGTTTGTTTGACCCAACTTGTAGCCCAGTGGTAGCCGGTTCGACTCCCGCTGAGTGGATACCCCACTTGTGTGATGAGCACGAATGTGCTCCTCTAGTCATTAGGGTTTATATTTATAATATGGATGTATATTTATGTATGTGTAGTGAATCAACTATCTGGAATCCATAGCACAAGCCTCGTAGCTTACTATGGAACTAGATAGTAATATGGGTACAAAAAAAAGCAACATATTTAGAATGAAAATGCTTGTCAATTTCAAATTTCCAAAGTTTAATGATTAAGGGTGCAAGAAAATAAACCCAACTTTTGAAAATAATTGGAAAGAGTAACCCAATTGTAAAAAATAATAATAATGAGATATATCTTTGAAGATACAGTCCATACTAATCATTTCAAATACCCATATCGAACCGGGGCCAAACCATAAAAGCAGTGTTACCAGTACACTTTTTTATCTTAAACTAGTTTCAAAATGTATTATAAATAACATTCAGCCTCATCAGACCTGTCTACGGTCTTAACTCTTAATGGTAGTGTGAGGTTCTATGCATTTATTTTTACCACACGTTCGACGTCCTCGACCTATTTATATATCTGTGTGAACTAAAGCATGATATATTTAATTATATCTATTCAAAAATCCGCCAGCTTCAGAAGACTACAATTTATCGAAGCTCAACGGAACCATGTTGTATACGGATCGCTTCCGCTTCGACCTTCCTTCCTTTAGCTGATATTTAGACAAAGTCAGAAATATGCTTTTTTTCATGTTTAAAGAAACAGCTATTTTGCTAATGAAAATGCAACGTTGAATATAATTTAATTTCCTTCTTTTGAACGAACTTTATTAAAGTAAAACTTGGGCACTTTTTAAAGCGCTTCGCAATAAAAGATTTATTTAGAGCTTTTTATCAGGCATGCCTGCAATTTTCTCTGATGGTATAAATATTAATATAAATGAAAATATATATTAAATACGTCTTTATGATATAATACACCACTTAATATAAACAGCTAGTGATAGAATTAGTGCGAGCGAAGCCGCGAGTTGCGCAAGTAAATGTATGAAAAAACTTCACAAATTATATATTAAAACCTTACTCAAGAACCACTCTATTCATTTGTGAAAACAGAATGAAAATCGGTGTATTAGTTTTTGATTTTTTCGCGAACAGACAGACGCGGCGGAGGACTTGTTTTATAATATGTAGTGATATACGTTCAATGCCTGGGTGTTCTCAGCATATAGCTAGTAAGTATCTAATTTCAAAACTTTTTTCCACCACTTCATTATTATGTACCAGTGACCCGCCCTCGTTCCATTCATACGTAATTACAACCTGTTCTGCTTCTTTATAATTATACTTGATTTACGAATTTCATTGGGGCAATGAAAATAATTTGAATAGGAAATAAAAATAATGGTGTATATTTTTTAATCAAAAATTGCGGATTATGTCGGGGATTTATTTTGATTTTTGGGTCCTGACGTTTCAAATTGTTTACAGTAACCATCGTCAATGGAAAAGACCCTCTTGTGAGTGGACTGTCGGTAACAGCTTTACAATGCCTTTGAGATCTCTAAAATATTAGTATCTCAGGAGACCATGATTGCTGAAAAGCATTTGAAACGTCGGGAACAAAAATCAGAATAAATCCGCGCAAAATCCAAAAAGAGACCTAGTTTTATTTAAAATGTCAAATATTAAAAAAATTAAATAATGGTGGTTGTTTCAAAAGAATAGACTCCAAATACTGTGATGATTTATAAATTTTTGAAGTAGAAAATTGTACGTTTTCGATAGCAACTACAAAATAATTACGGCTTTGGTTTATTATTCCCTCTAATTAGCCAATCGTGAGATGACGTGTTATTACGAGACGCGATACAGGAAATTTTGACGCAATTTCGCCCTAACAACATCACAAAACGAATTTAATTATCCTCATATTTTTAGAACGAGACAAATTGAAATCGTGTGTACTCTTGAAAAATTGAAATTTGTGAAACAATCGTATTTTTCGTTCCGATAACTCATTTGTATCGTGTTTTCGACGTTTATTGCACATTTTATATTATCTACTGCTGATGGTTTTGAGTTCTGACTTCGATGAATTTTAGATTAATTTACGATTTTAATTTTGAGAACACTGTCTGTATATGTATATGACATCTGAGACGTAAAAAACCTTAGCCTCTCCCGTGTACACAATTAGGCACAAATTAGAAACGTCGGAATTGAAAAAAAACCACTACAAAATCCGAAAACATAGTATAATGTCATTTATAATGTCAAATATTCGCGTCCATCTAAACGCTAACGTATAGAACATGGCTTCTAAATTACCCTGTATATAATCCATAACAACGCTCCAAAAATATCTCTCATTGGTTGTTTTGTTTACCATAATGTATGTTACGTTATCAAGTAGTTTGTCTATTAAGTGTAAAAGCTGCTTCTAATAAAAGCTGCTCAGTTCACCTTTCTTCAATGAATACGTAAAAGAAACATATTTTTATGACATCCTCACTTGTTTTCTCTTTCAATTTTCTCGTATATTTTTTTCCTAAAAATATTATAGTATTTATTGTCTGTGATAATTTTAGTTTGTTTCATTAAACTGTTATTCTAAATATAAACTTCAAAAAATCATTCATATTATTTAATCTTTTTTGCTTATAAGTGATGACTATTTTTTCTTATGTTAGTAATCTTTATATGTAGGTATATATAAATAGTCCAAACAATTGTGAACCGCGACTTACTTATTTACCGACGAAGTCATTCTTGTAAGTTTGTCGTTGTTCCACACAGTAATATAGCCGCCAATCGATGCTAATTTTATCATAAATATAATTTATATCCCGGGGAGGGACGAAATCTACTTTTTATCCCACTATGTCAAGTACGTCAAGTAGGTACCCGTAGAAAAATTGGCGTAAAGCGAAACCTTATTGGAAAGCGCAAAGTTTGTTTAGTTTAGGAACAAGTCTTAAATATTCCTATTCTAATGCTCATTTATTACTGAAAGTTAAAGTTTAACCATTAAAGGTACAGCCTACGGGTAGTGAAGATATATTGGATAGGGTGATAAAATAAGGACCTCATTTATTTTTCTATTAAATCAAATAATCAGACGTTATTTCAGAAAATTGCCAATAGATATTGGCAATTTTCAATTTAAAGGAATTGTATTTTGTGATGTGTTACAAACTGATTTATATTTCGGATCTTATTGAGCCAATCACGATTTTTTGTTAATCTTGGATTGGGCTGCTTTCTCAAATATTTTATTGCGGCTTGTAATTTATTATTATATATAACTGTTTCCTTAAAGTTCACACAAATTATATTAAAATTAAAATCTACATTCTACACATACATAATTAAATCAATAATCAAAATAAATTATATAATGTATTTTGTTAGGCAGTGGTAGCCCAGCTGTAACGCGCTCGCTTGTATAACCGAGTGATGCGGGTTCAAATCCGGGTTTCGCACCTCTGACATTTTCATGTGCGAATCATTTCTATCATAATTACCTTAAAAATAAAATTATTATTCGGGTATGTATTTTTTATTATGATTTTTTATTGATAAAAAAAACTACTTTACAAAGTTATCAACATTATTTTATTTACAAACCAGACAGTGTAATTATCGAATGATATAATAATAATAACCGTTATCACGTAGACTATACATTACACACTGTATAGCCATCATACAAAGACTACACATAAATAATAAAAATCTCACGTTATGGACGTTTTTTCCTGGTTAGAGTACCACCCCTCCGCATCGTCCCATAAGGAACTTCGTTCCAAAAAAGAATATCGACTAGCAAATAGGAGCAAAAGGTAGTATACGTATGTTAATGAGAATCTTGTTTGTCGTAAAGTTTTATATTACACGTTAAAATTATCAAGGACTAAATTCAAATATTACAAACTCATATCAGTCAGATTGATCTTCAATGTGATAGAGGACACACTCCGGCGGAATGTGTCTAACATCAAAGGGAGATTTTTTCAATGTTGCAAAACCTTGTATATGTCAAAACTTTAACAACATCAATACTTGCTGGGTTTGCTAAGATACTGAGGTACGGATTGATTGCCTCTTCCTTTAATGCCTGACACACTTCACCAGAATCTGATAAGCATCGTCTGTCATAATACTTTCTTGGGTTTACGCGAATATTCGACATTATAAATGAAACTACCTTTTTTTACCTTTTAGGATGTTGTCGCGGATTGATTTTGATTTTTAGTACCCGACGTTTCGAATGCTTTACAGCGCACATGGTCACGGGCGAGACTAAGGTATTTGACGTCTCAGAATCGATTTTTAAACCCACAATTTATGATTTTTTTTTAAATAAAGTAATAAATCTGCGACAAAATCCGAAAAGTTTCATTTATAATATCGTCTATTATATTACAATTAATACATAAAGGTGAATTTACTTTTTTCATAAGATAGGCAAATTTATTGGCATCCGCAAGCAAATCATAAACAAATCAAAAATAAATAGCCACGTACAATCCGCGGCGTAAAGTTTTCAAAGTAGCTCTAGCAAAGTTAACTTCTTTATTATATCAGTACAGATAGATACCCGCCAGCGCCCGCCGGGTGAAGGTCGGGTCGCTGCTTGAACCCGCGCTTTGTGCCGGTGATCGTTCTTTGGCGATCACTCGGTAAAAAGTCCAACTTTAAAATATGCCTTTTTAAGAATTATAAAAAGTAGAAGTAAACGTATGCTCGTGGAATATAATAGTTTGTTAGTTGTAAATCTCTGTATATTTAGGCAAATGTAAAGCAGTACATTAACTTTCTTCTCTTCAACTAACCAATTCCTCGTATTCACGAGTTTAAGTTTAATCAATCAAAAATTTGCATTTGTTTTTTCATATACATAGATAGGGTACGAAAGATAGATACATAGATAGACTTACTAGTTAGACTTACTAGTATAGTCGAAAGCAACATAATGGGAACTTTCTAGGATTTTTATATGTATATTATTACTAAATATTGACTGAAGACAGAATCCTTGAATCAATTCGGAATATTTATAATTTTATCAAAGTTTTAGACTTATGTGCATAAGCATAATGAGGTAAAGTGAAATATTTCTTCACAATTCAATAAATTTTAGTCACCACTCAACGTAATGTTGCCAGTCATTTGTTCAAGTGCTAAGTTTTGAAGGTAGGTATAATGTAAAGTTGTATTATAAACAGCTCAAATTTTAATAATATAGATTCAATTAAAGAAATCACCACCATCGGTCATAATATCGTAACACATAACAGACACAATATCACAAAGAAATGGCTGGCTGTGAAAAGGAGATTTTTCGAACCGATGAAAGAAATTGAAAAAAGTCATAAAAACAATGTGGGTAATAAACAGTGATTTAAGATTAACTTATTCATTGCTGTTGCCTTAACTTTAATATTGAATGTAAGAAGTTTTAATTCAGGCAGAAACTCGAAGTAGGTCAATAAGTTCACGTTGATCGCTCGCCGGTATGAATTGAAGCCCGTAGTTTTGGCAACTGCCGTTCAGCCGCTGATTGCCAAGTGGCCTACTAATATACTATCTGATCTTTTGTTTCTATGTCAATATCAGATTCGGTTTATCTCAATCAGCTGGATCGTAGCGATGTCAAGGTCGTTCAGTGATAATTTTCGGTGGACGCCAGAAAGCGGTATTATTATAAATTTGCTTGAATTTTAATATGTCGTTTCCTGATTATTATTGGGTTAGAACATAGTCATTTCTCGGTTTCTTTCGAAGCAAGAAATTTGAAAGAAAACGTATTTATAAATTCAAACAGTGATGTATATTTGTGTATTTTATGAAAAAACGTTTCCGGTTCATTAGTAGTTCTTGTGGCGTTACTTTGAGCTTAAACCCAATATTTGTTATATTTGATAGTTAAATTATAGTTGAGAAATCCAGGATACGTTTCTAGTCTTCCATATATAAGAAAAGGTCAGAGATAATATTGCCATTATGTAGTTAGTGTATCGAAGTTAGCGGAGCTGGCGCGTGCGAAGGATTGAGGCCAATACGTGTTTATCTTTTCATTAGTCTCGATTGACTGAAGTTTACTTAAGTTGTTGCGTTGTTGGAATTTACGTTATGGCGATTTTATTATATTCCGTTAAAATAAAAGACAAAAATGCAATAAATTGTGACTTGTGTGAAAAGCTACCATTTGCTTTAAAAGGAATCCAACAAAACCCCATTTTCGCATTAATTATATCTATTGTTATGTATATCTATCTATTGTATATGTTCACGGGAGTTAGATGGACAATGACCGGTGCGAAGGATTGCTGGCGATATCGCGTTTTGCCTGGACTGCTTTTAATATGTAGTTGCGTAGTGTTATACCATATTTTTTATTACCTGACTGACACATTATGCGCTGAGTTTAAGATGTGAAATTTTCTTATACCTATAGAAAAGCAAGCATCAGAAGGACTTTTAAGTAGCTAGATCTTCAGACTTATGGTAGGTGTTTTTGTCCTTTCTTTCCTTTTTCTTCTCTTGTCTCATGTTGTAATTATAATCTAGCCTGTACGTAAAAAAATCTTTCCGTGGCTCACTCGTGTCATGAAAGATTAGTAACATCTTTTAGTAAAAGGAACGTGGTGCAAGAAACATATGGCGTGATATTCCTTGCAATCGAGTCTTAAGAAACTCAAGACCTGAACTAATATAAAGATTATAGACGATCTAAGTGTAGGTGTAGACAGTAGACGGTAATCTTAGCTCGTGTGGAGGATTGCGGCTGCATCGAGTGTGTATCTTTTGTTTAAACGCGGTGGAATAGAGCGTTTGTCCAAGAGATTGGCGGACGGGTGTGGGTTTCCAATTATTTGCTTTAGAAACATTTTCTTCCAATTGTATGCGTTTACTTACTATTTATATAATGACGAAGGCGATTTTTTTCAAGTTTTCATGGGGGTATTTATATTTTTTTTTTTTTTGGGACATTATTACAACAGCGCCATCTAGTTCCGTAGTAAGCTACGTAACGTGCTTGTGTTGCGGATACCAGATAGTTGATATACTACACATATACATTTTAAATACATACATATTATAAATATAAACACCCATGACTGGAGTACAAACATTCGTGATTAGCAAATGAATGCCCCCAGCGGGACTCGAACCCGCGACCGCTGGCGCAGAAAGTAGGGTCACTACCAACTGAGCCAAACGTGTCGTCAACTAATAAATAATTGTGTAATTTCCGTTATACTTTTTTCTTAAGTGCTTTCATAAGTTGAACATAATTATGCTCGAAATGCCTTCTTATACCGTTATTGCAAATCGCATAACGAAATATTTATGACATTGATTTATTTCAACTGTCATTAAATTATTTCAAAAATTAACTAGTAGTTGTACGTAGATTTTTTCTTAATTTCTTTTTGTTTCGTTCTTTAATGTAATTTAAAAAGCTAATACAGTGGCACAACAATTGTGAAGACTTAATTGGTATATGTATAGATTTTCTGTTTTTGTTTTTTAAGAAACTAATGTACTGTTTGTCTTCCGCCGCGCCGACACCAAAGCGACCAACTTTGTATATGATGGTCGTGGTTGCTTGCTATTCGTGTAGTATCAATATATCGTCATAATATTGTATTCGGTTGCGAATACCCGTGGTTACGGTCAACCAATTGTTATATTCACACGAACATATTCCAACTCGAGCAATAAGCCATCAAATCGATTCATATCGATATTCGACACAACTAACCTGACCTTATAAATAAAGATCAGGCACGGTATATTTGTATAGAATAAAAATTCTATCTTGAAAAATATTATCCCAGTAGTGTAGGAGAGAAAATGCAAAACGATCCTTCGAGCTTAGAATGTCTGATTTAACAAGAAGTCTACGCTAGAAACATTGGAGCAATATGGAAAACAGATGCTCTTAAGCCAACTTTCTATTAAGGCATGTAGAGCTGATCCACCAGCGAGCGAGCAGCGCTATGCAATGCACCAAAGCCAATCATTATAATTGATACATATCTGACACTTTTTTTACAATAAAATTAACTATTTTCATTTTTCAACGATTAATATATAATGATACGTGTATGTCCCCTCCTCCACTTTTGTGTGAAACGTAGCATTAGATTACCGCAATGATCTAATGTATAGGCTAAGAGATTCAATTGCAATTTGTAGCCTATATAGGCTAGACACAGCTTAAAAAAAATCAAGCTGAGTTTAAGTAGTATAGACGAAAGTATTTCTTATTGATTACAGACTACAGGATATATTTGAAATTAAATGTTTCGTCATCTTTATATAGCTATATAAAAGTAACATTAATTACTTTAGAAGTTATAAGTTTCATAGCAGCACAGTAACGCAGCACACGCTTCAGTTTTATTTTTATAAGAATAAACTTAACGTCAGAATTGTTTTCTTGAAGCGCTCAGTTTATGCAAGACTTGCTTTTTGTTATATTACTTGGAAGCTCTAACTTGCTTTATTGCTTCACCCATCCGTATCTGCTGCACTGTTTTTATGAAAAAATAAAACAACTTTACTGACTTTAAAACACTGTTTTTATAATCTCCCCATTTGGAAAGAGATTCTCTGTTCCATTTTGTCATTTACAGTTAGCATTTTATTTTGTATTCAAAGGCTATATTTCAAAATATTAACATAAAAGGTCTTTAAAGAAGCTTCTTAGCTGAATTGATTTTCGAAAATGATTGGCTATGGTCTCGTCATGAGACTTTTTAGACTAGATGCATTTTGATGGTACTCACACTGGCGGATAACTGATTTTAATAAGGAGTATCTTGGGCTTCTTTTATTTTATACGTAGACATATGTTTCTCTTTATAAAAATTAAAACGAGCGAACCAGAGCGCCCGAGCGAGAGAGTCGTTAGTATTTTAAATAATTATTTTCCAGTCAAAACTCAGCCTTAGATTAGCTATTTACGAGATTTCCTACGCAAAATGAACTCATTCGAATGCGTCTATTAACCTGCGTTAACTCAAAACCCAGTGGGAATATTAAGCATGTTATTGCCAGCAGTTCTTACTACGTAACAAAATCAAGGAACTGGATACAAAGAATTATCACTAATTAATGATTTACAGATGTATATATTTCTAATGGCTTCTTAATAAGTCATTTACTATTGCAATTTAACTTTTTGATTACACTGTGCCTTTTAAGCTATATGATTCACAATAAAAAATAATATATTCTTGTGAATTTAGACCAGAAGTGAGCTTTTTTTTAAAAAAACAAGCATACTAAATTGACCTCAAATCATTTTAATAATCTGAAAACGCTAAAACACAATTTAACTAACCAAAAAGACAACTAATCTACCAACAATGATATTTTAAAATATAAACCGACAGAGTAACGACCTAACAATGCTACCACGATAAGTGTCATGACACAACTACCCCCCGATGCCGGTTATGCATCGACTTTTATAGATTTCTCCCCACCCTCTAACATCCTCTTTCCTATTCATCTTCCACACGGCCTTTCCTGACAGGAGACCGTCCTCGGGCTCCTTCATCTTCTAACCTGGGGGTTCAGAACCGCGACATCGAAAACCTGAGTGATGCCAGGAGCTATAGACATTACACTCTCATCATCTGCTGCCGTATACACAATTAAAATCATCAGACAAAAAAATAACACAAAGTGCATTTCTAAAACTTGCGTGTCTATATAAAGGTTTAAAGTTGATTCATTCGTGGGCTAAGCTCACCTAGCATTACCTAAGCACAATGGATGTGAAACAAACAGATATCTGTACCAATTACCCGGGGCAGGACCCGTCGGGGGAGTGCGCCCTCACGACTCGCCAGAGAACCATGTCATAGCTTTGCGTGTGTAAATCAGTACCTATAAAAGCATGTTTCAAGCCAACCTAACCACAAATATACGTTACCTAGCATAACCTAAGCACAGTGGATGTAAAACAAACAGATATCTGTACCAATTACCCGGGGCAGGACCCGTCGGGGGAGTGCACCCTCACGACTCGCCAGAGAACCATGTCATAGCTTTGCGTGTGTAAATCAGTACCTATAAAAGCGTGCTTCAATCCAACCTACCCCCAAATATACGTTTAATGTTTGCTGCAAAAACATATGCTACGGTCAACTCATAGTATGATCACAGCTCCAGGACGACATGTCTGAGTAACCTCCAAGACACTGTCCGAGCTCACACACATTAATCTTAAGCTACACAAGGTATGTTCCATATACTAGGATCGCATGTCCGAGCGCACTCCAAGACAGCATCCAATAATATGAAACCGTACCCCACTTGAAGTGCATCTGTCGGCCAGGACAACATATCCGAGTACTAAGACCTGCGAGACATGCTATCCCCGACCGCATGATGCATCTTCCCTTGAATGTGTCAACCCCAATACGAAAACACAAAATAAGCATCTTTTACATAAACAGTAAAAAATAAAATAAAAATTTTACAGTTAACATTTCTATACAGACCCGGAAAAAGGCGCGGCACCTACTACTCACTACGATCTCGCTTGTTTTCTGTCAAAATAAAAAATACGATCTAAAAATAACCGTAAAAGTAATTTCATTTTCTAATTTAAGCCTGACAAGTAAAACAAAACTATACACAACGACCAACACAAAACACAAATCACTAAAATCAATGAAAATACACCAAAATCACGGTACCCTCCGATAAAACTTTTAAACAAAAACAACCAACATATACCACACGCTAACAAAAGTTGTGGGCGAAACAGGACCTATCCCACTTCTGATCTTGTGAATTTAGACCAGAAGTGAGCTTTTTTTTAAAAAAACAAGCATACTAAATTGACCTCAAATCATTTTAATAATCTGAAAACGCTAAAACACAATTTAACTAACCAAAAAGACAACTAATCTACCAACAATGATATTTTAAAATATAAACCGACAGAGTAACGACCTAACAATGCTACCACGATAAGTGTCATGACACAACTACCCCCCGATGCCGGTTATGCATCGACTTTTATAGATTTCTCCCCACCCTCTAACATCCTCTTTCCTATTCATCTTCCACAATATAGAAAATAAAATGCATAATCTATGGTATTTTCCGTCAAAATCTTAAAAAAACCTATGGTTGAAAAGAATTTAACTAAGTTTAAACATCATTTAATAAGAACGTTGTCACTTATTATAAAAATTTTATATTTATACAAAATGTATAAATTAAAGTTAGAAATGTTTTAAAATTAAAGACGATGTTATATCCTTCATTATTTTTGTATATCTTAGTGAAAATGGCAAATGAGAGCTTTGGATTGCATTGCGGAGTATCGATCCGATGCGCAAAGTTGCAGTCAGCTCGACTTTTGCCTTTTTTGAATTAATTAAAAAAAACAACACAATTAAGTTCGCAGCAACATCCCTAAAAGGAACATTAAAACCTCCTTTTTTGCAAGGATAGCAACAAATTAATTCTATTGTTTATATTTTCATTAGTATGTAAATGTCGTTACTATTATTTATTTAAATAAATTACCTATTTAAAATAATTTTCTTTTAATTAATTAACTAGTAGCTTCCTCTGGCATTTACCTTAGCATCTTATAGCTTTAAATTAAAAAATAATAATATAAATATGTTTTTTAAAGTTTGAAGTATTAGTTTTAAAAAGAACTAATTATTTCGGCCTCCTTTTGTTTTTTAGTAAGTTTATTTTCGATAAATTCTTCGCGCTTATTACTACTGTCATCTTTGAAGAATATAATAAATAATAATATCACAATTATTATTGTCTTTTGCAAATAAAATATGCTGCAGATTTTGATAAGACCTTAATTTATCATATAGTGTTTATTTTGGAGGGGTGGTTGAGTATATTATATACGTCTATAAAGAAATAAATGAAAGTTGTTCAATATTTAAATAAACTCCAAAACTCTAAAAATGTTTACATCCCAAATAACATAATAACTAAAATTAAAAAAATATCCAATCTATAAATTGTACGCTATACTTAGATAAGGAGGCTCATTAAAGCTCAACGCTGCTTCAGAACAGCATTTTCATTTCAAAATATTTATTATAATAATTAACAGTACTTATTAAGCTTATCAACGACAGGAACTTCGATATTTTTAATGAACATTGATTAGAAAAATCAATTAACGAGAAATAATTATGTTTCCGATTTATTATTTATGTTGATAATGCTAATTAACTATGGCGTGAGCGTTATCGTAAATGATTTATTCAGTTATTTTGTTAAATGTTAAAGTTCCTTCAGTCGCGTTGGTCGCTGGCAGGACGAGGTTGTGAGTACGTCCTTTTTTATACCTTAATCCTTTGAGTCATATTCTTTTCTCTGATCGAGTACCTTAAAATACTGTGCAATAAATCTTAATATGGTGCTGGATAGCTTAAAGTAAAAGCCTAAATAAGCGAAAGCTCCAGCGAATATTTAATGCTAATAATAACTAATAACTTTGAATATACGTCGTATAATTAAAGTAACTTATTTAATAGAGGGCGTCTTTCATTTTACTAATTTATTCATTTGATGTCAATTCAGTGTATTAATTATAAGTATGTATGAACATATTTACATAATCCACGCGACACACGCGATGCCGCCCACGTCAAGCTTTTCGGTATTTGAAACATCTTAAAGCTTAAACAAAATATCAATATATAATATAGTAAAAGTAATTAGTTCGCTCCGCTCGGGTTCGGTTTTATTTGCTACTATAGATTTCTATTTCCCAGACATGTGATATTTTCATATCTTCAGCTAGATAATGTTATCATACCAAGTTTCATGAAAATCTTTTAGTGATTTTCTCTTAGTACGATCGCAGACAGACAAACAAAAAATCTAAAAACTATATATGTGTTCGCTCTCTGTATAGATTACAATTTCAGTAAGACTTTATAAAAAATAATTTATTGTACAGATCGACTCTGTTAGATTTTGGCCGATTTTTGCTTAGCTTTTTAAAAGCTCTAGTGGTATAAATAAAAAAAATATTACCGTCAAATTTTGACCACAGGTGTTTATTAAAAGCTGAAAAAAAATTGATAGTATACATTTCAGGGAATATTATCATCATCATCAGCCCTTTTTTAACGTCCCACTGCTGGACACGGGCCTCCCTCAGTACGAGGGGGATCAGACCATAGTCCGCCGCGCTGACCCAGTGCGTGTTGGCGGACTTCAGGAATATTATCATTCCTTTATTATTAATTTTTTCATACGTCACAAAGTTTATTTCTTCGCATTTCGTATGCAAAGTGCAGACAGGTACGCGTGCAGATATTATGTGTAGATAGAACAAAGGTCTCTACAATTTTCTTATTAAGTTGCGTCTTGAGATTGCCGTCAAGTAGAAGCTATATGTCAAGGTCGGCTGACGTAACCGCGACACTCCGTCACCTACGGTGTTTATTTACGCATCGTCGAGTTCACTCTTCTTTTCGATGGTCGAAATATTATTTTATTTTTACAGTTACTTATTTAACTCATGGGTTAGTTAAATTGATTTATATATTATATTAATTTGAAAAATGAAATGTGTATTATTATTATTTGTAATATTCGCTGTTTAACGAATTTGAGACAAAGTCAAAATTATGATAGTTTATATACGGGATTAACATATAAATTATTTTGCATTAACTATACGAGTGGAATCGCGGATAACAATTAACAACAGTATAAATCAGAAACCAATAAAAAAAACAGCTGTAACTTTGGATCTTTATAACTTCTACTATCAAGTTGCCTCCATTTTAGAATACTAGTTAACTTTTCTAACTTTGGTAACTGTTGTTAATCATCTTGATTTAACCATCTTAGTTAACTTTCCTTTAACTTCAAGTTCTGATAAGTGTTATAAGTTGAAAGGTAACGTCAAGTTGGCAATGTTTGCTGGTTCAGCTCTCAGGTAGCCAACGATTCGGACACTGAAATACTGAATTTAGCTTTTTTCGCATTTCTCAGATTATGCAAAGAGGCTGTCATTAAAAAATATTAATATTCAACGAGGGTCTGAAGACGTGAAAGAAGGTAGCGGCTTTATTTTGTGTCACTTTTTTATATTTAATAAAAATAATATTCTCCTGGCTGATTGCGGCCACGGCGGTGAATCCCACTGCGACAATCGTTTGCTTAACGTGAAACAATTTTATTTTTTATCAAATATACTATTGTATTGTTTACCTCTATCGAATATATAGCTTTATATAGTACTCTGAAATGTGACACAGGAAATATTAAATACTAGCGACTCACCCTTGCCGTCATTTTAGCTCAAATACAC
The DNA here is from genome assembly GCA_951802675.2 of Boloria euphrosyne. Lineage (NCBI taxonomy): Eukaryota > Metazoa > Arthropoda > Insecta > Lepidoptera > Nymphalidae > Boloria > Boloria euphrosyne. The sequence continues at coordinate 550,305 of OX637879.1, read as the reverse complement.
TACTTCCCCTATCATATAGCATCATATCTATTTACATAGATATGATGCTTTATAGCCTTCCCACAGACTTCCTCCATAAACGGGCAATCTAATGCTACAAGAATTTTTAAATTCAAAATATTTGTTCCTGAAATTAATGCGTTCAAACAAAACAACAAACGCTGCCTTTGGACAGATTGACAAAGTGACGATGTTGCATAAATGAGGATGATATTACATGCCTACACTAAAAATGTCTCAAAAAGCAGAATATAAATTCAACAATTATAATTCGTCTGTACAGCATGTTTTTTTTTGTTCATAATAAATCCTGGTGCTCTCCGCTGAGTCAAATTTTGCGCTAACCTCACAGCTGGCAATTTTGTTGCCAACGCAAACATTGCAGTTTTTATAGCTTGCTAAATTGTACCAGGTGTGAAATGAAATAATTCTAATCTAGATAGATACAGATATTTGATAGAGTGAATTATATATAAAAACATGTGTATATAGAGCTTATTAAACGTCTGGTACTGTTATAGGATAGGAGAACCTAACAAGTTTTCAAAAGACATGTCTAGTCCTGCTCTAGGCTCACGTGGTGGGTTATGGCCTGATCATCCTTGTCTTGAAGAAACGCTGGTACCAAGCAGGGGTACTTTGAAAAAGTGCTGAATACAATACAATGTTTCAGAAGTTCCATACTTAATTTTGTCAAACATTCGCCATGAAATGCTTATATGCATGAAAATAAGAAATACGCGTACAAAAGGCAAATAACTTAAGAAAGTAAGCAAGAATTTCCGCAAAATTACACGTGGCAGTACCTACATATGTATGTGAGTTGATATATTACTTCATTACTCCGGTCGGAACAGAAAGTAACACGGACTCAAACTCTGACTGACTTAAATTGAAAAGGCTCAAAGCCATTAATTCTTGAGCAATCGCGAAAGAGCGTGGCTAAGTGTCGTTATTTGTTGAAGGGTGGACTTTCCCTACACTGCTTGTGTCGTAGCGGTGAACGTGCGATATAAGAATTTTCGAATTTCTGATGAGTTTTTATTTTTTAAGTATAGAAATAAAATGTTGGTATAAGCTTAGAACTGTGTCGTTAGAATTAATATACTCCTATAATACAATACAATTTTTTGAAGAGATTGCTCTAGTTTTATAGAAAGGAGCGTTACATTTTTTTTATAATAAAAAGCGCTACCAGTTGAATAAAAAAAATATAATGAAGGCTGAATTAGTTACTTAAATATTTTTAACTATCCGGAAAACACTTGTTATAGTTCCGCATTAGAATAAGATTGTTGGCCACCTAATCGTACACGTTAAAGCAGTAGTCGATTAAGAAAAGACAATGTGCCGAATCGAATCAAACACTTTATTGCAAACTTAAATTAGTAATCATTTATTACATTTCACACTTTATCGTATTATTATCATTTATATCATAATACGGAAATATCTAATGAAACATAATTAATCTCCGCTTGAATCAATGAATTTAATTAGTTACTAGGATATCTTTTGACACATGATTATATAAAAGTGGCCTAATAAAAAAAAACGTAAAGAGAAATTTTATTTTTTGTAAACTTTTACAATTTACAAAACAAAATAAACTTTATAACCACTGGCACATAGATGATTATAAGGTGTAACTTAGGCTTTTTACATCAATATCCCTATAGCCTAGCCAGTGAAAGTTGATACATTTTCGGAAATTACCCGGAATTATCAATTAAGATAAATGCAATTTATTTTGACATTACATACAGACACTGCAATATAATTTTTCTGTATAGATAACTTACATATATAAAAATAGTATACACTATGTATGTATAATATAATTCCATCACTGCGACACTCTAAGCAGGACACGTGCTGACGTCACGTCAGGTGCGCTAACCTTATAAAGTTGTAAGTGATCCTAAATCAATTTATTTTGCAAGAGCGCTCCAAAATTCACAATGAATGGCGAAGATTTATAGCTTTCCGTTTCGTTGCGGACTGTTGTTATCATTCACCTGTCCGCTATCATTCCTTTCATTCATCTCCTCTTGGAATATTATATTCTTGTAACGATTTGGATTATATTTTTTATCTAGTACAAGTATTATTTAATAGTACCTACTAGGTACGAATGTATTAAGAATTAGGCAGTTTCTTCTGAATCAGACGTAAGTGTGACGAGTTTTATAAAAAAAACTTGCGAAACGAGTACCAAGAAATATAAAAGAATAGTAGTCCAAAATTACATAGCTATTTCAGTACCATAATTTGCCAGAATTGCCCACGACTACGCTTTTATTAAGAACTTACCTTTAATAAGTCTCCATTTGGCCCTATTGCGTTCTCAGTTAATGTTTTCTACTAAGAAACTATAGGTATTATAAATGAAACTACCTTTTCGGATTTTGTCGCGGATTTATTTTGATTTTTAGTTCCCGACGTTTCGAATGCTTTACAGCAATCATGGTCACGGGAGAGACTAAGGTATTTGACGTCTCATAGGTTTATATACTTGTTACAGACAGTGCCTACCCACAATTTACAAAAATTTTGAAAATGGCATCAGAGTACCTTATAAAATTTTAATTCTAAACATTTATATTTAAATTTAAATAATTTAAAAATAATTTATAATTATGGCAATATTATTAACTTATTTTTAGCTAGTATTATTATAATTATTATAATTTTTATTTTAATATTAGTTATTCAAAAGTATTATGTAGTGTTGCTATTCTAATAATATGTATATTTTCTTACCTATAAATTGTTTATGTTAAGTTGCATTTTATTATTTAAATTAAGTATTAATTTGATATAAGAAAATTAAGTTAAAATATAAATTGAATTTTGATTATTTTAAAGTATTAAGCAACACTACTGCAATTTAAAAATAATTTAATCAAATCAAAATATGCTTAGATTTGACAGATTCTTTTGAATTATAATTTTTAAAAAATTTTTGAATTTAGATTGAAAGAAAGCTACTGCACGGTTCGGAAGGCAGTTTGTGCAGAGAAGAACCGGCAAGAAACTCTACACTTTCTCTTTTTAAAAATATTTTAACAATATTGCAATACATACAATAATTATATATTGTTAAAATATTTTTAAAAAGAGCAAGTGTAGAGCTTAAATAAGTTAATAATATCGCCATAATTATACATTATTTTTAAATTATTTAAATTTAAATATAAATGTTTAGAATTAAAATTTTATAAGGTACTCTGATGCCATTTTCAAAATTTTTGTAAATTGTGGGTAGGCACTGTCTGTAACAAGTATATAAACCTATGAGACGTCAAATACCTTAGTCTCATCCGTGACCATGATTGCTGTAAAGCATTCGAAACGTCGGGAACTAAAAATCAAAATAAATCCGCGACAAAATCCGAAAAGGTAGTTTCATTTATAATGTCGAATATTCGCGTAAATCTAAGAAAGTATTAAACTATAGGTACTTTATAGGCGTAGTAGTTTTCTAGATTTCGTGCTTAGTCAATGAGTCACCTTTTGCTTTCAAACATTATAAATAGATTTAGTAAGAATTCTTTTCTAACCGAAATGTGTGTAATAATTACTATAAAATAATTATTATATCCCTTCTTTCTTGTAAGTTACATAAGACTAACTCGGAGGGTATAAAGTGTTTCTAATTAGTGACAATATCGAGAATTGAATTAACTAACACCTTTTTTGATGTCGGCCGAAGCATTCTTAGAAACTAGCAAACTGATGTGGTAAATATATCTTATTTATATCCTAAAGATGTAAGGCGTAATAATTTGATCCGGTCCTTCATTGTTTGCAAAACAACCGATCAATTTCACACTTTCAGACCGACAAGCGACAGGCCTTAACATGCGTAGATGGCTCTTGGACCTGAAATAGTTATTGCTTATTGTTTACTTTTTGCTCGATTCAGTTAGGATTTTTGTTGAAAAGAGTACGAATAATATTTTCTGCATATATGTATGTACTCGTATACTAGCATTTCACGCGGCTCCATACGCATTCTATAAACTGGAATCTAACTTGAAAAAAACGTTGCATCCTATGAAATAAGCTCAATGTATTTTCATTTTCCAGTTTTTACAGTTAGAGCGAACAAAAAAAAACGTCTCGCCATTTATTAGTATAGAGAAGAGATTACATATCTACATAATATTAGTATTTAATAAACCCAAAATATTTCTATGTCTCCGCAAAACAAAGTGAGCAATAAATCAGGCTTCAAAAAGCTCGCTCTAAGCTTCCATCAGTAAATTGATAAAGCTGCTCGGTATTAGTATTCAATAGCGGCTGGAATGATTTGTTCGAAGTCCCTGAGGCTACTGATCCCGTCGCATTCCTCTTATATTTATAAATAAACATTTTTTGATTTGAAATATGAGTTTGTGATTTGTATTATGGATTGGTTATTACATTTTGGTTTACGGATATCGGTTTTATTAAAATTTGGTTGAATTTAAAACACATGGGTTAATTTTGTATAATAAGTTATTAGGTACTGCTCAGGTCGATATTTAAGATGTCTCTAACTACAAGAAAATCTTTATTTTTATCAGGATAACACAATAACTAGTCCTGTCAAGTGGTCTTTAGAAACGGATAACGCTGGCTAAACTTTAGATAAGTATGAGGAAAAAATGAAGTTCGTCTTAAAAAGCTCTATAGATAAGTCCGAAATGTCTTTCTTTGCTATGTCTTTCTTAGTGTGCTAGTTCAATATAAAACAGAAATAGAGTATGAAATTCAATAAAAAGAAGTATAAAAGTATAATGCGTATGTATCAGAATTAGCTGTTAGATGGTAAGAAAAGTAATGGATTGAGTAATTTAAAGTGACACGACGATAGATATTGTTACGTACTACAGGGTCGGGATCTGAAATTAATAGCGTTCTTGCACTAAAGATGTTTGATGACACACACGCACAGATTGTACACAACACTAGTTTATTATTCTTTCTGAGCACTGTTCTTCATTTCTCGATACTTCTTTACTAAGTCTTCAACCAACTCTTCTTCACTTTTTCCACTATTTCGTATATCTTCTGTCAACTGATCTCTCGCCACACTGTCGGCTTTTTAAATGCGTAAATATAGAACTTTCGAGTATCGAAAATTCAAAACGTTATACTACTAATTTCGAATCCTTTCTTGAAAATACTTTGTCTCGCTCTTACACATTAAAATTTGCAATAAACTGTTCCAAATCGACATTCGCTGTAAAAAAGCATGTTACAAACGTGCTGTTATGACGAATTCACACTCTATACCGCGACAATATGATTTACAATACAAATGACTAATGTCTTGAATTATTACAGCTTTACGTTATTTCGATAGCGAGTTAAAATCTTAAGACGTAAGAATTCAGTTTGTATAAAAAATCTTTATTTAAGTTAGTGATCAAAATTAGATATAACTAGCGACTCACCCTCGCTTCGCTCAAGTTTGTCTCTAGCTACACCCTTTGGCATAAAATTTTTACAAACTTTGAATGTCTTACTTAGTAAGTCACATTAACAAAATGATCCGCCATTTATTGAATTCATTTGTTACAAAAAATGTAATAAATGAAGAACCGCTCGACCGATTTGTGCAAACTTCACATAAACCATCTACTAAATAGTCCGAACAAAGTCTAAACATTTTGTTTGGATAGGTAAGCCCGTTCTTGAGTTATAAAATTACAACGAAAAGTGGCATTAATTTTTATATAAATAGATCTGTCTAATTAAAACAATGTTTATTCTTATTCAAAGTTTTAGGCAGTATATCTTCTTGGGATGAAAGATAAGGCATGATGTGAAACTTAAATTAACTACCCGAGGGAACTAGTGATGAATGTACTTACATATTTCACTAGCCCTTACTATCAACCCCGTCCAGATAAACATTCTGCACGATGTTTCTAATAACACTCGTATTATCTTGTTATTCGGAACATATAATTTAGTGAGTGAACCTTATTAATGGTGCGGTAGGCGAAAAGCAGCTTATTCCCAAAATACTGCGAAACTTAATAAGCGGTAATCAGCTTAAGCGTAAGTGAGTGCTTTGTTAATGTTCTGTGGTGATTCAATACGTGTGGTTGATACGTTTTTGGATATATTCGCTTAAACTTCGTAGACGACCCGTTTATCTTGTAATTTCTCTCTAATCTAATATTAATCAATTTTCTTGTCTGTATAGAATATTTGCAGAGGTCGGTAAAGAAATTATAAATTTTCACGTATAAATTTAACTGAAATATTTCTCATTTGTTTTGTTGGTTCTTTTTTAACACTTTAAGATAAAATCTTATTAAAATAAAAATTGCCAGAAAACAATATAAGTGTAATATGGATTTCCGCCCATATTACTGAGTGTTGGGTGGAACTTTGAAAAATTAACACATAGGTCACCAAGTCTCTGCTTGTCTACATTTATAAAAAAAACGGTCAAGCGTGTATATGAATACAAGAGAGTTCAAGAGCGCGGTTCGCTACATTTGTTGTGACGTTTTACATCTTAGTTTTTCTAAAACGTTTGTAATTTGCTTAATTGTATAGAATTTTTACCAAATGATTTTTTTTTTATGGGACAAAGGGGGCAAACGGGCAGGAGGCTCACCTGATGGTAAGTGATCACCTCCGCCCATGGACATCTGCAACACCACAGGGCTTGCAGATGCGTTGCCGGCCTTTCAGGAAAGGGAGGGAGGGAGGAGGGAGAAGGACGGGAAGAGGGATGGGGAGTGGGCCCTCCGGACTCTCACTTACCGGACGAAACGCGACAGTATAGCTGCCACTTCACGCCGGTCTCCTGTGAGAGAGTGGTACTATACGGGGCGTGCCGGCCATTTCGGCTGTTACCCGAAGGTAACAAGCATGGCACTACCACTTAAAAATGATGTGCGTTTGATATAAGTTTAATTGTAGTCGAAGTCCAGCGAAGCATTTACTCTACATATTTTTCCATTTTGCCATGCCACGTATATATTCAATATTTTCAATAAAAGTCTTTAACGTTAATGAAATATATCGTCTTTGTTCCAATAATTAAAACTCGGCAATGTTCACTTCGAGTATTTTACACACAAAAAACCGAAAGCAGTATTTTCATTCGCCATGTAATTCAATTAAACGCTTTTATATTTGAATTTAAATATTAAATAAATATGAAGCATTCGTAGTATTGTAATAAAACGGCATGAACTTGGTTGGTCGAAGCTTAATGAAGTAATGCAAGAACGTGACGTGTGGTCTGCTTACAGGGTTGCCATTATAAAGACGTGTTGTCAGAAAATATCATATAATATTATTATACTTCAAAGTAATGTTTTAAAGAATCATTATATTTTGACAAAAGATGTAACTTTCTGTTTTAGTATACGTGACTCCTCCATTCAGCATGACATTGGCGAAATAATTTGTGCTCAACTGGCACGCGTTGAAGTCAAAAAACCAAAGAATTGAATTGAATTCGTTTTGATTATTGTTTTTGAAATTATTTATTGTTACCCATCCAACCTACTTAATTCTTACGTTCTTATGTGTGATTTTCATTTTTATACCAATTGATCTAAACACTAGCAAAAAACTGAGCTTTGTGAGGGCACGCGTAGTTTTTCTAGCAGGCAGGCTTACAGCGATATTAACTCTTTGGTTTTCTAACAGATGACGTTCGTAGTACAATAACATTCTATCCAATAAATACAAAATTGTTAATATTCATTTTTTAAATTATTATATAAAATTATAATTTTTTTTGATTGACAGATAACACATCTAGATATGAAGTTAAATTACTGTGTTAAAGTACAAATCTAAAGGCGTAATAGTTTTTCAATAAAATGTACCGCAAAGTGCTAAGATTGTGGGATAGTATTAGGACTCGCTTTGCTCGCCCTAATAATTATTTTATTTTTTTGAAATACAATAGTATAATAATATAGCTGTATGCAGTCCGCCACGCGACACTCAATGAAAAAAGGAAATGTTGACGTCATTATACTCAATGCATTGTAATGGCGGGACAATCGCGCGGGAACGCAAGCGATGCAGTTATGTTTTGTTTTGTTACTCTTTAGTTCGAAGGTTGGCTTAAATTAATATTACATAGCACAAAGCTATAGCTTCTTGTACTTCCGTAAAAAGCTGTAGGCGGGGGTTTAAACTCGGGTTTAACTCTCACCCACCCATTCCGTATGCGAATCATTTTCAAATTGTTTATCATTTGCTAATATTGAAGAAACCTGAATGTCTGTGAGAGATATGATATTTCGGAAACGACGTATGAACTGTACCAAGCAGGCTAGATTTGCTCCTCCTATTCCTTATTTCTCATTGAAGGGATGCCCGTGTCTTAAAAAAATCTTTAATGCTTAAAAAGTTGTATAATTTTAATTATACTAACAATAATTTAATTCGGTGCACTACAATTATTTATAGAAAATGAGTATTCGTCTAATGCTCGTTTTCTCTATACTGAGGTCTTAAACGAATTAAATTAACATTAATTTTGAGTAATTTCATGTAAAAACTATTATAATCATATCATAATTATCATATTTTAGTCCCTTTGTTATATTTATAATAATCAGTATGTACATACTCGTAGGTTGCTAGACTTACCAAAAAATGACGCATACATTTTTTGCTGTCTATTAATACATAAAACTGAATACTAAAATTTTCTTACAGTAAACATTTTGAAATTTACCTGAATTTAATATTTATAAAGCGTTTGTATACAAAAAATATCAGGCTCTTTATTAAATACCATTTTCCAAATCCTTTCAGGACCCCTGATATTGTAGGTCGTTATAAAATAACATATAGTTCCTTAGATACAACGTTACAGTTATCGCTCCATCAGATAAGATGTGTTGTTCACAGCCGCGAGGTTTCTCCCTTTAACATAATTTTATTTTTCCAGTCACGCTTAAGACTTTTATTATAACAGGAACATCTGGCGTCGGAGCACCCGACGTAAAAACACAGTAAAAAGTAAATCTATATTTTTATGTTTTATGGCTTGATAGAAATATCTCAAGTAATCATTCAAGATGTCATTACTTTTTTTCATCAACGATCCCATCGTAGATCCCTTGCAGCTTCTCTAATGTCAATATTTAAGATTAGGTATGCATGTATTTTATATAGAGTACGAAATAACTTTTAAGTCAATTTAATTCAAGTGTAACCATTCCCTTATGTTTTGTTTAAAGCAAATCTAGTAGAAAACTATACAATACATTGAAAAGTAGTTGACTTTTAATTATTTTACTAGCGTTATCCCGCGGCTCTGTCCTAAGTGATCCAAATAACATGTTTGTAAATAATGTGTTTTTACTTACCTATTATTGGATAAATATGTTATCGTTCGTCAGCTTAGAGAAAAATCTCTTAGATATTTTTTGCAAGAAACTTATACATTAGTTATGAAGGATGTAAAAGAGTTTATAATTTATCAGGCAAAAGTTTGAAAGTTACCGCGAGTAACTAATATGCGCTCATCTATCAAAGGAAACGAGGTGAAAAACTAGGGCTTCCTCACAAACTTACCACGTTAGGGATATCTTCAAGATTTTCTTAGTAAAAATCCTTTTTTTACAGCAAAATTTAATTTTAATAGTTAGTTTTATTGTAAACTATATTTAGGTCTACTTTTATTATTGTTTCTAAAAGATATGTTTTGGGTAGGTATCGATAACAGGGCTCGTCGTGTGCAATATTGGGTTTTCCGGAAATTCTCTTATACTTTTTATATTAAAATTATACTTTTACAAATATTTTGGAATCGTTTAAATGAAAAAGAGTCAGTGCTGTCAATGCACGAGTAAGCTACCAGCTGAGATAAGTCGGTGAGAAACTCTACACAATTAGAATTTTTAATACATTGTAATTATTACAATAATTAGCAATTTATCTTAATTCCATACATTTTCATCAAAGAGAAACCTCAAAGAAAGTGAGCAGTGTCACACTCCATGCCTTACAGATCATGAGATATAATCACCATTATCCCTGATGTTTTCTCTTCATACCGTTCTATCAAATTAGTTATATAAGTCCTTAGAGATAAGTTTTAACGATCTGTATAAATTCATAGATTAAATATATTTCTGCAGTAAAAAGTATTCTATATGTTGACTCAAATAACAAATCTCATCAAAATCTGCGCAGTGGATTTTTCGTGACACCTTCCCAGACGGACAAAATCGAATAGTCGATAAATCGATAATAATTACTTTTTAATAATATTATCGTCTCGGTTACAACCTTACTATATGTATTAGATTAGAGAGTTGGACTACACAATATCTGTGCTTCAAACGTTGTAATATTCAATACTTTATGGAAATTGCATGTTTATTTACATTATTGTTTTGTATATATAACCGTGCCTTAATCGCTAATTATTTTTCAACTTGAAATGATTAAATTTAAAGGCAACAACGTTCTATAATGAACAAAGGGGTCGATGATGAATAAATTCATCTAATGTCATTGTTTGCGGACGAGTGGCGGTGGCTTAGCGAGGCTCGAGCTTCTCACTGTTTAGCTAACATGGAGCTTTCATTTACTATTTATTTTATTTAGTAATTAAATTGTCAACAAATTGAAAGTTCCAGCTTAGAGGCGATGACTTGAACGTAAATTTAATATTTTACTAATATGTTACTGAGTTTATTTTATTAGACATGATTATAGTGTGATTGCGTTAAGCTCACTGCAACTAACCCTCAGGCAGGTTGGTAACATTGGCGTTATAGGACTAGAAAATGCAGACATTGCTCTTTTTCTGACTTAGAATCTACTTTATATAACTCTTTGTTTGCATATAAAACGTCACTAATTGTACATTTAACAACTTATTTTAATAACTTAGGGTTTCGACGAAAAAATCTAAATAACTGATATAATAATGCTTAAAAACTTTGAACAATATTTTATTTTTGAAGGTATAAAGCAAAGAGTATATAACCACTACGGTATAAAGTGTGAGTTACGATTTTAGAAATAAACTTTCGAAACTACAAGTTTCAAATACTGCTGCGAATATGCTAATATTTTCCTCAATCCTAAGATTTATAACCCCATTGATGGTTCTACCAAATTGAAAACACTTTGATGTTCCATGTAATCCCCGTTATGAGGCGGCAGTTATTTATGGTGACTGTCACGGTTTCCGTATAAAATTTAATGATGGAAGCGTTGTTTAGAAAAACAATATTGTGATATTATATTTTTATGAAAGCATATCATTTCTTATGGTTTGAGTGCAGATGCTAACAAAACTCAATATAGGTAATACCTCAGCTATGTCAATTTACATAGAGCCGTGAAAATATCTCAGTTTGAGGTTCACGTTTTACATAGTTTTTTTACAACTCGTTGAAATATTAAAAAGTTATCTCAAATTTAGACCTTATTTTTTCAACTTTTTTATATTGTATGATTGTGTAGTCGATTTAAGTTTCACTCGAAGCAACTTTAATTTTACCTATCTTTAAAAGTGAAAAAATTCAATGTTCGTGATATGCATCCGCAGCTACCAAAGTTTTATTATTTCCGCATATGAACTATCAATCTCGTCGCCAGACAGGTGTAATCGTGTTTGCAGTATGTTAAAATATTTTAACTGAAAAATATTCTTGATATGACAGAGATTTTTCGAGAGACGATAACGAGTTGCATAGTTTTAGTGTTTAAAATGTGTTTAAAACATTTTGTTTTAGTATTTCTAATTTTAAGGAATGTGTTGCGTTATTGTTGTCATTCCTATGTTTTCACATATCCTCTAATATTATTACATCGATTCGAAGTGAAAGTAGTAATTTCATGGAGTCAAACAATTATACGAGACATACGGATTGCAGTGTACAAATGCATTTAAACACTCATAAAGTCCGATGGGATTGCCATGGAATTATAAAACTGCCTTCTCCCTCAAACTTCATCGTTAAAGGTTGCTGCTTTGAACACCTTATCAGCCTTGTGTTTTTTTTGCTTCGCGCCGGGCTGGACTGCTGGACGCTAATGAGTTCTCAGACCACGACAAGCTGAACACACATTATGGGGGACTATTAACTTTTCTGATCTGACGCGAATGCCGGACCCCATAAACCGAAGTCATCTCGTATAGCAGCCGTAATGACACGACACAGTTTTTCTATCCTTAACAGATTTTATAAATATATCCATTTTACTTGCTTCTTTGAAAAGAGGTCTTTTTATAGCTTGATCTCGATGAAAGGGTAGCCTCATGTGTACGAGTTAACATTATGGTGTAATGGTGTACAGTCCCTGCCGTCGTAAAGGGTAGTGCAATGAAGAGAGCCTAGTATAGGTTTATCTCGTGGGAATAGATTGCCATATGTAGTGTCAACCTGGGTTTCACTTTACAGTTTATTTTTCTAATCTTACAAATAGTAAAACTGTATGTTTGTATTTTTAGTAGTTTACAATATAACTAAAATATTTTAGAATTTATCTTTGCTTTTATTGATTTGTTAGGGAACTCTAGGACCCAAAATGTTAATAATAGTACATTCTATGGTCTAAAACTAACTTTTCAACGCTGACACGTAGTTCATTTAAAGTCAGAACATGAAATGATGCAAATCAATGATGTGCCTAACATCTGAAATGTATAATGTACATAAATGTAAAGTACTTATGCGATATATCGAAATTACATGGGTTTTTCAGTCGCCTCACTTAAATTTTAGTGACATTTTTATTACAATCTGTACTGTAAATGGTCGATATTTCATATTTCTGACAATGTCGACTGCGATTATAGCACAATATGGTGAGCATCTCCAGAATATGGGCCTTTTAACCCAAATACTTCATTTGGATATAACGTTCCATACATGCGAATGTTTTGGATAGCTTTCGTAATTTATCGCCTGCCATTATTGCTGCTTCACTGTGTACTCGACAATGTGGCATTAAAGATGGAGATTGGTACTGTATTTATACAATGCCAGATATTTGTTGGCTTTCTTCATACATTTTAAAACTTGTTATTTAAAAAGTCTATAAAGTTCACTAAAATTTTTGTTTTTGAGTCCAAATAAATAATAGCTTTCACTCACGATATAATGATATTAAATAGGTAGCTTAAAGATTTCATTAGTCTAAGATAGCTTTTTTTGGAAAGAAGTTGTGCAATTTGGAATATTTAGTTCCAGGCAAGCTACCAGACTTGTATTATGAATACCAGATAGTTGATACACTACACATATACAAAGCCCCATGACTGCAGTACAAACATTCGTGCTCATCACACAAATAAGACCCCCACCGGGACTCGAACCCGCAAGCACACTACAAACGAGTGAGTGAGGCAAACGTGTTGTCATATAGGGACATCAGAAATTGAAAATTTCGTACAAATGTTTGCCAAATGTAAATAAGGGACGGAAAATAATATCGTTTCATCGACAATTTATAAGCTCATTTTGTTTACCTATATTTATTATGTCAGAGCTTTTATTTTATAAAGGTTTTTCCTTATTAAAGGCTTGACATTATTAGTTGTTGATTTTTGTTATGAAAATATTTATTTGAAGAAGCTTTTATATACAATTTCCTGTCAAATAAAATAAGAATATAATTTTATTTTAGCAATAGTTATAATCTACTATATAAGAATAAGTCGGGTTTTCCTTCCTGACGCTATAACTCCAGAACGCACGAACTGATTTCCACGGTTTTGCATTCGTTGGAAAGGTCTCGGGGTCCGTGAGGTTTATAGCAAAGAAAATTCAGGAAAAATTTCAACAAACAGAAAAGCGGGAAAATCTTTTAAACTGTACTAAAGAGGTTACACCTGGGGACGAACCCGAGCGAAGCGAGGGTGAGTCGCTAGTTCCTGTATAAAAGCGAAAGGTCACTCACTCACTCATCACGAAATATCGCTAACCGCTTGACGTATAAAGATGAAATTTGGCATGAAAGCGTTCGCTAAGAAAGGATTTTGTAACAGGGCCGGATTAAGGAGGCCGGACTAAGGGCTTTCGCAAGTTTGTATGAAAGTCCTTCATTTTTTGTGCTACAAACTTTAAATTTAGGAAGGAGCATCTAGGGGCGAACCCAAGCGAAGCGAGCGTGAGTTGCTAGTTTTAAATATTTTTTGCTGTTCTCTTTATTTTCCGTATAACAGCATGATATATGAGAGAAAAAGCTTATTCCATTTAACAAAAGCTTGAGCTTTCTCTTAGTTCATATAATATTGAAGGTAATGCAAGGTAGTTTACAGTGAGTAATATATATTACATGCAGAAAAATTCACAAGAAACAACAAAATGAAAGCAGCTTATATTTTAAAACGTGGTGAATACCTCTCATTTATGTACATCATTCAACATGTCATAAGAGGAATAAAGCTTCGTAGAGAAAGAATTATGTTAATGGAATCATTTACACAATACATATATTAATGAAGTCATTTCATGCTCAGTCTGACGCGATCGCTCCCCAGCGACATGCTACATACAAGCCTCTTTGTATTTTCTTGTTTGAATAGTTTTCCATCTAGTGATATGAACTATGGTGAATAAGATATATTAGAAATATATATTCAAGTAATACAATACTTGTATAGGATGTTACATGATTTAGATCGACAAATGTCAAAAACCTTAGTCGATCCCGTGACTATGATTGCTGTATAACATTCGACCTTCGAGAACCAAAAATTAAAATAAATCCACGACAAAATCGAAGAGATAGTTTCATTTATGAAATATGATTTAGTTTCGTCGCCTTCAATCATTTATTTGATTTAAGAGTAAAATGTAAATGACACTCACCCGCAAAGCTTTCACTTTGTATACAGGCGTTTTAGAAGGGTTGTAAAATATATTAAGTTTTTATTCTTACAATAAATTAATGTTTATTTCTACGTACGAGTATATATAAGTCATTTAAACCTGGCCAAAGCCAGCGCAAGGCACTAGTTTTTATTAAATTTGCCGAATTCAGCCAGCGAAGCTCTCAGCCGCTGTACTGAACTCGCAAACAATAGCGAAGTTTATTTCGGAAGAATAATCCGGAACCAAACATCCAGCGATATTCTTCTTTGTTTTCGATTTTATATTCATACCGTCCATTGTTTCCGGTGGAGTAAAAAAGTAAACGTATTCGTATTTTGCGTCTCCCATACGTGGGTTATTAAGGAGTTTTTTTATAACCTAGGTATTGTATTTTCTATTATGATTGGTACAAATAATAGCAGACAAATTGAGAGACAGTGACTCTATCTATAGAGGTTGTTAGACGACGCTGGTAAATTGTGCGGGTTCGTGCGATCAGATTTCATTGTCGCTTGGTAAAAGTACTCATATATATAAAAATATACATGTACTGCCATGAAGAGTTTTGCTATGTAAAACCTATACGTGCTAATTTCTGGTATTATCAGTATGATTTCAAAAATCTTGTTAGCATTTTGTATATCGCGACTTTTCTTTGTCCCTAATAAGAAATTCATACAAATCTATACTCAAGAAAACGTACATTTGAATTATTAAGAAAGGTTATAGCAAGTCCAGCACCACTCTACAAACGAAATCGCGGGGAAAGCTAAGTTTAGTTTACTTGGTTAAATTTTCTTAATAATCGTGGCAGTGTTTATTTTTTTCTTGAAGTTACAATATAAAAAAATGCTTCGGATTTCTTAAAAGTTTCCTCTGCCTGTCCAAATTCTCTCATAGTTATTATATGATTTGATAAACTTTAGGTAATTTTTGTCTGATTCTTGCACAAGACATATTTAAGTAGTTACGTGAATTATTATTATATACGCGTATAGATATGTATAGCCAATGGTTTGAGGACCATCATCGGTACAATATGTTTCCTGTGTCCACTACTATATACAATAAATCAAGAAGAGCAATAGAAAAGATTTTTCTCTCTTCTTCTCACTCTGAAACATTTGAATACAAGTTATATAGCGTGATACATATATAATCACGCAGATTACCATTTCTCTTGTAACAAAGGGGTAAATTGGGTTATCTTGGCACTAGCGCTGGGCAGATGAAATTGAATTCTCTAAGATGTGGTTTATTCGATGTGATATAACTTATAAGATAATAGAATTTCTGTTGTAATGTGGTCTGTTTTATGGGCTTAGGGTCTAAATATATAAAAGCCAAAGATTACTCACTGAAATATCGAGAACTTGAGGTATGAAGATGAATGATAAACGAATTTGACAGGGCGGTAATTCATAGTTGGTAGACGTCCGCTAAGAACGGATTTTGCGACAGAGCCGGACGGTTGCTGGTACATACATCAAGTATTATACCATCTTATCTTATACCATCAAAGTAATAAAAATTTATAAGAAAACATTATGAAAATAAGATATATATCTTTGTAATATGATTTATAATTTATATAATTATCAAGATAATTACAAAATATTATTCATGGAAAACTTAATTATAAGTAAGGGTGTGTCAGTTTGTTTGTTTCTGGATTAACTAATTTAGGTTACTTTTTATATACTAATGCAAAATATTAAATTTATTGTCAATGTTCTTGTACATCTAATTTTTATTCTTGCTTAATCATGTATTATGGTAATTTCTAAAGTATGCTGTTGTAAAAGTTTTTTAGGAAAGCCTTTAAATTATGTGTAACATATAATTAGTTGTTATTTATCTACACCTAACTCTTCTACAGTACCATAATTAAAAGCGCTTATCACGCGATTAGTTAATTAGGCCATTTCAAGTAGGTGCGTGCGCTATAACTTGCGAAGAAAGTATTAAAAAAAATCAATAACCAATATTGCCAAAAACCTCAAGTATCTGATATTACAGACCCATCTTTGTATCCTCCGGCGATTGTTTTCTCATTATCTTTTTTCCCCTCATTTGCCGTCGGTCGGAACAAATCGCTCATGAACTCGATAAAACCAAATGAATGCTTCGAAAAGAAATAATCAGCAATAATATATTTATAAATACTTTAGCAAGCAACTTCGTGTTTGATTTCATTGAGTTATTATTACTACGTATAGAGTGGGCGCCTCAACTAGATTTATTCAAACACCTGTATAGGCCGATCGGCATATACGCGTTTAGTCTGTGCCGAGCGGCTGCGGTAGCTTGACGCATTGGAGTAAAAATTATTACATCTAAATATGCCGTCATGTGTAGTGAGGTACTGTACAAACCGTTAGGGAAAATCAAATAAAAGTCAAGGAGTGACTTTTCACGCGTAAGTTTACTGCATTTTCGTTTAATCACGCTTAATTTAATAATTTTGTATAATTTTAAAGTCATGCCGACGCGCCACGCGGCGCGGCGGCGGCCATGATTGTTGAAATCAAAGAGTAAAAAAAAGGTCTACGCAGAAGTGACAATATCGAGTTGCTATGGTAATTAATACAGATAATGAAATTATTTTGTAGTTCCCTATCAGATAAAACATTTTATATTATTATATATATACTTTTTTATTAAGCTATTGTATTTACAGAATATAAAATCTTATTGGTGTTAGGTTTTTTCGTTACGGAATTTCTCGATTCGGTCGCCGCGCTCAAAGCCCGCGATAGAATGTATGCAATAGCTTAAAAAGTATTTGTAATTAAAATAATTAGTTGTATGCTCATTAGGCAGAATATAAACAAAGTGTCCGTGTCCCTTCTGCATAGTAATCTATGATGCGGTCGCCTCCTCCCCCGCGCCCCGGGCGGCCGCTAGTGGCGAACAGATTTTGTTCGCGGCGTCTACTCTAGTAATAATAACTCAATGTTTGATTTGAGGTTTATCTACGTAACATGACACTACCTTAATGTAATACCACATACTCTCGTTTAGATTAGATGCGGAACTAAGCGTCTTAACCTGCCTTCTTCAGAATTTCTAGATAAAACTTAAGTTTCAGCGTGAAGTAAAGTGAAGTTACAAAACATACATTTCTATACAATCTTTTGAATATTTAATAATAAGAATGTGCAAATACATTTTTTTTATTTGGAAAGGAACGAATTTTTTTTAAAATGGATTTCAATAGATTAATATAAAACATATTGTTTGCTCCACGCAGGAGTCGAACTGAAAACTTCGGCAAAACAAAGACTTTCCTTTTGCTTTTCTAACTTTACAAACATCCATCAAACACAGTTTTATTTAACTATATTCTCGTATAACAAATCTACATCGCTTTACAATTTTATTATATGCAGTGCTTATAAAACAAGCCGTTCGCCTAGATTCCTTTACCACCTCGAGCTGTCAGTCCGTCTGTCACGGAACTACGATTTCCTGCCACCGTATACAACGGGGTGTTCTCGCAACTAGGTCGCTGGTAGGAAGCAGCTTTCCTGCATTATTATACCTGCTTTTCTTTACGCCTATATTGTATTATATACCTGATCTATAGAATTGTTATTGGTATTCATATTCACGTTTATTTGTTACTTTATATACATTTGAATAAAAAAGTATTATGTTTCATTGAATAATTATATTTTATTTATTTATTTATTTTTTATTTTTATTATTTCGGAACTGTTTCAGAAAGAAAGTAGGTAATGTTTCTTTAACCGAGCCCACTGTGTTTGCGATTTTCTTGTACATAAGTTTAGAATAATGATTATATATACTAGGGTTGTACTCCAACTTTGCTCTTTTTTTCCTTCGACTACAAAAGGTAGAAAGCGTATGATACAAACTTTATTTAACTTGTAAACTTGCATTTATAATATTTCCCGAATATAAAGTAGTCTATGTGCTATTCCAAACTATAATCTATATCTGTGCCAAATTACATTCAGATTCGTTCAGCTGTTTTGGCATGTTTGAGCAACAAACAGCCATCCGACCAAACTTTAGCACTTATAATATTTATGGGATATGGAAACCATTTTTCCATATTATGTAATTATAAAAAGTATATCATATAGTTAATATTTGTCTTATTTTTTCAGGTAAATCTTCAAGTCCATTGTTACTGCACTGATAAAGGTAAAATTTAAATTACTTAATTTTATTCTTTAAACCGTTATAACTTTTTAAAATTAGTCTTGACTCAATATACTACTATGAATATTTTAATATATTTAGAAATTTTTACTTTTATATAACTGACATAGACTAAATACATTGCGTACCGCCGTTTGTTCACTTGCTCTTAATAAATGATATTTCATTTATCTTTCTCTTCACTTTTTTCTTTTTTTTCCTTCCATTTCACAATGAAATATCATTTCTGCAAGATTCCCATTTTAATATATTTTAATATATTTAGAAATTTTTACTTTTATATAACTTCGGATACTGACATTTACTCTCATACAAACTTATCTTTCATAGAAAGTGAAACCCAACTTATAGTAATTTATGTGATTATTATAATCTTCATCCAGTAAATCGGATACGTAACGTCGGAACGGTCACGTTTGTTCTGTATGGAACATATTCGCATATATGAGTACATATATACATTGTATCTGGATAATATTCGGGCTGGATCGACTGTTACGGCGCTTATAATATGTAATACGTGTTCATCCCTTACTAACTGTAGACAACAAATTGTATAGTAATAGTCTTCAACCTCTATGGTATAATTACCTTATATGTACGTCAATTTCTTTAGAGGTTAAGGATATGGATTCGAAGTCCAGTATCAAAATGATTATAGAAGAGGGCCGTTGATTTAAAAATATCCAGCATCATCCAGGAGTTGACACTTTTTGACCAAAATACGATAGGCGGCATTTCAAGCCTATAGATGCCTATTTTCTTCAGTGGTATCGGATTGTCGACCCTTGTCAAAGTAGGGTATGGTATAAGTTATGTGTACACACTACACACATTTATTCACTATAGTAATAGCTTTTGAAAGAAATCGTTTAAAAGCATATTATAAACTAGCTTCTGAGGAGGAGAAAAGTGTTATATTTTGCTTTCATCGTTCTCATATAGCTACGAGCAAACCATAATGTCGAAAAAATTACAATAAATTACAATAATGGTAAGTAGATCCACATATTGTCTTATAGGAACGTATTACCGGGATAAAAAGTATGTTATGTTGAAACAAATTTCTTTATGTTATTATTGAAACTACTTTTTCGGATTTTGTCGCGGATTTATTTTGATTTTTAGTTCCCGAAGTTTCGAATGCTTTACAGAAATCATGGTCATGGGAGAGGAGTCTCTCGGTAGTTTCATTTATAATGTCGAATATTCGCGTAAACCTAAGAAAGTATTAAATTTCTTTATACTTTTTTGTTTATAATATTAAAAATTCGTATGATTCATAATAATTTAAGTTTCTGAACAGCACATACCTATGTATTTATGCTTAGGTATATTTGTGTAATTTAAGCTTTATCCCTCTCGAAAAGAGCGTTCCTTTTGTGTCTTAAGTCTGAGGTATCTACTTGAAATGTAGAAAATATAGACGTTTATCTCGTCGGTATGAGAGTCCCTTCTAAAAGTGACATGGTATACAAATACCATTAACGCTCATGATATCTGCCTAATTTTCATTGATTCCCAACATATTAATACATATGTATCATGTATTTTTTTTGTTTTGAGCATTATAAATACTTAGTAAATTTTTATGATGTTTTCTTAAGTAACGATTGTTTTACTTCTTTTTAAACATACTGATAAAAAATTTGTTTATAATAATTTGATCGTATTTTACGAAAATCCTTTAACATCCTAGGAAACAAAATTGGAGAAGTAAGTTTCATAGAAATAAAGTCAGGACCATAGCTTACAATATAGCTTTTGTCCGCGGCTTCACTCTCTTAGTTTATTTATGTATGGCTAACTGCTCTATCAAATGAAAAATCGTCTATAAAATGAAAAAAGTTTTTCTCTTATATGTCTAGCAATGCCTAATAATAGCTTGTTCTGAACAAACATGATTACTTTGTATATAACTTCTAATACTTGATATTAGTACTAAAACAATGAGCAGAAACGAAAACCTCAGTTCACTTACACAATAGATTCAATAGATCACAGACGAGCGACAAATCGACCAAGTTTTCGAATAAATCTCACAAAAAACTTCTTATAAGATAAATCTTGGAATTGTTATTTGAATTAGAAAAGGTACTTTTCCAATCTTCGCTAGATTCGTGATGTGGTTTATTTGACAAACGTGCCATTATTATTTTTTCTATAAGATTAGTAACTACGCATGGTTTTTATACCTTTTTAAAGTGGTAGTGCCACGCTTGTTACCTTCGGGTAGCAGCCGAATGGGCCGGCACGCCACGTATAGTACCACTCTCTCACAGAAGACCGGCGTGGAGTGGCTATGCTGTCGCGTTTCGTCCGGTAAGTGAGAGTCCGGGAGGTCCACATCCCATCCCTCCTCCCGTCCTTCTCCCTCCCCCATCCCCCCTCCCTCCCTTTCCTAAAAGGCGGGCAACTCATCTGGAAAACAGGAAGCCCTGCAGTCTTGCAGATGTCCATGGGCGGAGGTGATCACTTCTCATCAGCTGAGCCTCCTGCCCGTTTGCCCCCTTTGTCACATAACAAAAAAATAGTATTTTAATTGGCTATTTCTACTGAAGTGGTCGCATGATGAGATAAGATATAAGTAATGTATTGGCCGTTGAAAATTGTATCGTAACAAAGGTATAGACGGAGAAGTGTGAATGAAATAGGCTGATATTGCGTGTTGCGGCTATTAGTTAAATTTATGGATAAGCTATACATGATGTAATCGTCTTTAAAAAGTTAGTAAGCAGGTAAGAGATACTAGATGGTCGAACACTAGCTTTGTCTAGTTCTGGAGTTTTATCTACCCCTGTATTTCTACAAGTTTCATACAGTATGCAGTAAATAATTAAATAAATATGTTGGGACATTATTACAACAGCGCCATCTAGTTCCGTGGTAAGCTACGAGGCTAGTGTTACGGATACCAGATAGTTGATATACTACACATATACATTTTAAATACATACATATTATAAATATAAACACCCATGACTGGAGTACAAACACAGTACAGTAAGGCTAATAGAAAAGTAAGTGAAAAGAATCGAAATGGAACCTGCTTCTTGTTCTACATTCGACAAAACTAACTAACTAACTAACTTAACTTATCAAACATTTACAATACAGTATTTATTAAATATAAACTAAAAATAAAGTCTTGGAAACATCGCTTTAGAACGTTAAAGGCGGCGCTTAATAACATTAAAAGACCGATAAAGACGTTACAGTGGTGATAAGCTCAGATAAGGCTACTAGCTTTTTAGATCGAGCTTTCATTACAGTATATTTTTAAATTAATTTATATAAAGTTTGTTCTGAAAAATTAATATAAAACACTTTTTATACTCTGAAAAAACATTTTGTACTTATTCGACAAATTTGACAATTTAATAAAGGCTTTCTGGGCTTTCTCCTTCTGGTATTTCTTTTAAAATCCTATATTTGGTACAGGCAGTGGTAGCCCAGCGGTAACGCTCTCGCTTGTATAACCGAGTGATGCGGGTTCGAATCCGGGTCTCGAACCTCTGATATTTTCATGTGCGAATCATTACTATCTTCATTACCATTTGTCTTACGGTGAAGAAAAACATCGTGAGGAAACCTGCATGCCGAAGAACCTTGCAAGTTTTTGTAAGACATATGAAGTCCGCTACCACGCATTAGGTCAACGAGATGGACTATGGCCTGTTCCCCCTCGTACTGAAGGAGGCCCGTGCCCAGTAGCAGAACATTGGAAAGGGCTGATGACGATATTTGGGACTCAATGAATAGTGACTTTCGAAATATCTTTGTATGTTTGTGGACGGTCAATGTAAACACCAACGTAAGTAAGGAGGTCAATTGAATTCATGTCCTTTAATATAAATTTTTGTATTTAATTATTGTATAGTCAGTACTGTTTGTGTATCGTTAGTTTAAATTTAGTAGAAAATGTATTAAATGCATTATCATATTTTAGTTTATTTTCAAATTAATCGTAACTATGTACGTTTTCGTGATTTTATATTATTTTGTGTATTACTTTATAAACAAAAAAATTGCTAGTCGAACCAATCTATTACTCGCATAGAAAAATGAAACTTAAATTTTTTACTTTCACCTTAGAGACAGAAGAGTTGATATTAGAGATGGGTTTATGTTAATTGGCTATGAAATCCTAAAAGGGATAAAATAATAATTTATTATTAATATATGCACAGTTATTATTAATTTCATAGTGCTTCTATGGTTTTCATGTATATTTACATGGCTTTTTAAACATTTTATCATGTTTAGTATCTATTTATTTGCAACAGGTGGGTTATTAAATAAATATAATCACAAAAAGCACAAAATATAAGCTTACTAACGCCTTATCCGTGATCCGATCCCCGCGGCTTAACGTTGTTATCTTCGAAACTCCACGTACACTTGTACGGTACATAATATAATATTGCCTACAGGAAGCTTAGCCGTAAGTCGAGACAAATGATCTGGATCGAGAGAAAACGTGACGTTCCAACTTACCTGTTCATTCTTATTTAGCCTAGCGGCCCGCGGTTAATTTAATCAGAATCTTGATTTTTAAGTTGGAAGGCATACGTACAGGTGGCTATGTGGTGTCAGGACAAGTTTGGTTATTAAGTCTCAGTAATAGCCCGGAGTTGAGAAGACGACGGTGTTTCACTCTCGTGCCTAGGAAAGCACGTAAAGCTGTCGGTATGAGAGTGACAGGAACAGAGACTGCACTGCAGTCTCTGTTATTGTCACTCTCATACCGACTGAGAATGCACTGGACTCATATCTCCTGCGCAGTTGGCTAGTCTCAACGAGTTTGATATCCGGAATCGGTCGGAAGGACATTATCACAATGATGTAATAATAATTGAAGACATAGATTTTATACAATTTAATCAATTTTAAGATAGAAATATTCTTAAAGGTAGTTATTTCTTATAGATAGTCCACCTTATCTTTGTTCATAATACTATTACATCGCAACTCATGGCATCCAAAGAAGCTGCGATACATCGCTGTAATGGGTTTTAATAATTCAGGAAATGGGGTTCTACGCGCGAGGACGAGAGTGTTTAACGTGAATTTTCAACTTTATTAAGATTCTGTGATGCAGTAAATGGTTTGAAGCACATATTGTGCTTCCCAGCGCCGCTTGTGTTTCTAATATATTTTTAATATGTCTTATATATTCATTTATAAAAATGACTCGAAGTAAAAATATTTTCATAATGTAACTAGATTTCTTCTTATTTTTAATCACCCTAATCAGGTTTTTGGTTCCTGAGATTGAGTGTTACTGTGTTGAAATAAACTGGATTAACTTGGCTAAAATCTCTTTATAATATTTGGATACGTATCTGGAAATAGTGTTGTTGTTCAGCCTTCGTCTCTAACACTGAATAAGGCAACTCTAAACGCACCACCTTATAAAATATTCTGCGTCAATTCTCCGGCTCATAAATTATTTCTACACATAAATATCCTCAACCAGTTACTGAGCAACACAACAACAAGGCGACAAATCTACAAAATACACTTTTCTACTCGAAATAAAGTTTGTAATCTTTGAATTTATACAAATAACCGATAACAAAAGCATTTTTTCCCGTTTTTTTATTTTTCCATTTTCCCCTTAAAAAACTTCTGGGATTATTACGGATGCTTCAAAACATAAATAAGTCAAACGGATCGACCCATTCTCAAGTAAAGCGCTAACCGTCGTACATTATTTCGTTTTATTATATATATAAAAGTTTGAGAAAATGTTTGGACGTTTTGTGACTCAATCAGCCGGAAACGGATATTTAACGGATTTCGATGAAACTCGGCATTGAAATGACTTTTTTAGGTTGAATGGACACTTTTTATCGCGGTATGAGGTTTTGGAGGGCAATAATAGTACATGAGTATTATTTTATCAACATTTTGGTTCTAACATTATCATTTAAAAAAGATTTTTGAAAAAAAAAGCTCAAGTTGAACATACTTCACGAAGCCCATCACCGATGAATGGAATGGACCTCTTAATTAATTATATAACAGCAATAAACCAGCGTATAAATACAGTCCACTTTTATTTAAAGTCTCCTTATAGGACCCTAACATGCTCGAAGCCGCGGGCTGAAATTAGTTTATATATTGTTTACTTCTATTTATTTAATGCATAATGAATATGGACTGGTATTGACTACTTTTATTCTATTATTGAATTACTTTATTGGGAGTTGTATTGACTATCTGAGGGTGCTGTAAAAAAGGTGGGATAAGGTTTTATAAGTTCTATTTAATCGGTGAGTGACACATTTCGATTCATTACCTCGGACAGTGTGGATATTACAATATAATTGCTGTATCACAAGTGCTCAAAAGTATTGCTAGAATATTTGCTGTGAAATAATTATAATAAGAATAAACGAATACATATTATTTAATGAGTTATAACGTGTAATTGGAAGACCATCCTGTCGCAGCGTTAATAATAGATGTTACTACTAAAAGAACAGTGGATTTATTAAAATATGTGATGATAAATTTTTATATATGCAAATGCAATGATAGTTAAATTTAACCTATGTAATAACAATGTGGATAAAATAAATACTTATATATGTAGATATGTATTTCCACGCTTCGGTTTATTTTAATTATTCTGAAAGTAATACGCCTTAACTCATGAGTGTCGGTAAAATAACATTCAAAAGTAAACAGTATGTGACGGGGAGGTTTCAAAGTATCGTTTACTTTATTTGCGTCTATCAACAAGATGTAATGTAAAAGTTGACAGCTGTAATATAATGATGATAATAATATGATGATGATATAATGATAAATACGTGTTTTAGTACAAAAAACTTTATTCTAGCTTTTTTAGAATGTTAGAAATATTCTGAGATTACTCTCTTTTGGATTGCTTAGGTACTCTTTATACCACCGAAATATAAAAAAGGTAGTATGGCTTATATATAAAGGTATTGTAACTAATATTAAAATTTCAAATGTGCATGTTCATTATTTTACATTACCGCCGAAACGGCATGACAAATTTGGATGAAATTTTGTATACAAATAGACAATGACCTGGAGTAACATGACTACTGTACTGTTAGGCTCAAATTAGTTTTATTATGATTACTTTAGATTTGATGACTCGTTTGGCTCAGTTGGTAGTGACCCTACTTTCTGCGCCAGCGGGTGCGGGTTCGAGTCCCGCTGGGGGCATTCATTTGCTAATCACGAACGTTTGTACTCCAGTCATGGGTGTGTATATGTATAATAAGTATGTATTTAAACTTTATATGTGAATTGTATCAACTATCTGGTATCAGTAACACAAGCACGTAACGTAGCTTACTACGGAACTAGATGGCGCTGATGTAATAATGTCCCAACATATTTATTTATATATTTATTAGTAGATTCAAGAGAAGGTAAGTTGCATAAAAGTAGTCGGTATCACTTTCTACAAAACCTCTGCTCTTAAAATCTAAATTATTATTCATTTATTATTTCGAAACATTTAATATAGGTTATAATAAAATACGTTTTCATTTCTTCCATGTCGTATGGAAAATGTAACAACAATAGAAATAAAGCTAATTAAAAGGTTCATTAGCTGATAACACGTTCAGCGCTAACGAAGCGTCTGTTCTCAAAACGATATCCACGACGTATATCATGTTGTGTTGTAGAAACTGCAAAATTATTTTCATATTACATCTGCAAGCTAGAATATATTTCGTTTAAGTTTTTTAAAACTATGGAAAAGACTTCTTTACATTCAAAAGCTCTTTCTAGGGCTTTCTAATGAATTTTTATCTTTTATTTTTGACAAGCACTAGTTATTACGAGCGGATTTGCTTACATTTTTATTTTTATTGAGATAAACACCTTACCTCAAAATATTTAATTTTATTTTTATTTTTAAAACTAGTTTTCACCCATGGTTATGTATGTGAATAGGCGTAGTAAAAGTTGCTGTGTTTTTTATAATATATCTTTTATATAAGCTCTGAGGGCCTAGACAAAGTAACAATCGATTAGCGAAAGCGATAGTAGAAAAGTCCAAAATGTATGGGTTTGACATAAGACTTAGATATGTCACGTGATCTGTTGTCAACGAATAGATAATGCTAGACAATGTACATTCATTTCAATTATTAGTGATTTAAAGTTCAAAATGCATACGCTGCGTTTAAGCGATGACGATTGTAGAAATCGAATCGCTTCATAACGAATGCCGGTTGGCTATAGGCCCTGAATTTCAACCAAATAAGTACGATTTACCCAAAAAGTCAACAAACGCGAAAACGCAGGTATCTTATCATCTTCGATAGTCACAAAATGTTGTATTTGCTCTGAGAATAAACAACTAACCTCAAGCTTTCTATTTAACATTTGAATATAGTCAAATAGTATTCACTCTGAAGAGTGTCTTCTTGGTTCTTCAATCAAAAAGTACAAAAACATGCTCCCTCCTTACTTCATTCTCTAATTACGTTAGAATAATTAACATCGTTTTTCCGAGCGTTTCGCTACGATCTCATGTAGGCCAGCTTTTTGTTTTGTTTTTGTTACCTTTTCCTTGCTGTGTTGTGCTTACGTAAAGGTGTTACCTATCAAACTTTAGTTAAAGCTTTTGTGAAAAGGGATAGGATAAAATGTATTCTACGCGACATTGATGAAGTAAATTGTGCCCAACTAGTACTTCTAGAAGTCTCAATTTTAACTATTTCATATAATATAAATGGGATCAATGGGTCAAAATATGGAATGTGATGAGAAACTCAATATTCGTCAAATAAAAAAAAACCTAAATTATTAACATATCTTTCTCCTTCAGAATGCAAACAATCTATCCTCTACGTGCTTTGAACATTAACCAAAGGGTATGAATTATTCACTCAGCAAATGTTTACCGAAGTGAACGTTAAATGATATCTAAAGATACTTATTCTAAAACAGTAGATTACTCTTACGTCATAAATAAAAGATATGTAGACAGAGCATTCTAAACAGCTTTATAATGTTTTCTCATTATACTTTTAGGGCTTTCAAGGATTTTGAAAATCTTTCAAATTTAAGGAAAAACTATTGGAAGTCAAAATATGGTACACAGAACATGAGTATTAATTCAATATTCGTATGAAATACTTATCATCAACAAACTCTATAATTAAATCTAGAAAAGCTCCAGCTAGAAAAGCCAGTACTACCCTTTGAAACCCAACAAAATCTTCTCGTCTTAATAGGGTCTAAAACCAAAGCACTGCCTCAATAACTGGAAATTGATACAAGATATGTTTCTTAGACTATGTAGCTGATAATATTATTTTGAAACAATGTATGGGTTCATGTAATAAATTATATATAATTATAAGCATTTACATTATACAAATATATTATTATTATTTTTTTAAAATTATTAAAGTACAAACTTAGGGTACCAATACTTACTAACTATTACATGTTATTTTTTATTCATACTATTAAAAGCAAAAAGTATGAAGAGTATTTGCCTATTTATTGTCAATTCGTACAGAAACGGATGGGCTATTTATCAATAAAAGCTGTCATCCGGCAAGACATGTAGCTCCTGTAGGCTACAAGTACGAGTACAAACAAATAGTAGAGCTAAGCGACTCTTAGCTCTAAGCTTAGCTAAGTTGCCTTTTAAACAGTGAATATTGAATATATTAATTCGTATCATATCACGTTCCACACATCAAACTCTAAAGTTTCTACCATCTTCCAAATGAAATGTTGCCGGAGCGAGGCCAAAGTTCCAGTTAAACTTATGGATATCACAACTGATAACTGTGAGAGTTAATCCCATTTCGGCGAGCTTTAAAGCTCGGATTGTCGCTGACGAGATACCTTGTGACTTCTGGACGTGGTTGATTTTATCTTGTAATCTTTATTAATTACTAACATTAAGTTTGTTTGCTTTTTGATTTGTCATTCGTTTACAGAGGAGTAGAGCTGTGAATAGATTGTAATTACTTTTTGTAATTACATTTAAGAAGGTTGTAGAAGGTAGTGAGTGAAACTTGAAAATCGATTTTAACTTCGTTTAGGATCGGTTCGATTGTTACGATGTATTGTAGTTTTAGTAATATTTGGTATTTAACGAAATCAAAATTACATAGAGTATATAATATAACGTAACGTAAAATAATTATGATTAATACGTAAGTGACTTACATATTTAGGTGGTTTTATATCTTTTATTGGTTGTTAGAAAAGGTAGTACAAAGCTATGTAGAGAATTGCTTACGATGTATTGTATTGTACAAAATTTTTAAGTTGTTGCTGTTTAATATAAGTATAGCTTTTTGGATACCGCGTCTTAACCTTGCCGACTCTCCATTAATGTGGAGCTGGTCGTGGATTTGTAAACTTAAGCCATGGATTTAAATATAACAGGAAAGAGAAAGAGAAAAGATATCAGTGGGATTAACTCGCATGGTCTGGACGTCCAATTCTGATCACCTAATTGGAAAATGTCATGAATATGTTCGTGCACGATTTCAAGGCATCGTACTGGTCCAATTTACTTAAATTATTGAACCAAATATATGTGAAACGTAAGTGAGATTTATAGATTGTAGAAATACCGAGATGTTTTTCATAAATATCTTAAAGTAAGGGTCAGGCAAAATGTTTTAAATTTTCTTATACTAAATTCTTTAACGTTTGAAGACATCATGTTAACTTCAGCCATTTTATTAAACCTACAGGTAATTTAAAAAGCGTGCGTGTGAATTGATTTTACTTTAATATTCTGAGCACAGTGATAAGTAGTAGTCTAGTGGTAATGCTTGAGTGATCGAGCGAAGCGGGCCCAAACGCGGATCTTGCAAGCTTAATATCCTTATGTGCGAATATTTTTAACATAATGACCACTTGTTTCACCGTGAAGGAAAACATTCTAGAGAAACCTGCACGTTTGAGAGAATCTGGCAAATTTTCGCAAAAATGTGCAGTCCGCCAACCCGCGCTTGGCCAGCCTGATGGACTATAGCCAAATCCCCGAAAGGTTGGTCTTGTAGCAAGCTTTGGAACGGTATGGTTAAAAACGGAAAAAGGTCTGAATTCAGAGCACTACTCTATGAATAACTGTAAAATATGAACCTACCTCCACCCAATGCGGTAAACCCCGAGACTTTAACGTGTGATAAACTTATCCACTTAAACCTTTGTTTCCATTTGTACGTGATTTAATTAATGTAACTTGGCTTGGCAAAAGTATGGGGTGAGCTTTTTTTGACTTGCATCTTTTTTGTTAACCATAAAGTGTGTATTACTAAAGTTTAACAAAAACACTTTACTAAGAAAGAAAATCATTATTTAACCCTATTTCATAAATAATTTGATTTGATAAAATGGCTAATAGAAAAATTATAATTATTTTTAAATTCAATAAAATTTCTATCGTCTTTGATACTGCTTTAAAGTCCAACGTTATGGAAATATGGAACTCGGGTCGTATGTCAGGCATTTTCTTTTTTTTATATAACTGGGAAATTGTTAGTTATTTTTATAAAAAAATGGTAAATTTTATTCATATACTCGTAATACGTTTTCCTCATACTTTTAATAATGATTATAATCTAATTTTAACTCCTAAATAGAGTTACGTAACTCCTCCGTCCTTAAGTTAGTTAGTCAAAAAGAAAAAGCTCTATAGTTGAAAGCTTTTGCTTCTAAAGCGAACAAGTGCATTGCGGAGCGGCCGGACACGGAGGACACGACTAGTCCATTCGACTTAAGGACTTTGCGAGTAGTTTTATGTGTCACCCGGTTCAATGCGAAGAATATTTTCGAGCCAACGGCGATTTAGCAGCACTTTTGGAAATAAGATCAGGGTAGACGGTTTATTGGCGATAGAATAAAAAATTGAAAAATTGCCTATTTGCCTATTGCATATGTAACAGGGTAAGCAAACTAATAGGGAAACCTGACCGTCATACCGAACTTTAAATAATCTTAAAAAGAAAGAAGTTGACGTTGTTTATTAAAATTCTATCAGTAAAGGTAGATTATTAAGTTTAAATTATCAGCTTTTTCAATGTAATAGTATAGTGTTGTGGGAGCTTTTCAATAATAAATAATATACAAATATGAACTAACTTTTGTATTTATAATACTAACAAAGTCAATAAAGCCATTATACACTATCATTTATTATCTAATCTATATAGAATCATTAAATACGATCAATTGTTTTGATTTACACCTATACGATTACAGGTGACCGCATTACCGATGCAATGTAACCACAAATCACAACAGCGCTCTAATCGCGCAGGGCCACCCCCAGGGTGGGGTTGAGGGTGGCCTGCTCACCCTCACAATGAGTTATAGTAGCCCCCTAGCGTTTTTCTTTGACCCGCATTAATTATCGGATGGACAATTCGTTCGACAAATGCGCTAGGACAATGGGTTGATTAGTGCTTTATTTGGTCTCGCCGCGGTGATGTCCTCGTTTAGGTACTTCATTGTTTTACATAATGAAGTGTAGAAAGAAGTAATCAAAATTTTACCTGTATTTATCCATATTTAAGTTTCGAAAGAAAGATATCTAATTTTTTTTAAATAAATATGTTGATGTCAGATAGTTGATACACCACACATATATAACTTTAAATTCATACATATTGTAAAAATGTATTCTTATATACTACATGGTAACTAAGGTAATAAAGGTATATTGCCATATCTAAAAATAATTATCGGGAGGGCACTTTTTTTAATTTATATTATACAAAGGCAGTAGTAGCCCTGTGGTAACGCGCTCGCTTGGATAATCGAGTGATACGGGTTCAAACCCGGGACTCTGATATTTTCATGTGCGAATCATTTCTGTGATGATTACCACTTATCTTACGGTGAAGGAAAACATCGTGAGGAAACCTGCATGTCTGAGAAACCTAGCAAGTTTTCGAAAGACACGTGAAGTTTGCCTACACGCACTAGGCCAGCGCGGTGGATTATGGCCTGATCCCCCTCGTACTGAGGAAGGCCCGAGCCCAGCAGTGGGGCGTTAAAAAGGGCTGAAGACGAAGATGATTGTACAAATGAAATTTTTATACAGTGATAAAAAAAAATCGTCGTCAACACTGCATACACATTTATTTAACATATTATGCTGATGCATGTCTTTCGTACATTTTCGGGTCACGGCATATTTTTAAGTACAGGAGTTTTGTGAACCATCTAGCTTTGTTCAGAGCTTTCAAAGTAATGGAGAATTTTATCATTTATTTTTTACTCCCAATTTACTAACGGTCGAAATGACTCGAGTTGTTCTAAATTTTATTCTTGTAACGAATATTATTTTAAACCTTTACGAATATTGTACCAAGTTTTTTGAATTATGACTTCTCATACTGTAAATATTGTATTTATTTATATAATACATAATATGCATTTGTAGAGTTACAAAGTAAAATAATAACTTACACTTAGACAGATTTTTTCTTTTTGTCTCTACGGGTTTTACTTACTCTAGAGACGATATTTAAAATATATTGTTGCCATATACTTATATTTTTCATTAATTTTTTTACAGATCTTTGACCTTCGATCATAAATTTTAGGTTAAGTTAGGTTAAAAGACAGAAAAAATTTGCTTAGTATAAATATAGAACATTATGTAGAATCGAATTTGTTACCAATGACGCAAGATAATTCTCTTGGCTACTGCGCCAACATGATTATCTAATTAAAATTATTTCTATACAATGTATACTGTTAATATTCAGTAAAAGATAAATATACCTAGTTATTATTACGTAATGAAGGCAAACACGTACATTTGTGAAACGGTTCATTTTACATTTCACGAAAGATGCCTTCTTAATCCTTCGGGAGGTTTTTGTGTATGTTAACTACGATATTAACTATTCAAGGGGTTGTAAAGAAGGGTGGTTTATAATGTTTTGTTAAAAGGGTTGGCTCGCTCCGAGGATTGTGGCGCGTGGTCCGTGTGTGGGACTCGTGGAGTTAGTCTTAACTTTACCCCTTCATTTATATTTTAAACTTATTATAATATCTGGTGGAAACTGAAATAATATTTCAATAATAATTTAATTAAATATTCGTTCAAATATTATCTTTTATACTCTAGTTTAGTAGGTCATGTGTTAATGTTAGATGTTATATTCAGGATATTTCGATACGGTGGCAATATATAGTGTATACAATATGGTGGCCAATTCAATCTCGACTCGGGCTGCTATAAGATTTTATCGGAATTGATAATAAATTAATAATTATACATGTTTCGTAGGTTTATGTCATATTTACTCGCAAAAACCAAAGGCCTCAGGAGTTTTTTTTCTGGCAACCTTCCTGGACACTTATCCTTAACAGTACATATACATAAAATTAAAGTGTCTGTTTTTAACTTCAAATTAACAGCTTTTAAGTAAATGCATTTGAAAGTATTTACGGTACTTACATCAAAAATCAATTTTTAAAATTTTTGTCTGTATGTTTGTTCTGGCTAATGTCTGAAACGGCTGGACCGATTTTGACGGGACTTACACTCGCAGATAGTTTATTTTATAAGGAGTAACTTAGGATACTTATATCTTATTAGATAATTATGAAAACAATTTAATTTATTCTATCTTACGTCCAGCGAAGCGGGCCGGGTTTGCTAGTCTATCATAAATATTATATTTAATATTCAAAAAATAACCTCAAAATTTTACAAATAGGTATGATAGGAGGGAAAACAGTTTAAGCTTTTAATGAATGCATCTAACTGAAAGCTTCTTGAACAAAGTTTGGTGCAGCAAAGTTTGACAAATCGTTGCATCTGCGCTTTAGAAACGACTCAACTTTGACAAATTACCGATCTGAAACGAGATCGTGGCTTAATGAGCATATTATTCTAAAATACACACGCTGAAAGCTGTACCTAAGTACTTATGAAAACTTTCAAACATATTTAGGAATAGCTGCTTCCGCCCGCTTCCCTGGGCGTTATAAAATTTATTTAAAATTAGTTTTTTATAATAATTATTATTAAAAGTGAAAGCCACACTTTTTTATTTGTTTTTTTTTTTTATTTTTTTTAACAATGTTTTACTTAAAATTATAAGTATAACTTGTGAAATGTGATTTTCTTTCTCTTATTTTTGTTATGAGACGCGTTGTGACACCCTTTCACTGCACAGTGCACAGC
Source organism: Boloria euphrosyne (assembly GCA_951802675.2). NCBI lineage: Eukaryota > Metazoa > Arthropoda > Insecta > Lepidoptera > Nymphalidae > Boloria > Boloria euphrosyne. Next base: position 516,111 of record OX637879.1, on the reverse strand, counting down.
AAGTCATTTTTAAAATAAAGCGGGACACACACACACACACACACATTAACTTTTACCGTCATTATATAGCCTATCATTTGCGCGATCAGATGTTCTTCTGTATACCAATTTTTATAAAGATCGGTTCAACCGTGAGTTATAGTGGTACATACAGACAAACAGACAGACGAAAATGTCAAAAACAGTAAACTGATGCTAGTGAGTCATAAAACGAATATTTATGACGAAATTGAGTGTACAGACAGACTCTACAGATTTATATAGTAGTCATGATTACCACTTATCTTACGGTGAAGGAAAACATCGAGAAAACCGGCATGTCTGAGAAAAACCTAGCAAGTTTTCGAAAGACATGTAAAGTCCGCCAACACGCACTGAGCCAGCGCGGTCGACATGGCCTGAATCCCCTCGTACTGAGGGAGGCCCGTGCCCAGCACTGGGACGTTAAAAAGGGCTGATGATGATGATGATGATAGATTATTTATAACTACTTTTCTAATTTTTGAAGCCAACCTAAAAGATTAGGCAGGTAGAGCACATTTTACCTACAATTTACTTATCCATGTCTTTTAAAAGTTTCATATTATAATATGTGATAAGAAGCAAAGACGCCATTTTACGCATGAAAGTACTGTGTCGAAGACTACACTGTGTTATTAAATATTCATAACCCGTGTATGATACGCCTGTTGATAAAAAACTAAGTGACTTTTCTATGAATCGCAGGCCCACTTTGCTTTGTGAGGAATATTATAACACAAAAATTAAATAACAATTAAAAGTCAATCCACTTATTCAACAATGTCAGCTATGTCAGTTCAATAAGGTGTCACTGCTTTTTTGTTGTAGGACTTACGAATCTAATTTTTTTTCTAAAATACAACCTTAAACTTTCATGAAGTTCACTTTACAGGAGATTAACTAAAATCTAACTCTTTCAAGTTCCTACGTCTAGCAATTGAACGGATTCACTAGACGGCAAATGAATAATCTATATACACTAATATTATATATAGGTACTTGTAAGCTTGGATGCTTAGGTGGTGTAAAATTAGTTTCATTTTTAAAACTTTACTCTATAATATAAATTTTATAAATTTTACGCTATAATCCATTTTTTATTCCGATAAAACGTGCTTTCTCGCAGAAATTATAATTATTTTAATTGAATCAAAAAATCTGTCAATTCATTAATTTTATCGGCATAAGCTACTGTAATGGTTCGAAATAAAACAATAAAATTGAGTTGAGTAAAAAGACAAAAAGGGAGGCTCTCCCACAAAAAGAAGTTAAGCTGATAGTTTTATCTATAAAAGTAAAATTAATTTGCTTTATAAAGTTTTAATGTAAAAACGTCTGTAATAATTTGCGCTTAACTTATACTTAAACAGCGCGGCGTGCAGACACATCTGCCCACGTCGTGTTTGTTGAAGCGGTCCTTAAACATGGATAAGTAATTTAAAAGTTGTTCCTTTCAGAATTTTGAGACATTTAATTGAAAGCAGCGGTCGCAGTCGCGCCGACGAGAAATATTAAATGAGATGAGGCTTTGGAAAATGGAAAAATAAAAGCTAGCATTTTGGTTAAATTAGATTTGTTGGATTATTTTCGTTTAAAGCTTTCAGCAACTTATTACAACTTAAAAGTTAGTTTGTAGCTTAGTTGAGCTTAAGCTTTAAGATGTAATTTTAAACAAATATTATTTACCTATACTTATTACAAGCGACTACGGGTCAGTCCCAGCTACCAAGTTACCGAAAATATGAGTTTATTCTTCCACCAGATTTATCAGTTTTGAAATGTACCTACATCTTATACGTTTTACCAATTTTGTAAATTTCTATTTTTCTCTGAGGTTAAATAGTGAATAAACTAAAATATATATTTTACAGTATCGTCAAAAGTATTTTACTTTAAATTACGCAATAATTTTAATATAGAAGAGTGTATTATATAGTCCTATATATTTATAGGGTTATTATATTATACAAAAAAGTTTTCAGCTTCCTGTGGTTAAGCCGAGTTTATAAATTAGACAATCCGGAAAATTAATTTAACTTTTATATATTAGAAAGTTCTCATTCGATCCCTAAATTGGTCCTAAAATCGACCAAATCCTCGTAGTCGCTCTTATACGTTTAATATATATTTAATAACAGGGACATCCATTCATGTATCACTTCAATCACTTCAATCATAAATAATTACTTTCTTACAATATTTCTTTTTTTTTATTATTACCTTAACGAGAAGTTACATCGGTGACAGTTGATTTAAAACAAAACTTATAAGCAGTTAACGTTTTTGCTCTTCGTCGGAATCCAGATCATGTCCCGAGAGGAGAGTAAAATGATTCTATTGTCATTCATGCTGCGGCGGCACAGTCCCCTGGCGTTATTTAATAATGCCGGGGGCGGAGCGGCGACCTGCAAGGTGTTAGCCCGAAGGTTTACGACCAGTGCCTGTAAAACTTTACGTAACACTCAAGCCACTGAATTTTTCCTCGCAAATAATAGGGAAAGTTACGTTTTAAATCGAGAAAATATTCTAATACCACCGAAAATTAATCTTAGCCTATTTCAAAAGTCCGAGGGAAAGTCAAAATGACATTTAATACCAAATAATTACAAGCACTTTATCTTAAACATTAATAATTCTCTTTGATGAAGCCGCCCTCGTTTATTTAAATGTCAGTTAAAAATAGCGACGTAAAAAGGCGCAAGTTAAATAAAAAGTTAGAAACGAGATTTAAAGCGTAATATGAACGTAACAGTGCTTCAGTAGGCTTTAAATTGACTGTTGTATCATATAAATCTTAATGTACCTACCTGAAGCAGTGGCCGTTGTAGGTCGTAGGTACCTCTCCCGTATGTATACAAGTTCTCTGAAAAATCAAGAATCAATATTTTATATTAAAAAAATTGTATATTAAAAACGATGGAGAGTATATAAGAAAGTGATGAGTAAAACTATTGTTATACCACAAAGAGGTAAGGATGCATATTACATGTGTGAAATTGGCCTTGTACAACCATTAGTTTTGAAATGGTGACATTATAGTGGTAGCCCAGTAACACGCTTGCACAGAAAACTTAGTAAGAAGAGTTCAAATTCAAGATTTCGCACATATGATATTTTTATACGAAAATAATTTTTCAACATGATTACCACATGTATTATCTTGTCCCACATTGAACTGGTACTTGCACAGTAGTGGGACGCTAAAATGTAATAAATACGAAGTATTGAAATTGCGTCGTTACCAGGGCGTAATCGTAGCGAAATGAAACAAAGCAAACGGCACATTTTTAAGACCGCTTTAACCCAAATGACCGCATTTTCCTGGCACTTTTACACATTATTTGTCTGTTTTTGTCTCATTTCAAGTGACTCCCGATTTAAAGCAAATGGCGATATTAAACAGCGCTTAATGCTACTTTTTATGATATACCTACATATTTTTATCGACAATTTGAGTTGCGTAATTTTGCCTAAAATTTGCGTAATTTGGCCTCTAATGATTTCGCTTGTTGTTCTTAAGATATGAATATTTTATGGCTGAAAAAATATTCATATTTACTCAAGTTTAAGCACAGGTTTACATTTATCTCGCTAAGGTACTTCTTATTTAATATTTACTCAAGTTTAATACTTATATTTATCTCGCTGAAGTACGACCTCACTTTTTGCAGAAAACATACATAATTATATTTTAAACATATATTTTATGAAATTTATGTACATTCTAAGATCTATATTTAACTTCTCTTTTGCATAGACCAAGTAGCCAAACAAAGCACACATTTATATAACTAAATTTTCTAATTGCGCAAAAATATCTAGCATATCTATTTAAATAATTATAATTTTATTTAGCGCTCGAAATAAGCTCTCAAAAGCTCGCCCTCATACTCGTAGTTCCAAGTATGAATAAGTTGCAGACACGCAAAACATCGTCCGTGTGTTTTCTTATATTTACTTACAAATAAGACTTTCTTATTAATATTTGATGTGTTAATTTGTACCTCGCGGGAGCAGAAGATTTTAAATTTAATTAATTTCGCTAGACTTCAGAAGTGGATCAACTGTCTTCAGTTACTTTTAATGCGAACTTTATTAAAATGACGCCTCTAGAGATATTAGGATACGGATTTAATTTCCTTTGTGAATACCCCGGATTGACGGTATTTTCTTACATTTACTTTATTGCGTGTAATTAAAATATTGCTAAGTACTAGCAAAATACCTGGTTTTATATAAGGGTTCGTTTTAAATAACAAATTAAAATTATACATTCTTTTAACCTTGAATATAAACCTTAGATAGAACCCATAGTCTCTAACAAAACATTAGAACATAACCGGACCATAATTCAAAACCTTGCTTTTTATATAAATTCTTAGATTTTGATTTACATAATACTTTCTTAGGTCTTGAGAATATTTCAAACTAAGCTTCCCTCGCCTTATATTAGACACGATTCCGTCGTATTTCGAAAGAGCTGTGAAGCCAAAGCAACCATTTCATAACAAGTATAGATGATTCAAGGCAGCATTGTTACGAGAAAATGTAACAGCATCGCACACGATATTGCCAGCTCCGAGAAATATGACGACACGTCTCCAGATACTCGTATGATAGGATCTATTGGAAAAATTGCGCGTTTCCTTTGAATAAGCGTGCCGCGTGACTGTTTGTAACGTTATACTGAATATATAATAGATATACGTTGTTACTAAATTTTAGTACTTTTTTTCTACTCTTTAGTATTCTTATTCGACTTGAAAAATTTTTCGTATTAATTGACAGTTGATAAGATGGCTTTTTGATTTTATTTAATATATACATACTCGTATGTTATATATAATAATTCGCATGTTGTCATATAACTCTAGTCTTGTGTACATCACTTTATATCCCCGTGCCGTACGCTACATAATATACATATCATTTACATATACGAGTAGTATAGTTTAATATTATTTAATAATTTAATATTTTATAATTTATTTTATTACAATTATTTACCGTCTGCTTTCTTGAGATCGATATTATATTACGAATTAATATCGTTAGCATTTTTATGCTACTTTGTGATTGGCGACAAGTTTCGAATGCACATATTTAGAAAGGCCTTAAAATATTCGTCACACATGTATGCATATTCTATATAGGAGAAAACATTTCATTGAAAGACATATCTACAATTCTTATTATGTATAAGGTTAACTTGTTAACTAATATACTTTAGAATTTCAGTTAGTTTCACATAATAACATTATTAGCATACATTTTTTGGATATTTTTGCTTTTAAAATAATGTAAAAATTTACTGAGCCGAATAGATAAAACAAAAATTAGACAAAAGATATTCAAAACGACTGAAAAGCGCCTAACGGTTGGCCGCGTTCAGTAATTTGTAATTATAATTATGCTATTAGAACACTTTATTATTTAATATACATTTTACTTATCCCCTATAGGGTTCTTTAAATGTATACATACTGTAGTTATAGCCCTCGTAATAATAGTCTAATACCACATCATTTTCGGTGTTTAGACTTTATATTTATATAAATACATATTCTTTATTTCGTAAATATTCTTACTAGCGCTAATCCAATGGTCAGTGTTGGACTATAATCATTTTGTGATATACGAAAAAAGAAAAATTTACTACACTGTACTGCGAACCTTTATATATATATTGATTACTAGTAGTTGTTTGAATTAGATTGTTTTAAAATAATGTAATATGTTGACTGACTAAGTTATAATCAGCCCACGAGTCTTTTATTACTGAATGTCAATCTTAAATTTTGAAGTACTCTATGTACCTATTAATTTAAAAAAAGTACGAGTATGTACATTGTATATTCTTACATTCAAACCTGAAAATATTCATATTTATAAAATTGAAAGGAATTTCAAATTAACTCATTTTATACGACGTATTTTCTAATAACATTTTATTAACTTCTACGAAATTCAAAAGTTACTGAACTTATATAAACAGTAAGCTCGAAAGTTATCGAGGACTTTTATTTCTGCTTCATGCCAGTTTTACATCAGGAAATCTCTATTCATGTTGAAATGTTTTATTTCCTTCACTGGATATTCAATGTGGCGGAGTTCGACGAGATCGCCCGCTGGGAACGAGATCGATTTCTTCTATTGAGAATTTATCAAACAACCTATGGCTTGAGGTTTATACATGTATATGGCGACGTATGACCTGAAAATCTCTCAGATCACTTACATAGATTTGACCAAGCTTTTCCAATTCCAAAATAGATATCGATAATACTAATTAAAAAATCGATAATGTCATTTAATGTACTTTCAATGGACTTCGCCAATGTAGAATGGAGAAGACACGGTAGAGATTGAAAATTAATCGGTTCAAAAGGACTATTCACATTGAGGACTGAAAACGAGAATGACATAACAAAGAACTTATTTATCATCTCAACTTCGATACTCTTAATAATTATTAATTAATTATTAATCTTGATAAATTTTGGTGAAAATAATAAACTGACTGCTTTAAATGATTTACTTAAATTAATTTTGCATAAAATATCCTTTTATTATAAATATATATCCTAAAACTTAATTAAACTGTAACTGACATTTAATTGTCCAATTTTTCTCACTAAGTTTACTACTACATAATTTAAAATCATAAAATTTGACATTGATATCTTAAATGAGATATACCTTCATGTGACTTTGAAAGAAGAATACAGATCAAAATGCTACAACAGAATTGAAAATTTCAATACAGTTTTAAGCGGATTTCATCTCTTGTCTCAAAATTCAAACGAAAGCTCATTTCGGCGGTATCCTATAGATTTGTCCCCTGCTTGTCATTCAGCGAGCAACAAAGGTGTTAGCACTGATTGCCGCCCGGATGCTGCACGATTGCTCCCATTGATAAGATCCGTCACTCAATGTATATTACATGTATTCGTATAAAATACTATATTGTATAGCGCTGTATTGAGATGTCTATAGAAATGGAATTATTAAACTGTTTGATTATTGTATAGAATGTATTTTACAAGAGGTGTACATGAAATCTATTCTATTCAGCCCTTCTTAACGTCTTACTGCTGGGTACGGGCCTTCCTTCAATACGAGGGGGATCAGACCATAGGCCACCACGCTGACCTAGTGCGGTTTGCGTCTTTCAAAACTCGCTAGGTTCTCACGACGTTTTCCAGCACATTTTCCAAAACACGCAGGTTTCCTTACGATGTTTTCCTTCATCGTGAGACAAGCAGTAATCATTTTAGAAGTGATTCGCACCTGAAAATATCAGAGGTGTGAGACCGGGATTTATATCCACTGCCATATATTTCAAAATTCATTCAAACGCATACTAGAAGGCTTATATTAAATATGAGTTTTTTTAATTTTTAATTTCAATTTCAATTTGTGCGAAAAAATCCTGAAACCCAAACAAATAAGACTTTTACAAAGCATTTAAAACTTTCAGGTACACAGTCGAAGTCAATTTTAGTACCTTTGGAGAGATATAAACTTTTGTATTCTTTTTATTGATATAAGTTGCGCCTCGCTTTGTCTAAAAATATAAGAAATGCGATGCTTCTCAAATACTAAGCCTGAAGTAAATATATATCAAGATAAATGTGAGTGATAAGATAAAAAGAGCGTTATTATCGTTTATTATACCACTGGTTCGTCCATGCTTCGTGCACTTATAAGTAGAACACAGTTTTAACGGACGTTTTGAAAATCGTTAGTCTGTCAGTTCCGGCTAGTTTTCGAAACTCTTCTAGGTAGGTAGATAGGTGATGTTATAAGGAGTAACTTAGGCTATTTTTTTTTGTTAGTTACATCATAAGGATTCTGCTCAAATATGAAAATATCCCTATCCCTAGAGTGAAGCGAGAGTAAGTTGCTCACGGAATATAAATGTGAATGAATTAAATAATTTAATCATATTTGAGTTTTTCTTTGAATTATAATAGAATTCACGGTTAAAGTTGAAGTAAAACGGTAGTATTAATTGAAAACAGATCTTTTGTGCTCAGAAAATCAATACCGTTTTGAAATAAAGGTTTCAATTTTAATGAATGACGAATATTCAATTCCAATAACCATTTTGGGATGAATTCGTTAAACTATAACTCGAGCCACGCATTCATTAATGATGAATTTGATTTAACTATGTACTAACGTCCAAACGAAACTTTGTTGTAAATCATATTAGTGTTAGTTAGTTCGATTGCGGAAAAGCCTTCCAATGGTCCATTTTAATACAAATAGTAAGTAAACTCGTAGGGACGTTTTATTGATAATAGTAATGAAGTTCCGATCGATTCCGGCCATGGCGACCAATCTCATTGAAACTAGCCATCTACGCAGGAGGAAAGACTATAAGTAAATTTGGTCAGACCCGGGGTTCGACCCCAGGACCTGTAGGTGTGCAGCCGTACAATCTTTCATCTGCTATATATAGAAAATAATTTCCCTAGTGCTCATTTTCTGTATTAATAGATTTTTGTGGAAAACATCAATGATTTTTTTTTCAGTAAGTTACAAAATTAGCGATATTTCCGTTTATACCCGAAGAAATTCACAATTCTTTGAATAAAAACTAATAAAAATACTATATCATTACTTAATTTAAAAATGTGAAGATTACATACAAAATAATCAAAATCATTTATTCAATCAAATAAATTATCAAACAAATGTAAATGTTGTTGAAAAGTTGTCAATTTTCGTAAACTGTTATCAATTTTCGCGACGTAAAATAAATATTTAAATACAACAAAGTCTTTAAGTTTCTTTCAATCGCTTAAATGTGAAGTGATGAATGCCAGCCATATCTCGATAGTTGAAGCACCGCCAGCGGATGCCGACACCTGTTGAAGATATCGGTTTCCCTTCGAACATTTCGTATTTTATGAAATTGTAATTTTATTTATACTTAGGTATAATCATCATTAATATATTATTTTCTTGATAAGGAAGATAATAAATAAATAAATAATAAATATGCTAGGACATTATTACAACAGCGCCATCTAGTTCCGTGGTAAGCTACGTTACGTGCTTGTGTTACGGATACCAGATAGTTGATATACTACACATATAAATTTTAAATACATACATACTATAAATATTAACACCCATGACTGGAGTACAAACATTCGTGATTAGAATTAGATAAATCATTATTATATCGGTTGAATGTCTCTTGTGTTTTTCTTCTCAATTGAATCGATTTTCGTAATTATTTTTTTTACAATGGTGCAGACTGCAGAGGGTGTACAGATATAATTTGTTTTAAATAATTACTCTTATATTAGTAGATTATTAAATGCTTTATCAGTACACTTTTTTCTTTAATAATATTTTATTGTATTTTCATGAAGAGCCACCTTCAGCTCTAAGTTTCTATACGGCTGCCTTACAAAAAAGTACATCAGTCAGTTTTTCGAATTACAATGATTCATTCACAGTTAGCGGAGGTATCGCATAATGTTTATGTAAAGAGAAAACAGTTCGGTGCAATGCAATTGAATTTGAATTGAATTTGAATTTTACAAGCTCACATAATACTTTCTTAGGTTTACTTTTACAAGCTCTTTCGAATCCTCACCTTTTAACTTATGAATAGGTATATAGAATTTTCATTAAATGTCAGAATGTGAAAGGAAGCTCTATTTCCACCGGATATTTTATAACTGGGTTATCATTGGATGAAAACATAAATAAAAATACAAATAAATTGAGTAGCTTTTGATCTTTGATCTTTAACGTCCTCCAAAAAGTCACAAGATCGTGTAACTAATTTAACTTAAATGAAACATTGTTTTAATTAACTATATATTTCAAATTTCTAACAATATTAAAGCAGTCTCATCAAATACAAGCGATCATCTGAATAGTTGATAAGTTACTAGTTACAGAAGTTCCTCACTTCGCTTCAGAAAGAGCTTTTGTTTCGTAGAAGATTGTTAAACTCGACAACTTCCGTGGAGGTAGGATGACAGTGTTAGCTCTAGTTTCTACTTGGAAATGTAAATCGGTACTCAAATGTACCTTAACTTCTTTCAATTATATAAGTACAAGCTTCGTCTAGTGTTTATTTTAAAATGACGAATCGGTAAAATATTGGTAAAGTATCATACAATTGTCAATTATGTTTCTGTAGTACTGTGCTAACCAAGGGAAGTGAGTTCAAATCCAGGTCTCGCACTTCTAATATTTTCAAGTGCGAATCATTTTCAACAACGATTACCACTTGTATTACAGTGAAAGAACACATAGTAAGGAGACCTCTCTAAGAGAACTTAGCAAGTTTTCGAAAAGACATGTAAAATCCACTAACGTGACCAGCGTGGTGGACTATGGCTGACCTCTCTCTTATGAAGGCCCGTGCCCAGCAGTGGGACATTAGAAAGGACTGAATACATACATACAAATACATGTGTGTTTAAAATTCAAAACACTCGCGTCATTAAAAATTTGAATGCGCGTGCTGCTGTGAAGTTTACATACCTAAAATGCCTTAAATATTTTATATAGCGTTAGCTGGACTGATTAAATTAAAAATCTCTCTACTTTACAATAAATACCATTATTTTTATAGTTTCAGTATGACAAATGTAAATATCGAGCTAGATGTAAAGCCGCGTTGGTCATACGATTGTGAACTGGAAGCTAAATCTCGTAAGAAACATCAAAGAGAAGCGTAACAAAAGATCGTAGTTTCATTTAAAGAAATATAATATTCACTTGCAAAACTAGTGTCTTGCGCTTGTCTACAGCCCGCGATGCGACGCATACAAGTGGTGGCGAGGAGCCTGATTACTTCGGCAACGCTTCACAAAGCTTTGTAGTTTATTTTACGGTTTCCAATTGCTTCTTAAGATATCTTTATACGTTCTTTGATACAAGACATATTTTTAAAGCGACGTTGTAATTCAATGTTTTATATACTCCTTTTTTTGAGTGTAATGTGTTCTCACTGATATTGTCAACAGCTCGAGTCGGATAAAACCGGTTTGTCAACAGTTGGCAAATGACGTGACGTGTCGGTGAGATGTAAATATCGCCGCCTTATGATCTAGTGCATTAATCGTAGCGTGATTAAAAGAACCTTTTTTCTTTACTTATATGCTAGATTAAGCCACACAAATCCCATGATACAGTAGAAGAAAGAAATACTACATGTCCCAATAACATTTCGTACTATAGATTTTACAATTTCACGTCAAACACGACAGTAAATACAGGCTTTATAATATTGGAAATGAATCTCTATACACTTTAAAGCACGTAACATATTAAAAACTGGCTTTATTCAGAATTCGATATAAAATACAAAATATAATGGAGGCATCGTCGATGCTAATACGAGTTTTGGTTATCAAAGGAGCCATTCATCTTTGTGATACGCGAATCTCTCGATCTCTGTAGCTGTCCTGATTTGAGAAAATCACGTTCACATTTACTTTTAAATACTTACTTTGGTGAATTAAGCTTATTGTTAAAATTCTTTTTGAAAAATGTTTCAAAAAATTGTACATAATACTGCTACCAATATAGTATAATACAGCAGTCATTGGGCACGGGCCTCCCTCTAATACGACGATCCGGGATCCGGCCAAAGTCCACCACGCTAGTGTAATGCGGATTGACGGATTTCACACGTCTTTCGAAAAGTTCTTAAGATACATGTACATACCAACAAGATGTTTTTTTTCACCGTAAGATAAAAGAGTGATAATCATGTCGGAAATGATTCGCAAATGAAAATAGCAGAGTTGCGAGACCCGGGAATTAAACCCGCTTCACTCGGAAATCCAAACCACTTACCACTATTGCCTTCGCAAAATAATTCTTTATTTATGTTATTGAAAAATAGTTTTAAACACGTGAAAGCTAGAACAAAAAAGTTTTCGTCACCAACACCCAAATTTCGTTTCTGAAAAATGCGTATATCTTTTATAAGACCAAGATTATGCATATACTCGTAGTACACATATATTACATGTACATATACCTAAATTCTACTAGTTGTGTTAGATTCATCTTTTTAACAATTTAAAGTTTAAATTAAATATGTATGTATTTTATATACATATCAATATAGATCAACTGTTGAGTTTCTCGGCTCTGTTCAGCAGAACTGCATCACGAATAGCCTGCACTTTCTATAAATTAAGATGACAGCTGAAGTAGTTGTAAACGTCTAATTCAATAAAGCAAAATTTTATTTCCAATATAATATATACGCGTAGTATAACGAACGCCAAAAATCGTATTTACTTAACAATTGTTTTGCTTAAAATTGTAGAAGTTATTTTGGCGTCTATCCAATTCCGAACGCTTCCTAAAACTTATTTAAATATATTCAATGTGCAAACTTAGATTAGCTACTTACAATTTATTGCGATTTAGTTTTTGGACATTAAAATAATGTTAGTACAAATTTGTTAGCGAACATTTTGTAAGAAAAGTTGAAAGAAATGTTTGTTTCTATAAAAACCATTTGAATGGATCCAAAGTAATCCGAAGTGGTTGTAATAAAACGTTGGAAAAAGCTCTATAGCATGTTTTATCAGTGAAGCTTTAAAAACATTTAAGTAACAGTTAAGTAAAGTTTATTATTTAGGTATACAAATGAAAAGCTTTCTATTGGATAATTACTCAGTAGAATCGCTTGTAGTCGTGTTGTAGTTTTAGATATTATTTTCTACCAGAAAATATACGTAGTAATATTTAAAAATTACTCAATTACATAAAACAAATCTGTGGTATATGAACAAAATATAGCTTAAACAAAATATATTTTGACGTACAAAAGCTCTTGAACAATTCCAAATGTAAACGGGATCTTTTACTTTTGAGCCTCCGTTCTCTATCAATGTCGTCGTCGTCGTTTAGATATTTTTCCGGAGGTACTTTTTCCACCTGAAATTTCGCAATGCGGTCTTTTTGCCCACACTCGGGTATTCCCCGATTGCTATCTTATAAGTAATTTCGTCTGACGTAATTTTGTGGAAAATCGTGATAATTTATAGCGATTTTCCTACCTTCTGTAATTTGTTGGCTTTAAACGACGGGTTTTTTATCTTTTGTTTGGCCATACAAAATTGTGCGCGATGTTGAAATGGAATGATAAGCTTTGTTGCTCTTCTTCCTATATTTTTCTACTTAATGACAATACATACAAAACATTGTAAGTTAATGATATTACATTAAATATTTTTTTAATGTAATATCATTAACTTACAATGTTGAAAAAAAGTTGGAAAGTAACGAGTTTGTCTTTTTCAAGGTGCATTTTCACATTCGTGGATTAAGAAATTAAGAAGGTGATTTCCAATTTAATACTTCACAGCGAAGTGTCGATAAAGATGACTGCTTTTCGATAACACCTGTCGGAACTAACCTCGTACTTGTGCGGAACAAATTGCATGCTTTCGAGTATTAATTGAAGAGCTGACCGCAAGTTATATAGAGCTTTAAAAGAAAGAGTAAGAGAAATTATTATGAATTGCATTGTTCTCATATAAGTTCTAATAAAGTATAAATTTTGGTATGATTTTCAACGAAATCTTCGACAGTTAACTTCATATTTCAGTGAAATTATGTATTGGTGGAAACTGCATGAATATCGGTTCTGTGGTTTTTGATTTTAAAGCGAACAAAACACAGACACGGCGTGGGACTTATTATATATTAATAAATAATGTGATAAATAGTAAATAATAAATAAAAAAAAAAAAACAGATTTGTAAAATTAAAAACGACTTCATACAGGCTAATAGAAAAAATACAGACGAATTGAGAACCTCCTCCTTTTTCATAGTCGGTTGACAAGAAACCAAAACAACCACAGGCTTGCTCCTACGGTCCACTTTGTTATCATAGAAGTCGAAGTCAAATGTAAAGAACATTTAAATTAATGTAAAGAACTTTAACTAACGAATTGGGTGTCTATTTAGTTATTTTAAATTCTCGCAATTAGGGAAATCATTTGAAGAAATTTTACTTTGTGTTGACATGAAATAAATCGTACGTCTTTCATAATAAAATGTTGTAAAGAAACTCTCATTCACATATCTTTTATTAGGATGTCTCGACAGCAGAAAATATTGCGAGAAAATGTCAACATTATAGAATGTCGGAGCTGAGTTTCATTTTTTCGTCTCATTTGTACGATATTTCCTAACTTCCAAAGATGATAGTAGAAGGGTCACGTTTGGTATTGAGAAAATGTATAAAACCTAAGTCTGAGTATATTCCATTAAACTCAATAATATATAAGCTATTAAACTTAAACTTCAGCACATTTACATTCCAGTTAACTATGCCGAATATATTTCAAATATATCGACATCGCATTACACAAGACTGGAGAAGTTTGTTTGAATTCAATGTAAATGGCTTGTCTTTATTTGGCTCAAATCCCAACTGGCCAAGTAGCGCGACTTCTCACTGTTCTTTGCAATTTATTAGTATAATACATTATCACTATATGAAAAATAACATCAACCTGTCTTTTTATTATTTCGTTTTTGATAATTTTTAAGATATTTTGAATATCTAAAATGGCAACATTTTGTTCTCATAATATTTTTTTTCTATGGCATAAACTAATAGTACTTTACATTTAAATAAATTTCAGCTAAGCACTTATATTGACAAATGATTAGTAGATTTTCAGTATTTATATCACTTTCGTTATTTCTGCATTTACTCGCACCTGCAGGCTAAAGGGACCCTTCTGTGTCAAGCATATTGACTTTCTAAAAGGTGTTTTGTAAAGTAAAATGTGATACGATCGATTCTATTATATTATTTATACCTATACGATATACTTATTATATTATTCGAAATGTTCTCGATAAAATTTCATAATATTCATAAGAAAGTTAAGCAATCAAGGGGACCTTCCTTTTAGATTCCAAGTTTTTTTCTTCATACTCGTAATTGTCATTTGCCTACGATAAAGGAAAACATTGCGAAGACAAACTTCTACGTACCTACTACTATACTACATGAGTATGGCTATAGTTTACGAAGGACATATGAAGCCTGCCCAAAGTTGGCAGCGATTTGGCCAGCTTTTATATGAATTATTATATAAAATTAGAAATTTTATACATTTTTAAGTAGAGATTATGTTAGATATCGCAAAACGTAGGCTCGTCTTCAGAAAGCCTCGTAAAAAGTAACAGCGCTAAGTAAAACTTTCTTAATTTCGGTAAAATAAGCGTTCGCCAGACGAAGTGGGATGTAATTAGTTATTTTTATGATTATGATGTAATAAAATTTTATATTTTCTGAATCAATTAATTTGAATACGATCTTGCGCTAACGGTCTATACATTTACACTGAAAGCTTAGTTCATTCGCGTTAGGTCCTGACCTTTAATTTCTGTCATTTACTTGTACTATAAAACTACTGTTAATTAACTTTGACATATTAAAGCTTAGCTTAGCTTTTCAAATTTTCTTTATCAGCAATGATTACGAGTATTTCCTATAAATTTCGAATTTTGACGTACCATTAAATATCGTTAGTACTTTTCAATAGTAATCCTTACTAATACATATTATAAATCCGAAAGTAACTCTGTCTGTCTGTCGCGCTTTAACGTCAAAACTACTGAACCATTGAACTTTAAATGAAATTTGGTACACAGATAGTCTAGAGCCTAAGAAAAAAGGGCTGTAATGTTAAAATGAAAGTTTGTATGGGAATTACATCATTTTTAAAGCTAGAAGCTTGAAATTTATTTTTAGGCTTGTGATTAGATATAAATAAAAAGACATTCAAAGTTTGTAAAAATTTTATACTAAATGAGGTACCTAGTAAGATATAACGATCATAACTAATTTAATATGAAGCCATTATTTTTTATTGTAGAAATTCTATATAAAATTTCATTTTAAAAACGCAAGCGAAACCTGCATAATACAAAGGTCTTAGTTGCTATAAACGTACATAAAATATAAAACAGTTTATCAAATCAAGTTACCTATAAAGCTTTCAGGGCACGTAACGAGTAATCCGTTACTGTGACATAACGAATTTACCAAATGTAAAGGGAAGGAGGAAAACGATAACAATTCCGATTTTGAGCGACACGACCCGCGACGTACGATAACTCGACTAACGGTTTTCTGGAAACTAAGTTCGTGCTTAGCTCTTCACTTCATTTACTTTCTTAGTGTACTTTTTCTATTAAATCAAATTAAAAAAATCCTTTTTTTAAGTAGATATATATAAATTGTCAATTGTACATATTTGTAACTTGAAAGCTATGAATTGTTAAGTCCCGATACATATTCTATTCTTTAATTTTACTGACACTAAGCAAAAACTTAAAGTGGAGTTTCCTACCCTCATTCTTTTTCTTTTTTAACATAAGTATAAGATTAGATAGAACAAACAGATGAACAGTCAGTGTTAAAATTATGTTTTTCTTGCATTTAGTAAAAAGCTCTTATATTAATGTTATAAACAGACATTTCAAATATACTTATCTGTATAGATGATTTACAATTCCTAAAGCTCACACCACTTTCATAATCCTTATACAATATTGACACACGTCCCGTGACTGATTCGCGCTGAGGTCGGAGAGACAACCTGTCAAGTACTCCCACGAAAAAAGGTATTTTTGTGCGAGATCTACGAAGAGGGAGGAAAACGATAACGGTTCAAAACGTTTACGTGAGGGGAGCTTATTACGTTAAAGTCATTCGAAATCTCATATATCACGATGTTGTAAAGTGATAAAAGTTTGTATGGCTGTAAATGAAAATTCGATTTTTATTCGAAAAATCCTAATATATAAAAAATCTTGGATAAAAGATAATCTTACAATCTTTTTTCGGTGCAACACAAAAATAGGCTATGTTGAAAGTCCTTTCGTCGGTAAAAAAGTTCACAAAAAGCTAATATATTCAATTAATTTAAAGCTTTTCTTTGTAATAGGAAATTCGTTGTTATGAAGAAATAATAACTAGCAGTAGTCGAATTTCGTCCAATTACACCGCCCGTCGTTAAGCACGCGATCAAAAATTCTCACTCATTCATTTAATTTATTATAGCATTTTTTATCACAATTCATTAGTTACCAACTTTCTAAATGTGAGGTCTTGAAATTGAATTTACTTAATTATAATTTTACCGAATAACGTACCGCTTGTAGCGATTGAAAACGGCATTTGTTTGCAAAATCCGAATCATAATACAGTACCTACAAGAAACTGATCTGAAGATGGATTCTAGATTTCAATAGGTCGTACACTTTATTGGTTATTATGACATCTAGGCTTCATTTATTTATATGTACCTATATAAAATTAATTATTATTATTAAAATGCAAGTATAATTATAATTTACTAGTGTCCTTTCGTTTGAGTGCATTTATTACCTTTGCATTATAATATCACAAAAGCTCTCAGAAAAGACAACTTTTTCGTACTTAAATCAAAAATATCATCATACCGACAGTTTCTTTCATAAACGACCATAAGTTTTAGTCTATTACAGCCTATTTCTCGACAATCTTTCTATCTATTGTTGAAAATTATATAAAAATCTGCATAGCCTTAGATTAACTTAAATAAACACAAGATTTTAATAATGTTTTTCTTTTTTGCAGGTAAAACACCATCACCATCACCCACCACCGCCACCACTATACACCATCTGTTAAATGCTTTAAGGTAAGCAACGTTCTCTGATTAGAATTCCGAGTATAATGAAAGCACTGAAGTAAGTAATTGCAGCGGCCCCTGTGTGGCATTTGACGATTATTTTCCACTTTGTTCGTCTCACAGCTCGTAGCATGGCTGGTTTTGAAACTTAGAAAATTAGTTTTACAGTTTAAAAGTTGTTTCATTACAGATTTTATACGTTAACAATAAGTTGCTACTTCGGCTTTACGAGAGTTAAAATTCTGCTACACTTTATTGACGTTCCATAATTTGATTAAACTAAATTTGCTGCGTGAATAGTTATTTTAAACCTATAAATTTTGCTTAATTTAGTATGTAGTTGATTTGGCTTGTTCAAACTTATTAATGATTTTAGACTACGTGATTATATACTTGCAACTAATTAAAAAGATGTAATAAAAAAAATGATATAATAAATTCTAAATACTATATAGTAAAATTGGTACCTTAAAATATATAATACGTAGAAAGGTGTACACATATTTTTTTAAACTTAATCAGTATCTTAATTTTATATCAGCTGTCTGTCAATGATATCCCCGTCAAAATCGGTCCAGCCATTGATGATATTAGCGGGAAAAACAGAGACACAACAATATTTTTTGAGTTTTTTTTTTAAAGCACACTTATATATTGTGCATGTGCGTTTGGACAAGTTGTTAATTTGACATTCAAACTGACACTTTATTTTTATTTATTTCTATTGATGGCGATGGGATGGACTAACATAGATTATCTTGTTCTCTACGAAAATGAAGTATAAAATAGTTTTATAACGATTAATTATTATAACTTAAGTCATTAATTGAGCGATCAAAACTTTAACGTTTTCATAAAAAAAATAAGGAAAATCTATCTAAGCTGGTGCATTTCCTAGTTTGCTAGTAAATGGCTTTCTCATATTTCCTTTTAAACTTTTAAAAGTTTACGATCTCTCTATTCCGATATTATTCGCCCTGTTGTATTAAACTGTATTAGATTAAACTCTCTTTAACATCCCATTGGTGGAGATGGTTCTCCCTTCCGGTGGTCAAGTGTTTGGCGGACTTTACATGTCTTTCAAGAAAGTCTAGGTTCTTTAAGACATGTAGGTTTTCTCCTTATGTTTTTGTTACCATACGACATGTAATAATGTTGGGAATGATTCGTACATGGAAATGTCAAGAGATGCGTTCTGGAACTGAACCCGCTTCACTCGGTTTTCCAAGCATGCGTATTACCACTGGGCTACCACTGATTGATACTTGAAATCATTAATTGTAATTATTATCTAATGAAATAATACATTACTACAATGTATTATTAAAGTGGAAAACCAACAAGGAGATTAGTTAGGAGTCCCAGGAGGAGAGTTATTGGTTAAAGTGACAACTTCAATATTTTTTAAAGTCGGTAAAGAGACAGTAAAGATACTTGAAAATACCCTGTGCGTTAATTTCTAATCACTTATTTATCACGTTTTTTTTATATTCCTTATTAAGAAATCCCTCTCTATCGCCGTACTTTTAACATTGTAATCAGTCCTATTTAATGTCCCACTGCTGGGCACGGGTGTCCCTTCAATGAGAGGGGAATCAGGCCACAGTCCACCGCGCTGTCCTAGTGCGTGTTGGCGGACTTCACATGTCTTTCGAAAACTTGCAAAGTTCTCTCAGACACGCAGGTTTCCTCACGATTTCCTACACCGTAAGACAAGTGGTGATCAATGATCATGTTAGAAAGTGATTCACACATGAAAACATCAGAGGTGTGAGACACGGATTTGAACCCGCATCACTCGGTTATCCGAGCGGGCGCGTTACCACATTTATAAAAGTTTCAGATAAAAGCTTAAAGCTTTATCATTTCAAGCAAGTTTTTATAACCTCTGCTTGTAAGTGCGGGCTAATTTTCTAAGAAAATGGGTTTCATCTCTACAAAAGCCTATTTTAGGAACTAAGTTCTCATAACACTTATGTACAGCGTGTGCTGAGTTTGGCTTACTTGTTTTTTGTGTAAACGAACCCGTTCATGAATCAACATTCTGCCGACGTAAAATAACAAGAGAAATTTCATTTAAGCCTTGATTTGATTAGACCTAATACACTTTAGTAGTTATTATAATGTATGGTTGCGTAATGTACTTTGACTTATTTTCTACGCATTGAAAAGGCCTACGCTCTATTATAGTACTACGTTTAAATCCTTTTCAACGTTAAAAAGCATTTTATGATTAAAAAAAAACTTTTTTGTTTAAATAGATTAAATTGTAAAAATTTCATGACAAGCGCCAAAATGACGATGAAATTTCGTATATTGAATAAAACTTAATTAAATTTAACTGAAGACTGAGTGTTTAGAAAACCAATCGAAGTGAAATCACTCAGCAAAGTTTACAAACTTGTGTTTTTTGTTGGACACAGCTTTTCTTGACTTAGCTTCGAAGGAAATTGTTCGCTTAATATTTCAGTGTTTTATTCGAGACCTTTATTCCTACGGTAACATTATTTGTATTATTATTTATATTTTGTTTTAAATTGTAAGAAAACTATTTTTTAACTAGCAAAAAATTTTTGTAAAACAAAAAAAAAACCTCAAAAATACCCATAGATTATTCCCAATATCTACAAATTTTTCTAATTATACAAAGTATGTTTATTAATACGTAAATTCAAAACTCGTTTGTGTTTTTAAAACACACATGTTAACAATATAATTTAAATAAAGATTAGGACACAATACTAAGGACTCATATCGATTTTTAGGCAAAATTTCAACGTTTTAAAGCTCGAATTATGCAAACTAAAAAATTTGCATCCTTTGAAAATTCATAGGTGACTCTGATTAAAGTTTTTTTATGCGGGACCACTCTACACTGTCGTGTGTTTACTCTCGCCACAGGCTATTTACTGCGCTACATTTTATACTATTTTCTGCAACCCAATGCAGATGTGAGTGTATTTTTTACTTAAGACATTTTAGAGTAATTTTGAACAATTTAAACAAAACTAAACCTACCTTTCTTTAGCTTTTATGATATACCAAATGTGCTTAGCAAAATATGCCGAGACATTTTTTCGTTGAAAAGGTTGAAAACTGAAAATTTCTTAAGATAGAAGAAGATTATTTATTTCATTAAAAGTAACCATGTGAAATTAAAGAAACATTAAAATAGACTCTACTATTTAAGAATAATATAAAAAAATGAGTAAAAATTGTTTCACGTATAAACTTAGGGCTGACTGAGTTTTACGTAAACATTACATTTTACGCAATTTAGATACCTTTTGTTTCATTTTGTCAACGCTTTTAATTTAAAGCTTAGATATTATATTATCTTCTTTAATACTTGAACAGGCCTATAGACTTTAAACTTATCAAAAACTAAGTAAGCCAGGCTCACAAGACTGACGAGTGTAGTCCTCCGCTGAAAGTTTATTGCTTAATTATTAAACTTCAAGCTCTCTTCTAACCTCTTGAAACCCTCTTAATCACACCTTTAGACACTGTAGTAATATAGGTTTTCATTTAAATTTACACAACAATATTAATAGGCAGTTTTGCCCCAGTGGGTCGCTCGTTTAGGAAACTGAGTGAAGTGGTTTTGAAATCTGGTGTCCTCTGATATTTTAATACGCGAATCATTGCTAACACGATTACCACTTCCCTTACAGTGAAGGAAATACTGTGAGAAAACCTGCATATCTGAAAAACCTAGCAAGCTTTCGAATGACATGACCCACACCCACTTTTTATTATTATAAAAATAACTACATATACTCGTTTTCTGGAAGTAAGACCAGGCTTTTTGAAAAACAATCAGCCAAATAAATTCATGGCAAGACTGTAAAAAGAAACTGAATATATCAATCGCATCGCTAATTATAATAATAATTGTAGTTTTAAATTTCTAATCTAAAAATATTTGAAGTCGTACATATTTTCTTTACATTGAACGAGTCTTGTTGATAGTATACAGGGTAACACAGATCTTTCGATCGTTCATGTGTTACATCCAATATGTTATTCACTCGACCATTAATTTATCTAAGAAACAACCCGTATCGTGAACAGATAGTGTACTTGAAATAATATACGGTACAATTTGTACGTATATACGGCTGTATTGTTATCGAAGTTTTCAATTGATTAGTTTTGATATCAGACAGGTCTAGGTTCGAATTCTCCATGAATTTCTCATGGTCGCATGGTCAAAACTCTTTGTATTTACAGAGGTGGATAAATATTAATTTTAAATTGAACTGTTTTAGTTAATTGAATTATTAAGTGAAATAACTGATGGCATAATCTTATTATTTATTATTCTTTCGCCAGTTCTTCTCAGGTCAGCGGTTTCTTTCTTCCAAACTGGTAGTAGACTCATGACGTTCAGTAAAGTTTTGTAGTAATTTCATGCTGAATAAAATGTTTTAAATTTGAATTGAATTTGAATAGTAGTCTACCATGCTCGCTAATTGCGGGTTTGCGAACATTACATGTCTTTCGAAAACTTGCTAGGTTATCTGAGATAAGCAGTTTTCTTCAATATATTTTCCTTTAAGACAGACAATTTATAATCCTGTTAAAATGATTTGCACATGAAAGTACCAGATATATAAGACTTGATATTAGAACCCCCTTCACTCGGTTTTCTAAGCGAGTTACCACTGGGCTACTCTTGACTTTCTGCCTTTTACATTTTGTTTAAGATCCTAGAATAAATAACTTTTTAATATTTCCAACCCGTTATCGCAGCCTCTGTGAAACCAATTTCGTAAGATAATATTTTCCCCGCCATAAAAAAGCGTATTAAAATGAATTATGCTGTGAATTTAAAACGTTCCTCTTCCGCTCAGTAGTTTTTAATTGCGTCGCTTTATTTTAATAAAAACTTTTATTACATTTCGTGTAAGTGTGAGCTCGTTAAAGATCTTATAACGAGAGGGCTCGTTTGGACTCGCCGGGGGTAGACCCTCGGGGAGGGGTGGTGAGGGAAGCCCCTTTGCGGGGTGGAGGGGTCAGAGTACAGAAAAGCTTCTTTATATGGGCCATCCTTTGTTTGTCCATGGGGGCCATACACAATGGTTTTGTGCTTACGTACATATTTTAATTGCTCTCTTTGAACTGTCGTGCTTAAATTTCACAGAGTGGCCTTAGTTATTGGTGGAATGTGTGGAGTAATTTGATTTTGTAAAAATGCTCTTTTGTTTACTTTATTTAATTAACATGAAGAAGGATGCTCTATTTTTGTTGTTGTACTGTATACAGGTTAATATACTTACATATGTAAGATGACGGCACGATTAGCTTAGTTTGTAGTCAACTTACTTGTTGCGGTCGTGGGTTCGAGGGCCGCTGGTAGCATGCAGTTGTTGATCACGAACGATTGTCCAGTCATGGATGATTATTCTTATACATACGTATTAAAAGTCAGACACGTACCGTATCAGCTATCTCCATCCATAATACAAGCCTCATGGTATATTAGGCAATATAAAATAAAAGCGAAGGTGCTTTATATAAAATATGAAAACTTATTTCTCACGTAACAGTAACGTAAATGGAAACAATATAAAACGAATTCACCCTTTCAATATAAATGAATGTTTAAATCGAATATAACGCGGCATATCAGACCGCTATCAATCATGGGATTGCTTCCCTGCGGCTATTGTCTCTTGCGGGTACACTTATTTGTGAATGTCGATAATTCGGCTAAGTCCCATTTCGTCGGTCCTCTACAGCTAAGCTGTAATCAGGCTATATATTATTAACATCTATGTAAGTATACAATCTTTTGTCTACATTTGTATTATGAAAATTGATGGATTTACGTGTTAGAGTCCTGAAATGATAAATCGGATCTCAAACATTCTTTTCGCTATTGTGAATAGCATTTTTATTAAAATTATATTAAGTACAATATATAAAGTGAAGTTTAAATTTTAGAGTACAGTGATTTGTGGATTCGATTTCTGCTAGAGTTGGAAATGTAAATATTTGTTTATCTTGTGATTACTACGTAGAGTGCATAGTGATTAGAGCATTTGGTTTTTGATCCTGATCTTTCTACATAGTGTTGATTTCTATCTAGTATTCAGGACAAAGCCTTTTTAATATAACAAAAATTAAACACATTTGCCACACATATTTTGTTTTATAGATACTATATCTATCTATGGTAAATCTCAGTAAAATTGTCGTATGTGTACGAAAATTTATACTTAAAACACAACACACTCAACGAAATTACTATAGTACTGTTATTTATAATGCTATTGACAGTTTAAAATATACGTTACTTTAAAAAAATACCAATCAAATTTTAAATATAGTTTGTTCGTCTCGTTTGTCGTTATTTTTTGTCTAGGAATAGATTTGAAGACCTAAATCGATCTACGACAATGCTACGGCGTAGCGTCGTAGCTCAGACTTCGTTACTGATTACATTTGTAGAGGATAAATCACTATAATAAAGACGATATTATATTAAGGATTTACTTTTTGCTAATCCAAAGCTTTTTCTTTTTTAAATCTTTATTTTTATAATTATACTAAACAAGATCGTCCATAAATAAAGTCAGGGATAGTGTAGTACATTAAGTAACTTTTAAACTAAACTTTTTAATAATTACTGCTACTAATACTAATACCGTTCAAAGTTCCCATGGGGCTAAACTTACGAGGTACCGGTTTGGATGCTGGTATTCTCTATGAGTTTCCTCCCAAGCGTACGTGATGCAAAAGCTGGTACACATTCTGGGAATAAAGTTACTTTTGATAGCAAAAGCTTTAATGCATGGAAACTGTTTGATGCAGCTTTTTGTTACTTTGTATTAAAAAGTCATAAGGGTTGGACTACGATATAGGTAACTAATAATGTCTATGCCTAGATTATGGTCTATGCGGAAGGTTACAAAAGAGGATTTCAATCGAAACTTTTTAGTCTTTAATGTTATGTACATTTTTATATTAGAAAGACACGAACGAGAACTAAATTCACCAGTAGTCGTACTTCAGCTAAAATATATCGAAGAGCTTATAATGCCGCGGTCAAGTGTACTCGATTGAAGGCATGTACCTAATACCATCTAACATCTTAATTTCGAACTTATACAAAAAGTACTATTAGAAAAAGTAATAAATATATTGGGACATTATTACATACAACGCTATCTATTTCCGTGACAAGTTATATACGAGGCTTTTGTTACGAATACCAGATAGTTGATATGTAGTAAGTACGTACTACTACACACACTTTAAATTTTAACAAATGAATACACCCACCGGGACTCAAACCCGCAACCGCTGGCACAGCAGTAGGGACACTACAAACGGAGGCAAACGTGTCGTCAAAACTATAACTAACTAATAAACCCATAACAAAGTCAAAGTTTGATTTCAGACCAATAAGATAATTCATTCAAAATATAGCAAAAGCTATGAACTATATATATTATATTCTAGTTTATTATTATTTATTACTTTGAATATCGCTTAACACTGTCTACGCTCTCGGACGCCCAATCACAGCACCCGTTTGTAAGTTTCACCTAACTAGTAGTGACTATTACAGTTGAAAGCTTGTTTGCGAAGCTGTTGCCTGTCACAAGTTACAGGTAACACGATGTCGTACACTCACTTTAATTAAGTAGTATAGACGCTACTCAAATTAACCTTTAAAGGGATCATGTATGAAATTTGTTGAATAAGTTGATTTTAAAACATATGTGACTTTTTAAATGTATGCGATGAGATATCGTAGTGAAGGAGCTTATCTTCTGGATAGTACTTGTATGACACGTATAAATGAAATCCCGATTATTAGGTAGTAAATAAAAAAATAATAATGAATTTAATACTTTTCAAAATTTTCGCGAATATTTGACGTTTTATATAAGCTTTATTCGGTTTTTTTCGCCTATTTAGCTTTTGAAACATCGGGAATTATTAATTTGTTTTAATGGTATTCAAAAAAGTTGTAATTTTTATATTTTGATACGTGACATTACAAGTTCAGAGCAATCAATGCACAGTGCAATTTGATGAAAAATCTTATTAAAACATAGTAGAGATGGATTAAATTATGCAAAAGCTATATAATAAATTAAAACAGTCAGTGAACAGAATTTCAAAAACCAACTAGTTAAACACACTTTGTCATTTTAACTTTTAACCCCACAGATGCAGAAACTCGAAAAGTACACAAAATTCAACATGCGAAATTCGGGAGCAGCTTTTTGGGCTGATGGCTGTTTGTCGCGTCAATCGAGGGACGAGGGCCCTTTACTTTGTTGCCTCATAATAGTTCACGTGTTTTATTTCCTTTGAATTTTTCAAACATCCACCGCTTTAAGTATAAGTTTAAAAGCTCATAAAGCTTTTTGATAAATGTTTCGACTGTTTCGAAAGTTTAGTTAAATATGGTTAATTTTGAAAGTATGTGAGATGTTAAATAATAATAAATAATAAATTAAATTATATCATTTCGATAAATTATTTAATACACTATATATTTTCGTCTTGAGAAGATTTTACATGAACTTTTTATTTATTTCGCTAAACAATAATGTACAGCTTTCGAAATAAACCATCACATTCTTATGTTACGTATAGGTATCCGACATGTATGACGGACAGACATGACAATAATAATACTAATTCAGTATTTTTTTTATTTTTCTTCGTCTATTTCAGTAAAAAAAGTAAATATTTAAACAAAGACTTAAAAACAACAGCATTTAGCTAGCTAAGTTAGCAAATAGTCCAGGCATACCAGCCATATAACTAACGCGTTCCGCCTAGTGACTGTCGATCATAATGGCATGATCAAAAGCTTTAAAAATGAGAATTTTACATTTAATGTTCAAAGGGCATTGCAAAGTCGTTGTAATTTTTTTGTTTGTATACATAAATACATGTTTTTATACATAAATACATCCAGGCCTTTTTTGTCACTGTTTTTTTGGGCAGTATGTAAGTTCGTTATTTTTGTTTACCCTCCCCCACCCCCTTGCCACTGTGCTTTGAGGTTTACAGATTTTTTTTTAATTCTCTAATTTTTTCAGTTTTAATACCTATATTGTGATATTTTCGATATTCCCTTTGGGAGTACTGCGTACCCCCGCGTGACCCCATAAAAAAGACCTGCATACATCTAATATGTTCAATGTATATATACCTACTTGTTATTTAACCAATTTCACTCTCACTAACTTCAGACTGATGAGTGCTTTTTATTCGTTAAAAAAAACTATATTATTAAACGCATTCAGAATATTTAGAATTCATAACTAGACCTACCACATTATGAAGCAATTTATAATCGTAAAACCTTCACTTACACGTATTAAAATAATTAGACTTAAAATAATGGCGATGGTATTAGGTTGAGAAAACGACCTGAACATAAAATCCGAAGAAAGAACTGGAGTTAATTTAGCCACGATTGACAACACAAAGTAAACGAAAAAGTTTAATAAATATGGCTGCCGTAACCAAATTCGTAACGGCCAGAGTTTGCAAGTAACTCAATCTGACACAGGTTATTATCCCGAACAAATATCTCGGGTTGCTTTATACCGTCTCAAAGGGCGAAAGAACCAACACAATTTAAAAGATATTATGTAAAACAAAGTCCGATGTAACCTTTTTGTAATTTTCTCTAAAAGATCTATAAATTTCGCACGAAAAACGGAAAAGATTTGTGCTATACTAGCGACTCACCCTCGCATCGCTCGAGTTCGTCTCCAGGTATTCCCTTTAGGATAAAAATTTTACAAACTTTGAATGTTTCACTTATTTATATCTAATCAAAAGCCTAAAGAATAAGTTTCAAGCTTCTAGCTTTAAAAATGACGTAATTTCCATACAAACTTTGATCCCCTATATCGCTTACAGTCCTTTTTACGTCTGGAAAAGTAGCCTATGTCCTTTCTCAGGCTCTAGACTATCTCTGTACTAAATTTCATTTCAATCGGTTCAGTAGTTTCGGCCTGAAAGTGCGACAGACAGACAGACAGAGTTACTTTCGCATTTATAATATTAAGTAAGGACTAGCGTTTGCTCGCGGTCTCTGCGTGTTTTAATTACATAATATATTACTATATCTAATCTTATCTAATGTAATAACAAATATATCCATCCGTCCATCTTTACAAAGATTGCTTATTACTATTGAATGTCATCGAATCGCAAATACTACTTTCGCAATCACAGTGCTTAATTTTAAATTCAAAGCCTTTTGTACGAGTATGTTAAAATAGTGTTTGAATGTTCTTATATTCTATTGTGTATAAGTAATTCATGTACAAAGTGAGTCTTATTTATATTACATATTTCCTTTGTTACCATAAATACTAAATAAGGAAGGACAATTTTTTATCCATTTTATTGGTAAAAATGCGAAAGTGGAGTTGACTTGACCTTCTTTCATGCAATAAAGCAATGAATCGACTGATTTTTTCTTATTATAATACTTTATAGGTAAAAGGGTTGGGAAAGCTACTTTTATTTCCGGTACATTGAGCTTTTGTGTTATTTAGATCGCTATTTATAAAAAAATATTTTTTTAGAAGACTCGCCATTTTGTTATTATATATTATTTAATTTAAGGAAATGATAATGAAAATTGTTTCAAGTGGTAGTGCCATGCTTGTTACCTTCGGGTAGCAGCCGAATGGGCCGGCACGCCCCGTATAGTACCACTCTCTCACAGAAGACCGGCGTGAAGTGACAGCTATGCGGTCGCGTTTCGTTCGGTGAGTGAGAGTCCGGGAGGCCCACTCCCCATCCCTCATCCCGTCCTTCTCCCTCCTCCCTCCCTCCCATTCCTGAAAGGCCGGCAACGCATCTGCAAGCCCTGTGGTGTTGCAGATGTCCATGGGCGGAGGTGATCACTTACCATCAGGTGAGCCTCCTGCCCGTTTGCCCCCTTTGTCCCATAAAAAAAAAATGAAAATTGTAAGTCCATTGTTAGAAATAAAACTCCCTAATAAGTTTTAAAGTTAATAAAATGAATAATGCAGCAAAAATGTCGAAAGATATGATTTTTATTTCCAAATATTTGCATCTTTTATTGCTTCCTGCCGAGCTTTTATACGTCGAACGTGATGAGAAGTCGATATAGTCGTAGACGCGCCACGAGTACACAACGCTGCTTTGTTCCACATTACTATGTACATTGTACATTGTATCCTGACTCTTGAAACTATATGAAACTTTCATATATTAAAATAGTTGTTTATCTTCGATATATTTACAATTGCTAGGCTGAAAGTTTTAAGTTTAAATTTAAGTTCTGATTTGATCGTAATATACTTGAAAATAGAAAATAATGTTTGCTGATGTATAGTACTTATTTTATAGTTTAACCTTTAGCATAGATATACATACTGACATTCGAATAAAATTTAAAAAGGTGAAATTAATGAATGAAAAATGTAATGTAATGCTCGTAAAAGTCTATTCAATTTGATAGAATAATCGATTATAAAAATTAAATTCGTGATCTTTGATTAAATATCTTTGAATATAAATATTTAGATTTCTTAAATAGTAAAGTCCATAACAAACACTCTAGCGCCCAATTGAATTTTCGTTCTACTCATATCTAATAATAATCTGATAGAGTTCGTAAGATATCATCTATTTTTTCAAGTGGTAGTGCCATGCTTGTTACCTTCGGGTAGCAGCCGAATGGGCCGGCACGCCCCGTATAGTACCACTCTCTCACAGGAGACCGGCGTGAAGTGGCAGCTATGCTGCCGCGTTTCGTCCGGTAAGTGAGAGTCCGGGAGGCCCACTCCCCATCCCTCCTCCCGTCCTTCTCCCTCTTCCCTCCCTCCCTTTCCTAAAAGGCCGGCAACGCATCTGCAAGCCCTGTGGTGTTGCAGATGTCCATGGGCGGAGGTGATCACTTACCATCAGGTGAGCCTCCTGCCCGTTTGCCCCCTTTGTCCTATAAAAAAAAAAATATATATTGATCATTTTAATGGTGGAATGAGATACCTTGAACGATATCTAGAAAATCGTTGAATGCGAATATATAATAGTGATTGGAACTACTCACTTGAAAGAAGTGAAGTTAGATGTAAATATGCAGTAAATTCCTTTGTTTAACACTACCATTATATAGCTGTTGATCATAGTAAATTTTACAAGAAAATATAAGATATTTGAACTTACAATAAAAATAAGTTAGAACGGGTCTCAGATACCTGAGATTGTATTTTATTTTTCAAAGGAAACCTTTCACACTAGTATTTGATATTCATTTCAATTTAATAGCTCTATCCGGTGCTGATAAAAAGGGGTTTAACGACGGACGTAAACGAAGTGATGGGACCTTTATAGGGTCCTATTATTTTCTTTTGGAGATGTAAAATCCAAAAAAGTAAAACTGTAACGAGCTAGGATCAACTTCAAAATGATAAACAGATTTATCTCCCCTTTTTGTATGTAAATGTTTAATAAGGAGACCTTTTCTCGTGAAACGTAAAATATATAACCGATTACCTTATTACGACAGTGTATTTAGGAGTCTAATTCTAAATGTATTTGAAGACCCCCCGGGGGTCACTCGCCAATTCGTTGTTTTACTGAACATCTGAGCCTACGTAATGAGTTATAACGGCCAGATGTTTACATGCACCGCTATTTTACAGCTAATTTGTTAGCTCTCCTTTATTTACATCCTCGAATAAGCTTTTAGCAAAAGTCCAATTATTATAAACGCTTTTAATTTTAATACCCCTCTTTATTCTCATACGTTTTCCTTGCTTAGTCGAGAATCAGTAACAAAACCTAGTGAAATAACTCAATTTTATTTTTTCTTTTCATATTGACTTGAGAGCTTTAAGTATTTTAAGCCAAACATATTTGAAAATTGATTTTCCCTTACAAATAATGAAATCCCCCATACATTTGGTACCCTGATTAAAAATAGCCTCACAACCTTTTCGAAGCTTTAAGCGCTCCCCGGAAATAGTTCTCACTCCTATAAGATGTTCTAATAGCGAATGGAGGAACTTAACAACGCAAGGGTTGGTCGTAAAACGTTATACTTCCTTCGTTTTCAACTAGAAATCCTAGTTATAAAACTGTGGTTTAACACTTATTACATTTTGTGACTTTCCTATATAAAATTTTTCTTTTTTTACATTATTTTGGCAAATGGCCATTTTTTCAAAATTAAATAATTTTGTCATGATGATAACCTAAGCGTAATTGATGAAACTATTCTGGTATTGAACATTTTATTCTCGTTTATGTTATTTGTGCTCACAAACTTTAGATACTCGTATATTTGAATTTTTAGTAGAGAAGATTTTGTGTATTTTAAGGCCTCTGAAGCTTCTACTTGGGAAACAGCAGTAAAAAATAACAATGAAACAAAGCGTCAACGTTTCATAACATCGTCACAATTTTTCTTATAAAATATGTGACGTTTAAATGTTTTTCTATTTTTACCTCCTTTTTTAATTTTTCAGCAACGTTTATCTTCGAAATGCGAGCTTTTATTTAGACACCAGCAAAACAAAAGATAGCTTACATTTTATCACTCCAGTAAAGAGATTTGCAAAGAGTGCACGATAAAAGCTCTAACATAACATCGGTCCCTAACAACTTGAGCTTATTCCGACGAGATACGAGTAGTAAAACTAAAATCGTTTCACCCAAAGTAATAAAGCAGATTGTACATTAGAACACGTTGGCGCGGCAGGTACGAGTACATGCGTTATCAGTTTAGAGATAACACAGATATGTGACAGACTTTAGAAATAATGCTATGAATATAATACATTAAAATAATGGATTTATATAAAAACATGTAGTACGTGTAGAGGGAATAGTTCTCTTCTTTTTTTGCTTGACTATAAAAATCAATATCTGTTCGTTAGTCTCGCTTAAACTCAAAAAACCCTGGACGGAAAAATATTTTTTTCTCTTTGTTTATTAAGGGTGTCAAGTGCTAGCTTAAGTAAAAAAATAGAGAATATCTAGCTGTTTTTTGCATAGGAAACAAGTAAAAAATCTAGAGTTTCTAATTCTTTCATTTGTAACGTACATGAGCTTTTATTCACTATAAAAAATTATATTATTAAACATTATTAGAGTTTTCTCATAATTATATCTACATATGTACTTACATACACACACACACACACACATATGGCTATATGCACATATGTACATAGCCTTAAACGAGATCACTTTACAAGTAATACATATCTTTTATTTTTCTACTGTCAATAACGATTGTAGTATTATATTATTGTCCAGCAAAATAAAGATAAGGTATTGTCAGTGTTGCATACGAACGAGTAGATCCGACAGGCTTCTTTGTTTACAGCACTAGCTTCTATAAGTAACGGCTATAGGGCGGAGATAATCCGAGTTTTGGCGTGTTTCCAGGTTTGTGAATTGTTATTACATATTATTATAGGTTATACCGCAGTCTACAATTGTTTCCTTTTGGGTGAAATGAAAAAGATTCTCATCTCAATTTTTAAAACGTGTTCACTTAAAGCGAGCTTTAAGCTTGTTAAATGTATTGGAGATTTTTTGTTTTATTTTCTTATCTGTGTATATAAAAGCGAAATTCATTCATAAAATTTGGCTGGGAGGAAGTTTATAGTTAGTTGCAGTTTATAGTTAGTAGCAAGTTTGTATAAAAGTCCTTCATTTTTTGTTAGGGAACGCCTAGTGTAGTAGTTTTAAAAAATTACAAGTTGCCTAACTGTTATTGCGGACCAGCTCTCCAGTATATTTGTTTCTAAAGATCTAACTTTGTTGTACATCTCTTTTTCTCTCAATTCATTCAATCTTTTAAGCAATAACAAACGCAAATACACACAAAACGTTGTATTTATATTTTGCTTTTAAAAGTTGTTTCGTTAACGTTGTTTTCTCGCCCCTGTTTAATCCCTTATAATCTCCGTGGTGTAGAAATTAAGTATCTATCTCATCAGAAATCTCTTATTTACGCAAAGGTCATTTAAATAAAATAACCTTTTCGGTTTTTTCGCGGGTTAATTTAGATTTTTGGTTTCCGACATTTCAAATGCTTTACTGTAATAAGAGAGACCTCTCTCGTGACCATGATCTCGCCGGTGACATTGATTGTTGTAAAGGATTCGTAACGTCCCTTAAATTAAGGCAAGTCAGCGAAAAAAACTTTGAAGACAGTTATTTAAAATGACAAATATTCACGTCAAGCTAAAAAAGTAGTCTAATTTGTTATTTTTGACAAAAAAAAAGCATCCTTGTAACTTAAATTATAAATTTAATGGAAGTCTATTTAGAAAGTTATAATGACAGCACTTAATGCGTAATAATTTAAAAGGTATCGATCTGTAAGATCCATTTGTCTGAGATAACGAGCTCCATCGCTTGATTGATGAGAGTATTGATGGCAGCCGATATACAACGTTTGGTTTTATATTAGACATAAGAGAAATGACTAGAAGATAACGCGAACCATTAGCGTACCACATCATATATTTTGTACATTATTTCTAGATTAATCCTTTTTTGTATTAATGTAACAAATTAAACATATTGATTTGAGATTGTAATAATTTACAGCAAATATTTCTGGTTAGTTGATACAATTTTACGATTAAAATTATTACTATATTTTATCATCTCATAGCATTTCTATTATACAATTTGATTTTTATAAATGAAATATTACAATTATATATAATTTTCTACAAAAATCCTTATATTTCGTCGTTCGTTAGTACATTTTAGAAATAAATTTCAACCATTTTATATAGCAGTCGTAAAACATGCATTTATATGAAAGATCCTGATTGAATAAAGCTAAAGCACTCGTAGTTTACTCCTCGAACTATTAACAGCAGTAAATCCGATTATATCTGGAGCTCTCGCTGTGTGGCTACGGCAAGTAGAATATGGCCACCCCATATCTTCCCATGGGTGTCGTAAAAGGCTCGCTGTGTGGCTACGGCAAGTAGAATATGGCCACCCCATATCTTCCCATGGGTGTCGTAAAAGGCGACTAAGGGACAAACTACCGAACACCATGGTAGTCGTGGTGGTAGGCTCCAACATCAGCCGACGGCAGAGTTACCACCCATCAGCAGAAGTCGTGCCGCCAAGCGCCTAACAGCGTGTTCCGGCATGTAGGGGCTGATGAAGCCGTATGGGGAATGGGTCTGAACAGTTGTGTTGCACAGTAGCCGTGTTGGTGGTGGATCGTTGCTTGTTGTGTCGGGAGCTTAGTCGTGGAGGGTAGCGGGATCCGAAGCACGGCATGCCGCTGGCCGACCGCAGACAGTTGGGGGCCCAACTAGTGGGCTAGCCACCCATGAAAGGCTGCCCCGCCATCTGTGAAAAATCCCAGGGTGGCTCCATCGTGCTGGTTGGCGACCAGAGGAGGGGGCCCGATGGCGATCCTTGGGGGGGTTCGGGCGTCCCCGCAGTCTCCAGACTAAGCCCTCTATGCCATAACAGCATCAATATCGCTGCCGGGCTCGTGCAACACCTCGTTCAACTGTCGTTCTCCATCCTATTCACTCTTCAGTTATAATATTTAAATGACAAGGCACAAAAAGGGTAAAGTTTTTAAGCGGCTGCACTCCCCCTCACTTAACGTACATCTCACGAATATCCGTGGTTTGCACACTAACCTCTCATCAGTCCACTACCACCTCGAGACTGCGCAGCCGCACATGCTCTTTTTAACGGAGACGCAGATTCAATGTCCATTGAACGCTGCGTACCTGCACTATCCCGGCTACACGTTGGAGCATAATTTTAGCTCGCGGGCCGGAGTCTGCTTGTACGTGCGAAATGACCTCTGTTTCCAGCGTCTCCGCCACCTTGAAGACCCCACATTTTCTATGATTTGGGTTATTGTAGACACAGGAATCGAAAAGATCCTGTATTCCTGTGTCTACCGATCGCACACTGGTGACCAGGAGACAACTCGATTGTTTGAACATCTTAGTGAGGGCGCTGATGTGGCTATGCAACGGTACCCTTCCGCGCAGCTTGTCTTTCTGGGGGACTTTAACGCCCATCATGAAGATTGGCTGTTCCCATACCAGAAGACGGACCATGCTGGGAGAGAAG
This sequence comes from Boloria euphrosyne, assembly GCA_951802675.2. Lineage (NCBI taxonomy): Eukaryota > Metazoa > Arthropoda > Insecta > Lepidoptera > Nymphalidae > Boloria > Boloria euphrosyne. The sequence continues at coordinate 481,280 of OX637879.1, read as the reverse complement.
CGTGGAAGTTTGCGGTATCACTTGGACTCTCCCAGCTTGTTGAACAAGCGACGAGGGTTCCCGATGTAGACGGCCACTCAGCTAATTGTCTGGACCTTCTGCTGACAACTGATCCAGACAGATATAACATCCAGGTTTCATCCCCACTGGGTAGCTCTGACCACTGTCTGGTAAAATCTGTATCGTCTTACTCTCCACCAGATAACGACCCTATTGGTGTTAGACGAGTATGGCAATACAAGTCAGCAGATTGGGATGAGATGCGACACTTCTTCGCATCCTTTCCTTGGCGGCAGGTCTGCTTCTCTTCTTCCGATCCGTCGAGCTGTGCGGATGCTATAACCGATGTGGTGCATCAAGCGATGGAATATTTTATCCCGTTCTCTGATGTACCCGTCGGTGGCAAAGCTCACCCATGGTTTAATGCCGAATGTACATTTGCTGAAAAGCGTAAGCATTCGGCTTACCTTGCCTGGGTTGATGCTCGAGACCGCAAAGCTCCGGATGTAAGATCCAAGAAGAGAGCCTTTAACTTAGCCGCCAAGTCCTACAAAAAGACATTAAAGAAGGCTCGTCTTGACCGAATTACACATATTGGCGCAAAGCTCTCTGCCCAACCATCTGGCAGCAGAGCTTTTTGGTCCCTTGCCAAAGCGGTCGAGACGAACTTCTGTCGGCCCTCACTGCCACCGCTGGTAAAACCTGACGGATCCCTGGCTCATACGGCAAAGGAAAAGGCGACTTTGCTTGCTTCTCTTTTTGCCCAAAATTCATGTCTAGACACTGGCAATGCTACTCCACCACATCTACCTCACTGCGGAATCTCAATGGCAGATATCCCTATAACTAATAAGGAGGTCAAGAGAGTATTGTGTCGTCTAGATGTGAATAAAGCCAGTGGTCCTGATGGTATACCAGCGATAGTGCTAAAAACATGTGCTCCCGAGTTGTCTCCGATATTGACTCGTCTGTACCGCCTTTCTCTAAGGACTGGAATAGTGCCTAAATCCTGGAAGCTTGCCAACGTGCAACCAGTGCCCAAAAAAGGTAGCCGTGCCGACCCTGCCAATTATCGTCCGATTTCAATCACCTCCATACTCTGCAAGATTATGGAGCGTGTATTGAATAGTCGTCTAATGGCATACCTAGAACAGAATGATCTCCTCAGTGATCGACAATATGGGTTTCGCCGGAATCGGTCGACTGGGGATCTTCTAGTGTATGCCAATCACACCTTTGGCGAAGCTCTTGAGCGAAGCGGGGAGGCGATTGCCGTCTCCCTCGATGTCTCAAAGGCCTTTGACAGGGTTTGGCACGCTAGCCTTATACGCAAGCTTTCAGCCTACGGTATATCTCCTGGCCTGATCGGCTGGATTAAAGACTTCCTGACCGACCGATCACTTAGAGTTGTTGTTGAGGGTTATTCATCACAACCCTTAAAGACCAACTCAGGGGTTCCTCAGGGGTCTGTTCTCTCTGCAACCTTGTTCTTGCTGCATATCAACGATCTGCTTATACCCGGTATCTATGGGTACGCAGACGACAGCACTGTTGTAGAGAGATACCTGCCGAATCCTCGGGCTAGTAGAGATCAAATTCAGTCCGAAAGAGAGGCCATGGTAGAGCGGTTGAATCTCACACTCAGGGCAGTCTCCACTTGGGGCGATGCCAATCTTGTGAGTTTCAACGCCACCAAAACACAGACGTGTCTGTTCACCACAAAAAGGAGTCCTTTCACCTTGACTCCTACTTTCCGAAATGTGCCTCTGGAATACACTGACCGCCTGCAGTTACTGGGGATGGACATTACCCCCAACATGAACTACGGGCGGTTCATCGAGTCTAAGGCTAACGTAGCAGCGAGGAAAGTTGGCATCCTTGCAAAGGTCCGACAGTATTTCACGCCGGGACAGCTTCTAGATTTATATAAAGCTCAAGTCCGGTCGTGCGTGGAATACTGTAGTCACATTTGGGCTGGTGCTGCGAAATGCCATCTGTCAGCCTTGGACTCGATTGAGAGGCGTGCCCAGAGACTTATAGGTGACCCTACGCTGGTAAAAGCCAAGCTACACAGCCTCGATCACCGACGTAGGGTTGCCAGCCTCTGTGTATTCTATAGGTTACATTTCGGAGAGTGTGCGCAGGAATTACACGATTTAATTCCCCCATCCCCCTTCCATCATCGGACGACCCGACGAACGGCTGGTCTCCATCCTTACGTCGTTGACATTCCACCCGTCCGGACGAAGCGTTTCGCTTCGTCATTTATTATACGTGCAGCAAAGGATTGGAACAATCTGCCTGCGTCTGTGTTTCCGTCCGATTACAATATGGGTGTCTTCAAGGCAAGAGTGAATAGGTGGCTACTGAATTAGTGCGACTTACCATCTACGACTACGTTACCACTTACCATCAGGTGGAACGTAGTCAAGCACTAATTCAGAATGAAATAAAAAAAAAAAAAAAAAAAATTATAGCCTTCTCCGTAGCAATGCAGTTACGTAGCTCCGTAGCGATTACAACGTCTCAGCATGACACGCATCGGTGCTACGCCGTAGTCACTACGACTATACTCGTATACGACGTACAAGATTTATTACAAAAAACATTCTTCCAGTATTTAACTAGTGATTTACGAAAATATTTAACCTACAATGTAACAACTGGCAAACAGATCTGCAGGAAACCACTAAATTTCAAATCGTATAGACTAGACCTAAGTTTTAATTTACTAGCTTAACTAGTGAATCCCTTACTCAGCCTGCGGGGACTCATACCGACCACCAATTTTATAATGTTCAACAACCTGTCTATTCCTGATAATAATAAATATATTAAAATTTATAGTGATGAGTTGGGAAAAGGTATGGGTGTATTAATAAATGATTTTTGTGTGGGCCAGAGAGTTATCAATCATTGCATGCCCGGAGCCACTTATAATCAAATAGTTAATAGCGTTTTGAGTGAGGCTCACTGTCCCAACACAACCATTATCTTATTAATTGGGAGAAGGGGTACTGTAAACAATCATTCGATGAAAAATATTTTAAACAAATTGGAACAATTAAATATAAATAAAATTTTATTGTTTACACTACCTTATTTAGCTGAATTGCCACAAGAAAATAGGTTAAGATATGACATAAATAATCTAATGCACACTTTAACTACTTGTAAGTATTTAAGTTTAAATATTAAAAAAAGTAACAAAATTGATGTTATTGACATAAATAATTTATGGAAAAATAATACTTATATGTTGACATATAGTAGGCTGAGCCTACCATATTTTTTTAAACGACAGATAGCATCTGTGCTATCTTATTATATACAAACTGACATAGCCAATAATCTGGTTACTTTGACATCTGCTCCTATTGAGCAAAGTTGTAATATTTTGACATTTTGTGATGTGGAACCCGTTCCAAATAAGAATTTAAATTAATTATTAAGACAACAGAGAATACCTCTAGCATATTAGCAAATCATGATTTTAAATCACATAAATTTCACAATAATTTAGCAAGAAATGCCCATATTTGTAAAAAATTAAATACTGTAAACCTGGTGCACCAAAATATACAGGGCATGTTAGGTAAGGAACTTGAACTGGAGTTATTTATGAATGGTGAAAATATTCAAATTTTATGTTTAACTGAACACTGGCTTTGCTGCTCCCAGTCCATATTTAACTTCAGCGGTCACCGGGTAGCTAGTATGTTCAACAGAGAAAAAGCTATACGCGGTGGCTCTTTAATAATTATTAGTAAACTTTTTAAATATAAAGAACGTAAAGATATTGTGAGCCTCTCTGTTGAGCAAACTATTGAACTAGCCTGCGTAGAGCTTGAGCACCTCATTGTTGTATGCGTATACAGACCTCCTAGTGGGTTATATGAGTACTTTGAAAAAGTATTGGAAGAAGTTTTGTTAAAATTAAATATTTCTAAAAAGGTTATTATTGTATGTGGAGATTTTAATATTAATTTATCAGATAATTCTAATATAAGTCTCAGATTTAAATCTATGCTTCTATCATATAACCTACATAACTTATTTACTGAACCAACTAGAATCACTGCTACTAGTGCTACATGTATTGATAATATATTTACAAATTGTAAACCATATTCTAAAGCTATTATTAATAAATTAAGCTCAGACCATTGTGGCCAGTTAGCTTCCTTTTCTTATTCTTTATTAAATGCCAAGAAAAATATTTCAAAAAAGACTTTTGTACCTATAAATACTACACGTATGGAGAAGTTTAGAGGTAATATTGTGGCTAAGCTTCCGTATTTATCTTATATTAATGACCCCAACTACTTATATAACTCTTTATTTAAATTAGTAAAAACTGAATTTTCTACAATATTCACTTCTAAAACAGTCAATTCAGGGGGTCACTTAACATTTGGTGAATGGGCAACTCCTGGCATATGTAAGAGCAGGCAAAGGCTATATGAATTGTACAGTGAAAGAGCCTATAATCATAGTGTATCTTTTGCTTCTTTTGTAAGTGCCTACTCAAAAATGTTTAGAAGAGTATGTTCCATGGCAAAATCCTTGTATATTAAAGACAAAATAAGAAATGCGCAAAATAAAATCAAAATGACATGGAACATAATTGCTTGTGAAAGTGGAAGAGTCACAGATCGCAGCTTCGATTTTAAGTTAAATATTAATGATAATTATATTACCTCAGAACGAGAAGTTGCGTCTGAGTTTGAAAAATTTTTCACTGACATTCCACTTTCAACGACGCAATCACTTAATTCATCTCCCGACATTGCTGAATTTTTGCTAAAGGAAAACATTAAAGAATGTAATGAAATATTTAAATTTAAACCTGTAAGCCCCAAAGATATAATGGTAGCCTTCAGAAGCCTGGACGTCAAGAAAACAGCTGATTTATGGGGTATATCTGTAAAAGTTGTTAGTTCGGTAATCGATGTTGTTGCACCTCTTTTAGCTACTATATTTAATGACTGTATAGAACGTGGTGTGTTTCCTGATCTAATGAAACATAGTAAAGTTATTCCAATTTTTAAATCGGGTAGTACCCTAGACCCTAATAATTTTAGACCAATTTCAGTACTCCCAACATTTAGTAAAATTTTTGAAAAAATCATACTCGGGCAAATGTTATTGCATTTTAATGCACACAATCTACTTCATAAGAAACAGTTTGGCTTCACAAAAGGTCGCTCCACAACAGATGCTAGTGTTGAGCTAGTTAAAAATATTTTTGAGGCATGGGAGAGGTCGCAGGATGCTCTTGGGATATTCTGTGACTTATCCAAGGCCTTTGATTGTGTGCATCACGTAACGTTGATCAGGAAACTGCATCATTATGGGATTAGAAATAAGGCACTCAACCTTCTGAATTCCTATCTGAGTAATAGAATACAGAGGGTTGATGTAAATGGTAAGAGATCTCCTGGGGCTCCGTTAGATATGGGGGTTCCACAAGGCTCTATTCTTGGTCCATTTCTCTTTCTAGTTTACATAAATGATTTGCCATTTTTTGTGCAGGACAAACATGAGATAGTATTGTTCGCTGATGATACTTCACTTATTTTTAAGGTAAAACGTAATTTACTTGTGTATGACGATGTAAACGATGCTCTCTCAAAGGTTGTCTATTGGTTTGATTCGAATAATTTATTATTAAATAACAAAAAAACAAAATTAATAAAGTTCACAACACCTAATGTTAAACTTGTTGATAATGGTGTAGTATTAGGCGGGGAAATATTAAAACCGGTACAGTCTACCAAATTCCTAGGTATTATCATAGATTCGAAATTGCGGTGGGATCTCCATATTGAGGAGCTAGCGAATAGGCTTAGCTCTGCAGCGTTCGCGGTTAAAAAAATTAGACTTCTTACTGACGTAGATACAGCTCGCATAGTATTTTCATAGTATTATGTCATATGGAATCTTATTATGGGGAAATGCAGCTACCGTTAATACAATTTTTGTCCTGCAGAAAAGAGCTATTCGTGCAATTTATAGTTTAGGTCCTAGAATATCATTAAGAGATAAGTTTAAAGAAATAAAAATATTGACTGTTGCTTCTCAATACGTGTACGAAAATGTTATGTATGTTCATAAAAATATACACGAATTTCCCAGGAATTGCGACATGCATACCATTAATACTAGGAGTAAACATAAACTTGTAATGCCTGTGACTCGTTTACGCCGAGTCAGTAATTCTTTTTATGGACAATGTATACGCTTATACAACAGGATCCCAGAAAACGTTCAAAAAGCTCCTATTGCCAAATTTAAAAAAATTGTGAAAGAACGTTTGTGTAGTAAAGGATATTATTCGATTAACGATTTTTTAGAAGACAGTACGCCTTGGGAATGATGTGATCGCCTCCAGGCTATTTCAACCAATAGAATTATTGTTCATTTCGATTTCCATTTAAAAAAATATTAAAACAGACAAAAAAAAAAATTAGTCCCGCTGAGTTTCTTTCGCCAGTTCTTCTCAGGTCAGTGGCTTCTTCTTTCCGAATTGGTAGTAGACTCATGACGTTCAGTAAAAAATTGTAATAATTTTATGCTGAATAAAATATTTTGAATTTGAATTTGAATTTGAAAATGTAATTTGTTCTAAGCAGATCTGAATAAAGGCTATTATTATTATTATTATAAAATTCTTTAAATAATAATAATAATAGCCTATATTATAATAATAATCATTATTTTTCTTTTTTTAATATGTTGAGATAAAAAACAGCATCATCTATTTTTATGGTAAGCTGAGTAAAGCTAAGCTTTAAGTAAGGCTCGTGTTATTGGTACCATTTAGTTGATACCCTACACTTATATAACTTTAAATATATACAAATTATAAATATAAATACCTATGATTATTTGTACTCATAACACAAATAAATGCTCTCAGCAGAAGTCAAACCTACGACTACTACTATGTATAGTAAGTATGAAGTACTGTGACTACAAACTGAGTGTGTCAAAGCCAAACCAAACGAGTAGTCAAAGCCAAATTGTACTATTATTGTAATTAATGACTTATACGACCTACTATTAAATAAATGCCTGTTATTAAAACTTCAATCAAAATGGTTACTAATGGGTCTATATTTACATTAAAATAATCTGTAAATAAAGTCGATACATATAATATATGTACATACTTTAATCATTTAAACACGAAGTGAAAACTGAACCTTTGAAGTGTTACAATCAACTCTAATATTTTAATTGAAACTAACTTTTTGGATGTTTTCGCGGATTTAAAATTAATTTTTAGTGTTTCAAGTGGTCATGATGCTGTAAAGCATTCATAATGTCGGGAACTAATAATCGAAATAAATACACGGCAAAATCCGGACTAGATATGTTTTAAAATGTCAACAATTCGGGAAACCTAAGAAAGTATTTCAATACTACTATTCACTCTATATGACCTGAAGTAAAATTTGCCAAGAGGTAACGCTGTCTCGATATAATTAGATATTGTATACACAAAAGGCATGTGTACAGATTGGTAAAGTTCAGTTTACTTGCTTTAATAATATTTGCTAAGTTTAAAACTATTCACCTCTACGTCTCATTGGTAACTTAAATAGAAATAACCTTGTAAATTTTCGGGTCAGACTTATGAAGTCTCGAACCCGTCCGCCGCACAAATTGGTCCTTGCCTCCGAGCTTTTACCTGTGTAAATCTTCACTCACCCTAAATAATTTCACAAAAAGCCTATTTTGTTGTATATTTTTTTGTAATTTTACGGTTCTTTCGTTTATTTATATAGCAAATAGTGTAACTAAAAATATATTATTAGCCATTACATTTGGATTTTACATTACAAATTTGTTTAAACTGCTTTATTCGACTGATTTTATGTCTCGCTTTATATTAAAGCCTTACCTTTCAAAATACAAGTCAATACCTTTTCGAACTTCTAGGTTCTTCTCTAGGTTCTCTCTTCGGAATGCCTGACAGGTATGACAATTATTTATTTTTCAATAAAATAAATAAGATCGTTGAAAGGGTTATGATGGTATAAGTAGCTTCGGAATTCATCGTGGACCAACATTTAGACAGGAATTTATATACATTATGTGATAGATCATAATATTTTAATATTCATCTTGTATTTGTATTAAAATTTTAGAACAACAATACTGCTATTGTTTAGTTTATTTAATATTTGTTAAGTTAGAACCTATGTTTATAATTTAGAAGTAAAAAGCACGTAACGCTTGTTAGTGTTTGGAACACAGCACTTCAGCTCGGTGCTCGGTGAGGACTTCCGGCGGGACTTCCGATTCCAAAGTTAGACGAGCTTTTAAAATTTAGATACACTTGTTAGGTGTAACGGGCTTTTTGTACACGAGTTTTAATATTGTTACATGCTGCTGAATTTCGTGAACATTATTATGTAATTTCGATACTATATTTTCTTTACAATGAAAATTTATTATAACATTTAACCCTGCATATTCTATTAAATCATTTTCAGTTTTGTTATTATTACATTAAAAAATAGATTGATAGCGCCCTTCTTAGTATACTTTTTATATAAAAGACCCTATAATGACACGTTTATGCAGTCAAAAAACTTTACTTGTATTAATATTCGTTAGCTAATAATAATAGACGGTGTAGTTTGAATGGGCTGTACACATTGTTTGTGCTGTACGCGTTATAACAATTTCTACCAAGTAATTATTCTGACCACGATAATATTTGGTGAGATTCGTCTCAGTCGCCGGTAACTGTTTGTGTAAGACTGTGCAAATAGCCCTTTGCAACGGTAGAAGTTATTTCAGTAAATATCGAGTTTGATGTGCTCGAATTTGCTGACATTTCCTCAAAGTTTCGAATGTAATTAGACTCTTGTGTGAGTTTCTAAAGCGTTTGTATATATTTTGATGCTTGCATTATATTAGAAGCTGAGTGTTTTTAAATGAATTGGCAAAATATTTAAAATTGCAAGTCTTTTAAATGCTTTTAATTGAATGTATACAAAATCTGGTAGGTTTATATATAAATATTAAAATAAAATTTGTTTTTCTTATCGTATCGTTCGTTTAAAAAACAATATATACTTATTAATTTCTCAAAAGTATAATATTTTATCTCTTTTATCTCTATGTTTAAGGTATTATTCCTATTCTTAAATCGTATAAACTGTGAAATTTGGTATTTTTAGTTACATACGGCTGTGCTTAATTTGTGAAAAACAAATCTAATCATATAGTAATTATGCTTTGATGCTCTTAATTGACATGGTAATTAATGAAAGTTTTTACACTATATATAGTAAATTTGGCCATTGTTCCACCAAGTGCAATAGATTGTGCACATCTGGTGTCGGTTTGACTCCTGGCTTGGTGCCAAGAAACCATTTCCAACTTGGCATGGCTCGCTATGGATATGCCGCTTCGTATTTCCGCTAGTAATACCTGAAAAAACTAACAAAATATATAGTTGACATTCTAGGAGCTTGAAATGAAATAGAATTTGTAGCTTTTGTTGGTTCAACGCTAAAAATAAGGTTTCAAATAAAAGTTGTTAAACGATTCAACAAATAAGTTTAGTTTAGTTAGCTTAAAATTAAGTTTGATGAATGATTATCTGTTTATTGAATATACTCGTATACGTCAAAAGAACATTATATTCTACGCACATTAGTGAAGTAAATCGTGCCTAAAGACACTCATGGGATCCAGTAAACAAGAGTATTGAATGGAATTGAATGTTGTAAAAGAAAGTGCGTAACTATACTCGTATCTCTAAAAAATTAATTAAGCATAGATTAACATAGTAGGTAGTAGCTAATTCTACGCCGTTGTGACCCGCCTTTTATTTATTTTAGTCAAGAAATAATTAAACGTGACTCAATTTAAATGAAACGTGTTCCCTACTTATAGTAAATATATATATAATCCCTACACTCAATCTTTATTTTCTTTAGACTTGCTAGATTAAAATGCATGATCTTAGTCTTTAGAAAGCTCTGAACAGTTTTCTGCTAGAGATCAGAAGCTCTGCGCCTTTGTTATCATTCAACACGCATTACTTCTATATTGAAGGAAAAGAAATAATACAATCCTGGTGTTTTTAAAGTACCTTTAAGAACGCAGAAATGGAAATATACAAAACGCATGATTTTTCAACAGACTTCTATATTATTTGCTTAATTGTAAAAACACTTGCATGTCAGCAAATTCAGATCAGGAAAAATATATACAATGACTTGGAATTCTCGTCGAATAAATGCATATTACAACCTCATTTTGAATGTATCTTCAGACGATACTTATTATCTCAACAAGTTCTTGTTCTGACAAAGAACGTCTCGCCGCGGTGTTTTGAATTAAAATATTCTAGGCACGGCACTATCTCGGCATCTTGAAGTTTGGAACAATGATGTAAATATTTTCTTTGTATTTTTATTAAATATATTAATATTACATTGTGACGAACGAATTCATTTAATTTTATGATGTAAATGTTGACAGTGTATGATATAACGGTATATAATGGTTTATGGAGCTTTTCAAAATGTGTCCACTCTCCATGTACTTTTTACGTTTTTCCAAGATGTGTAGTGGATGCTGCTGCAACTTTTCGTGTTCTTTTTTTGCTTAATCTTAAACTTGAAACTTAAAGTGATGAAAGCATCGCTATGATACTATAGAAATGTACTGAGATAGAGGAAAGCTTTTAAAGGATTTTCAAAGGAAATTTAAAACGAATAGGGAACAAATAAATACTTCAAGCACAGAAAAATAGAAGATTTGTCTTAGTAAAGAATTCTTTTTAAAATCTAGTCCTTACGATACTAAATGCATTTTTATTATCATTTGAAATGATGGTAAGATTTATTTCCAGGTTGCCTTACGAGGTTTTCCTTCACCGTAAGACAAGTGGTAATCATCATAGAAATGATTCGCACATGAAAATATCAAAGGTGACCCAAACCCACCCGGATTCGACCCACATCACTCGGTTACCCAAGCGAGCGCGTTACCGCTGGGCATCCACTCTTCTTCTTCTACACTATTACAGTTTCTCTTAACCTATGTTATGGTAGCAACTTGGCTTAAAAACTTAATTTCCAAGATCATTACATACTATCGAGACTAAAAGTACTTGCACGTGTAAAGTTATACTTTTAGTTCAGTTATACTGTTGTGGGCAGCGTTCAGAGTTGGGGAGTGCTGAAAGTTACTTGGCAAGTGCTAGGTGCAAGTGTGAGGCGTGGTCACGACACTTCGGGATATTCAAACTTTACCAGGTTTGAATTATAGTCTGAATTTTGCGAACTGGTTTCTTAACTAAATAACTCTCTCTCCTCAACTAATTCTCTTTTCGACTTGTTCCTAATTAGTTTGCAAACGTCTTTATATAAATAAGGCAAAAACAAAAGTGTTTAGTAACTTTTTCTACTCCGTTTGATAATTTCATGGTTTTAGTTAATAAAAGACCAACTGTTTGTTATCAGTATAAGAAACTGTATTTTTTATAGATAGATAAATATCATTCATATACATTTTCCTCAAATTTTAATTAGTTCGAATTTCGACAGTTACGTACTTAGAAAATATTATTTTTTGTATTATTCGTGAACTAGAAATATATCTTAGATAAGTGATTTTAAGCAGCGTAATTAAAACTTTTTTTAAACAATTTTTTTGTCTTTTGATCCAAAAAATAATATGTGGTTCGCATGACAATTAATTAGCTTTTTGAAAAGTAACATTCGTTATTTTTTATATAAATCTCAGCTGTCGCTATCGTTCTTAGGGAGAGAGAGAGAGTACTTACTCATGTGGTACTGATAATAATAAGCGTCGAAAGTGACTGGTTCATATTACCGGTGATTCAGTAAATTCTTGTTTATTAGGTATTTCTTCCTCTATTTTTTACTTAATACTTTCTTAGGTTTACGCGAATATTCGACATTATAAATGAAACTACCTTTTCGGATTTATTTTGAATTTTGAAGAGACCCTTCCGTGACTATCATTGCTGTAAAGCACTCGAAACGTCGGGAATTAAAAATCAAAATAAATCCGCGACAAATCCGAAAAGGTAGTTTCATCTATTTTTTACTGTTTACGTAATATATTACATTAGTTAGGTAGTTGTTATAATTTTGTTTGTTGTTGAAGGAACTGTTTTATTCTATTCAATTTCTCATGCTATGCTTCAGACATTTGTATTAGAAGTAATTTGGGTTAATTTGTGGATCGGTTAATTCGTTTTACTGAATTATCACACAAAATTTCATCAAAATTACCAATGGTTTTCTCGTGATACGGTCATGTACAGACTAACATACATTCTCTAAAAAATATGTTCAATGTACAGATTTGACTACGTTAGATTTTTATTATATGTATAGAAAAGTGTAAAATAATTGAGTCACACCATATGGACGGATGGTTTTCGCTGAGTTTCTTTTGCAAGTCATTTTACTAGTAGGTATTATATGAAGAATAGGCGAAGTTGGCAAGTTACAAGGCACAAAGGCATCATTGGAAAAGACGTAATTGAGTGTAAAGACGGCGGGCATTCCACTCGGCTGAACATACACCAAATATGTGACTTAGATGGATGAAATCAGACCGTAACGGACTTGGTATTAAGCTTGGACAATATGGATTGATTTTGTGAGCTTTTCTAAGGTTTTCTTTATGGTTTGCTTAACGACTTCAGACTTAAGAATTTCACATAATATTATTGAAGCAGACGTTCCTTATTTTTCTTAGGTGCCATGTGTACAATAAATATCGAAACGTATTATTATTATTTATTTTTACATTTAAATATTATATATTAATCAATTTCTTAAAAGCTACATACAATAACAAATAGGCAAAGATTGTATCAACAATAAAATATATTTTTATTATCTATAGTCAAGTCAAGGTGGTTGAAGTCTTATAGAGCCCGTCGTGGCTGTGATACTCTCAGGAGGACTTTTTGAGTTATAATGTATATTAAACCTTAACAATTTTAAAGAATAAAGCTTTAAAATTGAAGCCCACATCTAAATTGGTTATCTCAGTGCTTACCAACTTGCAAATAGGTGGAATAATGTCATAGAACCTAATGTAAGACAGAGCTAACGCAGTTTGTGAACCAAATTAGTTTGTACATAGCGGAGTATGTGGTGGAGTCAAGAACACATTAATGCTTAAAGCTCATAAGACGTACTGACCGAAAGCTTTTCATTCCGAATGTAAGGAAATTTTCTTAACTACAATTTTATTGACGTAGCAGTGATTTATTAAAATTCATTTAATAAACCAGTTTTTTCAGTCTTTACCAAGTTAGTTCGTAGTAAAATAATTTGTGCATTTTTCTTATATTTGTATGTGAATTATGCATTACGGTTAATAGATAAAGGAATAATATTGTGATAATTTTCATAAAGCTTATGAAACTGCGGGCTATCCTGTATCCGGAATATGTAAAAGTGAATCACTTTGAGAAAATATTGGTGAAAATATATCGATAAGAATAATGATGCAAAAATATCTAAACTTAATTAAATAAAAGATGTTGTGTAAAGTTCTCTTTTGTGTAACCAAACATCCTCGATAATGTATTTTATCACTAACATGATCTTTTTAATATTGCCTTGCCTAAAGGCCTCCGGAAGTGGTTTTCAATTTACAAAAAGCACATCCGTCCGTGGCGAAGGATAGTGCCTTCATAATGAAGGATCATCTGACCCTGGACTTCGGGTGGACTGAACTTGAATTTTTTATTTCAGAGCTTTTAAGCTCTCGTTAATGTATGCGTTCCTTACATGACGACGGTTTGGTATTACCTACATAAATTATACATAAATACCTACATATATATTATGTTATACTTATAATAGGTATTCTATATCTCAATTTGCTTTTCCAGCTGATCTAGCACGTGCTGAAATTTCGAATCTCTAGGCTAAAATGTCTAACTAAGTAAATTTTACTATAAATCTTTTTGTATATCATCATCATCAGCCCTTTTTAACGTCCCACTGCTGGGCACGGGCCTCCCTCAGTACGAGGGGGATCAGGCCATAGTCCACCGCGCTGGTCTAGTGCGTGTTGGCGGACTTCACATGTCTTACGAAAACTTGCTAGGTTTTCTCAGACATGCAGGTTTCCTCACGATGTTTCCCTTCACCGTAAGACAAGTGGTAATCATGATAGGAATGATTCGCACATGAAAATATCAGAGGTGCGAGACCCAGATTTGAACCCGCATCACTCGATTATACAAGCGACGCGTTACCGCTGGGCTACCACTGTCTATAATATATCTTTTTGTATATAACATTGTGATAGTCAAAATGTCTACACAAAAACGTAGTAACAACAAAGACTACAATTTATAGCTTAAAAATAACACAAAGTCGAGTTCGATCTCAAGTTAAAATAAATTATTTTTGAAATATACTTTACAATTCACAACCAGCATTGTATACAAAGGTGTGTCAGAACTGAGCTTACAATACCAACTGATAGCGATGGAGCTTTGAGCGAGTATCTGACGTTTTAACAACTGAAGTCACTAGCAATGCTGGAAAGATAAAACAAATTATAATAAATGAAAAGTATTCCAACGATGAATAACACGGTATTATTTCCTGCACAAAATAAGAAATTTTTTTTCAAACTATTTTTCATATACCACCCACGAGTATAACGTGTTTCACGAATCAACAGAGCTACTGAGAGCTTTTCCTAACTTTCTTATTAATTTATTTTATTTGAATTTAGAAAATTTATTAAAATGAGAACAGCGCACTTTATTTAGTTTTCGCATTCAAAGAGCAAAGTGCATTTTAAAACCTTCAAGTTATAGATTAAGATCCCAGAGCGTTCTGACATAACTTATTTTCACATGGATGAAAACTTCACGACTTAGTAGCGTCTAGTATACTTTTAAATACCTGCCTACTTGTGAAGCTTGCACTGTGACACCTGGGCAGGTACCAGGTGAGAAAGGTAACTAAAAATATGAGTTATCTTACTTAAATTTGTATGGCTGATTTTTATATATATTTTGTAGAATATTATTCTAAACTAGAATTATAAAGTGTCAGACACTTTTCATGGACCAGAGCTTTTGTCAGACGCTTTAAAGCTCGACAAAAAATTAATGAACTTTACTTATTTTTTCATGTCTGACTTTTAAATATGTTATTCAAGTAACTATTACAAAGTTATATTTCATCAGTCAGACAAATTCGAGTGACCAAACATCCCCTAAACACAAAATTATTCAGCCGGGAGTGCGAGCGCGAGAGCACTATGCGCATGGGTCTCAGAGTAAAAAATTGAAATGTATTGAAAATACTTACTAATTTCAATCCAAGATTTTTGCATCCTTATTTCAATAAGATCCCTTATAAAAAAAAAGATTTACAAAAGATTCAACCCATGCAAAATGTATATCTATATATTTATCAAGTTGAATCTTTTTTTCTTTAAAAAAAATGTCAGTTTGACTGTGACTGTTTCACAAGAAAACCAATAGACACATTTTTATGAAATTGAGTATGGTCATAGTGGGTATCAATACTGCAGGATTTGTTATTTCTGAGAAATCATATCAGTACTCAACAATTATTATGTAAAAAAATGTTCTAAAAACGCATTCTACACACCGGAAACCAAATTCTTAGATTGAAATTAAATATATGACTGGATACGTTATAACTCATAGTATATATTTCTGACAACTGAGATATTTACCTGAAGTAACGAGAATCCTATATATTGACCCGAATAACCAACTAAGATTATACCAAATTTCATCATAACGTTTCCAGTGATTTTCTCGTCACAGACAGGCAAACAGACAAAAATTCTAAAAACTATATATTTGGCCTCTGTATCGATAATAATGACTATTTATTTATTTATTTACTTGTTTATGTAATGGATAAAAGAATAATATAATAAGATTGTTAATTTAAATATTTAATGTACAGATTCGAATAAGTTAGAATTTTATTATAATACTAGCAAATCATCAAAATCAGTCCAGCCATTTCAGATATATATATTCTTTTGACAGATAACACATCTAGATGTGAACTTAGATTACTATGTTAAAGCATAAATCTATAGGCGTGACTGTTTTTCAGTAAAGTGTACCACAAAACGCTCTGGTTGTGGGATAGTGTTTGTATAATAAATAAAAGATTGTATGATATAAATAAAAGATTGTATGTTTGTTCTTTATGCATTTCTAAACTATATATTCTATCTGATGAAATTTTGGTAAGGTCTTCTAAGGACGCCGGGGGTTATTGACCAAAAAAAATTAACTTTGTGTGTATCAAATAAATATAAGAATTTTCACAGGTTTTTAATTTTTTAATTTTATTTTTAATTTACATGTAGTTATTTAATAGCATTGAGGGAATATGTTGGTAGGAATATAGTTTTATAGTAATAGTAACATAGGTGTTCATTTTAAGCTAAATTCTAACTTCCTATTCTCTAATCTACTATTGTTTCCGCTATATTTACACAATGCACATATCAGTAGGTGCTTTACTTTACGAATATTTTTATTAATTTATATTCTGTAGGTACTTCAGGTGTGTATATATTTTTGTGTTTAGGGGATGTTTGGTCACTCGAATTTGTCTGACTGATGAAATATAACTTTGTAATAGTTACTTGAATAACAGATTTAAAAGTCAGACATGAAAAAATAAGTAAAGTTCATTAATTTTTTGTCGAGCTTTAAAGCGTCTGACAAAAGCTCTGGTCCATGAAAAGTGTCTGACACTTTATTATTCTAGTTTAGAATAATATTCTACAAAATATATATAAAAATCAGCCATACAAATTTAAGTAAGATAACTCATATTTTTAGTTACCTTTCTCACCTGGTACCTGCCCAGGTGTCACAGGGCAAGCTTCACAAGTAGGCAGGTATTTAAAAGTATACTAGACGCTACTAAATCGTGAAGGTTTCATCCATGTGAAAATAAGTTATGTCAGGACGCTCTGGGATCTTGGTATATTATAAAACACTCGAAACAAAGCAAACGAAAATTAAATGTAAGTACATTTAATTTTCGTTTTGTTAATCAATACAAAACCACAAAAATGGATTAAATTTTCCGAATATCTTTTAGTAACTACTAATTACATCTATACTATTTATAGAATTGTGATTTTAGAATAGCGACGTCACATTGAGTTCATAATTCATATTATGCTTATTTATTTAATACTGAACCCCAAATAAAACATTAAGTTAGAAGTGGTTCTTGTCCATACCAAAGCTTTATATCGCTGAGAGAGGTTTAGACGACAGTGAATTTGAAATATTTATTAATACTCGTACTAGTCCACTTGTACGAGTACGTGGAGGCACAGCTCTCTATATGTCAGTCTAAAGTGCGGAAAATTGAGTTCACCTTACATTTATTTACTATTCTCCTTAACTTAACTTCTCTTACGGCCGCACTTAGAGTCATTTAAAGAACCATTAAGTCGAAAATCTCCATACTAAGGAACGACTTAATGGTTCATTAAGTGACTCTGAGTGCGGCGGTTAAACATGTCACCTTAAGAAAAATAAGTAAAAAAATAAAACAGAAAATATTGAAAACGTTAAACAAACTATTGATAAATACAAGTGAGAAAGTCTCAGAGGTTTTCAGTTCCTCTAAATAAGTCATATTTCTAAATAGCCAGTCCTCGCAAAGTTAGTTTCAACGGTACGAACCCGTAAATCACCTGTTCTATAGTTTTACCGCAGCATTTTTATTTTCCAACAAAAGTTGTAATGGGATTGTCGAGAGCAGCTGTTTATGTGCCGCAGTGCAAGTTTGAAGTGCAGGACTTTTATGACCAGTCTATATTGTATAAGTCCATTGAGTTTGCGAATGAATGGTACCTGTTGGTTGGACCGACATATTCATCGATTTACCAACAAACATGAATATAAACCGTACCGTATTACGAAGCTTTAGAATTTGTATGTAAATATTTAAAAAGGTTTTTATCCTGTAAGTAAGAAATAAGGAAAACGATAGATAAAGCTTTTCGTAGCTTTAAGCTTCCCTTTTAAATGGCTGTGAACAAGTTAAAATGTTACAACAGATTAAGGCATGCCGTAGCTTATTTATTTTTGTGATAAGAATTCTGTAAATAAAATGGAATTGAGTACACTCCAAAACATCGGATAAAAAATCCAAAATAATTTTAAATAACTGTTTGGTTATTTTCAAAAGAAATCTTCTTCTTCTAATATATAAAAATCTTGAGTCACACTGACTTGACCACACTTGACCGATTTTTATATTGGTAGTTCTGAGAATAGGTCGTAGGCTAATTTTTTTTACTTCCCTAGGTGATAAGGGTGGCCCACTCCAGATTTTTTATTCTTTTATGATTTCTACCACCAATCCCTATTTTCAATAGTGATGAACGCGGGCGGAGTCGCGGGAATTGCTAGTATATTAAAATAATCTTACAAATTATTAACATCAATTTATCATTGCAAAGCAATTATTCAGATTACGAAATACGAGTATAAGTGAAATTTTAATACGTCTAGAGAATTTATATCAGCGAGATGCGGGATGCTGTGGATCAGCCTAATTGGACCGCCGGGGATCCTCTGCCGGTTTGGTGGAAAAGGAAAAGTATTGTTTGGCCGTGATTTATTGGTTTCGAGATGCGATAAAAGAATGTCTTCAAATTCGTGTAACTTATGGCGGTGCGGGCTCCGGGCCAGCCTCCCGGCGCACGGAGACGCGCGCTTGGAAATTACAGAATTTGTTTTTTGTTAAGAGTATCCATCAATTTTGTTTGGAAATACAAAAGTTTCTTTTTAATATATTTTCTTATAATGAATACCTATATTAAATCTATATTTTAAAATAAAAAAGGACATAGTAATTGTGCTGGTTTTGATTTTACAGCGCCTTACTAGTGCTTAGCTCAGTGTGTTTAAGGAGTTTTTTTTGTTTGTTTCTTTGCTTTATTTTATTATTTATTTCAACAGTAGCGCGTCAATGACGCCGCTCGCTAATTTTTCTACATATCAATTAAAGTTATTATGATTTCAGATGGTAAACATTTTATTGAATATGATATATTAAAGTTTCGGAATCTTATACTCATATGACAGATAAAGAATATTATTGACCTCTTTATAATATAAGTCTTAGCTGAAATACGAAAAGCATCCAAAACTGCGGGTGCTGTTATCCGCAGTGGGTTCCAATGATTTGTTCCTAAGTCTTGAACTTAAAAAAATACTGTGTGGTACTCAATTTATGATTTTTTCATCCAATGATGTCTTTGCGAACTATGATTCGATTTTTGTGACCCTTTTCTTAAAAATAAAATTGACCAGAGACCGCTCAGGATTTTCTTCGTGACTTCGTTACCTTATAAACTCCTTATAACAAGCTCGTTGGTATATTCTCGAGAGGAAATGTGGATGGTTGTAATCTGTGATTCAATTTTATATGTAATGTTGATTTTAATAAAAGCTATGCCCTACTGTAACTAAAATATAAGCAAAAAAGTCCGTTGATATGCTTTTACTTTTTAAATTTATAATATTAGCAAGCATAATATAATATAATTGAATTAAACTTTTACTATATTTATCGTTATATACTACGTTATATAAATTATGTACACTGTAAATAAACTGTTACTGGAAGCCTGATAGAAAACTAATCTGAAGAGGTCGGACGTTATTTGATTTAAACAATTTCAATATTTATAATAGATATACGGTGGAAGGTGATAGAAAGTCGATCTTTACGAGATAGTGATGTTTGTTTCCGCTCTGCGACCGGAAGAGCTTTGTGCCCGCGCCGCGAGGGAAATCAAATTGTTATCGTACCCGGCAAGGAGGAGATTTCAGGTCTCAGATAACTTTGCGATTTTTTCTGATATTAGCCTAAAGTTTTGACTTCATGAAGACAAATTGTAAAATTAACATTACAAAAGTGTATTCTGTCATAAGAAGTATTTATTTTCTTACATTATTTCGGATTATACGTTGATGCAATAGTCTTGTGGTGACGCGTTTGTTTGAAACACCAAGTGAAGCGGGTTTGAATCCCGATCTCGCACATATGACTTCCATGTGTAAATAGTTTTCAACATAATTACCATTTACCTTACTCGTACGATAACGGTGAGAATTTACTACAAATAGTTGTTGAAAGACGTGAAGAGTCCGCTAACTCGCACTCGGCAAGTGTGATGGACTGCGGTTTGATCCTCTTCGCACTGAGAGATAAGGAGAGATCTCCACTTCAACAGTAGGGCCTTAGAAGGGCTAAAGTATTATTTATCATTGTAATTATTTATCAAGATTCTAGACTAAAAAAATTCAGCATTGGTTTGCTGGTTCAGATCCATCACATCCAGAGGTTTGATGTAGTCCTAAAATTTTGCCAATGGCTTTCTTTTCACTAAAACATAGTAAAATATAATAATGTATTTTTAGCTATCACGCTTTTCTATTCCACTCAAAAGGAAGTAATACAATTGTAGCGAGAATTTATACTATTTACGTAAGAATTCCTGAAATCGAGCGTGTAAAGCCAACGCTACACTTTCTTAGAAGTCCGTTCAAACGATTTCCGCATGATATCTTTCTGCAATCGTTGAAGAATATAAAACGTAGAAATGTAGTTATGGGTATAACATGAATTACAATTTTATGCCATAGCAATTAAGTATGTCTCGGCCTTAAAAAAATGTCAATGGTAAAATTAGATTATGTTTAAATCGTAATACTAATTGCTACTTTTTATAGTAGGTACGGTCCTTCTGATTGAATTTCATTGAGACGTATGTACGTGGGAATTATTATGGTTGAAATGAGTGTGAAACAAATCAAGGAAAGGTCAACCAATATAATTAATATTTTACTTGTTCTGCGAGGCTATAACGCTACTATGGGTCTAGAAGGTACGAGTATCTTCCAGCTACCAAAAACGTTTAAGAAACAAAAAACTAAAATATTATGAATGCACGTTATCCGTACATCTAGATTTATAATATTAGTGAGGATAGATGAGGGTATTAGTAAGAATTGTATGAATAAACCTAATTTTTCTCAGCCAGTTTTGCTTTCGGAGCTATGCTTTTCACTACGTAACTAGTTTTGCAAGGTGATTTATCTCTATTATATGATGTATTCATTTCGGTGAACATAATTTAGCTCGAAAAAGGTTTTTAACAGAAATTGGATTTAAACTTTATTGCTTCTCTACAAGCACTAAGTTAAAACGGCTTGAAGGTTGTGTACGAAATGAAAAAAAAAAAAACAAAAAACAAAAACCACTAACCAGATCTTAATGAAATTTAGTATGACGGTAGAGTTATCCGGGAATAAAATATGTCGTCTCTAAGATATCTACATTAACCGTTAAAAGGTAATAACTATTTCAATAACATTTTTCAAAATATATTTAATGTACAAATTCGACTCCGAATTTTACTACATGTGTAGATGAGTAGTTATAACAATGTCATAAGGCATTCTAAGCAAAAGTGATTTAAGTCACTTACTTTGATTTTATATCTCTTTTCCATATTAAATATCTCTTAATACGTGTAGCATTTTTATAAATCATTCTCCACTAGTGTAAAGAACGTCCTGTGGCCTTTCAATTTGCATGTCGAATTACACATGCAGAAGATTTTAAATGTAAATAGAGGTCCGTTAGCGAAGTGCTCGTAGAGCGTTTAGCCTAGTGCCGCGTGTGAAAATAAAGTATTTTAAACTTATAAATGGTATTGACGGTGTAACATAGTGTGAAAGTTAAAGAGATAGTTGTTTTGGCCATATGAGATACAACTTTTCAACAGGATTTTTTTTCTATTTACTTTGACGATAACAATAAGTAGGCAGCTTTTTGTCATAGAATATAATCCCACGACAAACATTCTAAATAAACGTGACGTGGTATTTATTATTTTTATGTGTTTTGATGTTGTGTTTTTTTTATTTCAGGTATGTCAAGAAGACACCGCTAAGCATCGACAGCCGCAAGGTTATTGTATGAATATTTTATATTTAATTTTAGCACACTATTTATTTTAAGTCTTATTCTTTGTCCCACCCTCTTCCCAGTTTAGCTGGGGTCGGGTCTCCTTGTACGGTTGCGCCAAAGAATGTTATTTTCAGTCCGAAATAATAATAATAAAAATACACCCATAGTCAATGGAGTTATTTCCTATGCTTAGCTACGTATAAAGAATATGTGTAAAACAAAAATACAGCAGCAGTACAATCCTTCTTTCATACAAATCCTATTCAATTTGATTCCAATTTTTTATTATTTACTTAGTTTTCGTATTGATGTTTACCTCATATTGTGTGTATGTTTGAGGTCATAATTAGCTCGGTAAATAGTGAATCTATTTGTTATGCCAGTGGTCGCGGGTTCGGCCCCGCTAGAAGCATTTAATATGTAGTATCTACTATATAACTATCTTGTGTCATACAAGCCTCGTAACTTTGGTACCATGGAACTAGGTAGTAGGTAGTGCTGTGTGTTAATATCCTAACATATTTATTTATTTGTTTTTAAAGTTTTCTCAGGTAACCTAAACCTAAAATTATCTTCAAATTTAAAAAATATGTTGGGACAATTTTACAACAGCACCTTCTAGTTCCGTGGTAAGCTACGAGACTTGTGTTACGGATACCAGACAGTTGGTATACTATACATGCCAATTTTTAAATACATACATATTATAAATATAAACACCCATGACTGGATTACAAACATTCGTGCTCAACAAATGAATGCCCCCAGCGTTACTCGAACCCGCGACCGCTGGCGCAGAAAGTAGGGTCACTACCAACTGAACCAAACGTGTCGTCAAAAAACTACGTCGATCTGTCGCACCGTCACTAACAATCCACATACTTAATCGTATACTCTTCAAAGTAATTTAATACAAAATCTCTGTTATAACCACTGAAGCTACCGTAAACATATATTTTAATTAAACATTTGTTCAAACGCGAGCACGCTGAGGGATTACGAACAATAAAAAGGCGTCATTTATCGCTTCAACCGGGAATCGAATACCGTGTGATGTAATTACCCGACCGCCTGAGTTTCAGGCTTGTTGAATTGACTTCGTATTACACCCGCTTTACTCTTAATACGGTTAAGTGTTTTCACTCTGTGACTTTTTTTACATGTAACTACGTTTTTGTGAAACGAGTGTTTTGCGGACTTATTTAATATTATAATGTGAAATTCATTTAGAAATTGCTTTAAAATCAGTTTGTTTGTTTGTAAGTTGGATATTAATATATTAAAATTAAAGTAAATACAGAGCTGTGAAACTAAATTTTGTGTTAAGAAGTTCGTATTGAATAGATTTTTATCGTTTTATACACTGTTTATGACTTCTACGAGTTTATTAGTCTTTTTTAAATTGATCGCTTCCGTTCTTATTAGAGCCCATTAAAAAACTTAAAAGTTTTTGCCATGGAGTAGCTATACACTGTAGTAGAGCCGACCACAAAAGCTCAGGAGTTAAGCTTTTTTAAATATGAAACTGCTTAGCACCTACAATACAGTAGTATACCTACTGTATGTAATATATTTTAAACTAACGAAAACTAGATTTAGGCTTCGGGTTCCGCTAGTAAATGTAATCAAAAACTTTACAAATTATTTTACGTCCCATTGTTGGGCATGGGCTTCCATTCAATGCGGGCCATAGTCCACAAATCCGCCATATAAAATTTTATATACATATCTCATTTTAAATAATATAGGCAAAGGTGGTATACCTGAAACAGATTTCTTCCAATCAACCCATGGAAGAGAAAAATAGCGTTAATTAGTTATATCGAAATAGAGTTTCGCTGCGCAAAATAAACCTAAAACACTACAATTTTGCTATCCAATTGTTATAATAAACACCAGAACTGCTGACAAGTTATAATTACACGAACTAACCTTCAAGAACTTGAGCAATTATAGTATGAGATAGATAAATATTGAGCGGAGAGAATAATATTAGTTTTGATCTTTGTGTCTACACTATATCTAAACTTTGAATGTGTATACAAATATTACGAGTATTATTCTCTAATAGTGTAGTGCCTAAGGTGTTTGGCTATAAATTCTGAAGTCCTAGGGTAGCCTCGTGTCAGGTCAAATATAGATTTAGATGGGTTTCCCTTCCCTATCTATACAGAATTAGTGATGTTTGCCTGCAGTTATTCTTCAGTTGAAAAACCATAGAATAACCAACCCCACGTTGGGCGCCACTTTGTTACGACCGCCTGACGGCGGGCACAAATAAATAAACACAAAAGAAAAAAAATACAAACGTTTATTCACAAGATAAATATGAGAAATCACATAAGAGAATTTATACTAATAATTAATACTAAATATCAATATATATATACCCCAACTGTGGGTTCTCAGCACAGAAAACTTTTTTCGTACTATGTTACACATAAAATCACCTATGTGCACTGGGGACTTATCTTAAGTTATCGACGCGGTGACACGTGGAGACGAGGGAGGTGCCCTGTGGCACCGGGTGTTACTATCGAAGGGCCTCAAACAGCTGGAGTCGACCCGACAGGAAGGTGCATCCCGTCGTGCACAAGATTTACGGGGAACTTCTCAGGTCCGCACCTTTTACTTCTCCATCTATAGGGTGGATGTTCTATCCACACGGTGGAATTTTCGAACCAAGCAGTGGAATTTTCAATCCAACCGTGGAATTTTCCAATCCAAACTGTGGACCCCCAGTTTCCTGGAATGCGTCGAATAAAAAACTTGAAGCACGAAAGATCCGACCCCCAGGCACAGGTGTGACCAGTAGTGGGCGTCGGCATCTTTCGTGAAGCAATTAAATTAAATGGAGTGGAGTGGTGAGATTAAAATCCGGTTAAAACATAAAATAACTAAATTCGGAAAAAATCAAATATTTAATTATATAATACTCAACTCAGAATCAAACCTCAACTACTTATATACCGGACGATCACCA
This sequence comes from Boloria euphrosyne, assembly GCA_951802675.2. NCBI lineage: Eukaryota > Metazoa > Arthropoda > Insecta > Lepidoptera > Nymphalidae > Boloria > Boloria euphrosyne. The sequence goes on along the minus strand of OX637879.1, from coordinate 456,245 downwards.
TTCCACTACGTTATGAGTTACAAAAAAAATAAATTACAATATTAATTAAAGTTATAGTGATTGTAGGCAGTTATAAATAAATATGTCGAATGAAGCAATGACCATTGATATTTATTTCGCCGGTACATCGAGAAAAGTTTCTTATCCTATCTTTTGTTACAATATACATATTAATACACTAGGAAATATAGTTTATAATATATAATATTTTAAACTATCATACAATTAACTATAAAGCCTAAACGAAACAAAACATTTTAATTACATTACTACAAGTTTATAAATTATATTATGGTCAATTAAGTAAACAATTTGTAGGTGGCAATTTAATAGACTAAAAAGTATTAAATAAGGATTTAAACAAGATAAATATTTTCAAATAATAGTTTCTTATTAATTACATAAAAGCCACCTATGTAAAAGAAACACACGCGTGGAATACACAGTGGTATTAAATAGATTATTAATATATTATTAATATGATGTATATTTTTTTTTTTTTTTTTTTTTTTTTTTTTTATTATTAGATAGGCTTGCGCTTGACGACGATCAGTGCTGGAAAGCACTGATGAGGTCTAGGTTGGAGCGCGCTTGCCTAGAAGGTGCCTATTCACTCTTGCTTTGAAAGTACTGACATTGTAAGTGGCAGGAAAGACGGATGCTGGAAGGGTGTTCCACATTTTGGCTGTTCGCTTAAGAAACGTTGAACCAAAGCGTTTCGTGCGGGTTGGTTGAATTTCTACCACGTAAGGATGCCAGCGTTCACGACTTCTCGCAGTTCTGTGGTAAAACGGTGAAGGGGGTATAAGGTTATGCAGTTCCTGCGCGCACTCTCCAAAGTATATTCGATAGAATATAGATAAACAGGCGACATTGCGTCGATGCTGTAGGCTGAGTAGTTTAGCCTGCGTTAGTGACTGATCACCTATGATACGGCGGGCGCGGCGATCTATCGAGTCTAATGCATCGAGTTGATACTTGGCAGAGCCATCCCAGAGATGGCAGCAGTACTCCATGGCTGAGCGTACCTGAGCCTGATAGAGAATCAGGCGCTGCTCAGCCGTGAAGTACCGCTTCACCTTGTTCAGGATACCAAGTTTTTTGGCTGCTGTTTTGGCCTTTGATTCGATGCATTTTCCGAAATTGAGATTGGGTGAGATGTCTATGCCCAAGAGCTCAATATGGTCACTAATCGGGATGGATACACTTTGGAAAGTGGGAGCCAAGGTAAAGGGGCTCCTTTTTGCGGTGAATAAACACGCCTGTGTTTTGGTGGCATTAAACCTAATTAAATTGGCGTTACCCCAGTCGGACACCTCCCTCAGAGTCAAGTCAATACGACTCACCAAGGCCTCTCTTTGCTCAAGGATCTCAGTAGCACTGGCTCTAGAACTGGACAAGTATCTATCCGCAACAGTGCTGTCATCAGCGTACCCAAAGATACCGGGTTTCAGAAGATCGTTGATGTGCAGCAGGAAGAGTGTTGCGGAAAGAACTGATCCCTGAGGAACACCAGCATTGACAGGCATTAAGTCAGATGAGCAGCCGTTAATGACCACCCGAAACGACCTCTCACTCAGAAAATCAGTTATCCAGCTACAAAAGCCAGTGGGTATTCCATATGCCGGAAGCTTGCTGAGAAGACTGCCATGCCAGACACGGTCAAAAGCCTTCGAAATATCGAGAGACACGGCGAGTGCCTCACCGTGTTTTTCGATGGCTTCACCCCAAGTGTGTGTGGCATACACAAGAAGATCTCCAGTAGACCGGTTTTTCCGAAAGCCGTACTGGTGGTCGGACAGAAGATCATTTTCTTCTAGGTATGCTAGGAGCTTTTTATTGACCAAACGTTCCATACTTTTGCAAAGGATGGACGTAATCGCAATCGGTCTATAATTGACCGGGTCGGCACGATCTCCCTTTTTCGGTACTGGTTGCACGTTTGAAACTTTCCACGACTTGGGGACTTGACCGGTTGCAAGAGAGAGGCGAAACAAACGCGTTAATGTAGGAGACAACTCAGCGGCGCAATTTCGCAAGACAACTGCAGGTATGCCGTCAGGGCCATTGGCTTTGTTCACGTCGAGGTTCCGAAGAGTTTTTAGGACCTCTTTCTGATGTATGCGTATCTCAGGCATAATGGAGTCGCATGTTGGAAGAGTGGGTGGAAGTTTGCTTCCAGCATTGAGACGTGAGTTTTCCGAAAACAGAGAGGCTAGGAGATTAGCCTTGTCTGTTGCAGATACAGCCAGGGTTCCATCAGACTTCTGCAGAGGCGGCAGCGAAGAACGGCAGAAGTTCGTTTCAACTGACTTTGCGAGGGACCAGAAAGCTTTACTACCACTGGGGTGAGCGGCAAGCCTACGCCCGATGCGGTTAATTCGGCTGAAGCGAGCTCTTCCCAAGACCCTCTTGTAGGACTTGGTGGCTATATTAAATTCTGTTTTTTTAGTTTTAACGTCCGGTGCATTGAGAGCACGTGCGTCCGCCCATGCTACAAACGCTGCTTGCTTACGGGCTTCTGCAGCAGCGCATTCAGCGTTGTACCACGGGGGTGTCTTGCCATCGTGCGATACGTCAGAAAATGGTATAAAATATTCCATTGCCAAGCGTATCACATCCGATATAGCACTCTCACAGCTCGACGGATCGTTAGTAGAGAAACAGACTTGCCGCGAAGGGTAGGATGCAAAGAAATGCCGCATTTCGTCCCAATCCGCTGATCTGTATCGCCACATCCGCCTCTTTTTTATTGAGGAATCTGGTGCAGGAGGATAAAAGGTGGCTACTGATTTCACTAGACAGTGATCTGAGGTTCCCAAGGGGGAAGAAACTGAGACCGTGAATCTATCAGGATCAGTTGTCAGTAATAGGTCCAGGCAATTGGGTGTTTGACCATCAACATCCGGTATCCGAGTTGCTTCCTGAACCAACTGTGAGAGATCTAGCGATAGTGCAAAATTGCACGCCTCTCTCCCGGCATGATCAGTTTTTGAGAATGGGAACAGCCACTCCTGGTGGTGGGCATTAAAGTCTCCTAGAAATACCAGTTGGGCGGTTGGATATCGATGTTGGACGATGTCACCTTTTTCACTTAGGTAATTGAACAACTGAGTCGTCTCCCGGTCACCGCTATGTGAACGATAAACGCATGCATAGACTGTTTGTTCGAAGCCTGTGTCAACCAAGCACCACAGAACCGAGAAGTTTGGTACCTCCAAATTACGGAGACGTTGGTAGCAGATGTTATTAGGAGCGTACAAACAGACCCCTGCGCGAGGTTTAAAATTATGCTCAAGCGAATACCCGGGGTACTCAAGATACGCTACATCCGCTGGGCTCTGAATTTGCGTCTCCGTGAGAAAGAGTAAATGCGGCTTAGCGGTCTCGAGGTGGTGGTGGACCGCATAGAGATTAGAGTGCAGTCCTCGAATGTTCGTGAAGTGCACTGAGAAGGAGAGGATGTGCAATTATAATATATATATATATATATATATATATATATATTATAATTGGCTGGACTGATTTGGAAAAAATTGATTTGATAATAGAATGTTAATAAAGAAAAATAACGCGGTGAAACATATTTAAAACTTATTAGAATGATCGAATAGATAGAATTATATTTTACTAATCTTAAGATACGCAATGTCACATTTCGTTACGTAGTAAGCCACAATTAAGAAATATATATAGCCATAGCAATCTTTACATTTTTAAAATGTTGAAGAACTAGTAAATAGCAAGCAAAACTATAGAATTAATTATATTAAACTTACCAAGGGGGTTAGAAGATGAACAAATTGCTTTTAATTTTCATTTTATTTTTTATATTAGCAAAACACTGATTTTAATACTTTTTAAAACGAGAACAAATAAATCACGATCATAATTATTGTCGTGCGAACTTTGGTGTCGAATTCTTTTTTTTTTTTGCGACTACGATTTTACGTATTTATATTGGAACGGCCTACTCCCTCCCTAAGGCGACAATCGTACGCTCAGAGTCTAGAATGTTCGTGTGAGATGAGATGGAGATATGGAAAGAAATAGATCAACCGAAGCAAGTCACGCCTCAAGCTATTGTCTATGTTCCAGAAAATTCTATGTGGAACAGGGATAGTAATGATCGAACTTTTTAGAACCGAGCGAGACAGAAAACATTTGCAGGTAATTAGTCCGTTGTTCGCCAACAAATGACCTTATATGGTCATTTCGATGCATCGCTAGTTAAAACGCGCGGCTTTCATACGATAGTGACAACTAGTTATTTTGTTTGTTTGTTCGTAAAGATTTAACATGTACTAATTTTATATTTTCAAAGTTTTGTTTGTTTGTGTGTAAAGGTTTTAATATGTATTAATTTATATTTAATAATTTTTGTTTGTTTGTATGTAAAAATTTTAATATGTATCTACTTTACATTTCCAAAACCTTGTTACAACGTAACAATACCCCCTCTCCCAGAGAAAGGATTTTACGTAGTAAAATCCGCTGCGGTAAGCGCCTAAAAAGGATAGAACCGCCCAGTAACTGTCTCACACGTTCATACGTCCACTAACAAATACCTACCATACAACCTAGCATACAACCTGTCACAGTTGTCTAATGAAAATTTATAATCATCAGACTACCATACAACTAGAGTACAAATCTATTAAAAGATTGGACTCGAGCACAGCACTGCATAACAAAGAGCGTCTATGAAGAAGAATATTGTAACGTGAAACATTCAAACGAATCGGCACTGAAATACATTTGGTCTTTGATGAATTTGTTACAGTCACGACCCGCTGTAACGAGAAAAAAAACAGCAGACGAGTAGACCTATACCAAGAAACTGTCATACTCCGCTAAAAAAAATTGCAAACGCAATTAAAACAAAACTAGTGTAGACCTATAAAGAAGTCTTACACCACAGAACTCCCAAACAAAACTTCAAAATTCGTGTAGGCTTATTTTAATTCATCAAAGACAAACGTAGACAGAGACCGAAGCGCAAACAAATTTTTAGTTTAAAATTATTGTAGACGAGAGAAAAAAGGAAAAAAAAAATTTTTTTTTTTAAGCAGATATTCTGAATTACTACGTAACATGGAACAAGAATCGAACCGTTAACGTGACGTCTATGATAAATATGTGAGCAATTGTTTAGAACAAGATTAAGTAAACTGAAAGGCATTGTGAGTATGTCTAGTCTTTAGCGAATTTGTTACAGTCACGACCCGCTGTAACGAAAAGAAAGCAGCAGACGAGTAGACCTATACCAAGAAACTGTCATACTCCGCTAAAAAAAATAATTGCACACGCAATTAAAACAAAACTAGTGCAGACCTATAAAGAAGTCATACACAACAAAACAAAACTCCCCAAAAACATCAAAATTCGTGTAGGCTTGTTTTAATCCGCTAAAGACAAACATAATCATTTACCGAACGAAATTATATTGAATTAATATTTGCCGATACATGATTAAATAAACGAATGCTAATATATTATAATATGTATTAACAACTCCTAAAAAAAAAAAATATGAGTCGAACCCACAAAACATAACGAAAAAAGTAAAGGTAAATCCACGTATATAATCCACGAATATAATAACATAATAATATAACAGAATCCATAACATAATAATCTAATAGAAACGATTTTATTTATTTGTACTCTAAGGTCGTTAATCCTTTCCTTAGGTTCTAAACCGCGTATGGCTACTTCATACGTGAGCTCCGGTTCAGTTAAATGTAAATATTTAATGGTACGGTCCATTTTAAAGTAATATTATTTTTAAAGAAATTGTCTAAGTTCAATCTAATTTAAATAAATATTATTATACACCTATATTAAGGTTAAAATGGCTTTATATATATTAAAGTTAATTAGTATTTTGTAAAACATTTAGTTGAAATTAAATTAGTGAACTGAAATATTTTTAATAATACGCGACGGAATGTGACAATTGTGGGCAAAAAAAAAAAAATATAAATTGAGAACGATGTAAATAATGTACGTAACCGCTATTAGCTTTCCAGAGCGAAAAGAAAAAAAAATACAAAACAATAAATGATTTGTGACAAAAAAATTATGAATGCAATAAATGCACCAAAAAAAAAAGTCCCTGAAAGGAAATGTCAATTACGCACGAATACATTTGCAAAATATAAATAATAAAAAAAAAATTAAATGTAATTGCATAAAAATTAGAATGCAATGTAAAAAAAAAAAAATATGTCCACTGTGCAGTTCACGCGTATGTGGGTAATCGGAGATGTTGTTTGATTACCCGGCGGAGCCAGAAGACAATAAGCGGCTACCCGTTCCTCTTAAGGAGAAACGGGTCGGTGGTACTACCCCGTTCGGCCTCGTCCGCAAAGGCCTACCACCTGGAGCTGAAAAATACCGACACCATAAAAGTACGAAAAAACTTCGCTGTGCTTGCCTTATATAACGTGGACGCCACTTTGTTACGACCGCCTGACGGCGGGCACAAATAAATAAACACAAAAGAAAAAAAATACAAACGTTTATTCACAAGATAAATATGAGAAATCACATAAGAGAATTTATACTAATAATTAATACTAAATATCAATATATATATACCCCAACTGTGGGTTCTCAGCACAGAAAATATTGTGAGAAAACCTTCCAAGGTTTTAAGAGATGTGTAAAGCCGAATTAAGCCAGCGTTGAAACTGTGGCCTTCTCCGCCTCAAAATGTAGGAAGTTCCGTGCCTAGTAGCAAAACAAAAGGACGAAATACATATTGACAACACGTTTGGCTCAGTTGGTAGTGACCCTACTTTCTCCGCCAGCAGTTGCGGGTTCGAGTCCCGCTGGGGGCATTCATTTGTTGAGCACGAATAGTTTTACTCGACTCATGGGTGTTAATATTTATAATATGTATGTATTTAAAAATTATACGTGTAGTATATCAACTATCTGGTATCCGTAACACAAGCACGTAACGTAGCTTACCACGGAACTAGATGGCGCTGTTGTAATAATGTCCTAACATATTTATTTATTTATTTATATTTGCTACCGTTCCATTGTAACTGCTAAATAATTTTCAATTAAATTCGAATGGAGACACCACAAGGTATTTTATCGACTATATCGTATAAACATACTCCCTATAATAACATACTTGGCAAAGTTTATTTTAATAAGATAAGTTTCACAGACGGTGTTTGTTTTAGAAACAAAATTCCAAACTCTTGTATTGACTAGAAAGTTAATATACAAGTCCTCCATACGAGCTTTTCAATAGTTATTGACACATAATTATAAGTATAATTAGCAATTCCCGCGGCTCCGCTTGCGAGCTAATCACTATTAAAATATTTAGGGTTATAAGTATTTTGCCAAACCATAAAAAAATAAATTCGATTCGAATAAAAAAGAGAAAGACCCTTATCACCTAGGGGATTAAAAAATAGCCTGCGACCTATCTCAGACCTACCAAATATACAAAAAAAAAAACATAAAAATCGGTCAAGCCGGTTCGGAGGAGTTCGATAACAAACATTTTATATATTAAAAGATATTAATGATTATAATTATAAATATGACTAAATTAAGACGTACTCTTGAAATGTGGAATCTAATTGCAATTTAATTTTCGTTAATTTTAATCTGACATCAAACCAAAAGCCATTATACTGTAGATGGAAATCTCATTCAATAAGTGTTTGTACGAGTCTGTGATTTCAATGTTATATTAAAACGTACGTGGGTTCGAAAATCTCATAAGACGATTACTTTGATTCATTTTATTCGTGTAAGTAACATTTGCGTACGAAATATTTGCTTGTTTTGTATTTTAACTCAATTATAATACAGAAAAAGTATTCTTGTATTCTAAAAATATGGCTTTTTGTTTCATTTTTCTATGATATATTACCTACTGAGGCTTCTTACATAAAACCGGCTTAGTTATACCTAATTATGTTTTTTTCTGAAATAAACCGATTTCCTAATTCCAGACTAAACTATTTTTTCGGATATTTTCGCGAATTTCTTTATTTTTTGTACATGACACCACGTTTGAAACGTTTTACAACAATATTTCTACACGAAAAATTAAAATTAAATTAATTTTCTTCTCTATTATTTTCACAAGTAGGTATAGTAGTTATACATATAAATGTAAGTATATCCGATTTCGAATTGTATCTACGAATATATCTCAAACCTGCCACCTTAAAATACAAAGCCTCTCTAAACAAGAATTCCCTATTCACCGGCACGGTCTCGCAAGATTTCAACGATTACATTAGAATTGTAAAGCAATTCTATTACATACTATATACGTATGCATATGACCGAGTACATCTTCTAAATGAGTGCTGGAAATAAGAGGTTCGAAACCAGTGCAGTGTTGTATTATAACAATCTGTTTTTTTGGTTACTGCCATGCAATATGGTAGAAATAAAATAAAATACGTATGACATAAAAAATAAATAGTCATGCAAGAGGAAATAAAAAGTACTAATTTATAAACAGGTTTACAATTAATTTAAAAATAATTAAGCCCCTAAAAATTGAATTATTCATTTAAATTATATTTTAAAAGACAATATTTTGAATTTTCCCCAATTTTTATAATATATTATTTTGTTTTGAGTAGATAAGTAATACTTATCACTAGTGTACAGTAGGTGGTTTGGTCCCTCATACAATAAATTCATGAGAAAAAAGTAGCCTATGTCGAGTGACTTTGCCGTTACATATACTCGTATATAATATTAGTTAAGATTTATATTATATACTTTTAACAACGGAGTAAAATAAAAGAAACTACTCGTACCCGTGTGCAGTCGCGAACAATGCTAGTGCATAATAATTAATCAAACTTAAAATGAGTCTAGTTATGTCAATATGCTCACTCTGGCATGCCGTTCGGTGTCAGAGGGTGACCGGGGCTATTGAAACCCTATCGCAACTGTTTGACAGATAACAAAAAGGCTATTGTATTTAAAATTTTAAACCCCTTCATTTATAAGTAAAAAGAATGTATAAAATGTAAGCTTATTAATAATGTTTCAGCAAACATAATGTACAGAAAAAGTTTTTGGCCGACTCTAATTATTGTGAACTAATTTTAGTTCTATCATTAGTGCAATTTTAAAAGCAATTTTACATCTAAGACATAAATGTGTAAACTGATTTTATAGAAAAGTTAAACTGAGTTAAAAGTTTGTATTATTATTTCTATTGCTATATTAAGAAGTCACGAAATATCAAGAAAGAAATGAAAAGAAGAATAATGTAAGTAAGTAGGGCGAGCCCGGCGTGTGATCTTATTGGTAGTGTGGATGTCAATCTATCATAAGACACACGCGGCTCTCCTTCTTGCATCAAAACGTCCACGAAGAATGAAGAACTTTGAAGCAAAACTAACACAACACTAACAAGAAACGAGATTGTATCTTAGTATTGAGATAATTAAATAAAGAAATATATTTTTAATGTATTTAATCTCTTGATTCAGTTCAATTCCTTGCAGATGTAGATGGCATCAAAAAACGGCAGTAAAACGCGCAGAGCCAGTGTCCTAGTTTGCAGAAAATCCCCATTTATTAAATATTTCAAACAAATTACATTTTATTCGGCTATGTTTTCACCCTTTCCCATCAATCGTCACGTCGGAACATCCGTATCTGTATTCTGGTCTCGTCCCTTCAGACCCCACAGGAAATGACTGACCGCACAGCGAATACCAAATGTTGGACTTTTTCAGCGTCAAATGTTTGTTTATCTTAGAATATTTTTGTTTTTCGCTATTTTTTTGGGATTTTAATTTGGTAATGAAGCAATTTTAAAATCAAACGTGCAATGTGTGAGATAATTAGTTATATGTTGGTTGACCCTGCCAAGATTTTCTGGTTATAAGAAATAAGTCTACACGGACAGATTTACAGGGAGATATTAGGTCGTATAGATAAGATTTTATTCACTTCAAAGATTTTCCAATACGAAAAACTCATTTCCAAAGTAAAAATCTATTTCTAAGTTCATACAAAAATGAAACTAGATTGTCCAATATAGGAATTTTCTCAACCTAATAACATACTGTGTATAGAACTATTTCCGATCTAACTTCCAATTTTCGAATGAAATTGCAACTCCGGCAGCGATTTCTAGAGACCTGCAAAAATATCAATGGATATAAGCCTTAATAATATAACAAATAAGTACCTGACCTGCATCATTTACAACTTATTATTTTTAGAATGAAAATCAGCCAATTGTGAGTCCAATGACAAGTGAAATTCCATCAACTCCTGTAAGTGTTTCGGACTCGTACTGAATATTTCTTAATAGAAAACAATATTTAGATTCTCCTAGATTCGAACTTATAACTGACTCCACTAGACTTATAACCGAAAACGAATATCTCTGTACGATTTTGCAAATATTTTTCATGTTCTTCATTGTTGAAAGGTCAAACGTTTAGGGTGACATCACAAGCCCCTCGAGAGCCTTTTTATAGGAATCATTGCGTAAATAAAGTATTATTCCTGAATTTCCTTCTCTAAGATATGTGTAAATACGGTATTCTTCCAGACTTTTGTAAGAGTATTATTTTCAATATACAATGGGGCCATAATGGAACATCAGTTGGGATTTCATTTCTGTAATGTCATATCGGTATCTAGTTTGTTGACATCTCTTGTGGCGCAACAGTATGTGTTTGTGAATTGTCTTTTTCGTCTCGGATTGTGGGTTTGGACCGTAATTTACTCGAATTTTACAGTCTGATGGTAATAGTTCCTTAAGAATTTCCGATTTCATTAAGCTGATAAAACTAGAATTTTATAGTGAAGTGTGTAATTTTATTTTAATTTGGAAAAATTACAATTGTAAACTTACAAACTTCTTTACAGTCTCCAAGTAGAGGTCGGATTGGTTAGTTGCTAATTAAATTCAGACAACATGTACTTGACAAATTTTGAGCGTACCAGAACACCCTTGCTTATTATGCACTATTGTTGATGCAACTATATTTTGGTTACCGAAAATTCTCATAGCTCTAGAGTCTGTGGTTAACGTGCTCTCTAACGATGATATAGGATTTGGGTCCTGAAATATGCTTTAATTAGAGACGCTACGTTAATGTTTATCGTATTTACGCCGTACTTTGAATTTACATGGAGTAATTTTCCTAATTTTATTCACTTCGTCAGATTTGCATACATTTACTTTAACGGCCATCGCAGTAAAGCGAAGTGTGTAACATGTTGCTTACTCGGCACTTAAAATAATTTTATTACATATAACATTAGCGGATCCGTTTGCCAAATTCTGTCCGGCCACGCACTTCGGAATTATATATTTATATTTCAACCCACTTCAAAAAAGGAGGAGGTTCAATTCGACTGTTTTTTTTAATAAAACTGACGGAAAAGTATAAAAAAGTGTGTGTGTAAATAAAAGATTTTTTTATGTTTGAACTTTTTATTTTTTATGTATTCTTTTCTCCAATTACTTTTTTCTGAATTCAATATCATGGGACTGTAAGTAAATAGTCGGCCAATTTTGGCAGTACGCCATATTGGATTAACAATGACGTCACCTTGCTTATTGTATTTCGCTCATCAAGTCCTTGTACTATATTGGATTTACAATGACTTTAAATGTGACGCCTTTAAGTCAACGCTTATTAATTTTACTGCACCTAAATTTCCATACCGAATACCCTATGTGAATGTCGATTCTTAGGAAGTAGACTCCAAAACCAGTGGAACAACAAAATATCAAGCTTAGATTCTGCTGATAATTTAGGTTGCAACAGACATTACTATGCTAGGAATAAATTGCAATTTGCATACCGTCTTCAGAATGCAAGCACCAACTTTAACTAAACGTTTCAAGGGGCCTTTGTATTTTCCTTCTCACCGAGTCTCAGTTTGTTAACATTCGCATCGCTACATACACTGTTGACTTCAGCTTTGTCTAGGTATATAATAAATAATATTGATTTGAATATCGTCGTCTGCGTTCTTGTTCATACAAATTACAAAAAGATTTTTTAATAGACAAGTATTGACTTTTAATCGTTATAAAACGTAGGTTAAAGTGATTTTAGTTCTTAATAAGGGTTAATTCTTTTGTTAATTCTATTGGTATAAAATACTTTTCGAGAAAATCTATTTTGTCTACAAAATATTATGTAAAGACAACTAATTTGAACTACGTTCTAATCTAATAAGCGCGGGAAAAACAACATGCGCTGTCCTTTCATTTTTTAATTATTTTCCTCGACCGAGGTCGTAGAAACTAAAGTTTTATTCCAATTAAGAATGTTTTTCATACTTTACACTATAACTATACAACTAATAAGTATAATTAATTAAATTGTAACATAAAATTCACAGTAATGTTACAAATGTCATCCAAAATACGGTTTATGACCTATAAATTATACTATTAGTGAAAATAGAGTTTTAGCATGCTGTACGCGCTCGCCGCTTTTTATATTTGGTGAATTTGCATCGCTTTATCATGATCGGATACAATTCAAAATGGTAATCTTATTTTAATAATCCTGTTTAGGAATATTAGTTTCTTATACGAATTATTTGGTTTACAAGGTTTTATGAACATTTTGAGGTTTTTGAACAAGTAGTTGTAAGCCAACTCAGGTCTATATAAGGCTATGGTCTAGGCTTAAATTTCTATAATATAGGCAGTGGTAACCCAGTGGTAACGCGCGTATGTGCGTATGCGCGTGTCCTTCCTCTATGTGAGAGATAGTGTTGATTAACGGTAGGTTATACTGGGAATGGTGTAAAAACATGAATCTACTGTTACATTAATTACTTAATCTAATATTGTAATTAAATTTAATAAATGAAATGTTACGTACATTTTGTTAGGTTTGAATATAATTGGTGCTGTTCTGATGATTTATTAACAATTAATGAATCAAATTAATATTTGTGATACGTTACCCGCGTTGCAAAAATTTGTATTGTGTGCAAGATTGGCATATCATTGAAAAAGTTTTGAATTTTGCGACATATGTTTTTTGCACTAGGTTTGTACCAATTTTTTCATACGTTTATATTCAATTTGATCAGCAACGCCCTTGTGTGGAAAACGCGTCTATCAAAAGATACAAAATCAAAACTTATGCTACAGAAAATTTATTTGTTATTCATACCTATATACGTAATACGTATCGAGTACGTCACAAAATCTTACAGAATACCTTTTTGACGTGACAACGTCTTAAATTAGGTTGCGGCTGGGAGTCACTTATGAAAAAGTGTAACGCTCGGTAACGTTACGATGAGTCACCGAACGAGAGAGAGGCCCGCCGAATGCCTTGCGTCTCTCTCCCACTCAACTATTAAAATATATTTCTATAGTTAAAATTTGTGCAATTCTTATTTTCATTCAATTCCTTGTTCCTATTGTGCAATTTAATTATATTCATATCAATAAATATTCTACCGAGAAAAAGACGTTGTCACGTAAAATCTTCGCCCGTAAAACCGACTTTACAGGCAACCATTTTTATTTAGCAATATCAGACTTTTTTATTTCAAATAGTGATTTGATGATCTGGTCTCTATACTACGCCACGTTCGGATAACCTGGTTCCTTCTACCATATTCTTCAGGCAGTTTTTCTTTACCTTCCTAAGTTTTCCTTTATTTCTACATTCACCTACAATATTTACTATATAGTGAATTATTATTAAAACAAAAATTTAATACATGTATATAGCTAATATTTGTTGATAGTTGAACTCAGCGAACTGACGACGCTAGGGAAGTCTCGACACGAATACGTAGAAAGTACCATTGTATTCCAAGGAAGACATTTTATATTTGTATTCCTATGATATACTGCTGGCAACATTGTATGTTTGGCAACTGAAATGTTTACTTCTACGCCGGAAATGCAGTGTTTTACCGACTTCAAAAAGGAGAAGTTGTTTTAATTAGATTTACTCTGTGTATGGTACGCGACATCTGCAATACTTACGAATCGGATTTCGATGATTTTAATGATTTGGTTGCTCTTAAGTTGAGCAGTAAAAGTAATCATTAACATTTTTCGTCGAATCATAGGTTTTCGTTTTTGAAATTTAAGATTAAGAAACAGAATGTATTATGTATTAGGTACGGGATATATATTTGTACAAAACTAAGAATAATTAATGCAACATATTATGCCTTATAACATAAACTATTTCTAATGAAGAAACCCTTCTATTATATTGGTAAAACTTTTAGGGTGAAATAGGGTGAAACGAGGCCTGTACTAAATAGAATATCGAGGAAAGGTCTATATTATAATATCGGATGAACAAATGAACCCGAGTGTTTCACACCACAAAGACGCCGACAACATTGTAATGCTCAAAATAATGAAATTTCAGTTAATTTAGAACAAAGAGCATCTGTTTTTGAACCAGACTATTGCGAGCTTAAAACAATTTATTAATTATAGAGCATAAGTTTACGAAATAGCGAAGTTTGTTTGAGAATTGAGAAATTTAAGTACCAAAAAGTACTTAAAGCAGTATTAAGGCAAAATTTAATGAAACTACAGCTTTTAACTACCTACTAACGAAAAATTCCCTACGCTAAAATATTTAAAATATTTTTGGATATCTGTTTTGGTGTAAAATATGAATAATCAAACGTTGGGAAATATTCCTCGCGAGGCAGCAACATACCGGAAGATGTAGGCATTCCATAAGAACCAAGGTCCAGCGCCTTGGTGAAAGTCGTCGAAATTGATAGCGTAATGCACAAGACCAGTTGAACGCTTATATCCAACGGTGGTTTTTAACAAATAATTAAGATAATTGTATAAACTACGTATGAAATAGGAAAAAATAAAAAAATTAGGCATCGTGATTTTAAATTTGAGCTTAAAAATATAAACGAGACCGTGACATTCTATTTAAAGAAATAGCTGATAACAAATATTATTACTTCTGATGTTTTAATAAAAACAATTCGGATACTTACAGAAAGCTTGTTTACTCAAATTCAAAAGGAAATTTATCCTCGTCTCCGTCGTTAAAGATTAATGAACAATCACTCGCGAACAATTAAACTTTATTATTAAATTAATATTTCATCTGGCAATGTTCAGAATATGAGTTCTAAGATTATAAATGAAACTACCTTTTCGGATTTTGTCGCGGATTTATTTTGATTTTTAGTTCCCGACGTTTCGAATGCTTTACAGCAATCATGGTCACGGGAGAGACTAAGGTATTTGACGTCTCATAGGTTTATATACTTGTTACAGACAGTGCCTACCCACAATTTACAAAAATTTTGAAAATGGCATCAGAGTACCTTATAAAATTTTAATTCTAAGCATTTATATTTAAATTTAAATAATTTAAAAATAATTTATAATTATGGCAATATTATTAACTTATTTTTAGCTAGTATTGTTATAATTATTATAATTTTTATTTTTAATATTAGTTATTCAAAAGTATTATGTAGTGTTGCTATTATAATAATACATATGTATATTTTCTTACCTATAAATTGTTTATGCTAAGTTGCATTTTATTATTTAAATTAAGTATTAATTTGATATAAGAAAATTAAGTTAAAATATAAATTGAATTTTGATTATTTTAAAGTATTAAGCAACACTACTGCAAATTAAAAATAATGTAATCAAATCAAAATATGCTTAGATTTGACAGATTCTTTTGAATTATAATTTTTTAAATTTTTTAGTATTTAGATTGAAAGAAAGCTACTGCATGGTTCGGAAGGCAGTTTGTGCAGAGAAGAACCGGCAAGAAACTCTACACTTGCTCTTTTTAAAAATATTTTAACAATATTGCAATACATACAATAATTATTATATATTAAATTTGACTACTTGTATCAAGATCTACACAGTATGAGCTAACTACATCCGACTGTCTATTATGATTACTTTTATTATTATTAGATTTTATTATATTGATTACAGGATCCCAAGAAGGTGGTAATACCCAGCCGTCCTCTCTATTAAAGTTAGGATGTTTTTTAATTTCAATTGCCTCGCGAATCATTCTAGGTCGATAACGAGTCTCTTTCGCGAGTATTTGAGGGTTATCAAAGCGAATATAGTGGCTGGGGCGATCCAGACTATGTTTACAGACAGCGGATGTAATATTGCGACGGTGCTTCACATCAGCTATGTGTTCTTTGATCCTAGTTCTAATAGATCTCTTTGTTTGTCCGATATAAGAGAGCCCACAGTCACAATCAAGTTTGTATACTCCTGCATCTTGGAGAGGGATATGGCACTTGACTGATGGTAGAAACTGACTGATTTTCTTAGGCGGCTTGAAATATGTTTTGATAGAAGCACGCTTTAGGATGTAGCCAATCTTGTCAGTGACTCCTCTCACATAGGGGAGAATTGCAGGTACGCGCTCGACTGTGGCTGGTTTCACACGTTCACTGTGACGAGGGCGCGGCACTTGTAACTTGTTGTCTCGCAGAACCTGCTTGACATGTTGCAGTTCTCCCGCCAGGTGTTGCTCGTCACAGATCCCTCGAGCTCTCTGAAACAAAGATTTTCCCACGGTAGCTAACTGTGAAGGGTGGTGGTGAGATTCACCATTCAGGTACCTATCAGTATGGGTCTTCTTTCTATACACAGTATGACTCAAGGTGTTATCTGGATTACGTTTAATTAAAACATCTAAGAAAGCTAATGTATTGTCCGATTCTAATTCCATTGTGAATTGTATTTTAGGATTTATGGAATTAAGATGTTCTAGGAATACAGTTATTTTGTCAGTTGGTAATATTGTGAAAGTGTCATCTACATACCGCTTGTAGAACCGAGGGGTCACAGGTGATGTTTTTAGAGCAGTCTCCTCGAAGTCCTCCATGAAGATGTCGGCGACAACAGGGGAGACTGGCGAACCCATGGCCACTCCATCCACTTGCTTGTAGAATTCATCATTCCACAGTAGATAGCCAGATGTTAGGCAGTGTTTTAAAAGTTCAGTGTATTCAATCGGCATGTTGTAAGCCATAAGTTTCTTAGATATTATTTCAATACAGTCTTCTACTGGTAGGCTGGTAAACAAAGACTGTACATCAAAACTAACCATTGTTTCATTGTCCATGAGTTTTAGATGTTTAATTTCATTGACAAACTGGTAAGAGTCTCTTGTGAACGCACTTGTTTGACCTTTGAGTGGTGAGAGTACTTTTCCTACTAGTTTGGCCAATTTGTAAGTCGGCGAGTCGATTTGGCTCACAATTGGACGTAGGGGGGCGTTCACCTTATGTATTTTCGGAAGACCATATAGTTTAGGTGGTTTTGCACATGATGGAATAAGATCTTTGACATCTAGATTTAATTTGTCGGAGTATTTCTTAATCAACTTCTTAGTGTCATTTAAAACGGTGGTTGTTGGGTCCGTTTTAACCTTTTTGTATGTACTTTCATCCGACAACAGTTGTTTAATTTTATCATTATAATCTGATGTATCCATCACTACGGTTGCATTTCCTTTGTCTGCGCGAAGTACAGAGATATCTGACCTGTTGCGTAAGTTCTTCAACGCTAAATACTCCTGTTTATTGAGATTAGGTTTGGGCCTTGTACTACGACGTAACAAAGATGAAACATCTTGACGTATGGCCTCCATATCCTCAGTTTTCATAGTATTTTTGGCCAAGACATCTTCAACAGCGCAAATGATGTTCTCATAAGGGATGCGCGCCGGTGTAACAGCAAAATTCAAACCTTTGTTTAGTACCCGAATAGTAGAATCGTCCAGCGGTTGTTTTGACAGATTGACAACTGCGTGAAGTCCGCACGAGTGTGAGTCTGTGGTTGACGGGCGCGTTCCGTTATAATCTTTGAATTTCTTTGTCTGTTTGATGTTTAATTTTTCAACGAGTTTTTTATATTTTGAAATATGCTTAATTTTGCATTGATTATATTTAGATGTTTCGCGCTTATTTAAAGTGTCAATGCATTCGTTGAAATCATATGGTGTCAACACTGTCTTAACATCGTCGGACGTTTGTTCGATGTCCCGGTCGAAAAGAACATTCGAGGAAGCGCTAAGATCATAAACCAGGCAAGTTTTAAGTTGTTACGGACAGTGATTCGTCAAAACCGTCGCGATCTACGCAGTAACGACCGGGACATCGAACAAACGTCCGACGATGTTAAGACAGTGTTGACACCATATGATTTCAACGAATGCATTGACACTTTAAATAAGCGCGAAACATCTAAATATAATCAATGCAAAATTAAGCATATTTCAAAATATAAAAAACTCGTTGAAAAATTAAACATCAAACAGACAAAGAAATTCAAAGATTATAACGGAACGCGCCCGTCAACCACAGACTCACACTCGTGCGGACTTCACGCAGTTGTCAATCTGTCAAAACAACCGCTGGACGATTCTACTATTCGGGTACTAAACAAAGGTTTGAATTTTGCTGTTACACCGGCGCGCATCCCTTATGAGAACATCATTTGCGCTGTTGAAGATGTCTTGGCCAAAAATACTATGAAAACTGAGGATATGGAGGCCATACGTCAAGATGTTTCATCTTTGTTACGTCGTAGTACAAGGCCCAAACCTAATCTCAATAAACAGGAGTATTTAGCGTTGAAGAACTTACGCAACAGGTCAGATATCTCTGTACTTCGCGCAGACAAAGGAAATGCAACCGTAGTGATGGATACATCAGATTATAATGATAAAATTAAACAACTGTTGTCGGATGAAAGTACATACAAAAAGGTTAAAACGGACCCAACAACCACCGTTTTAAATGACACTAAGAAGTTGATTAAGAAATACTCCGACAAATTAAATCTAGATGTCAAAGATCTTATTCCATCATGTGCAAAACCACCTAAACTATATGGTCTTCCGAAAATACATAAGGTGAACGCCCCCCTACGTCCAATTGTGAGCCAAATCGACTCGCCGACTTACAAATTGGCCAAACTAGTAGGAAAAGTACTCTCACCACTCAAAGGTCAAACAAGTGCGTTCACAAGAGACTCTTACCAGTTTGTCAATGAAATTAAACATCTAAAACTCATGGACAATGAAACAATGGTTAGTTTTGATGTACAGTCTTTGTTTACCAGCCTACCAGTAGAAGACTGTATTGAAATAATATCTAAGAAACTTATGGCTTACAACATGCCGATTGAATACACTGAACTTTTAAAACACTGCCTAACATCTGGCTATCTACTGTGGAATGATGAATTCTACAAGCAAGTGGATGGAGTGGCCATGGGTTCGCCAGTCTCCCCTGTTGTCGCCGACATCTTCATGGAGGACTTCGAGGAGACTGCTCTAAAAACATCACCTGTGACCCCTCGGTTCTACAAGCGGTATGTAGATGACACTTTCACAATATTACCAACTGACAAAATAACTGTATTCCTAGAACATCTTAATTCCATAAATCCTAAAATACAATTCACAATGGAATTAGAATCGGACAATACATTAGCTTTCTTAGATGTTTTAATTAAACGTAATCCAGATAACACCTTGAGTCATACTGTGTATAGAAAGAAGACCCATACTGATAGGTACCTGAATGGTGAATCTCACCACCACCCTTCACAGTTAGCTACCGTGGGAAAATCTTTGTTTCAGAGAGCTCGAGGGATCTGTGACGAGCAACACCTGGCGGGAGAACTGCAACATGTCAAGCAGGTTCTGCGAGACAACAAGTTACAAGTGCCGCGCCCTCGTCACAGTGAACGTGTGAAACCAGCCACAGTCGAGCGCGTACCTGCAATTCTCCCCTATGTGAGAGGAGTCACTGACAAGATTGGCTACATCCTAAAGCGTGCTTCTATCAAAACATATTTCAAGCCGCCTAAGAAAATCAGTCAGTTTCTACCATCAGTCAAGTGCCATATCCCTCTCCAAGATGCAGGAGTATACAAACTTGATTGTGACTGTGGGCTCTCTTATATCGGACAAACAAAGAGATCTATTAGAACTAGGATCAAAGAACACATAGCTGATGTGAAGCACCGTCGCAATATTACATCCGCTGTCTGTAAACATAGTCTGGATCGCCCCAGCCACTATATTCGCTTTGATAACCCTCAAATACTCGCGAAAGAGACTCGTTATCGACCTAGAATGATTCGCGAGGCAATTGAAATTAAAAAACATCCTAACTTTAATAGAGAGGACGGCTGGGTATTACCACCTTCTTGGGATCCTGTAATCAATATAATAAAATCTAATAATAATAAAAGTAATCATAATAGACAGTCGGATGTAGTTAGCTCATACTGTGTAGATCTTGATACAAGTAGTCAAATTTAATATATAATAATTATTGTATGTATTGCAATATTGTTAAAATATTTTTAAAAAGAGCAAGTGTAGAGTTTCTTGCCGGTTCTTCTCTGCACAAACTGCCTTCCGAACCATGCAGTAGCTTTCTTTCAATCTAAATTCTAAAAAATTTAAAAAATTATAATTCAAAAGAATCTGTCAAATCTAAGCATATTTTGATTTGATTACATTATTTTTAATTTGCAGTAGTGTTGCTTAATACTTTAAAATAATCAAAATTCAATTTATATTTTTAGCAATTTTAACTTAATTTTCTTATATCAAATTAATTTAAATAATAAAATGCAACTTAGCATAAACAATTTATAGGTAAGAAAATATACATATGTATTATTATAATAGCAACACTACATAATACTTTTGAATAACTAATATTAAAAATAAAAATTATAATAATTATAACAATACTAGCTAAAAATAAGTTAATAATATTGCCATAATTATAAATTATTTTTAAATTATTTAAATTTAAATATAAATGCTTAGAATTAAAATTTTATAAGGTACTCTGATGCCATTTTCAAAATTTTTGTAAATTGTGGGTAGGCACTGTCTGTAACAAGTATATAAACCTATGAGACGTCAAATACCTTAGTCTCTCCCGTGACCATGATTGCTGTAAAGCATTCGAAACGTCGGGAACTAAAAATCAAAATAAATCCGCGACAAAATCCGAAAAGGTAGTTTCATTTATAATGTCGAATATTCGCGTAAATCTAAGAAAGTATTAGTTCTAAGATTATTTAATTATTTAGTTGTGAAAATTTGAAATATACTTTTTTTAATTATTTCACGACTACATATTTCAACACGACTTCATATAAGATGGTTGTATTGTTCATACAAATGTTGTTAGTGAATTTTCCATGTCGATTTGGTTATTCGTAACTTGTTTGGATTGGTGTATCTGGAATAATTGGGATGAAAGGAGTAAATTGGAGAATAGCAATATCCCTAAAATTTAACTTTTATAACTCGTAACAGTAGAGATATTTACTGTGTTTCATACACCTGTGTGTATACTTCCATATTTTTTATTCGAGTATGATTGGGAAATGTAAAGCTTGTACCGAAAATAATATTTCTAAACTCGGGACCAGGGATATATGGGTAAATTACAAAAGTTGCGCAAAATATATTTAAAACTTATGGCGGAAGTAGCCAGATACATGTCCATCTTATTTTAGTTAGTCAAATATCTGTAAATTATAATTATACTATTAGTTAACGAGTCCCCCGTCACAGTCATAGCCAGTTACCAAGATCAAACATCTGTCTCGACAATTCTAAGTTCTAATAAATGAGACTGTTACAAACAAGATTATGTAAGTTTTAATGGCTTAAATGGTTCAGTTTTATTCTTCTTCTATATTTGATAAAATGAAAAGGACTATAAAATAAATTTCCAAAATAATTCTATCAATGAAAGTGAAATAGCAGCTTTTTTGCTTGCGTAGTATATGTAACTATTAGAATTTACGAAGTTTCCTTAAAACTTGCGCAGCAAAACATATTCACCGCTGCATTTGGCACCGTCCAGTGAATTAATCTGCTCCACTTGTCTGATACAATTGCGCATACACAATGCATATTGATAGGAGTCTCACCTGTCGGGTGTCCGCTCGTGGCTCATCTGCTGTTGTGTTTTGTATTGTAGGAATATTCTGCTTCATATCTACATTCTATTGAATTAATCTTATAAATGCGAAAATTTGTATATGTGTATGTTTGTTTCTTCTTTATGTTATAAGGGCTAACAGGATTTGGCTGAAATTTAGTAGATTTTTAACGTTGGAAATGCATTTAAATTTCCTAATTAATTCAACCAATAAAAGTGTAATAGTTGCCACCTGCATGCAAATAGTTGTTAAAGTGGTTTACTGACAAAGCCAGTGCTACACACTTCAAACCAACTAAACCTCCCCCATCTTAAAGGGGCGTCTCAGGATTGCTTTCGCAATCAACCAAGACACTTCGCCGGCGAGTCTGCCGAAACAGACTTCAAAAACCAAGCGCCACCACCCCAACGTAGTTTCACCTTATCGTCGTGGCAGATATACTACGACCTAAAATAACATATAGCCAACATTTACAACATAATTCGCTTGTAAATTATAAAAATCTATTGCTAACCATAAAAGCGGCAGTAGTACTATTCTTGATCGACTCGATGTTTATAGTTAGATTGTATTGTAGTAGGAAATATATGGAGTGTTCGTGACAATTCAAAAGCGAACTGATTTATGTGTTGCCAGATATTTTGTTAGCCCGACGTTTTGTATTGCCTTGCCAAGACAGAAATAGTGATGTAATGTAATATTGGTATCTTCATGCCATCTTTTCGTTAGTGCAACGACTCCTAGTTTTAGTAGATCGCGTAAAAACTTACCTGTTTAGTGAAATTCAATGGTTAAGTTAATTTGCTCCTGCAACTTTAAACGTAGCAATTACGACACATCACACAAATTAACTACGTTACGCATATTACATATTATACACTTTTGGGCGTACTTAGGCAATAGTATAAACAAATCTTACTTTTTTTAAATATTTTAATCATTCGTTTTAACAGTTGCTCTGCATTTAAAAAAATGGCTTTTATAAAAGAGACTGTAAAGTGAAGAGAGATTGTAAAATAGTGTCATGTATGGATGGGTGACTTTATCTTTTGTTTATATAAACATTATTCTATAAAATACATCGTTATTTACACTTTGTTTTACTTTAATATATTTATATTTTTGAAAAGCAGAAACAACAGTTTCAAGTTGTAAGTTTCATTCACTCAGAGCATTATGAAGTAAAATGACACGCCTCTACCTTCCCGTACTCTTTGTTCTTAGTTTCCTCCGTAGTTTGATATCAACTTGTTTTGTAGCGTTATTGCAACTCTATTTTCTTGTAAATGTGATAGGAGTATCGGAGATAAGATACCATCTGCACGATGCACTCCGATACGTTCCATTATAGAGCAATCACACGTTACTTTGTAGAGTCATGTTTATTGTTCTTTGTGAAGCTGCTTCTCTTGTGTAGCTTATAACCATACAAATATGAGGCTATATAGTATATACCTAGTCTACTAAATATTGATGGTTGGGTTTTACGTTCATAGCTGCTTATATTGCTTTATATTATATTTCTGGAGTAAACAATTGAGGCTATCGCTTCCATAATCAAGCAATGTGTTCAATTTTATCAGATGTTATCTTAACACTTTCATTGATATTATAGGATAATAAATTTATAATTTTTCTCTTAACAACTTGTTTTCATATAATATGCTAGGAATATGTATAATCTACTATTATATACCAACTTCGCTACTTCAGGCGTTTAAATTTTTTTATACAGCCCTTAATCTTACAAAAATTCTTCTCTGTCAATAAACACTAATTGGCCTACATTCTCAAACCACTATTTTTTTTCTCCGATTCAGTAACGAGAATTTTTTATAATAAATATTTAAGCCATATTTTTTTAAAATATTATAAAATATGTGTATAAAAATAGCAATAGTTCATTCTCTGACCGGATTTCAACTACGGACACCAGTCTCACTTGGAATAACTCACTGCTCAGGATGACACAAGTGTTCACACTAAATAATAATCTCACTTTCCTTTAGGATATGAATTAAACGACTTGTGAGAGAAAATCGCAAAATTACAAGCTTAACGTAGGTATAAACGCCGCCATTTATTTTTAATAAATATTCATGACAGAAAAACTTATTTAATATATAGGCTCATCCCAGGAATCGAACATTGGAGCTACAGTGATACACGTTACTTGACCATACAGCAAAAAAGGAAAAGTTGTCGTAAAAAATATTGTTTGCTATTGACAATATTAATGGCATGGCAATTACATGGCATTACTAATGAAGTCTAGTTGGGCAATGTACAGGGGTGGCGTGTATTGCACTGATAAGTCTTGGGCAAACATTGCGCGCAAATATTGACTGCTTGCTCAAACAAACTTTGTCATAGACAACACGTAACTGCAAGTATCGACGTGTATTTATGCTCCCTTAGATCTTCATGTACTTATTAAAGGGAACAGGCGAAAGCAACAAGTTGCTGTAGGTCTTTGCCATTGTATATGCGTATGCGTACATAACTTTCTCGTTGGACTAGTGGCAAACGTACGGGTTAGGTTAGGTTAGGTTCTCCTGGGTTTAAAACCCGAATCGAGCCAAGTTTACCATCAAAATGTTTGTAGGATTGTTATTTGAAAAATGATCCACCGTTTTCGTTTAATCTACGTAACGTGGAAAAAAGGTATGCCGATTTTACAAAAGAACATAATTTTTACAATAATGTTAATCTTTTTATAAAACTACACTATTTCATATATGTAGATAAGAACATTTTGTGTAGATCAGAATAAAGTCAACGCACAAAGTTATCTGTGAAATTATAAACACAAGCAAAGTTTATTTATGCCTCTTGTCCTCAAGTACTAGGCACAGCGTGTTAGTGACGTGAAATAAAAATTGATCTTTTTATGCTCCTCGACTCTGACACTCCAAGAGCTTTAAATATGAAAGGCGCGGAGGGCTCTTCAGTGATACCATCATAGCCCCAAAGCTTTTATGAAAGCAGGTGCGATGTATTTTACTATAAGTTAGGGATTCACTCATTATAGTGCTTTGAAAAATACTTTCAACAGTTACTTATTCTTTTCACTACGAGTTATAATGTACTAGCAGCTTGTCCCGGTTTTGCCTGATGCATTTAAATACTGTGTAATTTTTGTATTCGATCTAGGTATATCCATAATTACTAATGCTAATTATACCTTAACTTGAATTTAACATTTAACATTTTTTATACATTTTTCAACATTTTTTATAACCCTTAAGCGCGTTAATACCCATTAAACAAAAAGTTCAAAAGCAAATCTGTTAACAATAGGGAAGGAAAAGCACAGAATTTTAAATTTCCTTCTTTTTTTAGCTATTTATAAGTAGACATTGTAAGTTAAAGTTGTTCTGTTGGTTTGTATATACTTTAAAGACACTAAACAAACTTTAAAGATGGTATTAGTCCCTGTTTTATTTAATACAGTATATTTTAGTGGTTGTAGATAAATCAAATTTAAAGAAAACGAAGACGAAAAAAGTTTCTAATTAGCAAATATTAAATTTTACTGCTTATTACATGATGAATCTCGAAATATTCAAAGCAATAACGGTCCAAAAGTGCTTATATATTAAATCTGAGTTGAATGTTTTGTATAAAATTGAAAAGGGTTCGAAATTGTATGTCGATTTCTGAATAATAATGTCCACATCAAACGATGCAGACATTCGAATAGTTCACGCAACACCGACGCCAGTAATTGGCAACCTCGTACGAGTTGAGTATTGCTTGCTAAATGGAGCTTTGGTATTAAAAACGAAAGCTCGTTTAGTATCTCATCTTTTTTTAGTTAAAGCTTTACTAAAAGCTAAAGAGTAATAAAGATTGCTTTTTTGTAGCCGCTGCCTTTGGAACTTGGCTGATTCTAATTGAAAGTTTCATGGCAAAAGTTTATCGTACCCGGATATGTACTTGTTATCGACTTAACACGTGAGTAGAAACGCGCTGAGAAACTAAGAAATTCTCTGCTATATCTATATATAATAAATATGTTGGGACATTATTACAACAGCGCTATCTAGTTCCTTTGTAAGCTACGACGCTTGTGTTACGGATACCAGATGGTTGATATACTACATATATATAAATTTTAAATACATACATATAATGAATATAAACACCCATGACTGGAGTACAAACATTGCTCAACAAATGATTGCCCCCAGCGGGACTCGAACCCGCTACCGCTTGCGCAGAAAGTAGGGTCACTACTCACTACCAACTGAGCCAAACGTGTCGACATAATATATACGTATAAAAAGTGTATACTCTCACATATTCGAGAATTGCGTAACACAACTGTATACAAAAATGTTAAAAACTGCTTTAAAATCGAGCTCGTAGCGTTATTTAA
The DNA here is from genome assembly GCA_951802675.2 of Boloria euphrosyne. Classification (NCBI taxonomy): domain Eukaryota; kingdom Metazoa; phylum Arthropoda; class Insecta; order Lepidoptera; family Nymphalidae; genus Boloria; species Boloria euphrosyne. Next base: position 429,873 of record OX637879.1, on the reverse strand, counting down.
AAACAAATTTGACAACGTTTACAATTTTAGTCGAACATTTCGCGAACACGAAATGTGAAACATTTTATTTAACGTCCAGATGACCAAATTAAAGGATATTCCGGCACTTCACGCAACACTGACGCGAGTAATTGGTAGATCGGCGTGACGATAGAGTCGCATCGGCGAACGATTTGGAGCTGTTAATTAAAACACGAGATACAACTTCGGTAATTAGATTACTGACACTCTGCTGTGATTTTGTTGGTCCATATGGAGTGGTGGTGACTTGGATAAAGTGACCTTTGCTTTGGTGAATGGTAAAGAGTTTAAATATATTATTTTAAGTTATAAATAAAACTATCTTTTTGGATAATGCCGTGATTTTTTTTTAATTTTTGGTTCCCGACGTTTCGAATGCTTTACAGCAATCATGGTCACGGGAGAGACTAAGGTATTTGACGTCTCAGAGGTTTATATACTTGTCACAGGCAGTGCCTACCCACAATTTGCAAAACATTTTTATATTGTTAAAGCTTAAGTATTAATTTTGATTTTTTAAGCTTATTAGTTTTACTGAAAATGTTATATATTTAATTTTAACTAACGTTTAACCTAACTAACTATATAAAATTCTTAAAACATATTAAAAAATCATGCCATCGAGATTTATAATGGATATTTGTATAGCAGGCAAGCAGACCTTTTTCGTAATTATATTGTTAATAGTATAAGGTTGTCGGTATTTTTAACTTTCAGATCAAAGCTTTTAAAGTAAAATAGATGCTAAAAATGAATTATCTTTAATAAAAAGCGAATCCAAAAGCTATTTAGATTTCAAAGTAACCCAACTAACGAAGCAAATGTACTCCGCATTTCAAAGGATATGTTAGAGCCATGTTAAAACAACTTATTAAATTTCATGTTCTTCATAATTCTGAGCGAAAGCAAGCTTTATAAAATAGAATGTTGCTTATATGCCTGTATTAAATTTACATTGTACATCGCAAATGTACCTCGTAAATGAAATGCGACATAGAAGATATCTACGAAAGCGATCCGTCCTATATTTAAAAAAGTAAATAATATTTTGTATGGGAAAATGTTTACTTCTAGCGGGAACACAAAAATTGTAGTCATCTGTTCTATTTCAAGGGTTCATAGCGAACTTAGTGTATAAATGTAGTCATTTTAACACACTTTTATTATATAAACGATGTAATAAACTCTTAGAAATCAATAATAATTTTAACCTAATTTTAATTGTCGTGTCTAAATTTTGAATATGTACGTATATCGACTGTACATAACAATATAATTATAATGTGGTATCTTGAATCTGATCTAATGATGCAGCCAGGAGATAGTAGTTGAAGTCTTAATTGGCTACTAGTTAAGCCTATGGGTTTGGTCTCTTGTTCTCGTCTTCAAGAGTTTTTAATTCAATTCAACAAAATCGTGTTTCTTAGTATTTGTAATTTAAAAATATTTTTATTCATAAAATTTCTTAGTAATGCTTACAACAAAACCTTATTTTCCTGAACGTTATGAAGTGTAATTGCCATTAACACAGGGTAATTGTACCAAATTATGAACAACGACAAAGTGGAGTCAATTACGGCGAGAACTCATCCTCTTCACGAAAGAGGAAAGTTTGTAGCTAATTTATAAGACTTTGCTGAGGCATTTAAAAGTTTTTCTAATCTACTACTTGTTAGCTTCATTCTCTTAGTACAAGTGATCTTGTCTAAACAAAGCTTAAGTGAAGGACTTGAAACCTATTTTATTACTAATTGATTCGCTGAATTACAATGAATTAAATGAAACATATTTATTTCGGACTTTTCCTTCATATAGAAAACCATATCAATCCAAATCAGAATTATTTCTTTAATTTTCGCAATGTTTTTTTAAATTACATTATCTGTTCGAAGCTTTCGTGGATTTATTTAGAAATCAAAAATCAAAGTCTACGAAAACTTCCGAAAAAATATTTCTATTTTAATATACATATCGCGTACAAACATCATATTAAACCCTATTGAAAGACCAGGTAACTATGTTGAAAATGATTCGCACAAAGAATATCAGAGGTGCGAGATTTAGGATCTAATCACGCTTCACAAGGTTTCCCAGCACCAGCACCATCTAGGTCTAGTAAGCTACGAGGCTGGTGTTTACAACTTTAAATACATTCTTATTAAAAATATAAACACTCACGACTAGAGTACAAATAAACGTGTCTTCAAATATATAAAAACAAGTATTTCTACAATGTAGATATATGCTTTGCTGTAAATAAGCATAAGTTTTCAAATTGTACAATGCGTTTCCACGAGTAACTCTTGTGGGAGTTAGTGCAATTTGCCCGGTATCAAAATATTGTTCTCTCGTCGCAATGTTCTGGAAATCATGAATAAGATTAAAGATTCATATACTGTTTGTAAATAGAGAAATAAGAAATGTTCGTATGTAAGATAGGCGATGTTTGGTTGTTAGTAGCAATTTTGTGTTCGGTTTAGCTTTAAGTAACTAGTTTTCCAATTTAAAAATTTAACTGAAGAATCTTCACTACGTAATAATATAAACAAAAGTTCTCTATATAAACTTAAAAACTACTGCACCGATTTTAATGCTGTTTTCACCAATGGATAGAGTGGTTCTCTAGAAAGGTTTTAGTTTATAATTTGTCAAGTTTTTGTATACATTTACTAGTGTATGCAGATGCAATGTATTAATGATTTACTAATATTTAATGCGATGTTAGATTTTTACACATAATTCGCTATGTACACTTTGTCCCCAATGACCGACTTTTCTCGAGTACATCTGTAGTACGTGCACTTAACGTTGAATAATTAATTTGTACATTGTTTTTATATTAATTTACGCGGGACCAAAGCGGCAGTCTTTATATTTTAAATCTTTTTCATCTGGTCGATACTGACAGACCGATGCGGTGGGAGACTTATCCAATATATAAAAATCTCGTGTCACAGTGTTTGTTATCGAACTTCTCTGAAACGGCTTGACCGATTCTTATGAATTTTTTGGGTATATTTTGTAGATCTGAGAATAGGTCGTAGGCTTATTTTTATTCCCCTAGGACCTAGATGATAAGGGTTGCCCTCTCCAGTTTTTTTTAAAATGTTCAATTTTTACTTTTTTATGATTTGGCATCAAAATAAATGTATAACCCTAAATTTTCATCCTTTGGGCGCGGGCGAAGCCGCGGGAATCGCTAGTTATTTTATAATATATAGTAATGACATAACTTAGCGAGTGTAGGTTATTATTATCAGTTTATTTTATATTATACCTACATGTATTTTTCTTGAGTTCTTTGATTTTCTGAAATATTTTCCATTTTTTCTTAGGAAATATACCGGTTTTCCTTAGACAACCTGAATAAACTTTTGTTAATTTTAAAATCCAGAGCGTATCCCGAGGGAAATAATGAGAAAAAAGTTTTAGACGGACTTGGAGTATTATTTCTTTTATTCATTTTATTTAAATGAATAAGTTATATAGTATCCCACGTAGTCAACCTTTTTTAATGTCCCACTGCTGGGCACGAGCCTTCCTTCAACACGAGGGCGATCAGGCCATAGTCCATCGCGCTGGCCTAGTGCGTGTTGGCGGACTGCACATGTCTTTCGAAAACAAGGTTCCCTCCCGGATTTGATCCCGCATCACTAGGTTACCCAAGCGCGCGCTTTACCAATGGGCTACCACTGCCACAGTGTCCCATATAATATTTAAAACATAAAAGTTCAAAATAGATGAAGGGTACAGGGGCAAAACAAGGAATGTCACATAAAATTAAAAAAAGTTGAAAAGTATGGGAACATTTAGATTTTGCCGCATATTATAGATTGCAATGTAAATTAAAAAAAAATTAATTTGTAACATTCCTTGCTTTTCCCCTGTACTTTTCATATTATAATGACTTTATTATGCATTATGCATGCACTTTCTTATACTTTCTTATAGTTATTTACTGTTTTAAAAGACTTTGTGAAAGTCATATTAATTACATATTAATTATTAAGATAAAAGCTTTAAAAGTGACCAACAATATGACATGGAACTTAGAACTTTTAAAAGTAATTTCAAATGGAAAATTTGTCGCTAAAACAAAACGCGCAGCTTAAAACTGTGAAAGTTTAAGTGAAAAGTTGTACTCATCTCCGCCACAGCTCAAGAGGCAAATTAAGGAGAGCTTCCAGATATACTTGAAATCTAATGACATTGTGACAAAGTTCCTCATATTAAGTTGGTTACAATGGATTTCGTTTAACTTTTTTGAAACGCAACTTTTAGTTATACATAAACATAAAAAGCTATTATAAATAGAAAAGTTTGTTTTTTAGTTTTCTTAATCAAAAACTCGACAACACTTTTTACTTAGAAATTGTTTAGCGGAAAAAGCCAAAGGCAATTTTATTTCCAACTAACGACTCACCTTCGCTTCGCTCGGGTTCGTCCCTAGCTTTAGCGCGAGCGAAACCGCGGGTTCCGCTAGTTAAAATAAATTAAATTTCTAAAATAAAAGTTGCCTAAGTTACTTCTTATAAAATTAGCTATCTGCGAGTGAAAGTTCCATCAAAATTGAGCCAGCTGTTTCAGAAGTTAGCCGGAACAAACAGACAGACAGACAGACAAATTTTAAAAACTGATGTTTTGATGTCAGTAATGTATATACTTCATATTCATATGCATTTTGTGAAAAGCTGTTGAAATTTGCTTGTGGATATTAAAAACAATTGAATAGTTTAAACCATTTGTTAACTACGTGTAAAAACTTGGGAACAATTTGACAAATTGAACTGAAACATTGCTAGGTTTTAATTGAAAGTTGCTTAGACCAGCTGTTTAAGAGTTATTCACGTTTAATTAGACCTAAAGTTCTCCAAAGTTCTTTATGCTACAATTATTTCTGAAATTCCAACACACATTATAAATGTATAACTAAAAAAAACTTTAAAAAATAAAAAGAAAACTATTACACATTTGGATTTCATTTACGCTTAGTCGATCATCTTTAGGTATGTTTAAGCGGTTTTCATTCCTATACAAAGTAAACAGTTTTGAACTTTCCAATTTTTTTAATATTTTTGTTTTGGGTTTTCCCTAATTTTATAACCACCCCTGATACACCCCTAACAAAGCGAAAAAAGAATTATTTAAAATCGGCCCAGTCGTTTTTTTACAGACTAACGAACGGCATTATTATTATTATACCGATGTAAATAGGCGTAGATAAAAGTCCAGTACGTCTTTTTTAAACTATTGGGTGAAGACTACGTAAGTATAGGTACTTATTAAAAAAAATAGAGTGTTATAACGTATTACGTAGCATTAAAAAACTTCATAGTGACTAAATAAAATATTTTTGTTCTAATTACAAATGTGCCTGGCATAGGATATATATATAATTATTCTTGCAATTTAAACTGAAATTATACAGAAGCATCAATTAGATACAAAGAAAATGGAAGCATATTTTAGGCTAATTTTATTATAATTTGACTATAATTTACGACGAGCATCGTCTAAATGAAGTAACTTACTAATTATGTACTTTGCCTTTTCTAAAGTTAACGATCTCGTAGACCCTGTAGCTCAGTGGCTGCTTATTTTAGTAGAGGGCTCGAAAATAAATTTTAAAACAATAAAGGATAGCTTTTAAACTTCTCTAATGACTCAGATATTATGCCTGAAGAGTGATGAACTCGATAGTTTCGTATAATAAAAGAATACCGATACAAATTCGAATAAAATCGCATTAAAATATTTTATATGTGGGTTCTAAGAGTTATGTAATGAGAGCAGTCTTAAGGTATGACTGAAAAATGATTAAAATTCGATCTTCATTACGATACGTTTGGCTCAGTTGGTAGTGACTACTACTTTCTGCGCCAGCGGTCGCGGGTTCGAGTCCTGCTGAGGACATTCATTAGTTAAGCATGTATGTTTGTACTTCAGTCATGAGTGTTTATATCAACTATCTGGTATCAGTAACATAAGCACGTAACGTAGCTTACTACGGGACTAGATGGCGCTGATTTAATAATGTACCAACATATTTTTTTCTACCATTAATAATTGTCAAAAGATAGATAAAGAATTTAGACAAAGAACCAGCTGTTTAAAAAATTATATTAGTAGAAGATAAACTATGGATCTATTCTTATAGAACAATATAAACCAGAATACACCAATTAAGTATTCTACTTTTTGAAGTCGGTAAATAATAACCTCATTTAGCTGTGGATATAGAAAAACTCGGCTCGTTTACACTCTACGATACCTGTGGTAATCCAAACACACGTGGTTTATCTTTGAAAGATGCTCGCAGATTCCCTCGAGCTTTTCTTAGCTCTTGAAAAATATCCGCTACTCACTTTGAGGATTTGTTCCGTTTCGTCCCATTTCTTTTGTTAAAGTAATATTCTTTGAAAAACAACGCAAAAGTTTAGTTGAACTGAACTTTCAGTACTGACTTGTTAGCTTTATGGATAAAAGCGATGTACTCTTAAGTTTAAAAACTGAGTTATAAGTATTGGGAAATTTTTGTTATCTTATTACATCGTCAGGATATAGTTGGCATAAAAGAAATTGAAATTAGGGAGATAGTATTACATTTCATACAAGGGACTCACCCTAGTTTTGCTCCGCGGGTTCGTCCATAGGTGTTTTTATTGGAACTCTAATACTTCATCTAGAGACAAGAAAATGTAATTAAAAAACTGAAAAACCTGACTGCGTTTCTGTGTAATTCGGAAATTAAAAAGCCTAAAATATGTTGTGTTCTGATTTAAAATTTATATCCGGTGTTACATTCACAATAATTATACGAATCTTACGACACTTTGCTATAATCCATCGAGCCGTTCAGGCTGCAGAGCGTGCCAAACAATTACACATAACCCTCCTTCTGGAGCAGTCGGGTAAAAACAAAAGTATCCGTCGTCTATCGTCCCCTATATACCTTACCCTATATATCGTACCCTATATATCGTACCCTATATACGGAGATAACCAGACGGACAACAATAGTAAAAATGTTTTTTTCTTATAAGTACCGTATAAAATTACGTACGTCTCAATTTAGTAAATAGCTGTTACGGTAATCTTACAAACAGACGCTATAATTTTGTTTATCTGTACAGATTTCTTATTATCGCATCAATAACGCTTTACGGAGCATGCATGACGTCAGTCCCAGATGTCCTTTCATCCATGGGATGCACAGAATACGTAATACATAAATATAATTCCATTTTTTTTCCGCTTTATGTTCAAGCCCATGACACTAGTAGTGAATAATACTCTAAAGACAGATTCAATAATTAATACATCACACTAAATACGTGTCTCGTTTGTTACAGGTAGCCTCTTCGAAAGAACCGAGTGTAGCAGATGCAAAAAATTGCAAATGAGAATGCACGTTGCCTAATTGTCTTTTTCATCAGCATACTGCATTCGCAATTCCCAATACCGCATACATTAGTGTCATCGCTGAAACTTAAATATGTTAAATGTGTAATATTGACGCTGTAAACCAACATTTTATTTATGGACTTTTCATTTTTTTTAAAATCCTAATTTGGTTGATAAATATAAAAAAGTTTGTATGTTTGTTTATGACTGATTTGGACTGTGGTTGAACTTAAAAAAAATTACAATTTTAACTTTATAACCATTTTATATGGATTTCTTTGTAATCTATATAAGAATAAGCAAAGAAAGTTATGTTCGTCGCTACCAAAAATAAATAAAATCGAATTAAGGACAGGAGACAAAGTCGTACTAACTTCATCTAAAAAATACTGTTAAAAATATACGCAAGTAAGAAAATCTACGCAAGAGCTATCTCGACTCAAGCTCAATTTAACCTAAACAATAAAATGCATATTAGACGTCTTTTCCATATTAATAAGGGTAGATACATAACTCTCGCGCCATTACCCCCGGCTACGACTCTGAATGCGTTGCATCGCTAGACGCTGCTCTTACATTTCATAAAGTGTAACAATGTTATTTATTTGATTATTGTAATAATACAAAAATAATATTAATTTATACTACCAGTGATTCAGTGGAAATAGTTCACTTTGGAAATGAGGAAGCGGATTCAAATTTCAGGTCCCGGACTGCTCATTATTTTCATGTGCGAATCCTTTCTGACATGATTACCACTTTTTATGGCGAATAAAAACATCGTCAGGAAATATGCATGTCTGAGAGAACCTTTGCTAGGCTTACAAAATATATGTATATATGTACAAAATGAATGTTGCATTCAAAGCCTCCCTTCGTAATAATGTAAAAAATGATTCTCACTTTATTATATCAGAGGTGCGAGACCAGGGATTGCAATCTGCTTTACTGTTTCCCATGTAAGCACGTTACCAATGGGTTACTGCTACTATTTCTAAACTTAAAGTTAAAGCTGCAGTTATTTTTTTTATTTTACCTTAACAGAAAGTGTTCAAACTAGCAAAAAGACAAAAATAAAAAAAAATAACTTAAATTTGTCTACGTAACTTGATTAAATACATAATAAACAAACCCACTCACTATACACGTATATGCTTGGTCATTATGTACGAAAATATATATTGTATATAACATAACGGCGCGTATTAATACGATTGCCTACCTGCATATGATTACCATTAACTTTAAAATTTATTGCCACATTATTTACTTTATTAAATGTCCAAACATTTCGTGCCCGAATTCCGATACACACTTTATATGGAATACTCTGTATAATTAAAAAATATCAAGCGAACCGAAAAGCTTTCAAAATGTAACTTTTAAGTTATTTTTCATATTTACGAATTAAATTACATGATAATTATTATTGCTGATATAAATCATGTAATATAAAAAGTTCTATATCTATATATAAATGTAATTTAATATGCCTGCGTCTTTCTGTTCATGGAATTAATAATAACTAACGCTTATCCCTATAATAATTCCTATGTTACTCCATGCCAAACCCTATATTTTATGTGAAATTCCATATAAAATCGTTTCAATGGATTTTAGTTTTACTATAAATAAAGAAATAGGCGATTTAAATTATAACTAATCAAATAGTCATTTACCATTGGATATCGATATTTATATCATGCGCTTGATAATAAACATACAGACAGATTTCTTTATAAACTTGGCACTGAACGAAATAGTTTTGCCTTTTGTCTTAACCAGCCATGACGACGACGCAAAGAAACCACAAGTTCTAAGATAACGTAATCCTCATATCTTATCGTGTATAGTAATTACAGCAGAACCCTTACGCAGTCACCCTCGTTGTCACATTCTTGCGTTAAGGCGACACTGTAAAAGCCCTCATTTAATCCGAAGCGAAAAGGATAAATGTCTGCGTTGACAAACCTTTTGTCCGCAGACGGTTAGCCGCATGAAAAATGACCTCATGTCTTTAGGAGCTTTTTAAATGGAGGCAGTTACAGCGGGAACTTAAATTTATCTTTATTTGATTGAAAAAAGTTCTTCGATCAATTTATTTTCACTTATAAAATAGAACTGTTAGAGAAAATCGTTATTTACAGTCTAAGCTTTGTTATTTGTATACTCATAAAACCAAGCACCAAGTTTTACATAGTAAGCATAATAAGCAGTGGTGCGTGCAATGCGAGTTCAAATCCCGGTCTCACAACTCTGATATTTTAATGTGCGATCATGATCAACACTTGTCTTACGGTGAAAGAAAACATCGTGAGGAAACCTGCATGTCTGAGAGAACCTATCAAGTTTTCGTAAGACATGTGAAGTCCGCCAACTCGCACTAGGCCAGCGCGGTGGAATATGGCCTGATCCCCCTCGTACTGAGGGAGGCCCGTGCCCAGCAGTGGGACGTTAAAAAGTTATGATAACAAGTATTTCATTAAAGTACCTACACAAACATGGACTTTTTTAGACCTTTACGTTTGTTTTTTTTTAAGTAATAAAATTCCAAACAGAACAAAAAGATATAAAATAATTTAAAATTCCGAAAAGCATAATTATGAATGGGTTATTTCAACCACAGCTTGATTTTGATTATTAACATTGATTGAACCGTATAATTATCTCGTTCGCATCTCTATTCCACAGTCAATACAGACTTAATTTCGTTTCATAATTAATTTCTGATTTACCCTCTTTCCACTTCGGGTTCGTCCCTAATGAAAAACAAAAACGACTATGCCGCGGAAATCATACATTTTTTTGGGGCAACAGGTAACGTGTATATTCCAAAATATAATTTTCAATTTTTTTTTGATATTCCGCTCCTGTAGGTGGTAGCGGGATGTAATATAGCCTATAGCCATCTTCGATAAACGAACTATCCAACACAAAAAGAATTTTTCAATTCGGACCAGAAGTTCCTGAGATTAGCGCGTTCAAACAAACAAACAAACTCTTCAGCTTTATAATATAGTATAGATTAAAATTTAATGTTGTTGTAAATTATGTTTTCGTAACTGAAGCCTGACACTTTCACCCTTTCTAGAGCGCTTAAGCTCCGAGTCGTGTCTCTCGTTTCGCTATTTCTGGACTTTTTTCCTCATTCCCCCAATAAATTCTTTGAAAACATTCCTTTATGAAGTTTATTTACTTGTGTTTTATGAAAAACTTTTTGTAAAATCTTAACGATTAGAAGGATTTGTGGTAGATACTTTAGTAACTTTGTTATTGAATTTCACACACATTTATGTCTAAGATTCTTAAACATTGTTTTAGCGTATACTTATAATAAGAATATAACTATACTAGCAAAAAGCTGAGCTTTGTGAGGGCTCGCGTAGTTTTTCTAACGGGACATAAATAATCTTTGGTTTTCTAGCAGATGGCGTTAGTAGTACAATAACATTCTATCCAATGAACAAAAAATCACTTTTTCAGTAAAGTGTACCACAAAAAGCTCAGGTTGTAGGATAGTGTTAGGTCTCGCTTTGCTCGCCCTAATAACTGAACAGCTTTTCACTAAATGAATATGTAAGTTCAAAAAATCCATTTTAAAATTTTTTGTTGGTATGTCTGTTTGTTTGTTCCCGCTAATCTCTGAAACGGCTGGACCGCTTTTGACGGGACTGAAAATTATAAAAACTGTTTAATTTATTTTAACTTACACCCAGCGAAGTGTGCCGCGTTTGCTAGTATATTATAAGAGTATATTTGTACGTATGTATCTATCCGTAGTTATGTGGTGCAAGTTATATATAATGGAGCTGATTCACCAAACTATGCCGATAATATTATAATTAACGTAGGTTCAGATGGATCTACAGATTGTAAGATTTACACGGTCATCGGTCATGTATGATGGTTTATTTAATTACATATAATGGCAGCTGTTCTCACATACATTATTCTGTGTCTAGATTATGTCGCGATCATAAATCTCAAGTCCCAGGTGTTACACCGTAGCCACAAATCCCGGATCAAACCTTCGACACTTAGCAACGCGATTAATGTTCGACTCTCAGTCATATCGAGTGTGACAGAAATGATGTTGAGAAATTTTGTGCGAAAAAAGTAAAGACATCTTGAAGTGGGTTGGGATTTGTCAAGCCTCTTGTAATTTTATTTTCATTCACATTTTTTATTTCCATCTTACTTATGAAGCCGTTCTTTGCTGTAGTGTTCATATACTTGTTTTATTTTATACTGTGATTTTGCCGATTAAATCTTTGAAGAGTTTATTCAAAAGAGATTTAATAAATCTGAATTCTGATCTGAGAATATAACGAAGATAATAATTGATTACGATCGTCTTCTAGATTTGTCAGTATTAAATTAAATTAAGCAACTTTTCTTAAAAATGTCTCCATAAATTATAACTAAATCAAACTCACTTATAAATTATAACTCAATTCTTAATTATTTATTACTCAATTCATTCTTACTTAAAAAAGTCTGTTAATTCGAAGTGAGTGTATGTTGTTTTATATAATTTATGAATCACTTATTAGATATACAGTATACTCATTATCAAGTTACTTAAATTTTGCTATACATTAAGCAAGATAATAACGTTTTATAACGTTAATCTTAAAATTAATACAAAATTCGTTGCTTTTTTTAATTAAACTAAAATCACACTGTGAAATTAACATAAAGTTGGGTTTGGTTACATACATATAATTATAAACACAAAATGGACTCAGCCAATTTCATCCCAACTCTATCTAAAGTATGCACCGTCATGTAATCACAGAACGCGGCTAATTCCTTTCCGTAGAACGTGTAAATAGCTTCCAGTAAAAACGGTTGAGAGCTAAGTTCTAGGAAGCGGCGGAATTTTCTACTGAATTCACTATTTTACACTCTTCGCGTAAATGGTTTCGAAACTACCTCGCTTTGGCCTGTTCAGTTATTAGTAATGTAGTTTTAGATGCTTATATTTTGTATCTTTTTATAGACTATGAATTATATAAAAATATAGTTCAACAGATGTCAATTTCAGGACCTTCTACAACTGACATTCTCATACTTAAATCATTTCCATCATTACCACTTGCTTTTCAGTGAAAAAAATCTCAAGGAAATCTATGGATGCGAAGCACTTTAAAAAAGCCTAAGGCATGCTTGCCCATTGTGGTAAGAATTCCGTGCATTGACGGAAGGTCTGTCGGTAAGCCGTGACCAGCTATGGGACGTTAAAAGGGACTTATTACAAATAATTATCTCATCTTATCGTATCAAGGTTTCTAACGAGGTTCATCCCATTAGACTTATCCTCCACACGCTCCTTCTGTTCGCTACAGGCCGTAATGTGTAATGAATCTCAATTTGTAATAAAGAGAATATTGGAAATCGATAAACGTTATCTCTATACATTATGCAGGGTATTTCATCACAAAGCCTTATCATTTCTTTGTTTACACAAAATTGAGTTAGACCCTAATTTTGTAAGATTACATTATATTACAATTTTTTTATTACTCATAAATTAAGTAATGCAGTTATGGCAGCGGCAGCTCAGTGGTGAAGCGCTCACTTGAGAAACCGAATGAAGCAGGTTTAAATATCGATGTCGCAACTCTGATATTATGTGCGAATCATTATCGATATCATTACCACTTGTCTGAAGGTGCAGGCAGTATCGTGAGCTAAGTGGCCGCATTAAACCTACATGACCGAAAGAACATAATAAATTTTCGTAAGGTTATGAACACCGCCAACCCGCACTAGGCCAGTGTTGTGGACCACGACCTCTACATCTCGTACTGAAGGCCTCCCGCCTGTGCCTAAAGCTAAAAAAAAATATTTTTAAAGGTTAAAAAGTCCTGAATTCGAGTGAAATTCCATTATTAATATTTAAAAAAATGAGTACACATTTTTTTTGTCTGTTTTTTTGGCCATTCTCTGAAATAGCAGGAAAGATTTTGACGAGATTGCATATTATAAGTAGTAACTAAGCCTTAGTTCCTTTACTTTTATTTATTTTGAAAAAAAAAAATTAGTTCCGCTAAAAAACAAAAAACGTACCCATGGATACCCGAGCAGAACGAGGAGGGTATTTTGATAGTATAAAAATACAAAATTCTCTTAACATTTATGGTGACACAAAAATATGTAAAACTTGCGAGATCGCGAAACTTCAGACGCTTTGTCCTCCTGTCGCGGAGTGTTGCCGGAGTTGTCCACTTTTTGTTTTCTTCTGAAGATTGATGGTTCCGTGTTAGAAATTTACAAGCCATTGTTTACATTGTAAGTATTGTACCAGAAAATATTTACGTTTAAGTGAAGTTATAAATTGCAAACAAAGCCTATTTGCTAAAAGGACATATAATTTAACGACAATATATTTTAGGCAGTAATATAAACACTAATTTTCTTAATTAAACTACAAAATTTGTGTGGAATAAACATTTTTTAGTTAAATTGAAAAACTTAAAAACTAAAATCTAGTTTTCTTCGGCCTATTTAAAGAAATTCATATTTCAGCGTTTTCTAAAATTAGAATGCTACGAGCTTTTTAAGTTTAATAACACTTAATACTTTCTTAGATTTACGCGAATATTCGACATTATAAATGAAACTACCTTTTCGGATTTTGTCGCGGATTTATTTTGATTTTTAGTTCCCGACGTTTCGAATGCTTTACAGCAATCATGGTCACGGGAGAGACTAAGGTATTTGACGTCTCATAGGTTTATATACTTGTTACAGACAGTGCCTACCCACAATTTAATAACACTTGACAAAATAGAGTTGTCTGCACTTGTAGAATATCACAAAATTCGCTAAAACCAATCTCATTTTGTAAATCTCTTCCTTATCATAAAAAGATATTTCAAATTATTATTTTTACTGTTAAAATACGATAATGCCAGAGACAAACTTTCAAAACAAAAACAAACTCGACCCTAAAACGGCTCGCGGTTAATATTGAAGTCCTTTTAGGTGTTTTGAATTTTCCTCTGTTTATACTTTGATAACTTTCCTCTGAGTTATTGCGGTCAAATAAGGTGTATAAGCTTTCGGTACCAAAAGTTACTGTTATCTTTTTTAGATTCTTAGCATTTTTTTTTACTAAAAACGCAACACGGAATTACGAACGAGAACTACTTACAATGTTTTTTTCCGTGTAAACTAACTTGTCGGAAGTACAACAGGAAGGCGTAAGGGCAGGCCTCCTAAGTATACAGTCGGCCAAGCGAGTGTATGGCAGCTTGGGCTGGCTGTCACGTCCGTTGGCCGACTGTCTAAAGTCGTTGGATGTAAATAGTTTTTACTTAAAGAAGTTTATCTTTTTAGGTCGTTTCTAAGTATCATATCACTATATATAGGATATTAATATATAACTTCTCACAAAATCTTAATCATACTATTCGTAGATGATATTAGACTAGACTATGTAAATATTTCATTTAACTAACGTATTATGAACTCAAAAAACATTTTATTATTGCGTGAATTTTTAATATAAAAATCATCCCTTTCGGAGTATAACCAAGTAATTAAAACACAATTGCTAATGGACTGCAAAAAGCTTTTTAGCTATGTTTGTGCATCGGAATATTTAGCGAAATATTCCATATTAAAACAGTTATTTTTCTATTTTAAATAGCAATTTCAATAAAGTACAAAACCAGTTACTTCACTATAAAATAATAACAGGAGTCGTGCAAAATCGAAAAACGTTTTCAATCAAACTGTAAAATGTTTTAAACAAATTGAAATGTAAATCTAAATAAAAAGCAATTCAAAATAGAATTCTATTGAAACGATCGCTTTTAGCACATTGTGTCTGCGGTGCATAAACAATGCCGTTTAAATGAGAGTGCAATAGAGTGAACTGAGGCGACTCCTGCCAACAATATCCCTTAGGGCCTAACAAATGACGGCTTAGTCATTAAATCCCTAGACTTGATAGTAATCAGAAATTAAAATCTAGATAAAAAATCTGTACAGTAATTAACGGATACTGCTCATGTACCTACTATATTTTAAACAATGTAAATTCTAATATGAACATTTCAAATGTTGCTGTACTGCATTATTAATATAAATGCCGATTTGTTCTCGTTATAACGCTTTTTAAAGCAGCAAAGTTAAAATAAGGCAACGCAAATGTACGCTTATACTAGTTTACATCCGGAAAGAGAAAAAAATGTTTTATTTTTACTCATATATTAAATAACTATTGGACTGTTATAAAAGTTCAATTAGATACGATCTTTTCACATTCAAAAGCGCAACTGCTGAGTTTTTCGCCGGCTTTTATCAGCAATCTGCCTTCCGAGCCGGTGCCTTCCTCACAAAACGAATACGTTAACTCTCTGTAAATTAAACTTAGTATTCAAAAGTACTTATGTATATAAACCTAAATGAACCAAAATAAATTTCAGATGGAATAAACTTTTTTTAATTATTATACCAAAATACTTTTTGGTTCATTCGCAGTCTTTTCTTGAATGCCCTTTCTCTCTCATTTCTCGCTAGTTCATTCACACATTCAATCATAAACAGATAATTAACAGCTAAAATACTAATCAACTTGAGCCGTTACTCAGTTATTCATATTAAAATAATTCGTTGGAATGATTTTGAAAACGGGTTTAACATACTCATTGCAAGCAATGTAATATAGCACCATCTATTGTTATACATTTTATTGATATAATCAAAGTCAATTGGTTTGTTTGATCACGCATCACTTCTGAGCGATTAGATTGAGTTTAATGGAACTTTTTCATTGTAGGTGCTCAATACATTTTACGGTTGTATGCGCCCCCATATGAAGGTAGGGATATGAATTCGCATCTCTAGTTGTATTTTTAACTTACATTTTTATTAATGTATTTGAAACCGTTTTGGCACATGAAGAAACAATTAAACTTTTTTAACTTACTTAAAGAAACTTAAAGTTGTAATGTAAAAAAGTTGCTTATAACATTCGCTTGTAACATAGCTTCCTGTTATTGAGAAACCTTTTAGAAATTTATTATTAATTTTAGATAATACCCCTTATACACAATTTTTTTTTGATTAATGAACTTAAGTACAGGCGTTACGCGCTCGTGCCGTGTTTTTTTTAATTTATATTTGGTTTGGCGTTTTACAATCATTTAAAGACTTAAAACTAATACACAAACTTACAGCTCTTTCTAATATTAATGTAGCTATTATATTTTAAAACTGTGATACATTGAAACAATGACTTTGCAAAGTTATTTTAGAACTCATAGCATTGTAAGTTTTAAAACCGATTCCAAGTTTTAACTGTTACATTCAAATGTATCGTGAATCTACCGATAGAGTTAACAAATTTGTAACTTAAATAAAGTTATTTTAACTACGACTTGATGACTAGGATCTATGTGCATGTTGTTGGTTTATACTTCTAAACCCAATGAAGTAAACACTACATTTTGCAGATTTTTGTGTAAATGCCTCGGTGGTGTAGTGGCTAGCACGTATGGCCATACATCGAGAGGTCCTGGGTTTGAGTCCCGGGTCGGGCCGAATTTAGTTATTGAGTCTTTTTGTTTAGAAAGCCTCAGTAACAGCTCGGAGTTGGAAAGTTGTCGATGCGCCTTAGCTCTCACTGGTCGTGTCGAGTAGCCGTCCCACCGGAGTATGAGAGTGATAGGAATAGAGAGTGCACATGTGTCTGCGCGTACACTTGTGCATTATAATATCTCCTGCGCAGTTGGCCAGTCTCAGTGAGATTAGCCGTTGTGGCCGAAATCAGCAGTAGTTTTATGTAAAATGTTATTATTAATCGTAACTATATTAAGGGGATATAAAAGCTTACTATTGCAGATTATTTTATTCAAGCAAAAATTTTCGCTCTACTAAAGACGCTCTATGTCTATGAAATATTATGGAATCTTTCAAAGAAATTTCTAATATAACATATAATTTTATCTTATTTTAAGTACCTTTAACAAACCTTTTATATAAAAACGATATGTAAATAATCTTCCAGTTTATCATCAAAATCAATCTTCCTTCTAAAATGATAAAAATTGGAATAAATACTGGATGAATGTGGGATAAAGGCTGATGTTTACTTATTGTTCGGGTGTTAAAATTCAAATATATGTATACTCGCTTCAGACAAATATATGTATGTAAGAGAAATAAACCCGTAGCAATTTTGGTTTTTATCATTTAACCGATCGAAAAAGAAGAAGTTCTTGAGTTAAATATTATAAAGTATATTATGCTCCTCTTACTATATTGTAGAGTCACAAAACAATGAGATTCACGGGAGAGCATTGTCCCACTTAAACCTTATTACATCGTTACGGCTGATTTCCTTCATGACCCGTGTTTTTTCTTTGAAACAAAAGACACGGCGTCTTGACATATTGTTTTAAAAGGACAATATCCAATAGAAAATGTTTTCATTTGGTCCCAATTTGTAAAGTGACTTTTTATCTACGGACAAATAAAAGCTTTTCCCTTTTGTGTAAGTCGGAAACTTTATTTTCTCCGAGAACTGAAATGTACGGTATTTTTTATATTAGAAGTATGTGTATTTTCATACTTAAATAACACTTGAATAATTCATTTTCTTTTCGTTTTAGCTAAATAACTGGCATAAACCAGTATATTCTGGAACGACGTAGGTACTCTAGTACAGAACTGGGCCTAAAGACAACCGGCATTCGTTATAAAGCGATTCGATTTCTACAATCGTTATCGCTTAAACGAAGCGTATGCATCTTGAACTTTAAATCACTAATAACTGAAATGAATGTAAATTGTCTACCATCATCTATTCGTTGACAACAGATCACGTGACATATCTAAGGCATATGTCAAACCTATACATTTTGGACTTTTCTACTATCGCTTTCGCTAATCGATTGTTACATTGTCTAGGCCCTCTGAATTTGGGAAAGCTTAGAATTTAAATGTGGATCACACTTAGCGGTCACCCATCTAAGTTTATCGCTGATGCGTCGATATTAATCGACTGTAACCTGATGTAAGCACTTTATAAATAACTAGAAGCTAAACTTGGATGAAATAACTAAAAAAAGATGAACCGTTAGTAATAGACAATGCTGTAAGTAGTCAACGTATGAAAAATAAAAACAAAAGTTCTTTAAAAATTTTCTGAAAGCCTTCGTCTATAGACGTCTATGGATGGTAGCTCCTGAACAATTTTTATTTTATTAATCATTTAGAAACATACAATATATTTTAATTATTAAACGTATTATTGATCATATTTCATTTCGTTCAGTAAGCAGATAGGTGAACCACTACTTTACTTCGGATTTTGTACTATTTTTTAT
Organism: Boloria euphrosyne; assembly: GCA_951802675.2. NCBI lineage: Eukaryota > Metazoa > Arthropoda > Insecta > Lepidoptera > Nymphalidae > Boloria > Boloria euphrosyne. Next base: position 411,106 of record OX637879.1, on the reverse strand, counting down.
TAGTCTACTCGTTCACGTTCAGCTACTGGCATGTTACACGTAACCTATATAAAGAAGCAATAAGCCCGGCGGTCGCCTGTTGCTCCGGCCTGACGATGATTGATCCTCGGATATGAACTTCACTTGTAATAACCTCCCCAAGTTATGAAAACCATCTCTTAGATTAATTTTTAAACAATTTTAATGTTGGAAAGTTCATACCATGAGTTTTTCACATAATATAAATTATTTTGACAGTGGTAGCCCAGTGGTAACACGCTCGCTTGGATGACGCGGGTTCGAATCCTGGTCTCGCACCTCTGATATTTTCATGTGCGAATCATTTCTATCATGAGTACCACTTGTCTTACGCTGAAGAAAAACATCGTGAGGATGGAGAAGGAGAAGAGCATGTCGAGAGGGATTCGAACCGCCTTCTCTTTCTAAACATTTGCTTATATATTTTTATAGAATAAAATATACATTTTATTGATAGAAATAATTATAATGTGTATTAGTGGATAGATTGCCAAAGTCCTTGTTCTCGCGGACAGCCACTATCAGACCCTCGTCTAGTTGTAGCACTTACTCGCAGTCAGGTTACGAGATGAATGACTATTATTACAAGTTGTTGACGTTAAAATATGAGTTTTTATTAAATTTATTTTACATTCTTAAACATCGGGTCATAGCGCAGTGTACACACACTAAACTCTAATGTCAGAGTATTTAATAATTACCCTTCAAAGGGAATTTAAACATTTTTTGTGTAAGCTTGATATGAATTACATTAAATTTTTGTACAGGACTCAGGAGGTAAATTGCCTGACAGAGCTTAAAATTTAAGTACGTACGTTTTACTCCACGACTAGCTTATTTCCACAACTACGCTCGCTATATCATTTTTTTAAACGTCATTTATACATATAATTAAATTCTAACTGAGCCAAACCTGCATATTAAATATTTAAATTATATCAAATATCGATACACAGTCCAACTCGTTTTGAGAGTTTTTGTCTGTCTCTGTGACCGCATTACGCTAAAACCGCTGGACAGATTTTGATGATATTTGGTATTATAATAGATTGGTTATGTCTCATTTTTGAGAAATGCTACACTAAACGTTAAAACGTACTTATTTCAAATCATTCTTATAAATGCTAAAGTTTGTGAGTTCTTAGTTCCTGTACTTGGTAAGTCACAGACTAGTTATTGAGTCATTTTAGGACTTTAAATATAGGTAGAATGTACTGGATTAATAGGTATTTTTACTGGATTAATATATTTACAAATTACACGTACATAATTAAAATTGCTATTTTTGTAACACAAAGGAGATTTACGTCCTAAGTCCCAATCTCTCACTCACTAAGCCTGGACGCTCTAATGAGTAATTCATCATTCTACACGGCTGTCGGCTAAATCCTGAACCATCGCGTAAGCTTATACAAACAAATTTATTTATCATATTTAATTCTTTTTGCAAGAATAAAAATGTTTAATTTAGAAATATCATGATGTCAATTATTTTGTGTAGTAGAGCTTCTATATACATGCATGTGCACAAACACCGGGGAGTAGCTTCGACTATCTCTTTACACCTTCTCAATTGGTCATATTTATAGCATTTTTGTGCTTTGAGAATATTACTAACTCGGTGGTTTTATAGTCCATTGTACAGTTGCATATAAGAAGTCCTAGGTTTTAGTCCGAAAATGACTCAAGATTAGTTTTCCTGTTAAGAAATGTTCGATTATATTATTTTTTATTATATTGTTTTTAGGATTATATCATGTTATTCATTTTTTTACAAGATTATAAACTATCATAAACTACTGATTTTAACGTAAAATGTTTGATTTTTCGCAGTAAGTAGTAAAGATCCATAACAAAAGAGTATAATGCCTTGGACTTTGGCAAAGTGTTCAATATTAAATGAAATTGTTACTTTTAATTATAACATACGAGTTCTACGAGTGAGAAACAAGTGCAAAACTATTCTTGAACCAATTCCAACAAAGCAAAGTTGTATTTCGCGTTTTATAGGCACTATCTCTATCATCGACGTTCCGTAACACAAATGTAATTAAAAATTCCATTCCATCGATATCGGTATTCGCAACATTTTTACGATATATTTTCACCTGCTGTACTGTTGTACATCTCTTTTTGAGATATTTTTATAAGAATTTCATAACCGACTACCTAATAGTGCAGTGGTAACACACACGGATTCGACAGCAAAAATATTTAATTCGCAACCGTTTATTATTAACTTGTATAAAATTATTAATTACATTAATTAGCTCATTTGGCTCTTTGTATCCATTACTAATATTATAGTTATAGAGTTTGTTTGCTTTTTTTTTTGTTGAACGCGATAGCCTCAGGAACTTTTTAGTGTTTTATAGCCTATTTATTGAAGAAGGCTATAGGCTATATAATATCTAATGGTATAATTATATGTAAAATCTAAGAATTTGTTTTCCGGCCCTCGATCGCAAGCCGTGGGAAATGCTATGAAATATTTTTAAATAAGCAATTTGTTTTTTCATCTGAATGCCTAGTGCTGTTGACTCTACTAGCCTTAACAGGTCGGTCTGTACGTCTTTTGGTCGCCTGTAAGTAGTTTGTTTGAAAATGTTTTTGAATACTTTTTTATACTTTTATATGATTTCCTAGTTTGGAACGAAAAATGTATACATTAATTCAACATTATTTTGAAAAAGCAACTTTAACATTTCTTTTATTTTGATATTAATTATTTCATCGATTATTATTTATTAAGTGTATTTACTCTGGGCAACAGATATTATCAACTTTTACAAAAATAAAAATAATAAATTACAGCTTATATTATATTACAGACAATAAATCTCGAGAGCCTGAACTAATGTGACAAGTCGTAAACATTTCAGAAAATTAACTCCATATAAATAGTACCTACAGTGATCAGAACGAGTGATGACTTTGCTAGATCTAGCATTTGTGAGCTCATTATGAGAATTTATTCTACATATTTTATTCTACACATTACTCTCTAATATGTTTATTAGAAAAGAAAATGAAATGAAAAATACATTAGTTTCTAAATGCTTCTTATTTATTGTAAAAGTATAAATATTTATACAAACATAATTTAAAGTCTCATCATTTTGTCGGTGCTGGTCATCATGACATCCTTGTATGACCACCGCACTAGTTTGTCAGAGTCCAAATAAGTAAGATCGTCGTACTTCATAACCATGTCCGACATGTCAACATCTTTGACATTGTTGGAAATATCGATGTCCTTTCTGTACACTAAGACGTCGAGGAACTTCATGTTGTTAGTGTAGAAGCGGGTTATGTCAATCTCTCTGTCGAATGGGAAACCAAGAGGCATAGTGTCAAAGCAGACCGAGTAGTGGCAAGTGTGACGCTCTCTCATGATTTTCATGTCTATGTTAGGCAGAACGAGACCAGTGTGTACAGGTGTAATAATAACGTACATCTGAAGATTCAATCCACCGCGACGACCAAGAGGCAGCAGCAGCCTACGGGGAATTCCCATACGTTGCTTGTACCAGTGGCTCTCCACAATTTTGTCAACACCTACAGTCATATCAACAGTAGAGTCCATGGAGCGATGAGTCCATGGCCTGTCTCCAATAACGTTGTGCATTTCATTTGCATCACGGACAATGGTGTTCTTTCCGGTTTCAAGTTTATATAAGAAGCTATCGATTTCTAACATATCAAGACGTTTGTCGTTGACGTTGAGCATACGACCCATACAGTCGTATTTAGGTCCAATAAAGATTCTCACTACAGCATCAACAGCCTTCTCAGATACGACGTCGATGGTGACCTTGAATGGCTGGTTATTTAGGCGACGAGTACGGGCAACGAATGTCATGTCAGATTTCTTCTTGTGGATTTCTGATTCATCTAGGTAAAGGGCGTTAGTGATATCCAGGTCATAATCGTCCATGAAAGTGACAAGCTTGTCTGTGGTCACACGTTCAATTTTGACTCCAGGGAAGTCAAGCTGATCCTTGGTGTACATCGGCAAGAATTTCTTGAAGAGGACACCATGTTCAGTAATGCGCTTCATGACTCTCCAGAATAGAGGGTCTCGTAGGCAAGTGGTGTACATGTCCAAAGCAGTTGGGATGTAAGTGTACCTAAAATTAAAAATGATTTAAGAATTGTATTTTAGAATAATTCTTAGTCTTAATTAGATTTTTATATATGTGATATTAGCGTAACAATTATACCTAATACTATTATAATGGCAGTTTCACTGTTGAATACATGATAATACTCGTAACTTACTTATTAAAGTTGTACGTGCCGTAGGATAACATTTTTCTGAACAAGTGCACGAGATGGATGACCTTGGCGTCATCATTTACGACGCCCATTCCACCAACAATTATTCTGGCGAGAGATTCAAAGTCTTCTGGTTTTTTCAGGCTGACAACGGTACCGTCGCGCTACACAAATATTTTTAATATTAAAATCAAATCAAGTCTGGATAAAAACTAAAATTAAACTTTAAATAAAGAAAATAATAACCAAAAAAAATTTAAATTATAAACTTACACGTTCATAACGTCCCTTATTGATGCTGTCTCGGATGATGGTCTCAATGTCATCGATGAAAGTTTTTTCTCTGAAGTTGTTCTTGTTAATGAGCTCAACATTGTTGCTGCGGACTGGCATTTCATCTCCGGTGTGCAGACGGATCTTGGGCCAGTAGCCATTATTTAATGTCTTTTTAAAGTTGATCATGGGGATATCACACATACCATGGCTCAAACGCTCCATTCTGTACCTTGCAAGCAGTTGCATGTAGCCGTACATGACGACTTCACCACGACGCTCTTTGTTCAAGCCGTATTCTTCGTCCACCATCCAGTATGGGTAGTTCATGTGCAAGTAGTAGAAGAAGGTGTTAAGATCGAAGTCCTCAGTGAAGTAGTTTAAGCGGTCGTCTTCGCTCATCACGTGACGAACACCCTTGCGCCAGTCAATGAATACAAGGTTTTTATCAGTGACTTTAATACCATAGTAGTCAAAAAGAACGGGATCAGTGGCGGCCTTGCTGGACTTCAGCATGAAAGCTTTGTTGATAACATGACTATCGACGAATAAATAGGGGTAGATTTCATATGGGGCGGGCAGAGTGACTCCGCGGCAATCTTCTCTGTGGAATACAGCGCAAGTGAAGGCGTACACAAACATGCCACCGTTGATGCGTTCGCGCAGGAAGCAAGCAGTCCTGATGAAGGTGTCGAAGTCCTTAGCAAAGTACATCATGCGGAATACAACGATGGCTTGATCCATGTGCTTGTCATTGCTATGTACGAACACATCGCCCCGGGGCAGGAAACCCATCTTCCATACTTCCATAAACCTCTTCACTACTTCGACTTTCTGTGAACATAATAATTTTGCTTAATAAATAAATAAATATGTTGGGACATTATTACAACAGCGCCATCTAGTTCCGTGGTAAGCTACGAGGCTTGTATTACGGTTACCAGATAGTTGATATACTAAACACATAATTTTTAAATACATACATATTATAAATATAAACACCCATGACTGGAGTACAAACATTCGTGCTCAACAAATGAATGCCCCCAGCGGGACTCGAACCCGCGACCTCTGGCGCAGAAAGTAAGGTCACTACCTACTACTACTAACTGAGCCAAACGTGTTTTCAATTACTTACTAAGGATAATTAATAAATGCTATAATGTTACAAAAATTGTTGTTCTAAACGCTACTAATTTTGTTTTGTGTTTACGGCTCGTTTATTTGAATTATTTAGACATTATTTTCGGTCAACATTGAAGTATCTAAATGTTACCAGATATTTGTCCACGTTGTCTTCAACGACCCAGTCCCTGGCCACTTCTCTGACGTCATCGTATACGGTCGGCTGTAGGATGTAGTTCAGCAGTTTCATGCAAAGGATCTCCTTACTCTTTACATCCAAATTGACTGAAAAAAAAATAACATTAGTTGTTAATTAAAGCAACAAGCCTATACTCGACAAGGAGCTTGTTGCATCTTTGCTTGGCTCTCAACTAACAAAGTATTTATTAATGGTGTAAGGTTTCGTTAAGTTAATGAATAATAAAATTGTTATTATTTTTTTATACTGGCGATATTGACGACGCGAATTACATTTTTGTAAAATTGGCAGTTAAAAAATTATTAGAATCATTAGAAAAATAAAGAAAAATCAAAGTTAAAAAAGAATTAACGGGAATAAACGGGAACTAGGGGATTTATCGGCGGGGAGTTGAAATGAGTGTTCCGTGGGATTTCTTAACTTGAGTAAAGAAATCATAAATTATTACAATAGAATCATTATGAAAAAGAATTTTCTATGGTTTGATCAACGCGTTAATTATTTTTATATAATATTATTTATAACGTATTATCTAAATGTATTACGTATTACTTATTAAGATGAAGATTCAACTGAATTTTATTTTTATTATGTTTTTATTGACCTATTATGTGCATATAACATACGCGTACTATTTATATCATCATCATCAGCCCTTTTTTAACGTCCCACTGCTGGGCACGGGCCTCCCTCAGTACGAGGGGGATCAAGCCGTAGTCCACCGCGCTGGCCCAGTGCGTGTTGGCGGACTTCACATGTCTTACGAAAACTTGCTAGATTTTCTCAGACATGCAGGTTTCCTCACGATGTTTTCCTTCACCGTAAGACAAGTGGTAATCATGATAGAAATGATTCGCACATGAAAATATCAGAGGTGCGAGACCCGGATTTGAACCCGCATCACTCGGTTATACAAGCGACGCGTTACCGCTGGGCTACCACTGCCATCATACACTATACTGCCATCACATACTATTTATATATACAGTATAATTTATCTTATTATACTCGTAATAGCTTGTAAATTGAGCTGGTACCTTTACAAATAAAGATTATTATTATTATATTATTATAGCATATCTAATTTGAATTTGATTTTGTTTTTCTCAAGTACAAGTAGTACATGAAAAGATTTTGCTTTCCCAAAACACTAGTAAAACCACATTTCATTTAAGTCGGTTCAATAGTTTTAGCGTGAAAGCGCGACAGACAGACAATTACTTTCGCATTCATAATATTAGTAAGGATTAACTGCTTTCTATATGTATATCCTATAAATGTACCTAAGCCGTACATACGTACATGTCTACTTAATATATTTACATATTAATTAATTATCAAGACGTGCTCACTGAAATGTAATTAATTTGGTTAAATACATCATTTTAATTATAATTATACACCTTATTGAGTAGAGCGCGGGGTTTCGGATCAATTTTGATTAAAATGATATAAGTAAAATTAAAGCGAGATTTTCTAACACAATGACAGGTATTTTGTTTCTCTATGAATGTCATAAAAGGACACGAGAGGTCTAAGGTAAATAAGTGTAAAAAGTACGTGTTGCGGAGTTTTATAAACACTAACGCGATATTAAAAATATATTGTAATCTATATCAAAATAAAATTTTGAGTGGAATCCCTACATTTAATATTGCTTGTAAAATCTTATTAAATAGTCTTTATTATCGATATATAAGCCTAATCTATAGTTTTAAAATGTTCGTCTGTCGCTGGGAACGCAAAAATAAAATACTCGTACCACTAAATAGCTGGTTATACGAGACAACATATAATATAAAGAATATAGACATAATATATGTGGATACTTTTTACTTGGAGAAAATACCTTATTTCTATTATATTCATTATTATATTTAATGACAAAACGTATAATTGTCAAAAATTGCTATGATGTAGGACAGACAGACTTACAAGTAATGCTGTAAGGGTACGGACTTCTTATACATAATATACATTTTGAATATGAATATATGTGAAAATAAAGTGATGCATTATTTTTACTCACCTAAAGTTTCCTTGCCGATTACAACGTGGTGATCATCTTTGATGATGGAAGCCGAGGCTACGGCGAACAGCGCCGTCAACAGAACAAACTTCATGGTGACTTTCTTTCTGCCGGACAGCAGTCGAATGTACCGGTCATACTTTTACACCCATTTTTATACCTTTCTCAATACTTTATCACTCGGAGACAACAAACTAGCGTATCACTGTTATTGCTCTCCAGATAACCTTTTTACAGGTGAACTTAGAGATGATAAATTGGATGCTGCATTTGTTTTTTATTTACATGTACCAATTTATTTATGAAACTAACGAGTCACCCTCGCTCCGCTCGGGCTTATCCTTACAAACGTTTTAACGGTTAAGTTCCTATATACTAGAAATAAGGATAAACTTATAACACCCAGTATTCGCTTTCAAAAAGTAAATAGATCCTTTATGGGGCAAGGTGTACGCATGTATAATAAAATTCCACAGTCCATATTGAGCTTGCCTTTGAAACAATTGAAATCTAAAATTAAAAATATATTATTGAATAACGCTTATTACACCATCACTGAATACTTAGAAGAGAGAAGATAAATATTGTAACGCAACGAATATTGTTATCGAATATTTTTTGAAAAGAGCAACTGTTGAGTTTCTCGCCGGCTCTTCTCAGCAGAACAGCATTCCGAGTCGGTGGTTACTCCCAGACTTACTCGTACAGACTGACATTTAATTTAAATTCCATATTATAATGTAAAAGTGACGATTCAAAAATGCTTTTGAAGTCTATTTGAATAAAGAAAAACATAAACACTAGCCTTTCCCGCGCTACGTTCGCATTCTAAAGGCTAGAAACCAAATTCTTTCGTCCCGCCCGTCCGCCCCCCCTTGCACGTGGTGATTTTGTTAAGAAGTTATGTTAAAACTGTGATATCTCGTAAGATATTTATTAAAATCAATTGATGCCAAGAGCAATTTTGTTCAAAATTAAATACTTGAGATGAATGACTTATTTATTTGAATAAGGATTAATATCATATTTATTAAATACCTTCTCAAATAATGCATTATCTTAAAACAAATTTGATTACCATAAAAAAGGTCAAAGCGAGTCAAGCTTAAAGCATATGCTATTGAACTTTTAGATCTTTTAAAGGGGAACAATTCTGTCATGCCCTCTCCAGATTTTTTTTGTATTTGTAGACCAAATTTTTAATTTTTTAAAGATACGAAATCCAATATACCTACCGATAACCCTAAATTATCATCCTTCTACCACTAATTCCTATTAATAGTGATTAAAACGCGGGCGGAGCCGCGGGAATTACTAGTAATATATAAATGTAAGCTTTAATTAGTTTGAGGTCTTTGAACAAACATGTTTAGTGTATGTAGATAAATTGTTGTTTTTAAATATTATTATGTATTTTTCTTATATACAAGTATAATAGGTTATACGTAATAAGTCATGTTGTTTTTGTAGGTATCTAACAGCAGTCAATATTATGTTAGGTTCTAAATAATATAAAAAATAGCAATTTTAATAAATCCATATAAAATTATAAGCAGTATATAGATATAAGAAAAATATAATTTATAAAATGTGAGTCCGTCTTTATATTCCAGCTTATCTCCAAAACGACTAGGCCATTTAAACTGGACTATAACTGACAGATAAGTGATGTCATAAGGAGTAAAAGTCAAAAGCTGATTAAATTATATAAAAAAATTAAGGTTCCGCTCCAAACAAATTAAACGTACCTAGGGACAGGGAGTTGCTATCAATATATATAAAAAACTTTATTCAAATCCGTCTATATATTTCAGTGTGAAAGAGTAACAGACATACATACTTTCTCATTTGTATAGCGGTCTGATGTCATAAACATCTTACATTGTAGTAAAAAATATTATGTACTTATTTATAACGATACACTCCTATAGAGCACTTATTTATATTTATTTTCCTTGTTACAGACATTTCGACACGGGTTTCCGTTCTCCCCCACAGCGCTGGCATGGGACCCCATACAGAAGCTACTTGCCATCGGCGACAAAGGCGGCAACCTCAGAATGTATCCTTTAACATTACCTCAAGAATGCGTATTCAAATGTCACGTTTGTAGTGGAATTTGGGCAAGATTATGTGCTTTCTACAATATGGTAGAGAATATTTTACTTGCATACTTGGCCTTTTTACTAAATTAAAATTAAATTCATGTTTTTTGAAGATATTGCGTTACAATAACACACAAAAAATACATATTTAAACCGAATTCAAAGACCAAGCCTCTTTTTTCGAAGGCGGCTAAGAATTGTTATGTACTTAGCAGAAATTTTTCGACATACAATACTTATATGTAAAATCGTTGGCAGATGCCGGTTGTAGTGACTGTACGTATGTAAGCGCCAGTATTTAAATCTATTAAATCAATTTTGATGCGGCTTAGGTGCTAAGAGTATTGGCGGTATAATTAAGTCCAGGACTAACTAGATTATCTACTAGTTCTATGCTTCATGTACTTTATGTTAGATTTACAAAAACACGATGTGATAATAGATAACACAGTTTCGCTAGAACCCAACTTTAAAAGGAGGCACTCACAATCAATTTCGACCTCTTTCCATTTTGTCTTTTTTCAAGTGTGTAAGGTTAGCGGTTGCTACGGAAATACATTTGAAGGGTACAGGGGTAAAACAAGGAATGTCACAAAATTTTTTTTTTTACTTTTCCCATACTTTTCAACTTTTTTAATTTTATGTGACATTCCTTGTTTTGCCCCTGTACCCTTCATTTGATAAGTAACTTTGTATTATACAAAACCAGCATTTTCCGCGGATCGACTCGCGTTTAAATAAAACTAAATTTTTAGATTTCACATACCGTATCCTCCTATCCTATCCTATATTCTGACCCGGATAACCAGCTAACATCGTGCCAAATTTCATCAAAACATGTCCAGTGGTTTACTCATGAAGCGGCCACAGACAGACAGACAGAAAAAAATCGAAAAAACTAGAGATTTAGCCTATGTATTGATGGTGATTACTATTCCAATAAGAATTTTCAAAAAATATTCAATGTACAGATTCGACTAAGTTAGAATTTTTATATGTATAGATTACTAACGACTCACCCTCGCTTCGCTCGGGTTCGTCTCTAGATAGGCACGAGCGAAGCCGCGTGTTCCGCTAGTTATACATAAAAACCTTCCTCTTGAATCACTCTATCTATTAAAAAAAACCGCATCAAAATCCGTTGCATAGTTTTAAAGATTTAAGCATACATAGGGATATAGGGACAGAGAAAGCGACTTTGTTTTATACTATGTAGTGATCCTCTAAACAAGAATTGAACTTGCGATCTATGTACGTTTCAGCGATATCCTTTTAGCACGCTTTTGTTAGTTCCACTGTACTATAGTATGTGATGAATCTATGAAGTAAGCGCTTTAATTATTATATAAATATGATAATATGATAATCGTGGGGATACGATAATGTTGATGTCACCGAGCTTAGATGAAGTCAGGTGATAAGTGAGAGGTAGTGGTACTTCGTTATTGGTACCATAAAATGTAATGGCTTTTACAAAGGGTTTATTTTCATCTCGATAGCTTTTGAACAAAATATATAACAAACTTAAAAGCTTAGCTTCCATTTTTTTAAGAGCGAGTGTGTATTGAGATTCTCAACGAAACGATCTCTTTGCAACAAAGTAACACTTTCGATCGTAGCTTTGACACTCTTATCAAGCGTCACCTGATCTTCGGCATCTAGTACGAGTTCTTATCTCGATTATTTATTCTTTTGTTGATGAATTACCTATAAACAATATGGTCTTGATACTTATTTAATCATATTTTTTTCTTTATTTTACATTTTCGAAACTATACGTGAAACCCGACTATATGTATCGACATGTTTCTTTTACGACTTGGACATTTCTACTTTTATAAATCCTGGTCTAATTCAATGTATAGTCACGAGCAATCATATTTGATACATGCTTATTAATTTTCCTTTAAAGTTCGAATATTTAAATTTGGTTTAGTAAACAACTACTTACATACTTTTCCCTTCCGTTCAGGTGGTAGCGTCTACACTGACGGTTTTAATAATAAATCGACGATATAAAAGTGAGAAATAAATCTTTTTGAATGAAATAAAAAATAAAATGAATTAAACTTTCAGTTTGAAAAATTTATTTCATTAATTTCATTTTACTAATAATTTTATAGTAGTCGTTTATACTTTTACAACTAGAATGAACGTCCAAAGCGCTCAAATTAATAATTATAGTTAGTAATGTTATACGAGTTTCTACGAATATAGAAGGCATAAGGCGGTCTTCAATTCCTTGTTCCAAAGGAACTTTAATGGCTGGAAAAGACAGGATTCGAATTTGAATAATTAATGTACTAATTAAAGACGATGTCGAGTGAAGACCAAGTTTTCACAGTTAAAGGAGCTTTTAATTACAAGAAATAGCTAATTATCAGTACTCTTGAAAAGAGAGATGTAGTTTTAAAAGTACTAGTGGTGTATCGTTAGCTCGACCATCTCTTTCAGCAGACTAAAGTAATAATGACATAAGTTGTTCTCTGAATCATATACTTAGTTCCACAGAAATTAATTAACTGGTAAGTAAAAAAAGCTATTTAACATTCATAATTCAAATTCTAAATATTTTATTTAACATTAACTTATTTATTTTTTTACTGAGCGTCATGAGCCTACTACCAGTTCTGAAAGAAGAAGCCTCAGACCTAAAAAGAACTGGCTAAGGGAATTAAATTATAATTAACAATAAATCTATAGGTTTGAAGTAGCCTGGAGGCGACCATCTCATTCCAAGGGGTACCATCTTCGAACAACTCGACTGCACTGAAATCGTTATTTATTGTGGCATTTTAAATACTACGTATATGTCTTCAAAGATACTCCGCCTTATCAGGTCAGTACGTAGGAGCAGCGCCTGGCGCGCCGCCAGCCGGACTATAGTAATGCTAATATACTGCTAGTCTAACTTAAATTTCCATATCCACTCTCCTTCCGAAAGTGCGGTTAGGTTGACGTCATTTTACGATTTAAAATGAAAAATACGTATGAATGTGAAATGCACTTTGAAAATGAAAATGCACTTTCAAATTAGATTTCGTATTTGAACATGTTTTCAGTGAATTATTATATAGTGATAAAAAATTTAAGAGTTTGCATTTTTATACTTCTCACTATCACCTTTAATTTAAAACTTACGGAAGCCCTCAGAAAGGATATTTTTCCGACTAATTTCACAAATATTATCATTCCTAGGTTTTTCCGCAAATTGTTCATATTCGTACAGTAATTTTTGAGGTTAGCCCAAACTTACTGACAACAACAAACATGCAATACAAAAATGCTATTATAAATTCACAAACACTAAGAACGCCTTTGACAATTAAGATTCCACCTCCTACTTAGACAAGATATTTTTATTTTATAATAATAACAAACAACAACGTTGTCATATTAACATTGTTCTTAAAATATATCTTCTTATATATTATAAAAATCTCGTGTAGTGTAGTATTTGCTATCGAAATTTTTTGTGTGTATTTGGTAGGTCTAAGAATAGGTCGTAGGCTATTTTTTATTCCCCTAGGGCCTAGGTGATGGCCCTCTCTAGATATTTTATTTTTTATTCTTAGGCTAAATTTTCAAATTTGAAAAATTCTTAAAACTCCAAATTTCGGGAGCGGAGCCGCGGGAATTGCTAGTAATATATCAAAACAGCTCAACGCTTAAAACATCTTTATAAAAATCATATTTCTCATTTTAATAAGATATTAGATTCTCCAACAAATAATATTCTGGTGTAAATGAAATAATTGTCGAAATATATCCAGCTTTAAAATTAAAGTAAATTAAGTGTAAGTTGACGTTGCTTAATGACATCAAACTTTGTCGTTGGAAAAATTCGAAAAATTTCCGGGAAAATTGGCTTAATATAATTTATAGCCTGACATTTTTAATGAATTCGACGTGAATAATTATAACGCTCTAACGAGCGGAAATTATTACTTTTATCTGTTTATTAATAAAATTTAAATGTTACAAAGTCCTTTGCTTAGGGTGCGAAAAGAGAAAGTGTTAAAATTTAGGACTCTGACTCCATGACATTAATTTGGAATCTGTCTCTCGACCTTTTTGACTTAATCCATAGAATCTATAAGCATTTCTTCTAGCGCTCTCATTTTTCTATCCGTAGAATTAACGTATTTAATATTTTAAAGTCTTTCTCCGATGATCATAAGCTTTTACGACATTTTGTCATACATTCTACATCCAAATTGCTCACCTCAATATTTCCCAGACACACACACACACTTCTCTTTGTAATGTTGAAAAGCATCGCATTCTAAAATAGAGAAAATTATTCAGTAATGATTGAACAAAGAATGCAAATGTGCCAAAGGGAGCGCTCGTAATGAACTTGGCAACTAGTTTGTGCAAATATGGTTTCTGTAAATTTTAAAGGAAAATTTAAATTCTATCTTTACTACAGAATATTGTCATTAGTGTGATGAATAGAAGAGTTCAGTATGATAAATACATGCATTGAAATTTATTCAAATTTTGTTTGACATAAAAAAATATTTATTAAAATTATTGTTTTTCAAAATTCTGAACGTGACTATCGGCTCCTACACAAATGTTCCTAGATAATCCATCATTCGATTATGACGATTTTCAATTCCTTTTAGTTTAATTTGGCGTAATCTGAATTAACTGTCGCTTTGTGTATGGCAGGAATTTACGAAGATACACTAATCATATTTAAACCCCAAACCCAACTAACCATTTAAGGGGCATTCTGACCCCTACGTGACCGAAACTTGATGTAAATATATCTTGATGTATTATGAATGATTAAGAGATCTGAGCAAATATAGTCCCAACTAAAACAAGTCTTGAGTACCTACTTCTGTTGTTTATTCGGGACCTTTCTTGAAAATTATTGAACTGTAATAATTGATGCTTAAAGATTTCCCGTCTAATAAAATTGAACATGAAATGTCAATTTATCTTCGTTGTTAAAATCAGCGAAATAAAATGAATGAATAAATAAATTCGGAAGATACTTAAAGCTGCTGAAGTTATACATCATATTTTTTTTTGGATTTACTCTAATTTAGATTTGCAAAGAGCATAAGATCAATAGGCCATGTCTCTCATAAACGTTAATTGTCGTCTTTTCAAAAATGGTTATGCATAAAACCTGGTTTGTACTCGATAAACTAACCAAGTACTGTTTGATGCATAAATTATCTATAACATTTTCTTCTCATTTAAAGTTTGACTACACTCGAAACTGACAGCTCAATTAGATATTAAAAGAATTTTGAACTCTCAAAAGCGTATTAAAAATTTTTTTACTAAAAATTCAATTAGCAAGTATTCCCTAAAGTTCTTGTCATTATGGCTGTCGTTAAACCCAAAGGAGCTTTTGTTTTTTATCCGAATTTGTTTGTTTTGAAAAGAAAAAAAATGTTTAAATTATACAGAAAAAATAACTTATTTGCCCGAAAGACGTAAATATATAAACAATAAATATATTACAAAGTAAATTGTTTCTTATACATATTATTTTCTTAATTGCGAGGTCAGAGGCGAGCTATCCACTGACGACCTTATCGATGGTATCAATATTGCTTACTTATAGACGAAGTTGTTAATTTGTTACTGTACAAAAATATTTATTTTAATAACATATTTACATATTGTCTCATATATAATATCAGCTGTGACTTGTCTGTCTGTGTTGGTCTTTCTTGCTAAACTTCCAGTCTATTCGCAATATTGTTATAGATTTTCATCTCACCACAGAGAACAGCATATAGAGATAATCTACGTTTAGACATATATACATTTGGACCGTAATTTCTAGGCGTAATTTAATAATCCCTCCGAAGATAACTGCTGTAACTGAAATTGGTTAGGGTATTATAATGTATCATTCTTGTTTATTATGAGATCGCCAGTTCGATCCTTCTCGGGGTGAAATTTTAAACCTTTTAAAAAAGATATAACGTTGCAATTTAAAATATGCCAGTAACTCTAAGTAGCTATTTTCTAATCCCACTCTGGTCATCCTACCAGAATAGATAGCATGAAGATATTTTTAGCTAACGAGCGTACCTAATTGATTGAAAGATGTGAAAAAACAAATTTGGCGAGACCAATATTTACGTTACACTGCTAACAATCTAAAAGTCCATTCCGCCCTCACAATTTGCGTGCTGACGGGGCAGATTCAACTTTTTTGTATTATTCAGTCGTCTAATATACGAGACGCGCCTACTCGATTGGAAACCTATCGGACTTTGGCAATTACGATATTTACGAATTGTTTTAAAATTTTTCGGAATAAAAAAAATTATACTCTGCCTATCTTTCTTGTGTCACTTTCATAATTATGATTCAAGGATCTTACATAACTTAAGAATAAAGCGTCCTTGTTTAACATTTTGTTAAAATATTATAATTCTTATAACTTTAAATTCTGGAATTACAGTTTCTAACTAAATACTTTTAATTTTAAATACATGATAAAATATATATTTTGCTAATTGCGAATGGAACAAATGTAACCGTTTGTTTGCACAAAATATACAATGAATATAATTTTTGGGACGTGTCCAAAAATACCAAAGTAACCCTACGTGTTTAATCTAACATTAGTTAAAATTATCACATTAAATAAATTCATTTGTGATGTAAAAATTAAGTAAAGGGTGTTAAGAGCAATTCATACTAATTTCTGTAAGAACAAACTTTGAAGGCTTACATTTTATACTAGAATTTATCTGCGACCCCGCTTGTGATACAAAATCCTTATACATCCTCGGTGTAAAGCACTTACTATATACTTAAATCGCTAAATCAGATCAGCCATCATTTTTATGTCGCTACTACTACGCGTTGAATGTAAATATAACATAATATAAACATAATATAGTAGATATACATTATATTGTATTCAGGCTTTTTTTATGTCCCACTGTTGGGCACGGGCTTCCCTCTAATACGAGGAGTCAGATGACAGATCTAGTCGCATCGAAATCGAAACACTTAGTAACTAACTTAAAGCACATGTTACACTCTTCATTCATATTAACAAGTAATCGGGAATAGAAATTGTTGCGTTCGTCGTTTATGTTCCGATATACACAGTATATTGTACGGATTTATTTTTATTACCTAATTACTATTAAAATCTAACACGGCAAAATCACAGTTTTTGGTGTTTTATTACGGACGCAGGTAACAATGTTTTTGTGCCACAAACGAGTACGAAAATTATTCATGTACGTATAATGAACAAACTTTAACCTTATATTTTAAACATAACAACTTCTGACAACCCGCTGGAAACTTCGCTGCTCTTCACTGCGAAGACGCTCGTTCTGATTAACTTGCAAGAATATTGAAAAGCGAATATTTAAAATATCTTGCCCATAATAATGTTATAATTTGAAATTATACACAGTAAATGTGCGAGAAACTGATATTACTTTGGAAAAATATTCGCAAAGAACTAACTAGACAAGAATGTTCTCTATTCAATTTTATAATGGAAATTCTAATATTTTTTGTGATTGTAATTACATTAACGTTTTTAATATTCTTTTGAATATTAATATACATTTGTTCTATTTTCGCTGTAAAAGAGAGGAAAATAGAGCGAATTATTCTAGCGTTAATGAAAGGAAAGCTATCCAAGTTGATGTAAGCTTTCGATTGCCGCTTAACCTATTATATGGATAATGCTCAAATACTTTTTTGGAATAAGTTGTACGTACTGTCGTAGAATACAACCAAGACTTGATATTTAATGGACATTTAGTATAGGTATAGGTTCGTACTTAGTACGTGATAAATTAAGTTTTTTTTTTAATTTTTCAGGCTCATTTTCGTATAATGTCCTAAAATGATTGAGCAAACACCACACTTATATTAAGAATGAGTATTTTCAGCACGTACCTTAAAACGACGGAACGTAACTCCACATACGCGCTCAGCATTTCAATTGCTTCCCAACGACACGTTGCCAAATGTGACACAAACAGTCACTTGTTTAAATTAATATTAGTTTAAGACTGCAATCAATGCGTCTAAAAGCAATATCGTTAATGATAAGCATGCACAGTAGTTTCTCACTTAAGAAACCTGTGAGGCGGATTCAGATCCCAGATGTCTCGCATATTCCATGCACATTGCGGCAAAGAAAACATCGTGGAAAACCAGAGAATGGCTTTTGGCGTTTAATAACGCTGATTGGTTTTTACAAATTTAGGTTTCATGATCAAAATTAACAGATCAGTGAGCCAGGGCTGATTATGCTCGCATTTTTCAATATTAGAGCGCAAAGAAACTCAGCTATTGCAGTTTTAAAAAAAATAGCCTTTTTTGAAGAAATAAATTGCATCAAGTTCAAAATGAATAAGTTGAATAAGAATCGCAAATCAATTTCAATGTATAGGTACTTTGACTCTCAAAGGATATACTGTTAAAAAGGAAACCGAGTAAAAGCTCTTACTCAAGGTAACATATCAACGGGCGCGCGGTCAATATAGATTTATAACAATTGAAAATCTATTGTGTCTCGTTTGTTCGCGTTGACGGGTTAAACATACTTAGCGTTCAAATTAACAATCCATAATAATCGACACAAAGTAGATTTCTTCTTAGTTTAAAGGGAGACTGCAATACACTTGTCTACGGCAAATAAGTCGTTTGAGGAGCATTATTTGATTCTCCATGTTGACTTTAAACTAGTATTTAGGCTTGTTCTTTTCGAACGGGTAGTAGACGTTCAGTAAAAAATTGTAATAACTTAATGCAGAATAAAATATTTTGAATTAGAATTCTTCTTTTCTTATTTTTATCAGAAACTGAGTGCGAGATAAATTGAATATGGATAAATTCTCACACTAAATTTTTATATTGTTTATATTGACTGAATGACATGATATATAAACAAAAGGAATTTTAGAAATCACAGACAGACTAGTTTTATTTATATGAATGTCGAGACATGTTGCGTCAACATCGTGGTAGAATCTGTACGAGGCGAGTAGTGCAAGTATGTACATTAAAGTAATGGATGTCTAACAAACGCTTTGTAACAGCCGTGCAGTGGAATCGTACCTACGTCCTTGCAATTACTCGGTACACCGGGTATATTAGTATTTGGCGTCGCAATTATCTTGCCGGTTCTAATGGGACAAGCTGGGACAACTTAAAGGATTATAAGAGCATATAAACTTCTCGTAGGCAAAACTCGTTAGCGCCAAGTGCTCGATTTAATAAATGTATGTCATTATAATTAAAGTAAATCTATGTAAACTAATTTTTACTGTTATAATTTCAGAATACATCATGAATTAATGTAGATAGGTAAACTTAATTTTGCTTTCTAATTTGAAGAAATGATAGGATGTTGATAGATAAATAAAATGTCTCTCTTAGATTTGTGTCAGTTAATCCGTATCCGACTTCCACACAAGGCAATTCAGACAAATGTTTATTCTAACTACGTAGTTAATTTCATCATTGAATTCATCATAAAATGAAATTTATCTATACAACAAGATATTTATGTATTTTATCATATATGTGATATTATAATCCGGTTAGTTTTCTGAACCCTTCATCAGATTAGGTGGTCCAGGGGTCGATGCTCATGTGCGTCACGAGACGGGGGAAGCCGTCTTACACGTCAAGTTCCTCATCAACGAAGGCGCCTTGGTCACAGCCACAGCGGATGATCAACTCCATCTTTGGACATTTCGCCAAAAATCCACACAACGGGTCCAGTCACTCAAATTTCAAAGAGAACGGTATGTACTAAAAATGGAGTGTTCATTGTTCAAAATTATTCAAAATTCTTTTGTCTTAATTTTTCTATCTTAATTCACTTCGATTCTATTTTTCTATACTCTTGATTTTCGTTAATAGCATGAATATGATTAACACATTTAAGACACGCCCATGTTGGGTCACATTTTTTTAAATTAAATATCCTTGTTCTATTACAACCAGTCCACTTACATGTTATTACTTTCATATTATACGTATACAAATATTTTACTATACAATATATTACATCAATAAGATTTTAATGGTCTGGTTAATTTTCAGCAAAACGTGTTGGTTCTAGCCCGAACAATAAAATATTATGTTGTAGCATTTCGTGAAAGTAAAATGCTCTTATACACCGAAATAGACCAAATAAAACAATTAATTTAAATAATTTGCCATTTGCATGGAAATAAGAAAAATACGAAAACCGATTTACATAGCTAACAAGTTGACCCACAGTGTGCAGGCGCGATATGCTCCCAACGTCAGATTCTGCAAAATTAGGATATTAATTGGCATTAATGCACCCTTTTAATGAGTGAACTTAAATTTAATCTTTATCACTTGTTGTTCCTTAAACATAATAAACGTTTATGTACCGTCCCAAAGTAGATATTAAATAAAAGAGAACATAAAATTGTTAGCATTTTTTCAATTAGTTATTATTGAACATAGATTCAATTAAAGATTACAATAGTCCTTTGAATCTTCGTTATCAAAGGGCCAGTAAACAAGTAGCTTTAATATATTGAAGAGACAATTTAATAGAGAATTACTTTATTCTCAGAATATACTCTACTAAAATAGCGCCTCTTCAATGTATTTCTAGTTAATAGATATTTTTCTTAGGGCTGATCTTCTTCAATTAGTTGTGAGCAGGGTTGTGAGTTTTGTAGCTTATGTTATTTTAGATTTAGTTGTATTATTATCTGTTCTGTGTGAAATAGAATTAGTTAAGTTTATTGATAAGGTGATAAAGTTACGCTCAAAACAGTATCGACTTCTAATATTTTTATTTGTGAATCTGATTTCCACGTGGTTACTTGCTATTACGATGGAGGAAAATATCGTGAGAAATCTTACATATCTGAGAGTACCTAAATATATTTCGACAGGGTGTGAACCATTAACCCGCATTTGAGCAGCATAATGGACTATGGCGTAATCCCTTCATATGGAGGAAAATCCATGTTTAGTTTTGGGATGTTTAAAAGGGTTGAATTATTATCGTTATTTCAACTGTAGAAGTTATCAGAAGGTAAACCTTTATAGCAAAGGTCGTAGGTTCACGTTAATAGAACTCATATTTGTATTAAAACTGTATGTGTTTTTATATGTTATATTTTAATAACGCCTTTTGTACGAGTATTTTCTAATAAGGCAACTTCACGGTTCCTTTAATGATTGCAGAATAGAAGCTCAGCGTTAAATTGCAACTTTCTGCTCCATCGACAAAGAAAACTAAAATGAAGGCAAAACAGTTCATATTTATCTTTGGATATTTTTTGGCCTTTTAAGGATGTTGAATAAATGATTTTTTATATGATCAAGATTCTCATGAGATCTCATGTAAAGGAAATACAAAGAAAGTTCTTTAAAGGGATATTGTACAGGTTTTTACTTGTTCTTCTTAACAGTTTTAGTTCTAAAGCGTTTGTAGTTGTACGAGAAACGACTTGCAAAATTAACATATCAAAGTACTAAGAAAAGTTTAATGCAGGTACAGCGTCTGTTGTTAGATAATTTGCAAATTTTCTTTCTTTCATTGAGAAAAAAACTTTTCTATGTGAAAATGTCTTCACAACTTTGAATAATGTATTTGCAATTCTATTCTTCGTGTTGTTATTAAAATATAAAATTATATCTGTTTGGGGTCGTACATTCTCCTTCTTCCAAAACTATTTAGTAATCAACTGGTCATAGAGTGGAATATGCATCTGCATCTTCTGTAGTACGTACACGGTGAAATGAAACCAATTTCAATGCTGACATGGATTTGATATTTATAGAAATATTACGATGTAGTGTCTTAACACAAAATTTTCAAATAACTCACAAACGTTTTGCGCACTATACTTTATTACTGATTTACTGTGGCAATAACAGACAGTTTAAGTAATCCTACTTAATTATTAAGTTAAAGATATTTTTATATGTATGTTCGTACATAACAATGTGTGGGACAATTTTAACTGCTTATTTATACTTTAGTTTCCATTTTAGTGTTAAATAATAGGAATAATACAGTTTAACTTATTTCTATACCTTGGAAGTTATTAATGTAAAATCTGATCTAAGTCAATTAAAGAAGCAAATTATTTATTTTGTCATTTAAGCTTTAGTTTAGAGTTTAACCAAATTCAGTCTAATACGAACGAATATGTACGAACATATATTTCGATATATATATTCTATGTAAAATGTTATTGCCAAGTAAAGTCTCATGATAACGCACACTACTAGGCGTGATTTTGCACATTGTTACAGATATCGCATCAAACTATCACGACAGACTAAAGAAATAAAGGGGTGAGTGTCTGCTAGTTTGGTGTCTGTCTGTCTTGCCACTAGAACTCCCCCTGCCTGTAGTAACGCTATACAGCATGTTTAAAATAATAAACCCGTCCTTTGCACCTTCCAAGTGTGTAGATTGTCGTAGTTAAACACCCTGTATCTTATTAGAGTATAAACTAGTATACTATATAATTAGTACCACCCCGTTCACAGAGTAATTAGGACTGCCATTGTTACAGATGATGTAATTATTATTTAAGGATACGCTTCGTACGGTATCTTGTATTGGATAAAATATCGTGTAATTTTATTCTCTTTTATACATTTGTAACTCATGCTTTTAAGTGCATCCACTTTTATGTAAGTACCGTCGTGAGATATCAGACACAGTAGTTTGCGAGTTCCAACATAACTACGAATAACTTAATAATGGCACTCTTTAGGCTTATTAAATAATGTAATAGCCGTAATTGTTTCTTAGATTTCTCTTTAAATAATTGATTTGCGATGTTTCGAACGATTTATAGGAAATATAGGCATGGAGAGAAAGAGTCTTATAAATAATTTTATAAAATATGAATCAAATTCATCGTTCCACTTTTTTGACAGCCGACCGCCGGCCAAATTGTACAATCCGTATAAAATTCGGCATATTGAAAAAAAAAGAACGTAACGTAGGATGCCGAGCATCCAATAGGCACAGTAAAAATACATCTGTCTGACACATCCATTTTATTCGCCAATTAAAAAGTACGATGCGCCTTCGCTCTGCTCGGGTTAGTATGAATTTGTCATGAATTAGATATTTCCCCGCAGTAAAAAATAAGAAATAATTGATACGCTATACATTTGCGCGCAACACAATTACATAAAATGTCGTTAGTTTGTTTAACCTTTCTGCATTTTCTCAATATCTTAATAGTTATTATGCTAATCCAGGCGGAGACAAATCTCTCAATTTAAAAATCTTGAAAATCGGTCCAGCCTTTTCAAGTTAAAGATGTGCGAAAAAAATAATAATACATCTAATATAAACTTAATGTCTCGAATACGGACAGACTTCTTAACAGCTCTGTCTTGATATCTACAGAACTCTACAAAAACGTTGATTTATCGATCTTTCGAAAGATCGCAGATAACAAACACTAATATTATTCGGATAACGGGAAGTGATACAATTTATTAAAAATTATTCATAATGTATAACAGCTTTCAGGAGTTATTTTTGTCACAAAAATATCTCATACGATTCAGTCACGTTCCTGACGCTTTTACCCCGAGCTTTAATGAAGCTCGAATGACTCGGGTCGGACCAATCATACTTTGTTCAGTGTGCTTCCGAGTGCAACATTTGCTTCGAATCGTTCGGACAACGACTGAAATATGCCAGCTTATTAAAATACTGCGTATATTGTATATGGCTGATGACTTTTTGAAAATGAAATCTTTTCTGTTTACAAAACTATATAACTATTTCTTTTCGAATTTTGGCGATTTACAGTAACTATACCAAAAGAGATTCTATGTTTTTGTAATAATTAAATGTTTAAAATGTCAAATATTGGCATAAACCTAAGAAATTATTATTTTCGTCCTCGCGCTTTGTTAAGATTACTTCTTAATTAAATCTCCTCTTCATCTTTACTTAAGTTTAATTATTAGAAGTGGCAAAGTAATTTTGAGATAAAAAAATATGCTTAATTTCTTAATTATTTGTCATTATAGCAAGTTAAACAATTTAATGCGAATATTATACGTTTTAATAGGTAATAAAGTAGTATTAATCGTGCTTTTGTAAAGTGAATGTTTTGTATTGAAATTACGATATAACATTAGGTCTGATTGCTAAATTCGCGGCGTCACAGAAACCAAAGGAGCTGACGTATGTTTGATGCTTATTTTTAAAAAGCCGCACCCTAGTAATTTTCGGTAGAGCTCCGTAGCAAAAAATTAAAGGTACCACAAACACGAGTAAAGCGCGGGTGACTCGCCAGTTTCGATATAAATTGGCGAAAATAGGTGATACGCTTAAAAATAGTTCAGATTTACAGATATTCCAGAAATTATGCCCTACTCATACAACAAAAACAACGATCATACAAATATAATTACCTCCATATATGAAATTATAAGATCTGTATCTTTGGTCTTAAAAGCTCTTAAAAATACAACCCGTGGAGTGTTAAACATATATTTTTGAGTATAAAAATTACATGGAACTAAAATATGCAAACATGACGCATACATAAAAATAAAAATAAATATAAACAACCCCTAGCGTAATGCACCATTGCCAGAAGCAATTTGCCCGAAGATTCTTCGCCGACATTCGCGAAACATAAATCGTAATTTAAGCGGACATACAGCATCATTTGTAAAGCTCATTTCCCTAAGCGAGAACTCGACGTGAGTCCCATTACCCACTAATATCGTGGACTTATTACTCCTTCCGAAATACTGTACAGTATACACGTAATACATAAACATACTTACAAGTACTTTGCCTCTTTTAATATTTATTAAAATTATAGATTACTTTGATTTTTTAGCTTTTCCTACAAGTTATTGCATAATTCGTAATATTATTTCGTATATATATATAATGTAGCTTTGTGATGGATACAGACGTAGTCTAGTTTTACGTCGGTACCTGAAGGTAGACTCCTGGGATATTAGTCTGTCGTAAAAAGTTATCTAGATTTGTTTTGAAATCTATTTGAGACTATCCTCAAGGGACCACCTTAACCTTTTCTTACAGAAGAGAACATAAAGAATTATAAAAAAAGGTTTCACAATTTGCCAAAGTATCGCAATAATGTATATAATATGTATATAACTCAAAATGGTATATCTGAATGATTTGTGTTTTTTGGATGGCAAAAGAAAATTATAATTTGAACACGTAAAGTTAATTATGTTTATTCGAAAAATAAATATTTCGTCAACCTGATTCATGTTTATTTTAGGTCGTTTGTAACACAGTCGCATGCTTCCATCAAACACGGAGCTTACGAGCTTTTTTATACGAACCATAGTTAAGCTTCGTTTTTGATGTTTCATGAGCATAAAGCTCAGGTTATGCCTGTAATAGGGCGTCAGCAAACATCGCGCAAACTTGCTGAGCCGAACTCAGCATATTCCGCTACACATTCATTTAACATGCAAAATAAATAACATTAAAGTTAACGGCGGGCGGAACTCGAGTAATCTGGTTTTATGCGATAAGGTTTATCTAAAAATGTACAGGGATGATCTTTTATCATTATAAAGGTGACTGAGTGGATTATTTGCACCTGGGCTGATTTAAAATGTTAGTTTTAAAATGATATGCAAAAATCTTACCACCTTTGCATTTATGTCACATATATGTGACATAAATGCAAATGATTTCGAATTCATAATGTCTTACAAGACTAGGCAAACCATCTCAATATTCATATCTCATCATATATTTTAGCAAGGGATTGGAACCCACAACTACCAACGCAATACACAATTCTATGCGATACGATGAAGCATATTTCCATATGAATTTTAAAATATTTTGTATGTATATTGTAAAGGCAACTCAAGGCAAGATTTTTATGTTTTGGTCCGGGTCTATACTTCAATTCAGATCCCGATGATCAGTAGCCATATTACCAGACCATCAAGGTATGTAACATACAAAGTAAGCAATTAATTAAATGTGAAAATTGCACTATCTAAAGTGGTTCACTTCCCCTAGTGGTATAATAATAATATTAATGCAATATTATTTTTATTACGACTCGCCCTCGCTCTGCGCGGGCTCGTTTTGAGTTCGTTTTGATGGTTACTATAGATTTTTCAGAAATGAGATACTTTCCTGCAGTAAAAAGTATCCTTATTATTATTTAAAAGTATCCCGGATAACCAGCTATTATCACACCTAATTTTATTAAAATTTGTCCAGTGGGTTTCTTCTGATGCGATGACAGACAGACAAAAATTCTAAAAACTTTATTTAGCCTCTGTATCGTTAATAATAATGAATATTTTAATTCTATTTTCTAAAAAAAATTTCAATGTACAGATTCGACTAAGATTTTCCTAAGAATTAGTGAAGTTGTTTTTTGGGAAATAAACACTGACCGAATCAATTCGATAACAAACAAAAGCTTAATTTGAACGAAGTGGTAGCGCGCTTTGTAGAGTTAATAGCTGTAAGCGCGATCTCCACTCGATACAAAACAGGACTATTGATATACAATTAGTATGTAGTCTACAGTAATATTATAAAGAAGATGTAGATTATACTTTAACAATTTACGTTAATAATTGACATTTCGAATGAGAGTGTCTTTTATTTTGATTTTTGTTTCCCAACGTTGAACTGCAGAGACTGTTATCATAATTGACGTAAACTGTAAAGCATTTACAACTTTGGAAATAAATCTCAAAAAAATAATGTTTTAAGTGTTTTAGGATAATGTACTTGGTTTGATTCTGAAAATTCTTTTCCCTATAGTGGTAGACAATTTTATTGCAAGACGATTATACCTAAAACATATCTTTGGCTGCGTTAAGCCTCCTCTACCCGTCTACAGACAGTCCGCGGCTGCTGACAGATATATCCGCAGATGGATCGCCTCGAGCCGTCCACACGTCTGTAGGTCGATCAGTCTATGTTATGAAAACCCTTTGATCCGTGTCACAAAACGACAACAATCGGATTCAAGTTACCCCCTCTATACGTTGGCAGACGCATCCAAATATGACGTCTGCAGATCGCGTCATGCAGACGTGTAGAGGAGAGCAGAAAATTAAACAAAATACGATGTCATTTTGAATGTGATATGATCATGAGATGATATGAATTTCAAACATGACTATTGCTACGACTACTGACTTTTCAACAGAAGTTTCCCAAATATTCACCTACTTGCCTATTTATAGTCCATTTACATATACTACTACAACGCCTAAATATAATTTAATATCATGTAATTGGTAATGTACAGGTCGCGTGTCGTGTGGCCGCTATTTATTACATCCTCAATCATTCAAAATAACTACAATCATTATTACTTTTTGGAATTTATTGACCCCGAGTTAAGGTCATATTATGCTCATAAAAAATATATACGAGTACAAACTTTCGTACGAGCAGTAGCCTGTGATACTCTAAGTCATATTCTATATATTGGTGACACATTTGGTTTTACTTGCTGTGCCATCAGTCGCGGGTTCGATTCGTGCCGGGGGCATTTATTTATGTGATGAGCACGAATGTTTGTACTCCAGTCATGGGTGTTTATATTTATAATATGTATGTATTTAAAATTTATACGTGTAGTATATCAACTATCGTAAGGTAAAGGGATTCGTAACACAAGCCTCGTAGCTTGCCACGGAACTAGATGGCGGTGTGTGTAATAATGTCCCAACATATTTATTAAACTAAAATATGTCCTTTCGTTTCGTCATATAATAGTATTCATGTAATAAAAAAATATTTCCTTTTACCTGCGATTTTAAATTCCCCATCCAGAACAAATTAAAAAATTCTTTGTCAAAAATTTGTCTCGTTTGTATGCGAATGAAATATTGAAAACCATTGATAAAATATTTCCATACATGTCTATCCCTCTTGTTTCGCGACCGCCGCTTTGTGACCGTTGATTATTACAGAAAGCTCAATAAGCTCCATCGAGCCTGAACAGTGCGGGGTCGCCCTTTGTTTGTAGCCGGCTTTTGGTTTCTACTTCGCTTTATAGGATTGGTTACTAATGTTTAATACGAACTGTTATTGTGAAGGGTCGTCATACATATTTGATATGTTACTAGAGCTTTAAGTTTTGGAAACCTTAATGAAAATTATAAGTTAAAGTTAAAATATAAAACAAGAAATTAATTGATTTATAACATTATTATTGGTTTCGTTACATACTACTATTATATTTCAAAATAAATAATTTAGTCTTTCGGCGAAGAAAATCATCGTGAGGAAACCTGCATGTCTGAGCAAACCTGGCCATTATTTCACAAGACCCTGGTATTGCATGGAGGCCCGTGCCCAGCAGTGGGACGTTAAAAGGGCTGACTACATAATATATAGTTAACTAAAGAAATTAAATTAAAATAATAACATTATAAAAAGTAAAATGCAGAAGAATGCTTGTTGCTTTTGTCTTTCTTTAGCGAAACGATTTTAATAACTTACCTATAGAATGAAGCTATTTGTTTCCAGTGCATTCATAAATAAAACGTTACGTTATAACAATTTTTCTAAACAGATACTCAATAAAAAAATATTGTCTAAAATATAAAACAGTCCCCTGTTACAGAAACTAATTCATTTAACGTTCAGGTTCAGGCTCGCTTTTATTGTAATGGTTGTTGTTCCAACGAGAGCTTTTTCTTTGTTCTAGAGTTCTTTTAGTGAACATTTTACAAAATACGTAGGTGGAGAGCCGGCTCCAAACCAACTAGCAGAATGTGTCACTTTAAATACACAGTACTTGTATGTAAATACGAGGTTTTAAAATATATTTCATATATTTAAAGGCATAGTCAAAACAGTTTAGAACTTTGTTCACTTCTTTTTGACAACAGAGTTTTTAGTTTATGAGCTACTGATAAGCTTCTAGTGTTATCAATAAAAAATAATAATGATTACGGTCAAAACGATGATGGTCGATGGAACCGACGGTCAAGTTTAGTATGGATCGCCCAGTACGATGGTCTGGTGACCTAGGAAGGTGGCGAGCGAATGGATGTGGACTACCCAATACCGGGATAGAGTCCGGGATACCGGGATAGAGATGGTCCAGTCCTAAAAGCTTTCGATTGTATAATATGTAAATTTCGTTGTGGAGGAAGCAATATCGCTTAAATTTGAAAAAAATATAATAAAGCGTAATTAGTTTTACTTCCCAAAATATTCGCCAGGATGACTGTAACGATCGTCAGGCGACGTCCTGCGTGAGCGATCTAGACGCGAACGCGAAGCGGCGCGGCACGGCGCGAAAACAACAAACATTCGAAACCTATTGAAGTGGCCTATGTGACCAAACGCACGTGGGGTGCGGTGCGGAGCGGCGCGAATTGACGCGAACGCGATCAGTTGGCTTGATATTTTCGCGCGAAGTGGACGCGTCGGCCATATTTTTTTCAAGCAAAAATTGTTGTTGAATTAATGTCGGAAGTAGAACTTCTTATTAATGCTATCCAAGAACGTCCTACATTCTGGGACAAAAGGAATAAAAGTTATACACTTCTTCAATATCTCATATTTAAGACTAGCTGTGCCCGCGACTTCGATCGCGTGGACTACAGGATAAAATCAAACTATGATAAAAATTAAGATTTGTTTTTTTCTACGTATTTTTCCAGGATAAAAAGTATCCTATTTTATGCCCAGGACAATAAGGTATAATTATACCAAGTTTCATCGAAATCGAACCGTTAGTTTTCACGTGATGCCTGAACATACAGACAGACAGACAGACAAAAAAAATTTTTAATCGCATATTTGGGTTTGGTATCGATCCAGTAACACCCCCTGCTATTTATTTTCTCAATATTTTCAATGTACAGAATTGACCCTTCTACAGATTTATTATATGTATAGATATGAATTTTCCAACAACATTAGCTTCCGTCCGCCCATGACAAATGTTTAATGTTAACTGAACAGTCTGAACTGAACGGCGGCGGAGGGCGCGGAGGGGACGGTTCGCGCGAACGTAGGACAGCGTAGCCGCATCGCTCCGCACCACATTAAATTCGCATCGGATCGTTTCGCAATCGCGTTCGCGTTGAGTCGTCCACGTAGGACACTGTGTCACTAAATGACAAATCCGGTAATTATATGAATAAACACAGAGCTATAGCCTATAAAATAATGTCCTCCGACCGATTCCGGCCATGACGGTCAATCTCATTGAGACTGGCCAACTGCGCAGGACATATTATAGTGCAGCTCATATACGCGCAGACACAAGTGCACTCTCTATTTCTATCACTCTGATACTCCGGTGGGACGACTACTCGTCACGAGTAAGAGAATAAAAGAGCCTATATACATATATGTATGTACACCTGAATCTTAATATATGTATATGATGTATGTGACATCTTTTAACCATGGTAGTGTGTAAGCTATAAGCATCTCTTGCATGCACTACACTAAACCGTTACGCTGCTAATATACCCACATACGAGTACATAGATACAATTCATTTAAAGTTTAATTTACCTCATCTTATCTAGTTTTCAGAACCCTTGTCCCTCCACAGTTTCTTGACATTAATTTTAATTTTAATTATTATATTAATAGTCGTTGTCGTTATCATTGTTGAATTATTCTATAAATGCAATAATTACGAACCATCACTACGTGTATATTAAAAAAGTATATAAATTGGATTAGTTCTCGCTCTAAGCATATAAAATCTCTAATAGCTTGACCGATTTTGACAGGACTTTTACAGGCATATAGCTGTTGTTAAGGAGTAATTGGCTACTTTCATTTGAAAACTCAAACCTGAAGATGTAAAGAAAACCGTACATAGAATAAGTCGCTAGTGTTACAATCTGTAAGAAAATTGGTAGCTAAGTTATCGTGTTTGTTCGCAGCATCACCTGCCTGCATCTGCCACTCCAGTCCAAATGGATCCACGTGGGCACGGAGCGCGGCAACGTGCATGTCGTCAACATCGAGACCTTCGCGCTCAGCGGGTACGTCATCAACTGGAACAAAGCTATCGAAGTGTAAGTACCTTGTATTATTTACTATGTATCATCTATTTTATAGATTTATGCGAAAAACCACTTTTTAAATTATAGTAAAAGCTCAGAAAATAGGAACAATTAAAGGCAGGTTCAATATTCTTTGGAAATTCAATCTCTGTAGGGGTAAAAGAGGTTGAAAATTTATAATAAATCTGTTATTTTTTAAATGCTCGAGGATAGGCTAAATAATTTTGAGATCACTTTAATATTTACGAAAGGTACGTGTCCGTTTTCTATATTAACTAAATAGGTTTGACTAGATATTAAAAAAAAAAGAAAATACATGTAAAGTTGTGTTAGTTTGATGTTTAAAAATAATACTTAATTAATATTGTATACGAAATCAACCAAAATTATTATTACTTCTTGCTACAATAAACAGTTTTCGAGTAGTCTGAAGCTTTGACTTCGTCAAAGTCTAAAAGGGTTAAAGGGGTTGATAGTAACAATTGTTAATTAGTTAGTGCTTAGTCCTTCTGAAAATAATGTATAAAGTAATTTCCATAATTAGTTCATTTAAGCTAAAGAAGCTTTAATAGTTTACATTATAATCTACTTCGGAACTCTCAAACTTTAATTACGAGTACGTTTAAATTGCTCTTGTGTAGTCATTGATAAAATGTAATTAATTTTCAAGTTAGAAATATAAATTGGATGCTGAATACACAATATTGATTTAATTTTTTTTTCTTATATGTTAAATATTTCCTCCTTCTATTTGAAGTCGGTTACTACACATCAATATAAACAAAATTGAACGTTCATATTTTTATCATACGTGTGTTCTAAACGATTCGACGAACGATTATCTATGATCTCTGGTAGATTATACTGAGTGTACCTGTGAAAGTCCGATTTTTTTTCTTTGGGCGTTTGTCATTGTATTTCGAGGCCATTTAAGTGATAGTAAGTCGCTAGTATCAAATAAAACCAATATACAACCTGTATACCACTTCATATTATTCGAACGGAAAGTTTATTTGTACGGAACGGAAAGCCTTTTATCAGAAACAAATTACAGTACGACGTAAAATCCAATTTGAAATCTAAACGATTCACAAGGAGCAAGTATAAAAAAAAAGTAGTATAGCCACGTACTATACTATATACAACAGAAGCAGAATTCAAGTAAATTATTCGTCCTTTATATTTTCAAAAGCATTTCTGTTTCACGATCGAAACCAATATCCTTTGATGTTGCAAATTTGTTACTACACAAATGTTTGATTTGAACTCTTATTGAAAGCTTCAACGTGTACTGCGGATGACGTCAATAGCGATACAAATTAATCTAAAATTTTGATTTGTTTTCGAGCTTTAACATTAAATTAATTGGTTTTTTCTCACTTTGAATGTAAAAATGTTAATCACTAAATGCGGGCGAAGGTAAACATCGTGACAGCCTGTGTCTCACAGACTAGTTAAAAAGTTTTAAAAAGCTACTAACAGGTAAACTAAACTACTAAAGCGTTTAAAAGTAAAACAAAACCCGACAAAAATTGCGAAAAAGCTTCATTTAAAATGTAAAACTGATGTTCTAATGCTTCAAAATTATTCACTAGTGCTTTATTAGAATATATAATTTGATGTAATTTTTTAACCGTAAAAGCTACGATTTTAACCTTTCTCATCGGAAATTCAAATATCT
The DNA here is from genome assembly GCA_951802675.2 of Boloria euphrosyne. Lineage (NCBI taxonomy): Eukaryota > Metazoa > Arthropoda > Insecta > Lepidoptera > Nymphalidae > Boloria > Boloria euphrosyne. Next base: position 378,368 of record OX637879.1, on the reverse strand, counting down.
TCAGCTTTTACGTCGAACCATCAGATTCGCTGAAGCATAATCTGGCTGATATAATTTGAAGATGAAAATACGCCAAAGTAACGTAAGCTTTACCACTCAACCGTGTATTAAAATTTTAGACGAAAATGAATGTATGAAATCGATAAGCCAAAAGTAATTTCGTTGTAATAACACGTGATGAAAATTAGCTCGCAGCTCTCACATATCGATGTCGAGCCACAAAAATAACGAGAACAAATACGATATGTAAATTAAATTGGAAAATTGTGGACTATCGAAGTAATTACTAACTTGTAATGCGGTTTCATACTATAATTATATAATTGTGTACATTACAGGTAATATCATTATTATGAAGCCGTAGCGACTGCTATCGATGTTATATTTTGTACATACTTACTTTGAAACGATCCATCTCTACAAATTGAAAACTGGGGGAAAAATAGATACTTATTAAGCTATTTTATTCGTACTGGCTTTCGCTTCGTTCAAGTTGTTTAAAATGTAATGGTATGAATGTGACGACATAAAATTATTTTAAACTTTACTCTATTATCATTTATCACTTAAAAATCGTCAGAGTATTGGTTGTTAGATAACTACAACCGGCTCCAAAAGCAATTCTGCTGAGAAAAGTCGAAGAGAAATTCAACAGTTACCCTTTTACATATCGTCATATATATTTTCTTAACAAAACATCATGTTTTATAAGCTTAAAGCTTTATAACATTTCCATCAACAAAAAACTCTTGGAGCTCAAAGAAGGTAATGTGCGTAACAGTAATATATTCTTAAATTCCGTAAAAGGTTTATTCTAAGGCAGTTTGTGGAATTTTATTATACATGTCTGCGTGTACTCAGGTATATGAAGGACTTTGGAGTCGATATCAGGGTGTAGCGAACGTTGATTTTTGTAAGCTCTACTCTTAAGGGTATCGTTATCTTAGAAAGCTTCAACACATCTTTGGTTACACAAAGGCATAAAATTAAAAAAGAAGAATCAAATAGATTAACTTCAAAGAATGTTTGTAAACTTAATAAAGCAAAGCAATTCAACAATTTTGAGAACTTTATTTATTTTATTTACTAACGGAATAATACTACAGTACTAATTTGAAATCAAATATCGTCACATTGCATTTGAGCAGTAGAGTATATCATAGCGCTCTGCCTTTACATACACTGGATCGTATGTTAATTGCTTTGGACTAAGTAGACGTCTCCGGATGAAGCCGCGGGCAAAAGCCAGTCATTGTTCTATCGCTCACCCGCAACCCGGTAAGCCTCCGTGAATGGCGTAATTGGTTCTGTCGCCGGCCGGCATTGTGCGAGCCCACACTGAGGGAGACAAACAATACTTGGATAATTACCATTTCCTGGCAATTAAGGAAAAAATAATGAAGTTTGCTTCGAGATTTATAGTGTTTTGACTAGCTAATGTTTTCGCTTACAGATACAACGGATCTGTGAGCTTTTATTTGCTTGTATTACGTAATGATTTTTTATCGTTGTTGTAAATGAAGTATCTAAAAATACCAATACTTCATAATATCGAATCCTCGATCTCTTCCTTAGTATAATAATAAACTTTTATACCTCAAAGGGAACGATGGGAATTCGCATTTTAATTGTGAACAATGTAACAAAGCAAGCCCACAAGATACGTTAAATTAATGCGGCTGAAATAATGCTGAAAAGGTTTTTGTAAGAAATTTTATAGCGAAAAAGCTCGTAAAGCGGTGAAAAAGTCGACAATCGCGTGTCTTTACAGGTTATTACAGCCGCGTCCTGAATAGGTTCAGCATGATTCCGGCTTCAACGCCTCTCGTACTAAAATCCCAACGGTTCTACCATAAAAGTTTAACCCTTCTTTAAGTTTTATCTAAACTCGATATACTCGTATATACATGTACATATTGTTCTACAATCTGTAATATGATCGTAGAAATACCCCACGGGACCCGGGATCGGGTAAAAATTAAGCACAAATAACTTGATTGTCTCGTTGGTGGGGTTAGCTCGCTTCAGATCCAGGGGTTCTTATCTCGTTATTAGGATAGCTAAAAGAGTTTCCTTTCAATGTTCTATACATATTATATGTAGAGATTATAGAGGCATGGACGTTGGTGGGGTTATAAATTTCTAGAGAGTTGAGATCACCTAAGTGTGATCCGCCTCTCTCCATTTTTGTTGAATTTTATGACAGCATTTTAAGCAAAGAAAGAAAAAGTAACGAAATAAGCTTCTTAATCTTATAATAGCTAAAATCCATATTTTCGTTCCAGTGTGAACGATAGTGTTTATTAAAATATCATGAGAAAAAGATTTTTAAGAAGTATTCACTAAAATTAACTTTAAACAATTAGGCCTTATTACAAGTTCTTTGGAATCGTCATAATAATAATTTAAAGAGCGTCAGTATAGTCAGACCGTTAGGAAGCTACCACCGCTTCGAAACGCAGTTCTGCTGAGAAGAGCCAAAGAGGAACTCAACAGGTGCTCTTTTAAATACGAAAAATATCACTGAGCATTATCGACCTTTCCATTTTTCCAAGCAAAAAAAAAAATTAAATTATCCTACTTGCTGTCTCAAGGGTATCTGGTTCGATTCCCACTTGGGGCATTCATGAGTGCAGGGTGTTAATAGTATATATGTTTATAATTAAATTTATATAAGTAGAGTATCAGCCAGATAGTGTATCCATAACACAGCCTCGTGCTTACAATGGAACTAGATGCTGCTTTTTTGTTTTTTGTCCCAACATAAAAAAAAAACAGAGGAAAAGAATAGTTAAGGGAACTTGATACGTTTGAATACAATATTATAAATTGTATTTGTATTATACTGCATCCATTTTTAGTTTTCTTTTAAATATAAAAATATAATTTCTTTTCATAAAAGCCTTTGATATAAATAATATCGGAGCCTAGCCATAAAATATTACAGGAAATAATAGTAAATCTTCAGAATTTTCCAACAATTACGCCCACATAAATCTAATACTCCTCTTGCTGAAAACACAACTGATGAATGGCCTCTACATGAATTAAACGGCTTTAACTTCCACTGAAAAAGAGGTCTCGCAAGAACCAAAGTTCACTATTATATATACTGTATTCTTTAGGAGGCATTTAAGAAGGCGGCACATCCCAAAGTTCTCTGAAAAGTCTCAAATCTTCTATGATAAAACTCAAGGAATGAAACTAACAATAGCATGCAATATATTGTAACTTTAAAAAAATATTGTTACTTAGAAATTCTCGGAGCTTATTCCATGCGACCTGATTTATAGAGCTTATACTTATATGTTAAATGAAGTTAATAAAAATAGAGAATAATAAGATAAAAATCATCTCACATATTTCACTCCGTGGAAAGTAAAACATTATTATTTTATATCAAATAATACCACATTGCCATTGCATTAAAATTAGCTTTATTGAGATTATTACTTAGTTGAATCTAATTTACATATGACGCAACTTAAACCGAAAAACCAATTATATTTAAAAATAATTTGGCCGTAACACAAATTGGATAAAATCCCGAAATGAAATTGAATATCGAACTTTTTACTTGAAAAGTGATGAACAATTTTAATACGTACGTCAAATACATCAATAATGTCATTACTCACAGCACAGTGGGCGGGCGGCCGCGGGCGGGCGGGCGGCGCGGCTCCACGCGGGTTACCGCTACTATTTTGCAAAGTTGAATAATTCCACTGTACAGCAAGCTAACTTTTTTTTATTGTATTGAGCTAGTCGTCATCCGCGGCACTTCTCAGAATAATTTATGTATGCACATTGTTATACAATTCTTTTTGAATAAAAACTATAAAATTCAAAAGACATAAGAATTTTCTCGTATAAAAATATTAATACTCGTATTTAGACATTAGTTATAGATGTCACAGTTGGAGGATGCAAATGAAATGGAACTTTACTTATAAACTACTTTAATTAAACTTTTACAAACTAATTATCCTAAGGTGATTCCACTGTCGAAGTATGCTTCCCCCTTTACAGCTCTATTTACCTAAAGAAACATAAAAACGAAGCCATCGGCAAGAACTTGTTTATTTATGTTTGTATTTTAAGTTTTTGATTAAATAATAGCTTATTTTAAGTTACATATTAAAATTTACGCTAACCTATAACTCTTCAGGATTATCCACTTCGATATACATACATTAAAGTTTTAGTTTTGAAAATCTAAAATTCTCACTCTAATCCTGCTTCGGGTACAGATTAATAACCTTTTAAATGAAGCTGCTATTTTAGTGCGAGCTTCGCTAATGGAGATGAATTTAAACAAGCAGGGAGCAGTAAATTCCAAAATTTTTTTAATGTTGGGAAATGTATTTACGCATACCACCAGGTAACAACATACCTACCTATTCCTGAATTGCTTCTTATATTTTGACTACCAATCAATCCTATGATGGTCGAGTTTATATGTAAGTCTTCTAAAAACTGCTTCGTCAGACTGCAGTGACCACATTTTATTGCAGACCTGATAGTTTATATATCGTTTCAGCCCAAAAACTGCTTTGTCAGACTGCAGTGACCACATTTTATTGCAGGTTCTAGGTTTGTTACTAGGCTACGAACTTCGTCTTTGCTTTTTCTGCGTTGATAAATAAACAAGGCATTAACTCTATTGTATATTTAGTCGCTGGTGTAGCGCTTAAGTTTAGGTGTTCTATTAGTAATTAAAATTGTGTTTTACTTTGCTCTCTGTTTTCAGTGACTTTAGAAAGGCCGTTGAGAAACTATTATGAAGATCAAATATTGACTTTGGACCTATTGCTTTATTGTGAATGAGATACTCGTCAACAGACTGACTTAAAGCATACACAATGAAATTATTTAATGAAATTTAATGAACAGTCTACGCAGACTCGAAAAATATTAATTTATTCTTCTTCAACTCTTATGTATATATTTCCACAATCCTCGACTTGACCCGGTTTTGTAAGAGTTTAAGCGTCTCTGGACACTCGAACGATAGAAATGAATATTGAATTTGTTTCTTAGACTTGTTTAGACGTACCTGTTCAATAAAAACACTAAAATTAAGCCCACGATTCTTATACTATTTGAAATTAAGTAGAATGAAAATATAAAAAAAAACAGCTTCTGTAATATTTCAATCGCGATAATCACAGATTTTGTTTTAATCGTAAGTTGCACATGTAGGGTGCTTCCCTAAGAGTCAAACAACCTGTGTTACTCTAGAATCTAAATATAGACTATCGCTGTATTAAATTAAAGTCTAAAATCTAAATCCATTTAACATAATATTACACACTCATTCACACAAACTATCACATAATATATACGAGTATTAATAGTCCGAGGTAGTAGTCCCAGTCGTAACGCGCTCGCTTGCATAACCGAGTGATGCAGGGTTGAAACCGGGTCTCGCACCTCTGATATTTTCATGTGCGTGTCATTTCTAACAGGAACTTGTCTTACGGTAAAGAAAAACATCGTGAGGTAACCTGCAAGAAAACCTAGTTTTCGAAAGACATGTGCAGTCAGTAGACGTGATTCCACTCATATTTAATATATCATATACATGATCTTATTTTATCACAGTAAATCTAGACTAAATGAAGCTTATTATAGTCGTAAATGTCATCGCCTGTTCTGCGACGTACATATGTATCCGCTAATAGCTGACCCGTGTATTCAAACATAAACACTATTGTTAGTGCCGTGGTCCTGACCACTAATGGTTCCAGAAATAAAGTAACATTGAGAAATAGATGGAAATAATGAATATAAAATATTACATCGCTCCATCTCGGCTATCGACGATACGCTAAATTACATGTAAATGTATTATATTTTTCTCAAGAAAGAAAATTGCTCGGTTTTAGGCCTATATGTGCGGTGCTTAAAGCTTTTTAATCCTTCTAAGGATAAAAAATGGATGTCTTAGCATCAGATTTATCGGGAAAGGATTTTGGAAAATTTTGGAGGAATACAAATAAATTAAATATTAGGCCCAGTATCCCCGTATGCGTAGGGGGTAAAAATAATTTAAAAGATATTGCGAATGATTTTAAAGAGCATTTCACGGTGACATCACTCTTGGACTCTGCAGCGTGTAGCAATAGTGACACTGTGTCTGGGAGATCTGTTCAGATTTTAGCAAAAGATATGTTTGAAATTATCACTAAAATGACGAAAGGAAGGTCTCCTGGGCACGATGGCCTAAGTATTGAACATTTTAAGTATGCCGGCGAGTATCTGCCTCCTATACTTGCGATGCTTTTTAATTTTAGTCTGGGACATACCTATTTACCAGAAGCATTAATGCGTACAATTGTAGTGCCTATTGTTAAAAATAAGACGGGTGACACATCTGACAGGAGCAACTACCGGCCTATATCGCTTGCAACTACAGCTGCAAAAATACTTGACAGCTTGCTTAACGGCTACCTCGGTAAGTATGTGGAGCTTCACGATGCTCAATTCGGGTTCAGACCGGGTGTTTCTACAGAAAGTGCTATTTTCAGTCTTAAGCATACTGTCAAGTATTACACTAAGAGGAAAACGCCGGTGTATGCGTGCTTTTTGGACTTATCCAAGGCTTTCGATTTGGTAAATTATGAACTCCTGTGGGAGAAGCTGAGAGGCACGGGTATGCCGGCGGAATGTACCGAACTGTTCAAATTTTGGTATAAGCACCAAAAAAATCAGGTTAGGTGGGCGGGTGCCATGTCGGATGAGTATACCCTTACGTGCGGTGTGAGGCAGGGTGGACTTAGTTCCCCCACCCTTTTTAACCTCTATATCAATCAGCTGATCGAGAGGCTCAGCAGCGTTCATGTGGGATGTTACATTGATGGACAATGTGTAAATAACTTGAGCTACGCTGACGACATGGTGTTGCTGAGCCCCTCGATCGGAGGGTTAAGAAAACTACTAGAGATTTGTGAGTCGTATGCGAAGGCCCATGGTTTGGTGTACAATGCCAAGAAAAGTGAGATCCTCCATTTCAAGGCTGGTAAGCGGTTGCCAGGTCGTGTGCCGACAGTTACTCTAAACGGGTCAGCATTAAATAGAGTTAACAAATTTTAATATTTAGGCCATATAATCACTGTTGATTTAAATGATGACGACGACATTGAGAGGGAGCGTAGGGCACTGGCGGTAAGAAGCAATATGCTCGCACGCAGGTTCGCTCGTGGTACTGCGGGTGTCAAAATTACTCTATTTCGGGCTTTTTGTCAGTCCTTTTACTCGGGTGGTCTGTGGGTGAGCTACACGCGTCGAGCCTACAGTGCACTACGCGTGCAGTATAACAATGCCTTCAGAATGTTGTTGCGGCTACCACGGTTTTGCAGCGCCTCAGGAATGTTCGCGGACGCACGGGTTGATGGATTTCATGCGATTATGCGTAAAAAGGCATCGTCTCTGCTGCGGCGCATGAGGGCCAGCAACAACGGCATTCTGAAGACAATCACGACTCGCCTTGATTGTTCTATTCAAAAACACTGGATAGAAACAATGACGGGCCAAATAAAATGATTCTTTATTCTTATCTTACTAACAATAACTAACATAGTTTATAAGTAAACATTGTTACTAACACACTATACGCTATATGGATGTTATAATCTGAAATAAACTATTTTTATTTATTTATTATTTATTTAAGGCTGTAGGTGAATGTCGTTTAACTTTAAAAGAAGATCCGTACCTAGGTATGCTTTAGTTCTTTTAGATGGAACCCTAATTGATTATATTTTTCAAAAATAAAAGTAGCATAAGTTGCATATAAGATTAGCTATCGATCAGAGAAAGTTCCGTCAAAATCTGTCCAGTATTTTCGAGATTATCCAAAACAAAGAGACAGACAAAATATTATTTATATGTTGTGTATATAATTACATATTATTAATTTAGTTAATAAATGTTATGTTAATGTATGGAAGTAACATTTTAGAGACCTTCAAAAAGAGGTTCGTGTTAAGGTTATTTTGAAGCCGACGTGATATCTAGATAACAAACATTAATTAGGACATGTATTATATTAAAAGGAATTTCGTGCAAATTCTAAGTAAACACATGACGCAGAGTCTCCAGTGGACAGACATAGTGCGCGCCGTCACGACACACTTTCTTTAATAACCAGTCTTTGTCCTACAAAAATGATTTAATTACAAATATATGAAATGGGTATTGCGTATTAATAGTTTTAGACAGTGGTAGCCCAGTGGTAACGCGCTCGCTTGGATAACTGAGTGGTGTGAGTTTGAATACGGGTATCTTACCTCTGATATTTTTATGTCTATCATGATTTCATTTCTATCATGATTACTACTTGTCTTACGGTGAAGAAAACATCGTGAGGAAACCTGCATGTCTGTGAAAACCTGGCAATTTCTCGGAGTCCGTCAACCTGCACTTGACCAGCGTGGTGGATGGCCTGATCTACCTCGTATTGAAGAGTATAATTCTAATTGATCCGATCTGTGCAATAAATATTTTCGAAAAATTTTATTAAAATTATTATTATTATCGATACAGATGGCGAATCTTAAGTTTTTGGACAGCATCACGAAAAATCTACTGGGCAGATTTTGATGAATTTGGTATGATGATAGATTTTTTACTGCGGAAAACTATCTTTTCTCTATAGAGGTACGGTTAGTGTTATAGAAATCTATAATAACCGTTAAAACCTTCTGAGTGATGGACCCGAGTGGAGTGAATCAGTACTTATTAAATAAAGCTGTGATAAAGCTTCTAATGAAATTCTTAACTTTTGTACTTAAAATTTCCTTAATGGATAGAATCTGTTTAATTTATTCGTCCAGATTTTCCACTGAAAAGGTTTTCAATGCGATTTAAAATCTACCTTTGAAAACCAGCTCTTCAAATTAAGACAAGTGGTTTATTTGATGATTTTAAATATTAAATTATTTCATACTTTTGCACAGACATTTAGCGAATTAAAGTGTTCAATTCTGTCTTCTTTAGCATATTTATAGGTCTATCCCAAATTCCAAACATATTTTGTTAATATGCAAAAAACCGAATTAAACGAAATAACATGTCTACATGTTCCGTTTAACGTCACGTTTAGTTATTCAGAGTTCTTCTCATTCTGATTGAACATATATCAATTTTGTTCACTATCAGCGAAATGACATGACGCTTAAAGTAACAGGACAGAAGTCTGCTTACCCCGTCCTTGTGATACGCGTCGCTGTTGACTCTGATAGGTGTCTAACACTTAAAACCCGAGAAGAAATATGATCTGTCATACACACTCTTTGTTCGTGGACCGTGTCATTACTTACGTCGCACTCACTGCTGTCTCTAATATGTCGCACGAAGACTTTAGCTACGAGTACATTGTGTCGAGCGCTACAAGAAAAAATTCAATGACTTCATTTTATATTAGAAGTAAATGTAAGTCTGTCTGTTTGTTGCGTGTTCACTTCTAAACCGCTGAACTTATTTTGATAATTTCTTGTATTGAGATAAATGGGATATTTGAAAAAGACATGGGCTACATTTTGTCGCGAAAGTAAAACCGAAAGGAGGTGTTCTGCTGATATATTGACACATCCATTAAATGAACTTGATATGCCATATTAAATGAACTAAAGCCCTACCTTTATCAGGCATCCTTGACGGCGCCAAATATCGCGATTTTCACAATAAAATAGCACACACCGGGCACAATTCAGCACAATTTTTATTTCTCAGAAATTCGAAAATTGCGGGGTCAACTTTACGGACATATTTACTAGCGACCATAATTCAATCAATTAATTCACATAGTATACTCGTGCAGTACATACAGTAATGAAGTAATGTAGTTTATATCGTACATAGTAACAAGGATTTCTACAGCCTCAGTACTACAGTGCCAAATGGACCAACGGCCGAGATGACCTGAATGCAAACAAGTCATTAGTTAGCGATAGCTTTGATAGGATATATGCTGATTTAGTTACCAAATTAATAGACTAAATTATCAATGTGGAATATGTATTTAGTATACATACATAGTTAGTATTAGATCTAATAATTGAGCTGACTTTTTTTGACTCTTGATTGAAGAGATTACTTAATCATGCCTTTTTGTATCTATTAGTAATGAAATAAACGAATTTATCAGAAACTTATTACATAAATATATATATAATATTTCTAAAGAGCAAAGAGTGAAAACAGAGAAAATTCTTAAGAAACGTTTTACTATTAACATATGAAGGGTTCTCTTTTGGAAAATAGCTTTTCTATTTAGAATACGTACTTTGAAACAAAATATCCTTGATTAAACCTTTGTCAATGTAACAAGCAGGGGGTGGGGAGGGGCAGTCAATTATAGAGCCGTCAAAGCCACCCTCAGTTCTAACCTTCGCTTTTCACACCCGGCGTACAATCAGGTCTTAGCGTGTGACTCTATAATGAAATAATGAAACACGTCTCTACATTGAAGAAAAGAAAATAACGCGTTTGAAGGATTAATTACAGTAATTGAGGCACAATAATAAATTAATTATTATTATTATAATCCTTTCTAATATTATAAATGCGAAAGTAACTCTCTCTATCTGACTGTCTGCGCGCGTTTACGCCAAAACTATCGAACCGATTTAAATGAAATTTTGTACACAGATAATCTAGAGCCTGAGAAAGGACATAGGCTGCTTTTCAAGGCGAAAAAATGTTGAAATAGGGGATGACCGTATGTATGGATATTACGTGATTTAAAGCTAGAAGCTTGAAACTTATTGTTTTGGCTTTTGATTAGATATATATAAGTAAGACATTCAAAGTTTGTAAAAAAATATACTAAAGGGGTACCTTGGGACGAACCCGAGTGAAGTCAGGGTGAGTCGCTAGTGATATATAAAGTGGGGTCATACTGTCGACATTTTTTAAAATAGAATTTCAATTTGGATACGGACTGATGTGAACGAGCAAGTGACGTCGTGACTTACCGAGATATCACAACATACACTAGTATGTACACACCACTCCTTCCAACTTTACAACAACAACAGCAACAGCTGGCTATGTACTACGCAGGATTTATGAGACAGACCCCAGTAACATGCCAAGAACCAAGAATACGTGTTGAAGATTTTTCGTGTACCCGTAGTACATATAAATTCTTTTATTAATTATTTTATCATTTGTTAAATACATTTTTTTAAATTTTTTGAAATTTTTTTTTTTAATTTGTTGAAAATTTTTTTTTAAATTTGTTGAAAATTTTTTTTTAAATTTGTTGAAAATTTTTTTTTCGTTCAGTAAAAAATTGTAATAATTTCATGCTGAATAAAATATTTTGAATTTGAATTTAAAATGACAACATTTTTACATGCATTCTCATTTAACACATGTTTTTGTGTTTTCTCGTTTAAGTATCAATATTAATATAAGGTATAATATTTGCAATAAAACCATAATGGATATCGACGGACATTGAACTAGTCATTATAGTGCGACAGTAAAAGCCACACGCTGTAATAACAAGATTAACATCATGCAAATGTTCCAAAACATAGCATATTCTACCAAATAAAATTCACGTGTATTTTTACTGGGTATCGCCAGCAACGTCAGACGTGATCTACGCCGGGTATAATGTATTGCATTTATTTCAATAATTTAACCTCTGATTGAAGCTGCACCGATGCGTAGGTTCATGCTAATTTTGATGCGATAAGTTGAATATATATTGACAAATTATCTTTTAAAGCTTTAGTAACGCCATGCCGGAAAATATAATTGTACTTCAACATTTTATTACGATAGTATTATTTTTCGTTTAAGTTAATCCTTAGATGTGCTTTAATTGTTTGGAACCCTTTTGTTTTTTCTTCTCCTTATAACATCACCTATCTGCCAGTGAAAGTCCCATCGAAATCTATCAAGCCGTTACAGAGATTTAAGCGGGAAAAAAACAGACAAACAAACAAAAATATTAAAGCTGTTTTTTTTCTTATAATGTATGCAATTAGTATTTATAATTTAAGCATTTTTAAAAATTTGAATGTGGATGTTACTTCCATTTTATTTATTTTTTAAGGTCAAACGAGATTTACCTAAATTTATACAAATTGGGTGGACAACATATATCTTAATTAGATATTTTAACAATATTTTTTCCACGTACGATGTGCGCGAACTGAAACAATCGCTCTAAATGAGCCGCCGCATGTACGAGTATGAAGCACACTCGTGACATTATCCCGTGTTTTATCGCTATTATATGATAAGTAGGTCCTCGTTGTGGAAACTGAAATGCGAATATATTTTTAGACTTTTTAGTGTTGCCCTCCGCATCTTATGTGTACAGGTTACCCGATATTTTGGTTGGTTTTCTTAAACCTATTCATTGAAAGTCAATCTTCTTGAGTAAAAATTGAAGAAATTATTTGTACTATTTGATCGCGTATAATAAAGTATGATTTTATTATAAAGCGAAAATGTATACGTAAATATGAAAATTTTGAAGTGTCGAATTATTTTTCACGCATTATCTACAAATTGTAAACAGACATAATTATTATAACCCTTGTTTTCATGTAATCACTGCACTGCCAGTGAATATGTAGTGCAATTATATTTTGACGGTCTGTTTATTATACTGTAAACTGAGAATAAGTTTCACACACATTAGGTATATTTCACACATAATTGATTTACAAATAAGGTTTAAATCGATTCTCAGTTAAATATATTTCAAAAGCAATTTTAATCAAACCCCGCCCCCGCCCGTCGGCTGCCAGGTCGCAGGTTCCAGCCCGCGTTCGTGCAGGTGACAGTCTGTAATTTTCTAAAATGTCATTCAATATTTAGATTACTTTTAAACGAACGACAAATATGATTTATCACCCTCCCCGCGCCCTTCACCTCCGCGCCCGCCCCGCGTCCGCCCCCGCGTCCCGCTTCACGCAAATTGCCTTTAAAAGAAACATGAATAATATAAATATTTAGAAAGCCAGTAATTTTGTTTAATTAGGTACATATTTTCTTACTTCTACTTCCTTACCTTTTTGAAGCACGTTTCTCATTCCCCGGTCTGTATATTATAAAAATTTACCGACTTAAAAAAAGGGGGCACCACAATTCTTTGTTTTATCATACATTTTAAAACAAAATCAAATTTAAATTATTGATGGTTATAAAATAACTATTAGTCCACCTCTAGACAAAATCATCGAAAGCACTAATATACTAAACGTTAAAAGTAAAATCACTAAAAGAGTTGCTTCAACTTTTATGAAATCTGTGAGGTAGCCAGAATAGTTATTGTTCTGCAAACTAATCCAGAAATTTGAAACATTTCTATACATTTATTTCAATATCAATACATTTTGTAACTTTTACTTGAGCCGATTTCATTCTAAGAGCGCTGAGAACTGTATGGAATATATACCTACGTAATTTTAATTTGACTCGAGCGGGGTTTATATTCGAAAGGACGCTTTTTGAAGCTTTTGAAATTTTTGGGAGAGACGGTAATTAAAAGGCTTGCCCGAACTTTTGATAAATAAACTTTTAGGTTTCGTTTAGAATGAAAGTACTCGTATTGCATCATAACGAGGTCCCGTGCCTTTTGTAGCATCCTCAATTATCGAAAAATGTTCACAATACAACGTTCTGTATAACATACTCGTATAATTTTAATGGCATGAATGTGTAGCTAACGAAGTCAGAGTCATGTCATGTCTTCGAAATTTTCGCAACAAATAAATGTGACTAAAAGTTTTCAGAATATAGAGACCTTCATTAAAAATATTATGAAAAGTATCTCTTGAAAAAACATAATATATATTTATACTAGCTACTCAAGTTCGAGTTCGTCCCTAAATAAATGAAGATGTCCGCTAGGAGCATAATTTGCGACAGGGCCGTATTAAGGAGGTCTAAGGGTTTCGTAAATTTGTATAAAAGTTCTCCATTTTTGTACTACGAACTTTTATGCCAGGGAGCACCCGGGGGACAAACCCGAGCAAAGCAAGGGTGAGTCGCTGAGTCTTTATTTTTTATTTTATTTTGATAACATATGCTAAATTAACGGCTTATCTAATGCGTCAAGAATTTTTCAAATCGCATCAGTAATTCCTGAGATTAGCGCGTTCAAGCTAACGAAACATTGTATTGTTTTAATCTGATTAAAATATTGTAATGTATTGTAGCGTCCGCTCGTCACTAGAATTATAAAATTTAATTACTATAATTTAATTTCTAAAGCGTTTATTTTATGAGTTTGTCGAACACTTCACTCGAATACTAAATAGTTCATACAAATAAAACATCAGTGTTATTGCAAATGGGAACACAATGATTGAAAGTAGTTTCATTGAAGTAGGTGTAGCGGTGTATGTAACATACATATGTATGTATGTAAAATGGGCCATGAAATGGCGGTGCTGTATTGTGGCCGGAAGAGCTTTATTCTCGCAAACAGAGTGGTAGCCCATTTGTAGCTCAATGAGAATTGATATCGACGTCGGGCCTTTCAAATACTGCTTATGTTACCTTATCGTTCCATTGTTTGATGGTACATATTATACTCGAGTCTGACTTCAGCTCGTATCGGTTTTGTTACTGCATTATGATTATGGTTTCCAAGTGAATTCACAACGTATGATGAGAGGAGAGGAAAGAAACACATTTCAACCTGCCCTATTCAAATGATAATATATGCTCTTCTCAATGGCGAATCCCATATCTAAGTCTAAAATACATTGCCTTTAATACAAATGACGCCTAAAGAGAATTCACACTTTCATATAGGTATAGTGACCAAAAACGACCGGTTTAATAAAAGCAAGTGAGTAATATGACTGGCAAATACGAATGAAAATGTAATAACTCCTCGCGTGCGCGAGAATATTAGTTGAGTGAACTTAGTTTAACCCGGTAACGTTTACTTTAGCGCTGAGACCGAACAATGCAGCTATTATTGAAGTTAACCATAATTTTTGAGTTTTGACGTTATAACGGATATAAAACTTCTTATCTATCTTTCCAAATGGCCGTTTTTGGAGCTTTTGTTTCTGGTTTCGATTGCTTTAGAACAAATCGATATAAATGCTTTAAAACAAGAAATAATATAGTCAGAAAATAAGGCAAATTATCACTCTTGTTTCTAAATTTAAAGACTTAAAGAATACACGACCCTTTACGTTCTATGTCTAGTCACTTCTACGGTGCCGGATGGACTTATTGTGGCTTGTAAGCTCATTCATAAGTTCCCATACATACTTATTTCTATTCACCATATCTGAATGGGCTTTTATACTCGAGTACTCCACTTATATCGAAATGCGATTAGCCGCACTCCGCAGTGATACAGTGTGGGCGCTGCATTATGTAGAGCAGGCTTTCGTTCCCTCCTCACCCGTTAACATACTAGTTGCTTGTATATTGTAAACCTATTACAGTTTTAAGTTTATTAAATTTAAATACTAGGGACATGCCTTCAAGTACGTATTAAATGGATAAAAATTGTTATTGTGAGTATGCCGGAGAAAATACTCATATTTTTTTTTTTTTTTTTTTTTATGGGACAAAGGGGGCAAACGGGCAGGAGGCTCACCTGATGGTAAGTGATCACCTCCGCCCATGGACATCTGCAACACCACAGGGCTTGCAGATGCGTTGCCGGCCTTTCAGGAAAGGGAGGGAGGTAGAAGGGAGGAGGGATGAGGGATGGGGATTGGGCCTCCGGGACTCTCACTTACCGAACGAAACGCGACAGCATAGCTGCCACTTCACGTCGGTCTCCTGTGAGAGAGTGGTATTATACCGGGCGTGCCGGCCCATTCGGCTGCTACCCGAAGGTAACAAGCTTGGCACTACCACTATAATGTATATATATAATGTGTAATAATCATATGGTCGTGAATTTCAATTTTGTATTAATTATATTGTTATAACATATCTCTTATTTTTTTAATAATATATTAGCTTTAGCCATGTATGTACATATTATCGAAAGAAAGGAATGTATATAATATTTACTTATATATTAGCATCTAAAGTAAATAAATACTTCAAAACTACATTACTAATAATACGTCTCTTTCAATTGTAACGTTTAGCAACGAGGTTAATATTGTTTTGGTTAATAAAGCTTTAAAAGGTTGTGCATGAAAAGCTCAAGAGAGCTTTAGTTTATGAAGCGGCATCGCTGAGATGCATCTGAGGCAAGTTAACACCGGAATAACTGAGAGGATATTAAATTACTTAATCGGGCTCCTTCCGGCGCTCGCGTCCGGCTCCGCTCTACTTGTAATGTTGCGAAACGTAAGCTTTTAAAGCTTTGTTATAAATTTATATTTAATCAAAATTATATTATTTAAAGAATATTTCGATTTTAATGACGTGTGTTACTTCAACCTTTTACTACCTACACAATTATAATTACTACACAGCTACAATTTGCGTTAGGGAATAATGTCGAGTAAACACCATTCAGGTGTTTACTCGACATTATTGATATAAACTCATATTTTATTTTCTCATTTTCATCATCATGTAATTTATGAGTATAATATGTATATAAGAAAAAGTTATATACAATAAAGTAAATAAGGCGAGATATAGTCAATACCTTTTCTACTTCATCTTCTACGTTTCTTTACCATCGCGTGAATCATAAAACCATAGAAATAAAACGATAGAACCTCAAACATTATACAATATCTATAAGCTTCGACGCGAAGATAATATATACAATTCGATTAATTCATAATTCATGTCATAAACGCCGTGGATATAACAGCTTTTAAGCGACTACACTCGGAAGATGGCATAAAATACCAGTAAAATATCAATCACAGCTTACGACTTCGTTCTGATTACTGCGTTATCACGAAAGTATGGGAGAATGCAGCCATAAACCCATGGCTTACTTCGACTTAATGTGGTATGGGAAATGTTACTAGCACTAAAACAAAAGATAATATTATTACATTTCGACTAATTTGCTGTTTATGTTTCTATGGTTTTTTACGAGCATGCACATTTGTATAGAAAAGTTTGCATTTTAATTAAATTATACCGTACTCATAATCCAAACCAAAGCCCTACCAATATCTATAGATAATGCCTCACCTACTAAAGATCAGTTGATGATTCTCAAATTATTTATCATATAAGTAACTCTTAATATAAAAGACATTGATAAAAGCGTATCGACAAAACTCATCAGTACACGTAAAGCTTATTTGAGTGAAAATAATTGGCAAATCTATAAATATTATGTTAACACAAATCATCCCCAAAGATCGCAACGTGTAGAGGGCCGGGTGTCGTCGCGACGTCGGGCGCGCTCGCAACAAGTGGCGCCGGCGTGACGACTTCTAACATAACAAATATAGGTACAGATGAATAGGGTGTAGGATATCAGGATAAGGATACCACATGTACCTAGTGTTATATGATTATTATGTTTTATTTTTTTTAAATATACGTATACTAGCGACTCACCTTCGCGTCGCTCGGGTTCATCCCTAGATTTAGCGAGAGCAAAGCCAAGGGCTAAATGAAAATAAAAAGTTGACAAATTATTTACTAAAAACCTTCTTCGAGAACGACTCTACCCATTGGTGAAAATACCATGAAAATCGGTGAAATACTTTTTGTGTTTATCACAAACGGACAGACAGACAGACGCGGCGGAAGACTTTGTTTTATAATATGTAGTGATAACGAATAAATTGTGTAATACTAGGGCTTTCTTCAGGTTTTGTTCAATTCAATGTGACGTAGTTACGTAAGTGTATCAATGCAAAGATTTGCGAGTAGTAGTATTTGTAGTTATTTGCTTATAACGTATTAAATAATTTTTAGTAGCTTTAGCTATGAATTCATTTTGACAAGGTTATAAAATTCCAGAATTTGATTCAGAACACTCTTCTGAAGTCAATGTGGAACTAATTAACTTACTATCGAGGATAGTTAGTTGAAAGTATCGTCTCTGTCCTTCTTCTAATTTGTCTTTGTTATCATTGTTAAGACTCCTTTATATTTTTTAACTGTTACAGACAGTTTTGTTAAAATTTTTAAAAGAATAAATAAGCACTTGTTATTCTTTGTTAAGAATGATAAACATTTTCTGAATCTGAGTATATTGAATCGAATTCATATGTATCCCTAATCGGTGATTGTCAATATCATAATTTACAAAACATAACAAAATTCTAATAATAAATAAATAATTAAAAAAACAAACACACTGTCATAATATTTTTTGAAGAAACTGACGTGGGGTTGAAAACGATAAATAAAATCTAAATCTCCGAAAACGCAGCAAAACAAGAGCTAAATTTGTAATAAGTTCTCATACTGATTTATAATTTCTTGTGTGAGTGCACTCGGTGTTGTTGCAGGACGCGGCCCAACCACCCCGGCGCCGTCGTCGACGTCAGCGAGAACCCTCTAGACGCCAGCAAAGTACGTCCCATTTCACTTACATTTATCATACTAAGTTATGAGTTTTTCGTACAAATAAAAGTATTTTATTGAAGTTTAGTAAAGAAGATCTTTTACTTAAGCTAAGTGGTAAGTTAAGTCTGTTATGTATATAATATAATATATACACTCATATTTTGTGTTTGTGTGTTGTGTGTGTGTGTGTGTGTGTGTGTGTGTGTGTGTGTGTGTGTGTGTGTGTGTGTGTGTGTGTGTGTTTGTGTGTGTGTGTGAAACATATTAGCATATGTATTTATACTGTTCTTAGTAAAAAAAACATATTTCAGCATAGATAGTACATAGCGTAAACGTCTAACCTCATCACCGACATACTCGTACTATCAGAAAAACTGCTAACAATTTCAATGAACAATAATTATAATGCCTTACTCTATTTATTATATCATCATATTTCAGTTAGTAATCGCATTTGAAAGCGGTCTGGTGGTGGTATGGGACCTGAGGTCGCGGATGGCGGAGTGGAGGGGTTGCCTAGGCACGGGCGGGCCGGCGGACTCGGTGCGCGCAGCGGCGTGGCAGCACGACGGCAAGCTGATGACTGCACATGCTGACGGGGCCCTGGCGACCTGGAGCATGCGGGCTCCGAGACCCACATCCTTGTCATATCCTCATGGTTAGTACTCATACTAAGTCAGTCAGTCAGTACCCTTACTACAGTATAATATTGAGAGTTTCTATCGATCCAAGTATCCCAAAGAGAAAACTTTCAAGTAAATTTAAAAAAAAATGTTTTAAAAGCTTATAAGTGAATTACGATTTTAGTTATCGACATTAAATTAGTAATACATAAAATTACTTGAATAATATCAATTATCCTCTGTCCCTATTCTCAAAGACATCGTCACGTAAATTTCGCATGTCACTTGCTCCTGTACGTTATCTCGATCACAGTAATTCAATTACCGTTACTAGAGCTGACCCAGATAGGGTTTTAGAGCTTATGTCAACAAAGATGTGCCTCTTACCACATCGTCGTACGAGCAAAGTGCAACAGACAACTAAGCCTGCGGTCTCCAAAGCTCTGCTTCAATTAAATTCTTGCAGAATTGTTGAGTTAGACACTAGCTACATGTTAATGTTCTAATAGGTTCAAATTCACATATATTTTTTGGAAAAATATCTTAAGAGAAATTCTGAAAAGTAACGAAAGCAGGTTTCGTTTTTTTAAGCAGACCCGAGAATCGTTCGAATGTATTTTATAATGACACAGGTAATTTGCAAAAATAATTAGTACTTTTGACTAGACTATTAAGGACCCTAAGAAAATATTGAACTGTCTCTATTCTAGAAATTATTAAATAGTAAAATTATTACAATAATGAATAAAAAAGACTTTTCATCTCTTATTTATTTTCAGCAAAAGCGAATAAGGACGGCAAAATGGAACCCTGCAAACCTATTCTTAGACTTGAGTGGAAAACGTCGAGAATGGGGTAAGCTGTTAAGGAAACTTCGATTAATAAGCGTTTAATCAACTTAGGGTTAATTGTTTTCTAGCAATTATAACTGAATATGTTTACAATTTACATACATATATTATTTTAAACTATATTATAAATATATACATAAATCATTTGAGCTCATCACTCAAATGAATACCCCCGGCGGGACTCGAACTTGCGGCGGTCGGCACAGCAAGTAGGGTAAATTGGTAAATTGAGCTATGTAGGTACATAAGTTTTTTTTTTATTTCATTCTGAATTAGTGCTTGACTACGTTCCACCTGATGGTAAGTGGTAACGTAGTCGTAGATGGTAAGTCGCACTAATTCAGTAGCCACCTATTCACTCTTGCCTTGAAGAAACCCATATTACATAAGTGTAGCGTTCTCTCTGTTTAACGCATAGGTACAACTATCTTATAATTTTTGTCTGAAAGCCAAAGTTATCCCGTAAGCCTATAATTGAAAACAAATCTAACACCAACCTACGAGTATGTCTAAAAATAAATATTTTCAATTTAATTTGTTTACTAGCTTCTAAAATATACAAAACTAGCAATTCTCGCGGCTTCGCTTGCCTTCTAATCACTATTAAAAAATAGGTATTGTGGTAGAACGTTGAAAATGTAATAAGTATTTTATGATGCCAAATCAAAAGCCAAAGCAAAGACGGTGCGGGGTAGGGTCGGCGGTTGCATCAAGCGAAGCGGCGCTTGAAGCAGCGCTTGCATTTTATTCTCGCGTCCGTATTTTTGCGACATTTTAGCCAATGTATACAAAATAAATTAAAATATTTGACAAATTATATACTAAAACTTTCCTCGAGAACCACTATTTCTATTGTTGAAAACAGCATGAAAATCGGTGAAGTAGTTTTTGAGTTTTGCGCGAACAGACAGACAGACAGACGCGGCGAAAGACTTTGTTTTATAATATGTATAGATACAATATATTTATGTTATATTAACTATTCACTATTTAAAATGCATTATTTCATATGGAAATTTAATCACCAATTACCGCGAGTCATTTGCTCTGATAAAACAAATTCCAACAGTATTTGTTCGCGGAAAATTTAATTACAAAGCTTATAACGAGAATAAAATAACGTGGACATTTATTAATTTTATATTGTACCCGAGTGCTTGAAACATGTAGAAGTTTTAAAACTAATTCGCATTTCTCTTTACCCGTTTACTGAATGTAAAAGCGTAGAAATTTTTTAAAGAGATTTTTCATTATTTATATCTAAAAAAAGATTATAACGTTATTAAAAGTACTACTACTTTTAAATTGAGAAAGTTTGTTTGTAACATACATGCATGGATTTGGACGAAATTCAGCTAAAAACGTACAAGTCCTAGAGCTAGACCAATAAAAATATAGGCTACTTTATACTGGTACGACCCTTCTAGTTAGATAAATTTTCGATGCCTTTCGATGCGTCTCACTGGTCGTGTCGAGCAATTGTCCCACCGGAATATGTTAGTGATTAGGAATAGAGAGTGCACTTGTGCTTGTGCACACACTTGTGCACAATAATATCTCCCGCGCAGATGTTTAGTCTCAATGAGATTGACCGCCGTGGCCGGAATCGGTCGGGAGGACATTATTATTAAATAAATTTTCTAAAATCACAAGTAAATTGTGCAGATTATAAATATTTAATTGATATTTTGGCATATGCGTATGTTTCCAGCGAGAGCCTAGTGATCTTCTCGGGCGGGCTGCCCACGGACAAGGCGGGGCGCACGCACAGCATCACCGTGCTCAACGGCAAGAGCACCACCGTGCTCGAGATGGAGCACAGCGTCGTGGACTTCGTCACGCTCTGCGAGAGCCCCCACGCTGCGGGTCTGACCTCCTATTATACTACTGTTGTATATGTTAGAGTTTGTGTGTTTGTGTACGCTAGATATTATTTATGTTGAAATATAGAACACAGATAGAATATAATGTAGGTTAACGCATAAATATAACGTGGAATTTTCCAAAACTTGATTATTTTTGCACTGTCCTTCCGTTGCACTACAGCGTAAATAAAAAAAGAAAGCCTGGACAGACATACATATTTTTATAATAATTAATTGAATAATATATAGAATGATAAGAAGAAGTCCAATTTGCAGGATATTTCTGTAGACCACTGAGATTATTTATTAAAAATTTAGTGAAGAAGATACAAAGTTAGCAACAATTCCCTCTTCATTTTTCGTTATCTCATTTAAGGACAAATTTCCAGATTACCAAGAGCCGTACGCGATAGTGGTGCTGCTGCAGAACGACCTGGTGGTGATCGACCTGCTGTCGCCCGGGTACCCCTGCTTCGAGAACCCCTACCCCATGGACATACACGAGTCGCCCGTCACCTGCTGTTGTTACTTCGCCGATTGCCCCTCGGACTTGGTAAGAAAATTTTAAACTCACAAATAAACATTTCTTTTGAGTCGTCAAAGCCGAAGAAGAAGAGAAAATAAACTCTGGTTAAGTTCTCAGTAAATGCATGCGAAACATCGGGAAACAAAAATCAAAATAAAATCGATAAAATTCAGAAAAATAGTTAAACAAGCATTACTCAATTTGTGTTTTGCACATTTTCATTATCAAATTATGTACTTGTATGCTTTTTTAATTGAATTAAATTTTGATATTGACGATTAAATAGACCTACTATTTCCCAAACAATAATTTAAAGATGATATTTGAACGAAAATAAAATCTTCCATGTAGTTATTTAGTAATGACCTAACCATTCTACTTCATATTTGCATACAATACTAAACAAAAGAACTATGCTTATCCGCTGGGTGCGTGACTCTAGCGCCATCTAACGATACAAGTCACGGTGGCTCTTTTGAGAAAATATACATGTATTGTATGCCAAATAGCTATTGAAAAAATAAAATAAACTTGAAAAAAAATTTTTTTTAATGTTAAATGTGATATATTACACAGAGTGCACATTAAATATTTTTTTCCGTGGGTCAGCTGAAAACAGTAAGTAAAATAAATACAACAACTAAAACAAGTCTCAATAAGTGAATTAGGTTGGCCCAACTTTTTTTGATTTACGGATTTTTTTAATTTTTAATTATTTGTTCGTTAATGTTCGAATGTAGAAATTGTTTGTACGTCATTTATTTATTTATAATTAATTAAACAAATGTTCATCCTTAAGTTGGCCCCCTTTATTAGATATCTTTATTTTTATCGCTCAGATTAATTAATTTTGATCAATTATCGTTGGTTCGACGACTATTGGTGATTGTTCGATCATAAAAACAATTAAATTCCCAATTATTAATTATTTTATATCTAATAAGCAAACAATCACTTCATTGTCTGGCAACCGGAAACTTATAAAATTTACAATTACTTGTTCTACTAGTATTTTTGCAATCGACTACACAACAACTCTGATGACCCATTTTATTTTATTTATTTAATTAAACTGACACACGTGTTATTTTTATAGTTAAAATAATAAAAAAGATAAATATAAATAAAGAGCCACTCGTAGTTCTGTTTTGGTCCGCAGCGGGCGCTGACATCACTTTTGTTTCCCCCACCATGCCTTACGCACCCAGCGGATATTTGATATTGTTATATTATAAATTGATATTATTTCAGATTCCGGCATTCTACTCGGTGGGCCGGCAGGTGAACAAGAAGGCGGCCGGCTTCAGCGAGAAGCTGTGGCCCATCAACGGCGGCGAGTGGGCGCCCGCCTCCTGCTCCTACAGCGAGATCATACTTACTGGGTGTGTTTCATTATCGTATAAACACTGCTTATTATTATTCTTTAAAGTGAACTATTAAATTTAAATTTAATTATTTTTTTTTAATTAAAAAAATTAAGTAATATTTCGTCTTTCAGGCACGCAGACGGTAGTGTGAAGTTCTGGGACGCGAGCGCAGGGACTCTACAAGTTTTGTACAAATTAAAATGTTCTAAAGGTTAATTTACTATTATCTTAAGGTTATTTTAATAAAGATTAATTAAAAAATCTTTATATTACAATATTCTTTATTGCATTTCAAAAAAGGACCATCTAGACATCAGACAGCTAATATTATGTCCTCAGTGTAAAAACTTAGAAAAGTCTACAAACACTTTTGTAACTTTTAAGGTTTTTAGAAAGAATATGTAAGTCTAAAAGTTCCAAAGAACAAGTTATTAAGTTGTAGAAAATAGTCCGGTCGGTAAATCGCGCTTGGCCACCATGTTTGCTATTTACATTGAAGAGAGCTCAGTGCCCCGAGTGCCCCAATAGT
Organism: Boloria euphrosyne; assembly: GCA_951802675.2. Classification (NCBI taxonomy): domain Eukaryota; kingdom Metazoa; phylum Arthropoda; class Insecta; order Lepidoptera; family Nymphalidae; genus Boloria; species Boloria euphrosyne. Next base: position 354,157 of record OX637879.1, on the reverse strand, counting down.
ATCGTGTTATTTTGAGTAATAAACTAGCCACGCTTACGTTTTTTTTAATAAGTAGAAAGAATACAGTATTAGAAGCCCGCTTTAGTTTATGTAAGACGACCGTTAACAGCTGAGCTGTTGCAGTGTTCGAGCGCCGGGCGGGCGGCGCGGGGGGCGCGGGCGGCGCGGCGGGCGCGGGGTGCGGCGGCGGGTGGGAGGAGGAGGCGCCGCTGGCGGTGCAGCAGGCGGCGCTGTGCGCGGAGTCGCGGCGCCTGTGCGTGGCGCTCCCGCACGGACACGTGCTGCTCTTCAAGTTCCGCAAGACCGAAGTGCACGCCGAGACACACGTAATTGAAGTCATATAATCTACTTATATTATATACAATATTACTGTTAGATTGTAACTTCGCAGTTTACAATCTAGATAGATCTTCACTATCGAGATAGATCATAATCTAACGGTATTTGTAATTATACGGTAACATATAAAAAAAAGTGCGTGCGTACAAAGTACACATGTCAGAAGTGAAACTTCTCTGTTTATAAATGTAACTCACTGTTTACACACTGTATAAATACTAATGATATTGTAATTTCACTTCAAAAACAATCCCTCACGATTACCAGCATGAGCAGCCACGTCATAAGTTAGGCTGTAATAATACTTTTGCTACACATAATGTCACATTAAAAATCACCGACTTGCGGTGGGCGAGATCCTCGACCTGTGCATCTTGACCGTCTGAGCGGTGGTGGCGCTAACTCTTCCCCGTCTCTGAGTGCCTGGTACTTGATTTCCGTTTAACGCAACCTTGTTGGAAGTCGCATAAGAAGTTTCACTTCAATATACATACATTATTTAATATAAAGGTTTAATTTGAAGAGATTTCGTATAAAGCTGTGGTAAATATCGGTTTCCCAGGTTGTAGAAATTCCAGTAATAGCGGACGCGGTGGAAGAGGAGACCTCGCCCGAGGTGGAGGGAAGCCGCTCCGCCTCCTTCAGCCGCGGCGGCGAGGCGGAGGGCGAGGGGAGGCGGGTCAGTACACTGATGTTATTCATATGTATATACTTGAAAATACAAATAATTCATATAATAGTTTCTTATATATTAATGGAACAATCTTAAAATATTAACTATCGTGGTGTAAATAATAATTCAATTTAAAATACAAGTTTGTTTTTGCCTTTATCCCATAAATATTTTTATTTATTTATTTATTCAGGTAAAAACAGTTGTATACAAAAAATAAATCTTAAACAGTAAGAATACAATTACCTAAATTATTACAAATGAACTGATTTGTCATCAAAAGTAACGGATGCTAAATAAGTATGTTTTACAAAAATAATAAGTGAAACTAAATTGAATAAATATATTGAACGAAACTAAATTGAAGCTACTAATAAAAATTTTATCTAAAGTTTGGATGTTTGTTATTCAATTACGCTAAAATGGTTAAACAGATTAGATAAAAAGCTCATAAATTATAGTTAGATATAGCAGCACATAGCGTCTACCCTAGAACATCAAGTGGTAGTGCCATGCTTGTTACCTTCGGGTAGCAGCCGAATGGGCCGGCACGCCCCGTATAGTACCACTCTCTCACAGAAGACCGGCGTGAAGTGGCAGCTATGCTGTCGCGTTTCGTCCGGTAAGTGAGAGTCCGGGAGGCCCACTCCCCATCCCTCTTCCCGTCCTTCTTACTCCTCCTTCCCTCCCTCCCTTTCCTGAAAGGCCGGCAACGCATCTGCAAGCCCTGTGGTGTTGCAGATGTCCATGGGCGGAGGTGATCACTTACCATCAGGTGAGCCTCCTGCCCGTTTGCCCCCTTTGTCCCATAAAAAAAAAAAAAAAAGAACAACGTATAGTATCCATGGGTAGATCTGTATTGGCTGGTGTTCGCCGGCAGTGCGGGGCGTGGGCGGGCGCGGCGCTGCGCGTGCGCGGCGGCGCGGGCTCGGGCGGCGCGCGGCGCGCGGCCGGCTTCCAGGCCGCGCTGGTGGCGCTGCAGCAGGGCGCGCCGCACCCCGTCACCGCGCTCACGCTCAACTCCTCCTACGGCCTGTGAGTACACCCACACTCCCGACTACTTAGTTAATCTCCAAAGACCTGTGATAATTCGAATCACTACTCGGAATTTTCATTGTCACTGTGACTAAGAGAATTTAAAAATCACAATTTTTACTGACTATGATACTTTTTTATGATTTATGATTTTTACAAAAACTTTATTTTGTCCTTTTTCTACGACGTGTGACTAGACTATCATATATTGCTGCCTCTTGAAAATACACTTTTGTCTATAGGATCTTTATTGGTTTAATATTTAATATAAATGTTAAATGTTCATAAATGTTAATGCTTAAATATATTAGAGATATTTCTATATTATGAAAAATAAACCAAGCGAAAGTATCGGTACATGGCAACTCGGCCGGCAGCATGGCGTGGGGCGGCGAGCGCGGCGTGGTGGTGGTGGACGTGTTCCGGCGCAGCGTGGTGGCGGCGCTGCCGGCGCACGCGCTGTACCTGCCGCCCGAGCCGCTCGCCCACGCCCACGCCCTCGCCCAGACCCACGCCCAGCCCCACGCCCACGCGCGCCACGACCGGCGCTCGCCGGACCTCGACCAGGTACTCCACTGTAACTCAAACACTAAGGTTACAACACACCTATATACAAGCCTTGTCTATATTTTTTCGTATGGATTTGATCAAACTTAAAATCGATTTAAATAACTTCCATAACTTTTTATAAGGAAAAGCAATTATTAGAGTCTAGTTGATATTTAGCTCAACAATACATAGCAAATCAAGGTTAAAGCCTTAATATGTATTACATTAGTTCTTAAAGTCCAGGAAACCACACTCACACATATTATGAAATCAAAAGAGTCTGAGATAATATTTCATTAAAACCATTGATTTGTCTCATTTCAAGGCAATGTTTTCCGAAGGCAAAATCATCATTTTTACTGTATTAAGACGTGTAAGGTAATCACAAAAAGTGTGTCAAGCTTAAATAAAATTTGTTTTCTTAAATAATAGCGTTTGATAACAGATTATTAAGGGCCCCAATAGTGAAATGTACAATAGGCATAATACAAGCTTAGAAAAGTTTCACCCAACATACTCAATGAGCTCGTCCCAAGACTTACTGACTTCCGGTTAACAATGAATTTAGAAACTTTAAATAAACACAAGTAGCAGTATGTTCAGAGATTGTCGTACTCGTAGCTAGGAATAGAGTATTAAGTATTTCATTTGAACACTATATCGATAAAGGAAACAATAACGATTTAAAAGGCAATCTTTTCACATTATGTTTTATTTGCGAATTTACTTTTTTATTATTTGATTTGCTATGATTAGGGAGAGTTGGCTGCGCTGAAGCTCCCTAATCGATTCCTTATATAGTTATTTTAATTATGTTTCCTTTAATTTCATGATATTAGCGCTAACGGCGACCCCGGCTTTTCCCTGTAGTGACATTTGGCATGGCATTTAGACGTTTTTACACTCGGCCTGTCTTCACTATTCTAAAACGCCTGTCTATTTAGATAACTACGAGTGCCAATGATTTTGGGCGCCATATGTGCCACTTAGATTTCGGCTATCAAATTGCCATTTCAAATTATCCTATCTTTAAAAATTTATTAACATCCCTTCCAATAAATATTAGAGTATTTTAAGTACATATATTTAAAATTAAATTATGTTGTATATGTAGTAATATATATATATATATATATATATATATATATATATATATATATATATATATATATATATCTATATTTTGGAAGGGTTGTTGCATTGACGATGGCTGCAACAGGCCTAACATTTTGTCGTCTCTTGATTAAGAGCTACCTTCAAAAATCTATTCCCCTGTCCTTGAAGTTGGAGGAGACCCCGGCCAGTCCCGAGCCCGCCGAGGAAGCGCTTTCCGACTCCAAGCTCGATACACGACGCAAATCGACACCCTGGAAGACTTTCAACTTGAAACGACAACTCTCTAAAGTTGATCTGAAATTAAAAGCAGCCTTCGGTCCCCCGGAAAATGAAGAAAATAACGAAAAAGGCAATTCTCAGTTCTATTGTGAAACTGCCGAAACTGAAACAGCAATAGAGTCCAACAAGGACTCTCCAGATGGTGACGAGAAAATTATTGAAGAAGAAGATAAAAGTCAGCTCTCGTCACCTTTGCGTGTTTGCTCAGATGTTTTTGAACGAATGCATCGAGAGCTACAAGAGAAGCGTTCCTCAGATGTGTACGATAGAATGCATAAAGAACTTCAAGAAAGGTGGCAAGACAAGGAAAGGAGCGAACCGTCTCCCGATATATCGCCGTCCAAAATAGGAGATGACGAAAAAGCTACGAGACCTGACAATTTGCCACTCTTCGATGAAGATGGAAAGCCCATGCGGCCGCCGCGTTCCAAGAGCAAGAGAAGCGACAGTGACAAAATTCAAAGAGATCAGAGGCTACTCTCCGTTCCCAATATTAAATACAACAAACAAGACTCCGTTAGAGACTTGCGCAAGAAGCAAGCTCCGCAACAATCGCAGTCGTTTGCGGGGAACTTAATGCGGCGTTTCAGTAAGTATCAACAGGAGCCATATTCACTCTCATCATGTCGTGTCACCGGGTTGCCTCGTAGCACTAGTCCTCATGTACCATAGCGTAGACGTTGCTCTGGGATTGGAATGGTAATGGTTTGGCGAGTTTTTCTATCGTTTACTAATATTGTAGATACAGTTTGAACAGTTTGACAATTTGCTCGTAGTGTAGTTACGATTTGACATTTAAATTATATTCTAACACAAAGACTAACTAAACATTAAAAAATAACGTAGAATTTAAGGAACCTAAAATGATATTCATAAACTCGATACATCATGCTTACCGCTTTTTGTGATATTTGGCTTTTTATTTATTTTTAAATTAATGTATTATACTTATAAATTGGCGTGATAAAAAGTCCATATAATATATAATAATATGTATATCACGTGTATAAACAATTAGAACACTAAAATGTACTAATAATGTAATATTGTATACATGCTATAATGTGAACAGTCTTATCAGAATATATTAGGTAACGGTGTATTTTTCTTTCCCAAGGACAAGGACTCATCCGACGAGGATTCAAACTGCCTAAAATATCTATTCGGTGATTTGTTCGGTAATTTTTATACCTTAAATATTATTGCATCGATAGTAGGCGTTCAGATCTCTGTGTTTGTCGATGTCCGTTTGAGATGATTTTTAAGTAACGAGCTACAGTAGTCGGAATAGCTGTGCACTGTCCCCGCTTGGTAGCTTCACATCAGATCATATCGAGCGATCGTCCGGGAACTAACAAAAAATAACATCAAATTACTCCAATCCCTTTTTCTGACCGATCTGATTTCCTCAGGAGAATTTGTAGCCACACTTTGCACGAGAAACGAACGAAATGTCGAAGAAGAACCAATCGAGCAAGTAATAGAAGTACCCACCAGAATAGGTATGGATCCAGATCAGATCACGGCACACACAAACTAACAGAGGGACCAAACTCGTCCGAGACATGCCTGACTAATATCGATCTATCGGCACAGAGATCACATTTCTTCTAACGCTGTGTCCGCGTCGGTGTCCTCAATGTCGACTTCTTCTATTTAATTATATAAACACGTTTACATCAGGTGGTGGTTTATTAATTCTGTGTTAGTTTCTTTTTATGTATTTCATATAAATTAAAAGCATTTTATACTTAATTTATGTAATCACACCGCTTTATATGGATACACGTTGTATGTACATACTCGTAGGTCCGACAATATATCTACCTTGTGGTTTCCGCTATGGTGGCGGACGGCGGCGGTAGCGCAGCTGTGTTGTGTTGTAGATGAACGGGCCGGGCGGGGGCGGCGGCGGGGGCGCGGGCGGCGCGGGGGCGGGCGGCGCGGGGGCGGGCGGCGCGGGGGCGGGCGGGGGCGGCGCGGCGGGGGCGCGCGTGCGGCGCTCGCGCTCGCAAGGTACCCGCAAACTGCACAAGTGCCTGTCCACCGCGTCCGACGTGTACGCCGCGCCCCCCGCCCCGCAGCATTCCCTGCTCACGACGCGACAGTATTGCAGTTTTGGTAGTACAGTCACCTTTATACAGTTCGGTCTACACTTTCCGATCTAAACAGTCGCAATTTCTCCTTTCTTTTGATTTTTTGTTGACCCATTTGTTTGGTGGCGTATCGCTGATGATTGGATCGAAGCTCATGTGATCGTGCATCTTGATAAGCTTTGGCTGATGGTAATAAGACGAAAGCTCTTACCTATGATGTTGTTCGCTTCGATGTATAAATACTATTCTTGCTTACAATTCATGTTTAGAATGTCAAATTTGATCGAAATGAGTACAAAATTTTGCTGGTGCATTGTGAAGCGATCCCGCCAATGTTACTTTATTTTCGTTTCTTCTTATTTCTTTATCTATACTTTTCTTTATTTTCATACATTTCTACCGCTACAACTTAACTTCCATACTGATGATTCCTTCATTCTCATGACTTTCTAAATTTTATAAGAAATTGAAGATATACATATATGGGTAGTAAAACCCATGGAAGATTTCAATTTCGCAATAAGTTCTTGAATTTTTCTCTTAAAGTATAATAAAATTCTAACATAACTTCCCTCCCTATTTGATTCAATGGCAACAACGACTCATTGGACGACACAAGTCACTCTGATCAAATCATTATTCATAGCCGAAGAGCATGGTTTGAGTTCTAAATTATTTTTATTCACTTGTCAAATTTCCAATTTCAGATCGGAATCATTTACTAGGTAATCATTGCGGTCTACGTCACACCAAAGTTTGTTATTTTGATTTATAGTTGTTCATATCGAGTAGTTTTCTGTTGTCCTATGTTGTACCTACCATTGTCGACTCTAGAATGAAATCTTCAAGTGTGTCCCTGTCATAAAGCCAAATAGTTGTTTTGCCAGAGACCTAAGCCGCCGTCTACAGTCCATCTCACACAAGTCGCTAATATATAAAATTTACTAAAATTGTAATATCGTCCGCTAGGAAATATTAAAGTACATGAGTTGTTAATCGAAGGCAAAATATAATGTAATTCACTTTTTCATAAATAAGACGTATAATACATAAAAGGGCACAGAGATATCGTCTGAGATGCGACTGGGGGCGGCGGCGGCCAGTAACGATGGTGACTATGCTTGTAACACAGTGTGATTTATTTGTCGATACAGAACCAACTATTCCGCAGACTCTCGCATCTATGGAGTACTTACAAATAATGCAACCCAATGGTATCCCAACGACATTTGCATAGTTTTTTCATCTCTTTATTTATTTATTTTTTCTTTCGTTCCGTGGCTTGACTGTATTACACACACGTAGAGGTTTGTTATATTGCTAGAGTCGAAATTGTGGCTGTGTCTACCTTACGATGTTCCCACACTGCACCTCTACTGCACCCGGCGACTTCCGGCATGACTCGTAGATTACAAAAAGGTGACTTACTACTAAAAACTATCTCTTTCCTACTCTATCACTTGCTCAGCGTACGAACGGAGTCTTGTGTTATATGTGCATTCTATGAGCGAGGCTTTCCATATTGTTTACGAAACACGATCTGTATCATTTAAGATTATTCCTTATTAATACGTACTTATCTGTATTCGAAATATTCGATATTTACTTATATTATCACAAGCGGTCACATTATTTATTTCTTTGCATTTTTTCCGCAACATATTTTTCTATTTTATGCAGAACCTTTACATCGAGTGCTATCTATCTAAACTCTAAAGTATCACTCGATTGCAGATTGTTATTACAATTATTATTAACCGCTGTTGAGTACATGACATTATCTTTTTTGTTTCTAGCTCGACCACAAAGCAAAAAGTTTATATGGCTCGTTTTTGGCTGCCTCTATGTACGGCTGTCCTTATGTCTATGTATGCTTACAGTACTCTTTATTACGACGCACTAGACGCATGCGCCGCTAGAAACACTCACCGCTCCATTTCTGATCACACGTAGATTTTATTTTTTATTGCATTCAACAATTAATTGTCTGTCCGTCCACGAACGCTTAGTTCTAGTGACATGAGTTATACTTTGTAGGATTGTTTAGTATGTATAGCTCGTTTTAAAAGATGATAACTAAAATATAGTAAAAATGTGCACTGAATAGACGAATAGAATACACGTACCTATTATGTACATAGTGTTAGTTTAGTCGCACTGCGTCTACGAAATAAACCCAGCTTAAAAATAAAGTCACCCTTGCCACTTGCCATTTTCATTTCATCCTTTACTTCTATTGCCACAGAAACATCCCCATTGTTTTCATGATCTTGCTCTTGTCTCGCTTCATTCAACGCTTTCATCTGTTTAGCTTTAAGTGTCTAACATTGGTGCCAACTGTGTCCCATTTCATCATAACTGCGTATGGACTAAGACATCTTCATCCACCCATACTAGTGTCATAACTTATAACCTACATTATGTATATAACAACTTGGTTTGGATTTAATAAAAGGAATAAAAGATTTGTTGTGCAAATAAGCTGAGATTGGACGGGCATGCAACGATATTATTCAGCATGATTCCTTTTTAATATTTCAACCTCTTTTTACTTCGGCACAGCTGAATGGTGGTTTCAGCTAATTTCACAACTGCACACAACCAGCTCTAGAATGCAGCTATAGATGTTGTTTAAACAGTGGTAGAGGTAGCTATACGATAATTTAATAGCTCGAGTCGTATTTCTCCTTTTGTTCACTTTTATCCTTAATTCTTGAAACTGAGCTGCCTCGACCACTGTTAAAGCTAAGGGTCCATTAGCACGAGGTGCTACTGGACTTTTAGCAGTAAACTAATGTAATCGGAGGTATAATCTGTATGTGTTGCACCAACCGGCCGCGTAGACAAGCTGGACAGCTCGTTCTCGCGGTCGCGCTCCAGCTCCATGTCGAGTCTGGAGAATATATCGCAGGAAGGCATTCAGTGCTTGGCCTTCGCTGACAGCTATACCAAGAAATCTGGTGAGTTGCTTTCAATGAATCTTAACTGTATTTTTGGTTTCCATTGCATCTATTTGAATTATAAACTTATCATATTTTCTTTAATTTTCTTCTCATTATTTTAGACCCAACAACGTTGTTGCCCACATTATGGATCGGAACGACATTAGGATCGGTATTGACGATGATGATCAATTTACCAGAAGCTGATCTACGGCATACGCAGCCCGTGATTGTTTCCACTACTGGTAACACAAATATTTTTGAGATGCATGAAGAATATTGCGTTATAGTCGAATCGTTTTGTGTAAACTACAATTTAAATAATCCGTAAATTTCCAGGTGGTCCTATATTTAGGTTAAAAGGTTCAATATTGGCGATGTCATTTTTGGACTGTAATGGTGCTTTAATTCCTTATTCGTATGAGAGCTGGAAGGATGATAGTAAAGACGTAAGTTGATAACATTTAAGTAAAACCACTTTTAAATCTGTACTTTATATCAATGATCATAAATAAGCTTTATTCTACTTCACTCAATGACTTGCTGATATCAGGGGCGAGAGCGTCGAGAGCGCACGCCCACCAAGCAGGGCTCCGGCGGCAGCCACATGAGCCCCACGCCGGCCAGCACCGAGGCGGCCGCAGATCGACAGTTCGTAGTCATCGCGTCTGAGAAACAAGCGCGCGTCGTGGCTTTGCCCAGCCAAAACTGTGTCTATCGCCAACAAATCGTTGATACTGACTTTGTTGTTAAATCAGAAATTGTCAGTTTAAAAGGTAAACCTAAACGTCCTTACCTTCAGCTATTATAACTTAAACAAAGTCTTAAATAATTAAAATGTAATTTCTGTAACGTTATTTCAGATAGCGTATGTTTAGTAAATTATTTGTCGACGGGACACCTGGCGGCGTACAGCCTGCCGTCGCTGCGGCCGCTCGTGCACGCCGACTTCCTGCCGCTTTCTGAACTCAGGTGAAAAAAAAAACCTCATTGACTGCCACCTTTTCATTCTCTCCCAACTTTTTACTCCGCGAAACATTGAAACTGAACAATAAAATATGAACTCCATTTAAATCATTATTTAACCGCGTTCATTAAAATATTTAATATTCATTATATTTCTGCTACTCGTAAAATAGAATTTGATAGAAAATTAGGAATACATGTTCAGCTTCTTCGTTTTGCTTTGAAATGATGAAATAATTTTTATTTACCGAGCAAGCAATGACAATGAATGAATTGGTGTCGAGGCTCGAGCCCTGTGGATGTCTCCACTGGCACTGACACTCTTAGACGTCTTCCACGCACTCGATTAAGGCACTAAATGATAAACGGCTTGTTTTTACATTTATACTTTAGATACAACTAGCTTCGCAATATCAGCATGAGAATGCTGTACTTTTATGCTAAAAGAAATTTTGAAATTAGTCATATTTTTACAATTTATGCATTCATCAGCCACTGATCAGACATGTACATCTGCTACTTTATCATTTGGGAGCCGAAAGAAAGACTTCCTTTGAGTATGATCGATGTTAGCAGACAACACTTGTTTGGTGCAAATGATGTAATATTGCACGAACTCCCCGCACTCGCTCGAGGTAGCTGATACGTGCACCAGACAAGTGGACATGTCATCTTACTTGACACGGCCAGCACCGAGCTATTAATGGCTAAACGCGCTGTTTTGATCACAAAGTAGACAAAATTTCGCAAATCTGTCGAGCACCTCTTGTGCTTTCGATATTTGGCACTCTTCATCTATTTTTCAGTTGAATTAATCGGACATACAACACAACACAACAAAGACGATATAACACCATCTCTTTACTTGGTGCTGATTTGTGTAAGACACTAACCCGATATCATTGAATGTGCCCAACATCCGATGCATACTCGTAATAGTGCTAATGAGTTATCATTGTTAACCCTCATGCCCATAATGACATCTGTATAACACGCATACGACCGCGGCTGTCGCGCTGCCACCGTACAGGCAGTGGTCAGTACGGTGGCAGCGCCTCGGGAGCCGCGCGACTGTTGTAACTCACCGGTGTCTGTGTTCCTGGTAGCTTCCAGACACAGTCCAAACAGAGGGGTATCGTAGACCCAATGCTCTCCATATGGGGCCAACAACTGATAGTTAACGAGGACACGGACCAGTAAGTCTTCGTTCATAGCGGAATTGCGTTAGTCATGTCATGACCTCCATGTACCCTGTGGTGTGACCGCGCCCTCCGTTAGACATGTTAGTGTTTCATGTTGTCCGCTTTCGACCCCCGCCCTGCGTTACCCAACCCTGGACATGGACGAATCTTTCAAACCTTATTATGAATATAAATCAAAATTATCATATAATACAATTGGCACGTTTAACTGAAGATACGCATAGTTTTAAGACATTTTAGTGAATCAGTTATTGGTTAAGTTTTGTTGTTGATGATTAAATTTTGAAGTGAATATTTAGGGAATTTATGTATGAGTCCGAGAATGTCTGGAAAAAACTTTGTATCTTTAGTCTCAAAATTGTCGTATCTCCCAATTCGCTCCAGTCCTTCCGTTGCTTGCAAAACTGCTTCGAACCGCCCGAGTCCTGAACTACAACCCTCGACACGAACACTACACCTCGTCTCTCACCAACGCACAATATGTACATACATTATTTTCTGCCTTACATTATACTTCACAGAGTATCTTCCTTTTCCACTTTATTTTCAAACTAGCTCTTTCCTTTGCTTTACTATTTTCATGTTTCTGACTGTGAGCATGTTAGCTTTGATTGTTCTGAAACTATTCTTTCACTAGACATTTTCATTTAAGACACTTACGTTAATGCTTCTTAAATTAAGTAGATGTTTGAATTTCTCTAGTATTTCCAACAGAGGTAACTGAGGAATGTGAAGGTAAGATCATAAAAGTCTTAATAAATAATTATATTTTGATTGTTAGAAAACATTGAGTTATAACATCATTGTTAGAAAATGTAAAATATAATAAACATAGTCGTAAATTAATTTCTAAATTCCTTCAACAATCGATACCTGCACTGCGTAAAAGTGTTTATCAAAAATTTTAAATAGAGCTGAAATACACCTTGGTAAGGATTAAGGAAATTTTTAAATATACTCGTATCATAATAGTAAAATTGAAAAAGATAATGACTGTTATCTATCACCTGTTTCTCGGTTTTATTAAATGCGTTGTGTTTTAGAAAGAACGTAAGTAAAAAAATTCTGCGTTTAGCAACTGAATAATAACACGTATGTACTGTGACGTGTTACAGAATAGCGAAGACGTTCTGCTTCAGCAACCGCGGGCACGGCCTCTACCTCGCCTCGCCCACTGAGATACAGAAGTTCACTATCGACGCTGAGTTCTGGTAATTTACTTTAATGATTTAAGTAAAACAACATTACAACGATATATTAATAATTAGGGCATCCTTATATCCAAAGTACTGAACATTGGTAGTAGTGCATATAAGGAAATAAAGAACTTAATGGTCCATGTCTTTATGTTCCAGTCAACAGCTAAATGAAATGATCGGCGAGCTGTTCCTGCCGCGCGACATGCCGGAGCCGCCCAAGGAGAGTTTCTTCAGAGGACTCTTCGGAGGCGGCTCCAGACCGCTTGATAGAGAGGAATTATGTAAGTTTACAGTTTATACTTCACGACGGCTTTATTATTGGCACTTGTTTGTTAAATTTCCGTTCCGTTTCGTCCCCGGACGAAGGGGAATGCGCGTCTCTAGCGCTGATTGTTCGATACTTTAATGTTGCGTTCTGCTTGTTAAAAATGTTGTCAAAATTATACATTTGAATAAAACTGTAAATATTTGGAACTGTACGACCGACCACAAAACTCAGTCTACTAATCCGTCATGTGTCTAACGAATCGTCTAGACAGAACAATCGTGTAGGGCTTGCAGATGGAAGGCGCACCCGACTGTCATACATGCTTTTTATGAAAGTTGGGAATTGATGGGTATAACTAGAGTACTTTAACTTCGGAATGATTTTCTGGTTTTACCCATGAATTACTATCTAATTTAAAATCTAAGTTTGAATGGATTTTGTGAATGTATGCATTTTGTATCACACGTAAAAATTGAGGAACTATCTTTCCCCTGAGAATAATAAGCTCTTCTAAAGTCGTCTCTTCAGGTCTTGTAAAGACAAGCAATGCATTTCTATTTTTTTTTCTATTCATTCATTTGTTAAAAATGTGTATGAGCCACGATAACCATTATCCGTCAAGTGTATGGTTCATTCGTTTGTCCATTACATTTCTATAGAAAATAGATTTCATTGATTTGTCATCTTTGACTATATGGTGTTAAATTAACAAAACAAAAAACCCACAATATTACACTATTGTTTTAAAAAGTGAGACTAGGTGAGGGAAACGAAGTGACACGCCCGTAAATGGTCGTAAGTGTAATTTAAATGAGTATAATGTGGCCTGCAGTCGGCGAGAACAGCGGCAAGCCGAGCCGCAGCGTGGCCAAGCACATCCCGGGCGCGTCGCTGGAGGCCACCGGCGCGCGCGCGACCGCCGCCGCCGGCGAGGTGTCGCGCGCGCACCAGCTCGTGGTGGAGCGCGGCGACAAGCTCTCGCACCTCGAGGACCGCACCGAGAGGATGCACTCGCAGGTGACATCTCTTCTTCTACTAACCGGCCTTTTCCGCACTTAGGTTTGCCCGTTGTATTATTCTTTCCACTCCAGAGCATCCCGGTAGTCTAGCAGACCGCTGATGTCTGGAAGACTTTCGGAAGTGATCTCCTGGGGCACATCTGTATCTTATATCAATATTTACTGTAAAATGTTTTTTTTATCTATATACTGTTTTGTTTCATTAATCTTGATGTAATAACTCCCAGACACTCCAAATTTTTAAAGATGTTTTAACGACGTTTGAACGCGTGTTCACAGGCGTCAGAGTTCTCCACGTCGGCGCACCAACTAATGCTCAAGTACAAGGACAAGAAGTGGTACCAGCTGTGAGCGCGCGCCGGCCGCCATGCTTGCGAACTATCTACAATACAAACTAAACGAATTTGCACAATCTCCACAATGGTATTACTATCGAGATGCTCATGAGCTGACTTCAGAGGCTTGCTGCAATATCTTCAGTAATAACACAATTAGGATATAAATTCGTATAATGTAAAAATGCTTTGTCTAAAGCTGAAACTGTTATATATTAAATTCTAAAATCCACCAAAACAGTATAAAGTAGACGAAATTATCAGTACCTACAGATAGCATTTAATATAGGGGAGGGGACAGCGAACATATCGATACTTTCAGTGAAGTGAAGTAACAAACGGTTGTCGAGTCGCGTATGAGTCGCGGGTGAGTCGAGTTTGAGTCGCGAGTGAGTCGAGCTCGAGTCGGGCTTGAGTCGCGAGTGAGTCGAGCTTGAGTTGCGGGTGAGTCGCGCTTGAGTCGCATGTGAGTCGCATGTGAGTTGCGACGGAACTTCGTACGAGCCTCTTTGGCGTTTCACGTAGAGCTTAGCGATCTTCGGTAACCTTACGTATTATATTACTTACACTTCGTATTCATAAATGAACTTTATAATATATACGATGATATTTATAATAACGGTCAAATACAGTATTCTTATATATCGTATTATATTATTTTTTATCTTCGGTGAAATGGAATTTCAATTAAAAATAGTTTTATTTTTTCATAATAATTAAGTCACTTCCTACTAGGGAGGGACGTTTATGAATACGAGGCTATTTAAATAAGCGCACAATACTGTATGGGCGTCGCCGAGCGACTCCTCACCGCCGCCGATTTTTACTGAAACTCTTACTACTCGTTCATCTCTTGCGAGCGATCGACTACTCTCTTGAATATATCTGAGTTACGTATAATTTTCTATCTTGCCAGTTTTTATAATTTCAAATTTTAATTTTCTTTATATTTATTTCCCCTCCGATGCGCGGGCGGGGGCGGGGGCGGGGGCGGGGGCGGTCGCGGGCGGCGCCATGTTCGCATTCATTCGTGCGATGTGATAACATGTAAATATACCATTACTATATTCATGTTTTTATACAACGTACGGTACGTTTCGTAGTGGTTTCTCTATATCGCACTCTTCCCATCGTCTTCTCTTGTTTTACTTTACACGGTACACTCTCACATAGAAGCGACTTTTCGCGCTACAAATATTAAAGTTAACTAGTGGGTGCGCGCGCGCAGCCGGAGATTATTTCATGTTGCTATCTTTAACTTGGATTAAGTAGATGTAATTTTTTATAGATACGATCGGACAGACGTAGGACGAGTTATTATAGTTATTGTGAATGTTGATCTGTATAAAGTGATAAATAAATAATATTTACCTTAATGATTGAAAGTTTAAGCATTGGATGACAATAATTTTGTTACTCTCTTTGCAAATTTTATTTTAGCGCCGCGAGGTGTGTAAATTTTAATTTTGTCCTTTTTGTATTATTTATTTAATCTGTATTTTTATTTTATTTTTCCTGTTCAGTTGCGAGTGTCCTGGAATTAGTTTGTTTTCTTAATATTTTAGTAGTCTAATCTAATACGAATTACAATTGTTTACGAGCCGTGGACACGTTGTATGTATAATAATTTAATGTATTTTGAAGGTGAGTCCCACCTTGCACTAATAGCAATACAACGCGGGTTCTGCTGACGCGACCGGACCAATCGGTGTCGTGTTGATGTTGTTAGAGAATTAGTTACGAATAAAATTATAAAGCGATAAATAGTAATATTTGTAAAATATCGACTTAAGTAACGCACTACGTATTGCCAATGTAGAAAAGTCTTCTGTCTTATCGTTTATATTTTCTAGTGATAATTGCACTCGGTTATGCTGAGATATTTCTACGGCTACCTACAATATACGTTTTTGATCTCATCTAAATTGATCTATACAAAATTACGTTAAAATATTCTTAAGTATAATCAAAATTAGAGGCAATGAAGGGAGTAGAATATTCGCGTACTGCGGAATTACTGTTTCAGCGCAGATCCCAATACCCTATCTATTGATTGTTTTCATTAACAGACGTAGATATTTGACTTAAGCTTCATACAAATTGACATTTTTCTTTTAAAAAGGAAACACAAGGTAGGTTATTGAGATTACCGTTAAAGATTAAGGTCAAATTTTCAGTTTCAGAGCGCCAATTTTAACACAACTTATGAGGACTTAGATTGTTTAAAACACTCGTATATTTTAGCATAACTGGGACCGATTATATCCCACTATATATTTTTTGTTGTAATTAAGCCCATTAATAGTAGCAGGGTTAAACTTCCAATGTAAGCCGAGTATGCGCTTATTATCATAGGTACCTAATGTAGAGTAGGTCGGTGTATCGCGAAGCACGTTTACTTTCGTTGCTGCTACCTCTATCCGTTTTTTATATACAGACGTACGAACAAACCGTCTCTAATATCTGCTATTATTGCATAGGGGCCATATATAATAAATACCCTGCGTTTTTTCTTACCGGTGCGTTACTTCTATGCTTCAATGTTTCTATTTAGTAGTGTTGCTAGTTTATTTAATAAATTTTACCTCATGACAGTGTCTTTGCCTCGAATTGGTATCGTTTCAACATGATAGTTGCTGTTACGAGAGATATGTAGTAAACGCGGTCGATAGCGAGTATGTAATGAGCCAACTCGCGGCAGAAACACTGCTGTCGGATGCCAAAGGTGACTTTTGTACATAACCTCTTGTTACAACGTTTGTTTAGATTCATAGTTTATTTAGAGATTTGCGAGAATGACAAACTAGCGTTACTATCCAGGGAATATATGAAACTAAAGCTGTTCCGATTATATCACTATAGCTAAATGTTTTAACCAGATTATTTTGGTACGTAGACGTCTACACGCATCACAGAATTGATTGAAATATTTTCTTATTATATATTTAGTGGTTCTAGATTCAGATTATAGAGATGTACGAGCTATATTGTAATTTTGTTAAGTCACCGTGACGGGAGGCACGGGCCTCGTGGGCCTTGCGGGCCTCGCAGGCCTCGCGGGCCTCGCGCTGGCGCGGAGCTTAGCCTTACTTCTGAGACCTCCTAACTTCGTAGTTTCAAATGTTATCCTAAGAGTTACATTAAGAGTTTATATTTTATTCATTTCGTCTAATCAAGTTATTAAACTGTAAAAACTAAAAAAATAGAATGTTTGAGTAAAGGTATTTTATATTCGTTGAACGTGCGTTCTCTGTGTTGCCATATAAAATGCTGTGCTCACTCTATATTTAGTTTTAAATAAGTCATTTTAACTTATGCTATTATGGGTGCTTTTTAACGTTTCCAGCGTCAGTAAATAAAATGTGTACCTACTACACCGATTGTTTTATATGGCAATAGGGCGCCGGAGCTCGTCTGTGCAATACCAATACTTCGTGTAGTCGTTAAGTTTGTACGATTCTACGTGCTGTTATCGCGACAACTGCGCTTCTACTTGACCGAACGTTCCCATTAGACGCTATTCATTCGAAAAATGGGACTAAATTAATGTAAGGACTGTAAATAAATAATTACCAAAACTTGTGGCAAATTATTACTTGTTAATCTTTAATAATCGTAGTTCATTTCGACATTATTTTGTATGATTAGACGACTGTCTCTTTTTTAACGTTCGGAAACGAGGAGTTATAAAACTAACTATACATATTGTATATAAAGGATGCTGTTGAATTATATTATTTAGTTTGGTAGATGATTATAGTCATTATATATAAATAAAACAAAAATAAAATTATATCAAAACTATTTGGGTGTTTCTCTTTAATCTAAATCCTAAGCAGATGTTACCATGTTACCAGTACAGTATTGTTAGTTTCCGTCACCTTCCAATCCCTTTCCGTCTTTAATATTGTATTAAGTTAAACCGCTATTAAGTTAAAACTAATCTACAAAACACTATACAACAAATATCAACCATGGTGGGTGGACCATGGAACCATTTTTCTTTGAAGGCCAATTATTAAAGTCTTAGTTATTGCCATGTGATGCAACTTTTACTTACACTTATACCTATCTTACTTAAATGTTTAATATGTTACATAATAAAATAATATATTATATATATTAAATAATTATTCAGTAAATAAACAAATAATAACTGTTTACTTGTTAAGGTGGTCTCCCATGGTCCACCTACCTTATAATTTATAATATAACAAATTCATCACAATAATAGTTAATTAAGTAACCAGCAGAGAGATTCGAAAAAAAGAACTTTACTTAAAATTATAATTTTACAACTAAACTTATAACTATCAGCTTCTCGATTGAAGCTAAAATCTAATAATGATCATGCTACAGATTTAATTAATAAAGCATCCTCGGCTGACGCAATATTGCATCAGCTTTACCCCAGATTTAGTTATTTTGCAACTGCTTAGTGGCTGCAACCTCAGCGATCTTCCTATACTAGCTCTGCGTAACTAGTTAATAAAGGAAAATCTATGTGTATTGTTATTATTTAATCGTTAATTAATTAAAAAGAAATAGATGGAACTTTTAAAGTATCCATGGAATAACAAAAATTGAGAACGACTATTTAATAATTTACATTATTAATTATCGGAGCATAAAATAACGGACTGAGTGTTGATTTTAATTTTATATGAGCTATTTTTACAGCAGTACTAAAAGTATAAATGCGCCCAACACTTACTAGGAATGTAGGGTTTAATCTCTTCATGTAAAAATCGGTCAACATTAAAATACACGTAATTTCAAATATATCCGAAGGGTTTAAACTCAATAAAAGAACAGTAATTGAGCAACTTTTTTAATAAAACATTTTAACTATTATATAATAAATACAATAGAATACAATACGAGCATTTATGATGTCTCGGGCGGTCGGCGCCGCGGCTCGGACGGGCACTAGGGCGGCGGGACTGGCTTACTATGGCCTGAAATGAACTACCAAGGGCTATTTTTCGTTGATTTTAAAGCTCGTAGATGTGAGGAACATTAAGGGAGTTCAAGCGAGGTATGGCACGAAGAGGAGGTAAAGGCTGTGAGGATGTGAGGATGTGAGGAGGAGAGCCGCGGCCGGCGCCCGGAAGGCACAGTTCTCGTCACCAGACCACACTACCAAGCATCGATCACAACAACGACCCACTCAATATATAGATTAAATAAATCAATACATTAAAAATTGAAAAGTAAATTTGTACACTCATTTATCTAAAACGGTTATTTGTTGTAACAAATGACAATTGTATCGGCGTACAATACTTCGCTATTGGCCCACGTTAGAATATACATGAAGCTTAATACAAAAATTCTAATTTCCTACATCACACTTAGCTACCGTACGACTCCGGACTCTCTACTGGTATAAAAAAGCACAGGTCCTTTTTAATTTATCAAATGTTTGGTGGTTCGATGACAAGTACTTTATATATTTAATGAACGTACAAATTATTTTTTTAACATTTTTCTTTTATTTAAATAGGTACATTGCATTTTCAATGTTGCCGTCCCAAAACCGGAAATGTGTCCTTAACACGAAGCTCGTTACGATACAAAATTGAATTCCTTTTTTACCAAAAGTATTAAATACGGAATGAAAATTTCCAATTACCAAAACTAAGCGCTACCAAAATGGCGGACGGCGCTTGGAGACGAGATCGAGGTCTACAATATCACAATCGCGCCAAATGCGGGCGCGAAGAGTTCTCTCGCGTATAATTCGCTAATAAAATGACTATATTCAAAATCGATTAGTAAAAATTTGCGGCTGGCAACATTCGCACGCTACAGCTATTTGCACGAGTGTTACCAGGCGAGTACATAAGTTTAAAAACATTTTGATCTCAAATTTGCCATTTCATTGATTAAAATATCACATTTCATTTTACATATTTATAAATTATGAATTGTTCTTAAACACTTAAAATAAGATCAGTTAAAAATATCGATTCAAAAGAAAATCGATTTAAACGCAATAAGTATTAAATTTAAGATCAAAATGTCTCTAAAAGGCAAAGTTCATAGTTTGGTACCGCAGTAGAGGCGGCGCTGCCAGCGGCCGCCGGCGCCGAGATGCGAGAAAATTAACAATTATCCTACTCTACACACTAGGGTATGATATAAACGTGACAACAAGATCAGAGGGCAACTAATTGCACTATATATAATTGTTTACATTTTACAGCGTACACTGCTAACTACTAATACTTACAGCGACACAACTGGGATAATGATGATGTTTGAAAAGTTGCATCAACCCCAGTTCAGCCGAAACAATCTTTTATTTGGTCGTTTCGGCCCTTTTTAGTAAATACAATACAATATAAATAATATATCGCATTATTACTAAGTACAGTAAGCGGAAATGATGTGGCAACACTACACTTAGTGTCAACCATTCGGCACTAATTGCGAGGGTAGATGACCTCGAGCGAGCAAACAGACGCATGTTTATCAAACTGATCTATAAGAAAAACAAATTCGTAAAAGTGTAATTTTCACTATACGTAATGCGTCTGTCGGTCGCTCTCAGTCCTAACAAGTACATGAACAATATTAGGTATATAAACTTACATTTAGCACCTTTTGAGGAGCGCTGGCTCCGCGAATGCTTCTCAAAGTTCGCAACAGGAAACATTAATCTAAATTTTAAATATTGCCCTTCACAATAGTTATGTAAGAAATATTTCAAATTATTTAATATAAAATATTGCCATGGCCAATCATAACATTTTTTTATAATAAATGAAGGGTACAGGGGCAAAACAAGGAATGTCACATAAAATTCAAAAAGTTGAAAAGTATGGGAACATTTAGATTTTGCAATGTACTACAGATTGCAATATTAATTTAAAAAAAAATATTTTTGTGACTTTCCTTGTTTTGCCCCTGTAGCCTTCAAATAAGACATGTTTTTAAGAGTGAATGACCAATCTCCTTCGTGTTTTCTCAATTCTACGTGACATTGGCTAAGTAATCTGTGCTCAACCGGCACGCTTTGAAGCCATTAAACAAGAGAATTGAATTGAGAGTGAAATGAGAAGCAGTCGCGGGCAGAAGTGGCGCCCTCCCTCCACATCACAATGGGTTACACAATCACAAGGTACCTACAGTTAGCTCTCCTCGAGGCGAGCGGGAACCGAACACACGGACAAACGATATGGATACACAATATGTATTTGATATTTGAAACTTGTTCACTAAATATTAAATTTGAAATAAAATATTTTTTTACATTTTTATGTTTATTTGTATAATATTACTTCCCAACATTTTTTTTTATTTAAAATGATGACTCCTTAACGAAAAATGTACACGAGATATTCATGACCCTCAAAACGTTACATCGATATCGAGTCGATGAATAGAAAATCGATAATTTTAAGAAAATATCGAAATACATCATTTTCATGAAGTTTTAAAGTAATTTATAACTCTTAAACGATAACTAATTTAATAACGATGCATTAATAACGATAATTGCAACTACCTCATGCTCACATGTGCAAATACATTAGTAAAATTATATTACAAGATGATTTGCGAATTCTGTACATCATAACGCATATTATGTTGACATTTTACAAACACCAGTTAGCTAAAATACAAGAATATTAGATATATAATACACACTTAATAGACATTTTTAGAACACACTACTGTGTGGCTGTGCCGTCTCTCATCCAAACACATCGCCACATCTAAAAAAGCTCATGAACACTTCCGTACAGTTTTTGACATTTCGAATACAATAAATACCGCGCGCGCGTAAAATTTCTTATTTAAAACATCGATAAAAACAATGAAATCTATAAAAAATTAAGCAAAATAATTACATTTGAACGAACAAACAACGTCGTCTAATAGTTACAAGTACGTATCGAGTGATAACAAATCATTCGTTGTAAATCATTACAGCTCGTGCTTGACCGTTAGCCGACTTACGAGACAAGAGGTTATCCCTCACGTAACTAAAACGATATAGAACTTTATATACTTCTGGAGGAACGATGGTAGCATATTTAACAGCATATTTCACGAGTAGCGGCTGATATTCGGAACGATAGGTAGTTCACCGTAATCGATATGTTATATGTCGATTGATATAATATTCGATATGGTTCACTTCAAGCGATTCCTGCTCAGCGCGAGCGGCGAACGACGAGCGACGACACTATAATACGATATATAAGGAAATATTCGGTACGCACGAGGGCGGACTGAGTTTTCTTGGTTAAACGTTTATGGTCACTGACTGTATTATTATGAAACGAGATACTTACGACGTATGGTATAGTAAAATTTTGAAAGAGTATCGAAATATCGATAACTCTAAAAAATACATGCGGATATTACGAGATATAAAAACGTACCTATTCAAATGACAAGTTGCCAGAGGAAACTAATTCAAACTGTGTTCTGATCGAGTATTATATCGATTATTGAATCTTAAGAAAAAAATAATATTTATAGTCCCACCCCTACTCACAACCCCACGTAAAACCGTACAACTAATACTCTTTAATATAATATATTTCAATTGAACACGAACGAGACCGAACGATCTTAGTGATGTAACATCGAATAAAATTTAATACCTAAAAATACACATTAACTTACAATAAGAATAGCGATAATTGCGCCAAGTTGTTAATTTAATTGTTTTTGTATTGACATATTGTAAATACGTAATTATGTTCCACCACTGGACGAAGCTGACCTTATTTATATCCCTTATAAACAAGCATTTAGATTAAAAATATCGATTTTCATTCGTGTTAACGATTTTGGAGATATCGATTTTAAAACGACGAGACGAGATATACGGACATACAGAACATATATAGCAGGCGAGCTCTACACACGATGACATCACAGTACGTCGTTACCCATAGACGATGGCGATATTTAACCTCAAGTAATAATAATAAGCTTATAAACGGGGAATCCTTCAATAAATGACAGTTACCGTTCAAATCTTATTTCTTTATGTTCTAAGAAATGTAAATATCATAAACTCATACTCGAAATCGTTACTTTGAAATACTATGATTTGTAATAAGAATTTCATTAAATACTATTATACAAATGTGGAAGTTTGGATTGATGTTCGATACTGAATAACACCAAAATGCCTGAACATATCTGAATGAAATTTAACACGGAGATAGATTATAGTTTGGAATAACACATATGCTACTTTTTATCCCGGATAATTTGGTTGTTTTTCACTGGGGACGAACGAGAGCGACGCGTGTGATCCGCTATTAAGCAGTTTATTTTACAATTTGTTTAAGTCCATTTCTATTACCAAAAATAGATAAAAAATAATGGAAAACACAAAAACGCAAATTCAACCTGAGCTATAACAAAATATTAATTTGATTTCTTTAACACACGCCTCATTTAATATTAAAATTTTCATTTTTTTTTTTAAACTCATAATACAATAATTAAACTTTGTTACCCGAATTCATAGACAAATACAGCTTTATCGACGCTAATGTCACTCACACCCTGCGATTTTTCTTTATTAAAAAAAATCGTATTAAAGAAGTTTGATATATTATATCGGATTCTCAATGAGATTGACCGCCTTGACCGATATCGATCGGAAGAATAGAACATCGAATGTAATAATATATTAAAAAACCGATTAAACAAAATTAAACAAAAAGACAAAGCTTGTAAGAATTACATTTGGTTCAACGAAAACTTTAATAAAAATATTTAAAAATATGATGTACAAAATGACCCTTAAAACTACACTTAGTGCATATAATATTGATCAAGTCCTCGCCACAGATGTACATTATTACAAAATTCAAGGACTGCTCGTCACGCGACGCGGAAATGGTGACTTAAATACATATAAACAAAACGAAAAAAAAGCAATTTGATAATGTTCTGACATTTTAACATCAACTATAAAATAAGTGTT
Organism: Boloria euphrosyne; assembly: GCA_951802675.2. Taxonomy (NCBI): domain Eukaryota; kingdom Metazoa; phylum Arthropoda; class Insecta; order Lepidoptera; family Nymphalidae; genus Boloria; species Boloria euphrosyne. The sequence goes on along the minus strand of OX637879.1, from coordinate 330,175 downwards.
TTTTATTTATCAATAAGTTTGTTTTGATTATTGACGTGCACCGACCGCGGTCACGTGACGTCATCTTAACTGAAATCTTTGCACCACAGATTATCACTCTATTGCTGAAATATTTAGCCGCATAGAAGTCCTCACGCTGTTCCTGTTATTTTACATGTTTTAATAAAATAAATAAATAAAATTGAAGTATCTGTTTTTAATTTCAAATTAACAACTTTTGTCTGTTAATTTGAAATTCCGCACTTGAATCAAAAAATCCATTTTTAAAATTTTTTACTGTTTGTTTGTTCTGGCTAATCTCTGAAAGGGCTGGGCCGATTTTGACGGGACTTTTACTTGCAGATAGCTGATGTTATAAGGAGTAACTTAGGCTAATTTAATTTTATTATAAAATTATAAAAACCGTTTAATTAATTGTAACTAACGCCCGGGTTTGCTAGTTAATAAAAAAGTACTTATTAATAATTAAAAAAATCAATCGTTCAGATTGTGTGACTGACGTTCTTACACGCGTATCTTCAGATATTTATAAAAATTATGCCATATTTTTATTATATTTTACTTACATTTTTATAATTAGAAATGTTATTGACACGACCAATCCATTATAATACTTATTACGAGCTTACAAAACACGATTTCGTATAGCAATAGCAATCTGCGGTGTCAAGTTACCAACTCAACTGACTGAAATTATAAAAAACGTATCGACTTTTCAGAGGCGTTAAACTGTTTTAGCGTCGTCGTGACTTGGAATGTTACAGTTGACAACAGTAAAATTAAAATCCTGAATAATGGTTATAATATCGGGTGGTAGATACATATGATTTAAATGGCGTCTGTATAAAACTTTTATCTCATGTATATAATACCATGTATATAACAGCTCACAGCCGCCGCAAGTCCACGAGTGAGTATGAAACGATATATCGATATTACATTTTGTGTGCAATTTCCTCAGCGGCACGAATGATGCTATGCAGTAATGAAACACTCTGATTAACAATTACGTGATAGTTTACAGATATCTGGACATTTACAGCTTATTACATAATTAAAAAAATGTATTACATAGAAAAGTATGATTAAGTTAAGTTTATTTTAAAGTGTTCACTGTTGCATAGCATCATCTCTTCTCTCTGACGTGTCGGAAGCGCGCGGCCGCTGGCTGCTGTTCGAGGAAAGTAATATACAAAGGGCTATTAAAACTAATAATAGGGCGTTATATTCGTGAAGGAATAGAGGTGACAGGGATAGGATCACCTCTGTTCGTCGTCGGCGCTGGGGGTGGGGGGGTCCGACGAGGTGGGGGGGTCCGACGGGGTGGGGGGGTCCGTGGAGGGTGATGGTTCCGTAAGGTGTGAGGTGGCCGTAGAGTCTGATGGGTGAGAGGGTTCCGAGGGTTCCGAGGGGTGTGAGGGTTCCGAGGGTTCCGAGGGGTGTGCGGGTTCCGAAGGGTGCAAGAGGGAGTCGGGGTCGCGGTCGGCGCTCATGTTGTGGAAGGCGGTAAACATCTTCTGCGCCAGGATGAGGGTGAGCGCGTCCTTGTCCTCGTCCTCGAAGCCGCTGACGTGCATATTCTGCAAGTTTTGCTTCAGCTCGCTCTGCTCTTCCGTCTCTGCAATAGTGTTGTTGATATCGTTAAAAAACTATGTTTATTCAGTTAAAGTATTACGGAGAAGGATTTTATGTAAAATGCATTTTAAATTATTTCATGTATTAATAAAAATAAACATCTACTTTAATTCATGGTTGACAAATACAATTTTACAAGTTATTTCAGTGGTGAACACAGTTGTTGTTATTCGGTGGTTTGCACGTGAAGCAGTTATAGAAAGAATAACAGACAGACACACAAATCACACACTTACAACTATAGATTCGGTTTCTGTATCGATAACAATTACTATTTCAATCAGATTTTCCAAAAAATATTTAATGTACTTACTGAGAATTTTATTATATGTTTAGTTTTATACATAATAATACAAAAAGTATAGACTAACTCCACTCTTACTAAAAAAAATAGCGCACGCGCACGCGCAAGCGTACACACACTCACCCGCGTCTCCCCCCCAGAAGGGGTCGGTGCGGGGCGGTGCGGGGCTCGCGGGGCCGGCGGGGGTCGCGGGGGGCGCGGGGGGCGCGAAGGGGTCGGGCGCGGGCGCGAAGGCGTCGAACTGCGCCCAGCCCTCCTCCCCGCCGCCCGCCGCGCCGCCCGCGCTCTCCCACGCTGCGGACACACGCACGCACTCACCCCCCATCCCCCTCACTGCCCCGGGGGGAGACAAACCTCCCCCCGGAGAAGTGATGCCTAAAGGCACTTGTATTCAGCCGTTTTTAACGTCCCACTGCTGGGCGTAGGACTACCTCAGTACGAGGGGGACCAGGCCATAGTCCACTGCGCTGGCCTAGTGCGTGTTAGCGGACTTCATAAAGGAACTTTTCAGGGCTAAATACAGGGTCTCTTTCTCATAAAAAATATACAAGCCACAATAACTTTACAACATTGAAGTGCCTTTGAGGCGATCCCATCATTTCCAAAGGATACTCTCTTTATTTAATCTTGAAATTGAATTTTAATTTACTTCTTATGTCGTAAGAAATAAAATTTTAGATATGTAGTTTAGACGAGAATACTATAACTCGGTATCTCCAAGACGATCTGATGATGACATCGAGAAGTAGATAGACACTTCAATGGTTAATGTGTGTGCTCATGACGACAACCCGTTTTGACGAATTCCATACATTTTACTTGTTTTATTTTAATAACTATATATTATATGAAGTATTTACTAGGACTTTTCTGGCTTCGCTCGGCTCCAGACTATATTGGTGCATTAAATTTCATTGAATACGGTTTAGCCGTTTTAATGTGAATAAATAACAAACACACTATCATTTTTAACTTAAATTCATTAATTCTAAATTATCATTCTTTTTAATATCTACATATATTTTATTAGAAATAACATCAAAACAAAAAAAAAGTTTGTTTGAAAAATATAAACTAAAAATCTGCTGAACAACCGTGGAAAGGAAATCGAATAATTTTATTCCTTAATGGGATGGAAAAGAAATTTGTATGGGACATCGATCATTTGTCAAGAAAGAAAGGGATATAAAACCCATCACACCTATGTATAAGTAGTACACATGTGTAATATAGTCCATCTATTCCCCACCAGGGACGAGCCCGAGCGAAGCGAGAGTGTCGCAGGACGGATAGAGAAGGCATACGTACGTGAGGCGCTCGCGGCGACGCCGGCCTCGGGCGCGTCGTCCCACATGCTGCAATTTCATACACAAAACTTTATTTATTTATAATTACAATTACAATTATAAATAAATAAATTAGCGATTGTACACGGCTGTGCATATGCACACCATATGGTGCTAGCTTATCACATAGGCTACTAAAAGCAGCCTATGTAAGTACTTAGAAGTAAAATTATCCAGGATTTCACAAATCTCGACCTGGGGATTCGCTCATATCAATTCAGTTACATAAAGCGTATTAGTAGCCACGGGCTCCTGGGAGGCTCGCTTTGGTCAATAATTAAAGTGAGTTCATACTTCAACTCACGCGCAGCAATCTTTTTTAATTATCACCAAAAAATTTTGACAAAAAAAATAACAAAATTAACAAAATGCATGTTTGAAAAGTCTCGTAAAAAAAATAAAGTTAATTGTCAAACTCGATTTCTGATCTTCCTTACATGGAAAATCTGCAGCAGTGTTACAACAAGGACCAGTTCACTTTTGAACCGGCTTACATTTGTGATTTGAGTTAACCGATTTGAATTGTCAGACTAAAGAATCCTATTTTATTAATATTACTAGCGACCCGACCTCGCTTCGCTCGGGTTCGTCCCTAGATTTAGCGCAACCGAAGCCGCGGGTTTCGCTAGTCAAAATAAATAAATTTTCTAAAATAAAAGTAGAATAAGTAACTTCTTATACCTTCGAGTGAAAGTCCCGACAAAATCGGTCCAGACGTTTCAGAGATTATTCAGAACAAACAGACGGACAAAAAATTAAAAAAAATGATTTTTATTTTAAGTACCGTATATACTTTCATAATATGCATTTAGTGAAAAGCTGTTAATTAGAATTTAAAAAGCACACTCCCAATTTATTTATATGTATTAAGTTTGTGTGTATGGAAGTTTGTTACTCTATCACACCAGAACGGCTGACCAGATCCGGATGAGGCACAAATATAAGCTATATTCTATATAGTCTGGAATAGCACATAAGTTATTGTTTTGCACCAGAAAAATGTACGGTTCAGTCTCTTAACTAGGATCCGTACATTTTTTTTATTTATTTTAGTTTTTTTTATTCCGGACAAACCGAAGCGAGGGTGAGTCGCATGTTCACTTCGGTGTTCAGGAGATATCTATTACAATTTAACATATATACAATTTGTATAATTTTGTTATTTTTTGGAGCTACCAATTTAATTCTTAAAATAATAGTAAATAATTTCTGTGAATGAGATGAGTCATATTTTTAGAATAATCTTTTCTTATATCTCGATTTAATTTATTATTATAATTAATGATTATAGTATCATTAATAACAAACTCAGAGATAATATTTTCTCGCAGTAAAAAGTATCCTATATCCTGATAACCACTATCATCATTACAATTATTTTCATCAAAATCCATCCAGTAGTTTTAATTGTGCACTTGCAAACAGACAGAAAGACAAAAATTCTTAAAAACTATAAATTCGGCCTCTTTATTACTAATAATGATAGTGAGATATTTCCAAAAAATATTTAATGTACAGATTTCACTCTAATTTTTAGTATTTTTGATTATAAAAAATGTACTTACTCGTCTCCAAAGCGTTCATTGGCCATCTCTAGGAAAGTGTTCTTAGCGCTGTCCGTCTGCAAAACATACAAATAATAAGGTTTAACTTAAATTATATGGAAAAGGAATTTTTCTACATAATTTGCAGAAAATTAAGAGGAAGCTCACTAACTACCAACATTAACAGACAACAGTTAGTGTTCCAAACAGGAAGTCGTGTGAAGATAAAAAACACTGAAACTTTCGTAGTGCAATAAACATCAACTTGTAATATCATTGATAGAAAAAAATATTTAATTTTAAAGATTTATCTAGATACTTATCCAGCTTAAGTGTTTTGCGTAAGAGGTTAGTGTTACCCTTACCGATTATTTTCGTAACTTGACTACAAAATTAGTAGGCGTTTACAAGATATTCCTTTTACTAAAATTTCAGTTTGTACTTCTAATAGACAATAGTGCAAGTTGTCGTGATAAAGTTGAAAGTATAAGTTTTCTTTTGGCCAGAAAGAGAAGGAGCGAGGGTAAGTGTGAGGAGTGAGAGAGAGGGAGCACTCACGTCGCGCGCGTCGCCCGCCGCCGCGTCCGCCGCGTCCGCGTCCGCCGCGCCCGCCGCGAACTGCCGGCGAGAGAGGATACGTTAAAACTAACATTAAATATATTTAGAACAAATTAATTATCACTTGGTTATTGGAGCTATGTTAAAACTATGATATCTCGTAAGATATTCATTGAAATCAAATGATGCCAAGAGCACTTTTGTTCAAAATTAAATACTTCTGATGAATAACTTATTTATTTGGATAAGGATTAATATCGTGTTTATTAAACACCTTCGTAAATAATGCATTATCTTAAAACAAATTTAATTACCATAAAATTTGATTAAAGCGAGTCAACCTTAAAAGATAGACATATGCTACCGTTGTTTTTTTTTAGAACTTTTAAAGGGGAACAATTTCGTCATACATGATTTTTGCATAACTTTAACCGTTTTTGTAACATTTTTCATTGATCCTCCGCTCCTATTAGCCGAAGCGGAATGTAATATAGGCTATGGCTTTCCTCGATAAACGGAATATCCAATACCCCAATGGTAGAGAGCTCGCTTGGATAGCCGAGTGATGCGGGTTCGAATCCGGTCTCGCACAATATAACCACTGAAGGTTACCACTTACACGTGAGAGAATCTAAACAAGTTTTTAGAAGACATGCTCAGTCCGCCAACTCGCACTAGGCCAGCGCGGTGTACTACGGCCGGATCCCCCTCGTATTGAAGGGAGGCTCGTTCCCAAGCAGTGGGTCATTAAAAAAGAGCCATATATAATAATTTTAAAAAATCTAATTCCAATATAAATAGGATTTACATTGCCTTAAAAAAAGCAACTGCTGAGTTTCTCGCCGGCTCTTCTCGGCAGAACAGCATTCCGAATCGGTGGTAGTTTACTCCCAAGTCCCAGACTTACAGGCTGACATTTGATTTAAATTCTATATAATAATGTAAAAGTGACGATTCAAAAGTGCTCGTAAAAGTCTATTTGAATAAAGAATATTTTGATATACTTTGCTTTACTACAACACGTAATTATAACGTATACCATTTTCACATGTAAATTCCATTTCTTTTCCATAGATAACGGTAACGCCAATGCACTACATAATATATACAGTAACAAAAACATCGTAAATTAATGTATATCGCTTTTCAGACTATATAACTATGAAACTGATAAATATCTATTATTATTGTTTATTTTCAATATGTAAAGCTATGTATAAAGTTCATTATTATATTATTTATCTTTATCTGTGGTCTTTTACTTGAAATATAATGTCAACAATAACTCACGTCATAGTTCTCCTCCATAGTGTCCGCCATGTAGTCCGTCTGCAACAGGTTATATTTATAAAAATGTGATATTCATTGTAACCATATTCATAAAAAAAAATATTTTCTGACATTTTATTTTTCACATGTTCATAATGTTTAATTGGTAATTTAATAGAAATATTAATGTTTAATATTTTGCATACATTACCTCATAGGAAAACTTCGATGGATCACAGCCACCCTAAAATGTATAAAAGAAATTATGATTAAAATGTATGTTACTTGTTAGGGTTAGTAGTTAGTAAGTAGGGTTTAATTTTTAAACCGGTTTTGGTCACTGATTCTTAACCGAAAAATTTTTTCAGGTTCTTTAAAAGGTAAAATCAATACATAAAAGAGAACTGCTTTTGGTGAATTTCATGATTAAAATAACATTTAGCGATTTACGAATCTTTGTTTATGGTGAGGATTATTTCGGTATTAAAACTGAATTTTTACAATAAATTCGGAACACTAAATATCCCAGTTTTTACCAACGATTTGTTCTTAAATAAAGTAAAATATCATATTTTCTGGATGAACAAAAACGTCTTGTGCCCCATACGGGCAACAAGGGCAATGGGAGGGGCACTCACGAGCGGCGTGTCGTGGCGCAGCAGCAGCGGGCGCAGGCGCGCGTCGCGGAAGGCGGGCCAGCGCGCGGCGCCCGGCGCGCCCGCCGCCAGCGCCGCGCCCAGCGCCGGCGCCGCGCCCAGCGCGCGCAGCAGCGCCACCACGTGCCCCATGTAGCCCGCGCGCACGCCGCCCCCGCCACCCCCGCCACCCCCGCTGACACACACACAACACAACACTCTGAGCACAATCTAAGCATTACATGTTTTAGGAAAGTCTTATTGAAATATATATAACATGTCTTGTCTGTGACCGTTGATAGCTACTACATATATGGGTCAACCTTTGAAGGAGTAGTAAGTAAAGTATACTCTGATTTTTAATTCGACGGAATTCTGACATTTCAAAAGTGTTTGCAAAATTCAAACATTGTCAATAGAAACGGAAAGTAAAATGGTAATTACATTTTTTATGATCATATTAATAATAATAATAATAATAATAACTCTTTACTGTACACACAAAAGAACACAACATACAAAAGAAAGAACATAAAATACACAAAAGAAGACATAACCAATAACAATAACAGGAAAGTGCACAAGAGGCGACCTTATCGCTAAAACAGCGTTTTCTTCCAGGCAACCTTAAGGTGCAGGAAGTAACAAAGTATGAAATGGAAGGGGCGTGAACACAGAGTTATCAATACGATACTTACAAACACATACATATGATATTATATACGTACTGGTAATGATATATACTTATATACATACATATAAACATATATACATACATATAAACATATATACATACATATAAACATATATACATACAATATTATATACATACATACGAGTAAGTAATTTATTAAAGAATAGTACTACCAAGACTAAATGATTAGGCAATAAGGAATTAAATTTTATAGTAATGTTCTTTAAGACGCTTTTTAAAAATTGTTAATGATTTTGAAAACCTTACATTTCGGGGCAGGGAGTTCCATAATCGAGAAGCCATAATATTAAAGGAGTTGCTGTAAAAGGAAGAAGAGTGGGAAGGGATTTTTAGGATTAGGTTTTGATCAGAACGCAGATGACGGGAATGGGAATTACCAAGGAATTCGAAACGCTCTTTAAGATACTTTGGAGTGGATGGATCAAACAGAATACAGTAAAGAAGATGTAGAATATGAGTATTTCTGCGAAGACGGATAGGAAGCCACTTGAGCTTTTCACGAAATTCAGAGACATGGTCATATTTACGCAAGCCAAATATGAACCGGATACAGAAATTTTGGAGACGCTCAAGCTTTGTTAATTGCTCCTCTGTAATATCAAGATAACAAATATCAGCATAGTCAAGAATCGGTAGTAGGAGTGATTGTGCTAACGAGATTTTGGTGGAAGTTGGAAGAAAGTTACGTAAGCGACGAAGGGACGCCGCTGAAGCAAACATTTTCCTGCTCACCTTACTTACCTGAGGAACCCATGATAAGTTGTTATCCATAATAACTCCAAGATTTCGAACAGTTTTGCTGTACGGTATACTTACGCCATTTAGCACTACAGGTGAAAGAGTGTGGAAGTTGATTTTGGATATAAGTTTGGGACTGCCAATAATGATTACTTGAGTTTTTGCAGGATTTAATTGCAGCCCAAACGATTCACTCCACGAGGTTATTTTTAAAAGGTTATAATTGATATTGTCAATAGCTTTAGGTAGGTCAGCAATTTTCGATTGGCAATAAATTTGCAAATCATCTGCATAGAGGTGGTAGAGAGAAGAGATATGATGACAGATATTGCTAATAAATATAGAAAACAAAAGAGGAGACAACACGCCACCCTGTGGAACGCCAGCCTTGACTGGAAGCCAGTCTGAATACGAATCTTGTATTCGTACACGTTGCCGACGTCCAAGCAGGTAACTACGAAACCAGTCAATTACATTAGGAGATATGTTGAGAGAAACTAAGCAAGCAAGCATAATGTCTATATCAACCGTACCAAAGGCATTGCTGAAATCCAACAATGTTAGCACTGTGACTTGCTGCGTATCCATACCCATCCGAATGTCATCAGTAATCTTAGCTAATGCAGTAGTCGTACTATGACCAGGACGATAGCCAGATTGCAGAGGATTATAAAGATTATTATTAGAAAGGAATTGAGTGAGTTGCTGGTGTATGAGACGTTCGAGAACTTTGGACAGGAATGGGAGAATTGAGATCGGACGATAGTCATTAAATGTTACAGGATTAGTTTTCTTTGGTAGAGGCAAAATTTGAGCTACTTTCCACGACGAAGGAAATTGGCTGTGCTCTAAAGAGTAATTAAAAATTGAAGTAATAGTAGGAGATATTATGTCAAGGATAGGAATAATCATTTTACGACTAATGCAATCAGCCCCGACCGCGTCAGAACAGATGGCCTGGATATTCTTCTTAACATCACTTTCTGTAAATTGACTAAAGACTAAGCTTGGGATGTTAGGAGTAGATGAAGCTGAAATTTGATTAATGGTTCTTAGTTTGGTTGCCTTGTCAATAGCACTAGAAGAAGAGAAGTGCGTATTAAGCGCATTTAAATCGAGATTTTGAGAATTCGCACTGTGCCGAGCTTTTCCTACTCCTAAAGTTTTAAGAAATTTCCACACTTTGGATGGGTCATTTTCCTCAACCACGGAATTATGAATATGGCGTCGTTGATTATCTCTACACACTCTATTGCATAGATTGCGAGCTTTTTTGTATTTTTGACGGTTTTCATTATTAGCATTAGCACTGTATTTCATTTTAGCTTCATTTTTCTTCCGTTGCAACAATTTAATTTCGTCGGTTAACCAGGGAGCTGGAAGGTGTTTTAAGCGAACAGGACGAAGCGGAGCGTGGCGGTCGTACAATTGCGTGAGAAGAGAATTTAAGGTATCAACCTGATTGTCGATACTATCACCACTTAACGCTTCCATCCAGTTAATTCGTGTTGCCTCTTCCCTTAGACTATCTAGATTTAATCCACCAAAATTTCGAAGCAGAAGAATTCTTGGCTTAGCTTTAGGAGGCTTAATTTTATAAGATAGGTAAATGAGGTCATGATAAGAAAAGGCCGAAGCCGGATATTGACCATATTTATCAACATAGTCAACAGAAGAAACAATCATTAAATCCAGTAGAGACGGCAAGCAATTTGGAAAGTTATGAGTAGCAAAGAGAGGAAGGACATTTAAATTTGCGCCGTTAACTATTGATCTTAAACGATTATCTTATATTATTGCAGTTAAGATAATTATTAGGGAAATCATTTTTCTATTACAGGAATCCCTGTCAAATAATTCATTGGCTGCAAACATTTTTTAGAAAAAACCTCTTCATTTGTAAAATTTTCGTTAATCTTTTTCGTTAGAGCCAATATAACAAAATAATAATACTTTTAACATGGCCAAAATGAAACAATTGATATCAGAAAGCCTAAATAATATCACAGCTCAAAAACGGCAAGTATGCTATACGTTATAAACCATATTATTTAAAGAAGAGGATGAAATATGCCCTCCTGATCTGATGTGTGTGTGATTTCTTTATCATCCAATGGTGGATGATGATGACGACAATGATGATATAAATGATAAAGATTAATACGTATTTTCATTTATTTATTTATTCATTCAAGAAATATGTTGTTATAATCTGCTTTTTAATTTAGGTAAAAAATATAGACATTCTAGTTAGTGAGCATTTAATGCACAAAACAAAACTATTTACAATAAATAAATATATAAAAATAATTCAAAGCAAAAAAGGTTTATGATATATGAATTGTCAAAGAATGGCAGCTGTCAGAATTCCGTCGAATTAGAAATACAGAGTATAGTAAGTTACTAAAGTTAGTAATATTTACAATACTTTTTATTGCGAAATAATGTCCCATTTCTAAGAAACCTAGTTTTGTCTCTCCTTGCGAATCTGGGGACAAACGCGAGCGGAGCAAGGGCGAATCGCTAGTTTCATATATAATTAGAAAACACTTACTTTTTGTCTTCATTTTCCTCAAAAGCATCCATTAGCCGGTTTAAGAGATCGCAATCTTCCAGAAACTGAAAACATATTTTAACAAATTCAAGAAAAAAATCATTAGACTAATACTTTACATTACAATTATAGATACAATTTTGTACTAAAATACGTAATAAAATGGTCAATAAAAATATAAATTATTCTTCTATTTAAAAAATCAATAATGCATATTAATTAAATAATATTATATGCCCCCAGCCCACTCGCACTAAGTCCGGGGCACTAACAGCCCCACTCGGGGCAGCGAGCGGGCGGGGCTGAAGCGGCGTACTGACGTGCGCGACGTAGCGGTCGGCGAAGCGCGGGTTGGTGGCGGCGTGCACCAGCATCGCGCAGACGGCGGCGTGCAGCAGGTTGTTGTGCGGGAACGCGAACACCATGTCCAGCAACACGCCCGCCGTGCCTGCACACATACACACACATTGTAATATTTACCGTAAATTGTATTTAGATGAGTTATCTTATTTAATTAATACTAGGAGTAAGCATAAACTTGTAATGCTTTTCGCTTACGCCGAGTCAGTAATTCTTTTTATGGACAATGTATACGCTTAAACAACAAGATTCCAGAAAACGTTCAACAAGCTTCTATTGCCAAATTAAAAAAATGTGAAAGAATGTTTGTGTACTAAAGGATATTATACGATTAACGATCTTTTAGAAGACAGTACGCCTTGGGAATGACGTGAGCACCTCCAGGCTGTTTCAATCTATAATATTATTCTTAATTTCGATTTAATTAAAAAAAGAAAAACTGATTAATTTAAGACAAAAAAATATATATTAGTCCCGCTGAGTTTCTTTCGCCAGTTCTTCTCAGGTCAGTGGTTTCTTCCTTCCGAGCTGGTAGTAGACTCATGACGTTCAGTAAAAAAATTGTAATAATTTCATGTTGAATAAAATATTTTGAATTTTTTTATATTGCCTGAACAAAACTCATTAACTTTTCAAATTGAAATACAACCTAAGTTCTAAATGGCCATTAAATAAATGGCTTTTAATACATTTCCAAGTTAAGCAAATGTTAATTTGTTGGGAGAGTGTGTCGTACCTAGGCTGATGAGCGCGGTGGGCACGTCGGGCGCCTCGGACTGCGCCAGGCGCGCCAGCAGCGCCGCCACCGCCACGCGCGCCGCGCCCACGCGGGGCGTGTCCGCTGCGCCTGCCTGCGGACACACGGACGCCTTACTAAAACTAAAAAAAGTGCATGCGTACAAAGTACACATGTCAGAAGTGAAAATTCTTTATTTATACATTTAAAACTCAGTGTTTACACACTGTATAAACACTAATGTGGTGGCGCGCTAACTCTTCCCCGTCTCTGAGCGCCTGGTACTTGATGTACGTGTTTGTATATCTATGGACTTACTTTTTCGTTTCATCGAGTTTGAAATCACAACGATTCTAAAGGAGTTTCACTTCAATAATAATCTCGATATTTTCCCTCATTAATTTCAAAATAATATAAAAAAGATATTCTAAAGAAATATTCCACATGAAGTTGCAACTGTTCACTTACAAGACTTAACACATAACGTCACATTAAAAATCACCGACTTGCGGTGGGCGAGATCCCCGACCGCGCATGTTGACCGTCTGAGGGGTGGTGGCGCTAACTCTTCCCCGTCTCTGAGTGCCTGGTATTTGATTTACGTGTACGCTTAACGAACAGTGCTTTCATACCCCCTCCATGGTTGCGTTAAACGTTTAACGAAACCTTGTTGGAAGTCACATAAGAAGTTTCACTTCAATAACAATTTTATATTAACCATGTTACTATGTCAGAAATATTTGGCTTTGTACGGGAGCTGTATTGCACGCGTACCCTGGCGTCGGGCGGCGGGTGCAGCAGCGCGTGGTGCAGCAGCGGCAGGTGCGGCGCCAGCGCGTGCTCCAGCGGCGCGGCGGGCAGCAGCGCGCGCAGCAGCCGCGCGGCGTGCAGCAGCGCGCGCGCGCGGGCGCCTGCGCCGCACGTGAACACGCCCTGCAGCAGCCGCCGCACCGCCTCCTCCTCGCGCAGCCGCGCCGCTACCTCGCGCCCCACGCACCATCTGCCACACACGCATACATTAAATACTCCTCTTCTGCCCCGGACCTAGAGAAGGGGGCAGTATAGTCTTAAAGTAAAGTATCAGAAAAGAAATAATTTGGAAAAACAAAAGTAACCCAACTGCGTAAAAAGTATATTGCAAAGAAAGCCAAGTCAACAAAATGCCGATTTCGCATTTATTATTTATTAAAGAAAGAAGAAATATTATTTAGGTACATTGTTTGTTTTTTTGTTTACACTTTACAGCTTCTACCACCTATTCCCCTGTCCATCAAATTATTGTTTCATTTGTCTGATGTGGCGGGCACTCAATTATTTTTTTTGGCATATGGGAGTATATATTTATATTTAGGAGACTCTGAAACATCAACGAAAAAAGATAATTAATCAAAAAACACCTTATTTTGATTACCTACTAACTACTCCATCGAAATAGGGGTTAAGAAAACGCTCAGAACTACATTCCAGTGCGATGTCATACAGCAGCGAGGCCGCGTTGGCCGCCGCCACCTCGCGCATGCGCTCCTGCAGCCTGCTGCTGTCCTGGTCCTCGGCCGCACCCGCCGCACTCCCCGCCGCGCTCCCTCCAGCTTTCTGCTCCTCACACTTCTGAGGAGATGGTGGTGTCTCCAACTCTTCAGTCTCCCCATTCGTGTTAGTGATCATTTCCTCGTTCTTATTCGCAGCTATAAAAAATACATTAATCTCAATATACTGTTTTATACAAACAACTTAGTAGACACTATACTGTCATACATACATAATAGTGTTAGGTTACTTAATTCAATTCAATTCTTTGGTTTGTTGGCTTCAATGCGTGCCAGTTGAGCACAAATTATTTCGCCAATGTCACGTTGAATGGAGGAGTCACATTCGAGATTGGCCAGTGAAATTTTAAGATATTCCACAAAAAGACTGGATTCACAGTATTATAGGTCACTTAAACTTTGGAGCAATTTTGTAGATTTATAAGTGATGTCATAAACTAGAACATCAATGGATAAAGCAACCCCTATATTATGCCCAACAGACCAATGAACTCTAAGTTCACTCACATTCATCTAGTACATACATAAATTAATTGATTACCAAACATACCAGAAAGTTCACTAAAATTCATTTCATAACATTACTTTCATTTTAAAAAACATATTTCTTTTCAAACTAAACAATTTAATAAAAACTGTCATTTGCTTATAATTCAGTCACTATTCTTCCAAAGAAACAAAATGAACTTGTTAGAAACAAGACACCTAAACAATCCCGAAAGTTACCTTCCTCATCTTGAGATTGTATCTCTTCATCAGTTGCATTGTGATTAGAGTCAAACTTTTCATTGCCTTCATTTTGCCCTTTTTCCTGTTTCTCAGCTTGTTGGAGAGAGTTTAAGAAAGCCTCGTGGGGGTCATAAGTGCCACAGATTATTTGAATGAGACTCTCAAGAAACTGGTGTTCGTCAAACCACTGCAATGGATATAATACAAAATATATTATAATATAAAACAAAAGTTCATTAAAACTAAGCTTCCAACCAACAAGAGCAATCCTAAATCACAAAAATGTTAACAACATACTCTTTATAATATATCAAATAACTTAAAGAGATAGTTTGTGTGTCAAATAAAGATAAAAGGATTTATTTACTATTTACATCAGATGCATCTGTTGTGAAGATTATTAACCATTATTTTCATTTTAGTAGGATATAACAGGTCATAAACCGAATATTGCAATTATTTTTATAACCTTGTTATAATATTGTAATTTAAATTAATGTATTTAATAACAATATTAGAAATTCTATATTTTTCAAACTTAGATGTGTCACTCAACTTAAGCAGGTATAACTAAATGTCTTACCTCCAAGACCACTTTTATGAAATCTCCACGAGGATCCTCCAGATCTAGGAAGCACTTCAAAGTATCACAGATGCCTGAAGTGGATATGTGCTTAAACAGATTAGGTAAAAAGTCTCTCCGAGATTTAAAAAACTCAAGTACTTGCAAGCGCACAATAGCATGCGAACACCAATCCTGAAACAATTCAACTCCTCTAAGTAATAATCAATGTTATATGAGAAAAATTAAATAAAGCAAAAAAAATATTTTACTACATTATATATGTATAAGATTTTAGAATTAGATTTTGCACACATACCTGCTTTGGTGTTCTCTCAAGTAACATTTTAATGGTTTTACTAAAATATGAAGCCAGTAGTGGATTCAAGGGTGGGTCTTTAGTAACAAAGTTACATAGCCGGTTCATCTGAGTGGCATCCATTGCTAAACGATCCTTTAACATTGATAGATCACTTGTCAGCACTTCACTTGCAATGTTGGCATGTCGGTACTGAGATGTAAGTTCTACATTCTTTGGAGGTTCTTCTGTGATAAGACCAATCAGTTCCGAAAGAATGTCTGGTTTTGTTAAGCTGTAAATATATTTACATACACATATACAAAGGTTTTGTAATTTCTCAGTTTTTATATTAAGTATGGAGTAAGGATAGTATATTATATGTAAACATTTTCTATAAACAAACACATGAAAGTGTTATGACTGCTATACTACTGAAGTAAGGAATTAACTTTTGGCATGTACAAGTGGACTATTTTATAGAACATTGTAGTATATATTTTATTTAAGTACCCACAAATAAAACTTACAATTGTATTAGGGCCTGGTTGTCGGCATTGCATTCTTGCAGAATATCATCCGCCTCCAAAACGTGTTTCAGTCTAACATTCTGGAAGTGAAAACAATCCTCACACTATAATCACTTTGTAATAATTAAGGCTGACTCCGTACGAGACTTCCTTGTCAAATGCAAAAAAATATGTACTACATTTCGAGGAATAACTGAAAATATCAAATGATGTAGCCACTCATAACCACCAATTTGAACAACACAAAATACGCACCTCCTCCTTTAGGAGAAAATTTAGCTCCCTAACTACCAAATAATTACCACTCCAGAACATAATTAAAATTAATAAGTACAAAGTGTTTAATTATTCTAAATCCATAGAAAGTCATTAATTTTGAAAGAAATTAGAGTTTCGTAGGCAGAAGTGCAACGATCCGTTTTCTATCTGATTGACAGTCGTCAGTCACCATAGAGTTCCCAGTATATTATCTATACTCTTTGCCATAGAGTATATTGTTAGTTGTTACACATATTTTACAGTCACCACTCACCAACACCGACAAGCGCGACAGTTCACACCATAGATGAAAAAATAAAGGTTCACACTCACTTCACAGTTTATATATGTAGCAATATACTCTATACGCGACAGTCACAGAATACAGATATGAGATACAAGCTGTGATGCCCAGAGACATGTTACTTTAACATGTCTCTGGTGATGCCAGGTCGGTTTTGCAAATTCTCATTCAAATCCGTCAAAGTTTCAATTCTGTACTTTCTTGGCTTCTAGTAGTGCCATTGGCAACAATTTCGTCGGTGTTGAGTAGATGTGTTTATATATACAAACAGAGTGATACAAAAATCAAAATAAAACCGCGACAGAATCCGAAAAGATAGTTACATTTATAATGTCAAATATTCGCGTAAACCTAAGAAATTATAATAAGAAACCTGAATGTGAATCCTGAAAAATTTAAAATAAAAGCTTTAGTGAGACCAAAGTATAAAAACCTTTTTTTTATTTTTCTTCTGTTACATGGCAATATATTAGAATGTTAATTTTTGTAATGACTATTTGAAGCAAGGAAGCATCCATTGAGGTTTCCCCTCAGAATGTGGCTAGAACAATGATATTTTAACTATAGATATGTTATGAGCGCGCAATCGTGAAAACTCGAAAACGTCCTAATTAGAACGTATTGCCTTTAGTCTGTGTCACAGCATGGCGACGAGTGGTTACGCTGCTACAAAATTAAAAAAAATGCCATCCTCTGTATTTAGCAAATGCACCAATTATGATACCAAAGTTAATAAAACACAAGGGATCTCATACCACATGTAAGAACGCAGTATACTTCGATTTATTAATATATTTCAATTATTTGCCTAATATTCTGATATGTCATCGGTCGCTAGACTAATGTTTGTTTACATTGACGCGCAATTGACAACACTAGCTGTCTCTTTTTTTCTTATTGATTTTATCGACTATCCCCTTTCTATCATTTTGACATGTACCTTGAATGAAAAGTGTGTATGTGTGCAGCGCGGAACACTTTTTTCGGTTGTTTAGTGAGCGTATAACATATCTGTAGTTAAAATATCATTGGGCTAGAAGCAACTAGGCTCAATATACTATGTCTTTTTAGACGAAAGAGTTGAGTTCCGGCGACACTATCTTAAAAATAGAAAGTCCGAACATAGATTCATAATATGTAGCCGGATATTTGTCGGCCGGATTTGTAAATATTTAGCTAAACGCTATCTTAAAATTATCCAGCTATATCCGGACATCTTGCAACCGTATGTGTATGTGGGTTGCAAGTCTATTCTGATATTTGTATTTTTTTTGTTTAACTGTGTAAATTTGTTTTCTCACATAATATTAATGATAACATCGCAAAATCTTGCTTTGAAGTTTTTCTAGAATCACCTACGTCTAGTTGGACGTTCGTCCGAATTGGTCTTATAAATATTTTATATATAGATTATTGTTTGTTTATTAGAGAGGGCTGTAAGCGTCTTCCGGTTAACCAATCATAAATTTTCAACATAGACCATGGTGTCAAGTTATTTCCGTTTAAACTAAATATTATGATTACACCACGTAATACGACTGTTGTATGTACCTTACATTTCGAGGTATTTACTATTTAGCACTTCTTTAGTTTGTTTTCAAACGCCATTTTCAGTTTTTTCATGCTGAGATTTGCTAATGCTGAGTTAGAGTCATCGTAGAATAAAGCAGCGCTGTATCTTTATAGGGCCCAGATTCATCCCTTAAGGCACTCTTAAGTGAGATTCACAAAAATGTTGGAGGTCTCTGAATCAATCTGAACTTCAAGGCATCTCTTGCCAAGGGATGAGTAAGGAATATTCTTTTTTATTTAAGGAATATTCTTTTTTATGTGAGGAATATTCTTTTCAACCGACTTCCAAAAAGGAGGAGGTTATCAATTCGTCTGTATGTTTTTTTTTATTCCTTTTTTTATGTTTGTTACCTCAGAACTTTGGACTGGGTGAACCGATTTTAATAATTCTTTTTTTATTTGAAAGCTGGTGCTTTCCGTGTGGTCCCATTTTATTTTAGTTCAGCTCTGACAATGGCATCCATGAGAAAATCATAAAAGTCTTAAATTTGCATTAAGTATATGCGTGACAAATGGACGAATAACTCAATATCACCCCAACCGATTTCGATGATTCTTTTTTTATTGGAAACTAGCGGTGCCCGCGGCTTCGCTCGCGCTAAGAGTAAATAAAATAAACATTTTTGCTTATATACTGTTACTTATAATGTACCAAGGGGCAAGGACTGATTCCCCATTTAAAGTTCTGGCCCTCTTAAATGTCGCGCAAATTATTTCAATAGAATTAAATTTCCCATACAAACTTAGCCACCCCCTTTAACCCCCAATGGGGGTGAATTTCGAAAAACCCTGAAATACGTGTTTCATCATTTGTACTAAAAAGCAGTAATTCAAAGTTTCATGCAAAAATGTGCAATAAAAATATTTTTCTCATACAAACTTTGCCACCCCTTTTAACCCTTTTAGGGGTTGAATTTCCAAAAAATAATATGCCTATTTCCTTCTCATGAATGCAAACTATCTACATACCAAATTTCAGCAAAATCGGTTGGGTGGTTTAGGCGTGAAAAGGTAACAGACAGACAGACAGACAGACAGACAGACAGAGTTACTTTCGCATTTATAATATTAGTATGGATAATGTACTTCAAGGGTAGTTTGATGAGAGTTTGGTAAGGTTCTGATGATGGGATCCATGACAAAGTAACGGAACTCTTCAATTCTTAGACGCAAATTAACGATACTCGGCCGAATCTTTTATAGGCTATCCGCATATTTGCGTCACGTACCGTAACTGATGATGGAAGGTAGAACTCGAGTTTAAAGAAAATTCTTTCAATACAATACGCAATTATGGACCGATAGTTGTATACTTTCAGGCTATTAGGTTTACCTGATAATAAATAGTAGGTAAATTTTTATAATCATTAACGTCAAAACTGGACATGGAGTAATCTCGATTGCCTAATAACGTTTTTTCCGAAACCTCGTTGACTTATTAGAGCAGTGGTTTAGTTGGCCTACCCTATACCCATTTTATATTTAAATAAACAAAATACGTATCTAATTTCCGTAAAAAAATTAAAATACATTATTTTTAACAAAAAAACAAACACTGACTTCCAAACTAAACAAATCTAAACTTAAAAGTAGAAAATAATACTTTTAAGAACTTCGGCGCCAGCCAAAGCAAAATAACCTTAAATTGATACAGATACATATTCGATTAATCTATCAACTTGTAAGCATAATCAAAATACCGTTCGAAAGTCCATTGCAAAGGCAAGATAAATCTGTCCGTCCTGGCTGGCACCGACTTCAAAATTAACTAAGTCCTTAAAATCATTATTTTCTACTTTTTAGTTTAGATTTGTTTAGTTTGGATGTCGGGTTTTTGTTTTCTTGTTATTTATTTTCAAATATAACCCATGATGGGTTCGAATTTATTAAACGCCTTTGTCTAGAATAACTGCTAAAAATATTGTTTGTTTTCAAACGCTTTGTAAATTACTATCCTTTCCCGCGGCTTGGAAACCAAATTCTTTCCATGTCCGCGAGCTACCGGCGTCCCTCCTCCTTCGCCACCGATCTTCCACGCGATGATCATTATTTTGTTTTGAAGTTATGTTAAAGCTATTACATCTCGTAAGATATTCATTAAAATCAAATCATGCAGAGAGCAATTTTGTTCAAAATTGAATACTTGTGATGAGTAACTTATTTATTTAAGTAAGGATTAGTATCATGTTTATAAAAACACTTTCGTAAATAATGCATTGTCTTAAAACAAATTTAATTACCATAAAAAAGATTACAGCGAGTCAACCTTAATTAAACGATAGACATATGCTATCGCAGACTTTTTTTAGAACTTTTAAAAGGAGAACAATTCCGTCATAGATGGTATTTGCATATATTCAACTGTTAACGCAGCGCACGCAACGGAAGCTCTCAAAAGGAATATTTTTCTTCCGTTTTTGCAACATTTTTCATTGATGCCCTGCTCCTATTGGTCGTAGCGCGATGTATCGATAAACGGAGTAATTATTCCTCCAGTTTAACAAAACAACCAAACAAACAAACTCTTCAGCTTTATAATATTACTAGCGGATCCAGCCACGCGTTGCTGTGGCTCAGTAATTATAACATATTGAATATTTTTCTTACTAATTCTTCTGATACAATCAAATTACTATTCTCTAAAGAAATTAAAAATAGATTCATTCATGGGATTGAAAATAAAACGAAATGTTGAAATTAAGCACAAACCAACATGTACTTTTTGAATATACATTTTATTCATCTTATCTTAAGTTAGTTTTTTTCCGCGGCATTATACTGAAATTAAAAAAAAATTTAGAATTTATCATTTATATAAATAAATTAGATCAAAATTTACGACTGAATAAATTAACAACTATCAAATTATAAAATCAAAATAAAAAAATGAAAGGTAATCTAGAAATACTTACATGTTTTCGAGCTGGTGATATGAAAATTGATAGACAAAGACAGTAATCAATAAAATTTTATGTTACTATTGATAATTTAAAAAATATTCAAACTGAACACTGCACAATAATAACACAATACAATTATAAAAATCCTTCACGAAGAATTGTAATAGTATGGTTATTATATAGACATTATCCCGCTCAATATTTGAATGAGAGTTTTCTTAAAGTGACACGTTATTACAACCGAAGGTACGCACACATACAGCCAAATAGATTACCTCGAAATGTATTAGTATAAATAAATAAAATAAATACTTTTATTACGATTACAAAAAATAAATATGTAATATAAGTAACAATTAAAACAATTTTAAAAGTATTATCGTCTGAGGGGTGGTGGCGCTAACTCTTCCCCGTCCCTGAGGGCCTGGTACTTGGTTGCGTTAAACGTTTAACGCAACCTATAACCCCATATTACAATAAAATAAAATATTTTATTTTTATTTACTATTTTATTTCTAAATTCTATATTCAAACGCGCCATCTATAATCTGTGCAACTTAGATGCCAAGCCGCCATCTATAAATACACACTAAAGTCGTATGATAAATATTTAATTTGTAATAACTAATATTGAGATCAATAATTGAGATAAAAACTACCCTATCTCATAAGTTTGACCAAATTACATATGCTTACAAAATTTGATGAAAATCGGTTTAGTAGTTTCGGAGTCCATAGCGGACAAACAACGTGACACGTGATTTATATATATTAAGATAAGATAAGTATAAAATATCGACTAGGCGATGAATCCGTTCTATAGTACCGTATTTAACTGTAAAACTAAACTAGTAACATTATATTTGTTCGACAAAATATTAATCTTATGTTCGTCGTGTTTTCAATAATCAACTTTATCGATAATCAATAAACATAAACTTACTTTTTATTAAAAGAAAATAACAAAAAGGTGGCGTTTGGGTAGCCCAATATTGCCACTTAGAGAAAAATATGACGCTTCCTGACATCTATTGGCGAATAATAATAACATTTTTCTTAAAAATACCGAGCAAACACAGCGAGAGCTGAGAGTAACACAGCGACAAATACGGTATAAATTCTAGAAATAAGGATAAACAACTTATAAATAGATAGAATAGTAAATAGATCGTTTATGAGGCAAGGTGTACGCATGTATAATAAAATTCCACAGTCCACATTGAGCTTGCCTTTTAAACAATTCAAATCTAAAATTAATTATTTTTTATTGAATAAGGCTTATTACACCAACACGGAATACTTAGAAGATGTAAATGTGTGGGATTAATTCAAATTCAATTCAAATTCAAATTCAAAATATTTTATTCAGCATGAAATTATTACAATTTTTTACTGAACGTCATGAGTCTACCACCAGTTCGGAAGGAAGAAACCACTGACCTGAGAAGAACTGGCGAAAGAAACTCAGCGGGACTAATGTATATTTTTTTTTGTTTTTTTTTTGTCTTAGTGTTTTTTCTTTTTTTTTTAATTAAATTGAAATTAACAATAATTCTATAGGTTGAAACAGCCTGGTGGCGATCACATCATTCCCAAGGCGTACTGTCTTCTAAAAAATCGTTAATCGTATAATATCCTTTAGTACACAAACGTTCTTTCACAATTTTTTTAAATTTGGCAATAGAAGCTTGTTTAACGTTTTCTGGGATCCTGTTGTATAAGCGTATACATTGTCCATAAAAAGAATTACTGACTCGTCGTAAGCGAGTCACAGGCATTACAAGTTTATTTTTACTCCTAGTGTTAATACTATGCATGTCGCAGTTCCTGGGAAATTCGTGTATATTTTTATGAACATATATAACATTTTCGTACACGTACTGAGAAGCAACAGTCAATATTTTTATTTCTTTAAACTTATCTCTTAATGATACTCTAGGGCCTAAACTATAAATTGCACGAATAGCTCTTTTCTGCAGGACAAAAATTGTATTAACGGTAGCTGCATTTCCCCATAATAAGATACCATATGACATAATACTATGAAAGTAACTAAAGTATACTATGCGAGCTGTATCTATGTCAGTAATAAGTCTAATTTTTTTAACCGCGAACGCTGCAGAGCTAAGCCTCTTCGCTAGCTCCTCAATATGGAGATTCCACTGCAATTTCGAATCTAAGATAATACCTAGGAATTTAGTTGACTGTACCGGTTTTAACATTTCTCCGCCTAATACTACACCATTATCAATAAGTTTAACATTAGGTGTTGTGAATTTTATTAATTTTGTTTTTTTGTTATTTAATAATAAATTATTCGAATCAAACCAATAGACAACCTTTGAGAGAGCATCGTTTACATCGTCGTACATATGTAAATTACGTTTTACCTTAAAAATAAGTGAAGTGTCATCAGCGAACAATACTATCTCATGTTTGTCCTGCACAAAAAATGGCAAATCATTTATGTAAACTAGGAAGAGAAATGGGCCAAGAATAGAGCCTTGTGGAACCCCCATATCTAACGGAGCCCCAGGGGATCTCTTACCATTTACATCAACCCTCTGTATTCTATTACTCAGATAGGAATTCAGGAGGTTGAGTGCCTTATTTCTAATCCCATAATGATGCAGTTTCCTGATCAACGTCACGTGATGCACACAATCGAAGGCCTTGGATAAGTCACAGAATATCCCAAGAGCATCCTGCGACCTCTCCCATGCCTCAAAAATATTTTTAACTAGCTCAACACTAGCATCTGCTGTGGAGCGACCTTTTGTGAAGCCAAACTGTTTCTTATAAAGTAGGTTGTGTGCATTAAAATGCGATAACATTTGCCCGAGTATGATTTTTTCAAAAATTTTACTAAATGTTGGGAGTACTGAAATGGGTCTAAAGTTATTAGGATCTAGGGTACTACCTGATTTAAAAATTGGAATAACTTTACTGTGTTTCATTAGATCAGGAAACACACCACGTTCTATACAGCCATTAAATATAGTAGCTAAATGAGGTGCAACAACATCAATTACCGAACTAACCACTTTGACAGATATACCCCATAGATCAGCTGATTTCTTGATGTCCAGGCTTCTGAAGGCTACCATTATATCTTTGGGGTTTACAGGTTTAAATTTAAATATTGCATTACATTCTTTAACGTTTTCCCTTAACAAAAATTCTGCAATGTCTGGAGACGAATTAAGAGATTGCGTTGTTGACCGTGGAATGTCAGTGAAAAATTTTTCAAACTCAGATGCAACTTCTCGTTCTGAGGTATAATGTCTTGTTGTGTCTCACGTAGGATAAATAGATAAATATTGTAATGCAATAAATATTGTTAACAAATATTTTTTGAAAAGAGCAACTGTTTAATTTCTCGCCGGCTCTTTTCAGCAGAACAGCATTCCGAGTCGGTGGTAGCTTACTCACAGACTTACAGATTGACATTTAATTTAAATTCTGTATTATAATGTAAAAGTGACGATTCTAAAGTGCTTGTCTATTTGAATAAAGAATATTTTGATTTGAATAAAAAAAATTGGTGTAGCGGAACTTGGAAGTACACCTGTTTAATGTGCGCAGCTTTATTTATACGAAATATGATTTGGTCTTTCCGGATCTCGACATAAAAATCAATAAGATCAACTCATTGGAACGATGATGAAAAGCTAACGTTAGGTAAAGTGAGATTAAGTTAGAGAGACTCCATTTTGATTGCTTGAGCAAAAAGCTTCTCCTGTGAACGCCAATGACTCTAGATGGTACTTAAATTATAAAGTAATTTCGAATTTTGGAATCCAGCAAGCTGCACCAACACCGCTGCCGCAGCTTAACGCAAATGCGGTCTCAGATAGATTTGAAGTATTAGTATTTGAAGCATCAATACTGATATTATCTTGTCATTTATACAAATGACAAGATAACAAATGGCCTCATCAATTTTGAAGAAACCAGTGCTTCAAATTTGGCATATAGGTAGAGCAGGCAGAGAAGGCAGAAGATACCATTAAAGGGGGAAAAAGACATGGTACTTTTTAGATTAGTTAATTTAAGGCAGCTACTTAGTGTGCAAGATAATAACGTACTCGCTATGCTTAACACGGCGACAATAGATTAAAAATCTAGGTATTGCCTAGCCAACAAAGCGAATCGGATTTCAAAAGAACGATCAACACATTCCACCTGCACCTAAATTATCGTTAGGCATTTATATCGAACTTAATTCAATTCCTTAGAAGCTGCTTTGTTAAATGGTTCCAAAACAAACAGGCCGTAGTCAACGTTTAGTTGTACCTAAAGTAGTTTATGAGTATTGTAACGTAGTAAAAATCATAGATGAAAAATAAAGTAGATGGCCATCTTCTTGGAGAATCATTCTATCCCGTTCATTTGTTTGATTATTATCATGCTATCTCTACTTTTGGCGACAATGGAATGCTACACGGAATAGCAATATATTTCCATTCCAACTGCATACGTCATTACTGTGACGTCAACAGAATGTCATTTTTGAAATCTAATTTTAACCGTTGCAACTCGTGTCTTGTATTCCTTTTTGGTTTTCGCCTTTCGGCTTTTGCTTATACATAGTGCATACCTATGTAACTTATAATTAATTAAAATTATAAAATATAAATACTGGACTGGACCCGGCCCCGGCGTGACTGTGAAAGAGGGCTTGGCGTTTTCTTATATTTAATTTACATTTGATCAATTTGTAGATTAGTGTTGATTATTGTAGGTTAGTGTCGATTGTTGATTAATGTAGAATGTAGATCAATGTTAATTAATATAGAATAGTGGTATAGTTGGATTTGTGCTTTGATACAAAATCTCTAATTTCTTCATTAGTGTTTCTCTTCGTTCGTGGTTGTCATTAGTCTTGTGTTAACATGGGGAAGCATTGTAATATTCCATGTTGTGAGGGAGGTAAAGAAGGTTTTTCATGCCATAGAATACCTTATAAAAAATTAGATCAGTGGGCTGCATTTGTTAAAGCTTGTCCTTTTCTACTTCAATATAATGAGAAAGAGCTTGATTCAAAGAGAATTTGTAGTAAACATTTTTTGCCTAAGCATATTAGGATTAGTAATAACAAAAAAATCTTAACCAATAGAGCTGTGCCTATGCTATACTTAAATAATCCCGATATAATTAACACTAAAGACCATAATGACCAAACATTATCTTTAGACACAAATACCTACTCACTTACTAAACTTGATCAATTTCAAACTCCAAATTCTTCTTCCTCATCCACTAATAAGCGAACATTCAATGTTTTATGTGTTTCACCTCTTACAGATCAAAATTCCACTGAACCACCTGTAAAAGTTATTAAAGTTCAACACCCTCAAAGTCCAAATAATAATACTGTATATAAAACATCAATTTCTTCTGAAGTACTAGATCAATCTGATTCATCTTTCTCAACTATAAAATCTGACAAGCAAACTTGTGTTAGGACTTTGAATAGGGTTAAAAAAAGTTGTTTTCAAACTAAATCTCTTTTACTTCAAAGATTTCGTTCTAAAAAATTTGATGATGCTGAAAAGCTAAAGTTACGCCAAGTCAATAGAGTGTTAAAGTCTCAATTAAAATCTGTAACTGGTAAATTAAAGAAAGCTCAGTCTCTAATTAATTCTATTGAAGTTAAAGCTATGCTGAATAAGTATCCACTCTTAAATAGTTATGGAAAAGTTGTAGTAGATTCACAGTTACGATTAGCTGGAGTAGTTCCTAAAGCAAGAAGATACACTAATGAAGAAAAAATCTTTGCTCTATCTTTATATAAATTAAGTCCTAAAACTTATAGATTTTTACAACATCATTTAAATTTGCCAGCAAAATCTACTATAAATTCTATATTAATGAATATTCCCCTGAGACCAGGAATTAATGACTGTATATTTCAGCATTTGGCAGATATTGCTAAAAACAAGGAGGTTAAAGATTTACAATGTGTTTTGATTTTTGATGAAATGGCGATTAATAAGAATTTATTTTTTAATTTTTATTCAGGGGTAATTGAAGGTTTTGAAGATTTAGGAGCTGGGGAACGTAGTGATAATGTTGCAGATAAAGTTTTAGTTTTTATGCTCCGTGGCTTATTTTCGCCTTGGAAAATACCCATTGCTTTTTATTTTGTAAGGGGTGGTATGAAGAAACACTATTTAAAAAATATACTTAAAGAAATTCTTCAAGCAATTTTCAAAACAGGGTTTATTCCTAGAGTATCTGTATCTGATCAGGGTGCTGCCAATGTAGCTGCAATAAATTCATTAATTTCTGATACTAAAGTAAACATAATTAGTAGTGATAATGATACATCAAGAATTAATCACTATGTAGTTAGTGGGAAAAAAATGTACCATATGTATGATGTACCACATTTACTGAAATGTTTTCGTAATAATTTCCAGAAAAAGGATTTGCTTCTTGGCAGTCAGCGTGCTCAGTGGGAATATGTTCATATGTTGTATAAAGTAGATGACCACAAAGGTGCTGCAAGGCTAACGAAACTTACTGACAAGCATATTTATCCAAACTCTTTTGATAAGATGAAGGTAATTCTATTGTTACATTTATAAATTAAGGTAAATATTACTTTAGATCTTCGATAAAAGCTTATCATTGATATAAAAATTAAATAGTCTTTAAGGAAGAAACTGAAGGTTCTTAAAGCTATTAATATAATGTTAAAAAGTTTTTTCATTAACTGGACGCATTATACCTATTTATCTACATAGTTACTAATCATTACATTTCAGATTAATTCACTATTGCATTGAATAAATGATTATGTTTACAGGTGAAGTATGCTGCGCAGGTCTTCAGTAGAAGTGTTTCAGCATCTATAAGTCTCCTGATGAAGGCCTTCAGTTTCCAGGAAGAACATAATTACTGTAGTACATTAAATGTTAATATTGAGAATGGCTTATTCACAGCTGAGATGATTTTATTCATTAATGATTTATTTGATAGTCTGAATTGCTCTGGCTATGAAGGTACCAGCTTACGTAATGCTTTGTCATTAAATTCGAGTCATATTGAATTTTGGAACAAGGCTTTGAAAAAGCTACACTCAATGAAGTTTGACGCTTCAGACTCACGAGAAAGCAATCCTGTTTTTTTGCAACATTTTATTCATGATTTGAATACTATAAAGGAGCTTTGGTCTGATTTAAAATTAATCCCAGGTGTTAAATTCTTAAGTCTGAAACGTCTTAACCAAGATCCTTTAGAAAACTTTTTTTCTCAAATCAGAGGACAGGGTGGTTCTAGTACACATCCTGACTGTCACAACTTTGTTGCATTGTTCAAAACATTATTAATAAATAACATATCAACTGGCAAATCTCTATATGCAAATTGCGCAGCAGATAATGACTCAATGTTAGGTACCTTACGTAATTTAGTTAATAGAGAAAAGTTTGATAATTATATTGATGACCACAGTTGTCAAGTTAGTGATTTGGATTTTGTTAACAAATTATTGCCTTCAGAAAATGTTTTTCAATCACAAGTTGTATCATATATAGCTGGAGCAGTCTGCAGATATTTATTTCCTAAGTTAAATTGTAGTCAATGTCAAAATTGTAAAGATATACTATTGTCTAATGAGTTAAATCCAATTCATTATTATATTAAAAGTAAGGAATACAGTGAAAACGATAATAAAATGTATTATCCTTCTAAGAATTTATCATCTCTAGTATGGCATGTCATTTATATAATTGAAAGAGAATTACCAAAGATTTGTAAAGTTTACATATTATCTGATTTGATGAAATCATTTGAAAATCTTGATACCACTTGGTACACTTGTGTTGATCATAAACAAATATTTTTAAAAGCCTTTAAATTATTTATGATACATATAAAAGTTAGACAATGGTGTATAAATTTTAATCGAAGAATGCACAAAGTAGATTCGAGAAAAAAAGGGATGGAAATGGAAAATTTGCTTAATATGAAAGTTTCAAAAGGGCCAAGCTATGGGCGAACTCGTCGTCAGAGTACTTGAATAGTATTTCAATAATTTTGTTTATTCATTAACTCTTATTATTAATGACTAATGTTGTTTCAATACTTGGATATTTAAAAAAAATAGAATTTTCCATTTTCATTGATTTTATTTAGTATAAATGTAAAGCCTAAAGATTTGATTTGATTCTGAAGTGATATTAAAGTCTATAAAAAATCCAGCATATTATGTAATGGATGTATGTAAAATTTTGATTTCTAAATATAAAGCTAAGCTAAGTAAATTTCTAAATGCAGGCATTTAAATATGTAGACTTTTTATTTTTATATATAATTACATTCAACATTTTTACTATTACAAGTTTATACTGGAAATTATTATTATTATTCATTTTTTATTGAAGTTTTTATTTTTTAAAATGTGTATTAGACAAAAATATTTATTCGAACGCGCTAATTTGATTTGTTTTTATTATTTATACACAAGATAAAGATAGTTCAACTCCTAAAAAAATTCAAACAAACGCAAAAGCCACTTCTTAATATAATAGACCTATATATATGTACCTATTACATATGACGATAATGTTATTAACGAAAATTGTTCCAATTTTTTTGTACTTATAATTTTATTGCAATGTAATAGAAAATATGTTCAATTTGTATTGAAGAGTTTTTTGAGGTCATTATTTTTGTCTATAAAAAATTGTCCTACAAATTTGTATTACTTGGAATTTGTATTCAATTGATAAAATTGTTTAGAATTATCTGTTTATTGTAAAAACATATTATGTAACTTTATTTAAAAAAAAATATCCCGCTGAGTTTCTTTGCTAGTTCTTCTCAGGTCTGAGGCTTTTTTTCGAACTAGCAATATTTAATAGTGAATAAAAATATTAAAAACGTATTTTTGTATTTTATTTCTAATTACGTATATTTTATTTTATCATAAAAATATCCTTACTATAAAACCGCAAACAGTTGCGAAAAACCGGTTTTTTATGAAAAAAACATCCCTATTTAAAACCGTAATTAATACCGATTTACATCACTAGGCATTTAATCTCCCCGATTTGTAAATGACGTCATAGATATGACGGTGGTAGAGCGGGATGGCTTGGCGACTGAAAAGAAATACAATAGCCGTGAGAGGAACAGCAAATATTGAGTTGCCATTAATGCATTAACAATTCCCAAATTAAAAAAAAAAAACTAAAATATAAACCGATTTTTTTAGTCTGAAAGTGGCTCTAAATATTTTATGCTTGGTATAAATTATAAATAAAATATAAAGTTATTGATAAAAACAATTTAGAGTATTTCAAATGTTTACATAATAATAATCAATGTGCATATATGATTAACAAAAAATTCTTTTTAAGCATATTTAGCTTATTTATATTGTATATTATTGTATTTCATAATATAATAGAATTTTAATTAACATATTCTATGTAGTTATTTATAATTTGTAATAATTAAATCGGGAAAAATCTTCTTTTTATCACCCCACACTGCCGGCTGCTCCACCACTTACGTCCCTTATTTGCTCCTTTTAACTATGAATGCGCTTGTATGAAAGTCGGTCGGGCCTGGTAAAAATTTATAGCATGGCGACATCTGTATCTAACGGCAGAACTACTATAGATTCCTAGTATTGATTTTGCTTAGTGATGCTTTGCAAGCTCATTAGATGGCGTTCATAGAGTGTTGCTATGTGTTGTTCGTTTTCTTTACATCGTTTATTGTTCAGAGTCGTTATTATTAATTAGTTTAATCATCGTTTTATATATAAAAAAAAATATATTTCATTGTGTAGGGTTTTGTTCAAATTGTTTTATAAATAAAGGAAAGTATAGATTTTTTTTGGTTGGCAATGGTTTTGAAAGTTTAGGTTGGCAACACTGTCAGGGTGAAGGATTTCATTCTTGCTTCATCATGATTCGGAGAAGGGAGAGGAGCAGGAGATTTAAGTTCCGTATTTCTTTTTGACCAGGTCCGCCTGTGTAGTAGGATGATTTTGTCCTAAATAATATTCTCAACAAAAATGGTGAGTGATTTCGATATTTTGATAGGACTTTCCTTTTTGGTAGTTTGTATTAGCTAATGGATGTAATATATAAAT
Source organism: Boloria euphrosyne (assembly GCA_951802675.2). NCBI lineage: Eukaryota > Metazoa > Arthropoda > Insecta > Lepidoptera > Nymphalidae > Boloria > Boloria euphrosyne. The sequence continues at coordinate 298,967 of OX637879.1, read as the reverse complement.
TCGTCTTCTACTTTTGTTACAGCTTCCTCATACTTCGTATACATTATAGTTTAATCTGATTTCGGGGATGGTGGGAATGAGAGATTTCACATGTACAATCTACTCTGGTAAGAATTTAAACCATTCTCTTGAATTGGCATAGGTTACGATTCCGTCATTTTGACGTGCTTCTTTTGTACTGTAGTACTGTAGTCTGTACTGACCTCTTCATCATATAAATTCACAAATCACCTGATTCAATTACTCTAAACATCCACCGGGAGTTGACATTCTTCACAGGAACCGAGCAGTAGGGTCTCCAGCTCAGATTCCAGGAGGTATTTAAATTCTAGATTCACAGATCTAGGCTTCGATGATTGATGATTAACGAAAATGACAGAATGAAATCGAAATATAATTTAAGCTTATAAATTCATTATAAATTCGTTTCGAGTTTGCAACTCTTCTAAATTAAGTTTAATAAATCTATCATAATGATATAATAAAAATAATCATTATTAATCATAAATAAAAAATCATAAATAATAAATAATAAAACCCTGAAACAAAAGAAGCACGTGGTCAAAATGACGGAATCGTAACCTATGCCAATTCAAGAGAATGGTTTAAATTCTTACCAGAGTATATTGTACATGTGAAATCTCTCATTCCCACCATCCCCGAAATCAGATTAAACTATAATGTATACGAAGTATGAGGAAGCTGTAACAAAAGTAGAAGACGAATTTATATATTACATCCATTAGCTAATACAAACTACCAAAAAGGAAAGTCCTATCAAAATATCGAAATCACTCACCATTTTTGTTGAGAATATTATTTAGGACAAAATCATCCTACTACACAGGCGGACCTGGTCAAAAAGAAATACGGAACTTAAATCTCCTGCTCCTCTCCCTTCTACGAATCATGATGAAGCAAGAATGAAATCCTTCACCCTGACAGTGTTGCCAACCTAAACTTTCAAAACCATTGCCAACCAAAAAAAATCTATACTTTCCTTTATTTATAAAACAATTTGAACAAAACCCTACACAATGAAATATATTTTTTTTTATATATAAAACGATGATTAAACTAATTAATAATAACGACTCTGAACAATAAACGATGTAAAGAAAACGAACAACACATAGCAACACTCTATGAACGCCATCTAATGAGCTTGCAAAGCATCACTAAGCAAAATCAATACTAGGAATCTATAGTAGTTCTGCCGTTAGATACAGATGTCGCCATGCTATAAATTTTTACTACGTTACAGTATGAGTGTGCAGCCTGTCACATACACCTGTACGATCGGTATACTTAGGTCAGAAATTACTTTTTTTAACCGACTTCAAAAACAGCAATAAGTTGTATTATTACTTCAGAACTTCTACGTTTTATTATCCGATTTCGGAAAACCTTTTTTCGTTAATTAAAACTTGGTGCTCCCTACCAAATTTAAAGCTTTTAGCACAAAAATCCTTTGTGTAATTAAAATAAATAAAATTTCTAAAATAAAAGAAGCCTCCTTATAATATTAGCTATCTGCGAGTGAAAGTACTGTCAAAATCGGTTCAGCCCTTTCAGAGATTAAATTTAATCTGTTAATTTGAAATTACAAACAGACTCTTCAATTGCATTTATAGACAGTAATAGGTATGGATTTTGAATATATTTTACCTTTTTGAGGATATTTTCCCGTGGATTTATCCAAATATAAATAGGTATTATTTTCCCACTTCTCAATATCAATTGAGGAAAAGTACAGGAATTATTATATTATAAATATAAATGTTGTTTACGTATTAACAATTTATATTCGTAGACCGCGTTTCAGTGAAGCATATTACTGACGGCGCGGCGTAGCAGTCCCCTCCATCTACAGCTGCAAGTGACAATGAAGTATCTCCTACTACTTGTGTTCACATGGACCTCAGCAGCACGTATCATCCACAATTACGATGTCTTTCTTGAGGAGTGGAAGGCTTTTAAGGTAAAAATATTGAACAATGAATAAATAACTTTTTATACGTATTTAACGACTCGTTTGGCTCAGTTGGTAGTGACCTACTTTCTGCGGCAGCGGTCGCGGGTTCGAGACCCGCTGGGGGCATTCATTTGTTGAGCACGAATGTTTGTACTCCAGTCATGGGTGTTTACTGTTTATATTTATAATATGTATGTATTTAAAATTTATATGTGTAGTATATGAACTATCTGGTATCCGCAACACAAGCAAGTTAAGTAGCTTACTGCGGAACTAGATGGCGCAGTTGTAATAATGTCCCAACATATTTATATTTATATAGTGCTACAGGTATATTACGTAACTCGAATTCGTTCCGTGTAAAGGACGTGAAGAAAGGGGAGCTCAGATCTTAAGATCCTAAGATTTCTATTTTATATTTACTATAATTTTATTTCACCCAACTTTGTCGTGGAGGGGGAGTCTCAGTATCGTTCGGAGGGCGGGCCTTTGGAGAGCGGTTTGTCATGCGGGTTGCTCCTGGTACTTCTTTGATAGTAAGTGAACTGTGGAGCAACCCCTTGGCTGTGTATCGACACCTGCCTGCTCGTCGGGGCGCTGCACAAGCGGTCGTGCGACGCCCCATTAAGACGGATGATAAGTGATGAGGGTTTTGTGGGCAATGCTGGCTTGCCGATGAGCCCCACATAGCCACCTGTTTTTAACAGGTTGTATGCGTTAATGCATTTCCGAAGGATAGAAAAAAGCTGATTGTAACATCCACATAACAAATTTTTACTAAATGCACATCTAATGATCAACGGTACGAAACCAATAAGAAAAACGCAAGTTGTAACATTTTTGCGTGTCGGCTTGTCCCGAATTAATACCGAAACGGCTGGACTGATTATGACGGGACTTTCACTGGCAGTTATTTATTTTAGCAAAAGAAATAAGGTTGGTTAAAAAATTTACCCATCTAGGGACGAGCACGAACGAAGCGTGGACGAGTCGCTAGTTTATTAGTAGCTTATTAGAGTTAAAGCTTAGTAGTTTATTACTAATTAAATAAATACCACTCACTCAAAGTTGAAATCGCAGATAGACTTTTGAATAGACAGGTCACTGTTATAACAATAGCAATGGAGCAATAGGAGTTGTAGCCAAAATATAATAAAATATTGCGAGAAACTAGAAGCCAATTTACCACAGAAACAAGCCGCTCCACTCTTCAACATTTTATACACAAAGTGTTACTTGTTAGCAAATAATTACCTTAAAGAGTCTTAGATAATACCACATTTGTTTTCAAATAATATAAAAATAGGTACAGGTCGCGCGGTGGTTTATGATCGCTTGGCAAAAGTGGAAAGGGCATGCGCAGTGTTCAATTTTAAGGTCTATTTGAAGACGTGCGGAGTGAGGGGGGCGGGTGTGCGCCGACGGCGACTCGTTATTTGTCGCTCCGCTCTTCAATTCCCGCGCTGCGTTCACGCGTCACGCGCCTCTTGGGTACTGTTGCGTACAGCTTGTGTTATCCTATTACTAATACGTAGTGATAAAAAAAATGGTTAAAAATAAATTTTTAAAACTGCTAGCAAGAAAATTGATTTACGACGTGAATTGTTACGTTAAAAAAGAAATTAATGGAAGAAATATTAGTAACTAATATTATATTACCACTGCCGGATGAATAATTTTCCTGTGATTTTACGTATTAAATATAGTATAATATAATAACTATTTACTTTTGTTTTTTATTTTTTCTGAATTACGACGACCGATACGATTTTACCGATATTTTTATAAAATCGAGATAGGTAAATTTAAATATTATTAATGGGGTAAAGGCAATTTAACTAACTGACTGACTTAGCAACGTTTAAATCAAGCCGATAATAACGTGTGCCTTTAATTTAATTGTTTATTTAAATAGCTCGAACACAACAAGCATTATTTCAACGAAGAGAAAGAACGTGTCGCCATGAAAAACTTTGCAAGGAATAAACACATCGTCGCCAAGCACAATCAGCTCTACGAACGCGGCAAAGTGTCCTTCCGGCTAGGCATGAACAAGTTTTCGGATTTGTCTCTAAAGCAGTTTTCGCGCTTGAATGGGTACAGACGGACAAACAGGTACCTCTACACTTGATACGTTATATATTATTAATATTTTAGGCTAAGCAATGTGTTGTGATGGTATTGCCATAATATATGAACTCCATAAAAACTGTTGAGCTTATTTGCCTAAATACATTATCACCAAGTTTCGTAAGACCAAGGAGTCTCTGTACTCTATACCTATATATTCGTATCTTTTTAATAAGTCGTCGTAAAGAGTTTGGCGTGATATATTTCTGGCAACACTGATATTAATATACAATACCATATACCTAGGTATGTGTCTATGTAACCACCACCACCTGTGCAGCACAGGTGGAAGTTATGGAGGGTAGAGATAAGGCGGAATCTCTCTGACTGACAAGATTGTCCGTCGAAATGCGTTAAATTAGGGTGGGCTCACATTAGCATCCGGGTAAATTTTGAAATCTTATTCGTGGTGGCGCCACGGTAGCAAATGGGCGAAACACACTTCACTAGCGCCATTCTGGTGGGTTTTTGAACTGTTATTTACCGCTTACAGGTGGACACTTTTTCAACTTTGCTTCCATATAAGATGGTACTCGTTACCTCTACACTCCATAGTGGGAATGGAATATTTGATAGCCGATTTTCTGGTAATATCAATAAAATTGAAACAAATCAAAAAATATCTCATTAACTTCCATTTCAAGTTTGAAATGGAAGTTAATAAGCAGACAATAAGATACGTTTTGCACAATGTTTTTAATAAGGGTCTGAATGCTGCTAGTGTACAGAATTGTAAAGTTTATGTGGAAGAAGGTTTGGTAAATTCGATGTTAAAGATGTTCTTTGCTATGGTCATCCTATCAAAGTAAATGTTGATGCTAATATTGAAAAAAGTTGAAAAAGATCGATTCATAAAAGTTCACCGAATTATAGAAGAGCTTCGCATTCACCATTAAACAGTTTTACATATGTTGAGGTGAAATATTGATCAAACGAAATGAAATCAAGGCGTTTCTGGAAAGTAACAGGCATTAGGAAGTGGATCTTCTACGATTACAATGTTCAGAAATGATTTTGGTCTAAGCGAGGTGAGCCATCGCAAGTAGTCCTAAAGCTTGGTTTCACTTCGAACAAAGCCATGTAGTGTGTAAGATAGAAGACACGTACTGTCAGCAATAAGAAAATCTTAAAAAAGCGCTTGAAGGAAATTTTACTATATTCATACATTTCAGACAGAGTAAAATGGAGTGCAATTGCATTCAACGGAATACCTACTAAATAAGTCATTGTAAAAATCAGTTTTCGGTTAGAAACACCAAAAGAATTATAGTGACGAAATAATGGTTCTACCAGAAAAATATCGAAAGATCGGCGAATAAAATAAACAACATTTCATTCTTTAAAAATTTCAGTGTAAATAAAAAAAACATATTTTCTAATTTTACTACAATATCATCATCTTTTCTCGTGATTCAGTCACACACAGACAACAAATATTCTTATTACTATAGATAGACTTACTATAGATTCGACATCTGTATCGATAATTTTAATTTTGTTATATGTACCTAGTCTTGCCATAAATATTGTCACAAAGAAAATATTTTTTTTTTAATGCAAATAATATTTATTACTTTTACAGTGCGTTAGTTTTATTTTATCTATACATATAATAAAACTGTAGAAAAGTCGTTTTTGTACATCAAAAAAAATTACAAAAAAAATAGCCAGGGTGTTAAAGGACAACCAATAGAACCCATTTCTAGCATTTTTAGAATTTTTGTCTGTTTGTCTGTTTGTCTGTTTGTCGATTTGTCGGTTTGTCTGTTTATTTATCCGGGCATCACATAAAATGTACGAAAGCAATGTAAATTACTTTTATACACAACGATTGAACGTAACTTGAAGTAACATTTAGTTTTTGTTTCATTGCAATCGGTTCAGTCTATCAAAAGATATTTGAGTTTAAAGTGAAGAAGTAGAGAAATTCCAGAAGTAAAATTAGGGTTATGTGAATTTAGTTTCACTCATCTACACACCTGAATGTAAATATGCGTGCACAGTTAAGAGGCTGCGAAAATGCACAGGAGTTTTCCAATTAATTGTTACAAATAGGCGATGGCACATACCCCGTACAAGAAGATGGAAAAGTTATTTTGATTGATAATGATTTGAATTGATGGTTCCACAGCTAATGTTGCTAGCATAAATAAAAAAAATGATTTGTATCGGTATCCTCCAACAGCGCTTCGCACAAAAAAATACATTGTTAAGTTCCGACATCCACGCGAACGAAGTCGCGGGCACAGCTAGTATATAAATATAAAACAATTTAAAATATAAAAAGCTTATTCGAAGTGGTCTCCATTGGCTGCAATACAGTCTTTTAAACGTTGAGGCCAGTTATCAATAGAAGCACGCACTCTTTCCATGGGAAAATTCTTCACTGCCAATCGTAGGGATTGTTTTAGGGACTCCAAATTATCATGGCGTTTAGAGCAAGCCGTACTCTCTAAAACTGACCATAAATCATAATCCAGCGGATTAAGATCGGGACTAGACGACGGGCAGTCTTCAGCTCTGATGAAGTCCGAAACGTTCGCTTCTAACCAAGACTGCGTGGACCGAGCTTTATGACCCGGCGCCGAGTCTTGTTGGAAAGACCATGCTTGGTTATTGAACATGGTGTAGTTAAGGGGCTTAACTACCTTCTTAAGAAGGGTATCTTGATACAATTGTGCCGATGTTTTGATACCTTTTTCACAAAAATATGGCTCAGTCACTCCTTCATAGCTAACACCCCACCAAACCATCACTGAAGTCGGGTAATGCCCACGTTGCACTCTGCCGACTAATTGGGAAGCTCCCTTAGAGGTTTGAGCATAAATACGGTCATTTTGTTTGTTAAAATGTTGCTCAATTGTAAAGATTTTCTCATCCGTAAACAAAATTTTTCTGTGACCTCCCTTTGCGTACCGCTTCAGTAGTTTTTTCGATTTTACCACCCTATTCTTTTTTAAATTATCAGTTAAAAAATGACCAGTGCGTCTCTTATAGGCTGCAAGTCCTAAGTCATCTTTTAAAATACGCGACATGGTTCTGGGTGCTATCTTCATCTCCCGAGATAAAATCTTTTGCTTTCGGACAGGATTTCTGCGAATTCTTTCCCTTACTGCTTTGACCACCTTTTTCGTACGAACACTACGTGGACAGCCAGATCTTTTTCTGTCACAAGCAGAGGAGGTCTCATTGTACCTATTGATAGCCCGGTACACAAACATTTGACTAATACCAAGCGTATGGAGAGTTTTAAACATTGCATTTGGCTCCATACCAACTTTGTGTAATGCAATCACAGCGATTCGGTTCTCTTTATCACCCCACTCCATTTTAATATCGCAAAATATTATAAAATGTATTGGCGCCAAAATTATAAAACACAATGAGCAATCGTATAAAAATGACAGATTCCAAATTCAAATGTAATATCTTTCTTATTTTTAATTGTAACAGTATTTATGGCCAGACTGTATAGATTATAAGTATAAATGACTGTAGTGATGAAACGGATATCCGGCAAGTATTCGGTATCCGGCCTATCCGGCCTTGTTTTCACTATCCGGCCGGATACCGGATAGTAAGTCAGTATCCGGATTATATTTGGACACCGTTTATTTTTTTAATCGCTCGTAAAAATGTTTGTTTTATTTAGTTTAGTACTCAAAATTAACAAGTGGCAAATTGTGATGCATGAATACTAAATTTTCGGCATTTGTTGTTAAGAGGCAACTCCGCTTGGCTTCATATACCTGACCAGCTTCTGCAAATAACCTTTCGCTGAAAATAATACTGCCAGGTACTGAAAGATAAATTCTAGCAAACTTTGACAAGTGCGGGTACTGATTTAAATTAATTGACCACCAAATATATGGGTCGTGATTGCGATTGATTTGAGATGCCTTTAAAAAAAGCCAATCTCGTTAGCAATCGGATTTTGTTTTTCTAGGTCGCGACAAACACTACTATTGTCAATTGCCGCTTCATTGAAACAGTTCCAAAAAGTGTCATGAGCTTCACGTGGGAAGTTGGATCCAGATTCATCTTCTTTCATTCGTTTAGCAGGTGTTGAAGACGGCGATAATCTTGTTACTGTCAGAAGAAGATTCGTCGTAAGGGTATTTTATATACTCTGTGATGATTTTCTGTCGGACTTTTTCAGCCTTAAGAACTCCTAAATAGTCTGACTTGAAACCTTGGGTCTAAAAATGTAGCAATTAGGTAGTTTTGTTTCTCTCCTGAGGATTAAAAATGACTTTCCAATTCAGTTTCCAATTCTATAATATAATCGGCCGGATATCCGGCGCTCCGGCCTGACCGCTTGCCGGATATCCGGTATCCGGTATCCGACCAAACCACTATTCGTTTCATCTCTATAAATAAGCTTCATTTACCTTTCATTTATTGATAAAAATCACTAAACACGCTAAGCGTAGCACCGATAAAAAGACAGCACGCGTGCAGTCATATTGAAATCACTGTACTTGCAAGTTGAGCATGATTACGTTTGAGCCCCTCGACGGTGTATCTGTCTTTGGTGAGTGTGTCGGCACTGCGAAGTGTGTGTCGAATACGAACTCGGAAAGAGTTTACTGTTCAAACTATCATCGAACGGAGGTGCGTTATACGACACTAGATCGCAGGGACAAGTAATGGTTGTTAGATATTATAAAAATAACCGCCCATAGCCGTACTGTTACGGAACGTGATGTATAGGTAACGTCGAGAAGCGGTCTGTCTGTGTTAATAATAATAATAATAAATTTTAAACATTTACAGCTCCGATGAAACGGTTTTGACAGAAGCTAGGTACATCAAGCCCGCTAACGTGCAACCTCCCAAAAGTGTAGACTGGCGCAAGCTGGGTGCAGTCACCAAGGTCAAGGACCAGAAAGGGTGTAAAGCTTGCTGGGCTTTTAGTGCCGTGAGTAGTATATTACTTTATTTGTATGTATTGTACTTATAATGAAAAATATGTAAAATTGAAATGTCAAAATATAAGATTATTTTGATCGGATATTTTTAAAACACGCGCGCGCGCCACCTGTCGTGACTGGCGTGTTCTCTATAAAGTACGGTAATCAGGTCAATGTTGTGCGGTGCGGTGGAAAGCTTATTCGCAGCCATATATGGGTTTGAGTGTGGGGTAAGACAGGGCGGTTTAACTTCCCCTAAGCTCTTCAATCTTTATGTTAATGACTAGTAGAGGCGCTCAGTTCTACTCATGTCGGTTGTCATATTGACGGAGTGTGTTTTTGTAAATAGTTTTTTTTTCTGCATTTAATGTACACTAACTAGAATGTCAACTTTTAATACCTAAATTAAAAAGCAGAGTAGAACAACATATGTCTTGAATGAATAAATAAATAAATAAATAAATGAAAATATCAATCATTGTCATTTAAATCATCATAGTTGTCATACTCATCATCATCCACCATAGGATGATAAAGAAATCACACAATCAGATCATAAGGAGGGCATATTTTATCCCCTTCTTCAAATAATATGGTTTATGCATACTTGCCATTTTTGAGCTGTGATATTATTTATGCTCTCTGATATCTGTTGATCTGATATCAATTGTTTCACTTTCGCCACCTTAAAAGTTTTATTATGACAATTAACTTCTCGTTTCGTAATAAAACACCGTAAGGAGACCCTTCTTCTTGGGAGAGAGAAAATCAGACTCACGCAAGTCATCCGACGAAACCGGTTCCCGTGACGGGCTAGGTTGTTGGTTAATGGTTATATTCATAACTTTAAAAAATAAAATAACTTTGCAACAACTTACCAAAAAAGGCGTTACAGCAAATTAAAGCTAAACAATAAATATTAATATACACCGTGAGCACATTCGAGCATTTGTAGTCCATAGATGCCGAATAAGGTGCATGACCAGAAACAATATGATACGGCGTAAATATTTTTGGGTACTTACGTACTAACGATGACGCACTTTTATTTTTTCTATAGATTTGTGTGAATGTGCTTATATCGTAAAAAAAACTATTTTCTTTGGGTTTTCATATAATAGGTTCATAAGGTTAATTTAATGACTCTTTCTTTCTAGGTTGGTTAGGTTAGGTTAGATATATGACCACAATATCGCACGAGCCGAGCGAACGCAGCGAGCGTGCCATAGACAAAATAAATTAAAATTAAAATTCTTACAATTAACCTTATGAACCTATTATTAATTTTTGACTATGGCACTCGCCCGCCGCTGCTGCGGCACGCTCGCTGCGCTCGCTCGGCTCGTGCGATATTGTGGTTATATATCTAACCTAACCTAACCAACCTAGAAAGAAACATTCTTAAAATTAACTTTATGAACCTATTATTAATTTTCGATTTAAGATTTTACGATATAAGCACATTCACACAAATCTATAGAAAAAATAAAAGTGCGTCATCGTTAGTACGTAAGTACCAATATCAATTTAATATAATAATAAACAATATAATTACCATTTTACTGTTATTATTATTTTTAAGTCTTAGTTTTTCTCATTGAAACTTTAAATTCTAAAGAGGTTTATTTTTTATTTTGCTAAAGTCAATGATATTCTAACAATAGATATGTTGTGAGCGCGCAATCGTGAAGACTCGAAAACGTCCTAATTGGGACGTATTGCCTTTAGTCTGTGTCACGCATGGCAACGAGTGGTACGCTGCTACAAAATTAAAAAAAATGCCATCCTGTGTATTTAGGAAATGCACCAATTATGATACCAAAGTTAATAAAACACAAGGGATCTCATACCACATGTGAGAACGCAGTATACTTCGATTTATTAATATATCGACCGTTTGGAATAAGATGGTTCCATCTGGATTTTAACATTCATGATTCAGATGGAACTTTTTGAATCATTAATTTCACAAATAGAACTTTTTTATGCAGCTAATTCATTAAGGGACAATAGATGACGTTCAAAGGTTTAGAGAACAAAGTTATGGTCACATAAAACATTTTTAAGTTAAAAAATCAAAATATAGAAAAATGTTGGATGGAACCCTTTTATTCCAAACGGTCGATATTTCAATTATTTGCCTAATATTCTGATATGTCATCGGTCGCTAGACTAATGTTTGTTTACATTGACGCGCAATTGACAACACTAGCTGTCTCTTCTTTTCTTATTGATTTTATCGACTATCCCCTTTCTATCATTTTGAATGAAAAGTGTGTATGTGTGCTGCGCGGAACACTTTTTTCGGTTGTTTAGTGAGCGTATAACATATCTGTCTATTAGATTTTAGAATATCATTGCCAATGATTCATTGGCTAAAGTGCTTTCCGTTTTTATAGACAATGTTTGAATTTTGGCAAAACTTCTGAAATGTCAGAATTCCGTCGAATTATAAATCAGAGTATAGACATTAGACATGTATAATATAATCGATGATTACTATTTTTAATCTTGGCTATTATTTGTAAAAACCTTTCTATATGAAGGTAAAATCTAAAATCTCAAAAATAAAATAAGTTAAAAATGTATTCAAATTTCATTTGTATAATTATCTTCATTTTGATTGACATGCAGGTTTCCTCACGATGTTTTCTTTCATCATAAAGAAAATGGTAATCATGATAGATATTAGATAAGATTCGCATATGAAAATATCAGAGGCGGCGTGATCCGGATTCGAATCCATATCACTCGGTTGTCCAAGCGAGCGCGTAACAACTGAGCTACCACTGTCAAAAAATATACAAATAAGAACAAAGAGTAATTAGGTAATTATCGAATACTAGTCATCACACCACCAACTCATCATTGTATTCACCCTTTTTTGCAATCCAACTGATGGAACTGCACAGTGCACGGGCCTATCTTCAACATTAGGGGGATCAGGCCAAGCCCACCCACCACGCTAGTTAAGTGCGGGTTCGAAAAGTTATTCAGTTCTCTCAGACACACCACGTTTTCTTTCACAATGTTTTCCTTGACCAATCATTATAGAAATGATTAAAATATGTAAATATAGAAGGGCGCGACACGGATGTAAGCCCTCGGTTTCCCAGTGCATTGACCTGACTTAAATAAAGTCGTGAGACAAAGAGTAACCTGATTATATTTTATATACGTAAAGACGGATTCTTGGCAATATTTTGTACATATAGTCCAGTGTAAGTATAACCGGGGAATGACTTATTATCACTCGCCCTTAAAGTATTGTCCACAGATTCACCGGCAGTACCTAGTGACCACTACTCGATACTTTACTCTAATGTATTCATGTCAATTAGTGGTAATTTTTAATTTGCTAGACGGGTGCTCTTGAAGGCCAGCTCTTTCGAAATGACAAGCGTCTGGAGACTCTCTCAACACAGAATCTAATCGACTGCTCCTCGAACAACGACTTTAACAACAGAGGCTGCGAGGGCGGCAACCCCGCGAATGCCTTTACGTACATCAAATCCATTGGTGGAATCGACACAGAGTACAGTTATCCATATGAGGCTGCTCGAGGTGAATGCAGGTAGATACACATTTTTTTCGTTAAGAATACTACATCAGTTTCTTCATTAACAGCGACAAGATTTCTGACACTCTTTTTATATTTTTGCATATATACTTGTGGTACTGTGGGGAACAGCAAAGCCAGTACCAGCTACTATAACCCCCCCAAAAGGACCCCGCTCTTAACGGGGCGCCTCAGGATTGCTTAACCTATCAACGGGCGCGCGGTCAATATAGATTTATAACAATTGAAAATCTATTGTGTCTCGTTTGTTCGCGTTGACGGGTTAAGTACTTTACCACGACGCCCCAATGACTGCCTGCCGAAGCAGACTATGAGGTTACTCCAACGGGTCGCACTGTCATCACAGAAGTACCTGTAGCGAGTAGCAACCCGCATAGTACCCTCCCACCGATGTGGGCCCAATCCCAGTGCTTCTTGACTTCTAAATCGGCTTGATTGCTGAACGCTAAAAGTATGTTAGTCAACTTTATATGACATTTCCTCAGATATTACCGCGAAAACTCCAAAAAGGGCGACGTAGGAATATCGTATTTACCTGTGGGAAATGAAGAAGAGCTGATGATGGCGGTGGCTACTGTTGGACCGATCGCCATCTCTATCGACGCCAACCACGACTCCTTCAAGCTATACACTTCGGGCGTGTACTATGAGAAAGACTGTTCGTCTGAAAATTTGAGCCATTCTGTAAGTTGAGTGTTGTATGTCTCTGGTAAACGTGAAGTGCCTTGACTATGTGAATTAATATCGACAGTAGTGTAAGCTTCCAGGCTCCAGGCACGTCCACACCTAGTGTTAGAGCAAACTATGTATTTGGTATCTTTAGTAAAAAAAATTGGGAACACTTATGTGTAAATTAAAAATACAATAAATGATTAGCTATATATGATCCTATTCCTAACTGTTGGTAGACTTGAGTTATAACGTTCAGTAAAAAAAATTATAGTTTAATGCTAAATGAAATATTTAGAATTTAAATTGAATAAAAATCATCGCATAATATATTATGTAAATTGTACGAGTATGCATTTATAACCGATATCGTTGTGTCATTATTCACAGGTATTGTTAGTAGGGTATGGCCGAGACGAGGATGAAGGCGACTTCTGGCTGGTGAAGAATTCTTACGGGCCGGAGTGGGGCGAGCACGGCTACATCCGCCTGGCGCGCTTCCGCGGCAACCACTGCGGCATCGCCACCGAAGCGTTGTTCCCTCTCATCTGAGTTCATGCCGTCGTCAAGTCCCTAATTAAAGCGAATAAAATTAATGTCTTACAATATTGTAGTTTCATTTCTGATTACTGATACATATTTTTTCCTTACCTATAGATACATATTTTTAATATAATGAAACGATGACTTAGAGAAATCTGTACACAGTACATGAAGTAATGGGGCTTTTCTATGATTTCGCGCCAATCGCATGTTTTATAGTATAAATAATAGTTTAAAAAAAAACTAAAAAACACGCTTTTATAGAAAACCGAACTAAAAAATAGAAAATAAATTTTAAAAATTATTTGATTTTAAAAAAAGCGTGGGGTGCATGTTGTCAATAGTTATAAATATTTTATTGACAGATATGAGTAGAGTGATTATCATTTTGATGATATCTTTTATTTAGTTCGGTTTTCTATAAAGGCGTGTTTTTTAGTTTTTTTTAAACTATTATTTATTTTGTACTTTTTAGTTTGGCTTTTTTATTTTATCAAATTAGTGCATTGTCATCGGTCCTTGATAAATCTACAAAGTTTGAACGAAATCTGGCCGTTTAAAGTGGGACAAAATCGCGCCTAAAGAAGTCGGTTACAAACATACAAACATACAGGTGAAGCTAATAAAAAGCGTGTAAAAATGGGGTCGGCCTAACTATGTCTACGCACAATAGATAGTCTTTTAATGAGCAAACAAAAGGGGGCGGGGCTTAAATCTAATATTTGTTTATGTTCGTGAGTCGTCGGCTGCTACCGTGCGTCGTTGGCTGCTATCGGGTGTCATCGCCGCCACCTCGTCGTCGGGTTTCGTCGCCGCCGCCTCATCGGGTTTCATCGTCGCTTTTCGTCCCCAACAAAACTATTATTTGTTTTGTAGCAAAAATCATATTTTGGAAATTGAAAAATGGAATAATTTTATCAAATTAGTGTATTGTCATCGGTCCTCGATAAATCTACAAAGTTTGAACGATTTCTGGCCGTTTAAAGTGGGTCAAAATTGGGCCCAAAGAAGTCGGTTACAAACATACAAACATACAGGTGAAGCTAATAAAAAGCGTGTAAAAATAAATAACAATTTTTCAAACAATTTAATTACTGTAATAAAACCTAATTACACTTTGCTAGCTAGTGTACTAAAACGCTACAGTCAAAAGTAGCCCCCTAAAAGGAACAATAATTAATGTCAAAATGTCACCTTCAGTGTCCTCAACGTGACTACCAAAGTAAACTATTTTAAATTTCAATTTAATAGCAGTTTCATATACCTATACTTTATTTATTGCGTTGAACCAATTGTGAAGTTGCAATTATCATCCTATATGAATATAAAAATTAAAAACCGTTTAGTTATATTTAAAACAATATAATTATCTTTACGTCTACAATGTTCGTCTTTAGTTAAATGCTGACGAGTAAAATTTATTTATTTTTTGCATTTATAACACCGGAAATAAAAATAAAAATTACCCAAAACGTCACTACCTTCATAATCATTACCGTCAATTACCATCACTTTCTAAAGTGAAGGTAATTAACTCAAAAATAATGGTAATGGCCCTTAATAATTATTTTTTTATTTTGTATCTATCAATATGCATAAAACATCAAATCATTGCACTATCCCAAGATTTTAATCACCATTCCTACTAATATTTGAAGAAATTGTTTTGTACGTTTGTAGGCTTGCTTTTCTTTCACAATAAACAAGTTTTTTTTTCAAAGGATAGGTTGTGACCCAAAATATGGCTGAAAGTACTTTTATCTCAGATAAAACCTAATCGAAAATAAATTGGACGACTCAAAACATATTTTAAAATATACTACGGTAGGGTTGTTGACGTTTAATTATTCCTTAATGCTTGACACTTTTTCCCCCTTTAAGCTAAGTTAATGCCAAAGATCAAGACCAAGAAAACGAGTGAGGAATAATGGGGTCAGGTTCGAATTTATGAGAGGCAAAAATACGCAGAAATAAGACCCAGAAAAATATGCAATTGAAAAAGAAAAACGGAAGATTGAGAATTTACGGCATAAAGAACAAAGAAATTTAAAAATATTAGAGATTTAACTCCAAGGGAACAGCGTCAAAAAAATAGAGACAGAGAGAGAGACAGTCGCAAAAGCTATTTAGAACATTAGCACAATTGCTGATTGACAATTCTCCCCCTAGCACTTGGCAGAGAGATAGAACCTATACCCGTAGCAAAACTGACTTCACAAAAGTTAAGTTATAATTTCTTCCTTTTCAAGAAATTAAAAGCTTTTAAAGTACTAACCTACAAATTAATTATACGGTAATTGTAAGACTGAATAAGTCATAAATAAAAATATGATTATGTAAAACGGTACATCGAATATTTAAATACAATAAATAAATTTGTTAATATGTTGTGTTTTATTTAAAGAAAATTGTATATCAAGCAATGATATCAAAATATCAAAATTTTGAAAATCGAATATTTTCTCCCATTTTTGCCGAATTGGATCAAAATCGTAGAATCAGCCAATGATTGTAATTTGTTTGTGTAATGCTATGGAGTTATAACATAAGGCAAAATAAATAGTTTCAAAAACAAAACAAAAATCCCTACTGTAATGAAATCAACATAACGCACTTAAAAGGCCGAAATAAGTTTGAAAAAACTAACTACCAAAACACAATAAACCCTACTTTGCTTTAACACCCTATCTTATGAGCTGAAAGCCTAAGTTACCTAAAGTAAATACCTAATTAACATCAAATTTTCCTTCACAACAAACTCCACTAATTACACAAATTTAATTAACTTAAGCGTATTTCAGAGTTTTTATGAGGCTTTAAGGTGAGACCGCACTAGGCGTAACTACACTGCACTGCAGCGACGCGACACGGCACTGCAAAATATTCTTTGTATGAAATAGTATGAGGCATACCGCACTACGCGGCAGCAGCACTACGCGACACGGCACTGCACGACAAACTTGACCAACTCGCCAAAAATGCCGCGGCGTGCTGCGTCGTGTAGTTCCGCTGCCGCTAGTGCGGTATAGCAAGCGACGCGACACTGCACGCCAATCAAGTTCCTTGAACCTTTTTAATAATAAAATGTAAAAAATATGGTGGGATATTTAACGTATTTAATTTTTTTTATAATTAATTTCATTTCATAACATTACATCTAAATAAAAATATAAATACAGTTGAACAAACAATTTGATTGATCGAACAGTATAAAAAATAATCTATCGAATAAAAAACATTACATATGAGACATAATACGCTAACTTGTAAAAAAAATATTTTTATTTTTTAAAAAGAAACATTTATCGAACAAATAATAATTTTTGAAGACCAAACGATTGGTTTATAAAAAATAGTCATAATATTTTTTCAGCCACCAGGTTCAAGGAATTCGCTAATAAATGTCATAGCATATTTAATGCGTAAAACGAAAGGTTGCTTATAAAAATGGCTCTATACGAAGAACGATTTTTAGTTTTACTTGTTGGCCAATATCCAAAGATATAATATTATGATCTCCAAAATGACGTTGAATGAAAAATACCAGTAAAAATGTTAGTTTCATCCATCGTGTTCAAAGGTAGCCGAACTACTGAAAAGCAAAATTTGTCGCGTAGTGCCGCGCTAGTGCGGTATACCTGTTTTTGCAGTGCCGTGTCGCGTCGCTGCAGTGCAGTGTAGTTACGCCTAGTGCGGTCGCACCTTTACTATAGATAAAAAAGACGGGTTACACTCCGGGAGTGCCGGCAGAAGTGAAAACTTGATTATTAACGTTGTGCATTTTCCAGTCATATAACATACTCTCAAGTACACTAATTAATAAATGAAAATTAATGAAACCTAACCTTAATGGAAGCATATAACATACTCTCAAGTAACAATGAATATGGAGATTTGGATTGTTTATACTTGTTTGCAAAAATTTACAAAAATTTACTAGTATATTTATAAAGTACTCACTCATTTTCTTTCGCTATTTTTTCGTCACTTTTTTCATTAATTTCACTTTGTTCAATTTCCATATTTTAAACAGTTTATATACACTAATTTTATGAATACACAGAAGTGTCACCACTAACCTCGAAAATGACACCCATGTCATTATTGAAAAAAAACCGGATGTCCGCCATCTTGGATTTGAAAATGGACCTCATTTTCGCAATCAGCACCCCGAGAAACGTCGAAAATGACACCCATGTCATTATTGAAAAGATATCGACAATCGAAAGAAAACAATCGATTGTTCGATTAATCGATTTCGATGTTACAACGAATTACGAGTCTTACGAGTCTTACGAATTTTCGATCAGCCCACGTGTCCTGACGCGAGTTTCACAGTTTTTACCCATCCCACAAAAGTGCTCAACGCCGCTAAAGAAGTTTCCACTTCAAAAAGTTATTGCGAGTGTACTTTAGGAGACGGACATACACTATTACAAGCGCTTTGTAAGCCTTGTTAAGACCTATAATTTTCTAGATATGTATATTCTTTTTGATGAATCTCTTCAGCAAAAGTTAGCTATAAATTTGTTACCGTTCCAAACCTAACAATTCAATTACAAATAGTCTAAATTTATAGGTTAATAGGTATTGTGTATGAGTATATGCGCGACGTAATTTTTTAGAATTATTAATACTCATACATTCTTAGGTACTTTAAGATTGAGTTTCTTTCATTATTTTTTACTTTTTAAAGGGAACTCAGGTCTGTATTGTATTGTCTGGGGTTTATTTTTAATTTTTAATTTAATTTTAATTTTATACTTTTTATAGGTACACACTTATTATACAAGAATAACAAAATCTACATTAGTAGATTTTGTTAAGTTGTTAATACATAGATTCTTGTCTTGTGTTTACCCCCCACAACTTTTAAACGACTCAACCGATTTTCATCAAACATGTCTAAAAACACTTGCCTGTAAACTTTTCATATAAAAAAATTGAAATCGCTTCATCCGTTCGCGAGCTACGGAGCCACAGTCAAACTTATAACATCCCTCTTTTTGCGTCGGGGGTTAAAAATAATTATTGTGAGTGTACCTTAGGAAACAGATATACTATTGCATAGGTACTTTTTTGTAAGTCTTGCTATGTCATGACCTATAACTTTCTTACACTTAGTTTTAATATTATATCCCTTAAGTTTTGGCAAGAGCTAGCTATATTTTGTAAGGTCCTCCTTATTCTTATCGTGACATATTGAACCAGTTATTGGGTTTTGCCCTAGGAATTACAGACTTTACTTCAATAAAAGGTACTTTTAATGTGGCTTTGCTGTAATAACGTAAATATACAATTTAGTTCAAATCGGTTCAGTACTCTTAGCGTGAAACGCACACATCAGTGCACTTAGTTACTGTTTTAATATGTACTGACAAAATATGTATTGCGAGTAAAACTTAGAAGATAGATAATTGATATTGTAGACCTTTCTGTATGGCTTTTTAAGACCTACAATTTCCTACTACATATTTTGGATGTATATCTTAAAATTTTGCCACCGACAGCTTTTTAAGAACGACTAAATAAAACTTTACGAATTATTTTGTTTTCTCGTGGAAATGGAATATTTTTTTGGAATAAAAAGTGTCCTAAGTCACGACACGAGTAATAAGTAATGACTAAAAAATTGGTTAAAATTCGTGTAGTACTTTTTGAGTTAAACGATAACATACAAACAGACATGCAAACAAAAAAATTTTAAAAACTGTTGTTTTTGGGGATTTATATTCAGTACATAACCGTTCCAATTTTGGTTTTTAAAAAATATTTAATGTACATGATTTTCCTAATAAGTTTTAATATATTGAATGAGCGCCCCGCGGTTTTACCCGCGTAGTTCAAGTTCCCGTGACAATACGGGGATAAAATATAGCTTTTTTTTTTTAGCTGATAAATTTATTTATTTATTTATTTATTTCAACAAACTTATGCTATTTTTACAGGATAACCTAATGCAACAGCACAGTGACCTAAACGTAAAATCTATTATAAACATTTTTCAGTAACTAACCATATTCTAGAATAAGCTTAATTTTTAATTTTATATTCTATAATCTGAATGATAATATATACAAAGTACTTTTTGTGAATTCACTCAAAGAGCAACAGAATAAGTCTAGTCCGTTCTCTACTAATAGGTTAAGTGTACAAAGTGCTCGCGACAGCGGTGCCATCTTCATTAAATCTGTCCTACCTATCGGTACCACAAGCAGTCGTGGTCTCCTTCGTCGCCACACATACCTGTCAGGAACAGACAGATGTATCTGCTCCAGTACATCTGGCTGATGCAACCGTCCCCTGATTACCTTAAATACGAACAGAGATAGTGCAAAATTTCTCCTGACCCTTAACTCGTTGTATCCTACCATACCTAAGACAAACAGAGTAGGATACATCAGTGGATAAAAAGGATATACTCCATAATATTTAAGGTATAAAAATCTCATAAATTTATTTTGGATTCTTTCCAACATAAGGATATACTTATTTTCATGAGGGCTCCAAATAGTGGCGTTGCATTCCAATTGGCTTCTTACAAGTGTGTTGTATAAAACCGTAATAGCTTTAAGATTTGTAAAACTACGAACTGTACGCAGCAAAAAACCTAACTTTTTGTATGCTTTCTTACATATGTTAATGATGTGGTCTCGAAAATTCCACTGCGTATTAAAATATACCCCTAAATCTTTGATCTCATTCACTCTAGCCATAGGAACCTCATCAATGTTATATGTGTAAATTAGAGGCTTATGTGCTCGTGAAAAAGTTATAGCGCTGCATTTACTATTATTAAACTGTAAGAGATTATCTTTGCTCCAGTTAACTACTCTGTCTATATCCGCCTGTAATCTCTCACAGTCTTGCACGCTATTTATTGCTATTGACAATTTGAGATCATCAGCAAAAAGGAGACACTTTGCATGCTTAACTACCAATGGAAGATCATTTATCATTAATATAAATTGCAAAGGCCCAAGGTTACTTCCCTGACTTACACCTGATCGAGTAAAGTATCGTTCAGATTTGTGACCTGCATACTCTACGTATTGCTGCCTATCACTCATATAACTCGCAAAAAATTTAAGCAAATGAGGGCTAAAACCAACTCCCGCTAGTTTTCTAAGCAGCACATCATTATCCACAAGGTCAAATGCTTTTTTAAAATCAAAATATGCGGAATCAGTTTGACCCCCCGCGTCCAATGTAGGTAGTATATGTGCAACATAACCCATAAGATTACTTGTGGTGCTTCTCATCGGTCGAAATCCGTGCTGTGCTTCTGATAATTGCGCATTTACCTGTGCGTAAATACTTTTGTAAATAGCAGCCTCAAATATTTTGGCTGGCGTGGATAATACTGCGACCGGCCTATAACCCTCCACAGTCATACCTGAATCACCCTTAGGAACTGGAATGACTCGAGTTATTTTCCATCTTTCCGGGAATACTTCCGTACTTAAACATTTATTATATATATAAAGGAGCGGTTCTGCTAAAACCAACCTGCAATCTTTAAATATAAATGGCGGTATGCCATCTGGTCCTGAGGACTTTTTTGGCTTCAGATGTTTAAGAGCTCGCTCAACGTCTGCTAATTCAAATTGATCTAAATGAACACGAGCGCCACTATTGCTATCTCCCGCACACAGCACCGCTGTGTCGACATTTAAATCCGCCTGTTTTGTACTATAAACTGAGTGAAAATACTGAGCGAACTCCTGCACACATTGTGCATCATTTAAATACAAACTATTTTTTTTAATTTTTAGAGACTCTTTCCTACCGCTTTTAGCTTTTACAAAGTTCCAAAAATATGAGGGATCTCGTAATAAATTATCTTGTGCTTGCTGTCTATATTGTTCGTATGCTGTATTTATCATCGCTTTAACTTTACTGCGGGTTTGAGAAAATGCCTTATAGTCTGCAGTAGATTTTGTCGACTTATAAATTTTGTGTAAAATAGCTTTATTTTTAATTTCGCGTATTATTTCAAAAGTATACCATTGCGGATATATGTATTTCGAATTCCTACAATTAACTTTTTTTTTAGGAACACAGATGTCAAATATTAAATTAATAGTATTATAAAAGTAATTTAAACTCGAATCTAAATCTAAATCATAAATGGCACTCCAGTCTACTTCCAATAGTAATGAATATAATAAATAAAAGTCTGCCTTATAAAAATTCCAATCATTAGATATTCGTGTGTTTCTGTCAGACATACATGACGCACCGCTGTATTTAGACTGTAAAGTGATAGTTACCTCAAGGGGTGGATGTTGAATGTCCACCGAAACCAGTGGCACGGCTGCCGCCGTGACCTCGACATCTCCGCTTTCCGCAAAAGTACTCAAAACTAGATCTAAGCACCGATTATTGCAGTTACTTATTGTGTTACTTTGAGTAAATCCACAATATTTTAAAAAGTATTCAAAATAATTATTTACATTTATACAACAAGAATATAAGTTAAAATCTCCTAATACAATTATCTCACTATATTTATCGCAAAATTGTTCAATTATTTTAAATAACAACATGTATTCATTCTCACTACTATTAGGCGGAATGTAAACAACACACAACAAAAAAATAAATCTATTACGGAGGTAGACAGCAGCGCATACTAGTTCGAACGCGCGCTCGTCGATATTTACGTCGCAGCTTACCGTACGTAGCTCGAAGCGCGGTGTGGCCACGAGACACGCGCCGCCCTGTTTTCGTCCGTCTGCTCTGTCATTTCTCACAATACTGAAACCGGGTGGTATTATTTCTGCATCTTTAAAAGAGTTATTAAGACCTGTTTCTGTAATGGCAAAGAAATCTGCATCTGAAGATAGAATGGATGTATAAAACTCTTCAGATTTCGTTCTCAGACCTCTCACGTTTTGGTAAAACAAATGAATGGTTTTTTTCTTGTTAGTTTTGTTTTTGGGATGGTCTACGAAACCAGACCCACTCACAAAACTCGATATTAACGGCCCAGCTTTCAGGACGACAGATCAGATCATATTTACTTTCGGGTACCCCGACAATGAACGACGCATAATCCCTCTCTGTTTTATGTTTTATTTTATCCACCTTAATAGGTACCTCCTGTCCACATATATTCCTGACATGGTTTTCTACATTCTCTATCTGAGTATCCTTTTGAAGCCGCCATATATGAAGATATTTCATACGTTCTGTTCCTTGAATTCCAGCTACATTCAGATTACCTCCTTTATGTACTTTACTGTTGGGATATTTATTTCGTTTCCTATTTATCTGTGTCCAAATTCCATGTTTCTCCCTCTCATCCTTATTATCAATTGTATTCAAGATGCTGTCAGTCTTTTTACTTTCTAATATATTGGAAGACTTTTCCATATCTTTTAACGTGTCATAAGTTTTATTACTTTTCTCGTAACCAAAACTCGCTGATTTCGTGGCCCGACCGTCTTTTTTTCTGTTGTTATTATTACTGCATAATTGGGTTTGGTTTTGTTTCACCGCAAAAGCGTATGATGATTGATTAGTGGAAGTATGGTTTTCATTCACTGAAACATTGCTAATTTCTTCCAAATATGCATTTCTTTCCATTAATTCTTTAATTTTATTTTCTAACATGTCAACTTTGTTTGCTTTTTCTAAAACTGTTTTTAAAACATTACGTACATATTTTAGTTCTGTTTCCGTGTTTATATACCTTTCTTTTAACTTTAAAAATTCCTGTCTTTGATCCTCCATGCAATATTTCATCTCCAAACGAAATTCCATTAATTCATCAAGTACCCTCTTGTTATCAATTGGCCGTATGTCTTTATTCTTTCGACCACCTCTCTCAGTATTCACGTAGCATGGTGTGATAGCGTTGCCCCGAACCGGTGTATCTGAATTATCGGTCTTCGGGATGGTGCATACGCATTCTGGACACGTCCACTGCCTCTTATATTCTTCTCCCAGATCCGCAAGTTTCTCAGCCGACAACGTCACACACTTCAGATGATATAATTTTTTACATCTTTCCCGTGAACACTCCATATATGAAATATCGAAAATAACGGCTCCACAGCCGTTACATTTGTTATCCATTTGCTTTAACTATTTAGATTAGTCACAACCAGTTTGACGTCCGCACTACTCAACGATCCGCGATAGTATCGCGATAAATGAATGATCCATAAGTTTTTGAGTTTATTCGTTACTTGTTAATAAACTAAACATAGGGTAGGTTATTCAAACCGCGATATTTTTCTTACTTAAATAATTATAATAACTTAACTTTGAAACGGAAAGTCCGATCCCCCGGGGGAGAGGCTGTCTCCTACCAGGCGCGTCCCCAGGTGGCGGATGGGGGAATGCCACCTGCGACTGTTGGGACCCGACAACGAGCCTGGTCAGCTCAAGTTGGGACCCGATGACTGCGGGTGGTAGCGGGGAAACCCGCCGCGGACCAACAGCCAGGGTGGGGTGTCAGGCGGACACCCGGGCCCACCGGGGGGTAGCGCGGTGTCTCTGGCCGTTTTCACGGTAGGAGGCACTGCGCGGGCCGTGCTGTCGGGGCTAGCCCGACGGTGCGACGGCTGGAGCGGGGCCACTTCGGTGGTCCTGCATCTAGCGAGGGGTGTCGGCAGCCAGCTTGGGGAGCTGGGCCGACGGTAGGGGGGCCGCGGGGGAAGAGGAGTGCCGGTATTGCGGTGCGCCGCTCGTTCCTATCTCCCGCGGCCTAGCGGGGCCACCACCGTTTGATGGTGGACGTGGTGGGGATGCAGAGGAAGAGGAGCTACGGTATTACGGTGCGCCGTACTCCCTATCCTCTGCAACCGTCTTGGGTGGGTTGGGGGGTGGCCGCGGGGGGCGGGAAGAACAAAATATTTCTCCCCGCCTTCCGCGGTCCCAGCGGGGCCGTCACCGCTGATGGCGGCATGTGGAGGGGCGGCAGGGGAAGGGGAGTGTCGGCGTTGTCGCATCCCCTTCTCCTGCTGCCGTTTGTGACGGGCCTTCGGGCAAATCGGCGGGCCTTCGGGCATTTTTGGTGGGCCTTCGGGCGACCCAATTTGGGTGGGCGGTTTTGGGTGTATGTGTATAGTTCTATATACGCATACACCCCTTTCTTATTGCAGGTTGCCCACTTCGGTGGGCGGTGTTTGAGGTGTATGGGGCTGCTCTGGGTACTCCTCTGTTTGCAGAGTGGACTTGGGAGCAGCCTCACGTTTGGAAGGTAGGTGCCCTAGGGGGTCTACATGGAGTAGGGTTCCTAGGGTACCGTTATTTTGGTGGTGCCCTTTTTGGGCTTTCGTGGTCTCGGGCTGCTCTGGGGCACTTCTCTGGCCTGTGGATGGTCGGGGCAGCCCATAGTGGTTGTAATTCTTCCCATAATGGGGCTGCCCTTTTCAGGGCGGCCTCATGGTGGTGGCTTCGGCCAACCGTCGGGGCGTCGCGGTTGTATGCGAAAGCGATCCCGTGGCGTCCCATACATGGCGGCAGGGGTTTGGGAGTTGGGTTTTAGTGGGTATGCCGGATGCGTCCGGAGAGTCACCACATAACCCCCCAGGGGAAGTCGGGGGTATCCGTAACAGGATTTCCCAACTATAAAAAAAAAAAAAAGAAGAAAGTCCGATCCGAATAGTTTAAATTGGAATTTTTATGTACATAATCAACCTTCATTATTAAAGCATTTTATTGGATAATGATTCATATGATGATACCAATATCACCACTATTTGCCTCTACCCGTATTTTTTTAATTTTAACATAACCAGTTACTGTGGCTTAACTGTTATAGTTAAGTACCTACTTATATACCATCGCGGACTTTTTGTGACCGACCATGACTACTTAAATCGTAACAAACAAAGAAACAAAACAATTTAATCTTTCCTCTTTATAATGTATTAGTATAGATTACTCAGAATGTACCAACGATTGATTCCCCATTTAGTTTAGTAGACTATCCCTCTTTTATGAAAACTTCTCTATCACTATAGAATCATTTAATGTGTATTACTGTTAGAATATTTTCTTATCGAAAAGCGTATCCTAAATATTGACCCTAATGATAATCTATCACTGTACCAAATTTATTTAAAACCGCTTCAGTGATTTTTGCGTGAACGCGCACATCGCTAAGTTACTGTTTTTAATACGTAAGTATCACAGAAAAAAAAACAGTATCTAACTACCTAGATAACTACACAAAACTGCAAACTTTTCTTTTTAAGACCAATAATTTTCTAGTACATACTTTGGATGTATCTCATAAGTTTTGGCAAGAGTTTGCCTGTCCGAATGAAAGACTTTTTCTTCAATAAAAAGTATTTTAAATGTTGCCTCGTATCACTACACAAAATTTCATTCAAAATGGTTCAATACCTTTTATGTGAAACTTACACATCGATTCGCTAAGTTACCTTTTTTATACGTACTGATTAAAATAGTTACTTAAAAAAATTGGCCCTTTTAAGACCTACAATTTCCTTCTACATCGCTAGCTTTCCAAGGACGACTCAATTAAACCAATTATTTTGTTTACTTGTGGGAATGGAATATTGTTCACCAATAAAAAGTATCCTAAGTTCATAACTAATAAGTAATCGAGTAATAAGTTCATCACTACACAAAATTTGGTTAAAATCACATAAAAGCTAATAGTCCATTGAAATGTTACATTTTCAACCGACTTCCAAAAGGAGGAGGTGATCAATTCGTCTGTTTTTTTTTTATGTTGTTAGCTCATAACTTTGAGCTGGGTGAACCGATTTTGATGATTTTTTTTATTTGAGAGGTAGTGCTTCCCATGTGGTCCCATTTTAATATTTTCCAGTTCTGACAATGGCATCCATGAGAAAACCATAAAAGTCTTAAATTTGCATTAAGTATTTGCGCGACAAATGGACGAATAACTCAATATCACGCCACCTGATTTAGATAATTCTTTTTTTAATGGAAAGGATATACTTCAAGGGTAGTTTGATGGGAGTTTGGTAAGGTTCTGATGATGGGATCCATGACAAAGTATCGGAACTCTTCAATTCTTAGGAGCAAATTAACGATGCTCGGCCGAATCTCTTATAGGCTATATGGATATTTAAGTCACGTACCGTAACTGATGATGGAAGGTACAACTCCTCAACGGTTAGCAGTTTAAAGAAAATTCTTTCAATATAATACGCAATTATGAACGGATAGTTGTATACTTTCAGGCTATTAGGTTTACCTCATAATAGAAGGTACATTTTTATAGTCATTAACACAATACGTATCTACTTTCCGCAAAAAATTTAAAAATAAATTATTTTTAACAAAAAAACAAAAACCGACTTCCAAACTTAATAAATCTAAACTAAAAAGTAGAAAATAATACTTTTAAGGACTTTTTTAATTTTGAAGTCGGTGCCAGCCAAAGCAAAATAACCCTAAATAGATACATATTTGATTAATCTATCAATTTGTAGACATAATCTGGCTGGCACCGACTCCAAAATTAACAAAGTCCTTAACACATTCAATGCCGACTTGGTTTCATGTGATGTCACTAAAATGTTCAATTTTTTTTCTTGTTGAAATTGTTATATATTTACTTTAATTGTACTACCATATAATTATACATCGGAAATAGGCTCGTTAAATAAAAAAAAAATAAAAAACACGGCACCGTGTAGTTAGCCACCGATACAGTGTGAGGCCAATTACACGGCGCCGTGTAATTGTTAAGTTTGGGTTTAAGATCGATTAAAAAGTATTTACTTTGTTTTAAGGGAAAAAAACAATACATCTATAATTAAAAAAACAGTAACTTTGAATCAATGACAAATGGAAATACAATATTAAACTGAATGTGCTTCACAAAAACACACAGTGCAGTAACCGGAGATTCTTCGGAGAGCTTTTCACTCGAACAATCACTGATATCATCGGAACTTTCCTGGCTCTGATGTTTTTAGCACTAACTCTTGAAGTAGTCGAAGAACTACGACGTTTAGAAGGACCAGGTTTAGTGTTCATTTTGGCGGGTAAACGCGTATATGATAATCGTTCGTAAAAACAACAACACTCATGGAAACAAAAATCCAACTGTAGTTTTATCACGATCGATGTATTGCCCGTATAACCGTGATACTAACGTATGCTTGCCACAAAAGCCGGAGCCGTACCGACTCATAGAAAAATAGCGGGTGAAATGCACGGCGCCGTGTAGTCGGCCCCGCGCACTATACACGGCGCCGTGACTCGGCAGTGAATGTGTTAAAAGTATTATTTTCTACTTTTTAGTTTAGATTTATTAAGTTTGGAAGTCGGTTTTTGTTTTTTTGTTAAAAATAATTAGGTCTTAGCGTGCGTTTTTCAGAGGCAGTAATTTTATTGTTTTGATGTGTAGGGGGGATCAGTATAAGCTTAAGTTCAAGTTTGTGGGGTCGCGTCGCACAGTGGATCCATATTGAAAATTAGTGGACATAGGCAACAAAGTTCCAATATCGATTCGATATTTTTTTATGTGATTCTTCATGATATTCCAGACAACTTTTACTCTTGTGAAATTTCTTCTAAAGTTGATCTTTTGTCTGAAAAAAAATAAATTAGATTTTTTTGTATGGAGCGAATCACGTTTATTTTTTTTTCTTCAATTGTACGAATATGTTGGGTGTATGGCGTGAGTATATGATAGCTAGGGTCATTCTCTATCCACGAAAAAATATATCAGCGCCGGCCATCCGCGGCCGCGCGAGTAATCATTCGGTAAAAAAACAATATTGAAAATTAGTGGACATAGGCAACAACGTTCCAATATCGATTCGATATTTTTTTATGTGATTCTTCATGATATTCCAGACAACTTTTACTCTTGTGAAATTTCTTCTAAAGTTGATCTTTTGTCTGAAAAAAAATAAATTAGATTTTTTTGTATGGAGCGAATCACGTTTATTTTTTTTTCTTCAATTGTACGAATATGTTGGGTGTATGGCGTAAGTATATGATAGCTAGGGTCATTCTCTATCCACGAAAAAATATATCAGCGCCGGCCATCCGCGGCCGCGCGAGTAATCATTCGGTAAAAAAACAATATTTTCTATGAAATTTTTTGCCTTTTAAAATCAATTCAAAGTATATTTTCTGTCTCACTTGGCTGTTTTCACCTTCTTTTTAGTTAAATATATAGTTTTAATAGCACATAGGTACTCACAACTAGTAATTCTGGCACAGGTTTAGTTATTATTGCATGTTATCGGTGGCACCTGCATTGTGATTGATGACTCATTTGTTTGTGCGCTCGGATAAGTGTATAACAAACGAGTCACCGAAAAATAATTGTCTCTGATTGGCTGTTATTTTTTTTACTACCTGCACGTTATCTATTG
Organism: Boloria euphrosyne; assembly: GCA_951802675.2. Classification (NCBI taxonomy): domain Eukaryota; kingdom Metazoa; phylum Arthropoda; class Insecta; order Lepidoptera; family Nymphalidae; genus Boloria; species Boloria euphrosyne. The sequence continues at coordinate 269,810 of OX637879.1, read as the reverse complement.
TAAAATAAATACAGTAATAAGTTTCTGGTTATACTAATTTTGTCAAATATAGGGGAAATAGTTTGAATTTTTTACTGGCAAGAGCAAGACATTGATAATCATTATCTAAATAATCAAGCGTATGTAAAGTATAGTATAAGTTATCGTACGTATGATCGAAAGGAAATTGTGAAATAATTGTAGCCCTGAAAAGGGCTGTTTGTCATATTCCCAGCCCTGATGGGCTTTTTGGGAATAGTCCAGAGCCGGATCACTTTATTTCTTATTCCAGAAGTGGGTCCGGCAAATTTTCGGACTCTGCTACGAGGCATTCTTCTTCCTCCATAGTCTCGCTGTCACAGGGAGGCTCGGTAGTCTGTAACAACTGAATTGCTTCAGGCAACAACTCACTATGGACCTGTTTCGTTATTTTAGGCCTTATGTAGGATATGTGGGGATCAGAGCTTGTTAGAAGTCCATGGAGGATGTCTTCGTTTGTTGCTATTCTGTCCGTTTTCCGAATGTGTCTCTCTCTGACGGGCTTCCGAAGCTTGTTCTGATAAGATACCTAAAAGAAATAAGTACATGCATTTTAATTTCAAAAAGCAATCGAGTCAAATTATACATCAAACTCTATTTATTTTTTACTTACCGATTGGCAAAACACCAAAGTGGTTACAGATGTCTGCACCGTGCATTAGAAGTTTATGTACATTCGTTTTGCCGTTGTCTTTCAATTTTGTTATGTACCAGTGCTGCAACTCTTCCTCGGAATTTTCTTCTACTATGGAAGTAGAACGTCTTTTTGACGTGACAACGTCTTAAATTAGGTTGCGGCTGGGAGTCACTTATGAAAAAGTGTAACGCTCGGTAACGTTACGATGAGTCACCGAACGAGAGAGAGGCCCGCCGAATGCCTTGCGTCTCTCTCCCACTCAACTATTAAAATATATTTCTATAGTTAAAATTTGTGCAATTCTTATTTTCATTCAATTCCTTGTTCCTATTGTGCAATTTAATTATATTCATATCAATAAATATTCTACCGAGAAAAAGACGTTGTCACGTAAAATCTTCGCCCGTAAAACCGACTTTACAGGCAACAATTTTTTTTTTTTTGCTTATTACTTAAGTCTTCGAACGGTTTTCTGTGCTCCTTTTCTGTAGATGTTCCCGTTTCCGTAGTACATACTGCAAGATTAGGAACATGGGAATTCATATCCACTGGCTCATATAAGGCTGCGTCCGAAAAGCCCAACTCACTTCTCAGGTCAACACTGTCACAAACAGGCCAGTTGATGTTTTTTTCCAACCACTTGCGATTATTTACACGATTCATAAAAGTTTTTTGATTTCTACTAGACTCTATCCACTTTTTATTTAGATTTACACAAAAAAGCCGACAGAACTCCTTGATTAGGTTTTTGTCTTCTTCAGAAACTGTGGTATTTAAAACAGAAATTATACTTTCATATAGAAACATATAATTTTTCAGATCACCACCACTTCTTAATTTCACAAAAAGATCTAAGTTGGTACAAAATCCAGCCATAGTTCTAAAGTAAATATAAAAATAAAAGTATTTCACTGTGTTCACAAATAAGCGACAAGAGCGAAACTAGAGGGACTTAATGAATGTCTTTGTATTTATAGTCAGTGTTAATTACTCAAGTAGTGAACATATTAACATGACTGAAAATTATTCAGCCAATCAGAGACGAGCATTTTTCGATGACTCATTAATTATGCGCTTAGACGAGCGCACAAACAAATGAGTCATCAATCACAAAGCAGGTGCCACCGATAACAATAGATAATGTGCAGGTAGTTAAAAAAATAACAACCAATCAGAGACAATTATTTTTCAGTGACTCGTTTGTTGTGCACTTAGCCGAGCGCACAAACAAATGAGTCATCAATCACAAAGCAGGTGCCACCGATAACAATAGATAATGTGCAGGTAGTTAAAAAAATAACAACCAATCAGAGACAATTATTTTTCAGTGACTCGTTTGTTGTGCACTTAGCCGAGCGCACAAACAAATGAGTCATCAATCACAAAGCAGGTGCCACCGATAACAATAGATAATGTGCAGGTAGTTAAAAAAATAACAACCAATCAGAGACAATTATTTTTCAGTGACTCGTTTGTTGTGCACTTAGCCGAGCGCACAAACAAATGAGTCATCAATCACAATGCAGGTGCCACCGATAACATGCAATAATAACTAAACCTGTGCCAGAATTACTAGTTGTGAGTACCTATGTGCTATTAAAACTATATATTTAACTAAAAAGAAGGTGAAAACAGCCAAGTGAGACAGAAAATATACTTTGAATTGATTTTAAAAGGCAAAAAATTTCATAGAAAATATTGTTTTTTTACCGAATGATTACTCGCGCGGCCGCGGATGGCCGGCGCTGATATATTTTTTCGTGGATAGAGAATGACCCTAGCTATCATATACTCACGCCATACACCCAACATATTCGTACAATTGAAGAAAAAAAAATAAACGTGATTCGCTCCATACAAAAAAATCTAATTTATTTTTTTTCAGACAAAAGATCAACTTTAGAAGAAATTTCACAAGAGTAAAAGTTGTCTGGAATATCATGAAGAATCACATAAAAAAATATCGAATCGATATTGGAACTTTGTTGCCTATGTCCACTAATTTTCAATATTGTTTTTTTACCGAATGATTACTCGCGCGGCCGCGGATGGCCGGCGCTGATATATTTTTTCGTGGATAGAGAATGACCCTAGCTATCATATACTCACGCCATACACCCAACATATTCGTACAATTGAAGAAAAAAAAATAAACGTGATTCGCTCCATACAAAAAAATCTAATTTATTTTTTTTCAGACAAAAGATCAACTTTAGAAGAAATTTTACAAGAGTAAAAGTTGTCTGGAATATCATGAAGAATCACATAAAAAAATATCGAATCGATATTGGAATTTTGTTGCCTATGTCCACTAATTTTCAATATGGATCCACTGTGCGTCGCCGCCTTTGTGCCCCGGCCGCCATGTTGGAAAAAGGCTTGCTAAAGGGTTTCGCCCTTTATCTGATATCTCTTAAGCTAGCAATCCTACAAGAAAATTATAAAACATTATTTGTAGCAAATTAAATTGTCTATAACCGTAACTTTGACCGTATTATTTTTATCGTAAAATGAAAAATAAAAAACTTAAAAAGTTATTATAAGCAAAAATAACATGAAAATTTTTGAACAAATTTTGTTTCGGGCGTTAAGTATAACATTTTTTTTCTGGTCATTTTACAATAAAATTATTTCAGAGCCATTGCATCAAGAGAAGCGGCGCTTGAAGCAGCGCTTGCATTTTATTCTCGCGTCCGTTTTTCTTGCGAATACTCTAATAATGATCTTCGTTTAAATTATATGGTGTAAAAGAGTAAAATAATGTGCATGAAATGCTTAAAGCCTCTAACTTATTTAAAATGATAAGGAATAATACCGTATATTAAAATATATTTAAATTTTCCTTCACAACAAAACGCACTAATTAAGCAAATTTAAATAATTTTAGTGTATTTTAGTTTCTATGGGGCTTTAGCCGTTGCTTCCTTCGTTTCCTGTTGCCACACTAATCTATAGTGGTTCTATATATATAACAACGGTACTTACCGTAGGTATAATATACTCTTGTGAATTTAGACCAGAAGTGAGCTTTCAGAGCTTTGAAACACACAGTGCAGTAACCGGAGATTCTTCGGAGAGCTTTTCACTCGAACAATCACTGATATCATCGGAACTTTCCTGGCTCTGATGTTTTTAGCACTAACTCTTGAAGTAGTCGAAGAACTACGACGTTTAGAAGGACCAGGTTTAGTGTTCATTTTGGCGGGTAAACGCGTATATGATAATCGTTCGTAAAAACAACAACACTCATGGAAACAAAAATCCAACTGTAGTTTTATCACGATCGATGTATTGCCCGTATAACCGTGATACTAACGTATGCTTGCCACAAAAGCCGGAGCCGTACCGACTCATAGAAAAATAGCGGGTGAAATGCACGGCGCCGTGTAGTCGGCCCCGCGCACTATACACGGCGCCGTGACTCGGCAGTGAATGTGTTAAAAGTATTATTTTCTACTTTTTAGTTTAGATTTATTAAGTTTGGAAGTCGGTTTTTGTTTTTTTGTTAAAAATAATTAGGTCTTAGCGTGCGTTTTTCAGAGGCAGTAATTTTATTGTTTTGATGTGTAGGGGGGATCAGTATAAGCTTAAGTTCAAGTTTGTGGGGTCGCGTCGCACAGTGGATCCATATTGAAAATTAGTGGACATAGGCAACAAAGTTCCAATATCGATTCGATATTTTTTTATGTGATTCTTCATGATATTCCAGACAACTTTTACTCTTGTGAAATTTCTTCTAAAGTTGATCTTTTGTCTGAAAAAAAATAAATTAGATTTTTTTGTATGGAGCGAATCACGTTTATTTTTTTTTCTTCAATTGTACGAATATGTTGGGTGTATGGCGTGAGTATATGATAGCTAGGGTCATTCTCTATCCACGAAAAAATATATCAGCGCCGGCCATCCGCGGCCGCGCGAGTAATCATTCGGTAAAAAAACAATATTGAAAATTAGTGGACATAGGCAACAACGTTCCAATATCGATTCGATATTTTTTTATGTGATTCTTCATGATATTCCAGACAACTTTTACTCTTGTGAAATTTCTTCTAAAGTTGATCTTTTGTCTGAAAAAAAATAAATTAGATTTTTTTGTATGGAGCGAATCACGTTTATTTTTTTTTCTTCAATTGTACGAATATGTTGGGTGTATGGCGTAAGTATATGATAGCTAGGGTCATTCTCTATCCACGAAAAAATATATCAGCGCCGGCCATCCGCGGCCGCGCGAGTAATCATTCGGTAAAAAAACAATATTTTCTATGAAATTTTTTGCCTTTTAAAATCAATTCAAAGTATATTTTCTGTCTCACTTGGCTGTTTTCACCTTCTTTTTAGTTAAATATATAGTTTTAATAGCACATAGGTACTCACAACTAGTAATTCTGGCACAGGTTTAGTTATTATTGCATGTTATCGGTGGCACCTGCATTGTGATTGATGACTCATTTGTTTGTGCGCTCGGATAAGTGTATAACAAACGAGTCACCGAAAAATAATTGTCTCTGATTGGCTGTTATTTTTTTTACTACCTGCACGTTATCTATTGTAAAATAAATACAGTAATAAGTTTCTGGTTATACTAATTTTGTCAAATATAGGGGAAATAGTTTGAATTTTTTACTGGCAAGAGCAAGACATTGATAATCATTATCTAAATAATCAAGCGTATGTAAAGTATAGTATAAGTTATCGTACGTATGATCGAAAGGAAATTGTGAAATAATTGTAGCCCTGAAAAGGGCTGTTTGTCATATTCCCAGCCCTGATGGGCTTTTTGGGAATAGTCCAGAGCCGGATCACTTTATTTCTTATTCCAGAAGTGGGTCCGGCAAATTTTCGGACTCTGCTACGAGGCATTCTTCTTCCTCCATAGTCTCGCTGTCACAGGGAGGCTCGGTAGTCTGTAACAACTGAATTGCTTCAGGCAACAACTCACTATGGACCTGTTTCGTTATTTTAGGCCTTATGTAGGATATGTGGGGATCAGAGCTTGTTAGAAGTCCATGGAGGATGTCTTCGTTTGTTGCTATTCTGTCCGTTTTCCGAATGTGTCTCTCTCTGACGGGCTTCCGAAGCTTGTTCTGATAAGATACCTAAAAGAAATAAGTACATGCATTTTAATTTCAAAAAGCAATCGAGTCAAATTATACATCAAACTCTATTTATTTTTTACTTACCGATTGGCAAAACACCAAAGTGGTTACAGATGTCTGCACCGTGCATTAGAAGTTTATGTACATTCGTTTTGCCGTTGTCTTTCAATTTTGTTATGTACCAGTGCTGCAACTCTTCCTCGGAATTTTCTTCTACTATGGAAGTAGAACGTCTTTTTGACGTGACAACGTCTTAAATTAGGTTGCGGCTGGGAGTCACTTATGAAAAAGTGTAACGCTCGGTAACGTTACGATGAGTCACCGAACGAGAGAGAGGCCCGCCGAATGCCTTGCGTCTCTCTCCCACTCAACTATTAAAATATATTTCTATAGTTAAAATTTGTGCAATTCTTATTTTCATTCAATTCCTTGTTCCTATTGTGCAATTTAATTATATTCATATCAATAAATATTCTACCGAGAAAAAGACGTTGTCACGTAAAATCTTCGCCCGTAAAACCGACTTTACAGGCAACAATTTTTTTTTTTTTGCTTATTACTTAAGTCTTCGAACGGTTTTCTGTGCTCCTTTTCTGTAGATGTTCCCGTTTCCGTAGTACATACTGCAAGATTAGGAACATGGGAATTCATATCCACTGGCTCATATAAGGCTGCGTCCGAAAAGCCCAACTCACTTCTCAGGTCAACACTGTCACAAACAGGCCAGTTGATGTTTTTTTCCAACCACTTGCGATTATTTACACGATTCATAAAAGTTTTTTGATTTCTACTAGACTCTATCCACTTTTTATTTAGATTTACACAAAAAAGCCGACAGAACTCCTTGATTAGGTTTTTGTCTTCTTCAGAAACTGTGGTATTTAAAACAGAAATTATACTTTCATATAGAAACATATAATTTTTCAGATCACCACCACTTCTTAATTTCACAAAAAGATCTAAGTTGGTACAAAATCCAGCCATAGTTCTAAAGTAAATATAAAAATAAAAGTATTTCACTGTGTTCACAAATAAGCGACAAGAGCGAAACTAGAGGGACTTAATGAATGTCTTTGTATTTATAGTCAGTGTTAATTACTCAAGTAGTGAACATATTAACATGACTGAAAATTATTCAGCCAATCAGAGACGAGCATTTTTCGATGACTCATTAATTATGCGCTTAGACGAGCGCACAAACAAATGAGTCATCAATCACAAAGCAGGTGCCACCGATAACAATAGATAATGTGCAGGTAGTTAAAAAAATAACAACCAATCAGAGACAATTATTTTTCAGTGACTCGTTTGTTGTGCACTTAGCCGAGCGCACAAACAAATGAGTCATCAATCACAAAGCAGGTGCCACCGATAACAATAGATAATGTGCAGGTAGTTAAAAAAATAACAACCAATCAGAGACAATTATTTTTCAGTGACTCGTTTGTTGTGCACTTAGCCGAGCGCACAAACAAATGAGTCATCAATCACAAAGCAGGTGCCACCGATAACAATAGATAATGTGCAGGTAGTTAAAAAAATAACAACCAATCAGAGACAATTATTTTTCAGTGACTCGTTTGTTGTGCACTTAGCCGAGCGCACAAACAAATGAGTCATCAATCACAATGCAGGTGCCACCGATAACATGCAATAATAACTAAACCTGTGCCAGAATTACTAGTTGTGAGTACCTATGTGCTATTAAAACTATATATTTAACTAAAAAGAAGGTGAAAACAGCCAAGTGAGACAGAAAATATACTTTGAATTGATTTTAAAAGGCAAAAAATTTCATAGAAAATATTGTTTTTTTACCGAATGATTACTCGCGCGGCCGCGGATGGCCGGCGCTGATATATTTTTTCGTGGATAGAGAATGACCCTAGCTATCATATACTCACGCCATACACCCAACATATTCGTACAATTGAAGAAAAAAAAATAAACGTGATTCGCTCCATACAAAAAAATCTAATTTATTTTTTTTCAGACAAAAGATCAACTTTAGAAGAAATTTCACAAGAGTAAAAGTTGTCTGGAATATCATGAAGAATCACATAAAAAAATATCGAATCGATATTGGAACTTTGTTGCCTATGTCCACTAATTTTCAATATTGTTTTTTTACCGAATGATTACTCGCGCGGCCGCGGATGGCCGGCGCTGATATATTTTTTCGTGGATAGAGAATGACCCTAGCTATCATATACTCACGCCATACACCCAACATATTCGTACAATTGAAGAAAAAAAAATAAACGTGATTCGCTCCATACAAAAAAATCTAATTTATTTTTTTTCAGACAAAAGATCAACTTTAGAAGAAATTTTACAAGAGTAAAAGTTGTCTGGAATATCATGAAGAATCACATAAAAAAATATCGAATCGATATTGGAATTTTGTTGCCTATGTCCACTAATTTTCAATATGGATCCACTGTGCGTCGCCGCCTTTGTGCCCCGGCCGCCATGTTGGAAAAAGGCTTGCTAAAGGGTTTCGCCCTTTATCTGATATCTCTTAAGCTAGCAATCCTACAAGAAAATTATAAAACATTATTTGTAGCAAATTAAATTGTCTATAACCGTAACTTTGACCGTATTATTTTTATCGTAAAATGAAAAATAAAAAACTTAAAAAGTTATTATAAGCAAAAATAACATGAAAATTTTTGAACAAATTTTGTTTCGGGCGTTAAGTATAACATTTTTTTTCTGGTCATTTTACAATAAAATTATTTCAGAGCCATTGCATCAAGAGAAGCGGCGCTTGAAGCAGCGCTTGCATTTTATTCTCGCGTCCGTTTTTCTTGCGAATACTCTAATAATGATCTTCGTTTAAATTATATGGTGTAAAAGAGTAAAATAATGTGCATGAAATGCTTAAAGCCTCTAACTTATTTAAAATGATAAGGAATAATACCGTATATTAAAATATATTTAAATTTTCCTTCACAACAAAACGCACTAATTAAGCAAATTTAAATAATTTTAGTGTATTTTAGTTTCTATGGGGCTTTAGCCGTTGCTTCCTTCGTTTCCTGTTGCCACACTAATCTATAGTGGTTCTATATATATAACAACGGTACTTACCGTAGGTATAATATACTCTTGTGAATTTAGACCAGAAGTGAGCTTTCTTTATAAAAAAACAAGCATACTAAATCGACCTCAATTTATTTTAAGAATCTGAAAAAGCTAAAACACAATTAAACTAACCAAAAAGACAACTAAGCTACCAACAATGATATTTTAAAGAAATAAACCAACAGAGTAACGAACTAACAATGCTACCACGACAAGCGTCAAGATAGAACTACCCCCCGATGCCAGTTATGCATCGACTTTTATAGCTTTTTCCCCACTCTAACATCCTCTTTTCTGTTCATATTCCACACGGCCTTTCCTGACAGGAGACCGTCCTCGGGCTCCCTCATCTTCTAACCTTGGGGTTCAGAACCTTGACATCGAAAACCTGAGTGACGCCACGAGATATAGACATCACACTCATCATTACTGCCGTATAAACAATAAAATCTCCAGACAGAAAAAAAAACACAAAGTGCATTTCTAAAAATTGCTTGTCTATATTAAGGTTTTAATTTGATTCATTCGTGGTCTATCTATCTAACCTAAGCACAATGGATGTGAAACAAACAGATATCTGTACCAATTACCCGGGGCAGGACCCGTCGGGGGAGTGCGCCCTCACGACTCGCCAGAGAACCATGTCATAGCTTTGCGTGTGTAAATCAGTACCTATAAAAGCGTGTTTCAATCCAACCTACCCCCAAATATACGTTTAATGTTTGCTGCAAAAACATATGCAACGGCCAACTCATAGTATGATCACTGCTCCAGGACGACATGTCTGAGTAACCTCCAAGACACTGTCCGAGCTCACACACATTAATCTTAAGCTACACAAGGTATGTCCCATATACTAGGATCGCATGTCTGAGCGCACTCCAAGACAGCATCCAATAATATGAAACCGTACCCCACTTGAAGTGCATCTGTCGGCCAGGACAGCATATCCGAGTACAAAGACCTGCGAGACATGCCATCCCCGACCGCAAGATACAACTTCCCTTGAATGTGTCAACCCCAATGAGAAAACACAAAATAAGCATCTTTTACGTACACAGTAAAAAATAAAATAAAAATTTTACAGTTAACATTTCTACAAAGGCCTGGCATAAAGCACAGCGCCTACTATCACGACTACCGCCACGCTCATGACGAGGACTATAACTATATCGGCGACTTTCACTACGATCTCGCTGATTGTCTGACATAACAACTAAATTTTCTTATTTAGGCCTGACAAGCAAAACAAAAGCTAGTAAAAGTTTAGTTTAGCTAAACACAGCGACCAACAAAAAATACGAATCACCAAAATCAATGAAAATACACCAAAATCACGGCACCCTCCGAAAAAACTTTTAAACACATAAAACCAACAAATACATAACTACTACACGCTAAAAAAAGAAGTGGGCGTAACAGGACCTATCCCACTTCTGATCTTGTGAATTTAGACCAGAAGTGAGCTTTCTTTATAAAAAAACAAGCATACTAAATCGACCTCAATTTATTTTAAGAAGAAAACGCTAAAACACAATTAAACTAACCAAAAAGACAACTAAGCTACCAACAATGATATTTTAAAGAAATAAACCAACAGAGTAACGAACTAACAATGCTACCACGACAAGCGTCAAGATAGAACTACCCCCCGATGCCAGTTATGCATCGACTTTTATAGCTTTTTCTCCACTCTAACATCCTCTTTTCTGTTCATATTCCACAATACATATTTTTAGTATCATTGTAAATCCCAGATGCCCGCCGCCACAATTCGAACGAACCCTTTTGTTTGCTAAAAAGTTGATTTAAGTATATTAAACTTAATTCAATTCCCTAGAAGCTGCTTTGTTAAAAGCCGTAGTCTACTAACTACGTTTACGGTTTAGTTTTACAGGAGTTTTTGTGTGTGAGACTAGACGTGAGTGTGAGTGTGTGGCCCATCACATACATACGATATACGATCAGTGCCGGATTAACCATATACCAAGAGTAGCAATTGCTACGGGCCCCGCGCGAAAGGGGGCCCCGCATATTTAAGCCCACTCATCTCTGCCTGAGCGTAATTTTTTAAGTAAAACTTATTAAGATGTGGTATGTTAAATTTTTTGATGTCGCAAAACGTTACAACTTTTCCTACTAAGACAATCCACGTCAGACACTCGGTACCCGACTATTTCCTTGGCATAAATAATTTCATACGGTAAGCGCACAAGTTCTACAAAAAGTTGCTTGTATAAACGTGTAGAATTTCAGTCGGAAATTTATGAAAACTAATTGAAATATTTGTTTAGAGCGCTCCCGAGATAAATAATCGAACTTTGTCGTGCATATTTTTTTTAATTTTGTGACCATATGTAAACCATGATCACGCATGGAGGATAGAAAAATGGAGTTAAACAGGCAAATACGAGAAAAAATGTAAAAGCACCCTTAAATATAAACTTTGAAATATGTATTGAAATAAATATTCTGTGTAGTCTCATCAGTTTTCAATTGTTAGTTTCCTACTAAAATTACTCTAAATTGCCAGGAAATCCCATCTCAGGCTTTTTGTACTTGTCAATGCCTAACAGCGCCTATAGTAATTTACTACACTATTAATTACCCACAAAATTAACCTATAGATACCAAATAAACGTATTGAATATTGAGTATTGAATTGTATTTTTACCGAACCCCTGCAGATCAAGGGCTTTTGGAAAGAATTTGCTACGGGCCCCGCGCTTGCTTAATCCGGCACTGTATACGATATATACGAGTAAATCAAAAGTTTCTGTTTTCAACCGATTCCAAATACCGGAAGAAGTTGAATTGTAATTTATCTTACTTACTTCAGAACTCCGTCGTTTATTAACCGATTAAGAAAAATCTTTTTTTAATAATAGGTATGGACTTGAATTATTTTTGAGGATATATTTTCCCATGGCTTGAACTAAATATAATTTGATATTATTTATAACACATTACATTATCAATTGAGGAAAACTGTGGAAATTATCCAATGTTAATTTAAGTATTAATTGGAGACCGCATTTCAGTGTGGCATGCTACTGACGGCGTACCAGTCCCCTCCGTCTACAGCTGCAAGTAACAATGAAGTATCTCCTACTACTTGTGGTCACATGGACCTCAGCAGCACGTATCATCCACCAACACGATATCTACCTTGAGGAGTGGAAGGATTTTAAGGTAACAATATCGAACTCAAATATCTTAATAGGTATGTTATATGTATGTTATATGTATAACTGCCTCGGTGGAGTAGTGGCTAGCATGTACGGTCATACATCGAGAGGTCCTGGGTTCGAGTCCCAGGTTGGGCCAAGTTTAATTATTGAGTCTTTCTGCTTAGTAAGTCACAGTAATAGCCCGTAGTTGGGAAGTTGGCGGTGTGTCACCCCCGTGCCTCGGAGAGCACGTACAACGTCGGTCCTGCGCCTTAGCTCTCACTGGTCGTGTCTCGTGTCGTCCCCCCGGAGTATGAGAGTGATAGGAACAGAGAGTGCACTTGTGTCTGCGCGTACACTTGTGCACTATAATATCTACTGCGTAGTTGGCTAGTATCAATGAGATTGGCCGCCATGGCCGCAATCGGTCGGAGAACATTATTATTATATGTATAAACATTATTATTATATTCATGTGAAATGATCCGAATTCATTGTCGTGTGGATGCCACATGCCAAGGAAGAGTACCTGGAGATAGATCCATAATCTATATCTGCTCGACCGATTTTATGAAACTTAACTTTTATGTATTTAATATTTTATTTTTCCAATTTACACATCTGTACAGATTCCTAATTGAAGTTTAAGATTGTAACATCCGCACAATAGCTTTTTACTAAATGCACATGTAAAGGCGTGTCTCCTGCTCCTAAAAATCACAAAACAACCTAACAAAACATTTTTAGTCTTCTGCAAAGGCTGCAAGTTTTAAACACTAACATCGCCAAATCATGAAAAACAACGTATTGTCTTTATTCAAATTTATATTAAAATACACACAATGCATTATAGTTAAGTAAAAAAGATATATCATGAAATACGAAACATATAACCAGAATGTTCGCAAGCAACGATGAAATGGATTTACTCTCCCGCATGCAAACACGGGGATGTTTTCCATCCGCCTCGGATAACATGTTTGCGTGTTTTAGCTAACAAAACCAATAGGCCACGCCAATATTTTGTTAGATGTTCGATGTTAGGTGTTAGAAAACACAAAACCGTGTCGCAGGAGACTCGGCTTTATGATAAACGGTACTTATAAGAAAAACACATATTTAAACATTTTTAACCGACTTCAAAAAAGGAGGAGGTTATATGTTCCGATGTATGTATTTTTTTTTATGTATGTTCACCGATTTCTCCGCCAACTGTGGGCCGATTTCAAAAATTTTTCTTTTGTTCGGTAAGGTATAGTTCTGAGGGGGTCCCATTATCACAAAATCAGGATCTGATGATGCGATCCCAGGGAAATCCAGGGCAACTTTCAAAATTTATAGGCACCTATTATGTTTTTTATATATTTTCTAAAGCTGTTCAAGCATTTGCGTCTGAAAATCGTAATCTCATGTGATAAGCTGATGATGGAAGGTAGAATTCTTCAAATGTTATTGTTTATCTGTGTTCACCGATTTATGCGTCAATTGAGGGCCGATTTCAAAAATTTATTTTTTGTTTGGTAGGATATACTTCCAAGATGTTCCCATTGTCACTAAGTTAGGATTTGATAATGGGATCCTAGGGAAATCGATGGCAACTCTTAAATTTTATAGGCACTTAGTACATTTTTCATATATTTTCTAAAGTTCTTTAAGGATTTGCATCTGATAATTACCATCTCATGTGGATAAGCTGATGATGGAAGGTACAACTCCTCAACGGCTAGCAGTTGAAAGGAAATTCCTTTAAAATTATACATACATATAGATTGATAGTTGTGTTCTTCCAGGCTATTACGTTAATATGATAATAGTAGGTAAATCTCATTAACCTCTAGGAGTTAGGTGGAATAATGGATGTGGTTTATTTAAACTATTTCGTATGGGGAATGTAAACATAAAGATGTGCTCGTAGCTTAGTTACAGCTACAGTAGTCGTAGTTCGAGTACTCTTTGAACACCAACAACTCCCCCCCCCCCCCCTTTCGGTAGACCCGATAATTAATTACTATTACGTTACATACGGTTATAGGTATGCTCGTTGTTTAATATAGGTAAAGCTTAAACAGATTTTAAATTAGTGACATATAGTCACTATAATTAAATCAGCTAAATAAAATGCACACTAAAAATGGAAAAATAAGTTATTTTTAAAAAAAAATTAAACCGACTTCAAAAAATCTGCACTAAAAAGAGAAAATTTTTAAACTAAAAAGTAGAAAATAATACTTTTAAGAACTTTGTTAATTTTGGCGTCGGTGCCAGCCAGGTATTTTGATTATGTTTACAAATTGATAGATTAATCGAATATGTATCTATTTAGGGTTATTTTGCTTTGGCTTTGCTAGGAGAAATTTACATTTCTTAGAAAATGAATTAGGGCTGTGCTTAAAATAAATTAAGCCCACCTATACTATATAATATAATATTAATCGGATAAAGGCAATGTCGCGACTCACTGACTGACTTAGCAACGTTTAAATCAAGCCGATAATAACGTGTGCCTTTAATTAAATTGTTTATTTAAATAGCTCGAACATAACAAGCATTATTTCAACGAAGAGAAAGAACGTGTCGCCATGAAAAACTTTGCAAGGAATAAACACATCGTCGCCAAGCACAATCAGCTCTACGAACGCGGCAAAGTGTCCTTCCGGCTAGGCATGAACAAGTTTTCGGATTTGTCTCTAGAGCAGTTTTCGCGCTTGAATGGGTACAGACGGATAAACAGGTACCTCTACGCTTTATGATTCATTATCTATTATTAATATTTTAGACTCTTCAATGTGTTGTGATTGTGTGGCCATATATTATGAGCAGACAGCTGCAAAGAAACTGTGAGATTCTTGTATTTAACAATTTAATAATAGATAATTTTAAATTTATAGCTTCGACAAAGTTAATTTGACAGAAGCAAAGTACATCAAGCTCGCCAACGTGGAACCGCCCAAAAGTGTGGACTGGCGCAAGCTGGGTGCAGTAACCCAGGTCAAGGACCAGCAAAAATGTGCAGCTTGCTGGGCTTTTAGTGCCGTGAGTAGTTTTCATATTGTTTAACACAACACTTATTTTTTTATTAATAGAAGCACTGATCATTAAAATGTTCTATAGTCTGCCCTCATAAAACATCTTAGTGGGTAAGTGATGTAAGCGCATTTCATATTTATCTAAGCTATGAAGTACATATAATGACGGTTTTTTTTGGAAAAAATTAAAAAAAGATAAAAAAAAATTCGGACTGGGAACACCTGGATTCGAACCGAAGACTTCTGGTTAGAGACCGCCCGGTTTCCGCTGTCAATCAATCTGAGCTATTATAATAGTGCGGATGACAGCGAAATTTACCTACGTATTCTAATGGTATTATAGCTTTTTTTTCATTGCCTGAAAATATTGATAAAATAACGTTTTCTAGAAATAAAACCTAGCTAGATCGATTTATCGCCCCCGAAACCCCCCTGCATGCTAACTCAAAAATAAAATAATTAAAAGATTAACCGTTTTTTAATACAGAAAAGTGATAATCATGCTGGAAATTATTCATGTAAATTGTAAGCATGTAAACATCAGAAATGTGAGGGCTCATGTACACGGCACCGCTGCCGCGCCGCCACCGCTCCGCCACCGCGACTCTGCGCTGTGTATACGAGCCGCCACTGCGCCGCTACCGCGCCGCCGCCACTTGATTTCACCATAACACTATACGGTTGTTAGTAATACATTGCTAGGCGCGAACTACTACTACTAAAACTACTAAAACGGGGTGGTGGGGGCCGCGGTGGCGGTGCGGTAACGGCTCGTATACACAGCGCAGAGGCGCGGTGACGGAGCGGCAGCGGTGCCGTGTACACGAGCCCTAAGACCCGGTTTTTATCCAGCTTCCAGCTTCCTTCGGTTTTCCAAGCTAGCACGTTAACACTGGGCTACCACTGCCTCTCAGTGCATTGATTAGATTCTTGGCAATATTTTGTACATATAGTCTAGTTGAAGTATAACCGGGGAATGACTTATTATCACTCGCCCTTAAAGTATTGTCCACCGATTCACCGGCAGTACCTTGTGACCACTACTTGTTACTTTACTCTAATGTAATCATGGCCATTAAGTGGTAATTTTTAAATTGCTAGACGGGTGCTCTCGAAGGCCAGCTCTTTCGAAAGGAAAGCCGCCTGGAGGCTCTCTCTGAACAGAATCTACTCGACTGCTCCTGGAATGGCAAGTTCCAAAACAAAGGCTGCGACGGCGGCCACCCCAAGAATGCGTTTGCGTACATCAAATATAATGGAGGCATCGACACAGAGTACAGTTATCAATATGAGGGTACTCGAGGTGAATGCAGGTAGATACACATTTTTCTTGTTCCTTAGAAATACTACGTCATATTAGAATATTAATACCAATTACCGCCTGGACAGGTATTGTGGGCAACAGCAAACCAGTACAACCCACTAAAACCCAACGGAACCCCGTTTTAACAGGGCGTCTCAGGCTGTAGCATACCGCATGGTACACCTCCCACTGTAGTTGGCAAAATCCCAGCGTTTCCTGAGTTTAGGCCCGACTGGATTGCTGGACACTAATAAATAATAATATATTGTGGAAGATGAATAGGAAAGAGGATGTTAGAGGGTGGGGAGAAATCTATAAAAGTCGATGTATAACCGGCATCGGGGGGTAGTTGTGTCATGACACTTATCGTGGTAGCATTATTAGGTTGTTACTCTGCCGGTTTGTTTCTAAAAATATCATTGTTGGTAGATTAGTTGTATTTTTGGTTAGTTTAATTGTGTTTTAGCGTTTTCAGATACTTACAATAAATTGAGGTCGATTTAGTATGCTTGTTTTTTTTAAAAGAAAGCTCACTTCTGGTCTAAATTCACAAGATCAGAAGTGGGATAGGTCCTGTTTCGCCCACATCTATGTGTTTAAAAGTTTTATCGGAGGGTACCGTGATTTTGGTGTATTTTCATTGATTTTGGGATTTCGTGTTTTATGCTGGTCGCTGTGTATAGTTCAGTTTTGTTTTCCTTGTCGGGCTTAAATTAGAAAATTAAATTATTTGAATTAACAGTTATTTTTAGATCGTATTTTTATTTTGTTGTAATGTCAGAAAACCAGCGAGATCGTAGCGAAATTTGCCGATGTAGTTATAGTCCTCGTCATGAGCGTTGCAATAGTGTGATAGTAGGTGCCACGCCTTTTGCCGGGCCTTTATAGAAATGTTAACTGTAAAATTATTATTTTTTTACTGTTTATGTAAAAGATGCTTATTTTGTGTTTTGGCATTGGGATTGATACATTCAAGGGAAGATGTATTTTGCGGTTGGAGATAGCATGTCTCGCAGGTCTTTGTACTCGGATATGCTGTTTTGGCCGACAGATGCACTTCAAGTGGGGTACGGTTTCATATTATTGGATGCTTTCTTGGAGTGCGCTCGGACATGCGATCCTAGTATATGGAACATACCTTGTGTAGCTTAAGATTAATGTGTGTGAGCTCGGACAGTGTCTTGGAGGTTACTCAGACATGTCGTCCTGGAGCAGTGATCATACTATGAGTTGACCGTTGCATATGTTTTTGCAGCAAACATTAAACGTATATTTGGGGGTAGGTTGGATTGAAACACGCTTTTATAGGTACTGATTTACACACGCAAAGCTATGACATGGTTCTCTGGCGAGTCGTGAGGGTGCACTCCCCCGACGGGTCCTGCCCCGGGTAATTGGTACAGATATCTGTTTGTTTTACATCCACTGTGCTTAGGTTATGCTAGGTAACGTATATTTGACGGGCCAGTTGGCGTAGTGGTGAGCAATGTACGACCCACGCACTGGTCCCCGGGTTCGTGTCCCGGTCCGAACATAATTTAATAATTTATATATGTTCGGGGTCGGTGGTCTATAGCGAGTACAACCACCCCCGCATAATTTGGGGGTGGCTACGAGCTATTGGTGGCATGTTAGAAAGCTCTAAAGTCTCGACGGGGACTGTGAGTTAGTATAACATACTTGGCGGTTGACCGAAAGTTCACTGCTTCAGAAGTCCTAGGCAGACGGCCTATAATGGACGGACGTTGCGGTGGATTAGTAGGTCTGAGGTTGGAACGTGTAGTTCCAAAGAGATGGTAGAATGAGTACCACCGGTGGAGGCCGGTGGGAAAATTCGTCACATCAATTTACCCGGGGGAGAGGCTGTCTCCTACCGGGCGCGTCCCCAGGTGGCGGATGGGGGAATGCCACCTGCGACTGTTGGGACCCGACGACGAGCCTGGTCAGCTCAAGTTGGGACCCGACGACTGCGGGTGGTAGCGGGGAAACCCGCCGCGGACCAACAGCCAGGGTGGGGTGTCAGGCGGACACCCGGGCCCACCGGGGGGTAGCGCGGTGTCTCTGGCCGTTTTCACGGTAGGAGGCACTGCGCGGGCCGTGCTGTCGGGGCTAGCCCGACGGTGCGGCGGCTGGAGCGGGGCCACTTCGGTGGTCCTGTGTCTGGCGAGGGGTGTCGGCAGCCAGCTCAGTCGGAGCTGGGCCGACGGTAGGGGGGCCGCGGGGGAAGAGGAGTGCCGGTATTGCGGTGCGCCGCTCGTCCCTATCTCCCGCGGCCTAGCGGGGCCACCACCGTTTGATGGTGGACGCGGTGGGGATGCAGAGGAAGAGGAGCTACGGTATTACGGTGCGCCGTACTCCCTATCCTCTGCAACCGTCTTGGGTGGGTTGGGGGGGGCCGCGGGGGGCGGGAAGAACAAAATATTTCTCCCCGCCTTCCGCGGTCCCAGCGGGGCCGTCACCGCTGATGGCGGCATGTGAGGGGGCGGCAGGGGAAGGGGAGTGTCGGCGTTGTCGCATCCTCTTCTCCTGCGGCCGTTTGGGGGGGCCTTCGGGCGTGTTGGACGGGCCTTCGGGCGTTAGGACGTTTGCCCAGTTTGGGTGGGAGGTATCGGGTATACGTGTATAGATCTATATATGCGTATACCCATTCTTTTTTGCAGAGTGCCCACTTCGGTGGGCGGTGTTAGGATCGTGTGGGGCTGCTCCGGGTACTTCTCTGATCAGCAGAGTGGACTTGCGAGCAGCCTCACTTTTGGGTTGGGGTCTTCCTGGCCACCGCCGGGGCGTCGCGGTTGTATGCTAACGCGATCCCGCGGCGTCCCACTATGGCGGATTGGGGGTTAGGCGTTGGGTTTTAGGGGGTATGTCATCGAGTCCCCCACAGTGCCCTCTGGTTAGCAGGGGGCCCGTGCGAGAAATGCATTTCCCAACGATAAAAAAAAAAAAAAAAAAAAAAAAAAAAAAAAAGGTAACGTATATTTGTGGTTAGGTTGGGTTGAAACATGCTTTTATAGGTACTGATTTACACACGCAAAGCTATGACATGGTTCTCTGGCGAGCCGTGAGGGCGCACTCCCCCGACGGGTCCTGCCCCGGGTAATTGGTACAGATATCTGTTTGTTTCACATCCATTGTGCTTAGGTTATGCTAGGTGAGCTTAGCCCACGAATGAATCAAATTGAAACCTTTATATAGACACGCAAGTTTTAGAAATGCACTTTGTGTTTTTTTTGTCTGATGATTTTAATTGCTTATACGGCAGCAGATGATGAGAGTGTAATGTCTATAGCTCCTGGCGTCACTCAGGTTTTCGATGTCGAGGTTCTGAACCCCAAGGTTAGAAGATGAAGGAGCCCGAGGACGGTCTCCTGTCAGGAAAGGCCGTGTGGAAGATGAATAGGAAAGAGGATGTTAGAGGGTGGGGAGAAATCTATAAAAGTCGATGTATAACCGGCATCGGGGGGTAGTTGTGTCATGACACTTATCGTGGTAGCATTATTAGGTTGTTACTCTGCCGGTTTGTTTCTAAAAATATCATTGTTGGTAGATTAGTTGTATTTTTGGTTAGTTTAATTGTGTTTTAGCGTTTTCAGATACTTACAATAAATTGAGGTCGATTTAGTATGCTTGTTTTTTTTAAAAGAAAGCTCACTTCTGGTCTAAATTCACAAGAATATCTATTGTAACTTTTCTCCGCAAGCCAAATCAGTGCCGTCAAATTTATTACATTTTCTCAGATATGACCCCGATAACTCAGAAATGGGCGACGTCGGAATATCGTATTTAACTGTGGGAAATGAAGAAGAGCTGATGATGGCGGTGGCTACTGTCGGACCGATCGCCATCTCTATCGACGCCAACCACGAGTCCTTCAAGCTATACACTTCGGGCGTGTACTATGAGAAAGACTGTTCGTCTGAAAATTTGAGCCATTCTGTAAGTTGAGTGTTGTATGTCTCTGGCAAACGTTAAGTGCCTTGACTAATTAATATCGACAGTAGTGTAAGCCTCCAGGCTCCAGGCACGTCCACACCTAGTGTTAGAGCAAACTGTATGTATTTGGTATCTTTAGCGAAAAAAAATTGGGAACGCTTATGTGTAAAATAAAAATACAATAAATGATTAGGTATATATGATCCTATTCCTAACTGTTGGTAGACTTATGAGTTATGAAGTTCAGTAAAAATAAAATTAATAGTTTAATGCTGAATGAAATAAAATGAATTTAAATTAAATAAAAAATCATAAATTTTGCATTTATAACCTATCGGTTATCGTTGTGTCATTATTCACAGATGCTGTTGGTAGGGTATGGCCGAGACGAGGATGAAGGCGACTTCTGGCTGGTGAAGAACTCTTACGGGCCGGAGTGGGGCGAGCACGGCTACATCCGCCTGGCGCGCTTCCGCGGCAACCACTGCGGCATCGCCACCGAAGCGTTGTTCCCTCTCATCTGAGTTCCTGCCGTCGTCAAATCCCCAATTAAAGCGCAAAATAATTGATAAATATTGTAGTTTAATTTCTGAATACTGATCCATATTTTTCCTTACCTATAGATACATATAAATTAGAGATGTGCCGACTATGACTTAGGCCGACTAGCCGACTAGTTGGCTGTAAAAACGCCAACTAGTCGGCCAAACCGAATAGTCACGGTCATCACAGTTTTATTGAAGACTAGCATTTCTTGCGTGTCCGTCGGCGTTCTATAGACCGGCAACCTAATTCTTAGTTTTTTTTTACCACTCAGAAAGTTTTGCGAAAATAAAATAAAGTGGTCTATAGGTCAATATTTTATAGCCCATATACAAAGTTCCATGCGTCTTAACTAGTTTTCGAAACAATTTTTTCAGTCCGCTGCAGACACCTCATTTACAGCCTGCTCGATCGTATGCCTTTGAAAATAGTATGCCTTTGAGCTGATTTTTAGAAAACGTAAAGGAATTGATATCAAATAGTCAAATTGATTTAGAGTCGCTATTAAAATTTCCCCCCTTTCTAGATCGCTTTACTTTTGTAGGCGTTGATTTGTTTTGAAACACCTAAACCTGGCGTTTCGTTTTGAATCGCATTGATACATCCAAGACGTATAGCATCGGTGAGGTTGTGTGGCACCCAGCGTGAAACTATCCTCCTCACGCAAAGATACTTGTGAACTATCAAATGTTTCACTGCTAGCACGTTTTCTTCGGTAACAGCCATCACAGCGCGATCAATTCCTTCTTCGTCCCCCTAAGTTAGACGACCTCGATTAAATCCGTGGTTTTCTCGTGTGACCACACAAACAGATAGACAATTAAATTTCTGAAAACTGTAAATTCGGCCTCTGAATCGTTAAGGCTATTTCAATTAGATTTTCTAAAAAATATTCAATGTACAGATTCGACTAAGAGAATTTTATTATATGTATAGAGTAAAAACTCAACCTCGCTCCGCTTGGGTTTGCCACTAGGTTCACTTTAACAATTACTATAGATTTCTCCGAAATGAGATACTTTCCGGGGGTAAAAAGTATGCTACATGTTAACCCGAATAACCAGCTATTATCATACCAAATTTCAAAATTTCATCAAAATCTGTCCAGTGGATTTCTCGTCACGCGGTCAGACACCGACTGACAAAATTTCTAAAAACTATAGATTCGGCCTCTATATCGAGAATATTTATCGTGAAGCTTCGACTAAACATTTTTTATAAGTAAGATAAAAATATATATCGTTTTGTTTGTTATTGAGATAATACGTAATTGAAAATTAGCAATTTTAATTTTTAATGAAATATGTGAAGATAAAATATTTTTATATTCAAATAACTAATAAGTGATTTTAGAAAGTAATTACCAAAGGAAAGGTTGCTTTATATTTCAAAATGTGTAAAACAGATTGTTAACCAGAAATATACTCGTAACAACGTTAACGACCAACCTTATTATTTAATGTGATTCCTCCATATATTTTATTGAGAAATACATACAAAGTAAGAAGCCGACTAGTCGGCGCTTTTTGCCGACTATTTGCCGACTACAAAAGTGGTCGACTATTCGGCGACTAGTCGACACATCTCTAATATAAATATAATAAAACGACGACTTAGCGAAATCTGTACCTACACAGTGCATGAGTTAATGATTGTAATTTGTGATACAGTATTGTGTCTTTTAATGCCACGGAGTTATAACATAAGGCAAAAGAAATAATATAAAAAACAAAACAAAAAACCCTACGGTAATGAAATCAACAACACAAGTCACAACGCACAACATATGAGCTGAAAGCCTAAGTTACCTAAATGTTGAACATAAAATTTTCCTTTACAACAAAACCCACTGATTAAACATTTTTAACAAGCTAATTTTAGTGTATTTTACAGTTTTTTTCAGCCTTTAGCCGTTGCTTCCTTTCCTGTTATTATAGATTAATCTATACGTATAATAAAACTGTAGAAAAGACGTTTTTGTACATCAAAAAAAATTACAAAAAAACTAGCCAGGGTGTTAAAGGACAACCAATAGAACCCATTTCCAGCATTTTTAGAATTTTTGTCTGTTTGTCTGTTTGTCGGTTTGTCTGTTTGTCGGTTTGTCTGTTTGTCGGTTTGTCTGTTTGTCTGTTTATTTATCCGGGCATCACGTAAAATGTACGAAAGCAATGTAGAATGTAGATAAACTTTTATACACAAGCACAACGATTGAATGTAACTTGAAGTAACATTTAGTTTTTGTTTCATTGCAATCGGTTCAGTCTATCAAAAGATATTTGAGTTTAAAGTGGAGAAGTAGAGAAATTCCAGAAGTAAATTTAAGGTTATGTGCATTTGGTCTCTCAACTTCACGTAACTTTTATACACAACAATATGTGCGTAAATTGAAGTAACATTAAATTTTAAGCTATTGCATAGCTTCTATCGCGGGCCTTGAGCGTGGAGACCGAATCCAGAAATTCCGTAACGAAAAAAACCTAACACCTGTCATGCGTGATGCGACGAGTAGCGCGACATCAGCTATGGTTTATCTTTTAGACTAAAAGTTTTAGTTCACTTGTACTGGTGTTGTTTAGGTCTGACGTTACTCATAATTAATAATATAGATGGCGCTGTAGATTAATAAATCGATTTTAGATCGACAGTTTTTTTTCAATAATGGTTAAGGCTTTGGTTTCAATAATAAAAGGTTTCTCGGGGTGCTGATTGCGAAAATGAGGTCCATTTTCAAATCCAAGATGGCGGACATACGGTTTTTTTCAATAATGACATGGATGTCATTTTCGAGGTTTCTCGGGGTGCTGATTGCGCAAATGAGGTCCATTTTCAAATCCAAGATGGCGGACATCCGGTTTTTTTTTTTCAATAATGACATGGGTGTCATTTTAGAGGGTTTCTCGGGGTGCTGATTGCGGAAATGAGGTCCATTTTCAAATCCAAGATGGCGGACATCCGATTTTTTTCAATAATGACATGGGAGTCATTTTCGAGGTTTCTCGAGGTGCTGATTGCGAAAATGAGGTCCATTTTCAAATCCAAGATGGCGGACATCCGGGTTTTTTTCAATAATGACATGGGTATCATTTTCGAGGTTTCTCGGGATGCTGATTGCAAAAATGAGGTCCATTTTCAAATCCAAGATGGCGCACATCCGGTTTTTTTTTTCAATAATGACATGGGTGTCATTTTCGATGTTTTTCGGGGTGCTGATTGCGAAAATGAGTTCCATTTTCAAATCCAAGATGGCGGATATCCGGTTTTTTTTCAATAATGGCATGGGTGTCATTTTCGAGGTCTCTCGGGGTGCTGATTGCAAAAATGAGGTCCATTTTCAAATCCAAGATGGCGAACATCGGGTTTTTTCAATAGGTGATAAAAATATTTTGAACAACATTAACTTCTCATTTATTTAATAAGAGAAAAAAAATTGTTTTCTTATCGGGCACCACGCTCAAAAAGTGTAACTTGAATTAATATTAAAGAAAAAAACAAAGGAAAAAAAATACTGCATAAATAAAATAAATAAATAATTATAATTGCGTAAGTTGATAAAAACAGCTATGCAATAGCTTTACCGCGGCAGTCTCAGAGTGCCACACGTCTTTTTTTATCTTCTATACATATAATAAAACTATAGAAAAGTCGTTTTTGTACACCAAAAAAATTTACAAAAAAAATAGCCAGGGTGTTAAAGGACAACCAATAGAACCCATTTCCAGCATTTTTAGAATTTTTGTCAGTTTGTCTGTTTGTCGGTTTGTCTGTTTATTTATCCGGGCATCACGTAAAATGTACGAAAGCAATGTAGATAACTTTTATACACAACGATTGAATGTAACTTGAAGTAATATTTAGTTTTTGTTTCATTGCAATCGGTTCAGTCTATCAAAAGATATTTGAGTTTAAAATAAAAAAATAGAGAAATTCCAGTAGTAAAATTAAGGTTATCTGCATTTGGTCTCACAACTTCACGTAACTTTTATACACAACAATATGTGCGTAAATTGAAGTAACATTAAGTTTTTAGTGCACAGTTAGGAGGCTGCGAAAATGCACAGGAGTTTTCCAATTTATTGTTACAAATAGGCGATGGCACATACCCCGTACAAGAAGACGGAAAAGTTAATTTGATTGTTAATCTCTGTTCTTGCGTTACATCATAACAGGAGCTAATTCTTCTGTGTACGGAGATTCCACAAACATGGGAAATCAAGCCGGTTCTTGGCTATATCAGCGAGCTATTTTGACTCCCCGCAATGACCAAGCAGCGGCAATTAATTTAAAAATATTGAGTCATGTGTCCGGGAATAGTAGAGAATACACCTCTATAAATACAGTTATGGAAGAAGATGACGCCACGCACTACCCGGTAGAATTTTTGGATTCCCTCAATACACCCGGACTTCCAGCCCACAAAATAGTTTTAAAAATTGGTGTACCAATAATTCTCCTCAGAAATTTATGTCCTCCCAAACTTCGTAACGGCACTGGACTCAAAGTCACAAATCTGCAGCAAAACAAACAAAAAAGCTGAAATATTAACCGGTTGCGGCGCCGGTGATATTGTTTTTATTCCAAAAATACCTATAATTCCCAACAACTTCCTTTCTCTTTCAAACGAGTGCAATTCCCAGTCAGTCTCTGTTATGCCATGACGATTAATAAAGCTCAGGGCATAAATAAAAAAAAATTGATTTGTATCGGTATCCTCCAACAGCGCTTCGCACTAAAAAATACATTGTTAAGTTCCGACATCCACACGAACCAAGTCGCGGGCACAGCTAGTGTACTCATAACAACGGTGAACGGTACATTATATTTAGTACTAGCGGAACCCGCGGCTTCGCTTGCGCTAAAAGTACAAAAAATATTTTTGCCTTTATGCTATTACTTATGATGTAACAACTGATTCCCCATTTCGAGGTCCACCCCCTTTTTGAGGACTACTGTATAGAACCAGCTATTGTGTTTTCCTGTGAGAATTAAACATTTTACTGTAGTACCTACCTACCTGTATTATATTACCATTTAGGTTTTATTTATATTACCATTTAGGTAGTCTCAAGAAGAATACTTAAAAGAAAGACGCGGCATAACACTCTTTGTGACAAATCTAATTCCTTATTTGGGTATTTTGGGGCTTTGAATAGTTTAACTATAACTTCCAACTTTTTCTTTTCTTTTCAACAAAATCACATACACGTATAAAAAAATCCCTACTACTATCACAGCGTAAAGAAAAGAACCAGTGGGTCATCGCGTTTGAAGTTACGCGAAATGTCGCTTTTGTGTATGCATTCGTTATTGCAGTATTGCACAATATATACATAAATATATATATTATTACATCATCCGTCCTACATTTGTGTATTCGTAGTATTAGTATGTAGAAGAATACCGAATAAAATGAAAAAAATATTGAAGTATAGAAAAAATATTGACGAGTTTTATTATAAACAAATACAAAAAAAAACAAATTAGTTAGCTAGGTTAGTAAAAAAAATACTGAGATACTGATTCTATTAGAATCATTGATATACTAGGAAAAAAGGTGTAGATAAGTCATACGCGCTCAAAAAGTGGCACACTAAAACTAGGCTATTGGCCTACGAACGCGTTGACGACGCACTGTCGAGAATTATATTTGTCTCTTTTTCACTGGCGATACTTGAATCATGCCATCCTATTTTGACGACTAATCGTAATGTAGTGTGTTATTGCAATATTTTTAGTTATTCTGTATTCATGTGTGCGTTAGTGTGCCGTTTTTGAAGATAGAATGTCGTTTAGGTAACGTATCTACACCTTTTTACTTATAATATCATTGATTAGAATCTACAAATGTGAAACTGATAGATATTTTTGACATTTGGATTTAATTGTTTTCAGAGTACGATTGTTGAATTTGACGATATAGTACCTATATTCTCATAAGTAGAAACAATTTTAATAAAAGGTCAGACGGGGAGCAGGCGCATGGTTTTGTATTAAAATTAATGTTCTATATGTGTTGATATAATTGACTTCCAATACTATTCGCTTGCGCATTCTACTACGACGCCCCGACGGTCCAGCAGGTCTGCCGAAGCAGACAATACAGCCCATAGGATTGCTCCACAGTCCACTCTGCTATCCAGAGAAGTACCAGGAGCAACCCGCCTAACACATCGCCCACCGAAGTGGGCCCTCCCTGCTCCACTCACCGAAGTGGACTCTCCGTGCGCGTTTCTTGGCTCCGCGTCCGGCTTGATGGACGCTACTGAGACCTCTACACCACGACAAAGTGAACGCACGTTGGAGGGGGTGGTTAAAGCAGACGTGTCCCAAGCGAATGTATGGCAGCCTGGGGTGGCTTCCGCCCCTCTCTCACCCCGCAAACCCCGCACAATTTCTCTGTCTAGACACGTCCGTTGGCTGACTATATGTTTCATTGATAATATTATAAATGCGAAAGTAACTCTGTCTGTCTCTTTGTTGCGCTTTCACGCCTAAACTACTGATCCGATTTAAATAAAAGGTACATATATAGTTTAGACTCTAGAGCCTAAAAATGAACATGGGCTACTTTTCAAGGCGAAAAAAAAGCTGTAAGGGGTTGAAATCGGGGATGAAAGTCTGTATGAAAATTACGTCATTTTTAAGGCTTGAAGTAACGCCTAGAACTAAGAAGCCTGTTACTTAGTTTTAGGCTCTTGATTATATATAAATAAAAGAGACATTCAAAGTTTGTAAAAATGTTATCCTAAAGGAGGTATCTAGAGACGAATGAGTTGCTAGTTAAAAATATTTATTCGATAAGAAGATTAAACGCTGTATTCAGCCTTTTCTTAACGTCCCACTGCTGGGCGCGCGCGCGGGCGAGATCTGTCTAGTGGTTTTCTCGTGCGTCTCGTTGCGGTCACAGATAGGCCGACAAACTCCCAAAAACTATAGATTCAGCCACTGGATCGATGAAAATGATTGAGATTTGAAGTTGCATTCTGGAGTAACATCGTGCTATTTGCGGTGTGCGCTTTGGAGGAAAAGTTGCACATAGTAACATTACACATATTATATTATATAGGGGATAATGGTAACAAAATTAAATGATACGATGCCTATACTAAACATAAAATTTTCCTTCACTAATAAACCCACTAATTAAACACATTTAATTAATTTTATGGTATATTCTAGTTCTTTTGGATCTTAATCCGTTGCTTCCTACCTTTTCTGTTGACAGATTAAGCTTGTATAACAACGGCCAACGTGATATAAGTATTTAGTATCATTGTAAGTCCCAGATGGCCGCCGCCACAAAATGTTGGGTAAATTATTTTTTTCATAGCCATTTCATTTTTCAATGTGGTTTTCAAATGATAGGACTCGAATCCAGAATGCTCAATGCAGTACATTATGAAAAGAAATCCGAATCCTGTATGAACACTAACAAATGGCTCTTAACATATTTTCTCAAATGAAATTTCTTTATACGGTTAGGGTTCCGTACCTCAGAAGGCAAAAAAGGAACCCTTATAAAACCACTTTCTTGTCAGTCTATCTGATTGTCCGCGGGTCACCATCGATTTTCTCAGGAACGAGTGGACCTAAATGTTGTCCTGAGTCGACACGATAAAAAGATATGCGCAAAATTAGATTTTCGCGGAAAACTTGTAAGTACCAATTTTTACCTTAATTTTCAACTTTTTTATTTTTCGGAATTTTCCCTTTACTTGTACGTAGTTCTAGGTCAACCGGAAGTACTCGGCTTTGGGTCGAAAACCTATATAATTAGTAGTTCTCGTTGACCTAGAATCACGTTTGGCAAAAGTAAAGTCAGCACAAATAAAGGAAAAATAGAAAATTGAAGTGCGTGCCCATACCATACATACATAATTGATGCCAAATAAGATGTCCTCTGAGTTGTATGGGTGCTCATACAATTTAGAGGACTAGCTTAATCTTTATAGATAATCATACGGTACCCGCTTGACGAGAATTCAAACAGATTAGTAGGTACCTAGCTCATTCGATAATATTTTATATTAATAGATAATAGGTTTAGGTAAGATTTGTCTCATTGCAATAGTATAAATTAACAGAATTTGTAAATATATAGCTTGTTTGATAAGTAAAATAATATTGTATATATTTTATGTTTCTATAGAATAGGGTATTATTATATTTTGAATAGGTAGGTAGGCATTTTGTTCTTTGAATTAAATATCTAATTCAGTTTATTTTTCGCTTTTTAGTGCAGATTTTTTGAAGTCGGTTTTTTTTAAAATAAGTTATATAATATGTATATTAATCAGACCACATAATATTATAAAGAAGTGTTAAGAGTCTATAATACGAATATTTTGTTATTCCTTCACCCTTTAAAGTAAAGAAGTAGAGAAATTCCAGAAGTAAAATTAGGATTATGTGCATTTGGTCTCACAACTTCACGTAACTTTTATACACAACGATATGTGCGTAAATTGAAGTACTCGTAACATTAAGTTTTTAGTGCACAGTTAGGAGGCTGCGAAAATGCACAGGAGTTTTCCAATTTATTGTTACAAATGGGAGATGGCACATACCCCGTACAAGAAGACGGAAAAGTTAATTTGATTGATAAACTCTGTTCTTGCGTTACATCACAACAGGAGCTAATTTCTTCTGTGTACGGAGATTCCATAAACATGGGAAATCAAGCCGGTTCTTGGCTATGTCAGCGAGCTATTTTGACTCCCCGCAATGACCAAGCAGTGGCAATTAATTTAAAAATATTGAGTCATGTGTCCGGGAATAGTAGAGAATACACCTCTATAAATACAGTTATGGAAGAAGATGACGCCACGCACTACCCGGTAGGATTTTTGGATTCCCTCAACACACCCGGACTTCCAGCCCACAAAATAGTTTTAAAAATCGGTGTACCAATAATTCTCCTCAGAAATTTATGTCCTCCCAAACTTTGTAACGGCACTCGGCTCAAAGTCACAAATCTGCAGCATAACATAATCGAAGCTGAAATATTAACCGGTTGCAGCGTCGGTGATATTGCTTTTATTCCAAGAATACCTATAATTCCCAACAACTTTCCTTTCTCTTTCAAACGAGTGCAATTCCCAGTCAGTCTCTGTTATGCCATGACGATTAATAAAGCTCAGGGCCAGACATTATCCGTTGCGGGGGTGGACCTAAGTATTGGATGCTTTTCTCATGGTCAACTATACGTAGCTCTTTCCCGCGTAAACAACCTCAATAACCTTTTTGTGTACGCTCCAGATGGTTCCACAGCTAATGTTGTTTATAAAGAAGCACTAGCATAAATAAAAAAAATATATTTGTATCGGTATCCTCCAATAGCGCTTCGCACTAAAAAATACATAGGTCACTAACAAATTTTGTCGTACTTTTTAATTTTTATTTATTTTTTTTCAAAATAATTGGCATTAGCACTAATGCACGCCCTCATACGCTCGAACCATGTAATTAATACTTCGCTCCAGAAATTACTTGGAATACTACTGCATGTCTCTTCAAATGTGCCTATAAACTTTGCATCGTTAGAAAACATGCGTCCTTTTAATTGTTTTTTCACATAAGGGAAAAGCGCAAAACCGCACGTCGATTAGTCTGGGCTGTAAGGAGGATGTCCCAGTAATTTCACTCCAACCTCACGCAAATAGTCTGTAGTTCTGACAGCTCGATGTGCCGGAGCGTTATCCTGAGACCTGATGAAAAACCAAGTGTTGAGCCTCGAGTTTGGTCGCTCATTTTTTAAAGCTTCTAAAACTCTAGGCAAACATTCTTCCGTGTACCATTTTGCAGTAACAGCCTTCTGTTTATCGAGCATGATTGTAGACCATATTCCTCGTTTTGAAAAAAATACTGCCACCATTCTTTTGCTAACCGACCGAGACACTTTGACCAACGTCGGTGGATCTTCATCTTGAAATACCCACACTTTACTCTGGGATTTAGTTGGGACATCGAAATAGTTAAGCCAAGTTTCGTCACATGTAAGGATTGAATTGACGTACTTAGATCGACCGCCATCATTTTTTTTTAACATTTCATGGCACAAATTCATGCGGTGTTCCCTCAGCTCGTCAGTAATCAAATGCGGCGCCCAGAGTGAACAGAGTTTCCTAACTTTTAAATCTTCGTGTAAAATTCGACAAATAGTAGGTGCACTTGAGCTCAGGATCTCCTCGATCTGTTGATACATCACATGCCGGTCTTCCTTCAGTAGTTTTCCCATTGCCTCAATGTTTTATCGGTAGTTACCTCTATAGGCCTACCCGACCTCGAATCGTCCTCCCAAGTTAAAATTGCCGCGATTAAATAGAATAAACCATTTTTCTATCGTCATTAGAGAAGGACACGTTTGACCTAATATACCACTCATCTCTTTAAAACATTCTTGCTTAGTTAAGCCCCGCTTAAAATTGTACGAAATTGTTACACGAACGTCGCGACAAGTAAATTCAATCATGTTTATTTTTAAAAAAATCGTAATAAATTTGCTAAGGTACTTTACGTCACAAAACTTGTACCGTTATATTACTTAATATATATAGTTTAACATTAGTTAAACTTTATTAATCTATCTTTATTTGATCAATATCTTTTATTTTACATACGACAAAACTTATGTAGTGACCCAGTACATTATTAAGTTCCCGCATCCACGCGAACGAAGTCGCGGGCACAGCTAGTAGATAATATTTTGTGAATTTGATTTATCCATTATAAAAAACAATTTTATTTCAGAACCAACGTTTTATTAATAAGATTGATCCAAAAGAAATAATTATCGCTTAGTTTGCAAAAGCTGCATCGCGAGCGCTTCCGCCTCGCGCACGGAGAGCGTCGCCGCCACTTCTTCTATCTTCTTCACTTTGCGAGGCGTAATGCTCTCTTGTGGAATGCCTTTACTTTCTATCAGCTTCCTTTTAGTTGGTCTGAAATATTATAAATTATATAAATTAGTAACAGTCTGTCTGATTGTACGCGCTTAGTTTTGCACCAGTAGTTTATTTTTAAGCTTATTTCTGAAGTGATTTTCCACTGGTTGGCATTACAACTTTTACAAGAGAAACTACTTAAAATAGATTATATTTCAATGATTATACAACATTCTTTAAGTGTAAATAGAATATTATATTTACACTTCTCTATTATTTTTTATTTTATTAAAGTATATAGGTACATTAATTGCAACCTTTGATCGAAAATTAACGCCATTAAAATTAAATACTTTGTGTAATAGTTTAACAAACCCCTACGGCTCTTGTCCCAATTATTTAAGAGATAACTTCATAAAAAGTACCAAAAACCTACTGAGGGGTCACAATTCAATATATATAATAAATTAATAATTATAAAATTTACCTGTGATATTTTTCATCATCTGACTCCTTGCTATCATCAGAGTGGTAAGTATCAGAATCATCAATCGGAGGTGGTTCTTCTTCATCATCTGAATGTTTTCCATCATACACCTTGTCAGGATCTGGAAGCCATGATAGGTCAGGACCATCAGATTCTGATTGTGAACCAAAATCATCCTTTTCTTCTTCCTCTTCCTTCTTCTTATTCTTAATTTTACGTTTTTGTTCCTTGTGTTTGGCTTTGACTTTTTCCCGAAATCTAATTTTATCAAATTTATCTTCTTCTCTCAGAACCTCCTTTGCTTTCTCAATATCAATGCCACCAACATCTTCATTAAGGAATTGCTTGGCTAAATCAGATTTGACATCTTTTTTTTCATCGTCTATTGCTTCCCCATCTTCTGTAAACTTGACTGTGGTGTTCACTTTGATTTTCTTCTTAAGTATTTTCTTAGCTACAGCAGCTTTAGTTAATGGTTTAGCATTTTTCTTAGAAGGCAAGTGTTCTTCAGTTGCTGGTGTAATATCAACAGTGACATTTTTCTTTTTTACTTTTAAAAAACCATCTCCATCACTATCATCATCATTATGGAAATCAAATTTAGGGATTTCCTTTTTGCTTTTTATTTGTTTAGATTCTTGTGGGGTTACAGACTCAGTATCACTTGAATCTGATTCACCTGAATCTGAACCTTCATCATCTGCTGCCTTTGCTTTTAATTTTTCAATGGGATCAGCTGCTGTATTCTGAACACTATTTGCTGTAGAATTTTTATTATATTTGTGCATAAATTTAATTCTAGGTGGAACTATTAAGCCCAAAGATCGGGCATATGCATCAGTATCCAACGACTGAACATTAAAAACATCTTTATTTTTCATTAAAAATACAGATTTTATATAGCTTACAAATGCTCTTTGTGCAGTTTGTTTAAGATCTGTATTGTCTGAGAGAAGACCTTCAATTTTTCTTTGTGGTGATATTATTTTTGATGGATCTACAGATATCTTGTTTATTGGTATTTTACTCTTCTTAAGATCTTCAACAATGTTTTCCTCACTAGGCAATAGCATTAAAAGTCCTTCTCCTTTGCCAAGCACACCTCGAGCAGTTCGGCCAGCCCTGTGTATATAAGTATCAACACTTTCTGGACAATCATACTGTATTACCCAGTTTACTTTTGGAAAATCAAGACCCCTTGAAGCCAAATCTGTAGCAAACAAAATAACATTTGATTTTCTACAGAATTCTTGATAAATTCTTTCCCTCTTTTCTTGATGAAGTGTTCCATATAAAGCCAGCAGACTTACACCAGGTCTTAGCTTGCAGAATAACTCATAAGTATATTTAACTTGCTTACAAGTAGCCATAAACACTAACACTTTTTGCTTCAAGTGACTTCTAATGAAAGACCATAGTATACCGATTTTCTCATCAATTTCACAAATTATGTAACTCTGTTGCAAGCATTCTGGGGTTACTGTTTCAGCTTGTTCATGGGGTGCTACATATGTTGGAAAAGATAAACTTAATCTAGCCAAATCTTTGACAGATTTTGTCTGTGTTGCTGAAAATAACAATGTTTGCCTCTTTGGAGGTAAGTTTTCAATTATAGCATTCATTGTCGTCTCAAATCCCATATCCAGACACCGGTCAGCCTCATCTAATACGAGAATTTGAAGTTGACTACAATCAAATAACGGATTTTCATCCATATGTTGCAAAAGGCGGCCTGGAGTGCATATTAATATGTTTATTTGATCCATTCTTTTTCTTTCAAATTTAAGATTTTGGCCACCAATAATTAGTCCAGCTGAGAAGTCATGTAAATGACCTACTTTTCGTAAAGTTTCATATATCTGATAAGCTAATTCCCTTGTTGGGGATATAACTAGTGCACCAACCCCATCTAGTCTTGTCCATTTCTTACAGAATAGTATTTCTAAAATTGGTATTAAGAAGGCCAATGTTTTTCCTGAACCAGTTTTAGCAGCACCTAGGATATCTTTTCCTTGTAAAGCATAGCTTATAGCCTGCCTTTGTATATCTGTTGGAGTAACATAATTATGTTCCTTGAGACCTTTTAGTGTTTTTTGAGACAAAGGCAGGTCTTTAAAAGTTTTAATTACGTCAGGAACAATCTAAAAATAATAAAAATTAAACAATGTTAAATATTAAGTTATTAGCGTTGGCAAGATATCTGATGCATTGCACATGTAAATTAAATTACTACACCTTTTCATATTGGGCTTGTAAATATTGAATGGCTGCATCTTCTTCGGCGCTTTTTTTCTTTTTAGGTTTAAAAAGCCGATGTTTTGTTTTTCTCTGTCCCTTTTGTGCTTTTTGATTATCTTTTGTCATATTATTTTAATTTAAATTTTGAGAAGCACATTCATAATCATAAGTCATAACATCACCACATGCGATTAGTGACAAGCGAGTGACGACAGCTTATATAATATATATGTACTTGCGAGTGCGTTACTTATCCTATGATCTGTATTCAAAGACCACTGACCTCTATAATACCACTGGACTGGCTGTTCCAAGCGTTTGACAGCAATTTTTTTGTGTCCATTTGAAGCGCCACTAGCGAGAGTCCCGAGAACTAATTTTGACGTATATTGCAAAAGACAGCGAGAAGTGTTTGTTTACTGTAAAGTAATTTTGCATTTTCGTTGTTAATATAACATAAGTAGTAATTATGATGATACGGTTATTGATTAATAAAAATAAAAAAATAAAAATCTTTATATTGACATCATTAGTTTTAGTACCACGTACTCTCGCTACGTCCGACAGCGGCGGACAGCGCCAAAATGGCGAATATCAAGCAGCCACAAAGCACGTTGATAACAGACAGTCCAGTGGTATTATAAATTATAATGTATGAAAATTGCAGAGACATGTTACTTCAACATTGTCTTTGGCATTCGATAAAATCGATTAAATATTTCAATCTACCAACGAATATGAGATAAATGTCAAATATTATCTGTGGTATGATTTCATTCATTCACAATAATATTCAGTTTCCGGTCTTCGTTTATCCTTATTGAGCTGAATTGCTCACTCTCAGCAAATTGCAAAAGTAAAAATTAAAAAATAAAAATCACATCAAACCGTGCGTTGAAGTGGAACGGACGCTTGCAGAGTTGTTTAATCATATTACGAACTTGAGCACTTTAAACTACTAAGTGCTTTGTTAATTGTTTCATATTTTATTTTTTCGTGTCTCACTAGTGCTCTAGCTGTAAATATAATTAAAGGTAAGCACAATAAACCGAATATGACAGTCATATGAATTAAGTTTACATCACATTGGCCGTAGCCCGTAAATCGTAATGTCTTTGTTTTGATTTGTCTGCGTGACGCGTAGTTTACTCATAGCTTATTGTTATACATATTTTTATTTATTTTCGTAGAGAATAGAATTTTTATATTTATTAATTAAATGCTGTTAAAAATAATGTACCTAAATTGTTATTGTTATTCATATTTTTAATAATTTAGTTCTAAAGTAATTATAAAGGTATGAAATCTATTTTCCTTCTTATGTTATATGTAAATTCTACCCTCCATTTTATTACGATGTGAATACACAAAGGATTTTTCATAATAAGCACAATAATTATTGATATTGGCCTGCCTTATCTTTTTTGTTTTTAATTTAATCATAAGCAACACAAAATTCTAGTTATATCGTTTGATCAATTTTATAGTGTGGAGTATGGATATTTTTTCATTAACTTAAAATTTTTCCTAATTATAAACCTAAATACATATATCGCTAATGACCTTAACTCCAACAACTAACTCATAAGTTTCTACACAAACAGGTTTCTTTTCAAAACTCTCATTACAACTTATATACGCCAATCCAATCCAATGCATATATAAAATGTGTACCTAATAATTTAGCTTTGCCAGATAGGAATATTTCAACAAGATGAAGACCTTAGTCGTGCTGCTTGTGGTGGTGGCGTCCGCCGCCAGCGCCGTCAGCTTCTTCGACCTCGTCCGTGAGGAGTGGAACGCTTTCAAGGTACTGCTACTGTCCTGTGTATAGATTATTATTAAAATTCCTGTACTAATTTACTTCGTTGGATTATAAATTGGTTTAATTATTAGTTAGATGTACCTATAATAAAAATAACACTTTCGTGCGTGATTAGTATACTTCCACTTTCACTTGATGCGTTTTGTTGTATCGAAGTTATTTACTTACAGTAGCAAATACTAATAGTACCTATAATATTAAATTTATTCTTTGTCTTAAACAAGAATAATTTAAATTAACAATTTTGCCTAAATTTAAATTCATGACTGTATCACGTATAAGTAAATGTATGGCTGCTACCCAGTACTTAACTGTTAAATGCATTATAATACAATAGTTACTTCACTAGAAAACTACAAAATAATTGTAATAATGAGTAATAAATTGCGACTATTTCCATGAAAATAGAACTGCGCATATCTACGCAAATGAGTTCGCAAATCTGTTTGTGAGATAAATGCCTAGTTGTCCTTTGTTTTACTTTTTTTGTTGAATTTTTGTTCTCTAAAACTTGAATGCTTTATCTATTCATCGTGAGAGAAGTCCATTAATTCTAAAATAATGTCATTTGAGGAAGCTTAAAGGCTGGTTTAGTCTAAAACATAAAGAGACACTCTTGTTCACACACAACACTCTGTGCCGTGCTGTGTGTCCACTAGATGTGCTGACTGCCACTGAATACTGACCTGTGACCTGTGCAGCTGGAGCACAAGAAGGAGTACGAGAGCGAGGTGGAGGAGCGGTTCCGCATGAAGATCTTCGCGGAGAACAAGCACAAGGTGGCCAAGCACAACCAGCGCTACGAGCGCGGCCTGGTGTCCTTCCGCCTCGCCACCAACAAGTACGCCGACATGCTGCCCCACGAGTTCGTGCACACCATGAACGGCTTCAATCGCACCAGCAAGTGAGTACCCAATTTATAATGTAGTACACTCCTGTTGCCAATATGTCATATTATACTTTTAATACTATTTGTAACTAAGAACTCTTTTGATTAAAGAGTCAAGTGTGAAATGATTTCAATCAACTCTCCTATTAAATCCTGAAGAACTATTTTTTTAAAGTGTTCACTTAATATCGTTTTTTTTTTTGCAAAAGTATAACATTTACATTGTAAAACAAAAACAAATGTTATTGATTGATGTGTCTCATATTAATGTAAGTACTCGTTTAAGTATTCGGCTCCTTATAACGGGCCTTCCTTCAATACGAGGAAATGAAGCCATGGTCCGTTAAAATTTGATTGATATAATGTGTACTTTAAAATTCGATATAATACTAGGGCTTGTTATTGGTTTGGTCTCGTTCTGCGTCGCGAGTAGTTATCGTGTGAACAATTCATACAGCGCTGAGCGCTCTGCAGATAGCAATACGCCGAAAAATGATAACCGCGACAACTCTTTGTTTTTATGTTAATACAAACTAACTCATTTATAATACTTAATACACATAAAAAATAATTAATTTTAATTTAAATTATAGCCAAAGGAGTATATATTTTGTAAATAATAAGCGAAATCTGTATTCGCTCATACGCGAGTTGCAGAGGTGCAAGGCAACGACAGGTTAATGATTGTGAACGGGTTTTTAGTTTTTGTCCATTCCGTGTTGACGACCCATCACAATTTTCTCATAAATCTGAGGTTCATACCCAACATTGTTCTACACTACTCGTATACATTTCGTGTATGTGTGTTTCGTGTATATAAATCAAATGCAGGTGTTAAATAATTAGATACAATAATTTTAATATCATAGAAGGTAATTCTAGTTAATAAATAAGTTTTCCTGACAGTTAGTCGATGACTTGCACGAAACACGTGCGGTGATGTTAGAACAAATATTAAATAACACATTGTTATTGTCCCGTTGAAGTTAACATTTTTCCCCAATCTTAACCTCGACGTGAGCCGACGCGACGCGACGACGCGATTCATTTCATCATTTATTATTTACTGTTGAATACATGCGTTGTTTACATTTGCGTCTTCACTTTAAACCACAGATAACATAATACTATACTAGCTTTAAACTAAGCAAATCGTTAAAAGATCAACTTTATAATTTTTATTAATCTTATCGTTTTCGTTGAAGATATCTAAATTTAAAGGGACATTTAATTCGTATAACTTTATATGTTAAACTTCATTACATATTATAAAACAAAGTCCTTTGTCGCGTCTGTCTGTCTGTTCGCTATAAAGTCGAAAACTACTGCACAGATTTTCATGCTGTTTTAACTTTTTACCAATGGATGTATTTCGAGTGGTTCTCGAGGAACGTTTTAGTATACAACTAGCGGAACCCGCGGCTTCGCTCGTGCTAAGTCTAGGGACGAACCCGAGCGAAGCGAGTGTGATTCGCTAGTTTACTTATATTTTCCTCCTCCTTCCTTCCTTCCTTCCTCCTTTCCCATGATTGTCTAGTTAGTGTAGACTGTAGGCAGAGTGTGTGTGGAGAGGGGTCGTGCCGGTGCACGTGTTAATGACGGCCGGTGGGTGGTGTATGCGCAGACACAACAAGGCGCTGTACAGCAAGGGCGCGCGCGCGCGCGGCGCCGCCTTCCTGCCGCCCGCCGACTTCGAGGCGCCGGCCACGGTGGACTGGCGCGCGCGCGGCGCCGTCACCGACGTCAAGGACCAGGGCAAGTGCGGCTCCTGCTGGTCCTTCAGCACCGTGAGTACTTGCCATCTACCTCGTTTACTTACTATACACAATTTCAGCAATGTACCGCAAAAAGATTTCTATTAAAACATTCACGTGGGCTATCAATATTGTTTCTCTAATGCCTGTTTAAACTTGACTAACTTAACTATCTAAGTAACAAAAAAGTTCTAGTTACTCGTTAATTTATCGTTACTTAAAAATATTCTGCCGTAAATATTCATGACCTCTTTATAGTTGGAATAAATCCCCAACTGCAGTAGATAATTTGCTCGCCGCCACAACAAAAGATAGGACCTGACCTCATTAAATATAGTTTAATTTTGATGAACCATTTTTCCACTAACGATAAAGTTGAAATGTTATCACCTCGCACTCTCGTGCAAGTGACGGAATGCAACACAAGACCACGGTTACGTCAGCCTTAATACAAACTTGTTTGTATAATGTAGGTACGTAGAGAGCTTTGTGTTCGATGTAGAAGTGTTTTTGTTTACGTATTTATTGCACAGGAAGCATTAAATTGACCGGTTTTAGACATTCTCAATTATATAACAAGAGGTATTCGTAGGTATATAATATTTATCGTGGATCCTGTCTAAGCTTTAATAAAATATTTCACTAATAATACTTTCTTAGATTTACGCGAATATTCGACATTATAAATGAAACTACCTTTTCGGATTTTGTCGCGGATTTATTTTGATTTTTAGTTCCCGACGTTTCGAATGCTTTACAGCAATCATGGTCACGGGAGAGACCAAAAAAAAATCAAAATAAATCCGCGACAAAATCCGAAAATGTAGTTTCATTTATAATTTCACTAATACTTATAAAAGTTTCTGAATGATTAATTTAATTGAAATCTTGATTTTTGTTTTCATTAATACAACCTAAAATCTCGTAAGCAGTAAGAGTTAAGACCGACATGCGATGCAACTTCAAATATTTTTCTTCGCCTCTGTTTATTTGCAACAGATTATATTCCTCTTCCACGTGTATAAGGTTTAAACTATCTTTGTTTCATATAAGTACATAATATGGATGATTCCGCAGTCCATGACTCACGCAGCGCGCTCGCCGAGTTTTTTTTACTAAGTACCTACCTCTACCTACTTGATCGGTGGTTTCGAGGGCGCGTTTACATTTAACCTTCAACTGAACACTTGTAATCCATCCTATACCGATCGCATAATATAGCGAGCTCATTTACTGCTTGCTTGCTACGACTATTTTGTTGATTATAAAATAGACTAGTGACTTAGAAACTGCGTTAAGTACGCGAATTTTGTTTATAATGAAATTATGGGTTGTTCTTGCGCGGAACCCTAAACCTTTATCTAAAATAAAAGTAGCCTTAATTACGCCCCATACTATCAAGTATCAGCTATCTGCCAGTGAAAATCCCATCAAAATCAGTTCTGCTATTTCGTATTAGCCAAAGCAAACAGGCAGACAAAATATTATTTTGACTTTATAAACAGACACTTCGATTTTATTTATCTGTATCAACTTCTTATGGAGTAACAAAGCACTTATTCCATCGCAAACTTTAATTAATATAATCAAATTTAATACAATTCTCTACTGAACGTGCATAACTGAACTCTAGTATAAGTGTGCTTAAAATTTAAATTCATCTATTGAATGCACATTCAGAAATGAACAAACACTTAATTTTTTTTAAATACACATACCTACATCCGAAGTCCGAGTCCGAGATATGGTGCACCGTTCTAATAGACACTTTATTGTTACTGAAATTAACTGGAAACTGTTTTTGATGCTTAGCTTTCTTCCCACTTCTGCCCACCGGACATTTTATATTTTCAATAGCCCTCACATCAAAAAGTCCACTCCACTCTAGATGTAAGAACATAATCCTCTTAAAGTAGGTTTCGGAGTAAGGAAACCTTATGAAAATAAAATATTTTATTAGAAAATGGCTAACGGTCATGTTCACGGCAACGCCAAGTGTGCCCAAGCGGAACTATAATGACAATCTATACAGGTAAATAATATGAAGTGTCTGTTTGTAATTCCAAATAACAACGTTTTACTAAATGCATATAAAAGAAAGGGGAAGTGGGCCTAAAGCGGTCACCTTAAGCGAGCACTTAAAAAAATGGTGTACATATAATTAAAGTAAAACAATTATTTTTTTGTGTTTCTGTTTGTTTTGGCTAATCTTTGAAACGGGTGGACTGATTGTAACGAACTTTAGCTTTCACTGGCAGATAGATGTTAGGAGTTATTTCACCTACATTTATTTTAAATGT
This sequence comes from Boloria euphrosyne, assembly GCA_951802675.2. NCBI lineage: Eukaryota > Metazoa > Arthropoda > Insecta > Lepidoptera > Nymphalidae > Boloria > Boloria euphrosyne. The sequence continues at coordinate 228,621 of OX637879.1, read as the reverse complement.
AATGTAAAATGAAAAATAATTAAGATTTTGCTGAAAAAAGTAAAAAAGTATCTAAATCGGGATGTCTCCGAGCAAAGCGAGGGTAATAAATACATACGCAATTTTCTCGAACTTATGGTTACGTTAAAAACCCGCAATTTACGCTACATACGAAGAAATGAACACAACGCGCTGTTATCTATAAACTAAAACCTACTTAACGCCAACTTCGTCGCACGTAATGACATCTGAATTCTCAGCCCTCGTTTCCTGCAAGCGTAGATTATTTTGCGAGTCTATTTAGTTTCCTTCCTCTTCGTCCAAGGTCTTCGGAGACTCGCACCGAATACGATGTGTTTTCAAACACTTGGCGCCCTTCCGTCATTCCTATGTTATTTTAGTTGCAATATAATAGTTATAATATAATAAATCTATTACATTATATATAATAAAATTCTAATTTAGTTGAATCTGTACTGTATCTGAGATAGTTATTATTGTCAATACAGAGGCCGAATTTATAGTTTTTAGAATTTTTCTGTCTGTCTGTCTGTCTGTGACCGCATCACGACAAAACCACTGGACAGATTTTGATGTAATTCGGTGTAATGATAGGTGGCTATCAGAGTCAATATGATAACTGAACAATAATTGTTTAAATGTATCTAGGGTGAGTCTCTAGTTTCATATAAATCCTGTATGTACTATGTAGGTGTACTTTTCGGTTAACTGGCTCTACACATCGAGAGGTCCTGGATTCGAGTCCCGGGTCGGACCATGTTTAGTTATTTAGTCTTTCTTGGAGTCTGTTGGAGAACATTATTATTATTTTCCGGTTACGATCACGTGAAGGGGCGTTTGATGCTGTAATTTGCTATCGATGAGTTATAGGGGGCGGCGGCGACATGCATTGTATTGTTAATTATTATTATCTAACTATATTGTTCTATTATATTATCTTAATTTCCATTAATTATCAATTAATCATTAAATATTATCGAGTGTTTTTAATAGCATAATTATTGTACATTGAGATAAACTTGTATTGAGTTCAATATGACTATTACAGAAGAGTTATCTAAATAAGAAGTAGCTATAGTATTTTAAAAATGAACTACCTCGATAGTGGTTAGCATGTTCGGTTGCAGATCCGGGAGTCCTAGGTTCGAGGGGCCAAATTTAGTTATTGAGTATTTTGTGGAGGATTTCTCAGTATCTGGAGATAGCCTTGACTTGCGCCTTTACTCTCACAGCGAGTGTTGAACTATCGTTCTGTAAGATTTTGAGAAGGACTAGAAAGTGTGTCTTTAGCACATATACTTACTATAATATTTACAACGCATCTGATTTGTCTGAGCCTTATTAGGAGAACATTATTTTAATACTACAATCCATCAGTACAAAAAGAATTGAAGTGTCTGTTTTGAATCTTAAATTATTCACTACATGCATATAAAGAAGAAAGTATATACGATACTACCATAAAAAAAAAACATTTAAAGTTTTTGTTTGTTCCGGCTAATCTCTGAAACGGCTGGACCTATTTTGAGGGGACTTTCACTCGCAGTGTAGACATGACTCGTATAGTGTATAGAATAGTAGTAAGCAGAAGCCACGTTGCAGACGGGCGCGCTGGAAGGCCAGAACTTCCGCAAGACCGGCGCGCTGGTGTCGCTGTCGGAGCAGAACCTGATCGACTGCTCGTCGGCGTACGGCAACAACGGCTGCAACGGCGGCCTCATGGACAACGCCTTCAAGTACATCAAGGACAACGGCGGCATCGACACCGAGCAGAGCTACCCCTACGAGGGCGTCGACGACAAGTGCAGGTTCGCTTCTGCTCGCGTTACGTTAACAGTGGCTATTTACAATTTATACATTTTTTTAACATAATATGTATTGATGTTATTCTAAGCCTTTTAATAGTTATTATATTGTCCGTTATTAATGCCTCAATCACTGACCTCTATAATACCACTGGACTGGCTGTTGTCAACGTGCTCTTGTGGCTGCTTGATATTCGCCATTTTGGCGCTGTTTGCCGCTGTCGGACCTAGCGAGAGTTCGTGGTACTAAAACGAATGATGTCAATATAAAGATTTTTATTTTTTTATTTCTATTAATCAATAACCGTATTATCATAATTACTACTAATGTTATATTAACAACGAAAATGCAAAATTACTTTACAGTAAACAAACACTTCTCGCTGTCTTTTGCAATATACGTAAAAATTAGTTCTCGGGACTCTCGCTAGTGGCGCTTCAAATGGACACAAAAAAATTGCTGTCAAACGCTTGGAACAGCCAGTCCAGTGGTATTATAGAGGTCTGTGGCCTCAATGGACTAGTCTGTATTGTTTACACAACATTACTCGCGAAGTTGCTTTAACATGTATTGATCGAAGTGCTCAGTACTTGTCGCGAGTACTCTACACTCGTTGCGCAGGTACAACCCGGCGACGGTGGGCGCGGACGACGTGGGCTTCGTGGACGTGCCGGCGGGCGACGAAGCGCGGCTGCGCGCGGCGGTGGCGGCCGCCGGGCCCGTCGCCGTCGCCATCGACGCCAGCCACGAGAGCTTCCAGCTCTACTCCTCCGGCGTCTACTACGACGAGGACTGCTCCTCCGAGAACCTCGACCACGGGGTACGCACGCACGCACACCTGATTGCGACAATAGCTTGTTTCAAAGATAACAAATATTTCTAAATTATGTACTAGTTAAGTTTAACTATTAGAAACACAACATCTTAAATGTATTAGATCGGTGACTACAAATTAAAAAAAAGATTTTATGAATGGCATTAACCACCACCCTTGACATGGAATCCATAGTGATACCTTTATATGTAGTATTTAATTTTTTGTAAAGAAAGCAAGAGAACTAGTTTAGTTGATATTGTGTTATTGAGAACTAATTCGCGCAAGAATGGGAAGTTAAAGATTTGGTTACAATTAATATGATAACAATATAACTAAACGAATTTTATCAGAAGTAATTAAATTACTAGTGTTTTTCTAAGATAAGACTCGGCGCGGAACTGTTAGTGACATACTTAATACATCATAAGAATAACAATGTGAATGTCATCATAATAACATTATACAATATACAAACATTTTTTTAATTAACGAACTTGTGTAAATTTAAATCAAAAAATAAAAATGAAAAATATATCTAATATTTACTCTAAACAGTCTAGGTTTTGTGATTTGTCTGTATGTTATTTGTCTCAACATTTCTATTAAGAATTTCACTCGACGGCAAATGGTTTACACTACACTCGAAAATATTCACATTAATATTGTATTGTAGACCACATGTCCTAATAAAATTAAAATAAACATGTTTTTGTTACCATGTAACGTGTGTGCAGGTGCTGGTGGTGGGCTACGGCACGGACGAGACGCAGGGCGACTACTGGCTCGTGAAGAACTCGTGGGGGCGCTCGTGGGGGGAGCTCGGCTACATCAAGATGGCGCGCAACCGCGACAACCACTGCGGCATCGCCTCCGCCGCCTCCTACCCCCTCGTCTGACTCGCCACGTTGCCCAAATAGCCCCAACATCCCCACACTTGTCCAACACCTCCCCACTCCCCAATCTCCCCACACTCCTTACCAGTAACGCATGCTCAGTGCCGCGAGTCATGACAAACTTTAAACATTCTCAATTATTTAGTATTAAGTGGAATTATATAATTAAATTTATTATTTGAAAATCATTGCTTTATGTGATATAGTTTTAATAAACGACAATTAATGTTAATAAATAATTAGATTTACTTTTTTTTTCTTTCCTCCACCCAGTGACCCACACTAGTTAGTGTTGTGAGCATTGTTATCGATACCTCATTTGAGAGTAAAACTCAAATATTTTAAATTTTTAATATTCCAGTCAGTTTATAAAGAAAAAGAATCTCTTGTTTACTTTACAACAAGACAACTCATTTTTAGCATCAAATAGTATCGAAATCTACTATGCATATAATAAAACTTTAAGTTAGTCGAATCTGTATTCTGTACATTGAATATTTTTTGGTAATTCTTTTTGAAATAGTCATCATTATCGATATAGAGGCCGAATCTATAGTTTTTAGAATTTGTGTCCGTCTGTCTGACCGCATCACGAGAAACCCGCTGAACAGATTTTGATGAAATTTGGTGTGATTTGACAACTGGTTATCCGGGTCAGGATATAGGATACTTTTTACGGCTGAAAAGATTTCAAGTAACCGTTAAAAACCGGCTGTAAAACATCACACGGTATATGAAATTTAAGAATTTAGCTTCCGATCTTTAAAGCGCGGGCGGAGCCGCGGGATACTAGTAAATTAATAATATTGTTCCGTATAACTACAAAGTTTCTGTAGTCTGTCAAACTGGAACTGGTTAATTAAGTATCTTGCACTTGTCCCATTTTTCTTATTATATGACTAAAGAAAGTTCAATTACATAGAGCTCAATAAAGCATATTTTTTTTACATTCAACACTAGCATTAGGCGCTGCTCCACCCGCGTTCTAAAAACTGGAAACCAAGTTCTTATATTTTTCAGAACGCTGCATTCTATGAACAAGGTGCTAATTCTATCCGTTTAGTAGGTTTACAATTAGAGCGAACAAAAAAAGTCTCGCCATTTCTTAGTATAGAGATTTATACTCGATGAATCATCACTTATTAGTTATTGTATTATTGTTGTCATTTAAACATTTATGCTAAAGGACATTGAGATTAATGTTGTATCGAATACGTCTGAACCCGACGCTCCCCTCGATTAGGGCCCACTTCCCCTCCTCGGGCTTAGTCGGGAACATTTTGTTGAGATGTCGAGGTTATTTTTAGCTCCACTTCATATTCAAGAAAGTGTGTATGTTTGTATACGTGCGTGTGTGTGTGGTTGTGTCTGCATGTATGTGTTATTCTTACAGGAAAATTTTAATTTATAATAATTAGACACACGGTGAACTTTTAAATGGGTAATCATTCGTTGGTACATTATAAATACCTAATCTAATAGTGTTACGATCCTCTCTATAATAATGCATGTCGCGGAACGTAGTACGAACCGTTAGTCAGCGCCTCTAACGGACTAATTACCAATAATTATTGTTTCGCTCTGTACAAGAATTAAGTCTAATAATAAATTAACTACATAAAATACTCACTCTTATCATTTACATCATCTCATACATACATAACAAATAGCATAATGCCGAAGACATTATGTAGAGCGAGCGAAGCCGCGGGTCCCGCTAGCGTTATCATAAAATCCGCACTAAACAGCAACCTCGCGGTATTTGTTATGCTCAGTGTTATCGATATTTGATGATTCAAGCAAAAACAGAATGACTCAAAAATGATGTCATTTACATTTAATAACAAGTTTAAAATAAAATTGAAATTAAGTTTACAATTTTGTGAAGATTATTTTCGAAATTCGATTAGTTAGTAGATAGGTTCTGAGATATAGGTAAAAAACAAACAAACTCTGAATATGTTATTGCCACATCTACAATCATCGAGAACCAAATATTTAGGTAGGTCCGTAGGGAAATGCTATGAAACTGATACTCTATTGCTTACATAATATAGGTACGACCGCGGACCGACTCCGCAAGAGATCAACTCTACTTATTAAATCTTTTTACGTTTATTATCTCGCGTTACATTTATTTTTTAATTTGGGGTTTTTTAAATTATTTTATCATTTTTCGATTTTTAATTTAGCTTTTTATTTCAGTTTTTTCAAAATTTCTAATTTTGCTTTTATTAATTAAGAATGTAACTTTTCAACTTTTCCAATCTTTTGCTTAAAAATAAATAAATAAAAAAATGTAACTATATCGATGTCGAAGGTCAGCGGCCTCTGTTTAGGTCCACCTACTTTAGTCAACGCTGATCAAATATTTCACGAAGATTGTTTAAAAACATTCGTAAGTGAGTAATTATGAAGTACAATAGAAACACATTGTGAGTCACCGACGTGACCCGGTCCCGCCCGCGTGTACACAGCAGTCGGCAGTCAACGAAATACTTTGGTCCACTTGCACAAAGCCCTAGCTTCTGCACTAGAAACCTGTGTTTCAGGAGCTAGTACTTTCCCATATCAAACAATACATAATGTAACGAAAATAGAAAGAACGAAGTTAGTCATTAGGATAGCATAAAGAAAGGTTTTTGTTAATCTATATTCTATAGCTTTAATAACTAATGAGTAATGTTTAGTATTGAGTAGGTTAAACTTCATATTTTTAATTATTTATAAAACACTTGCAACGTCCCTTTTTCATTTTAAATATTAATATTACTAAAGTAAACTGCATCATAAATAATATAGTTTGAGAATAATATTATTAAGTGATAAATTAAATGTAATGAGTACTAGAATATGTAAACCACATTTACTCGAGTCAAGCAAAATCAATAACGAAGGTGACCGAGACTGGATTATATTATGCAAATTATAATAAGTATGACAACTGTTTGCTGTGAATATATTTTAAACATTATAGGTAATGACAACGCATTTTCTAATTGCAATCAAGTACCTATATCTGGACAATTATTACCGAACAGTTAACAGCAACTGCATGTTGTGAATAAAGTTTAAGTTCTATTACTACATTTCAATTTATACTTTAATATATTGTAATTATTGATTCTCTTTTAATAGGGCTAAAAAAAATTATAATATTCTATCTTTAAAATACTATACTGTATGTAATTTACTTTTACGGTTGATATACAAACAAATTCAAATACAGAAAACAGTACCAGTAATATGAGCGATTGTAACCCAGAGGCTCAGAGCTATCGCGCTCGCACGGGAAACAGTGAAGTGGGTCAAATCCGGGTCTCGCATTTGTGGTATTTTCATGTGCGAATCATTTCTAACATGGTTACCACTTAGCTTACGGTGAAGTAAAACATCGTGAGGAAACCTGCATGCCTGATAACCCAACAAGTTTCGGAAGACATGTGAAGTCCGCTAACCCGCACTTGGCCAGCGCGGTGGTCAATGGATTGATCCCTTCGTATTAAAGAAAGGCCAGTGTACAGCAGTGCAGTGGGACGTTAAAAAGGATTGGATCATATTATTATCATTAGTATAAGAACAGTATGTGTAGTTAATTAGATAGATGTTTCGCGGCTATCTCTCACACACGTCTGCGCGGGCGCAGGTCACGCACGTGACGCGTCTGCGACCTACATCCGTCCACGGAGCAGTACCTACGGACGAATTGCGCATTTATTGGGTATTTTATCTTTATTCAAACGATACAAAGACAAATGTTATTGAACACAAGATAAGGTTTCAAATATCTAGTCTTGTTTAAAACCAATTTAAATGTGATGATAATATTATAAACAAGTTTGTGCCTGAGTATGGTTCATATTTTTTGCGCGGAACCCTAATTCTTTTTCTAAAATAAAAGTAGCCTTCACATACACACACGTCTAACATAACCCTCATTGGGTTTTACCACAGTCGGGTAAAAATAAATGTGTCGTCGTGCGTCTTAAATCAATATTTAGTATTAATTGAGCGCAAATTTAATGCTTTCTTATTTAAATAAGAATGAGGCCATTAGCAATATTTAATAGAAGTAGATAACGTTTACTGGACACAAAGCGAAAATACTGCGTATTATGTTAATAAATATTATTCAGTATCACACATTAACAACAAGCAAGTGGTATCGTCAGGTTATAATTAAAAATCAGTAGACACGAAACTTGTATATTATATAAACAAATGATACAGTTATTTACAAGAGCACTATACGTGTAAACTCCATATAACGTAACTCGATTTAACGACAAACTCCCTAAAGCGTTAAAATCACTTTGCTTTTTTTGGTTTAGCTTGTTTTACATACAATGATACACTATGTTTATTACATATTAGTTTATTATATTACACCCACTCTCAATAACGACAACAATAAAATAAGAAATAGTACTTTTTAAGTTGTCAAAATTAGTAAAAATTACGCCGTGCATTAAAGAAGCTCTGGCTTGGCTGGCTGATTATTGGCAAAGTACTTTCTTTATCACCAAGATGCCTCAACATCGCAAGATATGAATAAAATAAGTAAAAAATACATCAAAATCACCGGTGCAGCAAAAGACGTCTGAAATAAGCATTTTCTTTTTCAGATTTTCATTTTTATACAGATTTTTTTCTCTCTATTTAACGACAACTCTCTATAGCGTCAAAATATGCACGGTCCCTTGAGTGTCGTTATATAGAGTTTACACTCTAAAATTAATATAAATACAACACACTGCTCATTACAATCATTTCAATAAAATAACATTTTCGTACGTTTCTGTTATTCCAAAAGTGACATTGCAGCACATTTATTATCTTTTAACTCTAAATATAAACTACTACTTATCTAATATTTACAGTCAATTTGGCACAATGTTTATCTGAATTCAAAATGAATGATACACCTGTGTACCCAAATACAGCGGTTCCCAAACAGTGGTCTGCGGAATCCAAGGGTTCCGTGAAAGGGTCACGGAGGTCCCGAGTTCCGCCTCAGTTAAATAAAACGTCAGACAATGCGTGAATAAAACATCCATAACATTCAGGTTACTAGTTGAGTTATATTTTTGGTACAATAAATTTTGTTATAAGTATTAAATATTAACATTTTTAATTTATGATTCGTTCTTTCAAATCAAACATGAAACTTTTCTGACTTTTCAAAACAATCTATTCAGTGATTATCAAAATAAGCATCTGTTAAAGAATATCAACAATTTGGGTTCCGTAGCCAAAAAATAAATTGGGCACCACTGCCCTAACAATTATTACAATTGTATGTAGTTTAGCAGGAAGGACTCGAGCCACACTTTGGTCAAAAATGAGTTTTTGGTGCTAAACAGGCTCTTTCATTCAACAAAAGAGTTGCGAAACTATAGAGATTAGATTAATTTTTGACGACGGGAACCAAACCTCATAAAAGTAAGTATCTCTTCACAAATATCTGTAATAAACCAGACTGCTGGTCGATTTCTATAAATTCAACTTTAAAGAAAGATTTATAAATTTATTCAACTTTACTCAAAACAATGTTTGCCTACATGTGGAAATATTCCAAATACAACATCATAGGCCATAGCACAAATTACTATCTAAACTGAAAAACTTCATTACCCAAAAGTAACTTTTTGTAGGTCGAGTCATTTCTGCTAACTTTGTATAATTATTCATACTTAATGTGAGGTGTACTCTGTACAGGCTCAGCCTCGGGTCAGAATTCTCTCCAGCAACAACACCACTCATACAACACTATACTCTACGACTAGAACAAATTACATTTATTACAACTTAACTAAGAAATACTAAACATTACTTTACACCTGCTTTATAAATAGATTTCAAATTCATGTCTTTATCTTTGAAGTTGCAAGTAATCTTCGTTGTTGGCTCCATGGTGTTTAGAACAGGTGTAAACGAAACTGTTTATTTTGGTTTTAGTACTCAATGTGATGATGGAACATTAATTCATCGTAACCGTTCTCTAGGGTTTTACCGGTTCAAGAATCAAAATCTTAAACCGAAAAAGTTTCGGTTTGTGATCATGACTAAAACCGGTTTAAGAATGACCTGGTTTCCGAGCCCTGGCTGACACACTCGCGGCAGATGAGTACTGTCTGCACGCAGTGGGCTCGGCTGATATTCGTCTATAATATAATACACTATGAATCAGTATACAAAATAAATAAGTGTTAGAGAGCACTATGTACAGTGGGTCCGGGGGGAGGGGGATATTATTTCTTCTTGGGCTTCTTGGGGTTGCGCGAGCGGCTCTTGGCCTTGCAGAGCGGGCAGATGGGCGCGTTGCGGTGGATCTGCTGGTGGCACGACAGGCACGACTTCATCGGCGGCGGCTGCTGCCTGCGCACACCAGCCCTCACGTCACGGCGCTGAACGAGCCAACGAAACTAGCAGATCACTCGTAAAAGTAATTTTTTTTTTGCAGAATGTAACATTGATATTAAACATTTTCACCACTTATTATTATTTCTCAACTTAAAAAAAAGATGATTTTTAAATTCGATTTCCTGACATGTGCTAGTGATTGTGTTGACGCGGGCTATAACTACAGAGTACCAGAATCGAAGCCAAATAAAAAATAAACTATCTTTTTTTGAAGTTGAGAAATATTATATAAAATATGTCGTCGCTGACGTTTTGATGATTTCTCTGGATTCCCTGACATCTGCTGGTGATCCCTAGACAATTTCAAGTCCCTAAGTCGACGCGGGCCAGAGATATTGAGTACAAGGTTCGAAGTCAAATACGAAGAAAAACTATCATTTTTTAAAGTTGAGAAATAATAAAAAGTGGTGAAAATGTTTAATATAAATGCCTAAAGACAGAAGTCATTTGAAATGGCATTTAGATTTACAATTAATCAAATAAAATCATAAGAAACAGAAATTAATTTGGTACAGTCTGCAAAACAATTTTTATTACTTTTATGAGTGATCTGCTAGTTTTGTTGGCTAGTTTCAGCGACGTCCTCACGTACACGGGCCCACCGCAGGGTGTTGCGACCCGGGGCTCGCACCTCCGATATTTTCATGTGTGAATCATTTAAGTCATGATTACCACTTATCTTACGGTGAAGGAAAACATTGTGAGGAAACCTGCATGTCTGAGAGAGCCTAGCAAGTTTTCAAGACATGTAAAATTCGCGAACCCGCATTAGGCCAGCGCGGTGGACTATGGCCTGATCCCCCTCGTTGAAGGGAGGCCCTTGCTCAACAGTGGGACGTTAAAAAAAAAGACCGATTATAGATGATGGACTTACTCATGACTACTTGAAGATTTTTTTATCTAATTCTAATTTATTCTAATTAGCCCAACATTTTAGGACACCAGTATTTATACATACTCCACTAACATGAGTTTGTCTAAAATAGTACGTGAGTTGTGTTTATTGCGTTCCCCATTACTGTAAAGAGAAGGACTCGCTCTTGCTAGGTAGTATATTAGACATTATTAGCATTACTTACTTTTGATATTTTATCTTTTACACACGAAATGTTAAAAAAATCAAAATTAAGGTAAAAACAAATAATATAACAAGCGAAAAAAATAATTTTAAGGTATAACTCCAAAAAAAGTAAATAAAATATGTTATAAGAGAAGCAAACGGGTCCGGAGGCATGGATAGGCGTGTATTGTCACATTTTTTTATTATTTACTACCTTTTATGATATCATAGGATTGCAATATATTGTGACAAAACAGCAGTCGGTAGGAGGCGACGGGTGGAGGGAGGGACAGCAACAAAAAACAACAAACCGAACCTCAGCGAGACGGTAAGGAAGTCCTGGTCGAGACCAGGGTTGGCAGACCTGAACGCGGGCGGCGGCGGCGGCTTGCGCGGCGCCGGCGCCAGGAACGCGCCCGCCGCGCCCACGCCCACGCCGCCCACTCCGCCCACGCCCACGCCGCCCGCCGCGCCCACGCCCACGCCCGCCGGCAGCGCGCGCGTCGCCGCCGGGAACCGGCTGCGGACGCAAGGAGTATGACACATCACTTACAAAATTAAACAACAATAATTCGTGTGCAAACTAACATGATAATAATAAATATTGTAAAACTAAAAAATATTTAGTGATTTGAACAATTTGTATCCAGGATAAACAATTTTATATGTAATATTTTTTAAAACAATAATGTAGCTTTTTGGAACTTTTTTTACATTAGCTATAATATATTTAATTTAACACAAATAATTAATTTTAATTTAATACATGTAAAACATCATCTATTGAAATTTATTTAAACTGGCTTTTGTCCGTAATGTGAACCTAAATGCTAATATGTTTATTATTTTAGGTGCTGGGTCTTGTGCCGAGGTCGGCTCTACGCTATGTCATAGCTCTGCTATGTTTTACATAATATAGTGTAATATTTATTAACTACTAATTACTACTGTTATTAATACTACTATTAATATGTATAAAATAATAAAAACTGGGTTCCATCAATTTTACTTAGCCTCCCTACTTCTGATATACTCCAGTAACACAAGGATTGAAACAGATCTTACGAGTATTGGAACAGGGCTATGTTTAAGAAAAGATGCGCATGCACTAGTTAGTAGAGGTATAATAATAAAGCATTTACTAACTCGGGAGTAATAGGGCTGCCTTCTTCTTCATGTAAATCAGGTAACCGGTCAAGTCCGAGACACTGTCTCCTCAATAAGTCCACTTCGGCTTTAAGTGGCCGATAATCTTCATGCAAACGTGACGCATTCGAGAGCTTGCGCGACATGCTCTCTTCCGTTTGTTTGATAACGGTCTCCATCTGCAATAACAAAAATTGCAAAATATAAATAACTTTTTTCATATTAATTACATCAACTTTTAAAATACTAAGTATACTTGAATAGATTTAATTTAAACTTAATTTTAGAAATAAAAAAATGCTCAACCAAAGAAAACCGTTTACATTAAAACCCATTATTTCCTGTCTAAATCATAAAACATACTAGACTCCCGATGCATCTAATGACAGGAAAAATAAACAAAGCTTGGCTACAATTGAGCACAATAGCCCTCTACTAACAACAAACTACATCCACCTGCTGTTTACACTAATTGTATTTCTGTATCACTGACTACATTTTATTTTAAGCATCACTCTTATAGTGAGCTAACAAGCTTTTGAGCACTTTAAATATTGAAAGCCTCAGCAAATTTTCACATACAATTACTATAGTAAGATTCATATTATGCCCAAAATTTTAAATGATTACTAATATTGCAGTGTGTGGTGTAAAATGTCCCTATTTTACAAAAATATGATATAGTTGCAACTAAATCTAGAATGACAAATTACGAACAGCATTAATGTCAGCATGTATCTGGCGAAGTTCCTCTACATGGCTCATCTTTTCTTGTTGCAGCAGCTCCATCTCTCGCTTGTACTGCGCCAGGCAGCGGCCCTCCTGGTCTCCGCTGCGGACCTCGTTTAGTATACTTCGTTTTAGGCGCTCCAGCGTGATCGTCTTATTCCTGCAAGCCATATTATACATCCCCATTCTATAAAATGTTAAAACTTATTTAAAATGATAAACTGTTTATTTAACAATAATAAATACAACATACATTATTGAACTGCACTGCCAATATTTAATTTATTTACTACTACTTTATGAATATATTTGAATAAAGTATATCTTGACTTTGACTTTGAATAGAACACTATAAAACTAATAGCTTCCGAAATAAATAATTGAATAAACCACACAGAATTGTTATATTTTTATATTGCTAACTCAAAATAATTGGTGTCAAGTGTTTATTGATCGAGCCTACAGGTGCTAAAGCCTCTACAACTGTAATAGCAAGCAAATTACATTTATACCTGATCTCTTTCATAGCTTCTAATTTGTGATAAATTTCTCGCTCGTTTTCTGCAGTCATTTTCTATTTTACTAAAACTATAAAATATTTTTGACGGAGAAAATAAATGAAAATACAAAGTTGAAAGCTGAAAGCGGTAATAGCTACTCAGAATTTCAGAAATCAGAATTCAGAAAACACACATGAGTGATGAGATTACAGATAGCTAGTGACGCCCTACACGATACACCTCAAATTCATGTTATGAATGAAGACAGAAGAATCGTCAATGAAATCGATTTTCATTACATATTTGGCTCTATGAAAAAATATAAATAAAAAGAATAAGGATATGGTTTGCCGTTTGGTCTAATAACATTTTTCAACCAACTAAGATTAAAATACATATTTGTTTGCATCTCATTTTTATATAAAAAAAAAATATTTTAGCGACAGTATTTGCGAATAAAGTATCTTTTTGTTAAAAAAACAAAAGTACCTATATCTTATATAGTGGATATTTGTTTCTTATAAAATGAAAGTGAATTATGAATTCAGATAAAAATCATAATATGAGCAAAACAAGAAGTACAACATTTTTTATAATTCTAAACACTTTTTATATATCTATGAAATACAGTTAAGAGTTAAGGGCTTATTACACCTTCCTAAATTTAGTGTTCTAAATGATTTAGTTACTAAATTCAGGAAAGTGTAATCGCATTTAGCAAGTTAGAATCCTAAAAAGTAACCTTATTAGGAAGAAGTATGGTTGCTAAATTCAGTCGACCTTAATAATCTGTGGACAGCAAGTATTTTTGGTTTATTATTTCTATGATTTTTGTTCTGGACTGACCAAAGAGAGTACATTTATTATTGTTATAATCATAGATGAAAAATAAAGTAGATGGCCATCTTCTTGGAGAATCTTTCTATCCCGTTCATTTGCTTGATAATTATCATGCTCTCTCTACTTTTGGCGACAGTGGAATGTCATAATGGAATAGCAATATATTTCCATTTCATCTACATACGTCATTACTGTGACGTCATATCAACATAACAGAATGTCATGTACGTCACTCATATTTAATTTTTTGAAATTTTCTAATTTTAACCGTTGTCCGTTGCAACATCAAACATGCAACTATTATTACTTGTTCTCTTGGTAGTCTGTGCTATTATTTTCGCAATTCGCAGCAGGCCCGACCGACCTTCATACAAGCGCATTCTTAGTTACAGGAGCAAATAAGGGACGTAAGTGGTGGAGCAGCCGGCAGTGTGGGGTGATAAAATGAAGATTTTTCCCGATTTAATTATTACAAATTATAAATAGCTGCATAGAATATGTTAATTAAAATTCTATTATATTATTAAATACATATAAATAAATTAAATATGCTAAAAAATATTTTTTGTAAATCATATATGCACATTGATTTATGTAAAAATTTGAAATATTCTCAATTGTTTTTACCAATAACTTTATATTTTATTCTTAATAACTTTATACCTTATATTAAGCATAAAATATTTATATCCACAACTTTGAGATTTTAAAAATCGATTTATATTTTAGAGAAATATTTTTTAAGTAGGGAATTGTTAAAACATAAATGGCAACTCGATATTTGCTGTTCCTCTCACGGCTATTGTATTTCTTTTCAGTCGCCAAGCCATCTCGCTCTACTACCGTCACATCTATGACGTCATTTGCAATTCGGGGAGATTAAATGCCTAGTGATGTGTATTCGGTATTAATTACGGTTAAATAGGGATGTATTTATCGATAAAAAACCGGTTTTCAACCACGGTTTACGGTTTTGTAGTAAGGATATTTTTATAAAGTTAAATATAATTAGAAATAAAATACAAAATTAGGGTATTCATTTTCTTTATTTACTATTCAATACTACCACTTCGGAGAAACTCCTCAGACCCAAAAAGAACTAGTAAAGAAACTCAGCGAGATACTTTCTTTTTAAATATAGTTACATGATTTACGATAAAAGGACAATTATAAAGAATTTTATTATTTGAATACAAATTCCAAGTATGTAATACAAATTAGTACAATAATTTTGTGTAGAAAAAAATTAACGACCTCAAAAACTCTTCAATACCTTATTTGTATTAGGTGTAAGTGAAAATATTTTATATTACATAGCAATAAAATTATTAGTACAAAAATTAGATCAATCTTCTTAATAACATTCACATTATTATAACTAGGTACGTGCATATAGTCATATATTAAGAACCAACTGGCTTTTGCGTTTGTTTAAATTTTTTTAGGAGTTGAACCATTTCTATGTATAAATAATAAAAACAAATGAAATTAGAGCGTTCGAACAAATATTTTGGTCTCATACCCATTTAAAAAAATACAAATTTCAGTAAAAAAACGAATAATAAAATTATACTTGGTAGTAAAATTGTTGAATATAACAGTTTATACAAATATAAAAAAGTAGTCTATATATTTAATGCCTGCATTCAGAAATATTCTTTGCTTAGTTTTAGTATTTATTTTACATAATATACTGGTTATCCATTCGTTACATATTCTCACTCTGGAATCAAATCAAATATTTAGGCATTACTTTTATACAAAATAAATTCAATGAAAATTTCATTTTTTTTAAATCTCAAAAATTAGTAATCAATAATAAAAGTTAATTAATGAACAAAACAATATTGGAATACTATTCAAGTACTCTGGCGACGCCGAGTTCGTTTGAAACTTTCATTTCATTAAGCAAATCTTCATCCCCTTTTGTTCTTGAATCTACTTTGTGCAGTTTTCGATTAAAATGTACCTATACACAATTGTCTAACTTTTATATGTATCATAAATAATAAATGCTTTTAAAAAATTTTTTGTAAGATCAACACAAACAAGTGTACCAAGTGGTATCAAGATTTACAAATGATTTCATCAAATCAGATATTATATGTAAAATTTACAATTCTTTGGCAATTTTCTTTCAATTATGTAAATGACATACCATACTAGAGATGATAGATTCTTAGAAGGATAATTTGATATTATTGTTTTCACTGTATTCCTTTATAATAATGTATTGGATTCAACTCATTAGACAGTAGCATATCTTTACAATTTTGACATTAACTACAATTTAACTTAGGAATTCAATATCTGCAGACTGCTCCAGCTATATACAACTATGTGATTGAAAAACATTTTCATAAGGCAATAATTTGTCGACAAAATCCAAATCACTAACTTGACAACTGTGGTCATCAATATAATTATCAAACCTTACCTTATTACCTAAATTATAAGATACTTAACATCGAGTCATTATCAGCTGAGCAATTGCATACTAAGATTAGCCAGTTAATATGTTATTTGTCAATAATGTTTTGAACAATGCAACAAAGTCATGACAGTAAGGATGTGTACTAGAGAACCACCCTGTCCTCTGATTTGAGAAAAAAGTTTTCTAAAGGATCTTGGATAAGACATTTCAGACTTCAGTATTTAACATATGGAATTAATTTTAAATCAGGCCAAAGCTCCTTTATAGTATTCAACTCATGACTAAAATATTGCAAAAAAACAGGATTGCTTTCTCGTGAGTCTGAAGCATCAAATTTAATTGAGTGTAGCTTTTTCAAAGCCTTGTTTCAAATCAACATGACTTGAATTTAATGGCAAAGCATTACGTAGTAAGCTAAAACCTTTATAGCCAGAGCAATTCAGACTATCAAATAAATCATTCATAAATAAAATCATCTCAGCTCAGCAGTGAAAAAGCCATTCTCAGTATCCACATTTAATGTACTACAGTTATGTTCTTCCTGGAAACTGAAAGCCTTTATCAGGAGACTTATAGATGTTGAAACCCTTTGACTAAAGACCTGCACAGCTTACTTCATCTGTAAACATATAATATAATTATATGTTGTATGTATGTATGTATCATTTATTCAATGCAAAAGTCAATTAATCTGAAGTGTAATGATTAATAAGTAATAGCTAAATAGAAAAATAGACATAATGTATCCAATCAATGAACAAACTTTTCAACATTATATTGATAGCTTCAAGAACCTTCAAAGTTTTTTCCTTAAAGGCAATATTAATATAAAAGATAAGCTAATATCAAAGATCTTAAGTAATACTTACCTTAATTTATAAAATGTAACAATAGCCTTCATCTTATCAAGAGTTTGGATAAATATGCTTGTCAGGAAGTATTGTTAGCCTTGCAGCACCTTTGTGGTCATTAAGTCTTTCTGTTTTGTAAGCCTCAGTAACAGCCCAGAGTTGGGAAGTTAGGGGTGTGTCACCCCCATGCCTCGGAGAGCACATAAAGCCGTCGGTCTTGCGCCTTAGCTCTCACTGGTCGTGTCGAGTAGTCGTACCACCATAGTATTAGTGATAGGAATAGAGTGCACTTGTGTTTACACATACACATGTGCACTATAATATCTCCTGCATATTTGGCCAGTCTCATTGAGATTGGCCGCCATGGTGGGAATTGGTTGAAGAATATTATTACAACATATTTTATGGACATAATCCCACTGAGCACACTGACTGCCAAGAAGCTTCTTTTTCTGGAAATTATTACAAAAACATTTCAGTAAATGTGGTACATCATAGATATGGTACATTTTTTCCCACTAACTACATAATAATTTCTTCTTGATGCATCATTATCACTACTAATTATGTACTCTTTAGTATCAGAAATTATTGAATTTATTGCAGCTAAATTGGCAGAACTCTGGTCAGATGTAATTACTCTAGGAATAAACCCTGTTATGAAAATTGTTTGAAGATTTCATAAAGTACATTTTTAAGTATTTCTTGATACCACCCATTTAATTGCCATTACATCATAAATCAAATTACATGGCAAATCTTAAGCCTCAAGGGGGTTGCTAAATTTATAGTTATTAATTCCTAGTTGCAGGGGAATATTCATTAATATAGAATTTATAGGTAGTAGATTTTACTGGCAAATTTAAATGATGTAGTGAAAATCTATAACTTTTTCTTCATTAGTGTTGTCATCTTCTTGTTTTAGGAACTACTCCAGCTAATCATAACTGGAAATCTACTACAACTTTTCCATAACTATATAACAGTGGATACTTATTCAGCTGCATGTTGTACTTCTTTTACAGGTGGTTCTGTGGAATTTTGACCTGTAACTTGTAAGAGAGGTGAAACACATAAAACATTATTCTTATTAGTTGAAGAGGAAGAAGGATTTGGAATTTGAAATCGATCAAGTTTAATAAGTAGGCAGTTGTTTATAAAGATAATTATTGGTTATTATCGTCTTTAGTCTTAATTATATCTTGATTAGTCACAGCAGACAGCTCTATTGGTTAAGAATTTTTCATTATTATATTGATCTTAATATGCTATAAGGTAAAAAATGATTACTACAAATTATGTTTGAATCAAACTCTTTCTTATTACATTAAAGTAAAATAAGACAAGCTTTAACAAATGTAGCCCACTGATTTTAATTTTTACCTCTCTCACAATGTGGAATACTACAATGCTTCCTTGAAAACAACGACCAAACGAAGAGAAACACTAATGAAGAAATTACAGTTTGTATCAAAGCACAAATCCAACTATACCACTATTATTCAACACTGATCTATATTATTCGACACTAACCTACAATAATCAACACTAATTTACAAATTGATCAAATGTAAATTACTATAAGAAAACTACAATCCCTCTTACACAGTCACGAGTCCAATCCGGTATTTTAAATAAGTTATATATGTATGTAGTGTGTAGCACAAAGGAATAAAATAAAAGTTCAATTCATTTCTCTCGTTAATGGCTGCGAATTGCGAAAATAAAAGTTGCAAGTTGCAACGGACAACGGTTAAAATTAGAAAATTTCAAAAAATTAAAAATGAGTGACGTACACGACATTTTGTTATGTTGATATGACGTCACAGTAATGACGTATGTAGATGAAATGGAAATATATTGCTATTCCATTATGACATTCCACTGTCGCCAAAAGTAGAGAGAGCATGATAATTATCAAGCAAATGAACGGGATAGAAAGATTCTCCAAGAAGATGGCCATCTACTTTATTTTTCATCTATGATTCGCAGCCATTAACGAGAGAAATAAATTGAACTTTTATTTTATTCCTTTGTGCTACATACTACATACATATATAACTTTAAACTTGTAAAAAATTATATAAAATACCGGATTGGACTCGTCGTGACTGTGTAAGAGGGATTGTAGTTTTCTTATAGTAATTTACATTTGATCAATTTGTAAATTAGTGTTGATTATTGTAGGTTAGTATCAGTGTTGAATAATAGTGGTATAGTTGGATTTGTGCTTTGATACAAACTGTAATTTCTTCATTAGTGTTTCTCTTCGTTTGGTCGTTGTTTTCAAGGAAGCATTGTAATATTCCACATTGTGAAGGTAAAAATTTAAATCAGTGGGCTACATTTGTTAAAGCTTGTCTTATATTACTTAAATGTAATAAGAAAGAGTTTGATTCAAAGATAATTCAATATAATAATGAAAAATTCTTAACCAATAGAGCTGTCTGCTGTGACTAATCTAGATATAATTAAGACTAAAGACGATAATGACCAATAATTATCTTTATAAACAACTGCCTACTTATTAAACTTGATCGATTTCAAATTCCAAATCCTTCTTCCTCTTCAACTAATAAGAATAATGTTTTATGTGTTTCACCTCTCTTACAAGTTACAGGTCAAAATTCCACAGAACCACCTGTAAAAGTTATTAAAGTACAACATGCAGCTGAATATAATTATCTATCACTAGTATCCACTGTTATATAGGTATGGAAAAGTTGCAGTAGATTTCCAGTTATGATTAGCTGGAGTAGTTAGTCTAAAACAAGAAGATGACAACACTAATGAAGAAAAAGGTATCGATTTTTACTACATCATTTAAATTTGCCAGTAAAATCTACTACCTATAAATTCTATATTAATGAATATTCCCCTGCAACTAGGAATTAATAACTATAAATTTAGCAACCCCCTTGAGGCTTAAGATTTGCCATGTAATTTGATTTATGATGTAATGGCAATTAAATGGGTGGTATCAAGAAATACTTAAAAATGTATGTTAAGAAATCTTCAAACAATTTTCATAACAGGGTTTATTCCTAGAGTAATTACATCTGACCAGAGTTCTGCCAATTTAGCTGCAATAAATTCAATAATTTCTGATACTAAAGAGAACATAATTAGTAGTGATAATGATGCATCAAGAAGAAATTATTATGTAGTTAGTACCACATTTACTGAAATGTTTTTGTAATAATTTCCAGAAAAAGAAGCTTCTTGGCAGTCAGTGTGCTCAGTGGGATTATGTCCATAAATGATGTTGTAATAATGTTCTTCAACCAATTCCCACCATGGCGGCCAATCTCAATGAGACTGGCCAAATATGCAGGAGATATTATAGTGCACAAGTGTATGTGTAAACACAAGTGCACTCTATTCCTATCACTCTAATACTATGGTGGTAGGACTACTCGACACGACCAGTGAGAGCTAAGGCGCAAGACCGACGGCTTTATGTGCTCTCCGAGGCATGGGGGTGACACAACATTTTATAAATTAAGGTAAATATTACTTAAGATCTTTGATATTAGCTTATCTTTTATATTAATATTGCCTTTAAGGAACAAACTTTGAAGGTTCTTGAAGCTATCAATATAATGTTGAAAAGTTTGTTCATTGATTGGATACATTATGTCTATTTCTCTATATAGCTATTAGTTACTAATCATTACACTTCAGATTAATTGACTTTTGCATTGAATAAATGATGCATACATACATACATACATACATACATACATACATACATACATACATACATACATACATACAACATATAATTATATTATATGTTTACAGATGAAGTATGCTGTGCAGGTCTTCAGTCATAGGGTTTCAACATCTATAAGTCTCCTGATAAAGGCTTTCAGTTTCCAGGAAGAACATAACTGTAGTACATTAATTAATGTGGATACTGAGAATGGCTTTTTCACTGCTGAGCTGAGATGATTTTATTTATGAATGATTTATTTGATAGTCTGAATTGCTCTGGCTATGAAGGTTTTAGCTTACTACATAATGCTTTGCCATTAAATTATTAAATTCGAGTCATGTTGATTTTGAAACAAGGCTTTGAAAAAGCTACACTCAATTAAATTTGATGCTTCAGACTCACGAGAAAGCAATCCTGTTTTTTTGCAATATTTTAGTCATGAGTTGAATACTATAAAGGAGCTTTGGCCTGATTTAAAATTAATTCCATATGTTAAATACTTAAGTCTGAAATGTCTTATCCAAGATCCTTTAGAAAACTTTTTTCTCAAATCAGAGGACGATGGTTCTCTAGTACACATCCTTACTGTCATGACTTTGTCGCATTGTTCAAAACATTATTGATAAATAACATATTAACTGGCAAATCTTAGTATGCAAGTATGCTCAGCTGATAATCACTCGATGTTAAGTATCTTATAATTTAGGTAAGGTTTGATAATTATATTGATGACCACTATGTAATGAGAGAGAGATGAGATGAGAATATGTAATGGATGGACCAGTATATTATGTAATAAAAATATGTAAAATAAATACTAAAACTAAGCAAAGAATATTTCTAAATGCAGGCATTAAATATGTAGACTATTTTTTATATTTGTATAAACTGTTATATTCAACAATTTTACTACCAAGTATAATTTTATTATTCGTTTTTTTTACTGAAATTTGTATTTTTTTAAATGGGTATGAGACCAAAATATTTGTTCGAACGCTCTAATTTCATTTGTTTTTATTATTTATACATAGAAATGGTTCAACTCCTAAAAAAATTTAAACAAACGCAAAAGCCAGTTGGTTCTTAATATATGACTATATGCACGTACCTAGTTATAATAATGTGAATGTTATTAAGAAGATTGATCTAATTTTTGTACTAATAATTTTATTGCTATGTAATATAAAATATTTTCACTTACACCTAATACAAATAAGGTATTGAAGAGTTTTTGAGGACGTTAATTTTTTTCTACACAAAATTATTGTACTAATTTGTATTACATACTTGGAATTTGTATTCAAATAATAAAATTCTTTATAATTGTCCTTTTATCGTAAATCATGTAACTATATTTAAAAAGAAAGTATCTCGCTGAGTTTCTTTACTAGTTCTTTTTAGGTCTGAGGAGTTTCTCCGAAGTGGTAGTATTGAATAGTAAATAAAGAAAATTAATACCCTATTTTTGTATTTTATTTCTAATTATATTTAACTTTATCATAAAAATATCCTTACTACAAAACCGTAAACCGTTGTTGAAAACCGTTTTTTTTTCGATAAATACATCCCTATTTAACCGTAATTAATACCGACTACACATCACTAGGCATTTAATCTCCCCGAATTGCAAATGACGTCATAGATGTGACGGTAGTAGAGCGAGATGGCTTGGCGACTGAAAAGAAATACAATAGCCGTGAGAGGAACAGCAAATATTGAGTTGCCATTTATGTTTTAACAATTCCCTACTTAAAAAATATTTCTCTAAAATATAAATCGATTTTTATAATCTCAAAGTTGTGGATATAAATATTTTATGCTTAATATAAGGTATAAAGTTATTAAAATAAAATATAAAGTTATTGGTAAAAACAATTGAGAATATTTCAAATTTTTATATAAATCAATGTGCATATATGATTTACAAAAAATATTTTTAGCATATTTAATTTATTTATATGTATTTAATAATATAATAGAATTTTAATTAACATATTCTATGCAGCTATTTATAATTTGTAATAATTCAATCGGGAAAAATCTTCATTTTATCACCCCACACTGCCGGCTGCTCCCCCACTTACGCCCCTTATTTGCTCCTGTAACTAAGAATGCGCTTGTATGAAGGTCGGTCGGGCCTGGTTATAATAAACGTGACGACTGCGTAGTGCGTGTGCACATGTTATTAAATTTTTTTAAAAATTAAATGTTATTTTGTTAAAGTGCAACGAGTTTAATGGCAAAGGAAAGAGAGATCCTAATTAATATTATTCAATTATACAAAGATATGCCATATCTTTTGAATAAAAACGATAAAAACATATCTTTGGAATAAAATCGATAAAAATTATTATTATAGTTAATGAAAACGTTATATAATATAGTAATATACTCTATGGTTGCACTCGTAGAAACTTATACTTAATCTGTAAATTCGTCTATGGTTACTAAATTTAGGATAGTGTAATCAGAAACATCATTTTGCAATCCTTTCCTAAATACTAATTAGGACGACTAAATTTAGGAAGGTGTAATAAGGCCTTTAACGTTACACGCACTAATCGTTAAATAACTAATCTGTGGAAAACTCTATGAATCTGTCGAATTGAAAATGGCCGACTGACCATTGAAAGCGGCTTGCTGTCAAAATATAAAAAATACTTTTTATTATCTCGTATGCCATTGTTATATGCAATTGTTCTGTCATTGTGAACCTTTGAATCAAAACTGAATGAATTCCAAAAGAATTTTCTGTAATGTTGTAAAATTTAGTAAGCAAAGGTCATATATACACCTTTGCGGATTGCTTCGTGTCGTGCATAGTGAGGCACCTCTTCGCGCTGTTTACGTCTTATGATGAGTGAAGAAGGAGGTGACGATTCCCCAGCGCGACCCAAGCGGAAGATCAAAAGGGTGGTGATACTGTCGTCATCGTCGGACAGCGACAGCGATGAGTGCGTCAGCGTGGCGGGGACACGTAGAAAGAGATTGAGAGTAAATAGTAATGTATTAAATGTTTTGTGAATAGGTCGAGTGCAGTTTTGTATTGTTTTTCTTTTTTTTAGGTAATCAGTGATGAAGAAGCTAATGATAGTAGTGGAAGTTCTATTATAATTTCTGGAACTCATCGAAGACGGACATTACCAAAACTTCGTGATTCTGAAACAGAAAGCGATAGTTCGGGCTGGGCAAGTGACCGGTCAAAAGCCGCCAAAGCTACAACATCAGGATCGAAGCCTGCATCAGGTTTTGCATCGGATAGTTCAGAAGGCAATTCTGATAAATGCTCAATATGCCTCTTGCGATTCAAAGATCAACAAGTAGGAACACCAGAAACATGCGAGCATATATTCTGTTTAGACTGTATTACAGAATGGTCAAATAATGTCAACACTTGCCCTGTTGATAGAATGACTTTTAATACAATTATAGTAAAAGCATGTGCAGGTGGCCGTGTCTTACGCACTGAACAAGTTAAAGTAGTGGAAAGGAGACCTTCAATTGAGGATCTTGTTACTGAAGATCTTACAGTGTGTGAGGTTAGTGTATTATTAGTGAATCTTAGTTTTGAATGAAATATCTTAACACAATCTTTTATTATTTTGTATAAATTTATAGATATGTGGGAGTACAGAGAATGAAGAAACTATGTTGTTATGTGATGGTTGTGACCTGGGCTATCACATGCAATGTTTATCGCCACGACTCACTGAGGTACGCTTTTTTCTATGCTTAGTAATTAAAAAGATTTTTGCCTAGTGAAAACTGTCCCAGTACGTAAAGCAGTCTTTGCATTGCATTTGCAAATAATATCAGAAATTTGAAAATTTCAAATATTGTAAACCGAAGTCTTAAAAAGATGTCATTATTTTAAAATAACTTTTACAATCCAAATATAATATTTATAGGTACCTGCAGAACAGTGGCTGTGCCCTATCTGTGTCACATCCCTTAACGAAAGTCTTATGGAAGATATTGATATGTCTGAAGTGGAAGATCTACTAAATGATTTTGATTATGGACAGTTACCTTTAGGACCAAGACATTCAGTATTGAGACAGCCAAGAAATATTCGCAGATCATCAAGAAATAGCAGCAGAGATCAACCCTCTACTTCTAGTGGCCAGCAGGGCAATAATGTTGGTGTACATGAACTACCTACTACATCCAGAGGCTCAAGGAGCACACAGAGAACTGCTGTCCCTACTATGACAAGACGTCAAGCCACAACCAAGCGCAGAAAATATAAGAGAAGAAGGACTAAAACTGTTATTATAGAGTATGAAGTGCAGGAGAATGGAAAGTTCCCCATCACAAAGAGAGTAAAGAGGAAAGTGAAAAGAAGAAAGGTGAGTGTTCAAGGAATATTCCCTTTTGATATATTCATCTTCTGTAAAATTATCAATGTATTTTTTTACAGGTAAAAAAACAAAAGCCAAGAACAGTGGCGCGTCGGTCCTATGTTAGGGCGAGCGTTCGCGCCAAGTTACAAACTCAGAGAGCAAATAGCAGAATAGACCTGGCACAGACATCTAATGCCAGTGTTGGCGTGCAGCAGCTGTCAGTCCGTCGCCATAGAGCAGGCATTCCAGCATTGAGGCTGTTTGGAAATCCTAATGATTTGGACTACTTTTCGGATGAAGATAATGCTATTTCTGAAGAAGCGTCGACAGCCGTCGCCACGAGGTCTACATCCAATATTTTCAGTGTTTATAGACAGGTATTGCTGACTTCTTTTATTTATTTATCTTCTTATCTTCTTTTATTTTACAAACTTTTATTAAATTTTATAATTATTATTAATAGCAAAGTAAAAAAAACTAAATCATAATAAAAATATTTACAGGCCAGAAGGAAGATGGTGTCGATACCGTCACCGCCGCAGGCATCTTCAGCACCGGACATTCTTTCAGACATTTTAGAAAGACAAACTTTATTACATTCAAAAAAATCGATAATTTCAATATCTGTCGACGGTAATGTTGACTATAAGCTTCAAACGACCGCTCCGGATAAACGACAAGAAAAGGATACTTTACAACCCAACACAGACAACCACCCGAAAAAAGACACCTTAGAGTCTAAGACAGAAGAGAGAGTAGATCTGTCGAAGGCTAAGGACAGCGTGAGGAGTGTGCCGTCGTACCCAGGCCAGAGCCGCGGCGGCGGCGGCGGCGGCTGGGGCGGCGGCTACCGCGGCAACTATTCGCGCGGCGGCTACCAGCACCAGTCGCACCAGCAGCACCAGTCGCACCAGCAACAGCAGTCCCACCAGCAGCACCAGCCGCGCGCCGGCAACTACAACTACTCCAACAACAACATGCGCCAAGATGATAACAACTTCTACGACAGCTTCCCGCGACGCCCGCCGCAGTATTCTAACAATGAAGACTTCTACTACGACCGCTCCCGCCGGGCGGCCGACAGCCGCGGGAACAACTACTCGAACCATCACAGGTCAAATGAACAAAATCAGGGCAGGTACAGCGTGGGGCAGGCCTGGTCTCCCTACGGCGGAGGGGCGGCACCAGCCCCGCGCAGCGACGTGCCTCCGGCTCAATCCCGACACTCATTCGGGGGTTTTGAGAATCCCGTCGACATGAGAATGGGACAGATACCGCCCACTAACACGAATGTTGAATTTTTTCCTAGAACAGAAAGCACCCGCCAGGATAAGCCTCAACAGTCCTATCAGACTCTGCCGGAGCCGCCGCAAGCGTACCAGCCGATGACTCAACCGCCAATGTTCAATTTCCAAAAAACTGATGTAGAAAAATCGGAGGATGAGAGAAGTGACTCGGGACTCATTATTGACACTGAGAAATACGATCCCATGGAACCCACCAATGATGAAGAAAGCGGCGAAGATGACAAGGTGCCGCTTCCCCCGCCCCTGCCATCGCCGCCGCCTGCCCCCGCGCTCCCCTCGCCGCCGCCGCCGCCACCCGCCGTGCAGACGATCCTGGCTGGCATTGACGCCAGCGCGATTAATGTGCCGCCTAACATACTGGACACTGCCGTGCGGCAAGTTCTTAAGGAACATAGAAATTTAATATCTTCACCAAACGTAGAACCTCGCCACGAACGCAGCGACGACGACTCGGACGGAGATTGTCCCAATTTTGCTATTTATTCTGCCACTAGTGTTCACATAGCGAATAATACTGGCTCATTGACGGACGACATTCCGCAAGAGAAACCTCACGATAATCTTGAAGACTTAGTTCAGGAGGATGACGAGACGCCGCCACCTACCTCCCCCGTGGTACCCGAGAGTGTAAATATTGAGACCAAATGTGACTCAAATAAAATTCCTACCAAACCTCATTATACTTTCGAAATCGACGAAAAGAAGAAGACTGAGGAAGAGTACAAAGAAAAGGTGTCTAAAAGATGCCCGATCACTACGAATACGCGCAATCCTATCAAGATTAAACTTAACACACCCTCGTTAATAAAGAGACAAGTGAGCTTATACGATGAAGAAGAAAACAGTCAAGAAACTGAACCTAATGATAAAGCAACACCTGAAGCACACGAGAAACTCACAAATAGTAATGTTTCGAGTCCGAAGTGTGGTTCTCCAACGACGCCCGACCGTGATGGCAAAGCCGAGGCGTTAGAAGAGAAAAAATCCCATGACTCTCAAAGAAATGAATGTTTGAGTCCAAACGAAAAACTTAATGATCAAAACATAAGCACAGATAAATTTTCAAGTGAAACTTTTAAAAGTGTAGACGTTAATAAGGACGACGTGAAAGCAGATACGAAGGAAGCAGATCAAGATGACTTGAAAGATACAATAGAAAATAAGTTTGAGGATGACGCTTCTGAACATAATGAGGACATGGAAGACGAAGGCGATATCGACATTCCAGAGGCAGATGTGGCTGTAGAAACTCCTTCGCCCAAGAAAGACCCTGAATCCACTAGGAATGATGATAACGTCGAAAAAATGACAGAATCCATTAGCGAAACCGAAGACGAACGAAGCTACACCCCGTGTCTCGATGAGAACAAATCCAATAAGGACGCCTCGTTCGAAATGGACAAAGATAAGGGATTAGAAGGTCTCGACACTGAGATGATTTCAGAGGATGAAGGAAACGGACTGTTTTCGGAGAACGAACGTCCACCGTCGGAGGCCTCGCGTGTATCCCCGCCACGCGCCCCCGCCGGTAGCGAGGAGGGCGAGATTTCGGACAAAAAGAAGGAAAGTAAAAAGTCGACGGCCAGAGAAGACACAAAGAAAAAGAAAAAGAAGGACTCCAAGAAGGAAGGAAAAGATAAGAGCAAGAGCAAAAAGAAAGGTGAAATAGCTTTTAAAAAACTTAGTAAAAGTGGAAAAGAGAGAAATTACAGAGAAAGAGATAAGGATGATAAAAAAAATGAGCGACGCGATTCCGGCGATAACGAGAGTCGCAACCGCAGACGCAAGGAAAAAAGAAAAGATCTAGAGAGGTACGACGTCAGAACTGTCGTCACCGAGAAAAGAAGGAAACAGAAAGATGCTTTCGGAAGAGACGTGTCGCCGAGAGGGCGCTCGCCCTCCCTGTCGCCGCCACCGCGCTCGCCCTCCCTGCGCCGCTCGCCCTCGCGCATCCGCCGCACGCCGTCGCGCGCGCGCCGCTCCCTGTCCAGGGCTCGGCGATCTCTCTCGCGCGTTCACCGCTCCGTTTCACGCGGGCGCCGCTCGCTCTCCAGGGCTCGTCGAACAATATCGCGCTCGAGGCGTTCTCTTTCCCGTGTAAGGCGCTCGCCCTCGCGCCGCTCCCTGTCGCGGAGTCGAAGATCTCCGGTGAGGAAGTCCCCGCCGCGGCGCGTGAGCCCGGCGCGGGGCCGCACGCCGCGCGCCTCGCCGCGCCGCCGCAGCGCGCCGCGTCGCAAGCGCCGACGCTCCGCCTCCGCCAGCCCCGCCGCGCCCCCCGCGCCCGTCCCCGCGCCGCCCTCGCGCCGCGCCGCCAAAAAGAAGAAGCGCTCGCGTCGCGCGCCGGACTCTACCGAGCGCAAGCGCCGGCGCAGCGCTAGCCGCTCCCCCTCGCCCGCGCCGCCCTCGCCGCGCCCGCCCTCGCCGCGCACGCCGCCGCCCGAGCCCGCCCTCCCGCTGGCGCGCCTGCTGCCAGACGACGAACGCCGGGAGCGCCGCCGCCGCCGCGCGCGCGACACGCAGGCGCCGTCCAAGGAGGTGTTCACCTCCGGCGACAACATCCTCGTCAGCGTCAGCTTCAAGGAGCAGGAGCGCGGCTCGGACGGCGAGCGTCGCCGGCGTCGCGAGGGCCGCCGCGAGCGCCGCCGCCGCCGTCGCGCGGCGCCCGACACCGACCTGCCCAAGCCCGTGGCCATCATCGACCTCGACCGCTCGCCGTTCCGCGAGCTGACGCCCTCGCCCAAGAACGTGATCGTACTGAGCGACAGCGACCACGGCGGCGAGCGCAGTGAGGCGGCGGCGCCCGCGCCCGCCGCACCCGAGCCCGCGCCGGAGCCCGCGCCCGCGCTGGGCCCCAAGACGCCGCCGTCGCCCGCGCTGGACGCGCCCGCCGCGCCCGCGCCCGCGCCGCCCGCGCCCGCGCCGCCGGGCGCTCCCGACGCGCCGCCCTCCGCCGGCAACTCGCCAGACGCCTACGACCCCTTCGAGCCCACGCGCTCGCCCTCCGCGTCGGCGTCGGCGTCGCCGCCGCGCGAGGAGGCGGCGGGCGCGGGCGCGGCGCCGGGCGAGGCCGAGGCCGTGCTGACGCTGGAGGCGGCGCAGCGCAGCAACCTGTCGGCGGACGAGGTGCTGGACCGGCGGCCGCTGACGCCGGTGGAGAAGGTGCTGGCGCTGCTGCAGTCCACGCGCGAGGCGGCGGGCGAGGAGGCGGCGGAGGAGGCGCCGGCGCCGCGCATCGTGCTGCCGTCGCCGACGCGCGCGCCGCCCAAGCTGTTCCCGGGCAAGCCGTCGCCCATCAAGTCCAACCCGGTGAAGCCGATGCAGGCGCTGCGGCTGCCGCGCCCGGCGCCGGCGCCGGGCCCGCCCTCGGACGGCGGCGCCTCGCCCTACTCGCCGGGCTCCAGCGACTTCGGCGAGCTGTTCGAGCCGCCGCCGCGCCGCGCGCGCGCCCGCGCCGCCCGCGCGCCGCGCCTCGACCGCAAGAAGGGTACGTCCGCCGCCAATTTATATGGCCTCGACCATTTGTAAACCCATTAATTTACACTGAAACATATTTCTTTTTTAGGGTTCCGTAGCCAAATGGCAATAAAACGGAACCCTTATGGATTCGTCATGTCTGTTTGTCTATCCGTCTGTATGTCACATTCACAGCTACTTTTTTCCGAAACAACTGTTGAAACTTAATAAATAGATGTATTCTGTGAACCGCATTAAGATTTTCACACAAAAATAGAAAAAAAAAACAATAAATTTTGGGGGTTCCCCATATTTAGAACTGAAACTTAAAAATATATGTTACATCAAACCATTATTGTGGGGTATCTATGGATAGGTCTTAAAAATTGATATTTAGGTTTCTAATATCATTTCTTTCTAAACTGAATAGATTGCGCGAGAAACACTTCCAAAGTGGTAAAATGATGTAATGGTATTCTCCGACTCGCACTTCGCCGATTTTTTAGATAAATGTTTAGTAGCTACAGTTTTTCCTAGTAACATCAGTAAAAGTTTCGTACAACTTTCTTGAATTCTTGCCCACAGCGGGTAGTTAAGGTCGCCCTTTTTAAAAATTCCTCTTTCTGCCTTGAAAGTTAGCGTTATTAAAAAATCAAAACAGCATTCAAATGGCAATTAGGCAAATATTCACTGCTTGTGCTGCTGAGTGCTGACCAGCGGTGGGAGTCTCATCTTAATGTTGCGATGCCTTCTATAAAATTGACATTTTTACAAAATAATTGAGTTTTGTATTTTTATCAATACATAGGCCGATTCTATAGGTATTTAGAATTTTTGTCTATCTGTCTGATCGTCGCATCGCGAGAAAACCACAGGACTTTATATCACAGGATGTTTGGTTAACGATGATATCTAGTAAGTAGTAACTCTACCTGAGTTACACAATAATTCTGTTACTGCGCGCGGAATAATTAGAATTTGCTATTTAATAATTAATTGAATATGTGAATGAATGAAGGTGATAAGTCGCATTCATGTCAGTCGTCATAGATGTATAAACAGTATGAGATCTTTAAAACAGCCATGTCTATGTCTATTGCAGTTCAGCTCACGCCACTTGACAGCCGCCTTCATCCATTCATATTGTCTTCAATTTTTTGTTGAGATAAAAAGATTGTAAAAGAGGCAAGCAAGTAATGTAAATTAGTCATTGGTAAAGTACTATGTAATGTTCCGTTCTGTATTTGTATAATACACAAAAACATGCAACAAGTTCATTGTTATATATCTTAATGTCAGTGAAGCGAGAAGATCACAGCCAGGTCCGATTACTTTTCCTGTATTTGTAAGTGATGTACAATGTAACTGCGCAGGGAGCAAGACGCAGGTGGGCGTGAAGATAGACGACGACAACCTGAAGATCCTGGACGACCTGCCCAGCTCCGCCGTCGAGATGCAGGTCAAGAGCAAGGTGAGCCCTCCGCCATCGTTGCAAAACGGACCATTGACAGTTTGAACAAGCAGTTTCAAAAAGTGTATATTTTGATTTGGTGTTGCAGTTCCTGAAGAAGCTGAACCGTCAGGAGCGCGTGGTGGAGGAGGTGAAGCTGGTGCTGAAGCCGCACTACAACAAGAAGCGCGTCACCAAGGAGGAGTACAAGGACATCCTGCGCCGCGCCGTGCCCAAGGTACTGTGGCGCACCTTTCTTTTTAGGGTTCCGTGCCCAAAGGTTAAAGCGGGAACCTATTACTAAGACTTAGCTCTTCATCCGTCTGTCGACAGGTTTTATCTCATGTACCGTGATAGTAGGTTGAAATTTTCACAGATGATGCATAATATCTGTTGCCACTATAACAGTAAGGGAGCTCCCATACAACAAATGTGATTTTTTTGCTCGACATTGATAACGGAAGCAGGTAGACACTTGAAATATTCATATAATATTTAGTTAAATATTCATTTTAAATATAAATAATTTAATTAAAATAAAACAAATATTAAAGGGGCTCCCATAGAACAGACATGATTTTATTGCCGTTTTTATATATAATGGTACGGAATCATTCGTGAGCAAATCCGACTCGCACTCGGCCGGTTTTTTTATTTTGTTGTCCATAATATGCAGTTTAAAACAAATGTGTGTACCTCGTACACAGTCCATTCCGGTTATCAGTAACGGAAGTATTAGCAAGTTAGGTACCAGTATTTTATTGAGACAGCCTTAAGTTTCACAATTAACATTTAGAATGTGTATATTTTCGTTAGATCTGTCACAACAAGTCGGGCGAGATCAATCCGACCAAGATCCAAGCGCTCGTCGAAGCCTACGTCAAGAAGTTCCGGAAAAAACACAAGCTCGGTGTTGCCTAGCACACAGCGACGCCCCCGGGCGCCTGGGGGTGGACGTTCTGAGGCCCCGCGCCCAGAGGCCGACAGATTATTGTAATTATAATTTATGTAAGAACTATGTATTTTACTTAAACGTTTTATTTAAATAAAGTAATATAGATTTAAATTACTTCGTATTTTAATGTTCGCCCCCACCCGTGGTCCTCCCTCGTGTGATGTGTGGCGGAAAGGAAACAAGGTTGGAGGATAGCAGGAAATGAAAAACACAATTCCAAAAAAACATTTATTAAACGGCAGATTTCAAAATACATATTAGTCAGTATTGTCACTTGAGTAGCTAACTACTTAGATTAGAGAGCAAGCATTTTGTTTTAAGTTCTATGTTTACTAAAGGGATAACATAATAGTTAAAATCATATTCATATGGTATCATGATGCGAGAGGGACCTAACTGCTGTACATTTAAAGCCTTACACATAAATATGAGTTTGCGAACGCGAGGAGTACAGCGCGAGTAACAGGAATATCAAAATGTAATATTCTAAAAGTATAGCAAACGAGGCATCGTGGCTCCGTCGCAGCAGACTAGACGGCGGGCGCGAAGCCGACGGTGCGGTTCTCCGCGTCGAACTCGGTGTAGTACCTGCCGATGAAGACGTCGCCGAGGATCCACAGCGGGCCGTTGGGCGGCGGCACGTCCAGCCCCATGAAGCCGGACAGGCACACGGTCTTGCCGAACTGCGTCACGCGCAGCACGTAGTCCTCGGGCCGCAGCGGGAAGGCGGCGCCGCCCAGCCGCAGCTGCACGGGCGGCAGGCGCGGCAGCAGCGCGCAGTCCAGCACGAACTGCCCCGCGGCCAGCGGCGTGGCGCCCAGCGCGCGGTTGAGCGCCGCCACGTCGGCCGCCGGCCCGGCCAGCAGCGACGTGCCCGAGTCGGCGATGGCCTGGCAGCCGCCGGCGCACAGCGTCAGGTTGCCCGCCGCCACGCCGTCCAGCCGGAACTGCCAGTAGGCGGCGCGCGTCAGCGGCACGCGCACCAGCGGCGGCCGGAAGTGCGCGGGGTCGGAGCCGCCCAGGATGAGCTCGCCGCCCTGCGCCGCGCCCGGGTCGCGGCTCAGGTAGAACGAGAACACGGGCCGCACCAGCCCCTGCGCCACCATGTTGTCGAACACCGGCGGCACGCCGTCCACGGAGATGCTGCACAGACAAACGCACACATTGCATCTTTAGTTACGACTCCATAAGGAGTAAGCGACGAGCGACTCGGCCGGCGGACACGCACCTGGCGAAGGCCATGCCGAGGATGCCGTCGAACTTGGCGGCGACGAAGGCGAGGCCGGGCTCCGACAGCGCCTCGGCGAAGGTCTGCGCGCGCACCGTGAGCCCGCCCACCTGCAACATGACCATGTTATATTATTCATTTTTATCAATCTTAAATTATGTGAAAAATATAACTGCCTGGTGACGTCATACAGAAGTGTAAAGTGAAAAGTTTTTAGAAATAAATTAAAATGTTTTATATAATTATATAATAATAACATCAAAACATAAAATACTGAGTATTCTTTCAAAGCAATAATATTTGTTGAGCTCTGTATGCGGTTTACATAATTGGCCTGTAATTATTGATCATGAATGTTTACAACACTCATGAGTAATTAGTGACTATTCGAGATAAAAGCTCGCAAACAGCGAACATCCAGTTTCCATTCCTAAAGAGATACATTGGTACCGACGTATACACTTTTTCCATCACAGTCTTAATGCATATCTACTGCCGCTAGTCGCTGCACCACCTATTCACTATTTGTTAATGATTATATATTTTTTTATACTTATAACAGCATAAATTTACTCTAATTTACTTGACTTTTTCTTCACGTCACGTTGCGTGCAGCTCTATTATCATTTTCTAAAAATACGATGCCGCGGCAAATACCACATTCTCTAACATTTAAGTAGCAAGTATATAATATAGGACTAATATTTAATTACTTTTATAAACGAATGTACATGTCATTGGAATATTAAAGGCTATTTTATTTTATTTATTGTATGCCACGGCGCGGCGCGGCGCGGCGTGGCGCGGTGATACGACACGAGTACATGTACAATAATGATAATTGAGAGTCATCTCCAATCCAAGATCCGTGGCACTGGCAGTAAATCTTTTATTAATATTATAGCCTATGATATACTATTATATAATATTTGTTTTTCAATAAACCAATTGCTATGAACAAATAGTAATAATAGGGAAAAGAGACTCACAGTGACGTCATCCGTAGAGAGGAAGCCGGAGAGGCTGCCAGAGCCATAATGGATGGCAAAGTCTGTGCCATTCTTCACATACGACTTGGACTTGGTGCTGTCATACTTGTTGTGCAGCACTGCAAGGGAAATACATTATATGTGTGCAAGTACTGTACTATGAATAAAAATCTATTTCTACAAATTGCTTTATTTATAGCTATACAAGCTGGATTAATTAAAAATATAATACAAAGTTCAGTAAAAAATTAATTATCTTAAGTAAGTTCATTGACTGAGAGATTATTATTTTTTTTTTAATTCAAGTAACTATAAATAAACATTTCAAATTTTAACAACAATGATTACATATGAACACAATATCTGTTAATTAAATATTGATTTTTATAACTAATATGAAAACAAATGCATGACTAGATACTTACAGCAAGCAATGTTAGTGAAGTGGCATTTTTTCGAGGGGACCCACAAGTTAGAGGAGCCAGTGTCGAATACCACTTTGAATGTCTGTGGTGGGTTGCCGATAGAGATGGGACCATAATATTGAGCCTATGTTGCAGAAAAAGATGCTATATTTTAGTATGCATTGTGCATGATGTTATCACCTAGTATATTATTGCCGCTGATCGAAATAAGATTCTCGTACCTCTTGCATACCTCACAGTACTACTTGT
The DNA here is from genome assembly GCA_951802675.2 of Boloria euphrosyne. NCBI lineage: Eukaryota > Metazoa > Arthropoda > Insecta > Lepidoptera > Nymphalidae > Boloria > Boloria euphrosyne. Next base: position 193,005 of record OX637879.1, on the reverse strand, counting down.
AGAAGTTTTATGAGGTACAGTTGCAAAAAGTGAAAATATATTTATACATCTCTATTTCCATGTACAATAAATATAAAGATACCATAAAAAAATCCTTTTATATTGCATACATAGAGGATGTGCTACCAAGTGCTAGAATATATTATTTAAGGGTATAATAACAACATTTTGTCTGTGGACATACTTCTACATTTAGTGATAAGCTGATAAGAGCCAAAGGGTTATCATATGAGTAAACAAAGCTAAAGATAAACAATATTGTTTACATATAGGTTCTTATGATTCTTGCTTTTGTTGTTTATGCTGTGTGAAATCAACTTTAATAATATGCATTTTTTAAATCAATTGTGTTGATGTAATAAAATATAATAAACTCAAATAAAAAATAATTTTTTAATGCTCCTTTTCATATGTCTACATGATTTCTTCATACTTCCATGTATCTGCACAATATTCCAATTGAGCATGTTTTCACTAATTAAATAAAGTGTGTAATAAACTCTCTTCAAGTATGTACTTATAGCACTGTAGCACTTCTAGTATGTTGAGTCATAATAATTAATATTTTCCTTATACTATCGCAAATTAGTATCAACTAGGTATAGTAAATAAGTATAAACTACATACATCCAAGTAGTTTGAAAGAGGCTCAGGAGTAGGTCCTGTGGCTGCATATTTGATGCGAGCCATATGCAGGTCCGTGCCGACTTCGTGGAAGTGTTTGCGTACTGTCTGCATGCGATAGAGCGGGATCCTATAATAAAATAAATAAATAAATAATAATACACAAAAAAATCAGTCAATAGTTTCCTTATGACTATGATTGTACCTTGCAAACTCTGCTGCACAGGATGCAGCCAGAGCCACGAGTAAAAATAATATCTTGCCCATTGTTGCAAGTCACGGCCGGACTCTGTGAATAAAAACAAAATATATTGTATAAGTATTTTGTTTTTGCTTATTTTCCGCAATTATAAACCGCGTTACATACTGCTGATGGAGCGTGAAGTATTTTTCTGTGTACACGGTTACGCAGTCGCTTTGTCTCGAGCTGGTATCTTAACAAAATAATTAAATTACCGGCACAATCTTTATTGGCCGTCGCACAAATTCTGAATTCTGATTGCCAAATGCCAGTTGACAGTTCACAGTTGACAGTTGTCACCTTATTTTATTTTTGACACAATTTGACCGACACAATTTTAGCACCCCATCGAAGGATTTTTGAAATCAAAATGGCCTGAATCGATAGGTCTACGTTCGGTCAGTATAGGTCCACTATCATTTTTGTTAGGTCGCCTGTGATTTTTTAATAAATATTTTTTTAAATTTAACTATTATTTTAAAAAATTTTAGCACCCCATTGAAACTGAAACTGATTAATCTTTATATTTCTACATTCTTTATCGTTAGGACAGTTTTGGTCTCTATACGTTTTGCTTTTATATTATCCATTTAGTTTTTTTATTAACAATTATAAATAATTGACATTGACAATGTCATAAGTCATTTGACATCTCATTTATGTTACCTTTTGAGCATTAGCTTCTTGTATTTTGGCTATACATTTTTATGTCATATTTAATATGTATTGTATAGTCTATATATAGTTATTTAATATTATTATTATTTTTGATTTGTTTTTAATTTATTGTTGTTGATTTTTGTGTTTTCTTTATTTATGTGTATCATTATTTTTTATGCCTTCATACTTTCTATTTTGTTTATATTCGTTTGTGTAACACTGAACATTCTCAATTTTTGTGTTATAAAAATTTTGTATTATCTTTCCTTGTAACTGGCGGGTGTTTAGGTATTATTATTATTTATTAAAATTTAATAATACCTAAATTAAAATAATAATAATACCTAAACACCCGCCAGTTACAAGGAAAGATAATACAAAATTTTTATAACACAAAAATTGAGAATGTTCAGTGTTACACAAACGAATATAAACAAAATAGAAAGTATGAAGGCATAAAAAATAATGATACACATAAATAAAGAAAACACAAAAATCAACAACAATAAATTAAAAACAAATCAAAAATAATAATAATATTAAATAACTATATATAGACTATACAATACATATTAAATATGACATAAAAATGTATAGCCAAAATACAAGAAGCTAATGCTCAAAAGGTAACATAAATGAGATGTCAAATGACTTATGACATTGTCAATGTCAATTATTTATAATTGTTAATAAAAAAACTAAATGGATAATATAAAAGCAAAACGTATAGAGACCAAAACTGTCCTAACGATAAAGAATGTAGAAATATAAAGATTCATCAGTTTCAGTTTCAATGGGGTGCTAAAATTTTTTAAAATAATAGTTAAATTTAAAAAAATATTTATTAAAAAATCACAGGCGACCTAACAAAAATGATAGTGGACCTATACTGACCGAACGTAGACCTATCGATTCAGGCCATTTTGATTTCAAAAATCCTTCGATGGGGTGCTAAAATTGTGTCGGTCACAATTTGAAAATTTGCTTCGTTAAGACGTCACTGTCAGTGTCAAATGTCAATGCTAACTGACAATTACTGTAACAAAAAAAAAAGAAAGATTGATGGCAGATTGTTGACCGAATGTTCTCACTTGTGGTTAGCGTCAAGCCATTTTTATAATCATAAGAAAACCAAACCAAGCCAACCTTGCTTTTTACTCGAAAGATTATAGGTACCGATTCTATTTTAATAAATGTATTATAAAAATATACCTTCAATGTTGACTTAAGAGTAGTTCAAAACGTTACAAACCGAAACTAAAAGTAAATAATAATAATTTTAATTACTTAGTTATTGTTGGAGTCGGTGCCAGCCATAAAGGAATTATTAAAAAAAATAAGATTATTTTGCTTTGGCTTGCTCTCAATTTCTCTGCTTCCCGCAGCTCCGCTCGCGTTCTAATCACAATAAAAATAGCCGTAGTAAAATAGTTTTACAGTGTGTCACCCAAAGAGTATAGATAATATACTGGTGTCACCCCCGTTCCGAGGCAGAGCACGTAAAGCCGTCGGTCCTGCGCATGAGCCCTCGATTAGTCGTTCCATCGGAGTATGAGAGTGATAAGAATCTGTTCTTATCACTGTTCTGAGAGTACACTTGTGTCTAAGTGTACACGCACTGCACTATTATTATATATCTCCTGCGCAATTGAGACAACAATGGCCGCCGTGGCCGTAATCGGTCTAGGAGAACATTATCATTATATAATTAAAAATAATAAGCGCAAACGTTTGTAAGCTTCGCATTATTTTATAAAACGGACGCGAACGTAAGTGCCATTTCACATGAACCGGTTGTCGGGTAGTCCAAGCCGAACTGCCCGGTAACACATTTAGCTTTCAAACGAACCGATTTACGATTAACGATCGATACGGTTTAACGTATATTATCTATACTCTTTGGTTTTAACAGTCACGAAGTAAGTAGCCATACATTAATTACTATCATTTTTCTAGGAATGGAACGTAAACAATTAATTATTGCAATATGTATTTTGTATTGAAGATACCACCGTCTGAAAAAGGACTTAAAAAATTATTGCATTTATCCGATTAATATGAAAAGAGATAGCACAGCAAAAGATGAAGACAGGTTTGCGTGCTTTCTCCGTGTTTGTACCTACCTGGGCGACTAACTACCGTCCGGGCGCCAATGCGTATGCTTGTTCGTGTTCCATACACCACTGTGAGGACTGCCCGGTAGGCGGCGACCGGGCGCACAGTGTTGGATCAGGTGTGCAGCTGGCCGTGCCGGGAAAATTAGGTACGCCAGCATGTGTGGCAAATTAGGTACGCCAGCTACGTACATTGCCATACACTTCGCTGCCGGCTACCCGGCAACCGGCTCGTGTGAAAAGGCACTGAGGGCATCTCTTAACGGGCCATAGTCTTACGTTCGTTCATATTTTAGAAATCTATATAAATATAGTTATGCATTTTATGTTCCTTGCTCAGCTCGTAGTCGACTCATTCGACCGACAGTCAATGATGATTAAATAAATTAACCTTTACTTCACAGCATCTCATCAAAAATATTTCATAATTTGCTGGAAATATCTGATAATAATTCGTCTGAAAAACATCTCACAAAACTCATTCACTAAAAATTATAGATTTATTTGCTCGATAATTTGGTTTGATATTTTAAGCGAAATTAATGCTTTAAGCAAAATGATACAAAGCCTCACAATGAATTCAAATCTGTGTATAGTACCCGGCAACAAATATTGCACATCGACCTTTGGAAAGATACCGTCGGCTAATTTCGGTTTCGTAGAGCGTTATCTCTGTTTCACAATGAGCGTTGCCAATTTGTGGGGAATTCCCCAAACTGCGGGGAATCTCAAGTCGATTAGGGATTGGTTGGGGATAGGCATTGGAGATGGGGAAAAATGTTATTTTGTAGTCACTGTGACTGTCGTTCCAGTTCCATAAAAGTCACCGTGAAAAATCACCGTGACTTTGTCACTTCGGTTCCGATGTGACAGCTGTTCCTTTAGTAACAGTGATATTCGGTCACTACATTAACTTTTTGCTATTTGTTACATTTGTTACTAGAGAAGTGATAAGCGCTTTTAAATTGACTACACGTTTAAACGTAATACTTATTTTTTTAAGCGCGTACATAAAAGCGCTATTTGTTTAATCGCTTTTTTAAAATAAAATTACTAATCTTTGGGTACCTACTTAGAACTTTAAAGTATTATTGACTTTAACATTGACTTATTATTTACTACGTCCGCGTTCTAAGGCTGGAAACCAAATTTTTTTTTCGAGTTTTAAGCGGTATCTCACAGAGCTACCGATGTCTTGCACGCAATTTACATTTATTTAAATCATTATTTTGTTGCGAAGTTAACTATATCATAGTTGTTAACTCAAATTCGCAACAAAATAATAATTTCGATCTCGTAAGATATACATTTATAATAGAAATCAAATGATGCCAAGAGCAATTTTGTTCAAAATTAGTAACTTATTTATATAGGTAAGGATTAATATCATATTATGTTTTATTGTTAAGTGTCGACATATTGTTTTATGAAACAGTTTTTAAAGTAAACTTTTTTTAATCGTATCTCCCTAAGTTTTATGATTAATTTAAAACTAAAATCGTGCATATATATGCAATAAACAATTGTGGGTAAGTAGATCATAAAATATATAAATATTGTTTTTTTAATATAAACGTTCGGTCGACAATGTGTTCCGGCTAAATAAATGTTGTCGACCTATTTTTTCTAGTAATTTCGAAGTTCAACGATCAAGAAAACAATTTGCGAATCAATGTATTCGATGAGTTAACATAAATTAAAAAAAACGACCTTCAATGACGGTCGACACAACGTCGGTGTATCTTATCAAATGATATAAAATTCAAAAGCGCGTTATGAAAAAATGATGAGAGGGAATTTTTATGATGCGCGCGCAGCACCGTCACACGAAAATCTACATGTTGAAGTTAGCTATAGTCAACACTAGTTTTTTTTTCAACAATGACATGGGTGTCATTTTCGAGTTTTCTCGGGGTGCTGATTGCGAAAATGAGGTCCATTTTCAAATCCAAGATGGCGGACATCCGGTTTTTTTTCAATAATGACATGGGTGTCATTTTCGGGGTTTCTCGGGGTGCTGATTGCAAAAAAGAGGTCCATTTACAAATCCAAGATGGCGGACATCCGGTTTTTTACAATAATGACAAGGGTGTCATTTTCGAGGTTTCTCGGGGTGCTGATTGCGAAAATGAGGTCCATTTTCAAATCTAAGATGGCGGATCTGAATTGAATATTTTGATTAATATTGTTTACTATTCGTAAATATTAGTGAACTTGTGCTTGTAAAAAAAAGATACCTTGACTTACTCGTGCGCAGTTTTTTTTTATATTGTAAGGGTGATGATACCACAATTACAAAAAATATATAATCTGACAATTTACACAAGCCGAGCTCCAGCTTGCTTGCAATAAAATGTTGCTTTTATAAATACAATTTGGTTAGTTATATTTATTATTATTTTGATAATATGAGTGATAATGATATAAAATGTTTTCTGTGTAGAAGAAAATATTCGTCAGATTTTTAGTCAATATGGCTGGGACGTTCCAAACAATAAACAAATACGGCAAAAGTTAATACACCTTGCGACGAGAGGTAATCCTAATTTGTCCTACTTACTTGACATTTATCATCATATTTTGGACAATTCGCACAATATCTTTATATATTGTATCCTATGTAGTATTCTGATGTATAAGCAATATTACTGTAAAGTTTCATTAAAATCCATTCAGTAGTTTTTACGTGAAAGAGTAACAAACTTTGGCGTTTATAATATTATATAAGTAGGATGATATTTGAGTTCAGGTGTTTTAGTATTCTGATTTAAAATCTGGTTTTAGTGTCATATTTCTATATTTCTATATTAATAATTCCGTGAAGGGGTACGGTAGACTCGATCGAAACCTTAGCTGAATAATAAAACATGAAAAAATAAACATTTCGAGTCGACAACATATATCCGCAAAATTCGGATTGTCGAGTATTTCGTTTAATTCTAATGGTGATAACAGACAAATCGCAGTCGCCATATTGGCCAATGGCCACTCAAGCGAAACGTCACTGACATCGGATGACACCTGTGTTGCCAGAAGGTTACATTTCTTACATTTTACGTAATTTTTAATTAATAAACTAATAAAGTGCAGGTCACATATTTTAATAAAAATATTTAGAATTTAACTTAATACATTTTATGTAATAATTAATAATGTAATAATTCAGTTTGTTTTTCATGTTTATTATTCCTTAATTTGTGTTTCAAGTGAAATTATGCTTAAGTTATTTTAAAAGCGTAATTTGAAATATAATAAATAAACCCCCCTATCTACATATTTTACGTTTAATTTAGTAGTTCACTTGATAAATAAATAATAAATCAATCTCTTCAGTAAGATGAAGTCGTTCAAACAAATGTTAGCAGATGGCGGTATTTTATATATAAAAAATCCTTAAAACGTACTTCGTTTGTAAAATATACTGTTAAAAATAATAATATTTTTATTATTCAATTTGAGTAAGTGTTAATTGTATTTTGCTATAATATTTTATATATTATATAGGTATATTTAAAAAATAACGATAATTGGCTTAATATGAAAAGGAAAAATTATCACGATTACGTTCTTTATTTTTGTGAATTGTTTTATAAAACTGTAGGTTAAACTGTAGGCCTCTGCTAAAATTTCATTCTTCGCCACTGATACACAATACTTATTATTATTTAAATATTTATATAATATTTTTGGTGGATAAAGAAGGGTTAAAGCATAACCAAGTTTTGTTATATTATTATTATGAATACAATCTGAGGCATATATAATGAGTATACGCTGTAACATTTTATATAATTAAATTTTAAATAAATAAAATGTGTTTAATTATACACTGCAGCCCACTGACCTCTATATTACTACTGGACTGGCTGTTCTAAGCGTTTGACAGCAATTTTTTTGTGTCCATTTGAAGCGCCACTAGCGAGAGGGTCGAGAACTAATTTTGACGTATATTGCAAATGACAGCGAGAAGTGTTTGTTTACTGTAAAGTAATTTTGCATTTTCGTTGTTAATATAACATAAGTAGTAATTATGATGAGACGGTTATTGATTAATAAAAATAAAAAAATAAAAGTCTTTATATCGACATCATTAGTTTTAGTACCACGAACTCTCGCTACGTCCGACAGCGGCGGACAGCGCCAAAATGGCGAATATCAAGCAGCCACAAAAGCACGTTGACAACAGCCAGTCCAATGGTATTATAGAGGTCAGTGCTGCAGCCCCTGTTAAATATTTTGTACTAGCGACTCACCCTCGCTTCGCTTGGGTTCATTCCTAGATTTAGCGCGAGCGAAGCCGCGGGTTCCGCTAGTATTACAATAAACACAGTTGCTTTATTTTTCTAGTTGCCAAAAGATATGGTTAACTATATGGAGTATCATATTATCACAAGAGCATACTCACAAAATTATTATATATTTTAAAACTAAGAATTATAAAACTCCTATATACAAAAGGAAATCGAGTATGGTATTCCAACCCCATCTTCCTGCTTAACTCGACTAATGTCATAGATAATTTTTGATTTATACTTCTAACAAATTGCTATAATAATGGAGATTTATCTCGATTAAAAAAATTTGTTTTCTCTTAATATTGAGTTCTTAAAAAATAAATAAATTTTCATTCGCGCAGCAGTCGAGAGTTCACGCATGCGCAGTAGTATTTATTTGAACATACCCAAGGTGGGTGTAATGATATTAAAAAAAAATAATTATCAGCATAAATAAAATCGAACAAACATTTTTTTTGATCGGACAAACGATAACTAGCTTAGATTGATTGAAAAAATAACCTTAGTTCCTATAATTGTCGGCGCTAGGTTCAAATTAAATTTTTGGAAATTATTTATAAAAAAACGAACAACGAACAAACAATAAATTTGATTGGACAATCACGAACAAACGAATTAGCAAAAAAAAATTTAAAAAATTCATTTTCCGCCGCCAACTTAAGAGAGCTGGAAAAACGTTATGTTGTTATTACCGTGACTGTCGTCTTAGTTTATGTTAGTTACATTAATTGTTACTAGAGATGTGATATTTTTTTTAAATTGAGCGCACGTTTATACACATATGAAAGTATATATTGTACTTACATCTATAAGTACACATAAATAAAATTGAATTGTCTGTTAATTTCAAATTAACAGCTATTCACTAAAAATGCATATGAAAGTATATACGATACTAATATCAAAAATATTTTATTTTTATTTTTGTCTGCCTGTCTGTCTGTTTGTTCCGGCTAATCTCTGAAACGGCTGGACCAATTTTGAAAATATCACTCGCAGATAGCTAATGTTGTAAGGAGTAACTTAGGTTAATTTTATTTTAGATTTTTAATTTATTTTAACCAGTGAAACCCACGGCTTCGCTCGCGCTACATCTAGGGACGATCCCGAGCGAAGCAAGGGTGAGTCGCGAGTCAAAAGCTTTTTGCTTGCTAGTTATTAATAATATAAGTTAAAGTTTATGAGTTAACTAAGACTCATAAGATAAATATAAAAATAATATTTAATGTCTGATCGTGCGCGTAAATTAAATAAATAAATATTATGTATTGTATCATGTAAGATGTCGAATATGTCAATAACAGAAAGCGTAGGTAGCACTTAGCGTAGTAATTAAAAAAAAGTCACACTTGCCGGTTCGTTGTGTTATAAAAAAAACACGAATAAAATCGCTACGTTTTCAATTCCTCAGAAATACTACTTAAACAAGTAGAATCTAATTTAGCCGCTTAATATGAAACGAATCCTTTTGATATTGAGTCTTATGACGATAGAAATATGGTTTTTAATGTTATATCATTTATAATCCTATGTTCCAAAAATAAATATGATTTTGAGTTGTATGGGTTTAAAAATAAGGTTACTTTTCGTATTATGTATAAACGCAGCTCTAAAGAACTATCGTCTGTCACTGACAAGTGACACGTAACATTGACAGTCACAGTGACTGCTTTTAAAACGTTGTGACTTTGGAACGTTGTTATTTTTTGGAACGTTGTTACTTTGAAATAAATCACCGTGACATTCCAAGAAGGCAGATCACGGTGATTTTTTCACTGTGACATTATTTATCACTCACCTCTAATAGGCATTATGCGGGGATTATGGAAATCGATGGTCCGAGAAAGATCTGACACTTTTTCAAGAACAACAAATTATTATTTTGACCAAATTTTGAACCTAAACCGAGAAAATACGAGTATAGTTATTGGATAAGTATACTGAATCCTAAAACTAATTAGGAAATTATATATATTTGTAGAAAACAAAAAACTAAAAGAATATATAATAACTAGCCTTTCCCGCGGCTTCGCTCGCGTTCTAATGCCCGGAAACCAAATTCTTTTCCGCGTCCCTCCTCCCTCGCCATCGCCGTCTTGCACGCGGTGATTATTATTTTGTTGCGGAGCTATGTTAAAACAGTAAAATATCTCGTGAGATATTTATTGAAATTAAATGATGCTAAGAGCAATTTTGTATATAATACTATATTAATATTATATACAAAATACTTTGTATATAATAATTTGGTATATTATAATAATAAATAACTTATTTATTTAGGAAAGGATTAATATCATGTTTATAAAAACACCTTCGCAAATAATGCATTTTCTTAAAACAAATTTGATTACCATAAAAAAGGTTACAGCGAGTCAACCTTAAAAGATAGACATATGCTATCGCGGACTTTTCTTAGAACTTTTAAAGGGGAACAATTCCGTCATATTTGATTTTTGCATAACGTTAACCGTTTACGCAGCGCACGCAACGGAAGCTCTCAAAAGGAATATTTTTCTCCTGTTTTTGCAACATTTTTCATTGGTGCTCAGCTCCTATTGATCGTAGCGGGATGTAATATAGCCTATAGCTATCCTCGATAAACGGACTATCCAACACAAAAAGAATTTTTCAAATCCAACCAATAGTTCCTGAGATTAGCGCGTTCAAACAAACGAACAAACTCTTCAGCTTTATAAATAGTATAGATTATTGGAAAAATTGATCATTACGAGTAAGTTCACCGGTATCGCACGGATGACCACTTTGAGAAAGTACCTATTACAAGACAAGAAGATGTGAAACAGGTTCTCAACGTAGATTTTATATCCCACTAAAATGATTTTATTTATTAATCCAATATTTTAAGAGTTATCGGTCGAGATAAACAAAACAGTCCACGAAATGGGCCATAAATTGTAATCGGTAAGTTTTACAAAAGTTTACAGGACATAAAAGATGCAAAATTTTATTCTGTATGATAATGGTCTCAATGATTTTTGCCCCAAAGTGCGTAGTTTCAAACATATCGGTCAAAGAAGTTTCTTTTTTTAATTTGCCAGCGTTTTGTGATTTTAAATCAGTAAATGATCCTTTATAAAAAAAAGAAAAATTTAAACGGTTTAGTGCGAGTATTTCAGAAGTACGTCAGGTTGGCAGTAAAATTCGATGAGGCTTTACAGTTTTATTATTTTATACATTAATTCATTAGTTTCATCACTATTCACTTTTTACATTCAGAGTAACGACTGTAACATTACGAATAGGTATAATTTTGTATTTAATAATTAGATATTTTATATCGGAATATAAGAACAGGCAACTTTTACAATTAAATCATTATTTATTACTAGCAATACCTGCGGCTCCGCGCGCGCTGATAGACACATGAAAATTTAGGGTTATAAGAATTTTTTGATGCCAAATCATAAAAAACCTATATATAAAAATGAATTGCTGTTCTTTAGTCTAGTTAAATCTCTAGAACGGCTGGACCGATTTGGCTAATTTTGTCTTAAATTATTTGTGTCAGTCCAGAGGTTCAAAAGGTGAATAAATATGAAAAAAAAAACTTTGGGTCTTTTATTTATCGATGAGGAAGCACGAAGTCTGTCGGGTCAGCTAGTAAAAAATAAGAATTTGGGTTCTCACCTAGGGGAATAAAAATAGCTTACGGCCTAATCTCAGACCTACCAAAATTTCATAGTAATAGGTCAAGCCGTTTCGGAGGAGTTCGATAACAAACACTGACACGAGATTTTTATATATTACATGATCATACATATATAAATCCTATATTCATATTATTATAATTTATATTATTTATATGGTGTTACACGAGGGATCTTGTTACAACAGGAAGTAAAACTGCACATTATTTGGAATATAGATAATTTTATAAATCAGATAACATTAATGATATTTTGGCAGCTCTCTCGAGTCTGTATGCATTACAATTACATTCACATCTAAACAAACACGACACCTGCTAACGCGTGCTCTTAAACCTTACACCTAGCTAGCAGAGCGTTCAGTGCACTCTGCTTATTCGAAATATCAAGGCACACCAAATTGTATGTTTGTTTAAATATTTTCAAAAATCCGCTTTTTAGCTCCAAAGATATCGATTTATTATTTAAATACCTCAGCATCTTAGTCCGAACTCCGAATCACAAATTATAATAGTTATTAAATATATCAATATCAATGTTATATAATTTAGTTACTCTACTAAATATATTGAAGTGAAACTTCTTATACGACTTCCAACAAGGTTGCGTTAAACGTTTAACCGCAACCTTGGGGTTTTAAATCTCGGAAATCTAAAGCTTTAGATTAGTATAAATATAAACGAGTGCCAGTACAAGTACCAGGCACTCAGTCAGCGCCACCGCCCCTCAGACGGTCGGAAGACGCGCAGGTCGGGGATCTCGCCCACCGCAAGTCGGTGATTTTTAATGTGACGTTATGTGTAGCAAAAGTATCGTGAGAAATTGTTTTTGAAGTGAAATTACAATATCATTAGTATGTATACAGTGTGTAAACAGTGAGTTAAATTTATAAACAAAGAAGTTTCACTTCTGACATGTGTACTTTGTACGCACGCACTTTTTTTCTTACTCTTATAATTGTTAAAAGGGACGGTACTCTTTGTAAAAGTGTAAAACAACAATAATAATATATTAAATTCTAAAAATCTTATAAAGTAAATCAGTAAGAGATCTGCATTCAGGTGCGATTAATCAATGTTAAATATAAAAATACGATAATAGAGTGCACTGACGCTTCAGAATGTAATGAGGTTGGAAAAGGTAACCCTGCCGCTCCGCCGCGCAGGCGCCCCGCGCACTGCACGTGCTCTACGCGCAGGGAAGTATAAAAAGTACAACTACATCAATCATTTGTGCCACATTCGAGACGAGTAATTCCTACCAAGTACCAGTATTGTTTCAATATTTATTTATATAAATATACGAGAAAGATTACTGCGAGTAGCAAATTTCACATTTTCCAGTATTTTCTGATAAGAAAATATAAAATAAAACATAATAAATATAAAAAATAAATATGAATTACAAAAATATAGGTTTAAATTATATCTTTCGAATAATATAATATTAAATTATATAACTCGATTAAATGTTTTATTTTAGTATCTTAAATGGGAATAGGCAAAAATATTGTATGTGCATTAGAAAAATGCGTATTTACCTCAAATCACTCTACAAATGTCGTACCTCGGCGACAGATGTTCACTCTGGCACTGGTACGCTGGTACTCCGTGCGTACGTCACTTGCATGCCATTAGTATTACATTGACAATTATTAAAATTTTAAGAATTTTTTAAATGCTTGTGGAATTTTGTACTGTGTTTACTATCTTTTATTGATAACGAGAAATATTTGTTCTGTGGATAACGGAAATAGCCACTCTATTTATACATTTTTATGGTTAAATATTTAAATCATTGGATGCTTGGAAACCGTCAAATGTGAAAAATATTTGTACATATTGTATTATTATAAACTCGCATTATACTACATCGCAATTACCCGTCTCTTAGGAAAGCATAGGGCAGTACAAATTCTATAATGTTTAAGTGTATATGAAGGGGTTTAAATAGGGTTGTCGCTATATACTATGTATACTTCACCTGAATACCGTTATCAGTTATATATTATGTATATAGTCAGAAAATTCTTAGGTACAACTAGTTTTAACATTAAATTAGAAAATATTTCTACATAGGTACAGAATAGTACAGATCATATTTACACTTTCAAAATGTACACAACACAATGTCCTTACAAGTTACAGCTACCTAGTTGTGTTCACACAAACACATGTTCCATGCAATATATACAATGTACACTTACAGTGATATCTATCATAATTTTACAATTTAAAATATGAATCTTTTTTGCAAAATAAAAATGTCTGTGAAATATAAAGTAATAAATATAAAACATTAGTATACTGTAAATTAATTGTATGTAAATTTTAGTATTTTTAATTTTATAATAATATAAATATTACTGCTTCGATTGCACTACACATTTGTCTACGTCTTGTGCGATATAAAACTCTGTGCACGCATCAAATGCGAGAATACAACTAATACTTGGAAATGATTTATAAAATACACAGCACAATAAAGCCTCCACACTCAGGAAAGTGACTTGTCTTTTACACAATTACAAGTTTGGATATTTACATAAGTAGTACCAGATTAATGTATAATATTTAATACAGCGACGCCCACTGATACGTCCCGCGTGAGGGCGGCGCCTACAACATACCATTAGGTTCGTCAAATGCACTCATAGTCATTACATTATATTAATTTTGGCTATGGAACCTAAATTTGTCTTAAAACCGTTCTCCCGGATTTGCCGGTTAAAGCACGTCACCGACACTCGACACCGCAGTGTTCCAGTGGATGGCGGGCGCGGGCGCGCTCAGTGCAGGGCGCGGCGGTAGAGGCTCTCGTCGGCGCTGAGCAGGCGCACGCCGAAGGTGCCCAGCTCCAGCGGCGCGCCCGGCAGTATCTCCACGTTGCCCGCGTTCGCCTGCGCCGACACATGTACATCATGAACTTCTTTTATAATATACTTATTGATATATATGGACAATGAGGATCAGTACAGTTATAGCAAATTCCATAGAACTAATTAGTATGCACGTTATTTGTTTTGACATAAGAATGATTATTTTTTGAATTATCCAAATCGGACCACAACTTACAAAGATATTAAGTAATAAACATTACGCCGTTTTGTCGGCAACGCGGGTGCGTGTGACGTCACTGTGACGATCCGAACGCAGCAGCTGGCCCGCCGCGCCGCCATGGTATCGCGCGACGCGGTTGGCGACTATATTTAGCAATTTGTTAAGTGTTTTTTATTAAGTGTTTTTTATTTAGTATAATTTTTAAAGATGTGCCGAATATTCGTTTGATATTCGGTATTCGGTGTATTCGGCATCTTTTCCACTACATATTTGTATTCGGCCAAATTATTCGGTTTTGTTGCCGAATATATTCGGTTCAATCGTTTTTATTTTCTTGGCTCATGTAGCCAAGGACTAAAAGACAAAACTTCTTGTGTAAGAGTTATTTTTAATTATAAATCAAAGAAAACCTATTTATTTCTTAACCTATAATTAGTATAGTCGACATTTACGATAACCTTAAATCAACATCTAATTTAAACCTCAAAACAATATTTATTTTTTAACTTGAAATCAACATTTATTTTTAAACCTCAAATCAACATTTTAATTTTTTTATGAACACACTTAAGTGACAAATTGATATACACAGAGATATAATATAGAGACAGAGAGACTATAAAAATATAATAGAGCTCAGAAATAAAATAAAAGATAAGCAAAAAGAAACATACATATGTTTATAATTAATTAATGGTAAATTATGGTGCAGAAACACAAAGGTTTCGGCCCTCTTCGGCAAGAGTTTGTTGCGTTTTTCTTCATATAGGTTCCCTGCTTCCGAAAACAATCGTTCGCTATACACACTACTACCACGAGCACTAAGAAACACTCTGGCTAAATTAGCTAAATGTGCATATTTAGACTTATGCTTTGCCCACTAATTAAAAGGGCTCTGGTTTCTGGGTAGAAGACTTTCAGCTGCATAGCTGTCAAATTCCACGGCAATAGTGCTTTTAAGATCTTCCGAAATGACAGGATTCCTCGAGGCAAGTTCTTCATAACAGTTCCAAAATGCCAAATGAGATTCTTCAAAAATTTTTAAACATTTTGTGGAGGTCTTCCCCTGTTTGTTACAGTTTCATCTTCGCTTGAGCTTTCAGCGGGGACACGTAGCGTACATGTTAGACCCAGTTTATGCGGCAAAACAATGTAAAGATAAACCGAATAATTCGGCCGAATATCCGGTTCGATAAAGGTTAAACTGAATAATATTCGGTTTCGGTTATTCGGTGAAATCGATATTCGGCTAATAATTATCTAATAATTTTGTGATATTTAAATAAAATCACTTGTTTTTTTTTGAATATTTAAGTACAGAACTCTCAGGCCCAAAATGTATTCAAAGCATATTAAGTTAGGTTCATGCCATCGGATTTTTCGTAAACTAGGGATTTGAATAAATAATATTCTCATGATGTCCCATTAGAGCGCTCTTTTGCACATTATGCTCATTGAAGATATTTTTGTTTATAGTTTTTGTTACATATTACCAAATCATTTGACTCATAATCACTAGCATTAACACCAAAAGAACGAGTAATGTTGCTTGAGTTTGAGTTGCTGATCGTGAAAGCTAGTAGTGGAGGATAACCTCTCGGTATCCAGACTAGGACTCTGGGCTCCAAATCTGGATGGTATCCCAGCCTTGAAATACCTATTCAACGCATGTCTTCATCCTCTGTACTCTCCTCTTTTTAGTGGCCAATCGTGATGCTGAGTAAGATGGGCAATCGCTTTAAACGTATTCTTGCTGCCCGTATCACTCAGCATCTTGAGGAGGTGGGGGTGGGCTTTCAGAGACCGGGCAGTTCGGGTTAGCCCTTAACAGGGTCGGTCGACCGTGGACGTCCGTTGGGTCCTTGACCGCAGTGGAAGAGGGAAGCGCGCTTTTAGTCGTCTCATTAGATGTAGCCAACACTCTCATAGCCCTAGTGTTCGAAACGTTACGAGAGGCACTTCATTATTATGAGGTACCTCTCTATCTCGGGTGTTGGACGCGTACTTCCGCGACAGGCAGGTCGTGTGGAACCCCTTCCAACGTCAACGGGGTCAACCGCGACAACGACGCTTCGACTGCTGGGTTTCACAAAGAGCGGTTCTAGGCTCGGTCTTGTGGAATCTCGACTATGACTGGCTCCTGCGGTGTCCACTTCTTCTCGGGCTTCTCCGACTTGGCCACTGTCGGCACCAAAAAGTCGTAGGCCGGATCGGTATGTCGGGCCTCAGTTTGTCCATTTCCAACAAAAGGATAAAAAACGAAGGCCATCCTCTTCCACGGACCGGAATTTCACGTTACTATAAACCTTCAAAACTAGTTCATTTAATGGCAGCCCCCGACGGATATTCTTGGTTTTTTTTTACCTCGCATTACATTTATTTTTAAGTCGGGGTTTTTTTTTATTATTTTACCCTTTTTTAATAACTTTTTAACCGTCGTGGGTTTTTTCAAAATTTTTATTTCGTTTTTTATTTTAAACTTTTTAGAGAGCATAAATATTATATACATAACGCGCCGCCCCGGGCGTTCGCCCGAATGACCCTATGGAAGATATGCCTCTGCTTGTACATTAGGTAAGTATTTGGAAAAAAGCTTCTCCCGTGGCTTTGTTGTAACTCGGTATTATAACGTAGAATGAAAACAAAGTCGAACAATTAGTTTTGGAGAAAAGTGGCAACATTGATTTGCACAAATAATGTTTGCTGCAGCGCCCCCTGGTGAGTGGTCACCGTAATACCTATCTAAGAACATGCAGCAATCTAACCCGAACCCATAACTGAAAACTGCATCAAAATCGGACTAGTAATTTTGGAGAAAAATGGCAACATGTATTTGCACACACATCCTCTCACCCCAAACGCATATACCGTCTCCTTTGTCGTGGGTAAAAAAATAGTATTTTTAGGCGTTTTAAAAGAAGTGTTTGTACATTTCGGCACTATGGGATATTTATACATAGTTAAAAAGATGAATTAGACACAAATCGGACACTTAATTTGCTTCAAAGTAACCAAAACACTGCGCGCCTTATCGCTGCCAAGGGCTAACTGGCGGCGACCGTCACTATGACGTCACAGCTACAGCGCGGCCACGCAGTGAACTTCGCTAGTAATTTCCTCATAACTTCGTCAATTTTGGTCGTAGAACAAAAATTTTTGCACTGTACGTTAAGGATTTCATAGCTCTATAAATCTGCATTCTCAGCTAAAAACGTTACGGATCCTCATTTATTTATAATTGAATTTAAAAAATGTTATTTGTCATTAAATGAAGCTATATTATTGTTATTTATTGTATAAATAACTAATTAATTTAAAAAATACATTTTGTAGTGGACCGAATTGTGAATCAATACCAATCTCGTATCCACTTGAACGCACACAAACATTCAATCAAAATCGGTCAAGCCGTTTAGGAGTTCAATTACATATATACGCACAGATGTTTGTTTATAATATATAAAGATGAAACCGAGACGAACCAAGAAGAGCGTGGCGAGGAAGAGCTTGCAGACGTCTGCGGCGGCGGCGGGGGCGGCGGGGGCGGCGCAGGCGCGCGCCAGCAGCTCGGGCCAGCGCGCGGCGGCGGGCGGCGCGGGCGCGGCGCGCAGCACGGCGCCGCACGCGCGCAGCACGTCGCCGCCCGCCGCCGCGCCCGCCGCCGCGCGCGCCAGCACGCGCGAGCGCCACGCCTCCCACTCCGGCTCGCCCGCACAGCCCGCCCAGCCCGGCAGGCTCTGCGGACCAAGCATCTTGTTACGACATCGCATCTGGATGTAATTTGGCACAGATTAAAATCTGACATTTTTATTCCTTGTAAAAGGTACGATTCATGTAGGGCATTTTTTTATTTTTTACTAGTGACGATCGCCAACGAGGCGAGAGTGAATAATTAGTTACATTATAAAACTGACAATAAGAATTGCGACCCTTTTACGACTGTAACTAATAGATTTATTATGTATGGTTTGCGAATAACAATCACGGCATAGGAGGTCCGGCAGCGAGTACGCACCGAGAGCGCGGTGGCGGCGGGCGCGTCCTCCGCGCGCGACGTGTCGGAGTCCCCCGACGAGCTCCGCTCGAAGAACCCGTCGTCGTCGCTCTCCTCGCGCCTCACCGCCGCCGCCGTCACCGCCGTCGCCGCCGCCATCTCTAGTGCGCTCCACCCCGCGAAGCCTAAGGTATACAAGAACGTAGTCACAATTTATATATACACATTCTGGAAATTTTGAATTTATTTTAACAGAACGAAATCGAACGTGCTTTTAAGTCCATTTTAATAATAAGTTTACAGACAATAAGCGATATCTATCCCATTCCGAAATCCCAAAACATTTTTTCCAAAACAAGAGCATTAATGAGCAAGGTACTTGTGTTGTGCAAACGGACTGACCTCCGATGTCTCTGTGGTCGGCGAGGTGGAAGCCGCGCAGGTCGGCGCGCGGGCGGCGACGGCGCAGGCGGCGGCGCAGCGCGCGCAGCTCGGCGCGGCGCGCGGCCAGCACGCGCGCGCGCCAGCGCCGCGGCACGCCGAACTCCTGCTGCCGCGCCAGCCGCGCGCGCGCCTCTGCGCACACGCACACACACAGATGCTCATTTCACATAAACAAATACATTATTTTATTATTACCATAATTGCTAGGATAGCTTGATATGAATCAATGTTTTCAATAACACATATTTCCATCAATAAGAAAGCTTAGTAGATAATTAATAAACGAGACCTAGCGAGTTTTACTGTATTTTTATACCATTTTAAAAAACCCACAGCCGCGCGCACAGTCACTTTCATAATCACTTAATATCTTACTACAGCCACAGCATTGTTTGGAATGCTTCGCTCGCTTACCTTGACTTAAGTGGAATTTTGTCACGCACTCCGATATATCTACGTCCGAGATCAAGTTTCTCCTGCGCTTTCTCTCTTTCCTTTCGACGACGACGAGGTCGGGGGAGGCGGGGTCGGCGGGGCCGGGGTCTGCCGCAGCGGGGTCGGCGGCGGCGGAGTCGGGGGAGGACTCGAGGGCGGGAGGGGGCGGGGGCGTCGCGGGCGGCGGGGGCGTGGCGGGCGGCGGGGGCGAGGGCAGCGCGGCGGCGGCGACAGCCGCCTGCAGCTCGCACAGCGTCAGCGCGCGCGGCGCGGGCCCGCTGTCGCAGCCTTCCGCCAGCTCCTCCACCAGTTGGCCTCTCTGTTGGAAAGAATATTATAAATATTCTGTATTAACGTGTTTAGTTTGCTAGATAACTGTTAAAATAAAATATGTTATTGGTATGGTATCTTGAAATCATAATAAATAATAATCATTAAATCTGAACTGAACTGACATAATATATAGAGTTCTCGAACATTACAAACCTAAGTATCCGAGAGAAACTGAGTTGAAAGTCGGTCTAGTTATTGTAGATCACATAATTTTAATTTACTCCCTTTATATTAGCTGGTGACGTCGAATGATTTGGTTTCCTCTAAAGGTATTTAACTTTTAAGTAATAGTTACTACATCGTTTTACTCACGTGCAGGCGCCAGGCGACGTGGAAGTCGGCGAGCAGGCCGACGGGCTCGCCGGCGTAGTCCAGCAGCGGGAAGTCGCGCGCGCCCAGCACGCGCGGCTCCAGGTCCACGTACACGCGCGGCAGCGTGGGCGGCGCGCGCGGCGTCGCCTCGCGCCGCGCCGCCGCGCTCGCCGCCAGCTCCAGCGGCGCGAACTCGCGCACCGACGCCTTGCGCTTGCGCCGCGCGCCCGCCGCGCCCCCCGCGCCCGCCGCCGCCGGCGCCTGCTCCCTGCGGACAGTGCCCCAGTCACATTCAGCCTGCGACCGATTTTTCTAAGATTTTGCGTATAATCAATGAATAGGGAATAATTTCATATTTATGCCCAATGTAGTAAAAACAACGAGTCACCTTTTATTTCTTTGAAGTGACCTAGGAATACATAAATAGTAACGTAGTATAGTCGTGGCCACACAGCAACAGTCACTACAGGAAAGATTCTCTTAACGAGTCGGCTAAGTAATCAAAAGTTGATTGCTTATCTCATTGTTAGAATACAATGCTCATAAAAAATAGGTCTTCCGAGGCGTATCTACACGTGCGGCGCGCCGCCTAGCTCCACTCGACATTCGCCGTATATTCGGTCACGATAGAGTAACCTCGCGCCAGTCGCCACCGACACGCGGTTTACTCGACTGATAATGGATGCATTCATTAAACTTCGTATTCTTCGGCGAGTCCTTGTTCAATGACGAATTTGTAATATGTATAGTGTTATAAACACTTATTTTGTTTGTATGTACGGGGAGGAGTTTGTAGTTCCTTTTTCAATTATTGTATTTTTAATCCTATCATTACCTAACATCGAATGCGTGGTAAGAACTCCCGAAATATGTTTTTGACTGTTTGATTATCACTTAGCTGTGATTTTCATTGTAAATAAATCAATAAAAAGATAATAATATTTTTAAATTCATATAATTATATAGAAGTGTAGTATTTATGATCAACTCACTGCATCCACATTCCACGCGTATGAGTAAATTAATATTTGATTAAAAAGTGTGTTTTAAATAAAAATATCTTAAAACTGTAATATGAGAACAGAGGACAACGCTTTTGCATACGTGCGTCAGCGACGACGTATATTACAATAACAAATAAGCTACTTTCGTGTACACAAACTGTTCTATGGAATTGAATTAGAGTTTCGATAAGGTTTTTTGTTTTAATGCAAGTTTTATATTTCTTCAAAAAAAAAAGAGACCCAAGAAGATACCCACGTATCTTCGTCACCCTGCACCCAGGTCGTCTCGTCTGTAGTTTTGAGTCCCCGAGACGCGCTAAGGGATTTGAGAAATTTAGGATAACTTCAAATGTGTTTTGAAAAATATTTAACTGTAGTGAGATGTAGGAGAATACAATATAAACTAAGCATCAACTGTATTCAGTTCTTTTAAACGACTCACAGCTGGGCGTGGGCCTCCGCTCACTACGAGGGGGGACAGGCCACAGTACACCACGCTGGCCAAGTGCGGGTTGGCGAATTGAGCATGTCTTACGAAAACTGGCTAGGTTTTTTCAGACATGCAGGTCTCCTCGCGATGTTTTTCTTCACCGTAAGACAAGTGTTAATCAGGATAGAAATGATTCGCACATGAAAATATCAGAGGTGCGAGACCCGGATTTGTACCCGCATCACTCGGTTATGCAAGCGAGCGCGTTACCGCTGGGCTACCTGCTTTCAATTATGTCTTAGTTTCCATCAAAGCCGTCACTTTGTAACTGCAAGTCAACCTCAAGAATGTCAAATGTGAATAAAGCACAAAACCTTGTCAGTCACGAGCCTCTCGAAATCCAGCGTTTTAGCATGAACAAGCAATTGATTAATTTCTTCAGACAACTAAACATTTATCGCGTAATCAACGCATTTATTATTATTATTTGATTCAATTTAATGCGAAACAACAAATGCAAGAGATTCATGTAAGATACTTGCAAGTTGCAGCCCCTCATCTCTTTGTGACGTGGAAGCGAACATTCTGTCTACTCATGTGTCGTGGATCTCTTCCGAACATTCTTCTTCGAATGTTCATGAGTATTTAAAGTCTTTATGTATAAGATATAAGAATTCGGGTGTTATTTTTATTGGGTAGAACGGCAACTGGCTCCAGTAGCCGGCATGTCCCTCTATTTCGCACGCGCGGAGGGAGCGTGTGCTCTATGTATGTACGATAGCCACGCCTGTACGAGTACTAAGAGTACAACAGGACTATTTATTGGTAGGTATATTGGTATTTCTCTCATGGGCCCCGAGGGTCGATACCATTGTGGGGTTCGTCGTTCTTGAGCATAATATACACACTAACATCTGCCATCTACTTATCAATTGCGCAATTCTATCTCATATTTATTAAAAATCACAAACTAAATAGTAAGCGAAAAAGGCGTCCGTTCCTATTCCCTCTTATTCACATTATAGATACTTGACTCTCTTGTATTATGTCTCATACAAAACATTTATTTACACAACGCAATGTGAAAAATATTTATATTTCGTGCAGTCGCCAGTCGCCTGCGTTGAGTGCGTTGTGTAAAATACTTTACATATGAATAGAATGTTTTAAGTATTACGTTTTGGAGGTAGTTAGGTTGGAAACTCTGATGTGAAAAAAATAATCGTTTTAAATATCTATTAAAATTATTGTATTAAAGGAGATGTGTCTTAGCAATTGATTTTGATTTCATAGAGATGTGATATTCTCATGCTTTAAAAAGTATTCTATATGTTGTGCCGGACAAACAGCTATCATCATACAAAATTTCATAAAATCTACCCTGCGCTGGACATTCGTAGCTCCCCAATCGGCTTTCTAATGATGCAGTCGTAGACAGATTCAGAGAGACAGAGACTTGACTCTGTGAGAATATTATTACTTTTATACATTTTATTTATGATTGTATGCGAGTTTGCAGGTTTTGCAGATTATTATGATTTGATTTGATTACATTTGCAGATTAGATACTTTAGAGAGTAGAGCCAGAGACATCATTGAGCAATATTCACTCTCATAGTTTGGCAATATATTGTATACAAACATTTTAATGGGGAAATGTGACAAAACTATAGCCTTTTGCATATCTAAGGTATCGTAATACATATGTGCCACACGAGATAAAAAAGATATATATTATATTAATAAGAAAAATAGCTGTAATAATATTAAAAATCAAATGGTTTTCTTGATATTTTAAAGACTAAAATGAGAGTGAACCTTTGAATAGGTGGAATTTTGATTAGGACTTGGTTGTTAAATGATTTTGAACAATATCTGCAGGGCCCTTTAGCATTTGTGTAAGCTGTACATTGTATTTCTTTTATTTAAACTATTAAGTACGAGGGGGATCAGGCCATAGTCCACCGCGCTGGACCAGTGCGTGTTGGCGGACTTCACATATCGTTCGAAAACTTGCTAGGTTCTCTTAGACATGCAGGTTTCCTCACGATGTTTTCCTTCACCGTAAGACAAGTGGTAATCATGTAAGAAAAGATGCGCACATGAAAATATCAGAGGTGTGAGACCCGGATTTGAACCCGCATCACTCGGTTATACAAGCGAGCGCGTTACCGCTGGGCGCTGATGATGATGAAGCTATTAAGAGTGTTCCATGATAAGAATGTCTTTTGTGAAGAAGTCATTCTGAATGGAAATAAAATACTACATTTGACAACTTTTTGTATAGGTTTTCTTTCAAGAACTGCAAACATCAACTACAAAACGAAATAGTCTTTGTGCATCTTCTTTGCATTTATTTTTATTATTTCTCAAAAAATCAATAAAATACGATTTTGAAACACACAAAACCAAAAAATAAATGAATGAGACTTGTATTTACTATAGACTCTAACGCCCTGTCCACACTGCGATATTTCACCGCACGTATCCGCACTGGCAGTAAAAAATTCGCGCGGGAAAAAAACTGTGATTTGATACAAATTGAACGCGATGCGGTGCGGTTTATTTCCGCGCGAAAGTTTTGTACAGTATGAAGTAGTTACGGCTATGGCCGCACTGCGAAAAAAAATCGCGCGTTCGCTCAGTCGTGCACCGGCGCTATTGGCGGATGTCACGAGGTTCGTCCCCCGCCCGATCGTGGGCCGCAGAGGTGTTAACAGAAAATGACAACATTGGTAACAGAAAATGACAACATTATACAGCAATTAATAGCGCTGATGCACAGAAGACCTCCCCAAGGAATTTTTCTGTTATTCATTTTAGACTTTCGTCTCAGTTCCCGCCTTCATCGAACTGAGAGAAATCGCCCAAAATTTTATTCGTGGTGCGTAATAAATGTAATTCCGATCGCGGAAAATAAATCGTGAGGATAAAATTCGCGTGGTGAAATTTCGCAGTGCGGACAGGACAGGTATTAAAATCTAACGGCCTGTCCGCACTGCGAAATTTCACCGCGCGAATTTTATCCTCGCGATTTGTTTTCCGCGATCGGAATATCGGGACCTGCATCGAACTGAGAGAAATCGCGCGAAATTTTATTCGCAGTGCGGATACTTCTATAAGATTCCATGTGTTACAGAATTGCGAAAAAAAACCGCGCGGTGAAATTTCGCAGTGCGGACAGGCCGTAATGCTATATGGCCTGCCAAATCCAACAAAATAAGTCCAAACTTAAAGTATCCAGTAGCTATTTAGAGTTCCAATATCTACAATCAAATCAGTTTGAGGATATACAATAACTGTACTATCAATATAAATAATACTTGCAAGAATTTGTATACACTTTCAAAAAAAATATTGAAAATGGTTGATAAATGTCACTTGAAAATTATGTAAACAGTGATAACATTAAAACCAAGTGACATCTATACATATAATAAAATTCTAAGTCAAATTTGAATATTTTCATTATATTTTTTGGTCATTCTTATTGGAAAAGTCGTTATTATTGATACAGAGGCTGTATCTAGTTTTCAGAATTTTTGTCTGTCTGTCTGTCTGTGATCACATCACAAGAAAATGACAGATTTTGATGAAATTTGGTATGATTATAGCTGGTTATCTGGTTCAGGATATAGGATACTTTTTACTACTGGACAGTATCTCATTTCTAAGAAATCTAAAGTAACCTTTAAAACCATCAAAAAATTTAGTTTCCAGTCTTTAAAATGCAGCCAAGCCTATGGAAATGCTAGTAATTGATGTTTCTCTAAAAAGAACCCTACATAGGTAATATATTTTCCTACTATTAATTAATGTCTAATATATCAGAAAAAGTAAAGTAATAAAAATAAAACTTACTGTGTACTATTGTGCAATGAGTCACTAACATTAAGCACATGCTGGTACAAGAAGTCCACCTTCCTGCTGTAGATGTTAGCAGACTGCTGCAGTAAGAGTGCCACCTCTGTGAAGTTAGGGACCACTGTGTTGACCTCCTCCTCTGCATCCAGGGCATGAAGACCCGCCTCCGTCAGGTACTCCTCCAACAACTGGCATAGTAGTTTAGTTTGATTTTAATTATAATATAATTAAAGTTTAAATGGAGTCATTTTATTTCTAAAAACATTTTGAACACAATATACTTGAAGATTTAGTCTAAATTCATAAATTTATGCTATTGGTCAATATGGAAGGCAAGACACTTGTTATACAAGTGTCACTTAGAATGAGTGTTTTAGAACTGTATAATTATTATTTTGTATTTGTACAATAATACATAAATTAATCCATTAGAATATTTTAAATGCATAGTATTATTGCACTATATAGAAAAATATGATTCTAATGTCAACTAGTCTTACATAATATAATTATGGTAGGTATACAATAACTAACAAGTGTTTATTTTTTGGGTCTATAGAATAAACATTCAAAAAAATGCATTTGAAATTGAATATTTGACAGTAGAGTATCATTTTATTATTGATTTAATGCATCTGAACTAACAAGTATAAATAGTATTCTTATCCTAAAGCGTGCATAATGTAAACAAGTAGATCTTGAATTTAAAATAAGACACTCAATGTTAAAATTAGTGACATCTAAGGAAGTAAAGACAAATTTAATATTATTGTACAGATTAGTCCTTGCTGTCAAACAAGTAAAAGTGGCGGGACGGCTTTTAGTTAGCCGGGACTCACCGCGCTGAGGTCCGTGTCGAAGCTGCGGCGAGCATCGCTGATGGGCTTCATCAGCTCCGCCACAATTTTCTCTAATCTCTGTGAATTCATGCTCCACCTTTTCTCTCGTTTGGATATATTTCTGAAAACAATGTGTTTCCATTGATAACATCACAGAAGCGACGCGGGCATAACACAAGCAGTAAGCACTAACTTATATAGAAACACTGGCGGGAAACTTTATGTCATTCGCACTATTTTGATTTGCAAAAAGAGATTGCGAAATTCTACCTTTAATAAGGCTCTGTTACAAAGTTGTTATTTTATAAATATACCTTCTCCTTTTCCTGCAGTCGGCATCCATCTTACAAATATACAATTGTGTGATTAGGAAAAACGTAATAAGAACGGTGGCCATTTATTTATGTTTTCGAGGGAAACAATCCATGATATTCATGTTCGCTGTCAAAATATTGCTCGCGAGTCGCGTTCGCGGTTCGTGCTTCTACTGTTATTATCTGTTAACACAAGCGTTTGCTTCGGAAGATCTGTCTATGGAAAACATAAAAGGATTTATATTTTGAAAACAATTTTCGTCGTGAATATCATTTATTGTTTGAAATCATGAAAAACCATGCAAATACTAAATAGCATTCGGATTCATTGATTAAATAAGTATGTAGTTCTCAAGATTTCATATAGAATTTGAAATATTCGTTATCTGTAATACTAACAAAAAGTTTAAAAGAGTAAAACCTAAAAATGTCAAATTAAACATTTATGGGATTATTGGGAGGAGTGTTCAGTGTTTACAAAATAAAAATAACGATTTGTTCTTCCTTTCGTGATATTTGAGTCTTACAGAAATAGACTTATCGTGCACATTAAATTTGTTGATATTAATATAAATTTCGAGTCTGTTTAAGTCATTAAAACATAGTTTATAATGGGTATGTCTAAATGCTACTCGTTGATGAAATGTTTGCTGATATTTTTCAACATATTATTTCTCGTAAGTAATATTTTAATAATTGAATTAATGAAATCTCTACTTACCTTTCTATTTATTTATAATGTATATACTGTCAAACTATAACACATTATAAATTTAAATTAATTGAATAATCTTAATTTGCGGTATCTAACATTCTCATAAGATTGATTACTACCCATTAGGGAATGTTAAATGCCTTAAATAATAGGTTATAATTTTTTTATAGATTTTTGAATATAGAAACATTACTAATTGCATGTAAATGTAAATTGGAAATCTTAAATTAAAATATAAATAATTTATAAGCATACATGTATATTATATAAGTAAAATTTTCTAAATGCATAAGTAGTAGATATCCAATTTTTGTTTAGATGTTGCATTGAGTTGCATAAACCAGATGCTCCAGGAAGCCACTATTAATGTAAACAAGCTTTCTATTAGTAGATGCAATGATGCAATTGGCATTCTATGAAATGTATGTTTTTTCATTTAAATATAAAATATCAAATTAGGTTAATATAAATGAAACTAAATTTTCGGATTTTGTTGCAGATTTATTTGGATTTTTGGTTCCCGAAGTTTCCAATGCTTTACAGCAATCATTTGAAACATGGGGAACCCAAAGTAAAAATAAATCCGCTACAAAATCCGAAAACAGTTTCATTTATAATGTTGAATGTTCATGTAAACCTAAAGAGGTATTAGGTTAAAATATGATTATGATTTTCATGATAAAACCTTTCTTACTGCTTCTTATTGTATGAGTATGTTGCTCCTTAGTTTATGTAACAGATAAAATGTATTTCATCAGTCATGTAAATCACACCCTTAATGGTTAATATTGCCATACATATTAAATTTCAGGTAGTGGGATTAGCTGTGTGTGCATTTGCCGGTTGGGCATTATGGGACGGGCAGGCCTCTGAAACTGGAGCGGGTCGTGCTGGGCTTTGTGCTCTTGCAGTGTGGGCTGCTGTACTAACACTGGGTGCTACTGCTGCTCTTGCAGGTATGCTATATTGAAACCTTCATTATAAATTCATATAAATAAAAATATATGAATAATGCTACAATTAGAGTTGGATGTATTTTTATTTTTT
This sequence comes from Boloria euphrosyne, assembly GCA_951802675.2. Classification (NCBI taxonomy): domain Eukaryota; kingdom Metazoa; phylum Arthropoda; class Insecta; order Lepidoptera; family Nymphalidae; genus Boloria; species Boloria euphrosyne. Next base: position 164,610 of record OX637879.1, on the reverse strand, counting down.
AAATGTTTTCTGTTAGGTTCACCTAATAATGTCATTTAAAAGTTTTCTTCTGTTTTAAAAAGAAAAGAAAAGTGAAATAAAAAGAAAAAATTAAACAATATTATTTGTGTTTGTAATTTGATGTATATTTAAAATGCAGATAATTATTATTCAAAAGATTTCTTTTAATTGGTTAAATCTTGTCTATAAAATGTGACCTCAATTCAATTCTTTGGGTTGTTGGCTTCAATGCGTGCCAGTTGAGCACAAATTAATGTGACCTCATTGCCTTTATTTTGATTACCTTCATATTTAGGTTTAGGTTGACCTAATAAATAATGGATTGAAACTGAAAGTGTGTCAGGTTACAGGTATCACATTTCTATTACAGAGCCATATGCTGCATTACTTACTGTAGGTTTGATTCACTCCAAAATTAAATATTTATATCTAACCTAATATTATAAAGAGGAAAGATTTGATTTTTGTTAGTTTGTTTGTTTTTCATGATTTAACTCAAAACTACTGGACCGATTTTAAAAATTATTTCTTCATTAAAAAGCTACATCCTTACCAAGTAACATAACCTATAATTATTTTCAAAAAAATTTGAGATCACTACCAAATTTGGAACAATGTAATCCAAGGTCTAAATCTAAGGTGTAATCTAAATATTGTCTATAAAAGTCAATATTTTGCGTGCTCTGCGAAAACTGTTGACAATATAATAAAATAATGTTCTATATGTATATTAATAGTACTTATGATTGCTCACAAAAAATATTATTCCAGTATTAGATTGAAAGGAAAACAAAATAATTGGTTTTATCAAGTCTTTCTAAGAAAGCTAGCGTTGGTTAAACTTAAGATATATATCCACAACAATGTAGTAAGAAGTTGTAGGTGTTACAAAAGTCCTTATGGCACCAAATATCTATCTACTAAGTTATACTTGCAATACCTATTTCTATCACTAAGTACATATGAGAAATAGTAACTTAGCAAGTAAATGTGCTTGTTTCATGCAAAAAGTACTGAACCGATTTGAATACAATTTTTTGTAGTGATACGTATTAATTACACATTAGGCAATATTTAAAATATATTTTATTGAAGGAAAATATTACCTCATTTATGTTAAAGATTCACCCAAATAGTGTGAATCTATCAATAGAAAAGTAAAAGTTGGAGCACTACGGTAACTAAGTCCCTTGCGGGTCGCAGGCGCGGTGCGCGGGTCGGCGTCGCTGCTGGCGGCCGCCTTCGCGCTGCTGGCGCTGAGCGCCGTGGCCGAGGCGGCCGCCGCCTGGTGGGGCGCTGCGCACGCGCCGCAGCTCGAACAGGTACACTATTATACTGCACATAATAGTATATATTATACCTCGTTATACTATTATATATTTTATACCTCGCTAGTTCAGTGTCTACTATTAAACGTACTTCCTCCTACGCCTCGCAGAGATCGTGTCTATATTTTATGATTACTAAACGACCCTAATACCTATTGAGAATTTGAGAAAAACATTTAAATAAATTAACATAGTGGCTATTTCAAATAATTTTCAATACGATTTTCTAAAAAAAATATTTAATGATACAGTTTCCGAAATCATTCATTAGAAATTTTTGAAATTTTCGGCTTGTTTTCTATTATAACATACATGTAGGACGTACTTAGGTAGTAGGCACTAGTAAAAAGCAAAGCTTCGTCAGGGCTCGCGTAGTTTTTTTAACGGGTTGTCTAAGAAGTTGTGCTTTAACATAGTAATTTAACTTCATATAGATATGTTATCTGTCAAAAAAATATATTATTTTATAAACATTATAAAATGGATATTCACAATTTTGTATTCGTTTGATAGAATGTTATTGTACCACTAAATATTAACATGACTTAATACTAAAGGGAGGTTTAACGACTAACTTCACAATGTAGTCAATAACGACTAACTTCATATTGCAGGGTAAATATTATGTCGCATAACGTGCGAAACATATTAATATTGTAATTTGAAAAAACAGTTTTCCACGTAATAAATTTCGTCCATAGCTACAAGTACACATAGCAACAAAAATTACAACTATGACACATGAGAAAATTCGGTTATTGTTAAGTACCTATGTACTGCGATGTATGGTGTTTGTTAGTTTTTGTCGTGAGGGACGGATGATGATGACAATAGGCAGATGAACATGGTAGCGCGTGTGTGCCGCAGGCGCTGCGCGAGCGGCTGCGCCACACCGTGCTGCACGAGTACGGCGTGCTGCCGGCGCGCACGCACATGCTGGACGCCATCCAGCAGGGCCTGCAGTGCTGCGGCGCGGACGGCGCGCGCGACTGGCAGCGCGCGGCCTGGGCGCGCGGCGGCGGCGGCGGCGGCGGCGCGCTCGACCTCAGCGTGCGCGCGCCGCCGCAGCACTACCGCGTGCCGGCGTCGTGCTGCGCGGCGGCGGCGGGGGACGGGGAGGGGGCGGGCGCGGCGTGCGAGGCGGCGCGGCGCGTGGCGGCGGGCGCGGGCGCGGGCGCGGGGCTGCACGGCGCGGGGTGCGCGGCGCGCGCGCTGGCGGCGCTGCGCGCGGGCGCGCGCGGCCCGCTGGCGGCGGCGGCGGCGCTGCTGGCGGCGCACGCGGCCGCGCTGCTGCTGGCGCTGGCGCTGTGCCTGCGCGCGCGCCCCGCGCACGGGTACAAGGCATAGGATTGCAACTGTATCGACGATGATGAGCAATGTTCCATATTTTACCATTTATAGTTTAATGATTTTGTGTCAAAACCCTCTATGGGAACTACGCGTAAAAATTTTACTCTAATCTAAGTAGCTATAAGAGATATATCGGGCTCGAAGGACCAATAACATATTGATTTAAATAGATTTATTTAATACTTTTAATTATGATAATTCGATTTAAAAAAAAAACAGAACAATCCTTATGATTAAATTTTTACGCGTAATGTTTACTTCCATTCATTATGTCATAATCAGGTACGGAATGGTAATTAAAATAGTGCATGTAGTCTACCAGCTAGAGCTTGTTACTAGATGGATGATTGTCTCGTTAGATCGTGACGCACTGAAGTACAAACAGCTCGCGCTGAGTTTGCGAAAGTTACCTGAAAATATTAAACTTTTTGTATTCGTTTCATTCTTATAAAAATAGGACATGCCTTACAGCTGTTATACCTATCTGAGAAATTGTTTATTTACTGTGCAAGCATATTTAGTTGTATTTTATGGTGTTTGTTTACGACAAGTGCGTAATTAATCTGTTTGTAAGATTTTATAAGTTTCAAACCTGGTCTCAATTAAACATCAGCATTAATGTCCAGTGCATACAATGAGGCTAATCATATATCATATTATTAAGGTTATTCATAAAAGGCGAAGCATGGATATATTTATTGACCATTAGTTAAATAGCGAGAAGCAAGCCCAGCGCCGCTCTAGTCACTGCCACTCTGTGTTCTATATCTTCTACAATTTCGTAAATAATGAAACTTTGCATTTACTACTTAACTGTTGCATTTACGTTGATCGTTCCTATTTTATACAAAATTTTATTTACACTAAGACTGATATCATATATAAAAGACAAGCAGGCTCCCGCCGACCTTCCTCGTAATATGCGAAGCTGTTTCGAACCAAAGGAGTCATATTCGGAGACTTTTTATATTTAATTTACATTTTTTTATACCTTTTACATTTTTTTGTTTTACATTTCTATTAATTTAAGGATTTACTTTTTATATGTAAACAGTGTAATGAAGGAACGCTATGCACTTACACACATACACGAGTTACCTTGTACTGGTTTGTATTGTTTTCTAAATGTGCCATTTTGTGTAGGTATGTATGAGTGTAGTCGTCCTTCTCTCTCACCGAGACCTTACAAAGTATGTACAATGGAGGAATTTACAAGTGCCCTATTCATACGTAGGTATATAATAATATAAGATTATGTAAGTACAGCTTGTCTACTATAAAATGCCGCGCCCCACTCTGCAGTTATGCACACAAGCTAATGTGGACGCAGCATATCCAAACGCCATTGTAATTGGTAATTCGGGTGCCGTAGACCGTATTTGTTAATAAGCGGTTGATCTTGGATTTGTTGCACAACTAGTCATAATTCGTTCGAACGTCTTGTCTCACAATGTGACGGCGCTGCTTCATACAGAGAGCGTTGCCGGATTTCCCACGCGACTAGTCGCCCGACGTGTAGGCGCACGGGTCAAAGCTTACGGAACAGTCGACGCTCACACACAGGCGAAGTGTTTCTAATATTCGCACTCGCACATCTAAATTTAACTAACTTTAATTAAGTAATGCTGTCAACACTGTTCCGGTGCATGTTGTGTTCTCCAGTAATTGGGGGTACATTTTAAGCAATGTTTAAAGGAGACTATTATTATTTTTGTATTTTAATATGTACTTCTGTTGGAGATCCTTAATAAATAAATAAATAAATAAATAAATAAAATAACAAAGTAGTGGGGCGCGTCGTTTTAGATTAGACAAGCTCTACGTATTTATTTTCTATGAACATGACAGTCGATATTATTAGTGTTAAGTAGAAGTAAGCGATAACCAAATGGTGTGTAGTTAGTGTGTTGTTGTCTCATAGGTTTATCTCGTGGGAGGACGCTCGCGTACGCCGTAGTCGCGTCGCGTCGCGTGTGCGCTCCGTCCCGGCCGCTGCGAGCCGGGGGGTTGGGGGAGTGCAGTTAAATAAAAATTATACAGTGTACTCATGACAAAGAAATATCAAAATTAATGTCAGAAGTTTGAAATATGTTTTAAGTTGAACCTCTACCCACGCCTCCTCCCCGCCGCCGCCGGGACAGGACCGCACTGTACGCGCCGCATACACTGCCGCGGAACTTTGTTTACGTTTGTTTGAAACTCGAAGATATTTAAATATTTTCTTAAAAATTGTGATCTGAAGACAAATTCTGATCTGTAATAATATATAAAAAGAAATAAATATTAAGGGCGTATGTACAATGTGCGGTAATTTCCGCAGCGCAGCAGCGCGGCGCGGCGCACGGTGGGCTGGAATCGTCAAGTGGGGACTTAAGGATTCAAATGTGTATTTTTGAATTTTATGTACTAATACAAATATTTTTTGTTACTTGTAATTTTTTTGTAAACCTAGTATTTTTCGAGTTATAGACGCCTAAACTTTGTATGAAATATTAATCGGTTTTTGGTTTAATCTGACATGTTTTAATATTATATTACAGAAATATAGCAAAAAATCAAATATGACGTCATTTATTTTTCACGATACTCACTCACACCACCCTTATGACGTCATTTGTTTTTAATAATACTCAATAGCGCGGTGACCATTGAGCGCAGCAAAATGATGACGTGTCATTATGTGATTGGATGATGAATAGCAGGTAAAAAAATTACACGGTTACATTTGAAAAACAACCATCCTCAGTACGTTGTTACACATCGTAATAAACGCACTATCCTATCTCACATTTTCGGAATACTAATACTATTTATACGTAAAAATGTTCGATTTGGTGTCAAATATTGGTATTGTTGTGCTATTAAAGGAAAGTGGAAGTGTCTCCTGGGGACACCACTGATAAAAAAAACGCGCTTAGTTCTCTACCTCAAGGGTGGTGTGGAAAAGGGAATGAAAATCAATTTTCTCCAAAAGCGCAGAAAATCGCAGCAAGTGATATATCGGATAATTTGCCTAAAAAATAGCACAGTCGAATACCGAAAGCCGTTTTTTGAGAACTCTTGAGAATTAAAAGTTATTCATATAAAATCAAATTTTTTCATACAAAAATAAATTCAAATCGTGATATCTTTAAAAATATTAGGTATATACAAAAATCGCAATTTACAAAAATGTCTTGTATTTAGTGGTAGATCACAAAGCCGTTATTATTTTTTTTAAAATTGCTCATCAATTTTCGTGAATCCCTAAGTCTATGGAAGCTTGATTTCAGCCCACCGTGCGGCGCGGCCCCGCGGCGTTATTGTTTGTGTTCGAGTACAAATTTCTAAGACTTATTAATTTATGAGTTATGTTTATTAAGTTTACGTGTTTTGAGCTATATTAATTATTATGTATAATAAGCGGCGCGCCCCGCACCGCACCGCACGCCCTTTTAAATCTTATTTGACTTTTCCAAGCGAGCCTTATTATATTATGATAAGATTTCGCAACCTTATTTTATTTAAGATATTATTATTTTAATCTCTTATAAAGTGTGGTGCGCCTTGCGGGGCCGCGCGCGGTAGTCGTAAGTTGGTGTGCTTTGTATTCTATTCGAATATTCTTATTTATAGCTAAGTATAATAAAATATGTGTAAGTACTTGCGGGTGCGGAGGAGCTCGCCGCGGGCGCGCGGCGTGGCATCATCCTTGGGCCTATCCACACTGCGTCCCGTCGCCGCGTCCCGTCAAACAAACGCGTCGACAGCGTAATAGGTCGTCGTGTGCATAGGCCCTTAGTAGTGTTGTTGTGCTAATCTAGATATTATGTCGTGGAGATGTCAACCTCGAGTGCATCGCGGCTCGGCTCGTGGTTACTCAATTGATGTATTCAGTCAGCACGAAGATTTGCATTCCTCTCTGAATGTCGCCTATAGTCGCGCGCGGCGCGGGCCCTCCCCTGTACGTGTAGCTTTACCCGAGTCTGTCACAAAGTATTTTGAACACTAATAAATGTACTAACCTAATTGTGCTTTTTATTTTACATACGATTAAAGTTACGCAATTTTCAGTTAACAATATTCAATAGATGATTCTTATATCTTAATTAATAAAAGTGCCAATATTTATGAATTATTCATTGTTATTGTGTCGTCATTGTAGACGGTAGCTAATAAAGTAGTAACTAGTAGGTATAAATGATATTTTACGTCTAAATGAAAGAATAATAGTTAAATAAAACTAAAAACACGCTTTTTATAGAAAACCAAACTAAAAAATAGAAAATAAATTTTAATGAATTTAAATTAATTATTTGATTTTAAATAAAGCGTGGGGTGCATGGTGTCAATAGTTATAAATATTTTATTGACAGATATGAGTTGAGTGATTATCATTTTGATAATATCTTAAAAAGCACCCCACGCTTTTTTAAAAATCAAATAATTAATTTAAATTTATTAAAATTTATTTTCTATTTTTTAGTTTGGTTTTCTATAAAAAGCGTGTTTTTAGTTTTTTTTAACTATTATTTATTTTTTACTTTTTAGTTTCTAAAAAGCGCCATCTATTGAACATAATATGTAATCTATATACAATACTAGAGGGAGCTGTTTGTAAATTAGTTTTTTTAAACTATTATTTATTTTCTACTTTTTAGTTTGGTTTATATATAAAATTAGTGTATTGTCATCGGTCCTCGATAAATCTACAAAGTTTAAACGAAATCTGGCCGTTTAAAGTGGGTCAAAATTGCGCCCAAAGAAGTCGTTTACAAACATACAAACAAACATACAGGTGAAGCTAATAAAAAGCGTGTAAAAACTATTTAATGAGAGTAGAATTCAAATGCTAATGATCTTATTTAGCTTAGTCAAGAGGAGTTACATACTTGTTAGTCGCCTCGCAAACAAGAAGCATCAAAATGATAGCCCTAATTTTTTTAATTTAGGATCGGCAAAATGTTAAGCGAAACAAAGACAAAACTGATTTGGATGAAATTTGGCGCAGATATATCTATAACCTATGTGTTATTCCAGACTATATTCTGTTCCAGACTATAATCTTATAGTCTGGAATAACACATAGGTTTAACTCATCTGTGCTAATTGAATATATGTATATATTAATATACTTAATTATGTCGCGACGCAAATGGCAATTTCCAATGCGGCTGTTGGTAAATATAGAGAGAGGTCAATCATCAATGTTTCTACCTGCAGGCTGCAGTACACTGCCTCATAGTCCACTACTGGAGCGAAAATTACGAAACATATTGGGTAGGTATACATACATTACCTATACTTATTCGCTGTTTCATGTTTGCAACATTAGCAGGAAACATCAAAAGCGCATTTGCATGTTTGATGTAACCGTGTCAGCGCTCGAGGAGACGCAACCGCCGCCGCCACGTCGCATTATAAAGTGCTTAGGACGCTTCATCTTCATATAACACGCAGAAGATCTTGATCAAGATGCTGTAAGAATGTATTCGTAATAACAATTTGATCATTTGGGTTACATAACGATCTCCACACTAGAAGTGCCTTCTGTTTGAGTATTAGGATATACTATAATAAGAGTTATTCTAAGATGTTGTCTTGCTATCCATCACTGATAGTAGACAGTAAGTATTACTGGAAAATGCCCAGCGGGTGGGGAGGGCACTGAGGCGCGGCGGAGCGGCCGGCCTCCGTCGCCTCGACTGTTAACCCTAGAAAGATAATGTGCGCTTCAGAGGCGCCCGCGAAATAAATTTATTGCTGTGTTTTTCTAATTTATGCACGTACAAGCTTGTGTTTCGGCGCCAACTCAGTCGTCGGTCAACACTTCCGAGAGGCGACCGCTCCTATTCGGTAAGTACCATAGTTTTGTTGCTATGGCAACACGTTGCGCTCGAAAGGCGCCACTTTATCTTTTGTGTAACTTTCGAGTCTTTTTTTGTGATTTGGTTTTTGTTGTTTTTTACGTATTTCTACTTATGGACGGTAAATATAAAAGTAGAATATGTATTTATATGTATTTATATAGTATTTTTATATAGTATTTTTTATCTGTTTTAGTATAGTTTCAACATCATGGCCAATAGGAGACCGTTAGAAGAGGCTCAAATTGTGACATTTTTGCATGAAGAAGAGGACGAAAGCGCACAGGATGGCAGTGACAGCGAGATAGAGGACCACATGAGCGAAGATGACGTAGAGAGCGACACTGATGACGAATATGTAGATGAAGTGGTCAATCAAGACTTGTCCGACCACCCCCAACCACCTCCTGATGACCATCGCATAGTTATGCCGCCTCAAAGAATAATCAGAGGTAAGAATAGGCACGTTTGGACTACATCTAAGGGGCAAAATAGTGGAAGAATATCTGCCATAAATATAGTTCGTTCTACTAGAGGTCCTAGTCGCATGTGTCGAAACATTTTCGAACCACTTTTGTGCTTTGAACTATTCATCACAGATGAAATAATTCAAGAGCTCGTTCAGTGGACAAATGTAGAAATTTCCAGAAAACGTACTGACACTATGACTTCTTCGACATTTAGGGACACGAATCCCTCTGAACTAAAAGCATTCATTGGAATACTTACGCTCAGTGCTGCAATGAAAGATAATCATTTATCAACTGTGGAGTTATTTGATAGTTCATTTACAGAGCAGAGACAGGTTTGATTTTATTGTGCGATGTCTAAGAATGGACGACAAGATTTTACGTCCCGTTCGCCGTCAACAAGATCCGTTTATCCCGGTTCGAAAGGTTTGGGATATGTTTATAGCTCAGTGTAAAATGAACTACTCCCCGGGAACCAATGTCACAGTTGATGAACAATTGTTAGGGTTCCGTGGTAGATGCCCTTTCCGCATGTATATACCTAACAAACCGAATAAATACGGTATAAAAATCCCCATGATATGTGATAGTGGAACCAACTACATGATAAATGCTATGCCATACATTGGAAAAGCTACAAACACGAATGGTTTGCCGCAAGGTGAATATTACTTGAAAGAGCTATCGCGACCAATTCATGGCACCAACCGAAACATTACGTGTGATAATTGGTTTACGTCCGTTCCCGCTGCAAAGTCATTGCTATTGGAACCATACAAATTGACAATTGTGGGCACGATAAGGTCAAATAAACGAGAAATACCTGAAGAAATGAAAAACGCCAGATCTCGACAGGTGGGTACGTCTATGTTCGGATTTGATGGACAATTAACACTAGTCTCATATAAGCCGAAGCCGTCGAAGATGGTGTACATGTTATCTTCGTGCGATGAAGGTGCCGCTATAAATTCTAAAACTAGTAAACCTGAAATGATTATGTTTTATAACCAGACCAAAGGAGGAGTCGACACGTTTGATCAGATGTGTTCTTTGATGTCTTGTTCAAGAAAAACTAACAGATGGCCTATGACAATGTTTTATGGCATTTTGAACATTGCTTTTGTCAACTCATATATAATATATGCTCACAATGTTATATTAAAAGGAGATAAACCGTTAAACCGAAGAGAGTATATGAAAAAGCTAAGTACTGAACTGTCTATACCGTGGATGAAATCTAGATTGCAAATCCCTAATTTATCAAGACGTTTGAGAGAGAACATTGAAAATATTCTGCCACAAACGACCCAAGATGTACCTGTAGATAATGAGGAACCTCCAGCTAAAATTCGGCGCTACTGCAGCCTATGCACATCAAAAAAGAAAAGAATGTCAAAGATGATATGTAACAAATGTAGAAAGACTGTGTGTGGTGAACATAAAAAAGATGTTTAATGCAGATGCAGATAACAACTGCATTTAAATTTAATTTTTTATAGTATTTTTTTATTTTTGAGACTGAATATTTTATAAGTTACTAGTTAGTAAGAAAAAAACCCTATAAATGTTAAGCATTTTCAAAAAATCTACCTCCATATAGAAGACATTTTATTTTTGTTGATTTTTGTAAGGGAATTTAAAATGCCCTTTTTTATATTATAAATAAAAAATAATAACTTAAATTTGTGTTTCATTTACTTATTAATAATGCAGCATTTCACAAAGCTATAAAAAAGTAAAATATTTATTTAAATTTGTATAAAAAAATATATCGAAAGTTGAGCGCCTCTAAGGCGCATCTTTATCTTTTCAGTAGCAAAAAATAACGTTATCTTTCTAGGGTTAATTTAGATCTATTATCTATTAATTAGACGAATTCTCAAATAGCATTACATACAATGTAGACGTCAGTGTGAAGTACACACATACCTACCTAAATTAACCCATTCGCGTCCACCGCACTATATTGCAACTCAAACGTCATGCCGCCATACATATTACTAGTGAACCCGCTAGCGGGGTCTTCGGCATGGGGTGTGCGCTCTGCATATAACTATTCCTTTAAAAACGATTTGACGAGTTCATTTACAAAACAAAGTAACTAAAACTATTAAACAACAAAATAAAGTTTGTTTTGGGACTGTTCACTAACAAGTCTTGCGGACTATTTATTTATTTCTTTATAACATAAAACGAACAAATCAAGCTATGAACATATTTCACTTACCAGATTTCTTATATATTTTATGAATATAAATTCTTTTTAATAATTGTTTTTGATATTCGTGCTGATATTTGGCGAATATGAATATTCGATAAATACCTACTATTCGTATTCGTTGCATCACTACCTAATGATAATATTTCATTGCATGTGTGTGTAAGTATTAGTCTAAGAGCTAGCGAACTACTTATTAGAATAACTTTTTGTAACTAAAGTTACAATGTTAAGAAAATATATTTGATGTTTTATTTTTTATTGGAGAGCGTTGGCCTGAGGATCAGTCGAACGAACTCTGAACATCTGTTCTGTGACTTGCTGGGCCACCAAAGTCTCACTACACTACTTTTTAATTATTTTTATTTTATTATGATGTAACTAAGGCTTGGATATCAGAGTAATGCGGCACCTCTGATATGTACATGTTCGAATCATTTACTATCATGATTACCACTTCTCTTACGGCGAAGGAAAACATCGTGAGGAGACCTACATGTCTGTGAAAAACCTAGCAAATTTTCAAAAGACATGTGAAGTCCGCTAACTCACACTAGGCCAGAGTGGTGGACTATGGTCTAATCCCCTCGTACTGAGGGAGGCCCGTGCCCAGCATTGGGACGTTAAAAGGGTTGAAGATGAGATGATAATGTAACTATTATTTTTCACTTAGTAAACTGTAAAATCAATCGTAATATGAATACTAATCTAATAATATAATCGTAATATGAATACTAAAATAAAAAAAGAATTATTAACATTATAGTCAATAAACGTACAATATCACCTTGTTTACTTGACTCAAGACTAAAAGTTTATTCTCATTAAAATGAAGTAATGCTGTAAGTAAGTAATTAATCATACCTACTGGTCCTAACCCACATAGCGTGGGGTAAGGATAAGAAGAAGAAGTAGATTATCGGTAAATTGAGGAGCGTTATCGTTCTGGTTCAAAAAATAAAGAATTTTTAATCTACTCCCACAAGGCTATAATTATGTAGTAATTTTCATATGTTGAAAATTAATATGTAGTAATTTTCATATGTTGAAATGTTAAAAAAAGACAACCTATTTTTAGGGTGCAAATATGTAGGTACCACCAGACTAGTAAAGTTGACCTCGGGATTGTTGTTAGCAATAGTAATGCTCCCACAAGGCTAACGTTTTGATGTTCTTTCATTTTTTTTTAAAGTATATGCAAGCAGTCTGAATATATATCTAGTACTTGCACGAGTCTGCCAGACGAGGATATATTGGGCATCACGCTTGAGAGCGAGCGCAACAGACTTCTACGGGTTTTAACGTTAGAAAGAAAGGATAAATTAAATTGATAAGATATGATTAAGGATTACTGAAATTCAACATAAACTGGGTTATATATAAAGCAATTTTATTTTATAAAACAAATTTATTATGCAAACTTATTATTCGAATGATCTCTATAAGTGTATGAAGAATGAAGTTTCATAATATAATAATATTATTATTACAGTATTTTATTTTTGGGAAACGCTAGCTCTCCTACTATATTACTGTCATTGATTGTCATCTTTAATTATACACAGTATGTTTCATTTTATTGAAGAACCTATATTTAGGTAACGTGAGTATTTGTTTTTTTTCTAAATATTTTTAGCAAACTAAGTTTTAAGGTATACTGTACTACTGTATACTTATAGGTATATTGTCAATAAGTATAGTGAACAAAAGGTAAGACAGTAAAATAATAAAAATACCTCGCAATTATGTAGATACTTTGAATCCGTACCTATATTTTATATTATGTTAAAACGTATTGGTATGTTTTTCTTTCACGTTAAAACGGGACAAAAGATTGGCAGTTACCTAGGCTAATTTTTACCTCGGCAGATTATCTTGTTCCCAAGGTAAACACGTTATAATACATATCATTAAAAATGTTGATGGAATATCCTCCTTAAAATTTGCTTTACAATGACGATTTACAAATTTTGAGGTCAGTTGTTCAAAGAAGCAGGTATAGACTTAAAAAAGATTATTTCTTACATTGACCTCTAGCAGAACTCAGGATCAGACGATCAGAGATATACGAGTATACAAAGAAGTACTTAATTAAATTTTAATATTTCCTATTCGCGACTTTTTGTGTAGTCTAAGTAAATCGATGAATAACATAAATGATAAATTTAAGCAATTGTCTAAGACCGCGCGTATGCAGTCACGGGCAAACTGCTTTACAAAGTAAAAATGGCACTTAAAAGTAATTAAAAGAAAGGGAAAGAAAGGAGACTAAGTATCAGGTGTACATAACATTGTAGTTTCAAAATAACATAATTTTAGCTTGTATGCTGGCTAACAGCCTATATTAGCAGAGTTTTAGCCGAACATGATTCTTAGTCGTAAACATTATTTGCGGCTAGAAACCGTACACATTTGTAAAAAATTAAATCAGTGGATTGCTACTAATGATGTATCTTAAACTTCTTTAATTATCTAATCAAATTATTTTCCGAAATATATTTTTAGATACCGCATATTTTTAGTTGTAAATTTCACTAAAATGATTTTCATAATTCTTTAGGAAGCGAATTTATTTTTGTAATTTACAAATTATGTATCACGAAAACAAATATTGTATTAAAATAAAGCTAAAGCATTTTTCTTAGTTTTAGCGAGAATTAAGCCGCGGCTCAGTTAGTCATAATTTTTAGTTATGATATATTTATTTTATTTATTTAATATCAAACTACTGCGTAAATTTAGAACACTCTATAGCAAGCTATGGTATGACAGCCGTGACAGACAGAGTAGCGGCCATATTTATTTCTATCTATGTGTGCGTGTAGTGTTGGCTATGTTCGTTTTTATCTAAATTTTCAGCAAAATACAATTGATCACCACGACTCGATACTATTGAATAAAAAATGTGTATAATGTAGAAATTACAGTTTCTTTGTTTTTCCTGATCTTAGTAACAAGAAATGAAATCGATATTTATAATAATTATTATAAACAGCGGTTTTTCACGTCTGAAACACGATCTACGACGTATGTTTAATTTTACTAAAAAATAAAATTCTGAATCTTGAAACCAATGGATATACTAAAAAGAACTTGTTAAAATAAATAGTTCACTTTATTTTGTAATCGTATAATAACGTATTTACAAAGAATGAGCTACATTTATAAAGAGCCCACCACGCGGGCTCTCGGCACCGCAATAGCGACATACGTGAACCGGCGCCGTGGGTCACTGGCACTGAATGGGTTAAGTAAATTGATACTTGTACCTAGTATTGTACTAGGAAATCAGGTTTACAACACTAGCACTTTGTACAAAATATTATCTTTTATACAAAATATAATGGGATTATTAGTGAGTTCGTCAAGTTAATTGCTATGTATCGTCCTATGAATTAGAAATTTTAAGCAAATAATATTAAATGTATAAATGTGTGATTTTGCACGTTTCATTCTCTCCCTGCATACAACTACAACGAACACGCAACGTTCCCCACACACTCAAAACTGGCATTCAACTAAGAAATATTATTTCTCTGAACCTTTAAATATAAAGTAGTTATTAGGTACCTACCTACAGTGACGGATTAACCCTTAATCAAATTAAGCAATTGCCTAGGGCATCACGTCTGGGGGGGCACCACAAGAAGCACGAAAATAAACCGTCCTTAGGGCATCACGTCTTACTCTCACTTCACCAAAAACCACACCAAAAAAGTTTCTTTTGTTGACCAAAGATACAAACCATAGCCTCCGACTGCGTTTAATGTAAAGTAACTTGCAATTTTAACCGACTTCCAAAAATGAGGAGGTTCTTAACTCGTCTGTATGTTTTTTTTTGTTGTTTGTTACCTAAGAACTTTGAACTGGGTGAACCGATTTTGATCATTCTTTTTTTATATGAAAGGTGGTGCTTTCCGTGTGGTCTTATTATAATTTACTCCAGTTCTTACAGTGGCATCCAAATCAATCCAAAGAAATCCATAAAAGTCTTAAATTTGCAGTAAGTATGTTCGCGACAAATGGACGAATAACTCAATATCACGCCAACCGATTTCGATGATTATTTTTTTAACTTACCAAACTCTCATCAAACTACTCCAAGGTTAGTTAGATGAGAGTTTGGTAAGGATCTGATTATGGGATCCACGACAACGTAACGGAACTCTTCAATTCTTAGGAGCAAATTAACAATACCTACTCGGCGGAATCTTTTATATGCTATCCGGATATTTGTATGAGTCACGTACCGTAACTGATGATGGAAGGTACAACTCTTCAACGGTTAGGAGTTTAAGGAAAAATCTTTCAATATAATACCCACTTATGGACCAATAGTTGTACACTTTCAGGCTATTAAGTTTACCTGATAATAATAGAAGGTAAATTTTGGGAGTTAGGCAGAAAACTGGACGTGGACAAATCTCGATTGCCTAATAACGATTATTCCGAAGCCTCGTTGACTTATTAGAGTAGTGGTTTAGTTGGCCTACCCTATACCCATTTTATATTTAAATAATAGTGTAGTGTCTGGGGACCTCAAACTTTTGTTACAGTGAATGAATTTAGTTGGTCGAGGGGGGGGGGGCGGTGTTTCTTTTCTTAGATACTATGAAGTGTAAAGCTTACCCAACATTTTTTTGTGCTTTTGATTTTTTATTATGTAAACAAAAACTTTAAAAAAATAATATTTGAGTATGTACTTTTACTTGAAATATTTTTTTTTCGTATCTATGCGTTGAATAATACCTAAATAGACATAACGACCTGGACTACAAGAACTATTGTATAACAGAACTTATATTACTACAAGAACTATTGTATAACAGAAAAGTAATGAACAGTGAATTAATTTTTCACCTTACGCCTATGTGAATGTAGCGAAATGGCCAAGCCACATAATATTTTGACTAAAGTGTAGAGTTTGTGAAGTTAGGCCTTGTAGAGTTAGGGCGTGTAGTGTTAGAAGCTTGGCTCTACATGAGATCTGATAACTTTTCGACAGTGGGAGTCATATGGGCTCGTCTTGGCAACATTTTACATGAAAATGTTTTTAAATTATTTAAATTTAAATAAAAATGTTTAGAATTAAATTTAATAAGATACTTTGATGACATTTTGAAAAAAAAAAAGGAAATTGTGGGTAGGCACTGTCTGTAACAAGTATATAAACCTCTGAGACGTCAAATCCTTAGTCTCTCCCGTGACCATGATTGCTGTAAGGCATTCGAAACGTCGGGAACTAAAAATCAAAATAAATCCGCGACAAAATCCGAAAAGGTAGTTTCATTTATAATAAATGATGCTTTGGTTTTTATTGTTGTCGCACCTACTCTAAGTCTTCTTCTAAGGGATATTACATCTCATCATCTTATTTTACAAAAAAACTAATGTTTTTAAGCGGTAAAGGTTTAGAGACCGATTCTAGTTAACATACGGATAGGGGGGCCCACAGGCGTGGATTGCTTAGAGCATCAAGAAGTCTTAATCCGTCACTGCCTACCTATAACAATAGTATCGTGTCGTCGTGTAAATTACCAAACGTATACATATTTGTACGCATTTTCCCGGCAATTTCCGGGTCAAGTGGTGCTCGTGCCTCGAGCTTCGGGCGCGGCTATATACCCGCCGCATATTTATGCAGCAATATACTCTATGGGCGCAGCGCAGGGTACGATACATTAACAAGGAAATTATCCACGTTTTTCAATGTTCACGTTTGCACTAACTCCGCACCAGGCCGACGCATGCATTAGCTCGCTCATATTATATCATAATACGGGCTAGTGGCTACGGATGATATATTTAATAATTAAGTCACACGAACACTCTTTCTTCTTTTCTTCTCAAATAGCTGATGCACCGTCATATAGATAAGTGTTAGTCTTTGTAGGAAGTAGGTACTAATTTATAAATCACGTGTAGTGTGTTTAAACGCCACTTTTATTAAAAAGTTTACATTCCTCTGAAATAACCAGACAATGACTTTCGATTATAAAAATATCTACTAATGTTTTTAATTGTAATACACAGGTATAAACAAACAAAGTATTACCCTGGGTAGATTTTTTAGGTAAGAAGGGAATAAAACGTCGCAAACGAAGTTGCGGACTAAATGCCATTTTCTGATGTTCTTGGTGATCTCGCCATGATGCATCATCTAATGATTATGAATAAAATTATGTATAAAATTACGACTACATCTGATGATCGAGCGTGCAGTTTTTGTTCATTGTAATGCAGTTGTAGCAGTGTAGATATGCGTTACGACTTACGACAGATACTTTCCATGTCGGTATTGAATGTTGCAGAGCGGTTATGTAAAAGGAAGCGGTCGCTCGTCCGCTTGTCTTCTAATTGCGTCGAGACTCGGCGGCCAATTGAAAGCTATTTAGGGATGATGATACTTCGAATGGACAATTATGAAATTTGTTATTACTAAATGTATAAATTAAAATGTAGGTATCCTTATACTTAATATAGGTACTTATTTGCATCAATATGGATATATCTACTGTCTCTCATTTCAGATCATATCTGAAGTCATATATGAGCAATCAACTTGTTTGATTTGATCGGAAAGGCTACCTTACTCAATGAGTAATGTATTTAGATGGACTTTTTAACTCAGCGTGTCTGCCCGCGTCTTGGATCGTGGAGTGACCCGCTGTCGTCGCATCTATTGTAAAGATTATTTTTCTCTTAATTCTGTTGCTAATAGATTAAGCAGTCAGCAGTGTACCATGTACATTGTACACCCCTGTCCCCTATGTAAGACGTCGCTCTGCAACTGGTCTCGCCGAGCGCTGCCCTCTGACCGACGCGATGAATAGTCGCGGTCGAATGCCTTATTAACTACAATCAATAGCGGTTTGGCAATCGTCTCGATGCGTGCGAGCTGCGAGCTGCGACGTCAGCGCACGCTCACTGTGGCTAATTGGAGTCAAACATCAATTCAAATTCACTAAATCGATTGGTGCCATGCGACCTCGGTGCGGCTGTCCGTCGTTAGTCGCAACTCGCAGCGTGGCCTTCGTCTGCATAGGAGCTTTCACGAGGAGCTTTTTGATATTATTGATTATGATAGAAAATTCAAAATATCTTTCTTAATGAACGATATAACATATATCTACCCCCACATGACTAGTCAGCCGTCGTCGCATCAAATCAAATCAAAACACTTTATTGCGAGTTTGGGTTACTTAAAGGTAATACTTACAATAGATTTAATAAATATTATTACTGGTCCAGCAAAATTCGGCTTTAGAGAATGCAACATTTCAAATTTAATAACAATTTTAATTACAATAATTGCATTATACTTAAAATTACACGTTAGATTAGCATTTAGCTCCAACTCGATCCCGGAGGTAGTTCAGTACGGGTAGTACTCAGTAGTTTTTGTAACATATGTACTACTTGTTATAGACAACGCTTCCTAATCACAGAACACTAGTACTCACGGTTCCTAATGGTAGTGGTACGGTGGTATCATGTTTTCTCGCTTAGTTTCGAAATGATTTATTGCCATATAAAATAACAAGTATGCATTTTAATTTATTAGGAAAAGAAAGTTAAGTCTAGCTTAACTGTGTAGTTAAAATATAATGTAATTTAGAAATATAAAATATTATGAGATCATTAGCGAACGCTCTGAGGTCCAAATATTTCATTGCAAATAACTTTTATTTGGATATATTTTGAAAGGAAGGCGACTGCGAGAGGTAGATTTAATAAAAACTTGCGGCGACCTTTTTTAATAACGGCTAACGAGTCTGCTACTTTTTCACAATTTACAAGCATGGCTTGCATTCGTGTTGGAGCTTTTTCTAAACATTTATATCAAAGACGAATTAAGTAAGAGGAATTCATTTCAACAGTTTTATTACTTTTGTATAAAATTCAAAATATGTCAACTTTAATAGGACATTAAGAGGAGTTCTGGGCTCAAGTTGCTTTAAATAGTAAGTTTTATAAAGCTCTTATTGACAAGACATTATATAATTAAGATTTATGATACACGAATACGTTTCATCGCGTATGTAAGCGATGTACCCACTCGTAAATACTTATAGCATCGGGATGGCTGCGACGAGTACGAGAATGTGATGCCTCTTCGCAATTCGACATATTATATAAGTACATCTTATTAGCAAAATGCTGAGCTTTTTGAGGGCTCGCGTAGTTTTTCTAACGGGGAATAATGTTACAACGATGTTAACTTTTTGGTTTTCTAACAGATGGCGTTAGTTGTACAATAACATTCTAACAAAATTGTTAAATATGTTCTTTAATAAAATTATATATTTTTTGACACATAACATAACATCTAGATATGAAGGTAAATGACTGTGATAAAGCACAAATCTATAGGCGTGATAGTTTTCAGTAAAGTGTACCACAAATCGCTCAAGTTGTGGGATAGTGCTACGTCGCTTCACTCGCCCTAATAAATTATGATGATGTTTGATGCAATCCTAATTAATTGACAAACATATAATATAATCAGCTGTTTTGTCTTATCATATTGTACCTATTATAGTCTTGTGCTTGCAGGTCTATGATCTATCTTTATGTTACTTGTATGTTCCTTATCTTGTTTACAGTTGTGTAATGTGCACGACGACGACATTACTTTTATGTCAATGTCAAAAAATGGTTCTTCTTTGATTAAATTCAAAGATCTTTAAAAGTAAAGAATATAAGAATCATATAATTTGGTGGTGAAGAGCGTACTTCCATCCGCTCGCTAGTGGAGTCCCGAGTCCCACCGGGCGGCGGGCGCGCGTGTGGTGTCGCGCGGCGGCCGGCGCGCTGCGAGGCGGGCCGCCGCCGCCGCCGCGGCAGTGCCTTACGAGGCGCGCCGCGAGCTCGACGTGCCGTGCCGTGTCCGCGCCCATGTGCAGAGCGCCCGCGTCCCGGTGACCCGCGCCCACCCGCTGCCCGGCGCCCCGGCTGCCCGCCGCCCAGCTGCCCGGCCCCGCCATGGGCTGCGCCCGCGGTCTCTGCACCGCCGACAAGATATTCATATTCATCAATATCGCCTTCGCGGTAAGCTTTTACACCCTTTATTCGAGAGCCAAAACATGAATTAAAACTTGAAAATTTACACAAATTCGTAGATTATTTACGTTTCTAAAGACGTGCTCCGCCTTGTTTTGACATTTAAAATTAAAATCGTTTAATAATTTTGAAAATATTGACCATGACACTGTCCGTAGAATACGGTCGATTCAGATGTTACTAAACTTTGTTTCAAAGGCACACTGATCATTGGTCATTTTTATTTTATTCATTGTATTGAATTTTATTTATTTTCATGTTTTATAATTTTTTGTAAGCGCTTAACAATTTATATTTTACTTCTCATAATATTAAAACGTGTAAAGCAAGATTAACTGCAAAACGGGTCTCGTAAACCTGTTCCGTATTCCCAAACCGATGAGTACAACGTTGTGAGTAAATAAAAAGTTATAAGGTTGCTCGGAGGGACGCCTCGTCTACCTGCAGGCAGCAGGCGCAGCGCACAATACGCGCGCACAAAGCCCGACTTGTTACTTGCTAGCGAGCAGCTTAATTCGTGACCCAAATAAATGGAATCTTTGAACTCACATTAGTATCATTTGTAATTTTAGCATTCCGAGCGATCCGCGCCGATTCGGTGATTGCGCATTTGCCGCCAGACATTCCTCGAAACGTCCCTACAGAGTGCCCGCTCCATCCTCCATCCTCCATCGACACGTCCGTGAAGAATGTCCGTCGTGTTGCGGTCGCGAGGAAATATGATTCATGAGATAATTGGCGTTTGTTTCAAGTACGCGATAAACGATATTACCAAACGTGTATATTTGTGCTAGTTTGATACAATAATAATTGTTAGACGTATCATGTTAAATCAAAACTGACTTAAAGTTAAACATTCTTGCTACGTAAATATAGACCGCATGAAGTAAATATGTAATTTGTTTTTGAATTGCGAGTACGGCCGAAGTGTTCCGTCACAGCCCTCCGGGCTCCGTCTCCATCTACCCGCAAAGGAAATAATTAATTAACACACCAGTGAAGGTACAAGAAAGTTTGATGTTATTTTTCAATTTATTCCAAGTTCAATTATAAAATGTTATTATTTATTTGTAATGTACAGTGGAATTTTTACTCGTCATA
Source organism: Boloria euphrosyne (assembly GCA_951802675.2). Classification (NCBI taxonomy): domain Eukaryota; kingdom Metazoa; phylum Arthropoda; class Insecta; order Lepidoptera; family Nymphalidae; genus Boloria; species Boloria euphrosyne. The sequence continues at coordinate 143,234 of OX637879.1, read as the reverse complement.
TTGCGATGACTCATATTACTTACTATGTGCCTAAGTTCATAAAAATAAATATTTTATATGTAATGCGTGTATAGTGTGATTTTAGAATATTTCTAGGCATCATGGATCAAAACAAAAAAAAACTTATTTAATATTAATGATTAAATATTATTAATAATAGGTATAACAGATAGATTATAAGCTCTATTCGATCAGTAGCCACGTCGGGCCGAGCGCGAGGTGCACAGCTCGGGGTAACCCACTGATCAACTATCAATATCACGCGATCCTGACGCAAGCGACTGTGCACCGTCAGCGGTCGCGGCGCCGGAACACGCCCGCGTCTAACTTGTTACACGCCTGGCATTGATCCCTAGTGTCAATATAGTAGTGAATATAACGGTTCCAGAAATATAATTATATGCATATATATTATTCAACCCTTTTTATCGTTCCACTGCTGAGCACAGGCCTTTACAATACATACGAGGGGGGTCAGGTCAAGGTTCACTACAATGGCCAAGTGCAAGTTGGCGCACTTCAGATGTATATGTTTATACAGGTTTCCTTGCTATGATTTCGTTCCCCGTGTAGTAATTGAACCCGCTTCACTCGGCTTCCCAAGCGAGCGCGTCCGCGTTACCACTGAGCGAACACTACTGCGTTCAAGTAATACCTATTACTTATGTAAGCAATAAGCTACTAAATCATACCAGGAAGAGCCTAATAATGATTCGTTAATGTATAAAATTATAAGTTTGTTTATGTTCATAGTATTATTAGAACTACTATAAAAAAGAAGAAAAATATGTTTTTTTGTAAGGGATAAATTAAAAATCCCGCTGAACCGATTTAGATGGATACTAAGATAGTTTGAGAACCTGGGACTGAGAGGATAGGATCATTTTCATGAAGGAAATAATCCCTTAGGAGTGAGAAAAGGGGATAAAAGTTTGAATAGGATTCATATATCTCTCTCTATAAAAGGATAGGTACTAGTGTGTAGTGTGTGTATATTACTACATATTAGTATGTCTGATTTGGTTAGCGAAGCGTCAGTTGCTAGTAGTGAACCGTAAATTATAACATATTATCGTAATGCTTTATGTATTATGCATAGTTGTATGAAGTACTGCCATTGGTATCTTGCAACAGTCGTTAAGTCGGTAAGTCGGCAGCGAGCTTCGCGCGGGTCATCGAGCTGTCGGGAAAGCTTTGAGGTGCATCTTCAACGGGCGCGTGTCGCGAGTCGCGACGCGAACAAATCTCCTATTTGGAAGTCAAACAACGTCTCGCCTTTCAACGAAACAATGTTACGTGACGGCATTTGGCTTTTTATTGTTTTACCCACGTTCACGACAGCAGATATACACAACACTGCTTCTTTAAAAATTATCATTTCGTACAAGTCTTATGAGACTCATAAAAATTTATAACTAAAAGGAATTATTGAGACAATTCCTTTAATATCGTAATTTCAACGTAATATCGTAATTTCAACTTCCTACTTTTTTATCAGAATCACGAAACGATATTACTTAAAATCTCACATTTCCTCTATTAAAGACAAACATATAGTTTTGCAACATTAATTACAACCTGTTTAGATTTGTAAATGACAAGTAAAAGTACGCTAACGACGCGACGGTGACATCATTTTCTTTCGACATTAAGAATTAAAAACATAGTTAAATTCCAAAATTACCGCTCAAACTGCAAACACAAATTAGTGTCTTCCTCAAAATGCGCGACACTGATAGAATGTATTGCGTCTGTTACTGCAATAATATGCTATTGCGAAAAAGAAGCATTAACAAAAAATGGAATTAAATTATAAATAATAATATAATTATTACGCGTAGTGCGATACGGAGCGCGACGCACGTGCTTTTATCAGCTGTTTACATTCAGCTGCTTATATTATTATTGTATGTTCATTGTCTAGTGAGTAATGCCGAGCAATGCGCACTTATCGATGAAGTGGCTGTATCGACGAATAAATAAGGTATTCGGTGATTTCTGGCGGAATTCGCCTACTTCGTAGACGGTAGAGAAGAGTTAAAAAGCACGGTCATGCCGGCTCACGCGAGGAAGAGTCATTGGCCTAGCGGCCAACTTCGGGACTCAAAACTTTGCATTCGCTTACTTATTTATTTGACCTAATCATCCTCACACTTTTTTGTAACTTAATAATATATACAGTATCTACATTTTATATGTATGTAACGTATTACGTATACATATGTAGATATTTTATAACAAAAGCTTAAGGAGAACACTTTGAAAAGGCTCGAGTTTCATAAGGTTTATTTCCAAGAATATCGCCGCATTATTCTTTTAGATTAATTCAAAGTCATGAACAAAAGTAATCAAAGCGACGCGACGGTCGTTTCGACTTTCGAACGAGCCGTACCTCCTTGTATCTCAAGTTCGAAACCAGAGTTTGATCGCCTTTGAAAGAATTCACAGCACATCTAAGTATAGTGTAGGTAGAAATGTAACCTATTAACTAATGTAAATATGTATGTACATATTTGCATTTGATGCAGAAATGGAAAATTTTAAATGTGAGTATTTTACTCATATAAATCGTCCGCCGCTTTCATTTAAAGTATGTTACGTGGAAGTGAAGTAAATACTAAATAGACGCAAATAGGCCGTGACTAGTGAGTGGTGCGCCTTCAGCAGCAGACAGCAGGAGTTTTATAGTAATATTTAAATATTGTTACATACTACATACATACTCCGTAGGTACTCGTATATAGTTTGATACGCACCTGGTTTTTTTTGGATTGGTTGCAAAATGCTTTTAATTCAAGGTATTTAATATTACGTCTACAATAAAAATGCGAAAACAATATGTGCAGCGTCGGAAGTCGGAACTATTTGGGATGCGCTCTCAAACAGACAGACACACAAATATCGTAATAACTTTCGTTATAGCTTCTGTTACTTGATACATATTTATGCCGAAAAGTTTTTTTTTTAAATTCACGGAACGAACTGCCTGTTATAGAGACAATATGATAGCGTAAGAGCTTATTGCACGAGAGTTGTCCATTCCATGTAGTACACACACTACGGCTCCGGTGCATTTTTGCCGGCTCGTTGTCTCGCTACTCGCTAGCCGCTAACAGCAGCGCTGCATGCGGCAGGGTAGACATCGGTCGTAGAAACTTGAGCCGCCACCGGTGCAGTGCGAGGTTGTCACTGTAGTCTGTAAGCAAACACTCGCCGCAAGTTTAAGGTTGGCATATTATTATAACGTATTGGACACGTATCAGCGGCGAGGTTCGGATTATATAATATCTGTGTACGATTATAAAGTCAATGTTAAACGTTAGTAGTCACATTACAACACGGACAAGATGGATATTTTTTAGTGTTAATGAAATTGACATTTGCTGATTGTCACTAAATTATCACTTATTTCTAACAACTTAGAAGGCTAACTTTATTTGCCGTCCAAACTACTTATAAATGGTTATGGTTTTCCGGTTTTTGTTTCCCTTAAGTTTTTTCCCTTAACTTGTAAGTAAGCAATGTTGATCTAAGGATGACCCAGAAAATATATTTATAGAGAAAAATGATTAGAAGAAGTGACGCAAAATAAAGATAGCAAAACGTCTGAAGAAGAGGATTTAAAATTGACAATAAAATGAATTGTTATATATTTCCTTTTAAAATCAAACATATTATATTCTAAACTTTTTAAGCGAGAAGTGGAAGCGCTGACCGGCGACCGCGTCCGTTGAGAATGTTGTTAAGTAAGAATTAGAGCCAGGTGTTCTAATTGCCATTCATCCGCTGCTCGCTGAGTGGTGCCTTGTGGAGTGTCTTTGAAGGTGCACCTAGAAAATCTACTTAATTTTGGTTTCCAAATAAGCTACCTTATACGGAGTTTTAATATTTGAACTACACGCATGGGTCAGTTTGTAGTGACCCACTTGCGGTACCAGCGATCGCAGCTTTGAATTCCGGTGGGGGCATTCATTTGTGCGATGACCGCGAATGCTCGAATGTACTTACCAAATAAAATATTGTTACGCGCAACGATTAATGCTCGGCACATGGTGACGTTACGTACCACTAGCGCCATCTAGTATCGAGTGGCGGAACTAGTAGTCAAGATCATTCTAGAAACTTCGATGATAGAACTTTCCAGAACAATCTCGATCGATCGATTTATGATCGATCGGGGCCGGAATGTACTCGAACATTCTGGAAGTTTCTACAGTCGAAGGTTCTAGAATCGTACCGAATCCGAGGCCCCTATATAAGGCCGGGTATGAGCCGCGACTAGTCAGTTTTGGAATCAGCGATACAAGCGATAACATCGAAGCGATCTACGAGTGCGATTTAAAGTGATCATAGTGCGATTGTATTTTATAATTTTGTGTGTTTGTTTTGTAATTTGTGTTGGATAATTAAAGTGTCTATTTTTTTTAGTAGTTTAATCGGCTGTTTTAATTGTCACGAACCCTAAGTCGTAACAATTGGTGTCAGAAGTGTGGGATTAAATCATGCCGATTTTACCCAAGGACGACACGGAAGGTATCCGTACCCGGAGCCAGCAACGCCAGCAGGAGACGGACCAGAGGCGATTTGGAGGAGCATCGCCGCAGACTTCGGAGGGTCAGCTGCCGACCACAGAGGCCGGCTCGTCAGCTGCCCCTGCAGCAGCTCCTGCATCTACAGCACCTGACCTGGGTGCTCTGATGATGATGCTGCAGGAGCAGGCCCGCCGACAGGAGGAGCAGGCCCGCCGACAGGAAGAACAGGCTCGTCGGCTGGAGAAACAGCTCCAGCGCGATAGGGAGGAGCAGGCCCGCCAGCAGGAGGAGCAGGCCCGCCGACAGGAGGAGCAAGCTCGTCGGCTGGAGAAACAGCTCCAGCGCGATAGGGAGGAGCAGGCCCGCCAGCAGGAGGAGCAGGCCCGCCGACAGGAGGAGCAGATGCTCCTCATAAAGGACCTTCACGCTACCTTCAGGAAAGACATAAAGGAGGTGAACAACCGCCTGTCAGAGGCTGAAACCCGAATCGAACAAGTGAATAATCGGGTTGACAATGTGATGGCTGACGTGAAGAAAACGTTGAACAACCTGAAATCTGAAGATGGAATCGCAGTTCCAGCTGCAGCGGCTTCGCCCCGCGGTTTCAAAGTGCCGCCATTCGACGGGACGTCTTCTTGGTCGGCCTATAAAATCCAGTTCGAGGCCGTCATGAAGGCGAATGGCTGGAGTAAAAACCAGGCCATGACTGCTCTCACCCTAGGCTTGCGCGACCAGGCCTTAACTGTTCTAGAAGCTCTCGGTAAGGAAGTGACTTACGAGCAGCTGCTGGAGGCGTTGGAGGCCCGGTATGGTGACGCTCACCTGGAACACGTGTTTCGTGCGCAGCTAAAGGATCGCGTGCAGCGCAGTAGCGAAAACCTGCAGCAGTGGGCCCTAGAAGTGGAGAAGCTGGTTCGGAAAGCCTATCAGTCTATGCCCGTTGTGATTGAAGGGAACCTGGTGCAGACATTCATCGACGGCATCCGTGACCTTGAAGTGAGAGCTGCAGTGAGGCTCGGGCACCACGGGACGCTCAAGGACGCCTTGGCCCATGCACTGGAGGTGGAAGCTGTGCGACAGGATCATCGTTCCCATCGCGTCAGGGAGGTGACAGCGGCTATAGTTCGTGACCGTAATAAAGGATTCAGCCCTAGGTGCTACGGCTGTGGGGAAAGGGGCCACCTTCGATCCAGTTGCCCTAAGCGCACTGCAGAAAGGGAAAATGGTCAATCTCGAGAGGGTAGTGCGTCTAACAGCACCGCCCAGCAGCAGCAGGGAAACGAGTAATAGCCAGGACTGCGGGGCGGGTGCTGGCTGATGTTCGAAGAGCCCCAAGGATTTCGATCTCACAAACCCATGACGGGAACAGCCTAATCATCAAGGGCGAGGTCAACGGAACGCCGTGTAAGCTGACCATAGACACTGGAGCTTCTCGCACGGTTGTCAGTTCCCAACTTATTAGTCGGTCCCTTGGGGGCTCAGCGTACAACCGAGAACGGATTAATTTGGTGACAGCCACCGGTCAGCGCATACCCGTCCGTGGAGAGAAGGAGATGGAGTTGAAGCTAGGCAACAGGATTTACCTGCATAATGTCATCGTGGCCGATATAATGGACGATTGCATCCTGGGCCTAGACTTTATGAGGAAGAATTGTTGTGAGATCGACGTTAAGGAAGGTGTCTTGAAATGTGGACAAGAGGAACTTTTCGTGGAAGGGGCGTTACCAGGGAATGTGTACAGCCTGAAGAAGATTGTTCTTCCGCCGAGATCGGAAACGATTGTGCCGGTTAGTCTTCCTCGGAATCCTGGGCAAGCAAATCGTTGTGTACTCGTGGAAAGGGTAGACAATGACCTTCCATGGAAAGTGGCTCGAACTTTAGTCAGAGCCACTGAAATCTCAGGGGTACGTGTGCTAAACCTTTGTGATCAAGAACAGATTATAGACAAAGGCGCATTGGTTGGTTCTTGCGAGGAAGTGGATTGGTTGCGTCGATGCAAAAATCTATCGACTGGGATCAGTAGCAAGGACGCACACCCGAGAGTGACTACACTTTTAGAAGACAGTCGCAACGTCCTCTCTCCGAATGAAATGGTCAAGGCGAGAAAGTTGTTACTCAAATACGCCAATGTTTTCTCGTCAAACGATGCTGACATTGGAAAGACTGGGCTAGTTCAACACAAAATAAACACAGGTGAAGAATTGCCTATCCGTCAGCGACCAAGAAGATTGCCGGTAGCACGTGAAAAGGAAGTGGAAACCATGATTGAGGGAATGGTGAAGGACGGCGTTATTGAACCTTCATCTAGTCCATGGTGTTCACCTGTAGTGCTGGTAAAGAAGAAGGACGGTAACCTGCGGTTTTGTGTTGACTATCGCCGTTTGAACGACGTGACGAAGAAGGACTGCTATCCTTTGCCAAGAATTGATGACACGCTGGACATGCTTACGGGAGTAAAGTGGTTTAGCACGCTGGACCTGAAAAGTGGCTACTGGCAAGTTGAAATTGACCCTAAGGACAAGGAGAAAACTGCATTCTCGACAGGAAAGGGTCTGTGGCAATTTAAAGTTATGCCGTTTGGATTGTGCAATGCTCCGGCAACGTTTGAAAGGTTAATGGAACTTGTTCTAGCCGGTTTAATTGGCGAAGCCTGTCTGGTCTACTTGGATGACATCATTATCGTAGGCCGTACGTTTGAGGAACACCTTCAAAACCTGGAACGCGTGCTCATGAAGATCCAGAGTGCCAACCTCAAGTTAAGTCCGAAGAAGTGTTCACTATTCAAACGGCAAGTTAGCTTTTTGGGTTATGTAGTGTCGGAAGAAGGTATCCGCACGGATCCAGAGAAGATCGCCGCTGTCAAGGAATGGCCAGTTCCAAAAGACAAGACGCAGGTCAGAGCATTTTTGGGCTTGTGCTCCTACTATCGGCGATTTGTCAAGAACTTTGCAGATATAGCAAAACCTCTGCACAAGTTAACCGAGGAGAAGCGACATTTCTGCTGGGATGAAAGTTGTGACATCGCATTCCAGGAGCTCAAGGACCGCCTGTGCAAAACACCTATTTTGGGATACCCTGATGTGGGTAAGGAGTTTATAGTTGACACAGACGCAAGTGACATAGGACTCGGCGGTGTATTGTCCCAACGAAATGGCGATCAAGAAGTTGTGATAGCGTACTTCAGCAAGTCGTTATCGAAGCCGGAAAGGAACTATTGCGTTACGAGACGGGAATTACTTGCTGTTGTAAAATCATTGCAGCATTTTAGCAAATATCTCCTGGGGCGGAAATTCTACTTACGAACCGATCATGCTGCACTGAAATGGCTATTGCAGTTCAAAAATCCAGAAGGACAAGTTGCGAGATGGATTGAACTACTGCAGGAATACGACTTTGTGGTCGAACATCGCAGCGGGAAATCCCATGGCAACGCAGATGCATTGTCAAGAAGACCTTGTCCCGAAGATTGCAAGCATTGTGCTAGGCAAGAGGCTAAGGAAGTGGTACCTGTGAAGATGCTTAGGACAGACCTTAACAACGAGTGGAAGGAAAGCCTACAATATGCACAGCAGGAAGACTCGGATATAAGGCCGATTCTGGAGTGGATAAAGGCCAATGCTCCTAAACCCACGTGGAGCGACGTCTCGGCGATGAGTTCGGCCACGAAAAGCTATTGGGCCCAATGGGACAGCTTGGTGGTTCAGGATGGAGTCTTGTGCCGTAAATGGGAAAATGCTCGGGGGGACAGCAGTCATTTGCAAATGGTTGTCCCTAAAGCTAAAGTGTCGGATGTTCTGAAGCTGTACCATGATGGTTGTTCAGGAGGTCATCTGGGTGTTAAACGGACTCTACTGAAGATACGAGAACAATTTTATTGGACCCACTGTCGTGACGATGTCGAGGACTGGTGCCGCAAATGTACAAGTTGTGCGGCTGTAAAGGGACCTCAGACTCGTAGTAGAGGTGCATTGAAGTTGTACAATGTTGGTGCACCTTGGGAGAGGATAGCCCTTGACGTTGCGGGGCCGTTTCCGGAAAGTGACAGTGGGAACAAGTATTTCATGGTAGTAATGGACTACTTCACTAAGTGGCCGGAAGTCTTCGCCATTCCAAACCAAGAAGCGTCAACAGTTGCAGATAAACTGGTTCATGAAGTCTTCTGTCGTTATGGAGTACCCTTAGAGGTTCACAGCGATCAAGGAAGGAATTTTGAGTCTCAAATATTCCAGGAAACTTGTCGAGTCATGGGCACTCATAAAACGAGAACGACTGCTTACCACCCACAATCGGATGGAATGGTGGAACGATTTAATCAGACATTGGAGAGGTACCTGGCAAAAGTCGTGGAAAATCGTCAACGAGATTGGGACAAGCACATCCAACCATTTTTGTTGTCATATCGAAGCGCTGTTCATGAAAGTACATCGGTGACACCAGCTTTCGCAAACTTTGGAAGAGAATTACGGCTGCCTGCAGACCTGATCACCGGGATACCACCTGATGCCCCAAGCTGTATAACCGATTATGCGAATGACTTGCGAAACAAGATGGATGACATTTATGAGCACGTCAGACAATCGGGTCAGAAAATGTCTGAAAAGATGAAAACCCGATATGACCGCAAAATGAACAACAAAGGGTTCGACGAGGGCTCACTAGTATGGTTGCACAATCCAGTTCGCAGCAAAGGAAAATCTCCTAAGCTTCAAGCTAATTGGGACGGACCATACCGGATTGTAACAAGGATCAATGACGTAACCTACCGGATACGGAAAGGTGCAAGAGGTACTCCAAAGATCGTCCATGTGGATCGACTGGCGCGTTATTATGAGGCCGATAATGCTCGGGACGAGCATGTCTTAGGAGGGGGCAGTGTTACGCGCAACGATTAATGCTCGGCACATGGTGACGTTACGTACCACTAGCGCCATCTAGTATCGAGTGGCGGAACTAGTAGTCAAGATCATTCTAGAAACTTCGATGATAGAACTTTCCAGAACAATCTCGATCGATCGATTTATGATCGATCGGGGCCGGAATGTACTCGAACATTCTGGAAGTTTCTACAGTCGAAGGTTCTAGAATCGTACCGAATCCGAGGCCCCTATATAAGGCCGGGTATGAGCCGCGACTAGTCAGTTTTGGAATCAGCGATACAAGCGATAACATCGAAGCGATCTACGAGTGCGATTTAAAGTGATCATAGTGCGATTGTATTTTATAATTTAGTGTGTTTGTTTTGTAATTTGTGTTGGATAATTAAAGTGTCTATTTTTTTTAGTAGTTTAATCGGCTGTTTTAATTGTCACGAACCCTAAGTCGTAACAATATTATCATATGTTCGGTCATGCATAGCAAAGCTTTTTGAATATCTTATACATCAAAAATCACAATTATCTAAAGTATTTTCAGCTTTATTTCGTTAGATAAAGAGGTACTATCGGTCCTTGCTCAGACATATATGTATATATTAAAATATCAAAGCTATATATTTTTTTAAAATTAAATTACATAAACAACGTTCCGAATTCCGATGATCGCGTCGCGCGCTTGTAGCGCATTAGTGTACTACATCGTATATCAATGAAGAATCTTATAGTAATTAATCCCCAGTCCGGCCGCCGGCGTCGCGTGTCAGCTGGTGACCCAGATCCAATGTAATGCAGTGCTCGTCGGCGAGGACTGAGGAGTGCGTGCACTCGGCACTCGCAGACCGCGCCCGCGGCCCGCTCGCGGCTGCCGGACACGCAGCACGCTTGACTCTGCATGACATAGCTATCTTATGTAAATACCAAATAAATCCTACGTATTCCGCCGCGCCGCGCCGGTTGCCGCACGGCTGACGCGGACGGCACACTTAGGTTTTATTACGTAAATTTAATTTCGTGTTAATATACCGTTAATTTTGGGATTTAGAAATTGTGTAAACATCATTATCAGTAAATGTTTTTATTTAACAACGATAACAAAAATATTGTACAAATATTTGAAACATAGAGAAAATGCGCTTAGAAACTTTGACTAAAATGATTTTTAAAAGTATTTTTAAGATGCATGCTAAGCTTTAATGACGCACTACACTTTCAATATGGGAAATATGCTGCATCAGGTATTTTTGCCTTTTATGAAGATGAAATTTCAAAAGGTCTAATCACTCTTATTATCAAACAGACTGGGAGAAGCATCACACTTGGGCCCACAAAACGATCTGTTTCGTGGATGTGAGGACCTGAAAAACGTTTGGCTTCTCTTCTCTATACACACACTAATTTGCCGTCATTAAAAAACTCGACCTTTATCTGTAACGAGCGCGGTCCACCAGTTATTAATGGTCCAAAAAATTCATTGTCTAGATTGCCTGCACGGCAAAAAGTGTTTGGTCATCGGCTGATTTCTGAGTTACTAAAAATGCTAGAATCATGAGCAAATGAATTAATATGTTGGTATTGCAATATTTAATAATCGCTATTTGCCATCGAACAGGTATTTACTTTGCTTTAAGAATGCTCTACAATTACAATAAGCTTGGCCTTTGTTATAATTACGAAGTTACGCTGATATAGCATGTAATTAAACCGGCAATGAGACACGCGAGTGATCAGTGACGTGATCCCACCACGGGATTACCTGACCTCGTAACTCGATAACAAAACAACCCCTGTGGCGGTTCTACTCTCGATAGCTGCAAGTTAGCAGCATGCTGCGGACCTTAGAATGCACTTACTATATCCTAAATAAATATATTTATTTGAATTTAATTAAGGTCAAGCTCGTTCATATTAATATTTGCTCTCGCCATTCTAAGATGCATTTTTTAAAATATGTGTCAAGGTGAAGGCAGCCGGCAAGCGACGACCACTGATAGCCTAACGCGTTCGCATCCGACCGCCGCCGCTTATGTTGTTGCGAAACTTTTTCACCTTACTTACTAATTTGCATCAAGCTTTAAATTCGGAAGATTCGGATAATTTCTAGATTCTATTCAATACATAGGTTCTTATAAAAAACCTTGTACTTATAAACAAATGATTTATCTTTTAATTAATTATAATTATTAGGTACCTAGGTAGGTAAAGTTTGAAGGCATTTAGTAATTTTTAATCTTACTGAAGCAAATAACTCATTAAAATGTGACTTGGAATTTGAGTCCTGTACATAACAGGACTCAAATTCCGAGACTAAGCCTGCTAGATTAGGTACCTCCTATGTAATACGTTACACAACTTTAAAACTTCATAAAGTATTTTTAAACATTAAGCTGTTTTCAACCGACTTCCAAAAGGAGGAGGTTATCAATTCGTCTGTATTTTTTTTTTTTTTTATGTTTGTTAGCTCATAACTTTTAACTGGGTGAACCGATTTTGATGATTCTTTTTTTATTTGAAAGGTAGTGCTTCCCATGTGGTTCCATTTTAATATTTTCCAGTTCTGACAATGGCATCCATGAGAAAACCATAAAAGTCTTAAATTTGCATTAAGCATTTGCGCGACAAATGGAATTTCTAACATCTATGATACAGGCTCGGCCTAGTTTAGATGTTAGTGATCACCGAACTAAACATAAATCGAATACTTTGCAACAGTGTAAGTAGTCATAATATTAACATAACTAAGTAACATAATTTAAAAAAAACCTTTAATTATATGTAATAGGTATATTTTTTCATTAATGAATTTCGTTGAGAAAATGCTTAAAAGTTTAAAGTTCATAATAGTAAAAAACAGTATTTGTTACTAACCCTAGTGTGTAAGTTGCAATCTCTGAGGTGTGTACTAACAAAAATGCTTCCTATGTTGTTCCAAATAAATACTTGAAATACTTGAAATGGACGAATAACTCAATATCACGCCAACCGATTTCGATGATTCTTTTTTTAATGGAAAGGATATACTTCAAGGGTAGTTTGATTAGAGTTTGGTAAGGTTCTGATGATGGGATGACATGACAAAGTATCGGAACTCTTCAATTCTTAGAAGCAAATTAACGATGCTCAGCCGAATCTTGTATAGGCTATATGGATATTTGAGTCGCGTATCGGAACTGATGATGGAAGGTACAACTCCTCAACGGTTAGCAGTTTAAAGAAAATTCTTTCAATATAATACGCAATTATGGACCGATAGTTGTATACTTTCAGGCTATTAGGTTTACCTCATAATAGAAGGTAAATTTTTATAGTCATTATCACAATACGTATCTACTCTCCGCTAAAAATTTTAAAATAAATTATTTTTAACAAAAAAACAAAAACCGACTTCCAAACTTAATAAATCTAAACTAATTATTTTTAACAAAAAACAAAAACCGACTTCAAAACTAAACAAATCTAAACTAAAAAGTAGAAAATAATACTTTTAAGAACTTCGTTAATTTAGAAGTCGGTGCCAGCCAGGACGGATAGACTTATCTTGCCTTTGCAAGGAACTTTCGAACGGTATTTTGATTATGTTTACAAATATTATAGATATAGATTAATCGAATATGTGTCTATTTAAGGTTATTTTGCTTTGGCTGGCACCGACTTCTAAATTAACGAAGTTCTTAAAAGTATTATTTTCTACTTTTTAGTTTAGATTTGTTTAGTTTTGAAGTCGGTTTTTGTTTTTTGTTAAAAATAATTTATTTTCAAATTTTTAGTGGAAAGTAGATACTTATTTTGTTTATGTACAAAAAAGAATTTTCCAAATCGGTCCAGCCATCTTCGAGTAATGGGGAACATACATAAAAAAAAGTCCCCAACGAATTGAGAACCTCCTCCTTTTTTTAGAGTCGGTTAATAAGAGCCTGAAAGAATTTAACTATCGGTCTATAATTACGTATAATATTGAAAGAATTTTCTTTTAACTCCTAACCGTTGAGGAGTTGTACCTTCCATCATTAGCTCAACCACAGGAGATGATGATTATCAGACGCAAATACTTGAACAGCTTTAGAAAATATATGAAAAACGTAATAAGTGCCTATAAAATTTGAGAGTTGTCTTCGATTTCCCTGGGATCCCATCATCAGATCGTGACTTGGTGACTATGGGACCAACTAGAAACTATACCCTTTCAAACAAAAAAAGAATTTTCCAAATCGGTCCAGCCATCGTCGAGTAATCGGGGAACATACATAGAAAAAAAAAAAAAAAAAAAAAAAAAAAAAAAAGTCCCCGACGAATTGATAACCTCCTCCTTTTTTGAAGTCGGTTAAAAAGTAGAAAATAATACTTTTAAGGACTTTGTTAATTTTGAAGTCGGTGCCAGCCAAAGCAAAATAACCCTAAATAGATACATATTTGATTAATCTATCAATTTGTAAACATAATCAAAATACCTGGCTGGCACCGACTCCAAAATTAACAAAGTCCTTAAAAGTATTATTTTCTACTTTTTAGTTTAGATTTATTAAGTTTGGAAGTCGGTTTTTGTTTTTTTGTTAAAAATAATTTATAAATTATATGTTTTATGAACGTTTATAATGAGACAGCTTTAAGTTATCATTTAGTTTAAGATCCTCTCGTATTGGAGAGGCCAGTGCCCGGCAGTAGGAGTTAGGACCCAGTAGTAGAAAATTATCATTTTAAGTTCATTTTAGACAAAATGACAAAATCAGAGAAAAATTTAACTGTACCTGCTCATGATTAGATAATCTATACAGTTACATTGCAGTATACAGTGTACACGAGACTTGAGAGTGTTGATAAAGTTACTGTAAACAATACCTAATGGCTGGAAAACCAATCCAATCCGCTTAACCGCAAAACCCCCATTGTTCACGTCGCGGCGCTTTACAGCGCGCTGTCGCGTCGTCTTTATTTTACCTTCGTGGAATAACTGGCACGAGTTGGCTTTGAGGAACATTATTCTTGAAGTATGGAGTGTTTGTTGTTAGGATCTAGGATGGAATCGAGATTTCATTCTAGACATTTTTCGTCTTACACGAGGCATTACAACAACTTCTGAATGCGTTGTCTAACAAACTCATTTAATTAACATTTAGTACAAATACGCTTTTCAAACGCAAAGTGCGCGTATTTTAAATATTTATATTAAGCTAGCGTTAGAACATTTTATGGGAAATTGAGATTTCTAAGAGAGGAAATATTTATCCGAAGTAAAATCATTCTAAAATATTAATCCGGTTACCCTACAATCATCGTACCATCAAAATAGGTCTAGTGGTTTTCTCGTTATGTGTAGACGAAAGACAGATAGACAAACATTCTGAAAACTGTACATTGGGCCATTGTATCGATAAAAATGACTTTTTCAAAAAGATTTACCCAAACATAGATACATATTCCATGGCTTCAACTAAGTTAGAATTATTAAAGAACCACCGAAGTCATAAAGAATTGTTGTAACGGGCTATTGTTTACTTCAACATTTATGAAGTACTGCCCATAATATGATGACAAAGATAATCACTTTCTGTAATGTATCTCGTGGCAATTTTCCAAACACGAATCTATTTCCGATCTCCTTTTTTCATTGTCTTCAAAATGAAACAAAAATAATCAGACTAATTCAAATTCATTTATACGTGGGTATAGTTATTGTGTTAATGAAGGTATGTTTTGGAGTTTTATTTCGCACATGTAAGCTGGACACTGGACAGCCCACACAGACTACGTGTAGCATCAAGTTTCAAATTGTTTTGCAAAATACAATTCACTATATTATATTCAGCAAAAGTTTCAAAATGTCATTTGATTAGGAAAGAAGACAGCTTTTAAAGATTCTTTTACATCAATAAAATTGTATAAATGTGAAAAAAGTAACTGTGCTGATGGAGACTGACAGTGCAATGACGCGAAGTATTGTTAAATCGATCACTTTGATCGATGCACATACATCCCGTCTCCCACCCCTCCGCCGCTCCCCCGCACCTCCACCATCTTGCATCTCCCGAGACCTCCACACGAGCTTTCGCCTGGTTTTGGTATCGCGGAATGCGATACTGCAGCTTTCCTAAGAGGTCTTTAAAAATTACTCTACAAAAGCGCTAGTGCAACTTTATGTCGAAGGCACTAGAATTTTTTTTTGAAAAATTTTTTGTAAGATTTTGTTTTAGGCAATAAATAAAAAAAAAATAATTATTTTAAAATTATTATTAACATTTTTAAGATAAATTTGTAAAATGATCGTAAAATGAATGATATTGTAATTTCATACTTCTGGAAAATACAAGCATCGTCATTTTGACCAACTTAAAAAAATGTAGATACTCAATTCGAAACCGCTTCGCTTCGATAAAATTTTCAACTTTTAATAAAAAATTCTACTCCAAGGATGAAATAATTACTTTGTTATTGATGTGAAGCCGGTGCAGATACCTTCTTACGCATATAACTTGGCTTACTGAGAGGTCCCCCTGAGGGGCCCGCTTTGAGGCAACAACCAGGCAGAAACCATTTAAAAATAAAATTAAACTAAATTTTGGCGTGAGTAGATGTCGTGTGTGATAAGAGACGCGTGGGCGGGCGGCGCAGGCGGGCGGCGCAGGCGGGCGGCGCGGCGCGACAGCGTGCAACAAGTGGAAATCGTTATTGATTTGGAAAATGGACTATTTCCAACGCTGACATGAACTTTTTAATTACTACAGTTATTTTGTTATATGTACTTGCTAACTTTAGCGACACATGGTTTATTAAAAAGTGTTAGCTAAAAACTTTCTTTATTGAATGAATTAATTTCTTGATGAATTTATGGCTCCGTAAATATTCCGCCTAACAAATTTACATGCAACAATACTTTAAAGCTATATTTCTTCTAAGCGAAAAAATAAAAAGCACAGTACAAAAGACAAGAGTGCATGGTCGATGGTGACGATAAATCAAGTGCCTGTCAGCTTCAGAGTGAGTGTATATTGTATAGCAATACATAATCGGGGATATGAGTATGAAGAAAGCACTCACCGCGGCCCGCGGGCAGCGCGCCAGCCGCCGCGATGATTTGTTAGAACATCCATTAACTTCGTATCTGGCAAAAGCTTCACATTAACCTTGTATTAACGTTTCTCTATGACTTTGTTTTGTCTTGTACTCACTGAAAATGGTTTTTGTGTAAGTAACCTTACTTATGCCATAATATAGCGAATTTATTAAGTAAAGAAAAAAACAAAACAAAAATAATCTTCCTTTGTCTTCGACCGCTCAGGTTCGAAACAAAGAATAAAATATTTCAATGGTGATAAGTCTAAGTACCTGCTTACCGCATTGGCAGTGCTTTTGTTATCGCTATCCTTGGCCGTGCGATGTGAACAAAGAGCAATGTATGTATGTAGGGCAGCTGGTGGCGGTCGCACGCAGCCGGCATGGCAGCACGCCCACAGCGGGCGCGCACGGAGCTCGTTCAGGGAGGGACGGACATGTTCCAGTGATCGTAATTATAGACTCAATCGTCCCCTTCACCATCGCTAGTTTCAAATTTATTAACATACACATAGGTAGTCACATTACATTTCTATATGATTTCGATTTATTATGTGATTTTTAATATTTTTGATCAATATTCAATTATAGAGCGTTTAATGGCAATATTCATAATAAACAATTCTATGGAAACTACAATACTAATTGTTAAGCATTGTCTCCATTTGTATTTACCTATACTGTCATCATTACAATAATTATTGTTATTGAAAGTAAACATCACATTATTATTATTCTTCCTTTTATCGCGGTTACAATTTAAGTTGCATTACGTAAACATATTTGCGTGCGCGACTGCGAGTGCGGTGAACCTAATCTATAGGTATATGTGACATAATAATGAGGCATGTCTTGAAACCTGCTTGACTGAGAACTTCGCAATTTTTTGTGAGATATGTGAAGTCCGCCCCGCACTAGGTCAGTGCGGGGCGGACTACGGCCGGCTCCCTATTAAAGGGAGGCTCGTGCCCAGAAGTGGGACGCCAAATAGGGCTGAATATTATATTATTATTATATTATAATACATTTTTAATATTTTTAATTAACTTAATTATTTGTTGTCAACGGATATTTGTATTTTGTATACAGTATAAGTTCAAGCATTTGTATAAATAACTAGCGATTTACCCTAGTTTCTCTCGAAAGCGTTCCAGTTTCTTAAAATTATTACTTTCAATATTGGTGTCTGTAATTTTAAAAACGACACATATCCTCATAATTCATGATTAATGAGTCTGTTTGTTATATTTTCTATTTTTGCAAACTATACTGAGATAAACTTAACTGAGATAAAATGTTAAACATTAGACATTAGTAAATTGCAACAAGCAGCCTCGCGACGCGGGCGGTGAAGGGCTGTTCATATTTCCTGTTAGTATTGTAAGCTAAGTAAGTGTATGGAACTCGGATCTTAAGCTTTGCATTTCTAAACTTATTTCAAATCAACATACAAATTGCTAGACAACTTTTATCATAAGTATAATATTTTTCTGATACCAAAACGATATTTTTTGTGAAATGTATGATAAGATTTGCTTTTGTATAATTTTAGAGATTCGGCGGAATAAATACTTAGATAAGTAAGCTCCGCCGGCGGCCCCACTTTTATTGTAATCTTTTGGGGATTCTCCACTTTCATGGCTTCAACAATTAAATAATGGGAATCGTTTACAACTAAATCACGATATCACTTACAACTAATTTTATTACCCACGTCGTTAATTCGCCACCTCGCGTCGCCCGTTGCCGAATGCCGCCTAATACCACAGTGTAAATATGTCAGTAGCCGATTTAATAAAAATAATCCTAAAGTCTGTCTGTGACTGCGAAATAGCTTATAACGCAATTTTTTAGCTATATATCATAGCAACTTTGGTTTAATAAAAGACAGTTTGCTTTTAACGGACTTTGTACGAGACACGTGAAAACGATCAAACATTGAATCGAACTCGGAAAGTTTTTCTAGTGACATAGAAGACCTTAAATGCCCTCTTCAACGAACCAACAGCTGTTGAAGGAGCTCGTTGGTCCAAATACAATTTTTCATATTCAAATTATTGCGATGCATGAGGAAGGTTTTTGAATATATATTTTGTACATGAAAACTAAGTCAAGAAGATGTTTTGTCAAAAAAAAACTTTTCGTTCCATTACATAGTTCACACTGAAGTCTAAGCTATTACAATTTACAACAACATACGTCAAAACAATGTACTAACAAATTACAGGTCTTAAGAAGGCCTACAGAAAAGTCTGTTACAAAATGTGTCTAAAAGTACGCTCACATTTACTTTTCTTATCTATGTTCTTCGATATGTACCTAATCAAAGTCTATGTTACTCGTATGAACGAACGAAGGATGCGCCCGGCCCCGAGTGAAGTAGTACTTTTAAAATTAACTCTTAATTCTATAAGCATAGAACTATAATTGTCTCCGATTTAAAAGTATACAAATTAATAAGTATAATAATAAAAAAAAACCTTTTTGATTTTAACAGTGCAATTAACGTAATGAGTGTAATTAAAGTTTTATTGCACGGCGACACGTGAACTGTGAGGTGATTATTTTTTATTATAATATTGATCATTGCGTCAAAAGCGACAATAATGTGGTTTGTTAGTAAAGAAAAAAACAGCAGCCACGTGCCACTTATACATTTGTTAGGTAAATGAGAAGTAGACACTGCACCCGCGTCGAGTACGGACTACGGAGTAGTGCAGTGCAGTGAGTAGTGTGCGAGTGCCTGTAGGTGTATAGACTATAGGGTCGACGACCGCCGCTACTCGCAGCTGCTCGCATCTCTCCTCGGTCCTGTACGAAACACGTACAGTTTTCAGTGTTCATCCTTCTGTGTCTGTCCTTAGGATTTAGTAAAATATCAAATTTGCTATACGTAAAGCTCATATGGACGTACGTTTCTCGTTCCTACTTATTTACGAAAACGAAAACAGTGTTACAGCTTTAAAAGCAAGTTACTCGCCAAGGGTATTATTATATATTGACTTGAGCAAAATTATGTACCTATTCTCTCTCTTCCAAATTGCGACCATATAACTTCAATAGTGTTTGAGTAACACTAATCTGACAAACGGACAGACTGAATGACGAAATTATAAAAATTCCGTAATTCTGGTTTCTCCTTTTGACAAAGGAAGTTGAAAAATTATCCTATTGTTCATTATTAAACTTAAGAGTATGGCAGTGTATGATTTTATATTATAGTTACAGTTATTAAGCTTTTAAAACTGCTAGCAAAAGTTTCGTTGTAAAGCTAATACTTAAAATAATGGAATGGTAGTGTTTTTACTTTTTTTACCTTATAAAATACTAGCGACGAACCTTCTAGAGAACCACTGTATTGATTGGTGAAAACAACATGAAAATCGGTGCAGTAGTTTTTGAGTTTATGACGAACAGACAGACAGACGCGGCGGAGGACTTTGGTTTACAAGATGTAGTGAGCCCACCGTTAACGCTAGTTCGAGAAACAGGAATTATATTTCATAGATTGTACTGACAACTATTTGAATAAAGAAATTATCATCATCAAAATTATTATTCATTTATTAAAATTTTACAAAATCTGAAATGTGTAGAAGCAACAAAATAAGGAGCAAGTAAAATGCTTTGTTTCCCGTCAAAGACCTTGGCCCTCGCGCCGAGCTCTGACGTCATAGTCAGATGATAATTTGCAAATAAACAGCTAGTTAATAGTTATCAGTTTGGAATACATTAAGTGACTGGCTGAGTGTTGACTGACGCCCGCGGCTGTAGGCCTACACTCGGGAGTCGAAAGCTTCACTGAGTAATGTTCATTCAGTAACTATACTTACATTAAAAATAAATATAAAATCTAAAATAAAGAATCTGACTGCGAAAGTAATGCAATAAAAAGACCGAAACAAATATTGAGAATAGGAAACAAAATTAAAATAAACTACATAATATATACAAAATAAACTCTACTTTGGTTTAAGAGACTACATTACGAGCTGAAAGCATAAGTTAAATACCCGCATTAAGTTCAGTAGCAACTAGCAGGCGGATCCACTCGCAAATTGTAATAAACCGAAAGATTACTAATAAGTTTTTCATTCTTAAATAATAAAAGGTACCTACATATTTTATTTTAGACTTTTTAATGTCCCGGCACACCGTTATAAACTAAACAATTTATTTTTTGTTTTAAATATGATTGGACTGCGGAATGCGGATGAGTATTCTTTTGATTGCATGAGGTCCGACACAAACATAACCCATTTTTTCACAATCTAAACCTTTGTAAACCAATGTTATTATTATGCCTATAAAATCAAATCAAAATATTCTTTATTCAAATAGACTTTAAACATGCTCTTTTGAATCGTCATTTTTACATTATATTTAATGTCAGTATGTAAGTCTGCCAGGAAGCTACCACCGGCTCGGAAGGCAGTTATTTTGAGAAGAGCCGACTAAGAGCTCAACAGTTGCTCTTTTAAAAAATAATTGAATACAATGTTTATCTATTTCTCCTACGTGAGACCCGAGTCCCGACTAGACATTAATCCCACACATTTGCATCTTCTAAGTAAATATTCCAATAAATTCATACATATACTCGTAGGTAATTTAACCGACGCGGTATAAACTACATTTTGTGTAGTAATCATTTATAACTAATACTAAGACCAACATAAGATACATACCTGTTGTTACATTCTTACGAGAAAAAAACAATATATCTCTAGAGTCGTCCTTGCAAAGATATGTGGAAGTTCAAAATAGGGGATCAATCGTTAATCATTTTTCAAGTGAGACTACTTTCCTATACCTACGTACATATTATGTTTGTACATTGTACGTAAAATAACATTAAATATGTATACATACTTCATAGTCTATTTTATCATCATCATAATCATCTACAGCCCTTTTAAAGTCCCACTGCTGGGCACGAGCCATTTTATTCTAGCCGTTGAAACATACTTGGGTCGAATTCGAACGAAGCCAGGGTGAGTCTTTTGGTAGTTTGATATAAATCTCACCATTCATCATCATCAGATCATATTTCTTAATTTAAGTACTATATTTAAAAAGAAAATGATTTATGAAGGTCGGTGTATAAACTTGAAAATTAAATATTTGTGTCAAATAACAAAACAACATCCAATAAGGAGGTTATTGGATGTTGGAACACATCTAACACAAACATGACGGAGCGCAAATAGAATGTAATAAGTAATAACTGTGTTATAAAACTTTTGTCATAAAGCGAAAACGCACGAATGAGTACCGTCCACTGCCGTCCACAGCCGTCCACTGCCTTCCGCCTCGGAAGCAAAAAAACCTAATTGCTAAAAGATCAAATATTTTTTACCCGCAACAGATCTTTCCGTTAATCATCGTGATAAAAAGCGCTGCGTCATTGTTTTCAGAAACCTACGGGTATGTGTTTAGCGTTTAGGAATTTCAGCGCTTATTATTTCAATTGTTTTAACAATCACTTTCATTTGTGTTCCTGAGATTTAATTTTTATTGTTGATACGCTCTGCGCTGCGTCACAGGCTGCGTGGAGATGAACGCCGCGCGACCTGAGAAAAAACATAACGTTGAAATGAATTGTGTCATTGTGATTTCTTTGAATTCAATAGTTTGTCTTTAAACGACGTGATTTGAACATGTTGCCTGTATTGTTTATGCAAATTTTATAGTTAATATATCTATATGTATATTTAACCTTCCCAGATACATAAGTAATATTATGTTTCACTTACAAATGCGTCATTTTATTTAGCGCTTTTAGAATGTTGTTATTTGTTAAGCGGATATCGGAGTAATAACAGAGCTCTGACCAATGACCGGTCGCGACCCGACCGCGACATGGTTATAATTAGTGATGTGCCGGATCGTCAAAAACGTATATCCGCTAACACGGATCCGGATACGGATATTTAGTATCATGGTCCGCGGATACGGACTCGGATACAGATCTTTATATTTGATTTCAAGAAATAAAAAATTGTTTGTTTTTCATTTTCTTATATTTATAAAAGTAATAGTCAAAAACTTCTATGTGTAATTAGTAATAGTGATCTCATAGATAGTTGATTTAGTATCTTTCAGTTATGTACGATTGGTATGGAAACTTACGAGAATATATGTTTGCAATTAAAGGTGCCAAATACTTATTTGATTTTAAGAATTAAAAAATAATCTGATTGGATTTTTTAAAATTATACTACTTAATAATCTAAGTTATTATGCAGTATTTTATCCTATCAATTGTATTTGAAAATTAATAAAAGTGTCGGATACGGACTCATTTCTCCCGCGGATATCCGCGGATACGGATATACGGAACATCACTAGTTATAATAGACATGCTCGTAGGTACGAGTTGCAAAGTGCAAATAAAAGTCCTCAATCGAGTCAATGTGCAATACTTGTAAAACTAAAGTAATGATTTTAAAGCTAGTATAAACGTGTTGCTTGACATGTTTTAAGGATTCAATTACTACTTGAAATTGTCAACAGTAGTCGCTACGGGAAGATGATAAAACAGCCAGCGTCAAAATATTCCAATAATACAAAGTCACCGAGTCTATTGTAGTTATTTCATCATAAATCCGCAGAACGTTTTGCGGTTTACATAAAAATAAGTGTATTCATCGTGCAGGCATCGTATTAATTGCGAAGGTAGTTCGTAATGTGTTGCTAAAAATCCGTGCAACGTTTATGTTTTTCATTTTACATCTACATATAAATAAAACTGAAGTGTTTGTTTTTAATTTCAAATTAACAGCTATTCGCTAAATGTATATATATAAAAGTATATACCATACTAACAACCAAAACCAACCAATTTTTTGAAATTGTTGTCTGTCTGTCTGTTCCGGGTAAATTTCTAAAACGGCTGGACCGATTTTGACGGGACTTTCACTGGCAGATAGCCAATGATGTAAGGAGTAACTTAGGTTTTTTAAGCGACTTCAAAAAAGGAGGAGATTATATTTTAGAAATTTCATTTATTTTAACTAGCGGAACCCGTGGTTTCGTTCGCGCTAACGCTAGGGACGAACGTGAGCGAAGCGAGGGTTAGTAGGTAGTATTTAATATCTCATCATATATTATGTCGTTTAATTAACCATTTTCACATTAAAACACTTCGAAGTAACACTTTCTTTAATCTAAATTTTTGTGGCTGAGTTTCTTTCGCCAGTTCTTCTCAGGTCAGTGGTTTCTTCCTTCTGAACTGGTAGTAGACTCATGACGTTCAGTAAAAAATTGTAATAATTTCATGCTGAATAAAATATTTTGAATTTGAATTTGAATATATTATATATAATATATTATCTATTCTATATACTACTATTTATAAAACTGAAGAGTTTGTTTGTTTGTTTGTGTGTTTGTTTGTTTGTTTGTTTGTTTGTTTGAACGCGCTAATCTCAGGAAGTACTGAATCGATTTGAAACATTCTTTTTGTGTGCGACGACTTCCGTTGCGTGCGCTGCGTAAACGGTTAAAGTTATGTAAAAATCATGTATGACGGAATTGTTCCTTTTTAAAAGTCCTTAAAAAAAGTCCGCGATAGCATATGTCTATCTTTTAAAGATAACTCGCTCTAATATTTTTTATAGTGATCTTTGTTTTAAAGCAGTGCATTATTTGCGAACGAGTTTTTATAAACATGATATTAATCCTCACCTAAATAAATAAGTTACTCATCACAAGTATTTAATTTGGAACAAAATTGCTCTTGGCATCATTGGATTTCAATAATATAATATAAATAAGAATATAAATAAGATAACATAGTTTTAACATAACTCCTCAACAAAATAATGATCACCGCGTGCAAGTGGCGAGGAGGGAGAGACGCCGAAAAGAATTTGGTTTCCAGCCTTTAGACCGCGGCTTCGTAAAGGCTAGTCTTTATGTACACGGGAGAAAATTGCCTGATGAATAAAGAGCTTCATATTTTATGCGGATTATAACAGTATTTTTCCTTAACAATAATTATAAAACAATGATTCCGAGACAAATACTTCTGTACTTACGTTTCTTAGTTGTTTATTGAGTACATGTACTACTCGTGAGTAACGAATAACGATCGATGCATGGCGGGTCGATTAGGTAATTGACCTGCCGACAGACAATGGGAAAAAGATTGAATGTCCATGTCAACATTTGTAATTAGTGGAGCAGCAGCAGGCGGAAGGTGGAAGCATGAACGCATCACTAATCAGTGTACAAAGTAAGCCGAACTAACAAATAACTCATTTCTATCTTATCGTCATACTAGGAATCTATACTTAGAAATAAATTGAGTCAAAGAAACAAAACAAATCAGAAAAGTATATAGAAATATTTCAAGGCAAGGAAGACCGAAGACGGACGTTTACGCGGGATAGGTACTAATAGAAGATTGTTTATTGCTTAATCTATTTCACGGGGTCATCTGCATCGCAGACTCGCGGCGCGGCGGCCTCTGGCAATAGGTATAACCTATACTTATAAATTTGAATTTTGATTTGAATTTGTTTCAATGTATATGCCCTAAATATTGTTTTTGCGTTTTGTAACCATCGAATTACGACCGAGGAGAAGACGTACGAAAGGGGTCAAGCCATAGTCCACACTGGTGTAGTGCGTGTACGGGTTGGCGGACTCCAAATGTCTTAAAAAAACTTGTCAGGTTCTCTCAGTTATGCTTCCTCACGATAGATAGGGTTTCCTCGCAATGTTTTTTTACACTGTAAGACAAGTGGTAATCATGTTAGAAATGTTTCTCACATAAAAATATTAGAGCTGTGAGACCCGCATTTGAGCCCGCATCACTTTTCTATCCAAGCGAGCACGTTGCCTGGGCTACCACTACCTGAGAGAGAAATTTAATATCCTTTTTTTTATTATTATCGCTATGAAATTAGCCGATAACTTTAAAGCACGGCGCTGTAATGTAGTCAGCATTCTGCCCAGACAACGATGAAAGGCATTTCGTTGAGATGAACATATTAGTATGATAAGGCATAGACCGCGGCTTTGTGGCCACGACAAGGGGCACCTACACTTCGGGAATGATGTCAGAGTGTCTTGTACGAGTATGTAGGTTATCTGGGAGCACCTAATATGTAATACATACATTATTCCGTTACTGTGCACCTTTATCTTTCGTGCTGACTGCTGCGTCATTCTCACTGTAGAATTGCGTCATTATTGGTAATGACAGTCCGAAAAAGACCCCTCCTTCACGTTTGACTCAACTTTATATTTTGCTGCTGAGGATATTTAATAACTTTTCCTATTTAAATTTAATATGAGGAAAACGGTTTTATAATTTTCTAACAAAATAAAAGTTACTCCTTATAACATTAGCTATCTGCGAGTGAAAGTACCTTCAACCGTTTCAGAGATTAGCCGTAACATACAGACAGATTTTAAAAATTGATTATTGAAGCTGTTTATTTAAAATCAAAACAGATTTTATTTATATGTAACTAACAATTCCCGCGGCTTCGCCCGCGTTCTAATCACTATTAAAAAAATAGGAATTGGTGGTAGAACGTTGAAAATTTAATAAGTGTTTTATGATGCCAACTCAAAGCTACTTATTAGCTAAACAGTAGGCAATACGGTGCGGGGTCGCGAGGGTCGGCGATTGCATCAAGCGAAGCGGCGCTTGCGTTTTATTCTCGCGTCCGTATTTTATTGCGATTACTCCTAAGATATTCGTCGAAATAAATTAAAATACTTGACAAATTATATACTTAATCCATCCTCGAGAACCACTCTTTCCAATGGTGAAAACAGCATGAAAATCGGGGCAGTAGTTTTTGAGTTTTGCGCGAATAGACAGACGCGGTGAATGACTTTGTTTTATAATATGTCAATGTATAGATTATATACTCGCTATATTTCACCCCGTGCCTCGGAGAGCTCGTAAAGCCGTCGCCCTGGGTCTCAATTCTCACCGAGTCACGATGTCGCAGTATTGTCCCAAAGGAGTACACTCGTATCTGCGTGTACTACGCACTACTATATTATGTACGTAGGTACGTCTCAGTGAGATTGGCGACGTGGCCGCAATCTGGAGGACATTATATTGTTATTGTAGATATTATAAGTATATGTTGTTCGGTGCAGATGTACAGCGGCGCGCTGCTGACGACGGCGGCGCGGCTGGCGTGGGACCCCAGCACCTACACGTGGTTCCGCTTCCTGTGCGCCGCGCAGTACCGCGTGTCGGCCGCCTACGTGCTGGCCGCCGGCCTGTGGCTGGCCGCGCTCGTCTACCTCGCCGCCGCCGCCGCGCACCGACCCGCCAGGACCTGCCTGCATGTCGTGAGTACTGTCCCACTGCCTAACTCTACTGTCCGGCGCTATTGCCCTTACGGCATGATCATAAGTGTCACTGTAGACTTGCTATAGACCAGCACTCCATGGGTGTACCCAAGTAAAACGTATGTCGTATTTAAAAATTGTTTTGGTGTAAGAAATCACATATTATACTTTGCATCTATTTGATCGAAGGACTAAATAAGTAACACACTTGCAATAATTTAAGTACGAATGTTTAAAATATTTTATTCTTAACGAAAGCTTCAATTTGAGAAAGAAGATCATTACTTTCGTCTCAATACACACTCCATAGTTAAAACACTAGCTAGTTCCAGCCACACACGTGACACACTGTGCGCCACAGTCTATCACACTGTGACCCAAAAACTGAGTAGCAATAAATTAATAAGATAAAAGAGCAACAAACTGTGTCTATTTACGAGTATGAAGATAATTTTATGTACAAACCAGGTCCCTAGAGGCCCCTTATAATCAACGATTAGAGTCGGCGTATTATTTATTTCTTTATAAAAATGAGGTTATAAATGAAACTACCTTTTCGGATTTTGTCGCGAATTTATTTTGATTTTTGGTTCCCGACGTTTCGAATGCTTTACAGCAATCATGGTCACGGGAGAGACTCTCCCAAGCATAACTGAGAGAACGCCAGGACCTGCCTGCATGTCGTGAGTACTGTCCCACTGCCTAACTCTACTGTCCGGCGCTATTGCCCTTACGGCATGATCCTAAGTGTCACTGTAGACTTGCTATAGACCAGCACTCCATGGGTGTACCCAAGTAAAACGTATGTCGTATTTAAAAATTGTTTTGGTGTAAGAAATCACATATTATACTTTGCATCTATTTGATCGAAGGACTAAATAAGTAACACACTTGCAATAATTTAAGTACGAATGTTTAAAATATTTTATTCTTAACGAAAGCTTCAATTTGAGAAAGAAGATCATTACTTTCGTCTCAATACACACTCCATAGTTAAAACACTAGCTAGTTCCAGCCACACACGTGACACACTGTGCGCCACAGTCTATCACACTGTGACCCAAAAACTGAGTAGCAATAAATTAATAAGATAAAAGAGCAACAAACTGTGTCTATTTACGAGTATGAAGATAATTTTATGTACAAACCAGGTCCCTAGAGGCCCCTTATAATCAACGATTAGAGTCGGCGTATTATTTATTTCTTTATAAAAATGAGGTTATAAATGAAACTACCTTTTCGGATTTTGTCGCGAATTTATTTTGATTTTTGGTTCCCGACGTTTCGAATGCTTTACAGCAATCATGGTCACGGGAGAGTCTCTCCCGTGACCATGAATCCGAAAAATAGTTTCATTTATAATGTCGAATATTCGCCATAAGAAAGTATTAAAACGAGATTAGTGCATAAATGGCATAACAGTGCAGTTTTTAAAAATATCCTGCTTTTGTAAAAGACTAACTAAAAACGAAAGAGACAAATTCTTTGAACGGGAATAATGTCGTACAAGTGAAGTATGAAGGAAATTTCCACTTTTTATTGTATTTGTTCGCTGCGAGCGTCTCCTCTGACGACGCGATGGGCGCAAAAAGTAATCACGTTTCATTAAAATCGTTCGCCGCGGACGCCCTGCCTGTCCGGCTGGCGCGGCGGCAAGTGCTGACTCACGTTAGAAGCTGCTTTTAAATTCAATTTACTAATGTAGAATACCTACTTCCATCGTGCAGGGTATCAATAGAGAATAACGTCACACTTAAACTTGAACTAGACTTGAATTGTTTTCAATATAATTTACAAATCTACTATAAACAATCACCAGAGAGGCTAACACCATGCACTTTTTACAGACTATCTCAAATATATTTTTAAATGGAAGGAAGACAAGAGGAATGGTTAGGTAAATTTAATTGACCAGCCAATGCGTGTGGTTGCAGTACGCGGCGGGCGTGGTGTGCCTGGCGCTGAGCGAGGTGGCGTACGGCGCGTGGATGGTGGCGTCGCTGGTGGCGTGGTGGCGCGACGCGCCCGAGGCCGAGCTGGCGCGCCACGGCATGGACCTGCTGCACGACCTGAAGCCCGCGCTGCTCGCCGTCGAGCGCTACCGCGACGTGGCCCGCCCGCTCTACGACATGATAGAGGTACCGCTGCAATACACGTGCCTGCTACCTCTACGAACGGAGAACCAGGCGATGCTTACACCTCCCACTTTACTAAGTGTAACCACCCCTCGGGCTAAACCTTCCATAGCATCAGAATAGACTAGCCAGACTAGTATTGCGACTAGCAATTGTATGGGAATTACATTTTATTGTAAAATTCCGTTTTTTCTCAGGCTCTTCATTCACCACTTCTTTTTTTATATTTCTCTGTGTACCGAAACCCTTCGATACTGCTACCTGATGCCTGCGGTGGAAGATCGCTTAATTATGCGCGTGTAATGTTAGTAAAGGTTTGAGTATCTCCCAGATCTCAAGTGACGCTGCAGCATCATATAATATTGCAATCTCATTAAAGCAACAGGACACTACATTTTGAATGTATTATCTACGAGTAGAAGTCGATCATATCCTTTAACTGTCTATAAAAGCGCTGATGCAGCTTTCGCCGACAACTGAAGGGATATTATTATTTAGGGGATTAATAAAATGTAATTATTATATGTTTTGATTGTTTCTTTTTATGTAATGTACAATATTACTGGGTTTAAATAAATAAATACAGATCTTATAACCCTTAATAGAGTGTTGCGTACTCGTAGCTACAGACGATAATGATAGATAGGCACAATGCCCATTCCCGTACAAGCTAATTGTAAAGCACTAATTCGGAACTCTTCGGGGAAATTTTTGTGCGCTTGAATAAAATAGATATCGTCGGTCCGCAAATGTTGATATTTTATAAATTATATGCAATAAGTGAATTATTATTAAAGTCATCGTTTATTTAATTTTAATATATTCTTGATTTCTTCTTAATATTATAATAGTGCAGTATCAAGTTTGTGAACATGCTCTAATTCTATGTTCCAATTGATTCTTATTTTTCATTGGATAATTTAAAAATACGAAAATTTATTGTACGAGCGCATTTTTTCATTTTACTTTTGCATCCTTTATATAGAATACGATATCCACCAATACATATATTGTTTGTTTCGATGAGACCTTACTTTCTTATATTATGCATGTTATTGAATAATTAAAGACATTATCGTGGAGTCACGTAGGTCACGGCTGGCCGAGTGCGGGCGCTTCTATTGGCTTTTATCGAATGAATTCGATCTCAGGACATCTATTGAACATCACAATTGGTTCAATTGGCGCACACAATGCAACAAGTAGCATCGACTCGCCCGAATTCGGGACGAATCGATTTCTTCTTAAAAGGGCACGTACTTAGGGATATAACCCGCTACATATCATTGTTTCATCTGACTCCTTTCTGTCTCCTACTTTATGTTACTCGTAAAGCGAGGGGTTTATTTATATTAAGATTGTATCATTGTTTGTGCCTGTTCTGCAGGAGGTGGAGCGCGAGGCGCCGAACAACGTGTTCGTGATCATCGTGTTCAGTGCGCTCGGCTTGGTGCTGCAGGTGAGACATGCGCTTTTTTACGTTGCTGATAATTTTCAAATTGTTATTACAATTGGTTTGGTATATTATTAATAAAACTATCGTTTCGGATTGTAGCTGACTTTTTTTTTTGACTTTTAGTTTCCAACGTTTCGAATGCTAAATTAATCAAAATAAATCCGCAACAAAATCCGAAAAGATAGATTCATTTATAATGTCAAATGTTGTCTCTCTTTTTAGAGAATTTTCAATGAGGTAATAATGTGTATAGTTTATAGACTGTCTGCCATCTGTCTGAGACCGCGTCACGAGAAAACCACTGGACAGATTTTAATGAAATTCGGTGTGCTGGGTAAGGTTCCGTCTTAACATATAGGATTATAATAATACTACAGTGTAACCTCTTTAGTATAGTTTAAAAATGACGTAATTTCCATATATAATAGCGTAAGAAACGCTTACATTCGACCGTTTTTTCTCCGATTCACTTTGCAAAACGGACTACCACGTAAAAGCCTTTTTATTTTTCGGTTTTTTATATAAAGAATTTTTAAAATCGGTTTAGTAGATCCCGAGATTACCCCTTACAATTTAACAAATATACAAACACACAAACTTTACTTCTTTATAATATTAGTATAGATAATAGGATTTTTTTACTGCATCAAAATATATCGTCTCTGAATATCTACTGACTGTTAAAATGTATGTAGTGACGAATCCGAGCGGTGCGAGGAGAGTCACTAACCGGTTAGAATTAGAAAATACACTTTAGGATCATTGTGCGATATCTAAGAGAAAGAACTGTTATTAATTCACTTGTTTAAATCTAAATTCCAGGTAGCAGCATTCGTGATGGCGCGGCGGCTGGCGCGGCGCGGCGCGGCGGCGGAGCGCGCGGAGGCGGCGCCCTGCGCCTGCGCCTGCGACAAGCGCGACGACGACAGCGACAGCGACGCGCGCGCGCCGCCCGGCTGGCGCAAGAAGGCCAACCTGCGCATGTACACTATTCTCGACAAGATTTTCTAGCAGGTTATTTTTGTTTATTCATTAATCATTATATGGGGATAGTCGAATCGCGCGTGACGGGAGGAGTGATGCAAGTGAATGTGACGGATGGAGAGGAAGAGGAAGACAAATGAAAACGTAGGTAGTTTTTGTGCGAATTGTCACAAGTACTATGCGCTGGTTGCGACGCGACAATGTGGCGTTACATCAGCGATTGCGTGTTATCGTCTAAGAGCTAGCAACGTTTTCGAGAGAGCATTTCAGTAAGGCCAGTTTTTAGATATGCTATTTCTTCCGCTCTCCCGGACATAATACGTGCTATCTGGCTGGCGGTAGTGGTTGCGTTCAGCCGTGCGCATCGTATCTGGGCAGGTAGAATATCAATTTTGCAAAGAATTTTCAGAATTATATTTTTGTGTCTGGCAAATAAATTTTGGGTTCTTATATACTTAAATAACATCATATAAAAATTTTAGCAATACTAAAATATTTTGAAAAAAATATATATATTCAAAATTAGCGTCTGGCACAGTTTAAACAAGGATGAAACTGTCTGGCAATAATAAATTCATGTTGCAAAAAGTTCAATTAATATAATAAAAACAAAAGAAACCTTAAAATTCTTTGAAAAAATGATATTTACCTGTACCTGATATGTACCTGTCCAGATACGATGCGTACTGATGAACGCCACCACTACCGCCAGCCAGATAGTCCGTATTCGGTATTAAGTCCGGGAGAGTTGGAGAAATAGCATATCTAAACACTGGCCTTACTGAAATTTTGGTTTTCCCGACGTTGCTAGCTCCTGTACGATTATAAAATTGTTAAAAATAGTCGCTTACTACTATTACGTACGGTACAAAGGCCGCCCCATACCTCGCTATGCGCACATTAAGGCAGCTCGCAGACGATGATGCGCAAAAATACCCTCTAGCCGCTGCCGCCTTAAAGAATTCGTTTTATATGGACGATCTTCTAGAAGGATGTAGCACTCTCGAACAGGCTAAGGAACTTCAGCAACAGCTGATCAACATTTTGATGGGAGCCTGCATGAAAATACGTAAGTGGAGTAGTAAGCTGATACTCTCTCAGCGGGTCTCCTCGGGATTCCCTCCACACAATACGCTGTAAATGCTGAGCTGACTCATTTACAAGGATCTGACGAAACATCTTTTCGATATCCGCAGTAATTACATATTTATGTTGACGCCAAATTAAAATAAGGCTATGCAGATCCTTTTGCAAATTTGGCCCCCGCTCCATCAAGTCATTTAGGCTGTTACCTGATGATGTTTTTGATGAAGCGTTAAAAACTGTTAGTAATTTAGTGGTAGTCGAGTCAGCTTTTATAACTCCGTGGTGGGGAAGGTAACATGACGGTCTTTGTTGACTGTTATCAACAGGTTTCATATGACCGAGGCTCGAGTACTCGTTCATGAATTGTTTATAACTTTGAGAAAATTGTTCATTACTAGCTAATTTCTTTTCTAAACTTATGAATTGTGCGATGGCCTTGTTTTTTGACTTACCTAAGTTTTGTTCAAAATTTGGCTTCATAGGAAGCGCTACCTCGTACCTACCGCCCTCTAAACGTTTAGTAGTATTTTTAAAAAGTTGTTCGCAATATATTTCGCCTTCCGTCATGTCAGCGGCACACTCGTTTATTTCCTCAAATTCCCAATAATTCGATAAATCAGATAAATTATTAATAACAACATTACAATTAAATGTTCTCACATTTCCGGATAATATCCAACCCAACCTTGTTTGTTGGGCAATGGGTGCCTTGCCGGGGCCCTTAATTAAGCCACTCATTAAAATATCGGAATAAACACTAGCATCTAATAATAAATCTATGGGTTTCGAGATGTTGTAATCCGGGTCAGCTAGCTGTATATGCTGTAGATGTTCCCAGGTCTGTTTAGCAAAGGAGACGTTGGGTAAGCTATTTATGACATGATTTATGACTAAGGCTTGTGTTTCAAAGACATAATCGTCGTATATAGACCGACAAGAGAGATTAACTACTCCTTTACTTTGTTTTGAACCATAACCTATACCGGAAATAGATGCATGGTAACGAGATCTCGACAGACCTAGCCACTGCGCAGCACTTTCAGAGATAAGCGAGATTTGAGAGCCCTGATCGAGTAGAGCCCTCAGGGTTCTGTATGAGCCATCCGCTGCCTTAACTTTTAGTAATAATGTCGTAAGAAGAATTTCCTCGTCATCATTGGAAACGTAGTTGACGTTATGATGTCTGTCTACAACGGGTGTAAGCAATTTGTTCGGCGCGGCGGCAGAGGGGGACGCATGCATCAAGTTACTAGCGGCAGCGGTAGGAGAGGGGGGCGCGGAATATGACGCAAATGAATCGTGTAAAATGGAATTATGTTTACCGTTACAAATTTTACACAATTTATTAGAATTGCATGCATTGCCATCATGACTGAACAAACAATTCGCGCAGATATCCAATTTCTTAACTGTTTTTAGTTTCGCATCCGGCCCTAATTGCGCAAACTTATTACATTTAAATAAATTATGTTTTTGCTTACAAAATGGACAATTCCAAGCACGTGTTGTATTGGTATGGAATTTTCCATTGCGATTCGATGAACGAAATTGGTTAATATTACTCGATTTATTTGCAGGCGACTGATTGGTATTCAGATTAGATCTATAGACATACGTTAAATCTTTTTTGCTAATCTCTTCGAGGGCTGTAAATTTTCCCTCTAAAAAGCTCATAAGCTCGTTAAGCAAAGGCAAGTCACGTGGTGACTTACGGGCTTCTTTATAATCATTATATGAAACAGGATCTAATTTTTTACATATTAAATGAACTAGTATCGGGTCCCATGAAGAAATGTTGACCCCTAAATTTTGTATAGCATGAATGCATTCCATGCTAGTGTCATAGAGACGCTTAATTTCGTAAGCTGTTTGCTTTTGAACAGTAGGTTGATTCAAAAAGGTCTCTAAATTTTTTGTAAATAACAGTTGGGTGTTATTGTACCTACGGGTTAATAGATCCCACGCAGTATCATAATTATCCGCAGAAATATTAAGATGCTGTATTAGCCTCTCCGCTTCCCCCTTCAACTTCCCCTTTAGGTGTTGCATTTTTTGACACTTAGTTAAAAAGTTATTGTTATGAATTGTTTCGTTAAATAAATCAAAGAAAGTAGGCCACTGAATATATTTTCCTGTAAAAACCGGAATATCTATTTTAGGGGTGGACTGTTGAAGATGGGAAGTGGCTGACAATTTTTGATAAATTGACCTTCTCATATTTTTGTAAATTGTTTCATTATAACTAAATTCATGCTCATATTGGATGTTGGAACCCTGACTCATATGATCGATTTTAAGGTGCAATTTATCGATGCTATCCCAACGCGTCTGCAGATTGCGAAGCTCCTCATCCAGCTCCCACTTATCTATAATAGTATTTAAATTTATACCTTGTATTAGTCTCGACAAAGCTCTAAAATTTGTTTGTTGTTGCGACAATAATTCTTCAAGCTCTGACTGCAACATGGGTGCGGGAGCGAGCTGTTGGTGAGAGTCACGTGGCGATGGCGCGGGCAGCGGGCTGGGCGTCCCGGCGCGACCGATTGCGTCACCTGGAGTGCTAACTGCTGTTGTGACCTTTAGTTCGGCGTCCTGGCTACTTACGACCGGCTTGTGCTGCAGAGATGGAATGGGCTGATGTGACGCTATCATAAAGCGAACCCTGCTATAGTATTCTTTCGCTCGGTCGTACTGTTCCTCTGCGCAGTATGGTGAACCGTCCCTAAAAGCCTCTAGCTTGTTGTCATTGGAATTAAATTCCGACCACAGTATGTCGATGGACTCGAGCTTGGCGTCCAAATATTGACGCGTTTTGCGGCCGCTAGGGTCTTTCTTGAAATTACGCTCTATTTGCTTAATGGTGTCGAGAATTTCAGCCTGGCGGCGGAGTAGCATATCCATGTTATCAGAAAAAAAGGAAAGATCTTACTTGAGTTGATGTTAGCTAGCGCCTTACGGTCAGCTCCCCGATGTCCTCTGGGCGTGCGAAGGGGTCACACCAGAAGTATTACTCACACACACAGATCACAGTTTAAATGTTTAAATCACTTTACTAACACTAAAAATGTCTAGGTTAATGTTCTGTTCACTAAACACCGAGCCACGTGTCGCGAGGATGTGACTGTTTGTCACGTGCTATGTTTAAAAGTTCAATAAAGGTGTGCTGTTTGCACAGATGTGACTGTTATCACAAACTTTAAAACTTTACTGAAATTATTAATTTCTCGAAGGACCAAAAATATAATTGTACGGAACTGTTTGTACACGTACAATTAATTAGGAAGAGTTAAGGTGCGAAATGACTTAACTCCACGAGTGCTGTTTTTACACTGATTTATTCATGCTACAAAGAATACACGTTGCATGTAAAATGCTGTGTAGACAAAAGTTTTATAACATAAAATGTATATTGAATATAATAAATCGAATGTACGAGTATGTATGTATATACTCTGTACATTTAGTCTCTAAAAATAGTAATTTCTTTTAATCGTATAGCGTATAACGTGTTTACGTTGATTTGCTAGGACGAGCCGGCGTCGCCGCCGGAGCTACCGCGGCGTCCGCGCCGCGCGCGCCGCCCGCCGCCGCCCGCGCGCCGCGCGCCGCGCCCCCCGCGCGCCCCCGCGCCCGCCGCGCACGCCACGCGCGACGCTCGCTGGGGCGCCGTGCACGCGCAGTTCGCGGCGCTGCGGCACGCCGCCGCCCCCGCCCGCGCGCCCCGCGCCGCGCCCTCCGCGCCCTCCGCGCTGCTCATCCTGCGGACGGATCTGTAGGCCGCGCCTGGCGCGTCGCGGGCGACGGATGCCGCGTGTGGTTGACACTTTAACGAGTTCGATATTTTTAAGCAGAGTCTGTGCTAAAGAAACTGAAGATTGTTAATACGTTATTCCAATTACTTAAGATATTTCTGTTGTTCACTTCCGTGTGCATTTCAATTTTAAACGTGAGCAGATATTGCTCGGGTGCCGCGTAGGGTAGAGCTCGTCCTTGCCTTGTGTCTTAAGTAATTTTTATTCATTCATCATGTATAACGTTTTTTTACTATAGTTTACTAATTTATAAGTATAGTGGTTCTATGGAACAACGTTTAGTTTTTATTTGTAAAAGTGCATTATTTTTATTTAAAATATTGTATAGGGTGCACATTTAAATGTTTCGTAACTAATAGTTACCCAATGAAGTACTTCGGTCGCTCGTGTTATGAAACAACTTTAAGTATATCGAAATAATTCATAGTCTGCATGCCGAATGATAACTAACACATTTAAAGAAATTAAAATTTATAAAATTTTAGTCATAAGTACAGAGGAAATTTATATTTATATTATGTGTAGCAACGAGGAGCGCCGGCCGCGGCTCGGCGGGCGTGAGCTACTAAATAGACTGCCATATTGTTTATGATTAGATAGTTTGTTATATATAAGTAGGTAGCGTAAGTCGAATCATATCAAAACAAGAAAGCCTGTCCGTGTGTTCAGTGATAGTTAATTACGCAGCGCGTATTTCATAATTTTTTGTATTTTAAGGTTTTCAAATGTAACGGCATTATTGAAGGACGTTGCGACTTCCACGTACATACCGTGTAGCTACTGCCATAGTTATAAAAATCAATACAAGTTTAAAAATCCTCTCCGATCCTCACTGAACTGCCACCGAATGCAAGGACCGTCAGTAAAATTATTACAAGTATGTAGTAGTTATTTACAACATATATACGTTAGTCGGGAGCAAGTCCCGCGATTGTTAATTATAGGCCATTTTGTGGGTGCGACATTGCGACGCGGCGGCGCGGCGTCAGCGCGGCGCCGGCCCGCCGCCGTGTCTAGATTCCATTTCGTCTGTGATTCGCCTACTGTAATGAAACTTGAAAATAGTATAGAAATGTTGAACACTTGATCTGAATCACTTGTTATTATTGATTATATATTAAATAGTAGGTTAACTCCACTTCCACGTCGTGGCGGTCGTCGAGGGATGGTGGTGGTACCTGGTGCCAAATAGCTTTAAGACTAAAGACGCGCTCACGGACTAGACAATAAGGTAGAGGTCACGTGACGCAACCTACTTGTTACAATTTGAGACTATTAAGCAATAAAGTGATATTTTTGTACTGATTACTTTTATTTTAATTATTTTCTCTCCTTTTCTCCTTGCATTACGAATAACATAAATCATAATTATATTAGTCTTATAGATACATTAACATTTACACATAATTATAAGATACACGAACACGACGTAGCTCAACTAAAACTACAATAGCACTGTTGTCTGTTAGACGCATTCAGTCTTTATAGATATTATTTATCACTTGAGATATAATCGCATTACGCGTAACTTATAAGTTACTATATCAACAGTCGGCCCACAGGGCAATGTTGCGGTTCTTCGAGATATTGTTAATATCCAGCGTCCCCCCGCCGCCCCTCTCGAACCCCTCGCGTCTGCGTCCGGTAGCCTCACACTATCACAAGACGTCCGTTTCTGTATACAGCTCTGAGTGTAGTTTTGTCGCCGTGACCTTTCCGCGAACTGCAACATGACATTTGCTAGTTAGTTTTTGTTTAAAGTGCACCAGTCGCGGTAACACTGTTGAGCATGTCTACGTACATACCTCAGGGGCGTAGTGGTGGTGACGTCGCTGTCGGCGCGGGGGCGGGCGCGGGCGCGGGGGCGGCGGCGCGCGGCGTGCGCCGCCCACAGCGCCAGCGCCGCCGCGCACAGCTGCAGCGCCAGCAGCACGCAGCTCGCGCTCGCCGCCACGTACAGGTTGCGCGGCAGGTCGGCTTCGGCCTCCTGGAAACATGACAACTGTCGC
This sequence comes from Boloria euphrosyne, assembly GCA_951802675.2. Taxonomy (NCBI): domain Eukaryota; kingdom Metazoa; phylum Arthropoda; class Insecta; order Lepidoptera; family Nymphalidae; genus Boloria; species Boloria euphrosyne. Next base: position 104,976 of record OX637879.1, on the reverse strand, counting down.
TTCTATCACTCACTTTATTTAAACTCTACCCTGTATCCTTCTCGTTTTTTTCTTTTACTCTCGTAGATGGATACCAATTGACGTTCGTATAAGTAGTTTAAGTAGTTACGGTTAATGCTTGCAATCAGACAGGGCGTGCGCGGTGGTTAGAATTTAGGCCGTTACAAATCTAGTAGATAACATGTCAATATATAATAACAATAAAAAGTGACGAACCGCCATGAGTTGATTGACTTTCTCGGGCAAGGGGTGGTAGTGCGCGAGGTGCTGCAGCAGCGGGTGCAGGTGGTCGCCGAGCGCGAGCGCGTGGCGCAGCTCGGCCGCGTCGCCGCCGCGCAGCCAGCGCCGCACGCGCCACGCCAGCCAGCCGCTCCACACCACCTCGCCCCACGTCAGCACCAGCATGGCCACCGCGTACTATATTTAAAGTTCCACACTCTTTTATGAGAACTACTTTATACAACCTAATTGGTTGGTTGGTGTTTATTCCTGTGAGAATATAAGATTTTCCTGTTGTAAAGGCTATTGACTATAGTAATAATAAATAACCTATCACTACACAAGGTTTAGCTAAGATCAGTTCAGTACTTGTTGTGTGAACGCGCACATCGATGATCGAGTAACTGATTTATTTGCGAGTGTACCTTAGGAGACACACCTACTAACTGCAAACTTTTTTGTAGGTCTTATTAAGACCTATAATTTTTTAATACATAGTTTACATGTATCTCTTTAATTTTAAGCAAGAAGTAGCCACATTATACAGTAAGGACTCCATAGTACTACTTAATGTGTTTTCCCTTGGGATATAAGTTTTTTTCGTTATTAAATAGTATTTTAAATGTTTCCTCGTGTAATAGCGTAATACTACACAAAATTTTGTTCAAATCGGTTCAGTATTTGTTTTTATATGTAATTATGAGTGTAATTTAGGAGATGGGTACATGATATTGTAGAATTTTCTGTAGGCCTTTTGAAGACCCACAATTTCCTACTAAGTAAGTTGTTTTGATGTATCTTTTATGATTTTCCCACTGCTAGCTTTCTAAGGATGACCCAGAAAAGTCTATTATTTTTATTTTTCTGTGTAATAAGTTATCACGACACAAAATTTGGTTAAAATCGGTTCAGTACTTTTTGTGTTAAACGCTGACAAATTAACAGACATATAGACATTAGACAATACTATATTCAATACGAATACGTTACAGTCATTGTTTCAAAAAATATTTAATGTACAGATTTTTTAGGTTCCTGTTTTATTGTAACTATACTGATACCTATAGATTAGTTATCTTTTGAATATTGAATTTACATTTAATAGAGACATTAAACACTAAACAGCTTTTAATATAATCAACTTATACTATATTTATTCAAAAATTACTCTGCCTGGTATCGAGTTGCAATCGTGGTTTTTTTTTAAAAAAATAATAAAAGCTGAATTGAAGAAGTAAAAAAAGGAATAGAGATTTCACTTGTTTTGTTACATACTTGTGCTCTATAACATGGCATACGTAGGGAAATCAGTTTTAATAATCAGTGGTCTTGGTAAAAATAGTGAAACGGTAAGCACGGACCAATATGAGTAGCACGCGGCGCGAGCTGGCGCGGCGGCAGCGCAGCGCGGCCAGCGCCAGGTGCGCGAGCAGCGCCAGCGCGACGCCGGCGACCGGCAGCGCGGCCGCCGCCCAGCGGTACTCCAGCGGGAACAGCTCGCGCGCCGCGATGTACGCGCTCGGGTCCCACTTCAGCCGCGCCGCCGCCGACAGCATGGCGCCGGCGAACAGCTACACCCAAATGTTGTTCATTATTATTGTACCTCTTTGAAATTGGTTTACATAACTATGTGTTCAATAAATATGATAACTTTTTCAGAAAATGTTTAGTAATTTCATAAGCAGATCATTTTTTTCAATTATTTAATTGGTATAATAGTCTTGTCTCACGAAGTGCCGTTTCTTTACACTCCTCACTACTCAAAAACGCTTAACAAAATAGAAAATAGCACTTCTAACAAACAAATTAGAATTTATAAAGAGGCTTTCTTGTACTTTTAAGCTTTTACTCAAAATATTAAGACGTCGTCACTATTGCACAATATAATAAGGTTTATATCCCAACCATCAGCAGTAGGTTCACGTGCAGGAGGAGGGTCGGCAAGACCCGCGCGATGCGCCCCATGCCCCGTGTCTTAGTCATCGTTGTCCACACTCCACACGCTCCTCACGACACCGACATGATCTCCGCACCCACTAGGTACACGACAGCGAAATCAACGATCGCTAAAGCTTACAGCGCGCGCTTTTCGTTTAGCGACACGTGCAGCAGGTGTTTATGTCTATTGTCTACACTCAGCGTTCTAATCAAGACTTTTAGCTTTCAGTACAAATAAAACCGTACCTATTTGTGTGCAAGTGATGAGGAAATATCTTATCACAATTATTTTATCAGTAATCGTGACAAAAAAGACTCACCACTGTATATCTGCGCTTATCGCTTAGATAGCACATTTTCGTGGTAAACTCGATGTCATTTGTTGACTAATTGGAATAAATATATGCTATCATTAGGTATATTCCTAGATTTATTAGGTGGCCTATTCATTAGTATTGCCTTAGTAGTTAGTTCATAATAATATGTGGTGACAATATTATCAAAGCCTATAAAAATATATTCGGCCAACGGACGTGACAGCCCAAGCTGCCATACACTAATGTCCCAAGCAAGTGTATTGCAGCTAGGGCTGGCTGTCACGTCCGTTGGCCGACTATGTTTCATAGGCTTTGATATTATTGTCACCGGTACTAGAAGAACAGCGACCTCAAGGAATGTATATTATATACGTATGTAGGGCTCGGTCACAAGAGTGTTACATAATATGAACTACTTACCATAATTTCTTAATACTGACTACCTACGCTGGTGTAGTGTGTGCATGTACGGCTGTATGGGTTGGTTTTGGGTTGGAGTCTTGGGTCTGGCTAAGTTTAATTATTAAGTATTTAAGTTTTTTTATTTAAGTCTCAGTAACAGCCCAGAGTTAGGATGCTAACTATGTTTCATTGCTTATTTAACTCTCAACAGTGGTCCTAGGTTTGAATCCCGCGTCAGGCTAATTTGCCTCGGAGAGAGCACGGAATATTTAAGAAATGTAAGTAAAATTGTATAAAACTAAAGGTCTTTTACAAGATTGGTAAATAAAACCAGTGAGTGAATAGTTCAACATTTATTATTATATTTGAAATTGAAGAGCGTCGCAAGCGCGGCTCGCGTGGCGCCGCGTCTCGCACCGCCGTGCAAAAATATATAACTGTGCCGCGTTCACGTCGCTAAGAGTTACTTTACAACAAATGTATACATATCGTTTATTACAGCTATAGTTTTAAATGTCTACATCATCAACAAAAATATAGAGAGTCGCCAGTGATAGCCAGTCAGCGCCAGTAGTCGCCAGCCGGCCCGCGCCGGCGCTCCAAGAGTCATCACACCATGATATGATCAAGTTAGTGACCGCAATCCTCGGGATTGTGAGGCCTTGCGACATCGCGAGTGATACTTCGCAAGTGGAAGGGAGTCTTTTACATTTTATAGCTTAGATATCTGTCCTCGCCACGTCGAGGCACTGCCTGTGACTCTTGGTGGCGGAGGTTCTCGTCCCGTGCACGGTGTACTACATCCATATAGTGACATTGATTTCGAATATACTTTACGTAAATCTAGAAATATATTTCTTATCGTATAGTACAATGATAGCACAACTAACAACAGTGACTTTGAGCTATAAAAGAGTCGAGATGCGTTCTTCTTCAGCCTGAGGAGTTCCTACGGGCTCAATCCAAACGCATCCCATAAATAAAAGTAATACCTCTAATTTATTTTTTCATTTGTATATTATGTATAGGATTCGTAAGATAAAGCTTCTAAAATATTTTAAAAATTTACTATAACAATAAATCATTTTCTATTTGCGTTATAAGTTATAACAAAATTACACATTTACTACTAACAGTACACTCATCACACCGAATATACGGGCTACTATACGCACAACGCAACAAGATTACATTTATATGAATGCAGAAACAAAATAATATTTAGAGTTTAGACACAATAATTTGTGGGATTTTCCACTGGCATTATTACACATACTTATATGTGAAGGATGGGATACATACTACATAGACACGAGTATCTTTCACACACGATTTACAATTAAAGCTAACAATAAGTTAATTAAAAATATTTTGGTAGGTATATACTTTATGTAAATATAATATAATAATTGCAAGCACACAACTTCTGCTACACAGGCCAATTACTTCATTGAGTAGTGATATTACTTAATTGATTGAGTAAATTCGTCTTAAAGTCCGCAAAAGTCACTCTGCTTAGATATCTTAGACACGCAGCTTTTTGACTACAGTTGCGTCCGTAAGAACGTCCAATGAAAATGGAGCAAAGTACTGGTGCTGATTCGATTTATGAATATAGGTACTACTACATTTAGATTCGTAGCAGAAAAGACAATATTCTCCTTTATAGCTTGCGACCTGGATAGCGAAGCTCGCTGAGCTTCGGTCGCAGTTTGCTCGAGACTACATTTTATCGTAGGTTTTAACTCGAATAATTTTACAAACGAGACGTAAGTGATATCGTTTCAAGTGCATTGTTTGTAGAGATAACAGATAACTGCAGCTTTCGTACTAGGAGAATAGATTATCATAATATCATCCCAATCGCTACCATATAATTTTGAAATTCCTTACATGCCTACATAAATACTGGTCAAGAATCTGTTATGAGTTAGGATTTCAATTTGATCGCAACATATACGAGTACGGTAGGTAGGAGTAGGAGTAATAGGGGTTGATAATACTGTATGAGTGAGTGAAACCCTGATGGAGTGGTCAGCGCGTGTGGAGGAGCGGGGAGTTTATCTGTAGGCCGGCTCTGCGAGGAAGGGGTTGCTGGGTCGCGCGGGCGCCGCGCCCGGCACGCTCAAGCTCTCCGCGCCGCTATAGCTCTGCAATGCATTATGTTAAAGAGCATGTTAAGTTTGTACAGACTGAACTCACACGTAATATATGTAAGCAGGTACGAGCATACGTAAAGTACCTGAGTGGCCCCGTAATTGTCGTGGTGCGCGAGGTCGGCGAGGCGCGTGGAGGAGAGCGCGCGCGGCAGCGGGTTGGAGGGCACGCCGTGCGGCGCCAGCACGCCCGCCTCGGCTACGGCGCGCGCCTCCTCGTCGGCCGCGCCGCCCGCCGGCGGGTCCTCGCCGCCGCGGAAGTTCACGAACGCGAAGGCGGCCAGCGCCACGCCGCACAGCAGCCCGTAGCCCGCGAACGTGCGCTTCGTGCCCCACTTGGCCACCGCGATGCCACCGATCACCGCCCCGCAGCCGCGGCCGAGCCCGTGGTGCAGGCCTGCGTAACGGCCGATTTATTACCTCGTTATCTTTGTAGCTTTTCCGATTTTTTGTATTATAAAATATACACTTTGGAGTACAGAAAATAAAGCCACATGAACTTGTATAATTATATTACAAATAATAATAAATATAAAAACGCAGCTCTACGTTTAGAAGGAAGTCGTGTGCGTACCTTGTAGCACACCCTGGGCGGAGGAGCGCAAGTTGGGCGGCGCGCCGTGGGCGATGTAGGAGCAGCAGGCCGCCCACACCGCCGCGTGCGTCACGCCCTGCACGAACTCGAAGGGCAGTACCCACCACGGCGACGTGAGCCACGAGATGTACAAGAAGCGCACCACATTACCAGCCAAGCCCAGGCAGAGAACCTAATGTTGCAATTATTGTTGTATAAATATGTATGTCAACGCTACAATAAAAAAGTCTAGAAAAATTAGTAACATTTTAATTTTAATATACCTAGTTAGATATAATAATTTGATTTCCTACTGATATTACGCATTGTATTTAAAATAATTGCGAAACATAACCAACATAACATAACTTTAAAATTGTTTTTGAAATTAAATGTATCGAATTAAATGTATTACCTTAACGTGTCCCATCTGAGTAATAAGTTTGAAGCTAAAGAAGTAGGCAAAGATTTCCGAAATGTGATTAATGACAGAAGCAACGCCAAAGAGAGTTGGAGATCCCCCGATGTCCTGGTAATCAAATTATCAAATACTCATATTAATGAAATGTGCAAAAATAAAAATAATAATATAAAAATATTCGAATAAGTACTTACTTGTAAATGCCAGAAGAGGAACGTAAAGATTAGACCGATTCCGAAACCCATGAACCAAGCCACGAGGAGGAAGGATGCGGCCTTCACGTTTTGGAACTGCCGAAGCACAGTCACCCACTCCGGCATCTCTCGCGTAGTTTGCGCAAACACCTGCATTAACGAATCTTAGGTTATTAACCTGATTATAGGACTGTTAAAAAAATAAAGAATCGAATATATCTACTCGCTAAAACCAGAGGATAATATTATTTAAATGATTGTACCTTGGCATGTTCTATGGCTGGCTGGCGTGGAGCTGGTGCGCTGGTGTCCAGGCCGGGCAGCTGGAGCTGCTCGGCCAGTTGTTGTTGCAGGCGCTCCTCGTGTGTTGGCTCAGTGGAGACGGGTGCTGGAGGCGTTTCGATGCTGATCGTTTCATATTTGAATTTAATCTGAAATTGTACAGAATAATTTAAAATATCGTCATTTGATTTTATAAATTACAACTATTTTATATGGGTTACTTTAGTTTATATGATGAATAACTAACTGAGTATTTATTGTTTACTTATAAAAGTGAATGTCATTTTAATAACCTGTGTGGCAGTAATAAGTGCTGCGCCCATGAGTACAGAGAAAGTAGCAAAGCAGATGGTGTAATTCTTCTCGAAACGCTGCGGTCCTCCGCATGGGTGAATGCTAAAGGCTGTGCTGTGGTCCAGGGCAATACCCACGAAAAACATCGCAAGACCCCAACCCAAGGACCCGAACATCCGTTGATGGCCATATCTATTGAAGAAAAATACATTTAGGATACATTTCGTACGTGTTGTTTTTTGTATTTCATTAACGTAAGTACATTTTAACATAAGTACAATACAAGTATTAGTAAATGGGAATGGTGCTTACCTATCGGCGTCTTCTCCAAGTAACGTTATAACTGCAGAATCGGCTAAGGTTATAGCGGGGGCACTGAAGAACTCTCCAATTACGACAAGGAGTAAAAGAAGGAAAAAGGTTTTCTGAATGTCGGGTGTGCTGTAGACTATGTACGAGTGAAGAGGAGTTACCCAATTTGCATTAGCTTCCGGGTCATAGTTGATCGCATCAGAGACTGACAGAGGTGAGCCCTCACGGCCTGCAGAAGGGCCGCGGAAGTGCCTCGTGGCAGTGGGCCAGTCGTAGTCATACTTGGGCGACACCAAGCGGTAAAAGCTGTCATTGACCGGCTGCACACACGACACTGCTGCGGGCTGCACCCAGCTCAAGGGTAAAGTAAATATAATCCAAGCACTCAAGGAAGCCAGCAGGAGAGTCCAGCCTTTCTGCCACCTGTCCGCTAACCCACCCCAAAATGGTGCCGATAAGAATTCGACGAATGGCCTCGTGCCAATTAGTAAGCCGCACTGTCCCGCATTCATACCCATTTGTTTAAAGTAAACGCCCATGAGTGGGAAAAGGGAACCAAACGCTGAATAGAAGAAGAAGTAAAAAGTTTTAACGGTGAGTAGTTCGGGATCGACGGTTCCGGCTCCGCAGATCAGCTCGAGCAAGTCGCTGCGGCCGCGCACTTTGTGCGTCGCTTCCTTCGGCGCAGGGTACCTAGAAATGCAACATTTGATGACTGACTACAATAAATTCCAACAAAAATACAAATGATGAGTGAAAAGTGTATAAATTGTATTTAGTTTAGAATAATAACGCATAGAACAATAGTTTCATACATAATTCCTTATTCGGCTCAATATTAGAATAGGCAACATTAGAACATTTTGTCACGTACTTACAACCGAAGGCACGCAGCCAAGTTGTAACAAGACTTTATCGAGACGGGAAACGTATTCGGCTTTAAGACCAAATTGAAATGGCTTCAATTCGCTTGGGTCTACTCACCTTCTATGCGTTATTATTCTAAGGTATTTAGTATGTGGTTGTAGTTATACTTATTACACTTTTTGATTATTTTAAATTTAATTTAAGCATAAAAAGATAGACATCTTTATTATTACTAGAGATGTCGTTAAGTTGCATGGGTTATTTATAATTAAATGAAACTGCTTATGAACTTATATTTATCACTCTATTTTGGGTCACATTTTCCTTTCATTAATAATTTATAAACATTCTTTGAGCATGAGACAGTCCATCCCAGCGATCGCAGCCCGACGCAGAACAATACTGACCGGTTCTTTAAAAAGTTGATCAAAATAACCATTAATATTATTAATTCTATGAAATGATTAAAAATGCAATAAAATACCGCTAGATCCAAGCTACTACCCAGCGTACATACATCTCACAAGTCTAATCACCAACACTAGATACTTATGTTTATTTATTGGAACGATGGCATCCATATATTATGGCCTTATATCAGATAATATGGCATATGGAATCCTGATTCTGTTTTGTAATATTAAAAATGACAATTTCTGACAATGTCCTATACAAATATGTACATTTTCCATGTAATTGTAATTATATACTTAATTTAACTGACTAAAACACTTATGTCAGTGAAGTTGGTACTTTTATCTCAGAATAAGATATACATATAACATAATACAGTGTTCAAGTATGAAAGAATATGATTATATTATAGTGCCATACTACGTGTTGGTATTTATGTAATAAAATGAAACTACTAGGAAGATCAATTCTTGTACGGCTTCTTATAAATGTACGTTAAATATGGGTCCAGCAAATTTTAATTTCTAGTGTAGTGTTTTAGTATCCACGGGTTTTTTTTTATTTCCACGCCAAGGCCACACCTGCACCGCTAGCTCGTTCACCATCTAATATATGTAAACGTCAAATCAATACTTCTCATAAATGTTGCGAGCGCAAGCTAAATATTAGCGTATCAAGTTGGGAATGTTACAGATGTCGTCGTAGCCCGTAGGTACCTCGTAGGTAAACATACAATACTAAATTTCCTTTACACTAGCATAATATAGGGCGCCATTAGGCTTTTGTCTAAGAAAAGCCTCTCCTCTAGATGTGTACATACAAAGTCTCTTTTCTGGATTTTTAGAATCGATTTTTCTTTCGTCTATTAAAATACAATGAAAGCATCTCGCTCGCATTGAAAAGTAATTAAATTTTAAAAAATAAATAAATGAGTAATTTAAAACAGTATAAGCATTTGCACGAAGAGACGTTGGTATGGTTATTGTCGTGCGCGAACCTGGAGGTGTCCACTTCGCCATACTCGTCGGGGTTGACGAGCGGCCGCGCGGCGGCGGGCAGGGCGGGCGGCGCGGGCTGCTGGTGCGCCTCCATCGTGGCGAGGCGGCGGCGGGCGCCCGACTGCCGCGCTGCCCGCGCCGACCTGGGCGCTGGCTGCCGCCGCGCCGCCGCGCCGGTCGATGCCGCCGCGCCTGCGCCCGCCCTACCGCCCTACCGCCCGCTGTGACGTCACTCGTGCCGGAGACCGGAGAGCGCCACTTGACTGCTCCTTCACACAGCCCACTTCCGCTGTGACTTGTAAATTGTAATCGACTTTCGCATTTAGTTAAGGTTGCATAACCCTCACTCCATGTTTTCACTTCACATTAATGAATCGATTACATATTATCTATTTAATAGTTATAGGAACATATAGTTATAGGAACAATTCGTGAAACAGAATCCCATTAAACTTTCATCAATCTTCTATTTTTAGATTTTCATTTTATAAAAATGAATTGCTGTTCGTTAGTCTCGCTAAAACTCGAGAACGGCTGGACCGATTTGGATAATATTGGTCTTGAATTATTTGTGGAAGTCCAGAGAAGGTTTATAAGGTGAATAAATATGAAAAAAAAAATACGTTTTGGTCTTTTATTTATCGATTGAGGCAGTAAGAAATCTGCCGGGTCAGCTAGTATTATATAGGTATCTACTATCTACTATAAACGGCTACGGGCTATGTAGAAGAACACTCCAGGAAATTAAATCTTGGATGTAGCTTGTATATAATATTTTTGTAAAAAGTTAACTTAACTAACTTTAACTTTTTAACTGCAGACACTTTTTGCTCAGTTTGTAGTGACCCTTACTACCTAACAACCCTACTTGCTGTGATAGCAGTCGTGGGTTCAAGTCCCGCAGGGGACATTCATTTGTTGAGTGCGAATGTTTACATTACTCGGCATGGGTACTTACGGGGTAACAGGTAAGACGGGACGGGAATATTACTACAAAATAATATGGAGGAGCAAGATGGGGAGATGACAACCTCGTCTTGCCCCGTTATGAGAATGATAATGATTTCTATTTGTTTGCACGAAATGGATTCGTGTTTTGTTGCCACAATGTGTACAGCAGTAAATGGATTTCATGAGTGTGGAGTTTCGCCATATATGTAATACATATAAGTTCTCTGAAACAGATTTTGCCCTTTCTTTGAGTACAGAGATCCAGTTTTGACAGTCAAATCTAAATGAACCATAAACTGAGGCATATCAAGGCTTAAGTAATCATTGCTATCCCAAAAATTAAACATACCCTAAATACCACAGACAGGGGGATGTACCCCATCTTACGTCACCTCGGGGTAAGATGGGGTGAAATACTTTTTTTGACAAAAAATTCAACAAATAGCTCCTAATGTCATCAAATATTTGAAGATTATTAAATAGATTTTCATTTATAAATAAATACGATTCTGTTTATATTATACCGGTTTTGCTTTTATTGTTCTTCAAACATAAAACCACACGCTCCCTTATAATATTTATTGTGTGTAGTGTCGTGTATCAAATATTTGGTATCCAAATCACAAAACTCGTAGCTTACCAGTTACCTTGGATATAATGTCCCATGTCCCTAAAAATATTGTTGTATTTATTTATTTTTATTTAAAGATCTAGTCGCACTAAGACTGAGTTCCGTTTTGGCAATGAGGGTGTTATTGTAAAACCAATATTAAAATAAAATGTAATTTTCTTTTTAAATTAATATGTAATAGTCGTAAATAAAATAAATTTACATTTATCCATTATTCAGATTTAATTCTTTTTCTTCAATTAATTCAAAAACATTAATTCGCAATATATTAATTCAGTGCCTGTGCGTAAAATCGTGTAGGTACATGCTGTTCTAAATGTATATATGCATGTGTACTAATGCTTGCATACACATATTAAAATATTTTCCTTTATTTTAAGAAAAGAAAACATTAATTCAATTACAGTTACGCAGTGTCGGCGAGTGCCGAGTTCAGAGAGTCAGCGCGGCGTGGCGCGGCCCGGCGTGGCGGAGGCGCGCGCGGCGTGGCGCGCCAGGCGCACGCTCGCAGCGTGCATGGAGGAGCGACGGCGCGTGCTGGCCCGCCCCGAGCGCGGCGACCCCGACCGCAGGCGCCGCCGGCTGCCTTCTCTCATCTCCTCGTCCTCCGTCTTCTCATCGCTGTTGAGGTCGCTGTCCCCGCTGAGCTCGGACTGGGTCGAAGCGGCGGGGGAGTCGCGCACACTGGGTTCGGGTTGCAGCGGACCGCGCACAGGTTTGACGGATTGATCGAAATGGAAAACAAAAAGTAACTCCGACCAGAAGCTGTGAGTGAAGGGCCGCGTCGGGTCCCGCGGGTGGCGCCACGCCGTCCACACCAGGTCGCAGCACGACACCACCACGCCCAGCGCGCACCCCACCACCAGCACAAGGAATAGACCCATGAAGTTGCTCATATATAGCCCCTCGCTTCCGTGCTCATCTTTCGGCTGTTTTCAATTGTAAATTAAAATAAATGATTAGGTGTTTGATACAACTATTGTCTATAGTGAACAAATTGAAATAAAATTTATAAGCTTTGACATTGTTTCGGTATAGACTATAGGCGAACTAATTTTTAAAAACATGTTGGAATCTGTTTTATTCGAACATATTTTGTTTTAAAATGATAAGACAAGTGAGTAAAGAAGACAATTTAGCGAGAAAAGAGAGAGGACGCAGGCTGGGCGAGGGCGCACCTGGCAAGCGCCACCGCCGTGCATCTCCTTCCACCAGCGATGCTTCATCTCGCGCAGCACGCCCGCCTCCTGCAGGTTCAGCAGCGCGAGGTTGAGCGCCTGGCGATACTCGGACCCTGCCACATGTACAATAATATTATCTATTTATATCTTACTAGCAGTTCCAGCAGCTCCGCCCGCGTTCTTATCACTATTAAAACAGGGATTGGTGGTAGAAGGATGAAAATTTTGGGTTATATAAGTACGCCATGATGCCAAATCATAAAAAGTTAAAAATAAAAATTTGGTCTAAAAATAAAAAAAAATAAATATCTGGAGAGGGTCTTACTTATCCTTACCACTTAGCGAAATAAAAAATAGCCTATGACCTATTCTTAGACTTACCAAACATGCACAAAAAATAAAAATAAAAATCGGTCGAACCGTTTTGGACGAACTCGATAACAAAAACTGTGGTTTTTATATATTAGAGATTGGAGATAGTAACGTTCTAACTTAGTTGAATCTGTACTTTATAGTCTGATTCTTTTTGGCGTAGTTATAATAGTAAAAAGTAGTTATAGTGACATAACTACAATAGTTGAACATATGGTCTCGCATTAATTGTTTTTAGATATTGATATGTTCTATAATTTCGTATCATGTAAATGTAATTTTGCTAAGTTACTGTAGCAACGCACCGCGGTTCCACCCGCGTAGTTCAAGTTCCCGGGAGAATACGAGGATAAAATATAGGTTACGTTATTCGCTAACAATGTAATTTAAAATTAGTAAAAGAATTTTTGAAATCGGTCCAGTAGTTTGAGTTTATTCTAAAATCTAAACATAGGACAGTTTGTTCAAACTGCGACATTTTTTTACTTTTAAAATCTTTATAACCGTCATAACTTCTAAACGAAAAGTCCGATCCGCCTAATTTAAAGTGGAATTTACACGTACATAATCAACCTTAATTATCAAACCATTTAAATGGATAAGGATTACAATCATGATACCAATATCACCACTATTCGATTTCACCCGTATTTAAACTTAATAATTTAAACAAAAACAGTCATTGTGGCTTAACTGTAATAGTTAGGCATATGCCACCGCGGACTTTTTTGTGAGCAATCATGAGTACTTTTAATATATAGAACATTATTAAGCTATTGCATAGTTTCTATCGCGTGCCTTAAGCGTGGCGACCGAATCCAGAAATTCCGTAACGAAAATAACCTGATATTTCATATTGTTATAAGTAAAGAAGAAGGGAATCCGGTTGACCGGCAAACAGAACGGACGTGTGTTAAGTTTTACGAAAAATCTTAATTCTTATAACATTTAAAAGTGAATTATCAGTACAGTGAATATATCTCATTTTCCAATGCATCTAATTTTGTACTAAAGACTATTTAATTATACAGTTTTGTGCACCTAAACAATAGCGCGGCGCGTGCGGCCCCGCGCCTCACCTCGCGGAAACGAGAGCGTTGCATTTTTCGTCTCACTGCAGCCCCGCGCCTCACCTCGCGGGAACGAGAGCGTTGCATTTTTCGTCGCATTCAGATACTCCGCCGAGCGGCGAGCGTATTCACCTACAGCACACAGGCCTAAGTATGGCACACAAACCAACACCTACTCAAACCGGTGGCGGCTCGCAGCCCGATCTAGCGAAACTGAATATCGACGCGTGCGATCCGTACTATATTACCCAGCGCAAGCGTAAACAACCGGAATGCGACTGCAAGTATGAAATCAATGAACTACGTAAGGAAATATCGGGTATAAATTTACTTCTGCAAAAATTTATTGATTCTCATGAGCAAAATATGACCGACATTAAAAGCCAAATCGAAGATATTAAGACTTCAACTTCGAGCATTTCCTTAGAACAAATTCAAATAAAAACTCAATTATCACAACTGGAAAATAAAATAGTCTGTAACGAAGAGAATATGAAGCTAATGGAGTCGGACATAAATCAACTTAAAAATAGTGTAATTCCATCTTCAAATTCTACCCACTCGAACCTATTTAATAATGAACAAATTATTCGCGAAGTGCAAGATCGAAATACCAGAGAGAAAAACATAATCATTGTTGGATTGCCCGAGCAGGTTAACGCTGATCCGAGTCTACGCCAGTCCTTGGATGAGGCTGAGGTACACAAAATTTTATCTAATATACTAGTTGACTGTCCGAGCTTTATTATCAAGACCTTTCGAATTGGAAAATATATACCAAACAAAATTCGACGAATTAAAGTTTGTTTTAGTAGTCGAGATACAGCTTTATCTATTCTAAAGAATAAAAGTAAACATTCTATGGGTAGTATTAAAATATTTTGCGACCAAACACCGGCTCAACAAAAGTTTTTAAATGATTTGCGGGATGAATTACAGCGCCGAATAAAGGAAGGCGAAGAAAATTTAATAATAAAATACAACAGAGGTGTTCCTCAAATTGTTTCAGTCTCAAAAAACTGATTAACAATCCTCCATTATATGATGCAACTCTGGACAATGTAACCTACCAAGCTGCTAGTAATTATCAATTCCTGTATACAAATAAATCAGGATTAAACTGTCTTTACATAAACATTAGAAGTCTCTGCAAACACGGCAAAATGGACGAACTTAAATGTATACTCCGCTCCATACCGTCAAAAATTCACGCAATTCTTATCACAGAAACCTGGATAAAATCTGAAGAACAAGCATTATCTCTTAAACTCGCTAATTACTCACATTATTATAATATCCGATCTGACAAAAATGGGGGAGGAGTATCAGCGTTCATACACAACGATTTAAATCACAAGGAAACAGAATCTATTTATCTAAATGGAAATAACTATCTATGGATCTTACTCGAAAAATATGGAATGGAGATAGGTGTTGTCTATAACCCTGGAGATACAAATTTGAATGACTTTTTAAATGATTATTATTATCAATTACAAAAACGGAATAGAGCCATTGTGTTCGGCGATTTTAATATAGACCTCCTAAACAGCAGCAGAAAAGCCCAATTATATAAAAAACTAATAAAAGAATGTGGATACAAGCTCCTTAATTATATAGACCAACGTTTCTCCACTAGGGATACCGCGAACTCACAAACAATTATAGACCATGTCTCCACCAATCTAAACTCACAAGATTTTCACATGGCTATTATAGACTCTAGTATTTCAGATCACAAACAGATTTACCTTGAAATTAAGAGATACAACCCTCCACCAAGAAGACGTATTAAATACGAAGCCATTGACTACAATAAACTTGAAAATTCATTTAAAAGAGCTATAAAGAATAATAGAGTAGATAACCTGTTAACTCTTCTTGAACTATTAAAAACACATATTAATTGCAGTAAGATAACAAAAACGAAAATACTCAATCCCCCCAAAGAAGAATGGATTAATAAAGATATACTACAGGACATAAAAACAAAAAATGAACTATGGATTCAACTTAAAAAGAACATAAATGATAATAATTTAAAAACTGAATTCGATCATGTAAAGGAAAATACAATTAGTAAAATTAAGAAAGCCAAAGAAACCTACTATATTCAGGAATTTAAGAACTGTCGACGAAAGCCCAAGAAAATGTGGTGTTTACTTAACGACTTAGTTAGCAATAAGAGAAAAGATCAGATTTCTGTTCCCTCAAAACTTATAGTTAACAATTTGCCTATAACTGAACCTACCGCTATTTGTAATACATTTAATGAGTATTTTTCTAAAATGGGATCAACACTTGCGAATGAGATTTCTCGTAAATTCCACAACAATTTAACTTTCACACTTCCTCGAATAAGTAACACTAATAACACGTTATCAAATTTAGACCCTTGCACTATAAAAGAAATTAATACAATAGTAAATAATCTTGACTCTAATTCAAGTACCGGAGTTGATAAAATCAATACTAAAAGCATAAAGCGTATTAAAAACTTACTTACTGAGAGCCTAACGATAAGTTTTAACATCTTACTGAAGGAGGGGAACTTTCCCGACGAGCTAAAAATTGCAAAAGTAAGTCCAATTTTTAAATCTGGTGTTAAATCAGACCCGGGCAATTATCGACCAATCTCCGTACTGCCAGTGATTTCTAAGATTCTCGAAAAGATTTTATACGTTAGATTACTAAACCACCTAAATTCAATTAACTTTCTGTTTGATAAGCAATACGGATTTAGACCTAAATCAAACACACTTTCAGCTACAATAGACCTAGTCACTAAAATAAAATCCAATATTGATAACAAAAAAATAGCACTCGGAGTATTTATTGACCTCAAAAAAGCGTTTGACACTATTAGTCATCCCATACTCTTACAAAAACTAGAATGCATTGGTGTCACTGGCAGTGCCCTAAATATGTTTCGATCTTACCTAACAAACAGACAGCAAGTTGTTAAGATGAACGAATATCAAAGCAAGCCAACTTACTTAACCTATGGGGTTCCACAAGGATCCATATTAGGACCTTTGTTATTTTTAATATACATCAACAATATTAGTGAACTGGACTTAAATGGTGAACTCACTCTCTACGCAGATGACACGAGTTTATTTTACTTTGGATCCTCAATAGATGATATTATTTTCCAGGCTCAAGAAGATCTAGATAAAATTCATATGTGGTTCCAATATAACTTACTAACTATCAATATTAATAAAACTTGTTATGTTATATTTAAATCAAAGAACAAAAAAATTCAAAATCAATTAACACTCAAAATTAATAATGTCCCTCTGAAAGAAAAGAAAGAAGAAAAATATTTAGGCTTACGTCTGGACTCTTACCTTAATTGGAATGCACATATTGACCACATCATAAATAAGCTCTCTAGTCTAATCGGTTCTCTTAAAAGCACAGTCCGCTGTTTACCTCGCACAGTTCGCTTAATGATTTATAATAGCTTAGTAAAACCACATCTCTTATATCTTATTGAAATATGGGGCACCGCTTCGAAATCTAAGTTAAAACAATTGCAAATTTCGCAAAACAAATTAATTAAACTGTTATTTCACTATCCCTACCTGACTCCTACAGAAAAGATTTACAAGGAAACAAAATTAATGAATATAAAACAACTACACTTCTACACTACTTGTTTATTAATACACAAACTATTACATAATGAAATACACATTAATAATATATCTTTTAAAACAAAAGGCCAGACTTACAGGTACGCAACTAGACGTGCTAATCACTTAGTTATACCTAAAGCTAGAACTAAATCTGGACAAAAAACTATAACTTTTGAGGGAGCAATACTCTATAATAATTTACCCGAACAAATAAAACATTTTGAGAAATTCAGCAATTTTAAGTCTAATCTGAATAAGCATGTTCTTTCTGATGTATCTCTATTATAGATCAACTAGACTGTATTGATAACTTTAAAGATTTTTCTGTATATTTATATTTCTTTTTTTTGCTGTTCAACTGTATAACGTAAGCATAGCAACCTAAGTTCTCATGTAAATGACTTTGTCGAAATGAGAATAAAGTTCTTTAAACCGAAACCGAAAGATAATTCCAACAAATTCGAATAAATATGTGAAATGTCGGTGGCTCAGTCGGTTTGGCTACAACTTACATTTTTCGTACACGCGACACGAGTTCAAATCCCACGCGCGGTTTACTTTTTGCATTTTGTTAATTATTGGCTATCGTGTACGTATGTGTCTTTTGACTATTATTTATATATTATTTACTATTATATTAAAGTAGTGGCAATGTTATAATAAAAATAAGGGTCAGCAGAAAAATGTTTTCTTATCGGTCACCACGCTCAAAAAGTGTAACTTGAATTAATATCAAAGAAAAATAGCTTAAAAAAACAAAGGAAAAAAATACTGCATAAATAAAATAAATAAATAATTATAATTGCACAAGTTGATAAAAACAGCTATGCAATAGCTTTACCGCGGCAGTCTCCGAGTGCCACACGTCTTTTTTTTATATATTATCAATAGCTTTCGCAGTGCACGCAGAATAATGACTTTTATAGGCGACATTTTAATGCCTTGGGTTACATTATTTAATTTTAAGTAGGGATCTCTAATTTTTTTGAAAATATAATATAGCCTATATTACTCAGGAAAGATGTAGGTAGCTTACTAATGGTGAAAGAATTTTAAAATCGTTCCAGTAGTTTTTGAGTTTATTCGTTACATACAAAAATACAAATCTTTCCTCTTTATAATATTAGTATAGATTTGTATCAGAGGCTCTACCGAGTACTGCATTTTAGTCAGAATTAAGTATTATAGTAGGGGAGCCCAACAGGGAAATTTGGGATTTACTCGAAAGCGTAAAGAGATAGGATACCTTACATATTGATAAGTACCCCCAACCAGTATCAGTCTTCAATATTATATAGGGTACGCTCAGGCGAACCCGTCAAATATCTAAAAAAAAATTGATCATCTGAAATACTCGAGCGCGTCTGATTAAGGTAAGGGGGGTTAATTACTAACTAAAAAGTGTCAAATTTGCTAATCTGACGGTTTAAGGTTAACCTAAGGGAGTGCCATAAAAACGATGCCTTAAAGGTAATGATACCAGAATTACAAAAAATATAAAATCTGACAATTTACGTAAGCCGGGCTCCGGCTTGTTTGTAATAAAAGTTGCTTTTGTAAATCAAATTTGGTGTTATTGTTATGTATGTTGTATGTATATATGAGATGATATAAATGATAACAGTTCGTAGTATAAATTTAGTATTTATTTATTTATATGTAATCTAGTACAGAGCGAACAATCAATTTCGGTAGACATTTTTGTAATTAATTAAATCACATTTATTTCCGCTAGAGGCGCTGACGAACGGTACGTTCCGCGACACGCATCATTATAGAGAGGATCTTAACACTCTCCCTCGTTATTAATTCAAAGGTTCAAGCGGTCTGGTGCTCTTCTTATTCTAGTACTTCTACGTGGTTCCTTTTTGATTGGTGTAGATAACTCTGGATTTATTTTTGGTGAAAATTGTTCTGGTTTGTCAAGTTCAGGGTTTGAAATAGGTGGTAGAGTCTCCTCTCTTGTAGGGCTGGTTTGTGTTGCAGTAAAGTCTTTTTCAGGTGGTTTTGGTATATCTTTATTTTCATGCAAGTCTCTTGGTCTCATCAGGTAAGTATCTGGTATCTTTGCATTCTGACTCTCACAAGCCGTTCTTGTCATTTGATCAACATGTCTCTGGTGTATTCTTCCATCCACTTCCACCTCATAATGTAATTTCCCTTTCCTATCTATTATTTTTCCAAATTTCCATTTGTCACTGTTATACATTCTTATTTGAACTCGCTCTCCTTTATGAAACTCCTTGTTGACTATTTTCTCATCATTTCTGTCATTTCTTATTTCTTCATCTCTTTTTAATATATCAATTCTAGTCCTGTATATTCTTTTGTACATCATCTCTCCAGGACTTAAGCCTGTGGTACTGTTAGGTGTTTTTCTATACATCATTAAAAATTTTTGCAATTTTCCTTGAATGGACCCTTCTTCATTTATCATTGCTTTAAGCTTATTTTTCACTGTTTGAATATATCTTTCAGATTGGCCGTTTGTAGATGGATGAAACGGTGCTGTAAATTTTGCTTGAATTCCATTTTCTTTTAAAAATCTTTGCATTTCTTCTGATCTGAATTGTCTTCCATTGTCTGAGACTTGAGTTATCGGTAAGCCAAAAGTAGTGTATTCTTTAGGATGTTGATAGTTGCTGTTGCTGTAATAGAATTAGTAGGTATGACTTCTAACCATTTGGTGTAGGCATCCACCACTATCAGAAAATATTGGTTCATAAATGGTCCGGCATAGTCAATATGGATTCGACTCCGTGGTTCTTTTGGGTATTCCCAGCTGTGTACAGGTACTTTAGTAGGATTCTTCTTTAATAAACAGCATGATTTGCATTGTTTTACCATGTTCTATATATCTGTGTCAATGTTCTTCCACCACACATAACTTCTGGCTAAAGCCTTTATTTTAACTATACCAGTATGTGCTGTATGAAGTTCTTCTAAAATTTTAGGTTGTAGTTTCTTAGGTATGACTATTCGCATGCCATAAAATATGCAATTGTTTTGTAATGAAAATTCATGTAATCTTACTGTATTTCCATTGCCTGATTGTATGTCTATATAGTTTTTGTAATTCTGAATCTTTAGCTGTAGCTTCTCTAATTTCTTTTAATGATACTGGCATTTCAGCAATTTGATTAAGTTAGAAAGCTTCATCATCTGTTAGTGTATCATCTCTTTCATTCTTCTTTATGTGTTGTAGTCTCGATAAGTAGTCTGCATTTGCATGTTCTGTAGTTCTTCTAAGTCTTATCTCGTAATCAAATCCTGCCAAAAAATTTGCGTAGTGTACAAGTCGTATTGCTGTAGTAGCTGGTGTTGCTTTCTCTGGATGTAAGATTCTAGCTAATGGTTGATTGTCTACAATCAGTATTATTTTCCTGCCATAGCAATATTGAAAAAATTTTTTCAATCCCCACACAAGTGCAGCGGCTTCTTTATCTAACTGAGTATAGCCTTTTTCTGCTTTTGTTAGAGATTTAGACGCGAATGCAATGGGACGTTCTGATTTATCTGGCATAATGTGTGACAATACTGCTCCGAATCCGGTTGGTGAAGAATCTGTGGCTAATGTAACAGGTAAGTTTACATGAAATGGTGTGAGTACTTTCTCTCCACAGATCTCTTTTTTCAGTGCATTAAATGCTTCTTCACATTCTGAAGACCATATGTATTTTTCCTCTTTTTGTAGTAATTTGTATAATGGATTCAGTTTTGTTGCTAAGTTAGGGATGAATTGTTGATAATAGTTTACCATTCCTAGAAATGTACGTAGGGATGTAACATTAGTTGGCCGTGGACTGTTCTTAATATCATTTATCTTGTCTTCTGTAGGGTGTAGACCTTTCTCATCTATTGTATGACCTAGGTAAGTAACTGACTTTTGAAAGAATTGACATTTCTTCTTATTTAAATGTAATCCACATTCTTTTAATTTGTTGAATACTTTTCTGATTCTTTGTAGCAATTGTATGTATGTATGGCCCTGTAGAGCAATATCATCAAAAAAACATGCTGTACCTTCAATCCCTTCAAGTGTTTGATCCATGTACCTTTGCCAAACGTTTGGCGCGACCTTCACTCCAAACATTAATCTTTTTACTTTGTATGTACCCTTGCATGTACTTATAGCTTGCATTTCAGCTGTATCTTCACTGGTTTTCATATGTAAATAAGCCTGGTTTATATCAAGAGTACAGAAATATTTTCCATTACTCAGTTTTGCAAATATCTCTTCAACCCGGGGAATGGGGTAGTTGTCATTTTCTATATTTTTATTTAATGTGGCTCTATAATCAGCACATAAGCGCACTTTCCCATTTTGCTTAATTACCGGGACAATAGGTGTTCCCCACTGTGAGTATGTAACTTTTTCTATTATTCCTTCTTTTTCCAATCTATCTATTTCTGTTTCAACTTGAGCTTTAAGTGCAAAATCCTTTTCTTGTTTCTGTATTGAATTTATGTCAAATTTTAAGTTTAATTTCCTTATCCATTCTCTTCCCAATACTGGATCTACTTTTCTATCAATAACAAAGATTCTCCCTTCAATTTCTCTATTTTTGTACTTTATTTTTAGATTACAAGTTCCCTGAGGGAATATTATTTCTCCAGTGTATGTTCTAAGCATTACTGGTGTATCTTCCAGTTTCAGGTTGCTGAAATTTTTGTTATAATATTCTACCGAGCATGTAGTAACTGCTGCACCGGTATGTATTTTTCCAGCTCCATTGTATGTATTTTTCCATTTATTTCTATTGTAATATTGAATTTATCATCTCCACTGTTATTTCTGTATAAGATACTATACTGAAATACATAGGTATTTCATATATTTCATCTTCATCTCCCGACTGTTCACTTACTAGCTCCAGCTGTTTCTGACTTCTGAAACATACTGATTGAATATGTCCTTTTCTTTTGCATCTTTTACAGTACAGTTTATCTTTAAGATTACATTTTATCGTTGTATGGTTTTCTTTTCCACATCTTAAACACTTCATTTTCTTTTTATTCTCCTTATTTGTATTGTATGTAGATCCTTTGTATGTATTTTGTTTATGTGTATTTTCATTCTTCTTTCTCATTGAAATTTTATTTATGTTTGGTTGTACATCTGGACCCATTTCTTTTGTTTCAGCTTTGGAAGTCTCAATCGCCATTGCAATTTTAATTAAGTCATCAAACTTTGTAGAAGAAGATTCTTGTAATAACCTTTCTTTAATTTCAGAGTTACGCAGCCCTCGTATGAATTGTACTCGTAGATGTGTCTCAAATGTAGTATGATTGCAATTATTACAAATGAAATTACATCTCCCTCGAATTTCTTTTAATCCAGCAACATAATTTGCAATGCTTTCACACTCATGTTGCTGTCGGAGGCAGAATTTGTGCTGCTGGGCCACTTCACCGGGCTCCGGGGCGATATGGTTGCTCAATAATTTTATAAGGTCTTCGAAAGCTTTTGATTCTGGGGCTTCTGGTGCTGTAATATTTTTGAAAACTTGATAGTATTTAGGCCCAATGCAGTTAAGAAAAATATGTATTTTAACTGTAGCACTAGTAACTCCTTTCAAGGTTATGTAATTTTGAAGTCTTTGTAAGTATGACGAAAGTGATTCGTTGTTTTCATCGTACGGTTGTAACGTAATACCGCTAACTGTTCTCTCATTATTTTGTAAAGCTTGTTGTAACTGAGCTTGCTGTAATTGCATTCCACGCATTGTTTCCATCATTTGGGATAAAACTTCTCCTAATTGTCGTTCCATTGTAGCGTTCCACGTGCGTACGTAATGGCGGCATTTGCTTGTGCTAGCACCAATCACATTTGTTATGTATGTTGTATGTATATATGAGATGATATAAATGATAACAGTTCGTAGTATAAATTTAGTATTTATTTATTTATATGTAATCTAGTACAGAGCGAACAATCAATTTCGGTAGACATTTTTGTAATTAATTAAATCACATTTAGTTCCGCTAGAGGCGCTGACGAACGGTACGTTCCGCGACACGCATCATTATAGAGAGGATCTTAACAGTTATATTTATTATTATTTTGATAAAATGAGTGATAATGATAAGATATGTTTTATGTGAAGAAGATCTATCTTTTAAAAAAGTTTTATCGGTCATTCCTCATTTTTTTTTACAATTTTGAAAGTCTGTAGACGCTTCCCCCACCGTTGAAAATTCTTCCAATTATATAATCTACAATATCTTATAGGTTTCCGCGACGCTCGAGTAAATCCACATTTAGCATCACTGGCTCCCCTACCATTATAAGTTCATGGAAATTACTTTATTTAATATAGGTACTTAAGTTTAGACACATACATACTGGTATTATGCTTTTTAATTAACATTAATTAATTATATAATAAATATGTCACCATTTGAGATAATAATTTTTTTTAACAAAAAAACAAAAACCGACTTCAAAACTAAGTATACAAACCTAAACTAAAAAGTAAAAAATCTTTTAATTACATAGTTAATTTTGGAGTCGGTGCCATCCAGGACAGATTTATCTTGCTTTTGCAAAATTACTTTCGAACGGTATTTTGATTATGTTTATAAATTGATAGATTAAATGAATAGGTATCTATTAAGGTTATTTTGCTTTGGCTGGCACCGACTCCGAACTTAAATTATGATAGTGTGAATGCACTCAGTCTGATGGACGTCGTCCAGTCTTGATTATTTCAGTAATCTTGAGCAAAAAATAAATTAGGATATACTTATCACCTTGATATTACCTTTTTTCATAGCGATGCCGTATCCTTTGCTATCAAGTAAGTCTCCTACCTACAAAGTAAATTAAAAATATATTTAAATTTTTGCAGTAACAGTAACAGTTCGGAAAAATAATATATTGAATGAAGTCAATGTTACCCTGATCACTTCGCAGTCGCGCTCGGTGGTGTACTCGATAGTGGTGGACTCCGCGAGGAAGGCGTAATTGCCCTGCTTTACTCTGTTGTAAATGAACACACCATTCATAATTATTGTAGCGCTTTATATAAAATGTAAATCCTAGAATAATAAATAACACTTTGTTGACTAAAATATAATAAATAAGTGAATATTTACTTTTGTATACCCACAGTATTGTTCTTGGGCATTTCTTGTTTTTTCATTTCCGCGAACATTTTTTTATAAAGCTCCGAGGTTGATAGCTGAAATTAATTTATTTCTTAGTCATTCTTTTATATCAGTTCGAGCATCGAGCAAATCTATTAAAAGAGTTCAAATAGCCAAGTCTAGATAATACGTTGTTCAATTCAAATACAATAAGGGCACATGCTGCGGCCGGCAGTTGCTGAACAACTTCAGCCGACAAAAGCGGTACTGATATATGTATATTGTATGTGTGTATTGTTCTGGAGTGGATCAAAGTTTCTATATTCCATACAGTAATTAGAATTGCTGCCGAACTTAAAATATAGTATAGTTCCGGCGACAGTCACTGCAATATTTATATAGTGCAAATAATGAGATCGCATTTTTACTTAGGCAATTAATTAAACAATTAATTTTTAATTAGACAAATAATAATTGAATGGACATACATGTATAAGAGATCTCGTCAGTCATCTTCTATCTACATAAAAAATAGTAAAATAATGCTAATAAATCAACATTTCCATCTGATAGCTTTGCAGGAAAACGTATATATCGTGTTTATATAATTACAAATACTCATATAAACCTCGAAAAATGTATAAGTGGATCCACCATCTTTGGCACCATACGTGATGCCGTAGGGGTTGTCGGCGAGATCGCGCACGTTGCTGATGAGGTCGTTGGGGGACTTGGTGGCGAGGAGCGTCGCCAGGTTTGCCGTGTACGAGCTCGTGATGACCAGCGCGAACAGCCACCACACACTCGCTACCGCTCTCGTCCCATAAGCTCTGAATCACAATAAAAACCATCCATGGTTAAGTCCATGTTAATATAATTTATGGTTCTCCATATACACATGTCTTTACTTACACAGGCGCAATTTCTGACCCTTGTTGTAAGACAGCGCCAAGATTAAACCAGAGTGCGTTGCCGAGAGTGAACTGGTTTTCTAGGGCGGGCGGGTCGTCCACGCACGGGTAGGGGTTCTGCCATTCTTCGGGGCACAATCTTCCGATTACGTAGAGCACTAGTGACGTGCCCACGTAAGCAAAGCCCAGGCACAACCAAACCTAAGCCGATATCATATCATTATACAATTATTTGCGTTTTCTGATTTCTCTACTACATAATTTTTATGGCGCCTAATATTTTTACATAATATAACACTATCTCATTTATTTTATTTTTCGTTTTCGACGTTTCGTCGAACTTTGTTTCGTTGGAACGCTTTACAGCAATCACCACAATCTCTCCCGCAACCATGATTGCTCCTGTGATCTAGGTATATAGCGTTCAAAATGTTGGGAACCAGAAATCATATTAAAACGTAATAAAGCCGAAAAATACTTAATTTAAAACGTCTAATATTCGCGTTAATCTAAAGCCGTGTCTCTTGCTCCTAGAAATAACAAAACAACCTAATAAAACTTGTTGACTAAACATGCTAGCAAAACAGTTTTAGTCTCCTGCAACTTTTAAACACTAACATCACTAAAACATGAAAAATAACGTTTTGTCTTTTTCCAATTTATACTTATTAAAATACACACAATACATTATAGTTAAGTAAAACAGATATATCAGGAAATACAAAACGCATAACCAGAATGTTCGCAAGCAACGATGAAATGGATTTACTCTCCCGCATGCAAACACGGGGATGTTTTCCATCCGCCTCGGATAACATGTTTGCGTGTTTTAGCTAACAAAACCAATAGGCCACGCCAATATTTTGTTAGATTTTCGATGTTAGGTGTTAGAAAACACAAAACCGTGTCGCAGGAGACCCGGCTTAAGAAAGTATTATTTGTTTATTTTTTACTTAGTTTCTTTGTTACATATTTACCACTCAAAGAGGAAATGTAGAGAAGAAAGATATAATTACCCCACTAGAAAAGGGCAAGAGGAAAGCTAGGAGTGCTGGTTCCGGCGTATGCGGCTTCCTGAACAAGATGCTAATGCCTAGATTCATGAAGGGCGTGGTGAAGTCCACGGCTTGCTCGCGCTCCGCCGTTATAGTGAGATCTGTGATCGCGAAGTCTATGCTCTGTTTATAGAATACGATTACAAGACATTAACACAAGAAATATTACACAATAACTAATATTAAAAAAAGAAACATCAAGTTTCTATGGATAGGTACGTATTAAATAAAAACAAATAAATAAATATGTTGGGACATTATTGCAACAGCGCCATCTAGTTCCGTGGTAAGCTACGTTACGTGCTTGTGTTACGGATACCAGATAGTTGATATACTACTACACATATAAAAATAAATTAAATACATACATGTTATAAATATTAACACTTATGACTGGAGTATAAACATTCGTGCTCAACAAATGAATGTCCCCAGTGGGACTCGAACCCGCGACCTCTAGCGCAGAAAGTAGGGTCACTACTCACACACACTACCAACTGAGCCAAGCGTGTCGTCAAAAGTTCATTGGTTATTTATATTACAAATCAAAACAAATATTTTCTTGCGAACTTGGACTCGTATAATATTACCTGAACATTAGAGCATGGAAGTATTCAAAAATTAAAATTTATAAAGAAACACTGAATAACTTTACTTAGCGCGACCCCTGGACTCGAACCCAGCACCGACCGATGTTGAGCCGTATATGCTAGCCATTACACCATCACTAAATATAATCATTCATAGAATAATATGACGTGTTATTTAATTAAAAAAATAATTTAATAATCAAAAAACCCGACTGCGTAATTATAAAAAAACTGAAAAGAAAAAAACAAGCACTTAGATGTCCGGTGGTCTAGACTTCATTTTCCATTGAAAAATTAGATTGGCTGTCGAATAATGGATCCTGTTCAGTGTTCACTGTTCTGTTCAGTTCAGTTCAACTGTTCAGTTGTTATGCTCCATTATTAGAATATATTTTATTTTCTTTAGTAGTATTCATTCAATAAATATTAAAGAAGTCTAGACCACCACATCTAAGTGTTTGTTTTTTTTTGTGCTTCAAAGGAACATACAAACATACATACATAGGCTGATAAACACATTACCTCTCCTTTGCGTCGCGCAGTCGGGTGAAAAACATCAAATCTGTATAAGATTAATAAATTGATAAAAACAGTATACAATATACATAAACACATCTTACTCGTCAGTCGTCACCGTCAAGTGGTAAGTGGTAACAGACCGATCGTTTTTCATGTACCTGTGTCATGTCGTCAAATAATATAGCAAACGTCAAACGATAATATTTAAATTATCGTTAAGGATCACACACCGGATCGTCCATGAGGCGTCGCATCATTCCGTCCCACTGATTAGTAGTCTTGTTGAGGGTGCCGTAGTGACCGTCAGCTTGCAGTATGAATGTGTAGTTGAATTTCCAAAACTGTGCCAGACGGTCGATCAGTTCGATGCAAAAACCTTTACGACATTAGAAAAAATTGATCTATATAGTCGATGTATATGCACCATTAGAGTACTGGCAGTATTCTGTAGGTTCTATTGTTACCTTCGTATCGATTATTTCCCGACAGACGATCGCTTGATTGCTGTTTCATGATGTACGGGTTGTTCTAAAGCAAGAAAATGGACATAATATTGTAAAAGTCAAAACGAGATCAAGGATGAAATAAAGAGCATAAGGTGTTTCAACACGTATCTATTATGTACATACCTATATCAGACATTCATAAGTCAGATGTAAAAAAGTAACATAACAGATGGGCTTTATAGAAATAAAAGTGCACCTCAGCAATGAGCACAGTAAATGTGCGGTTAGTCATGATATTCCTGGGCAGGGGTGGCGCGGGCGGGCGCGGGCGCCAGGCCAGGCCGGCGCGCGGCGACCAGGACGCCACGGCGGCGAGGCGGCCGCCGCGCTGCAGCTCCGTCACGTGCAGCCGCACCTCGCGCCGCCCGCCGTCCGCCTCCCACGACAGCGGCCCGCTCAGCCCCTCCCACCGCTCCTGGGATCGTCATATCACTCAAATATATTAAACACGCCCTGAAGATTCTTTTTTCTCTTTTTAAGCTATTGCAAAGCTTCTATCGCGGGCCTTGAGCGTGGAGATCGAATCCAGAAATTCCATAACGAAAAAAACCTAACACCTGTCATGCGTGATGCGACGAGTAGCGCGACATCAGCTATCTTTTATCTTTTAGTTCACTTGTACTGGTGTTGTTTAGGTCTGACGTTACCCATAATTAATACAGATGGCGCTGTAGATTAATAAATCGATTTTAGATCGACAGTTTTTTTCAATATTGACATGGGTGTCATATTCGAGGTTTCTCGGGGTGCTGATTGCGAAAATGAGGTCCATTTACAAATCCAAGATGGCGGACATCCGGTTTTTTTTTCAATAATGACATGGGTGTCACTTTCGAGGTTTCTCGGGGTGCAGATTGCGAAAATGAGGTTCATTTTCAAATCGAAGATGGCGGACATCCGGTTTTTTTTCAATAATGACATGGGTGTCATTTTCGAGGTTTCTCGGGGTGCTGATTGTGAAAATTAGGTCCATTTTCAAATCGAAGATGGCGGACATCCGGTTTTTTTTCAATAATGACATGGGTGTCATTTTCGAGGTTTCTTGGGGTGCTGATTGCGAAAATTAGGTCCATTTTCAAATCCAAGATGGTGGATATCCGGTTTTTTTCAATAATGACATGGGTGTCATTTTCGAGGTTTCTCGGGGCGCTGATTGCGAATATGAGGTCCATTTTCAAATCCAAGATGGCGGACATCCGGGTTTTTATCAATAGATAATAAAAATATTTTGAACAATATTAACTTCTCATTTATTTAATAAAAGAAAAAAATTGTTTTCTTATCGGTCACCACGCTCAAAAAGTGTAACTTGAATTAATATCAAAGAAAAAAAAGCAAAAGAAAAAAAAACTGCATAAATAAAATAAATAAATAATTATAATTGCATAAGTTGATAAAAACAGCTATGCAATAGCTTTACAACGGCAGTCTCCGAGTGCCACACGTCTTTCCTTTTAGGACATGTCAGTCCCATCATCGTAGTGTTTTTTTAAGTTATATATTTCAAGGAAATCGTAAAAACTTAAGATTGAATGCTACTAACTTACAAGTTACACGATGTACTCTTTGCACGTTAGTAACTAATTACTTGCCGAACGTAAGTAGTTGAGCAGCGTGTCGGCGTGGAATGCCGCCGTCCCCGCCAGACAGTCGCCGGGCGCTTGCGGCGTCAGGTTGAGATGCTTTATTGCGGCTGCCACCAATTTAACTGCGTCGTAGGACAGCAGAAGTGATGTCGGTGGATTTTCTACTATCTGATGAAATGATACTTCAAAAATTACACCTCTTCAATTTTATGTATTATATATAATGATTTTATAAATTTCACATTTAATCAAGACCTGCGCTATCTCCTCTTCGTTAACTTCGGCGTCTTCCGTGAGCTTTCTATACTCTTCGCTCCAGTCTGCCATTGCTTCGGGTACTTTTTCAGATTCGGGATTGAATATACGTAGAGCTGTAAACCATTTAAAATCTTACGATTTTCTTGTACATTGTTTTAATTTATTTAAGTTTCGCCAGCGTTAGCTTTATTGTAGGAAATCACTTTTTGTGACACCGTTTAGGATGATAGACGACTCATTTTAAACAAAATACAAAAAAAAAACTCGTTTATCGCTCCTTCTATTAGTGAACCGTATCAAAAACTTATCTGACCCTATACGACACAAACATCAGACTTTTCGTTTTGGATAGACATTCTGCTGCTACTGTCTATTATTGCCAAAGTTATTTTCTTTGGCTGCACAAGAAACTTTCAAGTTTCCTTTCTCTACCATTCATCAACACACACTATATTTATGACGTATGTACTGCCTGAGTGTAGCAGTGCTTGTTTTTATTTACAATCATTAGAAAATCGTAGGAATTTTTGTTGAATGTAAGTTGTAAGTTACAGATTCAAAATAATTCATTACATATTTATAAATATCTATACATATCATAAAACAAAGTCCTCCGCCACGTCTGCCTATCTGTCTGTCTGTTCGCGCCAAAGTCAAAAACTACTGCACCGATTTTCATGCTGTTTTCACCTATGGAAAGAGTGGTTCTCTAGAAGGTTTTAGTGTATATTTGTCATGTATTTTAATTTATTTGTATACATTGGCTAAAATGTCGGAAAAGAATAAATCGTCTGGAAGCTTTCAATGAAAACGCTGCCTAAACTCTTTGTATGACACAAAATGATGTATAGTGGGATTGTGTATCTTATATAGATCTACAAAAAGTCTGCGATGGCATATGTCTATCTCTTAAGGATAACATACTATGTCCATATTAATAGTTTAAGTAATGGGCAATTATAAAGCAGTAATTGGAAAGCTATTTACACAAGTACGGTATTAATCCTTATCATTGTAAATAAATTAGAATGTTTAAGCATTTCATGCACATTGTTTCACTCTTTTACACCATATAATTTAAACGAATATCTTAGGTACTTAATCGCAAAAAAATACGGAAGCAAGAATAAAATGCAAGCGCTGCTACAAGCGCCGCGCGCTACGCGCACCGTCTTGCCTACTGTTTAGCTAATAGCTCTTACAAGAAGCGAAGAATTTTCAACGTTCTACCACAATTCCTAATTTTAATAGTGATTAGAACGCGGGCGAAGCCGCGGGAATTGCTAGTTATTAATAAAAATCTTCACTCTGGGTTAAAGGCATTTAAACATAATTAAGATTTAGTTAAATATTTTTTACCAGTAATGTTTGCGCCGCCGTAGCTGTAGTTCGCCAGCGCCATGGCGTGCAGGTCCAGCGAGGACAGTATGTACGAGTGGCGGTCGGCCAGCAGCCCCACGCGCTGCGCCGCGTCCAGCACGCGCACGCTGCACGTCGCGTTACACCACACTATGAAGTTAATAGCACCCCATTTTTTGAGCACCAGCAGTAGGTTTCTATAAAACAAACACATCATTCGTTATTAGGTATTGTTACTTCTACGAGGCGAGTTTATGAATATATAAATATACATTTAATGTATGTAAGAGACGGAAGAGAACCCGTGTTGTTTCGCACCTGAGCCCATGGTCGTCATGCGGCGGCGGTATCTGGCGCGCGCGCAGCGACAGCAGCTCGGGCTTGGGCGTGAGGTGCGCCGCCACCTGCGCACTGCCTTCGTGAAGCAGCACCGCGTGTCGCCATTGCTTAGCAGTGCACAACGCTGCACAGGTCTATCTTTCACACGAAAATTGTTTCTTAAACATATACCATCCGGGATAAAGTATAATATTATTAAGATTATCTTTGTAATTGTGTAGGTACTTTCTGTATGCACCTTTCCATCTTCCTTTCAGAAAGCAGACAATTAGAAAACCATAAGTAAAATTTTCGGTTTCTTTAGCAGGTGTTTTTATGTTATATATGCAATATGCGTATGCATGCTAAATCAATCGTAAACATGAAAGCATAATTAGTATACCACCTTAGCGAGAACATCGGAGTGTGGATACAGTGCCAGAGCACTGGAAAAGGCTTTGTTCTTCGGAGCAGGCTCCGTCAGCAGCAGTGCGAGGCCGGCGCGCGTGGCGGCGACTGCGCCGGCGCTGACGCCCACCGAGGCGTTCACACTATCGCTCGCCTAGTAATATTGGTATATTTTTAACATATAAGTATTTATTCATCCCTTTTAACGTCCCTTTGCTAAGCGCACTCAGGCGCGCGCGCTAATGTATTAACATTCAATATGAGGGGGATTAGACTATAAGAAATGGTCCATAATACTACGGGAGGTAGCGCTATAGTTGAACAAGTCATTTTATACCGGCTGAAAATCATAACAATAATAGTTTTCCCCTCATACATAACAGCTCTGAACGTCAGCTGCTCCGATAGCGGTGGAGCTAAAGGAGACAGCATGACAAAGTCATTGGAAAAAAATCTGCTCCGATGAATTTTATACCAAGCGAAACTTGTATTAAATCATTGTTTTAATCATATTTTTTCAAAAAATTATCGTCAGCTGTATTGACGACGGGGGGTTCAATGTCAGTCACGTGCATAAACCTCATTAAAAATTTGATAAATAAAGTTATTTTATACCTTATGAAATTTATATATCTCAATTTTTATGCTTTTAAAATAATAAAGAAAATTGTCAGCTGCACTTTGGACGGGGGAAACAGCGTCAGTCGTCGTGATAAACATGTCGCGCCCTCAACGGTATCGAGCGTTGCATAGTATCTTTGGAACATAAACTGACGATCTTTACACCCACAAACAATCAGCTGACGACAATTTTTTGTTTCTTTAACATTTAAATTATCTTATACTTAAAATTCAATAAGTATAACATCAATTTAATATAAATCACACCACAGTATATTTACTTATTCCGTGTAGGCTCCAAATTATATTAATATGTACTCTAACATCAAGGAATTTCAAGTTGTAAAAGTCTCTCTACTTCAACGTACCTTTCCTAAAAAAATATTATTCTGGCCTCCAGGTAGAATATACCTGGTAGCTTAGAATAATAACACCTAGAATGATATTTTCATACATTCATTTCATTCATAATGTTGCAAGTAATTTCGATGGAGATGGAAGGAAGAAAATAATACATTCACATTTAAGTGGTTCGACGGTGACCAAGTTCCACCATCAGTAACTGGAGTTACAATTAACAATGAAAATCGTTTTGTCCATTTATTATTATTCATTCTACAAATATGTCCTGCCCACTGCCACTTCAGTAACCTGATTCTTTTCTTTACATCTATTATTTTTGTTTTTTTCCTGATGTCTATGTTTCTAACTTTATCTGATAGTTTTAAACCAAGTATGCCTTTTTCCATTTTTCTTTGGCAGAAAGCAATCCTTTCTTCGTCATATTTCTTCAGTGACCACGTCTGGCAACCATACGTCAGACATGGCAATATCACAACCTCGTAGAGTTTTTTCTTTATATTTATATTTATATCAGAATTTTTCATTATTTCTTTCAGTTCCCAGTATTTCCTCCAAGCTAGAGTTATCCTTCTATCTATCTCTTTCCCTGTATTATTTCCGAATGTTACTAGCTGCCCTAAATATATATATTCTTTTACATATTCGATCTTTTCGTTTGCTATTATAATATCTTGAGGTACTCCATTGGTTAAAATCTTGGTTTTCGACATATTCATTGAAAGTCCCACTTTTTGACTTTCC
Organism: Boloria euphrosyne; assembly: GCA_951802675.2. Lineage (NCBI taxonomy): Eukaryota > Metazoa > Arthropoda > Insecta > Lepidoptera > Nymphalidae > Boloria > Boloria euphrosyne. Next base: position 71,415 of record OX637879.1, on the reverse strand, counting down.
ATTGCTAGTTCAATCACCATACTCTCTAGTTCCGTGGCGCTTTCTGCAAAGATCACAATTTCATCCGCGAATCGCAAGTGATTTAGTAGTTCTCCGTCTACCTGTATTCCCTTCATTTCCCAATCTAGTCGTCTAAAAATGGATTCGAGCACCGCTGAAAACAATTTCGGAGAGAGAGGATCTCCCTGTCTTGCTTCTTTTGTATAGGAAATTCTGACCCTTCACGCTCTAGACTTATTTTGGCGTGACATTTTGCATATATACATTTAATTAAGTTTATGTATTTCTGGTTGATGCCTTGTTGTGTTAATGCTGCCCATATAGATTCGAAGCATATCGAATCGAATGCTTTTGTGTAGTCTATAAAACACATATATAAAGTCTTTCCATACTCCTTTGTTTTTTCGATTAGTTGTGTTATAACTTGTATGTGATCTATGTTATGTGTGATTTAAATGTTAAAGAAACAAAAAATCGTCGTCAGCTGATTGTTTGTGGGTGTAAAGATCGTCAGTTTATGTTCCAAAGATACTATGCAACGCTCGAATGCGTTGAGGGCGCGACATGTTTATCACGACGACTGACGGTGTTTCCCCCGTCCAAAGTGCAGCTGACGATTTTCTTTATTATTTTAAAAGTATAAAAATTGAGATACATAAATTTCATAAGGTATAAAATAACTTTATTTGTCAAATTTTTAATGAGGTTTATGCACGTGACTGACATTGAACCCCCCGTCGTCAATACAGCTGACGATAATTTTTTGAAAAAATATGATTAAAACAATGATTTAATACAAGTTTCGCTTGGTATAAAATTCATCGGAGCAGATTTTTTTCCAATGACTTTGTCATGCTGTCTCCTTTAGCTCCACCGCTAGTGCGACAACTGACGCTCACTTTACTGATTTCCCAACATTAAAGAACTGTTTAAAGTAAAATTCATTCGGTATAAAATGACTAAAAAAAATGCAACGCTACCTCCCGTAGTATAACCCACTGAGCTGATACGAGCGAACTTCACATGTCTTATTCTTATTAGTTAAATTTCCTAACGATGCTTTCCTTCATCATAACATAAAATGTTTACCATAATATTGTAAATGATTTGTATAAAAATAGAGATTCGATACCCGAATTTAAGCCATCTTTACTCTGCTTTCCAAGCGAGCACGTTACAAAAAAATATAGACTTGATCAAAATGGAAATTTTAATTTAGAAATTACAATATAATATCGTTTTATTGAGGCAGTTAAAATGTCAGGTTATCTATATACTTACATTCCTTTTGTCTTCATATTATACCGGAGTGTGAGAGTGACAGGTATAGACTTATGTAAAGAATAATGTATTCGCCATAAATAAACATCGCGAGGAAACCTGCATGTCTGAGAAAAATCTAGCAAGTTTTCGAAAGACATGTGAAGTCCGCCAACACGCACTAGTCCAGCGCGGTGGACTATGGCCTATTAAAAAACCCCTCATTCTGAGGGAGGCCCGTGCCTAGCAGTGGGACGTTAAAAGGGCTTATAAACTTCGCTTACGAATACCTCTAATTTGCTAGGACAGTAACCGTATAAAAACGAAGAAGGACTCGATAACTAAAATTGACCCGGGACTCGAACCTAGAACCTCCTGATGTGCAATCGTACTCGTACATGCTACCCACTACACCACATAGCCAGTTTATCATAGTAACAGTGACAATATCTTGAAATATACTTGATAGGGAGAAATAATCTATTTTATATGTAAGGAATAAAATTGTAGAGTCGTTGAATCTATACAACAGTATACTTGAACGACATTGAAAAATTGAAATACCATTAAATTTTGTCGAGAATAACACAAGATTAAAAAATAAATAAAAGATAAGCTAAGTATTAAAGCTAAATTTTTAAAAACGCACTCGTACGATTGTGTCACAATTATTGGAAATCAAATATAAAACATTTTGCAAGTCTATGTGTATACAGAGGTATATTATGTCGAAGCTTTAGTTTATCAAGTATACGTATACCCATGTATATACGGTTTGAAGAAAAAATATTATAGGCCATTGAATAGTGAAATTCTTACTTGTTTACATATAATATCAGGCTCGGACAGTGGCTCGTCGGGCTCGGCGGTGGCGAGCGTCACCTCGGCCTCGTCCTCGCCGCGCAGCGCCGCCTTCACCGCCGCCTGCAGCTTCAGCGCGTCCTCCACTCCGACCCCCACGCCTGCACATGCGCAATGACCTTGGTTTACGACTCTCACTCTACATTTTTCTTGAAAACTTATTAACTGATTCTATTATATTTTCCTGCCTATTTTAATCGCTTCAGCGTAGGATACAGCAGAATACACCAACACTGTCAAAACAACAACAACACAGCGCGCCCGACTTGTCCTCACGCACGCTACCATGGCGCCCGGGCACGTGTCCCGTCGCACGCGCTTCGCACTGTACTCACAGTCGCTTGCACACGAAAGCTCGCACATGCGAGGGTAAACAATATCTCGAGAATAACAGCAGTAATCGAGTAAACCGAATGAAATGACGATTGGTTTAGTTATAGTTTAATGGTGACCTACGAATGTATTCATTAAAAATTATTAATACTAAAAGCGTGTTATATCATCATTTTGTATAGTAATTGATGGCTACTTCTAGCAATAGCCTATCGAATGATTATATTTTATCGATATGTGACAACCCAACTGGTATTCCCACGTGAAACGTGCTCTCGCGCTGGCGCCGCCCGCCCTCGCGCGCCTCTCGCCCGCCCTCGCCCGTGCAATCTATTCTGGAAGCGGATCGCGTCACTGTCGCGTCGTCGTCTAGACTATTTTTTTCTGTTTTAAAGATGAAGTAAAAATTTTGCTTTCCATTACTGATATACGATTTGCTAATTAATTACTAAATATTTTTACGATTTTAGCATCCAATAGATGTCTCCAATTATTCTGCTTGAGGGAAAGGTCGGTAAATGTACCAATAATTGGTATTTCTTTTAAATCAGGAAAAACTAAAAATCAAAATAAATCTGCGACAAAATCCGAAAAGGTAGTTTCATTTATAATCAGGCAAATTGCTTTGACTGTACTCTTTCCTACACGATGTTAAATACTATGGTTTTGATTTCCTGAATTTACCTAAGTATATTTTGAAGTAAGATCGATCATCTACATTCATCGGTGTGCTTTAAATAGATTTTGGCTGCGAATCATTGGTATGAGTTGGTCTGATTTATTAGAAACGATATCAGAATTTATTATAATGCGGCAATGATTGTGCGTTGTTATACGCTACTAGTATATAATTGAATTACTTATTAGGGCGAGCGAAGCGAGACACTATCCCTAACACTATCCCATTAAACCTGAGCATTTTGTGATAGATATAATAGGTATACCTATGAAATTGCCGTTTTTATGAAATATGTTAAAGCCCTTTTTTCTCTATATTTTATTTTTTTAATTAAAATAATCCATGCAATCAATGTATTTTTGCCAACGTAATGGTAGCTTATTGATGCCCTTTTTGAAAAAGTCTGCTGGACGGGAAGCAACAAATTCTTCAAAGGCATTTTGAACTGCTTCTCGGTTATTGAAATTTTCCTCTGCCAAGAAGTTATTCAAATTCTGGAAAAAGTGGAAGTCTGTAGGGGCAAGGTCTGGTGAGTAGAGTGGATGACGGAGAACTTCCAACCCCAACTCTTGTAACTTGGAGAGCGTCTGCTGTTTAGTATGAGGTCGCGCGTTGTCGTGCAGGAGTGCGGAGCCGAACTATGAACCAAAGCTGGTTGGAGACTTCGAGCTTCTCCATCATTATGTTCAGTTCTTCACAGTACACATCTGCAGTAATGCTCATCCCGTTTGGTAAGAAGCTGTGTTGAATGACACCGGCGTTAGACCACCAATCAGTGACAATCACTTTTTAGGGGTAAGTTTTCGTTTGGGACATTGTTTAAGTGGTAAACCAGGATCTAACCAACTTGCTGAGCGCGTGTGATTGTCGAACAAAATGGTAACAAGTAAAAATGCGATTCGACATGCCTTCGTTTGTTGCCTGTTGAGCAGTACAAGGCTCGACTCGACACGTGCCTCGCACTGGCTCGGGTTACTCAGGTCTCATAACTTAGGATACTTTTTGTTGTAGAACAATTTCCCATTTCCACAGGAAAACAAAATAATTGGTTTGTTTGAGTAGTCCTTGAAAAGGTAGCGGTGGCTAAACCGTAAAAGATACATTAAAACAATGAAGAAGGAAATTGTAGGTAAAAAAAGCTTAAAAAAAGCCTATTTTATTAAATAACAATTTTTATCAGTACGTATAAAAACTGTAACTTAGCGAATCGATGTGTACATTTCACGCAAAAAGTATTGAACTATTTTGAACTAAATTTTGTGTAGTGATACGTTACGACGCAACATTTAAAATACTTTTTTTGAAGAAAAGTTTTTAATACCGACAGGAAAACGGGTCCTCTTTTCAAATTTAGTATAGCTATGTCTAATTCTTGCTAAATCTTATAAGATACATCAAAACTATATACTAGAAAATTATAGTCTTAAAAAGTTTGTAGTTATGTGTAATATATTATGTCTGTCTACTAAGATACACTCGCAATAACTGTTTTTATCTGTACGTATTAAAAACAATTACTTAGATAACCAATGTGTGCGTTCACACAAAAAACAAAATTAAAAATTTTGAAAAAACCCACGACGCTTAAAAAGTTATTAAAAAGGGATAAAATAATAAAAAAAACCCCCGACTTAAAAATAAATGTAATGCGAGATAAAAAAAACCAAGAATGTCCGTCGGGGGCTGCCATTAAATGAACTAGTTTTGAAGGTTTATAGTAATGTGAATAATTAGAGATTTTAAGCGCTATACTTACATCCTTAATGGGTAGGCCGTGCACCTACTGTGAGGACCTTTAGAAGTTGATGATAATACTTATTTTTATTTACGATCAAAATTTAAAATAGTGATGGCAGCCCCCGACGGATATTCTTGGTTTTTTTTTATCTCGCATTACATTTATTTTTAAGTCGGGGTTTTTTTTTTTTTTTTAAATGGGTATAAATTTATTACAATAAAGGAAATAACAAGTAAACTTAACTATATATACAAAGCAAATGCACACTTAATTATTACTGTACAAGTGTGTCCGCGTGTCCGCGTGGAATAGTGGCAAGAATGCTAGCTGCATTCCCCCGTTGAATGGCAATGCCGATTCTTTGGGCGAAAAATGAGCCAGCTCTCCTGTCACCAGTGGAGACTCCATGGGCCACGGGTTCCTACAGCAAAGGGTACAAAAATATAATTTTGAATAAGGGAGGCATATTTACGTATCTTGAGAAGTTCAGCCTTCTCCGCCGCAGCCCCCACTTTAGACGCCGTCTCCTTGACATGGGACGGGGCCAATGTGTCAACACATGTAGCATCCCACATTAACGCCCGTCCCCTTTCCCAAGGAACGAGCGACAGACCATCAGGTCTCTTGCCATCATCTCGACTTATTCCAGACGGCTCAATGAGAGCAGGAATGTCAATGGTGGCAAGAGCTCTTTTGATGGTATCATTTAGGGAACCGTGAAGAAAAAGTCTACCTGAACTTCTTCGGCAAGAGAGTCCATGGAGTCCATTAAAGTCGACTTCTTTTCCACACGGGCACCTGTGCTGAGTGCACAGCGGTGTTCCCAGCCGGAGACCTAGAGCGATACGAAAACTATCGTTATCCAAAAGTGTACCGAGATTTGTTGAGGGTAGGGTTTTTTTTATTATTTAATCCTTTTTTAATAACTTTTTAAGCGTCGTGGGTTTTTTCAAAATTTTTAATTTTGTTTTTTATTTTAAACTTTTTAGAGAGCATATACATGCATAGAGCATAACTGAAAGCTGCATCAAAATCGGACTAGTAGTTATGAAGAAACATGTCTTTAATATAATGTAGTAGCTAATATAAAATATATTACTGCAGCACCCTCTAGTGAGTTACTACCGTAACATCTATTTAAGAACCCTCACTTATCAACCACAAACTGCATCAAACTACTAGGACTAGTTTTGGTTCTGCACTAACAGTTGTTTACTGCAGCGCCCCCTGGTGAGTTGTCCCCGTAACAACTATTTAAGAAAATGCACGAATCAAACCCAAACCCATAACTGAAAATTGCATCAAATCGGACAAGTAGTTTTGAAGGAAAATGGCAACATGGATTTGCACTTATTTGTATTTGCTGCAGCGCCCTCTAGTGAGTTGTCACCGTAAAACCTAGCTAAGAACATTCACCAATCAAACCCAAACCCATCACTGAAAACTGCATCAAAATCGAACTATTAGTTTTAGAGAAAAGTGGTAACATTGATTTGCACAAATGATGTTTGCTGCAGCGCCCCCTGGTGAGTGATCACCGTAATACCTATCTAAGAACATGCAGCAATCTAACCCGAACCCATAACTGAAAATCGGATCATTAGTTTAGAAGATAGGTGGGAACATTACTTTTCACATGCGAACACACAAACATCTCTCACCCTAAACGCTCCGTATCGTCTCCGTTCCGTCGTGGGTAAAAACTGCATCAAAATTGGATCATTAGTTTAGAAGATAGGTGGGAACATTACTTTTCACATGCGAACACACAAACATCTCTCACCCTAAACGCTCCGTACCGTCTCCGTTCCGTCGTGGGTAAAAAATCACTGAATTGATTTTAAGTAAACTTTGTGCAGTGATATAATATTATTACTAGTGTCAATAAAAATATTATGGATGCCCTTTATGACTACAAAATATTTTATTCTAACAGTAATACACAGTAACTGGTTCTATTAGTCTAGTCAACATGTTCAAAAACGTGTTAAATAGAAATAAAGCTCCTAAAAATACATATGTGCGATAGCTCATTCGATTCGGAATGACGAATATAGAAAAATGTTTTTTAGGGTATATTAGCACATAAAAAATTGCGATTGTTATAAACAAAATAAGATGAAAATAAAAATGATGTTTCGTTTTTTGTTAATAACTCGAAAAATATTAATATATTGGAAATTTCCTCCTCGTTAGAGAGGAGGAAATTTCCAATGAAAAAGTCCTGACTCTTGGAACTCTATCTCCATTATTTTCTCCATTATTTATAATTTTAATTTGACGTTGAAAATAGAGCTGTTACGGCATGCGTGCGCCGCCGCTAAAGAGAGCTCAGCAATAAAAATAATTTTTCTATAACATAAAATGTAATTTTAAAAATTAAAAAAAATTCTAGTATTTTCTTAACACTTAAAAGAATCGAGCCCTGAAGAAAAAAAAGTTTAACCACCATTTTTCAAAAAGTTATTCAATTGTTAACTAACATTTTTTTCCCAATCTCCATTGGCATAAACAATGGGATGTAAGGTATAAATAATTGGCCTATTATTGGGGGGTGGGGGTTCAAGAAAATAAAACTACTAAAATTGCATGAAAAAAATGTAATATATCGCGTAATATAGTGTGAACTCGTCATAATAGCACGCTTGTACCATGCCTAAGAACGGCGAATGTCAATTTATATGTCAAACGTATGTCAATTAGATGACAGGAACAGCTCATTAGTGTTAGACAGAGACAAAACACTTTCGGGAAAGGATTCGAAATTACTAGAAACATTTTGAATTTTCGATACTAGAATGTTCTTAAATTTACCCGGAGGTACGTGCAACTGTGCGCTTGAGACACCATACTAGTTTTAAGGAAGCCGTCGCTCATGCTCTAGAGGTTGAAGCTGTGCGTCATGACTCCAGACCTTGGAAGGTGCGGGAAGTAAGTACAGAAGGAGCATCGGCCCGAGAACGTAAGTTTAGCCCAAGTTGCTACGAGTGCGGTGGTCGGGGCCATCTTCGAAGTAACTGCCCTTCAAGGAAAAACGGTCGACGACAGTCAGATGTTGGTATATCAACTTATAATCAAGCCAAAGGAAAACTGATCTCTGTCAGGGCTAGGATTTGGGCACTGACCGGGGAATCTATAACCACAGCGATAAAAGTAAAACATCAATAGATGGAAATACCTTGGTTATACATGGCGCTATTAATGGAGTAGCATGTAAACTCACGCTGGATACCGGAGCATCACGTATTAACTGTCGTAGCATTAACTGTCATTAATAACCGAAGATTGAGACACATTGCAGACAATAATTTGCATGATAGAAAACACATTACTCTTACGACAGCCACCGGCCAGCGCATACCTGTTTGGGGAGAAAGGAAAATCGCTATCAAAATTGGGGACTATATCTATTGGCATAACGCAATAGTTGCAGATATCGTGGATGATTGCATCATTGGATTGGACTTTCTTCAAACTCACCAGTGTACGATTGACATGAAACATGGAGTTTTACGATGCAGAAATAGAGAAGTGCCGATAAGTGGCGGAATTTATGGAAAAGTTCGTTGCTTGAAAGACACCGCTCTTCCACCAAGATCGCAGACTCTAGTACCTGTCTCTTTACCTCAAAACAAGTCAGGCCGTCCATGGTCATGTGCTATTATAGAGAAGTCGGAAGATAACAGCTCATGGATCCCGGCAAGAGTTGTTGTAGGTAAAGCTTCGACATCTATAGTTCCAGTTCTGAATCTTCTGAATTCTGATGTGGGGAGTTGTGAAGAGATAGCCTGGTTAAGCAGATGTCAACCGAAAGAGAAGGTGTTGAACAAGGATAAAGAGCAAGCAATGAAACTTTTGAAAGATTGTAAAGAAGATCTCACGAGTTCACAGAAGATAACAGCTGAAAATTTACTGTACCGATATTCAGATTTGTTCTCTAAACATGACGGCGATATAGGAAGAACTGGATTAGTTAAGCATAAAATTAATACTGGGGACGTAGCGCCTATTCGACAACGACCTAGACGAATTCCTTGGGCTAAGGAAAAGGAAGTTGACAACATGATCCAAGTCATGAGAAAGAATAACATCATTGAACACTCCACTAGTCCTTGATGTTCGCCAGTAGTACTAGTAAGGAAGAAGGATGGATCTACAAGGTTTTGCATCGATTACCGCAGGCTCAACGATGTTACTAAAAAGGATTGTTATCCCCTGCCTCGAATCGACGACACCCTAGACACTCTCAGCGGTATGAAATGGTTTTCAACTCTCGACTTGAAGAGTAGCTACTGGCAAGTGGACATGGACCCCGTGGATAAGGAGAAAACTGCGTTATCAACTGGAAAAGGGTTGTGGTAGTTTAAGGTACGGTACGATAAGGTACGGCACATTATTAATTTTTCGGGGGGGGTTTAAACCCCCTAAACCCTCTCCCTGGCTACGCCCATGAGGCAGGCTTAATATTAATTGAAAAAAACATTATCACAAATTTTAGATTTTTAATTTTTCAATAGTTATAACAAAAATTACTAAACTATAACTATATATAACTCTAACTATAACTAACTATAACTCGTAAGTTTTTGTTAAAATTATTAAGTGTGGAGTCAAATAGTGGTGATATTCGTAATTAACACATTATTAATCCTTATTCATTTATATGGTTTAATAATGAAGGTTAATACGTACGTTAAGTACGTGTAAATTCCACTTTAAATTATTCGGATGATGGTTATAAAAAAAAATAAGTAAGAAAAATAACACGGTTTGAATAACCTGCCTTATGTTTAGTTTATTAACAAGTAACAAATGAACTCAAAAACACGTATGTTATGCTAGCAAGGTCAAGTGGGCAGAATCACATAACAAGTGCTCATTTAGTGCTAATTAATGCTGCAAAAAGCAAATTTTACGCTGCAGTAGATTGATCAAAAATTAGAAAATTGCCAGCTTTATATTAAGCTAGCAGTGTCTGCCTTTTACAACGCTAACCGCATAGCACAGCATCAATTTAAACTAGTATTAATTTAGTGCCTTATTAGTGCTGGCCATTTGTGAAGACAAATATACAATTTTATAGTTTTTTATATTTTTATACAACAAAACTTGCAAATTTAATTTAGCGCCTGATTTTTCGAAATAGCAATTGATTTTATTGTTAATATTGTATAATTTTTCGTGGATAGAGAATGACCCTAGCTATCATATACTCACGCCATACACCCAACAAATTCGTAAAATTGAAGAAAAAAAATAAACCTAACCTAACTTATAATAAATGATTTATGGAATTCTCCATTCTACGTGACACTGGCAAAGTAATCTGTGCTCAATTGGGCACTGGCACGCTTGAAGCCATTAAAAAAGTTAATCTATAAGATACTTTCTCATTTTTGTCAGTTCAATAATCGACATAGTTATGCAAAATAGATCCAAAATCTTACTTTTGGGAAAAACAACTTTAAGTAAAATTGGTATAAAATTAAACAATTTTTAATTTGATATCTGCTCAGGATCCTGGATGGTTCTCAGTATCATTTTCTGAGTACCAATTTGACAGGAGCCTGATAATGAGCGCCTAAAAATTTTGTAACTTTAAGCAAACCTTTACTAGGCCACTGCGCTAGCATCTTACATGTCAATACGCTAAATAAAAACAATTTTTAATTTGATATCTGCTCAGGATCCTGGATGGTTCTCAGTATCATTTTCTGAGTGCCAATTTGACAGGAGCCTGATAATGAGTGCCTAAAAATTTTGAAACTTTGAGCAAACCTTTACTAGGCCACTGCGCTAGCATCTTACATGTCAATACGCTAAATAAAAACAATTTTTAATTTGATATCTGCTCAGGATCCTGGATGGTTCTCAATATCATTTTCTGAGTGCCAATTTGACAGGAGCCTGATAATGAAAGCCTAAAAATTTTGTAACTTTAAGCAAACCTTTACTAGGGCTCTGCGCTAGCATCTTACATGTCAGTACGCTAAAATTATTAAATTTTTAATTTGATATCTGCTCAGGATCCTGGATGGTTCTCAGTATCATTTTCTAAGTACTAATTTGACAGGAGCCTGATAATAAGCGCCTTAAAATTTTGTAACTTTAAGCAAACCTTAACTAGGGCTCTGCGCTAGCATCTTACATGTCAGTACGCTAAAATTAAACTATTTTTAATTTGATATCTGCTCAGGATCCTGGATGGTTCTCAGTATCATTTTCTGAGTACCAATTTGACAGGAGCCTGAACTTAAGCGCCTAAAAATTTTGTAACTTTAAGCAAACCTTTACTAGGGCTCTGCGCTAGCATCTTACATGTCAGTACGCTAAAATTATTAAATTTTTAATTTGATATCTGCTCAGGATCCTGGTTGGTTCTCAGTATCATGTTTTGAGTACTTATTTTACAGGAGCCTCAGAATGACCGCCTAAAAATTTTGTAACTTTAAGCAAACCTTTACTAGGGCTTTGCGCTAGCATCTAACATGTCAGTACGCTAAAATTATTTAATTTTTAATTTGATATCTCCTCAGGATCCTGGATGGTTCTCAGTATCATGTTCTGAGTACCAATTTTACAGGAGCCTCAGAATGACCGCCTAAAAATTTTGTAACTTTAAGCAAACCCTTACTAGGGCTCTGCGCTAGCATCTAACATGTCAGTACGCTAAAATTATTAAATTTTTTATTTGATATCTCCTCAGGATCCTGGATGGTTCTCAGTATCATGTTCTGAGTACCAATTTTACAGGAGCCTCAGAATGACCGCCTAAAAATTTTTACTAGGCCTCTGCGCTAGCATCTTACATGTCAGTACGCTAAAATTATTAAATTTTTAATTTTATATCTGCTCAGGATCCTGGATGGTTCTCAGTATCATTTTCTGAGTACCAATTTGACAGGAGCCTGAACTTGAGCGCCTAAAAATTTTGTAACTTTAAGCAAACCTTTACTAAGGCTCTGCGCTAGCATCTTACATGTCAGTACGCTAAAATTATTAAATTTTTAATTTGATATCTGCTCATGATCCTAGATGGTTCTCACTATCATGTTCTGAGTACCAATTTTACAGGAGCCTAAGAATGACCGCCTAAAAATTTTGTAACTTTAAGCAAACCTTTACTAGGCCACTGCGCTAGCATCTTACATGTCAATACGCTAAATAAAAACAATTTTTAATTTGATATCTGCTCAGGATCCTGGATGGTTCTCAATATCATTTTCTGAGTGCCAATTTGACAGGAGCCTGATAATGAAAGCCTAAAAATTTTGTAACTTTAAGCAAACCTTTACTAGGGCTCTGCGCTAGCATCTTACATGTCAGTACGCTAAAATTATTAAATTTTTAATTTGATATCTGCTCAGGATCCTGGATGGTTCTCAGTATCATTTTCTAAGTACTAATTTGACAGGAGCCTGATAATAAGCGCCTTAAAATTTTGTAACTTTAAGCAAACCTTAACTAGGGCTCTGCGCTAGCATCTTACATGTCAGTACGCTAAAATTAAACTATTTTTAATTTGATATTTGCTCAGGATCCTGGATGGTTCTCAGTATCATTTTCTGAGTACCAATTTGACAGGAGCCTGAACTTAAGCGAACTTAGGGCTCTGCGCTAGCATCTTACATGTCAGTACGCTAAAATTATTAAATTTTTAATTTGATATCTGCTCAGGATCCTGGTTGGTTCTCAGTATCATGTTTTGAGTACTTATTTTACAGGAGCCTCAGAATGACCGCCTAAAAATTTTGTAACTTTAAGCAAACCTTTACTAGGGCTTTGCGCTAGCATCTAACATGTCAGTACGCTAAAATTATTTAATTTTTAATTTGATATCTCCTCAGGATCCTGGATGGTTCTCAGTATCATGTTCTGAGTACCAATTTTACAGGAGCCTCAGAATGACCGCCTAAAAATTTTGTAACTTTAAGCAAACCCTTACTAGGGCTCTGCGCTAGCATCTAACATGTCAGTACGCTAAAATTATTAAATTTTTTATTTGATATCTCCTCAGGATCCTGGATGGTTCTCAGTATCATGTTCTGAGTACCAATTTTACAGGAGCCTCAGAATGACCGCCTAAAAATTTTTACTAGGCCTCTGCGCTAGCATCTTACATGTCAGTACGCTAAAATTATTAAATTTTTAATTTTATATCTGCTCAGGATCCTGGATGGTTCTCAGTATCATTTTCTGAGTACCAATTTGACAGGAGCCTGAACTTGAGCGCCTAAAAATTTTGTAACTTTAAGCAAACCTTTACTAAGGCTCTGCGCTAGCATCTTACATGTCAGTACGCTAAAATTATTAAATTTTTAATTTGATATCTGCTCATGATCCTAGATGGTTCTCACTATCATGTTCTGAGTACCAATTTTACAGGAGCCTAAGAATGACCGCCTAAAAATTTTGTAACTTTAAGCAAACCTTTACTAGGCCACTGCGCTAGCATCTTACATGTCAATACGCTAAATAAAAACAATTTTTAATTTGATATCTGCTCAGGATCCTGGATGGTTCTCAATATCATTTTCTGAGTGCCAATTTGACAGGAGCCTGATAATGAAAGCCTAAAAATTTTGTAACTTTAAGCAAACCTTTACTAGGGCTCTGCGCTAGCATCTTACATGTCAGTACGCTAAAATTATTAAATTTTTAATTTGATATCTGCTCAGGATCCTGGATGGTTCTCAGTATCATTTTCTAAGTACTAATTTGACAGGAGCCTGATAATAAGCGCCTTAAAATTTTGTAACTTTAAGCAAACCTTAACTAGGGCTCTGCGCTAGCATCTTACATGTCAGTACGCTAAAATTAAACTATTTTTAATTTGATATTTGCTCAGGATCCTGGATGGTTCTCAGTATCATTTTCTGAGTACCAATTTGACAGGAGCCTGAACTTAAGCGAACTTAGGGCTCTGCGCTAGCATCTTACATGTCAGTACGCTAAAATTATTAAATTTTTAATTTGATATCTGCTCAGGATCCTGGATGGTTCTCAGAATCATTTTCTAAGTACCAATTTGACAGGACCCTGATAATGAGCGCCTTAAAATTTTGTAACTTTAAGCAAACCTTTACTAGGGCTCTGCGCTAGCATCTTATATGTCAGTACGCTAAAATTAAACAATTTTTAATTTGATATCTGCTTAGGATCCTGGATGGTTCTCAGTATCATGTTCTGAGTACCAATTTTACAGAAGCTTCAGAATGACCGCCTAAAAATTTTGTAACTTTAAGCAAACCTTTACTAGGCCTCTGCGCTAGCATCTTACATGTCAGTCCGCTAAAATTATTAAATTTTTAATTTGATATCTGCTCAGGATCCTGGATGGTTCTCAGTATCATGTTCTGAGTACCAATTAAACAGGAGCCTTAAAATGACTGCTGAAAAATTTTGTAACTTTAAGCAAACCTTTACTAGGCCTCTGCGCTAGCATCTTACATGTCAATACGCTAAAATTAAACAATTTTTAATTTGATATCATCTGCTCTGGATCCTGGATGGTTCTCAGTATCATGTTCTGAGTACCAATTTGACAGGAGCCTCAGAATGACCGCCTCAAAATTTTGTAACTTTAAGCAAACCTTTACTAGGGCTCTGCGCTAGCATCTAACATGTCAGTACGCTAAAATTATTAAATTTTTAATTTTATATCTGCTCAGGATCCTGGATGGTTCTCAGTATCATTTTCTGAGTACCAATTTGACAGGAGCCTGATATTGAGCGCCTAAAAATTTTGTAACTTTAAGCAAACCTTTACTAGGGCTCTGCGCTAGCATCTAACATGTCAGTACGCTAAAATTATTAAATTTTTAATTTGATATCTGCTCAGGATCCTGGATGGTTCTCAGTATCATGTTCTGAGTACCAATTTTACAGAAGCTTCAGAATGACCGCCTAAAAATTTTGTAACTTTAAGCAAACCTTTACTAGGCCTCTGCGCTAGCATCTTACATGTCAGTACGCTAAAATTATTAAATTTTTAATTTGATATCTGCTCAGGATCCTGGATGGTTCTCAGTATCATGTTCTGAGTACCAATTAAACAGGAGCCTTAAAATGACTGCTGAAAAATTTTGTAACTTTAAGCAAACCTTTACTAGGCCTCTGCGCTAGCATCTTACATGTCAATACGCTAAAATTAAACAATTTTTAATTTGATATCATCTGCTCTGGATCCTGGATGGTTCTCAGTATCATGTTCTGAGTACCAATTTGACAGGAGCCTGATAATGAGCGGCTTTAAATTTTGTAACTTTAAGCAAACCTTTACTAGGGCTCTGCGCTAGCATCTTACATGTCAGTACGCTAAAATTATTAAATTTTTAATTTTATATCTGCTCAGGATCCTGGATGGTTCTCAGTATCATTTTCTGAGTACCAATTTGACAGGAGCCTGATATTGAGCGCCTAAAAATTTTGTACCTTTAAGCAAACCTTTACTAGGGCTCTGCGCTAGCGTCTTACATGTCAGTACGCTTAAATTATTATTTTTTTTAATTTGATATCTGCTCAGGATCCTGGATGGTTCTCAGTGTCATTTTCTGAGTATCAATTTTACAGGAGCCTGATAATGAGCGCCTAAAAATTTTGTAACTTTAAGCAAACCTTTACTAGGGCTCTGCGCTAGCATCTTACATGTCAATACGCTAAAATTAAACAATTTTTAATTTGATATCATCTGCTCTGGATCCTGGATGGTTCTCAGTATCATGTTCTGAGTACCAATTTGACAGGAGCCTGATAATGAGCGGCTTTAAATTTTGTAACTTTAAGCAAACCTTTACTAGGGCTCTGCGCTAGCATCTTACATGTCAGTACGCTAAAATTATTAAATTTTTAATTTTATATCTGCTCAGGATCCTGGATGGTTCTCAGTATCATTTTCTGAGTACCAATTTGACAGGAGCCTGATATTGAGCGCCTAAAAATTTTGTAACTTTAAGCAAACCTTTACTAGGGCTCTGCGCTAGCGTCTTACATGTCAGTACGCTTAAATTATTATTTTTTTTAATTTGATATCTGCTCAGGATCCTGGATGGTTCTCAGTGTCATTTTCTGAGTATCAATTTTACAGGAGCCTGATAATGAGCGCCTAAAAATTTTGTAACTTTAAGCAAAACTTTACTAGGGCTCTGCGCTAGCATCTTACATGTCAGTACGCTAAAATAAAACAATTTTTAATTTGATATCTGCTCAGGATCCTGGATGGTTCTCAGTATCATTTTCTGAGTACCAATTTGACAGGAGCCTGATAATGAGCGCCTAAAAATTTTGTAACTTTAAGCAAACCTTTACTAGGGCTCTGCGCTAGCATCTTACATGTCAGTACGCTAAAATTATTAAATTTTTAATTTTATATCTGCTGAGGATCCTGGATGGTTCTCAGTATCATTTTCTGAGTACCAATTTGACAGGAGCCTGATAATGTGCGCCATAAAATTTTGTAACAATAAGCAAACCTTTACTAGGGCTCTGCGCTAGCATCTTACATGTCAGTACGCTAAAGTTAAACAATTTTTAATTTGATATCTGCGCAGAATCCTGGATGGTTCTCAGTATCATTTTCTGAGTACCAATTTGACAGGAGCCTAATAATGAGCGCCTAAAAATTTTATTACTTTAAGCAAACCTTTACTAGGCCTCTGCGCTAGCATCTTACATGGCAATACGCTAAAATTAAACAATTTTTAATTTGATATCTGCTCAGAATCCTGGATGGTTCTCAGTATCATATTCTGAGTACTAATTTAACAGGAGCCTCGGAATGACCGCCTTAAAATTTATTACTTTAAGCAAACCTTTTGTAGGCCTCTGCGCTAGCATCTTACATGGCAATACGCTAAAATTAAACAATTTTTAATTTGATATCTGCTCAGAATCCTGGATGGTTCTCAGTATCATTTTCTGAGTACCAATTTGACAGGAGCCTGATAATGAGCGCCTAAAAATTTTGTAACTTTAAGCAAACCTTTACTAGGGCTCTGCGCTAGCATCTTACATGTCAGTACGCTTAAATTATTAAATTTTTAATTTGATATCTGCTCAGGATCCTGGATGGTTCTCAGTATTATGTTCTGAGTACCAATTTTACAGGAGCCTCAGAATGACCGCCTAAAAATTTTGTAACTTTAAGCAACCCTTTACTAGGGCTCTGCGCTAGCATCTAACATGTCAGTACGCTAAAATTATTAAATTTTTAATTTGATATCTGCTCAGGATCCTGGATGGTTCTCAGTATCATGTTCTGAGTACCAATTATACAGGAGCCTCATAATGAGCGCCATAAAATTTTGTAACAATAAGCAAACCTTTACTAGGGCTCTGCGCTAGCATCTTACATGTCAGTACGCTAAAGTTAAACAATTTTTAATTTAATATCTGCTCAGGATCCTGGATGGTTCTCAGTATCATGTTCTGAGTACTAATTTAACAGGAGCCTCGGAATGACCGCCTTAAAATTTATTACTTTAAGCAAACCTTTACTAGGCCTCTGCGCTAGCATCTTACATGGCAATACGCTAAAATTAAACAATTTTTAATTTGATATCTGCTCAGAATCCTGGATGGTTCTCAGTATCATATTCTGAGTACTAATTTAACAGGAGCCTCGGAATGACCGTCTTAAAATTTATTACTTTAAGCAAACCTTTTGTAGGCCTCTGCGCTAGCATCTTACATGGCAATACGCTAAAATTAAACAATTTTTAATTTGATATCTGCTCAGAATCCTGGATGGTTCTCAGTATCATTTTCTGAGTACCAATTTGACAGGAGCCTCGGAATGACCGTCTTAAAATTTATTACTTTAAGCAAACCTTTTGTAGGCCTCTGCGCTAGCATCTTACATGGCAATACGCTAAAATTAAACAATTTTTAATTTGATATCTGCTCAGAATCCTGGATGGTTCTCAGTATCATTTTCTGAGTACCAATTTGACAGGAGCCTGATAATGAGCGCCTAAAAATTTTGTAACTTTAAGCAAACCTTTACTAGGGCTCTGCGCTAGCATCTTACATGTCAGTACGCTAAAATTATTAAATTTTTAATTTGATATCTGCTCAGGATCCTGGATGGTTCTCAGTATTATGTTCTGAGTACCAATTTTACAGGAGCCTCAGAATGACCGCCTAAAAATTTTGTAACTTTAAGCAAACCTTTACTAGGGCTCTGCGCTAGCATCTTACATGTCAGTACGCTAAAATTATTAAATTTTTAATTTGATATCTGCTCAGGATCCTGGATGGTTCTCAGTATTATGTTCTGAGTACCAATTTGACAGGAGCCTCAGAAAGACCGCCTAAAAATTTTGTAACTTTAAGCAAATCTTTACTAGGGCTCTGCGCTAGCATCTAACATGTCAGTACGCTAAAATTATTAAATTTTTAATTTGATATCTGCTCAGGATCCTGGATGGTTCTCAGAATCATTTTCTAAGTACCAATTTGACAGGACCCTGATAATGAGCGCCTTAAAATTTTGTAACTTTAAGCAAACCTTTACTAGGGCTCTGCGCTAGCATCTTATATGTCAGTACGCTAAAATTAAACAATTTTTAATTTGATATCTGCTCAGGATCCTGGATGGTTCTCAGTATCATGTTCTGAGTACCAATTTTAAAGAAGCCTCAGAATGACCGCCTAAAAATTTTGTAACTTTAAGCAAACCTTTACTAGGGCTCTGTCCTAGCATCTAACATGTCAGTACGCTAAAATTATTAAATTTTTAATTTGATATCTGCTCAGGATCCTGGATGGTTCTCCGTATCATTTTCTGAGTACCAATTTGACAGGAGCCTGATAATGAGCGCCATAAAATTTTGTAACAATAAGCAAACCTTTACTAGGGCTCTGCGCTAGCATCTTACATGTCAGTACGCTAAAGTTAAACAATTTTTAATTTAATATCTGCTGAGGATCCTGGATGGTTCTCAGTATCATGTTCTGAGTACTAATTTAACAGGAGCCTCGGAATGACCGCCTTAAAATTTATTACTTTAAGCAAACCTTTACTAGGCCTCTGCGATAGCATCTTACATGGCAATACGCTAAAATTAAACAATTTTTAATTTGATATCTGCTCAGAATCCTGGATGGTTCTCAGTATCATATTCTGAGTACTAATTTAACAGGAGCCTCGGAATGACCGCCTTAAAATTTATTACTTTAAGCAAACCTTTTGTAGGCCTCTGCGCTAGCATCTTACATGGCAATACGCTAAAATTAAGCAATTTTTAATTTGATATCTGCTCAGAATCCTGGATGGTTCTCAGTATCATTTTCTGAGTACCAATTTGACAGGAGCCTGATAATGAGAGCCTAAAAATTTTGTAACTTTAAGCAAACCTTTACTAGGGCTCTGCGCTAGCATCTTACATGTCAGTACGCTTAAATTATTAAATTTTTAATTTGATATCTGCTCAGGATCCTGGATGGTTCTCAGTATTATGTTCTGAGTACCAATTTTACAGGAGCCTCAGAATGACCGCCTAAAAATTTTGTAACTTTAAGCAACCCTTTACTAGGGCTCTGCGCTAGCATCTAACATATCAGTACGCTAAAATTATTAAATTTTTAATTTGATATCTGCTCAGGATCCTGGATGGTTCTCAGTATCATGTTCTGAGTACCAATTATACAGGAGCCTCATAATGAGCGCCATAAAATTTTGTAACAATAAGCAAACCTTTACTAGGGCTCTGCGCTAGCATCTTACATGTCAGTACGCTAAAGTTAAACAATTTTTAATTTAATATCTGCTCAGGATCCTGGATGGTTCTCAGTATCATGTTCTGAGTACTAATTTAACAGGAGCCTCGGAATGACCGCCTTAAAATTTATTACTTTAAGCAAACCTTTACTAGGCCTCTGCGCTAGCATCTTACATGGCAATACGCTAAAATTAAACAATTTTTAATTTGATATCTGCTCAGAATCCTGGATGGTTCTCAGTA
Organism: Boloria euphrosyne; assembly: GCA_951802675.2. Classification (NCBI taxonomy): domain Eukaryota; kingdom Metazoa; phylum Arthropoda; class Insecta; order Lepidoptera; family Nymphalidae; genus Boloria; species Boloria euphrosyne. Next base: position 51,581 of record OX637879.1, on the reverse strand, counting down.
TCATATTCTGAGTCCTAATTTAACAGGAGCCTCGAAATGACCGCCTTAAAATTTATTACTTTAAGCAAACCTTTTGTAGGCCTCTGCGCTAGCATCTTACATGGCAATACGCTAAAATTAAACAATTTTTAATTTGATATCTGCTCAGAATCCTGGATGGTTCTCAGTATCATTTTCTGAGTACCAATTTGACAGGAGCCTGATAATGAGCGCCTAAAAATTTTGTAACTTTAAGCAAACCTTTACTAGGGCTCTGCGCTAGCATCTTACATGTCAGTACGCTAAAATTATTAAATTTTTAATTTGATATCTGCTCAGGATCCTGGATGGTTCTCAGTATTATGTTCTGAGTACCAATTTTACAGGAGCCTCAGAATGACCGCCTAAAAATTTTGTAACTTTAAGCAAACCTTTACTAGGGCTCTGCGCTAGCATCTTACATGTCAGTACGCTAAAATTATTAAATTTTTAATTTGATATCTGCTCAGGATCCTGGATGGTTCTCAGTATTATGTTCTGAGTACCAATTTGACAGGAGCCTCAGAATGACCGCCTCAAAATTTTGTAACTTTAAGCAAACCTTTACTAGGGCTCTGCGCTAGCATCTAACATGTCAGTACGCTAAAATTATTAAATTTTTAATTTGATATCTGCTCAGGATCCTGGATGGTTCTCAGTATCATGTTCTGAGTACCAATTATACAGGAGCCTCATAATGACCGCCTAAAAATTTTGTAACTATAAGCAAACCTTTACTAGGGCTCTGCGCTAGCATCTTACATGTCAGTACGCTAAAATTATTAAAATTTTAATTTGATATCTGCTCAGGATCCTGGATGGTTCTCAGTATCATTTTCTGAGTACCAATTTTACAGGAGCCTCAGAATGACCGCCTAAAAATTTTGTAACTTTAAGCAAACCTTTACTAGGGCTCTGCGCTAGCATTTTACATGTCAATACGCTAAAATTAAACAATTTTTAATTTGATATCATCTGCTCTGGATCCTGGATGGTTCTCAGTATCATGTTCTGAGTACCAATTTGACAGGAGCCTGATAATGAGCGGCTTTAAATTTTGTAACTTTAAGCAAACCTTTACTAGGGCTCTGCGCTAGCATCTTACATGTCAGTACGCTAAAATTATTAAATTTTTAATTTTATATCTGCTCAGGATCCTGGATGGTTCTCAGTATCATTTTCTGAGTACCAATTTGACAGGAGCCTGATATTGAGCGCCTAAAAATTTTGTAACTTTAAGCAAACCTTTACTAGGGCTCTGCGCTAGCGTCTTACATGTCAGTACGCTTAAATTATTATTTTTTTTAATTTGATATCTGCTCAGGATCCTGGATGGTTCTCAGTGTCATTTTCTGAGTATCAATTTTACAGGAGCCTGATAATGAGCGCCTAAAAATTTTGTAACTTTAAGCAAAACTTTACTAGGGCTCTGCGCTAGCATCTTACATGTCAGTACGCTAAAATAAAACAATTTTTAATTTGATATCTGCTCAGGATCCTGGATGGTTCTCAGTATCATTTTCTGAGTACCAATTTGACAGGAGCCTGATAATGAGCGCCTAAAAATTTTGTAACTTTAAGCAAACCTTTACTAGGGCTCTGCGCTAGCATCTTACATGTCAGTACGCTAAAGTTAAACAATTTTTAATTTGATATCTGCGCAGAATCCTGGATGGTTCTCAGTATCATTTTCTGAGTACCAATTTGACAGGAGCCTAATAATGAGCGCCTAAAAATTTTGTAACTTTAAGCAAACCTTTACTAGGGCTCTGCGCTAGCATCTTACATGTCAGTACGCTAAAATTATTAAATTTTTAATTTGATATCTGCTCAGGATCCTGGATGGTTCTCAGTATCATTTTCTGAGTACCAATTTGTCAGGAGCCTGATAATGAGCGCCTAAAAATTTTGTAACTTTAAGCAAACCTTTACTAGGGCTCTGCGCTAGCATCTTACATGTCAGTACGCTAAAATTATTAAATTTTTAATTTGATATCTGCTCAGGATCCTGGATGGTTCTCAGTATTATGTTCTGAGTACCAATTTTACAGGAGCCTCAGAATGACCGCCTAAAAATTTTGTAACTTTAAGCAAACCTTTACTAGGGCTCTGCGCTAGCATCTAACATGTCAGTACGCTAAAATTATTAAATTTTTAATTTGATATCTGCTCAGGATCCTGGATGGTTCTCAGTATCATGTTCTGAGTACCAATTATACAGGAGCCTCATAATGACCGCCTAAAAATTTTGTAACTTTAAGCAAACCTTCACTAGGGCTCTGCGCTAGCATCTTACATGTCAGTACGCTAAAATTATTAAATTTTTAATTTGATAACTGCTCAGGATCCTGAATGGTTCTCAGTATCATGTTCTGAGTACCAATTTTACAGGAGCCTCAGAATGACCGCCTAAAAATTTTGTAACTTTAAGCAAACCTTTACTAGGGCTCTGTCCTAGCATCTAACATGTCAGTACGCTAAAATTATTAAATTTTTAATTTGATATCTGCTCAGGATCCTGGATGGTTCTCAGTATCATTTTCTGAGTACCAATTTGACAGGAGCCTGATAATGAGCGCCATAAAATTTTGTAACAATAAGCAAACCTTTACTAGGGCTCTGCGCTAGCATCTTACATGTCAGTACGCTAAAGTTAAACAATTTTTAATTTAATATCTGCTCAGGATCCTGGATGGTTCTCAGTATCATGTTCTGAGTACTAATTTAACAGGAGCCTCGGAATGACCGCCTTAAAATTTATTACTTTAAGCAAACCTTTACTACTCTGCGCTAGCATCTTACATGGCAATACGCTAAAATTAAACAATTTTTAATTTGATATCTGCTCAGAATCCTGGATGGTTCTCAGTATCATTTTCTAAGTACCAATTTGACAGGAGCCTGATAATGAGCGCCTAAAAATTTTGTAACTTTAAGCAAACCTTTACTAGGGCTCTGCGCTAGCATCTTACATGTCAGTACGCTAAAATTATTAAATTTTTAATTTTATATCTGCTCAGGATCCTGGATGGTTCTCAGTATCATTTTCTGAGTACCAATTTGACAGGAGCCTGATAATGTGCGCCATAAAATTTTGTAACAATAAGCAAACCTTTACTAGGGCTCTGCGCTAGCATCTTACATGTCAGTACGCTAAAGTTAAACAATTTTTAATTTAATATCTGCTCAGGATCCTGGATGGTTCTCAGTATCATGTTCTGAGTACCAATTATACAGGAGCCTCATAATGACCGCCTAAAAATTTTGTAACTTTAAGCAAACCTTTACTAGGCCTCTGCGCTAGCATCTTACATGTCAGTACGCTAAAATTATTATATTTTTAATTTAATATCTGCTCAGGATCCTGGATAGTTCTCAGTATTATGTTCTGAGTACCATTTTTACAGGAGCCTTAGAATGACCGCCTAAAACTTTTGTTACTTTAAGCAAACCTTTACTAGGCATTTGCGCTAGCATCTTACATGTCAATACGATAAAATTAAACAATTTTTAATTTGATATCATCTGCTCAGGATCCTGGATGGTTCTCAGTATCATGTTCTGAGTACCAATTTTACAGAAGCCTGATAATGAGCGTGTGGCGACACGATGGCGACAGCCGTGTCAGCGGAATGCGCGTGCATCCGGCGCCCGCGCAGTGGCGTCGCAATGTCTACAGCCGCGTCAGCGAAATTTATCCCCGCGACCGCCCCGCGCCCTCAGCGCAGGCGGGTTAACAAATCAGTCGTTTGATACGCGAGTGTCCCCACGGTCCCCTCCTCACAATAGCATAGACAATATAATATAGTAAATGTAACCTGTAACCTTTTATATAATATATATAGTTTAGAAACATTTAATATTTTATTTATCTCAACACGCAGTAAAGTCACAAAATTGGTGACCCCGACGTGATTAAAAAGTAAGCGAACCGACGTGATCTACATTAGCGTACCGTCGTAATTAAAAATAGCGTTCGGCGACTCAGAGGGGGATTCTCGACCGTGGGAAACGCGTTATAATATAAGTTATTGTACAGACTTTACGTGTAAAAATTAAAAGACAGTAGTGCTTCATTTTTTTAAATATTCCGTGTGTAAAGTGAAATAAAAATAGTGAAAAATAATCATGAGCAACCCACCTCAGTCAACACAGCCTACCGCATTCGACATGGCGTCAATTACCGTCTACAGCAGAATAGCAGCATTCTGGCCGCAGATGCCTAAATTATGGTTTTCGCAGTTTGAGGCGATAGTGAGCCCACAGAGGATATCAGATCAGGCAAAATACGACCTAGTAATCAGTAAATTAGGAAGGGACGAGCTGGGATATATCAGCGACATCATCGGTGCTCCACCCGAGACAGGAAAGTACGAAGCAATTAAATCGCGCCTGCTGGCCGTGTTTCAAGAAAGCTCAGAACAACAGTTCAACAAATTAGTGAAGGAGATGGATCTAGGTTCACAAAAACCATCTCAACTGCTGCGAAGAATGCAGGAGCTCGCCAAGAATACTGGAGTTACAGACGAGCCACTTAAGAACCTGTGGATGGCAAGATTACCAGCGTCAGTTCGTGCAGTGCTTGCTGTGGCACAGGACACAAAACTGGAAGCACTTAGTAAGATGGCCGACAAGATTGTGGAACACCTGCAAACAGGAGAAGTTGCAGCCGTCGACCAGCATACCTGTTCGCCAACGTCTAACGCAGGGAGTAGTATCGCACTGTTGACAGAAATGAAAAAAATGTCGTTAGAAATTCAACAGCTCCGCGGTGAGGTAAACGAGATAAGAGGACGCACACGCTACCGTGGCCGAACACGCCACCGCAGCGGAAGCGTGCACAGATCCAGAACGAGGTCATCAGGAAGAAAATCTACTAGGCGTACACCGAACAGTCCGGAGTGGCTATGTTGGCCGCATTACAAGTTCGGGGAGAAAGCTCGTGGTTGCGAACCACCGTGCAACTGGAAAGGCAATGCGGGAAACTAGGTGCAGTGCAGTTTGAGGTGGAAACCTGCACTGACCTGAGCGACAACCACCGACTCTGCATCAACGACAGCAAGAATGGACTTATTTTCCTCGTAGACACCGGTGCTAACGTTTCCGTCATACCCGTGAGTAAAGTGAGTGTAAAAGAACGTAATCAGTGTAACTATAAACTTTTTGCAGCTAATGATACAGAAATTAGAACTTTTGGTATTAAAATGTTAGAGTTAAATTTAGGATTAAGAAGACCCTATCGTTGGTCATTTATAATTGCTGACGTTAAGCAAGCTATTTTAGGTGCAGATTTTCTTAAGTCACACAAGTTATTAGTAGATTTACATAATAAGAAATTAATAGATTCTGTAACAAACTTGTACTCTATGGGGTCCGTTGTAAATTATAATGGTATTTCGATTAACAGTATACAAAATAATAACATTTACAAAGATATTCTCGAAGAATATCCCGAAATTACTAAACCGATCTCATTTAAAGTTCCAACGAAGCACACCGTTTTTCATCATATAGAAACAGAAGGTCCACCCGTGTATACGAGAGCCAGGCAACTCCCACCGGACAGATATAAAAAGGTAAAAATTGAATTTGAATTAATGCAAGAATTAGGTATATGCAGACCGTCGAAAAGCGCTTGGGCCAGCCCACTTCACACCGTTCCGAAGAAAGATGGAGGCATTCGACCGTGCGGTGACTACCGCCTACTCAACAAAAAAACGAAACCGGATCGATACCCTGTCCCCAGGCTACAGGACTTCACATATGGATTAACAGGTAAGAACATATTTTCTAGAATCGATATTAATAGAGCGTATCATTATATTCCCGTGGCACCTGACGACATCGAAAAAACCGCTATAATTACCCCGTTTGGCCTTTTCGAATTTCCACAAATGACATTTGGTCTTAGAAATGCCGCTCAAACTTTCCAACGTTTTATGAATTCCATGTTACAAGGTTTAGAATATTTTCAAAATTCAAAGGGGGAAGAATCATTTTTATTTTGTTATATTGACGATGTCATTATAGCCTCAACCACTAAAAACGTGCACAAGGCACACTTAAGGCAGTTATTTAAAAAATTCGAAAAAATTCGATGAGTATGGCATAACTATTAATTTAAGTAAATCATGTTTTGGTAAACAAGAAATAGATTTTTTAGGCTATAAAGTCACACCAGCTGGTATAAGTCCACTGGAGGATAAAATAAGGGCAATCTCAGACTATCCGAAACCGAGAACCGTCGAGGAACTTCGTCGATTCCTCGGCATGTTAAATTTTTACAGGTCTCATTTAAAGAACGCAGCTCAAAATCAGGCAGAGCTAAATAAATTTTTGCATGGCGCAAAGAAAAAAGATAAAACTAAAATTAATTGGAATAGTGAAGCCGAGTTTGCTTTTGAGCAGTGTTGGAAATTAAAAACGTTGAGTACTTAGGTTTCTAATATCCATGGTGCATCCTTTAAAAATAAAAATGTCACTTTGACATATACATAGACAACACTCATCGCTCTGCTATTTTGTCTGTCATTCATTTTATTCAGCTCGCCTAGTCATTATGTGTTTTTGTGTTGTCCCTAAATATTTAATTAATCTTATTGAATTCTAATCTTATAATTGTACATTTGATACGGCAAAGTTTTATTGAAATAAAACACAACTGTATTTTGAAGATTTATGCGTTTATTTTATCTCTGACATATTGCCACATTTCACGCCGAAGACATCTGCTGCGCCTGACTCTCATCTTCAGGTTATGGGCCCAGGTTTGTGGTAATTGAATTTGAAAACGCATTGATTGATTAATATTTCCAACATGGCAAATAATGGAAATGGGACAACCCACACTTCAAACAATAACATAACCTGTATTGAAAAACTGGATGGAATTTCTAACTGGATAAACTGGAAGTTTGCTATACGGATGATTCTCACATTAGATGGTCTTTGGGAATGCGTTGAAGGTACTGTCGATGATGCTGAACGCGACAAACGCGCGTTAGCCCGTATTTGCCTTTCATTGCAACCTAACCTCTACCAGTATGTAAGAACGGCAAAAACGGCAAAGGAAGCCTGGAAATCTCTTTCCGATACGTTCGAAGATAAAGGACTCTATCGAAAGGTACTGTTACTCCGCCAATTACATAGAATTGAGTACAATCAGTTTCCATCGATGTCTGATTACATAGAAGGAGTCATGAATCTTGTTTCACAATTATCAGACATTGGTAAAGTCATCGATGATGATGAGGTTGCGGAGATACTTCTTTCTGGCTTACCCGAGCAGTTTAATGTAGTTGTTTCTAGTCTGGAGACTGCCAACCTCACTCGAACTCTCACTACGGAGACTGTCCGATGTCGGTTGCTTCAGGAGGAGAACCGTCGTAATGGTCATTCTGAACAACATACTTCTGCATTAGTCGCTGATGTTAAAAAGAAGAAGAAGTTTACTTGTGATTACTGTAAGAAGCAAGGGCACACTGCCAAACGATGCTACAAAAAGAAGCGAGACAACGAGAAGAAAAATAAAAGTGGAGATTCTAACACAGAACATACACTCATTGCTTCAGCGTACACTGTCTCTACTTCTAAAGACTTTCTGATGGACAGTGGAGCCACAGCTCACATGTGTGCCGACCCAAGTTTAGTACAGGACATTCAAAACAAGTGTAGTACTATAACTATTGCTGATGGTCAGCAACTTAGCAGTAATCTTATTGGTAAAATTGAACTTTTAAATAATATTAGTTTGAATAATGTAATTGTTGTTCCTGAATTATCCAATAATCTTTTATCAGTAAGTCAAATTACATCCAATGGTTATATTGTTGTTTTTTATAAGGATGGTTGTAAAGTTTTTAGTGACTGTAAAATCACCGGCAACTCTATACTAACAGGTCGAATGGTCAATGGCTTATTTAAAATCAATATTGAACAAGCGCAGACTGACTCCAAAGAGTCTTTCAAGCCCATGATTTCTAGTCAAGGGACAGTTAAGACTTACACTGCATCATGTTCACAGTTAGATTTGTGGCATAAGCGCTTAGGGCACTTAAATTACGTAAGTATGAAATCACTTGGTGGTGGGAATCAGTGTGTTGGTGCCGTATTTCAGATTGATGAAGTTAATGCATCCAGCAGCTGCGAGGCATGTCTTACCGGGAAGATGCATGATGCACCTTATCCTCGGGCAGGTAGTGATCGTGCTGCACATCCACTGGAGCTCATACACAGTGATGTAGTTGGCCCAATGCAAGTCTGCAGTTGGGGTGGCGCTCGCTACTTGTTAACCTTCATTGATGATTGCACTCGGATGACATTTGGTTTCTTAATGAAGTCTAAATCTGAGGTAAGCCACCATTTTATAACCTTTAAATCTTTAGTAGAAAAACAGCTAGGATTGCCTATTAAAACTTTGAGAACCGACAATGGTACCGAGTATTGCAATGCTTTTCTTTTTGATTTTTTGAAAAAGCATGGCATAATTCACCAGACCACTATACCATACTGCCCGCAGCAGAATGGTGTTGCCGAACGAGCCAATAGGACGATTTTTGAGAAGGCAAGAGCAATGTTGCAGGACGCCTGCCTTTGTAATCGCTACTGGGGAGAAGCTGTTGCTACAGCTATATATCTAAAGAATAGGTCTCCTACCAGCGCGCTGTCAGGTGGTGTTCCGCTGTATGCTTGGACCGGGTCTGTTGTTGACCTTAGTCACTTGCGTGTATTTGGTTGTACTGCCTATTCCTTTGTTCCTAGTCAGAAAAGACGAAAGCTCGACGCTAAAGCAAAGAAATATATCTTTGTAGGCTATGGTGATACATGCAAAGGTTACCGGTTGATCGATCCATCCAATGTTAAAATCGTAATTTATTCTAGGAATGTTGTTTTTCTAGAAAATGATTTTTTAGGAAAATGCGATAAGGCTGAGCTGAAAAATGATAATTTTTATTTTTTTGACTTTACATCATTTTATCCTGACATTGCTAATAAAATAGAAAATAATGAATCGAATAGTAAATTAAATAATAATATTTTATGTAATGATAATGATGATAATATTTTATGCAATGATGATGATGATAATGTTATTAATAATGATGTACTTGAAAATAAAAATAATTCAATCAAATCTGATGATGATTCCTGTGAGTTTACAGATGTGGAGTCTTCACATACGCCGCCAGCGTGGTCACCACTGTCTGATATTCAGTATCAAACGGGTGATGAGGGAGATGACCAAGGTGGTAATACTGCCACAATGCCAGAACCTTCACCTCAAGGAGGAGTGCAGATGCCATTGGAGGGGTCTGATGAGCCTGCTGCTCCACTTGCTTCTAGACCCGTACGTACTACTAGAGGAATCAAGCCTAAAAGGTATACAGATTATGATTTATTTTTGTCTATCGGTGAAAGTCTGTCTGATCCTGCTACTTATGATGAAGCTATGAATTCGCCTGATAAAGATCAATGGCTGGAGGCGATAAGCACCGAATATCAGTCTTTGTTGAAAAACAATGTGTGGACATTGGTAGATAAACCTAGTCATTGTAAAGTTATTAGATGTAAATGGGTTCTTAAAAGAAAACATGATGCAATGGGTCAGTTAAATAAATATAAAGCCAGACTTGTTGCCTGTGGTTTCAGTCAGCGGGAGGGTATAGATTTCACTGAAACTTTTTCACCAGTTGTGAGACATTCGACATTGAGGTTATTATTCTCTATTGCTAGTGAGCTGAACTTAAAAATAGATCACATAGATGTAACAACTGCCTTTTTAAATGGTGATTTGGATGAAACCATTTATATGCAACAACCAAAAGGTTTTGTTACTGATAATAATAAAGTTTGTTTGCTCAATAAAAGTATATATGGTCTTAAGCAGGCCTCAAGAATGTGGAATATAAAAATTAATAATGTATTAATTGAAAATGGGTACAAACAAAGCAAATGTGAACCCTGTATTTATGTTAAATGTACCAATGATAAATACATTATTATTGCGCTATATGTAGATGATTTTTACGTTTTCCACAATAACTGTATAAATGATGTTTTAAATATTTTACAGAATAAGTTTGACATTCGTTACCTGGGTGAGTTGAAAAATTGTTTGGGCATGAATGTTATAAGGAAAAACAATGTAATCATTTTAGAACAATCTGACTACATTAGGCGTTTATTATATAAGTTTAATATGAATGAATGTAAACATGTATCCACACCTTTGCCTGTTAATTGTAAACTAGATAAATCTGATAAGCACTTACCTGATGATAATTACAATTATAGACAACTTTTAGGTTCGCTTATGTATTTAACTGTTTGCACTCGACCTGATATATCATTTGCGTGCAGTCAATTGAGCCAATTTAGTACATGCTTTGATAAAACGCACTGGCAATCAGCAAAGCGAGTACTTCGTTACTTAGCGGGAACTATTAACTATGGACTTTACTTTGTTAAAGGAAATGGTTTTAATATTAAAGCTTTCGCAGATGCTGATTGGGCAAATGACTTGTCGGACCGAAAATCATATACCGGTTTTGTAGTAAAATTAAACAATAATGTGATTAATTGGGAAGCTCGTAAACAGCGTAGTACTGCATTATCAAGTACGGAAGCTGAGTACTTAGCAATAGGAGATGTATGCAGGGACATATGCTTTGTAAGGAATTTTCTGAGTGAAATTCTGAACAAAGCAGTCAATGTTGTTGTGTATAACGATAATCAAAGTGCTCAAAAGTTACTACTTGTTAAGGAGTATTCACACAAAAGAACGAAGCATATTGATTTGCGTTATCATTTTGTCAAAGATCTTATAAGTAATGGTGGTATAGATGTTCAATATTTGTCTACTGATAATATGATTGCAGATTTGTTTACAAAACCTTTATCTGTAGAAAAACATGTAAAATTTCTTAGAAGTTTAAATTTAAAACCTGTAGAAATGTAATGTTGTTTATTGTATTCAGTGGACCTTATGAAAATAGTATAGACATTTTGTATGTTTGTAAAGCATGAGGAGGAGTGTTGGAAATTAAAAACGTTGAGTACTTAGGTTTCTAATATCCATGGTGCATCCTTTAAAAATAAAAATGTCACTTTGACATATACATAGACAACACTCATCGCTCTGCTATTTTGTCTGTCATTCATTTTATTCAGCTCGCCTAGTCATTATGTGTTTTTGTGTTGTCCCTAAATATTTAATTAATCTTATTGAATTCTAATCTTATAATTGTACATTTGATACGGCAAAGTTTTATTGAAATAAAACACAACTGTATTTTGAAGATTTATGCGTTTATTTTATCTCTGACATATTGCCACATTTCACGCCGAAGACATCTGCTGCGCCTGACTCTCATCTTCAAGCAGTGTAAAATGAGCCTTAGGAATGCCACTACATTGTCGCACCCAGTAGCTGAGGTACCGTTATCTCTTATGACGGACGCGTCTAATACGTGTGTGGGCGCAGTTTTGCAACAACGTGTAGATAACGACTGGTTACCGCTTGGTTATTTTTCAAAACAACTCTCAGAGACTCAACGGAAATACAGTACTTATGATCGTGAACTTTTAGCAATTTATATGGCCATTTCTCATTTTCGTAATATGGTAGAAGGTAGAGAATTGATAGTATATACAGATCATAAGCCGTTAACATTCGCGTTAACAAAGGTAGCAAAAAACGAGAATCCAAGGAGAACCCGATACTTGATGTATATTAGCGAGTTTGTCAGCGAAATACATCACGTTACAGGTCAACAGAACGCAGTTGCTGACGCCTTGTCCAGGGTCGAGGCGATAAGGTGTCCGACGAGCATCGACTTCGAAGAACTTGCGCAAGCGCAGAAAGGTGATTCCCAGGTTACATATACTATATTATATTGTCTATGCTATTGTGAGGAGGGGACCGTGGGGACACTCGCGTATCGAACGACTGATTTGTTAACCCGCCTGCGCTGAGGGCGCGGGGCGGTCGCGGGGATAAATTTCGCTGACGCGGCTGTAGACATTGCGACGCCACTGCGCGGGCGCCGGATGCACGCGCATTCCGCTGACACGGCTGTCGCCATCGTGTCGCCACAACATGATTGCCAGAATGATTCCCAGGTTACACATCTACTGGAAAACAACAATGGCAAGGTATCGTTAAAACAATTAAATATCCCAAGTACGAATAAACCGATTTATTGCGAGTTATCAACTAAGTACATAAGACCTTTTGTCCCAGAAAAATTTAGAAAATTAGTATTTGATTCCATACACAATATTAGTCACCCAGGTATTAGAGTCACTAGGAAAATGATAGCACAAGCATTTTTTTGGCCCGGAATGAATAAAGATGTTAATAATTGGGTGAAATGTTGTATACAATGTCAGAAAACAAAAGTAAATAGGCACACCGTTTCTGATTTGCAAACTTTTCCTTATAGTGGTAGATTCGAACATATACATGTCGATATAATAGGCCCGCTCCCTACGAGCGAGCAAGGGTATGGGTATTGTGTAACAATGATTTACCGGTATACGCGATGGCCGGAAGCGATACCTACAGTTGACATCACAGCAGAAACAGTCGCTAAAGCTATCTACGAAGGCTGGATTTGTCGATTTGGTTGTCCAGTGAGAATGACAACAGATCAAGGTAGGCAATTTGAAAGTGACATTTTTAACGGACTATACGCATAACCCCATACCACCCACACAGCAATGGTAAAATTGAGAGGTGGCATCGTTCGTTAAAGGTTGCACTTACAGCCAGATTTGCAGATAACGCATCTTGGCTAGACGAATTACCTACAGCCTTATACGGTTTGAGAGCAGCATGTAGAAGTGACGGAGATGTGAGCGCAGCAGAAATGGTTCTAGGGCACAACCTAAGACTGCCCGGCGATTTTTTCTCTGAGGTAAGTAAAAATTCTATGTCACCATGTACATTCGTTGACAAATTGAGATCGATACTAAGTAGTCACAAACCCAAGTCACGAGCGAATGGCGATTCTCGCAAATTTTTTGTGCACAACGATTTAAAGTCTTGTTCACACGTTTTTATTAGGAACGACTTAGTAAAAAAACCATTAACACCAAATTATAACGGCCCTTATAAAGTACTAAGTAGAAATGATAAGACATACACCGTATTACTACCAAATAGAAAAACAGAAATTTCGATAGATAGGTTAAAACCCGCTTATTTGTTAAAGAACACAGAAATCGATAATACGAGTATGTTATCAACTGAAAATAGTAATAATGTTAATGATAGTGATTTTAAATGTAAAAAAGAAAATGCAAATACCATAAAAGAATCGTTGCAACATTGTACCACACGCAGTGGCCGAGTTATTAAGCAACCAGTGCGTTTCTTAAATTGTTAATTCATTATTTGTTAGATATTTTTATTAAATGCAAAACAACAATAGTACATAGTCCATTTTTAATTTCTGCTTAACAATCAGTTATAATGTATAATCGCATATTTAGTAAAGTATATAAGTAAATATTCCTATTGTAACGGCATCATTTTAAGAAGAAATAGTTAGAGTAAACATCCAGTTAGAAATTTATTAATAATGGGCAAGAGTTACAGCAAACAGACTGACAAAACGGAAGAGATAATAATAGCCCAAAATGGTGCAAACGACGCATCATTAAGTCAATTTGAACAAAAGTTACAAAGATTCGGAATAGTTTCCATAATAATCATCATAATATTATGCATACTTATATTGGGATATTTCATCTTTAAATGTTGCCGACAGAAATCAGAGAAATGGTTAAGGAAAGAAGTGGTATCATCGATCGAGCTGGGTCTAGCCGCACAGGCAAACCAAAATCGCTCGCAAGGATACGCACAATAGACATTGTAGTTAAAATTGAGATAGTGTTAGACATTAGTGTTAGTATAAGATATTGGTGTTAATTATAAGACTGTTACTGTGGAATGTGTTTGTTAAAAATTTTTTGGTTATCTGTGTGATTAAATTTTTCATGTTTCATGTCAAAATTTGAAAAAGGGGGGAGTGTTGTGGCGACACGATGGCGACAGCCGTGTCAGCGGAATGCGCGTGCATCCGGCGCCCGCGCAGTGGCGTCGCAATGTCTACAGCCGCGTCAGCGAAATTTATCCCCGCGACCGCCCCGCGCCCTCAGCGCAGGCGGGTTAACAAATCAGTCGTTCGATACGCGAGTGTCCCCACGGTCCCCTCCTCACAATAGCATAGACAATATAATATAGTATATGTAACCTGTAACCTTTTATATAATATATTCAGCTTAGAAACATTTAATATTTTATTTATCTCAACACGCAGTAAAGACACAAAAAGCGCCATAAAATTTTGTAACAATAAGCAAACCTTTACTAGGGCTCTGCGCTAGCATCTTACATGTCAGTACGCTAAAGTTAAACAATTTTTAATTTAATATCTGCTCAGGATCCTGGATGGTTCTCAGTATCATGTTCTGAGTACTAATTTAACAGGAGCCTCGGAATGACCGCCTTAAAATTTATTACTTTAAGCAAACCTTTACTAGGCCTCTGCGCTAGCATCTTACATGGCAATACGCTAAAATTAAACAATTTTTAATTTGATATCTGCTCAGAATCCTGGATGGTTCTCAGTATCATTTTCTGAGTACCAATTTGACAGGAGCCTGATAATGAGCGCCTAAAAATTTTGTAACTTTAAGCAAACCTTTACTAGGGCTCTGCGCTAGCATCTTACATGTCAGTACGCTAAAATTATTAAATTTTTAATTTGATATCTGCTCAGGATCCATGATGGTTCTCAGTATTATGTTCTGAGTACCAATTTTACAGGAGCCTCAGAATGACCGCCTAAAAATTTTGTAACTTTAAGCAAACCTTTACTAGGGCTCTGCGCTAGCATCTAACATGTCAGTACGCTAAAATTATTAAATTTTTAATTTGATATCTGCTCAGGATCCTGGATGGTTCTCAGTATCATGTTCTGAGTACCAATTATACAGGAGCTTCATAATGACCGCCTAAAAATTTTGTAACTTTAAGCAAACCTTTACTAGGGCTCTGCGCTAACATCTTACATGTCAGTACGCTAAAATTATTAAATTTTTAATTTGATATCTGCTCAGAATCCTGGATGGTTCTCAGTATCATTTTCTGAGTACCAATTTGACAGGAGCCTGATAATGAGCGCCTTAAAATTTTGTAACTTTAAGCAAACCTTTACTAGGGCTCTGCGCTAGCATCTTACATGTCAGTACGCTAAAATTATGAAATTTTTAATTTGATAACTGCTCAGGATCCTGAATGGTTCTCAGTATCATGTTCTGAGTACCAATTTTACAGGAGCCTCAGAATGACCGCCTAAAAATTTTGTAACTTTAAGCAAACCTTTACTAGGGCTCTGTCCTAGCATCTAACATGTCAGTACGCTAAAATTATTAAATTTTTAATTTGATATCTGCTCAGGATCCTGGATGGTTCTCAGTATCATTTTCTTAGTACCAATTTGACAGGAGCCTGATAATGAGCGCCATAAAATTTTGTAACAATAAGCAAACCTTTACTAGGGCTCTGCGCTAGCATCTTACATGTCAGTACGCTAAAGTTAAACAATTTTTAATTTAATATCTGCTCAGGATCCTGGATGGTTCTCAGTATCATGTTCTGAGTACTAATTTAACAGGAGCCTCGGAATGACCGCCTTAAAATTTATTACTTTAAGCAAACCTTTACTAGGCCTCTGCGCTAGCATCTTACATGGCAATACGCTAAAATTAAACAATTTTTAATTTGATATCTGCTCAGAATCCTGGATGGTTCTCAGTATCATTTTCTGAGTACCAATTTGACAGGAGCCTGATAATGAGCGCCTAAAAATTTTGTAACTTTAAGCAAACCTTGACTAGGGCTCTGCGCTAGCATCTTACATGTCAGTACGCTAAAATTATTAAATTTTTAATTTGATATCTGCTCAGGATCCATGATGGTTCTCAGTATTATGTTCTGAGTACCAATTTTACAGGAGCCTCAGAATGACCGCCTAAAAATTTTGTAACTTTAAGCAAACCTTTACTAGGGCTCTGCGCTAGCATCTAACATGTCAGTACGCTAAAATTATTAAATTTTTAATTTGATATCTGCTCAGGATCCTGGATGGTTCTCAGTATCATGTTCTGAGTACCAATTATACAGGAGCCTCATAATGACCGCCTAAAAATTTTGTAACTTTAAGCAAACCTTTACTAGGCCTCTGCGCTAGCATCTTACATGTCAGTACGCTAAAATTATTATATTTTTAATTTAATATCTGCTCAGGATCCTGGATAGTTCTCAGTATCATGTTCTGAGTACCAATTTTACAGGAGCCTCAGAATGATCGCCTTAAAATTTTGTTACTTTAAGCAAACCTTTACTACGCCTCTGCGCTAGCATCTTACATGGCAATACGCTAAAATTAAACAATTTTTAATTTGATATCTGCTCAGGATCCTCGATGGTTCTCAGTATCATGTTCTGTGTACCAATTTTAATGGAGCCTCAGAATGACCGCCTTAAAATTTTGTAACTTTAAGCAAACCTTTACTAGGCCTCTGCGCTAGCATCTTACATGTCAGTACGCTAAAATTATGAAATTTTTAATTTGATAACTGCTCAGGATCCTGAATGGTTCTCAGTATCATGTTCTGAGTACCAATTTTACAGGAGCCTCAGAATGACCGCCTAAAAATTTTGTAACTTTAAGCAAACCTTTACTAGGGCTCTGTCCTAGCATCTAACATGTCAGTACGCTAAAATTATTAAATTTTTAATTTGATATCTGCTCAGGATCCTGGATGGTTCTCAGTATCATTTTCTGAGTACCAATTTGACAGGAGCCTGATAATGAGCGCCTTAAAATTTTGTAACTTTAAGCAAACCTTTACTAGGGCTCTGCGCTAGCATCTTACATGTCAGTACGCTAAAATTATTAAATTTTTAATTTGATATCTGCTCAGGATCCTGGATGGTTCTCAGTATCATGTTCTGAGTACCATTTTTACAGGAGCCTCAGAATGACCGCCTAAAAATTTTGTTACTTTAAGCAAACCTTTACTAGGCATCTGCTTTAGCATCTTACATGTCAATACGATAAAATTAAACAATTTTTAATTTGACATCTGCTCAGGATCCTGGATGGTTCTCAGTATCATTTTCTGAGTACCAATTTTACAGGAGCCTCAGAATGACCGCCTAAAAATTTTGTTACTTTAAGGAAACCTTTACTAGGCCTCTGCGCTAGCATCTTACATGTCAATACGCTAAAATTAAACAATTTTTAATTTGATATCTGCTCAGGATCCTGGATGGTTCTCAGTATCATGTTCTGAGTACCAATTTTACAGGAGCCTCAGAATGACCGCCTAAAAATTTTGTAACTTTAAGCAAACCTTTACTAGGGCTCTGCGCTAGCATCTTTCATGTCAGTACGCTAAAATTATTAAATTTTTAATTTGATATCTGCTCAGGTTCTCATTTATGCATCTTTCTAAATCCTTATTAATTAATTTATATACGTCGCAATATCGACATCGTGCGCGACGACAGCGCCACGTCACAGGTGGCCATTATGGACAATATTGTCACAGCTGTTAAGCGAGTAGCAAGTAAATATTGTTAAAAAAATTAATGAAAACTTGTGTTATTTTACTATGTTAGACAATTTTGGATGATGATAGTCATTAACATTATTGACAATAACATTAAAATTGTCGTTTCAGTGAGAAATGAGCCTACTGGTGACTAAAACGGGGTTTCGAGCCATTACCACGAAATTATTTTGCAACCGGAGACGATGAATAAATTGGAAGAATACCAAAATTTTAAAAAACTGTAGATAGAGATTATTGACATAAGTACGGGTAATAAACGTATTACAAAATGCCAATAAGAATAGTCAACCTGTAGACTTTATGTTATTGTTCTGTTTATGTATTTAAATATGTATGTGTTAAAATGAATATCACATGTTTATGTTGTTGATAATTGTTAATACTTATTTAATTAAATGTCTGATTTTTTTTAGTTATAAGTAAATAAAAATATTTATTATTTTAACCCGACTATTATATTTTATACCTAAGTACCCAGACCAAATAAAACTTTTTATTTGGTCTGAGCCTAAGTATAAGACAATCGTAAGAACATAAATATATAAGTACAATGGGCTAATGAAACTGTTGATCAGTTAACTGCTATGTGATTTTCATAAGTTTATATTATAAATATTATTTACAGGGTTCATTGGTAAAATAAAAAAAAAACTGAAATACGAAATTGTAATAAATTTATTCAATTCAATTCTTTGGTTTGTTGGCTTCAATGCGTGCCAGTTGAGCACAAATTATTTCGCCAATGTCACGTTGAATGGAGGAGTCACGTTCGAGATTGGCCGGTGAAATTTTAACTTATTCCACAAAAAAAGACTGGATTCACAGTATTAAATAGTGTTCGCGATGAACAAAAGAAAAGATCGGGATATCTTCTCAAAGATATATATTTGGCCTGTCTTAACAGAATTACAAATAGGTTTCTTGTATAGTGCTAGTGTCTTGTACGGAATGGAAGCAGAATTCAGAGTGTCGGTTGGTTGTGTTGGAATGTTAGATGAGGTGTGTTGACGTAGTGCGTGACGAAATTGTATTTGAGTTATTTGATTGGTGAAGTGTATGGCTCGATATAATAAATATAATAAAAGCCTTATGAAAAAGGTAATAAGGTCGACGATAGGAAATCTGGCGTCGACATCCTCCCGGCCGTTGAAAGCTCTATTAAGCTTTTAACAAGTTTCTTCTGATGAAGTAGGTAGAAGACAAATCCTATTGAGGGCTCTTCTTATTGTTCCTTGGACGGTAGAAATATCTGCAACTCGAGGAATGCCGTCGTCTCCCGGAAAAAGTTTGACTATGCGGCCCAAGCGCCAGCATAAAGGGGGCAGATTGTCCTCCTTTATCAAAACTAGATCATTTAGTTTTAGGTCCCTACTCTTTGTGCGCCACATAGAGCGCTGCTGCAGCTCGGCAGCATATTCCTTGGTCCAACGCTGCCAGAAGTGTTGTCTAGCCTGTTCCAGACGCTGGTAGCGGTCAAGGCGGTTAGTATTGCAATCCACGAAGTCTGGTGATGGTAGCGATGTAAGTGACCTGCCGATTAAAAAGTGAGCTGGGGTGAGAGGTTGTAGGTCATTAGGTGATTTTACAAGTGGTAGTGCCATGCTTGTTACCTTCGCGTAGCAGCCGAATGGGCCGGCACGCCCCGTATAGTACCACTCTCTCACAGGAGACCGGCGTGAAGTGGCAGCTATGCTGTCGCGTTTCGTCCGGTAAGTGAGAGTCCGGGAGGCCCACTCCCCATCCCTCTTCCCGTCCTTCTCACTCCTCCTTCCCTCCCTCCCTTTCCTGAAAGGCCGGCAACGCATCTGCAAGCCCTGTGGTGTTGCAGATGTCCATGGGCGGAGGTGATCACTTACCATCAGGTGAGCCTCCTGCCCGTTTGCCCCCTTTGTCCCATAAAAAAAAAAAAAAATGGACTGAGAGGACAAAGGGGTCGGCTGTTGAGGATGGCCTCAATTTGTGCAAACAATGACGACAGTTCTTCAAAAGTTAGATGCGAATTGCCTAGGACACGTTTTATGTAATATTTTGCCGACTTTATCCCAGCCTCAGCTAGCCCATTAAAGTGAGGAGCGTACACGGGAGAGAACTTAAAATCGATACCGCGACGAGTTGCAAAGTCACAAATAGAGTCGCGTTGCGACTGTAAAAAAATTGATATTTCCTTGGCAGAGGCTACAAAATTACGACCATTATCGCAATAGATTGTTTTAGGAATGCCTCTGCGAGAGATAAATCTTTTTAGTGTTAAAATAAAGGCGTCCTTGGACAACTCGCTTACCGCTTCAAGGTGGATACACTTGTACCGAAAACATATAAATATACACAAATAGCATTTTGTGATTTTGCATCCTCTACCTTTACGGTCTGTAATTAAAAATGGTCCAGCAAAATCAGTAGACACAGTGGCAAAAGGAAAATTAGCCTCTACACGATCATTTGGCAGATTGCCCATAATATTTGATAGAGTTTGACCACCAAATCTTCGGCAAGTAAAGCAATTGCGTACGGTCTTTCTAGCTAGTTGTCGGCCTCCGATAGGCCAGTAGCGATCCCTAATAGACGCAAGTAATTGCTGAGGTCCAGCATGCAAGAGACGCTCATGTTCTGCTAAAAATATAAGTTTGGTTAGCGGGTGGTCTGACTTGAGTAGAATGGGATGCCTTTTGTCGTAAGAGTAGCTCGAGTTAGGTATACGACCGCCAACTCTAAGCAAACCTTCTGAGTCTATAAATGGATTAAGCGAAACTAAAGCTGCTTTTGCTGGTAAGCTTTTCTTGTTTTGCAAACGATCTAATTCGTCAGGAAAAGATTCCATTTGTGCAAATTTGGCAAGTAATTTAGTTGAGCGTTCGAGCTCTTCAGCTTGGAAAGGTCCAGTAATCTTAGTACGGTGAGAACAATTGTGTATGAATCTTAGGACTGTTGCATAAACTCTTTGAAGTTTATGAAATTTTGAAAATTTTGTAAAATCGATAAAGGGTGCAGAAGGCACAACCTCCGCCGCCAAAACGGAGCTCGTTTTTAGTTCAGGTAGATTGGAAAAATCAGGCGAGGTCATTGTAGGCCATGACGATTCAGGCTCTAGAAGGAAAGGCGGTCCATGCCACCATAAGGATGGTTGCGTAGAGGACAAATCTTTTAAATCTGCGCCTCGTGAAGCGAGGTCTGCTGGGTTTAAAGCAGTGGGTACGTATCGCCACGATTTAGACTCTGTGAGATCACCTATTGCCACGATGCGATTGGCCACAAAGGTTTTGGTTTTGTTGGGCGTGTGAATCCAACCTAGAACTACACGCGAATCAGTCCAATAAATATGACGATTGATAGGTCGGCGTAGAGCTTTAGTTACAGCAGAGCTTAATTGTGCACCTAATACACAGGCGCATAGCTCGAGCCTTGGTATTGTAGTGGCCTTTAAAGGAGCTACACGTGATTTAGCGCATAACAAGTGGACTTGAATCGATCCATTTGAATCAATAGACCTTAGGTAAATGCAAGTTTCGTAAGCTTGCTGGGAAGCATCACAAAAACAATGCATTTCAATGAGGACATTATTATTAAACCCGTTAAGACATTATTGAGTTCATCAAAGGAGAAAGAGGCATCTAATTCACAAGAAGTAGGGGTTGACAGGAAATCGGGGAAGGAATCACTATTAGGGACAAAAGGAGGAGCTAATTTGTTTGCAAAGTCATTAAGCCATTCGGACGGATTATTGGAATTTAGCTGGGAATTATCAAGAGATCTGCGAAATCTTTTGACATTTCTCCAAACTAAAGAGGATGGGCATCGAGGATTTAAGGATTCACAGAAGGTGGTCCAACCAGACTTTTTCTTTTTTGAAATTAGTCTCCTAAACTTTGCATCACTACGCTTAAAAGTAATAAAATTTTCCTCTGTCATAGATGCCTTGTATGACATTTCAGCAGAATATCTGCAGTTGACAGCATCAGTGCATTCCTGATCCCACCATGGATTGGAAGGCAACTGATTCTGTGAGGAGGGTTTTCTGGGGATATTCAGGTCCGCGGAAAATAAAATGGCTGTAACAAAGTGGTTGTAACAAAACACAATATTTTCACTATTAACAATCTCCGGAAGTGTTTCAATCATGCAATCAACCGAACAAGCATAGTCTTCCCAGTTCGCTTTCTTAAGGTTATGTGAAAGTAGAGGTTTGGAATTTGGAAGGGGAATAATTTTGTTATGAATAGCTATGAGGATGGGAAAGTGATCACTACCATAGGTGGATGTAAGAGTGGTCCATGATAGTTGAGAAGCAAGAGTGGGAGAGGATATGGATAAGTCCACAGCTGTCTTGGGGTTCTGATACGGAAGGACTCTTCTGGTTGGAGAACCATCATTTAAAATGCACATGTTTAGGTCGTCAAACATGTCAACCAACAAAGGAGAAATCCCATCACAATAATAGCAACCCCACATGGTATGATGAGTGTTAAAGTCCCCCATTATCAGACAAGGACTGGGGAGGGCAGCTAGGACAGAATGTAGCTTAGGAATAAGGGCAGAGGATGGGTGGGGAATATAAAGAGATAGGAATGAAATATCGAAGGCTCTCACAGCAACAGCATTAATGTGCTGGCTATGAGGGGGAAGAGAAATAGAAGAAAAAGGAATAGAGTGCCGAATAAAGATGGCACTACCTGCAAACCCATCACTTCCGTCATCCCTCAAACAGGTGAAACCTGAAATTCGAAAGCGAGAACCAGGCAACAACCATGTTTCCGAGATGGCAATAATGACAGGCTTATACAGGTTAATAATGGAGAGTAATTCATGTTTTTTGATTTTAATACTTTTACTGTTCCATTGGAGAAAGTGGAGTGGGGCCATTGTTAATGATATTAAAAAGATGAGAAAGTTTTTGGGTAACGTAGGACGGTAGGGGGAGTTCATCACACATTGAGACAATACTAATTAATGCTTCTGATAAAATAAGTAAGAGGGATTTATGTTCTGAAGGGGTATTAACATTATTGTTAAGAGCACAACCAATGGACAAGGAGGAGGGACAATTGCCAGTAATAGCTTGGTGGGCTTCTTTATTATATCCCTTACCCAAAGGGGCCCTGGGACGAGATTGTCTAACAACGGTTTGGCGATAAGATCTTGTCTGAGAAGGAGAGGGAACAGGAGTGTGACCTTGAGAAATGGAATATGCGGGAGGGGTAAACATTTCCTTAGCTACATCAGAGTAGGATCTTTGGACAGGAGGAAAGCGAGCCGAGGCTTCCATGTAGGACACATTATCTTGTGACATTACAATTTTTATGGCTTGCTGTCTAGAAAACTCAGGACAATCCTTATCTATGGCAAAATGTTTACCTGAGCAGTATAGACATGTTGAAGAATCTTTAGAGATATCACACGCATCCCCAGTATGTGGTTGGGCGCACCTGTAACATCTAGGCTTTGATCGACACTGGGCTTTAATATGACCAAAACGACAACAACTAAGGCATTGGATTGTAGGGAGTTTATAGGTTTCTACTGGTAATGATGTGTGGTAGCAGAACACTTTTTCGGGTAGCATTTGTCCACGGAATGTGAAGAAGTCCACAGCCAGAAGGAAGCTCTAATGATTCAGCAAGTTCCTCCATTGACCAGTCAACCGGGACACCCTTAATGAGACCCATTCTAGTGATATTATATGTTGGTATTATTGCAACATATTTTGCCAATGCTAAAAAGGGGTTACTTATAAATTCATTAGCTGCCTGAGCTGAAGTGAACTGGACAGAGATTTTGTTGCGACCTACATTTTTAACCCCATCATGAACTATTGATTGAATTTTATTGTGATGCAAGAATTGGCCGAATTTGATAGCCCGTACAGTAGTTCCTGCTGCTGGGTCTGCAACTTCCCGAGAAACATGAACTATGAAAGGACCTTTGTCATCATTATAATACGATTTAGGACCGTCTACCATACACGGGTGGACATAGACATTTTGGATAGAAGGAGTGGCTGAATTAGGATCAGTTATGGTTTTTTTATTTAAAGATGAATCTATATTGCTATCGCTTGGTCTTTTACGGTCACGTATACAAGGAATAGAAAGCAAATTTTGATGACCGCCACCAGGATCCGGCGGCTCCGGAGGAGGGTCACCATCCATTGTAACGCCTTATATAGATAACAAATAACAATATACACTAAACACAAATCAACTACTTACCACCACCTATAACACACAACTACACACAAAACCAACTATTTTAGTACTTTAAAAAACAATAATCCTTATATTAAAGGCCGAAAGATCTCACTACACGTGTGTCAACCACAACAAGCGAGAGCGAAAAAACGTAATAAATTTAAATAATATACAATATACATTACAAAAACTTGTTTCATTTACTTGAAAATATTGGAGGTTAAAGATTTACCAGAACACAGAAAATATGTTATATATCATCAATGTGATAAAATAAGTTCTCAGGAATTTTATTTAAAATGTGATGTGAAAAACCTTCAGTCGCTGCATTATTCGCTCAACATGGATTAGCTCTAGGTATTTTATTAGTGGCATCTGTTTCCTCTCTTGTAAATTCTCCTTTATTTTAACACATCTTATTAGGACCATATTTTTATCTCAAAAACGATTAATGTTTACTGCAATAGGGAATATGCATGATTTTTTTATGACTTAAATCCATCCTTTACATCATTATAAAGTAGAAAAATATATAAATAGTCTTGAAAATATATAATTTTTTACGTATGTTAAGCTAGCAATGTCAAGTGGGCAGAACCACATAACACACTTGCAGTAATTAGGTGCTCATTTAGTGCTAATTAATGCTGCAAAAAGTAAATTTTACGCTGCAGTAGATTTATCAAAAATTAGAACACTGCCAGCTTTATATTAAGCTAGCAGTGTCTGCCTCTTACAACACTAACCGCATATCACATCATCAAATCAAACTAGTATTAATTTAGTGCCTAATTAGTGCTGGCCATTCGTGAAGACAAATATACAATTTTATAGTTTTTTTCTATTTTTATAGAACAAAACTTGCAAATTTAATTTAGCGCCTGATTTTTCGAAATAGCAATTGTTTTTATTGTTAATAATATTGCCTTAATAAAATTAAAGGCTTTATGATATCTATACTAATAATCTAAAGAAGTAAAGTTTGTGTGTTTGTATATTTGTTAAATTGTAAGGGGTAATCTCGGGATCTACTGAACCAATTTTAAAAATTCTTTCACCAATAGAAAGCCACGTTATTGCTGAGTGTCATGGGTTATATAAAAAACCGAAAAATAAAAAGGCTTTTACGTGGTAGTCCGTTTTGCAAAGTGAATCGGAGAAAAAACGGTCGAATGAAAGCGTTTCTTACGCGATTATATTATATGGAAATTACGTCATTTTAAAACTATACTAAAGAGGTTACACCTAAAGACGAACCCGAGCGAAGCCAGGGTGAGTCGCTAGTTACTTAAAATGTACCAACGAATGATTTCCTATAAAGGTCCACCCTCTTTTATGAGGACTATTCTATAGAACCAGCTATAGTGTTTTCCTGTGAGAATAAATATTTCACTCTACTGTACCTTTTACATATTCTGAATATTGACCCTAGGAATAATATATCACCACACAAAGATTAGTTAAAATCGGTCCAGTACTTTTTGTGTGAACGCGCACATCGATTAGCTAAGATAATATTGTTTTTAAAGGTACCTTAGGAGACAGACGTATACTATTATCTATTGCAAACTTTTCCGTAAGCCTTGTCAAGACCAAAGAAGAAGATAGAAGAAGATAATTTTTTAACATATAGTTTTGATATATCTCTCAAGTCTCAAGTTTTAACAAGAGTTTTATCGTTATCGTTCTTTATCCTTATCGTTCCATAGAACCAGTTATTGTGGTTATAGGATGGTGTAGGAATTAAAAAACATGCTTCAATAAAAGGTATTTTAATCTAATTAATTATGTCACGGGGCAACACCCGTGAGATAACGTATGTTATACCTAATTTAGTTTAAATCGGCAAGTACAAGTAAGTAAGTAAGCTAAGAAACCTTTGGCGGTGTGTGTGTGTGCCTAACTTATTAAACTAATAATTAAAGATTAGCATCATCATGGGGTTGCAACTCGAACAAAAGTGAAATTAGTATTTAGTGCAATAAAATGAAAATAGATAGCGCTAATGTATCGATAAATTTTTATATTTATGTAAAGTTCAAAATACTAAATAAATAATATAATAAAACATATTTTCTAACTTCAGAAAGTTACTTAAAGTAAGTGAAAAATAAAAAGTGAATGTGTATTATTATGTATTAATATCGCTTTATTATTTTGGCGGAATTAATTTGTACTACGTTGTAATGGAACGATCTTCCCTTCCTTTTAATAACTAAGTAATATCGTATGTTAAAAGATGGCGCCCCTAACAACAACAATGATCATTTTTTTGCATTTTGATGTTTTGTGGAAATTCAAATTAAAATGTAGGTAATTATAATTGTTTTATATTATAAATTTATTTTGTAAACCTTTTCCTTTAATTACATATTCTATACATAATTATAACAAAATTCTCTGTCGAATCTGTACCTATTATATAATTCTTTTTGGATTTTTTTGAAATATGGTAGGTCTACTTATCGATACACAGGCCGATTCTATAATTTTACAAGCTTAGACAAGTTTTGATGAATTTTGGTTTAATGATAGCTGGTTATCCGGGTCAACATGTAGGATACTTTTCACTGTGAGAAAATATAATGTGATCTGAGGAGTGAGGGCTGTGGCCGGTGGCATCATTTACTAAATTTCTACTATTTATATTAGGTACTAAATTTTCCTTTGTGCATTTATACACTGGATAACGCTAATCTATATAATATTAATACGTGAAGCAAAACCCTTTATTTGTACCTACCCCATTTGACGAAAATTGCGCGGACGGAGGAGCATGAAATTTCGCACACTAATAGTTTATATTATAGAGAAGGAGTGCAGCTTGCTAATATTTTTTTTAAATTGTGCATAAAAGATACATTAAATCAATAAAAAACATCACATACACACCATACGCATAAATATTATTTGTTTATAGTGTTACTGAATGTCAAATATAATCATAATTAATTCATTTATTGCAATATTATAGTATAGGTAGGTACTATATTAGTTAATAATTATGGTCGAATGTCGACCACAGGCCGACCGCTAGTAGGTAATTCTAATTACCTCATCAAAGGTCTTTGCTAGTATATTATAATCTAAGGGTCTTGTGCGTTTCTTAAACAAAAAAAAATCTTATCTTCTATCTATACTATTTATAAAGCTGAAGAGTTCGTTTGTTTGTTTGAACGCGCTAATTTCAGTAACTACTGGTCCGAATCGAAAAATTCTTTTTGTGTTGGATAGTCCGTTTTATATCGAGGATGGCTATAGGCTATATAACATCACGCTACGACCAATAAGAGCGGAGCATCAATGAAATAAATAAGATATTCATCACAAGTACCTATTTAATTTTGAATAAAATTGCTCGTGGAATCATTGGATTTCAATAAATATCTTACGAGACATTATAGTTTTAAACTTCGATCTCGAAGGTTTTAAAGTAACACCGCAACAAAATAATGATGGCGTTGAAGACGGGTGGACGGGCGAAAGAATTTGGTTTCCATACTTTAGAACGCGAGCGAAGCCGCGGGCTAGCTTGTTATACAAATGGAAATTGGATTAAAAACTGTACTGTCGATTTGGCCAGGTCGATAAAGAATCAATAATATTGGCTATTTAAATAAAGATTTCTATAAATATGTGATGCCTAGATTTGAATTGTTTAGAATTTTATTACCATACAGGCTCAGATTATATAATAAGAGTATACGGGTATACCAAGAAACATATAAATTACTCTAGGGAGGTGGCGAGTGGCGACACTAATTGATAAACGTTCCTTCAGGCTTCAAACCACATATACCTACTCGAGATAAATTACGAGTTGAGTACAAAAAAACTAATTGAAAATATTTAATACTAGCGGTGCCCGCGGCTTCGCTCGCGCTAAGAGTGAATAAAATAAACATTTTTGCTTATATACTGTTACTTATAATGTACCAAGGACTGATTCCCCATTTAAAGTTCTGGCCCTATTAATTTGTACTGCAGAGCATTATTTCAGTGTCACGCAAAATATTTCAATAGAATTAAATTTCCCATACAAACTTAGCCACCCCCTTTAACCCCCAATGGGGGTGAATTTCGAAAAACCCTGAAATACGCGTTTCATCATTTGTACTAAAAAGCATTAATTCAAAGTTTCATGCAAAAATGTGCAATAAAAATATTTTTCTCATACAAACTTTGCCACCCCTTTTAACCCTTTTAGGGGTTGAATTTCCAAAAAATAATATGCCTATTTCCTTCTCATGAATGCAAACTATCTACATACCAAATTTCAGCAAAATCGGTTGGGTGGTTTAGGCGTGAAAAGGTAACAGACAGACAGACAGACAGACAGACAGACAGAGTTACTTTCGCATTTATAATATTAGTATGGATTAAAGCCACAGGATTTTTTTCTCGTTTTAAAATTTTAACCAGCATAATTGTTATTTTTAGATCTTTTATTATTTAATGAAGTCGGTTAAAAAATTTAAGTAATAACAACCTAGTAGGTACGCCGTTAGTTGGCGGCGGCGCGGCGCGGCGGTGCCTTTGGTGTCAGAATTTGTCATTTGTACACCATAGAAGATTTTCTTTCACATCTATCTTTACAAATGAACAGCACTAATTAAGTACCTACTATATAATTGTCTAATCTTAGAATAATTAATCTAAGTGTCTAATATTATCTATACATATAATAAAACAGTAGCTTAGAAAAAATCTGTACATTAAATATTTTTTAAAAACGATGACTAACGTATTGTGTATTGAATATAGACCGCAAAACTATCACTATTAACACTTTTGTCTGTTTGCACATAATATGTTATCGTTTAACTCAAAAAGTAAAACACTGATTTTAACTAATTTTTGTGTAGTAAATAGTAAATAAATATGTTGAGATATTATTACACACAGCGTCATCGAGTTCCGTGGTAAGCTACGAGGCATGTGACGGATACCAGATAATTGTATTATATACGACCGTGGTAAATACACACCTATCTATATATTTATCTAACTATCTATCTATTTATCTATCTATATCTAATACTTGAAACGAGCAATTCTTGTATATAATATACTAGCAAAAAGCTGAGCTGTATGAGGGCTCGCTCGCTATTTTTTTTTTCTAAATTTTCATTTAACAAATCGAATCATACGCACTGACCTCTATAATACAACTGGACTGGCTGTTGTCAACGTGCTTTTGTGGCTGCTTGATATTCGCCATTTTGGCGCTGTCCGCCGCTGTCGGACGTAGCGAGAGTTCGTGGTACTAAGACTAATGATGTCGATATAAAGATTTTTATTTTTGTATTTTTATTAATCAATAACCGTATCATCATAATTACTACTTATGTTATATTAACAACGAACATGCAAAATTACTTTACAGTAAACAAACACTTCTCGCTGTCTTTTGCAATATACGTCAAAATTAGTTCTCGAGACTCTCGCTAGTGGCGCTTCAAATGGACACAAAAAAATTGCTGTCAATCGCTTGGAACAGCCAGTCCAGTGTTATTATAGAGGTCAGTGAATCATACGCCATTACAATAAAAATGTTGCCAGCTATAGTAAAAATATTATATTTTATTTTATTATAATACGCATTATATACTTAAATTTATGTACACTTTTGTTACTTTTTTATTTTTATCTTGTTTTTTTTTATAAATATATTATAACATTAGATCTTATATTATTTTAACTGGATATGATTTTAATACTTTTATTATTGTTTTAAATTTTAATTAATGTTCCTAATAATAACATATTTTTCTTGTAAACGCATGAAATAAAAGAATGTATTTTTGTATTTTATTTATTAACACTAATACATTTCGAGATAATCTTTTTCTGTGTGTGTGCGTCACTGACCTCTATAATACCACTGGACTGGCTGTTCCAAGAGTTTGACAGCAATATTTTGTGTCCATTTGAAGCGCCACTAGCGAGAGTCCCGAGAACTAATTTTGACGTATATTGCAAAAGACAGCGAGAAGTGTTTGTTTACTGTAAAGTAATTTTGCATTTTCGTTGTTAATATAACATAGGTAGTAATTATGATGATACGGTTATTGATTAATAAAAATAAAAAAATAAAAATCTTTATATCGACATCATTAGTTTTAGTACCACAAACTCTCGCTACGTCCGATAGCGGCGGACAGCGCCAAAATGGCGAATATCAAGCACCCACAAAAGCACGTTGACAACAGCCAGTCCAGTGGTATTATAGAGGTCAGTGGTGTGCGTGCTTTCCATTGTAATTCCATGACAATATAAGAAGTAAGAACACTGTGAACACATACACGCTAACAGATGATGTTATTAGTACAATAACATTCTATCCAATGAACACGAACATGATTTTTAATGGTTATAAATTATATTTTTTAACAGATAATGCATCTAGATATGAAGTTAAATTACTATGTTAAAGTACAAATCTATAGGCGTGATAGTTTTTCAGTAAAGTGTACCACAAAAGTGCTCAGAGAGTGTGATAGTGTTGGGTCTCGCTTCGCTCGACTTATAAATATAATATGATCTGATTCTCGGAAACGGCTGCGACGATTTTCATGAAATTTGGTATGCCGGGGGTTTCGGGGTCGATAAATCGATCTAGCTAGGTTTCATAATTCATTTTTAGAAAACGTCGTTTTATCCGTGTTTTCAGACCATGAAAAACTGCTACAATATCATTAGAATACGAAGGTAAATTTCGCAACATTTTATGTATAAAATCGTAATAGCTCAGGTGGGAAATCGGGTGGTCGCGAAACCAGAAGACCCCGGTTCGAGTCTAGATGTTTTCAGTCCGAAGTGTTTTTTCCTTTTTTTTTTTGAAGTTATACTTCTTTAGGCGCGTTATGAAAAAATGATGAGAGCGAAATTTTAAGAATCACTGTACCACAAAAGTAACAAGTTGAAGTTGCCTCTGATCACTGTTTTCATATTATTTAGAATTATTTTAATATTATATACCTAGTATCTAAAAAATATTATAGCAAAATACAATTGACATTTACTAAAATTAAATAATAATAATATATTATATACTATAAATACAATATTATAGCAAAATACAATTAACACTTACTAAAATTAAGTAATAAAAATATTAATAACGCCATCTATGAGAAATCATTATGCGTCATTTGATAAGTGAAAGTACGGAATTATGATTTAAGAGTTAAGACCACATTATTATATTATTATTCTTTTTTAAAAGTATATTTTATAACCGAAGTATACTTTTTAAGGAATTAAATATTCTGTATCCGTTTGAACGACTTCATCTTTCTTACTGCAGATATTGATTTACAACTAGAAAAGAAGTCTAACTTCTCACGCGCGTACATAAAGTACACGCACCCATATTTTTTTTATTATTTTTACCTAAAAAAATATTATTATAAATATTAACAATAAAATCAATTGCTATTTCGAAAAATCAGGCGCTAAATTAAATTTGCAAGTTTTGTTCTATAAAAATAGAAAAAAACTATAAAATTGTATATTTGTCTTCACGAATGGCCAGCACTAATTAGGCACTAAATTAATACTAGTTTGATTTGATGATGTGATATGCGGTTAGTGTTGTAAGAGGCAGACACTGCTAGCTTAATATAAAGCTGGCAGTGTTCTAATTTTTGATAAATCTACTGCAGCGTAAAATTTACTTTTTGCAGCATTAATTAGCACTAAATGAGCACTTAATTACTGCAAGTGTGTTATGTGGTTCTGCCCACTTGACATTGCTAGCTTAACATACGTTAATTTTTTATGCAAAGTGAAATTTAAAACATTGACTAAATTTAAGCCGTTCAAACGCCACCAGTAGCGCCGCCACGTCGATGACGTCATTTGTCACACGAATGTCTTTTTTACTTTAAGCTTTTCAGTTACCTCTTATATTATATCTTCCGTTTTAATTGCTAATTGCTATACACAACATTGAGGACAACATTGAGGACAACATGATTTTACATATTAGGTTGTCATTACTGGAGAGATCTATCATAGATAATAACAAATTGTCAATAAACAACATATCTCTGTACTGTGCGTGTTGTCTGTGCAATAATTGTCTCTGGTTGCATATTTTTATTTCCTTTAGAGTTATTTTAAAATATTGTATTTATTTTATTTTATTTATTTATATGATATGCCAACAATACATTGTACCTACATTAAAATTATATTGACACAAATTATTAGAGACAAATTCAAGTACATGCATTAATTATAGGCATACACAACATTGATAATTATATTTCCGGTTTTTAAGATAATAATATTAATGCTATATAAAATCTTAGATAATAATTTACTAACAATATTTACAATAAATAAAATTACTTAAAGATTTTCATAATTCCTACGCAAATATTAAATACATTAATTACATTAATTTAAAAAATTAGAAAATTGCAGTAATAATTATAGTTATTATTTATATTATAAGCTATTCACTATAGTTTTAAGATTTTATGATTACAAAATAGGAAGCACAGTTCAGTCATATAGATATATTTTTTTCTTAAATTTGTTTAAAGTATCATTAAAAATATCAATTTTAGTGCCATTGTCAGTATTTAGTAGACTATTGTACGCATTAATTAAACGGTTTATTGGGGAATATTTGCCAAGATTAGTCCTGGAAGTGCTAGGTGAGAATACATTTTTTATGGGAAATCTAGGAATACCGTAAGGGACGTTAACATTTATTTGACTTAGAATTTCAGGAGCATCCAAAGCATTGTGGATTATTTTGTGCAGAGTAACTAGATCACTCACGTGTTTCAACCGTGTCATGTAATCGGCTCTATAGGGACAAGAGTTGCTTTTGAATGACAAGTATCTTGTAAAAGAACGCTGGACTTTCTCTATTCTAGTGATATGGGTCTTATAATGGGGGTTCCATGCCGGTGAAGCGTATTCCAAAATACTTCTTGACAGTGCATTGAATATTGTGATAATGCAATCGGGTCCTTTAAATTTAAGAGTGTTACGCTTAATGAAACCAAGCATTCTCCAGGCCCTAGAGATAACTTGGTTTTGATGATCTAGAAAAGTGAGTTTTGAATCAATCCTAACGCCGAGATCTTTTACAACTGAGATCTCATGGAGTTGTTGACCATGAATGTAATAAACTGTGTCAATTTTTCTCCTATTTCGAGTAAATTTTATGTACGCACATTTCGAAGCGTTAAGAGTCATTCTATTTTCAAAACACCACTTTTGGATTGAACAAAGATCTTTTTGTAATAATTGGCCTTCTTCAGGTGTTTTAATGCCGAGATACATTTTGAGATCATCTGCAAAAATGGAGCAATTACTGTAACGTATATGATTTGTTATGTTGTTTATAAAAAATGTAAATAAAATAGGACCTAGGTGTGATCCTTGGGGAACACCAGATGTTGCGATAAACGGATCCGATGTATAGCCTTTAACAGTTACTCTCAACACTCTATTGCTGAGATATGATCTAAGCCACGACAGTAATGGGTCATGAATCCCGTACCCCCCTAGCTTTAAAATTAAAATATTATGATCGACTTTGTCGAAGGCACTGCTAAAATCGGTGTAAATGCTGTCGACTTGTTGTTTTTTGTCCAAGTGTTTGGTAAGGTAAGAGATATAGCTGACAAGATTTGATACCGTCGATTTATTTCGGCAAAATCCGTGTTGGTCAGCGATAATTATGTTTTTAGAGTAATTAGAAATAACTTGACATACTAATTTTTCAAAAACCTTAGAGAATGTGTTCAAAATACAAATGAGGCGATAGTTTTGAATGTTATTTTTGTTACCTTTTTTAAATATGGGGAGAATGTTGGCGCACTTCCAAATCTCAGGGATTGTTGAAGTTGTCAGGGATTTGTCAAATATTAACTTTAGGGGCAAAGTAATGTATTTGTGGGTCTTTTTTATAAAAAGTGGGGGTATGCTATCAGGTCCAGCGCCTTTACAGGGATCCAAAGACTTCAAGAAAAGTTGTGCAAATAGGTTGCATATACTTTTACCAGAATTGGCTGCAATGTTGCCCAAAAACATATCAGATGGAATGTCAGAGGTAGACTCTTTGCGCTTTTTCACGTACGACCAAAGTTTTTTAGGATTACGTGCAATGGATTTTTCGGTATCAGAAATATACTCGCAATAACAAGCCTTCATTAAAGACTCAGTTCTTGATTTGGCAAGTGAAAACTCCAACTTGTCTCTAGGATTATTATATGTTTTTAGTCGTCGTCTAATGTTTTCTTTCTCTCTTATTAATTTTATTAGGCTTTGTGTAAACCAAACAGGATGCCTCTTAGTCCTTGGCCTAAGTTTAGGAATTGTGGTGTCAATAACTTTGCCAATAATACGATAGAAAGTTTCTACCATGGCATTAACATCATTACTGCCACGAAATTCGAAAAACCAATCGACACTTCTGAGTTCGGAGTTCACTATGTTGTAATCCGCTTTTTTAAAGGCATGTGTAACAAACGGCATAGGATTTAGGCAACTATTGAATTGTTGTATAATTTCGAGGTCTAGAGGTGGATGATGAGGGTCGACCTTACTTAGCACGTCAAGAGATTTAGACACTTTAATATTGTCGAAGTTGGCTAACACCAAGTCTAAGATGCGTCCATTTTCATTTTGTATGCAATTGTATTGATTGAGGTTATGGAGTGAGATAAAGTCAATTAATGCGTACCCTAGTGAATTACCATAATTTCGAGGAGTGACTGAATTACAGTTATTAATATTACAAGACCAGTCTATAAAGCCTAAGTTGAAATCACCTATTATTAACAGATCACCTTGGTATGATTGCAAATTGGAACTTATATTATCTAATATTAAATTTAAAGTATTAGGGACTACAGGCGGAGGTAGATATAGTACACAGACTAATATGTTTTTTGACATTCCGCTATTATTAAGTTTAATATTAATCCACAAATCTTCATGTGCACTTTCATAGTGTTCAATTCGACGTGATATGTATTTCTTTGATACTGCAAATAGGACGCCGCCACCGCCTTTTGTTGAGAGTTCGGTCGATTGACGATCTCTTCTGTAAATATTGAAGTGTTCACTAAACAACTCACTGTCCATAACGGATTCATTCAGCTAGGTTTCGGTTGCAACTATCAAGTCATAATTAGTTCGTAAGGTCGCCAAACGTATGTCGTCCAGTTTTGTATTCAAACCACGGAAATTCTGATAGTATATATTAAACATTTTACTGATGGGTAGGTATGTAGCCTAACTTATTGCATACTGTAACGTACTTATTATTTCAAGATCAAGTTCAAGTACGCGTTAAAAGTGAAAGGCACGGTGCGCCCGCACGGCGGCCGGCAGCGGTCCCCGCACCAGTCAGAGATCGACGTTCTATCGCGAAGCCCGTGCCACTTTTTATTAATTCTGTACCTATTTTTGACCGTAGTTTTCCGTAATCTTATTGCAAATATTCTATATCTAATTTAATCTTCCTTTTTCGAATCTTCACTACATGTAAATTGTTTCCGTTCTATACTTGCTCTGTTACCGTGTATTATCTTGTGTGCTGAATATAACTTCAACTATCTTCAAATCTCTTATTTATCTCTGCTTCTAATAATTCATCGAACACGCCTATAACTGGTGACCCCGACGTGATCTACCGACGTGATCTACCGACGTGATCTACTGACGTTATCTACCGACGTGATCTACCTACCGACGACGACGCCGCACGCCATTTTGTTTGAAGATTACCGTTATTAAGGAACAAAGGATTTTTTTAAAAACGCACGCAGTGCAATTCACGCAGAATTGCAACTTAACGGTGAGAGATAATTTTTTTAATATAATGAGTGAAGAAAAGGTTAATTTATATGAGACCAAGGATGAGATATTGCGAGTCAGTGTGCGAGTTCCGCCATTTTGGCCAGAAGAACCTGCGTTATGGTTCGCGCAGTTGGAATCTCAGTTTGCTTAATCTCGTATAACGACTGATGAAATGAAATTTAATTATTTAGTTGCACAGCTAGATCATCAGTATGCCGTAGAGGTTAGGGATATTATTATCAACCCACCCTCAACCGATAAATATCTAAAATTAAAAACTGAGTTAGTAAAACGGCTCTCAGCTTCTCAGGAGAAACGAGTCAAGCAACTGCTGATGCATGAGGAACTGGGTGATAGGAAACCATCACAGTTTTTGCGCCACTTAAGTAGTTTGGCTGGCCCTTCAGTACCATCTGATTTTTTACTAACGCTTTGGTCTAGTAGGTTACCACAGAACATCCAGACAGTGATTGCTACACAGATGGACATGGACAAGGACAAACTAGGAGAACTCGCTGACAAGGTGTATGAGATTGCACCGTCATCGCCGCAGATTGCAAGCGCCTCTTCATCTCAGATACCAGGGTACAGTGAAATGGCTCAGCAGATTTCAGAGTTAACGAGGCAAGTATCTATACTTACTACTAGACTAGAAAGATCTGCACGGCCACGGGCGAGGTCACGAAGTAGGTACAATCGGTCACGCAGCCGTTCCAAACCTAAGCAGCCTCCACCGGATCACCCGCACTGCTTTTATCATTTTACATATGGCGAGCAGGCGCGCAAGTGTAAAAAGCCATGCAACTTCGATTCGGGAAACGCCAAGGGCGGTCGCAAGTAGCGGCCCACGACTGCCCAACGACAACAGGCCGTCTATTCGTTACTGATCGCGTAACGAAGACGCAATTTCTTGTGGATACTGGTTCCGAATTGTGTGTCTTTCCGCGATCATATATCCGGACGCCCTGCACCAAATCCAAGTTCGATCTCATCGCGGCTAATAATACCGTGATACATACCTACGGGCCTACTCGTCTATGCCTTAACTTAGGTCTCAGGCGAGATTTCATCTGGAGCTTCACCATTGCGGACGTTACTAAGGCCATTATAGGGGTTGACTTCTTGAGCTACTACAACCTCCTAGTGGACTGTAAGAACCAGCGTCTGGTTGATGGCACCACCACCCTGTCAGTGGCAGCTGTCCACTCGGGAATATCGGAGCACATTTCTTCGGTAAAAACTTTTACTGGGACTACGGAATTCCATACTCTTTTACGTGAGTTTCCAGAAATAACCCGACCAGCAGGTATTAAAACTCCTCCTAAGCATAATACAATGCACTACATTCGGACTACTCCTGGTCCACATGTTTCCTGCAAGCCACGTCGCCTTGATCCAGTTCGCTTGCAAGTGGCAAAGAAGGAGTTCGAGGACATGCTCGCATGCGGTACTGCACGACGCTCGGAGAGTTCCTGGTCTTCTGCCCTGCACTTGGTAAAGAAGAAGGATGATGGATGGAGACCATGCGGCGACTATCGCGCTTTAAACGCCCGGACTATACCAGATAGGTACCCCATTCGTCATATTCACGATTTTTCTCACCAGCTCTCGGGGTGCACAGTCTTCTCCACCATCGATCTGGTTAAGGCGTATAACCAGATTCAAGTCAATCCAGAGGATGTACCGAAGACCGCGATCACAACGCCTTTTGGGTTGTATGAATTTCCATACATGACCTTTGGTTTACGTAACGCTGCACAAACCTTCCAGAGATTTGTAGATGAAGTTCTTCTCGGCTTAGATTTCTGTTATGGATACATTGACGATATTCTGGTTTTTTCTTCTTCTCCAGAACTTCATCAGGAGCATCTACGGTTGCTATTTGAACGCCTGAAACAGTACGGGATTTTAATAAATACATCAAAGTGCAAACTTGGTCAAGCAGAGGTGACGTTCCTTGGATATCAGGTGTCAGCAGCTGGTACTAAGCCTTTGGAAACAAAGGTTGAAGCTATCCAGAACTTCGCAGCACCGAAAACAGTAAAGGAGCTTCAACGTTTTCTTGGTATGCTTAATTTCTACCGACGCTTTATTCCTAAAGCCGCGCAGATACAGGCACCGCTTACTAATATCCTCGCTGGCCCACGCATTAAAGGCTCACAGCCTATCTCGCTAACTCCCGAAATTCTAAAGGCTTTCGATAGTTGTAAGGCTTCCCTCTCACAGGCTACGCTACTATCGCATCCTGCTCCTACCGCTGAAC
Organism: Boloria euphrosyne; assembly: GCA_951802675.2. Lineage (NCBI taxonomy): Eukaryota > Metazoa > Arthropoda > Insecta > Lepidoptera > Nymphalidae > Boloria > Boloria euphrosyne. The sequence goes on along the minus strand of OX637879.1, from coordinate 13,637 downwards.
TCGCTATAGTCACGGACGCTTCTGACATAGCTATTGGAGCCGTACTACAGCAGAAGAAAGGTGAAAATTGGGAATCATTGGCTTTCTTCTCACAAAAATTAAATACAGCGCAGAAGAAGTACAGCCCATACGACCGGGAATTGCTTGCTGTATATGAAGCCATAAAGTAATTTCGCCATATGGTAGAAGCTCGTACATTCATGGTGTTTACGGACCATAAGCCACTCACATTTGCATTTTTGCTCAACAGAGACAAGTGTTCACCTAGACAGTTCAGATACCTAGACTTCATCTCTCAGTTTACGACCGACATCAAATTTATATCTGGACGAGACAACGTCGTTGCGGATGCCTTGTCACGTGTGGAGGAGGTAGCATGTGCTATCGACTATGAGTCTCTTGCAAGATCTCAGGAAAACGATTCAGAGCTGCAGGAGCTACTTCACAATGGTACAGCCTTGAGATTGAAGAAGATTAGCACCGAATCGTGCGATTTGCCTGTCTACTGCGACACTTCACTATCGATGCCTCGTCCATACATAACACCAGAATTCCGCAGGCAAGTCTTTGAGATGCTTCATGGCTTACACCATCCAGGAAGTTCAGCTACTGTGCGACTGGTGACACAAAGATTTGTTTGGCCAGGGATTCGCAAAGACTGTAGAGAGTGGGCTAGGCAATGTCTAAATTGCCAAAAAAATAAAATTTCCCGTCACACCAAATCCCCCTTGTCCTCTTTCCTTTCTCCTTCCTCACGTTTCTCCCATATCCATCTCGATATCGTAGGGCCATTACCTCTCTCTTCTGATTACAGATACTGCCTAACAGTCATCGACAGGTTCACCCGATGGCCCGAGGCGTACCCTCTTCGGGACATCACCGCTGAGACCTGTGCTGCCGCCCTCGTGTCTGGGTGGATATCCAGATTCGGCTGTCCAGAAAGAGTGACCACCGACCGTGGTCGCCAATTTGAGTGCCACCTCTTCAACGCTCTCACAGCCTTGGTTGGTGCGCGCCATTTCCGCACAACAGCCTACCATCCCGCGGCGAACGGTATCGTCGAACGCCTTCACCGCCAGCTCAAGGCGGCGATAATGTGCCACGCTTCACAGTGGACTGAAGCCCTTCCACTGGTACTCCTCGGTATGCGTAATGCCTGGAAGGAGGACCTACAGACATCTCCTGCAGAACTGGTGTACGGTGAGCCTCTTCGCCTGCCCGGGCAGTTCCTGTGCCCAACCGACGACTACAAGACTGCTGACGTCACACAGGACGCGACACGACTTCGCGCGTACATGGCAAAGCTGTCACCCCGTCCTACAGCCTGGCACACCACTACATCCTTCTATGTGCCACGCAATCTTCACACTTCTTCTCATGTCTTCGTTCGTCAAGATCGCTTGAGAGGTGCTCTAGAATCACCGTATACTGGCCCCTATAAGGTTGTCAACCGGCAGCCTAAATATTACACACTAGACATCAACGGAAAGACTGCAAATGTATCTGTTGATAGACTCAAACCGGCGTACATAGCAAAAGAACCTCAAGCTCCAGTCCAACCAGTAGCAACGCAAGATGTCATCAAACGCACTTCCAGTGGCCGACGAGTCCGGCTACCAGATTTTTATCGACCGTAGTCACGGTCTCCGGGGGGAGTAATGTAGCCTAACTTATTGCATACTGTAACGTACTTATTATTTCAAGATCAAGTTCAAGTACGCGTTAAAAGTGAAAGGCACGGTGCGCCCGCACGGCGGCCGGCAGCGGTCCCCGCACCAGTCAGAGATCGACGTTCTATCGCGAAGCCCGTGCCACTTTTTATTAATTCTGTACCTATTTTTGACCGTAGTTTTCCGTAATCTTATTGCAAATATTCTATATCTAATTTAATCTTCCTTTTTCGAATCTTCACTACATGTAAATTGTTTCCGTTCTATACTTGCTCTGTTACCGTGTATTATCTTGTGTGCTGAATATAACTTCAACTATCTTCAAATCTATTATTTATCTCTGCTTCTAATAATTCATCGAACACGCCTATAGGTATATCTATTCTTGTGTAGAGGTATTGTAGATTAAAGGTGGTTTAGTGAGTCGTAACACTTAATTTGTTTTGCAGGTGACTTGTCATTTTTCCTGACAAATATACGTCCGTTCCTTATCCATACGTAGCGAAAACCTTTTTCCTTAGCAATTTGCCTTGTACGCGCATGCAGTGCTTTGAAGTGGGGAGAGAGATGTTCGGATACGAAGATAAATGATTTGTTGGTACCATAGCCAAGGTGACCTGAATTAAGTCGTTCTTTGGGATTATTTTTGTTAAATTTTGATACAGCAGCAATAATGGAGTCCCTGACTTTAGTATTACGTAGTTTTAATACAACGGTGCCGGGTCTTTTGCTTGTTTCATCCATTTTTCGGACTCTAGTACAAGTGATTACGTCGGTTTCTTGTATGGGTAAAGAAACGGCTGCTCCAAGTTGATTTATTATATTCTTAGGGATCAGAGGTGAGATAAATAAAAAAAAGAGTAAATAACTTATGCACTATGACATGAAGTTTTAATTTAATAGTAAAATCACAATACATGAGAAACTTATCTTAAAAAAATTAACAATTACGAAATAATTTACTAGTTACTTAACATTAACTTAATCAAATATCAGAGACTAGGTAATATGACTGTTCAAACGGGCAGAACTTCCGTATGCGTGAAAGTCTGGTGGCGAAAAAAGAGCGAAATGCAGCGCGCGGTCGTTTATAAAGATATCGCCCCACCACCGGCTCTTAGGTTTGATCTTCAGCTAACACGGCCTCTCCTGACTGGAGGACGTCCTCGGCCTCCCGTACATCAGACTGACGGCTCCCGGGTACACCGGGAGTGCTGGGCACAGGCTCTGGCATCAAAGGCATGTCAACGCCCATAGTGGCTCGCTCATGCGTGGACTCCGCACCATCACCATTACAGTCTGCATCTGGAAACGAAATAAAAACACATACATCACACGGCTTTTTATCTGGTTTCATAACTATGAAACCCATTTGTACATATGAAAAAAAAATAAAAAAAAACGCAAATTTCTTACTGGCACGACTGTAGTAAACCATAGGCACTACGTTAGCATAGTCACTTACAGTGGCACAGTTAGAACCATAGGCACGACGTTAGCGTAGTTCGTATAATACAACTAAATAGAATAAACATCTTTTAAACATATCTACATGACATAGGTACGACGTTCACTTATCATGTGTCACTACTCACTACTTATGTACAACATAGGCACTACGTTAGCTTATTATACACATGTAGGAGTTTATATAATCGTCCGTATGACATAGGCACTACGTTAGCGTGTCATGCGAACAAAAGGCAGCTCACCCTCGAAAAAAGCAGAACATGTTTCCGGAGTCCACTCCCCTCGCCACGGCACCATGAATTCTGCCGCAGCTTGAGTCGATTTTCCATACGAGCTCGCCAACAGCCGTAGCTCGTATCGACCATGGGGTAGCGCCTTGACCACACGGTACGGCCCGCGCATACCTGAGTCGAGCTTGCCAGTCGCCTGTGCCTGTTTTATAACAAAAACAAATGAATTAATTTCGAATGTTCGTGGGGGCTTGCGGTTCGCGTTCACAGTCTCATCTTGTCGAATTTGGTTGGCTCGTATGCGTTCGGAAGCTCGCCGACGGTGCATTTCTCTTAATGCCTCGCGGTTTGGATGCGCATTTTCCAAGGCGATGTCTCGAACAAGATAACGTATCACCGGTGTAGCTGCTTCGATTCCCACAAGTAAATTCAGAGGCTTATCGCCTATATCGCTAGTAGTTTTCTGTTTAGTAATATTTAACACTAGTTGTAACCGCCACATGACATCCGACCATTCGCTTTTTCGGTAGTTACATTCGATGCGAACCATGTTCAGCAGAGTCCGACAGTATCGTTCGACTTGCCCGTTTGAATGATGCATCTCTGGTGTGATAAGATGCATGTCAATACCTAACTCTGTTACAAGTTTAGTAATTTCAGAACTTTGAAACATACGACCGCGATCCGCTACAATTAGCTTGGGAGTGCCAAATAAGGATATTACATTATAAAATTGTCGTCTTAATTCACTAGCATCTTGACTAAACATAGGGTACAATAAACAATACTTCGAAAAAGCATCTATGACAATTAAAACGTACTTATAACCATTTGATTGGGGCAATGGGCCTAATGCGTCTACATGAATAACCTCAAAGGGATTACATGGTTTTTCCCAGGAATGTATGAATTGGTGAGGGGCCCTTGGAACCTTTTTGTGTGTTATACATATTAAGCAATGATCAATATATTTTTTAACAAATGATTTGAGAAAGGGAAACCAAAAATGCTTTCTAATAAGTTCTAATGTTTTGTCAACTCCCGGATGTTCGTGTTCATCATGAAATATTCTAAGCAAACTGAGTCTATGTCCCTTAGGCACAAAACAAAGAAGTTTAGGTTCCTCTCCTACCGGACAATACTTATAGTACAAAAGGCCATTTTTATGAATATAATGGTTCGAGTCCAACTGTCCTTCAGACAGTTTCCCAATAAGGCATTGGGTCTCTTCATCTGCAGCTTGCGCTACCTGAGCCCAATTCTGCTGTTTACGAGCTTCACAAATGTTAACTGGGTTACGGCTCAGATAGTCTGCGTGCGACATAGAGGTCCCCTTGCGATATTCCAACGTAAAATCGAAATCCTGCAAGTATATCATCCATCTGGCTACGCGTGGTATTAAGTCTTTTTTTTGTTGTGTTGATTTTAAAGCGTTACAGTCTGTTACAACGGTAAAATGAACGCCGACCAGGTAGTGTCTATAATTTTGCAGGGCTTTGACGACCGCCAGGGTTTCGAGCTCATAGGCATGATACCTTGATTCAGCACCCTGAGTTCGTTTGCTGAAATATCCTATAACTCGTTTATGTACGTTATCATGAACTTGAAGAAGCACTGCACCATACCCGATAGAACTGGCGTCCGTGTGGACTGCGATAGGTAACTTGGGGTCGAAAATAGCTAAGACAGGTTCGCTTGTAAGTTGCGCGATTATTTCTTGCCGTGCTTCTTCCTGTTCTCTACCCCAAGTAAATGGCACACCCTTCTTTGTAAGCTTAGAAATTGGAGAAGTTTTAAGAGCAAAATTGGGTATGTATCGCCGAAAATAGCTTGCCAAGCCTAATAATTGACGAGTTTGCCTAACGTTCTTAGGAATAGGTGCTTCAATTAAAGCTTTAACTTTCTGTTCGCTCGGTCGTACCTGACCTTGACTTATAGAACGTCCTAAATATTCTACCTTAGTTGACAAGAAAGAACATTTCTTTAAATTAATAGAAAACCCATCGTTTGTGAGAGTCTTAAGTACGTTTCGCAGTCTCGTCAAACCCTCCTCAATTGTACTACTTAATATCAGGACATCATCTACATACACTAGGATTTCACCAGACTCAAGGTGCTGACGAAGCGTTTTTGAGATTATTCGTTGGTAAACGACAGGGGCATTCGCCAAACCGTAAGGCATTTTCAGATATTCATAATGCCCTTCCGGTGTGACGAATCCCGTGAACGGTATAGAGTCCTCGTTCACCCTTATCTGATGAAATCCGGTGGCCATATCGAGGCTGGTGAAGAACTTATGTTTACCTAATCGATCAATGCAGTCGTCTATTAGTGGAAGCGGAAAACGATCTTTTATCGTGATCTCGTTTAACTTGCGATAGTCTACGCACATCCGGTCCGACCCGTCTTTCTTTTTGACTAACAATATTGGACTAGCATACTCTGACTCGGATTCTCGTATAATGTTCTTTTCAATAAGGTCCCGAATAATTTCACGGACTTTTAAAATTTCTGTATATGATAAACGATACGGCCTGTAATAGATGGGTACTTTACTATTTAATTTAATGGACATACTACCGGAAGTAACGGTCGAAGTAGCTGTACCATCAATAAAGAACCTTGAAAATTCGCGTACTACGTCAACCAACTTTTCTAGTTCTACGCCAGTTTGTGACGTAACTAAAACATCATGTTTAATATTAGACTCATAAGTAAGATACTGCCTATCACGAGTTCGGAGATAAGTAACACCTTCTCGATTCAAGACGTCGGTGCCGATTATTATAGGTGTATTCATAAATTCCGGACACACCACATGCAAATCTACTTCTAAAGTTATCTCACTAAGTTCTATTAGCAAGGTTACGAAATAAGTAGACTCTATTTCTTGACCACCTATGCCTCTCAAAATTCTAAAGGCAGGCTTACACGCATATTTAAAATGTTTTAACAAGGAAGAAGAAATTAGTGATATACTTGAACCAGAATCGATAAGAACATCTACTGGTATCCCTTGTATCACGGCTACTACAATATCATTATGTTTACTATAAAGATTTTCTCGGCAAAAGTTAACATTGTTTGTATTTCGAGATTCAGACTTTATCTTTGCAAAACAAGTTTCTACCTTATGGCCAGGCTTCTTACAGAAACTACAAGGCGCGGATATCGTTGAATTTTGAAGCGCAAAAGTTTTCTGATCGCTATTAGTGTTAGTATTGTTACTAGGGGCCGTCTTAGGTTTTTTAAAACAATTCGACTGTTTATGTCCATGTTTACCACATATAAAACATCTACCGGACTCAAATCGCCGTTTGCGATCAACTACCCTATGACTAGACGAACGGTCATGACGAGATCCACTCGTGCTTCTAGGATTTGAGAAAATTGGCTTAACATAAATGGAAAGAAATTTTACTAACTCTGTTGGCATTAGTTTAGCATTAGTAGCCGACGCGCGGATCTGCGGATCAGTAATGCCCCGTATTACTATCGCCGATATCAGCTCATCGCTCAACCCTCTAACAATGTGTAACCTTAAGAGGGACCGACGAGCATAGTCGGCATATGTAAGGAACTTATCAGAATTGGTACTCATTACTTCGTACAAAATGTTCGCTATGTCTGGTTTTCTAGGACATAAAGGCTTAATCTCTTTTTTAAAGTTACTCCAACTGCGGTCGTTCGTAACCCATTCATTAAGCCACGTTTTAGCATCCCCTTGTAAACAATTACCAATACGAGACAGACATTCATTATCGCTCCAGTGATTAGAAGACCTAGCACGGTCTACCTCCACGCACCAGGTCTCGATATCATTGACATTCGGATCGAAATTAGAAATGTAATAAGATAGGTTAGATCTCACCGGCATATGTATGGATCGTATCGCATCGACGATGCGATCGGTCACGCTGAAATTGTCCACCGCGGCACTCGCAGGACGCTCCGGTGATGCTACTGAAGCCGACCGCGCCACACGCCCTTTAGGCGTGCTCACAGGTTCGGCCGCACCCGATTGCGGCGGCGGCAGCATCGGCGTCGCAGGCTCAGCTACTGTCGCTGCGGGCGCACGGCCGTTCGACTCCCTTCGTTGTGGCGAAGACAGTTGGCGTTGCTCCTCCAGTGACGCCAATCTATTCAAAATTTGTTGCATTGTTTCGGTTAAAACATTGTTAGAAGGGCTGCGTCGTCTGTGGCGTGAATCACCTTGAATAGAACGTGAACTACGATTTCGCGAGCGGCTTCTACTTTTATGCTTTTTATTAGGCATGTTTTTCAACAGATATTCTTAAATTAGACGTATTTCAAATGAAAGTATTAAAAGGTCAGGTAAAATAATAAAGCGAAGTAATCTGTGCTCAACTGGCACGCTTGAAACCATTAACAAATTATTTAAATTAAAAAGGGAATTGAATTGAAAATAATAAAGTGAGACGGTAGTCACGACAAAATAGAACCGTTTCAATAGTAAAGCTAAATGTATTCACAAATAAAAAATGGAACATACTCACCAAAACCATCGTTGCACTTAACCACAGTATTTTATTGCCTTTTACTTACGTATAGTATACAAACCATTTTTTTTTTATTAAATGACGGTAGATGCACAAAGAGGAAAGTATGTCGCCGATTGTTTGAACAGTCAAAAAAAACGCCTCAAATCAGGATGTATGAACTAGAACACGCGAGTTTTCGAATCCCACTTCTGATCTTAGGGATCAGAGGTGAGATAAATAAAAAAAAGAGTAAATAACTTATGCACTATGACATGAAGTTTTAATTTAATAGTAAAATCACAATACATGAGAAACTTATCTTAAAAAAATTAACAATTACGAAATAATTTACTAGTTACTTAACATTAACTTAATCAAATATCAGAGACTAGGTAATATGACTGTTCAAACGGGCAGAACTTCCGTATGCGTGAAAGTCTGGTGGCGAAAAAAGAGCGAAATGCAGCGCGCGGTCGTTTATAAAGATATCGCCCCACCACCGGCTCTTAGGTTTGATCTTTAGCTAACAATATTATAAAGATTTTCATGTTTGTTTTCTGGGATTCCGTTTATCTCCAAATTGTTTTCTCGGGTGTGCTGTTCAAGGAGGTTTAGCCTAGTGGATAATGATTCTACGGTTTTAGTGAGATTTGCGTTATCCTTTGTTAATTTTTTTATATGCTTGTAATATATATATATATATATATATATATATATATATATATATATATATATATATATATATATATATATGTTTTTTATGTTTAATATTATGTTACTCTTTATACAAAATGTATTTTTTTTCTTGTATTTAGGTATGGTTTGTAAATTGTGATACATTTTGTTACTTATATAACCTAGTATTGTGTTTTAAATATTGTTTATGAAGTGATTTTCTTTCTTCTCTTGCAACTGGTGGGAAAGTAGGTTTTAAAACATACTTGCGCATTATTTACTACATACTTTTTTTTCTTTACGTATTATTATTATTAAAAAGAAATTAGTACTATTATTATTTACATTCATACATTTTTATTTATATAGGTACATTATACCTTTTTTTTATTATTTATTGTTATATATTATACATTATTATAAATTTATACATAAAAATTAAATGTACATGGTTATCATCATATCATTTATTCATAATTATTTCATTTATTTATTTATTATTCTTATAATAATAATTTATTATTTTTTAAAATTATTTATTTGTTTATTATTTCATAATTTTAAATAGTAAATTTTAAGATGGCAAGTAATGACAGTGTTAGCAGTGACTCCTTTTTATCATTCTCATCCTCTTCTGTTGGATCAAACAGTAATGACAGTTTTCTAAGTATTCCATCATTAAGTGAAACTTTAAATTCTACCTTCTTAGATCTTCTAAAGAATTTCAATATTGCTCATATTAATGCTCAGAGTATTCCTGCACATTATCCTGATCTTTTAGCAACTTTTGACTGTTAGATCATTCATGCGATTCTCGTATCTGAGTCGTGGTTAAAGCCATGTTTACCTTCGACTTCATATTCGCTCCCGGGGTTTCATTTGATTCGTAATGATCGTACTGGCCGTGCTGGAGGTGGAGTTGCCATGTACTTGCGCTCTCATATACCTTTTTCGATTGTTGACCTTTCACAGCATCAGCCAACGGTTGGACCAGAGCACCTGTTCATCGAGTTATTATTTGGACACTCTAAGGTCCTGCTTGGAGTGTACTATAATCCGTGCCTTACGATTGATTACTTTTCTTCTTTTGAAACCCTGTTGGAGCGTTTGAAGCCCCTATACAACCATCTATACAACCATACAATCATAATGGGCGACTTTAATACTTGTTTATTGAAAAACAACCATCGCTCTTCTCGTCTGAAATCCGTGGTTAGCAGTGCAAATTTAAATATTCTCCCCCTTTCGGCTACTCATAATTTCCCCAACTGCTCACCATCATTGCTTGATTTAATATGTGTTTCTTCTGTTGACCATGTTGAAAAATATGGCCAATATCCTGCTTCGGCATTTTCATATCACGATCTCCTTTACTTATCTTATAAAATTAAGCCCCCAAAGCTAAATTAAGAATTCTTCTGCTACGAAATTTTGGTGGAATAGACTTCAACTCTCTCCGGGAAGACGCTGCTCAGATAGACTGGCTAGGAGCGTTGAATGGTGTTAGTATTGACGAACATGTGTCAGTTTTTAATTCCCTCCTCAATGAATTGTATGACCGTCATGCTCCAATGCGTCCTGTTCGGATAAAGCATCTTCCTGCTCCCTGGTTGAACGACGAAATCAAAATACTACAACATAAGAAAAATTTAGCTAAAATTAAATTTAGTGCCAACGCGAACGATGAAAACCTTCGTAGGTATAAAAAAGCTCGTAATCTATGCAATAGAGTGTGTAGAGATAACCAACGACGCCATATCCATAAATCCGTGGGTGAGGAAAAGGACTCATCCAAAGTCTGGAAATTTCTTAAATCCATAGGAGTAGGAAAAGCTCGTCATTTTGCAAATCCTCAAAATATTAATCTTAATGAGCTTAATAAGCATTTCTCTTCCTCTGTTGCCATTAATGAGGCTACCAAATTAAGAACTATTAATCAAATTTCAGCTTCATCCTCTCCTAATAATGATCAGTGTTTTTTCTTTAGTCAATTTACAGATAGTGATGTTAAGAAGAATATCATTGCGATAAACTCTGATGCAGTCGGTGCTGATTGCATTAGTCGTAAAATGATCATTCCCACCCTTGACATCATATCTCCTGTTTTAACTTACATATTTAATTATTCTATTAATAACGGTGCTTTTCCTTCATCTTGGAAAGACGCGCACATCATTCCTCTTCCGAAAAAAATTAATCCTACTAGATACAATGTCTACCGTCCTATTTCAATCCTTCCATTACTATCCAAAGTCCTTGAGCGTCTAATTCAACATCATCTAACTCAATTTCTTTGTAAACATAACCTCCATAATCCCCTACAATCCGGCTTTTGTCCAGGTCATAGTACGACTACTGCACTAGCTAAGATTACTGATGATATTCGCATGGGCATGGATAATCAGCAAGTCACCGTACTTGCATTGCTAGACTTTAGCAATGCGTTTGGTACTATAAATTTTGATATCTTGCTGGCGTCCTTAGGTTCTTTTAACATATCTCCTAATGTAATTGACTGGTTTCGTAATTACCTGTGTGAACGTCGTCAACGTATACGAATCCACGATTCGTATACGTTACGATTACGAATCTGAGTAGATTGGCTTCCAGCCAAAGCTGGCGTTCCACAGGGTGGCGTGTTGTCTCCTCTCTTATTTTCACTTTTCATTAGTAATATTTGTCAACATATCTCTTCTCTCTACCACCTCTATGCTGATGATTTACAAATTTATAGCCAAGCAAGAATTACTGACCTACCTACAGCAGTTAACGATATAAATAACAATTTATTAAATATTACCACTTGGAGTGAGTCATTTGGGCTACAATTAAATCCTTCAAAGACTCAAGTCATTATTATTGGCAGCCCCAAACTTTTATCCAAAATCGATTTCAACTCTCTGCCTAGTGTCGTTTTAAACGGTGTAAGTATACCATTCAGTAAATCTGTTAAAAATCTTGGAATTATTATAGACCAAAACATGTCGTGGGTATCTCAAGTAAGTGAAGTGAGTAGGAAGATGTTTGCTTCGGTTGCATTTCTTAGGCGTTTGCGTAACTTTCTCCCTATTTCCACCAAAATTTCGTTAGCACAATCCCTCCTATTACCAATTCTTGATTATGCTGATATTTGCTATCTCGATATTACAGAGGAGCAATTAAATAAACTTGAGCGTCTCCAAAATCTTTGTATACGGTTCATATTTGGTTTACGTAAATATGACCATGTTTCAGAATTTCGTAAACAACTCAAGTGGCTCCCTATCCGCCTTCGCAGAAATACTCATATCCTTCATCTTCTTTACTGTATTTTGTTTGATCCATGCACTCCTCCTTACCTCAAGGAACGTTTCTCATTCCTTGGAGCCACCCATTCCCGTTTTCTTCGCTCTGACCACAACCTAACCCTAAAAATTCCTTCTCACTCTTCTGCCTATTACAGTAACTCCTTCACCATTACAGCTCCTCGTCTCTGGAACTCTCTTCCTCAAACTGTCAGGCATGCGAAATCGCTAAAAATTTTCAAAAAACGTTTAAAAGATCACTTTTTACACTTTGAATCCTGAATAAACTCTTAAATCAACTATAGTTATTAATAAATCTTGCCTTCTTATGTATGTATATATATATTTGTATATATATTTTTTATATATTTATTTATATATGTACTTTATAAGTATATAAATTGTTTAAGTAGTATTTTATCTAGTTATTGGTTAATTATATTTATTTTCTATTTATTGATATTTGTATGTTAAGTATCTATAAATTTATACTCTATCTTTCTCTTTATTTATTTTTTCGCACCCCCTCTTTCTTATAACATTTTCCTACACCTAAAGGTTGCCTGGAAGAAATCACTTCTTTAGCGATAAGGCCGCCTCTTGTACTTTTTCCTATTTTGTTCTCTGTTTCTGTTTATTTTCTTGTTTTTGGGTGTACAATAAAGAGTTATTATTATTATTATTATTATTATTCTTACAAGTATTGTAAGTACAAAAACATTATTAGAAATACACCCGATAAAGTGTTTTTTTCGAATTCCAAGCGATGCGAAAGTAAAAGAAAGAAAGATGAAAAGATGTTTTTCGTTCGTTCAAAGCTTTGATAAAACCAGTTTAAGTCACCGTCCTTGATTCACTATTAATATTAATTCACTAGAAAACACCACAGGAACACAGTTTTAAAATTTTTTCTAACATATACTACTCTTTAGTAGTATAGACCAGTGTCGATAATTTTTGAAACCAAAAAAATAATAGTAGAATAAAACCCACTAGAAAAGAATAAAACCCACTAATATTATAAAAATGAAAGGAAAAATAAATTACGGGCGATCTGAGGTCGGGACGGGGGAAGGGGGGTGTTTTAAGGGTAAAAAACTGTTTATCTCGATTTCCGGCAAAACTACAAGTCCTATGGAAAAAAGTTAAATAGCAATGTTGTAGGTAATAAAAAGATCTAAAACTTTTGTATTCACACTTTTTTCACATAACCTCAAAATTTATGTTAAAAATTTAAAAAAAAACAAGTTTTTGGTTTTTTATTTTTATCTTTTACAAAAAGAAAATATTTTTCACGAAATTTTGTAAAAACTTACCTTTTTATGTTCTAAATGCACTGTATTTTTATTGATTTAAAATATTTATTTTTTTTCACCTTATTTTGACTTAATATTGAAAAAGCACCCTAGTTTTCCATCGAAAGTTCTTACGTCAAAATATTTGCTTTCTTAAAAAAAATTGTGGGTTTTTTGTTTGTTAAAATCTCTACTTTGTGATGGTGTAAAAATATATATATACATTATCATAGTAAATTTTCTCAGAAAAGCTGCCTATACCTGGTCTAGTATGAATATCGACGCTGATAAACCCAATGTTTTGACAACTGACGTCATTTTGCTTTCAACCAATGGTGGCGCGTTTAGGAAGTTTCGATTTCCCGCCGTTAATATTCACTTTTTATACAATATTTTAAGGGTTTAAATAATAACTAAATAAAGAAAATACCTTTTAATCATAATGTGTCGATAATAAAGATTGGAAAAAAAGATATTTGAAGCAAAATTAAATTTTATGCATATTCCCTAT